>OU015526.1:22268676-27238676 GCA_907165065.1 Caprimulgus europaeus | reverse complement strand
CCGGCCCCAACCCCAACCCCGCGCCCAGCTGCGGCGGAGGCGGTGGCGGCGGCCCCAGCCCCGCCGCCGGGCAGGGAGCGGCGGGGCCCGGCGGGCCGGGAGGGGAGCCGGGCAAAGGAGCGGCGGGGCCCGGCGGGCTGGCGACGGCGGGGCCGGGGCAGGGCTGGGCGCCAGGGCCCGGGCCCATCACCTCCATCCCCGACTCGTTAGGCGGTCCCTTCGCCAGCGTCCTCTCCTCGCTGCAGCGGCCCGGCGGCACCAAAGGCAGCCTCGTCAAGAGCGGCATGTTCTGAGCGGCGGCGGCGGCGGCGGCGCCGGCCCCTCCCGCTCCCTAGCACCCGCCGCCCGCCCATAGCGATGAGCCGGGGCCCGGGCTGCGCCGGGCTCCGCGGGGCAGGGACCCCGCGCCCCCGCGGGGGGCTGCGCCCGGCTCCCCTCGCCCCCGGCCCGGCGGCGGGGCCGGCCCCGCAGCGCCTCCGCCTGGGCGGGGTAGGGGGGGCTAAGGCCGCGCAGGGGGCGCGGCGCGGGCGCGGAGGCGGCGGCGGCCCGCGGAGAGCGTGCCCGCGGGCGGCCCGGCGGCGGGGGAGGGCGGCCCGCCCGGCCGAGGAGGGGTTTGTAAGGGCCCTCTCACCGTCAGCCCCAGCTACGAAGTGTCTTTTCCACCCCCCGCCCCTCAGCCACCCCCCGCCGCCCCCCGGCCCTGCGCCCGGGGGCGTTCCTTGCTCCGCCGTCCGGTGTCACTGTCCCTCCGTTGGGTCTCGGGTCTCTCCGTTGCCGCCGCCGCCATCGGCCCCCCGCCGGGTTCGGCCCTGGCCCGGCGGCCGCCGCCGCCCCCGCACCGCGGATCCGGCCTCCGCAGGGCCCGCGCCCCTCACGGCGGGTGGCTTGTATTTATTATTAATTATTAATTATTCTTAATTATTATTATTACACGGTTCACGCAGGTTTTAGGCATCTCCGTTAGGGTTTTCTAATTTTATTTTAAAAGGCACAAGCTATAGCTCTTAGTTGAATGTTGACAGGTATGCTTTCTCTTTTTCCGTGTCTTTTTACAACTGTGTTCTGTGACTCAACTGTATAGTGTTAATATCAGTACAGACTTGTCTAGTTGACCGTATAAATAATGTTTTCCCTTCTCGTAGTCTCTATGGCGTGTCTTTATGGAGAAATAAGGTTCTCACGGGTTCGGTTCCCTTTGAGTTTAGAGAGACCAGGTCCAGGCAACGATATCTATTTTTGTTATCGGTTGCATGTCGTCTCCTTTTTTTTCCCCCCCCTCCCTACCTGTTGGAATATGTTTGTGAGCATAATCGTCATAAATTCTGTTCAGGGGTTTCAGATTTATTTATATGTGGTTAAAATGAATGCTTCTATTTAAAAGGGGAAATATTTCTACATGTGCATATAGTTTTCCAAGAGTGTACCATTAATTGGTTGTTGATAATAAAACCCAAAAGCAAATATAGCACCGTAGCACTTCTGACTTCTTGTTAGGGCTTTATGCGGAGTGGGAGGGCTCGGGTTTATTTTTCTGACAAAGATTGAAGGCGCACACCGCAGAATCTGGACTGAGTCATCACAAGGAGATGGGCTCCATAGCATTATTTTTAATCTGCGTTACCATCGGGAAGACCATAACTGCGGGTCCCATCATTACTGCCTCATCCTGCCGTTATTAATTATTTGCAAACAGGCTGATTGGGAAGGAGGGCGGAAGATGCGTCAGATCTGACCTTTTGTCGCTTCCTCGAAAATTGGAGATGGGCAATATTGAGAGATATCCGTCAAAAGAAAGAAAAAAAAAAGGAGGGGGGGCATAACCTGCGGGTCTGGCTGGTGAGCGGGTGAAGCATCCCGCAGGCCGGCCGAGAGCTCTCTCCTGCCCTTGTACCAACGCCTGGCAGGTGACATCGGCTTCACAGCTCTGTGGCAAACGGGTCTTCTGCCTCACCCACTGTGCTCTGCGGGGAGACCGGCCTTCGACACGGCCAGCGGCTCTGGGCCACCCGGGCCCGCAGTGCTTCGGCGGCCTCACACCTAAACACCCTCTTTACTTTCCCCGCCCGGCAGCGGGAGCCCGAGGGAGCGCCCAGCCGGTGCCGCAGCCGTTGCTGCAGCCCCGCTGCTCGCCCGGGCCTGCATCGGGCGGAGCGGGCGGCGGGCCCGGCCTGCTGGGCCCCGCGGGGCACGGGGCGGCAGCGCAAACGCGGCCTCGGCAGGACGGGCCGGCACCCAGCTCTTCTGTTAAAGATGACTTGGGGCTTTGGCTGAGAAGCAAATACAGCAAAGCGTGCCCCTGCACGGCCGGGGTGCCAGGGGAGAGAGTGCCACCGTCGAGAACACAATCGGAAGAACCAGGAAAAATGGCACAAGTGCTGTTTCACTAATAAAAATACTTCGATAATCAGTTTTAAAATGCAGCAAGAAAATAGGCAGTCTCTTTTCTGGAGGAAAAAACCTTGTATGTATTCCTTGAATTTGTGTTTTGTTACAATGCATGCAGCTTTTGCCATTTTACTTTTTCTTCTAAAAGTCATTTAATGGTCTAACGAGATCTTTGTTCAGAGTAAGTGGGCTAGCCAGCTGTGCGCTGCACTGCAGCTCTGCTCACAGTGATCTGCATGGAAGGAGGTTCTCACTGGAGAAGCTGCAGCGCTCATTTGTCTGCTTTACCATGGCTGAACTCGTCCCAGAGCTCTTAGTGACAGCGAGACCTGTAATACCAATAAACCAACCAGCCAGCCGAGGGTGATTTAAAGGTATGACTCCTGGTCAGGCCTTGCCGGTATGAAGATAATCAGCTTCCATTTTATGGCATGCTGGCGTGATTTTAAAACATTAAGAGATGCAAACACACTACTTCTTTGGGTATCTTTTTGCCAACAGTTCACTACTTTGTCTGCTAAAAGGTTGGTTTTATTTGTAATATGAAGGCTTCTGCTTCCAAGCAGCAGGTCTAGCTACGTGTCTGCTAGATATTTTCTTTCTCTTCATTTTACTACACTGTAAACTGATTTGTATCTTGATCTGTCTTTCTCATAAACCAAATGGGCTGTGTCCTTTACATCCCTATGGCTTTACAATCCCAATGGCTCCAACTTTTAAAATCTTTTCCAGGGCTGGAACTCCACTCTCTTGTTTTTGAAGATGCTTTGCAAAAGGGATACCAGGACGCTACCAAACATTGCAGCAGCTCTCTCACTAGTGGTTCATACAGAGCAAGTATCACCTCTCTGTTTCTGATCACAATTTTCCACTTATGTATCCAAGCTTGTAATTAGTCCTTTTTGGAAACTTCTGTTCCATCACTGATTCCCTCTGGCCCTTAAATCCTTTCACAAGCCACTGCTTTCCATGATCTGGTCACCCCCACAGTGCAGGAAACTGTGGGAGGCCTGAGGCACAGGGCACCCACCCTTTGCAAGGACAAGCATGCCTGTGGCAGACCAGTTGGAACAGTTAATTCATCAACCTTCATGGTTGCTCAGGTAGAAATGGATGGTTTGAATATGAAGTTTATTTCTTCTGCCTCTCTGCAAAGGCAGGAGTTTGAAAAGGAGTATTAATTACATAAGCAGTCTACAGGATTGCTGTTGACGTTTACAAGCACAGAAGCTAGGAGGGCCATGAGGTACCCAGCAGGAGTCCAGGCAGGGAGACAATGCCAAATGGTTGCTTACCAGTGGTACCAGTGAACGTCAAACCGCAAGCTGCTCCCTAACACCAAGAGATGCTCTAGGGTTCAAAAGGCAAAGAAATCTGGGCGGAAGGACCTAGCAAGTAAAATGATGCTTCAGTAAAGTAATGAGGCTAAAGCTGATTGGTTTTACCCCCTCATGTTGTTAAAATAAAAGAGTAATTTGTTTTAGAATCCAGCACAACTTCAGTATGAACGCACATTCTATCTTGAAGAGTTCAAAGATAAATTTACATTGTGTGTTTGAAGCAACTCAATTGTTTGGCTGCTCTTTTAAATGCCAAGACTTGGAATTTAGGTTTAGTGTTGAATTTGTCTCTGGGTTAGCTCTTGTACGCTCTCTCCTCTCTCCAATACATGAACATAAAAAGCAATTCTTGATTGCACTATGAATCTCTCGGATGGATGGATGCATGGCAATGCAAATATTATTTTTGCTACCAAAGAATGTGTAGCTAGCATACAGGAAAACTGCAGTTAATAAAAGTAATCCTTTTCACTGAGAAGCAAGTGTGTCTAAATAGTTCAGTCTTTACGTATCTGCACTTACTTAATAAGGTTATCAAACTGTTATCAACCAGTAGGAAAAGAAGGTGTCATGAAGAGTGCCTGTGGTTCATTAGAATATTTTTTTAAATCCTCTTTTCCTCTCACCTTTTTTTGCCACTGTTGAAAGTGCTAATAGATGCACCTAGCAGGAGTCCTCTGAGCCAGTCTGATGCCAGTCAGGGCCAGCAGCTTACTGCTGTGCTCTGAAGTGTGAGCTCTTTCTGAAGGCAAAATCTGAGATGTCTTCATGCAGGAAGCATCCCCACTGTACAAGGGAGGAATGGGACATGAAGCTCACCGTTAGTTCTTAGACAGCAACTAAAGGAGTACCTGTCTGTAACTTTTGCTGCACATTTAGTGTGAATCATTGAGTAACACATTAATCTATAGGCTACCCTCACCATCTGTAAAGCAGAGCAGTGCTATGAAGGCTGTATTACAATGGGAGATGAAGCCTTCTGCTTCTGTTTCATCAGGTTCATTTGGTCCTCTACAAGTTGTCACCTGACAACTGTTATGAAATAAAGTGTTGGCTTCATCCAGGGTGCTACTAAAATATCTTTGTCTTAGAAAAACACCTTTGCACCTTATACTTCGCACAAGAGGTCACCAAGTAGGCCAAGGAATGATTTGTGAGGAAATCTGTCTTCTCAGTTTGTGGGGAATACATCCAGAAACAGATAAAGAAACTTTTCCTGTGAAAGTTAAGATCATGCTGCCATCTCCTATGTGGGAAATTTCCTTCAGAGAGAGGAAATAACCTTTTGAGCTGATCCTTGTTATTATTATCATATCATCAGGGAATTAAATTACTTGCACTTGAATATTGTTTCAGACTGTTGTTGCAGGCTGAGGCTGTACTTCTTCCCAATCATTTCTGAAAGAGGCAGTAAGGGAATGCCAATAACATCTCGTGCTGTTTCAAAGAGCTCAGAAGAATAATGTATAAACTCTATCAACAGAATTTGATAAAAGTTTAAAGCAGTCTTGGGAAGTGTGAGAGGCTATACCTTTCCAGGAGTCTGATATCTTAACATCAGCATTAAGACCTCTACCAACAGGTTTAATGTAAGTATGGCATCTTCAGAAGCATTAACTTCAGTATCGTTTCAAAGGAAGATGTTTATAGAAAATTTATCGATATATTAATTTCCACTAAGGAGAAAATCTATGCAGGGAACAAAGCACAAAGTTCATGAGTAGCTGTGGTTTTTGGTTAATGAAGAGAAGTCACTGGAGACCATGAAACCGGTGGCAAAAAGAACTGGTTATCTTGCATGGACATGGTATTTGGGAAAGTTTGGGTTGCTCATTTCAGAGGCATGGGGCACCCAGAGCTCCCAGCTGGAGCTGTGAGCGCTTGTTGCCTTGAAAAGCCAACCCACTTCTTGAAACCCTCTCCTGAGAGTGCCCACAGCAGTCCCTGCCCCAGGATATAGCTGCAAACACCTGTTCAAAACCCATCTATGCTTTGAAGAGCAAAGGGAGGCAGCTCAGGTGGCTGCCAACACTTTCCCAGCCCACTCCCTTCACCTGAAGCCAAGGCGGCTGAGCCACAGAGAGGCCAGGGGCAACACCCAGCAGTTATGTTCTGGTGCTCATTTCCAAGCAGAGCCAGGAATAAGCTCTGCCAGGTGCTATCTCCACTTGCCTTTTTGTGGGTAACTATGAAGATGTTGGGTTGGGCTGAGCATTGGCCTGCCATCATGCTTTCCCACTGGGGTGCTCTGTGCAACTTTCCACCTCTGTGGCCTCCTTGGGTTTGTAGGACTCTCTTCCAGAGAACCAAGGCAGATAAAAGGCAATTCAGCCTCAGTGAGTCCTTGGTTGCTTCACCTCAGCTTTGCAGACAGTACAGGGGAGCAGAGGGTGGGAGATAGCAGAGTTGCTACAAAGCGGAAGCTTTAATTCTCACTAAAGTTTAGTCATCTTGGTGTTAAGTGGAGTTCGACATGATGTACAGTTACACAGATAGGTTTCACAGCCTGTCACAAGCTGCAGGTTATTCTTTCTTTTTTTTTTTTTTTTTGTCCTTTTACCTAAAGACTCTGACATCATAGTTCAAAATAATCTCCTCAAAGCAGTGCTGTCAGGACAACTTAAAAGCTCCTGGTCCTGTATTGATTTCACAATATCAAACTGTTTCTAGAAACAGCTACCAAAATACTCTTGCTGTATGATCTTTAAAAGGTTAACAAAAGGGATGAGCTCTGAAAATGAGCAGTTCAGGAATCTCCAGAGGTAAATACTACAAACAAAATGCTACCACATCTAGGATGCAAACTCCTGAGGAAGCCCCTCCCACTTTAATTCCAAAGTTACATACCTTCTTTACAAACTGAGTGTCTCTTAGTTTTTAATAACAAAGTCTTCTTACACCTGGCAGAAAGAGTGGTTGTTAAGACCCTATCTACCGCTACCACATACACTTGTACCACATTATGTGGCAGCCTGTTTTAGAACGGTGATGCTTTGAACACACAGATCTAATTACCACTAGGAATATCTCCATGGAGACAAAAAGTTAGATAAACATAGTGTGGGTGGTTTTGTCCTGCCACAGAAAAAGAGGATGTCTAAGCCCTTTACTCCCATCATATTCAATTCCCACTGCAAATGTAGTGCTCCTGAAGTATTTCTGAGCTGATTCACTGATTCTCAAATCTGTCAGGATTCACACAAAGGTGGCAAGAATGATTGAGGGCATACTTCATACAAGAGAGGTGGAAAAGTTATTTGTATTAACAAGGGGGTGTGCTGCACTGTATAAGATTATGTATCCATGTATATTATTAACATACTGATGAGACTGGAGAAGTTAAATTACACGCTTCTGGTTTTTACCCATTTAATCTCACCTTTCAGTGACTGCATCACTCAAACTCTCTCCTAATGTTGATTAGAGGGAAAAGAAAGTAGGATAATGTATAACAGTGTGATCATTAGGTTCCTGCCTTAGCAAGTTTAGATCTGGTAAAGGCGGATACTTCCAGTCTCTAGGTAATCAAACTGAGACTCATGGCCACAAGACTTTGTCGAGGTCAAGATTTTAACTAAATTCTGCATAAAAATGGCTCTTAAGTAAGAATATCCAGCCAGTACAGTCTGTGTTAATAAGATTCTGAAAGATTTCTGATATAAACCCACACATTTCAGGATGTAAGCCAATCTCTACTTACTGAAGATTAGACTTTTAGGAAATATTTCCCCCAAAAGATTTTTTGCATCTTCTTCTAAATCGCCTGCTGCTGCTCAGTTCCAGAAATGGCTTTACAAACTGCAGATCACAAGTTTTAGGCTGTACATCACTCACTATGTTTCTATATTCTAACAGCAAATGAAAGCATGGTCTCTCAAATTTTTTTAATTTACATTTTTTCATTGTCTATTTGGTGGGTCATAGTCCCTGTTATATTCACCGGGTCCAGTTTCAATCCTGGACAAAATATATTCCCCAGCTGAAGTCAAATACATCTGCAAAAGTGATAAATTTTTTCTATTATTACTGATCACTTTGACTGATCAATACTTTCACTGATGCATACCACTAATACATTTAAATGTCAATGTGAGGATTAATTATCCTTAATTATTTCCTTCCAAAGATCACTTTTTTTTTTTTTTTTTTTAGATTTTAGGATATATGCATAAACTTATGACCAGATTTGTCTTTAAAATTGTCCAGAATCATTTGTACAAATACAAAGCTTCATAAGCATAAAATTCTTTTAAAGTATTTTATTTTTAAAGAATTTTTACAAAATATTTAAAAGTTTTATATTTGAAAATATTTACTTACTTAAAAAATAGGCATATTAAACCTGCCGTAATTGCTAAACCCAGTTACATGCGAGTTCTGAACAAAAAGGGATTTCTCTAAACAATGAAAAATATTAACGATACAAGAGAAGATTAAATTATATAACTGTGTATTGTAATTCTCAATGATTTATAAAAGGCAAAATTCAGATATGCTACACAATAAATTATCATTAGGATGAGACTACAGTTTGGTCTAGTAGAATCCCATTATTTAGAAATGGAAAAAGGAACCGTATTAGATTATTGAGTTAATTCTCTGCCAGGGCTGAGGTCACTGCTCTCTCACTCGCAGGCTTGTCTACATGAAAACTGTTGGTACAGTCAAAGGGTCTTCCTGAGCAGAGTTACAGAAAGAGAAGAGGAGCTCTGTGCTGACCTTGCCATCCCATAAAGGAATGAAAATAGCTGTAGTGGGCAAATCACCTTAATAGATAATTTTAAAGAAGGAGAAAAAACTGTCAAGGTGTAGGGGCAAATATCCCAACATGGCAATACATCCCAATATTGCCAGTGTTTGAGGATTAAAGACCAACCAAACCAAAGCTGTGGGCTCAAAAGCTCCTCTGTGTATTTCTTTCACATTTCCCTGAACAGTTTGGATTGTGTGGTCTCCTCTTCTTCCCAGTGATAAATCAGCCAGAAGGGATAGGTTTTCTGAGGTGGATATATGAGGGTCTCACACACCTCAGGCTCCCTCAGCATGGCAGTTTCAGGCAGAAGAGATTTTCAGCTGGGAGTATCCTGTTATTCAAGGGGGAGTCATCTGTTCCCACCTCATCCTGGTATGCCTCTCAAACTTTTCTCTGCAGCAGTAAAAGCCAAGTGCCTTGAAGCACATCAAACTTTTATTGGGGACGGGCACACTAGAAATGAAAATTATTCCCCTCCATCATTACTCCTTCTTCTCTCACAGCAACCACAATTTCCATCCCCCAGAAATGGCCGTGAAGCTCCAGGGGATGCCCAAGCCAGTGCCACACAGAGCACCAAACCCACTTTTATATGTCACTTGTTTGCTCACTGAGGTTGTGAGTTGTCCCAAACAATTTTTCCCCCTAAAAGCTGCTCAGTTCTCTTTGCTGTAAGCACCTGGACCCTCCCTTTCCACTCTGCCACCAAACTGCTGCACAATTTAAAGGGCTGCAATGACACATCTTAAAATGCCCAGGTGTCCCATCAATGCTGACAACCCTGCGCTGCTGACAGAGCCACCACCTCGCACTTCAAGGAGCTGTGAAAGAAAAACTTGCTTTTAGTGGAGACACTTCTATTTGTCTGTATAGCATCATTAAGCTGGGATTTGTGAGTTTAACAAACTTGGTATGAAGCACACTGCTGGCTGTTGAATAAAGATACTAAAATTATTGCTTACTTTCAGTGGCTGCCTGCAAGAGAGTTGAGAAATAAGTTTTCTATGTTATTATGTCAGGAGATCAGAATCAATTACTCATGCCATTGAGTTAAACAATAGGTATAGAAGTGTCAGCTACTGCTAATCAGTGCAGCTCCATGAGGAAACAGTATTTAAAAACCCACTTCAATTTGTTGTTCTAAAGTAATACCTTCAAAAAATTCCCTATTTTGTTGCCACAGTATAATTTTTAATTTTTTTTTTTGCTAATAGGAGTCCTGGGCTGGATAGTTGTCTCACCAGCACACAACTCAAACAAATGAGATATCATTGATGGAAAACTGATGGAAACGAAGATTTGAACAATTATACAAAACAGATAAGCCATTAGCTTCTCCTGGGATCTAATGATATGCTCTGCAGGATCATTCAGGCTACAAGCATAATTAAAGCTGGTCCTGAGTCATTCTGTTGTAGCACAAAACAGTAACAACGGGGAGAAGAAAATCTTTGGCAACCTCTGTGCAAAGGAGGACAAGAAGGAGACTGGTATCTGGCAGAGGTTAGAACTGAAATATATCTGAAATACAGGACTATGAGAAAGATTATAATTTTATTACTATTTTATTTAATAGGCTACCATTCGGAAGCATAATCACAACTGGATAAAGACCTGAATATGCTTTTCCATGCTGTGTCACCTGTGGGAAGGCCATTTTTCAGTTATACTGAATGTGTTATATTATTCTATTAATCGCATTTAAATTACTGAGCTATTTAAACTACACTCTTTCAGCCTGTTGCTTTTATTAATTGATAAACACCACCTCCGTTTTTGACCTCCTCTTGTTGAAGACACTGGCAGCTGTATTTGCACATTGGTTTTTGTTTTCCATTGGAAAACCACAGTTTTGTGATAAATTAAGTTCAAACTCCAATCCACATGGCCAGTTTATTTGATTCACCTGAAAAGCTCCTTGCAAGGTATGAAAGTCATCTATGTCTGTGCTGCCAAAAGGAAACCGTTACGCCTGTTTATTGCTATCCTGAGCCACTTCAAAATTACACACACAATTGCTTTTGAATGTTCTCCTTTGGAAAAAATAAGCATACATGTGTTACTAGCTGCAGGCTCATTCCTCTTCAAGCAATGCCATTCATCATCCTGGAAGAAGGTGGCCTCCTTTTTACCTACCTCAATATTTCACAGAATCATAGAATCACAGAATGGTTTGGGTTGGAGGGGACCTTAAAGATCATCTAGTTCTAACCCTCCTGACGTGAGCACAGGCCTTCCACTAGAAACAAGAAACAACCCAGCTTCTACTGGTAACCAACTTTACATGTGCTTAATAGAGCTAGTTCCTGGTTTTGCTCAAGTTGATCAGAATTTTGCTTTAAGATTTTCTATGTTCAGCCCAAAATTTCACTCTGAATTGTCTTCTCAGGGCCTTTATATCTGCAAGGCATCTTCTTCACGTACACTACTGTGGAAATATTACTGTTGTGGCCACAGTTAAGAAAAAACATTTACTTTTATGGCATTATTTTCTGTGTTTCCCAATAATAGATGTTTAACTTCTCAATGGCACCTGTTAACATGTAATAAGGTGGATAAATAAACCTAATTCAGGCTAAACATATTCTGTAGTCTAGTGTATTCCTGGGGGACTTTCTGTTATCCGTGAAGTGACCAGAGGGAACGTGCAGAAAAAACAAATGCTAAATGTGCAGAATTAATGTAACAATCCCTACTCTAAGATAGAATTTTTAGGCATTAACTAGGAATTTTTAAAAACTTTAGTGAAAATATATGATACGTTTAGTTTTATTCCATTTGAAATAATTTAGCTGAGAAGTCTTTTGCGGAAAGCAAATTATTTTCACTGCTTCACAGCTCCAAATTGTTATCCAAAGCAATAACCTTGGCAAAAATGTCTATTATTTCAACTCTTGAATAAGAACTTGGTTCACATGTCTAATGCCCTGTGTAAGAGAATTATCAGAAACTCATCTCAATGTGGTTTCAAAAGAGGAAACTAAGCAGACAGCCTTGTTAATTTAGCATATAGACTTGGAATAAAGTACAACATCCATCATCTCTCAAAATTCAATTAAAAATTGGTCTTGCATCCAAGGAGAAGGAGCCAATTTTCTGCTGGAAGCAGAGTCTTGGAAGATCACAAAAGCCCTTAATGGTTCTTTCATTGTGGGAGCCAACATGAAAGAAAAACCGGTCCGGGAGTTTAAACTACCCCTCACATTAAATGCTAGAACCTGGGTAATGTTCAGGTTGGGCCCGATGCTGCCGATGCAATGCTTTCTGTCACCACAAACACACTGGGAATTCCAGCTGCACTTGTCCCCTGGTCCTTAAAATCTTCCCCTGTGCCGCTGTACGCTGCGGTAGCACTGAACAGGCTTTTGCATTCAGGGTGAAATACCCTTCCTTACCATATGTTGTGTATAGTTCTTATTCTCCCACAGTTGGTTTCTATGTGTGATAAAAAGATGCTTGCAAACACACACAGAGATTTAATATCTGGGGAAAGGGAAGCCTGAAAATATGTTAACAAGATTTTCAGCATTAAACACAATTTTGTTTCAGATTTCAGCTGTTAAACATCTTAATTTGTTTTGCTTTTTACTCCAGTAACATAATGCTAATACACTGTGACAGCTTGTGACTCCACGCGGAGGAGATTTCGCAAACCAATCTCTTTACTTGAAATTTGATTTACAAAGTGCCTCAGTCCTTTAGCTGGGTGGCAGCAGTCACCATCACAACACTTGTCATGACTTGAAGTAGGAGCACAATCTGGGCAGTTTTTCCTTGCTTGTTTATTTTTTCTAGTGGAGGATTTACTAAGATGAAAGAATCCTTTTAACCATTTAATGTCCTCATCTGTCAATAAGCTCAGTCCAGAAAATACTGTCATGCAATGTCTGCCACACTCCAAAGGAAAAAGTGGATTTTTTTAAATTTTTTTTTTCAACATACATTAAACTCCTGGTGCAGAATACAGGTGGCATCTATAAAATTTATTTTTATAATATTTATTTTGGATGAGCTGGTCTAATGGTTAATGTAGAAAGCTTTTAGACTCCACATTCTCCTTCCAGCCCAACCTAGTTTTGGGCTTCTTCTCACCAGCAGTTAGGCCAGGCTGCTTTCTGGGTACTCATGGTCACTGCTGAGCCAGCAGGACCATTTGTTTCAGCTCCAGGCCAGCCCCAACCTGTGTGGGCCATCATTTTCCTGAGAAATCAGGTTTTTGTCATATGATGAGTACATGAGATGGCACCTCATATCACAGAGCCCTACAAAATGGGCATGAAAACTAATAGATGGCCACAAACATCTGCTTTCAGAGGAAGCCCTCTTGAGAGGGCTGCTGCTGGCTTTTGGCAGGGGTAGGTATCTTCTCTGCATACATGTTTGTATGTAGCTTGTCCTGGGCAAGCACACCCTGGCATGTCCCAGCACCCCGACAGGCTTCTTACATAGCATAACCAGCTCCAACAGGTAAGCACCACATGGACCATTCATATGACAAATTGTATAATTAAATGGATAAGATGATTTGGCATCAAAACTTATTGAAAAATCTTTTCTTCACCTCTCCTCCCAGTAAATAGATTTAAATTGGAATTTTTCACATATATTTTACTAATATGAAATGTCTGTTGTTCTCCAGGGCAGAAGATACAACTGCTGCTGTGGGAACAGCAATGCAGATGTTTCCAGCTCTCTTTCTCCATGGGTGAGACATGGGAGGGCAAGCTAACATCACCCAGCTAAGAAGCCCAACCTGTAGAAAAGACCAGAGAAATAAACCACACATGCCTGTCTCACTGCAGCAGGAACCGCTCATGAAAACATTTTGCTTACAGTTTTTAAATCTCCATAAAAGGAACACCCTTTGCCGTGTTTTCCTCTCAAAGGGGCATTTAACCAGAAGGATTCAGCTTGCCTCACTCAGCTCCAAGCAAAGGAAATGATCTGCTAATGCAACAGGTCTGTATGCGAAATAACTACTGTCTGCACCGAGATGCTGGAGCCGGCTTCAGCCCAGCCGGCCGCTCCTGGTAGCCTGGCTGAGGCAGTGCAGAGCAAGCTGCTGCTTCATGTGCCGCATCTCTAGACAAGCTGACTCCACTCCTGATGGGCTTCTTGCTCTAGTGACTTCTACTGCAGCGCCTGGATAGCCAGGTCCTTCTGAACTCGGCAGCCACTGTGCTGCAGTCACAGTAACTGTACAATACTTGCATTTTGAGCTGTTGTTTGGGGTTTTTAAAATTTTGTTTGATTTTTTGCTATCTATACTGAGTTTCTAGCATCTGTATTGCCAAGTTGTAGCCTAAATTAAATTCACTGGTGAAGACATTCTTTCTCTGGACAAATTAGTTTCTGTGTCCCATTTATCCATTTGGAAATAGATATATAATAATATTTTTCTGCCTCACAGCACTGTTTTTAAATCTTATTCAGCTAATGATTACAAAGTGCTTTACTGTTTTCTGGTGATGACGGGCCCTGTAAGCACCAGTGATTAAGTGTGTGGTCCAAGAAGTACCTCACTTGACTCCAGTCCCCTTTTCTGCTTGTGCTACTTGAAATATACTTGAAAAACTGATAATAGTTGAAAGCCTGAAAAACCAAGTCTGGGTACCTATGCTTTTACACAAGACCAGTATCTCTGGGTACCTGACTTGAGCCCTACTAAAGATGTCTGATTATCTGCAGTCAGGGGTCCTTGAAAATCCATCTATTTCCAAGTCCCTGATGTTGAGTGCTCAGGTATTGTGGTATTCAAAATGATTCAGTCTTGTCCAAATTATTTTATATTGCTGGAATACAAAGGAAGTAACTGATATTTATATTCAAGCTGCAGCTCAGTACTGTCAAAAGCAAGACATCTTGCCTTAACTGTAAACAAATAAAGTGATATTGTAGAATTTATTTCCTTTCTATGATGAAAAGTACTATGCAAGCCTGTGGAGAAATATGTCTTCTTCTATTTGCCTCCTTAGCCACAAGACTTTAATAAAGATTCTCAGTACAGCATGCACATAGCTTTGTCACGCTTGGGCTGCTTCAACCATCGTATTATTTACCTATTTCTGCAAGAGTCCCCATGGCAGGCAGTGTCTGTTTGCACGCACCTTTCCAAAGCCCGTCTGGCAGCGACAGTGTTTATTTACAGCCCTTCTTTCTAACTGCAAATGGACAGCAAGCAGCTGGGAAAGGCTGTTTTGATCAATTGAGAAGAATTTCTGGCTAAAAAGCAGGCACCTGAGGGAGAAAATGAAAGTGGTCCTGCACTTGAGTCTCCAGAATCCCATGCAAGGCTACAGGATGGGGCAGAGTGGCTGGAAAGCTGCCTGGTGGAAAAGGACCTGGAGGTGTTGGTCGACAGTCAGCTGAAGGTGGCCAAGGTGGCCAACAGCATCCTGGCCTATATCAGAAACAGTGTGGCCAGCAGGAGCAGGGCAGTGATTGTGCCCCTGTACTCAGCACTGGTGAGGCCACACCTTGAGTAGTGTGTCCAGTTTTGGGCTCCTCACTACAAGAAAGACATGGGGGCCCTGGAATGTGTCCAAAGAGCAACAAAGTTGGTGAAGTGCAGAGAAGGCATCGGTTCCCTGTGACAATTCTGATTCCCTTAAGGAAAGCCTCTGTGCATTGTTACCAGACAGGGACATGCCTGGTCCCAGTATTGCAGAACATTGTGGTAGATGGGCTTTGTCACTACAGGCAAAAAAGTCAGATATCACAATTTTTGTTAAAAGTTACTTCTAGTTTTGATTATCAAACCACATGCACTTACACTGGACTGTATCATCCAGTCAAGTGAAATATTCTTCCATGCTACTCAGAGAAAAAACAAAAACAACTTAACATTTACTATTTGCTAAGCACAGGAGGATATGAAAATACCCAGCAACAGTTCCAGGAAAAATATAAGAAGAAAGCTACCAGCAAAGGTTTGCAAGAAATAAAGACCTCTGTTCCTATAAAAAGATTTGAAAAATGCAGCAGCTTTTCTGCAAGGTGAATAGAGCAGATTCTGCAGCAAAACCTTCCCATGCATTTTCACATTGCTGTGGGCAAAAGCACATTAGTCACTACCTTTAAAATAGATAATGGCTTTTCAACTGTTGTGTGCCCATGTCTATTCATAACAAACGCTCTGAGTGATAACAGCTTTGGCTGAGGCAAATGGATGAGAATTGGGACTGGCTGATTTGCCTCTGCCACCACCTCCCAGCTTTGCCATCAGCATATGTATGCATGCTAAACACATAGGTTGTATCCCAGGATAGGTGTTTGAAAGTGATTTTGTGAGGCTGCAAATTAAGTTTGAAATTCAGCTTTGGTCTATTGGAACAGAGTTATGATTATATTGGTTAGCAGCACGCTTTGCTATAGTTTCCTTTTCAATGTCATCCTACTTTTTCCAAACTGAGAACAAGGTATGAAATACATTTAGGACCACTGGTAAGATACATGTTAACTGGCTTCTTTGTGTAAGTGCCGTCCTTTTATCCCTGCAGTTTAAACTCAGCCTAAGACTGCAAATACTTAGAGCAAGAGGGATGAACACATTTCACAGCCCTCTATCTAATATTGCTCTCTTCACACTTAAATTATCTGAAGCCTAACTGTGATGTGGCTGGGTGAACAGGGTTTGCAGGGGTCATGTGTGCCTTCAGCGCAAGGCTCTCCCTCAGCAGACTCCATAAGCAGTGTCTCCCTCCCTCTCTCTGAAGAATGGGCAATATAAACCCATGGATCCAGGAAGGGCACCAAAAAGCTATGTCAAATACAAAGCAATCTAAATAATTTTTTAAAAAGGCTCCAAAATGCCAGTCCCTGAAACAGTTCAGAGAGCTCAGTTTCACCCCCAGGTTGGTGATGATCTGAGTGTTATCATCATGTGTCAGTCAGGAAAAGCTTTATATTAAGACTTAATAGCACAAAGTCCAACACAGAAAGCCAATGCTGAAATCCAGTCTGCTTAATACATTAGTGTTAGTTAATAGACCATACAGTTGCCAAATCTCTCACCAGAATTTATTTTTCCTAAGAAAAGTTTGTAATTAGTCTGAAAAAAACAATTACATATAATATCCTTTGGAAAGATAACCACTTTGTTCTCACATGGCAATGTTTAGACATGGTCCCAGGAAAGTGCATTTGGAGGTGACACTTCCAATCTGAGTGACAGGGAGATATTGAGAGACAGGAGGATTAGTGCAACACCCCCACCCTGGACTTACAGGCTTTCACAGTGTTTTATGAACTACCCAAAGGCAATCACAGAGCAGTTGGCTACAGAGAAGAGGGAATGTCCATTGCAAGCACCCGAGCTCGGGTCCCTGCAACAGCAGCTCTGGCACTAACACTAACACAGAAGTTATTTCAGAAGCAGATCATTTGTCTGGTACATCCTATTAATTTTATGAGCTGGAAAAGATCTGATGACTCTCTTTCCAAAAGCTTCCAGATACATTTGTAACCTTTTTATCCCCATTAGCACCTGAGAAGGGTCTTTCCAAGTACATATATACATAAACATTCATATTAATATAGGTCTTTCAAGTGATTGAAGATGCTTCAAGACACAGAAGTTGTGTCATGCCATGCTGGGGCATGACATCCCATCCTCAGGTGCCAGGTACAGGTATTTGATTTTATTCCATTGTGAAAAAATTCTCCCAAGACATATTTTAGTACGCTCAGCTAGGACTGAATACAGGAAATTTTCTCATTTGCAGAAAAAGTTGATCTTCATAGTTTATACAGCTGAACCTATATAGGAATAGCATGACTGGCTGTATCTGTAGTACTGGTGATTTTGTTTCTGGGAATACAGGCTTAATAATCATAGTTTGAAAACCTAGTTTGATTATTTTTATGATTTTTTTTTTTTTTTTGCAAGCTCTTTAAACTGCCAGAAAACTAATGGAACCAGTCCTTGCAGGGTTTGCACTGTATTTAGGGTCAAGCAAAATTTGCTAGGAGAGTCTCTGAGTCTAAGCATATTGTGGTAGGCAACAGGGTTTCCCACAGGGCACCCCTCACTTGAGGTGCAATATTGCTAGAGATCCTCTTCGCCCTTCCACAAGAAATGTGTCAGGTGCTAGGGGTACTGTATGGAAAGTATGTTTTGGTGAGCTCCTGAAAAGCAGAGACTAGGCAAAGGTTACCTTGAAGACCTACATCATGTGTTACAGAGTTAGTGTAATTTCCTGTCTGATACTGGTACTTAACTTTTTGGAAGAAAAGGCTTGACCCAACCACCTGAGACATTTCCTGCCCCACAGGTGCTAATGCTTTGCTCTGACACTCAACATGGGGAAGCTATCAGGTGGTTTCCAGACATGTGGATGGCACATCTCTGTGCATGTGCTTGTTATTGGAGCAGTTTGTTGTCTATAATCAGAGCTGATAGACAAAAGGAATTTTTAAAATCTTGTTTTCTTCATTCTGTTTGACAAATTTGGTTATTTCAAGGAAAAATTTGCATTTCTGTTAGTTTTGTTTTAGTTTCTAGAACCATGCAACTAGCTTATGAATGTTTTAAGGAGCAGAAAAAAATGCAACTGTGAACTATGGATGTGGTATTAGCTAAGAGAATTTGCAGTGCATCATTGTGTGGTGAGGCAGACAGACCCTACAGATGAGTTAACAGTGATGCATAAGATTGTCTTAAGTAACAGATTATTTTTTTTCCCCTAAATGGCTTAAAAACTTGTATGCTTTGGGGAGGAGAGCTGCAATAGCTACTCTTGCAGAGGATGGGTACTCAGTAAGGTCTACAGAGCAGCAGCTACATCCTTGCAGAGGGGTAAGCATCCCTCTTGCCTGTTTAACTCATGCTACATTTTATAACAAAGATGAACAAGAAAACAGAACCCCATCCCAAATACCAACTCCAGACTATACTGTGAGAAGAGCCACAGCCCACCCTGTACTTTCGATCTCTGTTTTGGCCTTTTATTGCTTTCAAAACTTGAGTGGCTTCCAGTTTAGTCATTTCCCCTTATCAGGAAATTCAGATGAAATTACATTCCTACCGGAGGCTTTTAGAGGTATATAGAAGCCCTGTTTGCCTTTACATGAGATGTATTTTTCTGGCATCTTTTCTTTTTTTTTAGCCAAGTAGTGGTCATCTGCTCACTTCCAATGTCCACAAGTCCTTCTGAGTTTCATTGCAAACATATCTCTGAAAATTAGCATTTTGTCATCTTGTTCCTCAATTACCCAACCTTTTCTCAGGAGAGCAGAGACACGGGGGGAAAAAAGAGGGGTGACCCACCTCTCCACAAAGTTTATTGAGTAAGTACTTAACCAGCTTCCCATTATCAGGAAGGGGATCCATCTGAGACCAAATCTTTGATAAACTGGGCAGCAAGAACTCTACATAAGGCTAATTTTCTAGACAAAGTGGTAGCTGCCTGCTTTTACCTATCCCCCAGAAGAGTTGTCTGGATAAGGATCAATACTCATGAGATGAGTGAGCCACTGCTGTTTATTACCTGTGCCTAGAGCCTCCAACAGCTCCCAGCGCCCAGCTGTGTTTGCTGATGATCTCTGCACCAAAACACTCGCTAAAGAGAGGAAACAGAGTGCAAAAAGAGGGAGTTGGCTGGACCCTGGAGCAAAGGTGCAGAGGAGGAAGCAGAGCCCTTGTCCCGCCTGGCTGCGATGGAGTGAAGGGATGGAGACATCGCACCTGGATGGGTGGGGAGGAGGCAGATTGCTCTTCTGGGGGAACCTGGCATACACATCCCCCTTTGCGTGGGGTATCCTTTGCCCCCATGTCTGAGCCTCAGCTGCCACAGCCCCTCTGCCCTCTCACACCACCTCCTACTTGTTCTATATGCCCCCAGCATTACCCAGCTGCTTGGCAAGCCTTCATCCTCCTCTAGGGCACACCAAGGCCCTGTGCGCAGGGTGGGCTTCCTTTGCTGTCTGCAAAGGACGGTGCTGGTGAGGTAACCTTTTATAAAGTTTGTGGAATTTTGGCATGAAATCAATGCCAGTGAAGTGCATCCCCATTGGTGCCCTTTTAGGATCATAAATGACTCTGGGCAGGTCAGAGCTGCCAGGTCACCATCACTAGAAAATAATAATAAAAAAAATCATACCAGGATTTCCATCATTTTACTTGGCTCATAAGGGTCTCAATCACCAAAACCGTGGTTGTCTGGGTGCCCAGCAACCTTGGTGCAGAGCTGCTGATGCAGAAAAGGCTGCCCAACTGCCTCCAAATCCAGCCTGAGAGCAACCTCCAGAGGCAGCGAGATGTTCCACAGACAAGGCATTGATGCTGGCTTCTGGGAACCCCAGCGTACCTCCTCCACCACAGAGCAATGTGGCCCTCTGTCCAGAGACATACACACAGAAATAATGTAAGACCACTACCATTTCCATTAAGGCACCAGGATAAAAATCTGCTTTCAAAAAATCAAATTGTCAGTACTTCCCCATGACTCATCTAACAGCCAAGATGCACTTCTGGCACAAAACCAAACCTGTCATCCACTGAAGACCCAATTAAAAAGAAAAAAAAATGGGGCAGTTATTAGTTTAAAATTTTGTGTTAACTTTCTGCTGGTTACTGGTGAAGCCACATATTCATCGAGACTTGAGTATCAGTGATACTGCAGCACATGCATAACTAAGCACAAACTCAAGGATCTTTGCTATGTAGGAACAGAATTAACCAAGGACATATTTAGCTTTGCAATACATAAGGTGCTTTATTGAGTCAAAGTCTGAACCACAGTCCAGCGACACCAATGACAGACCTGAGGACTTTGGGTTCGACTCACAGAAAGCCATCTCTGCTCATCTTTTACCAGGACAGCCACATGTGCTCTCAGAAAAACAGCTTACAGCAGCCATCCACAGGGTATTGTCCCATCTCAAGTTTTTTATTGTCTCTTCTCACATACCAAGATTTGTGGAACGTAGCTCAGTTGAGCCTACCCCAATCAAGCAGACGCTTTTACCGAGGGGATGTACGCACTCTGCAATCCAGTTTCACAGGCACATCGCATGCAATAGGAGAAGTTAGTTATAATAAGTAAAATCAACACCACCAAAGGTAATCAACATTTTATTTATAAACATACATTTACTATAAAAGCTGTTGCATTTTAGACAAGTTTTCCTAATTTCCAGAGGCATTTTAGAATAAATAAAATGAAGGCAAGATTAGCATAATTGGTATTCAACATTAGCCCCAGCTAGGACATCAATCCTTGTCCTTGAATGGACATGCAGATAAGGATGGTCCCCTTCTGGTTGACCAACCTTTAGGACATTCACTGAAAACTACAGATGTACTGCATCAGTAACACTACATAGCAAGAGTAAGGACACCATGGAAAATGGGGTTGTGAAACGCAGATGGGTTATGACACCTGTTCAGGTTCTCTGAAGTAGTAAGAGACTAAATAAATTCTGAAACATCTAAAACCCATTACATACATTGTACTTGCTTAGCAATAATAAATCTTTTTTTTGCAACAAATACATTTACATTGTAGTTCAATTGTAGTAAAGCGTTATTTTTTTCCGTGCTCAAAGTTCCTGATAAGAAATGGATATTTATGTGTTTAAACAGGAAAAAAATTAAAAGGAAAAAAAAAAAAGATCTTGGCCTGAATGAATTTGCCATGTAAGACTCAAAAGGAAACAGAAAATCAAACATAAGCAGTTGGCAAGTACAATTCAGATAACTATTGAAAATTATTCTGTGCTGGTGAATAGATGTTCATGAGGGGCAAAAATCGTTATCTGAGAACGTTGTTTCATTTTGCTTTACATACAATCAACTTTGCTATAACATGCATATATGAAACTAACTGATAGACACTGGGATCAATTTCTACGCAGCTTCAGAGATCCAGTGGTGTGTCTGCAGTGCGCTGCATGCCCCCACCCCATCCCACCCTACCCCTCGCCCATGCATTTTAGTCCCAGCCATGCTCCTAAGCTCTTCAAGCACTTACCCCTACGTGAATGAGAAGCAGATCTAACCTCTGTGACAACCAACCCTTTTATACACTGGTGGGGCTTGATTTGCACATCTAAGCTCTATCACATGGGTGAAGCGGTGTTAGTGACTCATACCAAACAGATGCACAGGCATGCACGGTCTCATTTAAAAAATAGGCCTAGATATCATATATTCACATATCCTTAATGCAGCACATGGAATTACACAGATGTGCAAAGTCGGTTATAAAATCTGCTTCTTGAACTTCCATGTTATGCATTATTTGCAGGAAAATGTTATGATGACCACATGCAAAGTGTAAACATCCTGGTTATCAAAACCCTTTAATGGTAAATCGTTCAGATGGTTAATCAAAATATTAGACGTCACTGTTTTATTTCCAAACATTTTTCAGATTTTTATTTTTTTTTAAAAAATATTCCTCAGTTGAAATCCATGAAGGACTTCAGCTTTTTGGATTTATTGCATCCATAAGTCATCAATGACTGTGTGCAACAGCTTTGCATTTTCTAAGGCACAATTTTAAGAAAGTAACACGTAACTTCCTAGCAGACAGTCACAATGTCCTCCAGTGATGACATCGTACATGGGCTTTCAATGACATGCAGTTTTGCATGGATACGCAGCTCACATGCAAGCAACTGTCTAATGTTTAAATAAATAGTTGCTAGCTATAGAACAACTCAAAATTATTGCTTCCCTAATAACCACTTCATTGCCATTTACCAACACATCAAAAGACAATGGATGTGCACATACATAAAATAAATCTCTATTAATTTAGCTTTATCATGGTTTTAAGGCAGAATAAGTAGATTTTTCCCCCCCTCCATTTAAACTGCATCATAAATTCCTAAAATGGGGTATTTCCAATAACTGTTTACCAAAAAGTGCTAGGAATATTTCACAATTGCAACACATCCCCCAACCTTGTCTGTGTGTTGTAGATAAAGTGACACAGCTATGACTGCTGTTTCAATGAGCTGCTGGGATCACTTTATTAAGAAGCACATGCTTAATCAAAAAGCACAAAGGAAACCTGGCCCAAACACAGGCAAGTTAAAAGTTTTTTTGCCTACCGCTGCCAGCCTCCTCCCTGCCCGCCTTCCGCACTCGCGGGTTTTGCTGACTGTACTGGGATGGTGTATGAAGGAACACAGGCTCAAGGCTGTTTAATTCCCTGCTCTGGAAGGCACCCAAACCACACGTGTTTCTCCGCATGAGATTTCAACCAACCGCAATGTTTGCAAAGTGAACGAGCAGATCTCAAACCAACTCAGACCATCAATGGGCAAGTTACACGCCAAAGAGAAAAGCTTCACCATAGCATCAAACCGCAGCTCAGAGACCCACAACTCCGCTGTGTCTGCCCACTCGGCCGCCTCTCCCCCACAGCACCTTTCATCAAGTTCAGTAACAACGCTGGCTGCTAAACTTTGTCAGAACGATTGCTCCTCATGGGAATCTTGCCGTCGTTAACGGTCTACAGTCTTCAGGTTTAATGAAGAAGTTTTTATTTGAGAGAATATTGAGCTATAGTCATGAACATTACTTGAGGTACACAAACAAAAAAAAAATCCTATCACTAAAGGTGCAATAATTTATTTGTATAACTCCTACCCTCCACTGAAGGTAATATAAACACAGAATGCTTCAGAATTACAGGATGTATTACCAAACTAGTCTCTGTATAAAAAAAGTTATAGCTTCAGTTATAACAGAGAAGTCGTGCTGCGATGTTTAGTTTTTCAAATGCACTGATTAGATACTATCTTAAAATTACTTCTCAGCTCAAGTTGGCATATTCTATAAAGGTTTTGTAAACTTAAACTTTTTAATTCCTAGAAATATTAAAACAAAACAGCTTTATTGCATGTTTATTTTCTTATTACTTTCAAAAGAACAAGGTAACAGACTGGAAATCATAAGCATACCTGAAAGGTGGGATTTTTTTTAATAGTAGTCAGGCTTTGCCTTCCCAAATGTGGTCATACATATTTTGCAAACTTCCTAAGAAAGGGAAAAACCAACATGTTGCATTTTAAAGGAGCAGGTGCAGTGTTTTTATGAGTTTTTCAAAATGAGATGAAAGCCACGATGTCCATGGATTCAAGCTCTTAACAAGTGATTGTCTGGAGGCAGCCGATACATAAGAGAAGAGAGTTCCTTCTTGCAAGTTACTAGGACTGAAAGTTGAGTCACAATGTAGTTGGCTGTCCAGCAGCTGGATAAAACAAAACCAAACCAAGTTATTAGTTGACACATTTTAACAAACATACATAAGCTTTTTGTCATGTGATCTCTACAATTAAAAAAAACACATCTAGAAACATATATAATTTATGCCCTGTTTCTCTTTCTTTCTGCAAAGCTGGGGCTTTAACTGCAGAGAAGGATTCAGTGTAACTCCTGTGGAAATAGATTTTCCATGCCATATGGACAAATGCATTCTGTATGCACTTTTATCACATTTTACTCCCAAAATACTTGTGGGTATACTTCCTTTTAAGCTTTGCAGTGGCAAAATAGTAAAGCAAAAGACTGATGAGTCATCTTTGGCTATGCCTGGTTTGTGTTACGTGGTAATACAGAGCTCTTGTGTTATTTAGCCACACAGGGAATCTCATTAATTTCCTTCTTGCCTTTGACTTCAGCACTCACAAACCTGTAACTTTTCCCTGTGTTTGACACTGAATACCAAGATCCCTTCCTTGTGAGGTTTTGTTATAGAGAAGTAACCTACCAATAAAACTCCTTTAACTTTTATTTGAAAAATACAAATATTTTGGACCCTGGACCACTACATAATCTTTAATGCTTTTCTCTTTTAAGGTTTTTGATATCTTGTTCTGAAACAGAATCATCCACAGTCTCAAATAAGCTTCTGGCAGCCCAAATATTTAATTGAGATGTCCATAAGCATCTCAAAACAATACTGATTAATTCTGGGTTGGTCAGAGACTGCAAGTTGTGTGCATTGCTGCACAGATTTTCAGAAGTAGCTGCAGGGGCAGGAAGGCACGAGCTGTGCAATCAGGCTACTGATTTTATATTCCGCATCAGAATTCCCAGAACTGAAAGGTAAACACTAACATTGCACCGGTTTATTCTTCATTTCAGATATGGAGTCTGTCAAATTCTAAAAATAAGCAACTAATCTTATTTGCAGTTTTATCAAAATCAGTCCCTTTGAAACTGTCAACAAGAGCCAGAGTAACTTAAATTCAACTAAATAATATATTGAGATTTTGCATGAGGAGTGGACACAGCATGAAGAGGCAACTGGTAGGGAAAAAGACCAACCCTTGCCATTATTATTCTTCAGGAATCATACTTTTCCTCAAAATCCATTTTCTCTGTCATGGACCTGGTTACTGTTGTGCTAGGTATGTACAAATGCAAAACCTTACTGCACAAAACACTGTGCACAGCTCTGCTGTGCACAGCTCTGCATGGCACTTTCTAGTACCACTGCTGTAGAAATGATGATGGAGGGGGTGATTTCTACAGCATATAAACTGATAAATAATCTATTCAAGCCTTCGTAATTGATTTGAGCCTACAATTTTATGATTCATGTATCCTTAAGGGACCTCGATTTTTACTTAAGCAAAAAGGATTAATAAGAAAAGGAAAATAAGACTTTTTATCTCCTTCCTTTCTTTTTTGTGCAAAGACAGATGTGCAAATGTGCATTTTAAGGGTCAGGACCTCATCCACATGAGGAAGGTTTATAGTATCAAACCTGAAGAGTAAAAGCTATTTCTAAATGTGTCAGGTTAAATAAGTAATAATAGGTTGCTAACATTTCTTAGGTGAATTAAAAAAAAAAATAATCATCAAACAAATGGTTATACAACAGCACCCTCTAGCTCTGCTGTGGGGAAATACCTCTCTCCGGAAATGCCAGAGAGGGGGAAAAAATAGTATCTTTTTCTGCTAGCAAAGCTAAGTAGGTACCTTTCCTACTCCTGGCTATCCGCAGCCACTGCTTTTGAGAGAGGTAAAGAGAAATAGTAAATGAAAAGAGCTCTAGATCTCCACTTATCAGTTAGGACTATAGGCAGAGAATATACTGAACAGCAACATGTATCAGGAAGGCAACAATTAGTCCCATGGGTTTTTTTTCTGTGTCTTACTGATTTTCACAAAGTAGAAAGCCAGCAGGAGCACTGTCCACCTCGTATCACTGGTGACATCAGGGTGAAGCTGAAATGCTCTAGCAATTTGGTATCAGTCACAGAAAGCCAGAACTAAGAAGGACTTTCAAGTGACCTACTCTAAGGCAGAAAAAACGTTTTTTTCCTGACACTCAGTTGTCTGGCTCATTCTGCAAAACTTGCAGCAAGCAATACTTTAGCACATGTCTGGGGATACCACCACAAGGATTCATTATGAGTTACAGAACATTCCTGATATTTTCCTTGACCATTTTGTCTGCAAATGAAGGCCTGGAGGCATAAAAAAACGGGAATTTCTTCAAACAAGGCCCAGGGTCCTAGACCTAGCAGAAGTATCTACCCTGCCTCATGTGATGTGACAGATCCAAGCCTTCAGGATGTGCAATGTGTATACATAAAAACAGCCTTTAAGTCTAACATTGCTGAGTGGAGATCCTCAGGGCAAGGTTTAATGGGTTTGGAAATCTTTTTTGACCCAAGGGGATGATGAAAATAGCGTGGGAAGGCTCCCCTTCCCATGGTGAAGCTATGCCTGAGTGGCAAAGCCATTTGGGCATAAGGGAGAACACATTTCTTCCAGGAGGAGAACTGCTCACCAGTTAAAATCATGGCAAGAGCTGGAGTTCACTGTCCTTTGGGCAGGATTTGGTACTTACTTCTGGATCGGATATAACAATCGTTGCAGTTAAGAAGACCATTTCTAATCCTGACATCTGTCCCACTTGCTGCGTCTCCCAGCTGTCCCTTGCAAATGCCACACTGTCAATTAAAGGACAGAGAAAGTAAGAGAGACCGTGCCCTACTATCTGTCACAACTCTCCCCACATTTTCCCTTTTGTTTCAATAGTTCTTGGAACAGTGAGAAAAAAATAACCCCCAGAACCCAGCCCACACTCCTAGGGAGCACTGCAAATCAGTGAAAGGTTTATTTTAGAGCTAACAGTATTTAGGACTGGATTTCAGCAGTCTCCACTTACACAGAAGTGAAGTCTAGTGATTGTAAAGGACATCCGATTTTGATGTTGCATTCTGGAGTCAGCCCATGTGTGCTGGACAAAGCTTAGAGAGGCCAGAGATTTAGTCTAAAGCCAACTGGGCCAGAGATAATCACAGAATCACAGAATGTCAGGGATTGGAAGGGACCTCGAAAGACCATCTAGTCCAATCCCCCTGCCGGAGCAGGAACACCTACATGAGATCACACAGGAAGGCGTCCAGATGGGTCTTGAATGTCTCCAGAGAAGGAGACTCCACAACCTCCCTGAGCAGCCTGATCCAGTGCTCTGTTACTCTCACAGTAAAGAAGTTTGTTCTCAAATTTAAGCGGAACCTCCTGTGTTCCAGCTTACACCCATTGCCCCTTGTCCTATCATTGGACATCACTGTGAAGAGCCCGGCCCCATCCTCCTGACACTCACCCTTCATATATTTATAAACATTAATCAGGTCCCCCCTCAGCCTCCTCTTCTCCAAGCTAAAGAGGCCCAGCTCCCTCAGCCTTTCCTCGTAAGGGAGATGCTCCACTCCCTTAATCATCTTGGTGGCTCTGCGCTGGACTCTCTCAAGCAGCTCCCTGTCCTTCTTGAACTGTGGGGCCCAGAACTGGACACAATATTCCAGATGTGGCCTCACCAGGGCAGGATAGAGGGGAAGGAGAACCTCTCTTGACCTACTAACCACACCCCTTCTAATGCACCCCAAGATGCCATTGGCCTTCCTGGCCACAAGGGGAAATGGACACTTTCTGAGTTCTCTGGAAAACACTATCTTCAGACATTCAAGAACAGTTGTGAAGTATTTCTGTTGAGAGCTCTGGTGAAAGGTCAAAGACATTGTCAATTCCATAGTCAAAGCTTTCCAACCATGGGTCAGATCAAAGATGACTTTGGGACTGACCAGGTTCTTGGGGAAAAAAAAAAAAAAAAAATATCACAAGGTAACTAATTTTATATTTTAAAACAATGAATAAAACTGGGAAATTATATGATGCTTCCCTGTGTAAGTAAGGAAGCTAAGTTTGCTCACTAAGTCACAGGTTTTAGTCCAATTAACATGTCTGACAACAAAATAACACATTAGCTGCATTACTTCCACTTCCCTACATCAAACACACAAACATACGTAACAAACATGCAAAACCCTCAGTCCTCTAATTTTCAATTTCACATCTACAGCCCTCAACACACTCTCTCCTCACACTGTGCATGACTTGAGATTTTTCTTAATAAAGCAAGACACGTACCCTGAAGCACTGAATATGGAAATAAAGACCAAGCGTTTCAATAATCATGGCAGCTCCTTTTCCAAGAGGAAGCCCACAGGTAGAACAAAGCTTCTTTCCGCTGACAGACCTAGAAGGCAAACACAACTTTAAGAAAACAGAACAGCTAAAACATACACAAATGTTTACACAGGTTTATGGAGAGGGACAGGATGGGAGGAAGGAGCATTGCGGGGTGTCACATAAATACACATTGACCCTTCAAAGATGTTGCTGATCAGCCTGCACATCTGCCTTGCAGACAAGGAAGCAGAGGACTTAAAATGCTTGAATGTACAGCAGCTTAGACCCATTTCTCTGCCAGCTTGCTGTACTAGATCAAGGGAGACACAAGTCTCTTGAGAGAGACCCAGGTGGCAGGGAACCATGCCTGTGGATTACCGAGACCCAGTCAATGCCACAGCAATCAAAGCAGATATTCACACAAATTACCCAAGATAGACTCTCAGCCTGGAAATTTTTCAGTTTGTTTGTGAATGGGTTTGCTTACTGCAAGTCAGAAAGCAGGGATACTGCTCTCACACCCAAGTAAGCTGGTGAAGTCAATAGGAGCAGCGTAACTGCAGTAGCACAGACCAGACATCAGGCTAACTAATTTTAGTCTGTGCTGCTGCAGCAACATGTCTGTTAGCATTACAACTAGTTACAGGGAAGCTGAAATCAGATGTCCATCTGCAATGCAAAAATACTTCAACTCTCTCCTTAAGCTTCAGCCCTGTCTAGACTTTTCCAGTAAATCAGCTGTTTGATGACAGCGAGGTGAGGGATCAGAGCCTCAGGAATAACCGGTATCCTGTTTCACAATGGTTTTAATGGCAGTGCAGGTGCACACTTCTATGTATTTCATGCTCTTCCCTTCTCACCTGTCTGCCAGCCTGCCAGAATTGATGTTTGTCTAGTAAGATGAACCTGCGACCAAAAGGGATCCTTGTCATCATGTGGCATCCATGCCTTTTTCCAGCCAGGACTGAAACTAGGAGAGAAACTTTGTGCTACTTCATGAGTTTTGAAGAGATGGTTTGATGAAATTGTATACAGATAAGCAAGTTTACAATATCTTGCTTTATGGTTTTAGTGGAATAACATAAGCCACCAACTGAGACAGATCTGAACTGCATCATGATAAAAAAAGCCATTTAAAAAAAGAGAGAGAGAGAGAGAGAGAGAGAGAAGCAGCAGAAAGTCTCATCACAACCAAAAAACTGTCTTTGCTTCCATCTAATTTCTGTCACTCCTCAGCCCATCATTCTTTATCCCACCATGTACACTAAACAGCACAGGCACATCACTGTCATGTTGCTTCATTTTCATTATTGTTTTTAGAATAACTTCCCTGGTTTCTTCTCCTCTCCAATAACCTTAAACCTTCTGCTCACACCCCTCTGTGTTATTCTTGAGTCCACCTTTGTTCTCATTTCTTCTCCGCTATCAGAGTTATTACAAAGACAAGTTAAAGTGTTGAAACAAAGAATGAAGTGCTTTGGGAAATTTTTTAAGAGAAGTTTTCTAATTTTTTCATGGAACAATTAATTACATCCCATCCATTGTTTCCAAAACTAAGATTTATTTCAGGAAAAGATCACAGAAAAGGGTCTCAGATCAGGATGCAGCTGCTAAGTAATATGAAGTAGCTATCATGACTAGTTACATGTAGCAAGAAATGAACTGCAATCCCACCAAAACTGCAGTTACATTAGAAAAAAACAGAAGAAATGGTTGACATAAAAAATAGTTTCATACCAATGCAACTGGCATTAGAAGGAGGGCTTTGCTATCAAACATGAAGAAAAATATTTTTTTTTAATAGAAAAAATCTTGCTATGTTTTCTGTGTTGTACTCCTTTACCCTATTTAATAAGGCAACTGATTCTAATATACCCCAAATTAACAGTTATTTTATCAGGCTACAGTTAACATTTATCTAGAGTTGATACACATATCTCACTAAAAGCTGCCTGAAAGAATCAAATCTAAACCATGAATGCAGAAAAATTAAAAACAAACAGCAAAACGTGTTTCAAGTTTGTAAATTAAGGGAAGGATTTCTTTTTAAATCAGCAAATGTTGAAACGTCAGTCAGTGACAACATCTAGAGCATACTTTGATCCTGAGCATGTGACTATTCACAGTGAAGACAACATTTGGCTTAAGTACCCTGAACTCACGCTTTACTGCTTACTTTGACCGGGGCTTATATTACCCTATTCCAATTTCATTGAAATTTCAATGATCAAGCAGAATCCTACAGCTGCTTTCTGAACTGTGTTATTTGAAAACATAACCATACTGCTGAAGCAGGCAAGAAATATGGGAGAGGGAGCTATGTGTTTATTCCATGGACATTTATGAATTGCAACATTCAGAAGAGTTAATAGTGCATCGACATAGTACTACTGTGATTTACACTGCAGCAGTTCACCAGTGGCTACAAGATGTATTTGGTCTGCAAAATTCCTTATTGACCTTTTGTACCTGTTGGGTGACTGACTCGGAGCAGCAGGAGAGCAGGGAGATGATGGCCCAGATCGGAAGTTCTCGTGATAGCCTGCCCTAAAACACAGGAGAGAAAATGCATTGCTCCAGCTGAAGGTTTTGTAGTGAGAAATTCCAGCTGATAGATTTCAAGATTCCCAGCTCTAAGGAAAAGCAGCTATAAATTTGCTGTCCACTATCATTTTGATACAATGAAAAATAGCACATATTTTTTGGTCCTGAGTCTTGGTCTTCTTGTTATTGCTCAGTCAGATAACTCACAAGGTCATCATTCACATGTGGACTCCTACACACCTATCAACCCAATGGAGCTCCCACCATGATGGATGGTTACCACCTTGTATTTTCTGTTCCCCAGGGGATGTGCACAGAAGCACACTGGTAGAGCAGATGTGGGGTTGTTGATGGAGGGTCTGTGCCTTTTACTGAGTAAAAGGAAGCTATCAACATTGAAAAGTGGTCTATTCTTATTTGTATCCATTCTATCCTGCTAGAATTTGGTGAGAAAAAACATGGATGTTTTTTGTTATCAGAAATCATAAGATCAATTAAACTTCTCACTACTTTAAGCTGTTTACAGATTAAATAATTTTCTCAAACACACACAAGTGGTTTTTTATGAGGAATAGGTAATCAAACCTTAATCTACATTCTTTTTGACTGGATACAAGCTTCATGAGGTAACACATATATTGCAGAACACTGTGTTCATATATATGCTAATGGATACAGATGTTCCTTTCTCATTAGAGAGATACGCTTTTTGCAAATATTAGGTAAAAACATCCCTTATTTACTGAAATAACTGGTGTTAATTTTTGGCAATGCTCACTCAAAAACACAAGGCAAAGCATCAGAGAAGAAAAAAACCTCACCAAATTTAACGCAGAAATAAAAGACTAATCTTTACATATCTTCTTTTAGAAGCTATAATCCTTAAAGAAGTAGAAAGTAGCAACCAATGTGCATTTAGGAACTGGGGAATGAAGCTCTCGGATACCAGCTTCAAAGAGGCAGACTCCTCCTGACATTCCCACCCTGGTATTTAGCCACTTACTAGCTATAAATGTTTGTCTTAGGGACACAAAACAAATGAAGCACACAAACAGTTAGGCAGATGAGTGTTTAAAGACCTAAGGGAGAAAGAAGACAGAAAGTGTCGAGCAGGGAGTGTCCTCCCTCATGAAACTACTTACTGGGGTACCCATAATGAGAAATTAAGTGGATAAACATTAGCAGTCCTGGTGGGACAGACAGGAATCAAAGCTGTCTGCACAATGTGGGACTACCTGTGAAACTTAATTGATACAGAACGCTAAGTAGGAATATAAGGGAGAAGAAAGCGAGCAGGACTTCTCAACTCTGTAATAATCTTTATTTTATATTCTCACCTCCTTGTTTCCCCTGCAGAACTCAGTTGTTGTCCCACATTCTGGCCCAGGAATGGTCTCTGCCAAATGTCCTCTGCACGATGTGGGGACTGCTTTGTCAGCAACTGCTGATTCCAGGAGATATCTACAATGGAAGGTGGACCAACCTCAATACTTGTGATAAAATGCTTTTGTCAATACTTATGGACCAGTGTAGCTTGTGCACACACCATAAAATAGACATGAGATGTACTGTTACTTAAAAATCAGTTATCAGAAACTCCACACAGTCCGAGACAGGCTCTGCTACACCAGAAGACCTCTGTGGGACAACATCCCCTTGCATTCACCCTGCTGCTGAATCTCATTTTCTGAAGGGAGAAAGGGAGAGGTAAAAAAGCTGCCCACAAATAGCACCTGTGAAAATAAAAGTATTTTTGTCCTAAGGAAGGAAGCACCAGAGAGACAGAAACTTCCTGTGGTGCCTGTGAATCAAAACTTCTTTTCAGCAAGAGTTAAGAGGAAGGTGGTGTAGTCACTGCTCTTCACAAGCCTACTGATAATCAGAGTTCCTGCCTTGTAATTTCCTTCTGTGTTTCAGGTGGTTGCACAAGGCTTGGTGGCAGTAACAGCCCCCCAGCAATACAGAATGATCTGTGATGCCCAGGCAGCCGACCATCCCATCTCTGAGTCAGAGCACACTACCTGGATGCTTCCAGAAGAATTTTGTGGCTTGCAGGCTGGGGAGGGCCTTACCCTGTTGTGCACCAACCAGCTGGTTTAGAGAAGAAAAACTTCACTGGGGCCTACAAAAGACCTGTTACCTATTTTTGATATTAAGACCAAAAAAAATCCTTGTCCTGACTATTCAGAGGCTTAAGGAGAGAGCAAGGATGTGATGTGTTATGGTGCAACAAAGAAGCTGTCAGAATACTTGCAGGGGACCAAGTTGTTGAAGAAAACCTAGAAAAAAGCCTGATTAGGAGAAATTGTTAAAAACTGTCAAAATTTTTTAAGTTTGTTTAATTACTACTACAAATCCACAAGGATGGATTGTTGGGCAATATCTTCTGTTTTCTTTATTTGAGAAACCTTTACAAAAGCACTAAGAATACAATAAAACTGTGGACAGGGAAAGCAAACCTGCTAAGTTTAACAAATTTTATTTGCATTTGTAGCAAGTAATAACACTGAAACCTTTGCTATACATAGACATTTCCTTTTTTAGAATCATCAATTTTGATGCTAGACTGAAAACAAAAATCTAAAACTCAATTTCAAAATCTTCAGCCCTACTTACTTACTTTCCACTGTTAAGTTGCATTAGATAATTATGCTAAATTAGTGAATTTGCCTTTTTTTAGAGAGACTCTTGACAGTAATGCTTTGGGGATATTCCTTAATTCAAAAAACATCAATATTTATGGGAGTTTAAAAAATATATTAATTTAAAATATCATCAGTCACTTCTAATGACAAATTTGAAACAAGTGTCACTTTAGACTCGGCTTGAAATGGTTACATATCGCAGGTAGAGATTTTTACTGGACTGAAATGGACATAAAGAATCTCATTAGCTATCAAAACACGGAAAAAGTGTGGGAAATATGCTCTCTATATCAAGAAAAATCCTGTATGTATGTAAGATTATGTAAAAGATGGAAGATAACTATGTTTAATTACTACTGTGGACGTGCAGGCCTATAAACGAGATTCCTACCTGCAGCTGAAACATTCACCTCTGATGAAAAAAAAAAAAAAAAAGATATTTTAAATTTCACCTTAACATATTTATCTTTGCTAACAGAAAATAACTTTTGAATCTGAGACATTCAAATTTTGAAGATATAGGTGTACTGTTTATTTCCAAAATTCTTAGTTAGATTTCAAGCCACTGTGTATACCCATGAGATTTCTATGTGGAAAAGAATACATGCATTATGAAGACCCTTGATCCTCACCCTGAGTCAACGGCAGATTCAGCTTGGCAGGCGAGCTGCGCTCCATCGCTGGCACCTTGCGCTCCTGTTCACCTCCTTTCAAGATACCCGTCTCTGGGTGTCCTGAGAGCACTCTATTTCCACTGCCAATAAAAAAAGTTATGTTGTATAAATAATGTCAGGAAATTGTCACCTACAATATAATGGCAAAATCAGTCTTTTGAATATCAGTCCATCTTTCGCAACAAGCTTTTTCTTATTGTGTCAGTAATGACAAAACAATGAGGATAAACTGTTAAGAATTAAAAAGTCTCCAAACATGTCAAGTCTTCCTACATCCCTTGCATACCGCCACTTACACACACTAAAGATCATTCTGGATTTGTGGAAAATGGCTTCTTTGCCAGAGAAACGCCTTTTCTCAGAGTTCCCTATCCAGTGTTCAGCAGATGCTTCTCATCTTTGTGAAAGCTGTTACTAGTAGTTGGGCAAAGAGCAGGACTTTGAACACCATCTGGCAAGTTTGGCTACAGCCCTTCTAAGACAGCCAGACAATCTCACACGGATTCTGGGTGAAAATAGCTACTGCTCCTTTATTCCTCCCAATGGCTTGTGAAACTTGCACAGAAGACACAGTGCAGTGCCACTCAGAGATGTCTGAGCTATCTGAGCTCTGATCTGGTTGATGTGACAGCCTTTCAGCAAAGCCATACACTGAAGAGGCAAGCCTTCTGACATGCAAAACTAGCACTGCACATTGCCACACATGCCTAAGGCTGTGGCAAGTCAACATTGATCAGGATATATTACACCTATCACCAGGCCACCAGATGCTGATGCTCCAGCATTGATCATGGGCAGATGTGACATCCCAGAACTCTACAGAACACAAACCTTCACAGGGCTAAGACATGTTTAGGCTTGACACATACCTCTTCTTTTCTTGCCAGAGTTCATTCTCCTTGCTTTTCGGAGATGGTATACTGTCCTGCTCCCAGAGCAGCTTTTTCTGCCTTGTAACTTCTTTTTGTTTATCTTCCTCTGGAGAGCTGTTTAAGTCAGTTGTATTCTGGAAGACAGCAGAGGAAGGAACAAATTGCTTCCCTTGAATTCGGCATCAGTATACGCATGAGAAAAGCACAGGCTGCCCCAGATATATTGTGTTGACACATATTATCATAAAGAACATCTCACGTTATACAGTGGAATCATTCGACCTTGGTAAGGCCAACTGTGGATTTAACAAAGAATTCAGCTAAAATATAAAACTTATTGTATTAAGTTGAGCACGAAACAAAAAAGTTCAGGACTGACCAATTATGAGATGGTGTTCAGAACGACAAAATAAAATTTGTCAGTATGTATTTTTGGCAGAAATCCTTGAATGATTTTGAGGGTTTAGACAGTCTCCCATTGGACTTGGGAGGACTTTGTGAGGGACCTCAGCGTTTTGCTCTGCCAGGAGGCAGAGCATTACTCACATGCTCTGGGGATTCTCAAATAGCAACACCAAAATGGTACTAGAGTGGGTCATAGCTGTCTGGTAGAGCTTCAGGAAGCCATGGCATGAGATCCTTCACTTCTGAGTGAAGGCACTGCTCTCAAGGTTGCATAAGCAACTCTGTTCAGGAAGTCTGCACTACGTAGCCATGTGGAAAAAGGGCCATGGCTGATGCCTCTGCACAGGGATGAGTGATAAGAAGGGGCAGGAAGGGTGAGAGGAGAACCAGATGATACAGTAACTCCTAATCCTGGAGTTGAATGGAAAAAGGTGGATGTCTTATTTGGTGTGAGTGCCTTACACAGGAGAAAATTAAGTCTGGGAAAGGCACATCTATTCTACTGATCTCACCTGGGGTGTAATTCTCTGATGTCTGGAAAATACTTATTTAATTAGATGCCAGACGCATCGAGTTATACATTTTGTGCTGCATAAGCCAAAAAAAGCGGAGAGTGAACATTCTTCCACTTGTTTTGCTGTTTTTCAGGAGGGATGGCGGGAGAGAAAAGGAGGGAAAATGCGGAGGCAGGATTCAGTCTCAACTCAGATATGCTTACAGTACTGTCTTACACTCAAGATTTTGGATGCATGGAAATCACTTCAGATTTTGTTTGCTTTGAGAAGCCAACCTGTTTGTTAAAAGTCACCTGTTTTTTTTTAACAAACAGTTTTCACAGTACCAGTTAAAGAAGAGAAGCATCTGCAAAGAGAGGAAGTATCACCCTCTGCTCCAGCCCAAAATAGGATGTTAGCAGTTTGCTTGGGAGTATGGCTCTTCAGTTGTAAAAATATACAAGCTACAGCACTCTGAGGTATCACCAGCTATGGAAAGGATCCAGGGAATATTCTTACTGTTCCCAGACTTTGTTAGCCTTTAGTGAAGAACGAAACTTTGCACTGAAGATAGCTTAGTCTTTATTGCCTTATGAATCCATGAGAAACTCACCACTGTCTTGTTTCCTTCAGTGGTAGAGGAAGAGGAGGAGAGGAGCTCAGCAGAGTTTGAAGAAACAATGAATGGAACTACAGTATCCTCAATTATCTTACGTTCCTAAAAAACAAACAAACAAACAAACAAACAACAACAAAAAAAGAGGATTGGGAGAGAGCAGAGGTTAAAAATCCTGAATGCAAACTATGCTACAAAAGTAAAAACATAAAGTTTGGCTACATGCTCACATTTAGATGGCTAGGTAAGGACCTGTGGTACCAAGAATAACAGTAACACCTCAACTCTTAATTTGCTTCAAGGTTTTCTACTCCCTTTCCTTTCAACCATTACCATCTTTGAGAGAGGATGTTCAAAACAGGAAAAACCATTCCACTTGGGATGGCACTACTTTTTCTCACAACACCAGTCTATTAAATTTCGGATAAAAATATGGTACATGAGAAACTCCTTCTGAAAGTTAACTAGTCAAGCTGAAAACATGAATATTTTCTAATTTTCTGAAATAATCACACACATTCAAAAGGAGGAAAACACTATCTTCTATGTTGTTAACATTCTACAACTGCAAGCTTTGAACATTTCCTGTGAATTATTTTTTGAAAAACAAGGCCAGTTTACAAAACATCTACACGATCAAGCACAAGGTAGACAACAATTTCATCTGGAGTTCCACCAAGTCCAGACACCAAGTATATGCCAAAATGCACAAGGCTCTGCGCCAGAGGGAAGTCTGAGCGTGCCCAGACACAACCATACTGACTCACCCTGACTTGTACAGCAATTAGACACCTCCACTTATGCGGGGGTTCTGAGGATTCCTGTCTAAATGTTTAAATATTTTTCCTCACTGCTTATGGTACTGTTTAAGAGAAACAATTCTGAGAATTCAGCCTTGAGAAGGCTTTTCATTAGTTAATCTAGGTGTGGGATTTTTTTTTAGTTATGTAAGCGGGTACATTTAAGTACCAAAAAAGTAAATAAACAAACTCCTCCTTTGAGCCTTATAGAAGAAGCCTTGTACCTCCTCATAGTATCTACGCTCTTCCTCTTCAACTTCTCTCTGGGCCTTTTCCCATTCCTCTTTCAGCTTGTCCTGCTCCTTCTGATACTTCTCCTGTAAGAGGATAGAAATACAGGTAAATGCAGAGCATTCTGTACTAGGAGTAAATTCTGTAGTATCTCCACAGTGAAAATTAACCTGTTAAGAGTGGTTTAATCAGAAATAGGATGAAACAGGAAGATAAAAATTTGAAACACCCATGGGTGGAAAATAATTTTCTTTTCCTCTTCTCCCCACTTGTTTCTAGCACTTACGTTTAACACCTTCAAACCTCAATGAAATTTTAACATACTAGAAGAAGTTTAATTTGTTAGAAGTTTTAAAATGTTTGGTCAGAAATGAAATTTTTGCTCAACAATTTCAATAATTCCTTGTTTATTAAAGTTCCAAAAAGCTATCGCAAACCCCAAAACACTTAGGCATGGATTTTACATTAAAAATTTCAGCAAAGTAGCATATAAACAGGTTTTGCAGATACTGGTACTAATTTAAGAGAGATGCCAGTACATCTTAATGAATGATGAAGGTTTCAAAAAATGAATGAATAGTGTGTAAAGGTCTGAAGAGGTTAAGCTTATAATTAGCTAAGTAGGTTATTTTTCCTCCTTGATGAAATTATTTCTTGAGAATTGTTTTCACACAGTTTTGCATGGAAAATTATCTCAGAGATCTTTAAAATTTTTTGATAGAACTAGTTTGAATATGGGGAAGAACAGAGACATCCATATCATTTTTACACCAATTTCAACTTATGTTCAAATTAGAAACCACATCTGCCTAATCCAGAAGAGACGCATTCACTATTGAGAGAACACTCACATATGCCAGAAAATTATTATGAGAATTTTACACCATTTTAAGAGGAAACAACCATATTAGCTAAAAAGAAATAATCTCAAGAAAGCAGTAGAGAGACGCACAAGTCGTTCTTAAAAGTTGAAAAGACTCAATTATTCCCCTTCCTTTGACAGTTGTCTGCTCTTCTGTTACATGGAAGGAAGATATGATTTATTTGGGACCAAACCTAATTACAGTTTCAAAAGACACTACTGACCAACACGGAAATTCTAGTTCTCAGGGCCACTGCACTTCTGCCAACTAAGACACAAACCCAGACCTTTTACAGCTTACTCTACCACTAGGCAAAACCAGTGACTGTTTTGAGGGGGTTCTCCCCCCTCACAAAAAACCCCCAAGACCTTCATGTCCAAATTTAGCTCGATGTTTTCCAAGAAGAACCTGTGAACAAAGCAGAAATCTACCAAAAAATCTATCAAGAACATAATTTTAAAGAAGAGTTGTATAGGCATCAGAGTCAGCAAATTGTCAGTCTTGAGGAAAAGGCTCCAAGTAATTAGGAGTCTCGCAGTCTGTGCTCAACATACTTTAAATATAGCTGAGGACCAACATTTGGTTTAATTACACATGCAGAACTAAGTCCTTTTGGTCTTTCCATGGCGTGGGGAAGGAAGACTTAAGGGTGCCCAAACCACAGAGAACATGAACGTATGCTCGTTTTATCGCTCATCTGTCACAGAATTCCCTCAAGCATCCACAGAGGATGTGCAAAACATGACACGAAATGCCCAACTTTTGTCCAAAGGGACAATTCAACAGCTGAACCACACAGTGGAAGACAAGTAGTTTTCCCCTACCTGAAGCAAACGTTCTTGCTCATGCTGCCACCTTTCCTGGCGCTTTCGCTCTTCTTCGGGATCCCAGGACCAGAAATTGAAACGCTTGCATGAAGGAAAAGCAAGCTATTATAGACTTTGGCACTATAATTCACAAGGCTACCAGAGAAAGCTGCACTTTGCCTGGCCTACCCCAGCAATGATATTAAAATGGGAAATTGAGAACTAGATAATGGTTCTCCCAGTTAGCAGACAATACTCTTAGCTTCACTGACACTTGGGATTACCCATAGGTATCCAAATTATAAAATAATCATTTGGTTTGCAAAGAGAGGCTTGGGAAACTTCAACTGGAGAGGAAAAAAAGGAAAAAGATCTGAAAGAAAGCTCAAAGCAGCACTGAACAGAGATATCTGCAGGTACTCTAAAGAAAATATCTCTTTTGTTTCTCTGTAATCTTCTGCACAAGATGCAAAGCAATTTGCAACTATAAAAAAATTATCTCATTTTATATGGCTGCCAGTACAAATGCCTATAGCCTTGTTTTAAATTTTTATCCTTAATGAAATAAAATCTCAGGCTTCACTAAGGTTCCCATTACATGATACATTTACACATTTAAAATTCTTATAATCAAAGACAATTTTAGACACTTTATGTCATACTCCCTCCCACTAAGAGTTGTATTTGAATGTGATAGGAATAGATTATGTCTCTTTTTATGTGACAAACAGAATATGAAATACTGTGCACTTCAGAGTAGCATTTGTGATGTGATTTTTTTCTTTTTTTTTCATTGAGGAAACATTAGAATTGTGGCTTCCTCTAATTTCCATGCATTTAAAACAGAATGCATAATTTAGAGTTGCATACTGTTTTGAGATTGTGAAGCTTTAGTGGCTACAGCAACCAAGCACTGTATAGCTACCATTCCCTTCAGATAATAGAAGAAGGCATAAATTCCAGATTCAGATCATGTCTTGATTTGGGTTGTACCTTTTCTCTCTCATTTCCATGAGAAAAAAAATTTCTCATTTTGATTTGGGGATGTTACAAGACAGTTTGCATAAAAAATTCACTTCTGCTAAATACATTTCTCTAAACCAAACAACAATGCAAAAAAGGTACTCACATTTGATTTGTCACTGCTATCGGAATCAGCTATTAAAAAAAAAGAAAGAAAAAATTAAATTTAACACAGCAAAATGTGCTTGGCCTGCAATTAAAGCTACATTGCATCTGTATAAAAAAGCTTCATGTTAGTTTCCTATTTGTTCCCACAACCAAATGCAAGGATGAATCACAAGCAAGTAAATCAGAAAAACAGATTACACCCATCACCAACAAAACTACTTTTAACTGGGTATAGAGGAGCACAGTATTAGCTAACATCAGGTTCTACTCTACCACTAGCTAATGACATCTACTTCTGGCCACAGACACTAGCAGTGTTCAGACACTGAGTGTTACCTACTTTGGTCTACTTTTCCCTTCGTGATTCAGTGCAAGGAAGGAAAAAGCACAGCAAAGCTAAAAGGATGGTACTACATTATTCAAGAGCCACAGTTACGAAGAGAACCATTGCCATTTTCTATCCAAATGTCTTTGAAAATTAGGCTGATTTAAAGAAATTAAGGAAAGGGTATTTATAGGCAAGTGATTTCATTTGGGTGCCTGAAATCGGAGCATCACAAGAAGGTGCAACCCAACAGCTCTTTGTCAACTGTGCAGCAGGAATAGACACTTTCTACGAAAGCGAGAGGTAGAACAAGTCCCCGTGATCATCAGCTTTCACCCCAGCCCCGCGTCCGCAGACACCTCCGGCTGGAGGCAGCGGAAGGGCTGAAGCTGCTCTTAGCGCCGCATTTACCTGACTGCGAGAAAAACTGTGTGCGCCGCCAGTTGTTGCGAACCCTAAGCGGAACCGCAGCCCCGCGGGGCGGCTCTGCAGGCAACGGCACCGAGACAAAACAAGAAACACAGCGCGGTCAAAAGGCGATGATGGACCCTCAGACCCGAGCCGCCTTGGCCACGAGAGGGGCGTTGACTACAATCGCTTTGGCCCATCGTAGCTAGTTTACAACGGACCTGTGGATCACACCGACTGCACGTATTTAAGTGCCACTTTTGTAACAAGGCACCCAACCTTAGAGGAGAGCCCGAGCACACTTCTGCTAGTCAAGGGCAACCACTCCTTCAAGTCTTTGTGTGGTGTTTGCGTTCATTTCTACTGTCGGTACAGGCTTTATGCGACCCTTCCAGTGCTCTACATGCTGTCAACACTAGAGAGCAGCCAAGTGTTTCAGTATCCCTCAGAAAATAGGTGAGAAGACCTACAATCTGTTACTTGATGTCTGGATTGATTTGTGTCTTAAGATAAAATAATATTGTTCTCAAAGCCTGTTTGGAGAGCACCCCCTCGCTTGAGACTTCTGTTCCTTTTCGGACAATCCTGTTTTCCACAGTGGATCATCTCCAGTAGTTTCAATCTTGCTAACACTAGGATAATCAGTACATTACCTATATACAAAATAACAACCTAGTAAGTTCTCAGGGGAAGAAAATTTCAGATTATTTTTCTCTCTCTCTCTTTCTTTCACAACACCTACATACATGCATCTCTAAAATCAATATAAAATCAAACTATTAAACATTATAAATCTCAAGCAAAACTTTGTCATGAAGGAAGAGAAAATAATTCTGCTTTCCAAGAACTTGTGAAGGGCACATCACTCAATTTGGTCTGCACAGTATTGCTCACCTGTGAAAAGGAGCTGCACTTGAGCAGCTGAGTGCAGAATTTAACTCCAGAAGATTTATTGCAAGATAAAACCAATTGATAAGCCATTTTCATCTCTGAGCAGCAGTACTAATAAAATATAATACTCTCTGAAATAATACAGCTTTTATTGCTAGGCCAGGTAAATGCAAGATAGGGGGCTCTCCTTACTCCCCTCCCTTGTGTCACAGTTCTGCTGTTGTGTTTAAGGGGAACAGCCAGAAAAATTTTTGCATCACAGAAGCCACATTACCAATATCAGTCAGATGCAACTAGAAAATAACGATTTTAGCTCCAAAACTCTACAGGCCATTGATTAGGCATTTCTTCCTGAACACCACACATGCATATCTAGTTACTCTCAGGCTGAGTTGTCCAGACACTGTTTGCTCACCTTGTAGACCAGAATTCTGCAGAGTAACTTGGCTGGTCTCAGGCAGTTTCTTTAAAAATGGCAATATTACACTCCCCTCTTGTTCCAGGGCTTTTGGTTTCGTCACCTGTTCAGACATTTGGGAACAGAAAACAGCATTCAAAAACCAGCAGGTACAATCAAAGGTTAACTTAAACCCTTTTTACTTATTTTCTGAATCAACATTATCAAACATGAAGCCTCTATCTCCAGTACAACATGGAGTTGCAATATTGAAGTCCTGGAAATAACCAGTAGCTCTATGTTGTTGATATTCACTCTGCCCGGCACACTAAAACTGACCCTAACCCAGGACCAACATCTAACTTACCTGACAGAGCAGTATGGTCATGGCCATCTGTTAGGTCTGCCACCACCTGCACTTGTTTAGCACTTCAAGAGGACTAAGAAAGTAGCTCCACTGTCTACACCTTCTGGTTACTCTGCCCTCCCAACACATGGTTGGACTGGGCTTTGCAGGTGAAGTTCTTATTTCTGCTCCAACCATTTTACAGGTTCAAATGCTACAAGCAGACACTGGGGAGTTCCTTTGGAGAGGGAACTCTCTGATTACTATAGGATTTGACCCAGAAACCATCCTCCAGAGTCATTCCCTGGTAGATTGTTTTGAATGAACTCCTGAAGTGACATCATAGAGAGAAAAATACCACTTTGCACAAATAAACATTTCCGTGTGAGATCCTTCTTTTTTTTTGTTTTGTTTTCCACTCCCTCTTTCTTGCCCATATGTACCTCTGGTACAGCAGGGAGCTCTACTTCCTTCTGCTGCTCCATTTCAGGTTTCTTCACATCTTTCTCTCTTGAAGCAGTTTCCTCTGAAGGGACAGGACTGGGAAGAAATTCTAATCTCTTCACAACAGGGCTGGCACAAGCTGCAGTTGACTTGAACTGCTTTTGATCTGAACCTAATCCACACATGTAAGAGATAATGTTGCAAGGTTAAGACATTTTTTCAGTTAAAATGTAGACCTATTTCTTACAACCTAACTTCTTACTGGATATGCTGTGAGCCCATTTACTGGATGTTTTGGAAAAAAAAAAAAAATCTTTCTTCAACACAGGCAAAATTAATCTTTTAGTGAAGACAAAGCTTTAAGGGTGAAATTCACCTGACAAATGCAGTTGATTTGAGCATCATGGGACACTCTTCACAGTCAACAGAGAGGCAGTTCTAGGGGAAGAGTCACCCAAACTCTTTCAGGATGAGATGAGCTGCAACCTACAATGTGCCTTCTGAGGTATAAATCTCTTTACTGAAGTCGTGTGATGAATCCTACCCTAAGATGCTACCCAGACAAGTAGCTATACCACAATTAGCATGGTCTCACTGTCAGCACTGGAGAATATTCCAGCTTGCCTGCTTCCACCAAACCACATCAATCAAGTATCAGACAGCAAACAATGGTGCTAACAGGAAGTCTTGGACTGGAATAACCTAGTTGTCATTCAGCTCTTAAAAAAAACCCCAACAAGTTGATGCTGGTTTATGGAAGAAGTGACCAGGAGCACACAGGCCTACAGCTGAGGACTGTGACAGCTAAACGACTGTCAGCTGGTACCATCACTGGAAGCAGAGCAGTTTCCAGCATCCCAGGCTATGCAAAAGCACCCAGACATCTCTCTAACCTCCTAAAGCAGAATCTCAGCTTCAGCTCCTGTCCCCTCTCCAGCCATGGCAGCAGCGGCAGCTTTCAAACGCACCTCATTGACAGGGTAGGAGCCTGAGCTAAGAAAGAGGTGTGCCCGGAGGCTCCACTAAGAACCTGCACACAAGCAGAGACAAGAGCTGCTCCAGCTGCCTGGCAGATGCACACCACTTTGGAGCAGCTCCCACACCATTAGTGGCATAGGGATCACAGCATGGAAGTATCTGACTTGCACTGGACAGCAGAGGAGGTTGCTTCTTCTACAAGAAGGTCACACAGTTTGGACCACATCTATCCCTCCAAAGCAGACATAATGAAAACCTATGTTCCTTTACCATTTCAATTTTTGCAATGCTATCTCAGTGTTCCTTGCCAGCCAATATTAAACTTTGCTATCAATTTTTAATGTTAAGCATTTCTCACAGGTGTGGAGCCTGACACAATGTTGCTTTGTGATTTGTGGACAAATATCACCAGCTCATCACTGCTGACTCTTAAGAGGAGAATTTTGTTGGCTCACCACAAGACTGGAGCTTCTACATTACCTGCCAGATGCAATTCAAAATTGTTAATCTCTTTACTTTGGCATCTATGAGCCAAAGTAATTAAGTCAGCTAATGAGCCCTTGCTAACAGCCCATGTGCTTCATGGTCTTACAGTACATCAAGAAAAGCCTGGGTACGCTTCTAACCTTGGGGGAATGGTACCCTATTAATGTTTGAGGGCAAAGCTCCATTGTTTAAGTCACATTTATCCTCAACAAATAAGAGCATTATGCTTATTTACCAATTACAGCCAGAGATGTCATTTAAATATCTACTTCAAATAGTACTTTTTACCTACCCAAGCTGAACTTTGATAGACCCATTTTAAAAAATGAACAACAAAAAAACCTCCAGGAACTTAGTATGACAGCAGGCAGGAGATAAAATGCCTACTCAAAGCTAATGTTTTAGAAACACCCTTTTGAGGAAAATAGCTTCAAATTTTACCAGTAATTTCCCTCCCCAGACTAGGAATCATGCATAAAGGCTTTAAAGCAGAAAATCAGGAGTGTGCACAATATACAGAATCACAGAATGTCAGGGATTGGAAGAGACCTTGAAAAATCATCTAGTCCAACCCCCCTGCCAGAGCAGGATCACCTACAGTAGGTCACACAGGAAAGCATCCAGGCAGGTTTGGAATGTCTCCAGAGAAGGAGACTCCACAACCTCTCTGGGCAGCCTGTTCCAGTGGCCTGTCACCCTCTCAGTGAAAAAGTTTTTCCTTATGTTTACATGGAACCTCCTATGCTCCATCTTGCACCCACTGCCCCTTGTCCTGCCACTGGACACACTGAGAAGAGCCTGGCTCCATCCTCCTGACATTCACCCTTTACATATTTATAAACATTAATGAAGTCATCCCTCAGTGTCATCTTCTCCAAGCTAAAGAGGCCCAGCTCCCTCAGCCTTTCCTCATAAGGGAGATGCTCCACTTCCTTAATCATCTTTGTGGCTCTGCGCTGGACTCTCTCAAGCAGCTCCCTGTCCTTCTTGAACTGAGGGGCCCAGAACTGGACACAACATTCCAGATGTGACCTCACCAGGGCAGAGTAGAGGGGAAGAAGAACCTCTCTCGACCTACTAACAACAGCCCTTCTAATGCACCCCAGGATGCCACTGGCCTTCCTGGCAACGAGGGCACAGTGCTGGCTCATGGTCATCCTGGTGTCCACCAGGATCCCCAGGTCCATTTCCCCTATGCTGCTCTCCGATAGGTCTGTCCCCAACCTGTACTGGTACATGGGGTTGTTCTTTCCCAGATGCAAGACTCTACACTTGCCCTTGTTGGATTTCATTAAATTTCTCCCCACCCAACTCTCCAGCCTGTCCAGGTCTCACTGGATGGCAGCACAGCCTGCTGGTGTGTCAGCCACTCCTCCCAGATTTGTATCATCAGCAAACTTGCTGACAGTGCATTCAATTCCCTCATCCAGGTCATTGATGAATATATTGAATAATACTGGTCCTAGTACTGACCCCTGAGGGACTCCACTAGACACAGGCCTCCAACTAGACTCTGTCCCACTGACCACAACTCTCTGACTTCTGCCTTTCAACCATTTCACAATCCACCTCACTACCCGATCATCCAGACCACACTTCCTCAGTTTAGCTGAGGATGCTGTGGGAGATGGTGTCAAATGCTTTGCTGAAATCAAGATAAACCACATCCACTGCTCTACCATCATCTAGCCACATGGTTATGTCCTTATAAAAGGCTATCAGGTTAGTTAAACATGACTTCTCCTTGGTAAAACCATGTTGAGTGCTCTTAACGGCCCTCTTATCCTTGATATGCCTAGAGATAGCACTGAGGGTAAGCTGTTCCATCACTTTTCCAGGGATGGAGGTGAGGCTGACCGGTCTGTAGTTTCCCGGGTCCTCCTTCTTGCCCTTTTTGAAGATTGCAGTGACATTTGCTTTCCTCCAGTCCTCAGGCACCTCTCCCGTTCCCCATGACTTAGCAAAGATGATGGAGAGTGACCTAGCAATGACTTCAGCCAGCTCCCTCAGTACCCGTGGGTGCATCCCACCCGGACCCATAGATTTATGGATGTCCAGGCTGCATAATGGATCCCTAACCCAGTCCTCATCAACCAAGGCAAACTCTTCCTTTATCCTGACTTCCCCTTCCAGGGTCCAGGAGTCCTGAGGACAGTCTCCAGCAGTGCAGACAGAGACAAAGAGAGCATTCAGTAACTCCACTTTCTTTGTAGCCTCCGTCACCATGGCACCCACCCCATTCCACAGTGGGCCTACACTGCCTCTAGTGTTGGCTTTGTCTGCAATGTATTTGAAGAAGCCCTTTTTGTTGTCCTCGACCTCTCTTGAAAGGCTTAATTCCAAGGAGGCCTTAGCTTTCCCAGTTGCCTCCCTACATCCTCTGACAACAGTCTGATATTCCTCCCAAGTGACCAGCCTCTCCTTCCATGATCTGCAGACCTTTTTCTTCCTGGCTCCCTTTCTTGATTTCCTATGCATTGGGACGCTGATCTTAAGCTTGGAAGAAGCGGTCCTTGAATGTTAACCAACTATCTTGGGCCCCTTTACCATCTAGCACCCTGTCCCATGGGATTTCCCCTCGCAATCGCTTGGAAAGGCCAAATACTGCCCATTTAAAGCTCCTAGGAGGACTGAAGTGTCTTTTCTTATTCTCCTTCCACATTTCTTAATGTCTTGGGGGAAAAACAGTGTTAATTAGAAGCTATTCCTGCCTGATACTTTCTGCCCTGATTGCTTTCTGGTTACAGCATGCTGTGGCACCAGCTTTTCATGCACACCAACAGCAAAGCAGACAACTCACATCACAAGCAACATGCAGTCAGGTCTGTCATTTCAACCACAGAATGACAGAACAGCCTAGGTTGGAAGGGACCTTGAAAGATCATCTGGTCCCACTTTTTGTGGGAAAGAGAGTCTAGAGGAGATTGTCTAGTACCCTGTTCCGTTGCGCCTTGAAAACCTCCAGCCATGGGGACTCTACCACGTCCCTCGGGAGGTTGTTGCAGTGAATGGTAATTCCTACTGTAAAAAATGTCTTTCTTATGTCGAGATTTCTGACATCTTCTGTATTTTGTAATAAATGCTCTTCGTGCTGCTGCAGATGCCCTTATCAGACTCCTGCTGCAGGGTGGGCCTAAGCCCCAGCCCCGGCAGTGGGCAAGAGCAGGAGCAACAACCCACCTGGGGATGGGCACGCTGGGCTTGCAGGTCCCACGCTTCCAGGGCTGGCCTCAACCTGCTGGCTGGTGGCTGTGTCTGCTTCCAGCGGGGAGGCCTGCAGAGAATAATACAGGAGAAAGACACTGAGTAAACTGGAATTAAAAGTCTGTGTTAATTCCTCAAGGCAGTACTTGCTGCTTCTTTGTAATGTGTTTGAAACAGTCTGGCTTAGAGCTCAGCAGGGAGCTGGGGAGTATGTTTCGGAGCAGTATGTGCCACTTGGGTGTTGAATCGCTGGGCTTTAATCTCCTTTTCAAACTGTTCATCAGTAACCATCATGCATTTGGTTTGGAATAGCTCCTCCAAGCTTTTAAAATCGTAGGATATCTTGCATTGTGTTAGCTGGAGATAAGCACACATTTCACCCCTAGTTTCCTCTTCCAGAATAACACAAAAACGTATGCATTAGTGAAAACATAGCACATACTAGGGTTTGAAAAGTGGCAAAGTAATTAAATACTTCCTTTATTTCACGGTTGTCTAAACAATCTGTTATCTAAAAGGAAAAGCCACAGTCAGTATTAAAGGTAATGAAATACTTTAAACACTATTAAGAGAGGACTGAAAAAAATATGGTAAGACCATATCAAGCCAATAATCCAAATCCCTTTGAAAAGCCAGCTTCCTGACACAGGACAAGGCTGCTGCAGAGCTAAAATGACACTGTCAAAACAAAGGTAGCACTTCAGCTGATGTATTTAGCAGCTTCCCCTTCACATCTGCTTTCCCAGTAGGCAAATCAAGAAAAATCTGCAGCAAACTGATCAGCCACTGCACTGTGTTTCTAATGTATGAAGGATCTAGAAAATGGCACATTCAACAGAGGGAAATAAAAAAGTAATATATTTCAGAAGTAGCCTATTGTAGACTCACTTTCCTGTCTTCCTCCTAGCCCCCATCTTATTAACAGCTGCAAGGGAGGAAATCTGATGAAATTTCCTCTTTTCTGGGGGCAGGATTCAGACCTCCACCTTTTGCACAAACCCTGTTTCCCATCCCTGCAGAACCACATGAGCCTACACCTCCTCATCCTGTCCATGCCCCAAGAGCAGACCTGTTGATCATCAGGCATGCGTGTTAGCAGTGCCAACAGGACGCCAACACCTGGGGACACACTTTGGCTCCAGAGAGCTTTGCTGCCAGCAGTGCTCAGGAATCCCTGCCTCTCTCCTCTCGAGAGGGATGCTTGCTCTGGAGAAGTGCAAGGAGCATGACTGGGAAGGTGCCCTGCAAGGAACTGGTGAGGACCAGTGTGGGGCCACAGCCAGAGGCAGTGACCCAGGCAAGGCCAGCGGGCAGTGAGCAGTGCTAGGAGCAACAGAAGGCTGCCAAGGGCTGTGGTGGCACCCCACAGCAGGACAGGCGTCAGATCACAGCCACCAGTCTCTGGAAGTGGTAACGCATCGTCTCCTCCGGCACCTGTGGGGGCTGGCTGCTTGCTGTTCGCCCCACCACCCGGTGCTTTCCATTGCACCCTCACCTCTGCCCACCTAAATCCTTCATCCTAGGCATGGCATGGGGACACATGGAATCACAGAATCATTTTGGTTGGAAAAGACCTGTAAGATTATTGACTCCAACCATAAACCTAACACTGCCAAGTCCTCCTCTAAATCATGTCCCTAAGCACCACGTCTACATGTCTTTTAAATACCTCCAGGGATGGTGCCTCAACCATTTCCCTGGGCAGCCTGTTCCAATGCTTGACAACCCTTTCAGTTAAGAAATTTTTCCTAATATCCAATCTAAACCTCCTCTGGCACAACTTGAGGTCCTTTCCTCTTGTTCTATTGCTTGTTGGAGCAATTCTTATTGGAGAAGAGACCAACACCCACCTTGCTATTCAGGCAGTTATAGACAGCGATAAGGTCTCCCCTCAGCCTCCTTTTCTCCATACTAAATAACTCCAGTTCCCTCAGCCTCTCCTCCTAAGACTTGATCTCTAGACCCTTCACCAGCTTTGTTCTTCTTTGGACACATCCCTCTCCTGCCTAAAAGTGGTTCTCAAACTGGATGAGGCAGCAGTGAAATATGCACTCAAAAATGTCAGCATGGAAAGCTTAAGGACCTCCTCTCTGACCCATCCACTTGTGACCACACCCATTCCAAGGGCAAACAAGGCATGAAGCTCCCTCTCCACATGTCACACACCCCAAGGAAGGAGGGTCACTGGAGATGAGGCACAGGCTAAAAAATAGGCTTCAGAGAAATGTTCCAGAGTCTTGTGCTTCAAGTAGGTCTGCCTCTTGCCATTCTGTTGCTGTTTTCTCCCATATAACCCACCTCTCACTTCCCCAGCCCATCTTGATGCTGGCCTGTGTTTCCGTGAGGGCTTTCTCACTGAAAGCCCAGAACACTGCAGTTAAAGCAAATGTCTCTTCCTGCCTCAGTTCTGACTCCTGACATGACAGCAGCCAGGACAGAAGCTACTGGAACCCTTCCCAACCTTGCTTGATGCAGAAATAAGTACTGCTTTTCTCCATGAGGATAGCCAGGCAGTATAACAGACTGCCCAGATAGGTTGTGCCACCTCCGGTCCTTGGAGGTTTCCAAGATTTGAATAATAAAGCCCTCAGCAACCCTGTCTGATCTCACGCCTAATCCTCCTTTGAGTAGAAGACTCAGCTAGAGATCTGCAACCTGAATTATTCTGTCATTCTACAACCCACAAACCTCCATTAAACCTAAACAAATGGCTATTATCAAGAGCTCGGGGTTTGCCCTGAACAAGGTAGATTTTATCTGAAAAAGCAAGAAGCACCTACTCGACAACCTTACCCACTGCTCCAAAGCATAAGCCCTTCCAAAGATATTGTTGCAAATTTCAATTATTAATACCTTTATTATTATCTTTATTATTATTGGTAAGGCAATGGAACTCGCCCTCTGCTCTCAAAAAACAACTGTACAAACTGAAAAATAATAAATAAAAAAAAAAGAAATTCAGCTTTAATTTTAAGCTCAGAGGCTTTAAAGCTATAAACAGTGATAAACTGGGGCTGATAACAAAATGTTAAACAGCGTTACATACACTAAGGGAAGCCAAGTGCCGGTGTCAGCTGGAGCTGGGGAAAGAGCACAGCCACACTGGCCTCTCAGAGGGTTTAAAAAACTCAGCAAATGCACTTTTATCACCTCTGGTTCTAGAGTTACCTCAGGAACCTAAACACGGTGCTGTGTCACGTAGCTATCCTGAATAAGTGCAATAACTAAACACCTAAATCTACCCATAACCTACATCCAAGAGGCTGAACCAGATACAGACATAGGTGTAAAAAAGAGCTACTACTTGCTGCAGGAAAATTTAATTTTGCAATGACATGCTGCAGAAGTTCTGTTCCTGCTCACGAGACTTGACTCTTCCTCCTCCCTCTGCTGAGCAACTAAATGCCAGTGACATAAAGCTAAAAATACAAAACTGATTAGTAAGTAATTTATAATAAAATTAAGTCAGATTCACTGGGGAACTCTCTCATTCCCAGTATAACTAATTCTATTTATAATATCAAGTAAAGTAATATTATCTAGTATTTTATCCACAGGTATATGACACATTTAAGAAAATTATTGTACCAATACAGCTAATAAAATGTCTTTTTTTACCACAGACTATTATCCTTCACATTTCATAAATATCTTGTAATCAAATGATGATGGTATTGCTGACCATGAAAAAGGCAGACAAGCATTTCATTGTACCAAAGAGGATCGTTATTTTGACACAGACCCTGAAAAACCGAACAACCTGGCGAATGGCATTTCCGAGGAGCTCTCATGCTTTGGGATGAAGGACCCAGGCAGCCCCTCAGCACCACCCCACTGCAGCCACACGCGATCATGCAGGCAGAGGTGGCATTCTGCAGGACTGCAGAGCCAGTTCGTATGCTGGCTCTGCTGCAGGTGCCCATGAGGGAAGGTCACACAACACCTGCTTGTCCACCACCACAGGCGAGGAAGCCTTCAGGGGAAGTAGGAAAAACCTTGCTGTGTTGGGGCTGTGGTTATCTCTGACCCTGGACCCAGGCTGGTGTGAAGACTCTGTCTCATTAATTCCTGAAGACTGAAGAATGCTGTCTACTTGGATTGGTGTTTTTATGACCCCATGCATCTACCTACCCAGGAGTTAAAGTGAGCTTTCCCATTTAGGATTTAGAAGCTTTAGTCCCTGATGAAAAGTTAAATATTGTGATAGGATTTGCAGTTCTGAGCACACCAGTGAGAGAGGACAAAGCAACAGCCCAGTTCTGCTAACCAAGGTATCCACTTAGCAAAGACACGAGCACAGGTGACTATATAGTGTTATTAAGCACTTATTAGGCATAGAAAATTAATTAGTTCTGTTTGTGGCAGACAGGATTTTTATCCCATAAACTAGGATACCAGTCTAGGTATTTCTTTAATTAAGACCATGCAAGCCAGAAATAGCCTCATCACCTATCGCTGTGGCAGAACGTTACATCTTTATAAAACCCTAAAAATACTATAACTAGGAACTCCTAAAACACTAAATATCGCAACTACTACAAGAATTCAAACTCCAAATGAAGTTACAGCAGAACTTTATTAACTCTTATTGTAAATGAAATCAAAACATAGATCAGTTAACACTACTTGTACACAAAAATCACGTGAAATATCATTACTGTATTTCCTATGAAAACATGATAAACCAAGCTATCCTGAACCAGTGAGAATGCAGAGGTATTAGGAAGAATCAGGTTAGAACTACAGTTCAAATTCTGTAAAATCACTCAGGAATGGAACTGGTTGCAGTATCAACAGCAAAACATGCAAATTGCCTGACGCATCTTTCAAACTTCTGTGATTGAAATTGTACACGTATCACTGACTTTAAATTTTTCATACAATGATTTCCTCATCAAAGCTAGCATTTTCTGTGTTGTGAGTGGTAATGGTGGCGTGACCTGGGGCTTGCATGCTGTGCCAGTATAGCACTATAGCCAGAACACTGCTCTGACACCTTAAGTCATCTGCCTCATCTGGCAGCAATATAATGCTATACTCAGGCCAGCTATTACAACCAAAGACCAGGGTGGATCAGTAATGGACAGAGAAACCTTGAAAGTACTGCAAGAAACAGCATTAAGTATTCTTGCTAGTAATTCTTCTAGAGTTATTACTGCTCAACTGGAATGTAAAATAAGCTACTGTCACTCACAGACACTGAAAAGCACACAGGGGTTCGGATGACAGGAGACATGGGCTCTAGATTCACAACCACATCCCAAGCAGAGTTCCCTTCTAGCTGCTTTGGAGCTTTGCTGCTCTCACTTCTCATCGTAAACATTTTTCCCTTCAGGTAGTCCAGCCCTCCAAGCATCTTCCCATGTGTGGTTCAAGGTATAGCTGTCAATCTGGAACAGACGTACTTCATCTACAAGCGTTTCTTGTAACAAATCAAAGAACAAAGACTTGTCCTACCAGATATGTACAAATCAAGATTTCAGCCCTGCTTTCCTGTAGCTTGGCCAGCAGCCTTCAACCACAAGAAAGCTCGTGCTTTAATCTCAGTTCAATCGGTGGAATTTGGAAGATGGAGGAGTGTGTTACTTGAATATTAAAAAAGGCTATTTTGTGCCAAGCATGCAGTGAGTAGTAGTGGACAAGTTTAAGCTAGCTAGTGAAAAATTAAAAGAAAGCCAAAATCTCTTCACATCATCACCACCCTGCCCTAATCTTTTTAAAGTTGCTGTCTATATATATATATATATATATATATATTTTTTTTTTTTTTTCAGTTGATCAGAGCAAAGCTATAATTAGAGCTGTAACAAGCCAGTAACTTCTAAACACTCATACAAAGATTGGTTAAAATAATGTTACTGAGCAACAAATTAATCCCCCTACACTAAAATCTGTACAAATATTGTTTTAAAACAAAACATTTACTTTGCCAACTTTTGCTTCAAAGAGCTGGAGGACACAACTTCTCAGCATTTGTAACGTGCCTAACTGTTCTGTATAATGGAAAGAAAACACGACCTAAAGGCTCACAGGTAGGACTGGGGTGAGGAGATGGGTCTCACGTTATTGCTGGCATTGTCACTGACCCATCAGTCAGCCTTTGGGCCTTTTCCCCAGTTTTTCGAGCTGTGATAAGAGAGGTGTGCTTTACCTACCGCCTTTCTTGGCAGCACATCACTCCACAAACACTAGTGGGGTATTTTCATCCTGCTTATAGGCCATATTTATCCTTCCTAGCCTTAAATCATAGGCAAAATTTGATAAGCTACTTTGAGTAAAGGTAGGTCTCTTATAAAGTCCACCCCCCTCAAATCTATGTATTTATCTATACACTAGAGACACAAGTATAGTTTCTTGAAAATATATTTCTTTACCATCCTTCCCACCTGTTGCAGCTTTTTGCATCTCATTTCATAGTAGATTCAGGTAGGAGTTACATATGCTTTCCAATCAGTCTGTGATTGCCAATCATTATTTGATTCACATATAGATGGGGTTCTTCTCTGTCAAAAAGACAACTGAAACTGAGGTCTCACCCACATAAAATGACCTCTACATTTCTCCAGCTGCCCAAAAACCTCAGTCATATTAGTGTTTTAAATTGTGTGAGTTGACTAAACTGTTTTCCAAGTTTCAGGCCAAAAAAGTTGTTGAAGAACAGCTGCACAGCATCATCCTGTACTGCAGACAACGCCTGAGGCCAGCTGGACAGATTTAGAGCAGGGCTACAAAGCTTCAAAGGGGAGCCTGCCAGGCAGAGAGAAGACAGGACTGGTCCATTTGACAACTGAACTGAAACAGCAGGGGATCAGCCTTAAGAAGGATGGTGGAGGATGAAGGGGCTCGCAAAGAACAGGAAGAGAAGCAGAATGGGGAGGACAGAAGGGCCAAAGGTAATGTATATGTGAAAAGGAATACATACTTCACAAAAGAGATGCAGGGCAGAAAATGAATGAATAAAATACAGAACGAAAACAAATCTCCAGAGCAACTGGAGGGGAAAAAAACCCCCTTAGAAATAGCATCTCTTAACAGGCAGGAGGAACTAGTGCCTGTGAATCTTATTCAAAGCTTGGGAAGGACACAGCTAACAAGAACTGTATCAATAAAGGAAACTCTACAAATAAGGGAAGTTAAAGCAAGTTCAGAAAAGGCTTTGAAAACATGCTCAATTTGTAAAAGTTTTCTCAAGGCAAAAGCAATGTAGTAATTTCTTCCACTTCAGACAGCTCTGCTTCTTCCTCTCAGCTATTTTCTATCCCTGTTTCTGTGATCTTCTCCTCCTCTCCTAAAAATTCATCAGGGTTAAGCTACTTGTGGGAGGTGATACAGCAGCAGCTTCAGAAGGCTTTCTTTCTTCCGAGAATGTGTAGCTTGGAAGCCCAATCCTGCTGGGGAAAAAAGCAAACCCCTTCTTCCCCTCTGGAGGGCTCACAGTGACAGCTAGAGTTATTCAGCATCCTACCCAGCAAGAGGCCGTGTTTTATGAGCAGTGGGACAAGCCCAGGAGGCTCTTTCCTTTCTTCATTTGGAGTCCCAACCTTCCTAGGTTTTACCTTCAGAGAGGAGTTTAGTGTTTCAGACTCTGTAGTGCAGGCTGACATTGTTGTGTTTGTTGTCCAGAAACCAAAGTAAAATAGGTATAGGGAGAAGGCTGAGTGAAGTGAGTCCAGCGTAGCTGCTCAGTTCTTGCAGATAAGGCCCTAGACCAATTATATCCATATCACACTGCCTATAGCAGTACTGGTCTGTGCCCCAAAACACACAGTGAAGAAACCAAGTATCAATACCATGCCCCATCTCTGTAACCTGGCATCTAAGCCCTTCTAATCCATGAACCAGGGTGCTTCTGTATGTTCAATAGCTAAATTACTGCCCATGCCTTCATCTAAGGCATGGGGACCTGGAAAATTAAATGAAGCAGCTGGGTAAAGAGAAGCAAACATTTAGAAGGAACAGAACCTGTAATCTTAGGCTGGCAAATTCCCTTCCAGTCACAGGCAGGTTTCCTTCTCTTCCCCCCCACCACACTCAATGCATTCCATTTGTTTCCCCATGTAAGACCCCTGCAAATCAGTCTCCTCTCCTTGCTCTTCCCTTGACATGCTTGACACATATAGCTTTGCCTGAAGCTTAAGTGCCAGGAGTAATTATAATGATTTGCATTACCCAGTCACATTATTGATGAAATCATGAAGCCAGCAATATAAAATCCTTAGAGCAGAGAAACTCTCAATAGCATCATTTGAGTGCACACTGGTTCTCTCTAGAAGGCTTCATGATTAAGTACACTCAAACTTACAAACCAGGAGGTATTCTACAAATGTCAAAAGTCACAAGGTATCTGAGAATTCAAACTCTTCTGGCTCCTTTGCCAATATCACCACAAGGGCTAAGACACTGGAAGCAGAAACTGGACACAGAAAAATCTGTATTCAGCTGGCCACACCATCCTCAAAGCTGTAGAAAGGGAAGGATGAGAGGGCATCAAACAGGTACAAAAACACCCAAGACCTAACAGCGGCTTCTGTTGCTGAGTTTCCTCTCAATATTTCCTTAGTTATACTGGTCTGAAAATCCTAAAAAAGGAGACAGTAACACTTTTATTCAGCTACTTTTCTGACTGATATTGTGCTTCTAACCTACAGCAAGCTGAGGCTCTCCTCTATCCTCTGAATGTTCCCATTACCAGCTCTCCCAGATCAGACACAATGCTTACTTGGCTTTTCACTTACAGCCAGTTCATGCTGACAGGAGCAGCCTCTGCTTTGCCATCCCTGCCTGCTTTCCTGCAAATCATTCACTTTTGACTCTATACTAGTTCCCTTTGACAGGATCAAGTCCGTGCTCATGGCACATCCCAGCTCCCATGCTTGCTGCATGCTCCGTAGCTTGGTTGCCCATGGCCAGAGATTGGCATGAAGAAGGAGAATAAGGTAAGACGTAAGCCCTTTGGCATGCACGAACCACAATCGCTCCCCAGGACAGATCCCTGCTCACTCCCAGTTATATGTCTGGCTAATGCTTGGATGAAATCTAAGATGAAAGCAAAAAAATTATCATACTCCAACTCTCACCACATCTCTGATTCTCTTTGTTGTTACACAGAAAACTATGGTGAGAATTCCCCCTCCTGCTACGTGTTTGCAATCCTTTCACATGCTTTATTTGTAGTCCGGTCCTTATTTCTTGTTTTGTTTTTACTATCTACTTTTATTACAGTTTTGTAGCATCTAGATTCCTGCTGTGATATGTTCTAGTTTTAATCCTGCCTTTTTCTCTGAGGAAGAGGAGGAGAGAAAGATGTAAAGGTAAAATTAATTTGTTTCTTTGATAATGCAGTTAAGAAGCATGTTGGCCCCTCTGAGCATTTCAACAGCTTATCCCCTTTTCTACTATTTCTGAGAGGGGAATGAAAGCTGAATGCTCAAAACTGCCAGCACATCCACATCCTCCTCTTTGAAAATTGAAAACTGAGACTAATTATAATGGCTTGCACAGTTCAATTACGTTGCTGATCTAATCAGCTAACATCAGGAGAAGCGCTGAATAAATCTGCACAATAGCTGGGACACAGAGTATATTTCTCCCTGGCCCAGCACATTTAAAGCATGCTTATCAGCTGTGTGGCATCCGAAAAAAAAAAAGAGATGCTAGCTGCAAAAAGTTTTTTTAATCTTCCCCTCCCATGTCTCTACTGACATCCCAAAGGAAGAAGCCTTTACTTTACAAAGGATCTGTGTTTTTTTTCCCCTGGTCCAAGCACACCCTCTTGAAATAAAGCAAACATAAGCACTCAGGTTTCATTAGTTAGTGATTAAATACGTTATGAGACAGAAAATTGGCAGAGAAATTAGGGCTGGTTTGTTCATGTTGGTCTTACTGTTGGCTCTTTGTGCACACTCTGAGTGACAGGTCTCTGTAAACTGAGCTCAACACTTGTGGGGTCCGTCTTCAACTCTACCGGGGACCTGTCCCCTCTGGCTACTCCGTCAGATTTCAGAGATCTGCTTGGCGAAGGAGTAAATATTACTGTTGTACACTCTTTATCCTTCTCTTCCACGCCATTGAAATTCTCTCCGTTCACGCTGACTTTGCCATCTACCTGCAGAATACAGTTAGATAAATATGCTGAGGCAATTAGCATTCAAAGGAATTTAGGAAATTAGAACTTCAACATGATATTACAATTGTTAACAGAGTCTGTGTCATTGGTGAAAGACAATGCTAAGCACACATTTCATGCAACTGGCCAAGATAGAGGAAAACCCTATTCCAGGGGGGTCATGAACAACACAGACGGAAGGAAATAGTTTTTCTGGATTCCCTGGTATCCCACATTTTGTTCTCCCAGTGACACACAGAAACCCTTTGTGTGCATCGTAGATCAATGGATTTTAAAAGAACAACAAAGCTTTATGTTAAATTCAGACCAAACTCCTGGGTTTTGCATTGCCTCATGCAAGAGGCAAGCAGGTTCTCCAGAACTAATTACACTGATGAATTGCTCTGTAACCTGATGACCTCACCACAGTATGAGCAGACCGTGCCTTCTGAAGCACTGTCATGTGAACTTTGAAGGGTCAGGAGCAGCAGAGTTCATCCACTTGTTTCTTTACTGGTCATAACAGGCAAACAAGGAACCAACAAATAAAACAGAGCATTCCACCTTCTCCATGAGGCGATAAAATAAATAGCTGCTTTCTCAGAAAATGATTTCATGCATTCTCCATGAAAAGGAGAGCGTAGAAACAGTTTAACTGCTTTGTTTTCAAGGTCAAGCTAGCTCCTCGGTGGGCACATATTCTTGCTAACGAATCCCTAAGCAAGGAATAAAATACAAAATAAGCTCTAGTTTCTTCCTCTGCACTGATACAGCTTCCTCTCAGGACTTTAATACTTCATAATTATGTTGTGAATGGAGGAGGCATGTAAAGGATTTCTTCAGGTTACAGCGCTGTTTGTAGAAGTCATGGTAGACATGAAAAAAGTCTTGCTACAAAGAACTCACAAGCCATTCACCATAAGAGGGCTCAGCTGGAGAGAGACCAGAAGACCAGGTATCAGGAACAACATATTGCTCCTGCCTAGCTACAGCACAGAAGTTTATAGGCTTGTCAACAGGGGTGAGTTTTAAATAGATTTGAAGGAGGGCTTTGCTTCTCTGTCCACAGAGATCCTTCCTTGCAAAATGATCATCACGGGAGACAACGCAAAGGTGAGGGAGTAAACATGGACAGGCTCTTCTCTGCTAATCGTTGGACTTTGGGAGAATAATGGCACAGATTGGTGATTTCTTAGAGAAGCTATGTAGGATATATATGGTCATTAGTAATTTCAGATTTCTCCACAGGTACTGCATAAACAGAAAACATGTAAAAACAAGCTCAGAGGTAAGCCATTCCATGGGAACTTTGCACTTATTTCACTGTTACTGAAAACTGATGCAACAAGTATCAAAACTGCTTTATCAAACTGAAACACAGTTTAAGAAAACAAAGTTCTTCCCACCTCATCCTCCCTGCCCCATTCCTTATTTCACCATTTACTTCAGTACTTTACTTCTTGAGTAAATGGCTTGGATGCCTCCAGAGTAGCACTCCAACTTAGTATATGCCATCAGTGCTAAGCTGAGGGCAAACTCCTCCCGTTGACTTCTTGTATACGTGCATCCAGAGATCTGTCCTCTTGTCGGAGGGTGATTAACTAAGGGGCCATCTCTGAGGCGCTGCGCATCCTCAGCTTTGACAGATGTGCGGGGAGGTGAAAGCAGTTAGCAGCTCGCGCAGTCAGCTCCCAGATAGAGGAGGTAACGGCCCAGCTCCGCAAGCGCTTTCACCTTCTGACCGCTTTTCGGATGAAAAGGTCCCTCCCTTTCCCCACTTCCATCATCCACTCAACACTACTACTTTTAGGGTTTCTTTCCAAATGCAAGTTGAGCAGACACTGAACCCCAAGTCTTCTGGGACTGCGTGCTGGATTATCTACTAGAGAGGCAGGTCATGAAAGATCTCAGAAATAAAAAAAGCCAGGAAAACACTGGCAGGCTGCACCATTCATTTTAGTGTCTTTGTTTAGACTAAGACATTTCTCTATTTATATTAGGGAGGAAAACCAAATGTTTGAATGATCAGGACAGATGCCCTGGCTGCAGAGTTAAACAAACATACTCCTTTCCTTCTGATCTGGAGCAAGTCAACACATTGTCACCAGAGCTGAGAATCATCGACAGACTGGTGTTTCAGGGGAAAATACTGCTGCAGCTATATATGCTAGGGAATGATTCCTACTAAGACAAATCACATTCTTCTACATCAAGCAAACAAGACCTAGATAGACTTTTAGTTGTGGTTGGTGGGAGGGAGAAGCATCTGTGTGTTAGTTTCTCCCTACATATGTGAACTATATATGCATTAACATGAAGGTGGTCTTGGTTCTCTGAGGAAAAAAGTGGCATCAATCAGGGAACAACAACAACAAGATCCATGATTCACTGATGTCTAAAATGTGCACTCTAGGGGAATACCAACTGAGATATAGGAGAAATAGGAATTACCAATTTCAGATTTCAACTATGAAACATGGCGGGGGAGTTTCCACAAGAACTAGGACAGACTGTAAGAAATTACCAACATCACAACATGCTTTTTTACCATCTGTACAAAGATGACTTATTTTTTTTAAAAGTAAACAACCTGAATATACCTGGCAGCAATGCTACTGAGACATGAGCAGGGCTGCAGGGACCCCTCTGTGCCACTACCATAGAATCAATCACAGAATCACAGAATGGTTTGGGTTGGAAGTGACCTTTAAAAGTCATCTAGTCCAACCCCCTCGCACTGAGCAAGGACATCTTCAACTAGATTAGTAGCAGCTACCACAGTAGCAGAGAGCAATGGCAGGCACAGGAGGACCAGGATTCTACAGGCTGGGGCACTGATGCCCATAAGCTTCATGCTGGCAACAGCAGAGGCTACAGTGAGACTTGGGGAAGCTCTGCTTTTGGTGCAGGCACTGTTAGAAGCAGATTTCCTCAAACTTGATTTATTCTGGCCTGTTCTCTCTAACACATACCAGTTCTTTGCTTTCTCCATCCTTGGTTCAGTATCTTACTCCCATTCTCCACACCCACCCAGTCCAAAGATACACTCCTCAGGTTTCATATCCCAGTTTCAGTCTCTTCTACAACTTCCTTCCCCGACAAATCTCATAGCTGGCTCCTTTTACCAGGCAGCCCTGCTTTCATCCAAGCTCTCTTCTTTTATTCCCATAATCTTTGTGCAGTTCTTGCAACCAACACAGTCACTCCCCCTCTCTCACCAGCAATCCCCAGTCACACTGCTTCCCCAGTACCAATCTGTTCACTCCCCTCTTTGCACCAGTGAAGCAGCTTTCCTCATTCACCCCTGGTGAGAAGCATGTTTAGGGCAGAGAGTATCTCTGGGCAAGTTGCCTCTTCACTTGGAAGGAATGGGGACTCTCCACAACGAATACATGCACACTGCAGTGTTTCAAAGGCTTCTGACTTGGCTGAATGAGACAGACTTGTCTGGGATGGCAAAATTCAGACCTCTGACACAAAAGGTCTCACTCCAAAAGTTAAGGCCTCCACGCCCCCTGCCTCTTCCTTTTTGTTTAAAAACAAAAAAACCCCATGACAATATAAGCTTTCCTAACCTCTTTCTCAGAAAAAGCCTTGATTTTTCTTAGAGGCTACCCTCTCCCTGTCTTTCCTCAAATTTAGCCTAAGGAAAAATGACCAGCACAAATATTCTAGTCTGAACAGGTTAAGTTTCTAAGAAGGCTGGTAACCAAGAAGAGATCACTAGACTGGGCAGCACAGAGCATGAAGCTGAGTTTTACAACATCAGAATGCTGCAACCATTTCCTACTTAATTACATTAAACATTTATATGTTTAGATGATTTAGGCAGGATCTGTTTGCCTCCTGACTGACTTTGGGGACTGCAACGTATCCTACCTTAAAGTTCTTTAAAACCTCCTGTGTATTTTTGGGTTGTGAGTAAGGCTTGGGTGTCAGCATAGGCACAGCCTTGGAGACGACACTTTTGCTGGGAGACGTGCGGCCCGTCGAACCACTGGGCTCTAGTTCAGCGGTGGGAACAATGGTGGCTTCAATGGTGGCAGTGAATTTTGGAGCAGGCAGCGACTGTTGCCTTAAATATCTCAGAGGATTTGGGTCTTTCAGTGGGGAATTTGGCTCCACTGAATGGCTTCTTTCCAGAATTTTTGGCATCTGCAGACGCTCAAGGACAGCTTCACTGATGGTAAATCTTTCAATGTACTGCTGGAGGATGCTCTCAGCCTCCTCCTGTGACTTTGCATTCTTGTATGCCTCATGAAGCTCTCGCTCTCTTCTCTCTCTGCAAGGGAGATAACACAAGGTAGATCATCGCATTAACAGTAACACTGGAAATCACTCCTGTTTCCTATGCTCCATCAACATCCTTCCCCCTCCTTTACTCCAGATCTGCAGGCACGGCTGCCCACAGTTTCCTATCACCTATGGAGCACCCAGCATTTTCAGACATGCCACTGCACTTCAGTAAAACAACATACTTCTCTTCCACAATTTCTCGGTAGGTTTTGATGCTTTTCCTGCGCTCATTTGTTCCATCTCCAGACAATAACCTCTCCATTTTCTTTCTCTCAGCTTCTTTTTTTATTAAATCCTGTGAAGCGCTCCTTCGACGACTCTTCCACCGAGCCAGGTCCTGCAAGAGAAGGAAGGTACCTGAAGGCAGAGTTGCAAATAGCTAAAAACTGGCCACAGAAACCAATGAGCCCAGCCAGCCGCTTCGTAATGCTTCTTCCTGGCTGTGGACCAGGCTCCCATGACCTCCAGGCAGCGATGTTTATTTTAAAGAGAAAAAAGGAGATTATACCATAAAATGAAGATGTTGCCTGACTGATTTTTCTCCTAACAGCAGGATCTGGTAAGGATTTCATAGCTCCACTGGTGTATTTTCTTTTTGTAGTGTTGCAGAAGCATGCTATGTAATAACACCAGGAAATCTGGCCTAAAAGGACCAGTCAAGGCACTCATTTTACTTGGGCCAACCTTAGGAAAAAAACCTGATTCCCCCCAGAAGATGAAGTAGAAAAATTATGTTTTGTGAAGAATTTTAATAGTCAGATGTGTGGGAGGCAGGAGTTCACTGGAGAAAGGGATGTAATTTCACCATGAACTACAGCTGCACTGATAGTTTGCCTTGCAGGGCTGACAGGCCCATACTTTGCCCATGCTATCAGCCAATGACATGCAAGCTTGGTTGATCCATGGTTTGTTTTTTTTTTTTTTTGACAGAAAAATCCAGAGCGGCATCCAAACGTAAATTCTTCCTTATGGGCACTGTCCAATATTTAGGACCCAGATCTGATCAACACAGGTTAGAGACTAAATTGGCTCACACCTGGTTGGTGTGAGACATGACAGCAAAAAGCCTATGGTGTGTATCCAGCTATACAGATATGTCCTTGCTGAAGTAATGATCTTATTCTTTTTGGAATCTGCCTGCCCAAAATTGTCCAGAAGATCCACTGGTTCTGGTTCTTTACCTTTCTTGCAAAACCAGCCTGACACTAAACCAGAGAATCACAGGAGATACCTGTTACAGGCATCTATCCCTTGTATCCCACTTGGGTCATGAATTCACAAGTCCTGGAGGGTACAGAGACAAGATCTTTTTCACAGTAAAGGTATTATAGTAAAGGAGTTTCCTAAGCTGTAAAAGTTCATTGTATCCAACGAGTAAAGGAACAAAATTCTACATGTAAAAATTAACCTCTACAGAACTTCTGCAAAGAAAAGTTTGGAAACTTTAGGGGCATATTTGTCATTAACTTTACAACATCAGGAGATTAGTATCCAGATTGTATTTCAGGCACTCTAACAAGTTCTGGTTTTAATAAAAAACAGAGATTCTGTACACATACTCGATTCAAAGACTATTTCATTAATTACATGGTTTTCCAAATATTTTAATTGCATTTTTATTGGTAATCAGCAGAAGGTACTGCAAGCAAAACTTCTTTTATTAAAACCAGGAACAAACCTTGTCACTTTTAATTTAGCTTAAAACCACAAATTATTGACGTTACACTCAAGGGAATGCTCATTAAAGTATTTCTTCACATGACCTACATATATCAGTCTATAATCCCCTTCTTGAAACATAGGCCTTTCATCTTCCTGAGTTACTAATTATTCTCATTGAAGTAGCAAAGCATTTCTTTATTCAGCTACTCCCACTATTGCCTATTGTTTGGAAATTAGTTTTTCATTAGCAAATTTCATAACATAAGCCTCCTCTTTTTGTAATTAAAAACCAGACATGTTTATCTTTTACAGCTCTAATGCTTTAGAATAACAACAACAAAAAAAGCCATGAAACCGTTAATTGTTGGCAAATTTACAGCATGGGCATATAAAAAATATCTGACCATGAATGCGGTATCATCTCCATAAAGACCTTTGAATGCCAAGGACATTCCAGTAAGGGCATTTTTAGTACTCCTTCAGAACTTTTAGTTCACTGTAGAAGGTGCTGAGGGCTTGGAAAACTTAAGCACTTTAGCTCAGAGGATTTTTCATTCAACAGCAAAAAGAGTTCTCAAACCTCTTGAATGCCTGTGGATTCATTCTTATCTCTGCTGGGAAATTATGGCTTCCCACACATACAGATCTCTCAGCTGAAACCCTTCATTGTTCTACTATGAAATTATTTCTTAGTTGTATATACTATTCTTTTTTGGACTTTTCCTTTAATTTTCTACCAAAAAACTCTCTGAGATGTTTCACAGTAGCTGTTCTTATAGTGGGAAATCACTGTACTAGCTACTTGAAGAGATGTGGTGGTGGTTTGTTTTTTTTCTTAATTAAAAAAATATGTCCAAAATTCCTCAGCTAAATCAGTCTTTAGGAATGAATAGGACTGATACTAAAACCTATGACACTAACTTACCTGCAAATCACTCTTTTCTGTCCTTACTAATTTGCTGAAGATGATGCCATATACCAGGAGAGCTTAAAAAATATATTGAGGGAAGAGGGTTTTGAAAGCCCTTGTAACCCAAGCAGGGTAGCTAACTTGAAGGGTAATTTGTTTGCTTGGACAAGATGGAAAATGTTAGCATTTTTTGTATCTTTGCAAATTTATTCAAGCCAAGTCTAAGCTATTTACTCACTGTCCTGCTTAGTCTTGTATCTTGTCACTTTGGGCATTTGCTAATTATAAAAGTTAGAGAAATCAACAATTAGAAGTTGATCTGCTTACATTTTTATCCATTCATGATTTAGTTACATTTTTTTTAAAAAAGCAAAATACCTGGTGCACACGCAGAGGCACCAGAAGGCTTTGTATTCTGTAATTTACATCGAATTATCCATTGGGGGATATGGGAGGGGGGGAAGGACAAAAGCTCCTGATTATTTTAGTACTACAGAAGAACTGCAGATTTAGCAGGTTGCACTTTTTTGCCTCGCTAGCTGGCCAGCATTACAGGCAATGTTGCATACTCACATCTTGCCATCTGGTCTCGTCCTCTTTCAGCTGGTTGTTTATGTTCTGCAGTTTCTCATGGCGAGCCTTGCTGTGAGGCTGAGACACAGCTTCTTCTTCACATCTCATGTCAAACATGCTCATACTCCTAAACATGGGGAGCATAAGAAGTGGTGCAGCATTATTTAGAGGCTTGCATTCCTTCAGCTTGTTGAGTTAAAGCCACATGAGGGTGCTACAGCAGAATCAGACACCTGCACCATTACCAAGCTCCCAAAAGCAGCAGTCCCCTAGAAGGACCAGTTAGCATCCATATGGCTCCCATATAGTACTTCAGGCATTATACTCCTCAACTTTCTCTTGTTTTTGTTAGCTGACAGCAAGTTTGTCTCTTGCTAAGAATCACTAGTAATGTTACACCTCCATCAATAGCTCTTACTAAAATCACTCTATTCACAGCCGACTTCAGAACATTTTATTTTCTGAAGATTTGTTTCCCAGTCAGTTTTCAAGACCACTCCAATTAACATTGCAGACAGAAGTTTCCATTTCAGCACAAAACAAGAGAGGCTTGAGAAGTATATTAGAGGCAGCACGGCTGGCTGAATGCTGTTCCTACAGAACTGGGGAGAGCCTGCCCAGAGAAGTACACGCAGTGCAAACAGCACGGTACCTCCTCCTCTCCCCTCCCTCCCTGCCTCAAAGAACCTCAATGCTATCAGCACTAACTTGTTAATACAGCTAACCTAGCAAGCATAAGCTGACGTTCAGGACAAAATAGTTTCTTTCTACACATTCTATTTCTGTCCCCGACCTTTAGAGACTTACAAGAAAAAAAAAGGTCATGGTTTGATATTACACATTCATTCATATTATATAAAGGTCTTCACATGAAGATAATGTACTTACTACTCCTCCCATGCCACCCATTATTAGTAAAACATGACCTCAGTTGTGCCATTAAAAGCAAAACACAAAGAAAAAAGAAAGCCATGCAGTTCCACATGAAGTGATTTCACAGCAGTCATCAAATGATCATTTGTAGCTTTAGGTGAGCCAACTAGCAGGAGAAGCACCCAAGGAAGATAAAATTGTAGGCGACTGTGTGTGCAGTAATCTAAGTGAACAGATAGGGAAAGCTGTGCATTTATGTATTAGCCAACACTCGTGTTCAGGCAAGCAAAGAAGGGAATGAACCACTCTCAAGGGAAAACTGAAAAGTCTGGACAGTAGATGGAAAAGGACATGCACAAATCCCATCCTGTTAGCAGGTATCTACTCAGAAAGGAAGAACAGAATACACATCCTATTGCCTTTAAGCATGAACAGCAAGGTTAACATATTACTGTGGTTCAGCCCTTAAACAGAGTGCTGGGTGGTACACTAATCTGGGTTTCTCTGTGGTTTGTTTAAAGGTTGCCTTGCTCAGGAGTGGATTGGAGCACTCCTAAATAATAGAACCTAAAGAAAGGACAAGTTCTGTTGTTTTTAAAACTAAAGGCATTTCATCTACTAAGGAACATTTAAATATCAGCCATATTTTGCAGACTGGTGAGGTAGGTTGGGAGATGCATAACTTGTAATAAAGTCACACTTAATGGGTTTATTATAGTTTAAGAGCTTTTGAAACTCACACTAAAAAAAGCTTTTAGTGTTAAGTATTTGCCATCTTGTGCCTATTAAGTCAAACTGGTTGTGTATTTCCCTTCTTGTACCCTTCTCTCACATGCACCTTCTACTCTAGTTGTCACCTCCTGCTGCTGGGCCTTCATTGCCATGGATAAGCAACGAGGGAGGTTCAAACATCAACTCTGCAGCAACACGTTATTGCACAAATGTATCTTCCCAAGAGAGCAATATGAAGGAGTCGCATCTCAAAGCACTGTGCTCTGCTCTGACCAATGTGTAGTAACCATTAAAGAGAATCACCTGCTTTCCTGAATACATGGACAAGGCCAACTGAAAAGTCTACAGCAACTTTTCTGCCTGCCAAGTTCATCCTTAGGAAAGAATCAAAGAGGACAAAACTCTGAGCTTCTGACAAAAGATACTTTCACTAGGAGTCCCACATAATTTCATCCTATTTCCTTCTTATATCACAGAATCACAGAATGGTAGTGGTTGGAAAGGACCTGAGGAGATCACCTAGTCCAACCCCCTTGCCAAAGCAGGTTCCCTACAGCAGGTTGCACAGGAAAGTGTCCAGGTGGGTTTTGAACATCTCCAGAGATGGAGACTCCACAATCTCTCTAGGCAGCCTGTTCCAGTGCTCTGTCACATAAACTACAAACGGCTCCAGCTCATCACTAACACCTTTCATGAAAAGAACTAGGTTTACACCTTCCTTCAACCATCGCCGGGCCAGCAGGCACACAGCATGGAGTAGATGAGGGAAGATGTAACCGTACTGAATTAACTTTCATTAATTTTCTGCCATTAGCAAAGCTCTGAGGACTGTATTCAAACTCTGCCTGGAAGCAGGAGGCCTCTCTGCTGCCCAGTGCACCAGACCTGCTGTTCTAACAAAGACCTGTGAAAAAACACTGTGCAGACCAACAGGGTACTTTGGAGGGCTAGATCTTTGGGATTATGTGATTTTTAAGTTACAATACTTTACTCTCACAAATTACAGTTGCTCTTGTCAGTAATATCATGCAGCATTTTTTTTTTTTTAAAGTCTGAACAAGTCTTGAATAAAAAAAGTCCTCAAGGATTTGAGTGTTCAGACTATTTAACCTGAAAGTGAGAAATAAGGTTAAAACCTTATTTTTATAAGAATATGTTAAAAAAATCCTTATGCAAGGCATTTATTATGTGGTTGCATTACTATTTTACAGACATACTAAGATTTAAGAAATCTCAACAAAACACAAAAAGCAACAGGCTGGCTAAAGAACCAGACTCTGGTAAACAAATACTAAAAAAATCTCAGCTTACTATAATTTGCTTGTCAGGCTTAAAGAATAAAGCATAAACCTAAACTCATGCTGGACTGTGACACTACCACTGGAATTCAGCCCCATCTCTTCAGGAGATGGGAATGGGGCTGATGAGCTGCAACGTGCTAGCCATTGTCTCTTCTGGACCTTGAGACAGACCTGGGCTGATGACAATATCCAGCATTCACTGATCAACGAAGGGAACTTTGTCAGTCTAATAAACAAGGGAGTTTCTAGTTTTGCCACTAGAATGAAGAGCACCTAGTCCAAGACTGGATTCAAGTTACAGAGTTTTCGAAGGAGCTTGACAAACGTTTTGGAAGCCTTTTAAATGTCAGTTGATTTTTTTTTTTTTTTTCTGCTTGAGAGCCCAGTTTTATTAGATTCTTCATAAGTACTTTGTCTTCAGAAGGAAAATCACAATTCTGCATTTATAAGAACTTTAAAGACAGTTTAGGAAAACAGTTGCACTGTAAACTGTGGCACATCTGGAAAGGATGACAACAAGGCTTGGTCATTTATTGTTTTATCTTTTTAAATGAAATCAGAATCAATGTGGAATAAACAATATGATTTATCCATCTTTGCTGCTCTCACATTATACAACCAAATGCACTACAATGCTTCCTTGAAGGCATCTCCATGTATCTTCTTTCACGTTTACATTCAATACAGACATGCAAAAATGTGGGAAAACAAATAATCAATCAATCAATCAATCAGATAGGTAGGCTTTCTGAAATGACAGGGAAGTCTCCATTGTTAAGTATAACAATTTATGCTCTTTTTATCTCATATCTTAATTTGATTGAAAATATTTCTACTTCTTAAAAATGATCACATTTACCCTGTGGTCAGAGGACACAGGCTCTGCACAGCATAAAAGTATCACAGACACCGTAAAGAATTTTCAGTCCATGATTTGAGCCATGATTTTATCATTAGAGGAAACGGGTGAAAAATTATATAAAACTCTAAACACACTTCTTATAAAAAAAACCCCCTCTATGCTATTTATATTTTGTGATTTAATCTGGGAGATAGAGAAGGTCATGTGCATTTCTGTGAACAGAAGAAGGGTATTAAGGACATTATTATGTGGGTAGTTCCCAGCTATTTCTTTGCTTCTAAATGCCTGTACTTTATAAGAATAGCTAATGCTTTCACAGAGCTTTCTAAATGACATTGCATACTATTCTGAACTATAGGTTACATGCATCCACACGCCACTAAAATATCGTTTTGAGTGCAGTAGATGTCCTAGCCCTACTCCTTCTGAAAAAGTAAAGCATTGAGGTGAAAAGCTTGAAAAAAAGGTAAAGTTTAGTACGTCATTAAATTAAACCCAACCTAGAAGGGATTAAAGAGAAAGTTTTAAAAAGACAATAAAGGAACAACTGAAGATATGTTTTCCCGGTAATTATTCACAACAGATTTTATTTTACTTTGGGATTTCTTTTTTCTTCCTATATAGGTCACACTTCATTTTTTTAACTCAACACCCAGCCCAGATTCAACCCAACTCTCTTTACCTGTAGCTGATTAGAAGCAATGGAAATTCAGAAGAAAAACAAAAGAAAAAGAAAAAAAAAAAAGAGGAAACAATACTTTAAGCAACAGCTAGACATTAGCGTTATGCTTAGTTTTTATGGACTTTTATATAAAAATTATTTTTAGCTGCAATGTAAGCCATATTGCATTCCATTTTTCAGTGCTTTTCTGAAAAATTAATTTGCTAGAACACTGCAAAATAATAATGAGGCATCAACTGCATTTTGAATTAGTAGGAAGATGGGAAAGCATGCAGTGTAAGTTGTTTAAAACAGAATCTTGTGAACACAAGACAACTTACTCTGCGTCATCAGACACAGCAGTTCTGGGGCCGAATCTACAAGACCAAATATAAAATTAGAGCATTTTTAAAAACATGAAGCAGTAATTGCAACCGGACCCATACACTTTGGGTAACTGTCACTTGACCATCCAACCTGTACTAGTAAAGCTGACCAAAAAAGAATCATACTGCTCAGGGATTAAGTATTCAGCAAACAAGACTTAACTAATCATCTGAAGGTCAAACTACGTAAGAACACCATCCATCCCTCCCTGACCCCATACTAATGCCCCCATTATAAAAATCTGCTGAAGTATACCTAACATGGGTGCAGAAAATAGTTATTGAGAATAGGCAATATATTAACATCGATATTACGTGCCACACATGCTATGAACAGAGACAATTCTTAACGGTTACACTCCACAGCAGTGCTCAGAATCACCACTACTGAAGCATGGAATTGGCAAATATAGGGATATAGGAGAAAGTATGCCACAGGACTTCCTTTTTTTTGGGGGGGGTGGGGGAGGGTGGGGCAGGGGTTGTAGCTGAAAAAAGGTACTGGTAACACACAAGTCAGTGTCATCTACTGAAATGACCATCTTGTTTAGAATCATGCAAACCATGTATTTGTATCTGGGATTTATCATAAAAGAACATCAAGTACAAAAGTCAACACTACAACATTTTCTAATCATGGAGAAGCAAGATATACACATCTCTGAGGATGCCCCGCAGAGTCCCGTTGAACCTCTGCTACTCATAAACCTTTTCTGCAATTCACAACTATATTGTAATCAAATATTTCATTAGCTGTAAAAAAAAGAACAGTACGTTACACCACTACTCTGCTTGTTTCCAACAAGTGTATTACTGACATACAGGATTTTAGTTTGGACTGAAAACACACCAGGCAATGCAAAATCTGAATTGTGAAGTGTGCACACAAGGGCGTACAAGCTGCGTGATTCACACCATTACAGAGCTCACGTTTGCAGATGCTCATCCTTGGATGACAACGTTTCTGTTTTGTTTTCCCCAGGAACTTCCTGAAGCTTAGATGTTTGATCAAGGTGGACTTCATTAAGGCTACCTTCACCCACTTGGGCAGTACAAATAGTCTCATCTTGTCCTGCAGAAGGGATATTGCATTTTTCCTGCCCTTGCTGCTGTTCTTGCGGCGGTTGTATTATACGTTTTCCAGAGTTATTAATGCAGGCTTGTGGATTTTTTTCAGGCCTGAGTGAGCCAAAGGCAGCAGCGCAGAGAGATGTGTTAAGCAACATTTGAAAAAAATCACATATACAGAACAAAAAGCATAACTGTAAATTAATAAAAAACCCCTGCAAACCCAAACAGCTGATAGGTGACAAGCTAAGTGAGCCAGGTGCACAAAACACAATTTTAATAGAGAGCTTGTACTTCCATTCCTCTAAGTCAGAAACACAAACTGTCCTGGACACCGCCAGAGACTGAAGTATTAAGTACATAATTTAACTAAGCTATTCAGCTATTATAAGGTCTTCTCAACACCAAACCACTGTTCAATTCTACAGTACATGACAGAGATTTTTCTTCTCCTGGCTGAGCTATACAGTAGTTTTTCATCTGCATATACACAGGCATATGCACATCCTTTCCTTCTCACGTACTTCAAAGAGGCTGATGAATAAGAACCTTTCCACTCTTCCTTGCAAGTGGCTCAACCAGCCAACACATAACTCTGTTCAAAGGCTTAAACTGCCAACTTCCCCAAGCAGCCCTACCCATCTCAACAAAGGTGCTTAGAAAGACACCGAGCCTTATCAGGAGAGATCTTCGGGACTTCTGGATTTCCTGTTTGGAAGTCACTGGCACCAGCTAAGCCACAGACAAGCATCTAACCTTCCGTATCCAGCAGCGCTATTTCTAGTTGGAAACATTTGTAATGATTAGCTCATAGTTAACCAGAAACCTCTGCAAATGTAACACAATCTGGCTATGCATATCCTTTTCCACGTGCTGTTAAGAATCTTGCATCTGGTAGAGCTCTGCTCTCAGTCTTTCCAGGGCTCTACCAAAAAGGCTAGAAACCCTGCACTGCCTTCTTTTGAGCAGAAAGAGTTGGCACAGAATCGAGGATTAGTACAGAAGAAATCACTGCTGGGCCAACAGCAACTCCTCCAGATCAGGAGATCTTGACAAACAGCCCACAGAGCTAGCTACAAGGGAAAGAGAGAATCCAGCTTTCTTACCTCATCGTTCTCTTCTCAAGTTCTCTAGCTGTGCCCTGCTTATTGTGCTGCTTTGAAAATGGCATGGGAAGGAACTGCTTAACACTGGGCCCAGGCTGTTTTAGGAAGGCTCCAGTTCTTCTGGCCAACATGTCATCTCTTCGTGGGTCTGGAAATTTCACTTTGTTTTCTGTTCCACCACTCTGCTGCTGAGGGATTTCAAGCTGTTCTTGGCTTTCTTCTCGTGTGACAGTACTGCTCAGAGAGACAAGTGACACTGTTCCATGATAATGCTCACTTATACAGCCCAAGGCAAGCAGCTGCTCAGGCAACACAGGGTACTGTTACTCAAAACACAGTTGCAGAGTGACGGACAACTAGGCATCTTTAGCTACAGCACAGGGAGTGAGAGCAAGAGGAAACTATGTTGAACACCACACTTACATAGGTGATAAGTTAGAAGTTGGGGATTGCACAAAAATGTATGCAAGGAATTATTCACTTAGAAGCTAGCATAAAAGTCTGGACAAAGCACCGTGGGTGCAAAAGAAATGCCCCCAAAAGATAAAAGACACTTTTCATGCTGAATAGCAATTAACAACTGAAGTATTTAAATATTATGAAAACCAGACTGTTTTATGTTCATAGGATACATTCTTGTAAGTAGTTTCATAAAACAGAACACATGCCATGATGAATGAATAAAACACATCTTTAAAGGCCGCGTGAAGAATGGAACAACAATGCTGACTGATCCAAGCTAACACCACACACAAACCAGGCATGAGGCTCAAAGGGATCTGCTTCTGTTCTCTGACCTTTCTGCTTCCTGTGAAGTCTTCAAATCCTTCTCACGAGCTACTGCCTCTCCTTGCTGCTGTTGCAGCAGATGAGGAACTACTGACAGAGGAGGACAATGTATGGGAACGGGGCTAGTAGTATACCTCTGAAAAGTTCCCATCCTTCTAACCAACATATCATCTCTCTCAATGTCTGGTAAATGCCCTTCATGTTCTTCCTTGGTGCTTTCTTGTTGCTTGTTCAAACTGCAGGAGGTATCCTTCTCAGAGACCATGCCAGAAACTGGGTCAGGTGATAGCATTCTCCTGCAAGAGTCATCTGTACCTGACTTGGCTACCTCACTAGCGATGAGATTGAAAGGAAGGGTGAGATAAACAAAACATTCTCAGGTCAAATGAAAAGTATGAAGAAGTCATCCTTCAACTCAGTTTGCAAATGTTTTACAAACACACAAACTAACTGAATGAGTTGTTTGCTAAAAGCATTAATTAAACTTCTTGCTACAGCCACAGACTAAGCTATTAAAGAAAAGCCAAATAAATCTAAGCTCTGTTAATAAGTTAACTTCCTAGAGCTGTAATTCTCTTCCAGATATATGCCAGAAACGCAGAGTACCAATACACCTTGGTTTCAGCATTACATCTTCAAAAAGAAAGTAAATCCATTAGGTCTGAAGAAAGCATTTTTTGAACATCAGTAAGGCCAGGAAGCTGAACAACAAATTCCTAATGTGCTGAAAGCAGGCAGAGCAAAGCCACTGGGATTCAAGAAGCAGAAAAAGCTTGAACAGCAGCTCAGACTCTGAGATACCAGTGATTCCACTGCTCATCAGAAATTTTGAGGCAAGCCCTCAGAAGAACTTTGCACAACATTGTTTTGCGTAACCCTAAACACGCTAAGATGCTATGAAGGCATGAGATGACTTCTGAACAAGGCCGTGCACCTAAACAGCTCTTAGGTCTATGCTGCAGTCCACCCCCATGCAGATCAGCATCTTGCAAGAACAGGTCTCATTTCCAGCTCAGCAGCGCTTCCTAAGCCACACCAAATACCTGGACTCATTCTGTGGCTTAGATACTTCATCTCTGTGTTCAGCACACCCAAGACTGCCAACAGTGGTTGAAGGAGAGCTTTCAACATCAGAGTGACTCTCCACACTGTCTTTCTTGCTTTTCTCTTCTGTTCCACTCTTGGATGAAGCTCTGCCAATAATGAGCTTGTCCCATTTCTGTTGATCAATCTCAGTTACTGGCCCAAAATGCACAAACTTCTGCCTGGGGCTACCAGCCTTTTTGTTTGCTCTGGTTTTGCGGACAGCAAAATCATCATGGGCTGCTGCTTTCACGGTGATTTCAGCTGGTGGCACGGTGTCACTGGGACATTTGAAATCTTCTTCACTAGTATGAATGAGGAATAAAAGAATTCCCCCCAAATGAGATCCCAGAATAAAACAAATTATATGCTCCTAAGGTTTTGAAGTTTTTTATTTTAAAATTCAAGGACAAATGTACAAAAAGCTGTGGTATACTGAGGCCCAAATGGCAGATAAAATCCAAAGCTACTGCAGATATGTTGAGGAAACTCTGGGAGCACATCCATGGAAGCCCTTCCTTAGGGGAAGTAATGTAGCATACGGCCTGTTCCAGACTCAGTTCTTCACCCTACCAAAGCCATAGTTCCCTTATCCGCTCATGTAGACCTGGGCCACGTGTTACACGGGACTGCGCAAGCACCAGCACACCTACCTTGTCATGGGGGAGTTGCTGTGGCATGAGAGCACGAGGAAGGGCACTTCGCTTATCCTAAACCAAGGGGACTGAATCTTGACTTTAATAAATCACCTCAAAAGTAACGGAGGGAGTACTAATATCTTTGAGAGGAGAGAATGATTGAGTTTTGATGGTTTGTATTAGAGCTAAAAGTACACACAGTAACCACATCGTTAGAAGAATGCCTGAAGAGATCGCCACCTGTAATTGGAAAATGGCATGCACCTAAACAGGAAAGCTAGGAGTTGTTATCCTTTCCTACTGGAGTCACAAATCACCTGCACACGTTATAGCCCACCTCCATAGGGAAATAGCTTAGAATAACTGTTTTATACTAGCTCCCTTTGTGGAGGTTTAGTTTACAATAAGAGCATGTCTACACCATACAACAAGGCCCCTGAAACTCCTGCTGCAGTGACAAACAGCGCCGGTGTATTTACTCAGCACTGGAGTACAAAGCTATGCAGATACATTAGCTCAGGGCTCAAAAGCAGTATAGCCACATTAATGTACAGAGATGCTGATCCTCAGTTAATACCCTCAAGGTATAATGCCCCAAGTACTGAAGACAGCTTGGTTAGCAGCAGCACAGTGCTACTGAGTCAGTGGTGACACATGGACCTTGGTGTTACTCAACTTAGAGCTGCTTCAAAGCAGGTTGATCCACAAGACAGGAGGGACTTTTCTAATATGACATTAAGAGTATCCACTGGGGGAGTGACTGTGAAACTACTATAGTGGTTCTAAATGACAGACACACTTTCATTTCACGATAGATAGATAGATAGACAGATAGACAGATAGATAGATAGTATCCCAGTACAGATTTTGGACACTTCCTGAAAATTTAAATAGGTGAGGACTGGTTGTCATCAAGGCATTCTTCAAGCTTAAAACCACAAGCACACAGAGTAGATTGTGACATACTGAACATGCTTTCTAGGGTGCCAATCCTGTCCACAGGCAGAAACCGTACCTGGACTCCCCTGACAGTTTCAATCTTTTCCAGGTCTCCAGATCTGCTTTTGTTACAGAAGCATTCACAAAAATCCCATCTTCTTGTAGCTGAGAAAGGGTACCTTGAGATTTCCGTTTAGCCAAATCATCTCCCTCAGTATCAGGCCCTTTCACCTGCTGTTGATCCTCTGACTCAGTCTTCTCAGTTTGCGGAAGTGGGTTCTCTTTGCTTGTCATTATTTGCCTTACTGATGCCATGTGCACCCGTCGTCTTCTATTAATGCACATTCCAGTTCAGCAGGAAAAGATATTTCGAGGGAGCAATGATAAATCAGTGACAATAGAAGAGGTTCAGCATACAAGAAGATAAAACCAAATTTATAAGCAGATTAATTTTGCACTAATTTTAGGAAGTAGGCATGGAATCACTTGAAGTTGAAACCTGCTCATGCACTATTGAGACCACTTCATCACATGATTCCTCCTAGTTTAAGCAAGGAAATTCTCTGAGTTTGCACTGTATTCAGTGTTTCTGCAATAAGCTTTCTCATAAATAGTTACAAATATCTCATTCTCATATTATTAGCAAAGTTAATTCCAGTTTTGCTTGCAAACATACTGCACAATTTCTTTGATCTTAGAGTCATGTCAATAGTACTAGAATATTAAAATTTGGCTACGTGCTCTTCAGATGTCCTGCCAAACTAGTAATTAGAAAATGTTTATATAATCAAATTACTGGCAGCTGAAAGGCACATTCTGCATTACTGAAAAGAGCTACCAGATATTATGAGAAGTGTTTTGAATGTATCAATACAGTTAAGGTCCACTGTAATGTGTATATAGTGGTTTTATCTGGGATCACTCCTGTTTGCACAAATAAATACACTCGTTTCCTGAAGAAGATGTATGCCTAGCAGATATGTGTGTTCAGCAACTTCTTAAGGGTCTGTATCACTGAACTGAAGACAGAAGATATTTTCTAGGCTGAAACCTTGTAAGCCATGATCCATTTCCAAACACAATGCTATATAAGAAACATTAGGACTATTTGCAACACAATTTGGTGCAGTATAACAGGTATGGACATTCAGTGTATTAACTAAAGACTAAGTCCATGTTTTCTAGAGGGTATTAAAAGAATGGCATTAGATGAAAAAAACGCATCCAAAAATGTCCATTGAAAATGCTCAGCAAAAGAGCTGAGATGCAAAACATCTTCTAAGTTTATTCTTCACTAGTCATGCTCATGAGCTGTCTCATGAACTTACATAACAAAAGTGTCTAGTCTTCACGTTGTTTACACTCACAGTCAATTTAAGCTCCTGGTCCTAATACTTTAACAAAAAATTACAGTCTACATCTCTTTTTTTGTTCACTTTATCATAAAGTATTTGCGTTTACTTTATAAGTTTTTTGTAGCCAAGACAGCTTTAGTCCTACACAGCTATAAGCCATGTGAAATTAGGCACTGACATAGAAAGAAAAAGACAATGAATGCACACCTTGCATGTTCCTGCTTTTCCATCTGCAATGGCTTTTTAATGTCTTCCAGTTTACCTTTTTCTTTACTTGTATAGGGTCCAATTAAAAAGGAGTTAAATGGAACTATGTGTTTGGGTTGATTCATTCTGGCTCTCCGGGTGGCAAAGTCATCCCTTTCTAAATCAGGAACTCTGCTGGCTGCTTCATCTTCTGAACCAGAATCCTTCCCTTGGTAATGTATCATGAAGGGGTTGTCTCTGCGAAGGATGATGTCTGGGGTGCTTCCGTTGTCTTCACATGTTTGCTTTTTACTGACACAGAGCAAAATTAAAGAAAGCTCTTGATGCACCAGAGGAGGAGAAGAGAGTGGCAGCATTCACCTCCAGGTCAGAAAACAAGTTCAGTTAATCAAATATGCTTCAGGATGCTGTTAGATTGGGCAAAGCCTTGTTATAAATAAAACTTATCATATACAGGTAACAAATCTGCAAGGACTTCAGACAGAAAATCAGTAGTGTTGGATCTTTACTTATTTTAGCTATAGCTAAAAGAACTAGTAAGAACTAGTTTGACACACTAGATGCAGTGAATGTAGTACTGTAAATGGCAGTATTAAACTTCTTGAACACTTCAGATAATGAGATTTGATGCAAATACTTGATCCTTGCCCAACATTGCTGAATCCTGAAATATTGGGCATTTGGCACTTTTTCTTGTTAATGGCTCTATTTTTTTTGGTTTTTTTTAAGACGTGGGTAATCACTGAGGGTGCTTGCCCTAAGATTCTTAACTGCTTTTCTTCTCACACACATCCATGCTTGATTCTTTCCCTAACTAACCTTCCCTTTCCCATAGAATAAGCCCTCTGTGCCAGTGCTGACATACAGTAGCTACAACGATAGCACCAGTAAGCAAATTATACTGGCATGATGACACTGCCATCTGCCTTGCTCAGAAATAAGACTGATACCAACACAGTCTTGTTACTGAAGATTACAACAATGAAGACCCTTGACAGCTGGTACCCAGAAAGGTTAAGCTTATTTTAGCTTGTAATGGTCAATATTCTTAAGCAAACTGGAAAGACAGATGGCAGGAGCTACACGACTCTCGCATTTAAAAAGAAAATTGTATTTATTTGTATTTTAGAAAGTTGGATACCAAGTAGCAGACTGTTCCTTGCAGTACTTTTGTAGGCTGCAAATATCTTGCATTTCCTCTTTCATATAGCACACTTTGCTACACAAAGGGAAAAAGAGGATATCACAAAGGACTAACAGAGTGACATTATGAAAGCAAATCTAAACAGCTCAAGGGTTGCTTCAAGTTTCTCTTCTATTTAAGAAAACAGTAGTGCTATAATTAGCTGCTTTTCTAAAACATTTTAAAGCCCTGCAAGCCCACCATACATGCCACTTATTTTATGGCCCCAGCTGCCCTTTCCAAGTACTGCTCATCAAAGTTGCTGAAGGAAGTTACAGGGAAGCCATAAACCACGCTGACGGGTCAGCCTGGCTCAGGCCTCGCAGGACAGAGGAGCAATAGGTAACTGCCTGCCTTTGCGCCCGTACGCTGCAGCACACAGGACCTCCCCACCAGCGACATGGAGAGCATGCTCTCAAATTAACCAGAGGCAACTTTTTCCTTAGATCTCTCTGAAGAATCAAGATTTCATTTAAGGCAACAGATATCACTGGCAAACAGCACTCCCCAGAGAGCTGCTGTCCCTCTCCCTCATGAGCATCTCTGTTCACAACAGCTTCAGAAACAGCTGGAACAGATGGCTCTGAGCTGCTGTATGCTTTGCAGTCTCCTCCTTTCTAACCCTCCATCAGTAAGTACTGTCCTACCCCTTAGCTTCCACTCATAACAACAATTTTTACTCTTTCTTCTGTAAAAACAATATGGTAAGAAGTTGACTAAGGGTGTTGACTCTTGTACGTACCAAAATCAACAGGCCTACAAGGTCATCTTCAAATTTCACTGCCGAACAGGCATATTGCATCGCTCACTTCTAAATCCCAGGTTGTCAATACACTAGTGTAATTTGCTCAAATCCAATTGGCTTTTTAAACCTGCAATACAGTAAGTTCAAGATGACCACCAGGGAAAGAGTCTGATTTTCCATTTATGGTTTCCTAAGACATCGTTTGTTTCCCCAGTAGAAGAATTTGAAAGCTTTAGAGAAAATATACTGATCTAAAGTATATACATGGTGCCTAAAGTTTTAGGCACAAAGGAAAACAGTTACCTAAAAGTCATATACACTGGAATTTGTTCTCCCAAATAAGCCAGCGTACATATGATTTTTTTATTTTTTATTTAAATCAGACTTTACTACTGGTACCATGACCCTTTTTGAAATCTAACAATTTGGAAATAATTTTCAGAAATCTGGATATAAAGGGCATGTATAAAATCACACAATACTCCATTAAATTTTATTTATATTTACTTCTTAAATGAAAATCAGTAAGATGAGTATTTATTCAGCTGGTTAGGTTTGGGGTATAGTTTTATGCTTTTAGTTTTTAAGAGCTATGTATAACCAAGTCATTATTCAGCAAAAACTGCTGGACTTTTCAGTTTTATGTCCACCAATGCTACCGAAGCTTTTGGTTTTTGTTTTGTTTTCTTTATTGAAGCTTGAGAGCATCAAACGTAGCATTTCTGAGACGGGTGTTTTTGGCAACAAAGAAATATAGCGTTATAATATTCAAAAGAGCAACTATGAGTCATTGCAATGAATAACTGAAGAGCTTGCAGCTTTTAGTATGTCACTGGATTCAGTCAGCAGTTTCTAGGTTAAGAATATTTTCCATTCATTTACATTTTCTTTTCAATGGAATCTGAGGTTAGCTGTGACATTTTGGGGTCTCCAGAATCAGTTTGTGACAGTGTCTAAAGTGTCTTTTAAGGCCAGTTTACCATAGAGATAGTGAAGACTGTAGATTTGAAGCTTGCAATGGACCAGAATTCCCTGCAGATTTGCAAATCGCTTTTGCACACCTAGCCCCAGCCCTTGCAGAAGCAACACCTGGGTCTAGGCTGGTACAACAGGTGCTTCCAAAGCATCAGACTGCAGGCATTTGCACTCCATGAAGCAAGGTCTCGTACAGGCTTGTCAAACCTTAGGTTGCATTTCAGAACAATGAAAGGGTTTTGCATGCTTATGCAGTATACAGGTCCCTATTGCAACAAACATGCCAAGAAACGTTTGGTCACATTTCTCTTACATTCTTCTCTCCATCTTCTATTACAACACACTTAATTCTCCTCTTTTTAAGGAGTCTCCATGAATCTGATCTTTACCTTTTATATACAACTGTGTAAATAAGAGATTGATGCAGACAATAAGCAAGCAAGGAGGATCACATGTCAATAAAACAACGTGCTATAAAGAGACAATATACTCCTTCGGGAAGGGGGAATGCTTTTTGGCATGCATTTGTATAGTGTCTAGTTCAGTGGAGCCCTTTCCTAGAAGTGCTACAGCAACAGAGATAAGTACTTAGATTCCAAGCAAAATATACATTTGCATACATGTTCAAATCCTTCCTGTGCCAGACCCAGAAAGGTCTCCTACTGAGTTTCAGCTTTCGGAACAATTAGATGCCTTGCAGAACTCAAAGTCACAGTGGGTGTCCTCCAGAGGTCAATACGTTGAGAGGAAACAGCCCATAAACAACTCAGAGGAACTGGAAGACAACTGACAATGTCAGGTGAAAAAAAGAGAGGCTAGTATCATAGAAAGATGATGGAATAAGAGGGATGAAAGAGAAAAAAAAAATCAGAACACAGAAGCAAGAGGGACTGAGAATTGTTCAGTATCATTAGTACATGGATGTTTGAATTTGATGCCAAGAAGAAGAGAGAGAAAATTGAGAGGTTCAAAGAACAGGGAATGATAATGAGACATTAAGAAGGATGATTAAATACTCTCCTGTATCCTAAAGTGTCACTACTGAATTCTTCCCGCCTCCTCACCTACTATTCTTCCACTTACACACACAAATAATTTTTCTTACAGACCTCTGACCCCAGTGCCTTTTCTGCTGTGTCTTCCTACAGTCCCCAAGAGCAGGCTCCTCCTTCACTACGGTGAAGCTTGGGCTACAAAGCTCTGCTCTTTGACCCTCAGCTGGGGCAGAAAACTATCAGCTCCTCCTTCCTCCAGCTGCCAAATTCCACGAGTTGCTTCTGCTGAGAGCAAGGAAGGAAAACAGCTTGTTATTTCTGCTCCCTTCTACTTCAGCCCTGTCAGGACAACAGATTGTCCCAAGAGATGAGGAGACCTGATTTCACAACCAAAAACCACACATTTGATCACATGTGCTTCTTTTGTGGATATCAAGCCAGTAGATCAAGCACAGGGTTGGAAAAGGGACTCTCAATGTGGTGAGCATCTTTCAAATGCAAATGCAAAGAGTTCTATTTGTTGTGCACAGCACTACTAAATGCAAGCTATTAATATGTTTTACTACATTGCTACCATTAATACTACAGCCTTGGACTCAGAACAGGATTACCCTAGTATCCTGGAGGTTTATGGACTCCTGATCAACTACCACACTAACTGAGTCTGAAGGACTAATTTATGACAGATAGTTCCTCTTCATTAGTATCTGGCTTTGTTAAAGTAGCGCCCCACAACCACACGCAAACACTGGTTCATTACAGCTTGACAACAGTGAAGTAAACCTGAGAAGAGGACATATGACAGTGTATACATGTGACTGTTTTATCTACATATTGCACATCTGTATATGGCTGCAGACAAGTGTCACTGTGTCTATAAACAAGCTGCATCACATAAGAGCTGTACTCTTTACTACTGCATTTCAAAGCCCAGACTATAGATCAGCATCTGCCAAACTACTCACAGTCACGATTTCATCCCACAATCCTAAATAAAATGTTTTGGATGGGAAGACATTTGGACACTTACTCTTTAGCCAAACCATTTTGATCATTTATAACAGCCTAGTCTTCTGACATGTTGGTTAAAACTCTGCTTTATGGGCCATCCCCATGAGAAAGAATAGATTTTTCAAAAGTATCCGATATCAGATGATGGAAAGGGATGGGCAGTGAGCCTAGCCATCATTCAGCTTTTGAGTTAAAGAACAGGAAATAACCAAACTGAAAAAGATCCAAAAATAAATAACACAGGTAATAAGTGAATAACAACTGATACTCCATGCCAAAGTCAGTCAAATTATAATTGCTGAACTATGCCTCTGTGCTTTAACTGGTACATGTGTTAACAAGCACTGTACTTTCATAGTTCCTGCCACTAAAAATAAATACATCATTTATTAACACAGCTAAAAATATTAACCACCTAAAAACATGGTTCAGTAAACTAAACCATCCTACTGGCAACAAGTGAAAAGTTCTGAAACTTTTGCCTAATCAAGGCATTTTTAATGTACATTTATATGTATTTTTAATTAAATGCAAGAAAGCATTAGTTGGAAGGTGAAAAGTAGTCTGTGTAGTTTCTTAGAGTCCATTTACATTACACTATAAGACAATACAATTTCTCAACACAAATGCAGTTAGCATCATACAACTCTGCAATCCACAGCTGCCACATCACAAGCCTTTTCAGACCAAGACCTTCACTAGCAATTGTGAGTGTTTAGCAGACTGGATTTTTGTTAGGAGAAGTGAAATCACAGGGGATCAAGGAAACCCACACTTCAGCCAATCCTAAAAATGTGAAGCGTGCACGATTTCCCACACCATTGGGCTAACCTGCCATAACGCTGGGCTGCTGACATGACCTTAATGCCAGCTTGTTCGAGTCTTCTTAACTTTCTCATCTCTTCTGCATCTTTCTCCTTGGGTGCTGATGTTTCTTTTGCACTACATGAAGGAGACTGGTCTATGGTGTTTCCTTCATTTTGATTCAAACCTACTTGATTTTTAAGGGAGTTTCCCTCAGGAGCCACGGAGCACACTTTCTCCTTTTCACACAGTCCTGATGTTTCATTCTGTTCTTCTATGATTTCAGGGTGGGGTTTGCTATTGAATTATATAAGGTAGTTTAATGTATGTTATGCCTGAAACATATACACTTATTTATTCTAAGCACGTTTTGCTGATACAAAGATGCCAAAGGATCTTCTCATAAATGATCCAGGAGGATAATTATGCTCTTTAATGGAAGTTGCTTCTTAGGTCAAATCAAAAGCAAAGTATTAGTTGACAAAACTAGCATGCAGAAACACAGAGTCACAGATATATAAACTGTACTGGTCCATAGAATACAACACAAATAAATTGATCTTAAAAAAAACCACAGCAAAAATGTTACCTATTTTGACTGAATACATCAAATGTTACTTGTAATTTGCCAGTGAGTAACTGGCTTGAGAACCGAGACAGATAATCCAGAAAATTTTTGTCCAGCCTTGGGTTTGAGGCAACATCCATGGTACTTGTATTAAAAACCACGAGTTATACATTGCGTTGTATTGTAAATAATGACATCAAGGCTACTATTTTCCACTCACTGCTTTCCTACCACCTTCACCAACTGCTACAAACAATTTATCAGTACCAAGAGGTTTATTACAGCAGAAGGAACTTTATACATCTTATGAAAAGAACAAAAATTAGGCAAGTGTTAAAGCATCATCACTGAGGAATGGAGAAGACGGTCAGGTCAGTCTTACCTGAAAGGTCTGTCTCCCAGCGGTGAAGTCGCCGTGCTCCAGCTCTTTCGGTACTCCTCTCGTTCAGCTTGCTTTTTCCGAAGGGGAGCGGGTACATAGAAAGTCTGATTACTCTTGTTAGGAAGGTACTGGTTAAAAGGCACAGCTGATTTAGGTTCCCCGTGTGAGGTCCGCCTCGCCAACATATCATCTTTTTTCACATCTGGCATCTTTCTGTGTGGCAGGTCAGTTTCCGAGTCACTTCCTCTCCCTAGTGAGGAAAAAGAAAAAAGATCCCTCTTCTTTTCACTTTCATCCTTTTTTTTTTAATATTATAAATCAGAGAAGACACAAACAAAAAATTACATTTAGCATGTAAGCACCAAAAATGGGGCCACTTTTACCTATATTTATATTTTAAAATCAGTCACTAAAGGTAGTAGCCATAATGTCTACACAGACAGTAAATATTTTTTTTCATCAACTCTTATTTTGTATCCCTGAAAAACTCATCTTCAGCCACAGGTCACCTAAAAGAAACTCAGGGTCAGATTAAGTCAGACTTGTCAGTTACACAGGACAGCTAGAGACGCTTACCTGACTGAAGTCCAAATGACTTCCCAGTTGTACATATGGGTACATTTGACCTGATTCAAACTCTTGAACCTAGATTTACATGTGTATAGCACACACTCAAGCGAAAAAAGGGCTGCATGCTCTATATTTACAGAATGGCAGGAATCCGTGGATGCTTCTACACACACATATTAACAGCAATTTGAACACACACTGCATCAGCTTTGATTAGAATCTGAGAATAAGCATCAGCTGCCATAAACCAGAAGACTCAGATGTTCTCTCTCCAGGCTCATCAGTTGCCTGGTCAATCAGTCTAGCACACAGAGTCTAGAACAGACAGAGAGCCTTGATCCTCAGATAGGAAGGGATCTCAGGATTTAGAGGTTAGACCAGTACAGCAAAGACTGAAGAATATTTGCTGGGAAATAAAAGAAACAAGGTGAAAGAGAAAAATCAAGAGTTACAGAGAATAAGATGGGAGATGAACAGACCTGAGCGCTTTATTTTGTTCAAATGAACTAGGCTTCCTGATATTTACATCCCATTTAAAACACAGAAACTTAGGCAAGACTTTTCCAACTTGAAAACAAAACTCCCAAATGGTAGGACAAATACCTTAAAGAGCATTTGCAGTGGAACTGCCCTCATAGCCATTTTGGAAGTCACTTCACAGACATTCATTAGATTCCCTGCACCATCATGAGCCTTTTTAAGTAATTCACAAAGAAGTTATGTAAATAGTTCTCTCCCAGCAGTGTAACATACCACAGGCCCTGGTTTGATGAGTGAAATGGAGCACATTCAGCCATTTCTCCAATCAGCATTCAAATCTTCTCCCATCTTTGGAGTGCTGGATGTCTCTGGCCCTTGGACTCTTTGCAACACTTTATATGTGATAGCTTTTCACCTCTTTGGCATGAGGGGAAGCCACCCAGGTTGTGTCCTCTTGCTAATTCACCACACTAGTAAATTACTAGCTAATTCACTGAGCTACCTAATGAACAACTGAAAACAATGAAGTCATAAAAATCACAAGTAGCTTGTGTACAATTCAAAGTGGGAGAAGAAAAAGAGGTCTAAATATGCTAGGAATGTTATTTGCAAAGAGCTTTTGCAGAAGATTGAGTTATTCAATGTTTGCATGGAGAGAGACAGAGAAAAGTGAAAGGGAACAGCAAGAAAAGACAAGACACAATGCAAATGAGCTAGTTAGACAAAAACCACAAGGCACTTTCTTCCAGTAATCTTTTGCTTGAACAATTTTGGTTAAGAGCATATGATAACTAGCATCAGGATGGCAACCTTAGTCTACGTCTAAACAAAAAGTGGAGGCACAACCAAAGAATCACGAGTGTCTGAAGACAGCTGAGGTTTGAAGAGTTGTAATATCTGAGCAGGGCCCCAGAGGCGCCAAAAGAAAATGGAAAGATCCTTTACTGTTATTTGCTATTCTGTTTGCTCTTGACTTTGTTCTGGTGTTTATTTTTGTATCACATGAAAACCAGTCTTGAACCAGCAGACAGAAATGCTGGAATAGATAATCACATTAGCAGGGGAATTAGAACAGATTCCTCTCCCTCATTACTGATGTGCCTACCAGCATCCCCAAGCTGAGTACTTCAAAGACAAACAGCCTCTTAATTATTCATATTTTACTAATGAAATTATTTTCAGTTCAAATTTGAAAAAAAACAGCACTTGAAGCCAAAGCACTGAATAAAAGGTGCAGCCATGCTCTACATTTATAACCTTAACTTTGTTGCTCTGCGTTTCCAAGTAGAAGAAGCAGCAGCCAGTTTCCACAACCCGTAACAAGCAGTTATACACCACAGACATTCACAGATCCTTTGTACAAGGATCCATGCACAATTGCTGGCCAAGCAGAGGATTTTATTAATTCCTGAGTACATTAACAACTCGACAGGCAGGCCAGTCTGCAATTAACTGTGTTTTAAAGAAACTGTTCTGCTCTACCATTGGTTTTGTTTGCTTTTTGCCAAGGGACAGGGTCCACATAGGACACCAGAGCAGTTCCTAAACAGTGGGGCTAATCACAGATGGCATTCGTGAAGGTAGTATTACATATTGCTTCCACCTAAAATAATCATCACCTTAAGATCACTTAAATGATCTCCATTCTTTTTTTTTTTTTTTTTTCTAGGAGTGGAAGGAGTCATAGTTTTACTTCAGGATCATATTACTGAGTTTATAAAGCTCCTATCTGAATGGAGAGCAAAGTAATACAAACAGAACTTTTTCCTCCATCCAGCTTTGTGTATACATTATTTCCACCAAAAACTACACGCAGCTGAGTGAAACACTGGCCTGCTGGGGCCACAGGAAAAGGCTCGACAGAAAAGAGGTCAGCCAAGCTACACCTCACCTGCAACTCTTGGAGGAGACAGCTGTGAAGTTATGGCAGCAGCAAGCAGGGAAAATGGGACATACTAGAAAGGGCTGGCTGGACAAGTCATATGTGTGCACACAGCATCTTCATGCACCCTGGGTCTGGATATTGTTAAAGACTAATATTCAGGAACAAGGTTTGGATGCTTGTATTTTATTTTGTGTTTGTTATGCCTCAAGAATGCAACAAGATAGTATGTCTTAGCTGTGGCAAACAACCACAAAATGTTACTAAAATCTGCTCATACAGCAGAAGTTGTCAGGAAGCAGCTACAGAACGTATGTAACTGTCTGCCCACCAGCTCCAAGTAGGCAGGGACATGCCACACTCCTCGAGCACCCAGGATGGAGCAACACTTCTTGATCAGGACACGTGAGGTGTTCCTATTTGCCAACATTACACTTTTGTCTCATTTTGGAAGGCAGAAAAAATGTTCTGTAATGTGGAGACTGCCCTGTTCAGTGTCTGAGGGGTCATGAGGCTGCTTCAAGGAGTCAGCCCTAGCAGTAGATTCTGGATGGTCAACCAGCAACAGCCCAAATACCACAGGCCACTAAAACCAGCAGAGCAGATCTCAGCCCTGCTTTCCCCACAGCTCTTTCACAATTCAGCTGTGATACTAGCTCTCCCTGCCAGCTTTTTTAGTTTTAAGGAGTTCCCCATCACTTCAGGAAATCTCTCATGTGTCCGGTTATGATTAGCACCAGTTTCTTTCACACTGCCAAAAGCAGTATGAGCATCTGGTTCCTACCAGAAAGTCTTTCTGCTCTTCCTTTTTTTTATTAAATAAGTAACAGTACTAAGGAGAAGTAATTCATGTGTGGAACATAACTTCGTCTGATGATGAAATCTGACCAGTTCATCCATTCATTGGGAATGTAAGCACGCAGAGGGAGCTCAACCAAGCATCCTTTTGTCCTGAACCAGAATCCTGCTCATGACAGGTAACCTAAGTGCATGCTCCACACCTACCCCTAGTAAATCCTTCCTCATCAAGCTTGCTGTGTTTACAAGCCTTTGGAAACCTCTGGGAATCAGACAAGAAAGGCAGAGAAGCAGCACCCCTTCTGTAAGCCTAGAGCTGCATGTCCTCACTCAAAGGTTTACAAAGACAGCCACAGCTCTGATGCTGGGAGCTACTAATTTACCCAATTTTCTAAATACCATAAAAAAAAAAAAAAAGACATTTGGTAAAATGTACATCAGACTTCAAAACTCTGTCAAATACCAGAAATTTCCAAGATATTTCTATGTCATTTATCTGCCTAGGGTTTACTTAGGAAAACATTTTATTTACTTCAATATTTTCCTTGTTCCTGTGCTTTTATTTCTTGCTTCAGTCTAGTTTATAACTTAAAATTAGTCTGTATAACATCCTTTTATACTGCAACCCAGAAAAGCACTCTTCTCATCATAAAATTACACTGCAACAATGTAACTAATTTTCCAACACTATTCTATTCTGACTGAAAGAGACTTCAAGTAAGTTGTTGGCAAAGCCATCTAATTCTCCAGGAGTACAAGTCAGCGTTCACACAGAAGTTTTCCCACCAGATTAGCAAGATTCAGAGGCTGTGTCCAGCTTCCAAATGGCACATTTGCTCCAAAAATGTTACTTCTATGTCACAACATTACGCATGTGCTGCACTGCGACCGGTACTTACCATCGCTGCTCCCCCTGAGCACTACATCTGGAGACGGTGTCTGCTGCGAGCGGGAGCCAAAGGAGTCCAGACTGTCAAAGGAATCATCTCTGCCGTGGCGAGGCGGGGAGAGGGAATCGCTGCGCTCAGAGTCCCAGCAGTCTATATAGCCGCTGTCACGAATGCTGCGCTTCGGGCTCTCGATATCCTCCGTCTCCTACATGGAAATACAGCAGGTACCTCTTCAGAAATAAGCCACTGACATACTTCTGAGATCCATTACACATCAGACAACAAAGCATCTTCCCAAATACTAAAAACCTACTCCCCAAAAAAGAGTTTCCCTGTTTTCTACCCCTTCTTCCCTTCAAAGCAAAAGTGCAAGCTTGCAGTAAACCCCAATTTTATGCTGATTAAGAGGAATCCCTGCTCATTAGCTTAGTACTATGAACTGAGAAAAAGTTGCCATAGGCAAGTTAATAAACTGATCAAAATTGAAAGTAACCTGAAACTTGACTTGTTGTCCATAGTTCATAGCACAGGCAAAGGCACTACACTTTTAACATCGTGCCTGCATCAGGTTTAAGTAAGTTTGCTGCTTTCCAGAAGATCCCCCCCTCCTCTCGCCCATCTATTGTATCTGGCTGGGACACCAGCAGACAGCGTTTGTTGTTGCTGCTTCAGTTCGGCAAAATAATGAGGCAGTGTGCCCCAGCCTCCCTCTACCTTGAAGAGAAATTCCTGTTATGAAAGAGGGATGTCTTTCTGAAGCAATCAGCAATGAAAAATATGCAAAATGCTTTTCCTGATGCCTCAGAAGAATTCAGTTGTGCTCTTTACTCTTTGCCAGCTCCTGGCTCTGGGGGATATGAAAGCACTTGTAGCTGACCCACATGTTCAGAGCAGGGAGAACAATGGTTGTCTTTGACAGCCCTGTGATTATAAATTCTTTCCAGTGCAAGCAGCACATACTAAAACACTGAAACTCCAGCAGAGGAAAAGGTCAATAGAAGCCATCCTCACCCTTGCATTATAATAAATCCCTTGTTTTAGAGAGCGTCCTAACATTAATTACAATCGCACAGCCTGAGAAAAAACAAAAATAACTACTTTTATGCAAAGATAAATCTGTTTTTTTCTCCCCTCACACTAAGTAAAGTCAGAGATGTGGGTGCCATTATCAGACTGACATTTTGTGACCCAAGGAGGTTGGAATGTGATTTTTTTTTTTTCTTTTTCTCCGCCCGCCCCCCAAAGCATTTGAATATTAATTCCTGATTAAGAAGCATCTCCTGCGTACCACTACTTGGAGCACAATGGCTATGTTGAGCACAGCTCCCACTGTTCTTGACTGCTAAGGTTTTACCTGTTACTACTATCACCAACGAGAAGATCAATCTTGTGGGCCGCCTCCACAAGAAAGTGGGTTTGCTGTAGAAACGATGGAGAGAGAAGAGCCCTGCAGTAACACACCAAAGCTTCCACGCTGGAAAATAGGGAGGCTCAAAGCGAGACAGAGAGATCAGACCCAATGTCCTACAGACTTTTCAGGAAGAAGGCTTAATTAGTGCCACTCACTATTATGCTGCCAAAACACCATATTGAGGGCAGCGACAAAGGTCCCCTAAGGCCAAGTTAAACTGTGGCAATGTCAGTAAGTAACCTTACTGCAAATTGAAATGAAAGTATTTTCTGAAAACAAATAAAATTCATCTAACAATGCAGTAATTGGATCCTGTGCAATCTCCCTCTCCAGTACTGCTTAGTGAACTAAAATGCTGACAGGAAAACTAGACAACAAAGATCTGTCTCCCTGAAATCTACAGGAGTTACACACATCCCAGAACAAATGTAAAAATCCTATCAAAGTCTCGTTTGTGACATGATCCAAAAATCTTTTTTCAAAATGCAAATTTCCTAAATCCCCTCATCCCTTCATACCAATCAGCTACTCTCAATCCTCAAGCAGATCTCCATTTTCCTAAATTACTGTATTTTAATGACACAGAACTACTCAGCAGCTACAGGACTTAAGCGCGGGCAAAAAGCCCCATCCTGCATTCACTATCTCTCAGAGTTTGAAAACAGTCCAATTGTGAACTAATGAGTTCTGCAGACCCTACTTTCAAAGGCCTGTTGATGTTAATTTTGCATGCTGCTCACCAGGAATTAGGAGGCAGGCAGCAGGACGGTATCCTAGACTTCTGTAAACATGTTCTTTTACAGCCTTCCCCTTGGCAAAGCTACTGTCCCAGCCCAGCCTGTCTCACAGACGGGTACTTGTCCTGCTCTGAGCAAATGTCATCTCCCAAATGTTATCAATGGGAAAAAGAAAGTGGGTGTCTGCAGGACTGATAACACCATAACACAACACACAACAGCACATTAGACTTCCATATTATCTAATCAAAAATACAGTATGTCACTGAGTGGCAGTAAAAGTGTGGCTGCCAAATATGAGATGCATTTCTCCAGGACATTCCACCCCCTAAATATAATAAAAAAACTATGGATGTTTTGTCATGGGGAGCTTCCAGTTTAAAAGTAAAGAAGAATGTGTAACCAAACAGTTAATGAAATTAAAAACAGAGTAGCATGAATAAAATTAGAAATTAATAGACCTTTCAGGATGAGAAGCAGAAAAAGATGAGTCCGAGACAACTTACATCCAAGCTGTCTTTTGATTTGCTTATTAAAAAAGGAGGGCAGAGAGGATTTATAACAGAAAAACTTAACCAGACTGAATTTATGCTCGATGTAATTATTAAATTATGTGGGGAAAAAAATGCCAATAGAGAATGTGATAAAGTGTCTTTTCATCACTCAAGTTCAGCAATAAAGAACATCAGAGTGTTGCACAGCATGATTAACATGTTCTATTTTACAACCAAATCCTTTTCAAATTCAGTAACAGACAAGCCCACAATTGCCAATCGGAAATACTGCAGGAGTACAGGAGTAGGGAAGTGACCTTAAAATAAGCTGCCAGTGGCCCCTGTAACAGTACCACCTAAATAAGACTTTTCAGGACTGTAAAATGCTGTTTTTACATTAAAGGAATATTTAGCTTTCAGCTTTTATGAGATCTCTACTCTGCTCTCAGCTCCAACATCTGCAACGAATCAAATCCCAGACTCTTGCTTTTGTCCTCGACCTGCACTGCCCAGCCAGGTGCTCCACAACCATCAGCTCCCCAGAAAATGCTGCCTTTTGGCCCTAGCCTACTTCATCCCACAAAAGGGCTCAAGATTGGACCTCCAAAATGCTCTGATCATTATTTTAATGACTAAACCTGACTTGGAAAGAGAGGAGCCTCGTACTGTGAGACATTAAAAAAAGAAACCATGATACCATGCAGCACTAACATTATAACAACCTGCACTTTGGCTATTTTTCTGCGTTAGCTTCCTTCTCCATCTTTGTCTCACTTTTCAGACTCTTTGAAGTGGGCACTGCTCCTTCCCCGCTGCTTCTATTTTGAAACAACTCAAGTATTAACTTAATTTCTTTATTGTTTAGTCTCAGTCATATCATTCATGAGTGGCAAAGTCGTAAGCAATTAGTGTAGGTCATCTAAAATGAAGACCAAAATAAACCTCTACAGAGAAGCAGGATGTTCTCTTTTTCTTCCCCATTTCCACCTGTTTGTTCACAGGAATTGGGCTCACAAACAAGGATTTTACCAATCTAATTAAGGCTCTCTGGTCAAGAGTGTAGGAACTGCTATCAGCAGCCAAGTATTCCTTCCTCTCCAGTGGCAATCTGGTGCCAGCCCTCTGTGATCCTGAAATGAAGAGCTGCAGCTGTTGCAGATGCAGTAGCACAGAGCTTCAGGAGAGTAAAGAGCAAAGAGTCTTCCACGGTCCCCAAACCCTACTGCCTGTGGTGACCTGGCCATTACATGAGATGGGGAGGGAGCAGCAGGCACGAAGCTTTCCGTGGGCTGGACAAGGTATCTGCATAGCCTTTCATGAGCAGGACGTCCAACACATTCAATGCTAGCACTGGGTCCTGCCATCTTCTTACATGCCTACTCCTTGCCCCTTCAATCTCCAGTAAATGCATGCTTGGATATCAATGCTAACCATTACTGAGGTTAAGTGTCTCATGACGAGGTTCAGGGCATGCTGGAGTGCTAAGGCAAAAGTCTCCAAACTACCCTACGCCAACCACAACTTTTCCTTTCCAAGAGAGCTCAGCTCATCATAAACCACCAAATATGTTTTCAGCCAGAATTCAGAGCTTGGCAAAACTCAGATTCATCATAACTATGCCCTTGGTGAAACACAATCTCCTCCTTCTACCCTTTAGCTTTATTTAGATACTTTGGTTTGATGCTTTATGTTGCAATTTAAGAACAAAAGAGCTGCCCATGAGACTCAATGTTTTAAAGAAGAAAAACCTCTGCTCCTGGGAGTCCTGCCACCTTACTTTTGAGACTCAGTTCCTCTAGCTGAAACTCTGTGTCATAAATGAAAATAATTCAGACCAAAACCTATGGAAACGAAGATGCCAGAGCCATGTGGCAATTTTAAAGCCCTGTTTGACATCACGTGCTGCATCACTGATATCACCACAAAGCTGCCAAAGAAGTTGTGTTCACAGCTTAATAAGAGTCAGAAACATTTTTTTAAGGAGGTTTACCAAGTAATTGTACTCCAGCCCCCCACTCCTCTCATATTTACCAACACACAGGTTATTTATGGCAGTAATAATTGAAATGAAATTTCCATTCCCAAAACATAACAAAAAGATACCTTTCTCATCTGTGCCAGCAAACCTTCAAACTCCTTCAGGTTCAGGGTTGATCCACTATATGACGTGCAGCTGTTTGCTGCTTTCCCTAGCCAATAAATGGTGACTAATACCTGCAGAAGTTAATAAGAATTAATTTAAGCCAACTGCACAGTTACTTAGCTAAATTTACCTCCCTTCAGCACCTCTCATTTATTCTAAACTACACAGCAGTACAAGATTTTGTTATAAATCAGAACTGAAAGGGAAGCATCTGTCAGTGGTTAAAAATAAATATATTGGGCAACCATGAAAATTTAAACAGTTCTACAGAATATGTAACTTAACATATTATCTTCCTGGTAGTTTTATTAAAAAAATAAAACTGCCATGTCTGCCTGAAAAATAATCAGCAAAAATAAATCTGAAATGTGTGCCTGCCTATTTCAAGGACAGAAAAGGTAGTTTCATTTTAAATCATCTTAATGTAATTAACCAGATAACATGGGAACGTTTACTTCCAGGCTTCTGCTAGCTTAGGAAATGCTTAGCCCAAGATTAATCAAAAGCCCTGAGCATCTGGTTGTTTCTATCAGACTAAAGTGGAAAGAGTTAGTGGTTTCATTCAAGTTCCAACTTGATGTTTCTCCATAACTCAAAGTCACTTCAAAACTAGTGCAAGAAAAAAAGCTAAGAATTGCTCTTGCAAATGTTTATACATCCTCTCACTCCTTCAGGTAGCAAAGAAATCTGATCTGATGCTGCTGGTGCTGCAGTTGTTTTAGGATGGGAGAAATTAAAGTTTTCAGGATGGTCAAATCCAACATGTCCAAAAATGCTGATATTTATATCATGCAGGGAAAGCAAGCAGTCCTTCTCTGCACCCACATATGTCTCCACTTAAAGCAATGACTTTAATGGTACCTGTGCAGCAGCAATTTGGACTGGAAACTGATCATCAAAGGCAATCTAGTTCAGTGTTTTGCACTGGTTTAAAATGCCAAACTATCACCTCAGAACTTAGGACTTTTTCTCATTTAATGCTTGTTATTTCTACATATTCTATGACATTGCAAAGTATTTAACCACAAAGCAAACAGGAAATATTTTTATGTGGAAAAGATGTGCAACCAATAATAAATAATAGTTGCCATTAACTGTCTAAAAACAGTTAAATAAACTGAAATATAGTATTTTATGCTTTGATGGGACAGGGCCATATAATTCATACTATACAGTGAACTATGGAAAACAGGACTAGGGGAAATCCCAAGGGGGTATTGTAGACAGACTCCATCAGACTCCTCCCTAAAACATGCACCCCCATTCCTTCAGTGCTTCCTCCTCAGTCACACATACTAGACTGCTGATTAGCCTTTTCTCATCAACTTTCTCTAACATCCCCATTTTTCATTTAAGTGTGATGTCCAAAATCACACGCAGCACACCAGCTGAGTCCCTACCAGAAAAGGATACAGTATGTGTCATACAGATCCCTTGTTTAAAAAAAACCTGAGGTGCACAATGTAAAATGTATTATATTTTATATATAAACATAATTTATATTTCTCTTTAGTTTATAAATAATATACATGCCATGAAATAACTGAATAAGATTTTAATAAAGTTCAGAATTTTTCCCCTTGTTTTCAAAATTACATTCAAATTGATACTACTGTGCTGAGGGAAAGGAGGCAGTTTCACCAATACTGATTTTTTTTGGTCTTTAAACAACCTTTATCTGAGCTGTTTTCCTTCAACCAGCACTACTCAACAAATTTATGTAAAAAACTTTTACAGGACATGTTCTCAAGTTAAGCGAAAACACTTGCAAATATAGTATTCCTAGCAACCAGGAAACTGTCCAATTCATTTTGCAATTCAGTTCTCTGATGAAGGTTGTGGTATTTTTTATTATCTCTGCTAGCATTTGTTCACCTTCTTTCTTCTTCCTTTCGTTATCCACCTTCCCCCCTTCCCCCTGCCAAATAATGTCACATTTGCAAGCAATTCTGACTGGCTGCCAGCCGAGGTTGCAGGATCAAGCACCTGGAAAGCATATATTGCCTACAAGCACATTGTGAAGGATGCTTTTGAAACTTTACCTTTAAAACAATCCATCTGTACAAAGGTATTTAGCCAGTGCCCACAAGGGTGCTAATATGCAAAAGCAGAACTCCTCCCCTAAAACTTGTGTTGGGGAGTGCTGGATGCAGAAGGTATCACCCTAATGATGATGGGAAAGACAGGATGAAATAATTTGGGGGGGGATTTAAGTTTTTGGTTTTGTTTTTTTTTTAACCTGCAGTCATGATTACTGGCTTGCAAAGTTATTAGGAAAAGGTCTTGGCATTTCCTAGCAGTTTATAGGGATGTGACCCAAATATAAAATTAATTTATAGTAGTTTACAGCTGACTAAGGATAGACAACTTTCTAGGCTTTAGGACAATGACTAACTCTCTCAACAGCAAAGTTGAGCCATTTTCTCTTCTGCTCAATAATTACAGGATCCATTATCATTGGTATTAGTTTAAATCAATAAGAAATTAAAGTTAACTGGCATTAGCCTCTCTGGGAAAACACTCATTTATTTGGAGGAACAACAAGATAGGTAACAAATCTGACAGTAAAGACTTGCATCCAGACCTAATGAACTAATGATCATTTTGCTTCATTTTAAAGACTTTGTGCAAATTTACTTTATTCCTATATTTCATGAAAGGCTACAAAAGCGTAGCTTCATGAGTGAGTTAGATCATTCTTAATGAAATACATGATAGATAGTACGAAGATCACATTAGTTTTCCCTTATTTAAGCAGAGACAAACTTTCTCCATTATATTTCTATCGTAAGGCTGCTTTGCCATAGCAGCTCTATCAAACTTTGCAGTAGAACCTGGTTAGGTTTGTGTTCAGAAGAACTTTTCAGCAATACTCATCTGTACAAAGTTTTTAACAACACAATTCTTGTTCAGGTCAAACACAGGATTAACCAGACAAAAAAAATATTCCAAGTCATGTACTTACATTTTTCAGCTTCCTACTATAGTCAATGTTCCTGGTTGCACACACACACCAAAAAAAAAAAAAAAAAAAAAAAAAAAAAAAAAAAAAAAGAGAGAGAAAGAGAGAGAATAATCAGAAAGCAGACACAAGCTTTTCAAGAGCGTGTATGCAGCAGATCACGTTTTCCCTAAAAAAGCCCGCAGAATGCTTCTGCTGGCTGGAAACACATGAAAGCTAAGAAGATGTAGTTCACACATTCATTTATTCATAATGTGGGAGGTTTTTGTCACCGTTACTTCAATCATTAAATTAGAATTCTGAAAGTACAAAAAGAAAATGTGTTTATAATGGTCCCACAGTAAAGTAGGACAGTGCCAAAAGTATTTCCTTTAAACAGTGTTGCTGATTGCTTCAAAAAACAAGACCAAAGTCCTCACTGCTAAAATACGTTCTTGCAGTAATCCAACAGTCAGATTCTGCTCTGTGATAAATCATGCAACCCATAGAGATTCTGGAAGCAACTGAACATGCATAGGAGACTGAGGAAATCATCTCCAAACATTAAGGAAATGGAGCAGCTGCTTCTGCAGAAAGAAGCACCACAAAGAACAAAGCAGATGGGTGAAGGAACAAAAATCTTGCTACTTGCAACTGTGGAAAATGTATTTATGTTTTTAGTATACACTTGACCACAGGCTGAACATCAGCATCCTTCTCAATTTAGTTTTTCGCCAACGTTCAAAGGGTAGAAGTTTTAAGCTAGAAACAACAAAGCACAAAGTTTGCACAAACATAAACAACATTTAAAAATTCAGAAAAGAAGCCATTAAAAAAAAGAATGAAGGAAATGTGTATCACATTTAGGTCCTGAAAAATAAATAAGAGCACTTCAGATTTAGTACAGATTGTCTCTTGATTATTTATAACAGAATTGCCTTCTACTATAACAGTATGTCCACTCCAGCATTAAGTGTTACCTGATAAAAACAAAAACAAGCATATTTAAATCTGCAAGAACAACAAAAGCCTCAATATAGGCATTATTAAACCAAAGTATTTTTGATGAGATCTTTTTTAATCCAAAATCTTATCTACCAATACCCACATTCTAAGAAAACTAAAACAGTCCTATTTTTTTTCTTAACAAAATAGCAGAAGTGTTGTTTAACAAGTCAAGAAGAAATTCTTTACAGCATTAGCTCATAACTTTTATAAGCTGAATGTTCCAAAAAAAATAGATCTAATGCATACTTCAATTAACATCCATATGAAAAAAATGGTTAAAAATGTCATTATCTTAATCATGTGCAATAACGTCATATTCATCCTTTACCACAGAACAAATACTATTTTAACCATGTTTAAAAAATAACCCAAAAGTCTTCAAAGAGGGGGGGGGGGGAAAAATCACCTTCATGCTTTGGGAACTAGCTAGCAGAAGGCAGTCTTGAACATATTTCTCTACAACAGTCATGGACTTGGCTTGTACACCTCAACTCAGTTACTCAGCATGAACTTGGACAGTGCTAGGAAAACATTTGGCTCATTGCCACAGCTGCTTTCTCTGAAGAGTTGATGGGAAAAAAAGAAAAAAACCCATGCCAGTGAGACACTTTACATCTACCTAGCATTATATTCAGCAGAGGGCCAAGCCAGCTCCGCAGAGTTCATTACTCCTGGTTTAACTTGCTTACGTGCTGGACAGCTCTCTTTGGAGCTCCATGCTAGTCCTAGCCTCTCAACCTGCCTCCTCCGAGGTACTCCACCATCCCCAGCCCCAAAAGATCAAAGTTCTTACGCGAAAGACCTTTTCTCTCTGGTTTTATGTGGAGATTAGGGATTGTTTTGTGACTCTCTCCAGCCTCTCACTGTCGTGATTTTATAGGATGTCATGAAGAACCTCTTTCATTGCAGTATTACTAGACTTACAAGAAATACGTTACATAGTCTCCTCTTACTAGTATGTACAGGCAAGAAGAACCTCATATTAGAGTCAGATCTTGGAAAGGAGCAAAAAGTGGGAGACTATTCTTTAAAACAAGGAAAGTAGCCAATTCAATTTTCAGAACCTTTGAATTTTCCCAGACAGTGCTTGAACACCATGAAAACTTGCCCAGCTTCTACTGCCAGAAGGGAAAAAAAATAGAATGCCCCTGAAATTTAGTAAATTGTTTCCACATACTTTTCCAAAATGGATATGTCTGACCAGGATTTCATTACTGATCTTTTTGGCCAAATGAAACCAGGCCATTCAATCAATTCCACAGTATTTGCTTGTCTGTAGAGCATTAACTTTTTAATATTACACATCAAAGACCCAGGAATTTCAGGAAAACTTCTAAATAACCCCAATTACAAATTCTGTTAATTTTATTAAAGTGTGGGGTGCTCCTTTAATATAAACAAGAGAAAAATACAGTTTGACTGCTGCTGTTCCTCTAATCTACAATAACAAAGTCTTCCCTGAAAGTGACAACAGTTCCTATTTAAGACATCAATCTATTACTATACGGGCTTTGATTCAAACCTGCTCTGTGTGACCTTAGGCAAGTCAGTAATTCTTTCTGTACCAGTTTCACATCTATATTTTAAATCACTTTGTGGGGTGAAATGTTGAAAATATAAACATTGGAGTCTATGATTTCCTCCCCCCGCCCCCATATGGTTCTTTAGTCGAACAGACAAAAAAGAATGCCATCAATTTAGACTCAGGAAAACCCCTAAGTCCCACAGAATCTCATTGCTTAACTAAAACACTATTTTAAAAGAGCTGTGGTTGATCTCTCTGGGAAAAAAACAGCCCTTAGAGAAAGTCTGTTGAAGGGAACAATGTACTCTTCCCAGCGCTGAAGGCTTCCCAAACCTCAGCTTTCTATTTGCTGTATACAAATGACAATTCTATAGCCTTTTGGCTCATCCTTAAATATTTACAATATTGCATCACATGCATCTGAGGTTGTTAACATGCTAATTGCAAACTGCTGTTGTACTTACTTGATGGTTACTCTGTTTGATGTGTCCTGCAGATCACCAGGATCAAAAAGCTGAGATTCTTTAAGTCCCAGCTCTTTGCAGCCTCTTAAGAATAAGATTATGTTATCCTGAAACGAGGCAAAAAAACAAAACAAAACAACAAAGAAACAAACACCAACTTTTAACTCTTCTTCATTGAAAAAAATAATCCTACTGAACCAACTTCTCCCTGGCTCAGTAACAGCCAATAGTATGGCTTAGTTTATCATTAGCATGTTGAAGATGTATCATTAGTTAAATGAAGAACCAAAGACATTTCCAGTCACATAATTTAAGAAATCAGTAGATGTTTTGCTTGAAAACCAGATGAATATGAAAAAAACTTTTTTTTTTTTTAAATTTTAAATATATAACTGCAATAAGCTTTTTGACTTTTCCCTTTCCAAACCCAGATGTTGGCAACTTCTTTAACTGAAAAAGCCCTGCTAATTTCCCCACCTACTGCTGTAGGCTGCCAGCACAGCTCCAGCATGTTATGGAGCAGAAAAGAAAAGGCTGGATTTCTGAAGAGAGCAGGAAGGGTAGATGTGAAACAGCCCACCATCATTTAAACAAGTAGTTTGTTCAGAAAACATTTTGCATGTCCATACAAACAAGCAAGTTTCTCTTAGTTAAAACAACCAGTCTCTTCCCTCTCCAAACTTGAACCAGTCAGAAGCCACCAGGAAAAGAAGTAGGTGCTTTTTCCCCACATAAAATGCTGATTTAAGCCTCTTTCAAACCAAATACAGATGCTGCTCATCTCAAACCTCCAACTGGAGGTGAGCTGCCATGAGAAAAGTTAGAGGGGAACAGAACCACAGCGTGGGGCAGACACCACCATTTTTGTAAAAACTGTGAAGCAGAGGAGCCTGGGCAGTGTTCAGCTCTTGCTCACCCTGAGTGACAGAGCAGGATTCATGAGCAGGGCTGTCCCCACATCTGCTCCCAAGCTTTTGTTTGGGTGGCACAGCCACAGCTCGGCAAGAGCAGTCCTGTTTATTCTGTCGGGGCGCAGCGATCGGCATGCTAATCACTGCGGCTCTCTGCATGCCAACACTCTTGCACACAAAGCTTGCTGTCACCAGCCACACTGCAAAAAAACATGGACTTGGAAATTTAGAAGAGTCCAAATCTCCCCTTCTGCCCTGGCTGAAACTTAACAGCTCTGGAGGGGAGCCAAGGGGAAAGGAACAGCAGTCAAGAGAGCAGAGAGCCCATAACCCACAGAGACAGCATCATTCATGACATGAAAAGATGCTTGTAAAATTCCCCATCTGGCTTACTGTTTCCATTATATTTTTTCCAACTGCAACATGAATAACTCTTGTGTTCAGCCTTTGATTAAGGACAGTTTTGGTCACTTCCAAATGGTGGGTGGAACAATGTGTAAAAAAAAAAAATGCAAAAGCATAAAAAGAAAAGGTTCCCAACAATATTTCCTAACAAAAATATACAGGACATACAGGACACAGTAACCTAATAGGTTCAGAAAATAATCAAAGGAGGGGGTACTCGAGGGATAACTAATTGTACCCATCTTCATGCCAAAAGTTCACATCCAAGTTATGATAAGCAGTAGCAAAAATACAAGCCATTCACCAGCCATATAGTTTGGAAACTCAGTTTTTCTGTTGATGAACAAATGCTCACTTCTCAATGAAACAGTGTCACCACCCTACACCCATTTTGGTACATGCTTTTATTTTGATGGTCATCATAAGAATAACATTTTCCAACCAGTCACTAACACCATCACCTAAACAATTCCTCAGAAAGCTGGTATCCTACATGGGCATAAATAAACCATGCATGTAAACAAGATGTGATCAGTCAGCACTGCAAGTTTTTGCTTCTGTTAACAATCTCACAGATTTATTTCCCAATGGTCCTAAAAATAGCTATTTGTTTAAAAGGACAGGGAGCAAGAGGGGGAAGCCAACAAAGACATTGTTTTGAAGTGACAGATATTCAGGTAAACTTGCATATCCTCAAGCCAAAACGTATCTCATACTACTGCAAAAGTAAACTTTTCCTGGTCTGCTTCAGTACAATTGAAATTTGTATTTGTTAGTTCTGTTGAGACACTGGAGAACAACACTCCTAAGACACTAAAAGGGGAAAGGAGTCTTATCTTGAAGACCCAGCTCCCAGGAAAGCTTTCTCTCTAGATTACTACACCTTGCACTAGCCAAGTCCTAGTTTCTTCAGTTCTCAGATAATTTTGCTTAGATTTTTTAGAATTTGATATCTATTGGCTGTAACTACACAATTTTTTAGTCATCTATTCTGAAGTGCAACTTCTTTGTTGCTGTTGAAGAAATGAAAAAAGAAAAAAACCACAAAAAACATTTACAAGTAGCAACATATATGAAACATCCTTACCTTAAATAAGGGACTGAAAACACACACCTAATGTGCACATCCAGCTCCTTACAACCTGGCAGAGTTAAACAGGTCACGCAAATGGGTCGCACTGCAATGGCAGCGTGGCCAGCTGCCATGCCTCAGTTAACAGGGCGGCATCTTTTATAGTGGTCTCAGAAGACACACGATCAGAATTCAGTCCCCCTGGCAGCCCTACAAGGCACTAACACACTATTTCCTCAAGACATTAAATGGAGATGATATTGCCTTTCTCTGAGTGGTTACTTGCTGCAGTTGCAGAATTAGAATAGACAGAGGATGGGTCACTTGGTCAGCACGTTGTTTCCTACAGCCCCAGAGGACCTGCAACTGGCTCCTCCTGCCTCCTCTTGGTTTCAGCCCACACCACTATTCAGTCAAAAATCTTCTGATTTTTGTCCTTGCACATCCAGAGAAAGGGCGAGCTTACAGATTACAGTCTAAATTTCTTTTGCAAATTTTATCTATTTTTTGACTATAAATTTTTATATCTTTAAGCCTATGATCTATAGATATCTATAAAATTTTATCTATGTTTTCTCTATAACATGACATAAACTCTAAACAGGCTGCTTACAGAAAACAAATGCTTCAGTATGGTGACAGACAAAGGACACAAGCACAGGATACACTGACAGGTTAAACCCCAACGCTTTTCTGCTTGCCTAAGCAGAGTCCTCACAGTTCCTGTTAGATCAGCACTATAAGCAATGTCATTTACTTGTAAGTATCAGACAATGCAAAAATTATTAATGCAAATTTTTTGCTACACTGAATTTCAGAACAGAAAAATTAACCAACACACAAAACATTAAAAATTCTCAGGTAGTCAGTCACGAACCAGCAAGACAGGCAGGGAGGATGAACAGAAGCATGGGGCACTCAGTCAGAAGGATGCATGGGAAGGAAGGGACTGTAAAGCTCCTCCTGCTCTCACAACTGGATTTCAACACTGTCCCCCTTTCATCCTTTCTGGCGTGTAAACTGTACAACTTAACTTCTGCAAAACCACTCTGCCAGGACAACCACACACAGGTAATGCGGAGAGAATGGGAGGCACTGGGGTTCCATCTCCATCAAGGCGATGGGGCTGGGGGGGGGGGGTGGGGAGGCAGGGGGTGGGGAGAAGTAATATGCTGCTCACTTGTAATATTTTTTTTTTTCTGTTTCTAAAAGATTAATAACCCATGTGCTATAAAGATGAAAAAATGTTCACCGTATAGCATTAGGTCATTTTTTCACACATGAAGTGGAGCACAAAAGCCTGAACCCTGTAAAAATAACCCAGAAGAAACTGGCCACTGTGCAGGACAGACACCCTGGAAAGCTACCGCAAATTCACACAGTAGCACTGCCAACACACAGGATAGTTCAAGCTAGCGAGAATCAAATATTCACAGCAGGCAAATTCTCTCCATAGGATCTGCTGATCAGATGCAATGGCAAACAGCCTGAATTTGGCCCACTTCCATTCCTTTCATCTGCCACAATAGTATACAAAATATTCTCACTGTATCCACGCTGCAAATCAGACCTGCAGCTTATCACTGAACCATCATTTGTCAGATGTGCTACTACATGGCCTGGATGAGATATACAGATAAACTTACGGGGGAAAAAAAAGCAAGCCAAGCTGTATGTCTGCACAGAATGCTGAATAAAACGCCAAGTGCATGCCACTTCTGCAAGTTGGAGATATTATTAGTTGCCAGTAGCACCACGCTGTTTTGCAAGGCAGCTGGAGACAAACAGGTGGCCCTTTTCATTTCTGGAATGCTGAAATTTTCCCTGTTCCAGAATAAATTGTAAGATTTCTAAAAAATATATTTTTTTTTCCCAAACTGCTTTTCTGAGCAATGTCCAATACACACTCTTAAAAGCCTTTTGGTTACTTTCTACATTTCTTCCTAATTCCCTCATTTTCCCATTTTATATAAATAATTAATAGCGATAATTTAGTTATATAAAAGCAATGGATCTTGACTGACACACAAGTAGACGGAAATGAAACACTGAAATAAATATTCAGTTCAAGTCCATCAGGAATGAACTTTTATGAGAGAAGCCAGGAACTTTTCATATTTTCATAAATATATACACATATATAGACACACACACACATATGTATATATGTTTTACTATTTATTCAATATGCTTTGCTGTATATGTTTTACTATATGTTTTACTGTTTATACACTATGCTTTACTGTATATACAGTAAAACTACACTGTCATGAAACATTGTTTTCTGCAACAGATTCCAAATCAATTTGTAAGCAACTCGATCGTAGTAAGGATAAATTCACTTAGAAACTTTGGATACTTAATCTCCAGAAGATGAAGGAAGGCAGCACACCAGAACGGAAGGCAAGCCCTACCAGAGCAGTAAGGGAAGACAAGGCTGCACACACCCGAAAAGAGTTCTGGCACACAATAGCCTCACCTAATGAAAATTAAACACTACATGGGGAAAAACAGAAAGGGAGTGACCCCAGGCGCGGGGAGGGGAAGCAGAACTTACCAGCCTGTCTGTCTGACCCGATCCTCGCCTCCCAGAGCGCAATGAACCCGCGGAGCGGCAGGAAGGACGGCCGGCTGGCCAGAGCGGCCGGTAGCCGCACAGCTGCCGCTGGCGGGGGCTGCACACCCCAACTCCACCCACCACCATCCCCGGAGCAGCAGCATGGCCCCGGGCTGCACCCCAAAAATGTGGGACAGGCCGGGGGTGTGGTGCGGCAGCCGGCTCCCCTGCCTCCTGGGAGCAACACTGCCCAGCACCCGCACGGGCCAAAAGCAGCAGGAGGGCAAAGCAGGAAAACTATCACTGTGTGTGGAACCATGTGGGACCCCAAGGCAAAAAATATGTCCAGAGAATAAATACAGAGAAGATGGGATTAAAACAGCAGGAACAGCGTGCTGTCAGGAGATGGAACGGCACCGCTCCGAAGGCAGGGCTGCAGGGATAGCAGGGAGAAGGGCCAGGCTTGCTGGGAGCACCAGCCACAAAACCTGACAAGCAGCACCTTCATGAACTCAGCAGAGAAGATGGCAAAGACAGCCTTTGCAAAGAAAGCTGAGTCTTTTTGCTTCTTTTTGGGCCATCAACAAGGAAAAAGATGTGTCTCCTCAAACAACAGCCCTGCTCACCTTAACAAAAAGGCAAAAAAACACCTTAAAAACTGTGATAAAATGTGTCTGTTGGGAGCATACTGCAACTACACAAAACATACCAGGAACCCCAAACGTGGCTCTACATGATCTTCAGGTAATACCTAAGACTGCCAGAAGATGTTCAGTAACAGACCCTGAAGATCTATCTGGAAGTGCCAAATTACTACCAAAGTGCTTAGAATCTTGCTGCTTCCAACCAGGCTTACCAGGTCAGAAAACTGCAAGTGCCTAGAGCAAGAGGACAGTGCGCAACTTTGATAGCACTACTTCACAAAAAGTTACCCTCCTCCAATAGTATGAAAGGTTAGCTGGGCAAATGATAGAACATACTCCATTTGTCTTTTCTGAAAGCTGCCCTTAGCATTTCTGGCACTCAGCAAAACCTTTTGCTAATAGTTCCAATCAGTAGTCTCATAGAAAACATGAGCACATGCAATCTACCTTAATAAACTGAAAATAAGCAACAACAAAAACCCCTCAAAATCACACAATGAGAACTGATGGAGGGGCTCTAAAAACCAAGCACAAAATAAATTAAAAGTGTTAAGCAAATCAAATTGTGAGTACACTTGTCCTCCAGATATCAAAACACATGATGTTAAAAGCTTGCAATTCTTTGAGAAAATCAGTACAGCAGCACTCAAGAAATTGCCTTTGACATTTTCCTAAATCTGTCCTTCACCATCAGATTATTTGCTCTTTAAGATCTTTGTCCTGCAACAAATTTCAACCACATTTATAAGCTTCTTATGGAATGCAGGTAGTTAACATTTCATACTGGGTACAGAAAGGATGATGTATCTTATTTCTGCATTTTTAAAAATTATCTTAAAATCCCTGTAGCATGGTATGATGCAAAAGGAGGAAAGAGACCCTGTGGACAGAAAAGGAGAAGGATAACAGGGAAAGAGAGAAGAAAATAATGTGAGGGGACCATACAGAAGAGCATGAGCAAGAACAGCCTTCAACTCAACAGGCAAAAGCAAACCACGCGGGGGTGGGAGGAGTGCACACAGCATGAGCACAGGGCTGACCCTATGACTTCATTAGTTAAGTAGGTCCTGATATTTCTCCATTCTGCATCAGGTCATTATCCCTGAAGGCAGAAATAAAACATTTAAACAAATGGGGGCTCAGGCAACATCCTTGTCTTTGGGAGAGAGCACAATCAGATGATGTTCATTCCCTCAGATTTGGCAAACCCAAGATACAGCCTGAGTAAGATGGCTTTGTTTACAGCAATGAAGACAGAACATAGGCAGGCAGGGGAAAAAGTCCAAAGCACTTCCAGGCTATTCACTGGCTCTGATGCTGATGAAATCACAGCCAGATGTCAGCCAGATGTCAGATTTCACCCAATCTTGGAGAGGGGGTGCCTATCTAATGCCATATTCCACAGTAACAGCCATGACATGGCCAAGGAAGAGGACAACACTTCTTTTCCATGCCCTCTCCACAGCTTTTCAGTACCAGATGGTAGCACTCGGCTTGTGAGGGTTTGGGCCTCAGTTTCATGACTGCTTCTGTTACCCACTTTTCACATTTTTGATGAATAAAGCTCACCAAGAGCAGGGTTAAAAACAAGCTCATGTACAGTGAAGTGCATCCAAGCACTCCCTAGAAGCTGCTAGGAATTCACCTTGCAAATTTGGAGTCAGATGGGTAAAAACACAAAGATAGGAGCAAAATCAACAGAAGAGCAAAGCATGGTTCCTATTGCTGTGATGGAAAGGACAATTATTTACCTCATTCTGCCTTGTTGGTTGGGCTATCAAGTGGGTCAATACAAAACTTACTGCAGAGTGCACTGGGGAAAAAGCTACAAAAAAGACAAGAAGGAAAGAAACATCACAGCAGGAATGTTCTCAGTGCTACCAGGGCTCAGCATCTGTGGCATCTACCCCTTCTTACTCGTCTGCCTGGCAAGAGTTGTGCTGTCTATCTGAAGGAGAGAGAAAAAAGTAATGAATACAAATTTTAGCTTTATTTGCACTCATATTGCGAGTGCTGGGAGTATGACTAACCTAAACACAGGTTTCAAGGAAGCCTGAAGCCATGGCTAGTGCCACAATGCTTCCCTCAGGACATCCTCTTGGGGAAACTGGATACTCTCCACTCTCAGCACATCCCTGAGGCTGCTGTCCCAACAACAAAATACAAAAATGGGCAAGAAATTCACAGCTAAGGAGAACATGCTGTTTTCTAACTTTGGTTTATTTGTGTGTGATTATCAAGACCTGAAAAAGCATTAAGGAAAGAACACAGTCTGACTATGGATTTAGGAAATCTCAAAGTCAGCCATTGCAAACAAACTGCTTCAAGCAAGCAAAAAAACCCCCATAAACTTATAAATTTAGAGTTATAAGTCATAAAAACTACTACAGCAGATATTGTGAAAACAAAAACAGTCTGTAAGTCACAGGGGTCCAAGTAATGGGACCACCAAAGAAACTACCTTGAATATTAAATATAGGAGAGTACTGTTTTCATTAGACATACTAGTAATGCTTATCACCCTGCATACAAAAACAAAACAAAAAAAAACAACCAAAAAAAAAACCCAGAAGAAAAGAAAGAAGACAGAGGAAAAGAGAGAGAGGGGAAAAAAGAAAGGGAAAAAAAAATCATAGATGAATAAAGTTGAATTACCTCCTGAGTGATATATCCAAAACGTACACCCCTGGGGTAATCCAAAGGAACACTGCAAATAGTTTAAGCTCCAACATAAACAAGCCTTTTACAGGTTACATACAGCCATCAACTACAACCAACTACTGATGAACAAACCTCTGCTTTTCCTGACTGCTGTAGAGGCAATTCTGTGTTAAGCCATGGCACAACAGATGCTTCTCAAAAGCTATTTATGTGCATTCCTGTTAAGATACTGTACTCCAGTGCTAATGAAGATTACCTATCTGAATCAAATCTATGTGGTAATTTTTTTCCACATCTTCCTAAATTATATTAGCTGGTCTAAAAAAAGATACTACCTTTTTTCACATACCCTACCTTCCTTTCTCTGCTTACAGATGCCAAGCTTCATGGGATCCCTTTGATCACATATGATATCTCAGGGCACTGTTACCCAATGCCTGCTTTCTATATTTTGACTTGGCTCTTCTGAAAATAACCTTCTTTTCTAGGAAGAGCAGTATTGACTATTCCAGGGAACCAGCTGCAGGGAACCATCAGATGCAACTTGCCACAGGACCTTTCGGATGAAGTGGGGCTAGCAGAGAAGGAAAATTAGGAAAATCCTGTGCATCATGAGCCTCTCCACCTGCACATTCAGAGATGACTATCTGAAAAAAACACTTTAGTTATCACTACAAACTGTTTCTAGTTTTTCTCTCTCTCTTACACCCAAAGCTGACAGCTTCGGACAAAGAAAAGGTAACTGAAAATGAGCAATAGATTTACACCTGGATGCTTTTCTGATGCACAAGAACCTAATTAATCATAGACACAAAGCTGTAGTGGAGTTACAGCCTCAATTCTTCCTTTCACCTAGTCATTTATCAGCTCTCTTCCTACTCAGGCACTTGATTTCATTCAAGGTGTACAATAATGGAAAATACAGGATTTTTAAGAAAATATGTGCACAATGATTCTCATTTGAAAAGTTTTGCTGCATCCAGCTGTACTGAACTCACTGAGCACAAAACTGTGAACAGCCAAGGGGCCAGAGAACAGCTGCAATTTTGTGTAATGTATTTGTAAGGTTTCAAACTATCAAAGTACAAAAAAAATTGGTATCTAAAATTTAAATCAATTTGACATGAAACCTCTGAAAGTGAATGTATGAACACTGTCTGGCAGGCTCATTACACTTCTTCTAACTGCAGCAGCTACTACTAACATGACTTTATTTTCTTGTCCCTTTCTTTATGAGGTATGTTCTCTTTTGCGTGCTATATTAAGCAAAGCTGTCTTCCATTTAAAGCCAACAAATAGCAACAGTTGGCACATACTGGACTTCTCTCAGCAAAGATGGCAATTTGCTGTGCAAGGATCTAGATACTAAAGAGCCAGAGGTGTTGGAGGGCCCCTGTGTCCTGATGTCCAGGTACAACTGCTGTAGGTGGGCCTCAAAGATGCAAGAAAGGTGCCTGTGGGGGCTGGGGGCCTGGCAGTAGCTGTTAAAATCAGCCCAAATCTCTACTCCCCAAGGCTAATAGCAAAATAGTGAAACCGCCAAGGAGGACTCATTCCTACTCAGTTCGTGACCTCTGCAAAAAATCCAACAAATTCCATTTCTCCTTTCAAATTAAACATCTACTTGTTATTGCCAAGGAATATGTTTTAATAATCTGTGGTGTTCAAGGTTTGATAAACATCAGAAATCTCTTTGCTGCCGTTACACGATATCTAACATACATTTTCCCCCTACTCATAGCTTTGCATTTTCATGCCAACATTACATAAAATCTAGTGGGCTACTTTAACGTACAGGTTGGGGTTTCCTTGCACATACTTCTAAAAGAAGCCGTTCAAGTCCAAAAAACATTTATTTTTTTTAATTGGCTTTTTGTACCAAATGAAGTTCCAGCACATTCCTGTTGGAAAACCTACATTATTGTTTTTACTTCCAGTAACAAAAATAAATAGAAAGCTTTCACATTTAGATGTCTAGAATTATTTCAGGGATGAAAAGGAAGAGGAAGAAAATAAATAATTTTCAATTTGCTGCAAGTGCATTTTACAGACAATCAAAATATCTGTGCAAAAAGATGCTAACTAAATCAGTGTCCATTCTTAGCTTTGAGCATATATAACTGCCTAAGTTACTAAATAACACAACACTCAATCCATGTATTTGTTGTTCCTTTCTCAGATTTGAAAACATACATTTGGTACTATACATAGGTAGAATGGCCGTAGCTGTCAGTCATCTTCAATATCTCCAGTTTGAGATTTTTTTTCTTTTAATGGTAAATATTCAAAGCAAGATGAGGTGCCAATAGTTTGTCACTGATCTCTTTTCCATCTCTTTTCAACTATCAGCAAAGCATAACCCAGATATAATTCAAGAACTGTCATAATTATCCATAAAACTGTGGTGCCTGCAAACTTAGATGGACTATGCAAAATAGCCAACTTAAATTACTACAGTTGATTAAGTCTGTAAAGGTCATGCAAATATGCCTTTGAAGGACTATTTGGAAAACATAATTCAAGGATTATGTCTGGATGCTGCAATTGTTTGTAGTTGTGAAGACTAAGCTTTCCAGAGGAATAAAGAGTAGTATAATGGTATACTGTTTTTAAAAAGCAGAATTTCCTCAAGTTTATGGATATAAAATCAACGATTAAAAGAAGAGGGGGAAAAAAAAGGAACTCTTATGTAACACAGGGTATTCCCATTGCAAGACTTTCTCCCAGCTCCTTTCACAATGTCTTGGTTCTGGTTCCTCTGGGCAACAGAGTACAAGACAGAAAAACACCTCTCCTCCTACAGGACAGATATTCCTGTTCTTCCATTTACTGTCAACACACTAGAGGTGTATCTGAGGCATACTTCTGCTACATCCTCTCTTGTCTAGGAATGCACAAAGCAACAAGGGTAGGCAGATGAATCCATGCATCACACCAGGTTCTTAAGAACTGGAACTAAGGGGTGGATATGACAGGAATAGCTTGTCACATTTGTTGGCGGAATGGAACGAAAGGGGAAACAAATTGGCTATCACTGATAATTTATTCCTAAAATTTCAGTTTATACCTTCTGTCCTGACTAGACTTGAGATCACATTTTGTTTATAGAGGAAAACAGCCAAACCGTGCTTATTATTCAGCTTGCCTGTGTATAACCAGCGGCTCCTGCTCAGAACAGTCACAAATAAGGCTAGCAGAGATGTTCATGCACCCTCAAATAACAAGCTTCCAACTCCTCATCTGCTACTTCTGAAAACTTTTGCAATTTAAAGCCACATTATACAGATCCAGGTAAAACTTAGCTGATAAGAATGTATAAAAGAAAAAGGTAAATTTAAAGCAAATATGATTTTTTTCTGTTCCTCAACAGAGGGACCGAGTTCAGTTGGTTGATCAGACAGAGGTGTATCCAGACAGCAGAACCAGTAGAGTCCAGCAAGATTATTAGGCCAGGCTTCATGGGCCACGAAAACAGCCGCACTAGCTCCACAGCCAACAAGATGCTGCCAGCAAATTAGCTGATTTAAAGCACTGCAGAGTCCCACTTCCCAGCCAGCTTACATGTCTCCAAACCACTCCCGCAGACGCAGATTTCTGAGAATGCAAGTGTTACACATGGCTACCCAAAATCAGCTCAAGGCCAGCAAGACTTACTGGCTTTGGCAAGCACCTCTACACTGCCCTTCCTAGCAACTGGGGAATGTTCAGACACAGTGCTGCCTTGCCTGAACGCATGGCCCCAGCTGAGGCTCAGCACTGTGCTGAACCTAAACAGCCCTTACATCTGGAGACCCTACTACTCATGCCTTTGGGCCACTCTCCCCCGAACAAGAAGTGCAGTATGGAAAGGCACTGGGGTTGAGCAGCTCTCCTGCAAGAGCTGCCCATAGCTGTGCTGAGCCAGGGTGACAGATGCTGCTGCCAAATCCAAGCGGGCTGTTTAGTGAGATGCCCACACCCACAACACAGAGGTTATCCAGCGTTTTCCATTCTCTGGCATATCCCAAACCCCACCTTCCATTATCCTGAATAGAGCAGTTGACTAGTTTTCCTCTTATTTACTCCCGATCCGCTCCCCTCCATAACCTCAGTCTGGCACTTTTATTCCTCCAACTTGTACTGTAAAGTTATAAAGGACAAAGTTATATGCAGTCAGTAAAGAATATTTGTATGTTCATTGTTATCCAAAGAGAATAAATCATACTGGAAGCTGTGATGGAGAAAACTGACCACAATCTGAAGTTGTTGGTCTGCAAATTGCTTACATAATAGTTTGTATGCAGGTTGGAGTGCTGGATTTCTAGTATCACTCACCAAATTTCAGCCAAAAAAAATAGAATAAGCAAGGTGAACCACTCTCAGGAAGATAAACTATCTGCAAGAATTTTTTATACAAGTACTACAAGAACACCAAGAACTCACAGTTCTTCAAAAATATGTAAGAGTCTGGAATACAAGAGTTTCAGTTCTCTAAGATCATATTTTAGAAAGTAAATTTTAATTTGGATTGGGTGGTTCAAAAGATTGGATAATAGTATTTAAAAATGCAACTGATTAATCTCTGATCAACCAGAGGGTAAGGACTAAAGAGCATTTAAGGTCTCAAACACCTCTGGGAAATAGCCAACTTGGACAAATACTGTGGGTGCTGACTCTAGTCAGGTTTTGGATTTTGTATCTTCTCATGCATAGTCCTCATACTTAAGAGTAACCTTCTCGGAATTTCACTAGAGCTACTCCATTATCCTCTGCAAAATTCTGCACTACAGTTATACCTACGAAGAGCCAATGGAATGGCAGTTAGATCCCAGATTTGCTGATAACACTGTGTTGACAAATAACTTGTTTCTCTGCTTCCTTTCTAACTGCGTCTGTATGTTGTTTCTTAATTACAAACTTCTGAAGGCAGAGACTCCAGGTGCCATACAGCATCTAGCATAAAAGGGATGAGGAGACTCGTACCAGTAAGCGTGATACTTACTTTGCAGGAAAACAGATTTTGATCATTGCTGACTGTATCATTCCAAGATCCGAGATGCTCAGAAATTGAGGCCAGGCATATCTGAAGATACAGCTCCTAAACTCTCTTCAAATTAATCATAATACTGGATTGACTTTTGCTCTTTGGGGTTTTTTAGACAGAATGAAAGAACAAATAACAACCAGTGTGATATTGTTGAAGATAAAGTATCATCCTTTCTATGATAATTCTGCTAATACCTTGCTTACTCAAATTTTTGTTTAACTGCAATACTTCCCTGAGAGATGTAATTATCTTGCTTCTTCCCCGTCTAAAATTCTAGTCCACTGACATATCAGATTCCACCCAGTACCAGTAAAAATAAAATACAGGTGTGCAAACTAAGAAGGAAGCTCAAGTTAGCTTGCCTCTGTTTCTCAAAAAACCCAGACCAAAACAAAACCCAGCCTCCTATAACAAACTTTATGTCATGTTTCATTTTTATGTCTTTACTAAACACTGACTTCAGTAACGAATTTTATGTGTCCATTTCGTGTACAAAATTTAGTTATTTATTTACATCTCTGCCTCTTTATAAAAGCTCTGACAGTGCTCCCTGGGGACTGTTCTGTTTGATTTACAAGTTTGCAACTAGTTTTGCAAATGATTGACACAATTCCTACATTTATTTTGTGATATATCAGAATATGCAGTTTCCAATACATACTGTCAAGCCTCTAGTAGTTGTGGGGGGTTTCTTTGGGGTTTTTTGTGGGGTTTTTTTGTTTGGTTGGTTTTTTTAATTTGCTTTATTTTCTTTCAAAATAAAGAGCACAGCAAAACAGCGTGTCTGTGTCAGATATGTCTTGCACTCTCAGGACATTTGAAGTTACACTTTACATGCAGTTGTTATGGTTTAAGAAGTAACTACTGACTGACCTCTTTAGAGGTAACACGAGAAACTTAATGAAAGAAAACATCCGAGAATTGTACAAAAAGAAAGGGTTTTTTTCTACTTCTGTATATGTCAAGTAAAAACTGTATAAATTATTTCTTTAGATCAGAAGTTGAGAGATTTTATTACCTTGTGCTACTGACCTGTGCAGGCAGTTTTCTGGCACAATTTTCATGACTTATTTACAGTATCACCTCAGTTATCCAGAGCTTCTTGTTATCCCAACAAAGGTCAAATTCCTGACATGTATTAATTACACTGAAAATTGCCCTGGATTACTTGAAACCTCAAATAACTGAACCTACTCACTACCCTCCCTTTTAAATAACAGAGGACATACTGTATAGTGGTGCTAATACTTTGCAGCTGATCCCTGTAACTCCAGAAATTAATACATAAATGTCACATTTGTTATCTAGCAGGTTTGTTGGCTTTTGTCTGAAAACCAGGCTTGAGAGGCGAAGGGTGATTACAGCATGGACCTACTCGCTGCTGTGGGCTGTGGAACAGGAAGAGATAGGAGGTAGAAAGGACAGGCAGGTTAAAACCAAAAACCACCAACCAGCATTCCTGATCCACGCACTGCTGGCCAAGGAAACAGAGCCGCTTCACAGTTCAGCCCTCCTCACTTGACATAACGACCTTGGATCCCCCCCATAGTCAGCCAAAGACTCACTGCTGCCTGCACAATTAAGTATACATCCCACTGACGCTTGAGCTTTTACAGTTGAGGCTACTGAGCCTCATCTCCCCATGCCCATCACCAGTCAATCGGGACTGCAGCTTCTCCTTGAAGGTGCTCACCAAGCAGCTTCACAGGAACCCCTACAACTGCATTATCAGAGCTTGAATGTGAATATGAGGATGCAAAGACCTGCTGGCAACTCATGCATTCAGCCAACACCAGGCATTAGCTCTAAGATCCTTAATGCTGTTGCTAGGCAGGAGTGGTAAAGTTAGGACTGGTTTTGGAAAAAACAACCAGCCTCTTTCCAACCAAACTAGAAACGGTATTCAAAGAACAACAATGACAAGGCAGCTTTCATTAAGAGAAGGTATTAGAAACATCCAGAAATGCTTGGAAACACCCATGGGATTTGTTGGCTGTGCAACCAAGCTACACAGCACCCAACCAACCCAATGGTTATAAAAGGCAAAAAGCTAGCAGAGCACCAGCAGCCTGGGCTGTCAGTTGAAGGCCTGAAGTTTGTTGCCCCACAACAGGTGCAAGGGTGAGATTCACACCTGGCACTCAATCCAGCATGCCTCCCAACACTGATACGACTTTGCAACACTGAGTCAAGTAACGTCTCTCTAGCTGTTGCAGTAAAAAGAGACCAAATAATACCAACATTACGACTAAAAAGGAAAAGAAAAGGGAAGGGAAGGGGGGGCGGGGAGGAGGAAGCATAATGTTTACCATCAGCCTTACGGGGAAACACAAGCTTGATTCTCAACTGTGCATGAGAACTAGTGTAATTCAAAGAGAAAAGCTGAGGTGATGAAGGAGAATACAGAATGGACTGAAAAAAGCTGAGTTAAACCGAGCACACACTTGGATGCATACACACATTTAGCAAGTTCAATACTCTCCCCTTATTGAAAAGCCTGAAAAGAAAACTCCCTTTCACACATCTCAGTAATAAATCTGTATGCACTATTGCCCCAAACAGAAACAGACATTCACCATCGAAGTAAGTGCTTCCCACGTGAAGATGAGGAGGCAGAAGCAAAGAAAGACGTGGCAATAGCGAGGACTTTAGCAGAAGGACACCACTTCAAATAGCTGAGGATTGCCTTTGTAATGCAATATTGATTTTCTAGACTGTTAGTTATATTGCTTGTCCAAAAATTAATGCATAATTCTTCTACTAAGCTGTGTGACAAATTTCCACATACTATCACAAGGCTATTCAGCTTTCAAAAGGTTAATAGTTAATAGCTTTGATGTCCCTCAGTCAGATAGTTCAGCCTACCACTGTATTTTTGCACAAGCAATTAACCAAGCTGCTTCCTCTGCAGCATTAATTTTAACAGGTTTACAATAGTATCATTAGACCTCTGGACATTGAAGAGGAAGCGCATTACAATTGAAAAGTACCGTGCCAAGCAGGAAGCGAGTGGCTTTAATCCAGGAGCACTGAGGAATGCAGAAGGCAAGGAGACTTCAGTGTCAGATATTTCAGCCTCTATGAACTCTTGACCACAGCACCAGACTGCAGAATTTTACTGGGCTCTTAAACCAAAGAAATCACTGCGCACAGATCTTTAAGGCACTAGTTTTCCACTAGTTTGCCTTTTTGCTTGTTTGCTTTAAGCCAGGGAAATAACTGCAATGTGATCTTTGGAGCGAGACATGTTCCATCATCTGCATTCAGCACGTAGGCTCCTGCTAGCGACATGCACATCATCTGACAGAAATCCACGTACAGTGCCCGGAAAGGTTTGCAGCACAGAAACAGTAGGAACAGTTGCTAGCAGACATAAATTGCAACAGACTTCACTGAGTTGATTTGCAGCCAGGAAGGGGATTAAAGACAGCATTCTTCTGCCACCATCTTCAGACTAAGGGCCAGGGTCACAACAGACTGCTGCTAACTCACACTTGTCCCTTTTTCACAAGGGAGGGGATAATAGAAAGCTTGAGCCTCCCTGCCCCATTTTGAGGTGGTAGATTTGTCAGTCTGACCACGCTGTGGAAACTTTTGTTCCCGCTCGCCTCCTGGAGACTGGTCAGGTTAAGAGCTCCTTGGATGGTATCCTCCCCTTTCACATCTCCAGTGCTACTGTTATCTGGTTATCAACCTTCTCCAGGCCATACCATGTGAATTTTATGGGCAGCAGCCCATGTCTCTTGGATGCTGTGACAATGCAGGGTAGCAGCAAGTACAGCAAATATTCTTAGTCCAGTCAACCCCATTTACACTCACTTTAGCAGTCACTGTGTCAAATGCTGGCATCTAGCTGCTCCCTGCACCAGAGGCTACATGTCACTGAAAAAGACAGTTGGGGATCAGAAAAGGTATTTATAGCACAGACCTACAGACTCCAACCTGTGAGAGGCTTTCCAGAATTAGGGAGTGAGAATACTACTAAGTATAGTTTTAAACACAGGCAAACTTTAAACCAGGGATTTTGGGATGAGACTTTCCCAGGTCCCTGTGTCCTTCAATTCTGGCCAATAACTCAAGGAATGCATGTAAGTTTAAACTCCCTAGCTGCAGTTTCGGAACTACTTTAAACTGACAGAATGACACCTCCTTCTCCAACTTGGTGAGCCTCTTCCTTCCCTCCTGCCTGCACTCCTGCTCATGCAGTTACATGCTGTAAGGTGAAGGAGAAGGGTATTTTTCAGACAGATCATTTGCCCACTCCAGCTAATAACCATGTGAGTGCTAGTGTTGGCATGGCAGAAGGTGTAGGAAAGTCAAATTTAGAACAGCTGAAAGCAACCACAGCCTCAGGTCTAGTTTTTCTTTTTAAGGACAAAAGCTGATCCTTCTTTCAGCCTCAAGACATGGATATTTGTAGCTCTGCTTATTTTATGCATGCTGGCCTAAACACATGCAGCACACCAGTTCAGTGCTTCTTTTCATATCCTCATCGACAAGCTAATTGAGTTTGCAACAGAAGTTACCCAAAGATTGCAGGCACCTGGATATGACTTTGACAGGCAAAATGTCCGCAGACTTGTGGCATCCAATGCCTCCACTGAAAACCCCTGAAGATGGTACACACCTCCAGAGCATGTGGCATTTGCCCCACTATTAAGAGAAGTCATAAGCTTCAACAGTGGGATTTGTCCTGAGGAGTTTAAGTCATTCTGCTCAGGAGGCCTTTTGTTTCTAAGACAACAGCTCAAGGAAGTGGATTCTTCATTTAGTGCAGCCCTAAACTACACAGTGAATGGTATTTTGTTTGTTAAACTACCATTTTTTTTTCTGATACTTACAGATACTTAGAGATTGTTCTTCAAAAGCTTGCCATTTCTGAAATACACACTTGATTTGAGTCAGTAAACCAATATAATACAAGTCATGGCTAAACTTGCAGAAGGACACTTTAGGATCTGAAAGTAAATCTAAAAATTAATCCAGTGGGCAACCTGCATTTTCCATGGGAACAAAATGAGCTCCTCTTGGAAACCAGCTGCCCTCCCCAGCCCTAGGAAAGACTCATTTATAGTAAATAGTCATTTATAGTAAAGGTTAATGCCATGATTAGGGCAAGTTTATGTTTCAGGCTGCCTAGCATTAGGGCTTCATCAGCAGCAATGTTTTTCTTTTTGCCATTTTCAAATGTTATCCCTGGAATCCTCATTAAACCTCTTATGTCAAAAAAACCAAAACAATCATTACACTAAACCTTTATCTATACAGTTTTATAAATAACATATTTGTGAAGCCACTTGACAGCCCTGAAACAGGTAGACTGTTTGCTTTTAACCAAGCATTTTTTTCTAAAGCGTGTTATTTGGCTTTTACTTCTCAAGGCTGGGCAACAAAACTGTCTCTGTATAAAATAAAAAAAAAAAAATTGAAAAAGGACATCCTCTGCAGTGATCATCCTGTCTTGGTTTTAACACAGAAAAGGTTTTCCTTATGTCTGAATTTGCCTCTTAACATTTTAAATTATTCAATGTGAATAAAGCTAACTATAAACCTATTGATTAAAGCCATGGTTGAAGACTCGAGTTGGGAGAACAGTCTAAAAACAAACTGCCAAGGACACAGGAATGCCTGTGATATTTTTGTAAGTGTTATTTATTATTTGTATTAACACACTGTCTAGGAGTCCTGGCCACGGAGCAGGACGCATGGGGTGAAGTGTTAGACAAAAACAGACTAGCAGATGATCCTTGCCACAAAGAGCTTACATATATTATTAGCATTCGGCCAAATCAAGTCATGACATTCTCAGCAGCAGAGCTCAGCACGCCCAGTACACAGTGTAAGCTAACTGTGAAACTGCTGCACCCCTGAATCCTAGCCAGTCTAGTTTGGGAACAGGCCTCAACACCATGACACGTTTGCATGTGTCCACAGTAGCTGTAGTTCACAGTTGTCCTTCATGTGTGTCCTACAAACCTTTACCCATCTCGGCTGATGCCATCCTGACCCAAGGAAACTGTTCAGGGTGCTCTTGGTACTCAGTGAGAGACTTCAGCTTAAAACAAGGGATAAGTTCCTGGACACTGTCAGAAAGGGACAGCATCCTTTGCATGACAAGTAGGGGTCCCAGCCAACAGATGGCTTAACTTACTGAGTGCACTGTAAGCACTGCAGCCAAGGAAGCATCCAGAAGAAGAAGGGACTTGAAGGACAGCAATGAGGCGTGTCTGCAGAAAGCCTAGCCCAGTGCTGGCTGAGGTCAGTGGTGCAGGAAGCACACAGAAACCTGGGAGGGATCAATAATGGCCAGTTCAGAAGCAAACAAGGTGGCACTTACTTCAAGTTTCATCTCCAGCTATTGGAAACACAACACTCCAGCTGGTAGCTGGGGATAGAAGGGACCACTCATGGATGTTAAGGACAGCTCACGAGCCAGAGTGGGATGATGAACATAAAGACTACTAGGAGCTGGCTGAACTCACTTCTCCAAGGGTGCGCTTTATAGCTAAACACAACTCAGACCATCAAAAGCACATATGGTACTGTCAGATCAATGATTAGTTTCCAGCATCAAAAGTATAAGAACTTTGGAGCCAAACCTGACACCATAGCAAGCACATCCATTTCAATCAACAAATACTAAATGACACGCCAGCATTGTGTTTTGCATTTGACTCACTAGTTTTTGTCTAAATGGGAGGAGAGCAAAGCTTTCTGAACAGCATTTGCACGGTTAGTTGGGAGCAATAATAACCTCCAGTCCAGTCTAAAAAAACCAGCTGAATTTCAATGTAAAGTTTTAGTTTTTATTGGCTTGCATCTCATTTTATCCCCACCAACGCTGCTTCCTCAATGCTTCCTGCCAAATTTGAACTGATGGCTGTTTTCCTCTTCTGCAATGAATTAACTACAGCATCACTGTGAATTGTTCCACATATACTCTGTTTACAAACAGCCTGGTTAAGAAACACCTGTTAGTTTGCTTTTGTATTCTTCCTGAAATTTAGAAATGTTTGTGAGTACAGCACACAGCTAAAAGCATTAAACAGTTATTTTATAAGGTAGCTCTGTCCAGCTCAGATGACAAAAAAAATACAGGCAGGAAAATCTAAATGAAAAATTAATTTGAGGGCAGTCTTGAAAGCTTGGGGAGTAAAAAAAGCCCTAAACAACACAAGTCTACAAGGGCACAACGATACAGACCATTTTTTTTTTAAGGATACCATTGTTTTAGTGAAGGGACTCAATATATAATACAGTATATGATGAGCCAAAGCACACAGTGCTGCTCCGAACCACTTAGGCCAGACTTGTTGCAGTCAAATAGTCAGATATAAGAACTGAAGGCAGGCACAAGAGCTGTAGAGAAGCCAATTACCATTTAGCAAGGAAGATCCACAGAAACCATGGCATTTTGCTATGATGTTGACACTTTGCTTTCCATCATTGTTCACAAAAATGCTTTCAGGATTTGAGTGCCAATAACTTCCTGGTTTTAGACAGTTAAGAAATTTTGCTTCTGTTTATTTCACATGTACCACAACTTACACAGCAAGACTTTTTTTTTTTTATGGATACAGTTGTGCTGGCAAATTAATTTGTCCAGCAGCAAGAAGTAGTAGAAAATAAGGAAACAGAAATTATCATGTATTATGAATCTAGATACTACAATAGGAACAGGGTATTTCCAGAAAGTTCTACAAAGAATTAAGGGGAGAGTGAGGTATTTAAAGGAAGAATAAGAAGATTTTTTTTAAGAAATAAAATATAGTATACTGAAGTATCAGTAGAAAGAGTGATAAAAATAGTGCACATCAGTTAAAGTTCCATGCAGTTCTCAATCTTCTCTAGTAATTTTTAATTCTGTGAAACACACTATCGTATATTTGGGTCTTGTAATTTTATTTTCAGGTTCATATCTGCATGAAGAAAAAAGATTTGCTGAATTTAATGAGAAGCAAAATCTCCTGAAATTTCATTAGGATAGCATATGATGTCAAAAAAACACAGTGGAAATTTATGCAACAGCACAGCATAAGACCAAGTTAGCAGCACCAGCGAACAGGTAGCTATTCTTAATAAGGTTCATAGCAAGTTCCCAGAGAATGCTTTGCCAACAAAAACTTCCTAGGAAAATAATCACAGAAAAAAAAAAAAAAAACCCTCCTTGTTTTCAAAGGAACAAGCTTTTTTAAACAGCATGTTACAGTTCTGTTCATCTTGGTGCAATAAGCATGCAACCAGGTGATTTTTGCAGAGCTGTTTTTTCCATTGCTAAATCATACAAACATCACAAAGTTGAGGACCGTACACAAGCTAAAAACTGGATGCCACAGTAAACATTTTTATTCAGTGGTGCTGAAACATGAGCCAAGATCCAAGCTAAAGTTCAGCCCTCCAACTTTGTCTTGACTACTTCCTACTATTATATGTGAGACTCTTTCACACAGCCTCTGAAGTAAGTGTCTGAGCTCCTGCAGAGATTGTTCAAGGAACTGAAGTAATGCTATAAACTCTCCTAAACCCTGTCAAACAAAAGATAAGGCAGAAACCTTTAATTTTCTCACAGAGTGACATTATTCAGGGACAGGAAGCAAAAACTAGACATTTTTTTAAAGGAAAAAGATAGTCAACATACTGTGGTTAGCATTATAAAACAAAGTTTATCTACGATGATGCTGGAAATTTTTTATTTTTATAGAATTAAATATATAATAAGGCATAGTTGTACAAAATTGCAATTAGCAGACACCTTAGAAATTAACTGTGCCCACTATGAACATCATACAAAATAAAAGAAACGAAGAGCAACTCACTGAAAAAATTGCTGGTTTTGCAAAAATCACTTATACATTAATTATATTCATTGCACTCTCATAATCCATCTTTGTAAGACTTCTGCAGCTTCAGATGGTCTTTTAATTAATAACTCGGACAAAATACTTTTCCAGCCTTGCACAATTATATACATTAAATGATGCTTCTGGAAAGCTGACAGTCTTAAAACAAAGATGTTCAGTATAAATTTCTCAGATCAGAAAATTTCTTCTGTAAACACAGCTCTTTCAGGAAAGCCTGTTATTCCTACCTAGGTTTAACATGTTCTTTGGATGTTTTGTGAATTTGCTTTTTTGGTGAAAACACTAGCTTTCTGGATTAATGAATACTGAACAGGAATGAGAAATTCATCCAATTTAATACCCACTGCAATGCTAAATACCAAACTGTTGGTCCTACATTTTATTTCATTAAAGCAATGTATAATTTCTGCTGTGATAACAGAAGCAGTCGGCACTTCTGGAGATCAAAGCAAATTACAAACAAGCCTGCCAAGCTGAACATATGTAATTCTATATGTAATGCTGCACACAATCCACATCCTGACTTAAGACTTGCAACTAGACAAAGATCATCTTTATGCATTTATATTGCCTGTGCTTAGTACAGTGGTGTGCAGATCCTTCAGTTCTTACTTTAACACTACAACACTATAACCAATAAATTCTGCTTATGTGATTGGTGTTCTGATATACAAAAAGCCTGCAAATAAGCCATTCCCTCTTAAACCACATGAGGAAGTTACTGGTAAGAATTTCAGAGTAATTGCAAATTCATCTAGCTTTAAACACCAAGAAAAGTTTGAAGAATTCAATCTGTCAACACTAGACCAGTTATGCATAATACTTCACAGCAGTGTTGTGAGAAATCACTCAAACACAAAATATAGGCAAAATGTTTACACCTGATAATACTTCCAGATGAACACCTCAGCATTTCTCTGATACAGGCTTCAAGTTTACGCTTACCTTCCTTCAATAAACCATACTTCTTTGTTTGTCCTTAAAACAACAAAGGAGGAAAACACAGTGTCAACTGGAGAACTGGCTTCTTCAAATACATCAATGACAAAAGGAAGGCCAGGGAAAATGTGGGGCCACTACTGAATGGGGCAGGGTACCTGGTAACAGAGGACATGGAGAAGGCAGAGTTACTGAATGCCTTCTTTGCTTCAGTCTCCACTGCCAAGGCCACCCCTCAGGAATCCCCAAACCAAGAGACCAGTGAGAGAGACTTTGGGAAAAGGAAGACTTTCCCTTGGTCTATGAGTATTGGGTTAGAGATCGACTATGCAGCCTTAACACCCACAAGTCCATGGAACCTGATGGGATGCACCCACATGTGCTGAGGGAGCTGGCTGACATCATTGCTAGGCCACTCTCAATCATCTTTGAGAGGTCCTGGCAATCAGGAGAGGTTCCCGAAGACTGGAAAAAAGGCAAATGTCACCCCTGTCTTCAAGAAGGGTCAGAAGGAGGCCCAGGGAACTACAGGCCAGTCAGCCTTACCTCAATCCCTGGAAAGGTAATGGAACAGCTCATCCTGGAGGCCACCTCTAAGCAGGTGAAAGACAAGAAGGGCATCAGGGGGAGTCAGTATGGACACACCAAAGGGAAGTCATGCTTAACTAACCTGATTGCCTTCTATGACAGGACAGCTTGGCTGGATAGATGAGGGGAAGGCAGTGGGTGTTGTATACTTGGACTTGAGCAAGGCTTTTGATACTGTCTCCCATGACGACCTCATTGGCAAACTCAATAAGCGTGGAGCTGATGATTAGATGATGAGGTGGATGGAGAATTGTCTGAATGGCAGAGCTCAGAGGCCTATCATTGGTGGTGAGGAATGAAGTTGGAGGCCTGCATGTAGTTGTGTCCCCCAGGGGTCAATACTGGGTCCAGTGTTGTTCAGCCTGTTCATCAATGACCTAGATGAAGGAACAGAGTGCCTCCTCTGGAAATTTGCTGATGATACTGAGCTGAGAGGAGTGCTGGATACATCAGACGGCTGGGCTGCCATTCAGAGGGACCTCAACAGGCTGGAGAGATGAGCAGAGAGGAACCTCATGAGGTTCAACAAGGGAAAGTGCAGGGTCCTGCATATGGGAAGGAATAACCCCATGTACCTATACAGGCTGGGGGCTGACCTCCTGGAAAGCAGCCCTGCAGAGAATGACCTGGGAGTCCTGGTGAACAACAAGTTAAATATGAGCCAGCAGTGTGCTCCTGTGGCCAGGAAGGCTGAAGGTGTCCTGGGTTGTATTGGGAAGAGTGTTGCCAGCAGGTCGAGAGAGGTTCTCCTCCCCCTCTACTCAGCCCTGGTGAGGCCCCACCTGGAGTATTGTGTCCAGTTCTGGGCTCCCCAGTACACGAAGGACATGGAACTCTTGGAGCATGTCCAGCGAAGGGCAACCAAGATGATTAAAGGACTTACTGGAGCATCTTTCATATGAGGAAAGGCTGAGGGAGCTGGGCCTGTTCAGCCTGGAGAAAAGATGACTCAGAGGGGATCTGATTAATGTTTACAAATATCTAAAGGGAGAGTGTCTAGAGGACAGGGACTCTTCTCATTGGCACCCAACAATAGGATGAGAGGCAACAGGCATAAACTGCAGCATAGGAAATTCCACCTGAACATCAGGAAGAACTTCTTTACTGTGAGGGTGACTGAGCACTGGAACAGGTTGCCCAGAGAGGTTGTGGAATCTCCCTCCTCCATCCTGGTTCATGTGCTCTAGGAGTCCCTGCTTGAGTGGGGTGGTTGGATGAGATGACCTTCAGAGGTCCCTTCCAACCTCAACCATTCTGTGATTCTGTGAATTAGACTCACATAGACATTTTATAGAGCTACATAATATATGACTGTTTGCGTCTCTGGAGGTTAAAGATGAAACAAAAGAAACTTTGAGTACTTCACAATTACTCATAAGTTTCAGTTCCAACTGTGTAAAAAAGAAAACCTACTTCTTGTCTCCACTATTGAACTGAATATGTATTCTATCAGCTATCAGAAGAAATTAATTCTGCTAGAATGATTAAGTTACACTTTTTAGAAAGAAGTAGTATCTAGGAGTTCAAAAGCACATATCTCACACAAGACAGAAGAGGTACTGAAGCTTTCACAGTGTTTCTACCTGTCCTGGAGAAAATCATACTCACTGGGGTGAAATAACTGGAAAGTAACTATATACTATGACAAGCCAACCAAAGTGAAGACAATAAAGAAAAATGGTCAATAAATAAAGGAATGCCCCTCATATGCAGTCAACTAGCTAGCAGGTATAACTTTTTCTGGACTATAGCATCAGTATTTTAATATTTTTTCAGATGCACAGACATGGCATAGGTAAAAGAAAAAGATACACCCTGAACTCAAACATGCTCCTGATGTCTGTACTTTAAAAAAATACACCATAAATACACATAACAGACTGGAACACTTGATCATTTAAATTCATGTGCAACCCTTAAAACAGCCAGTTACCACTGTAAGTAAAAACTGCAACAAAAGTCAGCAGGTAAGGAACTAGAGACCTTCAAAAGCAAAGGGACATTTGGATGTCTTTGTTTGGAACAATTTATTCATGGAACACTAGATAGAAACACCCACTGGCAATGTTTAAGAAGCCAGAAGCATAAGTGAACTTTTAAAATAGACTAAATATTTATTAGTAAAAATATTTAGAAAATTAGTTACTAATGGTAAGCAGAAGACATGGATGGGTACAGAGGTAAAAAAGTCACTTTCCAACACTAAAAAAGATCTGCTGTATCATTAATAGCTCGAAAACTGCTTTTCTGGTAATGCTTTGAAGATATATATCTTTCAAGAGAGATTTATCTCAAGGAAGGAGAAAAATACACACACATAATCACTTTTTCTATGTCCCTCCTACTACAACCACCTTACCTTTGGGATTTTACATATGAATAACAAAAAACTCCAGTGTAATTCAATACCATCCTCTTAAAACAGTCATAACAAAAACTGAGTCTTTCCTGAAACGGAGACAAGGAAAAGAAAACTGCACTACTGGTATCTTGCAGCTGTTTATATCAAATATTTCTTTCAAATAGGACTGCATAAGAATAAAGTTCGATGGGTTTTAGAGGCAAAAGAAAGGCACACAAGGAAGCTTTAGAGAAGGGGTGGTGGGGATTGCAAATTAAATCCTAAAACTAGGCAGTATTCATGCAGAAATATGCCTGTCAATCTACAGGTTGAAGGACCCAGCCTCAAAGGCTATGTAATTATATTATAGAACCCATTCCAAAATGAATGTAACATGATTTCTGATACACTGAAACTTTTAAATGTGGCTTATATACAGGAACATTAACCTCAGCTATCAACAGGTAACGTGTTCTGAATCTTGCACATCTGAACTACAATGTGAGTAGTACCAAAAGAGAAAGGAATCATGTATTTAAGTCTATCATTAGTTTAAATGATGGCCATTGAGGATGGCCAACTTCCACATGCTCAGGGGCCCATTTATTCCCAGCCACATCTCAAGATAAAATTGATACAGCCATATTTCTATGTGGCTAACCCTGTTAGACCCAACACCCATTCATACCCCCACTTCTTCCCCATCAGCAAGCACAGGACTCTGCAACCCCTTGAGGTGACCTCCTGAGCACCCAGCGCTTCAGAGAGCCCACGTCAGCACATCCGCTGTGGTCTTCCTCACTTAGATTATGGCCAACTTTTATTCTGCCCTTAAAGTCAACATGGAACAGTTCCCTAGACAGTCCCACAATGAATGTTATCTGCAGACTGTGGTATTTTGGGTAAAGAGAAAATGAGACAAAATATAAAACTACTCTTTCTTTCCAAAAAGCTATCTTTTTGTGGTGACAGCTTCTAATGCACACATTCTGGTCTTTCTAAAGCTAGCATCACAACTGGAAGAGGACATATACCCAAGAAGCTATTCTTCCTCTAAAAATATACTCTGCCTCTTGAATACTGCCCACTTCTGAAAAGAGACTGGAAGGTCTTAAGGTGACTACAGTGAAAGGTCAGATTTCAGAGGGACTCTCTGAGCTTAGTAGGTTAGAAGAGTTCAAATGACAAAAATAATTGCTATCTAAATCACACAGTCATAAAATCAAGGTGCAAAAAGAAGCACTTAAAAGATTTTTTTTTTCTGTTTGACATACTCACCAAACCTGCAATGGGGGTCGGTAGTCTATTGATCTTTTTTACCAATCCCGGCTTTATTGCATTCAGCAACCTGTTGTGAAAAAGGAGTATTTATGAGCAGTAAGTCATAAAATTCAAATTATCAAAACACTAGTCCCCAGCAAATAAGGATTTCAGTATGGCTGCAAAGAAAGATGCTCCCCTTTCTCCCTTCCTAAATACACGTATGTGTACCTAAAGATCCATCACTGAAATGAAGAAAAACCGGGAGGATAAATATCCACAATACAGTACCACAACAGTATTTCTTCTTATACCCTAAATGTATCTAGATCACATCAGCCTTCACAAGCTGGGGTGGGTGAATTTTGTCACATCAGTATGCCTTCATTGCCTATAGGCAGGTCATGCCTAGAAGGGCCTGAGAGCAGAAACCCAGAAGGCATCGGAATATCGCCATAGCTTGGGAAGCAGAGTCCAACAGTCTCTGCACTGCAGGAACATGAAAAAGAACTTACACTTTATGGGTGGTCTGTCTATTTTTCTGCATCTGTACTTGAAATTAAATGCCATCCTTTCACATGTTGTGAAGAATGGAGGTCCCCATAAAATGTAAACGTGAGAAGACAAAAAGTGTCCCAAAGAAAAAAGCACCTCATCATTAGGCCAGTGATACCACAGTTGAACACTGTTCAGCGTCCAAAGATTATCAACCTCCCCAAAGTTCCCCACCACCCATGCACACAGTAAGAGAAGTGCTGACATGGCTCATTGTTAGAATATTCCAAGAAATGACCAAGCCTCTAAAAGTGGGGAATTTTAATTATAAAATTCTGTTGCCTCAAACACTGTTTCTTTACCACCCTTCCCCCAAGAGAAAACCTTCATGCCTTTTATCCAAAGGAATAAAATGCAACCAGACCCATTCATTGGGAAGAAAATCATCAGGTTAAGACACTCAGTTCAAAGATAAGATCTCTGAAGAGAAACAAGGATGTCTCTGTTAACATAAAACTTTCTAAAAATTAGAATACCCACTATAGAAGAGAGGAATCTCCCTCTGTGCTGACACTGTCTCCATTTAAGAACAGATTCCTCTAGCAGCCTCCTGTGGTGGTAAAAATATTAATATTTAAGATTTGAGAGGTCTGGCTAAGAAGTTTATCCTAACTAAAAGAACATTCCTTTCAACTAAAAGCTAACAGCCTGTTTCCAACTGTCCACTTCTGAGCTAAGATAACATGGGATGTGCCACTCCTGTAGGCTCCTCCAAGAGCCACCTCTCCATATTGTCACATTATTTACTGTTTCATTCCTTCTGAGGACTGTGGCGGTTAGCAAGGTCATTAAGGAGTCCATTCCTTCCAGGGCTGGATACCTGGCTTTGTTAACATTGAAATGTTTTTCCTGTCTCTTTCTTTTTTCCCCTGAAACAGTATATAGGTTGGGCCTCTGCAATCACTTGGAGAGAACAGAGGAGCAGAGGGAAAAATGCTCTTCTAAATGTTCTCTATGATCATAGTTAATAAAGCTTCTGTCTGACCCGTCCTAAACTGTACTTGTTTATTACACACTTGGAGTCCCCACGTCTTCAACACTGTCATAACCAGGAGTGGCAACAAACCCAATGTGAATGACATTTTTGGGAGTTGGGGGTAGTTTCTTGATCTTCTTGCAATTAAAAACTCTGTACACCAAGCTCATACAGATTGCTGTACCACTCCTTCCTTCTGCTTAACATTGAACCTGACACTATTATGTCTAAAAACAAATGAAATAAAATACTTTTATAAAGGAAATAAAATACTTTTATATACAAACAATTCATTTTTTCCCTCTCTAAATGCACAGATTGGCAAGAGAAGAACCACACATCTCACTTCCTGTAATCACCATTTTATTTCACAGATGATGAACAAACAAGTTGGTTTTTTTTTCCCCCAAAATGCACAAGCCTTTCAGACTTGCATAGCAGCAACCCTATAAATTATTATTTTCCATTTAGCTGCTGCAACAGGCAACTTCAGAGTATTTATTTTCATCAGAGCACTTCTTTCCAAATACTCTAGCTCTGTTGTGATTTCCATCTTCAATCTGCCTATTCTGTCACAGGAAAAAAAGTATATATTAGCTAAAGCATTCCATTTTCTTTATTACTCAAACATGAAAATATTAGGAACCGCAACCAATATTGCAGGTGCAGATCAAAAGCCATAGGCAGTAACAGAAAGTAAAATAAAGAGATCTTAATGGAAACCTCAAATGCCAAAGCCCATTCTAAATAAATCTTCAAAATGGCTTGTACAGGCTTCCCTGTGAAATCTGGGAGAAGGATAAAATGAGAGGAAGGAAAGGAGCATGGAATAAACAACATTTTAGATCACCGTTTGGAGTCTGAAGAGAGAGGAAATGGGATGGGGCAAGATGGAAAAGCTTGAGGAAGAAAGGTCTCTATTATTAAAATGTTTACCTCCTGGTGGAAATATCTCTAAACAGTCTGGCACCAAAACCCCCAGGATTTGTTCACTGCAGAACATGCCAATGGGATATTTTTTCCAGAGCAGACTAGCTGCTTCTAAATCATTGCCTTATCTAGAGCAACAGTCCAGATGCCAAAATAGCAAGTGGCTTAAGCCTGCTCAGCCACCAACCTGGCTGAAAAGCCATACTGTTTATGCAGAGTGTCTCAATGGTCACCTTCAGTCACACAGTTACTATCTGTTCCTGCTTCTCAAAAGTAACACTGAATACACCTCTTCCCACATAGGTAAATACCCACAAAATTATTTTTCTGTGTCTGTTTAGACTCGGATAGAGCATCAGTCTTGATATGTAAAGTTTTATCAGCCCCAGCAGGTTTCTGTTGCAATACAAGGCAAACAAAAACCCCAGTCTTTTTGCACTGGGGACCTGGCCAAGGCCCTCTGCCATGGCCCAGGGGAAAGTCTGCAGGGCAGAAGGCACTTCCCAACCCACATCTTCCCTGGCAACCCACTATGACTGCAGCTCTACACTTTCTTGTCCTGCAAACCCTAACCAAAGGAATTGGCTGCTCACAGCCTCCCATCCCTGGCCATATCTCAGGTTAAAGAGGTCACAGGGGAGAAACTTGTGGTGCATACCTTCCTCTGGCAGCCCCAGCCAAGCCCCACCACATCTGCAGCTTCAGCCTCCTGCTCCTAACCCTAATCCTAACCCTTGGCTCTTTCTGAGGCATGACCCCAGTGACCAGGTTCACGGAGGAGAAAACATTTGCAGTCTAAACTTTCCTCTGGCCCCACTACACTGGCCTCATTTCCAGCCCCACTATAGCTATAGCTCTAGGCTTTGACTCTCAGCCATAGCCCTGATCATAATAGTGCATGCTGACCTATTAATAAACATTTGTTGTTATTTTCCTGTACCACTCAAAAAAATAGATTTTGTAAAAAACAAACAAAAAACCCACCACCAGTTACCATTCCAAAACATTGGCAACCAGTGCAGGGCAGACTACTGTCCTGCCTACTGCACACAGGCATCAGGAAAGTCAGATATCAGGCAGTCACCAACGTGACCATAACCAGAAGCAGCTATTTTTCTGCACTTAGCTGCACAGCAAGTCCAGATACCGGCACTGTAGGCATCTATGGGCAGGAGAACAATTCCAGCATCTGTTGTCCAATGTCATGGTTATCTCTGAAAATTTTCTATGACACTACATGCCCACTATCTCCCCCAAAAAGGACAATACAATTTTGTGTTCTTCTGGCATCACAGGTTTAATAACTTCTAAAAAGCATCAGAAATTCTGCTGAATGCATCATTCTATTAAATTAAATCTTTAAAAATATATTTGTATTGCAGCAATCCCTGAGAAAGGTAGGGAGACTACAGTGGCAGAAGTGCTATGGGAGCAACACAGAACACATCAGCTTCTACATCAGCCGAAACACACATACATTGTTCAGTGCTTTACTTTTACAACACCTATTTCTATTACAAAAATTAACCATATGGCCTTTGCACCAAGTTGCACAGGGCAGGCAATCAATGTAAGCCTTGCTACAACTTACATTTAAGGCCCTATCCCCAGATCATGTTAGACAAGTTACTTCCATCACCAATTCGTGCAGCAGGAAGACACTTGAAGGCACTTGCTCAAAAAACACACCTAGTTGATGGCACATTACAATCCCCTGTCTCAGACATCTGATCTATCTGGCCTGTTTAGCAATACTGATCAATCTAAGGAAGGCACCAAGTTCCTACTGGCAGGCTCAGACAAAGGGTTGAAGCCTAACAGATCTGGAGTTGTACTGAGACAACTTTTTCTTGTACAGTAAAAATTGTCAGGGGTCAGGTCATTCACCCTGGCAAGGTTGGACACACTGCTCACTCCTAATGTAAATGTCAGATCCCAGTCTTGCCCCAGACTACCACCAGTTGCAAGCCCAGGTTTTCCCAAGCACAAATTCAGTTCAGGTTTTTGTACAGCTGTGTTCTTCAAACATAGAAAATCCTCAAGTGGATGTGCATCTTCTAAAGAAGAAAGTAAAACCTGTGTATCACTGTATACCACATTCTGCTATGCCAAGGTTGGTGAGCTACTGGCTAAATGGTCAGAGAGTGGAAGGTGGAATATAAGTGTTGGTTTTGTTGTTTGGTTGGGGGTTTTTTTGCTTGTTTGGAATTTTTGTGGGTTTTTTAGAGTTTGTTTTGTTTTTAAGGTATTGGTACTATTTTTCATACTCCTGCATCTAGGAAAACAGATATCAACAGGACAAGTCCAACTAAGCACTCCTGAGAGATAATGAAACAGGATGATTTTTAAAATCTTCCATTATTTTCTCCTTACTCTTTCCCCTCCAGTAAGATACTGCTAATTTAAGGTCTGACACCACATGGTGATGGAAGAGTGGTTGAAATAAACCATAAAACAATGTCCTTCAGTACTGTTTTCAAAAGGAGAATGTAGGTACATTCCCCAGGCTTGACCCTTTTGGTAGCTGGGGTTTGGTGACCAGCAGACCTTTTGGAGATGACTGGCAAAACAACTTTAGGGAGGACTTTTTAAAACTTTAGGTTTCAGCCAACTTATTTCTCATAGAAATAATTGTGGAGTATTAACAGCTACTCATGCAAGAAGTTAATGACATGTGGGAGGGGGAGAAAGAAAGAACAGTGATGTAAAGACTGTAGTACTTCTCCTATTGAGGTTTTCTGGTACCTAGTATGACCAGTGTTTCTCTGACATGACCAGAAGGAAGATATGATAATGAAATCTCAAACAACTTTTTCATAGGAAAAGGAGCAATGACATAAGAAAAATAAATACAGAGAAAATAGTTCTTAAAAGAATTCAAAAAAAATATGATGAAAGCAAAACCCCAACAATCTCACAAAACACTCAAAGGACAATAACTCAAAACAGGATAAAACCAAGCCTCTTCAGGCTCCATCCACAAAACCTCAGTCTCTATACATACACCTGACCTATTCTCCAGATCCTTCAGGCTCTCAGCTAGGATTTCTACCCATGACCCCTTAGCATTTATGCACCTGTCCTGAGTAAGGACAATCCTCTATTCTTCACTTCTCAAAGTCCTCCTTCCACGTTCAGTCCAATATCCACACACCCAGCCTCCCTTTCCCTTGTGCCAGTGCTGGCTTGGACTCTTCGTAGGCAGCTGTTAGATGAAGCACAGTAATACAGCGCATAGAAGCTCAAATCTTAGAGCTGCCTTACCTTATGGAAACGACAGAGCACGATGGAAGTGGAAAGCTGCTCCATCCCCACTCTTATAGGAAGAAGCTAGGTCATTTCCTTCCCCTGATAAAAACCAGCTCTGATAGGTGTGGGAAGAATCAATTGCTCTATTCGGTGCTGTCCCCAAGGCTTGGCATTCCAAGAGATAAGGTATCTCCACAGCAGGACAGACAAGCTGAAATCAGTACTAGCCACTGTGTGACTAACCTATTAGACCTTCCTGGGGTTGTTTATCAGCAGTTGAGAATTTGAAAAACTTCTGCCAGGAAGAGAAGGCGTTTCAGGCAACAGATGATAAAAGATCTAATGAAAAGCACCAAGACAACTGCCCATGAAATTCTTGCAAGAAAGCGTCAGTTAAGAAAATATTCAGAGGATGGCTGCCAAAACGCAGCCTCCAAAAGGACCTTGTTTCTAAGAGGAAATGGAAGAGAAGTACTTTGATCAGAAAATAAGCTTCAGAAACAGAAAAAAAGAAAGGCTGAAGTGATGTGTGTTCACAGATCAATCCAGGCTGGAGGAATAGGTATCCAACAGAGCTCTCAGCTCAAATAACAGATCATATTCCTAAAAAGAAAAGCTAACTAATAACCTGATCTTAAAGTAAAAGGGCATTTCATATTTGGGAGTTCAGGAAATTCTATCCACAGTAAACCTTCACAGAAACATTTCTCTTTTTAAATTTTTACAGATTTACATTCTAACAAGTAGTCTTTCAGCACTTGATAATTATTAGCCCAGACAGCCTTCAGTATCCACATATTTTAAATTCGTGCTCTACTGGCAGCTCCAAAATGCCCCCAAATAGTTGAAAAGGAAAGGAAAAATCCACTATTAGTCTTAAAGATGACCAAACAACATTGAAGCAGAAGACAATGAAAAGTCAAAATATTTTGTTGTAAGGGAAGTGGTAAAGAAGTTTCAAAATATAGAGATGTTCTTGAGGCCACAAAAATATTTTTGGGAAAACATTCTTACATGATTACTAATGATGGCCCTGACATTATTTATTTAGGATCAAATGAACAAGGTGCTTTTCTAACAAGGAGGACAGAACTGACTTTGTCCTATAAAGGACTCACAGTCCAGACTGATAAGTAAAAATGAATAAAGAAATATGCAAGTGTGTAAGATTGAGTAAACAAGCATGCCAAACACAGGATAGCATGGGTCTCACTCTGCCAAAGACTAAAAATATGAACAAGATAGAGGCCTTGCAAAACAGCTCAAGAAAGGCAACAGGGAAGACTGTAAATGTCTTCACAAGCTAGTTTTACAGAACCTACCACCACAACAATTGACATGAAGAGCATCCCATGTACCTATAGATTTACAATTCACACATAGTTTTACAGTGAGTAGCAACAGACAGGGATAATTGCCCAAAGTACATATCCAATACAATTTCTTAAACATACACTCTTGGAAAGCTAAAAGCTCTCACAGGATTACCTTGCTTTGCACTGAGCAACACTCTGTTTGAATGGGTCAGTGTTCCAGTCTCTTGCCCTGTCAATTACCAAGCTCCACTGAAAAAATTACTATTTAGTCTGCTGAGATCCATATTTTTTTTAAGATAAATACATATATAGGCCATTCTGGGTGTACTCAAGCATGCCCCTCAATGGCTATTCTCCTCATCCACACAGCTAAGCGTTACAGTTTACATTACCTTTGACCCCTCACCTAAAGCGTATTAATAAATAGCTCTTCACTATAACATGGCAATAAAACTTAAAAGATTAAAAGCTCTGGATTCATCTAAAACTGTTTCAAATGTCCTCACATGAACCTAAATCTTAATGCTTAATGAGCCTTGGGGCCCGTCTCTCTAAATTGGAGACTTGCCAAATCCATGATGCTTGATAATGTTTTGGCTTTACAATGCAGAGCCTGAAAACCGCAGAACACCAATCCCTTCTCACCTCAAGGCATGGGTCACACTCAAAACTTCAAGTATGCCTGTGAAACTCAAACGCCTTCTTAGTTTCCAGGAGAAGGAAATTCAAGCAAAAGCCTAATTAAGCGTAAGGGCTGGGCATCCACTAACTCCTCCAGTGAGGTATCTGGCAAGACAAGAGTCTCTGCACTGCACAGCCAAGTACTGAACTGATGCCAGCTCTATACTCCTGACAGACAACCAGAATAACCTATCTGCAAAATTCTACAATCTACAAAGATGACTGAATATTTGTTTTCCCTTACCAGGTCTCCATAAGTAGCAAGACAATTTCACATAAGTGGCATTAACTTAAAGGAAAAACTTGATTTTTAAACAGCCACACAACTGAAACACCATATATACAGTCAAGGCTGTTCTCCATACCTAACGGTACCGCTGCCTCCAAAGACACAGTTTTACTATTCCATAGCATTACACTCGCACTGGCCTGGCACATATCCAGCCTTTGCTGAAAACAGCATTCATGTCAGCCAAAAGCTTGGTCAGATGCTCTATAACCATGATGCAAGCCCAAAGAAACTCTGCTCTCTGAGAAAAAGCAGCTCATTCATCACCAGTGACATGAAGAACACAAGCTAAGGGGGTTTCTTATTAATAGAAGATAATTATTCTCATGACAGAGTAAATAATGAATTCTATTAAGTAATTCTTGATCACAATCACTTACAGCTCACTCAGATTTATAGCCACACTTCACTCTTTCTTTAAAAACTATTAAAATAATCTGTGTGCATGACTAATGTCTCTCTTCTTTCTTTTTTTAGAAGTAAAGCCTAGAAACTTTCATGTACTTTTTAAGAACATATATTCCTAACATGCACAGCTGAACAGAACTGCCTTTCCTAACTATTGCCCAACATGAGAAAAAGTAAAACTTTTTCCTTAGTTCACTGTACATACCCAATTTTACAAAGATTACTTAAAAGCAATAAAATACCTTTGTATCTGCTCTTTCAAAAATAATTTTAAAAATATTGAACCAAATAATCCTGGTTTCAAACAAAAAGCACAGTTTCTGCACGTCTTACTAAGCTGTGTAACACCATGTGCTAATATACAAAGTATGTGTCTCTAAGGAACAAATAAAAGTTTGGGAAAATGCTCCTAAGTTGGTATCCAAAATTGTAGATGCAGGTGGCATTCATCTCTAGCCACATACGGTTATTCCTCTTTCACTTTTATATGTTTATGCCATGACTCCTCAAGGTATGTAGTTAAATACTCATTAGAAGTTTCATGCTTGAGATAAATCAAAGATTTATTACGCCTGCAATTTACTGCTATAAACTGTTTTAGATACAGAACCCAAGGTATTACACACAATCATGATGCTGTTGGACTCCACTGCAAAGCCAAATCATTTCTGTTCAGATCTAAATCTGGATGCAGTTTGAGTTCATTGTTTAAGGTCCTTTACGCAGGATCCATGTCCCAACTGTTGTTACTCTTCTTTATGGTTTGGCCCTATTCCTGATGTTAGAATCTCATTGCCACTAATACAAACTTTCAGGGCAGCTGGACTCCTAGTACTACTTGATTCCAGCAAAAGCAAATATGATCCCAACTGTATGTCAGAAATGCTTACAGATATATTGGATACATATCACCCTTGGCTAGCCACATCAAAGGAAGTAAATAACCTGGATTTTCCAAGTCTCACATCCCCACAGAGACCTCTCTAACTGCTGGTTGCCCAATGTGAAAGAAAGAATCTTACAGAAGCAGAGCTGGGCAAGTGCCATCAGACAGCAAGGAGAATAGAAAGGAACTCCTCGCCTTAAAAACACAATTGCAAGAATATTAGAGCAGTAACAACTGGGCAAGGATGCAGGAAGGTGTACGCATTTTTGTCTTCTTGTAGGAATTTTTATGCATATTAATAGCAATTGTTGCATGGTTAGAAATAAAAGCAACTTCAGCTCCTTATCTGCTGTTTCAGAAAAGCAACAGAACTACCCAAATCAGTGGGGCAGGCAGCATATACGTTTTCTTTTGCAATCAACCTTCATTCACATGCCTGAATCTGGAGAATAGGAACACCTAAGCATTGCAACAACCAGATCTAATTTACTCCTGATTAATCCTCTAGCTTCTTACGATATCTGGGTCAAACCTAAATGTTAAAGACATGTAACAAGGGAAAAAAACAACAAACAAACCCACCCACCCCCCAAAAAAACCCAAATAAACAAACAAACAAGCAAAAAACAATGACAAAAAAATCTGCTGGAGTGGAAATTGGAGATTTCTAGTGGCTTTTCCTGCTACTGGTGGTGTATTCCACCATGCCCCCAGGAGGACATATTTGCCCTCTCCGCCCCATGCAGAAGTGTAGCCAGGAAACTCCTCAGTCTTTGCATACGAGAATTTAATACACAAAGTAAGAACAGAGCAAGAATTGCCTTTGCCTAGTTATGATGTCCCTTGCTGAAACTGCCATCTGCACTGATGTCAGACAGCCATGCTAAAAAGCCATGAACTCATTTCAGACAAACAGAAGTCACAGTCACTGGCTTGTCAGCACAGCTGGGTGAACAATGACAGCCGGCACTGTCAGGGCAACTGCACAAGGGAGCTTTCAGATACCCAGAAAGGAGGGAGGGCTTGTGTTGCTCTCATCCATCAGCTTGCCGCTTTATAGCATCCTGCATTGTTTAAATGCACTCCTCAGCTCCTGAGTCGAGCGGGGCAAGCTACAAAAGTGTTGCAATGAGACCAGACCGAGATGCCAGCCGCAGCGTAAATGCTACCAGACAGGCAGGCAGGAGGCTCGTGGGTGCCTGCAGCCAGCACACAAGAGCAGGGCTGCTCCGCCAGTCAGGCTGCTGGTCTGTAACACATCCCGCCCAAGAGTCCAAGCTTTTGGCATCACACAGTTTTATTAGTTTTCATTTATTAAAGTACGTGGAGAGCTGCTAGATGTCAATTAATTGTTTATAATCAGTGTAGTGATGTCTGCCTGAGTCTGCAGGATGTGTAGGCCGTAGGCATCAGGATCAACTGGAGGGAGGCCTGGCATTACTGTGCCTGAAGCTCCAACAATCCTGCTCTGGACATAGACAACAGTTTCCCCTGAGCCACTTTGCACATGGTTTGTCTGACTGGTTGGGGAATGAACTCTGGCAAGGTGGCTACCCCACATCCCCTCCCTTCTGCACAACACCTGCAAAGTTGTAGAATCGTAGAATGGTGTGGGTTGGAAGGGATCTTTAAAGGTCACCTAGCCCAACCCCCCTGCAGTGAACAGGGACATCCAACCAGATCAGGTTGCTCAGAGCCCCATCCAGCCTGTCTCTGAATGTTTCCAGGGATGGGGCTTCTACCACCTCTCTGGGCAACCTGTTCCAGTGTTCTACCACCCTCATTGCAAAAAAAATTGTCTTTCTACCTAGTCTAAATCTACTCTCTTTTAGTGTAAAACCATTACCTGTTATTCTATCGCTACAGGGGAGTAGCGTGAGACACATTTGGGAGACTCAGGGCAGACTGGCTGTGTCCTGACATCAGTTCTCAGACCTGTAGCTGCTGGGATCCCTCAGAACCCATGTTTGCTTTCAGTCCTCATCGCAAAATACAACAGACAAGGAAAACACTGAAGCAGTCACGTAGAAGTAAGCATCACTCCATACTTAAGTGGACTTCACTCACACAAGTGTCTGGCTACAAGTTGCCAGTCAATGACAATAGCAGTGAGTACTGTCCTGTGGAGATAAAATGAGGCAAGTTTAGCTCCTCCCTAAAATTTCAACAAATCATATAAACCAGGCCAAAGACAATTAATTCTTTCATCTTCAGAAACCTAAGACAGCTGTAATTTCTTTCTTGCCTTCAGTAGCTTACTAGATACTCTGATATCAAGTTGTCATCTACTTGTTCAGGTAGCTGTGATGAAAGCACAACAGATTGAAAACAGGTTGAGAGAGATCTTAAATACAGCTCAATTTTGCTCATGAGGTACCCAAGTAGGTCTCTGATAACCCAGAAAATGCCTGTCTACAAAGACAATACTCCCTCTGGCAGCTTTACTAGCAGTTCTTCACTGAGCAAGAAATAAAAAATTAGCCATCAGTGTTTCACTGTACTTTCTGAAGATACATTAAGAGCTCTCAGTGTTACACCCCAAATTTCTGTCGAGTTCTTTATTTTACAGTGGACTTGGAAACAGTGAGGAGCAAGCTTCTCTTGTTGGCCTCATAATTTGTTCATCATCAGAAAGCCAAACTTGAAGGCCAGATTGGTAGCTCTTTGATTAATGCTCTGTAGCCTATAGAGATTTATCCACTAGGGACAGCTGCCAGGAGCAGGATGCAATATAAACATCACAGCCTCTCAGATTTGACCTTGAGAAGACAGATCCTTTCTGACTGGTTTGCACTGATCCACAGGTGGTAAACAAAGACAAGCAATTTGCCAAACTTCACAGAGCAATTTGGTTACACCACTAAGTGTTGTCCCTTGACTGACTTATTACTGGAGCTCACAGACTCTTAAGAAATACCTTTTTATGTGTTTCCATCTTAAAGATTTACAGCATTTAAATCAGACCACCTCTGCTCACTTGCAGATAAGATTACAATCTAATCTCGGAATACACATCCCTTACTTTTCATGCAACACAATTCAACCTTAACATTTAAAGAACACTGTGAAGTGATTCAGCACAAAGAACTTCCCTTGAACACACAGAGGAGAGAGATCTTGTGCAAGAGGCAACCCTTAAATACAAAGAGGTAAACTACATGCTCCTTCCGAGTTACACAACTTCTGATCAACAATAACAACTACTTCCCTCCTCCCAAAGCCACTCCTCAGCAAAGACATGCAAGTACAATCAAACCAGATCATATCATTTCCTTTATGTTTTTTTCCCCTTTAACAGCTAAAGTTCAAGCTGTCTGATTAATGACACCAGTGAGATATACAATAGTATTTACACAAGTAGGTTTCAAAGCTATCATAAGCTATCTAGAATTGAGTTACAGGATATTAGCTCAACTCTATTGCTGAGAACAGTTTCCAAGTTCCAGTACCTCTCATAGTACATAACTTAACCAACAGCTGTAGCGGTCCAGCCAAAGATCTCAGGAGATCTCATTTATAAATTTCAATATGCATTCAGTTCTGCACAAGCTTCATCCTTCTGGTGCAAAAGACAACTTTTACCAACATCAGTGACAACCTTGCATGCCCAGGGAAAGACACCAGTCCATACAGGTGATTCAGATCAGTGGATTTTCCCAAACTCCTGACAACCTACATGGGATTTTCAAAGAACTATGGACATTAGGGCACAATTCCAAATTCCTCTTAAAAGTCACCAGCTTGCATCTAAGCCCACAACATGCTTTTGAAATACTCTGTCTTAAAACTAGCTATTAAAACCACAGAGAGAAACACGCAAAAGTTAACCTGCGTCTCTTGTCCAAAAATTACAAAACACATCATTCAAATATACCTTTAGGTAAAATTTAGAGGATGCCTAACCTTTCCAGAAACTATAAAAGCAGCTGAGTATTGATGGTATTCAGATGGCCAAGTCTTGACAGTGGTGGACCTGGAGTTGGTCTAAAACACCTCACTAGCAGAGACGTCTGAAGGCAGGTGTAGAACACCATTTGCCAATCTGTGGTTAACATCTTTAAATAAAAGGAAACCAAAAAGCAAACATAATTTTTACTTTACATAACTCAAATAAGGAGCTGGGGTGGAGTAAGGGAAGCACTTTGCAAAACTTGTTTTCTTTAAGCCACATTTCAATCCTCACCATAACAATAGCTTTGGCACTGAAATGATGCTGCAGTGAAACAGCAGCGTGCACAATGTCAAAACTCGCAAAAGGAAACCAATAATTGGACATACTAGATAAAGTGCATTTCAGCTTTAGTCAAGATTGTATCCAAGACTCAAAACTGTAAGTGTTACTTACTCACACAGAAGAATGCCGTTTTCTAATCCAGAGCGAAAATCTTTCTCACCAAAAGTTCTGCCTGTCACTTGCTGCAAAAGAGAAGGGAAAACAAGAGTGACATCTATTAGAAGGTGTACTTTGCAAGAGCAATTCATAACATTCAGTTAAAGCATCTGCTGCATAGGAAACATCTGAGCTTTACAGACCTTGCCAAAGGACTAAGTGGTGCCCATCAACCAGCTTCCTCCTTCCCACTTCATTGAGTTACATAACACACAGCGCAAAGTATTTGCTCTGGCCAGTGCAATTACAGATTATAACAAAGCTACTTTCTAGAAGTAAAAAACAAAAACTACAAACCAAAAGCTACAATGTATTATTCAGAATATTTTAGAAATTTTATTCTATAGCATTTTGAATTTTAAAACTATTATACTTAGAGAAACTATATATTCTCATGGCTTTTTATGCACCACATTAAAAATCTGGGCTCAAGCCTTTGGCCTTTAACCTATCACCTTTATAGAGTAAGCAAAGGCAACTGGAAGTGCTGATATGAGTTCTAGACCTTCAGAAACACACCAAAACACTCCTGGTCATATTAAATGACATTTCACATCAAGAAGTCAACTGCAAGCATTAACACAAACTTGGTGGAAGCTGAACTTTGGGCACCTACTCACAGTCTGCAGCCTGTCAAGGGTGCTTGGACCAGGAGGTACATTCTGCCTTGTGAGCTCTTAAGCTAGTCTGTGCTGCTTAGGGATGGACCATCTAGGAACTGTCTAGGAATCCCCATCTCGCCTGAGGGTGCTGGATGATACAAGCATGACTGAACCCCCATTTATGACTCACTACCATGTTGACAATGGCTTGCTATTCATTCTCAAACCATTCTCAACAGATTACTGTTCAGTTAAAAGTAAATAACACTTTTCATTACTACCAACAAATATATAAAAATAGTTGCTATGTTTAGATGGTACTGAACAGAAACAAAACAAAGCAAAAAAGGCCTGTCTAGTTTTTAATTGTCCTCCAGGAGGTCTCCTCCTCACCCAGCCAAAACATTTACCGGATGCTTACAGAGTTCTCATGGCTCACATCCAATCTTGTAGCAAGACCCTTGTTCTGGGCGTTGCTTCCATCATAGAGAATAGTGACTTGGGGACACATCTGTCCTTACGTCCCCATTTCTCCTTGCTGTTCCATTCAGATACAAGACCCTTCCCCTTCCAGTTTCCTGTCATAAAGACAGCAATTTATAAAAACTGACAAGTTTGGCACTTTCCCACGGGATTAGCGAATGCACCAGCTTCACAAATGCTGGTTATAGCTATGCGCAGTCTTAGACAGAGAACACCACTTTTTTGTTGTTGTTGTTTTTAATTGAAGTGCAAATGCAAAGCCTAAAACCTAATCACCCACTTAATTATAAACATACTGGTTTTTAAAACATGAAGGAACTTCTCCCAGCAAGCTGGTATGACAGTGTGCAAACTTTAATACCATATACTCTGAAAAGTGTATCATGAAGACATCAGTTGACAATCAAATTTTATGCAAATGTATAAAGTACAACAAGGCACTGAGCTGCCCTCATACCTCAGAAAAAAACAGATGCAATTTGCCAGCAGTAAATGACCTCTAATCATTTAAACTATCTTTAATCACAGTAAATCATCTCTAATCTTGATCTGCTGGGACAGAGGGAAATCATGACAATAAAATCACTAGCATTTGGGATGAATGACAGATGGAGCACATCAAAACTGACTTTAATTTCATCCACAGAATAAAGTACAGTACAGAAAGGAGCAGGAAGAGCTATTTCATAACAGCCTGACTCGTAGTTGTTTTTTATCTATGCAGAGGAAAGAAAAAAAATTAATCCTATTTCACCCCTCAACATCAAATGTTCCAGCTATGGAAGTCAATCTTTTAATGTGTTTGTTGAACACCCTCATTCAGCAGGGAGCAGTACTGAAACTATTAACACAATTCAGGTAAGAATCTACCTGCCAAATGCTGCCACCTGAGTACTGCTGTCATTACTGCTGATGTAGGAAGGTTTCATGCATAACTTCTGGCTGCACAAATAAAATAATGAAATGCAAATGCACAGGTGGAATAACAATTCATCCAGCAAGAGGTACAACCAAAACTGACAGTAGATGAGGAACGACAAGGAGGTCTAGGGCCAGTGCATGTCTGTGAAAAGGAACTGGAAATAAATGAGGCATGGGAAGGTTTATGTCTATTCTAGATGATCCAGATGCAGAGGGGAAACATTAATCAGCTACAAGTTTCCTATTTTAGACAATTAAAATGTAAGAACAGTTCAACAGAGAAAGACTAGAAACTAAAAATAAGCATGAAAATGACATTATAAATGACAACAATACCCCAAAAGAGGACTGAGAGGAGCAAGAAGCTAGGTCAACCTTTTCCAGAAGAAATTAGAGCTCAGTTCCTTGGTGTATGCACACAAGTACACACACACACTGTCTACAAGATGACACTTGGGGCCATACCCTCTGAAAAACCACAGCAGGCCCACAAGCCCACCTCCTACGCGTCTGAAACAGGGAGGATCTAAAGTGACTTCTAATCTAAGCACTGGTGTTAATCTAAGTACTGGTCGGTTCCTACTATCTTTTCTTCTATCTCTGGGAAAAAAGGTCTGACTGCTGGATGAAACCTCCAGGTCAAAGGTACAGACCAGCACACTTGGGCAGCACAGGAGGCAGCAGGACACAGGGAAGAGCTCTATTCACTCTGCAATGCCAGTACACTCTAATTCTCTGCAGAACGAAGCACCTTAAAGGCAAAACACAGGCTGTATCCTGCTAATGACTACTGAAAAAAAGCCTGACCCTTCTTTGTGAAAATATATAAAGCTGAGAGGAAAACTGCCACCTTTCCATATCATACTGTCACTTAAAAAGTAGAGAACAGAAGTGAAACACAATATAATTTATTGTTTTGCTTCATTTATGTGAGGAGTTGTTTTTATTCATGGTCTGGAGGATATTTTCTTCTCTCTAAAAAGCTGCAAGTGTCTCTAACCAGGGAAATTATTTGACTGATGGACATGTTTCTCAGTTTCACTGACACTTAACAACCCAGAAAACAAACATAAAATGAATGATAAAAGTTTTTTCAAAAGGAATATTAGGAAACTAAACCACAGCACACTGACACTCTATCACAAGCTTATGGCAACAATTTCATATGTATTTACATGCAGTAACACTTCTTATATACAGTATTGTTGCTGATTTAACTCCTTTGTTCGTTGCAGTTACGCATGCCACTAAATTTATGTCATCAAGGATGGCTGTCATCCAGGCACTAACCAGTGCCATATTACACAACTCTCCACTAAGCTTCAGTTCACATTGTTTTCCTTGCGTTTGGTATTGCTGCTGGTGCTTCCTGAGATGGAGCTTGCAAAGCCTCTGTGTCAAAACAGCTTAAGGGCATGAAAAAGAAAAGGTGACAAATTAGTGAGCAGATGCTGGCCTCAGGTGAAATCTATCTCAGCCAACAAGATGTAAGTAGTTGAATAAACACTAAGTCATCCACGACAACACTTTGGAAATAATTAGCTTCATTTTCTATGTGCACATCTGAAAATGGCATGTAGAGCAGTGAACAAAAATATAGACACAGCAGGAGAGGCTTCTGTTACTCATTATGCATTTTGGAGAGCTTCTGAAGCATGAAAGCAAGGAAAGAAAGATTTTTTTTTTAAATGGTAGGCTCTTCATTTCTTTGTACATGGGTATGCTACATTTCAATTGCCCTCTATAATTTTTTACTGAAATGAAAAAAGTTCACCCTCCTACTTAACTAGAAAACATACTGCTTCTACTTCAGGAAGATGTGAAAGTAAGGCCTAAGCTGCAATAATCACAGGTACGTAAACAGAAAGCACTGGCAGTGCAATAGGACTTGGAGACCCTTCACTGGCTCCTGGTTCTGCTGCGTCCTGCACGTGCAATGCTTTGCTCTGTCTGCAAAAGCAGACAGAATGCATCATCTGTGCATGATCTCCCTCTCTCACTCCACAGCAGAGGGATTTAAATTGCTAAAAGTATAGCAATATCAGCCAGGCCTAACCAGCCTTATCACAAATATTAATAAGCTAGTTGATTTAGCACAGAAAAACCTGAAGACTGTATGAATGGAGCTTCCCAAGAGCAACAAACACTGGTGTAGGCATACCTATCTTCCAGGAGAGCCGAATGATGACAAGCACTCTGCACAAAGCTTTCCCAGGCATTAAAGTATTGAGGTAATTTACTACTAAAAACAATAAAAGAGCAAATAAATTAAATATCTTCAGTGTGTATTTCTACTCTCAAGGACAAAACCAGCATGAGCTCAGAATGACTAATGTAACCAGCAATGAAGCACCTGAAATTCTGTGGTATGGAACTTAAAAATTTAAAGAATGCATGGGAGGAAAGGGGGAGATTTCACACTTGGGCAGCAAGATTAATCTGCAAAGAAAGCACTTAACATTATTTATTTTTATATCTTCCACTTTCTGATCACTTAAGTTTAACTGCAATTTGCAAAGTTAACTAGCCATGCTAAAGTCCCCTTTGTTCTTTTCCTCTGGCTATTCACCCTTGTATTAGTCTTTAAAGAGCCAGGGAGTTGACTTGCTCTTTTTCACACTTTTTTCTAGCAACAACAGAATAAAACAGGGGATACCATATTCCTCTCAATTTGCTTTAAATTTCCATCTGCCACACCGTCACAGTTGGGTTAGCTGACAGTTTGGTGCCAACATACAGCATGGGAGAACCATACCCACTGACGCAAACACACTCCCAACACCCTTGGTGGACCCAATTTTAAGTCCTCACCAAACAAATTACTTTTTTCCAACGTGATGCCAGCAAGTGCCTTTTATTTTCCAGGAAGGGAGAGAGAACTAAAAAAAATAAAATAAAACAATTCTTTGCACAGTTTAGTGAAGAAATGATCCCATGAATGGACACATGCATTTATATTTAATGCGTAGACTAGAAGAACAGGTTCAGTCAGTACTCCATTAAAGAAATATAATGGAACACAGAAAGAAGAACTTCCACAGCAGGCCTCCACAGTCTCCGTTCTTCCTACTAAACAAGAATTTACTAAGATGAAGGCAACAGAGCTCCATTGACACTCAAGACAAACCACAAGCCAGCTCTGAACTGCTACAGAGCAGCAGTGCTTCATTGACTCGGGCCTTGAGTTTAGCAGGTCTTTGACAGCACCTCCTCTGTGCTTTCATATACACCAACACAGAGAAGAGATCAGCTTCTGAGCAGTTGCACTACAGTTCTGCCTGCTGAAAGACCAAGTCGTGATGGTAGAAGACAACTGCAAGCTAACAAGGCTTACTGCTGCTGATAAAGCACTGGTTTCACTATATTCCTCCTTTTGCCATTAACATACTGCTGCCATCAGCAGCTATTACCTATCTAAGGCTTTAAAGCTAAGTCTGGGAAGGTTTTGTCCTTACTAATCCTGCCCATCACCAGAGCTTTCCACACTGAAATTCTGCATTGCTAACAGCAGTATTATACACACAGGGTTGCCATACGTTGTTTGGATTTATGATCTCACAAAGCCATGCACATTTCTGCCAGGACATCTGGTAGTATAATCCCGCTTGGCTGTCAAGCTGCTACGGAGTGTTAAAATTTTATGATAGAGTAAAATCAGCCTCCTTTTTCATCTCCCCTCCCTCATGCTGTTTGTATACATTCCCAGGTGCATTGCCAAACATTGCAGCCTCCCCTTTGGGGTGAGGTGGGGCACAAAATGCTTCACTCAAGGTTTAACATTTTGCAGAGAAAGAGAGGAAAGAGCAGCAAGACAGAACTTAAAAGCAACTTCTAACAGACTTCTCCTGGCTGCAGCACGAGCCCTGAAAGCTTCACCTAGCAGCAGGTCATTTGTTACACCAAATTTGTATTTGATAGTAAATTGGTACTGAGTCGTTGTTTTATGGGTAACCAACTTCTTATCTGTACTTCAAGCAGTATTATCAAGATTAGAAACCAAATGACAGACAGGACAGAGCACTCCAAGATACCTGGTTTTAATCAGTGGTTTAATTTAGGGTTTGCTTTATTGCTAAAAAAAAAAAAAAAAAAAAAAAAGTCTCCGAGAAAAACTTATTTCCTATACTGTGAGTTCTATCATATTTTTGTTAGCTTTAATGTGAATTAAAAAAGGGGAGGTTGTAGGCTGCTGCCACAGATTTATCAGTCAAGCTGTTCATCCTCCTTCTTGACTGGGAAGAAGGAAGAATGAAGCATTATTTCAAGAAAATAACTTGTATTTGAAGGAAGCTATATTTTACCATAATGATAACATGCTTTAGTTCTGTACTCTTGTCTATAAAAAGAAGAGCTCATGGGGTGCTCAGGAGCCGAGATTGGGATTAGCACATACAATGTGGAGCCAGCAAGTACAACAAACCAGAAGGCAAGAACACGGAATACACCTCCTCAATTCAAGGCCCTTGTTTCCTCTAGTCCTGGCTGTCTGGACATCCTGGCCTCACTCCTCTACACCATCTGGAGAACCCTCCTTGTTCAGCTTCCTGCACAACCCATCCCAGTTCAGGGTGAACCAGTACTTAATGGTAGTTCCTGTACCTTTGAAAGGAAAAGGGGCAGATGACTAATCATGACTAGCTATCATGAACACCTTTTCCCAAGGTCTTTCTTACACAACTAGGCTAAACAAGCAGTCTGCTTACTGAAAACTGAAAGGCTGATTAAAGTTAATATGAATTTTCCAACCTCTTTGCTGTGATCCCCTGGGGCTTGCCATGGGCAGACAAGCACCTGCACTGCCTTCTGTTGTCCCTCTTCAGTTGCATGCAGAAAAAGAAAGTGTATACAGGGAACTACTCTCAAAAGCAGTAACTATTGACATACACCTTATTATTTCCCTAACTTGATGCTTCCTGAAGCTGCCATCAGTGCTGATGGAGAGATAACTCAAGCTCTGGCTACTGAACTCAGCCTAGCTGTCAGACCAATGCATGTCAGCCTCACATTTTATCACCAAGCCAAAGCTTTTTTAGTAAAGGCCAGGAGAAATTTTTTCCTTTGCTTCAGGTTGATTACACTAGCAACTCTCCAGCAAAACAGGAAACTGGGTTTCTGGCCATCTCTAAAACAGCAAAGAATGAGAATAGACATTGTTCTATCCTTTAACTCCTTTTTCTAGTTGCAGTATTCCATGGTATTGAAACACAAAATATATGCTACATTGCATCATCTACATGTTGAAGCTAAAGCATCTGCTAATAAAACCCTCTATTTTCTCTCTTCCAGCTTTAGAAAGTTTGGAAAGACCTGAACCAGAAGTGTTTAAAGCTCTGTCAACTATTACAGCTGCAGAAGCAGAGCAAAACACAGGCAGCAGACTCCTCATTGAGCCCAACGTCTTGTCTCACCCTCAAAGCAATGAAGAGATCAACAGCTCTGCAGGAGATGATGGGATCACTGCAGTATCTAGATTTGTTAATCCCCACTTCACACTGCTCCAACCTATTTCACATTAACATTGCATTTGCGTTTTACAAGACCACTGCACTACTTCATGGACAAGCAGATTTTTGACACCAGCGCGTTGCTTTTTGCCAGGAATGTGCATCTTGGCAGACAACTTTAAAACTACACATATTTCAAGCTGGACAGAGACAGGAATACAATCCTACAAGAAGCTGCAAGTTAGAGAGGCCCAACACTAGAAGCACTTCAGCTTGTCATTACCCGCTGTCAACAGAGGGACTACCAGACTCAGTAATTACCGAGCTTTTGAAATGAAGAACATCTGCTAGGAGACACCAGCTTCCCTTCTTCAAGAAATCAGGTGTTCATTTAAGCAAACCATTACTGAATTTAACCAGCCATTTAAAGATGACACTTAATGTCTTTAGGTCTCAGTGGAACCTCTGAAATGCCAATGATGAGCATCACTAGGCACCAGTCTACCTTGAAGCTTTTAAATTTAATGTCATGAAGTCACATCAAGACAAGTCCATATGTAAAGTGTCCCATGTATAGTCTGTACAATCTAAATATATATATAAGTATAGCTCAGCAAGGCATTTTAAAATGTGGTTTTCCAGACAAGGAGCCTGGAAGCCCAGAGCAAGCCAGGCAGGAAACTGTCTATGGTGAGTAAGTCACTTCATACAGACACTGCTGAAAAGCATAATTCTATCTACTGTCAATATAACTCTGCAAAACTTTGCTCCTTTCAAATAAAACAGGAAAAAAACCCAAAACTTCTGAGAGAAATATCTGAGCTCCTTGCACGTTCCCTCTGAACTCTGTATCATCACTTGGCACATTCTCCAGCAGAAACAGAGCTGCGTGCCACAGATTTGCAGTCACTTGCAAACAAACCGCAGAACTACCAGCTTCTAAACAGGAAAAAATGTGCATTTCAAAAATCATGGAATGAAGAAAAATTATCCACTTTCCTGTAGAAAGCAAAAGCTAAACTTAATTTAGTCATACACTTTTGAAGCCTTCATTAATAACCCTTTGGAAATAGATCTATTATGTTCTTACGTCTGCAGAGAGTTAAGGAAAAGCGTTCACACTCTGAATGCTTTTCCAGCTAAGCCATATTTTAAACACCATTTGGCCACCAAGCAAGGATGGAGTTATATTCACAGTGCTGTCAGGGAGCAGCAAGGACCATCTGCTCCCTCCAGGCAGGCAAGCCAGCAGATGAGGCAGGTATAGCCAGGTGTTGGTAACAAGGTCCATCCACAGCATCTGACACGACAAGTAATGAACTGGGTCTGGGTTCTGTCCAGGGAGTCCAGTCAGGAGCAAAAGGAGACAGGGCCAGAGACAGGACTGACTGGAGAAAAGGCTACAACATAGAATCATAGAATGTATTGGGTTGGAAGGGACCTTCAAAAGCCATCTAGTCCCACCCTCCCTGCAGTAAGCAGGGACATCTTTACTAGAGCAGGTTGCTCAGAGCCCCATCAAGTCTGACCTTGAATATCTCCAGGGATGGGGCCTCCATTTCCTCTCTGGGCAACCTTTTCCAATGATCTACCACCCTCATATTGAAGAACTTTTTCCTAATATCCAACCTAAATCTATCCTTTTCTAGTTTAAAACCATCACCCCTCATCCTATTGCTACATGCCCTTGTGAACAGTTCTTCCCCAGCTTCCTTATAGGCACCTTTCAGGTACTGTAAAGCTGCTATAAGGATCCCCTGGAGCCAGTCCAAACTTTGTCTAGGAGCCAGGACCAAAGACAAGGACAACCTACAGCATATGTTCAAGGGGTCCATCCAGGAGACAAGGTACCTACAGCATTATGCTACACACCAGCAGCAATGGCTCCAGAAGCCCTAGCTCTGAAGCCATGACAAACCTGACCATGGAACAAGAAACAGAATGAGCAACCAGAAGGCTCACTCTGCAAATGCCATCTCTGCTGCTAGATACTCCAGATACCAGAAAAATTACCAGAAATGGTAAGATGCCTGCCATCCATGACAATTACTGGTACTCGGTGATACTCCGATTCCCTTTAACCATCTTACGGCAATAGAAAAACTCCTTTCTTCTCCTCTCACATCTTGCATGAGAACTGGAGAGCATAACACATCTGCAAAGAGAATGCTGCCATAAGGAAAGAAACAAAACCAGAAAAGAAATAGGAAGGTATGTGGAAATAGAACAATTATTTATCTCCAAATTATGATGATATTACAAGCAGAATATAGAAAGCCTATTGCAGCCTCTACTGGAGTAAACTGGTTTTCTGTTCTCCCCGACTCTGCTCCACACTTCCCATGTCCCAAACCCTAAAAGAAGAGGCAATAGCTGTGCAGAAGGAAATAGTAGCTGCCATTAATGCTCCAGACAAGAGAAACACTTAAGAATAGCTAAAATTAACTGATGTTTTGGAGCAAGTGGACATGATAAGGTGGTAGATTCAGCTGCCTTTAAAAAGGAAATAAAGTATTTCTGTAAAATTTCAAATCACAGCCTACTCTTGAAATGGTACTTCCAAGAACAGAAAACAGCTTAAACAAAGCTAAGAAAAAGAACCTCTCATTCTTCCCTCCTACCTTCTGCACTATTTACTTCTCTCCCCTCCTCTTAACCTCACAAATTCACATTTTTTCCCCAACTAGAGAATGTTCAGACTTATCTTTCAGCAGTTTGCTCCCACAGGAGCTAGTGATCTTGCAGTGCATAATGAGTACTAGAGCTGAAAGCCATTTTTCATTCATCCAATTTAGCTGGAACAGGGCAGTTACACGTAGGTACCGATAGAGTCTTCTGCTAAATGGAATTCATAAATCAGTATTGTTGTCCCCTGCAATGATAAACACACTACCTGTGGGTCCAGAGCATCAAATCAAGACCTATTTACAAGGCTGCCCCTGAGACAGAAAACGGCAATGTTACACGGGGTGGGTTGTTGCTATTTTCTCCCCTGCCGCGGCAGATACAGGGAGTCTTTGTTTGGAGGACATTGAGAACAGAAGGAGAAAGGGAGGAGGATTGATGATGCTTACAACAATAACAAACACTGCTCTTTTCTATTGCTGGAGCACCTGCTGCCTCCATCAGTTCAGGCCCATCCATCATGCAGTACGCCAGCAGCGACAGCTCCAAAAGCACCAGCTCTGAAGCCATGGCAGACCTGACCAAGGAGCAAGGCACAGAACCAGCAACCTCTCATTATCAAATCAGTGAGCTGCACTAGCACTTGTTCTCTTCCCTGTTTATTGCTGGGTTAAACAGATACTAGGAACAATTACATTAAGCATCTGGTTCAAATACAGACAAATGAATAAAAGAAATTTGCCTTCAATAAAATTTGTCAATTTAGCCTTGCAGTAAATAAATTCCTGAAGAGAGAAGAAAACCTGACAACTCTTTTTAATTACTGTTACTTTTATTTTTACTGTTAGTGGAAACCATGTAAGGTCTAAAATGGACTGAAAGGAATGTAATTATTTCACCGTAATGCTTTAATAGTGGAAAAGGAGCCTATTAAAAACATGCTTAACATTTCCAATCTAAACAGTAAGAACTGCAAGTTTCAAAACATTTGCTACATTTCTACAATTCCAAGAAATCTTTTGAGTTGGCCGCTTCCCTGGCAGAAATCAGACTTGTCCCATGATCATGTTCATGCTTCCCTCACGCTACCAATTCAGAGTGCCTCTCTCATGCCAACAAGGCAACTCAAATGCTACTTTAAACATGAAGCATCGGCAGGACTCAACACTGAAAAGTATATTTAAATATTAGCAGCATTTGATTGCAAAACACTTTTCAGAAACAGTTGATTAATTCACAACTTCAAGCTACCAAAATGAGAGGAAAAAGCATGATTGATTGAAGTTCTTTATCAGCACATTGTTTTTCCATGTACCTCCCGACACTCATGTACACTGAGCAACCTTCTTCAAATCTAAATTAAAAAAAAAAAAGATCTTGAAACTGTTCATTAATTAATCATATGACTATATAAAAAGTGAAATAAAGATTCTTTAAGTTACTTTCCTAAATGAGTTGTTTTCAAATCTCACATACTGTTCAAATAATAGATGAAGTTAAAGGTAAATAAGTATCATTACTAACTTTCTCTATTTCTATTAAAAAGCACATGAGTATTGACAATGTTATGTGGCATTCTCCAGTAATGTTGTGCTTCCAACTGTGGAAGGTCACTACTGTCTTACAAACAGGACAATGAACCAGAACTGTCAGAACAGGAATACCTGCCTTATCTACAAGCAAAATTACAGACAACATTAGAAAAACCCAAAGCCAAACAACAAAAAACCCAACAAAGAAACCCCCACAACAACCCCAAACACACAACAAAAACCCACTACAATGTATTTAAATAATACAGGTACTCTATGTATCGGCCAACATTTTTTGGACAACACTGCACAACATTATTTTGCAAAGGCATTCACTTACAGGAAAAGGTATTTATCTCCCTTTGGTTTTTAATGTGAAAATGCATGACAGCAGGAGCGTTGTTGCCGAGTTCACATGCTCGCACTGTTTCTCAGTCCTGACTATCTGCAAGTGCACAAAAGCCACATTAAAACCTAAGGTGGTAACTCCTGTGATGTTTTAAAAGCAAAAGCTCAGAAAGAACCCAAAGCTTCTTTCTCCCTGGCTAAAATTAAAAGTGTCTCTTGCAATCACCTGACTCTAATAGGTGCAAATTCTAAACCTCTCGTGCTAAATATTGCCCAGCTTAGGTTGGAAGAAGCAGTCACCTACGGCAAGCTGCCAGCAACAGCATTCTGATAACCACCTGTCATCTGGAATTAAGACTTCCCTTGAGAGGGAAAAAAAGAAAAACACAAAAAAAGTAACCAATAGGTTTATTTTCCACAAAAGCATCAGTTGACGCTTCACTGAAATTTAGACAGTTTCATCTTAATAGTCAATCCAGTTTCTGAGTATGCTTCCTAATTTTTCACTCCATGACTAGGGGCAGAATGCTCAGCAGAAGATGAAAAGATTTATACAGAGTTGGAGAAGCCGCTGGAAAACCAACGTTATTTTGCCAAGACTGATCTGTTGATACATTTGCAGCCACCACCTGATTTAGCTATGCCAGTTAATCTGCCTTAAAGATAGTTTTTCTTCTGGTATCAATCCTACCATTGCTGGTTTTGTACATGACGAGAGACACCAAGTATCTCAAGTATGAGCTGGCTCTTCTTAGCCAAAACAGGAATACCAGCACACTGGCCAACCATCTGTTTTTATCATATACTGCAAAGGTTAGCCAAATAGCTTTAAGTCCAGTGCATATGTAGCAATTTGCATATTTTGCACTCTGACTCCACACTTAAAGAACTGCTAGAAATTTTCTCCCAATTAGCCTGAAGTGATACTTGCTTATGCTCAGCACTCTCTACCTTTCAAAACACCAGTGATTTTTACCCCTCAACAATAAAAGGAGATCTTTTTCCTCAATCTCAACACCAGCAGGTACAAACGTGTAGCAGGACAAACACTTATGTGGGAACAAAGGAATTTAATAAAGGGATGTTAAAAGAGAGAAAGTTAATCTTCCTGCTGCCTCAACACATGGTGAATGGTAGAGGCACGGGGGCAGGAGGAAGAGAAGCACAAGCAGTGCTAGACACTGATTGCATAGCATCGCATCCCATAATTTTTGTGCAAATCACTTTCAGATGAAGTCTGTGCATGAATTTTCTCTGTTTTCTCAAAGTTTGACGGGGTAAAAACAAGAGAAGACACATGAGGATAAAAATGAAGTTGCAGACAGAAAGTACTTTATCCATTCGGAACTACATGCAAGTCCTTTTGATGCAGGTTAACTCCTACAGAAAAGCACAGCTGCTGTCTCCAAAAATTACAAAACCCATGTTGGTCCAAACTCCAGGAACACAAGAAGAGGCCTCACAACACTTATTCTAGTTATTTCATTTTTATCTTGATGAGCTGACATGGTGTAATACAGAGGCATTTACATTAGTACAAAATTATCAAGTTAAATAAACTGTGTCTCAAGACTTAATTGTGTCTCCTTACTGCCTGTCTGAAGAATCATTATATAATGGACAAAACTGGATGTCTATTAATATGAAAAAAACAGATCCAATATCAGAAAAAATAATACTATTTTTGTATGTTTCGCATCCAAGCCACAAGCCAGCAAGCGCTAGAATTTCCTCCAAGACTAATAAAAGTTAAGTTACTCTGCGGTCTTTGGTTACTGGGTTAAAAACAGATTCATTGCTTTAAAATTTTGGTTTTACACAGCAGGGTTTACAATTTAAACCAGAGAGCAAATGCAAATGAACATTTAGACAATTGAAGCTGGGTTTGGAGTACTGTTAACACCCCTCCACCTAGGCCTGAACTGCCTCTTGACCTACTCCACAAAACCACATCCTCTCCATGATTAAGCCGTGCCATCTTCTCTCCCCTCCTCTCCAGCTTAACTCCATCCAGTAAGACTGATTTTGGCCACTTGTTAGAGGAGCTGAAGCAGGGTTCTCTAGAGACAAGCTTCAGATTAAATGTTCTCATATTTTTGCATTTTAATGGCATTCTTTTTGGCTTCAGATGATAACAAGGGAAGATAAAATGGTCCTGTCTAAAGCCAAAATTAAAAAGTTATATCAAACAGGCAAATCGAATAACAAATACACTGTCCCTTGCTACATCATCAATAGATGCTGATACCTTTTGCAGATCTCTTAAGCAGAAGAAGGCCACTACATCTAGATGCCCAAATCTGCCATTTGTTTTTTTTATAACAATTTGCAAGAGAACTCTTGCAAAGTTGAGCATGGCTGAGCAGAGGTGCTTACTAAGATGAAAGGTAGGTCTTTTAATGATTTGTCCAGGAAAAGTCAGTGACCCAACATGATCACACAGCACCCATAACTCTTGTGATTTATTCTTACCAAAAAAACCCACATGTAGGTAATGAGGAAAAAACCCAACAAATAGAAACAACAACAATCCAAGCTGATGCGTTTAGATGAGCTGTCACAATACTGTGTGGAAGGGATAAAACTAAAAGTGAACATGGAAAGTTTATTTCAGTCTATTTCTAATGCTACATCATGATGCCTTTATCTTCAGTGACATTGCTGTGACCTTCTTCAAACCCCTCTCCTTTGCTATTGCCACTCATGTACCACCTATCTTCTCTTCCTATTATAGTCACAGTAGCACTTTGCTTCTGGTTTACCCAGTTTTATAGGCTAAGAATAGAAAGTAAGTATTTCCACCCAGGAGTGGAAACTAACGTCTAGTTACATATCCCTTGAGCTTCCAGTTTGATTTCTCATTCATTTTCAGTTAGGGACGTGGTATTTGATCCCACGGTAATAACAACCATCTCAACTTCTAATAAGATTAGTGAAAACTAAGTCATTCAGTTCTCAACAGGGAACTAACTGTGTCATAACCAGTTCTCCTATTTGCAGCCCGTTTCTGTACAAGAATTAAAGGAGGTGCTACCGTCTGCAGCCAGTAACTCCCACACAGGGCAAGAAGGTTGAGATTTGCTGCTGCTTTCAAGTGCCCTAAAATAAACAAACCTCTTTGTTCCTTCCCCTTGTAGTAACAGGAGTGACCAGATGAGAAAAATCAAACAAAGGTTTTCCTGATTATATCCATTTTATTATAAACAGCTGGTTTTCTCCAAGTCATTGCTAGATCTTACATGACTTCTTGATGCCCTTATGCACAGAAATCACTTTTTAGTCTAGCTACATTTTTATAATCTGTCTAATCTATCTCATTTTAAATCTATCATTTTTATATCTGTCTACATAAAAAGCTTTTAAATCTTTGTATTGTTGATTTGCATTCATTCAACAGCTAAATACAACCAACAATTTAACAGATGAGATGATCTCTCCAGCAAACACATTTTACAGGTTTTATCAGTTTGCAAATTCACAGAGCAGCCTCCCAGGGACCAACACTTACATGTCTCGCAATCAAAACAAACAAAACTTGCAGTCCTCAAAAGATATTTAGTAAACAAAACAAGGTGTGTACTGACTGCAATATTAGCATAAACAAATACAACTAAGATCATTCTTTCCCATACTTTAGAAGTCAGAACTATTTCCAAGTTCTCAGTAATACAGCACAATCTGAATCTCTGCTCAAAGTCATCTTAATGCTGGGAGATCAACGCCTAAAAAAGGACTCGGGAACAGAACCTTTCTGAATAAAAATGTAACAATTTGACATAGTCACAGAGCAAGGCACTAATGAGGCTGTTTGTAATTAGCTGGGGAAAAAAGAAACATCAGCAATAAACCTGCCAGCTCTTACGCTCACTGCAACCCCAGAGAGTAGGAGGGAGCTGAGAAAAATTGGCAGAGACTCCCAGTGTAAAGGCTGAGGGTGTAAGAGAGGAGAGGAAGTGGAAAGCAAAAGGGTGACGGTTTGCTAGTCCCTTCCAAGACTATCATCTGCAAAGTATCTACATGCATTAGTGAAACCATGAGGTTATGCCGCTAACAAACTGCTTGCAGCTTGCGTCCACCTCTGCGATGCGTGTGTGACTGAACAGGTCCTGACGCACGACAGCATGCAGCTGACACGGATCAGAAAGTTCAGTCTCATCAACATCAGTCGTTGCCACAGCTAAGCTGTGTTAAATAATAGTATTACAAATATTCAATACTATTTTTATATTAATTAAATCCTTAAAATTCAAGTAGCAAATTAAAAAAAAAAATCTGAAGAACTTAACTGGGTTTGACCATTGAGCATAACCTGTACTAAAGAATTTTGAAAGAAGTTGCAAAACAACCACAAATTTTAGAAATGTGTTTGGATACATTTCAGCTGCTTTTCTTTTTAGTGTTTCACATGTAACTGTTTGTGGTTTAGCAAGGAATTTTTTAATATTCATTTGATTCAATGAACAGATGCCAATGCTTCATCTCAAGATTCTGTTTAAGAGTTTAATTTATTTTTGAAAAGAAGCTAATAGGTTTTAAGTATCTAACTCTTCTTCAGGAAAAAGCCCAGAAACGAAGCCCAGCCAAAGGTCAGACTTGTTAAACACATATTTCTATGAAATTCAGATTACTACAGTGCTTCCTGCAATTAAATCATTTTCTACATTTCCCACTGGGCTTAAAAATCAATCTTTTTGCTATTGGAACAGAGGGCAAAAATTAATTTTCTTCTAAAACTGGAAGTTTAGAAATATCCTACTGTTCAACTTCTGAACTACACAGAGCCACACCAAATATATGCATGCTTTGGAGAGGTGATCCCCCCTCCCATACCCTAGTGACTCATATGACCAAGGCACAAGATAAAAGCAGGTATCTGATCCAAAAGTCAGGAAACAGGGAATTCCCTGTTACACTCAAAGCCCAAACCAGATGCCTGCATCTGCATCCCAGCAGCTCCCTTGGCCACCACTGGACCAGCCCACCTCCACCCAAGCCCTGCCAGAGACCTCCTGGGGCCACCTCCCAGCATCAGCCCCAGCTGGTGCTCTCCTTCCCAATGCCACCACCAGACGCTGGAAAAAACTTTGCAGCCACTCCCAGGCTTTGAGGGTCATGGATGAATCCTAGCGGCAGGAGAAGGGAAAACGTTACTGCCAAAACAAGTTCTCATGGAGTTACGGCACCCAAGACACAGGTATCTGGGTCCAGTTTGCAGCTCAGCCACGAGCTGCTTGCTTTACACAAAAATCTCACCATAACAATTGTATTATACAAACCCAGCCACTTGGCCAGGATTTTCAATCTCTCTTTGCATGGGGACTTTTTAATGTTGTATTTGATGTTACCTGTTTAATCAGTATACTGTTTTACAAAACAATGCACCTCTTGCCAGCTTTTAAAATTGAATTATTTTTATGGACCAGTATCTCACATAAGACTGTACTTTGCACAAATCAGGCCACCCATTTTGCAGATACAAGCATTTATACATTAGAGATGAAGGCACTCCCTACAATTAAAAAAAAAAACAAACCCCAAACCTGTTCACAACTGTCAGATTAAGTAGGACACACAGAGAAAAAAAATGCAAGAATCTTGGACTAGTAGTTCTGTAAAGACAGATGCTAAACCTCCTCAAATGCACTCTTCATTAAAAATAAGCAACTTCTGGAAATTGAGTATTTATCTGTAAATTCCCTGCTACTACAGAAACAAATAGAAAGCTTTCTCCACAGTTAAAAACTAAATTTCTTCCCTTTGTAGAAGACAAATGTTCATTTTGTTCTAAGAAAATCATCCAAGATTCAAAACAAACTACTCTCAGTTCCTGAGACTTCTACTAGTCATGCAGCTAAAAGAACAGGCATGTAAGCAGCACAAAACACATTTTGTGTACCAATTTGCATTTGCCATCTCGGTTACTCTCTGGAAATGAGCTTTTCTCCACTTCTCAAATCAAAGAGAGACCAACGACCAGCTTCATGTTCTCACAGTTTTCTTCCTCTCCCTTCTCAGATCGGTTCTCACCTTATGCAATAGCACTTTTCAGTCCCCCTCAAAGCTACACAGAATTCAATTCATTAGATACTTAGGCCAAGTCAGAGTTGGGGAAAGCATCTTACTTACCCTCGTGTGTCTGAATACAGAGAATATTATGGTTAACTCATCACTCAAAATGCAGTAAGCTGGAACCAAGAGATGTAATGGCAGATGGCACACTACCTTTTGAAGTAAATGCCCTCCCTAGGAGTAAGTAAGAAGAAAAATATAAGCCTTCCCTCCTCCACTGTGATAGCTTTGTCATGCATTATTCCCAAGTGGCCACTTGCTTCATTTAGAGGTTCTGCTGGAAAAAAAATCTGATGTTCAGAAAGGCCCTTGGAGTCCAAATAATCTCAGTCTCAAAGGTGAATCAAATATTTCAAACTCAAAATATCTGAAGTTTAATTTAAATCAAAATCAATAAAAAACAAATATTGTGACTTTAACCACTACCAAGAGAAATCCTCCAAAGCAGCAGTTATTCTTCCCTTAGTAAATCCAAAGGAAAACACTCTTATTATTTTATTTTTTAAATTATTATTTTTAGTTATGCATTTTTTCCCATAATTCTGCTCTAAGCTCCAGTACTCTTAGGGAACTAGCTGTGACACATATTGGCACTTTGTTTTGTCAATCTAAAAGGTGCACATAAGCAGTTATACTGATGCAGAATAGCTTGAAATCCCTTTTTACACTGCCTTTGAAGGAGACCACAGGGAAGATGCATAGAAAGCAGAGACCACTGAAGACCACTGTGTGTCCAGTGACATAGAAGTCAATAAACAGCCTCCTTCTGAAACAACATTAGTTATGGGTTTATTATTGACTCTGTTAAGAATTGGTTTGTATTCCTTTTGAAAATCTCACACTGAACTAACTGGGCTTCTTTTATAAGAAAGTACTACTATGCAATAAAGAATTGAGTTTGATATACATGTGAATAAAAAACTAGCAGCAAGCTAAAACAAATATTGTATGCAAAGACAGCTATCAGCAAAATGCTAAGGCCACTAAGCCACAGCATGAAAACCCATGCATTTCAACTATAGCATTAAGAAAAAATAAATTCCTTGAGCTTTGAAACTCTACAAATTAATGGATGATACAACAGAACACATAATCTGTGATGGATTTTATGGCTGGACTCGGTGATCTTAAAAGGTCTTTTTTCCAACCATTCTGTGATCCTGTGATCTATGGCAGTCCACTTGCATAACAGAGAACTTGTCAAGTTTAAAAAAAAAACAAACCAAAACAAAAAACCAAAAACATACTCACAAAAAACCCCAATTAAACTACACTATGCTATGAAAATTTATCAGGGAAACAAACACATTCACATAAATATTGTTTTAAACACCTAGATGACTAGCAAACCCTTGAATTGCTAGTGGTGCCATAAAATCAACATTGCCATCACTAGTCAGAGGCCATGTGCCTTATGCTAACCATGCCTTGTGCTCACTTGGCAGTGCCCCTTGTCCTGGCCTGTTGGGCTCGTTACCAACAGATCAGGAGAACCTGCTGTGTGAGCTGGTGCTTGATGCCCAGTGTTGCTTGTTGCAGCATGGAGCACAAGCACGGGCCCCAAAACGTGGGCACAGAAAGACCCCAGGACTCTGTGCCACTCACCGATGGTTAGTTGTAGGTCAATGGAGAATAGCAACCTTGAGAGCCTGGAAAAGCCTGCTTTAAGCTTGACAAAGAAAAACAGCAAGAAAAGACACTTGATCTGGCCTGGGAAAGAAACACCATCCACATCACACTGCACCTGTGTGCTCAGAGAAGCTCAGTGCCCCTTCTCTTCCAACCAGCCCTGACTCACCAAGGACCATGACCAGCTCCATAGCCATGCAGGACCACATACAGCAGTGCCTATTTCCTCAAAAAGGCTGGACTGGAGCCATTTAACTTTGAGACTGACTTGTTCAGGAGTAGCATCTAAAAGGGTCTTTCTGAACATAGGTTTTACAAACTGAGGTATACATAAGCTGCTGTCCCTTTCTGCCTACCCCTTGATAGGCCTTTAAAAGTTGTGTTCAGCTCCTCTGTGCTTCCAGCTGGAGCTGCAAAAGCCTTGCAGCTGCAAACTCCGTGATAAGGGAGAACAGTCCTTATAGCTGAATGCACTCTGCCTGCTTACTTGTAAAAGAGATACAAGTTAAAAAAAAAAAAAAAAGTCCAGATGCTCTTCTTTTATCTCATGCAATTCTTATTTCTCCCTCAACTCCTCCAGTAACCAATGAACTCTACAAAAAGTTCTGGTGGTTACTGCACCACTCTAGTCAAGGCCATAACTTGCAGTTCACTAAAGCAATTATAAATAACTGGGGAACATGAAGTGTTTACCATGTATATTTGAATGGCTCACTATTTGTCCTGGGGAAAGAATGGTAATATACCAGGAATTGCTTCATGCAGTACAAATTAAAATAGCAGTCAAATGCATCAGAGATCCATGTTTTTCACATAGCAATCTTGGTCCAAAATAGTTTATTAAAAAAAATAAAAACAAACAAACAAGCCTATGCACTTTCCCTTTTATTTACCCTTCAGAAAATGTCAACCAGTGCATTCTGTTTATTCTGTATCAGACAAAACTCAACCACTTAAAGACAAATATCTGTGTTTTTATTGCCTACATTCAACAAATCTCATTATTTTATTCATCTTGAAGAGATAATTAATTCCACCACTTTAAAGACAAATTCTTTTATATGAGCTCAAGGGTCCTCACTCCTATGCTCCCTATCTTGTGTGATTTAATTTTTTTTTTTAATTTTTTCTTACCAACATAATTTCACTTATTTATGATACCATAAATATTGCCTGAAGATAAATCAGCATTTACTCCACTCACATCCATTTAACACTGGCTCTCCCAAGTTCATGAAAGTGGCTGTCTGATCAAACAGACAGCGCTCCTTAACAGAGACACACCGAGCATTCAGCTGCAGAGCACAGAAGCCACAGGATAATTTACAATGCCAAGCCAAAAAGAAGTATCTTCGTCCTCTCTTCTCAAATTACCAGGCTGTTAGATTGCGTGTTTTGCAAACAATTTTACATTATTTGTACATCACCAGCATCCTTTTGTTCTGTTACTTGAGGGCCAGGATAAAATATTTCTGAATTTCAAATGGTCCTGCAGGGTCTTGGCCAGGCTTGGCACACTCTGTGTTCTCCAAAGTGTTTTTTTACTTAAAGGCAGCACTGAGAAAGGTACTCTGACACCATCAGCCTGCTTTCCACGCTGCAGAGGAACAATAAAAGGATTAGGGGATTTTACCAGGATGCCAAGATGTTTACCTTGGAATCATCAACAGCAACATGAAAGGACTAAAGCTATGCTAGGGGGATGTGTTCATCCTTCTGAGGCTCCTTAATTAATGAAATTAATAATCCCTAATAGTAAAGTTACTAATGAATGCAAGCTGCTTTTATCAATATAGGAAAAGCTAGGGTCATGATCTTAAAAATCTGTGATCCTCCACACCAAGTAGTTAACAGTCATTATTAAAAGGGCATCCAGCTCTTCCCTTTGCCACGCAGACTGGGGGTGGAGGGGAATGCATTGCTCTTTTCTTCTGCATTAGAGGCTGTTCTGCTGGAGGAACGCTAAGGAAACACCATCGTTCTCATCAAATGCTCAGTCACATCCTTCTCCCAAGCAAAGTCAATTTTCTACACTTGCTTTAGCTTGTAAAATAAACACTAACACATCCTACATAAGGATGCCTTCTAAAACTCGTAAGCCTCTCTCAAATCATACAGTTGATTCTGAGGAAGTCAGCTTGATTTAGTATTACACATTCATACTAGAACTCTGTCAATGCATATAAAGGACAAGATATATTTCTTGTAAAACATTTGTCATTTGGCATGTAGCGCCAACTGCTTTATTCAGTTTTCTCCAATTAGTTATTTTCCATCCAATTAAAAGAACAGGGTATGTTTAGTCTATGGACCACTCCAGCAAATGTCTTGTGATCAGTGAGAAAATTCACAGAGAATGCATACAGCATAATCATTTTGCACTATGTGTGAAATTCCAGATCATTAACCCCTTAAGAAACAAGTCTTCCACACAGCTCCCCTGGTTGTAGCTTCTGACAAGTCTTTCTTATCTACATTAAGAGCAAATTGGCTCATCACCTAATGAAGCAGCCTGCCTACTAGGGAAACAAAAGGGAAGAAAGTTATCTGTTGCCTACCACACACACAGGTATTATACTCTTAATAGATAAAAGCACAGCTGAAAGGCAGTAAATACTGTTTTTTACAATTTACATTGGTTATGAGTAAACATGAAGGCAAAAATAACTTCTTCCCTTAAAAATTCAAAAGCTAGTTCACTGCCTGTTGAAAAATCTTGCTGTAGGAAGAGTCAGGAAAAGAAGGGGTTGTGATGCTGTTATCCACAAGCAAAATAAACCAAAAAACTCCCTTGAAATATAGTATCACAAGAAAAGAAAATTATATTCTGAATTCAGATGGTATGTAATCATTTTTTACATATTCATGAAGTCTTTAATAGCAGCCTATTTTCAATTATATTTCAGAGATGGCCTACTTCTGGTTTCCCATTACAACCCATGTTAATAATGCTTCAGTGAGCCTGGGGCTAAGACATCACCTCTTCCTACGTGGAATACATAATAACCTATACATACACTCATGAGTTCTGGAAAGACTCAAGGGCTATTCAGACAGAATTTCATAGGTGCATTGCTTTGCTGTTTCTTACTACTTTTAAGATGAAGCCTGACCACGTTATGGTTTTATGGAATTATATGCCCCAGCTGCCTGTAATAGCAAGGGTTTCCATGTGATGCTATCCTCTCTAGTTCTGCATCCTGAGGTCTCTTTTTCCAAACCTATCCCAGTGCTAACAGCAGTCAAGATTTTGGCCACACCCATACATACCAAGTTTCCTCCCACAACTACTGTAGACCCGTGACGTTGTACAGCACTCTCTGTGCACCTATTTCAGCTGAATTCAGCTTTTTTAATATCTTCCTCATCTTTCTGCTACAAGTATGTGCAAACTCTGAACTGCAATATGCTGATTTTTAGTGGTGGTATCTCAAGGCTGAAATACACTTGTGCTGGAATTAGATTCTCCATAAGTGAATGAAGATACACTTGTGCTAGAATTAGGTTGTGAAGCACAGTCAACCCTACTGTTGAGGAAGGCTTAACAGGTTAGATAAGCCAAGAAGAGGACCAACAAGACAGGCAAGTAGTTATTTTTCTTCCCTGATCTGTGAACTCATGTAACTGCCCAGGGCACTGAAATATAATTGAAAAAACAAGGATGAAAACTCAAAACAATGAATTAACAAAGCTATTTTCAGTATCGTGTTTAGATACTATGCAGTAAGCCTGGAGTAATGCCACACACCAAATAAAGAAGATCAATACTGAACAGCTGCCCTAGCTCTGTGCATCTCATACATTGAAAGAAACAAAGACTGCTGGACAAAGAGAACCTACGATCATGTAAGTAAAGATCACAATCTTTGTTTCATCTTAGAAGTAACTCTAGAGAGGCAGCCTAAAACTAGCACCAACTTTTGAGTGCTTACATTCAAATTTACTGTACCTTTTTACTACTGTAATGCAATTAATGTACAAATATTGAATATAAATCTAAAATACTCTGAGGAATGCAATAGCTATGACATCTTATTAGAATGTCCACAAGTGAACATTACTAGATCTTGTTTGAACTATGTCAGAATTTGCACACAGAAATCTGAACAATTCAATAAGCCCTAAAAACTTCAAGCTAAATTAGGAAAATTATTAATTCTTTGTATTGCTCCTAAACACAAAGCCACCCAAACTATTTCATATTTCAGTATGAAGTGCTCCTAATTCTAAGAAAAACCTCCAGAGATAAGCACATATTTCCAAGGGTTCCTCTGAAATGCCAAGTGGACAGCCCTTGCCCAGAACACATAGCTTAGATATTTAGACAAGTATGTATGAGCTACCAGAGAAATCATCAATTCTACCTTTGTTTTGCTTCATGAATGACAAAAGTGTTACTTGGAAGAGGATGTGAAAACACAATCTAGGTTGACAGATTTTGGATATCTACATTTTAGAACAAGTTGTTCAGAAAAATCCTGCTCCAGGCAACTGTAAAGAGATTTTAGGCTTTAGGTAAAAGCAGTGGAAATGGTGTGCACGAACAGTGAACCTCAACACAGCTTTGCTAGTTGGAAAAAAAAAAAAGCTGTGCTTCAGGCAAGTGGCAGTAGAAAGAAAAGCTGAGGAAGTACATACCTTCAGTGCACTTTATGCCTCATTTTGCAACAAATAAAGCAATTTGCAGATCACTGAGTATATAAAATCACTTTTATGCTTTATAGAATCAGATTACAGTAGGCACCACATTCCGCCTGCTTTTAAAGGCTTTGGTCCTTATTCACAGGAAAGAGACAAAGAGAATGGAGTATCACAGACTCTGGAAAATGTTTACATGAAGGTGATCAGATAGAGCAAAAGCTCTTGACCAAAAAGGCCAATGTCACTGGACAATCCAAAATCTCTGTTGCAAAGCTCCACAGTCCAGCTCACACAAGCACTCAAGAGTCCTCATTCAAGGCCTCATCTCCCAGATGCTGGAGTTGACAGACCAAATGCCCTCCTCTGATGTTTGAAGACTGCTAAGAAAATCTTGCATCTCTCACTAGTTCATGCTCGTGCACTAGTTCATCATCCAACACATGCAGCAGCTGGATAAACAGAGGTTTGCACTGAACATAAAGATTTCTTTTGATTTGTAATTAAAACCATTACTGGCCATCACAGCTCACCTGTCATGAAACCAATAATAGTTTTAAATGTCAGGCATCAAAGGAGCCTAAACACAGAATCCAGCCTGAGCTCTGGCATTTATGCCTCTTAAGACACATATTGAACACAGAAATACTTCCCACTTTTCCACATGTAGGAGGACTTCTCATACCTGCATTGCAGACTTGACTTAAACATGATCCAAAAATAATATTAGCCCTAAATGGAGAGGGGTTGGTTTTTTTTCCATGAGGAAGCAATAACCCTCCTTAAAAGAAAAGCATTCTCTTCCCATTTCCTTTTTCCGGGGTTCTATTAAATACCTAACTGACAATTATGGGCACTTGACATCTATGGTCTTTCTTATTATCCCCTTCTGCCTCACAAAACAGGTGTCCCTAACAGAACCAAGATGTGCAAAGTAGCTGTGAAGCTATACAAGCCCAGCAAATGACAACGATACTTGAAGCAATGACCTAAGCAAGTCAGGGTGCAATTCCCTTTGGCTTTCTGTAGAGCACGGTACAATCTATTAGATGCGTTATGCACATCTACCCCTACATTAAACACACAAAAACCTAAAACCAACCAAACAAAAAAACCCATCAAATCACACCACACAACCAAACTGAGCTTGGGAAAACACACTAGGTCCTGTCACTGTGTGTTAGAACTAACATGCAATGTAAGGACACTGCTAAGCAAAGGGCTGTGGACACTTGCATGACATACAGTGGAGTAGAAGGTAAAATCCAAAGCACTAGCGTGGCTCATGTAGAGCAAGCTGGGTGACTGCCAATAGTAGTAATGAAAGAAGAACAAGTATGGGATTTTAGAAGAAACAGTGTAAGTGTACTTGGATGTGGCTAGGTGGGGTGATGATTAATCATCCTGAAAGTCTACAAGCTTCCTGACAGAAAGCTACATAGTCAGAGTTTTCTTAGGCAGATATCTACAGAAAGATACAAAGAATGGAAGGACCAACCTTGATGGCATTATACAACATCAGTAGTAAATGGGCACCAGCTAGACTTAAAACCTACTAATCACTGGGCCTTTGTGTCCAGCCTGTTTTCCACCTATCTGGCAGACCTCCCACTCAGTTGATTGCTTTCCAATCTGACTTGAAGAGCACTATGGAAGACAATGTCAAAAATCAAGGGAAAGGACATCTGCTCCACTCCTATCAGCCACTGAGCCAGTTATCTCACCACAGAAGGCAATCAAATTGGTTTGCCATAATTTGTCCTTAGAAAATTCAAGATGATTATTCAGAATTACTTTCTTGTTCTTTGTATACCCGCAAACAGCTTCCAGGAGGATCTATTTCTGCCATAATCTTCCTGGGGACTGTGGTGAGGCTGACCCTCCAGGGCTCCTATTTGTCTTTCGTGAAGACAAGCCTGATGTTTGCCCAATTCCAGCCATGGCAGAACTCTCCCAACTGGCATGACCTTTCAGTGACAGAGAGGAGCACTGCAGTGACATGAGTCATTTCCCTCAGGACCCTGGATACACCTAATCACGTTCACTGGACTTGTGCACGTACAATTTATTTAGTAAGGCCTTTTCTCTTCTCCCACTCTGGCAGTATTTCACTTCCCCGCTGTCACTAGGAACGGGGAACTGTGATTCCAGGACTTAGAGGAGACCTTATCTGAAGCAAAGAAGGCAATGAACACCTCATTGTTTTCCATGCCTTTGTTCACTGCATCTTCTGCATAATTCAGCAAAAGGTCCACATTTTCTTTAGTCTTCCTTTCACTGCCAAGGTACTGTAGAAGACCTTTTTGCTCCTATTAACATGCCCCATACATTTCACCTCCAGCTGAGCTTTCCAGATTGCTCCCTGCATGCCTTGGTGAAGTTTCAGTATTCCTCACAGTCTGCTCATTCTTATTTTCACCTTCCATACAATTTGCTTGCATTCCCTACTTAGCAGCATCTGCCTGACTTCCTGCACATCAAAGTGGGTAGAAGAGACCAAGGAAGAGTTAAGGAGATTGTCCCTGAAGATCAGACAACTCTCCTGGGTCCCTCTCCTTCAGATCAGCCTCCTATAGGATCTCTCCTACCAGTTCCCTGAGCAAGCTGGAGTCTGCTCTCCTGAACTCCAAGGAGCTTGTTCTGTTATCAGCCTTCTCTTCCCTGACAATTTTAAATGTCACCATTTCATAATTGCTGCTGCCAAAGCTGTCATCAACCCCAAACCCATTTTTCCTTATAAGCAGTAGGTCTGGCAGAACCGCTCCACTGGTCAGCCTGTCCAGCACCTGTGTTAAAAGACTCAGAAACAACTACTAGGGGTATGGGCTGCAGCTTCCAGGCAATGCACAGTTTCATCATACGGGAAACCATAGGATTATATTAATTTTATGTAAGATTCAGTGAGCTAACAGTCAAAAAGCATGGCCAAAAAAAAAAAAAATCCATGCTCTGGCTTTTCTCTCATGATGCACAGAAGAACTGCTTGTTTGGAATACACAGGATCCAACACAGGGCATTTCCCAGGCGCAGCTTCAGGCGTGACTTCCAGAGAGGTCCAACATACCTTTAGCAACCATCTGAATTCTTTGGAGGCTGAAGAGCTTAAGTTAAGTTCATCAGGAATATGCACTGATCTCAGTCTAGCTTTTCAGTATTCTTAAGAAAATGGAAAAGGAAGAAATGAAAGAGGCAGTCATGGAATTTGACAACATAGTCTTTGTTTATCATTTTGAGGATCTTGATCTCTGGCATACATGGAATTTTCAGAAGGATTTGACTGTCACGAAGGGAAACAGAGTCCAGATGTCCAATGCTCAAATAACAGAGCCTGCATACAGTTGTTGGGGAGCCAGAGTGAAAGAAGTCTGGTATATTTATGTTCTGTTTTAGTCTTAAAATATGATTGTCTGATGAGAAAGCTGAATGAATGTTTTGATTTGGACAACAGAAAGTCTCTGGAAAACTAGAGACTGACAATAAACTGCATCAGGTCTAGACTAATGCTCAAGTATCTTTTTTTTTTTTTTAATTTTAAGGTCAAGCATGGCTCAAGGAAGGGTAAAATATGGAGGTCATATTCCATGAGAAGATTTTTATCAGGAATCCTTTCCTCAGGCTTTTCAAGCAGCAGGGTTTTGAAATCACCTCTGCTTGGACACCCATACTGCCTTGGATCTCACAGTCATGTTTCAAAGTACCTACAGAAGGCTGCAGCATTTTAGATAGCTAGTGTAGATTTGCTTCAGTTTTGGCCTTTGTGGACACCACCTTCCAGCCTCTTACGCCTCTGCTCCCTGCAAAGCTGTCTTATTCTTATCTTGCAGCAGACTGACAGAAGACACACACACTGCATCCTTTTTCAAAGAAGCTTCATGTCTGCTCTTCTGCTGGTCTACAGTATAGACCATCCAGCTAAGGACAGATGTTTGCCAATATTATTTTTCAGTCAATGACTTCCCAAGTACATGCTGGCAGCCCTAACCATACTTAGAACTTCCTCTCCAAACAAGAGAGCTATACTAGAGTCAAAATAAAGGTGAGAAATTAAACTTCATACCATACTCAGTATGGAACACAGTATGAACACACTGAATCCTCCAGCTTGAAGAAGAAGACCCAATACACACATGCACACCCCTAAAAGGACTTTGGGAGCAGCTAGGTACAGGAACAGTCTTTAGCAGTAAGCAATGTTTCACTATTTCCCAAGCTACCTTCCTGCTGCTTAAAGTCACTCCACATTTAAGGTCCAACTGGAAGTTCAAAGCAGACTTCACAGATAGCAGTGAAAAATACCGAGAATTTCAAGAATGCATAATCTTTATTGACACCTGGCAAAATAGTTGTTAGTACTAAGACCTATAAATCCTGGCCAAAGAGGCTTAAAAATAAATAAATAAGGAACTTTAGTCACCTGATGTGCATTTGCAAAATTGTTGTGGGAATAACATGATTGTCCTCGTTTTCTATCCTCAGAACGCATACTACAGCATAAGACACCTTACATGCCCCTCAGCATGTGTTAACAGTTCTACATGCCCTTGCTCTTTGTTTCATGAAACAAATAATACTTTCCTTAAGGACAGAGTAAGTTTGCAATTTATGCTCCCCCTTACCCTTCCAATACTGCCTGTGTGGGAATAGTTGGTTGTTAAGGTCACAGATTACAAGAGATAAAGCTCTGTACATCTATGAAGGTCCACCTATATTCATGAGGAAACAGTTCTGTTCAAAAGATATATAATACCCCTCACACACATTTTTCCTCAATAGCATCTCTGCACAAGGAAGGATGGAAAGACATGGGCTTACTTTTCCCTAGTGACAGATCTTCATCCCTTATATCTCACACAACTACCTCTAGCATGCAGTATTAGCAAACAGTTTGTGAAACTTTCCAGACCCATTTACAAGCACAAATTGTCATAATAAATAGTCATAAATGTACTGTCATAAAACTCCCACAGAAAATGCTATGAAGGGATTGATGCAGCAGCATCAAAAGGAGCAGAAAGGCTACCAAAAAGAAAGGAACTCAATAATAGTTTCCCCTTGTACAAACACAGGGAAATGGATTTTTGCAACAGATAATCAACAGCTGTTATCACTAATTACTGATAGATAAATAACATTTAACAGTATTTCATCTTACAAATTATGTTTTATGCGCTCAACTTCATCCGCATTCACTGTGTAGTATTAACCCAGTTGTACCTTTGAACCAAAGTTAGCATCCGCAGCCCAGAGAAAGAGGGCCAGTCTTATTTAAGCTACACAATACTGTTTAAGCCTATTAGGACTTGAAAGAAAAAAAAAAAAAAAGATACAGCAATGTTGCTGTTTCCTTTCCTAGGGGGAAGGATTGCTTCTTCCATCAGAATATAATTTTCTAAGAGCATCTTTTCAATTTAGCTACAACTGTAACATTTTCCTGGCTTATGTGGGTTTTTTGATGTCACTACATACCCAGCTGCCTATTTATTTTAATTTAGTTAACACTGACAAAAAAGCAAAAGCCTTGAGTTTGTTAAATTACCAAAATGCACACATGGCACAAGAGAAGGCTTCACGTACATGCATTGAGACTGCAGGAAAATTAAAACAACTCATAGTTAAGAAATTCATATAATACCCTTCAGAAATGACAAATCTAAATCGGTCTCAGAAGAAAACAAGGCTAATAATCTCGTAGTCATTAAGCCATAAATTTAAGGGACAAAAATAAACCACTGAAGCTCCAACACAGTAAGTCACTGAATACAGCACTTTAGAACCACCTGAGCAATATTAAAGTATGGATAACGTTTAGAGAAAATGTTGTTAAAAATATTTTGAAGGCTAGGTAGCTATGCAAACAACGTACCTGTCTCGTAGCCGCAATGGCTTCTATAAAATGGCAGAAACAAGCTATGCCAACATCTGCCTGACTTAAACCAGTCTAAGCTCAAATCAATGGAAAGTCAAAACAGAACATGTTAATTTGGATTTAACAGGACAAGACTGAAATATCCACTTTACAGTAAAACACAGTTCCTTATTTTTGCCCCTTGTGAATGTAAGGTGACTCAAAAAAACCCCAAAACCAAGAGTGCTGTCAATGAGATCTTTGCTCCCGTGTCCTTTGCACTCCTGCTATGGCCAAGGCACGCATCTTTCCCAACAACATGCATGCAACCCAATGGATCCCAAGAAACTAACCTCTTCATAAAGTTCTTCTAGTAAAGGGTTTTGGCATGCTAGTGATACTTACCTTTTCTTTATGAGATCTCCTTACCCAACAAAAACTCTTTTGGCCCACACTCCAGAGAACACCCGCTCTTTCTGCTCCATCCACCAGATCCAATGCTACAATCAGTCTCACTGGCCCAGCCACTCAAGCTGCACCCAAATGAGAAGATGGCTAGTCCCTGCTTTTCTTCCACTTTGTTGCAGGTAAATATACCCAAGAATCAGCAAGTTGCATTGCAGATAAAAAATGTTCAAGAGAAGGGTTCTAAGGAACTTCCAAGATCCCAAATGCCCCAGAAATGGAATGTCCTACTGAATTCAAAATCAGTACACAGCACATCTGCTATGTCAACCTTAAAACTTTACTTAGGGAATAACAAACCATGCCTTTGGAGGGAAAAAAAAAAAAAAAAAAAAAAAAGAAAGCATCTGAGACCAAAACACAGGATTCAAGTGTGGACAAAGTTTTGCCCCTTTGACAATGCAAAAACACTGAACAAGTTGCAGAAAAAATAAGTTTGCATCAGTTATGTTGTAACCTTTACAAAATTAATTTGGGTAACAAAATGAAAATGTTTCAATTTGACCAAGACTTCCTGATACCCACACAGCAGTCTCAGTTCATGCTAACTCAAAGCTCAGAGGCTTGAAGACATGCTACACACCAAGACATACGCAAACCAAGACTTTCATAAAGTTTTTCATTGTTTATACAGTTGGTAACCATTTACTGCTAAAGGCAATATGCAGTAAAGGGTTTTTGTTGGGTTTTTCCTTTTTTTCTTGTTTTAAAAATGAGTCGATACCACATGTTTTCACAGACAAAAGAAAAAATTTCTTTAAAAGCCAAAGCAGCCAGATTCGTTTTGGAAAGAAGCTTGCAAAATCCCAACGAACCACATCTGCACAATAACTCTAGCAATGATATAAAGTGATTCCCACTAGTGCCTAGTTCCTATGTCCTAATGTAAAAGTTTATCCCTTTAACACAGCACTGTCTCTGAAAAAGGCTCTTCCTGGCTACAATCTCATTACGTAAGCCCCCACTCTATTAAAACTGGTTAAGCATTCCCACTCCATCCATCAATCTAGTGTCCTCATCCCATGAGATTCTCTGCTGACACCTCTACAAAATTTAGTAACTCAAATGTGACTGGGGTAGCCAAACGAAGCAATAACCTGTGACTCTTGCAGTAAATTTCACTGGCTTGGAAAGTTAAATATCTCAGACTAAAGCAGTCCTGCAATGACTTCAAGGAGCTGCACTAAAGTACTGACTCCACCTCCCAGCTCCGAGCAGTTAAGCTGTCTCATTTCAAAGCAATTCCACAAGTTGGCTTTAGCTGCAAGCATTCCACATTTTAAAGTGTTGGGTTTTTTTAATGCAAGTCTGCAATAAGAAGCCACACATATTCAGAAAGTGAACTCTGAAAGCAAGTCACAGGCTTGACCACAGACCACTCTGAACTAAAACATGGAAATTTGACAGGAAAGCACAGTCTACCTCTTCAAAAGAAGGGCTTCACATCATACCAATTAAAACGCTTGGGAAATCCAAGAAGCCTGTCTTGTCTCCTCACTTCATCTGTTCATTGTAGGGGGGAAAAAATTCCATCTGTGCATAGAAAGTTCCCAAATCCGGCACTACAGACTGCATGCTGTTAAATTAGTGCATTCATTAGCACAGTGTTTTGGAAATGTGCCTATACATTGTGTGTGGTAGAGGAAGGATCTTTCATTTTTTTTTAAAAAAAAAAAAGGGAGAGAGAGAGGGGGAAAAAAAAAATACCCCAAGCTGGTCTATTCTAGCATCTCAGCACTAGTAAAAATTATCATAGAACTTCTCCTTATGAGCTTTTACACAAAACACATGATCTCAAGCATCAGAGTAACTAGCAGCGCAATTACAACTTGATCATATGTGGTGTATCTCCTGAACAGAGAGTCTGTATTATACGCTTTCAGCATATCATTGACTGGGTTTGCTTTTCTTTGTGATCTGCATTTACCTCGACACAAGTATGGATAGCTCTCCCTGCACACAGCTATGTTACACATGCAGTCACAACATAAAGAAGAAAGGTAACTTTTCCAGTTTCAAAAGAAACAGAAAGCCCCCTTCTCAGCATCACCATAGATAGATACCTCATCCTAACTGCTTTTCCCATTGCATTTCAGCTCCCATCAAAAACTTTTACTTTTTACACTTATTTGAGTATGATCATCTGGCATAAGAAGGTATTTCCCCACTTTTGCTCATTTTTATAGACAATTACTGGTTACTTTGTATTACAGCCATTTAAAATAATGACTGAACTTGGGTTTTGCCATTCCTGGGAAGCGCCTCCTCTTAGTCCTGACTACACTGACTGTGTTTTGACACGTAGCAAGGAAGGCAGTTCCTATCAACCAACTTTGTCACCTAAAGCTAAAGCTTTTTCCACCAGGAGCTCAACTTAAGAGACCCAACTCCATTGACTTACAGGCACCTAAGAAAACTAATTATTTCCCTTTCCTGATGCCTCATAGAACTTAAGGCACCTAACGTGACTTAGGTTTCATTCCTCCCTCCCCAATTTTATGACCTGAACACTATTGATGCTCACATTTCTACATGCATAAATACACTCAAGATCTAGTTTTACGTTGTTTGTATTTCAGCCTCTGCCTTTCCCATGACTTCAAAACTCCTGCCTGTATGTCTTCCATCTGTGGATTCAAGTTTCAAGAACATGAGGCTCATCAACAAAATACTACTCAAGCCTGAACCTGTGAAGCACTCAAGTGCAGCAGCAGTTTTCCGCATGGAGATGGAAGTCCTCTGAGTGCAGTAAAACTACTCTGGTGTGTAAAGTTACTTATGTGCTTAAGCACTTCAGGATCTGTCCTTAATTTTTAAAGCAAGTTTTCTGCCAAAATGGCAAGGAGTTTCAAACAATCAGCAGTTCTTGGGAGATTTCCTCTTCTAGTTCTAAATCTTATAAGAACAGCTGTTCTGGAGAAAACTTGGCCATATCTGAATGTCCAGACAGGCTCCAAAACCACAGGTGCGGGCTCCAAGCCAGGGATGCATATGTAAGTCTTCCTGAAGTTCAATGGGATTCAGGTTTTCTCCATTCTCTAACTACAAAACCAACACAGAAGGCACAATGATCAATAATGAAGCTTCAGCAATGGACATGTATTTGCTGCTCACATTGCAGCCAACACTATTAATCAAATTTAAGGTTGAGACAGTTTAGCAAGACTTTTTGTACTGTTCCCACCACTGACTAGCCCTGTTGTATTAAGCTTAGAGTGTCATCGTTTTAGTACTGCGGGTCAGTAGGGAAACCAGATAAACTAGACCATGCAGTGTGCAGGCAGGGTTCTCAGGGGGCAGAGGGCTACCTTGCTGTATCAGTAGAAAAGCCATTTGTTCAAAGCATGATTACAGTATTACACATGCTGTAATCAGCAAACAGTGGCTGTAACAGCCCCAAGAGTAATTCCTACTGAAGTCTTTGTTTTTTGTAAGCTTTACCAGTTAGCACTAGATGTGAAGCAGATATTGCATTAAGAGAATTCATAAGACCTACACAGTTTTCTCAGTTAAAAACTGGTTTAAAATGAGATATATTCTCACCTAAAGTCATAGCAATTCCTGAATCATTTTCCAGCATACCAGTCTTCTGTCTTCTCCAGCAGAAAATTTGCTGTTAGTCAACCTCTCAAAGTCAACCTCTCAACATGCCAGATATTTTTTCCTGCCATCTGACACAACTGCCATTTCACAAAAAGCATATGAACTTGTTCATATTACCCTCCTGATCTATCAGGAGACTTGAAACCACATACTTAGCTACTTATTTGAATCTTGTGCCATAAACACTTTCTCCAGAAGTCATCACAAATGTACATTAACTGTCATGATCTAGGAAGTGGGAAAGATGAAACAATTCTAGATACTAAAGTTAACTTTATGAAGTTATTGGCTTTGCGGCCAAATCATTCATTGAACAGGTTTTTGCTCAGTACGCTCCAGACCAAATTTGCATTGGGAGGTTATCTGTACAGGCTTATTGATGAAGTCTCTCAACTGTGTTCATTACAACAAACATTTTGTTCTATTAGAGGATAAAAGTCAATCTATTTCACACAATATGACTCAAGTCCAACAAAGTGTAACCATTAAAAAAAAAAAAAAAAATCAATGCTGAAAACCTGTTTATTCAGAACTTGACAGAGACTATCAGATTCAGGGTGCAGGAGAAAAAAACCTCCAACTGATCAAAAAATACATTAAAAATACTCTCTAACTCATATTGCAACAGCTGCGTATCATTCACTCCTACATGCAAACCATTTTGAACTCCAGTATTACATCAGGGCCATCTTGATGGTAAGAGAAGCAATTCCTAGAATTTTGCAGCTTATAAGGTGCAGAAGTTAAAGTGGTATCTGATGCTCAAACACTCACTTTAAATTCCTCATCTGCTCTTTGCCCATTACAGGACTTCAGTAACCCCTAAGGTGACAACTTTGGTAAGGATCAACAGAAACTCAAGTAAAACCTGTGACAGCTTTTCATGCTTTTAATTGCACTTCATCTCCCTTAAGGTGCAAGTTGAACTGCACACCAAACTGTACTCAAAATTACTAAAAATAAAGAAAAATCAAGTCCTAAACTCTCTAGAGTAATGGGTTAAAACAAAAGCTCAGGGTTCATGGATTGCTACTGTCAGCAGTGTCAGTAAAAGCATTTACTGATCGTCTATCCCTGGATATCCTCCAGTCAGCGCTGGCTGGCAATGGACAGCAGGTTTGCAATGAATATTGCCAGATTTGTCATACATAATTGCAGAGGGTTTCTCCTGTCAGCTTGTGGGTGGGAGTCAGAGGGGGGACCCTACATAGTATGACTAATTAATTGAAAAAATGTCCAAATAGCCATTCATCATGGTCATCATCCACAACAAAGTCACATGTCAATTTTTAAATCAGTATTTTCTTGGCTTGCAGTTTCCTTCCTGTGCTTCACAGAGGCAGTGCTAACGGTGAAGAAGAGTACAACCTGCACAGTGTGGGAGTAGCACAGATACTGTGCTACCTAAACAAGGCAAGGGGCTTGGGATGACAATACAGATGTGTTGGGCCTGGGGGGAGGAGGGGGCAGGGAATGGGAAGTTTTTTTGGTAGTGGGGGAAGAGCCACCTTGTGAGAGCAAAAAGCTCCCCTGGCTCCAAGGTGAAGACCCCTCAGCCCAGGCTGGGCCAATGAGCACTGGAGAAATGCCTCTGTGAATCCATAGTTGTGAGGGGAAGGACTGTCCTGAAAAGAAGTAGGTGTGGTACCTGGAGGAGAGGCCATTGACCTCAACAAAAGACGACCATTGGCCTAAACAAAGGACAGACAGACAGAGAGAGAGAGCTTCATTGCCAGAGGGAAAGACAGAGACCCAGACCCAGTTCACCTGATGGAGCAGGAAAAGGCGAAAGAGGTCCTTGCAGCCCATGGAGATTCAATAGCAGAGCAGAGACCCATGTGTAGGCCATGGAGGACCCACGCTGGAGCAGAGAACCTGAGCCTGAGGGCAAGTGGGACTGGAACTGGGACCCCAAGAGTTGCTCGTTGCCAGAGTGGGGGTGGACCCCAGAGTGGGGGGTGAGTCTGCAGCCCATGGACATCCCCATGCCAGAACCAGAAGCTGAGCCCGAAGAGGTATGTGACTCCATGGGAAGCTTGCTCTGGAACATCTTGTTCCTGGACTTTCATGCCAGGAAGAGCAGCAGAGGTGAACTAACTGAACCCCCATTCCCTGCCCCCTGTGCTGGTGGTGGGGAAGGCAGAGAAATCGGGAGCAAAGTGGTTTGAGCCTGGGAAGAAGGGAGGGGTGGGGGGAAGGTGTTGTAAGATGTGGTTGTTATGTCTCATTGCATTACTTAGATGAAATGGCAACAAATTAAATTGATTTTTTTTCCCCAAGTTTGAGTCTGTGTTGCCTGTGACCATAACTGGTGAGCGAGCTGTCCCTGTCCTTCATTCCTAATCCTGTGTCCCCCATCCCATCTCACTGGTTGGGGGAAGTGAATGCAGTCCCATTCTGGATCAAACCACCACAGCAGGGTAAACTCGTCCCGTTTCTAAAGAATAAAGGTTCCTCGGGAGTTGTGGGTGTGTGCTTGTAATGAAGCCTTCAGTAAAAACTGACATGAACTTGAGAGCTCAGGAAGAACTTTAAAAGCAAGTTAGAAAGCAAATGCCTTAAAAGTAAGGAAAGAAGCTTGGTTTTCCTCTTGTTGCTTGACAGGAGAGCGTAATTTGCTCTCCTAACACAGCCACCAATGATTCTGTCCATTGCAAAAGCATTACATAAAGGATGAACCTGACGGAAATGAATGATACAGAATATTATGTCATTTTTAAGCTTTACTGCTAGGGAGGCCAATTTTGGTTTTGTACATAAATCTAATCACTCTACTCTTTCAGAGCATTCATTCCAAGTACTTCTCTCATGAAATCCTTGACATCACAAACAAAACAATGCCACCCACAAAAACTTATAGATTAGTCTCATTCTATACCATAGCAAAATGCTATGGAAACACAGTGTTAGTGGGAAGAATATCAGCCAGCATATTTCATAAATGGGGGGGGGGATCCAGACAGAATTGCTCTAAACCTTTTTTAAAAGTCACAAAATTAAAAAAAAAAAAATGTTCATACTAGTATTCAGTAAGTTAGTATGAAGTATACATGGGACTGGTGTTTTTAATAGGAATTACCAATTGATATCCTATCAGCTTCTTGAGAAACAAATAAAAGGAAGCTCAGGTCTATTACCCAAGTTTCCAGTGAAGAAAAGTGTGATGCTATCTCTGATCTGTTTAACTAGATGTAGAGCTGCAATAAGCAAAAAGCAAACAGACGGTGTGGGGAGTGAGGGAAGCCAGCTATATTCCTTGAAATGTTAAAGTCTAGAAAAACCTCCAAGGTACCCTCTGCATTCTCCATTCACTGAATTCTGTCTCATATAATCGGCTAATTCAAAAGCTCAAGTGGTAGATACCCCAAGGAGCTAATAAAGACAGTAGCTCCCAGCTCCAGTCCACCTGTCAGGACTCCATGCTCTACACAAAGCTCCATAAGAGGTACCAAGTCATGTTTGATTTAACAACTCCAGCAAGGCCAAAATGGTGCCTATATACATTGCCTTTAACACCAGACTGCAAAATAAAATAACTATTCTGATCACAAGCAACCTGCAAGTTGGAGATTGTCTTTAACTTCAGTCCCATAAGAACCTTGGTTGTGATGGTGTCCTATCCACAATTCTTACACAAGAGTTTGGGTAGATTAAATGAAAGACACAGCCAGTTTCATTTCTTTGTGAGTGATATAAAAGAGTGGATGACTCCTTAACTATCAGTCTCCACACAAGGTCATTTTGTAATGAGTAGAAGGTCAGAGAGCTCTCCTAGCTGTATGTATGCTTAACAGACCTTTGCATTCCTGCTCCAGTTCTGGTTATGAAGCAGCACCCACAGATCTGAAGGAGGGTTTAAACAATGTATAAAAGTGGTATTTTAAATAATTCTGTTAGAAAAAAAGTTTTAAAAGACAAACAATGGGATTCTACAAAACCAGTACCCTGCATCTATGGATAACTCTGTGTATCTTAGCTAGTTGTTACTTATATTAACTGTGTATTTAGCATAGCCAAATCTTTCCATGTTTCCAGTTCTTCCTGGAGAGCTTCTATGCTAGGACAAACCCAAGCACTATAAACTACTTGGGAAGGAATTTATAAATGACACTAATTAAGGAGTAGTAGACATTTTCAAAGCTACTAGAATTCTACAGGCCCAAAACAATCTTCATCGAAACATTTCCTCAGACATTTGCTCTTGTGAAATAGCTTTATTAAAATTTTCCTGGCAAAACAACACTCCTCTAGATCTTTTCATGCCTCATATAAGTCTTTTAGGACAATAACTACAACAACCACAAATCATCAGTGTATATGAAATTCTGAGAGTCAAATGATTATTCTAGTTATTTGCCACTACATTTTCATTTTCCCAAACATTTTGAAATATCATGCACAGATATAATTTCATACAGAACACTTAAAATACTTAAAGAAAAACACTGTAAAGCTGCTGAAAACTGAATAATAAATCCTAATATTGACGTCTTCACACACTGTCAGTAGTTTATCTTTAGACAGAGATGATGATATTATCTAAGGCAGAAATGTTATCTTGCTGATAAGCAGCTGTTACTTTTTCCACATAATGGTGTTTAATTTGGCATAATAAAAATATTTTTGACCTTTATTTCCTTTTATTTTTTGAAGATATTAATCAATATTACAAAGAGGGACCAGGAGCAAAGAATCTACACATTTGTATGTCCTTACTGTACTACAGATACTTTAAAAGTATGTAAATAAGGGTGATTTTATAGTAAGGAAAAAAAAAGGGGGCAATTTTAACCTACCACTTGAAAAGCTCTCACACAAAATACTCAGATCAACTCTGCACAGAAGCCATTTCACTTGACTAGCCTCAATGGGATATTCTTGTCCCGGTCCTTTATCATAACATCATTTAATACAACCCAAAAGCTACCTTTCCAGTCCTGACGCTTGACAACCACGTCCTACGCTGAAATCACGTCTTTATCAGCAGTGCCATTTTTCCTGTCCAGTGTAATTTCCTGTCCCCTAAACCTGGGACCCTTCCTGCCAATGTGTGCTCTGACCTGTCAGGCTGACCAAAACGAATACACCAGCATAAATCTGATGATGGCATTTCACAGCAGCCACTAATAAGTGAAGCGTCCAAGTACATAAGGCCCCCAAATACTGTTCCAGAGGATTTAAACTATTGTGTTACATCTGGCCAGAAATGCTGGCACAATACTGACAAGATATGACTTATGGAAAGTCAAACCTCAGCCCTGCTCCAGCTTAAAAAAATTGATTTAATTTACAATCAGAGACCAAACATAAATATACTGTTTGCTGTTTGGCTGCCCTTTCCCCAGTAAGAGATTGCACAGTGCACTGCAAGAGACCATTCATGGTAGGACCAGACAGAGACATGATGAGGAACTAGGCAATTAAAAAAAAAAATCCAGAAGGATTTGAGGGAACCATTTGCAGAACATACATTCTCAAACCATGTCCTCTCTCCGCATTACAGAGCAGATGTCTCTGAAGAAGAACGGTTACTTTCCATGGAGTTCCCAGGTCTCCTTCCCTTGGAGAGTAGTGAGCAAAGTTTGCCTCGAGTCAAACCTTGCCCTCAGTCAGCACATACCTACTTTTCAAATGCAACCACCTCCTCCCTGCTGCTGGCTTACTGCTACATCTTTGGTCACCACAATAGAGAACAGAAGTCACTGTGATCAGCATGAGACAACCAGCAACACCAGGGACTCGGCACTGCTCATGGGTACCACACACGAGCTGCATCACCTCCTCACTGCCACGAATGCTGCAACACTGATCTGTAGAGCATGAATCAATGCCAAGAGCAAGGTTGACAGGTAGCATCTGTTTAATAAATCCAGCAACCTTCAGCTTTAAAAAAGAGAAAATTCAGCAGCAACAGGTCCCAAAGCCCACCCAACCTTCATTAATATTGCAAATACATTAACTTTATGGTTTGAAAAAATACAGTACAATGTGGTTGCTGGGAATATTCCTTTATTGATAAGCCATGTAAAGCTGAGTGGGAAAACTGCACTTTTGAAATCAGTCTACTACTAATTTCTAAATAGATCAGTGACATATTTATGTCACTGTGAGAGAGCTGACACTTGTATTTCCTATAGTCTTAAGAACACTCTTCCAATACATTGCTGATACTGAACAGTCAGGATAAAGGGGAATTTAAAAAAACCAAACAGTCCACCAACACAAAACAGAGATCTCTTGCTAAAATGAATTATTTGGGACAGTAAATCTGTGAACAAGAGCTTTCATTTCCCCCTTCCTTAAGTAACAAGAATGAGAAAGCAGAAGGATCACAGCACCAGCCGCAGAGGGAGAAACTGCATAGCAATGAAAGCTTTCAACATCCTACAAGAAAGCAAGCCAGCACAGTACAGGAAGGTTTAAGTAACTGCAGTTTCATAGTGGTTTTTCACATCACAGACTCAACACACATGGCCCACTAAGATCTCCACTTGCTCCAAAAGCCTGATTTATAACCAGACCTTTTGAATTTTTGAAGGAATTGATATTTTTGTAATAAAGTCTTTAGCGTCATGTTCTGTAAATAGAAAACTTTCAATATCTCAGTCTTACAGTAAAACATGTGAATGATTTTGTTGTTCTTAAGAGCTGGCAGAATTTTAAACCACTAGGCAGGCTGGAAAATGGAGGCAAAAAAATGGGAGATGGGGGTGGAGTGTGGCATTCCATAGATCAAATGGTATCAAATATATCATTGTACAGACATTTGTTCCTGTTTCTACTGCATGCCACAAGCTACAAGCAACATGATAGCAGTTCCTAAATTTGTCCAAAAGGAAGAAGCCATCTGGACTTGTTGCAAAAGCTTAAGGATAGAGGACAGGAAAAAAGGAAAGGAGGGGGGAAAAAAATAAAAAATCAACAAAACCAAAACTTACAGAGTCAGAAGCTCCAGACCTGAACTATTTTGAAGACCTCCCTGGCAAAAGACAAACAATACCCTTCGATACTAGATTAATTCCACAACTAATACAGACAGCAGCTGTAAGCAATGTCACAGCAAGAGCACGCTGCTGGACTTGGCACAAGGCTGGACTACCTCAGCTGCCCTCCCTGGGACTGCCCAGATAATTTCATGAATACATATATGTGTATATATATATACACACACACACATGTCAGCAAGCAACAGGCAGTCAAAATAAATCAGAGATACTTTTATTTTATCCATGTAAATTTGAAGACAAACAAACCTGGGTTTTTTTCTGCAGTAAATTTAGGCAAACTACTCTAGGAGACAGCCTATCGCTTTTCTTTCCCATTTGGTGATTAAAATGAACCACACACATCAACTGCAAACAAGAACACCCAGAAACTCCAAGAGTTTCATAACTGCCCCTTAAAGGGGGGGAAATGAAAGAAGGGAAAGAAAGAAGGGAAAGAAAGAAGGGAAAGAAAGAAGGGAAAGAAAGAAGGGAAAGAAAGAAGGGAAAGAAAGAAGGGAAAGAAAGAAGGGAAAGAAAGAAGGGAAAGAAAGAAGGGAAAGAAAGAAGGGAAAGAAAGAAGGGAAAGAAAGAAGGGAAAGAAAGAAGGGAAAGAAAGAAGGGAAAGAAAGAAGGGAAAGAAAGAAGGGAAAGAAAGAAGGGAAAGAAAGAAGGGAAAGAAAGAAGGGAAAGAAAGAAGGGAAAGAAAGAAGGGAAAGAAAGAAGGGAAAGAAAGAAGGGAAAGAAAGAAGGGAAAGAAAGAAGGGAAAGAAAGAAGGGAAAGAAAGAAGGGAAAGAAAGAAGGGAAAGAAAGAAGGGAAAGAAAGAAGGGAAAGAAGGGAAAGAAGGGAAAGAAGGGAAAGAAGGGAAAGAAGGGAAAGAAGGGAAAGAAGGGAAAGAAGGGAAAGAAGGGAAAGAAGGGAAAGAAGGGAAAGAAGGGAAAGAAGGGAAAGAAGGGAAAGAAGGGAAAGAAGGGAAAGAAGGGAAAGAAGGGAAAGAAGGGAAAGAAGGGAAAGAAGGGAAAGAAGGGAAAGAAGGGAAAGAAGGGAAAGAAGGGAAAGAAGGGAAAGAAGGGAAAGAAGGGAAAGAAAGAAAGAAAGAAAGAAAGAAAGAAAGAAAGAAAGAAAGAAAGAAAGAAAGAAAGAAAGAAAGAAAGAAAGAAAGAAAGAAAGAAAGAAAGAAAGAAAGAAAGAAAGAAAGAAAGAAAGAAAGAAAGAAAGAAAGAAAGAAAGAAAGAAAGAAAGAAAGAAAGAAAGAAAGAAAGAAAGAAAGAGCCACATGCAAACACAACTTGAAAAAGCCACACACAAACACAGCTTCTAGAAATGAGGGAAAAAAAAAAAATTAAAAAAATAATCTCCAAACCTGAGAATTCCAAAATGCCCTGACCTGGCAAGGCATCTGCCAAGCCCATTACAGGAGCTCGCTTCATTGCAAAATTTGGTAATTTGATTCCCTGAACATATATTGCCTCTAGATGACTGATGTACAGAAGAAAAGGATGGAGCTATCTTTAGCTTCTCTGAAAGAACATACTTGTGAAGACAAAGCTACAGTTTACAAACTATGTTTTCCTTACAATCTGTCTGTATCAATCATCATCCTGAAATCCTTTCAGTTCTGGTTTCTTTTTTTTTTTTTTTCCTCCAGCCAGTTGATTTTTTTCTCATCTTTGAACTAAACAAAAAACCCACAAGAGCCCACTTCTGGCCACGGGAGCGGCCAGGAAGTCCTGCAGCAGAGCTGAGCACCGCTGCTGTGGTCTGAGGTGAACCTCAGGGGCTGGGAGGCTGGGGTGAAGCATCGCCTGACGGCACGTTTAAGAGCAACCACCCTGCTTTTAACTAGGCAGCTGTGCCACACAGCCATCCCCGCATAGCTCTTGAGAACAGCAAGGACATGTCCTTTTTCTGGCTTTACACAATGACACTTGGGAGATAAAAATTTATATACCCCTGCTTCAAGCCCATTGCCCCTGAGAAAGATAGAGGCATGGTCAATAATCCTGTCCATTATATTCCCTCCTTGTTGGATGGAGTTATGGCAGCGGTAACAATCTACCCATCTATTAGTTGCAATGAAATCAAGCATTAAATCCCTGTTCTGGAATATTTTGATCTATTAGGTTTCCAATTGACACTTTTTCCCCTGATAAAGCCTTGCATAAAGGCTGTTGCACAGCCTGCTCAGCATTTGAGTGGGTCAGCCCATTGCTGAAACAGGCTTTGGCTAGACTAAAAAGGTACCCGGGACAGCAAGCCATCTCCATGGCATCCCTTCTGCAGGCAGAGTGGGGACTGAGCTGCAAGTCACAGAGGGGAAACGCTGCAAGTCTCATGGCCGGCAAGAGTGGTCGACACCGAGTTAGGAGTAATCATTTTTGAGGCCAGCAAACCATTTGAGCAAGACAGGAGAGGAGGGAGGGCATCAAGATCTAGGGGGAGTAGGAGGAGTGAATTCCAGGAGCAGTTGGACATGTCGGAGATATTTGGTTTCAGCGTACATTTTAGAAAAGGAATGGCATGTTTAAAGAAGGCCACAGGCGTCAGTCAAGCTGTGCTCGACACAGCCTTCCCCTTCTGGAGTATTCCCTGTTGAGCTGCGTCAGTGATTCAGCTGGACGAGTCTGCTAACAGACTGGCACATGGTCTTACGCGAGGAACAGGCTGCGGTGCACCAAATACGCTTCAGTGAAGGCATTCAGGCCTCCCCATCTATTCCAGAACATTTTCTGGGCAGCAGAGCTGGCTACCAATACTCTGTCTCGTTTCAGACCTCCAAGTTCAAATGAAGCCTCTTCCTAGGTCCAGCCACAGACAATGTCCATTTACCTGCACAGCTGCCCAGCTAGAGGTAGATTTTGCACCTGAATGTTGGAGGAGGACAGTTATTCCCACATATGACGCTATTAGTGCTGACAGGAGAATATCAATTAGGTACAAGTGTTTCATATTAATTAGCTGTTAAGCAACTGTGTGTATATACCAGTAGATAACAATTAACATGTATTCAAAAGACTTACCTATTTTGCTGTGCACTAGGGCTTGTTCTTCTCTAACATGAGCTAAAACATACAAAGCAAGAGACAAGGAAAGGGAGCAGAAGAGGGACAATTCTCAAGCCATGGAGAATTACCTCTAAAGGGAAACTCCCAATAACACTACTGGGGTCACAGCTGCAAGGCCAAAAAACCAACAGCATGAAAACAAGAAAAGGAGAAAAACAAGGGGGACAATACTGTCACAAGGGCTCGATGGCTTGGGTCACTATCTGCATTCCTCTAACCTCATTTCCTTAATAGAATCTAAGAGGGAGGGATGAAAACGTCAGGTGTCCTGTACCTACATATATTCAACATTATATATATGGCTAGATAGAATAAAAGCCAGCTGAAGACTGACAATCAAAATCCTACTTCAGTCTCTGTCTGCTTTGACTCATAAAGGCATGTGAACATTTGTAAAAGGAACTTCAACTGAGTATGTCATAACATTATTATGTTGAAACTCATTTTCCCCTGAAATAAAGATGGTGATGCTCCTCATGCTGGCAGTCACAAAAATTTCCACAAGAACTGAATTCACGGAATAAATTTAGGCTTCAATAGCATCTTTCCCCAGTCAAAAATTAACATGCCAAGCAAATACTTTACATAAAGCTCAGATATTTAGTTCATGTGAGCCAATTATCTACTTTTTGACAATTAAGAAAAATTCTAGCTTTATAATTTTCACTCCCCACATTTACTTAACTACTAGAAGAAAAAACATCATGCTCTTTAAGAGGTGGTAAGACATGATTAAATTGAATCAACTTTGCTTATTCAGATTTGTTTGAGTTACTTTGCAAATCTCTTCTTCATGTGTATTTGCCTGCTTGTTTATTTCCTCCTCAATTTATATTTGTATTCAGAAACTGGGTCCTCAATAACATCTAATGGGTGAACTGAACAACCATAGAGTAGGAGATATCAATAAAGCACAGTCTCTTGCTCAGAATGGTTGATTTTGTTCTAATACCACATTAAACAAAACCACAACAGGACTTACAAGAGCTGTAACACTTTCAGGCAAACGCTGCCAAGACCCCAGTCAGAGAAATCAGAGGAAAAAAGCTACTAATGAGCCTACAAAAACACATCCTACTGCCCATAACCTCAGCCCTCAAATTTTAGGGTAACTAGATAAAGACTGATAAACTGTGTCTGCCTTCTGTAAGGCTTTCTGCAAGAGCCCCCAGAAAGCACACAGAGAGTTAGCCAGCTGCCACCTTCCATCCTCTACAGACAGAAAGTCTGATTTTCAGAGATGGGAAACTGATGATGCTCATGCATCTGAAGGAATGGGAAAAATAAACAAGCCCCAGATATGATGACCACGCTCTTGCCAGCAGGATACAACTGCCATCGTTACTGTATTTGGGGCTTTTTCTAGAGCCCGCACAAGATAACGTCTGGATCAAGTTAGCGCAACAGGCGCACTCCAGCTTCAGAAATCCTCTCTCAAGTAGCTTCTTTCTGCCAGCTCCTCCCCTTACTTCAAGGTCAGTTAGTTTGGGGAAAAAACGGTGTATTCTCAGTTTTTTCAGAAACTACCTGGAACTACCAGATTTAACATCAAAAGGTATTTTTCTTGGTGCCTGGTTATCAAGTGTCTGCCATGTAACTTTCCACGTTTTCGTTGCCACCAGCAGAAACCTGCACAAAGCTACCTTGTGCTAAAATCTCAAGTTTCTCCTCATTTCCACAAGAGACACTAGCTGCAAGCATTTTCCCAGGGTTCCAGCCAAAACTTTTATTCTGCTTACCTGTGCCCCCATTTGGGAGTCTATCCTCTACTTTTGCCCACTGTCATAGTGCAACTATTGTTCCAAGAGATGATTCCATGCCAACACACCAAAAGAGACTCGTATGATGTAGACCCTGTGTTTCAAAGCCAGACAGATACGGTTTCCTTTCTGATCAACACTTATCTTATGAAAATGGTAACAGAAGCCTTACAATGGCACCCTACAACTCAACTCAACTTAAATATATAGTTTTCTGATTCCCTGAAGCTTTTATTTAAGATAAGCCAGCTCATGTTACAGTCGCGGGACAAAAGTAGATACAGAACCCAAGCTTCTATCATAACATTTAAAGGGTCACCACATACTTTAAAAATAGCCAAAATTTTTTAAAACATGAAAGGTCTCTAAGGCAAGAGTGATTATCTGAGATAAGCCAGAAATTTACCTCCTACCTGAATGTGAGAGTATCATCTTGCTGTCCCCACAGCATTCCAAGAATTAGCTGCAGGGAAACGTGACATCACTTTAAATGCATGTACCTGTGTGCACACTCGACACACACCTTCTCTCAGTACCACAAAAAATCACCAGCTAGTAGGACCTGAGTTTATCAACAGTTTGCCTCAAAAATACTTGCATATCTTACAACTGAAGGGTTTTATGTTGAGACAGTGCTGTCCCTACAACTGCACTGACTTGTACATGCCCAAAGAAGGACTACAGGGACAAAAAAGTAAAAATGCCAACTCTACTGGTTTAGGTTGATCTCAGGTCCCTCACAATATTCCCTTAAGAATTCTTTATTGTATTGAATGCCCACTACTTGTGAACATTTAGCACACTAAGTTCAAAATATTGTTATATTTTGTGTCACACCAGACATACTACTTGGACTCAAAGTCATCCAGTTTCCATAACACTGAATTGATTTACCGATTACCAAGATGAAGTCAAATTTATTATGGATCCTTTATTACAGAGAAACATTGTAATTCCTCTTTCCACCATTACAACAAATGGCACACATCTATTCATGTTAAATGTACGTAACAGCTTTAGGCAGTTTTTACACCTTGTAGCTTCCTCAAAACAGGAAAGTGAAATATATAGGTATTTAAACTAAAAAAATAGATCCCTACCCCAGCTCTGCCACAAAACATTTTGCATTTTGAGGGTTCCAAATATACTATTGTACAGTACACACACATACAAAAAAAAAGCATAGCAGGTATTAAATGTATCATTTCAGTTTGACTTTTCATTCTAATTACAGAAGTTAGTGAAGATGTTAGTGAGCTGAAGCAGATTTAGAATAGCATAGTGATAGCAAGCAGATCCACTACCAAGATAAACTGACAGAGTAAGCTTCCACAGCCTTTATGACAGACAAATTTTGATCTATGAACCTTCACATGCTGAATTTCAGCCAAAGAATTCGGACAACCTGAATACCAAGGAACAGATGACTCCACACAACAGGACAGATGTTACTGACTGGCCTGCCCAGCCCTCTCTCCTACCACACATCATTTCAAAACTCCTAATATATGAACTCCTAATTCATCATGACTTCTTATTTCAAAAAAAAAAAAAAAAAAAGTGATCATAAGCATGAAAAATGTTATATTCCAATTGAAATGTGTATAGCAAGACAGAAAATTTGTGCTTGACAAGGTCTTTGATTTGCTTTATCCAGGAAGGTGAAGAAAGAAGGTCTTCAATGCTAGTCAGAAGAGTAATAATAATTACAGCAGCTGATTATCTATTAGCAAAGGAAATAAATCACTAGGATTGTACTCTGGTAGGATAAAAGTGTTTCCTAGCCAAGGGCATTTCAGCCTTGCTTCTTTCCTTCTAGAACATGTAAGGGTGCCACATGGTCCCAAATCTTGTGACACAGCAGCACCCACACTGCTCTCTCATTTAGGCAGATGCCAACTTTGAAGTACACAGTCCAGTGAGGTATGAAAGCAGTGGAAATGAGACGACAGGAGAAAGGGAAACTGCCCAAGTATGACAAAGAACTGGTATTAAAACAAGAAAAAATCATTAGCTCATTTGTATCACAGGAGACTGAAGTTGAAAGCCTTAGAGAAAAACAGTTCAGGCAAGGACAATGATATTTCCTTGCCTGTATAATTTGTATGTAGGCAGCAAAAGTAGCAAAGAATTGCAAGGAGTTGAAGAGATGATCTTATATTTCAGCCAGCTACATGGCTTGCTCTGAGATTTGAATACTGTCCTGGCTTGTGCCACTGTATTCAGTTGTGTTACTAGTCAAGTCATTTATATCAAGCTTTTGATAGCTGATTACTAGTTACACGTTGCTCATTTGCTATGAGTGCCTGGCATCCTAGCGCATGGAAGAGAGCCATAGCTGTGCCTCTATAATGCTACAGAATGCTAAGTACATGGCAAAGAATACAAGGTCTTAAGAGTCTCAAATTAGCATACAGTCTTGAATCTGTTTTCCACAGTCCTGGTACTTATGGTGATGGAATGAAATAAGATTCATGTTTGCAAAGGACTTTTTTGCAAAGATGTTGTGATGAGCACTGCAGAAGTCTGAGAAAGTAATTCTGTCCTCAGGATTTGGTTTGAATAGCACATAATAAACATGGCATAGGACTGCATGTTGAACAGAAAGGAGAAAGTGAAACACTGAATAGCTGTTCATTAAGAGCTGTGCTATTCATTCTGAGCACTAAAGAGATACTCAGAAGAAACACAGCAGTGACCACGTATTTAATATGCATACCCATGAAGGAGAATTGAGCTTGCAGAGACAACACTATTGTATTATTTTAGCAGGCCTGACCTTGCAAATTTCATCACGTTCTCCAAGACTGAAGACAGACAACACACGTTAATTATTCAGATAATTCTTATTTCGCTTGTATTTAGCAGTCTTCCGTAAGATCGAGTTCTAAGATGCTGGGTGCTGGGTGAGCAAAGTAAAAAGCTATCTATTTCCCCAGAGAGAATACAGCATACTTCTTGGTAATTTAATGTTTTTAAGTTTGTGCATGCAATTCACAAATGCTGCAAGCACAGGACAGGAGATGAAGTGCCAAAAAAGTGAACAGTCAGAGAAAGTATACGCTCAAATAAAAAACAGTAAGGGAAAAAAACCTAAGAAGTCCAACAGAAGAAGTTTTCTTGTGCTGTCCTGAAGTCAAATAGCTTGGCTGGGATTTAGCAGAGGTTATAACTCCAGCATTAGCCCAGAGATACCCGACGTATACAGGAAACCCCCATTTGTATTAGTATTCACTTGTCTTCTTACAAGCTCCGCTGCTCACGAAGGCATGAAGCTGCATTTTCTAGTGCTGTATACATTAAAGTTCTATTGGTGTAGAAAGTTAGGTATTCTCAGAGGAATACACTGAGCCTTCCTCAGCTCTCTGCAATATTAGACCAACTGATCTGTAGGCTATTAGAAGCCATCATAACAGATTTCAAAAAATCATCAATGTTCTTAAAACATGCAAATAATTTCTTTTCCCATTTGGGTTATGGAATTTACTTCTGTTACCCTAACTTAAAGCCACAACAGAACAGAGCAAACTAAGGCCAAGCTACTCTTAGCACACTAAATTTCCAAGGCAAAAATATAAGTATATAATCTTATGGTAACAACAACAACCATCAAGAAATGAGAAGGAGTCAAGTTACAAAACTTACCCTAAAATCAGAGAGAATAAAGCTAGTGAACATCTAGACTCAGTAAGGAAATAAGAAGCCATCACCATGATGGAAGTACACAAAATGTGGTCTTTCAGGACACACTCTTATGAAATCTCCCAGTCAGGTACTAAACAATTAAAGGGGTCATCTCGAGCTAGAAGCATGACTCCAGGCAATACTGGTAATAGAAGTATTACATAGGAATCTCTATAGGCTCCTTTATAAAAATGAAAGTGGAAGCAAGCTGATAGGCTTCTGGGTATGAATGGGCTTTGGGAAGAGCTGGCAGTTTTTACATTAATTGCAAAAAACAGAGGCCCAGAAAGCCATATTCCACTCCCACTTCCACTAAGCTTTGCTGGTTCATCTGCTTGGCCTGCAGTGTGGCCCTTAATCTATCCTTGGGATAGCCAAGTACAAGGCTATACCTGCATTTCCAAATATTTTCCAAATATAAAATGGGCTGGTATCTGATATCAGTAATGTGTTAAACCTAAGTCAGTTAAGTCTAAAAATACAATACACATCAGCTGAACACAGTATTGGAAATTTATCTCCTACTGAAAGGGACATCAGTTCTTTTGCCCTTCGATTCACGGCTTTGTTCTTTCTAATAATGAGAACCACCTTTGTTTTTCTCCTTTCACACCCGGCGGTTAGCCCATGAAAGAACTGCTCATCAGAAGCGTATCAAATTCATTCAGTGCACTCTGACAGCAGAATAAATCGGAACAAATTGATGAGCCTACAGAAAGAGTATGGGTAGGATAAAAATTAAGGGGTTATCACAATTCTTTCTAGAATTGCACAGAACATTATGGACACAATAGGTGTCACTAGAGCTGAAGTCAGATGCAGACCATGAGAGACCAATACATATGCTTAACATTTTCTCCATCATCCAGGAGACCCAAAGCTACTGAGAAACATATTAGAAAAGAAACAGATATGGTGAGAGCACACAACCCAATCAGAGTTCCTCCTTTACCTGCTTATCAGCAGCAAAACAACTTGCATAAGTAAAGAAAGCCTTTCCATCCAGCCTGGACCAGTGCTGGGACAAATTAAGCTACAGATCCACAACAGAACTAATTCTTGATTTTAATTACAGGAGGAACACTTGCACATCAGTTTAAAACTAGAGCTACCAAACTGTAAGATACAAGTGACTTCCAAGTGACTGCTGAGCAGCAGAGAAACAAGAGGAATAGCCATTGGGCAGAAGACCAGAAGACTACCAAGTGTCCCCAAAACACAGAGCATTCTCTTCTAACTACACTCAGCCCAACTGTGCTGACTTGAACCACTGTGATCACCTCTACAAGAGAGGAAGACACCAGATCGGAGGGGCACCATCAGCACCAGTAGAAGGCACTGGCGCCATCATCATCACCACCATTACAAGAACTCTTTCCAAGACCATGCTAACCATGTGACCAAGTTTGGAAACTACAACAATCATCTTCAGGGAGTGAACAATGCAAACACATGCTGAGAGACACCTTCTTGTTGCTTACAGACTTCACTAAGTCTTCAAGAAACAGTTGTATGCAGAGCCCCAAGCACACACATGGTATATGTGGTGCCCCAAAAACAAGCAAAGCTGAACAAAGTCTGGCTTTTAACATTTTGGCTTGAAAAATATTGCAGGGGAGGGGAAAAGGTAGAAAAAGGATAGTATTTATGGTAAGTCTTTATTCTTTGCCAATGGGACAATTAAGCTGGAACTCTAAATATGAAGGATGCAGGGCAAATTAAAAATTTTAAGCACTATAGAATTACTGGTTTAATGGGTCTGCCAAATGACAGCACACTCCCGGCAAAGAATTCTGGCTGCAGAAAGCCCTTAATCCCAATGAATAACTAACTGGGAATAATGTCAGCAAAACAGCTGTCAGGATGAAATGCTGTTCAAGTTGACTAGAGGAACAACTGCCTAGAGCTGGAAAGCACTACGTTCAGCCCAACCTCAAAGCAAAGAGCAGGAACTGACTCCACAGTTTAACATCTGCCACCACCACCACCTTCTGTCCTAAAAATGGGAGTATGAAGGAGGAAGACAGAAGCAGCAAAGGAAAGAAGCAACTGTTCTCTTCAGAAACATAGCAGTGTAACTCTAGAATGAATTTGAGAGTTATCAAAGTCTCTTCCAAAGAGAAGATGAGGCAAGCCAGTACCTATCTGTACTTCGCGCTTCTCACTTTCCACTAAGGTGGAAAGAGCTGCTAAATGCTAGCACAGAGTAACTGTTAAGAAACAACTTCACAGAAACTATGTACCAGAGGAGCTCTATTAGGCACTGCTGAACAGCTTACTGAAGACAGAATTGCTATCCCATATTTCCAGTAGAAAGAGCTGTATCACCCCTGCATCACGATCCTGACTTCAACCAGGACTCCCCAGAAAAACAAGTGGATTATACAGTGGATTAGAAATTCCTGATCTAGCTTATATCCTCTGAAGTGCCTATCTGTTATAGGCTGTGTTCTCTTGATGCTTTGTCCAGACTCTGCTCCTCCTCATCTCTTCCCTTCTCTCAACTAAATTTCTTAAACCTTTTTTCTCCATCGTATTTGGACTGGCTTGTCCAAATGGTAAGATGATAAAATCATTCATCAGAAGCTCAAGGCATAGCAGTTGCTCTGAGTCAAGACCTTACCTACTTGGTAAAGCTCCCACATGCAGCACAGGAAATAAGAGATACTGCATTTCTAACCTAAGAAGTATACTCTGTTTCTTGTCACAGTGTTTGACGTGGCAATGCAGCTTCATCAGTCCTTCAAAATAGCTCTAAAAATAAAAGTCCATTCAGAAACCCAGGAACAAGTTTGGAAGAAAAACCTTGAAGCTATACACACCGGAAGATATGAAGATATAAGGAGGATGGATGACAAACTACACATGAATTATTCAAGTGAGCTTGCAATAGCTATTCTCCTGCATAAGGATATTTAAAACACTTGGGGCACATAGGATGCAGACAGTTGGCAGCATACATGTGATAGATTCATGAAGTGAGCACCTTTTGCCACCTATACTGTTCTGCATTAACAGATGTTTTACTGGGCAGCTGTTTAGAGACAACAAAATCCCCCAACCTTGCCCACACAAACAGCAAGTAAAATGTCCCAGAGCCCTCTAGTCAATCAAAAGTAACATTTGAATTCAGATGGGTTGCTGAGGAGCAAGAAAGAACCACTCTGATTTATTAGCAAGAACAAAGTCATAATTCTCCTGCCTGTACTAGTCCAAATAATGTGTCACTGCCCTGGGAGTGAAAGAGCTACAGCTACCACACTCTAGAAATTCCCAAATGTGCTCTTTCCCTCCAACAGCCTCATTAGACTTCCAGCAGAAAGAAATCACAGCTCTGAGGAGCACAACAAGTGCACAGGCCAACAAATACAGCTTTGAGCTCAGTTGTTTAAAAGACACTTTCACGGCAATCCATAAATGCAACTGGTTGTGGAGGAACTGTCAGACAGCAGCTCCTTCCATGTCATACCACTGTCCCAAGGAAATCTGCTTTGATACACCTCCGGACTACACAGGACATAAGTCTATGCAGTTGGAGCAGCCTTCTCCCTTTGCCAGAAGTTTCTCCACTGTAGAATAGCCATGTTTCTAATGAAAGCTTCTCCTCAAAGTAAACACAGAGTACCAGCAAGAGTTTTTGACATCTGTAGGCATCTCAACTTTGTTGACTCTATTGCATCTGCTTCACCAACCACTTACACCTCACATGCAGTTGCAGTTTTAAGTCTAAAGTACTCTCCCTCCCTACCCAATACAAAAACGGGAGCTTATGCTTTGCTCTCTCCATGACTTTTGGTGTATGAGATGTCTATCTTTTCCCTCTCAATCCTAAAAGAAAAATTCAACCTGGCTGAGGCTGTGCACACTGGAAAACATTCACTGCCCATAGCTAACACTGACAGCCTCTCCTCCACCAGCACTCTTTCCAACAGCTCCTGTTTCCTGGAAGTACTGGAACCCAGAGCAAGCTGCAGGAAACAGTCACTTTGATGCTTCATATCGGAGCTCCTCATCCCATACACAGGTTGCCACCACCACTACTTCTGGAAGTCCTCCTAGCCACATAGCCCTGTACCCCAAGTATACAGTGATGGGATACTCGCCTTTCCCTACACAGAGACCCCCCTTACACTCTTCCTTCTCTTGGGGGATACCAAGAGACAGGAAAAAGAGAGAAAACAAAAGCTTTCAACACAGTTCGAGATTGCACCAATTCCAAGAAGCCTGCTCTGGCTTTGATCTATTGATTTCAAGGCCCTTGATGTGGGAAGCTGAAATGCAAGTTTTCTCCACACAATTCTCAAATGAAAAAGAAACTTGACTATGGCACTGGAGAATTAAGCACTGCACTGAAAAACTAACAAATATTGAGGGGGACAGAAAAACCACAAATACCAAATCTGCCTTTAACAAAAATATGCACTCAAGAGTGTTGGTTGAAATCCAAAAATAAAAAGTAAAGAATTAAAACTACTATTCAGTAGTGCTTCATCAGACACGAGCAAACTACAATGAATGGAAATTAATGGATAAAATCCCACAAACACTGGTAGAAAAGTTTTCTATTAAATCTCACTGGAATGTCACCTCACAGCTACCCCTGTGAATTTTCATTAAGTTATCCCACAGCTTCACTTACTTTCTCCCCCGAAGCTACACACGAGAAGCAAAATGAGGGAAAGGAATGAAGTAGCAAAGTATTTATTACTAAGATGCATTTTTAAATTAAAGTAGGGATCTTTTTGTTTAGGATATTCCAAGAAGGCTCTAGCACCAACTACAGTGCATCCTTCATACATGAGGCTGGAATAAATCCAGTTTGATGCTCGCCTTCAAGAGCGCCCATACCAAATACACCTCTGCAAATCTTACTGGGGACTGCTTCCCAGGAGAAAATAATCATAGGAAGAGGAGTGAGGGAGCTTTGCAGCTTCACCAGCTTTATTTTTAACACCCTGCTCCCTTTACGCTCGTCTCCTCACAGGGAATATCTCAACCCTCAGCTGTGCTGTGCCAATCTGAGAGGCTCTGGATGCCAGGAACCACCACACAACAGCCACCACCTCCACTTCCAGAAGCAGCCGTGTGCCTGGTCTGCTCAGACCTCCATAACCTTGCCTATGCCCGTGCCTCCAGCAGACAGGAGCACCCACCGCGACAGAAAGCGCCCATCAGCCCAGCACCCTCGGCAGAGCAGTGACACGGGCAGAGCGGCGCTGATCTGAGGGAAGGAGAAAACAAGGCCCCAGCAAGACTGAAGATCTGCATGTTCATAATTAAAATGTTTTGAGGGTATTTTTGCTTCTCTTTAGAAAAGGCAAGCTGTTTCTAATAAAGGATCATTTGAGTCGCTTGAACTTTGTTGATTTATGAGTTTTTTCATGTTATTCCAAAACTGAAGGCCCCCTTGTCGAAATAAAAATTGGTTTTGGGAAGAGTAGAATGCTAGGCTAAGTTTTTATATCTTTTCTTTCAACTCAGGACAAAGTCACCTTTACGACTCATTGATTTTGACACCTCCTTTTTCTTGCCAGCATAATTTTTTCTGGAAAACAGTTTAGTTTCTTGGCTATCTTCAATTCATCCAAACACTGGCAGAAGACAGACACCACACATGCATGCTCCCAAATCAGGACTTTCCTTTTTCCAAACCACAACTTTAAAAAAAACAATTCATCACAATCAGGAAAATGATAAACAGAAAAAAACCCACTTAGATAGTTGCTGCCATTTTTTTCTGCTTAGATTATATATTTACAGTTCTGCTTCTGGACTGAAATAAAGCTTCCAGAGTTGTTTTTGTAGCAACAATACATGCAAGTTAGCCCACTATGAATCACAACAATCGCACAGAAACAGAGCCAAGGGATTCAACGCTGAACGCCCTGGCACACTGGGCATCCCTGCCCAAGCCCGTCCCACAGAGATGAAGGGGCCACTTCTTCCTCTCCTCACTCCTCCCTCCCCTGCCCCAAACCCAGTCAGAAAATGCTCACTGACAAATAGCAGTTTTTTACCTAATACACCATAGTTCCTTTTTAAATTGGAGGGGGTAGGGAGGAGAAAAGGAAAAGGGAAAACACACGAAAAATTGTTAGCAAAGGCAAGCAGTTAATAATACCTAAAACAAAGAATTATGCAAAAAATGGGTGTTGGGCGTAAGACTTCAGTGCTTTTCCTCACACTGAGGTTTCCTTTCTCTTACAGCAGACTGAAGAAAAATCTTTTATTTAAGAATTTTATAGAATAGTAAAATAGGCATTTGAATGAAAGGTTTTCAGTTTGCTTGCAGAGAAATGGAGGGGAATACCAAAGACACCCATGCCAGGTACAGCACATGCATCACCGATATTAAAGAAATTAAATCATTATGAGTTCCACAATTTCTTAGAATATTTATATGCTATTGAAGACTGAAGTCACAGGTTTGGATGTGGGGGTTACATTTGTTTCAAGACCTTGTAGAAGACTTTAAATTCCACCAGAGTCACAACCTTCTGCTGTGATACAACAGCATAATATAGCCCTGTGCACTTCATGGAAAACAATGCTTGCAAAGCAAAGCATGACAAAGAGATTTTAACCTCAGCCCCTTGTCCTCTGCAGCCATGCAACCATTCTGCTCCTGCTTCAAGTCAGTTATTTATGATGCCTCTGCTTACGCAAAAGTAAGACTGTGCTTCTCAAGTCAGAGCAAAGGTTACAACGTTTTGTGGCAGTCTGTGGCCTGCTGCTGAAGCACAAATTCATCTGAGTTTCTTGGCCTTCTGGTTTTAGTGGAAAGGTCATCTGGAGCTTTTTTCTGCCATTCTGGAAGCAGAAAGTTCCAATGCTGGAAGATACACTTCCTCTCCATTTCACAGCTTCTCCTTCCCAGAGTCCCATCCTGTCTAAGGGATTTAACATGATGCAGTGCTATCAAGCATTATCAATACTGTATGTCTAAATCCTTGATCTGCACTTTTGCCTGACTTACCAGATCTAAAATAAATTTTGGGAACTCTTGTGTATTAATGTTTTTACAGATTTCAGCTCCTCCCTGTTGGTACGAAAAACCTGAATCACAGCAACGTGTGATCTGAGGAACAGAGGACAGGTAACAGCCTAATTTATCTTTTAAATTATATTGTAATCCAGACAGAGACCTGGTTGCTCACAACTGCAATACTATATATACTGAGATCTACTAATGCCTACAGGAAAGGAAACAATAGGAAATGTATTTACAGTCTCAGGATGAGGACTCCTGGCTTTTTACACTACACAGAGTATGTGCAGCCACTTTCCTAGAGTTTGTAGATAACTGGAGGGCTAGGATTCTTCTGAAGCCCATTGAAAAGCCAGAGGGAGGTAAGGAGATTCTGGAGGTTGGAATAGTACAGGGAAAGACATCACAGAGAATTTTTCCTTTCATGCTGTTCCTGAAACTCACTGTGGGATCACCTAGTGCAAAAAGGCCTGTCTTATTTCCAGTACAAACTAAGATGATGGAAAAAGCTCTGTGAAGGAGAGATTAATGAAGAGCATTTCCCTCTTACCTTACTCATTCAGCTGTACAAAGTAGAATTAAATAATTGCTTCCCCTGTCTCCACCACACTGCTCCTTAGCCTGTGAAGTGCTTGCTCTGTGAATCATTGGCAATGACATCAGAGCCAACAAGCCAGAGCAATATTATTTTTCAAAATCTTAGCTTGTCAAATTTCATTTCAAAATCAAGCTGTATTTGATACTACACATGAGACCTCAAAACAGTAGAAATCAGCAAAATAGGGTTTGTCTTGGGCAAATGAAGTGGATTTTATCCTTTCCTCATCAACCAAGGAGTCATTAGATTATTTTAAGTCAATTTTAACATCAGATTAAGTTGTTGAGAGTTTGTAAACAGGAGGGAGAGCGACTTTTTACATGGGCAGAGTGACAGGACAAGGAGAAATGGTTTTAAACTAAGAGAGGAGAGATTTAGGTTAGATATTAGGAGGAAATTTTTCACCCAGAGGGTGGTGAGGCACTGGAACAGGTTGCCTGGAGAAGTTGTGGATGCCCCATCCCTGGAAGTGTTCAAGATCAGGTTGGATGGGGGAAGTTGGAACTAGATGGTCCTTAAGGTCCCTTCCAGCCCAAGCCATTCTATGATTCTATTATTCACTCCATTGTTAAGCTAGCCATTCTGCTAAGGTAAGGATTAATAGCAATAATCAGTATCATATAAACATACACTAAAAAACCTAGTTAACAGTAGCAAGTTATCCTAGAACTGAGCAGAGTGATTATCAAGGTAGAGAATTCTTATAACCAACTAACCACAAACAAAAAACTTCTTAAGCATTTATCATCTAAATTCTCAAGAACAAGGCCTGCACATCTTCTTATCAAGATCTGAAAAGCAAGGGAAATAATTTCAATTCCTTATTGGTCAATTACAGTAGTGCACAATAAATTAAATAACAACAACAACAAAAAACCTCATCAAGACAAGGAAATCAGTTGTATTTACAGTTTTCTAAAATAAAACAGGTTTAGCAAAAAATAGTTAGGTTGGAAGCCAAACACATTTTACACTGCCTGTAAGAGTTTCTACAAAGGAAATTCAGTAGCATACCCTGAAATTGTCTGCCATAAGCCACAGCGATTTTGCTTTTGTGTAGAGGACCTTGTGGATGTAAACAGGCTCTTAAGCACTAGAGTGATATAAGCAACCAATAAAGTAGCATTAAAAATAAAATTAAGTTATATTCCCTCACTCCCTGTCAAGAAGTCACAGGTACACAGAACAACTCAGACTAGTAGGGACCTTGCAGGAGTCCTCTCGTCCAACCTCCTGCTCCAAGCAAGGGGAGATCCTGGGTCCAACCAGGCTGTTTCAACTCTGCCCAGTCAGGCATGAACCCTTCCAGGGACGGTCATCTTCCAGTCTCTCTGCGCAACCTGCATCAATGCTCAATGGGCCTTGTGGTGAAGAAGCTTTTCCTTATGCCAAGTCATGCCTTCCCCATTTTAGTTTATGACAAGTACCCCACCACATACCTCTGTGAAGCACCTGGCTCCATCTTCTCAAAAACCTTCCCACAGGTACTTAGGAGACTACTGCTATGTCCCCCCCAAGCCACTTCTCCTCCAGGCTGTAGAAGCCCAATTCTGTTGCCCTCTCCCCTCAGGACAAGTTCTCCAGTCCCAGCCATCCCCTCTGCTCCACTCCCCCCAGCTCATCAATGTCCTTCCTGCACTCTGGGCCCCAAAACCAGATGCCGTATTTCAGGTGTGGCCAAGCACGTGCATAAGCAGAAACAAACAATGACTTCCATCAATCTACCAGCTCCAGAATAACCACCAAGGGCTAATCCCTCCTGCTGCCAGGACACTGCAGGCTTGTGTTGACCTTGTTGTCCCCCAGGTCCCCCTGCTCCTTTCCAGCAGAGCACTCCCCACCCTGTCCCAGGCACAATTATTCTGTTTATAAAATAAAAGGCAGGGTTTTTTCATTTTAAGCTGGGGTGTGTTGTAGCTCTTCGCATTCTCCCAAGGCTGTCTGTAGGACACGTGCTGCAGCCCCGTCACCTGAGACAGCCTGGGAGAAATTTCAGCTATCAATTTTGATGTCACTTTATTGGTGCCATAGTAGCTGTTGTAGCCACTGAGTGGGGCAAGCAAAGACTGTACTTTTTTCTTTAAATGATATATTGGAAGGAGAAGGAAGGAAGGTTTTGATCTTCAGAATATGCCTGCCAAAATGTTCCTACCTTCCCCCTACGGAGCTGTCCTTTTAAATGATACTTTCATCCGTTGCTTTTTCTGTAACATTGTTGTTCCAATACTGTTCTTGTTGGGATGTTTGCAGAGAACCAACACACGGAAGTATTCATCCATGGATAAAAAGTTTCTAGACTGGTAGATTTTTCCAACAAATATAATTTTTATAACCTGTCATGAAATAACGCTTCCCGGATCAGCCAACACATTTTAGAAGCTAGAAGATAATTCTGTTGTATTGATCTACCATTTATTCTCTATATTTGGGAAATACTCCACCTTCCTTTCTAGAGGACTATTATTTTCCTTTAAAGAATATTTTAAAACATAGCTAACACTAGCAGAACAAGTGCAATGAGGTTACATAGCTGCATTAACTGATCCTCACCACCAATTGCATAATAGCATTCCAGACTCTGGTGTTAAGGGCAGATCTTTTACCTATTTTAAAATTTTAGTACTGAAAGGAGAAATTAATTCAGTTTTAAGACAATTAACAGCTCAGTCCTGCATTTCCTGACTTTATCCCTCTATCAATAGCATTGTTGTTCTGATTATTCTCACCCCTGTGCCAAGCACTCCTTGTAATACAGCTTAAACAGATCTCATGACAAGGGAATTGGGTCCATGTCTATAGGACAGAAGGTCAACTGCCAGGCAACCAGAAGAGGAAAAAATTTCTAGAAGGTGGTAGTCTGATAGGGTCAGAGAGTTTGGGTGGCTTCTTCTATCCTTTAAATCAATTTAGTTTCCATTCCACAGAATGACTAACTTAGGCAGAATGAAGAGCATCCCATCTGCCCTTTCTGCAGTCCCTAAACACCTCCCAGGAGGAGATGCAGAGATAGCAGTGAAAAATTCCCCTACAAGTCCAATCACTATAACCACAGTAAAGTTATTCTGCATTCACATCCATCCAGGACCAGCAGCCAGCCGGACACTTTTTGCCTCTTCATGGTTGCCTTATAGATACTGTGGGAATGATTCATGTGGCCTAACTTTAGCTGTCCACAAATCATGCAATTTGTCTAATCCATTTCCACAGGTTTCTTCTAGTCTGTGACTACATTTGCTCACTTTAATTAATACATTATGTAAAGTATAGAGTCAAAACACTCTTCCAGCAGAAGAAAAAGATTAAAAAAAAAAAAAGAAAAAAAGAAAGGAAGGCTAAACGCTGGGAAATTTGAACTCTAGGCACTGCTGGGAGGCTAATTCAACAACTTTCCAACAGTATTTGATTCATAAAACCAAAGCTTAGTGCATCATTCTGCACTTAAATGGTTGTACTCAAATACTTTCATAGGCAGTTGGACTGACTCCTCTGGAACTGCTCGCTGGAGAAAATGTTTGTTGGATTTGATCCATTCCTACCCAAATAACTGCAAGACTGCAGTGGCATCCGAAGGTCCTGGTCTGGCTAGAGGCACCACCGTTCTAGGAACTGTACTGATCTTCAGAGGAAATACAGTCCCTATTCAAGGATCTTAAAATGAGCTTCACAGCAAAGGAAGAGTAGATATCTGCACACATATGGAAACAGAAGCACTCCTGTGGGACACAGGTTACTCATATACTCAGTGAATCAGTTAGCTTAACCAACACTTTTCATCAAAAGAACTTTATGTCTGATGTTCCCCAAATATACCACATTCATATAAACAAACTTGTGTATTCCTCAAGTTCCAGGCCCCTACAGCAGATATTCCAATCAAGTCCCTTCACCAATTAGAAAAGATTTTGTCAATGAACTACCTTCATCTCCTTTGAAGTTGTGTTTTTGCAACGGGAGCCACAAGCCTCAGCTCTCTCGCAATACACCCACACGAAAGAGAGACATCCTAAAGAAATCTTGTTTCCAGACTCCCAGCACAAGACAATCACATGGTGTCTATTTGCTTGACTAACTCCCTTGGTTTTACGTTCCTCATACTCTTTCACAGAAACAGGGATGCAGAAGCAGCTTGCCTGTTCTGCTGTACGATGTGACATACCCTGAAGCACCGAGGAATACACCTGGCCCCACCGCTTCTCCTAGGAGCAACATCACCATTACCAACTTAAAATGGCCCCATAGATACAGAAACCTACCACAGGTAACGTGCTTTGCTAGAATAGAAGGAAAAAAGAAAATAACCCACACACACCCAACAAACCCCTCTGGCTGGCAAATTTCTCCTCAACCAAAGAATTCTCAAGGGAAATATCCATAGGACAAAAGTAGCACACTTATTAGAAGTTGATGGGTTTTAGCCTATACACATCTAGAGGGAACAGCAAAGTCAAGCACTGACTCTAGGGGACAGAAAAATATGACTTGTTTTTTATTACCATACAACTATAAAGGAAGCATTCTTATCAGCTGGTAAAGTTTCTAAAGAATATAAGTCTACGGAAAAGCCATCCCTAATTGAATCAAGTCTCAACAATGAGGAGAGAACATATTAATGAGGCAAGGCTAGGAGGTGCGATGAGGAGATAACAATACCCTTAGGGGTTACACTGGTATTAAACGCAACTTTATTATTCTCTTATGAATCTTTATGGCAAGAATAACTCTGTTTACACAGATGTTCTGTCAACTATCAGTTATTTTAGTTTAAACACACATATAGGGAACCTTGACATTTTACAATTACAGGCCATTAGACTAAATTAGATTTGTTATTTTGCTGTGGTAACCCACTAGGCTTTACAAGGCTGATATAGTCTTTCAGTGAAACTGAGATGCACTAATTGAAATGAGATACCACACCTTTAATAATGTAGATTGATGTAGCTCTCGCACAGGGTTTTTCATTTGGTGCCTTTATTTTAATTCCTCTGAGTGCTACTAATATGGTTCATTTTATCACTATGAGGGCATTCTTCACTTAAGTAGCACATGCCAGACTAAACTAAAATAATAGGACTGGTTTACTGTTACACAGAGGGATGCATGGTTGATACTTATGCAAAATTAAGCAAGGCTGAAGACCGGTTTCCTACCCAAAATGACTCACAATCAAAGCAGAAAAGTCCACAGAATTTCAGAAGCCCACCTTCTGCAACATACAGATGACACCAAATCCACCACCACTCAAAATACTCTCTTTCAGGTCACAAACTGTTAAATATATAAGGAGCCTTGGCAGCAAGAGTCAGAGTTCTGGCCCTTTTCCCTGCACAGGGGAACACCTTAGTGCTACTGGTTCAGAGCTCCAGGGAGAGACAAGGGGATTATTATGAGCATCCACCCAAACTTCAGTGCAACTTGGACTACCCTATCCTAGATTAAAGTAACACTGGCAGAGGAAAAAGACAACTTCTGGTACCCAAGAGACCTGCTCTGGTAAAAGGTCACAGGCCTAAGGAGTAACAAGACGACCCCTAAGACCTTCGGGGCAGAGGAAGGGAAGTACCTTAATCCTTGCAGACCTAGACACTCATCATCACTGTGTGTCTTGGCTCCCATCTGTAAAATGAGTACAGCCTCCCTTCCCAGCCCCACCGGAGGAGAAACACACTGCAGACCAGAGGGTGGGTTCCTGTCAGCGCTGCATAATGGTGACAGTACTCACACGAGGATTTAAACCAGATGAGAATCCAACTAGTGAGTCACACAACTTAATCATTAGAAATAAAAATTCACAGCAAGCTCAGAGTTTAAAATCTGTCCATTTCTGCTTTAATTTCCTTATGTGGCACTATTTTACAGTCTAAGACAGGTTTTAAGCTGTCTCACACCACTAACATCCTCACTAGCTGGTCTTCTCCATATTAGGGAGGCCCACCAGCCCTGTTCATAACCGTAGCAGTTTCTTTTATGTTTATGTGAGAACAATGTCATTTTAAATGGTCAGAAGTGAGCTGGAAGACATAACACACTGGACATTTGCTAACGTCTCTAGGCCAAAGAACAAATTGGTGAGAGACAATTACAGAGCCAGCTTCAGCAGACAGGTCTAGTAGCCAGACACAGCAAGACCCCTATTTCTGGTTTGCACCCAAATCAGTAGGGCTTGGCACACTGAATGTTGATACCTATAACATTTCTCAACTTTTTATTTTCTTTCTTTTTAAAATTGACATTGCTTTTCAATAACTTGGGACTAACATGTCAACTTTTGCATAATTCACTCAGTCCAAATTATCCAGATTTAGAACAGTGAACACTGAACAGATTTTTGGAAGAGACAATAACTCTAATGCTCCAGAATTTATGCCAAACTGGGATTAAAAGGAAATCTAATATGTTAAGCAAATTAAGCCACATTTGCTTCACTGGCAGCGTCTTCCACCTTTCTCTCAGTAGGAACATCCACTCCGAGCATTGCTGGAAAGGCAGATGCTTCCCCCTCACACCACAGCCATGGCAATGCTCCAGGCTCCTGACACTCTCCTGCAGGCAAGAGGACGGTGGCAATAGTAACAGCACATTACAGCTTTGTCGTTCGAGCATCAAGCAGATTAAAAGAAGTGAAGGAGGATGCATAAGAAGTTACAGACAGCTTCCCTTGTATGCATGGACCTCTCAGGCCTACATGGAGGGCACACAGAGTTTAGAGCCCTTCTGCTCTGCTCACTGGGCCCTGGTTTGCACAAGAACAGGCGCAAGACCTCCTGTCATGGTGAACTGTAGAATAAACTGCCCAAGAGGGAAGTTTCTGCCTGACGCACAAGTTTCTGCTCTTATACAGGAAGATTTATACTCCCTTAATTATTATCACGCCTGGAGCAATTGCTGGCAACTTCATTACCGATGGAGAACTGCTTCACCATTGAGTTCTTGGCTTCGTTAGCAGTCAACAGAACTCACAAGGTATTTTATGTACCATACATATGATGGAGTCATGTGCCTCTCTCTTGGTCTGGTACTATAAAGAAGGCTATATAGAAACCACTGTATTCATCTTCCTGAGAAAACCAGTGTTTATATGCCCTTCCATTTTCCTCTGCCAGGCTGGGTACTCACCTTGCCTTGGCACAAACGCCCTTCTTTTCATGTTTCTCATTGTTCTTCTGCCTCTGGTCCTACACCAGCCAGTGTACTGTGTCAGTGCCAATTCCCTGAAGTCTGACACAGCATTACCCTTCTGGCTGATACTGGAGTGAACCATTACAGTCTGAAATTCCCAGGGCTTCAGGGAATCTTAAAGGCACAAGAATTCCAACAATAATTTGCCTAACCACTGTCAGAAAACAGAACCCGCCGAGTCTTACTAAAGGCTGCAGATTAAACTGGGAGCCTGCAGCTGAAGGGAGCTGTTACCCTGGTATCTGGGTTTATACCACCTTCACGCGTGTTCTGTACTGGCAATGAGACGAAGAGCTATTTAAAGTGTCTCTATTGTTACACGCCAAAATATTTAACGATTAAATTTCACCCGCCACCTGCCCGTCTTTGCATTTTATGGCACCAGCAAACAGCAAGCACTTCTATTTTTCTGCGCTGCCTGAAGAGCAGAGACTGAACGTCGCTCCTCGGCTGATCTGACGGATGGGAGAAGGGGCTGCAGGGCTGCCGGGAGCCCTCCCGCCGGACACCGCTGCCCCAGGCCCCCTGCGCGGAGCCCCCCGCCCCACAGCGCTGCCAACCCGCGCCGCTCCGCCTCTCCGCGCACTGCGGAGCGTTACCTGCGCGGCCATCACCCGCGGGCGAAGGGAGCTGGCGGGGCGCAAGGCCGAGGGCTTCCCCAGCGCGGCGGGAGCCCCTCGCCGCCCCCGGGTCGCCGCGGCTGACAGCCCCACCAGGGGACGCGTCCGCGTCCGCGCCCGCTGCGCGGCTCCGCGCACCTGCGCGGCTCCTGTTTACAGCCGCCCCGTTCATCCCAGCCCGGGGGCGGGGAGGGGAAATGCGATTAAGAGATTAAGTTTGGCAGAGATGCGCGGGGGGAGGGGATGGGGGTCCGTCCCAAGGCGCGCAGGCTGCGCGGGGGCCGAGCGGTCGCTCGGCGGGCCCCGGCCGCTCTCCCCGCAGCGGTCAAAGCCGGGGAGGGAGGCGGGGGGGCCGGGATGGAGCTCGGCGCGGAATAAAATGCCTACGGACCCCACGGCGGGGAGGGGGGCGAAGGACACCGGCTCGCCCCGATGGGGGTCAGGCGCCCGCCCCCTGCCATCCCGCGGTCTTACCTCGATCCACTTCTGAGCCTCGGTGAAGGCCAGCTCGGGCTGCGGGGGCTCGGAGGGAGGCTGAACCTCTCCCAGCTCCAGCCCAGGACTGGCCATCTGCAGGGCCCCGGCGCGCCGCGGCTGCGGCGGGGCAGCAGCCAGGCACCGAGCCGCCAGCCCGAGGTGAGCCGCGGCCGCAGCGGGGAGACGCCGGAGGCCGCTGCTGGCCTCTCCCTGCCTCGCAGCCGCCGGGGCGGGGGCCGGGGGTGGCGGCGCTCTGCAGCCCGGCTGGCTGCCGCTCGCCTGCGGTAACCTCTCTCCGCCGGTGCCGCGTCCGCCCGCCCTGCCGGCTCGGTCCTCCCTCGCCTGCCGCCCCGCCCGCCCCGCCGGCAAAGCGGAGCTGCGCTGCGCCGCTCTGCCAGTTAAAAATAAAACAGACGGGCGAAGCCGCTCTGCCTTCAGCCCATGCAAATACCCGCGCCACCGCCTCCCCGCCGCCAGCATCGCATGGCGGGCGGCGCTGTGACCGGGGGGGGCGGTGGGGCCGGGCACCCCTCGGGGCGGGGGGACGGTGGCAAGGCGCCCCCGGCTTGGGAGGGGGAGAGGGCGGACAGCTGATCCCCCCACTCCTCCGTCCCTGGGCCTCGCGAGCTGCTGGTAGCGGCTGTTGCGTTAAACACCTTGACATTGATTAATGTCACTGCACGAAGCACCTGAGAGTCCGCAGCCCCCGCGGCGGGAAAAGGCTTCGCTCCCCGCCGGGCCCCCCTGCCTGCCCGGGGCCGGGGCTCCCGCGGCGGGAGCGGAGCTTCGGCAGGTGCCGCGGGAGGCTCGGCAGCGTCGCCCGGCGCTGCCAAGGGGCGAGCGTGGCCTTGGGGAAACGTGCGAGGGTCGGCGCAGCCCCGGGCCGCGTTCCGCTTCCTTCAGCAGGGAAGCGGGCACCGAGGTGTGCTTACAAAACACCTTGCTTGAATACTCTTTCCCCCCCCCACTTTATGCAGGGAAAGAACACAAACTGTCCTGCAGAGACACACACCTAACTTTCGTCCTCTGAGTAGCTCGAGCAGATCATCTTGAGCTTAAGGTTAAGCATGGAAATTTCTAGAAACTGTGAAGAAAATTTTTTCACAAGGCCTTTTTAAAGCCAAATCCCCAAAATCTCCACTCATAAGTTTTGGAAAGATGAGCCAAAGTTACTTGTTTATATTTATTTGAGCATAGAAAATTATTTGCATGCTGGAAACACAGGTATGCGAACGTTAACCCCTACTACTAAGGGAATTTTTTGAGAGGAGTCACATAACAGGTCACATTTTCAGCTTGTGATAGCTGTCAGCAAATTTTGACGAGAAGCAAACTGTAGGATCTACTTTTCAGCATGGCCTTACTTTAGGCATGAATTTGCCTCATTTCAAAACTTGGGATTTTGAATCTTATTTGTTGCTACAAATTAGTCAAAATAAATAATAAAAAAAAACCTAACTCTTCAAATATATGTATCACGTAAATGTCTATATTTAACTCTATTTCCATTCTGGAATTTTGTCTTTATTGTTCTCTATCTTTTGTTTTGGTCTTTGTTTATTGTTTGAAATTTGCTGAAATAACGAAGGGCCTCAAAACAGGACATGAGTTTATAGGGATTTTTCTGAGAACTGCAACTAGATGAAAACTAGATGAATGATAATCTAATCTCAAACATGTAAAGAGAAGTAATAAGTGTATTTTGAAATATTTATGCTAACACAAAGTATTTTCTGATTCTTGTAATATTTCAATAACACCGATGTATATCAGACATCAATTAGATTTTTTCTTCTGGGGCAGTGGAAGACTAACAGTTTGAAATAATTATCCTACCTATTTTTTTTAGTACTGTGCAGTATCAAATGTATAATTTGGTTGTCTGGTGATGTCAACATCACCCCTTGGAGAACTAGAAGAGCTGGAATGGGCTGGGGTAAGCTTCATACCACACAGAGCAACTGTTTGATACAGAGACCACCACCACATACTTTGTCTTAAACTAAGAGCTGGATATTAATTTCTCATTTATACACTCAAGTTTCATGGTTCACTAAAGATGATGTGCTTTTATACACACTCTTGTACACACACTTACATTCAAGCATACATATTTTTTAAAATTTATTAAATCCACACAAAGACATGTGGATATAGCACTAGTGCAGTCTTTTAAAAACCCCTGTCTTTTAGTTAGGAGCATAAAAGACACCCTTAATGTGTCTTTTATGTGGCAGGAATCTGGCCACTTCTTTCCTAATCCTGATCCTGAACCTGCTTCCCATTTGGTCAAGTACAAGGCAGCATCCCTACCTCCCTGTTCCCATGGAAACACACTTCTAGCATCAGCCCAGCTTGTCTTGTTGGTTATTTTTTTTAAACCATCTGCCTGGAGAGTTGCATGGCTTGCTCTAAGCCCCTTTAAATACCAGTCACAGGTTTTTCAACGGTTTTCTTTTAGCCATTACAGCTGCCCTGGCAACTGGTCCAGGAGGCAAAATATGAAAACAACCACCTTAGAAACTCCAGCAAGGTTTGACTGAGGTCATTCTGCTGCTCCTCATCAAGAAGGTTACCCGAAACATAGTGATTAAATTTGTAACAGCAACAAAATAGGAGAACTTTTCTTATAGCTGTCTTTTAAAACAAAAGCTTCAGTTTAGCCTCACTGTTTTTCTTTCCTGTAAAACTCAAGCTAGCTTCTCAGTAGTCCTTATCATCACTTGCAACAAACTTGCATCTGTGCTTCTAAGACAGGGGAAAGCTTCTGGCAGAGCAGGCATCAGTGTTGAGCTGTGTATCTTCGTCCAGGGGCGTTCATTCTTCCTGAAAGCAGACTGTGCCTATGCGTTCACTTTACACTCAAGTAAAGTAATTGAGGAAAAATGTGTATTATGGCGATTATAAGAGAAGCTCTAAGCAGAGGAAGAGGGTCTTTGACTATCAGAAATCTCTCTGCTGCTGTGCACAGGAGGAGGAATAGAGGCTTTTAGGAAGATGATACAGTTTCAGGCAGAGTGAGAGTTCAACTTGTGTTGCATTAACGGGTTTGGTCTTCTACCCAATGTTTTATTTTCTCTGCGGAGAAGAGGAACTTTCCTGTTACTTTTTGTTTTCAACAGAACTTATAAAATCTTTAAGCTTCTTGAACAACAGAAACAGGGAGTTAATAAGGCCTGACTGGTGTTGTGGCAGGCCCAATCCCACAGCAGCAATGAACAGCTTGGATGGAGAAAGCTGTGCCCTGGACCGCTTCTGCCGCTATAACGTGTCTCCCTGGAGGAACAGGTCTGATGTTCAAGATCAAGCTCTGTACAACTTACTTCTAGATGGCATCTTTGTGCTCTTACACCTTTTCCTGATTGTGTTAACCTGAAAATAAACTTATTTCTTCAAAGCAGATCTGACACAACATGCTTCCAATAACATGGGTATACTCCATTTGGAAAAAATTACTTTTATCCCCAAAAAAATCACTCAAAGAGCAAATAGGTAAAACATCAAGAGGTTCTCTATTTCTATTCTATTTTACCTGTTTTATTAATCTTTTCTTTGTGAGCTTTTATAAATGTGCGATAAACCAGCAAGGTCTCTGGGCTGGTTAAGAAAGGAAGTTGTCCTGCTGGCACCCGGGCTTTTCTACCTCCTTATCTCCTCTGCAATCTGTCAGTCCTGGCTGATATTCTCTGAGCAGAGCTTCTTTTTCCCCCAGACCCTAATGGTCATAGTTGGAGATGTTGCACAATCCTGGGCCAGATTTCAGAGAAAGCTGAGCTGAGCCATGAGCGGACTGCTCTGGCTAAATATCTTCTTGATTATTGCTCAAGGACTTTTATATATTTCATTGGTTTGCTTGTGCTTTTCATCCCTTTAACAAACCACTGAATGTCACACAGGGAACTTGAGGCCATGTAGTATTTATTGTAAAAACTCTGCTTAGAATTCCTTCATTCTCTAGAGTATAAAAAGAGGGTAGGGACATCCAGCTGTGTGTAACCTCCAGATTATTTCAGAGATGCAGCCTCTGAGCCCTCACAGGGCTCAAACCCTTTCAAAGAGCAGTGTGGCTGCCTGGTGATGGTGCAGGAGTTGGACAGCCCTGCCATAAAGCATCCTTGATATTAATACCTTTCCACAGATATTAATCCTGCTGGAGAGTATTTAGAGATTTTTTTACTGACTACTGAAGGCAGGTTGTGCACTTCCACAGCTTGTCATTTGTGAAAGGGTGAACAGAGAGGGAGCTGACTGAGCAGATGAGGAGAGCCCTTACAGCAGCATCTATCAAGGCAGAGGAGGGTGGTAGAAGAGACTTTTCCTAGAAGTTTATAATTTTCTCCCTTGATAAAACTAGCTTCAAAAACAGTTCAACTCTCCATGACATGCAGCCTGGCTTTGAGAGCAGGCTGGTAAAGATATCTACTCAGAAGCAAGAGATGGAAAAAACAGATTTTGAAAAATGACCCAAATGAAAACTGTTCCCATTCAAGAAGTTTTTTAATTTATTTTTTTAAAACTTACAAGCTAAAGGAAAAGTAACACCGAGCTATAGTTATTTTTAATTCTCGTGAAAATCAATCAATCTGAGATGATGAGAGCATGTTGGGTTTTTTTCAAACAAATGTTGTGACTTCACATTTTATTTAATCAGGGCATCTGCTGTGCTGCATTTGCAGTGTTCAGCATTTGGCTGACAGCACCTGTTTGTTTATCCCTGCCATGCTGTCTTCTATCACAGTCACTTTCTCTCTGCTACCACTCACTCAGCAACATATTGTCGGGCTTGGCATCGATGTTCTGTGTTGTTCTGGGAATTACAGGAGTGGATAGATCATCTGAGTTTGCTCTTTCCTTGGAGAAAAAACAGTATTATCTCTTCTCACCTTGTCCTGGGAGAGTGTGAAGCCCTTTTATGAAGCAGTTTTTCTCTATGTTGTTATTTTATATTGATCTTTCAAAGCTAATACATCAAATTGTCACCTGCTAGCTGAACACCATTTAATGTTTTCCTATTTGCCTGTCTTTGCATTTAATTAAATTTTTAGATTTTAAAAGCTGTTGACTATCCAGGATCTGATCTACTACTACAGATGTTGCTGTTTAGCTAGCTATCACCTAATAAATTAGAGTGCAGGTGATTCAAAATGAGAGATCACATAAATAAATGCCTGTAAATATTCAATGTCATTTACAAAGTGTAATTCTGGGATCTTCACCATTCTCTCTGTTCCCTGTGTATCAAATCTCTGATCAGTATCTCAGTGTTTTGAGTGCTGCTGTGCTTTTAGGTGTGGGTTTCCCCTGCCCAGCCCTTCCTTCTGGCTTTCACACTTGGTTCTGCCTCTCCTGGAGACCTCCAGACTGATGATAGCTCTGCTGATTACCTAGAGCCTGCCTCAGCTTCTCCTCTCACCCGCAGCCACAGTTAATTCTCCTGCTTATCCAAACAACCACTTCCTTCCTTCTTTATATTGTTCTCATCAAGACCTGCCTTTCCTCTGGTATAGGAAATTCCTATATCCAGCCTCCTTTTAACAAACATCCTTTTTTTCTCCACCAGCCTGCTTTTCTTCATCCCAGCCTGCTGTAGTCTCTTGTCTATCAGTTCAGTAACTTCTTTCAACCAGAGTCTCTGCCTCTCTGGTTTCAGGTACTTCTCCCTTCCTCTTGGTTGCACGTGGTAGGTGTAGTGACAGCACAACAAATATAAACCATGAAAACCACTGGGAAAGAAGAGCAGAAAGAAGGCTAGGGGAAGGAGAAACACCACAAGTAAGTGATACCAAATCACACAAGGCTAAAAAGCCATAAATTGGTTTGACTGAAGAGCAATTACATTAAAAAAATATGGAGTGGTAAAAGGAAAGCTAAACAACCTGAACTGAAGAGGTACCAAGGTAAAGGAATGAATAAACCTGAGCATGGAGCATCCTTTCATTTGGTGTTCGTAGCTACCAAGTGCAGCAAGGTCCAGGTTTGTACATGTTCTTCCTAGGGCCTCCCGTGAAATACATACCATATTACAAAAGGAGAATGACCATACATCCAAAACAGCAACTGAAAGAGGACTCTGAAGGAAAGCATAGCTCTCCCACCCGGCTCTGTACACCCTGAGCTGCGTAGTTCTGCTCTCTTGACAAGTCAGGTTGGGAAAAGGATGTGGCAGGACAATGGGCATTTCACCAGCTGTTAACAAGGATCTTTTTAGCCCATTAAAACAAAAGTACATTGTTGGGGAGCCAATGCTCATAGGTTTGTGTACCTGCCGATGTGATGCTTGGTTTCTTTAATGCAAAACCAACAAGCAGCCTTCACTTCTCTGCTGAGCTGGAAGTGGCACAGGAAGGCAAAACAGTATTTCCCTTCCCGTTTTCTTCTGAGTTTGACTGCTTTTTGGCTACTTTCCTACAATCTACTTCATTAAAGACCAGAAGTGGGAGCAGGGTATTCTTCCAAACACAGTATGATCCAGAGCAGGAATCTCCACTTCCAGTATGTATCTGCAATAATATTCCAGATGATTTTGCACTCTGCTCATTTAAATGTAACATCTTCCCCTGCTGCCACCCACCCAGTATACATCTTATCCCATTTCACCACCCTGAGGAAATTTTCGAGTACATGGAGTTAGTTGCTCAAGTTGCTCTTTCTCAGTGAGGAGCATGGTAGAGGGTTTTAGTACCCTCAGGGAGATGTTCCTCAACATCTCTGTCATAGTGCTGTCGCCTAGGAAGGGCTGTTTTACATCAGCTAACATTCTCAGAGAGCCCATGCCAGCTGCAAGTTCAGTAAGTGCAGCTGGGTCTGTCTACGCTCAATACACAGAAAGATACGTAGCCAAAGCAGGTTGTTCAGTGGTCAGCAAACCTTTGCAACAAGCCATAGCTTCAAATGAGTGCTACAGAGTTGTGGTATTTAAGGGAAGAGAGGGGCTGTTGTGTATGAGACAGCATGCAATGAAGGCAGTTAGAAACTTTTGCCAAACTGGTGTCAAATGGGATGAAAATCAAAAACGATATGTGGAAAAAAGGTGATTAGGAAACCAAGCCCTAGCTTCCAAAGTAAATTCCTGGGTTCTGATATTAATTTTCTTGGTGTATAATAAATTTTGTGTCATGGTGGCATAACCATGTAATTCACCAAACCATGCTGTTTTTATTAAATGTGCAAAAAGAAAAGCAAAAACCCTCTCACTAACATTAGAACAGCTATTTGCTAGGTAGCTGCTTGTGAAAGTTTGAGAAAACTGGGAAAAGCGACATCACATTCAGCCTTTAATTTTAGAAGTGACTTGCATCATCCAGAAAGAATTGGTGAAGGATATCTTCCCTTTTCCTTTCTTAGTAACTTTCCCTGTGGAGAAGATCAAAAGGGAAAACCTGCATCTGGTATTAACACTGGGCTTTATCCAAATTTGTCTGGGGTATTAGCTGCTTCACAGTGAATTAGAACATTCATTTACTCAAGATAAGGAAATAGGCAGCCAGAAGTGGAAAATGGAAAAGAAAAAGAGAAGCAGAGGCAGAAAACAAGAAAAATAAAGAAAAAAGACTGACTTCATGCACATGGACAACAATATATCTTATTTAGCAGCATTATAATTTAGTTCCATGACACAGGAATATTAGGGCTTTTTTCTCCTGTGTATTGAATTTCTAAAGGACAATATTTAGCAGAGGACTGTGTTAATTGGAAACAAGAGAAAGCAGTGTAGTGTAAGATATGGGTGAGCTTATCCCCTGAAGGCAGGCTCTCTTGCCCAACAATCTCCTGTGGCCTGACAATCTTGCAGAACAAGACACCCATCAAAGCCTGTGAAGGTGCTTTGGTGCAACAGGTACCATATCTGGGACAGATGGCATCTGTCATGCCATCACAGGCATAGATGGTCACATATGCGTAAGAGTCAGGTTGTCAAATTCAGCCATCAGTCCAAACTTAAAATTATGGCTATTATGTTTTCTTTATTTTGTTCCACCTGCCATTTCAAAGGATGGGACATTATTTACAGCCCTGCCTAAATTACTGCTGTGAGTTAGAAGGAGCTGTAGGCATTTCCCCAGAGAACAACCTTTCCTGTAATTCCCTGAACTGCAGGTAACAGCAGGTTGATATGACTTAGCAATATTATTTCACCACTTAAACACACACCAGCTGAAAACTCATTCACTGGAGCTACTGATGTCAGAAAATGTAAATCTAAGGGTAACCACAGATATGGAATACTTCTTAATATATGTGCGACATTCCACTCTGCTGTTTCAAACCCAGACATAAGTTCATTCTGCTCCCAGCTGGGCAGATGTGAGCCAGCTCCAAACCAGTAACACCACTACTGTACCACTGGCCCTGTCTTAAAAAGCAGGGCTTATTTGCTCTAGCCCAAGTACCATGGGGCACATTTTGGAGTAGAGTTGACTCTCTTCCAGCCTGCTTTGGGACTGGAAGTGGTGACACAAGTTTGTGCGTTGGAGTGTAGTCCATATTGACAAAGTGTCAGGGAAGAGAAGGATATTACACTTTGTTGAATCACTATCTGAACTGCTAAATGATTTATTACATGAGAGCTGCCCACCCATATGAAAGTGGAGCTAACGAGATTGCCAAGAAATCACTGCTATTGAGTGAACAGCCAAAAAAGTTCATGAGGGCTGCCCTTAAAATAGCAAAATTGGAAAAAAATCCCTTTAAAGTTTTTTTCATAAGTTTCTCTTATTATTGCTGTTTTAATTATGTCTTTCTGTCTGGCCAGCAAAAGTGTCTGGAGTTTTTCCCAGTTTAGAGGCCCCAGGGCTCATCTGAGGGCTTCCAAAAGAAAACCAAAGGTCAAGAAAACTTCAACTGATCATTCAAAAGAATGGAAAATACTTTCTGGGAGCTGATAATCCATGTTGCTGAGATGATTGCAAATACCTGTTGACTGTTATTTGCTGGCACTTTTCAGCCACTCTTGGGACTATGTGTCATAAGAGCTCCTGATCTAGCTGAAGGAAAGGACAGGGAGTCCATAGGTTGCAGAACTGTAGCTGTTCCAAGGCAGCACTTTGGGGTATATCTACATTTTTTCACTATTAATTGTTTTTCAAAATGAACATATTTACTGAGTGTTCCTTCTTCTTGAAATATAGTAGTCATTGAGTGTGCCTTCATTCTATTCATGATCCATGCCCAGAAAACTGGATAGGATTTTCATAAGACTTTAAAGAAGTTAGGTGCTCAAATCTCATCAAAATTAATGGGATCAAGCACCTAAGTCCTATTCACACCTTAAAAAATTCCAGTTCTAAGACACCAGTGACACTGTGTTCATTTAACATGCTGGTGGGTCAACAAAAGATCAAAATGATGGCACGTGTCTAAGGGACTGCAGCACTAGCATGAAGAAAACCTTGTAGAAGTCATAGGTATAAGTTCAGGTCAGACAGCAGAGGGAACACTAGAGTAATTAATCATTTGGCAAACTTCAGTATCAACTTTTTCTGAAAGACAAGGGGCCTCTAGTTAACTTTAGACAGCTTGTGGAATGATGTTTCTCTGAAAATGAGTATTTTAATCAGTTTTCCATGCTGAATTAGACCAGTATATATGCCAAATTTGTGTCTGTGCACTACTTCCAGACTTTTCAATCAAGCTTCATTGCAAATCCTTCTCTTTATAGACCACTTTGCAACCAGAATGTAGCAAAGATTGTTGTGAAGGAAGGGATGATAGACCTCTGGAGCACCTAGTGAGATTGTGCCTCAGTGAAACTGGGAAATTATATGACTGCTAGGAATAAAGACTCTCAAATCTTGTTGGTGATCAAGACCTGTGTGATCTTCATCCCAGCAGGTAACGAAAGACATGCAAGTGGTTCTACTGAGTGGAAGATTTTCCAGCAGTGCAGGGTGACTGGGCTATCAACTGTGGGAGCTCTTGTAATGTGAACTCTGTCCTTCTGCTATCTTGCTAGGAGCCAGTGCCACCTTTGTACTTTGGGGTAGCTGATGTTAACACAGCACCCAGATGTTCATGATCTAAACCTAGAGGAGGGGGACACTTCAGCAAGGAAAATAGTGGCTCATGGGCAGAGAGTACGACACCTCCTTCTAGAGAAACAGCGGCTCTTCAAGGCATGTGCTATGGCAACCTGCGGGTATGTCTCAGCATCACAGGTTGCTACAGTCTTCCCTTTTGCTTTCTACAGGGGATAATTTCTTGAGCTGTTGAAACACTGTGAAAGAGTTGAGTACAGAGAGCTGATAGCAGCAGAAGGCACTCACAGCACAGGAGAACCCAGCTGGAAACTGCCCTGGTGAGCATACGCACATGCTGGAGGTGCTGTGCTGTGGGGAGGTGTAAGAGTTGTACATATGCTCCGTTAAGCCTGCCAGTTCTTAGGGCTGCTTCACTGCAAAGACTGTATGCCTCCTGTTTTCCAAGGGCTTGAAAGTGTTGGGGCCTCCAGGAGCAATGCAGGAGAAAGAGCAAGATGTCAAGAAACATTTCAGCCCTAGGGCAGGTGAGGGAGGGAGCGAGTCTACTTTTCAATACATAGGATACGGACCTTAGTTGTTTTTTTACTAATTCTGCTGCATCCCCCTCGTATACATGGCAAGAGCACATCCACTTGCTGAATACATTAGTATTTTTCAGCGTTCAGGACTGTGAAACCCACGGAGGAGAGAGAGAGAAATGGAGTTTCTGCTGCCCGTTCCAGAGAGGAGACTGTACAGTGGGGAGAACATACCCTAACTTCCAGGATCCGTTTCTTATCTCCCGCTTAAACTTCTGGCCCTTGATGCCTGAATGGAAATTATTTTATTAGGACATTCTGCCTTTGAAAGCTTGTGATAATAAATACAAAAGTCATCCTCTGACTGATTTCTTTACAGAAACACTGCTCAGAGGTATGGAGGGAGACGTTTACATCAACAGATATCCTTAGTTTATAACATGGTGAGTGATTGCAAAACTCAGCACTGACTTTCCAAACCTGTTTAAGTTCTCAAGTGATCATAATACAGTTAACACATCATTTACAGAAAACATGCACAAAAATAAGGAAATGAATGCTTAAACACATAATAAATCTTTCACTCTCCACAGGATAAATACACTGTGCTTATCAGGTATAAACCATGGCCTATTTCTTCATAATTGTAATCATAAATCTGGCTTACTTATTGTATACATTCTACTATCTGTGTATTTACTTTTGAAGAACACTGATGTAAATTCCTGAAAGATAAAGAAATTCATTTTTTTTGCACATATTTAGAAGTTATTAGTTCTGGGTGATAATAGCAGGAGTACTGTCAGATGGGAAGATATATAATGACAATTTATCTTAAAATTATATATACAACTAAATTTGCATCTGGGATTGGAAACAGAATATATTGCTTTTAAAGCTTTTTAATATATACATATTTTTTTAAATTATTGAAGAAAGAACATGATTTTCTGAAGGGCACGATGGAAACTGTTGTGTTAAATAGAAATATACAGTTTAAAAAGGAATGGTGTGTTTTTCTCAGTGTGTTGGATATGTAGAATCTAGGATGTGTGTCACTACTTGTTACTTTGCCTTCAGGCACATGGTGGTTGGTGGTGGTGTGGTAGCTCTCTAGCTGTCGCGCTTACGAAGCCCACTTTGCTGTGGTGTGAGCACCACACCCAGAGGGGAAGCCAGGCTGTTGGGTTGCCTGTGTGGATTTCACAAAAGGTTTTGACTTTGTGAGTCCAGTTAATTTGTTGATACTTCTGTGAATTTGATGAACTAACAAGTCTTTTTATGGAGGGTGTTTCAATCAACTATATTTTTAGAAATGTTTTGTGGTTAAATGAACTGGTGTATTGTCCCTGGCGTTACTGAGAATGATGTTTGCTAAACTACCGATGGGCACTAAGGATAATGACAGTGCCATTTATACACAGTGCTGTTAAGATACAGCAGTCTTTGTCATTAAAAAGTTATGTACAAAGAGAAAGATAATGGAGGAGACCATGTATGACTTGTCATGTGTAAGCAGTTGTTTTTAGTTAGCTCCTGCTCGTAATTATAATCATTTGCACACTAATTGTTTCAAACGTCTTACAGTGCATTTGGATTTATGTTCACTCTGGAAAAAAGTCAGAAGTTATGTTTCAGGCAGGACCATCTGGTTTGCTGTAGATGTTTAAAGTGTATATGGGCACAAAAACAATTGAAGAAGTGATGATCTGAGGGCTGGAGCACCTCTCCTATGAGGACAGGCTGAGAGAGTTGGGGCTGTTCAGCCTGGAGAAGAGAAGGCTCTGGGGAGACCTTATAGCGGCCTTCCAGTACCTGAAGGGGCTACAAGAAAGGCTGGGGACGGACTCTGTACAAGGACAGGTAGTGATAGAGCAAGGGGAAATGGCTTTAAACTGGAAGAGGGTAGATTTAGATGAGATATTAGGAAGAAATTCTTTACTGTGAGGGTGGTCAGACACTGGTACAGGTTGCCCAGAGAAGCTGTGGATGTCCCCTCCCTGGAACTGTTCAAGGCCAGGCTGGATGAGGCTTTAAGCAACCTGGCCTAGTGGAAGGCGTCCCTTCTGCTGTCCCTTCCAGCTGTCCTGCTCATGGCAGAGGGTTTGGAACTAGATGATCTTTAAGGTCCCTTCCAACCCAAACCATTCTATGATTCTATGAAATTCACTGAATAAAAATCTGCCAAGGGATATTAAATGTAAAGATACTACGCCTGCCTGTAGGTATCCCTCCAGCTCCTCGTAAGCTGGTACAGCGTGTGAGGGCACACCACTATATGTTTAGTCTCTTCTTATATTCTGCGCCAAGGTCACGCTATTGGCCATTCACAGAGGCTGGATCCTGAACTCCATCCTGTGTAATGCTATAATGCTCTTGGGACCAGAAATCTCACTTGTGATTTGAGGTGCATTTTGATGTTCCTGATGGTTTTGAGTTTCTTTTACTTTCAGTGTGCTTTTTGAGAGATGGCATAATGCTGATAGCATCAGAAAAAATAATGGGCAGGGAAGCAAAGCATTTGGTAAGTTGCAGTGCCATCTATAGAAAGAAGACAGCACCAGCTTGCAAACTGAGGTCTCATTGCCTTCAAAAACCTTATTTTGTGCCTTCAACAACCAGGTCACTGTTTTAACCATCATCTGGAACTAAATGTTAAATCCAACAGAAAACTTTGAGCACTGCGCTGAATCTTTAGGCATTACTGAAATCCTCAGAAAACTTGTTTAGCTTTCCCCCCTAGTTCCCTCAGACCATATTTTCTGCCAGTGTTGTCCTAGTCTTGCATTTGTTTTTTCTAGTGGGCCTCCATCTCCTGGCAACACAGAGCTGCTTGGCAGTCTCAGTCAAGGGCCAGGGGACTCTTAAACTTGGCTTTCTCCTTGCCAGGGGGATGGGCTAGTAAAGGTACTTAGATGGGGCGTTGCACAAGACAGAATTGAGCAAAGTCTTATAATTCTCAGTGTGAACATCCAGTTATCACCCAGCAGCAAAGGCTCTGACTGGTAGGTCAGGGGTCTACCCTCAGCTCCCAGCTGTACCTGCAGCTGGTGCTTCTATGTTTCAGGAGCTGGTGACCACCAGCAGACTGTTACGGTGTGCAGTGAGTTGTACAGCTCTCTGAATTACGGTTTGTGTAAAGAAACTGGATATATATTAAGCCAAGGAGAGATGTTGAGATCGTGACTTCATGATGAGGAGTTAGAAACTGGTCTTGAAGAGTCAGATTCCGGTTCCTATTCCAGTGACTATTTTGTTGCTTACAAAGTGGAGGACCGCTACAGAAAGAAAGAGACAGAACCATTCACCATGAAGTTAAGCTTAGTTAAACATGGAGGGCTTCAGCACGTTTTGTCTGCAGAGCAGGAGAAAAAGTCAAGCCAGAGAAGAGACATAACCTGGGGCTCTCTGTCACAGCTCTTTTTCTCTCATTCAAAATGGCACCAAATGTTAGGAGAGTGTTCACAGTAAGAGTATTGAGCAAGGATAAACACCTCCCTCTTGCCATCACAACATGTTTAACTCCTTTTGGAGTAAACCTGTGACTAGACTTGGTATTTCCCACCAGCTAGTCTAAGCAATGTCCCACTCAGGTGGCTGATTTCTGTGCCCCTCAGCCATAAGCCCCTTGTCCTTCCAATTGGTTTTGTTGGGGGTCACACTGCCTACCTGAAGGCTGAGGTTTCTCTGAGTGACAGCGTGTGTGGGAGCGGGGCTTTGCCCTGTGTGCTTTGCTGGAGAAAGCTGGTGGCAGAGTAGGGCATTTAATGTAAGGCTCTTGTGATCTAGCCGTGATCCAATACTGCTTTTTTGCTACCAGTTGGCCATAGCACTATGGCTTGTCACTAAGCATCCTCATTGCCTTGGGCAATAATGGCTTTGGTTTGGAAACTCTCTCTCTGCCTCTTATAAGTCTGTAGATTTCGGTGAGGTCAGTAAAAGAAGACCCAAGATCTAATGTGGTACCAGTTACTATAACTGGGCTTTTTTTCACCAACTTCAGCTGGCTCAGGAGTCGGTTTTATGACCCTGAAGAAACTGGATGAGCTATTCTTAAGTTAAATGAAAGGAATTATGAACTCCAGTTACTTTTATAATAACTTCTTGCCCTAACTTGCTTCATTCAGACCCCGATTCTTGAAGACATAAGATCAAAAAAACCAGCTTCAGTGTCCAGCTGAATTTCTTGTGCTTGTTTACAGCAATGTGCTTCCATTTTCAACACTATCAAAAACCAACTTGCAAAACAACTCGGGGAGTATGAAAACAAATTTAAAAAGACAAAAACGCACAGACAGTTTTAAAACAAAAAAATTAAAGTCTTTCACTAGTGAAAACTACTTTTAAAAGGTATTTGGTATACAGAGAAAATACTGTTATCTTTTCAAAAGCTAGATAGCTTAGATTTGGGGAAAATATTTTGAATGAGCAGGGGGAATTAAAATTTGCCTTCCAGCAGTACTAATGCTTATTCTAGAGAGGTAACAAAATCGTTGTTAAATCAGAGAAGTCTGACTAGCTGAGATGAGAGTCTAGACGCTGCCATTCCAGAAATACAGACCTGTAGCTCTTTTGTCACTGACATTTTCCTTTTCCTGTCCTCTAAGTGAATACTTCTTTTTTCGAAATGCCCACCAGCCTGTAGAAAGTAGCACAGGGTAAGATGATACGCCACAAGAATAAGGGCATGACAATGAGAACCATTAGCTCTCACTGAGAGGAGAGCTCCACGGAGTCTCTTGGGCAGAGGTATTCTTTGCACGATGGAGGGAAGCTGTCACTCTTGGAGATATGGTGGGAATTGAGGGGATATCTTAAGACAAAGACCGTCCTGGAAAACAACCCCCACATCAGTGCATGCCAGCTAAACTCCAGCAGAGCTCAAGCTGTGTGACTGCTGGGAAGGAATGCAGACCTGGGTTGCTTCTGTCCATCTGTTGTGTCTCATCCTGAAGGCTTCCCAGACTGGTAGACTTAGAGATGTACTGAAACAAGCACATCTGGGCCACGAGACATCAATGAGACTCACTCCCGATTCAAATACAAAATCTGTATGTTAGAATACAGTACATTTCTATAGAAAAAAGGCAATTCCAGACCGTGAACATGTTTCAGATCAGCTATAGTTTTAAAGGAACCATGAAATGAGAGACCTGTCCATCTGTACTGTGGCAGTACTTGCATATCTGGATACTAAAAGCATGCACTGGCTGTACTTCAGGAAGCCTTTTCCAGTAGTCTATGCCAGTAATTTCTGGTGTCCTTTCCCTTTTCAATAAAGAAAGGTCAAGTATAATTCTCTATGAGAAATGACATGAGTTTCAGAGCGTTCTCCTACATTATGGGTGATTTCTTTCTTTTTACAGCTTACAAAGTATATGCAGGTTTTACAGTATGCGCAGAGGTTTCCTCCAACTAGTTATCTTACATTCATGGCACAGATTTTTAAGGGCACCAGTACATCCCCTTTTGCTTTGTTATGGATTTCACTGTTCATACTTTATTTACCAATAAAATATGCACAAGTGTTTATTTTGCCCCGGATGATAATGAATATAAATAAATAAACAAGTGTTGAAAGCCCTTTCTAGTTCCCATCTGTGTTTCCCTCCTGAAACAGAAGTCATTCTGAAAGCTTCACTGAAAGCTTGCTTTGAAAATGAGTATTTTTGCAGACTGCTGACTGCGGTACTACATTTACTAAAGAGATGCAGTCACACAATGGTTTGCCTCTGTATTATCTAGGTCACGGGCCAGAATTCTCCTGGGTGCTAACATTTTCAATTAAGCTGAATTTGTCAGTGCACAGTGGAGCTATTTTCCTTTTTAAAGCTGGTCCTAAATGGGAATGCTGAGTGTCATGCCTGGTTTAACTGTTTTTGGTTTCATGTAGAGTCAAGCGGTGAAGCCCTCTCTCCCAGGGGCTGGCTACTCACTCTGCCATTGCTGAGCATTAACCCACTGTTGAAGTTCCCTCCCGCATACACTCACTGCTGTTGATTTTATTAAGTGACTTTGGCAGTGTTCTATGGGGATACCTGGAGGGGCTTCTTGCAATCATCCATAGAGTACAGTGGCTCAACAAAATACAGTGAAGCCCAGTCTCTCCGCACCTATGTTTAAGTACTAAGAGAGTAATTTAAAACACAGAAATTTAAAACCTAGAATTTAAACCCTCGCCTATTCCAGTGGTCAGTATATGAAAAAATTTCCCTGATATTTTTGTTTATAATCCTTTTCCTTTTACATGTGAATTTGCTTGTGAGCAGTAGCTCTATCTCAAGCCTTTTAAAGAAGTAAAAGGCAGGATGCATTGACTGTGTTTAGGTTCTATGATTTCTTATTTACACTTAAAGTTTTAAAATTATTCTCTGTATTATGGTGATCCATGCTGTATGCTGTGTATTTTATACAATGTGCATAGGGTATTGAAACTGTTACATACATAAAAGAAAATAACAAAGCTGGATCCAATTAGTGATTTGGTCAGGACAGAGCAAGAAAACCTGAAGACAAACTGTGTGACTGGTTCTGTCCCTCATTGTTGCTAGTTCTGCTCTTTTCTCTGGAGAGAGCCTTTTCTTCACCTGTTGGCACATATTATACTTATGACGTTATTACATGGATATAAGAAGTGTACCTTGGCCTGGCTGCTGAAGTACTGGAAAGAAAACTATTGAGATCTTGCCATAAACATGAAGAATAATGTGGGACTGGATAAACCATATCCAACTTGTTATTGTTTTATTTCTTAAGAAGCTTTATAGAGCTTATTTCTTAAGAGGCTTTCCAACAGCATTCTTAGGAAAAAAAACCCAAACAGAGGAAAGTTGCTCTGTTGGTGGCCACTGCTGGGGAAAAGTCCAAAAATCTCCTGTCTGAGAACGAAGGCAGAGACAGCCTGCACAGTTCTGCACTCTTCTAATACACACAAACGTTATCTATTATATTGCAGTGTGCAAATATGCTAAAAATGTATACTTTATTTATACAAACTCGTGTTACTGCTGTGGTAAAAAGTATTTGTGGAAGCAGTTGAACTTGTGAACGCTTACACTTCAGACTGTAGTTACATTGTTGAGATTCACATTTTCTGCCTGGTTGTAATTTATAAACACTGGATTTAGTCAGGGAAAGTCTTCATACAGCTTAACTGTAATTTCCTGTGGTAAATGGAGTTTGATGAGTGAGGATATGAAATCTTGGAAAAGTTTAATCATTCTAAGGCAAACTGTCTGGCTTGATGTAGTAGAATTGGTAGAATTTTGTAAGAAGGATTGGCAGTTTGTAATTCCCTGTCCAATCCAGAGTGAAAAATAACAAGTGAAGGGCTTCCGCTTGAATGCAAATGGATTTTTGCCCTCCTAAGATGATGGGAATACGCTCTGAATCTAAGCAGATGTGGAAATACCATCAAGTGTCTGACTGAGGAAATCACTTCAGCCTGTACACAAATTCAACCATGTGCTCAAGCCTAACTGTAGGCTTGATTTCAGTTGAAATCATGGACTAACTGTGAGTTGAGGTGCTTTGTAAAATCAGAGCCCAAGTGGTACATAGTAATTAAAAACAAGTTCTCCTGTTGCAGCCTAGGAGTTGAATTTAGCTAGTGTATTTGAGCAGAGAACTTTTCCCTGCCCCACAAATCTAATGGAGCCTACTGCCAAAGTGATAAAATGACATTTCCTGACATGCATATATCAAATGAATGTCAGCAACAAAAGTAATGTTGCCGTGGAGCTAATGTTTTGAATTTTTGAGAAGCATTATTTGTCTCCTTTTGATTGCACCTCACAGGGGCCCAAGTGCACTTGTGGATTCTCCTTTCAAATGTCCCAGCTGAACCTATAGGATAAAAAACCCCCAAGACCTGCATATTGTTATGCAGGTGGGAGAAACATCTTTGAAAAACAAAGAGATATTTGAAGCTAATTTCTTCTCATGTTTTTTCAGTCTGCCAATGAGAGTGTGGCTCTCTGCTCACAGCATAGCAAGCACATTCCCTGCAGAAACACTGGCAGCAGTCGCAGGCTCTCCTGGAGCTCTCTCCTATGACAAGCCTCGGGAATGGCAGCCATGAGCTATCCACATCCAAACTGCAGTTAAGCAAAGGATTAAAGTCAGTCATGAGTGACACGGATCCCTGCAGCAGCCGCGGCGGGGGTGGTAGAAATGAAGTGATTTTTGTAAAATATGTTGTGCAAGATCCCCAGCTGCTTAACCAGCAGTTTCTCATTGCCCTGGAACACTGCACTTTGGCAAAGAGCAGCTGTGTGCCTGCCTGCAGAAACACTTCCCTAAACCTCACAGCCTGAGCCAGGGCCATGAACATGCATTAGAATGGTTCAGAGTGTTTTGCCACCTTTTATAAAAGATTTGCATGACGTTTTACAGAGAAGCTTGTTGTCACTGCTGCCTGTGCTGATCATTTCTCAAAATGCAGCAGGGGCTACTTTATGACTTGTTGCCAGAGGGTCTTGTTGGGATACAGAAAATTTAAATCCAAGCCCTAAACTGTGTGTCGTATTTCAGGGACATCATGTCTGCCTCCATATATAGCATTGGTCTGCATCAGAAACCTCTAAAAACTGCTTTCTGAAGTAGGGAAAAATTAACCCCCCACTATCTAACTCGTTCCCTTGCTTTGTTCAGTAAGAACTGATCCTATAAAGTATGTTTTTATTGACACAACTTGACCTTCAGGTCCGTTGTTCAACAAAAGGAGAAAGAATGGTTGGTAAAGTCAGAGAAAGTACCTAGGTAGCCAAATGATGGTATTACTTTCTGAATAATCTTGTTCCTTCATTTATACTTCTTCAAACCATTCCATAAACCCACCAGGAATGTGGCCACAACTTTGCCACCTGACTCTTCTGTATGTCAGAAAGCCTGAATACTGCAACCAGCCTCTTTTCCGTGACCATCTGCAATTTAGATTTATCCATACTCCTCAACTTCCCAGTCTTGCTAAACATTTTTGTGGAATGGGAGGGGGGAAAGGAGAGAGAAAGTAATATTCCTTGAATGATGATGCAATAGAATTCTCCTGGAGAAATATCTTGAGGTGTTAGAAGGGGACTCAAGGGACTATATGTCAATACAGACTCTCTTTTGCAGACAGACATGAGTTCACCTGACTGTTCTCCAGGTCAATCATGTTGTAGCTAAGCTAACACTGAGCTTTAGTTAATAAGCCATACTAAGAGGTGAGGTATATTAACTCAGGCCCAAAGCCAAACTAGTGTAAATATAAAACTCTGCCTGAAAAAAAACAAAACCAACACCCCCTCTCAACCCCCACCCCCTCCCCCCACCCAGAAAAAAAGCACCAAAAAATCCCAAAACACATGTAGTTATAAAGTTAGTTTTAATTCCGACTCTGCCGTCAATGTCAAGCATCACCTTAGGCAAATCACCAAATCTGTGTCTCGGTTCCTTACTTGCAAAGTGGGGATAGTAAACCTGCATTTCTCCCGCTCTCCATACCGTAAGAGTGGAAGCTGTTCTGGTTAGATGTTAACATGCACATGTATAAAGACTTGAAAAGAGAATGCAATTCAGTCTGGCTACAGTGCTGTAAGTAATAATACCTCTCAGTATGGAATTGAGTGTTCTTAAGCAATGGAAATGACTGTCTTGTTTTTTATGGTACTCTGCTTGAAATGCTAAACCCACTGACATACCTTTGCCCAGTCTTGTTCCTCCAACATCATGGAGATCTTCTCACTTTTTATATCTTGCTGCAGGCCTTGCAATATCAGCTAACCACATCTGAAATGCATCTAAGCAAAAAATGCATAAGAAATTTTCAAATCAATTCTACATAGCTCGTTACTTGTGCACTGGTCTTCATCTAGAACTACATTTCTGATGCATGGCAATTCTTCAAGGGGTTGGGAAACTTCATTAAACTGCTTTACATTGTTTATGGTACTGCTGGAAAGACAACCTCTGAAAAACGAGCAGGAATTCACTCCTTTTCCCATTTTCCCTATCAAGTATTCTCCGCTCTTTTTCCTGCACCTCGTTCCCAGTAGGGTTCCCTGTCACCCTTATGGATGTCACGCACATCCTCAGAGAGAATTCCCCATACTTCTGTTTCCGATTCATGGATGGTGGAACAGCTCCTTCAGATCTGCCCCAGCCTCTACTTTCCTCAGCTCTTTGTGAAGAGACAACCCTCCCATCAGTAACAAAACCTGCCCCTCCTCCTAGATTCATCATCTGCTGTTCCTGCAGCCATTCTTGTCCTTCCACCCCAGCCAGAGCAGAAAAGCAGCAGTCAGCAGCACCAGCCTCCAGCTCTCCTGCGGGGAGCGGCTCCCCCACGCATGGCACAGAGAGCAGACTCGCAATTAGCTCCTCATCAAGGAGTGCAGCACTCCGTTCCCAAGGCTGCAGCAACACTGATCACGGTTCCAACTTCTCATACTGTAACAGGTAACCTGGGGCAGTTTAACAAAAGCTGGTTGTTAAATCCTGCTCCCTTGCAAACTTCCAAGGATGGAGACGCCCCCATTTCTCTGATGACTTGTTCTAGTACTGTACTACCTTCCTAGTGAAGAAGTACTCTTCTAGTTCCTAAATGTCCCACACTGAACCCTTAAAGCTGTAATTTGTGGTCACTGCTCTTTGATATACCATCTCCTACTAACAAGAAAAAAAAAATAGGCTTTGTCATCTTTGCAACTCCCTTGAAGTAGTTGTAGGCTACAATTAGATCCTCCCTTAGTCCCCTCTGTGCCAGACTATACACGCCCAGCTCTACCAGCTTCTCCTTGTAGGCCATATGCTCCATGCCTCTGGCTACCTCAGTAGGCTTCTGCTGAACCCTTTCCAGATTCCTCCATATCCTCTTTGGACTGGGGGGAACCCAGAGTTGGAAACGCTATTCCAGGTGCAGCCTCAGCAGTGCCAAGAAGAGATGGATAGCAACTTTCCTCCATCTGCTGGCCTCACTCATCCCAACATAGCACGCAATTTGCCTTACTCACAAGGAGAGCACACAACACATGGACTTATATTCCATTTGGCACCAGCCACAACCCCCAGGGCCTGTCGAGCAGAACTGCAACTCGGCCTGTCGCCTCCCAGCCTGCGTGGAGACATGTGGTGGCTCCAGCCAGGTGCTGAGCTCTGCACCTCGCCACGTTGAACTCTGTGAGGTTTCTTCTAGCCCATCCTCTCATCTGTTGAGGTCCCTTGGGTTTGAGGCACTTGCAATGTCAACCACTCCCTGTAACTTAATATCACCCTGTGCAGGAATTTTAAAATTACAAAACATGAGTGATATTTTAATTCCTTTGGTCACAAAAGAATTTTAATGCTGTTACTCAGCTTCTGGCTGCATTTTTCCCAGTTCTTGTTTGCTCCCATTTGGTCCACAGTCTCACTGAGCTGTAGCCCTGTCATCAGCCTCTTCTGGACTGACAGCAGCACCAGGAAAAGGATCCTGTGACTACAAAGTTTATTGCCTGTCTCATTTTCTCCCTATGTCCAGCACGCAGGCTGATGGGAGAAGCCCCTAGAGCTCCCTGGTGCCTTTGCATCAAAGGTAGAGGATACTAGTGTGTCTAGTTGCCTTTTTCAGGTAACTACTTCTCAATTTTAAATATTTATAGATTGATAAACTGCTCTGTGCATCAAAAACTGGATGCTGCTGGAGTTTTTCCCACTCTTTCCTTACTCCCCTCAAAAAGAATCCTATGTAGCATGGAAGTATTCTACAGTGGTATATACTGGACAAAGAGGTGGTGTGGTGCTTTATCAGCTCAAATAAGCTGTGGATCTAAGCCAAAGGCTATTGAAATGTGTGAGAGGCTTTGGATGTTACATCACGCCTAAGTTAACATTTGACTAAACTGAAGATTGGGTATTTGGCTGTGAAATCAGAAGCGTGCTTCAGCATGTGAGAGGTCCCACTGAAAGCGGTAGAACTACCTGTGGACTTCACATTACAGACGTGGTTGAATAAAATCGTGCCTGGTTCTGTTTTGCCATTGATGGCTCCTAAAATCAGACTTGTTGCTGAAAGTTTCCCAATGCTGCCACCTACAGAACAGATTAACTACAGTTTTCCACATAGCAGAGAAGAAAACTGCTAAGAGAATGATAGATTGTGCACAGTCAACCCTGGATACTGTTCTAAATTAGCAATGTGCAGGTATAAACAAATAAGCCTGAAATCCTACCTGAGATTCTTAAATATTTCTTAAATGTTTCCAAGGATAGTTCTACATATAAACTGTTAAAAATCCATCTCTGGAAGGCTGAACAAAAATGGTAGGAACTTGTTAATTCAAGTTAAATAATTTGCTCAAGAGACTCCTCTCATCTCTGAAAGAGCAGCAGTGGCAGCAGCCAGTCACAGGTTTCTCTCAGAGCAGGCATCAACACAAAACAGGCTTCACGGGCTCCTGCCCTTCTCAGTCATTGTGCCAGCGAAAATTCAGGGGTAAATTCAGGAAAAACACATAGGCTTTTGGATGAGAAACTGAGAGGGTCAAAAACACTATTTAAATTAAGGAGGATGCACAGGAAACCAAGAAAAGGTAACAGGTCCATATGGAACTATAGATTTAAGATTAAAATACAGAAGATAAAGCAAGAATGAGCCTCACCTCAGGTAGGATGTGACCAACAGAAAATACTAAATTATCAGAGAGCATCTTCTCATGAAAACAATGAGTTTTGATTCACAGCACTCTAAAAAAAGCCTACAGACATTTACACCTCTTGGTCCAAACACTTCTGCTAAAGTGTGAAACAATGGACAAAGATTAAAATTCATAAACTCGCAAGTAGGGAAAACTAGCTGGAAAATATGCATTAAATGCATTTATTCTGAGATTATACACACCTGATACGAATTTAAAACATCTTCCATCTTTTCTACTTATGGTTTATTCTATATGGTTTTAATTTGGCACATACATACTTCCATGTACTGTGACTTTTCTTCTGAACGCAATAACACATCTGGAACAGCTGCACTGTTAGTACTGCAAAAGCTGCCATCTAGTCAGCTTACATATCCTCACCCATTGTTTGAGACCTCCTTCATCTGAGGCAACTCTATCCCAGCTCCCGAGATCTTCACCATCCCCAGCAACTCGTCTTCCTCTTTCTCCCCAGGCTGTTTTAGAGTATAGCCCAGCTGTTTGCCAGGCCCCTGTGGTGTCAGCGGGGGGAAAACAAACTTCCTAGCGATGTTATACACAAGTGGATGGATAACATTAATTCCTTAGGTATTCTCTTTGCTTCCATCCTTTGAAGTTGTACCTTGGACAAGAAGGTGAAAAAATAAGGAATGTCTGTCACAACCCTTTTCCTGGTTTTCCACGAGGCCAAAATGACTCAAATGTTGCCTTTCAGCAGCTTAAGCATAAGAGTAAAAATTGTTTATGAAACACTAAAATAACCTTAGTAGCACCAGGAATTTTTATCCCTAAATTAAAAAAAAAAAAGGGGGGGGGAAGAAAAAAAAATCCCAACAAAATCAACAACACTTGACTGCTGTAATCACTATTAAAAATATAGTGGTATCTTAAAGGGACTTTCAGGTTGCTTCAGCATTGACTGTGTAGCTGTACACAGGCACAGTTAGGGCCAGTACCCTCCACGATGGCCTTAAAGACATACAAAGGATTCCCTGGCGAATTAAAAGCGCGCTCCCCCAGGTACGGCGTACTGCTGACTGGGCCCTGCTCTCTTCTCCTCCTGTATCTGATTTGCACCGCACCTTCCCTCCTCCTGTGCTCACACCACAAACATCTCTCCTGCAGGATTTGTTGCTAAGCAGCTGGAGCCACAGGCATGGCTCTGAGCCTGCGCTGGAGCAGGAGGCTGCAGCCCAGATGCCTCGGGAGGCCTCCCTTCACCCTGCAACCACTTCCACTAACAGGTAGAGTAAGATGCTGTTGTAGAGAACGGTGAGCAACACCCAACAGACCTTCAAATCATGCATGGCTTTAGAGCTTGTATTTAGAATTACCCTTCACAACAGCCTGGAAGCCAGGAACAGGTGGCTGCATACACAGAGCACTGGCAACCACTTCAGAACATGTTACCCAGCACCATCCAACATGGCAGAGCACAGGCTGGGACATTATGCATTAGAAGAAAGGCCCAAATTGAGAGGTGTTTTATCCCTTCTCACAGCTACCTGAGCTGCAAATAAACACCAGCTAGACTCAGGTAAGAAGAGTTTACACAGAAAGTCACATAGTTGAGGCAAAGGAACATGTAAAATATATTGTATCTTTCTTCCTCTTGAACCCAAAACTTCATTCTGCTATTAAGATTCATGGAGTGTGGGTTTCTCTTTTTAGAGAATTTTGAAATGGATGAGTAGTACAGCCTCTTTCAAGGCCTGCCTAACACAAACACATGTTACAAAGCACACATCAGCTAGCCGAGGATTGTGTTCAGCATTAGCCAGATTTCTTTTAACCACAGGTACAGAAAAAACATGTTCTAAGACTTGTCTCCTGTAAGGAAATACAACACCAACCAATTCCCTGGGTATTCTGTTGCTTGTAGCATTAATACAAATAGCCTCTGTTTAAGAGCAGACAGCTTCAAGTTGTTATTCAAGTGTTCATTTATCACACCTTACCCCTGTAACTGAAATTAATTTACTTTAGTTACAAATAGAGAAGCAAATTACATCTTGAGTTTCAGACTGGGCATTAGGAAAAGCTCTACCAGCAGGATAGTGCAGCACTGGAACATGTTATGCAGTTGTGCACGTCTCCATCCTTGGAGGCATTCAGGACACTAGAAAAAACAATTGTCCTGCTAACCTGAGGCTGACATCAGCTTTTGCTCAGAGGAAAGCTTAGAAAGGACTTTGAATACAAGGTTTATAGAGGATGCCACACACAATTCCTTTTGTAGAAAATCAGTGATCACTTCAGTCCATTTAGTCTTCCAGCAGAACATTTTATTTTCATTAAGGACAAGGAAATATCAACCAACAGCTCAATTAACATGACACATTAAACAAGCCCTGTCAAGCATTTTCTACTTAACATGTGGAAAAAGAGTCTAAAGACATCTGATGTGTCCAAACTGTTCACATTAAAACTTGAGCTCATCCTTTAGCATAAGCTCAGCTGATGTTGCTCCTGTGTATAGCAAAAGGTGGAAACAATTTAAGTTACCAGAACAGCTGTGTTAACAAGTACTGAAGCACTGGAATTTAGACTGCATTTACTGGTGTGCTATTAGACTGCTTTCCTTGAATCTCTTCAGAGTCTCAGGCAGACTTGCAGAAAGCCACAGCAGAAAAACGAACTTCACCTTTTTCACGTTCTGTAAATTGTCTGCAGATCTTAGCAGAATCCTTGGAAGAGGAAAAGAAAAAACAAACTGTTTAGTTTATCAGAATACACTTGCTGTAGAGACCAAGCCTTGGCAACTCCTGTCGTGATCCTACTAAGCTACAAGGTCTTGTAGCAGCAATAAATACACCTAACGTATCTAGCTCTGTGGCACAATACTACCTTGCTATCATGGAATAAGCACCACCAACTTGTACAGCAAGTAGGTACAGCCACAACACACAATGCACGCCTCTTCTCCTTTTATAAGCCTTGTTTTCAGGTCAACAAGCAGCAAGGGAGAAGTCTTACCTTCAATAGCAAGTCACCTGAGCTTGTGCCATGGTTTACAGGGAATGGCATACGCCCATCTGTGAAAGAAAGTCTTTTCACTCAGTGTACTTAATATTACTTCTGAATTAGCAGAACTGAACATAGTAGCCCAAGAAACAAGTGCACACATTAAGATAGTTGTGAGGTCAGAATAAATTGTCAATACATAGCTTGAGTGAAAAGGGGACCAAGTATTCCAAGCTACAGGACATGACATGCTTTACAAGAGGGCCTAGACCTTCAGTAGAACCCATCTTCAGTTCAAAGTCCTCAATTATGCATTGGTTTTGAGAGCCCCACTGAGCACCTTAACTATATCAAACTTTACACTGCTGTACAGCATGAAGTAAATCCAGTCCAACTCCATGGTTCTGAGGGCCTTACCCAATTCATACAGATGCCCATCCACGTTGACAAACAGAATGAAGTGGAAGTTCACACTGTTGTCCTCAACCTTAGAAGAGACCATTAGACACATTTGTTAGATTGGAAAAGACTAGTACTGCAAACCCTACTTGTGACTACAGGACAGAGATGTCAGCAAAAAAAGCAACAGCAAAGGACTAAAAGCTTCAGTTCAGCTGAAGAGGTCCCTGCAAGACCTCTACAAGGTCAAGCACCAGAAATCCTAATGTCTGGTCATATTTTTAGATTGGGTCTGAATCCAAGTTTTCAATCCATGTTTGAGGAAGAAACCCTGCACAAGCATTCACCCATGAGTCATTCAAGACTCCTTCCTCATGAGCTGTAACAGCTTTCTGCCAGGCTGTACTGCTCTACCACCTTCATTAACCCCTTCTCCCAAGATTTTGTACATTCATATCTTACCCGACATTGTCCCTCTTGTGCAACCGAATTGTGGACTTCTTGTATAGCCTTAGGAGAAAGCAAATACAGGTTACTACATCCTTAAGTGCTGATAGCTGCCAGCAGTTTATGTAGTTCATATACCTTATTATTTGCAAAACGCTTAGCTCTCTCTTCAGGAGACAGATCCGCTGTTTCATCAAGAAACTTCTTCAGGGCAGACCCCTCATCTGCACAAGATTATCAAAGATTTTATTCAGTATAGGTAGATCATCAGTTACACTTCAGATGCAGCTCACAATAATCAATGGTTGTTGCACTAATGAGTCATTGCATTCAGCCTGAAACCATCCTCAGCATGAGTATATTGTAACTACCACTTGAAGTAAGTCATTTATCTGGAAGCTATTAACAACAATCTACATGAACAGCCAGAGTTCAAGTGCTTCAGGGTGCTCTGGATACTTGTCTTGGAACTCACTTTCAAATGGGATTCAGCTTTTCTGATTCCCCCCTTGCAGAGGTGATCAGTCCCATTTTTAAGAAATTCAAGGAAGTGCCAGCTCTAAGGACACTGAAGCACCAACTAACAGAATATGGGTAGATGAAATTAAGTTGTCTCACTGCCTTTCAATGAACACAGCACTTGCTCATGCTAGGCTTAATTTACATTTTAGAAAACCAAAGTAACAGTGCAATACTAAGATATACCATGTTCTAGTCTGACATGCAAAATGTGCTGCCACTCATCAAGAGTGTGTTATTTCAGAGAATCCTTTCAAGAAGAGTGAAGCAAAACTACTCCCATTTAGCTTTCCCTATGTGTTTTCCTTTGTATAAGAAGGAACCTCACACCACCCAAAGGGTTCAAGTTCTCTTGGAATAATGGAAATAAGTTACATTTTGCAGATCTCTAATCTCCAAATAAAGTATTTCCTGGACTCAATTACAACCCTTTCTTGAAAAGAACTTGTAATCCTATTTCCTAGGAGTTTCTAGCCACCAGTTGCCCAAGCCAGTTTTAGATACTTTTCTGTATTAAGAGAACCATCAAAACTATCTCTGCAGGAAAAGCCTACTTACAGGCCCTTATCATCCTATACTACCTTCCCAGCAAAAAGAAAACATATTTTAGACTGATTTACAGGCCATCCTCAGCAAGTCTGCTTACATTAGACATAAGTGGCATGAAGAACTTTCTCTCTTCTGTTGACATCAACACCAATATCAATAGCTACTTCTGAACATGATAATACCTAATTACAAACAGATTTGGGCCGGTCCTACTATGTGCCCTGTTCCTCTTGCACCACTCACTAGGATGGTACTTCTGCAGCTACCAGACAGAAAGGAGTCAAAGTACACTCCTGTCTCCAATTCAGGTAGTAGGCGAGACCACATGCTCCTCTCCAACAGCTCAAAGACCCCCTTACCAACTGCAGCAGTACAGCATGCCTTAACTCGGCTTGCATGAAAGCCCCAGGTGCCTCCTACAGCCCATACCCAACCTTCTTCTGTCATAAAACAATGGAAATTCAAGCACTTCAGAACATTCATACTCACCAAGGTTCAGTTTGTCCTTATTATTAGCAACTGCATGTATCAGACCAATTGTCCCGCAGGAGTTACTGACTGTCTGCTTCAGGAAATACACCTTGGAACTGATTTCTTGGTCCTTTATTTTCTCAGTCTGTTGTTTCCTGAAGTTCTCATGCTGTAAACACGTAACTGCTTTAAGCATTTCCCCACAGTGGTATCTTTTTATTGTGCAACCTACTAGACAAATGAGTTGTGCAGGAGAATCAATACCAAGACTGGACAAAGATCTACCCAGAAAGCCATCTTTGTGGCACAGGTCCAGTAAAGCATTGTACATCTATACTGGATACAAGCCAAGTCTTAATGGACTACCTGCATGACTCAGTCATATCCACAGGCACTCTTCTTAGCCTCTCCCTCTGTTCTGTACACTAGAAATAGCTTGGGGTAGGAAAACTTATAGTGGATAGGCTCTTTTATATACTCTTTCAATTGTTTTGATCCATTTAACAAGACTACTCAGCATGCCTCTGCAATAGCTTGCCTTTGTACCTTTAGGTTACTTCCCTTCGTGAACCCCGCCCCCTCAGAACAACAAATACAGAATTATAAAATCCATCACTACTGAAAGGCTAAAATCCTTCCTTTAAAGAACCTACTAGATATACATTATTTCCATCTCCTTCCTTAGCATCAATTGGACTAAATGTCTTAATCATACAGAAGTAATTCAGGCCTCTCCAGACACAATGATTCAGCATGGTAACAGAATTGCTATTCTTCACACAGGACTGCTCGTGTTTTAGTCCTCAGTCTGATACACGAAGTGCAAGAGGAATATTGAAATAAGAGGCCTTATCTTGGGGCTCAGTTCATTTTAGTTCAGGCTATTTGGAGGCTGGTGCCAAGAGCCCAGCACATACTACCCACCAGCCACCTACAGCTCCTGTGCAAGCCAAGCCCACTCCCAACCATCTGATGCTTGGACAGATGACACAGACACACCCCCGACAGCAGTCACCACCACCCGCTGTCAGACCGCAGGTACAGGCACTGCTGCTGCCAACAGCCTGCTGTTTTCTCCAGCAGCACTGGGGCCAGACGTGGCCTCGTTGCCCTGCCCGGGGTGACAGCAGAAAGCCCGCACAGCGCCAGCTGTCAGACAGCCCTGGGGCAGCCGCAACCTGGGTGCCTGACCCCAGACCACCCACCTGTCGCCTCCAGGGCCGCAGCCCGGAGGAGCTGTGTAGAAGAGCGGCCCGGGAGGGACCTGCCGCCCCCTCCGCACGGGGGGCACCGCCTACCACCTACCTGCTCGGTGAGGGGGAACAGCAGCAGCAGCGCACAGGCTGGGGCGGGCACGGCGCTCAGCGCCTCCTCCTCGAAGCCCAGCACGTCCACGAAGCGCCAGCCGGGACCCACCCCCAGGCGGGACAGCACCTGCACGGGGCACAGCGAGCGGTGGCACCACGGCCGCGCCATCCGCCCCCCCCCACCCCGCCGGGCCCCCCCCGCCGCGCCCCAGTGACACAGCACAACGCGCGGCACCGCGGCGCCACCTGCCGGCCGCGCACAGGCGCCGCCGGTGGAACCAGCCGCCCGATGGGGAGGGCGCGGCCTCAGTAGCGCTCCGCAGGTGCGGCCGCGCCCCGCGTAGCGGGACCGCTCGCCGGGCCGCTCCGCTCCAACCAGCGCTGTCCCACAGGGCGGGATGCCGAGAGATGGAGCGAGAAGGGGCAGTGCCCATCCGCGTCAGTCCTACGGCGGGGACTCACTTTGTTCAGCATCTGGAAGACAATGTGGGGGGAGAGGAGTGAGTGCTGGGGGAGAAGTCGAACCCGCACCCCCGCCCGCCCCTGCCCCATCCCGCCCACCCCAGCCCCATCACACCCTCACGGCCCCACCCTCTGCCCACAGCCCCTCGCGCACCTCGGGGTTGATCTCCATCGGCTGCCAGGCCATGGCTGCAGGTCGGCGGGAAGAAGGCAGCGCCCAGGTACCACAACGTCCCCCGTAACAGAACACACACACCCCCACTGCCGTCGGCGCTGCAGCGCGGAGCCGCCCACCCGCCTCTTATATAGGGGCGGGCTGGCCCACTCCGCTCCGCGGCGGGGGGAGAGGGAGGAGCAGGGCAGGACCAAAGCGCGGGGGGCGAGCCGGTGCTAGGCGGGCGGTTGCGGAGCGAAAGGTCCGTGGGGCCGATGGGGTGGGGGGAGTCGGTGTTGGGGAGTCGCGGGGCGGAGGAGAGCCCGGCCGGGGCTGTGGCGGGGCCGGGGGCACTGCCCGACCTCGAGTGTCGCTTCCTCCGCGGGAGCGGGGCGCGGCCGGCGGCGCGGAGGACCCCGACCCGCCTCACGCGGCTGTGCGGGAGTGCGAGAGGCGGCGGGGCCGAGGTGGCGAGGGGGCAAGGGGTGCCGGCGGGGGCAGTCACCGAGGGCAACACGTTTCTCCGGCACCGTGAGCCCGGCCCCAGAGCTCTCTCGTCATCCTGGAAGCGTGTGTCTGCCTTTATGTGCCTGAACGCTCCCAAAGCGTTGGACCCTGCGGTGTGTCTGTTCCATAAAGTACACGATGGTTTTGATGCTCAACACAAGCATTAGGTACTAATTTTAAGAATTTCAGTATGATTATAAAACTGTCACACAAGTTACCTGTCTGCCGATTGCATCTCTGCAGCTGGAACCAGTCCAATGAAGCTGGTTATAAAATACTGGGCTTTTTATCTTTTATTCATGGCCTAGCAGTTTCTCCACACAACGTCTTCAACTAGAACATTTCTGAACAAGGAAACAAAACCAACGTACTTTAAATACTCCACCTGTGCCTTTCCTCATTTTCTTACGATATGACTTGCTTCCCAAAAGAAAGACCTCAAACCCATTCCTGGAAATACCTTTATTTCCCTACCTCCCAAACAATCTGCCGGTGTCCACAGCTGGCTGGTGGTGCCCAGGGCAGTGGGATGCAGGCACATGGTAGTGCAGGCACTGGAGCCACAGGAACCCATTACTGCATGTCACCGTTCTCCTGGTGCCCATTTGCATTTACCCTACAGGGAGTTGAGATTGCTGTAAGTACATCTGCTGGGCTGGGGGTAAATCCTGCCTGAGGGCAATTACAACAGCTCAGATGTACCGCAGTAGTGTGCTTGATAGAGGTTGACTTAAACAGAAATACAGCATCCTTGAAGAGTTACAAGGACTACTTTTGCCTAAGGCCAGTTCTGACATAAGTCATAGCGTAACTAAGGTGGTATCCATCCATCTGTTACACGGACATTTAGGATGCCTTCATCAGCAGCAGGGACAAGAAGAAATTTGAGAGCATGAATCAGTGGACCAAAGAGAGAGATCAGCTTTGGACTGAGACTAACTGTGCTGTAGAAACACCAGCTTCTCTCTCTCCGTTATAAAGGGAGCCTATGGGACCCAGTTCAAGTGTAGAGGTCTACAGTAGTGACACCAGCTTTCAGATGGATGAATCCAACCTTAACTGCCTGTTGATGAGAGAAGGATACATATTTTTACCTTGCAGCTTACCATAATTAGAGTTATGATAATGAATGATTGAGTATGCATTATGGCATATAGCAAGGACAGGCTTTATTTCTGCATGACAGGCTTTTAGCCTGGTGGATATGTGGCTGTGAAATAAGACAAATTCCTATCATTTGGCAACTAGTGTGCAGCTGGTAACTGGAAAGCTAATGAAACAAGTGTCTTTATTTTCCATCACGAATATTTTGCCATGTCAATGTATCTGCACATCTGTGTCTGCATCATTGTAAAGAATGGATGCAAAGGAATTGCCCCCAACTGTATTTGCATATGAGTTCCACCAAGTGGAGATGTATATACACACACACACACATATATATATTATTCTATCACTGCTATACCGCTACTACTGCTATCCAGCTATACAACCAAATGTACATAGCTTTTCCAAAATGAAAAATTGGTATTAGCTGAAGAAAGCCTTTCTCCCAGATTTGATGCTGGAGAAAGTCTTATGTGTTGTGGGTTAACCATAGCAGGCAGCTAAGCTCCACACAGCTGCTCGCTCACTCCTCCCCAGCAAGATGGGGAAGAGAATCAGAAGTACAAGAGTGAGAAAACCTGTGGGTTGAGCTAGACAGTTTAATAAGCAAATGAGGGGGGAATAAAAGTAAACCAAGAAGTGATGCAAAAAGCAATCATTCACCACCAGCCAACTGATGCCCAGCCAGTCCCTGAGCCACAGCCTGCTGGAAAACTCCCTCCCCACCCCAGCTTTTATTGCTGAGCAGGACACCATATGGCATGGCCTGGATGAGCTGGGGTCAGCTGTCCTGCCTGAGTTCCTCCCAGCTCCTTGTGCATCCCTGAACTACTGGCTGCAGGGACAGCCTGAGAAACAGAGAAGGCCTTGATGCTCTGCAAGCACTGCTCAGCAATAGCTAAACATCAGTGTGTTATCAGCACTGTTTTTGTCACAGATCCAAAACACAGCCCCATGCTAGCTGCTATGAAGAAAATTAACTCCATCCCAGCCAGAACTAGTGCACTGTGTCACCAACCATAAAACAAGACAAACATACCTGAGGCCACTGCAGGGACAGCGGGCGTCGGGGATCTGTGTAAGGCAGTAACATCCCCCTTCTCTTCTGGTAAATTGTCTGGAGCACAGCAGTGATTCCTGCATGTGAGTGTCGCATCCATTAATGAGAAGATCAGAGGGATCAAGAGGGCAAGCACAAATGACTGCTTTTATAGGGGGCCTGGGTCCATGAAAGCTTTGAGCAGGAAGAGAGGCATGTGTTTGTTTCTGAATTGCTGCTAGGTGAATTTAAATACTTCTGTGAGGAGCCTGAATGGCTGCAGCCCAGCGCTGTGGGGCAATGTAAGTCCAGTTACTTCTCAGCACCTGGCTGTCTGCAGCTGCTCTCCAGGTCCATGGGCCAGGAGTTCTGGGCTAAAATGTCTCAAATGTCAAGTAGGGAAAAGACTGGGAAGTGAAAGAAAATCAAAGTGGCTCAGAGCTGAGTTGGGAATCAGGGAAAACCCTCAAATCTTTCTTTACTTAATGTAAAGGTTGGAAAAGTTATGTTCTCCTGTCCCTTTCTCCGCAGGAGGAGATGAGATGTAATGACTAAGGACTGCTGAGGTGGAAACACGCTGAAGGATGTGAGCTCTCGGCCTGACCTGGGATGAAGCTCAGCTGGAGATGGGTAACACTGAAGCTATCCAGATAAAAAGGTCAGGCTTGTGAGAGGGGCTGCTCTGCTAAGGACTGCCTTTGTGTGTATTGACTGCCAGCAATGACTCTGCAATTGCTCTGAACTACAGCCAAGTCCTCCAGCATGTAAAAACCAAACCCTCCAGAATGCAACAGCTCTTCTGGAAGTCTGTAGGTGGAAGTGCTAAAATGTAGCTCTGAAGGCCTGCCTTGAGAGTCTCAGTTCTGATGAGTGTGGCCATGGTTTTATTGAATTCAGATCTGTCTGGCAGGATGCTTAAGATTCTTCACCTTATTCCTCTGCAAAACTGGGTCCACCATATGGTGATGGTGTCTATCAGAGGCGCAGCAATACTATGCTTTGTTTCATGGTAAGACAGAGAGTGACTCCTTTCTCTTTCCACATAGAAAGACAGGAGGGACATAATTGTTGACAAGATGTCTTAGTTTCCAATGAAATTATATACTACCTGCTTTTACTTGATATGAAAGCTTGCAAGGCTTGTCTCAATGGATAAGCAAGACAGTATATTGGCACCTGGGCAACCAGCACATGTCTCCTTTCCCTCAAATGCTTTCTTCCAGTGATGTTGGCAAGCCACCCTTTTTCCTCTATAGGCAGGAACAATCCAGCTTTCTAGTCTAGTCTAGTAGAGGAGAACAATCCATCCTTCCTTCCTCTGTCTTTGTTTTTTTAATTTACACATTCTTGGGATTAGTGCTTTTATCTAGAGAGGTAAAATATGCATTTCAAGTAAGAGGACTTCATTTTGTGCAATGTTTTTGCGTAATACATGTAATAGCCATCTCTAAGCATGTGAAAAACAAGAAGGTCATCAGGGGTAGTCAGCATGGATCCACCAAAGGGAAATCATGCTTAACTAACTCGATTGCCTTCTATGACAGGACAGCTGGCTGGATAGATGAGGGGAGGGCAGTGGATGTTGTATACTTGGACTTGAGCAAGGCTTTTGACACTGTCTCCCATGACATCTTCATTGGCAAACTCAAGAAATATGAACCTGATGACTGGACGGTGAGGGGGATTGAGAGCTGGCTGAATGGCAGAGCTCAGAGGGTTGTCATTGGTGGTGTGGAATCAAGTTGGAGGCCTGTATCTAGTGGTGTCCCCCAGGGGTCAATACTGGGTCCAGTGTTGTTCAGCCTGTTCATCAATGACCTAGATGAAGGAACAGAGTGCCTCCTCAGGAAATTTGCTGATGATACTGAGCTGGGAGGAGTGTTGGATACATCAGACAGCTGGGCTGCCATTCAGAGGAACCTCAACAGGCTGGAGAGATGGGCAGAGAGGAACCTCATGAGGTTCAACAGGGGAAAGTACAGGGTTCTGCATATGGGAAGGAATAACCCCATGCACCAGTACAGGCTGGGGGATGATCTCCTGGAAAGCAGCCCTGCAGAGAATGACCTGGGAGTCCTGGTGGACAACGAGTTAAATATGAGCCAGCAGTGTGCTCCTGTGGCCAGGAAGGCTGAAGGTATCCCGGGTTGTATTAGGAAGAGTGTTGCAAGCAGGTCGAGAGAGGTTCTCCTCCCCCTCTACTCAGCCCTGGTGAGGCCCCACCTGGAGTATTGTGTCCAGTTCTGGGCTCCCCAGTACACGAAGGACATGGAACTCCTGGAGTGCGTCCAGGTAAGGCAAACCAAGATGATTAAAGGACTGGAGCATCTTTCATATGAGGAAAGGCTGAGGGAGCTGGGCCTGTTCAGCCTGGAGAAAAGATGACTCAGGGGGGATCTGATTAATGTTTACAAATATCTAAAGGGAGAGTGTCTAGAGGACAGGGACTCTTCTCACTGGCACCAAACAATAGGATGAGAGGCAACAGGCATAAACTGCAGCATAGGAAATTCCACCTGAACATCAGGAAGAACTTCTTTACTGTGAGGGTGACTGAGCACTGGAACAGGCTGCTCAGAGAGGTTGTGGAATCTCCCTCCCTGGAGATATTAAAAAACCATCTAGACAAAATCCTGGTTCATGTGCTCTAGGAGTCCCTGCTTGAGCAGGGTGATTGGACAAGATGACCTTCAGAGGTCCCTTCCAACCTCAACCATTCTGTGATTGTGTGATTCTGTAATTCTGATTTTGATGTAGCACTTGGATGATCTGTGATAAGGACCTACATCCCTACTTAAATTTTCATCCAGTTGATGCTTTTCCTCTGATTAACAGACACAAGAGAAAACAAGATGAGCCATGTGAATTAAACTACTGGTTGTGAGAGAATTAGATAGCAGCACTTGACCCTTGCAGTACACTCTTGTACAACACCATGCCTCTTCCCAAGTGCCAGGCCATCCTGGGGAGACCCCAGTCCACTTCTCCTCTGCAATCTTCAGTTGCTTCACTCACAACTGAATTAGCAAACCCTATCCTTAGACTTGCTTTTGAATACTTGTCAGCCATACATAGCACTGGAAAAGAATTCACAGTCTGTCCTCTGGGACTGCTAGAAGAGTTTACCTTAGTTAGGCTGAGTTTCTTGTGAAACAAAAGAAAAGGCTTCTCAAAATAATGTCCCAGGCATTATCCAATCTTAAGCTGGAGAAGAATAGGGAAAAAAGTGAAGAGAGCTGAGGAATGTTGTCAGTTGAAATTATATCAAGATAGTGACTCACTAATACTTTTAATGTGGTAGAGATGCACTTCCCCAGGTGTATGGGGTGCTGAGGGAAACACATGGGCCACCTCTTTACATCAGCGGGCTCCATACTTAAAAATGAAACCTTTTCTGGGGAAGGACAGAATATATGCCTCAGGGGGCTGCCGAGGAGCGACCTAGCTTCTGGACTGAGTCTCTTGTCACCTGTGGTCTCTTTACATGCTAGTGTGGCTTTGGTGTTTCTCAGCGGAATGTGAAGAGCAACTGAAAAAATTGGCTTGCCTGCTGTTGGATGAAGAAGTGAGAGGTAGGGCTCTGCCAGAAGGGAATGGCAAGAGCTTTTGTGTCTGTTGCAGAAAAAGGAGTTCTTCCTGCTTGCATGACAACAGAGGCACCTGTAGACAAGGACTCTGGTGTGAAGGGGGGTTATTGTGAAAAGTTGTCACTCCTCCAGTCCAACAGTGCAAACCATTTTACACTCTGTCCTGAAGGTCAGCTTATCTTCTTTTGGGGGGGAAGGAAAAGGATATGGATCATGATGGGGATTAACCCAGATGTAAAAGGCATTCCTTCAGCCTGTCTTTTTTAGACAAATGGTGACCTTCAGCAGAATTTAAAGTAGTTGACACTTGAAATCAGTGAACAACAAAGCCACATCATAAAAAAGCGCTGTTTAACTAACTCAGTCACAGACTCCCTAAAGATGCTTGCTTTGCTCCAGACATCTGACATGCTCCTGTGCTCTTGCTGTATCTTGTTAGTCTTCCAGTGAAATGTTTCCATCTGATTTTTATACACATGGACTCCTACCTATATAAATTCTGAAATAAGGTGTGCTCAGCTCAGCATGTTCTCTGAAAACTCTGCTTCCACTTGTATACATCAACAGGGACATGGGTACCACAATATTTACACCAACTTGTGCTAAAGGATTTACTTCCTCACCTACATGTGCACACCCTTGAGAAGTGAGGGGATTTTGTTTTTAACTAGAGAAGTACCCTGAAGTAAAGCCTCAGATGCAGACAGTTTGTGAGAAGTTCAAGCATGGTTCTTCTGTCACAGCTTCTTCACCTGGAGAGCAATGCTGGCACAGAGCTCCTGCCAGTCAGTAAGTGAAACCCAGAGCCTGAGGTCCCTGGATTGCCCTAAGACCTGCCTGCCTATCTAGTCCCATCCTGAAGTGGGCTGGCTGTGCAGGACTGCGTGGGAAAGCCATTTTCTGCATCTGAGACGGTCACAGACGGCCTCTTCTTCATCACTCCTAATGTCTATGGCATGGAGTTCCCAGCCACTATATATATATATATATATATATATATATATATATATATATATGTATATATATATATATATATATATATATATATATATGTATGTTTGGTGTGCAGCTCTGGCAGGCTGGTGATTCAGAAGTGACTCAGAGCAGCACAGCTCTGTCACTTTCTCAGTGTGACCACGACAGTTATAAAGCCTCACAGACCTACATCTGAGCTGCTATTGCTTCTTCATTCTCTAACTGCATAGAAGCATTAAACGGATCCCTTAGTCATGCTGGTGGAATTCAGTATGTGCTTTTTAGCCGCTGAGATCTCCAAAGTCTTGCCTGTACCAATTCCTACATTAATTACAAATTAAGGGTAGCTATTCACTTGCACTTAAAAGACAAGGCTTTGATTTCAAAATGTGTAAGAATGAGGCTCAACCCCACATTAACAACCACTTTCCAGGAGTACATCTGGCAGAACATAACCCTTAGCTAAGTTTAAATTCCATCACAAAGTGTTTTACACATGGTGACCACCCAGTGTACATTAATGCAAAGCAGTTGTGTTGTACATGCTGCTTTTACTGGGGGAAACAGTAGTGCAGGGACCCAACTGCTCTGACACTGCTGTGCATGTTGCCAGTGGAAGGTTATTAGTCTTGGTTCAACTGAAAGCAATTAACATTAAAACATAGTGAAACAAGCTCAGTTGGGAAACATCGTCCCTTCCAGGCTTGCCTTTGCCCCCAGCCACCTTCGGAGCCTAATTCCATAGTGCCTGCTGTGTGGCTTCAGAGGCTAGTCTCAGAGCATCAGCAACCGCAAGAAAGTGAGGCTTTTCTCCCTCTCTGCTCCAGGAATTTTTCCAAGCTATTCAAGGTGGAGAGTATTTCCCACCACGCACCTTCAGAGAAATGTTTAGTCAGTGTTTGTCAGTGATGGAGAAACTGCTTTTCTGAAGATCAGTTTAACAAGCACTGTTCTGAAGTGTTTACCCAAAGCACGTGTGGGTATAAAGAACACCATGGTTTAGCCCTTGAGCCTTACTGTTTTAGTGGAGGTGTTTAGCTTATGAATGTACACGCTGAAACAAATCCCTGTCTCAGTGAAGAAAAATATTTAGATGGCGAGGGGAACTACACTATGGATCAGAAAAACAATGGGGCTGTATCACATTCTGCAGCTGCAAATATAAACTCAAAACAGGCTGCTCTTTCCAGTGTATGTTTATACACGTAGAGCAAAATTCCCATTGAGTGCGTGTGCAGCCTGGGCTTTTCTAGCTGTTTTTAGAACATTAGACACTGGACTTTTGTCTCTCTTGTTTCAGAGACAAAGCACTGACCTTCTGCTGTTAGTAAACCTAGCATTTCTAACTTTATCTTAGTTTTCTACACCTCTTAATTAATGTGTATTAGTGCATGTGAATGTGTATATATGCATATATATAGCATATGAGTGGGCTAGCCAACCTGCCCTAAGAAGTGGTAGCTGACTGCCTCACCAGGAACTGTGCTGCTGCATCACCTCTGCTGCCTGTCAGGAAGCAGAACCAGCAGTGAAGCACTTCCAGGGCAAGCTCCAAGGTGTGAGAGCACCAGGGCTGAAACACAGCAGCTGCCAGCGGTGTTGGCCTAAAACTTCTAAGCTGTGCTTTATTTTGTGCAGTCTGAACAACTGCTTTCTCAAAATCTGGAAAAATGGTAGCCTCAAAGGCAAGTGGCATTCCAAAATCTCTGTTTCATATTCCCATGAAAAATATTGGAGATCATATGTTTCAGTAGCCACCAGAAAGCAGGGCTATACTTCCCATTTTAAACACCCAAGGCCACATAAAACAGTAAAGAGAGTTTGCTGAAAAGTCAGTTCTGAAAGCACCTACTACCTTCTAGCAGAAGGCCTAAGCAGCTGCTGCAGGATTTAGAAACTCTGCATTAATAACAGCTTTTCCTTATACAGCAGCTTTCCCTTGCCCAGCCTGTCCAGCTAGAACAGACTGTTTTCCTGCTGTGGTCACTTGGTAAGTTCTCCTGTTTCAAATACTGTGATTGTTTGCAAGCTAACGCTGTCACCCTGCTTGCTGCCCCCAGAACTTGACTGTAATGATAAAAAGAAAGGAGCTGTCCCTGTCTGGATGAGTGGTGGGCTTGGCAAGCACATCATGGAATCAGGAAGTTTGTATGCCTGGGGGCCAGGCCACCTTTCCTTCACCTCACCCAAAGGAAATCCCAATATACTGCTGTATAAAAGGCAGGGAAAGGAGAGATCGGAGAATGGCATCTAGTCAGAGGTCTGTGAGACAGCTTATAACTTTACAACTATTCCTAGATGCAAGGCTTTGCATTCCTGAAGAGCTAGAAAGAAACTTTGAAATTACCATTCCTCTTTGCTAGGCAAGTGGGTCTAGAGGAAGGCCACAAAAATGATCAGAGGGATAGAACTCCTCTCCCATGAAGAAAGGCTGAGAGAGTGAGAGAGTTGGGGTTGTTCAGCCTGGAGAGGAGAAGGCTCTGGGGACACCTTATTGCGGCCTTTCGATAATTGAAGGAGGCCTTATAAGAAAAATGGGGACACACTTTTTAGCAGGGCCTGTAGCGACAGAACAAGGGGTAATGGTTTTAAACTCAAAGAGGATAGATTTAGACTAGATGTGAGGAAGAAATTTTTTACAATGAGGGTAGTGAAACACTGGAGCAGTTTTCCAAGAGAGGTGGTAGAAGCCCCATCCCTGGAAACATTCAAGGTCAGGCTGGATGGAGCAACCTGATTGACTTGAAGATGACCCTGCTCACTGCAGGGGGATTGGACTAGATGACCTAGAAAGGTCCCTTCCTACCCAAACTATTTAATGATTCTATGAAATCAGCACATTTCTGGCCTGCAAATTGCTTAATTCTTAAATCTCCTAGCTGCATGTGTAATGCATGTAGTGTTTTTCATTCTTTCTGGAGAATTATTTGATGTAGTATTTTAAGATGGAGACTTAATGCCACAGGGAGTTGTGTGAATACGTTAGAGAAACAGTTCCAAAGAAGATTACCGTTCTGCTATAACTGAATTTTCCTAATTAAATTTTGATGTTAAGCTTTGGCTTCGAATCAGTATATTCAGGAAAAGGTTATTTGATGGTGTAGGTTCCTCTGAAATACTGAACATACAGCTGCACCACTAGATGGTAGCCTTGCTTATTTCATTGTCACCTCTTTTCTACCTGCTGCTCGAAACAAGTTTCTCAAGAGATGGGATCATTGTGTACTTTAACTGTTCCCCTGCACGGACTAACCTTTAAGCAAAAAGCTGGTATATAGAAGAAAGCAGGGGAGAAACTATTAACTTCTCCTGAGAGGGCATTCGGGGGCACAGTCAGTCCCGACGCAGGGTCTGCAGACACGTGCCCTGCTGAGGAAGTTTGGGTGCAGAGGGTTACTTGCACGTGGAGACTCCATGGACAGTCATGCCATGCTGCAAAGTTGGGTGGACTTTTACAAAAATAAATTTGCAGTCAAACACAGAAACAGCAAGATGACAATGATGTAATGATTTTGATGAGCTGATAATACAGAAGGGCCTCTTTTTTTTCCTTTTATGTTTATAAAAGTAGTTTCATGAGATGTTTACGTCTTATGTACAGAGGCATAAGTAAGTGCTCTGTATCAGTTCCTGAAGGCCACAACTGCAGGAACTATTTCATTGTACTTGGAAAGTGAACACATCAGATCGCTCTAAACCGAGAGATCTATATTTGATGAGACTGGCAGAGCCTATGCAAGCAGTACATCCACCTGGAAATGTTTCTGAGAAGTCTGAGTGTATTGAGTGGCTGTCCATTTAGGATGTATATGAAATTCCTTATTTAGTTTCCCCAACACTTCATTTTTATGACTCTGGTTACTATGCTGCAATCCAAAGTGCATTATATAGGCTATGTAACTAAATGTCAATCATAATTTTAACCGCATTACAAGAACCACAATGCAGCGCTTTTACACTTCTCATCAAAGGAACGTGAATTTATGAGTATCTTGCCCGGCCATTTCTGTCAGGGAAATACATTAATAGACTATTCACTAATAATCTCAGGTGACCCAATAGTTGTCTTGCAAATTCCAGGGAGAGTTCTGCTTCAGTATGCCTTTAAAACGTAGAAGCCTTCCCTCCTGCTGGATGATGTACCTCGTTGAACAGGGAAGCACCCTGATTAGCAAACGCTGGAATTTGATGAATCACCTTTGGATGTCTCAGAGGTTGTCAGTCCTTCTGGAATGGATTGTGATGACACATTCATCAAGAGAAGTGTGGCCAGCAGGTCGAGGGAGGTGATTCTCCCCCTCTACTCCGCTCTCATAAGGCCCCACCTGGAGCACTGCATCCAGTTCTGGAGCCCCCAACACAAGAGAGACATGGACCTGTCAGAACGAGTCCAGAGGAGGCCACGAGGATGATCCGAGGGCTGGAGCACCTCTGCTGTGAGGACAGGCTGAGAGAGCTGGGGCTGTTCAGCCTGGAGAAGAGAAGGCTCCGGGGAGATCTTATAGCGGCCTTCCAGTACCTGAAGGGGCTACAGGAAAGCTGGGGAAGGACTTTTCACAAGGGCAGTTAGTGACAGAACAAGGGGAAATGGCTTTAAACTGGAAGAAGGTAGATTTAGATTAGATATTAGGAAGAAATTCTTCACTGTGAGGGTGCTCAGACACTGGCAGAGGTTGCCCAGAGAAGCTGTGGATGCCCCCTCCCTGGAAGTGTTCAAGGCCAGGCTGGATGAGGCTTTGACAACCTGGTCTAGTGGAAGGTGTCCCTGCTCATGGCAGGGGGGTTGGAACTAGATGATCTTTAAAGTCCCTTCCAGCCCAGACCATTCTATGATTCTATGATTTCTATTACAGATCATTAGAACTATGTGGAAGCTTTTTCTGAAACTTCATTGTAGTTCTGCATCTAAAAACATCAATTAAAATCTGAGTTTTAGCTTATAAAAGTGTTGCTCTTTTAAAACAAATTAAAAGATTAAATCACATCCAATTTTAAGACAAATAAAAAAATGTGGGTACTGCTACAAAAAAACCCAGTACATTTAAGAGTAAGTTATTAAAGTATAATTTCCAGGTGCTTTGCTCTGAATTACTACATCTTTGTCTAATTGTTGCTTCTTCTTGTTCATCACTGTAGCATTTACAATTGCATTTTTTTTTTCTGTTCTTTAGGCTGGTGGATGTCAATATGATCTTCTAAAGCCATAAATATTTATAATTAAAAATGCTATATTCCTATTAATCTTAATGATCTCTTTAATTGTGCTCAGTTCATGAGCATTCTGCTGCTACCAGCAGCAAAGTTGTAAAGTCAGGGAACAAAATACTGAAGAAGGTTCTGGGATGCATAGGAAAAATCATCCCTTCCAGATAAATAGATTTGCCATTATAAATGGTGTGATAAATTTTAAGTAAACTTGGGCACAAACACAAGGATTGCTAATTTGTTTAACAGAAAATGAGACTGGCCATTTCATTATTGTAATACTCTTCTTTGACCTCCTCGTGTCTTTGGTCACTCCAATATGTCGCTGTATTTTACTGCTGATTGTTTTGAATCTCTTGTTCCATGGACTTCGTAAGATTGTTAGAAGATGTAGGAGTAAAAGGTCTGTTAGCAGTTACATGCTTTCCACCGAGCTACCATCCCATCTTAAATTATTTGCTTTAGCAATGGGCAGTTTCTTCCCCTACAATCTCAAAAGCCTATCTTGACAGAACAGACAAAATCCCACATATTTGGAAGGCTTTAAACAGAAGGATCTTCCCATGGGTGTGCCCTTCTAATTCTACTAACCCTCTGGGATGCTGCTGGGATTGTCCACTCATACATCTCAAGATGTGCCAAAGGATTCACTCTCAACCTTACTCTATGATACTGCAAGTGTGAGGTTTCCAGGGCTGGTCTTCGTTCGTTTTTTGCACTTCAGAACACACCATTTCTTTCTGTCCATGCTGGCTACATAACTTTTGAGACCCAACAGAACACAGTGGCCTGAAGTGCTATGCTGGAGCCAAGCACGCTCCGTGAGTCCACAAGTAGAGAAGTCTGGTGATGTTCACCAGCTGCGTGGGTGTTTAACCCACCCCCATGTCACTACTGGACTCCACACCCTGCACGAAACACCACCCACCCTTCACGGTGGGCTTCCAAACCTACGTGATTATGGAGCTCTCTGGCTCCCGTTATTGCTGGAGCAGTCCCAGGAAACACCAGGCGGCATTTTGGGAGCACAATTGCTACTGCCTCACCTTGATCAGGGTATTGCTGGATTTGCCAACACGAGCCTGACTCTTTTTTTATCTCCCCGAGGAGAAAAAAATGTTTTTTTCATTTTTTTCAGGAACACACCTGCCCCCACGCGTAAACCCTACACCTTCGCGGAAGGACACTGCTCTGGAAGTACCGCTGAGCACCTGGCTGGCCGCCCGGCCCCGAGGCCGCACCGCGGAGGGGCACGGCCGCCGCGCGGCGCTTAGCGTGGGGGGCAGGCGGGGAGCCTTGGGGCCGCTCCTCGCGCCCCGCACCGGCGGCGGCCACGCAACACGGCGCCGCGGAGGACGTCCCCCGCGCCTCGCCCCGCCCGCCCGGCCCCCTGCGGGCCGCAGCTCTGGGCGGCGGCCGGGGCGGAGGGAGAGGAGGGGCGGTGGCGGCCGGCGGCCGGAATCGTTTCCTGGGTAAGCGCAGCGGGCTGGGAAGCGTTTCCGGAAGGCTGGCCGCATCCCGCAGCGGGCTACGGGCGCCTCCGGGGCGGGCGGCGCAGCGCGGAGTGGAGCGGTGCAGCGGGCAGGTGCGCTCCGCGGCCGGGCCGGGAGGGCGGGAAGGGCAGCACAGCGTGCCCCGCGGCGGCGGTGGGGCTCACGGTGCGCGGCCGCCCGCTGTGCCGCCGCTCTGGCCGGCCCGCCCGCCCGCCTGCCTGCTGGCTGCTGGGGGAGAGTCCCGCTGCCTTTGCGCGGGGCGGCTGCGGCGCATCCCGGCCTCGGGCGTGCGGGGCCGGGCGCGGCCGGCGGCTGCCGGTGCCGCCCCGCTCCCACCGCTCTCCCCCGTCGTGCAGAAGTGCTGCGGTGCTGCTGCTGCGGCAGGGAGCTGGCCGGAGCGTGTGTGCGAGCGCGGGCTATCCTCCCGCGGGCGGCGGGTCTTGTTCTGCTGGGGGGGTGGTGTGAGGTGAAACAGCTTGAAAAGTGGCCAGAGTGCCTGTGGAAGGAGCTTTGTTTGCTGGTTTGGCGATCGTTGGAGTGGGCTTTGCGGTTAGAGCATCCTTGGGGATCGCACGCAGGGTTGCAAACGGGAGCGTGCGCAAATACAGTGCTCGGAACAAACGTGGACCTCATTTAATCCCACCTGAAGTTCGCGGGAATTCGTTTGGGTCCCATGACAGCAATGGAGCTCCTTGTAGTTGCGGCTAGAGAGAGAATGAATTCAGGCAGATAAAATAAAAAGGAAAGTATAATGGTTCGTCTCTGTGCTTCATTGTTTTGTCTGCTTGTTTGCAGCGTTTTATAATTCTTGGCTGGGCTCCGTTTGCTCGGGAGTATAAGTGCAGTTCTGTACTTTAAATACAAAACAACTAAAAGCAAAAAAGAAACCCACAAACCTGCACTGGTGATGGACTGGTAGGCTTTGTGTGTTGTGGGTGCAGTTGGTAGCCACACAGGATAACGGTATCTGCAGTAAGTTGTGCAGGATAACAGCGGCTGCAGCAAGTTACAGGGGTTCACCTGAGATCTGCTGTGTTGCCCCAGGAGCCAAGGTGCGGGTTGCTGCTGAGCTGCTGCAGGCTTGCTCTGTGTTCTGGCTCACTGGTGGGTTTCTCCACTTTGTTCTACATCTGGAATGTCATAATTCTGCCATCTCATGCTCTGGTACTTTCTGAAAGCTTGATTGAGTTGTCTGTCTTGTGTTTAAAACTATTTTCTGCCTGCATAATTGCATCTGGTTAAAATAAGCGTGCAGATGTCCTAGCACGTAAAAGGAGAGACATCCTCTTATGGTGACCTTGGGACAAAATCTTGGCTGATTAACTTCCTTCCCTGGAACGGCCATGCTGAGTGTGGATATTTTTGCTCTTCCTTCAGAGCGATGAGTGTTTGACAGACTACTACTTGGTTTGTAATTTTGGATTTTTTGGCCACTTCAGGGAAATCGAGGTTTGGAGAGGACTCTTCAGGAGGAAGGATAGTTTTTATCATGTGTTATGAAGAATACATGACTTGGTTGTGGCAAGAATGAAGACTCTTGGCTCTGCATGAGTGAATATGCCCTTCCTGGTAAAGGAAGCATCTCAACAGTAGATTACAAAAACGTGGGAATCATTTCCTAGGAGAGGGGTTGCATGGCTTGCAAAACTGATTATTTCTTTTGTTTTTCAGTTCTACAGCTGAGTTAGGAACACAATCATTTTTGATGGGGCATTGGATGGACTCTGATGTGCCCTGGGTCAGGAGGGATGACGACTCATCAGGAAATGCCTGAAGAACCTAGAGAGGGCTGCTGCAGGGTTTGAGCAGAATGGTGACTTCAGGAGCTAGATAGGGAGGCATTTGAATACTTGAGATGACCTACTGTAAGGATTTTTTTAGCAGAGGCTGTGAAAAACTAAAATTAATCCTGATAGTTGGTAGGTAATTGATTACATCTCTGTCAGATGGCAGATCTATGCGCTTTAGAAGCTCTGACCTAGGATGTGCTGCCACGCTTGAACAAATCATCCACACTGGAAACAAACTCGTACCATATGTACATCCCTTGCTAGTAGAAGGTGAAGTCTTGCCTTTGTTCCTTGCTGCGAGCAAGGAGCTCTGCTGCTGGGAACAGCAGAACAGGAGGTGTGCTGGGTACGCTAGCTCGGTGCTGACCAAGCTGCTGCTGTCCTGCTGCCATGGAGAAAGTAAAGGCAACGGTGGAGCGTGTTAGGCCAGGACATTGGCAGGAGGGGTGCTGGGGTGGGTGTGAGTTTCTGGGGAGTGCTTGGCACAGGTCATCTCATCCGTGCTGTGGGTGGGACACATGCAGAGAGGGCTGGGGGAAATCAATGCCAGGTTTTCCGGAGGAGATGAGGAAAGCCTGGCTTGTTTAGCCTAGCAAATGAGGCCTGAGAGGGGCTATGATTGCAATCTGCAAATACAGCAGGGATATAAACACTAGAAAGGGAGAGGAGCTATTTAAGCTAAAGAACAATGTTGGCATGAGAACAAACGGATATAAACTGGCAAGAATAAACTTAAGCTGGAATTTAGACAATTTCTTCCCTAAACCGAGTGAGGTTCTAGAACAGCCTTCAAATGGCAGAAGTGGGAGCAAGCCCCCTAACTGGCTCTTGAGGAAGAAGGAAGTTTATGTCGTGGGTTTGTCTGTGGCAGCAGGAGACGAGGCTTGGTGGCTCAGGAATAGCTTTTCCGTATGCCTGAGTTAACTGAATATAGATTTTCTGCGCTAGTGTTTCTTATTTTAAAAACCTGACATTCAAAACAGGTATAAAAATAAAATGCTTGCTTTACAATTTGTATTGCTACTTAGAAGGGATTGTGATGTGCTTAGTGACCACCTTCTGAAATGTTTTGCAGGTTAGTTTTTTTCCTCCTCCAAAATAGCGTTGGCTTACAGCTGCATCTAATTGTGTGGAAATTCCCTTTTCTTTAAGTCAAAACTGTGCAAAAGGAGACTATATGTTAGTGTGTGTGAGCTGTTTGAGCTTGTTATCCTTCAGGTTAAAAAATGAACTGCAGAAAACCTTTCTTTTCTGTTGAACCAATTAATAAATCCTCTCAAAAAATGAGCTTTTGGGGGAGCCTGTACAGCAGATCCAGATGGCATGAACTGAGAGCATTGCTCCAAGCTATGCTGTGACTGGAGGACTGGAATAAATGAAGTTTGATGCAAATTTGAAAACAAGTCTAGCTGAACTAGATGTGCATAGGGTTTGTCTCATGTGCTGTTACGCAGAACAGTTGCCTGTTGTGGCTGCAGTGCTTGAACTTGTACAGAAGTCTGTAGTCAGTTAAAAAAATATTACATGTGCAACACAGAATACAACCAGCTTGGATGGTATGTAATGGATCCTGTGACTGTCAGCAGTACCTGACTGCTCCTAGGGGATGTAATAAGTACAGAAATAAGAGCAGCTGTGATGGGCTGAACCAAGGATTCATCTCGGTAGCCCAGCATGCCACACAGGACTTGAGTAAGCCATGTGGTGGCTGTTTTCACTGCCAAGCAGCACCTTGGAGATGCCACTGAGTGCTTCTGCAGTTTCCTTGCCCTGTGGCAGAAAGTGGTCTCTTGCCATCAGAAGGGTTGAGGAGGTCTTGCAGGCTGACTTACACTTTAGGCTAACTTGTTGCCTGCTGAAATAAAATGTGGGAATATTAATCGAGGAGACGTGAAAATGGGTGCATTTATGATATGCTGCTTTGAGTCTGTGACTCACATCCCTTTTACAGCGAAAAGGAGACCTTGGGACATGTACATCTAATCCATGAGGCTGCAGTTCCTCTTTTGGCTCCTCCAAAGCCTCTTCCTGAGCTTGTGGATGGTATTATTATTATTATTATTATTATTATTATTATTATTATTATTATTATTATCTGCCACCCTATGAAAGAATGCAATATTTTTGCCAGGTTTCTCCTGCCCCTGTCTGAGTTGGCCACAGCTCCATGGGCTGATGGGCTCCAGATTTGATGGGCAGGATCCCAGCACCTCTGTGCATGTTTCTGTTTCCTTGTCTGGTTATGGGTATGGGCAGAGGACTAATTGGTGCTGTCCCTAGAGCTTTAAGGAGCAGAGGGGTACGCTATGTGGTGTCCTGCTTTAGTTCCCAATTTTTTTTTAAGCGTACACCTTCAGCCTGCTCCCTTTTTGATCTGTTGTCTCCTGCAGCCTTTATTTTTTCTTTTCTCTCCACGTAAGCAGATGCCCAAGGAAAAACAAGAATAGGATGACCTTATTCAAAACCTTGTCTATACATGCTTTCTGAGCCTCTCTCAGCTTGGGGATGCCGGAGCTGGGTGCAACCTTTCCCTGTATCAAAATGTTTGGTGGCTTTCAGTTCCAAATGCTTGTCTGGTCTGTCTGCAGCCCCCTGAGACCTCATTGCAGCCTCACATACCTTTGTCCAGGAGTACTGCTTGTCTGTGGATCTGCTTCTGGCTGTGTACAGATTTCCCTCCTTCTGCTTGTTCTCAGATGGCTTCTTTTATTTGGCAACTCTTAGCTCTTGTGTGGCAGAGATGGTTAGTGGTACTGCGTTGTGCCACTCATGATTTTGTAGGCCTCTGTCTTCCTCATCAAGCTGGCTTTTGACCTGCCTGAAGAGTTGCTCACTCAGATATTCTTTATATAGAAGCCATTCTTGACTCTGAAAATCCCTGTCCAGGAGTCTATCCTGGTTCTCCATATCCTTTTAGGATGGGAGGATCAAGGTTGTATACAGTTTTTAACATGTAGGTGAGCTCTGGGGATGTACAGTAACATAACCATGTTTTGTTTTCTTTCTTAATGATTTGTAATGTTTGATTTGCTTTTTGGACTGCTAGTGAGTTAATTTAATGGATCTGTGAAATCATAATGTCAAAGTGTTGCTCAGGAGTATGGTCAATTTGGAATCCCTCAGTTACGTATAGCTATGGCTGTGTCTTTCCCGTGTGTATCTTCTTACATTTCTAGTGTTTATTTGCATTAGCTTTCCGCTGCACTGTTATTGACTTGGTCTCCCAGAATTGTCTGGAATTCTTCACATCCTGGCCTTGCTACCACAATACTTTATTTTATTATTTTTTTTATCATCAGCAAACTTCCTCAACTCACTACTCATTCCCCTTTCCTTGTCTCATATGAATGTGTCAAACAGCCAAAGTCTGAGCGTGGGTCTCTCCCGAATTTCATTGGTGACTTCTGATCTCTCCAACAACAGACCATTTACTCTTATCTTTACCCTGTTTCTATTTTTCAGTCATCTATCTCTCCACGTCTGACCTTTCCTCTTACCTCTGTCTACCTATTTTCTTTAAGAAAGTCCTTAGTTTTTGGTGCAGGACTTGACTGAAGTCCTTTTGGAAATTCAGATAGGTTGCAATGAATGGGTGTACCTTCTCCATGTTTGGCACCTTTGAAGAACTTGTAAATATTCGCTAGGCAGGGTTTCTCTCTGTGCAAACCGTACTGACTCTTCTCCAGCAGGCTGTTTATCTAGGTGACCAAATTATCGCCTTTTATCATTAGCAGCAGTTGAGTTAATTATTAGACCAGTAGAGGTGTTAGGCTTTGCAGCTCTGTAATTCCCTGGATCCCTACTGAGATTGTCGTCTGTCTTTTTTGCCGCTTCCCATTCACCTTCTGCAAAGGATGTTTCAAGTGTGAGGTTGCAGAGCTCTGGCAGAATTTGACCCAAGCATTGTGGAGAGTGCCCTGGGATTGCTAACAGGGGCTGGTTCAGCTCTGCCTCATCTGGGAGGTCCTGCTCAAGTAACCCTGTTGCCAAGGGTATTAGGGCAGACCCTGCAGCAAGGTGACTGGAAATGAATGTAGGAATCTGCCCTGACAAAGACAGTGGGCACTTGGCCTCCATCACCTGGAGGATGTTGAGTAAACCTTGTGTGGTGGTTTTTTGTGTGTTAAAAAAATCAAACTCGATTTAGCTTAAGATCTAAGGTGAACCTTTATGTTCTCTCCTACCATCAGATCCATTTTCTTTTTTTTTAACTGAGGTGTGCTGAGCTTCCATCTCCCCTGAAAATGTGTTATTTGTTTGGGTAAGCATCTAAAGATGGTGATTTTTACTGCTGAACAAACTTTGCATCTCTGTATAACACTGATTAGTGCCTTTTTACAGTGGCCTGCATAACAATTAGGATGATTAACTAGATGCAGATTTCTGCCTTTATCAGTAGTCTGCGCTGCATTTGATACTGAACACTGATCTTGGATGAATGAAGTGAGATGCAGTTTAAGATATTCATGAATGTAAACTAACTTGAGTAGTAGTGCATTAAGAGTAACAGTATGTGACAGAGGAAGGTTTGGTACAAAATGAAGTACGTACATTTTTGTTTCCAGTCTCGATACTGGATAGCCAGTGTCTGTAATTCTGATTTGTTTTACCTTATGAATAGTGTTGCTGCTGTAAAGGACTTTAAGCAAGCTCCTGGCAGACTTGTATTTAACAGTTTAATCTTTTGGACTTCACAGTTTAAAAACATCTGCTAAAATCTCAGTGGTGTCCTCCTGTAGCTATGCCAAAATAGAGTTGTAACTCACTGATTTAGTCATCTAGTTCTTACTGTTTGACTGTCCTTTTTTTTTTTTTCCTGTAAAAATCTAACAGAATTCTATCTTTCTTTCCTTTGTCTTCCTTGCTGGATTATATTGCACCCCAGGTAATATATCTCGTCAGACAAGCATCAGCTCTGCCTGCCCTTGGGAAAACCCTCCTGGAAGCACTAGACATGCTTTACTGTGATACGCTTTTAAGCAGTTTGTGGTGTGTTTAGTTCTTTTGTTGTGTATTTGTTTTTGTTTTTTTTTTTCCTTTAGTGCAAGTGCAGTTTAACTTTTCAAAGACACCAAAAGGAACATTTCTAAACTACTTCTGCAGATTTCAAGTGTTGAATATGTGTTTAAAAAATACACCTTGGGTTTGATATTGGTATTAAAATGAGTTTCATGTGGGACTCTTAGTCACGGAATCACGGAATTGTAGTGGTTGAAAAAGACCTTTAAGATCACCGAGTCCAACCATAAACCTAGCACTACAATTCCACCTCTAAACCATGTCCCTAAGCACCTTGTGTACCCGTCTTTTAAATACCGCCAAGGAAGGTGACTCCAACTTCTTTCTTATGTCTATTAGCTTGTTGTGGAGGGAGGTTTCTTGGTATAATTATTGTGTGTAAAGGACAGATTCTGAAGAGAAGGAAGCTGGCAGGCACTAAATGTTCCCTACGTTTATGAATTAACTTGTTTGAACAGAAGAAACTACCATAAACTTTCCATATTTTGTTGTTGTCTGTTGTAGAAACATGTAATTCCTTTCTAGCGTTTTCAGGGTAGAAAGTCCTCCAAACAGTTATTAAATGACAGCAATTTGGTGTGATTAATATTGACACAAATTAGTTAAGCTTTTATAAAAAACCTCGTAAGTATAATTTCTCAGATGGGTGGAGGGAGATGCTGCAGGGTGCTTAATGGCCAGCTGCCTAATTCAGCAGATGATGAGCTTGACATTAAGCCATCCTATGTATTTAATATAGAATTTCATTACAAGGAACTGGAAGCAGTAGTTTGGGTAAATATGATAACAAATTCATTGCTGCCATGTTTATATTTGCCTTGTTAATTCTATTTGCAAAGAGGATTATTGTTAGGAAGAGATGTGTGTTGGGTTGGGGGTGGGTATTTTTGGTAGTGGGGGAAGGGGAAGCTTTGCGAAAGCTCCCCTGGCTCTAAGGCTGGGACCCCCCCCAGCCCAGGCTGAGCCAATGAGCACTAGAGAAACACCTCTGCGAATCCATATTTGTGAGGGGAAGGACTGTCCTGAAAAGAAGAAGGTGGGGTAAACCTGGAGGAGAGGCCATTGACCTGAACAAAAGATGACCATTGGCCTGAACGAAGAGAGAGCTCCTTTCTAGGGAGGAAGGAGGAGGAGGGGGAGGACAGAGAACCTCAGACACCCAGTTCAACTGCATGGAGTAGGAAAAGGTAAATGAGGTCCCTGCAGCCCATGGAAGTTCAGTGGTAGAGCAGATATCCATGTGTAGACCATGGAGGACTCTATGCAGAAAAGCCAAGCCTGAAAGCAGGTGTGACTGAATTGAGACCCTGAGAAAGTGATTTGAGCCCAGGAAGAAGAGAGGGGTGGGGGTAAGGTGTTGCAAGATGTGGCTGTTATGTCTCACTGCACTACTTGGATGAATACCAACAAATTAAATTGATTTTTCTTCCCCAAGTTGAGTCTGTTTTGCCCGTGACCTGGTTAGTGAGCTGTCCCAGTCCTCCTTCTAATCCATGCCTGCTTTGTTGTGATTCCCTTCCCATCTCACTGGGTGGGGGAGTGAGTGCAGGACTACATGGTCCCACCTGTGGTTAAACCACCACAGGATGTTTCTTAGCAAGTTATTGAGTAATGGAGTTATAAATACATATAAGGCTGTGCAGAGAACCAGCATGAAAAATGAAAGAGAATTGCAAGGAAGAGAAATAAGGAGGAAGGTTGCTCTCACATGGAGAATTCAGTGCTTGCTAGGTTAAATTGGGATTTAAACACAGCATAATGGAAAGATAGTTTAATTAGGTTGTTTAAATGAGTTGAAGATATATACATACAGAGCACAATCTATGAACTTATGGAAAGATTCATCTGGAAGTAAATACAGTAGGAAACCTGGGTGTTTGTGAAACACTTGGTATTAAGGAAACCTCCAGCACTAGGTGTTTGACGTCTCCTTAGCAATCCTGCATGCCTCGTGTGTGAGGAGGGGCAGGATCTCCATGTGATCCTTTTCTTGATACCCATCTGCGTGTGTAATGCTGCTCCTTGGGGAGTGTACGGTCCTACTGGGCTGTTTTGTCTTGGGAAACTTCTGTTTGCCTGTGAAATGGCTGGTGCTGGATACGTGCTGTCTGAATCACTGTGGTGATGCTGGTCAGCAGAAAAGAGGCACAAGGGTTGAAAGTATGAGGACAGAGGTAAATTTTGGTAGCTTCCTTTAATAGAGTGATGTAAAGTATTTTAAAGGAATGAAAGTAATTTATGCAAAAGCTTCTTGCTGTTTTTTCTTTCCTCTTGAAAGCTTAAATGACCAGTTTTCCTGGATATACAAAGCTATTTTCCTCTGACACAGGAAAATGTAGGGAATGCACAGCAGGCAGAGTCTGTGTTTCCATACCAGGGATGTTTCAGGTCTTAAAACATCTGGGAGAAGCCCTGCTGCCAGGATAGAGGGAGTGCAATGCTGCAGTGGGTACGGGATCTTCAGGGAGGCAGAGGAGTGGTTTGGGGCTGATGTGGCTTGGAAAAGGAAATCCAGCCCTAGCAGAGAGGCCATCCCCTGGCACTAGCCCTCGTCCCGCCTTTGTCTCCCTCCTCTTCTTGCAGCAGCTCTGCCCTCTCTTCTGCTGTACCGCAGAGACCTGTGTGTGCCGATGTGACCACCCTTGACGGTCGCACATTGCTTTGGTCTTGTTGCTCGGGGAGAGTGCTGCAGCCTGGAGGAGAGCGTTTGCCCCAGGCCTGGAGGAGGCAGGGCGGGAGGGAGGCCGTGCGCCGGCCGCCAAGGGCAGGGGAGGCATGAGGCCGCACCAGCCTCCCTGGCCTGCTCCTGCCCATCCCCGCAGCGCTAGGCCTGGGCCTCTGTTAAAAATGTTGATAGATCAGAACCCGCTCTGGGTGGTGTGTATTTGCACAGGGCAGCGGTGCGCAGTGGGTGTGCGCTTGTGTTAAATGCCAATACCCCCCGAGGTTGTCTTTTAGTTCAGGCTAACAAAATGGCGTCGTACTCTCCGTTACTTACTGTTGAATTCTTATTATGGTGTGAGATTTTTAGAAGAAACTGAAATGTTAAAAAAATCTTTGCCCTTTAAGAAGTTGTACTCTGATACTATTTTTTCCCAAAAGTATAGATGTAAAAATCAGCTTAAAAATGTAACAGAAATTGAATATATATTGATAAGTAAAGAGAGGGAAAGGTTATAAAGTTAATTTCACTGGAATCTGAAAGATAGTGAGAATTGCCTTTTTGGGAAATTACTCATATTTTTAGAGTCCCGTGGGAGCCTTCTTGCCTTTTTAACCCCCCGGCCCCCTTTTTTTTTTTTTGCCACCACACTTGAGACAAACAGTGAAATAGGATGAGAACCATGATTAAAGGGAGTGGTTTAACTAACATATCTGTATATAAAAAGCTGCATGTATTCAGGCAAATAAGATTTTTTTTTTTTTTGAGGAGTTTGAGGTTTGTTTGTTAGCTCAAAAAGTTACCAAATATAAGAAAAATGTTTCTTGACACCTGTGTATTTGAAAAGCATTGCTGGTTGCTTCTCAGAAGTGTTTGAGATTGGACTTAGATACGTTTGTAGGCTGGTAAGATGACTACCCAAGGATATTGAAATAACTTGGTTACAAAGCAGTGTTTGCTTTAAACATGTGCTATCATTTAAGCATGTGCAAGAGCTGGTAACAAACCATGTTTGATTATATAAATGTGTTTTAACCTTATTTTTATAATCTTTGCATGCTGTTACATCAGCCATTCATCTAACTGCATTTTTTGCCAATTCTTGGTATGTCTAAACTTTTTCAGTAAAATATCCTGTATATTTCCCTGAATGTATGGATTTAAACTTGGTTAAATATAATGGTTCTATATACGCGAAAATATAGGAAGCTTTCTGGTAGAGGCATAGGGCTGCTTAGGGACCAGTAAGTAATTTTTGAAAACTGATATAGATATGTCCTAATGTGATAAAGATGGTGCTGTTTGTCAGGGAAACTGCATAAGTGGTCCCTGGGAAATGTGTCTTTGCAGCCTAACAGCATGTTGTATACTGTGATGCACTGGAGTGCAGTGGAAGACCACAGAAAATTCAGATATTCTTAGTGAGGGATCTGTGTGAGGAAGTGGGATCAGGAAGGACAATTGGGAAGCTCTCAAGGCTGTCAGTGAGGCTTGATGCCGAGGAAGTTGTGGAGTCATGAGACCCTCAGAGCATCGCTAAAGGTTTGTACCTCAGTCATGTCATGTTTCAGTTGTTTTCCTAGCCTGCTTTGGGCTAAAAATCAGCCAGGTTCTGAGATACAGTCTCTGTGTTCTGGTTTTGGCCAGCCAGCATGTAGCAACAGATGCAATGGTGTGATGTGGTTTTACTTACTCATTTTTGGGTAGGAAAAGGGAATCCATCAGTGCTTCCCCAGTCCAGCAAGCAAGTCAGGAGGCAGTGCTCTTTCTTCTCTCTCCTTTCCAACGTGTGTGTGCATGTTGCAGCAATGGGAATGTCTGGCAGGCAGGATATGGCAAGGTGCATCCCCAAATTTGTGACAGATCTTGCTGGCAAGATTGGTGTGAAAGCGTTTCCCTGGTAGCAGTGGCTCTGGTGACACTGGGAGCCCCAGAGATGTGGCAACTGAGAGTTCCCCCGTTCTTCTTGCCTTGTACCAATCTGGAGGCTTTAGTAAGCAGACCTACCCTCCCGGCCTCTGAAGCGGTGCAGGAGTCTGTGGCTGGCTGCTTGCTATCCTGCAGTACAGCACTTCACTCTGCTGCTGCTAAACCGGCAGGTAGAAGTGCTGGCTGGATGGAAAACATTTTGTGGGATTTATCCAAAATAAATAGCTAATTTTACATGGGTGAGGCTGAAATTCTTTGGCTGCGCCTTCTTCCACAACAGAAGAGAAACCCTCCTTCCTCGCAATGCTTGTCCAAGTTTTTGTCCAAGGTAAAATGATTATTTTGCCTAATTTAAAGCTTGGTTCCTCCTTCCTTGAGTTTTCATGGACGTTCAGATCTATGCTGCTTTGAAAACGTGTTTGAAGACAGATAGCCTGAACTTCTCTGAACCTTCCCCAGAATGTTCACATTGAGGCATTTGGCCAGCTTCTTTGCTTCTGCTCCGTGCTTCTGGATGAACCTTAAAGTGTAAATATAGAGCTGGAAAAAATAACACTTGATCTGGTTGACAGTATTCCAGCTTGCACTAGAACTTAAACTAAGAAATATGAGTTTCTGCTATAAATCAGAAATTTGAGTTTGTAACCCCTTAACTTTTAGCCCGATAAATCCTATTACTCCCAGAAAGCTGTTAAGGTTCATCTCTGTAAGTCCTGAGGATGTTTTAAATCTGTGGGTTATTTAAGTAACGCATGTGCTAAGGTTTAAAATAAGACTGCTAACCTACACAATGTGCTGACAATAAAACCAGGAGTGAACAGTGTGGAGCTGATTTGGGAGGTGCCGAGTAACTGATCCAACTTCAAACCTAACTAGTGTTGGGCTTTAGCTCCTGCTGCTTATACTGTTTTTGCTGCTGTACAAGGATGGAAAAATCACAGGATGCTGATGTTTGTGCTAGTATCATGAGTTCTCTCAAACTAATGGGATGGATACTGGTTGTACAGTGGCATTGGGCTCTCGTAGGTTGTTCTTGCTTGACACATGGTATTAGCATGTCCTGAGTTTTTCCTGCTGCTGAATGCAAGTGCTTTGGAACTTCCTCAAGCAGCCAGCATTCAGCCAGGGAAGTGGGCTTTCCCTGTTTTGGGGTTGCTCTTTGAACTGAGATTGCAAGCAGATGTTTTTTTTCCCAAAAGTATAGATGTGCTGTTATGGCAGGATGTAAAGCCTCCTTGCAGAAGGCGAGCTTGAAAGGAGGTGCTGAAATTCTAGATCCATCATGGTAGAGGATTAATCACAGAATCACAGACTGTTAGGGATTGGAAGGGACCTCGAAAGATCATCTAGTCCAATCCCCCTGCTGGAGCAGGAACACCTAGATGAGTTCACACAAGAAGGCGTCCAGGCGGGTCTTGAATGTCTCCAGAGAAGGAGTCTCCACAACCTCCCTGGGCAGCCTGTTCCAGTGCTCTGTTACTCTCACACTGAAGAATTTCCTTCTCAAATTTAAGCAGAACCTCCTGTGTTCCAGCTTGCACCCATTGCCTTTTGTCCTATCACTGGACACCACTGTGAAGAGCCTGGCTCCATCCTCCTGACATTCACCCTTCATATATTTATAAACATCGATGAGGTCACCCCTCAGTCTCGTCTTCTCCAAGTTAAAGAGGCCCAGCTCCCTCAGCCTTTCCTCATAAGGGAGATGCTCCACTCCCTTAATCATCTTGGTGGCTCTTCGCTGGACTCTCTCAAGCAGTTTCCTGTCCTCCTTGAACTGAGGGGCCCAGAACTGGACACAATATCCCAGATGCGGCCTCACCAGGGCAGAGTAGAGGGCTGAATTTGTGCCAATTTTAAAAACTGATGGGGGAGATGCTCTAAGGAAAGTGATGTGCATACCCTGGGATTCCAGAGTTAAGATACTGATGCTTCTAAAGGCTGGCTTAGGAAATGCACTTGTGAGAGGGCTCAGGTGGAGGCAGGAGCTAGCACATAAATAGATAAAGAGGGCTTTTAATTACACAGAGGAGTTTGATGAAATGGGCTGCAAAATACAGCAGCAAAATATCACTTGCACAGAATTGGGCACTAACCTTGAAATAAAACTCTGTGGAGCAGTGGAGAGGCATATTCTGTACTAAGTACAACATAAACCCACTTAAAAATGTTTTCTAGGTTTCTTTCTTTCTTCCCCTTGTCTGTTTTAAGGACGGACCTAGGTTTGTCCTGAAAGATTCTAAAAGTGCCTAAATTTGAGAGTAAAACATATTTTGTTTCACAGAAGCTGAAGTTTGGATCTAGGAGTTTCACACGCAAGCTATGTTCCTTTGCATTTTCTTAGCCATTCTTTTAAAGGACCTTAAATTATGGAAAACCTCTCAGTTTTGCAAGGTGACAGTAATGCAGCTGGAGTAGATCGGTTTTTCTAAGAGGCAAAGCACTGTAGCAAAATACAGAGTGGGTTTGATCCTCTCTGATGGGGAGCAGATATTTTTTTTTAAAGGCAACTCTGTTGAGAAGTCTAACTAACACTGTTATCTTAAAAGGCACCAGAGATGGCTTGAGCAATTGAGCTGTTACTGGAGAAAGGCAGCTCATTGCAAGAATCGAGATCAGGAAACTTTCTTGCTTCTGAACAGGAGTAGGAGTAGTCTTAGGAGACTTTTACATGCTCATTTCCTTCATATGCTCATTACTATTTCATGGTATAACAATGTCTGTGTTTAAAACAACTTTTTTCTTAAGACCAAGACAAAGAGCAAAGTATTTATAATGTTAGCATGGGATTGGCAGCTTTTAATTAGGTGCTTTAAATACAAAGTTAAGCAATGGCATGCCAACAGGAATTTTTAGATTTTTCTGGTTTTCCTTTAGTCACATGGATTTCTCCAAGTTAACCTAACTTTTGACAATTGCTTCTCTGACCCAGTTACTCTTTTTATACTGTCCTTTCAACATTGAGTCAGGCAAACATAAACATTTAATGTATATTAGAAATGAGAAGTTTTATCTTCAGCAGTGAATTGCATGCCACTGTGGAAGGGGAGAAGGGAAAACAGCAAGCCTTGTCTTGACTTTTTTCCTGTGTCCTAAATGAAATTGTGTAGGTACTGTATTTAGGTCCTGCTGCTGTGATGGGGTTTACACTGTCCTCAAGCTGTCCCTCAGGAAAGCATCATCACTTCCACAGCGTATTGTAACGATCACGGTTATGTCGCTCAGAGGTGTGACCCACAATAATAAAAGCTTACGGGGGCCAAGCAACTTGTGGAACTGGAGAAGTGCAGAAATGGACTTAGGAGTGGGCCAGGTGAGGTCAGAGGTGCCCAGATGTCTACCTGATGTCCTCAGCTCCCTGTCTCCTAAGGTGCCTCGTGCTATCACGAGGTAGCTGGCGTGTGGTGTCAGACCTGCTCCTTGGCTACGTGGATGAAGTCATGCCGTCCTCTCTGGCAAGGAGGTGTCCTCTCTCAGGTGAGACCAAGGCTGGCTTTATGTATGAGGAAACCCTGCATGAGAGGTGCAAAGGACAGGCAACGTGACAGGAAACAGGCCCACAAAATACTGATTGAGACACATGAATTTCTTTAACTGTATTAATTTTTGTAACTGAAAACTTTGGATGCAAGTTGCCTGTTAGTAATGATTGTGTTGCCAGAAGAGGCCTGTTGTTGCCACCATTCGGGTGTGCAGCACGTTTTGGATTTTACTCCTATGAGATGATGATTGACTGCTGGCTCACCTTGTGAGGGCAGAAAAAGGTATTTCAGTGGAACTCATGCTAGGCGTGTTTAGCTGGAGTGCCTGACCTTTGGAGCATGGGAGTGTGCGCATTGTTTGCACCCGTGGGTCTCTGGTGCCCTCTGAATCAAAAGGATTGTCATACCCAAATGTCTTAAAAAGAAACGTGAGGAACAGGGTTTTTCCAGTTGTTGATTTCCCCCCCACCCCTCACCGCTCCCAGTAAAAGGTTTTTTTTAATGAGGAATAATTACCACTTTCATTTTCTGAATAGGGCCATTGATGATACAAAAAGCCAATAGTCAATCATTTTTTTTGTAGCGTAGACATAGGAACTAGGAGTGATGATAGTATTCCAGACTCTTCCAGATTTCTTTTGTCAGAAGGGATCTGTTTGCCTGAATATTCACTGGCAGTCTTTGTCATTTAGGTCCTTCTGTCTTTTCCTCTAGAGGAAACAAATCTTACTTTTAGCCCGCATCCTAGTTTTGTGGAAATCATTAACTGCTCTTCTGTTCCGTTAGGTTGTGGCCAGCCACCAGGTTTGGAATTATATTATTATTCTCAAAGAACTCTGCTGGTGTTGTAATTACATGTGTGCTGTGCTTCTGAGTGGTATCAGCAGGATGTTACGTGCTGCCTGGACATCCCAACAGTAGTGAGAGTAATGCTTGAGATTTTTTCTGTGAATTTTTGAGTGACTGCTTTTGAGACTGGTACGTATATGGAAGTCTTCAGCATGCAGAGCGTTAATTGCTGCTCCAAATAAATATGGAATTATTTAGAGCTCAGTAGAGCTTTTCTCCACTGAATTCATACTCATGCTCTTAGATATCAAAATTGGCTTAGATTTGGTGGCTTAATTTCCTGTCAATGACCTCTTTGTACAAACACACCCTTGTGTGACTCGGGACAGCTGTGTGGCATTGCTGAGGAAGAGTGCTGTGTGCCAACAACTGAGCTGGAAGGTCTCGCGTCTCCTGCCTCCCTTCCCCGGCACGGCACGGAGTGGCTTAACACCTCCCAGGGCTTGTGGCACTATCGCGCTTCCCTGCAGTGAGTTGCTTGGCACTTCCCGGCATTGATGGGTGCTGGTGTTGGTTACAGAGATAAAAATGCAATTCCTCTGGGTTAGGTACTGTATAAAGAAGAGAAATTAACAGGTACGGGGTTTTTTTAAGGAAAATATGTGTTTTCTTGACGTTGTTTGTCCTATTGTGGAGGAAAACATAAACTTTTTAATTTCTGTTTCTCAGTAGACTGATACTTATTGGAGGAAGTGAACCAGAAGCTGTATGAGAAGCTTTTATTTTCTTGGCTGACTAAACATATTGTTTATTCTCCACAAACACATCATCCCTGTTTGTAGTGAAAGAGAACTTCATGGGGTTTTGGGTGGTGTTGTATTTTTTTCTTTTTTTTCTTAGGATTCTAAACTTTTACCCTGAGCAGTGAAGTACTGTGTTTTCATTCTTTGCATATTTCTTGGGTTTGGTTCTAATAGAATATGAACATGTGCAAAAGTTATTTATTTTCCTAAATGGTAAGAGCCCTGGTGTGTTTGAAGCACGGTGTTGTGTGTTTACTGAAGAAACAGTCAGTCTTTTGAAATGTAAAATTTTAAAACAGATATTAAAGGAAAGAGTAGTTAAAACTATGAATGGAAAATGGGACAAAATGCAGTGTAAGTTTATCTGTAGGGAGACTGTGCCAGAGTCAATGACCCTTTTTTCTTTTTTTTTTTTAACCTTAAAATGTGAGTTAGGATAAATATGTTGATTTTATCTGGTCTTTAATAAAATATTTTTTACAGCATGAAGTGCAACACTCTAAACTAGAGGAGTGGGTCATTACGAAGCAGTTAAGGGTCTGGCTAAAGGCAAAATAATGGAAGAGCAAAGAAGACCCCTGGGCTGGGGAACACTAGTGGTGGGTAATTGCCACAAAAACTGTGGCAACCAGAAGTGAGGAATGTGCAAAAGACACATTCATCTGGCCAGTATTAAATGAGATGTTGTAGACACGTAGATGTGTATAGAGTACGAATAAGTCTTGCCTAGGAAGAAATGAATCATTTTGATAATGAGAAGTGAGAAAAAGAATTTTAAACCCAACTCTGTATAAGAAGGCTCCTGGTTCTGAACACGCGCGTTGGCTTTGCCCCAAGTAGGACCCAGCATTTTGTGGGGACGTGCTCTGGGATTTTCTTGTCTCTCCTTTTCTCTGGTCTATCCTAGTTTCCTTTCCAGTTCTGTCTCAGTTTGCCTTTTTCAGTCACGCTTTTTCTTTCCGAAGTCATACAATCTTTGTGCTTATGGCTCTGGAAAAGCTAATTGAAACAAGAGTTTGCTAATTGTGTTCGGAAGTGGCGCTAAGGATGACTGGCTTCCTCAGCCTGGGAAAGGGGAATAGTGCTCTATAGTTCCTGGGCTTTGGACTGCTCGAGGCTGTGCAGTTTCCCAGGCTGTGGGTGCGGCTTCCTATTTGGCATTTTGGATTTTACCAGGAGGTGAATTCAAAAAGCATCAGCAGAGTTTTGATTCTTCTCTGCTTGCTGCAAAGGATTTGGTAAGGACTTTACTACATACATAATTATAATAACAGTGTGTTAAATACAGAAGGTTGCATAGTATGTTTCTATTTATTAGATTCTATCTTTATCTGAATTTAGTTCATAGTCAGGTTGTGTGTAACCTGAAGCCCTTCAAGTTTGGGGCTTAGTTCGTCTTAAAAATACCCAACACTGTCTCCCCTCCCCAATATATATATATATATTTTAATGTCATTGTAGCCCTACTGTGGGTAAGTGGTTGTATCTTTGAATGTAATGCTGGGGAAGGGCAAGCACTCCTAGGAGTAGTGTTAGGAGTTTCCCATTACCAGCCTTGCCCAATTTGTGGTAGGTAAATTAGGAGCTGGCTGTTCCATCTTCATCCCATAAAGACAGGGAGTGATGATCCAAGTAGTGTCTGTTCTTGTTCCTTGAAGACCTGCACAGCAAATGAAGGTGGTGTTCTGTAAGGTAGACAGAGAAGATATTAGAGGAAGGATGAGGGATGGCCTCCCTAAATACTGTACTGTATTTAAAATCTTCATGGCAGCAATTAGAGATTTTATATATAGAATAACTGGTGAACCTTTTATTCAAGTGGTAATCTCTGTCCTGTGTTAGACTCAAAGAATGGTGTAGGAAGTAAGTTTTTCTTCCTCAGAGGAAGGTGAGAAGGTGTTTACCACCCTTGTTAATGATGTATGGTGTGCTGCTTCTAAGTAACGTGTTGGAATTGGGTCAAGTAAGATAAAACTGACTGTGAGGAGAGTGCTAACTTGGGGTCACTCATGGGCAGGACTTAAATATGGCATTGTGCATGCTTAATTCCATAAAAGATGTTGTTTCCAATGTCCTCGAAGACCTTTGGATCTGAATGACTTGGGATGCTGCTATTAGTTATGACAGGGATTTTGATGTTTGGGGAAAACATTTTTACCTGCCAGAAAATATTTTGTCCATTTTGCTTAGTGATGTCTGATTCTTTGGCTTTGCTTTTGTATTTTAAGTGGTATTTTAATGCCTGCAGATCTTTGATTTCAGCCCACTGGTAGTAATGAGGTAGACTGAAATACTTCCTTCAGATGTAAGTGGGGCCTGAATCATGTTTGAAAGGTATGTCTCTTTGTTCATATGAATTTGTGCCTTCTCTCTCCCCAGATACTATGTCTTGACATTGGGTTATTTGCATCCTGGAGAGCGCAAGCCAGAGACAGTTTTGCTTTTTCTGGAAGCATCTGGCTCTCAACTGCTTTGGCTTTAGGCTGACAGTGTCTAAGGATCAGCCAAGTTGGAGCATGTTTTTGATACTCTTTCCTGGCAGACAGAGTGACCTTTGTAGTTTCAGGATATTGTTTTTCACATGTGCACTTTTAGGTCCAATGGTTCAGCTGGTACTTCTTTAAAATTGATATATATCCAAGAACCAAGAGAAACTGCTCGTCTGATGAGTGGAAACGGGAGACTGAATTAGACTGGTGAAATATTGAGGTCAAGATATTCTTTAGTTGAAAACATTCACTCTTGACAAGTAGCATGTCTTTATAGCAAGAAAATTACATTCTTGCTATAAAGAAGCTGCAAGACATGAGTCAAAATTACCCAAAGGTAAAGATTATTGACTTTGTTATTCTCCCCAACCCCCCTCCCCCCACCCAAAAAAAACCAACCCCAAACCAACCAACCAAAAAAAACCAACCCAGGCTGCAGTATATTTTGAAGGAGAGTAGCTGTGTTTGGACTCAAAAGTGCTTAGCCATCCCTTACTGACTGCAGTGGGTTTGATACAGAGCAGCATTCAGAACGTGCATGGCTTTGTGTTGAAGGCAGGAGCACAGCAGTGGAAGATTACCAGTCGGTTCTGCACATGATTAAAGCGGGGCAGAGGCAGGGGAGCTGTGGCACAGAGCAGAGGAGGCGTGAGCACATGTGCTGTTTGGCCCTATTTCAGTCTGCCTTGGCAGGCTGAGCCATAAACATCTCTCCTCCATCTCCCTTTTTGTATCTTGCTCTCTGCCAAGCAAAATGTAAACCTGCAGTGTTGTTTGAGGTTTTTCTGCACAGACGTACCTTTTAACTGCAGTCAGGACAGAACACCTCCCTCCCCCACGGGTAACCTGTAGTAGCATTGCTTGTGTCCTCGTATGACCAGGAATAGAGAGAAGGATAAATAAAACCTTTCCTGCTGTACAGCTTTTTTCTCCAAGTTCAAATGGATGGGAAAGTTCAATGTGGCTGATGAGTTCTGATTTTTTAAAAAAATTTAATTCTTTTTGGCAAAACAAATAATTACAGGTTGCTGGTAAAACATCTTCATTTTCTTTTTGAACCCTCGGGTCATATCAAACTGCCTAACTGAAGTAGTGTGTTTAGCATTGTTTGAGGAAAGCATTATATTTAGGAAAACCCTTTATTGTGGAACAGTTTTAACATTATATGAAAAAATACTATTTAATGACCAATAAGATGATTTATGTTGCTAAGGCAACCGTGTTGCACGATATCAGAACAAAGGAGTATGGATGTTGCTTATTTGTGCCGTGAAGGTGCCTGCCTTCAGTTCCCTATGTAACCACATTGTGCTTAATCATGAAAAGATCTGTCTACATTGGCAGTGCTGGGAAATTTAAGACATGCTCTAATGTCTAGTTTATGTAAGGATTCCTGCATGTATTAAATATTTGGTAACTGTGCTAATATGTTTTGGGGGGAAAAATGGAGGGAGGTGACTTGAGTAATGTTGTGCAGTTGGTAGTAAAATAGATTGGGTCATAGATTTGAGACTAGGTGTCCCTAAGGCATTGCTTTCCACAGCCCCTGGGGAGATTTCTGCACCTCAGTTGTTAGCACTGGTGTTATGAGTGCCAGTTTGAGCTGGTGTTTGGTCATGTGGGTGATAACTGGCGTGGTAGATACATCCATAGAGATCGTGTGACATCCAGGAATTGGCATGAGGGAAATTAGTCTGGCTGGTTGCTTGTTTACTTGCAGCTCAGCTCTTCTTTTATTATAGATGGTTAAGACAAGAAAAGACTTCATAAATGACCTTGAGCCACTGCCAGGCTGCTTCTCCTTGAAAGACTAGCCAACAGATTGTTTAAAAACTTATAAACAACAAGAGTTAGCAGCCTGGCAGCCTAAGCTGGCACAGGCTTTGAATAGCATGTGCTCAGGAGTGCTTCTCCTTTATCTTGTCAGGATAGCCGTGTTTTACAACGGGCTTTATGCTGCTGGCGGGATCTGCAAATGCATCCAGTTACCCTGGGCTCCTGGCTCTCCCATTGCTGGGGTGTTTTGTTTTTCTAGAGTGCCTTTTTCTACCTTCAACACCTTTTCTCAATCTGGCCTTACCATGGCATGGAATCCAGAAAGAGTTGCACAGCAAGTAGCTGTCTAGATTGGAGTTGCTTATGTGTTTCATCGTCCTCTTCTCCCAGCAGGGATCTCTTTGGCCAGGGAGGAGGTGAAAGCCCACCAGCTCTTCTGCAACGCGAGAGGCTGAGCTGTGCTGGAGAAGTGTTCCGTGGTGCTGACTGGGTGTGGACTCTTTAAGTTGCAATGAGGAGACTTTCTTGAAAATGTAAGTTTCTGGGTGTTCTTGAGTAAAAAGAGATTACTTATTTTTTAAACTTACTTGATGCCCCGAAATATGTTAAGACGTTTGTTCAAAGTTGTGATACAGTACATTTAAATTAAAACTGCCAAATGCTCATGACTAGAGATTGCTTTTCATGAATTTCCTGTTCAGCTCTTTAAAAGCATTACTACTGAGGTATTCTGTTCCAACATCTTTCTTTTCCTTAATGTAAAAGTTCTTTTTATACTGTGGGTTGATTTTTTTTTTTTGTGCCTTGAAAACTGCAGTTTTAAATGAACTTACAGTTCAAGAAAGACATATCAAAACAGAAGGTTTAAAATTTCCTTTCAATTTTTTTCTTGTTTTCCATTCCATTTCTTTCCAGACTTTCCCCCCACTCCACCCTCTGCTTCTGTAGATTTAAGGCAGAGAAGCTGGGGGAGGTTATAAAGTGAAGGTTTGGGGATTAGCTGTAGGCACAGCCATCCCATCTGCAAGGATACAAGAAAGGTGCTGCTGTTAGCTCTTCCAAGAGCTAGTTGTTGAATCCAAAAGGAGTGTGACTTGGAAACCTTCAAAGACCCCATTCAGGCTAAATGCAGTATATCATTTTAGATTTGTGCTGTTTTTCAAGAGCTTCAGGCTCGCATCACTGAGAGCAAGCAGCAAGAACATGAGAAGTCAAAGGAAGGATAACGTGCATCTCACTGGAGCCAGTTGCACTGTAACTTGCTGCTGTCTCTTACCATCACAAAAGGAGTGTGTGGCATCCTCAGTTGTAGACGCTGGTTGTGGAGGAGGACTCCGTTCTGCCTGGTGTTTCTAGCCGAAGACATGCAGATTTAATGGTTAGAAGAGCAATTTGGGAATGATGTTGCTTATGTGACTTTGGTGTAGTGCAGTGTTGGAGCAGCTGCCATTTATCTGTTTCTGACGTGAAGATGGTAATAGCCTTCTTAACTCAAGCAGAAGTTGTATAAATTAGTACTTTTCTTATCAACTATTAAGATAAAATATACACTGTGGTTAATGTGAATTACTGTTGAAGGAATAATGATGAGATGAAAAATGGACTATCAGACACTATTTTAACTTAACAGCTGTGCTTTCTATGATAAAGACATGTAAATCCCTTCACATGAAACAAACCACAGTTTCAGAATTCTTTTAAATATTTTAGTCTGTTTTGAATACATATTTACATTTTAAAATACTTTAAATTCTGAGAGGAAATTTTCTTCTGTCTCCTTGATGCTCTGTGAAATCCTTTGAGGGAGAAGCGAGGGGGTGCTCAGAAAGCTATTTCTGATGTTAAATAGCTTCTTAAAAGCTAAGCTGATAAAACCCTGAATTTGGTTTTTGGGAGTTAGTGATCATAGGGTGGGCAGAGTTTTATTGAAAAGTGGCTGACTGTGCAGGGCCAGAGGTTGGCTGCCCTGGGGTGCCCTGTGGGCTCCAGCATCAGTCTGTGGGCACGTTCTCCTGCCGGAGATGGGGCTGGTGGGATGCTGCTGCCCCGACTGGGGCCAACCACTCCATACGGCCCCTCCTCACCACTCCCCTCCTAACCAGTGTACCAGGATAAGGAAGAAGAACAAAAGGCGATAGATAGCTGGGTGTGAAACCTCAGCAGGGTTTTGTTAAGGGCCATGTGACTGACAGCTACTCAGCATCTTCATTTGTGTGTGTACAAACTGGGACAAGGCTTCCATCCCATCCACTGCAAAGACTGACTTGGTTGTATCCCCACAGCTAACCAATTTTTGCACATCCGAGGATGTCCTCTGCTTCTAAAATGATGGTTCCTGTACCACTGCTCTATCCAATGCGGGATGTTTACCTCCCCCTTGCCCCCAAGAGCCTCTGGACAAAACATTGAGACTAAACCTGATTTATTCAGGTCCTTTAACTTTGTTCTTATTTGGTTTATTTCAGCAATTTTGTACAGCTTTCTGAGGAGCTGTGAACTCCTCTCACAGTTTGTACTCAGCGTGCCTTTTTCTAAAGAAGGTAAATGTGAAGGGCATGAATCAAACTTCAGAAACTCTCCTCTAGCCCCCGCTGTGGCTCAGTGTGAGGGGAAACCAAAATCTGGAGGAAGAAACTATTGTTATGGCAGCAGAAATAATTTCTGATTGAGACTTGCTATTCAGATACTGCTTCCATATTTCCCATTTCAATCTCATAAGAAATCTGTGTATTATATGATGAATTAAATGGCTCTTTAATAAGCACATAACTAGTATCTCCCAAACTCTGTAATTTAGGCACTTATGTGAATAATAGCACATGATGTATAATAGCATGTTGCCTTCAATTTTCCAGGCTCTAATAGAGAGGACAATGATGCACAAATGTATAACTTAATTGGGTCTTAATTTTTAGTACTTTGCAGCCCACTTTATGCAGATATCTTTATTTGTTTTGTGGTGTAGTTGAATCACTGGAATAATCATCTGAGCAGTTAGGCTGCTCAATTATGATTGCGGTGAGTCTGCCGGGGTTAATAAATGAAACAACTCCTCTAGATTTTAGTTTTCTTTTCATTGAGCAAAGTGTGCTGGAAGGCACAGCTGGGAAAGATAATCTGTTTTTAACTTGCTGGGTTAGCATATGTTTGTGTACTAACACCCAGTGCAGTCTCTTCCTGTTAACCTTCTCTGATGGAGCCTTGCCTGCGCAACATGGCTCATGTCTAGAGGGGAGCACTGGCTCCTGGCTTCTGCAGAAAACAGCCATCTCATGGCCGGGACTTTCCTCAGAGAGGCTGGATTCTGAGCATCTTCATGCAGGGGAGCAAGTGGTCCCAGTTCCCCCCGCTTTCTGTGCAAGTGCCACTGCTGTACAGTTGCTGTGTGGAGGGGACTTTCGCCCCGTTGTAACGGAGAGAGCAAACTTCCACGCTGTTTCTGGAAAGGACTAACCAGGCACCTCCGTGGAGTGTTTGGCATGGCATCCATGAGCACCTTGGGTCCTTGCAGTAGGTGGGATTTCAGACAACCCCAAATGTTGCCAAATGTTCTTCTCATTTTCAGTGGTTTTTTCCCCCTTTTTTTCCTTCCTCACAGTGTCATGTTGAGTGTGGTGATGTGCAGTTTGCCATAGAAGTCAGGTACTTGTTTTCTCATTGGTGTCATGCTTGGTTTCACATTGCCCCGCAGAAAACAGGTAGGAAAGAAGGAAGGAAATTACAAGCTACATCTCTGCAAATATTTTACAATGGTTATGTGTGTATGCAGCTCTGTCGCTGGCATGGCACTCCTCTAGCACCTTTACTGAGATAATTAGTGATGAGCTATTGTAATTACTGATATTCCATCCCTCATTGGGGATTATCTGAGCACAGTTTGGTGGATAATTGGAAGGTAACCACTGAGCTTTTTGCCAGGTATAGAGTGGGCTTCATCACATTTAAGGACTTAGTCTCAATAATATTGATACCAGGAGAGTGACAGAACCTGGTCCTCCTTGTCTTCTCTTTTGGTAGAGATGATGACTGGGCCTTCAGAAGAGAAAGTGAACGGGCTCGTGCAGACCAGAATGAGTTACTTTTCCTGGGCCTATGTCTTGGACCAGAGGGGCTTTTAAAAGGAGACCCTGTGGAGAAGATGGGATTTAAATGAGCTGGAAGAGATTATCCGCTGGAGGAGCTAAAGTCCTGGAAAAGCAATGACTTGGACAACAAGGTTACTCTCCTAGCACAGAAAGGCAGATGCCATGACAAATCTTGGTGGTCTCCAAAGACCACTTAATAAACTCTAAACACAAAAAAAATTAATCACATTTGTCTGGCTTATGAAATGGCTGAAAAAGGCGTAAAACTGTTTTTTTTTTTTTTTTTTCTTCAGTTGGGAAGAGATTCTACTAGGCTTGTCTCAAGGGCAGCAAGATGCTTTAATCTAATGGCTATTGATTTATCTAAGCTTCAAGCCAGGATGTTAGTTCTCTGAGAAAATAGATCTTTGCCCACACATGAGTCTAAATATATGCTTCCTGAGGCGAAGGGGTTGAAAAGTCTTTAGCAGCACACACAGTATTGAGAAAATCATTATGAAATGTGTGTGTTCCCAGATGCTGAGTATGCAGTTTCTGAAACAATTTAAACTTTGTGCAATTTATGTAAAGGGTCCTGTTGTGTCTATTTTGTGGGGAGTGACAAGAGGAAGAGAGCTCTGTGGCTGGGGCAGATGGTTTCCAAAAAGGTCTGACAAATCTCCAGATGGAAAATACACCAAAGTGTCATCAAAGTCAATGTTCTAGAGCTATGTAAGAGGTGAGTCTGAGATCAGAGAGTGTTCGGAAGAGAGTTTCTCTCCCTTCCTGAGGGGTAGCCAGCTCTGCAGAAGTTAGCCTTTCTCTCAGAGGCCCTCTGTGCTGTTCATGTCAGGTTATCATTCCTGCTTGCACGAGGATCAGAGGCTCCAGTGTGCTGGGCCTTCTGGTTGTCTGTATGGTCATCTTTCTTGATCTTGTATCGTTCTGGCTCTTGGCACTACATGGTTGGTGCTCCCCTGTTTTCCCAATGAGGTTGGCTTTGTGTGGGTGATAGCCATGAAAGGCAGAGGTGAGACAGAATCACAAAATGTTGTGAGTTGGAAGGGACCCACAAGGATCATTGAGTCCAGCTCTTGACCCAGCATCGGACAGTCGCAAGATTCAGACCATGTGTCAGAGGGCATTGTCCAAATGTTTCTAGAATATTGTCAGGCTTGGTGCCATGACTGCCTCCTTGGGGAGCCTGTTCCAGTGCTCCACCACCCTCTGGGTGAAGAACCTTTTCCTAAGGTCCAACCTAAGCTTGCTCTGCCACATCTTCCTGCCATTTTCCCTGGTCCTATCATTGGTCAGCAGAGAGAAGACCTGAATCCAGATCAGGACCTGCCCCTCCTATAAAGACTATATAGGGCAGGTAGAATCATGGACTCATAGGATGGTTTGGATTGGATTGGAAGCGACCTTTTAAGATAATCTAGTCCAATAACTCCCTGCCATGGACCAGGATGTCTTTCACTAGATCAGGTTGCTCAGAGCTCCATCCAACCAGAACGCTTCCGATGATGGGACACGCACAGCTTCTCGGGGCAACCTGCTCCAGTGTTTCACCACTCTCGTAAAAAAAATTCTTCCTTTTATTTCATCTGAATGTTCCTGAATGTAAACTGAAACCTCTTTCAGTTTAAAGCCTGTTCCAGGTTCAGCAGCTACTGCTTCTCCTCTGCAGGGCTCCTTTTGCCTGGTACCAGAGACAGACCCGCTGTCGAGTGAGCTTCATCTGTGCCAGACAGATGGTGTACTGCTTGCTGTTTGAGACTGTGGGGATTGTCAGGGTGGATCAGACCCTATATCCCTCTCTTTCCAATGTCTCGTCTACAAGGTATCAGTGCTGTGTATTTCCAGAGGAAAAAGTAGGAGCATCTCTGGTTTTTATGGGGTGATCTCTCCCACTGTTGTTTTACTGTGGGCTGTAATAGTTAGAGGTAGACCCATGCCTTCAAGGTTGTCAGTAAATGAATCTTAGTAATAAACCTTATATAAATGGAACAACTGTGCCTGGTCTTGGTCCTCACATAAAGTTCGCTGTACTTGACTTCCATGACTTCCTGCAGGAATTAATTTTAGTTTGTATTTATACACACACACACATTCTTGTATATGCAAACAGAAACTGCCAGACTTCCTTTTCCAAACCATTTTCTGTTTTATCGTACTTGGGTGTGTTTCAGCAGACTGGGATTGTTCAGGAAGACAGTCTATTCTGAGGGTTTTTCCATTCCCAGAGCCAGACGTGTTACCTCTTTCTGAAACAGGTGCAACTCGGGCTGGTTTAGCAGCGTCTTTTGGGTGACTAGCACAGCGTGTTATTCTAGAGGAGTCTGCATAGTTGTCTCCTTGAAGACATTTATTAAACTAATATTATTAATCACCTCAGTTCTGTTCATGCAAGGCTATGGAATTTGTGGTTCTGTTTTTCTGCTGTATCTTGAGCAGATACTTTTGCTGAGCTATTCCAGGTCCCTTTCTAGGGCCTTTGATGGTTTAATTAAAAATCCTGTGAGATTTTGTAACTAGTGTAAAAGCTTGCATTCAGTGTGCATTTGCTAATACTGAATTCCGTTTGCGTTACATTTCTTGTCCATCCATGTCACTTATTTCTCTCTGCAGAGTCTTCGCTGTCCTGTCAGATATTGCTTTACATCAAAAATTGTCATCTGCTGATGTTCCTACCTTTCATCTCTCCCTACTGCAGCTTTCTTTTCAGTTTGTTGGATATGAAATACTTTAAAACACAAGGATACAGGCAACAAGCTGCTGCTCCTCTTTGCTCTTGTGCACACTGAGCCCTTACCCTTGGCGCTGGTCTCCTAACCAGGGCTTGATACATGTGCATCCCGTCGCCTGCCCACTGCCTGCTTATCTTGGCAAGCTTGTGCTGCCTGGGGAGGTGTGTGTGGCAGCCCTTGTTTCCCTCCTTGGCTGGGCAGGCAACGCAAGTGTGCCTCGTTCAAAATGCTTCAGGAGCTACTGAATAATAAAGCTGCTCTTGGGCACCGCTGTGCGTGTCATGGTTGGCCAAGGTTACTTTGTGTGGTGGTGAGAGAAGTTCAGGATTGTGTGGCAGTTACTGGTGGCCTTCACAGAGCAGGTCCAGTTTGGGTTCTTTTTTGCATTGAATTTGTTTTATAGAATGCATCCACACTGATAGTGTTGTGCGTAATGCGCTGGTTTAAAGGATGAAGGTTGGTTCAAGTGAATAAGACAGTGTCTTGCCTTAGTAACTACAGCTATTTAAGAATTAGAGGGGGGAAAAAAAATTGTTTTGGCTGAAATGATCTGAAGTGTTTTCTTCTTTGTCCAATAAATGTCAGTTGCTTTAGAAGCATTAAAAACTTGAATGTGTTCCAGCCTCATCTTCCAGCCTTTTTTGTTCCTTTCCCCTCCTTATTTAGCTTGATGCCAAGAAACACACCAACTCTGACGACTCACACGAGAACTCTATTTCCTTTCATTTTTAGCCCACCTTTTATATACACATGCATACCCTATTAACTTTTAAAAAGCCGCTGTTTGGAACTAATGCTAAGCAGTAACGATGAAAATGTATGTTTGATTCCACTGTGTAAAAAGCTTAACAATAGTTAAAACTTCTGGAGAGGGTGTGCCACGTGCAGTGAGATGTGGGTGCACAGCTGGGCCGACAGCAGTTGCTGTTGGGTGCTCAGAGCCGCACAAGGAGGGGGCTCAGCTCCCTTTCCCAGCTGATTTCCACCACCTCCATCCCAAACTGATTGTTAGGATTTCAGTATCTCTAGGTACATAACTGAAAAGCATATGCTTTGAAATACAGCTTTCCAAGTATTTATATTGTGTAGTACTAGTAAAACTTTTTATGAGCACTGAGGTAATAGCTCCATATTAATTTTTAATGACCTATGATAGCTTTTTTAAACTCAATGTGTAGTCCCTAGCCTGAGGAACAAAGGCTTTATTGTTTTATTAAATAAAACATTACACTAGAATACATATATGTGGTGAGCTTGATGTAATGATAGTTAAAGTTCAGTTTGATAACAGCACCCGTTCATGTGTTGCTCTGGCTTTGCTGCACATGAGTCTTTAATTTTTAGAGATTCATATCTTTTCTGTATTCAAATGCTAAATGTTGAATGTTGGGGTAACTTCTGGCAATTAAAGTAAGCTCACCAGTTTTCCTGTGAAACTTCCAGTACTTCCTGCTTCTGTTCTGGCTTAAAATTAATAGTGTTAAAAAAACACCCTTTCTTCTGTCACTTCCACTTCTGGTTTTAGCTGGAATGTGAAAGCAAGGAAGCATTGTAACAGTAATAAATAACAATTTAAAAATTTATCATGATCACTTTGTTTTCAAATTACAATGGTCAGAGCTTCAGGTTTCTGTCACTGTTTTTATATAAGAAGTTCTCTACACCTGCCTATATTTCCACATACTGAGATCTCAGTGCATACATGTATAAATACATGCAGAGAGAAAGGGAAAAAATTGTTTATAGGAAGAAAACAAACAGACAAATAAAGACAAATTCTCTGTAAAAATTGCTTGACTTGAGGAACAATTGGAAGATCAGATCAGATAATGGTGTGTATGTTATTTTGGGGAAACTTATCAAGCAGTGTTTGAATGCTGCTTTGCTGTTCCTAATGCAAGCCCAGCTGCTGAGATCAAATGGTGACTGAGAGTCAATAATTCTGTACATGTGGGTCAAATATTTGCCAGTTCTTAATTGGTTTCTGTATATAGTGTGCTGATGGTACCCATTATTTCTCTTTTGTCCAAGATTGTAGTCACTTTCTTCTTGCTTTAAGTAGTCTGTCTTGTGTGGGGTGGTTTTTGTTTGTTTTTTTCTTTTGAGGGAGCAGAAATTTCAGTGAGAGCTTGATGTGTTGCATATAATTCATTGTGGCTTGTATTTGTGATCCTCTCAATACGTCTTGGGTTAGGATAGTATAGTTATTTCTATCCTTTATAGTGCTTAAAAAACTTGCTATGTCACGTTTGACATTTAATGCTGGGTTGCAGTGAAAATGAAGGTGTCTGGAAGAAGAGGATCACTTAAATTTTGTGTTGTAATAGTATGTGCTAAATGGGAAAAAGTGGAGTCCTGCAAGCAAACCCTGGCTCTGCAGTGTCTTTAGTCTGAGTTTTCAAATCTGAAGTCCAGCCTGTGCTGTACTCCTGAAAAGAAGTAGCTCAGCTTCCAGTCTCCCCAAACACACGGCTACAATTTTATGGTAGGACATGTTTTTGCAAAATTGTAGGCAACATGCAGCAAAAGCATGGGAAGGGAAGAAATTAAACCTAGGTTTTAACAGCAGTGAAGTAAGGAAAGGATTAAAACAATTAAGTGGTCATTAGTATTGGATATGTAAACATGTATAATTCCTCAAGTAGGTTTTATTCATTGAGTTCAAAACTTTGAAGCAAGCTGACTTTAGATGGTGGTGTTTATGGCAAGGTAAAAATGCAATAATGCAAACAAATGTTTTTTCTGAGTATTTTTTAATCTGGTTACAAGCAAGCATACCAGTAACCCCTGCTGAGTGAGATTATTACAGAGTTGTATAACATTTCCAAACAGTATTTTGAATTTGGCCCTATTGGAATCAGGAACAGTTATTCTTGTCCTGCATCTCTGTAAGCCTGATCTGAATCTGATCCAGTATCTTCTCCAGAGATGAGGGTTTCAGATCACAGTTCTTCTTTTTCTTTTTTTTTTTTTCCTTTTCTTTTAAAGGCAGTGCTCTGGCAGGTATCGTTTTGAAGGTTTTAAATACAAGAATTGAAGAGCAGTGTAATGCAGTAAATGGAGAACTAGATTAAGACACTGGAGCTGGTGAAACCCTGTCTGTGCTTTGTTGAATTCGGGCTCTAACATGGAGTTTCTATTAATGGTCAGCGATGCTGGGCAGGTGATGCTGCTTTTATGGTCTCTCATCCTTTACATTGTTAAAGAATTTTTTTTTTGTTTCATGAAGCCAGTGTATTGAAATAAGAATGAGGCATCTGCAGCTTCCTTTCGCTTAACTGGTACCCACTGCCTACTGAAGAACAACATTACAGGTCAGGATTGCACATGCTACTTGACAGCTCTTGCCTTGTTTGGTGAAGTGTTGTTGAAATTTTTCTTTTATTGAATAGTCACCCTGCACTTGGTTATTGTGGGAGGATTATCTACATTGCACATAAATGAGCTCCGGCTGCAGAGGAGATCTGAGCTGGTCTCATGCGATCAAGCTCAGGACCAGAAGCAATGTGGTTGAGCTTGTACAGCATCGGCAGTCTGGGCTGGTGCCATCTCAGGGATGGATCTCTGTGCTTTAGAATCAGCATAGCTGATATTTTTTACATGCTCCTGTACCTTAGGTGATGTAACTTGTGTTACTCTTGTTTTTGTGTTGCAAGACTATATTTAAAAGAAAAGGCTTTATAGGTTTAAAAAAAAAAAAACACTTGTGACAAGTCACCTGTCCAGGCCTTCTGTCCTTTGCATCTTTACTTTGTAATGTGAATTAAGCTGTAATATATGTAAACAACACTTGGACTCTACTATGATGTTATTTTATAGCACTCTAACTGAAGGTCTTTAAACCTTACTGTTTTAGAAATTGGCTTTAGATTTCTGTGGGGAAAACAGTGCTGATATATTCATCAAATTTAAGGGATTAAGATAAGGAGGAAATTAAATACTGTGAAAAGCATGTTTGAATTACAGAAACACAATCAGGGCTGTATGAAAGATGTTAGGAAACAATCTGTTCTCTGTTACAGTTTTAGAGATCTTCAGTGAAAAAGAGGACTGGTTTTGGTTTTGCACACCCTGAGGAATGCACTCTTGTAGGTGGGGTACCTTTGAATGCTTTTAACAGCCTAATGTGTGCATAAACAAAACCACCCCAAAGGCTGCCTTCCTAGTGGAAAGACTGTGCTTGTATGGTATGTGTTTCTGGCTAGATCCAAGTAGGGGGTTTTTTGGAGGCCTTTTGCATTTTTTGTGGTAACTCTGTGAACCAAATATTTGGAGAACACGTCCCTGTGGTGTTCCTAGGTCGTCTTTTTTGTCAGTGATCTGTTGTTTGAAAGCTATGTCTAGAAGAAAGTACTTGACTACCTTTTCAAAGTGTATCTTTGACATATTTCTATGCTCTGCAGTTTTTGATATAAAAATACTGCTGCAATGTGCTCTCAAGGTGCTGTTCAACAGCAATGTAAGGTAGCGTAAGGTGGCAGTTTTGCTGGTGATGCCTTTGTAGGCAAGCTTCAAGTGTTAGACTACAATGTTAGCAGTATGGGTTGCTGCATAATCAGACTTTTATATTAGAAGCAACTAATTCTTTAAGATTAGAATCATGTGTTTCATGATTTCTGGAGAAAGTAAGCATTCAGTTCCCCTGGGGTGAATTTCCTTGATTAGCAGTCAGACTCTTTTTAACTTCCCAAAATCCAGCTCTTTTCTGATAATAGAAAATAGTGCCTGACTGTTCAGGTTGGTGCTGAGAAGCAAGGGAGGCTCCCTGTTCTGTTCCCCCCTTCTGTGCCTTGAAGAGGCTGGGCCCCTTAGGTATGTGACATGTGGGGTGCTGCTGAGCATTTGCTCCTCACCTCAGTTTGTTTCCCTGCAGAGGATAAGACCAAGTTGACCGATCTTGGACTTGTTGCTGTATTTCCCAGCTGGCCCTTCCCTATCAATGGATACATATTTCTCTCTAGCTAGTTTGTGGTGCTGTGGGGATGCTGACAGAAATAGTTCACAAAAGCAGAACAGCAATGCTTTAAAGATACACCAAATTGTAGAGAATCTAAACTTCTGTAATGCTGGTACATAGCTGTGGTATCTTCACGCTGCCTACAAGTGACAGTTGTTGGTTGTTTTTAAACCAGCCCAGGCACAGAGGGACCATTGCTGGCATTTGGTTGCACTTGCATTGGGGCACTTTGTGGATGGTTATAGACAACCTCAAAATGAAGACTCTAGTGGAGAGCCATGTGGCAAAACATTCTTATGGTGTTCTTTGTGAATAACTGTGTTCATATGGGGTTTTGTTTTGTTTTTCAGTCCTAGCCTGGGGTTTCTGTGGTTAATTAAATCTGCCTTTACCTTTTTTCCCCTTTTTACTTTTACAGAAGCCTGTCATTTGTTAGCTGGGTCAGCTGAACTGTATGCACATGTCATTGTACCTAGAAGCTAGAGGTATTTTTCCAGGGACTTTTAGGGCCTTTTATGATGTGGAGCCATTGGAACTGCACTGGCATTTTTGACGTGACTGTATTTTTTTTTTTTTTTTGCACTATAAATGACTTATTCTCAGTGACATGTTAACTGTGTTAGAAGGAGTACTGAGCAGTCCAGGTATCAAGTTATTGGGTTACTTGAGTGAACAGTGGAAACATCAGCTTAATCAAAACAAATGAAAAAGCTAGCTAAAATGTGCTGCAAATGGAAGAAAAGGAAACAAGTCATTTTAAAGGACTTAGTCCTTTTAAAAACACTTAGAGCAAAAGTCATCCAAAGTCCTGCCTCCTTGTTCCCTTGTTCTTCTGAGCATTTTGCTCTGCAGCTGGCTCTATTTCTTTTAGTAGCAGCCCCTGTGGATTGTGGTGCTACCTTGCCAGCATGGCAGAACTTCTCAAGGTGGCCAGGATGACTGCTCTTGTTATGCATGTGCAGTGTTTCCTTTTATGGAGATCTTTTGTTTCTGTGCTGTAATATACAGAAAGGAAGTATGGCAGATTTGTGTTTTGGTGTGTCCTGCCCCTCCCCTCCCGCCCCCCCGCCCCTGCTTTGTGTTCAAAAGCAAGTACCCTTGCCTAGGAGTATCGCACTGCAGTATTTTGTGCAACAGAAAGTTGGCTTGTGAGTGTATGAACAGAAAGGGATTGGGCTTTTCTGCCCTGTGAATGTATATGATGCTGGTCTGCTAAAGACACTTCACTGACATGTATTTCTTCCAGTTAGCAAAGGAAACTGGAGCAATTGCTGAAAGCAGGGAGATCCTGTACTGTCTGTCTTTGTCACTAATGGTGACCCTTACGCTGCTGTGATTCTAGGAGACCCGGTGTACATCTACGGCAGGGCTAAGGCTGCTCTGCTTGATTGGAGCAAGACAATGTTAACTTTCTTGAACCTGCCCAGTCAGCGTGCAGTAGCTGAGCAGTGTGCTATTTTAGGTAGGTGCACAAAGAGGGTGATTCACCTTATCTGTTAATGGGAAGGGTGCTAATGCTTTGGAGGATTCCTGTCATTCTTGTGATGGAAGTCGGTCTGGGCTTTCACAAAACAGAGCCTTCGTGTTTATAACAAAAACCCAAAGGTGTGAGGTTCTAATGTGGCCTCACATCCCACTGTGTAGTAGCTCTCCGAACTGCCTCTCTTGGGTGTTCTCCTTGGGACTGTTGTTGCTGAAGTAGGATAAGTATATCAGCTGTCTAGAAGGAACTGCTTTTTTCACTGTGGGGTGGCTGCTGACTTGTGTGTGTTGGATCAAAATATGGTTAGGAATTAGGATATATCTTTCTTTTTAAAAGCTTCTGGATGCCTCTCAGTTCTTCAGCTCCCCTGCTAGTCCTGCCTTTCTGAGCTCCAGCAAAGACAGCCTGGGTCTAGTCATCAAGTATGGGATGAACAGATGTGTCCCTATTGCGGCATGTTTCTTGAAAATGCTGTAGTCAAGGCTTGTGAGACTGGCTGGGAATCACTCCATAAATGCAAAAAGGGGGTAGCTGGATATAATGACTTTCTTCCCTACTGATGTTTGTCCAAACATATCTGAAAGTGCTAGTGAACTGAAGTTTACTATTGCTTCAAAACCTTAGTCAGCATGCAGCATGGTGAGCGCACAGGAGGTGCATTTTTAAGCCAGCATCACCAGGCAGAGAAGTAGTTTGAGTGCAGGGGGATGCCTCGGAGTAACTTCTCTGGAGAGAATACAGTAAAGCGTACCACCTAAATGGTGGGTTGTGGTGTCCTCTCGGACGTGACTTAACGGGTCCAAAGGTAGAAGAAGGAAATACTTGAGTTGCACTGTGTTTTTCAGAAAATGGTGTAGATATTGCAGCAAAGCTTGTGCTTAGAAATTTCTAAGGAAAGATTTGCTGTGAAGAGCATTCCAGGAAGCTTGGTTTGGAGGCACAGAGGTGAAAATGCTGCAGTTTTGTTTGCAAAGAGCATACCTCTGGCTGACATGTGTCTCATGGTGGCTGTTTGTGATTTCTCCCTGTTTAAACTAGTTAGTTGCGTTAGATTGGAGGGGAGGAAGTTGAAGTACTTGTTTCCTTTGGTGATGTTGAAATTAATTGTATTTATAACATCAAGGGAGGAGTATAAGCCATAGGTAGAAAATGTATTCTAGTTTTGCTGTCGAACAGGCTCTTATTTTTCAAATTTATTATGCTGTGTAATGTTATGCTTAGCCTGATAAGCATTTTAGCAAACCTGAGTGAGTGCTCACTCACTGGCTTCTGTGTCCCGCTGCAACTCAGTGCTTTGCAAGTGCTCTCTGTTCCACATAATTTCTGTTTTCTTTATTTTTTTGGACTATTGCCTAGTGTTGCCATTTCGTGCTCGTGCCATAAAGTGGTGCATTAGAACAGGACGGCTTTGTCCCTGTTGAGGCGCCGCAGTTTTGAGGGAGGGAGTTGGTGGGAGGGAGCCGAGTGGCTGGTGCTTACAGGCCCCCGGAGGAACCAGTCCAAATGGTGTCCATTCCTAAGCTCTAGCAGTAAAGTACACCTTTCCCAGCATTTCCCTGCTGTTTTACTTGGCTCTGAGAGTTACCCAAGCTGCGAATATTTCCGGACTCTCAGTGCTCAAGGGTATTTTGGGTGGTTGGAAGTGGAGTGCCTGCGCCATCTTCCAGGCAGCCTCTGGGCAGCAGTGGGGGTGTGGAGGCCCTGTGCTGTGGGGCTGCTGATGTAGTCCTGCTTGTCCCATTGCAGGCATTGCTGAATCCAGGCTGACCCTGTGCTGATCAAGCTTTTGTGGCAGGAGCCTTGTGTCCTGTGGTAAATTGGTTCAGCAAAAGATGACTGGAGACTGAGCGGTCCTCGGCTGTGACTCGAGGTAGGCACAGTGCGATTGCCTTGGCTGTCTTCTGCGTCTGGCTTCTTGGCAATGGGAGGGGGAGCAGGGCAGTGGAGGGCTCTCGCTAGGCAGCGTTCAGTGTTTGCTTTCCTCTAGGTAAAGGCTGTCTTGCTACTAAACCCCCAGTAGTCTTGGTGAAGTGTGGCAGTTCTCAAAGTCCTGTGCACTTTCTCTTGGGAATTGTAGATGTATGATAAAACTTGCAGCAGATCGGGGGAGGATTTCCTCTCTCCTTGATAAAAATAGTCTTTGGCTAAGGAGGAATTGCGATTCTCAGAAACTTAGCTCAGTGCACTGGGCAAAAACTGGCCTGCTGGGAAGCGCTTGCTGCAGACTTGCTCACGAGCTACTGGAAGGTAGGTGTCTGGTACTGTCCCTGGCAGCTGAAATGCTGAGAGTAGCCGTATACAGGATGTGTGAGAGGAATATTATATAGAAATCAGATGTTATTGGCTGTGGATTAATTTGAGAGTTTTGGAAATTCGTCTTGAATACTTGGAGCTAAAGACTAACTGGTCTTCTTTAGAAATGAAGAGGAGCAAAAGGAGGGAAGTGGGTAACTGAGATTACATACGTTTCTGATGTTAAAATGGACAGAGGTAGATTCTTGTTCTGCCTTGCAGTTCTCCCTTAAAAAAAAAAAAATCAGACTTTCTTTGAGCTCTTATTATTTATTTGGAAAGCAGAACAATTGTCTTTTCCTTCTTGATGTTTTATTATCCTCAAATTAGTCCAGAGGCATGTACGTAGGGGGAATTGATGGAGAAATCCATGTCCTGTGTAGGCAGTGGGGGTGAGGGGGCTGGTGCTGCTCACACTAGTGTTTACAATAAGCAGAAGTTGCAGTGGGACTGGCCTGGCTATATGCTGTTCTGGAGTTATAGGGTGACTGTATACTGCACTACACTGTCTGACACTCTTTTCAAATTAATTGGTGGGGTTTAATAATGAACAATACTTCTTCCTACTTCTACAGTACTACAATACTACTTCTACAGTAACAGTACTGTACCCCTGCAGCAGGTACTGATTCTTACAACATATCCAGTCCCTGATTCCTTAAAGGTTAGAGGGAGAACAAAGTTGTCCCTGTTTCCTCTATGCAAGTTGTATTTTGATAGATAAGATGATATAACAGCAGAAATGCAATTTTGACAAGTTTTGTCTGCTGTGTGATGCATACCAGACTGGTTCTGTTACTAAGTCGCATTAAACAGGGTAACACAAATTAATGTGTTGTTGCTGTGTTGAAGAACTCCTCCATCTCAAGTTAATCCATAAAGACTCAGCTCTATTTAAGTCAGTAATATGCTTGCTTATCATTTCTTCCTACTTAAAAAGAGTTGTAGTCATTCGACTGTTTTGGACCATGGGGAATAAAAACATTCAAAATATGAACTGTGGTCCTCTTACTTACTGGTTACCATAGAAATCTAAATAAAGAATGCTCTGCAAATAGTGTAACTATAGCACTTAGGTTTCATAGCTCTCACTTTCTTAAAAAGACATGCCATTGTTCAGATTTCTGTAGTTACTGACCAACAAGGGCTGCTGCAGACATTCTGAACAAAATTACTGTAAAAAGTGCTGTATTTGCACTATTTGCAAAGTATTCTCAGTACTGGGGAATGTTCCCATTACTGATTTTTAACATCAATTTGTTGTTGAGACTGGCTGTGGTAAATGAGACCAGAGAAAGCTGCTTTGCATTCTTTATAAGAGCTGCACAATGCTCGAGATTTTATGGATTATGAATAAGTCACCTACAGAACTGTTCCTGTAATTCCAGTGGAAAATGCGACCCAGTGGTTTGCAGAGCAGCCAGTTTAAAGCTGCAGCTGGAAACTCAGGAAGCAACAAGACGTCTTGCCTGGAAATGTGCTGCGCTTCTGGGGACCACTCCAACTCTTCTCTGTCCAGGCTTTCTCACTCAACTCTTTGCATAGCCCAAGGATGGGGAATAGAGGCGAGCTGGATTCTGGGTGGTTTTGGCCTCTGCAAGTGGCATGATCTGATTTATGGCAAGTCAGTTTGTGACCTAATACCGTTTTAGGAGCTGAGAGTCCTTGCAGAGTAAAACTGCTCCACGTTTCCCCCTGGAATGCCCTAAGGAATGCATATTATGCCTGTCTTACCTGGTGGCAGCTGATGGTATTTTCACCACTTTTCACTTTTCATATTAAGACTTTTTTTTTTAAGCAGTCAGTGCAGTTTCATCAGTTTTTATCATCTCATATAATGTAAATCACTTTCATATTGAATTGATTTTTTTTCTTTTTTTTCCCCTAGGGCTATCTGGCTGGTAGTAGTAACCTCCTTGCAGAAAGAGAGCTAAGCATGTAAGAATTTTAAATGAGTTTCCATCTGGTGGTGTTTTTGGCTTGGTAACAGGAATAAAAATGTTTTGCATTTTTACAAAGTAGATAATTTTTTTTTCTCCTGATAATTAAAAACTGAATCTAAAAACCAAAATGGAAATTTACAGCTTTCCAGAGCCAGGTCACTGAGTTGTACCCTTACATCAGCATGCAGCTGAGGGAAACCAAAAAGCATCTGCACAACATGATGGATGGGCAAACTGCAAATTTTTATGGCTAAACCTGGGCTGGTATGGCTTCACAACAGCTCTCTCAGCAATGTGGCTGTACTCCTCAGATGCTGTGCTCTGAAAGTTTCTAAGTTAGCTTTACTAGTCATCTGTAATTAAACCAAATGAAGTCCCCATGCCTATGTCACGTTCAGGAGTTGGACTGGATAATTCTGTGCAGTACTACTTTGGATGTTGCCATTCCAGTAGCTACTTGTAACATCCTGGTGCAAGTTTGTAGAAAACCTCGCAGCAGTTTTGGATGGGGACGGTAATGCCACTTTCTTGAATCCTTTTTTTTTCTTCTCACTACTCCAACTTCTCACCTTTCCCCAGCAGCTGTGTCTGGGTGAAGTGGGTCAGCACTTCTTGTCTGGGGAGAGTTGAGGCTTTTGCAGCTCCCACTGGTTTTGCTGCGTTTCACCAGAAAAATCAGTCACCTTTTTAATGGGCGGGACAGTGTTGCATGGCTACAGTGTTGGGAGCTCTACTCTTCTTTCTCTGTATCCATGTCATAATTTGATGGGGTTGATGCTAGTCTGCTGCTGGCCTTGGCGCCGCACTGTACGTGCTGCAGAAATTGTTGTGGAGGGTGCTTCACCTTCATGTCCCCCTGGTTTGGTCTGACCAGCGTGCCTAGCTCGAGGTGCCTTTGTAGGGAAATCTGTTCCCTTCCTGCAGAGGGCTGGTGCCCAAATGTACCTCTGAAAGCAAGGAGGAATAATGTAATAATATAAGCATTTTTTACTGTGACTGAGACCATTTATTTTTGAGGTCAAAAGGATCTAGGGGATGTATTTATTATTTAACTGGTATTTGTTAATGTTTAAAGTCTGTCTTCTTGTCCTGCTGAAAGAGATAGTTATTTCAGTAGCAATTTTACCAAACTTCTGTGATAAGAAACTGATCCGAACTCAGTGTTTTTGAAATGGTTCTGCAGTTCTACTCTTATTTTTTTTCCATGTTCTGTTTTGTAAAAAGCCTACTCAGCAAATCTATCAACTCTTATATCAGTTGACTATTGGCTGTATTTTTAGATGCTTGCAAAAACAGTAGATGACAGTTTTAGCTAAGCAATTATCTCCTTAGATCTATGCTGATAGTGTTGCATTTCTTTTCCTCTACTAAGTCATCAAAATTGAAGGCAGTTCTCACTGAAGTTTAATATGATAAAGAAAAGTGTAATTTAGATGTTACACTGCCAAGTTATTATAGTCTAGTGCACTAATATAAATATAGCTTGAAATACACTTAATTGCATTTGCAACAATTTTAGCTGCAAACTAGTAGTTTGGTTTTTTTTTTACTTCTGATTTGTACATGGTGTTTGGCTGTGGCTATTGGCTCTTTTTCTTTCTGTCCTCACAATAAAGAAATTTATAATTTAATATTTACTTAGTTAATGAACTTATTTATGTTTCAATTTCTTCTACAGTTATGAAAAATCAAACATTTCTCAGGTTAAAGGCTCTTTCATGTTCCCCTCTTCAAAGAACTGAGATGCACAGAACAGCACAGATTTACTAAACCAAAAGTGAGAAAAAAAAGATGAAAATCCTAAAAGTCCCTGGCTTCTGACTTCATTGAGAGCAGGGCTGTAATGCAAGATCCATCTGCAAAACTCACAGGCCATTTCAAGGTACAGAGAAATGTGTGGTGATGAATGGGGAGGTGGAGTTCTGCTGCTTTCAGAGAAACACTAGTGCTTTTTTCCGTATTTGTTTATTTTAAATTATGGTAACTTGGAGTGTCAAGTGAAATCACCAAACTTTGCAGCCCCATGGTTTTAAGAACTGGATGTAGATGTGTAAGCCGTTCGGTTTGGAGCACTGCAGAAATAAGAGCTTCACCTGAATTGCTTCAGTTGTAATTGAAACAGAGAGAGGATGAGTGCATGTGGGTATAGGAGGTTTTCAGGGAGAGGAGTTCTCACAGAACAAAGAACATCCTTTTAGCTAAATGGCTTTGAGTAGAATGAAAAATAACACTGCAGCTAAGCCAGAGAGTGACTGCTGGAAGGGGCTCTCCTTATTCCTTTTTTTCCCACACATTGTGTGATGTGGCCCTGCACCCTTCTTTCAGCCAGCTCTGGGGCTGTTTTCATACCCATCACTGGGAGTTAAATACATTAACTGGGTTCATCCTACTCCCTATGCCCCCTGCATATTCTGTTGGGTTAATTTGCTGTGTTTGATTTTGAATGTGTTGGGTTTTATTTTTCTGAAATATCACAAGTTTCTTGGGATAGGGGGGACATGATCTGTCAGGGCTCTTGAAAACTGGAATTATGCAAATTGAACGCAGACGCTGAAATGCAGTGGGTGTTCATCTCCATTCAGCTCTTTGCAGTAGGCAGAAATACAGCTTTCTTCCCTTGAATTCATAGTATCTTGCTGTGTGTTGCCGGTGCTGCGGTTTCTGATCCATGTTCCCAATGGGCTGTTATCCTATTGATTGTTTTATGCCTGTACCTAAGGTGTGAATCGCTAGAGGTTTTAGTCTGTTGAGTTTACTTTCAGGTGCGATGAGGAGGAGGCTGACCTCTGTTATACACTCACAAGAAATAGTACTGTGAAAAATTGCCTCTTGCCTGTACAGAACCCAGCTTCTCTTCCAGCAGCAAAGTGCTTACTGAGCTTTTTTTACTTGCCCTGTTTGCGTTCCTCTGACAAAGTAAATATACACTAATTATCATCTTGATTACATGGTGCAATTTCCTTGTTCATTTTAAATTGCAGCAGTTCTGTGCTGCTGCCAGTTTAAGGACCTTTGACCCAAGTTTGGCCTTGAGTTTTGCAGACATCAGATACAGACTGTACTGCAGTAATCAGTCAGAAAAGAAAGTGTGCAAAAAGTGAATGGGCTTTGAGAATAAACATTTCTAATACTTGTTTAACTAAGCATGGGCAGAATAAAATTTTGTGCTGTGGAAGACTGCTGCAATTGGTATCAGGTTAAAATCAGTCATTGCATTTGACATTTATTCTGACAGGCAGTACTCACACTTGGGTGTGCTGCAGCAGCAACAGCATCTCTAGGGAGAGCTAAGATGATGTGCATGAGCTCATGTCTCTGCCTTTCACCCTGGAAGATTTGTCCTTTCATGGAACTTTGCATCAGTGTTAGGTCCTTTGGAAAAGCCTATATAAGTAGATACATTTTGATAATCTTATTTAGTTGTCATAGATGTTGTCCTGTAAGGATCTGGTTAAATCCTGACACCGAGCATCATCTCCTGTAATTGTGAAGGAAAAATTGAGATTCATCACATCTTAACAATTGCTCAGTCTTGAGCTGTATTTACTATTTCTTGATATAAACAAGAAGTTGACTTAATTTGCTGCATGCTTACTCCTAACTTAACCATAGAGTAATAAAATGGATGAGGATCAAAACTACTCTGTATTAAAATACCTTGCTATTGGAAATTGCATCTGTGGATTGCAGTGTTGATCACTAGTGAGCTGGTGCAGTAGTTGATCAAAAGATTAGCTCCTTGCATGCTCCACTCATGGACTTGGATATACACATTATCCCATAGCTTGCAGATTGTTCAGTCTCAGGTTCATTGTTGTTCAGAGTTGCATTCCACCAAAGAGAGCAACTAAATGGATAGCTTTAAAAGAAATGCTATTGGATTGAGACCAGTTATAGACCCTTGGTATTTCTATGAGTTAAGATTAATCCTAGAGTTAGCTTTGTTCTTTGCTCAGAAGCAGGTATTTATTACCTATGTATATCCCTTGGAAGGTTAAATGGATACGGTAGATTTGTCTTGTATTAGCTAGCCTAAACTGCTGTTTTATTTATCATGTAAACCAAACAATCTTTATATGGCTTTTTTGTTGTTATATCTTTATCTGAAATGAAGGAAACCATAAGAGCACAAAATAACAGTATAGCTTAGGTTTATTGATGACAGTGTGTGCTTGCATATTATCTTTCATCAGTGGTTCTGGAGATGTTTTGCAGACTTTCAGCAAGCCTCTCCTGTCTTGGGAATTAGGAGTTAAGAATATAAGATGATATGTGATTCTAGGCAGCACGCTGCATTACAGCAGTAGGTGACAGGAGTCTCTTCACTCATCTTGCCTGCCTTGTGTGGGCAGGTTTGGCAGAATTCCTGAAGATTCATCTTATCTTGCAGGGGCTTTGGTAAGAGTGGTTAGTTTGAGTCTCTTCTGACTTGAGATATTCTTATTTGTGAGCAGTAGATTACTTTGGTTTTGTATGCCTCTTACCATGTCTCATTTATTGGTTTATCTCTTTCATAGAATCATAGAATGGTTTGGATTGGAAGGAACCTTTCAAGGTCATCTAGCCCAGTGCCCCTGCAGTGAGCAGGGACACCTTCAACTAGATCAGGTTGCTCAGAGCCCATCCAGCCTGACCTTGAATGTTTCCAGAGATGGGGCTTCTACCACCTCTCTGGGCAATCTGCTCCAGTGTTTCACCACCATCATTGTAAAAAATTTCTTCCTTACACCTACTTTGATTCTGCCCTTTTAGTTTAAAACCGTTGCCCCTTGTCCTATCGCTGCAGGCCCTGCTAAAAAGTGTGTCCCCATTTTTCTTATAGGCCCCCTTCAAGTATTGAAAAGCCGCAATAAGGTGTCCCTGGAGCTTTCTTTTCTCCAGACTGAACCCCAACTCTCAGCCTTTCTTCACAGGAGAGGTGTTCCATCCTTCTGATAATTTCTTATGCCTTGTTATGGTTCTCTGGTTTGGAAATGGTGTAGAGGAGAACTCTGACTCTGTGTTTTGTGCACAAGTTATTAATACACTTGCAAAAGATGTTACAGGTAACCTCTTCCAGGTTGTTTTAACACACTGGTCAAGAAGCCATGGGTACTACTTCTGATGGTTGTCGTTCTTAGTAGGTTTGTAAACCATCCTATAGAGAGGTTAAGCAATTTGTACAAGGCCCCTCTCACTTTTAATAGTAAAATAAAATCCTTGATCCTTCATTCTCTGAGCTGTGTGTATATATATATATATATGGGTGAAGAAACTACATTCTATGTCAGGGAAGTTCTGCAGTAAAAATGTGTATGTGATTTTTTTTTTTTTTTAGATTTAGTTTCTAGCTGTTATTTTATTTAGTAAAATTTTGAAAAAGCTTTGCTTGTGTAATAGACAAGTTGGAAGAAAAGTGTTTTCAACAGTTACTTTTAAAGGAATTGCATTTGTTGTAAATATGCGAAGGCAGTACAGTATCTTAAACTTTTATTCTGCCTTGTATCTTGATCAAGAGAAGATAGACTTTGCCTAAGTTAATTGTACCTTTGATCATGTTTTGTGCATCAGAAAATTGACATTAATTTCAAAGCAACAGTTGTACTTTTTTAAATGAGAAATTGTAAACAACAGCATTTTTAGTCACTATTTAAAACCAAACGTTTCCTCACAGCTGGAGAGAAAACAGTGTATGTTTGCAAAAGGCAAGCTGCATCACTGTGTATTTACAGGCAGATGCCCTCTGTTTCACTGTGATGTGTAGGGTTAAATTCCCAAGAATAAAGTTTTGATATAGTTGGTTAGACTGTCTGCAGTATAAGCACAGTTTCGATAGTAACTTGCTGAATGGCGCTGGAGTTCAGAGAGGGCAGGAGAACACAGGCGTGGCACTTGGCTGTGGCCTGGTGGCACCTTGGCCCAAAGGACCTCTGTGACTGGACTGGGTTTGCATGGCAAGGTTTTGGTAGCAGGGGGCTGCAGGGGTGGCTTCTGTGAGAAGCTGCCAGAAGCTTCCCCCGTGTCCAACAGAGCCAACGCCAGCCGGCTCCCAGATGGACCCACTACTGGCCAAGGCCGAGCCCATCAGTAACGCCTCTGTGGTAATGTATTTAAGAAGCGGGCGGGGGGGAAAAACCCCTACTGCACAACAGGAGCTGGAAAGAGAAAGATGATGTGAGAGAAACAACCCTGCAGACACCAAGGTCAGTGAAGGAGAGTGAGGAGGTGCTCCAGATGCTGGAGCAGACATACCCCTGCAATTTGTGATGAAGCCCATGGTGAGGCAGGCTGTCCCCCTGCAGCCCATGGAGGTCCATGGTGGAGCAGATGACCACCTGTAGCCTGTGGAGGATTCCATGCTGGAGCAGTTGGATACACTGAAAGGAGGCTGTGACCCCATGGCAAGCCCGCACTGGAGCAAGTGTCTGGGAGGAACTGTGGCCCCGTGGCAAGAAGAGCCCGTGCTGGAGCAGGTTTTATGGCAGGACTTGTGACCCCGTGGAAGGGACCCATGCTGGACCAGTTAATGAAGGGCTGCAGCCTGTGGGAAGGACTCATACTGGAGAAGTTAATTGAGGACTGTCTCCCATGGGAGGGCCCCATGCTGGAGCACGGGAAAGGTGTGAGGAGGAATGAGTGACAGAGACAATGTGTGATGAGCTGACCACAATTCCCATTCCCCGTCACCCTGCACCGCTCAAGGGGAGGAGGTACAGAAATAGGGAGTGAAGTTAATCCCAGGAAGAAGGGATGGGTGAGGAAAAGGTGTTTTAAGATCCATTTTTTATATCTCATTATCTGACTCTGATTTAATTGGTAATAAATCACTCTTTGCTGGGTAAAAATATGGCTGTATGGCCAGGCCCAAATAATGGTGTTGAATGGAATTAAATCCAGTTGGTGACTGGTCACAGGTGGTGTTCCCTGTGGCTCGGTATTGGGGCCACTCCTGTTTAACATCTTTATCAGTGATCTGGATGAGGGGATTGAGTGCACCCTCAGTCAGTTTGCAGATGACACCAAGCTGGGCGGGAGTGTTGATCTGCTTGAGGGTAGGAAAGCTCTGCAAAGGGATCAGGACAGGTTAGATAAGGCCAGGCAAGTTGTATGAAATGCAACAAGGCCAAGTACCAGGTTCTGCATTTGGGTCACAACAAACCCATGCAACATTACAGGCTTGGGGAAGAGTGGCTGGAAAGCTGCCTGGTGGAAAAAGACCTGAGGGTGCCAGATGAATATGAGCCAGCAGTGCGCCCAGGTGGCCAAGAAGGCCAGCAGCATCCTGGCCAGTAGGAGTAGGGCAGTGATTGTCCCCCTGTACTCGGCACTGGTGAGACTTCACCTTGAGTGCTGTGTTCAGTTTTGGGCCCCTCACTACAGAAAAGACACTGAGGTGCTGGAGTGTGTCCAGAGAGGCAAGGAAGCTGGTGAAGGGCCTGGAGAACAAGTCTTCTGAGGATTGGCAGAGGAAACTGTAGTTGTTTAGCCTGGAGGAAAGGAGGCTGAGGGGAGACCTTATTGTTCTCTACAACTATCTGAAAGGAGGGTGTAGTGGGGTGGGGGTCTGTCTCTTCTCTCAAGTAGCAAGTGATAGGACAAGAAGGAGCAGCCTCAGATTGTGCCATGGGAGGTTTAGTTTGGATATTACGAAAAAATTCTTCACTGAAAGGGTTGTCAAGCATTGGAACAGGCTGCCCGGGGAAGTGGTTGTGTCACCATCCCTGGAGGTATTTAAAAGACACGTAGATGTGGTGATGTGGTTTGACCAGGAAGGGTCGATGCACCTCCCTGCTCCGGTGGAATGGGGAAGAGACAATATAAACGAACAGGGCTCGGCTCAGGGGTTGAGACATGAGCAGTTTACTGGAATAGTAAGTGAGAAACAACACCAAACAACAACAGCAGCAGTACTGACAAATGAATATACAACGTAACCAGTGGTACACAGAACCAAAGGGCTCACCACCTGACCAGCTCCCTAACCGTGGTACCCAGTACCCCCTCCTGCCCAGAACTTCCCTGTTTAAATACTGAGCATGACATCACATGGTATGGGATACCCACTCTGGCCTGTTTGGGTCAGCTTCCCCAGGTGCTCCACTCACAGCTACCTGTGAACAGTTAACTCTATCTGTTAACAGCAGATACAGTTAACACCCCAAACCCCAGACATGTGGTGCTTAGGGACGTGGTTAAGTGATGGACTTGATAGTGTTAGGTTTACGGTTGGACTCCATTATCTTAAAGATCTTTTACAACCTAAATGATTCTCTGAAATGAAATTGGAATTGATTTCCCCAAGTTGAGTCTGTTTTGCCCATGACAGTAAGTGCTGAGTGATCTCCCTGTCCTTATCTCAACCCACAAGACTTTTGTCATACTTTCTCCCCTCCAACCTCCAGTTGAGGAAGGGAGTGACAGAGTGGCTTTGATGGGCACCTAGTGTCCAGCCAAGGTCAACCCACACAATAACCTGGCTTTGGAAAAAAACCACGCTAATTTGAAGGAAAAGAGGACTGTTGTCTTCTTTAAAAGGTATCCCTTCAGAAGTCTTTTTCTCCATTTTAATGTAAGCATTGATCTGTCCCAAAATTAGTAAAGTGAGGAGATGGTTTGGGGTCTTTTTTTTGCCTTATGGCCTCTCTTTTTTTGAGAAGCATAAGCAATTATAATTAAGCCATCAGAACCTACATGTCAGAATTGAAATTACTTAAAAATATTCTGTAGAAATAGGGAAGTGGATGTGACCCTGACAAGGAGATGCTGTCTGCAGTTTGGGAGAGTGGTGTCCGTTGCACCTGAGATGAGGGAAATGTGCTGGATGACTTGGGTAGCTTTTGTTTCCTTTCTTGAAGTCTGTTTTATTTAAGCCATCATAATAGAAATCTTTGCTTGGCTCATACAAAGCACAGTCACTTGCTTTCCTGGTTGCCAGAATTCACAGATTTATCCTGATTATGGATTTTTTTTGGACTTTACAGGATTTTTGAAAGCCTTCTTGTAAAAAAGGTGGCAACTACTTGTGGGTTTTTAACTCTTTTCCTCTTTCTTGTCACCAGTTTCTTATACAGAAGTGGGAAGAGAAGCTTCCGCTGCTTTTTGGTCTGTCAGTGCTCTAGAAGTGCTTTCTCGGGTTGTGTGGCCAATCTCGAAGCTGCTGTGTCCAATTTTCATTAGGTGTGAGGTGGGCTGCCTGGTTCTCAGCTAATGCAGCAATGTAGTCAAATAACTTGTTCTTGCCATAACTTAGCTAATCCATGCCATTAGGTTTGAAAACTGTTGACTATCAGCTGCGTAAGGATCATGTTAAATTTAAACATAAACCTCCATGTGCCTGCACAGCGACCAACTCAGGAGGATGTATTTTGTAATCTAGTGGTCTGCTGCCAGTCAGCATCCTCTGCAGTGTACTTTTACATACAGGTATCCCTAATTGGGACTGTATCTTCTAGAGCAGTATTTCATTGAGTATGGTGAGCTTTTAAAAATATTATGTGTTTTCTGCTGGTTTGATACAGTAAACTTGCAAAAAGATGAGCAGCAAAGCTTGTCTCTTAGGAATACTTGCTGAATGGTAGTAACTGGGTTTATAAATAATCCTCTGTGTTAAGGTTTGAATGTGCAGCAGTATGCCTGTACTGTGCTAATTATGGATTATTTTTTTGGTCACTAGAAATAGATTTGACTTTTTATTTCTTTTAGCAGACTATCTAGGTGAGTTCACAAGCAGCTTGTTAGAAGTACAGACAAAACCAGGATTAATTGGAAAGATGATCAGTAATAAATACCCCAGGAGATCAGGTGGCAGATGGCAACTGGCACGAATGCACTGAGAATTTTAAAGCATTCTCTCAAATCAGGTTTTTAAACACATATCTGTCTTGGCATATTATATGGAATGCGTATGGTGGTTTTAGAAAAATTATTTGAGACAGTGATTTCTCTAAAGATTTAATAAAGACCTGGACAAATGTATTTGTAATCGAGAAGGAATATTAAAAAAAGAGCTGGTGTTAATTATGGAAATAGGGTGCAGAATCCTAGCCTCACTGATTTCACTGGGAACAGGTTTTGTCTGCTAATTACTGCTATGAACAAGGTTTTCCCCTCACTTACATGGAAGGGTTCTCCATTGATTTAAGACCATGCTTGAATTACTGTGACTGAAGGTACCTTTGCCTGTGGTGCTGTCTGTCTCCCTTAGGAGGGGATGCAGAACGCTTCCCAGGTTTCTGTTACATTTTCTAAACCTAAGCTGCCTTTGAATGACAGTGTTGGTGCTTTCTCAAGCTTTATTTTTATTTTTACTCCTATACTATTGTGACTGTTGCATAAACTGTTTGACTTACAGGAACACTGGCATCTCTTTGTCAAGAAAATAAGTATGCCTTTGACCAGACATCCCATGTATAGGGACTCTCGTGGTGTTTCTCTAAGTGAAACTCCATTGCTGCTTGTTGTGCTTTGCCTCCTGTATCTGCTGAAGCTCCCAGGGCTTCTGGGCATTGCCCTGCCTGGCTGGCGTTTCTGACAAAAGGCATCTTTTTAAAAACGCTTGTTAGTGTGAGCAGTGTACACCAGGTATGTCTAGATTCTTTTGGGGGGGGCTTTTGCTAGACTGTTGTTGGGGTCACCCTTCCCTTCCTTTCCCATGTGGCAAGGAGTGAGCAGGGCTGTCCCTGAGTCAGCTACTGTGCATTTCTGCTGGACCTTTGGGGAAGGAGGAGGACCTATTTGTCTGTGCTGAAATCGGATCAGCTTCCATTTGAAATGTATACAAACCCACGTGTGGATTTCTGTAAGCCTCACATGTACCCCAATAAGATTTCTCTCCCCCTGCCCCCCAAAGGCCTTAAGTTGCACCAAGGGAGGTTTAGGTTGGATATTAGGAAAAAATTCTTCACTGAGAGGGTTGTCAAGTATTGGAACAGGCTGCCCAGGGAAGTGGTGGAGTCACCATCCCTGGAAGTGTTTAAAGGATGTGTAGATGTGGTACTTGGGGACATGCTTTAGTGGTGAACTTGGCAATGCTGGGTTTATGGTTGGACCAGACGATCACAGTGGTCTTTTCCAACCAAACTATTTTATGATTCTGTGATTTTTAAACACCACTGAAAACACAAAGTGGGCAGGAGAAGAGTTGAGCATGCTGGTGAGGTTTATGTGTGTCATCTGAGTCACTGGTGCTGCTGGGGCTCATGGCCTGTTGCATGTGCTGGATGTGACATCTTTCAATGAAATTTAAAGGTGTGGTGAAAGATTATGGGCACAGCTTCACATCACTTTGGGCTGCTCCAAAATTAATGTTTTAAAAGCTGTTGCTGACAGCAGCTGTTTGAAGGATGTCTGTCCATCTTCTTAAAGCTATTAAAACACAGCCTCCTCTTCTCTGGCACCCTTGTGGCCCCCTGTCCAAACTGATCAATCTGAGGATCCAGCTGAAAGCTAACCCTCCAAAGAGGATGCATCCCTGTGACGGTGTCTGTGTGATGAGGCAGCTGAGCCAGTCCCAAGGCCAACTGCTGCTGAAAGCGACAGTTGGCTTAAATCCGTGTGATGTAAAACTACTGTTACATGAAGGATTTCACTCTGACGGCTGTGGAACAGCAGCTTTGACTTTTACTTTCTGCAGCTGAATGTACATGTGATGATTCCTTAAGCTGAGGTGAGCACTGCCTGTTCATACTTGGGAGTTTCACCTGTTGAGTCCAGGATGCTATATTCTATTTAAGTTCTGCTTGCATGAAGTTAAAGACAGCTCCAGCTTGCTTGTGCATATTTCGAGTTTATACTGTGCCTAATAGCAATACTAAACTTTACTGTTGCTTTTGACTATGGGAATAAGTTGCTTTTAAACTGAGATTCCAAGTTGGCTGGGCTTGCAGGCATCTAAAATGTGTGCCTGGGTCCACCCACGTATGTACTATATATGTATATACACAAAGGCACACACATTGTGTGTTTAACAGCAGGTCTTGGAGCTGCTGGTTCTCCCCCAGTAGTGCTGAGCACAGCCAGCTTCCTATGTGGATGAACTCAAAGCGATGGGAATTCTTCCTCTGGCCGTCTGTGAGCTTCAGCTGAGGTTGTGGGTGCTCATTTCTCATAATGCTTTCTAGCAATTTCTGGCACCAGTTAGGTTTTGAAGTGTCTAGTAGAGATTTTTAATGGTTTAACTTTCAGGTGTTCCCACTTCTGCTGTCTATGTTTGACCTTGGTGTGAATGGTTGGTGGTTTTGTTTCTAGAGCTGTAACTCTGCACTTGCACTCTAACAGGTTTTGAGACCTCTTGGAGGTGGCATGTGTGAGGAAAAATACTTGTAAGCTCCAAAAGAGTTTTGAATTTTATTTTTCAGTTGTGACACAGACATCAGTCTAGGTTCTGTGAAATTATTGGCTGAATTCACACTGACATACTAGAGGCTTCCTCAAGACTTCTCCATTAGTACTTCAGCTCAATTTGTTCTATGTAATTCATGCTTCACTTATGGTTGTAGAGCACCTTCTTTTTAATTTATAATTTCTTAATACTTTGCATCTTTTGTCACAGTTGGCCAGAGAGGACCAATACACAGACAGCTCCAGAACTTTCCTGCTCAAGCCAGCATCAGTCTCCTCATTGTTACTACTCACGAAGTAGCTATCAAGCCTCTCTGTCCCTAGTGAAGAGGTTCCCTTTTTGTTTTTCTGTTTTGATTAACTTAACTGTTTTGAGTAAATTTGACCATCTGTGGCTACTTGCTGACCCTGGATTCCTGCTGTACCTCCAAGCAGAGCGCTAAACGCAGCTGGCATCCTTGGTACAGCACTAGTGGGCGTGTTGGGAATTCAGAGGTGTTAGGACAAAGCTCTGCGCTGCAGATCCAGGGCAATCAGGGCAATGTTTGGTTTTTTTGGGGGGTGGGGCGGTTGGGGAAAGGTGTCTTATTCTTTGTTAAATTCAGTTTGGGTGCACAGCGTTGAGAGCTAGTGTAGATCCTTCTCACTGTAGTTATTTGTGATGCTCTTCAGTTTCTTACTGGTGTGGTTGGTTCTGCATAAATTGGAAAAAAATCAATGTACTGGGGAAAAAAAAATAATTTGAGGCCTTAGTTAAAACAAGGGGATGGCAGGAGGGTTTAATTCATATCCAGAAATGATAGGATATAAGTGAGCTAGGGTGAGAGAACATTATTAGGGTGACTTTTGTTGTTTCCGTCTGGTAATAGCTGCTGTCAAGTCTCTTCTGAGATGGTATTTCCTGTGTTTTAATGAAAGTGGTTGGAGCAATGTACAAGGTATTTTACTGAAGACTCTGCAATATTGCAGCAACTACTAATTTCTGTAGTTTGACTTTCTGGTATTGACATGAAGTGCAAATACAGTAATTTGGCAGTGTAATTAAGTAGTTTTGACATCCTGTAGGAAAGTTTCCTTCCAATTCAAGAACAAATTATTTTAGAAGCTTTTTGATTTAATGCAGATGTAGCTGCCACTTCTTTGTATGTGTGTGAGTTATTTTTTAAAAAAAAACAACAAACAAAACCAAACTCACAAAACTTGCTAATAAAAATCTAGATTGTAAAACCTTAGGAAAGGAAAACTTAGAAAGAACCTAAATGAGCATATTTTGGGCATACCAATATAGTTATTAATTGATCTACAGCCTTATTGTTGTTATTTTGTTAAATAAAACACTTAAAGATATCGTATTTTGAAAGAGCTTCCTAATCAAGCACCTTAATTTATGTTTTAATAAATAAAGAAAAATCTTTATTTTATTTTATGAATAGGTGCCACATTGGACTTGTGAGCATGTATTGTATTTTTTGGCTGTGTGATCATACCTGAGCAAAAGTACAGCCATACATGAGCAGAAGCTATTACTGAGCAACGTCATTTTTATTTGTTTGTTTTTTACAAGGTAGAAATGCTGAGTGCAGTCCTACAGCACGTAGTTCTCTGGATGTGATGTTTTGTCTGCAATTGTCAGGAAGGGTTTTTCAAATTAATGAAGAATATTCTTGTGTGTTGCAGGATAGAATATGGCTAAATTTAAGGAAATAAACTTTTGAAGCCTATAGCATGGTTAAGCAAAGCTTTGTGTAACTTAAGGCAAAGATGGAGTCAGTGCTGTTCTGAAGTCAGAGGTTCTAATAAGAACAATGGGAAGTCCTTGGTCCAAGCAGGAAGCAAATGTGTGATACGGGAGTAACATCTCTGGCGTGTAAGTACCGGATTTCTTGTCATCTGACAGCCGTCCTTGGAGGTGACTCTTTAGGTGGTGGTTCTTGTGACCATTCTGTAGCTAGTGATTCTGTATCTTCGGTGTTCCTAATTTTTTACTTTTTTTTGTGGAAATAATATTTTTTCCTGTTGTTGCTAGAATAGTTTATTACCGTTGCCTCAGAAGAAACTGCAGGATCTATTCTACCAGTGGCCTCAAGTTGGTTTAAAAAAAAACCCAACAAAAACCCCCAAGTATATGGTTTCCCCAAGGAAAGAGATTTAGCCTCATAGCAGATTTTATGACACATTAGGAAGATGTATGCTTGGGGTTTTTTTTTAAGATGGTAAGAAAATTTATTTAATTCTTCTCATCAAGTTATTGCACCATTAATAGATCTCCCTATCAGAGGTAGGGAATTGAGAAAATACTGCATAGCACTAAAACTGCAGTCTTAAGTTAAAAAAAAAAAATAAAATCTAAATATGTTTCTCTCTGTGAGAATTGTGAGACCACAGCTACTGTATTTTTTTATCCGCTTTACTTCCTTAAGAGATCAACCCTAGATAGTGAGCCAGCTAGCAGCAAAGATGATTAATAAAGGAATAAGCTAAATAAGGATTTTTTTTTTTTCTATTAAACACTGGCTGTTCTGAGCAAGAAATATTCCAAGTACTTGCTGACCCTGTATTGTTAAAAAACCAAACAAAACTACAAAAAACCCCAACAGAAACCCCTCAACAACTGCTGTATTTGGTGATGATGGAGATGGGACTGATAGTTACTTCTAACAGTGGCTCTCCTTTAATTCTACTAAGCACATATATAGTCCTCTATTCCAAACCTTTCATAGGCTTGCATAAGATCTTTTATCGTGGGGGAAAACGTGTGCTGTAATTTTTTTTTTTAATTATTTATTTCTTTATGTATTTATTTTTATTATGAGGGAAACACTGATAGCACACTAGAGTTTGCATTTTTGTTGCTGGAGGTGAAAGACTTTGTGTTTTGTTAGTCTACAAGCGCAAGATCTAAGCGGGGGGGAATATTTAAATAAATAACCTAAATTGGCATTTGGATGCCAGTGGGATATTCCATGTCATATCATGTCATGTCCAGTATGTTAGTGAGGGTCTCTTCTTCTTTTGGTCCCTCTCTGGCTTTCGCTCAGGCTCTCACTCTTCCAGGATTGCAGTTTTGGTTCGGGATTGTCACTCCTCCGGGATCGTTATTGGGGAAGGGGCTGGGCTGGGTTGGCGGGTGATGAGCAGTTGCACTATCACTCATTTGCATATTGTATGACTAGAATTATTATCATTATTATTTTAACATCACTATTATTTTAAGTTTTGTTTCAATTATTAATTTGTTCTTACCTCAACCTACAAGTCTCCTTCCCCTTGCCCCTCAATTCTCTGCTCTGTGGGGCGGAGAGTGAGTGAGTGAGCGGCTGTTTTTAGCTGCTAGCCAAGTGAAACCACTACACCCACTTCACCCCTCTCCTCTGAACCAGAACAACAAAGGCTTGTAAGGCAGAGGAGATGATCCCTTTTTACAGCTAAGCAGCTATTGTGCAAAAAGTTTTGAATGTGTCATCCTGGTGTGCAGGATTAGTATGACTTCTGTCAGTACACATTGCCTACATTAAAGGTTCTTCATTGTCTTTTAGCTGGCTTTGAAGCCAAAATTATGAGGGCTTGTAACAGCATCATTAGAAATGATTATGACTAAAACTGGAGAGAGACTTGAGCCTTTTTTCTGCCTTTTTTTTTTTTTAGTGCACTTACTTTAAGCGTACAGTCTGAGAGTCTGCCTGGGCTTCCATGAATGCAATTTGGTCTCCTGCTGGACAAATTTTCGTACATAGATTTTCTTGTATATGTGAAAATAAAGCAAAAGAAACAGTATAAAACAACGCAGATGTGAGACAAAGACACTCTTCTAATGGCATAATAAATCTCCAGCAGGAGCGGATGCCCAGGCTAATGCGAAAGCTGCGTGAAGGCCAGTAGCGCTGGCAGAGCGGTTGGCTAAGCAGGATGCGGAAAGGCAGAGTGCCGGAGGAGCCAGGCTGGCGTTGCCAAGTGCCTTGTCCCGTGGTGCCGTAAGCTCTGTGCCTTACCATGGCATGGCGGGTGTCACGGGTGCTCGAAGATGCAGCACCCTGTTGTGTGCAGCATAAGCTGTGAAGTACTGGAGAATATCAGGAGAGGCTGGGGAGAATTATACGATCATAATAATACTCCAGAACAGGAATGAAAAGCTGAAGTCTGTTACTGGGAGAGTTTATACTTAGAGAACAAATGATAATGCCTTTTTAGAAAGGAGCTGACTCACAAATTCAGATTTCATTTCAGTTTTGCAGTGCACTTTTAATAACTCATCTTCATTCAGGCAGGGCTGCAAGCTAACACCGAGTGTGGCTCCATTTTAATGTATTCTGGTTTAGCTAATGCTTTGTGAAATTATTGTCTTAGTGGTGGGAAAGTACATCTCTTGGGAAACGTGAACAAAGGACTACCTTGTTAGGAAAACCATGCCTCTGGTTTGTGGTGCTCTTGAGTTGGGCAAATGTTGTGTTTTAACATCATCTTGTAAGTCAGCGTGTCGCGTTTCTGTTTGTGTCCCTATTTCTTCTGCAAGGACTCGCCCTGTTTTGCTGGGTTTGACTTGTTACTGTACATGCAGAACAGGAGGTGGAGAGAGAATAAGGAAAGAGCATGCTTGCGCCCTGGAGGGCAAAGGATGACTTAAGCTAAAATGCTGCCTCCGTATCCCATGGGTACGAAGTGTGGTAGAGTGACTGGATCTCCTGCATTATTCATTGCCACTGGCTTCTGCTGTGACGTGGGTGTTTATCACATGAATACTTGTGCTGTGGGTTGCTGCAGAAAAGGTGTGTGTGACCTGAATACTCATCACCCACAGGTCTTTAGCTAAGTGATAGATAAAACCTGGTCTCAAGTATGGTATGTCTGCTAAGCAGTTGAATAATTTGGAGATGTTTTTCTCTCAGACAGCTTGTGGATGAGTGTCTTTAGTTGCTTCTAACCCTCATGGTTGGTCTGTCACATGTATCAGTGTGAATTCCCAGGCTTTCAGTTCCTTCCTTTAAATGTGATGCCTGTGTGAAAGTAAGTTTTATTCTAAACAAGTATTTGGAAAATTGTTCAGCTAGCTAAGTTGCACCCCACTGTGCTAAGAATAAGATTTTTTGAGAGAAATTCCAGGCTGCTTTGTTTTCAAATACTGATTCAAGTTTCTTTTTTCCACTTTTAAGATATATATAGATATAGATATATATATATAGATATATATAGATCGATAGATAGATAAACTTTTTAACTCAGCTGCCTGAGCATTTTCAAAGCATACTTGTTTTGGTGCTGAAGTGCTGAAGCAAGTTGTGTTGAGCTTCTGTGAGCTGATGCTTGGGTCAGGAGGGATGAGCAAACAGAAAATACAGCTCGATTGCCATCCACTGGGGGAAAACGTGCGGTGGTGATACCTGGACTGTGCTTGAAGAGTTGCTGTTGAGTGACGTGTACCCCATTGTCGATGGTGCTGTGCTTTTGGCATAATAACCCAGAAACTGTCAGCCTCAGCCCAGATGTTTGCTCAGACAGTTTTGTAATAGCAGCTGCTTGTCTGATTCTTGTTGCGAGTCATGGTAGCAGGGCTGCTGAAAGCTGGAGAGAAGGGGTGGGCTTAGGGACGGAAAGGGGGCATACAAGGCTTAGTTGTGCTGCTGGGGGGATGCTCAGCACACTGCAAACTGCCTGCCCATGTTGTAGGAGTTGTGTTCAGGGTGTTTCTGTGCTCTCCTCCTCTTCCATTGGCTTTTGCACGTTGGATGTATGTGTGTTGAGACACAGCAGTAGAACAGCGTCTGTCTTTCTGGAGCAGCTCCTTGCCGTGGCTGGCTGGTTCACCGTTAGGAAGCTGAATTACCCACCAGTGGAAATACTGACTCCCTCAGGCTGTAAGGGCAGAGTATTTCCATACAAATTTTTACTGGTAGAATATTACGGTTTATGGGAAAGTATAGAAGCAGAACACTAATCCAAGTGGGTTTTTTGGGGTGCACAATCTGACAGCACCAGGTGAGCTGGAGCCAGTGCTGCGTAGTAGGAGATGTCAGCCTCTGAGGCTGAAGGTGAATTCCGCCTCAGTGTCAAGCCAGTGCTTTGCTTTCTTCTGCTTTGGTGTCTGCGCAGCACAGCTCAGCGAGCAATAAGACTTGAGAAAAGCAGTGAGTCATGCAGCGAGGACCACAGTACCACTCTGATGTTTGAGAGCAGTCACTGGCAGCGTGAAGGTCTGTGTAAATTTGAGGTGATTTTGGGATGATGGTGGGGAGGATTTGCTAGAATGAAAATACAGATTTGGTCCAGACTGGCATGAAAGGAAAGTTTCTTAGCTCTTTTCCCCCACCCCCTTACATCCCCTTCTGTGCAAAACTTCAAAAGGAAAAACACCTTCCAATATCCACTTTGGACATTATTAGTAAAAAGAGTCACTAAAGTGAAAAGGAAGGACTTGGGTATAATTCATAAATATAAAGAATTTCCCCGCTCATAAGTCTCTTCCACAGTGACCCCATGGCCAGCGTGCATTGTGGGGAGGTGGGGGATCCACGCCCTCATTCCTTCTTGTCTCAGAAGGACCCAGTGCATCTTCTGCCCTTTCCAGGAAGGTGTTCAGAATATGGTTTTTAACCTGCAAGGGGAAGAATGGAACCCCTCCTGCAAATAATGGATAACCTAATCTTTCCAGTTTTGTTGGCCTTCTCAGAGTTCATAAATAAAACAGTATCCATGTGTATTTCACTGTTTTAGCCACTAAGTGTAAAAGAAATGCTTCTTCCTGACCTTAAAAAATTGTGCTTCAAAAATTTGGGAAGATAAAGTGCCATCTAAATGATGCTATTTCCCTTTTTGCCCTTTAGGGCAGTACGTGAATTAATGCGTAAAATGCTTCCTTCTGTGGCAAAAACTGCTGCAAAGAAGGTAAGATGCAGGCAAAAAAAAGGTAGGTGCTAAAAATGGCAGGGAATTCTTGAGGTGGTGACAGTTGCCTTCTCTACCCAATCTTTAATGAGTCTTTTACCTGTCATTGTGTTATGAGAGTCCTCCATGCCTGTCAGATTGAAGTGCAACTTGTTAATACACCTGGCTGGTTTGTTTCTTTGTTTTTTGTCATAAAAACAGGATTTGTTGGTTTGTTTTTGTTTTTTCTTTTAAACTATTTCCAAACTAAGGCCCCTAAAAACCTCAGAACAAAACTCAGCTCTTCCTTCTCTCCTCCTTTTGGAAACAAGTCCCAGCAGCCTGGGTTTTTGGGCGGTTGCATGAGGCTCACTGGGAGCCTGCCTGGTGGACTGGAGTTAGAAACTGGTAATGTGCTTTCTAGAAGGACAGAGGGAAGAATTGTCCCTAAAATAGATGACCATGCTGTACTTATTAATTTTTGATGTTGTGTTGGATGACTTCTTTTTTCTATTTTTAGATTGCAGGAAGAGGTTGAAATTTTAATGGAGGGTTAGGTGGAATCCTCCGATTCCTGTTAAAAAGATGATTTAAGTTAGACTCTCCAATCTGATAACGTAAATGCCACATGCCTGCCTGTCTCTCTGTGCCTAGAGAAAACTGCAGTATGAAAACTGTCACTAGTTTTCTAAAACTGTCTGGAGAAGTGCCCCAGAGTGATATAACGCTTAAAATTTTTATTCCATGATGCAAATTGGTGGGTTTATTTTCCTACAAAACAAGCTTTGGAAGTGAAGAAGTGGAAAACTATCTGTTGCTCTCCGTGGAGAGACATGACAGCCCCAAGCCCAGGCTGTTGCTCTCTGCTAGTGCCATCTGAGAAGTGGTTTCCCAGCAAGGGAGGAGGAAGAGTTGGTGAATATTTATATTTTTTTGTTTCAATTTTTATGTTAAATGGATTTAAATCATAGTAGCTCAGTTTAAGTCAACAGAAGCATCTGAGAACCTTGCTGATGTAGGGGTTTTTTCTTATTTAAAGGTGAGAACAAAAATGCAATGCCATTGCCGAGGAGTACACCATTTGTTTAGTGTGTGCTTCGGGGAGAAGAGTTACTGAAATATAAATCCTATTTTGGTACTGAATAACTCCAGTTAAAATTGGTGATGGGAAACCTGCCTCTTTTATATTTAACATAAGCTTTAAAGTTCATTATCAAGAGCAAGGAAGTTGGAAAGGAAAGCAATCAAACCTGCTAACCTTCTTGGCTCTTGGCAGGAAGTCACCAGGCACAAGCACAGGCTGCAGTGGAGCAGGAGGAGGAAAGCAGCAGTGATTCTTAGCTCGGTAAATTCCTGCTAAACCTTAAGAAAGTAGCTTCGGTCTGAGTTTAGACATTACAGATCTGTGAGGAGTCTCTTTTGGGTAAATGTCTCTGTTTTCAGACATCTACAAAAGTAAGTTTTGTTCTTGTACCTCAACAGGGGGTGATAACTCCCAAAGTTTTTCCTTGCTAGCTAGTGTTTTCTGCTTGGCTTTATTATTTCTAACTGAAATTCTGTGATGTACCCAGGATCAGATTGCGTGCTGGTACCTGTGAGATCAGTTGTTTCTGAGGCTAGCTGGGGACTGGATCAAAGGTCTGTGTCCCGTGGAGATCCATGTACCCAGGAATATCTAATCCCACTTCAAGTATGTGTAGCTATCGCCCCGTCCTTGCAAAAGAAGGAAAGAGGGACTGTTTAATTTTTTAAAACTCACACCTAGTATCACCTCAACCAGCCATTTATTTCATTAATTGTAACAGTATGTTCCTACTTTGTTATCTGTGGGCATTAAATGTTTGCTAATTCTTCTTCTAAGAGGGATATCAGTGCCCGTGTGCTGCCTTCCAATTTACTGCTTTTAATACAGTCCTACATGAATTATTCTAGCTTGCGTAGGTCTAGGAGACTGAGCTTGCTGCACTGTTGGCTGGCTGAGCTTTTCTTTGAAATATTAAGATTTATAAACATGAGAAAAAAATTCCTCTCTTCAGCCTTGAGTCATTTTCAAGCCTGCCAATTTTTAAGGCAGGCAACATGGTAGAAATGTGGGTGGAGAGATGGACATGTTCAATGGGATGCAGAGAAAGGGAAGGACATGTGGGGTGGGGGAGAAATTCTCAGCTGGGAAATAGAAAATGTTGGGTGTGTGATAGCACAGTTCCAGGAGTTTATGTGTTAATTTCCCTTTGGCTCTGAGGTCAGATGTCTCTTGATGAAACTTTGTTTTGTAATTTCCTGTCTGCTCTTTTGTTGGAGAGCTTGGTCATTCCTACCTCTGAGATCTGTATTTTGTATTTCGGGCTTTCATCTAATCTTAGACCTGGCGGCTGACTCTGTCTTAGTTTGGATCGAAAAACTGTCTTGTTTCAGGCATAAAATGCCTTTTGAGCTGTTGCCTGTTTTTTATAATTGAATTAACTACTGTTGCTGTTGCAATTACGCTAGGCTTGGTTTAGAGCAAGTTAGGTTTCATATATACAATGAAGAGAGTTAATTATAAAAACAGGCATGCCAGCACAGATGGATGCATCTGTTTGTTTATCTCAGGAAGAAACCCCTTAAAATTATTTGGAAAAAAAGCTAGTGTGTGTGCCCAGTCTGTGGAGAAGTTTGGGGTCTCGGCACTTAACCTAGAAATTTTTGTTTATGCAAAACCTGTGAATCTCAAACAGAAGGAAATTGCTAGTTTCTTGGCTTTATGGTGTGAAGATGTTAACATAACATGTGTTTTCTTTCTCTCCTTTTTTTTTCCTACTCTCTTGAATACTGAAATCTGATTGTCTGATACAAAAGCCTACAAATGTGCCTGCTAAATTGGGTTAGAATATTATTTTTATGAGCATTGTTCTATTTCCTTCCTGATCACTTGAAGAGTTTTTTTTTAAAGTGCAATTTCATTATTGACGTGAAAATGAGTATATTTTCTTGATTTCTTCAAAAAGCTTTAGATTTTAAAATTATTTTTCATCTGGCTTGTAAAAAGATCTGTTTTCAAGTTTCTAAATGACAAATATTATCTTTAATGAGATCATTTTTAGCTCTCTTAAATGGTCTGTTCTATCTCAGTACTTTCTAGGATTTATTGTTCTTGGATTTCTGTTAGAACAAGGACAGGAAAGAATAAATCTCTCTTTAAAATGGAATCTAATTTGGCTTGATTTAGCCTGGGTTTTCCTTTAACAGATATATTTTTATTTTTTTAATCTCTACAACAGATGAGATTTTTATCTTCAGTCTTGCATATTTATTTTCTCCAGATGGGAGAACAAATATGGAGTTGAATAATACGTTGAATCCTCTAACATAGTTTGGCTCACAGATCTGCTGCTGCTGCTGATGGAGTATCTTTTCATGGGGAGATAACCTCACTTCTGTCACTATGTGGCAACAATCCAAATATATATTTTTTCAGTAAGAAAGCCTGTAGTGTTAATGTAATCTTTTACCGGGGGACAGAATGGTTGATACAGCATGACTGTGATACAGCATACAGACTTTGCAAAAATAAATTACATGTGTGACCAGCATTATTGAAAAGATGACTTTTTACTTTATTTTCAAAGTTAGATTATGAACGTACTGTTAGTGAGGATTTTTTGTTGCTTTTTCTAACTTGGGACTCATCTCTGTCATCTAAACATTTTCTTCATGATCTTCAGTGGTTGTGCATGGGCAAAACCGCAGATCAGTAATGCAGAGCAGAGAGAGGGAATTCACGACATGCTTTGCAGCGTGTATCTGACATGCCTGAGCTCTCGTAGTCCGACAGCAGCTTGTGACACCTCTCCAGTTTGGGGATCCCTGCACAGTAATATGCGGATCTTCTGTTCTGCTTTTCCTTCTCCTGCATGCACATTGTGGAATGCAGATGGTTTTTAAGGATTTACTCAGTTACTTGTCATGCTCATCTAATTCCCAGGTTTCCCCTGCCTTGCTGGCTCCCACTGCTGCAGAGAGGGCTGCCATGAGGGTTTCTTCCGGTAACCAGCACCTTTGTCACCTCAGTAGTTTTCATTAATCCCTCCTTGAGTCTTCATAAATTGAAACTCTAATATGTGACTTGTTTTTGTTTTAGAGCTTGCCTGATTTCTGCAGTGACCTGAAGGGGTGCTGGTGCCCAGGACTCCAGGACAGTGCTCTGTTACGGACTTTCCACCAACGGGCTAGGGAAAGTAAGTAATCTGCTCTGTGACCAGGGATCCTCTGGGCTTGGGGGCGCTCTTCCTGCACTTTTCTTGTCCCATGTCTCAAACACTGAAGTCTCAGATTTCTCCCAGCAGAGAGACTGGAGGCACCTGTATTTCTGTGCAGTATTTACATTGTTTATCACGCTGTTGGTTAACAAAGATGCTCCAGCTGTTCTAGTACTCCAGGAAGAGCAGTTATTCCTTTATGTGTTCTTGCAGATCAGCTGTATTTGTGCAGCAAAACACTGCAGCTCGCTCTGCCGCCTCATGTGAGAAAAGGCTGCACGCAACAGAGATGTTTCATAGCAGTGCTGTTCCTCTGTGGTGTCAGTGATACCATCCACTAATGTGTACACCCCTGTTGAATTTCGTTGTTCTGAGCAGCAGAAGTGCAGTCTCCTGTGGTGTATTCAAATGATTCTGTGTGGGTCTTGGAGTGGGAGGGAGGCCCCCAGTGGCAGCTGCTTTGTTACACCAGCTGCGGCCATCTGTGTGGAGGGACTATCTGGTGGTATGCTCCCCAGCAGCCTCTGGCACTGTGGCTTTCTGTTCCTTCTCATGTGGCCTTACAGGCTGAGGAAGTACCTCGCAGTACCTGGCAAGCCACAGGGCTTCTCATCTTCAGAAATAAGGGAGAGCTCTGACAATGTCTGCCCACAAAGAAAATGCAGTTAGGTGGAAGAATTGGACTAGCATGTGTGTAGGTTTGCCTGTGCCATACAAGCCGTAGTAGTGGCAGAGCCCTGCAGAGAAACCGCGCTGTTTGGTTCCAGAGGCAGGAAGTTTTTCCATCAGGATTGCTGTTCCACCTTCCTGAAATACAGCAGCACTCTTCTGGCCTTTGGCTGATGTGATCCTTACAAGGGTGTTATTTTGCACAGTCCTAACTGATGGAGATGAGCTGGCAGAGCTTTCAGGTGTATGCCAGCCTTGTAGCCATAGAGCAAATCTTATGCATACCTCAAGTTCTTGCTTTACTTGGGGGGTGCACAGCTGCAAACTCCTGTCCTGTAAGTTTCATCTTTAGCTATTTAGTTACAGCATGGAGAGGAAGGAAATGCTAGTACCTTGCTGCGACATTGATGCAGAAAATAGTCTTTCATGCTGCATGTTACTTTTCCCAGAGAGGCCTTTATTTACAAAGGACTTCTCATCCTGAAGAATTTCAGAGGATTTATGGTTTGGTTTGGTTCCCCCTTCTCTCCTAGATAAAGCTACGCTCCGGTGCGATGAGGTATTTCTTATTAAAGCAGTCTTTGCACAAAGAGAATGATGGGACTCTAGCCAGGGCTAATCTCATGCTGGTATGAAGTTGTGCGAGACATGAATGTTTACGCCAGTGCAGTAAGGCAGATCTTAAGCCCATATGTAAGGGTTCAAGGTTAGTCTTGGTCTTTGTGCTTTTTGTGTATGTTAATCAAGGAAACTTGGAGGTGTGCAATGCACAGGAGACTTGGGCTAATGATGCAACTTCTCCTTCCAAGTTGTTTTTCTTTAGTCTCTGTAACCCACCTGACAGAGCCTCAGTTCTTACATGGGAACTGAGCAGTTTTCTTCTAAAACATAGAGTTGCCATGCAAATTATTAATTAATATCATATAGTAGGTCATTGTCATGTCTTTTTTTCTTTCTTCTTTTCTTTTCTTCCTTCTGGGTCCTCTCCCTTTCATTAGAAGAGCCTGTAAGTCCTTGTACTGTCCTGAGTCATTTTGTGTATCAGTAAGGGAGTCACATAGTTTCTCTTAAAAAAGATTCCAGTCTTTTCCCTGGGAGAGAAGCTACTGGGTTGAGGACCTTCACCTTAAAAGGACCAGTCACCCTGATTCATCTTACTCCTCTTTGTAGCCATGTCCAGATCCCCAAAGGCTTGTCTATCAGAGAATCTTTAGGTGAACTGCTTGCTGCATGATTATTGGCTGGCCTCTATGTACTGTCAGGAAGCACTCTGCCACAGCATGGTGCAGCTATTGGCCTGGCCTTAGCTAGGTGTCTTGCAGGCAGCTTTGTGAGACCATCCCTGCTAATCTTTAACCAGCATTCCCATGGCAGAATGCTTGGATGCCCAGTGGAGTGGTGTAATGCTTCAGTCATTGCTTAATGTGGCTGAAAATCCTCACCCCAGCTGCTCAGGGAGGATCCAGTTTGCCAGATCCTGGCTTTTCAGATTAAAGGGAAAGGTTCCTCATTTTGTGATAACTGTGGGTTTTGGAAGTAATGGAGTTGGTGTGAGTTCAACTGCCCAAGCACCTATTGCTGCTTTTTGGAGTCTTTTGGCAAGCCTTGCAGACGTGCATGGGTGTCATGCTCGCAGTGGAGCTGGTGCTCACCACATTGTCTCTGAGATCACAGGTGCTGTAGCGTAGACTAATTCTTTTCCAGATTTCACTAGATTATCACTTACAGGTTTAACATGTATGTAGAATATATTTTAAAGGTGGAAGTCTATGCCAAGAACAAACTCTTTGTGGACATAGCAATAGCTCAGGTTGTCCATCAGCATCTTCCTCTGTGCACCAGTAGAACCTCTGCAGCTGCTAAGAAGTGAGTTCAGTTTTAACAACTATTCCAGTATTTCTGCTGAGACAGTAATTTCTGTGGTTTGTGTGCTTGTGTGTTAGGGGTTGAACCAGAATCAGCAATTTGTTTCATAGGGTAGTAGGAAAACCATGGTTGCTCTCCCTTCAGATGTACTTGTATTGGTGACCTCTCCTTAGTTAAACTGTTTCTTATTAAAAGTCATTTAAAACTGCTGGCTACAAACCAACGAGGTTGGTTGAACCTGAACTCCAGGTCCAAGCATGGCCTAAAAGACACGTATTCTCTGATACTTTGTAGGGAGCCTGAAGGAGATGAGTTTAATGGGCCCCATTCTAATTAACCTCAGTTCCCTGTTTTGGTGCTGAAATCGTTCGAGATCATATATAGTGCTTGTAGCTTGGCAAATGTGGTTGCGGTACCTCCATGGTAGCTCCCCAGTAGTGTGCTGCAAGCCCTCTCTGTGGCTCAGCAGAGGCTATCAGAAAGTTCCTGCTATGTTATTGTCATTTATGACTGGAGAGAATAGCTGCTTGTTTGTGGAAGATGTTATTCACAAAATCAGGCTAATTCTCTGGTGCCTAATTTGGTTAGTAATAATAATAGGTTGTGAAGGAGACCCTGGGGGAACTTCTCACATTGCAGCAGGTGAATGCAATAGCCTGTGCTTCTGCTCCCAGCATTGGCATCGTTTGTCACCTTTTTCCACTGGTAGCAGCAGCAGAAGATGTAGTACTGGGTAGTGTAGGACATGGTTCAGCCTTTTGATTACCTTAGTATATCATACTTTCAAAAATAAATAAATTTCTTGCTATATTGATAGCAATTGTCCTTGCAAACCAAGGACACAGCTGTTGCCTTGGGGGAGGGTTGTGGAGAGGACCTGAAAATAAATAATTTAATCTTAGCTGGTTGTTTGTCTTGAGCCAGTAGTTTGTTGTCCCCAGGCTCATCTTATTTGTCAAAAAATAGAAACTGGTACCGTGAGGTAGAAGTTAACAGTATTTTAGAAAATGTTAAATAAAATTGCTTTTTAAATTGTGTATTGCAATATTTAATGTGATTATTCATGGCTCAGGACTAGGAAGCACCAGTGACAATATGAAACCCTAGTCTGATTATTGTGACATATGTTTAATTATTTAAAAAATATTTTTTCCTAAGAATAAGTTCTTCCATCAAGAAGGGTAGAACTCTTATGGGATAACTGCAGATAATGAACCATATCTCGACTTGTGACTTAGTTAATACTTTTTTTTTTTTTTTGGGATGCTGAGAATCTTTTCCACTGCATTGTCACAGAAAAACATGGCACGTGGCGTGTCAGCTTAGGAACCATTTACACGGTACTGCAGCAGTTGTCAATACAATATAGGTTGTGAACTGAGAGGGAAGGAGGTGTGGAGGACTATACTTCTATTATTCTAAATGTATGTCATGGTTAGCTTTGAGGAAAGAATGAAAGAGCCCCAACAAGAGCCCATCTCACAACTCCTGTTGCTCGTGCAGATCATTTTGGTGACATGACACTAGTGTAAAACTGGATTCAGATGCTGGGTGAGCTGTGTCAATACATCATTCAACATCCAAAAAGGATGACCAAAATTTGATCTCAGTATGTTAGACATGGGTTTCAAATGCACTTTTCACTAAACAAAACTACAAATCCTGTGTTACATAATTTGTCTGTCTCTTGTAGCCATTATTTTTGCGGGAAGGTGAGGCTAAACAAGTACTTTGACAAAAACTCAAATACAATTTTCGGTGTAATTACGATTGTGTTAACTTGTTCAGAAGTATGTCAGTACAACACTGATATGAGGTTTTCTTACAGAGCTGTAGAGGTAGTTTGTGTAGCTTCCTTCTAGAAAGATGTAAAAAAACCCCTGGCTTTTCACAGTATCACAGAAGGGTAGTGGTTGAAAAGGACCTCAGGAGATCATCTAGTCCAACCCCCCTGCCAAAGCAGGTTCCCTACACCAGGTTGCACAGGAAAGCATCCAGGTGGGTTTTGAACATCTCCAGAGATGGAGACTCCACAACCTCTCTGGGCAGCCTGTCCCAATGCTCCAAAACCCTCACAGTAAATAAGTTTTCCTTAAGTTTGTCTGGAACTTTGGGTGTTCCAGTTTTTGCCCATTGCCCCTTGTCCTGTCACTGGGCACCACCAAAAAGAGCCCAGCCCCATCCATTTGGCCCCCGCACTTCAGGTATTTATAGACATTGATAAGACCCCCTCTCAGGCTTCTCTTCTCCAGGCTGAAGAGTCCCAGCTCTCTCAGCCTTTCCTCATACAGGAGATGCTCCAGGCCCCTCATCATCTTTGTGGCCTTTGCTGGACTCTCCCCAGAAGATCCCTGTCTTTCTTGACCTGGGGAGCCCAGAACTGGACACAGAGCTCCAGATGTGGCCTCACCAGGGCAGAGTAGAGGGGGAGGAGAACCTCCCTTGACCTGCTGGCCACACTCTTTTTAATGCACCCCAGGATGCCACTGACCTTCCTGGCCACAAGGGCACACTGCTGGCTCATGGCCAGCCTGCTGTCCACCAGCACACCCAGGTCCTTTTCCTCAGAGCTCCTCTCCAGCAGGTCAGCCCCTAACCTGTACTGGTGCATGTGGTTATTCCTCCCCAGGTGAAGGACTCTACACTTGCTCTTGTTGAACCTCATCAGGTTCCTTTCCACGCAACTCTCCAGCGCGTCCAGGTCTCTCTGGATGGCAGCACAGCCTTCTGGTTTGTCAGCCGCTCCTCCCAGCTTTGTATCATCAGCAAACTTTTTATTTCCTTATTTCATTAACTGATCTTAAAGTAAGATTTTTTTTTTATATATATATGATACCATGGAAATTGCACTTTCCAACGTTTTTTTCCCTTACTAAAACGCTGAGGGGCTTTGTATGGCTGATGAACAACTGTTTAGTCAATAGAGGTGTTGTGTGAGAGTTCTCTGTATTGAGTGGCTCTGCCATAAAACCTGCCAAAACTGGAAACAAAGGAGAGGTTTATTTTGGGTACTGTATTTGGATACTACAGCACGGTTGTCCATATGAGTTCCTCATGCCTTTCAATTTGGTTTTTTTCTTCATATCCCTTTGGGTTAGAAAACAAACCAAAAAAAACCTTAGAGAGCCGAATTGTTTTCTTGTCAAAAACGTAAATGAGTTGCTTTTTTCCTACAAATAAGACAAGTCCTTCCTTCAGTTCTGCAGCAAAAGAAAAGTATGCTTGTGTTGCTAGAGCTGTAGCTGTTGTCCAATTTGTGGCAAATTGAGACATTCAGATGTGCACTTGGTAACTGCACCTAGAAAAATGGGCTTTTAAGGGGGGAAAAAAAAAAGTAGTAGAAAATAAAATCCTGAATCATACCTCAGAAATAGTTAATCTGCTCTGAAGCAGTCAAAACCAGGAATGACTGAAAGAAGTAAGAAGGCCAAGAAATTGTGCAGAAGGCAGAGTGAAAAATCTGTTCACAAATTTTCTTCTGTATTAGAAGAAAGTGGTTTTATCCTTTGAAACTGGATACCCCAAATCTTAGGCGTTTGGGTTTTGTTGTGTGGTTTTGGTGTTTTTTTGGTTTTTTGGTTTTGTTTTTTTTTCCCTTAAACTTTATACTCTGGATATTCTTGTTATTCACTAACCATGCAGTTTTATAATGCTGATAGATTTTTGTGCAGAGGTGGTTTTTTAGATTCTTGTTAACCTCTTGGTGAATTCCACAGAAAAATTGTTGATTTTTTTTTTCTTAATGGAAAAAAAACCCAACAAAAAACCCCAAAACCATATCAGAGAAAAGTATCTCTCATTCTGTGCTTAAGCCCATCATATTACAAAATTCATAACTTTAAAGATGGTTTTGTTAGATTATTTTATACCCTTTTGGAAAGCCATTCTTGGACCAACTTTCTCTGATGTTAGAGAAGTTCTAATTTCCAGCCTAAATTTAGCAATGACTGCTTTACATGCACTCATTTCTTGCCCCAACATTATACCTTCAAGGTTTTGTTACTTCTCTCGGCCTTTGTTTTGCTGTAAGCCAAACCCTTGATATCCTTGTACAAGACAGAAATCTGGTACCTTGATTATCTTCCAATTTCCTGTGTTTTCCATTAATCCCTGATGTGTGAGGAACCAGATGCTACTGGGCTGTTTCAGATGAAGTCTGGGCATTACCTCTCACGATGGTGTCAGTGTTTTCCTAGCTCTGCACCAGAGAACTGTTGGCCTTCCCGCATGCATACGTCACGCTGGGAGATCAGAGCAGGTCAGTGCCCTGCTGATGGAGCTGGGTCTCTTTCTTCCATCACATACAAACATTTGCATCACGGCCCAACACTGATAGCAGAATTTCTTAGTGATTCCCTGAGTGAATGACCTTGTGCTCTGTGTTACTTCAGCCTCATTACATTTCTGTTCTCTTCCTTCTCAGCATCCAGTTTTCCTTTTGGTGATTCCGCCTTTCTCCTTGCAGCACAGCGCCCAAATTTTGTGTCACCAGCAGATTGCACTAACACCTTTCGCAACAAGATAATTAATGATAATATTAATTGAAATTTCCATCTGATGTTTTCCATTCTTTCAGTAAAGTTGTGTTTTCCCCTCTCCTCTTGTTGTGTCAAAGTAAGTTTGCTTCCACTGAACCGTTTATTTGGATCTTTTCTTTGTTTTCCCTCTTGTTAACTCCTCCAAGGTAAACATTCTGTGCTTCCCTCAGTGCAACAAAGCTCCTGTACAATAGCTTTGAGAATTGTCCATTCTCTAAGTCTTCCTGTTTTTATGGTCTCTGAAAAATACTTGAAGATACTTGGCTTGTCTGGGCTGCTGAAGAGTATATACTGCATGTGACATCAAAATCAAGCGTGGAGGCAGCCTGTGTTAGTGTCTTACAGCCTTCCATTGCTACAGGTAGAATAACATTTAGTTAAAGTAACAGTTTGCTTCATCTGCATTCCTCTGCTGTGAACTGTGAATTGTATTTTAGCTGGTTGTCCAATGGTCAGGGAGCGGTTACACACACACACACACACACACACACACACACATATATATATATAAAATATAAATCTATATAAAGCTTTATATGTTAAAACATACATATTTATGTAATAAATGTATATTTATATATATACTTACATAAAAATGATAGGGTAAGCTTTTTAAAGAAAAATCTCTACCTTGAAGTTTCAAAATACAGCTCACACTACATTTGTTGCTGCATCTGCTACCACCAGGTCCGCAAGGAGCAGCAGCAGCTTAATGCTGTGGCTGTTGCATTGCAGACTGGGGATTTAATGCTCTTGGGCTAAATAAAAATAGGAGACTGACAGGAGGAATGAGTAATAAGATATGAACAGAACTGTTGTGATTTTGTTTTGGTATTTTGCTTTCAAGATAGAAAGAGTGGAGGCTGCTTGGGACAGCGATAAGGAAAGTCACAGAAGGTGTCAGCTGGTGGTTGAACAACTATGCCAGAAGGAATCATTTGAAGAAATATCAGTGCAGATTTTTTTGCTTTACCATTCTCCTCTTCTGTCCTCACACCTTGGAAACCAACTGATCTCAGGTTTATCTTATGCTCAGCTTATTGTTTGAGGGCTTTCTAGTAACCATGTGAGTTGGAAATAGCCTTGGTTTGAAATCCTGGTCTTCTGGCAGTAGGTGGGTTCTTCTGTGCTCGCTGTTCCTGTGGTAGGGTAAAACACAGGGAACGTGGATTAGTTCAGTTAGATGAAAACAGACAAGATGGGTAAACTAGGAATTTTACTTTGATTAATAAAATGAAGTCATTCTCTTAAATGATGTTTCAGTATTTAATGGAGTATACCAGCAAGATGAAGGTAGTGATTTTGGTTTTCTGTCTGAACAGTTGACAAATGTTTCTGGTTTAGTAGATACATCAGTTTAGAGAGAGAAGCTGTAGCTCATCCCATTAGTTAATTGAGAGCTGGCAAACATAGAAATTATGACATTTTTCTGGGGTTTCCCTTCTGTTTTGTCTCAGCTTCCAAGTTTTGCACGCATTCTTGGAAGGACAGCAGCGACATTGTGTTCATTCCTACAAGATGAGCGGGGGGAATGCAAAGTAATGATGAAATGCTGTAACAGAAAACCTAGCTGTGCTTGAAAAGCTTCCCACAGAAAACAAAAGCACCGTGGCATCTCTAACTTCAGAAGAAATAAGCACCTTCTCATTTAGAATACTGCTGTTACCTGACAGTCAACTTTGAAAAATGCTTTTCACTGATCTTGGTGTAAATGAGATTCAGAATGCATCACTGCAGCCCTAAATATCGCCCTCTTGTTTTAGGCTTTACGGGAAGATCTGCGTTACCTGGCAATAATTGCTTTGATCATGTAATGCCTTTGCACTCCAGCACAGCTCTGCCTCTTGCCAGGCTTCCTTCTGGAACGCAGCCTGACATCCCTGCAACCCCAGAGGCTCAAAGCACAGCAGTAGTGGTCCTGTCAGCCTTAACTTTGAAGTTTTTTGCCATTTTTTATGTCCCACTTCTACCTTAACAAGTCTCTGCAAAGGGCAGTAAAGTTGATATTGTTAGCTAATGTCAGTTCAGATAACTTCATTCACTCCGGTACAGCTGTCTTGACTTATAACAAAGTGCCAATATTTTTCTTTGTGTTAAAATATATATGGACTGTATAGTTGCACATAAGATGTCCTGATGTTTTGTTTTACTGTTTGGTTGAACAAAATCTGCATTGAGATATCTTAATGTAGGATAAACGAATATAAAAAGCAGGTGTGCTTTACTGTGCAAGTATGTAATATCTGTGCAGGGCGTTAGAGTCAGGGGATAACTTGAATTCAGCTTGCTCTATGTGGCCTGGCTGCAGAAGTGCTGAAATGCTAAATTTCAGGAAAACACCTTTTTTTGTGTGTGTGTGTGAGTTAGAGACTCTGTGCAAATAAGAATTAGGGGCACTATAGGAATTTTATCCAAGTGGCTAATACTGATGATATCACCCAGAACAGTAGTGGGAAATAATAACATCCATCCCCATATAGTATATGGGAACATCAGCTCAGCAGGCAGGTGACACAGTACCTGGAAAAGATGACCAAGAGTAAGAAAATTCCTCGTGAAGGATTTCTCAAACATGGAAGCATCCCAATAGGAACTTATTAGTAGGGAAGTCAGAAGCCACCAAGGCAGCCAACAGTTATACAGGACGGAGAACTGTAAGAGAGAATGATTGCAGAAACCAAGAATTTCAGTAGTGTGAATTCTTTGGAAGGAGCAATGGTGGAGTCGCCAGGCTTTTTGGGCAGGACAAAACCTTCCAGGTCTCTGAGCGTGTCTGGTGTCTGGACTGTACTGCATCCCAGACAGGTCCAAGTGTGGTAAACCCATGGTGAGCATGGCAGGGCTGGAGCACAAGCGGGACATCCCCTTGGCTGTGGGGTTGTGGTTGTCTTGCTGGTTCCTGGGACTGGAAGGCTTTTATCCTGCGCCAGCAAGCGGGAGTGATGGGGAGCGAGTCCTTCAGTAAGTAGGGCAGCTTCCTGCCTCTCAGCAAAGGCAGGCAGTGGGAAACCATAACCTCCTGCATGTGAGCACTCCCAGACAAACTGGAAAAGTGGATAGGTCTCTTGGGGAACAGAAGAATTTTTTGTATTTTTGGGTTTTTTTGTGGCTTGTTTTGGTTTTTTTTAAATCTCTGAAATGACAATACCTTTTTTAAAAAAGGTGGTAGTTATTAGAGTAATGGATATGAATCTTTAATTACCTCAAAAAAAGGTCACACTCGCAATGATAGAAGATATTTGGCTAGTAGACAACATTATGCTTTCCTCAGTAGGCAGTCTGATTTGAGAGGTCTGCATCCGATAACTGTTCCCAGCACAGAAAATAAATGTTCTGTCTCTGTATATGCTTCTGGAAATCAGCAGCACAAATTCCTAATGGCCTGGCTGCGCACTTTGCTTGCTTGTTTTAGTTGGTCTTTTGCTAATGTTGTCCCACAGGTGATGCTCTGAGTGGCTGCTTTGCATGCAGGCAAAGTGAGAAGCAGTTGACTATGGGAAGCACATTTGCATTATATATGCAGATATGTACATATGGATACAAAATTTATGTGTACGTACAAATACACTTTCTTACTTTTTTTTTTAAAGTCTCTTTCAGTGGCTGAGCTCTTTGCTGTAGTGGGCCTATTTTGTATAGGCCTGTGTGTTTTCAAAACAATGCAAAGCATTCCTCTTGCTCATTCGCTGGCAGGGCTGTTTCCTGGTATTCAAAGCAAGACTTCAAAGGTGGGTTTGCGTGGTTTGTCAGAATATCACCCAGAGAGTACTGGAATGTAATTTCTTGAGTAGGTGTCCCTTGAGAAACATCATGCAATAACCTTTTTTCTTTCCCTGTTGTGTGTAGCTGTTCCTTGTGAGTGTTGAATGATGTAGTCAGTCACACTTGGATGACTTCTGTAGGTAATTTGCAGTCATCTGGGGTTTTTTTTCCGTATCCTTTTCCTTGGGCATGTGAGGGTAGGTCTGCTGACAATCTATTGTTTGAGATTATAGCAGCTGATAATGAATGTACTTGTGTTTTAACAGACATGTATTTATAGCAAACGTTGCTTGTAGAGAGCCAGGGAAGGTCAAGGAGTCAGCTGGCCATTTAATACCTTCATAAGCAGCAGAGCGCTTGATTAAATAAATTTGGGTGAAACCTGAAAAAATTTTAATGTCCGTTAAAAGTGTGGAGGTTGGACTATGAGTTGTTTGTTCTCAAACAAAAGATAATGGAATTAGTTCAAGCAAACTTGATGCTGTGTGCCTGCTGTATGGACATAGCTCTTGGTTTGAGACTTTTTTTAAATAAATAAATTTAAAAAGCGGGTTTTCTCCGCCCCCCCCCCTCCCTCCCGTGTCAAAAGATTAATACAAGTAAAACAAAACTCTTATGTAGCAGTTATAAAAACTAAAAAATGGAAAAGAGCAGCAGCAAAAAGAAGCTCTGCAAAGAAAATGGTTTAGGAAGATACAGCCTTAGCTGAAAGTAATGGCAAGGCTCTCTCTGCAAGATGATTTATGCCTTCCTTGTGTGTGCTGATAAGTAACTGGTAGCTCTGTCACCACAGCTCCTAGAAAAGACTTGGCATGAGGTGAAGTGGATGGTGCTTTCAGGTGCTTCTGTGGGTGGCAGGTATGCAGTGATAGTGCTCAGGTTTTGTTTCCATGGTTGTCTGTAATTGCTTGCAGTGTGGGGCTCGTCACCTGAAATGAATCAGAGAAGATCATCGAGAAAGGACAAAAAATAATTCTTCAGGAAGAGCCAAATCAAAATATTTCTTGAAGAGAAAACATAAGGCTATATGTGCATTTGTGTATATATGGTTTTTAATTTAAGTACAAAGATATGAAAATCACTATGAAACATATTTAAAGCAATATTTTTAGTAGAATAATAATTTTAAAACCCCAGAAAGCCATTAGAAAACACATTTGTTACAAAACGAATGTGAGTGAGCAGGTTAAAAACTAATACTAAGAAGACCTGATCTGACTTGTTAGGTACATTGAGGTTTAACTCAGATTTATGTGCAGGTGTGAATATCTAAGTTGTGTACTTTTAAAACCAAAACAAAACCCATACCTGTACATACACTGGACTAGGATCTTTAGAAAGGGATATTTGAGACCTCCTCCCATTTTGTTTACTATTCTCATGGATGTATGTGGCAAAGAAGTGCTAGTTTTCAGATGCTTTAGCACTGTCACTTACATTTCTGTGGGAGTTCCCTGAGCTTGCTGAAACTCTGCAGTCCCTTTGAGGTTCGCCTGGGTGAGTGGATGTGTTTAAAAGGAGGGTTGCTGTGGCTCTTCTGGTCACAATTCAAAGATGTTTCTTGAGGGGGGGGGGGGAAGAGAAAAAAAAAAAGAGAAGACCAACAAAACAAACAAACCCAGGCAGCATCTTCGTTTGTCCCTGCTGGTACGTACAATCCAGTATCACTGTTGTTTTGCAGGGCAGTTTAACTTCACTTACTGTGTGGCACTTGCTTCTAAATTGACTTTTGATAGTTGACTTTAATACAGGTTGTAAATCTTTGCAGTTCCATTTTTTTACAGTAATTGATGAAACCTTTGCTATAATGAGAATATATTTTTGTTGTCTTTTCCACTGAGATTTATGGGATTTTAAAATGTGATATTTAAAGTGATCCTACCTTTGAGTCCTCACCTGGCCTTTCCAAAGAGTGCTTTATTCCTGTGATGGGTACATTTCTTCAGGAGAACTGTATTCTAGTTTAATTCAACTGTTTGAGAGCATAATTGTGGGGTCTGGGATTTTTTATTTATATCTGTGTAGTTATTTTTTTAATTACAACATTATTTATTATTACATTATTATTTATTACAATATTACAATACAGTGCAGAAGGCCCCCTCCAATGCTATGCTGCTAGGTAAGGAAGGAATAGCACGTCTCAAGTGTAGACATTTGATGTAACTTAGTGAATGTTATCACTTTAGAAAAGCATACACCTTCTAGAAAGACAAGAATGCATTCATGAAAAATGAGTAATCTTGCAGCTCCATTCATACTCATCAAATTCTTTCAAAAGCTAGGAAAAAGAATTGTAAATACTGTCATCAGTTACAATTTTTGTTACCCTCAGTAATTTTTTTAATTTTTTTTTTTTTACTCCTTACACGTCTAAGTACTGTTCTGTTGTATTCTGCTGTGAATTACAAACTTGGTGCATAGGTATTTGAGGGGTGTTATATTGTTAATGAATTTGGGGTGAGGGGAGAATTATTTATTTCTAAGAAACGTGTAATTTTTTATTACTATTATTATTATTCCTGTAGATCAGGAAAAGGGAAGCGGCCATCTGCAATTTTTTTCCTTGCACAGTGTTATAATGTGTTGAATTATTAGGCCACCACAGAAGTGTGGCCTAGGGTCTGTTTGGCCTGTGGCAAGGAGTTATCCCATATTCCCCTGCAAAAGAAATGCAGAGTTTTATGATTGAGTGTTAATTCTGCTGTTTACCACTCTTCATCTTAACAGCCAGAACTCTCCTTTCATTGCAAGAGAGTACCATCTCACTGAACTTCCTCAATTTAGGAGAGTTGAACAGGACACGCTTTGTCAGCACAGGTTTGGGAAATAATAGAGATCTTTACCTGGTTTTTGTGCTGTCAGATACCCAGCCTTGTAGGTGCCTGTATTTTGGAAGTAATCCATGGAGACTGTAGCAAGGTGACGCGATTGCTTTTTAAGTCATTTTAAGCACAGGCTGCCATGGTCCCGTTCTTGTCCTCACTAGCTACCAACACTAGTGCAACCACCATGAGCCAGTTCAGGAGCCTAATCCTGCTGAAAATACATCTTTATGTGGAGTGTTCAGCTGTGATGACTCTCAGACCAGCTCACTGGAGAATTGCATGGGTGCCAGTAGCTATAAAAGGCTTATCTCATTCAGGAATAAGCTGGTGTTCAGCTCAATCGGGGAACTGACGTATCCGAAGATTGGTGGAAATCTCCCAGTTTCAGTGCATTGCTATTTCACAGAATCACAGAATGGTTGAGGTTGGAAGGGACCTCTGAAGGTCATCTCGTCCAACCACCTTGCTCAAGCAGGGACTCCTAGAGCACATGAACCAGGATTTTGTCCAGATGGTTTTTTAATATCTCCAGGGAGGGAGATTCCACAACCTCTCTGGGCAGCCTGTTCCAGTGCTCAGTCACCCTCACAGTAAAGAAGTTCTTCCTTATGTTCAGGTGGAATTTCCTATGCTGCAGTTCATGCCCGTTGCCTCTCATCCTATTGTCGGGTGCCAATGAGAAGTCTGGTCCCATTTGAACATTAATCAGATCCCCTCTGAGTCATCTTTTCTTCAGGCTGAACAGGCCCAGCTCCCTCAGCCTTTCCTCATATGAAAGATGCTCCAGTCCTTTAATCATCTTGGTTTGCCTTACCTGGATGCACTCCAGGAGTTCCATGTCCTTCCTGTACTGGGGAGCCCAGAGCTGGACACAATACTCCAGGTGGGGCCTCACCAGGGCTGAGTAGAGGGGGAGGAGAACCTCTCTCGACCTGCTGGCCACGCTCTTCCCAATATAACCCAGGACACCTTCAGCCTTCCTGGCCACAGGAGCACACTGCTGGCTCATATTTAACTTGTTGTCCACCAGGACTGCCAGGTCCTTCTCTACAGGGCTGCTTTCCAGGAGGTCAGCCCCCAGCCTGTACTGGTGCATGGGGTTATTCCTTCCCATATGCAGAACCCTGCACTTTCCCTTGTTGAACCTCATGAGGTTCCTCTCTGCTCATCTCGCCAGCCTGTTGAGGTTCCTCTGAATGGCAGCCCAGCCGCCTGATGTATCCAACACTCCTCCCAGTTTAGTGTTTCATCTACATCCTGATATCTCTCTATATTTCCTTGTACTTGTAGCTGCAGCCTGAGACAGTAAAAACTCTTAATGAATTAGGAAGAACACTCCCCAAAATTTGTTGCCTTTTTGGCCCTTCCAGCAAGGGAGAGAGAATGAAATAAAAAGAAATGTATCTCTAAATTGTGTGGCTGGTATGCAATGCATTTTGGAAGACATCTGTCAACATGAAAGCTATTCAAATAGACTAAGAAAAAGGTAAAGCTGAAAATCAGCTGAAATTTATTTTAGTACGAAAGAAAGAAAGTATATGACTTGTTTATAGACTAAAAGATTTTATGCTAGTTGTTTGAGAGGCTCAGTAGCATTTCAGTTAAGATTTTGGATTTGTGATTGGCTATTCCAGACTGACGCTAAGATGTGCCATGCATTTCTTGTTTGCTTGGGTTTTTGATACTTCAAGAAAAGTGATACACTAGTAAATAACTTGCATTCCTGTAAAGACACTTGGGTTTTTTAGGGACAGAGTGAAAGCAGTCAATGTTACGTAGCACAGGTAAGTTTTGCTTCTATAGCAAACTGTTCATAAACTCGTTGCTTAACAGTTGCTTCACAAAATTGAAGACTACATTGTTATTCAATCTCACTTACTGACTAACTGTATTTAAAGCCAAAAGCAAACTCTTTCTTGCAGTGTTTGTTGTTCTGTCTGTATCACGGGCCAAAAGAAGCTGCTGTATGACCTGAGACTTCTTTGTGCCTTAAAATTTATGTGAGCTTATTAATGGAGGCCAACCACTAATAAAAAATGTGTGCTGCACGTATAGCACAACAGTTCATCTCTTCTGACAACATGACTATGAATAATTTATAGATGTAGTTATCCTGAAATTTGTAGAGGTCATTAGCATTTTAATGAAAAAGATACATGTGTTGTACTAAATCTTAACTTGTTTTTTCCTTCTCCCTCAGTTAAGCGTTTCGATCTGTACTTTGAAAGCAGCTGACAGCGTGCGGTAATGTGCTGACTGGCACTATGGGCAGGCGGTACCCCGGGGCTCACTATCGGCCAAGCAGCTCATGTATGTATGCAATTGGTCTAATTTATTTGTTGCTTTATTACTTTAGAAGGCTGCTAAGTTTATAAATTTTGAAATAGTATTTATAAAGGATGCTGACATATTCTAATTGATACCTTCTCTCCTGTGTGTGTACCCACATGGTAAGTATATTGATTTATCTTTTAACCGCAAAGGTGTTTTCTAGAACTTCAAAAAGCAGCTTGCAATGTGACTTGACCCAATCTACTGCAGTGTGCTGTGTTTTGTGCTGTGTTTTGTGTTCAAGGTCTCCAACTTCATTTGTTATAGGGTTCACACATTTAGCTGCTATTCCTCTTCCAAGTTCTTAGTACCAGATACCTTCAAATTAAGAACCTACTTGAGCTTATCCTAAAATACCGCTATGCACTATAGCTTTAATTGCTTACTACTGCAACTAACATCTCTAGTTCAGATTATTTATATGCTTGTGTTCAATATTATTCATGTTATTTTTTCCTCTGAATTGTATCCTATTGGATTATATTACCTTATCTCTTACTGAAGGTTCTGTTCTGTAAAGATGCAAAGGCAACTCCCGAAATTTACCACCTACACCTTCCATTGAGCAAGTAGATGTGTCTCATGGTAGTGTAGCTGGCAGCCACCACACCACAGTGGTTCCACAGTGCAGGCTGTGTGATGTGAGCTGACGTGACCTTCACTGGAGAGCTGTGTGGGGTAGCGCCCCAGCTCCAGAAGGGTGTTGCCAGTCCTTGGGCACTTTCTGTTGATCCCTCAGGCTGCTGAGGTGAAGCTGTGGTAGATTAACTTTTGTATTCACTCTTTTTTCTGCTGTAACAGAAGAACGTGATCCCATGTGGCTTTTCTTGGCATTGAAGCCAGCTCAAGAAGCTCTCACTTCTGTACTGTTTTTTCTGTTCCTTTAAAGCAGGGGTCCTCAAACTTTTTAAACAGGGGGCCGGTTCACTGTCCCTCAGGCACTGTTGGGGGCCGGACTATAGTTTGGAAAAAAATGAACAAATTCCTGTGCACACTGCACATATTTTATTTGTAGTAGTGCACAAAAAACAGGAAAAAGAATGCAATATTTAAAATGAAGAACAATTGTAGTCAACAAAAACAAATAATATTTCAATGTGAACTATGGGCCTGCTTTTGGCTAATGAGATGGTCAATGTTAGGTTCCATATTTGTCACTGCCAGTCGTAGCAAGTGATGCAAGTGTTCATCAGTGAGTCTGGGTCAGATTGGAGATTTCAGATGCTTCATTCGGGAAAAAGTCTGCTCACAGACATAGGTGCTGCCAAAGACGGTTGCAATTTTGAGTGCATGGTTCCTGAGATTATGATACGTCTCTGAGGGGAGAGATGCATAGAAATTAGTAAGGCTGCTTGATTTGAATGCAACTTTCAGCAAGTCACAAGTCTGTAGTTTGCACCCCAACAGGCTAGGAGCACCATCAGTTGTCACACTGAATAGTTTATCCCAGTCCAGCTCCGAATCATTCATAGTTTGGCAAACTTTCTCATAGATATCCTCTACTGTAGTTGTTCCTTTGATGTTTTTCAGTGCAGCAAGCTCCTCTGTGACTTTGAAAGAATGATTTGTCCCACGAATGAAAATTAGAGGTTGTGCAGAACCACGAACATCATTGCTTTCGTCGAGTGCCAATGAAATAGCAAAGTTTTGAGTTTTGCAACTGCAGATTCAAGTTTTCCCCCATTTCTCAATCCTTCGTGTAATTGTAGGTCCTGAAAGACTCACTGTACTAAATAAATCCGCCTTCTCTGGACACATCTCTTTGGCAACAGAAAGAAGGCATTCTTTAACAAATTCTCCCTCTATGAGTGCTCTGCCAGTGCGCGCTATGAGCTTGGCAACTTGATAGCTTGCTCGAAGTGATGATATATTGAGCTGCTTTTGCTTCATAAAAGTATCCTGCTGAGTTGTCAATCCGTGTTTCAGTCTTAATATTTTATCTTTTCTCACTTGTCCGACCAAAGAATCATATTTATCTTTATGCTGAGTTTTGTAGTGCCGATGCAAATTGTATTCCTTGAACACAGACACTGAATTCTGGCATAACAGACAAACAGCTCTTTCTTTGTACTCTGTGAAAAATAATCAGAAGTTCACTTTTCTTGGAACACCCGGCACTTGGAGTCAATTTTTCTTTTTATGACGTGATGGTGGGCGTGCTTCCCACTGGTGCTGGCTCGCTTGTCCTGCCTGGGAGCTGGAGGGAGGGAGGGAGAGATGGCAGAGTCACCCACCTCGCTGATGCTGCCGCCCCCCTCCTCAGCCCGGCCGTGCAGTCCGGAAAGGGTGGCCAGAAGGGACTGAAGGAACTTTGCCGCGCTGGGGCTCTGGCGATTCGCCCGAGTTGGCTGCACCTCGCAGTCCAGAGGCTGCCGGCTGAGCTTGCCCTGCAGAGGAGATGCCCGTGCCTCTCGCCCGCCGCACATCGCGGAGGAGGAGGAGGACTGGGTGGCGACGGCGCGGTTTGTAGCCAAGAGGCGCCCCCTGGAGGGGGCAGGTCAAGGACGAGGCGCTGGCTCCAGCCCAGTCCCGGTGGGACTCCCGCAGCTTGGGGGCTGCGGAGGCCGGTGCGCAGATTAAGTGGCAGGAAGTCACCTGCGGCTGCTTGGTTTCTCCCCCAACCCCTGGTGGGGGCAGGGTGGGGCCGCAGGGAGTTCTGTAAATACCGGCGGGCCGGATTGAGGACCCTGGGGGGCCGTATCCAGCCCGCAGGCCATAGTTTGAGGACCCCTGCTGTAAAGACTTCTTCAAAAGCCTAAATCAGTTCAGGCATCCAGCTCCACACATCCTTGTGTTGGCTGATATAAGCAGTAGACTGCAGTGAGAGCTTACAGCTGTGGCAAGACAGGGACTTCCTATGGTGGCTTTGTCATCAGACATGAGGAACTGTGTGGTGAGGTCCTGTATTCAGAACTTTGTGGGGTTTTCCCTAGCTCCAAGGCTAAATCCTAGAAAGTAGTACAGCGGGTTTACTCTCTGCTGCTGACTAGTCCGAGATGTCATGGAGATGTGTGTTAAAATGGCGCATTAGAGCCAATTTAGATACTACTTTTCCAAAGAGTTCGTCTTGGGTATTAATGTTGGGATATTGTCTATACTGGAATGCAGGAAATAAATGGTTTTTACAGTTTTGACAGGTCAAGTGTTGGAGTACAGAATTGGACTGGTCTGTTTGAATCACTTGACACTACATCTAGACACTAGCCTTCGAATGTGTCCTCTCGTTGTACTGCAGGGTGTTATACCCACATCTCAGGCCTAAACTTGAAGCTCAGAGCTCTAAAATGATCTAGTGTAGAGTCAAGTCTTTCCCATTCCTACCTGGACAGAACAAGTAATGGGCACTTAATTCTTACCAGAAGAGCCTAGGGTGTTGTCTAGTTGCCTAGTTCCTGTTGTCTAGTCAAGCAGTTGCAGACAGTGAAGAAGTAGAATTGTTTGCCTGGGGAAATGCTGGGGCTCCCATCATCTGCCAGGGCTGAAACTTGCGTCAGAATCAGTTGGTGCCAGAGCTCCCTCACTTCATGATTGCTTTATGCTTTTGTTAAGCCAGGTTTTCCCTTTCCTTAACCTGTCAGGGTTTCTAAGCCAGGAAACTTGCTTTATTTTTTGGTTTTGTTACTGTATGATTTGTGCAACTTCCTGGTGCCAAACATAATAAGTGCTTTGGACATCTAACAATAATGGCATTGAAATTGCCCAGTTTTTGGGAAATACAGATCATAATGAGATCTCTCAGAGCAGATTAGATCTCAGTGAAAGTTCTGGTAAAATACATCATTTTGCTTTTGTTTTCTTTGCATAAATAATAAGTAATTGCACCATCTCAGCTCTTGTATTTCACGTTCACAGTTGTTGCAGTCTTAATGTTGTACCATTAAGGACTTGGTGCAGCATTAAGCCTCAGTCCCTGACTTTCATCTTCTGTATGTATGTATATACCTAAAGTCTGTGAATGGAAGAATTAGGTCTGTGGGGAGTATGGCAGTTGTGTTGCATCTTTGGTGGTTAGATAATATTTCATGCATTTATGACATTGTTTTGTTGAACAATTTCATAAATTTAATTAATAGAATAGTGCACGGTTTTAGGAGAAATAAAAGGTTTTATATTCAAGGAAACACATAACAATTTAAATAAAAACTGGCTTATTTGAAGCCCAGTGCTAGCAAAGGTCTATGAAATACAGATGACAGTGTTAAAAGAAAAAGTAATGTGTTTAAAATGTAGAATTAAGCTATGTATTTAACAGGTGCGTGCTAGCTTAGACTTATAAGAAGTGTAATTAAAGAACAATGATCTCCCTTGATTACTGACAATAAGCAAAGCAGTGTTGTGTGTATCCCTTGCTCTGTCTAGCACTGCTTGTCCTGACTTTATGCTCCCTCGGTGCTCTTTTGTTGGTTTTTGTTTGTTCTTTTCTGTTCTTTTCTTGTGAAAAATACAGACTAAGGATGTAGTTTCTAGCTACTGAGAAACTAGGTTTTGTAAACAGGCTTCTTTAATTAATTTCTTGTGAGCTTCGTTTATATTTATATTTTTCTAATATTTGCTTATAAACCCCATATTTTTCTGCATCAGCTGTAGCAGCTCTTCTGAAAACATGGTACTGTTTGTGTTGTTTGGGTAGCCTCAAATTTTCTTTCATACTAAAAAGATTTTTTCCATTCACAGAGGATTTTGTATGTCTGGAAAAATGGTTGTCCATGTGTGTTCTGTCCCCGAAATAATAAGTAATTGATTTTAGTTAGTTGTAGTGTTTTGGATGATATTGAAATTTGAGCAAAGTATTTCAGAGAAAATGGAATTGGTGCCAGTGCCACTCTGCTGGTATTAAATGATCAGGAAGGTTTTAGCAATAATAATAATAATAAAATGCAAAATTTTGCAGAAGTGCTTTTTGGGGGTGGGGGGGAAGCCCCTCTTTTTCAGATGTGAGTAAGGAAATGCAGGAATTTGTGGGTGGTAGTTTTTGGCAGTTGCTGAGCTTTACAGTGTGCCAGGGCAGGAGTGCAGTCCTGCATGTCAGCATCCACCGGGGTGGTGGTACCCACTTGTGCCTGGAGCTCCATGACCAGCCCTTGCTGCCAACAGAAGACGGCGCCACATCTGCCACCCTTCAGTCATCCCCTTGATTTATGGCAGGCAGAAGTGGACTCATTTATTTTTTAACTATTAGACATCTCTTATTTAAAAATGACTCAGACTAGGGTCTGTATGGAATGATACATTAATATAATTCTGTCAAAATAATTATTAGACCTGATTGGAGTTTTATTTCAGAAACTTTTGATGGGGGGGGTGATTCCCCTCTTCCTCCTGCGAACCTTTTTAGGGAAATACCATTTTGATGAAATGTTCATAAATCAAGGATGAGGATGAAAGGAAATATCCCTCATGGGGAGGCATTCCCCTGGACTGCTGAGGGGAGAGGTTTGAGTCTCAGTTCTTCCTGATCATCTCCCATGCTAGAACTGCTCTTATAAATAATTCAATATACTTGAGGGCAGAGAGAGCAGGGTTGATTTTATAAACTTGGGGTTTGATTTCCCTCCAGGAACACTCGATTCCTGCTGTGCCTGTGTCTCTTCAGCTTCCCAAGAACTGCCAAGCTGCAGCCTTCTTTGTGCTGGGGCAATCAACCACTGCTGGTCTTGCAAGGGGGCTGTTGCTTAATGAAACAGCTGCAAAGTCTTAGCTTCATTGCAGTGAAATAAGGAAACAAATGCATTTGTGGTGACATTTTATAAATAACAGAAAACCCCTGAAAAAAACCCCCAAACTTCCAGTCTTGCAGCCAGTGCCAGTAATTACATTGCTCTTGTTAGCCCAAGATAGTTGGTGTGAAAATGTACTGTGGAGTGGCTCTGTGGGCTTGGCTTGGAGCTGCTTCCAAAGGAACAGAAAACTCACCCAGAGAGGCACCCTGACCCCTAAGGAGGAGCGTATCCATCATGCAACTCTTGGTAGAAGCATCCCAGTAAAATTTTACATGTGCAAAATCCTGCCATGTCCTGAACTTTTCTAAGAAAGGTATCTTGGTGTAAATGAGACTCAAGCTTTGGCACTGTTCAGGTTGTGCTCAAGGAGGACAGTTTTCTGTAAAGCTGCTGAAAAGCTCCATGTAATTGTTGCTTAGCTGAGGAAAAGGCAGGAATACAGGTGATTCTTGTAGTGAAAATTACAGAAGTACCCAGTGACATATATGTTGCTCTCCCTGTTAAAAGCCTTTCTTGTTTAGGTTTCTGTCTTTTCCCAGAAAGCTATGTGGAGACTTGCACAACTACTTCATCAAGGCCTCTTGGGTGATCCTGATGAACCCCCCAAAAGCCATGTTGTTTTCACAGATAGGAGCTGATTCAGAGCCTGCAGATAAAAAGCTTTCTTTATGAACTGTGCATTACTCTGAATGTGTATTGTCACTTCTGGTTTTATTTCTTAGCATAATTAAATCTTACCCCTATCCCAGGACACTGACAGTTCTGTTTCTTCTTCGTGGTGAAACCAGAGGTAGAGTGCTCTGAAGTTGAATGTTTCCTGTTAACTCTGCTTGGGGTTGTGTATGTTCATGGAGAACCACCACAGTACTGGATTTGCATTGTGTGTTTATCTCCTTTCACAGGAGCCCCAGTTCCTGTGGTGTTCAAGTGCCTTGTGAAGATCTATGAGTTTGTAGATAAGAAAAAGGAGTAGAGGATTTTGGCTAGCATGTCAAGAACTCAAAGACTCCTTGCTGAAATTCAGGCCAGTAATACAAGTAGCTTGTTCTTTTCCACTTGTTCAATGTCTTCTACAGCCAAGTTTGCTGCTTGATGAGACTGAGCCCACTCTAGCCACACTTGAGTGTAATCACTATAAATGCCAGTAAGTGCAGTTGCTTTTTTATTATGTTCTCCTTCTTCTTTATTATGGATTGATCTGTTTAGTTTATGGGGGCCATGAAGCAAATATGTTACTTTGATTTTTGTTTATGAGCATGTGGTTTTGTTTTATATGGGAGCACCAAGGGTAGAAGTTTCTCAGCTTAGTACAACAGCATTCTTAAGGAGCTCTACTTGCTACAGCAGGCCAAGATTGAAGTTATTCCTGTATTTTAGTACCATAGTTACACTGGATATGTGGGATATGGCCAGTTTAGTCATCTCTCAATGTTCTGTCAGCTTAAGCAGTACTGCAACGCTTGTATGTTTTTCAAGTATTTCTAATTTGTCTCATTAAAGTTTGGCTGAAGACAAAAGGTAGCTTTGCAGGCAACATTGAGCCCTGCTGAGCTGTAGCTCTTTGTGTAATGAGCCTTATTTTAGTTCAGCTTTTAATGGAAAAACAAACTGGAAGTGTGGAGACCTTTTCTGGTTTGATGCATTTTGTGCTCTGAAATACGTCCTTTTCCACTACTGAGAGCAGGGGATCTGCGAGTGGGACATGCGAGCCCAACTTTAAGACAGTTTTAGCAGATGTAGTTAAAAGCACACATATAATAACTTTACCTATGTGAGATAATGGAATGTTGTAAATGTATGTGCAACAGAAGCAGTCTTGTCAGTGTGCAAAATCTAAAGTTTTCTCTCCCTTGTGAGCCCCAATAGTCTCATTTTGCAAAACCTGGCAGTCAATCCACTGCTCTTGCTATGAATAAAACTTGGAATTTTTTTTCTTTTGCTTACAGGTCTCAACTTACTGTTAGTAATTTGAAATTATTTGCAAACACTTATGAATTAATGAAATTAGAGATTTTCATTATTAATATTTAGACTTTTGATATAGAATTGTAGAGAGTCTACTGAAAGATTATTTTCCATTTATTTAATTTTCAGATTTCAGTCTCTAGAGCCCAATTTAACACTAAGTACAACCTCATAGTAACAAGAACACAATTTTGCTTTACCATGCTCCTTCGAGACGCTCTGCTATGAGGTGGTGATAATAAGTGGCTCAAGACTATTGCTACCAGTTTGGGCAATTTGAGGGTAAAAACATTTCTGGATAACCTTAATAAGAGCTTAATGTATAACTAGCCATATATTTATTATCTGTAATTCACAGGGCAGATGAAACTGTAGCAGGTGAAATGATGCCAGGACATCAGAAGTTTAATTGTTAAATATATTAGTTTAAAAAGGGAAGCTGAAATGTTTGCATTTATGTGCATGCAGTTAGTTGTTAGTCTGGAGAACCATATTGTGCTCAGGAGTATGCAGTGTTGTTTGTAGGCTTTGCAGGAACAGTCAAGCGTTTGCACACTGCAAATAGCAGGGCCACAGACAAAACGTGTGGGAGGTTGTTAATGATAATCAATTTTTTTTTTTCTGTCCAGCACAGATGCTGTGCTGCAACTTAACTCATCCATTGCATTTGACAGGGGCTCAGTTAACATTTTTGCTCCTTCTGTTAATAATGCTTGTGACCTATGCTTAATCTCTTTCCTAGTTTTGCTGCCTGTGTCTCCTGATCAAAGAAAGAGTTTGGTATTGGACTAGAGCCATTACCAACAGCTGGGAAGCTGGTGGTGGACCCTGTGGGCTTCCTTAACCCTGTTAAAGAATTGATCGTCTTCTGAATGGTTCTGCTTCCTGATTTAGGAGCTATCGAATGATCCAAGTTAAATTTATGTGGGGCTGAAAAATCTCTGGTCTGAACTCAGTCTGCATCAGTCTAAGTCATTTTCTGTGCCACATCCGTGGCCATTGATAGCTTTATATTACTCCATTAAGTATATGGGTAGGCTGCCTGTCCTATAAAGCATTTTGGTTACCTTTTTTTCCCTGAGACAGCTTATCCTAGCTTTCTTTTTTATATGGCATCATGCTTTGGTTTTGCTAATTCTGATCAGGCTTGATTACATGTTGTTTACCTTCAGACTTGTTATTTTTGGGTGGCACTTGAGACTGAAGTTACAGGCTGTGGAAGATCAAGTCCTTCTTGCTTTATTGGTCATCTCAGTTGTAGAAATTTAAGTTACAATTTCTGAGTTTGTGTCTCTGTTTAAGAGAGAATGAAGTTTATGTCTGTGTGCTTATATTAGCATGCGCATTTAAAGTAGAGTTTTTCGTAACTAACAAGTCTGAGGTGTGATCTTTATGGTAGAGATTGAGTAATGTATACACTGATTTATAATAAAGAAAAGAAAACAAAAATGCTAAGGCTCAGGAGTTTAATTTGCACAACAGGATTAGAAAAAATGACTGAGGTTTAGTTACCAAATGTCCTTGTGAATGTATAGATCCGATGACGGGTATTGTCTCTGCGTGCAAGTAGCCAACAGATAAAGCGCGCTCCATCTTCTTGCTGTGACAGCGCTGTTTTTTCCTGCCAGATTGTTCCATTCTACACAGGAGGGGGGGAAATCTAATTAAAGAGAGAAAATTGAATTTGGAAAAGACTTAGTATGCCATCTTGTTTTTTCCCTTACTAAATGCAGGATTAGTCATGATTGCATGTCATGGTTACGCCTTATATAAATGAAAGAATTGCTCTTTATTTCTCCAAGTGATCACTTGATTTAAGAATACTCCAGTAGCATAAGATGACCCCGGTCATTTGCAACATAGAGTTTCAATCACATAGTCAAATATACACTTATTATTTAGACATATCTGCCTTAACCAAATTATAACTAAAGGAGCAATGGATTTAGCCTGTTTCTTTTTGTGATTGTTTTTTAATTGTTTTTTTCCTTTGAAGCTGTTAGAATGTGATTCTGAGAGGCATCTTGTCTCTGAATTTTTGCTGGATGAGGAATTTGGCCGTGTGGGAACAGGGAGGGAAAAAATGGAGCTTGGGGCGGGGGGAGGAGGGGGGGGGAATGGCAAATGGGAAGGCATACTCCACTTGAGTGCCAGAACTCACTGCGGGATCTGAAGGTGCTTTTTTCCTTAATAGCGTTATTTGAAGACAGATCAGCATTATGAATTTCCATTAAGAGCATCGCTAGAACAGAGACAGCGCTGCTGCTAGGCTGTTGCAGTCGGTTGGCAGCATGATTAGCTCTAAAAGGAAAAATGTCATTATTGTGGCAGCAGGGGCTGGCAGGGTGCCTCTTGGGGTTGGAGGAGCCAGGACAGACCGGATGGTGATTTCTCTAGGACTAGATAAAGCAGAAATAGCTGGAAATGGGGGAAGCCACATTTAGCAAGCAGGTCGAAGTGTTGATCTTGTCCTTCTGTGAGGACAGAGCCAGGTGGAGTGGAGAGAGCAGCAGTGATTCCCTGCTTGGGCAGGGGGGTTGGACTAGACAATCTTGAGAGGTCCTTCCCATCCTCAGCAACTCTGAGGTTTGTGCGGAGGAGTCTGCAGATGGGACTGCAGATTGAGGGGACACATGCAAGCTGCTTGCAGTCCTGCTCCTTTCCTGCTCCCGAAACTGCTCTGCTCACCATCGGAATTTGCTTTTCTGGCCTTGCTGAGCTTTTCGCTTGCCAACTTCCAGGCTCACGCCAGCAGAGATGTCATTGCCGGAGGGAGCAGCAAGAAGAAAGCATTGGCTGTAGGAACATCGTTGGTTGCTCTGATCTACCACAGCACTTTGTTCAAGTGTTTTCCTTCCTTTTCTCTTCTGAAAGTGTTTAATGTCCCCTGGAACTTGCGTATATACATAGGCAAGAAGGAACACAATGACACTTCACACTAAGAAAGCTTCTAGTCTCAATTGTGATTTCAGCTATTTACTATTAATGTAAATCTGTACTTTATTAGGATGCTTTCAGCTGGTATCTGTTTAACTGTTACCATTTAGCTGGTCCTAGTTGAAGAATGAATGCAGATGTGAGAAGACAGTGTGTTATCATACTTAATTAAAAATTAATGTTTTAACATTGGAATTGACCCCTTTAGGTGGAGAGAGTTAGGTTGTGTTGAGCTGCAATCATTCTATATAACAGAGGTGTTCTGTCCAGCTGCATAGGCTTTAACTAGAGCCAAAGTGTACAGGACCTGAGGCTGTAGCCCCACAGCATGAGTTGGTCATTAAATGTTTTGTACTCAATAGGTAGTTTTGCAGAAAGAAAATCTGCTTTATGAAAAGGTTTGTATTACTTCTTTCCTATGTTTCCTAGACACGTCATCAGAAATAGTTGTAAGTGCATAGAAGTACCTTGTCTCCCAGTGTATGTGTCAATTACATCCCAAAGAGAGACTTTAAGACAAAATGGTTTGCTTATGTGAAGGTGGCCAGGAGGGTCCTGTACAGGAGCTTGCTGCCTGGCTTGCTTTTTATGATTCCCTCCTGTGGGATCAGTCCTGCAGACTAGGCTGCTTAGTTTCATATGCTGGATCTCATTCTGCAGATTTTCATGTGAACATGCCTTACTGCTGTGTTTCTTTTTAACAATGCTGCTGTAGTTTCCTGAGTAAGCTCTAGTTGAGGAAAAAAACAGATTTTTCCAATGTCACAAAGTTTTTGCTACAGTATGATGATTAAAACTGAGGAATATTGTTGAACTTGTGCTCTTAGTAAAGTGTACATTAACAAAAATGTTATAGTTGGTTTTAATTACTTGTTCTCATTTCTCTAGACTCGTCTCTCCCATACTTTAATGACTGTTGAATATCATTGAAAGCTCAAAAGAGCCTCATTGTTACCTTCCGGGGTTTGTTTAGAATGCTTAACATCTCTCAGGAGCTTCTGAAATGTAGTATTTTTATTTTGTGTTTTCCTTTGGTTTTAATTCTTGAATGATCCCTCTTTTCAGATTTCAAATTATAATCTATTCCCTGATGCATTGCTGACGCCCTGTGAGCCATGTCAGAAGTACTTCCAGGTCAGATGCCCTTTAAAAGATTCTGTTATGCAAATATGTGAAACTTTCCTCTTATATTCATTCTTCTTCTTCTTCTTCCCAGGCCTACATTTTGCTTTCATTTTGCACTTATACATGAAAAAGAACAAGCACATTCTTTTCTTTTTAAAAGTGCCTTTTTGAATAAACTCTCTATTCAGCTTTTAAAAAACTATTCCTACAGACATATAACACAAAAAAGTCTTATTAGAAGTAAGGACAATTTGGTCATGCACTGTTTTCTGTTTGCAATGGCATTTTCTCTCTTCTCCTTCTAGCTCTTTAAGGTTTATGGAAAGATTGAAAACATCAATAAAAGCCATTCAAGTAATAATGTTATTTGTTTTATTATGATGCTTAGAAAATTGGGACTACTTTGTGTTAAACACATAGTGGTGAAATTGTGTTAATCTGTTTCTCTAGGTATGTTTCAAGTATGCAGTTGAGACTGGTTTGTTTTAAAAAGTAAGCAAGCTAAAATAATGGAATTGCCATGACAGAACTTCTACCTACTTAAGTGCTGTCTTTATGCACCAACATTTTAGTAATGTTGTTATTCCCAGTACTTATAACATCCTAATTATTCTTAGTTTTTCACAAGAGTCCAGTATTTTTTATTTTAATACCCTATATTTACTCACTTACGACTTACCACTGTTCTCCTGTTTTAGCTGAGATACCAGCTCAGTGATTCTTGGTCTGCTTGTCCATTTGTGTTTGCCTTTCAGCAGAAGGCAGAGGAGGTGAGAAAAAGCTGCCCTGTGCCAACAGCATTGTCCTTGCTGGTGGCCAGGCAGCACGAGGAGCTGCCTGAGCAGGGGGCGCAGGGTCTGCCTGTGGTGGGGTGTCTGGGTGCAGGACCCCAGGCCTGGGGTGTTGGTCAGCGGGGGAGGGGCACAGCACCCATGTGTGTTAGGGACCCCTGCGGTGAGGGAGGCCGGGTCAGTGGGAAAGGCCAAATAAAAGGTACAGGAAGTCTGCAATTGGAATTTTGGTCTTGAAATTACAGGTACAGGAAGAAGTTGCATTTGCTTGAAGTTTTTAATCAGAAAGTTGGAATATGCTTCTGCTGGGACAAATGATGTGTTTTGAGCATCACCATGTCCTGTATGAGGGAGGAAGGACAGACTGTCGCTCCTCCTCCTTGTGCCGTTCTGCTGAGTGATCGAGGTTTTTGTCACTGCATTTAAGCATTTCCTTGCATTCAGTCATTTTCCAGCACTTCAGTTAGTCCTGGTCTGGTAGCAACTTCTGCCCTTTCCCATCTGTATTTCTTACTCTCTTTTTGCCTCCTTTGTTGCTTCCCTTTTTCTCACCTTTGTATCTGTTTCTAAGAGCGGAGGGAAGCTGGCTGCGTGCATCCTGGGGCCTGGCTGGGAGCGCAGGGTGACAGCCAGCAAGCAGGCACCTGTCTCTTGAGAGGACAGCCTCTTCCGCTCTGTGCACACCTGATGGTACTGTCTGATTGTTCATGGGTCATTTCATCATGATGATTTGATCAATGAATCATTTGAAATGGGGTCAGGAGGGGAGAAGGTGTCTAGTGAAAGGTTAATTTTGACATTTTTCTGCTTAAGTTCGTATACCAACCCAACTGAGAACACTGCTTGGGTCGCAAAGACTTCTGGAGTCTTTGGCTCAGTGGTTGATCAGTGTGCCGATGTTCATCCTAAGTCAGTGGGGGAGCTTTATCAAGTAGATTAGTAAAACGTAATACATTTTATTTTGGTGTTTCTATGTGATTATTCTTACAGTGGTTTTGATAAGTGAAATGCTAACGGTAGGAGACTGGCTAAAGACAATCTGGCAGGCAGATACTTAAGCTTTATCTAGGAAGATTATTTTTTTGAGAAATTTGTTCAGTGGTAAAAATAGTGGCAAACATTGCATGAAGCAGCTTACTTGTAACAAAAGAGAAGAATAAACTTCAGTTTTGTTCCAGATTGTGGTAGTTGTATTTATTGATGAACAAAAAATAATGCTTGTTTTAATTTGCTGAAGCATAAAGTAAAATACAATCTAGTGAAATCTACAGATAATGTGCAATTAATTACTTAAGTTCTAAAGGTCAGGCAGTGGGTCAAAATTATCCTACCCTATTAATTTTTTTTATGTGACTTCCAGATTGCCAGACTTCTAACTGATTCTGAAAAAAATATAAAGCAGCCAGTCCATAAACACAGGCCATTTTGTGTTTTTAAATTAAAATATGTTCTTTAGTAACATTATGTACTATCAAATGTGGCCTTGCTTGAATTAGACTTGGTTGGTTTTAGGCAAGATGCAGAAAGCAACACTTATTGACATTTTTATATGAGAGGTATATTTAAATTATGTGATGGTTGTGTTTTAGAAGTCTCTTGTAGCTAAAGCTGAAATTGTCCATAGGATGTTTGTTAGCTGTTACCTAAGCTGATGGCTTTTGCATTGTGTGTGGGGTGATCTGTCCTCTGAAGAATTTCCAATTAGTCTAGGCTGAGTAGGGCTTAAGGAAATGGCAGACACTAAAATCTGTAAAATTGATTTTTAAATTGTAAACACAATAAGTTTTAGAAGTTGTTCGAAGTGGGTGATTCAGGGAGCAAAGAGTATGCCTGGTCTGCTTGGTTTTAAATGAACTGGAGTGATGGTTGGAAGATGGTTTGACAGCATATCAAAGAGGAGGGAACTGTGTGTGCCTTTAGGTAACGTTGTGAAGTGCTCTTTTTCACTCTGTGTTTATGTGCATGTTCTTTTAAACCCCATATATTTAATCTCCTGTAAATCTGTACAGCAGTCAGTTCTGTCATATATCAAATATACAAGGATGCAGCACAACTTAGCTGGAATGATCTGTCATTGGCTAGCTCAAATTACAGCTTCTCATTCCTGGATAAGCCCCAGATACATTTTTATGTGCAATATAAGCAGACAGCGATAGCTGAGTATTAGGAACAACAGAAAGGGTGTTTCATGCTGTGGCAGATGGGAGTGATTTATTAATTGGCCTCTAATTTGGTTGCCAGGTGTCAAACAACAGTGACAACAGTACGTAAATTGAGGTGTTCATGGAGCATTTGTGTAGGTTAGTGGAAACCGTAAATAATCAGTGATGATAGTTTTTTAAAAATATACTTTTGGTCATTTTTTTCATAGTCTAAAAATCTGTTCCCTCAACAAACTTAATATTTTTCAAAATGTGAGCTGAGCTTCTGGCTAATAAAAATCAAACTTGCCTACAAGTAGACAAAAGAATGGTTTCATTTAACTGTGGAATATGTGTATTCTGCCCTAGGATGTACATCTTATCCTCAGCTTGAACTTCATGAGCTGTAGAAACCGTGAGCCATCTTCATCTCTAGAGCAGCTATTTATTTAAAGTTGATTGAATTAGAGCAGGATATTTTGTCAAGGGATTCTCCCATTCTGCCCCCAAAATCAAATACAGTATTGTGAAATACCCTACTTCTTGTATTCACTGTCTCTGACTCTCTACTTCCCCGTTCCATAATAATAATAATAATAATAATAATAATAATAATAATAATAATAATAATAAAAACCAACCAACTTAACAGACAAAAAAACTCCAAAAAAGACAGACAAAGAGCAGAGAAAATGCAGGTGTTAAGAGACAACAGCTGACTGCCCAGTCAGGCTTAAAATTAGCAGTAATTAAGTTCTACCCTAGATGAAAAAGCAGCAGCATCTGCCTGCGGTCTGCTTCTTAGAAATTTCTCAAATTTCCTGCTTCATAGTGATGAGTGGTCAAGGAGTTCTTCCCCTCCTCCTTGTCAGAGGTAGAGGTGAAATGCTAAAATGAAGTGATGGTAAGGACGACTTCTGGACCCGCAGGCATTTGCAAGGGGCACCTCTCCTGTCCCCAAGCCTGCCTGGAACAGAATTTGGTATCATAAAAAATTACTTCAAAACTTGTCTTATATAGGGTCAAGCTTTCTGCTTTTTCTCAGCTTCGTGATCCTGATGATCTCTCTGTATTATTCTGACTCTGTTTTTCCTTATTTAATAAGCTAAGTTTTTGTCTGCTCTCTTACCCACTTAGGTTGTGGGAGTTTTCTTACTGTAAAGCAATTATGTGAAGTGCCACGTCCCTTTACCAGAAGCCCTAGCAAAATAATATATGTAATGAATGTATTTAATGACTATTTCTTTTGCCTTTCTAGTCGACTCTGGCGTGGACGCGTTGGCGGTGTTTATGGCAAGCAGCAGCACAACGGATGTTGTGAACCGCAACAGCCCCGCCACCCCGCCCAACACCCTTAACCTGCGCTCTTCGCATAATGAGCTCCTGAATGCGGAGATCAGGCACACGGAGACCAAGAACAGCACTCCTCCGAAATGCAGGAAAAAATACGCGCTGACTAACATTCAGACAGCCATGGGACTTTCTGATCCAGCAGCTCAGCCCCTTCTGGGGAACAGCTCTGCCAATATAAAGCTGGTGAAGAATGGAGAAAACCAGCTCAGGAAAGCCGCTGAGCAGGGACAGCAGGATCCCAACAAAAACCTCTGCTCCACTGCAGGCATAAACGTAACTTCTGAGAAGTTTGAAGGCAAAGAGCCGATTCCACAGGATTCCTCTGGCTGTGAAATATTACCCTCGCAGCCAAGGAGGACCAAGAGCTTCCTGAATTACTACGCAGATCTAGAGACATCTGCTAGAGAGCTAGAGCAGAGTTTTGTTGTGATGGAAGATAAATCTGCACCAAGCAACAGCCAGGCTTCTACTGTTATTGTCAATGGGGAAGTCCTGCCCCGGAAACAAAACAAGCTCTCAAGCCCAGAGGATGGCCAAGTTGCCACAGTGTCATCAAGCCCTGAGACTAAGAAAGACCACCCAAAAACTGGGGCCAAAACAGATTGTGCCCTCCATAGGATTCAGAACCTGGCCCCAAGCGATGAGGACTCCAGCTGGACTACACTGTCCCAGGACAGCGCCTCGCCAAGCTCACCTGATGAAACAGGTACGCAAGTAAAGGCTGCTCGTGGCCACTGTGTTCAAACATGTTGCTTAACTCCCTCAGCTGGCAGCTGGAAGGAGAGAGGTGATGTATCAGTGCTGTTGATGGGGAAGTGGATTGCATCAAAACACCAGCACTGAGCTTGCACACAGCTCCTTGTCTGCTTGGGTACACTGACAGTGGCAGCCTCCCACTCAATCCTAGCAGCTTTACTGCTGCTGTAGGAGAGGTGCTAGCAAATGCTATTTAGGTCCTAAAAATATCCTACCTGCACCTTTTGCCAGTTTATAAATAACTGCTCTTCACTAATCAATGAGTACATGATTGTCTGGAGATGCCTACATACAACAAACAAACTTTTCTGAGCAGTGATTTTTAAGTTCAGCAAAGATTTTTACTTTTCTGATTCAAATCTTTGTGTCACCCATTTACCTCAAGTCATTTGATGATATTCTTTTATTTTAAAAGTAGTTCTCCAAAACCTTGGGTCATTTAATTTCTGTGTTTTGTTTTCTTTTTGCAGCAGTTTCAGAAGCTGAAACTATTGTATTTAATATTTTGGAAGCCAGGGCTCATTAATTATTTGAACAGTAATGATGACTTCTGCACTGGCTCTGTTGTGATTTACAACACATTTGTATTTTTAAAATTCTAGAGGTCTCATTTACTCTTTTATATCCAAGCCAGTATCCAAAGGTACAACTTTGGCAAAACGAGGGGAGGCAATCCAATTCTTGAGGGTGACATGGGGATAAAGAAGTTGATAATATATTGTTTATATTTTAAGTTATTTTGTTAATAGAGTGCAGAGATTATATAGTGTTTGGAGACCACCACGATCCGAATCCACCGCTGCGTTGCCTGTCAGTTATGCGTGATTATGGCAACAGTGATTTTTATTTTAATGCGTAGGTTTTTTAAAATCGCAACCAGAAATCCCCATTATGCGCCATGTAATGAATCTTCTGATCTTCTTTTTGATATATAAAAAACTCTTGCTGTTAAGAGGGAAGTTTTCATGAAGTCACCTCTTTATGTGCAAAATGAAAAAGTTTTCTGTTTACTAAAACTGCTGTTTGAGTTAATATTATTTCTTGGGATACTTGATACAATATGTGTGACGTCACTGACAATATTTTCTGGAGAAACGATCAATAGAAGATACTTAGATAACTTAATGCTGAGCTTGTTGGCTTGTTCTGTCTCTGTACTCACCCCAGGTTTGGCAATGAGAAACTGTGGGTAGAAAACTTATATCCACTGAAAATTTTAATTAGAGTAATTCCAAGTAGTCTAATTAAGTAAGGGTGGCCTAAGATGGTAAGAGCTAGCCTAAGTTTTGTTTCTTTTTAAATGTGTTTAAAATTGTCTTCTGACATGTATATTGCCGCTGTATTGTGTATAAGCTCTTTCAGTACTTGGGAAGGGGGATTTTCTGAGCTGTTTTGAGGTGCTGGCAAATTTGCTTATTTAAGTAACTGAGTGTTAGCTGAGCTGTGGTTTGTTTGCACTAAGGAAATAAAGGGGAACTTCCCCTGCTGAGTGTGGGGAGTTTCCTTGCCTAATTTTTTTTTTTTTTAATCAATTAATAAAGCCTTCAGAGCTCATCACTCTTCTAAAGTAGAATAAAGGGCTTTTCAAAATTCTCCTTTACCTTCACCATACTGGCAACCCATGTATTATAAACAGACAGTTATAGAAAAGCAGATCTCCAGACATCTGAGTTCAGTGCCTATAAGAGTTAAAAATAAACAGAAAGCCCTGGAAAACTTCAAAATTGCCTTTCAGCATCAAACTGATAAGAGGTGTTTATTTCTCATCCCTGTGGTCACTGTCAGAGAGCACAGAGTAGGACACAGGACCTGTCATACTGAATTGGGTCCCTGGTTTTAAGATGCCTATTTATATAAGTGTTAATGGACTCTTAAAACATCCAGCTGTTCCGATTTACAATTTACAGACATTCCTCTCTTAGAATTATTTGCTATCTTGAATTTACCTCCTCTGTGATAAACTTGTTTCATTCAGTGTTTCCAGTTTCTTTCTAAAATGGACTATCAGTTGGTACGGCAGAAGAGATCTAGGAAGTCAAATGTTGAGTTGCTGTGGATGCTAGGATGGCTTTTGGACATGATAAAACAGGCCAGTTTTGCAGGCTCCCCTGCAGCTCTTTCTGGGAGGCTGGAAAGGGGAGTGCAAAAAGCAATGCAGCTGCTGTAGAAAAAAGCAGAAATCGGAATTGGTGCAAGTAACTCCAGACTTACTCATTTGGGGGCAAATTTTCCGGTTGTTCTCAGGGGCACCAGCCTGTTAGAATTGAGTAGCGTGCCGTCCCTAGGCAAGTTCCTGTGTCTCCAAGGATGTTTGAAGGATAATAAGATAAGAGGTGAAATAAAAGCTGAATACATGAATTGAACTTTCTTTTTTGAGGCAGGGTCAAGAACAGTTCAGTCTTCTGCATCGTAATCACCTCTGCATTTTCCATCTCCTTCCCACGAGTTGCTTGAGTTACCGTGGTGCTGATCGACAAGGATTCACAGAATCACAGAATGTCAGGGATTGGAAGGGACCTCGAAAGATCATCTAGTCCAATCCCCCTGCCGGAGCAGGAACACCTACAATAGGTCACACAGGAACGTGTCCAGGCGGGTTTTGAATGTCTCCAGAGAAGGAGACTCCACAACCTCCCTGGGCAGCCTGTCCCAGTGCTCTGTTACCCTCACCGTAAAGAAGTTTCTTCTCAAATTTAAGCGGAACCTCCTGTGTTCCAGCTTATACCCATTGCCCCTTGTCCTATCATTGGTTATCACCAAGAAGAGCCTGGCCCCATCCTCCTCACACTCACCCTTCAAATATTTAAAAACATTAATCAGGTCCCCCCTCAGCCTCCTCTTCTCCAAGCTAAAGAGCCCCAGCTCCCTCAGCCTTTCCTCATAAGGGAGATGCTCCACTCCCTTAATCATTTTGGTGGCTCTGTGCTGGACTCTCTCAAGCAGCTCCCTGTCCTTCTTGAACTGTGGGGCCCAGAACTGGACACAATATTCCAGATGTGGCCTCACCAGGGCAGAGTAAAGGGGAAGAAGAACCTCTCTCGACCTACTAGATTCGCCTCTCACCATCTCAGGTCAAGCTGCGAGAGTTACCTCACTTGCCAACTAACTTGGGTGCTACACCAGTGGGCAGAGTTGGAAGTGCTGACGGAAATCAAGTAACACTTGCCACTTCCCAGAACCACTTACACCCTTTTGCCGTGCTGGGGACAAAGAAGTAGTTTCCCCACAAGCATAAAATACATCCAGTACATTTATGTCAGTGATGGTTGACCAAAACCCAAGAGATTCCCAGGGAGCCGTACCTAGACCCTCTGAGGTCACAGAGCAGATGTGAGAGCCCACCCTTAGGAGCAGGCAGGAAAAAGAAACCTCAAAGCAAAGCTTGGAGATATCTTGCGATTGTCTCATCTGGTTTTAAACATCCCTTCAGTGGAAGTGTTACCCCAACCTGCTCAGGCCATCTGCTCCAAAGGCATGTGGTACTTTGCCCTGTGGTAGATCTTTCCAGTCTTTAGTGTAATCTTTCCTTCCTTGTTGTCCCTGTGTGCCAGCATGGGTGAGGGGAAGCCCTCCTGACTGGGGAGTCGTCCAGTGAGGCCTGGTGGTGCCCATCCTGGAAGTCTGAGATTTTGGGCATGGCTGGGGCTTCTCACAGCCACTGCATCTGGGTGGGAGGGGAGCATCCGTGTGGGGTCTTCACAGCTCAGGGCTCTCCAACCCTTGTGTTTATGCTGGAGTAATAAATCTTGGGACCAAAGGGAGATAGGCATCTGGGAGAAAAATCTGCAAAAGTAAGACAGTTTTAGTCATATGGCTTCCGGGAAGGGAAAAAAAAGATAGAGTTCTGAGAACAGTTAATCTGTTAAAGAGTGTAATCTAGCAGATACCTAGAGAATTAATGTTCAATCCAGAGATTATATTTAGCACTTTAGTATCTGTATGAATAGGAGAAAAATACTGTTTTACTGAGAGAACACAGTTGAAAATGACAATATACTACTTCTAGGGCTTCTGAATTGTATTGTCATTTTCTTCTCTCTGTTAACACAATTTGTTATTCAAGTCCTGGAAAACTTAATGCTGTTTTGTGTTGGGTTTTTTGTTTTGTTTTCATGTGTTTTGTTTTGGACGTATGTAATTCAAAGACCCAGAAAAATTTACTCTTGAGCTTAATTGTTTGCACTGGAGATGCATCACTGTTAGATAAAATCCTCCTGAACTCTCCTTAGGGCAGGATACTTTTATTTGTGGTCTAATGAAAAGGTGTTTTCAAGAGGTTTGAATGAGAAGGCAAAAATAAGACAACCCAATTTAAAGATGCAAAGCAACTGGTTGGATATTAAACAACTGTTAATGTTGTTGATTTGTAATGTTGTTAAATATAATAGAGCCTGTTAACTATGGGGGCACCAACACATCAAGCACCGTACAGGAGAAGAATTGTGTTTTGAGGAAACTCTTCTTTCTCCTCCAGAGAAATCAATCTGAATCTGCTTCTTGACAGGAACTACACTGACTTCAGCTTTTAGAAATATTTTTTTTTTAGAAGGACTTTTAGCTTTCCTCCATTGGCCTCGAGACCAACTGCATCCATCCAGCTGATGCTGCTGTCATTCAGAGAGCATGTTGTGGGTTACCAAAGATCAGCTCCAGACATCTTTAAAACTGCCAGTGATACACAGCTGATTTTAAATCACATCAAATCTTTCTGCCCCTCTCTTCAGAAAACTTCCTTAGTCTACTTTTCAAAAGAAATTAATCTTGTGTTATTACAGCCTCTACCTATTCTTTCTCTCTGTCCCTATTCACCAGTTTCACCTACATTTTATTAATCAGTGTGGCACAAACAGTAGGAGTCAAGTGGACACTCCAGAGCCCAAAGCCAGGGGAGGATGAAAGTGATGATAGTGCTGTGTGTTGTTGGTTTAGGGTTTTTTTTGGTGGGTTTGGGGTGGGTTTTTTTTGTTGTTTGGGTTTGTTTTTTTTGTTTTGTTTTGTTTTTTTTAAATGAAGCTCACCAGAATGTCTGTAGAAGTCAGACACACTTACTAAACATCCTATCACCTGGAGAACAGTTTCAATGGACAGTTATCCCTCCTTAGCAAAGTGCAGCTTTCTCTCTATGTAATAATCTCTAATGAATGAGGAATGAGAATTCTATAAAAAAATACTGGAATTTGCTGTCATTTCCTGTGTTGTCTTAATTTGAACAAAAACCTCTCCCTCAAGAGCTGGGAACAGCCTCATAATTAGAAAGGTCCCTGAGATGTCAGCTACTTGATGCTAGAGAGTGTGGGCTTTCTTGCTCTGGGACAGTTGCCCTCCTTTCTCTCTTCAGAGCTTTGGGAGACTGTGCAGGGGCAGCAGCCTTCTCTGCCTCCCCAGCTTCTCAGCCTTTGCCTCGCACAACAGCTTCTTTCTCCCTGGCTGAAAATGTCATTCAAAGGGATATCAAAAGTAAGTGTCCTCTTTTTCAGGGAGTGCCACCACTGTATGCAACTGCCATGTACCAAGTGCCTGTCTGCTGCTGGCCTCTGAGCAAATCCAGGAGGGCAGTTTAATAGCTGGTTACAAATAAACAAGTTCAACCCAATGCAGAAATGACAGAGATGAGACTGGCCCTTGGGGATCAGGAGTGTCACTCTTGTAAATAGAGCCTAGTATTCTGAAATAACTGTACATCTGGGTAGAATAGCCCTCTAATACAATAAAAATTACAACAAATCGTGAACTAGTCAAAGATTTATACCAATGGTCAGTTCTGCCTCTGATTTTAACCAGCATCTTCGACAAAATTAAAATAGATGTCCTCTTAAAAGTATCATTTTTCCTTTGCAGTGCCTATATGATATAGACAATAAGTATGTTATTTACTGCAGAACATGTTTTCTGTGTTCCTGAGTGTGGAAAAAGATTTATGGTAGTAGAATATATTTAATGACTGTGGATAAACACAAGTCAAATAATGCTAGAGAAATAATATATTGTCACCTATACAATTGTAGGGTTCTAAGTAAACATAAAAATTTCAGATTTTGGGGATTAGGAGGCTCTAGTTCACACCTGCTATGCATCCTAACAGCTTGTCGACTTTTGATATTGAGCTTTTTTTTTTAATCCTGCATGTTACTGATAACCACATGTCAAGAACAGTGAATGTTTTACAGTCTCAGACTTGACCATTTGCTGACTGCTTATGAAATAGGAAAGGTGGCTATTGCTGTATATCCCCAGTGTTTGTGTAGGTAACATTTTGTATGCGGTGTAACTAACTGCATGCTTCTCTTCCTCTTAGCTACCCCTATAAGAGGATTTTAGGGAAGAAAAAAATAAGCCAATTTAAAAGAAATAGAACGTAAAAGGCCACACGGTTACAGAATGTTCACAGTAATGATCAGCATTCAAAGTGTACTGGTAGAAGGCCATAAAATAAACTGAACTTGAAAGATGACTCTCTGGAGTACACACTGCTGCTGTCACTTGCACAAGGAAGCAGATTGCTGTATTCAGGCAGTCAGGTTGGTTTTACCCTGTGGTTCTCAGTGAAGCTACCTAAACCCATATATTGAAGGCTTGGATAAGCCCTGTCTGCCCTGAAACCCAAAGTTTCCATTGTAAAGAGTGATGATCAGCATCCTTTTGAATTAGAATAGCTAATAAAAATAGATATGTAAAAGTAAATTAATGTCCTTAAATTTGGGAATGGGAGGATAGATGTTTTAACAGTAGTATAAAACTCTGCAATTACAAGAATTTGGGACAATAGAAGAAGCTTTCTAGGACATGTTGTATGGTCACGGTTGCAGTTTCATACTTACTGTTTACCAAAAAGATGATGTTTCTTTATTTTATCAGAGCTATTAATTTTCTTCCCTCAGGAAGGCTTGATTCAACTGCCTGCCTGGTGTCCCTTCAGGTGCCTGTTGGTGTCCCAGACAGGCAGCAGACCGGAGGCAAGAGCTAGGACTTGCACTCTGGAGGAGCAACTGCAGGCTAAGGGGGACACGCATCAATTAACACTCACAAATGAATTAACCAGCTGGATAGAGCCTGCAATATCGACCCTGCAGTGCAGAAACAAAATTTGTTCCTTTTCTGGGTCTGGCTTTGTTTTAAAAATCAATTCTTGGTTAATCTCTGCTGTACTGTGCCTAAAGGGTCTAGAATGGTTTGTCATATTCTTTCCAAACACGGCTCTCTCCCAGCGTGACCTCTCCCAGGGGCCAGGGGAGATAGGAGTTCGAAGACAGTTGCCTTCTGGAGTGGCTGTGCTTTGACTACCAAAGCGTTGCTGTGCCTAGCTCAGTGCTTTGTCAACTGTGGCCCTGTCCTAACTGAGATAGCTTCATCAATTTTGATGTTATTCCAGGTGAACTTCTGGCCACTTGATGGGAGTTTAACAAGCTGGTTTATTTTGCCCTTAATATTTCATTTCTTGTTTTGGTGCTTGTCTTTTCAGGGACGCTTTTCTTGCTAACATAGTGAAGCACATAATTCCTAGTCCTGACAAAATCAGAGTGCTGCTTTGTATAAGAGCAGTGCTATGATTTTGAGTGTTTTAAAAATAAATATTTTCTACTCAGCAAAATGTATAGTTGTGGGGTAAACAAATGCCTGCAGGCCTGGGTGCTGGAACATGTGCAATTCCATCAGGGAAAAGTGAAAGGCAACACCAGGGAGTAGAAGTGTGGCAAGACAACACAGAAAAGTGAATGCCGGTGTCGTACTGCTGCGTGGGTGGAAGCTACAGAGCGGTTCACAAGACCTTCAGGGCACTGCAGGTTTCCCCTAACTCCATAGTGCAGTTTACATTGATGTGTAATGTTAAGAGATAATTAGGACATGCCTTTTATACAGGGCTTGTGTGTTGTAGCAAACTGGCAGACTCTTCTGAGCATCTGTAGGCAAAACTTGAGTTCCAGAAGTGGCGAGCAGCTTAATCATGTCTTGTACTTAACTTGACAATCTTGGAAGCTTTTCAAGCTTCTGTTGTTTCAGGGATGGACAGGTATAATTCTGGATCCTGCATGTCCTCTCTGAGGTTGAACGTGTCTTGCTGAAAAAGCTCTTCTGTGCCTGGGGTTGTATGTCTTCACAGATCTCCCCTGAGACCATGGAAAGAGTTCAGGTCCAGTCAGACACAGGACCAAGCAAAGAGGAAAGGAAAGCAAACCACAGAAGAGAAATCAATAAAGGTAATGGGGAAAAGTCAGGATCCTGATAGCTCTTGCAGAGGGATGATAAGGCAGGAAGTTGCACAGAAGAAAAGCCACCATCAAGTAATACCAGACTAACTGCCCTGCTTTTAAAAAAAAAAAAAAGGTCCCAGTTCATAAAGCTTTACAAGTAATAACAAATTATGACCAAAATCGATCCAGTAAACCTCTACCTCAGCACTTCTGAATGCTGCATAGAACTCAGGCCAAGCTTCAGTCCACCTGATTGAAATGGGTATAGACATCTCTGGGGAAGGAAAGGAAAGGAAAAAACAGCATTACCTTTGGGAGTATTCAGCCTGCAGGCCCCTGTTTGTTAAAGCAAGCTGAGAAGATGGATATCTTCTTCTAGGTGGGTTCTGTGTGCGCTGGAGCCCTTTCCGACCTGGCTGGGTGCTTGTCTGTTGTCTTCTGTGCTCCTGTATCCCAGCTGCAGAAGGTGTGGTAGAGAAATGGTGTTGCTGCTCAGCAGAATGAATCTCTGGTCTTTACAGTGGCCCCCGAGCTTTTCCAGGGTCTCACAGTTGCTGGGGTAGCAGTGATTCACCAGGTGTACAACACCGGGGAGGCGATTCCCGCCTCTTTGCAGATAAATCCTCTGCAGAGTGGAAACCCCAAGCCTGGGCTGCTGCCATTGTTCCTCTGAGCGTCTACAGTGACACCAACATTGGGCCCTAGTAGCAGTGGTGAGCTTGTCTCACCGCTGCTCTCAGCAGAGGAGAAAGTTGATGGGGAGAACAGGAAGAGTTGTGGGGTAGGGAGGAAGGTAGGAAGGGTTGGAAGATGGGAGTATGACCTGGAGGCTTGTTGAGAGGAAGGACCCACTGGAAGGGGGAAGCAAAAGCAGAGTAACTGCAGCTGTGGAGATGAATGAGAACTCGGCACAAAGTGTGGGGAAGCTGGAATAAGCAGGAGCTGGAAGCAAGCAGGGGTGTTTGTAGACAGCAGGTTAGGCAAGCAGTACTAGCACAAAGACAGTGACAATAAATAGGATGGACTAAGATTGAGAGTAAAGCAGCAGAAGTGAGTATTGGGGAATTTGTGTGTGCTTGAGGCTGGGATGTTGTTTCACAGAAGTTCTGAAAACTTGAAGCCGGCAAACATAGGGGAGCTCTGGGTAAAAGTTATTTAATTCTAAGTACTGCTAAGAGAAAGTAAAATCGTAGCTCAGGACTGAATTCAGACCCTGGTGGAAGGTCTCTGCAGTGGGAGACACAGACCTAAATTCCTCTCGAGTTCCTGCCCTGGTATGTTTGCGCCTGTGGGTATCTCTATATCTTCCCAAGTCAGCAGCTCCTTCAGACCCCAGTCTCTCAGTGCATTGGTTCCTCTTCTGCTTAATTCTCACACAAGTCAGCTTTAGCTGATTGAAATGTAACTCAGCCTTAGTTAACAACATGGGATTGGCTGAATTGACGCTGTGGATCCTTTGAGTCACAACTGTGCTATTGCAAGCTATGGTATTAAACACACAGAAACCTGTAGCATGTACCACCAAGGTGCGGACTAGATGGTGCTGCAGGCAGCCCTGGGTTTATTGCTGCTGCATCAAGAGAAAGTGGGTTGATTCAGGGCAGTACTGAGCCATCTCCCTGGGCCTGTTTGATGGCACTTTGCATGCTGCAGAGACCTTGCCCTGAAGTCAGTCCTTGCTTGAGAGTGGATGCATGGTCCCTGCCTTAAGGGACATGAAGCCTTTTTTAAGCAATCCCATGAAAGCACATACATTTTCTATTAAGGCTCAATTGCTTCACTTTGAGATGTATGGAGCCCCTGGGTACTCAGCATTAGGTTGTAAATGTCCAATATCAGGATGCCACAGAGCTCAAGATAATGACATTAAGTGGGTTTCTTGCAGTGTCTGAGATCTGGGTTTCTAAAGCTTAGCAGTGCGTGTCCTTCAGTCTGCACATTTATCCATGATACTCAGTGCTGACAAATCCTCAGGGGGAGAGGGGCAGGACAACCCCGGATCTGAAGCAAATCATTTTTACTCCCTGCTCATAGTGTCTCTGGGGCTTTTTTATAATTTTTTATGTGGTACTGTGTTACAGGCATTGTTTTTAACCTGTATTTGTTATGTTGATCATTTTATATATGCCTTATTTTGTACATTGGACTAATTTATTACCTAATGTGATTTTCAAGCAAAAGCCTTGAAGTAGTCAGTCTCAGAACTATTTATGAAAGTGTTTCTCAATGAAGCTTTTTTTTTTTTTTTTGCTGAACAGTGACGTAATTTAACATTAACTACATTATTTTCTCCTATTATTCTGTTTTTAATTGCTTTTAAATTGAGGTTCTGCAGGGCTAATATGAAACACTTCTCCAGTTACTAACTCCAAGATAGTAGCAGTGCACTGAGAGATAGGTATAGTAGCACTGTGATAATACTCAAGTAAGAGTTGTAACTCTGTATAGCATGTTTCTTGTTTGCATATAACTGATAAAATACTTTAAATCTAACATTATGGCTTATTTTGCTTTTTAGAAGAGCATTTTTGGCTCTTTCCTGAACCTGGGAAGTTTTCAGTAAGGAACAAAGGAGCCCATCCCTCCTCCCCTCTCAAAATGAAAGCCAAAATGCACAACTCAGATTGGCCAAATGAATTTGTAAATTACAATGCATTCCCATTCAGACTTTAATTTAATTTTACTTCTCCTCTGCAAGAAATCACCAGGTTACCCTGGTCATTTTGGCTGACATGATTTTTGGCTTTGCTTAATTACTGATTATAGCAAGGGGAGGGACTTTGTGATGAGAACAGCGCTCTCACTAATAGAAGCCTTTCACTAAATCAATTTCTACCATTGCTGCAGTGCACCTTCGGGGAGCCGGAGGTTAGCAGCCTTAAGAAGAATTTTGTCTTCAAAGAGTGGATCTTTGCCATACATTTTTCTAAGCCTTTCTTTTCAAGTTTATACAAGCAGCTGAGGAGAGAAAAAACCAACATAAATATATTTCCAGGGGTTGATTTGCAGGGTGAGGGGCTGTTCTGGTCCAAAGTTGAGCTGATTAAATCTTGATGTGATTGATATCTAAAGGCTTGTGGGCTGAAAGTACTGTTTCAAAAGCTTGTCTCCTGAGCAGAGTCAGTCAGAAAATACATCAGTGTCTTGCAAGCTGGAATCAATTCAGTAGAGAATACACTGTATGCACACACTGCTGTGCTTCCTGTATGTGTTTTTCCCTCTCATTTTTTCCTGGCTTATTAGAAATGCAGTCATTTATATGGTCAACATGTGGTGTTTCCTCTGTTACATCTACTGGCAGTTGAATAGGGGTGGCTTTGCTTTTCTCCCACCCAAAGCACCATTCCTCATTACACTAATTAAGTAATTGTTTAAACATAGCAGTGTATTTTTCCATATTTGAGTTGGAGATGCTACACAGAAGGAGAATATGAAGCTGTTGGGACATGTATATAGCAAACTTAAAGGATGCTGGTAGCAGATCAGTACATGTTCAGCCATACGGGAGCTTCTAGTAACTGTAAGTAACACTTCTTTTCTATTTTACTTTTTCATAGCTCTGGTTGACAATGTCACTTAGCTCATTGAATACCATTATTTTATATGTTAAAAATTCTGCTCAGTGGAAGATCAGCTGGTATCTGACAGCTTAAGTTGCAGAGTGCATGGTGTGCAGTTAATGCTGTAAAGGTATCTTTCTGAATGCTCATCATCTCAGTAGTGAATTGACCAGTGATGTTGTAGACTTGTGATCCACAGAGCTTAAAGGTTTTTCCATAGGTTTAAAATACTTTATGAGCTGGACTTCTAGTTTCTCCTTCACATGTCACAAATTCCTCCCCTGGGACTGCTCTATTTTCCTTGCAGTCAAAGGGAAGAAAAAAGTCTGTCTAAATAATGCAAGAGCAGTACCCTCTTCTTTCTCTAAAGTTCAAGGCAAAGCAACTTTTGATATACTGAGTGAGGTTTTGAAGGTTAGAAATGTGAGGCAGTTTATAGCTAAGTATTTGACGGGGATCTGTCAAAGAATGTTGACTAATATCCTGAACATCTTTTTTGTTCATTTTGCCAGCCATAAATCAGTCCATTTGTCCAGTTCAAAAAACCAATCCTTTGTTGGAAAGCTGCTTCATATAGAACCTTTACACAACTTTTTTTCTTAATTTGTGGATTGTAATTAAATAGCATAACTATATTTGCTCCTTACAAAAACAAACTAGGAATAAGAAATAGTGATCTGGTTTGGCTTTTGTAAAATTATTTTAAATTTAGTTCAGATTTTATTTTTTTTTCCCCTCAGGCAAGCTAACATCATTTGTCACACTCTATCTGTAGCAGACTTTCAAGATAACATTTGGTGTTAAACTCAAATTACCTTATTTTCTTTCATGCTTAACTAAACCAGAACAATGAGTCTCCCTTTTTTGCCACTGGAGCCTGGCAGCAGATGAACTAAGGAACTTTGTAGTCTCCTGACTACATTAATTTCCCATGGCTAATTATGCTGAAACATAATCAATACTTTTTTTAACCAAGATATCTGAAAAGTAGGAAGAAGGCAGCGGAAAAATAGAGATTTCTGGGCTAAACTTCCACTGGCATAGAATAAGATGTTTATTTGATTTTTTTCACCAGGATTATTTTTTTCCACTAAAATGGGTGTGTTGGGCTTTGTAAAATTACATTGCTTATGCATATTTAGGATGCATATAGGAAATAAGGCCCTTATGCAACTATCAAAATGAATGTGTAATCATTAACACAAGATTGTTTTTCTGTGTTTCTCTTGATTTTATGTCATAGTTAAATTCTCACTTTCGTAACTATACTCCGTATTTCTGTACTTTAAATATACCAAGTGTACTTCTTTATGGGAAGCTTCTCTTTCCTAGGATTATCTAATCCTACAATTACTTCACAGGGAAAATGCATTTTCTTAAAAGAAGGTGCTTTGGGGTAGGGTGACATGGTAGTTGCCCCATTCTCTGTTCCTCCCAGCAGCTTCTGTCCACATCCACTTCGGTTTTAGTTTCAAGGAGCTGGTCCAGAAAACAGTGGTGCATGGTCCAGAGTGTTTAATGCTTCCCAGAGGAAATCAGACCTTTTGGGTGGTCAGGTGTCTCAGACTTGAGAGAGACTGTTGTTAATCTGTGACAAGCTTCAGCTGTCCCAACATAAAATGACTTGAGCAGCGACTGGGGAAGAGTTGTGGTTTTCCGGGAATGATGCAGAGAGAGGGGATTGCCTCTCAGGTCTAGGTCTCTGTCAGAAGTAGGTAGAGAGATACTATCTATGTGTTTGACCAACATTTCAGGTTCGCTGCTTCCACGGGTTGCTGACATCAGTGCAATAGCTATTTGACTATTTAAAAAAAAAAAAAACCAGACAGACAAAATCTACTGATTTAAAATTTGTGCTCCCTGCAGACCACACTTGAAATACTCTAGTAATAGGAATTACTGGTTGTATTTTTTTAACCTTTCTTTTTATATATTCAGGTATACAGCAGAAGCTTTACAGTAGGTGAGGGAATATATCTAGCGCTTGCACAGGAGATCTCTTTCGTTTTCCTCTGCTAAACCACCCCGTCTGCTGAACGGGCAAGTAGACCGACTGAGCACTTCAGAAGGGAGGGGAGGGGTTTTGAGGTGTTGCTCTTTTAACACATTTATTTTACGTCCTCTCTTTAATTACACAAGAATGCTTATAGGTATGCATTTATAAAGGCTATAGTACTGATGAATAAGAATAAAAATAAATGCTTCAATTTACACCAAGAAGCCAATTAAAAACTAAATGAAAACTAAGTTATAAATTTTTCTTTAAACAGATACACCTTGGCCCTAAATGAGAGTCTAAAAAGACTGTGTATTTGAAAACAATACTCAATTCTAGGTCATTGTTTATCTTTTAAGGTTAACCTTTCACTCTAATTTTTTTTCAGCTTTTTTTGGAGGGTGAGACATGGGAGATTCTGTGGGTTGTAGCAAGCGGGGTTTTTTGTGGGTCTTTTTGTTTGTTTTGTTTGTTGTTTGGTTTGGTTTTTTGGTTATTGGTTGGTTTTGGTTGGTTTGTTGTTTTATTTTTTTTTTTTTTTTAGATGGACAAGCTGCAGTGTTCTCATTATTCCAGGAGCTGAGGATTTTAAAAGTATCAGATATCATAAGACACAATACAAAATTGTAAAATTTTCTGTCAAAAATGCTGAATAGAAGCGTTAAGTTCACAAAAGTCATGTTTCATTTCTCTAGTGTTTTGAAAGTAAACTTTTTAAAGGAATATGCCTTGCATTTTGAATTCTGCAGTGATGATAAAAATCTACTACCTCATTTGGTGATATGCTGAAGGTCTTCTGGTAGGGTGTGCTTTGTTATTTTATGACTTGCTGATGGGTAAGGTGGTGGTCGAAGCTTAGAAGAGAGAGAAAACTCTTTGTTTTCTCCTTCTGGTAACGTTACTGCAAAAAAGTTGTGCTGGCTACGATCTTTTATCTGGGCTAATTCTGCTTTCAGAAGGTGGCAAGACTCTCTTAGAATTCAGTTACCAGTGCAGAAACAGTGAATTTCTAGCCAGCATCTCGCATCCAGTATGTTGCTGTCATCTCTCCCTTCTGCATATGAAATGCAAATAGCATAAGGGAAGCAAGACTGTAAACATTTACTGACATAAGAGCTCTTTTGAACTGTAATAATTGTCATATGCAAAAGCCTGTAGTTTAAGTGGTGTTAATTACTTCTCACAAGCAGTTGGCTCTGTAGTAATCACTGGATGAGATCTGCTTTTAGTTACTGCTTTTCATGGTAGTTCATGGTAGAATATGTTCCCCTTTCCTTATTCATAAAGATATTTAAGCCTGGCAGATGTATTTGCCTATAAAGAAATTTTTGTCTGTTAGATGGTTCTATAGAATTAGTTTAAAAGTAGTAACATCTTACTTTTTAGATATGTGTTAATATAAAATTGAAGGACAGATGTGTAAGAATAATAATATTCAGTCCCATAACTCCTGCATTGCCATTATCATATGAGGTTATTGTGTGTTTCAAGGTAGGAAACTGTGTACCTTTGTGCTTATGAGAACAAATGTGTTGTGGATTTTCCTTCTGGGGATATATATATCCCTTAGAGGAGGCTTGGATGTATTGCTTTGAGGGTTCTCATATCAGATGTGGCTTTTTAATATGATGCACTGTATAATTGTTGTGTTTACTTTTATGAAAGTCTTTTAATAATGTTGTTAATTCCACAATTTCCAATGCAACCTAATACAGACTGGAAGCTAGAGTGCGCTTTCACAACTTACAGAGATTGCAGTTCCATTTTTTGCATCACCAGATAGTACATCAGCTTGTAAGAATGGCTGTAAGCAGCAGGCCGTAGGCTCATGTAGTTCTTTATGGGTCACCTCTGACAGAGGTCAGTGGCAGAAATGTAAGAGCAATAAAAACAAAAAACCAGGGCTAGCATGAAGTGGTCCTCCCCCTGTTGTATCTTTTTCGCTTTCAGTAATTGGTGGGTTTAGGGCTTTCAGACTTGGTATGTCATTCATGTTTTCTTCTTTAATTGCTCTTAATAGACTTTTGTAACATGAATTTGTTTAATCACTTTTGGTCTCATTTGTATTTCTGGCATCCACAACATCCTGTGACCATGAGGTCCTTAATTTAATTATGTGTTGTATGAAAAAGTACTTCCCTTTGTTATAAAATTGCTTTCCAATAATTTTGTTAGGTGCCCATTGGTTTTCTGTTATAGGAAACAATAAATAACAGTGAATGATAATTTCCTTTCCATCCTTGCTTGCTTCCCACCATTCACGATTTTATAGATTTCTGTGACATCCTTCCCCTCCTGTGTCACTTCTTTTCCAAGCTTGAGAGTCCTACTGCACTGTGTTCTGCCTGCAAAAGCAGTTTTATGTCTTGTGTCTTTTCTAGTTCTGCTATGCCCATTTTTATAACAGGGCATGTGGAAATGCACACACTAGTCCTGTGATAGTTAAACTCTACACTAAAACAGTAGGCATAAGGATTTTTGTCTTCATCTTTGTTCCTAACATACAGCTTTTTGAACTGCCAGTGAGTACCAAGCTGCTATTGTCAAAGAACTCGATGACCTCGATCCTTCCACAGTGGCAAAAGGTAATTAATTGCCTGCCATTATATATGAGGATTTTAAGTAGTAGATCAGAAGAGTAACAGTGAAGGAACTTCTAAGAAATAAATAAACAACAGGAGATGGACATCTGTGTGGTGAAGAAAACTGAAAAGTGAAGGCTGTGCATTAGAAAAAACAGCTCTTGAAACCATGTGTCCTAATCCTGTAGGACCTATTCGCAGTCTTTCGGTTTTGCACAGCAACAAAGGTAAATGTAAATCTAGAAAGGGAAATCTTCTCATCCTATGTAACTGTGGTTTTCCTGCTTCCCAAGACCACCTGCAGCTCTTTGGCATGTCCACAAATTGTAACATTTTCACCAAAGATTAGATATTGTTTTCAGCTGGGGGAAGGACTGTGCTGTTGCTTGTGCATCTCTTGTTTTACTGTTTGTGACAACTTGTGGTGACAATCAGCTGTGTCTTTTCTATAGCCCTAATAGATCTCAATGGCTTCTGGTACTTCATATACCGGAGATCTTTTGTATATTGTTTTACTGTGCTTTGGCATGTTTACATTCTTACCAAGCAGGTGTTTGTTTTGAGGGAGATTTTAGCTCAGGTTTCACAAAAAAGGGAACTTCTGAAGTTGTTGTGTTCTGGGTACATGCAGCTTTGAGGAAAAGCTGAGGACGAGCTCTCAAAGTGAGTAGCTGTTTTGCTAATATACTTTGAATCGAAGGTGGTGCTGATTCCAAGTGAAATTCTGTTGTGGTTCTGCAGAATTGTAAAATTAATCACTCCTTTTTTTCTTGCTCAAATACTTGACCAGCATAGGACTCCAGTCGTGTGTTAGGTTTGTTTCTGGCTACTGTTTGCTAAGTTAGACTTACCAGGGTGATTGACACTGTAATTTTTCAGAGTTTTCTGCTAATTCTTGTCAGTGGTTATGTCAGAGATACCATTTCTATCTCCTTAAACGTAGGTTTCTGAATCTAGCTTCAGTTATGTGTATAAACCCATCTCTGTGAAAGATAAATAGAAAAATTTGGTGCTGCAGTGCCATAAGTAGATATGAGAATGAAAATAATTATATTTGTAACGCTAGGTGGAAGTTTTCAAAGATTATTAACACCTCTGAGTTTGCTTGAGACCAAAATATATCTGAATGGTATAAATAAAGATTTAATAGAAAGTTTATACCAATGTAGTGATGTGAAATACTTAAAATAAACTTTTGGCCTACAAGAGCCTTCTATGTGCTACCAGTGTGCTTCCTTCTCCCATGGGGGGTGAAATACAGGCAGCTCCCCTGATGCTTGCGTCATCTGTCAGAAGCCCCTGTTCATAAAGCCTTCCCACTGTAGATCCCACGCATTGCTTTTCATATATGACTCTACGCACTGTGCAGGAGAAGGCTTAGTTCACCTGAAACAAGGCTACTTTTGAAAAGGTTAAAGTTTTTTTTACCACAGCAAAAAAAAAATAATTCAAAGCTTGAAGGCTGGGAAGTGGAGCTGAGTTCACATCTTACAAGGCCTCCACACAGCCTTTAGCTGCCTGATACGCCCGAGCTTCTCCCTTAACATCTTTCTTTGCAGGCAGGCTGTAGGCCCTGAGGGCCTATGCGTTGCTTCCTGCGCTTGTGCAATGTTTCATTACTTATGTGCCTCTAATAGTACCATAATACCTTCTTCTCCCTTCCCTTCAGTACTGTAGCAATATGAAATTAATTTGGAGGTGAGGAAACATCAGGTCTTTGGCTTCTGTGTTGGAAAACAAAGGAGCCTTCAGTTTGTTCTCTAGTGCACATTTGACTATGGCTTTAAAGTGGCAAGCTAATCCATTATATAGATTGTTGAAAGTAATGTTGTGGATTTTACTGGTAGTAGAAAACTGACTAAATTAGGTAAGATGGAGTAGGAATGACATTTTTGCCACATCAGGAAGAGCAGCCCTTTGTGTGGGATGGAAGGGGGCTCTGCACGTTGGGCACACCACAGGACAGTGGCTGCTGGTCTCTGTGCACCTTGACCTTGTGGCTGGTGTTTGGGTGCAGGGAGCCTGCACAGATCCCTGGGAGTACACAGAGTCTGGGCGTGACTCCGGGCAAGTTATTTAATGCATCTCGGATCTCTCCCCCTACTTCTGCCTGACCTTGTTTAAAATGGGGCTTCTACTCCTGCCCCATAAGGTTGGTGTGAAGATACAGTCAGCATTTTCATGGTGTCCTAGAGCCTCTGCCATGCTGACTGTGGGGCCATGTGTTCATGTGGACTGAAGGATGAACAGAGCTTACATTTGAGATGGGAAATGGCTGTTCTTGCAGGTTTTGCTTTTTCCTGAAGCACAATATTTGATTTCAGAGAGTAACTCTGTTGTAATTCAATTTTATGTTCTGTTTTCATTGAATCATTAAATTCAGAAAAAGGTTTTTCACTGTAAATGAAGCTATCAAAGAAAAGCAGCTTTAGTCAAGCCACAATTTGAATTTTATGTCTGTGCCACTGGCGAACTTCACTGGCTTTTAATTAGCCAATTATATGCTCAAAACCCACTAATGAGCATTTCTATAAGATTTCAGACTATATCAATATAGTTATGCAGTATGTTCTCCAAAGAATTACACTCCTTTCTTTCCCTACATTGTTCTCTCCTGAAGTTAGAAGGCTTCATCATCTGAAGATGAAGAAAATTATCATTTGCCTAGTACCTAACTTTTAATGCAAATTTATTTTTTATGCCATTCCAATTCTAAAGGGAGAAGAAAATAGTATCTGCTAGTCAGATTCCTTCTGCCATGCTGTCTTACGTTATTCAGATTGAAGAGACATTCACTAATGTCATGAAATTTAAACTACTGAGGCTCTTTCTGTTCCTCAGTTGAAACAAATCTGTTAGGTGTGGAGTCAAAGCCTTTTGCCATTCTTTAGTACCAGGACTTGATGGCAAGTGTATCATAATTGAGTAAGGGAATAATATCTGTCCATCTGTCTTTCTGGTGTGTGTCAAGTCAAGTAGCACCAGCTACTAGCAGAAGGTCTAAGGGAGGTGGGAGCCACTTGCATCTACAGCCAGTCCCAGCAAAATAGAGCGTTACAGCTTGGGAAGTAACAACTCTGTAATGTTTGATGCTTGCAAAACAAAGAGTTTTACTTGGAAATAAAGCATTATGGTGCCGCAGTTCCCATGTGGAGAGTTGAGGCTGTTGAGGTGACTGTACTGCTGTATGCCAGACATTGGCTCAGCATCTCCTCCTGCTCTGCAGGTATCTTGCGTCTTGAAGTCAGATGGACATCTGTGTTTAACTGCTTTTAGTGTCAGTGTTTCTAGAATGAATATTTCTGGTTTGTGTGATTATTCCAGATTATTTGTTCATTGCCTGAAATAAAATCATTCATGATCTCCTCTGTGGATGTTTTGAGACCAACATGTTGATTCACTTTGAGGGGACAGGAGAATCAGGCTCTATATTTTAGAAGACAAATACATAAGTTCAGAGCTGCCACCAAAATGACTTTTCCCTGTTTTTCTGTCAAATGGTCGACTGCTATTGCTGAGACAGATTAATTTTGTGGGGATAAGGAAGACTGGACTCTCTGCCTGTGCATGTTGCGTTTGCCAGGCGTGCTGTGCAGTGTCTGCTGGTACAACAGTGCAAGTGCGGGCTTTGCTGTGGGAGTCCAGCAGTCCCTTGACTGAGATGGCTGTTTAATTTTTCTTCTTTAAACTGGACAAAACCCGCCTTCTAAAACATTACAAAATAGTTGAAAAGGGCATGAACCCAGAACACAAGGTCATATGCTGCAATCTTTCTGTGGGGAAAGGCATCAGAAGAAGAGATACTGTGCCAAAAAGAAATAGCAGAGGAGCAGCTGCAAATTGCTACTGGACTGTTGTAGCCCTGAAAGCTAACTGCGAAGACCACTTTTAGTCATTTGCTGATGAAGAAAATAGTGCTCTGGGTTAATTATTTGTTGCTTAGTGTTCTCTATGGTGAGGAAGTTCCTTGGAGTGCAGTCCCACGGTGCGAAGTCATCATGGATTTAGAGAGGTAGACTTTCCGTCAGGATTTTTATTGAATTTCTTTTTAAGTGAAAGCTTTTGCCACCTAGTGGAAAGAATAGAGAACTAGCACTTCGAGTAAGCAAGAAACCCACTAATACTGGGCATGTAGAAATTGTATATGGAGTAACTCACTTGCTAGAACAGTAGCAAATTATTCTGATTTCCTGTGGAAATTAGTTGGTAGAAATGTTCCGAGGTAATGGTGCATTTTGTTCACATGGTATTTCAGGCTGTACCTCATTTAAGCACAAAACTGGTGAACAGGGCATTTGTTTGTATGCTGCTTTCATTTATTTGGGACTCCTTTTTGTTCCACCCCAGAGGATACCTGCCTGCTCTTACCTGGGTCCTGGGCTCAGCCAGTGTGCTTTGAATGCCTCTGTGATGGCTCACCATCCCCACCAGTCGGATGGGGAAGAGGATTGGAAGGGCAAAAGTGAGAAAAACTCAAGAGTCAAGATAAAGACAGTTTAATAAGTGAAGAAAAAAAAAAAACAAAAAAAAAACCAAGTGATGCAAACACAGTCACTGATGACCTACCACCAGCAGACTGGTGCTCAGACAATCTCTGGCTGGGGGAAGAGTGAGAAACAGAAAGTCTTGGCCCTATGCAAGCACTGCTCAGCAAGAGCTAAACCACTGGTATGTTTTCAACACTTGTTTTGGTTACAAATGTAAAACACAGCATCTTACAGGCTGCTATGAAGAAAATCTTAACTTCTTCCCAACCAGACTCAGTACAGCCTCTTAGTTGCCCAACTCTCCTCATGTTCCTCAGCCTCCTAATCAAGAGATGGAGATTTCATCACACAGTGAATTTTGTGCAAAAGCTGTAGGATATGCCTCCACTACAGCACTTTAAGGTAGCGATTCATCAGCCTTTGCTCCAGCTGATGTGGCCCCCTTCCTATCTGTCTGTCATTTCATGTTGCCACCACATCTCCACCAATCTAAGCATCCACCTCCTCCAGGTAGGACGGGTCTTCCCAGAGCCTGGCTTCTTCCTGGTCCACAGCTTCACAACAGCCCCCTTGAGACAGCAGTTCAGGCCACATCCAAGTCTTCCTTTCTTCATCAGACTCTGCTTGTTTTGTGGGTGGATGTTTTTGCTTGGTGGGCAGACTAGTCCTCTTGTTCTTAACTATTCTTGGCCCATTTTCAAGGAAGGAACACATGGACCTTTCCTCATGGTCTTCCTGTGGTACTTTTCCCAGCTATTGCAGAATCACAGAATTGCCTGAGTTGGAAAAGACCTGTAAGATCATCAAGTCCAATAATTAACCTAACACTGACAAGTACCCAAATAAACCATGTCCCTAAGCTCTATGTCTAGATGGCTCGTGAATACCTCCAGGGGTGGGGACTCCACCATTGCCCTGGGCAGCCTGTTGCAATGCCTGATAACCCTTTCAGTGAAGAAATTCTTCCTAATACCCAATCTGAACTTCCCCTGATGCAACTTGAGGCCATTTCCTCTTGTCCTGTTGCTTGTTACCTGGGAGAAGAGACCAACCCCCACCTCTCTACACCTTCCTTTCAGGGAGTTGTAGAGAGTGAGATTTCCCCTCATCCTTGTTTTCTCCAGGGTAAACAACCTGAGTTCTCTCAGCTGCTCCTCATAAGACTTGTGCTCCAGACCCTTCACCAGATTCGTTGCCCTTCTCAGGACACGTTCCAGCCATTATTATTAGTATCGGCTCCTGTAAACACAAGCTGCGGCACTGGTTTCTCATGACTTCACCTCCGGACCTCAGGCTGTATTGCCCCTGAGCAGGCATCTTACAGAGCCCCAAAATTCTTCCACTTCAGCAGTGTGGGTGGTACCATCCTGAGTACTCATCCAGGGCTGTTATCAACAGTTCTTCTGAACTTCTCTCCTGAAGCCACTTGCCCTTGGTTTCCTTTGATTATTGCTTCAGTCCTTATGTCAACAGCTTTGGGTTTGGTGGTTGAAAGGGAGAAGAAGCCAGGACATCAAAACAAGGGGGTTTAGTGGTGTGGTTTTTTTCCTGACTGTTGACAAATCTGCTTTCCTTAAATTAGTCATCTCTGCTTGAATGCCTTTTATGCCTGTAGCAACCTGTGATTTGTACAGCAGGACGGAGATCACATCATGTGAAAAAAATAGTACAGTTGATTCATCCCAAGCTTTGTTAGAATTTTTAAGAAATCAGTCTTTTTTGATTACAGTTTATGTTACAGTTGATCAAAACAGCAATTCATTTTTGGCATAGATTGTGCCTGGTTGCATGGATACCTGTAAATCGCGCATTTCAGCACGTTTTCCTGGAACCTGTTTGAGAATCATCTTCTCCCCAGACACATGCGGCTGGTTCAGCGATTTGGCAAGGAGGACGACAGGTTGTCATGGCAACCAGTTGCATGCTGTGAGAAAAGACAGTGCCAAATGACCAGCTTCTGGCTGTTTGTCACTCCTCGTTGAGTAATGTTCCCCAAATTAGACAGGCTTGTCTGATTTATAATTACTTGTCCTAGTGGCTTGTATTTTTGCTGCATTTGTTTCTGAGGTAGCGTTCGTGCTTCTTGCAAGGATGCTTAGCAAGACTACCTGCTGACCATCGTTACTGTGACTTATGAGGGTAGGTGGTACTGTTGATTATGCTGTAGCGTATGCAAAGTGAGGAGAAAATTTGTCTTTGTGGTCTTTTTTTGTTTAACCTGCACAACTTAAACTTGTACATTTCACTACAGGAAATAAATGGGTTAAAAACAGTCAAGGCCCATGTTCTGTCTATTGTGCTGTTTAATTGCGAGTGCTTCTTTAATTTTGTTTGCCTTCCCTCGTTAATACAACATATCTTCCCCTCTCTTCCAATGTCTGCCTTGATCTTCAGTGTGTGCATGGGTTGGGGAAGGAATACACTCCATTTGGTATCAAATCCTGGATCTGATTGAAGTCAATGGAATCTTCTCACGAAGACTTAAGTTTCTGTGGTTTTATTTATTTTCCTTTGATCTTGTTTTTCTTTAGGCCCAGAAGACGGAAGGAAAAAAAAAAATTCAATTTTTTTGGAATTTCAGAAGAGGAGAAAATGCCTTCCTCTATCCCATTCATTTTTAATAAAACTTTTTTATCTTTCTGTCTTCCCAGCACCTTTCTTGTGCTTCCCCTTGTGTGCCCAGGAAGCATCTGTAACACGCATGTGCCATGTGGGCCAGCTCTTTCCTTATCCTTCATTCCAGCAATGAAGAAAGCTGTCAGATTTGAAGCTAGTGTTTTCCCATTGCTACCTGAACACTAGGACAGTACGTTGTTGGATCCTGTCACCATCCCATTCTTTCCAATTTTTGGCACAGAAGTTTCACTGCAGGTCTCTTACTTACAAACAGGGTGCTTTGCAGTTTGAAATCCTTCACGTACATTGTGCACCCACTGCTGGATTGTGAGCAATGGGAGGGCTAGAGACTGACAGGTAGATTTACAGATTGACTAGATTACTTTTGGAGATTTGGAAAACTCTGAATGTGTCCCTGTTTGGATCTCGTGCTTCCAGCTTGGACACTGAACATTTCCTTTGCGGTTAGCTGTTCACTGTGGAAATACACTTTTGAGACAGTAGTAGATAATCAAAGTCTAGATCATATCCTGTGTCTGGATGGTAACCCTTTTCTTCAGAGGCTCTTTACAGGAGAAAAGATTGTTACAAAACAGTCCTAAGACTTGAGATAACTAAGCTAGGAGTACAAAAACCCGAGTTCTATCCTCTTTATCTCTGTACAGTATGGGTATTTTATTTCCTAATGTATTTAGATAATGAAGAGTAGTCTCACTTGGTCGTTCTACCACCATGCAGTGGAAGGAGTCCTCCTTAGCTGGAAAGACTGACTGAAAATCAGGCTTCACTCCAGTGGAGCTGCATTTGCATCAGCCAGAGACTGTGTGTTCACATCTGCTGCTGCTTCCAAGTGGGAGAAATGAGACCTGTATGTGGAAATGAATCCTTTATAAAGCAAAGCACGTACATCCTTGTAATGATGCAGTGGTACCTCTCAGATTTCATAGAATCACAGAATGGTTTGGGTTGGAGTGGACCTTAAAGATCACCTAGTTCTGACCCCCCTGCCATGAGCAGGGACACCTTCCACTAGATCAGGTTGCTCAAAGCCTCATCCAACCTGGCCTTGAACACTTCCAGGGAGGAGCAGCCACAGCTTCTCTGGGCAACCTGTTCCAATGTCTGACCACACTTGCAGTGAAAAATTTCTTCCTAATATCTAATCTAAACCTACCCTCTTTCAGCTTAAAGCCATTTCCTCTTGTCCTGTCATTAACTGCCCTTATGAAAAGCCCCTCCCCAGCTTTCTTGTAGCCCCTTCAGGCACTGGAAGGCCGCTATAAGATCTCTCCGGAGCCTTCTCTTCTCCAGGCTGAACAGCCCCAACTCTCTCAGCCTGTCCTCACAGGAGAGGTGCATTCCTGCTCTTCCACAAAGTGCCTCTTGAGCTCCTGCCGTTGTCTTTCCACCTGTATTTGTTTCTAAATGACTGCCTTTGGCCTTCAGTGAAAGGAATATGTGGCTGTGCCTGCAGAAGAGAGCCTGAACTAGTTAAAAGCTGCTTAAGCTTCATGGCAGTTAGTCTCTTGAATTAAGAACTATCCCCAGATTACATCAGCAGAGAGCAGTGCCAGCAGTCGGGAACAGCAGCTGGAAAGCTGCGTTGCGTTTAGGTACCGGGCGTGCTGTTTGCATCTGCTGTGACACCACCGATACAGCCTGTGCTCGGTGCCTGCTGACCTTGCCTTACAGGGGATGCCTGTTAGGAGGGAACAGTTTATGGCATTGCAAAATGATAGAAAAATAAATGGTCTCCATGTGCTGCACAAGTTAGTCTGCTCTGAAAAATCCTGCTGAATGCTGTCGTTTTAATTTCTATTTAATTGAACAAGGACTAAAGAGTGATTCATAATGGCAGCAATTTGATTACTGTCCTTTCCCCTGAAAAAGTATTACAGTGATAAAATACCAGTTTTGCCAAAGATCTTGGTCAGCAATTACATGTGCTCTTCAGTGAATTATTTGTATTGCTTATTACCATCTCTTTTCAATATCATAACACTGCTTTCAGAGATCAACCTCAGATAGTAAAATAATTTTAACTTGAAATAAAAATGTAATTGCTGAAATTTCTGAATGTTACGCCAAACTTAGTATCTGAATTATAGCTGCAGCATGGAATTTATCACTGCTCTATTGGCAGAGGCTGTCATTTGGAGAAGGGAGTTACAAACAGCAATATATTGCATTATATGTGCTGTATCCTATCTTTTGTAGAATACAAAATGTGTTCACAAAGCTCTCCTAGCCAGAATTACCAGTTAGATGTGGCTGTGTTCACAATTTTGTGGAGGTACATCTCTGTTGCTAGTTGTTTCAAAAGAGTGATGGTGGGGAGCAGCAAGCGGATTCCTCTCTGTAAGTTCTGCAGAGACCAGTGCCAAAGATTTTTGGGGAGCAGCCTTGTGCCCCGTTGTCTTGGACCCCGTATGGGGTAAAAAAGCTTTAGGTAGAGGAGAAAGATCTGGTTTCCTGAGGGAATTGTCAGGTCCTGGTGTAGGAAGGTGGTGAAGGCAGGAAAGCCCAGTGAAGTCCACTCTGTGTTTTTCAGTTTCCCTCAAATGAAGTTAGCTTCTTGTCTTAAATCACATCTTTCATGTTTTTATGTAACCTTCCATTTTAGTCCTCAAAATACTCTACCGTGTCTCTTCTACTGTCATATTTTTTTCATCAGAATTGTCTCATGCTTCTTCCATAATAACATCCCCATGAATAGCCAGTTTGGGGATTTTCCCCCATGAGGACAAGGCTTTAATCATCTGTCTAGTAACTCTGGGAGGTACCTGCCTGAAGAGCACTGCACTGGGATTCCAGCTGCTCCAGCCAACAGGGCAAAGTCAACTTCGCTGGGCGCCCAACTTAAATGCCTCTACGCTAATGCACGTAGAATGGGCAATAAACAAGAAGAGTTGGAGATGTGTGTGTGCCTGCAGGGCTATGACCTGATTGGCATCACAGAGACAAAGTGGGATGGCTCCCATGACTGGAGCATTGGAATGAAAGGGTACAGGCTCTTCAGGAAGGACAGGCAGGGGAGACAAGGAGGGGGTGTTGCCCTCTATGTCAACAACCAGCTGGAGTGTATGGAGCTCCACCTGGAGACAGATGAGGAGCTAACAGAGAGTCTTTGGGTAAGGATTAAAGGGAAGGCAGGAAAAGGGGATGTTACAGTGGGGGTCTGTGACAGGCCACCAAACCAGGGAGACCAAGCAGATGAGGCTCTCTATAGGCAGGTAGGAGCAGCCTCACATTCACAAGCCCTAGTTCTCATGGGGGACTTCAGCGACCCCGACATCTGTTGGAGGGACAACACAGCAGGCCACAAACAATCCAAGCGGTTCCTGGAATGTGTGGAGGACAACTTCATTCTCCAGGTGGTCGAGGAACCGACGAGGAGAGGTGCCATGCTGGACCTTGTTCTCACCAACAAGGAGGGGTTGGTGGGAAACGTGAAGCTCTTGGGCAGTCTTGGCTGCAGTGACCATGAAATGTTGGAATTTGAGACCCTCAGGGCAGTGAAGAAGGTGCACTGTAAGCTCACCACCCTGGATTTCAGGAGAGCAGGCTTTGACCTCTTCAGGGATCTGCTAGGTCACGTATCATGGGATGAATTCCTGGAAGGAAGAGGGGTGCAGGACAGTTGGAACATACTCAAAGATCTCTTCCTCCAAGCCCAGGAATAATGCATCCCTACAAAGAGGAAGGCAGGCCAAAACAGCAGGAGACCTGCATGGATGGACAGGAAGATCCTGAACAAGCTTAAGATCAAGAAGGAAGCTTATAGAGGGTGGAAGAAAGGACAGGTTACCTGGGATGAATACAGAGAAATTGCCCGAGAAGCCAGGGATCAGGTTAGGAAAGCCAAGGCCCTGATAGAATTAAATTTAGCCAGAGAGGTCAAGGGCAACAAAAAAAGCTTTTATAGGTATGTTGGGGAGAAAAGGAAAACGAGGGAAAATGTGGGCCCTCTCCAGAAGGCAATAGGAGATCTGGTCACCCAGGACATAGAGAATGCTGAGGTACTCAGTGGCCTTTTTGCCTCAGTCTTTACCTGCAAGGACTCCTGCCACACTGCCCAAGTCCTAGAAATCCAAGGATGGGTCCAGGAGAATGAAAAGCCACCCACTGTAGGAGAAGATCAGGTTCGGGAGCACCTAAGGAACCTGAAGGTGCACAAGTCCATGGGACCTGATGTGTTGCATCTGCGGGTCCTGAGCGAACTGGTGGATGAAGTTGCAAAGCCTCTATCCATCATATTTGAGAAGTCCTGGCAGTCTGGTGAAGTTCCCACAGACTGGAAAAAGGGGAGCATAACCCCCATTTTTTAAAGGGTAACAAGGAAGACCTGGGGAACTACAGGCCGGTCAGTCTCACCTCAGTGCCAGGCAAGGTCATAGAGCAGATGCTCCTTGAAACTGTGCTAAGGCACATTGAGAACGAGAAGGTGATTGATGACAACCAACATGGCTTCACCAGGGGCAAATCGTGCCTGACCAATCTGGTGGCCTTTTATGGTGGGGTTACAACGTTGGTAGACAAGGCTAAAGCAACTGATGTCATCTACTTGGACTTGTGCAAGGCATTTGACACCATCCCACATGGCATTCTTATCTCCAAATTAGAAACATGTAGGTTTGATGGATGGACCACTCGGTAGATAAAGAACTGGCTGGATGGTCGCTCTCAAAGAGTTGTGGTCAGCAGCTCAAAGTCCGAGTGGAAAATGGTAACGAGTGGTGTCCCTCAAGGGTCGGTATTGGGACCGGTGCTCTTCCACATCTTTGTCAGAGACATGGACAGTGGGATTGAGTGCACCCTCAGCAAGTTTGCTGACAACACCAAGCTGTGTGGTGCGGTTGACACACTGGAGGGACAGGATGCCATCCAGAGGGACCTTGACAGGCTGAGAGGTGGGCCTGTGCTAACCTCATGAAGTTCAACAAGGCCAAATGCAAGGTCCTGCACTTGAGTCGGGGCAACCCCAAGCCCAAATACAGGCTGGGTGATGAGTGGCTTTAGGCCAGCTCTGAAGAGAAGGACTTGGGAGTGGTGGTGGATGAGAAGCTCAGCATGAGCCAGCAATGTGTGCTTGCAGCCCAGAAGGCCAACGGTATCCTGGGCTGCATCAGAAGTGTGGCCAGCAGGTCGAGGGAGGTGATTCTCCCCCTCTACCCCGCTCTCATAAGGCCCCACCTGGAGTACTGTGTCTAGTTCTGGAGCTCCCAGCACAAGAGAGACATGGACCAGTTAGAATGAGTCTAGAGGAGGCCACGAGGATGATCCGAGGGCTGGAGCACCTCTGCTGTGAGGACAGGCTGAGAGAGTTGGGGCTGTTCAGCCTGGAGAAGAGAAGGCTCTGGGGAGATCTTATAGCGGCCTTCCAGTGCCTGAAGGGGCTACAAGAAAGCAGGGGAGGGACTTTTCATAAGGGCAGTTAATGACAGGACAGGGGGAAATGGCTTTAAGCTGAAAGAGGGTAGATTTAGATTGGATATTAGGAAGACATTCTTCACTGTGAGGGTGGTCAGACACTGGCACAGGTTGCCCAGAGAAGCTGTGGATGCCCCCTCCCTGGAAGTGTTCAAGGCCAGGCTGGATGGGGCTTTGAGCAACCTGGTCTAGTGGAAGGTGTCCCTGCTCATGGCAGGGGGGTTGGAGCTACAAGATCTTTAAGGTCCCTTCCAGCCCAAACCATTCTATTATTCTATGATCTTTAGTGAGACAAAACTCCAACTGGAAAATATCAGTCCTCTCTCTGCACCCTGTCCTTTCATGTGAATCTGCCTGCAGAAGACCAGCTGTGAACATCTGTGTTGACCTTCAGGCTGACAGTGCTGCATTTCAGAAGTCGAGTGGTGACAGCTCACACTTACCTTGGGCAGATTTCCAGGTAGCGGCTTGCTGACAGGGACTGGCCAGCATGCCCGGGCCGGATGGGCAGCTCTGGGATCAGAGCCGGCCAGCTTTACTAGTGACACCTCTTGTCCATGTTTGGACAGGGATAAAAAGCAAGGTGAAGGATCAGCTGCAAGCTGACTGCCTGGTCTCCTGCGGTGAGGGCCGACTTTGGACCTCATCTGCAGAGTGTATGCAGGCAGTGGAACCACCTTGTTCAGTAAAGTCTTTCTCTACAGAAAGAGTTGGCTTTCGGAGGTCTTCAGGACTGTGTGAATGTACATAATGCCTGGGTAAAGATGTACCTCATTCCTGTGCAGACTTTTGAATTGGTTACATCTTAAAATAGTCTTTCCACTGATAAGAATTTGATTCTTCCTTGCTCTAGAAAGACAAGTTATACAGATAATATGAATCCAAGTTTCTTAAAGAAATGCAGTGTCTGCTTTCTGATACATCTTAGCTGCAGTGGCTCTCTTTTATTCCAGTTCAATATTGTTTTTCTTACTCCTGTTGCTTTATGCATTTTATATAAGAAATGTCTTACAGTATAGCCTTTCAAAGAGATCATGGTTTACTGTAACACACATGGTAGTTAAACCAGCCCCAATACAGAAGGATACATTCTTTTTGTGAATCAAGCTCTAATTTTCTGTAGTAAACCATGCTTTCTGTAGTATCAGAGCAAAAATACTTTCAAAACCAGAAGCTTTCTGAGGAACAACATGGTCCTGGTTTTTTGACCTTTCATCAACAAATCAGTGAAGAGCAGCATGGAAGATGCCAGGAGATGTCAGATATATTTGGATTGAAAAGGCCATTAAATGTAACGGGGGGGGGGGGGGGGAAATTAGTGCGATGGCTTCATTTTGTTCTGGGCTTCAAACATTGCTCTGATAAGGGACTGTTCTTGCACTGGCCCATACAACAAAAATGAGATACTTTGACTCAGTGTTATGCCATTGAACAAGGTCTTTCAAATTCAGAGGAAAATTATTTTACTACCTATAATCCCATATTCAAATAAAGAAAAGCCACTGGTGTCCTGTAGTAGGTCTCTGGTGCCGCAAGCACGTTTATCTGTCCTGTCAGATTTTGTACGCTGACACTTTTTGTGCTGGTATCTCTTGCGTTGGTTCATTCCCTTTGACTTGCGCCAAGTGCTTTCATCTTTTAGAACAGTCAGTGAACTAGGGAAGTTTTCCAGCTTGTGCCAGTAGGAGATCCCGGTCTGTGAAAAGGTTATCCCTGCCAGTCTGTCTGAGCTGAGGTGTGTTTGCAAATGGGCTGGGGGACTCACACATTCCATTTTTTTCAAGTAGGTTTGCATAGCTAACGCGAGGAACAGTGTTTCAGTATGAACATGTGCAGTCTGACGCTGTCCTGTCCAGGCATGCTTATCAGATGGTCTGAGATGAGTACCTCAATGCAAGGAGTACCTGGACACCAGCAGCATGCATCTTCTGCATAGACGTAAATCATACTCGTTTTGTGTGGAAAACGCAGCTCTTTAGAAGTCTGGAGCTGTATTAATTGAAAAAAAAAAAAAAATAATTCTTGTTTTATCTAAGAGCATATGCAAAATTATTTTGGTGTATTTATTTTTACTGTATGAATAAATTGTCAAAGTAAATTAATATTACTGAGCTAGGTGATACTTTCTTATCCTAGAGTGCTCCCAGCTGTTTTACGTTATTTCCTTCCAAGTATTCATTCACATACCAGATAATTTCTTCTCTTCTAACTAAATGTTGCAGAAGTGTTGTTGGTTTAAGTCTCTGGGTTAACAATTTTCTTTCTGCTGTGAGTTTTCTCTGCTTTTACTTTAAAGTCATTTCTGTTTAGGTCTTTCTGATACTATATGTCATTGCAACAATAAATAACAGTATGTTGGTTCCTCTGCATCTCTGGTTCCTCTCCATCTTTGGCTGATTGGTTTGAAAGGAGTAATTTAATGCAGCCATAGCATAACACTTTGCTAACTCTATATGGAAATACACGTATACACATACATATGCATGTATAGCAAGGACAGAAGCAGTGCCCATCTTAAAGTGAAGAAAATAACATTTAATGTCCTGGCAGTGTTGAAATATGGTATTAACTGTAAACTGTATGAACCTGAACCAATCTGAAGCTTTGCCTCTCTGCATAATAAAAGCTTATTATTATTTTCCTATTCTGGCATGCATTGAGAGGCCCAATATGCAAGTTTTATGAACGCTGGCATTACTGTGATATTTTGGAGTTCTGTGAACCAGTTATTTAAACTTACCCTTGTATATCTGGACTTGCATATGTTGCCATGTATACTTCAGTGTGTTGTTTAGATATTTGATCCTTGCACATCACTTTTTGCATGATGTGGTCAAATTATTGAAAGTGTTTTGCTTTTATTTTCATCTTATAAATTGAGAAGAGTGCAGCTGAGTTGTTCAGTTGGAGAACAAAGATGGCGAAGGTTGAAGATGAATGGGCTTTAAAACATGTAAGACCTTGGAGTCAGGACCTGTGTACTTGAATGCAGTCAAGGCTACAATGGGGGACATTTAGAAGCTGGTGTTTAGGATATTTGGGAATTTCTGCAACTGATTACATGAATGTTGCTTATTTCGGATATTGGGGCATGGGTGAGACTCGAATACAAGTGTGATGATATTGTCTAGTTTTTCTTCTGCAGAAGTTGCTCAGATTTGTCCTCAGGTGGTAAATCAGGAACTTAGGAACTCTTAAGTGGCTTTGGGGAAAAAATAGTCTAGTTCGTGCTGTGAAGTGTAAGAGTTATTTCAAGTTATCATGTTGTTTGTACATAAATGTGGGTAGCAGAAATGGGAGAAATTCAGAAATAAGCAACAGTGATAAAACACCTGTAAGAGGCTTGAGGATAGACTAGCAAGAAACAATTCAAAAAAGAGATTAAGAGCAGCAACGTAACAAGTTAAGTTATCTGTCATCTGCTGAAGGTGTTTTGAGGACTGTCTTTGGAGGTTGGAAACAACTTGGAAAACTTGATGAGCCATGGCTCATTGGTATGGTGCTTCCTTTATTCTTGGAGGTTTTTCTCGCTAGCTCAGTTCAACTGTGCTGGTGTCAGCCTTCCTCATGTCTGCTCAAGTGCTGGTGGAAATGTCAGTACAAGTGGTTAATTGTTTCTCCCTGACACTTGACGGTGGTTGGAGTAGACCGAAGCAGCTGGTTAATAGCATGTGTCATAATAACACATAATAAAAAGCATTTTAGCTGGGAAGCTTAGAAGAGCACTGGCTCCCTACCCAGCCTCTGGAAAGCATGTATCCAGCAGAAGGTAACTGCCCCTGTTGCCCTACAGCTGGTTTGCACAGAGGTGATGCCCCTGCCTTTCTAAAAAGCTCTGCATGCTCTCCACTGGTGACATCTCTTATATGCATCTGTCCCAGGTAAATCTAGGAATGTCTCTAATTATGATATGAATTGCTGGTGCATTCTTAAGGTAGTAGGAGGTTTGTCAGTAGAGCCAGTATTTCATTTCTGTGTTGGTACTGTGGATGAGGTTTTTGTTTTTTCTTACACCATTATAAAACCAACTGTTTTATGATGGTGCTAAGAAAACTATTATAAAATGGATTGTCACAAACAAACATACTGAACACAGTGTTTGTTTGCAACAGTCAAGGTGTGTGTAAAATGATTGCTCAGTCCTTTTGTTCTCGTCATTTTGAACAAGCAGTCTTTCAGGTGTTGTAGGTAAACACAGTGCAGGTTGGTCGATTGGTGTGTGTGGGGTTCTGTTTTGATAAGCTGACTTTGATTAACAGAAATATGTGCTCTGCTACCATGCACTGAGAAGGGAAGGTGCTATGATGAAGAGCATAGAGTACACCAAAACTCCAAATATTCTTAATATGCTGTGATTTAATGTACTTGAAGCTAAACCTTATTAGAAGACCTAGTTTATCTGATGGTATTAGCTGTCATATTAGAACAGCTCTTTGGTAAGTAACCTACTTTTTTCCACTTTTTATTGGTGAACTCAAACCAGACTTTATCACCTTACTCTGAGCCTCAGTAATTTTTTTTTTTTTTTTTCTGGTGTTCATTTACACAGGAACTGTACAACAGCAGTACCAGCTCCAGCTGTGCATCACTCGCATCAGGGGCAGACCCTTGGAAGGACTGTTTGTGTCTTAGTAACATTGATTCATTTCCTTTCTTCTTTTTTTTTTTTTTTTTTCCTCTTTGCTGCTCTCAGCAGATATATGGAGTGATCATTCATTCCAGACGGACCCAGACTTACCACCTGGCTGGAAAAAAATCAATGACGTTGCTGGAATCTACTACTGGCACATACCAACAGGAACAACTCAATGGCAACGTCCTGTGTCCATCCCAGCAGATCTCCAGGGATCACGAGAAGGATCGCTTGGTTCCATTACTCCATCTCCTACTCCAGAAACTGAGGTAACATGCTGTGTCTTCTTGTGGGCTGCATACTGTAAAGAAAATTGAAATAACTTTTTGATGTTTCAGGTTTAACTGTTAGCTAAGCTGAGCCTGATAGTATCCCAAAGTGTAGCTATTTGCTGATAATACATCGTAAGTATCTATTTTCTGTGTGCATTTTCTAATGGTTGTGCCTCATGAAACATCCTAAACTTTGGATGTGTAGGATGAATCAGACATATCTAAGATAAGTTACACAGCCAGTGCCTGATGAATGTGAAACTACTGCAGTTCTGTAGCATGTGCTGAGCGTTGCTGCATTGTATGGATGCAGGATACATGATTTTTTTGCACATTATAGCAGTCTTTTGACTGGACTCTTTGTTTGAGTCATCTTTCTTTTTGGTTCACTTGGTAGGAGTATTGCACAAAGACATATGAGTCTTCGAGACACTAGTTTCTTTACAGAGTAGTTTCTACTGAACAAGCATCAGGTATTCTCAAGTGTAGGTCTCTTAACATCCTACCAGTAAAAAATACCTGCACAAGTGGATCACTGTGTTGCAGTCAGTCTTTAACCCGAAACAGAACGAAATGCACGCTCTCTTCCACTTGTGCTGAAAGAGCAATATGCAATACCACCTTTTAAAATAATCCTCTCGGGCACGATTCGGGGGGTTGATAGATGTCATATAAAGAGAAAAGTAAAATAAATTATGAGAAAGAAGAGTATGCTTCAAAAAATGCAATCACTTTGTTTTAGTGTGATGGGAAGACTTCTGTGGAATGAAATACTAATATAAGCTCAAATTGTTTTGAAATTATTTTTTTTTCATAATAATTTTTCAGAAGAAGGTTCACAGTTTTATGAATTCAAGGGAAGTCTTTGTACTAGCTTTGAGTTTTGGATCAGGCAATTCTTAGGGGTTTTTTTGTTTTTTAAATGTATTTAGATATGATATTTCTTCTGTTCTTGATTTTGTTGATATATGCACCAAAATAACTTAAACAAAAGTTAAGAAGAGTTAAGGATGTTCAAGTATGCATTACCGTCTTGACCCTGAAACTTGCATCCTGTGTAGGCTGACACCTGTGCATTCTTGTTCATTATTTTAGAAAGATTGTTCACACATGATCATAAATGCCACATAAATGCAGACTTGACCACAGCATTTCGGTTATGGTTTACATCAGTCAAGCTCCGGTGGAATGTACTGTGCACCAAGCGTGCTGGAAATTATTTCTGAGAGCGTTCATGGAGAAAGAACAGCAATTGTTATCATTCAAGTAGAAAACAAGAAAAAAAATCCAGACATGCTGAATGTAAAATGCTGCTTATGCTTCCAGTATAAATTCCTGTAATGTACGTGTGAGCGATGTACACCATTAAGTTGGGTTTTTTTGGTTTTTTTTTTACTCTAAAATACGGAGAACAGGGCTTTAATTAGTAAGTTAGTCTTTCACAAAAACCCAGAAATCAGTATGGTTGGTAAATTGCAGAGCAAAAATGCATATATTAATTTCAAATATTTTTCTACCTCTGTTTAAAATGTCTTTATAATGAAAATTTCAGACCTGGTGGTTATGTGGCAGATGTACATTTAACTTTTCACAATTTTATTTGCTTTAAATTAGAATAGTTTGTGATTGTAAATAATGATCATTAATTCTCAGCAGCAACATAGAGACTATGAAAATGTATTAAATAAGACATTTGAGGACTCATTCTAAAATGCCATATATGTGAGTACATAGTAGGCTCATCTAGGTTTTGATATGGCAGTTCTAATTCAACAAAGAATTTGATCCAGCAAAGATCTATGCCTGTACAGTGCTGTGGCAGCATCAAGACTATATACTGTAAAAGATGATACAGAAAATAAGCAAGTTTCCAAAATTTGTATTAGTATTATATGGTTATTTTAACTGTAGGTAGAGACGAAGGCATGTGTCCCTTGAAGGTTTCTGCATTCATTGATAAGCATCTTGCATGCCATTATTTAAACCATACTGGCTTTTTTGGCTCGGTGGTTATTGAGGCAGCACTGCAGTACCACAGCAGCAGACTTGCTGCAGCGGGGTTCAAAACGAGTGTGGGAACTGGGCTCCGGGCTTTGTGCACTGTCAAATTCTGAAGCTGCTGCAAAGAAGGGGTGGAGCTGGAGTTGTTACAAGAACTGTTAGGAAAAGTTTTGCATTTCTCGAAACCACAGATATTGAGCTTTATTAAGAGGAGGAATCCTTTGGGATTCAGCTGGTTCTGAGCAAAACCCCTGTACAGAGCAGTAAGAGGGAAATAAGCCATGGTGTGGGGTTAAGAGATGGGGGTAGGTAATTAAATAATTTGTGATCTATATTATTTAACAGTGTCAGCTATCATGAATTTTTGGTTCTTCATCTCTCTGCAATCAGTACTTGCCAGCACCTAATCATCTCTAGGTCACTTGCAGGTGATACTGGTTTCAGTGCTTGTTGACTGCACTGCAGCCTACCCCAAGTGCTCCCCCACTCTCCCTGTAAAGGATTAACCTGGATGTCTGTCACAGGGAATATCTGACACTTCACAAAAGATGGGGAATTCGATCTAGAATAGGGACTCCCAAACACCTCTATCCTGGCACTACCTTTGGCAGCAGCAGTTGTGGTGGACAGCTTCCAGCTCCAAGTTGGACCACATGTGAGCTGTGTACTGCTGGTTCCCTCATTGCTATTTGGAAGCCTGTGCTCCAAGATAATCTGTTTTGGGAGGGCTGGTTTAGTTCATTCCCATGTGCTAGAATTTGTATTGCTTTCTTGTGAAAGGATTGGAGGATATACAGGTTTTAGGCAGATGAAAGAGTATAAACTAGCTTTGAAGACTGGCATGGCTAGCATTTCATATCTGTCCCAACAGGCTTCCATGAGTCCATAAAAATTACTTTTTATCATATTTGTCCGTGAAGCATCATGTTCTAGTCTTGAGATGAGTTTATTTGGGCTCCTTAAGCTTTTGAGTTTGTCAAATAAATATTTAGAAACAGCTGTTTGATTGGTTGTTGTTTTTTTCTAGAGTAGCACCTTATTACCCTTTGTCTTGTTTCCTCCTCTCCCCCTTTTTTTAAATTTTTATTATTTTGTGTCCTTGTCTCTTAAATGATGTGATTTACAGAAGCTTTGCTTCATTTGTTAAAATATGGCTCACAGCTGAGGGCAGTCATCAAAGAACAGATCAAGTCAATAATTTTTCTCTTGTAGCTTACTCTGGATATTTAGTATAAAGAAAAGCAGTTACTTACTACTATTGGACAGCGAATCAGAAAAAAAATGTGTAGGGAGGACTGATGCTGCAATGCATATAAACGGCAAAAAGGGTTCTGAAAAGGAAAAAAAGTGAAAATATCCTACTTTTGCACAGGCTGCAAGACAATTTTTCTTTCACAAGATAATCAGTAAATTTCAATCCAAAGCAATTACGGGTGAAGCATTATGTGGAAATCATGCAGATTTAACAAAAATGCTAATAAATGCTAAATATCAATAACATGGAACATTCCTTCCTTTCTTCCCCCTCGAAAGGATGAAAATGTATTTTGGTTTTGCACAGATAATTAAATTTGATGTCATTTTAGATGACTCTTTTCTTCTCTGTGTTGCCAAATTACTTCCTTTGTGAATCCTCATCTTTTGAAGCTTCTCTTCCAAATTTTAGAAGTTTTTGTTGTCTCTTTCCCATTTCCTGTGCAGATAAAAAGCCGTGGGGTTTAATTTTTAGTAAGAGCTTCTTTGAGATCATGGCAGAATTTGGTGATGGTAGTTGTGTCTTCTTGCAGCCTGGATCACCTCTAGAAGTTCTTCTGTAGGTAACGTAACCAGCAGCAACTAGTAATTAAAGAGAAGAGGATTAGTAGGGAAAACTAACAACTCAGTTTCAAAGGCATGTTAGGGAAGGTGTTCCTTACGAATAATTCCTCCACTGGGGATGTACTAAGAACACTTTGAGGTGAGAGGTCCACTCTGCAAATTAATACATTGGGCCATATTAGTAGGTACTACTTCATCTTGAGAATGAGCTGGACACCCTGCGAGAGTTTATCTTAAACAGGGACAATAATTACAGGAATTATTAATTTGGTGACGCTACAAAGAGGTGGCTCTGGGCCTCTCAGCCACCAAATCTCCTATCCCATCTGGCTCTTGTTCAGGACTGTGGGGTTTCTGTCCTTGTGGGGAAGAGGAGAGGGGCAACTCCAACATCAGCTGCTCCTTACAGGCTTTACAGAGAAGGATGAACCTCAGGTTGCTGTAGTGCTAAATGCACTGCTGCTTGTTTGGTTGTACCAGTGAACGCCTCTGAAAATTTTGAGGAGCCTGAATGGAAAATAAGAGGCTAGGTGGTTTGTTTGTGGGTTTTTTAGGCTTTTTTCTGTTTTTTTAAGAAAGCTGCTAGACTTTACAAATCTACTTTTCCAGCAAGAAATCTCTCTGCACTTCTTGTTAATCCTCCTTCCGTTCACTGTCTTTTTCTTATGCTATCTCTAGAAATTTTTTATTTTTACCTTGAATGTATCTTACCCTTTGATATATCATTATGTTTCAGTATTTCTAGTTCCAATAGTGTTAGGGTCTTCTTTAACAAAAGTCCCAATCAAATGGAAATCCTAATGTTTCCCCTTAATTGCTGTTTATCGAAGGCTGTAGCAGCTGTGGCCAACATTCATATTCAGATTCATTTTGCTTGCTTTTAAGATCATAGTTAAAGAGCAATTTCATTGTCTGTTCCTAATTTATATTAACTTCCCTTGTTTCAATCATTTGTTTTGGTAAGTAACTGTTGGAGGCATGTCTTTTCTCCCTTCTTCCAAATGCCATAGTATAGTGCAGTAATTAGCTGAAGTTTGAGGTGATCTGTTCCCTAACTCATCCTGTAAATATCAATGCTAACAACAGTGTCTTGTGTTTTTTTCTTTTTCTTTTCTTTTTTTTTTTTTATCAATGTGCTTCTTCCTGTGTGAATAATTATGTGTCTAGAAACAGCCATGGAGTGATTTTGCTGTACTGAATGGGGGAAAGATTAATAGTGACATTTGGAAGGCAAGTATATTGTCAGATTTTAGAACCTTTGATACTATTATCCTTGTTTTTTGCATGGCAGTGGCTGTTTTTTTTTCCCCTTTTATTTTTCCATTAATGTCATCCATAACCTAGGCCAAAGTGAATGGGGGTACTGCTAGGGATGTCTAGCTCACAAACATGCTGCCTTTTCTGATCTTTCCACTTGGAATGGATTCAGTCTAAACCAGCAGGGCAAGTGCCATGACATAACGAGTAAGATGCCTGCACTGAATGAAATGCAGCTTGAGAATATATGCATGCCTCTTTTCAACTTCAGCCAGAAATACTATCGCTTCTTTGCAGGGAGGATTTAATTTCCCTTTGAAATAAGAAATAACATGGTGGTATACTTAATACTATAGTAATAGCACTTAATGCTATAGTAATAGCACTGCCTTTATCTCTAGGACCTGCATGCAGCCACCGTGAACCCAGACCCAAGTCTGAAAGAGTTTGAAGGAGCAACGTTACGCTATGCCTCTTTGAAGCTCAGGTACAATGACTTCTGTGGAGTGAACAGCTCTATTTTGTGCTGTGCTGTAATTTTTATGTGATTTTAAGGTTGATTTTTGTCTTCTTTCCTTTTCTGTAACAGAAATGGTCCACAATCTGATGATGATGATTCTTGTAGCATCAACAGTGATCCAGAAGCCAAGGTCTGTAAGAAGATCCATAATGGGATAACAATTAAAAATTTGCAATTGTAAACATAACTTGCAAGGTGCAGAATGTCTAGTCCTAGGTTTTGAAATAACTGTACTGCCCCTCTTGGCCCAGTGTGTAGACTGACCATGCAAGACTAATTCCATCAAAGGAATTTGCAGATTTAAAGCTTCATTCAATTTGGTCAGGAAAGTGTGACTTATTTTAAAATAATCACATAAGCCAAGAAATTGCATGTTACAGCTCAAGATTCTACTGTCCAACTGTAATAACTGACCCCTTGCACAACTGAGTTTTCTGTCCTGAGTGAGAGAGTGCTCTGCTATTTGTCATGGTTGGATTGCTTCCTGGGGCATTCAATGACAAAATTTGCTCTTCATTCTCTAGTTTGTCCCTTTTTAAAATACTTTTCCTTGTTTATGTGGCTGCTTGAACTAGCAGCTAGTAACAAGGAAGTTACTTTTTAGAACAAGGAACTTTGTATTTTACAACAGAGAATGCAACCTAGTTTGAGGATAAGATTTATAGAGTAAAAAATTAGACCATTATGTGAACAAGCACCATAATTAAATTGGAGCCTTTACTGTTGTAATCTAAGGTTTTAGAGGAGAAAGAAGCAGCAGAAGGTTTTGAATGCTCGTATACATGTCTCCAGATTTGCCTTGTTGACGGTTTTGTCTTGCACTCGCATTCATTTTTAAGGATGTATGTGAATCTCTGTAATTGGAAATCCAAGTGATTTAAATAAGTGTTTTGTCTGTGCCATACACCTGCAATGACTGACAGGATCTGAAGCAGTAACAGAGTTAATAATTATAATAGCATTAATGATATATTTTATGAGAGAAAACAGACTGATCAGGGTACTTAAACTTCTTTGTCATCTTGATTATTTGGCTTGTGATGTTTAAATCAGATGTGAATAAATGTGTTTCGCTTGGCAGGCTGGCAGTTAAAAAGCAAGGGTTTCAGCTGCGCTCGTTACCATGACAAGTACTAAATTTTGAGCACAGTAAATGGAACTGGAGGAGTGATGAGCATTAGGTACCAGTCCTCATAACCAGAAAGCGATTCCTTTCAAGATAAGCTTATGGTATAGAAAGCATTATAGGGAGGCAGCATTTTCATATGTCTGACTCTTTACCAAGTGATTGGCACTGGATAGAATTAGGAGCCCTTCCTGCATGGAGAACTGTGGCATATTTTTGTGGGCAAATAACTCGTGTCATCATCTCCTTTCCCTCTCTAGCTTGCTGTTTAAACTTCAAAATTTATGCAACTGATGCCCATCTGGTTTCTGGGGTCAATACCAAAAGCTTATCCTCTTTCGTCTGTCACAGCTGGTTTTGTTTCTCCTCAGGCAAAACCATGCTGACGATGCTTAAACAGGTAACCAAAACTGAGCGCTGAAACATTCGCAGAAGTGGCTAAGACCAAGACAAGAAGTACAGGAGAAACTATATATAGTTTGGGGTTTGAGTTGTTTGCTTGCTTGTTTGTTTGTGTTTGGTTTTGGGTGGGTTTTTGGTTTTGGGTTTTTTTTTTTAAATCACTTGAACCAAAGCTCCTTACCTGCCGTCTGTCACTGCCAGATCTCTACTGCACAACATGGGGATGTTGTGCAGGGGCAGTAGTGACGGTGTGCGTGGTCCCGTGGGTGAAGCTCAGCAGGGCTGATGTTGCTTTGCAGCAGGAGAGGCTGTGGGCAGAGCTGTTCTGCCCACTGCATCTGCCTCTGCCCTGAGGAGAAGACAAGCAGCTGCTGCATGGCCGTACCTCACAGGGACATGAAGTGATCAGGAAACAACAGGGAAAATCTTCATCTCTGCAAAATACTCTGGGATCTTTAATTCTCACATTGATGGGAAGGGAGTGTGGTAGTCTGATAGGACTAGAAACTGATGGCCTGAGACTTAGAAAAACAGATTTTTTTAGCCCCTTAGGTTCTCCACCACCACGTGACATGCCTTAACTATATTTGATTGAAGCTTACTTTTGCGTGGCATTAAACACAGATACCTTTTCTTCATTTCAGCATAAGAGAAGGAAGCTTTTTTTAACTCATTAAACTGTCTATTGAAATAATTTGTTAAAATGAACCTTGTTAAAGATATTTTAGAGATTTTAAATCTATTAATGACACTGGCCAGTACATTTGGAAAAAAATGAAATTAAAAAATTAAATTTCCTCAATGGCACGGAGTAATGTTGTCTTTCAGCAAAGGGAACCATGCCACCTTGTGGAAAGCTGAAGTAGTTGTCTTCCCCCAGAGTCTGTCAACTTCTGCAAAGCATGTAGCACTGCTGAAATGTCAGGTTTGGGAAAACTGTCATTTTCGTGTAAGAAAAGTGATTTATGTAGCAACACAGCTAAGTAGTCAAAATTGTCAGTAAACAACAAATGTTTCTTTATACATCATGTGCTTAAGATGCAGTTCAGAGCTTCAGATCCTTGGCATCTCGGTGCATGTCTGCACAAGGCCATAAAAGAGAAGGCGAAGTGGGAGAAAGGGGAGAATGATTATGTTCTTGATTTCAGTAATTTATTTTGGTAGGAATTTCTTGAAGGGATGGCTCATTGCGCTTGACAAGGATCCTGATTTTGCATGTGAAACATGCACAACTGGAAATGAGTTTTGAATAGGTAATTCCCAGGAGATAGATCATAACCTTGGTTAATTTGTAGAGCAACCTGTGCCTTCCTAATTGAGTTTCAAGGGAGGTAAAAAGATACTTTTACCAGTCCTGACCTGTAAATTCCTCTGTCTCTTTTTACATTGTTGTAAAATGTGATGGCCATGTGTAAAATACAGGAAGATGGTAAATTTTTTCCTTGCAGTCATGCAAAGAAACTGAACCTCCTTGGAAACCTGCCTTTGTCCCTAAGAATAGGATGAAAAATAGAAAGCTTGTGTGACCCAATTTCTCCAAAATAGTTTCAGAATTGGCCTGTTTGGCCTGATATTTGGGCTCACCTTTATTCTCTCCCTTTAAATGTGATTTTCTGCTACAGCTTAATTTAGTCTTTCTGTGTTAAGCATGGATTTTCTAATTCTCTATCCACATTAGCCTGTTCAGCTGAGCTTCAGTTTCTGGCCTTGCCATTTAGAGTAGTTTCAGCTATATATTGATGACTAAGAATGGAAAGAATGTATTTATACCTGTGGAAGTGCTAGGCAGTTGCTCCGAAAGTCTGTTTCCTACTTTAGAAACCAGTAAATACTCAGGATCTCAAAAGAAAGGAAGAGGAGACTGTTTCCAAGAGGGACAGAGGTAGGAGATGCTGATGCCAGTTATTTAAATTTAATTTCTTAACTGTAGGTGAATGAAAACACATCTGGACACATGGGAAGTGAGTTGGTGATGAACTCCTGGGGGTTACCTGGGCATTAGGGATTAACCAGTTGGGCTTTTGGAGCTTGTCAGACAATTTGTGGCTGTCATAGAAGTGGCCTGTAAATAGCACTATCAAAATAATTTTACAAAATACTGTGTGCCCTGCAAAGAGTTAATATCTATCTCTCTGTTGCTTTTCTTGCTATGGAGGCAGGTATGTATGTTTTTGAGACATCCTACGTTTGCTTCTTTCTGGTATTCTCCAGAAGCAAATACCATGGCTAGACACAGGACCATTAGTAAGTAATCAGCGTGTCTCCTTGGTGATGGAGATGAGTCTGATTTCTGATGCAAGTGAAGACTTAACCAGACAGGAGGAGTTTTTGCCATGTCTAGTAATTCCAAGAAAGGATAATCTTTTCATACTGAAGTACATATGCTCCCTCACAGTCAGAGTAGCTTCCAGAATTATTGGTGCAAACAGGGAGTATCCAAACTTTTTCAGCAGTTTCACAGTCCACCTCATGCTGCACATAATCTTCTCACGAGCACATAAAACGCTACAAAAAGCCTCAGTTCAATTCATTTCAGCTAATGGACTCAGTTAATGGACTCAATTCAGTTAATTAAATCTCAGGAGTTTATTCCATTGTAAGTCTCCTTAACAAAAAAAAGATTAAATCTAAAAGAAAAATTAGGCATTTTCAACAGTTTTTCTTCCAAAATGGTACTTCAGCTTGGTTTTGGAATAGGAATTTGTTTCTTTCAAAAACAACCCTTGGTTTTTATTCCCTAGGAAACAGGACCTGTTACAGGGTAGAGGACTAGAAGAAGTCTTGAACCCATTCATTTACCCTTCTAGAGAACCACAATGTATAATCCCATGTATTAATTTCAAGTTTCTTCTTAAAATTTTTTTGGGGAAATTTTTTTTTTTTTGCCTTGACTAGTCTTACTGATAAACTGATTCAAATATTACCTTCCTTAGTTGCTCAAAAACCAGAAGCCTTTTAACCTAAACCTTTTGAGGTCATTTTTCATTCTCCTAAACTATGTTTAGCCATCTTTAGTACATTTATAGCAGGCAATTATGTCTCTTCATCAGCTTAGTTTTATTAAAGTAAACAAGCTAAGTGCTTTTAATTATTCATAATGAGGCTAGGAGAGTTGCTATCTTCTTATGAGTCCCTGTTTTGCTGACTGTTGTAGCAGTTCTGTGTTCTCTGTCTTTAATTTTTAAACATGAGTGATCAGGTTTGTTACTTTGGGTGGAGTTTCTCCAGGGTCTTGTAGCTTGAAAATTTTCTTATTCCTCACACCCCAACCCCCAATAACATCAAAATACCTTCTTTGCCTGTGAAGTTCCAGTACTGACAGTGACTTTGCTCCAGGGTTTCCAGTCTTTTGACCAAGACTTGTTGCTGGGGTAAGAAGAACATAAATAGCAATTACCTTACAGGAGGATAAATGCTGCAGAGAGGAGCTCTGTGAGTCACGCTTTTCCCCTGAAGCAATTACTACCTTGTGAGTGCTGTGGGTGGCCAGGTTGCATGGGCAGTTCAGGTGTGTGCCAGTGTTATCTTCAGTATGGTTTCTCATGGAGATGCACTTTTTCTTGGCTGGAGTCTATATACAGCATCTTGCTGTGCACAACCACTTAATAAACCTGGCTGTTGTGCAGAACACAAGAAAAACCTAGCTGCTGCTCTTAGAGAGAGATTTTTTTTTTTTTCTTGGAAGAATCTGCACTTCCTCATATTTTAATGTTTCTTATTTTTGAGTAGTTTTAATCACAATTTATTCACTGCTCTGTGGTGCAGCACAGTAAACTTTCTGAGCCAGCAGTACTTGGTATATGATTGATGAAGGAGCCCTCAGGAGTGGACAGAAACCAGAGGAAGAACCAGTCTTCATCATACTCATGTCCCACAGGCAAAAAGCTCCTGTTGCCGTTCTGCAGAGCAATGGATTTGGTGCGCCAGGAGCTGCCAGTTTAGCTCAGCCTCTGCTGATACTGCTGACCTGATCAGATTATATACTTGTATTTCTCTTCAATTCTTTCCATTAGCTTGCCAGTTTAGGGTGTTTCAGGAAAATAGCCTGCTATAGTCTGCAATGTCACAATGTTTACCATTCCATTGCGCAGGTTTTGAATGAGAAAAGGGCAGAGTGTGGGTGTATATGTTAAATATATATATATGTTATATGTTGTGTATACACAGGTTGAAAACAGCATGGTACAACTTTGGTGGGTTATTTGTCCATTGTCAACCTGCTGAAGGGTATATTCATGGAGGAAGTTAATTTAAAAATCAATTAAAATTGAACATCGTGTTGAATGACAGAGCAATATCCAGCATGTACATTTATTTTGGTATTAGTTCTAGCTCTAAATTTTACTTAAAAACGCAGAGGTCTTCCTTGCTAACATTTCCTGCATTTCATCAAAGAGAAAAGGGAATGGGAGGTAATATTTATCTCTTAAGAGTTTTAAAAACCTGAGATATGCAATACATCATAATGCCATGTTGCTCCTGTGCGGGTATGCATTATTGCATATGCTTGAATTGTGACTTTGGAACCTGTTGTAAACATCATTTCTACAGAAATTGAATTACTCTTAACAATGTTGCTTCTAAAGAGATATGAAATCTTGACTCTAGTGAAGACAAAAAGTTTTTTTCCATTAATTCCATAAGGTTGAGAGTTCACCCAAAGGTTTTTGTTTTGTTTAAGTGGGATGTCATGCATATTGCTTTTGAAATGATGCATCACAGTACTGAATAAAGTGCTGCTGGCTGGATTAGAACCACTTAGATCTATCAGTCTGTGGAAGAGCCCTCACCAGAAAAATACAACTTTTAAGGTTAAAGATAATAAGTGCAGAGCATTAGTTTTTAAGAAATGAGTGCACACATTGTTTCATGCCCTGCAAACTCCTGAAGGGCTTGTCTTAAGTGACAAAGCATATGTATGTTTTGGGGTCATTTTTGTGTGTTGCAGAATAATGAAACCGGCTTGAGTTATCCTAACAGTTCAGTTATTTTGCAAGATAGGCCCTAATTTGAGCATCATTGCAACAATCATCTTGTATTAGTTTCTGGTGAAAAAAATACAACTGCCTATTCACTGAGGAAGTGTGGCTTTTATTTCACTATATTAAAATGAACCCCAAAACACCCTTAATAGCTCAAAGCAAAGTCCATAAACCCATCCCTTTAGGATGTATAGTCAAGGTATCTGCTAAGCACCTGAAATCAACAGCTCTTCTTTTCTGAGAATACTGGAGAAAAGAATAGGCTGATTTTAATTTCTTCTTCAGAACTACGTATAGCAAAAGGGTATTAGTGCCTGTTCCATTGCTGCTGAACTGACTAGGTTTTTTTTAATTGATTCAGAAATACAGTAATGAATAAGAAATTTGGATTCAAAAAGTCTTGAACCAGCACAATGGTCCTGCAACATTTTCTTGCCTTGGTCGAGCAGATTTGACCTCTGGCTGTGAGCCAGCAAGAACCAGAGACAGAAGTGTTAAACTCAAAACAAGAGAGGGAGTTGTGTCATCCTATTCATTGGAGTTTGCAAGTCTGGAAAAAATGACACTGTAGTGTCTTGGAGGTTGGGTAAGGGACTGTTAAAGTAGAAAGTTCAATATTGACCTGCTCTATAGAAGTAATTTATTATAAAGGTTATTTTTACAGTATTTGTAAAGCCCTCATATTTTATTCCACAGACTAGTTTACAGTCATCTGCTTGAAATAGCAATTACTAGTGTATTTCTGAATTCTGTTGTGACCTGAATATCTGTGTCCTTATTTTTTATGGCATGCACATGTTCAGCAATTCAAATACTACAACATGAATGGCAACAGAAAGCTGGAAATGTTGAAAAATCTTCTTAGTATGTTTTTGATTCTGCATTTTGAGTTTCTTGTAATTAAGAATTTTGATGTGACAACTGACAGTATTTCTCTGAGAAAATGGGTGCATTGCAGTCTATTAATGTCAATTAAATGAAAGTGTTTGCTTGTTCATTAATTGCATAAGATCTCTTTATTCTTTTGTGACTCAGTTTAGCTTTGATCATCTCCAGTATTTTCATCTGGAATCAGTGAAAGCTTTCTTATGTATAGCAGGCAAATATACTGGAACATATTTCCTTTTTGGAATAGGGTGGCTATATTTTAAGATATTTGATCTTCCAAAGCATAAAATAATATATTTGTTTCATTTTTAAACTATTAAATGCAATTTAAATAAAATAAATGTAATTTCCAAGATTGTGTTGGCTGCATAAGAAACAGTTAATTATGTGACCTACATGCTGTGTCTCAGGCACAAGCCTGCTCAGTGGTGTGTGATAAAAGGCCTTATTAAATACTGTAATGATTTACATATGTCTGCAGACAGATAAAACCTTTATAAAGGAAAAACATAAAGGAAAACAAAGATAAATCCAAGTCCTTTAGGCTTAGAAGTAGAGACGAAATTGGTAGCTCAGATTTAAATCATCAAGGCAAATATACAGTAATATAGATGTTCATAGTGGCTACCAACAGCTGTGTGATCTGAAAGACAATCAGTCTGTGTATTTGTAATGTTCATTAGTTTGGTGTTTTCATACTGGTGTTCTAATCCAATTTTTCCCTGTAATGGGATCTTTCTACCCATGCCCGTATGATCCATCCAGTTTTCAATACTACTCTGCCATCAGTCTCATGTAATTGATCTCTTGACCCTCTCTAGTAGGGGGTTGTATCTGCTTTGGTTTTCTTGGGGTTTGTTTTGGTTTGGTTTTTAAAGGTACATGCTTAGCGCTACATGAGGCAACAGCTAGAGTGTGGCATTTGCTTATCTGCAGAAATTTGTCACAGCTCTGCACTTCTGTCAAAGCTCCTTCCAGGGTGCCTCTTGGAAAAGCTGCTGCAGAGCAGAACCCTACCCTGTGATGAAGGCTTTGCAATGCCAAAGAGCTGAAGTGTGAACCACAAAGCTTCGAACCTAAAGCTCTCCCAGCTTTAGGCGATGTTTTAGATCAGAACTGAGCTGCAAGGGAGGTTTACAGCCTTTTACGGAGTTTGCATTACAGCATTTGTGAGTTTGGTTTTTTGGCTACAGATCATTAACCCTGAAACATTAATTGGATTTGCAGCCATGCAAACATATGTTCCCCAGAACTGTAAAACGACACCTGTGTTTTAATTTCTATCCACCTGTCTTTTCATGGGGCAGTATTTGAGAAGGTAGCCTTTTTTCCCCCTGTATACTTTCTTTGCACAACATCCTATGTAGCCTAGCAGGAAATGTGAAGTTTCCAGTCGAGATGAAAATAGAAGATTGTTAACATACTGTGGTTTAAATGACATTTTTTCATTCACCTATCTCAGACACACAGTGTTCATTATAGTATCTTTGATCCTTCCCCATCCTAAACAGCAGTGATCCAAATACAGTGTACTGTTCCTAAATCTCTTTTGTCCTGCTGCATTTATCAGCTTGCTTTGGTTTTCTTCAAACCTAGTTCTCTTTGCCAGCTCTTGGAAAGAGCCTGGGGACAGTAGATTCAAGCAGGTAGGAAAAATCATGTTTCACTTATCTTTATTCATTATTAAAACATTATTTTATGTTTTTCCAAATTATCCTTTTTAGAGTTTTGATTTGAAGATAAAGCAGAGGGTTTGACGAGGCACAAAAAAAAATAAGGTTTTATTTTGTAAGTTAATGCTAATAAGTATAATGTTGTACAAGGGTTATTTGCTTACTCTCCAAGGGAGAAGAGAAATCGAGTAGACTACTGTAAACCAAAAGTCTGCATCTGGATTATAAAATTATGATTTGCCAATAGTTACGATTTGCCAGTAATTATCTGTGAGCCCTGCACAGAGGTACTTAACCAACAGGCACCACCAGGAGTGTCTGTTTTACTGAGCTCATAGCCTCTTAGACAAGGAGAGCTGCACTCTAGTTTTCAGCTTGACTTGTTTTGACTCTAGATATTAGTTCCAGGAGAAAAGTGGGGGCATTAGCAAAGCTTTTTCAGGTCAAAGGAAGCACTTTTGGCTAGTAAGTACCGTTGGTGGGAGCTGGGGAACCATGTTGCTGGATTAGTGTGCTAGAGAACTAAGCAATTCTGTTACTGTGGCTAGCTCAGCTAGCCCTTCTTTAAGAATTTAGGTCATACCTGATTGGAGGCATTAGGTGGTTTGTTTCTGCTAGGTTTTGTGTTTTGGTTTGTTTTTTTTTAAAGAGTACCTCTGAGTCAAAGAATTAAGGGATGAGGAAGAACCTACCAACAATAAAGCATGAAGTGAAACTTTTATGAGAGACCTACAATTGCTGACAATACGCAGAGAGGGACGCGGGCGTGTGTGTGCACACTTACACTGCCTGCTGCCCTACTTCCCCCCCCACCACCGTGCTGGAGGCAGCCGGGCTCCCAGCAGTCACCAGTGCTGGCTTAAGCCTTGGAGCAGCTCCCAGGATCCCCCACCATAGGTGTGTGTATATACTTTTATTATAATGATGATAAATGAATCATAGTATGTAGCACATTACTCTGAGTCGTCGTATTTTCTAGTGCTGAAATCTGCATGAAGGTCTGCCATCACTTCTAAGTCATGCCAGCACATGTATTGAGTTAGAGCTAACTAAGAAATAAAAGACTGATCATCTTTAAGTGTATTTTGAGCACAAGAATATTCCTTGTCTGTGTATACTCAGGGACACAGGCATTCCTTGCTTTGTGAGTGGGGTGTTGAGTCTTTCTGGGTTTTATTGAGAAGTGAGGCTTTGGGAAATGGATTTGTTGTGATGAAGCTGTTCTGAAATATTTTATTTGAGTTATGGTAAGGGCTTCTTCTAAAACACAAACAAAAACTTGCCAGGTGCTAGAAGCCAACTGGGTTTCTCATGTCTACCTGGTTTGGAAGCACTGAGAGGGAATTGAAGTAGGGAAGGAAGCCAAGCCCTTCACATGGAGTGGAATGTGTGGGATGGACAACAAGAGTGTCCCATTCGCCTTGCTCTCCTGTCATGACAACAGGCTTAGGAAGGGAAAGAAATGCAGTGGATGCCACCACTGAAGAAATTAAAACATAGAATAAAAATGACGAGGTAGAAGAAAGAAAACCCAACCAAAACCAGTCCACCATCTTTACTAGTAAGGGATGCATCTGCTGTCAACTTGAACTGGTTATCTTTCATCAGTTTTTTGCCTTCTTAAGATATACTCTGTTCAGTGCAAGGACTGTACTTATCTCTGTGTTTGGAAAGCACCTAACAAATTGCAAATGATGTTGAGATACAAAGAATAATGTGTATATGTATTTAGTTTTTCACCTCTCCTAAGCTAATTTAGAGATGATTTCTCTGCTAGTACTCTGTTGTTCCACGTAATATTGAAATACTTGTCAAAAACCTTTCTTCTGCTACAGTAACAATCTGTATTTTAAAAGCTTGCAAAGATAAATATTTAAAACCCCAATGGGCATCACAGCACTTTTAGCAAGAGCTGTGAGTATCTGATGTGCCAAAACCAATTCTGCAATCCTGAGACTAGATGACCTTAATAATTGCTAAAAAATGGATATTATAGTGTCTCATGTAGCCCTGAAGTGAAGAGCACCCCTGAGTGGTGACCCCTCCTTTGTTTCTTGTTTCACCTGCTCCTTCATCTCCCTTTAAAATGTGAAAGCCAGCACTTCTGCGGGTTTCCAGCAGAGCTGGGTCTGGAATTTGCATATTGGTTTCCTTGCTTGCAAAAAAAAAAAAAATCCACAAAAAGTCTGAAGGCATGAGAGGCTTTAATATTTTACCCACACTCACAAAAGGATTTAACACAATTTGCAGAGTGTATTTGCTGTCTGATGCCTTCAATGAGATGCATCATGCATGTCTCCTTGGAGTAGGTACCAGAGGTACAAGAGGCAGGCTCTCAGGCTGGGCTTTCTGCATGGCTGGATGAGTGTGTTGTGCAAGCTGAAGGAAGGCTGAAGGAAGAGAGAAGTTTTAAAGGGGAGGAGGAAGATACTTATTAATGTTTTTACCCACTGGTGAATTTTATTCCTCCCTTAGTTTGACAAAGTTGGCATATTATGCATGTTTAAGATACATGTGGTGTTTTGAAGTGGTTTTTTGAGGTCAGTGTTTCCCAAATGGCACACCAGTGTTGGTGTGTGAGCTTGGTCTACTCACTGACTTCACAGCAGTTTTTAGGAGGTGGCAAATTGATATTCAGTATCTGCTTTTGAACTTGGAAGCTGATTTTTTTTACTGCATCTGAAGTAGAGGAATTAATTGGTAACTCCAGCATGGACCTGCTGTTGCTGCTCTTGGGCTGTGTGCTGGTGTGGGCAGGGTCCTGCTGGAGGCAGCCAGGCTCCCAGCCGTCACCAGTGCTGGCTTAAGGCTTTGAGCAGCTCCCAGGATCACTGCCTGCCTTCCTGAGACCTCTGAAAGCTCTGTGGCACAAGATAGCAGCTCTGGACAACAAATATTGGTCTTTGCAAGGTCAAAATTGCACTGACTACCTCCCAGGGAACTCGATTGACTGAAACAATTGCAAGTCAGTTGTCAGAACAACACAGCATTTCAGGACAACGTAACACTTCAGATTAAATGTATGAATAACACTGGAGGCAAGCAGGGTACCGAGGACTGAGTACTAATTGCCATGAATACTTAATCCATCATGGCAAGGGGAGGCTTGTGATGAAAGAACAGAGATGTTACACGATGGCAGATTTTCATTTATCAGTGGTAAATTGTCTCACTTCTACTTTTGGCACTTGTGCTTGCCGAATCCTGCACCTCTGTTGACAGCACTGTGGTTAGCAAAGAGGGTTTGGATGTAAGGAGTGCAACTTCATGTCAGTGCTGGAGCAATACCTAATCACTTGAGCAAAGTCGCAGGAAGCCAGAGCTGAGAGTTGGGGTGGGATTCGATTTGTTAGCATTCAGGGGCAGTGTCTGTTGCCATATTAAATAGCTAGAGACTGCAGGAATTTGATATCGGGTTGTCCAGGAACTATTACTACAGAACCTTTAGGAACCATCTTAAATGTTTGGTCCGTCTATTAAGAAGGTACAACAGCAAGTCTTTTGTGCATCTTTTGCTGGTGGTGCATTGCCATTTGAGAGTGAGATACCCATAATGTTCTCTGTGGGAAATACTGGTCTTGTAGACAAACTCCCATTGACTTAGTGTGAGGTCTATATTTCACCCACTGTAAAACACGAAAGTAAATGTGCAGGGTTTTTTCAGAATTAAAGCTTTTTATTCTCTACCCTAGTAAATGTGGGGTAGAGATGGTGCCATTCAATTTCTCCCATTTTGGTTTGTTTGCAAAAAGCACCATATGTGCAAAGTAATGTTGCCTTGGCTTGTTCTGACAACCGAGTGCTCTGGTTGGCTAAACATCCTTCTGCTAAAAAACTGTATAATTAGATTGTTTTATTTTAAAGGTCATTTTTAATTTCTTCTAGAAAAAGCCTGCCTTCATCTTACAATAGCTTATTTTTTTGTTAGTGCTTTGCATTTGTTATTATTTGCTACCTTAGTTAAACTTTCTGTAGAAATGATTACTGTAATCCACAAAAAAAATACATTTTCTGGTTAAAAGACAGGCAGTGAGTGTGAATCTTAGAATAGGTATAATACAATAGTATTTTCTTTCTTTTGAATTAGAACTCCAGATACTAGCTAAAATTGCAATTCTACTGTATCTGTAGTTGTGCTTTTTCCTTTATTTCTGTGTATTTGTGTGTCCCCTACTATTTACGGCTCCCTTGTTTCCTCCTTTATATTAACAAAATTATTTTATTGTAAAGCATTACAGTTACCTCCACAGATACCTTTCCTGGCAAGTCATGTATTCTTCTTTGTTCCATCAAATGTTTTCATGTTGCTATTCTCAAAATGTATTTTAATTTACTTATCTTTGAGCATAAGCTCACGTACAAGGCCTTGATTTTTTTCTCCTCCTAGCCAGGGATCTTTAGCCTTAACTGACTAGATTCTGTTGCATGACAAGACTTCCATAGTTGGGTACAGCAGCTTGTTGTGTGCTCTCATACATGTTCAGATATTTTCTGTTTTCTTTTTAGTGCTTTGCTGTGCGATCTCTGGGCTGGGTAGAAATGGCAGAAGAAGATCTGGCTCCTGGAAAAAGCAGTGTGGCTGTGAACAATTGTATCAGACAACTCTCTTACTGTAAAAACGACATCAGAGACACTGTTGGCATTTGGGGAGAGGTAAGAATAGGATGAACTTTTTCACTTGGAACTTCTCTCTTCCGTCATAAAACATCTTGAAAGAACAACTCTGTAAGAAAATATGTCCGTGCTCTGTGTTTAGGATTTCCCTATCCTAACTGGCACTGCCAAAAAATATAAAAGGGTTCAAGAAAAGTGTTGATGTTTTTGTTTCAAACCGCTGAGGACAGCAGATGCCACAAAGATCTCACCCTTGTGTTTACATCTGTGGTAGTACACACATGTGCAATAAGAGCATTGGGGACACACAAGCCAAACTGTTGAAATCAGTGGAAGTCTTTCAGCTGTCCACAGGTCTGAGTAGTGCTTTGGAGCAGCGTTTTTGCAGGTTTCCCAGTGACAAAAGGGCTTTAAGGAAACCCAGACTGGTGTGACCCATGCTTCTGAAATGCATGAGAAGATTGAGACTGATGGACAGGTTTATTTTAAGATGATTATTTTATCAGTGTTTCAGAAGGAAATTAATTTTATGTCATCAGTCTGTGTTGGTTCCTTTCCACTAACTCTTGAATCTGTTCACGAGTGTCATCCAGTTTTGAAGGATGCCAAATTTCCACACACTAAGGGAAAAACAGAGGGCCCAGCCCTCTTCTTCCTTGGTTTGCTGATGGGTCAGTACACTTTCATCAACTGAGCCATGCAAGCTCTGTGCTTGTTTCTGAATTTGCATCAAAGACTCAGCAAAGGATAATGCTCTAGGAGCTCAGGGGGAAACATAAAGGAGGCTAGAGGTACTGTAGAGGTGTGCTGGGGACAGATCAAGGAGTGGAAAGTGTGGAGGGATCAGTAAGTGAAACAAAAAGAAATGAAAAGGTGGGGTTATAGTGGCAGGACATACAGAGGACATAGGAGACAAACCCATAGAAAAACATCTTCTTTATTTGACTGTTCATGGGACAACTTAAACTTCAGCCAAATCTTATTCTCTATCTCTCTCCTGACGTTTTCAGGGGGGTTACACTAATGTGGATTTACTACCCAAGATCTGAATGCAAAAGTGATGCAAGAGTAAATGTTGTAACCTTCATTTGTGCGTTCTAAGGGAAACGGCAATGCCGTACAGAAAAGGACTTAAAAGAAAGACTTGTGTATTTCAGTAAAAATTTTAGGAAAAATATCCTTCAGTCTCTCAGGTTATTGTTACAGTCTAAGGCTTCTGTCTAGTGTCCTGGCTATGACCACAGAACAATGCAGCGAGGCTTCAGAGGAGCTACTGGGAGAAAGTGTCTGTTTAAAAATGGAAGTGATGTTTCAAGGGACACATTTAGAGTGCCCTGTCTATTTAGAGTAATTTCAGAAGGGCTTTTCTATGTAAGAAATGCATATTGTCCATATAAATGAACAAGATAACATTGGTGTCCATTTTTCTTACTTCTGGGAACAGTTTTATTTAGTTAATTTAGCTAGACAAGCAATTAGATTTTCCAAAAGGGACTTGGGACTTACTGCTGACCCCACAAGGGAAAAAACCCCACACTCTTTACATGTGTGTAACATCATTCATTTTTCAGATGACAGAACTTTTATAAACTTGAAATATGTCATTTCCTTTGAAATCATGTGCTTTATTCTGGCTTAAGAGTTAATGTTTACTGGTTTAGGAGTTAATGTTCACATTTTTCCATATTTCTCTCTATCAATCCCATTGTTCTTGGTTGGAAACCCTTGCAGATTTTCAAGCCAAACTGGTGAAAAGTTTTGGTCCTCTTGAATGGAAGTTTTAATTCAGAATGCTATTCATAATTTTTTTTTTAAAAAAAATCAGCCCAACAAAACAAGAGAGACATTGTGCTTGAATAGGTGTCCCCTGAAGCAAATTGTCTTCTTGATTTTAAAAGAAATCATTACAACCACATTTTTCTTCTGGCAATGTAATGCTTCAAGAGTGATTGGAAGAGGCACGTCTTAGAGAGGAATCTGAAAGAAGTGTGCTCATCACTGACATATCAGGTGGAGCACATACAGCAGAAATCTATTATGAAGCTAGAACTGATGGCTGTAAATAAAGGTTTTAAGATTGCCCAAAGATTTATTTTAGCTAGAATGTAATAAAAGTGAAATTAGGAATAGGACTATCCCCAAGTTTTCAGGATTTAAAAAAACAAAGCAAAACACAAAACCCCCCACATACTCCGGGTGAAATCCTGACCCGCGGGAGCTTTGTCGCTGTCTTTCATAGGGGATTTCATACCCTCCGCTCCTCTCCAAAAGAAATTCCTTGTAAATTTCTTACTTCCATGGTTCTGTAAAATCTAAGAAGAAAAACAGAACTCATCTGTTTGTGTTGCTACTTTGCCATGCATTGTATTCCTGTATATTACAAAATCACTTACATGAAAAAGATTCATTGTTGCTATTGGCCCGTACACCACAGTATATAACACTTCCCTGAAGGACTGCTGGGATGGGGCCTTTTGAAAGTTCCTGTATTCACTTTCCTGCATGGCTCTTCCAGCGAGAGCCACCTTCATCTTGGACCATCAGATCTCTGCAGCAGTTCAGCAGTCTGAGACAGTGAGGTCTATGTTCAAGCTCCCAGTCTGTCTAAATCATTTCTTCTTGCCCTATGCAGTGTTTTCATCTCCAAAATAGCTTCTGTATAATAAAGCAACAAAACCTAGAAAAATATTTTGCTTCTGGCTGCAGCTAAGCTATCCTTTAAGCATAGCAAGGATAATTTCCTGTGACTTATGTTGCTTATCTGCCCATTCTCCAACCTTTTCCAGCTAATTCGGATTCAGTTTTATTACCCTAATCCCAGTCTGTTTTGCATGATGAACAGATTTTACCTTCTTGTAATAACTTCCTTCTGGAATAAATATACAAGTAGAAAATGAGTCCAAAAAGCAATCTTTGTGACACTTGGTAACATTCTTCACACTATCTGTTTACTGCTTCTGGTCTCCAAGCAAATTGCTCACCCTTTTTCTTTGTGATGACTCCGTTTTCTGTTTGGTTTTCTTCATCATCCTGGTCTGCTTGGTGCCATCCTAATTTCTGTGTTCTATTTCCCATGTTTCTTTTTCTGCATGCCACAAGCAGCTCCGTGCTGCTGATTCACCCCATTTATGTGCATGGTTATCACAGCTACATCTGTTTCTGCTTCTCCAGGAGCAGCCTATATATCCAGCCTTGCATCTCAGCCACAGCTCTACTTTTTCCATCAGGCAAAATATTCTTATGTTGGCATCACATATCCCAGCCTGCGTCCCCTTCCTCTCCCACACCCCTCTCTGCACATGAGCTGCCAGCTCTGTGTCACAGCTCCCCTCTGAATCCCCGTTAGATTTGGGGGTGGAGAGGTGGTCGGCAGTGCCTGCCCCTTGCTGCCCAGCCTGCAAGCAAGCCCTCCCAGGGTGACATGAATGTGTATCTTACACAGACACAAAATTAGATGTCATTCGGACCTGAGCTACTGTGACCAAGCAGGAGCAGGGTTTCTGTGTCACTGAGGTGAAGGAAAAGGTCATTTTTGAAACACTTGTCAGAAGGAAGTCAGACCTTTTCCATTATTTCTGTTCATTTACAGATTCTGGCACAATAGAGAGGAAACAAATTACTCTATATTTAGCTGATAGCTCCCACCTTCTTATCAGCAGAGGCTTGTCTTACCTCTCAGAAGTAGGTCCAGGATATTTCCGTAGCATCTTGCAGTCTGCAGAGTTAGGTATACAGCCTTTGAGAAGAGAGCTATTAGATGTGATAGAAGAGGCAGCAGACCTTTTGCAAATGCTAGCCATAGGAGGAAGATTAACATTTGTGAATTAGCATCAAAAGGAAAATTGCCTCTAAATTTGTTTCCTCTAAGGGGAAAAAGCATTTTCCTTGTTCTTACATGCCAGAAGAATTAGGAAGAAATCCTGGCTCCAGGATTCTGCAGTCACTGGCAGAATTCACATTCATGTCTTAATGCTAGGTTTCCCTTTAATTAATCTTTCTTCAAAGAGTATACTATAAATCCTTTGACATGTACAAATTGCTGTCTGTTCCCATGACCCATTGGTTAAAGTTTATGGAAACAAAGCACGTTGTTTGAAGACAGAAGCTCTGCCTTAAGAGCACAGGTTTTGATGTAAGCTTTTACTGTTAAGACAGTTCTTGACTTCGCATGTATTTGGAAGAATTTACTGGAGAAAGGATGCACACATAATTTGTTGAATAACTCAGTAGCTTTGGGTTGAATGAATCAAACAGTTGCATTTAAAAGACATTAAAGCTTTTTGTGATTGGGATCATTTAAAAATATAGTAGTAGCAAGATACTATCTTAGATCTTTTTCACACCAGAAGTAAATTATCTTGTTTTCAATTGCGCTTGGAACAAACCAAAACTTTGAGTAAACTAAGAGGATGCAAGTCTAAATGGCATAGGCCACAACACCTTAATGCCAGTCAGTCTGAAAAGGGGATGTACTGTGTAACTGTACTTTGTCTGGAGTTGCAGGGCAAAGACATGTACCTTATCCTGGAAAATGACATGCTGAACCTGATTGACCCCATGGACCGCACGGTTCTTCATTCGCAGCCCATTGTGAGCATCAGAGTCTGGGGAGTGGGTCGTGACAACGGCCGGTGAGTCCTCGCTCTCCTTATCCTTTTTGACTTGGTGCTATTTCTGTCTGCTGATACAGAGTACACATGTACCTGGGGCAAGTTAGGTATCAAAGGTATTCATTCGATTGAGTAATTGTGTCCCAGGGGCTATAGGAAGATGAGTAAATTCTTTTTCTTGCTGGTGTTACTTTTTAAAAATCTCTGCTTTTCATAGTTTATCACTTATATGCTGTTTTGCTAAACTTTTATTGAGCAGACCTTTCAGATGAATTCAGCCAGGTGCATAAAACTGCACATGCAACAGTATTTTGTTTCAGAGATATATATTACTTTTTCATATAAAACCGTGTTTTCAAGCATGTCCTGTAGTATGTTTCTCCTGGCTGTGTGAAAGCCTGTCTGGCTTCCTGCTGGTCCAAGTTAAATGCGCTGCATATACGCTGACTGTATGCGTGTGTTTGCACTTTCTTGAAACACTCAATTTGATTGAGAAAAGAATTTGAGGGAAGTGTAATGGTTTTAAGCCATTACTATTACTTAAAGATCCTGATGCAAGAAAATTCCTAAGGGTGTTGCAGAAAACAGAGGTTCGTCCCTGAAACCTGCCTGCCTGTGAGCTGCAGTTCTTCCTTGCTGTAGGGAGCAACCAGGAGTGGTGCTTAAAGGCCTTGGTGCCCTGGGGCCAGTCTTCCCTTAGCTTTCTCTCCTGACTGGTCCTCCTTTGGTAGCATCCTTTGTCACGCAGCACTGCAGTGGGAACGCCACTGGCCACTGAGAAGGTGACTTATTTAGAGCAGGACAGCGAGCTGTCTCCCTGTCCCGATAGATTTTTGATCTATCATTTCCATTAGGTTGAGTAATTCCAGTACCTGTCCTGACACGTGGGTAGTAGGGATTGAATCACACTAACAAACTGCTGCTTTTTGTGTCCATGTTTGATCATTGAGATATTTGCAGTGCTAGGTTTGTGGGCGTTTTTGTCTCTGACTTTTGATGGGAAATGTTATTTTGGACCTGAAAGATCTTTCCCAGTACAAGATTTTGTGAACCTTCTTTAATGCTCCCCAAAGTTTCTGATTATCTCTGGCTAAATTTCCAAAAGGAAATGCAATAAGTGTTTCTGTGACCCAATTCCATCTTTCTGAATTTTTTACTTCTATAAATGACTGGTGGTGGGTTTTGTTTGGTTTGTTTGGGGTTTTTTTATCTGTTTTTCACTTCTATTGGTGCAGATTTTTGAGAGATCTAAAAGGGCAAATCCAGTTTGAAATGGTGGGAAGTAAAAAGGTTTTAACTTCTTATGAATAAACCATTACAGTGCTTTGTTTGCCTCACAAAATGAGTGCATTGCATGTTTCCCTTCAAGTGGGATTTTGTAGTAGCTTGTAGCTTGCTTTGGTCAGGAAATAGAGCAGCTTAAGGGGCATCTGATTGTGATGCAGATTTACTGAGAAAAGGAAGCCAGCTTTGTTTTTCATTAAGTTTTTTGAAGCACATAGAGTTCTTTTGTCAAATATTTAACTTTTTTGGGAAAATAAAATAATTCAATTATGTTGTTTATAAAATAAGATAATGAGTCAAGTTTCTCCAGACTGGATACCTCCTCCTAAAGACAGAGCTGCTCATAGAAACATGGATGTTGAAAGGGGACATTTAAGAGAAATACTCCTTTTGTGATCATGGCACCAAGAATGCCATAACATTGTGGTGAAACTTATCCAGGGGTGGGAGGCAATAGCAAACTTTCCTGGATTCATGTAAGCCCCATCAATAGGATAGGAGATAATGGGAAAGGTTGTGTGTGCACAGGTCATTCTGTCTGATCTGACCTTTGGATCTGCCACAGTATTCCACACCATCTACCTAAAGCTATGTACGAGGCACAGGAAATAGCAGCTCTGGTCTTGTTCCTGCCCAGTTCCATGCTCTATCAGGGGACCAAAGATGAATTCCAGTTCTGTTGAGATTTCTGCAGAAACTCATGTCTCTATTAAGAGAAGGAAAAAAAAAAATCAGTTATGGAGTATGTTGATGAAGTACACATCAAAGTTTCAGTACAAAACAAAACACAGTGTTCTCCCTCTTGGTTGTAAAAGATAGACGCTTCTTCTACTGTTTTCCTGAAAAGATATTTTATTTGTGACATTGACAATACAGATAACCTATCAGAGCAAATAAAACTAATCTTTTCTCATGTTTCTACCATCAGAAGAGGGATTGGCGTTTCTGTGTTGAAATTGAACATTGCTTGTTTCGAGAGAATGTGACTTTTCTTGAATGGTTGCTGTAAATAACAACAAGAAATAGTTTACCGAAGGTTTAATTTAGAAACACAGAATCAAAACCAGCCTTAATATTTCATTTACTGGCACAGTAATGCTCTTAGCCACTTTTATTGGAACCTGTTGTTTGATTTCAGAGTGTTCCTATTCTTAGCCCTTCTTAAGAGTTTTTATAGATACTTCTACAGAAATCTTGTGTCCAGTATGACTTTCAGGACTGAAGCCCACTCTTTTTGAAATTAAATTTGTTTTAACATTTTATTAACCCATACAAAAAAAAAAAAAAAAGATTGTAGGATAAACAATGTAGCCATTATTTGTAATGACTCAGACTGCATGTGATTTTAAATAGCAGGTAGAAGATCCAAAATACAAGCAGAAAGAACAAATTTAAGACTGAGTAATCAGATATACAATGTGGTTTGGGCATAGAGAGGTTCAGTATAGGAAGCATTCTTTGAAGGGTAGCATAAATGATGTAGCATTTGCCAAAGAATAACTAACACACAAGAAAAAAGCATTTGGTGACAAGAGGACCTGAGCTGAGAAAACAGTATTGTTGAGTTGGAAATTGCACTGCATCTCTTTTCATGTACACATGAGCATTCAGGTCTTGGGCTCATCCCGGTAAAATTACCTTTTGGTCTTGAGGTGAGAAACGCCAGAGACATCCACTGATGAGAAAAGCAGCTTTCCCTGATTATGAGTTTGCCATCATCATAGAAGAGTGAGGGGATCGTATTGCTGCTTTGCTGGATTAACTGTCCAGGAAGTTGACGAAATCCCAGGTTTTGGGAGGAAGCACTTCCAGAAGTTGTGCCACATGAATGTTGTTAGTTAGCTGCATCTTCTGGTCAAAAAAGCCTGGATAATAAAATATATTGGATTTGTTGTGAAAGACAGTGTTTAAATTTTAAAATACTGTATAGCTTTATATTTTCCTGTATTTTGAGCTATTTAAACCCCATAACAATGTGCAGGCCCTCCTTTTTAACTCTGCCTTGCTTGAAGTAATTTATTTGGGTAGATTTTGCTTTGGAAGATGAAGAGGTTTTCTAGTGACACCTGACCAGATGATTTTTCTAAGCTATATCATAATGAAAGATTGATGAAATACAGAAATGTGCTGATGAAAGTTTAATCTGAGGATGTGTCTGCTAATTCACCTCAGGCAGAAACGTCTTCTGGGAGGCTGTAATCACGCTCTTCATATGTTACACTATTATCCTGACCTCTAGAGTTACTTTTTTTAAAGACAGTTCTGTAATAAGTAACAGCTGTTTCAACAGCTAAATAGAAATGACCTGGTTTCAGAGGTATTTAACACCTGCACTGTCCACTGACTTCAGTCAGATCTCTATATATTCAGTGTCTCTGAAAATCAAATATCGAAATACAGATTTAGGAACCTTTCTCTAGACATCCAGAGTTGGAAATTTTCAGTTGAGCAACAATGCTACAGCAGGTGAAATGCTTTGTTTTTAGTTTTGAGTGCATGTCAAGCAAAGAGGGGTACCTGAGTGAGACCTGGTTTGTTAGAGGATAGACAAGGGGTGAGTGGGAAGTGTGGAAGCTGTGCTGCAGGTCAGTGCCTGCCTCATGGGGTTGTGATCTGTATTTCCTCGCTGAGGCTGTGTACTTACAGGTAGTACCTGGCTTGAGCTCCATACAAACATAGAATGTTGTGAGTTGGAAGGGACCCGTGAGGATCATCGAGTCCAACTCCTCTGTGTGTCTATCACATGGACATGAGATTTTTAGGAGAGATACCTGGCCTTAATTGGACAATTAAAAGCTGAGAGAATTATGGACAATAAATAAAAGTTCAGTGTGGCTGGGATATCTTGTTGTATCTGTAGTGTATCGTTCCCCTTTTCAGAAAATATTTTGTGTACAAGCAACACATCAGGCTTCCGTAATGCAGTGTGGCTTAGAGCTGCACCATTCAGTGAAGTGTGTAAGATCTTTCTGGGTTGTCTTCCCTTTGAGGTGATGATTGAATGTGCTCTGAGATCGAGTCTTTCTCCAATTCTGTGAGAGAAGCTTATCAAGCTGTACAAGATAATGAACAATAAACTTTCTCTTCTGCATTGGCGAGACATGGTCAAGAAAAGCAAAAAATAAAATAAATTAAAACTGAGATGGTGTTTGCACCTGCTCTTCTGAAGAGATAACACCCTTAAAAGAACGTGTAATTCCAGCTGAACTCTTCAAACACTGAGACACCATTAATCAATACTGCCTATTCCCCTCAGTCCCCGTAACCTTGGGATAAGGACAAAACATACTGTGAGGAATCACGTAAATAGAGCACAGGTGAGAGATTACACTGGCAGAACAGGATTTTACTGGCTTTTCTGACCCATATTCTTGGCTGTTTTTTTAGATTAATCTTTTCCTTTCTGCATTTCCCTAAGCCTACTGCATCTGAATATCCTTTTCTGTATGTTTTGATAGCATTTTCCTCTCTCACGAAGAAATAGTTTAGGTGATTATTTATACAAAACTTCACATTTATATCCATAAGGCCTGACATTACTGTTTGCAAATGCAGCATGTTCTAGGGGGGGGGTAATAAAACAATACAGCTGTAAAAGGGGAAATCCAGTCAAGCTTACAGAATTCATGTGCTTTCAAGCAAATATAGTTAAGTGAGTGCAAAAAGCTGTATGAGCGCATTCTAACTTTGATTAATGAAACTGGTTTATTTTAGTTTCAGGATTTAATATGAAAGACAAAGTAGACTGAAGATACATTGAAATAGGCCCATGTTAACTTGAAATAAGCCCCCATAGTTTTGCACCAATGAATGTTTTTTTATCAATAGTGGCTTCAGCTGTGTTAGGGCAACATCGCTCTATGCTTTCTGCCTAAGGCCACTAATGAGCTGAAAAATGATTACAGGTGACAGTGAGGGATTTTTCTGTGTTGCAGATGAGGTTGGTGAGCAGCTCAGGTGCTTATGAACAATGGATTTACCCTTTGATAGCAGCTGAGGAAAAGGATATGTCTAGGGAGAATCTTGGCCATGGAGCTATAGGTATTTAGTAACCTCTGAAAAGCTTAAACACAGAAACAGCAGCAGAGAAGCATCGTAGCAGTAGATTAGCACAAGTGCAGAGAAGTCTCATAGAGCCAGGGAATTGGGACAAACACAGAAGAGAATTGTAAGGATTTTGGGGTGGGGGTGGCAGACAGAAGCCCGTGAAGATGTCAGGAGAGTGCTGTGGCATTTGCTTGTGAAGAGGTGGGAAAAACGGCAGAAGGCTGCCCTTCTTATTTAGGAAAAACAGACAACCGTTTAAAAAGTGTCACTTGCTGTGCTAGCCACTGAGCGTGGCAACAAATGCTTAAGTCACCTTTAACAGAACCCTGTTTAAGGTTTTTATTTTAGAATGCCTTTACTATTCTATATTTGTTTTCAGGAAGTAATGGAAACTACTCCATGTAATTTGTGAATTGTACCCAGTAGCTTCTTCTGGGAGGCAGGCTTTTTAAATGGCACTTGGAATTGTTCAACTGTAAAGTTTTCAGTTAAGGCAAATGATACATCTAACCCTGGATTACAGAGGCCCACTGCAATGTAGCCAGGTTGTCTCAGTTACTAAAAAGGAGATGGCCTATTGATTGAGTCCCCAGTTTAAAGTCTTTCTACAAATTTGTGCTAGAAAATCTCCACATATTCCCTATGATTCCAGCTATTAAACTCAAATGCTTTAGGATGCAACTAGGACAATCCATGAACTTCAGAGGCTATTGCACAAGTTCCTCAAGAACAGCCTGAGCCACCTGTGAAAGTGTCTGTGGCTCAGGAGAGCTACTGACTCCCAGTTTGGGGTGGAAATCTGATCCTTTCTTCCATTATTCTTTTCACTGTGTGTTAATCAAGCAGATGCTACATCCAGGCTGGATTCCTATATTTAACTGCTGCTTTAACTCCATGGCAAAACAGTGATGAAAGTGATGCAAAAAGCAGCTGTTCTCTGGCTCTGTAGCTGTGAACAGAAAACATCTTGCTCCCAGGCTCTCCACTGCCCTCCTTGTTTTCAACATCCAGTTAGAAGCTTTGGTCTTTGCTGCTTTAGTCTTTTGTGGACTATCAAGTACCAGTCAAAGGTGGTTTAAACTTACCTTGTTTACTTTGCCGAGCCTTGCACCTGGGTGCATACACAATCTGTTGCTTCCTCCCAGCAGAGGCTATACTAACAAAAAATTGCATCGTCCTTCCAAACCAGTTGGAGTTGATTGAAGGCGCCTGCCTTTCACACCTCATCTTCAGCAGCACTGAAGTTAGACTTTTAGTTATACCTCTCTCAGGTGACATGTCAACAGTGGGGACTGTGCATAGAGGGAGCCACTGCACAGTAGATTTTCACAAGAGAATTAGGCTTTGCCTCTTACAAAGGCTGTCAAATAATGTCAATTTGATAAGACTTTTCTTCAAAGAAAAAAACAAACCCAAAATACTGTATTCTTTTGTTCTCATCTCAAGACCTTGTCTAGTCTAAGGTCTCTGTAGCAGATGAGAGAAAACCAAATTAGTCCACTGCTGATTTTACTTTGCTCGTCTAATGTATATTGAAGCTTCATTACTTCTATGTATAAGAAAGTGGGCATATAAAAAACCTTCTGAGGAGAAAAGACAAAGAGAGCATAGGCTACTGAAGGACAGAACACTGTTTTAAGAAAAAAATGTGCTAAAAATACTTTAACAAGCACCATGCTGGCTGAAATGTTTGATACAACTCTTTGTTACCATGATTATAGTATATTTGTATGAGCAGTAGCAGACTTTCTGTCTTCTGGTGCGTTACTTGAAAAGATCATCCTTTTCTAAGACACATATTTACTACACTTACTGTTTTCTATTGTAGGGAAAAATTTTACTTCCTAGAAATGGTTACTATACTGGGCAAGTAATTTCTGAAAAAGCATTCAGGAGAAAATTTCCTGTGCAGTGGAAAGTGTTTAATTTTATTATCTCTGTGTTACACTACTTAAGGGAATGTGGGACATTCACAATTTTCTAATATAGCAAATTAAAAAGCAAAAATGCAGACAGAAAATGACCTATCTCTAGTTCTTCTTCCTGTTCAGACAGTTCAGGCCCATATTGTACTGGTGATTAGAGAGAGGTGGGATGTTTCTATATATTCCTTCACTCTGTAAATATTTATATCCACCTACATAAACACATTTCTAATGTTTGCATCGGTGTTATACTCCTGATATCAAGGGAACTTGTGGCATGACTACATACTTGTAGACCACTGAAGATCTTCTGGAATTTGGTATATGCTACAGTAAAATAAGGTTGAAATTTTCACAGAATGCTAGGGATTGGAAGGGACCTCGAAAGATCATCTAGTCCAATCCCCCTGCCGGAGCAGGAACACCTAGATGAGTTCACACAGGAAGGCGTCCAGGTGGGTCTTGAATGTCTCCAGAGAAGGAGACTCCACAACCTCCCTGGGCAGCCTGTTCCAGTTCTTTGTCTCTCTCTAAGCACAGCCACAAACTTGACTGAACTGCACTGGTATAATAATTTGGAATGTACCTCTAAAATATGAGAGGATGCTCTTGCTGTCACCTTGCCACTTCAATTGTTTAAATGTTGCATCTGCCTCAGGATGCTTTTCTATGCTTGCTACTAACTGATTGCAATTCAAATACTTATATGCAGTACATCTTTATGTAAATCATAGCATATACTGTCTCACCCATTACATGTATTTAGGAAGCATTTTCACTTCAGGCTTTTAATTCTGAGGATGGTATGTTGGCTTGATTCCTAATTTTGGCTCCACCAGGGAAAAGGGCCTTTGTTTGTCAGTGGGATTGAGCACAGTTTGCCCTCTGGCAGTGGAGGTAGAGTGCCTGCTAAAGTCACTTTGATATGTGCAGATTGATTATGAGAAATGTAAACACTAATTTGAGTAAACTGAAAAATGTTTTTCAATGGCTAATTCAAGTGTCTTAAACATTTAGGGTTTTTTAACTTAATTGTTTTTGTATTTAGGAACTGCATTATGTGAACATCTGCATTTTTGAGAAAAGAAAATTGTGCTTAATGACATTTAAAAATCTATATGCATTGTATCTCTGGTGATGATGGTCTGCTTCACATAAATGCTATTCATCTTAATGCCATAAAAAGAATTTCAATTTATAATTTGAATGATGCCTTAAACATAGAACTCAATTGTCTATAAAATTTCAATATTTTACTGCTTGAAGTTCCCCTCTCTCTACCTTGATTAATTGCAAAGCTGTCTGAGTGTATGCATGTGTACCTCCTTAGTCTGACCAAATTCCCTTTATAATTGATGGGATATTTTTCATTAACTTCAGCATGAGTTGGATTGGTCTATAACCCAGATGCAGACCTGGAAAACCTGGACATTGTTTATCAAAATCAATGTAATACCTCTGGGAGCAGCAGGATGGTGTAAATGTTATTTCTTAGCTGGGTTAGTATTCTTAAAATAGCAAGTGGAAAAGTAAGGAGGCTACTACTTCCTGATCTTGGAAGAGTATGAAGGAGTTTGAGGTCTGCAAGGTCAGGCAAGGTGGCTGGCTTCAGTGTTTGACCTGGTATTCTGCTGATCTTATGTTTAGTATCTGTGAAGTAAGTGAATTTTTCCACTTCAGACAAGCACTTGTAAAAGTGAACTTGGCTGTGTTCTGGGATGCCTGTTCCTGACATGTGGCAGTGTTTGGGATGTGTGGTGGTTTCACTGGGCTAGCACTGGGCTGGCAGCCAACACAGCCATTCACTCACTCCCTCTCACCCACGGGGGATAGGGGAGAGGATTGGGGGGCAAATGTAAGGAGACTCGTAGGTTGAGATAAGAACAGTTTAATAATTGAAATTTTTAAAAACCCTTAAAATAATACTGATATTAAAATAGTAATAATAATAATAATAGTAGTAGTAGTAGTAGTAGTAGTATTAAAATATACAAATGAGTGATACACAGTGCAGCTGCTCACCACCTGCTGACCAAGCTCAGCTCATTCCCAGATAACGATCCCGGAGGAGCGACAATCCCGAACCGAAACCGCAATCCTGGAAGAGCGAGAGCCTGAGTGAAAGTGAGAGAGGCCAAAGAGGAAGCGCCCCTCACTAATATACTGGACATGACATGACATGACATGACATGACATGACATGACATGACATGACATGACATGACATGATATGGAATATCCCATTGGCATATCCAAACGCCAGTTTAACCTCTTAATTTAAATATTCCTCACCCCCTTGGATCTTGTGCTTGTGGACTAACAGAACACAAAGTCCTTCGCTTCCAGCGACAAAAATGCGAACACTGGTGTGTTATCAGTGTTTCCCTCATGACAAGTCCCAGGCTGAAAGCAAAATGCAGCACTATTCTAACTACTTAAAAAGAAACCCAGCTCTGTCCCAACTAAAACCCAGGAAAAGATGATGCTGTATTTGTCAAGAAGACGCTGAAAAGAGGAACTGTAGATTATGTACGGAACAATTTTTCAGTAGCTTGGAGTGGAAGGATCCTTATGGCCGGTCCTCTGCAGTGGCAGACACAATCTCATGGTAGTTAAGGTCCTTCTCTTGGCAAGCTGGTAGCAGGTCTAGTTCAGTTTACTAAGAATGTTTTGAATAGTTTTTGCTTTATAGTCATTTATCATCAGTCTTTCTTGATTGATTAAGAAGTTTATTTTCAGCCTGCTCCTTTTGGTGTTGTCTGAAGAATCTGAACTTTAAATGTGTATCTCCAAAAATTTACATATACGTTCAAGATAAAACATACCCAAACCCACAAGGAAACAGGTGCACTAAGGAAGGTTTGGGGTTTTTTTTAATCTTTTATTTGGGCATTTGTGTGTGTTTTAGGAAAACTACTTCTTATCTCTGCTTTTGCTCAGCTACCAGTAGGAACATAATGAGATGAATTACACAAAGCAAACTGAGTAACTGGATGTGCCCTCTATTCATTTATGAAGTACATAGGTGGCTTAGCTCAAAAAACAAGCAAAGCCCTTCTGGGATATTGCCAACTCAGGCATTCATAAATGATATTCAGTCTGCCACTTTTGAGCCTGTAGGACTCAAGGTATTATTTCAAACTTTCCTTGTCTATCCATGGGTGGTGAAAACTTGCTTTGTGGTGTATATGGAGATTCTCATCTCCATGTCTGAATTTAAATTTCAATTTTATTAAATGTTTCCTCTCCTATCCCTTGCCTTGTTGCCCCCACCTTTTTGAAAATAATATGAAATTTCAGATAAGTTGGAAGATTTGGTACTGCTGTTGCTGCTCAATAATTTGTGATGAAAGTACATTATCAGTCATGAAGTGGGAGGTTTTAAGCTTCTAGGTTGTTATAGACTAAACAAAATTGTTGTGTGCCCAGTTTTTAAAAAAATTACTCATTTTTTGTTTCCTGGAAAGGTCAAAATGTTTTGCTTCAGGATAGGATGGATGCCTCAGAATAGCAAAAGGCAGGGCAAGCTTGGAAAACATTTGTTTCTCTTCCTGAAGGGCAGAAGTGAAGCTTTGAATGCTGCAGCTGCAGGAGCCGAGATGGAAACCTGCTTCTGCTTTTATCTCAAGTGTAGGACTACAAGTCCACAGGTCTGCAGGTGTGAGCCAGCAGAGTGAGTGCAGCTGCTAGGGCTAACTCCCTCTCCACTTAGAAAAATGCACTCTTGGCCTCACAACATTAATTAGTTGCTATAATATAATTTTCCTTTTGTTCAGACCGAAATAAACTGCAACCTGGATCCAGGTTCCTTACTCATAAACTCATTTTCTTTTTTCCTCAAAATCCTCTGCATGTGAAACCCTTGGATCCAGTCCTTGTGCACGCTGAGGGGGGGTATGAGGATCTCAGCTGCTGATAGTGTTTCTGTTTCTTTAGTCAAGCCACAGCTCTGCTGGTATTACCAGGACTGTGTGTGATGGAGATGCTTGGTATTTTGCTCTGAGGTAAACAGCATCTGGCCATGCAATAGGAATATTTGATCAGTTTGGGGAGAACATGGTCCCACCCCTTTGTCTAGAGTATAAGCTAATTTCATTTACTCAGATGCCCTGCTGTTCACCGGCAGTTTAACCAGAGAGTTGGGCACATCATCACTGCCAAGTACATGGACATTTGCCCAGATTCTTTACGGTGCTAAATATCTACTCCCTGATTATAAGCTTGGCTGAACCTTATCTCCACTGAGGAACATGGCAGCTTGGGGACATAAAACCCAGCTGGGGACCCATGAAAGGGCAACACACGATATCTGCGAGAGGCTGGAACACGTGTTGTATTCATACACCAGGCATGCCCCAGAACGCCCGTGCTGCCTTCAGTTTGGCAGTTTTGGCAGTGCAGGAGTTGAATTTGTTGGGTCTTCATGAGCTGAGAGCTCTCCTGGGCAGTTTTTCCCTTGCCATGGCTTGCTGCTTGTGATGTTTTTGTCAATGTAAATTTGACCTGTTACCTGCTGCAAGCTCATTTCTTTTGCAACCTGTAGGTAAATCGCAGTAAAAAGTTCCCTGGTGTCTAGTGATTTGGCTGCAAGCTCACAGCGCTGGCTGGCAGTGGGAAATGGGACTCAGTGCAGTGTTTGAACTGGAAATTTTTTCATGTGGTTTGTGGTAGCAGTTGTTGCTGGGGAGAGTCAGCCAAACTCAGCAGTCAGTGCTGAATGCTGCAACTTCCATGACTGGTCTCAAAACTTAAAGTTATTGATGATTATTCTTTAAAACACAGCTCATGAAAGAAGACTTTTGTGTGAGTTTCACCTTTCATTTTCAGAATATATATATTTGACCAAGTAAGCTAAAGGAATCACAAATCAGATACCACCACTCCCCAAAGCCTATGTGTAAAATTTTAAATTCACGTTTGAATTTCACATTTTTGGGTGGGTGATGGAGTTTCAGCTGCAGCTAAGACCACGCCATCCTTCATTCACTCCCCTCCCCAACCCAATGAGATGAGGAGAGAAACCCAACAAAGGGGCTTATGGGTCGAAATGAGGACAGGGATGGCTCACTCACCAATTATGGTCACAGACGAAACAGACTCGACTTGGGAAAGTAAAATTCAATTTAATTTGCTACCAATCAATCAGAGTAGGATAGTGAGACGTAACAACCATATCTTAAAACACCTTCCCCACACTCCTCCCTTCTTCCTGGGCTCAAATCACTTTGCTCCTGATTTCCCTATCTTCTCTCCTCAGTGACACAGGGGGCTGGGGAATGGGGGTTTCAGTCAGTTCATCCATGCCTCTCTTTCCAGCACAGCATCCCTCCTGTGGGCTAAAAGAGTCCAGGAACAATGTGTTCCAATGTGGGCTTCCCACAGAGTTATGGACCTCTTTGGGCACAGCTCCTGGCTCTGGCATGGGGACTTCCACCAGCTGGAGATGGGTCTCCAGTTCAGCTCTCCCCCCCCACTCTGGTGTGAGCGTCTCTGGGGTCTTCTTGCACTGTCCTGAGCTCTCAACATAGTCACAGCTGGCCTCGGGCACAGCCTCCTGCTCTGGTGTAGAGTCTTTCCTCCATGGCCTACATGTGAGTATCTGCTCCACTACTGAACCTCCATGGACTGCAGTGGACTCCATTTACCTCCCCCCACTCTTCTCCTTGCTGACATGGGTGTCTGTAGTTCTCTGTCTCACCTCCCCTCCTCCTCAGGATGTAGATGGTCTTTTGTTCAGGCCGATGGTCTCCTGATGGTGCTCTCTCTCCTTCCTTGCTAAGCCAGTTCTCCCCCTCATAAATATGGATTTGAAGAGGCATTTCCCTATTGCTAATTGGGTCAGCCTGGGCTGGGGGCAGGTCTGCCTTGGCGCCAGGGGAGCTTCGCAAAGCTTCTCACAGGGGCCATCAATGTAGCCCCTTCCCCACTACCAAAAATGCCCCCACCCCCAAACCCAACACAGTGGGATTAAGGTTTGGTAAAGCTAAGCTTGACCAGAACAACAGACACGAGGCAGAGCTGTAGTTACTGAGCAAGTTGTGTGTGCACAGACGGGGGGACACTGGGCCCAAACTGCTTTTTTATTTTCAGAAACTGCCTGCTGGTCAAGCCCTGGGAGAGGTTCCTATTGCTGGTAGCAGAGATGAACCCTTTGCCCTTTTCATAGACACCAATTACAAGCAACAGACTTAGAGGAGCAGAGAGCATGAGGCAAGGGAAAGGGAAGCTGAAACACTGATACCAAGGCAAGTTATTTTTCAACAGCAGAGCCAGCATGTTTGCATCTCGCCATATCGTTACTGAAAGGTGCATAGGCAGTAGGTCTTGCATGCACGACTGTGTTGGGGCGGGGGGGGGGCAATGTCCCCATGCTGGAGCCGGGAGCTGAGCCTGAAGAGGTCCGTGACTCCATGGGATGCTTGCTCTGGAACATCTTGTTCCTGGACTTTCATGCTGGGAAAAGCAGCAGAGGTGAACTGATTGAACCCCCATTCCCTGCCCCCTATGCTGCTGGCGGGGAAGGTAGAGAAATCGGGAGCAAAGTGATTTGAGCCTGGGAAGAAGGGAGGGGTGGGGGAAGGTGTTGTAAGAGATGGTTGTTATGTCTAGTTAGATGAATGACAATGAATTAAATTTATTTTTCTTCCCCAAGTTTGAGTCTGTGTTCCCCATGACCATAACTGGTGAGCGAGCTGTCCCTGTCCTTCATTCCTAATCCCGCGCCCCCTTTGTTGTGACTCCCATCCCATCTCACTGGGTAGGGGGAGGGAATGCAGGACTGCATGGTCCCACTGTGGATCAAACCACCACAACCACATGCCAAAATATCAAAACCAACACAGGATTAGAATGCAGTCCCAGTTCATTAATGGGATAGCCAGCTGAAAACTTGAAGACTGGGACATAGTTTTAATTATACTTATTTTACAGGTTTCCAAAGTTCTGCTGAATCTATTTTCTTGTACTGAGAGGTTCAGGGAAGTGTTTCTCTCCCACACACTGTTCCAGCATATTAAAATGTCAAAGTTTGGCTTCTCTCCTTAGAAGCCTTTTAAGTCAGTGTGACATTGTTCTCATGAGTGCTGTTGTTGGCCAGCTGGAAATCTCCCATATCCTGTAGTATGCTACTCGCTGGGAGTCAAAGAGGGGAACAGCAATGGACAGGGTGGTTGTCATAGTTATCAGGTTAATTCTGTCTTCATTTGCAAATTTAAACAAGTCATATTGAATGTGTATTGGAAACTGGATTAAAAATGTAGCACCTGTGTATTTTACAGCATTTAACCAGTTTCCACTGCCATTTTGCTTGTCCATAAAAATGCCCCTTTCTTTCCCCACAAGTGAGTTCTACATTCGTGTCAAGATTATCAAGAACTTCCTTCTTTGCTTCAGTGCAAAAATAATTATATGGCCTTAAATTCTTATTAGTGCTGGGCATCCAGTGCATCCAAGAAGGGAGGAGTTGGATCTGTTTCTTCTTAGGCAGGATCAACAGATTTGTTTATTAAATTCCAACCTGTTACTCCCATGGAAATCAGCAGAAAGCTTTCAGGATGGCACAGGTTGTTGCTTGAGCGTAACTGGTCCTGCCAACCCTTGTTGATGATATGCAGAAGGAAGGAAGGAAGGAACCTCACTAGACTTTCAGGGTATATTTAGGCTGTGAACAAACATCCTGCTCCCAGTGCATCTGTGTGGCTTGAAGAAGTGACTGCCAGCAAACTGTCCTTAACTGCTTTTCACCCTCTGAAATCTGCTGGTGGAAATACCCATGGTCATGTTCTCTGCCCTGCTTTGACTCACGTTGGGCTCAGCTGGTTTAGAGAGGCTGCGTGATGGGCATTTGCCACACTGGCTTGTCTTCCTTGAGCAGGGCAGGGTGTGATCCCAGGAGCAAGGCAAGTTTCCCAACTGCTGGCAAGTTTGAAGGGTTGAGTCCCATGGATGGAGAAGAGTGACGTGCAGGGAGGTGACATGTGTTCTTGTGCCATTGTGGTTGTTTCTCGGTTGGAGTTTGCCACCCCTCAATCCCTCCCTGCATCCAGGAGGCACGCTGCACACTATGAAAGCTGAGGGCCCCGGGATGGGTTCAGGCCCTGTCACGTTTTGAGGGCAGTCCCAGTGCTGGGGTTGCCACAAAGGACGAAGCTGGGACACGGCTGTTGCCAGCACTGCGGGACAGCCTCATCCTGGGCCAGAGAGAGGGAGCAGGCCAGTGGGAGCCACAAGGTCAGCATTGCCGCAGGGGGCTGGGGACCCCGACAAGCTTCCATCCTGGCAACATTCGTGTCCCGGCTCCCAGAGGTAGGCCTGGCAGCTGGGGGCACCCCCTTTTCTGGCGGAAGGCTGGCATAGGTGTGCTCCCCTGTGCCGTGCTGCCTGTGGCCGTGCTGCTGGAGCCCGGCGGGGTCTGGGGAAGCCGCTCTTAACTGCTGGCTGGGGACATTTGAGGGGGAGTTTTGCTGAATACCAACTAGAGCTCCAGGAACGTTGTTTTCACTGTCACCTTTAAAGCAAGCAACACCTCTAAATTAGATTTACTGTTATTTCATGTGTCAGTTCTGGAAGATCAAATTATTTAGTGTTTGTTTTCACAGCTCAAGGATAAATCTTATTTCTAGCGTAAGCAGGTGTAATTTCGTTGGAGTAAATGCAGTTGTGCTTCTGTCTGAATTCTTGGATTTGGCAGTAAATCTTTGCTGCCTTTTAAAAAGAGACTTCCTCTGTTGCATTCAGTTCAAATTCATGCTGTGAAAGCTTTGCACTTGTTTTGGAAAATGGGGAGGGGAAGACTCCCTGCGCACTTCAGCTTTCCCCAAAAGATTGCTTCTGTCACAGCTGATTAGTCTTGGAAGTTTACAGGCTCGAAGCACAACGCACAGCACTGAAGATTCGTTAAAGGGGGAGGAGAGGGGCCTCTTCTGCCGGTCAGAGCACGGGGAGCAGGGAAATGGTAAAAGCCATGGGCAGGGAGGAGAAGACACTCCCCTGATGGAGCGGAGCCTTCCCGGGAGCAGGAGCCGCTCGCCCGCAGCTGCAGCCGGCGGGCAGCAGCGAGCGCAGGGTGTGAGGAGGGGGGGAGCGGGCGTGATGTGCTTCGACCCGCACAGAATGAATGAGCTGCTGTTCGCGGGGGTGTTCGGTCCCCGTCGTTGATGTACGAGTACACGGCTGCATCAAGTGCGCTTTGCATCGCCTCATGCCTGCGTACACGCTAACGGAGACGGGGACCAGGCAGAGCGTGGAGTTGGGTGTTTGTGTATGACGTGCTTGGCATTAAATTCCTGTTTGCTGCAACAAAAAGGTAAGAAACTTAAAAGTGACAAGAAAAAAACCTCAGCCCCCCTCCCAGACAACAGTCTCACGTTAGGAGTAGCCTTTGTCTCGAGCTGTATTTTCAAAGCTATGGTCCATTAGTCTAAAGCTTCTGTGTGGATGCCTGGAAGGCAAATTACAGCTCCTAGTGTGACAAAGGCAAGTCAGATTTCTTTTCTCCAAGAGCTGACACTTAACTACCTTCTGAGGGGAGAGCACTGTAGCAGAAGTGCTGGACTGTGTGCTGAGCGGTAAGTAATTGATGCTGTGCTGCCTCTCCTTTATCATAACCCTTGGATGTTGCTTATTTGAGCAGTAAGCTAACTAATGGGTCTTGATGATTAATAGGTTTGGGGATCTGTTGGCTGCATATCGACCAGTCTGATTCTGTAGAGAATGGTCATAATTTGTTTTTACTGGTAATGCTGTGTTAATGGATAAAAACTCTCTGTAGTTAAGAGTAGCAGAAACCTCATGTATTGTAAGGAAGAAACCTCCCTGTGTTTTCCCCCAAGCATGCAGTCCCTGTATAATTATGTGTAATTCCCAGCTAACTTCTAGCTAGCTAATCTAGGTTTATTCAGCCCATAACTGACAATGGCGATTGAGCAATTTAAAATCTTTGTAGAGCTCTAAAAGCAGTAAACACGTTTAAAGACAGAAGTAGTATTACACGGGGGGGGGGGAAGGGAAGGAATACATGCATGTAAATATATTTTTAGTTGAAGTTAAATGGTTAATGGCTCTTTTGACAGAAGGGGAAACTTTGTGATTTAAATATAATATATTGCCTTGAGGTCTCTGTGCTTGCTTAATCCTATCTGTATGCATAAAGAATTTGCAGCAGGAGAAGTTTCATTGATTTGTTAATTGATATATGGCTTTGAATCCTCATTACACTGGGTGCAGAGGGGAGGTAAGAGACACAAGTACATTTATCTTTTTATTTAAACTCAGCAGCTTCACTCTTAAATTAGATTTCTTGCATGTTATGGAACCTCATTTGCCTCCCTGTTCTGTACAGTAATTTTTGCTTTCTTAAAGGGTAGCAAACATTGCTGGGTCTTGATCTCTATTAGTGAAATATATGAAGTGTTTCATCTCTTTTAAAACTATGGCTTTAATTATGTTTTTGTAGCTGTTGCCTTGCAGTTAATGTAATTAAGACAACTTGTGAGTAAGGAAAAGGATATTGTTTAGCCCTGGAGCATTTCTCAGTAGAAATTAGCTTATTTATTTTCATAAGGAGTTAAAAGAAAGAGAGAAAAAGGTAGTGGCATTTTATTTTGTAGTACCAGTTAGAATTTTTTTTTTTTTTTAATAACAATGTCTAGGTGAGTTTTCCCTTCTACAACAATGGATGTATATAAATAAATAACCCTATATATGAAGAAATTTCAAACACTGATCAGTTGGAATACAGAGGAGGATCAAACAAACTGTGAATTAGTATTTTATATAATTAAGGTGTGTATTGAATGTCCATAGCATTTCTGGTACTGTTGCTGTCTGTTGGGTATCCTGTTGAGCAAGACTTTCTGGTTTGCCATTCAGAGTTTCCTGGTATGAAGTAGAACTCTGTGTAATTGGGGACAAAATTCTGATCTAATTGATTAGAGTGCTAGTATTGATTCAAATGCTCTGTATAGCTTTAATTAGTGTTAAGAGTGCAGACTTTGCTCCAGTTTGAGATAGGCTGAGATAACCTTATTCTCTGGGTGAAGTTAATCCAGGTCAACAACTGACATTTAACAATTCTAAAGCAGGGAATATCAAGTCAGTAAGAAGCATTCAGTTTCATTTCCTCCTATTAGAAAATAACTGGCATATCTCTGAATTTGTTTTGGTATTTGCCAGAGAAAACAACGTACCCTTTTTTGTTGTATTTTGATGTGACATTAAAGCCTTCTCTATATGTTTTAAGAAGTTTCCCAATTGGAAGTATCTTTATGGCTGAATTTAATAATTCATTAAAAAAAACCAACAGAAAATCTCATCTCCAACTATCCATCCAAAACGGTGGTCTAGTGATCTGGGGAAAAGGTGGCTTGCCGTTCAAAGTTCTTTTCATACTTCCAGAAATGTGTTTGTTTTCCCTAACAAGCCAAACATAACATTTCCAAAGGAGAGGGGAATGGTCTGCAGGGGGTTATGAAAGATGCCTCTGGCTTACATCAGATGAGGAGGTGCCCGGGGTGGCCAAGTGCTTCGAGGAGCTGTAAGTGCACCCACTGTTTCATCTCAGGTCTTCAGTCACCATTATTTAGTGTGTGCAGATGAGGGAAACACTGAAGAAATGGTAAAGTGACCTGAGGTTGTTTAGTTATGGAGAGGACTTGAGGAATAACAAGGAACCAGCTTGCCTGTCAGATACAAGTGTGATGTTTAGTACCCAAACTATTAGTGGGACTTACTGATTCAGAACCTCTGGTCTGAAGAGTACAATTTAGTCTTTACAAAATGTGGATTCATATAATGAATCAGGCTGTCTCATATTTTATTTTATTTTAAAAATAGAATCTGACTAGGTTATAGTAGTTTTCATAATATATGATTAGCAACAGAAAGCTAGATCTCAAGCCATCAATTTTTAAGCAGAAATCTTCTTTGCCACCAGTAGAGAATTGCTTAAAAATTGATGGCACAATCTGGCCCTCAGTTAACAGGGGATTTCTGCAGAAAGCGTTAGTTGTACTTCTACTCGGTCCTGGTGGCCACAGGGACCCAGAAACTCAAGGCCAGTCTGCTGGAATAGTCTGATACTTGTTTGTAGACAAAAGGCTTAATGACCTTTTTTTTTTTTTTTTAAAAAAAAAAAAGGGGTTAAAAAGCTACCAAACCTTTAGAAAAACTACAAACCACAGCCATTTCTATTTCAGATAAAGGAACTGTAATTCTCTAATGGCACACATAAGTGAAGGACATAACCATTTGCTAAGCAACAGAGACTTCCAAGTGCACAGAAATGAAGGTTGTTTCCTTTATTTGTTCATGTTATTTTGTTGAGGTGTAAGTACATTTTATGTAAATATTTTGCTGCATTAAGTGCTACTAGACTTCATAATTACAAATTAGAAAACTGGAGTAGGGCCTCTGCTGTGCCTCAGGATACGCTTGGGCGAGTACTTGTAACTGTAAATAAAGATGAAAGGCTCATGGCATGCATCATTATTTTTAATCAAGTAAAATGTGGTTTACTCCACAAAAACTCTCTAGTAACTGAAAGCAAAGACCTTTCAGCTGGTTGTTACCTCTTAGGAAGAGAGATGGCCAGGGCTGATGATGAGTGTAGTCCCACATGAAAATGTTTCATAGAATCATAGAATGGTTTGGGTTGGAAGGGACATTAAAGATCATCTAGTTCCAACCCACTGTTGGTAGCACTGGATAGCTGAATGTGTCAGTCACAAAAATAGTTGGGCTGTAGACTTAAATTCCCTATGCCAGATACAGGGGAGTAGACTCCTGACTCTCTCCCAGGCTCACATGCATTGCGGTGCCCCACTAAAACATTAGCCAAGCATGGGAGCATCACTTTGATCCTTAAATACCTTATAGGGGATGCCAACAAGAGCAAAACCTGTTGGGTTTATTGTGGTTTTCTCACCATCACACTGTAGTCTTACAATGGCCCTTGTTGAAGTAGAACAGTTGCTACAGTAGAACAGTAGCGACTGTAAAGTATTTGGAGTTGAGGATGTGTATCCCAGTCCCAGGGGTGGGTGGGCACGTGAGGAACCAGAGCTGCCAGGGCTCTCCGGCAGGTCATTTTGCCCCTGCCAGCCTCCCTCTGCCCAGCACTGAGACAGGCCCCTAGGCTGGTCATCTCCCTCAGCATAGCGTTGCTGTGTCCGTCTGCACAGCGCGTCTTTTCTTGTGCATTGAGGCTTTTCTGTTAGAGTCACAGGTACAAAGTGACCCTGGAAAGGAGCACAGCAGGTCACATAGACCAGCCTCCTGCGCCAAGCCAGGCAGGGTCCAGGATTGCCTCAGGGCTGTTCCTGGCTGATATTTTTTAAAAACGCCAAGAACAGAGATTGCACAGTCTCTCGGAGTATCTCTCTGGGCTTAGTATCTCTCTTGGCAAAGAAACTTGGGTTTGCTCTGAGCGAACCCTTCATGAGCGAGTGTGAGTCACTAATTAGATCCTCCCCCCATTACCTCATGCCCGGGTTAAACAAGGCCACCTCATCTGCAGCCTTTGGTGGCCCTCGGCTGGGCTCACTGCAGTTTGTCACTCCCTCCCGTGTACTGGTGCACCCAAACTTGGATGCAAAAATTCAGCTACTCACGAGTGCCATGTTGGGGGAGCTTTTCTGGGGACGAGAGTTTCACCACTGTGCCTCTTGGTTTATTCACCTCCCGGTGAAACCTCCGTTACCCTTCAGCGTGTGGGCTGGACATTGAATATCAGTGATCAGCCTCCAGGATGCAACTTGCATCATTCACTGAATTTAGGGCTGGAAGGAGAAGTTGGCTTACACTCGGGCACCGTCACGTCTTGTGCAGACCTCTCGCACAGGATGGTGCTTTATCAGCAACTGTCCTGCCTCCACTGTATCCCTGGGCCAGGTACAGCCGCTTGCGAGAGGAGTACGGGTGAGAAGGAGGTGATCGGGGACAGAGGCACCCTTGGCAGTACCATAACGTGCTGCGTCTGAAGGTGCTAAAGGCAAAAGGGCCTGGAATAAATGGGCCTGGCAGAAGAGGTTGGGAGGAGACTGTCACCCCCTTCCCGGGGAGGCAGCGTCCCCTCAGGGCTCGCTCTGGGAGGGGTGCTCCTTTCTCACGCCTCTGCAGGCTGGAAGGTCTGGAAGGTCGCAGGCTGTTTTCCTCGGAGGTCTTGGCCTTTTCCCCTCAGAAATGAATCTCACATCTTGCGTAGCAGCCCTGACACGATTTTGTAGGTATCATCTTCCCACGTTATTGGCAGGCCCTGGTTTGACCCCTTTTAACTCACTTAGCCTGGAAAAGGATATGTAGAGCATCATACCAAGCACTTGCACAGCTGCTCTTGCAGCATTTCTGGCACTGAGAGCCATCAGCAAAATCTGCCGTTTGAACTGAAACTGTCCGTGTCTGCTCTTCAGCCTTGGGGGGAATTATTTTAAAAAACATTTACTATAAGTTTAAAGGTAAATCATTCAACCATATTCAAGCTACCAAAACGTGAAGAGAATACAGGCAAATAGTCTTTGTGTGAAAATAATTAATAAATTACAAGACACTCCATGAGGAGATACTGGGTTAATTGGAAAGCTGTAATTAACTGGTTAGAAGCAGGATGCAGCCCCTCTCGATTCACGAACATGCCACAGTGTGGGAGTCCCCCAGCTGGAGCCCTGCTTGTTCCCCACTGCCCAGGGACATCCAGCAGCCCAACTGCTCCCATTTGTCTCTCACCTTTCTGAAATCTCTCCTGTGCTTTTTCCTTTGTCTGTGCTGGCAGCTGCAAGGGTGATTGTTCTGTACAATCCTGTATTGTGTAACTATAGGGGAATTAACAGATCGCCATTTAGGAGTTTGCACTAGCAGGCCATGTTTTGTGTCTAATTGTACTGTGTTGAAAATCTGCTAGATCCAAGACATTTCTTTTCCCTTTCCCCCCCCACCCCCTTCGTACATTGTGTCTAAACTGCTGGAAGATTTTTTGAATATAAAGCTTTTTCTGAGAGATAATCTCTTTCCATTTCATATAAAGCCAGTGATTAATGCATGAAGAAAATTATATATATTTTGCTTCTTATACTACTTAGAAACACTGACTGTATTTTCTGGGAAAGTAAAAGTGATACTACTTTTTCAATTATGATTTTCGAATTGGCACTGAAATAAAGAATCAAGGGCTGTTTAGGCTTGAAAACTTTCCAATATTTGCAATACTGAGATCTAATTTTAACCTCTTAATTTATATAATGTTAATAATAGGCACAGTGAAGTCCTTGCTGATTCTGTGAAGCCCAGTAGAAAGCCCATGTAGCTGAAGCAAAGGAATGAGTGGGGTTTTGGTTGGGGAGACCTACACAGGTCACCACTAGATATTGAAACTCCCAGGTCACTGTGTGGATGGAAGTGGAGCAGAGAGCCCTGTGTTTCTTCTTCTTTATTTGAGGCTGTGTCTCACACTGGCATTGTAACATTTCTGGGAATGTCCATTACATTTGTAAATGTGGATCTTCTTTCCAACGTGGCGGCCTTCACAGAATCATAGAACAGCCCAGGTTGGAATTGTAATAAACGACCAAGCCTTGTAATCAAGGTAGGTTTAGTTTTATTTCTGAGGACAAAGTCAATAAAGCAAAAGCACAGCGCTGGGTGCTTGACCCAAGTCAGAGGCACACCGGGAACGATACGTTATCCCTTTATATACATTTAGGATTGCATTAGTCACATACATATTCATTTTAAGGTTGGGTTATTATAATTAATTTTAAAAAGAGGCAGGGTTATCCTGATTACTTTGGGGGGACTTATTAAGATAAAATCTTATCTTTTCGTGCATGTGCACTACTGTTCAGTGATCTTGGGAAAGGTCCTTGGCAGGAAGGCCCACAGTCTTCTTCAGAGCAACCTCTTCACCCCTGATGAAGGGGCTATCTGACCTTCAGACTGCCAGTTTGGTTCTCTCCAGATGGTGGATGCAGTGGTGTTCATATCTCCACAGTTCCACAACTTCCCCCTTTGTTCCCCCAGGATTGGTCATTTGAGGCCTCTTCATCAAATTCCCCATATGTCAGCAAAAAAAAAGAAAATATTATTATGGCAAAAGCCAACAACACTCTCCCCCATCTTTCACAGAATGAATATCAGAAGACCATCTGATCCAGCCTTTCATGAGAAAGAGAGCTTAGGTGAGATTGTCCAGCACCCTGTCCAATCACATCTTGAAAACCTCCTGTGATGGGAACTCTGCTGTGTCCCTGGAGAGGTGCCCCACAGTTCAAGAAGGACAGGGAACTGCTTGAGAGAGGCCAGCGCAGAGCCACCAAATTAATTAAGGGAGTGGAACATCTCCCTTATGAGGAAAGGCTGAGGGAGCTGGGCCTCTTCAGCTTGGAGAAGAGGAGGCTGAGGGGGGACCTCATTAGTGTTTATAAATATTTGAAGGGTGAGTGTCAGGAGGATGGAGCCAGGCTCTTCTCAGTGTGTCCAATGATAGGACAAGGGGCAATGGGTGTAAGCTAGAACACAGAAGGTTCCGCTTGGATTTGGGGGGGAACTTCTTTACGGTGAGGGTAACAGAGCACTGGAACAGGCTGCCCAGGGAAATTGTGGAGTCTCCTTCTCTGGAGACATTCAAGACCCACCTGGACGCCTTCCTGTGTGAACTCATCTAGGTGTTCCTGCTCCGGCAGGGGGTTGGACTAGATGATCTTTCGAGGTCCCTTCCAATCCCTGACATTCTGTGATTCTGTGAATGATTGCTCTTCACAAGGAAGCCACATGGAGACTGCAAAGGACAACAGTTACAAGTTGCACCAGGAGAGGTTTCATCTCTACATAATAAATGTCTAGCAGCGTACATATGCATCCATGTGTGACTTGCACTCCTGTGTTGGGCAGATGCATTAGCTAACCAGATGCATGCTTAGTTAAAACCTGGTGTAGAAAGACTGTATTTATTCCAGATCTACTCGCTAAGCCAATTCTGAGCAACAGATCAATCCCTGTAAGCTTTGCAAGCTTGCTAAAGTGAGATGTCTAATGGGAATTGGATCCCTTCCCTTCAATGTGCTCCATCTTTAATCCCACCCTTACTGCTTGAGACGGGGTGATTTTTTCACTCCACTACTATTTTCTCACAGTTACAAACTAGGATGATGTAGGGTCCCACATTTTGTGTGCAGTGCATGAACCTTGCTCAGGTAGATGTTCACTGGGAATGAGCCCTTCTTAAAAGAGGGGAGTTGTGAGATGCATGCGGGAGGCAGCAGTGGGAGAGCAGGACTTGAGCAGCTTTCTTCTGGACAGTGGTTATTATCCCTGCAAAGACACCACACATTGCATAAAGTGGTGTCCTATTTTTAAGGAGGGGTGGAGATAAGCAGGCAGCAACCCACCTTGTTCCCCGCAAAGCGTTAGCATTAACATCACAGGGAACCATGTGCTTTCTTCATGAGACAGCTCCAGGAGTGTGCCTGTACCCACAAACTCACACTGCTGATACTTTGTGGTGGCTGGCGTCACCTAGAAAGCAGCCAGCTGCGGTGGGTGCTGGGGACCTGCAGCGAGCCCTTCCTGGAGCTCAGGCAGGAGCAGGGCTGCGGGGAGCGGGAAGGGCAGCCCCTGGCCAGGGAAGCTTGTGCCTCTCTTGCTCACCTTTGCCTTTGGGAAAGGGATGTTGGTTAAGTCATACCAAGAGTTGGTGATTGCTGAAATGCTTCAGAAATGAAGGTGTGTAGTGATTTTGTACGTCTCTGCTTCAGCTCAGTGCTCATGTGAGGTTGTTACCCAGGCTGTCACTTCATCAGGGTGCAACTTTCAGAGGAGCCCGAGTGACCTTGGGGCATGAGCTTTTGGAAAAAGTATTGAAAAAACCTGATGATGATCTTTCTACTCTTTCAGTTTAAACAACGTGAGGTTTTCACAGCCTGAAGAATTATTCTTGCTTGTTTTGTCAGTGTCTGCTTTAAATAGTGTTATTTTGGAAGTAGGAAAGTTCATGCACTTTGTATGTCTATTTAAGCTTTCTACATACTACTTCCCGGACTTGTGTGTGGTATTTTAAGCTTGATTACCTCCCAGTGTTGATATGTCTGTGGTGCCTCCCTATATTCAGCTGATGCCTGTTGGCTTCACTGCATGTTTCCAAAAATACAAACTTCAGAGCAACAGGGTTCAAGTAAAATAAGTGTCGAAATAGTGTCAGTATGCTTAGGTACACTGTGCTACAAACAAACAGCGAACGTTAAATGTACAGCACTTCTTTCAGCTACTCTGGCTTAATCATATGTTGGAGCTCTGTGTGAGTGCTTTCTAACTTGCTCTTTCTGTTTCTTCATGCTTCCCTGGATTCAGAGAGAGGTAAATTATTTTTGTTTTTCCACTATTCTGTGTGTTTATCCTTCCAGCATGCACCAAACAATGCTTGTATTGGTTTGCTTGTATCAGTGAACAAAAGCTAATCTTAAGTGAGTAAATTTATATCTCTCTGTCACCTTTTCACCTTCTAGTAACAATATTTGTCAAGCTGAATTGCCTGCTGTTTTGGGGGGTTTTTTCCCAGGTGCCAGACCCGCAGGTACTAGGACAATTTAAAATCATGCAGTGCAGTGAGGTTTGATGTTTACTTATAGTGTTTTGAGTTTAAAATGTAGATTATGATGTCCTCTGTAATTCGAAGTGCAGGAAAGTGGTATTAAAATCCCACCTTTTCTTAAAACAAAAAAAAATAAATAATAAAAAAAAAGGATGCTAGGGGCAGGGGATTTAAGAGCTAAGTTTAGCAGGAGTTGGAAGCGTCAATGTTTATTTCCTATTTTTGGTGTTCATGTCAGATCTGTCTCGGTTGGTCGCTTGTCTTTCAAGTTCAAAGAAAAGTTGTCCCCAGTATGTTTGATTTGTTTGGATGTACAAAGGGATCATTTGGGGTTCTCTACAATGCTTCCCATTTCATGGGAGCGCAGACAGTAAGGCATTGTAGTCAGATGCTTTGCAGCACAAGGGCTGCAGCCACTGCAACAGCTCTTACTGACAGAACTGCAACCCTCGGATGAGATTTGGGGTTTGTTTGCTCTTCTGAATCGCAAGGACTTGGTACTGGGACTGGGCGGAAGGAATGTGGTTCAGAGATGCGAACCATTCCTTGTGTTTGCTTTGTGGAATATAATAAGGCTGGTTTCCAGGCTTGACTGGTTTTTAATCAATTCTTCAGGCGGTGTTGGCCTAGGGAAATGTTTGAACTTTCTTGTTTATGGCTTTGCAATCTAATGTAGATTTCATACATGTGGAAAGCAATGATCCTCCCAGACTAACGCTGGCAAAAGTGTGCTGCAAGCAGATTTGTGGGTAGTGTCTGTGCGATTGCCGTGTTCTCTGTCTGCATAATAAAGAACAAAGGAGAACTAGTAAGCATTGATTATAAAACAAATCACACTGGAGAGATTAACTGTTCTAGTGTAGTCAGTCTGTTGTCTTCTTTAGTTAAATCTGTAGTAGTGCTTTGAGCATCTCAACTTGATATATTTCTTTATTACATTTTTAAATATTCCATATAAACAAAGGCCCACATCTTCCAATTAGATCTGGAAGATAGAAACATTGTCAAAAATAGCTAAATACTAATTTGTCAAAATCAAATTTACAGGATCTGTTCCAAAGAGGCTGTTCAGAGGTTCACAGGCATAGGAACACATTCATCTGTTTTAAGGAAGGTCAGTATTCATTAGAAATGCTAGACTGGCCATCCTGAGGAGTTAATCCACCACTTTGTGGTGCTGCAAAGGTGAAACATCAACTACAACGACCTTGACAACCTACCTCGTTTGTGTGTCCACACCCTGAAAACTGTGCTGTGCAGGGTAGGAAGGCAGCCCCCTGCCCATGCATATTTCATAAATGTTGTGGAGCAATTAAGGAAAAAAAAATTCACCATGAAAAATTTGTGGCAATAAAATCAGTTGTCAGTGATGTTCACAGGATCTGTCCCAGAAGTTCTGTCCTCCTCTAAGTTCATTGAACAAACAAGCTGAGGGCTAAGCTGCTACTTGACTTTTCAGCTTGCCGTGTCTGTCTGGCAGCTGATGAGCATCAGTAAGCCCCATCTGACCCCCGAGCACCAGCTGGGTGTGGCATGCTGTTAGCTGGGCCTCCCTCGTGCTGCCAGCGCCACAAGAGCACAGAGTCTCCAGGGCAGCCTTGGTGGTGACCATGGCACATGTGATAGACTGTCCCTTGCCCTGACAGTAGTACTTCAGCTGTACGATCCTGAGGTGAAGTTGGGAAGGAGGACCAGCGTGGAGTGTCCATCTCAGCTGTAGGATCTGTACTGTTGTTACTATATTAGCACAGCTCATGGATCTAGAGAGCTTAGATACTGAATTGTGCTTTGACATGGCTCTATCTGTGTAAATCTGTGGCCTTTTGCAGGGGTAGAATATAGCCCTTGGTAGTAGAGAGGGAAATTATTTGTAACATCTCAGAGCCATCTTTCTGGCTCGCGAGGCAGCGATGACAGGGCTGACAGGAGTCTTGTCCCCTCCCCACAGAGGAGTTAGCGGGCAGCACAGAGATGTGGGAATCGCGTCTGGGGGAATGGCTTCTGCGGCGTCGTGAGGATCAGTCCACAGGGAGGAAATTGGAATGAAAGTCGTGCAAATGCTTTCAGGCTTGGAAGCGCTGGGCTCTGAAGGGCTGAGCTGAGTATCAGACCTATCAGCTCTGAGGATTTTAACAAATTTTGGAAGCGTGCAGAACTGTGGCAATGATAAGACATCAAAGAAAAACTGTTGGGCTGTGTGTTTTAGGGCTGCCAGATTAAAGCCTCTGAGTATCACACAAAGTAGCCGTAGCTCCTCCTTGAGAGTTAGCAAGTGACGTTATCAAAGAATGAAGCAAACAGCCTTTCAGCCGGGGATAATTTGCCCTGCAAACTTTATGCATGAATTAGAGAAACAAGCTACGCTGTGTCAGTGCCAGACCATTTGAGGAGAATTTCAGAAATGCAGAACTGGTGTTTTGCTGCAAGGAAAACACATTTTTAAGTTGTGTGAGAACTGAAGCAAAAAAATCTTCCAAAAGTCTCCACTTGAGAGGGCATCTTAACTACTTGGGTTAAAAATTAATGACCAGGATAATGTAGCAATGGCCAAGTCTGCTTATAGCTGGGAAGCAGCCAAAGAGGTGCCAGGAGCTCTTGGAGTGCAGAAAAGTTTCAAGGCTTTCATATGGTTTCAGGATTATTGGCGACTGTCAGAAACATAGGGAAGTTTCTTCTCCCACGTCTCTTCCAACTCTGATCACTGAGGAGTGAAGAGTACATGTGGTTAAATGCACCATCACGGTCTGTGGGAAATGGAAAGGAGAAGAGTCATGGGAGTAGTTATCTTTCTTCCTCCCCCTGCAGGACTTGATTCCAAAGTGGTTGGTGTAGTCATCTGGAGAAGGGGCTGTGGGTTTCCTTTGGAGGGTGTGGAAGGGCAGCAGTGGTTTTGTTCAGTGTCTGTCTGGTATCTGGTAGGTGAAATGGGATTTGAAAGGTACTCAGTGTTCTACAGAAAGATTTTGCAGCTTCTGTGAATGCTGCTGGTTTAATCTAGTTCTGGTTTCTTACCTTCGGGTTTTTCTCCCTAACTCTGCAAATGCCTTGACATGAGCCTAATAAAATGACAAGTGAACTGAACGAATCCCTGACTTCATTCCACCTATAAATCGTTCCACTTTCTCCTAAGTCAAAGAACAGTCTCAAGAAAAGATTTGAAGTGTTAATCTAGATCTGTGATTTCTGTCATACACAGTACTGCAGGGTTTCTTGCACCTCTTCTTCTGTGCCGTTTGCAATACCAGCATATTTGTGTGTCATGGAGAAGCCGCATCAGAGCATGGTTTTGTTGGCGATAGATTTATCCGCTTTTCTTCTCATCTATCTCCCCTCACTTTTCTTGCTTTTCTTCTTCTCTCCTCATTTGCTCTGCTCCCGTGGACATTCACATCTTGCCGGTGAATGGCAGCCTCCTGCCACGTGCCTTCTGACCCCATTCTGCCGTAGGGGTGGCTGCTCTCCTCTTTTTTTCTTGCTGCTTTCACAAATCGCTGGTCAGCTGTGTGCAGCAAAGCAAAGTGAAGCCTGAAGGTTATAGATGCAGGAGGTTTCCCCACAGCCCAGCGGTGTGTGCTCTGTGACCCCGCAGTTGCAGGAGTCCATACAGTCACACCAGGGTGTAGAAATCAACAGTCATCTTCTGTAGTCTACTGTGGATGAATTTCAATCAATTTTAAGCCAAGCCCAGAGGATATAATTTTCTGGTTCAAGGATTCTTGTTACAATTTGTAATACATAAATCTGTAAAGCGATTTACATTCTACTGCATGTGTATCATTTTAATATAGTTGTTTTAAATAGCAGCAATATAATTTTGATTGATAAGAGCAAAAAAATTTATGTCAGACTTCAAGGCTAGGGTGTTGGGGTTTCTTAACCATAAGAAAAAAAAAGATTGATGCAGTTCTGCAGTACTTTGAAGAAATAAGTTGACAGTGGGAAGGTAATGGAGGATCTGCTGCTTTTTCAGGCTGTACTTAATTGGGATTTCTCCTAGGACTTTAACCTAATAGTGGCAAATAGCTATGACTGCTATTCAAACAGGACATCATTAGCATAAATTGCATTTAATGTGATTATATTCATCCGAGGTTGAGCAGCTAAGTGATGCTTAGCCAGGTGTTAAATAGGTATGGCTATCTAAGGTTTAGTGAATTACTGTAGACATTTACCAATTAAAGAGGGTAAAAGAGCAAATCAAAATGAAATTCCTTTCTACTTAGCACCTTACATTGTCTTTGCAGTTCCCTAAATTGCTTTTTAAAATGTCTCTCTATAGTCCTGTACTCTTTCAAAAGAAAAAAACTCTGCTGAATTTTTAACTGTTCAGCAGAACCAGTCTTACCCAATTGTGCAGCAAAGTAATTTTTTTACCTATTTTTCTGGTTTTCTAGTTTTTACCAGACTAGTAAACAGATATAAAACTTTTATAACAGTTTTATATCTGTTTCCTATAACTGGAAAGATACTAGTGGATCGTGTAGTACACGCACAAATGATTTAAAAACAAATAAATTACCTACTATGCCGTACCCCATCCCCGTATCAACGGAAGTGGTACGCTTGTGTTATGAAGTTTTAAGAATATGCTGCTTTTTTCTGCCATGAAATACATTGTCCTCCTACTAAACACCTTGCTGCTTTCCCCACTGACATGGAAGGGAATTTTACCAGGAGCTGTGGTTCAAATCGCACAGATTTCATGTGTGCATACGCACCCTATTGAGATGGAGAAGGCTCCAGCCTCATGAGGTATGATCTTTTAACCTATACTAGCTCTCTATCCAGCCATGGCCTTTGTAAAGGCTTTTATCTTTCTCTTTTCCCTTGTTCTCCCAGCAATGTGTAGAGACAGGAGAATGCTAAGAGGAGGTAATTGCCCTTTTCCATAAATTTCTATTGCCAACACATTGTTCAGCACGTCTTCAGTATCAAAGGGGCTTGTTGCACATAAATCTCTCTTGATCAACTTTAAGTGAGATGCAGTTGAATTAAACTTTACAGATTAAGTGACCCAGAAGGGATCCCAAGTGAAAGAAGAATCAGAGAGCAGTCTTCTGGCTTATTTGTTATTCAAGGCTTTAGACAAACATCAAGCTATTTCCTTCTGGTCCTGTGTGGGGAAACACAAAACTTTTCTCAAGTTTTACTTTGTTATTGATGCTGCGGGGAGCAGATAGATACTCTGGAATCCCCAAAGTCATATCTGTCCTCTCCAAGAGGAAGTGTGAAGCATGGTTTTGTGGTTTTGTTTTCCCAACGCCTAAAAATGCCTGAAGCAAAGCTGCAAGGCTCCCACTGGGGTTGGAGGAGCTGACTGCCACCAGCCTGTACCACCATCCCCAGGCCTTAGCTACTGGGCTGCAGTGTAGGACCACTCGTGCGAGTGCATGGGCATCTGGGTGACTTCATGAATTGATGAATCCAGAAGAATTGTTTGCGCCCTGTCAGAAGAGAGACGGACAGTTTGTGAGCTAATTTTGATTGATCATTTGAAAACAGGTGGTGCTGGCAGGGTTGTGCGTGATGCAGTGACACAGGTTTTGAAGAACTTGGGTTTCCTCCTCTGTCTCAGCAGATTTACAGATGCAGGCCCTGATCATCTAAAGGTTTATGCATATTCACAATCCATGCATGTAATTAGCCTATTTAGTTTATTCAAGCTGTTCACGTATTTAAAGTGAAACACTGGTGTGTGAGTCTGAAACACCACCGAGAGGTTTTTGTTAGCTCTCAGTAGCTGAAACTGATGTACTAGCTGGTGCTGTAATTGTGCTGTATTTCGGTCAGTGCATTCTCAGCAAGTTCACTCCTAAGCTATCATGAGCAGATAACATCCATTAGGGTCACCACTGGTGGTTGTCACTTGAACAGGGTTACAGGAAATAAAGGCTTTCCAGGGCACATACTTGCTGCAAACAGTAGAGGTGTCAGCGCTTCAGGAAGAGCCCACTGTATCAATACGGGCTGGGGAATGAAGGCACGGAGAGCAGCCCTGCTCAGAAGGACTTGGGGTACTGGTGGATTAAAAGCTGGATGTGAGCTAGCAGTGTGTGCTGGAAGCCCAGAAGGCCAACTGTATTCTGGGCTCTATCAAAAAAAGGTGTGGCCAGAAGGTCAAGGGACGGGATTCTGCCCCTCTCTGGTGAGACCCCACCTGGAGTACTGCGTCCAGCTCTGGGGTCCTCAGTACAACAAAGACACGGACCTGTTGGAGCAGGTCCAGAGGAGGCCACAAAAATTAAGAGAGCGATGGAGCACCTCTCCTATGAGGACAGGCTGAGAGAGTTGGGGTTGTTCAGCCTGGAGAAGGCTCCGGGGAGATCTTATTGTGGCCTTTCAAAACTTAAAGGGGGCCTGTAAGAAAGATGCAGATAGACTTATTAGTAGGGTCTGTAGCAATAGGACAAGGGGTAATGGTTGTAAACTCAAAGAAGGCAGATTCAGTCTAGATGTAAGGAAGAAATTTTTTACAGTGAGGGTGGTAAAACACTGGACCAGATTGCCCAGAGAGGTGGCAGAAGCCCCATCCCTGGAAACATTCAAGGTAAGGTTGGATGGGGCTCTGAGCAACCTGCTTGAGTTGAAGATGTCTCTGCTCATTGGAGGGGGGTTGGACTAGATTATATTTAAAGGTCCCTTCCAGCCCAAATTGTTTAAAAAAAAAAAAAAAGCCCTGCAGCAGTCTGTGGGGAGGAGCACTAGATGCCCTACTTGTAGGGTTGCTGCCAGCTCCTCTACAGTCAGAAAATTTTTCCAGTCAGAAAATCAACGCGTTGCACTTTGACTAAAAATAACATCTTTGTGGGTAGTATCTGCCCTTTGGCAAGTGCAGAGCAGGTCTGGCTCATCAGGACTGTTGTCATCCTCCTCTTGCAGGGACAACAGTGTTGCAGGCACTTCTGTGGCAGGACTACAGTGGCAGGTGAGCCCCTTTGTCACCTGGAGCGTCCCTCTACAGATACTGCATCCATAACACTCATCAGACTTCTCCTTGCTGCCCTCACCACGGGTCTTACCATTCAGAGAGGTTATTGAGCTGGGCTCTGCATGGTTGCTTGTTCATTTGGCTGTCACTAAGCCTCCCAGGAACAGAGAAACGTTCTTACCAAAAAGCACAGGAGCTCGTTAAATGTCAGCGCTGCCCTCCACGTTGGTCTCCTTTGATCAGAAAAGTAAATTTACGCTTGGGAGAGAAGTGAGACTCAGCAGGCTGCCCCAGTCCATCTCTCTGCCTTTAAAATACTGTTGAAAATTCTCTAATATAAGGCATTTCCCACTTACAGGGCATAATTATGAGATGTGTTCCTTTATGACTAAAATCTTTGATCCTGACAGAATTCAGTCTTTAGTTTAAAACAGTTTTAATTGTTTGTCTTATTTTTATCTCTGCAGTCCTTTGAGTCCTGCCTCCACTGGGAGATAACGTGCTGACTAAACACATTTAGTATTATCTTACAGTTTCCCCTAAGGCTGGAAATCCTTGCAGTTGAGCTTGGGTCTCAGATAAGCTCTCTGCAGGGTGAGTTGTAATGTGGCCTCAGGGGTTGTCCATGCATCAGAGACTTGACAGCCCAGTGGGGGTGCCTTGTCTGGCATGATCTCCTACAGGAAGGCACGGTAGTTTCTTGGGGCAGTCGTGGTGCCCAGGGCATTGCCAGATCAAAGGTTGGACCGCAGTTTCTTGGGCTGTTACAGATAGGTTTTGCTGGCAGCATCTTATGTCCTTCAAGCCCCGATGACTTGCTTTGGTGGCTTTGTCCCATCTTAGTTTTTATTAACGATAAAAGAAGATTCTAACAGATAGCCGTAGGGCCAAAAGAAGGGGCAAGTTATCTTCTGTGTTTGTGCAGCTCCTGGAAGGTGGTGGCCTTATAATTAGAAGTCCAGGTATTGTACAGTGCTCCTGGGGCTGTGCAGGTTTCTGTTTATTCAAACAGGCTTCTGCGCAGTGCACGCAACTTGGCAAAACACCACAGGAGCCTCCTCCTAGGATCATCTTGCAAAGGAGCACATAAATCACTTGTTTACAAGTCCTCAAATGAATAGTATTGATTCGAGGTAAACACTTGTAAATGGTAACAAATAGCCATGTAGTGGTCACATAGATGGCTTTCAATGTTACTTTGAGTTAACGCGATCACGGGTTTCAGCTGTTATGTCTGCACTGTGAAAGAACAGACCTTGATCCAATAATAAGATGTGCACAGCAGTCTCCTTGTTTATATGTCTCTGTTACCCTGCAGTGATGGTCACTGCCAGGAAGCTTTTCTTGCATGTAAAGGGCAGGGAATCTTATGAAGTTATGGTAGGAAATCCATGTCTGTTAAGTGAACAGTGTTTTCGTATTGCAGTTAAAATATTGGTAAGGGAAGGTATTTGGACTCAAAAATGTGAAGTCTGAAACTTAGGGCATTTAAAAGACACATAGAAATCCCAAATGCTTAGGATGTCTGGAGGTTCCTCACTTACTGCTCCCAAACCAGGCAAGGTCTCTTCAGAGCTCAGGATATTATATGTGGGACTTTTGTGAGCCTGAGCATTTCCAAATACCTGCTCTGCAGATCTTTCAGATCTTGAAAGCTTACCTTAAAAGGCAAAAATCTCAAAGGTTTTTTATGTGCCACTTAGCTGCTCATTTTTCATAGGCCATAGCTGAGACACACCTCTTCCTCTCAGTCTTACTACTAGAGGCCAGCTAGGAGTCTTCAGTTTGCTTCTGAAACATTAAGCTGGGATGAAACCCTTCTAAAGCAAGGCTTGACACGTGTACAGATGAGCCAAAAAGCGTCAGCTTTTCTTTAGGAGAAAGATTCCAGCTGGAACTCAGCATCTCCTTGAACTTGTGCAGCAAAAGGGAACAGTGTGCCAAAAAGCTCGTGCAGATCATAGCCGAGGTGGTTGGGGGTCAGGCTGGAGCTAGGAAACCTCAGGGCATCTTCTGTAATAGACAGCACCTTTCTGGATTGTTGCTCTGGGATTTTTCCTGCAAGTCACTAGCACAACTGGGTGAAGCACTGTCCTTCCCCAGGGTGCCTGTGTCGCACATGCTGGCAGGGCAGCACCACAGCCTGTCACAGCCAATGCATCCTGTGGGCTGTATTCTCTGTGCAGTAAGGATTCAGGTGACAACACACCCCACGTGCTGCCCCACTGCCTCCTGTCTCTCTGTCATGCGCTGATGTGTGCCATCTCATTGGGGTGCAGTGAGATGAGAGGTCCCTCCAGCTTCACTGTATTCCTGCATGGTTCTGTCATGTGGAATTGTTTCTAAATCTCAGCTCTCAATAGTTTTGGAGTTTGGTTTTTTTTAAGTATTATTCCTCAGTTTTCAGGTGGCAAAGCAGTTAAACAGAGGAAGAACCTGTGCCTGTCACTGAGCAGCCCAGGCTGTGGGCAGTTGCCCTTTTATTGCAAGGGCTCATTAATGACAAAATCTAGTGCTGCCTAATTAAATACAGATAAGGTACTTAACTGCAGTACAATGTTCATATCTCCTACAGAGCTAGAAGTCCAACCATCTATCAGCCACAGTCTCTGCTTCTCCCTGGATAACTTCAGTGCAAAATTCCTAACTCAGTGGGCATCTGAAATGAACAAAGAAATTGGCAATTTGTGCTGCATTAAACCCTGCTTGGGATATTTACAGACTTTACTGTGAACTGAAGTATTCCTGTATATAAAACCTGTGATATAGGAGGGGATGGACAATATGGGGCTTTGTCCACCTGGAATATCCTTCCAATCTCTTCATCAGTTGGGATCTTGCTGGTAATTAGTTATATGTGAAGAAGAAAGGCACTGAAAGAGACTTCAAGTGTAAGAGGCTGTTGGGAATTCCAGCTTCGCTTGTCTGATCTAATTCTAGTTGGCTACTCAGCAGAGCTCTGCTAGGGATGCAAAGTCCCAAAGAAATCCGGAGATCACAGAATCAGAGAATGTCAGGGATTGGAAGGGACCTCGAAAGATCATCTAGTCCAATCCCCCTGCCAGACCAGGATCACCTACAGTAGGTCACACAGGAACGTGTCCAGGCGGGTTTTGAATGTCTCCAGAGGAGGAGACTCCACAACCTCTCTGGGCAGCCTGTTCCAGTGCTCTGTCACCCTCACAGCAAAGAAGTTCCTTCTCAAATTTAAGCAAAACCTCCTGTGTTCCAGCTTACACCCATTGCCCCTTGTCCTATCATTGGTTATCACCAAGAAGAGCCTGGCTCCATCCTCGTAACACTCACCCTTTATATATTTATAAGCATTAATGAGGTCACCTCTCAGTCTCCTCCAAGCTAAAGAGGCCCAGCTCCCTCAGCCTTTCCTCATAAGGGAGATGCTCCACTCCCTTAATCATCTTGGTGGCTCTGCGCTGGACTCTCTCAAACAGACAGTGCGAGAGTCACGGCGTAGCAGTGGGCTGTGGTTGCTCAAAGGACATTGAAAAACCAGAGGTGCAGACCAGGGAGCAGGGAGTCTGGTATAACAAGGATGGGAACCAGGCAAAGCCAGGCTCCTTCCCAACCCGTTTCATTATGCCACTGTGACTTTTTCAGAAGAGCTCCAACTCTTAAACAGCCTGAGAACAAATAAATATAATCCTGGCGCTTCCCTCACCCATGCTAGAAGGCTGTACTATGCTGTGTGACTAGCCAGTACAGTGCAAAAATCTCTGTTGTAGGGCAGCTTTATTTAATTTCTGAAAAAATAAGGTCAGAAATTTAGGCCAATTAGTGTGAGCAAAGCTCAGCAGGTTCACATCTCCCTTACGCAACCAGTTCTCTAATTACTATGTGCATATTTCAAACACTTCACACAGTCCTTTGAAATACGCTTTTTCTCTAACTAGACTCTTGTAAGCTGTTTCTCATATAGTTTTAGCATTTAAGAGCTGCATGTGTTTTCTGTTTTAATCTGTAATTCTCTCTCTCCTTCAATAAAATATTTGAGTAAATTTTCCTGTCTATTTACAATTGCAGTTGGAATTATGGGTTGTAAATTTAGCAAGTTGCCAGGGCTAGGAAACTGTCATGAACTCTTTAATTATATATACAAACTTAAGATACGTGTTTCCTGGATATGCAGCTTATGACATTGGTAGATCCGCTTTGTCCAAGGCGTGTGTTTTATTCTTTGACAGCCGAGACATACACCTGTTAAATTGAAGTAGGACTCGGTGTTCTGGAAATCTACTGATTCTACTGCCTCAATTAGTTTTGCTTGTTTCTAATGTGTCATTTATTTTGTTTACACAGAGACTTTGCTTATGTGGCAAGAGACAAAGACACAAGAATTCTGAAATGTCATGTGTTTCGATGTGACACACCCGCAAAAGCCATCGCCACAAGTTTACATGAAATCTGCTCAAAGGTAAGTGGATTTAAAGTCAGCTGCATTCATTTGTTTACAGATCCCTGAGCCTAAAACATACAATAAGGAATTGTACACGGTGGTATTTAGTTTATATCACTGGCAATGAGAAACAGTGTAGAGAATTTGTAAAGGAAAGGACGTGAATGGATGGGAGTAATGGGAGGGTGAGCGTTCAGGTTTGAGGAGGATGATATGTGCTTTTGATTTGACAAGTGTGTATAGAGACTGAAGGTTTTCTTGAATAATGAAGAAGCTGCAGCTTCAAAATGGAAAAAGAACACATGGCTTCAATTAATAATAAATGATGATGTTAAACTTGGTAAATAAGTCAGACCTTGTTTGAGTGGTATTGTTCAATGGTATTGTCCTGCAGGACAGGCAGGAAAACAGTTGCTAATGTTACTCTGTCCATTTAAAAAAAAGGATGAAGAGGGGGGTTAAGCTGCTCTGATTACAGCTACTAAAGGATCTTAGTTCCTGCTTGTAGTAGTGCTGTCTGTAATACTGGAAAGGATATTTCTTTTCAATCATTTTACCTTACAGATTGGCCACCATTCCCTGGTTATTAATTTTTGTTTTCTTGCATAAGCAGTTCACGAGTGTCCTCTGTGCAGTCATTTCATGTAGCTGTAGCAAGGCAGCAAATCCTTTACAGCAGACAGAGCTGATTGAAATGCTTTATAGAATGGCAGTTAAACCAATCTACTTGAAACTGGTTTTTATTCCTTTATTAGCTGTGGTGGATTTGAGACTGCATCTGTCTATTTAAAAATATTATTCTGCTCGTTTTGGTTTTCCTTAAACACATCTGTTTGCATTACTGGAAAAGTGGGCCATGGGGATGAGTAACTTTATCAGTTATCCCTGTGTAACTTGTCCCTTTTTGTGAGTCACAGCTCTTCTACAAAAGCTAGTTAGGAAACTTTCAGGTCTTAAAATCCTGTTGATTTGCCCATCATTTGCTTTTTACATTTTGTCTTCACGTTAGTGATTGGAATCAGCGACGTCAAACTCCCCTCTGTAACCAGTTGTATGGTCTAAACATTTTTCATTTTTGCAACACTCGGATGTGGCTACTGAACTTGTGTTGTTTCACACAAACAGCGTGAGCATTTACACAGTGCGCGTTACCGTAACCTTCTGGGCAGCAGAGTTTTGCCCCAGGCAGTGGCAGAAGATAGCCCAGCAACTGTGCAAAGCCTGGCAGGTCTGTCTGGGCTTGGGTGCCTGAGGAAATGCAGGTGGCAGGGCTCAGGGAGCTGCTCAGGTTGGCCAGGGAGCTGCAGGCTGTGCTTGCTGAAGTTTGACACCTGGGACTGCAGCAGTGGCAGACTGGAGAAAGCTAGACCCAGTATGTCCCTCCTCTTTCTCCTCCAACACTCAGTTCTCACCAATGTTTCTGGCAAGACTAGTAGAGAAAAATATACTATACAGGCTCTACCACAGCTGCTTTTATCCAGTAAGGTCAACATCAAGTAAAAGACCAGGGAAAATGAAGGCCCGCTGTTGAATGAGGTGGGTGCCCTGGTAACAGGAGACGCTGAGAAGACAGAGATACTGAACTCCTTCTTTGCTTCAGTCTTCACGGCTAAAAGTGCCTCTCTAGAGTGCACCACGCTAGAGGTGAGAGAGAGAGTCTGGAGAGAGGAGGACTGCCCTTTAGTTGAGGAATTGCTGATCAGAGACAGCCTAAACACAATCAATTCACACAAATCCATGGGCCCCAATGGGATGCACCCACGAGTGCTGAAAGAGCTGGCAGACTTGATCGCCAAACTGCTCTCTATCATCTTTGAAAGGTCTTGGAGAACAGGAGAGGTGGCTGAAAACTGGAGGATGGCCAGTGTCACTCCAGTCTTCAAACAGGGCAAGAAGGAGGATCCGAGCAGCTACAGGCCAGTCAGCCTCAGCTCCATCCCTGGGAAGGTGATGGAACAGCTCATTCTTGATACCATCTCTAAGCAGTTGCAAGAAAAGGTCATCAGGAGTAGTCAGCATGGTTTCACTAAGGGGAAATCATGCTTGATCAATCTGGTAGCCTTCCATGATGTCATCACCAGCTGGGTAGATGAGGGGAAAGTGGATGTTGTCTATCTTGATTTCAGCAAGGCTTTTGATGCCGTACCCCACAACATCCTGGTAGCAAAGCTTAGAAGGTATGAGATAGATGAGTGGTGAGGTGGATTGAGAACTGGCTGACTGGCAAAGCTCAGAAGGTTGTGATCAGTGGCACAGAATCTGGTTGGAGGCCTGTAACCAGCGGTGTTCCCCAGGGGTCGGTACTGGGTCCGGTCTTGTTTAACATCCTAATCAACAACCTGGATGTAGGGGTAGAGCCCACCCTCAGCAAGTTTGCTGGTGATATGAAGTTGGGAGGAGTGGCTGACACACCAGAAGGCTGTGCTGCCATCCAGAGAGACACATAATCCTGATTCAGGGAAGCACTTGCCATGTGCTAAATGACACACTGGATCTCTTCACCAAGTCCGGCCGTCTTCCTAAGCTATAGTGTGTGTCATTTTTCATCCCTGAGGGGAATATTATTATGTGTCCCATAACAAAATACTTTTAAAATATAAAACCTAAAAAAAAAGATAAATTTGATAGAAGCACCTTTAGACCAAGTGTCATCTGCTGTAACACTATGTACCTTTATAGCTTAAATTAACAGTTACAGTGTAAAGAAGCAGGTAGCAACGCTTCATATATGAGCTTTGGAAAACCTCTGCTAGCTTCCCTGGGTCACTTCTCAGTCACATATTTGTAAGGAATAATAATCCAAAGTGATTATTTTGAAGTGGGTTCTTTTTTTCTCTTTTTCTCTTTATACATTTTTGGGGAGGACCAGGTTGCATTTTGGATGGGATTTTTAATCCAGAAGAAACATAAAAATGGAGGAAGAAATGATACACAGCAGAAGGTAGATTGGAGAGGAATATGAATAATGAACAATAATGAACACTCTTCTCTGTGTTCAATATTTGTATTTCTTGGTATATTACTCCTCACTGCAGTTTTACTGTCGATAAAAATGGCTAGAGGTTTTTTCCTCCTCCATCTGTCTTTCATCTGGGCTTGGACACTGCTTAAGTTCTATATGTAGTTAAGGAATGATGAATAAACTGGACAAAAATTAAAGTTATTATTTAAAAAGAATAGCTTGTTTAGTCATGTCACTTCTGACATTTCAGATTTCAGAAACTAGGATTGTAATAGGAGTAAATTTATACTTGTAGTTGCTATTGTACTATATATTTTTTAAAACTGTGTTATTACTATCTTCTTCAGATTATGGCTGAAAGGAAGAATGCTAAAGCTATGGCTTGCAGCTCATTGCATGATAGGACAAATGTCACCCTGGATGTTCCTCTGCAAGGTACTGTATGTTACACCTAGTATCCTTGGGATGGTTCTGGTTTAGGTATGTTTCATTTCTGCTGCTGCTTTTAACCAGAAATGGAGCATGTTGGGTCAGGAGTGCAATCCTGTCTTCAATTACCATATCTGACTGAACCTGCTCCTCTATTAAATTAAATATTTTTATTGGTTGTGTTGACAGTAATGGAGTCCTGCTCAGTTATGTCAGCCTGTGCATTTCCTCTTTCATTTTGAAATACAAACGTTGCAAACGCAGTTTTACTTATTTGTGGTTACTTGGGTGTATTGTCCTTTTCATATCAAAATACCTTCTGACTTGAGACTGCACAAATTGGCCAAATCTTCCATAAAACCAGAATATACTTCAGTTAATCACTTGGATTTAGAGGAGCTGTAGGAGGACTCCTCCTAGGTTTCAGCATCTATTTTGGCAACTTCCAGGGCAAGGAGTGCAAATGGGTTGTCATCAAACTTAAGGGTCTTTTGCACACTCTACTACACAGTAAAAGAAAGTTGCCTTTGAGTGTCTTTATTAGTTTAATAGCTTAATAGTTGCTATTTTGAAAGTATTCCAGGAGAACAAACATACTTTGTGTTAGCTTTACAGAAAATTACATTCTCCTAGAGCCACCAGTTTATACTGAATATCTCATTCCTAATCCATACATCAATCTGTGTAATTTCTGCTCAGATAGTAATATTTATTACTCAGACTGTTTAACAAATTAACAGGGATGGTATTAAAACCAGATTCCAGATTTTATGTAGTTCTGCAGTGAAACTTAGGTCTGTACATCTCAGAGACACATTCATCTATATTTTCTGTTTTTTAATATGATAGCAATATAACATGACCTTATTCTTAGTGTAGATCAAGAATTAGATGATGCAAAGTTCTCCTTAATTCCTTTAGAAATTATTAAGCATTGTTCTTGTCAGAGGGAGTGAAAATGTGTTTTAATCAAATCAGTACCTTCAGAGGACAATTACTGGGTAAACTGTTCTGTTACTGATGAAATTGGTTTGTCTTGCTGTGAATGCTTATAAGTAGAAATTGACTTTTGTTCCCATGCAGTAGATTTCCCAACGCCAAAGACAGAACTGGTACAGAAGTTCCACGTCCAGTACCTGGGCATGCTACCTGTAGCTAAACCTGTGGGTATGTAACACTTACTCTACAAGTGACTTCCCAAGTACCTTGCATAAGCTCTAACGGATGGACTGTGCTAGCCAAGTGCAAATGCACGATTTTCAAAGGGTGGCAGCTCTTGTGTTTCAGTCACACGGTCGGGCAGGAAGACATCTAGTTCAGGGCCTCATTTGAGCATGTATTTTGCAGCCAGAGTATATTGGGACCTGCCAAGAAGGCAGAGTTTCTTTCTACCCCTTTCTCTGCATATGAGCTCTGCTACTAATGAAAGGGCCCTTGAGAACTGGAAGGGTGCAGCAGCTAAACAAGGTGATCCTGTTTTTTTCAAAGCCAGAAGCATGTGTTTTGTTTTTGCAGATGAAGAAAACCAACTTCACAACCCTTCCTTCCATCATTAAATTCATTTCAATAAGGAGTCCAAAACAATCTGTTTTCTGTACTACTACATACAAACAAATATTTTGTTACTGTCTACTTAAATGCATGTGTTTCTTTTTAAATATCACATTTTCTTTTGTTTTAGGAATGGATACCCTGAACAGTGCCATTGAAAGCCTCATGGCTTCCTCCAGCAAAGAAGACTGGATGCCAGTTACCATGAACGTTGCTGATGCTACTGTCACGGTCATCAATGAAAGAGTAAGGCAGACTGTCTCGTTTAGAACATGTTTAATATAACCTGAGTGTTGAAAACCAGGAACACATAAACACTAGTAAAAAGAGTTCATTTGTACTAGAATTCATTTGCTTATTTTGCATTTTATTTCTCCCTAGGGCTCTGAATCTGCAGAGGCTCTTACAGCTTGTATCAGCTTCAGCTTTATTTACCATTCCCAACTTCCTCAGAAATGTAAATTATTATAAGTATTTATTAGATACTTAAAACAAACTCAGGAGTATCCTTTCTAGGAATTCTGAGCCTAAAATGTTGTAAGTTAAGCCCTAAGTAGCAATCCTAAGTTCTAAACTGTATTTACCTTATTCTTGGTATGGAAGCCAAGAGTAGTATTAAAATCTGTGTTTCACATCACTGTCCTTTTGTAGAGCACTTTCTGTAGAGATTAATACAATTAAACTTTCAAAAAATGTCTTTTATATGTCTGTTGATGAGGTACTAGACCAGTGCCTCTACATACCAGTAACAGAGGAGCACGTTTTGGAGTCACAATAGCCGTGTTGGTTTGTTTCTCCACAAAACAAACAGTACTTGAAATGCACAACATGCTCAGTGCTAACACTCAAAGCCTTGATCTCTCGGTAAGAGCCTAAAAGGGGAGATCCAGCCCAGGCCTGAGCATGCTGGGTATATGCAGATAGATAAAAAGAATTCCACAACACTGCATCAGTGTGTCCTTCCCCCATGTAATCGACATAAAACTGAAAGTAAAGTTCCACAGAATATCCAGTGGTAACAGTCATTCATTCGATTCACAACCAGAATGAAGAGGAAATCATGGTGGAGTGTCGCGTGCGGTTCCTGTCCTTCATGGGAGTAGGGAAGGACGTTCACACATTTGCCTTCATTATGGATACAGGAAACCAGCACTTTGAGTGCCACGTTTTTTGGTGTGAACCAAATGCAGGCAATGTATCAGAAGCTGTTCAGGCTGCTTGTATGGTAAGTGACCTTCTTCAAAGGCACCTCATAGCACTTAGATTTTTCACTGCCTCCATAGTTGTCTTTCCAAATTTGCAATTGTACTAATCATAGAATTGTTTTGGTTGGAGAAGACCTTTAAGATCATTGAGTCCAGCCATAAACCTAACACTGCTGAGTCCCCCAATAAACCATGTCCCTCGGCACCACAGCTACAATTCAAGACAGAACCTCTAATTCTGCAATTCAAGCACCACATCTAATTTTAAGACAGACAGAACAGATACAAATAGGAGTTGAGATTCTGATATATTTAATCAATTAAAACCCAAACTTTTTTAGTGAATACTGTCCCTTTAATCATCTTCCCTCCTAACCTCAGCAACGTCTGTGTTAAGTTAGAAAATTTTTATTTCACTGTGCAAGTTATCTAATGCTGGAAAAACAATGTGCTCAGAGTTGTGTTATACAACCCAGTGACAACATAGTGAAAATACTCCTTGTTCAAGAATAGCCGAGCCCAGAAAACTTATTTTTCAGTTTTCCAAGGGCTGTTTGTATGATTTAGTATCTGCTGTGTGCTAATGACGTTTCTGCCCACAGACTGACGGACCAATGTCCCATTAACTTCAGCTGGGCTGTCTGTCACAGCCAAAATGGAGGTTTGACTATATTTCATGAGAAAGTATTAGAAGTGTATTACAAGTGCTCTGTGCAAGTACTGGGTACAGTAAGGATTGCAGAATGCTTTTGCTTTGTTGCAGTTACGGTATCAGAAGTGCTTAGTAGCCAGACCTCCGTCACAGAAAGTTCGGCCGCCCCCACCTCCTGCAGACTCGGTGACCAGAAGAGTTACAACCAACGTAAAAAGAGGAGTCTTGTCCCTCATTGACACTTTGAAACAGAAACGCCCGGTCACTGAGATGCCATAGCTGCATAAGAGAGAAGACTTTCCTGACATTTAAGTGAAGATAACAGTAGCTACACTAAGGAAAATGAATTGGTGATGTCTGGCCTTCCATTTCAAATTGCTGATGCTTTGTCTTCAGAAAATTTACCCTTATTGAAACAATGTTAGACAAGCATGTTCTCTCGTTCTTGCCACCATCGTGTGATATGAAAAGAAGCATGAATAATTTTTTTGCTGTCAGTGAGTTACATCATGAGCAATGGAAGGTCTGTTTGATTGTAAATACATGAACGTTACCTAAACTCACACAAAAAAAATAATATGGCCACGTCCCTCCCAGTGAACTCATGCTAAAGTCCTTGGAGTGAATGATGCCCAAGTTGATAGTTTCACCGTCTTGAGCTGGATTTGTCACAACCCAATCTTAAATCCTACAGCACTTTGTTCTGTTCTCAACACTGGAATAGGTACCAAGTGGTAGCTACCGTTGAATTATTGTAGATTAAATACCAAGTTTTATTTTTTACAGAGCTACACCTGTTAGTTTTAAATTGTTTTGTCAGCATTGGCCTAGCAGCCACTTCACCATCTCCCTGACATGCCTTTGAATCATGGTGTCATTATTTCATCTCCTGGTTACACATTATGATCTTAGAGAGGAATAGTGTTTAATAACAAACCAATGCTGAAAAATTAGAGGTGTTTTCAGTAACTGAGCTGCAGGATAATCCACTGAAGCTTTTCAGCTTTAAATATACCAATGCACCTGTTAACTGTTAAATTTATTCTCCTAAATCTGTCATTAATTCATTATCAAAAATTCTATTTGTTTCACACAGGGTTCACACCCATCAATCAGGAGTAAGAAAGAACTAGTCAATAATTTTACTTTCTTAAAACTCTTACAGAGACTAAAACGTTCCATACCTTATCCACACACGTGTTTGATGAAATGTTCAATTCAGTGTCTGGTTGCACAATTCCCCCTTCCCCTCAGAGCTTGTTGCTGAATACTTCACATGCCACAAAGAGAACCATTGTGTTTCTCTTGGTTTACAAAATCCCATGAAATTTCTCTTCATGCTCTTGTGACAAAGTAAGAAGAGAGTTGTTTTCTAGAAGGATAGTGCTTCAGGTGTGACAATTGGATTTCAGTGCTTTTGCCCCAAAGGCTTCATCTCATTGCTTTGATCTACACACTACTGCAGACCCTGGCAAGGTCAGCCCAGTACTGCCCCTTGAAACCGTACTTCAGGCTAATTTTCAAATGCAGTTACGCATTTTGAACCTCTCCTATTGCCATCTTCTGTCTAGACCTGCAGATTGGTACAAATTTTGGAAATGAAACATTAAAGTTATTTTTAACTAGTGTTAAAAACGTTTTGCTTCCATTTATAGATATGTTCCAAACTGTAACTGTCTCACAGGTCTGCAAATCTGATCATACTGCAATTTTAAAAGAACATTGTCATTATTACTACAATAGCTCTTTTTTTTATTTTACTGTGCAAGAGACTGTTATAAACAATTTTATTTTTTTTCCTTGTTTAAAGAAATTAGCGGCAAGACCTGGGCAAAGCAACTTAGGAACACAAGGGGAAAACACTGATGATTCAATAAATGTCTGCATTGAAAAATGCAGAAAAATCCTTACACTCAGCCTGATGTATGAGCAAGTGTCGGGTGAAGGCTAGCTGTGCAACTATTGTAATTAAACTTGGCACTCTAGAATACCGTTGAAGAGCTGATCCTCCACCCATTTCAAATCTCTTTGTGACCACAGTTCTGCACCCCAGGCACTGAACCAATTGTTTCTCCTCCCCAGCCTTGCATCCCTGCCACCTCCTTTGCACCAGCTCTATTGGAGGAGAGGTTGCTAATGCCAAGCAGCCAGGGAGAACAAATCACGGGAGGAGGAGGGATGCAAACAAACCCACTCCTTTTAGCAGTGCCAGTGGTTTAAACTGACTAGGAAGCCAGGTGACAAAGCATGGAGACAGCAGCTTCCATCCATGCTTGCTCAGTTTCCAGTATTGAACCCAGACATCTACCAGGAGCAGTGTAAAAACTTACTTCCTATCACAACACCACCATGTGGTGGCTGACAATGTACCTTTGGGTGGGATCATGAAGAGATAAAAGCTTCCCTATTTTTCATCCGGCTAGTGATTCAAACTTTGACTTTATTTTGTTTTAAATTACAGAAAATACTTTGTGTCTTTTTAAAGTTCCATCTGGAAATGCCAGGATTTGGGACTTGCAACTGTTCTCAGCAGTGAAGTTTAAACAGTGTAATTAAATTTTGTAGTTGCATCTGCACAGTGCTGATTCCCCCCAAGAGAGATGCAGACTCTTTTTAAACTAAACCAGCACTTGGCAACAGCAACATAAAAGTTCTTCTCCATATGTGTTGTCAAGGCTATGAACATCTAGTTAGCTTCCACTGGCAAACTGTGCTATTGCAGGAAGGAGGAAAAGATAGAGCAGGATGTGAAAAGCCGTAGGTCACTTGCCAATATATGTTTTAAGTTTTGTATCTGTTCACAAAATGTTGTTGATTTTACAAATATTTAAGTGGTGTGCTTAATGGTCTGACTGTATGTGCCCCTTTTGCTTCAGCAGAGCTCCTTATTCTCCAAAAGATTAACTATCCACCCCGGTGTTTGCAGAACCAGAGCCCAATATTGCAAAGCCAGTTATTTTTTGTTAAACAATATATTAAGACAGACTTTTTACCATGGCCAAAAAGTATGTATGGGGTATGTGTGTTTGAGCAACTGCCACTGTTTCAGTTGATCTTATAGCGACCCTTCAGTTACCTATGCATTTTTTTACAATACCTAGCGATTCTGTAGGCAGGCAGCCATGTTCACTATGCCTTGTTTGTCTGATGCCATATTTTAAATTAACCTGTTAAATACAGCTTAAAATATTTTTATTTTATTTATTCTATTTTTACTGAAATATCCTGCATTATTATGTTGATGTATTGTCTTTACTGGACGTGCTCTTGTAACATTCTCCACTCTGTATACTATAGGTTGCCTAAAAAAAAGGCAGGCTTTGTAATTATTTGTAGTCACATTTTTACTGAAGTCTGTAGAAAAATCATGTAAAGCAAAGCTGATTTCTTAATTTTTTTCAATGCAAGTAGTGAGTTAGAGGTTAATCACATGTTAGTCATGTCATTAATATGCTCCCTTGCAGAAGCAAGGAGATTTATATTCACAGTCCACAACTAACAGATAAAAGCCTTTCTTTTGAAATGTGCAGTGCTGGCTGTAGGTTTTATTTAAGCCACTTCCTATTTTGTTTGAAGGGGAGCAAGGAGGGGTGTGGGAGATACAAGGCTACGGAGGCCACCTACAGGGTGGAGAAACGGGAATAACAGAAATTGCACAGAAGGGCACAGAATCTATTCACAGTAAAGTGAGTTTCTAGTGACGTGCTTCGTGTGCAGTTGCCTGTCCCTACTGAAACAACACGCCCTTTCATGACAGAGGCAGAAAACCTGTGTTGGATCTAATAGCCTACACCAGTTCTGTGTCACTAAGAGTTCTACATCCCTTTTATTTTATCAAGCATTTTATAGATCGTTTAACTACAGATCTAAAACTGTTAGTAAATCACACATGGAAAAGAGAAGTTTCTTATTTCAACAGCTCAGCCTTTCAGCATTACCATTAACCCCATTACTCCCTTCTTAGGCTGATTAATTAATACAGTGCTAAGACTTGTGCTGTACAGTCAGCAAAAGGAGGTGTTATTTATTTTAACAGCAGTAAGAACGAAGGAAACACACCCGCTGTTTATTAGCAGAGCTCAGTCTTACATAAACCACCTGATTGACCTGGAAAAGAACAATTTTCCCTGCTGTTGACCACTTCTCCACATTTAAATGTAATCTGTTCTGAGAATAAATTTAGCTGCATAAAAGGATTGTCTCAACTGTTACTGGTCGATGAAACTGGGTAATTATTTATTTTCTTCCAAACTGAGGTTGAGGGGAGGGAAAAACACACTGGTTGTTTAGAGGCAATAGCAGACAATGGACACTTCTGTATCTGGAAAGCTGAATCAACAGTTTCTGGTTGAAAATTACAAATACCTAACTGGATTCAAGGCAAATAGTTACGTAAGATCCAGTTGCACTGTAAAAAGTCATCGGGTGTTCAATTGAGCATACAGGCCTCTACCTACCAGCCATCTGAAGTCAGTCCCAGATGTTGCCACAATGGGATGTTTGGTGCACACGAAGCAAGCTGCTGACCTGCAGGATCCAAATCTTCACTACTCTTTGATATTCTGGGTAAGACATCAAGATTCTAACTGGTTTAGTCTCCATAATATTTCAAAGACACAAACTCCTGAAAGCAAGATGAGGCACATGTGGGACATCACGATGTGTTACTACATAAGTAGCCCAGGAATGTTGTCATCAGACAAATGTATGTTCTTTCACAAATAATTTTAATTACATTTAGTAAATGGATTACACAGATTTTGATTTAAAAAAATATATATATAATTCAATTCTCTGGCTACAGAATCTCGAGTTTCTTTTAAGCATTTAGCAACCATATTGAAAAAACCCCCAAAATCTCCTTACTTTCCATTCCTTTTATCTAACATGTAGAATCTCTTCTCCTCCAAGATGGTGTTGAAATAAAATGGCGAATTTTTTTTCCAGTTCTGCACACTGCAAGCACACAGGTCTACATCTGTCCTTGGTGTTTGTTCAGCAACAAGAATGCACAGAGTTCAAAAGGTATGGAGCTGGAAAAGGTATGGAGCACGGGGTTACTCACAGGGATGTGCGGCAGGTGAGCGATGCCTTTGAAAAGGACAGCTGGCTCAGATTAAAATGCTAGAAGAAATTTTCACAGATTCAGTGAAACAGCAGTATTTATCTGATGAACAAGAGCCAGCTGTCTACACTGCTGGTGTAATATTCACATCCTTTCTTCTAAAGGTAGTGCTGATCCAGCTGGTGTGGGTGAGGAAAATAAAAAAGAGATGTTAAAACATTTTCTCTGGATGGGTCTAAACATATGACTCATATGTCAAATAGGTTAAGATTCCACACTACATTGCTGACACTACTGGCAGCACTCTACCCAATATCTTGAATGATTGCCAAGAGGGAAATTTCTCTTTTGGGCCACAGCTACCGTTTTCTTTCTACATGGCTATGCTGTCTTTGCTTAATTTCTACAACAGTATAACCTAAATATGTTATTGTTTGACATTTTCCTTCTTTATTACTGCCCATATTTAATACTAAATCATATAGTAACTAACGTTCTTGTTAGTGATACTGCTTTGTTGTTAAAAGTACTTCTGTTTCCCTTTTATGCTCTGCTCAGATTATGACAATTGTAGATGTTTTACAGTTATTTTATATTTGCTAGCAAGAGGGAGCAGGTTAGAAGCTCACAGCTCTTTCCAAAGACAGACAGACTACTCTCTGTTCAGCCATTATTCAGCTAACGAGCAGTAACATATATAAAAATGTTTTACTTTGACAGCAGCAGCTCTTTTTAACTAAGAACTGCTTGTGTTAAAGTTGGTGAAAAGCAGTTACAAGCCCTGCTATAGTCTGACAAGACATTATGATGATAATTCAGTAATTTTAGCATGAGAATATCTTATCTATTTTTCATTGTTAATATTTTGAAGTACACCTGAGTAGAAACCAGAGGAGTTAAGTACTAGAAAGCCTGTGCACTTATGGGCTTTAGTATACTTAGCCAGTTGCCTGTACAAAAGTTCATACCTACTTTTAGAAAGAAAGGCGAGCTAACTGTGCAAGGCTTACTTGCCACGTGTCACAGTCTAAATAGTTACAAAAACAGTATCTAGTATGCAGTCTCACTTTAAAAAAATCAATTTGAAATTAAGTATTCTTCCAGATCTATGCAGATCATGAGGGGAAAAACCTGTATGCTTCAAAATTTATAGCAAAAAACCATAGTTTTGTGACCTCACTCCCCCAACAGTCTATCAGCCTTGTGCAGCTGAGCTGCATTCACTTTGAAGTGTAATTACCTGTTCAAAATTACTATCCACCATGGATATTTCCACACAAATATTCCATAATATATGTTTCCCTCAGCAAGATTATCCTGCATAAGGACAGACTGTAACCAAAGTGTACTGATTAATATATACAGGAATCTCTACCTTCTCCATAAAAGCAGGGGCAAAGTCTGAAGGTTCTTACAGCCATGGTCGAGGATGGTGAAGCACAGGTGGCTTGATGTCTTTAGATGGAGAGGGTGGACGTATCCTACCACTCGAACTCTTGACTCCAGTCCAGCCATGAAAGCAACGATGAGTTGGTATCCTGGGTTTGGTTCCTTGTGGACTTACGTGTGGTGTTATCTCTGGAGGAAAAACAATTTCTATGGGCTTCAATACAACCCTTCTACGTTCTGCGCGTGCCTTTCTGGCAAGTATGTGTCTGTGATACGCCTTGCGCGTGCGTGGCAGATGAGATGTGTGCTTCAGCACTCTAGGCAGGGCTCTCTCTGGAACGGGGCTGACAGATTCCTTCAGCAGAGCACAGCCCTTACTTTGGTTCACGTTCTTTTGTTTTATGTTATGGACTGATTTAGACACGGCTCTGTCTGGAACGGGGCTGACAGATTCCTTCAGCAGAGCACAGCTCTTATTTTGGTTCACGTTCTTTTGTTTCATGTTACAGACTGCTTTAGACACTGGAACTGCAGCCTTACTGTTAGGCACAGTTTGCCAGTGAAGGAGCTCTGCATTCTTCAGCTCTCTACGACTACCAGTAATATCACGTCTACGCTGTGTTACTTTCGGTTGCTTTTTCTTCTCTTCCTTTGATTTTTCTCCAGCAGTGCTGTCTAGTAGTTCTTTAGCTGCAGCATGAGCCAAAATGTCCTTATCAGACACATTTTCAGAAGAATCTTTCTGAAAATTTCAAAGGAAGCAACAATAAATCTAAACCACAACACAGAGCTGCAAACTCTACTTTAATCCCAGATTCCTCAGATTCACTCCATGATAAAACTGTGGTAGAATCTATCAGAAAGACTTAAGTCACTTGTGATAAATGCTAACCTAACTCTTTATTCAAGAAATTAAGAACATGACTTTTGTGTGAAGAGGTATCTGCGCATTTTCTCTTCAGAGACTTTGCTCTCTGCAGGCCTGGAGAGGGGAAACTGAATTCTGGACTTTGTACTACATCTCCCATATTGACTTGCTCTGTAATGTGTCTGGAAAAATGTGCATGTGTAGATATATAGATATATATAGGTATATGTGCGTGTATGTATCAGAAATAGTTACTACAATGCAGAAATGTTATCAATAATATTAAACATGAATGATTTTCATTGTAATGAAAATCCCTGCTCCTAACACATAAGCAAGGAACTCTCAAACGAGATTAACTAGGAACCAGATCAACATCCAAATATGTAAAAAGAAGCAATGGGGAAAAAACTATTTACAGCTAGCCAAGAAGAAGGTTTCTGTAAACCAGAAATTTCATTTTAAATTGTAAGTACACATTTTCTGCAAAGCAGAAAATCTTAATTTCCAGAGTCATCTAAAATTGGCCATAGGAGCAATTGCTTCTATGCATTAGAATTTGACTGAGAAATTATTCAAATCAGCTACCTGAGACAAAAGTGTTTCTTTCTCTGGAGAGAGAGAATATGGTAGATGTGTATAGAGCATGATTAACTAAAACTTATTAGCTCAGGGAGCCAGCTTAAAAAATATTTTACATTGAAAATAAAGAGGTCAATAATAGATAACTTGAAAGGCTTTTCATGTGTGATTCTCTAACTCTAATAAAATCCCCCAAAGACACAAGCTTCTTTCAAGCACTGTAATTGCAGCCTGACAGAAAGTGGTACAAATAACCAAGCAGATCTCCTACTCTACTTTTCAATGAAATGCTCATTAGCTCCCCCCCTTCCTCTTTTGCTGAACAGAAGTCCTGCCCTTCTCAGACACAAGAGGAAAATGTTGATCATCAGCCATGCAGACGAGCCCTTTAAGGGATCCCTTCCTCAGGAATTGTGCCAAGACTTTTCCATTTACTCAGCAAAAAGCCCTGCCTTTCAAAGCCAGATTTGCATATGCCTTAGTTTTAGAAGGAAACCTAGTTACACCTATTTTATTAAAATTCTAATGAAGTCTTAATCCTTATGGGGGACACTGTCTGCTTGGATACTGGCAAAGCTTAGTAACACATACAGACATGACAAATAGCTTTACTAGACACCATTTATCATGAGTGATCAAGCTGTGTATTTCATTCCAAGGTGTGACAGCAGCAATGTATTTCCTCTAGATGTTCCCAGCACTGGTGCAGATCAAGAATCTGATCACAGACAGCTCCAGAAGACAAGGCACACGCTGGAAAGCTGTGCTCAGTGTAAAACTCTGAAGAAGCGGCACCTTTCAACTGCTCACCTATTCTTTGTTCTTACAAGTCAACTAAAGAACAGCTAGGAATTTTTTTTTTAAATGTTCCATTTCATATATTCTTTTGTGGAAAATGGCCCTATTCTTTTTCTGTAAAGTGTTTTTAGATAGTAATTCTCTTAGCTTACCTCTTTTGCCAGAATAGCTAGAAAACAGCCACTGGAAATTTCTGATGGCTCCATTTTGAAAAAAACCTCAGTGGAACTCACTGAATTGGAGCAAGTATTAAAAACAGGAGGAATAAGCCTGTAGAAAGTAATAAAATTACCAGAAGATAATGTTCAAGGATATAAAAATAAATAAACAAGGATATACTAGAAGTAGCATAAGAATTGTGTCTTTCAGTGACAGTTTTATACAGCCTATCTTCAATTTAAGAAACTGCAATTCCAGACAGACATGAGAACTAATCTTTTTAGAATTAATTCTATTTTTTCCAATAAGTATAGTAACCACCAGATAATAAATATGTATGAACATAATTAACAACAATGTTCTTTCTCAGGTCTGCAATTACTGGATTATCAAGTTGTCCATAAAGTTGAGGAATGCTCTGAAAACACTGAGCAGTACACAGCAATCGCAGAGGTGCTGACTTGAGTTATTAAGTATATGCTCATAATAAATATCTACCTAAGCTAAAAATCTTCAGTTAGAAAAAAATTACCTATTTGTAGTCATTGACTGCTGTTTTTTCAAATTAACAGTTTTGCAGTGCATCAGTGAGGAAAGAACTAGCCCTTTCCAAGAAGCCCCAGATGTTACAAGCAGGCCTCAAGGACCTGGCTCATAAGGCTGCTGAACTAGTACTGAGTTGTTTCAGTACAGAAAAATGCTATCAAATGGTCCTTGTGCAATTTTTACCCCCTCCTCTTCACACTGCTGTAAGATACAGCCCCTCCTCAGTGCTCCACTGATCCTCTTGTTCAAAAAATGGTTATGGAGAAATGCACTCAGTATTTGTAAGCAACATCCTGATTTGGCTGGCTACTCCATTTCTAATGGGAAGCCTGCAAAACTGTTTTCACTGTAATCTGGATTTTTTTTACATCACTTGGAACTTGGTAAAACAAACTACAGAGCTCGCATCCTCCTTGCATTACTAAATAAAACTCTATGTCCTATAACCATAGGAGATTTTTGCTTTTAGATCTGATCATTCAATGCAAAAAAAGTAATAATTTTATTTTGACTGATGTATACAGATTACTGTTACCAGGAATCCTTTAATGGATGGTCTGACCCTGAAAACTGATGCAGAAATTAACTCAGATTTCATAAGCCAAAGGGAAATGCATGAACAGTTTAGTGTCTCCTCTACCCACACGTGTTCACACTGTGTACCATTATGTAAAGTAAAGCTTTACCATAAGCTGTCTGTCATAACTGAAAAGTAAACTCAGTTTAGACAGTGGGTACATGTTTGAAACCACCTTTATGATGGCACAGCCCTAAGACCAGCTGTGTGACCCCAACATCCAGCACAGCCTTATCTTGTTCAGCACCACTTCAGCACTGCAGAGTAATTCCATAGGATATAATACACATAAGCACAACTTGTGTAAGAGGTTTCTGAAAGCCCTCAATTTTCTTGGAAAAGGAAATTAAGTAATCTGTGATGATCACACAGGATGTTTTATTAGTGGCCTCTCAAAGCCACTACTGTGAACACAGGGGCTAGTAATTCTGCAACAGTTTTTTTCATTCTATCCTGCATTCTATTAGTCAAATAAGTTACCCAGTGAATTCTAAGACAGTGTACAAGGAACTGTCAGAATTAGTACATGCATCTTAATTGGCTTGAGCTTTCACCTTAAGACAAGCATAATCACACTATATATTTTATTTATGGTTTCCATTATTGCTCCATTCATGTTGGTAACTGTTGCAAGAACAAGGCATGAAAACATATGTGCTGAGGAGGAACTGATTCTGGAATTGTCTTTTATGAAGCTTGATGAGTTTTCCATCACAAATTTCCTCAGGTCTGCAAAAATCCTAATGTAATTTTATTCTCCCTTACTCACCATCTGAAACTGCCTTGTATTTGAAAGTAAAAGTATAATTTGGTGGTATGACAAGCTTCATGATGTTTCTGCAAAACACTGGATAGCTTTTGTTTTGGCTTTTGGGGGAAGGGAGGTGCTCTAGACAAGAGGGAATTGTTTTCTGAAAAAAATTAAAGCTCTGGAAAAAAAATCTCAGGATTTTTTTAATATAAATTCTCTTGTATATATAATGAATTTACATATTATTTGTGTTCAAATTCAGCAATCATTATGCTCCATGGACCCCCCAGAGGTCAAGACATGACATGACAGACATCACAAAATTTCAAATCCCAAAGGAAAACAGTTTGCAGCAAGAGCCCATAAATGCTTTTGGACTAGCATAGCATCATTGGCAGGACATACCCCAATTTCATCCCATGTAGTGTAAAATTTCAAGCAGGCTGCTCTTTTCTGTTGGTGATTTGCAAGGAAGATGCATTTTGTTGTACTGTATCTTAACATTATGTGTAACATACCCCTTTTTAAAATTCTTTGGACTGGCCACAGTTAACATTTACCATTTTAATAATGCAAAATTTAAGTATGCTGAATGCTATCTTGAACCACAGTACCTTTCCCCACGATGGCCAAGTCATCAACATCACCTAAGATAACATAAAATCTAAAAATACAGTATTACTCTCCTGTGCTTTTGGCAACATAAACTCTTTTAACTTGCATCCTGTAATCAACTATTATATCTATGTACAAGCAAGTGCCAACTATTTGCATTCATCTACGGTGACTGAAAGGAAAATGCAAAAAGTACCCATCAGGCTTTCAACAATGGCTCCAGCTGGCAGGGGTGACAGCTCACAGGCTTTAAGGACACAGAACGTATACAGCACACATACTTTTTTCATATATAGTTGTTTTCATTATGATTGCACAGGATGTTCTGTTACTGTAACCTGTTCCCCCTTAAGTCATTCCCTGAATACAGGGACAAAAGCAATCCCACAGCAGAGCTTCTTACTCTTCTATGTTACTCTCACATTTTAAGACTGTGTTTCTTTTTCCTTTGAAACTGATAGTTCTAGATGAGAAGTTGAGAGCATGCTAGCAAGTTCCATGACTTCTAGTCTCCATTTTATCTTAAACTAGCTTCATTCTCTGAATACCGAGCAAGAGCTCTATCAGAAGCTCACCACAATGTTATTTCCAACCAGTGATGCTTTCCTCCCATCTTGATTTCAGATGGGAAGAAAAATATTAGATGAAAAAGTCAAGAGGACGCTACTTGGTACTCTCATAACAGCAAAAGGAATAGAATGAGAGGCAGCAAAAAGCTATTTAAAATGTTAAATCTATTGCAAGACATATCAGTTTAGAATAAGAATTATGCTACAGTTTATAGTTATACTTAATTTTTCCATAGACAAAACTACTCATTCCATACCTGTATGGTTGTACTTCACTTCCTTCCACTCCAGATTCCAGTGCTTTTTGCACTACAAGTTCATTTTCTTCTGGGTAAACTGAACAAGTGCAGTAAACAATAGCTTGTACTTGGTTAACTACAAAACAAACAAACAAACATTTTCAGCAGAAATTCAGGGCTGCAGCCAGTCTTTTCACACAGCTACCAAAGGAGGGGAGAAGGAAGTGTCAGCATGCAGGTGGAGTCAGACTACATTTACAACTTTTCCAAAGCAGAGTAGGACAAAGCCAGTTCTCTATACAACACTGGAAATTATTGTATTAATGGCTGGTGAATACTAGGACACAGATGCACCTTTAAACTTGAGAAGATCATTGTTTATGGGGCTTGGTTACATGTTTACTGTTAACAAATAGAGTAATCAGCGCATTTTTAACTATGTAAAACTGGTGGCAGTACAATGGAATTGATAGTACAAGGTGTTCCCAGCAATCCAAGAGCTAGCACACTTACATTTCATTGTGTGCATCAACTCCTTAAGCTGCCTCTCAGCAAGAATACTGAGTTTACCCTCAGATACAGATCCTTGGAAAAGGTCTCTTAGCAATCCTGCATCTAAATACAAAGAGTTATAAATTTATTAATGCAACTTGTATTAGTGTCTTAAAATTTGGTTGTTTGCAGAAAATGCTTTAGTAACAGACCTGATTATTACTGGTAAAGTGGGAAGGCAGGCTTTATGTATTACAATACCAAGGAACGCTTACATGATGCTTCTTTCCCTCTTTACCTGTAATTACTACTGCCTCTTACTTGTTTCTATTTAATTAAAATTGTACAGTGACTAGACTTTACACAAACAGTCAGTTAAGGGAAAATTATATATACTCACTGGTATCTTGAAATAAATTTTCTACCTATAGTCTTTTTACTTTAAAAGAAAGGCTATACACATCTGCTCCCCAGAATAACCCTCAAACTTCATACTATTGACTTGAAATCATCTTTACAAAACACTTTGAATCCTTCAGGGCCACCTAGATTTTGTTTTCTTGTTAAGAATCCTAAGCTAGGCCAAATACATTCTTGCTCACTTTGTGTGGAAAAATAATCTAATTTATTTATTCTCTCTTCTGTATTTCTATAGTAGCCTGCATGTACATTACATGTACAGAATTATGCAAGTTATTTAGTATATAAGTTTTATAATAGTTAAAATAAAAATCTAAAAGGGTATTTTATAAAATCATACCATTTTATTTTATAAAATCATACCAGCTTTGATGTCCAGACCTCAATACCTGAATACTATTTCTACCAGAAAGCATGAGCTAGCTATTTTATCAGAAGTTACCTTCATGTTCATTTAAGATAAAGTCTATTGGATTGCCAACACCCAGTCCAGAGCATTGTGGCAGCAGCAAAACAACTTTTGCGTTTTGAAGTCTTGGGTCTGTTGGTCCAATCTCAGTAAAGTCTTCATGTAACAACTGAATATCTGAAAAAAGGGAAAAACTCAACAGTTCTATGTGCAAGCAAGCCTGCCTAATTTTAATGGGTTGAAAGTGAAGAGACTGTGGTGTTACACAGGCTTCAAAGAGCTAGAGCCTACCAGACCCAGCTCCTCCAAAATATGGCCCACTGATTTGAAACAGGTTGAAAGACTAGCCAGCCCTTAGCATCTTCCACTGAAAAGATTGCTAACGGGGTTCCAGAGCCTCATTGCATTCTGTTCCGATCGTGTCCTCCAGGTAGACTGGACAAGTGCATGGATTTTGGATTAACACTCGCAAGCAGCTGAAAATCAGACTGAAAGCAACAGCCAATGCACCAAATGAGTGGACCTAAAAGTTCCCAGCTACCAGCTGCACTAACCCCTGTACAGTAACTACATATGTGGAAAAATTCACCCTGACATTTCAGGAGCCTGCATCTATGACATGGTTAATCTGCAACCTTTGATTAACTTGATTGTAGCTGAAGAGCTGTCAGTTCACCTTGTGCCAAAAATTAGGTTGCTACTGCCCTCCCCAAGACCTCAAACAAGGGATCTCTGAATTCTCATACAATTATGCTATGCTGTATTTATAGAGATCACAAACATCTATATTATGATACTTTATGCATACCAACTGTTTTAACACCTACTTTTACATCCCATGTGACTGAACAAGTCCCACAGTTCTGCTTCTTTTGCTGAAGTCTTCACGCCACACACAAAAATTTTGGACTTGCTGTCATTTGTCAGCACTGCCATATGGGCAATGGTCAGGTGGGAACCCACGTGAGCCACTATAACGTCGTCACCTGCATTCAACAGCGCCTGTGCGGAGTGAACAGCAAGGCTGCGAGACTTGTCCTAGAAAACAATGACACAAACATTAATTTGGTTTCTATAAATGACAACCTTCTCTTCCAAATTTGGAAAGCACTTCATTGTTTTCATGACAAACAGAAAAGAGAGGAGAAAAATTAACCACAGATAGCTGCTATACAGAATTAAATAAAGTACAAAACCAAACATCTTATTAAGTCACTCGCTAAATCTAAACAATGTAATTCTAACTGATGCATAAGACAGGATAATATCTATAGGTGAAAAGAATGTAAGTGTGTATCATCTCCATAAGGAGGAACTCTTATCAACATCCAGTTCCAGAAAAGACAAATGTAAGCCACAATGTGCCGAATTCATCCTCAGAGGCATCTTAACAGAGAAATGCAAAACTATTTACATAGCTCTTCATGATAATTCTAAGAGAAATTAAGCCCTTACAGATCAAAGAGCAAAATTCTGCCGAAATTCGAACAACACAGAGGCAGATTTGCATGCAGAAAGCACAGGGAGCTCTCAAGAAGAGTAAATGATCTCATACTATAGGCGATAAACAGAGATACATCAAACGTTATCTCCATGAAATTTCTTTAGAAGGCAAAGACTGAAGATCTGGACCACAGGTACCATGCTCTGCACCAAATCTGGAAGACACTGATGATAAAGGTGAGGGGCGGGAAAAAAAAGTGCTAAACCTGTAAGTTCACATCAATGTCTATCCACTTACATCATTCAAGTACCACCCTACCCCACTAGAGAGAGAGGTGGGAGTTTTTGAGGGTTCTGTTTCCTCACTTTTAATGTTCTTAAGAAGTAATACTCAGCATTTGTTCCCATGACCTAAGGGGCTGTTATGTATAGTTCTCTGCTGTAAGACTTCTATTCAAAATATACATACTGAAATTGAATATTGAATTACTTTGTAAGTTGGGTTATAAATTTTGAGGCTATAATTTCCAGAAAACACTAAGCACCAAGTGGATATGTCCTTTGAAATGTTCCTGCTAAATACTCAAGAATCATCAGACACTTTAGATAATTTGTGGTCGTGTGTTGTTGCACAGTTACTACAAACCACCCCCCTACAACAGGAACCTCCAACCAATCTTGCCTGGAGAGGCTAACAACGGCAAGTCAGGAAAAAGACCATTGGGGTTTATGGAGATTTAGGGAATCACACTGCACATAATACAAAGAAGTGTCATCATTCCATCACAAATATGCAGTTGAAGAGGAAGAGATAATATTAGCATACCATTATCTACTAACTGGGAGTAACACATATGGAGTTATGCAGAAGCTTTCCTCACATTTTCAGAAGTGAGACTGCCTCTTTGACCACTTTTCATGTTTATTTCAACAGTTTTAAGATTAAATTTCAAATATTCTAACTTAATTGTAAGCATGAACATTTGCATTAGTAAGTAAAACAGTTTCTAACCTTCTGATTATTAAAAATGTCCAAAACCTTATGAGAATATGTTGCTGCCTGACTGATTTAACAGGACAGTCACACAATACGTGACTCATTCTAATGCAAAGCATTATTTTAGTTTGCAGATTGTATTACTCAAGCATGACATCAACTCACCTGCAGTAAGAGTTTGCAATCTGCAAAAAGATCTAAATTAAGCAGTTCTTCTTTAAGAGAGGAAGGAAAAAACAATACATCCTGGCAATGTTGGTCCATACAGTATGTGTAACAGTCAAGGTCTAACAGAGAGTCAACTCTTGTGAATCCCTTCTTCTCCAAATCCCTGAAAATGTCTTGAAGGCTGTTAACACACAACTCTGGCCATTAAATATGCAAGAGTTATTCAAGTAATATAGTTCACATTGATTATATGGATTTTTGTCTTTTATACATACAAGTTCTGGTTTGAAACAATTAAGTTAAGGAGTCTGATAAAATAAATTAACAAAGAGGCATGTGTCCCCAGAGGATGATTCAAAGCATCAAAACAGAGATGTCCATGTGCTCAGGAGACACTGTAGCAAATTTACTGCCTGAATAGTTTAGTTCTTTCAATTGCTTTCAATTTAGCCCAGCTCACCAATGAATTTAATGGCTGATATCCGAAATAATCCTTCTATAAATGTAATAAAAGCATAAATGCTAAGGTCTGCAATTCAAATATCATAAAGATTTTAAGGTATATACACTAAGACTTGAATGTTGAAATACAGTTTCAGACAGTGCCATAAGCTTATATAGTACATTAAATGTAGGGTCAATGCAGCAGCTTTCTGCTCAGTCTTAGTTCAGGGTTGCAAAATCGCAACCAGGCTCTTCAAGACACCTACCTATTCTGTCTTGAAGAGCCTATAACCTAAGCGCAGAACACTAGTCCAAGACAATACTATAAAAACAAAATTACTGAAAACATGATAAAATGGATTACCTGTCTAACAAAACAGATATACAAGATAATCTGGTATGGCTCATGTATTAGCACAGACTGGGAAGACCAGTGTTACATACATAGTAGTCCACCAAACATACAGACTTGAAAAAGTGTATTTTTGTTTCAGGTTTACACTGTCCTTACAGAATAAACACCAGTAAAAGGCATTGGATCTGTCTTAACACCCTTGCTAATGTCATGGCCTACAGTAATACACCCACTTTTTAAAGTTTCTCTTTCTCTATTTTTCTTCACAGTTTACTCACCCATATAGTTTTTTCTAACTTTAATTCCTCATTTATTTGGTGAAAGACCCACACAACAAAAATAGTAAGAAAAACCATTTCACAACTTTGTAACAGTTTATGAATACTGTTATTGTAATATATAAAAACTACAAACAAACATAAGGCAAAGTCACCAGACTAAGCAGAATATACTATAAGAAACTTAAATTACTGGTAATAATATGTATATATAATATCACCTGGAAATTCAAAAACAAGCATGTAGCAAACAGTGTCACTTCATATGTAAAAATGCCAATACTAGATGATACTTTAAAGTTTACTTTACCTGATTTTAAATGTGTTTATCCAAACACATAAAGGTAAAGCAGAAGTCCTTTGTTCCTGCTTTCGTATGGTTTCTGGTAGAATGTATTCAATTGAAAGAGCACAGTGTTTGATGCGATATCTTGCTAGTGCAGCTGCCAACTTAGTCCTACAACTACAAAAGCATAATCACAAATTTAGTAAGTTTTATAAATGTGTACAGTAGCTATCAACATAGAATATTTCTATTACAGTACTGTCTTGCTCAGAAACCAAAAGTCAGGCCTCATTTTGCAAGCTGCTACTGAAAATACAGTTACAGGACATTTTCTACCCCAGACAATGGTAGATGCAAGGCAGTAGTACCTAGCTAAGGCTGTTTTCCGTAAGTGCATATGGGCCTAGAATTATGACAGATAACTCTCAAATACATCAGTCTTCTCAGATAGCTAAAAAAAGACAAATATGTTTTGCAACTGTATCAGATTTTTTTTGTAAGTTTGAAGACCTAAACACATATTTGTGCAGAATGAGCACTTGGTGAAAGCTGATCTCTAAATGTGCACAGAAACAACACAAGTATGATGGCAACCAGGAGTCAGTTTTCTTATTATTACGTGAAAATGTCAGAGGAAATATTCCCAATCTTTTCTTCCCACAAGTTTTATGCATAATCTTGATACGTGATTCAAAGCAAATAAAAATTGCTGGTGAGCTACATCAGATGTCAAGGTGTATTATTTACTGCCCTCCAGGAATACCTTGCTTTTATGATACTAATGAACTTTTTGGGCTATTCTAAATCCAGCAGCAACACAATTTTGTCCAACAAATGTCTGTTGAGTTCATCAACAGACTGATGAAAGAAATCCTTGAACACTACTTACAATGTTTATTTTACACATCCCCTTTTTTGGTTCTAATTACTTGCAATTAGAAATATCTAACAAAGTTCCATAACAGAAGTATTGCTAAATAAATGGATGTTATTCCATTCCATGAGACTCTATTACACTCATTTACTATTTAATTTCTGTTCTGAAATTGTATGAAAAAAGTTTGAACAACTCCAAAATAAGATAACTTTTTGTAGCAAAATGATCCACAATAGAAAGACGGTTTGGTAGCTGTATTTTTCTTAACTACACAAATATGAAAGTTTCCCTGCAAATGAGGTTCTCATTAAATACAAAAACAAAGCCCACAAAATTTGAAGCTGAAAGACATCTGTAATATTGACAATTATAAAAAAAAAAGCACTGCTTGTACAAATTTGTATTTCTGCTAATATATATCAACAAATAAAAGTTCTTAGTATGCATACCTGGATAGATAACGCTCTATTTTCCTAACTTCTGCTACAGGTTCCTCATCATCAAGAATCTCCCGTGCTCGAAATTTTCGGTTTTGTAGGTCATAAAGCATCACAACAAGCAAGCTGGTTAATTCATCTGGCTGCAACAAAAAAACAACTGGATAGAGAAAGTGACACAAAGCATTCCTTACTTCTGCAAAGATCCGTATCAAAGAGCAGTCTCCCACATGAGAGGCATTAAAAACTCCAATGAAACACTTATTTGTGGGAATATGAAAGTAATTCCTCACAGAGAGTTAGTAAAACACTGAAGAATTTTTTAAAAACTCAAATAGACAACTTAAAAGTTATTTAGCTTATCAAAATTAAAAACATTCTCCATACACACAGATAATATACTGTATCTTAACAGCTTTTAATGTCATCAGAATTAGAACTTTGAAATTATTTTCAACTTATAAAACAGTTTCTATTCAAGAAATAGTTTCTATTCAAGCTGAGCTAACAGAAACTTCTCGTCTATGAATTTGTGTCTTCTGGGATTCTTCAGTATACAACAACCAATAACCTCAGTTACAATAACCATTCTGCAGCTGGGACTTATGTAAAATCTCCTTCCCATGTCTAAATGTTGAAAACATGGAACATCTCCTTCTTAGGGACAGTATTTAACAGCACTTCAGCTACTCTTGCCTACCTACCTCTTCTCATTAAATTTCTACAGTTCTTGTGCCTTGGAAAATTCTAACCTTCTCACAAATATGACTGAAATTAGCTAGAAAACTCAAGTTATTAGGGAAATACCATCAAACACAAAACGTGACCACATTAAGTCTTACTCCCCTACAAAAACAAGCCAAAACTGAAACGTGTTAGATCATTTGCCTGCTTACACCCATCTCCACAAATAACAAAACATCAGGTCAAATTCATCTTGCAATTTTCAAAAGCATCAAAGACTAAATAGGAAGAAATATCAGATTACTCTGCCAGCTCTAGATTTTCTTTTCAAGTCAAAGCACGAACACATGTTGAGAGAGTAAACTGACCCAATTCTTGCCAGTAGTAAGTACAATACTATAGAATCATAGACTGGTTTGGGTTGGAAGGGATCTTAAAAATCATCTAGATTCAACCCCCCTGCCATGAGCAGGGACACCTTCCACTAGACCAGGTTGCTCAAAGCCCCATCCAACCTGGCCTTGAACACTTCCAGGGAGGGGGCATCCACAGCTTCTCTGGGCAACCTGTTCCAGTGTCTCACCACCCTCACTGTGAAGAATTTCTTCCTAATATCCAATCTAAATCTACCCTCTTTCAGCTTAAAGCCATTTCCCCTTGTTCTGTCATTAACTGCCTTTATGAAAAGTTCCTCCCCAGCTTTCTTGTAGCCCCTTCAGGCACTGGAAGGCCGCTATAAGATCTCCCCAGAGCCTTCTCTTCTCCAGGCTGAACAGCCCCAACTCTCTCAGCCTGTCCTCACAGGAGAGGTGCTCCAGCCCTCGGATCATCCTCGTGGCCTCCTCTGGACTCGTTCTAACAGGTCCATGTCTCTCTTGTGTTGGGGGATCCAGAACTGGACACAGCACTCCAGGTGGGACCTTAAGAGAGCTGAGTAGAGGGGCAGAATCCCCTCCCTCGACCTGCTGGCCACGCTTCTCCTGATGCAGCCCAGGATATGGTTGGCCTTCTGGGCTGCAAGTGCACATTGCCAGCTCATGTTGAACTTCTCATCCACCACCACTGCCAAGTCCTTCTCTTCAGAGCTGGCCTCAAGCCACTCACTGCCCAGCCTGTATTTGGGCTTGGGGTTGCCCCGACTCAAGTGCAGGACCTTGCACTTGGCCTTGTTGAACTTCATGAGGTTAGCACAGGCCCCACCTCTCAAGCCTGTCAAGGTCCCCTCTGGATGGCATCCTGTCCCTCCAGCATGTCAACCGCACCACTCAGCTTGGTGTCATCAGCAAACTTGCTGAGGGTGCACTCAATCCCACCGTCCATGTCTCTGACAAAGATGTTGAAGAGCACCGGTCCCAATACCGACCCCTGAGGGACACCACTCGTTACCGTTTTCCACTCGGACTTTGAGCTGTTGACCACAACTCTTTGAGAGCAACCATCCAGCCAGTTCCTTATCCACTGAGTGGTCCATCCATCAAACCCACGTTTCCAATTTAGAGATAAGGATGCCATGCGGGACAGTATCATATCTGTACACAATACAGTTTGCCCAGGAAATTAAACATGGGTTCAATGCATTCTTTTGTCTGATGGGGTTCACTCCAATTCCCAGGGACAGGAAAGGAACATTACTTTTTTCCCCACTCATGGAGGGACACAGGTAGGAAGGCAAACACATGGACTGGCTCATGGACAACATCACTGAGCAAGTGTTACACTGCAGTAAGCATTATGGTTCACTCTCCTACCTTTTTGCTTTGAAGGTTTTGATTTCCAGCAGTAAGGTGCAACAAGAACCTCACAAACAACATATATCAGTACCTTAGAGACTGATGCTTGAGACAGCTAACTAAAAAAGACTGCAACGTGTCAGTCTCAGGCTACCATATAATTCAAATGTTGTTTTAAAGAATGTTGCAGAATCCTCAAAAAATATTCTAATTACATCAACTCAGAAAATACAAAATGTATTTCCTCACAAAAATGTTCACTTACTATTGACTGGCATGGGTAAACACAACTATCTAACAGTATTTCTTCAAGAAGGTCTTGATCTGAAAAAAAAAAACAAAAACAAAAAAACAAGCTGATAATTTACACTATGAATCGACAAGAACCTATGCAAGAAAAATAAAAACTTTAAAATCACTAAAGAAAAAGCTGCAATTTTAAACATAAGGAAAATTAAGGGCAAACTCCATCACAAACAGTCACAACTCTACATAATTCCTTTACATGAAAAAGTATAGTTTAAATGTTTGATTTCATAAAATGCTGACAACACTTTGATATATTTAAATATTTGAGGCATACGAGTGGTCTAGCAGCAACCTGCAGTTTAACAAAACATGCCCCAGATCTCTGCTGTCACGAAGAAATGAAACACTTTGTTTTCACGTGTTTTCTCTGCTATATAATCTCTACTGGCAATTTTTGGAAAAGTTTTGTACTTACATTTCAGAGCACTGAAAGCCAGTTCATAAGACACACGCTGTGAATACTCATCTTTAACGGTTAGCACGGGAGATAATGGGTCATCGCCATACCGCACCAATACTCTATCCTTAGGCTTCTCCGTATGAATGCCTTGAAAAATCTTGGCTGCATTTATGTACACGGCGTCACGATAGCCATTCTTCTCCATCAGAGTCATTGTTCTTTTTCCCACAGATCCTTTTCCATCTGAAGTTTTCATTTCACTCAAGTTTGCAGTATCATTTATGACATCCTCATGTAAAGACACCAAGTTACTTTTAGAACCTGGCATTTTTCCAGTTGCTGATTGTGTAACAGCAAGTCACAACCCTGCCGCCTCTGCAAAAAACAAAGTTTGTATCAAATGACAAAATGTTCTTTCACTAGAATATGTTTCCTTTCATTTTCAGGTTTTCAGTAGAATTTACTTTCGTTTTTAGGCTCTAACCCTGCAAATATATATATATGTGTATCATCTATACTTCTATCCATCTATCATCTCACATATAGTAGAGAAGTCTTTATCATATTTTCTTACCTTATTTATTTTCACTAATGCAGATACAAAGACTGGTTACTTGTTTGAAAGATGCCAGTGCTTTAAGATAAATGATCCTAAACAGACTATATGCAGAGATTTGATTCTCTGTGTCTAATAAGAAGCATCATTATTACAAACAGAACAGTATCTCTTACTAGGAATCCTCCTTTAAGAAAAAGACACTACAGAAATTTCAAAGCAGCTGTCGTCTCTTCCAAAGAAGAACCACCTTGAAAAGAGTTGCAGTGAATTCCACATGTTTGTCCACTAAACTGTGTATCTGTTCCTACAAACGGGTAATAGAGATCACCTAAGTGTTAATGTAGTTAATGTATTACCTAAACAGCACAATTTCAAACGCAGGAAACCCATTCTGACAGTCTCTAAAGAGACTACCCAACTCTCCGTAAGCCCATGTGCGTTTCTTAAATTTTCTACACACCTTATATAACCAATAAAATAAAAATTACCTTCCCCAGAGGGGGAATAGGGCTTCAAGAAAAAGAAAAGTCCCAGTGCTAGCTAAATACAAAAATATTTGCTTAAATTCTACCTAAAACCTATTAAAAGTATATAGCCATCACAGAGCTTGGGTTCACCCTGCTTGCTCTGGTTGCTGTAACATGTATTTAGAACAATGCTTGGGGGCTTAGAAGTCAGGTTAAGTGTTCAGAAGAGGGCTAACTAAGACAAGACAAATTTACTCACAAAGACCAAAAAAAACCCCAAAACCAAAACAAAACTAGTTTTCCTGTCTGGAGAGGATTAACACAAGAGAACCATGAGGAGGAATTTAGCAGCTGTAGCACAGAGAGATAAGCAGGCATCTGGTACGGACAAGGAGTTCCAGGTATTTTAGGATTAACACTACAGAATAGCAGAATTTGTTCTTTTTGCCAGTCTAAAAATCCAGACAAGAAAGTGATGTCCTGACTAAACAGAAAGCATCTTCTCTTTTGCTACATAATTTAATTCAGTACAACCATTCTCAAGCTTTTTCCCTGCATTCCCCCATGTTCCTCAGGATAAATCACATACCTCTTCTCCCTGAATCAGACATACTCGCTCGGCATCCTTTTTTTCCTTTCCCCTTTCCTGCCCCCATCACACAAAACCTAGTGGTGAAGGAGGATGGCAGCACACAGTGTTGGAGGGAAAAGGAGGAGCACAAGCCTTTACTTCTCCAGCAGGCAGCCATCCCTGTTCAAACTTTTTTTTGCCCCAACACAGATGACACTCAGCCCATCCCTCCCCTCTCCAAGACCAGCAAAAATCAGGGTCCATCCAGCCCAGCCTGCTCCAGACAACCAACCAGTGCTGCCTCCCGAATTCTGGCAGCTCATCTGGAGGAGGCCACATCTCATTCTCCTTTCCCAGGATCTGCTCCTCCAAACTGAGAGCTGCTAATCCCGCAGAATCAGCTTTTACTATCTCTTTACAGAGATCCTGAGCCTCAGACAAGCAGCTGCTTCTGGTGGGAGCAAGCACCAACATCCCCAGTGTCAGCTGCAGCACTGACAGATCCATAGAGCACATGTATATTTATTTTATGAAGCAATATTGAAATAGAACAAGCAGCACTATCAAAAGAAAGCACTACTCTTCACTAGAATAAAGTACTAGATTATCTACACCAAACTGAAACTCTTGTGCTTAAGAGGGGAAAAAAAAAATCACAAATGCCTTCAGGGTGTTTTAATTTGACCAGAAGACACGCATATGAATTTACAGAAAAGAAGACGGCATCTAACAGGGACCTGGAGCTCAAACCCCTTCTCCAGCTGAACACAAAATACTCCTTTTCAGAATACATAGCAAGTGAACTAATGTTTACGGTTTCAGGACTTTCAAGACTTGTAGGGTTCCAAATTACTCTCCCCAAAGACAAATGTCATCTTAATAAAGATGAGATGACAGTGCTGTGCCCTGTGCAGACACACTGCACAGCTGCAACACTGTAAACCATAGCCTGGATTACCGAACTCTGTGCCAAGCAGAGAACCTCAAGCTTGATTAATATGAAGCTCAGCTGGGAAGAAATAGAGGAGGGAGAAGAGACCCTGCCTTTGTCTGTGGAAGAAATGAGCTGAATCTCAAGCAGATTACTCAGCTGAGGGGAAAAAACCTCAAGGTCCCAAGGAGGCTATCATTCTCCTAACAGAGAACGGCCTTCAAAGATCAGCAAGTGTTTTTTCCATTGCATAGTTAACACAATCTTCAAATGAAACATGAATTTGTTGTGTTAGCGCACTGCTGAACAGAGATGAAGAAAGAGCATAAGGATAGAAGGAAAAAAAAATTTTTAAAAATCAAAGTTTATAATATTTCTGCATCCTACAAATGCTAAACCAATCTGATCTGGACCAAAATCCAGCATCTCTCCAAAGTCTTAGTACACTGATTCAGTGTTAAAAATACACACACACTCTTGGTGATCTGGCTGACTAGAGGTACAACTGCCTCATCTCCACAGCAGAAACTTTCTGTTGCAATTAAGCTTCCAAGTTCTTGCCAATATACTTCCACACTGTTTTCCTTAAACTTGACCAGATTTACAAATTACAGCAGTAACAGGGTATGCAGAAGGGAACTTAAAGACACCTGTGACTAAAATTGAACATACAGCTACTGGGCAACTGTTCTCCATGAGAGAGTTTGTGTTACACACAGCAAGCACCTCCCTCAGGACAATATTGGTTGTGAAAGCACAGAAAATAGGCAAGAAAGTACCTCCTCACTTCTGCTAACAAGTCGCAATCCACTAAATTGGTGAATCCTGGTAACAGGAGACGCTGAGAAGGCAGAGATACTGAACTCCTTTGCTTCAGTCTTTACGGCTAAAAGTGCCTCTCGGAAATCCCAGATGCTAGAGGGAAGAGAGTCTGGAGAGAGGGAGACTGCCCCTTGGTCAAGGAGGAACTGATCAGGGGTAGTCTAAACACAATCAATTCACACAAATCCATGGGTCCCAATGGGATGCACCCACGAGTGCTGCAGGAGCTGGCAGACTTGATCACTAAACCGCTTCCTATCATCTTTGAAAGGTCCTGGTTACAGGAGAGGAGAGGTGGAGAACAGGAGCGGTGCCTGAAGACTGGAGGATGGCCAGTGTCATTCCAGTCTTCAAAAAGGGCAAGAAGGAGGATCTGGGCAGCTACAGGCCAGTCAGCCTCACCTCCATCCCTGGGAAGGTGATGGAACAGCTCATTCTTGATACCATCTCTAAGCAGTTGCAAGAAAAGGTCATCAGGAGTAGTCAGCATGGTTTCACTAAGGGGAAATCATGCTTGACCAATCTGGTAGCCTTCCATGATGTCAGCACCAGCTGGGTAGATGAGGGGAAAGTGGACATTGTCTACCTTGATTTCACCAAGGCTTTTGATACAACATCCTGGTAGCAAAGCTTAGAAGGTATGAGATAGATGAGTGGTGAGGTGGATTGAGAACTGGCTGACTGGCAGAGCTCAGAAGGTTGTGATCAGTGGCGCAGAATCTGGTTGGAGGCCTGTAACTAGTGGTGTTCCCCAGGGGTCGGTACTGGGTCCGGTCTTGTTTAACATCTTCATCAGTGACCTGGATGTAGGGATAGAGCCCACCCTCAGCAAGTTTGCTGATGATACAAAGTTGGGAGGAGTGGCTGACACACCAGAAGGCTGTGCTGCCATTCAGGGAGACCTGGACACGCTGGAGAGTTGGGTGGAAAGGAACCTGATGAGATTCAACAAGAGCAAGTGCAGAGTCCTTCACCTGGGGAGGAATAACCACATGCACCAGTACAGGTTAGGGGCTGACCTGCTGGAGAGGAGCTCTGAGGAAAAGGACCTGGGTGTGCTGGTGGACAGCAGGCTGGCCATGAGCCAGCAGTGTGTCCTTGTGGCCAGGAAGGCCAGTGGCATCCTGGGGTGCATTAAAAAGAGCATGGCCAGCAGGTCGAGGGAGGTTCTCCTCCCCCTCTACTCTGCCCTGGTGAGGCCCCATCTGGAGCTCTGTGTCCAGTTCTGGGCTCCCCAGTTCAAGAAGGACAGGGATCTTCTGGGGAGAGTCCAGCAGAGGGACACAAAGATGATGAGGGGCCTGGAGCATCTCCCGTATGAGGAAAGGCTGAGGGAGCTGGGATTCTTCAGCCTGGAGAAGACTGAGAGGGGATCTTACCAATGTCTATAAATACCTGAAATACAGGAGCCAAATGGATGGGGCTGGGCTCTTTTCGGTGGTGCCCAGTGACAGAACAAGGGGCAATGGGCAAAAACTGGAACACCCAAAGTTCCAAACTTCAGGAAAAACTTCTTTACTGTGAGGGTTTTGGAGCACTGGAACAGGCTGCCCAGAGAGGTTGTGGAGTCTCCATCTCTGGAGATGTTCAAAACCCGCCTGGACACTTTCCTGTGCAACCTGCTGTAGGGAACCTGCTCTGGCAGTGGGGTTGGACTGGATGATCTCCTGAGGTACCTTCCAATCCCTGCGATTCCATGGTTCTGTGAAATTGATAATAACAATCAGGATAACTCACTGTTAGCACAACAATTCAACAAGTAATACCAGTAGCATCACAAGGCAAAGGGGGTGCTTCTCGTGTACATTATCTGTGCAAAGGGATGTAAAAATCTCTCTTCAAAAAACATCTTTATTAAGGAAGTAGACAGAATCCCATATCACACGGTGCTGTTATGCAGGTACAAACACCAGCAATACAGATAAGAAGACTACAGGTTTTAAATAGCAGAGTGGAAACTAGAAAGGGGGCTGGGGAACTAAACTGGACTATATTGCCTTACAGACAGACAGCACAAGGTAAGAAGTCTGGAGGCATTTACAGTGGAGGAACAATGTTTTTTTCTATCTTTTTTCCAAAGACTGAATGGAGATTTCAGTGCTCTGGCAGGCTCTGTATTTGAAATGTTCAACACATCAAAGACTAAGCCCACAGGAAAGCCACTGGAAGAGCACCTGAAGAAAGACTCTATGCTCTGAGAAAGGTCTTGAACAAGATGTTTGAGGTTACCTTTTCTCATTCCCTAAGCCATTTGGGAAAGAGTAACACCTGAGGTCTCCATCAGGTACCCTCATAGGATGCCCACCAAACAGAACTGTCTTGAGACCAACAGGTTTGCATCTGTAAGAGAGTTTTAATCATTGCTTCCCGATACCAGAGATATACTACCCTTTTAGCCATTATACTTACCAATGGAATTGAAGAAAAATTGGATTCATTTATTTGAATGTTCTCAGTTTCAAGTGAAGCTGTTCATAGACCACACAGTTTTGCAATTATGAACTAACAGCACTAGACAAATACAGTATTTGTGGCACATAATATAGATCAATATGAACAGCAAATAAAAAATGTTTCCAGTTTATATGTAACTTATAAACACTCAGCTTGAAGAATGGCTCCAGCTTTGCTTTAATGAACTCAAGTGGAAAGATTTAAGACATTTATTTACTATACAGCATAGTAAAGGATTTTTACACACACCCCCACCCCCAAAGTCACTAATTTCTCTGTTTATATACCAATACACATATTTTTCCTATTTCTTCAGTTATCATCTTTTTCAGTAGCCTCTACCATTACTCAATTCAAGAAAAGAGATACACATCCCCACAGCATTTGTGTTTTACCAGGTACAGCAGGCAGCCTGGCCACCCAGTACTAATTCACATTAGCAGGCATTCAAGATCAGGTTGGATGGGGCCCTGGGCAGCCTGATCTAGTGGTTGGCAGCCCTGCCCACAGCAGGGGGGTTGGAACTAGATGATCTTTAAGGACCTTTCCAACCCAAGCCATTCTATGATTCTGTGAATTCGTAAGCAGCCCTGTGAGCATGGACATGGTCCCACACAGAGCAACAGGAAATGCTTTACAGCCCTATACTGTAGTTCTTTTCTTACTCATCTTACAGGTATACGTGACCACATCTGCTTTCTAACGTCAGGTGCGACTGTCTGTTACAGAGCTTCAATGGATGGCGAAGCATCTCCTGTCCCCGATTTCAGTTAACTAAGCTGGAAGAAAGGGAAGATTAGTGAAAGTCAGAAGTCAGCCCGGAGACCATTCCCCAACTCTGCTTTATTTATGAGAAACGGTCCACATCAACTCTCACTACAGTCATGTGGAAAAAATATATTTATTTGTATAAACATGCAAAGGGTTTTCTGAAACAGGGGCTGCAAGGCCTTGAAAAACCACCAATCCCCCGAACACCACAGAGGCGCTGCCGGGGCGGCTTCTAAACCGCTTCCCCCGGCAGTAACACGGGGGTCCCTTTTACCTGACAGTTTCTCCCGCTCCCTTCTCCCTCCGGGGATGGCGGCCCCGGCGGGCGGCCTGCCCTACGCTGCCGCCGGGCCTGAGGGGTTCCCCTGGGCAGCCCGAGCGCTGGAGCCCCTCTGCCGCGGCTGGATGGACCCACGTCCCACCGCTCTGTGCGGGCAGGGGAGCAGAACCCCCCACCGACCCACACCCCGCCGGCGGAGCCCGCACGCCCCGTTAACCCTTAACCCTTACCGGCAGCGAGCTCCTCTCCCCGCCCGCGGGGGCCGGGCCGGGCCGGGCCGGGCCGAGGCGAGACCCGGGGCGCGAGGGGCGCCCCGCCCACAGGCCCCACCTGCCGGGCCGCGCCGGGGCCGGGGACCGCGGGGCTCGGGACGGGAGGGACCCCGCAACCCTCTGCCCTCCGCCGCGGGGTCCGCCTGCCCAGCTCCCCCGCCTGCCCGCGACTACCCACCGCCAGCCCCCCTCCGGGCCGGGGGCATTGGTCCGGGCCGCGGCGGGCGCTGTCAGGCGGTGTCAGGCTGCTGCGGCGGCGGCCCTTTCCCCTGGCGCCTGCCCGGCCGGGGCCCGTTTAGCCGGAGCACCTTCTGCCGAGGCCTCCCCGCTGGGGCTTCACCTGGAGCCGCGTAAGTAGTAAACAAGCCACAGCAAAATGCAAAGCTCCACCCTGGCAACGGCGCGCGTGTGTGTGAGATGCGTTTCCCAGGGGTTGCCGTGACCTTTGGGAAGAGCCGTGCCTGTGGGGAGCGCTGGCACATTCCCTTTCTTGCTTTGTTTTGCTTGGGGAAAAGAAAAAAAAAAAAAAAAGAACAGTTTAATTCCGCAAACAGCAAGAATCCTTGTAAACAAATGACCACTTTAAAAAATAGAACTTGCCTACAGTCACGTTTCTACCTGCATCAAAACACCAGCAGTTACAGGACTGGAAATCCCAAAGATCCAGGAATAGCCCCAGACAAGGTGCTGGGGGTTCATTTGCAGTTGAAATTAGAATTGTTATAGAACTGTAGAATCATTAAGGTTGGAAGAGACCTCCAAGATCATCAAGTCCAACCATCAACCCAACACCCACTAAACCATGTCCTGACTAGCAGGATGCTGTTACCGTACACCGTGCTCTTGTCACGTTTTAGCGGTCTCAACCTCAGCTTTTATTCAGAGTCTTGAAACACATAATCGAATCAGGCTTTTAAGTTGTTTCCAGACTTTTTATTTTAAAAATAAGAGGCATTTCCCAAAATCACTCCAATAATCATCCAATACATCTGCCATAACCTTGTCAGAAATCTACTTTTTCCTCATAAACTTTGTTCCTGGTACATCAGTGCTGTTATGGGCAATCATTAAAACTTCCTTCATAAGCAAAAATGGTGAAATTACCCATGATTCAGTTAAGATCAGTTATGACCTTTGGTGTCAGTTAAGATCAGTTATGACCTTTGGTGTCAGTTAAGACAGTGATGAGCTTTGGTGTGTCATTTCTCCAATACAATCCTACCTGGCACCTTGCACAAACATCTGCCACAGCTACAAGTGCGCTTTCATGGGCAAGGTAGAAGTTCAAACTCACTTCTGCAGTTGGACTGCACAAAGCCACAGTAATCAGGGTTTTGGTCTAGGTTGACTGTACATTTAGTAAAACTCAGTACAATTCTTAGCACATCTGTGATTTGCAAATTGGGAGGTCCCAGAGTTTTTTGGGAACTAGCTCCGCTGGAGCACACAAGCCAACGCTTGTTATCCTGCTGAAACCTGGACATTAGCCAGATCCCTTTCTGGTATCAATATTATCAGATATCTAAGCAAACCAAGCTGTAACTCTATGCAATCGTGTGCATCAGGACTAGAAAGTTTGGAAAGTTAAAAACAACCTTTAGTTTGCTGATAGGACAAAGACACCTGTCTGGTTTTGATCTGCTTCGTGCTCCAGCAACGCTGCTGCAATTGCAACAGCAGCAATTAATTACAAAGCAAGCCAAGTAGGCTGGGTAAACTTTGCGCATAGTAGTGCAAATAAACCTTGAATCCTTCTTGATGAAGGGGAGGAGTATGTGATTAATAGGTTGTATGGATCAATAGGGCACTATACTAGTGACAATATAGATGGAAAAGAGGTTTTGTGCTGTTTATTTCATTTTCTACAAATAGATATGGCAGCTCTTTTTAAAAGACCCGACTGGAAATTGCTACCCAATGCCATTGTCATTTCTGTGTACTCCTCTTTCACCTTCAAAGTGAAGGTGAATGTTATTTCACCTTCAGGGGACTATTATTCAGGTGAATATTATTTTGCTACTGAAGATAGGAAAAAAAAATCCCTTCTTCTTACCAGGCTTTATGAATTCAGGTTCTTCCTGAAGTAATATTTGAGTCTTGGCACTGAGAAACAGAAAGCAATGAGGGAATTCACAGCCAGCAGATCAGTTGCAAACAGGAGTAACTTGAAGAGGAAGGTGATGGAAATCAAGTCACGCTTTTAAAGGCAATAGAATTTCTTCTTATACAAGAAGTAAAGGATGAAGCACTTCCAGTACAAACTGGAGTATGTCTAAATTCATCAAAAGCATGCTTGTAAATTGAGACACCAAATCATTCACTGCTATCTGAATGGTTTAAATAGCAAAAAAATTTCTACAGATTTATATGAGCAGAAACTTGAAATAAGACTTGGGAAAGATGAGTAGCTACCCAGCCACTGTTGAACCAACTCAATGCACAGTACTGTTTCTGTAAACAGTTTTCAAGACAAGCATGGAAAATGAGAGGTCTTACAACAAGAATTTAACCTGTGCAAACTGCCTCATTAAAAGCTGCTGTTTTGAAATGTCTTGCATCAATGATTTTATTTTATTTTGTTAGAATGCAGTATTAGTGAATTTTATTTCCCTTGTATTAGTATGGATTAGTCTGTCTTACTTTTGTTTGACTATGTTAGAAGTCAAAAACAAGAGGTTACACACATTGAAGCCACAGACAAAGAACAAAAAGGTTAGGAAGTCTGCTTTCCCTCTTTTGCAGAAAATATCATTCCCCAGAAACCCACTAAAGTATTTTCTAAATTGTTATTAACATTTGAAAATAATTTGAAAAATTAAATAATACTGATTGGTGACATTCTCAGCTTTCTGTCAGGCTCCTTGCATTTGCCAGGTCAGGTGAGTGCAAGGGCCTGCCAGGGGAAGCTGCCCACCAAAATGATCGCTGCGTAGAGCCTTTGGCCATCACCAAAGTCCAGCTACTACAGGGATATTTACTGTAGCACTGCAATTTCAGGAAGAACATTTGGATATGACCCACATCACCCATCAGGAGTGGACATTTGGATTATGGGGGTCGGAAAACATGCTTTTTACCCAGCCTTTTGTAACAGTGGAGGTGCATGCAATAGGTGACTGACTGGTTGGTGTGTTAATTTAGTGGAGATGATCCACTATGACCATCTTAGGATATTCAGAACCATAGGGACACCGAGTCCAGGATCAGACTCTGCTGTTATTTGGGGAGGTGTGAGTCTATGTTATCTGGCAAATAGTTGCTGCCTGTATAACTGAGGGCATTATTTTCCTGTTAAATTTTCAATAATTTCGTCCATTGGATTAATTTGTACTCATTAATAAAAATTTTTTTTCCTTAATTGTTGAAAGTAAAAGAAAAAATTGTCAGAGCCAAAAAAATATACGAAACACTGGAAAGTTTTCTTCATTTCATTCATTTACGAATGCAGAAACACTGTTTATTTTGCTAAGGGTTCTGCTAAGGATTTTTAGTACCTGGAACTATTTATCTTTTTTTAAAAAATAACTATATATTAGCATCACCATCTCATCTCCTTTTTGGCTCTGACCATTTTAGCTACTGTTCTCAGACTGAAATGCCCTTTAAAACTTCTCTGTATCTTAAGTTAGACTCTTTAGCGTGGCTACTTTCAACTGATTCATGGAGGGGACCAAAAAAAGGAAATACTATTCTGTTTCTTCTGGGTCCTTTCTTCACGGAGCTTAGCATGTCCTGGAAGCTGTATAATCTCATTAGGCTTTATTCAGTGGGAGCTAAAGCGGCTTGCCAGTTTGCAGGCTCTGCCCCCTAAGTGGTACATGAATGACCTGCTGACAGAATTAGAGTAGAACATTAAGAATCAGAATAAAAGGTTAAATCTCATTTCCTTCCTGCACAAGTTGTAATACTTGAGTGTGTTTGTTAGGCTAAATTGTGTCAGATTTGTTATATGGATTTGTTTAATTCAAGACAAGTATTAGGAAGCCATTAGGCTTTTTTCTGTAAGGTGGTGGGTTAAACTATGTATGGTTCTACTCAAGGAGTGGATATGGTAAAATGCAAACTTGGTGGCTCAAAGATGGTACAGCACATTGAGTTAGTGCTTTTATAGAACTGTCTGTTGTAGGAATGAGGTCTTGCTCCTGAGTGGCAAATTCCAGCTCAGGAGTCCACTTGCCCATGTTTGAAGCCAGGTCTCTGTTTTTCCTGCATGTGTCATTTATCTGCACTGATTTTTATATCATTTTATTGACCACTCACTTGGTCTTATAAGGTCTTTCTGACCTCATTTCTAACACCTACCCTTATCCTCACTACTCTGAATACTTTCATACATCAGCAAACTATCACATCTCATTGATCCCCTCTCTTTACATGGTTGTTACTGGACAAAAAAAATCCCAGTATTAATTACTACAGAACTCCACTGATTACTTCCCTTCACACCTTCCCTTCCTATCTTTTCACCAATTATTCTTCCATGCAAGGACATTCTTTCTTAACTCTCTTATTTTGAAATTATAATCCAAGTATAATAGATAATGCAAAGGCAAAAAGACCAAAAACTGCCAAATTGATCATGGCCACAAACATCTTACCTGCTGATATAGTCAGTGCTGATTTTTGAAATGCTGAATTTCTCAAAGAAATCAAGAAACATCAAATATTTGATTTTTCAAATGAAGTGACAGGTATATCAAGGTATATCAAAACCTAGTTCATCAGTTCATATAAGTCTCAATTCATCCAAGTCTTTCACCTTGTGAAAGTTTTCATTACTCATTTCATCCACAGAAACTTGGGTTTATTTGCTTGCAAAGTTCTTAATAATGCAAGATCAGTAAATAATTTACTTAAAGTAAATAAGAAGTCATTAACATTATCTACCAGGATGCCATGTGTAATGGCATGTCTGTATTTGGCATCACATTGTTCCTGGTGGCTATGGAACCTGACCCTCTCTTTTGATAGCTCTTTAAGACATACTAGATTAAATATATAAGCAAGGATACCATTTTCATTTGACCCAACACAAGCTGCAAGTTTAATGTGTAAACAGATCTATTCTATAGCAACTGGGAGTTGGTAACAGAACAAAGACTTCAACAGTTTTCTCTCTTTTAAATGCTCCGTGAGTAACTGTGGTTTAAATCCAACTGAAAGTAACTTCTGTTTCAGAAATTTTCAGAAATTTGATGGTTCAAAACTGAGAAACACTGTAATATTTTGTTTGACTCAAAGATGCCTTTGGCTCACTTTTCAAACCATTTAACAAATACTGTGTGTTAAATTTAAACCTTTAGGGAGCTTTAATAAAACAGGACAAGTGGGGAAAGACATACGAGATCTTACCTTAAATTCCTTTTTTCTTTTGTGTCATTCCTTCTTGTTGAAGTGTTATACTTGCCATAAATTTCTGAAATGTTCATTAGTATCCTGGTTAGGGTCAGCTCTCCTACCTCAAAAGTGGAAGATTTAAGTTTTAGAACAGAGTCTTTTGTTAGAGTTAGAAGTTCATCTGAATGCAATATAGTAACTTCAATCTTAAATACCATTTAACTGTACACAAACAACTTCCTGGACTCTAATGTCTGAGGAAGTAAAGGTGATAAAACAAATCTTCCTCCTTTGCTTTTCTAGTCTCCTTGTAAATCCAGCCAAACATCTAAGGAGTTCATTCAAAAAACAAGTTTTGACATTTAGTTTTTCTATAGGTTTTTTTTTTTAATTTTTAAAGCTAATGACTAAATTAATCAAAAAATTACTAATAGCTTCAAAATGATGAACTGTTCACTGGGAAGGTTGCCCAGATATGTTATTTACTCGATAACTGTGTTTTTATTTACTTTTTCTCTTATAAAAATTACAATAAAACTTGGGATTGTGCTTTATATATATTTATATTTTTTTTTTTCCTCATTAGGAAAAAACAAATTTGATTTTATATAGAATGTTGCAAATTTCTTCATTCACTCTTCTGACCATTTGTTTTGCAGCGTAGAGGACCATGACTGTAACTCAGAATAGCACAGAACAACTAAAAAGAGAGACTTTGGCTTGAGACTAACAAATAATCTGCTAGAAAACAGAAGGATAAATAAAGCATTATTTTAGCAATTTCAAGTGTGGAGGACAAGGGAAAGCTGGTGATGAGGTCTGAGGAAGAAATCTGGATGTCAGAAACCAGAATAGTTACTACTAATAAGATGGGCAGAGACTTGGAAAAGGACTGGAGGAACAGGAGCTACTTCAGGGATAATAGGAGTAAGAGACAGAGAAGCAGAGCCAAAATTTCTAGCCAGAGGCTATCAGAGAAGAAGCACAGAAGAGTAGTGGGGTCTCTGGTCACACAGAAGCAAGGTAAAATGGCCATCATTGCAGTAATAATTAACATTTTTTCACAGAATCATAGAATGGTTTGGGTGGGAAGGGACCTTTAAAGGTCATCTAATCCAACCCCCCTCCAGTAGGGAGGGGTATCTTCAACTAGGTCAGGTTTCTTAGAGCCCCATTCAACCTGACCTTGAATGTTTCCAGGGATGGGCCTTCTACCACCTCTCTGGGCAAACTGTTCCAGTGGTTCACTACCCTCATTGTAATTTTTTTTTTCCTTCTGTCTAGTCTGAATCTGCCCTCTTTTAGTTTAAAACTATTGCCCCTTGTTCTGTCGCTACAGGCCCTGCTAAAAAGTGTGTCCCCGTCTTTCTTCTAGGCCCCCTTCAAATATTGAAAGGCCACAGTAAGGTCTCCCCAGACCCTTCTCTTCTCCAAGCTGAACAACCCCAAGCCTCTCAGCCTTTACTCACAGGAGAAGTGTTCCATTTCTCTGATAATTTTTGTGGCCTTTCTCTGGACCCGCTCCATCAGGTCCATGTCTTTCTTGTGCTGAGGACTCCAGAGCTGGACAGAGGGCTCCAGGTAGGAGTGCTAGTGACCTTAGCTTTCCAAGTCTTCAAATAGTATGCCTAAGTTTTTTGTGAAAACAGAGCAGTCAGGGTAGTAATAAAACATACTTTTTCAGTTTCATTGCTTTATAGGTTATGTAAATGCATTTCTGTTGTTTATTTGCCAAGAAAAATGCAAGGTTGAGTTCCGTGTTTCTGATGGTTATGACCTGTAGCTAATGCAGCAATCATTGCTGCTAACTTTAGGATTCAACAGTGATTTTCTATTCACAGGTACTTTTCAATCACAGGCAAAAAATCCTATTGTCATAAATAGGCAATTCTCAAAATAGTATCATTTAACAAAGCTGAAGTTTGACCTATCCATACAAAAAACCCCTTTGAGATGTTCTTAACATTAAATGTACATTAATGTTCTTAAATGTAGATACATTTATAATATTATTCCTTGAAGTTAAGGACAGGAAAACAATTACCTTTACAAATATTTTCCTGTGTAATCTAATTGCATCTTAAATGTAAGCATGTAGCATATAAGTCACCACAGTTGCCAACGTTTATCAAGAAAAACAAAAGAACTGCGACATTCCGCAGACCAATCGTGCAAGACGATGTTGATTTATGTATATTCTAATAAAATTGCAAAGAAGTCTGCCAGGGAGATAAAGGAGATAGAAAGAGAAGTAAAGCACAGTCAGATAATTTGACACCAAAAAGCAGTAGTCGTGTGGTTTGGCAAGATGTAAGACAGAACATTCTTTTACCTGTCAGGGACAACATGTTCAGGTTTTAGTGACATAAACAACTCATTTAATTTTCATCTCATACAAAGGTAAGCACATCTATATGGAATGGAAAGCCCTGAAGCTATAAAGGCATAATGAACTGAAGCTCTGAAGATTTGTTCATGTCACTACAGTTGCAAATAAAATTATAACCTGCCTTGTTAGTACAATTTTTGTGGAACTTGTCTAAAGCGGTGCACAACACTGTCTGTTTTCCTCCTTTCTCCTATTTCATAGGTTCAGAGACAATCTGAATGTCTAGGACAACTTGAGCAGATGCAAAGAAGTGAGACCCTCTGGTCTTCTCCAGCACCCCTGCACAAGTAACATTAGAAGTCAGGGCAGATTTCAGCTCCCAGGGTCCCAGCCGCCTTCCTTCTCACCACCTGCATCCACTGAACTGAATTTAAACACTCTTACTGTGTTCAGTCATACAGGATCAGGCTTTGTGTGCTATGTCTCTGCCCAGGTAATATTCACCAATGATGTCAGCTTTGAGAACTTTAGTTCATTATGCCAATTGTTCCAAATAATTTTAATTCCATTCACAAGGAAATGGTAAGTATCCAGTTGCATGGGAGGACTGGTGGTGCAGGGTTGTGCATGTTCCCTTCCCCACTCTAGCTTTCCACTCTGTTGCTGATAGCCCTCTTACTATGATGGCAAAGTTTCAGTTACAGAGACCACAAATCTGTGCATGATAGTTCTACCTTAAATCCAAATTCACTCCTGTCTGTGTCTCTCCTCAGATCTTCACTCTTCTCTAAGGGTCACATGTCAAGGCCAACATAAACTATAAATGAGACATTAAGCTATCTGTGTGTCTAAATCAAGAAAACATGCTGATAATGTCCACAAGCACCCACTTGACTGTGTTTAGTTTTATTGTTAGCACAATCACTGATATGCCCAAGAATCCTCCTGAGCTTGGTTAAATTTTCCTCCTTTTTCTGGAGGGGAATTCCAGTTTTCAAATTCCTTCCACCTCCAACTGAGGCTCCAGCCCCTTACTTAGAAAACTAAGAGAACCTGTCTGCCAGATCAAACAGCTCTTACAACTCTGCCTGTCTATACAGGGTACCCACACCTGATGTTGGGGTGATTTAGCAGACAAGCCATGCATTCCAGAGGTCTTCCCTGTAACTCACTATCATCTAACAGCATATTTTACAAGTAACTCAGCCAAGGCTATTTTCATTTATCTCTTAAAAGTTTGTAATATGTGATAGGCAGTGTTATAAAAAAAGGTAAAGCTTAAAAAGATGGCGATTCGTATTTCCAGGGCTCAAACCCTGAACAACGTAGGCATATATTGTAAGAAATCCTATTACAATCCAGTAGATTTGACAAAATCAGGGTCTTAACTATAAACTAAAGCAGAAAATGAGCATCTTTGTCAAGATTTTCCTGCTTTCTTCGCCTACTGGAAATTATTAATCTAAGAGCTCAGTCTCAATTGAATGTCAGCATGCTGACTTTGCGATTTAAGATACACCTGTTTGTTCCAGGACATCTTTCTGATTAAGAGCATTCATCATGGTGCCTGTTGATATTTTTCTCTGCTTATGAAGCTGAGTCCTCATTTCAGAAATCTCTGGCACTACTTTGCAGATAAGAATATTGTAGAGAAAGCCACCAGTCTAACTCTCCTTGGAATGCTGCCAAGCATTTTAAGTCTCAAAATTAACTTAACTCAGCCCTATTCACAAGATCAATCAGTTCCCTCTCAAACATGGTTTACGTGAAACAGATTTGTGAAAAGTGTTTCTTAAGCAATGCAATTTCAATGTAGCTATTGTGGCACTGCATATTCATCATCAAATTGTTGGCTGGAGATGAGGTTGCTTGATCTATTATGCAGCTGTAGGAATAAGAAACACAGTGTGCTCCTATTTATTGCTTTTTACCATTTGCAGCTCACTTGATAAGTGCCCTTGCATGAAATTGTCCATTTTTTCTGACTACTTTGTCACAATTTTCCAGCAATAATAACGAAGTAGTCTGTTAATAACATGAATTGACAAGTTTTTTAATATGACCAAATTGCATTTTCACCAATACCTAGCAAACAGAGATAATGGAAAGGCACATTCTTTGTCCTGACAAGTCACAGTTGCATTTTCATATTCTTGAGCAAACAGAAATGAAACAGTTCTCCCAGCCAGAGATTAAAAGAATTTAATTCACCCAACAAGCAGAGGCAATGTAAGAGAATTCATCAAAGCTAGGAGGATAAAGAGGGGGCAATAGTATTTTTGGTGGAGTTAAATGTTGCTCAGGACATAACCTGAAATTAGAAGCAGGTTGTTACTGGACGTCTTGTGACACATCTCAGATTAGTGGCTTTTTTAGACCTATTGTCTGTAAAACAGGTGACCTGCATACCCCAGTGACTTTCAAACTTGGCTTGTTGTTGTGTAATTGGACACACTGTCCTCACAGTGCTTATCCTTTCCTGTCTTTGTATTCCTCGCTGTAAGCCCAGTTTCTTTCAGGGAGTGAAGAAGAGCAGTGACCTGGTATAAAGTCTGGCACTTCCCTAGCCTGTATCCTGCAGTGTTTAAGTACTCTGTAAAATGGAATAGGCTTCAGAAAACACAGCCTTCCAACTGATTTCATGCATCTAGTAGTAGCCTCTTAGGATGAGGAACAGGCATGTACCTCATGTAAGCAATCGTACTGTCAAAGTAGTCAGAGACATACAGGTTACAAGCTCAGAAAACCAGATTTTCAAGCTGCTGATAGGTTTTGGTTCCTTCCATGCAGGCCAAAGTCATCATTTCAATACGCTGGGATGGCCAACATGGAGTGAAGAAGACAATTTTCTTCCCTGTGGTTTTAGGAAAGAAGGATTTATGCAGTTTGCACTGTTCTCATTGAGGACTGGCCTGAGTACATCTTGCACTTGACTTCATAGCTTTTTTTCTTTTTTGCTTTACTCAGTGGATGTCAGTGATAAGGTTGCATTTTCTGAGTGGTTAAATTAATTAACATTAATAGCTAGAGCTGTTGAATGCCATTGCACACTACTGTGATCATTTTGACTCTCTGAGCAAAACTTTCCTGAACAGTGTTCTTATCTGTCCTAAATCAAAACAGCCACCAGCCTTCCATTTAAAATTTCACTGATTCTGCATGTGGATGCTGGTCTGGTTCGAGTCAAAGAACACTGTGTACACTGGCATTTCACAACTTAGTAATCAGTCTCAAGCATTATGGGTTCCTGTCAAGACTGTTGAAATTAGAAGTGATGCTTTTCATAGGAGAAAAAACAGTTCTGTTCAAAAAACTGCAAGGAAGCTAATAGAAAAATATTAAGAAAATAAAAAAAATAAAAGTTTAAGGATATTTTCACATTTATCATCCATATCCTTTTTCCAAAGCGTTACATCTACTAAATTCTTTGTGAAGCACTCCTTCTGTTACACTAGCAAAGGATATAATCACATTAACTTGTAAAATGACTTAGAACATTGTTGCTGCTCTATTCTTTCAGTTGTTAAAAACTTCAGTGATAGTATTAACCATAACAGAATGACTGCAGGGCCCCGAGATTTCGTCTTGTTACACGGATGAATGGAACACTGATTATTTGATATCAACTTCTTTATTGGCAATTTGGAGGTTTTGTTCTTCCTGACATTAGATTTATATGTGCCTCTGAATTTCCCTGGGTCTGTAGAAGTATCAATGAAAGGAAAATAAAGAAATGCAAGTCTAAGCACCATTTTTTCTAAACCAAGATCTCAAATAGGTTTATATTTAAGTTAAAGAGACAGTCATCAGTTATTTAATCTTCCTTTTTGAATTTATTAAATCCTATACTTGTTCATTCAAATCACCTCCCTTTGGTTTTGGCGGTGTGTTAATATCATAGCAAGCCCTAGACATGCAAAATACTACATTAATTCACCCATCTTGAATTAAACATGTCCTTTTCACATGGAATTGCATCTTTTCTTAATTTACTCATTCAAGTGACTGTCAGTGAGGAAAACTAATAAAGGTTGCTAGAAGAAATGAAAAGCATTTTACTTTTGCCTGAGTAGCAAAATTTTTGACTTGATGAATACAAGTGGAAAAGATAAATAATTACAATTATGTTAATTTCAGTGATATTCCAATGAGGAACCCGAATCTTGTCTTCTGAACAGGCATCATGTTACTCCTAAGAAACCTTCCACATTTAGTCTCTCAGGTTTGTATTTCAAGTTCACAGCATGAAGTCCAATGACACATTCAGAACTTAACTGCAAAAATCTCATATTTCTTTTACAGATTTCAGCTCTGATACTTGGCTGCGTCTGCTTGTCAGTAACCCCTGATGATGTGAAAGCTCCTAGGATGTGTGGACAGGACAGCTGTAGGATAGGGGGCTACTCTGCTGATCTAAGAGATTTCTAGTAGTGAGTTGTGTTATAATTTCATTACAAACAAGAGAACAATTTATAGTAGTTAAAACCTGATCTGATTCTGGTGCCGAATTTCTTATGTTTTCAGTACTTCCTGGCAGTGTTCAGACTCTTTAAGCTTAGCTTGTGGAACTCAGGTCACAGTTGCATCCTGATACCTGAATTGAAGCATTTGTAAATGGAAATACTGCCTGCTATTTCTTAGCATAAAAATAAATTCCAGAGGAAAAACAATATTCCCAAACTGAACATTGCCAGGATAATACAGTTTTGGTTTTTTTTAAATTAAACTTTACAATTAAATTCTGTAACATTACACTACATTTACCACAGAGAAGATGTATATAAATTCAATAGACAGCATGGTCAATTTGGCAGCCTTTCATCAGATATCTTAGTTATCTGATTGCATTAATGCTACATACCCAAATTTTCCTTGTTCTCTCTTTATATCTCTCCCTGTTGGAATCCAAGCCCTGGAGTCAAATAAGAAAATTTCCCCATCTCTTTGAAAGTCTTGGATCAAAGGAATGAGTGACAGCTCTGATCTCTGAGAATACAAAAGCACACACTTTGGTAAGATCTCGCAAACTGTTAAGAAACCATGACTGGAGACACAGCTCATGATTAAAGCAGAGTTAGGGCCAACTCATGAAGTCCAGAGCTCAAACTTCATCTGCAACTGAGTTAATGTGATTCCTGGTGTTAGAATTCAGATTCAGCGCCACCCTGAAAATTGTAGATCCAACTTTTTCTCATTTGGAACATAATGTTTAAATATGACAAAATTCATTAAGCTTCTCTCTAACTAAGCTTAATTTAATCAGAGCCTCTCTGAACCCTGCATTCCAATCTGCTTTTTTTTCTGGGTTTCTGTTCCATTGTCATCACTTCAATCGCTGTGAAAAAAGTATCCTGGGTAATCAAATAGAACAGCATTATTGTAGCTGGTCAGAAAACTCCTCGGGCATTAAGGAGGATGCTGCGTGACCAAGTGCTCAGTGTGAACTGGTTCAATCAGACTGTTGGGAAAAAAGGTTATAATCTACAGCATAATGCACCACAAAATGCAAATAGTAGATCAGTCTACATACATTTGGTCATGCTGGAGCTGTAAACACCTTGGATGCAGACTGAGAGCTGTAAGCCGTGTAAGAAAAGCTCTGTCCTGTCCTCAGGAGCTTGCATGGGCCGGAGACCCTCGTCTCTAGTTCTTCATTGCCACCTCCCGGCCGAGTCCCGCACACCAGTCCGGCAGTCCTGCCCTAGCAAGAGCCCTGGCCTTGTGCTGGGACAACCAGTCCGTTTCCAGTACAGCCCAGTGTGGTCAGCGTAGCAGGCATTTCCAGTCTCCCCGCAGTGCTGCTGTGCGGTTTTTGCCTTACTGCAGCGCTGGAGGGAAGACTGGTGAGAGACAGAAGATGGGGCACAAAGTCACGGGCGTCACTGCGTGCACTGCATGTAACCCTGTGTGTGACAGTATAAAGGTGTTTCCATATACGTGACATGTGTGGATTGGATGTATGACACTGGGGGTCCTCACTGCATTTTCAAATTCTAGGCTAGGCTGAGGACCTGTTGTTGCATGAGGGTCTCCCTCACCCAAACACCTTGTTAGCTCACTTCTGGGCAAAGTGCAGTGTTTCTTTTCTAGTCCCCAGGACAAATGGGAAGTGGACCACAGCCTCATTTTTCTTGCCCTTGCTTCTCCATTTATCTCACTGTCCTATATACAACATTTGATAGGGACACATCCCATGTGTCCATCACAGAAGTAAAGCTAGGCTCAGACATACATTCATTTAACAAATAACTCGGAGGTAATGCCCTCTTAACCACACCTCTCACCCTAGGATTCGTTATCGCCCCTCTGGCAGATACCGCTGGTGGAACGGCACATGCGAACACTCCTCGGCCACGTCAGTGCAGTCTGATGGCTTCACTTAAGCTGTTGGGCGAGGCGCTTCAAGCTAAGCTGCAGGGCTTTGCATGGACAATAGAAAATGCCCATACATTATCTTCCATCAGCAGAACTGAGAGGGGCACACATTCAGAGAGGGTAGCATACAGCTGGGAGCCACAGCCTTGGGAATCTCTGGTATTTTTTAATGTGAATATTTTGTGTCTGATTTCTACCATGTTTTTCAAGGGGGGCTTTTAACAAGAGTGTACATAGAGCTTGGTCTTATTTAAAGTAGAGTGAAAGACTCATCATTTTGTTTAAGTATTCCTCAACTTGCTGGGTATGGAACACTTTAACATTAAATCTAGAAAATGCACCTTCACTTTTATAGTTTTACAGATGCATTTTCTATTTAAATCTCAGAAATACATAAAAATAATTACAATGTGGTTAATAAATACAACAAAACCGGTAGAAAAATTATTTAGTTAGCATTATATAGCCTTTCTTCTGTGCCTCTGGTGGGTTGAAACAGAGAAAACATTTTAATTAGATTTTTATAGACCTGTGAAAGAGAAGGCGGCAAATATAGGACAAAAGATACTACTGACCGTAGAGAAAGTCATCATGCATCAGCAGCAAGCATCCTGGTAAAGAAGATAATGTTCTCTAGCCTGATGATACTGAAAGAAGAAAGCATTGCAAGCTCTATTACAGAAAGAGTGCTTATGTGGGGATTTCAAACCAGCAGGCGTGCAGGGAGTCTCTACGTGTTTGAACACCTCGGGAAAACATACCGACATAAAGAGAAACCTGAACTATCAGCAGCATTTTAGAATTCCCGCATCAGTAGCTTTATATGCAGTATTCCAAATGAAAAAACTAATTTATTGATGGTTTTGTAATGCAGAATGGCAAAGCTAAGGCTAGTTTTTGGATGGTTTTTTTCCTCTGGGTAAATAGTACATGCCAGTCCTCAGGACTGGCAGCTCAGCACTTTCCACCACGTTTCCATTAAGAACACTTTAAATGTAAATAAAAAAGGCCCATGGGTCTGGTATTTCTGAAAGAGAGCAGAAATCACAGTGCTAATTGAGAGGTAAACTTCTCAGACATTGTTTCTTCTTAGATGTGGGTCATGAACTGAAATTTAACTAGATTCAAAGAGCTGACTGGGTAAAAGGGTCAACATTCAGGGTCCCACTGATCATGGTAACATTATTGTGAGGTCAATAGCTGTAATATGGATGCTGACTTTTGAGTTGTTTTTTCAACTAGTCATGCTGTGAAAGTAAATGTCTGGGCTGGTGCTGACTAATGTGTATATCACTGTAATTATCAGTGCATTTTGGTATTTTTTCTTCTATAGGATCATCTCTAGTATTTAACAAGCATGCAAGCCAGAAGGCAACATTTTTTCTTCCATAAGGACTGGAGGCATATAACGGCACTATTTTAGTTCTGCATTATGGCTGCAGCTATTTTCAGACATTTCCCTTTATTAAATGATGAAAGGTTTCATTCAGCCTGGGAAAATGATGGGTCTTGGCAATTGCTTACAGCACAGAGCACAATCAGCAACTCTCTTCTACTTTTTTTCCCTGCATCTCTACCGCTCGTCCAGCAAGGGGAGTTGTAGGAACAATGCATCCAATTTCTCTCAAACTTAGCCCTAAAGAAAAATAGCTGTGATCATCAGTAAGGCAAGTTCCCCTTTGTCTACACTACTGTACAGCAGGTCAAATATAAAACATTTATGAGGTACCCGTTTACTATCTACTGATTTCTTCTGAGTTTTGCAAAGGAATAAAAGGTCTATCATGTAATTAGGCAGTATTTTCCAGGCCCTAATGTTGGCTACTGATCAATATAATTTTTTTTTTTGTTTTGGCTGTTGGTCATCAGCATCTGAGTACGTGACTGCTGTGAAAACCACGTAGAAGAGACATGAGTATGGCTGAAAGGGAAAGTATAAGTTTCTTTAGCTTTTTGTTATTTACTGCAGTATTTTTAAACAAACAGAATAATACAACATAGAATCATAGAATGGTTTGGGTTGGAAGGGACCTTTAAAGGTCATCTAATCCAACCACCCTCCAATAGGCAGAGATATCTTCAACTAGACCAGGTTGCTGATCAAGTTGCACTGTCCAACCCTGACCGTGAATGTTTCCAGGGATGGGGCTTCTACCATCTCTCTGGGTAACCTGTGCCAGTGTTTCACCACCCCCATTGTAAAAAATGTCTTCCTTCTATCTTTTTCCCTCTCTTAGTTTAAAACCATTACCCCTTGTTCTGTTGCTACAGGCCCTGCTAAAAAGACTGTCCCTGTCTTTCTTGTAGGCCCCCTTCAAGTATTGAAAGGCCACAATAAAGTCTCCCCAGACCCTTCATTTCTCCAGGCTGAACAACCCAAAGTCTCTTAGCTTTTCCTCACAGGAGAAGTGTTCCATTTCTCTGATCATTTTTGTGGCCCTCTTCTGGACCGGCTGCAACACATCCATGTCTTTCTTGTATTGATGACTCCAGAGCCGAATGCAGTAGTCCAGGTGGGGTCTCACCAGAGTGGAGTAGAGGGTAAGCAAAGGAAATTAAAATGGCAGCCTAAATTCATTGACTATGCATGATAAAAGATATTTAACTATGGATAAAATGAAGTTGAGCTATCTAGTCAGCATATAATTTTTCCTGTACCTTTCCTGTAGACTGATTTGTTTCATTGCTAAAATGTTTTGATCATACTGTCATGTCCATATCTTGGTCTGTACCCTTCCTTTTGTTAATGGAAACTTGTTTCTTCCTGTTAATTTATCTTACCATAGTACTCTGTCAGGATCAGATCCTGTGACAAGTTGTCTGAGTTTAATTTCATTCCTACCTCTGTGCTGAAAAAAACTTTTGTACTTTTGGGGTAGTAGGAATGCAAGTAGACCCAGGGAACAACATCAGCAAATAGACAACTTACATGCTCTAAGTTAAGCAAGTGCAAAGCTCTTTGTAGGATATGGGCCTTATTCTTATCAGGTTTATCCAATAACTTCCCTCTGTTTAGTTTTTGTTGGCTGATTTGGTCATTATCTTTGGTCCTCATGTCTCTTTCTCAAACTGTGCGGTGTCACAGTGATCTTTTTTCCCTCTCTCATTAGGCATTTGTTAGACCAAGATGTAATATCTTTCATTCAACAAGCTGGGCACCGTAATAAACAGGGAAATAACTGATCAGATCCTAGAAGTATTTGACATTCATGCACAAGGAGTTAATATAAAGTTATCTGGGACCCCAATAACAGGACACGTGTACTATTCTTTTTGCCTTAATGCCTTTTATAAACATGCAACTTGTGCAGATCTGGTAGAGCTTCCCATTCTGGCATAGGTTATTATACTGGGACCTCCTTCATTGGTATGCATCTAAACTGTAGAGCAGAAACAGCCTCCAGGGCAGGCAGAAAATCCCCAAAGCTATACTTTAGCAAAGTTCAGGTTTAGATACGGATCCAGAGCTTCACAGCTAGCGCTGCCTCCCAAATAGGCTTTTTCAAGGTGGTTGCTCAACACTGCCTAGAAGCTCCAGGGCTGTAGCCATGTGAGTCAACATGGCAGTTTGCAGAATATTTTAATTTCCAGCCATACTCTCCTTCTGCTCTTCTATGTGCTGGTTAGATCAGCCTGATATGCTCCTAAATCCAGATTAAAAAGTAGCAGAATTTTGATGAGATTAAGTTTGTCTTATCTGTCTACTTCATCATATGGTCAAAGGATGCATTAGCAACCACTTCACCAGGGATAAATTTATTTGGGTCTTGCCACACAGAATTGTTACAGTCAGGAATTGTTTCAGTCAGATTAGGACAGAGAAATCTCCTTTTCAAAGAATGGGTGAGGCAAAGACAGAATTTATTCTGGAAGCTTTCAGTGCCAGACTAGGCAATACTGGCAGATCCTCTCCTTCCTTTAATCAAATGGGTGAACTTTTAGCATGTGTCCCTGTGAACATGTTTATTTGTTTAGAGCTACTTGACAAGGTGACAATGATACACAGTCACAGGGGGTGAGCACAGAGGAGCCAGGCTGGGAGCAGTCCCTACGGAGCTGTTCAAGTCTTGAACTGAAAAGGAACAAAGAGGCTGGGCCATCTCTGCCTCACCAGGCAGGATCACCACGCTTTTGTACGCAGAGGTGACATAAGGAGACTGTGGCTGCACATATGCCATGCTGAGGGGTTTCTAGGAACATCCCCACATCTGCCTTCCCAAGATCCTGATGAGTGTAAAATATTGTGAAACTGTTGTGCATATTTGTGTTTAAGTAGGAAACTGAAGATCCAGTGTTTTGGCATCTTTTTTTTTAATAACTTTTCTGATAATCTTCAAGCAAGAATCTTAGGCTGGAAACAGAAAGGAGCTTGAGGCATGAATCTGGTGCAGTTGCACCCTGGTAGCTGCATGCACACACACAGGCTGGGCACTGAAATGCAGGCATGTGAAAATATGAAGGAAAAAAAAGTGGATCTACAGTTGATACTATTGAGAAGGAATTGCACTGCTTCTGAAGATCACCTTATATCTACACTTTTTAAAAGTCAAGGCAACTCAACATTTTCCAGGTTCTCAGCCTGAGCTAATAGGTCATCAGGAAATGCAGGGACTCAGTCCTACTTCAAAGTTGGTCTGAGACCCAGGGATGAATGTGCACCATTATCTTCCTCACACCCATTTTTGTGGGAGCCTTTCCTTTGTTTACTCACTCCTGAAATAAAACTTATCTGCCACCCTGTTCAGACTACAAAGAAAGTGATTTTCCTTCCCCTTTCATCACTTGTATTTTTTCAACTATCACCTTATCTCCAGCCTGAAAGGTGGGCTAAGTTGTGTCTTCATTTAACTGCAGGCTTCCACTTAAAACATTACAGACCATGCTTTAGCATCTATTAAGAGCAGTGATCCTGCTTCATGGATTTTGCTTTAATGTATGTAGGTTTGAAAGGTCTGCAATCAGTAATCATCCTTTCTGTAACATAATTATTTATTAGATTCTAATCAAGAGTAAGGATCTAAAATTTACTCTCTAAATATGTCTAGGGCTTTGACAAATATTTTCATCACTGATGTTCTAATTATATAAAATAGATGTGGATGTAAACAGAAAGGGTTTTTTCATGGCTAATAAAAATATAAGTAGATATAAATAAGTATAATATTGTATTGGATTTTAAAAGGTAAGAAATGCATCATCAAATGTCAGATAAACTCTGAGTTTGGCTTGATTCTAGCTCAATTTCACAAATTAAAGGCAATAAAATATATGTTCATGGACATTTTAAATTATCATTCTTGATGGATAGCATTGTTAAGGAAATAACCCCTCTATCTTTTTATGCTAGATTTGGAGTGGGAGAATATACAGTCAACTGCGTCAAATTTCTGAAGAAACGTTGCCTTAAATGTATATCTGTTGTTATATTCCTCAAGCTTGCAACAAACTGGCTAGATCTAACAAACCAGAACTGCTTGGTTTTAACAATGAGAAAAAGAATAGCAAAAGTATTCTGTTTTGACACAAATTCTTGTAGTAAATAAGTATCTCCATCTGGAGAGGAGTCTTAATTCTGGCATTTTTTGCTGGAATAAGAAAGATCAATGTATTTTAATGGAGTATCGTTATACAATGGTCTGCTCAATGATAAAGAGTCCCTAATCATTTTTTCCCCTGAAAATGAAATTTACTGCTCTGTTTTTGCTATAGTTTTTCTTTGTCTTAATTTACTATGTGCCCTTTAGGTCCCTGATAGGTAATTAATAATATATTTGGTCTTGGGATTATTGTAATTTGTAACGTTACTCTTGGGGAATCATAACCAATCTGGACTGTACCTGACCTCATTTTTCAAGTTTTTCTCAAGAGCAAAGCTGTTATTCTTCAGACTTCTCAAGCCGAGTCAGACATTAATGTTTTGAAAGTAACAACCACAATTAAAATGCCTGCTAGCATTTTTTTTTTAAACTGTGTTTAGGTGGGTACCCAAGTAGCTAGGGTAACCAGGAAAGGCACTCTCATGATCTGGCCTCATGTAACCTTTTGCACTTGCACTTTTGCTCTGACGTCATGAGCAGTACAATGTTGGCTTTGTCAAAAATATCGTAATGTCCTTGAAAACTGTTAAAATCCCTTATGCATTCCCCAAATCAAGACAGACACACGTGCATGCACACAGGCACACATTCATGAGGGTAAGGACTTTGCTAGTTTAGTAAGAGTTATTGAAATGCCAGTTATTATTAAGTAAAACTTGAAAATGCACGATGCAACTATGATCTCTACTGAACTTTTAGATGCACTTTTGTGCATCATTTGTATCGACATGGCTCCTCATTTTTTTGCCACAAAACTAGCAAACCACAACTTTTTAATATGAAGAGAAGGCAGAGCATTAATTGTTTGGGTGGAACTTGGGGATAACAATTACAATGACTCCCAGGATGGCTTTAGTGACCCAGAAAGCTGAGCATCAAAGCATTTCCCTTTGTTTAACATTCTCACAAAGCAAATCCATAGAGGTGACTTGAGGTATGTCGGTTTTTTCCCATGCATAGAATGTTCTGGCTTCTGCTATTGTCCCTGTTGTCTGTTTTTTTCCCCATGCCACAGAGCCTGGTGCCTGCCCCTGCCACTAATTACTGTTGTTTATAGGTAACATGTGCTGTGTGTTGCCATGCAACTCCTTGCCCTTCAGAAAATTCTTTACCTCCCCTTTCTCCTCTGGTAGTACAGCAGTGTGCCAGCAGTTCCTCACTTTTCATATTCAAACCATCTAGGTTGTATAAGAGGCACAATATTGGACACCACTGCTTTGGAGAGTTCTTTGTGGTGGCTTCTAGTACAGGAGAGTGAAACCTGGATGTGGCAGAACAGGCAGGGTCCAGAGTATTTTCCAAAGCAGTTACTAGTAGTCAGACCCACTGTACTGGGTCAATGAGTAAAACATCCATTTCTCTCTATGCCTGGCAAAAATATACCAGTGTGCAGATGAGTCCTGCTAGCATCAATGCTTTATCCCAAATTCTAGTAGTTTGGGCTTTTAACTTTGGTGGCGCTACAGGTAGAGATTTCCACAGGGGTAAATCCTCTCCCAAATTCCTCAGAGGCAGAGAGAAACCATCTTCCTATTCTCTTCCTTTACAGTTCAAGAGGAGGTGGTTAGAAATTACTCAGAAGTTGCAAAAATGTAAACCAGCTCTAACCCCCCTGTGAAACTGTGGGTAGTGGCCAGGGGGAAAGGTTTGCAAGAAAAAAAGCAAAAAAAGAATGATCCATATTTCTCTCCTCCAGAACTGCCTGAGAAGCTGTTGGGGCCATACACAATCAAGGTGGCAGGAGCAGCAAGCTCAACAGTGTCAAAGGTGAAAGTCTCATAGGCCAGCAGAGGCTTTGCTGGTAGAAGACATAATGTTTGTGCTTCCTTGGGCCAGCTTCAATGAATCCAGCCCTTCAGTGCTTGTTCTGTCAGTTTAGATCTTCCTGTTCTGTTCTCCAGATCTTTATTCCATGATGAAAACATTAAAGTTGCGCTTTTCCTGTATTTAACCATAGCTGAGAAGAGAGAAGAGGAGAGGAGAGGAGAGGAGAGGAGAGGAGAGGAGAGGAGAGGAGAGGAGAGGAGAGGAGAGGAGAGGAGAGGAGAGGAGAGAAGAGAAGAGAAGAGAAGAGAAGAGAAGAGAAGAGAAGAGAAGAGAAGAGAAGAGAAGAGAAGAGAAGAGAAGAGAAGAGAAGAGAAGAGAAGAGAAGAGAAGAGAAGAGAAGAGAAGAGAAGAGAAGAGAAGAGAAGAGAAGAGAAGAGAAGAGAAGAGAAGAGAAGAACTGTTTCCATTGGAAGAGACCTACAATGATCATGTAGTCCAATTGCCTGACCAGTTCAGGGCTGACCAAAAGTTAAAGCATCTTACTACGGGCATTGTCCAAGTGCCTGTTAGACACTGGAAGGCCTGGGGCATTGACCACCTCTCTAGAAAGCCTGTTAAAGTGTTTGATCACTGTCTTCATAAAGCAATGCTTCCTAATGTCCAGTCCAAACCTCCCCTGGCGCAGCTTTGGACCATTCCCATGTGTTCTGTCACTGGATACCAGGGAGAAGAGATCAGCATCTCCCTCTCCACTTTCCCTCCTTGGGAACCTGTCCTTAGCTGCTCCACATAGGACATTCCTTCTAGTTATTGGGGTCCTGAGTAATTTTATATTAATTCCTTGTGCATTAATACTTGGCTACCTCTTCCAGAGGATTTTCTAACTGCTTTATACCATCTCAGGAACACAATGATGCATATATGAAACCCCAAACAAGTTTTTTTACGTAACACTCAGAAGTGCTCAAGTGCTTGGTACTTTATAGCTCATCAAAATCTGGACGGTTCTTGAAAATAATTCAGCCACTAAAAGTAAAAATTTAGGAATATTCAGTCAGTATATGACAGAATTTCACCCTGTGTAGCAGGAGAATCCACATGGCCTTTGTGAATGGGCTTTAATGTACAACAGGGGCAATGCTGAAGTTGTGGGTTCCTGTGGAGGCTCCCCCAGCACTCAGCTTCTATTTCTTTTGGAGGGTGTCCCCTTCTCTGCCAGGACATCTCCCCTGATAGGCAACAGTGGCTGAACTGCCAAAGCTGGCTGACACCTGGTGCCCAAACTGGAACCAAACCAACCATTTCCAGGAAAACCATCCTATTCTAAGCAAACAGATTCCAAAGTTCATGAAGAATTATGTGTGAGACACTCACACTGCAGCATATGCCCTTTTTGGGGGGTTACCATCTTGCCATTCAAGACTTCTAAAACCTTTCATTTTATGGATTACCTATTTTACTGTATATGTAGAGGAAAGGCATGGAATTTCTGGACCTGTTTCACCTGATGTTGATAGACTCAGCACATGCTCTTTTTCCACTAGATTACACCAGCTTTATTTACCTTCTCAGCTTTGGTATAGGATGTTGCAGGATTGTTATAAGGCCTGTGCTACCCTGCTGGATCCGTGGAATCCGTACTAGAGCTGACTTTGAATAGCTCACTTGTCCACATTCACAATCTATCTTTCAACAACCAGCACAAAATAAAAGAGGCCAAGTAATGCTGCTGGTTAGATGTTTCCCCTATTGTTCATCAAAAATAAGCACGTTGTTAGCTTAAAGCCAGCTGAGGGTGATGAGAAGAGTGGATAAAGTCTGCAAAACCCTAGCTTCAAAAAGAAAGGGGGGGGTGGGGGGGGGGGGGAAAAAAAAGCTGTAACAGTGTAATTTTTACAGCCCTCAGAAGTAATTTGAGAGAGGTGCCCTAGGTCTTGTACATCTTAGGTTTTTCGTTCACTAAAGTTTCCCCAAATACTTTACAAATGTCAGCTCTAGCTGGTGAATTTGACACTATTGTTTAGTACAACGATGTGTCTGCAACACTGGAAAGTAATGTTTTTTCTGCAATGCAGGGATTTTTTTGCATAGCTATGTTTCCATTCTTTGATGTGGGTGAGGTGATCTATACACAGTCAACATGTTGGAATGCTTTAAAAAATGTTTAAAAAAAGAAATAAAACTCCCTCTTCTAGATTTCCTATATATTAGACCCCTTTGATTCCTTTGCAAACTGCCAAGAACCTAAACAAAAGCCTGTCTATCTATAAAGAGAGCTATCAGGCCAAAGAGGGTCTTATTGAGCTTTTATCCACCTGTTTGGTTTGTCTGAAGCCTTTCATGAGAGCCATATTTCTGAATTCTGTTGCGCATGTAATTTATGGGAATGGCCAGATGGTTGTACTGAATTTATGTAGAATGCTTGCAGAAAAAGAAAAAAAAAAGATAATTTTAAAGTCTTTGTAAAGGAAATACTAAGCTTGTTTTTTGTTTTGTTTTGGGTTTGTTTGTTTGTTTGTTTCCTCTGAGATCTAGCCTTAGTCAATAGCAATCCTTTGCATTTGCAGGTTGAGGCTCAGCATGTCCCGTACTGTTCCGGAGGTGTTCAGAGAAGGCACAAAGGCTGGAGTGCCCGCAGTTCCCTCTGTTCCACCCTTGCTCCCAGGGATTAGCACTCACCAGCAGTAACTAACCACAGAGGTCTTAGAGAAAAACCAAACCCTGTAAGCACGATTTGCATATGCAGCACAACACCTGCAATGGCAAAGGGGCGCAGCACTCGGTTTCGATGCCGTGTCACCCAAATGAGTTATGTCACTATTATATGACATGACTCATGAGGAAGACAAGGTTATTTCCCTGTAATCTGAAGTCTGTGAGTTATATTGTTTCTGCACAGCAATATGAAGTCCAACTTGATAGCCTTGCCTTAAATAGCTGTGCAAATAGGGGGTTTTAACAGTTTCCTATTAAATACAAAGGGTTTAAATTCAGAGTGTGTTCTCTGGCCTTGCATTACATTGTCAGAGTGTGTATTCTGCTGAAGAGCTCCTATTCAAAGGCAGCTCTGCTCTGAGCAGCTCTGCATTACCATCAAGGTAACAAACCAGTGCTGATATTCACTCTCAAAATCAGATGGGGTCTGTTCTTTCCAAACAGCTTTCTCCAACTTATAGCAGGAAAATAGGAGGCCTGTCCTACTATTTCATACAGCCACACCACGGAGGTCATGGGATGACACTATGGGGGTTCACCTGGGATAAACCTGGGGCAGAAGGGCCGCTGTGTGGCCTGCCAAAGGGTTGGAAGGGATATTTAGGCTCTTAATAATAAAAAAGCTTCCTTGTCCTGGTGTAAGGGATAGAAGGAGCCTGCATCTGGCAGCAGTAGCATCACAGGAGCTCCTCACCAGCCTCCTTCAGGCCCGGGCCAGGCTGGTCACACATGCCATCAGGAGGAGGGAGCTGCGTGGGGCACCTTGATGGCTGTGGACTTGTGTTCACACCTTGTCCTCTCATGTGCTTGGGCAGAGCACCTCCGGGTGGTGGCCACTGCCTCTCTGGACAGCTTCAAGGAGTGATGGTTGCTCTTGGGGGTGCTCTGCTTGGTGTATCCCTCCAGTCCTCTATGGATCCAATTTTTGTGCTTGCAGCTTTTGCAACCTTCCCCCCCCCTTTTTTTTTTTCATTTGTTGTGCCCTGGAATCAGTTGTTTTTCTTCTCAATGTTTTTCTTTTTTTTTCCTTTTTTCCCTCTTTTTTTAAAGGCCTTTCCCTTCTGCAAAGGGCTTGAAGGTTTTGTTAAAGCCAGGAGCAGATAGGGTGAATTGCTGTCCGGAGTGCAGCTGGGACTTACTTGGAGAACTTGGGAGCTTGGCTGTGACCCCGGAGGTTTAACCTGCCTGAGATAAGGTGCTGGGCTCCCAGGGATGGCAGGAGGATAGGGTGTGATAAAAATCTCAGTTGTCCCATCAGGCTGAAGGGGCAGGAGCTCTGCTTGCTCCAGTGGAGAGGGAAGAAAATGTCCAGGCTGTGCCTGCCATTCCCCCTTCACCAGGTTAGGTTGGAGCCTGGACCTCACTTGGTGTGCCACCAGCAAAGGGACATTTAGAATAAGAGGATTCCCAGGCTTTTATTTTCCTCAAAAAGCCATGCTTTTCTCTTTCTCCTGATTTTACCAGTTTTATTGCTTTTTTGAAACTCAAAGTTCTGTCTGTCAGAAGTTTTACATCCTGATGCAAGTGTGATTAGTGATTAGCTAGTAACTGTTTGGTGAGCTGTGTGGGAAAGAATATAGGATTTTTCACAGCAGTTTTCTGGGTTTTCCTGACAGTGGTAATGGCTGGGATTTGGCCCTTGGTTTCAAAACTCCAGGCTGGAACACATGGAAGAAAATTCTAGCAGCAGATTTTTTCCAGAATGCCTTTCTCTGTAGGTCATGCAAGTGAGGTCAGCTTCCAGACATGAGGTTTGTAAAAGCAGAAGACAACTGGCCCAGCTGAAGAGTTTGTGCCGGAGACGTCAAGTTCAGCTGGAAGAAGTTTGTATCTGGACATTTTCAGTGGGCTGAAACTTAGGAAGACAATTTCCCAGTACAAAGCCTTTGAGACTCTTAACCTCAGACAGCACTGCTGGATCTTGCTGATCTTCAGGACATCTGAAACTACTTGGGGTTGGAGAATACACCTGCAAATTGCAGGCAGTCAAATTTGACTGCACTGGGGTTTCAGTTCTTCTAACAGCCACACATACAAGTGGAGTATAACTGGTACCAGTACTACACACTGGAGTTTGACTGGTGCATGTCTTTTGCAAGATCTGAGGGTTAAATATATGCCTAACTCTACATTACCATGATGTTTTTAAATATAGGGTGGCATTATATAAATGAACAGCTTTACTCAGCAATTTTCTGCAAATAATAGGCACTTTATTAAAAAAATTCCAGATCAGCTTACAGCTTAACCCCAGCCATTGACAACCATCTTTAACAACAAACCTCTACTTTTCAGGGAATGAGACTCATGCAAAATACTGAAAGGTCAAGCCTGTAGCTGACATACTTTTTAAAGATTTTAAAAACTAGGTACCTCAAATATCCTTGCAGAGTGACTTTAAACAGCTCCTTGCTTGCATTAGGAAGGTGCCATTTGTTGAGTGGCTGAGTCTCTTACTGCAGTATTTTGTAGCAGTTGAAGTATTTATTTACCAGCATAGTTTATAACAGTGATACCTTGATGAAAATAGTCTGTTGATAGTATATGGTCTAAGAGAGAGCAAAGAATTACTTTGCCAGTCTAACTGCCAAGCCACTGGCTTCTTGCACAGGCTAAGTCATTAATTCATTAATTTCGCACTTCTTGCAACATAGCTAAGTTGGCAAGAGCTTTCAGCACCATCTGTGCCTGTGCTTACTGAAAAGATAAAGCAGAAGCATCAGAAAATTCTGAGAATGCAAAAAAAACCCCAAAAAAACCCAACAACAAAAAAAACCCAAAGGGATGCAGGTAGGATTCAAAATATCTAATAGCACTTCCCATGCCTTTCCACCACAGTCTGCCTTCCCTCAAAGTCAGTCTTTGTTCCAAGCATTCATATGTAAAATGTAGGTACATGGGCCTCATTTTCCCATTAAAGTGAGCAGCTTGGCTGAACCAGGCTGTAGGATGACCACGGTTTGGGTAATCCGGGTAAAAAAGGTCCTTCTACTCCTTCTGCAGCAGCAGGGCTGCACTAGCAGCAGGACCATAGCTTGGCAGGAGATGCTGCTGGGCCAGGGAGACCTGTGTCCCCCTCTACACTTCAGAGCCTGGGATAGTTGTCCCTGCAGTGGGGTGGGAGTTGGTCATCACACAGGCATCAGTTCACCGGTGCAATGCACTCCTCTGCCCCTCAGCCACAATGACAGAGAAAAGTCTCAAGATCACTCTTCCTTCCCCATCCTTCACCTCCCAAAGGAATCTTTTGGCCCTTCAGGTTAAAGCTTTGCTTTATCATCTTCCCATCACTGCCAAAAGCTCTGAATACTCTTGTGTGTCAAAAAACAGCTTTGCTTTAGACTTCAGATAATTAAAATAAAACAGAAATTGTTACAACTTTTTTTTAAAAAGCTTCCAACCTGTGGGCTGAAGATAAGCTGGGGACATACTCACTGATAAAATGCAGTTGACAGTTCTGCAGTTGACAGGAGTTCAGAAAGCTTCTGTGTTTATACAGGTACCTACAATCTCTCTATCCCTTCGCCAAGCATTGATATAAATAAATGGAGAAGACATTTGTTTCTTCACACATGAAAACCGTTTTCTTTGCTATATGGTTGCAACATGAGCAGGGGCAGATTTTTCTGGCTTCACAAAACAAAGACAGCCATCCACATCAGCATCCTGGCTGCACTTTATGCTCTTTCTGTTTCCCAGCAAATGATCATTCCTGGAAACATCTTGGTTTTGGAATAATCCTGTCATTCAAAGAGATAAAAATGGCCAATTTTTGGCTGCTTTTCTCCAATGGTCTTAGTCTTAGCAGGTTGCTAGTACTACAAGGCCTTCCTTCCTCTGGGACTTGGCAGTGTGTCTGCTGTTGGTAACTGCAGAGGTTTTTCAAAGGGGAAAAACATTTCTCTTCACCCGGTTTTAGCTCTTGAAGTCTAAGGAAAATTAGAAGTAAGTTCACAAATGTAGGTCTTTCAGAGTGAACAACAAAAAAACTTTTAGAATAGAATTTGAAATGATGTTGTTATTGCTGTATTTAATCCTTCAGACAACTTTTCCTAAGTGATAAGTAATTTTAAGAAAGTTTACTTCAAAACTTAGGTACTATGTTATTACAGTGCCTGCATACTCCAGACTTATACACTACAGCTAAAATATACTTCTGATCATACTCTGTAGTGAGTGTTTAAGGCCAGTCAGGTTTCTTTTCCAAGTTCTTTCTTAAGAAATTCTAACATTAGGTCTTAGCATAGCTGCTACTACTAAGCTTTAAAGACATAATCTTCCATTCTGCTTATAAATCAATAATAATAATGGGGTTTAGTTTTAGTTTTCTGTGTTCTCCCATTTGAGAACTATGACAGCAGGCAAATGTACAAGCCCAGCCCCATCTCAGGCTGTCTTTATTCAGAAAGGATTGTATATGCTGACAAAATACATGGTGTGACCTTCCTCGTGCATTTCTCATTTATAAGGTTTCTAGAGATGCACTCTAAAGACACATTTCTTATTTAGAAAGAACTAAAGTTTTATTCAAGGAGCAAATAACCACTCTGAATATTTGCTTATTCCCAAAATGTGCTTTTTCACATGGGATCAAAGGACCAGCCTGCTCCTAGAGAGCAGCAGTAAGGCAACGATTTTCCTATTAAATTGTTGCAATTGCTTTTTGTCTCTATCAAGAAATCTCTTCTCTTGGTTTAGCTGACGCTTAACTTACAACGGAGCAGCTGAGAAAACCCATATTAAAGAAGGAAAAAAAGTGTGGATTTCAATGTAGGTTTCAGCAGGAAATCAGCAGGATTTCTGTGTATCTTCCACCTCTCTTCACTCTGCAAGGGTGTAGTTGGTACAAGGTTTGCTATCAGAGAACTGCACAGGGAGTGAAAGGACGGTGACAGAGATGGGATGTACTGTGGGTGAAACACACTTCTTCCCCTGTAAGGAACACAGAGCAATGCCCAGGAGCAATTCTGGTAGTTAGGGATTTCGTGGTTCCCTCCACTCCCAGGCAGGGTGCAGGGCAACCCCCAGATCCTGGCTCTCCCACTCACCCCAGCTGTGGCTGTTCCTCTGACAGCCCTGGGTTTCCAAGCATGCTAAGGAAGTGAAAATAGAAACATTTCCAGAAGAGCATGGTGGGATGATTCACAGATACACAGTTCAGTACACCATCATCAACTGTCTCAGGCGAGAGCCATGTCTCCTACATTTATATGGGATGTTATGCAAGATGGCATTTTCTCCTCCTCCAAACAGGAGCTAAAAAAATGGCCAGTACAAGACAAAATAAATCAGCTGTCTAATTACTTCTGGAAAGCCAGACTCCTCCTCTGACACTTTAACGCTTTAGCTCTGCCTGTGTCCTGGCATATCTCCTCTGTGCTGGTTTGCCTATGTCCTTCCTGGGTGTATATTTTCACCATTAACTAAAGATTGTCCCGCAGAGCAGCTGATACAACATGCCAGTGCAGCATCCCTTGTGTGATCTGCAGCTCAGCAGCCTCCCATCTTGCTCCCATTTGCACTCTTGGTCTCTGTCGGGGATGACTCCAGTTCTGTTTATCTTGGAGAATCAACACAAATCTGTTTGCTGTCTAGTAGCGTCCAGAGTTTCCAGAGATTCCTCCCAAGTGTGGGAGTTGTCCCAAAACATCTCTTCTGTTGTGACTGCCTTGACCAGCATCTCTTTGAAATGCAGGCTTCAGGTGATTGACTTCCAAGTAAGAGGAGCTGAATGGGTTTAGACAGATTAACATTCTAGCAGTAAGTGGCAGTCATTCCAAAGAGCTAAATCAAATTCTCAAGTGCTCATTAGCAACAGGGGGAGAAGAAAAAAAAAAAGAAAAGAGAAAAAAAAAAAAGAAGAAAAAAACTCTAGTTTGAGAACATAAAAAAGAATCACCACACAATGGAGAGATTTGGTGGAAGCTGTTTTCTTCACTAGAGTTTTTCATTGATGGGCATGTCCCTAAAACAATGGGTCATGGCATGTTGCTGCCTAGCATTTGTTTATAACACAAAGTATGGAGGTGCAGTTGACCCGGGTTCACTTCAAGTTCAGAATCAGCCTAGTAAAGTTTGGCAAGGCATGCATCAGCAGCAGTGTACTTACAGCGGCAGGGTAAAAACTACTGCAGCTCCCATTTGCTATCCCATCCTGTAAGGACGGCTCTACATCCCTGAAAAACAAATCACAAGTCTGCTGTGATGACTTCACTCAGGTCATCCAGGGCGCTGCGTGTGCTCATAATCATTTGTCTGTTTGGAGTGTCCTAACAGGACATAATTGCATAAATCACTGCGTGGGGGAGGTACAGAGGACGTTCGCCACTCAGCAATCCAGACAGGGAACACTGCTGTGTCTCGGGGCATGCAGGGACAGTGGCTTCACCACAGGTTCAGGAAGGTGCAGCCCACGTTTTTCACTGACACTGGCCATTGCCAAACAGCATGGTGAGGAGGGTGGCACAAGGTGGCCATGCAGCAGCTGCCCCTGGCATGGCCACCCTGTGTCCCCTTCCCCCTCCCCTGCCCTGCAGCGCTCCCCTCCCCAGGCACCCACCACTCCTTCTGCTCCCCACGCTGTCCTCATTGCTCACTGCAGGCTTGGAAGCAAGGGTGAAACGTGGGTCTGAATCTTACTAGTGAGTGGAGTAGTTTACATTAATTAAAAATATTTACAGTTTTTTCTTAAGCTTGTTTTCCTAGAGTTCTACAAATCATGCGAGCAGATTTTTGCAGTTTAGGCAACTGCACTGCAAAACTTCACCTATTCTCACTAAAAACCTAATTAAAGGCATAAATAGGAAAGTTTTGATTATTAACAACTAGTCCCATAAAAGTAAAATTTGCTCTACCTGGGTAAGATTTCTGTGCAGAGTGAAGTCCCCGTTTACTTCTTACAATTCAGAAACAGCAGAGGCCAATCCTGCCCCAGGTCCGCCCCCCCCCCCACCTTGCTGCTTGATTTACTCAGAGAAGGATTTCCGCGGCTGTTTCACGCAGCGCTAATGAGTTTAAAACCCAGTCGGTTCACAGCAGCTGGGCAGTGGCGAGAGCACAACCTTGAGCAGTTCCCGGCTATGGACTAGCCTGGAGAAGAGGGAAACCCGAAAGCAGACTTAAGGCCAGCACCCACGAATGGCTTTCTGCACGTGGGTGCTGCTGCTGCCGGCCCTCCGGGGCTCTGCTGGGCTCCTGGTTTGTGCCGCTTGTCCCCTGCACTCGCCACATGCTCTGCCTGATGGTGAAGCTCACCCTCGGCACAAAAGGAGCATCCCTGATGGAAATTGCCCAGATGCTCTGGTAACAGTCAGCGTGAAGCCTGGAGAGAGATGCATTCCCTCCACCAGCACTCACATTTACATTTTCAAATGCCTTTTAGAAAACTGCTTTCATTTAAAAAAAAAAAAAAAAAGGCAAGCAGCAGCAGCAAAGAGAGCAAGGCGTCAGGAAATACTTTTGCTGACTTGTTGTGAAGAAAATATTTTTCTTATCCAAAACAACAGAAGAAGCTGAATAAGCCACTTCACCTTCCTTCCTTTCCTCTCCTCTCCTCCCTCTCTAGGCCTTCTGCCTCTGCAAAGGATGTTCCTTCAGCCATTTGACATCCTATCTAGCATATTTGTTCGCTATTTATTCTCTTCTTGGTCAGCTCCTGGGACTATTCAAAAGGGTGGGCAACTTTGATTTGGCTTCTACTTTCAGTTGCTACTGTGGAACCTGGACCCGCTCGTCTGTGGACCAGCACTGCCAGCACCAATGGGCTCAGCTCCCCAGCAGTATCTGGCACAGCAAAGCCTTCTGCTTGGATCCATCACACACACAGTGGTTACAGGTTTTTGTGATGCCACAGAAACAGATGATGAAATGATAGCACGTGAATTTTCTTTCTGGGATTCTGAACCTCTCTGCTATAGTCTTGATAATTTACAAGCAGTAAATTTGTAGATCTAAACCCATTATGCTTGAAAGAGCTGCACACTGTAAAAATTCTTGAAGGAATTTGAGTGATTTCTGCTAGGAAGTGTCATGCATTGCTCCCATGATCACTACTACAAAGTATGATCCTAATTAAAAAAAAAGGGGGACAAAAAGTACCTTTGTGTTCAGGATCCTGGCTCGTTGCTGGCATAAATTATTATTTCCTTCCTTTTTCCTTTGGATTTCCTTGTTCCTCTAAGTTAACACAGGTAAGGAACAGGGAGTTGGATCCTCTTCCTACAACACCATACATCAGCAGGAGCTTAATAAATCCTAATTGCATTCACCTGTACAATCCCCACTGTGAGCACTGTGGGCACAACATGGTGTCCAGGACCATTACAAACAATGATGATTAGTGGACAAATATCCATCAGAAATGGTGTGATCATCCCTTTAGGCAGGGGCATGCACTGAATGAGCTCTCAAAATCTCTTCCAGCACGGTGACTCTGTGACAACACCAGGAGAAAAGGACTCCAGCTTGATTTTCAAATAGTCAGCTGTTTGCAGCTCTGTAACTACCAGCTAGGAAAAAAAGCATCCTTCCATCTGCAAGCAGAGCTCATTGACAGTTGTGCAAAATTCTCCTGCCATGTAAAATTTTCAGGAATATTTGATTATTTTCTTCCAAGTATTACCACACTTGTACTATAATGCTACCTGCTAGTGGCAGGCTCCCTGTGCAAAAGTATGTTTTTTGTGTTATCTGTAATGTATGAGCCTGCAGCTGGAGCCTGGATTGCAGTAGGTGTCCTTCTGCCTTGTTAGTTTAGAGAACTCAAACCAATGCTCTTACTTGGAATTCAACCCAATGATGCTGAGTAAAGCTGCTGTTTTCTTATCCGCTTCAATGGAAACAGATCTATGTTAGAGAAGAATGAAAACACCACATCTCAGAGATTTAGCTTTATGTAAAGCCGTTGTCAGCATCACTCTCCTTTCCATCTTCCACAAGAAAACTAACAACAAGAGCACACTTCCATGAAAATTTCATTTCATTCATCCTAATTTCTAACAGGGAAAAATATTTCAGTTGGTGAAACTTTGCTTGATGAAGGTGTGAACAGAAGTGTGATGGCATGAAGCTGGTGCCACTGCAGTAGCTCGTGTGCATGGTCAGGTTTGTTCTGGGGGTGGCTGTTCCTCGATAGATAGGCAATACCTTCTCTTTTGCCCCCAGCAGCATTGTGCTGGTAGCTCAGAGGCTATTAATTCTGAGTTAGATGACTTGACCTGAGCTACGTTTGGGAGTGCTTACATGATTCAAACCAACTCTAGGTTTTTGCATGGTGTCTGCCTGCAACTTTTCCACAGCTGATCAAAGCTTGGTTTTTATTTTCTCCAGTTGCTCCTGCACATTGCTTGTTACTCATCTCACTGGAAAGGGACTATGATTTTTGCAACCTGCAAGTTAAACTGGTGAATTTTGAAGTAAACTGGGGCTGGCTGGTTATGTCTGGGAAGAAGAGAAAAAAGAAAGAAGTGAAATGTAGTAATGATTACAGAAGTAGAAAAAAAAAAAAAAGAATTAGAATAGATTAGAGTACTACTCAGGTGAAAAAACAAAACCCAAAAGCACTTTGGCCATGGCAGTAGAAGGAGCTGCTAACAACACAGTTGCATCAGCACTGGCTAGAGGGGAGGTGCTTCTGACTCAGTGCACTGTGTTCTTCTAGGTCTCTCCTGCTTAAAACAATTATGCCTATAATGACAGTAGATACCTTGGCTTTGTCAAGGTTATTATTAACAAACCACTAATTACTAAACTAATAGTATTTATTAAAAAAAAAAAAAGCAATTGAGGCGTATAAAATTCATATAAACTTTCTGTTTTTGTAGGAGCAGTCTGGCAGGAATGGTGGAGTCCCTTACACAGCGCTGAAGGTAAGCCCTGGCTGGCTTCCAGGCAGTGTAAGTCATCAGGTCTGTGGCAACTTGTACTTCTCAGCAAAGGTGGGAAGGAATCTGGAAAACTAGTTATTGCAAGATATTAAAAACTAGATTTGAATTTGTATTTAATTTCCTAGGTGAAGATGTTCAATTATTGATTACTTTGATTAGTAATAGGTCTGCAGTAATTAAGTTGGAGCAATTCCTTCTGATCTAGGTGTCTTTCTGGTTAATTTAATTAACAAAGAGAAATGCTAATCTAGAGAATGACTGATGAGTTAGTACTGGCTTCTCTTTGAACTTATAGGTTAAATGTAAACCTCTTGGACTCATCATCTTCTCCACATCGGCTTCCTGCCACCTCCCTTTGCATCACACTGCTCCACGTTAACGATCCCCTTTGCCTTCTCAGCTGGGCAGGGCATGGCTTCACCATCCGTTTGCATCAAGGGTTCCTTTCTTCCTTCTTTTTTACCCTCCTGTTTAAAGCTTTATTTTCAGTAGAGATCTGCCATCAGCTGGAGGCAGCAGTGAGACACTGCTCACATCACCTCCATGGCTTCCAACCACTGCTGACTGTGATGCGCCTCCAGAACAGCCAGGAGCCAGAGCGTGATGTATGAAACAACATTTTAGTCAAAGCAGCACTGAATTGGTTGGCAAGAGAGTATTTTAGGGTACACAGATTTATTTGGCCTTCTCTTACTGAGACCAGACTAAGCCATTAGGTTTCCTTCCAGTGAATCCCATTAATCATCCTGCCAAATATTTCATCAGGGATCCCGATGGGAAAGCCTAGAGGAGCTAATGGTTCTGAGGATCACTAATATAGCTTGTCTAACTGTAGGCCTGGAGGGACTTGGTCACGGATCAGGACCTTGTTATGCTACATGCTGCCAAATGTGGATCACATCCCATGTTTTTCCCAGAGAACTTGTCATCTGAATAGGCAATGCCTTTGACTTTGTCAACAGATCTTCCTCAGGATAGAGTATACCTGGACTGGAAATATTATACATCAATAATTACCTTTTTTGTTATTATTTCTACTTCTACACAAAAGTCGAATCAACTGTGTCCATGACTCTGTTTATGACTGTGTCACAATCCTTCCAGTTACCATCTATGTGTAATCAAAGGCCATAGTTTTATTTTGATCTTGTTCTTATTCTGTATGAATGATGTATGTAATTCTAAACATTGCTTCTAGGTTAATTTCTTAAAGAACAGTGCATTGCTTAGAATATTGCAACTAATGTCTGCATGTTTATGGACTGTGTCTTTCAGTCATGTACATACAGTTTGCAGGTTTCACATCAGCTGGTGAATTTCACTTTTGCAATATATATTTTTAATGAATTTTCAGGTAGGGAGGATTTAATACCTCTTTAGAACTGTCTTGTTTGAACCCTCAGATTAAGCTGAAGAGATACCGTGAAATATTGAAAAAGAGGAAAACCCAGAAGCATTCAGATGCTCATCATTAGCTAACTACAGGACACTACAAGTAAGTGAATTGAACTGATAAATGTGTTCTTTGTAGAAAATCACAAATCTATGTTGTACTGTTCGTCTCCCTGTCATGAATCTACAGGTGCTGGTAAGGGTAGGGATCCTCTTCAAAAACTGGAACAAGACTCACCATGCTGCTGTCATATAACTATCACCAGCATTATCTCACATGCTCCATTGTAAAATAATTATCACAGAAATGATCAAAACTGGACTTCAGTGCACCTCCGAGTATTCCCATCAGAGCTGGTCTCTCTCCCTAAGTTTCCAGCTCATTTGTCAGGCAAGCAGCGTGGTTTTAACTTTGCTGTACCTGATTTGGAACCGCACACTTATTCCGTGCAAATGCAGCTCTTACAATACTTGCAGTGCCATCATCTCTACAGTGTGATGTGTATTTCTTTTGTGGTTCCCGGGGTTGTTTTTTTAAAAAAAAGAGAACAGAGAAAATATTGTGAGCTGGAAAATTTCCCTGTCACATAGCCTTCTGTCCCTGTTTACCAGCAAGATGTGTGGATATTTTGTAGTGTTTAATTACTCCTTCCATCCCCTTTGCTGATGTTTGGCTCTCCTAGTAGTCCGTACCCTTTTCCCTCGTGCGTCACCAGTTATTGATTTCTGTGTCCTCTTTGGAGGGTGAGACAGGCGGCCGGACGCTAGTGCTTGCCCAGCCTTGGTGTCTGGGAGCTCCTCACCAGTGGGGGCAGGGAGCAGCTCCCCAAAGCCTGGGATGATGAAACATGTGTCATGTTTGACCAAAGATGGTCGAGAGCCCAGTCTTGGTTTTAGTATTTGTTTTCTTTTTGATGTATCATGACTCCATGGAAATGGTTTAAAAAATTACTTTGAAAGTGAGGTAGATCTCATGGAAGTTGTGACATCTGCCACCTGATATTGAAGGTAGTTGTCAGAGGCTTTCAAGCTCCTGTACCAGAGTGGGTATGAGAAACGGGAACAGTTTCCAAATTTTAGTATTGTCGCAGAGCTTTGCTGAAAGCCAAGGCAAATGGAAAGACAACTAATTTCCTGCTGAAATTCATCCTCGGGCATATGTCCTTCCAGGGTCAGAAGGTCAAGAACATTACTCTTGGTGGATGGGTAGACAGGAGACAACTTAGGACTCAGAAGCTGTGAGCTAATGCACAGAACAGAGTAGAAGCTGGACAGTGTATAGCAGTGCAGGTGGACAGTCCTACCAAAAGCCCACAGAGGGGCCTTCTGGTTTAGTGTCATCTGTTGCTGCAAATCAATTATTACATGATTTGATTTCTCCTACATCCAAGAAATCACATACTTAAGTATTTTCACAAGCAGCCTGAATTGCAATAAATGTTCCTGGTTTTGTTGCGAATTGCTAATTAAAAAAAAAAAAAAGTCTTTTAATTTTACCCAGCTATTTAGATCAAAAAGAACGTCATTGTTTATTAACATAAGGCTTATGTGGGACAGAGATCTCGTGTATCTGGATGACCTTTCTGTTTGGTGGATTCCTTTTTCTGTGTTACAGTCCCACAGCCTGTGTCCCGTGTCCTGATGGAGAACTTCTGTCCACTGGAGTGTGGAGGAGGTTCAGCTCTCACCAGTATTTTCAAGTCACTGAGTCATCCAAGTACATTTTTTTCTGCTAACCACCCATGACTATTATGGGATGTGTGTCAACACCCACTGCCCCCCCCCCCCCCCCCGGCCCAACCCTTCCTAGTTGTTCCCCTGACCTCTACACAAGCTCACACCCAGCTGAGCACACAAGTGTCTACATGTACTGCAATGATATCTGATGTTGTCTTGGGGGCCTCTCAAACCTTGCTTCTTCTGTATGCTGAGAGATAGAAATTGTGAATTTGGAAAACTTCTTTTGTTTTCCCCTTTTACGAGGATTAATAAATAGCTGAATTCTACTTGGCTTGATTTTTGTTCTGTTCTTAAAGCTTGCTTTGGTACATAGTGATAATTTCCTGCTGAACTGCTTCTGCTGCACTTTGCCTGTTTCACTTCCCTTCCAAGAGACATGATTTCAGAGTAAATAGCAGACCAGCACTCAGTGTGTCTCCTAGCCAGGGTTAAACCTGACCACATAGCCTTGTGATTTTACCCAGCTTCTGATTTCACCAGCGACTGTTCCAGTTTTGAGATAAAGAAATGTACGTTTGCTATGAAGAAAGTGCCCAAGTTTTCACCTGTGAATTCTCGACCACCCACAAGGCAGAAGAGGTCTCTGAGATCCCCAGGGCAAACTATCCGCTCTTCTGAGCTTAGGAATTTAAGAGAGAAGAGCAATACTACATTCAGAGGGTTTTACCCTAGCATTTTCAGGTCCTCATTTTATTATAAGGACTGGAAAACCACTTTGCATGTGTGAGAGAGCTCAGCATAATAATAACAGAAACAACATTACTATTATTATTTCTGTGCTGCAGGAAGTGCTGTCCGTGGCTATGTGAAAGTGCAGAGGTCTCTTCCCTCCAGAGCTTTCATAAAGCAAGAGGAAAGAAGAGCAGCAGCTTGCTGCAGCACCCTGCGAGTTGTGGGTTTGGTTGGGGGTGCAGCAAGGGTTATCTCAGGGCATGTTGACATGCAGCCAAGGTGCATCGTGCAGACACCCCTGAACCCTAATGTACCTCTGTGGCTCCAGGAGCCCCCAAGGAGTGTTTGGTGGCCAAATGCAGCAGGAGCACACAGCATACCAAGCGTGCCTGCTCCTCTGAGTAAAGGGCTTACATCAAAGGTAAGACAGAGCCGCTGCTATCGAAGACAAGTGTTGCTGTGACATCCCTGTGCTGGGGCTTGCTGGGGGGCAGAGCCCCCCTCAGCTCGCGGTCCTGGGCAGAGGGGAACAGCTGTGGAGCTGCTGTGGCTGCAGCTCTGTGGCCGGGGGCTCCTGCACACAGAAAATGCAAACCCCAAAATGAAAATACTGTTTCATACCTGGCTCCCACAGGCGAGACTGATTGCACAGCATGTACAGCGATGGACAGCTTGGACTTAGAGCTGGAGGAGAGTTATTGGAGTCAGGTGAAGGGCAAAAAGAGGATGGCAAGCTGCAGCACAGCCAGGCAGGCTCATGCCAGGTGAGGGCATGCCTCTCGGCATGTCATCTCCATCCTAAAACACGACACTGTGAATCTCTCACTGCCGTCATCACAGATAGTCTTAGTGAGGGACTCAAGGAAGAGGCTCAGGTGGCTTTATCTGCTTCTTTTAGTTTGGGGATTGTATTTATTGTGAGGGCAGCATGGAAGAACACATGAGGTTACCTGTAGAAAAGCAAATAGTAGAGGGACCTGAGCTAGCACTGTTGGAGTCACGGCAAGGCAGAGACAAAGTGCTGAGGTGGAGACAAGAATGAGAAGGGCTGAGATATAGAATCACAGAACGGTTTGGGTTGGAAGGGACTTTAAAGATCTAGTTCCAGTCCCCCTGCAGTGAGCAGGGACACCTTCCACTAGACCAGGTTGCTCAAAGCCTCATCCAGCCTGGCCTTGAACACTTCCAGGGAGGGGGCATCCACAACTTCCTTGGGCAACCTGTTCCAGTGTCTGACAACCCTCACAGTGAAGAATTTCTTCGTAATATATGAATGGCTTAAAGGAAAGCCTGAATCTGAAAAGCATGTGGGTAGAAGATGAGCTTGTTGAGAGGATTAGGATGGTCAAACGGCCAAGTAGGAAAGCAAGACAGACAGAGTGAGAGGAGATGATGCGGAGGAGGGGAAGACACAGTAACAGAAGTTGCAATCAGCCTGCATGGAAGTATCAAAAAGAAAACAGCACAGGTGAGAAAATATGAGAGGACAAGAGGATGGATGAAATTGTATCAGCTGCTACAATTTCTTAATAATTCAAATGAAAATCCTTATAATTTGTGTTATCAAGAATAATTTGAGCTATTCCATTAAACTTCTGCATTTAATGTGATGAGGTGTTTTCATGACCACATGACAAAAGGAGACAAGATTTTTCCCCTACTCATAAAATATTTCTGAGCAAATTCTTCTGTACAAATCTGTGATGCCTTTCATGAAGTCATGTGTCTGGATTTGATCTTTGAAAGGAAATTCGTTCTCTTATATTACACTCTTTTGGTCTTGGTGGAAACTGATCTTGAACCAAGCCAGTTTTGTTAGTAAAAGGTATTGTATTCAAGCCACAGGATCTCTGTGTGCATCCCAAGTGATAGAAGTTAGTAAACTAATTCTGGACTGGTACCAGGAGCAGAAGATCTGTAAATACATTCTGAGGAGAAGCTGAGTGTTTACAATATGGAAAGCTTTGTTGGTAAGAGGCATCTAAACCTATAGACAGAGCCAGCTCTGATACTTTCAGCTGTGCTGACAAAGGGATGATTTTTCTTCCCTGATGCTACCCTGGCCTCAGCCAGCTCCCAGGAGAGTGGATGGGACAGAAGACAAGGTGTTTCTGGGAGTCTGAAGATCCACAAGGGTTTTGCTTGGCTCTCTCTTTCCTTCTGCTACCCTCTTCATTAGCTGCCCCTGTCCATCTCATTCCCTCTTCCCAAGAAACGGGCTCCCAGATCTGCTCCCCACAAGACCTCTCTGGAGGAGAAGGTGCTGTGTCACAGACTAAGCATACTGAGATCTTTTACCTAGGAAATAACAGTATTTTACAGACCACTCACAGAAATGTTCACTCTCCAAGCTTCAACAGGGGAAAATCAGACACTGTAAGATGACTGATTTAATTGCAGACTGTCTTAGCTTACTGAACTATGCCCAAATATTTAACCTGTACTAGGAAACATTCTGTGCTAGAGGCTTTTTAACTTTTGCTTTTTACAGAAGTAACAATACTCTACTTCTCCACTTAGTTTTCTGATATTCAGAAACATTTCATTCCTGGGTAACACACTTTCTCATTTGAGTATTTCATACTTTAAAACAAATTAAAAAAAAAAAAGGGGGGGCTTTTCATAATCTCCTGAATGAAATGCAGTTGCCAAACTTTCAACATGCAGTTTCTTGCTGCAGGAAAGTCAGTTCTTGGCAGCAGTGATAAACTGTACAACAGATATTACACAATTGACACCACAATAAGTCATATTCAGAAGGAAGCATTCAAACTGGGAGACACATCCCCCCAGAAAAAACCCAGCTCCCCAACATTGAATGCTCATAGCCAGACATTTTTTATTGCAATTTTAAGATCAGTTTTGGAGGACACCTTCTCTAATCAAATACTGTTGTCTTTAAAGATTAGTGTTCACAGCCTAATCATGCTGCACTTAGCTTAATTTGCTTTGCTATGGACTCATTAAATTATTTTCTTTTGGTCAGAAACCCTACCATGGCTTGGCAGAGGAACAAGAAAACTCTGCTTGGTTTTACAGGGTTGTGACTGCTCTTTCATTTTAACCCACAGACTGGAGGGTGCTGCAGCAAATTGCGGCTGGGTCATTCTTTCCTTCGTATGTGAAGAGTTCACAACTCTTTAAAACACTTGGTCAACTGAACAATTGGGACTCACAGAGGAAGAAAAAATATTCTGATGTAAAAAATGACTCAGACTGCCATTAGATCAATTAGATCTAATGTTTAATTTCAGGTGACCTGAACCACCGAAGACCACAATCCCTATGACTGATCATAAATTTCTGAGGATGCTTTCCTCACATCTCAGCTTGCAATAGATTCAGAATTTGGTGGTAAAGAAGAGACTTTCCTGAATTAGGACTGTCATCTGAATGGCTGATCTAAACTGAGAAAGGAAAGTGCATATCAGGACCAACCTGGCAACATCTACCTGAACTGGAATCTGGGAATCAGAGTACAGTAGGAAATACTCTATTTACTGCCACAACCAATAAATAGTGGAGATTTGCTTGCAGCTGTGAAGTGTAGAAATCACTGTCCTCACCAAAGTTTGGAAATCCATTAAAAAGCTGTGAGCAGCTGTGTCGTGGTTGTGTGTCATGCAGCTGTACGTGCAGGGCTGTGCAGAGAGATGTGGCACCTTGCAGTCTCACCTGGGCCCGTGGAAAGTGTCTGTTGCACAGAGACAGAGTGAGCAGTAACGGGTATTTTAATTGTTGGATTAGCTATTGCCTGGCGTTAGCTCTAACTAAACTCCCCACATGCTGTAACAGTCTTCACCAGCAGCTGAACAGCCCTAAGAAAAATGTCAAAATCTTTCCTATCTTTGGTATCTTCAAAGCAAACCTGTTGGAATCTTCCACCAGGAAGGAAGGCATGAACTGGCTTTCAGAGAGGATGTTGAATCCAGTCTGACCAGCACCGACAAGGAGGTAGGATAACCGGTACAGCTGTTACAATAAGAGGAATATTTTGTTTTTCAGAGGTATGTCAGTCAGAGGTGAGACCCACAAGTGCATGTGAAGAGTCAGCAAAACAGGCAGAACTACACTTTTAGCAGCATACCTTACAAAAGTTGGCTTTACCGCACTGGTGCAAGCACAGCTCTTGGTAGTATAGGTTTGTCCTGGACATGCAGGGCAGTATATTCATATGTCTTTACATTTTCTATATTATTCATTGTATTTCAGAGATTCTCATTTAGAAGAAGTAAACTGTACATGTTTGGCAAAGAAGTACTTGTGCTAGTAAAGCCTATTTTGCTTCTCTAAATGGAGCAAATGGAGCATAAGCTCTCTCTACATGAGATGAATTTCCTAGGGACTTTATTGGCAAACTTATCAGATGAAGACACTGTGGAAAAGCCCTGATTTAGGACAAATGGGCCACATTTTTAAGGAAGACAATGCTAGAATACTTAGGAGATTTTGGCACCACTAAGACCTTCATTATTTGCTTTTCTGGACTATACTTCCTTAAAAAATTTAATGCATAAAATGTTTGCAGCCAATGCCAAATTATCATTTTAATTCAAGTATTTGATGGCAATTTTCCCCATTATTATTTGCTCATTAATATTCGTAAGTTCTGAAAGATTTTTTTTATGTTTGATGCATTTACTAAAACTGGAATCACATCCCTTTATCAGTTTGTGAATTATGATAGTTTGGAGAGAACACACTGCTAACTTGAACTTTGCAATCTTTGGCTGTGTGGCTTTACATGTTATCCCAATAGCAGTTTGATTCATTGGTATCTGCCTGAAGCAAAACTCTATTAGGGAGTCAAGGTGGATTTGCTTAGGTAAAACCTGTGGGATTTTTCTTTACTGGAAAATGAATACAATTAGAGAAATACATGTTTAAAAAGGATAAATTGCTTTCAAAAAGTATAGGAAATATAACTGTAACAAAGCAGTATGGTGTGTACCCAACTCTGAACATTTATTTTAAAAATTATGAAGACTTGAGAAGAATTTTTAATTAAGAATAAAAATAATTATTTTAAAAATTAGGAGGAATTATGAAAAATTAATTTCTGTCATCACTAACTTTAACCTCCAATATTATTTATTTTTTAACTTGCAGGACTGCCAATCTACTGTTTGTTGGGGGCTGTTTTTGTCCAGCTGTCTTAAATGAAGATCCTCTCTCTAGTCATCAATTACAGATGTTAATTGGGGGAGGAGGCGGGACTAATCAGTTGCAGAAACGTCCTGCACAAGGAAACAAACAGATTAATAAAATATTTCGATCACTACTGGTGGTAAATGTTGTTCTGTTAAGTGTTTGCATACATGTGATGAAACATTGCCTGCGTTAAGTAAGTTTTCCAACGACAACAACAAAAAACCTGCATTTGAACAAAAGTGACTGAAGGGAGAAACCGAAAACTTTTTTTTCTGTTGCATGACAATGCAAGCAGGAATTACTACTAAAAAAAAATCTGCTGGTGTGTGCTTCCTGTTCCAGTTTGTTTAGTCACAAGTCTGCATGAGATCTCACTGTTGGATGGTTTAATTTACTATAAACAGATCTTGTGCTTTGTTTCAATACATCAAAGCCCATAACCAGGCACAGACAGGTAACGTAAAAGAGGGTGAGAAAGTTTACGGTCTTACTTCATTGTTTCTTTAAGCCTTCCAAACAACGGGCAGAGGGGATCACCCGGAGGTTAAAAGAAGGCTTGGCTGGTTGGGCTTCCCCCCCTCAAACTGGTTTCTTTTTTGTTCCTTTTCTAGAAACCAGATGTAACTCTAGTTTAGAACAGGGTGAAATGTGGCACTTGTTCACCCAGCGTTCCGGCTGCCCAGGGGTGACGGGCTCCGGCAGAGGTGCGGGCTCCTCTCCCTGCCGCGCCGGCCGTGCCATCCCGCCCCGCCGCTGGGTACCAGCGCCCGCTTCTCTTCCCAGCCCCATCCGCCTGAAAGATGCGACTGCCTGAGGAGGGGGTTTTCTTATGACTGACACTGCCAAAAAGAAATCACTGGTTTAGCCTTTTAAAGATAAAAGGTAATCACTCCCTCCCTCAGCATTTTTAGTAAAAGTTTGCTTCCTTCCAGTCTTTGCATCTCTCCAGGTTTCCCTCTCTCTTTCTCTCTCTCTCTCTCTCCTTTTTTTTTTTTTTTTTTTTTTTTTTTTTTTTTTAATCTGCCCTCTTAAAACAACAGGAATGCTGCACTGGCCCTCAGCCAGCCGAGGCTCAGCGAGCAGGGTAAAATTTCAGTTCAGATTTACGGGAAGGTGTTGGGAGTAAAAATCTGGTTTGGTGAGTTTAAGGCAGGGAGTAGTCAAGAGACAACCTTGCTACTGTGAGTGCGGAGAGAAAGGGGGGAGGAAGGTGGGGGGGGGGAATTAAAAAACCACTCGGGCTGGGGGTGAGAGACCAATTTTTCCCCTGTCCGAGTTTCAGCCCGTGTTCCTGAGCTCCTGCAGCCTTATCGAGTTTGTAAGCAGAAAGTCGGGTATGGGAGGGGAAGAGCTGCGCGGTGCCGGCGAGGAGCCCAGCGCCCTGGAATGTACGGCTTAGGGCAGGGGCGAGCAGGGGCTTTAGCTGAGCTGGTACTAATTGCAAGTTTTAGTGCTCAAAAACTCTGTTAAAAAAAAAAAAAAAAAAAAAAAAAAAGCCCAGAGCCAAGAGAGGGAGTTAAGGCTGGGAGAGCTGTTGCTCCAAGCAGCAGTGTGAGGAGTTGCTCAACTCTCATTGAGCAGCGCGGTAGGAAGGAAAATGCATTAAGCCGCTGCCCCGAACGTTGCCCTTGCTGCGGATGGTGCTGAGGCGGGCTCCAGGTAGGTACCGTCGCTTTTCGGTTTGCTCTGCTTTTCCTCTGTCCTTCCTTGAGAGTTCACTCTTCTGTGATTGGGTTGACAACGTAAGAGGACAGAAGTTCACTCAGAAAATACATTTTAAAATATTTTTAGGGGGGAAAGGCAAACGGAGAGGACTGCAGAAATTCTTGAAGTTTTGGTGACTCTTCCCAACTGACAGATTTGTGGTGATTCTGAGGAACGATGGCAAATGAGAGGCAGAAGCAGGTATTAAATAAGGACAGAGTGAAAAGTGATCTGCAGATCTGAGAGTTTTAAATTAAGACATGTGTGTCTCTATGTCAAAGAAAAACTACAGCGTGATGTGCTTAATGTCTTTGGAGTAAATTTTGGAAGGAGTATTTTCTTTGTATGGCTGTTTCTTCTTTTTCAGCATTTAAAATACTGTAGTCTGTGAAGAACAGGGTGGCACAAGTGACAGGGAGGTGACAAGAAGGCTCTGAGATAGACTGCTGTCTGCCCATCTGTTATAGACATTAGCATAAGAATGGGATCTTATCTGGGAAAAGTTTCTGATGACCGTTTAAAATACGAGTATCAATCAGGAGGTCAAGCATCTCCTTTACTCTGAGGTATGTGTGATTAGATGAGAAATACCAGGGAATCCTTATTCATGTTAGAAAAAATAGCTGATCTTTTTTTATTATTTTTTTTTAGAGGGAAAGCTACACAGCTCATTTATTCTTAGGAATTTAAAATAAAACTTTGAGCTAAAGCCAAAGTATTATAATAGTTGAAGATGGGCTGGGACCTAACAGGTTGCAAAATCCCTCCTAAATTTTAGCAGCTCAACTGGGCTGACCCTGGCAGAGGGCAGGAGTGTAAGACTGGGCTGAAATAAGCTGCCTGAGGCAAACATAAATGGAATATTGGTGCCTTTATGTGCCTTCTAGACTTTGCAAATGATAGTTTGGACAAGCCTGCAATTACTCTTTACCAGTCGAGCTGAGTTCACATGATGTGAGATGGGGAACCAGGCGTCTTTCGCAAGCGAGGAGGCAGCAAGCATTGGGTGCAGGTGTGGGATGGCCGGCGAGATGGATGGCCGGTGGGATGGATGACCAGTGGGGTGGATGACCAGTAGGATGGCTGGGAGGATGGATGGCTGGCAGGCTGCCTGCAGGATGGATGGCCAGCAGGCTGTGTGCCCAGGCCAGCACGCCACAGGTGCCAGGCCATGGAGGTGAGAGGTCGCCCGCCGTGTTAAGCAGAGCCTGGTATACAGCTGGAAAACTGGAAGGCAACATGTATGTTTGGAGAGGAAACAGAGATAATGCTGGGAATGTGCTGCTGTTTGGTGTCCAACAGACTCGTAGCATGAGTGCTAAAGGCTAACAAACTGCTGTCTGGGAGATAAATGAAGAGACAAACACTTTCCTTGTGCACTCCTCTGCATATTCCTGTCCCGGGAGAGGTATTTCTCCTGGTTTGTTTTAAAGCCGTGCCTCTCACTGGGAGCTGAGGGCAGGTGCTCCCACCTCGCCTCCCTGCCCAGGGAGACCCCAGCTCCCTCTCCCGCTTTCAGGTACTGACCTCTTCTGAGACACAGGCTCCGTGCCCTAGGTGTTGTTAGGGAAATATTTAGAGTTGGCTGGCATGTAACTATGATTGCTAATCATTTCTGTGTGGCCCTGTGGCAGTCCAGGATGTTAAATCTTTGTTTGAAGTTTTAGGAAGTAAAGGAATGTGCTGCCTCCAATACACCAGATTAAAAAAAAAAACCTGTTGAAAACCTTGGAGTAAAAATGTTTAATATGAGCAGTGGAGATGGCAGAGCCTTCAGGGAATACTGTTTCAATGGCAGTTTAGTCTGAAACTTCCCCCTTGTACATCCCACACCCAGCTGGCTTTGGCAGGGCTCTCCCCAGCACCGGAGTCTGCTTTTGGGGCTGCCCAAGTTTCGGGGTCTTGGCTTCCTCCACGTAGCAGAGCCCCCTTGCTCCTTTGCTACCACTCTGTGAAATGCTAGACCTTCTTCTCTGAAACCTGTGAGAGCATCTGACAGAAGGCAGTGGGGTTTGCTTTTGCTTGTTTGGATATATTTTTCCACTGTCAGCTGCCTCCTTCTGTGAAACTTAAAACCACATGGGTAAAAAGCTGGAAATTATGCTTTTTGGTAGCTGATTAAAAAGATTTAATTCAAGCAACATAGATTCAACCATCATAGACTTATTATTGTCTCTGACAACCAGTCAAATTGATTTTTATGGATTTAAGTGTATACTAAAGTCTTATTCATGGGGTTGTCAATAACATACTCAAAAATTACTAATATCCTACAACTAGAGAAGAAGAGTCAGGGGTTACTCTGGTGTTGGTATGCAAACACCTGCTGGTTTACCATAGGAGCTCACAGCACTATTAAAGTGACAAACTCCAGTAGATGTTATATTACACTTATAGGTGAAGCAATAATATAATCTTGGCTTTTTCATTCAAACCACTGGCCCTGATCATCTGTGCGTGGTTTCCCAAATCAACATTGCTCTGATTATTCAGCAATTCAATAGGGGAAAATATGTGCTCTTTGTGAAGATATGTCTGCCAGATCCTGTTCTTGTTGAAAAAAATAAATCAATGACTTGATGAACATAAAGATCAGATTTGCTTTCTAGTAAGGAAGCAGATCTGACAGACTAACTATGAAGGGACCACCTCCATGCCTGTGTATGTAGTTGCCTCTTTCATCAGGAAGTTGAGATCTCCAAATTACTGATGATCTAAACCCACAAATCCTTCCTTATTTGTAGTCAAGTTACTTTGAAATTTGTTTCATATGGGGATTTTTAGGTGCAATTTTAAAGGTTGTAAAATGGATCCTGTGAACAAGATATTTTTGTGTGCTGTTTTAGCAGTAGGAAAGACTCTGACCTTTGTCTTTCCAGTAAGAGACTGAAAATAATATTTTTTTCTGCTATTGTAATTTTTTTTTTTTAATAAAATGCTTCTGGGTATACCTAGCTCTTGCCAAGACCAGGAACATCTCAGTAGCCTTGCTGAGACAATGCAGGCTTTGTACAGCTGTGGCTGGTGGGGTTTTGGTGACACAGTAAACTCAACAGAGCAAAGCAACGTCTTAGTAACTGCAAAGCTCACTACCTGATATTTGAGGGCATTTTTGTCCTTTCCAGTCTTTCATTTGCCATGATCACAAGCAAGATTTCATTTGAAGAGAGAGGGTTTTGGTATTTTTTAAGAGTGTGTTTTACAAAAATGTACTTAGAATTTGGATTTTATCTTTTGCCTACCTAGGTTGTAAAGCTGAGACTAAATCAGCACAGATGAGCTTATTTGGTATGAGATGGAAAAAAACTACAAATGCATGAGAATCCTTGACCAAGAATCATGAGACTATAGTCACTTTCAGCTATTTCTAAAGTGGCTGTGGCTTGACCAACCACTGGCAACCAAAATGCTTTCTGTCCTGTTTGCCAGCTTGAGGGCCACTGGGAGATGCACCACCCCAAGTGAGGTTTGCACTAACGTTTTGGCCTTTTGAGTACCCAATGGACATGTTTGAGTTCTGCCTTTAAAATAAACTAGAATACTGCCTCTGCATTTCTGTCTTTTATCAGAGAAATTCAGAAAGCTCTACCACAAGTCAGGGTTCAGCCTCAGCAAGTTGAGTTCTTAATAACATTAAAGATGTTGTTAATTATTGCACTGTCATAGACCCTGGATTCCTGCCCTGGGTGTTGCTGCTGCGTGTGTACCCACTCGGCAGGCAGAGCGGAAGAACTGTCACTGCCGTGCAAGGTTTGTGCATGAAATACCCAGCAAGAGGCAAGAGATGGGTCAGAAGTGGGGTGGAGCACAAGGAAATGGTGAGGGGGGTCAGCTGGGTACAGAGCAGGCTCAGCACGCTGGCAGCCTTCCTGCTCTTGCACTATTCCAGCAGCAAGGGAGAGATTTGAGAAGGAATTTAGGAGAGAGGAGCAAAGTTTCTCTGCTGTTGTGACCAGGGAGGGAGTCTCAGGGAGGAATTATGAGGGAAAACAGAAAGGTACTTGATGGGAAGCATAAAGTGGGTGTTCAAAAGCTGCAAAATGCACCCATTTGCCATCCAGCTCTGCCTGCCTGCACAAGCACTGCTTGTAAGGACACCTTTTATTTTATTTGTTAGAGAATGGAGAGCTGCTCAACTGAAGCACAAAAATGAGTGGCATACTCAAAGCATCAGGCTACGAAAATGACCCTTGTAACAGTATTTGGAAGATGAAACAGCAGATCAAGATTGAAATTATGAAAGCAGAAAAGAGTGTCATCATTACTGAGCTAATGTGAGAGTGAGATCGTGGAGAAGTGTTTTAGCTATGAGGGCAGATAGAACTGGTAGTGTCTTTGACATGTCAGCAGAAAGCATCAACAGATCTTAGCTGTAACTTGACAGCAAGGCTGCCCAAATAAAAACTATGCTCTGCCTGCAAACAGAGCAGTAATTGTCACTGCAGGAAGGAGAAAAGAGAGATTTTGGGTAACCCTTGAGAATGGGGGTATTAGGGACTCTGTTTTATCCGTGTTGAGCTGGGAGCGATGGCTAGGCTTTCAGCAGACAGTATTTCTTTCAGAAGATGGCAGAGAAAGTGGGTGAGGGCATCAGCTGGGCTAGCTATTATGGGAAAGCAAATCAAAGGAAATTGAAGTATAGGGAGAATTTGCAATTGAACTTGGTAGAAAGATGAGGGTTACAAGCAAAAGAGAAGTCATGAGGGTTGATGGAGTGGAAATCACAGAAAGGCTGAATGGTGGGACATAATGGGGGAGGCTAATGGATGGTGCTGAACAGGACCACTTGAGGGTTAGTCCAGGGAAATTTCAGCAGTAGAGAGCCTAGAGTCTGAGCAGTGCGTGCCAAATAAATTGTCTTTTTAATGAGTAAAACAAAAGGATCAGGGCAGCAGAGGAAGGGAATAGGTGAGATAGACACAGCATGATGAGGGGGTGATAAGCATCATCAGCATAAATCAGCAACGGTGCGAAGGCAAAAATGGAGAATCAAAACCAGAAGGGGAAGGTGATGCACACGGGTGAAGGGGAGGTGTCTGCAGGGCTGGGAAGGGAGTAAATGAGAAATGAGGGAAAGATGAGGAGGAGGGAGAAAAGGGGGGAAAGATCAACTCACTGAGTATAGTCTGATCCCAGTTAGGGAAAATCTGAAACAGAGATGCTTCATTGGGGTTTGAAAGCTTTGCTGCTGAAGCCACGAACTTTCAGGACCTGGAGGGAGGGAAGTATGAAGAGACTGTGGCTGAGGTCTTTAAAGGTGGAGTGTGTGCTGGAATGAGAAACAGGACGTGAGGACTGGGCAGGCAGCATGCAGGGTGCATTACCGGAGCTCTCAGGGTTGGGGAGGGAGAAAGAGCTAGAGCTGGGAAAAAAGGCACGAAAGGCAAGGAGGGAAGACAGAGTCAAACATGAATGTGCACGCAGGGACATGTCCTCGAGATGTTTTTACAACAAAAGAGCACGTTCCGCTCACCTTAATTAAATATTCACATTATTAATATAACTTTAGGCCATGTCCACATCATGTGCATGCTTCTGGCAGTAAAATTTCTGTTGGCTGTGGATGCTGCAATTTCACCAGAGTTCATGCACTGGTACCCACATCCTAATGTGAGTGCTACTCCTCACAGGGAGTGTTTCACTGTCATTAGTATTCCCGTTAAAGATTGCACTAATAAGGTGCCTGAAGCTCACAGGAGCACAGTCGCAGGTAAAGCTGCAAGCAGAGATGGATTTAGTGGGTGGCTGTTTTCAAACTTTTGGGATTGCAGTACAGTCTGTGGCTCTTGATGACTGACTCTGTCCTTGGCTTCTTGGCCTCATGAAGCAGGCAAGAAAAGACCCACCTCATCTGACTTGCTGAATACACATGTTCAATGGAGTGGAAGCTGGAGGTGCCTCAGGTTGGATCAAGGTGATTTGAACATGCCTATTGTTGCTGTCATGTGTGGTGTCTTACTCAGTGTTTACAAAGTAAACAGGGCAAGGAGATGCTGCTGACGAGGTTGTCTGCTCACTCTGAGCACCCAGGCCCAGGGCAGTTGCAGACATAATAAGTGGTGCTGCACAACCCCAGGGTCCAGGAGCGAGCTAAAGAAGTTCTTAAATTTGAGAAAGAACTTCTTTACGGTGAGGGTAACAGAGCACTGGAACAGGCTGCCCAGGGAGGTTGTGGAGTCTCCTTCTCTGGAGACATTCAAGACCCGCCTGGATGCCTTCCTATGTGAACTCATCTAGGTGTTCCTGCTCCGGCAGGGGGATTGGACTAGATGATCTTTCGAGGTCCCTTCCAATCCCTAATATTCTGTGATTCTGTGATTCTGTGATTCTGTGATTCTGTGATTCTGTGATTCTGTGATTCTGTGATTCTGTGATTCTGAGCTTTGACCTGGGCATGGCCCAAACAGGCTGTGGTTGTCCTGTGAGGAAAAAAAAAAAAAGAAAAAAAAAAAAGTTATTTTTGTAGAAGTTAACTGTATTGAGCAATAATAAATAAAAAGGCTTCTACGTGCTTCTTCCCCATACTGAAGTCCCAAGTCTCATCTTACCTGTGTGAGTCACAGGTCAGGCTGTGCATGTGCAGAACAAATCTCCCCAAGCGGCACAGGGGTGGCGAGGGGAGCCCGCTGTGCCGGGAGAGCGCTCTGCTGCCTGTGAGCAGTGGGAACAGGGTCCCAGACAGCGGTTCCCGAGCGCATCAGTGGGTGCTCTGCTCCTCGCTGCCTTGTAACATGCCAGCCTGCAGCCCCTGGGACCCTTCCTGGTGTTGGAAGGCCTTTTCTTTGAGCTGTATTTTACCACCTTATCTGAGAAGATCAGAGACCACGTCTTCCCACATTCAATTTTTAGTTCTCTTGAAAATTCTGGTTTTCTGCAGGTATTAGTCTGCTAGCTTATATTCCTGGTAAACAGCAAGACAGACTGACAATTTTAGTTTTTACTGTCTGCTGAGTGTAAGAAAATTCCTGTGCAAATTCCTGGCCATTCCCATGGCCACCTGCCTCTGGAAATTTTATCAGCTACCTGTCTGGTTGATATATGGGGCACTGTATAAACCTACAGCTCTGAGGGATGTGGAATGAACTGCCAGGAGCCCTGAGTAAGTGCAGTTAAGTATTACTGAATTGGAGGCACTGGTGGCCTTGGCTGTTGGCTTTCTCACCAGAATGAGAAAAGACCAGGGCAAACGGCTGTTTTGCTCACAGAGCAGTTCCAGGGCTTTTTTCCCTTCTAGCTACAATATTATCTGGAGTTTTAACAGTGGATTTTTGATTCCTGCCATCTCCCAAGTTTGGGTTTGTGGTGCTATGCCAGTGGGAAGAGAGGCACCATTAAAACATGGCAGAGATTTGAGAGGTGTGTTACCTGTGATCGTGCTAGCCCTTGGCCTGTGGGCTTGCTGCGAGCAGGCTGTTGGCACTGTTGCGGTGTCCATCCCATCAGCAAAGCAACACAGCAGAGGGCTGAGCCTGTTCAACCAGCCTCAGCTTATGGCTTGACTGAAGAGGCTGAAATCTGAGGCAGATCTTGGCATTTCCATATGCAGATTGCTGAGCTTGAAAAAAAAGAAAAAAAAAAAGAGAAAGGAAAAGAAAATTATGTTATTTATATTTGTATATTTATATAAATATATATTTTTAAAATATATATATATTTGCATATTATTGTACTCGTGCAAAAAGTAGCCTTTCTTCTACACTGGTATCAGTGATCATTTACTTCAGTGAAGTCAATAAAAGTGCTCTCTACCTCTACAGGTACAGAGAAAAACGTTTTGATAAGTTTAACTTTGCAGTTGCACCTTGCTGCTTCTAAACAGATGTAGGCTTCTCTATATAAGCATAGCAGGTATCAACACAAAGCAATCTCAGTGCTGGATTTTTAATTCCCAAAGCACTAGCAGTCAGCTGTCAGTGTTTAGTTACCATCCTTGCCTATGATTTAGGAGGATGATCTTGATGGGATAATTTTCCCTCTCTGTGCCATAGTTTCCCCACCAATACATACTTTTTTTCCTCTCCTCTTGGGAAACACTAGAAATGCACTCTTGAGGGGTGCCATAGAAGACAGGCTGTTAAAGAACATAGTGCATATATAAAAGAGGTTGTAAGGATGTACCTGCTTCTAGCATGAAGCATCTCTCCATCTTTATATTTTCCAATAGACACAACAATTTTTCCTAAATAAGTAATTTGTGCAAAAAATACAGGGTCTCCAAAGAAAATGAAAGCAAAACTGCTGATGATGCAATCTGCTTACCTATGGGCAGTGTAATAAACTTAGTTTTATGAAAAATGACATGTATCCTTAAGCCTAGAAGGTTAGATTTGCAATAAAGCTTCATACTGATAATAGTGAAAATCACTTAAAGAATGCTGTGGGTACCCAAGGCACAGAGAGCACAGGGGACTTGTAAGCTGGGGTGTAAGTTTATAGTATTTTTGGACACACCTTCATGTTTTTAATACATAGGCAAGTGTATGATCTTTTTTTCTTGTGCTCCAAAGTAATCAGAAAGGGTCTTGCTGCAGTTTGGGAGCTGTAATCATGCTAGCACAAGGCAGATAAGAGACTGTCTGTCCCCATGTGCGTAGTCCTGCCCTAGGAATACCCACAAAAGAGTTGGACAAACCCCTTCCAGAGCTAAGGCCGGTGCAAAGACGATTAAATAAGTCATTGTTGTGCAAGTTTCTTTCTGAGTTCTGGGTTCAAAGCAAAACTTGGCCAAAACCACAGGATCGAAACTCCTCGTTGGCCGGACTCCATCCATACAGTGTGATATGGCAGTCAGCGTGCAGCGCCTGCCGCTGACTTGCTGCTTCCCCATCCTACGATGACTACCTTCATCTTCCAGCACAGGTGCCAGTTCCTGGGGGCACCACGCTCTCTGCTTGCTCTGCCTGTGTCCATCAGTGAATTTGGGTCGGTGGCTGGGGGTTCTGGAGCAGGATGCATGTTTGCAAGGATGCAAAGTGAGGGGTTGCTGAGCAAGTGGTTTGTGGAGCGCCAGGGCATACGCAAACCAGTTCAGAGCACTACATAGCTGGATGCAGAGTTGTTGGTACCATGGACAAGCAGAAGGGATGTTTTCAATGCATTCCTACATTTTTCAAATCTGGGTTCCATCCACAATGCCAAAATGCAGGAAGGGCTTAGCTTCTGCCTTACCTCTGACAGGGGCGCACTGCGTCTGTGTCTCCTAAAACAAGCACTGTAACATGAACGATGCGAGATGAACAGCATTTTATTGCTCGTTCTATAGATCCAAACCATTTCTATCACATTTCCTCTTCGTCTAATCTTATCTGTTTTGTGTTGCAATCCTTGCTGTGCTTCCCTATTTCCAAATCAAAGCACAATCTTTCTGCAAAAAGTCTGAAAGCTGCCTCCATTTTGAAATGCAGCCTGTTTTAAACAAAGAACATCAGTTGGTTGTTAACTCACTGGTTTGTTAATCCTTACCTGGAAAGTAACCGATGCCAAAATCATTGCAGTCTTAAAGCTTTTGCAAATGTCAATCACTATTAAATAAAGGTTTCTTCTGAGTTCACATATTGTATGTATATGTGCAATAGAGTGTAGAACGAGCCAGGCAAGAAGCAGAAAGTATACGAATGACTGGTTTTACAGGAAAGGCATCAGTATAAAGCTTATGAAACCTGGGTTCACGTTCCTGCCTTGCCACAGAAAATGGCATCGACCAGTCAATGATGGTATGTCAAGTGGTCAAGTGGGTTGTTTCTGGTTTCTGTTTTGTGATCGCTCGTCTCTGCTAGTATAGCTGAACATCTCGTTGGGTTCTGAGGTCTTGCAGCAGGATCTGCTATGGCTGATCTTTGGGGAGCTATGGCAAATCTCAGGGGTTTCTCTGTGTGTTTTGCTTGTGCTTCCATTTTGATAGGGTTGGGCAGTTGTGCATGGGTAGTTATGCTGTGAGAGACCTGGGGAGGGATGAGGGAAGGCTGGACACCTAACCCAAGCCTCAGTCAGCTGCCTGCTTCAGCTCCCCTTCCCACACTGTCCTCAGCAGCCCCACAGCCCTGGGACAAGGGGGCCTTTGGGAAGTGCTGCTGGTGTTAGTGGGTCTTTGTAATCACCAGTGGCACAAGCATCAAGGGAGGGTGGGGAACTGCCCAGCATTTGTGTTTCATGCTCCAGCTGTGCCCCTGTGGAGCGAGAGCGAAGTTCCATGGCCAGAGTGGGTGAGCAGCGCTTGCTGTGAAACCCTGGGGCTGGGGGAGAGCTGTGGCACGGCTGCTTGTGACACATCACAGGTTTCTGCTTTGGATCACTGCATTTAGAAAAGCAGTTTGAAATGCACTGCTGAAGTGCCTGGAGCTTTAGTGTTAACAAATGCATATAACTGTTGTAGCCTGCTCTGGGAAAATCCGTGCATGCAATATAACCTGCAGAGATTTGGGACTGTAACTGCTCCGAGTGCATGAAACTTTGCATCCAAAAGTTCCCATTGTACAAGCAGATGTAAAGGAAGAAGACGAAGCAGCTCTGGTTAATAAGGATGCCCACCATTTTCTAGTAGGAGACTATTTTCCTTTGCTTGTAATTTTGCAAATCTTCAAGTCCCCGGATTGAAACGTTGCATGGCAAAATGTCTGCCTGAGGCATGTGAATTGTTCTGCTTTTGCCTGGACAGAAGCCTAAGAGTCATCTAATCTAAAATGATTGGATTGTTTCTGAAAATCAAAGTTAGAGAATTTTATTTTATTTTCAAATTTTTACAACCTCTTCCTAGGGCACTGATTTGACCTTTAGCAGGGAAGTGGCTCTTGTGCAGAGGTACCCAGGTTAAAGCAGGATATAAACCTTTGAAGATCACAGCTTCCATGTGTGAGACTTCAAGAGCAGTGTATAGGGCATCTAATGGTAAAGGAAACAAAAATCAGGTACTGTGGCTTGGTGCTGTGAAGAGCCGGTTGGATCTGGGAGAAAGGGAAAAGAAGAGAGAAGAGGGACAAGCAGGTAGGAGAGGGAAGACAACTATCTGCCTGGAAAAACTGATAGGGGGTCAGAAGGCTGGTGGAAAGAGGGATTTGAGGGGATAACTGAAATGGAAGGGATAGAGAACTGGTGGCTGGGCAGGGAGACAGCACATTTGGGAGCAGAGTCTGACTTGGGGGGCTGCAAACAGATCCAGCCAGGCAGGGGGACTCGGGGTGAGAGGTAACGACTGGAGGGAGGTAATGGTGTGAGCCTGGGACACTGGTATCAGACAGGGACAGGAGGGGGAGATGGGGCAGGTCATCCAAGGAGCCTGGATGGAGCCTGAGCTGAAGAGCTCGGCAGTGTGAATCCAGGGCTTTTCCCAGCACCACCTTTCCCTTGGGAAGCTGCAAGGAGCCCCCTGCACCTGCCTCTTCCCTCTTTTGCTGGTGCTGCCAACAAATGCTGGTCTGGGCTGCTGCCCTGCCTCTGTGATTTACTCAGTCACTTCGTGGAGCAGAAGTCCGTGTGGTAAATCTCATGTGCTACCCGTCCAGATGACACACACGTCAGTAGGATGACACATGATGGAATTTGGGGTTGGGTTTCAGTTTGCATCCAAAAAAAAAATACATACAAGCTTAAGAAACAGTGCATGGATGTATCCTACTCAGAAAAAATATGAAGTCTGTAATTCAGATAGTGCCAGATTTATAGTCTACACAATCTTAATTTGCTTTCTGGTATGTATTATTACAGTATGATCCTGGTTTTTTGACACATTCAGTACTGTTGAGTTTTTTTGTAGGATCCTTGCTGTATACCATGTATATAAAAGGAGGGTGGTCAGTGAGCAATTTACTTTAAATATTTATTTATTTCTCCTGCTCTTCAGTATAAATGGTTTATGCTCTTGCACTGCTTTGCTCTGAAGAGAGATTTATTACTCTTTGGCTTTCTAATGGTGTTCATCTCTATAGCATTTAAACACTTAAACAGTAATGAGATAAGCTGCCCAACAACCATTTGATATTTATTTACCAAAAAAATGAGGACACAGAATATAAATTAGGAAGTTTACCATAGTTTTGACCATACAGTTTAGGATTCCAGGGCCAGGCACAGGTGAACTTTTTTAGTTAAAGGTTGTCTTCACTGAAAAATGTGCTTTAGGGCTAACAAGCTCCAGCTATAGATTTATGTCAAGCTAAGAGGTGATCAGAAATAAACATACGCAAATAAGTTGAAGTGTTATTTCCACATTTTAGAAATAATGCAGCCACTTTTTTTTGCTTTAGAATGACATTTCATTTAAAAATTTGATTAAATTTAACAATAAAAATGGGATAGAGAATCCAGAAATGAAATGTTTGCCTTAGGGCAAAATAAGTTGCCTCCTTTTTTTATTTTTCTGCACTTCAGCTAACAGTCTGAGTCAGTTGCACTGCTTGTCTTATGACACTATTTTCTAGAAAACTTAGTTTTGCTTAAGATCCACATTTTCAAAGTAGAGTTCACTTGCAGCGCTAAGTGCCCTTCGCTTCTGCAAGCAAAGTGCTGACCTGAAAATGAGGAACATGCAGTCGGTGACCATCTGTACAAAGCTTGGTTTAAATGAGTTGGCCAGTAATACACAGGATTTAAGTGCAGAGTGAGGAGAGAAAGCAGTAATCAAGAGCCTGTTTATCTGCCTTAGCTATGAGTTCCCCTTTCTCACAGTGCATCAGGCGCAACGCCACCTCTGCTGTCTCAGGAGAGTGGTGGGGACAGCAGCCACCATCGGTGCCTGAGCCCAGCTTCTCTGCTGCAGGAGGGCCACCTCTGCACTGCATGGCGAGTGGAAGAGGCTACTGTCTGCAGCAGTGCTGGATCCGATTTACAGCACGCAGCTTCCAAATATCAGTTTTTCCAGGTGACCTCTGGCACTTCTCAGGGGGAGCAGCATGTTGCAGTGCTTGCTGGCCCATGCATGAGTCTGCAGCACCCATCCAGAGTGGGCTGGCACCTTTACCTAGTGAAACATGGGGTGAGGGCAGTGGTGCTGCCTGTCAGGGTGGAGGATGCCCAGGGAAAGCATTGTGACACTTCAGTTCTTTCTGGACTGGAGATCCTGTGTTGGGGTGCATACCCAGAGGCAAGCAGCTGGGGTGGGGAGATGCCAGCCGTCTGCCACCGCATAGCTGCAGGGCCAACAGGAGAACCTGCAAGAAGAGTCATCCTCACCACCAACTGCTGATTAGGTTTTGGGCTGGGAAGGGGGAATCCCGGGATGTCATTTCTGCGCCATGGCCTGTTTCCGTGTTTATCCACATCTCTGCACGTCCATGGGGTAAAAGAGGTAGGAGTGAACACAGGCTTCTCATGGGCAGGAGTCACCCACGCTCTGAATTGCACTGGCTCTGGGGCTGGTTTCAGGATGGTTCTGGATGCAATGGTCCCACATGCATCCCTGCTGACAGGCTGGAGAGCTGGTGAGCCTGGCCCAGCAGGGCAGCTGACCAGTATCGTGCAGGCGTAGCCTCTTTCACTGACACCATTGCGGCTGGAGAAACAACCTGTGGAAAGGATAATGAGGCTGGTGTCTGTAGCACGGTAATAAAAGATAGGAGGATAAAGAAGGAAGACATTATGGAAGACAAATAGTGAGGAAAGTGCTGAGGACTGCAATATTACCCTTGCTAGGTCTCTTAGCCTTAGACATTTCCTTGCTTAGGAAATACGTCCAGCGCAACTCTGACCACCACATCACACCTCTTCTAGAGATGTTTCATAAAAATGGTTTGTAAAAGCAGGAGTCAAGTGTAGTAATCCACCCTGTGCTGCTAGGATGTTTGGCTCTCCTTTTCCTGGTGGATGGTAATTGCAAGTGAAGTTAAGCTGTTTTCAGGTGAGGAACAGGAGATGAGTAGGAGACTGAGATGGTGGGACTGTGGAGTTGGAGGTGCCCACTACACAGTGCTGTCTCTCTGCTTTGCACTCTGCCTTCAGACAGACAAGGGCTGAGGCACAGCTTTGCAAAGGGGATGCTTCCCCTGCCCTAGAGCCACCCCAAAAGCCTCTGTGACCTGAAAGGTGCAGGATCAGAGCCTGAATTCATTAAATGTCCCAGCCAGCATGAACAGGCAAAGCTTCAGTACTTTTAATATAGTGTTCTACAGCAGAAGCGGACACATAAAAGATGCCTGTTGCCCTGGGTACCACAGGCAGTGGAAGGAAAGGCAGACCTGGTCAACCAGCTTGAAGTCCAGAGGGAGAACTGAAGCATGCAGAGCAATCTCCCTCACATGTGGCAAATGGTTGAAGATAAGGATGAAACTTCCCATCCTGAGTGGTCTGAAAGGTGGTGGATAGTGCTGCAACCTTCATTGAGCAAGCCCACACTATGAATATGCTTATGAACACTAGTAGGTGGATAATTCACAGAGAAAAAGCCCCCCCCCCCCCCCCCCCGAAAAAAAAGGCAGAAGAAGAGTTTGCACCCCTCTAATAGGGGACACAGCATTTAAACTCTTCTCCTAACCCAGCGTGGTAGTGGTATGTTTCCTTTCATGCACCTGTGCCCGTGCTCCTAAGCACCTTCTCTGTTCTTCTGCAAGGTCACAGGCTTTAAGGAGGACCTTCAATGCATGACTGTAGCTTTATAACACATGGTGGTAACTTTTCAAAAAGTGCAGGACTGTCAGCATCATTTCATCATAGAATGGTCTGGGTTGGAAGGGACCTTAAAGATCATCTAGTTCCAACCCCCCTGCCATGAGCAGGGACACCTTCCACTAGACCAGGTTGCTCAAAGCCTCATCCAACCTGGCCTTGAACTCTCCCAAGGTGGGAGTATTCACAACTTCTCTGGGCAACCTGTTCCAGTGTCTCACCACCCTCACAGTTAAGAATTTATTCCTAATATCTAATCTAAACCTACCCTCTTTCAGTTTAGAGCCATTACCCCTTGTTCTGACACTACCTGCCCTTGTAAAAGGTCCCTTCCCAGCCTTCCTTTAGGCCCCTTCAGGTACTGGAAGGCTGCTATAAGGTCTCCTTGGAACTGTCAATGTCTGTCCATTTAATGTCTGTCCATTCTTCTGTTCATTTAATGGGACAATCACAGGGAATGCAAGCCACTCTCTTTTCATCTCCAAAGCTTTGTTCAGGTCTGCAGTGCAAGCATTGGCCAGTCCCAACTGTGTTTGCCAGATCATATTCAATTACTTCTTCCTGTGCTTCCCCCCTGCTTTCCCACACTGACAAAACTAGGGATCATACCTGACCACCTTACCTGGAAAAGCTCCTCTTCTGCCAGCCAGGTTTTGCCTGAATGGGCTGTATGTACAGTGTGCTGGTACAACACACAGGGAAAACAGCCTGAATTTTGTGTGAGCTGCGGCAGCTTGCAGCAGTGGCCATCCAGCAGCACCTCACAGCCACCTTGGCTGTCTAATGGTGGCAAGGAGACCTTTTGTCTGCACTGGTTATTGCCTAATTGCTTGAAACTGGTGAAAATCAGCACGTGGTTTTCTAGCTTTCAAAGGTGAATTGGCATCAACCCCCTCGCAGATAACATGCTTTATTACTTCTTGTACTTGAGCAGTTTTTTTCCCTTTGTATTCTCTCTCTCTTCAGATTTTGATTTAATATTCCTTCTCTCACTCTCTTTTGGTTACTCTGGGTCTTAGTGCTTAGAGACTTCCTGCCCATATACTGAAAGTTTTTAATGAAGAATTTCAGCAACACTCGGAGTTAGCAGTGAAAGCCCTCTGCAGATTTTGACAGAAGAAGGAGTTATATGAAATTACCTCTAATCTCTTTATCCTTGTCACACCACTCTGCTATGCAGTAATACACCAAAGAATTTCCAGAAAGCAAAGGTTGGCGACTTACAATACCTACTGACTTGGTTGAAAAAATAAATAATAAAGAAATTGGAAGGTGAATTCAATTGCTGCTGTGTTAGCTGGGAGACAAAGGAAGGGAGAAGCGGAGAGAAAAGGCTGGAAAAAGTAAATGCTTTCTCAGTCTAATTTAAAACAAACAATAAAACCTTGAGGCCAAGCAAACCATTTCCCCAAAAGTTTAGCTCATGTCTGAAAGTTAAAAAATGAGGCCTTTTGGTTGACTTTATCAGGGCAGCTATTAATGGCACCTTGCTAATCCCTGTTAGAGTGGCAAAGCTGCAAAACAAATAACAGTATGTCCTTGAGTGCACCAGTTCTGTGCCTGACAGGTTTTCATTTTTCACCCCGTTGCATAATGCTGGCATGCACATATGACACGTAGCATATGAAACTTTCTGGGTAGGGCTTGATCCTGCTTCCATTCAAGTCAAGGGCAATACTCTTCCAGTTCTCAAAAGAGGCACTGGAACCAACCGCAGCCTGACTGGGAAGCCAGGCAGCAGTATTTCCAAGCTGTCTCCTGCTCTAGTCCCGTCCCACGTACACTTGTGCAAGGACTTACCTTTTGAAAACCCATGACAACTAATGGCTTTCACCACTTGCCTGCTGTTTTCTCAGATTTATTTCCTTAAAAGAAGAAAAAAAAATAAAAGGAAAAATAAACCCCAGCTATTATTTCCTCCTGAGAAACATATGCACAGAAAAACAAGATATTGATTTTCTTGTACTCTGTGTTTGTCAATCTTAGCCAAGCATTGTGTGTAGGTGTTATGTGATTTAGAAAAATAAGATGAAATGTGGGTGGGACTGAAAATGCAGTTGCTATTATTCATCTATTTATGCCATCATACACGTGTGATCAGGCTGTGATCTTGTGCAGCAGCCTAGGAACCTACAGATTGCTTGAATCATCCTTCTGTAAAAGAGCCAGGAGATGTGTTATTTAATCCTTCTATTAGATCAGCAAGATCTATATATATTAAATCTGTATTTCATGCCTACAGCCAGCAACAGCCCACACATGTGATGAAACATCAGCATAGAAATCCATACCTGTACTTTTTTTTCCTTACAATATGCAAGCTCATCAGAATTCCAGCTGGGGAAAAAATTGTGTAAACAGCATGCTTACCAAAAAGTGAAGATTTTGTAAAAATAAAATTATTTGTAAGTTTGGGTCAAGATTGTGAAACAATCTGATCTGTTTAAAAAAAAAAAATCCAAGGAAAATATTCAATTTGGAGCACCTTATGTGGGAAATGTAGAAAACTTTAAAGAAGGACTACAGAAAAAAAAATAATAACTGAAATTGGTTTTTTTTATTTTGTTGAGAAAAGCAAGGAAAAAGAATCTTTGTTATTGTTGTTTCCAGAGTCAACTTGTGATAGAAAGAAAAATGGTTGTTTACACCAATCTACTTTTGACACTTTCACCTTTCCACAAGAAGTAAAGGTGTGGCACTGGCACTTGATAGCCAAGCCATCCTCAGCTGGTTCGAGTAGGGAGTTTTTCCATGGGAGTTCAGTCTTGAATGTACTTTCAGCTCTGTGGAAACTTACCTGTGACAGACACAGACCATCCAAAAATATTAGGGATAGATCCCTTATCACATTTTTGCAGGCTCAACCACATTCCTCCTTCCATAGAGAGCAGTTCTTCTAGCTGCAGGCAGTACAAACTTGTTGCAGTGCTAATTATTTGATCATCTGCCTCAATATTTCCAGATGTAAAAGATTTCTTTATTTTGGTTGTTAAAGAAGGGGTTTGGTTTTCTATCTCTGTTCCCCATTAGCTACATCTCTGCTAGTAAATTAAACGTGTCCAGAATCGCTCCCTGGTACAGAGGCTGATTGCCTCTGGAGGAGGATGCTGTCTCGCCCGCCAAAACCGAATGGTGTGTGTTAGGAACGATCCAGAGCCTGTCCTAGCCCCCAGCCTGTGCCCAGGAGAGCGGTATCTGCCTTCTGGTTTGGGTGAGTGGTATTTAAACGACATGGGTCCAAAGTGTGTTAGGGCTGTTCTGGTCCTTAGAGGGTGCAATCAGTTTCCAGCACCCAGGAATGCTCACTGACGGGATTTAACTTAATTTACTTCTGTGGCGGTAGTTCTTGCATCTCCCTCTTCCTTACTGGCACTGATCAGCACAACAGCCTTCCTCCAGAGGCTCCAAAATCAGGTGTACACTTATTATGTCCCCAAGCAAAGTATTTACATTAAAATAAAAGTGTAATTAGTGCTACCATCATTCGTAAATGTTCTAGAATGAGGCTGGTAGGGGAGAACCAGCCATCAAGATAAAACCCTGAGATCCCTGGGACACCTGCCCAGGAAGAAGCAGCGAAACAAGGCACAATGACAGGTAGCAGCAGATGCCAATGGTGAGGGCTGCTGGCTGCTGCCAAACTGAACAGTCTCGCTGGCAATAAGGTCAAGAATTTCTGAGCAGGCAAAAGACAAGAATGTGTTTTCAGAGGGGGAGTAGGAGTCTGGAGGCTCTAGTGGCCTATTTTTGGTGGGGTTTTTGGTAGAGGAAACATTTGTTCAGCAAAATAGGCTATGGATCTAAATGCCATTTTCCCTAATATGTCCTTACTAGGATGCTATTGCAAGCAGTTCCTTATGGGGGGAAGAAAACAGTTGATCTCTGATTTCCATGGAAATGCAAAAGGAGACAGTACTTTATAACTGAGACTTCCCTGGAAGGACAAAGTGTAAAGTCATTGAGAGCCACTGACTTCCCAGCTAGTCAGTATAACAGGAATGGCTGCTTTCTCAGTTCAGTAGCAGACAATGCTTCTGATGAAAATTTGGAGTTATGTTGTCCTTATCCAGCTTTTGGTGCTATTTGTATATAGCTGTATAGCCTATAGAATAATAGAAAATACCTGCATTTCCTTTAGAAGAAGAATAATGGAGATCAAACAATTTTAATTAAAGCTGGGTTTGCCTTCTGTATGTAGAGCAGTCTTCCCCCGTTACATGGCAATATTTAATTCAAGGGAGACACTTTTTTCTATGGAATGTACCTGATTTAACTGTCATCTGAGACTTTTGTTTCACAGATTAATTTTGTTATCCACTCCTTTTACCCCTGTGCACTAGGGCAGCATTTTAAAGAATTAACAGCAATAACTTTGTTTCTCAGTTATGTCTAGTTTAACTAACATCTAATCCTCTTAGGTTTTATACCTTCACAAACAGGGATTTGTTTGGCTAAAAACTTTTAATTAGCCCAATCACATGGAGTAGGTATTTAACAACCCCAAGGCAAACCCATTTCAGACATCAGAGGTGTCTCACCACCAGATTGGGAGAACTAATTCTAGGAGCCCTTTGCTGCAGGCTGCAGAACTTGAATAACAGGGTTGGTGAGCGGCTGGCACCCAGTTTTTCTACATAAGTGGGCAGCATTCTTTAATGGTAACTTGCTGGCTCCAAAGTGTTTTGTGATGTTTTGCTAGCCCCTCATCTCTGCTTTCCCTCCAAAGCAGCCCCTTGTTTTGTGCTTGCACAAGTCAAGGAACTTCTCATGGGTTTGGTAGGACTGCTTAAGACATGGCAGGTTACTGGAACAAATAAACACATTAGCGCACTGAGAGAGGATTGAACCTGCTGAACTTTTGATCTTAGTAATTTGAATCCAGAAGAAAGGCTGCTGGAGCAGCATATGCGTCCTTGCCCAGGAAGCACGGGGTCACTGCTGTGGGGCAGGTGAGGCTGGGGAGGGAACGCTGATGCCCATGGGACCTGTGCTCCTGCAGTGCATGAAATCAAATGAGAAAAGGAGTGGCTACCACAAAGCAGAGGAATGGACACCAGTGAAATAGCAGGAGTGAATGCTTGCATAATATGCTAAACATGTAATTATTAACTTGAGACTAGATCTGCTGCAGAACCAGGGCCACAGCCATGCAAAGCCCACCCATGAGCATACAGAAGTGATTCTTGGGTCCAGGCTGTTTCTCCAGCAGTCTCCCTGAGCAGGGATCCTGGGGGGCTACATGGAGCATTTACCACTGCCCCTCAGGCCAGTCTCTGGGGGAAGCAGGAGCAACGTTGTCATCAGCTGAGACTGGAGGGAAAGACTATGAGCGGGGCTAGCAGGGGTATTGCTTCATCACACTTTTCTAGCAGTAACATCTTCCTCTGCTACATCTGTGCTACTGTGGAGTTTCCGAAACACCTGTGCCAGTAGAGTGATGCTGACCAAGTTGCCCCCATTGAGTGTGATGCCACAGTTGTTTTTGGCCTATTTTCTCATCTTAAACTTGCTTTGGAACACTCCAAAACATAGTAGAAATAAATAAGTAGATAACTGAGAAACAATATCAGTATCTTTTCTTTAACTTCAAAGTTGCAGACAGGTGATCACTCAGCATTTACCATTTTCAGCCCTGACTTTGCAACGTACTCAGAGCTTGCCTAGACATCAGCTTTAACTGATTGCCAATTAACCTAAGGTATTGATACATTTGTCCTCACATTCTCCACCTATTCATTCCTGGCTCCAGCGGCTCCTGTTTGGGATGCCAGTGCTAACTCTCAGAGCCCCGTGGCCCTGCTGCAGCAGGGGAGCAGATGCCTGGAAGGTGTGCCTAGTTAGCATGGCACGAGCCCTTTTAGGATGCTTTAGCACACACAGAGCTGCAAGGAGTACAGCTGGCCAAGCTGCTTTTTACAGATGTGCTTATGATGAGCTACCCCTGCTGTAAACAATTAAAAACGCCCTCCTGTCACAGTACAGGAGGACAACCAGGTGGCTATACGGTTCATGTGCTAAGTGAGGGACACTTGGTTTAAATAATATTTGACCATGTTCTAGCTAGACATAAAATCAGTTTTAAAACAAATAATTCTGATGAATGCACATAAAATCAATTGGAAGTACATTGCCTGAACATGACCTGCATGATCAGGCAGAATTTCCATTACAGACAACTTACCAAGAGAAGTTAAAATAGCAAAATCATTAAATATTAGAAGTTGTTCCTTAGGAAGCTAGCTTTTAAAAAAACCTGCTGAGCTCTTCCTGAACTTTTCGCTTTCAGAGGATAACTGAAAAGCTCACAGGGTCCAGTCAGTTGGGTTATCTAGCTCAGTAGCATCACAAGCAGTCATTTGCCAATAACAATAAGTATATGAGTGCTCACAGTGCTGATGATGTTCATATCATTAAAAAGTTTGCTGTGTGTCTGACTCTTACAGAAAACTGAAATTAAAACATGAGCCAAATGAGAAACTGGCAGAACGTTGCGATGGATGGGAAACGTGATGCCAGGTAGTATAACAAAAAGTTAGAAAGTGCATCTAAATAATGAGAGGTTCTTTGCTTTAAAGTCCAAGTATAGTACACCAAATAAAGCAAAACCTTCTTCTTCACAGAGTACCAAGAGTTAGTGAAACTTACTAACAGTTGTTGGCTCCATGAGGCAACAATGTGCCCTTGTGGCCAAGGCCAGTGGTAGTCTGGGGCGCACTAAAAAGAGCGTGGCCAGCAGGTCGAGGGAGGTTCTCCTCCCGCTCTACTCTGCCCTGGTGAGGCCACATCTGGAATATTGTGTCCAGTTCTGGGCTCCCCAGTTCAAGAGAGACAGGGAACTTCTGGAGAGAGTCCAGCGGAGGGCCACTAAGATGATTAAGGGGCTGGAGCATCTTTCTTATGAGGAAAGACTGAGAGAGCTGGGCCTGTTTAGCCTGGAGAAGAGACAACTGAGAGGAGACCTTATAAATATCTAAATAAATATACAAATATCTAAAGGGTGGGTGTCAAGAGGATAGGCCCAGACTCTTTTCAGTGGTGGCCAGCAATAGGACAAGGGGCAACAGGCATGAGCTGGAACACAGGAGGTTCCACTTAAACATGAGGAAAAACTTCTTTACTGTGAGGATGTCAGAGCTCTGGAACAGGCTGCCCAGAGAGGCTGTGGAGTCTCCTTCTCTGGAGATGTTCAAAACCTGTCTGGACACTTTCCTGTGCAACCTGTTGTAGATGAACCTGCTTTGGCAGGGGGGTTGGATTAGATGGTCTCCTGAGGTCCCTTCCAACCCCTACCATTCTGTAATTCTGTGATATCTTTGGAAAAATTATCAATTAGATAGGGTACCTGAGAGCTGTGCAACAAAGCTGCAGAGGCTGCATAATCCAATATCCAAAGAGAAGAGGATACACAATATTCATGAGAAGTGGAAACTGGGTCAAGGCAGAACTCTTTTTTTCCCAATGTCCACTCAATTTTAGGAACATACATGCTTTATTTTAGCAATCTGAGTTTCCTGAATGAACACTCCTGCAGCACAGGTCTGCCTGTGAGTGTGCCCATGGAGGGCAGGCACTTGATGGTGAGGCAACTGTGTTGGGCATGCTGTGTTGTAGGTGGCTGGGACATGGATTACCAAAGCAGGAGGGTGGATTTCTACATGTCTTTATAGAGCATGGACACATTAGCAATTAAATATTTGGGATTATTGGTCCACACCAAGCTTTGCATGAATATTACATTCAGCATGTTCAATGTCCAACCAGTGAACGTGGGATGAAGTTTTGCAGTGAGGATGTGCGGGGACCCTGGGCAACAAGGACATTTTAGTAAATCCCTAATCCCTTGGAAACAAGCAGGCAAAACATATGTGTGAGTAGGGTCAAGCTCAGGCAACAAAACCACCCTAGGAATGAACTGACTGATGTCTATAAAATCCCGAGTGGTGTGGAGAGGGTGGGTGGGGGTGAGCTGCTCACTGTCTCTTCCGATGCCAGAGGTAGCGACTGTTAGACAAAGTTGTAGGAGCCATTTTCAGAACAAACGGAGGTAGTTCTTCATGCAGCAAATCCTAGATCTGTCAAGCTCTTTGCCAAAGGGTGTGATAGTGGCAGGAGTTTTTTCAGGCATTCAAGGGAAGACTGGGCAAGTACTTGGAAGAGAGATCCAGCACTGGGCAAACTGCATCAGGCTCAATTGTTCCCTGAGCTGAAAGTGGTTGGAGACTGGAAGAGGGCTTGCAGGAAAAATTGCATATGCTTGTCCTGCTCTTGCTCTTCTGTATGGGTCAGTTTATGGTCACTGCTGCAGACAGATTACTGTGCTCCATGAGCCCCCAAAATCTGAAATAACAATGCTGTTCTTAATGGTTTTATTTGCATGATGAACAAATTTTATACTGATTTTCTGATGTGTAGATGAATTCAAGGTGCTCTGTCTTTGCGTCTGTGCCTGAGCTGGAGGGGAGAGCACTGGAGGGAGCAGTGGTACCACAATCTCTGTGGAGAGGTGAGTCACTGCCTCAGCTATATGGTGGCTATAGGTACCAGATTCAGAAGACAGTAGAGGTCAGTGGCAGGAGCATTACATGATGATGTCTGTTGGCTGGGGGTCCACTAAGATGCAGGCTAAGCTCTTTGGAGCCATACTACCCACATGTGCTATAGTCCTCCCTGTTATTTACACTAGGAAGGTTTTTTAACCCTGCTAAACTAGCCTGAAAAGATTGACTTAACTGAGAACACCTTCTTCTCTGTGTCCCCTACCTCCTTTTGCCCATCTTTCTGTGCATAGGAAGACTCAGAATTGAGCTCCGTGCTTTCTTTTATGAAACTAAAATAATTTTTGCAAAGTTTCTGAATTAACAAATGACCACAAGTTCTTCCTTTATCCTCTAAATAAGTAAAACACCCTTCACAGCTATACAGTGAAACTTGTATTGCCCTTGTGCTTGAGAACATAGAGCAGGAAATATTATACTTGGTAGTTTAAATTAACTTGCTTATCTTCAGACCACCAGGAAAAAAAGCATTATTTATCCCCCGCTTTCATATGGCAGCAATGATGAGCACTTCATTAAAGCATATTACATCAGTGCAATTCCATTGCCTTAAGGACTGAAGCTGTGAGGGAGGGAGACTGACCAGCGGGTTCTGGCCTAGTGTGTTTTGTAGCTTTATAATCTGGGTGCCAGTGCAGCACAGTGCAAGCAATATATGTTACAAAATCAGGAAAAAAAAATCACTCTGATATTCCTATTGCTTAGAGAATTTTTTTAAAAAAGTAAATGATAATTTTTTAATTTTTAAAAATTATAAATAATTATTTTTTATTATTTTTTAAAAGCAAAAAAAGTGATACTGCAGATTTTGTGCTTACATACATGCACAAAAGCATGAGAATTGTGTCAAATGTGTGTGCAAACGCATGCCATTGGAAGCTGTGAGTTTCCGTTCTGCAGCTGTAGGGAGTTGGGGGATGTTTTAATATGAACTTTTTTTGAGATCTGTACATACCTGTACTGCTTGCCATACAGACTTTTATAAAATTTTTTATAAATGATATCTGCATTTTTGATGTTGCATTAACTACTATAGCATTTGTAGGTGTTGTCTCAAAGGGGATAAAGTAACGTGTTCCTGGTATTAGTCACATTGCTTAAAGCTCTGCTGTAAAGCCCTCAGATGATAAGCCCAGTGTAAGAACGTATCTGAAATAGTACAGCTACCTTGACTGTAGTGGAATTATGCTAATTTGCTTTAATGAAGAATGCAGACTCATTAGGCCAAAAGAATTTGTCTCACATCATAATCTGATATCCGAGACCACTCAGTGGATTCTGACTGATGCGTTCATTTGCATGACTGAGCACTGTATCGTTTTTCTTTAGGTTAGAAATGTGGGCATGTAACTTGGATATTGCTTCTGCATCTTGGTCACAAGGCAAAAAAGACCTTGGAGACAGAGTTTTCTAAAAAAATGTCACCAATACTATGAAAGGGGTGAAATCTCTTTTTGAGTGACTGCCTTAGTCCCACTTCCTGGTGCAACTGGAATAAAATCAGTAGAACATTTAACTTCTAGAAATCTGTATCCCAGCAATATGCATTTTTAATGAGACTATGCAGAATTCCTTTCACCTTCTCTGGAACATCATTTAACTTCTTGCATATAGTACCTCATATGTGCCTACAGATGGCAAGGGAGGGCTTTTAGCAGAATTAAGGCAATACAACCCCTTTGCCTCCATTTCCAGTTACAGTGTGGAAGGATCAGAGCCTCCAGGACTAAGCAGACATGTGTTGGCTTGTCCCGTATGGCACCCAAGGGTTGCTAAGCTAGGGCATGGGACACATTTGTCTGTTTGCTAACTAGAAATTAATTCCCTCTGAATACCCATCAGCAGCTCTGCTGGCTGCAGAAGCCCAGAAGCTTGCAGAGCTCCTGACAATCAGCAGCATCATGAGCAGCACAGGGATGGAGGGTGCTTTGTTTAAACAGTGGCAATTCCTCTACATAAAACCATCTCTCCTTCATTCCTCCTCCTCAGAGATACAGTATCATGGGTGGAAGATCTGCATGCCAAAGGAGCTGTGAGCTACCACTTTCTTTTCTGTTCCTTCACAAAGAATGCAATCAGCAAGATGCTAACACCCAAAACATTTACTAACACACTGATGAAAATGAAGTTTCAGCAAGTGTTAATTCATGTACCATTTTTTGCAAAAGATCACTGTATTCTCTGCCACACAGTCCGCAGATTGATTCATAGCCTGGAAGTTCAGGCTCACACATGGTGTGATCCCAGGGGCTTATATTCACCACAACTCTGCCTGGTGCATGTTTTTTGTGGGCTTAGTACTGTAAGAAAACATCAATTGACACTGACAATTTACTTAACTGCAAGCAAATTAAATTTTATTCAGCCTATCAATAAAGTGGCATCAGCCAAGAATTAGAAATAGGCTCAGTAACTGAGATTTAATCAGTAAGTGAACCGAAGCATCCATTGTAATGGCATCTAAGTGTCAAATGCACATACAAAGTATAGCAACAAATCCAAAAGGTGCCATTTTTCTTCCCTCTGAGCTTCTATTTGTTTATTTGTAGTGGATGAGTTACCCTCACTCGTTTGTATCTAGGAGAGACATTGTTCCAACATGTCATTGCCTTCAAGCCTGAGAGAAGCCTGGTGTGAAGAAGCACCTTACCTTTCCCTTCAGTGTGCTGGGGTTGTGGCTCAGCCTGGCCAGGGCTGTGGGGCACTCCCCAGCTGGCATCTTCCCCACCATGCTGGAAGGGAATGCTGGGCCAGGGGGAGGACTGCTCCGGTGGCAGTCTCTCAAGCCCAGTTCTTGAACCGGTGTCCCACCCCAGAAATGAGCTTGCAGAGGAATGAGGCTGGTTGGAGGTGGTGCTGGCTGGTAGGGCAGGCTCTCACCGGCTGCATGCAGGAGCTCTGCAAAAGACACTCCTCACCTCAGCTCAGACAGACTCAGTGTCTATCAGGAGATAATTTATGATTTTTAGTGAAGCAAATATAAGTGATAAATAGGAAATTTGGAGATGCAGCCTTGGCTGGCCCCAAACCAAACACAGCAGATACGTTGCTCTTTGTTGTGTTGGACCTGTTTTCATCCTCTGCAGTTCTTCACTTTTGAGCAGTCATATGTCCCTACTCCCTACCCAAGCAATAGGTGAGGGTATGGAAACACTATTTGTGATCTAGATCTATTTTTTATTTTAATAATGAAAGAGATGAGAGCTTTTTTACTTTTCCTAGGATGAATGGTGTTTGCTGCTGGTACTCTTGGAGACAGTGCTATACTTCAGTAGGAAGAAAATCTTTAGAAATGGCCAAGACGCTCAGTTTCCAAGTGTAGCCATCCCTACATTTTCAACGAGTAGCCAGCTATTGCATGAAATCAGATAAATGTGTTCTGACTCTCACAATGCTCCCAGGAACCATAGTGAAACCATGGGGTTTGGGGGTCTTTTTAATTTCTATCTTAAATAATTTCACACTGTGTTCTCCTTCAGAGCTGACTGTATATCAAAGGAGGTGAAAACACTATGAGAAAATGCTTCAGCAAGTGAGCTGGGATTCCTTCAAGGGAAAGGTTGTGCAAGTGTAAGCCATTAATAACATTTAAAAGCCCACAAGTATCTAACTGTAATATGAAATACTGACTATCACTGCACAATACTTCAGGATTATTCCAAAATACCAATCAAGTTTGGGTTTAGATTCAGGAAATAAGCTCAAAAGAAAAAGGAGAGTACAATCAATCATTAAAAAGTCCTATTTTCAGGTTTGCAGTACCATTCTCACACTTCTCGACATTGGCAGACTGCTCATGGGGGTTTTTTGTTTTGGAATCTGATGTTTTATTAGTGTTGGGTGACTCCTAGACAGCCACCTAACAATCTTTCCTAAGGCATTTTTTAAGACCTTTCTCATAATCTGATGATGTGTGGAGTGTTGGTAATCATTAAAATATGACTTGTCATTTCTCTTCACAATGATCTGTAACATCCATTCAGTTCTCTGAATGTAAGCTATTTCAGAACAATGGTTTTGATACATCTGTTCCCCCACGTTTACAAAACAAAAAAAAATCTAGCTGTCCAAGACTGATGTGCAGTACCATAAAACGACCCAATTAGGAGTTCATAACACAGGTAAAACCTCACTACTCTTCAGTATCCACATGGAATAAACAGAGCTGTGTTGAATCAAATGCATCTTTTCATTTTGGGTGTTTAAATCCTCACTGGTTAAGGGACCATTTTGAATCTACAAAGCCAATGATCTGTCTCTAGTACAGATGTGGCTCAACTCAAATGCAAACTGTTGTCCTCAGAGAGGTTTTATTCTAAGCAGAAGTCTTGCAAGAAGAAGCTGGTCTTGAGAGTCCCTCTATCTTGTGCAAAGGTTAGTGAGAGCAAACTCTGTAATTCCAGTTTTAACATAAATCAAGTCCAAGCCTTAAATATGAAGTCTAGCCTACAGGTAAGCCAGACTGAGACCTTGCCAACCACAAATAGCTGCACCTGTGCTTAAAAATAGACAGCATGTTTTTTCACTGAAATATGTGTATTCAGCAGCTCCCAATTTCATAGTAGTGAGCAGAGCAGGGTTCTGTATGTCAGCTCTCAAAATAGAGCATCTGCTTAAGCTGAAAGGTTACAATGTGAATTTTGCAGGATGCAGTGACAAGTTTTGAATTTCTAAAAATAAGTGTAGGAGCAAGATGGATTTTATAACTTGGGAGTTTGAATCAGGATTTTCTCACTAGCCATGCTGTGAGCCTCAGGATAGCTGGATTGCAGATAAGTTTGCCAGTGATCTGAGAAAATGTATCTATGTGCTTGCCAGAGTAGGCATTTCAGATTTTCTCTTAAACCATTCCTTTGCATGGAAAAACAAATCTACTTTGAGCATTAACGGAAGATCTAAAAAATAGAAATACCATAAAACTATTATGGGAAACTGATATGCTGGGTAAATGCTGCAGTTTTCTGGTACAGAACATTGTGTTACTCAAGTTACTCAACTCTCCAGCTTTCATACAATGGACAGGAACACTACAAGCATAAAGTATTACTGGTTATGTGTGCATGGGAGTAAATGATATCTGGTTTTAGTCCTTGCATAGGAAAAAAAGCAAGTTTAGCAACATATTTTGTTTCCACATGTGATGTGGCTACTGTAGAGAGGGTATTGCTGGTTCGACTAGGCTCCTTTTATGTGAAGATTTTTAATAAGCATGAAAATCTCCTTGGGGCTATTTTTATCATAAACAGGAAGAAAGTTTGTTTCATTTTTCTTTCTGAACCGTTACCCCTCCAGTTCCTGCTCCTCCTTTTTCCCCTGCCCCAGGACCAGCACCACCACACCAGCAATTTTGGCCCTAATGTCTCTGTTTTTCTGTAGACAAGCTCTCTTGCTCTGTCATCTCTAGTTATTTTCCTCTACTCTCTCTAGGTGGACTCCATCTCTTTCACCTTTGTGCTCGTGTGTCTTTCAGCTCCCATTACAGGGCTGCCAAATGCCTGTGTTGAAAGCAGATGGCCCACCAATTCTTCTTTTACCCAGGGACTACCTGTCCTTTTGGTTATGTTCCTTCAGTACATTATTGTTTTACCCGATTCATTTGCATTTCTTTAGAGCCAGCATCTGTAAATTCTGTATTTACTGCTTCCTCTTTCCAATTCAATCCTCATTTTCTCCTGGAAGATCATACATTTTCTCCCTTTTCACAAGCATTACTATGTCTCATTAGTTGTCCCTCCAAAACACCTTACCTCAGCCCAGCAGCTGGGTTGCCCCATCCTATTTTTTCTTTCCCTTCAGAAATTATGGATTTCCTCTCATCTCTTCTACATGCAAGATGCCTTCCAGCTCTGCCCCACCTTCTCTTCCAACTACCATCTGCCCTGTAAGCAGTTCACAACTTCTCTTTCTCCTGAACCACATCTCTTAACCTCTGTTAAGAGATTCTCTACGGACTTTCTTCCAGCCAATTACCAAGTCCCTTGACTCCACCCTGAGCATCCTCAATCTTCCTCACATTTTTGTGGTTGCACTTCTAGCTCTAGCCATGTCTTAGACACTTCTCCCTTTGAGCTGTCTCTATTTCAGGAAACCTCCCTCCACCTTGAGGTTCCCTCAAAGGAAGGGAGCCAAAAGAATCCAGACACCTCTCATGAGTAGACAATAGGAAACCACAAAGCAAGAGGTCAACTGTGTGGATCATCCCTTCAGACCTTCATCCCACTCATCTACAAATGTTGTTCCTTGTGCCTTGAATTTGGTGATGAGGTGGATGTGCTGTAAAAGGCATCTGTATACTGAAACTGCAGGATGTTTTTCGTTGCATGGAGATAATTAAGCAGTAAATAATAGCTTCCAAATATTTAAGTACAGCCCTCAGAAACTGGCCTCACAAAGATCTGTATCAATATCTCCTCTGGGATTCTCAGCAAAGCAAATAAGAACAAAAAATATTTCATTCATCTGCTTGGGAATATCTGCTGGAAAGGCTGATCCAGTTCCAGCTTTTCCATTCAGCTATAAAATCTCTGTATGTATTATCTTCTTCAGCATTATTTGTAAATAGAAACATTACATATCTCCTGGGGCTTATTCACAGCAACTAGCTGCACTTGCAGAGTCTGATGAAGATGTTTCATGTCATCAAATGTTAGACACTGATTTAGATTGCAAATATTTGTCCAAATTTAACATAAGGCGCTAAGGACAGTGCTAAGAAGAGTGCTCATTGCTAAGATGGCTACAGACTAGTTTCAGTTCCAATGTTAAAGCCCAAGAAAGTAGAATTAAGGCATTGTTAGTAACACATGTATACTTCTTAGAACTTCTTACTTCTTACAGCTCCACATACCCAGTTGGATGTCTCAAAGCATTGTAAAACCCAATATTTCTTGATAGAAAGATGGATAATATAGAGAGAAACAGATACAGGCAGACAGCCCATAGATGTTGATTCAAGTCTTCTGTATAAACAATTTTATTCTCGTCTTAAGGAAACTACAGGGAGAAAAATGTCATGTACCAAGCTGCGGCTTATAATTATTTAATTCATATGAATAATACATGTATTTAACCAAGCAATTAAAAATGTCTTAATTGAAAGTCATATTGCCTTTAGGGCGACAAAGCTGGTGAAGGGGCTGGTGAAGGGGCTGGTGAAGAGGCTGGATAACAAGCCTTATGAGTACTGGCTGAGGGAACTGAGGTTGTTTAGCCTGGAGGAGGCTGAGGGCAGTCCTTGTCACTGTCTACAACTACCCGGAAGGAGGGTGTAGGGAGGCGGGTGTGTGTCTTTTCTCACAGGTAACTAATGATAGAACAAGAGGCAATGGCCTTAAGTTGTGCCAAGGGAGGTACAGATGGGATGTCAGGAAATTCTTCTTCACTGAAAGGGTTCTCAGGCACTGGAATGGGCTGCCTGGGGAGCTGGCTGAGTCACCATCCCTGGAGGTACTGAAAGGACAGGTAGATGGGGTGCTCAGGGATGCGGTTTGGTAGTGGATAGGTACGGTTGGACTTGATGATCTCAAAGGTCTTTTCCAACCAAACAATTCTGTGATTCTACAAAATATAAGTGGAAGAAATCTCTCTTCCTGGTAATACCCCTCTATAGGAGAAAATTATTAAAAACATTATACTGATATTAGGGTTCTGTAATTTTTCAAACTTTTAAATTTTCTAAGCAACAGTCACAGAAACCTATAAATACTCTAGTATATTTCCCACCTGCCTTTTGTGTCTGGCAGCATATTTGTGTGGCAAATGGTACCCGCTGTGAGAGAGTCCTTGTGGACCCTGCCTGGCTGCTGCAGGTCGCTTGGGAAGCCCGATGCCCTGGGTTGGCATCTGCAGTGCTTGAGAGGCAGCAGCTGCCACGCCAACCTCCCTGGGAAAGGGTCTAATTTATAAAATCGCTTTGCTCTTCACCACTCCTCTTGTGGCACCTGTGCTACCTATGGGGCTCTGTTTTGGGTTCAGGCTTCTTTTGGTGCCTAAGTGAGAGGTGGGTTCTTCTAAAAATGTGGTTCAATGCACTCTGTTTTTCCCCCTGAAGTAGTAAGAATCTTCCGCTGCAGCTGCAAAGTTCTCCAGCTTCGCTGGGGTACCTCTCTGTCCCACTCCCCAATGCGCTAGGGACACTATTACGTGTACCCAGCACCATCCCAATGGCAGGCCAGAGCAGACGTGCCTGCCAGGCACTCCTGGTGCCATGGTGCTCCTGGGGGCATCTCCTCCTGGACCATCACCAACCTGCTCATTTGCTCCTCTGCTGCTGGTCTGTGCAGGCAGACCTGAGGGAGTAGGGACACGATGGGGATGTTTTTCAATCACCCAAACAACACAGATCTGGCCACTACCTGGTGAGGATCCTGACTAAACCAGCACCGTCGCAGCTCGAGCCTGAGATTCTCCCTGTTCAGTAGTTGTCACAGCACGGAAATCCCAGGAGCAGCTTAGCTGAGGGACTTTCGCACTAAAATGAAACCCATGGGGAATGCATATCCATGATTTTAAAGCATTGTGTTTCTGACACAATCTTTTCCTAAACGTGACTGTGGGTGGCATCGTGCAATGCAGCAAGACGTGAAAAAGCGGTTGAACAGCTACGAAGAAGGGAATATTTTAAAATATTTGTCTGCAGTGGGAAGTTGCTAAATCACCAGCGTAGTGTGGTCATACACAACACAGATAAAGTCAAAATAGGCTCAAGAGAGCTTTGGATGGGATGATAAGGTTTTGAAATACCATTCTTGCAAAAAAAAAAAAAAAAAGGCTGCAAATAAAGGAGTAAACAAGAAAAGTGGGATGGGTTGTTTTGGTTTTTCAATAAAACCTCTTCTTTGAGGGAGTTCATAGCCTGGCATTACATTATTTTCTAAAAGCATTGCCCATTCTTTGCTAGCCAGGTGTTTAACAAATCAGCTCTGCAGAAACTGCTTGCAAATATTCTTTCCCACCAACATTCAGTTTCTCTGTGAATCGTGAGCAAGTTTTCTTACTTATCTTATGCGTTTTGCAAGGTCTGTTCCCTCCAAAGGAACAGTGATGGCTGAAACTCTGCCCAGTGAAACCATTAGCAAAACAGCTCTGGGATCAGCTAATAGAGGTGGTTTGTAAATAATTCCCGTGGTGCGTCTTTCCTCTTCTCAGCCAGAGGAGCACTTTGTCTGTCCTGCGTCGAGGGCTGTTTCTGCAGCAGATGAAGATCTACAGGACATTTTGCTCTGAAATTTAAGCATGAGATACTAAATTATGGACCAAAGGGAAGAATAGGTAGGGCAAGGCTGTAGCTCTTGTACTGCTGGCACAGCCAGGTACGATTCCCAAGAGCTGAGACACCCAGCCAAAGCCACAGGTGGAGAGGTGTCCTCATGTGTACCACCTTCAGGCCACCGCTGAAGAGCCCTCTCAATGCATGCTTCACATCTCTGCTATTTTCCTGTACTATAACGATCTCCCACAGCTCACAGCGATTATTTTCCCCCTCCCACCTGTTTCTTTTGCAGCAGGCAGTTGCTCATCCTTTTGCTCCAGAGGAGGGGTTGTAGCTCCCATTGGAGGTGATTTGTGCTGTTCCAGTGTTTCCTGGGGAGGTGGTTTCATCACGCTGCTTAGGGATTGGTCTGAATGTATTCGTGACAGCACTGTGGGCTCAGGTACAGGAGGTTCTTTACTGGGACTGTAAAGTTTTCAAAGCCTCTGCAGTAGCCCCTCTGGGTCTGCCTGTACTGTTTTCCAAAGCAAGTGTTGCCATGCAGGATGAAACACAAACACATTTGTTGAAAGAGAACTTGAACAAAATTAAACTCCACTTAAGAGTCACAGAAATTTCTCCTTCTGTTACCTGATCCCCACGTTTTAGTTCTGGTTTTGATCTGTGTGTTGTTAAGGCTGTTAACAGTTTGTGAGTAAATTGGTGTTTTGTTGAAAGTGCTTTGCCCAAAAGTTTGCATATTTTAGGTGCTTTGTCACTTTTAATATCCATATCTTTTACTTTACTTGCTTCCAAGCCAGTCTGAGTTGTATGATGTCTGTGCTAAATTAATGTTTGACTTTACAGTCTGTGTGCTGTACAACCAACCCAGCACCTCCTCCATTTGCAGTAAGTAAATACAGAAATGTTACATTGCCCTTGAAACCTGTGCTCTGTGACAAAGGTTGTGCACGGAGCAGAGACTGAAACGCCAAGTTTCCCTGGGTCACGGTCCCTCTTGTCAGCCACGCGTTAATCAGAAACCCACCCCCAGTTATCTATGAAAGCGTGGTGCGGGTACTTTGGACCAGGTGACACAGGGGCAGACTTGGCTTCCCGAGAAACATTCGCCTCCCTCTGAGCTCTCAGCTGTGAAAACCTCATCCCTGAGAGCAGAAAATAAGGAGAAGCATGTCAAATCTGGGTTGTCCAGAAGCAAACCACACTGGTTTCAGGACCACGAGCAATGGTACCTGCAGAGCCGACTGCAGGCGTAGTGCTGTCTTGCTGCATGATGTTTGTGAAATTACTTTATCTCAGCCTCCTCCAGCCTGTTGAAGAGCCAAAGGCATCAACACTTCAGGAAAATGTCTCACAATGGTACTTAATCCAGTCGTTCATATTCGCAACTTGCTTTCAGATGTAGCACCCTATAAAGATTACTATGGCTATCACATTCTTACAAAGAAAGGTAAAACTCATTGGTTTTGGATGATTTTCATTTAGACGTTAATCTCTGAAAACCAGAGAAAAGGTTGCACAGGCTTGTGTGAATGAAAGACTGAGTTTTCACAAGGTGGTAGTTATACAGAGGTATGTAGGGAAGATTTTTTTTTTTCTTACTGCTTGTGCAACAGTGAAAAAATGTTTGGTTTCTGTTGCATTATATCAGCTTATCTACAAGGGCAGATTTAGTGGGAGGATCCATCAAATTGTCCACTGTTCTATTTGTCCAGGGTGACATGATACATCTTCAGTTGTACCACAGCAGAGTCATCATTTTCTTGTGGTAGCTATGCCTGGCAGCTATGGCCGACAATTGGGTTTCTCTGAAGTCCCTTGGCCTCAATGGGTCAATACTACACACAATCTGACTCTTAGGCCTGTACCAGGCTAACACGCTTCACAGAAGTATTAGAACCATGGAAAAGTGAGTATTCATACAACCTTCCCATAATAGGCAGCCTTGTCTATGCTGCCAGGCAAACTAAATTTGAACTAGTTCCATAACCCAAGTACCAGAGTGCTGCTCTTCCACTTCCAAATCTCACCACTGCAGCCTCAGTTTCCAGCCTTGCCATAGACTGGACCAGCAGGGTTGTGACATGAAACATGATAGTGATAAAATCTAGGTCTGATCCAGATGAGTGGGCAGCACTCCTCCAGAGTCTTCTGCTGAAACTCTTCTGCAACCAGGAAAGACCAAGCTGCCCAAGGCAGACCTTTTCACGGAAACATGTTCTCTTCCACCCAGGTTTTGCTGGGAAGATCTGAGAGATCTTGAGTGACGTTCTTATCCAAGCAGGAGAGAGAAACCGCATGGCTGGACCTCCACCCTTGCCCACCAGTTGCATCTCTCTGGGAGCAGCTCTCAATGTTATGTGAGACTACTGCAAGCAGTTCCTGCTCCCCGGAGCTGGTTATGCAGGGTCTTAAGTGCAGATAAGCTCTTTCAGATAAGACACCTCCTTCTACCTAGGGGTATCAGAGGTGATAGCCACAGCTCAGACTCCCAGCAGCTTTGTGGAATAGCAGGTTGTTATTATTTCTACTTACAGCTGGGAAATCAGCGAGACACTGAGAGGCTAACATAATGTGGCAAGTGTTCTGCCACAAGCCTGAGAAGCTGGCAGAAGAATATGGGTCTCTCTCTCCCCTGTGTGTTCATCACTGTGCTCTTCCTCACACATTGGGAACAGATGCTGTAAAGCAGCTGTGAGGTTTTTTATGTAGAGAGAATACAAGTTGATGGTTGGGAATTAATAAGGCTTATGCAAAAGATATTGACAGGTCTTGCAGGTTGTCCTACAGCAGCAGGATTGTGTCTAGCAGCTGTAAGGAAGTGCATATGCCTTCTCTGCTCATGCCAACAGCCTGTCCTACCAGGGAGTCACAGGCTGCTGCCGTGGTGGCCTTAAATACCAAATCTGTGAGAAATTCCCCTTCTGCCTCTCCTTTTCCAGGCAAAAGGGGAGGGGAGTGTGGACCAGCAGGAGGAAGCACCACACCTGGAAGCACCAGCAGCAAATGGTGGCACCTTGGAAGACTTAGTAGGCTCATGAGTTGGGCGCACCAGGCTTGCAGCACAGGCTGCAGCCACAGAGCTCATGTTGCTGCGGCGGCTGGCTAGGCTTCATCCCCTGCGGGCTTGTCCTGGGCCCTGGGCCTCTGAGGAAGCCCCCTCAGGAGTCCTGGTTCAGGGAAGGCACTCCTGCTTTTGATGACACATCTCAAGTCCAGCCACAGCTCCTTGCTGCACCAACAGTGTCACACGTCTGTGCCGCCTGGTGAGCCAGATGCAGCTGTGCCCCTGGCTACCCATGAGTCCACTACAGTGTGCCCAGGGGGCAGAGAAAGCCTCTCCAACATGGCCAAACTCAGCTGGTGTCCCTCAGCCCAGCACCACTGAACGTAGAACCCATCCCTTGTGCAAGGCTGTATAATATCCAGATCCACAGCAAAGCCAGCATATGGACATGCTTCTTGTTGCACTGCATGCCAGGATTTAGTAGCTTATGTGACTAGCTAGAGCAGCCAGTGATGTAGCTTTTCTCCTTAAACACGTGCATCAAAGTATGTACTGCTCAAGTCAGGGATCCTAGGTTAGGCAAAATGAATCGCTCTTCCCCAAACCAGGACTGAAAGGCCATGACAGACAGGGCAGTATCACAAAACCAGGACACACAACATAGCCTAGATTTTCCTGTTGCTTTTCCATGAGCATGCATATGTGTACCAGTTCTGGAAAAGGTCTCTCAGGTTGGGAGCAGCCACTGAGTCCCAGCCTCTGAGCCCTTCCCAAGCTCGGCAACTGTCCTCTCCTCCTTGGGGAGTGGTAGTGGCACCTTGTCAGCACCACACTTAGTTGCCAGCCCGTTTCGGCTGCCCTCTGCTTGTAATTGTTAACTTGCTGAAATGGGAAAGCTCTGACTAGCACAGGTAGAGCTTTAACTCCGAGGAACTCCTGAGAAGCTGAGTCGCAGGAGCAGAGCCTCTGCCTGCAAGGTAAACCCTCACAGGTTGCCGTGGCCATTTCTTTCCCTCGTCTTTGTGTTTAGGCTCCCTTTGTGTTATCGTGCTGTTTCAGGTCTTTCTGTTGTCATTTTGTTTTTTGATGTTTTAGCTGTTGTTTGAATGACTGCCCTCTTATGCCAGAGATTTGTTTGGAAATTTATGTACTTCCATAAATTAAGCGTTCCCTCTCAGCTTTCAGCCAGGCATGCCTAAGCTTGCACGCAGCCTTAGAACAATACAGAGAAAGGTTATCATGACTTACCTGCCACAAATTATCTATTAATAGCACCATTCATGTAGCTTTTTTTTTTTTCCTCCTTTGTGGCATGCTTTCCCATGTTCTCCTCTTAGCAGGTTTCCCCATTTTTTTGCATGTTGTTTTCCCTGTGGAGAACAGGGTGGGTAGAAGAGGGGTGACCTTTCAGCACTGGCTCTGCCCCCATGGCCCCAGCACTGCCCTCCCCACGAGGTGTTTGCAGGGAGGGTGGGACGGTGAGCTCCTCACACCTGGTAAACATTGACCTGCGCAGGCAGCTGTGGCCGCGGAGGCACAGGGCTGCCTGGGGCGGGAGGGAGGCAGCAGGACCCCGGCAGCAGCAAGCACCCACGGGAGCACACCAGCCTCTCCTCAGGTACTGTTTTCCACTTCAATTTTCCTAGCTTTGAGAGGCAGAAGGGCAACTCCACTTGGTTATAAGGTTTGTCAAAGGTTCTCTCCGTAGAAGTTGGAAGAGGAGTTAGCGTTCTTTTGCAGATTACTTGCGTCAACTGTAGTTGACTGCATGGTGTCATCTAAAGCATGGGTTGATTAACCCATGCTTGATTAGCTAGTTGTTTTGATTTTGGTGTATCTTCACTTAAAAAAAACACAACAAAATTAATTAATGGTTGCATTTGAAAACTTCATGGTTTTCTAATGAAACTCAAAACAGCTGGCTTCTGCTTATCTTCTAACTGACGAGAAGGAACAGGAGTCAGAGTTTCTAATGAAAATGTGCAATCTAATTGTCGCAACAGGGATGTGGGTGGTGACTCATGCTGAAAAATACTTGCTGATTTTTGAATGAGCTTTGCAAAAATAGGCAAAATTACTATTTTTTCCAAGATTTTTCCATGTTCCAAGGCAGTAGATACAGAAAAAATGTCAGGATTTAAGTTGCTAGTATGCATATGCTACTGAGAGAGGTGAAGCTGATAGATTCAAGTAACTGTTTTAAGTTTGCTCAGTGACTGAAAGCTTCTACCACACCATGGAAGGTGACTTGTTCATGCAGGAACCATCCTCCATGTGTGCTTTGCTGATCTGGATGTGCCTTTATATAAGTACATATGGTGACTCCCCAGAAATCACCTTTTACATCCCAGGTAACTGTCAAGTAATCCTGAAAGGGGAGTTTTCACAGAGGGCTTGGTGTGAAGTTACTGACCTGTAGTCAGGATTCACAGTTAATTTACAGTATGATTTGTGTGCAAAGCAAAATACAAGAAAGTTGTTTTTTAAAAAATTTGTTGCTTCCAGTTTATCAGCGTCGGGCCCTAGCTGTGCTTGCTGCTTGCTTCAAGTCCTCCCTGATGTGACAGATTTTCTCGATGCATTTGCTAACTGGGTTTGCACATGACATGCTATTTATGTTTAGTAAATGCTCAGTGGTGTTAGGCAGTACTGAAGTGTGGTAACACATTTACTTTATTAAAAGCAGTCTAAGTGTGGCTTTAGTTCTTAGCAGTACTAAAACTCCTAGAGCAAAGTGCAGGTAAAAATTACTGGAGAACAAAGCAACTGGATTCCCACAAGTATCTACTTTAAAGGACTGAAATATGATTCCAGAAAAATTTTGGTGAAGACTGCACTGTAGTTTCAGTCTGCCGGTGAATTTGAAGACGTAAAGCATGACTATGATTAAAGCATGTGATTTTCTTGTGTGTCATAGCTGATCTGTGATTCTTGCCCTCTCCGCCTAGGAATGGTGATTCCAGTATTTAACACTAAATTGGACTGATGTAGAAGATTCCTTGCAGTAACAAAAGAAAGAGTTCAAATCTTATCTCAGAGATCACAGAGACTGAATTAAAGAAATAAATAATTAAAACAAAAGACTGATGACAATGTTATCTTGTCTATTTTCATACAAAGCCAGCATTCTAGCTGGTGCCTATGGTGGAGATTATATGGCTTAAATTGAATGAATAGGACTGTTGACAAAATTTGTTCAGTCTTTGAGTCTTGTTTGCACTACAGCGGACTTATTGCAGAGCAGCTCCAACCCCTTTCCATCTCTGAATCAAGAAATCAAGGAAAAATGTTGCCAGATAGATAGGTTTCAGGACAAGGGGGTCATAATTATCTGTAGATTATGAGCAACATGAATTGTTTCAGTAAATAATAATGTGTTATTATGCACTAAATTGAAGCGAGGAGATTTCATTTAATGTGCTGCATTTTCAGCACAGCTGTTTGCTAAGTTTTAGTTGGTTAAGCCTGTGTACATATGCTGAAAGGAGCAGGGCTGCACAGGGATCACGAGGACAGCCTGAGCTGCAGAACCTTTTTGGGGATATACAAGGTGGAAAAGATCCAGAAAAATGGGCTTAGCCTGGGCTGACTACAGAATCACTAGTGAGAAAGAAGTCTGTCATCACCCTTGAAGGCAGTTCCTGTGACACAGGCATTACTGGCAGACCTATGCAAAATAAAATATAATGGATCCCACAGAAATCTCACAGTGATGCTTTTCCAAATTTCCCTTCATGGGAAAGAAGAAAGATTTCTATTTGAACCAGAAATGCCCAAAGTAAAGGGATATATTAAAACGGGAATAGTCTCTACAGATACTTTGGAATGGAGTGATACTTGGTCAGTAGAGATGCTGATTATCCAGATGGCAAAAAAAGAAAACATTGCCAAACAAAAACCCTGGGCAATCAGAATTACAGAAGATTAGCAGGAACATGGCAAAACTCTGCCACCTTCCCCAGAAAGCATCAGGGTTACCCACTTGCTTGCGTACCCCAGGCCCTGTGTGCCGAGCAGTGCTCTTGCAGAGGCAGGAGTAGTCTTGGTCCCGGCTCTCTGCAGGCGGTGACAGGGCTGTCACGGAGAGGGTGCCACGAGGAGCGTCCAGGCTGTACGCACGGTGACCTCCTGCTCTTGAGCGCTCTTCCAGCAGCTTTCATTTGTTTATTGTTCTTGTTTGTGTAGCAGCCATCACACCGCGGGCAAGATGTTGCAATTGCTTTCCTTGATTCCCCCTTACAAAGACGTTAACAACACATCACCTGTATCAGATAGGTTATTTAGGGTTGCTGTGCTGGACCTCTTTGTTTAAGAACATAACCCAGGTGGAGACCTTCATAGTCATTATTTTTTTCCCATCCCACAGCAGCCACATGGCACTTGGGTAAGGCCATTGCAGATGCTTTGGGCTTGAGGCAGAAGAGCAAGCAGTCTGCAGTCTCTGGAAGGAGTCTCATTCCTTCTCTGAAAATGCAGCTCCCTGCTTTTCTTTCTCTGAATATTGGAAAATCTTTTCTATAGCTGTCGACTTGTACAACACCCACGTGACTAGAATATCTCCTGTGTGTTACTTTAGGTACAATTTAAAACGTTAGCATTTAATTCATTTATGATCTTAAGGCAGAAGTGTGATTTTACTGGGAGATTTTTGCCTTTTATAGGAGTAAGAATTTTCTGAGGGGAATGATTTACCTTTTCAGAGCCAGTTGCAGAAGCATATTTTTGTGACAGTAAGCTGTATTTCCTCTTTCTATTGCAGTGAATGAAATGATCAGGTAAAATGCAAACTTTAGACAATGGTTAGGGACAAGCAAATTTACCCTTGCATTTTTGCAGCTGAGCATAAGTACTAGCAATGCATTGAAACTCCAGCTTTTCAATTTTGCTTAAATAACACAAAGTATTAACCCATTAATTGCAGCTGAACATGAAATATAATTTCTGCAAAATGAAATAACTTTAATTATTTTAATTACCAAAATTATTTTGTGCTGGATGTTTGTGTATGTGGTTCCAAATGATGTCAATGAGAAATGAATGCTTAGATCTTGATTTAGCTTTTTGTTCTTTGCTACATGTGCTTTCAATGAGAATATTTCTTTATACAATTTGTTGCTTTCTGTAATAACTTTCAGAATTTTTGTTCTCATCAGAAGTCAGTTGTTGCACAGATCAAAGTGCAGTATATAGTTGATGATTAAACATATCTATGTAAATGAATGGCAGCCCTGCCCTCCCCTCCCTGGTGCTGGGTCACAGTGTTTCCCTTTACTTCCAATATTTAACAACATTTGTCAATATCAAACAGTATTTGCTTACATGCCAGAAAGCAAAAGTAGAAATAATAACCAATAATTTTAGAAGAAATAATTTTTTAATGGTTGACTATATTAAGGCTTACTTCTCATACTACAGTATCCTGACTCATGTGGATTTACTGTTCTTCTCTGCATCTCCCAGGCTATGAGAGTGAAAAATAAAAGACAGTGAGCAGAAGCTGCAGTGCCGTTTAACCTTCATATTTGGCAGGAATCAAGTTTGAGAGGTCGTCAGACTGCCTCTCTTGTATCTAATGACTATTTGGCTTAAAACCGAAAAATACATTGTTCAAACCAAAACCTTTTGCTTGTTGAGTGAAGGAAGTCACATTTTGCAGATGTGAAGCCTCTGCTGACTTTTCATCCTTTCTGAAGAGCTGCAGAGAACAACCATTATTCCAGTCCTTCCTACCTTCTGCGAGGATATTATCAGACAAATGCTGTGGCACTATAGCAGTGATGTATTTTTTAATGGTCTCCGGAAAAAAAATGCACATCTTGCATGTATCTTCTTTTCTCTGGGTATTTTTTGTAATTGCAACTGAAAGCAGCCCCAGCAGCAGCCCTTAGCCAGACTGTCAGCTGAGATCATGCTGAGCTTTACTGAACCGAATGCTTTCACCTGAAAAACAGGAGATGCTTTAAAGGGAAAATTGCTATGTAAACATTCTGCAATGCACAGAAACAGCTTTTGCTAACCTGGTTTATGGCTTTGTTAATGCTTCTCCAAGCAATGCTCAGGGCAGCCACTCACTCTATTGTGAAGCTCTTCTGCTTGAACAGCTCCCAGAGATGCTCAAACCATACCTGTAGTTAGCTCTGTGTGGGCAGACAACTTTATAAATAAAGCTGAAACTTAGGACTTGACAATAGAAAATTCATGAGTAGGCAGCTGCAGGTTGAGTTTAATGGAATTGCTCAGTCCGCTGGTGTCAGTCAGTGGGATGGATACCTAAAATCTTGATTCCACAAACCCTTCTCTACCTGGCATCGTGTTTATTCCTGCTAACATTATCCTTGGGAACTACTTTCCCATTATGTACTGCATACCGAAGGGGTTTAATCAGGATATGCTTATGAGTAAATGCTGTATCTGATAGGGCTATGCCTGCCTGGGCTGATAAATAGACATAATGGCAAAGATGACTATGAATGGAATTCCAGGGTAAAACTCAGTACTAAAAATTTATAGGATGTGCCTATGGACTTCTATATGTCTCTTCAAGCACCAAATTTGAATGAAAATGTAGGAAAAGTGCCTGGGATTACTGCATGGAAAGCTTTTTTTGGTGTAGTGGTGGGTACCATCTGCATGGATGGCAGGGTTAGGTACAGTGGAAGTCACTGGAGGTATTACCACTACCTCATTTTTACTTAAAACTTCTTGTCAATCAGCCTTGAAGCACAAAGCTTAGCTCTGCATCAGCAGGCAGGTGGGAATCCCTTAGCAAGAGGACATTGTTTGAAACTGTGCAATGCTCTAAGTACAGGCATAATCAGAGTAGCTGCAAAAACAGTATGGTAGGTAGGAGCATGAGATGATCAAGCACATCTACCCAAATGAGGAGCACCACCAATCCCAGAGCTCTCTGTGGAGAGGGCATGAAATGGGGGTGGGCATGGGGGAACCCTGCTGCCCTCTGCCAAGGGGAGGGCTGGAAGGCTAGAAGGCAGGGAAGGAGCTCTGGGCACCTGGTGCCTCAAGACAACCCTGTGAAAAAATACCATGGAGAGGAGCAATATCACAGAAACAAAAAGGGAGAGAGGGAACTGCAAGAACAACCAATGTCCAGCTGTCTGGACATCTTGGAGGCTTATCACACCCTGTAGCAGAGTGGGGTCATCCAGTGGAAATCTGAGACAAAAGTGCTGAGGAGCAATAAAAAGGGCCTAAACAACCCTGTCTTCTAGATTTCTCCCTTTTCTTCATCTCTCTGCTTCTGAAAGACCTTATGCTTCAGTGTCCTGTGATATCCTCTGTATTCCAAACTACCAGATGTACCACACATCCAAGAGGGAAGGATTTCCAGAGGCTTACAGGCAATACACTCCCTCCTTTTCACAATCTAGAGATAAGGGGAAGGGTCAGTAAATCCAACAGAAACATATTTTCACAGGCACAACAGGCAACAGTCCTCTTCTGCAAAGCCCTAGTGGGGTTTTACCCTGGACTAAAGTCCCTCCTGGTCCATTTTGTGCTGTGCAGTTGCTCCAATGAGGCTGAATAGAATAATGTCTTTCTGATGAGCCAGAGTGAAAGCCATCATTGTGATTCTGTACTGCCACCATAATTACAGATAGACCACGTTAAAACTGGAGTCACGCACAGCCGTTTAATACTGACCTGTTCTATATGCTAAGTTTTTTCGCTCTAGTTAATAGTCTAATTTCTGCTGCAGAATATTTTGATGTAAATGACTGGTGAGTCAATGCTGATGTTGGATACAAATACTATGACTCTCACTAACTGGAGTAAATGTACATATCTGCAGCTGAGCCTTTTTCAAAGTGACTGCTTTCTGCACAGACATAAAGGACTTCTTGATGAAGATTGTGTTTCTTTTCAGTTAGTTTTTGAAATGGCAAATAGAAAGGTGAGCAGCCTTTTTTAAACAGGAGCAGTATACATAGAGAACTTTATTTTAAATTTGATCATGACACATCTCCCCTAGGGAATAAAAGAGGGAAGGCATGGAAATGCAATCTGGTCAAGGCATTTCAATTTATGTTCATTCAACACTGTAGGCTCAGCTCTGCTCTTCATTTGCATTTAAACAAGGAAGTTTCAATAAAGAAATTGTTGAATTACTTGGGAGTGTCTTCAAGGCAGCATGAAAACGCAGCTCTTCTGTGCATTAAATGCAGTGGTAGGGAGGTTAGTGAAACCTCTGGCTACATTTTGGGAGAAGCAGGGAAGATCCACCCCAACCAGCATGTGTAATTTTAAACATATTGTAATTGTGTTGACATGGATGAGATTTAAACTATTTTCACCTCCTTAGATACTTTGCTGCACTGGGAGTCTAAGCAGAGATTTGTTTTATGGAAGACTGAATAACTAGGTTAAAAAGAAGTCAAGAAGGAATTATCTCAAAAACATGCATAATAACTATTCTTTGTCAAATCTTAGAATTTCTGATGGACACTAGCAAAACCAGCAAAATCATGTTTTCATGAGTTATTCCCTTTCTTCCTTTATGGAGGTGAGTAGCCTTCTTAAACTCCCACCTGATGAAGGGAAGGGACTCTGTGTTAGTATCCCATAACAGCCCTTCATAGTGTAGATCTCCATTAGCCCTGGGTATGCAGCTCTCTCCAGCAACCTCACTACTCTTTGTGCACAGAGTCCATGATTGCTCTACTTAGCAAGTTATTAACTGGCCCTTCAGTTTATAATGCTTCTGAACTTTGAGGCCTGATGGTTTTGTTCTTGAATATACTGAGGACTTTTTTTTTTAAAAAAAAAAAAGGATAAAAAGATTGTTTTGAAGAAGTAAAATTTTGAATGTGTTTTAGGAAGTAAAATTTTGACAGTGTTTTAGGAAGTCAGATTTTGACAGTGTTTTGGGAACAGAGTTGTGCTAACATGCCAGAGTATGGGAGATAGGATCTGTGTCTTCTCTTTTGTTTTTCTGCTTGTCCAATCCAGTTCTAGGGAGTTTGCTGTTTTGTTTAAACTCAGGTTTTCCAGAGTTGTAATTATGTAAATTACTTACAGTTAATGTTATGTTTTTGTGAGTGAAGTCCAAGTAATTTTTAAAAGGGTTATTCTAGCTTATAGATTAGTTTCTGTGTTAAAACAGCAGGCACGAAGTGAATGGAAGTGAATGGAAGTGAATTAATGGAAGTGAAAAACTGAAAATGTCTCTGTTTTGTGTCCCTCAGACTGTTAGCATGCAAGATCTGCAAGTTTGTGTAAGGAGGGGTATCTGCAGGGGTCTGAACAAAAAAATATGCAAGCAAGTCAATGAGTGCAACCTCCCTCTGCTTCTCCTCTTTAATCCAGATGACCACCTTGACTGGAAGAGAGTTAATGCTCAATGTTCCAATAGCTGCAGGTGGAGTTTTGATATGAGAAATTATGGCAGTTCCCAGCAGAAGAGCCATTGCACATAGCTCAGCAACTGGCATTTGACCATTCCAGATCTAAATTTCATTTGATTAAAAAAAACCCCAAACCTCTCACTACTTTTTTAATTAAGCAATTTTATAAATGTTAAATATTTTTAGCTGTGAGGGCAGCTTTTTGAGACCTCAGATGAGCATATTACACTTGTGGTATTTTTATGTGCAATAGATTTTCCTATTTGGTTATAAAGATATTTGGGAGTAGCAGTTTTTAGCCATATAGCTAATTTATAGTGTGCTTAAGTCTCCTGTCAGCTCTGTTACTAAGAGATGGATAGGGTCAAATATCTTGGGCTTTTTTTTTTTTTTTTTTTTAGAAAATTAATGTGGGGTTGAGTAAAAAGGCTGAAAAGTGGGGGTTTTTTTTAAGAAAACCATCACTGGAACAAATGTACCGTCTAGATCATCTGTTCAAGTCAGTTTTCAAACAGGATTTATTTCTGACTCACGAGCATGCTCCATTTCTCATTTATTCCTCTGTCTGCTCATGTGAAAAAGACCAGACACGAATACCAGGAAGATTTGACTCCTTCCCTGGGCCTAAAAGCAAGGAAAATGCATGGCAAAGGGCAGGAGAGCTGCAGGGCAGCTCACAGTCCCAGCTGTCTGCAGGGCATGGGGACACTGACTCCATACCCAGGCCCATCATCAGTTAGGTCTGGTGGAGACAGCAATTTTGCCTTGCTGAAGGGGGCATAACCCAAAAACGTGACTGGTGTTGACTGGGCTGGTACTGAAGGGCAAAGCATTCAGCCCTTTGCAGATTCTCAGATTATTATACGACAATTAAAATCACTCCCACCATGTAAAAACTTGCAATCAGATAACAGGACACTCTGACTCATTAAATATACCCTTGCCAAAATCGTTTTCCAGGGTGTCCCAGTTTCTTGTTTGGGTCATGGTGTTAAATCTCGTTACTTGTGCTCAAAATCCATGAGCCAGCTACTCGCTGGTTGAATGGGCCCATAAACACACCTGTGCTGGCGGCGACTTTTAGAAGGTTTTCTTCAAGCATTTGGCTTGACTTTCACAAATGGCCTGTTTCTTTTGCACAGCCTCTCAGCTCCAAAGCATGACCCCCTTGTTGAAACCTGATTGTGAAATACGACTTTCCCTTTCCCTTGCTACCAGCAGGACACTTTCTGTACGAGCTGGGTGTAATAGCACAGTATTTCATTCCCGTTGTTCAGTGATGTGATGCTCTCGGTGGTGGGATGTGCCATGAGGTGTCTCTGTCTCCTCTGCTTGCCTGTCTCTTCCCAGGCAAAAGCTCTGTTTTGATTTGTTTAGGGTTTTTTTTAACCACTTGAACTGCAAATGCCCATGTGAAGGGGGCAGGTGTGGAGATGTGTTTACACCTCCCTCAAAATGCTCCAATGCTAGACCCGAGTTTCTTTGTATTTATAAAAGAAACGACCTTTTAGCTGTAGGCCTACATTTAAAAGAACTGCTCCACTTCCCAGCAACCAGAAGGAAAACAAGTTTTGCCTCACCTGAGCCCAGGGTAGGTTTTTCCTGTCAGGTTTCAGTAGAATTACACAAAGTCTTTTGGAGGTATGACACCAAATATTTGTGGTGTGAGTCCCAGATTTCCAAATTTATTTAGCCTATTGGACATTATTTTTCTTTAGGGCAACTTTTGTAAACAGCAGTTTTCATTTTCATTTATTAACTATGCTGTGTTGCTTAGGGGAAAACACAAAGTAGGTAGCAGATAATTTATTAATTTAAATGAATATAAATGTATTATTTGTACCAGAAGCTGTGGTGTTTTGCCAGCCCCTCTGGAGCAGACTGGCCTATCCACTCAACACATGTCCTGGGAATTCTCCAGTGCTTGTGATGACCCTCCTAGTCCTAAGGCATAATTATAATTTCTCCTATGCTTTTTGTTAGCTGTGAGTTCCTGAAGTGTAGGAGAGGGGTGTGATGAAATTGAAGGTGTGTGTTTGGCTGCAGCATGGAGTCACACAGGGACACCTGTGAGTGCAGGGATCCTTTTGGAAGACTGTGCTGTGTCAGCCCAGGCAACCAGAGCTGTCACGAGCTAGTCCATTAGGCTATCCCTGGAGCCACATCTGGGCTTTATTCAGGAATAGCTGGTTGGTTCTGTCCAAAAGAGGACCCAAAAAGCAAGTATTGATGCAGTCTGGATGCTCAGCATCCTCCAGGACAGAGGATGACCTGGAGAACTGAGCTATCATGTGGTGCAGATGTGCAGAGCTCTTGGAATTGCCCTGAGCTGCTCCAGGGATCAGAGCGTGCAGAGGGTTTCACCAGCTGGGGAAATGGAAGGGACACAGGTACCTTCCTCTGCTCTCTCACAGGGCGAATGGAGGGGCAGCACAGGCAGTGGTCCAGCCCCTCCTCCACCGGGAATGTCCTCTGCCTTCCCTTTGTAGGAATAAATGTGATCTTCCTTCAGAAGGGAGTATCTGCAGCTCCTCCTTAAGAGACAAGCACTAAGTAGGGGTTTATGTGCTTATGTTATGGGTTTTTGAGATTTTTTTTAAGCAAAACAGTTTTGTTGGAGACCATGCATGATTAGGACCACAAGTATTCAGAAGATCTCACAGTTTCAGTTAAACTTTCATGTTCAGGATGTGATTTCTGGGCCAAACCTAGAGAAAGAACTGCTCCAAAGTAGCCAGGAGGGCAGAGAACCCACCTGAGACATGAGACTCCCAGCAGCAACCTGTGCCCTGGCTACATCAGCTGGGGCTCTTGCATGCCACTCTGCCACCTAACTGCAACATATTTTCCCCAAACCACATCTCTAGCTGCTGATTCCTCTTTCTGAGCTAAGAACTGACACTAGGGTTTGTAAAACATTGTGCTCCCAGCTTGACAAGCACTTAGAGAAACTCCTGACAGGTAGTGACGAGTTCCCTTTGCTCCTGTTATAAACTTTCCCTTCTTTCATGCTGTTCCTTATTTTCTTTGATAAGCCCAGTCTAAATGTATAGTTATATTCCTTCTGGTTGTGCAGTTGAGCAAGACTTGATTTCCCTGTTCTGAAGAGAAATAAGAGCATTGTTTGATATTAAACAATACATTGTTTTGGCGCTTTTGCTGCTTTTGAGAGTAAGGACATCAGAAACAAAGCCCTGTGATGGGATAATAAATAAACTGGGTTTTCCCTTCACTGAAAGAAGAAAGGGAAATGCACAATTGTATGCAGTACATTAGCTGTCAGGGGTTTCCAAACCACCAGGCAGAAAACTACTGGGATTGTTCCCATATGCATCCTTATTAAAAGGCATCGTTAAGTCTTCAGATTTCTACCAGTCCTAGGTGTTTCTTGCCTGTCTTATTAGAAAGTCAGCTCTTCATGAATATGTTTCTTTTGTTACTATTGCCTTAAACTTTAGCATTGTTATAAAGAACAACTGACAGGTGGAAAAGAGAAGAGAAACAATTTCTCCTTCAAACCAGTATGTTCCTTCTGTGCATTGTCCTCTTTCTAGAGAAGGAATGAAGGAAGGAAAGCAGCTCTCTCTGGAGACAACACTTCTGTTAATAACCTGAAAATAGCAAAACCAGCAGCCAGGATTTTCCACACGTCTCCTCATTCCACAAGTGCAAAAATCATAGAATCACAGAATCACAGAATGGTCTGGGCTGGAAGGGACCTTAAAGATCATCTAGTTACAACCCCCCTGCCATCAGCAGGGACACCTTCCACTAGATCAGGTTGCTCAAAGCCTCATCCAACCTGGCCTTCAACACTTCCAGGGAGGGGGCATCCACAACTTCCTTGGGCAACCTGTGCCAGTGTCTCACCACCCTTACAGTGAAGAATTGCTTCCTAATCTAGATCTATCCTCTTCCAGTTTAAAGTCAAAATCCTTTTTTTTCCCCTCTCTGCTGAAGGCCAGAGTTTTAGATGTTTTCATTACTTCTTCTGTGACATTCCAGTAACTTCACATTTGTATCTGTAGGGTATTTAAGGAAGCCTAAATTTAGTGGTTTTGAAGACAGAAGGACCATTTTAGGGTCTAAGTTAATTTAAAAAATGTCATATGTTTAATTAAATAAAAGTGTAGCATAGTCTCAGAAATTTAGTTTTTACTCAGAATTAGAGTGTAACTGTGTACTTTTTGCATAATTTTGTTGATAAGGTTTCTGTGAGCTGGGCAATATAATGATTAATGTTTGTTTTGAAAGACAGAACTATTTTTTCAATATGCTGGCATTTTAAGACAGGGGTATTTAAAGTCAGACCTCCCCAGGCCAATATCTAGGCACTCACACAGTCTTCAAAGGCTCTTGAGCATACTTAGTTCCTACTTATCTCAGTGTGAATTTGACAGACAAGGACCGGAGGATTTAACATCATTATAGCCAGCGGATCTGTGAATAGCAGAACTTATTAAGTCTGGTTTTCTACAGTATTGCTGTAGGAATGCAGAGCAATTCCAGCTCCATCCCACATCCCCAGCTCCTCTCATCCTCCCCCACTTTGCATTCCTCCCTCACTCCCCTCTGCACCCCCCTCCTACAGGCTGGGGACTGCTGGTGCCCTCACCAGCAACCTGTCCAGCCCTGCTGGCCCCTGCTCCTCGGGGCCAGGGCAAAGCTCGGCTCTAACTGCCTCTCCCTCAGTCACATACAAGTTTAATCTCGCCGAGTTAGCCCTGGCCCTGAGCTCGGAGACCTCTCTCCATGGCAGGCGGCTGGGCTGCAGAGGGCCGGTGGGACCATGAGCGGTGAAGGGGGAGAACAGGGGCTGGCAGACATGGGGCAAGTTTGTATACCCAGGGTGGGGTGTGGGGCCGTCTTTAGGAAACCAGGCTGGGAACAGCACCCCTTCAGCACAACCAGGAAGAGCTCACAAGAGCTAGGATGTGCAAACAGGGAAATTAACTCCCAGGCAAAGACAACGACTCTATTTATTGGCTGTTTGCTCAGTTACAGCAGCAAATACTGTTTGTCCTCTGTGCTGAAATGCACTCCCTCCCCTTCCAAATTTTACAGTAGTTTGTATCTGTGAGCTTTGAGTGTCACAGCAGCTTTCCTTCTGCAGCACCTGCAGAGAGCCAGAGTGGCTTTAGCCATTTAACCATAAGCCACTGCTGGACTTTGTTCGCTTCGACACGCTGACCTTTGGCCAGCGGAGGTGGGAGACAAGCTAGTTGCTCTTGGCGAAACAGGATCACAGTGTACCCAGGGAGGAACCTTTTGTAAAGTGCCCTTTAATCAGCTCCAGTCGTTGTTAGAGGTTGTCACGATTTAGCTTCCCTTGATGGTTTCAGTAGAAGAGCATCTGAAACCACAAGGTCTGTCCTGCTGTTTCTCTGTGACCTACGAAGTCCCCAGCTAAGATCTCAAAGCAGAGGGCGGCTGGCCGCTGAGGACGCAACAGTGACACCAGGCAGGCGACATCTTAGCCTGGTACAAGCCTGCTGCTGCCAGCCATCTGAGGAGCAACCTGTAGGTTAGTAACCGTACCCTGCGGCGGTATTACGGTCATGGCTCTAGGTCCTATGGTATTTAGCAGGGAAACAGGCTGTGGCAGAGGGAGCCTGGTTGGTGAGGCACCTGCTTCAGCCTCCTGGGCAGTAGTAGTAGACACCTTAAAACACAGTGTAAGCATTCACAGAGGAGGTAGTATTGGAAAATCCTTGTTTCAGAGGAGTCTGTCTTCCTAGTCACTAAATGCAAGAGACTGTCTTATGCCTTAGATGTGAAGGTTATTTCTTTTGTGATGCTGACTATGCTCTGAGTACAACCAAGTATCTCTGTTAGAAATGGGCATTGTGGAGGATCCTCTTCTTCCAAGTTGCAAGTGTCCTCCTGCACTGCAGAAGTGTACATGGCATGCACAGCAACCATCACACTGTACACTGCAATTCCTCTTTTAACAGAATGTTTAATCTTCTAAGGTGATCGGTAAACAAAAGTAACTTTTTCATGTGTATAAAATAGCCTTTTCAGGAGTAAATACACAAATTCAAAGTATTATTTTCCTCTGTGAAATGATGTAGCTTAGTGACTCCATAAGGAAATTACTTTTTGTTGTTGTTGTTGGCATCATCAATATACTTAGAAAATTACCTTCAAGGTAAATTTAATCCACTTAGGTTTCATTTTTAACAATAATTGTTTCCAAAAGAATTGAGAGTTTCCAAAGAAAAGCAGTTTAAATCCTCAGTATAAATTTACTACTCTTCACTGGTCTTGTGGCACATCGTTAGAAAAAGATTTTCTTCATTTACAAAGGCTAAAGATCAAAAGAAGGGCACCCTCACTGCCTGATGGCTTTATTTGTATTTTCTGAGATGCAATGTCTTGTACATACCACCAGTTTCGTACTGAGAAACAGGTCAAATTAAATCCCTTATATAATATTGTTCATATCAGACATGATGATGCAGCACCATGAATGAATTAAATTCATTCAGATAAACTTATACAGCAAGAAAATTTCAACCATCTCTTCACATACACCCCTAAATATAAACAGATCAAACAATTCCTTCTACAGACAGAAAATTTACATCAGTCTGAAGGGTGATGTGGAGTCTGTTTGGGCAGGTGAAGGACAGGTGACAACCTGGTTGTTGCCACATTGATCTGTGTGCTAGACAGTAATATATTGCATTTTCATATTCAGAGATTCTGTGCTAAATCATGTACTGGTAAATCAAATAGGGTAAGACTGGGGCAATGTCCTCTAATGTAGGTCTCTGCTTACCTCCAGTGGTGCTCTGAAGACAGCACACAACCCTAGAAAGGTCAGATTTTAACCAATTTTGTTGTGTGGAGATTGTGGCAGCTTTTTCTCAGGATATTTGGTAACATGCTTACCTTTAAAATGCAAGGTATATGTGTTCCCACCAGTTAAATGTGCTCCCTTTGGGAGTTTCCCTTGCGTGTTTTTGAGAAGGGTAAAGTCACTGACCTTTTAAAGTTCCTGGGAAGATTTTAACTGCTTTGCTTTGTTGGGGTTTTTTTGTTTGGGTTTGTTTGTTTGTTTGTTTGTTTGTTTAGGGGTTTTTTTTTGGGGGGGCAGGGGATGTTTCTTTCAAAAAAGGGAGTATCTCTGCAGGATTACGGTCATTTATCACCTGGATAACCCGCTGACAAACTGCAATTTCCTGTTTAATTACAGATATCTCATTGCAAACAGCTAATGTCTCAGGTGCACGGTGAACATTATTTATGCCCAACAGTTGAGGACAGTAGTTCCCATTGGTTACATCTCTGCTAACAAATAAAGCATTCTGGGGTCTCTTTCCTGGACCCAAAGGCAACACAGCACACAGCCTTTTAGCTGAAGTCTTCTCCTTCCCCCCAAAACAAGGTGGACTTGCCCACGGTGCCTACAATGGGCAGTCCCAGGGTCTAGAGGCACTCACCCTGCAGAAGAGAGGAAATAAGAGAGATAAATAAGGCAGCACTGAGAGTGCAGATATTGCTCAGAAGAGCTTGTTTTGTGTCTCCAACCCCTCCTTTAGCCAAAGGAAAGGGATCTTCCTGTCTTGGGACCTTTTCATGCAGCTTCTGAGGCTAAACTCAAGGATTTAGTTATTGCCAGTTTGGAAATGTTCTCTTGAAAATACAAACCTTCCCTTAGAGACAGGAAGTGTGGGGCTTAGGTGGGTCCTGAATGAGAGATACCTCCTGCTTAGGCTTTGTGAGTGGTTCAAGAGAGGCAGATCCTAGGTCATTGCAGAAACATTTTATTTCCTGAGGAGATGAAAGAGCAATTTAACTAATGGATTTAATAATTACAGCCATTCAGACCATTCTTCTCATTCCTAAATATTTCAGCTACTATGGTCCTTGAAAACACAGACCCTTTGCCTGGTTTATCTTGTCAAATATCTATAGAGGTACGTTACGTCAACAGCACTCTGAGCTCTTTCTTAGAGAGAGAGGTGTTTTACAGTGGGAGTGTAGTGCTGTAAATAAATCACCTTCCTGTGATTATCAAGAGCTGCCCATTAGCACAGCCCTTGAGCACTTTCAAGTTTAATTAGGCAGGTTCTACCCCACAGGGTGACCTGGGAGAGCTCTGGTAGTCAGGGGGATGATGCCGGAGAACCCCACACCAGCCGTGGGCCCCAGCCCAGCTGCAGCCACAGAGGTGAAAGTGCCCTCTTCCTGTGTAAGCGAGTTTGGTTACTGTGGGTGGTTTTACCACAGGGTTGCAAAGTTCATACCAAGAGCCATTTATGTTACACTTGTGTTTCTGCACCGTGCAAGTGGTTCGGTGTAGACATAGCTCTAGGGCTTGCCTGTGCTGTAGGTAACATGTTTGGAGGAATAACAGGCAACCCTATCCTGATTCCCCTGCCATGGAAGCACACCTTAGACTGGCAGCAGAGTTCATTTGGTTGCATAGCTTAAATCAAGCCAGCAGAGCAGACAGGATGCAAACAGTGGCGGAGGAGGAGCTGTGGCGCTGGGGTGAGGTTAGGTAAGGCAGGAGCATGTGACGGCACAGGCGAATCCGTGCTGGGCCATGGGGACAAAGTGCGCCGTGTTGAGGCAGGGCAATGGGCCAAGAGGTGTGATCCCGCTCCCAGCTCATGGCAGCACACATTGCTGACGAGTGACTGGGGCACAGCAGCTTTTTGCCATGTAGAGTCCTGTCCCAGGTGTTCTGGCAGCGTGGGACTGGTATAAAGCTTAGTCTGCTTAACAGAGGATTCTTTGGTCACAATGCCTTTTCTCTGGATGGCAGTTCAGACTCTGCCAGCACCACCAGAAGCTGCTTTTTCTAATCCTGACAATAAATCAGTGTTCTGAGGCATGGAAGCTGTGAATGTGTAATAAAACGTAAGAGACACCAGAGTTAATGGATAAAGTAAACTCCCCTGGAGCTCATTCAGTCTCCTCTAGACTAAATTTTTCCTTCATATTGCTGGGAGGCAGAAAAATAAATTTGCCGTTCTGAAGGAAACTATGTAAGTTCCCTTTTCTGATAACCTCTTTTGACAAACAATTTCTGAGTGATGCTTATTGTCTTATTTTAAATAAGACATTAAGAACAGCAGAGAGGGGCCTGAGGATGTTGATTGATGGCCGGCTGAACATGAGTCAGCAGAGTGCCCAGGTAGCCAAGGCGGCCAACAGCATCCTGGCCTGTATCAGAAACAGTGTGGCCAGTACGTCCAGGTAAGTGATTGTGCCCCTGTACTTGGCACTGGTGGGACTTCACCTTGAGTACTGTGCTCAGTTTTGGGCTCCTCACTACAAGGAGGACATTGAGTTGCTGCATCATGTCCAGCGAAGGGCAACAAAGCTGGTGAAGGGTCTGGAGCACATCTCTTATGAGGAGCAGCTGGGGGAACTGGGGTTGTTTAGTCTTGAGAAAAGGAGTATGAGGGGAGACCTTATCGCTCTCTACAGATACCTGGAAGGAGGGTATAGAGAGGTGGATGTTTGCCTCTTCTCCCATCTAACAAGTGATAGGACAAGAGGAAGTGGCCTCAAGTTGCACCAGGGGAATTTTAGATTGGATATTAGGAAGAATTTCTTCACTGAAAGGGTTCTCAAGTATTGGAACAGGTTGCCCAGGGCAATGGTGGAGTCCCCATCCTTGGAGGTATTTACGAGTCATCTAGACATAGTGCATAGGCACATGGTTTAGTCATGGTTTAGGGGACTTGTCAATGTTAAGTTGATTGGACTTGATGATCTTACAGGCCTTTTCCCATTGGGACAATTCTGTGATTCTGTGAAAATAGAAAAGCTTATGCCCTAACTAGAATATACCTGTTGGCATACCTGTTATACCTGTTGGCTGGAGGAAAAGCTCTTGTGTTTAATGTTCTTATATTCTGCTGCAACCTGTAAAAGGACAATTGCTGGAAGAGAGGAAATGAGGGTTCTGTGTGCTAACCACGCTCATTTTCATACCTTGATTCTGGAAGCCTCCTGTAAATAAAAGTTTTGAGGTCTTTATCCTCCCTCTCGTGAACACATATCACAAAGCCCCATGATGCTCTGCTTTCCAAAAAGGCCCCAGAGGGAACCAGCAACAATGTTATTTGCTGGTAACCTTTTAATTACTGAAATTGCTTGGTACATGGTTGGCTTGCACTGGCTGGATATCCCTACTAGCCACAGGGGTGGTGCCCTTCAGTGACCCATGGAGCTCACTCTACCACCCTGCACCACCCTCCTTGATTCCTCCAGTACCTTCAACCTCTTGATACATGCAGCACTAAAAGTCACTGGTTGCATCCAAACTTATAAAGACTAACAGTTTGTTATCTACCCTCTGATCCCTCCGGATGGTTCAGTGAGCTCCTTGGTGTTACAGAAAGGCTCTCACCTACCCCACTGTGAAATCTCATCAGCGTCTCCAGAGCAGCAGCTGTGCTGTGAAACTAGATTCAGTAGGCTTCCAAAGAAATCTTTCCCCTCTTTTCCCATGAATTTGATCTACACTGGTGATTCAACAAATGCTTTAAGCCAGCAATGCTGGACTGGTCCCACCTTCTTCTTCCCCTCTGCCAGCACAGGTGTTCGGGCAGCCTGTGTGCGGGCTGCAGCCGCAGGAACGCTCGTGGCAGCGCATGCAGAGGCTGCACGGGGTGTCTGTGGGAAGGATGGAGTGAGACCTTCCCTTGGCAGCACCAGTTTAACACACTTGTGAGACCTTGGTGTGAATCACTGCCCTCGAGCAGCCGCATCAGGCTAGTGAGGGCTAAGCCTTTTTCCCATAGAGTGTTTTATTTACCCAGGGACTGAAAAGCAGTCATCCTATTAACCTCCCTTGTAGCCATGTCTTTCCAGAACCCACCCGGTATTTATTTTAATGGAAAGCAAACATGCCACAGAAATGTAATGGTTGTGGCTATATAAAAAAATCTCCAGGTTTTTTTAATATGCTAATTAAAATCTATTTCACTCAATGGGTTTATTCAGTATCGATCTTCTTACATTTTGGACTTAAAATCTGTTTTCAAGTTTAAACAAAAGCACAAAATTGCACATGGGGAAACTGAACTTACTCTCCAGGGTGATCCTTCGTGCTGACTTTCATTGTAGAATGACAATTAAATTAAGTGCTTGCTAAAAATAAAATTAAAACTTTGTTCGGTGACCATTAAGGTTATCAGGGCAACTCTCACAGAGAAGCCAAAGACTGAAAAACGAAAGGGGGAAGCCCAAGGTGTCCTTGGCTAAATTTCCCCCTGGTGGAACTCCACCTTCAGGGCTGTGACTTTTTCCTGTCCGTGCTGGGATGGGGGATGTGGCTGTAGCTGGCAGAGCAGTAGGGTTGTCCACCTTTGCAAGGGTGTTTACCAGGAATCCTCTGTGAAGTGGCAAGATAAGTTCAAAGCACTGACGTAGGTTAAACATGGAAAGGGCTTAGGTGTGAGAGAACTTGGAAAGCTGTTGTCTCCATATGTCTTCCTGTGTGCCTGAATACCTCTGAAAATCTCTTCAGACTGTATAGTAAAGCTGTTTTGAGATATATAATTATATGTGTGTTTGTTGTATACTACCCGCCAGTGAAAAGAGTGTTATGGTACAGACTGTATGTTCTCTGAAGGATCTCCCCAGTTTTTGCTCTGCAATAACTTATGAAAGTCAGGAAGTTACAAATTGTGCTGTATTAATTCACATTGTATAAGAACAGGTGTAAAATAACATGTTATTTATTTAAATAAAGTGATGTTGTCTCTTTAAACATTGAAATAGGCAATAAAATGGTTCTGCAAACATGTGGGAACCTGTTCCACCAAACACAAAGTGGTTTTGTTAAAAAGACAAGGAAAAGAAATAAAAGAAAAAAAAGGTTGTCTGTTACATTATGAGATCTTATTTTTTATGGCTGTATTGTGGCTGAGGACAGGCTTATGTGTGAATATACTAATAAACTGTGAAGACTTTCTGAGATTGAGATCAGAGACCTTGCAGGTCACTCCTAAATTCACGTGCCCTTTTGGTGAACTATTTTGCTTGGTACTTTCCCTTCTCATTCCATTACAGTCTTTCAGTAGGTTTTGAAGACCAAATATAACCATAAAGCCAACCTAGCACTCACTCCTTACGCTCCCTTCTATTTCACTTGCTCACGTGTCTGCACTGTCACACGATGACAAGCTGCCACCCTGAAATACTCCCTGAAAACCCATTTCCTACCATGATCATAAAAAATATTCACTCTCATCCAAAGAATAACTTCACCCCAATAAAATTATGAGCCTGTGATGAGCCTCTGGATCTCCCAAAGCATTTAGGTTTGGTCTTTGTAAAAGTCTCGGAGAGTAGAACCAATGCTTGTCATCACCTGGAGGAGCCCAGTGCCCCCGATCAGCAGAGGCCAGATTGTGTGTCTGCTTGTAGAAGAAAGCCAGCCAAGGAGAAACACATCATCTCCTGGAAAGCCTTTTCTGTGCCAGGGGGCAGGTCCCCATCCAATAGGCATTAGCACATTCCAGTGAATCTCACTTCTTTTCTTCAAATGTCCAGCCATTTCTATCATTGTATGCAGGAGAATAATTATTTAAGAAAAACCTTCCATGTGTAATCCCACAACAGGAAAAAATAAAAGGAAATGGAAGGCTTATAGGAAACACAGGCATGGACTGGTCTGGATGGACTCTTCTCTGCACTGTTCTCTTTCACATCTCTTTGGATTTGGCCCCTGCTTAGCTGTCAGTCTTTTAAAAGATGAAACAACTGAATTTATGGTATTATTGTAACAGGTGATGACACTTCATTATTACAGCCAAGCTGTACATTAGGAGAGAAGATGTGTTTTTATCTTTACACCATTCAGTGGATGCTGTATGAGGAGAGGACCCTGTAAGTGTGGACAGAACCCATTCTCCATGACACTTGGATGGCTCTGCCCTTAACACTTTTCTGCTCTGCCTTAGGTGTATCCCCATCATGATGACAGAGTCATCATAAAGAGGCATATGAAAAGTCATGTCATTACTATGAACGCAGTGTGCTTGAAGCTGAAGGGAAGTAGGTGCCTGACACCAGGGAAAGCTTGGGAACACACTTACAGTATTCTGCCCAACTTTCTTAGGTTCTCTATAGAAGCACAGCCTGCAGGACAAATCAATGTATCTTCAAATTCTGCCCTTGGGGATGCTGACACCTCAGAATACCCTGCAGCAACTTGATCTGCTGATGTTCATTGCTTTAAACAATAACCAGGACATAACTTGGAAACGAACAACAAGGTGGAGCTGAAAGTATAAAATGAAAGTCAAGAGTCTGAGCAGCCTGCCTGCATGAGCCTAATTTACATGATATATTGAAAAGCCTTCTAAAATTGAGCCCGTCAGCTCACTAGCATCAGTGCTTTTTCATTCCACTTATGCCAGCATAGTCTTCCCTGTGCATGCAAGTACATGCACGAGTGTAGCTAATAGGATTCGCTTTACAATGCTTATGGTTAAAAGTTTAATAAGTTTTTCAATAGAAAAATGCAAAGTAAATAGAAGGGAACTGACTTTAAAAAATGAATTAATCTGGTTGAGGGGAGTTTTGCTAGCTTATACCAACTAACTATTTTACACTCACTTCCCTATATAGATTGGTGGGATTGAGATATGGATCTGATTTTGGCAGAATCTCCTAGATTTTATCCCTGGATTTGAGACTGATCCTTTCCATAGTCTTGGGCAAACCACTTAATTTCCATGCTGCAGCTTACCTGCCAGCAGAGCAATACGTGCTTCTCTGCAACTCTCGTAGCTAATGAGTTAACATTTGCAGAGAAGAATTCTGAAGATGAAAGACTTGTACAGTAGACTTGGGCTGCAGGCATTTTGGGACCAGGATCCGGGCTGCAGGTGTGTTTGTACAGTGCCTAACACAGCCCGGCCACAGTACTGTGGATAAGCAAGGACAAAAAGCCAGAAGAGAGTGATTGTAATCACCCTTTGGGTTTGCAGTATGAGTAGAACAGCTATCCTTCCCGTTCAGTCTCAGAAATCGCCACAGAGATGTTTCTTTTGCCAGTCTTTGCCATCCTCCACATTTCTCTCTGTAACTTGGAGCCTTCTAATTTTAGAGCTCTTATCTCTATACCCGTTGACTCCCTTACTCCTCTTCTCTGTTGACCAGCCTCTGACTGCAGTACAAGGATGTCTCTCAGTTTTACATGCCCAGGTTAAAGCACTCCAAGGGCAAGAACAAATTATTATATAGGACCATCTGATACAAACTGACAGTGCTTCATCTGCAGAATCCATCCCTGTGCACAGTTTGTCACTGAGAGGTTAAGACACTTCTCCTTCCACATGAGGATGCCCTGAGGTTGTTGCCCGCATACTGCTTGGCTGGAGATTTGGACCAAGTTTTACTCTTGGAAAAAAAGAGAAAGAAGAAAGGAATGGCTATGCCAGTTTAAAAAAAAAAAAAAAAAAAAAAAAAAAAAAGAGAAAGAAAGAAAATGACTGAAAGCTGTAGCTGTTTTGCTTCTATGATATGCTGTTTGCTTTGCATCTCCTCTGGGCAGTGTCCTTTCCCAGAAATGAATCGTCTCCCAAGGCATGCCCTGCTCCCTCTTCTCCCACCGGCTGGCTGGGCACACTGCTTGCCAGTTGGGAAAATCCATCATCCAAAGAGTGTTTCGGTGTGGTTCCTCCTCTTGGCTGCTCGAGAAGGTGTGTTGTTTGCTTTGCCTAAGTGCTCCTGGGGCCGAATGCTCCGTTGTTATGTACAGACCATTTCTGCTGTCATGAATCATGTTTTACCACTCCTGTGCTTTTACTTCTGCACCAGGCTCTTTTTTTTTTTTCTTTCAAGCAAACACATTTGAGTTTCCGTGTTTGCTGCTGAAACAGTGCACGCCGGGTACACGGCACAGGCTGTGTTATTCCTGACGTCCTGCCGCTGCTGAGATCAGTAAACCTGCCTTTTGCTCCAGGAGCTGCAGACCATGTTTTTTCTTGCAGCCAAAGGTAAATTGATTCAGTGCATCCTGAAATAATTTTGCCAGACACATATAAAGACAAAAAAAAGGACTTCACTGAAAAAACCTCACGCCGTCAAGCAAAATATGCCCTTTTCTTATCTTATCTATTGTGAGTAACTCAAGCTATTTGCACAACGCCTTGTGCTAGGAAGAAGTTGTTTGTACATGTTTCACTCCCTTTTTTCCAAGTTTTGGATTTTGAATGAAATCTTTCTCTTCAAATTCCTCCTCCCTGTGAAAAAGTCATGGTTTCTCTTTCCCATGCTTCCCTGAAGGTTGGACCCAGCCCTCTCTCCAAAGATCCCTTCGTTGCAGATGGTTTTCTATTAATTTTCAAACCGCTTTGGAGAGCTCTCCGCGTCTGGCAGCTCTAACATCCCCTCTCCCTCCCGTCCCACCCACTTAGCCTCAGCCTAAGAGCCCTTAACAAATGACTCCCAAGGAATTTAAATGGCTAACGCTCGCTGGCCAATAAAGAGATGCATAAACTGTATAACCAGGTTACACGGCTCTTGCCATTAGGAAGAAAGGTTGCTCGGGCAAAGGCGTGAGTCCTCTTAACCTGTCGCACTTCGATCGCGGGACCAGAAAGGTAAGGGAAATCTTGTTTGCTCTGTAGGGCTTTTTATCTGGTTTTCATTTATCAGAGAGTTGAGACCAAAAGTATGTCATTGTCAAGGTATCGGGTTTGGGTTTTGCCTTCCCTTAGAGGGTCCTAAAGAGTTGTCTGAGAAGGAAGCAACTACTTCCAAGCTTGAAGAACGAACTCGATGTGAATATCTAAAAGAATTTACGTAGCAAAGAGCAAAGAGAATGTCAGAACAGTGAAAACTAAACCACTGATATTTTAGACAGAGGAAAACGAATAAAATCGTGTCTCAGAGATATTTTTCCTTCTGTCTTAAATTAATGAAGTGAAAGGTAGCCATTTATAACTGCCTGACGTGTTTTCAATTGGTCTGTCTCTGCCATTGTCTGTGTTGCTTGGTATTTTATTCTGCTTTTTCAGGAGACTGACACAAAAATCAAGCTTTAAAAGTGGATTATCAGCTTTAGGTACAGAATTTGGGGCTTGTAGATTGAAGGTGTCTAGGAAGGTTGAGCAAACGGGATATATATGCAAGTATTATTCATACAAATGGATCTATATAACTCATTCGATGTACTGAAAATTTGATAGCATTTTAAGAAAATCGGTTCTCATATTGTTCTTTCATATTCTACTTAAGCAGCATGTGAGATGTTTAAGGCTTGTATATGACATAGGGCACGTGATGTTAATCTGTTAATTTATTTGTTTATTCATTTATTGCTTTATTAGGGTCAGTGCTGATAACAATAATGAAGTTTGAACTTAAATCTGGAAAAAATAATTTGAATCTAAAATATTTTTTTTAAAAAGGGGGAAATGTAGTAGTTGTAAGTAAGGTTTGATTAAAGCCAATGACAAAATCATCCGTTCACATGTGGACCAGATGCAGAAGTTGTGTATAATGGTATCCTGTCCTGAGCTAGGTGGGATTGAAGCTATGCTTCAAAATGTGAGTGTAAAGTGCTTCTTCACCCTTTGCACAGCCAGGCTTGCCATGGATGACAGCCAGTGCTCAGAGTTTGTGAGAGAGGTGATGGCAAAATGTTACTGCCATCCCTTGTGATGCTCCATGGCCTGACAGGCTGGGATGCAGAAGGGGCATCTTCTTCAGTCATGTTATCACAGCTGAACTCTGATGGCCTTCACACCCAACACTGTCCACGGTGGTGCATGTTGGTGATAGCTGATGATGTTCCACCAAAGACCTTGCCAGTGTCTGAGAGAGTTGAGAGAGCTTTAAAATTAAGTTAAAACAGATAATCTAACAGAACTGCAAAACATGTCCTTTTTGCTTGTCAAGACAAGGCCATATGACTGTCTATCTAGAGTTTGTTGTAATGTTGTTGGTTTGATTATTTTTCCATGGGTTTCTCATATAGCTCTGCACTGTATAACTGAGATTAGATAATGTATTGGATAAAGATAAGTTAGGTTTAAAAAGAAGGACTAATTTCCTACTCTTTTTAATAATTTCTATTCATTTCTGCATTTCAGCTCCCTTCTTTGCTGAAGAAATTATATTAAATCAAATGGTGCTTGTCTTCTCTTTTCAGCTTTTAATAAAAAAAAAAAATCCCAGTTAAGGTCAGCAAAAGGTGAATTTCAAATGACATCTGTCTTAAATCCCACTCCTTTTCTGTAGTGCAAGGAAATTTCATTTCCAAACCCTACGTATTTCCAACTAATCTGTAATTTCAGTAGACTTAAATTGTCTTGAGTTAACCCAGCACAGGAATGGTGCCTCCCGAGAGAGTCCCTGCCTTGGTTAAACATTTTTTTTTAATTTATAATATTAACCCTGGGCACAGGTAACGAGTACTGGAAATATCTTCCTTGTACTTGTAAACCTTGTTTCTCAATTTCAATTCAAGGTTCAAAGGTTTGTACAAACTTCTTAGATCAGAGGTCAGGTACAAATTACTGCACTTTGTAGCTTCTTTCTGCCGATATGACAGAATTTCACAGCAAAGACGATTGCCTTTCATCCCCCTCTGCTCCACACAGGCAACACCAGGCAGTTAAAAGTGTGATATGTACAAGTCAGCCATTGGTACCTGAGTTTAATAAATAACTAACTCGATTTCAGTGGTGCAAGGTGCATATTATAAAAGGGGTCAAATGTCAATGCACAAAGGGAGAAAAAAAACTACCCAGCCAGTGACTAAGGCAAATGCTTTGAGTTTAATGTGCTTTCAGCAGTGAACATTCACATCCCAACTGTGGTTTGCTTTATGTTGATTTTCATTTCTGTGACCTGAGAGTGAGGGAACATGTTGGGCCCCTTTCAGTTTTCCCTGAAACCTCTGCCTGCTGGTGAAAGCCAGGTTGTAGGTTGGGACCCCCGTTCTTGTGGTGTTCACGTAATGAGCTGAGAATGTTGCATTAGAAATTGTGCATAAGATTAGGGGGAACTGAAAAGTCTGAAGCTATTTTCATTGTTATAAAATTGACTAAGCAAAAGTAGACTTTATACGAACAGGCAGAATGTGTTGTTTCACTCTGGGATCTCCAGAAGAGTTAGCTGAAAAAGTTAAATCAGAAAGGTTGCAAAGAGAAATGTAGTTTATGAATTTTTTTAGATACTCTTGGTTGCACTGTAGAATGGAACATGTTACTGTAATGTTTACATCAACAGACAGAGTTCTGCATTATAATAACAAAGAAAAATCGCAAGCACGTGCACACATATCCCTACTCAACAGAGTTCAGCAAAGCCTTTCACAGACATTTTCAATGATCAAACTAAATCACCGTGTTCCTATATAAGAGTTTTCTTTGAAAAGACGAGAAGTGAAACAGGTGAATGTCTTATCTTTCCTATGTAATAATTAACAGATTAGTCTAGTTGTGGTTTTGTTTTTCAGTTAGAGAAGATTGTTTTTCCTGTCTTTCTTAGAGCAAAAGCTGTTGAGCTCCTAGTTCACACCAAATGAAATGCTTCTCTCTTTCCTAGAAAGAATGCTTTTTAAAGCAGACAGTTAATGTGGAGGACACACTTATCTGTACCAGCATCTCAGCAGAGCATGCTGTTTAATTGCATTTGTGGTAAACAAACACCTCAAAAAGTTTCCCGTCAAGTACAGCTGATCCAGAATAGGAAAGGCTTGTTACATACTGAGTGACTACATTGCTCTTTATTTATATGTCACACATTTTCCTGTCTGACCATGGTAATAACAGACTTTGTTGATGAGATTGAAATATGAGAATTTGGGGAGAAGGGAAGGGTTGTGTTGTTTCCTGATTTGGAAAACTGATAAGAATGATTACACAACCCATCTCTCATCTTCTCAGCTTTCTTCAACATTTGGCTTCAATATCTTTCAAGATAATAACTTCAGCCTCAGCCAGCAACCAGTCCTATTGAAATAGCTGAGAGTTACAGAATTATTTTAAGCTGAACTGGGTAAAAGACAGAGCTGGGGAAAATGGTACAACACACGGGTTACACAACTTGTTGGGACAAAGTTCTGAATGACTTGCAGCAAAGTGCATTATAAAATAAGGGAGGAGACTGGGTTTCGCTTACCCAAACTTCTTTCAGATGTGGTTTAAGCTGAAATGGCTGGTTTGGCACTGCAGGAGCATAAAACCACTCAAGAAACACACATTACATTGACAGAATTCACATTGCAGAAGCAGGGAAAATAACAACTGTGTTGGTAGGATGATCTAGGTGTTGGTGGTGCTTTGGCATATCAACTTCTTCGTCAGCATCACTTAATTCTCACCATGGGAAAACCATAAATGCGGGAACAGAATTTTCATTTGTGATCATCAAAAAGCAACAGCAAGAAGTAAAGTGCCAGGCTCAGGAAAGTTTTCTCACCTTATTATTTGAGATATCATCATTGATACCTCATTGAGTACTATTTTTGCGGTTTCTAGGCTAGAAGGTCAAGTAGTTGAGAGACCTCCATCCTGGGAATGTTCACTGCTGTGCACTAACAGTGCTTACAGGTAATGCAAGCAGACATTTTGCAGGATCACACTCCAAATTAACTATACCTTAGAAGGATGCAGAGAGGGTAGATAGGCTGGAAGTTGGTGCAATACAAGGTGACTTTATTTTGTAGGGGAACCACAATTTCAGCTCCATTTTTTAAATTGTATATAAAATTACTGTGAGGTAAGATTAATATGGCTAAGGGAACTGGTATAATATGGCTAAGAGAATTACATTTGTGATTGTTATTGTTCTTAATGACAGTGATGAAAATAAAAAGTTTAACCTTCAAATCCCAGTGTAAAGTTGTAGCCAATTGTTGACTGTACAAATTCGGTGTTCAATTATCTGATTAGCATTCAAGTTTTGACCTGGGAAATTCCAGGGTGTTACTTCACAGAATAATTTCAGGTGTTTTCCTCCTATAAAGGGACAATAAGTAAAATAAGAGATTTATAGTAATTTTGTTACAGTTTTTTAGGCCAAACACATTGCTGTTGATTGGTGCCTAGAGGACATAGTTGGGCCCTGTAAGACTTTTAAGGCAGGATTTTCAGTAGTGCTCATCACTGTCTTCAATATATTCCTATAGAAGCCATTAGAGTCTTATAACTGATGTCAGGGGGAGTAGTGCTAGATGCTGAATACTGTTATCACCCTTTATTTTCAGTTTCTTTATGTTCCTTCTTTGAAGAGAACACAATCAAAAGATGAAGCCAACAGGTTTTGGTGTGTTTTTAATGGAACCAACAATTTTTAATGTGTTTAGGCCACTTAGGATGAATTTGAGCAACTGAGAATTGTGCACAGACCCACCTCTGCAGTAGCTTCACCCTGAAAACTGCTTTTCAGGCCCAGAACCTTAACTTGCCCATACAAGGGGAACATGACTAACTGATCAGAATAAAACTGAAGTTTAAGCTTGAAGTATGAATGCTTCCACTGGAATCAGTGGTCAGACCCCTGATGACAGGCCCTAGGTTAGGATGCCGAGTGTCACCGTTAGCAGAAGTGGGAATTTCAGCAGCTAGCCTAGGGATTTAGTTGGCTGGTCTTATCCTGCCCCTTAGGTACTTTACACTTTCTCTCTACATTTAAGTATAGTACTTCCAGTGGCAGAGAGCCATGCCTGAACGTACATGAGAACTGATTAAGTAGACAACCCTTAGGAGCCGCTGAAGGAACTGGGATTGTTTAGTCTGGAAAAGAGGAGGAGACCTTATCACTCTCTACAACTACCTGAAAGGAGGTTGTAGCAAGATGGGGGTTGGTCTCTTCACCCAGATAACCAGCGATAGGACAAGAGGTAATGGCCTCAAGTTGCACCAGGGGAAGTTCAGATTGGATATTAGGAAGAATTTCTTCACTGAAAGGGCTACCAAGTATTGAAACAGGTTGCCCAGGGCAGTGGTAGAGTTACCATCCCTGGAGGTGGTCAAGAATTATGTAGATGTAGCACTCGGGGATATGGTTTAGTGGGCATGGTGATGATGAGTTGACAGCTGGACTGGATGATCTTAGAGGTTTTTTCCAACCTTAATGATTCGGTGAGAAATGATGTGGCACAGCAAATGCTGCTGCACATGCATTTCCTCAGGTCCCATGCAACATCTCAGCCAAAAAGTTTCTCCCATGTGGCCATAGCTGGAGATGGACAAGTTTGATTGCCTTAATTCAGGCACGTGCGTGATGATGAGAATATGCAGTGCTTTAGTGGTGCTGGCAGCAGGATAGCTTGCACAGCAGACAGGCATGTCGTTGTCAATAACTAGTGCTGATCTAATCTATGAGAATACTCTCCCAAGCTGTTCATCACAAGCTACTCATCAAGTCTCTTGCTAGTCAATGTTTCTGCCCCTTTGGGTCTGCTGAAACAGTTCACCACTTTCTCCACAGAGTTTTGGCAAAATGACCCAGATTATTAAGAAAATTTATCCCTTCAATTTTTTTACCCTAGCCTGGGGCAGCTTTTTACCCAGTTCTGCTGCAGGTAAAACAAAGTGTCTGACACACTGCAGACATTGTCATGGCCTGTTGGCTTCAAGTAATGCTTTTCTTGTTAGAGGTCTGAAGACATCATCCATCCCCAGAAACCTTCTGTTTCCTGCATGAAAGACTTCCAGAAAAGGTCCTTAGCCAAAAAGCTGTGTTGAAACGCTGCACTCTCTTGCACTGACCCACCACAAGATTCAACTTCAGACATTTGCATTTCACTAGCGACAACAGGTAGGGAAACAAGCTGTGGTCCAACTCCTGTTGAAAACCACACTGAGGACTAGCCTTTGACACTTGAAATATAAATTAATTTGGAGTCAGGTGAAGTCTTTTCATGGATTTTTGCCAAAGATTGGACCCTTTTTTCACTGCACCTGCTGCTGCCCTCTTGGCCCCTGTCTGCACTGTGCGTGGAGAGGAGCCAAGGACACTGCATCCAGCAGGATGTCTCCTAAGCTGATTGCAAACAGAGGATGAAGCCAGGAAGCACATGGGATGGCAGCGAGCGCTTGTGGGGCCAGTGGCTATGTTAGGCACATTCATAAAAGAGGTGGGACTTTCTATTTTGCCATTAATTTGTGAAGGAGCCCCTTGCACGCCAGGTCCCTGCCGTGGCTGTAGCTGAGGGACTGCAGGACTGGCCCTGCATCCTGCAGCCTGGCACACCGTGGCTCAGCTTTGGTAACAGCCCCAAAGACATTGGCTTTGTTCAGCTCATTTATGCAAATAAATCATGGGAGAGGAGTGGCAGTCTTGCCAAGAAAAAGAAAACTGATGTATAATGATACCATAGTTATCTTTAAAGGGAAGGTAGCTTGCACATTACACTTGAAGCAATGCTCAAGCCACTACCTTATTTTGAATTGATGTGGCCACTTTTTTTTCTGTTCAGCTGATAAATCTGTAAACAGGCAAACTGGTTGTCAGCAAGAGCATTTTTGTGGATATCAGAGTTTGTGATAAAGTTATATAATGATATATGGATGTTAGAGTTTGCGATAAAGTTGTTCTCAGTAAGCTGTTGTTGTTGTTTTTATATACATTTTATGTATCTAAAGTTGCCATGAAAAAGGAGTTTTTAAAAATAAAGTTTTAACAGTGGCCGTGCTTCCAGAGCTGCTGCTCAGCATCAGCACCAGGATTACCATTTGCCTATATTATTTCAACTGAAAGACTGGGAAGGTCACATTGAAACCAGTAGCTGTTATTTCTCTCTGTTCCCAGGGTGTATTTAGTTAGAATTTCAGTGATCAACCTTCCCTTTGCAGCAGCTATGGCTTAAAAATGCAAAACTGTGGCGGTTTCTTGAAGCAAGCAGTCTGCCGTGCAGTGTCCGTGAGGGCACGCTGTGCCAGCTCTGCAGGAGTTTGGACGGTCCAGGGTCTGCAGCTGGGACATGGGTGTCCCCATCCCCTTCTCCCTGTGGTTACTGCAGAGCCAGCGGGTCTCCTGGGGCTCTCCTGCTGACTGCCCTGGTGCTGGCACCTGCCCCACTCTATGTGACCGCTGATGGCTGTGTCACCTGCAGAAGGACACATGATGCCACTAAATCTATGTAAGGCAAAACTGAAGGGATGAATTAAGTGCAAACATAAACAACCTCATTTTCTAGGAGCACGTGAGTGGAGTGGACATGTGGCTGCTGCCACAAGGACACCGGCTGTGTCCCTGTGTTTGTAAAAACCTGTTTTACCAGACTGGGATCAACAGAGGAACAGGTGGCTGCATAACTTCACAGGACAATGCCCAGGCCTGGACAAGCCCAGGGATAAGATGCTATATGGACTGTGAGCATTGCTTTCTCATTGGGGCCTGAGCTGCCTTTGACCTGGCACAAGGGACATCAGCCTTTGGCCCTGCATTGTTGTTAATCAAGGCGTGGTGTTATTTAATAAAAGTCCTGCTTGCTCACAGTATGCTTTAGGTCAATCACTGCCAACACAGTAAGTTTCCCATTTAATATTCTGAGTTCTGATCCAAAAAAAGATAGGCTGAAAAGAAGGCAATTAATGTTTAGGGCAAGAATTATTTACACCTGCATGACTGGCAGTGAAGAAGGAGTTCCATGAGGAAGGGGAAGTGAAATTGGAATGGTTTCAGTGAAAGGTGTATTTGAGAGTTCACCTGTGTGAGGGAAAGTCCTTGGAGCAGAGACACTGAACTGAGGGCTCGCACACCTGGCTCCTGGCAGACATTAGCATCCATCTAATGTGGTGTTGAACTATCAGGCAGGCTTTGCCTTTTGCTAAGTAGAAAATAAACCAGTCTCGTTTCAGTCCCCATAATTAGTCATTTAAAACTTAGCTGTCTCCAGAGCACAACCTTTCTCACTAGCAATTAATATTTTAGTCTATCTCTCTCTTTTATGAACCTTTGTCATCAAGATCAGATGTACCTTCCTCTTCAGAGACTAGAAATGAAGTGCTTATATTTCACAGAACACTGTATTTTAATGTAGCTTAGTTTTTGCCTCTTCTGGCATTAATCACACTTGGTGGATGTACCAAAATCAGGCTGGCTTTATTAAGGCCACTAAACCCACAGTACATGGGCTCATGCCTTGTGTACACCCATAACACATGGTAGCAAGTTTTTGCAACTAGCTTACTGTGGACTAAAAAATGCACAAGTAGCGTTGAACACTTTGGAAATAGGTATTTTTGAAAACAATTTTCTTGAGAGTGATTTCTTTTCAACACGAAAAAGTTAGGTTGTGTTGGCAGCCCATTTTTTAAGGCAGTGACAACAGGAGGAGAGAAAGCTCAGACCAGACATGCCTGTGTTTTTTCTCATCAAGGTAGATGATATCTGAACTTCACGAAGGTGTTGATTGTGTCATGCAGCAACGAATGTTAAGTGTGTATTTAGCTACATCAAGTAGGACTATATGGGCTCTGTAATTGTCTTAGGTAGTAGACACTTATGAAACCCAGCTCTGTGGAGCTGTACTGAAAAAAGTTAAACACATTTGATCACGAATCTTGATTCCCTATAAATTACATAGGGATAAATGCATTTTAGATTCACAAAGAAATTTAATAATTCACTATCACAAACAGTGTATGGTAATGTTTGCAGCAAAGGTTGCCATCAGCGCTTAGCAGCAGCTTCAGGTACAACTTCCAGTACTAGAAATCAGCCTGCTGGTGCAATGCAAAGTGCTGGAAAATATGCCAGTTCCTGGACTGCCACCAAATTACCAGCTGGTTTCTGATGGATAGGGGAGGCTTTGCTCTGCTTCTCCCCTCTCCACAGTCCTGGTGCCCATCTATAGCTTTCTAGACTATAGCCCCAGTGACTGAGCCCTGTAGACAGCAGACTACAGAGACTTTTATTTTGTAAGTTGACCTAAAACTGATGGTAATGAGTCATTTATCAACCTACCCAAACCTGGGGGATAAGTAGTTCACTTGCCAACAGGTGGCCCATATAAAGGTAGTGATTATTCCCCAGTAAAGTGTTCCTTTCCTTTAATTCAGGGAAAAATGAAGTCACATTTTTAGGAACAAATTGTCAAGTGAAAAATGAAAATTATTTTCTCTGCTTTAATTTTTTAATTATATCAAATAATTCCCGGGAGTAAAATTAAAAAGTCTGACTGTGACACATTAAAAAGGGGGAACATTTGAATCCGAGGGAAACGTGTTTATCAACAACATTTTAAAGCAAGAAGCTACCAAAACTGATGCACTTCCATGAAAGACGTGGCTCCAAAGAAATTATGTTTTCTAAAGTATTTCCTGGGCATCAGCATTGCTATTACTGCTCTCCATCTTTTTTGCCTCCTTCTCTGCTCTCCATATTTTTAAATTAAAATGGCTTGGAAGTATCAGCACATAACCCCTATGGCTCAAAACACCTGCAGGATCAGGCCCTACCACAGACTGAGACTCAGAGGTCTGGTTTCCAAATTCCAAATACATTTAGGAGCTGAACCAGGCACAATGGTGCTTGCCCTGGCTGGTGCAGAGGCATCTCTGGATATAGACCAGCACAATGCTGGGCAGCTCAGGAGCTTTATTGAAAAAATATGAGGCGCTAAGGTTACTAGGATTTAAATAGGTTTTGTGGACCATGCAAATCAGACTTAGGTGCCTAAATCTTGCACCTGTATTTCTGTGGACTTGGGCCTACTTTACTAGTGAAAGACCTTCCTGCACAGTAACCAGTGCACTGAAAATGGCCAAATTGTTCTAACCATAAGTATATATAAGAGTCTTTGTGGGATAGAGAGAAACCTGTGTCCCACTGAATAACACAACTACATAGATAAATAAATCTACCTGAACCTTTGTCCTTTTTTTTTTGTAGAAAAGCCTGTCAAACTCAGACTGGGAACATTTCTCATGGTGATTTGCAGAGTTTCCTACAGGGGCCAGTGCTTTTTGACAGTTCCATCAACAAACTGGTCATGAATGCAAATCATGGCAAATAATCAGTGGATGATGCAAAGGTTGATGGAGTTGTTAGAACAACAACGAGGAGGAACCAATGGTGTAGCACTCAGTAGGTGGGGTCTACTTAAAAGGCAGCTGGGATAGGGCTGAATGCAAGGTTGAGGCATTTAGGAGTAAGAAACACAAGGTGTGCCTGCTGCATGGGACATAACCTCAGCAAGTGGTGCTTCTGGAAAGGATTTGGGGTTAGAATTGACAAAAAAAATCTCCACATGTTTTGCTAGCAAGAAGGTGTGAGAAGCAGGCTTTGGTGATACAGAGACATGAGGAGGAGAAAGCATGTTGATCTTCATCCTTGTATATAACAAGGGTGAAAGAGGCTGAAAGCCTAGAAAACTGTCAAAAGAGCCACAAAAACAATTTTAGGTAAAAAAATGACTGATTGTGAAGGAATTTAAGAGTTCAGCCTGCAAGTTTTATTTAAAAAGGTAGAGTTGTGGCTTGATTATACAATTTAAACACCATCATAAGGCAAAAGCAGAGGTCTAGAAAGCCTCCTTAATCTATCAGAGAAAGGTTTAAGAAGTAATCTTAGCTGGAAGCAAAAGCCAGACACATCCTCGTGAGAAATACAGCACACTGGCTTGTCTGAGGGACTGATCAACAAACAAGCTGTAAAGGGAAGTGATGGGGTCTACAGCTCTTTGATTCCTTAAAATCAAGGTCCTTCTGGAAGATACTATTTACCCAGATAAACGTTATAGGACTCAATGTGCAAATAACAATAAAATGTAATGGTCCATGTCATATACCATCACTCGTATTAAAAGGTCTGATGGAGTTTCCAGCTTTAAAACTCAATGAATTAACTACTCTCAGAGTCCCAGAGTGTTCTACTTAATTGTGCTCAGAGAGGAAGCCCATTGCCTTGCAGTTGTGGTTATTAGCGTGGTCACCTCCTCCTATATGTCTGCATTTACCACTCTCTGCCTGTGTTCAAATGTAGAATGAGGTTTCTGAGATTTTCCTTCCTCTTGTTGGCTTGCAGGGCTGTGCTGGCCACTTGCTCTAAAGCAAGTTGTCTGCCTTAAGGGAGTGATTCTCTTCAGCTTTTGTGACATCCTGTTGTAATAACAGAAGAGACAAACATCTCAGACATTGTACCACAAGCAGCAGGCAACTCAGAAGCTTGCCAGATTGTGCTTTGGTCCCTGCTGATGATAAAGCATATGTATTGTTTCCTACTCAAGAGTTACTGTGAAGGCCTGGAGGAGTCAGGGGTTCTTACCAGATGGAAACCGTGTCTGGTGCTTCTCATGCATTTGCCATCTTTCACTGTGGACTGTGGCACCTGGCACTTGCGCTGTTCAGGAGTAGATGGATTAACTGAGGAATGACTGAGAGAGAGGAGAGGGCTCAGGAGGTGGTAACCTCTGGCTTCATGACAGTATTTTCCCTTTCCTAGTCCTGTATGACACTCTCCTTCCTCTACCCCTTCAAAGAGGAGACAAGCCTCCCTAGGGTCTTCAGGTTTTGAGGTGCTTGGTGGCATCTGCTCATGTTATTTCAACCTCCTGTGCAGCAGCTCTTGGTGCCAGGGTGATACAAGCAAGTGATCCTCCATTGCCTACACCCAGGATGTGCCTCTTGCAGTATCAATGTTCAGGCTGGTGTGGCTCATTCATCTGCTTTTCTGCAGCCTTAGTCCCAGTCTGAAAAATGAACTTGCAGAACAACTACAGGAAGACAAAAGAGAAGGGTGGGATTCTCGTGGTAGCAAATAGCTTCTAACGAGTGTCCTTCTTGCTTTTCCCAGGCTTTATCAAGCTGTGAATGAGTTTGACACCATGACTGCTGAGGACTCCACTGCAAGGATGAGCAACGATTCCTCCAATGTGGCTACCACAAAAGTTCCTGAAGGTGTTGCCGGCGCACCTAATGAGGCAGCTCTGCTCGCCCTCATGGAGCGCACTGGGTATAGCATGATCCAGGAGAACGGGCAACGCAAGTATGGCGGCCCTCCTCCAGGGTGGGAAGGCCTGCACCCTCCTCGTGGCTGCGAAGTCTTTGTGGGTAAGATCCCCCGCGACGTCTATGAAGATGAGCTGGTCCCTGTGTTCGAGACCGTCGGCCGCATCTACGAAATGCGCCTGATGATGGACTTTGATGGGAAGAACCGCGGCTATGCCTTCGTCATGTACACGCAGAAGCACGAGGCAAAGCGTGCCGTCAGGGAGTTGAACAACTACGAAATCCGCCCCGGCAGGCTGCTGGGTGTGTGCTGCAGCGTGGATAACTGCCGGCTCTTCATCGGGGGCATTCCCAAGATGAAGAAGAGAGAGGAGATCCTGGAAGAGATCGCCAAGGTGACGGAAGGTGTGCTGGATGTCATTGTGTATGCCAGCGCCGCAGACAAGATGAAGAACAGAGGCTTCGCCTTTGTGGAGTATGAGAGCCATCGAGCAGCAGCAATGGCCAGGAGGAAACTCATGCCGGGAAGGATCCAGCTGTGGGGACACCAAATTGCTGTTGACTGGGCAGAACCAGAGATAGATGTGGACGAAGATGTCATGGAGACTGTTAAAATCCTCTATGTAAGGAATTTAATGATTGAGACTACAGAGGACACCATTAAAAAGGTCTTTGGGCAGTTTAACCCTGGCTGTGTAGAGCGGGTGAAAAAAATACGCGATTATGCCTTTGTGCACTTTACAACCAGGGAAGATGCCATTCACGCCATGAACAACCTTAATGGTGTCGAACTGGAAGGCTCGTGCCTGGAGGTTACCTTGGCCAAGCCAGTAGACAAGGAGCAGTACACTCGCTACCAGAAAGCAGCAAAAGGAGGGGCCGCAGCAACACCCGAAGTAACTCAGCAACCTAATTATGTTTACTCTTGTGACCCGTACACACTAGCGTATTATGGATATCCGTACAATGCCTTGATCGGGCCCAACAGAGATTACTTTGTGAAAGGTTAGTAAGCACAATTTGGGAATGTGATGGGCAGGTTTGATCTCAGGCTGGTACGACTCAAGGGCTGCCTGAGCCAAAGGACAACTGGTGCTATGCACTTCGTTCTTAAACACCCTTTTATAGGTCTTTTTGCCACATTTCTGTTAAGTCTTATTTTAATTCATGACTATACAGAGTGCATTTATCTATAACTAATTGCTCATGTACAGGCTAGTATGAGAGAAGCATCAAAAATATGGTTAAGAATGAGCTAACAGACCAAGCACGGGACGGGGAAGGGAGGGATCTGGTTTTTGTGAGTGCTATACTGAGTCTGAGCAAGTGCAAGGACTCCAGCTTCTGATGCCTCTTTCCAAAGAGCTGCATCCTAAGTATTAGAGATTGTAACAGCGTTCTCCCTTTGCCTTCTCTGGAGGTGTGGGTACAGTGACCTGGTCATCCAAAGGAAGGGATGTCTAGGAAATTCTCAGTGGGGAGCTCTCCAGGTGTCATTTGCCCTTTGCATTAAAATGGCAGTAGTGCTGTGTCCTTTATAAAGTCATTTGAGAACTACGAGCAGAAGGAATCACATGAGTGCAAAATAATTCTTTTATTGTGTATATTTTAATTAGTTATTGGTTATAGTAATTAAAAATTAACCAAAAATCAGTTATTCATAAAAATCCCTAGCAGCTATAACTGGTGTTATAATTACAATTATCCTGTACTTACAGGAATTATAGTTTCCTGAAATGTAATGTGTATTTCCATATAACAGGCAGTTTAGCATGAATATATTCTTAAAGCACTCATGTAAACCAAGAAATATTTTTAACCCTAGTTGATCAAGAATTTAGCTTCTTCTCAACTTGCAGATTTGTACTTACAATGAACTACAGAGGAGTTAACTGACAATGTAAATGTTCCATTAGGCCATCACAGAGGGCATGAATACTGCAGTGTCCAAGGTACTGTCGGAACGTGAGTGGAGTTGCTAAGATAAATAAAGGCAATATTTTTGGAGATGGGGTATATTCACATGCAGGGTCCCATTGTGGCCAGCCAAGAGGCTGGGTCTCCTCTGGTGGAGAGCAGAGAGCAGAAACCGTTCCTACTGCATAAAATCACCTGGAGGAGCCCCTCTCTCTCTGCTGAGTGTATGATACCCATAACACTGGCCATGACAGTTGCATCAGTATAAATAAACAGTTTATGTACGGTCAGAAACATCAAGAGAAAAACTTGTGTAGGCTTACCCAGTGCTTCTAAGGCCAAACTCTTCTGCTTTCCTAAGCGAAGTCACTAAGGCTCAGATCAAACTAACTCGAGCAGTCTCATTTCTAAGCCCATGGCACCCAATTTCAGCCTGGGGCTGTTTGTGCTCCCCGTAGGGCTGTCGCTCCCCGTTATTCACCATCCTCTTCTGTTGTTATCATAAGCAGGCAGCATACGAGGCAGAGGGCGAGGTGCAGCTGGCAACAGAGCCCCAGGCCCCAGGGGCTCCTACCTGGGAGGATACTCCGCCGGCCGTGGCATCTACAGCAGGTACCACGAAGGCAAAGGAAAACAGCAAGAGAAAGGATACGAGCTGGTACCCAACTTGGAGTTACCTGCAGTCAATCCGGTGGCTCTTAAGCCCGGTGCAGGTTAGTATGTGCAATGAGGGGAGGAAAGCAGAGGTGGGTAGCAAGCCCCCACTCCAAGCCCTGTGTTAGGCATGTGGGGACCCCTCCAGGGCCAGCCCACAGCTGTGGCAGTGGGGACAGCCCTGGGGCCAGGGCTCAGCGCTCTGCTGTGCCAGATGCCTCCTGGCCCTGGTCGGGCTTTCTGCACACAAGAGGCACACAGCAGGCCAGGGCCAGGAGCCCTGGGATAAACATCTGGGAGCTCTACAGGCCAAATTAAAAAGGATTGAAGCTGTGCCCACCCCTCCTGTCCCCTTTTGCACGTCCTCAGGAGGAAGCAGACTTTCCTTTTTGTTTAGTCGTGTACATTAGAGTGTGGTGACTAAGAGCAATCTTCCTCTCTTTTAGTTTCTTCAATGCTAATTTCACCCTGGGAGATTCCCACTCCAGAATTCCAGCCAGGCTAGAGCTCTCCCTTGTTTAGTTCATGTTTTTCCAGTGCTACAAAGCTGGGAAAAGGACCTGGGGCTTTCCCACTGCAGGAAAGTCCCTGGCTGAGGCAAGCTCCTCCATCACTCTCAGCAGCATGGGGAAGGAGCAATGCCAGGAGCCCTCGGGGTCCAGCTTCCAGCGATACAGAATCTACAGGAGGGTTCTCAGCTCTGCTGAGCAGCAGGGAGCTGGCCCAAGGGCCAGGGCAGGGATTGTTCCCTTCTGCCACATCCTCATCTGAGTATCCAGCCCTTGCCCTTGCAGGTGAATGGGTTGAAGGCTGAAGCCCTGCAAGTCCTCAAGATCCTGTTTGGGAAAAGTTTTATTTGGAAATGTAGCCTGAGGAAGAAGGTCCTTGCACGTGATGGGGTCCAGCCCTCTTGCAAAAGTCCTCAGGTCTTCTCCCTTTTCCTCACTCTAAGTAAATTGTAATGGCAAGACCTGAGTGGTGTTTAATAATAGAGCTGCAGTGGTTTCCTAAAACACGCTCCATACTGTCAGTGGAAACTACCGCTTGCATCTAATGAAGGCTGTGAAGAGTTCTTCATAACAGCTGGATAAGACAATGTGAGGTCTAGAAACAAAGGAAGGCTGTTAAGATTAGAACAGTTCCCAAAGGAAGACCAGACTTCCTGAGAAAACTACCCACTGACAATCAGAAAATATTACCACTATGCGTTTGTAAAGATACTTCAGGAATTCCAGGTATTACTAAAGGATGCTTGAAAAGTGGGCTTTGAAATGCACTTCTATCAGTGGCAGTTCATTCAACTGCCAAACAAGAGCCTGAAGCTCAAGTCTAAATGTTTCTGCACTTCAAGCCTGTTGAGATTCAGATTTCTTTATCAGGTCTTCCCCTCTCGTATGGTTCCAGCACACCCTCTCAGCACAGAAGCACCTGGTCTGTTCCCCCCAGCTGCCTCAGATGATCTAGTAAGAGATACCACATGCAAGACTTACCTCTGTTGTTCAAAGGGTATGACTCTGAAAGCACATTACCAGGAGAGAGGAGTAGAGATGTACTGGCGCTTCAAAGTTTCCTACCATTTAGAACAACTTTAAAGTTCATTTCTTTGCAAATGGTTAGAAAACTCCTGAGAGGTCACCCCAATACCCCCACTGCCTGTTACTGCTTTTCTGCCAGAATTTACCACAAAATGGAGCATGTGAACTCTCTGCCTTTGCTTCGGTGAGAAATTATCCAGGTTATTTAAACCACTGATAAAACTGGTTTGAGCTGACCGGGTAGACTTGGTGTAGAAAGAGAACTGGAAAAGTTCATGGATGGAGGTCTGCTTGAGGAAACAGTGGTAGTCCACTGGTAGTGGAAACATCATTGCCTGAAAGATACCTGATCAGTTCCCTTATTGCAGTCTCCAGGATCAAAACAAGAGTACTGCTTGCTGACACCAGTCCTTCCAACATTGCACACTTCCACATCACAGTTTCACCCCAGTGAAAGAAACCCGTGTGCATGTTTGGTTTCATTTCTGACTTACTAGCTGCACCTCCCATAGATGCCAACATCACCTCTTAGTCTCTTCTTTATTAATCTGTTTTCCTTGTGAATAACCTTACTGCTGAAAGGCTCACAAGCTGAATGAGGAAGTGTGCACTATGAGACAATGATGGAAATCACAGCATCATAGAACCATTTGGGTTGGAAGAGACCTTTCAAGATCATCTAGTCCATTATCTACCCCCTGTCGTGGGTAGGGACTTCTTTCACAGGTCAGGTTGCTCAAAGCCCCATCTAACCTCAACTTGAACACTTCCAATGATGGAGCATTCACAACTTCTCTGGACAACCTGTTCCAGTGTTTCATCCCCCTCATCACAGAGCATTGCTTCCTTACATCCAATCTAAATCTACCTTCTTTCAGTTTAAAACCATTTCCTCTTGTCTTATCGCTACAGGTGCTGCTAAAAAGTCTATCCCCATCTTTCTTATAAACCCGCTTTAAGTATTGAAAGGCTGTAATAAGGTGTTGCCAGAGCCTTCTCTTCTCCAGGCTGAACAACCCCAAGTCTCTCAGCCTTTCTTCAAAGGAGAGATGTTACATCCTTCTGATAATTTTTGTGGCCCTCCTCTGGGCCTGCTCCAACAGGTCCATGTCTTGTGCTGAGGACTCCAGGGCTAGATGCATTACTCCAGGTGGGGTCTCACCAGAGAGGAGTAGAAGGGCAGAATCGACTCCCTTGACCTGCTGGCCATGCTGCTTTTGATGCAGCTCAGGATGCGACTGGCTTTCTGGGTTGTGAGCGCACATTGCCAGCTCATATCCAATTCTTGTGATTGTTGGGAATGTTCAGCAAAGCACATTTCTTCTCTAAGCCGTGCTGTGAAGCTCCATTTTGGACCACGTACGAGCTCACCATCTCTGAACACCATCATTCTGACCACAGTGTTTTCCCTTTGTCTGAAATAACATAGCTCTAATTATTTTGTGTTGTCCAATTTTGGCATGAGCGAGAATTCTATAAAGAGCAACTGTGTTTTTTTGGTGTCATTAAATAGATTGATCCTGTAGCAGAGAGTTAGGATAAAACATATTTAGGCAAGTTAGTCCTGGGAAATACATAATGAGCTGATGTTTTGCAGGGTTGGCCGACGGACGGCACATAGACTGGACCAGTTGCTGCCTGCAACTTCTATAGCACAAACCACATTTTCCTTTCCCAGAGCAGCTCTGCCTATGGCATCTACACATCCCTTGATCTCCACAGCTGGAGCAGGGACCCCACCAGGACACTAGGCGCTCCCACCCATCCCTGTGCTCAGGCCGTGCTCTTGGCCAGTGGGGAGGACAGTGGTGGTCAGAAGGAGCTGTGTAAATCCAGGTCACAGTTCTCAGTCCCCAGCAATGCTCCAGCCCTGGGATGCCCAAGCTGGGAGCATGGGGGGGAAAGGCTGGGCAGAGCAGGCAGCAACGAGCCCGTCACTGTGTATCAGCCATGGTGCTTCCACCCATGGGGAGGGCAGAGGTGCCCCAAGTCCCCCTTCAGCAAACAGGGCTACCCCCCTGATGAGAGCAGTGCAGGACCACTGCAGGAGAGCTGGGGCAGCCAGGAGGGAGAGCTCTTTGAGATGAGGTCCTGGAAACCCTTTCCCAATGCACCTGATGTATCTGGTCTCTCCTAGTGGCCATCCCTGCCATCGGTGCCCAGTACTCCATGTTTCAGGCCGCACCACCAGCCAAGATGATGGAAGATGGCAAAATCCACACTGTTGAACACATCATCAACCCTATAGCCGTCCAGCAGGACCCAGCTAGTGCAGCAGCAGCCGCAGCAGCAGCAGCCGCAGCTGTAATACCTGCTGTCTCAACGCCTCCCCCCTTCCAGGTGAGTTCAGCACAAGTCCTGCTTCCTGTACATCCCGCTTCTCATACATCCCGCTTCCCACATGTCCTGCTCTGCGTACTCAGGGTTGGGGGGAAAGCCTGGCCTCTTGCCCTGCTCCATTCAGGAGATGCTGTTGAGGATGTGATGGTGCCCAACACCCCTGCAGTTCACCTGCAGTTTGGACAGCTGTTCTCCCACTGTGGGGGACCTAAATCCGGGAGGGAGGGAACAGCCCCCCATGATGCCATACCTCTCATTCAACGGGGCACGCGCTGCCTACGCTCCTGTTATCACCTCCCCTTCTAAGGGGTTTGCGATTCAGGGAGTGGAAAGAGGATATTACAGCAGTTTAAACACTTTTCTTGCAATCTGAATCTGAAGCTTTCCTTGCAGGGCCGCCCCATCACCCCAGTGTACACCATGGCTCCCAACGTGCAGCGGATCCCTGCCGCCGGGATTTACGGGACAAGTTACGTGCCCTTCGCAGCACCCGCCGCGGCCACAGCGACGATAGCCACGCTACAGAAGAACGCTGCCGCCGCTGCCGCTGCCGCTGCCTACGGGGGATACGCCGGCTACATCCCCCAGGCATTCCCGGCCGCAACCATCCAGGTGCCCATCCACGACGTCTACCAGACGTACTGAGACTGTTGGCAAAGGAGGGCGGCGGAGAAACACACACTGAAGGAACACTTTACTATTTATGAAGAAAGAACCGACTGCAAAAGAGTAAATGTTTGGGCTCAGTAAACTGATCAGGAAGTGAAGAATGTCATAGAAAAACGTGTTCAAAATATTTTCTACGCTTGAAGTTTTCACTAACTTTTTTAGGCTATTTTTAAAATTTAACACGCCTGTATTCATACATTTCTAAAGGACCTCGATGCACCCAGCCCACCGCTGACGTGCGTTTATGTGCATCCTAGTAGGGTTGCATGCAGTCTTTTTTTTTTTTTTTTTTTAAGCAGTTATATTTTCAATATATTTGTGGTATGAAGGTTATTTTTAAGTAACTTCTGCACTCCAGAGATGTCTATTTTGTAGTGCCTTTAATAATATATCAGCTATATATTAAAAAGCACACCTGAGCAGCTAGGGAAAGTTTTAACAATATATTTTGAAAAATATATTCAATATTTAAAGAATACATACTTTAGAATTTTTTTTGTTTTTTAAAGGAAAAAACCAACAAGTATCTTATTTAAAGATTTATACTGGAAAGTGCAATTTGAAAAATATGCAAGACCTCTGCATTTTTGTGCTGGCATTAATACAATCTGCTCATTCTTATTTGAAATCAGAAGTAACTAATATTGCTTGTTTGGGAGAAAGAGGTAAAAAAAAACCAACCTCCTCACACAAACCTCTTCACAGCATGATTTGCAGGCCTGTGTTAAGTAGAAGAAAGGCTCTGAGCTTTCCTTAACAACTGGATTTTCTATTTATTTAAGCTACTTGTAGCTGAAGCACATGCATAAATGAGTAGCCAATATTTTGCATGAGGTGTCTTGACTTAGATCTTCATCCGGTATAAAAACCTAGGCTCTTTTTCAATGCTTTTTATGTTATTCTTTGAAGTATATGTTGTAGTGACTGAGAATGTATGCTGTTGTCGGCGAGAGCAGGCGCGCTCTCGCTGAGAGGCTGCACAGCGTTACTTACCCATCGCTCCATCATGTTCTGTGAGAAATTTCCAAGGTACTAGGGGTTGTAGTGATACTGGAATTAGTGAAATGGGGCTAGCCTCCCTCCCAGCCTCCCTTCCACACTTAATTCCCTTTCTCCATAACTGGAGTTGTACATGCACATCAGGGGTGGGAGCGATTAGACCCGATGATTTTAAGACATAGAGCTTGTAAATATCTTTAATACACATTTTTAAAGTCATTTTATGTTGCAAATTTACATGGTATGTGGTTTGCCACAAAACAAAAACCTTTTATTGCGATGTTATAAAAAAAGTTTGTTTTATTAAGAAGTAAATATATTATTGCAGTGTTTGGTGGCCTGTTTAAAGGCTTTTATTTAGTAGAGCAGTGAATGTAAAATATAGTAAAATGGTAAAGAAATATCTTGCCCATTGTATGAAGTGCATCAGCCCTGCAAACACAGTTCCAGTGACACAAGGTGCGAAGCAGGGAGTGAGTAGACAATGTTCCTTTACTTTTTGTGGTATAAATACCAACCGAAGGGGTTTCATACCGAGTATATTTTGACAACAGAACCACTTTCAGACTACGTCCAGCTCAGTTAAGTAACCTTTTACTACACTTTTATTTCCTCGCCTCAGCATTGAGCAGTTGTTTTTTAGGTGCTCTTGCTCAGCCAAGCTGAGCTCTCCTTAAACCTGTCGACCCGTTAGCAGAAGCACTGGTGGGAGGTTAACCATTAGGTCGGACTCTGCCCCTCCGCACCCTTCCCAGGAGACTTGCGTTGCCTGTCCCTGCACTACTGAAGGTGTGCCCAGCCCTCATCCCCCAGGCCCTGCCCGCGGGTTGGCAAGAAGAGGCCACTTGGGCAAAGCCCAGAGGGGAACCCCCAGAGGGGAGGTCAGTACCACCTCCCCTGGCCCCTCCAGCCTGGACATTGCAGGGCTCAACACTAAATGTCGCCGCAGGTCCACAGGCTCTGCAGAAACACCCCTGGGGCTGGGAAGAGGCAGGTTAGTGGTTTGTGTCTCAGCCCACCCCTTTCCAGCCCCACACCACGGCTGACCCACAGAGGAGAGATGAAGAGTGATGGCTCTCTCCCCGCTCATCCTCCCCCCAGCAGCAGGACGAGGGTCCTGCCATTTGCACAGGAGGCAGGGAGAGAAAGGAACCAACAAGGGCAAATCCCGAGGAGACCCAGGCCACCCATGGGTGCTGCTGTGCCAGGGCAGGAGCAGGCAGGACATGGGGACACAGGCAGGACCCAGGGACACAGGCAAGCGGGTCATACTGAGCCTCCAGCCTGTGCCTTTTACACTTGCTTCTAAACCATTTCATGTACACTACTACTGAGGTAAGTCTGATAACTTGAAATGTGAACATCTTTATGTTAAGAACAAACTATTCAAAGGAAAAAAAAAAAATAGTGTGCCTTATTCTCAGAAGAGCTGATATTTTAGGTATTTTATTGTATCTCTGTTCTCTGTATTGTCAGAAGCCTCTAAGTTTATTTAGTTCTTGCTCCATTTACAGTACATTTCTAGGATGTAGTGAATAAAGCATTCTTTAAAAATGGAGACTGTTATTTCATTGCAACATCCCATTGCCAGGTTTAGCCACTCCACCAAGGCTGTGCTCCCCTCCGAGCTGGGGAGAGGGTGTTTGGGGTGAGGGAGGGGACTGGAGCACTGCAGCCAGCATGCCCAGGGGCTTCTACAGGAAGGGGTGATGCCCTGTTCCACCGCCTCACCCATCCCACCACCTGCAGAGGACAGTGCCCTCTCCTCAGCAGGCAAACTGGGTATCTCCCCATTCTTCCAGCAGCCTCTGATCAGCCTAAATCTCTTTCCACGTCCAGTTTGGAATCAGTGCCTGGATGAAGATGGAAGAGCTGAAGCTGGCATATCTCTGTGCTTTCCATCCACTCAGCATGCAAAACCTCTGTAACCCCACTGCATGTCCTCACTGCAGGGCAGAAGCACCGTGGACTGGCACGTGGTTTTCATCACAGCATGTTCCAGCCTTCCAATGCACAGAAAGCTAAGCTGCACCTCTCAGCAGTATTTGCAGTCCTCCAGAATCCCTGGCTGTTTCCTTGGTGTAAGTAAGTCCACCCAACGAAAACATGCTGCAAATACCAAGTCTAGGGAGAAAAGCAGTCTGAGGGAGCAGAGGTAAACAGAGGCAGAGCAGAGAGACGGGAGAGGTGGTGGCCATGAAGGCAGGGATTAGCATTAGTGAGTAATCCCCAGAAGAAGAAAACCAGAATAAATTCTGCACAAGCTTCTGAATCCCTCACAGGAAAGCAAAAGTGTCTTCATTTTCCTATCTCTAGCATCACTTCTCATAATGCAATTAGGACAAGGCACTTCATGCCAACATGCCTGGGGTTTCCAGAAGGATACTAATCATGGGAGATTCCCCTAGTCTTTTTTTGGTCAAGGAAATGGAAATTGTTTGTGTGTGTGTGGTTGTTGTTAGGATTTAGGGCTGAGGAGCAAGTCACCTAATTTTGCCTGTTTTTCCTGTATAAACATTGCAGGTTTGGTTTAGGAGTCTGTGTGTCCCAGCAATCATTTCCACTACCAGGTCAATCTATCTTCCTCAGGGAATGGGTAATCAGCATGATGCTAAAAGCAGCTTTCAAGGAGATGTAGCCATATTAGGACTTCACTTGTCAGACAAAACATCAAGTCACACACGAAGACTAATGTCTTTCTTGCAATACTCTGCTCACCTTTCCACTCACTAGCAGTCCACCTGTGTTAACATGGATGAGAAATAAAACACCAGCAAACCACAGCCCCTTACAGGTGTTCAGAGGTGCGGCATGCCCTTCATAAAAAGCAACATTTTCCAAGTGAGCTGGAGAACTGTGCCGCACTGAAACATGTTCCTGGCTCCTCTTTGCCTTTCTCCAAGCTACCCAAGATTAAAATGAATCTATGCAGCTTTTTCTGAACAAACGCTTTAGAAGATTTTTTTTCATTATTATTTTCCTAGACTGCTGGTTTCTGACTTCAGTTTTGAAAGATCTTAATTAATGATTAACCTGCTGTAAGGTTCAAATATGCAAGTCATTCTCAGGATACTAACATAAACAATGCCAGAGAAATGCAATTGTGCTTTCAAGATGACCTTGCTGCCTTGGGAATGTCAGGAGCTTTGCTGAGGTCTTGGGCACTGTGACAACTCAACACACTGCCAAGTCAATCCCATTCTCTTTCTGGATGACTTTCTTGATGATCTTGAAGAGTAGATGTGCATTTCCCTGGCTGGTATTGACTTCAATCACTAAGAGCAGCTTTGACTTTCTTCAGGAAACACCACCCATTAACACAACTGTGATACAGCTACTATATAAACAGATTAACAAGAAATTTAAGTGGAGTAGCTACTCTGATATTGCAACATCTCATTTATATAAGCACTAGAGCTCAAAGTATATGCAAAACTCATTTTTGATACATCTGAAAAGGTGTACGTGGTACCCCATCTCCTTCTCTGTGGCTGTAACTGGTCTGGTGAGGTCCTGAGCATATACTGAGCTCTCTGCTCCCTGTATGCCCATCAGCCACAAAACTGGCCCATCATGCTGACCTGTAAAACAAATAAACCTCGGACTTACCTCATAACAAGAGAAACTAGCCCTGCTGTGCATCTAAAAGCCAGTAAAGTCGGGTTTTATGCCCCAGTGTGTCAAGTAAATTCTGAATCACGCTTGACTGAGTTTCAGGGCCAAGTCCTTCCCAGCAACAAAACAGTTGGAGGGGTTGCAGGGAGACGCTGCAAGGTAGGGAATTAAAAAAAAGGCAGCAGGTCCTTCCTTCCATCCTGGCACAAGGGCAGGCCGTGCCATGCAATTAAGGTCGTTCAAGATGCCAAAGAGCAAAGAGACTATGGAAATGTTTAGAAATTTGGTACTGTAGAAGCACTTCCATACAAATGATTTCCTGTCAAGCTGATGAGTTAGATCAGTTTTTTCTCCAGCCAGAAAGCCAGGACTGGAGTTCATTGGTTTCCTAAACAAAGAAGATAGAAGCTCTGCCTCACAGTCCTCACGCAGGCAAAACTGCAGATCCGGCATGTGGGAGGTGAGCAGCAAAGGACTAAACCTACACTGGAAAACTTTCTGGGGAAAAATGCTCGGATGTGCTCAGATTTGTCCCACATGCACGAAATGGCCATGTCTTCCCAACATGGTGAACAGATGTCTCCATCTAAACAGGCTGTGCCAGGCAATGCTCTGCCCCACAGCAGGCCCTGGGGCTCCCCACAGCCGCCTTTCCCCTGGGCATTTGCAGTGGCAAGATCACAAACTCTGCTTGGGCTGTGGCTTTGTGCCCACCCTGACTGTTCCTGCACTTCCACATGCAGCTGGTTTGTAGGGTGGCTGTCATGCTGAAGTCATGCCACATTTCATGGTCTGGTTGCCCGTGGTCATAGTTTTACTATGAGACATGATATGCTTTTGTTCATTTTATTTACGTCTTTCCAAACACACACATGCAATTTTTGCCAGGCAGGATGCACTTTGAGCCTGTCCTTGTGCATTTTTGCAATGTCACTGAAGATCTGTGTTAGCCCAGCCACTGCCTGTGATCCACGTGCTGGTGGGAAGCAAGAAGCCACAGTTAACAGAGAAGATCTCACTGAAGCATGAAAAAACCCTTGAAAACAGCCTATACAAGCTACAGGAGTGACCTCAAGCTAATCAGCGCAGAGAGATCAGTCAGAGGCAAACCAGCCTATACCTCAGAGCAGATCCTTTACTCCAAAGCTTTGAAGCAATACCTGCAATGAACAATTCTCACTCCTGTAACAAATCTGGAGGATACAGACCATGGTGTCCTGCAGCCATTCAACAGGGTGCACAATGACAAAGGATTACTTACTAAATTTGTTATGCATGCGCTGGCTGTACACAGGGCACCTTTAGTTTCTTTAGTCTTTGACTTTTCAGCTGCTGTCCCTTGCAGGAGGGCTTTCTGTCCACATGGAGAACCTAAGGATTCCTTTAAGGCTTGGCTTTGCTCCAGGCAGACAGATCCGTTGGCTCAGCATTCTTTGTGCAGGATGCAGGGGGACACAATCCTAGTCAGCAGCTGCAATGCTGGTATCCAAGCAGCACCATGGAGGCACCTTGTTGTACTGCAATCCTCCAAGCAGCAATGATGCAGCGGCTGAGAGCTTGGCAAAGCACTCAGGAAGGCTCTGGCAGATAAAATATTGGGGAGCACCACCACCTCAACAATGGTCAGGTCACCAAGGACATATCCAAGCAAGAAAACGCCCAAGAGCCTTGCCCTTTACTATCATGTAAGTAGTCCAGGCTTACCCTCCACTACCACCAGCTGGGTAGTTTCTTGCTACCCTAAAAAGTGTTGCATTAAACTCCTCCAAAAGACAGACTGACCACCTCTGCATCCACACAGTGGAGTGCTACAGCCTTGAGGGCTGTGGCACACCCCACGCTCCATGCAGACATACCTCCTGCTGCAGTGTCCTGACAATGCTGTCGGCCGTGCCCTGACCCCACGGTGCCCTGGAGCACACCCAAAGGCGAGGGCACACCCATGTTGCAGATGAGCCCCGAGGAGTATGAGGTGACGTACATCAGGCTTGGCATGCATGTCAAAAATGAAAGATGAGGAAGAGCATTATGTCTGACTTGGACTTGCAGCCTGAGTCATGAGGTGTTTGATGATGTACCAGTGAAGACATACCTGGAAAAAGTATTGCAGAAACCATCCAGACAGATTGGGAAACTGTGATGGTGGGGTGTCATCCTGAGGCCCTGGCCTGTGGGAAAGCTGGTCAGATGAGGATGGGTGTCAGCCTGTGGCAGGGAAGAAATTGCTTTGTGTCCTTAATTTGAACACACCTCTCTCCTCACTGGAGGTGCCCCCATGGAGATGTGTGGAGCAAGGTCTCCCCCACTGAGGCACCTGGCTGTGTTCAGGGCTGCACAGAGAAGCTAGTGTGGATTCTGCTGACAGCCACTGCATTCACTTTCAAGCCAGCCCTCCCCAGAGCACACATCGGGGAAGAGAGCAGGCTGGAAATGGAAACCACCAGAATAGAGACCGGGTGATCCCCCAGCCCCGTCCCTTCCCTCACACTGTGAGGACAGTAAGCACAGCTGACCTGAGTGAGACTTCCCACTCCACCCCAATCAGGCTTTTCCACCCCCCCCCTCCCCTCCTCAGGGCCCTGCAAAACAGAAATAAATGGAAGAAATAATTCTGTCAGTCTGTTTTGAGTCTGACAGCTTATTTTTCTTTTGCCAGGGAATTTACTGAATATGACACAGAGAAAGCAATCAGCAAAGAAAAGCTGATTCTCCTCAAGAGGCAGGAACAGCCAAATGCACATATGCAAAGTAACTGAAATAAAAATTATGTATATGACATTGAAGTAAAAGGGATGCTTTTTAAACAGCTCTGATGCTGAGCAGTCCTGTATCAGCAAGGTGACCACTATGATCAACACGAGTGAGATCACAGACATCATTACAGTTGGCATCAAAGGTGCAACATTAAGTGCACCTGAGCCTGAGAAAAAGGTTCCTTCATCCCCATAGGCACTATCAGAGGCTTATTCAGAACCTGTCACTTGCTTTCCCTAAAACCAGACAGCATCCATACTGTCCAACAAACATGTTGTCAATTATACTTTAAATAAAATAATTAGCAATATGGTTTTTCCACTGGTTTCACACTTTCCTCACACAAAGCAGAAGAGGATTTTAGCAGATCACAGACTTTAGGTTGGGTCCTACAATGAGGTTGAGTTCCACTCACAAATAAGTGCTTCAGCTTAAGCTGAAGTAACAAAGACCAGCTGACCAAGGTGTCAGCAGTGTGCCTTCAGCATTCACAAGGGTTGCCACCACCGAAAAGCAGCAGACAAGGACTCGGGCTGCCATGGTTAGCTCCAGAGCTCCAAAGCAGTGAAACCCCAGGAACTGCTTTGAGCACAACCAATGCAAGCCTGCCATTCATGGAAAAAGAAATCATATAAGCTTGCCATAATTTAGAGTTGGGAAGAAAAATCAAGTCCTGTTCAGCATCATACTGCCTCAGAGTCCCAAACTCCTTCATGTCCATCACTCCTTAACCTGGAGACAAATTCCCAAACACCCATCCCAGCCTGCTGACCTCTTCACTGTCCCTGGTAGGCAATTTTGTTGCCAGGTTCAGCCACCTCACCTTTGCTTCAGCCCTCCGACTGGCTGCAAGGGGTGCAGAGACATCCCAAAACTGCAGGCAACTGCCTTGCTATTTGCACAAGGTGCTACGTGCTGCACGAGGGTCCCCTTCTGAGCTCACCTAACATTTATTAATTTCACTGGGGTGACCAAGACCTGGAACCTGGCCCTGCAGCGTGTGTGGTTTTTTAAGACAATCTGTGATTGTTATAAGTGATTTTGTTCCATATTTTGGCTTTCGTATGCGTTCTTCTCAGGCTATTGTTCCTTTTGAGGTTGGGACTAGGACAGCACTGAGGTCTTAAAGGATTAGATTTCAGAATAATAAATGCTGCTTTAAATTAAAAAAAAAACTCCACTCCCTGAGAAAGCAAACTTCCTTGTCTTTCTGTGGCGTCTTTGTGAGCGATAGCAGGGGAGGGAGAATATGGAAATGTACAGCACTTGGCACTGGGTACACCTCAAACTCGTTTTTCAACATTTTACAACCAGCTCTGGCCATGTGACCTACATGGAAAAGATAAACTGAGACATTTAATCCTTTTCTTTTTTTTTTTTTTTTACCACAAGGAAGTGAATTTTATGTGGTTGTGATCATTAAATTACAGTAAATGATTTGCCCACAAGAGGAAAAAAAAAAACCAAACCAACAACAGAGTGGTTTAAAGCAGGGAAGGCTGGGACAGGGCAGCTGGTCGTGACCAGATACCCTTCCCTGGCTTGAAAACTCTGAGCTTCACTATTTTACCCTGGCTGTGGCATTTAGGGACATGTCAGCTCATTGCCAGGTAAGGATTGTCCACCACTTGCTTTTGCAACCAGAGTATGAATAACAACCTTCTAAAAGCCAACTGCTCTTTGAGTTAAAGCAGCAGCAATTACCCACATGTAAGTCATTAGGAAGTTATTTAACACCGTATCACTCTGGAAAGCAGCAAGCTTTACAACTTTGGCTTCACCTCCAGAATACCATGAACTTTTGAAATGAAAGCTGGGTGCCCAGTGAGCCAGGATAGGGAAAGCTGGTTCAGCCCAACCAGCAGCACAGGGCTGTCACCACCCTGGACTTGGAACACTCTCCCACCATTTTACAGGCAGGATGAATCACATCAGGGAGATTGGGGCGCAGAGAGACTGGGGTGAACTTGGCACCTCCCTCCTGCCAAAGCATCCCCGGGGACCAGCGTGCAGCCCCCACAGCGACAAGGCCAGCCCTCGCCTCTGAGACACTTCAGGCTAGGTTATGAGTAGGGAAGGCCTTGGTGAGGCAATGGTTAGTCAGCACTGTCAGCCGAGATGAGCACAGAGGCTGGGAAAACCTTCATGGAAACAGAAGATGTGCAAGAAACTCCACAGACTGTGCCCACGAGTTGTCCCTGGCACGGTCCGTCCTGCGCACAAGGGTACACACTGTGATTTTCCTGTTAGCACAGAGAACCGTCCCATAAGTGGCTGATGGGTGCGATAGCAGTTGTCAGAGTGCCAGTCACCACAGGTTGTCTTCTCCAGCACGAGGGTGGCATGCCCCCTGACTTCTGACAACTGTGGCTTTTTGCTTTTGTGTTTTTCTGTTTGGCTGCACTCCCGCATGCTAACACACCAATATTTTCTTTACGGTAATATTAGTCCAACTATTTAAACAGCTTTTTTCTACAGTCTGCTCAATACAGGATTCAAGGAGACCTTGGCCTAAGCAAGGTAACAGCTAAAGTTTAAAGTACCTTTGTAAAGGTACCACTGCTGTCCCCTGGGATATGCCAGCTGTGCATCCATACATGCTAAGCAGGGTTTTTCGTCTCAGGCACTATGAGAGCTTGATATCCAGGTTTCCAGCCCAGAGCTAGCTCAGCTTTGACCAGGCTGGAGCAAGAGCAGGCAAGCCATGCACCCCAAGCACCCGCAGATGCACACCACTAAGCACACCACCATGACCATCCTCAGCCCCGGCACTGGCTCTACCAGCCACCGCTGGCCAGTCCAGCTGAAGGGGAGGAGCGAGTGCTTGTGTTTAACCAGGCTCAGCTTCCTGATGCAGTCTGCCACCTCCCCACACTAACTGTTGCACTGGCACAGGGAGAAGGCAGAGGAGAGCACCCATACAGCCCAAGGGAGCTCCCCAGGAACAGCCCAGCACCTGCTCCCGTCTCAGTACACCTCGATCCACAGGGCAATGGTAAGGGCACAGCATTAAGAGTGCATGAAAAAACCACAGCTGGCAGTGCCCTGGGCAGGTGAGCGCAGATGAGCCAATGCCAAAGCCCCACCTGCAGAACACACAACATCTGGTATGAAATTCAGCAATACCACTTCTTACAACTGCACTGTCACTCGTTCTGTGAGGCTGCTGATGCTCAGCCCCAGTATTTCCTGCTACAAGCCATTTTTATTAACTGGCAGCTTTCCTACTCCCATTTATTCTTGTGAGTAGTGTTTTTCCCAAAGATGATTTCTGGGCCCAGTGCAGCCCCACGCTCCCTGCCAGCAGCCCAGCTGTGCTCCCCCCGAGGCTGCTCCACCAGCCTGTGCTCACCTGCTCTCCCAGCTCTCTCCTGCTTCTTGTGTAATGGCATTACACATCTCCTCAAGGCTTAGGAAAGGCTGCAGGGCCAGCAGCAAGCACCGTCAGCAAAAGGAGGATCAAGCACCAATAGCTCTTTCTCACATCAGGGCAGCAAATTAAATTATTCTGCCCCTTTCCCTTCCTGGGAAAGCTCCAGTGCTGCACTCGCTGCTGCTGTTTCCCTGGCTTTCTCCTGCCCTTGTCTCAGGACCCTGCCGATGGCAGCACTCCCACAGACACCACAATCACCTCCTCACCTTTAAGAGGTTTGATTCTAGTTCACTAAAAAATAGGTTTCCATATTTGCAAACAGTGAAAGCTGTGGGCAGAGATGACCCAGCTGTTGTGATCTGCAGAGGTTACATCACCTTTGAATAAGGAACAGACAAAAACAACTGATGAAAACTGAGAAGTGCACAAGTTTCCTGTGGCATCATTCTTCTGAGTGTGTCAAATCCAGGTCTGATTTGACTGCTGTAGCTCAGACTTCACCCGCACAGAGGTATTTTCTTATTTTACCATGATCACAGAAAATTCCTACCAAGAAGCATTTTAAATTTTGACTTTGATAAGATTTATGAGCACCCTGAAATAGCTCATGTAAGATGAGTGGTTGCATATAATAATCTTAAATACTCATAACTCAATGACTTTGAATATTTTAAGACAAGTCTTTAAGAAGCGACTACTAAAACATCCTGACACCACATATAATGCTGAGGGAAAAAAACCGAACATGCCTTTCAGAATGATATTTCAGAAGAGCCTTCTGATAGTTTATTTGTTATAAATTATGCTTGGCAAGCTTTTCCAAAGCCCCTTGGTATTTTCCTATTGTTGGTTCCAGTCTTACCAGAACAGGCTTTTTCCTTTTTTTTTTTTTTTTTTTAAATTAACTGCTACCTGCCTATTTATTAATTGGGTCAATTCATAAGCCCCAAAGGTTTAAATCCCATAGTGAACGGTGTGTGTGCATACTTGTTATCTAACAAAATTGTATCTTTGTGCACTTTCTGAATGTTTTTGCTTGGAGTTTGATGTTACAGCCCTGGTGTGATGGGCTGGACAATGTCACAGGACTGGACTGCACTTTGAGGTCCGAGGTCTTGTTCCCTGCAAGTTTTCCACTTCTGTCATGCTTGATGTGAAAGCAGGACAAAGAGGCCAGCACATAAGCGTGCGTGGGAACACATACCTCCCGAAACAAAAGATGAAAGCTACTCTTTTAATGAAATCAGAAGGGGGAAGGAAAAAAGTGAAGGTAGAGTGGAAAAAGCTGCAAGAGGTCAACGAGGGAAACAAAGGACAGCTTTATGCAACCAGCTATTTCACTCCAGAAATGGCAGGGCTGGTTAAGGCACTGCTGACCAGTGTTTTTAATATAGGAATTCAGTGTAATTAGGGCTTTGCTTGTACCAAGAAGATAATGGCAACCCAAAAGACAAGATTTAATAGTAGATGAGGTTTGGGAAGATGAAGAAGAGAGAACAGACAAGGAATATGGCTCTTCTCAAAAAGCAAAGGACTGCTAAGGAAGTTGGAGGTAATTCTCTACATTTTAATTTTCCACTTTGATCAGATGGGAGAAAAGTTTTTGATGGCTGGTATAAGATCTATTGATCAAAAATGAAAGGCAGGTTCAAATGAGCTAATATCTGTAATCGAAGGCTAAATGAAGCAGATTATAATTTTCTAGTAAGAAAGCAACTTTTGGACAACTAGTGACTGGCATAAGAAAAAACTTTTTTTCAGAAATGTAAGACTCAAACTGATGAAAGCTAGAAACAGATAAGTTTAAATAGACATTAAAGGATTCATGTCAAGGATGAACTGATACAGGAACTAGCAAGTTATAAATTTGGGCAAATCATTGTAAGATTTCTGACAAAAAGCTTTTCAGAGGCATCCTCTTGAGCTGCATGCCAAGCAGGACAAACACATGCATGTTGAGCAGCACAGTGTTGGGCAGCTGTAGTGTCAGCCCCCATACTGCAGCCCTGGCCCCTCACTTCTGCTCCTGCAGGATGGCTCTTGCAAGTTTGAGCTGCCAATGTCTTGCCTCTTGGTAGGAAGACTTACCCTGGCAGCTTGCTGGATGACAGCTTGCCAGTGGTCTATTGCCAAAGCAAGTGATCACGTGAAATTTTTTAGTTGGACATTCCCACTATAAGAAGCCTGATGATGGCTGTTCTGGTCTTACATAGTGTGCATTTTTTTGCTAGAAAAGAGACAACTGTGCCTACTTTGAACTCTTTCCTTTCTATGCTTGCTCAGCCCAAACTGCAAAGTAGCTTGAATGTACATAATTTGCTTGCTACTACAAGGAATACTGGGAGAAAAGGCAGTGTTTTAAAGTAGGCCAGGACGAATGGTGTGGAAGAAACAGAGTGATGGCTATTTGCTTCCACACCATTTACAGCCTAACAGAGAATTGATTAATTCCCCAGGAAGGTCTTTCTGTTTCTTTAGCAGTTGCACAGTCAGAACTTAGAGGCACCTGCGCCAAGTCTGATGCAGGATCCATCTAGTCCAATAATTATTCTCCACCAATAGCAGAAGTCAATAGCCAGGGAAGAAAAAGAACAGGATGAGTTAATCTACTGTGCCCAAGCACTCCTCCAGCCTGCAGGTACTTCCAACATGTGTGTTTCTGCATGTGAACATATTTTCTGTTTATTTAGTAACTGCCAACGGACATCTCGGCCAAGTACTCTCTCTCTCAAATCAAACTGAAGACAGCTCAATCAGTCATTCTTCCTTTTTATTTTGCATAGGCACTTTGTACATTTAGCTTACTTTCTGTCACCCAGTTGCTTCCATTTAAACTATACATGACTCTGAAACATAAAAGGAGAACAATGTCTCATTGTGGGGAAAATAGGAAGGAGCCTTCACCTTTGGAGACCGTGTGATAGACAATCCATGTTCCACTCTGACATGGTGACCTGTCCAGCAGCGTCCCTCTGCAATTCTGAAGATTTAGCCCTCATTCTGGTGCTTAAGCAAAAACATTTTTTTGAGACACTAAACTCAGTTTAAAGCTATGTGCCCTTGAAAATCTCATCTTGATCACTTTTGAAAATGTTGGTATTTGTTGCCACTGATTTTAAGGAAGGAGTTATGGGTGAAAGTGTTATTTTCCACAAGGCAATTCAAGATTAGCATATGGAGGAATAGCAGCCCCACTCTGCCCACAGGAACAATTAAAGATTACAACATACCCAATATTGCAGAAAGTTATTTGTATTGGCAGGTAGACAGCATCTTCAGCACAAGGGGTTGCCATAGGTGTTAAGGGTATTCAGATCATACCTGAACACTGTACTGGTTAGGAATATACCCTGACACTGGCAGGAATGGAGCAGATGTACTGGGAATAGTACTGCTCATGTATCCAGTATGCCCTGTGCACAAGGTGAAAGGAAGGCTTGCTTCAGTTGGGAATTTTGTCTATTTGAGATCAAGCACATAGGACATGCTGCAAATTATTTTCAAGCTGGGAAATGATGGAGCAGAGGAGCTGTGCTTTGGAAAAATGATATGCACCAAATGAGTAAAAAAGGAGAAGACATGATGGCTGGAGGGGTTCCCTTAGATGTGTTCTGGAAAGGGAAGGTGTGCAAATGCCTTTTTTTTTTTTTTTTTTTAAGAATAATTTTGAATGTTGCCTTTAGATCTTCTTTAGGGACCCTTTTTTTTCCTAAAGCTGCCCTAGCTTTCACAACATGCTGCCCAAAAATCTGCTTTAAGCTACATCTGAACATTGCATTCATGCTCTATGCTAAAACGTAATCCAGCAAAGGGGCTAAGGGACACACACCTCAGAGACAGTTAAAAGCAGCTTTTCCCAGTACAACAGGACACAAAGGTTACAGCATACACTCCTTCTCCCTGTGCTCTGCATAACCCCCACAGGCCTGGACCTGCAGGGAGGAGGGTGGCCTGGGTCAGTCTGGCTCTGGGCTGCAGCCCAGGCAGCCTCGCAGAGCACACCCAGCACAAGCAGAGGCCCTGGCCCCGCTGCCTGAGCTGAGCTATGGGAACACATCCACACAGCCTCGAACAACTCCCATTTGTATTGCACAGCTGTAAGACCAGGGTGTGGATTAGCATCTATCTGATACATTAGAGAGTATGTAGGTAGGTACATACGCAAGTAGGTAGGTACGCAAGTACCTACAAAGTGCTGTGAAGGTGGAAAAACTAGGTACACATTGTTATCTATTTTTGATGAACCCTCAGAAGCATTTCAGGACTCTGCCATTTGATGTAATGGATTGCATCTTGCCTTGCGATTCATGTAGCCCTAAGAGTACTTTATTGCCTAGTTTTAAACTCATAAGCTACATTTTACAGGTGCCTCAAATAGTCCTGCCAAAATACAGCACTCCTGGCAGGAAAGGCAAGGCCACAATACTCGTCCACAGGGACCTTGGAGCATCAAGAGGAGATATCAGAGGCTTGTGCACATCCCTTGGCTGGCTGCCTCTGCCAGGAGCGGCCTCCTCTGCTACATTGGCTCTAGAGAGTTTTCTACACTTAGTTAAGTCTCTAGCACACCACCATGACGGGCTGTCCTGCAAGGGCTGCAGAAAAGCTGCTCTGTTTTATCACTGGGGACAGCATCGCACAGTAGGATCACCTTGGCAAAGGTGAGGAGGGGGGATAGAATGCAGAAAGGACAGGGGCAAACAGCTGCTCCTGCCCATCCTCCCCACGCATGTGCTCCCAACAGCTCAGATAAAAGGCAGTTCTGCAGGATTCGAGATTAACTCAGCTCTACCTGCCCCGGTGGACTCTGCCAGCGTGACTTCCAGGAACAGCAGGGGAGACAGCCCCATGCATTTCAGTATGAGGGAGCAAAGGCTAACCAGGAGTGCCAGATAGAAGAAGCACGGTGACCTCAGGTTTCTATGAAGACACTTTGGTGCCAACTGCTCCTGGTTCCCTCAAGCAGGAACAGGTTGGTTTGGGGCACCGGATCCCCTATTTGTAGATAGGTGGGGCTTTGGAAAGCAAACCTGACCCTCACAAACACCCACTTTCATGAGCAAGCAGTCTGCAGGGGTAGAGTGGTTGCTCAGTACTGGCTGGTACAGCTCTGGGCATGACCACACTGTTGTCTTATTCTCAGGCTTTGCTCCAATTTCATCAGTCTGGGGATGTTCCTAGCAAAGGAAGAAAGTGTAGATGGAAACACAAAAGCAACAGCATGGTTTCCAGTCTCATGAAGCAAGGGAAGGTACCTATGCAACACAGTTTAGGGTCAGGCTTACATCTGGCAAAGCTGCTTCCACCATCTGATTGCACCCCAGTAAAATTAGAGGCTCCTAACTCAAGTCTGAAAAGTCATGCAAAAATTCAATGGACGTGAACTACAAAGGCAGAATAGTCTTTCTTTATGATGAAATCTCAGAAGAGTAATTAATTTAATCAGTAGACTTCAACACTGCCTTTCATAACCTGAAATGCACCAAGAGGTTAAGCTATAGGGGCTAAGTTATCTTTGTGACCTTTACCACTAGGAAAATTTGCAAACAGCAATTAGTAGATTCAGAGGCCAAAAAAATTAACCCAGATAGAAAGCATGTAATAAACCTCTGGCATTTAACTCAGCAAGGCTGAAGCAGAGAAGCCAAGGCAGCAGCTAGGCTGTACTACAGCCACCAACAGCAGCAAAAGGAATTAGCATTGATCTTCTCACAGGAGGAGTTTTGCAAAACATCACATAGCTGTTATAGACTGAGGTCATAAAACTGAACCCACTTATTTCATGTAGGATCTAGAGTTGTTAGACAGTATTTAAGGGAATAACAGCAGACTACAAGTGAATACAGATCCTTGATAAGACACTTTCCACTCAGTCTTGTGGTGAACCTTGGAACTTCTAGCTTGGTACCAGACTGAACCCTTTTCTCTCAATAGCATGCAATTAGGTGAATTACTCAGTATAGATAAAATTGCTCTTTGGAGAAATAATAGTTATAGTGAGTCAACATAGGAGCGATAAAAAAGAGGGGAGGCTCACATAACAGGTGAAGAGTAATGAAATTCTAATAAAGCTGGGTTTTGTTGGGCAAACCCTCTCCTCCTCTGCCCGCCCCCCACCCCCGCAGCCTTTCCTGGATTAAAGTAATTCTCTATTCCCTTTCCCTGCAGATTTAATCCCTTTTAAAAGAAATCTTTATCTCTGTAATACAAATTGTCTGTGTTTATTTATTCAGCAATAACACTTAGGTGCACCTGAAGCGTCAACACATGAGCACTGCAGAGGTGTATGTAAGCAGCCTAGGCAGGATCCAGAGCTTAGCCAAAGCAGCTCTTCTAGCACTGTGCTCTATTCCTAGAAGTTCCATCTCTAAAGCTGTCAAGAAATGCTTAATTTGATGGGGGGGGGGGGGGGGGGGGGGGGGTGTCCAACAAAACTCAGCTTTATTAAAATTTAATTACTCTTTATCTGTTAAGGTAAAGACTGCATCTGGAACTAAGCACAGACCACATTCTCCACCTTGCTATGCTCCCCTTCAACTGACATCCCTCCTTCAATAGTTATATTTGTATTTTGTCCTGTTGCAAAGGCACCCCTGGGATTGCCTTCTCAAACACAATGGCCAGGCACTACATCTGGAGATGCAGCACTGTCATGACCAGCCAAAGCAGCTCAGGACCCTGCATGACCAAGAACAGGCATGATTTAGCTCACCACCAGCCAGCTGCAAGGTCAGTTCCTGATCCCAGGTAACCAGAAGGCAGGCTGCACCGCCTGCGAGATTCACCTTGTGGTTAGAGAGACTTGGGAACACCTCATACTCCTATGAGCTACTATGGCTTGCAAGACCCAAAGGAGTACTAGCATGATAAACACTTTGATAAATTCACTGCCCTTGTTGTCCACACAAGTGGCTGAATTGGACAACTTCTGGAGCTCAAACAATCTCACAAATCCCCACATGTAGCCGCATGGAAGGACAGGTTAAACCTGTACAGCTTGATAGAGCAATTGCAGTGTATTCCTGGTGGCCTTGCAGACCTTCAGTGGTCTGAGGACTACAGACTAGGAATCAAATGCACAAAAGTATTCAGAAAGAAAGATACAAGAACAAACCTGAGCTGGGTACTTGCAATCTTAGTTATTCCTTACTGCAAGCAATGTAAAACCAGTATTGTTCGCTGCCACCTTGCAGAATAGAGTTCTTAAAAGGTATCTGGAGACAATGAAGAAGCTCTAATTTGCACAACACAAACTAGATACGCTCCCTCTGCTACCTCTTGCTCCTTCCACACAGCGGGACTTGTATTTAACAAAGATGAAAGATTTATTCTTTTTAGTGGATTTCAGGAACAGTGAGAAAAAAGATGTTCAGCTTGCTCTCCTCCTTTAATTGGTTACTCTAGGTTACTCTCTCTACCTGCCAGTGTAAGGGAGGTGGTTGCACACAAACTCTAGGCCACCTTTGGTCCTATAACCTGATGAAATGATTTTATGAGTGAAAACAAGAGTCAACATATTCTTTTCTTCAAGGAGTAAAAAAAGTTTGTATGAAAAGATGGATTCTTCCAAGTTTTATAAACAGAATTAAGGGAATTCCCCTCGCACCACACCTTTCCCATCTCCTAAACACTTACATTAATGGTCTTCTGTTTCTCAAATTGGGACAGAGAGGCACAATCAGAAGCTCTTGCCACACTCCTGCACTTCTTGAGAAACAACTCTAAGACACTTGCCATACTTCTAGCAGGGTCAGAGAATAAAGCTTTGTTAACCAGAGGACGAAACATGCAGGTAGTTTACAATATAACATCTGAATTCCTGAAACATGGGGAAATTCACTTCTGTGTTTCAAGATGTCATTTACTGTCCAGGATGACCCTTTTGGGTTTAGCATGAATCCTCAGGCTACAATTTTCACAAACAGAAACAGATTTCTTGGAGTAGCTAAGGGCATCTCCTCAACAGCCCAATATCCCATTGCACTTCACCTTCAGTTCTGTAATCCTGCTCATGGAAGACACCACAGTGAAGGCATCACAGGAGACAACTTGTATTTGTCCTCATTTTAACACTGCAAAGACTCAATACAAGAGGGGAGAGGTGATCCCTCTGCCAAGAGATTGTACAACAAAAAAATCTGTCAGCTCAATCCTCAAAGGCCTCTGCAGCACACATCTCAAAGTATTTTTACAGTATCATTGTACTCTATCAATATAAAGTCACCCCACTGCCTTCATGCTAAGCCTGCAGAGTTACTCAGAGAAGTGCATAAATAGTTATTTTTCTGTTGCTCTAACCAGTTATTCATCATCTCTGAATTTAATCTTCCTCAAAGATTACTGGATCTAAGCATGAGACACACAAAGGAAAGAGGAAGAGACCAGGACAGACAGAATTAGATTAAATATTCCTGTCTCCATTCAGCACTACAGTTGTCACATGCAGTTCTGACTGCTAATACACTTGGTTGATTTAGAGCAGGCTTTTTCTTACTGAAATAGCTAAACACAGAGATACACAAACTAAACATAAGACCTCAAAAGGACACTTGAATTGCAGCCTCTACAGTTTAGTCAGAAACTCCTGATCTAGCTTTAAAACAGCCTTTGTACATCTACAGTAGCGTGGACCTTGCATCATCCTTGTCACCAGAAGCACGGCCTGCAGCATCACATTGTTGTTATACCCTGGAAAATTATTAAGTCCAAAGATGTGACTCAGAGTCCCAACATGAGGCTTCACAATAATCATTCAAGTGCCAGATTCTACCAGCACCTGCATTCTTTACTGAATCCAGGGCTCTTATGAACTAAAACCAGAAAACTGGTTGTTACAAGAGCAAGAACAACATTCACCATATGTAAATAAATGAAGAGAAACACCTGAGAATGCCTGGTGATCCAAAGAAAAGGATAACAGAAAATAATTAAAAATCAAATGTCATGCCTAATAAATTCAAATAGCTAGGAATAATTTTCAAATAGTATTCTTGCAAGGAAGAGAATTCTTTAGTACTATCACATCTTCACATAAAACATGCTAGGGAAGTGCAAAATATTATTTCAACATCACCATCCAATCACACAGCACACCGAGGAGCACCAGCACGATGAAAAGGCCCATGATCATAGGCCCACCTATGATTGCAAACTTTCCCCTACACATGGGAAGCCCACAACTGCAGCAGCTTGTTTTGAACAGAATGGCATGGACACAAGCTAAATTTCTATAAAGATATTCAAACTAAAGGTCTATCTAAACCTGGAAGCTGTCTCCAATGGGTGCCACCAGCAGGATGAAGACTGCTGAAAAAGAATATGCAGTCATGAAACCTTAAAATATTGCTCCACCTTCCAACACTTCATGATTGTATTTATTAGTATGCAGATAGATTTTTCTTACGTGTTTTCCCCCGACTCTTTCTATCCATATAATCTTTCGGTATTCACAAATCCTGTTCCAAGGCATTCCTCAGCCTTCTCACACACTGTACAGACTCCTCCACAGTCACACATCATGTATATTTAATGTACCTGGTTCCTATACTGGAAGAGACAATGAACAGTAACTCTCTCCTTTCTTTATACCACCCATAAGCCTTGGACAAACCCTTGCTCATCTGTTTTCCATGCTGAGGACTCATGTCCCAAATATTTTAACCTTATCTCTAAATACTTTGCTCCCTAGGCTTTTGGGACAATATTATTTTCAACAAAGAACAAATCTGTTTCCTCAAACAGGCAGTGCAAGTGCCAAACCCTGAACTCCATGGCAAATGGGTACAATCATTTTTCTGCACAGTGAAAGTGAACAACTTGTCTTCTAAAGGAGCTATTCAAAGTTACCCCGGTTGACTGGGAACTGATAATATACAGGGAGCACTTGAGACTTTTTCCACATACTGAACTTATTCTTGGCTAGTCACCCAGTTTAGCTTTACATTAGAACCTGGACTTTAAGGCTTGCATTATGTATTAGAATCCAGATAAGCTTACAACATTAATTATTCCACACAAAAGAAAACCTGTCATTAGCAATTCAATGTATCATTTACATCATAACAATAATTACAATTCCTTTTCTTCCAATAAATTTGGGCATAACAACTGCATCACTTTGCCATTTTGATTACTCACTCTGAAGTTACAGCTTCACAGGTATGTTCCTATTAACAGCAACAATTATGAAAATTAGTTTTATCACATGAACTTTTGACTGGGATCCATTACAGTGTCATTCTGCCTCTCCCACCACATCTAGAATAACATGGTTTCAAAGTTCAAGGTGCTTTGTAAAAGCAATTTATCTGCCATGGGCACGCCTGAGGTACTAGCTTCTCACTTTACTATGTGAGACATCTTCCAGAGCTCTCTTAGTCTTAGAAGGTTAACAGAAATTAACACACAGAAGAGGAATTTTTGGTGTTGTCAGTGACAAACACATTCACATCCATTTAAGCACTAAGGTGTTGAGCAAGGAGTGTTGATTATGGCACTACTTTAAATGAGCTTGTAAGATCATGCTTTTGTGTTAAGTAATGTAGCAAATAATGTAGCAAGTTAAGTAATAGAGCAATCTTGGCATTCCTGTAACTAGTTTAAAATTTGAGTACTAAAGAGTATGTAAGAGGCGACAAGAAATACCTGGGGTGAATGCTGCTGAAGGTCAATAAAATTAACAGAGACAAAAGTCACAGCATCCTATTTTAGCGGTCTCAAATAGCATTTAAAAGCCTATCTTGTACAACTGCCCAGGGGAACAAGACATCTAGGAAGGACAGCAGAAGTCCTTCCTATTATTAGGCTCAAGAGAAAGAGAATGGAAAAGAGGCCCTCCAATTCGCTGAGGAAGGAGTTCTAGGAACCTGGCTTGTCGGAGCTGTGGTGACAGTAGGGTAATATCCAGCAGCAGAGATAAAGAGGAAGATCAAGGTAACCACCATGTTTGGTAAGCTCAATGGTATTAGAAGTGAAAGGCACAGCAGATAGACATGTAGAGCCTATTAAATGATAGGAACAGTGATCAGAAAGAGCCATAACAAAAACAAAAGTTAGGAAGACAAGCTAAAAAAAATGGAAAAAAAGGCAATGCCATGAAGGGATGATTTCCAGGAACTCCCACCATTGCTACAAATACACATTTTTTTCTGAGAGAGAAAGGGCTGGTTGAGTTACAAGGTGCAGAGATGCAGGCCTGTCAATACAGTGCTTCCTGCTAGGCTGCTCCATCACTGCAATGCTTTACCCCATTCAGCCTGACATCATAACTACCACCCATCAAGACACAGCAGAGTGCTTACCCAGCAACATAACAGGGCTGCACTCCCATACTAAAAGGCAAGGACAGTCCAACAAAGCCCTCAGCTGAGCAATGTCTCAACACGATGTCACAGCCTACAGAATCAATTTGTTTATTGTTACAGAGTGCAAGACAAAGATCTCAAAAGCACCCCTGTTCCAGAGCTCCACCAAAACAAGCCAACCCAGTATATTCAGATTTACAAAAGGAATGCATTAATCTTCAGTTAAGCTGCTTTTCCAATGATCAGCACGCTCATAAAAAACACCATGATAAAGAAAATCCACATGAAAAACCTGTCCATCACTTTTGCGACTTTTTTCCACTCAATTCCTTTGGCCCGGTTTGCTTTATGGTCTCGAATACAATTAGCAATATACTCTATATTTTTAATCAGCATTTTGTAGCAGGAACAGCATTTAACAGTCGCCCTAACATTTTCACCATGAACTGCATAGCTTTTATTCAAATTTCCATTGAGCGTCTCCTTGAGGTCATAGTCATCATTCCTATTGGAAAGGTGACTCCTTACCTCTTTGTGTCTCCTCTGATACCCATCATCCCCCTCTAACTTACGGTCTTCTTCCTTCTCTCTTTTTGGACTTGTGCAATTTTCACCCACATCATAAACAAAAAAGATTTTTGACATGTAGTCCAAAATAACCACCCTGGCCCATTGTGGAACAGGCTTTGCTTCCGAGCCACAGTGATGGAGATTCATTATAATGATTGTCAATGCAGTAGAAGCTGTGATCATGGTCATAGTTGCTATGTAATACTTTCCTGGAACACAAAATAAAATAAAATTAAAGATGCTACACTAATTTAAAAAACCCAATGCAGAAATAACTGATCTAGTTGAAAATGTCCCTGTTCACTGCAGGGGGGCTGGACTACATGACCTTTAAAAGTCCTTTCCAACCCAAACTATTCATGATTCTATGATAGCAATGTGACAACATAGTGCTAATGATAAGTGCATGTGAAAACACTTTTTAATCACCTTGATTCTCTATACTTAGATCACATTTAATTTACCCTTTAAAAGCAAAGATTAAAGCCATGAAAGCAAAACCTCATACTTACCGGCATGCCTTTATCAAATGAGTGACTATTGTATTAGTATAGTAAATATCTGCAAGCCAAAACCTCTGATTCCTCAAAATACACCCATTCAGAAAATAGCCTTAAAATGTTTATCAGGAGCCTTGCTCTTCTCCTGGTATCTGTAAAATCCCAATGTTGATGGCTTCACATGGCACAATATAAATCACACTTCCTGATGCATTAACAAAAGTGGTGATAATGTTTTGTTGGAGCTATTGACGCACTCCACGGCAGCAGACAGATACCTTCCCATTGACCCAGACCTTGCTGGCATCCACCTCTAGTGTCCTGGCAGCTAAGAGGCCAGGCACAGAGCTGAAGGGTGGCCCTGTTGCCTGTTGAGATTTGCTGTCTGAATTCTCTTCAGGCTGTACAAATTTTAGCATAGCCAGTCAAAGCTCATCCTGGCCAGGAGCAGATAACACACAGAGTGAATGCAAGCTGTGGCCCTCAGCCACTGCTTTTCACAGCTGCAGTACCCAGCCGACCAGCTAACCTAGCGTGGCTTGTGCCTATGCAGAGGGGCAGCTCCCAGCCCTGCTCTGCTGCTCTGCAGCCTCTGCAGGAAAAGCAAGAGCTGGCATCGATGACACATGATGTGCCATAGACAAGCGTGATGCGATCCCAGTTTTCAAGGGAGTTGGAAAGAATGTTGAGGGAGAGTGAGGGAACAGAGGAAGCAGACTTTGGCTAGGTTAATTTAGCTGGCTCCTTAATTAAGACAGCATGATAGGAGAGTAGGGAAGGTACTCCAGTACAGCAAGCCCGTGTTCTAGGCAGGAATAGTTGCTGCTGATGTAGCAAATGCATTTAACTTTCCTGTTCATTGACCATTGTTTTGTCTCAGTTAAGCCATGCAGTTTTTCATATAAACAGTAATAATGAGAATAAAAATAATGAGATCTGAATTATTTTAACGAAGCTGTAAGCCAGCGTGGAGGCAGTTGTGTTCCTACCCCTCCAGAAATCCCACCAGGGCAGCCTCCTGCCCCAGGAGGCAGATGAGCCAGGGGCAGGAGGGTCATCGCAGAAGGCAGACAGGACAGTGCTGAACACCACCCTTTCACTACACATCAGCTCTTCTGAACTCTCAGACATAGATCAAAATTCAGCATAATGGATTGCCAGGCAGTACAGTTCAATGTAACAACTGTCAGATATTAAGTCAACCTGAGTGTCCCAGCCAGGCCATCCAACCACCTCGATCTGACATCATCTTGAAATAGTCCTGGCCTTGTGTGTACAGCTCCTGCTTATACTTTGTACACCAGTTCTAAAATTGTTTTCCATTATTAGCTTTATTACTAAATGTGATAAAATAATTATGTCTAACTATATTTAATAAATACAAATAGATAAATAATATATAATTTAAAATAATTTTGAAGAGCCTTAGCATACCTGTGCAAACTCCACACACATTTTAAGTACTTCACTATATTTTAAAAATGCAACACATCTTCCCAGAACACACAGATTGCACATGGTCTCCCTGACATAAAGCCCTGCTATTAATAAGCCATGTTTAAAGACAAAGCATGTAAAGCTTACCTATCAAAGGTACATTTTCAGAGGGAGGCATGATCTCTGCAACCATCAGCTGGAACACAGTGAGAGCAAGAAGAACCGTAACACCCAAAGACACTTTTTCCCCAGAGTCTGCAGGGAGATAGAATCCCAGTGGGGCCAGGAAAGAGATCAAAATGCAAGGCAGCAACAGATTAAATATGTAGAATGAAGATTTCCTTTTCAAAATCACTGTGAAGGTCACATCTGGATAAGGCTCAGAGCAGCAGCCGTAAGTGATGACGTTCTTAACTGCTGGCATACCATGAATCTCCCATTCCACATCTTCTACAAAGTCAGAGAGGTCACCACTATCAAGAGAATTTATGATGTCTACCTGATTACCATTATAGGTCCAGGACCCAAATGTAAGGTTGCACTGCTGGCTGTCAAAAGGAAAATAAGATACATCCACTACACATGAGCTCTTTGTGATAGCAGGTGCATCCCAAGTGATTTTTCCATCATATCTCAACACAACATTAGTATTCACTGGTTCTGAAAAGTCATCATCAGCCCTAAAAAACAGAAAAGTGACAGTCAAGACCAACAGGCAACAACTTAATGTGTGGGCCAGGGAAGGGGAACAGGAGGGAAGATCCTCACTTCACATCATTAAAAGTAAGCTACTGAAATAATATTATTTATTTATACTGAATTTTATTAGGAACTATTATTTAGAGGTACCAGTGCCCATTAATGCCAAATGTTAGTGCTGCTAAATTTGTTGGCCATAGCTTCTTCAAAATTGACCTCAGAGGGGATATAGTAGGATATGAATCCATTCAAAGATTAAAATAATCTGCTGGTCACTATTGGCCTGAGAGAGCAGACGAGGAGTGCAGCCTTCATGTACCATCTTTTTATGGACACACAATCTTCCAGAGCTCTTCAGCAGCCCCAGCAAAAAGCACTTCAGACTAACAGGGTATTAAACTCCCAGTGCAGAGGAATTCAGAACAGCTTTGCTGTGTAGCATAATCAATTGCCAAATCCTGTCTATGGTTTTATTGCAAAATATTTAGAGAATCAACAAAAAAATGTTAAGATAACAAAAAAAACCCCACACCCTTGCTAAGGTAAGGTGAAGTGATGGAAGTTCAGACTCTCTAGGTCAACTCCTCCTTCAACCCCCTCCCTCCCTCAGACAAATATTTAAGCTGATTTTCTCTAGTCACACTCACTTGTTATACAGGACAATATCTGGTCTCCAAACCAAATTGCTTGGAATCCTGATAGAATCCAACCCATCATATTTATCTTTGTCCCATTTGAGGTATGCATCATACCAGCTTTGTCGAATCCATAAGTAAGCTGACAAAATTTGGTTCCTTTCATCCTGCATAAAAATGTAGAAATGTTTCTAACTGACGGTGACAAAATCACATCTTAGATGTAGACAGCATTTGTTGTATAGCTTTAAAGCAGTGCCCAGAACAGGTCAGAATGCTGACAGGCCACAAGAGACTCAGACCTGTACTTCTCAGACAGGTACATATGTCCATACACTGTACAGGGATCTTATTTATTTGCACTTTTTCTTGTCCAAACCTTCTTTGCCCTGCACCCTCCCTAGTTTTATCATAGTTGTCTAAGGCTCCCAGTATCTTAAGAGGTTCCTTTTGCAAGCTTCACAATTCCGAACAGCTAATAGATGCAGTCTAACAAAATATCTGAAAGCCCAGTGAGGTCTTGAAGTTGTAATTCAGGTCACAAAAGCGATTTGGAAAACCAGAACTGTACTCTTACTCACCATGTCTTTAATTTGGGACAATGTGATCTGAAGGGTGACGTTCAGTACTTTATCTGTGTCTTCCACGGGTCTTAGAGCATTTGAGTAGTCTTCAAACAGTTCATTAAACAGCATGTGAGCATATTTTCCTTTGGCTGATTCTACCACTAGATAACAGATTTGTTCAGAACATCAGATTAAGCACTGAGCAGTATCAGATGATATCCTCTTTCTACAGCCTCAAGTAGTATTTGTTATAACTATATTTATCATTTACATACTGTAGAATATCATTTAGTGCAGAAACAGAAGTATTCCTGATGAAGTTATTCAAATAAGGACAGCATTCACCTGTCGTAAATTAATAGCTAACTAGCTTTTCAACCCACTGAAAAAAAAACCAACCCTCTGCATCCAGACATTCTTCCCTTTTTTGACGGTAAATACAATTACCTTTATTTTACTGATGTCTTTCATAGGCATAGAGATTATTGACTTACAGTCACACATCTGCCAAGCTAAAATTAGAAGCAAAGTCTGAAGTCAAACCTGTTCCCAGGCTAATGACTTGTGATTTCTCCCTAAATGCAGCACTAAAATTCATGCTACTTTCAGAATTTACTCTTTTTAACTACCACCTGGAAGAAGCCTGGCTGCTTTTCTTCACAAATTGGCAACTGCATGATATATGAACACATGCTTGCACTAACCCCCTTTCCATGTTATTTGGAGATGCTTCTTGCTAACCAGACTGAGTCACTAAGGAAAATTCCCTTAAACTTTAGGTTTTAAATGACACGTTTGCTGTTCCACAGCTTTGTGCATCAGTTTCTGCAGGCAGTCTCTGTATTACCCTTAGAGAGATTCACACTTTTCTGCAAGCAAAGGGCAAGGACAGTAACACTCACAAGACACAATGTGCAAATGCCACTTGGCACTATGTAGGAAGCAAGTGCTTTTGAGTACATCACTCTGGTGACTCACAGTGACTTCCTGGACAAATAAGAGTTCAAAGCAAACCTTCCTGATTAAAAAGCAATCCTAACAAATCAAAGCTTCATAATGAGCATTTAAATTCTGATTGTACATGATCATTACTTTTGTCTACACATGAGTGGAACAAAGTAAAATGAAACAGACCAAAGACTTCTGGAGCGCAACCATGTAAGACGCATCAGGACACCAGCTCCTATGTGAGTAAAATAAACCTCAATGCAACATTTAGCTAGCAAGCAGTATTCTCACCTTGAAGCATCACTGCTGTAAACAGCAACCAGAGAGAGATGGAAAAGGAGGACAGGCTATTTCTCTTCATTTCTGGACCTTAAATAAAACTGTTCACTCAAGGGCACAAAAACGTTTATCACCATCCAAAACTAACAAACAAACAAAAAAAAACAAACCAAACTGCACAGCAACATAAAGATGCTGAGGCACTGATGAGCTGCTCAAAGCAGCTCAGTCCTCCCTCAGCAGCTGTCAGTCCTACAGCAATCGATGGTCTCTGTCCTTGCCACCACCTGAGGCTCTGACAAACCCTCCCTCTCTCTGTAACCTGAGAGCTGCCTACTCTGAAGCTAATGCTGAGGGAGAAGATAAACAGATGAGGTATCAGTAGGAAAATTATATTCCACTGCATTTTTTACTACAAATGTAAGATTTTTACCAATTTATGAAGAACTCTTTCACAATTCTTGGGTGAGACATATTTTACTGCCCCTATACTCAGCAATAGCTGGCTCAGAAACAGTTCTGTGGAACCTGTGGACCCTCACAAAAAAGTGATCTGCCCTCAGTACTTTAATTGGTATCGTCACACTGTACATCACACATCAAATATGTCACACAGCAAGAAAAACCACAGCCTACCTACTCCCATGCTGTCAAAACAATGTTTTCACCTACCAAAGTGGTGCCACATGGTGGAGATGCAGCTACACCAAAGCTGCATAACACAGGCAACATTTGCAGTAGCCCAATATCGCTGTGTAAACAAGAACCTTCACTGCTGTAGACAACACTGAGACCAGTACTCAGCACAGTACATCAGGAGCAAAACTGGACTCTGCAGATAAAATGCCATTTCCCAATAGAGTACAGTTTTTCCCCAAGTGAAAAATTCTTTACAAAGAATTACAGAGTTACTGGACAGCTCTTGCATTTAGCCAAAAGACTTACAGGAGACAAATATTAATATGAAACAATAGCACACCTGGCCTCCCATCTACCCCGATGGTGAGAACTTAATTAGTTCTGTGTTAGTCATGCTGCCAAGTTAGTTTCCCAGTACTGCAGGCATTTTATTAGAAGTTTCTCACAGACAAGAGATTACTTCCTTCTCTCCATAGTCCAATCCATCCTCCATGATATACTGCAGTCCAATTTGCCATCCTTTTAGAACAGGAAGGAGAAAATAGTCACTAAGAGAGAGGTGAAAATATAGAATGAACTACCAGCAAAAAGAATTTGTCCAGAATAGTTCTGATCCACACAAAACATAAAATACTGTTGCTTTACTCTTGTGTATTCTTTTGGCTAGAAGGAAGCTGATCCCCCCCCATACACACAATTTCTATACAGTAGCACTCCTGGCACATGTTTGTGCTTTTCTGGGGTCTATAAATCAATGACATTTATGGCCAGGTTTAATAGGTAAGCAATAAATAATTTCAGTCAGAGTACCTGTAATGAAATCCATCTCCGTCACTTCATTTGCTGAATTGTCAAAGGGGGAAAAAGTAGAAAACAGGTTAGAAGTCAAAAGGGTCAGAGCAGCCCATAGGCAGTATATAATAATCTGCTTTTTCTGTGGGAAGAAGGTATGTTGTTAGAGACAAAAAAAAAAAAAAAGTCAGATATGAAAGGTGAAAGACTTTTGGATACAGGCAGATCAGTGCATTCTCAGGGGATAGGTTGAGTCTATAGTATATTGCCTTTATGTCAGCAAGTAGCTATTGCTTTGCTTCTCTTACTGTAATTACAAGAGTGACCAGGGTACTGCCTTAAGTGTGTTGCTATAAACATGACTGGAACCAAGACTAAGCTTGCTTTGCCACAGGCTTGAGACAATCTTGTGACCTGTTATACCAGCAATATGTATCTGCCAAGTAGTGCAGCCTGATGTATTTTAATTTACACAAGATCATGTATATTAAAGAATCCTGTACCTTTATTGTAATTACATCTTCTTGAAGGAAACTGCAGGTTCTCAAAAGACTAAAATAAGAAGCATGCTTACATGTGTTGTTTATTCAATTTATTCTTATACATGCATATATTCCATATGTTATTTGCAAGTCAATTTGCATACTTCCAGTCATCAAATATATCTAATAGTTGCCACATATTGGACATACAGACAAGCAAACATGAGCATACATATACAAGGACACACTTGTTATGTTTGAGTTGCTGCATTGATTAGGCACTGATTGTAAAAATAAAATTAAAATACATCCAAAAGCCTTTTCAGTATTAAATATACCAAAAAATTAACAATCTTAGTATGCTAGACCATTTGGCTTCTTTACGTTTGCTCACAAGGAATATGATCTATAATTTTAATAAAAATGTCCCTAATGTAGACATTTTGTGTGAAGAGTGAGTATTAACGTTAATCATTGTTCATTGAGCTGGGAGACTCATCTACAAACCCATGCTTCCTTGGAATATAGTTTTAAATTGTGGCATAATCTATGGCAATACTACTCCCAGATCAAACACCCCATTTAACATTTGAATGAAACTTAAATTTATAGTTAAGCAGTTCTGTATTTTTACAGTCAGAAGTTCTGCTACAAAGTCATTAATATAAAGTATGAAGCAGCTTACAAAGATAATTCAGGAAAAGTCGTGGGTGTTTGGAAGTTAGAATCAAGGGATCAACCTCTCACAGAACTACAGCGTTCCCAGCAAAATTCGGTTACCTAGTTAGAATGCATCTGCCAGCAGATGGCCCCGTTACTCAGCCTACTGAGCTGCCCAGATACTCAAACGGACTTTTGTTTTTAAAACACGATGTGATTTTTGTGTGAATCTACTTCGAATAATTTCACTGATTATTTCCCTTACATTTGAGATACGGCAAGCTGAGACAAGATGTTCTAAAGAAAAAAGATAAGCAGAAGGAACAAAACCACTTAATGGCTGAATCTGGCTCTCAGGTCTGCCTACCACACACGAGACCGGTCACGAGAGGGTTTTGGGGCAGGCAAATAGATGCCATCGTCAAGAACTGTATGGTACGAAACCATATTTGAGCACAGGCCGCTTCTGCTGATGCAGAGAGCTGGTAAGGCTCACGGCACAATATCCAGCCCTGCTTCCACATATTTTGTTCAAACATTTGACTTTGTGAGAACGCGTATAGGCTATTAAGCTTCTACAACACCCACATGACACACAACTTTTTATGGTTCAAGACAAACACATGTGCTTTTATCAAGATAATATTAAAAAAAAAATCTGAATTTGGTGTACTGCTGTGTAAGGGAAGTTTGACTTCGCATACGCTTTAAGGACCGACTGTAGCAGAAATGACATGGGAGGGATCTCTTTCAGGTTAAAACTTCCAACTTTAGATATTTATCTTAACCAAAGTATAAGCAAAGTAGGAAAGAAGTGTAAAAACATTTTAAAACTTGTCCTTTCAATTAAATAAATCTTTCCTCTCCTGCCTAAAATAATAATTTGCTCCCGAGGCTGATGGTTTGACATGTATATTTTCAGAATTTTTAAAATGGATTCTTACCCTTTTTTGCATTAAAAGCATTAACTGGAAAAGCTACAGATACTGTAATATCACCAGCCTCACGGCCGTCTGTACCATTTATAATCCATCCCTTCATCAGAGAACAATAAAGAAGAACAGATTGGTTCCTAAGCACAGTTTGTAAGAAGTGTCTCACAGTCTGCTTCTACTTGCCTTCCTGCCAAATTTTCTCCCCAGAAGCTGTTTCGTTCACATTCTTCACAGCATTTGCTACAGAATATTATCTTGTGATGGGGTCAAGCAGCACACTAACTCTTCAAGCTTCTCCCCTTCGACTAACTGAAGTCTTAACAGCACGGGTAACAACGCTTCTTGCCAGTAGAATAGCCTCACTGTTCCTGCTCTGGAGGAGGAAAATACAGCACTTCATTTAGATGCAGCACGTTTCTCTCTGCCTCATTTTTTCTCACCCACCTACTGCCTCTTCCTTCCTTCTCTCTAAAAATCCCCTGCCACCTGAAACCTGCGTATTCATTCATATTTTCTTCCACCCTGTTGTACACATGGAAGATAGGAAATACATTAGGAAGCCCTGACAACGTCAAGTCATGAGATAATGTAGAATATTAGACACATTTTCCAGAGATAGGAAATGCTAATTTATGTGATACAGTTGAGTTTTTCTGAGTATAAATTTTATTTGGGTCCACTTACACAGGCAGCTCTGCTGACCACCTCCCAGCACCTGAAGTAGAGAAACCTTTTGGCCCTAGGAGCTTTGTATTATTTAATGTGATCTAAAATGCAGCATGTTCATCCTTTTTCACCAGGATGCTTGGAAGCTGACAAAATACCTTTTGTCCTTCCTCAAGAAGCATTCAGCATCTGCCAGAGTTAAGAACAAATCTATTTTACAATACTAGTTATCAGAAAGCTATTTTGTATACAGCTCTCATTGGGATAATGTCTAGCTTTGTACCATGCCTTCGAATGGCTGATCACAGGATCTGTGCTCTACACAAACACAGCCTATGGGCCTAGACACTGTTCTGGGTCACAGGTTTGCTCTGATAGGCAGCCTGATGCTCCAAACCAAGCTGAATTAGAGAAATATTTCTAACCTTTTACAAGAGTGCAGACAGACTCAAGCACCTTTTCTCTTTGTGATCACTCTTGGGCCATGGAAGACGGCACATTACCTCTGCTTTTGAAAGTAGAGGGAAGCCACCCCAGCTACCACTGCAGGCTGAAGACAACTCTAGGTTCCCCAGAAAGCAATTCCTTCAGCTTGCATGCCCATCACAAAAAACTGAGATTAAACCAGTATCTGAAAAAGACTGAAGGGCAACAGTTTAGATACTAACTCAAAACTAACGTTTCACTCTCTCCAAAATTCAAAGGGGAGTGGGAACATCCCTTTACTACCAAAACTCATCATGTTCACCAGGGTATCTGCATAGAGGGCCTAGCATCCTCTGAAAACATTTGCTTTCCTGATAAGCTCACATCCGCCTTGCAATATAGAATTTGATACATCTAAACTTCTGTGCTCTTGTCTGAGTTCTTCTTAAATTCCCTAAAAAAGCTCAGACTAATGCTATACACTAGTACAGTGCAGCTGGCTGAAAAGGAGGATACCAAAGGATGATGAAGACAAGAAAAAAAATGCAGACTATAATGTATCAACCTAAATGTTAACTGTGTTTTCAAGAAATTCAAGGAACTCCAATTGCAGGATGACTGCTAAAACAGTATTTATATGTGCTACTTTACTAGTGTTGTATACAAAGTTATTGACATTGTAATACAAATCTCTTAAAAAGACATTAAGCAAACATTTAGATTGCAAAATTTGGCATTATCCAATTGCTTCTGTTCCATCTAAGCACACACAATCTACCCAGGTGATTTCTCCATGTTCCCAGAATTTAGAGGAAGAAAACAAAAACACTGCTTTACCCAGAGTGCAAAATATCCACCTCAGCAAACCACTCCAAGAGCAAGTTTTCTCTAAACCACACAATCTAGTTTCCAAGCTTGAAAATATTGCAGAGCTACCTGCTTTAAAAATATCAGAGCAACTTCCCTGGGGAGGACTCAACTCTAAATTATCACAACGCATTTATGCCTGAACAAACCTCCCTGTAGGATAAGGCAAGCAGCAGCTATTCAGCTCCTTAAGGGAAAAGAACTTTTGATAAATCATGGGTTTAGCTACTGAAACATCTTATGGTACAGGAGTATTGACATTCTTTAGAATATCCTAGCATGAACACTGCTACATTATGCTACAGACTGAGCAGAAAAATGTCCTTGAGCAAAATATGGTAGTAAACCTGCAGTTTTATTCAAACTCTGCAACAACACTCATGCTTGCACAACAGGATCATTAAGATCTTGAGGACAAAGCAAGAAGCATCCCTGTTCTTAAGTACCTCTGAGCATAATGGCTGCAGATAAATTATGGGAGGCTGTATTCATACTGCTGATTTTCATATGCAAAATTCTGAGTAATTGTCCAATGCCAAGATATTGGTTCCTTCTTTTCAACCCACAATAAATGCACTGAAATGAAGGCTTAGCACTTCCAAGGGAAAAAAGTTCAAGTGTTAATATAGGGGGGGCACCACCAAGGAATATCCTTTTCTTTGTCTAACTGGAGTTGTTGGCTAACTTATTTTGCCCATAAAAATAAAGGATTTGCCATATATAAGTGTTAGCCTACAACACTGATCTAAATCTTACAGGCTTAATAACTGCTATTTTTTTTCAAATTCTCTAGAAGGTGATATGAGGTACAAAAGCTGTTAAGGCCAAAAGAATGGTGTTCTAGCATTAAAATTATACTATAATCACTTATTATACCTGGTTGGTTTATGTGTTTTGGAAAACATTTGCCGCTCGCTTGCCAACAATTGGCAGGGGGCTGTGAAGTATCTTTGACAATTGTTCAGCTGTCTTTAGCTTAAGGAAGGGTGTTTTATTCTGAAACAGAACCAAGATGTTGGGGAAAAGGCAAGAGGGATTCCTGCACAGCTTATAGCTATAGCAGAGCTATGAGAAAACACACTACCCTACAGTCATCCCACAGTCACAGGTTTTGGGAAATGTATACAAGTCACAAAAGCCAATTCCTTAAACTATCATAAAAGAGCTAGTATAAGAACACTGCTAGAACCGAGAACTTGGCTTTACTCCTGGGCCTCTAGCAAAAGCTGCATATTACATTGCCATTTCAGAGAGCTGCTCCTAATCCAATGGTATTAATGACTAAGGTATGGTCAGGTCTGGACTCTTAACAGGTAATTGATTTGTTCTTGGTAGGAAGCTATACATAAGGGAAAAAAGCATGGGATTTGTGGTACATGTTGCTCTCTCTTTCCTTTCTGCCAGTACGTTAAGGCAATATAAGTAGCAAGTAAGACACTGGTATGTTAAGCAACATGTTGCAGTGCACACACAGCCAGCCCCTGAGAACGAGATGGCGACACATTCTGACATCTCATTGGAACAGAGGATTGAGCCAGTAGCAATTGGTGCATTCGGCACTATACTAATGCTTCTAGCCAAACTTGCATCACAGCACGTAAAATAGAGCCTTCTTCACCTACCTGGATTGAAAAAAATTGCTTTTCCTTTAGATATGTTAAAATAAATGTACTTTTAATGCCTGCTTCCAAGTTTGCAACATTAGCAATTACAAACCTCCTGAGGAGGTATGACTTAAGAATATGAAATGAAGTGGTCAACAGAAAGCCAGAGCAGGGTAAACGGAGTGCTGGCATGTTGTGCCCAGAGTGCTGCTATTAAAGCTGCTGCAGAATGTCAGTGTCCTCCTTGCTATAGAGTAGAATAACCAAGTCTCTTCAATGTACAAGTAAACATCACAACTGACAGATATATATATATATCTTAAAGTGAGTAGAAAGAAGAAGCCAAGGTAACAAAAAAGACTTCTAGGCACCTAAAAGGCACTTTGCAGATGTTTCAAGTAACAAATCAATGGAACCCTTCAATCTTCAAGGTCTTCTTCCCTAGTTACTTTGCATCCAGGTGCTGGTTGCAAAAAAGAAACAAAAGTATAGGAAATACAATTGCTTGCACTTGCAGATTGTATCAAAAAGTCTCCTCAGCACTTTTTATAGCACAAATAATTATCTATATAGCCACTGAAAAGAAAATCCTAAGAGGTTTAAAGACATTTGTCTCTTTATCCTTAGCTTTCCAGACTTAGGTCCTTGCTATCAAAGAACATTGAATGCTGCTTAGACTAGCATTCATTCTATAAGCAAGATGCTTTCATTCTATAAGCAAGAAGTACTCATGGACCCTAGTGCAAAACCTGACAGTATCTGATTTAGCTACCTACTTCATTTTCAGGAGATATGTAAAGAAGCCATTTCTTGCAAATTTCATCCATTTTGGAAACATTAAATCTGAGGTACAATTTCAACAGTTAACATTTTAGCTGTATAAGGACATACACTTTATAGTTGATTAATTAGCACTGTAGTAATTATTAATGGGTAACATTATTTCTGTCATTCTAAGGAATATCTATTTGATATAAGCATCAATCAGAACAGAATCAAATGCATACTAACCAGATGTATAAATAAAAAATTAGGTTTGTTTTAAATAAAAAATACAATTAATCACTTCCCCTTTACTCTTGAAAATAGTCTAATTACTTAGCTTCCACAATTCTAAATTGTAAAAATTGTAAGATTTCAAGCTTCCACATGAATAATGATTCACCGGCACCTCCACATAGTACAGTCAATTCCCACAGCAGACAGTGATCAGAAGTACAAGAGTAATTTAGCTCTTTCTGGAGTCAGTATGCTTAGCCTTTCACCCTTAACTTGACAAAAACAAGTGAAATCACTAATTAACATTGCAAGAAAGAATTGAGTTGAAATAATTCCCTATTTTGCTTCTTAAAGCAAATACCCTTCTTATATCACCTTCTGCTTCTCTTCAGGATCTTTAAAACAGCTAAATGGAAAAACCTTGCAAATATTAATTGTTAGAGATAATGATTTTAGGATTCTGAGCTGATGAGATGTGAAACTCAACATTCAGGAGAAAATAGATCTCATTTACTTACCAACTGTCTCAGTTTTATTTGCCACAAAAAAGGAGACCTATAGCTCCAACAAGAAATTACAGATCAAGCACTGTAATTATAACCTTGTTATCTGAAAATATACCAGCCTATCAAAACAGGGCTTTTTAAAAAGCTAATTACCTCTGTGATAACTGTTCCTTAAAAACAGATTTCTCAGTGCTGCGATCAGAACTCAGTGAAGTTGACTCTTCATCATCTCTCCAAGTACTTCCTAGATCTCACTTCCACTTAGGGCGTTACAAGATAATCTCTGACTACAGCTACAGAATGTAGGTGGAAATAAGAACAAAGGTAATTATCTCTTCTGCTTCATGTGTTATAGACATAGAAATTACAGATAAGATAGACATCCATTTTCCTGGTATTGTAGAGCAATCATTGTGACATTTATTCACCAAATACCAGTTTCCCCAGAAGACAAACAAACTTCTAAGCTTTAAAAACAGCACATATGTTAAAGATTCTAGCATTAATACCGCCATTCCTGTCTTACTAGAGCATCCATGCACACTCTGAAAATATTTGCAAGGCTTTCCTGTCTCCCCACTTGGGAAGCAAAATTTATTGCTGAAATCAATTAAACGGGAGAGTCCTAGCAGGGAGTTAAATGGTCAGGCATATCCACTGAGCTGGTTTCTGTACCGTGTTCATTTTTATACCTCCCAGGTCTGTAATGCTGGTGCATCTACTTTGAGCTATTTGCATAGAGGGCAAAAGATGGGGAGATCACTTAACTGTCACAATTAAAACAGACTCAACTTGGGAAAAGTTAATTTATTGCCAATTAAAATGTTTGGGTAATGAGAAACAAAAGTATGAACTGGGCAGGCCCTCACCTATTCCTAGAGAGGCCACCTCTGCAATCCCCACCTCCCAAACCACACCACATCCAGCCAATGCACAAACCTTTCACAGCAAAGCAACAAACACCATGCGACACTGGTCTGCCTGGGTACAGGACAGCCAGCGAGCAGACACATCATGTACACAAGGGACAGCAAAAAATCCATTAATGCTTCCACAGAGCACAAAGCAGATCCTTACCCTTTATTGAGTGCACTCTCAGCAAGTTTGCCGATGACACCAAGCTGAGTGGTGTGGTTGACACACTGGAGGGACAGGATGCCATCCAGAGGGACCTTGACAGGCTTGAGAGGTGCGGCCTGTGCCAACCTCATGAAGTTCAACAAGGCCAAATGCAAGGTCCTGCATCTGGATCGGGGCAACCCCAAGCACAAGTACAGGCTGGGCAATGAGTGGCTTGAGGCCAGCTCTGAAGAGAAGGACTTGGGAGTGGTGGTAGATGAGCTGGCAATGTGTGCTTGCAGCCCAGAAGGCCAACCGTATCCTGGGCTGCATCAGGAGAATTGTGGCCAGCAGGTTGAGGGAGGTGATTCTCCCCCTCTACTCTGCTCTCGCAAGGCCCCACCTGGAGCACTGCATCCAGTTCTGGAGCCCCCAACACAAGAGAGACATGGACCTGTTAGAACGAGTCTAGGGGAGGCCACGAGGATGATCCGAGGGCTGGAGCACCTCTGCTATGAGGACAGGCTGAGAGAGTTGGGGCTGTTCAGCCTGGAGAAGAGAAGGCTCTGGGGAGATCTTATAGCGGCCTTCCAGTGCCTGAAGGGGCTACAAGAAAGCTGGGGAGGGACTTTTCATAAGGGCAGTTAATGACAGAACAAGGGGAAATGGCTTTAAACTGAAAGAGGGTAGATTTAGATTAGATATTAGGAAGAAATTCTTCACAGTGAGGGTGGTCAGACACTGGCACAGGTTGCCCAGAGAAGCTGTGGATGCCCCCTCCCTGGAAGTGTTCAAGGCCAGGTTGGATGGGGCTTTGAGCAACCTGGTCCCTGCTCATGGCAGTGGGGTTGGAACTGGATGATTTTTAAGGTCCCTTCCAACCCAAACCATTCTGTGATTCCATGATTCTATCCAGGTATGTTCCAAGTATCTGCTCAACCTAACCAGCAGCAGCTCCCAGTGGGCATCTCAGGATTAAGTCCTTGGGCAGATGCTGCACTTACATCACCTTAGCTCTACTACACTTAGATTTCATGTGTGGAAACAAACTGCTTCACAAACAAGCATTTCTAGTGAAAAAAGCCACAGAACAAAAAAGATGCTTTTAGCTGAACTGCAGTTAAAACAAAGATCTCCAATATAGTCATAACCATGGAAGTCTTGCTGCACTGTAGTTAATTCCCACAGTGAACACAATACAACACTCTTGTAGTAAAGAGCAATGGATTAGTGCTGCCCTACATAGTGTTAATTTCTACTAATCAAAAGTCTCAGAAATCTTGGCTAATTATCTCTATGGAAATCAAGCCAGCATTAAATTTCAGCTAGCTCCCACACTGCTGTAACCCACAGTTTTGTTCAACAAGGCATAGGGCAGAGCAAGATACAAAACCAGCCCGTTTAACAACCATCATGGCCCAGGCTGGGAGCAGCAACAAGGGTGATCAAAAGGCCTGCTCACCAGTTCTCAGCTGGGGACTGTCTGACTCACCACTCCCTTCCCAGCCCAGCCATACAGTGAAAAATACATTCCACCACATGCTAACAAAGCACTACAAATGCTGTAACTACAAAATTAGAAGTACCTGAGACATTGTACTTTATGATTATGGTTGAAAACTCCTCTATTTTAAAAAGTAACTTAAAATTCAGGCAAAAGAGAAGGTTGAATTAGGGACAGCAAGTACCATGTCCTAAGGAAATCATTAACCATTAAGTGAACTATGTGCTATTTTTGTTACTTAAAAGACTGATTAGCTTAATTATGCTCAAAGGGAATTGGGTCTATAGGATCAAATGAAACATTTTCAGAGGCAGAGTCTGCAGACTGGAAGAGCTGCTGTTGCCCATCTAAACACCACAAGATATCACTTTAAACATCAATGTTTTAAAAAGTTCATCTTTTTGTGTCTGTTGTGCTAATAATGTAGCTTATATTTCCCTTTTGACTCTAATGACATATGTTAGTGTTAAAATGTACAGCTACACCATAAGATATTACAATTTAACTACCTCCTGGTTTACAATGATTAAGGTAAAGTCTCAAGAGTTTTCCTTCAATACTTCAGAGTCTGCTTGTCCTTCACTGCTCTCAAAGCCAACACTACAATTTCTTCTGGGTAAAGAGAAACAACATTACTAGTAGGCAGAGACAGTTTTTAAAATGAAACATTTATTAATTTTCACTAGACAAGATAAAACTGCCTGCAGACTTACTCTGTCAAGACAGACAGGGCCTACACACAGCACATTTGACACTCCCCCACCCTCAACATTACAGACAGCACAAGCACCAGTGGGGAGTGAACTTCACAGGTCACCCCACTGTGAGGTAGAAAATTCATTACAGGTGAAACACACTAAATTATTGCCAAAGACTACACAGTTAAAAGCTGACTCTGCAGAAATAAGGTAATTTGTTAGTTTCTATTTTCCCAGGAGTCTCCATGGCTATGATCTCTCTCGGATCATACAGGGCCATCTTGCCAGGCGAGTGATGTCTTCCCCAGGATACCCGAAGCGTGCAGCAGTGACAGCAGTCCCCAGCCAGAAGGAATGCACACCATACTGCTCCGGGCACAGCCCCAGCAGCCGCAGGGCCCGCTGGAGAACAGTCAGGAACTCTCTCTTCGTTACAACTCTATCATCTGAGTGCATGAAGAGTGGCCCTTCCAGCTGTGAACGAACTGTCAGGTAGCTCCGGAGGGCCAGAACAGGGCACACCCATGGCTCTCCAGACAACCCGAGGCTGATGACATGTCTCTCCTGATCCACAGGAGAGTTATACAGACAAAACACCACTCTCCTCTCCATCAGCTGGAGGTCACTCAGGTACAGCAGCTCAGGCTGCAGCACATCACGGTGCTTCGCCACTATCTCTCCTATTCGAAGTGCCCCAAAAAAAGCTACAGTAAATATTGCACGAAACAGTAAACACTCATAATGAGTTGCACACACAGACTCCAGAGCTCCTAACAGAGATCGCAAGACCTCAATCGTTATAGGCAAGTATTTATCCCTCAGGATGCCTGCTTGGCGTTTCAACCCTATCACCATGCCACGGGTTATAGGATCTTCCAGAGGATCACGGTTACCAGTCAGTTTTGATAGATAAGACAGTGCTGCCACATATATCAGTGTCTTTGAAGATGAATAAAGAGATTCCACAGTCAAAAACCCTCTAACTTGTTCCTCTGGAATTGGCCAGGCTGCAGGCATTCCCATGCTCTTCCTAAAGACAAGGAATTTGTTCAGTCCTTCGAGGTAGGCTTGCCAAAGCCTACTATCCCCAGAGCACTCCAACAACGACAAAGTCTTCAGAGGCCAAAGTCCTAAGGAATGTTTCCGAGGACAACTAAATTCCCTTCCTACAAGAGAAGATCTATGTTAGCACATACCAACAACAGACAGAAGCATGCCCCTCAGAACAATAAATACAGCATTCCTCAGTGCAACACACCCCTAGACAATGCTCTGCTAGCTTGTCTGATTACAGACAATTCACACAGAGCAACACACGGAGCTGTTAAAGACCTGAGTTATTTTTTAAATGGGAAACTACAAGTAATATACCAGGCCCATTTTAGGCTCCAGATCTGGAAACACTCTGGGAATTTACAAGTTTGTGGAGTAGTAACAGAGAAGACAAGCAAAAAGCAATTTTAAAAACAAGCCTTTCTAGCATAGCTTAAATAGATTATGACTGCAAATGGCACACAGCACACTCCCGCCAGAAGGCAGCACGTTTCCCAGCCCAGGAAGAGGAACTCCCTCAAGGCCTCCCTCCAAAAGCACCAGCTTCACAACAACCTCACCAAAACCAAGGAAACGCTGCCTGGCAGGAGCCACGGGCGCCAGCGATCCGCTCTCCCCCACCCAGAACCAGAGGTCAGTGTCCGGCCACGGGGGGCAGGCACCGAGCCGCCACAGAGCACGGTCCGCACTTACCAGCCACCGCCGCGCCGCGCTCCCCGGAGCCGCCGGGCTGCGCCACCGCCGCGGTCCTACGCGCTGCTCCTCGGCTACGACTCGAGAGGGTGACTGCTTGTCCAGCGAGGCCCAGCTCCAGCCACTCCATGCCTGGCTCCTGGGCCAGCAGCCCCAGCATCTCCCAGAAGGGCGCAGCGGGCCTGGCCGGAGCGCTGCCGGACATAGCAGAAGCACCGACCCGCACACTTCTCTGCCAGCACCACAGCCACTCTAGTAGCCACTAATCTAGGACCCGCTCCCCACCAGCTCTTTTATAGCCGCCGAGCCTCTGGTAGCGCCCTCCTCCGATTGGCTACTCGGAGCAGCCCGCGGATCAGGAGCGCTGCCATTGGCTGCCCGCCCGACGCGGTCCCGTGCTGGTCCTGTGCTCGCCCCGTCCGGGCCGGGCTGCTCCCAGCCGCAGCGCAGCGCGGGTGTGAAGCGGCCGTTAGCGAGGGGGCGGCCCCGGCCTGCCGGGGAAGGGCGTGGAGCTTAGACGCGCGTCTTACGCTGTGCCGAGGCCTGAAGCAGCAATAGACCCACTGATAAGGTTAAAAGGGGAGAGGAGTACTTTTGTTACCCGCCCGCTGTTCTCCTGGGCTCTCCAAGACGTGGTTTCCAGAGAGGTTCCGACAAGGCAGTTGATTGCGTTCCAAACCGCTCATCAGTTATCTTTCGCCGCTAATTACAGATAACATGACGTTCTATGTGATAACGACCTGCTGAATCCCAGGACAAAACAAAGCAAGCAGGCTCCACAGCCCACAGCGGCAGCTCTCGGGTTACCATTTTCCTGTGCTCCCTCATCTCCTGTGAGTGCCTTCACAGAGCCCACTTCCCCTGGGGAGAGAGCAGCCCTGTGCCCCGAGTGCTCCTGGCTGCACGGCACCGGCTGCCCCTGCTCGCCGGGACGCTTGAGACCCAGCCCGGTCTCCCTCTGAATAAACTTGTGCAGGGACCCCAGCAACCGCCGGCCCCGGGAGCTTCCTCGCCCTCAAGATTTGCCCCTTACTCCTGGCCCTCATCTCGCCCGTTCATACCGCCGCCTGCTGCAGGTTGTCTCGCTTTAGTAAGAAATGGCGCAGGCCTGGGGCAGGGGAGAAGGGACCTAACTAGGGCCAAGGAGGTCAACTCTGCACCGCGGAGGGCACCGGCGGGCACACCCTTGTCAGCGCCGGCTCCTCCTCAGTTCCCCAATAGCAGCACAATGACGCCGATAACGGGCCGCTGAGCGCCAGGCAGTAAAATCTCACCTTCCGCACCACCTGCGCCCAGCCCCCGGGCGGCCCCGCCGGAGGAGCCGGAGGTGGGACCCTCCGAGGCGTCCCCGCCACCCCCGCTCTGTCCCTCAGGCACAGGCTGCGCCACGCGCCTCACTCTGTGGTTGGCTGAGAGGGGCGAGGGCGGGCGAGGGGCGCTCCTATTGGTTGGAAGTGAGGGCCGGGCTATAAAAGGGCGGCACGGCGGCTGCATCGGAGCGTTGTTTCATCGCTGGGTGTTCTGGGGTTGCTGGCGATGGAGCGCTGTGGGGCCCGGCCCGCTGCCCATCCTTCACCCTTCTCGGCGCTGCCGGCGATGGGGCGTTGTGGGGCCGGCCCATTCGCTGCCTCTTCGCCCTTCTGGGCGCTGCCGGCGATGGAGAGCTGTGGGGCCGGGCCAGCCGCCACCCCTTCGCCCTTCTGGGCGCTGCTGGAGCTGCTGCGGCGTGAGCCGGGAATGGGCTGGCTGCCACGTTGTCCGGGTAGCCACGCTGGTTCGTGGCATCCCAGTGGAGCAGAGGCTGGCAGCAGGGCAGGAGCTGGTGAGCGTGGGCCTGGGGGGTCAGCTGTGTGGTGCGGGATGTTGGCAGAGGCTTGGCAGGTTCTGCCGTGGGCTCTGACCTCTGTGCTGGAAGACTTCGGGGACCTGTGTGCACTGCTGAATCTATTGCTGTTGGGTAGCTTTGTTGCTCTCAACCCTTTGTGACCTTTGATGGAGGCCTGGGGTTGCAGAAATGTTGGTGTAGGGTGCTGGCTCTGTTACCAGGCTTGAGGTGTTGCTTTAAAGAGAAAAGTCACTGGGGCTCTTATGTTTTCTGAGAATTCTTTTTTTTTTCCTGTGCTCTGGCTGTTGGAAGCTATGCAGGTGAGAGTTATAAGAATGCAGGGGGTGGGCTTTTTTCAGAGGAGTTCAAGCAAAAGCTGAAGCATGTTGAAAGGGAGGAAACTTCTGTCTGCTTACTGTCTGTGAGGCTACCTTGTTTGCCATTGCTAATGTGTGTTTCTTTCAGCAGATGAACTCAGCCAAGTTCCTGAGAAGCATCCCTTAGGCCCTTGGCCCCTGGAAGCTCTGCTTTTACTGGAGGACTCAGGAGATGGCCACTTATGGCAGGTCTACTATGAGGGCCTGAAGAATTTCCTTGCCTTTAGAGAAAGCATGGCTCTGTCTGCAGTCTGGCCAATTCCAGTGGATCAAGTAAAAGAGTTCTTGGTCATCATGGAGTCTCAGGATCTGCCTCCCACAAAAATAATAATGTATATGGAAGGACTGTCCTTCATCTCCAGGATGGTAGATCATACTGATCCTCTTCAAGATCCTGTTATCTGTCACACGATATCAAGGTTGAAATGTAGGACTGGCCCTTCGAATTATAAATACTCTCCTGTAACTATTGAAGTGCTAAGATGCCTCCTGGGGACTCTGGAATCTGTGTGTAGCTCTCCGTATGAGTGTGTGTTGTTCCGTGCCATGTTTACTGTAGCTTTTTTTGGTGCACTCCGCATAGAAGAGATGGTGACAAATCGCCAAAATATAGCACATCCAGAGCTCCTGTACTTGAGTGACCTCCAGCTGACTGAAGGGAGTGCAAACCTTTGTTTACGTACATCTCGTGTGGGCCAAGAGAGGTATCTGATTCAACTGAGACTGTCTAGAGAGATGTGGGTATGTCCTGTTGAAGCTCTCCGTACTTATGTGGCAGCACGGCCACAAGGAGAGGGCCCTCTCTTCATGCACTTGGACAGTATGGCTGTGACAAAGAGGGAGTTCCTTACTGTCTTACGCTGTGCTCTTGGGCTCGCTGGACTTCCTCCAAACCAGTATGGTGTGCATTCCTTCTGGCTGGGAGCTGCTGCAACAGCAGTATCTCATGGGTATTCTGATGAAGCTATTAGCAGAAGTATCTATGGGTATTCTGATGAAGCTATAAGCAGAATAGCAAGGTGGTAGTGAAGGTACTAGGAAGACTTAGTTCCATCTATCTTTTGGGCTTCCATAGTAAGGGATATCTTCTGCAATGCAGAAATGTTGTACTTTATACCAAATAAAGTTTTAGTGCTCTGTAAAGTTACAGAGTAGGGGAGTAACTAATGCTAGGTGACTTTCCACCTGAGATTGTTTTGAGGATAGAGTGTCATGATTTTAAAGCTGCTGTGACTTGTGGGTTGGTGTGCATGCCATTCAGCATGTTTGTTCTAATCGTATGTTGACCTTAAACATACAATATATTAAACTGCATTTTCTTTCAAGATCTTCTCTAGTCTGTGTGTTATGCCCTGGTCAAAGGCCATTTATCCCAGTGGTGACAAGATCACTTGATACCAGTGTGCATCCTTTTCACTGTCTAATGCATTAAGAAGTAAAGCCAGCTGATGGGCAGTGATTGGAAGCTGTGAGCGTGGAGGGAATTTAGCTGCTAACTGCATGTGACACCAGCAGTGAAGTTGACCCTGTTGTCCCAGTTCCATAGCAGCTGTTGCTGCTGTCTCAGTCTCCTTACCTACAGCATCCTTCTACTTGATAGTTCTTGGGATCCTTCACTGATCCCTCTTCAAAGGTTCTGTCACACTGGTGCTTAAGGCTGTGCTGCACCTAGATTTCTCAGCATCAATACCATCTTACCATAAGTCCTTTTCTGTCCACCACTGTTGACTCCCTCCCTGCTACCTCCCTCAGCTAGTACACTTTGGCTAAGTGTGAAGCAAAGAGAAACAAATGTAGATTAAAAATAATCAGATTAACTTCATCATGTAGATCTACAAAAAGCTGTGCTGACCCAGCTGAGGCCAAGTAAGAAAATGGTATAGGTTGGTTCTCCTGCCAAAAAGTTTTCATCAAATTACATCCTAAAAACACTTCTGTGCAGTAGTCTTCCAGGAGCACTATCTTCCTGCAGTGCAACCACCCATAGCTTTTATTGCTGTGTATCCCGAGGCTAAGCTACTGCAGCAAGGACTTGAATAACAAAGCCAAGCAAGGGAAAGGAAATTACATCAATTTAGTGTTAAAAATTCCAAGGAGCTTTCCCTGCTGGGTTGCTAAGCATAGTGCATATCACAGGGCTGAAGCTTGGCATCACAGCAGAAAAAATTCTGTAGTCCCTTGTGCACAACAGCACTGAAATGCAGCCACTTCCCAATGAAGGGGAATCAACTGACAAGTTAGACAGATTTACCCTAGCAATGTGACCAGCTAGCTCCACTTCACTGGTAGATAGCTCTTTCACCTCTCCAGATTCATTCTGTAGGAGAGAGGGGCAAAGCCATATGTAAACATGATCCTCAAAATGTCCAGGTAAGCTAATGTAAAGACTAAAGGTAGCATGCAAACTCCTTATGGAGATTAAGTTTTAGACACTGTATTCTACAAGTCTTTTAAAATAAAGATATTCTTTATCCAATGGATATTTAAATTTTAACCTTCAGCTGATCCCTGTTCTTTTCATCCCTGGACATGAAATTGCCAAAGGCTAGCTCTTCCCCAAGTGTTTCTGGCCCTCACCACGTAGTTCACAGAGTGGGTTCTGCACAAGCCCAGTCTGGACCCGTTTGGCATAATCTCTTTTGACATACTTTGGCAACTCCCCTACTGCAAAGCAACATGCTAAAAGGACATTTAAGAGACACGTTCGCCATGTCCTAAGAGCAGCTCTGCACTGGATGGTGCACACAACAAGAGGTAGGGTGAGCCACTGGGGACCTGATAGCTTCTAAACTGATGCCATCCTCCTGCCACAAGCATGCTCAGCCCTCAGAGCCATCACTTCTCTGCAAGACTTGCTAACTGCAGGCACCCGTACAGACACCTGAAGGGAACTAGTGGTGAGGCAAAGTGATAGTGCATAGCACTCCAGATCTTGCTGCAGCCACAAAAGTTACCTGCACCTTTCATAGTCAGGAAGGAGCTGGTGGGCTTGGTGCACTGCAGACCAATATCCATACATGCATCCATATGTGCATTCACACATGCATTCATCCATCTGCATGTCCATGCGTGTGCCCAGAGGTGTAAGCAGGAGATGACGCTTTGAGAGTAAAGAGCTGTCAGACCCAGCTGGGCTTACAAGACTCAAGGGATGGCTTTCATAGGCCACAGGTATTGTCCTCACCAGGGTCCCAAGCAGTACAATTAGACCTGCTTATTGGACAAACAGTATGCATGGAAAATGTGCCAGACCTAGGCAGCTTGGCAAGAGCTGGCAGTGCTCTTACTGGGCTCATTTTAGCAAAGTTTAAAAGAAGCAGGATGACTTTTCCCCAGATCTTGACATTTAAACATGCCCCAGCTTGGCAAGCCTCCATTTTGTTGGAGGAGAAGAGCTGACGCAGTGGGTAGCTACCGAAAGGAGGAGGAGGCAAAAATGTTCAACTGGTTGTCAGGTCAGGCATTAATGGGTTGCCCCTCCTCTGCAGTTGCACTTTGCTAGGCACGGGTGCGGGGTGTGCATGTTCCTGTGCTGGGCTGTGACCTGCCCTGGGCTTTTGCCATGCACATCACATGTCAAGAGTTCAGAGGGGACAAAAGGACAAAAGCAGCCAACTGCTCCTCCTCGTGAAGCACCACCAAGCTATCTCTTCAGATTACAGAAATGCAAGCTCACCATTTTGGCTGAGGACGTGGTACTCCTCTTTGGGGCACAGAGGGTCCAGGCCACCCTGGGGCAGGGCTGCAGCACCTCTGTTGCTGGTGAACCGGGGTAGGTACAGACCCAGCACATGGCACCCCCTCCATGGCAGCAGGTGCTCAAGGAAGAGCTGCTCACCACACTGTGTCGCGGGCCGGTTGGACCACAGTGCTGTGTCTCCATGTCGGGGCCAGCAGCTCTGCGGCCACTGTATTGTTCTATGGGGTACTAATCACTCGCAGTCACTGCTGCAGTTTATTTTTTTCCAAACTCGTTTCAGGCAGTGGGTGAAATGCAGTGAAATGCACCCCCCAGTGAGCTGGCAGCGCACGGCTCCTTGTGAAAAATGCACTTCCCAGAAGTCAGCCGCCCCGCGCCCGTCTGCCGTGCACCTGCCGAAATGACCCCGGGAGCTGCCTTGAATTTAAACCTGTGCACCAGATATCACCTCCTGACCTGTCGCTATATGGCTGGAAGTTTCATTTAGGGCTTTTCTTTGTACAGCCTGGGTGAATACAGCCTTTTTGGCAGGTGTTTCCGGCACAGAAAGAAAACAGGTCCCTGTGGTTAAGCCGCGCAGTTCACTTCAGCTCGCTCACCAATCGGCACTGAGCACAAGCGGCTCCCCCACCTTATCTGAGCCCCTGCAAAAAAACTCCAGAACCAGGAGGGTGTTTTAACACCCAGCACTAACCCCAAAGAAGGTAACTAAAAAAAAAAAGAATTTTAAAAATTACTTTATTTTCTGTAACCGTAGCTGCAAATGCTGGGCTGGGGCAGCGGTGCAGTGGCTGCTGCCAGCAGCTCCCATGTCCAGGAGAAGTTTCCCAGCCTCCCTTGGCCCCTTGCATACATCTCCATCACTGGATTTGCTCATCCCACCTGAATGGAAGTGTGGCTACCCTTCTCCTTTCCACCAAGACTGGGGGAAAATAAAGACCTCTGAAGGCTCCTGAAGGAAAATTCAGCAGCAAAATTAAGCTGAAAAATCCAGTGATGGAATATGTGGTAATACTCCCATGGGCAAACCATAGTCAAGTCCAAGATGAGTGCAGGAAGCAAAGAAAGGCTTCCTGGACCAAAGGTTTGGGGGCATACCTGTCTCTACACCTCCAACCATATGGTAAGCACTGAAGCAAGTTCAGCTTTTTTTTTTCTTCCACAAAATTTCCCCACTTGGCCCTACAGAAGCAAATAAGAATATTTTTTCTCGTTCTTCTTGTTGTGGCTACAAAACCCTAAAGAAGGGGTTTGGTGCCTACCAATTTTAATTGGGGTGTTGGCACCTGAGTTGGAGATGCCACTAAATCTCCTGTTTCTGCCACTGGTCCCTTCTCCTCCAGGCAGACCTTTGAGTCGGCCTGAGACGGCCAGGACTGTGGGGAAGACTGCAGGCACACAATTTGTTGCCAAAAGGTTTCTCAGCCACTTGATTTTCCTGCTACATAGACACAGAAGCAGTTTTGTTTTGACAGCGTGATCTTCCTCACACGTATCCTCACCCACCATCCAGAAACAGGGTGTTCCTCTGTCTGAGAGCATGGGCACATGGAGAAATTAATTTACGGTGTGAATTTACAGCATGTCACTTATTCCACAGTAACTACCCATGACTACACACTCCTTCTCATCAAAAAGCAAGGTAAAAAGGTGTTAATGACTTCACACTTCACCATAGGGCATCCACCCAGAGGTATTTTAACCAAGCATCTTACTCTGCTGTAAGCTTTGCCTTACTTCTGATCTAATCTGGTCAAGGGCTGTGTTTGTTTCAGACAATAAGCTCCCTGGCAAAGATAAAGCTTTCATGTGTCCTTTAATCAAATAATCTGTGTCTATTTTGGGTTGTCATATTTGTGTAAAGGACAAAGAAGACCTTAATTCCTTTTAAATGGGAGGGTGGTCAGGCTGCCATTGAACAGGACCTGTTATCTCCCGTTAAGTGGGAGATAAAAGGGCTCATTAGCCAAATGCTTGTTAGTGCAGGACTCAGACTTTCACACAGTTATCTAGTGGTTTTATTTACATGATGGTGTTTCTCCTCATCACAGGTAGTTAGGAACCAGCATTTAAAATTCAGAAGAGCAGTGAGATTACATGGGCAAGAGCTCTCATCTTACCTTCAGATTTAGAGTTGTACACTTGCAATTGACCTGGCTGTCTGAGTCAAAAACTTTCTGGTCATTTTGATTTATGTGAAACAGCCAATTTTTGGTCACCTTGAGTGTAATGGCACTTGACTAACTTCCCAGTGGCATTTATTTGTGAAGGAAGGTGACAAACGGTGGGAATGCAAAAAACAAAAACCAAACTTTTCACTGAAGTATGTTTTGTCCTGAAACCTTAGTCCAAGGACTACTCCAGATGAAGTTTTATCTAAGGACTAGTGAATGTTAAAGGGAGAAAATACTGTTTGCTGTATGTGGATATGCTGTATCCACTCTCGATGGGGCTGGAGACCACAGAACAGGGGAGGTGTCCAGTCGGCAGAGCCCAGTGCTGACTGGCTCATTACTTGCTTCTTGATTTAGCTAACAAAGATGCCAAAATTACTATCATTTGTAACTGCATACTGGACATACTTTAAAATTAAAAGCATTCCCAAATCACAACGGTGATCTACAGATGCATGCAGTAAGGGAGAGGGACTGATATCAAATGAGGGACTATGCACCTGAGAGCTTCTCCCTCTTCTCTCATTTACATCGTTCTGATGAAACACAGGAGTGTGACCTAATCTCACCAAACATTTTCTAGAACAAATACTGTCTAGCACACAGACAGCAGAGGCCTCCTTATTTCACTGCAGTCTCCTTGAACAGTTTCTTATGCATGTGGACCTCAGAGGACAAGGCCTAGTCCTTTCTGCATGCACCTCCCTTTTCTCCTCCATGAAGGGGATAAAGAGAGTGGGTGGGAGAGCTCAGCTCCTCCCTGAAGGGACTAAGGGCTGAATTATTGCTTGAACTGTGAGTACCATACCCACTGAAGCAGCTTCAGCTCTCCTCCCCCAGAACCTCAAGTAAAATTACCAAGTGCTTAGCCAGGTGGAAGGAATAGTATTTCATCGTGACAATTCAGCTGGCATGCACTTCTGTAACAAGACCACATCAAAAAGTGAAACTGCAGTCTCATGAGGTTGTTTGCAGAGTAGATGAGTCAGAGCCTCTCTCTTTCCACGCTGCAGCTCGCTAAACCTGCACTGAGTTTAAAAATTTCCATTCCCTTCAGGAGAAAGGGCCACATTCGTGCCAAGTAATTGCCCAAACACCCTCCACCATGTAGTGAAAGATTTTAAAATCTTAACCTTAATGTGTAATAAATGAAGAATACTTCATTTAAATTGTCAGATTTAACTCACATCTGCTTTAGCAGAAAACCTCATGGCTAAAAATCCAAGAACAGACAAGTCTCAGTGTTAATCCAATGTCAAAATGAACTCTGGATTCCCATCTGGATTTAATTCCAGCTGCAAAATCTATGGGGACTGTTTCATGAGTGAGGATGGCTAAAAAGGGAGGGCTCTACCCGTGGTACCCGACGGTACATTAGCATCAGGCCGTGCGTTCACACTGCACATCCCTCACACTCCATTGATGTCCATCCCTGTCTCAATAAATCCTAAATCTGACATCAACTCATCACAGCTGACTTTATACCCCATCCAACAGGGAGCCTCTGAAGTGGCTGCTGTGAGGTTAAATGCCTCAAATCTACAGGATAGAATAAGATCTGTCTTGATCTTGATGCAGGAGTTGAACTGCAGACATGGAGGCCCAAAGGCTTTCCGTTGTCTCTAATTCCTCTGATTTTTATTTGATTCTACATCAACTATAGGTGATCATACCTTTATGCCACTTTGTTGCACAAAGTCATTCCCAACAGTTTCTAGTTCTGCTTCTGGTGGGAAAGAACACCTTTAAAGTGCAGTTAACTTCAGAAAGACAAAATAGCTGTGACAAGTGCTTCTGTCCCTCTCAATGGCATTGTGATATAAAATAAGGATTAAATGCAAGCAGAAGCCTGATTGTTATATCAGTTTGCTCACAGTTTCAACAGCAGCATCTTGATCATGTGCATTATGTAGCTGAATATGCTATTTGGAAAGATTTTCCCCTGGAGATCAGACTAACCACAGAAATAAGGTGATCACTCTAGTTGCCTGAATTCCTAAGAAAACAAGGATTACGGGATTGCTGTCTGCTTGTCTCTCTCCTCCTCAATAGCTTGTTAATGTGTTTGCAAATTTCAATTAAATTCAGTGGAGGAGCAAAAACCTCAGAGAAACTAAATTCTTAAAGATGTCATGGAAATATGCAAACAATTTAAGTGAAAATGCTGAGATCTGAGCTGAACTTACCCGCCCTTGAGGCACACATCCCTGGAAAGACAGCTTCACCTGTTCTGCTGCGACGTACGGGCACTGCAGTGGTGATAGCTGTGGCAGGACTCACCAGACCAGTATCAGAAAGGGCACAGAAGGGTCCCAGAAGCTGTGCTAACTGTGGTCTATGCACAGTGCCTGTGGACAAGAGTGGCATGAATCTCCACGTCTTCAGATGTCACAGCATAGACACCTATGGCAGAGTGAGTTGTTTAGACTCCTTTTACAGCTGAGAAACATGCTTTTCTGGGGGATGGTTCACCTTACCAATGTCTGGAAGAGACCAAAGCGATTGTATGTCAGAAGTACCTATTTATCTCTGCTACACTTCTGTGCTTTTATTTTTGAGAGAGCAGGCAGGAGGCAGAAGCAGATCCCTGCCCGCACCGTTGCACATCTGCAAATGGCTGGCACTGATGGAGCCTGTGAGCCAGCTCTTGCAAGGCAAGGAGAGAAGAATCCAGGCCACGACTGCATTACCTACGGCTGCTGATTGCTAATCTTTCGTCTCTGTTCAATTCTGTGAATGCTTCTTTCCTGACAGTTCTTCTGAAGTGCCGCGCAGATGGGTGCGTGGCTCTGAAACACTGAAATACTAGCTGTTGGGCCACCAGCTCTGCTCTAAGCTACGCTCAGTTATGCTGCTCCAAAAGCAAACCCTGTCAAAACCCATCGGTATGTAGAGCTCATATCCCAGGAGGACCATGCATCACTACGAGCCACCTGCTCTCAAGCATCTGCAGAACTTCGCAGCAGAGTGCCGGCCCCACAGCACGTGCTCTGAAGGCTTTCTGTTTCACTGCATCTTAGGCACAGGGTGATTTTTTTTACCCTGATCACTCAGCTGGCAAACGAGATTGTTTGTGCAAATGGCTGGTTGCTTGGCAGGCAGCTCCCCTGCTGTCTGCAGCAAACCCGGGCAGGGTCAGTGCCACTGCTTGAGTCCCAGCACAGTGAAAGCTCCTAAGTCAGATGCAAAACTTGTTTAGGGTGAGGCTGTATCTTGGAAACCTTTGCTTTAGGAGCCCAAGGTCACCAAGCCTTTGGTTTCCCTACCAGTGTCATGTTCATAGGAAGTATGAGTGCACCGAGGAAAATACCAGCCCTAGGTTTCAGAGCCACAAACACTACTGCTACCACTTGGTGTCACTGGGTGTCACAGATCTGATGCCTCCCTCCACCCCGGGGCAGTCACAGATGCTCTGTCCTCTTTCCGCAATCACCCTGGCCCCAGCACGTTCAAAATAGTCACCCCACTCTCTCCTGAGCTCAGACTTCTTCCCGTGGGCAGAGGACCAAGCTCCTGGCCCTGGGCAGAGCCGCACTGGCTGCGGGGCAGCCTCCTCATCCCATGTGCCACAGTCCTCTGAGCCAGGGACACACACCCTGAGCCCTGGACAAGGTTTGGGAGAGGAGAAGGTGCTGGGCAGGTGACTGTGAGGCCATGCATGGGCTGCAGTCCAGGTGCAAAGCAAATTTCCTTTTTTAAGGAGCACTTTAAACTTTGCCTTTAACTCTACCTGAGAGCACTGCGTTGGGGGTGGCCTTAGCCACCCTTCCATGCCTTCCTGCGTGGCAGGCACTGACCTTGCAGGAGAGCCCTTCAATTGACCAGCAAATGCAGGTCATTCCTCATGTTGCCCATTGATCAACTAATTTCTAGTTTGGGATGTCGCATTTGTTGCTCTTCTGTTGGCAGAAGAATCAGAGTAAATTGTTTGAATACCCCCTTGTGCTGCAAACCACACCAAGTGAACAGCTTTTGAAAACAGGAGCACGGAGCTGAAGAAAAGGTCCCTTCAGCCACATTGTCTCTTGTCTGATTCTTCTTCAGTTCTTAGTAACCTTTTTCAGTTTTTACAGCCTCAGCTATTTCCTTTCTCTATGCTTTAGCTCCTCTGTTCTGCTTACAGCAGCCCACCTCTCTCTCCTCCTTCCCCCTCCTACCTTCTTTCAAGACCTTCTTGAGAGCAAACCACATCCTTACGTTCCTCTCACTGTTAGAGCCTTCAACACTGCTGCTGTTACGGCTCTTCACTACTTTTTGATCAAGTGGTCGAGCACAGCTCTGAACCTAAACTGCTCTACAGATGTTCCCATCTGCAGGTGTGCAGACCATCCCAGTAAGCTATATTTTACACATTTTAACTAAGTTCCCTGTAACTACACTGTATACATCTCAAAACTGTAGATTATTCCTGGTAGCAAGTGTGAGCTCTCCATCAATTTGAAACTCATGACAGGTTTGTGGTCCTCTCAAAATAATTTGCTAAACAAACTGCTGGACACTTCAGAGAAAGAAAGAAGATTATTCCTGTTTGTGCCATTTACTGTGGACTTAATTTTGTATCTGTTACTGATAAATCTGTGCATTGTTAGATCATTCAGTGATTGACTCAGACTGGAGGTAACTGAAGCACAGGTACGTGTCTGAATTTTCATTGCACCCCAGGCAATGTTTGCACTTACCCACAAAGAGCAGGGAGCAGTGATCACAAAACCCAGATGGTGCCAGCTCTTGCAGACTGCATCATCTCCATCCCTCGGCTTGCCAATATTTTTCATTCTGTGACCCCAACGCCCTTTGCACTGGAGAAATATTTGGGTTTATATTTGTCTTGGGGGTTCTGCTTTGCTGTGTCCAAGCCGCATCTTTGTCACAGTCATTGAAGTGGTTTTGCAGCTTGACCAACATTTGCTACATCAAGAGGGAGCTTTCTCATTGACCCAGGACCACACTGGGAGGAGGCACAAGATGCAGATCTGCTTCTCAATGACCTGTCACATGTATGCACTCAGCCTGTGAAAAGAAAACAGTTTTGCAAGAGTTGTGCTACACGTGAGGGAAGATCAACAGTGGATGCCTCTGGACTAAAAAAAGATCGGCTTCTGCTCTTCTGAAGGGTTCAGATGGGAAGCAAGAAGAGAGACACATTGCTCTTGACATCTAGCAGCCCCTAATTCCTTCACTGTGTTGCAATGGGTTCAAACCTGAGAGTGTGGTCAACACATCAGGAGGTGACATCCGTTCCTGTGGGTCCTGTCCCAAAAAAACTTCAGAAGATGGTTGCAGAGGAATTCACAGGGGAGTTTTGGTTCCCAAGTATTTGGCATGGTTAATGGGAAGCATGCTCCTATAGGCTGACTCCCTTGGCCAGGCTCAGTGCCTCATAGGGAAGCAGAAATACAGCTGCATTGTCAAATACCATGGCTGCTTTACACCTACAGTTGGTCTGATGATACATGACAACTGTACTTTTCATATCTCCTGCCTCTTTGATGAGTTTAAACAGGTCTTGACGTGGCCTTCGCCCCAGCCCTGAACCCTGATCCTCAGTCAATGTAGAAAGATTGAGTCCCTGCACCACCCTCTGTAAGTGGCCCTCCTACCTGCCTCTGTTTTGAAGCCATTAACAGATCCCTTCAATTACTTCCATATGGCCAGTGAGCGTCCACAAGAAGTACTGACAGAAAAGGTATTTTTGCAGGCTTGAGTCTGACCCTGCTTGACTCTGATTCTGTCTCCTGTTTGCCCTCTATGTGCTGCACAATATTTGTGAGGTCAAGGAGGAGCACCATGCTCACTGCCTGCTCCACCTGTGGCTCCTTCACTCACACCCTACTGGGAGCACCAAACCACAAGATGCTTGCAGAGATGTGAAGTCCCTCACAGCTGTTTGCTGTCATGTAAAGCTCTGCATGCACTAGAGGCACTCAATTAACTTGTCATTGTTTTACTATAATTTTTTTTTTTTTGCACTTCTTGGTCCCAACTGCTGCATTATCCTGACAAGCTTCTCTTGCAAATTCTGCTGCTCCAAGCACTCTCAGTGTCTTGCAGCCCCGTCTTGAAGCCCATTGCACTTTGTTAAACCCAGGTCAAAGTGAGATCTGACATTGTGGTGAACCTGTCTCTTAGTGGGAGACATCAACACAGGCACACACTTCCCTCTTCAGGGACTAGTGGCTTTAGCTCAGGCACCTCTGCATGCTGCTGCCCACATGGAATACGATGTCCCTCAGAGGCCAGTTTCCTACATCTCTCATCCCCATCTCAGCCAAGCCAGGGGACGGTAAGAGTTAGACTCAGCCTTGTTGTCAGACATAGTCCTGCTACAGCGCCCCAGGATGTCCGCGTGGCCTTGTGGACCCCTCGCTGCCACCCATATATTGACATGGTCCTTTTCTTTTTTTTTGGTTGTGGCTCAGCTTTCTGGGGCTGCTGCCTATTGGAGACCTTTTCAGCACACAATGGCTGATTCATCATCTCTTTCCCTTCAGGCTTCAGAGAAAGTGTGGCTCATTTCTCTGTAATATGTACCTGCCAGGGCAACACCATCATGGGGCTGTGCTTCAGAGTCCCTGTTGTCCATGTTTCCCACCAGGAAAGCAAAGCATCACCTTCACAAAGTGGTAGCAGCTTTGGGAGCCACAGGTCCAATCAAGGCTTTTATTTCACTATCTCTTATGTACCTGCAAGTCCTCAGAGGCCCTGGAACAGCTTTTTTCCATAGCCCAGGGATTTTTTTTTTTTAGGTTTTACATCATTACCTTTAGCACTACAGTTGCTTACGTATCTCTCCCGCTGTACAGAAATGAATGTAATTTCCATTCACATTCATGCTGACTCTGCCCATCTCCCACTGCAGCTTTGTCCATTGCTCTTGTGAAGAGCACCTCTGAGCTCCCAGGCTTTTATCTTCTCTTCCTGCCCTGAGTGTCTTCTCCTGGTGCTTGCGGACATGAGGCAGTCCACTGCTGCTTCTGCATCTCATTCCTCATACCTGGCACACTCGTAGCTTCTCTTGTTCATTGCAGCACACACAGCTCAGCAGACTGATTTTGTGGAGTTAAAGGTAGGGCTTTTTCGTGCCACCCTGCCTCAGGTTTCAGTTTTCCCACTGCTTTGTTTCTTCAGTCATATGCACAGCGTCAGAGCACTACCCTGCAGACACCTAAGCTCCTCCGCTCAGCAAATGCCCTGTTAATTCTGGAAAGCTCAATAGCATTCCTGAGTGGTTTGTCCCAGATCCCAGTCAGAAATCAGCAACTTCAGGAACCCAGTTAACCAACCCCTTCTGCCTCAGATCTTTCCAAAACCCATCTCTGTTTTCATATGCTATTTGTACTCTCTGCTTTTAAAGCCATATCACTCATGTATTGATCACACAATGCAGTGATATCCTTCCAGTCTCTGCCATGCAGTTTCACAGAGTTAACTCCACCAGCATTGGCTGACACTTATTGCAAAGATCAAGTACACCAGAACTAGCCATTCTCACATGGAAAAAGTAACTTCCCAACTAATCTTCTTTTCGCTAGCCAATGCTCATAGGATTTCTTTCATCTGTAAATTAAAAGTTAAACTGTGACATCTCAACAGTGGGAGTCAAAAGCATCTGTCAGCTATGAAAACAGGAGGGGAATTTCTTGGGTAAAGATGCCTCATTTTCTTTAAATGCCTCTGGATAGTCAGGGCAAAATAGCAAATCTATGTCCCTGCACATTAGAGAACCAAAACCTTCAGGATGCTCCAGAGCAAGGGCTGTGCATCAGTTTTTTGTCAGCCACATGGAAAGTAGTGGAAGACGTGGAGCAGAGTCAGAAGGTCCTCTCCTTGAGTTAATCTTGAGTTATGTCTTGGACTGCATCTGGAGCCTGAGACTCCATATGGGTACCAATGACTGTTTCCACTGCGGAAAAAGAATCATTCCCATTGCAAAGGAACAACTTGGGGAACACTGATAATTTCTCCATAGTTTTTTAGCATGGAAGGGTGAAATTCTAAAGGTGAAAAGACCACAGTCACTCACTTCATGGTTACTCTCCCCAGTCATGCTAAACTTAAATTCTTGCTCAGGTCATGTTCAGTCATAAAGGAAATGGGAACATTTTCAAGGTGATGACATTTCAGTGAGAGCTGTTGATCAGGCACTAAGTCCTTACTGTAAGAATGTCCCTATTGCACACATCAAGCAAAGTCCAGTCCAGAGTCCAGTCGCTACAGGGAATGCAAGATCATGCTCCAGAAAGAGCAGGAAGGGGTAAATATGGAGGGACCTTCCCTCTGCTATACCCTCCCAGCACTCAGCATAACTCCCTCAGGGAGAATTTGATTTCTAAACATGTCACTGATGTATCAGTTATTAGCTCAGCCCATGCCCATGCTTTGTATGATTGAAAAGGGGGTTATGTTGATGACTGTGATTATGATCTGTTAAAATAGTGAAGTAATCAATGCATCATTATATATTGTTCTTTCTCTTTCTGCCCCTTGTGCTTACCTACTCCCTATGCCTGGAGTGAATTGAAATGCTGGAGATCTCTAATCCTGTAAAGGTGTATTACAAATCCACTCAGAGCAAACTCTGTAGGTCAAACCCATCAGCAGAAACATTTCTCAGAAGGGGAGCTAGGACCTAACAAAGTCACAAGTATCCACCAGCACCAAGATCTATCATGACTGATCCAAAAGTAATATACAAAAAGGTCAAGGCTATCTCCCCATTTCACGTGTGGGGCTGTCCACCAGCCAGCCACAGAGCAGGCTCAGGCAAGGTGAATCCATTTGGGTCAGGCTGATCCTGGTTCAGGTCAGTTGCACCAGCAGTCAGTTTGCAGCCTTGTATCTAAAAGCTGCTTGTGCAGGCTTACACAGACTTGGTGTAGAGCCTGGTTAAACTGAAAAGCTCCCCATGGACCTGACTGGCTTTGGGAAAGCTTTATGTGATGGGAGAGGGAACAAGCAGCAGCAATCATTGCCAAAGCAAATGCCCTAATCATGAGCCAAGGCTGTAGCTTTGGTTTAATTGGTCAATACCTCTATGATGGATGAGATTCTAGCTCAAATTCCACATGCTACATTATAATTCAAAATACATGTATATAGTTTAATGTCCAAGATCCATTAGAAGCCCCAAACCAGTCTCATGTGAAATCCTGTGACCTTTAGCCCTTACTCAGATGTGTGTTGTGTTGAACACTGTGTCATTCACAGTAGGAAGGCACTGACACTGGCTTTTAAGCAGCGTATCTGGTGTCATGGTGGCAGATAAATGCAGTGTTCAGTCAAGATAATAGCCAGAAAGTCACTTAGTATTTTATTTAGAAAAAAACAGTTTTCTGAGAAAGTTTAGCAGCTACTTATGTGTTACAAGAGATTTGGCATGTAAGACAAATAAGTCTCCCTTTAGTTGCTTCTATATAATTAATTCATCGACCAAGCTGAGGTCTTGGGTCTCTCCCTTCCCACACTGCAGCTGTCTGCCTGCCTTTGGCTACTGTGGCTCTGTCTGTGGCTAGCAGACATACTCAACCACATCCAGGGCAGTTGTCATTTGCAAAGGATCTTGATCTTCAAAGCAAAGCCTGCTCTTTGAAAACCTCACCTCTTTGTGGTACCTGGACAGCAATGGAGCCTTGGGAAGGCAGCTCAGAGGGTGGGGGAGATGTCTGGGTCTTGGCACGAGAGACCAGGTCAGCTCGCACACTCTGAGCCAAGGCAAGGAGCTGCTGGGGTGCCTGTGGGTGCCAGCGCTTGGCGGAGGCTTCTTGGAAACGCTGCAGATGCGGGCGAGCACCTCACACTGTGCGGAGGCATCGGTCGTCGTTTCCTTCCTCTTTTCCAGAGACAACCACTGCCATACACAGGCCTGTGCCCTTCTACTCCACCCCTGCATGAATCATACGATGGCTGCCCAAGGTGAGAGGAGTAGTGACAGAATTTCCCCTGGCCAGCCCCACACGGGGCGGTTGTGAAAGACCTGGGGCAGGCGTGTTGCTCATTGACTTCATAACCAGAAAGGCAGCAATGCGCTTATTTCGTTTGCTATCAACTACTTCAGGGCTCTGGCAGCTGATCCCTGCGAGGCTGGCAGCCAGCTCCCTGCACCCAGGAAGGGACGTGCCTCAGGTTTTGTCTCGGTGCTCTGAGAGCCCCCCTCGAAGTGCAGCAAAGCGGAGACTCACCCTCAGGCCCGTGCACCAGCACAACAGCACCCGCAGGACCCAGGCCTGGGTGATGACTGAGGGAAACACTGACTTTGGAAATGGCACACAAAATAAATGTGTTACTGCAAGAGCAGCTGCATGTGACAGAAGTCTGACTGAGGCAGAGCCAGCGCTGTTTGCAGAGCAGGGCCATTGCCTGTGATGCCTGGTAAGGGGGAGCCCTGAGGAGCATTACAGAATCACTTCTGTCCTGCTTAAAGCCCAGCTGCCCCGGGCGGCGTGGCCGTGCTGCCTGGTGGCCAAGCTCCCTTCTGCCCCCCAGGCAACACGGACTGCGCTGGCACTCAGACGCTGTGGGGTCGCACCGCGACCGACTGATTGGTCCAGGGCAGGGGAAGGCCACCATAGCTATAGTGAAGCCGTTACGGCAATGTAAACATCTCAATGTTTTCTCCCTGAATTTTGTTTTCAGCAGCTGGCTGCTCAGAGCATGACGTGAAGGGCGCCCAGGTCAGCTAGGACAGGTACACAGTAATAACTGGTCACGAATTTTTGGACTTATAGCTGTGAGGAAAATCTCCAAGACATAAAATATGTTTCCTGACATCCAGAAACAATAGTTCATTACTGTCATTTCTAAGAAGGGAGTTTGGCTAACCCGATTTTGTTCATATCTGGCTTTTTTCAGAGGCTGAACTGACTTCTAATTAAGTCAAGGTAGTTAACTTGCTCACAAAGGCAAGAGCAGACAAGCTGATATCATGTTCTGAAGCTTTTCATTCTTTGTATATTAACCTGAGTCCTGTGCAGCAGAGGCATGAGGACAAAGTGCTAGGAGACGTGAATTGCTCTATGTATTTTAAATTATTTTAATGGCTGTGTTCACTCAAATGCAATAGTAATACAGGAAAGGCTGAGATGTCAAAGTGCCAAGATTTCTTCCTTTGTGTCTGATCTCTGTGGTGATTTATTTCATTGTGGTGTCATGTATAAAATACTGCTTTAAATGCATTTTCTTTATCAATACAAGCATTAGCTAGTATGTGTTCAGACACCTTAGCAATCGCAGAGTACCCACAAAAATTATACTAATATTTGCAAACTGTTAATTGCAAATATCAGGCAAAACAGTATCAATTATATCTAACAAGCTTGAATAACTTCCCATATGAAAAACTGGGGGGGAGATCTGAAACATATATTTATTATTTATTCTTAGAAAATATTGATGTTCTATGCTATACACCAAGTAAGTATAGAAAGGCTGGGAAATCTGTATTTAAAATAACGTAACATACCTCATTTTGCAAATTATTAAAGAAAAATACTTCCCTTTTTTTTCTGCTAAAAGAATAGCTTTTGATTTAAATCACAATTGTGTATCTATTCAACTTTTTATCTGATGTGCAGAATTCAGTGAAACAACTAGTGACCCAAAATGAATTTTCTGGTAAAATGAGGTCAGACACTGACGAAAGTAACAGTGCTATTGCTGTTCTCATTTTAAGTTCCAAGTATTTTATTTCATTTTCTTTTTAAACTTTTAACCTATTTCAATAGCAAGCACAAGTAAAATTAGCAACAGAGTAGAAAACTGAAAGGGACTGGTTTGAGAAGATAGAAGGGGAACATTCAGGCCAGATCTCTTCCCTTCGCTGAACAGCTCAACCTTACTGAGGTGAGGGTGCACGTTGTTTCAGTCTCCCTCAGCCTGCTGTTTTTCAGACCAAAGTTGAAGCTTAACATGTGTGCCCAGATGTCATTTGAATGTATTTTGAATATTAGAGCCAGATTTTTCCCACCGAGCTGTACCCAGGGACCCCGTTGCCCAAGTAACACTAGCAAAACCACCCTGGTAGGGTTTCACGGAAGACCTCAGCAGCTCCTTGCCGCTGACGCCACGTGCAGCAGGGCTGCAGTTGTACAAACCCCACCCGATGAGCCATTTGGCCGAACCTTCTGCTCAGCTCTGCTATGGCCGGGTTTCACCCTCTGCATTTGAGTTGCCACACTTTTTGAGCACATCAGTTCTCTAGCTCAGGGAAAGCTGCATAATTAGACACTACAATAATGTGCTTCATAGCCTCCTGCTTCCAATGACAAGTGCCTGTTAGCTTTGAGAGTCTGAAAATAGCCAGGCTGTGAAAATTGGAACCGTTTTCTTTTTCATATAGCACCAAACCAAAATCACCCTGTTACTTTGTCCTCTGTCCAGTTTGGTTTTTAAAATCAGACAGCTTTTGGTGGCCTCACACTTTGCATTGGCTCTAGGATGCACAATCAAGAGTATGTCAAGCCACCCCTAAATGCCCTGTGAATTCTGTATCATCAGCTCCGCCATCTCAGGGAAGCCTATCCCCTTGTTTCACTGAACTGCAAGGAAATTTCAAATTCTTAATTTTGTAATATACCATAACGAGCCTTGCAAAGCAAATATGGATGAGATGGGACTTTCCGTTATGGTGTGATTCTGGAGCACATCTCCATCTGGCTTTGTCTGATACAACAGCTCTCTGGAGCCTTCTGGTCCCTGAATCCAGCATCCCACAGCAGATACCACAACACAGCAGCCTGGCCTAGCAATTACTGCTCTTCAGCACATAAAAACAGCAGCATGAATTGTTATAAACAAAGTTTAACACACAGAGAAAAAAGACCATTTAATAGAACACACTGTCAAAAACACATCTCAAAAAAAGCTGATGAAACCAGGTATTAAGTCCATTAGTGGAGTGGGGACCATCACAAAAATGTCCACTATTGTAACAGATTTGAAGATTCACAACGTGACATTTTGCATGTAATCTTTAATGTTCAAACAGTAACAATGGCTACTTTCAAATTAGGGTTACAAAACCCAAAACTTTCAGTGAAGAGGCACTGCAAGAATTGAGATGTAGAAACATATTTCTTCCAAAAGCCAAAAGGTTTTTAACTGAGGGCCACAAATACCTAGCCACTTGTGTAACTCTGTGTGAGTATCACACCATTCAGGTTATTTTACAAACATGTCAGTTTTAGTGTTTCAGGGGGCAAAGAGTTTGCAATCAACACCTGAAGTTTTGCAAAGAGAAAGAGAAGTAGAAAAGAGTACAGGAAAGATGGGCTGTGATGGGAGCCCTCATCTTGTGTGGTTGGGTGCAGAAGCCTGTGAAGATTTAAAGCTGATATGGAAACCTCACATAAGACCATAATGTTTTTATGACCAGAAGCCTCCCTTACAATCAGGTTGATGAGTGGTAAATATTCACCAGCCTGGGAGCCAGCAGGACAATCACAACATCAAGTGTCCTGCGCACCACTGCTATTCAAGGTGCCTTTGATGCAAATTATTGCTCACAAGTAAAATAATCTCTGGGATTCCTAGGAGGGGAATGATTTAATTTGGAATTTCTCTTTACAGAGAAGCTCAGAGGTAGAACGGAGTATGGGGAAGAGCACCCACCGAGTTTTTCAGGGACAAACTATAGATAGATAAAATCTGAGCTATAACTTATTTACTTAGTAGGGTTACTCCTGAAAGTCTCACCTCGTATTTGGATCAGACAAACCGCTGCATCCATTTCTGTTGAAACACATGAGTCGGGGCTCAGTCAAAACAGACACAGGTCATTCACTCGGGATGCACACGGAGAGAGAATCATCCTAGCGTTCTTTGTGCCATCTTTTATGGCAGCATGCTGTAAGGCCCTCAGAGGTCAGTTCTGAGATATCTGAAGGACAGGGAAAAGGAGAAAAAAAATCTTGCTGCACTAAGAAATCCCCAGGGCATTTCCTCTATGGGCAGCAGAAACCTTGGGGTGAGACAGATCTGCAAGGCCTGAGAGATGGTGCAGGGCAGAGGGGATGGATAACCCAAGGAGGAGAGGAACACCACAACTCACAAGGAATGTACAGCATTGTGTGTTGACCCCACTCCATCTTCCAGCAAAGTTCTCTTATGCACCTGGAGCTTCCACCTCTTTAGCCTGGCTTCCTGTGCAGGAGAGTAACGGCCTGAGTAGGTATGTCAGGATTTGACTCTTAGACTTGACAGGCTCCCCAGGATGCAAAGCCCATTTCAATCTTATTTTGATATGACCCAGGCAGTTATACTTAGTATGTAAATTTACAAAAAAAAAAAAAAAAAAAAAAAAAAGCCATTCTAAATATGCACATTCAACATTGCCACGTACTTAATTTTTTCTGTAGTAGGTGACTGGTTTTACTAAAACCACTATTTTGAAAAGAAGTGTACTAAAAAATGTGAGAAATATAGTGCTCATTAAAAAATAATTTTCATCCCTGGAGACCGAAATCTTTTGCCTCCAAAATTACAGCAGGGACAACAGCGGTGATGATAGCACAGATTAATCTCTGCCACCCAAACCATATGTCTAAACCAGCTCCGACTGCAAACCAGTCTTTCTGGGGTTGCAACTAGGTGAGGTCTAGGAAGAATTGAGTTAGTTTCCTGCTGGTTCATCCCATATTTGACCACATTGCTGAGGAACAAGACTAAAACAACAAATAAATCCCACAAAGCCACAGGACACCTGTCAAATGTCAGTAAGTTTTGATTACTCCTATGCTGGACATATTGGATTTGATTACCGTAACTCAGGCAGTGACTCGGGCATTTCTAAGACGTGCTAGGTTTGCCTGCAGGCCACGTATTATATGGATAGGACAATTTGCTTCTGTGGTTAGCTAAAGGAACAACCCTCAAAATACGAAAACAAACTGACAGGATTTTACAACAATGTATACGAGAGTCTTTTAAATAGAATACACAGTGGTTAGATTTTATACACAAAGTTCTTAGAGTAAAAAAAAACTCCACATGGACAGACATGTCAAGAGGTGAAGGTTGATCCAGGCAGAAGTTTGTCATTAAACAAATGCAGACAAACCAACAACTGAGGAACATCAACAGAAACAACAACAAAATCAGCACAGCTATTATCTGCAGATCTCCAGGCTAGGCCCGCTCCAGTCCGGGCTAGCAGATTCCAAACGCAGGTTGTGAATAAGGGCATGTACCCACACCTTTTGTTTTTCAAGATAGTGCCCATGTGTGTTGAGGGAGGCAGATCAGATGGAGTGTACATCTGTCTCTCTAGGGACACCTGCACTGTGGTCCTGCCAGGAGTCCTCCTTTGATTCACCTCCCATTCTCGCTGCCACAGTATCTTTGTGTGAAGGCAGAAAGAACAAACATGGGCAAAGCCACTGCTGACGGCCCTCAGAAGATCTTGCACTCGTTAATGGAGAAGAGCTTTCGCCTGTTCTGCCTTTTGGCTTGATTGACTGCTGTCCGCACGGCGTACTCAAACACCTGCTGCACCCCCCAGTTGCTGAGGGCTGAACACTCCAAGTAGCCTTTGGCTCGCACATCCTGGGCAAGTCGCTTCCCGTCGACGGGGCTGATGCAGGAGGAGCGGTAGGGCCCCGTGTTGCGCTGGTCAGTCTGAGTAGCCACCACCAAGACAGGGATGCGGGGCAAATGGCTGCGGATCTCACCGATCCACTTGTTCCTCAGGTTCAGAAAGGAATTGTGGTTTGCCACTGAGTAGCACATTAGTACCACATCTGCCTGTTGGTAGGAGAGGGGGCGAATGCCTTTGAAGGCATCGCTGCCAGATGTGTCCCAAAGACCTAGGCTAATCTGTACACCATCCATGAAGACGTCCACGCCGGTATTTTCATATACGGTGGGTCTGTAGTCATCTGGAAAAGTCTCGGAGGTGAAACGTACCAAGAGAGAAGTTTTCCCCACCGCAGAGTCTCCCACCAGGACACATTTGATTGAATCCAGCATTTTAATAACGTCCAGGGCCAAGAGCACTGTCTCCGCGCAGCAGGAGTGGGATGGAGAGATGCAGTGGTCTCAGAGGCTTTCTAGATAATTTCCATTTGGCGAGAAACCATCCAAATCTCTTTACTTCTCAAGACTTGATTGAGTCTAAAACCCCCTTTTCTCCCACACGGCTGCGTGGTACTGTTGGTTTTAATTCTTCGGTGAGTCAAATTATGTTTCTGGAAGAGTAAAAATAAAATGTAACATTTATAACCCAGAGAGAAGAGACCACTATTCATCACGATAAAGACACGTGGACATGTCTTTGAACAGCCATGGTGAGTACCCTACATCGAGGATGCTGAACCTTGCCCTTCCCTCCCAGCCAGCCACACAGGCAACAGCCACTCACATAAATAACCTCCTTGCTGCTCCATGGGGGCTAACAGTCCTATCACCTCTGCCCCTCTCCACTGACACCAACTATTTTTTCCCTTCAATTGTCTAAAAAACACTAATAAGATTGATTTAACTTGGGTATAACTGTTGCTAACCTGCTTTTAGTGAGATATTTCCTGCCTCTGACTTTAACTACAACTGACAGAATCCTGAATACCTCTTAACCAATCAGTTCACATTCCCTGGAATGTACCCATGCTCTCTAGAGGTCATTAAGAGAAAAAAGTCCTTCACTAACCAATTTGACTGTTTAAGCAATCCTGTAATGAACAGTAACACAGAGCCGCTTCTGACAATGAGGAAGCAAAGACTTCAGGTGTGAATCTTGAGCAACATGAACCTTAACAGTTTTCAAAAGCAATGAAGGATTCACAGCAAAAATACAAAAAAAGTTCAAAATCTTTCTTAAAAAACACTTTCAACAAGCAAGAAACACAAGGCAAAGAAAGCCACATCACCAGTGCAAGCCCAATTTCATTTGAAGGGGATACAGCTGCCCTGACATTTACTCCGTTGTAAAACTGAACTGAGAGCACCTCTTCAGAGCATGTAATTGCTTTTGAGCTCCTGCCAGCATTCAGTCAAATTTTCCTATTTTGAAAGCATTTGCCTCTTCCCCACTAGCTGTGTGCAAGATTCACTGCTCACACAGGGTGACACACAAGATGCTATGAAAATCACTAGCTGCAAATCTGAAGGCAAATTAGTTCTGCTCAACAAAAGCAATTTCAAAAAGTATCACTGCATAATTTCAAAATGTCCTGTGTACGTTACACAAAAAATATATTTCTGTCTTCTTCATATATGAAGAGAGAAGTCACAGTGTAAGGTTATTTGCACAGAAATGACTGATGGCCACACAAAGCATACACTCCCCATTACCATGACACTCTCCAGTTTCACTACCTTACCCCCCGCCCCCCCACCATCCACATTTCTAGTACACTCAAAGCTTTGTCATACTCCATAAAGGGGAAAAACAAAGGAAAAGAGGAGAAAAGTGCTAGACAAGCTTAGAGAGAACATTTTACAGGCACTGACAACTGCTACTGGCAACTCCCCTACTTTCATTTTGTAGCAAGGCAGCACCCTACCTCCTCTCGTGCTGCTGGCACACCTGCATCTCTCCCACCAGCCGAAAGAAGATGTGTCAGCGGCTTGGCTGGAGCAGGTTTCGTTACAGAGGCAGCACGAAGCCTGTGGGGCAGCCCTCGTGCGTACTTGAGTTACGGGCATCTAGAGGAGTCATTGCAACAGAAGGCGCTTCCTGGTCTGCCAGCGCGACCGTGCTCTCTCCATCTCAGCTCGCTTCTAGGAAGTGGGACGGAGGCCGAGGCCACTTCACGGCACTCCTGGCTGCCAGGAAACAAGCTGTGCTGTGAATTTAAGTTTTGAAGGCGGCAGTTGGAAATTTGCTTTTAAAGATTCAGTAGGTCTAACCCCACTGCCTTGCCTTCCCTGTTCCCCAGGGGAATGCTCTCAAAGGAATCAAACAAGGCATTTAGACATCTATGTCTAAAAGACAAGAAAAAAGACATCTATGAAAAATTCAAAAAGTATATGCAGGATACACAGTCCAATTACTTAAATACATCATCATCTTTCCTTCAGGGTATTCCAGTTCAAAATTGTGTCAGCAGTACATTTTGAGAACACTGCACCTCACCGCAAGCCAGTGGCGTATGATTCAGACAAAGCTGCGTGCTCCCAGGAGACAGTTAGCAGGAACCAAGTCTCCTTCTCAGAGCAAACACCTCTTCAGCATGAGTAGCCCTTAATGCCTTCAGGCTCATTATTTTATGTATATTTGAATGTGGGGGGAAATAAGGATGTCTGAAGCATGTTTTCTGCTATTTCATAAGTGGCAGGACAGAGAGAGACAGATAAAAGGATTATTCTGGTACTCAGCTTGTTGATTACCAGGTCTGACTATGCTGGTTATTTTGAAAGAGAATATATAAATTATTAAAGACTGAGAAAGATATTAAGGCCTAGTGAATACGGCTGTTTGACACACACAATAACAAAAGCTGACACTGACTACAACAATGCAGAATTGTTTTCAAAGCAAATTATATTGTTCTACAATCCATTGATGAACAAAAATGAGCAGTATATAACAAGGTCCATATTCTGGTCCTGTGGACAGATGGCCACCAGTGGTCCTGATCTTGCTTTTGTTCACAGCCATTTGGAGTTCACGTGCCTCCACAGGCAGCTGGAACTACGTACGTGCACACTGAAGATAGATCTTTCATTATGCACGTAGCCTGTCCTTGATGCTGCCTCAGGGTGGGAGCAGTATTAGTGTATTAAAATAATTATGCAAGTTCACCTCAATTAATGGAAAACTCCTTAGATTAAACATCAACAGAAAACAATGTCCTTTAAACAACAGGCCAGTACTGGGCACTTCTACACTTCAGTATACAACCATTTGTGTAAATATTTGCAAAAGATTTGGTTCCTTTCTCTCCTATTATACACTACAGTCTTGGTCTGACATATAGCATGCCACACCCGTTAAAAGACTGTACAAAATCTTCTGATCGCAGGTGGTTGAGCGTAAGCTGCTAACGGATTAATTTTTTTTTCACAACAATTTGGTTTTCTGAATTTTATTAACTTTATTAAGTCCATTTTGGATCTGGAATTCCAGACATAAACCTGTATATTCTTTTACACTACTTTAGTTCGTGCTTTCATCCCTTGCAATAATAGAAGATTTTATTTGAATAATAAAGTGAGAGCTCTTATAATATTATTAAGTATGAGAATATATGTCTAATTCTGATGCAGTCATTCTGAATAGTGACCTTTAACAAACTTTGAGATTAACCCCAAAGAAAATCCTTGCACAGTTTTAGATAGAGCACTGTTTCTTTCAACTGTATCATATTGTCCATATAACTAATGCAACATTTTTTTTTCTTTGTTTTCCTATTTTTATTCCCTCTATCTTTGGAATACAGAACCTTGGCACTGGTGTGTGGTCATACTGCCCTTGGACTTCACTGGTGACGTGGGCACAAGAAGCTGTACAACAGCCACACCCCAGGCACTGCCTGTCCCACACCTCAGCAATCTCACGCAAGTAAATGCCTCACACCTGGTCATGGCTGAATACGATACGGAGAAGGTGAGTGGTGTTACCAAACCATCATGCGACGGGATGGGAAGAGGAGCACAGCAGCACCAAGCTCTTTGCAAGTGGAGGATTCACGTTAATATACATCCCATGAAAAACTAATCTAATATTTATTCAAACAATTCTACCAACAAAGGAAAGCAGGAGTGCTTGTATCAGAAAGGGTAACTTTATCAACTGAACTAAATGGATTTTTATTTATGGCAGGAATGCCTCTGACACCTGCTATAAGATCATTGTGAGCATGGCTCACTATGGCTAAACATCTGCAGGGGATGGACAGTGTCTTGTAACAGGGGAAAATAAAGAGTCAGGAACTCCTAATTTCAAAACCTATCTTGGATATTGGTAGTGCACCCTCAGGGAGGCTGGGATTTGGAAAGAATTAGCTCACAGGTAAACAAACCACACAGGCAAGATAACAGGCTTTTTAGATCAGGCAGTCACAAAATGCTTCAAAGAGTTAAAGCAATTAACACGCTAGCTATTATTGCCACTATCCGCTCCCTACCACAATTACATCTCCGCGCAGTTCCTGTTGATAGCAGGGTAAGAGCTGGCTAATTTTTCAGTCTGAGCCCTGTGTACACTAGCTGTTGAAGACACCTGACTTTGTGAGAAAATTACAATATTTATACTAATGGAAAAAGTTGAAAACCACTGGAGAGACTCCCACTTGCTGTGCGATACTTGAAAGTACACATTGTCTTTGCCTGCCCACATTACTCCTGTAAGTCCCACCTCAGGCAGAGCTGGGCTCTGCAACACAGTACCTACAGTTCTTCTCTTTCATGCTGATTGTAACCACTGCTCCTTCTAACTACAGCACAAATACACAAAAACTCTAATTGCAACCTTCGTTAGAGGCTCTCAAGGAAAGGAAGGAGATGTGGAGACTACCCTCACTGACCAGACGAGCGTGCAGCTTTATACCTTCACTTCCGTGGGTTCAGTGGGCACTGCAGGGCACAGACAGGGCCTGAGAACAACTTGTGCAAGCAGCAGGAGAGGGAGGAGGAGGAGGAAGAGGAGCACGGCTAGCAGACAGAGCAGAGATGCAGAAGACGCAGCAGGGAGACACTTGGCCCCCGTGGCAGAGACACTGCTGCCGCTGTGGATCCAGTCTAGATGCTCAGCTAGATCTCCAGGTTGCCAAGGTCATGCCACCTTGTCTGCACCTCCACAGGTGAGCTGTACTTGCTCCGTTCAGACACAAACCTCCAGACTGTTGCACAGGCCTGTGCTGCCGCATCACAGGCCGGCTGAAAACTGACACATCAGCTGTAGTCCATCTGGAGACCGCAGCCGGTCTGCAAGCCAAATTTCCTGCCATATATTCATTAAGCTCATGCTCTGACACTTGCGTTAGCTGTCTCCTGGTTTTTAAACTCATTTTAAGACGATTTTGATCTATAGCACTAAGTGGCCCCATCTTGTGAGTCTAGGAAACAGCCTCCCACTGCCTCAGACGGTGTCAATGTTTCAACCCATAGTGGCACTCGGGGTGGTGTGTTTCAGTCCATAGTGGCACTCAGGGTGGTGTGTTTCAGTCCATAGTGGCACTCAGGGTGGTGTGTTTCAGTCCATAGTGGCACTCAGGGTGGTGTGTTTCAGTCCATAGTGGCATTCAGGGTGCCTCTGCCACGAAGGAGAGCTGGCTCACAGCCGTACCTTTGCAAGGTGCTGCATCTTTTCCCCAGACTACTCCAGAAAAAAATCCGCATTCAAGTCATCCACTTCCCAAGCTAGCTACCACAGGGACCAGTTTTATTCTCTGTCCCAAGAGCAAGATGGCAGGTTATTTCACTGGCTTCAGCTGTCTGGTATATTTATGATGCTGATGGATTAATTGCCAGACTGTATCTCAATGTGTTTTTATATTTTAAAGAGAGGATGCCTAGAAGCTTGGATGAGAGCGTATATATAGATGTTTTATCCTTAAGTACAATCATACCTGCAGTGGCTTCCTAAAGTTGGAAGAGCAAGCAACAGGCAATGAACCCATATTTTCAAAGCCAGGATTATTGTGATCTCAAAACCAATCTTCTTCCAGCATTAAAAAAACTGCAGACATAACAACTTAAAATTTTTCTTTCACTCCCTTATTCACAAAACTGAAATCCTGTTCCTGTTTTCAAATTTCAGTGCTTTGTTTTGAAAAAATACAAAACTTTTTTTTTTTTTAATTGTAATTTATGAAATTTAAATTAAATGGACAACTCCTTTCTTAGGAGCCTTTGTAAAAAATCACTTCTGGATCAAGACAACATGTGAAAATTTAAACCTCAGTTTCTTTCTTCCACAGTTTTAACAATTGAAACTGAAGAAAAGAATTTGTGATCAAATATTCAGTCATCTTGCCAAATTTATTATTAGTGAGGGAACTCAAGCCACTAGATTTAAAGGAAATCCTCTCATACTGAGACTGGGAAATCTTGCTATAAAATAACAACAAATATAGACCAATGTTATTTACAAGATGAAATGAGATGTGAAGGCCTAGTAAAGGAATGAAAGCTTTCTGTATAAGAAAATGCACACATTTACACATAGGCTTACACAATGCATGTGCATAATGACATATCTTAAGTAAAAAATTGCTAGTTCATTACTTTAGTAATAGTACTTACAATGAATAGATATAAGCAATAGATAATGATAAGTCTAAAGATCTGTTCAATTTACTATAGTCACTGAAAAAAATATTTCTCATTTTAATAACCCAGTTAGGCAAAAGAAATATTTATTTTCTCTTCAAGAACCTTTCAGCTGTGACTAATCACACCTTGATTCAGCTACTTATAAATTAAACATGAACACAAATAGTTAGAACCACTCCAAAAATTAACAAAAAGTCTTTAAGACTCTCACATATTGATCCAGGATCCTAAATTCAACAGAAGTCAATGAGCTCTGGCAGCACCAAGTATCTGCTTCAAAATTCAAACCATGAGTTTGAACTCATTTTTCTCCACATTTTTATGGCATGACATAGTCACACCATAAAATTACGGACTATGCGATATTCATGGCACTATAGGGCATTGTCTAAAGTGATCCATTTTCAGTATAAACATTGCATCCTCTCCAAAGGAAAATTTGGGTAAATGAAGTGTAGGAAAGTAACCCCTTCACAGAGGACCAACTCATGTGCCATTCTCAGTCTGACCCAGCATCTCCCATTTAATCAGAAATGAAGCGGCATGTCGTGCCTGAAGCATGGCACATGCCCTTGTGCTTACTGAGCACTTCCCTTCTGCAAGATACTGGGTATGTCACCTTCCTTTCCCACCCTTCCCTGTGATAATTCTTCTTCTTTGCTCTTAAACCGAGAAGAAATTCCTCTTGAGTCTCACCACAGATACAGCCGACCATGGAGCAGCTGGTGTGCAAATGTTACATGTGTGTCTGTTCAAGCACAGAAGTTCACCAACCATCCATCCATCTGCGTCCCTCATGGTCTGTTTTTGTACACATACATATATATATACATGTATATCTATATGTGTGTGTGTGTGTGTATATTCACCACTGACATACTTTTGGGTCCAGATAGGGATACAGATACGCTTGCAGATGAACATGGATAAAGCGCTACACACTGACTATAGCACTATCACACGTGCCTATAAAAAGTCACATTATCAGAACAGGCTCCTCATTCAAAAGCAAACTTCCACCCCAGTCTAACTGCACTGTAGCCAGTCGAAGGACTAATATTATAAAATGCATGATATTTAAGTAATTTAATTCAATGAGACTGCTCTGTGTATAGAATTGTTCACATGTGGAAAAGTTTGCAGCTTTGGGCCCCAAACCACTTCAAATTTTTCAGGCCACATCCTCTTTTACATAGTTCACCTTTCTTGAAGTTTGAGACAAATCAAAAAGGCACTTACGACATATTTTTGTAGAATTTTTTTTACAGGTTTAACTCTTCAAAATTTCCTCAAATTGTTTTGGCTCACAAAATTTGAAGTTGTCTTGCATTTACAACCTCCAACAATGATTGTATTCTTCCAGTAAGCCTGGCCCTTTTCCTATTTCTGTTTGGGGATTTTCTTGACCATCTGTAGATACAGGTTTAATCATTCATTTCCCTTTCATACACAACTAATATTAGTTAGTTTTAAAGAAGCATTTGTAATTTCCTGCAGAATTATGCATTATTTACTAGACTGGATGCATAGAAGTGTATATGCATATATATATATGCAAAATAAATAAATTGTTGTATAATTCAAAACATAACTACTGTGATAGTGAATCTATACATCCATGTACGAAGAATATGACATCCATAGTACATGCGTTTGTATGTCTATATACACATACAGACATGGATTTATACATACACTGATACTCATTCATTTGCAGAAGAGTTTTCTACAGATTGCTCTAAAAAACAGATGCATGTTCAGTGTAAGATACCTTACTGTCATTTGGAAACCTGCATACATACTTTGCATCAAAGAATGGATGCATTATTGAAATGACCGTGGTCTTTAAATTACTTTATTTCTACATATAGGTAGGTATGCATGTGTATTTGTATACACAGGATCAGAAATGACTGCTGTGCTAAATCTGAATTTGCAGTAACTTAGGTATATAACTGATAGATAATAGAGTCTTACATATACACATAAATTACACAGTCACACATTGTAAAGAATTACCTTTCTACTGCGTATGTAGCTGTTAAATCGTTTAGGTACAACTTCACAATATGTTACAATGACTTGTTTTTAAAGAGATGCGTGGATTTATATTGAATCCCACAGATGTGTAACTTCTAAAACCTAATGCTAAAACTAACAACCTGGCAGCTGCACATGCACATTTGCATTTACTGGCAAAAAGGTTTCCTCTCTTTCGGAGCCTGTGTCGATCTCACTGCAGTGGGGAGGGCTGACTGCAGGGTGTTTCGGCTCTAACCTGGGCTAGGACTGCGCTCCTCTCCCTTGTTTGCACAGTACCTGATCTTCCTGACTCGGTCCCTTAAACAATAAGTAATCAATATAACAGTATAGCAAAAAGATGCAGGTGATATAACATCCTCTGCAATGTTAAAAAGTCTTTAAAAAATTGTCCTATTGTTTCTCCGCTGCCCTCCACAGCTTCCTCGCAAGATCTCCAAGGTTACCTTCAGAGGTGTATGCAGGTTTAACTTTGCTCTGGTTTTATAAAATGCTTGCCACAAAATAAGGAGAGTCTCAAGCCCAGATCTTCTCCCCCGAACCTCAGGGTGAGGAGATGGAGGTTCTCCATGTTCATTAAGTTATGTATTTGCATAAGTTTGATTTCAGTGGAAGGTAAAGGTGGAGAAGAGGAACACTAGTTAGAATGGAATTCTGCAGTGTTTGATGGAAGATATCTTTTGTGTATTTTGTGATAAGAATAAAGTGTGTTGAAAGCATAGGTGTTTTGAGCAGCACATAATGATGCTTCAGTTGATCGAACCATTCAGAACAATGACTTCTTGCCAAAACATATTGACTTTTTTAATTTGGGAAAAAAGCACATTTACTGCATGTCACTGTTCAGTTTTACTGTGATGAATGTTAAACTTCTCAAGTTACGGAGCAAAGCTAGTAAAGTAAGCAGCAATAATTTGGTTGGTTATTTTATTACATTGGTAAACTGGCTTGACAATTTCAGCTTTTCCCCTTAGAACTGCCAGCAACAAAAAGCTTTTCCTTGTCTCTGTATATATTAGACTGTTTAAAATCATAGTCTAGACATCAGCCAGAGAGAAACTGCTGGTTTTTTAAGTTCATTCTTAAATTTTGTCTGCACACGCATGTACATTAAAATGTTAAAAATTTGGAGGGCTTGCTTGGAAATAATTCACTTTGCAAGTAGAAGGTGCAATACCAAACACACAATTATCATACCTTTTCCTGCATTTGTTGATTTGAGGTCTTTATCCTTTTAATTTGTTTTATAAACTAAAAAAGGAGTTTCCTTCCACAATCTATCCCACAGCTCAGTACTCATGCACTGTACCTGGCACAAGGATAAAGAAAGAGTTAATATGTATTTAGAGGGCAGGTAGGAAATTATTTTTTCTCACTATGTAGCCTCCCTAAAACTCCTTAATTGTAGTAAATTAAATTAAATGCAATAAATGGGCATGTCTACTTGCCTACATCAAATTGCCTGTGTCCTATGCACAGTTATGATTAAAGCACAATTTCAAATTAACATGCTGTCAAGATTTCTTTTTTTTTTTTTTTTGTCTGGAATTAGCACAAATTATACCTGGTAGTTCAGAATTTACATTGATTTATAACTTACACCAACCATATGCCAGAGCAGGAGATATATTTCAGGGCCTGTTTTCCTTTACTTTTCTCTGATTCCAATATAACCTTAATCTCTAGTCACTTTTTTTACAAAACATATAATACTGGAGACAGCACTGAGCCATATGGAATAGGTTAAGAGGAGAAAAGCTTCTACTCTGTACCACCAAAACTAATCTATAAATCCTTCTCACTCATTCTTCAGTTCAGTATTTTGAGAAGCCATTTCAGATACTTAAAGCTGACATCTATTTGGCTTTCAGTTGGTTTAAAGATCATGCAAATCCCCATGCTACAGTAAATCTTAATGCAGAGTTTCAGGTTTTCAGTGGGAAGCATACAAAGTTTTCCTTGATTTTCTTGATTTTTACATATTTTGCATGAAAATGATCACGCATATAAACAAGAGATATTTTAGGAAAGCTACGTTTGAACATCATGAGAACATTTCCCATGCTTTATTTTTGAATCCTGGTGGACTTGATTCAAACTCAGAGGTATTTTACCCAACGGCTTTTCATCCAGAATTAAAACTCCACTGAAAGATACGTGAATTTAAAAACCTGCATTTAAATTGATGGCAACAAAAGAAATTACATGAAGGATTTTTAAGATAGATGTTTTATAATATATTTTTGTAATGAGAAAAACACAAGCACACAGATGATGAGAGGAAGTTAATAAATAATTCAGTATGTCATTAATTCAATAACTTTGAACTTTAAAGACTTTACCAGTTTTTAAGCACAGTCATTTAATTAAAAGAAAAAAGGCAAATTGCAAACTGTGCATTCACTGGCATGCCTATCAACAAAAGGAAAGAATGGTTTTATTGCTAGAGTGAGAGGTTTCATATTCTTTCAATGATCATGTGCACAGGAGATGACCAAAACAGACCCCTAACTATCTAGGGGCCTTGGTCTCACACTTTTATTTTAGGAGAGCCAGTCTTATCTGTAGTTTGACACAGACCAGGATAACCTTCAAAGGCAACTCGCTGCCACTCCTGAGGAAAAGAGATATCACCAGATGGTACAACAACCTCAAACCAGGCAAGTGTCAGTTATTGAGACCGGTACTCCACGCTCTCACTTGTGTGTGACAAGCAGCATTGTGCACAGTACATAACCACAGCCCTTCATGCTGGCTTCTGCCAGGAGAGGTGCTTGCTCTCTTTCCGGCACATGCTGGGTCTTTCCTATGCGATAGGACACCACAGCCCCCCTGTTGGGGAACCCCCAAACCATAGCACAATCCATGTGCGGTTTCCAGCAGGTTCATACATTTTGTCAAGTAAACACAAGCATGCCAAGTTCACCCCCACCCTCATCCTTAGGAATTTACACTTCTCCATGGCTTCTGTAACCAAAGACCACACGCAATTCTCTGTGCAAAAGACATACAACGCAGACACAGCGATTATGCAGGGTGGGAAAAATCAAAGAATCTGCAACAAAGGCAGGGCACAGTCACAGGCAGGGCTAGGCACAAGCACACACTCCCAGACCTGCCCTGTGAGGAACACGTGCACGCAGTAAGTGCTCAGACTGTGTTCCCAGCTCTCCTCCAGCGGCTGTGGATCAGTGACGGCCATCCTCCGGCAAAGCCTCCAGCAGAGCATGAGCGCTGCGACTATTACTCCCCACTACTTTGGCAGCTGCTCGTTTTAGACCAAATACAACAAGGTTTTGTACCAGTGACTTCCAGCTCACTGCTGTATTACAGAGGTTTCGTTGGATCCAAATGTCTCCTCTTCCACTGTAGATTGATGCTTTCAGGGGATTAGGAAGGTTTGCCAGTTCTTCACTGATGTAAGAATTGAAGCCAACTAAATTCTGCCAAGTGCATATGAAACTCTGTTTGGTGTTGTGGAGAAGAGCTAATGGTAGGCTACAGCCCACAAATTTTATTGTTACATCACTTTGTTGTATTTGTGTGATCCTGTCCAGTATCTTAAAGCAGCAATGCTTTAATAATAGGCTTGAGACACCTGCAGCCAACTTCCTTTCTTAAATACTGTGCTGGGGTTACCCCAAGACATTTTTCAGCTGTAAGCTCTGCTCATAGCACGGAAACATTTGAAAACTGATGATTTACTAAAACCACACCCCGCTGGCCAAAAAGTGAGAACCTAATTTAGAAATGATGTTAAGCTCTGTAGCGCGGTGCCCGAAATGTTACATTAAGACTTTGAAAGAGGCAAGTTTCACAGTTCCTTCTTTTATTTCTTTTCAAACCATAATTAAAAGCATTATTAAAAATTCTTCAATTTTTAATTATATGGTCAATGCCAAATTGAATTAATCACTTCAACGGTGTACTCAGTAACATTCAACTGTTTCTTAATGAAAACTATAGAATCATAGCACCAACACTTTACAAGGAAAATGAGGGTGTTTGCTTCAGAGGGAAGAGGTGTTTTTCATTTAAAATATTTTTCATTTAAAGGTCCTAACCTAGCTGCTGCTAGGCACCTAGAGCTATACAGCAAAAGCAAGAGGAGAGACAGCAGAATTTAATCTCCCTGCTTGGGTGTCCTCCCAGCTGGTTATCAGAAAGTGTCACCAAGAAAAACACCTCATGAGCTTCCGCTGATGCAGACCCACTGCTCTACAAGGCAGGCCGGAGGTTCAGCTTGCAAGATCGCCACCACAACTTCTGCTCATTTCCTATGTGCTCTGGGTATACTGCAAAGCATCTACTTACATCTCTAAGGATTTATGTGGCTTGCTACTCACTGTACAAGAGGTTGCCTCCTTGATATCACTGGCACTGGGAGCTGTTAACGACTTTAGCATCAGTCTCTCGGATGCTGGGTTTATGCAGCAGGGAGAGCTGCATTTCATTTCATTCCCAAATCCACACTCCCAGCGGAGTAGCTGAGCCACAATCTGTTAAACTTCTACATATAAACATTTTCTTGAGAAAGCTGGTCACCAGTCTGGAAAAGTATTTTTAGTAACTTTCAGGAAGTATAGCTCCATGGTTTTACTGTGCTGCATGTAGATATAGGGACTTTCTTCTGATACAGTCAAACATGTGAGGCCTGATGCTCTTCTGCCATGAGGCCATCTCACACTGCTTTGGCACAGTAAAATTCTCTTAAAATGGGATTAAATGACAGTAATTTACAGCTGCTTTGCCCTGCCAATGGACTATGAATTTGTGCCTTGCTATACATAAGAATCAAGTCCATTTTAAAAATTTTAATTCTATGCTCTGGAGCTTAGATAGCAAGTACAGATTATTTATAAAAAAACAGATTCTCTAAAAATACAAAACTACTATTTTTCCTGGTTTGTAGCACCTAATCTAGTGAATATAAAGATGGGTATTACGCCCCACCAAGGCCTACTCTCTCAATTTAGCAGGAAGCAAGTGCACGTGGGACTTGTTCTACCCTGTGGTTACTGCTCAAGTCTCAAACATGGTATTCATATCAAGTCTGTGCACACTTCCTCTGGCAAACTGGACTTCACTGTGTGATACATCTTCAGACGTGTCTTTGAAAAATGAGATTAAATCCTGTTCTAAAGTCAAGTAAGTATACATGTATGGTCTTTTCTACTGGAAAATTTGTAAACATCCACTGATCTGAATGACAGGTTTTGGAAATGTGACATACAAAGCATCACAATGCCATGCACAATCCCACCTTATTCTGACAGCAGTAGCAGACAGGCAGGTACTGACACCAAAAAATGCTGACAGATCTGCTTGATAATAGCTATCTAATTTCATTCATCCTACCTTTTTCCTCTGCAAGTACTTTCTTCAGGATAACTCCCGTGTTAAGGCTGGCCTCCTCCAGATGCCACGGCCCCACTCCTGCCCCATCCACAGGTGGAAACAAGGCTGAAAGAAGAAGTTAAAAAATCTTAAAGCCACATTGAGATCTTTTGTGGGGACCTGTGTCACAGGGATTGTTCCGGCCTCTGTGTGCTTCCTCCTCATTCACCTTTTAGATTAACTGCCTCCCATTTGGCAATGTGACAAGACCATCCCACCACCACCACTAGAGTATCATAAGATGCAGGTTTTGCAAGCAGAATCGAGAAATGAGTGTGCATAGATGTGCACACATGCACGCACACACATACTGTTCTCTAAGGGGACCCCACACCGTGAGCGTGCCATGGTTGGCTCAGAAAGCAGAGAAGAAGAAGCCGTGGAGGTGAGATGAAAGTAGAGTCACGGCTGTGGCCATTTAGACAGCAAACAAAGCTCTTGCATCTCAGAAGGTGGCAGAGGTGTTTGTCAGACCCAGCAGGGCCAGGCTGCTGCTAGAACCAGAGCCAGTAACAGACATGCTGGCAAATTAAAAATACTTTGGATCTCACTTCAGTTCTAAGAACTTAAATTTCACCTTCCTCAAATTCTCATAATAAAATCTTCATCTAAATATGCTTGGGAACATTCAAGATGAAGCAGAACAGTTTTCTCATAACCGTTATGTACTTCACAAATGAGGAACAAAGCCAACCTCTGAGGTGTTGCAGGTTTACGCTGCCTGTCTCTCCTGGGTTCATAGTTCATACAACAGCAAAGGGCATCAGAATCAGACCCATCACTTTTAGAGTAATACCCATTTTCTCCCTTTTCTTACATCAGTTAATGTGGAAAATACTGGCATGGCACAGCCCATCACACCCCTCTTTCTGCTTTTTTTTTGGTGGAAACAAACTCTGGAACAGATGAAAATCCAGAAAATAGATGACCTGGGGCAAGATTAGACCACTGTTTAACTGGATATCACCATACCGAGTATTTAACAGATGGTAAAGTAAAACGGATTATGTAAATCAATCTCACAAACTTATTAATAAAAGTAAAGATACTGAATTTGATTCAGAATATCAATTCACATTAAGAAATTTAGGAAAAAAATAAAGAAAACACAAAGAACTCACCGGATGCAGGAAGCTGAAATCGGCTGTTGGAAATAAACGACAGAAGTCAACTATTCTAGACAAGATAGGGGAAGAAAAAAAGAAGAGTGGCGTTCTGTGCTCTTGGCTTTTTTGGATGGATTTCTATTTTAGGAGATTAGAAAAATTGTATTATTGAGAGAGAAAAAATAAACAAACTCAAGAGGTAACCAGAGACCACTGCACACACAGGCCAAATCAGTCTAGCTCAGCCGGCGGCAGCAGTGACAGCAGACCCAAATGTAGTGTGACGAGAAATAGCAGAGTGGTTTAGGGTAAGTCAGCTTCCTGGTGAGAGCTCCTCAGCTCTGGCTGTGTGGGTTTTGTTGTGGGTTGGTATATGAGTGTATATGTCTTTCTGTCTTTGGTGACTTGAAGATGGGGGAGGAGGGTAGAATCTCCAGGCTGCAGAAAGTTTTTTCTTTGCACTCTGCTGCTCCTACAGCTGACTCCTCTCTGCTACAGCGGCGAACAGCACAGAGCAGCCCAGCAACTCCTCCTCACGCCAGGAGAAAGGAGCAGACCAACAACCACCCAGCAGTGCTGTGTGCGATTCACACTCCAGCAGCATGAATGAGACTTGGGATACTTTTATGCAAGCTGGAATATGGCCCTGCCTTTAAAAAGAGAGTATACATCTTTAGCTGACCCCGTGCAAAAACCAAGGCATTTTGGGGCTGATTTGATGTTGGTTTATAGGGATTTGTTGTCATTCAGTGAGGATTGCCCAGTAGCATTGGTGAGGATTTACCAGTATCATTTTACTAGCATACACGTCCTCACTTCTGCCAGCACAAGGATGCCGAGCAGGAGGAAGGACCACAGGTGTGGGGACTCCTGCCTTTCCCAGCATAGACAGCTTGAGCTGTCCAGACTCTCATCACTTCCAGCTTTCCTACCACAATACTGAAAGCAAAGCTCTGATGATAGTTTCAGGATTTCAAGTGCCAGGTCTATGGTCTATACTCAAGGAGCTGTGAGCACAGGAAGTTTTTCACTTTGGATGCTCAGGCAATCAGCCTGCAGGGAGGGCATTCCTGTCCCATACTCCAGGTGCAGGTCAGGAGCCGTGGCACAGCAGGAGAGCTGCCCCAGAGCTGAACACGAGGGGCCCCGATGACCAGCGCAGGGGGCTGTCTGCCTCTCAGTCAGAAGCATGAGCAGTGGGGTCCCCAGCAGCCTCGAAACCCGCCCTGGAGATAGAGAAATGGAACCCTAGTCCTTTTCAGAAAGTATTTTGCGCTGAGTGAAGCCATTTTGGATCACCTTTAGCCATGAAGCAGTAGGAACAGACTGCTTGATCCAGATCGAAAGCTGTGCATTTTGTGTTCCTTGCAGGATGGGAACTCTCTGAAGACAGCTAACAAATTTGTCCACGTTAACATTATAACAGTACAATGCATTCCCAGATAAAGTCACACCGCTTCCAAGAATGATTAAAAAACAACAGAATAAATTACAAGATAAAGCAAAAAGGAAACAAAAAGATAATTTATGTGTAGATAAAAGACAGTCTGTGCCAAAAATGTCAATAGCTACTAAAAGAATATAACCTGTGTAAACATGCTGTAAACCTGCTGACACAAAGCTTGCAGAACAGTGCTGCACAGTTAGGCTGGGGAATCAACTTGTTTCTTTTCCCTGTGAAATGAAACTAATTATCAGCAGGGATGAAGGTAAGGAAGGGTGGCTCACCGAAGACATTTTTGGAAAACTGTCTTCTCAAAAATCTTCAATCTTCCTTTTAGTTTGAGATAAGGTTTTGGATAAGGGGCTTCAATGCCTTATCAGTTTATGTGAGAACTTGTGTTACTTAATTTTCACATTAAACACCTATTCTTCTGTTTTTAACCAGGTTTGGATTTCCCAATACCAGTGCATGCAATCAGGCAATAAGTTTCCATTGCGATCGTGATAAAGAAAAACAGACACCCAAACATTCTGAAATGTTTCCACCAGAATGCTGCGGCTTGCCAGAAGTAGAGAAATAAATACCATTCGCAAATTATACTGATATAAATGTCTTCACTGATCATCCCCCATTTTAAGTCTGCTACAGATAGCAGCTGCTTAAAAATGCAACTGCTCTTTTCTGTTTTTTGCTGCAGACCAATCCAGATGTGAGACCATCTGGCTAAGCAGTTTGCATTTTGGAGAAAGAGCGCATCCATCTGTAAAATATTTCATAAACAACTTTTAAATCGATTGAGCTCAGCAAAAAAAACAAGACTGTAGAATAAGGAAAGTGTTCTAACCTGTCTTGATTTCCACCCATTTCCCTCCAGTATGCTTCCTGGGGCATCCTGACCCAATAACTTCCCAAAAGTAGCTGAATGTCAGATTTATTTTTGCTTCTTACATTCTTTTGGGGTTTTTTGGATAAAAATTCAAGACCTTTCCTAGGGATGCACATGCTTCATGCACTTGCTCCATGACTTCATTTCCTAGTGATCTGGAACTCCATGAAGAGACCCTCAGCTCCATGCTCTCTGCACAACACATAGGCGAATCCAAAGTTAGGTGCAATATTGCAGCCTGACATGTTTCTCTTGATCCTTGCTTTGTTTGTCTTTCTTACTGCAGTTATTCAGCTCCTGTTCACCTCTTCATGCTGTGCAGTGAAGGGGAACATCTGGCTCTGAAAGAATATTGTTAATACATTAAAATATAGGTTGCTTCTCCTTTTTTTTAAACTCAGTATGAGTCATTATCTGGGACTTTCAGAAGCAAACACTTTGTTGTGGAAAATATTTATAGGGGTGGAGTAGAGGGTTGCAAATTATTTTTGCATTGAAAAATAAGTCGATAGCAAAAAATAAAGTCTTAAACCTCAAGTAACTAAAGGTTTATGACTACGTAGAACAATATTTTCCAGGCTTTTGTCATGTAAAGACATGAGCCAGTTTACAATGAAAAGTCACATCTGAATCTCAATCCACTGATTTCCATCTCACTTGGAGAAACTAGCAGACTGCTGATGTTCAGAAGGCATTTGAAATCAAAGAAGGAAGCTATTCCTGTCCTCCCTGCCTGATTTCCTTTTTGTTCTTAGATTCGCTCAGCTCTGATTTTGGCCTGCCTCAAATAGTATGGTATGTGCAATGCTCAGGAACTAAAACCATGACACTCTGTATTTAGCCCAACAAGCCTTTCACCTGTCCTAGATGATCATTAAATTACAGAAAATAAAGCTAATTGTTGCTTATGTCTAGGCACTGCACCAAAGATTTAAACAACACATAAGAAGTGTGCTTATTTGGTTAAAAAAGAGCCTGTTGGGTTTTTTTTTAATTAACATTTTCAAGGGGAGGAAGGAAAAATGTATGTGGTCAAGATGCCAGCTGTGTGTTGGGAAAACTGGGATGTGGCTATTTGCTTTCTCTTGGGTTCCTGGGCAGTACAGGGGAAACCAGGTAGGTTGCACAGACCCATTTCAACCTGGGGGTGAAAGCACTCCCTTCCAGGGAATAGATACCTAGAGAAAGGGAGGCTTCCTCGCAGCATGGCAGAGAGCACTGCTAAAGTCTCTAATGTAGACTGGGCACAGCAACTTCTGCAGCATTACTCATTGTCAGAGAACTAAATCTGAAAAGAGACATGAAAATGCAGTTTCACAAGCACTTCCTACATGGATTTTAGTAAAACTCTCACACTATTAATTACTTTGCCTTGTTGAATTTAGGCTCTGGTTCCTCAGCAAGCTAACACAGTGGTTAGACACCTCTTGGTTCTGGTATTGCAGTGGCACAAACTTAAGCATGTGGTAATAAAACAGAATCCAAAATCTAGTGTGAGGCAGGTTCCTGACACATCGTGTGCGGAGGAACAGAGGTCTTCAGAAGGTGAGTCAAAGCCCTCCAGCATACTGAGGCTGGAGTGTGCCTGACAGAGAAATCTCAATGCAGGAGCATGCCTGAAATGCCTCCCCATGGACGCTCCTGCCTCCCTCCTGAGTTACAGAGCAAGTTACAAAGTTCAACCCTCAATTCACTTCAACTCAACTCAACTCAGCTCAGCTCTTACCTTCCCAAAGCATTGCTTCTTCCCTGAGACATGCCAAAGGAGCCTACACAGCTTTGGCACAGAGGGAGAGGTGGTGTGCAGCTAGTGGGGAGCCAGGGCCACAGCGGCAGATCCCCACTGTTGTGGGCATGGGCTCCATGCCAGTTAGGTACTATCTTCAGTCACCTTTTCTGCTGGTTGCCATCTTGTATCTGGCAGGCCCATGCAAGGGCCATCAGGAGGCAGAGAGACAGCATGGGGCTGCCACATCCTGGGCACCGCTGGCATACCTAGCAGGTAGAATTGGCCAAGGAGTGCCTCCATCTGCCCTGCGAAAGCAGATCTGTGCCCCCCGTAACACAGAAATTGAGCTGCCTTCAGTGACAGGCTTGCCCTATGCTTCAGGTGGCCACAGAGCAGCCCCCTAGCTACCCCTTCCTCCGGGGGATTTGGCCCCAAGCCACCTAATTTCCAGGCACAAACAGTGCTGAGATGGGTGCAAGGCACTACGAAACTCAGGCCTGTGGATACCTGAGCAGCACAGAACTCTCAGGCCCAGAACAGAGAACCCCGAGTTGTACAAAGCATGATCAAACTTGGGTTTGGTGCTAACATTTGGGTGTAGGCATCTTCATTTATCCAGCCCCTTTTCAAGACTCATATAGCTCTGTTCCATCCATTAAACCCACCCACTTGTGCAGACCAGGCAGGCAGAGAGTTCCCCACTTTCTGAAACCACAACCTTCTGCAGTCTTAACTACAGAACTACTCTTTACTACTTTTATATGTTTTTCCACTGTGTATGGGTTATCAATTCACTATTTCTCTGGGATATTCCTTTTGAGATCAGGTTGTCAGTAACCTACGCTGTGTGACAAAACTAATGTTTACACTTTCTTTTTTCTTGGTATCTGATAAGCTGAAACCGGTGTGCTAACTTCCTGGCAGTCAGGACAATGTATGGGAAGTGCTTTCCTCCAGGGCAATATGAAAACCTACTTCCCGTTCTTGAAAAGGAAGTGTTTTTAAGCACAGCACTGAGGGTTACTTAAGTCCCCCCCCGCTTCTTGTTCTCAGTCTAGCATAAAAGCAGTCACGCCACTGAGAACAAATTCAATCTTCTTCCCCCAAATCAGGTACTAATTCCCAAAATACCCGTCTGCCCTATTGGGGGAACAAGGCTTCTTCTGCATTTGCCCACTCTTGTTTTTTTGCTGAAGCTCTTCAGGGCCGCAGGGCGGGCACAGAGAGCCCGGGCAGGGGAAGCAGGGCAGGCTGAGAGAGCCCGGGCAGGAGCCGGCCGGCCCCACTTCACAGCCTCGGGGTCCGAGGGGCAGCCCCCTCCTGCGGGCAAACACTTCCACACGCATAGCGTGCAAGCCCGCATCTGTTTCTGTGAATTGTCTGACTCTTGCAGTTTCTCGCTCCCCAAGGACACTCACACTTCCTTCCCACATCTGGATTTAATGCAAAAATAATCCCAGTGGCTTTGCTGAGACCGCGGAGGAGGGTCCAGTGGTTTCCTCTGTGAAATCACACCCGACCTGAGGCTACGCCATGGCTTCAGGGCCAGGCCAGCTTCTCACCCTCGCCCCCTGGCCTTGCCCAAGGCTCAGAGCCGCGGAGGTGCTCCCCAGCGCTGCTGCCCGGCTGAGAATGCGCTGCGGGAGGTCAGAAGCGCTGAGGAAACGCTGGTTCCTCCTTTCATTCTGCCCAGGAGGGCGAAGAGCTGAGCTCTGTCACAGCAGTGACGCGCCGGAGGAAGCAGCCTTTCCCACAGCCCCAGGCCAGCCCCGGCGGCCCGCCTGCCCGCGGCTCCCACATCCCCGCCTCACCAGCAGCCGCCCAGCGCAGCGGCCCGGCGCCCCGGGAAACCACGGCTGGGGGCAGCTGGGCTCCGGGCCCGGGGAACCGCCAGCAGCTGAAGGCCAAGCACACAGCTGCTGGCACCTGCCCGTGCCCCCCTCACCCTTCTCCCCAGCGGCTGCGCCTGCCTCAGCCCCGCAGCGCTGCCTGTCTCGTTCTTTCTTGCAGTCTGTACGTGAGCCTTGTCAGGAAAAGAAACGCCAGCACCGACCAGGCCTCCTGCCCCAGCAAAGCCATTGGAGTTCCTCTTGGGGAAAATCAGCCAGACAAAGGCAGCAGCTGTTTTTATTTTGAATGTGCTTTTCTCACTTCCCCCTGTTTTGAAGAAGGAGATGGGGACAGTCATACTGTGTGCAGCCTCAGGCTCCCCGCTTCACCAGCCAGTTTCTCCTGCCCAGTCTGTGGACGTGGAGATGTTTCCCCAGAAGGCGGCTCAGAACAGGAGCCTGGCATAGGTGCCCTGAATTGCTCCCACAGAGCTCTCTGGGGGAAGCCCCCCTGCCAGCTGGGTCCATCATCTCTCTGGGGACGTTTGCTCTCTCTGCAGCATATCAGGATAACCACTTTATATGGCTATCTTGATAAATCCTGAAAAGCTGAAGCTCCCAGTCACCTATGGCTTGCCTAGATGGCACTGCAAGACAACAAAAGGGTATAATCTGGAACGGCAAGGAGGACACACAGGTGAGGAAGACTACTTTTACCCCGACTTAGAGGTGGGAACCTGAGGCAATGCCTTGTGAGTTAGCAAACACCATTATGCAGAGCTCCCACAGCCTGACTTGACAGGACTACCATTCCTCCATTTACAGACCAAACTGATTCAATTTGTGGTGCAGGCAGAGGATCTCCATTGCTTGCTCTTCTCTCCAGTGTGTACGACCAGCTATGGATGTGTAAGAAGCAGGGTCCTTTTTCTCAAGATAACACAAAAATAATAATGATTCTTGCAGTTGCTTACCAAGCTTGTAGAAAGAGCAATCACCATAGCAGCACTGCCACACTCAAATGTCCTGCCACCCAAGAAAGTCACAGATACTACATCCTGATCACACAGAGGAAATGCATCAGCATTTAATATTTTTACTATTATTGCAGCACACCCCAAGTCACGTAAGATGTCTCCTGAGCCATGTGAAAAAACATCCCCTACTCACAAGGAGTACATAAATCTAGTTTTAGACCCAGCATCATGACAGCCCACAAAACAGCTTAGGACAACAGGGGGAAAGCAAGATGGTGGCTTTTATCCTGTGCTCCACCTCAGTCCTTTGTTTCCACAGCTTGAATTAAAGGTCACAGAGCACGACAGCACAAGGGTCTCAGGCCATGGGGACCTCTGGTGGCACTGGGGATACACGGCTGCCTTTTCCAAACCTTGAAGCAGCAGGGATTGCCTAAACGTCCATCGTGGAACCAATGCCAAAAGCCCCATTTGTTCACCAAAAGCTACCAAAACTGCAACTCCTCACCCCCCCACAAAGCGTGCAACACCGTTTTTGTCTCAGTCAAGACACAGATCTGTAGCATTCTTAAAATATGAAAGCTACATAAATAAAGCTAAAAGAAAACACCAAACCTGAACATGGTACAAAACAAGTCACTCACAGGATGTTGAGCCCTGTTTACTTCATTTAATTCAGCAAGACCTCTGAATGGTTGCAGAATTAACAATGGCAACTAATGAGAAGCCGTTGCTAGCCCAGCTAGGCCCCATGATGCAGAAAGTCAAGTAACATCACAAGAGTCCTTCCCCACGAGGGTCTTCAAGAAGACCCTATGCCACCAGCAACACCCACAGTCGTCTTAGTTTCTGAACAGAGTAATTGCCCAAGGAACCAGACAATTAACCTACAAAAAAACCCAACACAGGGTAGTTAAAGGAGAAACCCCAATGTTATCATCTTCAAATCTTGAGTAGAAAAATGAACTTGTCTTGCCCATCTTTAGCATAGAGCAGCAAGTATATTTTGAAAACAAACTCTACCCCACCCACCTGTAAAGAAGAAAAAAAGTAACCAAAACAATACTCTGAATACAGTATTCTCCTGCTGAGGAAGAAACGAACAGCACGTGATGTGTCATAACATCCTTCAGCGCATGTCGTACAGAGAAACAACTCTTTTAAGGGCACAGTAAAAGCTGCTGCCACAATCGCTCTATGCCATTGGCAAGGGCACCACCTATTGTTGAGCTACCCGACGCATTCCACCAGCAGACACAATGTTTAGTTATACTTCAATGATTTGGGCTGAAAATTTCTGTTTGCCTCAAGCAATATTTTTATTCTACCACACTTCAATTTTCAGCCTTAAAGTTCCAATAATTTCCTTAAATAAGGACAGACTAAAATTCCACATAAAATTTAAATAGGGAGAAGAGCTCTTCAAGAAACCCCTGGAGTGCCATCAAGGAGCAAACTCCTAGCTGCAAGCAGAGGAGCTCAGAGCTAGCCCAGCACAGAGGAAATAAGGGCTTGAACTGCAACAGGACCTGGTGAATCAGGAGAGACTGTTTCAGCAAGGGGAGCAGTTAAGCTGGGTCTCCACACTGAACTGCTGTCCTGCCTCCAGAGAAGGGAAGCCCAGCAGAAGTACCTCCTTGTTAAAACATGACAATTTGAGAGGCTAATCTGCAAACCGGACCTTGAGCTACACTGCCAGAGCAGGGACCCCTGTAAGTAAGGAGCACACAACCAACCCAACATTCACCAATTCTGTGGTCTAGTAGCTGTGGCTCAGAATCAGCCTTGTCAAACTGAAGCCAGCAAGCTTCCCTGCCCTCTTGAACAGTTTATTAGTTAGGGCTTTGCTGTGCAAATGCACAAATCTGGCTTGTTTCTGCCGTCTATCCAAGCTACAAGGCAATGAAGTCATAGGAATGACTGCACAAGTTAACTTGGGTCGAAGCCAGTTGTCCTCAACCTGAGCTAATAAAATAGGGTGGACTCTATCCAACACTTCGCTCTCAGGTGTCTTCCCCCACTTCCAGGAACATGACACAGGAATACTGATGCTTGCTTTGCACAGAGCTGGTTTAGGAAAAGCCAGGCTTATTAGCTCTGAATCCACAATAACAACAGCAATTGCCCTTCCACATGATTGAACCTGTCACTGCCCCTGACGTAAGGGCTAGAAGAGGTCTATCCAGAACACCTCCCTCCCCAAAACTCACATCTCTACAGTGGTCATCCCTGCCCCTCCCTTTGCCATACACCACTGCCCTCCCTCACTCTCCCACAAAAGAAGCTAGGCCTGAACAGCAGCACCTCTTCAGCTACTTCAGGCCAAAAAACCCTGAAACTGTGACCCTCATTTTCAGTAATGTGAGCATTCAGCTCCCCCTCGCAATGCTTAAAATCAGGCCACAAATCTGTTCCTTTTTACGCCTGCAGATGGTTGCTTCATCTCCCTACAGATGGTATCCTGAAGTCAAGGCAAGTGGCTTTCATGCAGAACTCCACGACTATTTGACAAAATTTGATACAAGCTGAAACAGACTTCCAAGGAAAGACAGAAGGCTACACTTGTGGCAAAAATCCTTTATTAAACTAGATTTCATAAATTCTTTTTCACATTAAAAATTCTAAATGCAAATTATAAAACTGTATTTCAGTAAAAAATTAAAGTTATAGTTAACAGCAAAATTACAACTTTATACATATAAAAAAATCATTTTTAAATTTCAATTTAAAAATAGACATTGACATCTTCCAATGTACTGGTCCTAACAGCTTTTACAACTGGTAGCTGCAATACTAGGTCTTTTCACATGCATATTCACACAAACAGTCATTAATCTCTGTACAGTTTATTTAGTTGAACTGTTGGGCTTTGGTTGGGTTTTGTGGGGGGTTGTTTAAAATAATATGATACTTGGGAATTGTGGTAAATCGATGAACTCTAATTTGTTACAGTGTTCATACCCGATGCTCTCCTCAGCTGTGCAAAGAGGGCAATATTATTCTGGAAATGTGAATTGCATTTGAAGACATAAGCATCAGTAACGTAAAGTCTACGTACAATTTCTCATATTACATTTATGATGATCCTTTGCCATTATTAACAATGAAATTATTCTCTTGTCTACTCACCACATTTTGTGGCAAGATTAAATAACAATATGGTTACATTTCACCTCCTCAAGTAAAACTTTCTAGCATACGTGTTCTGCTAAGCATGTAAAGATCTTCCCTGACATTGTACATATTCACAACAGTGATGTTCCAGATGTTCTAATTCTAGTGATGTTCTAGGTTATGACGGGAGCATCTGGACATCATGTAAATGGGGATTCCCAAGTCACAGTGGTTTGCAACAGCCACAAGAAAATGCCAGTTAAACTTTGCCTGAGGTGTCCTTCAACAGGCCTACAAAAACATTAGGTTTAAATAAAATTCTACCACATACTATTAAAAGCAAAAGCCAAAGTTATTAAAGTATTATCAACATATCTTGAAATATATTTTTTTTAAATCACTTTTGCCCTACTACTTTCACAATCAAATGAAATATTTTTAAACACATTACTTAGGAGAACAACTTTCTTCACTGCACCTTTGGGCCTTTTTTTTTTCCTTTACTGTAAGAGTACTCATCAATGCTAGCACAATCATTAAATTCTGTATTAAAAAGATAACTTTCCTAAATTAAAAATTGGGATAAATGTTAAGTGTTTTGTAAAAAAACACAGAAGTCACATATTAAACGCTACCAGTCATCAAAATCACACACTGTTGAAGAATAGAATAAAAAGTGGTAGACAAAATAGGTATTTAACAGTTGCACATTATTTCAGAGTGCTGGTGGCAATACTACTAGTGCTCTTTTAATTAAAGGTATAAGATGATACAGAATTTACATGATACCTCAGGATTCTCACTGATGTGACTGCAAAAGACATCAAAAACGCTGGAAGTTCTAAGATGTTACCTACTTTGAAATACCATTTTGAACAATTGTATTTGCTATAATTCATCCTACCACACATTCTAAAAACAGTCAAAGAAGAAGTCCAGTCGTTTTTTTCCTGGACAGTTTGGCAAGTAGCTGAACACATGGAGATCCTTATTCATAAAAGTCTACTTTCTTTCTCTCTGTGCACTAATCTTCCGCTCCATTCTGTATCCACCTCAGCACAGCTTCTAAGCATATGCTTAAGATCCTATAGAAGAAAAAGGCTGAGCTCATCCTATTTTCTCCAAGTTGGAACTGCAATGTCTCACCTCGAGTTGCTGAAGCTGATGGAGGCTCTGTAAGTAACTTCAATAAAGGCAAGATCAGTTCTGCCCACGTTACGATTTTAAACCATCATCTTCCATCAAAGCTCAGCCTGTAATCAAACAAGTTATGCTAGGCAAATTATCAACCTAGAAGTAGACAGAGCATTTGGAGTACCCTAGTGAACCTCCACCTGTGCCCAAAGGGACAATGGAGAGAGGGAGAGAGAGAAGTACTCCAAATTACTCTTAAGCTATGTACTCCTCTGCTGACTTGGCCAGACTGGAGAAAACAAGCTCTCCTAGTAAGGGGTGGAGCTGAGGTTTTGCCCTGAACATTTTTTATGCGTTTATCCAAACAGGGCTAAGAGATGAAAAAACTCTATGGACGGACATTGAAGCTCAATGGGAACAGCTGCTTTTCTGAAGAGTCCTAGCCAGCTTCCAGAGACTGTTTATGCACTTTTTATTCTTTAATCTCTTTTGTCCCACTGATGCATTTGTATCTTGCAGTGGGGATTTTGAAAGAGGCTCAAGAAGTGGCAACTTCAAGAATATCCCTGAGCACACTGGTTAGAGCATTTTCTGGTGAAGTGAGTGTCAAGTGCAACCACAGTCCCCTGGCTAAGACAGAAGAAGGTAAAAAGCTGTGTTTCTTATCTCCAGTGTAAACTTGTCAACAACTAGATTATGATGAACAGATGGGCAAGACAACTTTTTCTGCTCGTCTTTTGAACTGAAATCTAAGCTGTCTTTGTCCATGTCAGGAATGGTGTGAACATGCTGAGTGAATCAGGCTCCCTCCCAAAACAACCAGAAGTGTTGGCACTTGCCTGTTTACAAGCACATCACTGTAGGGCTTGGGCACCCAGAAGCTCAACACACAGCACTTCTGAGCATACGCTGGGTCCTTTTCTGGGCAACTCAGCCACCCAGGCCCAACCAAGAGGGGACTACGCTTTAAAGAGCTGCATCGCCATTCATTATAAACAGCAGCACTAAGGCAAACCTGTTCAGGTGCAGAAGGAAGCTCCTTGGTCCGAAAGAAAGATCCTAGCTCTGTTGAGGCAATTCTAGCATCTGCAGCCCTGGACAGCTGATAGTCTGAACTGTTGTCTCAAGTTCAAGTGTCTAAATGACATCTCAGTCCATTTTAGGCACTGTCACAGAGGCTGGAGCACGGGCTTCACTGCACAGTACATCGCGCAGTGGCAGAAACAGCGCTGCTAGTGCTGTTTGTGGAGCAAAGATCTTTTGTATTTCACCCACTGATTACCAGAGCTGCCCAGAGAGAAAGAAAAAGAGAAGGGACACAATTCAGATGAACTAAGTATCCACAAAAATTATAAAACTTATTATGACAGCCTATTATTCCAGTAGGAGTCCCTTTGATTAAATATTATTCAAGCTATTCTTCCACTTGCAATCACTGTGAAAAGATTATTGTATCTGTTGAAGCATGACAAACTGATTTCTAAGTCTACCATTCACTGCATTCACTGTGTACGTATTACAGTAAATATGGATATTCAAGAAACATCATGTCTTTCCGTTTGTCAGCAACTTACACAGACACATTCTCAAGTGAAACCTATCTCTGTACATAGCTTTTCTCATAGAAGTTCCTTGCTTATTACTACTCATGCACACAAATGGTAGAACTTGCACACACATATGGATTCATACACAAATTCTACGTGCATGTAGTTCCTGGACAAAATTTACTGCAAAAGTGGTTTAAAATGAAAAAACTTTCCCATTAACCCTTAGCCTATTAATAGTATTTCTAATACACAACTCATACCTGTTCTGAAAAAGCCTTACAACAAAAATGTGTATGCCTTTCAAGAGGCAAAGATGTAATTAAAAGTAGTAATGCATTCTAGAAAATATTTCAACTTTTAAAAGTTCTGATTGCTTACTGGAAACATTTGCCAAAGTATAGATGTTTAAATTTAATTTGAGGGGTTTTGGTTGGGGCGCTTTTTTGTTGTTTGGGGTTTTTTTATTTTTATTTACACGGGTATTTTTAGATGCTGATGCAACACCACCACCAACAGAACAACTATTGAACTCCCAAATTTTCCAGTTAGGCAATTACTACTGTAGTATTAGCATTCACTTTGATGTTAAACATACATTTAAAAGGTCTCACAATCATATTTTCTACAAGGAAAACACCAAATTAAATTCACACAGAATGAAGACATGTCACTATTAGTGAAATAGTACTCAATTTGCTCCATTTAAAAAGCCATAAAGGAAGAAATACTTTTAATCCAGTAGATGTTGAAAAAAGTAAGGGTATTTTCCTGCAAAATTACACTATTAGCTACATGTAAGTAGAGATGCAACTACAGCATTGTGTTTTTCCCCTTTAACAGATCACAATAATTCTGCAAAATTACCAAACACACAGCTGTTCTTAATGCATAGTCCTTTATGTGCAGCTTCCATCAATATTAGAAGAAGTTTAGAATGCAATAAGGACAATAGAACTAGTTAACCCATCACAAAATAACCACTAAAAAAACCAGACTTTTGAAGAAGCCTGAAAATATTTAGCACCCAGCTGTAGCTGGATTTGAAATATCAGTAGTTGCTCAGTTCCTACCTCCCCTGTGCTCTTCTGAGGGTTTAGCACAAAGTTCTGAATCACAAAATAACTTTGTACAAGGTACTACATTTTAAAAGCACGGAATCCACAGCAATTAAAATGTGTGAGGGTCAAGAGACATAGACTAGGTATGCTCATAAGACAGTTATATTTAAAAATTGTACCTTAGCTTCCTTTTAAAACATCATACACTGCTCAGCAGAATTCTTACTCTGCATTTCTGAGACTTCAAATCCTGTGTCTTCTTTTTGCAGGTTCAAAAAAGCATCCATTCCACACAAAAATATTCTTGGAGACGTACTGACAAAATCACTTGCTGTAAATTCAAACCATTTCTAATAAAATATCGTCCTTTAAAACAGATTACAAAATACTATTGCAGCTGTTAAAAAAAATTTAGCTGTAATATGACACCTCAGTTTCTGTAACTCCTCCTCTTCTTGTCAACCCTTCAATTCAACATGACTTTCAGGCACCCTGGTTTTATTTCTGTGAACCTGTGAAACAAGAAGAGATGAAGCTTCAACATGAAGGGTATGTGCAATGCCATCTCCTTCAGCCCTCATCAAACACATGGAAAGTGATAAGGTTCTCATTCAAGTATGCGTGCATGTGAGAGTCAGGAAATCAGCATCATATCCTCTGGATGTGACAGTGAAGGAGGATTTTACAGGGTCTGGAGAGGTAAAAAGCTGGAAATAGCAGGAACTAAGAGGAAGATTTATTTTTTTTTTTTTTTTTAAAAAAAGCTGCCCAATATACTTAGTTACATTAATTCTGCCCCTCTTTTCCTGCTCTCCTTTCATTCTCACTTCTTTCAAAACAGATTTTCTCCCTTGCCTTCTGCAGAAAGTAAGAAGGAAACAGGAAGGGAGGTCTTCACTATTTCTGAGTCCTACCTTCACAGTTACCTTCATACACTCCTCTAAAGAAAAAGCAAACACACAGGTGCCAGCCCAGACTCATTAAACTGCTGTCCCACATAAGAGGCTGAGCACTAAAGCAGGTATTGGAGACCAATAAAAAGCTGGATTAACAACTTTTCACAATAAAGCTGGCAACCTTGAATGGGAATGTCATTTATGTTAGATAAATTTAATTCATAATGTTTTCCCCTACCTCAGAGGAAAGGATTTAATAGGTGCCCCGCATAAGATGGTATTGTGTCACACAGTTGCACTGGATTTATGAAACAGCAGGCCTACTTTAATCTGCACCAGCAGATCTGCCTTAATCCTTTTAGTAGTTTAACAGTATTCTAAAACTAACTTCAATTTTCAGTTAGTTAAATGTGGGTTAAGAAAAAAAAAAAATGTATCAGTAACAAAAATCTAAACTCACCTGAAGTTGTGGCTTGTGAGGTATCTGATAGCTGCTGGTCTGATGCGAGCAACTCCTCCCTGACTATGGCTTCCTCTTCCCGTGATAACACAGAGATACGGCTTGCCACCAGCCTGCTGGTACTCTGTAACAGCAGGGATTGCAACGGTTAACATTTTCCCTCAGCACAGAGGCAAATACTTGGCATTCGGTATAAACTTTCCACTCATTCTTTTGAAAACTCTTCACTAGTGATTTAGAACTTTGCTTTCCCATGCTGGCTATGCATCTTTTACATAAGCATAGCCATTTTCCCCTTCTTCTGAAGACAGTCTGAAAAAATATAGTCAAGCTTTTTAAGTCTAGATTGCTTGCAATATGCATGTTGTGATCATTACAAAATCCTTCTAAGTTCATTGCAGCTTTACTGTTTCTAGCATCTAATCTTCACTTGGAATTTACATCCTGTGATGTAAATTAAAATTGTGAAATTAAAACAGGTGGGTGTAATTTAGTTAATTTTTAAGTGACACTTCTACTGTTTCACATTTTATCTTAAATTAATGTGAATAAAGAAATATTTTATTGGATAAAGAAAGGAACAAGGAAAATATAAATCCACATAGTTTTTGACATTTAAGTCACACTTATTTGGACCGACTTCTGCTATGTTGGAGCACATGAATCAAAAGATCGATACATCACATGAGCTTTATTAGGGCACCTAGCCCAGATAATAAAAGAATTTGAGATTATCAGTTCACATGACATCTTTCTTCAACCACCCTCTCCCTCTCTCACTCAGCTTTATTTGGGTTTTATATTATTTTACTGTTAATTCTGCCAGCACTTAGTGCCCAGTATTGATCCCTTTCCCATGTATGCACGCTAAAATGAACTTTTTTTTAGATTTAGGTGAATGGACTGAGCAGAGAGCCCCTACCATCACTCCAGGATTCCTGATTTAAGTTCAGCTCAGGAAATTTAGCTCTAGAAAGCAATAGGTTACAGCTTTAAGTACACAAATGTTATTTTAGGAATAGCACAAGATAATGCAATTTAATTATCTCCGATGTATAGTGAAAGAAGAGGATTACCTAATGCCCCACTGAACACTTTGCTTCTACTGTGTGCAAAAGTGTTTCAAAAAATTAGGTTTGTGCAGCAGTACCTTGCATAAGAAATATTTCTTATAAAAGCACTTTCAGTGTGTTTAAATTTTTAGGGTAAACTAGTAATGCAGAAAATGTATCTTTTTACAGCAACACCACTCATGAAGTAATTGAACACTCCACCAGGAGAAAAAACAAGCCCTCAAGCAAAACTGCACAAAATTACATTTATGGAAGCAGCAGTATTCTGATCTCAAAAGATCTTGCTGATGAATCAATATGGAAGTTACTGAAAGACAGCTCAAATCACACACTTTCATGTAGAAGTTGAAGACAATATAATCACTCTGGTTAGACTTCCAACATAATGATTTTTCTTTAAACATTAAAAAACCAACATACTTCCGACAAAGCAATAGAAAGATGACACAAATATTTGCATTACCACCTATGTTAAATATGCCAGGAAGGATAGATCAAGTCTTCAATTAAAAAAAAAAAAAAAAAAAAAAACAAACAACAAACAAAAACAAGACCAAAAACAACCCCCAACTGAACAGTAAAGGATAAAAGAGAAGGAAAAGGAAGATTTACAAAGCAGCACGGGGTGGGTGGGGGCAAGACAGAAAGCAAAAAGAATCATTACCATGTCAAAGAAAAACACTTCCATGGGGGAAGTTTGAAAATAAAACAACACAAAATCCAGTTAGTTTTACATGTTATTAAATTACATTCATTCCCTCTGATATTGCTATATATTGTGATTTCTTAGTAGAAAATGAGTCAAATAACTTTTAAGGTGCAGGAATTATTAGCTTATACCTACCATCACTTTTTTCCTGCAGCACTCTGGACAACTGATTCACAGCTTCATCCACATGGAGACCATGCAGATCCAGCACATTCATAGGCAGCAAGGAAGTATTTACTTTCTCAAAGATTTGCACAGCAGCAGCATGGTTGGCTTCTTTCATCTTCTGCTCATGAAGGCGACCCTTTAATCACGAGTACAGCAACTATTACACACCAAGACATAATCCAAGCTCCACGCTGGTCACTGGATTCAAAATGACAGTACTGGCAGGGGGCTTTAGCTCACAGTTTGAAGCAGTAAAATTTATAAACGCAACAGAACTTCTGGAAGAGGCTCAGCGAGACCTACTCACAAGGAGATTTCATGAAATCTATTCTTAAGAAACTACTCAAAGCTGACACAAAGAAGAAATTATAACAAAAGCCTCATAAGAAAGAAAAAAAAGACAGAAAAGGCACAAAACCGTAAGGTCTTTACATAAGCTAAAAACTTACACTCCATGATGATTTTCAGATTTATTATCCTAACAACAGAATTTTACTTTCTGAAAGTATTTTGCTATTTAATGAAACAATGTCAGAGACTACCCACCCAACAGCACAGGAAAAAACCTACTGCATGTTATAGCTGAGGTTAATTCTTCTGAACGCATTCCCTAAAAATTAGACAAGCCAAGGGCAAATATTTACCTTCCCCCCACCCCTTTTTTTTTTTTCCAAATAGTTGCCTATTATCTCTCCTAATATTTTTGACAGATCTTTTATGACTGACAAGGTCAATATAGTCCCTATTGGAATTAGGATTATTCAGATCACACAGTGAACCTTGCAGTGATAGTTCTGAGAGACTGAAGCAACAAATTGTCTTCGAAGATCTGTAGGCACAGTCTGAAAAGGAACAGAAGACTTAACTCCAGGTACTGGCCGGACAAGGGCTCAAGGGAACAGAAGTGACAGTCTGTCTTACACTTTCTTAAAATGGATCATTTGAAGTGTATTAGTGTATTAGGATCAGACCAGAGACACCAGCCCCGTAACTCTCACTCAGAGAGGATTCCCAGGATAGGCTAAGACCATCAAGCACAAAGTATTTTTCATGAATAAAGGTAGCTTAGTTTGCCTTTTTATCACCTAAACCAAAATATATAATGAATTACCCTATTGTACTTGTTATGGCTAAGAACAAAAGTAAGACAGGACTTGAAATTACATTTCTATTTAAAATCATGCAGACCTTTGTTTAGAATCTCTCCAAATTTCAAAAATACAAGAACACAAAGAATTCATTATAAATATTTCCTACATACATAGTAACAATCTAAATATTTAGAGGGATACATTACACCAATTGCATGCATGCTTTTTTAAGACAATAAGCAAATTCAAGGGATTCATTATTACATTTTTGTTTTGTCATAATGCAATTCATAGTTTAGAATTAAATGCTGCTATAATATGAATTCTTGCTATTAGATCAGGGAAAAGCTACAGCCTTTGAAGATATTTGTAACAGAATTTTTAAGAGTGGTCTGAATTAAGTGTCAATGGAAGAGTCTCGTGTGAAGGCACTAAGAAACCAATGTAGAGGAACAGCTGATCCTTATAATCAAGAATATGATCAACAGCAATTATCAACAGTAACCAAATTGGTGGATACCAAGAAACGTGCTTGAATCAACAGCAGAGAGCCTGTACTCCAAGGTCTGAGCACACAAGACTGATCAGCAGCAGATCTACACTCCAAAACCAGATGGATGGCAAAAAGGATGGCACCACATCATGCTTATCCCAACCCAAGACAGACTGCAGCTATAAAGACTGCCAAGACAGCAGGCAATCTTGCCCAAGATTTACGGAGGATAAGGCAAGCAAGATTCTGAGGCAAAAGATCACTTCTTAATACCTATATGACTTCTAAAAAGTACAAAAGATGTCTAAAACCAGTTCAACACCAATTAGGAGTAACCCAAGGGACATATGGAGGATTCAAAAACCGATGCTTTCTGCAGTCCACGTCACACAAGAGTGAACCCGGCCCGACCACCGGGGCACAAATCCTGGTGCTTACAAGTACGTGGATGTGAGTGTGGGATCTATGAGAAAACAAGCACGTGTGGCTAAGCACTACATAGCATCTTTCATGAGGTCTCACACTGACTTCGGTTACATTAGCTTCCTGTATCAGTATCTTCACTAGTGAAAGGGAGTTTCCTTGTAAGGTGATTCTCAATACAACACACAGGGAACAGTAATTGAGCAAATTTACCAGCTCTAGTAGGCACAATGTTTTTCTTATCACTTTCAATTCAGTATTTAAATACCTCTAAATTCAGGCAAAAAGCACAGTATTTACATTTACCTGATGTGCATAAAATGCTGCCACAGGCTTCATGCCCATGCGATAGGCCTCCCCAGCCTTTTTAAAACATTCCTGTCTCTTCTGCTGGTGACAAAAAGCTTCTGCTCTTAAATCATCATATTGTGGATACTCAAGTTCTTGAAATATTTCACTCAAAGGATCATCCTCTTCCTTACTTTTTTTTGCCTGTAGGAATTTGCAGTGTTGAAGCAAAGTATGCATTGTAGGGTGTTTTCATTAACATAGCTTTGGGTATGTTTGTAATTACTATTTAAAAAAAAAAAAAAATACCTTCTTCTCCCGGTTCTTTGCAGCACTGTAGGAAGAAATAATTTCATTTTGCTGAACACCTTCTTGAGCTATAACTGTTTTTACAGGATCTGCCTCCAGAACACAGTTCAGAAACTGTTCAGTTTGTTCTAAAGAGTAGCTGTAAAGGATAAGTAAAATCTGTGACTTTACAAATACATTACATGTATTAAAATACATACTACAAACCTTTGATATTGTTACAGAAATAGATGACAATGGAAAGAAAGCACTGGAATGAAATTTTCCACCTTATTACAAAAAGGCTTGCAGACTCACTGTACTGCATTACTGGCACCAACACACATGCAGCCTTGGTTGACTGAAACGTAAATGAGGGACATTAGAATATTAAAATGACAATGAAATACTAAAGCAAATTGCATCCTACCTTAACCAAACAGACATTACTTTAGAAGTAAATACTGCTTTTTGGGATGGATAAGTTTCTTCATCTTAAATATATCTGGTCAGGGTTAGTACAAACTAGTTTAAAACTAGCTCACTTTTCTGAAACCATTATGCAGGAAAATCCTTGTATTTCCAGTCAAGCTTTGTTATGAAATTTAATGAAATAGGAATAGGACATCAGTTGCCATTAGAGATCTAATTAGCCCTCATTCTTCTTTATTCTTCTTGCTGTTCAGTATGCAGACAAGAGGAAGACTGATCAAAAGTAAAGACAGATTTTCAGAAAGGCAACACTGTGAAGAGAATTTAAAATGTGAAAAACAAGATGGTGAAATGTTTGAGCTACAGAGGTGGATGAAGGATGTATTTTAAATATCCCACAAGGGAAGGTTTCATTAACAACCTGGACAAGCAGAAAGACTGACAAATAGACATGCAAACCCATATGTAGAGACAGACATTCAATTGGCCAAGGATGAAAAAATAAGTTTCTCTTGGAAAAAAGTTAAGTTCTCAAGAACTTGGATTTAAGAAGGTAGCCACACAGCCCAGAAGTATAATGCAGAAAAGAGAATGTCAGTGGGAAGAGGTGGAGAGATGGCTCATTCCTTCAGAGCTGCTGTTAGTAAACAAGAAAGTACTCAAAGTTAACATCAGGTGATAGTAGTTTTCCTCTTGGGTGGATGCCATTTTCTGTGAACCCACTATTACCACCTCCACTGATTTCTCCCACTTGATTTAAACCTCAGCTCTAGAGCAAATACACAGTTCCACTGACAGTCAGTCACAGGTCAATAGCCAGAGACATTCTTCTCCCCATGAGAGAAACTGTCTACTCTCCAAAAAAAGAAATAAGTCTACAAAGAGTTTTTATGCCCTTTTTCCTTTTAAGATCAGATAGTTTTGCCTTTATTTAGATCTACAAAAACCATGCTAGTTTGGAAAAAGCCATTCTTTAGTAGTATTTTAACTCAATATTTAAGACAGCAACTGTGCACTATAGGGTGTTACCAAGTACCATTTTTACCAAGAACTTTAAAGATTTCTTACTTGTTGTCCTTGAAGACATCCATTAAGAAATTTTGATTAATAGTTGGAAACATCTCAAAAAGTTGCTTCTCCTTTAGTTTAGCAGCACAGTCTTTTCTAGCCATAGAAGGAATACGATTCTACCCAGAAGACAAAGGAAAAATATCACAAAAACATAGTAACAGCAGAGCAAATCAAACTTTAATGTTATTCATTAGTATTTCTAAAAATATCTACTCAGCAGGTATGTACCCACAGCAATGACAACATGCCAGTATCAGCCTGCCACACTGATTTGATGAGAATAAAGTAGGGACAGGTCACCACTGCAGTACTTTGCAGTCATTTCAAGTGACTCAGCTGGAGCAGCCTGATAACTTGGACAAAGCAAAAGGAGGATTTTTTTTTTTTAGGAGGAATTTAAGTTTTGGAATGCACTCCCTGCTAGTCTGTCCAGTCCAGTGCTCAGCTTGTGCAAAGTCCACCTCTCTATATTGAGAGCCTGGGGCTGAAACAACATTTTATTATTAAACAGCATAAACAATTTTGGTTTGGTATATCTGAAGCAGTACTGTAATAGATATTCCTATTTGTGAAGTCATGCTGAGAAGAAAACATAACTATAGCACAGTATAAAGTGGACTGATCCTTCCAATACACAGATTTTAAAAAAAAGTTATCAAAAGAAAGCCAAGCTCTAAGAATCCAAACTGAAAATAAAGCTTCACACATCACAGTTGTTATTATCAGTAAGCCACATACATGCAGTTTAAAGAAAGAATCCACAAGCCATTCTTTAAAAGTACAGGCTTATCCATCCAACTTTCTACACCAGTAGAAACGAAGCTCCTCTCTTTAAGGACAGCTACTTAACAGAGACAATTACAAACAAAAATGCCTGTTCTGATCAGTAGAGGGCAGTACTGTGCACACACCAACCAGGCAGAGTACCGGAACTGTGTTCAAGATACAGAATTAATAAAAATATTTTTAAAAATTATTATTTTCTGACAAGTGGGTACAGAAACCTGTTTTGAGATTAACCTCAAGTATTTATTTTAATGTCTCCTCTGTTAGGAATGTTGTGGGTTCTCCTTACAAATAATATTAAAATCAATTTAATTAATGTCTAAACAAACAAGGCATGTGGCTATGTAAGAACTTTATTCATATCACTTTCCCAATAAAAAGTGTGGGAAATCACACTGATCATCTCTCTTTGTTTTTAACTGAGCAATCAAAAAAAAAAAAAGATTCAACCAAACAGAAATGCTAACCTGTACAGTGAAATGCACCATGATCTGTTTGTGAAACAATCAAAATATTACATTTTAAAATGAGATCTGTATTTTTAAAACAGAAACATCTACCACAAGCAAACTCCTGTATCACAGTAATCAACAATACTAATTGGCATGCATTTGTTTCACAAATTCAGGCTGTAATCAGCAGCACAAAGATGAGTCACCAGGTAAGATGTATTCTGCTTCATTAATAGTTATTAATTTAAACTGCATTTAAAAATGATGCTATCCATACCAGGTCCTGTTTCTCCTGCATAGCTATTTCTTCAGAAATTATTTGTCTGAGAGAAACTTTCTGAATCCGAGCATTCCAGTGATCCATAAAAGGAAAAACATCTGATGTTGCTGTTTTTTTAGTCTGTATGTCACTAGAAGAGCCTGAAACCCAGCTCATGTTTTTCTTCTGTATTTTACTGTCTGCATTCTGAGATAACAGCATGTCTGAGTCATCTGTATCTATTTGCTGAATCACAGTAGGACCTTCAAAAGCAATAAAAACGAGGTGACAAATAAAACAATTATTAGCTTATTCATACATGCAAAGCCAAAAGAATCAAGGTAAGTTTTCCAACCTGGGTGGTTTTTGTTTTGTTAAAACATTATTATTAATGCTAGAACAGAAAATAACATACTGTTTTCACCTTCCTCACTTCTATTCTCCAAAGACTGTCTGATCATCTTTATCTGTTTTGTAAAACAAAAGCAAAATCAGACTCCCTCACCAAATTTTCTAGTGCCAAGACATATCTTACAGCTGCAAACTATTTTGCACATAGGTTAAGTGGGGAGGTTTGTTTGCTTTTATAAGAGAATTATTGACTCATGTGTTTACATGTTTACTTGCCTTTCCTCTACAACTTCAGGAGACTGGTTTTACACTTCTCCAAGTTAATGCTAGCAGCACTGTTTTGTCATTCCATTGCACCCCCAATGCAATCCCAGCCTTCACCCAGGTCCCATGCAAGAGTAATGGGGTTCTGCTGTAGAGGGATATTTCTTCTGGGAGCTGAATGAAAACTAAATTGCTAGAGATTTTAACACTTTTTGAACAAGGACACAGATCCTCCTGCTACAATCAATTCCTCAGACAAGGACGACAGCGACATATGAATGTTGTACACCTGACCTCCTCTCACCTGCAGAAATCTTACTCTGCTAATAATTCTCAGGCTGCACTTTTTCTTGGCACAGAGATTACAGGAGTCCTACCAAACAGCTGTCTGATCCAGCTAGAACTTCTGTAAGTTCTCTACATTACACAAAATTATAGGGTTTTTGCTTGCATCTACCTATAACTAGTGATTCTGCTTGTAATTAACATCTTTTCCCCTCTTACACCTCTGTAAGAAAATGGTAAATGGAACTGAGAGCAATAAATAAAAGCTTAGCTTAATAAATGAATCCATCATTTTTCAACAGACAGAATATTTTCAACCTTACTGAAGTTTCAAAGAATTAAATATTTTTATAATGATCATTAAGTATTTTTACAATTACGAAAAATACGTAACATACCTTCTGCTGGCAACTTCCATGACTCATCTCTCCTCTGACGCTTCTACATAAAAATAGTAAAGCCATGGATGTTAGAGGTAAGCTATAAATTTTGTGGTGAAACTTCGCAAGTGTTGGCTTCCAAGTAAACCAGCTTCAAAATAACATCTCACAGTATTTGTCAGAGTGGATATTTTAAAATAAGTATATTTAAGAAAAATAAAGACTAAGTCAGGTTTAAAAGACAGCAAAAACAGAACTACCTTTCTGAAAACAGATGCCCCACTGCTAAGATTTCATAATCTTAATTAAATAAACCAAACAAAAATTTTGCCAAAAAGCATTCTTTGTTTCATAAGGCTATGAAAGAATGGAGGTTAGAAAACTCCTCATGGACATGGAGATGTTTTGTATACATAAAAAACCTCTTCTTATATGTCAAAAAGCCAGTAATGATTTTTGATCAAACTTGTAGAGAAATTGTACATTATGATCTTTCTTTTTTAAGAATCTTTGTTTCATGATGAGACACTCATGACATACAGTTTCTTCATCCCTTAAACTGTCTTTCGACAGCTCTGATTATGGCATGCTGATATACTCCACATATTTTACACACTACTATCGTATTTTATCATTATTCTCACAAAGATACCTTACACATTTAGAGCAACACATAAGGAGACAAATGGTCTGACAGAGTGCAAGCATGTCACACCATATCACAAGCAATAAATCTACTAACCAGAATAGATTCTTTCCATTTTTCATGAATCACTCTTGCCAAATTCAGATCAATATGAACCACACAATCCTCAACAGTTAGTGATCCTTATGGAAGAAAGAAAATATATTCATTAAAGCATTCTATACAAACTTATCTAAGCAATTAAGGTACAGTAGCCTAGAGTTACTAATTTGAATTCTGGAGATTCTGCACAAACTGTCATGCCTGAAAAAAAAACTTTAGCAACTGCCAAGTCAAAAAAAAAAAAAAAGAAAAAGAAAAAAAGGCTTTCCACACAGAATTCCTTATCCGGTGTTCAAAAACTCAGAAAGGGTAGGAAAATAAGAGTTAACATTAATTGTATCTTGTTAAAATACAGCTACCCAAACAACTATATGGCTTGTTAAAATACAGCTAACTCAAATAATTTTTCCTTCTTTTTTCCATTTTTCTAGCAGAACCTTCTTTTACAAAGCCACTGTTAATTTAAAGCCACGGTTTCATTCATGAAACTGTGATTCCCCCTATTTCATTGCAAACCACAGGCAACAGATTTTATGTTAACACAACATACTTGCCACTGCCCAACAGCAATCACATCCCTCCTTTCAAACACAAACTCAAGAGGAGCAAAATCCAAATATCCCCTGTAACCCTAAAGGAAACGGCAGGAATTATCATGGTATCATAATGACACATCTTTTCTCTGAAAGATCTGATATTGTTTCTCACCCTTTCAAAAATAAAAGGGCAAGAAGTATACATGTATCAAATAAAAAGGCAGAGTGTATTTCAGACATAATAAAACACCTTTCTGCTATCAAAAACAAACTTTTTTTTGGAGGAGATAGGCAGAGAAGGCAGTCAAATCCACCAATAAAGCAGGTATCCAGTGCTTCACTTCAAGTACTCTTCAGGAAAAAAAAGGAAAGGGCGGGGGGAAGGAGAGAAAACAAGCAAGCTGTATATTCCTTGTGTTTTCTTCTTTTTCCACTAGTCTAACTTCTACAATGTATGTTTAAACTGCTTATGGCTTCCACCATCATAGTCTCTCAGCAGACTATTCTGTTTTCATCTTTTAAGTATAGCTGCACTTTATCTTCTCTCTAAACCATTCTTCTTCTCCTTTACCAATTTAAGTGATACCTAAAGCTTTATTTTTCCCTTTTTTTCTTAACCAGTCATAATTTGCATCTTCATCATCTTAATGTCCCTTCAGAGTTTCAGCCTGTTGCTCAAAATGCAAATAAGCCAATATAGCTTCTTATGCTTTTAAAGTATGCACAAATACAAAAAGACAAGAGCAGAAGGTAGTACAACTGCATATATACATTTTTTGCCATGTTTAGTTTAGTTCAATTTTTGGATTAACAAAAGCAAACAACAGTATCATGAGGAATTGTGCAAAACTGTTCCCTAAAATCAAGCACGAAGGGAAAAAAAAACACAGGCAAAGGAAGAAATGTTTTCTTACCCAAACTGAGTTTTTTAAATAAAAATATGGATATAATTATGCCCATACCTGCATCAATGCCAACAGGCCCAAATATTTCTTTCAATTGGAGTGCCAGTTCAGGAGGCAACGTTAGTTCTAGGCAATCTATATTGAAGGCTGCCCGTGATGCTGGTATAGAGCTTTGTATCTTGGCTTTAGTTTCATTGCAGCTTGGAGTTTCAGTTTCTTCTTTACCACCTATCTCCTTGGAACTCCCCTGGGTTTCTTTATCTGCCACCAGTTCTTTATCACTCCTAGGATCCACCAGAGGTACATGATCCATTTCCAGTATCGAAGCTGTCACTTCGGAATTCTCTGCATTGCTTTCTGAAGGGTTATTGTCATTTAATTCAAATTTCAAATTGGTAGAAGTTGTGTTAGGACCATGAGGCAAAGTCATGGGTATATATAAACCTGCATCAAGTTGTGCGACTGATGGCTTATTTATAGTTTCTTCACCAGGACTCTCAGACTCTATATGCTGCTTTCCTGAAAAGGAAGGCACCGTGATACCCGCTGCTGAGCTGCTTGCATCAGTTCTAGGGGCTGCCTCTCCAGAATTTTTCAGTTCCACCAAATCATTCAATGAGGCAGCAGTCAACGAGTCAGACACGTCAACAACTGTCACAGTTGCCTTGGTAGCCCTACTTTCTGCAATGCTGAGTGATGAGTTCTTGTCTTCTGAAGGCTCAGAGATATCACCAGCCCCAATTACTTCCAGCATCTGTTCGCAATCTTTGAGATTCTCACCATGGTTTGTACTTGTCTTGAAATCAAGGTCTGCAACAGCTGGCTCAGCTTCTGTTACTTGAAAGCATTCAGTATCAACACCTTTGCATAACTTTTCATCAGAGTCTAATAGCAGACCTGTGGCCCAGTCTATGTCTTTGTTACATCTTTCATACAGATCTTTCAGAGCTTCAAATGAAACAGACTCAAACAGCCTACATAGCATATTTAGGTTTTCAGACTCATCAATACTGATAAGTTCACCTTCTTCAACAAATGTACTTTTATCATACATAACTCGATAGGGTATTTTTTCCTGAGAATCTGAGGCACTGTCTACATCTTTGGGTTTGAAGCCATCTAGCCTGCCACGCAATACTTTGGTAGTCTCAGGAAAAACCATTTTCTTTTCTAATCTCCACAGGAGAGCAAAGTCCTGTGATTCAGTCTGTGAATGGCTACTTTTTTGTCTACATAAGCAGGTGTCATGTTTCTCTTCTGCTGCATTAAGCACAGACAAGTGTTCCTCCTCTTTGCGCTGGGGCAAATTGTTTGTAAAAGTGAGGGCTAATTTGTGATGTTTCTTCATTCTCTTATTTTGCTGGATTTTTTTATCACCTACTGTTTCACCAGCTACTGTTTCAGGTTGGTGCATATGCAAACTCTCTGTATCCAGTTGCTCTACAGTGTTCACAAGCTTCCCACAAAGCACATCCGTGCTCTCAAAAGCATTTCTATTAATGTCAGCTTCATTGTCTCTACCTTCGTCAGACCGATTTAGACTTGTCTTTCTCATTCTCCTTGACCTCTGCTGTCTCTGTTCGAGTGAGCCTGAGACAGGCCAATGTCCTATCATTTGCAATTCCGGTGTAACTTTATCCGAACTAACAGAGCAACAGCTAGAGGCCAAATTTCCTTCCTCGTTCTCCTTTTCAACAGTACAAGTCCCAGGCAGGCCTGCTTGCTGTTTACCTAACCCAGGATGCTGCTGACTGGGAGTTTTACCTTCTGTATAGCTCTTCAGAGAAGACTTCTCTAGTCTTCTAGCTCTTTTGACTCTCTGTCCCATTGTTTGTTCTACAGGCCAGTCACCCAGAAAGTTTAGTGGTTCTGTTTTTCCTGCCGTGTCAAAAGCTGAACTGCTAGGTTCCACTAAGTTACTGGGTTGTGTCGATGTTGGTTCTGCACACATTTCACCAGACTGTTCAACTTCAGTTTGAACTTTGAGAATGTTGCTATCGCTGTGTTCCTCAACTCCTCCTGTATGCAAGCGTGCTGTCTCTTCAGTTGTAGTCACATCAACCTCATCCATTTCTGTTTCAGTTTTTTTTCCTACGTTTTCTCCCTTTTCTTCTTTCTTCTCCAAAGGCAGTTCTTTTTCTACATGATCTGATAAATAAACATCTTGAACAGTGCTGTTCTCAGAATTGTTTTCCACTGTGTTATTTTCCATTTCTTTTTCCTCTTTCTGAAAATGTTCAGGATCACAGTTACTTTCTAATGTTAGGGAAGTACTGGGAAAAGTTTTATCATCTTCAGCTAGTTCAAGAGGCTCCACATCAGAAGCAAAAGGTTTTTCTTCCTTTACATCAGAATGTGCCTCTCTCTTTCTGAAAGACAAATTAGAATGAAAAATAAACCTATTTCAAGTCTTCTTTAAGAACTTGTCCACATTTTTTTATTTTGGCTTGGTTATTTAATATTTTCAAATTACAGACCAGAAACAATGTTTTAGGACACTAATCATTCAGCTGGAGAAATCCAGTGAGAGGAAGACAAATTTAAGACAACTTAGCCCTAACCTCATTTATAAAAAAGGAGCTAAGCAAAGTAGAACTTTCTTTGGTAAGTATTCCTTTTCTACTTCAGCATGAGGCTAAGAATACTTTCTCATGAGTCTATTTTCCCCCATCCCCAGCTGCTGACAGACATTTCCTCCTTCAGACCAGCAAACCAGGTAAATATGCTTTTATTTAATGCCTGTTGCTCTCTCTTGATGGCTCAATGATAAAAAAGTCTAGAAGTTAACTAGGATGTGCTTCTGAAAAGCATTTTATAGATTTTAAGTGTTTTGTATCTACAACACACATCCAACAGCATATTTCTAAGATAAAAGAAAGTAAATCAAGATTGACTTATTGAAAAGTAACACAGCCATACTGGGAGGTTTATAAAAGCATCGGAAAGTTGACTAGATTCCTTGACTGCTCATTTTTAGAAATCCTGAAATTCCTAAAAATTAACAAACTATGTAGTATACTTCTTTTAGTATTTAACTGGGGTTTTTTAATGCATCCAGTGTTCAACAGCATTATCCAGGTTCTGTTGCTATGAAGTTTGCATTTTTAGCCTTTCATTTGAGACTACAAATCTAGTAAAAGTATCTAACCTATGGCTTTCCCCCTGATAAGGATCTTCATTCCAGCCAGCAGCTTCTGATTTGTCTGGGGCCGAGGAATCCAATATCGAACTGACAGTAAGGCAGCGTTCGTACCGTTCCAACATTCTTTTGATCTTTTCTTTAGATACACCATGAACATTTCGCCTATGAATTAAAAAAAAAAAAATTGAAAAAGAAACACTTCAGATTTGTGTATTACAATGACAGAAGAGAATAATTTAAGAATAATTTAATGATAATAAGTTTACAGCAAGACTAACCAGAGAATTCAAGGGGCCAGGGCAAAAGCTGTGAAACAGCAATTCTTTCTGCATCAGAGTATTAAGGCATTCCAAACAGGGAACCTCAGACAAATCGCAGCTCCACTTGACTTTTCCACCTCACTTGGTGGCCCTGTTCTGCAATAGGATGTTTTGCTTAGTACTAAAATCTAAAATTGTACCAATAATGCATATTCTTCAAATAAGTATCAGAAACACACCATACTAGATCCTGATAGTGATACAGGATATCAAACTGGGTAAAGAAAATTTCCTAATTCAGTCTTCCTTCTCTGGTTTTGCTAAACTAAGAACTCCTTGAGCCTTGAGGAAAACCTGTTCACCTGTTATTCTGGACACCCTTTGGGTAGGAATTTTCATTGCCTCTGTTGGACACCAATTAGCAATGTGCTCTGCAGCAGTTCCACCTAGAACAAGTGAATCCTGCCAAGGATGGCAAAACAGAAATTGAAGGTACAGGAGAAAATATGCAAGACCTATTTGAGGAAAGAAAATAATCTTCCTTACCCTGCTTGAAAAATGGCCAACCTTAAGCTGAGCATGCAAATTCAGATGACAACAGATATTACAAAATAATTTACGCTGAAAGGGACCTCTGGAATCAAAATTTCCCAAGTTCCAACTTTCTTATGTTTGTTTTGTCCTATCCCTACACAATTCTCAGAAGAGATCTTTTTAGTCTTCTCTATCATCTCATAAAACAACACAAGAGAGACATGGTCCAGTTAGAACGAGTTCAGAGGAGGCCACGAGGATGATCAGAGGGCTGGAGCACCTCTCCTATGAGGACAGGCTGAGAGAGTTGGGGCTCTTCAGCCTGGAGAAGAGAAGGCTCCGGGGAGACCTTTTAGCGGCCTTCCAGTACCTGAAGGGGCTACAGGAAAGCTGGGGAGGGACTTTTTATAAGGGCAGGTAGTGATAGAACAAGAGGAAATGGCTTTAAGCTGAAAGAGGGTGGGTTTAGATTAGATATTAGGAAGAAATTATTCACTGCGAGGATGGTCAGACACTGGCACAGGTTGCACAGAGAAGCTGTGGATGCCCCCTCCCTGGAAGTGTTCAAGGCCAGGCTGGATAAGGCTTTGATCAACCTGGTCTAGTGGAAGGTGTCCCTGCTCATGGCAGGGGGGTTGGAACTAGATGGTCTTTAAGGTCCCTTCCAACCCAGACCATTCTGTGATTCTATGAAAAGGTAGCTGAAGACAACAATACAATCCTTCCTTAACATTCTCTTCTTGCGGCTGAAAAAACTACTCTTGCTCAATTTAGTATTATCTGCAAATCTGCTGAGAGCACACTCTGTCCCAACACCCAAGTTATAAAAAGGACTTTAAATAGTAGTGGCCCCAGCATTCTTCCTAGAGAAAACATCAGCCTCCTTTGAACCTGGCATTCAGCCAGTCTCCTAGCTACCTTATTCACCTACACACAGTTAACATCTTGCTTATTTTGGCTCTAAGCAATGCCTCTGTGACTGTGTAAAAGGTCCGGCTAAAGAAGAGATAAACAACAATGGTGATGAACAGGGGTTTGCCATGAGGTGCTGATTGCCTTAAACTCAGTGACAGCAGAAACATTTCAAGTAAGGCAACAGACCAGCCAAAAGCAAAAAACAGCCCCAACTGGACATCATCTTTGCAACCTCAGGAACCCAAAGGGGCAGTAACTGCACCTTAAATGCAAAAGAATTGCAGTCATGAAAACATTACATAATATCTATTGCTAACAGTATCTTTTGTACATAATTAGAATCAAGTGACATAAAAAAACCCCCTCATAATACATATAAAATCCCACAAAAGTTAATATTGTAGAAAAAAAATATTAAAAAGCTACTCATTATTGCAAAAATCTTGACTGGGATATTGATACTTCACCAGCCACTACAGTAAGCAATACATTTTTAAAAAATCATTGTTTATAGACTATGAAAGATATAAAATCTAATATGAAAGTTTCCTTTACATTCTTACCTTTCAAGTTCTTTTGGTTTAAACTTCCACCAAGTGTCTGGTTCTCGGAACATGACTTTGTATTTGAATTGTTGAGCCTGAATAAAACAGATAGAACAAGACACATCACAAACTTCTTATTTGTATGAAAAAGCACACAATGTGGATCGCTTCCTCCTTTAGAGCTGTTTTTCATATTTTTCAAAACCAGTTAAACATATGGAGTAACACACTTTTGTTCAGTTTCTCTTCTGATTATACAAATGGAGATTTTTAAGAACATGTAGATGCATCTCATTAAAATTATACGTGTTCCATGATCACGGGAAAAAAAAAACAAAACACTGTTTTATATAATCTTTTAAAATGGTCTTCCTCCTCTGAGTCAAGACTGCAGACCATCTCCTCTTTCCAGGTATAGGATGCACATACCTGCACAGCCTCTCCAAGACAGAGAAAAGCTCACTACTTATATTCAAAGCTGACCAGATGCGAGGCAGCTCCAAAACATGCAATTCAGTTACATTAACACAGCTACTATGGACAGCTTCCCTGTTGTATGGGAAACATGAGCGGGCTGCAAGGACATGGTCCTTATATGGCCCAGTCTCATCACGACAGAAAAGGAGCCCAAAGTCTAAACAGGAGAAACACTGCAAGTACTGTGCCATTTCTCCCTGTTTCTGTTTTCAGAAAAAATTCTTATCACCTTACCAAATCCTGTACTTCCTGGAAGAACTTTTGATGTATCTTTATTTTGGCATACAGCAAAATCAAGGACTTCATTTATTAAAGAACTGTTAACCTGACAATTGTTAATTAACACAAGGATAATAAAATTAAAATTTTATTAATAAAAATGATGTGTTAAATCTCACTGTTCACTAATTCATTACCACACGCAGCATATGTAGAGTATCTGCTCAAAACCTGTCAGTTTTACACATTACACTCTCTGATGTGCTTCTATACCATTGTAGGAGAAATCCCAGATCTACTTTATAATACTTCTTCCAATATATTATTTCTGTTAACCAGAATCAATTTTATAAAATAATGCCATTCTGTAAGCATAAAAACATTACTAAAACTACCAATCAAAATCACAACAGTAAAATAAGAGCTAGAGTGCTAGTGCCCATTTAGAAACAATTAAGTTAAAAGGTGAGAAGCTACAGAAAACTGGAGCATGAGAAGTCTACAATAGAGTTCACCAAGTTATCTGAATCATTAACTATAATTTTGGAAGTTAAATGTAGACTGCATTTACTTGGTACTAAATAAAGCTGGTCACTTTTAGTCTCTAAATAAAAGCACTACACTACTAACAAAATAGTGCAGGTGCATTATTTTGATTACATTACTTCAATAAAAACTAAGTAAATCTGCATAACTTCAAACAAGCTAGCAACATTTGATCACTCCAGCCCTCCAACTGGTCAGCTCGTATCTGCCTCTACATCATATTTAGGAGGAAACTAAGACTGAGTTTTAAAGTTTCATGGAGCATCAAACATCACTCTTTAATTAGTGGTGACTGTATTTTAAAAGTAGCTTATAATTTTAGTGATCATATAAAAGAGAAGAGAATTCAGTTTCCTCCACAGTATTTATTTTTGCTCCCAAGTGCATAGCACTTGACTTTGTCACTTGGAAACTAGGCCAGGTCAATACTCAGATGCACACAGCATATCACACTGGTTAACAGGATTCCAACTAACACTTTTTTTTTTCCTTTTCTTTTTTTTTTTTTTAAACTCCAGACTTCCTTGTGGAATAACAGCTAGACTGAGAAGGTAACTCATTTTAAAACATAAGTTGTTGCCATGCTGGTCAATAATCCCTTTTCACATTGATCAAAATTGTAATACTAACCAAAGCAACATAAGGCTTCATCTCCCATGCTTGTATGTTTGTGTTGTCTATTATTATAGGAGAAATTTTCATTTCAAATGCTTCCTTGGCTGAAAGACATGTGTACAAAAGATTGTGATACAATTAACAGTTATAATAGGGTGGACATGTAACATTTATACTAATTATCTCAATTTGCAGGGGTTTTTTTAAGTAGATAATCTATAATGATTAACCACTGTGTAAAGAACTCTTGCCACAGCTTGATCTGCTTCAAGGCTCTCTTATTTTAGAAATCCCCCCTCACATGTAAAACTACTGATACAGAATTACTCTTTTGAATTAACAGATGTATGACAATCAAGAAATTAAAACGGAAATGTAAAATGCATCAAGATGACCAATCAATCAGTTAATTAACTAAAACAACTACATGATCACCTTAAAGTGGACTTTGTTGCATACAAAATTCTTGCCTTTATAACAGTCTTAAGATTAGTCCACTCTGTAAACTGTGTAAAATATGAAAAAAATCAAAAAAATTATTAGTAATTTAAACTCACAGTAATGAAAAGTTTAGAATCACTAGCTTTGAGATATGGCACCATGTTTTTGTAGCTATGTTACAATGAGTTTGCACAATCAAAGTTTTGGTTGCATCACACATTTCTTATTAACCCGTTTCTCCACTGGTTAGAAATTTGACAGTAGAAAAGTGATCATGGTTAAAATTTAGCAAACAAAAGCTTAAAAAAAGTTGTTCTGTGGTGAGCTTAGCAGGAGCCATGATCAAAAAATACACCTTGCTCTTATAATTTTGTTTTAAATTTGACAACAATTTAGAGCAGAAGAGAAAAAAAAAATTGAGAACAGGAAAATATCTGTGCGTTATTTCTATCAACATCCTCATTACCTATTGCATACGCACATATAATGGCTCATCTGAAAATAAATATTTCTGGGAGATAATACAGATTACAACTCCAGAAATGGGACACAATCCAAAATATATACCATTATGAAATCTGAGGACAAAACAGTCATTTCACAGACACTGGCATTTTTAATTGCAAAACACACAATGGACAGATGACTTCTGAGTTTGTGCTCATGTTATTTTCCATGTGCATATTAAAAACAACTTCAGTGATGAGATACATGCTTGTCCTGTGACACAGGTATTACAAGACAGGCAGCTTTTTAAACAGCACACAAGCACTGAACTGTAAACAAGCAAGCTATCCCTTATTTATTTCTCACCTCGTTTCCTGTTCCAGTCATGTGCTTCCCCTAAGCAATCGGGATCATAATGGTATTGTCCATGTTTATAAAAGTAATCGTCAGTACTAAGAATGATTCCACCTGGGTTATCCTCAAGCAAAGTCCTGTGAAAGATCAATAAGTAAATAGCTTTTTCCCCTTCTCCCCAGCCCTGGTATCTACCATACATATATGTATTTAGTCTCTAGCACAAAACCAAGATTATTTGGAATGGAAGCAACAAATTTAGGTACGGGAAAAAAAAAAATCACCCTCCAGACAAAGATGATCTATAATAATTTTGCTCCATTTCCAAAGGCTGAGGATATATAGGGAAAAGAGCTGACACAGGTTCCCTACAAGTCTCATTTCAAATCAACAAGGGAGGCATTTTTCCATCTACATCTAGTGACATACTTTCATAGTGACAAATATACACAGTCCTAATTGCACCAAATATTCCAGGTGCCAGGAGTCTATTGCACCAAGTACTTCAGGCTCAGTCCAGGCCTTTGGAGAGTTTGGGGGGGGGAGGGAAATCAAGAAATCAAGAATTCAGTCCAAGAAGCTCCACGTGTACTACTCACACAAAAGAATTCCAACAGTGGAAGCTTATAAAGAGATGGCATATTTCCATCCATGTTATTGGAAGGAAACATCCAAAAAGAACAGGGACTAGAAGAACATAGCAGACCTAATACTACTGCAACAATCCTGTGCAGACATAAACTCCTTTGGTCAGTGACATAAGTAAAAGCTGCCCACTCCTATTTCAATTTCCACTAAAGGTCATGGAGCTGCAAGCAACTCAGCTGTCTCCAATTATTACTATTCATCATGCTGCATGTACCATGCAGCTGGCAACTGGGGTATAAACATAACTATTTACAGATGTCAGAAAATTGTCTCTACCTGCACTAAATCCTGTACATAACTAAGCAATTTATTTTAGAAGCTGACAATATAGATGTTCTACCTTGCCAAATATGATTTTCCTGATCCTGGAACACCTCTGAGAAGAACAAGTACTTGACCTATAAGGTGCATCTTTTTTCTCATCATGTGACAAACAGGTGGCTGCTGTGCTTGCGAGAGGTTCAATTTTGAGTTTCTATCTTGATTTCCCCATACCTTCAGAGAAGGGTTGCTATCCCAGGCATTTGAAACCACTGGAGAAGAAAAAAAAAGTCCTTTTTCCAAAGTCCTACAGTCTGACACAGGTCTCCACTGCCCTGGACTGACAGCCACAGGAGTTACAAAGCTATGACTTCCACTGGATGGATAAAACACGGGCGCCAGGAGATTCCAGTGTTGTTGAGGCTGACGTGATGGTGTAGAAAAAATTAAGTTATAACCTTGCTGAGTTTGATGAAAATCTGCAGGTTTTGGTGTTTTGAAACTGGATGTTTCAAAAGAGACATAAGCCTCTGGAAGAGAAATGCTCTGGTGGCTGTTCAAGGCAATCGCTACCTCTTTGTGCTGTTCCAGGCGCTCTGAATTAGGATTTCCAGTGACGGTTACTCCGAGTTCCAGAGGTCTTTGGGAGGGCTCACCAGAAGCAACAGTCACATTCTTTTGATCCAAAATGGTACCTTGTGTCTGTTCAGAATTTCCACATGATATTTCTCCATTCGATTGCTTATAGACTTCTGAAGCTACATCATGCTGAACATGTATTTCTGACAAATCAGAATCTTCCAATATCTGTGTAAAAGTGTCTGATGTAGCTGGTGAGCTTGTCTGGATGCTCAGCTGACTCACTGGCGGCTGAGAACAGCAGAAATTTTCTAAAACCTCGTTTGTCCCTGTTTGCTGTGGAAAAAGTAGGACATTGCAACCTGAATCAGATTTTTCCCACTCAGGACACTCATTAAAGCCATCATGTTCCACAAAGTGCTCATGTACTATTTGGTCATTTGCAGAATTAGGCAATTCATCACCCAATCCCTGAAAGGCATTTTCTATTAAAGAATCCAGTTCTTCAGTCAGCTGCACATCAGGTGACAGGACCTTTTCTTTTTCTTCTTCAGAATTACTTTGTTCTGCAGCACTTTTCCCCATACCTTCATTTGCAACGGATCTTTGCTGATTAACAAAAGCTAGTGATGATGCTCCTGAATCAAAACCCAAGGTTTTTGAAGATGCTACTCCTTTGGCGTGGGTGGACAGCTCTAGCAGATAATCCATAGCATTTTCTACTGTTGAATAAGGTAAAGAGAATAAAGCATGGTCAGCTGAACAAACTTTTTTTTACTTAAAGGAGTATTGATCACAACTAAAGAGAGAACCAAAAGACAGTTCACTAATCCATCCTTTAACACTCCTTCTGCAACTCTGTTGATCTGTTTTTCTTTAGAGGTAAAGGCAGAACTCAATACAGACATATTGCAAAATAATAACCTAATAAGCATAAAAATTACTAAGGAAATAGCACCTAAAAATTAAGTTTAACTGAAAAAAATAAACAAAACCAGAAATGGGTGTTGAAGTGGATACGTATGTCTAACCTATCTCATTCAGGTGAAATAGCATAAAACGAACTGAAAAACAGTACTGCAGACTAAAGAGATAGAAGCATGCAAAATATGTTAATTATGGCTAGGCTTAATTGAAAACATCAAAATCCGGCATCTGCATTAATTCTTTGTAAAGTCACTAAATGGAGTATAGGTTGCCTGTGAACAATATGAAAAAAATTAAAACCTGGCACAAGTAGCAAATGAGTCCTAAAGCTAAGTTTCTGTTTTCCTGAAAGACTGTACAGCAAAAAGTCTAAGTCCATTGAAGTGCAACTTTTTCTGCACGTTAAATAAAATCTCCCCTCGTCCTTCTATCTTCTCTATGACAGCAACTTACTATTACTTATATGAAAAGATGCTAATCTTACAATTTTTAAACTATTAATAGTACAATACCATAACGAACTCAGTGTGCTTACTGAGCTTGTAGATAAATCTTATTTTGATAAAGGTAAATCATTTTAAGAGTTCAAAGCATGAATCAGTAATTCCATCCATTTTCATTTTAAAAGGAATAACAAACATAGCAACAAACGAGAGAGCTATTAAGTTATAAACTCCATATAATTTAGGTAAGGTAAAAAACACAATAAAAACAGTTCTTTCAATGGCTACCTAGATTTCATACATATAAAAATTGCCTAACTCTGCCTCCTTTGCAAATTGTCTTGGAAAAATCTCAGCTAATTTTATCTGATCATATGAATACAGATTGTTTAAAATGCTCCATATATGACTTATTCCCCTGCCAAGTAACTCCTCAGATGTTGCTATCCAGCATCTCATCCATTATTTTTATTATAAGATAATGAACGTGTGTATAGAAGAATTTCAAAACCACAAAAGCATGGGAAGGACTGGGCACAGACATGAAAGCAGTTTGCCAGGAGAGATGGGTATGTAGCTTGGCAAAACAAGAGGGGGAGAAACACAATCCAAGCAAGGCTGCAGAGAATTCAACAAGCCAAACAGAATTTATCCTTCAAAAACTAATCCTCCATGCAGATGACAAGATGACAGTGCAAAACAGAAAGTAAAACAAAAGCTGAATTCAAGTATTTAAGGAAAAGTAAACCCTGCCAGGACCACATACTGTGTACCACTGTCTTAAAAAAAAATTGTTATCTACAACATAAAAAATCCCCCCTGCAGAAACAAGTTTATGCATCTAGCAGATATGGCACAGAAACCAATTGGAAAAACAGATTCTCCTCACAATTCTACCACCACCTGCTCTGTGTCATAGAACAAGCCACCTAAACCGTACCTACATTTATGGACCACACTGCTACTGCAAATTACCAGCCTCACAGAAACTCTGTCAAACTTGGACAATCTCACATAGAAAGAGCTATACAATTTCAAAATATTATGACTCATCTACTCATTAAAAGCTAAAGTCACAAATACACTTGCAACACCCACACCCACTTTTCTGAAGTTGCCCTAGTTAAGGGCTGTCTGCATGTAGAACAAAACTATAATCGCAACTGTACACTATTTACCTTTAAAATCACATTCAGACAGAACCATATAAACCACACTAGGGTCTAGGTCAGAAAACATTTCTGACATGCTGTTGAAGAGCTCTTCCTTATTGACACTATGCACTGCCTGTGACACCGTGTGGCTTGGGTCCCCTTGGGATACAGCAACAGTAGTCCTGTCAGAATTGCCATTCTTGCTAGAAGGACTCCCACCAGTTCTCCTTTTCCGTGGCATTTTGTTTTCTAAAAATCGGCTTGATTTTTGTTTTAGTTTGTTCACATGAAGCTGACAGCACCAAGATCAGAAATCACAAAAAAAACTCTCGGAACGGGGATACGTACAGCAGACATAGCAGACCTAGAGAGAAAGAGAACAGAGACATTTTAATAAAAGAGAGTCTCATTTCCATGTCTCCTATTTAGTTAGATAAAAGATTTTAAAAAACATATATAAGCATCCAGGAAAGCATTTTCTAGAAGGCTGCCTTTTTTCTTTTCAAATGGCTGACAGGTAAATAGCAGCCTTATTTTCCAGCTAACTAGATACTGAATCTGCATCCGGAAGAGAACACAAACAAAATGGAGTTTAAATGAAAAATCCAGAAAAGCAAAGGAAGCAATGCAAGGCTTCACAAAGATTCCTCTGTTAACACCTACTGATGACCAGTTAACATTATGGAATGCTTCCATTCTTTTATAATTCAGAAATTTTGCTCCTCTTACAGAAGTACTAGAACACGTAACATATCTCCAAATCTTCCAGAAGTCTTCTTTCCCCCTCTCCTTGATATTTTTAAGAGTAAACAGCTGGGGTTCTTCAATGTTCAAACACTGGCATAGGTTGCTCAGAGAGGTTGTACAGTCCCCAACCACGTAGATTCTCAAAACCTAACCAAACACAGCCCTGAGCAACCCGCTTCAGGTGACCCTGCTTGAGAAAGTGGGTTGAACCAAACGACATCCAGAAGTGCCTTCCAACCTCAGCCTGTGTGGTGTATTAATTGTTAAAAACACTTTACAGCTTTATAAGCCATAAAGCAAGAAGAAGCTTCTGTCCACCCCACCACTTCTGCCATAAAGCCTTTAAATAAGTCTAGCTAAAACATTACGGCATCTATAATAACTGCAATCACTGCACTAATCTTGTATAGAAAAGGAAAGCAATTTTAAATGGCAGTACAAGCATAGAGTATGGCATGATCTCACTTTTTTCTTTATATCAAGTAACATCGAAGCTCTGTTGTGTTCTAGTGGTGCTCATAATAAACTAATTTATAATTTTTACAAAAAATTATTCAGAAGACTAGCAAACCTTGGTAAGGCTGAGAATCTGAAAGTTCATCACAGCAAAGAGTCACTATTTAGTGATAACAATTACTGAGTAGGCCATAAAATTCTTATTTCTATATAAAGATTCTTTTGCTACAGAAGACCAATTCATCATGTGCAGATAAAACAATGGCAGCACTTCCAAGTTCACTTGGTCCTTCCCTCCTTAGATCACTGGCACAGAAATTACAATGCCAGACAAGTGCCAGAATCGGACAGCACTTCTCCATTATTCTCTAGCAATCTCCTCCAGCAACCAAGAGAAGCACCATTTAGAAGAAAGTGAACTGTTATGTTCCCAAGTCATAGAAATCTATTTAAGAGACACAGAGGATTCTAGGAGTTTCTACCATATGTATGTGGACCTTAGACAGACAAAGGAGACGGATGTCTGAAACAATGAAGAGGTCAAGGAAGTCTGAAATGAACAACAAGTAAAACAATATGCAGGAAAAGGAAGAGGCTGACTTCCAAAAATACAGGAAAAATGACAGTGGAAGATGCTAATTAGTCAGACTGAGTTGGGACAAATGCAGCTGTTTTTTTAATTACACTTTTTTGGTTCACCTCCTTGACTAGCCATCTTTACTATCAGTAAAGAGTATTCAAGCAAAACAACCAAAAAAAAGTTATAGCAAGTAATGTTTTTCAAACTTATTTCTAATTGAGCCATCCTCCAGCCAGCAAAACAGGTTGAGACCTAACTTCACACAATGTGTCATTGCTAAAAAATGTGATTGTTCCTCACTGAAACAGGTTTAGTGACAAGGAAGAGATCCTGCAAGGGAGAAAGGTATTCGTGCATCTTGATTTTACTGAGCACCAGGAGACTTTAAGCAGAACACTCCAAGTGCTGTCAACATTTTAATCCGACTCTTATAATGATCAATTCTTTAAGGACCTGCTGCTAAAAAACATGCTCTGTAGCTACAACTTAACAATTGATTGCCTTACTTCACTACAGGATATTCCCTTCCCATTTTTTTCCCTGCATTAGGCTACATATCCCAGTATACATTAGGATGCCTTACTCTAACCTAACAAAGCCACATACTTGCATGAATCTCAACCACTGAATTTACAGTGCATTGCTTCAGGGTTACTGAGGCCTAAACTGTTTTATCGCAATTAATCATAGAAGGGAAAAGAAGGAAGAGGGGAAAAAGACATCGGTCACCTCAGAACTTATATACAGGTCAAAACCTTGGTGACTCCCACTACACCCACATATGCTAAGGCAGTGCACAGATCCACGTTTTGTCCCATCTCTCCATCTTAGTAAAATTGTTACATCTATCAAAAAGACAGATCAGCATTGCCCATGATTTCATTTAAATAAGGTATTTGCCATGACCAATATCACAGACAAGTATTTTGACAGAATCTCCTTTGATACCACAATGTTTTCAGTTAAATTCCTGGACAGATCCCTGGGTAGTATCTTCTGTTGATACCAACAAGCACAATGAAAGTATATAAAAACAGATGCCTGCGCACATACAAAGCACACTGTATTCTATTCTGTAAGAGAGAACACTAACACACCCAAGTGAAAGGAATAATTTTAACTTGCTGTTAAGAGCACGACCTGAACCTTATAGAGGATTCTATCTAGGGACTTGCTTTTTCAAATAGTCAAGTTTCTCTTTTTGAAAATGAGTTTACTATAAAAGAGGAATAATTCTGAATAACCCAACAGCTAGACTTACAGGTCAGCTACATTCATTGGTTCTGGATAACATAATATGAATCAGTCTGTAGTCTGCTGTGGATAAGGGTTTTTTTTCCCCAAAGATGAAAATGGAGTTGTAATAACATAATGATTTAGAGAAGAAGGGCCACGCTGAACACAGTGGAAGGGAATTCTAGACAATTAGCCAGAGGCTGCAACATACTCAGAGGTTTGCTAGTCAGTTCTGGGTACCACCATTCTGTACACATGCAATTAGAGCAAACAGCTGTTTCATTTAAACACTAATGAAAAACAATACTCCCGTGGCAGTCTCAACTTCACCTTTAAAAACAAAGCAAAACAAAATCCATGAGCACCTCCTCACTCACAGTTCTTCAGAAACACACATCTCCCAATATTAAGGATCTCCTCCCAATGTAATTCAATTACTACAAACAAGCACACATACAAAAATCTGCCCACATAAAAATTACCTTCCAAATTAAGCAATCTTACAAATAAGAGAGCTATTAAGATACTGCCATTCTCTACAAAATAAGATAATTTTCAAACCCTACCAACATAGAAGAGAAAAAGTAGACTTGTCAGATCAGGGCACTTTAACTTCATCATCTTTCTAGCCAGCCAGAGTTTATTTCTGATGGTAGATTATGAGTCTCAGGTGTTGCATCTTCCAGCACTGCTACCCCTAAGGAGCAGGATGGATGCATCATAGACATCCAGTAGGCACAGACACAGTAGCCAGAGATCAGCATTCATTGCAGGCAAGCCAGTCACTACAGAAACAAGCAGGCACTGATGTAATCGGCCTAACACAACACATTTTCCTTTTTCTGCTTGACAGACAGAACAATGAAGCATAGAAAAGCAGCTGACCTGGCACAGCAAGAGGAAGGGCCAAGATCTCAAGTCTCAATCCCAGCATCTTCCTAACAACATTCAACTTTCCTTTCCAGTGAACGGAAAGCAAATCACTTCAAAAAACAATTCTAAGAATGTGTTTATAATTCCCCAGGGGAAAGAAAGAAAGATGACCAATGTTTCCAATACAAAGTATGTCACTTATACAGAAGAAGAAAAATATGCAAGTTCTTTTTTAACCCCTACCTCTCAATTTTTTGCACTCTTATACTTAAATTGATAAACTAATTGATGAAGCATTACAGTCTTAGGGAAATATGTAAGAAAATTCTTCCATAAAGCATGGAGTGAATTTAAATTACCATACTTACTGCAAAGGAATTCCCTTGTAGACACATGTTCCAAAACATTCCATTTTATTTTCACTAATACAATTTTCCATAGAAGAAATTAATCCAAACAGTGGGAGTGTAATAGTCATCCTGGTCAGACTCCTCATATTAAGGGGAAAAAAAGCTCCAGGCTCCAATATAGGTAAAGCAAATTGTAACTTTAACTTAATTTTAACTTATCCTTAGAAAAATTCAAAGTGTATCCTCTCTTATGACACAATCTGAAGAATTCTAAACATTTAAACCATCCAAACAAAAAAATTTAAGGGGGGTAAATAATACCCAAGACCCTCCAAAACTAAATGTCTTATTTTTAAAAATAAGATTTAAGATTTCACTTATGTTAGGAAATAACTGATCACAGACTTGTTATATGCAAACTATCCCACTGGTAACCAGTACTGTTATATCAGCAAACTTGCTGCAAAAGACCTTTCCTAGAACTTTGAAGAAATTAAAAAAAAAAAAAAAAATCAGACTACAAACACATTTTCTAAAAGTAAGTTAAAAGGCAAGAGTCATGTTTACACTGAGGCTACGTAAAATCTGTACAGTTAGGCATCTTTTGTTTTCCACAGCAAAAGCTAAAAATCCCCCCCTGCTTTCTAAGAATTGCTATACATTGTTGAAGAACTGTACTTTTACAAAATGAAACAAAAGCTTCTACAAAATATTAGGCACCATTTGACTGTTCTAAAATTTCTAGAAAAACAATACAAGTTTCAGGCTTGAGACATGCATTATTGTTTCATTTTCAGTGTAATATGAAAATGTATATGCAGTTGCTGAATAAAGATCTGATGACGGCCTGACACGTCTCATACGTCTTTTACACTGGGGTGTCTTCTTAGAAACCACACACAATAGCTTGCATTTTCAAGATTATCAAAATTCCCAAGTAGAGTGGACTGACTGCAAGTCTTATTACACAATCTCAAGTATAGGAAGAGAAGGAAACAAGTAGTATTCAAGAAGAAACGGAAATATACTAAACTACTTTTTAAGTGAGTTAGTTGATACCAAAAGTATTGACAAAGCTCTTTAAATGAGAGATACTGCACTGGTAAACAATCAGCAGTAAAAAATTTTCAAAGTCATTATGAGAACTTATTTTTTAAGCAAACAGACCAGAAAAATATTCTAACCACTATTCAAGGTTTACTAAAAGCATTAAGCAGCACAGGACATTGCTGATTTAAGTGCAATCAAGTTCAAATGACAAATAAGTTATCGCTATTACTTCTCTTCCTATTTTAAGAACAAAAGAAGTGTCCAGCCTTGACACAATGTAACATTCAACCAATATGACCAAAGCTGCCCGATTTGCAGATATTTTCAAAGTTCTCTGATAAATTTAAGGAAGTTAATTCCATACATATAAAAGAGGTTGGTCTGGGGGTTATTTTTGTTTGTTTGTTTTCATTTGCTTTTGTTTTTTAAACTTTTTCTTTCAAACTACATAAATGTTTATCATGTAATGTTTATTTGAATCTTCTGCCTTTTAAAAAACACATATACACACATATATACTGACATGCTGGAGACTGAAAAAATAAAAATCTATATTTGTAATTCAAATAAAATAGTAATAGCATAGAACTTACATTTTCAGCTTCACTGAGTTGCTGCACAGTGGGTACCTTCTCATCTTTCCAAAACCACCACTGATGGCATATGTAATAAAGATCTGTTGTTAAAAAATATAATGCAGTCTTCTATCAGGAAACCATACTTTCAAACATATAAATTAGATGTCAGCAGAAGTGGATGCTCCCTCCTGACAAAGGAACAATCAGAACACAAATTAAAATTGGTATTTTGCTCACAGACCATACCATTTTAAGCAAAGTTTTAACACCTAGCAATACACATAATTGTTTTCAGTAGATTAAACACAGCTAACGTTTTACTGATAAAGTACCCAACAAGCCAAGCCGAGCTCAAGTGTAAGTTTTCCTAAGGAGAAGAATACCTACTTGATTTTAGCTACTTATTTCTCATATTAAAAAGCTGACTTCCATCAGGTAAAGAAAGGTAAAGAAAGAATATAATGGCAGTAGAATTACTTAGGAATAAAAGTAAGTTTCCTCACTTGTCATTCTACTTGGTTCTTCACCATCTTCTTAATCATCTTGAAACAGTTTACACATCCACGCTGGTCAAGAAAAGATTCGTTCTACCACGTGGGGAATTAGGCAAAGTAAACCTGGTACATCAAAATCAGAATATATTACTTACAGACACACCACTAATTTGCAGTGCCTTACAGATGCTAAAAACTGCACTTACACTCATCGAAACGGCTGCAAACTCCTAATCCACTGTGTACACACTGAAGATGTTAGGTCTGCTCAAAGTCTGACTTAATTCCAGAGTACATATTAAACTAGAGCTCACTTTCCTGAAAACAGTCTTGTGCTTTCAAGCAAACTAAAATAAACTAAAAAAACCAAAAAAACCCACCAAACTACGAGCACACACACTTAAATCGGGTAAAGAATTTGGAACGCACATCCTGTTGCACTCCCAACATAGCAAGTTGATGGCTCAATTACTTTACAGTGGTTTTCGCAAGACATGGAGAAATCTGTCTCCCATTTTGCACCTAACCTCATTCCATTGCTCCAAAGCATTAAGAATTGACATCAAAATATACAGAGCAACAGAACAGGCCACCAAAGCGCTTTGTTCCCAGAGCAATCTAACAGGCTGCAACCAAGGGGACCAGACTGTGGTTATGGTGGTGCTTCTGCAGTTTCACACCTGCAATCAGTACTACTGCTCAAGACTGTATTCCTGCCCCACATGACAAAACAGAGAGAGACACGGAGATTTGGAAACAGAAACGAGAACTCCTGCCAGATGGAGCTGTGACTTGCCTGCACCATGTTTCCAGAGACTCTGTCCAAGAGTCAGGCTGAAGGGCAGTGAATAAAGTAACACGTCTCTGCATAATTATAGTTCCTCAGCACAACGTAATTTCCTTTAACATCCTCTCCACATGAACTTCCATACCTGTCTCTGAAAACAGCCTTCATACAGACAGCAGTGAATGGATCTTGTAATTCAAGACTTGCTGCCTCTCTTGAGTTGCTGGAAATAGCTTGTAATCTTTTATAAATTGCAACTCTGGCAATGTGTAGCTAAGAAGCTATGATAAGAGTCTAATGCACAGAATATTTGAAGCTGATAAAAAATTAAAATGTAACACCATAAAGCTGAGCAAGACTCTCCTAATGAGGTTAATTTTAATACCACTGTATTCTGCTATACTATTGTTTCCCATTTCTTAAGGACTTTTTTATTTTATTTTGATTTTTTCTTTCCTGTGATTGAAACCTGGCCAAAGAATGAGCATTTATTTTAGTGCATGGAAAGCCAGCAAAAGGGCAGCAGCATGGGTGAGAACTGGTTACATAAAGATGAGGAGAAACTGTAAAAGACGAATATTACTGAAGATCACAGTGATGCTTATTATTATGGGCACATACATGCAAGTGGCATTATGGAGGAAGAAAAAGCGGAACGTTAAAAGAATACTTTAGTTTTTGCACTGGCAGCAGTCAGGGCTGGCAATAAATGCAAATGTTACTTCCCCAAATCTTGGCTTGTTATAGCTGTTGATGCAAATGAAAACAGGCTTACTTTCTTCTCATAGCTAATGCCACACCTCTGACATGGCTGGGAACAAAGGGAAGCGGCTGTCAAAGACTCAAGACTCCAGAGCATGGATCTTCAGACCTCCGCAGACACCTAACAGGGCTTCAGCAGTATGACTAGGTCTTGGTTCTGGTGCTTCCACATGCAAAGGTTTCTTAGCTCCACACCTGTCCCTTGTGTGTGATACACAGAACAACTGAAAGGCAGCACTGTCTGGTGAAATTTCTACAGTACAACCTCTTCCTACTTGCAGGTCTGCATAAAACCTTCAAGTCCATGATGCATACAGTGCTGCACTCTGGTGATTCCCAGCTGCCACTTCCCTCCTAACAGCCTCACTGTTTCCAGTTCTGTGGCTTTAAATGGAGGTTTTTTGCAGACTGGGACAAAGCTGAAGTACAAGAAATTTTTGAACTTCAGCATGGACTCAAACACAGAAACAAAACGAAGATGCGTTCAGGTCTGCAGAAAGCACTTGCAAGAGCAGGAGACAGATGAGAATATCATGATTGTTACACACATCACAGCACAAGGTGCACTGGAACATAAGCCAGATTTTTCACCAAAGTGTTATTTATTAACCAGCAATTTCAGAACAGTAGCAGCCCCATCAGGAAGCTGAGAAGTCACATTTGAAAGAGATATAAAGTAGTTGGTGAACTTTTCTGGTGGTCCACACACAACAGCAACAGGAGAACCACTCCAGAATTTCCCAAACAGAAACATGCTATAGTGACACATAATACACCAAGCCAACTCACATCGATTCAAGTTGCATCATGCTTAAAGAAAGCAAGAAACCAAATCACATAAAGAAAGGAAGATAGGAATGAGACAAGCTTATTCATGTAGACATCCTAAATATTCTCTGGGGAAAAAAAAAAAATGAAATGATGTATCAGGTCCTAGGCTGGAAACTACATTACACACACCTATCAGAGCAATTATATCTACTTCATACGTTCAAATGCACTTCCTTTGCTGAAGCCACTAGGCCAGCCGAACATAGCACACACACAGATATTAAAAAGATAAGACCTATTTTCAGCTTAATGTAAACCCCAGATAGATGACCTCATCCCGATCTAGGTATACCAACAAAAAGCTTACAGCCTACAAATTACTGTTATTACTTACTTGCTAGAGATGTAAACCTGTTATTTACCTTCAGAAGAAGTTCATGAGTTCACCTTATATGACCTCAGCCAGGTCCATTTCAGTAGTTTATTTAAATACTGTTTTGAATTAACACAGGCAATTTTTGACATGGAACACAGATCAGTTACATAAACCAAGCCACTGGTACATCAGAAATCCCCAAGGTAGCTGTGAGAAGAAACAGTTGGAAAACTTAACCTCTTCCATAACCACAGCTGGATTTGGGAGCAAATATTGCTTAATTCTGAGAGGTAGTGTAACTGACAGCTAACTAACACCCTACTGGAATTGTTATAGTAGCAGAGCCTCTGTAAGAAAAACAAAGGCAGCAACTTCCTAAAACTCAAGGATTAGTAATTCAGAAACTTTTACCAGAGCTACATTCACATAGAGAAGAACTCTTATTTCAAATAGTAATTAGACTGATTATGTCAGCCATTTAGCACAGACTACAAATCAGCATGCAGGTAGGAATGAAAGACAAGAGACCATGCAACACCTCAGAACTACAACACACCCCAAGTCCCTATCAGAACTTATTTATACACTAATTGAAGACAATATAATTCTCTTTTTTTAAATGGACAAGGTCACAGGTAACAATCCACCTACACCATGAAGTGAAACAGCTGTAAGTATACCATGGATGCCTAACATTTTTGACAGGTACTATTGCACTTTCACACTGGTTAACACTAACCTCACTTCCTACATCAGTGCCTTCCCCAGCTGAAATGCACTGGTGTTAATACAATAGAGGGAGCATTCTTAAAAATAAGTTAACAAGACCACAAAAAAATACAGGGCAATTCCACAGTTAAAACAAAGCACAACAGGAGAAGGCCTATAAAGAAGAAATTAAAGGATTTTTAAGATGTGCATTGATGCTGTTAAACTTCCTTCACAAAATCTTCACATAATCTGTAAGAACACCAACTACTACAACTTCAAAGTGCTGCAAACCCATGACACAAACAAGCCCTGCCCTAGTCACGGTGACTGCACCCAGATGAATCAAGGCTAAAAATCTCATGCTTACAAACGTAAGCATGATACTTAATTTTTAATGCCCTTCTGTAATTTGCTTCAGGTTTGCATCTCAACCTTCAGCTCTCCAATCACATCCCAAGACATATTACCTGAAGTTTTTCTTCCAGTGAAGGTGAAATGGATGGAGAGCAACCCAATAATCTTCTCTGTTATTTTCCTTTACCTGAAATATCCACAATGCTTTTGGATATATTTTGCTTGAATTCTGTATTAATTATTCATGTCTTTTCACTGCAAGGTCCTACTGAAAGACTTGAGATGCATACTAAACTTTGTCACCATGCTGTATAAAAAGATTTTAAGTGTCTCTCAAGAGTCAAAGTGTTCTTAGTAATTTAGAACAAGACTTAAGAAAAGGAATAGTAAATACATATTTTTTTTCCTCTCCTTTGAAGTCAAGCTCCTCCAAAGTCCCCGTAACCTTATGACACTTGATCAACTGAAGTGTAGACCGTGTCCAAAGCACATCAGAATACTACACTACCTAGGACACAAACGACCACACGATGAACACAGTTAACCGGTTCTCAACTATTCAGAAACGAGTGGTGGATTGATCTTGCGGGGCTCTACTCTTCGGGAGATGCTTTTAAAGTTCACAGGCACTCCCCGACGTTTGCTTGGGACAAACGGCCAAAGCGCTTCCCCCGAGCTGCCAGCCCTTCCTCCAGCGGCCGGTGCCGCCACACAGGCCACAGCTGCCGGCAGGGCAAGGCCGCGGCCCAGCCCGGGGCTGCCGGGGACAGGAGCCGGTGTTTCCGAGAGGAAGGCCAGGCACCTCGGCCGCCGCCGTGCGCACTTACACGGTGACGGTCGAGGAGGAGCTGCCGGTGGCGGAGGGCAGGCAGCCCACACCTCACGCTGCGGAGCGGCCGTAGTGTTCCGCACAACGGCGGGGAGCGGCGACCCAAGCGGCAGCTCCAGCCGCGAGGCCCGCAGGAAGGCCGCCGGCCACGGCAGGCCCGAGCGGCCGCCTCAGCGCGGGGGCCCACCCGCCGTTAGCGAGGCCGCTCAACTGACCCCCTCCCCGCGCAGGGGAGCCGCTGTGGGGGTTCGTGACCCATTGCCAAGCCCCCGGCTGGCGGGCGGGCCCGCCGCGCAGCACCCGCCCAGCTGCCTCCCCTCACACCCGCAGGCAACTCCTCTCCAGTGACGCCTGGGGACGGGCCTTTCGGCGCCACCGGCCCCGCCACCACGCGGGGAAGGGGGCCGCCGCACGCCAGCCGGCGGGAGGCAGCGGCCGCAGCCGCCGCACCCTATCGGGAGCAGAGGGAGGGCAAGGCTCCTCCCCGGTCCCGCCGCTTCGCGCCAGACCCCGCCGGCCTTTACCTCCCGCCGGTCGGCTCGCTCGCTTCCGCCGGCGGCGGCCGCAGGGACTGGGGAGCTGCTCCGGCGGTGGCCGAGAGGTGGGAGGCTGCGGCGGAGCGTGCGCTGCGGGGACACAGTGCCGCTCTCCGTCCGGCCGGGGAAGAACAGCCCCGGAGGAGGCTCCGCGCCGCCCCCCTCCCCTGCCCGCGCGGGCGCCGCCGTACCGCCCCAGCCGGCTTCCGCCTCGCGAGGGGCCGCCTGGGAGGCCCGGCTGGCAGCGAGGAGGGCAGCGGCCGCTCCCGGCGTCGGTTGCTGGGGCGGGGCGAGGCTCTGCCTCTGGAGTCCTCCGACCGCTCGCCGGCATCTGCCCCCGCGCGGAGGGGTCATTTCAGAAGGAAAATTAGAAAGCGCTGAGGAGGGCGGGCGGAATCGCCTCCCGCCAGCTGAGGGCCGGGCCGGCTGCGGGCAGCTCTCCTCGCCGGGAGGCGGCCCTCGCCACCCTTCCAGCAGTCGCTGGTAAAAGTGACTGCCGGTGCGGCTTCACGTGCTCACCTGTGGAAAGGGTGGATGTGCTCTACCGGCGCGGGAAGGCCGGAGTGATAAGGCAGACCTTGCCTGGAGAGGGCACCTTGCTGGACGTAGGCGAGTTCAGCAAACAGCTGGAGATGACAGAGGTCAAGAAAAGTATAGTTAAAAGTGTCAGCCATGTAGCGACAGGTTTCAGATTTGTAACAAAAAGGATGAATGTTTAACTTGGGGTGTCGCTGCCCTGTTTCGCTAAACAATTTCTAACGTCGCAGCAGAAGAGAAAGCTCACACAGTCCAGAGTGATCTGCGGGCTGATGCTGCAGCAGAAAGGGTATATAAGCAGCAGACAAGAGATGAAGAGTTTTAAGGATGTGGAGGAGAGTCTGGTGGGATCTGGCATCAGTGATTGCAGTGGAGGTGAGCTGCAACACGAGAACGGACGAGCAACTGATGACAAAGCTTCGTTACCTGCAACAAGCTACGGACATTTGATGGAGATGGACAATGGAAGGTTATGGAAAGATGAAAGGGAGACATGCTTCTGACAGACTGAGATGACGATAAGCAGCTCTTACATTAGAACTGCTGTGAAGCCACCATGAAGGGAATGAGGCACCTGAACAAGAATTTACAATATATCAATCAACACAAAAAAGGGGCAAAGATCTTAGGATAAAATATGTATATATATATATAACACTCAAGATAAGGAGGTTCTACTGAAAAACTTTTCTGTAATTTTATAGAAGTTTGTTGATCTGAGAAATTTCATGTTTTATTAAAATACAATTGGAAAATTGCCGATGTTTACCCATTACTGATTTCTCAGAATAGGACTTGATTACACAGCCGTAGGCATCCTTGTCAGCTCTGTCTCCCTGCCTGTGCCAGCAAGATAATAGGCAGGGTCTCCACTTCTTCCTACTTGTTCGTCTGATTCCCAGAAGGAGATGGTTGCCTTCCCACGCTCCATTGTCTTGAGATACCTCTGTATTCAGCCGCCTCCCATCAGAGCACAATGCCTCAGGAGACCGTGCGATCTTCCTAGAGAACAGAAGCAACGACACCCCTGTGAAAGGGGAGAAGCGTTTGCCCCCGAGGGGACTAAGGTTGTCTCCTAGCCCGATGGTCCCTCACATTGTGATTCATCCCATTCAAGGATGAGGTGGCATCCCCGAGCCTCATTTGTCCTTGATAAACGAGAAGTGGCCTTTAGCTGACTACTCAAGTGCTGCTTATTTAGCACCTAATCTTACATGCTTCGCAAGGAAGACCAAGAAGTCATGGCCAGCTTTGTGTCTCAGTCACTTGTACTCCCACTGCTGCTTCCTTCTGGGGCCTGAAGACTTTCCCTCTGCCACCAGGACTGACCTGTTTGTATTAGATATGTCATTTTAATGCCAATAAAGAGTAAGCAAGTGTAAAAATAATAGCTAGTTTTAAGGTGAACTAATTATGGACGGACAGCTCACTACAGTTGTCCTGTGCAAACTGCAGAAGGGTGCTCAGAGTAATTTCTGTAGAGGTTGGGGAGATCACAGTCCCAAAGTGCTGCCTGTTTGGTAGCACAGCAACTGAAAAGCAAACGGGTTTTATATGTAGGATTGTATATATTTTGCAATAAAAGTAATGTTAGAAATTTTGAAATTAATATTCAAAGTATTTAATGCTTTAAGAACTAAATTTATTTCAGCATTGCTTATTTGCTTGTTACTTTGCTATTTCAGTGCTTATCTTGTAGTTATATGATGTGCAATATTTAAATAAATAGGACAGACATTTACATTTCTAATACAATATGTAAAGTATATCCATACTCATCCACAGGACATGCTGTTATATTTCAAAGAGGCTGTCTCTTGCCGTGACTCACGAAAGGAAAATAAATAATTATTCAATACACTGATATTGTACACATCCCAAAATCTGGAGGAAAAACCTTGATCAGTCTTTTGTGTGTGCATGTGGTGTCAAGTCACAGCTACATGCATGTACCAGGAAGAGTTTCCCAACTTCATGTGTTCAGTGTTTGAACAAGTATCAGAAACAAAATCGTTTTTCTTTAAGGGTGTGATGCTGGTAATGTCTTAATCATACATTTGGAAAAACAGGTCATGTAAATTCCAGTCTAATGACTGTGTCTTTATATTTTTAAGGTTGCCAAAAAAGAGGAAGACAGATTTTTAGTACACTCGATTCTAATAGCCTCCATTAAACTGCACTGCTAGTGGGTTGTTGCTGCTGGCACTTGATGCATGAAACTATGTTGTTCTTTGCCAGTTGTACGTATTACAGTATTTGACACCATGAAAATGCCAGACTAATTTGGGTACTGGCATATTTCTCACTACCACAGTTAACACTTTAAATAGGAGGGATTTTGGTATCTAGATGATTATAATCACTGTAGCACAGGTTCTTTCAAGCAGGCATATCTTTTTTTTTAGTTTTCACAGAACTTTTTTCAAACATAACACAATAATCACCTATTATCCGCGATTGTTTCGGGTTTTTTTTTTCATTCCTTTGTCTCTCCTTATGTCTACAGTTGGCTTATTTTCTGCTTTGAGTGGCTTGAACATACAGCATGTAATCTGTGCTGTTTGGCTCGAGTGTTTAGTCTGGTCTTTACTGAATGCTTTAACAACAGATTTTCCATTTCAGTTTCTACAATGATGCCTTCTCAAAGTAAAAATACTTCACTGTGTTCTTGCTTATGTTATAATTTACATTAAAATCGTATTATTACCAGAGTTGGGCCATAAAAACAAGGAAATGTCAGTCTCTGTTAATGTTTCTGATTATATACAGCCTAAGTCTACTCAGCAAATTGTGATTTTATTTCTTCTACGCTTATAATGTCTTTGAAGGTCTGTAGTTAAAAAAGATTAGATTTTGATTTGCAAGAACAATTTGCAGCTAAACTTTTGGACTGAAGAACATTCTGGTGTGGCAAGAAAGACATGTTTGTCAATTTGAAAGACTTTTACTTACAGTAATGTTGACTATATAATAATAAATACTGTAGGAAAGTACCTGAAAAATTTGGGTGCATTAAAAACTCATGCCTGGCTGCAGTAAATCTGAAATAAGTTATCTTTCCAGAAACTTAAAGTATAGTTTTTATCATTATCCAGAATTTTACTTTGGACCATTAATATATACAATCAAAGCCCCTAATTATCGTGGATTTTTCCATTCTTCAGAAAGGAGAGATTAAAAGAGCTCTCATCTAGTTCCTGCAAAAGACATTTTCATAAAAGTTGATTCAGTCCCTCCATGCTATAGCCATTCCTCTTCCTAAGGAGCCTTCCACATTCTGTTGCCAGCTTTAGGTTCCATTTACCGTTAGGGGAAATAAAAAGTGTTAGCTTTTCCTTTTTTTTTTTTTTTTTCCCTAATGGATTTACCTTAATGCTGATTTAAGATGTTTAACTTGCCTTCTTGGCATGTCTGTATCTCCAATTAATAATACTTTGTCCATGATCTTGGAGTTTGTGTTCCTACAAAAGATAACTCTTCCATCATCCAGAATTTTATTTCCAAAGTAGAAATTTAATTCCTCAAGTTAAAAAAAAAAAAGGGGGGGGGGGGGGGGGGGGGGGGGCGGGCCTGAGGGTGGGCAGGGAAGAGGATAGACATTTTATAAAAATAAATAAATTTTTGCCCCACTGAAGACAATAGCAAAAATTCTGCTGGTTTCAATGGGATAATGTGTTCAGGTGAGCAGGTCCCACTAATTCCAGCATTACCACTAACGAATCGACAAGTTATTTAACAAATCAGTACTTTGATTCACCTACCTATCAGTAAACTATCAAAGGAGTTTATAAGGTTACTGCTGAAAGTTAATAGCTGTAAATTTTCAAATTCTTGTTTAAAGGCATTCCAAAGCAGCATATTACTAGTCTCCATTTAAAATACTTGTACTTCAATTATATACTCCATATATATTTCAGAACATAAATAAAATTTGCTTATTATACTTGATATACTAAACATTGTCAGAATATACAAACTACAAAGATGCCTGGGTTTTTGGAAAGGAGATGCAGATACACGATGACATAAAATGCTGTAATCCAAGTAGTAAAGAATTATACTTAATTGTATCTTCTCTGCAGGCAAGGAATGAGGTCATGCTTATATAGCTGACAGAAGCCTCACTGCTACAAGGACCTTCTGAATTTGGAATAAACTCACACTTCAGTTTTGGTTTGTAGTGAATCTGATTCCTGTATTGGATATTCTCTGCTATGCTGTTTTTATCAATCTGATGTGTCAAATTTCATCAATATCAAAAATCCATCCTTGTCTGTTTAAACTGCAGAAAGGAAAAACAAATGATGCTTAATATGCCTCTTTGGCACATGATAGAAAGTAATAAGCTGATTTTAATTGTAACTGTCATGTTCTTATCTTTGAATATAACTGCCTTTATTTTTAAAAATTGCATTGATCCTACCCCATAGAAAATTTAGTATCAGAGATCTTAGAGGTCAGTGTATTTAAGACATGGTCTAGGAACAAGGCTAGTGGTAAAACTGTGTATTTGTATTATTTTAAAAAATCAGATTTCATTTCACTGCAGTATTTAGACCAAGCTTAACAGAAAAAAAAAAAAGAAGTTTGACGTTTCTATAACTTTTACCATCCCCAAAATGTCTTGTAAAAATAAAAACAACCATGGGGGATCCACTTTATACATCAGTTAGCTGAGACCACTTCTCAAACAAAATACACCAGCTGTTTAGCTACACTATGCAGTACCACAAAGAAGGTTAACAGACATCAATATACTGTCCTGTTGATATTGTGGGAACTCTGTAAGCAGGGTACTGTTATCTGCACTGGAATTTGACCAGGATGTGAAAGTTCACTCACTGTTTTTTACAAAACAATTGTAAGCTGATCAATAAAGAGGATGTTTCCAAGGAACAGGATCATTAATGGCCTCCATTGATCGGTAAAGCCAGAGCTGTAAGAACAAAACTGCCTCAGGACAGAAAATCTTCAGGTTTCCAGTCTGCAAGGTAACTGCCTTCAGGCACTTGCTAAGAGGAAAGCTACAACAGCAGAAGAGATAGCACTGATTTTGAAATGGGCTAAAATCTTCTAGGTTAAGAGAGAACTAGCATAATTCAAAAATTTTCAGTGAGACTTCAGCATTTTTTCTTGGGCAGCTGAGCTTCTCACGTTGATCAAGTCCCTAACATAAGTGAAAGCTACTGAATCCAAATCGTCCTATCCTATGCTGGACTTTGCCTTCACTAAGGCAAAAATAGGTCAGAGGCAGGAAGGGCAAGAAGTTTGTTTCTTTTAGTTGGAACAGTATCATACTATATGTATTAAAGGGTTAAAATAATCTTATGTTCCTACCTGTTTACTTCCACCACGACAGCATGTAAAAACTACAAACTGCTATGGTAGTATTAGGATTTTATCCCATTAAGGTATTCTGTATCACCAAAAGTAGCTGTTTTCCTTAGAGCAAAATAGATGCATTTCCTCAAATATATTAATGCTGAAGCTTACTTAATGTGACTAAATCATGCTGAGATGCAGAATTAAACACTTTAAAAGAAACCATTTATTGAAAAAGTCAAATTGACATTAGAAAGAAAGGCAAAAAAACCTATCGGTTATTGTTTTCTTTTGACTACATAATATTATTTCAACAAAAATTTTGGCTTCTTCTAGTTTATACAGTTTCATATTTTATGGGTTTTGTGATGTTAACTGTTATCAGTCCATTTCACTTTACTAAAATACTGGAAAAAATAATTAAAACTTTTCAGTAATTCTAAATAAAACCCCATATTTTCATACTGCTGGAAGTTTAGGGATGTCTATTGTTTGCTCAGAAATTTTTACATGTTAAAACATTGGACCTTGCTGCAGAATGGAATTTCTAAGTAGATCTAATGTTAAGTACAAGCCTGAATTCAAGGCACATTTCAATCATCTACTAATGTCACTTGAATGAACAAATGCTTTTACCTGTCAAGACAGACTCTACTTCATTGTCTGTACAATTAATTTAGCAGAAGTTAATTGCTCGCCAATTGTGATTTACAAATCTGTTTAACTCATAGCAGCAACTGACCTCCAATTAACAGAAGATTAAAAACATATAACAATTACTGTATTTCTTTTCCCAAGGAGTTTCATAGAGGCCTTATTTCCAAGTACAGATCATATCCAGATCTGTGTATTTTAGAAAATTTTCTAATACAACAACTCAATGGCATCAAAATTCTACAATATATAAGTATCTTGTAGGTATCCTGCTCAGTGTCCATTTTCCTTACTCACTATTTGCTACACAAAGAGGTTAGCCACAGCAACCCTTGTGCTTGACCTCTGTCACAAACATCTACAAATCACTACAGCTGCTTATAACAATAAATTAGGAATCTTCTTACAGTCTAGACCCACTAGCACTCATTTATGAATTAAATTTCACTAACTAGTTTCTAAACTTGAATAACTTGTATGCCACACGTCTTGTGCTGAAACAAGAAGCCAAGGAGATAGGGGAAGGGAGCAGAGAGAGATGTACATTTAAAAACAGCTGTATAGACTACTTTTTTTTTTAAGGAAATTCTTTGTTCAGTATATGATTCTTTGTAACTGTCACATGATAGAACTTAATTATTTAGATAGGAAATCGACTCCATGACTATTTGGTCCCTGCTGAATGGGGAACAAACTGGGCCTTCTTTTACTTTCCTGTAAATTCTGACTTCTTTTTTTGTTTGTTTTTTGGTCCCTTTACATTCCACCTATCATTTCTACTTTTTAACATTTCACACCCTCTGTCACTGGAAACAGGGCCACATTCTTTCCCAGTGAATAACACCCCCAACAAAACAAATTCAAATTTAGAAAGTCAGAGGCAGCTAAGGACCAACTTAAGGTTTCAGAGGACACTCTCATTGTAATAGGACAGTCTACAGCTTCCAATTTATTTGAGGACTAGGTAAAAATTAGTTAGCTCAGACCTGCCAAATCCATGCCAATTCCAAGTCCAGAGAACAAGGGAGCTGGATCTTAAGACAAGCTCCACTCCACCCTGCCCTAGCTCATGATATTCAGATTGGTATCTCTAACCAGATTTAGCTCACACACACAATTCAGAATGGAGGAGAGGTGGTGTAATTTGGATCTGGGCCCATCTGTAACAGACAACTTATTAAAAAAAAAAAAAGCCAATAAAAAACACCAAAACACCAAACCCAACAAAAAAAACAGACCAGTTGATACAACCAGCATGAAAACTTGTTCAAGCTTTCTTCAAATGGATGATCAAACACTGAACTCCTTCAATTACCTTATTCTTCTGTTTACATTCCCCAATATCTGGAAGAAAGAACATACTAACTTAAAATAACACAGGAACATGAGCACTTCTTAATTTCTATGTAGTTCTTCACTTTCTGAGCTATGATCTCTTCAGAGCAGTGTAGAGGAAATGGACCTTGGGGTCCTGGTGGGCAGAAGGATGACCATGAGCAAGTAGTGTGCCCTCATGGCCAAGAAGGCAAATGGCACCCTGGGCTGTATTAGAAGGGGTGTGCTTAGTAGGTTGAGAGAGGTCCTCCTCCCCCTCTACTCTGAGGCTGCATCTGGAATATTGTGTCCAGTTCTGGGCCCCTCAGTTCAAGGAGGCCAGGGAACTGCTTGAAAGAGTCCAGCACAGAGCCACAAAGATGATTAAGGGAGTGGAGCATCTCCCTTATGAGGAAAGACTGAGGGAGCTGGGCCTCTTTAGCTTGGAGAAGATGACACTGAGGGATGACTTCATTAATGTTTATAAATATGTAAAGGGTGAATGTCAGGAGGATGGAGCCAGGCTCTTCTCAGTGTGTCCAGTGGCAGGACAAGGGGCAGTGGGTGCAAGATGGAGCATAGGAGTTTCCATGTAAACATAAGGAAAAACTTTTTCACCGAGAGGGTGACAGGCCCCTGGAACAGGCTGCCCAGAGAGGTTGTGAAGTCTCCTTCTCTGGAGACATTCAAAACCTGCTTGGATGGATGCATTCCTGTGCGACCTACTGTAGGTGTTCCTGCTCCAGCAGGGGGGTTGGACTAGATGATCCTTCGAGGTCCCTTCCAATCCCTGACATTCTGTGACTCTGTCCAGTGGTGATGGTTAGGAGAGAATAATGCATACCTAAAAACCAAGTAAGAATTTTATCTTTACATCAGTGTTTGTTATGAACTTGCCTATTTTCCACATACAAAAACTAAACTATGTATACTACACAGTACTGAAGAGTAGAAAGTGAAAAGGTTAAATACTCAGCAGAAGAAAAAATTGACAATTTTCCCGTCATCCATACACATGTTGGTAATTATATTTCCTCAGCAGCATTATGCAGTTTGACTCTGATGACTCTTAAAGGCAAATGTTTTGGGACTCTCCTAATTGTTGCTGGTTATACATCTGCTTTTCAAATTCAGCAGTGATCAAAGGCACATACAAGTAAAACCCTATCTGGATTACATTTTAACCTATTATTAGGATTGAAAAGGAAACAAACAACACTTCCATAATTTAAGCTTCTTTCATTTACCTGTCAACACTACACTGTCAGGTTCACCCCTTTGTGGATGGCAGGTTGTGTCACTCCCAAGTATGACTTCAGTCACTGTCACATGTGTGTTCTTCCTCGGGCTCAGCAAGAATACATTTACTGATCATGGCAGCATTAAAATAGCAGGCAGGAAATACACATGCAGAAACAAAAGCTCCCGATACATTTTGATGTAGCTCTCCAGTTGACCTGGAACTCTTCTTCACATGTAAATGGGATAAAATAAATCCACAACAATCTCCATTTTAACTTTGAGATTTAATAGTATACTCTGTTTTTTAAAAATCTTCTTGCAAGTTTGTTCAGCTAGTTTTAGAAAAAAAATTTTTTGTAGCTTCCAAATATGCAAAGCCAAAATCTAATTTGAAAGGAGCCTTTATATTAAGCAAACACGAACTGTAGGTGTAACTAGCTTTAAGATATATAACAGAACATTTTAATCATATTGTTCTCAGAATCTGGCTCCTCCAGTTCAGCTTGAATTTGGCAAAATTGTACTTACTGACCACAAATGATGATACTTTAAGTATACTTGCAATTCACTGAGGGCTACTTATTTCACCTTCTACCTCTGTGCTTGGTTTGCTCATGTGAAACTACCTAATGCTCAGCGCACTACAGATTCTCTACCACTTGTGTTGATCTTTGCTCCTTCCCACTTCTCCAATTGATTCATACCTTTTCTTGTGGTTCCATTTCTCATATCCAGCAATGGGCCAAGGGACAAATCTTTTAGAAAGGAACTTGGAGACTAACACAAAAATAAGGGTTTGGTAAAATAGACTAACCACTACTGTAAATTTGCTTACATTCAGGAAACCATAAAGCCCTTAAGTTTTTTTATTCACACATTTGTGTACTTCCTTTAGCGTTATTTCTTACTTGCTATATGAAGCTGCTTCCTTAGGGGGTTGAAGGACCTATAACTGAAGTTTTTCTCCCCTAGAAGTACCATTGTTCTCTTCTCTCTTATTATATTCAGAATCTGATAGACTTGCCAACATCCTTTTTCCATTTATATCTTTTTTACTATGAAGCATGTGTGAGAGAACATATTGTTGTGGTTTTTGAAGCAAGGATACAAGCCTAACTAGAGTGTATCCAGGCAGTGTCAAGCTAAATGATACTGAAAATAAATGAAAAACTGGTTCACTCAATCAGAGGTGGCTGCTGAGAAGATCTTGAAAGAAGTTTAAAAAATATTGATTAAATATAGATCAATGGCATTCCATAAACAAAAACTGAGTACACTTAAAGTAGTGACTTAAATGTTCACATGCTGTCTAAAAGTCTGCCATTTTAATGGTCTCAGATAGAGGAAATTTATGATTTTAGCATGTGGTTACCTGAAAATATAAATTATTAGGTGTAAGTATGCAGTGTCTGGAAGATAAAAAGAAGAGCACAGAGATATACTTAAGAAAGGAGGCGTTTATGTGCTTGTGTAGTTATAGTATATTACACAGTACACATGAGCTGCCTTGACAAATTCAGACAGGATATAAATAGTGGTATTAGATGTTGGTGAAATTGTAAGTGGATACATATCAGTCTACTTTACAAGCAGTAATTCCTCTGCTGGCATTTAGTATCACCTTCAGCAATCAGTGTACCATCACAGACTTTTTTATATTCCATCAGGAAGAATTTTTGGTTAGAAATCTAACTATTGTGAACACAGCTTTTGTATTACTAAACATTCCTGTTTGTCAACAGTACACTTTTCTCATTTCTATATTTGCTCTTGCCTTGTCTAGCCTACTTCTAGCATTTTCTACTCAATACCTGATACTCTGTTCTCTCTTTAGACACCAATTAGTTGTCTGCTTTGTTAAATACCCATTCAAGTATTTGCTCAAATAACCTTAATTACCTCCTCTGCTGCCACATATCCTGAATTTAGGAAAATCTTCTTTCACTGATACTCAGTATTCCCTGCTGCTTGATCACTATGTTGTCAGTCTGCTCCTGTTGTGCTGGCTGATGACCTGTGTGATGCAAATCCCGGGCATTTACTGAAGTAGAATCAGAGGGATCAAGTGACCAGAGCTGCACAATCCAAAGAAGTAATTTTATTTTGTAAGTTCAAATGCAAATTGTTCTTTACAAGGGTTTGAAACTCCAACTTTCACATTCAAGTTCCCAAATGGTGTAGCGGTATAATGTTTTAATGATTATCCCCTCAAGCCGTTCACAAAACACATTGACTGAATCATCATTAGCTGCCTTCCTAGCAGCATAAACCTGTATGATCAATATATTCCTGACTTTGTTCAAAGGCAAATTGTAATGGGTCTGTTGCTCACAGTCATATCCAAACACTGATGCTTCCCCAAGTTTGATAAATGCAACCCCTTTTTAAGCTTTTGAATAGTGCACTACATACCTATCCATTATGAAGTGACCTCATCATTACAGTACAGCTCTGAGATTGCACATCCATTCATCAAACACCTTTCTTTGACCATCATGATAAATTTCAAGTTCTAATTAATTTGTAACTTTTCATATAATTCTTTTATTTACTGCAAGCAACAGACATTATATCGGTGAAAGAATTAATTAGGAACAACAGCATCACAAATACAATCGATACTTTTCACAAAGGAGCCTCTTAATCAGAATTTTTTAGTACCACACATGTTCCCATTTTTTAACAGCTCATAGTACAGTTCTCATCTAATGGGGCAGAGGGAGAGACTCTGCTCATACTGTCATCCTTCTAGTAGGCAGCTACCATGGGCTAAATATATTATCAAACTTTCCAATTTCCTCAGTGGTATTTCCTTTAAGCAGTCCCATACACTCAGAGATTCCCCAAATCTGACTTGTCATTTGAAAAATACCAAGCAAACATACAGAGCCATATGATACTATTACAACTGCAGGTAACTGCAGATTTCCTTGCAGCCTGGCTGGGGAAAAAAAGCAACTGGTAAGGACTTCACAGAGTGGAAAAGTTGAATTTGAAATGGACTCCTTTTAAGTGAGCTTAGGCTGATGATATAATGGTCTTTGTCACAACTGCTTCTGCTGTGCAGCAAGTACTAGAGAGCTAATAAAAGGTTAATGAAAAATACAGGTTACTCTTGAGTATGCCATAAATAAATTTACTTTACTTAATTAAATTAATAAAAATAGAATATAAGCTAGCTTTGTGCTTAACGGTCTAACTACAGAGACTGTTCATAAATTCAGTTAACTAGGATCAAATTTATCCAATCAGAACCTGTTCAATAGAGACTGGAAAAATTTGAAGAATAGCTGATCCATCCATGGCTTCCCTGATAAAAGCCTGAAAAAAAACACTTCAACTCAAAAAGTAGAAAGATTTGACTGATTAAATGCTTAATTTTTTTTGCTGTAGCAACTTATGAATACGACTTCTGAGAAATTATTGATAGTGACAGAAAGAAAATTGAAGCTTTTGAGATGTGATGCAAGCAAAGACTCTTGCATATCTCCTGAAGAGAAAAAATGATAAATGCTCATATTAAATTTATTATTGGAGAAAAGTAGACTTGGCTGTCAGAAATGAATAGGTGTAAATGTATGTGGTTTGGACACATCAGGAGTAGAGATGGAAATAACCTTGAGAATGTAATTATGGAGTGAATGGTGACAAGTCTTCATAACAGAATGCAGCTAGAAAGAAGGTGGATAGATGACATGCAGTAGGCTGCTGCGACTCCAGCTTCTGAATGCTCAAAACCAGCAACAGAGCAAAGAGGCTTCTAAAATTCTCCTATGAAATCACCAATATGCAGGTGCCAATAAATTGATTTTACTTCACTTGCAAGCAAAGAAAACAAGTGCAATTGTTCTGTCAATACAGTATTTGGTAAAGTACAAGTGTCTTCACAGGTATACACTTTTTCACAATGGCTTAAATATCCTGACAATGACAATCCTTGTCATTTCTGAATGTGCCTCGATACCACAGAAGTCCAACAGCAAGTGGAACTGCCCTGTCTCCAAGTATGACTCAGAAAAAGGACATTTTCAGACAGCACAAGAGAAAGCCCTCCTTACCAAAAGCAGAGCCAAATAACGTTTAGACAAATTATGGCTAGGGATGTTTCAAAGGAGTATACCATCCATACAGTAGTTGGTCCTTCCCTTTATTCAGAACAGGTGGTGCTCCTTGAAAAGTCAGTGAGTCCTGGGACTCTTCCAAGGAAGCCCTTTGTCTCCAGCTGAGTGATTTCATGAGATAATACACACAAGTCCTCCTCCATTCTTACAGATTTTCCTTTGTCAGTGTAGATCACAGACAGACTAAGTCCCTGTTTCAGGACAAAACAGGCTTCCTGGTCTATTGTGAGATGAGAGTAATTTCACTGCAAATACCTTCTGGAATGGGACACTTTTTGGAGGTCTTTTGTTATGGCACAGAACACTGTGAAGAAACCTACTTTTGACTCGGGTGAGAGAACCACTGTTCTCAGTTTACAGCACAGTAAGTCATGATGTAAAAAAACCCCAAACAATTCTTTTATAAAAATAAGTAGTTAAAACAATTAGATGCTGTTACCAAACACATGTTGCACTACAAGGTTTAATCAGAAACCTCTAGGATACCTCTGAAGATTCAGTACAGCCTATAATTTTAACTGGAGGAGCTGTGTCCAACTGCATGTGTGCGAGAATCAACAGATGCACAAAGGAAAATTGACCAAAACCAAGGACTAATACCAAAGTCAAAAAGCTAAGAGAGAAAGCTTCCGTGCAAAACTGAGGACAAAAAAAAATATTTTCCACAGTTTGATTTTTCCCAAGTTCAGTGGAACTGGTGTATTGCAGGAAAAAAGGTGTATCATTGAAAAAATAAACAGGCTTTCATAAGTGCGGGGGGTGGGGAGTGTTCATAATTAGGAAGCAACCTGCCAGAAAGCAACCTGCTAGATATCAGAAACTGGCTAAATGCTAGGGCTGAAAACAAGTAATTACGCTTTTTTTTTTTTCTTCTCCCCTTGACCTATTTGACTCTGACTTGAAAAAATTAATAGTGGAGGACCACACTCCACCACCTGGTTCTGCAAAGCAGGAGCTTTCAAGAGCACAGCTATTATTAGGAAGACAAGTGCTTTAGTGCCTTCCTAACCCACCAGATAGGATTTCTTACTTGTTTGCCCAGTTGACTGACAGATGTGACTTATTCTGCAGTTCATGGCACAGGGCTGTGTCTTGATACGAGCAGTTCATCATCATTATTACTATTCATGCTTACTATACTAACAAAGACCTGAGGACAACCATTAAGCTGTTCCTGGAAACACGTGCGCATAGCTTAATTTAATCAACATGAATTAAGGGATTTTCTGTGCTTAAAGTAATCACTCCATACTCTCTTCTGTTTCACCTGAAAGCTGTTTTGTTCTGAAAATCTTATGCTGCATTATTTCCCCTGCCAGCAAACCCACCACATTTTTCTTTTCTTGGTACTTTTCTCTAACCTCTCCTGGCAGAAGCACCCCACAAAAAACTGCCCCACAAGAGTGTTCAGCACCCTTTATTTCAGTCTGCATATGAATTACACTTGCAGTGGTAATCTAAAATATATTAATAAACAAACAGACTGGACTAAACATATTCCAATAAATAGTAATGGGAGTAAAAGTAAACAAATTCCAACATAAGTTTGTCCAGGTAAGGACTCAATAAAATCTAGGTAAATACTAAAGGACTAGGTCTTACTATTAGACAGAGCCATCCATTAAATCCCAAGGAATCATGTGAACCTGGCTGCAGCTGTACAACAAGCAGAGTCTAAGTCAGATCTTGGCTGCCTGCTGAAATTAGAAGGGTGAAGGTCAAACAAGCAAAGGCAACAAACCAGACACTAGCAGCTGTAATCATATCTGCGAGCAGATTTCAGGACTATTCAGATTAAGAGTACCACAGGTCAGATTATCTGAAGCTTTTATGTTTGCACATTCTGAAAATGCCATGCATATATTCAAGCTAATTGGCTGTTAAGTGTTCATTCATACCTCTCCTAATTGGGTGTGATATCAGAACCACATGCTTTGTTTTAGCCCTTTAGAATTTCAAATGGTGCAGAAGTAGGAATCCCACTGCTTCTCTTCTGAGAAAAGATGGACCATTGCCTAATCATCCCATGATTACAGAATTTGCACCTACTCTTCTCTCAACCACTTTGCTGATCAGGATTTCTCTAAGACTCATTCAAAACATCATATATATCCGACTAAGAGGGTCTAAATTAATGGCTATCCTAAGAGCACTCTGACAGTTTTACACTAGTATGCTGGCAAAATACTCCATCTACGGACCTAGAGCATGTCAGCAAGGTTGTGTCGGTACCAGAACCTACAGTCAGACAGCAAATTATACCAGGAATGGAACAGTTTACCAGTAGAAACTGCACTTAGATTTAATGGCTAAGGATTCCAACAACACTGATGCTGAGGGGTGGTCAGTTCTCATACCGCTGACCATTACTTATGAAAGCATAAATCTAGTGTGACTCCATTCCAGATACTCAGCTTTCTACTGATATATTTCAGGACTTTTGCTTTGTTATAATACAGATACAAAATCCTGAGAATTAAAAATCTTTGAACATTACTCCACAGTAACTGCTAGCTTCACTATTTATCTGAAGTCTGCAAGAAGATATGGAGATCTTGGTCCACAACCAAGAGTTCTCTGCTGTAGGGCTTCACAAACAACTTGCTCAAGATCAAATAAAATTTTAATTAAATAAGCAAACTTTGCCTGGTGCTTTCAAGTTAAATCTTTGAACTGCCACATCTAACTACAAGTTAGTTACAGTGTACATACGCCTTAGAATGCAAGAGTTTATCTTACTCTCCAGTGGAAAATAAAAGTGACTAAAAGTGCATACTAGAAGCTCTGCATTGTGTGTGTCCTTAACTTAGACTAAAAACAAGCTGTGGGAGCATAGCCCTCTACCTTTTCATACTTATTCTGACTTCATGACCTGTTGTATAAAAATTTATAGGTAAAAGATGGTGTCACTTTGTGAAAAACTTATAACCACAAGATTACAAGAAAATGCTGTGACACTGTAGGTCACATTAATAATACACATAAAATACTGCTTTGCAATAACAGTAAAACAATAGTTGAAAATAAACATTAAAACCCAAGGAGTTTAGAGACTTAGGTGAAATTTCTAGAATGTGACATCCATAATACTTAAATTCTGCCCAAACAGAAGCTTGCCTAACATCTTCCTAGCTTTACACTTGGGTCATAAAAAAACCGCAGTAAAGGTAACTTCAAATTTATTTCTTGCATCATTTTTACTAACTTACATTCTCTCTTTTTGTATTTAAATCAAAGACAGCTCATATAGGTTTTTTAATACATAGATTCTCTTTTTAGTGACAGAATAATCTTATAGGATTTGTTTCTGATTTATTGTGTTAATACAAGTGTATTAAAAATATGGAATCTACACCAAATTAATAGCTTACATTAGTAATTTGATTTGGGAAGCAAAGAATGTAACAAACGTTAAGGATAAAAACCACAAATTTGTTAAAAGTATAATAGTTCTAAGCATATATTATTGACAATAAAGAAGAGTTGATAGCTAGTCTGAGTACTTCAGCTCTAAGGCAAATCTAAATCGCCACTGAAGTTTGGATTAGGAAGAAGATTAAACAGCTGGTGTTGGCTTTATTTGTTTATTAAATCAGTACAACCTTGTTAAAACCAAATTGTTTATCCCACTCTTAGGGTCACCTGTCTATCGTGAATTCTCCAATCCATCAATCCTTAAGCCTGGAGAGAGTAATTTTATCTAAGACTGAGCTCACAGCCAGATTTAAATGCCTTGTCTGGCAGCAACCTTCTAGATTTCCAAATAAGTTTCCAAGATCTTCTCAGTGCTTCTTGCAGCTCTCACTCATTTTCATTATAATCCTTGTGAGCTGGTTTCACAGAGACTATGGATATCAAGGCCTTAACTCCCCCAGGACACCACCACTGCAGAGAGACAAGGAACACAGGTGTAGGAGAGAAATTTCCTACCCACATGCTATTATACCAGAAATACCCGAGAGCTCCTTAGTCTTTCTATGTTTTCCTCCAACACCTCGTAAATCTGGAATTGGGCATACTTCATCATAATCTTACCTACCTATCCTTTTCCTACCACCTCACCCTCCTGCACCTTTCCTGTGTGCCTACCAGGCCATGCCAGCCCCTCCGCTGTGCCCAGCAAGGCCCAGTCACACACACAGAGCCCCTGCGGAGAAACCCGTCCCTCTGTACAGCCTAGTTCCATCCTCCTGCCTTTAATTTGCTCTACAGAACACGCATTAGAATCATAGCGTGGTTTGGGTTAGAAGGGACCTTAAAAATCATCTAGTTCCAACCACCCAAGGTTAGAGGTTTTCAGAACTGTGAAGAATGATACTTCTAGCTAGTTTGAGTAACCAAGAATAGTCTGGTCAGGACCCTAAATTAATCTTGATCAGCTAAAAGTCACCTTTCAGTTGTCATGCACCTTCTCTGAGCAGGACGGGCATCTGGAAAACACTTTCTAGCCACCTATACTTAAAGCCATGCAGGGAACATAATATAGATTGAAACCAGACAGATATATCCCACTTTGCTACTGACTTTCCAGACATACCCCATTCTTGGAAATATGAAAGAATATTAAATTACAAAGACATTTTGCATGGAAGGATTTCCTGAGTTGGCTGGCAAGGGCTCCATCGGTCTGCATATTCAAGTTTCTCCTGAAGATGTGTAACTAAATTAATATTTGAGAAACTCATCTGCCAATAACGAGGAAGAAAAATTTGGACGTTGATGTGTGGATGCTGCTCTTGCCCCCATCTGCCTGAAGAAGGGCTATTTACTCCCTACCGGACACAGCACTCTCCGTGCCACCCCACACCGTTTCCCCCCATTTTCTCATGTATCCCGCCAACCAGGCCCCACACCGGCATCAGCTGCCTGAGGGACCGGCCAGACAAGACCGCGCAGCCATGAGCAGCCCGGCTCCGTGAGGAAGCACAAACATGTCTCTCCCCCTCCCGCACACGGTGCTGCCGCCCTGCAGCCGGGAACGCGCCGGCCCCCTCCCGGCAATCCCGGCAGCCAGCCGCACGCCGCCCAGGCCTCGCCTTCGGAGCCGGCCCTTGCCCCCCGCCGCCCAGGAAGAGAGCTCCGCGGGGTCGGGGCCCAGCCGGAGGAGCGGCCCTCAGGCCGCGGCCCGCCCAGCCCGGCCGCTCTGGGGGTTTTGGCGCCAAGCAGGAGGCAGCACTGCGGCGGCCGCGCCCGGTACTGCCCGCTGCCACCGCCCTGCGCGGGACTCGGCGGGGTACGAGACTTACTGGCCGGCCTTGCCCCTGCCCGGGAGCTGGGGGATCCTGGCTGGGCGGCGCTGCGGGCCCAGGCCCGGGGGCGGGCGGGCGGGCGGGCAGGGGGAGGGGGGCGGCGCGGAGCCTCCTCCCGTGCTGTTCTTCCCCAGCCGGACGGAGAGCGGCACTGTGTCCCCGCGGCGCACGCTCCGCCGGAGCCTCCCCCTCTCCCCAGCCGCCGCCGCTGCCGCCACCGAGCAGCCTCCCCCTCCCCCCACCCCTCCCCGAGCAGGAGCCGCCGCCGCACCGCGGAACAGGGAGGCGGCGGGAGCAGGCAGGGCAGGGGGTGGCGGCAGAGCGGCGAGGACCACCCGGCACGGAGTCTACTCAATGCTGCACCTTCCGGAGCTGCATGAGGTAAAGGCGGCTCCGGGTCCCGCTTCCCTCTGTCCCCGCTCCCCCCCTCCCCGTCGCCCGCCGCCGGCGGGGGTGTGTGCGTGGAGCCGGGGAGTGGTGGGGGCTCTTTGTGGGCCCGGTCGGGTGCGGGGCGGCGGGGCGAGGAGGGGCTGCGGGGCCAGGGTCTGAGGGGACATGAAGTTGCGGGAACAAACGGAAAGTGGAAAGTGGCCTGGTCCCCTCCCCGGGGGGGCTCCCGCCGCCGCGGGGGGGGCGGGCGGGGGGCTCGGTGCCGGGCGGGGGGGCCGAAGGCAGTGTTTTGTTTGTGCTCGCCGCCGCCTCTCTCCCTCCCTCCCTCCCCCTCTCCTGTTGGTTTCTCTGCCTCCTGATAGTTTTGAGGCCTAACTGTTTAGGCCTCGTCTCCCGGCTCCGGGGCCGGTCTGCCGGCTCCGAAGACCCCCCCGGGGCCGGGAATTGCACCCTCCGCCGCCTTCCCGGGCTGTAACGGGCCCTCGGCCCCGGGGCATCCTTCGATCGAGCCCGAAATTTCATTGTAAAATCGTCGGCTCCGAACTAACAGTGTTGGGCTGGAGCAGCCCCGCAATGAAAGGAGGCTCCGGAGGGGAATGGAGGGGCCGGAGTTGTGGGGAGCGGCGGCGGGCCGGGCCTCGCTCCAGCGCCGCCCGGGGCGGGGGGGGGCAGCGCGGGCAGCGGCGGGGGGCGCAGCGAGCGGGGTGATAGCCGGGGCCTTCTGCGAATTGAGGGTGAGAAATGGAAAAAGAGGGTTAGAAAGTCGTTCCCATTCTGCTGAACTTTTGTTTTCTGACCGATAGAGGCCGGTAGAGGACTGTGGAGAAGGAAAGTTTATAACCAGCAGCACCAGGATGGACTTCCCTGCTACCCAACCAAAACCTGCTGCCGATGGAAAAATCATCTACTATCCTCCTGGCGTGAAGGAGATTACGGACAAAATTACCAACGATGAGGTGGTCAAACGGTTAAAGGTGAGCAATCCTGACCACCGCCCCCTTCCCTGCAACTTTTGCTTCTTCATGGGAGAGGAGAACTGCCAGAGTTTCCTTGTCATAGTTGAAATGTGTCCTTCTTGCCTGTAGACCCGTATAGGAGTACCACTTCCTTGCTTTTCCTTAAAAAAGGAGGAGTCATTTTTGTATTTTGTGACTGTGCTCTTGCAAGTTCTCTCAAAGTCAGAGTTGATACATTAAACTGCTAATTTATATGTGAAATGCACGTACGGTGTTGGGGGGGGGTTTGAAGCAGAATCATAAGTCATAATTGCAAGATATGTTGCTGAAAATTTTTGCTGGTAAACTGGGTGTTTGTGTGTTCCAGCACTTTGAGCAAGCGTGGTTGGGTAGGTGAAACAAGTAGATCTAGTTAAGGGTATTCTTGACTGAAAAGACAGCACTGTAGACAAACAGCAAAGATTGATTTCTGGAGTTTGTAGAAGAAATTTTGAAATTGTTTTGTATGTAAAACCTGCCTTAGATTTTGCAATTTGATATAGTTCATACTGTTTCTTTCCTATTCAGTATAACTGGTACTTGGCAAAGTTTCTAAATCTTCATAAGCAAAGGGAACTGTTATAAAAGCATCTTCTTTACTTGTTTGGCAACTTCCTGGGAGACTGTGAGGCTTATCTCTTTTTTTATTTTTTATCCCTTTTTTCCACTGGAAACATGAAATGCTGCTGTGATACAGTAGTATTATTTCTTAACTCTGTGCTGAAAATAGAGAATAAAGTTGAGCATTGATCAAATATTGGCACAGCTCGTTTGGTAATGCCATGGTCTTTGGACCAGAAAGTTGTCATAACCTGGGATTTGGTCCTATGCCCAGGGTGGAGATGTAGTAATAATTTTCAGAGATCAGAAATATTCTCTCATTTGATGACCTGTTTCCCATCACAATAGTGACCCTACAAAGACTGAAAAATAAAATTCATGATCTTGGCTACATTGAGAAATGTCTTACCTAGAAATGTGAAGAGAAGAAGCTTTGTGCTTTGCTTTCAAGGCAGCAAGGCACATGTCAGTTGTTTCTTTGAAAACAAGCTTTGTCCAGTTACAGTTTTGAAAATTTTTGAATGGACAAGTCCAGCCTGTTTTTTTCAAAACTCCAGTGGAACGTTGCTAGTCACAGGAGAAGATCCCAGAGTTTTGATCATTTGGGCAGGGATCTTGAATCAAAGTCTGTGTGGAATGGGGTGGAGTGCAGTTTTGAGGTGCTTGTCAAAATGGATATTTTATTTTGTCTCAGTTGGGGAACTTGCAGTGGTGAGCTGTGCCATTCCTAGGTAATAGGAATAATAGAGTTTCAAAGTCATGCATATATGTTTTGCTGAATTCACATGTGTATATTGGACATAATTTTCAGGCTAAGAGCAGATTTTTTTCTGTCATTTTATAATGAACTACTGTTAAGGAATTCGGATGACCTCAAGATTGTATACTGACTTTAAATGGGAACAAATACTTTGCTAGTGGACCTCCCATCACTGAAACAACAGAGGAGGATTTTTCTTATCTTGTTGGTACTGCCTAATCTGAGTTTGAGGAATTTTTTGGGTCAAATACTACCTTTACTAAAATATCAAGAAAAACGGAAGTACTGTATACTTTAAAACTAAACCAACAAGTATTTTTTCTTTGTTTTTGTATAGAGAAATATATAATCTTCATTTATTAAATCCATGCTTCTTGATATCAAGTTGATTTGCAAAAACAAAATCTCTTTGACATGTGGAATATTATGATGATGCAGTGCTTGGGATGGAAGTGCTTGAAAAGATTTTGTTCAATTAAAAGACAACTTCCCACAACTTTAAATATGACTTAATGATAAAAGCCAGCTTTAGCAGAAGTACAAATTCAGGCATTAAACTATCCTTGAAACTGTGGGTTTTTACCTTCTTGGCTACACATGATGTAAAGATGCTCTGTGCATCTCTTACAGAAGAGATGTGTGTAACTTGGTGTTCTAGCCACCAGGCTTTTGGTCATTTCCTGGGAATTTTCCTTCTTTTAGCTTGTTGAAGTCATGGTCAACTTAATAATTGGTTACAAATTTGTGTCCTTATTAGCAACTTTTCTGATATCACATCTGTATTTCTGTGTCCAGACCTCTTCTCATAATGAAGGCTTTTCTTATTATTGGAACTTGAGACGTTCTGGGCACCTGTCCCAGAGTGCCTGAGCAGCAACTTTTGTGCCAAGGACTTTTAAAAAGAATGTTTCTCTATCCTTTCCCTCCTTCTGCTTAGGGTTGTGGGTGATAAAATGTAGGCCAGATTCATTTGCAGTGTTTTGATATATCTGTCTGATAACATTAGCACTGTCCTGAAAATGGAAGCATTGAGAATTTTAAAATCAACATGTACTTTCTGAGTGACATAGAAAGGAAAAGCCTCTGAATTGCATATGCATGATGAATGAAACACCAGTTCAGGTGCTGCTTAATGGAGTCAAAGGTGGTTTCTGGTGTGTTAGATTACAGTGTTGGGTCAGTGTTGTCTTGGAGTGGGGCAGTATGTGATGGATAATTTTGACTATTGAAGAAGTGATTTTTAACTGTGGTGGGGGATGGCTAGGAACAAGTGTCCATTGAGTAGATCCAATCAAGTTTAACCAAACTAGACAACTGGCATGTAGCAGAGTTGAGGCTTACTGTACTTTGTTTGCATGGGGGAGTTTTAGATGTTTTTGGTTGGTTGGGTTTTTTGCTACTGTTCCTCTTTACAGTGCATCTGTTGAAGTTATATAGTGATTGGTTTCAGGGCTGTAGCTCAAATGCTTGTCAGTTTAGTAAGGTTTGTGGGGAGAGGTGGTAACTGTCATTTAACCAAACAATAGAAGTGGAAAACAATAAACAATTCTAAGGCACCCAAATAGGCTCATCTTCAGTTCCAAAATCAAGCCAGCAACTAAATACAAGTTAAGAACAATTATACTAGCAATATTATATTTCTTCCTGTAAGATAGTTGAAGAAGTTTTAGAAACTCAGCATCTGCTTTGTTGCAAAGCTTCCCAGGGACTATTGAATTTTTTTCAAAATTGACTGTATTGTACTGCCTTGTCAAACTTCACACTGGTACGTTGTTGTCACTAAAATATTAAATCTCAGATGTAACTAATTTTGGTCACAAATGAATATTTTAAGGTTATTTTTATATAATCTGGTCATAGTTGTAAATAAGATTAATAGTAGTGTACTTAATTGTCAGGTACATTAAAAAAGCCCCATCAATCCAAAATATGCATAGAGTGTCTCAGAGACTGACTTAAACAGCCTTTGTTGGCAAAGCCAGAACTGCCATGGACAGAAGTGTCTATGCTTTGTGTTCCAACTTCTGTTCTGTACCCTCTCTACAAGCATTTTGTTTTGCTGCATGCAAAAAAACCTCATCTGTGAACAGATCTGGGTTTAACCTTAGGAGAAAAAAAATCCCCCAAACCTGTGTTAATTTTAGCCTGAATCGTTTTCTTGCCTGATTTATCATGAGAGCTGACAAACACCTGTGCTGGCATAGGGGGAAAAAGCAACTTCTTTCTGTGGCAGTCTTGCCCTAGAGTTTTGAAGGAACTCCAGAGTCAATTTGAATGTGGAAGTTTGCAAAGGTTATCTTTTGAGATAGTTTTGCAGAAACAATGCAAAAGTCCCTATCTGTATCTTGCCTTCTAGTTTTTTTTAAGTAGAAGAAATAGTGTTCAGTGACAAGTTGAGATATGCCTTTGTACCGACAACTGTAGAGTTTGGTAAAGTGTATGACAAGTCTAGAGAAAAAGAAAACATTTATAGTGCTGTGTTTTATTTTATCTACAGGTATCAGTGTAAGCAACACTAATTCATAAAATCTGTAAAGTACATTTAGTCAAACACAAAGATACAAAAGTACAAAAAAAAAAAAAGTTTCTGAAACCTTCCAAAGGAAAAGGAGTGATAAATTAGTTTCAGCATAGAGATTTTAACAAAGGTTGAAGGCAGTGTAAAACCTGTCTTTGTGAAATTAAGAGTTTTATAGGTTAGAATTTATTGAGGTCGATGTAGTTCTCCTTTATCATAGCTTGGGTTAGTATGCTCTTTTCTGAGGGTTTTATTTATTTATTTATTTATGGAGCTGTTTTTCCTTCTGCTTTTCAATCAGTCCAGTAGTCTTGTTGCTTTTTCCATGGTGGCAGTCTGGGAAGGCATTTTCTGTGAAATTTTCTTTTGATTTCCATACTCACACCCACCCTTCCACCCTCTCCTCAGTTCTCTCCCTGCCACCCTACCCCAAAGCCTTGCTGGTGATCCTCTGGAGAAGTCAGCACTCCTAGTGTGCCTTAAAGTCTTCCTTATCTTGTCCCATGGCATTTCTTAGTTATCTGATATGCATTTGTGCCGGAGTGAAACAAACACCCCCTCTGCTTCCCATTGTCTTTCTGCAGGTTCCTCTGGTTATTAGATGTTGGCTTCTTTGTAGTTTGGCCTGATGTGTCTTCATCTTTGGAAGATTATCCTCCTATCACTAGAAGTCGTTAATGCTAATAGTTTATCATATTAGGCACGGGTGGTTTTTAGGCATCTGTTACAGAATGTTAAAATTGAGAAAGGTTGCTTTTTTGCTACTTAAATGTTTTAGAGTAGGCTGCAGGTATGTGAGAAGAAAAAAAAGTTGCTCTTTACTCACCCTGATACTTCTGCAGAAGTGAATAGCCACTCTCTGAGACTGTGTAGTTAGATGGACCTTTGATCTGACCTGGCTATGCTTAGGTAGTTATTTTGAAGGAAACTAGAAAAAAGTATAAATTAGAGTATAATCTGTTAGAAGAAAATCTATTTTATATTGTGTCATACACTAGAATTTGGTATGTTTGAGGGGAAAAGATATACATATTAAGTATGTTGGATTGTATTAGTTAATAAATATTATTTGCTGTCAAGATTTAGATTATATGGTCATTTTCATGGCTTAGACCTCTGACTTGCATGTACTTACATGCTTACATTTAAGAATTATAAGTTTTGTGGAGATCACATAGCACAGTTACAAAAATGATGCACAGTTAATTATTCTAACAATTTAAAAACTTACATTAATTGTATTTAACTGCAGACTGCAGTTTGCAATGTTCTTGAACTACTGATGGACGCATAAGCCTAAAGCCAAATTCCTAATTTGATTTTGCTCATAGTTTAATCATTTTAATTAGTTTGACTCTTGTAACAATCAAGTTTTTCATTAACTAGGACAGGCCACTAGTCAAGAGAAGAAGAAATCTTGTTCTGATTTTTTTTTATTCCAATGGAATATTAGCTATTTCCTTTCTAAATGTCCCAATTTTGTCAATCCTTGGAGAAGTAGACCATGTAGGCTCACCCACTTCACCCAGATGTTACTTAATTTCAAACTGATTGATGATAAGACCCTTTATTTTTGTATCTGATAATTTTATTTTGTTGCAAGTGCATCAGTAATTAATGGCAATTTAACATGTACAATATTATTCTAATGGTTTCCTGGCAACAAGAAGATAAATATATTGTGAAATAAAAGAAGCCTTAATTTGAAAAGGGGGGGGAAACAGAGGTTGCTGAATAAGGAATGATAACTTCTGATGACAGACTAGTTCAGAAGTCCTTATGCCCTTATTTATTTTATTGTAAACCTCAAATAATTATTAATTTTATTCTTGTGCTAATGCTTTTTTGTGAGGTGAGGACATTATGTTAATTACAGTTTAAAAGATGGGGAACTGAAGAGCTGCTGAAAGAGAAAAAACAACAAACCCAAACACGAGAAAGACAAGCTGGCTTCATATGCCTGATTTGGCATTTCTAAAATGTGACTTCTGAAGTGACTGTGCATTCTGTTGCACTTTACGTGTTCAGAACACAAGTTCCTTTTATTTCCTTTACATTTCTGAGTGCCTAGCTCTTCTGCAAACCAGCCCTCATCATCTCTGCTTAAGAACTCAGAAAATGACAAACGTTTTCTGTGAAAACCTTATTAAAGCCTGTTTAATGGGCATTGTATAGAAACTTTGTAATAGGTGGGAGGCTTGCATGAAAGTCTTGAGGCTTAACTGTTTCAAAACATGGCATAGAATATTCCTTTCCTGCAATATTTTCCTTCATATAGTTATAGTCTTGCAGTTTCAATAAATAAGAAATGTGGCCTTTGGGCAATACGCTCCTCTACCAAACAAGCTTGATTAACTCCAGAGCAATACCTTCTGTGGACTGAACAAAGTAATGGCTTCAAGTTTTTGTCTGTTTGGTGGTTTGGTTTGGGTTTTTTTTTGTTGTTTGGGGTTTTTTTTGGGGGGAAGGGGATGTTTGGTTGGTTTGTGTTTTGTTGGGTTTTTTTGGTTTTTTTTGGTTGGTTGAATTTTTTTAAGGGGGGGGGGGGGGGAAGGTGTGTAATTGCTTACCAAACACCATTGTAGCATTAGGATTGAGGAGACTGACTAGAGGTTTGAGAAGTATAGGATTGTTTACCTACCTCCAAGTGTTTATCACAACCACTGAATAACAGTGGTTGTGACAAAGGCATACAAAATAACAAATAGTAAATGAGGAATTTCTGGTTTTGCCCCGATCTCCCAAAGAAAGAGCATTCTTTGAAATTGAAACTTAAATATTGTTGAAGGTTAAGTATTTCTTAGGGTCATACTGGAAGGTTGTGGCAGAGCAGAGCTGAACTGATGCTATGTTGTATAAGTGACATGCTTTGATCATATAAATAATTTAGGTGGGTGTGCTTGTCTGTATGTGTTTTTATGGTTTTATGTGGGAGATTTCTTGGGTATTCAAAGATTTTAAAATAAAGTTTGGATAAAAAATCCTTGACATATTACTGCATCCTTATGAGGCATTTGTAGGCTTAAGTTTGCAAAACAGCAGGAGTCTTAGCTGTGTTCAAAGACTCGTAAACGAAGTGTTAATCTCACAACAGTGCTATGAAGTGAAAGAAAAATTATCCTTTGGTTTCCAGACAGTAATATGGAGTTGATTGATAGGAAGGGAAATCAAACATAATCTGAGGTTACTTTTCTTTCTTGTCTACTTGAATCAATTCATATTATCTTGTCTGCTTAATGCATATGTGCATCTCTTGCTACCAAAAATAAAAACAACAGACAAAATAATTAGCAGATCATTCATTCACAGTATATATTATAGACATTTTTGTAGTTAAAGAAACGAAACTGTTGTCTAGTCTCCAGTCTACGTTAAACATTTTTCATGTATGAGTCTTTTCCAGACTGCAATATCTTCTTAATCACAATTGTTACCTAGAAATCTAAAACACATGCTTATTATTGGTGTCACTTGAAGCAATGTGTGTTTGCTGGCTCTGCAGCTGCAGTAAACTAATGAACTGTATTCCCACTGCTGTGCTGACATCAGAATTTGGCTGTTGCAAAGATGTCTTAAGCATGATGAAGTGCTGTTAAAGGTAAACAGAGATAAAATTGGCACAAAGTATGTTCCTGCTTAGAAAGGAAGGTTGAAAACTTAGTGGTACCTAGATAGCATGGGATATCCTAAATGTATGTTTTATTTATGTGAGACAGATGATCCATACTAGTCTGATGGAGGTGTCAGAGCTGCAGTGTTAGGATCAGTTTTGCTGCCACAGTGGGGGAAAAAATCATTCAGATTTACTGTGAAGACTGGTCAGCCTTTTTAATGTCTTAGTTATTGTCAAATGAGCTCAAAGTTCTTTCTAAATTTTCAATAATACTCCTTAATCTTAATGGCACTCGGTTGTCTTCCATGAACAGAGCCTGTTACTTTTTGCTGAAACACTGTTTGGTGTAGTCATTAGCAATTTTAGGCCTCATATTGTTTTTTAGTATTGTATTTTAATAGTTTATGGTAGAAATTATGACATCTGTCTCCAGGATATTTATCAAAACTTTCCAAAATGTTGAAGCAGAAAAAAAGTTTTATGCTGGCAAAATACATTTGTAAGCATTAAAGAGAAATATGTTTTTTCTATTTACAAATTATTTTTTTAATTGATACAGTCATTGAAGATGAAAGAGGAGAAAGATTTATAGTTTGGATGAATCAAATATTTCTGGAGTCTTCGCCCACTCCCTTCTTTGCTAGCTACAGCAGCTGAAAAATGCACACACTTAGGAAAAAAAAAAAAAGTAGTTATATTAGTGTTTAATAGTATTAGCATTTGCTTGCTGTCATTAAAGAATTCCCTTTCCTCTGCAGTTGTAGTCTCTGTCTTTCTTACGGCTTTCTCTAGATAACCTGATTGACCATCAGGGAATAGCTTTATATCTGCAGGTTTACAATGGTTTTTTGAGTATTGTGTAACTTACTGATCTTTGAACTATTTTATCACTGCATCTGACATGAGAGACCATCAAAAAAACAATTTCAAACTTGTACTTACTATGAAAATCTTATTACTGGACTTTTAAGTCCCCAAGAATTAGTCTGTCAAAAGTTGAAAGAAAACATTTGTGTTTTTCAGTTTACTTTGTATATGTGATAGTGCTTTGTCTGGACAAATGTTTTTAGCTTGCTTTTCTAACAAAGTAAGGTTTTTATCCGATCAGCCAGTCTAATGTCTTTGTTACTGATCTTCCCTGAAGTTAATTAGTTAAAAACTTGTTTCGGAGACACAAGATTTGTCTAATTGGTGCTAAGCAGAATAGAGACATCCAAATTCTGTTTATACCAAGGAAAATGGACCAGCACGGTTAAACGTTTCAAAAGGCAGCAGCCCGTGTGCTAGCTGGAATAAATTAATTGATCAACTAATTTCTACATGAGTGTTTCAAGTGTTGTAGAGGATGTGCTGCCCCCGGCCCCCTCAGCATGGCACCCAGAGGGGAGTGGGCAGGCAGTGCAAGAGGATGAGAGTGAGGCATGCAGAAAGGAAGGAGCTGGCAGCCCTGGGAGGAGAGCAATGGGGAAAAGATCTCCTGGAAACCAGCCACCGTTAATTTTGATATTTATGATAAAACTCATTTCATCTAGCAGCAGTAAAGGAGATAAACAGCTAAAATAAAGCACAAAAACTTTTTAATACTATCTTAACCCACAGTCTGGTAGAGGGCTGTGCATGGTATTTGAAAATACTACTAATTTTTTAACTTAAAAGTGGTGGTTTTTAACAAGTGAAAACAATACCTGCATTCCTTGATCACATTGATGAAAATTGCTTATGCAGTATACTATTGCCGAAAGGGTAAAGAAAAAATGGAAAAAAACCCCAAACCACTCAAAAGTAGCTAAAAATATAAAAGGGTGATCACTGAGTTCTTTAGTCAATGTTTTCTATAGTGTTTCTCTTACAGTAGTCAAAGTATGGTAAATCCTGTTACTTTAATATAATTTTGTGTTTTAACTGTGTTGTTCTGTTACTATTTGAAAATTAGTAATGGTTCTCTGTAATAAACTATTGATTGACATTTAGTCAAACCATAATCATAATTTAGTAGGGAGTTATTTTAAATTAAATTTTGAGGAATAAAAAAGTTTTTTTTTTCCTGTGATTTAAAAGAGTAAAAGCTGATACTCGGTTACTTAACTGTCACCGACTGCGGTGCCTTTCTGTGGGCTTCAGTCCTGGTCAGTTAGAAAAGATATAATTTTTTGTAAAAACTTTGTCTGCATGAAAAAATGAAGAGGAATCATTCAGAAATTATACCCCTTTGTTCATGCAATGGGACAATGTATTGTAGAATACGCAGAGGGAAGTTTAATTCTTAAGCTATTGCAGTAATAAGAAGGAAATAAACTCAATGGTAGAAACAGAATTCATCATTCTGGGGGGAGGTGGAGTAGGTTACCCTATGTGTTTGTTTTTTGACAAGTGGTTCTTTCTCAGCACAGAATTGCTGCAGAGTTACCATTCATTCACTTACAAAGCAAAACAAAGAAATGCAAGGCAACTTTAAAGCTTTTTGCTGAAAATACATGTTTATTTAAATACCTTATTCAGTCATCCTTTGTAAACGTAGCTGGCATGTGTCACTATTTCTGAAAAACTTCTAATCCATCTCTTCTCTAAAGCTCCCACTTCTGCCATTGCCAGTAAAATTCCAGTGGCAAGAAAAGAAGTACTATTTTTGCTTGTGTGAAGTTAGTAAATGAAGGTCTAGGCATTCCATTTGTGAGCTGTTAGTGACTTTTTTTCTTAGAAAATATATGTAGAATATGAAAGTAAGCATAACTCTGCAGCCTAAGGGAAATTGGGAAATCTGGTAATAAGATTTCAGCTTTATTCTGATTGGAACTGGTAGTCTAGGCTGCTGTAAAATCATGAGAATTTTGCTTTAGGAAATGGGAGGGTTCACCAAGTGCTAAAACTATATCTTTGTAGAATATGTACACATTGGTGCGACTGGAAGTAGGTCAGTAGAAATCTCGTAAGTTGTTAAGAAAATCTCTTTGAACTGGGAGTGAAAACGAAGTTAAAAGCTGTGTGTGTTTCTAAACCTCATCTGGGAAAGCGGGGGTGGCGTGTAATGGTTTCCAAAGTTACACTCTTTCAGTCCTAGCCTTTGTTTCCCTTTAAAGGTTAAAACACCTTCAGTCAGATTACAAAGTAAAAATGCTGCCATTTAATTTTGTTTCATTTTGACATCTTTGTCTATTGTTCTCAGTTTAGGTTCTTGTACAAATTGGAGCATTCTGGTCTGTGTTAGGTTTGGTATGTAGATACTCATCCTAGAGTTGCTGCTCTGTGTGCCACACCATTTCTGATGCTAAAATTGGTTTCTGGTACTCATATACATCTGTGAGGATGGAGTTCTCCACTACATTTTATTTGGCAGTGAAGCTGGTTTGAGACATCTTCAGGGACTCTCTTACACTGGCTCTGCCTCCTGAGAAATTGTACTGTGGAGCTGTGCCTTAATTCACACCATCTTGAGACTCTCTAGAGTTGCTCTGACTCCAGTCTGTATGTGGGCTGTGATGAGTTTAAGTTTCTGTATGCTATCTGATTTAATGGCTGTCAACGCTTTGGTTAAAAGGCTGGCATTGTGCAACATCCCGACAAAATTGATTTTAAAACCAGCCAATCACCTCAAAATTTGGTAAATGAGAAACATATTAATTGCTAGCATATTTGGAGGATTTGTTGAGCATTTTCCCACTGCTTTTTATCATCTTTATCAATCTGCTGCTCGAAAACAAAACTGTGGGCAAAAATAATTTCAGGAGAGCGAAAAGGTGGAGGGGTGGGTAATGACAGGTTAGTTCTGCAGAGTCTTGCGAGTCAGCTTGGTAATCTGAGCTGACCTGCATAGCAGGTATTTTAACATAGTCAAAAGCAAATTAGTTTATCTAAAAATAAAAAAGTGCAAGCCCTCTTTACAGAGTGTCAAAATTGTGTTTTGGAAGCTTGTCATGCTCACACTGTTGTACTTAGTTTGAGTACTCCTAAGTTGATGCTGCTACTGAAGGAAAAACAGTTACTCGTCTTCACTGCTGCTGCCACTGCTGTTCAGGGAGAATAACGATTCAAAGTCGTTTTCCTCATTTGAGTCAGCAGCACTCTCAAAGTTGTAGAAGCAAATCAAGTCTGTTAAGAGCAAGAGGAGCAAAGTAAAAAATAGAGGCATATAGTGACAGTAGGCAGGGAGGGGGAAAGTAGTGTAGTTGGAAAGGATGGAGTTGCTACCCCAGTAGCTGGAGGATTGCCCTGAATCACACCGTGAACACCAAAGCCAGTGGTTCGAGACAGTGAAGTACCAGTGAAGTGAGCTTTGCTTGTGGGCCATCCTTTTCCACACAACAACCCAGATGTGTCTGTGGTCTGCAGGATACTAGATTGGAGAAGTGATCCTATTAAAAAAAACTTTCTTTCCCCCCCCCCCCCCCCAGGTTAGTTTTTATTTGGATCAGTGTGACTTATGCAGTCACCTCCTGCCCCTTCCTTGTGCTTGCAGAAGCTCTATGACAATTTTGGAGTGGCAGAACTGTTACTTGCAGTAACAGCTTAATTTGGAACACTGTGTTCGTTGGGCTTGACCTTATTAAATCAACTTAAAGATTCATTAAACTGCACCCTAAGATTGGGCTGAAGCAGTTCCACCCTCCTCATTGTGTTTTTACAGCTATGTAGTGAGCTGATTCAAGAAACAGATCTGTCTGAAAGTAACCTGGCCAGAAAAGGGGTTTTCCAGTAATGTCGCTCATCAGTCGCAGCTGTGCTGGAGGAATGGAGGGACAGGTCTGACAGATTTGGGTTGACACATGGTACTGTAGAACTTCACCCTAAGAAATTTTATGAACATCCCTCACCCCTACAATTTGGTGAGGCAGTACATATATACAAAATTGTGTCCCTTGTTTCAGAGAGCTGCAAGTGTAAGTGCAGTGAATTATGCACTACGCTTCCATATCTGAAAAAGAAACTAAGATATGAAGGAGAACAGTCTGTGATTAGAAACAATTGAAATCAGTGCTGTGTTTATATGCAAATGCGTGGATTGTGCTGGTACCAGTAATTTTGAATTACCATGAATGTTGTGGAATCCACAATAAATTTTCTCCTGTTTTGGCTGACTGCTGAAGTAGATCATACTGTTCATCCTAATACAAGATTGCTTTCAAAATAAATGGATTTTATGTTTGAATTCAGAATTGGTGTATTAATATTTAGCGAGAAGTACTTGCCTACACTTCTCCTTTCTCTAGGAATGTTTGGTTTCCTCTTTTTTCCCTTTATTATCTTTCCCATTTGTACAAAAGAAAGAATTTGAAGTTTCAGTGTTTTTCAGGCCTCCCTAGGCCCAGTGGCTCACGGTTTGGTACCAGTATTATGACTGAGATGTGGTCTTTGATGTTTAGACTGGTCTCTTCCTGTTCTGCACTCCAAACTACCGAGTCTTGTGCTGTGGCTCAAACTAGAGCGGGCGGTACAGGCCAGTGCTTGCAAGCAGGTTTGTCTTTATGCCAGCTCTTCTCCCCGCCCCTCCACCGCCTGCTGTAGTTGATGGTTTTCTAAAAAACAAAGACTTGCACTAACTTACAGGATGTATATCTGTCTTAAGGGCAATATGTGTGTGCATACATACACAGAAATGAATCTTTTCTTTCCCGATAATCACACATACAAAAAAAAATTGTATTGCCCAGCAGAAAGGCACCATAAATAGCTTCCTCCCCTGCAAGCATGAACTGATGAATTGCAAGTAGTAGAATCTTTTTTTTGTGTCATCCCAAAGCCAGCATTATTAACACTCCACAGGGCCCATAGCAGGGACAGACCACGAGTTTACTGCTGCACATGAAGCTCTTCCAGAATTATTCACAGAAAGTGAAAACTCTTCTTCTTTAAATGTTACTCGTTAACTCGTATTTTTTATACTTCATGGCCTGGGAGTTGCGCAGAATAAATTGCTAAGGGCTCCTTGATAGGTCAAAAGTCTGGCTGCTATTGAAAAGTGTTTGAACATAATTTTGTTTATTCTTTAAAGAGACAGCATTTGCAAGGGGCTTGTACTTTTGTGGAGGTGTATACATTGAAATTCTGTAGTTGCCAAACTTTAGCCAACCTTAGAACTGAATTTCACCCATTTTTCTAGTAGTAGTTTGTTTGTATATGGCAACTTCTATGAAAATAGCTGCATGGGAATGTTGCCAGAATCTCTCGGATAAAGATGTGTGGATAATTTTGATTATACAAATCCTCACTTCAAAATAATTTGATTTCATCTCCTGTTATTGAGTGGGTTTGTGGCTTGTCAGTTTTAGTTATTTCATTTTGTATTATTATTGAAGCAAATCTTTATTTGTTGTGGTGGTTTCACCCATAGGTAATACCATGCAGTCTTGCACTCACTCCCCCCCTAACCCAATGAGATAGGAAGAGAATCACAATAAAGGGGTCATGGATTGAAATGAAGGACAGGGACAGCTCACTCACCAGTTATGGTCACGGGCAAAACAGACTCGACTTGTGGAAGCAAAAAAAAAATCATTATCAATCATCAGAGTAGGATAGTGAAGCGTAACAACCACATCTTACAACACCTTCCCCCCACCCCTCCCTTCTTCCTGGGCTCAAATCACTTTGCTCCTGATTTCTCTACCTTCCCCCTGCAGTGGCACAGGGGACAGGGAATGGGGGTTCAGTCAATTCGTCTGTGCTGCTCTTTCCAGCATGAGACCCCTCCCACGGGCTGCAGGAGTCCAGGAACAAAGTGTTCCAACGCGGGCTGCCCGTGGAGTCATGCACCTCTTCGGGCACAGCTCCTGGCTCCAGCATGGGGACATCCACGGGCTGCAGACGGGTCTCCCGTCCAGCGTACATCCTCTTCCCGCTCTGAGGATCCCCACCCCAGCTCTGGGGTCTCCTTGCTCATCAAACTAGCACTGAGAGTCACAGCTGCCCTTGGGCACAGCTTTCTGCTCCAGTGTGGAGTCCTCCATGGCCTACACGTGGGTACCTGCTCTGCCGCTGAACTTCATGGGCTGCAGGGACCTCATTTACCTTCTCCGACTCCATGCAGTTGAACTGGGTGTCTGAGGTTCTCTGTCCTCCCGTTCCTCAATGCTCTCCTCTTTGTTTAGGCCGATGTTTGTCTTTAGTTCAGGTCAGTGGTCTCTCCTCAAAGTTCTGTCCTCCTTATTTTTAAAACCAGTTCTTCCCTCATATATATTGATTTGCAGAGGCGTTTCTGTGTTGCTCATTGGCTCAGCCTGGGCTGGAGGTGGGTCCACCTTGGAGCCAGAGGAGCTTTGCCATCAATGTAGCCCTTTCCCACACTACCAAAAGTGACCACCCCACACAGAAGCCCAACACATTTGTAATCTTCAATTCAGAAAACTTCAAAATAGTGCATAAGAAATGAGCGTGTGGATATGCTTTGCATATATTCACCAGTCGGTAATCTGTTAAGTTTCCTGAGATCAGTCTTTTTGTTTGTAAATAAATTCTGGAGATCCTAAGTGAGTCTTGATTCAAAATCTTTAATTACCTTTCAAGTCTTTGATATGTGAAAAAAGTTGTAACTAATACCATTCATGACAAATGGATCAAGTGTTCAGAGGCTTGACCAACATAAAGAAACTGGGGTATGCTGATTCTAGATAATAATCATGTTGCAAAGGGAAGCTAGATAGAGGCTACAATTTTACTGTAAACTGACTTTGTGCTTAGTTGTGTCTTAGTTCAGGCCAGAATACATGCAAAACTGTCATATTGAAAACAAAGGGAGAAGATGCTCTGGTTTTCCTGGGCTTCTCAGAGATTGCTGACTAGGAGATACTGCTTTGTCACCCAAGAAGAGTGGTAAGCATACAGGAGACAAAGTGCTTTGAAGAGTATATTCGGTGATGTAAAGCTACTTTTCTACCACTTGGTCTCTCAATACCTGACTCTCACAAGAATCTAGTATCTTCTGAAGTCCTCCTTTTGACATCTGAAAGCAGCTTCTAAGCAAATGCAAAACAAATGTTGTAGACATAGTGTCAGCCACATGCAGGTGGCCACTACCTGATCTGTATGTTACCCCATGATTTTACCACTGTCAAGATAATCCCGTGTGTGAGCAGTCAGAGCTCTGGCAAAAGACAGATGATTCAAGTTAACACTGAGCAAGGCGGTGGTTTCGAACAGGCATCCATCCTTTCTCCAACCTTCGTTTTCCTTTGCTGGATGTTTCCCTTTAGTACTTACTTCTTTTTGGTCCTCAGGGCAGTACTTACCTCTAGTGAGGAAACTGCCAATAGCATCTGGGAGTAACACCTTCTGGCCTCTCTACTTGGCTAGGAATTTCAGCCCTATTCAGATACAGTTATTTACTCCCAACATCTGGAACAGATTTCTGTTATTAATTTCATAATGAATGTATCAGTATTTTGAGACTATCTAACATAAATACTGAAGTGTTTTCCTTAGTATAAATTACTTGAACAATAGCTTGTTGTCTCCTCCTGTGCTAATTTCCCATAAAATTCATAGTCAGGTATTAGGTCTCAGCCCTTTAATGTACTAAATGGCTTCTGCTTAATGCCTGAGTTTTGGGCACTAAAGATTATAGTTGACAGCTTTTGTTTCCCAATCATACATCTTAGCCAACAGCATTTTTTAGGATATTCAATGAACTCCTGCAGCTGTTGAAGGCTGTTGCAAACTTCCACAATCTGTAGGCCAAAGTGCACTTCTGAAGTCTTCCTTTCTCACTATGAAGATGCATTGCAGAATTATTAAAAAACCCCAACAAAACAGAAAAACAACAACACAAATTCAATCAGAATAAAATATTGCACTGTTACATTTTTATTTTTAGGATGGAAAGGTGAGAAAACAAACGTAGCAAGATATGTACCACAGTGTTTTTGGTAAACCATTTAAGTATGCTACTGACCTGCATGCTGCGATCATGAGGGTGATTAAAAAATATATATATATAAGCACACCAGAAAACCCCCCAGAAGAACAACCTACAGAACATAAATGAAACTGAGTTTTATCCTGGTTTGGCTTTTGAAGAGTAAAAGCAATGGAACGTCGTGTATTTTAAGTCTCATATATGCAAGCTTAAGACAAACGTAAGACCTTTATTTTGGAATTCAGGACCTGAACTGTACAGTCTAGAATGTTTTTAGGTAAGAAATGTTGAATTTAGTGCTTAGGTAATGTCTCAGGTATGCTTAAGAAAGATCAAGTGGTTTACTTTGACAATCACCTGGTCAGCTAGTTGTCATTCTCCTGCAGAGTCTGTATATGAGAGAGAACTGTTGTGTCCTTTTATAGGTAACGTTTCCCCTCCTCTTTCAATTTTCTCAGTCATTGCTTTTTATAATAATTTTTATATTTTATCTGCTTTTTAAATCTCTGTCGCGTGCATGTGGACTGCTGTTCTGAGGTCACTGCAGCTGAGCAAGTGAGGTTGAATCTCTGTTCAATTTTTGAGTCAGAGAAACAGAAACAAAGATAATTTTTAAACAATGAGGCGTTATTGTTGCTTGTGGCTTTAGGCCACTTCAATCCAGTGCTCTTGATGAAGTGTGTGCGTGCTTATGTGTTCTGGGCAATCGTAATTTTTTAGGCCAAGGTTTGATGCCTTCTCTGTAAGCTTCTCAGATTTTCGTTGGCACTGTCTGTCACAGATGCAGACTTTTGTGAAATGACCAAATCCTCTCCCAGTGGGTAGCAAATTTATGTTCATGCTTGGGGTGCAGGTTAGTTGTTTCAGGTGTGTGATCTTATAAAGGGAATGAGCTGCATCTCCCAACTTCTTCAAATGAAGGCAAAAATTACTCACTGCTGCAGGGTATACACTGTCTTGAGACTGTGATATTGTTATAGTGGTAGAATTTATTGAGTAAGTTTAAATACTTGTACTGTGAGACTCTTAGAAACTGTAAAGTTTAGTGGGTAACAAAATACTTTAATAAAGTATTAAACTAGGTGTTAAAGTAATTTTAAGAGCATAACCTGAAGAAGTGGCTTGACTCTTACATTGTTTTATGCTTTTGGGGTTGAAATTCTTCAAATTTTATCATGAAGAGGATTCAAGTGATTTTCTGGATGAACATGACAGCATTTGCAAATACAGAACTACTATGCCTCAAGTGCTTTAAGTATGTCAGAGCTTTAACAATTTTCTGTGATTCCTGTTTTAGGCTCTCTCTATGAGAATGTTACTGGCAGCTATGTAAATTATATTTAGTACTCACAGGTTGCTGATTTCAGCGACATAGTTAAGCAAAATGTTATTTTGATCTAAATTCAGTATGGTTAATTCTGAGACTGAACTTCAGTAGTCTATTTAAATATATAAATTAAATATATTAAATATTTCGGTTGGACTTGATGATCTTAAAGGTCTTTACCAACTAAAATGATTCAATGATTCTAAATATATCAATAGCTGATTTTTTTAATAAAAATGGTACACAGTGACTTTTCAGCCTTTAACTTTGAGAAGTCTGCTTGATTTGAGTTCTTCTTTACATAGTTGGATTTTTTTTTTGGCAGAAAATCACGTATTCTTTTAAAAATAAAGCAGAAGTGAACATAGAGGTTAAAATGGGAAAATGCTGCATAGTGCAGGTGATGTAAGTAGATTCACCAAGAACCGTCAGGGGAATCTGTCTAATGGTGGGCGCCTGATGTCTGTAGTGGGTGGTCGGTCATACCATGAAGTCTTCACCTGAAGTCTGTTTCTAGCAAAGAAAGGAAATTGCAGTGCTCTCTGGTTTTTGGGACATCATTGAGATCTTGACATATTTCACTAAGAAAGCTTTAGTACAGGAAGACTCCTTGTTGGATCTTCTTAAAGTCAGGCATGTTTTGAAAACATTCTTAAAAAAAAATAAATCTTTGCATTAACATTTTATATCTGATATATTGCCTGCTTCTTATCTTGGCAAAATCAGTAGCTTTAAACCTGTGATTACATATGAAGAATGTTGAGGGACAAGTACAGCAGTTACAGGCATATTCTAGCTATCCACAAGACAAGAATTTGATGGAACTGATAGGCAAAATAATTGCAGAACTCTTTTGGAGGAAAACAGGAATTAATTGAAGTCCTCAGACTGTTAAAGAAGAATTCCCGGACAAGACTTTATTAGCCCAAAATTAAAGTAACTGCAGAAAATCAATGAAACCACCACAACTCTGGGAGGTGCTGTATTGCCCTCTAAAATAGTATCACTAATCAAGAAAGGTGTAATAGAGCTCTGTAAAAGCAGTAATTTTATTTTATTTCTTTAATTAGGGCGGGGGGGGGAAGTCTTGGCTTTGGAACTATAATGCATTATTTTTTTATCAGTTCAATGTAGCTTTATGGCTTGAAAATATTATTAAAATGTTTAGCAAAGTTAGAACCAAGTCAAAACATAGTCTAGGGACTAGTGATTTGGTGTAAACATCAAGATCCAAAAAATAAAACCAGATGTGAGATAGAGATAATGGGAAAAACTCTGAGGTTTTTTTTTGTCTTCCTTTCTTTTCCTCAGTCTACTGCCTTTGCCTTTTCCTTTTTAATTTTTACTTTTTCATTGGACATAACGAATGCACCTCACTCCCATACTCAAAATGGAAAAGTCTGCATTCTTATATGAAATACTGTATCATGAAATTAACAGTAAAATAATTAAAAATAACATTTTAAATACTGTCATGTAAAATCCTCCAAAATGCTTTCTGTAAATAACATTCAGTTTGAAATATCTCCACGCTTTTAATATTGGCAATTTTGATGGTAGTATTACAAGCTGAATTTACTGAAAACTATCCATATTATTCTTTGCTATCTACATTATAATAAAATACATAGGCTTGTCATGTTCATTTTCCAGGCTTATTTCTCAGAAACTGAATATCCTGCATATAGTCATTAAATCTTTAGCATCATCCTGTTGCTGAGCACTGTGGATTTGACTTTCATATCCTTATGTGAGCAGTATTGGTGTCTTTTATTTTTCCTTTAGTCTCTCACCCCATTTTAAAGAAAATTTTTTTAAATGGAAATGTCTTTAAAATAGTTTTGTATTTGTTTAACATGCATCAGAAATCAGTCTTTATTGTTAGGGATACTTGTCATTATTCAGAGTAAAATAATTTAAACTCATTAAATGAATTCTCCCAGTACAGTATTTTCCATGCACTAAATATACAGTTTTCTTCCTCCTTATTAAAGAATTAAATAAGACTTATAGCCAGGAAACCACTCCAGATATGTTTCAGGTCCAATTTTTCCCACACCAGTTTTTTTCCTGTGCTTTAAGAATTTCCACAAAATCTGTTTTTAATGGGGCAACTTAAAATTAAAATGAAACTACCAGCCACACACAGAGTAGGGAAATTTCTGCATTTTAGAGTGCCCGGGTTTTGAGCTTGGTAGCTGCCTAAAGAGAAAACTTGTGTGTGTATAAACAGTATAGATAATACTGCTTAACTGGTAGCAAAATTTGTTGGTGAAATTCTCCAAGTGCTTCCTTGGAGAAAGCTAACTTTCTGAATATAAATTCTTTGCAGAAGTGTGTCTGTCTGGTAGGTGCAGTAGCTGGTACCCCCCAGCTGCTGGCTGAAGTGTTTGCTGCAGTGAGATGAACAGGAATGGTCGTGTCAGCCAGCGCTTTCAGGGGAGCGGGTTCTGGTTTGGTGTGCCCTTGGTCAGGGGTTTTTTCTCACTGTTGCTGGTTGATAGAATTAGTTTTGATTGTGAAATATCAAAACTTTTTACAGTTTGACAATTTCAGATTTTTCTCCAGCCTTTCACATGGGAATGAAAACCCACATCTTCTGCATTCTAGATAATCATCATTAATATGCCAGTCCTGTATTAAGGCTCCAGTAGATGAGAGGGCACACAAACAAAATTCTTCAGGGCAGTTTTGTCACTAGATATGGGTTCATGCTAGGGTTTCACATGACTTGCCTCCTGACATTCAGTCCTAAGGCTCAGTGGAACCTGGCTCCTAAAGAAACCAGAAAATTAATGCCATGGCAGAAGAATATGTCCTTGTTCACCTTGATACTTTCTTGTGCTACCGAGTACAATGGTATTATGTGTAAATGCCAGTCATTTAACAAGTTCCAAGAAAGAAATTTTGATCTTTTTTCTCTTTACTGTTGCAAACTGCAATCAGAGCTAAAGATCGAGGTACAAGTATTTTGCATAATTTTCAGCTTCAGTGGGTATAGCAAGTTTTGCTGAAATAGAAAAACTGTATATTCTGGGAGGGGGGAGGTGGGGAACCAACCTTCTTTTTTCTTTTTTTTTTCTCCCCCTCATTTATGGGTTGTGTTGGAACACAAGCAGGAAGGAGAGCATGATGTGCTTTATACACCCCTCGCCTCCTGGATGACTGAGTTAGGAAGACGGTATGATGTGCCACGGGATGCACCTGCACTGAGGTGCAGAAGTGGACGTGGATGTAGTCTTTAAAACATCAGTATTGCTGGAAGTATAGCCCTCTAGTTGTACTTTAATGTGAAACTCTTAACACATGATTTTGTTGTGAGAATTGAGCTTAAGCATTCACTTCAAAATGAATCCTTACAGTCAATTCACAATTGACATGCCATTGTTTTTCTTGTCCAGCACCACCTCCTCTTTGGAAGAGGAAATGAATAATCACACAGCAGTGAGCTGGTTGTGAAGAATCCTCTCTCGCACATCTGGAGGCTATTATCAAAGTACTTGGGAAACTTCAATGGAAATAGAAGCTCCTTCACTGTGGAGAATGTGCTTTTAAGAATTTTCTGGTTTTGCCCCAGCCATATATAACACTTGCTAAAGGACTGTTTAATGAAATGCTTCTAACTGATGATTTCTTGAATTATCATTAGAATGTTTAAAGAATAGGCTCTTTTTAGTCCCTCTGCAAATACTCTTTTGTTATGTATCTATATATGTGGAAGCTAAGTTTGAGAACCTGTAAGACTTGCAGCGTTTTAATTTATGAACCTTCTTTAGAGTACTTAAAAAAATTGTTAGACTTTGGGAGGAAAATTGGAAAGAATCCCATTACAAATCTTTTCAGTAATAAAGACTAGATACTGCCAAAAATTAAATTGCTTTAAAAAAATAAAATAAAAATTGGTGCCATGGCATTGCGTTCCAATCATGGATGTGTAAGAGGTGACAAGTAGCACGAGTATGAAGAGATAATGTGCTGATAAATATATGCACTGTCTCTTACTTCTAATTATTTGAGAAGAAATATACATACATTGTTAAAACATATTACTTGATCCTCAATGTTATGGCTTCTGTCATAGAAAATTGCATGAAACAGTTTAAAACTAGGATAACAAAATACTTAAAGGATTTCAATATGGCAATACCAAACTAAGAATGTTCCTCAATGTTTCTTACATTAAAATTACTTTAAAAGCTCACTGTAAACAAAAAGTAGATTTCAAGAAATAATTTTTGTTAGTGACAAACCAGGCAGTGACCTAAGGTTAGATAGCACTCTGCATGCTTGAAAACATTTTTAGCTGTTTGGGAAAGAGGAAACATGATGAGGTGAGTTGGTTTGGTGAATCACAACCAAGGAGGATTTCACAGAATTCCTATTAAGTCAAAAAATTTAAGTGAATGGGGTGAATCCAGTGGAAGCTTTTAGGCTTACTGTCAATAAAAGCAAGATGAGGAGTAGTGAGAGACAGCAAAACTGTTTATTGACCTTATGAAGTTGTGAAGGACTAAGTCAGAGAAGACTGGTGCTTCAGTCTAGGCTGCTCAGTGAAATCTTTCACTGAACAGCTTCTGTCCAAAAATGTAATAGAACTTAACACTGGTAAGGAACCAAATGGCAAACACTATGGATATTGTGCTTCCTTGTATGAAATAGGCACGTATGTTCCTTTGAATACTGTGTGAATGTGCTCTGTGCAGTACTGCAGTTCTAGTGAACCTCTGTCTTCAAAGGAAGGCAAAATAAAAGTGATGGTCCAGAAAGCTAAATGGGGAACCTCTGCTGTCTCAGGTCATGATATAAGACTAGGAAATATGTAATTAAATTAAAATGACTAAATCAATTGATATACTGAATACAAGTTTTGGAAATACAGTACTGTATTTCCATGTTTCTGAGACTTTGAATTTAAAATAAAATTATCAGTGATCGCATCTCATGCTTATGCAAGTTTCTTATGAATAGAAGTAAAGGTAATTTTTCTGGAGGACTAGTATGGTTTGGATATAGCTGCCCATTTCAGGCTTCATGTGCTTGCTGCTATTAAGATTAAGAATTTGTGTCACCATTAGGTTGGCTGTTAAGAGTTTATGTACCAGGAGGCTAAATTATTCTTCCCTCCCTGGTCTTGGCTATTGAATTCTATCTGCTTTCCCTTCTACTGACTCTGGAACATATCAGATCTGGCCATGATCTAACTATGCCAGTCAGAAAACTATCTGTGACTTTTTCTGAGAGGTTTTCATCCAGACTAGCAAGGTAAATTGACTCATGGAGTCAATCAGCAAGGGGGCCAGTGCAAAATACATGGTGGCATTGCATGGCCAGAAGCAGGACCGAGTGAGTAATGGGAAAGGGAGAAGGAGGTGGTGGCAGCAAGTGATTAAACTGGACCTCCAAGTCAGGTAGAGCCAAAACCATAGCTACTGGAAGAGGAGTTTGAACTGGGTGCTGCTGTGACTCCTGGTTGGCAAATAGGTCTGAATTTCTGTCTGTGCTTCATCTTCCTTTGGTATTTTTGCCCTGTCAGTGTGTAGAGAACTGAAGAAAGACAGTACTCCAGCCAGCCAGTTACAAGGGAAGTTCTGAAAATTCCTGGCCATTAAAGCTGATTATAATGTACTTTCTCCTTAATGACTAATTTTAATGTCTTCAGAACAAACAAAAGCACAGACTGTACTGATGAAGTGTTTTTTTGTTTGTTGGTTTGCTTGTTTTTATTTTAACAGCTTAAAATAGTCCCTCTTTCAATGGAGAGACCGATCTCTTATTGTTACAACAGCAGATGAACTTACAGGATGTTCTTACATGAAGCATAGTGGTACCTGCTTAAAGAAAGAAAAAATAGACTTGGCTTTAAAGTATCATATAGCTCGGAGGAAGAAGTACCTCACTGCTACATACAGTAGTGAAGGAATTGGGGTTGTATAAAAATGGTTTTGAATCTTCCAAATCTTACTACAATAAAAATTTAAAGTCAGTGATACTAAAATACTCAGTTCTGAATAAGATGATGTATTTTAATTAGATTATGTCAAAATTTGAGTGATAAGGACGGACATCTAGTAGTATGTTTCTTTGCTCATAATGAATCTGATTTTTCCCATGGGCTTGTTCATGGCCAAAGAGTACAAGATTTATCACAGGCAGTTATAACAGTATTAGGATTCTCTCCTGCTGGACAGGAAGGGTACCATTTTACTTCTGTGCTGTTGTAATCTTGGTAAGCATGCTTTTTTGCAGCCTTTCCTCGCAGCAGTCCGTACAAGTTACTGTAATCAAGATGTCAGTGTTACATGACTGAAATATTCCACCACTATTTAAATAGCATGTTCTCATTTGTGCTGTGAAAGACATTTTATATTAAGGCCTCTGACTTTTCTCATTTTATTTGCCTTTTTCCCCGCCATCTGTTGCGTTTGTGTTACTTGAGCAATCTTCTAGATCTGCAGCAGAACTGGAATTCTGCTGTGTGTTAATTTTGGAGATACAACATGTGGGTAATTGTACAACCTCTCTCCCAAATTGGTAACAATACTTGTCCTGTTTTGATTATGATGCTCTATGTGTGTGATGCTTGTATTCATTATGTAGTTACTTAAAAACACATGTATCAAAAAAGTTACTTCAAATAATTAATGAGCTGCTCAGTATACTGTTTTTATTATAAATAGTAGTCAGTCTGTGCTTTTTCATATGACAGACTAATGTAATACCTCGGCTCCTGGAAAATATTCTCAAAGTTGCTCAATGTAAGTAAAATAATACAAAATATGCTGCTTTACCAATGTAAAGATAGTAGTAAATTAAAAGTTTAAGACTTCTTTGCTTGTGATCTGTCAGCCAAACCTTCAAAGAAAAACCCAGTGTAGGTTAGTCCCCAGGGGAAGGACAGCCAGTTAAACTGTTTGCCTGGTCACAGGGATATTACTGTACAGGCTACTATTGCTGTTCCTGCATAAACGTTACATCTCTTACCGATACATTTGCAGTCACATCTAGCAACCCTGATCATTTATTTCGCTTGATGAGCAGCTTGCAAAGAAGGAAGAAAATAGTCTTTGCCCCAGAGAGCATACAGTACGCTTTGTATAATCTTTAGTTCATTTTTCTTTTTCCGAGTTATTTAGAGCAAGTTAAGTGTCCTGTCAGAGAATATAGAAAACAGGGCAATAAAATATATTTTTCAGGAGTTACTGACAGTACCAGGAAGGGAGTGCTACTTTTAGTTTTACTAATGACAACAGCAAAACTTCACAAAAATCCATCAGCTCCTTTCCAGTTCATTGTTTCTGTGATTCACATATGCCCCTTGCTTAATTTGTGCATCTGCTTCTGTCTAGCTGCAACTCTGATAAATGTGGGCCCTAAAAAGGAATTGTTTGCCGTGAAGCAAATCCCTGCAAGAGGATGGTGCTCCAGAGTGTGTGCTTCTGCAGTCTGGAGATGCTACTAGCCCATTTCTACCCAGTTCTACTTGCAGTATTTTTCCAGTGCATAAACAGCATTACTGTGTTTAAGCATATTAAACGAGAGACCTTTGGCTGTTGTTTTGGTAGATTAAGCAAACCACAATCTCATAATGTCCCCTTACCAGAAAAGGCTTTTGAGACTCCCTTGGTAGCCACCTTCTGTACTTTCCCCATTTTTAATTCTTTTTTAAATTTTTTTTTCTTTTTGATCAGTGAGGTTAATAGGACCGAAGTGTTGTGTTTCAAATCAGCATTTAGTATTTTTAGCATTTCATTAGTTGTATTGCTGTTTTTTCCTTTCCTTGACTGGAAATACTTCTGTCATATCCTGCAATTGCATTTTCATTGTTTTCATGTACATAGCCTGTTGTTGGCTCATAATCATTGCTTAATAAATGTCCATCTTTCTCTTCTCCTGTTGTTTCCAGCTGATAAGCTCTCAATAGCACAGATTCTTGGTTTTAAGCACTAAGCATATGACCACGGAGCAATTACTGATTTTTGGAATTTCTGTTCCTATATAATATCATGTTCTCCACTGTCAGTCCCTAACTGTCATTACATTACAGTCCTACTTCCTTTTCACAGTTGTTTATGGAAACAACAAATAGGGTCAGTTATAACACCATCTTCCACCAATGAATTTATTCAGGTCCAAAAGGTCCTCTCAGTTTAACACTTTAGGAAGGGCTAAGGAGGCAATGTTGGGCTAAGCTTCATCTCTTCCAGTGTCCTCAATTTCAATGTGGCTCAGTGTGATGTTCTTCTTGACACTCAGACAAATTGCCTGTCTTGTTCTTTCTTGTCTAGGAAGTTGATTATCTTATCAAAGGAAGCTTATCAGGTTAGCAAAGTAATTTTGCCTTTCTTGTTCAGGTGTTAGTTTGCGTGGGGTGTTTTTTGTGGTGTTTTTGTTTGTTTTAAGTGAAAAGCTAAAAAAAACCTGTGTAGTTAAGTTTTGTGATTTCATTTGTTAGGTATTTAATGATTCTGAAATAGAAATCATCTGGTCCTTCTGATTTGAATATTCTGAGCTCTTTTGGTTTTGTTTCTATCCACACAGTAATTTACATTTTTCCGTGTTTCGTTTGGTGGTTCTGGCTGATAGGTAGGACTATATCTGAGGGAGACGAAGACTTCTCATCCTAGATCTGCACTATTTAGAAGTAGTTTTTTCCCAGATATGCATGTCTGTGGATTTGGTATGTTTTACAATCAGATCCTAGTCAAAGAACGTAATTTATTGTTAATAGCTAATGACAAGGGTCACTCATAATACTGCTTAAACTCTATGAGGAAAAAAAGTATCTCATGGCAGAGTTGAAAATTGCAGCATTTGGGTGTACTTTGATTTCAGCCTTCTCTTGACGTCTTTTCCTGAGCTGTCCAAGCTCTGGAAAAGTCAGCTGGGCTCACATCTGTTTGGGGAAGTTTTACTTCCAGATATATTTTGTATTTAATCTTAATACTGAAGTTAACTTCTAATGTTATTCTGATAATAGTATAAAATTATCTCAATTGTTACATTTCTTCTTCAATGATGGCAAGGTGAATTTTCAAATGTTGACTATCTTTCCCTGGTCTTTTCTCAAGCCAAAGGTGGTTGAATGTTACTTCTTTGGAATACTGTGAATAAGCTGTTTCAAGAACAGTAAAACACACAACCTGCACACACCTTCCCTATGCTGTGACTAGCTGGAGGTTTGTGTTTGTCCTGCCAGCTGCAGCCAGGCTTTCCTACCTCTGCCTGCTTCTTCCTCTCTGTATGCATTGTTTTGAGTCTACTCCAATTATCCTGACCTCTATTTGTGTTTATATAGCTCTCCTCCATATAATACTGGAATCATCAGTATGTTTCAGCAGTAGCTGAGCTGCTTGATCCAGCAAACCATGCACCTAAATCTACTTGGTCAATAAACACAAATCAGGATCTGAACAGCAAAAGTTAGTATTGCCATCTGAGGTGTAGGTCTTGCACAAGAGCCACATGCAGCTGAGTTGTGTAAGGGCAAGCTACTACGCTGATTTACTGTCTTTGAAAACAGACTGCGTGTAAACTGCGTATGAGGTGGGAGCAGGCTCAACAACACTTTGGCAACCTCTGGTGCGTGTTTCAATGCAGCTGAAAGGCTGACAGTCTCAGAAGAAGCTGCAGGTGGAGTTCTCACCTCATCTGGGGCACCTAGTCACACAGAGCTGCTTTTGTGGTCAGCGCAGAGAATTGGGCACTTCCAGGGCAGAACTGAGCTCATGTCTGTAGATGTCATCATAGACACCTGAGCTTGAATTCAGTCACGGTCTGTGCATTTCTGTCCAACAGGCGAAAGGGTAACTCAGAGTGACGGGCTTGCACAGTCTGTGCTTTTATGCAGTCGGATGGACACCTCCCTGAGAGCTTTACATTCTTTAATTTTCAATATGTTCATAATGTGCTAAAAGTGACTAAGCACTCTTAATTTAACAGTTGTTTTTGCTTGTTTGAATGAAGGCATTTGCATTTCTGTACCATCTTCAGTGTTACAATTGGAGCATTTCCCTTCCATGTTTGCAGAGCCTGGGAGAGTACAACCTTGCTCTGATAATTAGAATTTCAAGGTACTATGGTATAAATGGCAATAAGAAAATTTCTAGAATGGTTTTAAAACTTTTATTTTTGCAAGGTAACTAAAGTGTCAGTATGGTAATAACTTAATGGAGATGCATTAGATCATCAAAGCAATGCAGAATGAATTTAATCATAAGTGTGAATGGCTGTGTTTTGTTTACTTTTGCCTACAATTAGTGTTTAAATTGAGTGCTTAATTGTTTGGAAAACAATGAATGATGTTACATTAATATGTTTAAATAATACTGTTCTGTCTCCTGCTTTTTGCACAGAGGACAGTAACAATTTTGTGCGGTGGAAGCTACTAAGTCTGTAGGGTTTTATATAATTGAGTATTAGTGCTCTGGCTGGAGTTGTTTCGACTGTACAGCAAGGCTTCAGTTAGACAGTAGTACTGTAATTTGAAAAAGTACTGAGGTCATGTTAGGGTTTAGTCACTTTTTCCTGGAATAAAAAACAACTTAGCATGATAATAATTAATACTTAACTCTGAAATAACTACTTCATTTCTAGAGAAATATTTGTGCAGTGGTTGAATCAAAACCTTGGGAAATTAAGACTCCTTTTGGACCTGAAATGAAAACCTTAATACAAAGAAAAATTGGAGTGGGGTTTTGTTTGGTTTGAGCTTTTTTTTTGCAATTAGAACAAAGGTAGTTAGGATGGATCAAATAACATCTTGATTGTAGTTTGTTTTAAGAGAGTACCTATAATATGAACAACTAAAGAAGTAAAGAAGATTTTCTTAACATGCAGATTCTTGGAAAAAATAATTGAACTAAAGTCTGTCTGGCAGTAGCAATTAATGTCTGCTATCTGCAGTTGTATTTTTAAGTCCCACTAGTCCCTCACAGCCTTGAATTTTTTTGGGCTTACTTGCTTTTTCATATTCCCTCATTGTTGCATTTGTGTATATCACTAGTTAAATGAATAGTTTCCAGTTTGGGTTTAAAAATAATTTAAAATTTTACATTATTTGGATCTTTAGTCTTTCGTACATGTAGCTTATTTCAATTTTTCAGTTTCATTAGCAGATTCTTTTAATACATCAATTTACAGCTGTCACAATACTGGTATTGCAGTGGTATGGCTAAACAATTCTAACTGTGAAAATATTTATGAACCAATTATGAGCAGTTCTTCACAAGACGTTACCAATATTAAGCATCACACAACTTGTATACTGCAAAATGTAGTGGAGTTACAGTAAATGTACAAAGACTGGGAACTATGACTACAGTAAAAATTAGGAAAGATATTTCCTAAATTTCCAGAGGAGGGCTGGAGCACTTCTCCTATGAGGACAGGCTGAGAGTCGGGGCTGTTCAGCCTGGAGAAGAGAAGGCTCCGGGGAGACCTTATAGCGGCCTTCCAGTGCCTGAAGGGGTCTACAAGAAAGCTGGGGAAGGACTTTTTATGAGGGCAGGTAGTGATAGAACAAGGGGAAATGGCTTTAAACTGGAAGAGGGTGGGTTTAGGTTAGATATTAGGAAGAAATTCTTCACTGTGAGGGTGGTCAGACGCTGGACCACAAAGCTGTGGATGCCCCTTCCCTGAAAGTGTTCAAGGCCAGGTTGGATGAAGCTTTGATCAACCTGGTCTAGTGGAAGGTGTCCCTGCTCATGGCAGGGGGGTTGGAACTAGATAAACTTTAAAGTCCCTTCCAGCCCAAACCATTCTATGATATTTGGGAAGGGCTGGATAAGTATGCTTCACTTTACAGATTCATATTTCTATTGATTCTGTGTATCCCAAGTAATACCAATCCCAGATGATTAGAAGTAACTTTTCTTTGTCAGACCTTAACACAGAAAATGCAGTGTGTTGTCATTTTGTTTCTTTGTATTATGGATGTATTTGGGAACTGTAGTCCTAGACAAGATTTTGCATTAGACACAGTATAGATATCGGGGAGGAAGGGAAGGTAGTTCCTGTCATAGAGGAAACAAGACAACAGATGACTGTGGAGAGAAAGACAAGAATACCCCAGGAAATCATGGAACTGTTGGTCAGTGTGTTGTCCTTAAGCATATATGGTTCTATTACAAATAACTTATTTATTTGAATATACATATCTTATACTTGTAAAGACTTAAGTTGCTGTCTTGATTGTTGCTTGATAACTAATTTTTCAGTTGTGCTAGAGGGCAAGAGTACCACTCCTGTAATTGGTGAAGTTTTGAGTGAGTTCTTGGCGTTCTCGCGAATGCAAAGAGCCAGGCATATATTGTATTTAAAGTCTATACTTTTTTGCCCCCCTTTTCTTCTATTTTAGTGATTAATCTCATGGGTAGATTAGCAGACATTTGGAAATAATTATGTTGTGTAATCAGTGCTAGTAGTTGCTTGGCTATAGAGACTACTCTCAGGCTGTAGGATTTTAGATATAGTTAATTTTGTATATTCAAGAAATGTATAGAATTATTTTGTTGAGTGGTGATGACAGAGTCCAACAAATTTATGGATTGTACTTAAATGCAGGTCTTTATAAATTCTCTTTTTTCCAAATCTTATATGTGTCCTGCTACTAGCAAGAATTTACATCCTGCTTTTAACTGTGGTACAGCCCTGTGTAGTTTGTTTCTATATTACTTTTGTTATTTGCATTGTACTATATATTTTGTGTACCCCATACATCGTATTTGTATATCTTTGATATCTGGGATCCTAGATAAAGACAAGGGTAGTACTCTGTTCATCTTTTGTGTGTGCCATGAACAGAATGTCATGTACCAAAGACTTTATTAGAAAACAAGACAACGCACAAATGCAAGCAGATATGTGACTATTAATAAACAATGAAGGAAACGTAGATCAGTATGTTAAATAGCAGTTGCAGCTTGCCAATGGCCCAATTACTGCCCAAGTGTTGTTTTGTAATAGAGAAGAAATAGCAAGGAGAGCTCTGCAGGGAAATAGAATGAGATTTTACAGATATGTGCTGGCAGTTCCTTCCGAATACAAGAGCAACACAGGAAAATCTGTAAGTCTGGTGTGTTTCCAAACAGTGCCAAAGACCAGTTTCATTACTTTAAGCACATAATATCCTAATATTTTGTTACCAAATGGGAAATTTATGTGAGTTTTCACAGCACCATACTGCCTTACCTTGTCTGGTTTTGACATATAAGAGAAGGGATATATGCAAGATTTATGTATGTTGTCATATATGAATATGAGAATGCAAGGAGAAATCTGAATCTAGGAGGGTATTCTGGTTATGAAGCTTCTGATACCATAGGGAGAAAGGAGGTGAGGCTTATGGGAAAGATCAAAAGATCACTTGTATAGGTTATCTCTCAAATTACTGTAAGGACCTCTAATGGGACAAGTTTATATGGTACACATACAGTTTATTATCAGTCTCCAGGGTAGGATCCACAGATCTTTTAGTCCTTTCTACCTTGTTCTTAAAACCTTTGGTAATAGTTATCTGAATCCCATGCTGAAAGTCAAGGCCATTATTTCTTGTCCTGCCACCAGCAGAGAGTGTGTGGTTTTGGTTTGGTTTGGTTTTTTATTTTTTGTGTTTGTGTTTTGGTTGGCTGGTTGGTTGGGGTTTTTTTGCATCATGTTGGTTTTTGGTGTGGTGGTTGTGTGGGGTTTTGGTTTTGTTTTGAGTTTTTTGTTAGGTTTTTTGTTTGTTTTTGTTTTTTAAACCTTCATTATTAAAATCATCTGGTAGGTTTTAAAGACTATGTTACTGGGTTTTTTTAATTCTGGTATCTAGCAAGGACAGGTGATCTATGACACTGTAGCAGACAGACCTGTGCTGTCAATAGAAAGATGGTTTGTCCTTCCAGCTATTGCTTCAAAACATAGCTTAAGACTATTTTTAGAGTAACAGGCTAATTCAGGTAGAATTCAGATTTTTATGGGCTGTGGCTGTAAAATTCTCTTTTATTCTGTTTGGTGTGGTTTTGGTTTTTTCCCCCCTCTCTCTGTTTCTTTCCTGATTTTTTGTTTTTTACTATAAGTTGCTTCGCCAAGTAATGTACTTGTATGTACTTTATAGAAATTGAGGATTTTTAAGTAATGAACTGTAGGAAAGGTTGCTGTCAAACATTTATTTTAATTTGTCAGATCTACGGAGTTTAAAACTAGGTTCCAAAACTCAGGAAAGAGGTAAAGCTGGAATATAGTGTTTTCTTGTTGGAAGTGAGGGCATGCTTCCATAATAATGGAAGAACAGCCTTAGTATCGTTCGAGTGACGTGCTAACATAAGAACTGTGGTAAGAGTAAGAGATGTGTTGATTAGTTGTGTGAGCTCCATTTCCTCTTGTGTTTTACTGTTAATATTCTAGAGGTGGATTTGACCCATCAAGATTTATCATTCTGTGCTTTATATCTTTAATGTGCGTACTATGTATACTGTGTGTGTGTAATGGTTATACTAAATCCTACTGGTGTGCAGTATGACTGTCCTTCACAATTTTAACTCTTAAGGATGCTCAAGTGACATGGAGGAATGCAACACAAAGACCCATTTGACCTAGGTCATACTAAGAATCTGTGGCACATCTCCCGGTTCTGTGCTGACATCCTAGAAGTCTTCCTCATCCTTTAACAAACCCTGTTCCAGAAGTTAAACTTGCAACTTTTTATTTCTTCAAACTAAATTTCATTTGCCAAATCATTACACTGAGATATTCCAATAAACAGGGGGTTGTATAAAAATTAAAAAGAAACAATTTTGGTGGCATTTCATAGGAATTAGTAGTTCTTAGCTGTGCTAGATGAAACAAAGAAGACATGTAGTTGATTTTTTTTTCATTATATAGAGAAGGCTATAGATGCAGTTCTGAGTATGCAGAAAGAATAGATCTGCTGCATTCAACGTATTTTACAGGAGGGATTAAATTCTTATCTGGTATCTAGTTTATTTAAAACAGATAAAAGGATTGTGTGTATGTAAAGTAGTTCTTCATCCCTGCCTTGGTACAGGCAAAGTGTAGGACTGGCCTCTTAGGCTCCTCAAGCCTTGGCACGTAGCTCTTAACGCAGCTGCATTATACTGTGGCCTCTGTGTTAGCCCAGATGGCTTCCAGCCCCTCACACTGTCCATACTGAGGCAAGTCCTCACTTTGGAGTGGTCTGGGACTGCTTTGATGGAGAGGTGCTGCCATCTCTAACCTCATCGGTGTGCAGCAGTTTCTGTGCTGCACCTCAGGTTAAGATGGGCAAAGTAAGCAGAGTTGCAAAGCATTTTTCAGTGTCTTAATTTAAAATATCAAGTTCAATAAGCCTTTAAGTATCAGGTTAACATTTGTCTTTTTCTGATGTTTGTCCTTACAAAAAAAGTGTAGTACTGTGATTATGCTGTGGAACATATATTGATAGCACTGCATCCTTTTAGAAAGTATCGTTTAGTAATTAGGAATAAAACCAGAAAGCACTTGAATGTTTGGGGCTTTTTTTCCTTGTGTTTTTTAGATGGTGGTAAAAACCTTCATGGATATGGACCAGGACTCAGAGGATGAGAAGCAGCAGTATCTCCCATTAGCCTTGCACCTTGCATCTGAATTCTTCCTCAGGAATCCCAATAAAGATGTGCGCCTCCTTGTAGCATGTTGCTTGGCAGATATCTTTCGTATCTATGCTCCTGAAGCTCCATATACTTCCCATGACAAACTTAAGGTAAAATAGTTTATAAAATAAAGGCTTTCCTCTTGCCTCGTTTTCTTGCTGTGAAGAAACCACCCCCCCCCCCCCCCAACTACCCCCCCCCCCCCAAAACAAAAGACCCCAAAACAAAAACATATTTGAAAAAAAATGTTTACTCACGGTTATGCTGATGTTCAGTTTTATTAGAGAGATGTTGCTTTAATCTTGTGAGTCAGTGTAATACTTTTGGGGCCAGAGATCTCTAAAGGAATGCTAGATAACCAGTATCTGTGTTGGTGATATATTCTGTCGTGTTCTCATATCATGAGTTTGTAAATGTGGGTGGGTGTCACTATAAAAGGGTTGTATTTTTATTCCCTGCTGAATCAAGCTTATAAACACTTTTATTGTTTTTTGACAGGACATATTCTTGTTTATTACAAGACAATTAAAAGGCTTGGAGGACACGAAGAGCCCTCAATTTAACAGATACTTTTACTTGTTAGAGGTAACACAATAATTGTAACTTTCAGTACATGGTATTTGCTCTGTAAGCCTAAGAAATGTAATCAGTCTTTCTCCAGATGTGCCAGTTTTCCATATGATTTTTTTTTTTCTCTGTAAATCCCACCATACTCATTCAGTCTTTTAGTAGTTATAATTCTGTTTGTATTTAATAAGTTCCCGCAGCATGTAGTTGAGAACATGTTAAAACTATTGGTGTTTATTAACATTTAGCCTTTATATTACAATTCTGTACGCTGCTTTTCGTATCATGCACTCTTAAGGTTATATTGCCTCGTCAAGAGAGAATTTAAAATGCTGATTAAAATGCAAATCTGCTTATATTCATGATGGGAGAAGGAATATAAGATTTTGCCTTAAAAATATTAGAAAAACTTAATCTTGATGAGAAGTGTGGGGGTTTTATTAGTGTGCATTTAGAAACAGTATCTTGATTGTAAGCCTTTTATTGATGTTTAAAACTGTATTGTTTCATAGTATGAAGAAAAAAGTCTAGAAACATGGACTTACATTAACAGTTTCTGTCAATCTGCTTTTATATACATGAAATCAGATTATCCTATATTTAATTTTTTATGAATATGTATTGCAAAGCCTCTTTGTGCTAAGAGCTCTTAATGTGCAAAGCAAATATCCAGTCTTTCCCCAGAGGGTTTACAATCTATTGGATAATATTTTTCTTTAAATAAAAAAATGTAACTAGCATTATTATATTTATGTGACTTAATGTGAAGTTGTAACATCCTAAATATCCTATTTCTATTTTAGAATTTAGCTTGGGTTAAATCTTACAACATCTGCTTTGAGTTGGAAGATTGCAATGAAATTTTTATTCAGCTTTTTAGGACTCTTTTTTCAGTTATCAAGTAAGTTGAATTGCTTCAATTATATTAAACTGTCAAAATACCAATTTCAGGGGTAGGCTGAATCCCTGCATAGTCTACAAATTAATATATTAGAATAGAACATATATATTATTCTTCTAAACAAGGAGATACAGAGAAAGCAAATGAATGTGAATTACTGACAATATGGAGGGATGTGTGTCTAAAAGTAGAAGTGTTTTAAAATTTCCTGTTGATGTTACAACAGTATACTTCATTCTAACTCATTTATCTACATTTGTATTTCTGTGATTGTTATTTTCTTATTTTTTTTCTCCATTTCACTTCTTAAAGCAAAGTTAAGGTGTTCTAGATTTTTGAAGCTTTCTATAAGAGAGAAAAGGTGCATAAAGTAGTTTTGAGTTTTGAGATGTGGAAAGTGTAAGAGAGGGTAAGCTGGACTATGTTAGACATTGTTTCTTAACAGTACTTTTAATATTTTTCAGGGTCTGAAAATTTAGTATTGATAATATTCTTTTTAATCTTAGTAATAGCCACAACCAGAAGGTACAAATGCATATGCTGGATTTGATGAGTTCTATCATCATGGAAGGCGATGGAGTAACTCAGGAGCTGCTGGACTCGATTTTGATTAACCTCATTCCTGCACACAAGGTTGGCAAAGTAAAATATTATAGTAGTATACCATTATAACAATAATTTTTATTGCCATTTGCTTGTTGGTTTATCTCTCCAAACACTTTAGCCATCACAACTGCTTCCCCTCCCCCCAGCCTTGTAACAGTGGCTTGAAAATGTCCTTTGGGAACTATTTGGTGCTGTTCATTAGCTGTGTCTAGATTATTGAGTATCAAGAGATTCTGACTTCTTGCCACCAGAGGAATTGTGTACTGAAACAGAAACAAAGTATTTTCAAGCAAATATAATGTGTAATAGGAAAACATTATATCTTAAGGGTTGTAGGTTGTTGGTTGGTTTTGCGTTTGTTGGGGTTTTTTAATTAAAAAGATATGAAGCATTTTTTATTAAAAAATAAAGGGAGGGGGCGGCATGGGGGGGAGGTAACTGGAGGCTTGCTGCTTGCCTCAGCTTGGCAGTCAGACTCCTTCCACCTCCCTAGTCATTGAGTTGGGTTTTTTTTTTCCTCCTGCTGTCTTCCCCCTTTAGACTTTTCTTTTAATAAAACCTAATTATTACCTGAAGTGTAGTACTGCTTTTTTTTTTTTTTAATTAGTTAGTTGCTTGCTTCTAGTGCACCATGTTATTTAACAAGTTCCATAGTCTTTCTGCCCTTTGCAGAGTCCAGCATCCCTTTAACTTACTTGTAAGTGACCCTCCCTCTTCCTAGAGGAGTCTTCTGTGAGCCCCAGCTAGCAGATTGCTGCTGTCACGCAGGTGTTGTCTTAGCCCATCTACACAGCTACTTCAACAGGTTTTTCAGAGACTCCCCCTGTATAGTCGGCTTCATGAACTCTCACTGATGCAGTCCTCCTGATTTTGTTGTGTGCCTTATTATCTGATCTACAGTTGAGCTTTTGAAGTCCCTTTACCCTAATGGCTAACTAAAGTTGAAAGGAGAGTAAACCTTAGCCATGAAATCAGGGAAAGTGATATCCAAGCTGGTGACCAAGAAAATTCCCTTGCTAAAACACTTGTACTTCTCACTGAAAATTCTATGGAGAACAATAATTTTAATTACAACCTACAGTAAACGAACCATACTCTGATTACCAAGTATGTGTTTCTGTTTGTCCACTTATTAATTTAAAATAATGACAAAATTTAAGGCAGCTCCATCCATGACTACATAATTTTGGTTAAATTTGCATGCAAAAGCAGGGATTATTCCTTTGGTTACCTGAAGAAGGAGAATTAATGGAAATGTATGGCACAGGAGTGACTAAGCCATGGCCATTGTATTTACCTGTGAAATGTTAGCGAGTGTATAAAAGTATCTCTTGTCTGAGGTCAGTTCACATTGCTTCTGTTGTGACCATGAGACGGGAATATCATTCTGTCAACTCATTTTTATTGACAGCAATGAGATTGTCTCATTAAAACTGCTAACACAAAGGGAGGCCTCGTATTCCTAACAAGAGAAAAAGAGTCCTTTTGAAAACATGCTGTTCTTTGTAAGTTGTTTTTAGTCAGTTACAGGCAGTAGAGATCAGGAGTGGAAATAGAGGAGCGGAGATGTCAGGTGCTGTGTGAAGCTATTAACGGTTGTGGGCTGAGGATGCAAAGACCTGGTAAACTTGTACAACGGAATGGTGTGTTGTGACTATTTGATGTAGGCAAAGTGAAAGTGAATATGGTCCTTTATTATTAACATTATTAGCTTATTCATATAATTTTGCCTAATGAAGGAAATTCTCAAGCAAGGCTTGAGAGAGAAGGACGTTAACTTGGTGTAAATACTAGATTGTAGTGCGGATTTAGTACGTTGGCCTCTAGGCTGGTGGCCAGTCCTTACTGTCTCTTGGCCATCATGACTAAGCAAATAATATGCTATAGTCAGTGCTCAGTATCTCACTTTGGTCAGTATTTTGATATGATGTTAACCTGTTTGTTTCCTGTAACAACAGGACTTACCCTACTGCTTTACTATGGCAGTTTAAAAAAGAGGAAAAAAAAAACAACAAACCAAACTTCTTTTGCCTGCTCTGCCTAGCAGAATTTGACTGCAGTAATTATGTTCTCCTTTCATGAACAGATCTCCTAGGAAATTCTGTGATTATATTAATTGCTTGTCCTCAGGTATATAAATCAGAAGCACCATAGCTTGAAAAGCACAGTTTATTTTCTTGTAGAGAACATAAAATAACAATACTTTTATGTCTGTGTGGAGCAATTGAATACTAGTCATTCTCTGCTATGTCAGAATAAAAATATCAGTGTGGCTATAGACTGCTTAGTGGAAGTTCATCTTTGTAAAGGAACTAAAATATTTACTTTACTTAAAATATTTACTACTGCAATAAAGAAGATAAATATACCGGTACCTACGTATGAAGTAGTGTCTACCTCAGCATCTAAGTTATATTCATTTGTACCTTCATTATCAGTAAAGTGGCTTTACTGTACATTGTTTTTTCTGTGTGTGCTAATGTGGCTCTCCTTTAGTAAATCTAGGTTTCCAGTAGCAATATGGTGTGTCACATTTTGCTCAGACCGCCTATGGCATCAAACTGTAGTTCTTTTTATTAACTTTAAAGCCAGTGCTATTTAGTGAAAACTTTTCTTCACACTCTTACTGTCAAGGTTGTTCCTTAAAAACATATATTTCATGTATTTAAAATCAGTATTTTCTTATACATCCTCTACAGCATGGCTAATCCAGACTTTCAAGGAGTTTTTTTCTTCTAAAAGACTGGTTATTTTTTAATTTATTATTTATTATTAGTTGTTCATTTTATCAATATATATTTATTTTATAGACTGTTTTGGTTCTTTGGAGGTTTCTTGGATTTTTTTGTGTTTGGCCTGTTGGTTTAGTTTTTGTTTGGTTTGTGGTTTTTTTGTTGTTTGGGTGTTGTGATTTTGGGGTGGGTTTTTTGGTTCGTTTAGCTCTGGTGAGGCTGTCTAGGAGGAAAAAAAACAACACAACTTCATTGCAAGAAATCTTTGAAGCTGTACTGAAGATCCACATAAAATATATTCTCTGTATAAGGTTGGCAGTCGTTTAGTTTAATACAGACATACCTGCCAACAAGATTTTGATCATGATCTGGTTTGGAGATAAACTATTTTGTATTGAGTTTAAGAAGAGTTTATACTTACCTGAGTGTCTTCTGTAATGAGACATCAGTTTAGTGCTATGGTGACTGAGGAGATATTTGTTTGAGCCTTTGGCCATTTGTTTCTCTTTCCTATCAGCCGATGAACTGTCTTTGGTTTGTCATCTCATCAGCTAAAAGAACATGAGGGAGTCATTCTCAATGTAGACTTGCCAAATGCTTTCTTTCCAAGAATCAGTCATCCTTTGGCTTCACTTATATTTTGTCTGCAGTCATTTGTAATTTTCGGGGCAATCTGCAAATCCACCTTCCTTTTTTTTTTTTTTTTAACTTTCTTTTCTCTTCTAGCTGCATTAATCCTAGATGAGATACTGCATATTGGATTTGTGCACATTTGAACAATCACATTTTTCAGATGTGCAGTTACATTCCTTATCTTGCTCAAGAGTAATAAAAGCAATGTTCAGATTTGTTAGGTTGCAATCAAACGTTTCCTTGGAAAGTTTGCAGCTAACTCTGCCCAACTGTAGGCTCTTTCTGTGGGCTATCTCAGAGCATAAAGTACAGTCCATGGAGAAGTCAGTGCACAGTTTTACCCTCTAGACAAGGCTGAACTTTACTACAGGATGTACCTTGAATTAGTGCGTGAGGGGGAAACAAAACCACGTAACAATAAGTTAGACTTGTTCATTTTTCAGTGGCAAAAATTTGGTGCACGTTGCCAAAATATGGAGGTGTGGTAATGTTTCTTCAAAACTCTTAATGTGATTGCATGTGAACATTTTTCTAGATGTGAATGCAATGCTAAAGGTAACCACTGGAGTGAGAAAGTCTTAGAACAATGTGCAGGAAGTAATGGGTTTGGGGTAGGTTTCTTTTTAATCTGTTTAAAACTAGTTTAAGATTTTTCTAAGTCTGTAATTGTGGAATTAACATAACTGAACTTTGAAAACAAATAGATTGGTGGTAAAACATATTTTTCTAAAGTCATGATCTCTTAAGGTTGAGAACAGAAAGCCAAGTAATCTGGAATAGTTTATCTCTTTACAATTTTTTTTTTTCTTTATTTCAGAACCTTAATAAACAAGCATTTGATCTTGCAAAAGTCCTGTTGAAAAGGACCGTCCAGACCATTGAACCGTGTATTGCCAATGTATGTAAATTAGTTAATCCATGTTACCTGCAAGTCGCAAATGTTCTTGTTACTGCCTTGATCTGTCAGAGATTTGTTTGTTTGTTTAAAAATATTGTTTATAAAAGTCACATTTTGTAATGCAGCTACAAGAATACTATTTTCCAAATGGGATATTTTTAACTTGATTGTTAAAGAAAGTATGTGAGGTGTTTCAAGTAAGTGAAGAGGAAATTAATTTTTACCCATCTCTTTCTAAAGCTAAGCGCAATTCTAGGCTGTGAAAATAGGTGACCACCAAAAAAATCCTGTTGCAACACAAGGAATTGCTAGTAATTTGTATGTCTGGCAACCAGACAGCCTCATTTCATACCAAGCTTTAGGATGAAGCATTTCAAGCTACCAGCTCTTTACTAGATATTTATTTAGCATCCTAAATTTGTTTCAGTCATAATGACTAAAAGAATTGCATTTTCTACAAGACTTCCTTCTACGATAATTCCTTTTGTTGAATGTCCGTGTTGTATGTTCTACATATGAAAGAAGCTGCTACAGTCTTGTGGGGGATGTATTCTGGTCCATTCTGTTGCATTTCCTTGGTGCTGGAACCAATAGAATTCTTAAAAATCAGCATAGTTTAAAAAGGGAATTGAGCAAATTAATAAAAGATTAATCAGTAGGTATTTAAAAGTTTGAGGTGTCTCACTAACAAATTCCACTTTCCAATTCCCCTATTTCTTTAAGCTTTTGTAATTAGCCATAGCTGGAAATGGGACAGTGCACAGGGTGACCTTTGAGTTGATTTAATATTATTCTTCTTACTTCTTATACAAGGGTGTAATACCTTTGTAGCATTTGCACTGCTCAAATAATATTAATATCAACCCACAGTATCTAATAGGAAGTATATCAAACATAGTAAAATTTAACAAATCCAAAAGAAATCAATCATATTTTAAGCTACGTTGGTTTTTTTTGTTAGATTGCTAACAACCTTGATACATTACCATCAAATATCACAAAACACTTAACGTCATCTGACATTCTTTAAAGTTGATTTAAAAGTAGAGAAGCTTCTTTGTCAACATTCGTTGATCTTCAATTTAGATTGGTTTTAAATTACAAGAAAATTCAAAGTAAGATACTAAATTTTTTATCAACTTCTGGATGAATATGCATTTTAAATTAATTCTTTTATTACCTGTTAATTTTGCTGGGGAGATGGTTATTGATATTTTAAATTATCAGATTACCATTATTTAATCAATCCTGATGGAAGTAATAGAACTGAACTATGAAGGATGTTTGCTTGTAATTTGCTTGAGCCAAAACTGGTAAGGGTGAAATGCTTCGATATAATGAAAAAATGTGCATTTGAGTACCTTATATTAGAACTGAAGTATTGATGATACTATGTTAAAATAATTTTTAAAAATAGTGTTTGCATTAGTGAAGGAAAATCTGCCAAATAATATTGTTTATATTCTAGTTTTTTAACCAGGTTCTGGTACTGGGCAAATCTTCAGTAAGCGACTTATCGGAACATGTGTTTGACTTGATACAAGAGCTTTTTGCCATAGATCCTCACTTACTGCTGTCTGTCATGCCACAGCTTGAATTCAAGCTGAAGGTAGGTTACAAGGTAGCTTTGTTACAAGTAATAAAATTTGTGTGGAAATAAGAGTGCAGAGCTGTAGGTTTAAGAAGTGTTCTACTGGAGGAATTAAAATTGTATATTTATTACTTTAGTATTACATTTCTCTTTAAGATAAAAGAAGGACGCTGGAAAGTTGCATACGATTGTGTGCTTTCTGTTTGCAAGCGTGAGCTATGCATACAAAATATACAGTCATTATAATGATACATTCATGTGAGCTAATGCAGAAGTTGTACGTACTTCATCTTTGGATTTCACCTGCAATTTCTAAAGTGATTGGGCTGTGTTTGGCTTATCTCATGAAATGCAGGTCTGTGAGCTTCAGTATTGACCTGCTTTCGTGAATTTTCTTTTGTGAAATAATGTTTTAATAGGAAGTATTTACAAGTATTTTCTCAGATTCGTCAAAATCAGCTAATGAATCAGCTGACTTCTTTTGTATCCTTGGAAATAGTTAATTTATCCTGTTGTGGGGGTTTTGTTGTTTTTAGTCAAAAAGCTGTTTGTCTTTCATAAGATTGTAAGTAGACAAGAGAAATAATTTTATGTGTGTGCGTGTACATAAAGGGTATGGTGGCAACAAACAAAAATAACCAAGAAATATGTATTTGGTGAAATTATATATATCTTTTTTATTACTGCAAATCTGTTTATAGCATCTTAATTGATGTCTAAATACATAAAATAGTCTTAAATTATGTTTTAAAGCAAAAATAAGATCATTCATTGTTGAAATTGTTAGGGATATACGTTATACAAACTACTGTGCCTGGGTTTTTATTCCTGAACGAGAAGGCACTTTCAAAGCATAACCACCTATTCAGTGGCTGCAGTGTGTTAACTTAATAGATATTTGCATATTTTAACTTATATTTATCAAATAAACTAATTGGGGAGATAGTAGATTATCAGAAATAATTTCCAACCCACTTTTTAATCTAACTTATAAAGGCAGAATGAAAAGGAAGACAGAAATTATTATTAAGATATTACAGGTAATGTTTTACGATTCCTTTTTCATGTTTTGATATTTAGAGCAATGATGGAGAAGAACGTTTGGCTGTTGTTCGACTTCTGGCTAAACTCTTTGGCTCCAAAGATTCTGATCTGGCCACACAAAATCGTCCTCTGTGGCAGTGCTTTCTTGGGCGGTAAGAGAAATAAGGATAGAATTCTAAATATCTATTCTTTTTGTTCAGAATTTTCTGGTAGTATTGTATTTTTCATTGTGTTTTTAGACAATGTAACTGTTTGTTTGCATTTGAACAATTTCTTTTGTTAAATCTTCAAAGCAGAGAATTGCAGACAATTATATTTTAGGATGAAGAAGCCTGAAGAACTGCTGCTATATTGCTGTCAGCTATGGGAATATAGGTTAGATAGATAGCATATTGCATACATAGCAGAAATTACACAATAGGCCATCAGTGTCTGAAATATTACACTGTTCAGCTCTATCTGCAACTATATCTTTTTTATTTGGCATTTGCCTTTTTGAGTGAAGAGATACTTCCTTTTAAGTAAATACAGAAATTTATCATTTTTTAAACAGCAAATGTTTTCAAATGGTACATGTTATATGATGATTTTATATTTTTATAGTTTCATATGTGTGTATATATATATATGCACACACATACACACAGTTGACACTATATGGAAAATTATGGACAAAATCCATTGGGTCAACATTTCATCTGCAAATAGCACATTGATCCTTTCATTTAAGTCCTGACTTAATTTTGCAAGAAATAACATCAAAATTTGTATGAGGTACATTATGGAGATAAATTCAAAACATTGCTATTGCATTATTTTGCCATATAAAAGTATTCTAGCAGTTAATGGAACATACTATCAACATGTGTTGCTACATAGAGAATGACCTTGATTTGCAAGGCTAATTAAAAATTAACATTCATCATCTTCTGTCCCTCTAGGTTCAATGATATCCACGTCCCTGTGAGATTAGAGAGTGTGAAATTCGCCAGTCATTGTTTAATGAACCATCCAGACTTAGCAAAAGACCTCACTGGTGAGATGCTTGTACAGGGGTTTAGAATAATTTAAGAAATGAGCAAGGAAAAATGTAGTTATTTTTGTACATAGCAGTAGAGTACTAAAATGTATCAAGTCCAGTGCTAATGCTGAGTGGAAGAACTGACTACTGAGTAATTGCTTTCTGCCAAAAAGAAAGAGGAGTGTGTGACATTGTGTGGATTTTATCAGAGTGAATCTTTAAGAAGCTACCCATTGCAGAAGTAGCTTTAAAATAATCTCAGATTCTAATGAAACTTTTGGCAAGTCAAAGCAAATATTGGTGCAACATCTTGATTTATTTTCAAAGCCAGTCAGTGTGTTCCCCAGTACTCTATTCCACTGAATTTAGAAAATGCCGTTGCACTGCACTGAACTAAACTACGAAGTCTCTTCCTTCACTTCAGCATCACGCTAACTATGAGCAGAATTTCAGGCTTAACTGAAAATACTGTTCTTTTTTGTTGCAAGCTAATCTACAGCAATTGTCAGTATTTTTCATTTATGATTTACCTTCTGTGTTGGGACACACAAAAACCCAACGCACCTTCTTAGCTCTTGGAGAATTAAAGTCACTGCTCTTTTTATTTCTTCTCGCTCCCTACCCCACCCTGCTTTATTTTCAATGTATTCTCATCAGCTTTATTTCACTTCATTGCTTGTTGCACATGAGGTTACTGTAAAAGCTATTCACTTTTATATAACTGTAAATGTTTAACATAAGAAATGCTGGAACATGTTTTCTGTAGGCAGCTATATGTTTAATTGATTATATGGTTGTGATATGTGACTGACACTTTATTGTTTTAACGTTATTAAATAATGTTAAATGCGTACATCATATCTACATTAAAAAGCAAAGCTTTTCATTGTTTCTGATTGTAACAGAATATTTGAAGGTTAGATCACATGATCCAGAAGAAGCCATTCGACATGATGTTATTGTTACAATTATTACTGCGGGCAAGAGAGATCTTTCTTTAGTCAATGACCAGCTGCTTGGCTTTGTGAGGGAAAGAACGCTAGACAAACGGGTAAGTGTTAGTATCTTATTTTCAGGAATATCTGCTTCTAATATAATTTGGTAAAAGTAAAGCCAAAAAAACAAAGACAAAGAAACAGAGAATCTTAGAGTTGACTATTAACTAGAATGCTGCAAGGAAAAAATAATTTTCTTGCCAGAACATCTTAATGTAGATTCCATATTATGGAGGTACCAATCAAGTGCTGTCAAGCAAATAAGATCATTGACTTGTCAGCAACACAGTCCTATTGTAAGAATGTAAGTATTATCACATATGTTTAGGCCAAATGTCCCTGTAGCCCAGTATAATGCTCATAGTGGTCAGTTTTGGCTTCCATCAGTTTGTGATTTAAGGATTTCTTAAATCTACTTGATCATGTTTATCATAGCTTTCAATGGAACTTTATTCTATAAATTTATCGAGTTCTTTCTTGAACTTATTTGTACTTTATAAGCATCCATGGCATCTGCATCAATAAATTCAAGTTTAATACATGTGTGGAAAAAGCAACTACACTTGTTTGTTTTAAACTTGTCTGATAATTTCACTGGGTATCTCGTAGTATTACGTAAAATAATAAATATTCTTTGACCCACTTATGATTAGTAAATGTGTACCATATCTTCTCCACTCCTTTGCTTTCCAGGCAAAAGAATCACCTGCTTAACTTCCACACAAATTTATTATTGCATACTTCTGATCTTTCTTTTCTGGTTGTTCTTTATCCTACTGGAATCAAGGTGTCCAGATTTGGCCATGGCATTCAAGATGTGCACCATGTTGTGTACCTATTTAATTATATTTTTTCTTTTTTCTTTAACTTTCTCTTTGTCTTTTATGCTATTTATGAGCACTGAGCTGACAGTGTTGGAAATAACAGGATTTTTATTTTAAGATCCTCTGGTGTGAGACTTTGTTGGAAATTTTTTTGGATCCTAATGCGTTTTACTGATACACTTGTCAGTATGAAATTTTGGTTTTTTTCCTAGACGAAACTTCCCATTATGTAAAGTGTAATGACTCATTCCCATGACTTCATTTTTCAGCAGTCCCTACTCTTTGTTGTTGTTACTGTTTTGTTTCAACTTGTTTGTCCATTCAAAATCAGATGTTCTGGTGAGTGGCACTCTGTTCCTCTTGGGACCCTTTGGTTTCTTTCACATTTGCTGTGTTCAGTCTGTACACTGAAGAGATTGCAATAACAGAATAGTTAGTATTTGGTGTATCTTTTCTAAATTCCTGTAAAAGTCATGGATGGGATACCACTTGGTCTTAATGATTTTGTTATCACTCATTTTATTAATTAGTTTTAAAATGTCTTCTGATGACACTTCGAAATCTCTTTAGACCTTTCTCCTGGAATAAATCTTTTGTTTGTCTTTCAGCCCTACAAAAGGGTCTGGAAGCCTTCCTGCTTCAGGAGGCTTTGGTGAAAATGTTTAATTAGTATTAATTAGCTTTTAATAATTTGGTTCTGAAGCTTTTGCTGTGCTTCATCCAGGATCTGCCTTCAACTTGCCAGAGTTTACGTTCTTACCTGTTTACGCTCTTGCAGATATGGCTCCATCCTCTTTGGAGGATGATGTTTTAAAAACAGCCTTCACTGTGCTGTGTGGCCATGTTGGTTTTTTTGTCGTTGTTCCTTTTTGATAGGGGACATCCTTTCTATAAGTTACTTTAATTATTTTAAAATAATTGTCTCTTTTTTTATGTTCTCCTTTTAAAATGAAAATGTTACTGTAGTGGATTTTGAGAAAAGACATAGAGACATCTTTGCATATAAACATAGAGAAATACTGATTTAAAGTAGGTTCACTATTATAAAGCAACTCTTCAGTTAGTTGTACCTGCAGCTTGACCTTTTACATTTTTCAGGAGTGATTAAGACCACCTTCCTTTCTTTTCAGCCATTAAACAAACATGCCCACAAAGTCATTTATGAGATCTGAAGACTTTTAGTGTAACTACCCTTTCCCACTGGGATTTCTACGTAGTCAGAATGGGATGATTGTTACTGTGTCTTCTGCATCATGTCTCTGTTCTCCTTTAGCATGTCACCATCAGTGAGAGACAGTCAGTTGTACAGCTATAATACTAATTTCTATGGAGCTAGTTCTTACAGCCTTAAGCCCACTGTCATACTTCTTAATGTTCCTAATGTGTTTGACTTAGTGATTTCACACCAGTTATAGGTTTGATGATATATTACATTTCAAGGTTAGGTGCCTTGTCAGGCACTCATCAGTGAAGAATAATTTCATCTCTAGATGATGTTTCTCTTATAAAAATCTCTGGAGAGAGCTTTAATGAAAATACATCCTGAGGACAAATGAAAATTGAGGATTGACTAGAAATGACTACAAGAAATACTTAGCAATTAAAGTAGACCTTGATAATATAGCATGTCTTTGTAAATATAATTAGTGTTATAAAGTGAGTATCAAGGACTTATAAGCTTTCAGCTTTATTTTTTAAGGGTTTTTCTCTCCATTTGGGGTATCAATATGTCGATGTAACTGTCTTTATATTTCCTATGTAGGATTTTTTTCAGTTTCAGACATACTGCATTATAGCTATTTTAATTATTCTTTTGCTTTAAAGAACTCTCTTATCTTCTGCTGACTGCATTTACCACTTGTAGCCAGGTTTCTGTTGGACAAATCTACTGCAAACTCCTAAATGTTCATTCATCAATTTGACTTAATCTAAGTCTTTTTAGGACTACAATAATCTATCAATGAGTATAGATATTACTATAAAAAGAACATTTGTCCAACAGGCTGAAGTAAAATGCTGATTGTTTAAACACACTAATCTGTCACTTCAATTCTGCCTTTTTTCTTCATAAGACCAATGTGTTTTCTAGAAAACTTTCCATTCAAATTGTGCTAACTGGTACACCATTCATATGATCTGTTTTTTCTTCTGACCATATTTTAATTAGCACAGTATTAGTAAAGATAGCATAATGACTTTTTTTAGGGTTAAAGTTTTTGGCTAAAAGACGGTACTTTTTTAAAAAAAAAATGTTGTTAGCTAACTTGATCCGTATGGGCATTTGCACAATGATTACAGCTATTAAAAAACAACAGAAAAACCCCATAAACAAATTCCCCCACCACCTATAGTTTTCAAATCCATTTTTATTGGTCCCGTTGGAAAAGTAACTCTGGGAACAGATGCTTCCCAAAACCTGGAATCCAGTCATTGATAAGAATTGTTCTGAGGAATTTTCCATTGGAGCACTGTCTGTAGGGTATTTCCAATGTCTTCACTTTTTAGAATAATTAGTTACAAGAGACATTTAAAAAAAATAATTAAAAGCTTTTAAAAATGGTTCAGGAACTTTTCTTTTATACTGGAGTAACCTTAAGAACCTGAAAAGTTAGAGGAAAGTTTTAACACCTGACTTCTGTTCTCATTTCTTCCAAGAACCTTTGTGGTCTAGAGACTTAGTCCCTTTGTGAGAACAGGCTTTCACATCATCGGGTTGAAGTAAAAAGCTATAGAATGAGGAGCCATGGGAACAGACTCCCATTTTCTGTTTCTCTTTACTCATCTTTCTGCATGTGTTAGTTTTAACTCCTCCTTTTCTGTGTGTACTAAAAACCATTGTGGCTTTTCCCAGATGAGTGAAAAAGATTTTAAGATTTTTATATTCTTAACTCTATAGAAGGCATAGGTTAGCTATTCCAACCAGTCTTGAACTTTCAGTAACAGGTTGGGTTTTTAAACTCAGCCCAGCAGTTTTCAGTGAAGGAGTTCAATTATGCTGGTTAACCCCAGAAGCTAAGACTGTCAAAATTCTTCTGTTAATTAAATCAGTGTAGTACTTCTGATAGCTGTGTTTATTGATCTGCTCCCTTTGGCATTGTTTGTTCTATTCCCCTTTATTTTCATTTGCCTTCATCTTTTACCCTACTGTATGCTGTTTGAGCTTTAATTTTCAGTAGCACCTTTTTTCTACTTGTATCTCCTGTTCAGTGACTTGCTTCTGTGGTGTCTCAAAATATTCTCTAACAGTGCCTCCCATTTTCTTCCTGAAACTGCCTTTCTGTATGCTCTGACTTCTACTCTCTACAGCAATTTCAGTGATCAGAAACCTATTGACAATCCAGACCTCCTTTCCTTATAACCCTTTATTAAGTACTCTGCTGTCATTTTAGGCTTAAATTTTTTAGAATAATTTCTTGCAATCCTTCTGCATTGTCTTCTGACAATAGTTTTGCCGTCCTTCCTGTCTCTGTAGGAGATCAATGAAGCTATCTTTTGCATTGGAAGAGTATTTCTGAATGCAGAAAAATATAAATGCTTTTATGAAAATGTTTCTCTCAAACCTTTATTTTCTTTAAAATGTGCTTTAGAACACAATGGGTGTGAACAAATTCCTGCAGAGAAGTTAAACAATAATGTCTATATCTAAAATTTTTATCTTTTGTGAAAACAAAGTATTGTATTGTAGACTGTCAAAGTCATTACTATCTTGACCTATTACTTGTGTTTTTAATATTTAAGAAATATGTAACAAAATACAATTGTATTGTAATATACATATAATATTTCTTCCATCTTATTCTTGATACAACTTACTCCAACAGCTAGTGGTGTCTAAGGCTGTTGTGCCGACAATAAGCCATGTTATCTTCGGGATCTTTTCTTTTTGTTGCCCTTCAAGAAAGGAAGTCACTCAGTGAGACTATTAAGAAATTAAATGTGCAATATCTCATAGTGTTGTTAAAACAAGCCCTCAATTTAACCAGATTGAAGAAGTTACAGTGTGAATAACAGTATCTACATTTATGCTTGATAGGGTGAAATGATTTAAGCATTGTTAGTCCTTTGACTGTTGTTAGTCCTACCAGGCCAAAATTTGGTATCTAGTGGGTTCTGGAAGAAATTCTCTCTTTCAGTTTGGAATTCTCTTTCACATGTTTCTTTTAAATGGTGAGGGAAAACAAGTTTCTTCTGAGGCTTTCTGTGCATATCATTCAGTGGGAGATACTATTATCTCTAAATTAATCCTCAGCCTATTCTGGTATGATTCCTTCCACAAGTCAGCACAGGAGAGCTTACAGATCTTGTCTGTTAAAGTACTTAATAATGGAACATTTCCTGTTTATATGAAGGGATAAAGTAGTGACCACCAAAAGCAAGGATTAGAACCCAGGAACTCCCTCTGTGGATGTTGTAGTATGGCTTTTTCTTGGATGCTGGAGTCTTACAGCGATTACTTCAAGGCTTCAGCAAAAAGGTCCTCTTCCACTGTCCTGGAAAGTGGTGTAAGAGTTTAAGCCCTGTCAGGTTTAGCTAGGCGTAAGCTCCAGATCTCCCATGTCTAGACAAGTGTAAGACTGTGGGGAGAAAGAAGGCTTGGTGCCTGTCTCTGAATAGAGAAGTCTTCCAAATCCTGGCTCAAGAAGGCACTTACTCAGGCATATGTGTTAAGCTGTACTTAACTTTTTTTATACTGACTAGCTCCCAGATTTTCTCTGCTCAGCACAGGGGGGTACTGGATTCCTCTGTACAGACAATACTTAATCTGCATAGTACAGGGAAGAAGCCCCTTATGTGTAGGCTTTACAAATTCTCATTTAGAGGCTCTAAACAGCATTTTTCAGCTTTTGAAGTGTCTAAATGTAGGAGGTCAGAATCTGGCTGTTTTGTCTTTCATGCTTCTGTGTCTTTACTATATTTTTATACATTTGATATTATTTACCAAAGCTGCTTCCCCACCTCCCTTTCATTTCTTCTCTTTCAAGTGGCGAGTAAGGAAAGAAGCTATGATGGGTCTTGCCCAGCTATACAAGAAGTATTGTCTTCATGCCGAAGCTGGAAAGGATGCTGCAGAGAAAGTGAGCTGGATAAAGGATAAACTTTTGCACATATATTATCAAAATAGCATTGATGACAAGTGAGTCAACTTAAGCCTTCCTAATTTTAATTGTATAGCAATAAGAGATACTCTGAAAATACGTGCTTATCCTGAGAAAGCTGTTGTATCACATTCTCTATATGTGGTTTTAAGTATTCATTAAATAAATGAATAATCATTAAGACATGTACTAAGATATTCAGTATGGTTGTGTTATCTGTTCATGTCTTCATTCTGTTTACTAATGGAATGAGATCTGTGATGATAGTAGATTGTCATTACCTAAGCACTGCATAGAAAAAAATTACCAAGGTTGCATTTACTATGCCTAGTTCTTGTTTGCTGTACTACTTTCCAGAGGCTAACATGTTAAAATCCATGATCTGTGACATCGTGCATGTATGCACCACAGTACATGCACAGACATCTCCTTTTGATGTGCATGTCCACTCAAGCAGAAGTTCTAACCTAAAGAACTGCTTATCACCTGTGTGCTTATCACCAGAGCTTCTTCGTTTTACAACAAATGCATAGGGAAGAGAATAAAATAACCGTGTGTTAAACATTGCCCTGTTACCCTTGCTTGATACGCTAGCCAACTGCTTTCCTCACAGGAGAAAAGTGTGTCTGAGAGGTATTCCATGTTTGTAAATCTTCACCCTAACTGACACAGACCAGGGAAGGCATGATACAGTCTCACCCTTTGCATTGACAGCTTTTCTAGAACATGTGTCTGTAGAGATGTGGGCTAGAGCAATGCTCATAAATTAGTAAGATAACTCTGGCTCCAGTCTCTTAGTAGGTTAAACAGAGATGGAGTCCTCTGAGATCTGAAGATCCTGTTCCCCAAGCAATTTAGTTCTTGGAGTCATCAGCAGTAAAATGTACATTTAACGGGAAAAAAACAAGTTTTCTTTAGTAATAACATGTGGAATAGCATGCCTCGAGATAGTTGTATCCATACTCATGATCATCCTTTTATTCCTGTGCCTTGCCTTTTTTTTTTTTTTTTTTTTTTTTTTTTTTTTTGAGCAGGAATAAGGTGTGTTTGACCTGTGCTGCCTTCTATGGCCTTTGTACAAGGCACTCCCTGAGCACTTCCTACGAATCATAGTCCAAAAGTTTGTAAATTCAAGCACACAAATTATTTGTCCATAAATATCAAATTATAGAGGTGAACATTGTGCTCAGCTCTCATTGCTGTGGATTAAATTAATGTCTGAATGTTTTTTCATTTGAGGGGGATATAATTAGATGAACTCTACAGTCATACTTAAAAATTGACACAAACTACAATATGTATTATTGTTTAGAAAAAAAATAACTGAAGACTGTTTTTGCTGATTTGGTTTACTCTCATTTAGTTTTCCTTTTGTTCCTTGGTGTTCCTTAGTCTTTACCTTTTTAATGCTGACTTTTAGCTTCTGTATTAGAATAATGAGTAGTTTCAAATGTCGTGGTTTTATCTCAAATACTACACTTTTACCTTAACTTTTCCCTCAAGGATACTTCAGATTTTTAGTTTTCCTCTCCTCAAGCAATATTCTTGTATTTTTTCTCCTTTATTTGGGCTTTTTTACTGTCTGTATCCCATTCTCTTATGTATGAGAGTGAACTATAGGGAGATTCTCAGAGCCTAAAGAAAAAGGAGAATTTGGATGGTGACAAATAAAACACTTACTCCCTCTTAGAGGTGAAAATTAAAGAACATGGAAAAGCTCTCAAGAAGCAGTTGCTAATCTTTCTATTAACGGTGGAGGGAATGTACAGATGAGAAAAAGACCATTACTTATTTTTTTCCTTCTCTGTTGAAAAATCTGGTTTCAATGGCTTCTGATATTTTTTTTGGTCTTTCAGCTTGTCTGAAAGGTATCACCACTTCTCTAAATGTACAGTTTTCATCTGTTCCTTTCCTGCAGATTACTGGTAGAGAAAATCTTTGCTCAGTATCTCGTTCCACACAATTTGGAAACAGAGGAGCGAATGAAGTGCTTGTACTATTTGTATGCTAGCTTGGATCCAAATGCTGTCAAGTGAGTATAGTTTGTATTCAGCAAATGCTTCCTTTCTCGGGCTTTTCCTACATTTATATCTTATTTGTCTTGTCAACATTTAAATAAAAATATAAGTAATTGATGCTTAGCATTATTTGCAAGTAGTATTTCAAAACGTTTCCCTGTTGTATACGGACTCTTACGTGTCCATTAGATACCTTGATAGTTGAGAAGAGTGGTTTTATCCATTCGTTTTCATTCAGTGAGAACAAAGCAGAGTGAAAAATGCACAAGTAAGGTTTGTGATGAAGATACCTGTAACTGAATTCTGGTTGATAGTGGCCTGTTTTTTATGTTAAAAATGTTATTTTCAGGATAACTTGGGTGGTTGTAAGATATACTCTGGCTGTCCTGCATACATGAAATTGTTCCAAGTAGAATAGTAAGAGAGCTGATTTGTAAAAAGAGAAAATTGGTTCCACCTTGTTTGGAATGGTTATTTTATTTTTATAACTTAGTAGATTTTGACTGTACCTAACAGATGTTGCACTTGTAAGAAAAATAAATAAACAATCTTGTTTACTAATACATCCAGCGTGTTCTTCCCATGATCAGATTGGTAAGATTTTCTTTTCTGGTTTTGCACTTTTGCAGAGCACTGAATGAGATGTGGAAGTGCCAGAACATGCTAAGGAGTCACGTACGAGAATTACTAGACTTGCATAAGCAGCCCACTGTACGGTTTTGAAAATATTATACTTTATCCAATGGACTTGTTAGACTAATTTACTGGGGTTTTTTAATACTATATTATTTGTTCAGTGTGACTTTATTATTCTGTTGATTTCCTTATGTAGACAATGTTCCATTCTCATAAGTAAAGTTGCCTTCAGTAATGCTTAAAGGTATATGGTCTCCTTATGTTTACCATTATTTTATATTACTAGTTTGGAAACTAAACTAAAACTTTGGAAAAAAGTTTCTAAATTTTCCAAGTTTTTTGTTTTCTTTTGACATACCTTTTTTGCTTCTTATTTTAGAACATATTTTGAGAATGGAATATGTTGTAACATAAAGTCATTATTTGATTGTTTGTTTGAAAACAGAAGTTAAGTATTTATATTGGAATTTTACTTACAAGCATATCTTAAAATTAGGAGAAACTTTCAATAGAAGGGCAATGCCTTGGGGTTTTGGTTTGGGTGTAGGCTTGGAGGAATTGTTTGTTTGAGGTTTTTTTTGAGATCTTTTTCCAATGAATGATTTTGATGTGTTATGTGAAGTAGCGAATTTGTGGAGTTCTTTGATATTGCAAGAAGGTTCTCCCCCTTTTTCTGTGTGTAGTAGTTGCCAGTGATACTGATATATTATTCTAGTGTTTATTCTTAAAACAAAAACATAGAACATAAGATTCCAGAGTAGAATATAGCACTGCAGAAGAACTAACAGATCAGCTTAAAGGTATACTTTATAAAAAAGAAATTTATTATTTGTTTGTTTGTTCTTTTGCTGTTGTCCTCAGTCAGAAGCAAATAGTGCTGCTATGTTTGGAAAGCTGATGACCATAGCAAGTAAGTATTAATAAGTTCTGTAAACTGTTATTACAGCATTCTTGGAAATTGTATTTATGTGAATCTTGGCATAATGAAGTGGCAAATTTATCTTATCTTAAATTGTGTTTAATTGTACAGAAAACCTTCCAGATCCTGGAAAAGCACAAGATTTTGTGAAGAAATTCAATCAGGTTCTGGGTGATGATGAGAAACTTCGGTCCCAGCTTGAACTGTTAATTAGCCCTACATGTTCTTGTAAACAGGCAGATGTCTGTGTGGTAAGGAAATGGAAAAGCAAACTTTTATTCCTTAAATATTTGTGCTTAAAACAGTTATTTGTGATTAATTGTCTCTTTTGGTACTTTAACATGATTTTTATTTATTTATGATTTTCATAGAATAGCTTCTTTTTTAACCTGTTGATATTATGGAAAATATAATTAATGATCGTCATCTTGCTTCCTAAGAAAACATTAGCTTTATTCCTTCCTGGGATTCTGAGCATCAAGCATAAAGTCTAAAAGACTAATTTAATTTTAAAAAAATATTTTATTTTGAGTGTCTTTTTTATGCTAAGGTTCCTAAACTGACTTGTGACACCGATGAAAATTATTCTGAGTACCTGCAAGCCAAAGCCAAATATTGTACCACCTGCATATTATTCATTTATTTTTCTTCCTAGAATGTTACTTTGATCACTCTCTCTCTCTCTCTCTTGTTTAACGTCTTTGATGAAAATACACACCTTAATAATAAATCAGACTTTTCTAGGGATTTACAGATTGTGCCAATTTTTTTTTTTTTTTTTTCATTATGGTCCCAAAATAAAGCAAGCGGTTTCACTGACAGAAATCGGAGTAGAGAACATCACCAAACAAACATAGGTTGCTTGGGTTTTGTCTAATGGCTCTGAATTTGTCCAGGAAGGAGAACGGAATAACCATCAGATTTACATCCTAACCACTTGATGTATAGAGTATGTCTCCTTCTAAACCAGTAAATTTTGCACTTTGGGAATGCAGTGATGTTTCTTCCCTCTTCCTAAAGATAATTTAACATAACAGAACAGTTTCCTAGTTTGTAGGATCTGCATCATCCAACCGTTTAGGAGAAGGAAGGTCAGGAAGGTCATTTCCTTGAGAGAATTTTAGACTTCTGTTCAAAACAAAAAATACCTTCTTATCCATCCTCTGCTGCGTTTGCAGCTTAATTTAATGTTCTTGATGTGTGGGGCATTCAGAGGGGAAAAATTTTTTTTGGATCCAAAACGTTCATAAGCAAGTACATAGGGTCTGAACATCTGTTGTTGCCAAGGTAGTGTACTGCTTCCGCACATCTGCAGTAGTGTAGCTTTTAGTCCAGTTTTACCATCATTGCTTATGAAATGTCACACATACAACAGGGTTACATACAGATTTATGGATTACTCTTGTCAACATAGATAAATTTAAGTTCCTTCTATGTTGCACTTAGCTCTCTGGATTCTGTTTTGGATCTGGCCTGCAGTTCTGTAAGAAACTCTGAAGAACTCTCACTAGAAACCTATGTACATCTTACATTTAAAGAGTTTGGTAAAGTATGTCTGCTTTCAATATAATGGGATAAAGAAAGATTTAGAGATGACAACAGCCCCCCTTAAAGTATATTTCACTGATTATATAGGCAATTCCTGTGGTTAAAAGAAGTGTCTGTATTTAGCTCATTCAACATGCTTAAGAAGTCAGTAAAATCAGTATAATTCTTGTTTGTATTTAACATTCTTGTAGAGAGAGATAGCCCGGAAACTTGCAAATCCCAAGCAGCCAACAAATCCTTTTCTGGAAATGGTCAAATTTCTTTTGGAAAGAATTGCTCCTGTACATATCGACTCAGAAGCCATTAGGTAAGTTTGAAAGATCATATATGTAATCACACATGAGTGATTATAAAGGTGATTTAAAACAAATTTTTAAAAATAATTTAAATAAAGGATTTTCTTGGGATTTAGATTAGTCTGATGTAGCAATAAATATGCTTCTTAAAAAAAAAAAAACAACAAAAAGGCAAACAAAAAAACTAACAACACTTTCTGTAGATGTCTTAATTTCCAGCAGCCTAGAGAATTTTTGTTTAATACTTCTTTGCAGTGCTGTCTGCAAATTATTTAAAAAATATAGTAGTTGTTTCTGGTGAAAACTGCTATTTGTGGGGCTTAAGGTGAAAATTATGTTCATAATTTTCACATAGTTAACTGCAGCAGTCTTCTGTATAGCAGTTGAATTAATTAGTTTTTGTGGGATTGTGTAAGAAAAATGTTTGGATTTCTTTTGAGACTTGTCTGGCAGCCTAATTACATTCTGAAACTCATGAAACTATGTGTTGATCTGAATGCTGCCAACATGGTGGGATTTTTTTGTTGTTTTTTTTGTGGGTTTTTTTCCTAAAGAATTAATTTTTCAGAAAGCTAAATCAGAAGGAAAAGGAAAAATTGAATAGCTTGATTAAAAAAGGAAAAAAAACCAACCAAAAACAAAACAAAACCCCCCCCAAACCCTCACAAAAACTAAAACCAAAAACCAAACACCCCAACACCTCCCCCATAATGAACTACTACTTTATTGTCAAAAACAAGTAATTTTGCTGGTATCTCCAGCTTTTAACACTGTCCCTTGTCACATTCATTTGCTTTTTTCTTTTTCTATCTCTTATTTCAGTGCACTAGTAAAACTAATGAATAAATCCATAGAAGGGACAGCTGATGATGAAGAGGAGGGTGTAAGTCCTGATACTGCTATTCGTGCAGGACTTGAACTTCTCAAGGTAATCTACATTAATGCAGCTATAATTTGCAATGGAAGGGACAAAAGTGGTTATGACTAATGAATTAATGTTAATATGGTTTTAATAATTGTTATTTAGATAATTACTTTATTAACGTATGAAAAATGTTTGGTTATTAGTGCTTACTTGAGAAAAGATTAATGAAAGATGGTTTTTTTGGAAGAAGTATGTTTTGGAAAGGGTGCCAAGAGCTGAAGTACACACATGAAAGCAGAAATTGGTTTCTGCTTAGGGAAGTCGTATAGAAGAAGGTGCAGAGGTACAGTGAGAAAAAGACAAACGGGGAAATTAGGAGGGGAATGTTCTTTGGGTCCTGTATGGTACCGTAAGAAAAGCAAGCAATAAACTCAAGAGCCGAGTTACATGAGGAAAAAAAGGGGGACAGGGGTGTTCTCAGTGGTGATGACAAATGGCTGGGGGAGAATGAAGGGTTTGAAATATCTGGAAAACATCTGTGATGGATTTGGCAGTTCACTAATGAGACTTGATTTTCAGTGTGTTAAAAAGGGCAGTATAAAATACAGGAGGGAGTGGAGGGGAAGGTTATGTAATTAGAGTGAGACTTCTCAGAAGTATGAATGAATGAGGTGGAGTTTATGGAGACATATCACACCAAATTTGGTAATGGCAACCATCATCCAAATAGTTACACAGAAGTATGCAAGGAAGTAATGTCTGTTTGCTAATGTAGCTCAGAAAAGTCGTCTGCCAGAGTTGAAGATTTTGTTGCTGTGACATGGACATCTTTGATAATGTTATTTCACACATTGATGCTCACACAAGTAGGCAACTATGATCAAAGAAACCAAGATAAGATAAATCTAAAGAATACACAAAATACATGCAACTTCTCATTGTTTCATTGTTCTCCCTACGTTATTTTATCTAAATGTCACTATACTTAACATAGTTTTGTTTTGGGATAACCTTTTATTCTCTCTTGCCCTGCCTTGAATCTCTGCATGCTTAGTTTCTTATTTGACATTTCTCCTGTTTAACAGAATGTGTTATGTTTCATTAGCTTTAGATTAAAATGACAGTAATCTGTGTTTTGTTTGTAGATCTCTTAACTTTGATTTCTTTTCTGCTCAGTGACTATAGATTCTGGAGAAATTAAGATTTCAGTTAAGTTAGAAAAAAGCTTCCTTAAGTAGATTGGAATATAAATGAACACTTTTGAATAAGTGTTCATTTAATATGTTTACATATTAAAATAATGTAATATTTTATAAAATATTTGGAGGAGAACCTGAAGAACAGAGCATAGATTAATTTATTTGAAAATGCCTATATCACCTTCTCCAAAATGCAGTTATTGAATGCAGTAATCTTATATGAGCGTGTAATAGCTATTTGTGTTGATGGTAATGCTAATAAGCAGACATAATTTTGTTTTTCTGATGATTCATTTACCATGAATAAATATACCTTTGTTTTAATGTGTATCTGCAGGTTCTGTCCTTTACACATCCTACCTCGTTCCACTCTGCAGAGACCTATGAGTCTCTGCTGCAGTGCCTCAGGATGGAAGATGATAAGGTAGCTGAGGCAGCCATACAGATTTTCAGAAACACGGGTCACAAAATAGAAACAGACTTGCCACAGATAAGATCGTGAGTGTATTTCTTTACATGCTGCTTTTCATACCTGGAATTCTGCCTCTTGATAGTTTATTCAATGTGTTGCCTCTAAAATTACTTTATAGTCTTGAAAATAAGAACAGCTGCTCTTCCATCATTTTGTATTCCTTCACTACCTTTCTATCTCTTAATTTTTAAATTCTGTGTTCTCACAATTTTTGTGTATGTATTGAAGATGCTAGGTACTTCTTAAAAATCATCTTCTTACAGACACTTTAAAAACAGCGTGTAGCATGTTTCCCAAGTTACAAAATAAGCAACAGCAAAAATATGGTGAAGATGTAATTCCTTGGCATCGTTTCTACTCGTATCTGTCCTTCACACAATTTTTCTATCTTTGTAAGGAACAAAAATATGATCTCTGATGGTTAACAGCTCTATTTGTTTTGAAACAAGTTGGGAAACGAGATCCAAAAGCAGGCATGAATTTCTAACAAAGAATAGTTATCAGTCTATAAGTCATCATTATACTGCTGATTAAAGCTGTATAATCTACTAGGTATTCACAGACTATTTAAAATGTTGTGGGTAACATCTAAAACCTTAAAATTGGCCTATTAGTAACTAACTAATCCAGATTATAAAGCACAGGCTTCAAGACCTCATATATTGAAATAGTGTCTCAGGAATTACTATGCTAAAATGTGTACTAATGTGCACCTTAAGTTCTCAGTGAGTTGAAGATGTAACCTTAGCGGTTCTTACGGATTTGAAACAGATTTTGGGCAAAAGTCTTACAAGTTCATGTACGGGGTGCTTTTTAAGACACTTTTAAGGGTGAATAGAAGGAAAAGCCCAGCAATACCCATTGTCAGTATAGTTCCCAGTGTAGTCCAAGTTGTCTATAGTTCCATGCTAGAGTTTAGTCAAGACTGTGCATTGCTGGGGTATATCATCTTCTGTCAAAGGAGCTGGCATCACTGACATTTCTTTTGGCTTCATGCTTTAGCCAGTTGTTGATGAAGTATAGTCTGGGCAGTCTCAAATAACTTAAAAATATGACTGTCAAAATGGAGGTTTAGCCCTTGGCATGGTTTGCAAGCAAGTCAGGTTAACATCTGAAAGCCAAAACCAGGTAAGTGTTTAAACTGACACAAAGAAAAAGAAGTCTGAGAACAAGTAGATATTTGAGATGTCATATATTCAGAAATCTTTACTGTTAACAAAAGATTTGTTATAATCTGCAAGATGGTTTATTTAAAGTGACCTGTTTTTTTTTAAAACCACTTGTGTGAGCAAGCTGCCTGCTGTCCTTTGAAGTAGTGTTCACCAGCAGTAGTCCAAGTTCTTCCTCAAATGGAAAATGAATAGGTTTGTGCGCCAGTCCGTGGACAAGGACTGCCGTATGACTCTAGAGTCTGACAGGAGCATAGGCCACGCTCAAAGAGAGCGTATGGACCACATGTAAACTTGCAGATGTAAACATGTAAAGGTGTGTGTAGATATGTCAGGTGTCACCTTTTGCAGATTTATGTCAGTCGGGCTGTGGTTTGTACCTGATGCACCAATGCTTGGCAAAAACCCTTTAATGTGCATGTAGTTACACTATGAAAACTGTAGATTAGGCACTGAAGCTTATTTTAAGTGTAGGTTCTACTGAATTCTTTGCTATTTTGGTTTTACTTAATCCAATTTGCAGATTCTTAACAGATTTGAGAAGAGATGTTCTACTTTAGGATACGATAACATTTTCTAGGGGTCTTTGCTTTGGAGTTTTGTGTGGTTTTTGAGGAAAATGTTTGAGACCTCATTCTTTCAACCCTGCAAGCTCTTCTTCCACATCTTGTTGCTAATTTTGATTATGTAGAATGTGTCGGTGAAGGCTGGGTGCTAAATAATCCCTGTACTGAATGTGTTGTTACTGAGCCTTTCAAGAAAGCAAGGAAGTTTTTTTTAGATATTTCTGTATCAGACACTTTCTAGGTAATTTTGTTTGCTTGTGTCAGTTGCTGGGTGAGTTGCATGGTAAACCTCACCAGTTAGTGTCTCAGACAATGACCTCTCAGAGGACAGGCCTCTCTGCATTCCAGCACACTCTCAGGAGTGGAACCAAACAGTCTGACCAACCTCGACCTGGTTTCTAGAGTGGCTTTTACCCTGCTGGGTGGACTCTGATAGATTTCAGGGCATTCAAATGTAGAAGTTCAAAACAAAGCAGTTGTTCACTTGAGTGTGCATTGCAATTAACGACCACAGTTTGTGGTGGGTTGACCCTGGCTGGATGCCAGATGCCCACCAAAGCCCACTCTATCACTCCCCCTCCTCAACTGGGCAGGGGGGAGAAAAATACAAAAGGCTCGTGGGTTGAGATAAGGACAGAGAGAGATCACTCACCAATTACTGGCACAGGCAAGCAGACTTGACCTGGGGGAAAAAAACAAATTTTAATTTATTACCAATCAGACAAGGATTATGAGAAGTAAAACCAGATCTTAAAACACCTCCCCCATCCTTCCTGCTTCTCGGGCTTAACTTCTCTCCCAGTTTCCACCTCCTCCCCCCAGCAGCACAGGGGGACAGCGAATGGGGTTGGGGTCATTTCATCACACGTTGTTTCTGCTGCTCCTTCCTCTTCAGGGGGAGGACTCCTTCCCCCACACCAGTGTGGGGTCCCTCTCACGGGAGACAGTCCTCCACCAACTGCTCCAACGTGAGTCCTTCCTGTGAAAAACAGTTCTTCATGAACTGCTTTAGCATGTGTCCTTTCCATGGGGTGCAGTCCTTCAGGAACAGACTGCTCCAGCGTGGGTCCCCCATGGGGCCACAGGTCCTGCCATCAAACCTGCTCCAGCCTGGGCTCCTCTCTCCACGGGCCACAGGTCCTGTCAGGAACCTGCTCCAGCGCAGGCTTCCCGCAGGGTCACAGCCTCCTTTGGCATCCACCTGCTCCGGTGTGGGGTCCTCCACGGGCTACAGGTGGTCATCTGCTCCACCATGGACCTCCAGGGACTGCAGGGGGACAGCCTGTCTCACCCTGGGCTTCACCACAAGTTGCAGAGGAATCTCTGCTCCAGCACCTAGAGCACCTCCTCCCCCTCCTTCTTCACTGACCTTGGTGTCTGCAGGGTTGTTTCTCTTGCGTCTTCTCACTCCTCTCTCCAGCTGCAAAGTGTGCAGCTTTTTTTTCTTCCCTCTCTTTCTTTTTTTTCTTAATTCTGTTATCACAGAGGCGTTACTGATGGGCTCGGCCTTGGCCAGTGGTGGGTCCGTTCTTGTAGCCGGCTGGCATTGGCTGTGTCAGACATGGGGGAAGCTTCTGGCAGCTTCACACAGAAGCCACCCCCGCACCCCCCCAGCCCATGGCTACCAAAACCTTGCAATGCAGACCCAATACAGAGTTAAAGCAGTAAAGGCGTATAAATATACTGATGTTTAATGGTTATTCCCAGCTTTCATAATTCTTTTTCAGCCCTGTCACTTCCAAGCTTGAATAAGCAGCCCAGGAGTTTACCCTAGCTGAACCTATCAGGTTCCCTCTACCTTATATTTGGCTTCCTAAACAGCCTTATTTTGATCATTATTTTCTTTCATGTTTGATTTTTCCCTGTGGGCTTTTTTCTGCTTAAATGTTTACAGTCAAGATGTTCAACAGGTATTAGTAAATACAATTCTGTCCTGCTTTTCACTTTATGATTATGATCTTTCCTGAACAGACTTCAAAAGAATGTTTGATTTATAAGACAGTGAGGATAGATTTGTATAGGTGGAGAGCTTTATTTTTTTGTAGATCGCAAATTGCATTTTGAAGTATTTTGTTTCATGTTCACAGAACACTAATTCCGATTTTGCATCAGAAAGCAAAAAGAGGCACTCCTCATCAAGCAAAACAAGCTGTTCACTGTATACATGCCATATTTTCAAATAAAGAAGTGCAGCTTGCACAGATCTTTGAGGTATGTCTTGCTTTTTTGGTTGTTCTTAATTGATACTAGTAATTAACATTAATTCATATCATTAACAGATAACAATTTATGAGGTTAGGAAGCCTACAGGTGCATGGTAGTTGAGATAAGTCATTAATTTTACAATAGCAAATTATCAATATTTCTGTCTTACAGTCACAATTTTGTAATATTCTGATGTCTGATAGATAAGGTATTCCTTTTAGTCTACATGAGAAGAGTTAGAGGAAAATAACCTAAATATGCTAGAATGATCCACACTAAATCCCATGAGGACACAGTTAGCAGATACTAAATGAGAGATAACATCCTCTATTTTCAAACTGTATTAAATTACCATGCTTTAAGGTCTTTGCACATGCAGCACTTTTTCACTGAGGAAGCTAGTGCCAAATAACTACTTAACTTTAAGCTCAGATAGTAGCTTACTGCTCACTTACTGCTTGCTTAGACAAGTTGTAAAGCCAGAAGTTGCCTTATACGGAGCAGAGAGGTTATTACTTTTCTCTGTAATCCCTTAAATAATAACATTATTAATCTGCACTTGTAAAATATCTTAGGTTTTTAATCTTGGCTGTCTTTGAACCTATGTATTATTCAGAAGTGTGAAAAGCTTTGAATTAAGCTTACAGAGTTTGATCTCTGCTTGGAGTTCTGTGAGAGTGCATGTTCTCTCCCTAATACCAGAATACAATGTGAGGGTGATGGGTGATACAGCAGCACAGAATTATCCTGGTGACTGTTACCTGGAAGGAAATACTGATTGTTAATAGAAATATCCCTGATGGTTTCCAAGGTTTTTTTTACCTGCTGTTATTTTCTGCCATTTGCAGTTAGGGATTCAGGTTTTCACAGCTGCTCAATAGAACAGAGTCAGAATTTTTCCCATGTCTCCCAGGCTTAAATATAGTTTTACCATTAAAACAGGAAGAGAATATAAAATTTGTTTTGCATTTATCTCATGTGAGATTTTTGGTTACTCTGTTAATTAAAAAATAACATTTTCTCCATTTTGATTTGCTAACTTTATTAATTCTGATGGAAAAACTGTGAAAAGCATCAGCGATCTAGCAGTAAAATAATTTATTTTTAAGCATGCTAGTTTATTTATCTATAGTAGAATTTTTTTTTTTTTTTTTTTTTTTTCTTCCTCAGCCTCTTAGTAGAAGTTTGAATGCTGATGTACCTGAACAACTTATAACTCCACTAGTCTCGTTGGGTCATATTTCTATGTTGGCTCCAGACCAGTTTGCTTCCCCAATGAAATCTGTTGTTGCAAATTTTATTGTGAAAGATCTCCTAATGAATGATAGGGTAAGATTTTCTTTTTTGGGGGAGTCCTTACTATTCTGTTTGCGTGTTATTAACTCTGTGGGGAATAGAGCTTTCTTGTTAAATGAGTCAATAAAAGAACGTTCTGTAAATGGCTAGTACAATGATAATTGCATTATAAAAGATCTTTGAAAGAAAGCTTAGTCCGTGACTTTTTTCCGGTTTTATTTCTACATTTTCTGTGTGGGTTGAACCAGTTCTTAAACTGACATGAATGTCTGTAGTCAACAGGTGAGAAAAACGGAAAATTGTGGTCTCCAGATGAAGAAGTTTCTCCAGAAGTACTAGCAAAGGTGAATGATCTGCTGTCAGTAATCTGTCAGATCTGCTGTGTATATTTGAGATTAAAGAGTTACTTTTTCCCAAGTTGTGCAATGGAGAGGATTAGAATAAGTCTGTTTGGGTACTGTTGTACCAGTCTCCTTAGAATATGGAGTGTTCTCGAGTTTTTGTGGATTATACACACAGTTACAGAACTGGTAGAAACTGTGCATTGTGGTGTCTTCACTTACCAATATTAATTATGCTGAATGTTGAGCAAATTAAGAGATTCAAAAGTTTTAGTTTTCCTTACAAGAAAAGTAATCTGATTTCATTGGCTGTAAACAGCTTTGAAATAAATTGAGATCCTGGTGAATTTTATTCATTCATCTTCATAGGCTATTTACTGTTAATCTAATTATGGCCAGTTCTGGAAATGTTTATCTAGTTACTCTTATTTTTAATCATGTAGCAAGTATCCTGCATCCTCTAGATGCACTTGTGAGATGACACTGAACCATAATTGAAATATCCTGATGTCACAAAGACTTGCTGCTTCCTTCTTCACTCTAAATATTTACTGCTTCATTCTGTTCCTTTAAAAAAGGTATCAGCTCTAATAAATAGGAGTCTATGGAAATTTCAGTTTGACAGCAGTATGTTTTAGTGCCTTATCAACTCCAGGATGTAAGTTCATTGTTGATTTGTTCATGTTTGATAGGTGCAAGCAATTAAACTTTTGGTACGCTGGCTGTTGGGGATGAAAAACAACCAGTCGAAATCCGCAAATTCCACACTCCGGTTATTATCAGCTATGCTCGTCAGTGAAGGAGACTTGACAGAGCAGAAGCGAATCAGGTCAGGTTTTGTTCCTTTCAGGCTTCTATCAGTTTTGTTGTAGAATTTCAAAGATTATTAATTCTTTGGGGGTTTGTTTAGAATTTTAAGGTGAATGCAATTTTGGCTAATGGGATGATAGAAAACAGATGTGATTCGAGTTTTAATATTAGTGGAATGTGCTTGTTACTCTCTTTGTTACAATTTACTGATATTCTAACTCAGAACCCTGTAGATATCTTGATAGTAAGAGACATTCTAGGTGCAAAAGACATGCAGGAGTATCTTTGAAAACAATTGAGTGATGAGATTTAATACAGTTAGGAGCTGGGTGATCTTGGGTGGAGTTTCTTAATCCCGGCAGTGAGGTAACTTTGCACCTTATCTTCATTCTGAGGGTGAAGGAAGGAAAACCTGTGGGAAAAGTGTTGCTTTCATTTAGATATTGATATGAAAACAAGGAACTTGACTCTTCTCCTTTCACTATTTTACTGGAATTAAGTTTGGGGTTTTTTTGGTGGGGAAAGCAGAGCACCTTATTTTCACAAATTTGGTTGGGTTAATTTAGCTTGATGTAAAGCTGTAGAACTGTGATCTGATCTGACAGAAAAGCCTTAATAGCTCATTGATCTTGTAAAAAGAAGAAATCATGACATGCAAGTAACTTAAGGATAGTTGTGGTGAGTTGTTTTGTTTGGTTTTTTTACTTTCTTGTGTTTGTATAGTAAATCAGATATGTCTCGACTGCGATTAGCTGCTGGTAGTGCAATAATGAAGCTTGCACAGGAGCCCTGTTACCATGAAATAATTACCCCAGAACAGTTCCAGCTCTGTGCACTTGTCATTAATGTAAGTAACTGCATTTGAATTGAAGTGACTCTTAATTCATTGAGTTCAGAGTCCTTACATCTGTGCTTTTTTTACTGCTACACTGAGTATTTTCTATTCTTCACTGCATCTTTCGGAAGAGTTATATTTATTGTGCTGCACGTGTTGATATTTTAAAATGTCTCCTCGTAATTCCACCTTGAATGCTTTGGTTTTTTTTAAAGATGATGATTTTTATGGTTGCACTCTTATGTTTTATGTTGCTGTAGGATGAGTGCTACCAAGTGAGGCAGATCTTTGCCCAGAAACTGCATAAGGCACTTGTGAAATTACTGCTCCCTTTGGAATATATGGCAATCTTTGCTTTGTGTGCCAAAGACCCTGTGAAAGAGAGAAGAGCACATGCCAGACAGTGCTTGCTCAAAAACATCAGTATACGAAGAGAATATATTAAGCAGAATCCTATGGCTAACGGTTGGTATTTCAGTAAAACTGTGAAGAAGAAAAATACAATAGATACTAAACTGGAAGGAGTAATCACTGAGAGTTAAGGAAATCGCTTTTGTAAAGAAACGCTGGATAAGTTTAATTTGTTCCCTAATCTTTATATTAGATACATTCAAATCTAAATTTACTGAATTTAGCATTAGCATAAACCATGAAATACTTCTCTGTACATTGCTGAGAAATACACATGTAAAATACAATGCTGTTATTGTGGTAGTTGTTTTGCTCAAAAAATAAAATATTGGTTTTTGATCTTCTAGGCTTTATGACCTTCCTGAAGTAAGACCAAGTAGTTTTGTAGTAGTAAAACTCATTCATTTATTTTTAATGCTTCATTAGAAGTAAAATTTGTAGGAAGAAAACGCAAGTCAAAATTTTACATTTGGAATTTGAAAAAGTAATACTTTCAAAAAGTGTTTCTTGTGATGCATGTGTGTGCATGTATTATAGAGGTTATTTATTATTTTTTTGTTACTGTAGAAAAATTGCTGTCCTTGCTGCCTGAATATGTTGTACCATATATGATTCACTTACTGGCACATGATCCAGATTTCACAAAACCTCAGGATGTTGATCAGCTTCGTGATGTCAAAGAGTAAGTGTTAAATGATTCTGGAATTGTTATGCTGAGAAACTTTCTTTGCTTGGAAAAAAAAATATTAGGAAGAGGAACTCTTGGTTTTATCAACAGTATTTTGCAAAACAAGAATCTTGGAAATGTGTAACACTTTAACTAAGGGAAGAAGGTATCAACAACTGCTGAGCAGTACATTCTGAAAGCCCAAATGGTAGCCTGTAGGTCACACCATAGTATACCAAATTAGTGAGTTGTCTAGGCTTCTCCTAAAGTGAAGTAATGATTTTAGGTTCTTGTATTTGTGCCTAGGAGTATCTGGTACAATTTCCCAACACACTTAGCGATGCCAAGTAATGTCAGTTCAAAAATTTTGGCACTTATACAGAGCTTCTCAAAGACTTGAAAACATGCCACTGGTGCTGGATCAGAGTCCTGCTTCACTGGAAACGTTTTTCTTTTTTCTTTTCTTTCTTTCTTTCTTTTTCCTTTTTTTCCCCCTCCCCTATGCAAACCTACTAGAATTCTTGATAAGTTTGCTGCTGCCTTATTTGCACTATACATCTGCAGTGCTGGCTTAGTGGTTCTTAATGTATTCAGCACAGATTATTGTACACAAGCCTGTCATACAGCAGTTTGTTCTGTGCTGTTTCCAGTTTGAGACCTTCTTACATACCTCAAATAATCTTTCATACCTAAGTATAACTTTTGTATTTCATTGTTTTTTGTAATAAGTTTAAAAAAATAGTTAAATTTTAACACTTTTTAAAAATTGTTAAAGTGTTCCCTCCAGCTTTAATTTTAGTGTTTTGTTTCTTTTTTTCTTGTATTTATTTTTGTTGGAACTGTGAGATACATTGTTTGGGTATTACAGAGGTGTTTATAACCACATACTACAATATACATCATAAGAAAATCAGTTCATTCTTGGCACAAATAGACATGTTCACATCTTAATTCTTCTTGCACCTTCACCTGTGAAAGTCCATGTCTGATTCTTTATTTAAATTAAAAATTCAGTTTGTTCTGGTTTCTGAGTTTCTTGACTCACACCTGGTCAGAACCTGGAGTAAGTGAAGATGCCTTACCTAATCATGAAGACTGTGCTTTGTCCCAGGACTCTCTGTTCCTGGCATCATCTGAAAGCACTCTCCAGTGCATTCTTTGTCCAAAATGCATGGAACAAGTTCTGATTCGCAGTCGTTGAGTTAATACTTTCTCTGAGAAGTGCTTTCTTGTGCACAGAGCTTTTTTGGACACCCCTTGTATAGCTCTCCTTTGTTGTTAAGTTTCCTCCCTCATGTTTGTCACAGGCTGGCTGAACTAGCCAGAGAGGACTGCTCCAGACAAAGAAATACTCTGTACAGGCATTTTGGCAAGAATACTTCTCTGAAGAGTCTCCTGAGATAAATGCAAAACATTTTTCTCATATAATGTAATACAGTGTTTCTTTCAAGAGTTCTGAGAGTCATAGTGTTTACTTAAAAGTATTAACATAGATGCTTGCAGACTTGGAAAAGCAGACTGACGGTGTTCTGTAGTTCTCTCCCTAGTTCATGTTTGTTTTACGTGGCCTAAACACAGTCACGTAAATGAAACACATGCTTAGCAAGTTCCTTAACCATAAGCTGTGATATTTATTCTTACAAAGTTTTTTAAGCTTGTCCTACAGAGGTATATTTGGGTTTGAGTTTGTTCTTTATTTTGAGTCAGTGTCTTTTTCTTCTGAATCCATATTCCAAAAATACTGAAATGGATACAGCGAATGAACTTATTTTCTGTGATTGTATTCTTCTATGTGTATATTTTTCTGCATGCAATCCCACTGTTGTTCTGGAAAGGTCTTGTTCAGGGTTGATAATGATTTATTTCATTTGTTGATTTAGTGAGGAAATCAGGTTACTGAAGTTGACATATGTTAGCTGGAATTACCAAGGTAAAATTTGTCCTCAGTAGTCATCTTTGGATAACCCAGGGTTTTGGAGAAGCTGGGTCAGTGTGGTGTGTTATCAGTCCTGTGTTCATCCCTTTTAAGTTCTTGAGAATAATGAATAGATAGATGTAAAGGTATCTAACACATTTACGTAAAGCCTTTGTAGCTCTTGGATGCAACTCGGAATACAAATACCTTAGTTGAACACCAGATAACTATTGAAGTGTTTTGATGGAGCACAACTCTTTTACTTTGAATTTTTGAGAGAAATGTTCTTTCATCTCTTGCATTACAATCTTTTAATTTGTATCAGTTAAGAAGGTTGGGGCTTTTGTGGACAGGGAATTCTAATGTTCCGTCATCCTGTTTTTCTAGTTATTTTATTAGCATCTTTCTACAAGGTAATCTCTCTTCCAGAGCTTCAGAGTTAAATTAGCTACTGGCAAAGTTTGCATTTCTCAGACCCACCCATATGTCTTTCCCAACTAAGTATTATTTTACCATATTATGACTGTTGTTGACCCTCCAGCCACCTGCAGCTCTGAAGGTTCATAGCAGATGATAGCGTGGATGGACTACTTGTGTTTTGTATCATAATTGAAAGATTCTTTAAACAAACTTTTAGTCAAAATATAATGGGATCCTCCCTATAAATAAACTATATTTAAAGAAAGAAAACTTGGGCAGCTAATGCCATTATGTCTGTCTGTAAGGATTTCTTTTCCTCCTATATGGAGCATTAGCAAGAATCTGACCTGTTGAGTTTTGGATCTCCTCTCCTGTGTGAGTTCCAGTATTAAACCATGTAGTGTGGGTAACTGTCTAGCACCAGTATGATTTGTTTAAGCCTGTTCTGAGTGTGATCATGGTAGGCATATCCCAAGGTAGTTATTACAGAATTTCATGTAGGTGATGGTAGCACCAGAATTCTTGCTTCTGATCATATTTGGAAGAGAAAAAATATGTTTGGTCGACCAGTGTTTACAAATGTAATAGAGAAGCACACTAATTTGGCAGATTTATTACAAAGAGTATGATTAAGACTCTGTGTGTTAAACGTCTAGACTCTCTGTTTACACCTTCGAATTATGTTACCTGATTAAGATATCTTCAAATTGATTGTGGTTTCTTAAGAAAAAGCTAGTACAGCTGACAAAAAAAATTAAGACATTGCTGTATGTGGGAGCTGCAGTATAAAAGCTGGAATGTAATTGCTTGTGGTTTTGTGGCTTTTTAGGTGCCTGTGGTTCATGCTTGAAGTTTTAATGACAAAGAATGAGAACAATAGCCATGCCTTCATGAAAAAGATGGCAGAAAACATCAAGCTTACCCGAGACGCTCAGTCTCCTGATGAGCCAAAGGCCAATGAAGTAAGAAATGTAATTCACATAAGTGTTGGGTGGTGGGCTGAGGATTTCACAAGCAGTTGATGAACAGGCTTTGCAGGAAATATGAAAGCACCAGCTCAGACATTTTTATGGTCATTTAGAGAGAGTGTTAATTGTGAGTATTGTCTGCAGGTTGCCAGTCTCATTCTTTCAGAACCTTGCTGACCTTGTCCGGCACACAATACCTAATGAAGTTAATAAACAAAATTTGTTAAACATTCCTGTTACTACCTGCCTGCCTTATTTTAACTCCTGCTGCGTAGTTTCCTGACAATAAGTATCGCAAGCTGTTGGGGGACATACTGTATTATATGGCTACTGTTAAACCTATTAGTTTCTAGCAAAGATGAGTAACTATTTTTGGTGATTTGACTGAGCAAGAGCTTCTGTTGTACAGCGTAGGCATGTAAAGTATTACTGGTTTTTATTAAATAGTATCACATGAAAAGTGGGGACTTCTGTATGTGTTTGAAGAGCTAACAGTGTTGTTAATGATGTAATTACAGAATATGTGCTTAGTGGTGGTTATTTTAACACCTAGATTAGCAAACTACATTCTCTGTACGCTGTAAAAACAGTAAGTAATTCCTAAAGCATACTTTTCTTTTTCTCTTCAGAAACTTTATACAGTATGTGACGTAGCACTATGTGTAATCAACAGCAAAAGTGCTTTATGCAATGCAGATTCACCAAAGGACCCTGTATTGCCAACCAAATTTTTTACACAACCTGAAAAGGTAAATTTGTTAATTTAATTTCTGAAATAATAAGAGGAAATACTTTGATTTTTATAATTGAGAGCTGGTTATCTCCAAAACAGAATATGATGAGTGGGAAAATGCATGTATTTTATCCTCAGCAATTAAATCTTTTAACATCAGCTGTATGCTGTGCTATCTGTGTTTTATGAACGTGTGCCAGAAGTGTTTGTAACCAGATGAGAACTAATTAGAATAAATATTGATATGTTAGCATGTATTGCTAGATCACTTCATTAAGGTGTTTTACAAGTGCATCTGAATATATGAGAGTATATGTATATTCTGACTGTATATCTGAATTAGAATGCAAAGCAGACAAGAAAAAGGGAACATTTATGTTATCTGTGGTATGTTTGTGAGTAGCTGTTTGGCTGTTTTGCTTGCTGTGCAAGGTGGTCCTCTTACTGCCCAGTGGTAGTCTTGGTCAGTACAGCTCTACTGTCAGCAATAGCACTACTGTTCTTATAGAGGCATACTTGTAAAAAGTGTAAGTGGAACCAAAGTAATTCTCTGGACCAGACCTGATGTTTTGGTTGTACTGGAGAATACATTTCACATTTTTCAGTGTTTTAAGACTGTTGATTAACAGACTTTCCAGAGTCTGTTTAAGGAAAACTTAGTTTGCTTATTTAACTGTGAAATGGCAGATGCCACGGGGACAGGGAGCTGATGTCTGTGAAAGATACCTGCATTTAGATGTAGTGTTTTGGTCTGTTTAAACTGTATTCAGAGTGACAAAGGTAGCAACTTGCAACTTTTTTTGGAGAAAACAGCACCTCTTCTTCTCTTTTTGGACTTCCCATTAAAAAGATGCAAGTGAAAAAATAGGGAGGGCAGTTCTGCTTCACTTCAAATTATTCATGTCATTGAAGAAGAAAAAATATTAATCCCAACTTCAAGTTTGGCTTACTGTCATTCAGTAATGCTCACTACAAACCTTCTTCAAAATACTAGTTTGACCTGTCTGTTAGATTGATTAATTTATCAGCAGGTTGCATGGTGTGAAATATCTGCAGCACTTGATAGTAGCATCTGAATTGAGAAGTCAGTCATGTATATATACAAAAACAACAGCAAGATTGAGAGATCAAACACAGACTTATTTTTATTTTATTTTTATATAGGATTTCTGCAATGACAGGAATTATATTTCAGAAGAGACAAGGGTTGTTCTTTTGACAGGAAAGGTACTGTATTTTGACAAGTTACAATTCTTTGAATATTACTTGTGATGTTTTTAAATGTCCTGGACTGCTGTAGTGAAAAAATGTATTAAGAGTTTGTCTGCAGTAACTTGTGATTCTTCTATTTGATGGCATAATGAATGCCTTTAATATACTACCTGGTGAGTATAGAACACCAAGATTGTTACTTGGGTACTGATGCACAGGTTCTTGATTAACTACAACTTTTCACATAACCACAAGTTTTTCCTTTATTCAAATAATGCATAAAATTATGATGCAGATAATTAATTGTGACAATGCTAACACTGGAGTTCTTAAATTTTCTATCTTGATATAGCTGTTAATGCTGCTAAATTTAACTGCAAATGTCTACGCCTTTTTGAATGTCTCATCTTGTTTCAGACGTAATTTGGCTAATAGCTTCACAGGGGAGAGAAAATACCAAGTCGGGGTGGGGGTGGCAGGGGGCAACAAAAAAAAACCCCACATAAAAACGAGAACCTACTCTTATACCTTTTTTCCATCATCTGTCCTTTCTTGGGATTCTGAAGCTGTCTCTCCTAGGTTCTGGTTACATTATTTTGGGATGCTTTTTAGTCCAGCTCAAAAAATTTGCAATTTTTTTCTTGAGTTTAGTGAAAGAATGCTGGCTGACCTATAAAATATAAAAATCCTGAGAACAGTATAAATCATGTTTTTAATATAAAATTCATGTGCATTTATTGATTTTTCATATGCTGTGTTCCATGAACTGTTACTACATTAGTTTCTAAAGTCTTCAGTTGCAGCAGAACTTTGTGGTTGTTGTTCATTGTAAGGATAGAGACAAATGATCCCTCTGTAAATAGCTATCATCATTTAGAACGGCTTCTTCTCACAGTAATTTTTTGTTTATACAAGAAGTTTCTGCTATCAGAGCAGTTCATGTGGGTGAAGTTTGGTCAGCTGTCAGAATCCTGCCTCTCCTTGCTTCATGTTTGCTCTGTGACACCAGCCCTGATGCTGCTCAGTGAGCTGGGTTGGCGTTATGTTAGGAAGGGAGGAGGCAGGCAGAAGACCACCTTCTTTAGCAGCAGCCAGCACCAGACTAGTGCTTTAAGTATCCTCAGAAGGGTATGTCTGTCTGCTGCTGTAATTGTTTCACCTCTGACAACATTAAAATATAATCAATGAAGCATTTGTAATTTTGAAGCAAGTTTGATTGTATAAATTTAGTAAATTTCTTTTTGATGAGGCATTCAGCAAATTAAAGAAAACCTATGTCTTAACTAAAAAATCTTGCTTATTTAAGACAGCCTTTTCTCGTGCATTCTGTTAAAATAGAGGAGGGGGTGGATGTCCAGTATCAAGCTTATTTAGGTAATTCTCAGTGTTTTGGGAAAATGGATGTTTATTCCTTGCACTAACAGAATGCACGAACACTTGCTTCTTTTTCTGTCTACTTCCAGTTTGGAAAACACAGATGCATAAGGATTTCCCAGTGACTCAGACCAGTGAGCTTGGTATTGTTCATCCAGAGGAACCAGAACTATGTGATTAGGGAGAGCATGTAATCCCGCCACTTTCTGCGGTCCATTCCCCCTTGTATTTCCCCAGCATCCCATAACTTTTTAATGGGGTACTCGACTCTGCATCTGTGCCTGTTGGCTTTTATTTTTGCTTATGGACTTGTTCACAAATTTGTCTGCTCTGGGTTTGAACCTGCCAGTGCTCTGCCTTCTCAGTCTTTTGTGGCAGTAGGTGCCAGAAGTTTGCAACCTGGTGGTTGTGCAGAAGCACTTTTCTTTTCCCCCTTAAACATTTTTCTCTCTCCTATTACTTGCACTAAAAAATACTTGCACTTTATAAAATACTCAGTAAAATAAAGCAAATAACACATTATAAGAATAATATAAGTGAATATTGTGCAGTGTTAACACTAAGATGAGGCAGCTACTGAACATGTGCTCAGTAACAGGCCATTTCTACAGAGATAGTTGCCTTTTTTGCTGGCCAAATGTTTTGCAGCATCTGTGGTATCTCTCTTCTGCCTGCATCCTCATAACTTCAACACATGGGAATGAATTTTTTTTTGTGAGAATATCTTAATGAATTTTCTTGGTCTCTGAGGAAATGTAAAATCACATGAAGAACATGACATGCCAGTTATGAAAACTTCCTTGTTTTTTCTTGAGACAAAATAAAAAACTTCCTACTGCCTACCTAACCTGACTAAATCAGTCAACAGACACCAACTGTAGCAAGATCTAAAATACCATCACTGTATTAAATGTTTTTACACTGGCTTTCTGTATAGTAAGTGTATACATTTTCTGCTGTTGTAGTGAACCTAATTCTGCATTACATTTTGGAAAGCCTTTCCTGGAGGTGCTTTGCTTTGCAAATACAGGATGTTGGCACACCTTTTCAGTCCTCTAATGTTATCTAACATTCTGGGTTCTGTTGGGATTTCTCTGCCTGCTATCCCTTCAAAGCATGAGAGAAAGCAAGGCAATTGATGAAGTGCTGTTAAATGATGAGAAATAAAAGTAGGACAGACTGTTTTTTAAGTGAAGATGAGGTCTCTAGCTCTAAACTGATAGCATCATGATTGAGACTGATAATCCAGAAAAAGTAGGTTAAAATACTCAAGAAAAATATTTTTAAAAACAGATATGTATCTGAAGTTCCCATTTTTAAGATTAGACATTTTCTTTTAGCCAAAACCAACGGCTGTATTAGGTACAGTAAACAAACCATTATCTGCAACTGGAAGGAAACCATGTATTAGAACCACAGGATCCGAGACTGGAAGCAATATCAGTGTAAACTCTGAGCTGAGCTCTTCTGCAGGAAACAGATCAAGGTACAGGAGTTTTAAATTTCTTTCATCAGCTCTTTTTACTTCACATTTTCTGGTGTGCTTGCATGTTTTAGAAAAGGAGATGGTTTTGTGTGAATGCCTGTGTGTTTTAAGAGTTTCTTTATTTTGTCTAATTTTTAAAAATATAATTGTTCTATATAGGTAAATTCTCCATCTTTGCTTTTTGTTTTGGGGTGTTTTGGTTTTTGGGTTTTTTTAGTAGACAGAAATTGAGTACAGTGTTTAGGTGTGGCCTGCCTGTAATTACATAGAATACAACAGAAAGAAGAGGCACTATACTGTCTGAAATTTTGGTGGTTAATATTCATAGTATTTTTACATCAGAAAATTTATTAATTAAAGAGACCAGCTATAATTTAAGATAAACAGATTTTGCAACTCGCACATTTTTGATGTAGATGAAATATTCTGACCTATGTAAGATTAAGAACAATTTGAAAGAGCTTGCTGAAGAGGACCAAGATCTCGCTGGAAAGATGCAGCATATGATTGTAATATTTGGTCTATCTTCTAGTAAGCATTACTTTTATGTGGATCCAGAGTTTTAACATAGTCATAAATCTGGAGAAACAGTTTACAGTTTTTGATGATCCGAGGGCTGGAGCACCTCTCCTGTGAGGACAGGCTGAGAGAGTTGGGGCTGTTCAGCCTGGAGAAGAGAAGGCTCTGGGGAGATCTTATAGCGGCCTTCCAGTGCCTGAAGGGGCTGCAGGAAAGCTGGGGAAGGACTTTTCAGAAGGGCAGTTAATGACAGAACAAGGGGAAATGGCTTTAAGCTGAAAGAGGGTAGGTTTAGATTGGATATTAGGAAGACATTCTTCACTGTGAGGGTGGTGAGACACTGGCACAGGTTGCCCAAGGAAGCTGTGGATGCCCCCTCCCTGGAAGTGTTCAAGGCCAGGCTGGATGAGGCTTTGAGCAACCTGGTCTACTGGAAGGTGTCCCTGCTCATGGCAGGGAGGTTGGAACTGGATGATTTTTAAGGTCCCTTCCAGCCCAAACCATCCTGTGATTCTGTGATTTACACTTTCGATTTAAAGATTGTTTAATTTGTTTTGGAATTTATTAACTGGCTAAGATAAGGAGTTAAAGAAAGTAGAGAAAGTCAGTCTAGTTGCTACATTCCATAAGGCCAAAGGGAAGTATAACTCAGTTCAGAATTTCTTCAATAAGTGTGCATAATACGTGCTGTTGTATGTTTGGGCAAATTAACTTGAAGTTCGAGCGTTGCTGGTCTTTGTTTCTCTTCACTGCCTTTGCCAGTATTGTTTTTTTCTATCTGGAAAAAGAACACAGCCTCATTTAGAGCATTGGTCTTAAGTCTGAAAAAAAAAATTACATGGCATTGTTGTCTGTGATAAGGGGTTTGGCTCAGTGACTAGCCAATCCCTTTCAGACCTATCCCAGTTCTGGGAAAGAAAATGTAAGTATGGACTCAGGCAAATTCAGCTCTTTTCTTTTAACTGATTTAGCCTGTCTGCATATTATTTTATTTATTTATTTTAATAATTGCAAACATTTTTATTATTTTATTTTGGTTTTATGTTGTCTTCATATGATACCAGGGAACAAAGTTCAGATATATCAGAAACTGGCGTCAGTGAAAATGATGAAAATCCTGTGAGGATTATTTCAGTCACACCAGCAAAGACAGAACCTGTGAAAAACAAGGTATGTCTGGGGATTTTATGGACTGTATCTCTATAATAAGCTTGGCATTGGGGGTTTATTCAGCACACATCACTGCAGGTGGTCTCTGAAGAACTGATAATGTCTGATTTCACTTCATGTAGTTATATCACTTTCCTAACTCAGTAGAAGAGCCCTTGTTTTCAAAACTACTATTTATTTTATCTAGAGCTCATGTGCTCAAAAATAGCACAGGGAGATCGGAAAGGACTTGCTTCTTTTTTTTTAAATTCCAAAAGATTCCCACCTTTATTCTGTTTTCCAGTATAAATAACAGTAAGGCTGTGATTCAGAGTGAAGGCTGACATGCGTAGCTTTAACTGAAGATATTACCAGGAACATTTCAAGTGCTCCTCTAGCATGAAATAAATATCTAACTTTAGTACTGTGTCACAAATTAGAGAGAGAAGATTATGCCTAAATCATCATGATTTTTTACAAAGGTAAATGTGAGGTCCTGCACCTGGGATAGATTAAACTCAAGCAACAGTACAACATGCTGGGATCTGCGTGTCTGGGGTGTAGGTTGCCTGAGAAGGAACTCTGGGAACATCCCAGTGGAGAGCCAGCAGAGCATGAGTTGGCAGTATGCAGCAGTGAGGGCAAGCTAGGTCCTGGGCCGCATCAGCGAGAGTATAGCCAGCAGACTGAGGGATGTGATTATTCCACCCTATTTGGCATTGATTAGGCCACACCTGCAGTACTGTGTCCTCCCCAGTTCAACACAGGTATTGAACAACTGGAGAGTGCTTCACAGAGGGCCTTCAAGATGATAAAGGCTTGGAGAAGTTGTCACATGAAGAAAGGTTGAAAGTGTTGGGTTTGTTCAGCCTAGAGAAGAGAAGCCTTGGGGGGATCTAATCAGTCTTTCAATGTCTAAAAAGTATTTATGGAGAAGATGGAAGTGCTCTCTTCTCAAGGGTGCGTGGTGACAGGACAAAAAGCTACAGGCAGAAGTTGCTTCGGGGGAAATTCCATCTGGATGTAAGAGGAATGCAGTGGGAAATCTACATTGTGAGGCAAATTAAACACTGGAATAGGTTGCCCAGAAAAGTGGTGGAAAGTTGCTGTTCACTGCTTGGCTTGCCAAGAACCCTGGATAACCCCTGAGGCCCTGTTTTCAGCACAAGGTTTGACCAGATGATTTCTAGAGGTCACTTCCAACCTACATGATTCTGTGATTCTAAAATCAAAATAGTTTTTTGTAATAATGTGTGGATTCATAGATGGTTCATACGGTTTTCATTTACAGAAGTTATATATCTACTCAGTCTTTTTTGATTGGATGAAATCAGAGTAATAAGCAATTGTTTTGGGTTTGTATCATCAGATGGAAAAGGGTTTTTCTTAATCTTTTAAAATAACATCCATGTGATATTCACACCTGTGAGCTAAGGAAGAAGAAAAAAAATCTTTCCCAAATTTCAGCATATGGTTCCTTTTTTCTTCTTTTTCTCCAAAATAGGGTTCTGCTGAAAAGTTAGAGAAGTTGAGCAAAGCATTTATGAAATCTTCAAAAATGCTTTAAAGGTTCTTGAAACCTGACTTTAGTTGAAATTTTCAGAGAGTGGTTATCTGTATAGTTCTTAGGAACAGAAGTTATAAATGTCTGCTGTGAAGCTGCTAGGACAGTAATAAAGGTTACAGAGACTGCCTGACTTATTTAAACATTTCAGAAATAATGGTAGAATATTTAACAACAAAGTCTGTGGTTCAGACACAGCCCTTGCAATAGTGAGTGGCCTTAAGTGGTTTGTTTGAAATTGCCAAATCATCCAGTACTCTTTTCTTCGCCCGCCTCCTAATTGTTTTGGAAGCCAGTGTTCAGATGGAGGTCCATCATCCAGTTGCTTCCTCTCAGTTTCCATGTGCGTACTTTTCTGTGTAGAGACCTCCACTGCCACCACCCTTCCTGTTTCACGTGTACTGACACCGCTTCATGAAATTTAATGGTTTCCTTTACCTCGTTCAGTGTAATGAGAAAGACATGCACGTGGGCCATACCTACTCAGACGTGACAAACAATTAACAAAGACAGCAAGTTTCATTTGTGGCTAGGTCTTACCTCCCTTTTATTCCCTACAAGCCTTGTTTTTTTCCTTTTCCTTCTATTTAGGGTTTTGGTAATCTGCACCTTTACTTGAAGGTTGCTCTCAAGTTTTGCATATATTGAAGTAAATATCATTTGCTGTACTGGAATCATTACTCTTGCTCCTCAGTTCTTTCTTGTCAGTTGGCATCTCTCCTTTCAGTTGCCAGAGGCAGTAAAAGGAGCTTGTCCAGAAGAACTGTCATGGGAGGAGCTGCAATTATTAGTTTTACTGTAATCTCACTTTCAGTCAGCTGGAAGAGTCATTGTGTGCGGATATTAACATTACACACTGCGTAGAAAATCTTTGTGCAAGGTTAATGTCTGAAATCCCAGTCAGTAAAATTTTTTACTAGGTCTAAGCCCAGATGGTGTGTTTTTATAAGAACACTTACTTTCTGTTTTATAAACTCATGTTACTCTTGGAGGGAGGTAACAATTTGAGTTTGCCTTTGGGAATCTTTTTTCTCTTTGCATTCATGATTTTCACTTTCTAGGAGATTAATTCTGATCAGGCGACACAAGGAAACAGCACTGAACGTGGGAAAAAAAGAACAGCAACAGCATCTGGAACTGAGAATATTCATCAAAAAACAGAAGAAAAAAATGTAGATGAAACAGGACCATCACTCGCAGCAAAAACCAGGAGAGGGCGTCCACCCAAACCTGAACCTCAGGGTACCACTGCAAAAAACGAGGAAACAAATAAACCACCTGTTAGGGGAAGGAAAAGGGCAGCGGTCAGTCAAGAAAGTCCAGGGAGTTTAGAGGCAGGTAATGCCAAAGCACCAAAACAGCAAGACACAGCAAAAAAGCCAGCAGCAGCACAGAGACAAATTGATCTCCAAAGGTAAAAATAAATAAATAATAAAATGCACAGGTGGGGTGGGCCTTTCCTGTCTCCAGATAGACCCTGAATTTAGAATTATGACAGATCTAGCATAGTTAAAGGGCAAAACTAAACCACAATGATTTATAAACACCATGGTCCAGCATACATTGTGTTGTGTTCTGTTTTTCAAAGTAAGTACCAGGGTAGCTGGAATTGGAGCAATTAATTTGGTCAGAACAGGACAATCTAACCTGTCTTCACCAAACTGTGTCTGTTGCATCCTGGTGCTCCTTGCTAGCATTGCTGTGGTAAAGAACTAAGGGATGAGGATGCTACAGCACGTTCATTAAAGCTGGTTGCGCCAGAATGCAAGTACCCTGCTCTGCTTCAGTTTGTTGATAACCAAGGCTTGAAAACTGACCATCCTTAATGAACAGAACAAGCTGTAATTTTAACTGTAATTCTTTTCTGATGTTTTGGGTCTGTGCTTGTCCAATATTATTGAACAGTATCATTTATTTTTTATTTATAATTTATCAGTATTTTAATAAATATTTTTAGTAAATCAAAAGCAGAATTTGGAACTGTGTAAACTACAAAACAGCTCTTGGGTGATAATTTATTTTTCTGCACTCTAGTGTTTAAATGTGTTGATGTGATTTCCAATATAAACAAACCACAAATGCACGTAACCACCGAGAAACTTTTAGCTGAATCTGATATAATAGTAATTTTAAAGCACGAGTGTCCAAAGTTGCGGAGCAATAGTATAAGGTCAGCAAACCAGTGTGTTGGAAGAAATCACAAATTAATCTAAAAGAAGAAAGAATCATTGGAATGGTTTACTTCTAGAGATCTTTTAAATTTAAGATCTTGCAGAGAACTTTGATAAGAAAGAATTACCTTTTCTTCTCACAATAAGGTTCATACAGTAGTAAATTGTTTAGTCTTTCAAGAGAGTAATATTTGTGTACTGCCTTGCAATGCTTGCTTTATACATCAGTTTTCTTTAAGTCTTTGTGACGAATTGCAGTCTGTATAGTGTTTAATGAGGCATCTGTATCAGTTAGCTTCTTTAAAATATGTAATAGCTCAGTGTTTCTTGGAAAAAATACCAAAATATTGTTAACATTTTTCAGAAGCCAGGTGCTTGGAAGTGATGGAGATTCACTGTTGGAGATAGACTCAAGTCCAGAATATTCCCAAAACGCAATGGATCTTTTTAAGGCCTGTGGGAACAGCCAGGAAGATACTGAGGATGCAGAGATAGCAGAGGGAGGCTTCCTTAAGGTGTAGCAGGCATCTCTTATAGGACAATTGTGTGGTTTTTATTGTAGCTTATACAGTAAGAAATCCAAAGCAAATTGTCTTCTAGAACAATGTATGTAAAAACAGCTGTGTCTGATAGGTTTTTTTTTTCTTTTAAGTAGCAATGTACAAGTTACTGTAAATATCTGGAAAACATTTGAAGTAGTGCTTGTTCTTAAGTAAGACAGGCTACTTTTATAAACCTGGCTAATTAAACACAGTTAATTAGAACAAGTTACCATTCTTATTCTCTGCTTCCAGTGAAAGCTATGGATAAATGTATTTCTGTTTATGCTGAAAAAACATGAGTCAGTTATGGAATGGCTATTATTATTCAGTTTATCAGGAAATTGTGGTATACAGTAAGGAAATTCAGTTATATTCAATTAATTATGTAATTGTTGAGAAGATACAAGATAGAGTTGGAAGAATCACAGTGTAAAGAGTGTAAAAGCTAAAATGTAAACAACATAGGTAGGATTTTGATTCAGAATCAATTGTAATTTCCATTTCTGTACAATTAACTTTTATTTCCTTTTCTCCCCCCAAAAAGGTAAAAAGAAAACTCACTCGAAAAGGGAGGAAATGAAGGCCAACTAAAGGCATGCTCCAAGCTTCTGCAAAAACTAGGATTCAGAAATTTCCTGTACAGGAACTGAAATTACTTCAAAACACACAGCTTTCAGCTCTGAAACCAGAAGGAAAACTATGCTTCCCTTTCACATGAAATTAATCCTTTTCAATGGAAATGTAAAGCAGAAACTCTTGAGAAAGAGGCTAAAAGCATCTGTACTTATTTCCCCAGAGACTTTTTTTATGAAAAGTCAATAATTAAGCAAATTGCTTAACACTTGGTTCCAGTTCCTGCATTCTGGAGTTTAAAAGTGTATTTACACCATTAATTTTCATGCTGCATTTTTTTTTAAAGAAAGTCAGAGGAGGTCCTTACACTGACATTGAAAATTTATGATCTTAGAGCCAGGTATTCCCATGTTTCACAGAAAAAGTAGAAGTCTACTGAATGGATTTTAAACAAGACTAGAGGAAAAAAAAAATTACAAAAAAATTTTTTTGCTTTACTTTTGGAGACTGTTTTATGTATAATTCTTTCTGCCTGCCTACTTTTCTGCAAAAATAAGATGTACAGATTTCAGTTCCCTGCTATGAAAAGTCATGTGGTGGCAATTTTATAAATGTTGCTTTCTGATTTTTATCAGAGTGGGAAATTAATCACTTAAAATTATTATTAATTCGCAAGTAGACATTTCATTTCATTTTTTAATTTTCCCTCCATTTTAGTTTAATATAATTTGCAATAAATGTACATATTGATGTTTGTTTTATAAAAACATATATCACTTTTAAGTGTTTTTACTCCTGCAGTTTTGTTGGAATATTCTAAATTTTAAAGGAGTAAAGACAGTCCAGCATTTGATTTTATAATGTTTGTCACCAGATTTTTATTATTGATGTAAAGAAAAACAAATCAATTTTTAAAAATAGTTGGACTTTGGCAGCTTTGTAAGGAAAGTTGGAAATGTTTAGGATTGTTCTCAATTTTAAGCATTGTGCTGGTTGGAAGTAAGTCTGTTTTGCATTTTGTCTTCCTGTCCAGGCTCATTTTTTAATGTTTATTTTAGAAGATTGTTGCATCAATATTACGTTTCCTGGCATTGTTCAGCATAGATACAGTGTACACTTTTATGTACACACGATCATATTTAAGTTTGTTGCATAAAATAAACGCTTCTAGGTGTCATGTGGCAGTCTTTTTTTTTTTTTCTTTTTTTTTGTTTTAATTTTCTTTCACAGAAAACTACTTGCTCTGTCTGTGCATGGTCTTGGGTGTCCATAGAAATACTGCACTGAGCAAAGAAGTCGTAATGCAGACAGCGGCATGGTTTAAAAGACAGGGGTTTAGGTGAAGTTACAGCACTTTATCTTGTGAAGCTGTGTGAAAAGAAGGGGGTTGGTCTGCAGAGTGACAGTGAAGAGTTCACTTTGTTTCCCCGTGCTCAGTTCCCTGTTTCTCTTCCGCAAATGGTTTTGAAATCCCTTGGCACATGGTAGAAGAGCCGGATCCTGTTGACTTTGGTGGAGGGTTACTTGCCCTCCTGAAATGGCTGGGGTGCGGCTCTGTGCAGTTAAACAATGACTTGGTCTCTTATCGAGTGTGGAACTGGTGTTACAGTTACTTTTCCTCGGTAACAGAGAGAGCCAGACTCTTCACAGAGCAGTACATGCGAGTCTTTTCCAACAGCAATCTGCAGTGCTTTGACCTGAAGGTTTTGAAATGCTTTTGACAGGGAGAGAGTGGGAGATTTTTAAAGCATTTAATTACATATCCATCAGGGTCTTGATTTCTAAAACTGAAATAAGTTCACCAGAGGGATTTACTGATCATGATGCAGTTTGGTTTTAGTGCTCTGGTCAAATATTTACCTCCTGCAAAAGTTACAGTATTATGGTTTAAATCAATTTTAAAAGGCATTTGTTAGAAGTTTTTAGGTGCTACCTAAAAAAGAAACTCTCTTTTAGAATTGAGCTCCGATACCTAGCGGTGTGCCTCTAACAAATGTTTGAAATCTGGACCTGACAAATCTTGCAAATATTTGGAATTGTTTCCAAAAGCTTTAATTTTTGTGAAGTGGATAATGGTTGGTTTGGTTTTGGTTTTTTATTATTTTATTTTTTGGTCAGTTTTTAATCAGTTCAAATGTCAAGTTACTCAGGGAATCATCCTAGGATAATTTAGGTTAGGAGGGGTTTCTGGATGTTCAGTGCCATGCTTAGAGCAGGATTTTCAGTTGTTTTTCTACAAGCAGAGTTCCATAGAGTTTTTTTTCCTCTGGTTTCTTTAAGGGGACATTTAAGTTACTTCCCTGTGTTGGTTATCAGTGTAGTCAAAGAAGATCAGTACCTTCATGCAGCAAATTGTGCTGGGCACAACTGGCTGAGCAGAAATGCAGCACACAAACTGTAGGGAGGGTCTGCTGGTGGCCCACTTCTCAGAAGAAGGCTACACACCAAACTTCTCTGCCTGCCCCCCACCACTCCCTCACCAACGTCCTGGGAGTGCAGATGGCACAGTTCAGTTGCCTCAGCGATGGACATCTTCCCATAAGAACGGTGTCCCCTGAGGCCAGGGGTCGTTGCAGCAGACTTGCCTGTGGTAGCAAGGAGCTGGAACAGAGGGAAGTACAGGCATAGTTTCTATACATTCGTAATTTATGCCTTGCTAGTACTTCTGATGCTTTAAAAATAAAACCTATTCAAGAGTAATCAGTATAAAACTGTGGAGTTGAAGGCAAATTATTCCAAAGAAGGTGGGGGGAGAGGTTGTACTTGGCCATACATGAGGTTTTAATGAGAAAACCGATGCTCAGAGGCTTTCCCTTGTTAATGTGCGATAAGGAATAAAAGGAAGCTCAATAAAACCAGTCTTCATGGCTTTTATGCAGTGTAGGATTTAAAGGTGCTGAGGTTTCACGTTCAGTTACATAGAGCTAAGTTCTTATCATCTTTTAAGTTCCCATCTTCATAAAAGTGTGGCTTTGCTTCTTAGCAGACGTACATTTGTTTCTGTTTCTCTGTGTCCTCTGATGCCTGGACTGCACAGCTTTTGGAACAGTAGGACAGGAAGGCTGTTCTGAGAATGTTTGTTGTACTGTACTAAATTAAACCTCTACCACTCAACAAAATTAAATCCAAATAGTTGTTGTAGACAAAATAATGTTTTCTTGAGCAATCTTAAATGAGAAAAATAATTTGCATTACAATTATTTTCTGCACATGCTGACAAGCTTTTAAGTTTTAGAATTGGAAAATAACAAATCCTTATCTAAATTATACTTCAGCCAATAGATACTAAGCACACATTATTGGACCAAGTTCAACACTGGACTGGCTCTTGACTTTCAATGCTGGGGCTGTTGTAGCTGAACGGTCTCCTCTAAAGATCCAGAAGGATTTGGGGCCGCTAAATGTTTGCAATACACAGGGAATTTGCTTCTTTAAGAACTCACCCATGTGGACCCTGGCTTATTTTTCTGTGTGCCCCACGACTGTATTTATCAGCAGCAATAAGTTGGTTTGTACACAGAAATCAAGTTCCATATCAGCGCTCAAGGAAGTAGCCCCAGCTAAGGAAGCTGGACTGTGGAGTCTGCTGGCCAGCCAGGCTGCAGGTGTGCGTAGCTGATAACCACGCATTGGTCACAGAGTCGCTGGTCTCGGCCCCAGGAGTTGTATGGGTGCAGGAGCAGGTTTGCATAGGGAATAGCAAGGTGTTCAACAGCAGTTACCAGAGTTACAGCAGCACTGGTTGTGTCCCTTGACGCCTTCCCCTGCTTGAATGCCTGATGAGGAGGGAACCATCCTGCTGATGGGTACTCCAGGTACTCAGCCAGAGGGAAGCTGGAAGTGTAAGATAAAATACTCTTAAACTGCAAAGAGCAACAGCAGCTGCCCCTCCTTAAAGAGTTTTTAAGCCTGACATTCCCTGGATCCATCTGCCTTGGTTCCTAGAAGGCAGCAAACAGGACCAGACTTCTGCAGGAGCAGAACTTGGAAGTCCTGGTACAGAAGCAGGGGTGGTGGCTGACAGCCTCTCTCTTCCCTGCTGCACAGGCTGGGTCAGAAGAGTGGATCCAAAGTACTGTGTTCCTGTAGTTTTTACCATGAGAGATGAAAGGGGGTGAGGGACCCAGTTTCTCACTTGGGTCTCACACTCAGTGGTGTTCTCTTTCTAACTGAAGGTGGCCAGTGCCATGACTCCATCAAAGATTCCTTAGCACCCAGTCACTGTGGTGACCCACAGCATGACTACTTTCACAAATCTGACTCACTGGAAATGCTTTGAATTGAGAGTAGGAACATCTCTCACTCTTGTGCAAGTTCCCTGCAGTACAAAAGGAAATGAGCAGGTTTGGGGCATTTGCAGCTGCTTGTAAAGAAATGAGTGGGACCACAGCAAGAGGTGGTCCAGGCTTGTTCCAGTTCAGACAACCTCCCCCTCGCTTGGGCCACAAAAGCCCAGTGCAGCAGCTGTGCTTACTCCAGTGACTGGTAGAAGCAGCGTTGCACCTGATCTCAGCCTGCATCACACGTGCCTAAAGGTGATGTGAGCACGTTCCTCAGAGCCTTGGTGTCGCTCAGGTGCCCGACAAACTGCACATGAAGAGTTACTGGAATTACTGCCCACAACAGGCAAGTGTACAATGATCACACCATTGCCTTGGGAGAAGTCCTCCTGCTAACCTGATGACCCACACCAGAACCTCTTCTCTCTGTTTCTGCCCAGCAAAGGTCATGACAGATCTTTACCAGGGAACTGTCTGACTGCAATGGCTGGGTGTTGTGAGCCAGCAGGAGGAAGAGTCAGGGGTTGTAGTGACCCCTTGGACTTTGTCAAGAAGCCTGGTGGATTTATCAGTGTAGCTGGAGTCACACTCAGCAGACCTGAGACATCTGTGGGCAACACAGGTGGGCAGCTCAGTTGGGTCCTGTGTTACTCCCTGAGGAGGGACAGCCAAATGGAGAAGCATCTGCTCTTCAGTGGGAGCACAGAGGTGGTCCAAGCTAATTGGTAACTCGTTGAAGTCATGCTGGCAGTGGTGTAGTCTCAGCAGCACATCAGCTGAGGCGAGAAGCATGAGCAAACAACTTTGTGTACACCGAGTGTCTTCCTCCTGTGACCAGACTATTATTTTAACAGCTGCAAGAGCTCAGATGTGTGTGCATAGTGCTGGCAGGCGTGCTCCAGAACAAGAAATACATGTTTGCTACTGAAGTTCAGGCATTTAATTCTCCTCTCATTGCCCCGGAGGCGGAGAGAGATGTATGTTGACCCTGGTGCACCAAAGATTCTGAAGTAAGAGATGGTGGGGGGATTATGGCAATCCCAGGCATGAGCTGAGTTGCTTTGGTGTTGGGTCTGATTGCTGTAAGGCAGGTGGGGTATCACTGTGTGCTCTAGAAACTTCACAGGTGATAGATAATCTGATCTCTTACCTCAGCGTGGCATAATTACAGCAGCCAGCATCTGGCTGGGCAGGGGGCAGGAAGTCTGGATTCCACCCCAGGGAAAGCTGCAGGATATTTTGCCCTGCGGTACAAGTCAAGACTCAAAATACCATTTGCTTTGCTGTCTATTCAGGTGCCTCAACATCTGGGGTGGGGTTATGCTATGGACAGAGGTCTGAGCCATCACTCTCCTCCTCTCGGGAGGTTTATGTGCTGTCTCCAGAGCACATGTGGGGTGCCCTGCATGGACATGGCGCTGCTGCCTGTGGAGAGGCTCTTCTCTGCTTCCTGCAAAATTAGGAGAGGTTGTCACTGCCCAAAGAATTTATGCCATCACCTCTGGTCTGCTGTCCCTGCGTGGAAAGGAGAGAGCTGTCCCCTCCCAGGAAAGGAGAGAGCAATCTGTAGTCTGGATAAATTAGTCTGGATTGTGGTAGTAGCCATCACTGTTCATCCTTCCTCCTGCTGTTACACCAGGACAGGATTCAGGCTGCGGCATGGACAAGGAAGCCACCCTGCAGACCGTGGCAGGTGACATGACTGCACTAGCTCTGTACCTTTCCTTAGTGCCCTTTCCCATCCTCTTTTCCTCTACATGAGCTTTCATCTACATGAGCTTTGCTTCAGACATAAAATGATTTGGGGAGAAAGAGGACTCCATGCTGTGATTCATTTCTGATGTTTCTGGGGGGATGCATTCACAGTTTACCAGGCTCTGCTGGTTAAAATCTGACAAGATTTTAAACACTGCTTTTCCCACAAGGGCTCTCCGTGTTCAGAGTAGACATCTTCCTGGTGAGATCATCCCTCAGAGTCTGTCAGTGTATACGAACACCTAAACGGGAGAGTGTAAGCACATGGAGCCAGGCTCTTGTCAATGACACATGTCAAGTTGTGCTTGGAGGTCCGTCCCGAGATACAGGGGTGGTTGCTTCATTCATGTGAGTATTTGGCTCCATCCTCTAAAATGATGACTGAGCATTACTTGAGCTTGGTCTTCTCTATAAAAATGGTGTCAGTAGCTTCACCTCGAGGTAGGAGTTTTTACTCCTTTTTCTCTTCCTGCTGATCCTGGGTTGTTCTGCCACGACAGTGGTTTGCAACACCAAGTTCAACATGTCAGTGGCACTTGCAGCCAGTAAGGACAGTGTGTGGTAATAACACAACAGCTTTTTTGTATAATCTCCTGCAACCTTCAGGCACCAACTCTGCCAATGCAGCAACGCGGCAGATGTTGCCAAAGTCCTTCTAAGTAGGATGGAGGGAGCTTTGACCTACTTGAAAAAAAAATAATAACAAAACAATGTGTTTCTGATATGAGAATTTCATTTGACTCAACATCGTTGAGCTACTTCTTTCCAGAACATCATACCTTTAAGCCAAAATGTCTTCTTTTTTTTTTTAACCACCACTTTGCTATCACGAGGGCTTTGTCATTTCACATCTACAGGATGTGGCCCTTTTGCATCCATTTATTTGCTGCTTTTGCAGGGACCCTGACAGACACAATGGCCTGGGCAGACAGCCCAGCCCATCGGATCTGGACCCAGCACTGCCAGTGCTGAGCCCAGGGGCAGGGTCACCTCCCTGCACCTGCCGGCAACACTTGGCCTAAGGCAGCCCAGGACACCGTTTGCTGCCTTTGCCACAAGGGCAGATTGGTGGCTCATGTTCCATTGGTGTCCACCAGGATTGCCAGGGTCCTTTTCTGCCAAGCTGCTTTCCAGTTGCCCCAGCATGTACTGGTGCCTGGGGTTGTTCCTTCCCAGGTGCAGGACTCCACACTTCCCCTTGCTGAAGTACTCACAGGTGAGGAGAAGGGTAAAGAACCAATAGGAAGAACTCTTTCCTTCTTTGTTCTTAAGAACCTTCTGGGGTTTGGGTTTTTTAAACCTCTGCATCATCTGACTCAGTGAACTTTTGGTAGCTACTTTGTTCATACATGTCTGCTTCTAAATAGCTCTCTCTTCTGACAAGTATGGCCTAAAGGCAGTTTACTCCTGGCATGTCTGATGTGGTAGAGACCATTTAAGGACTTTAATGTGGAAGATGGTATAATGGGGAATGAGCATGCCAAGCAAAAGAGGGAGAACATCAGTCCCCACACCCTATCCCAGCAGGTCATTCACCTCTGGGAAGTTCATACACAGGCTCATTTCTGAGTTTGCCCCTTTACCAGTAAAAGCCAGCGACGTGAGGGGTTCTCAAGCCATTTGAACTGACAGCTTCAGAGCCTCTAAACCACTTTCTGCACAGATAAACCACCTTGTGTCCAACAGCTTCTCGCAGTGACATGAAGACATGTTGGCCACCACTTCCAGGAACACTGGTCAGTGTCTGGCATTTGTTCTTCAGCCTTACATTTAGGGAAATGTGGCAACACCACGATTTCCAGCGCTATTGCTTTGATACCAAACATGCTTATGAGCCAGGCTTCTCCTGCCTGCAGCATGAAACAGGACCAGCCAGTTCTATGTCTGTTTTTTGAACCAACATCCACCTTGGAGCATACCTGGCTCTTGGTTTTTGGGCTGTGGTCAGCAAGGTGTTCCTGCTTCAAGGAAGCCACCCTCATATCCAGCTCTCCACACAGGTTGGGTGGAGATGTTTAAATGGGGACAGCCAGCTTTGCCCTGAAACAAATAAGAGCTGCTCCTGTGAGCCAGTAACAACTCAGCAGCAGGGAACTTCCCAAACCTCTCCAACGGGCTGAGCAGGAACCTTGGTTACTCACCACCTATCATGTTCTTAAAGTGCCAGCTGGGAGAAGAGTTGCTTTGGAAAAGACGACAGAAGGGAAGAGCTGAGGGCAGGGACAGCAAGGCGCTCGCTGTGTGCCGTCCCTTTCCCTCCCGCTGTGCAAGCAGGAGGCCATGAGCCCATGCCCCACCTGTAAGCAAAGGCAGCTCAGGCTGCTAAAGGGGCGGGTAGCTTGGGTAACACCAACACAAAACAGCCTCTCTCCCCACTTCCCTCCACCACCACCAGACTCATTCTTTCCTCGCCATCCCAGCCGATTACCCGTTACCTCACACCAGGCTCTCACTAACCCACCTAGAGACTTCATGTATTTCAACACAAAGCAGCCACTAAGGGAAGCAGTGTAATTTATTTGACATGATACCAGACATGGAGGCTCCAGACCCAACCTTAAAACAATTCAAAATGCTGGATATGCTGTAGTGGCAGCCTCAGTTACCTGCCCGGGAGCTAAATCTGTCGGCATCATCGAAACAGAACATGGAGTACAGGAGGAGTCGGGCTAGTGAGCACTGTTAGTCCCTGTCAGCTGTGTACACACTTCCAGTTTTGGGGTGCTGGAAGAAAGGACAAGGCAGCTCTCAGTTACTCTGGTCTCTACCAGAGCAAGGGAATACAGATGTGTTTTAAAAAAAATGTTTCTAAATTAATGGGCAGGCCAAGCGAAGTGGCCCTCACCTGCAGCAGAGGGGCTGGGGAGTGCTCGCTCTCCCTCACCCCTCAAGAGAGGAGGTGCCACAATACAACACAGCTCTTGAGGATGGTAAATTTAAACAAAATCCCCCTTACAGCAGTTTAAGCCCCGTAAAGCTGTGCAGCACTATCCCCTCTAGCAGAGCCTGCCTGGAAACCAGCAAAGCCCAGGGACAAGCACACACCTGAAGACAGGACATAGATCTGAAACAGCACTACAACCAGCTTCACAGCTCAGCTCCCTGCTGACTGTTTCAGCTCAGCAGCCACCAAACTGCTCTACACCACCTAGCAAACATTGCCCAGGTACTGTGCCAAACAACGAACCAGTACGGACTGGTGCAAACCCATCGCTGTCCTCTGCCCAATGCTTCCTACAGCCGAGAGCCAGGGCAGCGCCACGGCCCCCCAGGCTGTCACCTCCCCAGGTAAGACCAGACTGCTTTGTACCAACATGCAGCTTAAAATGCACAAATGTGGGACGAGTAGTGCAGGCAAATCCAAGGACTTCTGTGAGTTACCAACTTAGTTTCTTCAGACACAGCCTTGGAAAGGAGACACCAGGTGCTGTACGTGTACGTGCATTTCTTCAGCTCTCGCAAGGCAGTCCTAGCCAAAGTAACACACACTCCCCTTACAAAGCTTATATTTACACACTTTTTTCTTCAGAAATTGTTGATGTGCAGCAAAATGGATCATGGCTTCTCTCTCCCTGCTGCCACGGAGGCAGTATACCCTGTAATCTCAGCACAACTTGAATTACTAGAAATAAAATGAAAACTGTTTTCAGGGAAACATGCATTTATTGTTAAGCATTCCCAGTGAAAATCAACATCTTTTAAAATGTGTGTTTATTAAAAAATCATTTGTGTACAAAAGTGTTTGTGTAGTTTTTATTTTCAAGACAAAAACCACTGATGCTGCATTCCAGCCCACCCCCTCCTCCTGTACAGGAAGTCTGATGCTCAGGAACCAACCTTCTGCAGTATTTTTTATTGGTAAATATTTTTTTTTTTTAAATTAGAAAAGTCAGAATTTGGGGTGGAAAAGGTAAGTGAAAAGCAGGGTTCTTCAACAGTTGACATCAGCATTCATATGATGGCAGCCTCCTTCAGACACCACAACAGAGCACCAGCAGTTGCCGCAAAGAGTAAAATGGACAAGTACAGCATTTTCACAGTACATCTCCCCATCGGGCGAGGCAGGGATCTTAACTTACATTACCGATGAATGGCTCAGCACCACAAGTGATCAGCTACCTATTTGGATGCCTACAAAGCAGGTAACAGCAGAGAAGGAACATCACATCACAGTACAGTGCAAATGATTTGCAAGAGTTTGTCCAGGGAGAACAACCCTGAAAAGTCCGAGTTGCTACGTACAGAGCCCTGCAGGTGGATAACCAAGCAAAAGCAAAACACGTGAAGGACAGCTGGTCTGTGAGTCTAATGATGAATCAGCTGATGACACCACAGCACGAACGGGAACAGCAAGCTCTGTGTTTTAATGATGGGTTCGGAATAGATCAGAAAACTACCAAGAAAGAAGCAACTGCTCCTGTGCCTAGCCATAGGAGAAAGCTGTGCCTGGAAAATGGGGACAGTAACAGTGGAAATATCGATGTGGTCTTCCCAGAAAAAGCTTCAGACACCCAACGAGCATCTTTCATGCTTTAGTTTTGCGACGCAGCACGATGAAATGCGCTTTTGCTATCTATTGTTGAGTCAATTGCTTGTCAAAACCATACAAAGCCAACCACCTGATCATGCATCAGTAGCCACGCTCATCGAGATGCTTCTCAAACTCTGTCAACAACACATAGCAGGAGAGGACACCTCATCTTCTCATTGTGTCTGCTCATAAGCAGACATGAAGTAAAACTGACTTTCACTGCTAAATTATTTAACATTTCCTCCTTTGGGCAAGCCCCCAAGCCTAAGCCAGCCTTTGTTGGTATTTAGGAAGGAAACAAGGGACATGCACACAGTTAAGTATCCCCTTGTGCTGAAATAGAACACAACAACTCACCCTCACAGCGTATGACCAACGGAGGAAACAACAACGCTTGCTTGAAACTGTGTTTTGATTTTTCCCCTCTCCTCTTCTCCCATTAAATAAGCAATCCACACGCTCCAAAGTGCCTCGCCTGATTCACAGCTGTTACACTTGCATAGTTTAAATGGTTGCTACCCACAGCAATCTAATGCAGATTTGGCATTACAAGGTAAGCTTCTGTCTGGCTATTTAATTCCTCCTTTCAGACAAAAACAAAAAAAAGAATCCTATATTCCTTGTGTCAGTGTTCTAATACTAATTTACTTGGAAAACAGTTAAATACAATGATAATTTAAAAAAACCAAGACATATTTCTACACCATTAGTGCCTAACTGCTCAGAAAACTACTACCAAATCACTTATAGTCAAGGCCCCATGTATTCTGTAGCAAGCTTTTTTAAAAAAACCACCAAAGTTAGGAATATGCAGAATGAACAGCACCAAGTGCCACATCTTTCCAGAAGGGTATGTTCCTAAGTCTTTGTCTCCACAATGTACCAGTCTGTCACACTGAGAACACAGCTTGTTTGCAGGAGCAACGGGAGGAAGCTGTCAGTTTGGCGAGTGGGGGTGGGACACAGTCGGGGCTTTTGGCACTCATGGGAAAACGGAGGCTTTTGGCAACAGAAAAGGGCATTTCTCTACCTTTGAACAAAGCTGTACTTTACTTTTTGAGGACCCAGATGAGAAAGGAATTTCTTGTTCCTCACCAACAAAACAAACAAGGGACAAACCACTTTGCTCAACGCATGTTAAAACATTCAGCAGTGAAATCTGATTGATGCTCTGCCAATCAGTAAGCGTCATTACCAATACCTTGTTTAGGAAAATTGGGCCATTTAGACTTCAAAATTACTCTTTCTAGCCAACCTCTTACACGATAGAGGAAGACAATGAAGGATTTATTTGTACTTAGAAAGCAACTGTACCCATGTTTTATGTTGTTCTTGTTAAGAAAGTGGTAAACGTGCAGCCCGAGGTGGCAGCTGGAGTGGACTGCATGGCAGCTCCGCGCCTCTGACCGCGCAGGGCCCTGACCGTGCCCATCTCCCGTCATACAGAAAACAGAACTACCATTTTGTATGTACAAATTCACAATGATAAACTGAACACTAACAGCAAAATCCCTAGGGCTCAGCCCCAGCTGCAGTTAAACTAACCTCGTACAACATTATCCCTATGTTCAACTCTGATAATTACCAAGAATACAAAAACGTTCCTTATACAGGACCTGCATGCCAAAATTCAGAGGGACTTCAGACCACAGATGTCTCCTTAATGCTGGGTCACATTTCCTTCCCAGCTCACTTCTTGAGGAGCTTCCCTCATGCCAGCACCTGAGCTAGCATCAAGATATCTTTGCTACCAAGCACAGGGATGGAGGGCAAAAACCAGCATCCAACATCTATACATAAGGGCAAAGGGGGAGACAAGTGTTTTGCAGTAGCGAAGAAAATGAGGTAACTTCATAAGAGAAGCAAAAGGTAACAGGGCATTGTTTCAGAGGTGCTCACCTAAGAACTATTTCCTCTTTTCTCCACCTCCCCCTTTCCGTGGCTGTCTTTATCCCTTTGCACATTGTTGGAAAAACCTGCTGTTCTTAGGAGACTAATCTTGTCAAAGGACACGTTCAGAAGCCCGTAACTGTCCCCAACAATGATTTCCGAGTTCTTTCTTTTGATAAATAGCAGCGAAGAACAAGGGAAAGTAGTCAGTAACTTACAATTACCACCAGGGTAACAAAAATAAAGGTGTTGATGCAATTGCGAAGTTCTTAGCCTGTATAACAGAAAAGACAGCAACTTGAGATTAACACAAGTGGCATTTTGCTATAGTTCCCTACCGCCCCTGGTTTTCACCTAGCAAACCAGCTGAACAGTAGCAGCATCTTGTTAAAAAAAATAAATAAATATAAGGAAAGACAAAACAACTCATTTCCTTTGGCATCATTGCAAATGATTTACACTAACTCAAGAAAACCGATCACTGACTACACCTTAAAAAGCAGTACGTATAAAGACTAAACAAATGCATTTAGTATTGCACTGATATGAGTTCAAAGTATTTACTGTCTGTGCCCTGAAATATTTTAAGTTTGGACACACCAGACAGAGCAGTACAGGGAACATCCCCGAACTAGCTAGGTCTCTACAGCTCTATTTTCTGGTTCTGTTCCCATACCATTATCCTCCAAGTATTTAACAGATACAATAATGTTCCTGATTTCCTCTAGTATGATTTATAAACAGATGTCTATGAAGTGTGAAACTACTTCACCCTGTACTTCATAGCTCCAAAAAAACCCCAAACAGACAAGTAATTCCCCACCCCCTTAGTCCACAGTTTAGGAGAAAAAAAACAGTCATGGAAAAGAAGACTTACACAGTACTTCATAATTCACAATCCCCACTCTCTAGTCTCAGGATTTCTCTGAACTTCCTTGTCAGATATATTCTCAGAACTTAGTATCATATTCACAAAGACATTTCGGCTCTCTTTAAATAGATGTACTAGTGTTTGAAGTTGCAAAACTAATAATTTTCAAGCTTTTGCACTCAGGATGAAATGTCATTTTAATACGAATAAAAAGACTGACTGTATGTACAAGCCAAGATAAGATTTCAGTTCTCATTTATCAGAAACATCAATCCAAAAGAAAGCTAAATTGAGAACACACTTCTACTTCTATGTGCATTTGAAGTATGTACAGTAAAAACACCAACACAGCCTCCATGTGTCAACTAGAGAAAAACGCAAGCAAGGATGTATTTTTAAGTACCTGGTAAGCAATTATTAAATTGAAGCCCAAAATAAAGCTAGAAAACCGCTGCAAAAAACCAGCTGATTGCATCATATCAAGTACTCAAAGAAAAATGTTTTTAATTCTCAGTACACTAGAGAATCATCTTTTTCCTCCTTCAAACCCAGTGAAATCATATTATCCAGAATGTACTGAAGAACATTTTACATCTATTTAATGAAAAAAAGAAAGAAAGAAAGAAAGAAAACCAGCTCCATCTTTTTGTGCTATATCAAGGCATACTCCTTATGAGATTGTGTAGAAAACATGATGGATGAAAATCATTACTGATAATTCAAAGTATGTTTTTTAAAGGGCAGCCTAGACTACTGTAAATGGCACACATAATACCCACAGATGATGAAACATAATCTAGTGAGGATTTTCAGCTGTATGATATAAGGGAGAGGAGAATCAGGTTTCCCAATTAATAACCTAGAAAGAAACCGGTTCTGAATAGGTCACCATTTGGAACTTTGGGTAAGTCTTGAAAGTCTTTCAGGAAAAAGGTTACAAGAACACTCAGGTATTTCAATGGTGCTCTCTTCAGCAACCCTACCTAGTATGTCTATTAAGTACAAGCATGCAAATATAGGTCAATCCACAGGCACATAGGATCCATGTTAAAAACAGTAAGATAGCTGTGATGAGTGGCACCAACAATTTTGATGACTAACACTCAAAAATGTTGCTCTCTGAATTACTAAATCAAATCCTGAAGCAAGTTCCTGCTAGTCTTCGTCACACTGCTAAACACTAAAGTAGGCATGTTTTTTCCCCCATTATTTTAGCTGAGCTCCAAGAATTTTTACAATATTTAGTAAGAAAAAAAAAATTAAAGTATTTCCCCTTTTTAAATTTACACAGATGTTTAATTAGCTTTATTTACAGAGCGGTTTTTTTCAGTCTCCAATACTGCCTAGATAGCATCATCAGGCAAGAGTGCCAGTTTTAAAAGAGAATCTATATAGAATCCTAAAAATAACAGATGGTGATGCTCCTCCAGAAGGGGCAAGCTGGACTACTGAAGCAGATCTCTCTACATGGCTCAGTTACTCAGGAGTAATTCTGTTGCAGTCTCTACATCCCATGATTTTGAAGACAAGGCCACTATTACTGCATTCTGCAAGGAGAAAACAAAAGCAATAATATTTTCAGTGTGAGAACCTGCAGCTGTGAGAAGTGGAATGAAAAATTTACAGATTAATCAGAACACCTAAGTTTCTCATTTGTTAAATCCTAACTAATAATTTATAGAAAAATTGTTTCAAAAAAGGCAAGGGTAGCTCACAAGATTTACTAATAATGTAGTATTTTAAAACTCCAATTCTCTAAAATAATTACCAAACATATTAGATCTACAAGAGGTCATGGAAGTAGTGAGTCTCCTTTAGTATACTAATGACTCCCTGTATTTATACACATATACTTGCCCTGCCCCTACTGAAAAAATATTTAAGTTATATATACTTACCCTATCAAAGCCCATAGCACAAAGGTTTTCTATTTTTTTGGTGTATTCTGGACTAGAAACTGGTGCTCCAGCATACACATGTGCCCAAAGTCGAGCTGTCTGTTTAAACATTTCTGGATTTTGTTTGTACTACATAAAAGAGAGAGGGGGGAGAAGGGGAAAGTTAAATCAACTCAGTAATCCAACCAAAAAGCGAGATGATACAGCAAATTCCAAACCATCATTCTTTCCACAGTATCTTCAACAGTGTTTTTGAAATTAAATTTGGAGGTGAGGATTACACACAGAGTAAACCTATGCAAGCATTTGATTACATGCATTTGCCTTTAGGTTAAATTATACACTATAGGTATTTTATGTGTACAGTCAGGTACTGCTCTCAACTGCACTGATCAAATGTAAAGTAGCTACATTTAGCACAGTTACTGACAATTTATATTCAGTGTGGCAGAGCACAAATTATCCCTGTGTTAACATCTCCTTGAATGTACATACTGCATACTACTCTAATGTATTTCTCTAATCACTTTAAAATATGCCTGGTTTTATGCACTGCAAGTAAGCCTGCAGTTTTTCAGTCAGGGCTGACATTTTACTACCAGGCTTAGTCCTGGGAATAAGGATATTGATAGTGTATGTGACAGAAGAAGGGTTGAAATATAGGTGAGCATGTGCAAAAAAGCTAGGAAGCTGCAATTCTTTTCATGCAAGCTCTTATTTACCAGAAAAAAAAATCATGCAGGGTATGTAAATATTATGTCGCACCAATCTCATCACTAACGAGTTTGCTAATAAACAACAGAACAGACCTTATCACAGAGAGTTTTCAGCCTGCACCAAGAACTCAAAAGCCAAGAAAGTGGGTCATCTGTCATAAATTGTACTCAGAAAAGCAAGATGAAGTTTCCTATTTTAGCAACTTTTGTATGCAATATCAAGTCGAAGCTTTTTGTCTTTAAGAAACCCCCAATATTCTTTCCCTTAATCATTTGACTTTAAAGATGGGAATACCTACTGTAAAAATATATAATAAATTTTAGCATGAAATAATAAGACAAGATAGGGGAAATATGCTATTCTAATATTTAGAAGCATTTTAAGGATAGAAACATGGCTGACTATATTTCTAAGCATTTTATTCATTCATGAAAACAATATTTAAATCTATAAAGTACTGTCAAAATAAATACAATATTTTTTTACTGCTGTGCATTTCATTTTACCTCTCTCACAGCAATACATGTCAACTACACTGCATTGCGTGCTATGGACACCTCCCACTAATTCTGCTCCACGTGAAGCAATTTGCACATTTACTATCCCATTATTAATGGCATTAAAACAAACATGGGAGACAATCTCCTTGAGTTGGAAATAACTCACTGTGTTATAAATACAGTGGTCTGTAATAAATTTCTCTGGTTGTAATGACTAGAAAAGAGGAAGGATTAAGTTGAGCATCAGTAACATCCTGAAGTACTACATTCTTCTGCTCTTAAGAGATCTTCCCCCAATTTTTTAAAAAATATATTTTTGAGAACATTGCCAAGCCTAGAAAGCAACTAGCTGAAGTGCAAAGGATTAGTCATAACTGCATTTTATTCAGAACTAGCTTTCAGTGTTCTATAAATAAAATTCCTTTACTTAGGTATCTGTAAATAATCTAGCTTCTCACTGAACTGAGAAAAGCCTAGAGGCACCCTTTACTGATGTCTGTATATCAGGAATCTGAGGCAGTTAATGTTGCTGTACTTAAAAAAACAGCAACTAGTTGAAATAGTTTTGACACCAGACAGCTGGTGTCTGAAAATACTGCCATTATTCAAACAGGATTTCTCCTTGTGCTCTCCCTGGGATTCAGTTCAAGAGCTTCTAGGACACTGCCATTTACCCAGACAGCTTAGTAGTCAAACACACAGTTCAGTAAATTAACATAATGAAAAATGAGTGTGGAGGATAACTAATACCTTGTGAATTTTTTGCTTTGGGAAAAAAGAAAAACTATCCAAAGAAACTAAAGAAAGACCCCACCACAAAATAAAACACATGAAGGAACTAGGTGTTTACTACCACATCTCTCAAAGACTTTCTACTTACTTACACATGCAAGTAACTCAAGGCAAAACCCCAGTACAGCTTCATGCAGGTATTTGTAGGGAACAGAAACTGAATCCTCCCTGCAGTCCCACTGGACACATTCCAAAAGGCACCTGAGAAGCAGCTTGGAAAACTACTCTTCAGAATCTAGGAAGTTTCATGACGTTTTTGCCCGAGAAAAAATTCCTTCCAGCTCAAGTGCTTCTATGAGACTGTTAGGATTCCCACACAAAATTCTACCAGAACGGGAAGCACTGTTCTTATTCTTTGTAAAAAAGGAAACAGTGGTTTTGTTTAATAAAGGGAGTGCGACAGCAAGGGCACGCACCCAGTAAGAAAAACCGTTGCAGAGACATGCCTGGTGGCCTTGCTGGCCTTTGCAACAATTCTCCTTGTGTAGAGCAATTCAGTCTGACAGAACTGTTTGGGGACACTGGCTCAGATCAGCCTGACAGTACTGCAGAATCCCACAAGCAAGCCTCCCGTACTTACTACGGAGCGCAGTGGAGCAAACAGCTCTCCCCCACCCAGTGGTGCAATGCGCTGCCTCTGATCTCCATGTTTCACTCCAAACCCTGACAGCTTTGATAAATGGCTCATCTATCATCCTGCACAGATTTTTAGAGGGAAGGAGTGCACACTTTGTCACCCTATCCTGGAGGGTCCTGACTTACAGAAGATACAGATAAAATTGGTGCTGGAAGAACCTTTTACTTGCTTTGTTCTATTGTTACTGAAATATACCCTCACTACCAGCCAGTGGGGAAGCCAGGCCTTCTCTCTCTCTCCCTCTCTCAAGAGAGAGGAAAAAGGAAAGCAACATGCACATATTTGGGACTTTGTTGAAAATTGTCATGTTATTAAGGTATGGAATGACTGTTCATATCTTTCATCAACCCCTTAAATAGAGCCACTTCAGTCTTGGTATGGCATAAGACCCAATAGACTTTTAATTGTTATTACTTTTTGTAAGTCATTGTTACTGTCTGAAAAGTAAAAAACACCATTGATTACAGAATTCTACTAATACCCATTCAATCAGAGTGTAAAACAGTTATCTCAAGTACTTGCAAAGGTAAAATCATAGGAAGCTTCATTCAGATAAACTGCTTATCAGGATGAAATGCAACAGTAGATCATCTGAAGTCACTATTCATAAAATTTTGACATTAAACAATGGTCAATGATATTCATATTAATCTGGAAGAGGAGCTGCATAGCAAGACAAATCCAATGAACACCAAATTAAACCTCATTTTAAACCAATAAGAAACTGCTTTTCTTATACCAGAAGCCTTAAATTTTAAAAGGCAAGTTATCCTGGAATCCATTTTCCTAAGTTGTTATCTCCTGACATTTCTGATAAGCTAAATATGGAACAAAACTAACAAAATAAACCTCCTGACACTGTAAAATAACTGCTACTTACTCTGGAATCCAAAAAGAGCACAAAACACTACAGTAACTCACACTTATTGTAAGGCAATTTTAATTCTTTAAAATCTTTATCTCCTCAAAGGTTTGGTATTTAATCTGAATTAGCAAATATTACAGAAGTGTTACAAATTCACAGTCAACTGAATATCTTACCTGGTTTGCCACTACTGCATCTTGTGGATCATCTGGTTCTGCAGCTGCCAACAATGCTTGCAGCGATAACAACACTGTTCTTAGAGTCATTGCTGCTGCCCTAAAATTAAAAATTTGAAAATGACTTTACCAAATCCCATGCCTGTGCTCACCTTTACTGATGTACCAGTATCACAGAAGAATTCAGGGTATATGTATGAATTGTAAGTCCAAGAATCGGAATTTTAAACTGCTGCAGCTTACAGGTGTTAGAATACCATTCAATATATATTTATATATTTAAATAGGGTTTTAAATGTGGCCATGTTCACTTAACAGAATTCATTTCATCTGGGGGAAAAAAAAAGCACTAATTTGAAGTTTGCCTCACCCTTCCTTACTACCAGTAACAGCACCATGTGTAAGGTCTGGGTACTGAACCAGTAGCCCATGCGTGCTCCCTCTGCTGGCACTCTTCATAGCAAATAGCATAGACAGAAACAGGGACATATACTTCAAATACTTGTGACAGATAAGGAATTGTATAAATTCAGTAACTTTTGCATTTTTCTATAAAACTTAACAATTTACATAGCAAATAATAAAAGGTTTGGCTATGACAGAATGTGGAATTGAAAATATTATCTCAGTTTCCTCTCACTTCAACCCAGTATGACTGTGGGAAGCAGGAAAAGATTCTGTGGTCACAATGGTGCTATAAAGTCACTGCCTTGCCCCTGTGAAAGCAGCACAGTTCTAAAGTCAGAACTTCTAAGGTTCTAAGATCTCATCGTTTGTCTTGATCTCAAAGTATATTTAGAACAAGAGATTTCAATATTTTAGTAAGGGAAAACCAGGTATGTTCATAGAAGTCAGTAAACACTACACACTGTAAATCTGTAAAGTTGTAATATTTTAAATATAGACTTTAATTAGATTTTGATCATGAATACTATTTCTCATCTACCATTTCATCTGGCACACACTGGAAACCAAATAACGACCCCAGAGAATCTGTGAAAGTTCAGTATTTCAGCTGATTTGAAGAGTTAAGTAGATTCTAATTGTCGTGGCAAGGCGCAGGCAAAACTTCAAGCCAACACACAAAACTGCTTACTCTGCTTAAGTACTAGTAGAAAGGTAAGTGGGGAAAATGGGACATCTTAAATGTGAGCAAAATGGTTATGGCACACAAAATGCCAGAGGAAAGTTGTGTAACACAGGCATCCAACTTCTCACAGAAAAAACGCTGAACTTTCAATCAAAAGAAAATAGATGCTTCTTTTCAGAAGCCTGAAAATAAATGCCAAGAGTCTGTTACAGTGGGTGGGGAATAGTTTGACCTGATGGTCCAGATACAAAGGGGGGAGTTTGCAAGTCTGTTTCCAGTCTCAGATTTCAGAAGTTTATGTATTTTCCAGTTCTGAGGCTCTGTATTGAGGTACCCCTGCAGAATATACTGATGAACAGAGAATAGATGCTGATAAAATGCCAGAGGCACATTTATGACACCCAAACATTATATTCCTAGACGCTTACATTTCCAGCTTTCTGCTATGTCACTAACCATTAAAACATGGCATTCTTCCCTAATTGATTCTATTTCTGGAAGATTTTTCCTAGAAACTTACTTTTTTTTTTAGCTTGATAACCATCACTGAGCTTTCACAGTGCAATGTTCTACATCAAAACGCAAGTGAGAAACACCCCAAGTGACAGAGATTTTAATTAGCACATATTGTCTCATTCCAACTGCCACATCAGCTTGAAGTCCCTCAAGCTGAACTTTGCAGACTTAAATCTCAAAAAAAGCCTTAATGCTTTTAGATCTGAATTCTGACAAATCACAACTCCTTCACAACATGTAATTCTCCTTTTCAAAACCTATTCCTTAATAACTAAACATTTTATTTTCCAGATTTTCAGATTCTCTTCCAGTTAAATTTAAGTATTTCAGGTTCCAAATTGAATGCTTCCTCCAAGAAAAGAATGTTTCTTTAAATTACAAATCTGAGGATTAACTAGTAAGATTATATTTAATCAGATAAAGAATACCTAGTTACTGAAACATGGCCTGAGTTGTGTGACAAGAGCCCAGTTAACATCGTAAAGAGTAGCAAGCATCTCGTTCTTCCACACCTAAATCACACACACAAAAACCTCAGTTAAAAAATCCACAAAAATATTCTGCTTTACATCTACCTATGCTATTTTATAATTTTCTGTTCTTTGTCATCTCTACTGGTTTATACCATCTTGAAATTAATCTGTTTAATATATGCACTGATGATGTAACTCACAGTGGTATCTGCTAGTGCTAGATGAACGTAATGCAACATGTTTACTGTTCTGGCATCCAGGTGTCACAGAACGCCAAGGCTTTCATGCTCAAATGGATTTAACTATTTTTACTCAGTGAATTTCAGGAACCATCACATCCACCAGACATATAAAACCAAAAGGTTTTTTTCCCAGTTAGGTAAATTTTATTACACTATTTTAGTATAGTTTTAAAGATAGATCTGACGTGGAATATTTATCAGCTGTAATTGATACGGTAGTTACTTTCAACAAATAAAAGCTGTTCTGTACTTTCCTTTAAATAAATCCTTCTACTAAGCTGCCCAGAGAGGTTGCAGAGTCTCCATCTCTGGAGATATTGAAAACCCACCTGGATGCAGTCCTGTGCAACTTGCTCTAGGTGAACCTGCTTTGGCAGGGGGTTGGACTAGATGGTCTCCTGAGGTCCCTTCCAAGGTCCCTACCATTCTGTGATTCTGTGATAATTCAGAGACATCTGAAAATACTACCATTATTTAAAGTAGAGAAGACACAAAAGGGGTCATGGCCACTTGTGCCACTTTTACATGCAATTTACTTCCATTTACACTGTACTTTCCAGCAGTGGAAAATATACCCTGGGGAGCAGGGGCATTACTGAGGACCAAAGGTGCCATGGACATTCGCAACAGAAGTTCTGTGCTGGCTCCAGCCGTCTCTGGCTTTCAAGACTGCTAGGCCCTTTCAGTTCCTCTTCATCTGTTTTGGTTGTAGATTTTTACATAAAGCATACTGGGACTTGAACTTCTGTTCTGACATTCCAATTTCAAAATGAGTAATAAAAATAAATAACTTGTTCATTTGGATATACAGATGGCTACATGCTCAGAGAACTCAGACTCTAAAACAATAATTTTAGAGAGAAGACTAGTTTAGCTACATATATAAAAAGGTTTAAAAATGTAGTTTACAACTTGTTTTTAAGTCTCATGTCTCAAAACGGCTTTCACATTGCATGCATAAGATGACAAAGTCTTCAATGGCTACAAACCTTTAAAGAAACATCCTTCAATCATAAAAGAAAACCTGTTACAGCCTCAGCTGCATTTTATATTAAAAAAGGGCAATTAGAAGTTTGTGATTAATGGCAAAGCATATCTGACGCATTTCATGTAACTATTGTATACTCCTATTTTCTACCTTTAGGACACCAATTAGCTGTCCTGATCAAAGAAAGTAAAAAACTCTTGTTATTTTCTATATAGCTTAGTCCTAGTTTTTCAGACATAAAGTAAGATTTCCAGAAGAAACTGAAAGGATAGCTAAAAATAGATTATAATTTCTAAAGTACCTTAAAAAGCTCTTCTTCCTCTCCATTACCTTCTTTTGGGAGAATAAATTGAATGGAGATGACTGCCCAGAATTACATCTACAGACACTAGTAAAGCAGAACCTGTTCCTCATCAGCAAAGAGCAAAAACAATTATCATCATCAGTTCTGGAGGAAAATCTATGCTGGTAGTAGGACAAAATTAAAAAACCCAACACACACTCCCCACACGACATCTTCACAAGCTAGAGAAGAATGTGCTGCAAGAAAAGTTTATTTTCCTTAAAATGAACTTCCAGTGGAAAAGATACTTCTGCATTTTCCAGTGCTCCTCAAGTGTTTATTTTTCCAGAATAGAATCTTGGAAAAAAAAAAAAAAAAAAAAGTATTTAAAACTCTTCTTATATTTGAAGTTTATTTCTAGATGTGGATTTATGCACAACAGCTCATGGAAATCTCATGGTTCAAGCAATTCCCTTTGGTAACTCAAGCTAGTTACTTGCTTGAGTTTTAGGTTCTTTCTCTCCTCTTTGCCAAAGGCAAGGTTTTGTACCACTCCTGACAGACTTCTGTCTAATCTGTTCTTAACTGGAACCTCACAAGTTTCTTAGAAAATCTATTTCAGTGCTTCACCATGCTTGATATCCTGCATGCTAAAATGGCTTTCCAACAAATTTCTCATTGTAGGTCATATTTGCTTAGACCATCATTCTTTTTACTTTACTCTGGATTCTTCCTATGGTTTCTGTTTGTCTTAGAATATAATGCTCCAAGTGGGTACACTACTCCAATGGAAGTCTGACCAATCATAAACAAAAAGCAGGCAGCTTATGTCATGAGTTTTGCAGGTAAAAATTCCTACATCCCAGCATCCTATCTGCCTTGCACGTGACACTACATTGCCTTTGTCCCATGACACTACTAGCTCCTGTTTTCTCCTGAAGTTTACAATAACCCTTGATTCCCATCCCAAAATGCTGCTTAGCCACTATGCAGGCTTGCAAGTTTGACATCTACAAAACAGGAAAAAAGGCCAGTAACATCTACCAGTGAGCTGCCAAGAGCTCACCACAGGGAAGCACAGTCCCTCTGAACTTCAAACTAAAAGGGTCCACTTTGGACAACCTAACAAAAGCCAAGGCTTTCTACTGGCATTGTATTTGTTAAACATCAAGGGAAACCTGCAGTGAATCAGAACAAAGCAAGCCAATATTTATTTTATTCACTTACACTATTTTTTTTTTTTTTTTTGGTAGGTAATATCTTGGGGCACTTCCATTAAAAAAGAGCACCCCTAGTTTGGGTGAATATAGTGATGATATTAAAAAGCACAGCAAGCCAGCTGTGCCCAGCATGCCTGAGGGTAAGAAATCTCTTACCTTTCGATGAGCTGAAAGAGTCCTAAGAGGATTACGAAATATTGCCAGTTTCTCCCTTTCTTCTTAATTTTTAAAGGCTAAGTAATTTTCCATTTAGGAAGTTTTTACTTATGTTCTGTACATTTCTCTCTGGAAACAATCTCTCTAGTTACTCTGAACAGTAATCCAGCAGAGCAACAGGAACAGCTGCAGCAAGCAGATTGCTGCTCCATTCTATCAATCAAACATGGCTACTAGGAACAATTCTTTCAATTATTTTTATTTTTTTAAACTAATCTGGAACATTAATTCTATTTGTGAAATAACTAAGCTTGTTAATCCAAGAGAAGAGCTCTGGGAACTTGTACCAAGGGCTTATGGAATCTGGAAAGAGGGAGGAAATAAATAAGGTCTTTGAGTGGAAGACCATTGTATAGCCACTATTTACAGGAGGAATACAAGACTGGGCATCCATTAGGGAAAGGAAAAAAAAAAAAGAGAATAATAATAGCTTTGACATAACGCAGGGGGGAAAGACAGCCTGTTTGCTGAACAGTTCTCTCAAACAATGTTAATATTCTCTGCATTTCTCTCAAAGCTTTAAAGAGGCTCAGTGGTCCTCAAACACTCTGAGCAAAACTCAGCAGTTTGAGATGCCCAAGATGATGATTACTACAAGCTGGCTGTTGCTTATGTATCTATTAAAATTGTATTATCTCTTATAATAATGATTTCTGCATCTCAACTAAAACTGAAGCATGAATCCTCCAGTCCAGCCACTCTGAAAAGAATATTCTTGTTCATTTTTATTTCAACTGTCAAAACCACAACAGCCAAGTGTTTTTCATAGCCATACATACAGCCACAACACGCTTGATAATCACTGCTCAAGGGATTTATGCAGAACAGCTTTCAAGTAATGTAGATCTCAGGTTTCAATGAAAAGTATTAGATACATTTTATATTTAAGAATAAAATTTTGAGACAGAATACTAGCCTGGAAGATAAATATAGGCTACAGTAAGAGAAACCACAAAACAAAAGTCATATGAGATCAGCATAAACAGTATTCCTTCTAGAAAATCATATCCCTATTTTAATTCTACCAGCAACCAGTCTCTGTTTTGCAAACGAACTGGCATAACAGGTATTTACAAATCCAAACATGCTGAGATTCTTTGCAGCTGTGGATTTTCATCATCAAGTATATACTGTGGAGAATGAATTTAATTAAACTCATTAAAAAAATCATTTAAAGACATTACTTTTCAAACTGATAAAACTTCCTGCCAATATGCAGAACAATATCTCAACTATGCTCATTAGAATAGAAAATCATTTTCATGGGATGGGTGGGACTTTTTTTTTTTAATGATACAAACACATTAAAATATTTGTATTTGTATTCATCACATAAAAATGAGTATTTTATCAGTTTATTAACTCTTTAAGAAATGCAACTAAGTCTCATAGGCCCAAATTCTCTCCTTCAACTCACACTGACCTCAATGAAAAACACAGATATGCATTGAATTTGAGACTTACATTTAAATACAGCAACAAGAGCAGCATTATCCAGTTAAGAGTGTTACAGAGTGGCACTTCAGAAACAGAGCTTGTTACTAAAAGATGTGACAAGAGAGACTGTGGAATTAAAATATATTTGCTAGACCACAGCCATCAGAATATTTCAGAATTGTGTTTGTCTCATTTACCTTTGAATAAATGGTGAAATCCATTAAATACTGAAATATCAAGGTTGGGGTGTGTTGCTTGAGTTTGTTTGTTTGCTTTCTAACAAAGCCACCGTTTTATTCAAACCATTGCTCCACATGCAGAAAACTTAACCATGGTGATCTGGGCATTTCTCAGTTTAAATAGCTAAAACAGCATATACTGAAGGGCAATACACAACTTACTCAATACAAACCATTCATATATCTTAGGAAGATACTCAGAAGTCACAACACTGAAATCCTTCAAACAAAAAAGGATGGCAGCAGCCACAACTGTTTCCTCTTCTACAAAGGACCATGGGCTTTGACAAGCACTTCAACAAGGCTCAAGCAATTTTAATTTACCATTCTATGAGTAAAAACCAAACAAAACTTACAAAGAGCACCACTAGAAAATGAAGGGATCAGTACATTAATAATAATTTGAAAAGGGATTACAGTACACATAAAGCTTCCCCTTGCCACCACTAAGTTCTGTGAAATTCTTTCCCTAGTGAAGACAGTATTTCAAAGAAAGAGTTTAAGAGAATGTAAGTGGCATAATGTTGGTGCTTCCTGTGACAGCCACTTTAAATACACACAAAGCAAGTTCCTGTTCCAGCACTCCTATTTTGTATACATCTTCCTGAAGGAAGGTATTCATTTTTTTTTCGTTAGGCAGGACTAAGACACAGATTAAGTTATCTGCACGAGCTAACTTTCAAAGATTACAGGAACACAAATCTCCTCTCCTGTTCTTCCTTTCCTCCTCCACAAGGAAACACTAATTAGGGAATATATTAAAGTAATATGAAGACAACAAGAAAATGTTAAAAAAAATTTTAAAAAAGCTGTTAAATTACTCCAGTTTTAATTCAGAATGTGATAAATAAGCATGATTTCTGCTAGGGACTGTCTTTCCTCAAAGTTTCTAGGGGAAAACGCTAGATAAGTGTCATTTTTGAGAAACACAATGTTTAGAGGTTTCAGTATTGAAAGATTAGCCTTGAAGGCTTGTTAAAAGTCAGAGACTTCGATACTATGAGTAAAGCCACTAGACAGTGCATAAAGGAGTACCAAAAGATGGAAGGAAAAAAACAAACCCCAAGCTTAAAAACTTTGGTTAAATTCTTCCCAGGAGACTATTAATGATGTTGGGATGCAGATCAGAACATGCTCCAGTTCAAATCACTGAAGTGATCCCCATTAAAAACACCATTCAAAATTTGTTTTTTTGGGGAAAAAAAATACGAAAAAACCTCCACAACCCAACTCAAAACAAAGAATCCAAAAAAAAACCAGCACACAAACCAGCCAACTTCAGGCCCATTCACTAATCTGGTTTAGAGTACAATCTCAGGAAACTGTATTTGCACAGTTAAAGAGCCATTTACCTCCAGTATAACTGCACAGTGGTATGAATAAGTAGGCGCAGGTACAAAAGTGCATTGGCATTACTGATAGAAAAATTGTACCAGGTACTATGGCATGTATGTTGAAAGATTCTACTCCCTGAAAGAACATCAAGTGCTCCGAAACTGTAAGAAAAAATATGCAGTTCCAGAAATGAAAAAGACAACAGCTTAATATTGTTTCTTCTCACTGCTAGGAAAAAAAAAAAGAAAAAAAAAAAAGAGAGATGAATACACTGGATGTGTCACCTGCAAGACCTGAACTCAAGCTTTCTGCTCTAGAGTTTGTCTTCCAAACCCAACCGATATCTGCTCAGCCAATAGCAGTCCTGATGAAGCTGCCGAATTTACAAGCATTTGAAGCTTGTACATATTAGATATTGATATTATCTGCTAGGGAATTACAGTCCTAGTCTTTTGGGGCATACATGGAGGAAAACAATAAAGATTAATTCCATTCATGTTAGATATGTCTATCTGGTGCATTCATCGTCAAACCACATGAAGAAACGTATCACTTGGCAAAACAAATGAGCAATGAGTTTGGCTGTTACAGTTCGGACACTCAGAGGTGTATTCCACAGATGCTGGCTATTGAAAATTTTTCAGTAACATTAAGTAATCAAAAGTCAGCAATTGACCAGCAACTAAAAGGCAAGTGGTTTACAGAGGTGCAAATCATATACATATATACACACATACACATATATATGTAGATATATGTGTATATTATACACACACACACATACATATATGTGTATATTTATATATAATCAGTGATAACTGTGAGACAGAATCAGTAGGGTCAATCTCTTCTCCCTTTCCTACTGCTGACCTGTTACCTTTTATAGTCCCAAACTCACTTCATACATTGTTTTAGCTCTACCAGAACTATTTTTTATTTGGAAGTAGAAGTCAAGAATCAGAATGAAGATAAGCACTTGGGTTTTTTCTGCTTACACCTCAGGAGGCTGAAAGGAAAAAATTCAGGAGACAATAGGTAGCATTTGTTAATGGAAAAGACTGAAATAAATAAAAAAATAAATCCTACAAAACCACCCCACAACAATGAAATGTTCATTCTAACCTAGCATAAAAATTTTTGGAAAAGCCCTCTATGCATATAATATCTACTCAGTACTTCCCAAAACTACCATCCAATTATTTCACTTGCATCTTTTCAACTCAAAACACTATACTGAAATACTGTGAGCGTTAAGGACATCTCAAATTATAAATGCAAAGTGGAAAGCAACATGAGCTGTTGCCTCCTATCCAGGACACTGGTATATTTGATTTTACACATCTAAATCCACAGAGGATCTTACCATTGATCTTTCAGAATATCCAAACATATAGCCCCAGTGACTGAGCTAATATTAGGATGCCATATTTTGGTGATAAACCGCACCTAGAAGACAAGACAAATTTTAAAAACAAAAACCGTTATTAAATGCAGTATATTAAGTAAACATTTTAAATGCACCATGTCTAATATTATAAAGAAATACTAATTTAGGAAATATCAAGCTAAAAACACCCAAACAGAACTAAGAGATGTGATACCACTTATTTCAGGAGGCTTCAAGTTTGCAAGGACATTTGTTAGAGCCCTCCTTTACTGAAAACCAGACTATTGCCCATTTGAGGACCCCAGCTCACCCCTAACTGCTTCCCCATACACTGTCACGTGTGCACATCCCTGCACTGCACAAAGCCATTTAGAAATATCCTCCAGCAGCACCAGTGTTACAACAGATGGTCACACACAGAATTAAAACCTCCAACACTGTAAATGCTGGAAAGTCCACTTTAAATAAAGTGAAACAAGTCTCTAAACTCTTTAACATAGGCATTGGATGTGACTGTTCAGATAAACTGTTGGTAGCTACAGAAGTATTAAAAAAGTTTCCTTGGTGGATGCTACTACTTCTACTACCATCCTGTCTCATTATCTATATGCAGAAAGCTCTTCAACAACCCAAAATCTAACTAGATTACAACTATTTTTCTTTGCTGTTGAAAGGATCTAGTCCCAGCATTCATCCATTGATCGTGTCCCTATTTTTACACTAAAATAAGGTGTATTCATGCTCACAAAGCATGAATAAAATCAGCTTGCATTTGTGTTTTGTTTTGTTGTTTTTTTTAAAGATGCTGAGAAAGTTAAAAATAGTGTTTTCTTTTAGAAGTTCCAAAACCCAAAGCTGACCTTTGAAAGGAATATATACATGCCTTTAGAAATTTCTCCATTTTCTTCAAAGCCCCCATTTCATGTTGTACTTTAACTGCCTTCTGGTGACTTTGACCTGTTGCTCCGTTTTTGTCTCTACCTCCTCACCCCAAACTCCTCACGAACTTTTTCTGTATAGCACAGACCTTTCAAATTTTGCCCCTATCTGCAAGGAAATCAGTGCAGAGAACACATTATTTGACAAGCACTACAGCAAAAGACTGTATATACAGGGCTATAATAAAATTAGGGCAATCATGGTGTATAACTAGGCAAGACCATAACAGTTCTGCTTTCCAGGATGGAAAATAAGAGATCACGTCAGTTGAACCACTTATTAACTAACTAGCTCAACCCTCTAAACCACTTTGAAATCATAAAAAGCCATGTAAATACTAGGTAATTTCTCACAGTGAATGACAGCTAACAATAGTTGTCAAAGCACATACTGAACAAGATAAAGAAATCTTTCAGATGAAAGGCAGGGCTAGACACAAGCAAAAAGGCCTCCAGTTCAAGACTACAGACTCCAGAAAAAGCAGTGCTATGCTACAGTGCACTGAGCTTCTAACAGCTGTCTACAAGCTTTGTCAATGGACACCACCAAGCCCTGAAGCAGCAACTAAACCATGATCCACAGACCCATCTTTCAGTGTCTATGACCTGTTTCAGCTCTCCTTGTTTTAGCTCCTGCCAGAACACATGCAGATGAAAGAACTGAAACCAACACACACTTCATTAAGACTTTCTGTGTCTTTCACTCCAGCCTCAAGGAAGCCATTCAAAGGACAAGAGCCTAGGAGCTATGAGCTACTAACACCTTTCCCTTCCTCCTCTTCCCCAGTTCCTTCCCAGTATCACATACCAGGGTGAAAATAATCAGGATCTAGGACACGTTCTTAGCTCAAAGACAAACAGAAAACCAATCAAGAAGCTGAGTCAGACAGCTCAGGAGTCTGCTGAATCATAAGAAGCCACTGAAGGAATATACAATTGCAGCTGCACATAGCTGGGGAGAACACTATTCACATTGATACACTTAAGGAGGGAAGTGGAATCACAAATTTACAGTGCTAGAAAGATAATAGTATAGTTGAAAGGGTACTAAGTTGTGAAAAATGTATGAGTGACTTCACCACAGCCATCGCTCGTCTCTCATTCACGTGCACACTTTATCCACTCCTTCAACAGAGCTGCAGTAAGACCATTCTATTTCTCTATTGGTTCTTCAAGTCACACAACTGTGCACCTGAATATTTAATTATTACTAGGAACTTGGTAGGTTAGACTCTACTAAATATAACTTATGGAGCCCAAGAAATTAAAAGAATCAGTAATTATCTATTACAGTATTCCTTCAATTATAGTGGTGGGGGAGAAGATAGCCATACTCGCTACATCAAGTAAAACTATCTGAAAACTATTTATCTTGCTGATAAGAAATTACATCGGGGTCAATAATTAGGCACAAGCTCCTCCCCAGAATTTGCCAGTCTGTACTTTCAGAAGTAATCAGAGTGTACTTCTGATGGGATACAGCTATGCATCCTGCATTATTTCTACCTAAAGATGACAGCTCAAACACTTGTCTAGAGGAGAATAAAAAAATGGAAGATAGATACTACAAAGAGACTACACATGCAAGCAAATAAATAATACCCAAAACCAACTTGTTAGCCAAATTATTTCATACAAAAAAGTGCTTACAGTACCTTAGGAGGATTAAATGGATATGTTTCTGGAATTTTTATCTCTAGTTGATACCTTCCACCTGTGAAAGACAAGAACAAGTTAGAAATTAAAACAAAAGAACATTACTTGAGCTTCGTCTTTCATGACAACAAAGCTTACGTTTCTAAATGGTCAGGTGTGCAAGTAATTCAAATTTACTCGGAAGTACTAGCTAGAATATACTTCTAAATTTCATATGTTATATAAATAAATGCATATAAAGGCAATCTAATAAAGTCATATTTGCTTATGCAAATCAGAATCTGTATTTCTTAGGTAATTTCTTAGGTACATTTAATGTGCACATTAAACTATAGTTTCTTGTTTCCAACACTGTAATTTCCATGCTCTATTTTAGTAAAATATACCAAAACATGAACAAAATATCCCCCAAACAGACAAAACAATAGCCCATAGGAAAGTTCAGGCTGAACATGGGATATTACATTATTTTGACTCTTTTCTAATACCTCATGCCAATAAATTTTCTTCAAACTACACAATTGAAGTTAACTGTATTTAATTTTAAAGTTTCTGGAATTGAAGAACATTTAACTAAGTGGTTTAAGAAAAGCTCCCACACTTTGGGGGGTGGGGGAGGTGGAAAGGGAGGCTCCAGAAACAGAAGCTCCAGTGTTACTACCACTATGTTCTACGTTACTGCCTGAAGTAGTTACTTCTATTTCAATTCTGCAAGCACTTTGACACGCTAGCACTACTAATATCATTTGCAGGGTTACAGCATGCAATAAAGGACTGTATGAGCTTGGCAGACAGAACCACCTTCTGCTGTCCTCTTTTAAACATTTCTGGTTTTTCTCTCCCTGTTACAGTACCATTACATCTTTGTCTACTTCAATTATAGTTTTGTTAACATTCAAGTTCACCATCAATGCTTTTGTCTTCTGGAGCAATCTCAAACTATCTCCGCCTGCCCACTGAAGTTCATTTGCCAGGCAGCAGTTTAATGACAAGGAAGAGAGCATAACAAAACATATACACCAATTTACACATTTAGTTTTTATAGAAACTGAAACCACTTCTCCTTGCTTGCAGTTTTTTTCATCCTTCTACCACTGTTCTTTCAGAAAGAAACCTTTCCCTCCCTCAATATACTTTGTTACAATGTATACATTTCCTCGAATTAAAGTTGAAGTATCAGCAATCTATTTCCTTTGGGATTTCAAGAGTGATTTACTCTGTTGAAAATCACTATAAAAACCAGTTCTCAAGTAGTCTCAACACAGGCAGCGAGATTCACATGCAGGAAAAAGCCTCAAAAGAATACTCAGAACAGTTACAGTCTGTGGCACCTTGTACCTGAGCCAAAATGCATGTTAGCAGCTACTTACACCTCTCACTTTTAAAACATAATTCAGTCTCATACACTACAGTGTATCAGTTTGGTATTTTACACTACTTTCTACAGCTGTTTTTTTTTTTTTCTCAATATTACAGTAACTTGAGAAGATTTAACAGAAAATCAATAGAAAAAAAGGCCAATAAGTCCAAAATTATAATAGTTAATGTCTAAGTTGATGGCTCGTCTGCTTACAGGATAGCACCGGTGAAATATTTTCGAAGACATGTACACCAAGAGACCTTCAGTAAGTTTCTTTTTCCTTCTGTCTGAATTGAAGCATAATTCAGGAGCAATTTTTCCTAAGACACAGACCAATTACACTGCTCCTTGCTTGCAAAAATTCATCAGTCCCTCTATGATTTTACTGCCACACCATTTTGTAAGGTCATACAAAACCTATCCTTAGGTACTACCATTTCTTCTGCTGACCATTAAAACTTGCCTTTAAAACACAGACTGTTAGAGCTTTCTGCATAGCAGGCTATTCACACATCAATTTTTTCCATCTGGAATGTACAGGTCCAAAAGATTTAAAAACTGCAGGGATCAATGAGTTGGTAATATTATTTATACAGTATTGTTGTGCACTGAAGTTGACAGTTAAAATATAGGCTTGAAGACTTAAACTGAACAAACCTGAATATTAATTTCTTTAACACTACATTTAAAATCCAAGTGACTAACACACTAACTTCTGCATACCAATGTGTCTGCAGAATTTTTTATTTTTAAAGGAGTATGCATATGTACAGCTTTTCTGTCACTATTTAAATAAATACTTGAGATCAAATGAAACAGTAATGGCAGAATATTCCTTCTGTACTCCTACTGGAGCATACATCTCACAATAGAGTTAAAGCAAGTTTTGAGTATTTTCCTTGAAGAAATACCTTATAAATTTTGCACTTACTGTGGCCCACATGTGAACTTGGCTTGGAATCAATACCATGGTTACACAGGTAAACAAAACAAAACCCAAAAAAAACCCCCAAAATCAACCTATCTATTGAAAAGCTCTTGAATCAAGTAAAACTCAGCAGCCATTAATTTAGACTTTCAAAGGTCTTCTCTCCAAACACACATGTTTTCATGTGGGATGCAAACATGTTACAACTGAAGTTATCTTGCAATATTCTGATAATTGATAAATACGAGTTGACACTACTGACAGAAAAACAAGAGCTGTAAAATTTGTCAACAACAGATGGCATTCTGCCTCTCAGTCACACTTAAACCAACAGCCCAACAACACCTATAAAAGAATTTTGCTGCAGCAGCAGCTTGTTTTCAGATACCTCACCAACTGTGGTCAACAATAAATGCTACTGTTCCTTCACTTCACAATAGTCCTAGAATTCCCTCTTGTACCACGGAATTGTCTGACCTGAACTACTGTATTAATTAGTTTTTCTTCATAAAGCACTTCTTGCTGTGTCACTGTTCAGGCTATAGATGAGAGGAGATCACTCAGTAATTATGCAGCACGCATTACCGCGTTAGTCATAAAATGTAAACTCCACATACTGGCAAGGGCTTCATAATTACATAAGGGAATAGATGCATAAAACTGTGTCACAGAAATATTAACGTTCCAAAGTAAATTACTCAAGTGTCTGGAGTGCCAGAAATTGGGCTGCTTGTAACTTTGATTTTGCTCCTTGGTGCCTATGACTTCTAGACTACAGGAAGCAGACAATCACATACTTTTCCATGAGTTCCCTGTCGTAGTCGGAACACACAATAGCTTTAGTCCCCCAGAAGGGCTATTGACTGTATCGTCATCACTAAATGTACTTCTATGTATGTAAGCATGCATGCATTCCACATCCACAAATTCCACACTAAACACATACTGCTGACTTTCATTAGCAGGATATGCTGAATGTGTGAATACACAGTGCTCAGCTTTTGAAATTTTGGTCTAGCTGAATTATCCAGCATCACACAGAACTCAGTTCTGCAGACAGGCATTCAAACCTTTTTTTACCCTCTTCATGAACTGCTATGCAGTTTTTAACTTCTGTGACACATTAATACATCTTTCATTTCAAATAACTCTGAATACACTCTCCAAAAAAGGTCAATTTTACAAGCCAAGGTAATGCTGGCCTGAAGGGGAAAAAAAACAAAACCAAAAAACTCAAAATGAACAAAAGAACGCAAGCCATGACAAACCAGCTCACCCGAGGAGGATTAATTCTGTTTGAATGGAAAAAAACCAAAAAAACCCCCCACACACCAAAAACCCCCAAAACAACACCCTCTGCTACCATTTGGATGTTTCCTAGTATCCAATTACTTAATTTTGCAACATCTTAACTTCTGTACATAAGACTTGGTTTTACAAGACTAACTACATTTGCAAAAGAACTACTATACTAAACAAAATTATCTATTTCCAAACAGGTCACCAGCATTAACTATGTATTTTAGGTCCACAGCATAGTTCTCCCTTTAAATTGAAGGCACATGTTACAACCAAAAGAAATTATCTTCTTTACAGACATTATCTTCTGCCAACTAAGCTAGTTTTAACTGAACACTAGTGGCTGATGAGATGAGGACAGACAGGCACGGGGGAAAGGAGGGGGGGTATCATTATTTGCTGGAGAGCAGAGGAACTCTGGGACTCCAGTTCTGGAGGTGAGCATCCTTACCATTACAGAAGCTTCTGCTTTTCCACTCTGTCCCTTCCAGGCTCATTTCACAGAATCATGTCTCTTTTCTCCTCAACTTCTGACACCTTCTACCCCTGCCCTACATTCTCCAGTGTCAATCTCTGTTAGGTGCTTCCTCCTCCTTTACCTGCCCTGGGCCCTAGCAGGGGTGGGTGGGCAATGGGGAGGCTCCTCCTGCTCTGAAGTCCAATGCTGCTGCACCAGCAGCTCCCAGCCCAGAGAAGCAATCACGCAGGATGTCCTTCTTAGGGAAGATGCAACAACCAGATCTTCATCAGGAGCCACTAACACTTTCAGGTACATGCACACCTATACCTACACAAAACAATTTTCAGGTATTTTCCCCAACTGATGACAATTTATTTTACAAAATAAAGACAAATGGCACACGCCTGGCCTCTGGACAATACTCAAGTCCCACTCTTAGCTCTAAGGCATGGAGCAACTAGAGCAACTGAAAACTTGGAAAATTGTTTTCATTTCCAACAAAACAATTTATTTGCCTGTAACATTCCTTGAAAAAATTTTGTTTACTGGAAGTTCAAATTCAAATCAACGTAGATGAAGTATGCTATATTAGCTTCTGTTAACGCTTCTGTAGGTAATAAATTAGATTGCTTTTTCCAGATTGAAGAGATGTACAATTACCAACACTGGCTTTAATACACAAGAAAGTCAGAAAGGTATAATTTTTGAAGAGAGCTATAGATATGAAGTTCTATTACAGAGTCCCCTACTCCAGTATAAATTAAGTACTGGGACCCAGAGATGCCTGAGATTAACCCCAAATTTACCTTGCAATGGCATCTCTCCTTGAGATAGAAAATGCAACATGTTTTTGCATGACCACCACATTAGATCACAGAAAGACAAGTACAGTTACATTAGATTCAATTTCTTGATCCTTCACAGCTAAGAAGCTTAGACTGTCAAGACTGTAAAAAAAGAACTAAAAGTCAGCGTTACACCAGTTATACTGCACAGCTTATACCTGTAAATTAACCTTTGATATGGGATAGTCTGTTCTATTGTCGAAAAGTTCTGTCTTCAGGCAACACAGAAGTTGAACTGAAATATTTTTCAAGTTTAAAATTTTTATTTTTAAAAAACAGACTACTTTAAAACATATAGCTCTACATTTTAATGCTGTAAATTCATTTCACAAACAAAGCATCTCAAGATACATGATTTGAAGTGTATAATGACTGCATACACAAAAACATTACTTGCCTTCATATGGTGTGTCCGGAGGTCCTGCTATTTCTCCTCTTAATTCTGTAAAATTCTCATCTACAAGATCTACTTTAATTTGATTTTTGCTCGTCTTAAAAATAAACAGAGAAACAAAGAGTCATAAGTAAGCATTGACATACAGATTCCCCCCAAAATATGGTATTTTAAATTGTTAGAATAGTAGTCTCTTAAAAATACAGAAAATTTAAAAACACAGTAACCAAAAGTAGATAGCAACCTCCCAGTGAGAATTTCACTCCATTAACAATAGACTATTTGTGAAGCATTAGAAACTTCAATATTATTTATACTATCACTAAAATAAGCAAAGCAACCCAATATAATATCTGAAGCTATATTTTCAAATTTACTGCATTTTAAAAAGACTGTGGTCTTTCAAATCAGCTATTAATTCTACATATCTTAAACATTAAATTGACCGAGTTACATATTGGGTTTTTCATAGGATCACAGAATCGTTTGGTTGGAAAAGACCTTTGAGATCACCAAGTCCAACCGTACCTATCCACTACCAAACCGCATCCCTGAGCGCCCCATCTACCCCTCTTTTAAACACCTCCAGGGATGGTGACTCAGCCAGCTCCCCAGGCAGCCCATTCCCGTGCCTGAGAACCCTTTCAGTGAAGAAGAATTTCCTGACATCCCATCTGTACCTCCCTTGGCACAACTTAAGGCCATTGCCTCTTGTTCTATCACTGGTTACCTGGGATAAAAGACACACACCCGCCTCCCTACACCCTCCTTCCAGGTAGATGTAGACAGTGACAAGGACTGCCCTCAGCCTCCTCTGCTCCAGGCTAAACAACCCCCTTCTTGTTTAGAGCAATTTAATTAAAAACAGACATGACTGTCACTTTCACTGGGATATAGAAAGACTTCCCCAAATTGAGTGCTCACTATTTCTAAACAATACGATGATCTAAACAGAATACTGCAGTCTTGCTTATCTTTAATCTTTAGGTGTAAGCTACAATTTATTTATACACTTGAATTTCATTGTCACCTCCTCAACATTTTCACACCCCATATCAACTTGCCTACAAAATAAAAAACACTGTATTTTGATACTGAAAAAACATATGTTTTCCAGAAACTGATTCTCAGAAGTGTTTAGCCAGAGTTACTCATTCCATTGAATTAACTTTCCAAGTCCAGACAGCAGCATTTGTGAAATTCATACAAATCCTCCAGCCAGTAACTTTTTTTTTTGAGGGGATGTAAAGCAGAATCTCATTTTAGAAAGATATAGCACAAAGCTTTGAGAGGTAAGTAATAACACATTTGTCCATTCTCCTACTTCTGTATACCATGCTCACTGCTGCAATACAGATTTCCTGAATCCTACATTATGTTTTTCAAGAACTTCCCAGATCCTTTAAAACTGTCCCAACTAGTTCTACGCCAAAAAGCCCTTTGCAGCTGCGCTTTTCTTCCCTTCAGAGTAAACCTGGTTGCTGACAGCTATGAGAGAAGAGTTAAGCCAGATAAGGCTGATTGTTGCCATCAGCTGGTTCTTGGATCTACCAGTGATGGTGACCTTAAGGAAGAAGAACTCACTGAACAGCAGCAGGGAAACCACCTCTATTTTCTTCCTGTAAATCTTCTATAGATTCAGTACCCCCCACCAAACAGGGTGCTCTTCCGACCGCAGATAAGAAGAAAAATCAAAGTTTAAGTATCACCATGTAAAAGACCCTAATTAAAAGTTTCACTAAATTAATCCAAAGGTGATTTGGGAGCTTTTTACATCTATAGCTTTTTTACATCTATAATTACACACATTTGCCTTTACAACTTGGGTAAAAGCCTTTCAACTCACACAAATTAGGCAGCACCTGCAACTGCACATTTGAGGCCAAGTACTGAACTTCAAAAAACAAAGATTCAACCATGCTACAAATTAAGAATGCAACTCCAAAATAAAAACACAGTTAAGTACTAAATGTAGTGGTTATGTTCTACTAATTTATATCTATAAAACAGCTTTTTAAGCTCAGCATCAGACCTTGTGTTGTCTTTCATGACCTTAGGTAAGATGTCAGAGAAAGTTATTAATAGAACTGATGAAATAATGTTTCTAAACATATTTTAGATTTATTTTCTTTCCTGCTACTGTTTATAAGTTGCCCGACCACAGAGCAACCAAAACAGTTTTCTTTCAAAGCTTCGTTTCCACAATACAGAGCAGCAGGACAGACTGTCCCAGCAAGACATCCTCCCCAATGGCCAGACACTGTAAGGAACCCCTTCTCTGAATCCAAACTCAATCACAGGCAACACATTCCTCTTGCAAGTTTTCCAATCCCCCTTTTAAGTTTTTTTGCTCTCACTATTCCAACTGAGTAACACATCACAACCAGCATAACCTAAGATCAAATTTGCCTCCTTCCATGGCAGCATGACACAAAGCTCAGACCAAGTGACAGACTTGCTATGGAAGTCTGTCGTCTTCAGGGACCGCACTGTGCTTTCTCAGAGGTACTGCTCCTTCCTGTGCATTGCTCTTAGCTCACAAAGCAGTACATTAGTTTAAGTAACCAACACACAGTTAACAAGTTACCAAAACTACCTGCTTGGGTAATGCAGACATTCTAAGGTCTATTCAGGTTCTCCTGCTCTCCCTCTATCAAATAGCAAGCTGTAAGCTCCACGTTGACAGCAGGAGAGCTTGTTCTTTGCAAGTAAATCCATAACTTTCCATCTTGAGGACTGAAGCAACAGTAAAAGAGACGAGTTTCAGTGACACAATCTATGGTTAAACCATGCTGCAGATTGCTTAATTTTCTACTTATCGAAAATACACTGTTGTAGCACTGTGGATACTCACCTTCGTATTCAATTTCAATTAGTACCACACTAGCTGTTCTTCCACAACAAATGCTTCCTGACCATAAATTTGGTAAAAAAAACCCAAAACCAGAACAAAAACTCCAAACAAACAAAAAGACCCAACAAAAAACTCACACTATTGCGACACTCAGTTTCTTTCATGAGTCCATGATCCTGGTTTCCCCATCTGCTTTTATTACTACACCTGTAGCTACCTCCATACTCTTATTTCCCTTGTACAGAACCTAGAGAAAAAATGGCAGGCTATACTACACTCTTTCAGCATAAGGATTAATTTAATTTTAGGTTCATGCTTAAATTCTATCACACCCTCCATATAATAAATGCATTTAACTTACATAGCTGAAGAACCTTTTTCATGCTATTCTGGTAAGACTTTTCAAGGTGCAACTCGGCTTCACCTTGCCAATTCTTGCTTTTGCCCTCATCCCCGAAGCAATAACTAATATTTAACTGTACTGTAGTGATTATTCATCCAATTAAATCTGGAGTGTTTTTCTACAATGCTTGCCCTTAACGAGGATCACATAGGATAAAATTACTTAATTTTAGCAGCTCTAGCAGAATAAATCCCTGGCCTCCACTGTAATCCAAAAGAGTAGAGGTCTCCGAAAGCATGCCTCTGACACCAATGATTTTAGCACAGAATTTATGAATCAACTTGTGATCTCACAACACAAATTTATTTTACAGAAGCAGTTCTTCTACAAAGAGCTTATTACACTTCCATACCAAGTCTAAAACAGCATCACCTCCTGTTGATTCAGTAACAATTTGGTGACTAAATCACTGCACTAGCAATTCCTGAAATATGAGCCATGCCATCACTAGCAGCAGTTATTTCCATGATCTCAAAGTTCAATTCTGTAACGATACAATTCCCACTCACACTTCTCGCCAACATGCATAGCCTGTTTTTCTTTTTAAATACATCCACTGCTTCACACTACGGCTCAAAAGATTTGTCATCTTTTAGACCATCCCAACTGCCAAGACTCTTTATGCATTGCTAGAGTCATGCTTACCCCATCTTATTCTGCCTTGTGGAGATTAAAGCCAAGTGTGGAGATTAAACTAAAGCGTGAGGCAGAAAAGTTGGGAAAGATTCATACAAGGTACCTTCATCCATTACAAAAGCCTTATCTCTAAAAAGAAACCCAAAGGAGTCAATACTTCATGAAGAGTAATTCTGTGAGCATCTCCCGAAGACTGGACACTCGATCACGTTTATCACAGTAGCTACTGATCAATGATATTTTGACTTGTCTTTGCCTGCCTCCTCTTTAAAAAAAAATAGTCCAGAATTACATTGCCTGGTTTTATATCTGAATATCTTCCTTGTACAGAACACACAATCCACTTCAGCAGAAACTTTGGAGAGTAAGTTCTGCCACTGTGAAGACTTTATCACACACGTCTTCTCCACTTGCACTAAAATCTTTCTAGAGAGCAGCTCTGGACCTTGTAACACTGCTCCCAGCAGACAAGTAGCTCTTCTGTTCTTTTTATTCACCACAGTCTGCAGGTCTTACCCAGAAGTCACTCACTAGAGGGGCTTGCCTTCTTTCTGCAGTTAATCCACCCTTTCTCCTGACCCTCCCATACCACCTCCTTCTCTCCTCTCCAATCTGCCTTCAAAAAACTCTATTATTTATCTTTTATTGATGGCTTTTTATCCTCTTCAATAGTCCAGTACCTCCACTCTTAAAAACCAAAGTTTTCCTTCACAGAAGATAAAAAGCAAAAAGAGAGCCAAGACAAAAACATATCAACATCAAAGGAGCACGTTAAGACAAGATGATAAAAATGCCACTGTTCTTCTAAAAGTTTCTTTCCCACATACAAAATACTGGGTTATTTTGTAAACATAGCAAAAAAGAAAACTATATATTCCAAGTTCGATCTTGAGAAAAGTCTACTTCCTGAAGACTGACAGTAAATGAAATTATTTTTTTTCTTCACACATAGAATTAGAAATGCATCAGAATCTTTTATGCTTTCCAAAAAGTCTTCAAATTTTACAGTTACTTTGATAAGTATGCTATCAGAAAAAAGTTAACCTCACGTGATCAGCATAAAAACATCTATTATCAGAGCTGGCAATGTATGGATATATACTGATAGGTTTAACAAAAAATGCAAGAGTAAGATTTTTTTGTTATTATTATTACATGGCCAACAATTTTTGACATTATGTTGAACCCTCTCTAGTAGAAGGAAAAAAAACCCAAAACAAAACAAAAACAAACAACCAAACAATCCCTCATACATCAAATCAGCCATGACTACAAAACAATTATAAACTTAATACTCAATGATGATTGCATACAAAGAAGAAATTTTGAGTGAGGCTATTCTAGCCAGCACTACTTACTCCCCCCATGACATTATCTTAACATTAGACCTTTGATCCCCCTGTAATAAAATTAAAGAAATTAACAGGCCAAATTCTCCACTATGCTTCCATCAGCATATGTACTATGGTTTAAACTGCTGTGGTGAGAACAAAAAAGGAAATTATGTTTATCAGCAACATTAATAGCTTCAACATAGCATGTTACTGTCTTAAAAAGAATTAAGCAGTGTCAAAATGAATTATTACTTGTATGTTCCAAGTGTATCTGTCTCACCTTACAGATACAGATACCATGTACAAAATTTGTATCAAATATCTTTGGGTATAAATGCCAAGATGGTAAATAAGGATTTGTAAAAACAAAAACCAATGCACACACAAACAAAAAACAACCCTACTTTAAATAGAATTAGATTTGGAATTTAAAAAAAAAAAACAGAATTAGATTTGGAATTTAAAACCCAATGGTTACTTCTGAATAACTCTCTGCATAAAAAACCCCACAGAATCCCACTATTCCATACAGCAATTCACTATTTGCAGTCTGTGATTTCATAGGTCCATCTTAAGGGGAACATACTCTATACCAGATAAAGTACTACTATCTTCTGTCAATTTACTTTGTTTTCACTGAAAACAAGTAATAGAAAACTCTAGAAACCTCCCAAAAAACAACAGAAAAATCCTAACCTGAAAAGACACACCTAAATGATGAGTATAGATAAACAAGTCTAGTTGCAATAAAAGCAGCTAAGTATTAAAACTCTGTAACCATTTAGTGCTTTAAGACTAGCAAATCACACAATAAGGAAAGTTTTAAGAAGTGACAAAAATGTTAAAGAACGTATGTGCCAAGATTTCAGCAAAGATAAAGGAATAGATTTGAAAATTTCTCCAGAATTTTCTCAACCAAGGACAAAGTCCACTAGCTTGCAAGGGAGGGTGTGCATTTAAAACAAAATATTTTCTATCACTAATTATTTCCAACTGCACCAACAAAAATATATTTTATTTATCTCCCAGACAGAATTTTTAAGTTGTTTGAGGTAAATTGGCAATAAACACTTCTTAACCTACCTAAAATCTAATCACAATTTAGTTACTTCTTTAATACAGCTACAATATACAAATGTAAAGTAAGCACTTTGAACATCCAAACATTTAATACTGACACTATAAGGATCAGTACTTAATAAGCCAAATTAAGTAAGAAATACTTCACCATAGTCTGTTGCCATGCTAGCAAAATTAAGCTATTGTACTATAGAGCTACTAATGTCTCATAAAACTCTACTTACCCTCCTCCTTCATTTTATATTCTACGACAACATTCCTACTCTACACCAAAATCTGGTATGAACATATCTCAAGAGTTATAGAAAAAGATCATCTGATTGACTATCACAAGGAAATCCATATAATGCTGTTTTTGCAAAAGGCCATGAGTACTCCAAGTTAACATAAATGTTGATCAGAAAACTCCCAACTCTTTAGTAGCAGTTTACTCCATTAAACAATTATTTAAATTAATAACTTAAAAACCAAAAGCAAGTTCATTCTTATCCAATTTACGAACCCCTGGCAAAACTGGATAAATATTCCAAGTAATTTTGTTTGCCATAATTGCCATATTATTTTCTTACACTTTTTTGCTACAATACCATTAACTCTCTTAATTTAGTCCAAATGATTCAGCTCTCTCCATTGGTAAGCCAGAAAGGGGGAATCCTAGCAAAAGCTCACATCTTAGGCTACCAGCCTCTCTTCTCTCCTTTCCCTGGCCTTAGTTCTTTTCAAACCAACACTCCACCTCCTTAAACCTTTGCTACCCTGGAGCAGCTCAGGATAAGTGTGTTGCATCCACTTAGCTCACTCTTTTGGAAGCAAAGGGAAAACAGCAAAAAAGCAGTGTATATGACTCTGCCAGGACTCTGCTGGACAGTGTCCAGCAGCAAAATGGCAAATTCAACTTCAAGAATATTGAGGTCTGTAAATTTGTCAATTTTTTTTAATTCCCAGTCACAAAGAGCTACCAAAGCAAGAGAGAACAGTTCGATACTTTGGAAGTACTCCTTCAGACTCACTGCAGCTTGAAAGCCAGAATCAAGTGCATCTCCGAAGCCTGAGCTGCTTGTTATTAAGAAGAGAAGCAAAAATGTCACACAGTTACCACAGTCAGGGCTATGAGGTACACCCATCGCACTATCGGTCGAGATCGGCAGATCGCATTTGCATTCTCAGAGAGAGCTCTTGCTGACCTTCAAAGCACAGAGCAACGCTCATCTGCGAAACAATTAAATGCTTGGGGCAGGGCAAGGAGAAGAGAGGAAACATGTCTGTCTAAAACACATTAAAGAGCAGTTTTCCTAGATAAGAAAAGGTCAATACAAAGAAATGCATTTTCTTAAAATGCTCCCACATTATTTGACTCTGCTACCAATTTCAATCGTGAAGTTCTTCCACATTGCACATTCTATTTCATTGCATTGTATTCACATGAATTTTCTAGAGTTATGTCTGTTTTAGTAAAAATATCTGAGATTATTTTTGCATACCATTTTTTAATTTACTGATCAATATACTATGTTACTAATAGGTAACTTGTATTTTAATGTATCTAAGGAGCTACAATTACGAATACTGTGTGAATTCTGTAGTACTGGTAATAGACAAGAATTTTCATATTTATCACAGTTTTACTTATTAAATGCATCTTAGTGAGATGCTTTAATAAAAGAGACTAAACCTGTGGCAACCTTAAAATTTTGTATTATTACATGTGTTTACATACAAGTACAATATTAAAAGTGATCTTCTTTTTCCTGTCAGAACACAGGACACCTCAAATAATAAAAACATCTTCATTTTGCAGGAGTTAGACCTGGAGCATCATTACGTTTTAATAAAATGCTTTTTAAAGTATCTAAATACCTATTCTTCATAAGCTTCAGCTGTTAAATCAGCTCCACCAAAAAAACATAAGAGACTGTACTTCCATAACAACTTCAGCCAGTCTAACAGCTGCCAAGGTCCTACTTTCCTCCCGGTCCTGGTAGAACTAATGTAAAGGAGGGGACAGGATTTTGTGCAAGTATTCATACAACTGCACAGCAAATATCTGAATTAAAACCATCTTAGTAAGAAAGTTCTTTCATTTTAACCCAACTCTGATTTGATTCACCACAAACACTGCAAGTAAGAGAAGGAGCAAAAAGTGGTAAGAGGAGACCAGGCTGCAGGACGAATGTGACACTGCTTCTTGGCACTGCCTTAGGACAACTTAAAAGAACTTTGAAGCTTCAGCTCTAGTGTCTGACTAAACTATTGCTGACAAAATTGTTGCGTCGGTCAGGAACACGCAGAGGTGTAACTGACACAGCTATGCTGGCATAAGCTCTCAGTGCAGTTATACAACCTCGTCTCACTAAGGGACAGCCTGGTTCAACTGGCGACGCTACGCCATGAGCGCTGTGTACGTACCGCACGCGCACCCTCCCGTACTGGGGTAAGGGCCCCTGCGCAGTCCTAGGCTATGTCGAACTACACAAGGTGTTCACAGTACTTGGGAGCAGTAATCACAGGCAGGACATGCCCAAACCTCATCTGAGTGCCACTGAGATACCCAACATCAGAATGGGCACAGTGCAAGGGACTCACCGTTCAGGAAAGCCAAAACGAACAAGCCATTTTGCAGGAATGCAAGATGCATTCTCCCTGTTTTTTTTTATGCAGAGTTCTGTCTTTGATGCAAAACAAGTGAAAAACCCTGCAGATAAAGTATGCTTTAATAATCAGTTTGAACTATACTTTGAATTAGTCATTCTATAAACACACAAAACCATTTGATGCAGATTCTGCAGTCAGTTCTGTAAGTCTACCCTAGTGAGGCTGCTAGTAATTCCACATATAAAGGAATCACAGGATTCAGCTCATTTTAAATCAATTATGCTAATTCACTCGCAGTCCCAGAGCTTGAAGACTTGCGGAAATAGCTCAGAACAGTTTTTCTGTGCTAGCTTCCCATATGGACACCCTTATTCCAAAGTGGAAGGGCTTAGCTAAACACCATGAAGGTTTCAAGAGTTTCCAGAAAGGGAGCAGATATAAGACAGCGACCACGATTTCCACTTGTATATGATACCTTATTTCACAGTAGCTTCCTGTACACATCCTAACACAGCAAAAACTTTGGAAAGACTTTCTCACAGTGCACTTTCAGCTAAAAAATACCTAACATTATACGGTGTTGGTTTTGGCTGGGATAGAGTTAGTTTTCTTCGTAATAGCTAGTATGGGGCTATGTTTTAGATTTCTGCTGGAAACAGTGTTGATAATGTAGGGATGTTCCAGCTATTGCTGAGCAGTGCTTACACAGAGTCAAGGCCCCTTCTGCCTCTCACCCCACCCCACCAGTGAGGAGGCTGGGAGTGCACAAGAAGCTGGGAGAGGACACAGCTGGGACAGATGATCCCAGCTGACCAAAGGGATATTCCATACCATATTACATTGTGCTCAACATATAAAGCTGAGAGAAGAAGGAAGGAAGGAGAGGGACATTTAGAGCGATGGAGTTTGTCTACCCAAGTAACTGTTACACATGACAGAGCCCTACTCTCCTGGAGATGGCTGAACACCTGCCTGCTGATGGGAAGCAGTGAGCAAATTCCTTGTTTAGCTTTGCTTGTGTGTGCAGCTTTTGCTTTACTTACTGAACTGTCTTTATCTCAACCCATGAGTTTTCTCACTTTTACTCTTCTGGTCCTCTCCCCCATGCCACTGGGGAGGGAATGAGCAAGCAGCTGTGTTGGGCTTAGTTGCCAGTTGGGGTTAAACCACAATAGATTTACATCTGGCTTGAACTAAACTACCTATTTAAAACACAGGCTAAGGCATTTGGAGGTTGGGCTTTATTTTTCCCCTTCATAAAACACTGTACAAACATATTTTAGAACTGTTACTGTCTAATAATGAATAGAAATGATGAAATAACGAACACAAATTAGCTTCCTATGTGTCTTGTGACAACAGTCAAAGGTAGACAAGATATCCCCCATTAGCATTCCAACAGAAGGATCGTGCACAGTATGAGATCAGCTCTCTTAGACATAAGCATAGCTAAACCCAGAGTTACACCATACGACTGACTGAGTTTTATGGTGTCCAATAAAGCCTAAGTGCTGAATGAAGTTTCTTCTGTAGCCAAGGATATTCACAACACCACTCTCCTGTGCGGACACTGATGACTGCAGAAGAGCAATCCGTGGCCTTAGTACAATTCTGTTACAAAATACTAGAATAACGGACACAGATCTGGTCCTCAAATGAGGAGTATTTTTGTTGCCCACTTTACTTATTATGCAGATACTATTTTATTAAATACTCATGGCAAGCATATTCAAGTGTTCTCAATTAAAATATTACAAGTATTAACACTGATATAATCTGATGGGAAAACACTAAATGAGACAGGAGTGTAAAAGAAGACTATATCCCTAGAGTGCCTTATAGAATACTATTTCTCAAAACTCACACTCTTTTCCATAAAAGCACTAAATTGTTTATTTTCCTTATCTAAATTGCAGGAAAGTTTTACCTAACTTGTCAGAGACAAAAAGATAGTCTGCATACTAATGATAAAGTTTAACCGAAAGCATTTTCTAAATTTAATACCAGCAGCAATTATGAGTGTAAAAGTGATCAAGAATAGTAATGACAACAATCCTTACTAGGATTACGAAACAAGCCAGAAACTGTTTAACAGGTGAATAATTTAAGAACTACACTAAGTGCCTGCACTTGTTTAACAAGTTTAATGCAACTGAAAGACTATTATCGACAACTCAGGATTGGACTGTTAACCAGCATTTTCTTGCAGTCTTATAGTTACACAAATTTACTATGATAAAATGTTAACTTTATTTAAATTTCACACTGAGTAAAGTGAACTAACCTTAAGACTCGTACACTTCTTTCCTATTAAAGCCAAACTCCTGGAAACAAGCACAGAAGAATGAATGGGAGACTGGGAAGGTTAAAGGATTGGCTAATTCCTATTATCCCTTAGGTCCACAAAGAGTTGTTGTCAAAAGGTACCAGCTGGTAGCTACAGTCCAACCCCTAACCCTAAACTGACTAAACCATTCTGTAACCAGTGACTGCTCTCTTCCTTCAAGTTTTTAAGATATTACCAAAGACAACTAAATGAGTCTGACTCCAATGGAGACCAAGTTTTTTTCTGTTTTCCACTTACTCCTAAAATATGTAGGATCCTGCCAACCAATATGTAGACCATTTACCAGAAATCTGGACCCAGCTGGATACATGTTAACATGAAAAAATGCCACTAACAACACACGAATGAGAAATAGATATTGCCCTCCCTGCACAAATATTCCCACCACCAATACATGGCCAACTCATAGGTCTGGTCAAATGATGACTAACATTATTATGTATTCTGAATTACAGATTTAAGTAATATTAATAATACTAGTGCTTATTAGTGTCTACATAATACTGATCTTAGTGCAATGTTATTATATCCACATAACTTAAAAAACAGCATGGTTCAGATAAACAGGGGTAAAACTAGAAGTAAACTAATAATTCAGAAAGATCACCTTAGAAGTGAGAACAAAGGCAGTTTTCTTAAAACCACCTAGTAAATGCATTTTGTTTTGAGCCAACTATGCTTCAGGTATCAAAAGTGTGACTTACAGACAAACTCATTTGAAGGCAAAGATCTACAGATCCATTCTGTATTATTTTCCAGTACAAGCTGGAAGATATGACCAAAACCACCACAGGTGGAATTAAGAAAAACAAAAGTTGCACAGTAATGGCATTTTGGTATCCGTTTTATATAATTATAGGAAAGAGGTCTAAACCTTGTCTTGCCTAAAATCGTAGGTGTGGCTTGAAATCCGCAGTAGACAAAGTTCCTTTTGGCAACATACAAAGGATCTTACAAACAGCTATTTTAAAGCTAAGATGCTCTTCACATTTCAGAGAAACGCTGCTTAAAGCAGCATTACAGATCTAATATCTCTTCTATCGTCATGGTTCCAATCCAGAACTTGTTCAACCTAAAAACCCTGACAGCTTTCCAAAGATTCAATTGTATTACAATAGTGGAAACTTCTGAACTAAAAAATAAAATATGTACTTTAAAATTCTTCAATTTGTTTACAGGGGAAAGTTTTACCAGGTGTGGCAACAGAGCTAGAGCCTTGGTCTGTATCTTTCCTTTCACAAACAGAAAAAACACAGTAGTTAAAAAACAAACTTATCCTAGAAATATAGAATCATGTAGGAAAATATAGCTGGGTGGCCTCTAGTCCTACTCCCTTCTCAAAGTGGGTCTAATGAGAGCAGGTTGCTCAAGAACTTGATGAGTTTTGAATACCTGCAAGGATAGATTCCACAAACTCACTGGTCAAAGGGTTTAAATGTTTGACTACTATCATGGCAATTGTTTTCTCCCCCCAGTGCCTCGTCAGAACTGCCTATGTTCCAGCTTGGGTCTGCTGCCTCTCATCCTATCCCTGTGCACTTCTGAGACAAATCTGGCTCTTCTCCAGAGCCCCTCATTAGGTATTTGTGGATGACAGGAAGATGTCCCTTCAAACAGTTCTCTCACCTTTTCCTCACACATCATGTACTCCAACCCCTTAAGCACCCTGACAGTGTCCTGCTGGGCTCACTCCGGTATATCCATGTCCTACACTGGAAAGGCCAAAACTGGACACAGCAGAGCAGATATGGTCTCATAAGCTCAGAAGAGAGGTAAAGAATCACTTCTCACAACCCACTGACTACGTTCTTGCTAATGCAACCCAGTATGTGGTTGGGCTGCCTTGCCACAAGAGCACTGCTGAATTATGTTCAGCTTGCTCTGCTCTAGGTCATGCAGGTGTTTTTCTGCTAGCCCTCCTTCTTTCCAGTCTGTATGTACTGAGGCATGGCACTATTTCCTCACAGATACAGGATTTGGTGCCTGCCTCTGTTGAACTTCAAAAGGTTCCTGTCAGCCCATTAATTTCTCCAACCTATTAAGATCCCTTTGCATAGCAGCCCTACACACCCATGCACCGACACCCCCCCCACACACACTTTTTTATCATACGCAAGCCTTCCAAGAGGCTGAACAGAGACTGGTACCAATATAATAATGCCAGTTTAAAAGTTCTCATCTTTACACTTTTAACTTCACACTTTTTAATTAAAAACCCATGCCGTAGCTTTATTCATCCAACAGCCCCACTGCACTCACTAAACCTCTACTGACTTCAATGAGACTATTCTTACAAATCAAAAGCTAAGCATACGTATTGGCAGAAAATGGACACTGTTTAAAATAATTTGTTGCAGATTCAGAAGCCATAGTAGAAGACATCTCATTCTTACATATCTGCAGTGGTTCTACATAATAAATGGGAAGAAAAACAAGCATTCACAATTTCTAACAAGCCTTTCTAGTAACACTAAAGCACAATTACTACTAAGTTTCCATCCTGAATTCAACTTCTACCACCCAAGATTACCCAAGCATAAACAAACCAAAATAATTAAGTTTTTCTGAGCCTGAAGACTAAATGCTTATGGCTTTTCCAAATAGTAAGAAAATTTCAGAGGTGCCATTAGCACCTTACTATGAACTGACACAAATCACAAAGACCACTATAGACAATGACAAAAGCAAACACCAGAGCTACTGGCAAAAACTCTAAAAGCTTAAGAAGGGACATGGTACAGCAGACTATCCACACCTTTCCCTTCTCTTTTTCTCCTGTAAATCACAAAACCACATAGTGGACTCCAAAACAAATATCCACTTCCTTCTTGGAAACTAAGTACTTCAAGTTTAGCCATTAATCTACTACCTCTGCTTGAATGCTATTTTGGATTCAAGCAAGATACAAATTTTAACTGCTACCTCAGGTATCTGCTCATGCAGATATTCATATTATGTAACTGCAGTTGAGTTTAATTTGTTATCAGTTCTATCTGGGTTTACCTCCCATGCAGATAAACCCCTGCCTCTTGTTACCTATAAAAGAACATTTTGTGGTAGAAATACCAGCACGTCCCTTCTTGCTAGGAGGAAGCTATCTTTCCCAATGTGTCACCTTCAGTACCAGAGTAGTGGTTTCACTGTAAGACATCTATCAGCCTTTGCCTTACAGACGACCAGAAACCACCTTACATTTCCACATGAAAAAAGAAACTGGATGGCCAATTAAACATTGAATCCTTCAAAGCTAGCATAATGTAATTTCTTTAAAGCACAACACCCATGCTCTATTAAAATATGAAAACAAGTCACACACACTGTTTAACACACCTGATGAACTACAACCACTTCTCAGTATCAGTCTTTAAGTGACCACAAGATTTTTCAACACGTTTCTATTCATTGTTAAACGCCACAAAATTCTTCCTGTCATTAGATAGCTGCTTATAAACAGAAAGCAGGTAAGGATTTGGCTACCTGCTGCAGCATTCCAGTAATTCTATTCTTAATTAACACCACTAACCTTCAAAGCCATTTCCCACTTATTAAGAGTGGGATACTATTTCTCCTTCTACCTATTTATTGGTTTCTCCATCACACTACAGCCTCATACTTTTGTTCAAAATACGTTTTGCGGCTTTAGAGTTTTGGCCCATAAAACCAACAAGATAACAGATTAATAAAATGACAGAACAAGAAAAAAAGATAGAGTTGAGCAACTGATGCCTTGCCTAGACTAGGATTTGGAGTATGATCTGATTTAATGTACTGCTTACTCATTTTAGAATTTTAATACAAGCACAGTACAGTACCCTTACACATATTTAACCAGTGAAGTTACTACCTAGACTAACTTAACAGCTCATCTTTGTTAAAAATGCAGCACTTCATCTACCCTAGAATTTTAAAGCTTTTTCCACACACAAAGGTAAAAAGTTTTATTTAAATCATACTTCAGAGAGCACTCCTGGCAAAGAAATCGTTGTTAGTTTCATCTATTAAATTCTAATATTTAAGAGAGACAAAGTTACAAGGATCTCTCTTAAATACAAAATATGCCACTTAAGTTAATGTGTAGAGCTTATAATAAAACTAGAAATAATAAAACATGCAGAGCAAAAACGCTTCTGTTGCTCAAGTGTGAAAAGACTTCAAATTATTTTTCAAAATATGCAAGAAGCCCCAGATATGACTTAAAAAAATTTTTTTTTTAATGTCTTATCTGTAAACCAGAGAGCAAGATAGTCTAAAATTCACATTTTAGTGATTGCCCAGAAATGCCATTTAAGTCAAGGAAACAGAAAGCCCTAAGTAAAGTGAAAAGTATATTTAGTCATATGAATAGCAAGGATCTATAGCATCCTTGTCTAAGGATAGATCCTTATCCACAGCAAGGATGAATACATTTTTCAGAACTCTTTCTTCATTGATATTTAAAAGTGAAATTTGGTGCTTCCAATAAATGCTTCAAATGCAGAAAGAATTAACTGCCATCCACCTGCTCCCTTTTAAAAACATTTCTGGTTTCACCACTTTATTTCAGCCCAAAGGTGAGTACTAGAAGAAGACTGAGAACAAACTTCCTATGTACTTTTTCCAAGTGTGCCTGCCCCCTCCCCCAGGCATTTATGCCCATGCTGCATCTGCAAGGAAATGAGGGTGGGGGCCTGCTCTTCATGTTCGGGTGTAGCTCAAAGCATCAAATCAAGAATAATTTAAGTGCTGATAATGTGAACCATTTTACCTTAAGAGAAGGACTTGAAACTTCAAAATAACAAATTTAGCATCACCATTCATTAAAAAAATTTTTTTTTAAAGGAAACAAATTTCATAATCATTTTATTATACAAATCACATAGAAAAAAAAAACCTTTTTTTTTTCTATGTAATTTGTAGTATCTAGTTATACCTCCATTGAGCATTTCACTCCATATGTTTCCATGCTCAGTGGTACTGACACAGTTCAACGGCCTTTGAATGTACAAACATTCACAAAAAGATTTGCTTGCAACTTATACAACCATTGAGTAAAGCTAAAATTTTGCATTCGAGACAGGGGAGCTCGTATACTCTGTAAAGAGCAATTTAATAGATACTGCTATATCAGTATAATGCTCACATTTAGCTTGCTAATGGCAGGAAAAATAAGAAATATCCAACTATTCTGTATAGTAATTTTAAAATTCTGTAATTTTAGTTTCTTAAGAATTGTGGTCTTATTCCTGGGAAGCTTTAGGCAGCTTAAAGGCTATTTCATAATATTCTTTATTTCCAACATTCCGCACTGAGTCCTTAAATGTATAGACTAAACAAACAGGAATGCTGAAAAACATGGTCACTAGATCCAGCCTTTACATTAAGAAAAATTAGCATGGATCTTCTTCAAAACCTATGGAAGGTTTGTTTTCTACATAAAGAAAAGGGAAAGGGTCTTGAAGCTTTTAGACAGCGCTTTCAAATAAAGACTTCTTTGTTCCCACAATATCATCTGGTTATATGGGGTACAAGGTCTAGATTTTCTAGCTTTAGCATAAAGGTATCCACCTAGAATTTTCTCTCAGTTTACATGCAACTCTGTATTTGCTGTGCAATACAGGCAAAATGAGCTTGGGCTCTGAAGGCAGCTGTAAAACAAGTCCCTTACATTTTTCTAGGGGGTAGTTCAAGCCGAGTAGAAACAACACTGCTAGCACACACTTACTTTGAAAGCACATCAACTACTGCTAACCTAAACATGTTTTCCTTAAGTCATTAGCATCTTTCAAAAATTCTCCTCTCAATTTTTCCTCTGTGAACGCGTTCAGATTTCTAAAACACCAGCTTTAAAAGTTACATATTCTCATTAATATTTCACAAGCATTTAACCTGCAACATCATCCCAAGTAGGACGACAATGACGACACAAACATTAAAACCCATCTGGCTGACGTCCACCAACTCAGATACAGACACAGCAGAAGCTGTACTGATGCAACCCTGCGAACGCTGCTCTACATTCACCCAGACCGATCAGAACTTCTTTAATGTCCCCCCGAAAGCAGTCAGCTTCTCTTACTGACCACCACATACCTCAGAACATACTGTTCAGGAAGTGAGGTAACGTGACTGAAGTGAGAGAGGCTTTGCAAGCACCCACCCGAAGGTGAGTAAGCCAGCTGTGGGATAAAGGCAGTTCTGTCCTCCACTCACCGAAATAAACAGCGATTTACTTGCAACCCTTAAAACAACCCAAAACGTTAAACCCTTACACTGCAGCCTGAGGCCCTGCCTGACCAGAGGGGCGAGCTGAGGGGTGCGAGACCGCGCACCGCGCCTCGGCCCCATCGCCCATCGCCCCCCGGCCCGCACGGAGAAGCCTCTCGGCCTGGCCGCGCGCGGGCGGCGGCACTCACGCGCGGGAGAGAGGCGGGAGGGCGCGGGCCGGGGGCCGCGCGCGCCCCGCGCCGGGCAGGCCCCACCCCGCCGCCTCCGGCCTGGCAGCGCCCTACCGGGCATCGGCCCCCTCGGCATCTGGCCCCCTCCCCAGCCTGCGCGCCCCCCGCCGCCGCCACCACCACCACCACCACACTTCCTGGGCCCGGCCCGCTGGCCCCGCTCCCCCTCGGGCCGCCGGCGGCTCCCGCTGCCCGCTAGGGGAGGGGCTCCTCGGCCCCCTCCTCCACCCTCCCGGCGTCTGGCGGGTCCCGTCTCCCCGGGAATCGCCATTCCCCTCCCTGAGGCCGTGGGACGGGCCCACCCCCAGCGCGGGGAGGTGGGGCCGAGGGGGAAGCGGGGTCCCCGCGCAGGCCGGCGGGGCGCCCGCGCCTTCCCCCGCTGCCCACACTCACAGACACACACATGGGGGAGGGTGGCGGCAGCACGCAGAGGGAGGGGGAGAGGCTCTGACCTCCTCGCTCTTCAGCACCTCCTTGAACTCCCGCTTGATCCTCTGCACCGCGATGTTAGCCATCTCCGCAGCGGGCACCCACTCGCCGCTGCCTCCGAGCCGGGCCCAGCGAGCTCCGCCGCCGCTCTCGCTGGATAACTCCCGGCCCCACCAAAATGGCGCCCGCGCCGAGCATGCGCGCTAGGGCAGCCGGCTCTGCCGCCGCCGCTCAGGAGGGGCCGCCGTGTGCGCGGAGCGGAGCGGGCACCGGGGCTCTCCGACGCTGGGGGCCGAGTGCCGGCCGGCGGGGGTGGCGGGATGCGCCCTCGGCCGCCTCTCGGCTTCCTCCTCTCTGCTGCCCCCGAGGGAAGGATGGTGCTACCGCCCCGGGAGACGCCTGCGTGCCTGCCTGCCGCCGCTCGCCATGTCACGGGCCAGGCGGGTCCCCGGCGGCGCCTGGCGAAAGCGTGAGGAGAAACGTCTGCAGGCAGAGCCGTGCTGGCTGGCCCCGCGGCGGGTTAAGGCGGTTGTGTTGTCATGGCTCCCGCCGCGGGCAGCGCGGCCCGGCCTTCCCTTCCCGGCCCGGCCTTGCGCCCGCAGTGCGGTGCCGGGCGGAGGCCAGAGGCACTGGAGCCTGGGAAAGGGGTGAAGGAGTGCCCTCGGGAGGTCAGAGCCGGCAGCCGGGCCGGGCCGGGGTGTTCCGAGGTAACGGGGGTAAAGTCTGACGTGTCCCTGAGGAAACCAGCTGGCTCAAGGAGCAGCTGACATGTCTTCTGCTGAAGTCCCTGAGTGAACATAACCGGGGGGCTTCTCCCATGCTTTGAGAGTCAGCTCAACCTGCCCATACAGCAGAACACCGGTAATATTTTTCCCTCTTATACTCGCTGGAGAAAACTGCTGTTCCTTTCACATCCAGCTCCTGGCCCAGCTCCCGGCCTCTTCACACCCTCACCCTTCTCTTGGAGGCTGCTGCCTCCTCACACAGGACAGGAGGAACTTGGCAGGCCCAGGAGCAAACCGCTCTGAGGAGGCGGTGTCAGGAACTGTTTGTTTTTATGGTTTCTGCTACGAGATTTCAAAAGTAAAGTAAAAGGTGAATGTCAGTCCTGTCTAATGGACTGTTACATTTTATTGCAGAAGCAAACCTGGCGAGCCACAGATGTTGCTCTGTCTAGAAAACTGAAATAGGATACCAGTAACCATCCCTGCTAGCCCGAGGTGTGCAAAATAGTGTGGTATGGAAGAGCATAGAGAGATTTTCAGAGGGGAATATGAGATTGCATTTACAACTGTTGTTTATTCAGGAATTAGAGGCTTTCAAGATATTAAGGTCTATAGAAAGATTTTATAGTGCCTCCTCTTAATGGTGCAGTGCGAGACAGTGTATAAGATAGACACTTATCTCAACAAATGTCTAGTTCTGGTATGGCTATTATCTGCAAGTGCTGTTTATTTATCTCCATTAGTACACAGAGCATTTTGACTATTATATAAACAGTAAAGAAGGTATAGGCCCGACTGATAAAAAAATCTGTCAACCATATACAGATGCATATAGACCTTTTCTGTGTGTGTTTACTCTTCCCCTGTGGTTTGACTGGAAAAAGTCCATTTTCCTGCAAGAATGTGGTACCAGGTGCATCTGTTCATCAAATGAGCTCTTCTTCAGACCAAAATTAGTTTTTAATGCAATACAAAATTCAGCTGAGATTTTTAGTACCTTTTTGAGAAGGATCATTTTGCATTAGGCCTGATTTCTTTTTAGCGATGTCTATTGTGATCTTTGGCCTTCCTCTTCAGAATAATTTAGACATTAAGTCCCACTGATGTGTCTTAAGTTCCTTTTGAGAAGGTAGGCTGTGGCTCCTCTGTGCCTTAGGCTCTCACCTGTAAAATAAGGGTAATAACTCTTCTCTGTCTCTTAGAGCCCATAGATGAAAGTTGGGTTTATGGTGTCTGAGCTCCTACTGAGTACTATAGACAAAAACTATAAAAACGAAACATAAAATCTCTGGGTTAAGTGCCTCTTCTTTTCAGACAGACAGCTCACAGAAAGAAGCTGAGTTTCTAATATTCAGATTTTGCTCTGAATGGAGTGGAAAACATGACCTTTATCAAGTGTCAAAATCATTTGTGTTCTTGTGAGTGTGCTTGTATGTTACAGGTACGAGACATCCAGTAACAGCCATGGTAAAGGGCAGTGATTTTGTGTGGTCTGTATCGAGGTTCATTTTCATGTGCCCATTTGGATTACAAATGTCGAAGTCCGTTAACTGCAAAAAGCAAATCAAATTAATATAAATTATTGTATCTCTTTTCCTTAGTATACCCCACTCCTTTCCATTGCCTTTAAATAGGCATCTTTCACTTATCGCATAGCTATTTTATATTTACCATATACTGTGTTAATTTTCTCCTTGGTAAAAGACAGAAAATACAGAAAGGCTTTTGGGGAGGTAGAACAGAGTAGCGGTGAATTCTGCCAGGATTAAAATACTGCATAAAATCAGTACCTTTTGTAATCAGCATGCTGGGGTTATCATTGTATACCTCCTATACTGTTTTACTCATTACTGTAGTTTACTATTTTACAAAAGACTCTACGAGACTTTAGGCCAGAACAGGACCACAGACTAGCAGTGTTTGAATAGGTGTTTTGGTTTAGTTTAGGGTTTGTTTTAGGGGTTTTTTGTGTGAAATAAGAAAATGCTTAGGAAAAATAGAACATAGCCTCTTTGTGTGATTTCAGTTACTTCTGTGTCTGACTTCATAATATACTGTATAGTATGTTGGTAATGCAGTTCTGTGTATATCCTCTGAATTAAGTCCTTATTAGTCTTTCACCCTTGGAAAAATCCATACACAAAATGTAAAGCTGTGGTCCTTTGAACATAGCTCACCTTTTGAATAATGAAATTTTTTAATATATCTCATTTCAGTTTCATTGAGCCCATCATTAGGTTGCCCAGAGAAGCTGAGGATGCCCCCTCCCTGGAAGTGTTCAAGGCCAGGTTGGATGAGGCTTTGAGCAACCTGGTCTAGTGGAAGGTGTCCCTGCTCATGGCAAGGGGGTTGGAACTAGGTGATCTTTAAGGTCCCTTCCAACCCAGACCATTCCATGATTCTATGATTCCATGATCATCAATTTAGCTTTATACCAAACAGTTCTTTCAATAGCAGTTTCACAAACTGGCTGCAAATTGGTCTATACTTTTGCCCATAGGTGTTGATCATAACTAGTAGAGTGGGAGATACAGTTCTGGGTATCCACACATTGTTTAGTATGTTTGGCATATTGCTTTGAAATACTTTTGGAAGTGGGAACAGGAAATACGGTGTATTAAATGAAGTTCAAAGAATGTAAGATTACTGCAGGAGGAAAGTTTGTAGGATCAGTGCCTGTAAAGTAAGTTCAGTGGTTTGAAGAGCTCAGCCCAAGCTCTCAATATGGAAGGGCTGACAGTATTCATTAGCTGATGCTAGGATAAACAAACAACTTAAATACAATATCATTTCCCATCTATTATGCAGCCTATATATAGGAAACAGTTCCTCACATTTTCATGGAAAAGGGGCTGTTGTTCATGCACAAATTGTGTGTGTTGGACTCGCTTGCTGTACGTACAGTATAGCCGCCATGTACATGGCAAATCTGCCTGAGACTGTGGATGCCCCCCAACCCCAGTATGCTGCCTGGGAACCCCAACATGCCTATGACAGCCCTAAGTATGATTAAATTTCTGTTCTTCAAGTTAAGATTCTTGGTGGTCTTTTTCTCATTTCCATATTTTCCTAATTTTATTCTGTTCATATCAACAGGATATTTTTGTAGTAGAATTACTCAGAGAGGATTTGGAATTACTGAGGTTGTTCCCAGTGATTAGAAGAAAATGCTATTTTTTTAAACTTTCCAGCATGCAACATTCTGTTCCTCTTTTGCTACTTTGTGTCTTGCATAATAAGATTTCTCCCCTCCTCATGTTGCCCTCTGTAGTTTAGAAAAATCAAAAACGTTAGGCTTGATCTTCTCTCATTATTGCTGGAGGATTTCTTATTGTAGAGGAGAGCTGTCTCAAGAGATCTGTATATTGACTTCAAACACTTTAGAAACAGGGGTTGAACCTGTAATATATTTTTAATTCTTATTCTGGTTATTTCATGAGGCATCCATATGAGGATGAACTTTACAGGCAGTATTAGATGGTATGGACTTTGTATTTGAATGTTCATATGCTCATTTAAAATAATGCTTTATTTAAAAAAAAAAACAGCAAGAAATAATATTAATAAAACTAGATTATTTTAAAATTTAACCCTCTCTTTCCATCAAGCTTACACCTACAACTCTCCTTATGTCATCCCACCTTTTAACAGAGAGACCTACCTGCCAGAAGTTGTCTTTTTTTAATCTGCATATCATTTAGCACATTTCAGAGACTATGAAAATAAATACAGCCTGCACGTTTATTGCCTGTCATATTGAGTTCCTGCTGTGGCAGTGTCTGGGTGACTCAGCTCATTCCCAAGATTACCTTTATCATAAAAATAACTAACTGGTTGTGCAAGTGCGAGTGTGTTAAGTTGTCATCTTGACTTTCCCGTTCCTCCCGTGCTGTCCGCGTCCGGTTGTGCGGACAGGTGTCAGAGTGCCCTCTCCTGGGTGGAACCGGGCCGCTGGGCTTGCTCCGTGACACCGATCCCTCCCTTGGGAGCTCTGGGCCTCGCGAAGAGCTCCTGGCACTGGCGTGAGTGTGTCCAGTCTTCCTTGTAAAGGTGTTGAGGAAGAACCTGTAGGAGTTCTGCAGGCAGACGTGCTTAAAAACAGTAGAACAGAAATTGTTCGGTGTTCCTGGTAGAGAGAGGAGGTGTCCACTCACCATGTCTGCGCTTTCCAAGTTGTATTTTTCATGCTATTAGCAGCTTAAATATATATGCTTAAAAAGGCAGTAAGTGTACCAACTAAACATCTGAAGCCATTCACTTTGAACTCATTTGGTGCAACTCATCTGACATAGTGGAGTTCCATCAGAAATTAATTCAGCTATTGATTTTCACATCAATCAATCTATGGCTTAAACAAGATTAAATAATGCATGTGCCAAATTTTTTTTGTAGTTTAATCATAACACCCTATTGCTCTTCACTTGTTAAGGCTTTTTATTAGAAATTGACAATAAACCCTGGACTTTTCATTAATTTGGTGGCCTGGCAATATCTTCTAAATTAATGTTACATCTGAACCTGATGTTTTCGGTAGGAAACCTAGTTACAAAACAGCCCAAATGCTTTTAAGTCTGTTAGCAAAATTATTGGGTTTTTTAAAATTTTTGCTTCTTTGTGGAAGAGTGATTTTCAGCTGGTGGTACGTATGCCTTGGGGCCTAGGGGCCATTTCTTGTGGGTTCATGCAAGGCAGAAAAAAGAAGAAAAAAAATGCAGGTTCAGCTGTGAGATAGTTCTTGTCATTCTGCAGGAGGTCCCAAGTTTATTAATATTCTTAATGAGCAGGCGTCTACCTTGAAAAATTTGGCATCAGCAGACTAAGTTGACCACAGAGAACTAAAAGCATTTCTTATAAAGGAAAAGGTGTAAAGCTATGCTCCTTTCTTCCTATTACCAAAAGAAGATAGCAGTCTTTTTGAAGTTCTTTTCAAAATGAAAGCAAGCTGGGAGTACAGAAATAGTTTTCACAACCTAACGTGGCTATTATTATTAGGTTTATGAGCATTAGAGTTATAAAGGAAGAGAGGATTTGGACAATAATATAAAGCATATAGTCACCATGCTACATTGCTGGTGCATTGTTTTCCACTCAGAAACCTTTTCTGCCCCGAGTGAAGTATTTGTACCATTGTAAGCATTTTCTATTACCACCCATTAATGTAATAACTTACAGTATATTATCAAATCTGTGTGACTTTATTGAATTAAATATGGCAGTCTTCCTTTCATAGGTAGGTACGAAAGGGACTTAGAGCTTAGAGTTGGACAGCTTTTCCTGGCCAGCTGGACATCATCTTCTCCTCATGTCCTTAGGATTTGTGACTGAATAACAATCCCTGCTATTTTAATGACCATAGGGGCTGAAATCAGATTCAGGCTGATACTCAGAAAACCTCAATTTCATAAATGTCATCAAGACTGAAGTATACAGGATCTTGAAGCTGGAAGCTTAATTTTGTTGTTCAGTGCAGCGGTAGCCAGGGAAGTACCTAAATGCAGCAAGTAAGTGAGAAGATAAAACAACATCCATATTTTTGAATGATTGCTTGGGGGAGGAGTTAGAGTCTCTCATTAGGAGGGCTAAGTTCAGAATTAGAACTGGAACAGCAAATTATTATGAAGCGTTAATTGAATTAATATGTGAATCCTTAATAAATAAAAAACCCCTAACACTTTCTGTTAGAGGAAAGTAAATGCAGTTGCAGTCTAATTACACAGCATTGGTAGTGGTCTTTAACTGCCAAAATATTTTCATATTCTTAAAAGCGTAGATAGCTGCTCACTACTAGAAAGTGGGTTTTGTATAAAGTGCATCTACAGCATGTAGATCAAATATGGGTCTCCAGGATGCTTCCACCTGGCTTCCTGCCTCTTCCTTTGAGGAGACAGACAACACTTATTTGGGAAGCATATGTTGCAAATTGTCCTACATCATTGCTGTGTCTTCTCAGGAGAAAGGGATGTGACTGGACACGTTTTCCCCTTCGTGCATGTAACCTGAGACACAGAGCCATCAGTTCAGGCTGCCAAGAGGTATACGCAGGATCAAGCTCCAGCAGGCAATAGTGTTACACAGTACCTGTGGTCCTAACTCAAAAAAGGTTTCCAACTATAAGATAATATGGATTAAAGCTGAATAAATATCCACAGTATAATACAGGAATATATGCAGTCAAATCAGAAATCTACTAGAAGCCAAACACACTCCAATATACTTTGCATCATCAATGATTATGAATCCCTTCAACAGTCTCTGTTTTGTAAAGAGATCCTGAAAGGTAGGAAAATATAATTCCTTTTGATATAAAAGAATTTTGGAGCTCTTGAATTCAGCTCTTATTGCTTGATCTAGCAATTTCAGGATTCTGAGGCTTTTTCAAAATTCTAACCAGAATTTGAACTTATTTCTAATGATGGCCATCTTGCTTAACTACATTACAGACTGTCATGACAGGCACCAAATCCATAACTGATGGAAGTCTTTTGGAACTGTCTACAATAAAAAATTACAAAACAGTGAAGTTTGTCAGAGATCATCCAGAAAGAGCTCAACCATGACAGATGGGTAATTTATCAAGCTATATTGCTGTTGATACCACCCTAAAATATCTGCATTTTGGAGACTAGAACAATTTTGTATTAGGAAAAAAAATATTGTATTGATCTTACTACACTAGAATAATTTAGGGCTAAATCATTAAGTCTAAACCACTAGTCACTGTTTAGACCACAGTCATGTAAGAAGTTAAGTAAACTGTATTTGAAGTCATAGAAACCAGTAAGGACCAATTCAAGAATACAAATTAAGACATGCTGATTTTGTCATTTTCCTAAGTTGGTTGTCTCCAGTTTGGCCTTATGGTTAGCAAGAACATAGGATCTGCCAAGTTATTAGAGGAGAACATTGAGGATAAAGTCAGGTTAAACAAACAAGGCTCAAATAGTGTTCTATTAACATATCAAGTAAGGTACAATTTCCCTGAATGCAGCAGAAGTAAGCAATTTCTCTGGTCTTTGGGTCTCTGTCAGGCACGCAATGTTTCACAGTATCTAGAAAATCCCTGCTATTCTCTGTGCCTCTCTTTTCATTAGTAGCACATGCCTTTGTTTAGGTAGAAGTTTTGATGTAAGAAGTTTCTTATCTTGTACATTTTTCTCAAATGAGGTGTAGCACATTATAGCCGTTTCAGTGAAGTATAACCCGTCTCACCCTGTTACAGCTTTCCCTTCTTCCCGACAGAGGGCAAAAAGATCACATGGTGAATTGGGAGTTGTCACCTTTTAAAAGGCAGTGTTCTAGACTGTATCTTTCTTTCCCCAGTTAGAGGTTAGTCATGCTGGGACATACTCAGTCATGCTGTATGATTGTCTCTCAGGATTTTGCAGATTCTGACTCTTAGTCCAAGGAGTGTTGTGACATTTTGCTGTTGGACGTTTCCCCAAACATACAACAGATGTAAAAGATATTAACACTGAATAGTGTATATATGTAGTGTCTTCCTGCACAGATATTTCTAGGTGTCTTACTATCCCTATATTTTAATATCACCCATGCCAAATAATTTTACTTCCACTGAAATTGTGGTGACAGTGTTCTGCAGATGTACTTACTCCTGGGCTTTCTCTTGAGTGGCACAGTAGCACAGAACCACAGCATGGTTGAGGTTAGAAGGGTCCTCTTGAGATCATCTAGTCCATCCCCCTGTTAAAGCAGGGTCAGCCAGTGTAGGTTGCCCAGCAGGACCATGTCCGTTTGGGTTTTGAGTATCTCTAACGATGGAGACACCACAGCCTCTCTGGTCAACCTCTGACAATGTTCAACCACCATCAGACTAGAGAAATGTTTTCTTATTTCATCTGGAATGTCATGTGTTTCAGTTTGTGCCCAGTGCTCTTGCCCTGTCACGGGGCACCACTGAGAAGAATCTGGCTTCCTCAGTAGTCTCTCTACAGAGGAGTTGGGCTTCTGCTATAATATGGCACTGGCTTCAAATCTTTCTATCCTTTTTTTTTTTTCCAGTAATTACCCTCAGTTTAAAGACAACATCTATGTCTGAAAAAAAGTACCAGAAGAACTCATTTAAACACGGAAACTGTAAATTCACCCTCCTGGATACTGTAATTATTTCCCTTAATGTGTGCAGTGTTTTTTGAAAAATTTGTAAACTGTGAAGTGTGAGCTGACTACTACAGAATTATTTTTTTTTCCCTGACTTGACAGTGTTATCAAGTTCTGTAAACCCTATATTTTTTTTTTAATACCAAACCACTTGTAGGGCTTACGGCTCCTGTTCAACAGGTTTGACATACTGCAGCAGCCATCCAGCTGCATCATACCACATCCTCAAATAGCAAATGCACACAGGCTAAAACTTTTGCCTTATCTTCACACAGATCTTGGCCAGCTGAGAAAGCAGTCATTACTTGCTAGTACTCATGTTCTAAGATCCAAAATTAAAAGTATGATTGAATGTGCTATGGAAATCAAAATCACTTACAATTATAACAGATCAGATTATTTTCCAAGAATTTGATTTAGTTCTCTGTAGTCCATATGGAGATGGTGCCACACTTTATGTGATAGAATGCTGATCTCCAAGGACTGACTGGCAGAGTTATGCCTTTTGATGCACCTCCTCAAGTGATGCGTGAATTGTCTACTCTCTTTGTTATCTCTTTTTTTCTTGGTAAATAATGCCTTGGCTTTTTAATGGATTGTTGCTTTTAAATTTCAGTCATATACTGAGTGCTTAATATCAACTGCAAAACTGCATATATCCATTTCAGAAACAGAGTAATTCCCAATTCCTGACCAGAAAAGTTTGACTCCTTTCTGCTTCTTAGTTAGATGTAGTAAAGTGTTAAAAAAAACTCCTTTGGGATCTTATTTTCATTTCCTTCTCTCACATTTTCTTCTGCGCTAACATTCATCAAATCTACTGGCTTGGATTTTGTGCCTGTGGTTTGTCTATTAGGTATTGCTTCTTCTATTAGATGTTCACTTGGAAAATGAAGGATTCACTTTTATTTCAAGTCTTTGAGAATCATAACAGTTGAGGGCTCTGACTCATATTCAGTGGCAGTTTCAGACTGAATGCTTAAATGGCTCTGAGCATAGAGAGAGGGTGACATGAGATGTGTTTTTCCCAAGTGGCAGCAATTTTCAAGTGAATATAGCAATGTTAGCTGCTGGTAAGTTTATGGCTGCAGATAGCTTATGGCTGTGAACTACAGTTGCTTAAGAAGCAGTTCACACTGTTTCCCATCTTTTCTTTGCAAGAAAGACACTAGAATTGTGCAGCTGCTATTATGGTTTCTGCCCCAGAGGAGAAACAATTTGTTAAGGTTATACCAGTGTTGGTTCACTGAGACCACATTTTTAGAGGGGATTTCCCAAAGCATTTGCAAAATATATTCTTGACGCTGATTGCATAATTATCAATCAGAATGAAATTTAGTGGCCCTTTGTCTCACTAACTCGTGTGGTTACCAAGAACTTACTGTTCTCATTCTCCAGAACCATTTCAGCCTAGTTCAAATGGTATATCTTTACCAGCAAGTGTTATCATTAACAATTCTGTGGTTCAGATCTTAATCCTCTATTTTGAAATGGGTTTTTGCAAGCCTGATCTTGTAAGTGTTCCAGTTGGCCTGCTTGCATTTCATAGTTACTGTAAGTTACTAGTCAATATTCTAGTCAAGTGTGAAATGATCCTTGTCATCCTCTCAACTTCAGATTTCCTTCCTCCATTTCCTCGTTTGGAAAACTTCATTGGGCAGCTGTGATCTGGCAGCATTACAGCAGTCTTTTATGATCATTTCCCCTGGACTGTGGCTAATTTAGCTTAAAGTCTGTGTTGGTGTGTTGATGCTTCAGGAGCACTGAAGCCCTCCATAGATCCTCTGACAATTTCAGTGGCATCTCTTCTTTCCACCGAGCCATATTTTTTCTGTGGATCCTGACAGTTCAGGTTGTGGTTGTGTGTTCCCTAAGCTTGTATCTGTACATTGACAGAAAATCTGGCAATATAAATTTGGTTCATTGGTGATCACATGACTAATTTTCTGTTAACTTAAGTACACAATATAGTCTTTGTGCCAGCTAATTCACAGGCTTGCTGCCTAGTATCCCAAAGTGCTTTGCAATTCTCCAGTGCTTTGTGAGATGCCAGCCCAGCTGAATTCTAGGAATGTTTGTGAGCAACTTTTCTAAGGACTTGGCTTCTTTTTCTAAAATGAGGTACCTCTTTCCAAAAACCCACTGTTGCTGCCAAAAGGCCACTCCTACCTTGCTTCTGCAAGGGTACTTCATAATCTCTTTCTTTCCAGTTCCTGAATGCCATTTTCAGATCATGCTGCAGATGTCTTCCAAGTGGCTCTTCAGTATCAAAATTTGCAGTAGAGTTTCATGTAGATTCCTTCTGGGAATAGCATTATTTATTCATTACAGACTGCATACAAGAAAAGAGGGAGTAGACAGAAAAAGAGTTATATTAAGAGGATTTGCCCCATTTCTAGGTCATTTCTAAGATCTGATGAAACAGCATGAATTGCAGATGAAGAATTTCCACTCCACAAAGTATCTGGATGTGAGCAATACAATTCCTAATGGCATGAGTTGTGCAGCAGAGAAGAACATCAGCAGAAAGAGAACTTCAGAATAGGAAAAGTAATGTTTTTGGGTATCGGTAAACAAGCTCGGGCATTATTTGGCAAGTTGGATCACCAGTATGGCTCCTGCTTTTCCATTGCTTATCAGGGTAGAAAAGTTGGAAGCTAGCACTGTGATGTGGAATTTGACATCTGCCTGTTGCTTTACAAAGTGCCCAATCCACACTACTTTCAGATGACAGATGCAGAGAATGTCATAGTAAGTTTTGCTCAACTCCCACCCTCCTCCATTGTACAGGGTTATTGGTGGAAAGAACATTACCATCTTCTGCCCTTCAAGCAGAGTTGTTTTCATAGTTTAAGCTTGGCAGTAGGCAGCACAATTCTTTTTAGTGTGCCAAAATAAATTGATTTACTACTCTGTCCTTGTTACTAGCTGATCTTGAATGCATTTCATGCTTTTTTTCATAGAGTAGCATGTCATCACTATTTTCATCATGGTTTGACTGCCAGAAAGGAGACTTCATAGTGTGAGTCCCAAAACAGTCACCATATCAGGATCTCATTTTACTACTGTATCGTGCACTAAGTTTGTGAGTATAAGGGGGAGCAGATGGCTGAAGCCTGGGAGTGGGAAGCTGAGATAGAATCAGTGCCTGCTATGGCTTGTTCATTTGCCCGTGGGAACCAGGAGGGCCAAATTCTGAGGGATGCTTTGGCAGAATGGTTTGTACAAAATACCTAGCTACTTTCTGCTTATATACATGTACTTGCTGATTTGAAAGCAGTAAGCTTGTGCATTGTTTCTCTTTTTCCTAGTCTCTACTTCTGCAGCTCCTCGGGCCTGCCCCTCTTCCTTGACAGTTCATGCTCTGAAGTTTCATCTATGAGGATCACACTTTCACAAATCCATCCTTCATTAGGCCCACTGGCTTCCCTTGTTTCCAAGAATGTAAATGGAAACATACATGTTGAATAAAGAAAAATAATCAGAAAAAAATGTTGTTTTAATGTCAGAAAGGCAGTGGAAATAATGCAGAATACAATACTGAAAAAAGCTTAGCTTTTTACTGAGACTAGTTATGTGAAACTATTTATAGATAGGCAGAACTTTGCAGTAACAACTTCAGGGGAAGAAACAAGAGTAGGGAGGGGTAGCTGCTTGGTGTGAGTGCTTGCATCTCACCCAGAGGGCTGGCTGGCTAGACGGATAGTGCTGCTTGCACTCCTCAACAAGGGACAATTCAAGAGATTACCAGACATGATGGAAGTTCCTAAACAGGGCAATGAGATAAATGAGCCAGAAAGGTGTCGTGCTGAGTTTTGAGGAGGCTGCATTTGATTCAGAGAGGAAGATGTTACAGCTTTAGCTGTAAGTGCCATCATTGCATACTGCTTTCTTGCAGATCACTCAGTTATCATCCCCATCAGCCCCTGCCTCTCCTTTACAGACTCTGCAGGTTCATATTATTTCTGACAAGGCATCTGAGACTGCCTGTCTAGCTCACTTAGTCTTGCCTTTCCACTTCTAGGATTGTACAAATTAAATTCTCCAAGAATTGACCACTATGAGACTCTCTTCCCAATTGCAACAGTTGCCTCAAGTGTGCTTGCCATCCTTTTAGCAACAGCCAGGCTGTTTGGCTTTACTCACAGGCAAGAAAATAGAAGTGTTCAGTTTTCCTGCCTCTGCTTGATAGGAGGAACCTTCCTCTCCGCTATTTTGTGCTTGCTGTTGCCCTCCTCTCTTGTTTGAGCCAGGACTAGTGGCAAACTGTGTCTGGCTTGGGGATTTCAGGATCTTGGCTCCCTTTTCTAGAACAATGGCTCTGTGGTAGGTGTGGGCGACAGATTGGCAAGGCTGCTCAGTGGTGTTGGGAAGCTATCTCTGCTTGCTTCTAGGGTGGCTAGTTCCCTGATGAAGGGTTAGGAGGATGGCTGGGAGAGAGCTGGGAGAAAGGATGCATCTACAGTGGATAATTCTGCTTATGACCACCCTCTGACACCACTGTCTTGGATAGCTTTGTGTTTGGCCCGGGTAGCCAAAGTATATCTTGATGTTCCTAATGTTCATGGTTCCTTTTGCACTCTAAACTCCTGGACAGGCTGTCCCAAAACCTGTTCTCCCAGGAAACATTGTAGGCATGTAGTTTTGTGTTTCCAAATTGAAGAAAAATTTTAGCATCCTTAGTGCCTTACCAGAGCTTCAGTTCCCTTGCTTGAGAAAGACAAGATGACAGGAGCTGTGCATAGTTTAGCTTTTTTGTGTGATGGCCTGGCTTTGTGTCAGTGCCTTGATTCACTTTTCGATATGGCCACTGTTTAGTTGGGCACTAACCCAAGAGAAAGGGCTGAAACATGGCAAGGGAGGGGGAAGAGCCGCAGAAAGTGAGGACTGTGTGGCTGGACAAAGGCAGCCTGCCTACTGCCTCTCCGGAAACAGAACGTTATGTCCAGGACCAGTCCTAAAGGGGATCGGGCAGAGTTAGCCTACCCGTGTCTTACAGGGGCAGCTGGTTCTGCACACCCAGGACGGCTGGACGTGCAAGGCTGTCAACTGTAGAGTAATGAAGGATTGATACCCAAGGCTAGAGAAAAACTTTCAGAAAAAAACTGTAGCCATGAATGGAGGTTTGAAAATTTCATTATGAGGACAGCCAACATTGTCCCCATATTTGGGCCATATCAGACCGTATGAGGCACTGGTGCCATGAAGAGGTAATGACTTGTGAGAACTTACAACTTCCATCCAAACGTCCTTTCTTACTGTAATGGCATCATCCTTGTGTTCTGGCTTGGAGAAGATAAGCCACCTTTGGAAATACTTGGAGGACAAGAGTTTCTTCCCCAGATAATCCCCATTGTATTATGGCATGGCATGTGTCCCCAGGACAGGATATGGGTCCATCTTTCCATATGGGAGTGTGACATTCCAGCTCCTTGGCTGGGCACAGATAAACCCACCAGGCTGATGTGAGAAGCCATGATCTGAAATTTTCCTTTCTAACTTCATTCCACAGCATCTAAATGCATATTTTGATGGATGCTTTAATTGCAGGGAAGCTTTGCGAGTCATGAGCTCCTGAATTGGCTTTGGGTTTCTAGGTGAGGAACTACACCGTACGCTCCCTCGGTGATGGCTGGGGCCAAGCGACCGACGGGACCGTGTTTCTGACGGGGTGTGGAGTGCTGGCCGCGGAGGCTGTGGCAGACCCAGCGCACACCGGGCCCCAGAGGAGCGACTTGCCGTCGGTGTAGATCTCAGCACGGACTCACCGGGGCTTTATTTTAAGGCCGAGGCGTTGCTTGAAAACGACACCGCCCGGCAGGCCGGGCTACCGCGGTCGCACATCCTCCCGCCCGCGTAGCGCCCGCGCCTGCCTCAGCCGGGCAGCGAAGGTCGGGCCGCGCCGGGCCCTGCCCAGCCAGCAACCCGGAACCGGCGCGGCGCGGGCGGCCCCCAAGCTCCCGTGGCGGGGTGGGGGCCGGGCCGGGCGGCGGAGGGGCGTGCGCGTGGGGCGGGAGCCGCGCGGCACCGCCCCGGCCCCGCCGCCGCCGGGAGCCGGCAGATCCGGGTCTCGTGGCGCGGGCTGACGTGTGAGCCGGCCCGAAGCAGCGGGGCCGAGCCGCGGGGCCGCCTCTGCCCGCCCGCCCTGCCCCCCCGCCCGCCGCAGCCCTCCGCGCCACCGGGACGGCGGCCAGAGCACGGTGAGCGGCGGGGTGCCGCGGCAGGGAAGGGGAGGGCGCGGGCCGGCCGCGGTCGGGCAGAGCCGGGCGGGTTTCCGCGGCCACCCCCTCCCGTCCCTCCGTCCGCCGGGCGCGGGGGGGGGTGGCCGCGGAGCCCCCGGCGGGAGCTGCAGGGGTAACGTCAAGCCTGTGGAAGGAAAGGAACGTCCCCGCTGCCGGGTGCTTCGCCGAGTGCCCGGGAAGGCGAGCGCCGGGAGAGCCGGAGCCGTTCCGCTCCGCTCGTGATTAGGCAGCACTCTTGTTTTTCAAACCGGTGAAACGTCCACTCGTCCTCTTTACAGCTGATCAGATTTGGGTTTTTCTGGTTGCTGGGGTTTCCGGTGCAAAGTGTCGCTCTCCTGTTGATTTTGTTTTTTTGAAGGATCTCGGTCTGATACTTTGAGGCGAAGGATTTTAGTTTTCTCTCTTTAGAGAAGCTGAAGAGGCGTGCTGACACCGGGCTGTGCGCGCCCAGGCTGTCCCTGCTTTCTGAAAAGTGTGTGCAACTACAGTGGGAGAAACCGGACAATGGCTTGTGAAGGATAATCTCAGGAGAAGGACAGGGTCACACTGCCGTTAATTTATTAAAGGTAGGATTCCCGCCAGGAACTCGTCATATGGGTGCTCCAAGGTGTGATCTGTAGCAGGTGACAGTGGGGAAGGGGACAGTGGCCTTGGAGGCCACAGGGTATCATCCATGGTCATCGCTCTGCAGCGGTCACTGCGCCAGGTTCCCAAATGTCCTGCCCCGCCCCACTCAGCCGCTGCCGTCCATGGCACTTCTGAGGCCTCTGCTAACTGCCGCTCCTACCTGAATGTGGCACGTCACCTACATCAGAAACTTTGTTTCCTGGCAAACACCTGTTTGTCTAGACAGTCTTTAGGATTGTCTCTTAGGTTATAGACTTGTTCCTGTAGGGACTGTTTGTGTTGTATACTGGCTGAACATCCATGTCTATGCGTATAGATAAATCTTGAAAACCACCTCCAGTTTTTAAAGGTGAGGAAATCTAACTTTTTTGGTCTTAAGAGCTTATTATGTTAATATTATGAGCGTGCCTACTAGGGAAGGTACGTATCTGCCATGAGCATTAGTGGGTTACGTCTTAGAAGTCTTTACATGCTTAGATATTAGAGTGCCTATCCACTTTTACTAATTTCTGTTACTTTCCAAAAGCAGACATCAACTCAAAAAATCAAAATGAGGAAAGGAAAAAAAATACCAATCTTACTTTTTATTTCTTCCTGTATACAGTGAGAGAGAATAAATCCTTAATAATTCCCTCTAATTCTTGTGACCTGTCAACATGAAAGAAATCAAGCTATTGTTGTTGATCACTGATTTTAAAAAGTGACCCTGTGACTGACAGCATGGCTTGAAATGGTAGAAGCAGTTGGCAACATAAAAGTGATTGTAATGTTAGCAGTATATTAGTCGGTTCAGTCCTGAGTACCGTTCCTTCCCCTGCCACTGAGGTGGGCGAGTCCAATACCTTTGGTTCTTTTTGCTTCATTTTGTGAAATATGAGATTTATAATTTTTGCCTAACTCCAGAGTGGTATAGTTCTGTGATTTAAGTTGTTTAAGATCAGTTGGTATAAGATGCTAAATAAGTGCAAAGCTGTACTGGGTGTATTATTGATCATTCCACAAGGTGTTATCACGTGTGCTTCTCTGTCAGGGATGTCCCTGGCCCACTCAGGACCATAAGCCAGGAGAGTGTGCTTTAGAACTGAGGTGGTGGTAGCAGCCATTCTGTAGCTCTGGATGGATCTTATTTTAGCCTAGCTGGGCGTTATTTTGCTGACTGTAATGGACATAGTTCTGTGGCATTCCGTTTACCGTGCACATTGTGGTGGTTTTGCAGCACCTTACCCAAAGCACAATCAAGTCTGTTAAGTCCGAAGTGCATGGCCCAGCTACATGGGTGACATTCTGCAGTCCATGTCCTTCCCTCATTCTAAGAGAAAAGTATTAATAATACACTTTTTGATAAAGAAGTAGTCTACATAAAACCAATTTCAAAATGTGTTATGGTTTTAATCGTTTTGTGACTATTGTACCTGCTTTCAAAAGGTCAGTATTTGGTTTTAGAGAAAATTAGTTTCTAACTGATTTCTTGTTCTGTTATTAACTTCTCATTTTCTACTTTCATATATTTAGACTTCAGAATTAGTGATGTGTGAATGTCATTTGCATAACAGATGTATGCAAATTCTGTTCACGTGTCAGTATTTTCCCTCCTAGATATTTTAAGTACTTGACATACATTCTTAAAGACCAAATTTTGTCTCTGCTGAAGTTCGTCATAGCAGAATTGGGTCTAACAACATCACGAGTCTTCACAGGGCCAGTACAATGAAAGTAGCAAGATCCTCTTTCTCTTCTTATAAGCACGTATGAGTGGAGAAGGTGTACAGTGCCCTGGCAATGCCAAGTATCAGATTCTTACTCTGTATGTTTTGAACAGTTATCAGATTACTCATCACAACAAGTACAAAAATATTTTGGCAGATGCATTTATACATAGAAAAATTGATGTCATCTGCCCATATTCTGCTTGGGAAGCAAGTCGGAGAGCCCATGAGCCTGCTTTGCATCCATGCTGTTACATGCATGCTTTGCATACATGCATTCACATACATACTATTACACTTGATGTTAAGCACGCTTTCTGTTTTAACTTCCTATGTTATAGATTCAGTTTATTAATACGTAAAGATCTGTATAGTTGTTAATGAGGCACCTGATTCTGCAAGATGCTGAATACTTCTTGGAAGAACCAAGTGCTCCCAAGTTCTCTCTAAGTACAGTGGAAGCTAAGAAACCTTTGTGAGGTTATACCACAGAGCGAAATCTTGCAGTCCTTGTTCAGCTAAAAAAAGAGAAGAAAAAAGAAAAGAAAAAGGCATTATTTTCCCAGAATAGCTCCTTCAGCTTGTATGCCTTGACTCACCAACAGCTAGCTTCCCCAGTTCCCAAAGAGCCTCATTTGAAGAAAGACTCCTTAGCTTCTCATTATGAAGGAATACAGTCAGGGATATGAGAAGGATCAGTCTGTTAGCTGTGTTAGTGTTATTTCTGGTGGACTTCAGTAGCAGTACAGAGAGAGGTATGGTCCTATCCACCTCTTCCCATCCCATCACCTATTCCACGATGTTGGCAGGGGCTGGGGCAAGAAAAAAGTCCCTTAGTGATGGTTGATACGGCTTTCCATGAAAGACTTGAAGATGCTTGGGCAGCAGCCTTTGGCATGATTGAGTGGCTGTACTTGGCATGGTTATTAATTGAACAAATATGCTTCAGAGGCTTTAGTCAAAGTGTCTAGCTGGTATTTTTACAGATAATGGAACAAATTAGTCCAATTTGGGTGGGAACAGATAGAATTATACTTGATAAAAGTTTTTCTCATTAAGATTAGTTCTGATTCTTCTGCAGCTTAGCATGCATTAAAAAACATTGCTTTCTGGAGCTAAATCATTCGTACTTTATAAAACTGCTAGACAAATGTCAGATCCAAAGCATGAAGCTGTCCTAGGAAATAAAAGATTTTTGTCAGAAAGAACAGAAAAGCTGTACAAAAATGTAGCACCAACCATTTACATGATATAAGCAGCTTCAATGCTTTATTTGTCGAATCTTTGTCAAATACATTCACATGTATATGTTAGTATATTTCCTGTTAGTTAATAATAAAAGATTTATTTTTAGCAAGACAATAATTTTAGAAAACTTAATAAAATAGTTTATGTCAGTTTTCATACACAAAAAATTAGTTTAGGGAAAAAACAGCTGTCCAAGTGAAATTACTTGAAGATGTGAAGAAAAGTTGGGGGTTAGCTCTTCAAATAGTTAGACTAAATCAAGTGTGAAACAAAGCTTCCTGGTGTAAGTGGCCTTAGTTCAACAAGAATTCCTGTGCAAGTGGTTACGGTGTTGTTAGGGGTCATCACTATCATATCTGGGTGAGACTGATTAGATGACACCTGTCATTAAGCACTCCTATTTCAAAATACTAGATCAAGCTTTTATCGGAGAGCTCCATGAAAAGTTGAAATATTCTTGCACACGGACTCTTCTTGAGTCACAGAGATTGTCGGATGCTGCAGTTTCAAGTTAGTACATAGAACAAAAGCATCTAAAGATGAAAAATACCTTATTTCCTGTGGGAAAACTGTGGAGCCAAAGGTGAGATGTGTGTTGCAAACTAATCCTGATCTCATGAAATAGTACCATAGATTTTCCTTGTGCAAATTAATGTAATAGATTTTAAAATCTGTTGCTAGTAAGTGCAGGGGAGACTTGTATGAGCACTTTCCTTTTGATAATCTAGTCTGTGAGTCTGCTGAATTAAATGGATGTTCTTCTCTGGTAAAAACTGGGTCATCTTTTAGCTAAACATATGTAAATAACCAAGCCCAGAAATCCTGTTAATTGCTACAGATTCCCTCTGGTATAAGCACTGATTAAAAATATTCTAATTGATAAGCTTAAAATTGTTTACTGCAGGTATGTAGAAAACCTCCATTGAAGTCAAAGACAGGCACGTACTAGCTTCAGATAAAATTTGATCTAGCCTAAAGGGGTTAGGAGTAGGGCTGCCAGGGAATAGAGCTGCTTTCATCTGAAAATTGAAAATCCTGCTATCTTTCTCAGCATGCTGTTACCCTGCTAAATCTGTTTGCTCAGTGGCAAGTTATTAGAAACATATGTCATCCCTGGAGAAAAAAATAATTACAATATTCCAAAGAATTTCAGTATAATTTTGTGTTTGTATGTGATTGGAGTACTGTTAAGGAATAGTGTATTTTTACAGTTTTAAGGATTTAGTAAGGTATTTTATAATCTACACAATTGTACTCTTAATAAATGGGTCTCAAAAAGCTTCATAGCTCATGGTTTAGGGCTGCACTTGCTGGCTCAATGCAGTGGAAAAACTTTAATTTTTATTTGTTTTAAAACTGTACATTTTTGTAAAGGAGTGAATAAGATAATTTTTTAATGTTTATTTTTGCAACAAGATTAAATGTCTAAACATTTCTGAATGACTGACCCTCCAAAAAATTACTTCAAAATAATGAGTTATTGCAGGCCACCTGAGCTGCACTTAACTGCCCGGCTGCTCGTGGTTAGCTCAGGGCAGCTCTGAAGTGTCTCAGCTGAAGTTTTTTCTGTTACAGACTAAGCAAAGCCACGTTCACTCAGTTCCCGTGGGCTAAGAGCATGTGTGGGGACCGATGCCACAGCTCAGCTGCTGTGTGGTGGCTTTGTTACACCATGGTAATTTGCTCATGAGTTTGAGTCCTCAGCCTTCCTGGGTGAGCTTTGAAGTTGGATCTGCTTTGAGCTCTGAAGTTGCTTTGGTACATTTGAACATATTAATCATAATTTTGGTTCATGAATCTTGGAACAAGAGCAGAGATGTTGTATGGATAGGTTACGTAGTTTGTTATAGGGGCATATTCTTTTCCTATACTTACTCTTTTAAAGTAAATGATTAGTTTTTATTGTGAAGCCCAAAAGTTAAGTGCAAAACATTTGCAAAGTCGCTTTCCCTGTTCTACTCCCCTTGGGAGGCGGTGCGAGATGCTCACCTCTGCCATTTTCCATCTGCAGGGAGTACCCTTTATTCTCTCTTCCCTGCAAAGGCTGCTCCCTGGAAGGCCAGCTCCGCTTTTGTGTCTAGCCACTTGTTCAGAATCGAGCCTGCCAAAACATTGCAACACAAGCCTGTGTCTCTGATTGGCATGGCACAGCATGGGGATCCTCTCAGTGCTGGGGCTGAAGTGCTTTCAGCAGGGGATTCAGATTCAATATGTGTTGCTTGTACAGCTGCAAGGGTGCTGAATTTAGGAAATTGGCAATTGTTCCTGGGGAATGGGAAGAGGAATGTCGACACAAGCAGCGGGGCAGCCTGTAGTGCCAAAGATGCTAACCAAAAGCGGGAGAGTAAGCAAATCTGCCTAGCAGCTGGCTCTTCTGCTTGCCACTCAAGTGGAAAATCCCATCAAAGTCAGAGAGTTCTTGCCCTACAGAAGACCACAGGAAAGGGCTCCCACTTTGCTCTAAACTGGTTGAAATACTGTGCCAGTAGTTTTACAGAGGATAGCCCACCCTTTTGCATTAACATATGTAAACCAAAATTATTAAATAGCCATTAGTGATTCAGTGCAATAAGAATACTTTTGTTGTCCTAGACCATTGTCACAGTCACCTACACTAGAAGTAAATGTTAAAGTGAAACTGAAGCATTTACTTAGCAGAGAGAGGGTATTATTCTGGGACAATGTTATGTGTCACTGACACATTCTCTTAATTAGCTTTCATATTCCAATAGAATTCTTTCAGAAAAATGTCATCATTTTAACAAAAAGATGACCAAATGCTGACAGCTGGAGTTTAGCAATAGCATTCTGTATCAAATAGCAGTAAATGGATTCTAAAATAGCTGGAGTGCTTTTTTGGTTCATGAGTGGATGTGCATAATTAGCTCCTTTTCAAGTGTTTTGCCCAGAAGAAATGTTAAGCCACCTGCATGGGAATAAGTAAATAGCTTTTTTTAAATTTTGGTGGGGCTTATTTAGCTTCCTTGGGGAACGGGCATCAGCTTTGTAGCCTTGAAGCCTGAAATCTCTCTCTCTTCACATATTGGGGACTGGCCATGAAAAGGAAGGTGGCGAACAGTATTGGAACAGTGGCGAGTTTTAATGTGTGGGTTCTTGTCCTCTGAGAGTTGCACTTGAGACTGACAAGCCTTAATTAAAGTGAAAGAAGCATCTGTGTCATCTTCTGTACTTCCCTGATAGACTGTTCTGCATTGAACTAATGCACTTCAGCATACCTGTAACCTTGGTTAGCCTTGTCCACAAATAGTAAGGTTCCTACCAGGTTCCTACTAGATCCTGCCACTCTTTTAAAGTGATGTGAACTTTTCCACATACTTCAGTGAGAGAAGAGTTGTGATGCTTGGCTGTGGAAGGACTTTGATGACAATTATAAGTCTTTTAAGTTTTCATGCTCTGGCTCCTGCTTCACTGCTCTAGGTGCCAGTGCTGGTGTTGGAGTCACTAGAAGAATTTCCTGACCCACTCAGACCAAGTCCAAATGTCCACATCAGGGTGAAAATGCTAGTGGCCAAGCAATGGTTATGACGTTGTTGTGGTCACACAGTGGTGGACTCGTGCTGTGGGGACAAGGAATGTACCGCTGCTCCAGTAGTCTTGTGAGACCACCAGGGAAAAAAAAGAAAAGGAAAGAAAAAAAAAAAAAAAGGGAAGATCTTTAGCACTTATTTCTCAGTTCTGAGCCTGTCCCTGCCCAAAGCTCCTTCTCTGATTTCGGCATTTCACTGTAGTATCCTTCAGTGGCTGCCTCAGCATTTCTTAGTTTCTTTGGTTTTGCTTCTATTTTTCAGGAGTAGTTTTGTATTAAATTAGCATTTGTAAGAAGCACCAGATGGATGACACTAGAAAATTAATTCATCATTTACTTACATACCAAATGATTTGTGAGACAGTAGCAAAGTTACCTGCTAGTATGCCTTGAGCAGGACGTGGCTGGGTGAGCAGTTCTCTTGTGGAGCTCCTACTGGTCTTGATGTCTCTGTTGAAAGCAACAAGGACAGCAGCAGTTGCATATAACTGTGTGAACGGCTAAGCACTGACTTTTCCATGAGGAAAGGAACTGGCTTAGATTAATCTGCATTGAAAAGTTCATCTTAGATCTTGTTAATTATCCTGAGAAAAGTCGCAGTGCAAAAATACACTTGCCAGCTCCCAGCTCATTAGGCTACAGCTGGAAGTCTAGGGAGACGTGCTGATGCTTTCAAGTACAAAATCAGCTGCGTTTTCCCCTCACTCACTAGAATTATAAGGAAAGAGTGTGGAGAAGGTTACTTTATACTCTGAAAATGTTGCGGTGTCTAGCAACCCTGTTTGGGTATTGTATCAGCCATCAAAATCATTGCAGCTTTTTTCCCTAGAAAAGCTAAATGGATGATCTGAGCTGGGACAATTAGTTGGAGAAAGCTGTAATTGGAGCCACACTTTACTGTGGCAGCACTCCTGGCAGGACCCACATCTATATCCTGCTGGTTTGCTTTTGCTGCCCAGTCAGCCAGTTGGTTTTCTTTTGTTCTGAAAACTCAGTTTAATGCTCAGGAGGAGGCCTGGTAGGAAAAGATCATCAGTAGTCTTCTAGAGACCAGTGACCTTGCAGAGCTGCTAGATCCTGGTCCACTGGAGCCGATGGGAGTGCTGGTACTTGTTTCAGTAAAAGCAGGAAGCATGGAAGAGGTGATGGGAGAGAGCTTCTCTTGCCTTGTTAATAAAAGGGATTAAAAATTGCCTTTATAAAAAAGCCAAGTATAATGTTGCAGTGTTTCAGACTTAAGTTCTGTGAGGGAATATTTACTCAAACAATTGAAATTACAGTAACAGAGGAGAACAGATCCCTGGAATGTTTTAATTAGTATCAATTTGTATACAAGAGTCTTCTTTTGTACAGAACCTATTTTTAGCCTTGTTTGAGCAAAGGAAGTTGCTTTGTAAAGGAAGTTTCCTTAGAAATCTTCAAGCTTATTTTTGCCAGTTCTATAACCCTGACAATTTAAAACTCTTGCATAAAAAATGCAGACTGCCTCCACTGGATACTTATGCCAGGCCCTTGGCTTCTGGATTAGTTTTGATTCAGTGCAGTGTCCTCCCCTATTGCCTTAGGATCACGCATCCATTAACTTCAGGCAGAATGTTTTAAAGTACTGCTGATTTTTCTCTTTATTTTCTCCCCATTTCTGTAGTTCCTTTTGTGATGTTTCTACCCTATTCAACTACAAATGCTTTTGCTTTCTTACACTGTCCTGTAGTTTTATTCTGTGTTGAGTTATTCCCTTCCTTTGCTTCTTTAATGACTCTATTACCATTTCTGCCTTGTTCCTCCTTTATATTGCTCTGGTGATAGGAAGTGTGCTGCATTTCTGGTAGCAGCAATTGAAAAAACTAGAAATTTCACAAAGATCTTGGCAGGTGAAATCAGCCAGTCCTATCTACATATATTTCTGATTTGTTGTTTTTTGTTGTTTGGTTTTTGTGGGGCTTTTTTTAAGAGAGAAACCCCAAGACCATGCATATTACTTTTCCCCTCTATACTCTAACCTAGCCTGAAGAGAAACTTGATGCAAAAATCAATGGATAAAATTCCCTGGGCTGTCAGTCACAAAGTTCAGCTGTACAACTGAAATAATAGGAAGTTAAATAATAGACTAGTGAGCTGGATGTAGGTTGTTCATCAAAATACTAATAAAACACACAGGATTCTGTGGGAGGGTGGATGTTCATGAAGTACAATTATTATAGAAGATGGAAATCAAAGTGCATTATGTAACAAATACAGAAATTTCTGAGTTTGGCTGGGATTCACTGGATTTGAATATTTAGGCTCCGCTTGGTTGGCTGGTCAGTAGTAGGCAATGTTGCCTTACTGAAGGTACCTTTATCTGTTTGTTACCTTCCTGTATCCCTAATTGATGTTGAATTGGACTTTGTGTGACTAGGCGAGGTTCAGTGAGTCTAGTCCCTAGAAGAGGTAGGATTAGAAACAGATTTTTGAGTAACCACTGGTACCAGAGGCATTTTGAAGTCCCCAGTAATGAGTCAGCTCAAGTTCCAGTTGCCCTTGGAGCACTAGTGGTACCCACGGGGACAAAGTGGCCAAGGAGAAGAAGACAGAGTCCTGTAAAAGCAGTGATCAGCAGCTTTATGAGAAGCTGATCACAGCAGTCTCTTCTTGCTTTCACTGAAGCAAATTTCCACCCCCTGGGCTAACAGGCACGATGGTCACACAGCCCCAATGCCCGGTAGTTTCTCTGGGACAGGACTTCGTGTGTGGGATTGCAAGGGTGTTATGCCACGTGATGCCAGTGTACAGGATGTTTTAGATGCTAGAAGAGACTACTTGGAGGTCATTTGAAGATGCATAAGATTATATGGATGAACAAAACTGGAGGTGTGCTGTGGAGGAAATAATTACAGAAATGATCAGATGTTGTAAGAAGATGTGAGTACTGAGATAGCTTACATGCAGGTAAAAAGGCAAGAGAACAAATCCTTTTTATTGAAACCTGAATCCTTTAGGAGATCATGGGAAAGTATATGAGAGGGGTTTTACCTCTGACAGCAAGATAAAAATGAACATTTTATCTTTAGGGCAGTGAATTGTTCATGCTTTGTGTACAGCTTTTGCTATTTTAGCCTTTTATTATTTTTCCAGAATGCCTGCAGAGGCATAACAAGTTGTTTGCTAGCTTTCTACATTTTTCTTTTAAATTGTATACATATTTTCATTTGTTCTGCTGCACTTCTCTCAAACTGAACTCAGATGCAAAATTGACTTTATGGCTTGTTAGAGATATTTAACAGTTGTGCTTTACATTATTGCAGTTGGCTGAAAAACAGTAACGAGCTGAATAGGGTTTTGTTTCCCTTTAAAGTAATATGGAAAGATTCTCTTATTTGTCTGCTGTACTGAGATATTTTGCTCCCAAGGATTTCTTACCTTCAATCCTCAAGAAAATAGCAATACAGCAAAAACAGTTCTTAGCAGAGGAAATCTTCAGCCATTGCATGTTTCATGAGTGTGTGATAGTCTGCATTTTAAAACTGCCTGGCTCCAGGAAAGAAAAAAGTTAATGGGCTTAGAGTTTTGATTCTGACAATGTCAGGTTTAGTCCATGATAAATCTGTGGTGACTCTGGCTTATGTATTATATAGAGTGAGTGTTTCTTTGAATGCTAGAATTATACATATTTTTACACACTCCTTTACACCAAGGAGTAGAGATCACCAATATGTGCACTTTGAGAATGTTGCTAATCAGCATAGCATTGGAGTCACATTGGAGGGCATCCAGCAGATGGAAAATTGACAAAACTTCTTGTTTGCCTTCATGCTAAAAAGGAATTCAGTTTTGTAATAATTAGGGTGGAGAGAAGCAGAGTATAATTTCTATCTCCCAGAGCTCACCAGCTGCATGCTATTTACTCAGGAGAGGTGTTGCTGAATTGGGAAATAATGTATAGTCATTGCAATAATTTAAAATACAGAAGAGCCTCCAGGTATGAAAAACATTCAGATTCTAGCCATAAAGATTGGGGTTTTTTTGATGGTAGGATGTATAAAATATAATACACAGCTGTAGGGCTGGGATTGAGGAAGATAATAAAAGAAGAAACAATTTACAGTAATTATTATAACTGAGAATGCCATTTTTTAAATCATGAGAGACTAGTAATATTTTTAAATATGGCTTCATTACCTACAATTTCAAACAGATACTCAAGTCAAAAGATAATGGTGGGCTTTTATTTCTGTGTTAAATCATCACTTTGTTCCTGAATTATAGTAATTCTGGCTCTGACTACAGTATTGTAATTTCAGTAGTGCTGTTTGCAGTTGGCTCTGTGGGCCTCTTTAGACTGGAAAGGTGGTATTGACTCTTTGATGGTACATGGTATTTGTCCACCTTTACTAATTCTCTCCTTTATTATGCTTCCTATCAGTTTCCTTAGTCTAGAGGCCATAATATATACCTTCTCGGCTGTTATCAGTGAGAGCTTTGGTGTGTTTACCAAATGTAACTTCCAGCTGTTTGTAAACCCTGTGGATTAAGTACTGTGCTAGCAGTAATATGGCCAAACCAAAATATAGTCATTTCAAATAGTGTAGAAGTAACTCAGTCAGAGTACTTGCAGGTATTTGATATCATAGCTTTACCAGTTGCTGTGGTCTTAGCAGTTACTCTATAAATTCCAAGAAAAACAAGGTAACAATGAACAGGAAAACATATGGAAAAATAAGTGAAGTAAAATAAAATAAAATTACAAGCTTTTTTTCCTTACTTCAGGTCATGAGGAACAGAACAGAGCACATCCTCCCTTTTTCTGTGGTAGGTTGTATAAAGAAGAACTGTATTTGCAAAAGGTGGAGAGCTGGTGTGACTCACAGTGAAGAGGTTAGAGCTGGGCAGAGCAAGTTATCTGCTGACGTGAGATCAGACAATGGCAAGTACCGGGAGGCAGGCAGGAAGCGCACTGCAATTCTGGAACAGGATTTGATACGAACAGGCTGCCTGAGAGCATGCAGTGGGGCCAAGGAACCCTGCTCTGTGATATATGAAAGTACTAGTCTGTTTTTACCCATCTTACACAGGGTCACAAAACTTTAATAAACTTAAGGGTCTGATTACAGAGCTTAGTTCATATTTAGTACTTTATGCATTCAAAGTGGGTTACAAATGATGCAACTATTAAGCCAAGAATGTTTTAATGAGGAATACAGACATGAGAGTGTCATTTTACAAGTTAAAATCTTCATATAGTATAGAGTGGTTCTCTCTGCTTCATAACTGGTCAGCCACATATAAAATCTCTGTTTTCTCCAGTTCTCAGCAAAAAATATTTTTTCAGCAGAAAGGGGGATTAGTTACCTGTGATTTTTTTTTAAGTAATAAAATAACCCAAGATTAGCATCTTTATCAGGAAAACAACCTAGTGCTGTTCCCAAAATAGATGGTCTGTCTTCAAAGAGCTTGTTATAGGCTTGGAGGAATGAAAGATAAAGGATGGTTCCTTTCAACATCATGTGAAGGTGAGAAAGCTTGTAAGGGATCTTTTATTGAAAGCTTGTATGGCATTTTATTTGACGACATGTGTTCTGCTTTATTTTAGCTCATTAAGGTAATTTGTCATGTACATTTCTGATACCTTGAGGTAAATTCTTTCTAGTGCACCTCCACTTAAATTTATTGTGTTATATGACAGATTAATTTTCCCCATTTATTGTCTAATCTTTTTCAGTTGCATGCTCTACAAATAATATTAGCCTGGCTTCATTGGTAATGCCTTTTATCTGATGTTTTGATTTCTTGTAGTCATATACAGATTAACACGCCTCTATTAATTGTTGTGACATTACTGACTGCTGTATTCTTTCAAGTTACAATTAGATATTGTTTTGCAACTTTACTGGTTCAGATACTTTCTTTCAGATGTCAGCATTATGTCCACAGAAACCGTTTTGCACTGTTTAGCAATCAGTACTTTTACCTGTTCCTTTGTGCTAAAAGAGTTTTAGAAAGGCTATTCTTGTTGATGTGGCACATCATGCAGGGAGCTTTATGTAGTTAAAAAGTTTCTTCTATTGCTGTTGTGCAGTTCTAGTGGTTCCGAGATAATTTCACATAAGTTAGTGTAGTAGCTTTATAATTAACTCTCAAAAAGAATCATTAGATCATCTGCTGTGATCTCTTGTATTTTGGAGAACATTATATCAAAACTTGAATGCCTCTGTACTTCACTCAATAACCTGTATTTGGCTGAAGCACATTTGAATGCATTGAGGGACGGGAAATCCACCCCTTCTTTGGCAGTTTGTAGCACAAGTCAATTACTCTAATGGTAAAAATGTATGCCTTGCTGCTCTTTTGAATTTGGTTAATTACAGCTTCCAGTCAATTTTTCTCGATCACCTCTTCATTGAAGAACTTCTCAATACTCAGGTTTAATTTTCTATGCAGAGGTACTTGTATGCCGCGTAATCAAGTCATCTTTCAGCCTTCTTCTCAGTACATTGCCAAATTACTTGTTCTTGGTGTCTAGGCAAAAAGCCTTTTCTCCATCCCTTCGATATATTTTTTTCTCTTTTTCAGTTTTCAGTATTCTTTTTAAGAAGTGGAGACTCTAGCAGATTAAGGGCACTGATGTTCAGACTCCGTAATGAAGACACGGATATCTCTTACTGTCTTCTAGCATCTGTCTCTCTCCACCATGGCAGAGAATAATACAGAAGAGTGGTAGGCATTGACAGAGGAAGGACTTCTGAAATGCATTTTCCATCTCTTTCTTCCCCCAAGAGGGAAGAACTATTGTGATGATACATTCTGTTGAATTAAGAAGTCTTATAGCCATATGGGTTATTCCTCTTTCTCCCAGTGAGGTTATAGCCATATGGGTTATTCCTCTTTCTCCTGGTGAGGTTAAAACATTCAGATGCTTATGTGGGATCAAGGCTGTAAGTTTTTATAGATGATGACTGCAGAGTGCATCTGTTGATTCATTGTGCCCTTATCAAATGGATGGCATCTTCATAAACTACTTGTTTTAGGAAATTGAATGTATCTGCTCTATGCTGCTGCATTTATTAAGCTTGCCAGTTATCTCACATTAACACCCCAGTGCATGCAGCACAAACACAGTGTGAATGCAGCTTTATTGATGCCAAGTTACAAAAACATTTTGAAAGTATCATTATGCAAAACTGATCTAATACAATGTAATAGTCCTCATTTGAGAGAAATCAATCCCAGATTTGACCACAAGGGTAGAAATACCTTGCAATTTTCTACCCGTTTTGACTGTCAATTAAGTCACTGAGAAAGCTCATGGTAAATAGTAAAGATATGCTTGTATATGCTTGACATGTTAGGTTTAAGTGGTTTTAGCAGGTGAGTAATGTAGAATTGATTGCCCACCATGTCCCTTACAGCTTCTTTGAACTTCCTGTATTGCTAAGTGAATGACCTACTTCTTTGAACTAAAATTAGCGTGTGTAGCTCCACTTTCAAAGTGTTTCCAAGTATATCCACTTTTGCACCCCTGCTGCTTGTTTTCATTGTACAGTAAGGATGATTGTTTCTCCCTGTAGCAAAGAAGTTACTGGGTTTTAAATTATTTTCCTATACCTTGATCCAGGGGGAGAATGCCAGCAGTTTGTTAGGGGTTTAGGAGTACAAGTTCCTCTGACTTTTTAAATGGTATTTGTACGCTTATGAGTCCCACTGTGCAGATGAGAGACCAGAATTTAAGCTTTGTAGGTCTTGTTTGTTAGGATGTATTTCATAATGCTATGTGGGAAAACCCAGGGGAGACACACAAATTATTGAAAAAAAAATATTTGGCTCTCTAAGGAAGCCTGTGTGAGACACTGCTTTCAGCAACATTAAAGTGTAACTGCCCATACCAGACTTCTTCATTCATGCTGCCAAAGGAATAATAGGATTACCCTGCTTTGTTTTGCTTTTTCACCCTGGCATTAAGTGAACTGAAACCTAATGTGTGAGTCTCTTGGAAAATAAGGTCAGTTGAAAAAGAGTTCATTGTCCTTTTATTCTTATTCTTCTTAGGTGTTCACAGACAAGTTCAGGTTTATCCAGAGAACCATGGCAGAAGGTGGATTTGATCCTTGTGAATGCATTTGCTCGCATGAACATGCAATGAGAAGACTCATTAATCTGGTAAGGATAACATGAGGATATTTGGAAGGGCGGTTATTCAGACATCAGCTCTTGCAGATTTGCACTTACTGATGCTTTTAATTCTGCTTATTCAGTGGCGTGTACAGTTAGAATCTGCATATCTGACTTTCTGATGAGCTTTTGAATGACTGATACAAATGTTAGCTTTCTGCTTATTTCCCAGGGCTGTATTTTGACAGCATTGACAGTGTTTCTATTGAAATATTTCTTTGTAACCCTTTTTAAAGTCTGCATAAAACCAAAGAAACTACTCTGCAAACTCTTTGAATTCAAAGTTGTACCACAGATGTGAAGTTTAATATACTCATGTGGTGAGATAACAGTGCCTACATTTTTAAAACTAACCTTTAAAAATTCTGAAGTTGAGAATTCAGTGATTTTGAGTTCTGAGTTGTTTTTCTTGCTATGTTGTTGATATGGTTGAGCAACTTCAAGTGAGTTATTTTACATTGCTGCAACTGTGACCTGTAAGATAGCAATGATTCTTTGCTTTTGTATGGAACTTAGTTTGCTGTCCATTGAACAAAAAGCTACAAAGTGCTAATATTTTTTTTAAGTATATATTTTTTATTGCTAAAAATTTTGAACTGTGAGCAACTAGGTGAACTTGATCACAACTCTTAATTTGGTTAAACTTGTTTTTTAAGATCACATTGTACATCAGCTTCACTTGATATACTTCCTCTTGTTGATTTTTGTAAATTTGTTTTTATCCCATTTACTGTCTTAGGGCATAAATTAATGTCCTTTTAAGATATTGAGTACATCAACTGCACAAGGCAGTATGCGTGAAGAGCATCCTCTCTAGGACCAGGCCCTTCTTCAAGAGGTTTCTTATCAGTATTTTAGGAAAGTTATCAGGAAAATATGGCATCCACTAACCCTCCGATAAGAGCAGGGCTAATGTGTAAGTCCCCAAAGAATATGTCTGGGAATAAGGAATCAATTTGTGTGCTAAACCTTAAAATAAAACCACTTCCATGTGCATACATCCACAAAAGAACAAACTAGTTTCAAACAGCACTTTGCAAGAAGTATATATAGCTTGTTCTTGCAAATGTGTGAGTTGCATTCATATAGCCCTGCTTCACCCTGAACATGAAATCCTGAGTGTCCACACTTTCTCGGCCTTGCAGTGTGTTGTTACACTATGTTATCTGGAGTGCCAGGGGAAGAACCTAAAGCCAGACAGATGCTGTACCTGTATGTGCTCTCAGGGAGCTCGGGTGACCCCATTTTCCAGAATTACACTGCACAGAGTGAGCAGAGTTCACCACCAATGTCTGTAACGAAGCACTGCAGAATGTGTGCCATTGTGTTCTCACATTGTGCCCCTGGGCCTGTGCACACAGAATGCCTCCTCAAAAACACACAGACCACACTAGGAACCAAAATACCCAAGACCAGGCTCTCTCAGTGGGAGGGCTATATCAGTGGCTGCAGCAGCAGGCAAAATGATCCCCCACAAGGGCAAGAGGAAATGACAAGCACTTGTCATCTCACGGACCACGAGACCCTTGGGCTAAGCATCAAAGCTGGAGTTGCCAAACAGCCCAGATCCATGTGGTGGCCAGCTGCAGCAAAGTCCAGAATGACACCAGACAACAGAGCATGTCTGCATAGGCAATTCCATGTGCTTTATGGGCCTGATATAATTTCCCTTTGGTTGTTCCCAAGTGTGGTGCAGTCAGTGCTCTCTTGTCTCACAAGTGATCAGAGACTGACTCACTGTCTTACTCCTCAACGGGCAATAGGCTTGTCTGGGGTATGGAGGTGTAAGAAGTGATAGGGATGTGTGCCCATTTGCTGGTGTTATCAGACTTGTTCAGGGTGGAAGGAACTTCAGGAGGTCATTGAAGCCCCTCCTAGCCCAACCTCCTGCTCAAAGCAGGGCCAACAGTTAATTCAGACCAGGTCATTCAGGGCTTTTATTCCAGCTGAGTATTTAATACCTTTGAAGATAGCAATTCTGTAGCTTCCCAGTGCAACCTGCTCCAATGTCTGACAGTCCTTGTGGTGGAGAATATTTTCCATTCACTGTTTTAGTTGAATGTATCATACCCTCTGCCATATGGCACTGTGAAGAGCCTGTCTCTGTCCTCTCAGTAACCTCCTTGTAAGTCCTGAGGGGCTGCTGTTAGATTCACCCAAAACCATCTCTTCTCTGGGCTGAACAAGCCCAGCTCCCTCAGCCGTTGGTTATAGGGCCGGTAAGTACTCCAGCCCCTGGTGACCCTCTGCTGCATCCTTCATGCACTGTTTAAAGGTCAGTGCTGTTGGCACAAGGACATACAAAATTGAGGCTTCTGTGGGGAACAGTTGTCTCTTCTATGAAGCCTTTGTGTCAGGGCCCAGCCGTCCTAGTTCATGCTTCCCAGTTAGAGGCACAATTTCAAAATATTCTGAGCTCTCCCTGCTACCCCCATATGGACACTCATACACATGTTTTTGCCCAGGAAGGATTTTCCTCTTGTCCTCAACATGACATTTGTGCCATATCCTGCAGTTGTGTTCATTCTGGACCTTGAAGCTTATGGACACACACTACAGTGTTGACAAGGGACCAAGCTTCAGGAAGTTGGGAGGGAGAAAGGAGGATGTGTGTTGGCTGCTCTTTCCTTTGAGGCTTGTCAGATACAAATTTGAATCAACATGGTTCAGACTTTCAGCCCCCATTCTAGCAAAAAATGAAAAGAAAAAAAATGCTGAAGATACTAACAGGCAATGACACCAGTCAGCTGATTCTCTTTGCGTTGCAGCTGGAAGATTCTAGGTATGAATGATAGGTGAGTTTTGTCCAAAGTCAGAAGTAGTGCCACAAAGGTTAGTGAGATTTTGTTCTTGGGCTGCTCCCTGCAGTGTAAGGTGGGTGCAAATGGATTATCTGGAGGCACACTAGTTCCTGCATTGTGAGTGGAAACAAAGCACATCGTAGGTGCACCCTCTTGGGCAGTCACCAAGACCAATGGTTCCTCTGTAGTTGCAGGAATAGAGTTTATTGCTCAGTGTCCAGCTTCCAAAAAGATCACAGCAATTAGCACTTGAAACTGTGAGGAGTAAGGGAAAATGCCAGATTTCATCTATTTTAAAAGGCAAAACAGATACTTCTAAATATTTATAAGAGCAAATCACTAGCTGGGATGATTCAGCAGAATTTAGAAAGGAAAACTGTCAAAAGTCTCAGTCAGCAGCGAGACTAACCTCAAGTAATCTGTTGCATGATTTTAGCAGGAGACTTGCTAAACTTTCATTATTGTATCTGTAACTTTTATGCTTCAGCAGGAGTTTGCTTTCTAAACTGCTTTTTTGCCACTCAGTCTTACACAACATAAGCAAACTGGAATTTTACTGTTTGTTTTAAAAGATACCCTTGGACATTGGTTCTCAAAGTTGCTGAACCACACAAATCTCAATGGAGACTGAGTGCCCACTACCTCTAAAAGTTGGATCCTCAAAACCTTTACTCCAAAACCATTGCAATACAATAAAGCTAGGCAATCTGTAGTTGTTCAGCCTGCAGGGAAAAAAAATATCCAAACATGCTGTTTACCCAGAATGGTTCCCTACACCTACTTACAGGCGGGTGTAAAACACACCAGGGCACATTTGAATGGTGTTATAGCTGGGAGTACTTGTCAGGATTTTGGAACAAATTGTATAACAAGTAGTTGTAATTATCTCCAGACTGAGCATTATAAATCCAGAGGTTCAGAGTTAAGATCAAATTTAACAGAGTAACAGTGTAATTATAAGAGATGCCGAAGTGTGGAAATCTACTTTTAGGATTCTTCAACCCAGTAATGACATTGTGCAAAAAATCCATGATTGATGTAGATGTTAATAACTTGCATTTGGGTTAAAATAAACTAATTTTTACAGACTAATTTGTTTATACCTGTATAGAACACTATTGATAAGAATTAACACTTCTACTAATGAGGAATGTATGATTTATTCAGTTATGGCTGTTACATGTAGAGTTAAAAACACATATTAAAATACACAGGATTTCTGCTAGGCTTAACCACATGGGAAATTTGAATGATGCCAAGGTCAGAAAGAGGTCAAAAGTCTGAAGTTCTAGTTTTAATTCTCCAAATGTTACTTTTTATTTCTAATTTAATTGACATATTTACTTTGAAATTCTTAGAAAATGTATTTGGTATTCAAAGTACAATTTGTGGATGAATAAATAATATTTTTTAATATATGTAGCATATAGTTTAAATCTTTACTTAAAACGCAGACTTCATCTTGTTGCCGCAATTAATGCTTAGACAATGAAAAAAAAAAGCTATTGTCTTTTAAACTCTTTTTCCTCTCTGCTGTTAGCAACACCACAGGAAAGTACAAACAAGCTGTTTGTTTTTAAAAAGCCTAACTCTTACTAAGCTACGTGGCTTGATTATTTTTCTGTCCTTCATTTTGCTTGACTAAGCAAGGGGTTGTTTTTTCTTTTTAATTCATAATACTGTGAAGAATTTATAGACAGTGAACTGTCTAATGCACATGATATTTTTAAAAGACTTTTTGCTACTGATTAGGTTAACTGGGAGAAACTATTCGTACTTACAGATCTTATAACTTGTATATACACACTTAAGTGGCATCGAATTATCTTATTCTGAATGTTCTATCATTTTCCTGAAGTGGATTTTTCAGGATTCTTTCTCCTTAGTGTCAACATACGAACATTTTGCATATGGTAAAAGTTCTGTAATATGGCCACTGTAAATAATAAGCAAATATTATGATTTCCAAATATTCCTAGGGAACAACAGAAATCTAAATTATTTGGCTGTAACTTCATAAATATAATTTCTAGTATGTAATACCCATGGCAACATCTGTTATGATTTGTGTTGTTGTGTAACAATTACACTATTGTATGTTGAGCTCACTATTTACTCTGTGGATATAGCAGATAATTGGGAACTTTCATAAGAGGAAGTCTGCATAGAAGAAAAATATCACAAGACTTTCCATCCTCTGCAGATACACAAGAGTTGTCAAAAAACAGTGATAAGTCTGTTAGCTTGAATGCCTTTATCTCCTGTTCAGTCTCTTCCATCCGCAAAACTTACTTAGACAAGAAGAGCCAAAGTTCAAGAATAAAGAACAACAAACAACATCAAGTACTTTAATGGGAGGGGGACTCTGTCAGACAAGGGGCCAGTTGTTTGAAAGAGTCACAGTGAAGGACATTCTGTGGTATCCAGAGGAAATGGTTCCTGTCTTAGTTGTGGCAGAAGACATCAAATCTCTGGATAAGAATGAAGTTGTATTTAAACCTCTTTATTTCCCTTTTTTTCATTTATTTTGTAAAATAAATATCTGATTGCACTATATTACTCCTTCAGACTTCAGTGCTCTCTGAGTAAGCATGGCTGATCCATGGAGTGTCTTAGCCCAACACTCAGTTCAAGTCTGAAAACTAGACTGAAAACACAGTGTATGTGGTGGCAGAGAATAATTATACACAGAGCATCTTCTATGAAGCGTGAGACCTGTGTATGACTACTTAGAGTGGCCAGAAATGTCAAAGCAAGCCAGTAACGCACATAACTATGAGTGACATAAACATCCTTTAACTTTTTTTTTTTAGCCTTCTGATACAGTATTAGCTTTACAGAAAGTGTGACTTCAGAACTCTCTCCTACTAGTTTTGATGAAAACAAGCAATATGTTTTTAAAGCAAAGACAAAAGGACCCATTTTGATGAACTGCCAGCAGTTCTACTGTAGAAATTTGATGGCCTTACATACCTCTGTGGGAATTACAACCTTGTATTTTGTTCTTCTGTAGCTAATTGCAAAGTAATGGCCCATGTCTAGTTATGATACTATACCAGAAGGCTTGAATGTCTCAAAAACTCTGGGTGGAGATACAAAGCAAGTAATTCTTTATTTTAATCTGTCTTGTATTTTGAGGTGTCACTAGGTTTTTATAGCAAAAGTTGCAAATTCTCAAACTATTTCAACACAAATGGTTCAAATACTCCTTTGTCAACCAAGTTTCCACATAATTATATTAGCCAGGTCATTTTAGAATCTTACTATTATAAACTGGCATAATCTGAAATAGTATCCAGCATAGCCAGGGATCTTGGCTGAGGGAGACCTTGTGCAAACAGCACAGAATAAACACAGATGACTAAAATAGATGTGCCTTGTGTGCTGCAAATGGTTGAAAAGCTCTCAAGATGTCAGCAAAGCTAAGCCTGACTTAAATAGTCCCTCAGGCAACCAGCAAAAGTGAGTTATTCTACTGACGTGGCCTTCTACTGAAAGCACAGCACTATACTGAATACCTTTGTGATAATTTAAAGTGACCTTCTAAGTATGGAGGTTGCCCTGGAGACTTCTTACACATGTTCAGTGGCACTTGCCTTCTGTTTTGTTTTTTTTTTTTTAGTACCAGTTACTACTGCTTCTAGTCTATAGTTCTTCTTAGCCAACCACCCCAAGAGCAGGAAATTGCATTTTACTATCACTTGCCACTTTTTTACAAATCTGTGCCTTCAATTCCCAATTTTTTGGCATTCAGCCTGGTTCAAAAAGGACCTTTCCCAACAGCTGAACCTTAGGTTGCTCTTTAGGAGAAAGAAGCTATCATCCTTCTGAGATGCAGGGGAAAGACTTGATGCATCTCTGAAGGCACTGGGCCAAAAGAATAAAACACGAGGCTGGAGTGGCAGGGTGCAAGCCTGTTCCTGAGCACTCTTGCTCCCCTGACTTCCGTTTCCCTGCCTTCACTGGGTGCTCAAGGTGTTGCCTGAGTTAAGGCCCCAAAACTGTATTATAGAATTAATGTACTGCTAATGGTCTTTAAGCTAGAAACGAGTTCTAGATCAAGGGGAACTATTTTCTAGATAGGTAAGTGGAAGCTTAAAAAAAATATAAAAAGCCATGAAAAATGGTGTCCACTTGGATCTTTGTCTCATGGACACTGTTTTTTCCTATAAGAGGTTAGGTATCAGGACATAACTGAAAGTTGGAGATGTGTGTCATTCTTTACATTTCCCATTCCTGAGCTTTGTAGTATGCTGGAAGGTACTGCTTCTTAACCACTATATATAAAAAGACAATATTAAAAAAATCTCAGTCATGCCTCATGACTGCCTCAAAGCATGCATGGTGTGACAGTATTGCAAGCAGTGTAGAAAATTATGCATTGAAAATTCTGTGAGCTTGACACTCCATAAGTAATTAATAGCTATAACCTGAATTAGGAATGGCTGAACTGTGTTTGACGATCAGAGCTGTGTTGTAGCTGTCTCATTTAAGGAAAAAGGAGAAAATTGTGCTTTTTCCCTCAGGACGCCTGTGGATGTAATCAACACAGAGTAAATTGTACTTATCTGTTGGAACTCCTAGTTCTAAGCTCTTTCCTCAAGGCTGTCTGTGGGAGTACCCTTTTCATTTGCTAATATGCATCATTTTGCAGAAGATACTCAACTGTTTGGTAAAAAAACCCACGTGTATTCTGGTTTTGTTTTAGATATATGTGCTCATGCCCTCTTGAAACATCTGTGTATGTTGTTCATTAATCTTTCCATATGCCTCTGTAGTAATACTGTATAATATTCTGTCTCATCCATTTGTTATCTAGTACTTCATGTAGTCAGAGGTGCCATGAGCTCCTTGTAATGATTCTGACTATCACACTGCTTCATCTGCTTTTCCCTGACTCTCCCTGTTCTGTTAATTCATTTTGCTTTGCTTTCATTAAAAGTAGGATACCAGTGATATCCTAGCTCCTCAAGGACAGCAAAATTATAAAATTAAGTACTAATGCAAGTCATGCAATTATAGGAAAGCGAGGGGAAGTTGGAAAAGGGAGATCTATATGATGCCGGGGTGAAACAGCAATCCCAGGAGAAATGAGAAAATAAAGGGAAGAATGAGTTCTTGCCTGAATCAGGGCTCCTATTTTTACAGTCGTCCCTCTGACTTGTTTATTTGCTGCATCTTCTCCATAAAATTTTGTGGTTTTCAGTTTGAAAGTTAATGTTCTCCCTCTGTCGTAACTGGCTGATGGTTCTGGGTCCTGAGAGTTAGTTTGTAATCTAGGAATATTATTCTGAAATGTACCAAGCATCCTTCTCTTTCATTTACCGTGAAAGAGAAAATTACTTGTCACCTCACAGGACCAAACTCCATATTTTTATCAGTGAGTGTTATTCTGTCCTTGTGTGAACAATCATTTATTTTATTTTAATTCTGCATATGCTCATAGAAAATGTAGGAGTGGGGAAGGCAGTGTTCACTTTTTCCTTGTTTGTTCCTCTAAGGGAAGCTAATGTATTTTAAGAGACGATTTAATTCCATCAGTATGCCCTCTTTTCCCCTTATTTCTCTCTTATTTCTCTCGGCACGCTTTTAGCAGAATAATGCATATAGCTGTCATTTTTTTGCATCTTTAAATCTGAACTCTATGGATAATGCTACAATGCAATTTACAGCCTGGCTTGTATTCAGGTCTGGCCTATCCTACTACAGCAATTTATTTATCATGTTGTTTACTAAATCGTTTATATACTTTGGACAGAACAGATGTGGCTGCCAACAAAGCTTAAACAGTGATTTCATTACCCAGAAGCATGAGAATGCAATTGGGAGTATGCCATGCTGTTGTCATCTTCTGGCATCGTTGGAAAGAAAAAGCAGAGCTTACAATTCTGCAAAAAAGTATTTCACAAGGGATGATATTTTGTCCTTGCTATAGCATAGAATTTTCTATCAACAGTTTTTATGATTCCATTTTAAATTTTATTTTATTCATGGGATAAATGACCGTATCAAGTTAGTAATTTGTCCTTGCTTTCCCACTTATCTATCCTTTTCATTGCCACCATTATCTATTTCTGCTTTCTTATCTTTGTACCTAATTTATCTATTTCTTTCACACATTTCTCTGGGCTTTCTTCCATCACAATTTTTTGTATGGAGGTCTGTTCTTGACCTGGCTCATGAACTTGATAATTTTTCGTTCATGTCTTTTCTGAAGACTTATTTCTGCTTTGAGCTGTCTCAAAACTTACTCTAAAAGGCAATTATTTTAATAAATAATTTATTTTTATCTCATCTGTCATTCACACTAGACTTCATTGATTATTGCAGTGTTCCTGCCACTAGTTCTGTTCCTTTTGTTTTGTTACCTCTTTATTATACCATTTCTGGAGCTGGAAAGTGCTTGTGGACAGGGATTATGCCATTATTTCTTCTGAAAAATGACAAGCTGGTGAGCTGTCTGATCATCGCTACCTTCCTGATATTTGCATGCTTTGTCTTTTTTTTTAACTCTTAAAGTATACAGTTACCTCTTAAGAAGAAAAAGTGTTCTTACTGAGTAGGAATGCTTAATCTTTTTTTCCAAGCAAGAAGCTATTTACTTTAATAAAAAAAAAATAAAGTTGAGCAGAAATTGCAGGACCAGTCCTGGGGTTTGTGAGACTGTTCGACTCAGGGGTAACAAATTCTGAAAACTCATCTCAAGAGTTTCAGAAAACTCCTCTGAGGAGGAAGCAAGGGAATTGACACAAGAATGAGTTACTGTGAAGGTAGTCAGAAGTCTGAATTTCCTTCTCCACAGTAGCTATCTGTGATGAATGGTAAATGCAAAGTAGCTTCACTTCTTTCACAGGAAGACTGAAATGATCCCAGTGGCTGAGGTCACTGTATTGAAAAAACAAGTTCTCTGTTCCATTAGATGAAGCAGTTTCACTGGGTTTACTATTTCACTTGGACTTCAGTGATTTTGTGGAGCAGCTGACGTGCAGTAAAAGTTCACACCCTGTTTTTACCACACAGTGGCATGTCTGTGTGCCCGTAGTAGGTTTGCTCATGAAAAAATAGAGACTTTACTTAGTATAGTGACTTGACAAAAAAGTTTACAGAGGGAGATAGTGATGTCCCTTTACTGTGACAGTTCACATTTTGTTCACAGCTGGGTATTGTGAAAAGTGGTGGCTGTGATTGCTAAAACCAGCGTGGACTCCTCTCAGAACGTGGCATCTGTTGTGAAAGTAGCAGCAGGGCAGCCAGGCTTCAGGTGTGCTTGCTGGAGCGGTGCTGTTGATCCACAAGATGGCATGTCAAAACTGTACTTTATATATAGTGTCAGGGGAGCAGGTTCTAAACACTCTTGTGTTAGTGTCAGCTGGTGCTAAAAGCTGTGTCTTTTGGAAAAAGAAAAAAAAAAGAAAAGAGCTATTTCATGTTTTAACTGGGAGCCATTTTTAATACGCTCTTCTTATTTTTGCAATGCGAAATTTGAGTGTCATGAGGAAAAGTCCTTTTCTCTCTTACTACTAGAAGTAACCCAGTTTCTTTTTTTCTTAGCATTGTGTTGGGTTTACATTCCAAATATGTCAGTAACTGGACACTGATTTGGTGTAATTCAGCCGCTGATGACTCCCAGTTCCAAGAATTTATGAGGGGCTTCATAGAAACCAAATACTCACATTGAGCAAGAGTTCTTGTGGTGTGGGGATTATTAATTTAAATTATTTAAACTTAAACTATTCAAGATCGGAGGGAATTAAAGTTCACGGTTATATTTGAAATAATATGCATTTATAATTAGTATTTTTACATGTATTGCTTGCACTGTATTAAAACTGAAAATTTTAAGGAGCCTTTTTAGCTCCTTTTTAGCTTTCATGCTGTTTACAATTTGTGTTTACTTCATTTTGGACAATAAAAGATAAATTAATTCATTTTTTGGCTTACACGCACCAAGCCATTTATTGTATTTGGATGACAAATGGCACAGAGAATGTTAAAATTCAGATATAATCCTCTTCATTTAAATGGAAGAAAATAATAATTTCTATAAATATTTTGTTTTGTAACATTTTTCATTCTCTTCTTTTGTTGAATAAGCCCTAATGTTTCACTCACCTAACTTCAGTATTCTTTTTAAGGGCCTGTTCCAAAATATACTGAAAAACAGTTTAGCAGGTGTCAGATCAGGCAGTCAGCTATTAATCTAATTTCATATTTTTGACAACACAAGGATCTCTGAAATATAAATAAAACCAAACCCACCATTAGTAATATTGCCTTTAAGTATGTAAGAGTTAAGGTATTTTAAAAATTACTTCTCTATTCAGATCTTTCTCATCAAGTCTGTAGTGTTCCCAGTCTGAAAAACATTGGGTGTATTTGAAAAGTCTATTTGAGGGTTTTGTTGAGAAGAGGGAAGGTCTGGTTCAACTTTTTACTTTTATTCCACAAACTTTATTCCAAACTCCCCTTCCACATCAGAATAGAAAATCTGAATACACAGGACTGCTTATTTTCAGTCCCTGATAACTGCTCTTTTTTCAGCTACTTGATGATTGAAATGTCTCCCATTCAATTCTTTTCCAACAGTTGCTGTGTGTTATGGTGTGCTTACCTAAGGGTGTAGTTTATCAAGAGAGAGCCAATTGGTAGAAGGAGCACTCTTGTTTCAGCAGAAGGCGCTGCCTTTCCCAGCCATTCCGCTTACGTAAGCGCTTCACACACGTGCCAGAATCGTTTCTTGTCTTTTGACTAATTGAGTGACCACGAGGGATCAGATTTGTATTGGGTTGCAGAGTTAGGAACTAGTTCACCTGAGTGAATTGAGAAGAACCTGTTTTTACTGCTGCTCATTTTCCGTCATCTGCTGTGTTTCATCCCAAGAGAACAATATGCAGCCTGTCACTGAGCTGTTAAAATCACATTTGTTACCTGGCTCCCTGGCTTACAGAACTCTCCTAGAGATTCTTCTCCTGGATTACTGAGGTTTTGCATGTGCTTGTGGTCAGGAGGGGAAGTGAGCATGAGAAGATACTTGAGTATGTTTTTTATCATGTGATCAATGGCTTCTTAAAACCTTTTTAAGTCCATGGGTGGTCCAGTTCTGACCAAATCTTCTCCAGCACAAGTAGTTTTTATAAGAAATATTTACATTGCCTGGAATAGTTAAGAAATACTTATATTGATGGATATAAATGTAGCAGAGACTACGAGGTATAATTTTTTTAGGTGGGATCTTTAAATCTGCATGGTTATATGAGTATATTGTTTTCAGTTTAGAGAAATTTCATATAAATTATTTAAAAATGGGGTTTTTTTCATTCTTGTTACTGTTCCACAACATAGTTTGAGGTTTTTAAACCTACCTTGTACAATTAGTTTCTAAATCCCCATGCAAAGAATGAAATATTTGTTGTCCAAACCCTCTGGAAAGCACAGCCCTGTTATCAGACAAGATACAGGTGGCTCTGCACTTTGCAAAGATTCCTTTGTACATTGTTCCTCCGGCAGACCTTTTTCCTTATTGGCAGGATATAATCTAATGTAAGAGCATTCTTTAAGCAAAGATCTGTAGAGCAGCTCCTAATGGTGTTTTTCTTAAGACTTTGCTTACTGTAATATTTCTGTCATTGATGTTTCCAGCAGTATTTTTCATTCTAAGATCTCAGAGCCTGTCCTGTCTTTTGAGAAGTGACCAAGAATGCCCACAGGATAAAACGTGGTATCTGAGTGCGCCCTATGGGCACACAAAATCTCAAGTATTTAATACTTACTGTGTTTTAGTCAGGTAGCCTACTACGTCAACAGGCATTTCCAGACAGTGTGCAGGCTTTTGATGAAGGAATTGTCAAGGGGATGGTGAGGGACAAAGTGTGGTGTGATTGTGGTCACACTTGAGATTGCTCTTCAAGAGAGGCATAGCTGTAGCCAGAGCATCTTTCTGTTGTTAAACAAGCTTCTCTGCTGGTTAACACACCCATGCCAGCCAAAGCTGGTGCTCCATCTTTTTTTTCTTTTTGCGGTAGCAGTGGCAGTCCATCGGGTAGGCAGGTGAAGGAACAGGATGCCAACAGCAACAGAAAGTACACACACCGTTTTTTGAGACAGCTTTTATACAAACATTAATTGCATGGTTTAAAAAAGTTGTCTTTGGATAGAGTGTAACACTTAGAACAGGAGATAACGAACATTGCGGCTGGAGCGCCCCAAGGCAGTGTTGCATATCTGGGCAAACCAGATAGGCGGTATGAGTACTCGCCATCCTGGGCACAGAGATGCTGTATGCTTGTTGATCTGTGTGATGTTTCTGATCATATACCTATTACCCATTTAAATTCTGGGCATCATTCTGTGTTGAAGAATAGCTGCAAACTGTGTTTTACAGAGTAGATTATAAATTAATCCCCCTCTGGAATTGAACCCTTATACAAACAGAAGGAAAGTATGCTCCGTAAAATGTGGGTATAGCGATATCCAGTTTTCCCAGTTCAGGAATCTCTCAGTGTCAGATATTCTGAATTGGTACTGTTGCTAATGTAAAACATCTCCTTTGAGGACATCCAAAGTTTTAAAATAAAATTAGCTTTTACTTTTGTATAAGAAGGGCAGAAAATATGTGTAGTTAGAGATATATATTTTCTTTTTTAACAAGGTAAGTAGAAGTCTTTTGTTTGAATTTTCTCTACTGTTGTTTTTAACTGTAGAAATAGGTGAAAGGTTAAATCCAGCCTTCTCAGTATTTCCAAAGGAACTTCTTTGGAAATAGTCTCAGTAAATTTGCTAGCAGATCTTAATACATTAATGAAAGAATGAATGTGATCAATCTCCAATTAATTTTTTTTCTTTCTCAAATGTGTCAGTCATTGAAAATCATTATGATAAAGGAAGGAGCTTAAACTTCTCCAAATGTCTTCCTCCTTTGGTTTCTCATCTGTTTCCTTGATGTGCTTTGCATAATATTATGACTACATACAGCAAATCAGTTTTGCCAATACAAGAGGAAATTTGGTTTGTAGAAGTTATTCACCTATTTCTTTCAGAAGGAACATCATCTTTTACATTTGTATATTTACACTGATAATAAACAGATCAGCCTGTTGTGACGAGAAGTGTTGAGATTTGCGACACTACTGTGTCATTCAACCTGTCAAAAAGCAAATGTCAATTCTAACCAAGGCATTGTAACAATTCTGTACTTTTTACAACTTTTATTATTAATTGATGTAGTTTAGCTAAGCAGGGAAAGAATCTATTTCCATATTACAGCAGATTAAATCCCACCCGTTTAGCCTGTCTGTGCCTGATAAAGAATGTGATATTCTTCTTTCTTTTTTTGACTGTCAGCTGTAAAATAGTTATACTGATTTGCAAGTTATCCAGTGTTGACTTTTCTTGCAGTTACCAAGTGTACCTACTTTGTAAATGCAAATAGTCATTACAGTTGCTAAAAGCACTTTAAATTTTACCCATTAGTAAAGAGAAAAAACAGTAAAGTACATATTAAGATCTGCTTTTAAAAAAAGATGTCAGTGGAAAAAATAGTAATTGCTAAGCTTAAATATGAAATTTTAATTCAGCTTCTCTGTGCATAACCATTATCACAATCTGATCATTTATTGTTTTGTAATCATAGAGTATTTCAGTGTTACTTGATCTAGTAGTAACACCTATCCCTTATAAAACCCAAAATGTGTGTAAAGAGTACATCTGTATCTAACAATGCCTATATCTCTGTAGATTTTTAACTTGAATTTTAAAAGGCATTCAGTAGCTGCAACTAGTGTGGAAGCAATAACACTTAGGTCAGATGATTTAAAGGTATCATGTAAATAGTGCTCAGAGACTACCTCCATACTTGGAATTCTTCACACACCATAAGGCAAATGCAATGCAGTAAAGGATCAGTTATCATCTTCCTTATTTTGAGCTTGTGCTCTGACATTCTACTAAATCATGATTTTGGTAAAAGCTGACCGAGTCTCATTGCTAATTGTCATGCCTTTCTTTTTCTGTTTCAGCTGAGACAATCCCAGTCATACTGCACAGACACAGAATGCCTTCAGGAATGTGAGTAACTATTGAGATCAGGTGCATGGAAGTAAAATAAACTGTAGTAGTTAAAATACAATCTGACTGGTCTTTAAAATGCAGCAGTTGATTTAATGTTATAGGAACATATTACATGAAATCAAATACTACAGTACTACAATTGTTATGAGGGGGAGGTAATTTCTGAGTGACTGTGATGCAGATTAACATTTGTACATTGGAAGCCTTGTATATGGCAGCGCCAGTGGTGAGCAGGCTGGAGGTACCAATATACCAGCATGACCATGACTGGGCCCCAAGCATTCTTACCACTAGACTCAGAATAGTATGGTTCCAATTTTTCCCTAAGGAGAAAATTTGGAGGGGGCTTTCTTTGTCCTCCTTAGCAGGCTAACCAGTGAAGACTGGATATTCAGCACAGACCCCGACACGTGCACACGCTCACGGCTGGGGCTGAGTAACTTAGTCAGTACTGTGAACCCTGTACTCCCCTGTACTCCCCACCAGCTGTGACTGGTAAGTTGACATACACTGTGACTGCGTTTCTGTTGGACTTGGTGGCTGTGTAGTTAATGAAGCAGAGTACTGGTGTGTACACTTCTTTGAAATTTGCTGTGCAATACATCCAAAAAACTCTCCCGAACCGTGAATGTAACGAGGACAGTCAGATGTTCCCAGCATCTGCAGGGAAACATAGCAGTGCAGAGGTTATGCAGTAATGTAAGCTTGCCCTGGGGCACTCTGTTTACACTTTTCATGGTCTAAAGGGAACATGGCCAAATGCTTATAAATAAAAATGAATTGGATCTGTTTTTCCTATGTTGCTTTACCAGTTGAGCATGTGAACTCACTCAATTAGCCTGCATCAGGACTAATGTAATGCTCGGAGGGAGCAGGGAGCACCTGAGCAGTGTTCCTGGAAGCAGGAGCTGCTGGTGCCTGTGTCTTCTACATGTCTAGAAGCAGTGCAGTCAGGGTTTCTGGGAGGTTGGGAAGAGGGCATTCCTCCATTCACACTTATGTTCCTCCCTCTCACTCCCCAGTAAAACCTATTTAGAGATGGGCATCCAGCTTGGACTTACATTGTGCCCTCCCAGTCTGAAACAGTCCCAGGTTCATTGCCATGTTGGGCTGAATGACTTTCCCAGATAACTGCTGAAAAGAAAAAGTGAAGCACACATGTGCCGTAACAGCACTGCTGGCCTTACTCTTTCTTTATGGGCTTTTCAAGTTATGCTTTGTGTCTGTAACTTCCAGCACCCCTCCTCTCCCAAATATACCTGTCCTAGGGCAGACTTTTTTGTCTCTCACACCTTAGACTTCTGTCTGTGGTTTGTTTTTTTTAAAAAAAAAAAAATCACAAGCATATAGGAGCGGGAAAGAGGCAGATGACAGGAGACAGAATATCTTCTGTGTTAGAAGTAGGCACAGACAGGCTTAGTGCGGCCTTAGTCTGCAGTCAAAACCAAGCGATGGTAGGTCATTCTCACTCAGCCTTGAGCGTCTTGGCTCATCAGTTTTTATGAAGCTCTTAGGCTGAAGGCTGTATAAAGGAGTAAGCTCTATGTGGGCATGAAGCTTATGGGGTAGCTTTCATGCTACCAAGCTATAGTACAGTGGGGATGTGAATGGTTTGCAGCAAATAGCTTTCTATCCTGGAGGAGATCTTGCAGTAACTGTCTGTGCAGATGCAAGCAATTTGGCAGCAATTGTTCCAAACCAGTGGTTTGTTTCAAAAACCAAAGCAAAAATTATAGAGTAAATCCTCTCCTACATTATTATATAGCCTTAAATTTAGTTACAGCAAAGGTATTTTTCTGCTGGTGCAATGACACTGACTGCCTATTTGTCAGATTATTTTGTGATGCTTCTGTGATTCTATACTTGGGCCAACATGACCTCTGTAAGACTCCTAGTAGTCAAAAGCAAAAACAAACAGATTGAGCTTGGAGAAGCTTCTAGAGATGTTTTCAGAGACAGGCTAAAACAATCCTGGGCCAGTCTTGTGTCCATGGCTTCATCCTGATGAGCTGTACTGTGATGAATTCATTTTGGAGGTGTTTCTCCTCTTCCCTAGGTCCCACAGCTCCATTTCCTGTTACTTGCCGACTTTGATTCCTCATTTCAGGACCTCAATGTGAAGAAGCTTATTTCACTCCCACTCATTTGCTCATTCCCAGGATTTGGTCTTCCTTCTGGAAGTGCAGCTGGGAATATTGTCATATGCAGATTCCTAAACTGTAAGGTTGTGGAGTAACTGATGAGATGTATGTGGTTTTGTTTTGGGAAACATCAGGGCTGTGGTTCAGCCAGTGTCACAGCAGCATCATGTGTTACGCAATTGCTACCAGCTGGAAGTTCTCAGAAACACCCTGCATTTAATCTGCCTGAGCACACTTTGTTTTTTCAATCCTTAATTTCAGGTCTTTTTTAGATTTTTTGAGCCAGATCAAAGCAGTAGCACCAAGGCTCCCTCATTTGCATTTTTGTGTTATGAGCTCGAAATTCTTAGTTATGGTTGTTGGCACCATGATGTTATAGTGACTAACCTGCAGAGAGTTTCCTGCTAGGGTCCAGACCAGTGCTTTTGGATTTGTACTGTTATATACAGGAGGGTATGAGCAACGCTTCAGAGAGCATTTGGACTTTCTGCTTGATGGCTGTTCCGCTGCTGATTCTCCATCAGAATATCTGCTACGACAGTAAAGCATGTATCAGTCTGATGACTGTTCTTTCTATTTCAGTGGGTGCCTTGGAGAAAAAAAGGCTGCAAGTTTTGAATATGCAACACATTTAATATTCTGTTGGGATAGTTTATGCTCAGCAAATCAGAAGATCTTACAGCATCCCTTGAAATGAGGAATAAAACTGATAATTCTTTTCTGAATTCTGTCTAATGCAAGTGGAGCAGGGAAGATTGCTCTGAAGTGTGTTGGCAGTTGCAACATCAGCAGTTCATCCCGCCCTGGGAGGATCCCCAGCCGGTACTGAGCTGCTCTGATGGCTCATGGCCCTTCACAGTCAGCCTTCCGTGTCAAAGGAAATGAGGGGCCACCGCCTGAGTTTTTTTCTCTGTGTTGTAGCAATTCCCAGATATTGTGACCTGGATTTACCACATTCATATTGTCAACACTATTCTCAGTGCTCTACTAGTTTGTAATAAGGTCAGAGATTACTGTCTCAAATGTTGTCTACTCTACTTCCAAATTTTTATGTATTTTAAAATGAATGCGTATCTGTGATTCATCCTGAGTTGTACTCATCTAGGGGAGTCACAGCAGCCTAACCTAACAGCATGAAATGTCTGCCAACTCTTCCCTCCCTTTTCTGGTAATTCCCTTCTCCCTTTCTCCACTCAAGTCCTTTTTGGCTTTCTTCAGTTTCCTTATCCCTGCCTTTGAGAGTGTCAGCTTTCAGGGATTATCTGCTGAAGGTCTCACAGGCTCTTTGTTTTCCCTGATAATTCATCTGGAAGATACCCCTCTTCATACAGTTTCCTACCTTTCTTTCACAGAACAGGCAAGGCTGAAAACACCATGAGAAGAAGGTGGCACAAATCGGAGAGCATGCTTTTGCCTGCCCACATACAGATGTTAAACAGTAAAAAGCTGAAGATCCACAGGGAAATATTTATACCATGAGAGAGCAGATAAAAAGCACCACATGGAATATAGTTTTACAGTAAAATAAATGCAATCTTTCTTCTTTTTCTTTAGAGTACAACCTGATTCTAAATGAAAAATAGCCCTTTAAGAGAATTAAGTTCATGTAAGGAGTATTTAACAAGGGCATTTATTAATTTTAATATTGTAGTATTGAGATTTCAGTTGCACAACCAGGAGGTGGTTGACCTTTAATCTTCAGAAATTATTTTTACCAAACTCTCTATTTTAGTAGCTTTGACTGCCTTCTAGTAGAACATTCAATGAGGTGAGAAATATCTGTCACAGAAGATTATTTTTTCCTTTCCCATTTCTTTCCAAGAGGAGACTAGTTTATGTAGCCTAGGAAAAAGCAAGCCAAAGGACTGTATCTCATATATGGAGCAACAGATAGGATTCATTACAGTCATTAGCTCCCATGGGAGTTTCTCCCACAGTCTCCGAGCAGCCCCTCATAAAGCTTTCTCCTGCACAGAGATAATTCAGCCATGATGTAAAAATATTCCAGGGGCAGAACTGCTCACAGGCTTCATTCAGCAGTGCATGGTTATGTAGGTATGCTGAGCCCAAGGGGCCAGATGCTCTGAACATAAAGACCTTGGGATGGATTCAGTGTTACGTTGAAAGGCAGGTTAGGGACTGTAAGTTTCATGTTGCTCAGTGACATGGGAGTATGTACTGCTACCATCTGTACTAGTTGGTGTCTCACAGGCACTGGATATTAGTAACCAGATCTATCCATCAAAGTGGATGATGGCAAGGACATTCATCCATGAGGTCAGAACAGAACAAGGTTCTAGCCATCTGGAAATACTAAAAAATATTATCCACAGGTGCTCTTCTAAGATAGCCTTTATTCTTTAAGGAATCAAAAAAACACTTCTAAATTACCTGCAAAAATATCAATTATAGGTAAAAACACTATGACTGTGCACTCTTAAAAATAAGACTTTTTTCTTCTGCCCATCAGCATAAATTCCATCCTGCTTGGTTTCAGTTTCACTCAACTGTTTTTTATCCATAAGCTTGTTTTATCTGATTATTTTGTGATCTCAGTGATGGATGTCTTTGTAGCAAAAGATTGTTGTCTTCTACATATTATTGCTCCCAGTAACTGAAACAGCTTCTTGTCTGTTCTCTTGATTTGTGATGCAAAGCTTTGAAAAGTGTGATTCACCCCAGCTATATGAGATTTTGCTTATCCTCATCTCCTTATGCTAAGAGATTAAAGTAACAGATTCTGAAGTATCTCACATCCTTATTAAAACACATGGTCATTTGTGAGAGATGTGGGTTTAATGGTGCTTGAATAGTGTAAACAGCGTTGTGGCTGTTTTAGTATCTGGCATACTTTGAGTACATAGTACAGGGCCAAGCTGTTGTCTTGCTTAACTTAGTTTAAAACATTAGCTTTAAAACAACTTAGTTTCAGCACATTTGGTTCCATCCAAACTGCATTACAACTCAGGCTGGATAGAAATTGTATCTTGCACAAATGCCTGTGGTTTCACTCAGTGGTTCCTTCTGCTCCCTTCCTGGACCTGTAGCATGAAGTGACCTAGCAGCATGTACTTACCCCAGCTCTTGTTTAACCACAGACCCTAGTGCACTATGGTTCAACAACAATTCCAGAAGGCAGCTTGACTAGTCCCTGTTTCTCTGCATTTTATGGAGAATCCAGCCTGGGAGGTGGTCTGAATTCTCAGTGTTCTACTGAACACATGTGCCACAGCAGGTACCTAAGGCTCTCTTTATGTGCTGCTGAAGGTAGTCTCAGAGTAGCTATTAATGTTGTCTGGAAACCCCAAAATAAAGGAGTTGTTCTTTTCATGCCGAATTATATGCTAGTTTATTGGATTGCATATATAAAGGTCATCCAAGATTTAAAATATTGATGTATCATGTTGATAACAATAATATTTTACCTCAACACAACTGCAGGTCTAAACTCTTACCTCCACAATTCCATATGCTTTCTGAATCAACTGTATGTTAGAGTTTAATGAATTAGAGGCTGTAACATTCTAATTTATTTTCTTTGCGCTATACCATTTCTTCATATACAGTGCCCTTTATTCATTCAGATCTCCAAAAGAATTGTCACTTGTAATTGCATATACTTCTAACCATAAAATTCCTCTCCATTAGCAACTTCTTGAGTTTTGAAATGTCTGTATTGTGGACATTTAAAAGGAAAGAGCTGTATGACAGTTTGAGTTGCTCATGCAAGTTAATGCTGTTGTTTGTGCTGTGAGAAGCATGAACTTCTATAATACACAATTTTTTCTTCTTTGACATTTTTGTGTGCATGTGATGTCAGTAAAGGACATCAGTGCAACAGCCCCAGCTCATGAAGTCTTATTCACAGAACAGCAGTGTTGTAAATGGTGTAGCAGTAAGCTTCCCCACAGTGCCCCTCTGCCGTCTTAGCTGTGTTATGAAGAAACCACTCTCACAGAGGAGCCTCTGTTAAAAATGCTGCCCAGTCTGACAGTGGTGAGGATGGTTCTTTGGTATTAGCATTAACCTTCAAGTCAGTGACTCCAGCAGTTCACTGGCTATCTAGCAAATGTTAAATCATAACAACTTCCAACTGATACTGAATCCAGACTTGACTGAATAATTAGGTGATCCAAATGAGTTAACTGAAAACTTTGATGGATATGGGTGTCTTTGTGGGATTTCCGCAGATGTTAAAGTTTTCAGCTTGTGTAATAAAATAAAATAGCTCTTCTCTTTATGAAGGTTATTCATTATAGCCTTGCATTAATTGCTCTGTATTAATTGGTCATCTAGATCATTAGTGAAGATATTAGGTCTTTGGATATTATTGTAAATGGAGCCATGTAAGTACCATAGGTAATTAACTAAACATTGATTTACACTTCAGCTGACAACATTAGTTACAGTTTGATTATTTGAAATTATGTTTCAGAGAAGTAAAGTTGTTGTTTTCAAATGTGCAAGTATTTGCAAGAGTTTCTTGATCCAAAAAGACTAACCAGCCATCTCCAATCTGAGAGGATTTTCTCAGTTTTATTTCCATGCTTTGATGTCTCAGCCATTCTGTATGGAAATTAGGTGTCAAATTTCTATATTGTATTCTCAAACTTCACTTTTTCATGTATCTTCTCAGCATTTTTTCTGCTCCTGACAGATATGTTTTCCTTGACGCCATCAGAAATACCTCGTGACCTGGATGATCAGTCATGGAGATCTGGCATCTTGACACTGACATTTGTTCAAACAAGCTCTCAATAAATAACTTAGAGTAACCAACAAAATTATAACCATTAGCTTGCTCCTTTCTTGTTAGAATTAGCATGTTCTCTATGTGGGACCTAACAATGAAGTCTAAGCTTTCATCTCTTTAGTCTTATTCTTTTATTTGTTTGAGGCAAAAACCAAACACCAACATACAGATGGGGTTTTTTCCAGCATAATATATTTTGAATCAAGTTTGATTTCTTAAAAATCAAGTTTGATTTCTTAAACACAAAGTATGTGTTTGTCATCTCCAGTTCATTAGGAGTTAATGTGGACCAAGAAATGTTAATTATAATTCTGAGAATTCCGGTGAAATCTTATTAAATAGATTCTCTTTTCAAAGGGATAAGAAATGTGATTTTAAAAGTGTAACACTAACCAAGAATTACTTGTCTCAAAGCCAAAAGGAAGAACTAATCAGAAAACTCAACTGAAAAATATTTCAGGTTTTTTTCTGAGACTTATGTTACGTTTTTGTTTTCATTTTGGGGAAAGAACTCTGCTGTCATTCTGTGTTATAACTTGAGTTTTCCTTGTCTGTAGTGCCAGGACCAAACTCCTCCAATGACAATGGCATCAGCTTTGCCATGATAATGATGGCCTGGGTGGTGATTGCACTTGTCTTGTTCTTACTGAGACCTAGTAATCTGAGAGGATCCAACACAGCTGGAAAACCAACCAGCCCACATAATGTAAGTGCATCTTAAAGTGCCCTGCAGAGAGACTCTGCAATAGCTTGAATGTATTTGGTTTTAACGCAGCTATTTTACAGTCATTTTTTCCTTGCATTTTTTCCCTGTATTTTCTTGGAACTCCATTAACAATGAAAATGAGTAAAACCAAAGTGAAAGTAGAATCATAAAGGTCAGCTGTGAGGTCTGCCATGGGATGGAGCCAGCATGGGTAACTGAGTGTGGGTCATAATGTCCTCTGGACACCAGCTGTCCCTAGTTGGAACTGCCTCCTGCCTTCTTACATACAAGGGGAAAATCACAGCTTTTGGAGAAGGCAGTAAACAAAATTACAGCATGAAACTAGGAAGGTGATCTTTGTCCTAGATGTGGGATCATGGCAGAATCCCTGTTGATGCAGGAAACAGTATTGTTCTGTTGCTCACTTACTCTGAATATTGAAAAGAGATACTGCAAGTCCTTAAAAGAAAGCACAATGTAACTCTTCCCAGTTCTTCTTTTATTGATAAATCCTCTTATTGGAAGCACTGTTTCTAATCCTGTACGTGGGGTTTTTTCTTTTCCTCCTTCCTTTTCCGCAGGGACAAGAACCACCAGCCCCACCAGTGGACTAGAGCGTTCAACATTGGAAAAGTTCAGCAGCTAAAACCTTGCACGACCAAATGAACAAAGTGACCAGATTACTAATAAACCCCATTCAATACTGTTTTCCTTTCTCATTTATATAGAGCAGAATTATCATTCAGCAGTTATCTTCATGAACTGCTTTTAGCAACTTAAATTTTAAGTTAATTTTGCTTTGTATGTTACTACAATTCCTAGTAGATTTTAATTTGAATAATGATAAGGCATTGCAGGGGTTTTTTGCTTGTTACCATTACTGTGGACATTCCACTCAGTCTCTTTCTGTTACGGTTATCTTAATTTCTTTGCAGTGATTTCTGATATGCATTGAAAGAAAAAGAAAATCCCCGTGCATCTATAATAATGGAAGGTTACTGACCTTTCTTCAGATTAATCCATATTTTTTCTCCAGTATGCTTTTGAGAGTTATATTATGGTTGCAACTATTAGCTTAGTTATGTGGTGAAAAATTGAAATTATTTTATATTTGCCCTGGGTTCAGAGAAGCTTTTAGTCTGGTCTTTGGACTGCTAACAGAGTTTTCAGGGTTGTTGGCAAAAGCACGAATTGTCCTCTAGAATTATACTCTGTATGTGTGTGTGTGTGTGTGTGTGTGTGTGTGTGTGCACGCGCGCAAAGAAGTGAATGTGGTAATTGCCACTGTCAAAGCTTTGCCATATATATTGGGAACTTTACACAAAAGATTATACCACCAAAAAGTGAATTAATTTAATGTTGTTCCTTAATAAATTATAGATCTTATTCAATGTGTTGTCAAAAAAGTGTATTCCAAACTAGATTTGTTTACTTACAGGCTTTATGAAAAGAGAAAATTAGTTGAGAAGAACTTGGTAGAATTTTCTGTCCTGGTATAGTCTTTTGATAATCAGTATCTTAACAAGTTTTTAGCCATGATGTAGTGTATATTGGACAGGGTGAAATCATACCAAGAGGTTACCAAGGTTACCAACTTTTGGTATGCAATATATACTGGATATTCAGGTTTTTTTCACCTGTGTGTTATCAGCAATTCTTAACATCTCATCCTTATCTACCGGTTGTAATTGCAGAATAACAAACTTGCAGGTGACTATGTATGGCTTGTCTTAGTTCCCTCTAATATTTGTGTGTATGTGTGGTGTGTTTATGTGTGTGTATGTGTGGCTGTGCATATCTCCCATTGTAGCAGATGGGAGTGACTTTTTAATGTACATTAATTTAAGAACGTTTTAAAGATGTACAGAAAAGCAACACTGTATATTTTTCTTGATCAATTTGAAAAATTGATGAGAATAATGTAAAGAACATTTTTACGTTACAGACATGAAGCTTCTTTCCATAAAGGTCAGTAGAACAGACATGTGGGAATTTAAAGCCTTACTCTACAAACCTTTATTTCACGAGGACTTTAGTTACAGAACTGAAGGGACTAACTGTTAAGATGTGTAAAGGTTTGTATTAGCAGGCTCTAACAAAAATCTCACATCAGATCCCATGGCTGACAGACGCAGGGTTTTCCTCCTCAGGGTAAATGGCAGGCCAGCTAAACCTCCTAGTAAAGGTACAACACAGACCTGAAGAAAGGCTTCCGTAATTTGATGGAACTGCCCTTTGAATTTCTGTGGAATAGTGTGCTCCCAAGCATAGGAGCATGTGTAAAAAGTAAACAGAAAAAAAATGAAGAAGCTTGGGCCAGGTGCTCTCAGTGACATCAGTGCAGTGCCGTGTAAAGCAATGGAGCTGCAGCAGAGAGGCTGAGAGAATCTGTCCTGTGACGTCTAATGGTGTGCAGGCCACAAACACTGTGTAAGGTTGTCACTGGGACGAGCAATCTGACTGTGCTTGCTTTTTGCCTTCTGTGTACGTTTATGTTTGGGATACTGTTTTGAACAGAACAAGTAATGCAGCATCATTTTGTTGAACCAACAAAAAAATATATATAATCTCCTACAATGACCTTTTCTCCAGGATTTTTTGGCCGGAATTATTCACTATCAGATGCCTAAAACAGGCTTCCAGTTGATTAAAAAGCCAAGCGGAACAGGCTTCATTTCAGGCAGAGCACCCCTCCTCATCCTCTTGGAAGTTGGTGAGATTTAGAGCAGATGGTCCTCACTTGTGAGGATCAGTCTCGCTTTACTTGAATGTCTGTGTATGTATTTATAAAACTCACTATGTGCACCCAGCTCAGAGTAATGTTGTGTTTTATTTTTAAATGAATTGTCTTTCCTTGAAATTCCTCTAAGTAATTGTCCCAGTGATTTTATACATGTATGCTTTCCTCATGTAAATTGCTATTTTAAATTTTCTATATAAAAGAAAAAAACATTGGAAATATTTTATTGTAAAATGTTTTACTAAAAGGCCAGGCCACTATCCCACGTCAAAATGTATGCCCTTTAAATTCAGATAATCTCTCCAAAATATAACCTTCAGATCACCACTCTTAATTTTTTTTTAAAAATGGTAACTAATTGTAGGACGGTATTTTGCCACTCTTATGCATGTTAAATAGTGCCTTACTCATCTAGTAGTTGCACTGAAGTTTGTGAGACTACTCTGAGATAATGTACTAGTAGCAGTTTTAGTAAGGGTGGCAGAAATCTGGCCTTTAGTCATGAGTTTGCAATGAAATAATTGTATCATGGTTACAGATGTTTGTGGTAAAATTTGAGAAGTATGGAAGAGATTAGTGGTATGTGGAGCTTCAGGATATGATTAATTCTGTAATGAGAGTTTTAAGCTTGGTTAGTAAGAGACACAAGTTGTAGCAACTTGGGAAATATGGAGGGAAGTTTAAAATTACACCTTAGCTTAGAACTTTGTTAAAACAATAGTATTTTTAGAGTCTGCTGAACACAATTATTATATTCTGAAATGAGAAATCATATGTATTCATGTATTGTCTGCAGATCACTTAGCCTTGTAATGTTCATGATTGAAAAAGGAAGAGTGATGATGTAATGTTCCTTAATGTAAATCGGTGGTTTAAAATGTCTGAATTATGCCAAACAAAAAATCATCTGTGCCATTTGCGGTTTCCTAGTAATCTTTTACTGAGTACTTGGATTGGGATAAAGGGCTTGTACTATGCACTTTTTATTGACTTAACAAAATAAATAGCAATCGTTAGTAACCTTTTGTCTTTGTCTCAGTCTTTATATAAGATGTAGGACTGAACCAACCTATCCATTTCTAAGGTAATTTGAAATCACCTAAAATAAGTATGTCATCTGTGTAAATTTTAAAACATAAATTCTAACTTTTTTTAATGGACACTTGCTTTCTGTATGTATCTCAAGCAAGTCAGACTGAATTATAAGCTGTTTCCAAGGTTTAAAATACTTTGACAACCAACACAAATGTGTCTGCCTTTTGCTCTTCAAAGCAGTTATGCAACCTAGGAAGTTAGAAATACTACAGTAAGAAAAATAATGACAGAGCCCAAATATGCCAGTTATGTTACTTCATTTTAGATCAAATCCTACTACTTTGGGATTTGTAATCTGTTTTCTAGTCCCAGTTTTGGCAGTGTTGGACCCAGAGTTGCTCTGAGGAAGGAAGATGCTCCAGTGGATACGAGGCGCATGTAGAAGTAGCAGAGAACTGCTGCTTCCTCACTGTTCCCATGGAGTGCAGCACTCTTCTTTCTCCAGCAGCAGAGCATGAAATGCTGAGCGCTGCCTCAGCAGCAGCTCAGATCCCACATTAGGGATTCCTGTGTTAATCCAAAGAAAAAAAGGAAAACACTGGGGTAGCATTAGGGTTTAAAATAAATATACAGTTATCCAGAGATAATGGTACTAAATACCAGAGAATCAGAAACAAAATCTAATTCATTTTTAGTAATAATAATTTTAAAATAATTTAATAACAAATGCTTTAGGCATTTGAGGCAATTTAGAAACTATGATCTTAATCAGAGATCACTAATATCTGCTTATCAAGATTTACCCTTTTACTCAAAAATGAGGTTATAAATAACCCCTAAAACTAAAGCTAAACTTTGTTTATATGTCCATTTTTAAAAATGATTGCCAAGGATGCACATGCCTGCATCAGCGGGAAGGAAATTGCCATAAATTTAAATTAACTATGTTGAATGGATCTGCATGAGGCCTGGCTGTTCAAGACCACCGGGTAAGTGAAGATTACTCTGACCCAAAGCCTGAAAAAAAATTGTATTTTATCTAGGATGTTTGGGAGAAATACATCAAATCATTGCAGCAAAATATTCCATGAACATGAAGTGTTTCCTTGCAAAAATTGACAACTTAGATTCTTTTTTCCTTCTACCCTTACTAGTTCAATGCCAGCCAACAGCCTACAGTGCAATTCACTGCAGCAGCGTGGATCTTGGGGTGAGGGAAGAAGCTGACTGTCCCACAGTGAACCACGTCCTCACTTGTAAACCAGCACAACTCTGTTGGCTTCCAGCGAGTTACACTTGTTGATGTCAGCTGAAGCCTTGTCTCTTTTCATACAAGATTAACTGAACCTATGCCACTTGGTCTTATATCAAAATTATTGCCAACTCCCACAGCAGGCATTTTGTAATTAAATACAATAGCTAGAAGAATTTGGCTTCCACGTTACCTTTTTTAACATGCCCAGATAAGAGTGTTGGTCAAAGAGTGTGTCTGAAAGAAATTTATTTCAATAATTGACAATAAATATTAATTCAGCGTATCTATCCAGATTTTTAAAGGTTTCACTTTTCTTGCTTGCATGGAAAGGGATATTATAAAATATTTTTACAATGTTAATTGAAAATACAGCAGTAATTTCTCATCAGAGATCACAAGTAGCAAGCTTTTTAAAAAAGCCTTGCATTTATGGGTTTTGTTATTATATCTTCCAAGCTCTAAATTATGAAACAGAGGAATAATTTCTGTGACCATATAGTTTTCATATATACACCTCTTTTGATGTAAAAAAGATCTTCTGATGCAAAAAATACTCTTAAAATGTAAAGAATATATTAGAGATGAGAAAATGTTTTTCTTAAGCAGACCAGCAAAAACAACCCCACCATTGTACAACATTCTGAAGATCAGGGTCATTGCTTTGATATAAAAAGTAAATATTAGAAATCATGTAGGAGCTCAGTTTAGAGCAGAACTTGTAGATGAAATGATAAATTGGTAAACTGAATATGATTGGCAAGAAAATGATCCACAGAAGCCCCCACAGGACTGGACACTACCCCAAGCACTGCATGTAACATCAAAGTCTGCTTTGTTGTGGTGGTGATGGTGAGTAAAAATCCACTTTCTTAGCTCTTCTAGTGATTTCATGCAGCCTTGTTTTCCATCCTCAGTTTCAGACAGATGAAATAGAAAAAAACAAATAATAATTTTTCCTACTTCATAAAATTTTAGCATGCAGTTTGGATCACAAGTGCATCTAGTTGCTGACACCCACTCTGGCTGTATGCTTCTTTTGGGCTTCAGTATGTAGGGGGAAGAGATTAAGCCAAATTTACTTTTAGCTTTTCTATAACGGTGGATCAAATCTTCACCTTATTTATGTGAGCAACTGTTAAAGCAATGGGACACTCAGCTGAGTAAAATCCTTCAAAGAAGTCACGCTACAAGATGATTTTTCTCCAATGGGGCTGTGATGAAAAGCAGTGCCTTAACTGGCTGTTCTGACTTCCACTGCATTAGCTGCAGCATTTAAGGCTTCCTTATTGTTTTACTGAAATGGCTGTTATGCCCGAGATGGCGCTCCCGTTGGGAGATTTAGTGTGCTCCATGTTCAGAAAGTGCTGCTGCTGCACTGCTTCTGAAGGAACAGCTTTGATATCTGGTGTGATGTGTGTGGTTTCCAGAACATCAGAAGAGGGGGGAAGGGGGAGGAAATATTTATAAACAATAGATAAGGCTGTCCAATGTAATCAAGCCTGGGAGGAAGTATGAATAATTTCTGTGTATACCGAGAGATTTAAATAATTTAATTAGAGTAAGGTCATATGCTGGAAAACAAAACGTTGTGCAGGAACTAAACGAAGAGGGCTTGAGAGGACATTCTCATCAGAGTTTTCAGGGTTGGCCTTCCTCTGATTTTTAAACGTAATTTTAATCCTGCACAGCTTTTAGTTTTTATTTGCAATATTGATGAGTCCAGCTGAAATGATTGTCCAGATGTTCTGGGCCCTATGCAAACAGGTATGTTGACCCTGACCAGAAACTCACTGCATTTTGAGACAGATTTCACCAATATAATCAGACTTTGAGATGCTGGTTGTCACTAACAAAAATATTGTATTAATCATAAGCTGTTTGGGCAAACTGTCAGACCAAACAACAAAGCTGAAGTGCTAGTGAGCCAGAGAGGTAGAGGTGAGGAGAGGGCATAAGTAGGTACATGCCAGGCAAAAATGTCTCTCATAACAACTCATAACGATGGCTCTGTACAGTTAATTGCCATGGTTGGCTCTGAGCACCTGTAGAAGCTCAAGGACTGAGCTGCTTGTGTCCAAAACTGGCGTACAGCTTGCTCTATGCAGCTCTTGGAGCCTTTTCCACAAGTCCCTGTGTAATCTCTTTAGCTGTGTCTCCTTCCTTCCTCTTAGTGTTGTAAAATACAAAGCACGGATTCAAACACTGAACCAGCTGGTCTGCAGTCGAGTCATCTGGGCACTTTTGTGCCTCAGCCTGGGACTATTGCCGAGTAGCTCAGATTTCCCTGTCACACGTGGGGTAGCCTCCTGGTTGTGCTGTGTCAAAAATTAAAGAAAGGCTTGATAGACCACAATGGTTGTTGAATCTGTGTCAAATGTCAGTGTCACAAACTGATTACAGCTGCCTTTAGTTAATGATCCGCTAAATCTGGTGGGGAATTACTCTGACATTAAACACTCACTAGATATGATACAAAACTTCCTTCATATCCAGGGTTCCTTGCTGGCTTTTCCTCTCACCGCCAACATCAGGGTGCTGGCCAGGAGATTGCGCAACCATGCACTCACTTGCCCCTTGCCTTTCCCTCACCCACCAAACCCTTCAAAAATCTTGATTTCTGCCTTGCATAATGGCACAGCTTGTGCACAAGAGGTGAAGAGTGCCCTCTCCACCCACCTTTGGCACGCAGATTGCCGTGCAGTAGGTGGTTTCTGGAACAGTGGAGATGAGGCCTTGAGCTTGCTCCCCTATTTTCCTCACAGAGAGGAGAACGTAGGATCCAATCTCACGCTGGTACATGCTCTAGCCATCGAGCTGTTTTATCAAAAAGACATTACCACTTTCCTTGGCCAAGCTTTTTGAATGAAACGGTCTTAATCTTTGGATTGCATGCCGTGTGATCCTGCTGGTGTTAGCCTTTGCCTGAGCACGCATTAAAGGTCAGGTCTATGAGAGCATATGGCAAAGGAATTACTCATTTTCAGGATCAGATCAAGTACAGATATGAGGCAGGCAACCAAAGTGCTCAGGCCAGATTAGACTGAGGCAGAAGATGTACTTTTAGGTACCTAAGGAAATTTATTGTCAAAACTTGAGTATCTATTGATTTTATATACCTTTTGGAGTCCATCCCTAGGACTAGGTTATTGACTAGGTTATTAACTCTGTCCTGTGTTTATCTGTAGCCTAAAATTTACAAATATCTCTAAAAATACCTATTTTCCTCAAGCAGGTGTGTTTGAATTACGATAATCACCTTTCTTGGACATGGAAGCTTCCATGAATTACGGTTCAGCCTGTTTAATATCAGGGTCTGAAAAGACAATCTCCTAGCAGGATGTGCAAGTGAGCAGTGCTCTTGGATGTATAGATTACTTACAGGTAAACTAGTATGCAAATTACAATCTTTAAAATGTAAAATCCTGGATGAGTGGAACAGTGACTCATCAGTCCTACCAGCAGCTCCCTCAATTTTAATTCCAAAATAACACACATAGAACCTTACCTCAAAAAAATGAACACTGAGGTGGAACCTGTAGGGAGACTTCTGGCCCAGGCTGTGATGCACAAAACTTAGTTTGTAGAGCGGCAACCATTCACTGGTGCTGTTGTTTAACTGAATGGGTGCCTTGCTGAGATAACTTTCAGCAACCAGCTAAGGGAGTATTTTAGTTAAAATCTTGCATAATATTAACATGAAATTCATAAACTATAAAGCCAAACTGTACTACTATGAACATCTGTTTTGATATCCACAGGATTGGTATTAATTATTTATTTTCTGCACTAAAAAATCTTTTAGAAAAACACTGCAAAGATGGACCATCTCTGAGTCATTTTAGTGGTTACTTACCTTCACTATTGGAAAACACCTGTCTTGAATTTGAATTTGTCAAGCTTCAATTTTTATACATTATGTTTTGCTAATCTGAAGGAAGGATTATCAAATTTCTGTTCTTGCAAGAAATGAGCATTGCACAACTTCATTTTACCCTCCTGATTTCTAGGCATTGCCTCCCAGAAGAAACCCTATAGTCCTGAGTTAGATACACAAACTCCCCACACAGTGGGAAGGAAAGTTTGTCTTGGAGTGAGGTCCAGACTGGCCAATATGCTGGAAGAGGGATTCATCTGATCTAGTAACTGCCAACGCTGAAGAAAAAACATATGCCTGAAATCCTATTCCTTGGGTTATTTAAGTTTCTGACCCAGCACTGTAAAAGGATTCACAGCCTACACTGAACCTTCAAAAAACTGGACCAGAACTCACACTTTTACTTAAAAACATGGCCAGCAGTGGACTGGCCTCATCTGCTTGGTAGCAGCCCAGGGCTGTGTGTCCCAAGCAGTGTACTTCATGAGCTTTAATGGTATGCCCTGAAGCCTGACATAAGCGTTATTGCCTCTGAGCAGCGTTGTAAAAAATTCTACATACTGGTAAATGCTGGGTCTGCCTGAAAGGAAAAACAAAGAAAACCTCACCCAGTAATTCAGAATTTATTCTGCAATGAGAGGGGAGACCCAAGCTCTCTGCCCTTTTCATTGCAGTGACTCCGAGCCCTGCATTTTTCCCCTGCCAGCAGTGCCCTCATCACCAGAGCACAGGCTATAGGGAAACAAAAGCAGCCTTCGTCATCCTTTCTGGGGAAGTTGTGCAGTTCTGCAAGAGAGAATTCAAGATCCACATCCCAGGCAGGGGGAGTGACAGTGTTAGTGTACCAGTGAAGGCCCTTTCTTAACAGAAAAGGGACTGGGGTCCATTGTCTGCTCCAAGGACTGCTCAGACATTTGAAACTGCCCAAATCATAGACTACAACCCAGATCTTTCTGCTCCCGGGAAAGGACCACGATCAAAACAGCATAGTCACAGCAGGAGCGTTTGATCCCCATGTTTTTTTATAACCCACTGGACGCCGGATGCTCCTGAGATACGTATGCCTGAACTCCTCCAGCCAAGGAAGGCTCTGAAGGTCCTGCCCTTGTTCTTAGCAAATGCAGTAACTAGGAGGTATTAGCTGTCTCTAATGAACTACTAACTACCCACACATCCAGCAACAGGCAAAGGGAGCTCACTCTCACAAGTGGCCTTGCACACAGTGACCACCACAGTGTTTAGAAAACCCATTCATTGTTGGTCAGGCACACGCTAAGCACACTTACCATGCCAAGACCCTTTGGGGACCACGTAAAGGATCTTTAGCGGATTTGGCCTTGCCAAGAGAGCAACAGGCATGTACAGAGGGCCCAGATTAAGTTCTTAGTAGTACAAATGTATGCATTTATGGCTATTCTGAGACCTAAGGAGATAAGACAGGGGTTTTGAAGATGATGGTATAGATAAGACTGACTCAGTAGTGAGAGCTCACTGAGCTTCTGTTTGCTCTGCTTACGTTTCCCTGGAAAAAAGGATGTGTTCAAAATTGAGACACCTGTGCAAATTAGCAATGAGACAAGGCATTACTTGTCTTTACTTCAGGATAAACACAGTGAACCCTGCACCTTCCCCAGGCAGTTCTTTGGCTAACCACACTGCTAGGATCCTACACTGAGATTGCAAACCTCAGTAGGCTCTTTCAGTAGGAACACACATACTTTACAGTACTGTTTCTAAAGGACCAGTGAATTACAGTATGTACTCACTTAAGTAGGTACAGATTCTTCTAGGAAAAGATCAGATTCTCCAGAGTAAAATACAAACCAGAAACAATTATTCCAATTTATTTTTTATATACTTGAATATCTATGGACAAAAATGCTGTATAAGAACAAGACAATACTTTATTCACATAATTTAATAAGGACATACATGTATTATCCCATTTGGCAACATTTAACGTAGAAATCGTAGTCTGTTAAAAGCATAGATGACTGCAGTATTGCAGATGCAGCAAAAAACCCCTAGCTTCTAAGAGATGCAGTGTAAGTGAACTTGAATGCAATGGAGAGGAAAATATGGCAGATTTCTGCTCCCAAAGTTAATGAAGTATAGTAATAACATATCATATTTATAAAAAGGCAAGGGTAATATCTAAGAACTTCAATACAACTAGGCAAGAGATGCCTGGGCAGTGCCCAGATCAGAAGGGCAAGAGAGTGCAAGCTCATATTTCCTTACTCTGGCAGTGTTTGCAGTCTGGACTTTAAACACTGTATTTTATGGCTACCTACTCCCATTTCAAGCCATGTATCTTTGTTGAGGCTGTGCTAGACCATAGGAGAGAGAACATGCAATGAGTTTTGTATTTCCCAGTAAGCATAGCTAGTGGACCAAAAAATATTCACACGTGTATTTGACCACCAAAATTTGGTTCTGTTATAAAAATGCCTTGAGGTGGGAGAAGAGAGGAACAGTTCTGATGAACTCCCCTCCCCTCCCCTCCCCTCTGGTGGCACTCCACCTCCCCGGGGAGCCCGGGCCTGACACAAGGAGCCAGAGCCATCCCTGTCACCAGTCTCTGGGGACAAGATGGTCTGGGGACCCTTCCAGCGGCTCTCGGGAGGGGCAGCTGTGGCCCAGACTCCTCTCTGAGAAAGAATGACACCAGCCACCCGTCCCACCGCCGCGACGTAAAAACAAACAAACAAACACCAAGCCAAACCAAAAACCAAACCACAACAAAAAACCCAACCGACATAACGCAAGGGGAACGAGGTATTAAAAACCCCGAACCCACAGACGGGGAAAGGGCCGCCGGGGGCACGGTCTCGCCCCAGGGTGGCGAGCCCGCCGACACGCGCCTCTCTCCCCGCCTCAAGGCTGAGGGAGGCCGCTCGCCCAGGCCCAGGTCCGAGGCCAGGCCGCGCAGACCCCAGGCGAGCCCGGGGGCCCTGCGGCCCCTCAGCCGCCCCTGCGGTGCCCTGCCCGGTCCCGGCCCGCGCGACTGGCGGCGGCGCCTGAGGTGTCCCGCGCCCATTCGCCAGCGGCGTGGCGTGGCGGGGCGAAGCGAGGCGGGCTCTGCGCCGGCCTCCGCCCCCGGGCGAAGGGAGGAGCGGGGCCGGCCTTGCTCGACGTCCCCAGGATGAAACAACCGCCTCAGCCCCGCGGCGGCCCTTTAAATAGCCGCCGCTCCGCTAGTAGCGGCGTGTCGCCCTGAGCTCGCCGAGCATCCTTGTTGCAGCCCTCCAGCTCGATCCGTGGCGGTGGGCCAGGACCGCGCCCGCCCGCGGTAAGTCTCCGGGCTGCGGTTTCGGTGCCGGCCGCGAGTGTCCCCGCTGCCTTCCCTGGGGGCTCCCCGCGCCGGTGGCGGCCTTTCCCGCCAGCTGCCGCCCCCCGGAGCGCGGGGCCGGGTTGCGGCCGGGGAGCCGCTCTCTGCCGCGGCCGGCGGGAACCTTTCACTGGGCTCCCGGGGATGGAGTCTGCGGGGGACGGCCCTGGCCCGAGCCGCCCGGGGGGAAGCGGGGTCGCTTCCCGGCCCGCTCCCTCCACCGGGGAGGAGGCGGGGGCTGCGGCCTCCGCTCTGATGGCGCCTTTCCCGGCCGAGGGCTCTGGGGGCCGGGCCCAGCCTGGGGGTCCCGGCCGAGCGGGGCCTGGCGCGACGCTGCCCGCCGTGGGGCCGCGCCGGTCCCTCCACCCCTGCGCCGCCCGCAGCAGCGGTCTCTTCTCATGTCTGGGGCTGCCGTGGCATCAGCAGCCCCTCGGCCTGAGGCGGGTGTCTGCGCTGGCAGGCTTGAGAGCCACCAGAGAGAGCGCTTCCTCCATGGTCTCTGTGTGTGTGTGCTCGCTGCGCGGCTTCTCGGGCCGGAGGGAGAAACGGCAGCTCACGAGATCCGCTGTGGGAAAACGTTTCCTTCTGTGGCAGCATAATAAAATCTCAAATAATCAATTCTCATATTTCCTTGAATTGTTGGCCAGTGTTTTCATTTATAACTCTTGGTTCTCCTTCCCCCCCATCCTAGAGCATTAGAGTCATGTTTGAAATCAAGAAGATTTGCTGCATTGGTGCTGGTTATGTTGGTGGGCCAACCTGTAGTGTTATTGCACAGATGTGTCCTAATATCAAAGTTACTGTTGTGGATGTCAACGAGGCCAGAATCAATGCCTGGAATTCAGATACGCTCCCAATCTATGAGGTAAACGTGTCTTGCTCTTCTGTCACTTGCCTGCTTCTGAAGCCTGATAAGTGTAGTACAGTGATGTCCTTCAGAAAGAGTATTCTGGAACAGCTGCTTGTCACTGCTGCTCATTAAACCAGACTTTTTGAAATAACATAATATGTCTGGTCCAGGGAGATATTTAAGGATTGTATATGAAGGGCCTGGTAAGGAAAAATGTATATATAGTGAATTTGGCTAAAACATACTGACTTTCTTTTAGGACCAGATTTAGTCATAATGTAGTACTGTTGCTTAGTTATAGGTATTATCTGCTGTGTTGTAGCACAATATGAATGTGTAATATTGGGTGGAAGCTCTATTCTTATTCTGAATACTGCCAAAATCCAATCTGTGCTGCCCATGTTAACTCTGTTGTAAGATGGGAACAGTCATGTTCCTGATTCACTGGTACCATAAACCTCCAATCTGGCCTGAGAAGGCTAGGCCAGATAAAATTTTTTAGATGTACCACACTATCACTCCTTCATTACGGAAAGATTTTAATTTGAAGATATATAAAGCATTTTTCTGTTCTGCTTCTCTTAGCACTTACTGTTTTTCATTCTTTTCTACCCTTAAAGAACAGGTGTCTCTTTTTTTCTTTCCTTCATTCTTTCATGCGTTATAGTTTTTATAGGTTTGAGTTCTTTAATAGGACTGAAAATTTATCTTAATTTGGCTCACAAAGGCATGTTGCCTGATACTAACAGTTACTCTTTTGCTATAAGAAGTTGTCTGAATCCTGTCTGTGTTGTAACACTAATGTAGTTTTGGGCTCTTTATTTTTTCCTCTTAAAAACAAACCTGTGTTGTGACTCTTTAAGCAAAGATTAATAGACCTCCTTTGTCACACTCATATTCAAGGAATACTCTGTATTCAAAGGAAAATGTGTATAATGCTCAAATTAGCAGGTGAGAAATGAATAAAGATCATGAAAGTAAATACTTTGTTTTCTGTGAACCCTTAGACCGAAGGAGTTAAAGTAGAGTTAGTCTTTGCTTGCTTTTTTTTAAAAATGCAACAACAAAACAAAACCCTAAACAACAACAACAAAAAAACAAGCAAAGCTCACAACATCTGTTTCCTGGAATGGTGTCCTTCACTTACAAAGAATGTATGAAAACTGCCAAGAATTGGTTCAGACAGTTGTAAAATTGAGTCATTGCACAGTGAGGTTTTTGATTTTTCTTTTGCATTTTTTCTTTCCAGTGTCAGTAATTGTCTAGTGGGCTGCCTTTCTATTTACAGCTCAGTAAGACCACTGTTGGAATAGTTGATAGGTTGCAACACATGTTATTCTGCCTGTGTTGACCTCTATTTTCTTTTCAAGTAGTTATTTAGTATAAAGTGAGACAGCAAAAATGTCTTGCATAAGAAAGCTCCTGTTTCGTGTTCCTCTCTCCCTTTGAACCTTTACCTTTCTGGCACTTACTCAAGTATTTCATGTCATGATAGGCGTCTCTCCAGTTGGAGATCTGATTGCCAGGTCATGGTGTATGACTGTTTTTCAAACAAAAGTAAAGATTTCTTTATCTATGAAAACTAAATCTTAGTTAAATAATTTTGTAGACCATTCTAATACAGAGGATTGCTCATGTACATGTGGCCACCTGCTCCTCTTGTCTGAGTGGAGATATTAATGGAAGGGAAAATGTTCCAGCATAGTATGTGTCTCTGGAAAGAATCTCATCAAATTGTGCCTGTGATTCTTCCATGCTGCAGGTGTGGTGCCATGATAAGTTTAATCTGGTCCAAACATGAGTAGCTGCCAAAAGGAGTGGTCTTTACCTCCTGTGTGTCTCTGATTTGGTGGAAGACTTCTTTGTGGCTCTTGTGTGCTGAATTAGTTTTATATCTGATGTTGGGGGAGATCGTGAAATGTGTAGCAAAGGGAGGAGGTGGTCCCAACTCTCCTTTTTTGTTTGCAGCCTAGAGAATATTGTAAGACTTTACTTACTGGACTTATTTAACATCACTCTGCAGGTATCTCTTTAATTGTTGCTCATAGTAAGAGTTGAGCATGGGAATAGCTAGAGCCTAAAATCTGGTTGTGCAAATAACAACTCAGTGTGGCTGAAAGTTTTGAGACAGCATTTTGAGTGTTTTGAATAAGAAAGAGCTTAATTTTTTTCACTATGTAAATCTACAGAAGCTTTACTTGACATATGGCAGACTGAAAACATGCTACACTGAAGGGGGAAGGAGAAAACCTTTGTTTCTGAAGTGATACACTGTTTGTTTAGGCATGCAGTTTACTGTTTTTCTAACTGCATTAACCTTAACTGCTTTTTCTGCTTTTTTTTTTTTTTTTTCAGCCAGGGTTAAAAGAAGTGGTAGAATCCTGTCGAGGAAGAAACCTCTTCTTTTCTACTAGTATCGATGATGCCATTAGAGAAGCTGATCTTGTATTTATTTCTGTAAGTTTAGGGGGAGGTTATTGTGTGTGTATGTGGTTTTTTCTTTCTTATCAATTCATTATGTTTCTCTTATGTTAAGAAGAGGCCTTTGTTCTGTCATATATATTCAGTTAGCAATGTTAAGTCACTATGTCATGGTTTTCTCCTTGTCTTTCTGTGTAGTGTGGGAACAGTGTTAAGTAAGGTTTTTATTTTATTTTTATCTGTTTCTTGTAGCCCGTAGAACATTTAACAAATGAACAGGCTCTAAAGAAAATTATAATGTTTAGCTTGATTAGATGTATGGGGTCATAGAGCAGTGTATAGTGCAGATCTGTGATTGCAGTGTACTATGGAAATCCATGAGACTTTAATAATATTGATATGGTTCCTAGACAGGGATGCAAAATCATGTAGTGATTATTGGGTTACAAAGATGACTTATTTCTAGAAGCTTTTAAAAAACAGTGCATTAATGGAAGAGGGGCTGGTTTTAATGTTTTTAGCTTTAATATTTCTAAGCTGTTGACACCATTAGGAAGATGATCTAGTCAAACATCACCAGTGTGACCTTTTGTAATCTGGAAGGTTGTTCCTAATGTAGAATCCAAAAGAACTGATTGCTATTCATCTTGGTAGGCCACGGTTGAGTTGTTTTTGTTACTTATGTCCTCTTTTTTGATAACTCCTCTTTGTTAGGGCACCTCAGTACAGAGCTCTCTTTTTGATAGTATTTTTCTCCATTCATTAAGTCTAAAATAAATGCTACTTGGTTGGATGGCTGCCACTAATACAGGACATATATTGCCACCTGTCCTTTGCTTAAGACATGCTGTTGTGTTTTATGTGTTGTTGCCAGTTCTTCTTTGTTTGTAATGAAAAGGACTCTCTGTCTTAATCTAAATGATATATTTTCTCTCATGTTGCCTTTTCTGTGTACCTCAGTATAGCAATTTTCAGCAGCTCTACCCTTAAGTTTCACTGCAAAGTGGGTTTAAACCATAACTGCCTCACTAGTTGCAAGTTTCTTATAATGTGAATTTTCACACTCCTAATGTGGGAAAGGAAACAAAAGATGGCTGGCTGTAATAACAAAGAAATTACTGGTGTTTCCAGAATAAGGACTAAGTTTCACCAAAGCCTGCAGAGCTGCTCTGGATTGCTCTTGTTTAAATACTATTTGAATACAGGCCAATGAGCTTTCTGTAGAAGACAAAATGGGTAATTGAGAAAGCTAATAGCTGTTCATCTGATATGGTAACTAGAATAGTTCTGGGGTAGAAGCAAGCTGGACTCTGGGAAGGAAAATGTCTGTCATCTTTAACAATTTCACCTTGTCAGTAGCTATTGTGTTGAGAGACCTGTAACACTTCTTCCCCCTCCGTGTATCTGTAACTAGGTTAACACTCCAACAAAGACCTATGGCATGGGAAAAGGCCGAGCAGCTGATCTGAAATACATTGAAGCTTGTGCTAGGCGAATTGTACAAAACTCAAATGGCTATAAAATTGTCACCGAGAAGAGCACAGTTCCAGTACGTGCTGCAGAGAGCATCCGTCGAATATTTGATGCTAATACTAAGCCTAACTTGGATTTGCAGGTAAGCATAAACTGAGTTGTATATTTAAAGGCTGGTTGTTGCTTTTGGCTTTTATCTGTTGTTCTTTATTTCTGTGACTGTAGGTGCTGTCTAACCCAGAGTTCCTCGCAGAAGGAACAGCCATCAATGACCTGAAGAACCCCGACAGAGTGCTTATTGGTGGAGATGATTCTCCAGAGGGACAGAAAGCTGTCCATGCTCTTTGTGCTGTTTATGAGCACTGGGTGCCCAAAGAAAAAATCCTCACAACCAATACCTGGTCATCAGAACTCTCTAAACTGGTTAGTGTTACTCACTGCTGTTGTCCGCAATGAGCAAAGCATGTGAGTGAGGCAAAGCTCAGATGCAGAAGTTTACTGACACTGGGTGATGCAGCTGGGAAAGACAGATGATGTTGGGAGGACCCAGCATATATGTCAAAGGATATTAATCTTTTCCAATGATCTCACTTAAGCTAATAGATGATACCAACTTTACCTGAAATCCTTTTCTCACTTTTATTGCTGTGTTTTTTATTACTAAGTGTAAACCTCCAGTGCTGCAGAAACTGGTTACAATCATAAAATGTTTCAAAGTCTGCAAGTTAAGCATTACATTATTTTACTTAGACCCTATTAACTAGTATTGATGTATTGGACTAGTTATGTTACCATTTGGTGTCTCAACGGAGTTGCATAGATACTAAAGTAATCCTGCCAGTAGTAACTCCATTGGGTCTATGGGCATCTTGGTTTCTAGAAGATTCAAGTTCTTTACTATGTTTTTCATTTACAGGCAGCTAATGCTTTCCTTGCCCAAAGAATCAGCAGCATAAACTCAATCAGTGCTCTGTGTGAAGCTACAGGAGCAGATGTTGAAGAAGTAGCAAGAGCTATTGGAACAGACCAAAGAATTGGAAATAAGTTTCTCAAAGCCAGTGTTGGTAAATGAAAAATCCTTCCCCCCTCTTCTTCTGGCCTTCTGTTTAATAGTGCAGTAGGTCTGCTAGTAGTGTTTCGAAGTCAGTGATCTGATACTCTTAAAATCTTCTACAGCAAGCATGTGTGAAAATACTGCTGTAGAGTACTAACATAAATCAGTTTTTCTGGTGAAATGTCTAGGACTGAGGCTGTTCCAGGCCCTGGCAGTCTGAAACCTGAGAGTTCAGAGCACACAGCTTATCCTGCTTGGGACACTGGAAAGAAAAGTTGCAACTTTATTTTTCTGAAGCATCACTGATGATGGTGCTTTCCAAGATATCTTGTAACTGCTGCAGTTTTGTTCGAGTTGCTGCCAGTGGCCTGAGGAATGGGATGGCTCTGTGTCAGAATGTGTGATGGCAACTTCTGACTTGTAGGATGAATCCACAAAGGTGGTGAAAGGGCTGTGAAGGTGTGACCTATGAAGAGCAGCTAATGATTTTGGGTTTGTTTAGTTTGGAGAAAAGGAGGCTGAGGGGTGACTTCATTGTTCTCTACAGCTTTCTGAGGAGAGAAAGTGGAGAGGGAGGCACTTATCTCTTCTGGTGGCAGGACACTTGGGAATGGTTTAAAGCTGTGTCAGGGGAGGTTTGGACTGTGTGTTATGAAACATTTCTTTACACAGAGGGTGATCAAGCACTGGAACAAGCTTCCTAGAGAGGTGGTTGATGCCCCAAGTCTGTCAATGTTTAAGAGGCATTTGGACAATGCCCTTAACATGCTTTAACTTTTGATCAGCCCTGAAGTGGTCAGACAGTTGGACTAGATGGTAGTTGTTGGTCACTTCCAACTGAAATAGTCTGTTCTACAATGTGTTGCTTCTGGGACTCTGCTGAGCAAAATTCTAGGGGTCAAGGATCCTTCTATTAATTGTCTCAGTTCTCCCTTAGCTGTGGTGATCTTTGATTCTTGGTGATGATCAAATATATCCATTTGGGGATGGAGGGAGAAAGAATCTAATATTAACATACTTGTTCTGCAAAATATTCTTCTAATTCTTTGGGTGGAGGGAGAGCAAACCCAGGAGCTTGTCCACCCACTTGTAATAACAAAAAACTAGAGTATCAGTTTTTTATCACGTTTCCCTGAGACTGGGTTAAAACTTCCACTTACTTCAGTGCGACCTGAAGCAGATTTTAGGGCTTCTGTAACTGACAAAATAAGTAGATCCAGGAACTGGATTTTAAGATATTAATGCTTTCATTTGCTAGCAGTGAAATACTGGGGAACATAATGCTGTGTTGGTGATTGTAAAAAATTACTTGATTCCACAGATTGGGGTTAGAATAGTACCTTAGTCACCTGTAAAATAACAATTCTCTCTTTCAGGGTTTGGAGGTAGCTGTTTTCAGAAGGATGTCTTGAATTTAGTGTACCTCTGTGAGGCATTGAACTTACCTGAAGTGGCCCGCTACTGGCAACAGGTACAAGTTCTTAACTGATTTTTTTAAAATTTTTTTTTTCTCCTTTTTTTTGAGGGTGGTGTTCCTTCATCATTCAGCTTTTGGGCATTGAGCTTTTGAGCATTGACCACATGTAATCTGTGTTTCAGCTTTAAGGAGCAGGCAACTTAATGTTGATCATGTTTACACTTTAGGGCCCTCAGCTTAATGCTAGCATTTGATACTTGTGGGTGCTCAGGCTTTTTTGAGGTGACTTGATCAAATGGGTTGGGAAGTTGTCTAGAAGTAGCAGTAGAAATTGTGAAGCACAAGCATGTTTAAACTCCTGTCTTCCTCTTGAACTTGGTTATCTCTGTCCACTTTGAATTCAGAGCTTACGATTATTTCCTCGGAGTCTACTTTTACAGTTCCCTTCCTGAAAAAACTCAGCAGAACTTGCTGTTCTTCTAAATAGACATGGTTGCTGTTGTTCCCTGGTTAATGTTAGGAATGGTTGGGAAGATGTGGATGCTCTCAGGCCTAGCACCAGCACAGCAATACCAGGATGCTCAGCCTGTATGAGCAAGTGTTTCCCTGTTAACCAGCACCTCACCCCTCTTCCCTGTTCTGACTGGGGAAGCAGCTTTGACATATGTGGTATGGTCAGAACAGCAGCTTTGGATTATTGTTCTCATTTAGGTTGTGGTGATCCAGTTCAAGGCTGCTTAGCAGATGTCCCCAAAATACCAAGCATGTGATTTTCCTACCTTATTAGCATCTTTCCTATCTTTTTTTTTTTAATTTTTTCTTCAGTGTTCCTTTTGGCTAGCCTTTTTCTGCTCACTTTTCTCCATTCCAATCTGCTGCTAAATAAACAACCTGCCCATAATTACTCTTTCATCACTTGTTGGTTACACCACATCCATACTGAAGTCCATAACTGCTTGTCAAACTCTGCCATCCCTCGCAGCACTATCTGTGACTTCTGTCAGCTTCTTACATTACCTTTGATGTCTGATGGCTTTCTGCATCCTGTTGAGATAGCTTAACCTCCAGGCAGGGGCTACTCAGCAACCTAGTTACCTAATTGCAATTGTAATTCTTACATCAGGTGGTTGGGGCAAGGAGGCCATGGGGTTTATGCTGTCTGCCTCTGAAGAAGTTCAAATTGACACCTTCCTTACAAATGTACTTCATTAGGATAGTGGGTGTGGGACTTGGATGTGTTGTAGGAAAGAGAAGGAGCCCTAGGTTCTGGTATTTGCTTCAAGAACTACTGCTTTTACTCAGTATAAGATGTAAGCAGACAACAGGCGATCCCTGAAGCAGCAGGAGCTGCAGGAACTAACCATGTTACCTGAATGATAATCTAATGAATAGGGAAAAATTAATACTGTTTTGGCTCTGTCCTTTGAGATCACGAGAGTCCTTCTCAAAATGCAGCCTGCTTGGTATCTTGGCAACCCAAAGGCACAGGAACACTTACTGTTTGCTCTATATGGAGGTGGCTTTTCATTTAATAAAAGCCTAAAAGGTTGCATTGTTAATGTAAACAAACTAGTTTAAGGTGCTTTTAATGCTTTTATGCTCATTTACTCTGTTTTAAGAGCAATTATTTGCAGTGTTTCTATATGGCTTATTAAGCTGTGGACAAATCGGATAAGAATAGCTGCTGCAATGTAGGATAAGGTAGAGTGTGCTGTGTTCATGTAGTGCAACCCCTTACCTACACCTCCTGCTTACTCAGAGCACTGCCATCTTGCAGGAGTCTCTCTGCCCCAGCCCACACTGGTCAGGCCATGTGATGCACACACATGTGCACCTGCATGAGCACCCCTTCTTTGTGGCCTGGGTGCTGCACTGGCAGCAGCTCATCCCAGTGCTTCCATGTGGGTGACCTCAGAGCAGTCTGAGGACAGGATGCATATTCCAGAGGATATGCTGATCAAAGCAGCCCCACAATCCTAGGTTCTATTCTCTCTGGCCTTTAGACAGGACAGGGCTCTCTAATACTGAAATCGTCATTTCTTGAAGACATAATTACAGAAAGAAATGTCCTTCTTATTCTGTCAACTGTTACCTTTGTTCCCCATCATCACCTTGTTAAATTGCATAAATCTCTCTGCTTTATTTCTTGTCCTCAAATAAATCTGGTTCACCGATATCCTTCTGCGCTATAGTTTGTACCTCATGTTTCATAGGCTAGATGTTAATTCTTGATTTGAGTTGAAAGGCTCAAAACTGAGAAGGAAGTGTAGTTCTTTCCAGCCCCCATTAAACATTGACTAGGTGGGGGAACCTACCTTTCCTATTGTGCTAGTGACCCACTGCCCTCTGTTAAGGGCTGGAGATCAAAGTATTAAGTAGGCTGGAGGAAAGTACAGAAACAGTCAGAGTGAGTGAACCCACCTTTGTGTAATAACAAAAGTGAGGCACTTAAATCTCATTTAACCACACTAGTTTTGTGTACTGAAATCTGTTAATGTAGATTAAAAAGACTAAAAATGTTCTCACAGTTGTTATACATGGCACATAAGTGTAGGTCTGGCAATGGGATTTCTGTGTGACATCAGGTACTCTAACGGTGAAATTGCTTTCCGTGTTTCTTCCTAGAATACAGTAAGTTGTAGATTAAAAAAAAAAAGGGAATCTGAAAAAGTCCTAGGCTTGTTGAACTAGATAATGCATGGTAGTATGTGTGTGTATGCATCTGCAGGCATTGATTAAAATAGTATTTGTCTCAGAATTTGATAAATTAAATAAATTTAACTTTGGATCACTTATGATACTGAGTAAAAATACTTAGCTTTCTCTTTTAAGCCTTTGTTAAATTTCTGTGTGGGTGGCTTGGCTTGATTGTTAATAGAATTGGTATATGGTTTAAAAGGGCTCCCTTCTGTTCCATCATGTTTTAATGTAATTTCAGGTAATAGACATGAATGATTATCAGAGAAGAAGATTTGCTTCCCGCATTATTGACAGCTTGTTCAATACTGTCACTGATAAGAAGATTGCTATTTTAGGGTTTGCCTTCAAAAAGGATACTGGGGACACAAGGTAAGAAAGTGAGTTCAGTTCACTAACGTGGATTCCCTACACTTGTCACCAGCTATGTACCTAAACCTCCCAACTGAATTGCATTAATAAAAATAGATCAGATATGGGACCCTTAACCTCTTGTGAGTGAATTTGTTTGTAACAAGGCTCAGTCTTTCAGAAATAGGTGGGACAATTGATTCTTGACTTCTACAACATACTTGAATCATTTGGAAGCTAGAACAGATAACTCTAGTCCTTATTAACTTGCATAATCAACGATAGATTTTGACAGAGTCCTTCCATTCTCCACAGAAAAGAATGCCAACACTTTGGCAACTGGTTCTAAGTTGCTATGTGAAACTTTGCTTCAGCTCTGTTTCTGTTTTCTTGTGAAGCTCAAACTTCATACAACTCTCCAACTGCAGTTTGTGGGGAATGCTTGAAAGCTCGATGCCTTGTTAATTATTATGGTCAATAGGAGTCCTGGGGCTTAATCTCTTTCTTGCATGATTCAGCAAAAGAGATGTAAACTAGTTTTTCATATTACTGTTCTTGGTGTCCCTCAAGATTCCATGTTTGCTGCTGGCATGGATTACCAGTAAGATGTTTAATGCAAAACTGGTATAAAAGCTCTGGCATTGCCTATCATGACACTTGAAGACTTCCATTACTTAGAACACACCTTCTGGTTCTTTAACTGATTGATTCCCTTCCCTAGAGAGTCATCCAGTATCTACATTAGCAAGTATTTAATGGATGAAGGAGCAAAGCTCCATATCTATGATCCTAAAGTACCGAAGGAACAAATAATCTTGGATCTCTCGCATCCAGGTGTCTCGGAAGATAACCAAGGTAAGGATGCTGATGTAAAGCTTATTTTCCCCACAAACTTCTTGTTTGTGCAGGGCAAGGAAGCAGACTTATCTGCCAGGAATGCATCAGACTGATGCTAAAGATGTGTGCAGAATAAAACCTTCTTTTCCTTCCGTTACAGTGTCTCGGTTGGTCACTATAAGTAAAGATCCCTATGAAGCCTGTGATGGAGCTCATGCCCTTGTAATCTGCACTGAATGGGACATGTTTAAGGTAAATGTTATCTTCAATTTAAACTAAAAAAAAGAAGAGGGAGTGTTATGCTGCTGATTTATTCTGTCTGCTTTAATTGCCCTTTACAGGAGTTGGATTATGAACGTATTCACAAAAAGATGCTGAAGCCTGCATTCATCTTTGATGGTAGGAGAGTTCTAGATGATCTTCACAATGAGCTACAAGTCATTGGCTTCCAGGTAATCAGCTGAGTGATGCCGCTTCTTATGTTTCTTGCCTTCTGCTCTCTTCCCTCTTGTTCTTTCTCCCTCTGCAATGACTGAGTAGCAAGGGAAAAGAACTTTTTCAGGTGAGGATTTAAATCTAAACCTGTCTGTACTTAAATCTCTTCCCTGGTGCTGTCTTCTTTCTTTATCTTACTGTCATAGACTGATGCTCTGTTAAAATCCAAGCTACACCAGACTACACCATCAACATTCAGCAGTATGAGCATTTCTTGAAGCACTTCTAGCATGAGCAGAATTGGACTAATACTAAAATTAATAAATCCCTGAATAGTCTGATAGAAGCATCTCAGCTAAACACAATCAGAACAAAGTCTACAAGCCAGATGAGATGTGTATTTCAGTTGTGTTTTATTCTGTGTACTCCTGAGTATGTGATTACTTGTATAATGGCTATAGGCTTTCTCTCTCGATAATTTTCCCCTGCTTAAACTACACCGTTATTCACGCTGCTTGTGAACAGGCTTGTATGAATTGATTTAGCCAGTAAATTGGAGCTGTTATGGGTGAATATGGTACATACAGCTCTCATGACAGTTTAAACTACTGGAATATGTTCATGAGATTTCTGTTAAATTTAAAATAGTTGAAGTATTTTGTATTTTGGTGCTTTGCATCTGGTCTGCACTACTTACTCAAGAGGAAAGCTATAGCTCTTCTTGTTTACTGGGTGTCTGAAGTGTTTTGCTAGTTGGTGTTTTGTCCTCTGTCCTCCACTAAGATCTGTCCTTAGTGATTTACGTGTCTGACCTAGAAATTAGGGGAACCTGTCACAGTCTTTAAATTTTGCAGCACCTGACTTATGTGTGTGTGCTGGCTTTGTTACATGCTTTCTCTTGTATAGAGATGTCTGCCTTTGAATTGTATTGTCAAAAACAACTTGCTGCATTAAGGAGTGGAAAAAGCTGCTTCTATCCTAATTTACCGGATATAAATTTTTAGACAAAGGAGGCTGAACCCACATTTTCTGAATGCCCAGAAACATTGATATTTGTACTGGGAGTCCTATGGAAGCTGAGGCACATGAATATTCAGATTAGCAAGGTGCAGCTTTAAATAGGCAAAGCAGGCACCTGTGAAACTCCAGTCCCAGAAACTGTCCCTGGCGCACTGTGTTTTGGCTTGTGTTATTATAGTGGCTGTGAAATGTAGTCGAGGTCCTGGATTTAGTTTGTAGATTCCTCGTAGGCTGACATGATTATGTTAGCTTGCCACACTCACTTGTTTTCTGTGTGTTTTCTCTTTCAGATTGAAACAATTGGGAAGAAGGTGTCAGCCAAAAGAATTCCTTTTGCTTCTTCATGTGAAATTCCTAAGTTCAGCCTGCAGGATCCACCTCTCAAAAAGCCTAGAGTATAATGTTGAATAGGTACTGGTGGAATTCCATGGACCTTCTTAGTGATAATAACTGTAAGCCTATGCTTTTTTTAAGGAAAGATATTTTTCATAAACTAAAACCCAATTTTACATGAACAATGGTACCTGGTACATGTGAATTCAGTCTATTTTCAAATCTCTATTTTTATAGCAATTTTTTTTGTTACTGAAGATGGTACAAACCTGTTTTTAATAATGAATCATCTTTTAAGTGGAAAAGTTACCTTCAAACTGCAGATTTCTGCTTCTAGAAATGTTCCTCAACTGCACTTTAAATGTTTCAAGTGATATGAAAACAAAAGAAACGTCTTTTTACTTTAGTCCAGTTATGGACAATGATCAGGAACTTTGGTCTCACCAATTTCTCATTTCCTTTTTAGGGTAATTATTAGCCCAGTTAAATGCTTGCTCTAACTGGCACTGAAGTCAAAAGATAAGTTCTAAGTGAATTTGGTAGGATTGGGGTTGAGCCCTGAAACAGAGTGGGCTGCAACAATGATACCCTGATCTTGGATGGGATCAGTGGGCACTGATGCAGTCCAAACGGCATCAGTTGGGAGGCCAGGTAGTTCTGCAGGCGTCTATCATGTAATTAATGACAGTGGACTAGCAGCTATGATCTGATCCACTGGCAGATCATCACTTTTGATTATTTAGTTGCCTTGCCTACATTCCATGTGCAGCCACATAACTTATTGAGCTAATCAAATTCCAGGGGCAAGTCTTTACTAAGTCACAGCAATACAACCTATCTTCAGCAGAGAAGCATTCTGCTTTTTTGAACATTGGATTTAAGCAGAATAGCCTTAATTTCATCAGTCCAAATAAAAAGCAAGTGTTGGCTTCAAAGCTACCTAATGGTTATTTTTTTTTTTTTTTCCCCCCTTCCTTTCCCCTTACATACTTCAACTGAAAGCGGCTTTCTTAATGAATCTGAAAAAAACATTCTCTGCTGTTAAAATTTCAGCCCCATAGGTTAGTCAGCTTGCTACCTCATTTAATTAGCAGGAATTAATACTTCCTATGTTATCTTGATATTTTTGCCTTTACTATTACTTTATTTCTACTTGTTTTATTATTCTCATTTGACCAGTACTATTAAAATCCTTGAGATGCCAGAGATTGTGTTTGGCTTGTTGCATGGGATTGTGAAATGGAGGGGAGAATAGAGAAGGATGACCATGAACAGTTTAGGACTTAGAAAACATGGATGTCTTAGTTGAAGAATAGTAGTGTTGGAATGTTAGAGAATTATCCTGTAACTAGTCACATAATATCTTCTGAATTTATTCAACAGGTGTGCCTTCAGGTATGCTGTATCAGTAGTGAAACAGAGCATAATATCAGTATTGTCTTGGTAATGGGTGCTATTATCATAACTATACCCACAGAAATGCAGACACAATTTAACCTTTAAGACGATACTTGAAGACTTAAGGAACTTACAACCATTTGAGTAGACAATACAAGACCATCATCTGACTGAAATGGCTGTATCCTTGAACCAGATGTTTTCAGGTTCTGCGGTTAATTACTTCCGCATAGGGACTTATGCAACAATCACTCAGCACTTTGGGCAAATACGCCTCAGGCTTTTTGTTCTATCATAAGATCCTTGTGAGGAGCACATCGGCAGCCACTCAGAGTGAGCGGGAATTAAAATCAAACTGTCATCTTTCATCATGCCATCTCCTTTTCCTGATTCACTAGCACTGCTTTCATACCAAACCCACCGAGCAGGGATGTCCCTGTGATACAGTTGTGGTATTTGTAAGCATTGTAATCCAACTGGTAGATCATCCTGTCTTTGCAGGTGGGCATCCTCTTGACTACCTCTGCCCCCATAGCACCTGAGAGGGCAGGCTGGTCACTTCTCCTTGGGGATTAAGAAGATGGTACTGACAAGTTGTGCTTAAAGGCTCTCTTGTCCTGAACTATGTCCAGGGTAGCACAGCAGTGCTTCAGGCCTCATCGTAACAGGGAGGGCGAGTAGAGGCTTCAGCAAAGCAGGGTGTTCTTCAGAAACTTGCACACAGCTGTAATAGTAGTGCCTCTGTATGGGACCGGACCTCATCAGTTTGAAGTAGACAGATGAACCATTAAACTCATGTGTGAAGTGTTGCTCCTGTTTGGGAATGTGCAAGAGCCATAAGGCTGGTCAGTGTTTTGAGGTTTCCGGTGGCTTTTCACACGCTGGCCCAAGGAGACACAGGAACTAGGTCCACCCTGTTTCTCCTGCAGACTTAATCAAAACCTGGATAGAGACTTGTGGCTTAATCATAAAGATGATAAAGAATGGGAAAGTTCAGTAGAGTGGGATCATTCTAACTCCCCTTTCTTAGGAAAGGAGGAGTAGCAGATCCTTTTTTGAAGAGCAACAAGAAGTAGAACTGGTATTGGCACTTCCCTTGCTTTCTTGGAGAGTCAGCTTATTTAGTTTCTTGGTAGCTGCATTCTTTTAGTGGGACATGGATTGTGGGATGAATCCAGTCTGAACAGCTGCTGGTGGGCTGTGCCTTCAGGATACTGAAATACTTACCTTGCATACATGCAAGAGAACCTTACCACAGGCCAAAAGGAAGAGCTCTGGGAGCTTTTGCAACACTGTGAATCATAAGCCATAGTCTTTAGAGTACAGTTGCCAGGGAAATAAGAACTGGAGATGACTTGCATTCCTGCTTTGAAGGCCTGAGTAGTGCATGCAAGAGATGGGTTTTAATGCTAGTGAGTCTTTGTCTGTGGGACCTTACAGCATGTAATTCTTGATGAGAACTGTGTAATATGAGTAATGGACTCCTGTGCTCTGAAATTCTTGTTAATGGGGTTCTTAATAAAGTGCAATCCCACAGTAACACTGCTTTTGACTGCAAAAATGTGAACAAAACAGCTGAAGCAAATCCAGCTTTAATACAGGCCTATGAATAGTGTGCTATAGACCACATAAATTAAGAAGTGTGTAGAGAACTTGTAAATGCCAGGCAAGATGTACTGTTCTGCTTTTGTGTATGTGTTCAACCCTTTGTGCAGCTAAAACTAGTCTGGTTCCAGGCATATGACAGCCAAGAATATTGCAACTGAACAGAACAAACACATTTTTGGCCAAGACAAGTTGGTATAGGAGCAGTTAGTGGTGAGTTTTGTTTTGTTTTGTTTTTTTTGTACTGGCCAACAAGTTTACAATTCTTTGTTGCTCGAGGTAGTTCTGTTGATCTGGAATTTACAGTAGTGCTCTCATCTTGCTCAACACCTAAAGTTTGAAATTAACTATAAAACAATGCAGGAAAGCATAATGGGTTATCTATGGCTGCTTTAGCAATAATGCAGTAAATTTTAATTACTTGCTTTTTCTATTCTGAGCTAATTTCTATTGCAAGTTGAACATCTGGAATAAGTTGCCACATCTGGTAGTAAAGAAGCATAAATACTTGACCCTATTTTTAAATGAAGGGGACACCAATATGAATTACTGATCAAGTAGAAAAAACCCCAAACTTTAAACTATTCTTAAATGAACACTGGCTTTGTTGATTTAACTTAAAGACTTGAATTCACCAGAAGATGCGGCAGTTCTCTATTCAGCTGTGTAACATTTAATTATGCTTCACACAGCGTAGTAGATAAATGTAATGATGCTACAAAAGACTATTCATTCTTTTAAAGTGTCTGTGCCAACTTGAAATCATCTTCGCCAAACTAAGTTTGATGTTTTCCTGATTGCAAGGAGGATGAATGTTACTTAAAATATTTTATGGGTGCTTTGCGAAGCAAACTGACAGAATGAAGCAATTGACATACAAAAAGAAAATGTCACTAAACTTGAAACTTCATCAGAAACAAAACTGAGATAGTCATGATACTTGTGCTGAATTTATAACCAGGAATTCTGTGAGGTTTGGTGCTTTAATCTTAACAGTTATGGAAAAAATGAATGGGCAATAGGGAAATAAGATCACTGTAAAAGCAGGATTTTTGAACAGCAAAAAGAAATTTAAGACTTGTAATTTTTATAGTACAAATCGTGAGAGGTCCTCAAAGACTGACAAACAAACAAAACAATCTATGAAGTCAAAATATGGCTGCCTTTCTCAGAAACCACAGCAAAACATGCAGTTAGAAAATGGCTTACGTAGCTTCTGAAACTCCGTACCAGCTGGCAGACAGTCATGTAGAAGCATGAGATCATTTTCCAACCACCTAGCATAAGATAATTCTAACATGAAATAACATCAGACTATGTTCCCAGCAGTATTATTTCTCTCACTGTAAAGAAGTAATGAGTAACTACTGCGCAGTGTCCTCTTCTTCCCAATTTGGTAATAGCTGTATGGCTCAGAATTCTTTTCCATCTTTCTGGTGTTGGTATGCTGAGAGAGCAGTAATTTGGCAAAAGGTACAGCAATATTCTGTAAATCTGCCCTGTAGGCAAGTCAAAACCATTATTTGTAGCAGCAACCTCTCATAAAGGCTGGCAGCTGTTACATGTCCTGGAGTTAGTGCTGCACCCCTCCCTGCCTGCTGCTGTGGCAGGAGTATTGAATGTCCTTACCAGGTTGCTCACCTTCCACTGCTCTAGCATTCAGCAGAGCATTTCTGCCTCAAAGTATCCTGGGTCTTTTCAAGACTAGTGACTTTCTTTTTAATTCCAATTTTTAAACTTATTATTTAAAATCTAGTATGTTTTTAATTAAAAAAAAAAAAGGCCTTGCCTTTTTCTCTGCCTTTACAAAGTACAGCTATTGAGATTTATCTTTTCTTCCACACTTCAATTAAACTGTTTAATTGGTACATTCCTTCTAGCCTAATGCTGTGTGTCTTCCTAATGCTTTAATATCATTATACTTCATACTCCATTTTGTAAAATTTCCATTGTGCATCACTGGCCTCAGTGGCATAATCTGATTTCTTCTTGCTTGTGACAAAACAAAGTTTCTCCTATATATTATCACCTGCCTTACTTCAAACATCTTGCTGAGTATAGGCTGGGCAGAGAATTCACTCTTCTTTGTATGCCCTGCAGTAACTTAGACAAGTACTAGAGCCTGCCATGCTGAGTTTGGGACCAGATAACAAATTCCAGGCATGTTTCCCAAATAACTTCATTAAAATACAGCTTAAGCCAATTCAAAAACTGTATCTAATGACCATAGCAGTCAACTTAAGAATTATTAGGAAGAGATGCACTTTGAACTACCATGACTGTAAAGAGAAGAATTCACAGCTGCTAGTATATATCCCAAGACATGTTTTTATTTCTGCTTGAGCTTAGTACACTATGTAATGGATTTCACATTTCATCTATAATGCATTCACTTCTCTGCATTCAGATTTAACAGACAGACCAGATCTGAAGGGGGAGGTAACCAGACCAATCAAACACAACCATCCCACCCTTGCACTGGGCATTGAACTTCCCCTTAGTGGTAAGATGATACCTGTGGAGTAGAAGCACAGTACACACAGCAGCAGTTCTGCATACCCCATACCACAGCTCAGTCATGGACCCAAACTAGGGCTGGCTCGAGTTATGCTGTCATAATAACTCTGATTTTTCCATGTGGTTTAAATTATGAGGTATCTACACAAGGTTAATTGTCTTGCCAGAAAGGGCTCTTGTCTTCTTCAGCTCAATACCTTATGTATACCAAGGCTCCCACTTTGACATGTCAGCACCTGGAAAGCATTAGCTATCAGAATGGTACAGTTCATTTTCTTGAGATGCAGGTAAGAGATACCATCTCTTGAAGGAGTATTAATTTTACATTCTCTGTGTAGTTCAAGATAGCCCTAACATGGTCCTTCATCCTTGTACACAATCTTTAGAATTCCTCTCTTTCCCAGCGTCCCTGCAAACTTGTGTTACGTAATGGTAAGATACACCAAAACATCAGTTCCTTTTGCATTACCTGTTATTAGCATCTTCACAGGTACCTATCTGCAGCAATATTGATGGTAGTATCAAACCAGTTTACTTAAATCTGTCCATTTTTTTTTCAGCTTACATTTCTTCTACCTCAGTTCCATCCCTCTTTCAAAAATCAGTTCTATCTTCTGACTCTTTGCTGAACATGAGAAGTGCTATGTAGTTGTAGCCTTGCCAGGAGGAATTAGATAAAATACTGTGAAGTGTTTTGGTGAGAGAAAAGCGTTCTGGACAGATAGTAAGTTTATTCATACATCCACCATCTGGTCTTCTGCATTTCTGGAACTGAGTGTAATTATATGCTGAAAAAAAGGATCCTTAAAACTGGTTGCTTTAAATAGGTTCACTCATTTTCAGATGGCTTTTGTCTTTCTTTTTTCTATCAAGTTCTTCAAGAAGTATTCACCTAATTAAAAAAAAAAAAGCACCAAAAGTATTTGTAGGTATTTCTGTGAAATAAAGCAAAACAATATTCTCATTTCATGTAGGTATTCTGTTCAACAATACAATTGCTCTTACTAGTGTTTTATAGTAATGTAATTCAATACAACAGCACTTTCAATACATACAGTAGGGATGTAAAAAACCAAACCCAACCCCAAAACCCATAACCCAACAAACAACCTCTCTACCCCCAAAATCCTGGTTTTCCTCATGCCCAATTTTATGAAATAGCTCTGCTTCTCTGTGCTTTCCAACAGGGAAAGAGGTAGAGATTTAATTTAAAATTAATTCCTATTTCATAAAGTATCAGCAACTTGTAGTGAAACCTGCTATAAATCTTGTTTGAGCTGATACTAAAACATTCTGAGACAGAAGGTGCCCCAGATGAGTCTTCTCTGCTCCCTCCTTAAGAAAAAGCAGGATGTTGGACCTACACAACAGTTCCGTTAATAGCTGCTACTTAATACGCTGAAAAAGCATTGCTATAAATGTGTCTAATTTCTAGGGCACTGTAAATAAATTCTGCCCAAAGCAACAAACATCACAAACAACAAAGAGGCCCATTAAACCCTCAAGTGTCCAAGAGGCAGAAGGTAAAGGAAAACTTGCAAATTGGGTGCCCTTATCCTGCCTCACACATTAAGTAGCATACAAACGAGGTTTGGCAAAAAAATGGCTTAAGCAGCACAGCAGTTGAACAGATACAAATTACTGTCATACTGGTGCATTTACATGACCTACAGATGATAGTAAATGCAAATAAAAGATGTGTATACGAGGTGTCCTTGAGCTAAGGTGAGCTTTGTTGCACATTACTTCACCATTTTAACTTCATCTATTAAAATGTTATGTGCTGAAGAATCTCATGCTTTTCAGTGATTTACCTGCTTTATAGGAAGAGCGCACTAAAGGCCCGCTCGCAGTGTAATGGAATCCAAGATCATTTCCTACTTTTTCCCAGTATTTAAATTTTTCAGGAGTTATGTACTCCTCAACCTAAGTGAAAAGAATTCATTTTGATCAGGTATAAATGCAAAGAAAATGGCTATAGCTAGCATGTAGTGACATGAAATACAGTCAAATCACAAGTCCAAAATTTTATACTCCAAAACTTTCAGCAAAGTCACTGACTTTTCTTTCATTTTCTTTAGAATCACAGAATGGTTTGGGTTGGAAGGGACCTTAAAGATCATCTAGTTCCAACCCCCTGCCATAAGCAGGGACACCTTCCACTAGACCAGGTTGCTCAAAGCCTCATCCAGCCTGGCCTTGAACACTTCCAGGGAGGGGGCATCCACAGCTTCTCTGGGCAACCTGTGCCAGTGTCTGACCACTCTCACAGTGAAGAATTTCTTCCTAATATCTAATCTAAATCTACCCTCTTCCAGTTTAAAGCCATTTCCCCTTGTTCTGTCACCACCTGTCCTTGAGAGCCCCAACTCTCTCAGCCTGCCTTTGCAGGAGAGGTGCTCCAGCCCTTGGATCATCCTCGTGGCCTCCTCTGGACTCCTTCTAACAGGTCCATGTCTCTCTTGTGTTGGGGGCTCCAGGCTCCCAGCTCCAGGCCACATTATTTGCTTTTCATATTTAGCTGAAAAGTTTAGAATTTAGTTTCCAGTTGTTGCTTTATAATTTTCTTCACTGTTTTTGAATGGTCCTTTTGAGCAAACCTTTTTCTCTCCAAATCAGTAAAAAAAAATACAATAGTCATACAAATCTCTTCATGAACTGTACTTCAGTGCAAGTCAGTAACAGAACACAGACTCAAGCTCTGGACAGATTACAGAAGGAGAAAAACAGTAATTTCCCCAGCTGAAGTGGCACCATTAAGGGAGAGCCTATGAGACAGGGAAGGGGAGCTGGCTTAAGCCATTATGTTTGAGGCATACACCAAGACTCTGTTTTTCCAGATCCTGCCTCAGCTCCAGCTGTCTCCCGAGCTAACAGCAGCAGTAGGAAGTCTGCAGAAGATGGAAGGGATTAGATAGCTAAGGTCATTTTTATTGAAGAGTCCATAACAGATGAAGATCGGGTTAAACAAGGAAGGAAATTTTTCCCAACGTCCACAGTTAAGGTAAGGATGCATACCAAGCTTCAGTTTAGAAAGAGGAAACTTGACTGTGCAAGGTACAGACCATAACGCTGCCTGGAAATTAAAGGCATTTTTACCTTTAGGTGACGTTTTGTCGGTTGCATGTACTGTCCTAGGGTCAAACAATCTACGTCTGCTTCCCGCAACACTGCAAAACCAAAATTCCTTGTTATTGGCAGAAGGATCACAAAGGATTGTTAGCAATTAGAGAACACCCTCCTTCCAAGTCTGAGCAAAGGTCACCCCACAGCACCCTGCAGGGCTTATGTTCTGCTCTCCAGCAAAGGGAACTTGCAGCCTCCATGCGCCAGGTACCCCGTTCCGAGCTCCGCGCTGCTGCAAGACCTGAGCTATCTAAAGCTGGAGAGAACACCACTGCGCTGCACTCCCTGCAGTCGCACGCCTCACTGCAGAGATGACATGCTCTCCTCTTTTTTATCTTGCTGCTTTTCACTGTGTCTTTATTTCAGAGCTTTCACTTGACAAAAAATGGATGTATGCACATAGACTTGGCACCTCTCCACTGTTTCAAGAGACTTCAGGCTGAAAAGATGTGGCCAGTTCTAAAGAGCTATAAATCAGGGGAAATTGCCAACATCTTTTGCCAGTTTTACACACTTAAGGATGTATGTTGGTTTTCAAGCCTGCAGAATTTCATAAATTTTGTCTGCTAAACTTTGAGAATATACTAGAATCAATATACAGCAAATGAGTTTGGATAGTCAACTTACAGGAAAATCCAGACACCTGATAGTCAGCTAGCCTGAGGAATTAGTTCACTGCAGCTAGCAGGGTATTCTGAACAAAGGGATGGCTGAGGAATCAGATTTTGCATGAACATCTCTGTATGTTCTGGCTATGTGGGCTGGTTGCTGCACGTGAAATAGGCAGAAAAGACGGTGATTTGACTACAGCATTACACTCACCGTTATTGTGTAATCTTTGCTTAGACTGACATGGTTCTGTAAAGAAATTTGTTTGGAATCAGCATGTTTACATGTTCTTTAACTCATAGGCAGAGGAGGGAAAGGGAACAGAACTAGAGTAACTGCACAAAGGTGGTAGGTAAAGCTTGGCTCCAAATACATCCATGAAAGTGAGCTGAAAACAAATTGCACCAAATCTGAACTTTCAATACTCTGTGGCTAGGAAATGCTAGGCAGGAAGAATGAGAAAATCAGGAAATGTAATTTCATGGTCCAGACTGTAAGACAGCTGTAGAAAAACTAGACTACATTCTAAGTATGAGTTGTTGTGGCATAAAATGCCAGGTAGACATTCTTTCAGGATATGGGAGAAATGCCATATACAACGTAAGTGCATTGCATTCATTCACTTACCACTGTGAACTTTTCTCCCCTTAAAAGTATATTTATATTGAAACATAAGAACATGCTACAACTCCAAGGATAATAACTTTTTTTAACATCTAAGTAAGACAAAATAAATTATTTTAATCAATAAGGTCTGCTATTTCTAAAAAGAATGCACAATGAGCCAACTATGTTGCAAGCCCATTATTTAAGTATTACAAATATAAGATTATTAATATAGTCACACAAAGACAGTTATAACTTCCATTGAAATCAAGAGGAGCTGGATCTACCTGTCAAACTGAAAGCCATATGAAGGCAAAATATTTCAGAAGTTCAATCTTTTTTAACCAAACTGGTTTTTTCTCTATAAAGCTTAGAAAACATTTCCTGCACCAGCAAACTGATTTGCATGTAGAGGCAAAAATGCTCACAACTGTTTTCTAACGCAGTAAAATTAATACCTGTGAATTTTGGCATATATTTCAACACCAACTTACATTTCATTGTGGAATATACTTGTTCATCAGTCTCGCCTAGCCCCAGCATAATGGAGGTTTTAGAAATGACGCCGGGCTGGACCTCTTTAGCGTGCTTCAGCACACGAAGGGATTGCTCAAAGTTGGCTCGGGGATCACGGACCTTCCTTTTCCCATTTTCAGCACATGGGGAAAAAAACACACGAAAGGGCACACAGGAGTTAGAGACGCCAAGAAAGGTGCGTTCTGGTTCCACAGAGTGAAAACGGCAACTTAGAAGTTTTAGCTGTTGAGTTTGACACCGGCTGAAAACGCCTCAAAGCAGCGCGAGCGACAAGACGAGCTCGGCTTGAGTAGCAAAGCCGGGCCCCACGGCGCTGGCTGCGGCCGCCCGCCCTGGCCCCCCGACCACAGCGGGCTGGGGGTGAGGCGGCGGTCGGGGGTGTGGAGGCAGGTCGGGGTGAGGCGGCGGGCACGGAGGCGGGTGTGGGTGAGGCGGCGGGCGGGGGGCACGGAGGCGGGTGTGGGTGAGGCGGCGGGCGGGGGCGCAGAGGCGGGTGTGGGTGAGGCGGCGGGCGGGGGGCTCAGAGGCGGGTGTGGGTGAGGCGGCGGGCGGGGGGCTCAGAGGCGGGTGTGGGTGAGGCGGCGGGCTGGGGCGCGGCCCCCGGCCCAGCGGGGAGGCGGCACCGCCCGAGGGCGGCTCCAGGGCCGCGGCGCCGGCGCCCTCTGCCGGCGGGCGGCGGGCACGGCGGCAGCGGCGGGACGCGCGCGGGGCATGCTGGGAGCGGGGCCGCGCCATTTCGCCCTGCGCCGCCCGGCCCGGCCCACGGCCTGGCCCGGCCCGCTCGGCACCCGCAGCTACAGCTTCGGTGCGGCCCGAACAATCGGCTCCGGCTGCCCCTGCCACGCAAAGCCCTCCCTCTCTGGCCGTAGTTCCTGCACGCCGCTGCCGCTCACCTCTGCAGTTCTGGCACCGTTTCCACGTTGTGGGCGTACACATCCAGTCCCGACAGCGCCACTTTCTCCACAGCTCCGAGGTCCCCTCGGAAGTCGGGAGTGAGGCATTCCACCAGGATTTTTGAGTTCCTGAAAAGGCGAGACAGAAAATGAACACATCTGTGGGATTTGTATCACTGCTGCTAATAAACTCAATACAGCGAAAAACCAAACAAGTAAATAAATGATGCTCTGATAAGCAAAGTCAAGTTAATCCAGGATACGCTTCTAAACCAACAGATTTCTGCAAATACTTGTATTGCAATTTTAAAAAAACCCTTTATGTGTTCTAATTCCCAATTTCACTGATACGAGCTGAAATAGAATGAAAGCCAAATAATAAATATAATGGCCAAATAATCACATTCACTGTTTATACGTGATTTTTCACGTCTTCGTTGTAGGTTAACGTAACACAAGTTTAATATCATAGTCCCAGAACACTGAGGAGCTACAATCCCGCCTGCTGCCCTGGAATCTGATCTTGGTGTCCAGGAGCCAGATTTCAGCTCAGAAAGGCGGATGGGGAAAACTGCAGGAACCTTCTGAGCCCCAAAGATGCATGGGATAAAGACTCAAATGAGGGGATACGAATTAAATACGCAGGCAGACAAGTATGCTATCGAAGGGCATACAGGCACCGATGCAGAGAGTGAAGAAGGCATAGCTAGGGAAAGCAGGAGCAACCACAGGCTTAGAAACAGCCATTGTGAGGAGACACAAAGCAATCTGATCACTACTGAAAGAGAAACTTGACTGCTTCTGTCATGTGGTGACACTGTTATCTAAATCCAGTGTTTGTGCCCCAAGCTTCAAGAATGAACATGCCTCAAAAGTATGTACTCATTTCCTGGTAAACCAGCTGCCTGTTCAAAGAAATAATCCAGAGCTTAACTTTAAATAAGCCTGGGCTAAATTGGAAATGCATCCAAATCCAAAATACCTTGGGTCCATTATATGAGAAAGATGAAAAACAGGAAAAAAAAAGGGACACAGATAGGCTAAAGGCAGATTTTTGTGACTATTCTAGCTAAAGGCAGTTTTGACCTATATGCAGTACCACGTTCTAAAGTTGTAATAATGATAGTGATATATCAAAAATATACCTTTCTTTGAGATGAGAGACTGTCTTTGCAAAGTGTTCTGCTCCACCATCAGGCATATCTAGAAACATTTAAATTACTCAGATAACTTTTCTGTTCAAGAACTGTATTTACTTATTAGCAAAGCCACAAAAAATCCTGCCGAGTCACACTTAAATGCAAACGAATAAAGCAGTTCTTAGTCAAACCCCACTCTTACCTTACTGCTTATGCCAAAGGTTTACAACAGATATTCTACCAAGCCTTGTCCTGCACAAAGTCTAACTATGATTGTTTAGGGCAAACTTCAAATGTTTACTTCAAACTGACCTCTCTCTAGGTTCATTGTCAGCCTGAGCACAGAATGGCTTTATCTATTCATGGTTTTGGTCCGAGAAACAGTTCCACTAAACCTGAAATATATATGTATTATTGCTCTTTTATTGTAAGCCACTTCAAAGCTACTGGACTGTCCATCAAACTATACTGAACAGTCTTCACAATGGTTTTCCCCACCTATGTGATGTCACCACAAAGCAGCTACTACAACCTTAGAAAAAGGCAGCTTTCAGTTTTGTGAAGTATAATTTCTTCCAGGTTTAGGTTTTGGAAGGAAGTTCTGTAATGGTATAGCACACGAATGTCTGTGGGAATAATTCTGCTGATCAAATAGTAGAACTTCATGTATATGTATTTTGAAAAAAAAAAAAGTTAAAGTATTTAATAAAATACTGCAATATTTTAGTAACAGTGTAACTTCTGTTATATTTCACTAGACAGAGAAAAACACTAAGAATACATAGAAGCTTTCCAAAATTCCAGCACTGTTGACTCCTTTAAAACAGTAATCCTCAGCAACTGCGCTGAGTGATACGTGTTTATCAAGCTCTGTGCTTACTGACCAGGTAAGGCACATGGGAGCTTAAACTGGAAGACAAGAGAGACAACATACTAACCGTCTCTGTCCACAGATGTCAGTACAACATAATCCAAGCCCCACTCAGCTATAGCCTTTGCTGTGTTGTAAGGCTCCTCGGGATCCAGTGGAGGTGGATTTTTTGCTGTCTTTACAGAACAAAATCTGCAACCTCTAGTGCATGTGTCACCCATCAGCTGAAATAAGAAAGACATTCCTGCCTTTACATTGTACACATCACTGTTGCTCAGCTGAGAAACAGTTGCATGAGCTAGCTCAGGCAAATCCCAATACTAGGCAAAACAATGAGGACAGTGATTTACTTGAAATTTCTCGTAATAAACCCACTGCACTACAGTAGAGATCCAACAATACACTAAAACCAGCTCAAATATTGACAGAATACTTAAGAAATGGTTAATGGCTCACCATAATAGTAGCAGTAGCTGTAGCATATTCACCACCTCCCCAGCATTCTCCAATGTTGGGACAACGTGCTTCTTCACATACCTAAAGGTAAAAGACACTAATGTACCTGGGTTTTTTTCAATGTTGCTATTGAAAATTATTATTATTATTATTATTATTATTATTATTATTATTATTATTATTATTATTAATCAACTTCAATAGTAGCCTACAAACAAAACATAATTGATGATAACTGAGGAGATTAACAGTTACATGTTGCTCTGTGGGAATTCAGTAGAATAGCTAGGAAGAATTGTTTCCTGACATCCATTACCATTCTCTTCCTCTTTACAGCTCCAAAACTTCTCAACCACATAACTGCCTTATTAATTAGTACAGATTGTCACTAACATTTTCAATTTAAAAATTAATATAATGTTCACAAAGTCTATGATTCATCAAAGCGGGATCTTACTCTGAAAAAAAAAAATAAAGGAAAAAAGTTCTCCATGCCTACCCACCACTTTTTACCATCTGGAAGGTATATTTAATGACATACATGTATTTCTAGATTTTTTTTTCATGCAAAACACATATGTAACTCTGAAATTGTGTGTGTTTCCATTAAAAAGTCACACAGAGCATCTTCTGATCTCTTTCATGATGCAAGTAGTAAACCCTAGTTATTAAAATCACAACATGAAAAACATGAAATACTCTGTTGGATTTGTCTTCATTCCTTATGGGCAAAATTCACTGCTGGCAACAAGCATCAGCATGGGGCTTGGTTTCAGCACTGAAGGATCATGCAAGACACAATTTCTAGCTGTCTTCCACAGGGAAATAATTTTGTTATCTGTAAAAAATGCCTTATTTCTACAGAAAAATTTGGTTGGTACTAGATTTACCGTATGAAGATTTAAACTTCTCAAGGTATTCTTTAGTTTATTGTAGTTTTTTCCCATGGGAATCTTTGTTTTCAGCCATGGAGGAAGTCGCAGCCTAGAAAATATCACGCAAACATAAAGATTATTTACATGGTAAGCTTCCATTAATGTCATACATCCACTTTAATTTGTTACGGATCCCAGCTAGGAAAGGTTCCTCAAAAACTGCCACAAGTCAGCAACCAATATTAACATCCTTCATAGTCATAATGGACTTCTCTCTTCCATGTTTATCATCATCCCAGCATTCAAGAGCAGGAGTTTGTTGCCACTGGAAGGTTTAAAACTGTTAACTGTACCGGTGGGATTTAACAGTGCCACACTGGAGACTGCAACAATTAGCGGCAGTGTATGTTGCACAGCTATTACAGAGTCTAATCAAATTTATAACTGGAAATATGGGCGGGTTTAAGCAATTTTTAATTTAATCTTAATTTGTTTGCTTTACTCTATCAATACATTTTTTTCAACACAAAGCAGAATACACGCACCTACTGATGTATAATTCTAATTTAATACAGGCCATGGCACAGGTACTCAAATGAGAAAACATAACTATATCTTCGTGCTTGTTACATAATTTGAAGTTGATAATGTAAATATTTGTCCTTTCTTGAAAAACTATGAAGTTGGCAAGCCAGTACAATAAAATACATTGTATATATTTTGTAGTTAATACTAAACATGCAAGATGCTACATGAAAGCAACTACAGTTGTTTGAAATCACACTTACCTTTCTCCTTTCTGACGCTTTAAATTGCCTTTATACTCAGCCCACACACTCTTGTCTGACAAATCTCCAGATACAAAGTCTTGTAAATCTGGTCCATTTTGCAGAAACTCTTTTTTCTCCTCTGGCAAAGAACCTGACGTTCTGTACTGGTTACACACGTGGCTCCCAGACACCTAAAAGAAGCAATACTGTAGTTTACTGAATTATAAGTGTACTAGCGTTATAGACCAAACAGGCGCCTTTCCTTTTGGTGGTTGATGTACGCTTGCTTTATAGAGTTTGTGTGAGCCTCTTCCCAACTGCCTCGAAGCTAAATAGAAAATGGATGCTCTTTCTCATTTTAAGTCCTGTGAAACAGACAAAAAAAGCATGATCTCTTCCAAAATAACTTAGTACCAATCTAAGCTATACAGGCTTTGGGTGTGAATGGCACCGTGCGGGTTAATTCGAGCCGCCGGGGCTGACGGCCGGGACGGTGCGCGGTTCGTTGCTGCCCTGCCCCGGCGGGGACGGGGGCGATTTCGACGGAAGCGTGGCACCGGCCAGGATCTCAGCGGCGGGGCTTGAAGCGGACGGGATCCGTGGCTCGGTTTTTCACCCCTTCCCGCCATGCCGGCCCCGGTGCGTGTGTGCAGGCCCGCAGCAGCAGCCCCGTCCGCCTCCCGGCCCGACGCCAGCCCTGCGGCGCCGGGGACGGCCCAGCCAGGGCTCTGCCCGCCGCCAACCACCGCTGTCACGCCCCGCGACCCAGCCAGGCGGCCTGCAGCCATCAACAGACGAGCCCGAATAACGGCATCGTCTTCTGCCGCCACGATGCACCCCGTCCCCTCACGGGGGACCGGCCCGAGGTGTCCCTACTGCCGGACGGCAGCGCCCACCCCGGTGCGCTTCTCACCCGCCATCCGGCAGCCCCCTGCGGCGCCCGGCCCTGAGGCGGTGCTCACTCACCCGTCCCTGGGACCCCAGCAGCAGCCGCCGGGCGGCCGTGGCGACGGCGGCGGCCCCGCGGCAGCGTCCCCGCGGCAGCAACGACATGGCGGCGCCCACGGAGCAGCCGGGCCGGTTCGCCCGGCCGGCCCGAGCGATCCTCTCAGCGCTCGGCCGCCCCCCCTGTCCGCCTCAGTCAGTTCACGCACATCGGGCCTCGGCTACTCTTGCCTCCTGGACGGGTACCTCGGCGTCATGACGTAGGCGAGCCGGGAGCGGCTACAAGTACGTGATGACGTCAGGCGCTGTCTCTTTCCGGTCTGCCTGCCGCCAGGTGAGGTGCGGGTCGGCTGCGGCATCCGGGGCCATCCGCCGCCGCAGCCCCCCCCCAGCGCCCCACCCGGGCGCGGGCAGCCTCCCGGGGCGCCGCCGGGCCCCTCCGCCGCGCCCTGTCCCAAGCCCGGCGGCGGGGCGGCCCCCGGAAGGGCCCATCCCCAGCTGCCCCCGCGCCCAGGCTCTAGGCCCGAGCTGGGCCCCGCTGGGGTGTTGAGCGCCGAGGCCGCCGCTTCTCGCCGCCACTTTGGCTCCCGCGCCCGGGTGGGATGGACGGGTGCTGGAAGCGGGACCCGGCGCCGCGGCGGCCCGGCGGTCCGGCGGTGACAGAGGCGGGAGGGGGCTCGGTTCGTCTCCGTAGTTGTGCGTTCCGGGTACGTGCGGGGGAGGAGCGGCAAGGGCGCAAGGAAAGGGCTTTACCGTGAGGGTCTGCAGCTTCTTTCGCTTCTCCTTTGTAGAATGAAGACCATTCTCAGCAACCAGACCGTTGACATCCCCGAGCAAGGTGCGTCTGCGTGTGGGCTTGGGAGGCGTTTTGTGGTGCTGAGCCCGCAGCCGGTTAACGCCTGTCTGTCTTTGATTCCCAGTGAGTGTTTCACTGAAGGGCCGGACAGTCATTGTAAAGGGCCCCAGAGGAACTCTGCGAAGAGATTTTAACCACATCAATGTGGAGCTCTCTCTGCTGGGAAAGAAACACAAGAAGGTGAGTGCTGCAGAGGTCGTTTCTCTGCCCAGAGAGGGAGGGAAGCTTTCCCATTACCTTAAAAACTTGTTGGTAACATAGGAGATTGAGGCAAGATGCGTAGCTGCAGGTACCGTGCTGGCTGTTTTGCTTATTCCTGTGTTTTATGAAAGAGCCAGGTATCATGAAACTTTGGGACCTGCTGTGACATGATGAAAGTCTTGCAGGTCTATGATATGTTGGAGTGAATTTGTTGATTGATTTCTTTTGTAATTGCAGTCAGATGGTTGCTGGGAAAGGGATTGGTTGTTGTATCCTGTGTCTTAAAAACTGACTAATTCTAGCTATATAAAACTAAATCTCTACATTTAATGTCTGGAAGTGGGAGAGCAGATGTTTTCTCAATAAAGGCGTAATATTTTTGTATGGCCTTAAGAACTATAAAAAAGGGAAATGATGTCTGGTTTCAGCTACTTTTTCACAAGCACCTGGTGTTCCATTGAAACACTGGACCCCCAATGTTTTGTTACAGCGTTGGTAGGTCCTACGTGGGAGGCTGACTTTGAAATGACGTGTTCATGTTTAGCATTTGGTAGCACACCCTTCAGCTTTAGATGCCAGAGTATCCCAGCTTCTTTGACGATTTGTTAGTAGTGAGGCATAATGAAAAGAAACATTTCTCATACATGGGAGTTAGGACTTAAAAGACTTGAGCTAGGTGGGCCTTTAATAGTCTTTAAGAGAAACAGTGTATGTATGTGCTGTTGTTAGGTGGGCTTTTACGTAGTTTATCTAAACTTTTCACTTTTTGTCACAAAAAGGTTTTGGTTTTTGTTTTCAAGTGTAACTGAAAGCTTTGTTAATTTTAGTTATTTAATTTTTTTGCACAGCTACGTGTTGACAAGTGGTGGGGTAACAGAAAGGAGCTGGCAACAGTTCGCACGATTTGCAGCCATGTACAGAATATGATAAAGGGTGTTACACTGGTAAGTTTTATTTTGGAATAGGATAACTCCTGTCATTTTTGTTACAACAGGCATCCTTTTACTTCAGTGAGAGCTTTTCTAAGCATCCAAGATGTAGCTTTCTCTTTCTGCATACTTTTTTTCTTGCACTTGCTGTCAGACAAGTTCTGCAGGTGGAAGAAGGCGTGAATGACTCTTGGCCTTAGTGTCTTGCCCTTGTTAAGAAACTGTTTTCAATATATCTTGGGTTTAGATTTCTCCAGTAAGCTTAATGCATCTGTTTTACCTTTTGGCCATGTTCTGCTTTCAGTATCTGATGGTGTCCTTTACCATAGGGCTTTCGTTACAAGATGAGGTCAGTGTATGCTCACTTCCCAATCAACGTAGTTATACAGGACAATGGCTCACTTGTGGAAATCCGAAACTTCTTGGGAGAGAAGTACATCCGCAGAGTGCGCATGAGGCCAGGTGAGCGTGTCTGGATGCGTACTTTAATGCTTCTGACTAGGGTTTCTAAACCATTTTCCTTAGGTACTGATACAGGAGATGGTGAATGATTGTTGAAGCAGCATTTGTCTGTTTGAATTTATGTAATCTTGTCACACCTTTGCCGCTGTTTAGATTTATAATTAATAATGCTCTTGTAATTTATTTTTGGTAATGAAAGCTAGCTAATAACTAGTTTGGAGCTAGGTGTTGTCATACGAGTTACAAGGAGCCCAAGGTTTACTTTTGTCATAGTGAGATCTTGACAGTGTTCATAGTAGGTAAGCCACAGGTGCTCAGTTTTAGATTTGTGTTTCTGTTTTAAACATTGTACATGAACTAGTCCCACACCACGTATTTTTGTCTTTGAAGTGTTCTATGTTGAATTTCCCGATTGTCTAGGAGCACGTATGATAAACTTCAAAATTACTGCCTTGGTTGTTGGTCTTGCATCTTGCATACTTGGGAGTTTTAGCAAGATGTCTAGCAGAGTGGGCATTTGATGGAGTTTGTTAAACTTGAAAAGGAGGAGACAAAGTAGTTCATAAGCACAGTTACCTTAAGACTGTAGGGAAAGCTTCCCATAATAATTTTTTTGATAGTTCTGGTGAAGGTATGGGTAAGGATATGTATTGTGAGTGATGGTGTTTTGGGGTGGCTTTAGATGAAAGCATCAGGCTTGTCCAAAACCACTGGTAGATGTTGTATGGGGTTACTTACAGCAGCTTTGATTTGGATTTACTGTGGGATATTAAGGGCAGGTTTGATTATTGTATTTCTTTTTCTAAACCACTTCCAAGATAGTCAAGTGCTGGCTTAAATAACATCTATTGACTAAATAGATCAAATGATAAATGCTTACTTGTGTTACTGTCCTTGCTAGTGAAAGTTTCCAGTTAGACTCTTGACTGTCCTAGAGTTTACTCCTTGTGAGTATACACAGTGTTGCTAGTTTAAATGTGGTGCTTGACATGTCAGGGGGCAGGGGGTTTTTTAATGACTCTTGATTAGAGTGAATCCAGTTTTGTCTTAATGAACATAAGAATGTGGAAAGTGGCACCACCTAGCTGACAAAGGCATACTGGCAAAATCCTGGCTTCTGCAGTGTTGGTGATTAATGCTGTAGTGTAGTAGCATTTAAGTAGGAATACCACTTAGCTGCTTTCAGTGCAGAGCATAACTTTCACTAATTGTGCACTGAAACCGTGAGGGAGGATGATCCTGGAAGGGGTTTAGGGGACTCTCTTAGCATTAAGTCATAGAAGTTAACTTACTGCTCAGAATACTACTTTCTGTATCTGTAAATGGTGACAGGACAGGAATACTGTTTCTTCACCAACAATGGAGGTTGTGTGTTATCCCTTCTGTAGGTGTTTCCTGTGCAGTATCTCAAGCCCAGAAAGATGAGCTGATCCTTGAAGGGAATGACATTGAATTGGTCTCCAATTCAGGTTTGTGATGTAGATGCATGGGAAGATTTAATGATACGTCCACTTTTAGCTGCAGATGTCAGCTTAGCAAGCTGTCTTTTTTTCTCAAACCCTGAGGTAAATGACAGCTGAATATTTTTTTTTTCATCTAGTCATTGTAATTGCTTTTCCTAATTTCTTCAGCTTTTTCTAAACTTAAAGATACTTTTATACAATCCACATAAGCTTTTTTTTTTTTGAGTCAACATCGATGGCCTTTTTGGCACCAAACTTTTCACCTTTTCAGTTGTATCGGTGTGCAGTAATAAAGTGTCACTGCCCCGAGTTTCCAGTATGTGCTCAGTGAAATGCATTCTGTTTTCATTAGAACTGTCAGGATTTCAAGTTGGTAATTCACTTCTCCAGGTGACAGTTTCATCTGTTAGTTGAGTAAACAAAGGCTATTTATTAGCTTGGACCTCTTGCTTTGTGCTAATGGTCTTGTTTTATTTGCAGCTGCCTTGATCCAACAAGCCACTACAGTTAAAAACAAGGATATCAGGAAATTCTTGGATGGTATCTACGTCTCCGAGAAAGGAACAGTACAGCAGGCAGATGAGTAAAACTCCGATAGGTTGGTATCATCTTACGCAGATCGCACATCTTCTGTGTAGAGGTGGTTGCTTGATCTGGGAACTTGATAAGGTTTAGCTGCTGTAACAAGGCTGTGGTTAAGCACATTCCCAACAGGGATGCAGTTGTGCTTGTAAAAAGCATCATAAGGGGTATCACAGAATGTAACTTCTGCTAAGTCTCTTGACAGCAACTGCCCATCTCTCATCAACTTGGTATTATACTACTGTATGGAGAAATGTCTAACTCAGGTGCTGTATCCTGTGCTGTGCATGCTGGTTACAATGGTGGCTGAGAATTTAAAACCAGCTGACCTAGCCTGACAGACTGGTTTACAGCTACTTACAGAGAAGACTTTCATGGACTAATGTTTCTCCTGCTTGGACACTGACTTCAATGAAAGTGGCCAGCACATAATTTATATATAAAGGTCTTCTGTGTAGTTTGTGTATAAATGCTTGTAAACAAAAGTCAGTTTGGCTATTTAACAGTGTGTGCACACATTTGCTAATGAAGTTGAGTACAGGGATTTTGGGGTAATTCAAGAATTTGAACTACTAAAGGAATTTGATACATTTCAGCTATGTTTGGTTCCATACATGGTACACAACACTTGTGCAGAATGAGACAGGCTGATTTGCAGATAAAATAGATGTTGTGTGCCTTCTGAACCTAAGCTTAAGACAGGATGCAGATGAAGTGAGTTTCATACTTTTTTTTTTTTTTTTAATCATCAGCCAGGTATCAGACACTTCCAGGCTGCTGAAAAATGATTTTTAGTGCTGTTCCAAGTTTCTTGAGAGTTGGAACAACCTGTTACCTGCTTGGTAAACAGTCCTGAGCTGTTGTGTTTGAAGGCATCTTTAAGTAATCTTGTCTGAATAAAATTAAGGAAATTCTTTGAGCTATTAATGTCTGTCTTGCATTAAAACTGTCAGATAAATCAACTTGTCATAATGTCTATACACTTCCAGTTTTGCGTTTGCAGTGCTAAAACCTTTCTAAAAGCTCTTAACTTTTTATTTACAGTTGTCTGATCCTGAAACAAACCGCTATGAGACATTACATCAGCAAGTATTGGATTGAAGAATCTGATACAAAACCCAAACACCATGAGAGGTTTAATAAAATAAAACATATTTCATATCTTGGCCTCTGTTTTTTTTTTTGTTGTGGGGCTGTTTTTTTGTTTGTTTGTTTTTGTGTGTGGGGGTGTTGGTTTTGGGTTTTGGGGGTTTTTTTTGAAAATAAATGAATGGTGATTGCATGAACCTGTTCAAGATCTTTGACTTTTGGAGAAGCAGATTGTCATGGGGTAATGCAAGGTATTGTTAGTGCTGTGAGGACATTCAGGCTGAATGAAATCTGATGGTTTGGAAACTTCCTGATGGTGGAACCAGCCTGTAAAGCCATGAAGTGGTAGTTTTAAATGATAGCATTAAGAAATAGCAAAAGCATTGTACTCACAGAAAGGAGACTAGTGTTCTTCTCACATTATTTCAGAACCTGTAACCAATGATGGCAAAAACTGATTTCTATGTACAATTTCTGGAAGGGGAGTTCAGACTTGTCATGAGAGAATCTGAAGTAGATTAAAATTGGAATCAGTGGAACCAAATTTATAAGACTATTTAAACCAAATAGAGATGGAAGTAGTAGTCTGAAAATACAGTTTGATTAAGGAAACCAAGGACTTGACCTGAGAGTTCAGGCAGAGCTTATTGCTGAGCTTCACTGACAGTGATCTGTGTCATCTGAGGATATAGCCCTGGTTTTTCCTTGGTTACTGATCTTGCTATGTAGCAACATTTGGGTGTGTTTCTGTGCTATTTCTGTGCTGTGGTAAAATCCACATTGTAACTTAGTACATTCAGTTTTGAAAAAAGATTCATGGAAAACACTGAGATAGTGCAGAAACATACTTGGCAACAAATTAAGCTGAAGCTTAATACTGAGGAGAGCATTTGCATGCCTAAAAAATTCAGAAAACTGCTCAAAGCACCCTCTTGCACAATCCTGCTGAGTTCAGCAGGGGTGTGTGGTGCCAGTGTGCCCAAGCCTGGAAAAGTAGTGGTACTATGGTACTAAACTTTGCAGATGTGAACTGCATAACATTTTGAAGATGGGTTCTTGTGCTGTTTGAAATGTGCAGCCAAAGGAGCCTCCCAAAATTCTCTGTGTGCCCACAATGCACATGGAATTCAAGAGGCTTTTCTCTGTGCTGTGCTTCAGTTGGTTTCCCCAGTTGCTGTGAGGGATAACCGGTCAGTGGCTTTGGGTGATGGGAGGATGCACGCACCGCTAACACCTGTGCAGTTTGCTGCACTGGTAGAACGTTTTGTAGTGTAAGATGGGCCAGTTCCCCCTCTTTTACTCGTACTTAACTTTGAATTAATGAACCTTCTGTAATGTCGACCAATACTTGAAATAAATCAGAGAAACAGTCTCATGCATTTATGAGCTGAGACTCAAGGTTGGGTTGAGTATTATACGAGTTTGGGATTCAGTCGATGCACATATCCTCAAAGCACTTCCACAAAGTTTGTAGTAGTCTGTAAGTGGCCATGTGTTGTTTATGTTATTGTTTATCATAACATTATCATTTACCTTGTGTTTGATGCTGTCTTATGTGGTCAGATGCCTTATCTCTTCAGAAGCACTGGGGTACAGATAAAGTGTGTCTCTCTGTTTTGGGGACTTTAAGACAAGTCACTAGCTTCTAGTGGGAACAGGTTCGGGGTTTCACTGTGTCTTCAAAATTATACTGGCCACTGGAAAAGAAGGTTGTAAAGTGGCGGAAGGCAGTAGGAATTTAACTGATGCCTCTTCTTGCCCTTTCAATTTCTAGAGCAGCTTCTCTACCCCTTTCCGGAGGTGTGTGGTCCCTGCCTGGCAGTGATGACCTGAGCATGCACTTTGAGGCACTGAGTGAAAAGACTGGCCAGTGTGTATTTAAAATGATGGTACAGTTCTTGGGAAAAACTTGTTGGTCTCATTTTGAGATGGCCAAAACCAGACCAAAGGAAACCTCTGGGTTTGGTACCTGAAAAGTTTAAGTGAGATTATTAGCAGGTTAGTGTATCCTTTAAGAGCATTGTGCCTGAGTTGGTAGCTTTCGTTTAATGCAGCAGTAGCAATAGATTCCTCTCATGGTTTTATCCCACACAGAGCTTGCATAGGCACTTAACCATACATAATACATATTACTGATAATACATACTTCTATGAAAAAGTGCACTTTAGAGGTCTAATATTAATCTCTTTCTTGAGTAGATTAATAGTTACTACTTATGTTCTCTGACAGTAAAAATTTTTAGGGCTGTCCCATTTTGAAGGTGAAAAATAGTGACTGTGTATTATTTTGGCTTATCTCCTGTGGGTCCACTTGTATTTGCTTAAAATGTTAACATCTGATCTCTACTTCACCCAGTATGTAAGAGATGCAGGTATGTTGGTTGACAATGGAGTTAACTTTGCTTTGTTCTTTTAGAGATATCTGCAGAAGCTGGCCCAGCACATTTCATTCTTGGTGTTGTACTTAGTTGAAAAATTGTGGGGTTTAATAACACTTTTATTTGTAAACCCTAACAACTGCAGTTTCATGTGCAACAACATCCATGACATGAATATATATCGCAAGAAACTTTGGTCTGAAGAGGTTCATACAAAAGTGCGTATCAGTTCTCACAGCTTAGTATCTCTTTTCAAGTCAAACTGTTGGAAAGGTTATTCCAAGGCACAGGAGAGTCTTTGTTTGTTTGTTGAAATAGATGAATTTTACTTCTCCATACAGAAAGTGAATAAAAGTGATAGCACCAGAAAGAAATGTCACCGTAGCGCTGCTTCTTCTGCATGCAATTACTTTCTGTTTTCCAACTAAATGCTGGGTGTTTATGACTGGAGTGACTCACGTACTGCTTTTCTACCCTTGTCTGACCTGCATCGTCCCTGCAGAATGCAGTGATGGATCTCCCTGAAACTGGGCTTGTGCCCCCTTTTTAAAATGAAACACAGGTGCGCTGGATGCTTTTTGCCTTAAGACGTTTTCTTCTTTTTCTTTTGTGAAAAACAATAATGGTTAAAAGCAAGATAAGGGTAGAGAAAAGGCAGCAGGCGAAGAAGATGAATGGCTTCTTCTGAGAAATAAACAAGCAGAAGCTGCACTGCTTTTCTTGGTTGGGGGGATCACAGGCTGAATAGTCGGCAGGAAAGCCATTGTTGCTTATCAGGTTATTGTAAAATTGTATTGAAGGCTTTCCTTTTAAATCTGAAGTGAAGAATCCAAATCTGGGCTTAGATTTTTCTTCAGTCAGCTTAAATGCATAGTAGCCTTTAATCTTGACTTTATCAATGTAGTATGCTGTGAAGGGGGGGAAAAAAGGAAACAAATGTTAATAAAAGCTTGCGTGACCTGCAGACCTTCTGGTAATGAGTTCAGATTTCAAGTGATTAATCTATCAATTTATAAAGCATACTTGCACTATAAAATATTTACACTTATAATTAAGTAGAAACAGTGCATCATTGTTTTTTTTAAAAAAGTTAGAATTTGGGAATTTTCTGGACCTACTCTGTGCATGACTATGTTATACTGCTGCACCCAAGTGTTGGTTGAAAATACTTCGATGAAATCATAAATAGTAGTCCTTGGTGAGCAAACATGTCTCCCATTCATGTGAAGTGGAGAATATTGTCAAGGATTTGACCCAGGTTAAACAAGAACATTGTAAATTGGGGGGATCTTTCTGTGAGTACTCTATCCCTGGTATTTGAAAATTAAAACAGAAATACTATGATGAAGTGCCCTTTAAACAAACTTTTCCTTGAATAACTTACTTCCTTTAATAATTTATTGTTCTTTTCTTTGCAACGTGAAATTAGCATGGAAAATAAATCAGCAAATGCTCATTAGTCCTATAGTAATTGAGAAAGAGGTAAGCACTGGAGGGGGAATGCTCTGTTTCTCGTTGGTGTCTAAAAGTAATTTGAATTCATGCTTAGCCATGAGTAAGACCTGTCTCATTTTTTTACATAGCTAGCTCCTAGCAAGGAGAAACCAACATATGGAGACTATGTTTGGGGACAGGTGCCTCAGAAGAGCTTTTAGATGCCCCCTGTCCCGATCAGGGAACTCGTCAGTGCCTGCCAACAGGGAATAAAAGGTGCAAGGAAGGGTTGTAGGTCTCGTTTTGGGTGTATGGTTCAGGTATCGAGGCCTTTCTGGTATCCCGTGGCTTGCTGCTTTCCTTTTAATGTTTGGTTGGAGGAAGAGGGATGGGAGGGGTGAGGTCCCTGCAGCATTCTCATACAATGCGCTGTTGCTAAAGATCATTGCCTTGAATGTTTTTGTCTCCTACCTCCATAATTGTTACTAATTTTTCTTTAAAGTGAAGAACTAGATTTCTGTAGGTGCACAGGAGAAAGCAAGTAGTGGAACAGGAATGAGAGTCTGACACTCCCTTCAACAGCAGTTCCTTAAATATCTGGTAACCTGCTGTATTTCTTCATATGTCTCTCCAGACCTCCTTGGACTTGCTTGTGCTTTCCTGTTCAATGACTCTAGTTCAGCAGCAGATAAGGAAATTCCCACCTTTGTTTGTAAAGTAAAAATTAAAGTTGTCTCTTGGGAGTTGTTGATCTGAAGTGCCACCTCCTACAGACTTCTGAATAGCTTACTCTGCACTATATGCATGCCTGGATGGCTTCTCTTTTGGTTTGAACTGGAAGCAGCTGTGGGCGCGCGTCACTTGAGGGCTTTATGCCCATTGCTTTGTGTTACATCTACCCTGAGTGTGCCTGCAGGATCAGGCCCCTTGGGGGGCTGAACGCTGCTGGCTGCTTCCTGCATCTCAGCCAGAGCTGCCTGCTCTGTCTGGGACAAGTCTTAGGTGCTTGCTTAAGGAATGCCTGGGTCTGTGCCATGGAAGTGGCTCTGGGGAACTTGAATCTGTCATATACTCACCTTTTAAAACCTCTTGTATGTATTTTCCCAAGTAATAATTTCTAAGTTCATCATTGTCTAAGGACTGGTCATCTATTCCATTTGCTGTGATGTAAATATCGATGTCACCGTAGGTTTTTTTAATCCACCCGAGAACTTTACGCACTCCCCAAGGCACCACTGCCAAACGGGAAGGGGAGCTCAGGCAGGTGATATCCTGCAGAAATTGGATGTCACGATCAAATTCATACTGGCTCCCATTCTGAGGTTCGTGAATGACAAATCTGGTAGTAAAATGATTCAGCGCATAAAAGTCAGCCGCACCTTTGATGAGCTGCTTTTCCTCACTCGTGAAAGACGGCAACAAAGAGTACGAGAGACCTTTTCTGTTTTTAAGGCTGATGTATTCCCTCATGGTAGCTGGATAGTCCCCAGTCTTAAATATGGGATCAGCAAACCAGCCTATTTCAAACTGAAGAAACCTGTTGGCAGCTCTTGAATGAGATTCAAAGTAGGGGTTGGCAGGTTCAGCCCAGTCTGAATGCAGGGACAGGGACACTTTGCCTTGCTGAAAGGACCGGTACTGCTCATCATATGTTTTCCAGGCCATGGCATGTGCTATTAATAAATTGTGTGCTGCTCGGTATGTGTCATTGCTGCTCCTACTGTAGACATTGCTTAGCCTGTTTGGCTCGTTTATTGTAATCCAAAGTTTAACTAAATCACCAAGTTCCCGAAAACATAAAGCGGCATAGTCCTGAAAAGCGTAGGCAATGGACTGGTTCAACCATCCTTCTTTCTGCAGCAAAGGACCCGGCAGGCCCAGGTAGGCATGAGTTGGATGATATAAGGTGACCATGGACTGAACATTGAGTTTCAGTACTTCACTAATCACGCATCTGTAATACCTAAGAACTTGCCTGTTGACCACAGACAAATCTCCATTGGGTAAAATTAGTGACCAGTCAAGTGCAAATCTGTAATGGGTGACTTTCATTTTTTCCAGGAGGTCAAGTTGCTTTTTAATACTGACAAAATCTGTGCACTGTGCTGGTCGGGTTTTTAGCTTCACCCCTTTAACCTTGTGCAGGAGCCCATCTCCTGTGATGTTCCAGAGGTACAGGCTGGAATCACAGAACTGTGGTGAAGAAGCCATGGATTCTGCCTGTGAAAATAAAAACATTATGTTACAACAGGGTTTAATTAAATGAACTCCCACTTGTAGTTTGCATTTCTGCCTGTGTTTGGCTGTAGGGTTCGTGCTGGATGTCAGAAGGTCCCGCTTAGATGCCCTGAGGGGAAGAGAATAATTGACTCACGTATATGGGCTTTGTCTGTGCTAACAGTCCTCTTACCTGTTCTGTTCCTTCATCTATGGAAAACATTAAAATTGCACTCTCCTTTCTATTTAGCTAGACACTGGCATTTGCCCTGCCATCAGCCTACATGACGCATATTTCCACACAGATACATCTCCTGGATCGAGTTCACTCTGTGGTCATGCAAACAGCAGTTCTTGGGCAGCTGTCAGGAGCGCAGGGTGGTAAGAACAAGCACTGGGGGGGTACACGAGGCAGGCACAGATTATTTTGGCACTGCTGCTGAGATCGACCTTGTGAAACTGTGGCATAGTGTTCCCTGGTTTTACTGGTAGTCCTTCACCCTGTGCAAACATCTGACACAAACAGCTTGTAGCATTTAATATTAGTTATATCTTTACTATCATCTACTGGTTAACAAGGTTAGCACAGGATGTATCCTGTGTAGCACAGGATTTTTTTTACTATTCCAATTTGAAAAAGATTTTTTTTGTAGGATTTGTAATACAATATAGTGAAGTTCAAAATATTTAGATTAAATCTGATTTTTTAAAGAAAATGCACTTTTCCATGCTGTATATTTCCTCAGAATTATTAACAAAGCATATAGAAGCTTTACTTTTTTTTTTTTTTTCAAATTTTCATATGGTTATCAGTGATTAAGTTAAATTATGGAGTTTTGCTGTTATTTTTTGAGGCTGATGTTGGTCATCGGACTATCGTTCTGTATATGATGACAAAAGAGTATTCCAGCACTGGCCATGCATATGGTTAGCTTATCTACCACGTTTAATGTAGGAATAGATAGTGTAGGAACCAGTCTGGAAAAAAGGTGCTATGATCTGTTTTCAAAAGGGAGCTCGGATGGTAAAAGCTGTATGTGCTAATGTTGATTATTTTCACCTGTGGTGTAAGTCTTGCTGAAGAACGGCTTGTTACCCACTTGTTTAAGTGGCATTTAGAGCCAGGCTCAACCCAGGAACTTATTTCTGCCTGGCTCAGTAGCTTTAGACGAGACCTCAAGCCTGCAGATAGCTCTGTTGCCAGCAGCGTAACCACCTCATCTCTGCCCTGTGCCACCCTCTCTGTCACGCTATTGTAGGCATCCCTATGGCCACACTGCCATCTGGATTGGGAAACTCCTCTAGTTGAAAAATAACCCAGGAACAATTGGTCGGGGTCAGCTGCTTGGTCTGAAATTCCCTGATCTGATCTGCCGTGTGGAGACGCAAGCAGAGCGAGGGCGAGGGAGGGCCAGTCTTGGAAGGGCTCCTGCAAGCTCAGGAGCCCTTCCAGCTCACCTGAAAACCTGTAAACCACGTAAAATTGAACCTGTGCAACTATGGCCAGGCTTAACTTGTGTTTGCAGTGTGCAATGGGATTCCTGAATGAAGGGTGCTGTACACAGTCATTTATTCACAAAGTAAGGTTGTTGGTCGCTCTGCATCCAGTGGTCTTCCTAATATTTTACACTTACCTTGAGAACAGACTCGGTGATACCCCAGGAGAAGTCACAGGAGAACTGAGCTTGCAAGCTTGGGGTAGACTCCCTTGGGAAGAAGCCATTTTCTTGTATGATTTGTTTGTAATACAGTGCAGATGACTTGGGAATCCTTTCCTTTTTTTTGCTTTTGAAATCTACATAGAATAATCCGCGCCTGATGTTGTAAGCATGTTGCCATTCAAAGCCATCAAGGAGTGACCAGGCTGTGTAACCAAACACATCTATGTTGTCGTATTTAATAGCTGTGTAAGAGAAAGTAACATCCATGAGTCTTATATTTAGGACTCTAACATATATAAGGGATATTTATGAGAAAGGTATATTCACTCTGAAAATCTTGAGGGTTTTCTCAACACTCTTAGGGTTATTGGCCCATTGTAATTCATTGCAAAACTGCAATGACAGACATGACATATCTTAGTCCTTATTCATTAAAAAAATATGGACATCACTAGTTCCTTAAGAAATTAAATTACTGTAGGGAGCTTTGTTTCTGCTGTGAGCAAACATGAACTATTACGTAACATCCAGATTTTAAATTGCATTTGATGACTTGCAAGTAATATATACCAATAAAATTAGAGAATCATGAGTAAAAAATAAGGGTGCGATGGTGGATCTAGTTTGTGACTTTGTATTTGTCATGAAGCTTAAACTCTCTACCTCAGGCCACTGAGAGTAAACCAAGGAATAAAGATGAAGTATTCTGATTTAAAACTCTATTCTCACCCAATATTGCTCTGCCTTATTTTCTCAGGACATTTCACTTTGCATAATTTTATATTTCCACTGAACATCTTTGCTGCAACTGCAGCAGGAAGCGGTTTTGTGCAGTACTTGTATTCATGCAGCAGAGCAACATGGTACCCAGCAGCACCAGCATAGTCAAGCATGATCTTTTCCTAGCTGCTGGATGAAGAAATCTGAAAGCTCAAGAGCTCAAGAGCTTGCAATGCAAGAAGCTGATAGACAAGGCCAAAATACTGGTAAGGAGATGAGGGAATATAAGGACAATACATACAACCGTATGCATTTTCAGGAAAAGCAACTTCTAAATATTAGGGAAACCATGGGCAAAAGTGCAAAAGTGTCTGAAAATACCAATTGCAAAACACAGAGGTGGAGAATGAGGTAGAGGATAAAGAGGCCAGAAGGGCCTTGAAAGTAAAGATGAGTACTCCATGCCTGCAATGAGGAAGGCTGAATAAATGGAAATAGACATATAGGGACAGTGTTAAGTGACAACTGAGAAAAATTAGTTTTTTCTAGAAGCATCCTGAATGGATGTGGGCTAAGTTTAATTGTCAGAGCAAAAGATGCTGGGGTACTTGAGCAAGCCTAGATGAGAATTTTTGGCTGTTTAAATGGGTAGGGGAAAAGGACTATTTTATCTACATTTTGTTGTAAGAAGAATTAATAGCTAGGCAAGTGATAGGTAGAGATCCTGTGGATCAGTGTGAGAGTATGTTTGCAGTGTTGTCTACAGTGACAGTGAAAGGAGAGGGCAGAAACAGAAGTCAGGATCCTCAGTGAATGTTGGAGTGGGGATGAGAAAATCCTAAAAACCAAGGGGATTTTCCTGGGGGCAGGAACAAGGGGCTGAAGGTAGGAGAGGTCAGAAGTTAATTAAGGTTCCTATGTCACCAGAGGTGACATCCATGGAACCGGATCTCAAGGCATTTCTGTGTGTGCTATAGGAAGAGCCTTGGAGTCCTCCTGCAGAAGTACCACTTTCAGCATTGACAAGGTATGTGTGCCACTAAGAAGCTGTAGTTTCAATTGCATCACAATCAGGATCAGCTCATTCCAATGGTGATGTGATACATCATGTATTTTCATGACCCACAGTACTCTAAGATACAGACATAGAGTACAAAGTTTACAGCACTCTCCTTGAACACACATGCAAAGTATAGCTCCTCATAGCCTGTTGTCTTAACAGCCACCATCCCATTACAATTTAGCCTAAATAAATGATGTTTTGAGGTTAACATGACTTAATTTATTTTGCTGCAAACAGCAAATTTATATCTGACTCCTCTGTAAGTAAAAATATGAAAATATGTTCCAAATATTATTCCTGATTAGTCAAATCAAAGTTTGCTTCACAAAAAATGCATTAGTTAAGAGAAAATCCTGTGGTTTGAAGCAGAGGTTTACGTATCTGCATACATTAAAATGTAGATGACAATTCTTAAGAAGCAGTTATTGGTTGAACATTGACCAAGTACATCAGAAGTATGAATCCACGGGTGGTTATTACAGCCAGGTCTGCTGTAGAGGATTCAAAAAAAGAACACACTATGGATTTTCTTATATATGTGTCCAGAAATCTACCTGTTCTACACCTCCAAATCCAGACCTGCATCTAGGCTTTCCTACTGTGTCAAGGCAGTATTTAAAATATCATAAACCAAATAGTGGAATGTCACCTTCTCAAAATCTGGAAAAGGAAGGATGTATCGCAGTTGCGCTACATGAAGTTTACAAACTGAACCAACTTTAAATATATCTGGATAATCTTCATTAGAAGCCCAAGTACGTTTGTTGGTCATACAGTCCTTCCTGACTCGGTGTCAGAGTAAACAATCACTTGTGTTTTCCCTTCCCTGAGGATAATAAAGTGTTTTGCAAAGGGATGTGAGCCACCCCATCACTGCAGCGTGGCACCAGCAGCAGGGCTGCCCACTGGGAGGACGGCTCTCGGGACCAGCAGCCATCCCTCTCCCAGCCCCAACCTACAAAGCAGCTGAGGGGGAAAAGGAACACTGGTTTTGCAGAGGCTTTAGGTATTAACAGCATTTATATCACATACAAAATTAAACCTTTTGCCTTCAAAGAGCACCCCTGTATGATGGCTTTATGAAGGGAAAATACCAAGATTAAAAGTGTGTCTTTAAAATACATTATCTCTGTCTGGCATGTAAAAATCCTGAAGAATGATCACCCTTCTCCTGCTGATTTCCTTCATGCATTTTACATTGGAGTGGTACCCCAGTGTGGCAAGGACAATCTGTAGTTGGGGTCTTGTTTTCTTCCTGTCAAGGTTTTACAGCTGGGCTGCCAGCAGTGAAAAGTGATATCTAATAGAATATTTTTCATTAATTTCTGACTCAGTTTTACACTTAGTTTTAAAATCTAATGCAGATGTTGGACTTTAGCTTTCTGGGACAGGGACTATTTTTTTTCTGTATTTGTACAACACCTAGCACTAGTAGATCCTGATCCATGACTTGTACTCACGCAGTATAAACAATTAATAATTAACTTAGTTGCCATTATCTCTTTTTTAAAAAAGATTACATCATTATGAGCTAAATATCAAATGATCTTAAAAAGCTCTCTGAAAATCCAAAAACTAACTTGTGTACAAACCTTGTAAAACCTTATTAATGAAGTTTTTCATCATGTAGATGGCTGTGGTGTCATCTGTTTTCACATGGCTGTCAGTGAACCAGCCATTCTCTGCAATCAAGATTCGAGGATTGTTGTATTCCAGTTTAATCCAGTTCAGTACTTCCCTCAAATTGAGTGACAAATTTTGTCCCATTTTTGGTAGAGTGTTTGGAGGTTTAAAGTTATTAGGACCAAAGGAAAATGCAAAGAAGTCAGCTGTTCCCTTTATGTAGTTTTTCTCATCCTCAGTAAAGCGCGGCAAAAACGAGAATTCCTTCTTCAGTTCTTCTGGATAATCGCCGTCCCCATGGATGGGTTTAGCAAACCACCCAAGTACTCTCTCCATAGACTGCTGACATTTAGAAATGTCTGATGCATCTTCTGATTTGTTAGGTTCAATCCAGTGGGATCCCAACACTATGGACATCATTCCCTTCTGATATGGTTGAAAGTGTTTTTTGTAGTTATGCCAAACTTTTGCATGAGCCTGATGAGAGAAAAATAACATTAAATAGCAATAAATGTCTGTGTGTGTAGGCAGGTAGCTGGGTCTGATTCACTGCAGAGTTCTACGGCAATATTAACAACCAGCATACACTAATTACCTTATAACAGTCATGGGCAATGACTGTAATACTGCACAGCACCTCAAGATGATGGTAATGCTCAGTATTTCATGGGAGCTGTTCCTATGGTACATTAGGGCTGAGGCTTTTTGTCTTTTAGCATATGTCTAAATTTCATGAGAGGTGGCAGCAGGGGTGTGAATAGCTGCTACACAGACACTTTGGGACTAAACAACTGTTGATGGTGGGATTGGAACTCCGTGGTCTAGAGAGTCCCATCTAGGGCTTTCTTTGTCAAACAGTGATTGCTGATATGGTTAAAATTTTAAACCATCATTACAATTAATACATAAATTATGCATCTCAAATTAGGTTTCCTTTGTCAGTGTTGTCTCTATGCTACTGACTACTTTGTGCTATGGGGGTTACCTGGACTTCCTCTGATCAAACCACATCCACCCCATGCTCTTCTTGGGATACACTTCCACCTGTTTTAGTTTGGACTAATATGAGTAAGCGTTCTACTTTTGAGATTTGCACAGTCTCTAAATGTAAAAAGTTTGAGAAAGGGCCCAGCTGAAAAGTTTGACCCCAAATGTCAAGCTTCAAATTTTGTGTGAGAATTTTGATCAAGGATTTAGGTTCGTTTCTTTGAAATTGCTACAATAATAATTTATCTGATAGTTACATGGAACAGTACAGAATGAAGCTTAGTCATTTTAAGAATTCATTTTGACAGCAACACCACTTTGGCTTTGAAAGGAAATTTGGCAGCAGTGTCTCATAAAATATCTATTTGGTATGGCATGTTTTAGTATTCATAATGAGATGAATATTGACTTCTTTAGGACAGACAGAAGTTTTGCTATCTGTATTAGTGACAATGAAAGCATACCTTGTATTATATCTCATTTCATTTTTTTTGCTGATTATCATAATGTTTCAGAAAGCTTAACATTGTCACACACCAGAATTACCTTCAAATGTCATGTTGTTAATCACTTAAATAAGAGAATACAGCAGTCAAAATTTACACAAGAAAAGGAATAGATGGGAGACTGAGGAACCATGAGCATTGTCAGAGTCCTATGGGAAGAGTGTGTCAGAGAAGGGTGACTGGATTGCAGTGTGAATCATGCCCAAGGCCCTGACATGAGGAGAAGGGGGAGCTGATCGCTCCCAGCTGTGGTGTTGTCAGGTAACTCAGGGTTTACATTACTCCTGGCATGTGGCTCTATACTCTTAAGCTGGAAAGAAAATAACTGTTTGCACCCAGAAAAAACATTGAGAAGCATTGTGAAACACTCAGAGTGCCGAGTTAGACCGACATCCTTACCAAGCCAAACAGCATTGCTTACCTTTGACAATAAATTCAGTTAATGTATCTAGAAGCACACAGCCTTGACAGTTTAAAAAAACAAAAGACCTGATGTCAGGTAGGTACTTGGTTAAGCCAGGGAGTACCGAAGAATTACAGTTTGTGAAATTTTGTGTATCAGTTGTTTATGGTTTCTAAGGTCATGCTTGTAACATTTGTTCAAGGTCTGTCTTTGAAAATACTGATAAAGTAACATTAACCTTTGAAATGCAGGTTCTATAGCTGAAAAGAGAAGTCAGCAAAATTGTACTCATGAGGCAAATTGCAAGATACATTTGAAATATTATTAAATTGATTTCTTACCAGTCTCACCAGAAAATTTAAGTGGCCAGTGCCATCTCCTCAGTTACCCTCACTTTCCTCTCCCAAAGCTCCTTCCAGCCTGGGATGGCTGCTGGGGCCAGGCTTGCTTTGTCCTCTGCCTCTAGTGATTTCTCACCTATTTTTTTTCCCAGCCACTGGCTACTAACAACACCACTGTTTAATCAAAGGTATATGGTTGAATTGCCTTAACAAGGAAAACCCCGCTGAAGTCAGCTGTATTATGCGCAGTGTCGAGTAGCATGACAACAGCACCAGGTAAATCTTAGCAATCCCACATTTCTAGGTGAAGTGGAGAAAGATGGCTTCACCAAAAAAACAACTATCAGAATGCAGTATTGACATGTAAAAAACAACCGGGGACAACTCATTGTATTCACACGCATCTTCAGGAGGTTGATTAGAAGAAAGTAAAGCTACTATTAAGAGTATTATCTACAGTAGAGAATACAGCCACAGGTAAAGTTCTACAGGAGCAGATTGCAAGTACAATAAGTACATTTAATATGAGTCAAGACAGGATCCCCATATATAAATCCATGTGTCACTGATGTCTCTTAATTCTGAGGATTAATTCTATTGAAAAAAAATTGTCACTCTGTAGGAAGGGTTTTTACAAACGGAGTAGAGAGAATAGCATTTGCTTGCCTATAATCCTGTTTTAAGTTGTTAATTATCTGTAAAGCAGATGGAAGGTGTTCACTAAGTGCAAACTATTGTTGATGGAACAAACTGCTAATATAATTTGTTTTGTAAGACCACATATGAAACAAATATCAATTTAAAAGCTGTAGCATAGGTCACATTGGCTATTTTGAGTAAATCTTGACTAATCTTTTTTCAGTTAGAGTTTAATCCCTAATCTTTCACTTTCCTTGTTAGATCAAGGACAAATGTCAAGGCTAAGTACACAGTGAAAGCAGGATCAATATTGTGTATTTATTCTAGATACATACGACACATTAATTTCAGGATATTTTCCCGGTATTAATATAGAAATTATTCCATAAACTTGAAAGTCACAGAGAGTGCTAAATCAGTTAGTATTAACCCTGTAAAAAGGCTAGATAAGTAAATGTAATAAAATCAAGACAACAGTATTATTCTCCTCTCTTGAAATATTCTCATACTCCTTCAAACTCTGACCCTGTAATTTATTGTGTATGTACACAAAGAGCTTACTATTGAAAAACCAATACTTTCAAATTCTTAGGATATGTAAAAGTAAAGCAACTTTCCTGAATATCTCAGCTACGGACTCACAAAACAATGTCAGGAGTATATGGAGTTATTTTAGTGTGCTGGAAAGCAAGAACATTTAGGAAAACTAGAATTAAAAAATGCTAATGAAATAACTCTGTCTTTGTTTAATTGTTTGGTTTTTAAGCTGTGAAGAGCTAGAATACAGAGTCTGATGATGATGGTGTTAAACACTGCTTTAGAAGAAGGGCAGGTGTGTGTGGCTTATTTGGAGAGTATATTTCAGTTCAAGGCCCTTTTGGTCTGTGGTAAAGATGTCACGTAGTCAGTAGAGCTAAAGCCCTTATTTTGCAAACTGGCTCTGAAGCTCAATCTTCGTGAAGGGGAAAAAGGACTCTTGAGATGTAAACAAATTTCTAAGAGGGTGGTTTGAAGGACTGGGGCTTTACTATCAAATTTGTTGAATGCTAACCATCTTGCATTTGGATTGCATTTTTCCTAATGATTTCCAAGAAGTGTAAGAAAGTTAACCTGAAAATAATAAACCATACCAAAAAATGTGAATCAGTGATGAATTTAGATCATCGCTGAGGGCTACTACTGTTTAAAAATCTGGAGCTTCTCTGGAACATGCTTATCCAAAGATCCCAGCAGTGTCCACAAAGAGATCCTGGTATAGTGAGAGCTACTGAAGAGCTGGGAGTAATGCGGCTGGGCACAGAGATGAACCTGATCTGTGGTGGATCTGTATGGAGACACCATGTTTGAAAGGGAATTTATTGCCTTTTCCCAGTGTGTGATATGAAGGTGTGTCCATGAAAAAAAAAAAAAAAATGTAAGGAGATCTTATTCTGATAGTTTTCCCTTGGGCTTTTCTGCCAGATGGAAAAGAGTGTGAATGATCTTCAACAGGAAACAAAAAAAAAAAAGCTCCTTTCTGCCTGTTATGTAGCAAAGGCAGAATTGCCCAGAGGGCACTGATATAGAGGATGAAAAGAAGACAGCTTGGTCTGTGGTTTGTGATCTTTACAAACTTCAGTCTACGTATAAAAAAATATAACTAGACCCAGAGAAAATGGTAATAATACACCAGGCATATATCTCACTTAGCTCCAGTCACAGTGATTCATCTGCTTTATATTCTTTTGCTTCGTCAGATTTATTTACTGTTAAATCAAAAAAATCCATCTAATTTTTCTGTGTGCAGTTTTTTTCTTCTCTGCCTCAGTGTGACAGCTCCCTCAGGAGCAAGGTCATAGTTTTTGTATCTTTGATGTGTCTTTCAAATGTCACATGGCAAGTGATGTGTTATCATTAATAGTTTTCCAATGTTGCTTTTGTGAAGTACAGTCTCCTTTAATGAAGAAAGGAGATACACTTTTGACGGGCACTTTCTATCTGGGGTAGGATTCCACATGCTGCTCACGTTAGTGGCAATGATCATACAATTGAATAGAGATTTATCTAAGTGAACCCCTTAACAATTTATAATTGATAAGTGTCAAACTTAAAATTTCCTATTAATTTCCATGGAAGTAGTATCACGTTGTTCAAAATTATTAGTAGGAAATGTTACCCTCTCTATATGAAAAGCATACATAGGAACATGCAAATATCTTTTTTAAATTGAAATTTTGATTACTCTGTGGATTATTCACCCTACTTAGCAGCCTTTGCTTCTGCATTCACCAGCCCTCTTCATGGGTCTTGAGTAGGACGACCCATGTAAAGGGCAGGACTGTCTCTTAAGTAAATGTATATGGGGCGTTCCCTTGAAAGAATGAAAGGCACAGAAGGAAAACACAGGTACTAGGTGATACAGCATCTGCAAAACCTTGTGCTAGCCAACACCATAGGGCTCTGGGGCTTGATGAAGACAGATCAAGCCTACTTTTGTTTAAAAGCCTTGATAAGATAACTATCTAGCTAATTACCTACCTGAATTAATTCATGGAAGCATGTCATTTTTTAATCAATTCTAAAATGCATGGACCTTTATCTTATGCCAGCCCATTATTTGAGTTTTAAGATGCTGGATTTCCTTAGCCTACTAAAATTGATAGTTTAAAATTAAGATAAACTTCCTCAGCCCTCTTCTAGAGATGCAAAAATCTCCAGCAACTTTCAAACTGTTCTTACAATAATATAATCCAAAGTCCAAAAAAACAGAGGTTTATGGTTTGTTGTATTGTTCTTGTGATTCTATGAAACAGCTTCAGTTTATGATTGATCTATCACATAAAAGCACTCCTTTATATAAATGGTGATTAGTTTTCACAACAACACAACTGCAAAAGAGCACTGGTAAATGAAACTAAAAGTAGGACTCATGAAAGAGCCTAATTTAGTTTATCTAAAGCTACTACAAAAAGGCTTGAGAATGATTATTCATCAATTTTCTGTGTAACAGAGTGGTGGCCAGATTAGTTAACAGTTTAGATTTGTTTTTCCTGCTCAGCATATTTCATGGATGGAGCTGGTAATGTACACAGGTTGGCATGGAAAATATTGTCTTTCAACAGCCTGTCCAAAAATGATGCCCTGACATGGACAAGAACATGTCTCCTTCTAAAGCCGCTGACATAAATGGAAATCTTTTCAACAACTTTAACAGGCTTTGCCTCACACTGCCAAAACCTGACATTTTTGTTGGTCTTTTATTTTTAGGAGGACATTTTTAGTTTGCTGTGGTAAATTAGAAGTAGTAGAAAAATCCTTTTGTGTCAGCTAGGAATAGTTTGAGCAGGGGGAATTGTACTAGCTGTTCTCTCAGAGACAGGATAGTGACCTGCTCTGTAAAGTACTTTGAGCACTACAGATGAGAAAAATGCTGTATTGATATTGTTAATTCTTATCTTAAACTGCTCTAATTCAAAATTGTTTTAAATTATAGCAAGAGAAACCAAGAACATAAGATCCTGTGCATAGGAACTAGCTACTCTGTAGAATGAAATTAATAATATGTCAGGGGAGATGCTGTAAACTCTGTAATACTTTTGAGAATACCATGAACCCCTGCATTTTCTCCTTAAGTCCTTAGTCCACTTCAGACTTCTCTTTTTATCCTTCCCAAACAAAGAATACCATGAACTGAGGACCCAGTACCGCAACTGTTGAAGCTATTGATCATGGGATCAAGCCTTTTGGATGTGTAATTCTGTAGAAGACAGTTGACAAATGAAACAAGACTGATATAAAAATTAAAATGCTGAGAACATCAAAGTAATAAATAAGCACTTTAAAACAAATAATTACTGAATCAGCTGTTATGGCAACAACAATAAAATCAACATGAGGATTAAAAAGAAGACCGCCTTAGCTAAGGGTTATTTCTTGGTGGTTTCATATTCCTTGATTTTTTTTTAAACATTGTCTACATGATTGATTCCTCACATCATTTCCCAGTGCATTCCCGCAGTGCAAGATCAGTTTGTAAAATCTTACTATACTGTACCTTGATCAAATTGTGTCCTACAGAGTAGATGGTTGTTATTTTCCCTCTCTCGCCAGGAGCATGAATACCTGTGCCATATCCATGCCAAGCAACTAAATACGGATTGTGGATTGTAATCCAATACTTAACACGATCACCAAAGGTCTGGAAACAAAAGGTGGCATAGTCATTGAAGATATCAATTACTGATTCATTTTTCCATCCCCCATATTTTTCTTGCAGCATCAAGGGCAGGTCCCAGTGGTACAGCGTAACCATGGGGTCAATATTTCTGTAGAGTAGAGAGTCAATAAGGGTGTTATAATACTGGAGCCCTTTTTCGTTGGGAGCTGCTACCACTCCAGTAGGAAAAAGCCTTGACCATGAAATGGAAAACTGGTAAAAAGAAACTCCCAAAAAATCCAGAGCAGACAAATCTTTGTCCAACAAGGTATAACTGTCACTGGAGGCATCTGTGCTGTCAGCATCCCTGAACTCCGAGTGGATGAAGTGGTCCCAGACAGAGGAGCCTTTCCCGTCCTTCCTCCAGCTGCCTTCCACCTGGAAAGCTCCCGTCCCGACACCCCAGAGGAACTCTTTGGGAAATGTGTCATACAAAAATATCTGTGTTTCACTCACGGGGCTGAAATGGGCGTCCTTTTTCCACACAGATCTCCCCTCTCCAGCAAGCCCAGTAACTACCCTTATGAAAACGAATGTCCAAAAAGCAACAAATCCCCCCAGTCGCTGGCCACACATTGTGCAGGTTTATAGTGCCAGTCTGAAAAAAATCCATTCATCTGCTGGAGTCTCCCCTGTGCAGACCATCTTCAACTGCCACAAACTGCTGGAGTGTCTTATCAAAGCTTCACTAAAAGCTTGTGATTGTAAAAGCCCTGTCAATGATTAGCCTGAACTGTGAGACTTAAAACGAGTCAGAGAACAGCATAATTTTTAGGGAGGTGGCCTCTTGTATGATCACTGAGACACCTAGCTGGCTTCTTACTGCAGGAAAATAGGTTGCCTGAACAATATAAATGCTAGTAACTAATTTATCATTATTTAAAGCTCGGTCATTCAGGTGGGAGAATACAGGTGACAGAGGGTGCTAGGAAGCTATCACATCCTTTATTCCTCATGCAGCTGCATTTCAAGGAAACATGGCAGAAATATAATTCAGACTACATAGTCTCCAACTAAAAGGTGATTTATCCTGACTGTGTAATTGGATGGCTGGAAGTGTGTCGTTCTCAGTCCTGTCCTCCTCAAACATCCTACTTCTGCTGAAAATTCTCCCTGGACTTGTAGGAAATTTTGTTGTGGACAAGAGATCATGTATTATGGGACACATCCCACTAATTACATAAAAATGCTAAGCAAGCAAATATTTATTTCAAACACATGCAGCTGGTTTTCTATCATAATATAAAAGTCTTCTGTACAGCTCTATGTACAGCAGCAGTACAAAATTAACAGGGGGCTGTTCCAGTCCATAAGCAGTTTCCCTGGATTTCTTCAAATAAACACAATTAGCAAAGATAATTAGCTTCAAAAGATGCAACTTCAGTATTGATTAATTTAACAATCTTGGTACACACAGCTGGGGCATCAGTACAGCAAATACCTTACAGAGCAGTTATGCAATATAATTTAATCTTTTAACATATTTCAAATTACAGCAAAACCACATGTTGAGATATAGCCAATTTACTCCATAAAGTAAGACTGATACCTGCCATTTTTGCTTTTCTTGAGTTACAGTAACATAGAGGGTATCTACACATAGACCCCAGTCACTGAAGAGATTTGTGGGACAAGATAGCAGTGTGAATAACTTTACATGCAAGAAAGATGCGCACTGAAATCTGAACATGGGAACAACTTACCACCTAAGTATAGCGCTCTGCTTGGGTGAAGTAGCCCTGCTAATATGTAGGACATGAAAGTCCAGATGGACTACTGGGTTCCTGCTACCTATTAGGATATGCTTGCAGCATTGCTTAATGCCATGGATACATACCTTCAATTTATCCTTAAAGTTGATTAATCAACATAAGATTATTTATTTATTTATTTATTTATTTTTACAATAAACAACAAATCCTCAATGTATGTTTGTAAGCGTTTCTCTGCAGCACCTTTACAAGATAGTTTTGCCATAGATGAAGACGAAAGCTCCTGCTGACATCTTCTGCACTGCAGATTCCTGCTGGTGGGGTAGCCAGGCATCTAACACGAGGCTCTTGCACATAACAAACGCAACATTCCCTCAGCTACCTGAAGTAACTGATCCAGATTTCTCAGCCAAGATGCCACCAAAGGCAGCTTGGGAAAGAGAGGATAAGGACTGTACCAAGTTGCTCTACAGTGTATACTGACACGTTCCTTTTTTATCCCGTGGAATAGCATTTTAAAATGCTAATTTGGATAGTTATTGTATGAACATAATCCTTCTATTTTAACATTTAAGCTGTTATGGATGCCACTATACTTCTAAAGCAGTTAGTTAGCATGATTACCAGATGCTTGAGTTCAAAACAGCCATGACAGCTCTGTAAGCCAGGGCAATGTCTTGGCAAGGTAAAGACAACAGGCTCCTCCCCACTAACCACAGCAGTTCGTACCACTGGCATTTTATTGCAGACAATGTATTGCATGAGATGTGAAAGGTGCAGCAGAGACCTGTGCTCTCAGATGCTTGATCCAGACAAAATTAGGAACTGTATTTCCTCATTGTTGATATGACTGGGAGCATGTTTTAATTAAGGTTTGAAAATGTTTCAATGTTTCAAGCCTCTGAATCCAGTTTCTTCCTGCTTTCTCATATTTAGCTGTTTGGGCTATAACGTCACTTGATATAGTCAACAAGGAAGCAATTTAACTGATGAGAGCCATATAGTGACTTGAATTTGGAAGGAGGTTTTGATTAGCTGAACAAAGAGTCGGGGAAAAGAAACACTGTGGCTGTTAGTTTGGAAAACAATTAGCACAGAGGAGTGAGATGTTGTCAGGGGCCGTGCAGAAGTGAGGGTGCAAAGGGAAGGGAACAGGAAGGAATTAATTATTCCACTAGCTCAAGAATTATTCCACTTGCTCAAGCAGCAGAGTTGTACAGGCTCCAACCCTGATGCTGTATGTGGATGTCAGTACGATGCTCCATAGTGGGAGTTCCTGCCTCAGGCCCTGCACTTACTGAATCTGGTTTCGGAATGGATCAAGGCTGGGAGAGGCTGAGGTCTTCACAGCACCTGCCACTGCTGTTGCAGTAGCTGGGAAGCCTGATCATTATTTGGTTCAATTCTTAGCTATCAAATTTCCTTTTCTGTCTTTGACTCTGCCAAGGCAAGGGATTCCAGTTATAAAAACAACTTTTCACTTGAGCATCGAATATGTATTCTCCTTGTTTTAGGGGCTCAGCTTGAAAACCTGGGGTTTGAGCAGCAGAAATGCCCAACACATTAATCAAAAGGAGTAGAGAACGTATGCAATGTTAGGCTGAGTATTTGAGTTAAGACACATTAATTCTGCCTAGCTATGCAAATGAAGACAGAGAAAAGACCTAAAGACAAAGTTCACTTAGAAAAAACGTAATGTTGACATTAACATCAGCTGCTCAGATCTACTAGTGCTAGGTGCTCAAAAAAGGACAACTTATGTAATTGCCCTCAACAGCGTGATGCAAATCAAACACTTATCTTTATCTTCTTTGTCTTATGCAGCAAAACCTGCTTGAGATGGGATAAAATCTTTTCTGAAGACACATAATTGTGATGGATACTATAGAAAGCCTAATGCAAATAGAAACTAGACCACAGATTTACAAAGAATTTTTGGAATTTTTGGTCTGCAACAAAATGCTAATTCCTGCTTCTACAATGTGAGAGAAATTTTTTCTTTGCTACAGACTCTAGTAAGCAAAATTTTCCCTACAGGATTCCACCAAAATAGAGCCTACTGTCTAGTAAATGAGTATTTTAATGTCTATTAATGCCATGAAAAAATACAGAATTTAACCTGAAATTTGAATTTCAGGAAACATATTTTTGTTGTGTTTTTCTAAATATCTCAGTATCAGCATACTGTATTTCTTTAGGGCAATTCTGAATCTCAGAGGTCCTTTGGACACACAGAAAGCTCAGAACATCTCTGTTCCACTATAAAGATTTCTTAAATGATCAAAGTGTCCTTTAAAACACATGAGAAATGCTGCCTTATGGCAGTATTCAGTATCTCAGTGTTAAGTTACAAGTATCTGTTTTATACTTCAATTAAGTTTCAAGCAATTCAAAATACAAATTTCATAGAGTAGTAAATAAAACATTGCTTATAAAGTTGCAATAAAGGTTGATTTAAATTCCAAAACTGTATCCACTTATCAATATACAAAAATTTGAAAAGAAAATTATCAAGAAAATGTTAACCAAAAGAAAACAGGCCATTTTTTATGCCTCAATATAAGAAAAAAATTCTTATAAGCAACCTCCTCTCTCAATAAGCAAGGCAAAGCCTTCGGTAATAATAACAACAGTAGGACTGGTTTTGTTCAATGGGGAAAAAGCCTCAAGCTCAAGAGTTATCTCACTTTTTTCACGTATTTTTGAAAAAAAAACAACATAAAAAGCCCAATAGTCTGTGATTTTCAGACAGGCAGAAAACAAGGCTAATTTTAAAAATTATTTGCCTTAGTTGTAAATAGAGTTATAATATTGAGTGTACTTTAGCTACTTTTCTAAAAGCTGTACTTTTAGTTGGGTAATATGCTTTTAAAACATATTTGGTATGGTGGGAGACAGAGGATCCCTGTGTTCCTATGGGCATGGCTATGAAATCACTGGAAGACAGAATAACCTTGCTCTGGTTATTCAGTCTGATCTCTTCACAAAGGGTTAAACTCTTGCCTTCCAAGAAATACGAACATGTCACAAGCCCACAACCAGATACTGCTCTGCTGGATGTTATTCTAGGTAGCTTTATCAACTACAGAGATAACCACCTGCAATAATTCTTTTAGCATTACTTAAACAGTTTGTCTGGCTCTTACAAACGTCAGCCATTTTAACTACTCTTTACTTCTGGTATGAGGAATACACACAGCTTTAAAAATTACATAACGAGAATTAAATACAAACATACTGCTGGAGATGTTTTTCTAAAGTTATACCAGTTTTGTTTGCATAGCCATTATAGTTGAGTGCAAATGGGTAACTTGCAAAACATGCTGAAAAGCACAGCCTGTGCTGTGGGTCTGCATTTACTTGCTCGCTGTCATGTGTTTCCTATGCAGAAATCCAAATTCACAAGCTAATGTCGAAAATATGAGTTTATCTGACCACGTGTGTTCATAAAAGAACAGTAGCAATTTCTATATAAACAAGGTCTTAAAGTCCAATTTAAAGAATTAAACAATAATGATAATAGGTATCATTAACATTCATGTTTTCTAAGATCAGACAAAAAGACCTGACTTTTATCTCCATGTAATTATTTTTGCTGGAGTTTCACTATGCCACCAAATAGATGGTCTCTTGTTCTTGGAGGGGAAAAAAAAAAAAAGAGAGAGAGAAAATTAATACAGAAGGTATACAAATGATAGTGCAGGACATTGCACTATGAGACAAGTACAAATTGAGCTTGTACTCTTTGCTTTTTTTATGAGTGATTTTCTAATGACAATTAGAATTTCTAATGACAATTCTTGCAATGTCACAAATTCTGTTTGGCCCCTCTCATTCTTCTCCAAGACTAGCAATAATTAGCAATTCAGTACGTTGGCAGAATCTAAACATCAGTCAAGTAATTATTGAGAAGGGAATGCTTTTTATTTGGTTTGTCCAAGTTTATTCCCTCCCAGTGTTCAGCAAGTAGAGGGAAAGAACCGGAAGAAAACACACAAGATTTCATTAGAAATTGATCTGAAATTAAACAGTTAGCGGGTGAAGACAGAGCATAACTTCCCAGTTTCTCTCAAGACTCCTCACTCCTCAAACATTGACTCTGAGCTCCCCCAAGCCTTAATGTATGTGAGAAAATACCAGAAGGATCAAAGCCTGATGCTTACTGTGCAACCAGGAAAGACGAAAAAAGGGGCCAACACAGGCTTATTACAAGGAAATGATTTTACGTGTTGCACTGACTCAGACCTGACTTAAGGTGACTACACGGCCGTGTTACTAGCTGTCCACATATTTAGGATGCTTCATTTGCCTCAGTGCATAAAAAGCTGATAAATCTCACCGAGGCCTGGCACTGTCCACTTGTTAAAATAGTTCAGACTGTCAGCTCTCCTTCTCTGTCCGAGGGGACCGAGGACACAACTACCCCTTGAGCAGCCGCAGCAGCTAGGAGCCCACCATTCTAGATGATCTTTCGAGGTCTCTTCCAATCCCTAATATTCTGTGATTCTGTGATTCTGTGATTTTAACCCGAGCTGCTGCACCCATTCCCTCCGCTAACAGGCCGGGACCCGCAGCAACTGCCCAGGCGTCCTGCCGAGCTTCAGAGGAGCGGTTAAAGGCAGTTAAACCCCCGCAGTGTCCCGCTGCAGCCGTTGGCGCCGGCACAGAAAACAGGAGAGCGGGACAAACCGTGACAAGACCTGCTGCGCAGGGGAGGCAGCCACAGGCCTCCGCCGCAGCTCCACGCCGCGGCCAGGCCCCGCGCCACCAGCAACGGTCGGGGAGGGCCCAACCGCCAGCGCCCCGCCCGTCGCGGCTGTGACGGCAACGAAGCGCGGCGGGTTACGGGAGTTGGCGCGAAGGCGGGGGGCAGGAGGCATGGAGCCGGGGCCGTCCCGCTAGCGAGACGCACCACCGCCGCCGCCGCAGCATGGTGAGCGCGCCGCACCGGGGGGCCGCGGGGTCCGCCCCCCCTTCCCCGCTATTCCCGCCCGGTGGGGGAGCGAAGGGAAGGAGCGTTGCGCAGTGTAGTGGCGGGGCCGGGTGGGTCGCGTCCCCGGCGCGTCACTGCAGCCCCGCGGCCGTTGGAACCCCGCGCGAGCCGAGCCGAGCCTCCGAGGGTGCGGAGGTCCCGCGCCGCGTCAGGGACCCGGCTGGGCGGGAGGTGCGGAGGGGAGGCCGCCCGCCGCGCCGCGCCTCCGGCAGCGCTCGCGCGCTTCCCGCCGCTCCCGCCCTGTGGGGCCGAGGCCCGGCATCCCACGCGTGCCGGGAAGGTAAAGCCCTGGCCGAGGGAGTGCCCACGGCTGTGCCCTTGCCCCGAGGGGGAAGCACCGAGCCGCTCCAGCTTCTCCCTCCCGAAACCGGGTGGTGAGCCGGGCCACGGGCCTGTCCTGGGGGCAAAGGCGGTCGAGCTAACCTCTCTCTGAAGGCAGTGTGCCCAAGTTTTAACTCTGCCTTTAGCTTCAGTAAGAGCATTCGCGAGAGCGTCTCTGCTCCCGAATTGGACGTTGTGCAATATTTGCCGAAAAACAGTTAAAGTGAGGTGAAAAGAAATTGAAAGTCTAGAAGTAGACACCTGTTAATAATAATGAAGGATGCAACCCTCAGGAGGATGTAAAGGGTTTGTAGATATAAATATATACATGTTGGTATGTGTGCTTTCCAAAGTGCTGTTCCCTTATGCAGCCATTATAAGATTGTGTTCCCTCTTCATCTTTGGCTCAGATACACTTGCTTCTCCTCAGATGGAGTCTCTGTGCAGATGCTTTACTGGCTTAACTACAAATGCCATTCAAAGCCAGTTGGGCTCAGCGTTGGTTTTGGACTCTCCATAGAGTTTAACTTTGTGTCTTACACCTGATGCTCAGCGATGATAGGTGTTACAGTCTGAGTCACAGTACGGACAGCACTAAGAATCCTGAAGCTTCAACTGTGATATTTTCATAGTTTGCTAGGGGTGGCTGATGACTTTATGTATAAGGACAGTTCTGGCTCTCCTGTTCCCTTGCAATCACCTGTTTACAAAACTGATTATACTTGCAAACATTTACTTACAGGCAAGAAGACTTGCTTCCTCCTTTCGCACCTTCCTAGGACAAAAACTTTCTCCCTCTGAATACCACACGTGTTTCAGTGTCTGGCCCTTCCTAGAAGGGAGGAAGGCAACCATTGTTTTGAGGAGAGGATGAGTTGCTTCAGCCCATTCCCTTTTCAGTGCTGAAGAGAAGAGGCTGTACAACCATCACTGCTGCAGCTGTATAGATAGAGGCAAAAATACTGTGATATTAGTAACCGTGTAGCCTGTTCTGTGTGTGCAATGACAGCACAAGCATATTGGGATTTAATATCATATCCTTGCAAACAGACTTTTTTTCATGTGGTGACAAACATAAGGAGACCCTGTCGGGTTGATTCTGCAGCATCTTCTCAGCTTTGCTGATGTGTAGAGTTATACAATGGAATGATTTGTCTTAGAAGGGATTTATTTTTCCCTAGATTAGTGGCCTGACACAGTTCCCAAGCAGAGCTGTACCGGTACAGCTGAGGGAATGAATGAATGGGAGTAGGGGCTATTTGAGCTGCCTCTAGCTGAGACATTCATATGGCTGGAGCTGTAGCATCTGCTGGTGTGTATTTAGAACAGTGATACTACTTGAAAAATACTGTATAGTACCTGTACTGCAGTTACCACTATTAGTAAATATTAATTAAGTATGGTTATCCAAATGAGTATTACTGGTTTCACTGAAGTACTATGATAAATTTGATTTCAGTTACTGCAATTTTTCTGGACACATCAGATGTCAGAGCTGATGTTTGCACAAAACCTGCACTGAAATAGGCAGACTGTAAATAAATATGATTCTTTTGATGCAAGGCCCTCATGGACACACTTCAGAATACCTAAAATAAGGTGCATTGCTTTCTATTGCAGTCATTGAGCTAGGTTGGTGAATTTCAGTTTTCTATCTTGTATTGTACTTTGAGTTGGAAACTGAACTATTACTTTAGAAAATATTCTGCCTTACTGGACATCAGTTTTCTGAAAACACTGTACCTATTATGGTTAGGTTGAGACGGTTCTAAAGTGTTGTAGTAGTTGATCTTTGGTTTAGGATACTTTTGAAATGCAGGAAAAAAACAGTATGGAGTGTTCATGACTTTTATAACTGACTTTTTTGAGCTGGGTATTCACTGAAGTTTTAAAAGTCACTCAGACAAACTCTTTGTGTAACCAGTCTTTGTACTACCTAACAAACAGGTTTCAGTTTCTGTACAAACTTTCAAGAGAAAACTTGCAACCTGACAGGATTAATTGCTGTGATCTTCTATTATTGCATAGGGATGAAGAATTTGAAGCAGTAGTCAAAACTGGCAAGAACTAGATGGTACAGCCATTACTGAGATCATACAATTACTAAGATAGCTCAGCAGGAACCAGTGCACCTGGACACAGCTTTTTAGGCTGTTCAGATGCTATGCATCAATTACTCTTCTAATTTAGTGAGAGTGGTCAGAAATTCTTAGGTGGAACTGCTCCAAGTTACTTGTCTTGTTGCTGCTGGTGAAGCACCCATGGGGAGCCACACCGATACTGCCTCGCCTCTTTAATTTTAGCCTTCTGGGTGAGGGGACCACCTGTGACAGCCATGCTGGTGAGTCTGTCTCCAGGATACACAAGGTTGATGCCTCCTGTGGTTTTTGGGGGAATGTCCCAGGAGGATGCCTGCCAGTTACATTGGTACGTGCCTTTCCTCACTGGAATGAGCACAGACAAAAGTTAAACGTAAGCAGCTTTCCCACCCGGTGAACTCATGTATATGAATGGCATTATATACCCTTCAGATGGTCAATCAGAGTATGGTAAATAGATAAACCCAGAATGGAGGCAAGTGATCTTATCTGGGACCTAAACTTATACTTTAGAAACAGTTTTCAAACTTGTCAGATGGCAATCAGTCTGATAGATACTTTGATTAATTTCCGCAATTAGTTATGCAGTGAATTAAGAATATATCTGGCATCTCTTAATAAATGGCACAAAAAAAAATCTGTCTCTTAACGATTCTTGGGTAAAAGCTTCCCTGAAAGATATCTTTATTGTTGCACTGTGGCATACTTTTCTCCCAAGTAATTCTGAATTCACCATCTATTATAGTCCAGCAGTGGCTAACAAGGTTACCTTTTCTTCTGAAGAGCAGGGTAGCTGAGAAGATTGGAGGATTTATAACTGAAGATGGAAGAAGATTGTACATAGATGTCAGTTTTCCTTTGTAGCTGCAGGCTCTGTAGTTCAGTCACTCAGAAATAGATGGTCAAGAAGTAGATAGTCACTAAGGGAAATTAAAATTTACTACAGTAATACAAACTTTGATTCAGAAACTTCTAGGTGGCTTGTGTGCTTTAATATTCACAGTATTTTCCAAAAAATGCCTTAACACAAGCAGGTAACAATGAAAGAAAAGGAAGAAGCTGCCATTTCTTGAGGACTGGAGTGCAGTTTGCATCAAGAGAATAGAATGTGTTGTGTTAACATAGGGAGGCAATTTTGGGATATGTAGCTGCTGTATTGCCACAGTATTTTCAAAGAAAATATAGTATTGGTATGGATAGTGCTTTCTTCATAAATGGGTAGAAAATGCTGCTTTGAATTAAAAAAAAAGTATTTATTCTCATTTTTCTCTCAATTTTACGTGTTATAATTTGGGTCTTAGCAGTTCAGGAACTGTGATATTACAATAGTGGAAGAAGCTGGGGCAGACAGGTCAACTTAATATATTTTCTTTATTGAATCTGCATTTCATAAACCAGGATATGATGATATTTCCTTGTATAAGTCTATTAAAAAAAAATTAATATGATTGCATATGGTGTTTGCAGAGCAGCTCACTTACTAGTTAACAGTTTTGAGGTAAAAAAACTAGAATGAGTAGAGCTTTACTATTGATATAAAATCAATTATTTACATATTTTAAGCTTAAAAATAACAACTATTAAAAATTAAACTTCAAAGTTAATTTGTTTTGCAGTGTTGTAGTAAGTATTTAAATTATTTTACTACATAAAAGACCTAATGAGTCTTTTAATCAATTCTTCTGTTGCCTATGTTACCTTAAGCCTAAAAAGAAGTCAGTAATAATGATTGAGTGTGTTTGAGTCCACGAATCTACTTGGAGATGTTTTAAATGGATGCTTTCTTCAAACCTGTTAGCTCTAGGTATTGTCAGTCAAAGTTTCAGAGCCTATATAGTACTGCATTTATATTGTAGGAGTACATGTAAAATAGCAGAGTGTTGGAAATTTAAGCCTCAAGGCATAAATTCCGTAGATGGAAGTGTGTGAAGTCCCGCTGAGGAAGAATGCTTCCCAGCCTACCGTTGTGTTTGCTGAGTCCATGTTATGACACGCAGGTAAAACTCAGAGTAGAAATTTTTACAGGAAACAACATTTCTGATTCTATAAAATTGTTTTAAGCTAACTATACTAAATAAATCTACACATGTCCCATATTTTGAGTATGCTTTCAAATTATATTTTCCATTGATTTTAAGTCCTATATGGTCTGCTAATCCAAATCCGAACCACCAGGGAACTCACTGGTAAGAGAAAAGGAGCCTGAAACACCCCTTCTTGTCAGTCAGACTCTTATGGAGATTTCTTGGGGAATTACTACTTTACTTGTAGTTCTCTATAATTATCAGAAATTACCCAGATGAACTCTACGATGGGGAATAGCTATCAGCTGGGTAGAATGGAGTCTTGAGCCACACCCTTTACCTGCTATATATTTAGGCAATATGAGGTGCTTTTTTATTTTAAAATGGCTGCTACCCGTGGAGGTAGTGATGCTGACCAGGTACACGTTTTCTCAATTCCTTTTTAATAAAATTGAAATACTAGTTTTCTTCAAAAGAAGTCAGATTTGGTTTTATGTGTACAATAGTACTTCTAAAAATTGAAGCTGTAGCTGCTGACTTTATGTATATAAAAAGCTTTTTATGGTTTTGTGGTCAGATAATAAAATAAGGTTACAAAATAGGCCTTTTGGAGCTCTTTGTATTAAGTTCTGTTTCTTGCTGGATAATTTTTAAGTGAGATGAGAGTTACTGTCCTAAATTTATGAGAAAGTGGAGAATGCAGTGTGTCCCACTACTTTGCTGCTTTCGAGCTCTTGGTGCATTTCTGTCTTTCTGCATTGGGCACTAGGTCATAGCTGAGTTGATAATTTAAACTATAGAAATCCTTTGGGATAAGTTTGTGATGATTAATTGGGGAAAAAGAGGATTCTAGTTATACATGTGTCTTAAATCACTGTATTTCATTACTAGTGGAAGTTTGTTTTGAAGTGTGTATTGGTGAAGAGGTCTAGCAGATAAATTAACTTTTTTTTCATGATTCAAAGACGAGAAAAGGTGATGTGGTGTCTGAGCAACTATGTTTTACTAGCTGGACTTTGTTTTCTTAGTTGTAAACAAGATTTCAAGATTAACAGATATTACAGTGGAGCTGCTGAGAAAGTAACTTAAGTGCTTTGCTGTTTTGTAATGTGATGCTCCTAAGAGCTATCTGTATTTAAAAATGCATAAATGTTTTCCATCTTACTAGGATATCCGTAAATTCTTTGGCGTTGTACCTCCTGGAAAGCGACAAGAATGTGAGCCTGTGAAAAAGAGTGAAAAAATCAAAAATGGTGAAGGACCCTCAAGTGGGAAGAAAAGGGAAAAGGAGACCAAGGTTAGTTTTGCTTTTCTTATTTGTGAAGTGCTTGGGGTTTTTTTGTATGGAATTGTTTGTGTATCTAGTGTTTTTTTAAAGTCATAGTTCTCGTATACTCAAAAACCAGAGTGTCAGTTGTAGGCACAGGAGGAAACTACCACTTAATATTCGCTTCTAGCAGCAAAACGCTGTAGGTGATGAAGAAAATTGCTAATATAAAAAATACTTGGGTTGTAGGGCAAAGGAGAAGTAGGTAGAAGCTGTTATCGTTAGGTGCTAGTGTAGGAACAATCTGATGTATTTAAAGTTATTTTAGCCATAGCCCACAGTTCTCTAAGTAGTTCTGCTTATTTAATTTTTAATTTAATTAAGATGGAGGCCTATGCGCAGTAGATGCAGGCATATCGTAAAGATGTCACGCTTTCAAGTAAGATAAAAGTCTGTGGTGTAGGTGCCCTCTGATCAGTTTTGTAACTTGGTTGAAAGACTGTGATAGTTTAACTTAGCTGGCAGCCAAGCAAGACACAGCCACCCACAGCCCCACCACTTCTTTTCCCCCCCACCCCACACCCAGGGAATCGGGGAGAAAATTGGAGGGGTAAAAGTGAGGAGACTGTAGGTTGAGATAAGAACAGTTTAATAATTAGAGTAAAATAAAATTAAAATAGTAATAATAATAATGATAACATAAGTGATACCCAGTACAATTGCTCACCACCTGCTGCTAATGATCCCAGAGGAATGAAAAGGGATCCCCAAACCGAAATCACAATCCTGGAAAAGTGAGCCCAAGCGATTCCTGAGAGAATTCCTGCCTTTCCGGTCAGCCCCAGTTAATATACTGAACATGATGTAATATGATATGGAATATCTCACTGGCATATCCAACTGTCAGTTCTCGGTTTTGCTAACTATTACACTTCCCTCCCAGGCATCTGCTCTTGCAAACTACGCAAACTCCATGTCCTTGTACCTTATCAATATCCTTCTCATAGCAAATCCCACACTGAAACCAAAACACAGGGCTTTCTAGCTATTAAGATGAAAATTAACTCTATCCTAGCAAAAACCAGGAGAAATATGTTTCTCTTGCCCCCATGGGGGAAACATTAACGTTGCCTTTCTGGATGAGATCACTTTTGTAAACCTGTTGTAAAGGCCAAATTCTTTACCATAACAGGTTAAAATTCGATTGGGTTCTTGTCTGAGTACTTCACATGTTAATCATCTGAACTGTATGAAAAAGAAAGGAGTGGCTAAGAGGGCTTTAAAATCAATTGGAGAATGGAAGGATTTCCAATAGGATGAAGTGTTTAATGTCAAGCACCACAGTCAAGAAGCAAGATGTTAACTTGCAAATATTTTGTCTGTATAATTTCATTGTTGCAATGTGAAAATGAAGGACCATTCAGTGGAACTGAAAGACACAGAAATTATCTGATGTGATCTATTATTTCTACTTTGCAATTATGCAATAATGTCAAGGATTTAACATATTTCAGATTATAATTGAATGTAGATAATAAAAATATGTAGTTACATTTATCTGGATTTATACTTTAAGAAGCATTTACAGCTGTGCATGACCACAAAACAAGCATAGCTGGTAGTCTGGTAGGTCCAGGACACTTCCTACCTGTGCAGCTTGTGATTTTTCTGAATATCTAAAACCTGGTGATGTTTTAAAAAAAAAAAAAAAAAAAAATCCTTGACACAGTTTAATACTAGCTGCTGCTAGACAGAGCACATTTGTCAACTGTGACCAGTGGTGCAATCTCTTATGGTAGTTGCACTGCTTAATGGGTGAGAGGAGAAGCTACAAGCAAACAGGATGCCGAGTAGGAAATCAGTCTAGCTTCAGCTTTTTTCCTCTTTCAATCCGTTATATTTTGCTCTGAAGTTGTGTTGAACTCTGGTGGTTACAGTGAAATCATATCCAGGGTGGAACCAAAAGTGAAAGCTGCATTCCATACAAGTAACTTACTGGCCTGTAAAGCCTCTATTTCTGGTGGAAGCATGCAATTTCTTTTTTTGATTGAAAATTGGAAGTGCTAGAAAATCTAAGTTAGTTCAGTTGGCATTAAACTTGAATATTTATTCGCAACATGATTGTCTATGGATTGCTTGGAGCATGTTTAGCTCTACTACTGCAGTTTCTTCATTATTTCATCTGCCCTGCACCTTTCTCCCTCCCTGCCATGAGTTAACACAAGACTGTTCATAAATATACTATTGGGAAATAAATAATTTATATTAAATTTGTTTGAAACTTATCAGTTTGAATGTGTTACTCAGTAAAAGCTAGAAGGACACGTTTACTAGTTGAATTAATGGACTGTTTCTCTTAGGTGAATAATTCACCCAGTGAAGATGATTCCAAACAAAAGCGGACAAACAAGAAAAGAAGAGTAATTTATGATTCAGGTAATGTTCACAGTTGTTTATGAATGCTCCTTTGTATCTTTTGCATCAGCATTCAAGGTTAATTCAGTAAATGGTACATCTGAAAGAAAGCTGTGGCTATCTTTTTTTTTTTTTCTTTTAGTAAATGCAATTAAAAACATTTTTCACAGTAATTATTGCTGGATAGCTAAATATATTTGATAATAATAACAGTGCAATATGTGCCATGCAGGTAATATACAGTGCAAAGTAACTTTTAATAAGTTACTTTTAATAAGACATCTGTTAAAAAAAAACAAAAACAAACCTACAACTCCCCCACCCCCAAAAAAGACCCCCCAAAAGTTCAGATAGTAACTTCTGTCAAAGCTCCAGATTTTAATTTTTTCCCCTCATGAAAACTGTGGAGAGTTCTAGGTTTTCTATTCTGTTGGGGGTAAATAACATCCTATGGTGAGTACAGGAGACTGATCATATATTATAATTTCACATTTCTGTGCATTGCATGAACATAATATAGGAGATTGTTTTAAAAGGCAAATTGTTTCCATATGTGTCTTTGTTTTAAAAATTTAGTAAATTTTAAACCCATAGATTTAAATTTACAAGATGGAACACACAGAATATAATTTAAACCACTGCTATAGCATTCTAAGAATCTTTGTAATATTATAAGGGAAACACCTTTTATAGCTCTTGGAGCTTAAAAAAAACCCAACCAAACAAAAACCACGGCAAAACAAAACCAAAAAACCCCAAACAACAATAAACACCCCTTCCTCCTCAATAAAAAAAAAAACCCAAACCCTTGCCTGTCAAGTTAAGTTAGTTTAATTTAAAAGCTTGAAGTTTCTAGTTCAATATTTCTGAGCTATTATGTCACTTAAACTCTCTTTGACTGGATTCTGAATCTTGAATAGGTGTTGTGAAACTGTAGAAAAGACTGCAGGAGTTCCTACAATTTTTGACTCCTACTGAAGACTTTGGTTTGAATTTTTAAAAGAAAAATGATCACAAACATCTGTCAGAATAATGCTATTGTATATAGAAAAATGTGTTCAAATCTTCAGATAAACTGTTCTAGAAACAGTTCCTGTTTAGCAGGGAGGAATAGCAGTAGAAATATTTCTGTGTTAAAAGTTAGAATACAAAAGTAACGCACAACTCAACTACTACTTTTAAAGTGCTGATACTTCGAGATTTTGCATATTCTAACCCATTAGTAGTAAGAGAAGGAAAGAGAAGTAGTGCTCTAAGATCTTCAAGATGGAAGTGTGGTTTTCCCTGTTTTTGGGGGGAGATGGGACTCAAGTCAATTGCCCATAGCTGCTCTTTTTTATAGTTACAATATATATTAGTGTTTATCATGGGAAAAGGTAGGCTCTGAAGGGTAGCCCTGTCTCACACTTGTTAGTTGCCTTAGCTGCTTCAGTTTGTCCTGCTTACGCATTTGGATGTTAGGATACGTAATCCACAGCGGTGTAAGTTTTACCATCTTGACAACTTTCTGGGTATGCAGAATGTTTGGTGTGATGAGTTGGCAGTCTACCAGTGTACCTCTGAAAAATGAGAGTGCAACCTCAGACTATTTTAGCCTCTTGTTAGCTTTTGGAATAGGTGTGGAAGACACTAACACAATATAATACCATATAAATTTAATCAGGCTAATGAATATATGTTAAAAGTTTGTTGTGTGGTAGTGGGGTTTTTTTGTTTTTTTTTTTTAATAATCTTCTGTGGTCCTCTGTCAGTTGTCTTCCTTGTCAGAAAGGTTTTTATACAGGCATAGCAGTTCTTGGAATAAGGAACAAAATATTTCTTGTTATGTAAACAAACCACTGTATAGGCTGAGTTCTGACCAAATTTTAATTTAGTAATTTATATGCTAGGCTAGGCTATTAGCTGATGGAGAAAACAAAGCTGTGCTCTGACCTTCCATGTAAAACTTTTTTCTTACTCAGCTTGAATGTGTGAACACATGTTAACTGATGTTATATGATCTATTACTTAAAGTCTGTATCAGTGTGGAGGAAATCTACATTTATGTTGTCAAAATACAGATTCAGAAGAGGAGGTGCAGTCAGTGAAAAAATCCAAGAAGCCATCTGAGAAAAAAGCAGCTACTTCAAAACTTGGTAGAGGTCTAAAGCGGGATCCTGTTGTTTATATTTCCGAGACAGGTAATGGAAGAAATATATCATTTTATGTTCAGCTATACTGGGTGGACTGTGTTACAAATGGGATGGATTGTTTGACTGATGTACTCTTAAATATGACCATAAAATCTAGTATCAAGGAAGACAAACGATATTCTACTTAAACAACCTAACCAAGAGCACTACAGAAGTTTAGCTTCAAATATTGTAAAGTCAGGAGGAAGGTAAAACTGAGGTGATGTTGGGTAGTGGCTTAGGTTGGTTTAAATAGGCATATAATTTCATGGCCTAACACTTCCCTTCTTCAGAGTATTCCATAGATTTAGGGGAGGAGTTAAGTAAAGGAAGTGTATTTAATGGAGTTAAACTGTGCACTAGCACACTTTGTGAAATGACTGTTGGTTACCATAAATAGATTTAAAAACCTGGGTTTTTTTCCTTTTTTTGTTATATGACTTTCCATGTCTTCAATCTCTGCCTAATATGGTGGTGACTGCAAAGTTTTTGGGTTTTGTGTTTTACTTCTTGTCAACATAAACAATTTTTTTTTTTTAAAAACCCCAACATTATTTGTCTATTAGACTTCTAAGAAGAACTGGAATTGGAAAAAAATTGTGGTAACAAAAAACTTGCCTTATACCTTGTGTATACCATACTTCTCAGTCTTGGATTTCAGCTTTCTAAATGCATAGAATCATAGAATGGTCTGGGTTGGAAGGGACCTTAAAGATCATCCAGTTCCAACCCCCCTGCCATCAGCAGGGACACCTTCCACTAGACCAGGTTGCTCAAAGCCTCATCCAGCCTGGCCTTGAACACTTCCAGGGAGGGGGCATTTACAACTTCTCTGGGCAACCTCTGCCAGTGTCTCGCCACCTTCAGAGAAAAGAATTTCTTCCTAGTATCTAATCTAAATTCTGGAGCTAGTTTTGCACTTGGGAAAAGGAGTGAGTGTAATTAACCATTCTGGATCATTTTCAGGTCTCCTGTAGCCTTCTGAAAAATTTGTGACAGTGATTAGCTGCTAAGTTCTCAGCAGGGTTTTGTTTAGATTTAGTCTCTTCTTTAGAAGCTGTGTAGTTAAACTAAAAACACAATCTGAACTCAAGACATAAGTACCATCCAGCTGAACATATAAGGGCAAATTCTGTCAGTTTAATTGAAGAGTATTATGTGGTAATTTGTTTTCATTGTTTGCATGGTTGTTCCTTAGTACTGCTTTCAGTGTTGTTTTTTTGTGTGATTCTTGAACTTGGTGCTCTGAAGAGGACTTTGACTGTAAATTGACAGGAGACATTCCTCTACTGTTATGGAAGTTTCATCCTGCAGAGTTTTTGTAAAAATGTGTTTCCTTCCCACATCCAAACAAAAAAACCTGACGGTGATTTTTCTACCGCACCCACCCAGGTTCTTAATTCTATCATGAAGCAATTTTGGTTTCAGTTATTTACTTCATATTGTGCATTTTCCTCCACTAAATTTGAGATGTTATGGAAAAGTTTCAGTGCCACTAGCTACTGTTGTTTGATAGGTGACCATTGGTTTGTGTAGACTCAGTCTTGACTATTTATGAATCAAGCATCCTTAAAGGTATGCCCCCAGCCCAGGGAAAATACTCTGGTTTTGTGAATTCTGTAATAATGCATTGATGGAAGGAGATTAACAGAGCTAATATTTAGCTTGATATTTCAGTACTTCTGGAAGATGGACTTTAGCAATTTTTTTTTGCATCTGAGAACAGTTGGCTGAATGTGTACACATGCATTTTCTGTTATGTAGAGTTGTGTGGTGTGTTTGTTTGTTTTAAATGTGTTTTAAATACATGTGAGTGCTTGCAACTTCAGGGCTGCTTTTACTACTCGTTCTCTTATTCCATCTTAATTAAGAGATCTGCTAGTGGCACTTAAGCAAAGATTAAGACTACATGTGGGCAGAAAGAATTAACTTACTAAGATTCTGATGCTAGGGTGACTTTGATTCCTAACTTGCTGAATGGCATAGATTTGAAGCATCTTAAATTTGATGTCTCCTAGAGTAGAAGTGTAGTATTTTTTGTAAGATCATTACTTGAACATAAACATTTCCTGTCTATAATAATACTATATATTTTTAAAACAAAAAAGGATTGTGTGCTGCAGTATCCCATTATAAATGTGACTCAGCTGGCTTTTTTCTAATACCTTCTTCTTCCTCAGGCTCTTTTCAGAATCACTATTTCTAAGATGTATTGTGCTTATTTTACTTGTCCTAGATATTTGACCTGGCATTTAGCTGTACTACTTCATGTGTTCAAATGAGCTGAATTTTCCAAAGTATCCTAAACACTTTATATATTTTATTAGTCCTTTTATTAAAAACTTTGTTTCCTTTGACAGTTTTGCCAATTAAAAGGATCTTTAATAGCATGGATCCCAGAGTAGATAAATCATCAGATTTCTGGGGAATAAACAGTATATATTCAGGTTTATTATGCAATTTGAGGTGGCGTAATCAAGTTTTTCTGCATAGGGATGCCATGGGAACACTAGACAAGGTTATTAGTGGAATCCCTGAAAACCATGGCTCAAGGTTACTCTTATCTAAAAAATCTTAAATATGCACAAGGTGAACTTAATATTCTATGATTAAAAGAATGTCTTTATAACCTTGAGACTTAACACTTGGATTTTGTTTATATGTACTCTAGAAATTGTTTCTTCAGCTTAATGGAGCTGTCAAGCCGAGTGAGTTTTAGTGGCACTGATACAGTTACTGGCTTGAGATAAATGTGTTTTACAAGAGTAGGAAGATAGAAATAGTAGATAGAAAAGATCTTAATGAAATTTGTAGGCATTTGTCCTTTCCTCGTTTTTAGTGTTATGCAGCTGAAAACTTAAATCAAGAATACACTTATTGGACTCACTCAAAAGTGAGTCCTCCCTGCAATGCCTGTACACCAATGCACGCAGCATGGGGAACAAGCAGGAGGAGTTAGAAACCCGTGTTCCGTCAGGGGATTATGATCCGGTGGCAATTACAGAGACATGGTGGGACAGCTCACATGACTGGAATGTGGCCATGGATGGCTGTGTCCTTCTCAGGAAAGACAGGCCAGCAAGGCGAGGTGGTGGAGTTGCTCTTTACGTGAGAGAGCAACTGCAGTTTATTGAGATCTGTCCAGGGGTGGATGAGGAGTGAGTTGAGTCTGTGGGTGAAAATTAAAGGGCAGACTGGTATGGGTGATACTGTTGTGGGTGTCTGTTGCAGGCCACCAGATCAAGGTGAGGAAGTTGATGAGGCCTTCTACAGGCAGCTGAGAGCAGCCTCGCAATCACAGGCCCTGGTTGTTGTGGGGGATTTTAACTACCCTGATGTTTGCTGGAGGGACTACTCAGCCACCCACTCACAATCCAGGAGGTTCCTCCAGTGCATCGATGATAACTTCCTGATGCAAATGGTGGATGAACCAACTAGGAGGGGAGTGACGCTGTATCTCATCCTCACTAACAAGGAGGGTCTGGTTGAAGCGGTAAAGGTTGAGGACTGCCTGGGCAGCAGCGACCGTGAGATGGTGAAGTTCAGGATCTCATGTGGTAGGAACAGAATTCCAAGCAGAATTGCACCCCTGGACTTCAGGAGGGCCAACTTTGGCCTTTTCAAGCAATTGTTAGGGGAAGTCCCATGGGAAAGGGTACTTGAAGGTAAAGGGGCCCAAGATAGCTGGTTAACATTCAGGGACTGCTTCTTCCAAGCTCAAGATCAAAGCATCCCGACATGTAGGAAGTCAGGGAAGGGAGCCAGGAGACCTGCTTGGTTAAACAGGGAACTGCTGGGCAAACTCAAGTGGCAGAGGAGAGTTTGCAGATCATGGAAGGAGGGGTTGGCCACTTGGGAAGAATACAAGGCTGTTGTCAGAGGATGTAGGGAAGCAACTAAGAAAGCTAAGGCGTCCTTAGAATTAGACCTTGCCCAGAGGGGTCAAGGACAACAGGAAGAGCTTCTTCAAATACATGGCAGATAAAGCCAACATTAGAGGCAATGTAGGCCCACTGATGAATGAGGTGGGTACCCTGGTGACAGAGGATTCAGAGAAGGCAGAGCTATTGAATGCCTTCTTTGTCTCTGTCTACTCTGCTGGAAGCTGTCTTGAGGAGCTCTGTACCCTGGAGACCCCAGAGTGAGTCAGGACAATGGAGGAGTTTGCCTTGGTTGATGAGGACTGGGTCAGGGACCAATTAAGCAATCTGGACATCCATAAATCTATGGGTCCTGATGGGATGCACCCACGGGTGTTGAGGGAGCTGGCTGAAGTCATTGCTAGACCGCTCTCCATCATCTTTGCTAAGTTGTGGGGAACGGGAGAGGTGCCTGAGGACTGGAGGAAAGCAAATGTCACTCCAGTCTTCAAAAAGGGCAAGAAGGAGGACCCGGGTAACTACAGACCGGTCAGCCTCACCTCCATCCATGAGAAGGTGAAGGAATGACTTATCCTTGTTGCCATCTCTAGGCATATCAAGGATAAAAGGGTCATTAGGGGCAGTCAGCACGGCTTCACCAAGGGGAAGTTATGCTTGACCAACCTTGTAGACTTTTATGAAAACACAACCAGGTGGCTTGATGATGGTAGAGCAGTGGATGTGGTCTATCTTGATTTCAGCAAAGCATTTGACACGGTCTCTCACAGCATCCTCGCTGCCAAATTGAGGAAGTGTGGATTAGATGATCAGGTGGTGAGATGGATTATTAACTGGCTGGTGGGAAGAAGCCAGAGAGTGGTGGTCAATGAGGCAGAGTCTAGTTGGAGACCTGTGTCTAGTGGAGTCCCTCAGGGGTCGGTACTAGGACCAGTATTATTCAATATATTCATAAATGACCTGGATGAGGGAATTGAATGCACTGTCAGCAAGTTTGCTGGTGATACCAAGCTGGGAGGAGTGGCTGACACAGCAGAGGGCTGTGCTGCCATCCAGAGAGACCTGGACAGGCTGGAGAGCTGGGCAGGGAAAACTTGATGAAATATAATAAGGGCAAGTGTAGGGTGTTGCACCTGGGCAAGAACAACCCCAGGTTCCAGTATAGGTTGGGAAATGATCTCCTAGAGAGCAATGTAGGGGAAATGCACCTGGGAGTCCTGGTGGGCAGCAGGATGACCATGAGCCAGCACTGTGCCCTTGTGGCCAGGAAGGCCAATGGCATCCTGGGGTGCATTAGAAGGGCTGTAGTCAGTAGGTCAAGAGAGGTTCTTCTTCCCCTCTACTCTGCCCTGGTGAGGCCACATCTGGAATATTGTGTCCAGTTCTGGGCCCCACAGTTCAAGAAGGACAGGGAGCTGCTTGAGAGAGTCCAGCGAAGAGCCACCAAAATGATTAAGGGAGTGGAACATCTCCCTTATGAGGAAAGGCTGAGGGAGCTGGGGCTCTTTAGCTTAGAGAAGAGGAGACTCAGGGGTGACCTCATCAATGTTTATAAATATATGAAGGGTGAGTGTGAGGAGGATGGGGCCAAGCTCTTCACAGTGATGACCAATGACAGGACAAGGGGCAATGGGTGTAAGCTGGAACACAGGAGGTTCCGCTTAAATTTGAGAAAGAACTTTACAGTAAGGGTGACAGAGCACTGGAACAGGCTGCCCAGGGAGGTTGTGGAGTCTCCTTCTCTGGAGACATTCAAGACCCGCCTGGACGCCTTCCTGTGTGAACTCATCTAGGTGTTCCTGCTCCAGCAGGGGGATTGGACTGGATGATCTTTCGAGGTCCCTTCCAATCCCTGACATTCTGTGATTCTGTGAAAAGTCAGAATCTCATTCTCAAGGGCTCTGTCCCTGACATAGTGTTTGAAAGAGCCTTTTGGCATCAGCTACTCAGTAGAAGCTTATTAGTTAGTTGCCTCAACCTATGTTTCAGTTTTGTTTCAGTTTTAGTGTTGTTGCTTGAATTTCTTTTCAGCTTTTCTATGTAACTATGTGGGATACAGCTTTCTTGAAAAAGGTTGAGAGAATTAACTGTTTGGTTTTTATAGGAGTGGATTGATGAGATTATTGCATTGCTTTGTTTCTTATTAGCTTGTGAATTTGCTTTTAAAAAAAGGCAAAAAAATAAAGCAAGAATAGTTAATAGTTATTCTTTGCAATTCTTTAAGAAATACTTTGTTATTATTGAAACACATTTAATTTGAAGAAATATTTTGTTTAATGATGGCCAAAGTTACAGTGAAGTTATTCTAGCAGGTGATGAGTAGAGAAGAGTTGCTTGGTTTTGGTGTTGGTTTTTTTTTTGATAGAACCGTCTTGGTGGATTGGGGAAAAAATCTAAATGTTTGTTGTACTTGTTAAAATAGCACTTTGTTTGACTATTTTAATGAAGTACAGAACCTTGAGCTTTGTAGAAGTTGACCTGTTACTATGATGTGTTGAACCTCATCTGGTTTCATCACAGGTGGTTATGTGTCAGGGACTGTGACCTCGCTTTAAGTGAATACTTAATCTTTCATGTACATCACGTAGAGGTAATTATGCATATGCAGCAGTCGCCTGGATCACTTGAACATTGCAAATTTTTTTTTTTTTAAAGTGCCTTGTTCTAGTGGTGGGATGGATGATTATAATGCTAGAAAAACCAAAGTGGTGGAAACTGAGCAGGATTTCAGGTTACTGTAAAACTGTTCCCTGAGAGGTTAGAAGGCAGGACAAGAAGAATAGCTTGTGGATGTGCTTGCTGACTATAGACTTTTCTAATATGGAGAATATTGGGGGAGCTCAGGAAACAAACAAAAAAAACCCCCAAAAGCCCACAGAAAAAATTCAGTTAAGTGCTAGTACTGATGACCAAAAAAAAACTCCTCACATCCAAACACTACTTCAAATGAGCAGCAGATTATCAGTGAACAAGCATGTGTTATACTGAAACCTTTCATAGGGAAATAAAAAATTGTCAGTGTTATCTCCTGGGCAATTCTAGCGTTGTATATACTTGTAGAAATTGCTATACTTAAGCAAAAATGGGTGAAGGTATAGTGCTCAATGTACCAGCTTTCCTCTAGAATACAGATTCTGGCAGAAACCCTATGAAGAAGCAGAGACTAGTGTTGTAGAGGGCAATATAAAAGGCATTTAAGACCGAGCCCTATTGGAATTAATTTGGTTAAGTTTGGGAATACCAACAGTACAACATAAAGGTCTTGTAGTGGTAAATGTGCTCTTGTACTCAAAACTCTGAAGCAGTGAGAGGATAGTTGCATAAACATAATAATTTCTTTTCAAATGGAAATGCCTTTTTTTTTTAATAGAACTGTCAGTGTTTGGACTGTTAATGTGTATTGATTTTTAATGGAAAATGTAATGGCATAAAATACCAGGTTCTGGAAAAAACTTCAGGCATGTAGCAGGCTGGACATGGGAGCTTCTTAAACAGAGGCATTGGCAGCTCCATGTGCTGTTACTCTACATTATAATTTAAGATTAAATGAATAATTTTGTCATTTAAATTAGATGCTGGAGTTAATGCTTTTTAATTCCTTTCTTCCCCTGGGAATCAGTAGGAAGTGAATTCTCCTTTTTCTGGTAGCTGAATGCAGAAACTACCTTGCATTAAGAGTAATGAATCTATTTTAAATTAAGGGACTGAGATGGTGTCAATTTGGTTACCTGATGGTTCTGTGGAGATACCTATTCTTGTAAGCATTGTGCTCTTTCATGACTTCAGCAAGCACTTATACTGGGTTTTCTTTCCCTTTAATGTTTCAATTGATTTTTTGCACACTTCTAACAGTACAATGAAAAAGTTGAATGTCCTTGCTATAGACTAGCAGTGAATTACATCTATTCAGGCTGTTTTTTCTTTTGTTACAGAAATATAGAGAAATATGCGCACATTGCAAATATGTTAAGTACTGTGAGTGTTTACATTTTGTGTTTATTGGAACTTAATTGTATGTCTTCAGTGCTGTGTGCCTAATCTTTGATGTTGTGTGTCTGTTATTTGAGCGCTGACTGCATTTTTTCGTGCCGATGCTCTCTTTGGCTCCTGATGCCACCAGTGTGGTGAAGCACGAGATGTGTGTTTTGCTGGGTGTTCACGTGCTCGTCGGTGCAAGGTGATGTTAATGGTCCTAACGCTGTAGGTAGTACACTGAAGTAGAAACTGAGATCCCAAAAAGGAGAATGTTTAGAATAGTACCATGGAAATCATAGTGTAGGGAACAGCCTCTTTCTTTTCCATCAAGTAGTGTCTGTTTTCCTTTCTGTCTCCAGCAGGACTTGTTGAAGATTAGGTAGATTAATTTTTTAATGCTTAGCTACACTTTAATGATTTTTAGTCCTGTAAGTGCAAATGAATGTTTTTTCTTCTGTGCTGTGTGCCTTACATAAGACAGCACATTTTTAAGTTAGGACCTAAGATCATAATACAGAGATAGTACTTAGTAATGTTTGGCATAAAACTTGATAAAAATACTGACTCGCACAGGTTATTTCTGTTTAAAAAGGTGCTGTGCCATTGGAAAAAAAGCAACACATTGTTCTTTACTACGTCAGTAATTAATATATTGTTATTGTAGGCATTTAAGTGGTATAGATGTAAGTAACTTATTTGCAGGTAGCTTTGAGGTGTGTGGTTTTGTTTTTTGTTGTGGTTTGTTTTTTGTTTTTTTTTTCCCTTATACCAGTTACGATTCAGAGTTCACATTCATTTACTGGGCTTTTTTTAATGGTATGGGTGTTATGTGGTGTGCCTATAATGTTATAACTGGCTTTGTGATTTTTTTCAATAGTTAAATTTTTAAGATACAGGAGATTTTTTTTTTTTTTCCCCTCACAGATTTCTTGCAGGTTTTAAATTATTTTTTGCAGAGCATGTGAAAATGGATAGCAAATTTTTACACTTAATTATGTAAGATAAAAAGCAGAATTTCAAAAGTTCTTGCTGTAGGGTCTCTCCATTTACTTATTTATTTCAATACCCACACAAAGGACCTTTGTTTAGAAAAACTATGAACTTATTTTAGCTATTTGGGATATTGTATTTGAATGATAAAATTGGGCAGGTGAATTTCCCTAGTTCCCACTTTCGTGTATGAACTTTCTGTGATGGTAATACTTTATTTATTTGTTTAAAGTTTTTAAGGGACTGGGGAATGAAGCACAGCACTTGTTTAAAATAGTCTCTCCTTTGAACCTTCTGATACAGCAATTTTGACTTTTTTCAGTGCCTTTGTAGCACACGTATGTGCGTTGGTCCTTTTGTAGTGACTATTACTGTGTTGAGTGCTTATAAAGCTTTCTGGAATTACATTATTAAGCATTAAAGTTGCAATTTTTCCATATTTTTAGGGCCCATTTGTTAAAATATATATAAAACTAGCAAAATTCCTTTTAGAATTCCTAGTATCTCCTAGAATGAATGTGTAGTTTTCTGCTTTACCTCGTCCCATTACCTTAGAATAAAGTTATGTTTATCATAAAAACAGTGTGTTAAGGAAGCAACAGAACCTGTTTTATTTAGACTGTAGTACTAAAAGTGACTTTTCTTGACTTCACTTGTAGATCCTTTAAGCAATTTACCCAGTTCTTAAAATGTAGTTATTGTTAAAACAATGTGGAGTTATATTTTAAGATAGAAAAATATTTCTCAGTGCTTACGCAATGACCTCTTACATCTCATAAATTGCAGTCTCACATGCAATATGATTTTAAATAAAATTTTAATAACTATGTGAGGTTTCTTTCTTCACTATCTAGTGGAGACTTAGGTGTGCATTTCATCAGTAATATTACAGTTGATTTTTTTTTTTTGCATTGTTGTTTTAAAAATCTCAGTATGAAAGTTTCTGATCACTTGTTCATTTTTAATTAAAGTGTTTGAGATTTTTTTTGAAAAATCTTCTAAAAAAAAGAACCCCCAAAGATGCTAGATGTCTTAGTTGCTTGTTTGATTAAGTCTAAGTGCAGTCTGAGAGGTCTGCTTGACAGATAGTGTTGTGACTTGAATCTCTAAAACAGTGCATCATTAACCTGTTACCTTTGTCAGTTGCTTTTTTAAAAGCAAAATAAAACTATCTCCCCCAAATAACTCCGAACCAAAAGAAAAAGGTTACCTGCTGTTAAGAAAACAGAAAGCTTACCGGAATCATTCCAGTTTTACTCTTTGTGGAATACATTTATCAAAATCTATTTCTCTTTTTCACTTTTTAAGGATAGTTTGTTTTCTGTTGAATCTGGTACTGGACTGTCTTGTTTTGTTTATCATTCATAATTTCTCTGAAATATTAAGTATAGTTGATACTGATTCTCATGTTCTAAGAAAATAAATGTAAACACAAATGCAATGTTCTGATGTCACGTGGCAAGGTCATTCTTCAGAGTAGTGGCTCTTCAAGCTGTAGCTGTATTAGCTCAAGGTGTTGCTTTGCTCTGTCGATTCCTTTCTACTTGCTGGAGATCATCTTTCTCCCATTCCTCCTTTCAGATCTTACCGAGCTGCTTGAGTAGGTCTTGATTTATTTAATCTGCTGGATTAATTTAAAATATAAAAGAGGACTCTTTTTTTTTTTTTTCTAGACTAGTTCATTTTGAACAAAACACTGTTTCCTGATCCTAAGTGGCTTGCTCAGTAAGGTGAGCTGCCTGAGCTGCAACTGGGGAAAAAACACCTTTATACCTTTTTTTTTTCAAGTTACTTTTTTTTTTTCCCTGTATGCTAATTATTCATTTGATGTTACTGAATGTTCTTAATGTGCAGGTAACTTTAGGCAACTAAACCAGAACATGAAGTTCTATTGCAAGATGAGGATTCAGATCTGCTTTTTTGAAATAAACCTGCTATTATGGTAAAAGTAACCAGTTCAAGTGAATAAAGCTCTCTATAATAAACTGGAAAGAGTTAATGGACTGGTAACTTCTAATTGCATGCCAGGTTAATACACACAGCAGTTCCTGTGGCAAGTGTGAGTATTTCATTTGGAAGGTGTTGCTATAATTTATGATTTTGCAGATGAAAATAACTTCATTTTAAATATATTCAGATTTCTCATGTATTTTAATGCTCCCAAAGCTTCTTTCTAAATATATTTTTATAAGATAAGTATGCATATTTGACTAAGAATTTTATTTGGTATGTACTAGACAAAAGGGTATCAAAGGCTATGTAGTTTGGCACTAAAGTGTGTAATTACAATTAGACGTGGCAGTTACTGCATTGGGGTCTTGGATCCCAGCACCTTTTTCCCTTAAAGTTAAAAATATGACAGAGGCAACTTCTTGAAATTGTATTTGATAGTTGGAAAATCCAAATGTAAATTGATTTTAGGGTAGTAAAGCTGGAATGGTTCTGGTAAGCTTTATATTTTTATAACTGCATGGAACCTTGACATGTCAATATAAGCAGAGTGCTAACAATTGTGGTTTAAAGTGCATGTTTATAGTACATCTAAATCAATTAGCTTGTTGAGAAATGGCATAAATTATCTAAATGACCGTACAGACCAGTTTTTGAAATATAGGTTGCAACTACTGTGTTTTTAAATGAGGAGGAAGATGGGGGAGGGGGAAGCACACTTTGTTAGTCACACATAGCATCTCTTGTTTTTGAAAAGACTTTGTTAGTCACAGGTAGCATCTCTTGTTTTTGGGAAGAGTTACAGGGTTGAGTTTGATTAGACTTGCTGGCTTTTTTGAGAAGTGGTGGTTATCTTAAACATAATCTTAAAAATCTGCTTTAAGCAAAAAGTGAATACAAAACTCAGTCCTTCCAATTCGTGGGACTGTTGAGTACTGACTAATACATATTTAAAATAATCAAAACCTGATACAATAACTTCTTTTCGTGCAAACACTATTTTCTCCACCTTCAGCTTTAGCTTGGACAGCAATGCTTACTGCCTAGACTGCAAGTTCTTTAGGACGGGAACTGTTTTAAGTCCTTGTGCAGATGTGATGCCATTGAAACTGAAGAATGTCCAGAATATTGTTGTTTTATACAAGTAATGTAGATTTAATGACTTTGGGATAGGATGTGGTACTTTAGCTCCCTGTGGAAATCCTTAGGTAATAGTATACAAACACCAATTTAACAGACATTTATCATAGTAAGTACAAGTTATTTGTAGCCTGGTTTTGCCCTGCCTATATTTGAAGTTGATTTTATTACATCATAGTAAGAGGTTGTCTCTGCCTTAAATATTTTGCATTCTAAACAGACTAGGTGCCAGTGAATTATATTCTGTACTGATGAGGAACCCAACAGTACAGAAATAATAAATGATGATTAATGAAATATGTTCTGAAGGCCACCCGAGGGTCTGTCCTGTGCTGCTTGTCGCCGTTGTCTCTTCCTGCGACAGATTGTTCCCTTTGTAGATTGGCTGAGGTCATTCCTGAACCTGAGCCTTTTAAAATGATCTGGATTTAAACACATGTTTAAAACAGCCTAGGTAATTTTCATAGAGCTGAGTAGGGAACAACTGCAGATGTTGTTCTGTGTGATCAGCATCTGTTGCTGATGCTGTGATCAGTGGATCAAAGCCTGTTCAGAAGGGTGAGGATAAGAAAGAGGAAGAGGAATAACAGTTACAGGTGGGCTGCAGGTATTAGTTTATTAAACTAATTGTGCTACTGCTAGAACAGTATATAAAATTAAAGCCAGATGTGCTTTAATGTCATGAAATAGTTCTTAAAACCCTCAGGACTTAACAGTTGTTGTTTGTTGCTAGGGAAGTTTGTCTTTGTACATTGCCTGGCATAATAGGTCCCTGCTTCATGTGTAGTGTTTGCATCCAAAGTAATTAAAAGCAATCTTGTGATTGCCATGCCTGTCTGTTCTGTTAATCACATGATAAGCTTTCTCTTTGTCACATCTGCTTGATTTCCAGAAAACTCAACTAGAATATGTGGTCTTGACTTGTGCTTGTAATTCAGAGCTAATCCTTAAAAAAAAAAAAAGTGTATGCTAAGGGTATTTTTTCATGGTATAGCACACAAAAAAATGTATTGATATAAACAGGAAATACTGTTCTTGGAATAGTCTTGTTCCCCTTATATGCAACAGAAAAATAATGTAGTTGATGATAAAGCTAATTCTTGTTTCTTACCTTGTGAAGTTCATGTCCCCATGTAAGGCTATCTCAGTTGTTCACCTAGCAATTGCTGTAAGGATCCAATTAATCTGCAATTTTTATACTGCTAAAATCCAGATTTTCTTTATTTTCCCACAAATTACTGGCTTGCTTGTATGAGTAACAATGCACCTCTCCTTTCACAGATCATGTGTTGAGAAACATTGACCTGAATAGTCCAGCAACAATACGGGGACTCTTGATACTTTCAGAGTTGTAAATGAAGTCACCTTCGTGCTTTTAAGGAAACCGAAAGTGCACAACTGATTAACTTTGCTGTTTGCTGCTGTGGCAGTAGGCTTGCCTGAGCAGCCTTCCTTTGTTTCAAGGAAGAAGTGTTAAGGTTTTACTGAAAAAAATGGTGTTCTGAAGTATTTGAAATAAGGGGAGTGCCTGGGGATCAAGTAAACTTGGGATGTGCTCATGAATTTTCTGAACCTGGGATGAACCTGTAGCCTAAGTATCTGTCCCCTAAAACATCTTTTGAAACCCACTGAATAGAGTAGGGATGGCTTTGTATCCTAACAACCACTTTCATGTTCTTATTCTGCCTTTTCTTTATTTACATCTATAGATGGCTGTTCATAAGTGCTGTGAGTTTCTTGTCCTCCTTTGGCCACCGCTTGCAGTCAATAAATGCTTCTAATCCTATGGTTTCTAGGAAGGACATAATTAAAACAAAGCTCTAATTATTGATAATACTGGCATCATAAATGACTCAAATCCACATCCTTTTTAATTAAAACCTGATTATATTTACTCTGCTTTTTTTCAACTTGAGAGAAAGCAATATCCTGTTGGGTTTTGTTGTTCTTTAAATGTTTATGAGTGAATAATGAAAAAAATCAATACTGCATGCAGATCTTCTGATAATATTAGTGATGAGTAAAGATTCTTTCCTAGCATGGAGCAGTCCTTAGCTGAAGAAAAGCTGGGAGCAGAAGGGCAGAACGGGATATTTATCTTCTTTCTAAGACAAATAAATTTAATAATCTACACTGACTGTTGATTTCTAGTAATAGGTACATTTTACCCTGCAAATGTATTTTCTTGGTAAACTGAAAAATTTAGAAGAGGCAAAAATATTTCTGAAACTAAGATAAGTAGTCTCCTATTCAGACCTCAAACTATTGTAAATTAGGAGCCTAAAGCATCTGGTGTCCAAATCTCCCAGATAGGTAGTAGTTTGTTAAACTGAGCCAAATGGCAGTAAGAGACTTGCTGCTGCCTAGGGAAAGTAAATCGTTGAGAATGGTAAAGCTTTTAGCTTCATGGTAAAACTTGATGCTGTCAACTGAGAGACCTAGGCTTGAATTTTCTCTTCCATATATTGCTTTGTGAATAGCATTGCCTAAATGCCACTCTTGTGGATAAATTTCTATCTTTAGGCATTCTCGATTTAACTGCTGAAGCAATTTGCTCCCTTACAGATTTATCTTTGTTTTATTTTTCTTTCTCTCTGAACTTTCTCTCTCAGGAATAGTCAGGATCCTTCTTTGTACTTGTTATATTCTGTTTAGTAAGCTTTTGGTAGCTGAAAGTTCCAGCTAATGCCTAAAACACTTTTGTAACTACCATTTATTGAGAAAAGATGAAACAAAAAATAATTGTTTCCCTCTATCGCTGTCTAGTATATAACAAGAACTATAGATGACAGACATGATATCATCTAAACTTAGGGAAGTGACTGAGAAAACAAATTTCTGTATGAAAATAAATGAGGGCTTAAATTAGAGATGACTGGAAAATGAATGTATTTTTGTGATAGTACTGTCAATTTAAGTTCAATTACAAGACAGATGTTTAGAACATTCTGTGTTTATGTTGAGAGGAGTGTATGACATGTCTCTATTTTGAGAAAAGTAAAACCAGACTTCAGTTAGAGGCATGCAAATGAGACAGCCTCTGTTTCTTTTCCTCTCCTTTTCCTCCCTTTGTGCTTTATTTTTTCTGTGTCTAATGTTCCTTTTAGGGATTTCTTGCATTTTGCTTCTTAGCTCTTGCCCACTTTGAGTATTTCAGAAAGTACTTTTATCACTAATCAAGAAGTTTGTCCACTGATGTTTGTCTTCTGTGCTGTCCCATTAAACTAATCATTTGGCAATGATATCTGTAGGTTTTTGTATGCTTCAGTGATAAGGTTTAATTTGTGTAACTGTCAGTTAAGACTTCACGGCATGGCACAAAACTATTTTTGAAGTCTTTGGTAATCTTTTTTTCTGTTTTTGTTGGTGTTGGGGTTTTTTGTGGGCTTTTTTTTTTTTTTTTGGTTGATTGGTTGACTGAGTGAAGAGTTTGGGTCCAGAATGGGTAAATAGTCATCAAACTCTTTCTCTTTCATTGCTGGGAAGACCATGTCCTGGCTATTACAGAAGAGTCCTAAAAGGAAAGATTGAGGTTTTTTTAGTGTATACCATTTTTCCTTCTCCTTTTAAACTAAAAGATCTGTTTTATATGCTAACCTCTTGTCTGATTTCTGTGTTCTGCAAAGTGGCTGCATTTCTTTGAGATAGTTTTGACTGTACTGGAAGGAGAGCATGTTTAAGTGCAGAAATGTAGAGCATGTAGAAAAACTCATAGAATCTCTGACTAAAATGGAGAAAGTAAAAAGTGGTGTTAAAGTGTGCTACAACCTTCATGTGCTATGAGCAATACTTTACAAATATCTGGTAAGCTTATTCAAGAAGCTGCTTGTAAATATGATGTTCTAGTATTTTTCCCCAGTTTATAGTATAGTAATCAAGAGCTTCTTAAGTATATAGAAGTCTACATTAGCTGCTCTGTTAATAAATACTATAGAGTAATGAAATAAACGTAGCTTTGTATTTCACATTTTATGTGAAGGGAGAGCTGTGCTGATCAATTTGATGTTGCATTAATGAAGGAAAGGGTTAAAATTTCAGTGACCTAGATTTTCTGTGTATCATCTTCCCTTTGTAAGAAGGGAAGGCATTTTTGCAAACCTCTCTAAATGAGATGTAATGTATGAACAAAAATAATAAATTTTATGTGTCTTTATTTCAGTAATCAGTCTGTTCAGACTTGAGCTGTGCTGTTGAAGACGCTAAATACTGTTTTCAAATAACTTCTAAATACTTGTAATATTTTCTTAGGATCTGTGTTGATGTAATTTGCCAAAATAGTTCTCTTGACAGTTCCATGTGCCAGAAATAATAGCTACTCTTCATGTTTAGATGAAGAAGATGACTTTGTCAATAAAAGAATTTCTCTGAAGCCGAAGGAGAATGGGACATCAGTGATTGGTTGTCCAGGAACAACTACAGTGAAAAAGGAGGATGTAAAACCAGGAACTAAAAGCAAAACAATATCTCCAGTGAAGCAGACTCCTACCTCGGCACTGGATTACTTTGGGACAAGTAGCGTCCAACGATCAGAAAATAAACTGGTAGCAAGTAAAAGGAAAGAAGTGAGTACTTGTGATGTTCCTTTAGGCTGCTTATGTGTCCGACAGCAGACCAAAATGGCCTGTTAAATGACTGCAAGGAGGTACTTCACTGTTTATCCTACTTAATGTTACTTTTTAATAACCACTCAAGTATAAGTTCAATTCTGGTGATATGTGCAGGCATATCAAGTACTCAAATGCAATTCTAGAGTAGTAGTTCCACATTTGAGAAGATAGCATGAAGTTGAAAGTAGTGTTTTCTCTATTGCTTCTTCTCAAGTGACTTTTCGTAAAATTAAGTCATCTTCTGAGATTAGTGAGATGATGAGATAGCTTATAGTTGGGCCAGAGGGTTGTTTTCCCAGGCTTTATGGCACATACATTCATGGAATAACAAAGAACCAAATAATGTATGGAGGAAATAAAAAAAATTCACAATCTAGTTGTTGCTTTCTCTTTCAAGCTGTCCAACTGTGATAACTTCAGAGCTGTTCAGCATTGCTTGAAGAAATGAGATATTTGTAGCATAGTTTTGTTTGGAATAGTAAAATCTCTTTAAAACAGCCTTGTTTAATAGTGTTTAAGTTAGAGAGCTAGGAATTAAATGCTGCATGTCTCATTCCCAGTCCTTTTTTATTTTTATTTATTTTATTTTTTTTAAAATTATGCAGACAGAATACATCCATACAGATTAAGTTATAATTGACACAATATTAGGGAAACTGAATGTTGATCTCTCTTTCTGAAATATAGCCTTCACAGAGCAGAGACAGCACAGCAGATGATGAGGCCATTGCTAGGCAACTGCAGCTTGAAGAAGATTCAGAGGTAAAAAAACTCTATAAATTTGTTGCTCTATGCCAAGAGCAGTTTGTTTAACTTAAGATTTTTTTTCCTTAAGAAATTAAGATGGACTTCCCATGTGTGCTATAAAAAAAATCATGTATATACTTGACTCTTGCACATACGTGCAAAAATAGTCACACAGCATTATTTTAGTTATGTAAATAGAACATCTTTAATGTATCTCCCATCTATCCAGACTTTCTCTACCTGTGCAGTTGATGTGTCTATAATATAGTCTTGCTTTTCACACAGAATTCACTTTCTGCTTCCTCATGTTTTTTGGGGTGTGGGGCTTTTTTTATTCCCTGGAGTGAAAAATTTTTAAAAGACATTGCCATCCATAATTTGTTTCCCTTAATGTCATCTGAGGTTTTTCTAATATTTGAGAAAAATGTCAATGACTCTTACATGTGTGTGTCTTAAACTTTCCTGTTTGAATCAATGCTAATATGAGGCAAAGGTATACTTGTCAAATAAATTCACTTCCCATTTAGTGGTAAGATTGAGTATACTCTGAAATAAATAATTGTACATGGAAAACTTAGTCTCATCCTTGACCTCCACAGAGATGTGATGACTCCAGCTTTAATGTAATAGGAAGTTAAACAAAGTGTTTTCTTTCATTTGAACTGATCTTATCTATAACATTCTCATTGCCTATATGCATGATCAAAGGAATGTACTTTATTTCATGTGTCTCTCTGCCTCAGTCTGATTTGGGTTTGGTATTTGCTGCCTTTCCTTGTTCTCACTGTACACAGGGAAGATAAATTCATTTCATCGTTATGGGCACATCAAAAATAATGCCTGTGGCATATTGGTTGTATAAAGTAATCTGTTTGAATCTTAAAGCATAGCATGTTGGACTTCCAAGACAATTATGAAAGCATTTTTGTTGTAGTTTTATTAAAACAATGGTTAATATTTACTGACAACAATATACACGATTTAGGAATAGAAAAAGCTTTCACCAAGGGTCTATATTGGATAGGAAACATAACTTGATGATCAGTTATCACTGTAGTTGTCACATTTATTTGGTTAGATGAACTAAAAAGTGAAACCAACTTGGCTTTGTTTTTTTACAATTAATTAATAGTTTTCTCACATTCTGTGTGCAATATTTGTTCTTACTGGTTCTTCTGTCAAAGAAAATCAGCTACGTAAATAGAAATATTAAGAAGTTAAGGTATAGTTGTTTCCATAAAGAAAAGAGAACTGTCAACAAGGGCTGGGCTAAGGACAGCAGCTAAATTCTCCAAACTACCAGGTTTTTTTTTTTTCATATGATGTGTTGCTAGCAGTAAACGAGAATAAAATACTAATTATTGAGACATCATAATACTGAACAGGGATTGTTCCTCCTTGCCTTTCGGACTGATTTTGGAAGTTTTCTAAAGCCAACAGGTTGCATATTGGTGCATGTTGGTTGTTGTGAGATCCTGCCTTTGAGTTTTGGTTGTTTATTAAATGAAAAGGATCCACAACAATAAAAAATATGAAGGAACAGAAAACCTCTTTGAAAACACATTATACAGGCTTATTAATGTTTATAGAGCAACAAATCCAAGCTCTGTTTTCACACTAGACTTCAGCCTCCTTTTTTAGGGGAAACGGGTAATTCTTCAGTGCTGTTTTCATAAATTTATTTAGGACGCTCGTTTTCCAGCTATGTGCTGTCTTATTTTAGATAAACAACTTGTCTTCGGTTTTAAAAAATTAAAGTAGAATTGCAACTTGTCAGACACAAGTCTAAAGATCTTTTTCTTTCTTTTTTTTTTCCTCCCCCTCTTTCAGCTGGAGAGACAGCTGCATGAAGATGAAGAATTTGCTAGAACTTTGGCCATGTTGGATGAAACACCACAGAAGAAAAAGGTTGAATTATTTTTAAACTTTAGCTTTTAGGAACTGTATTGCTTGGAGTGTTCTTATTTAGACACTTCACTTTTGTTTTGAGACTTCTGTACAAATGTGTTAAAAACAGCAAGAAAATGTTTGCATAAAAATAACATGCTTTTCATACTTTCCTCCTGGATTTTCCTCACTTAGTAAATGAAGTGTTCTTCCTAATCAGACAGCAGGCATCATTGTACCTGTGCTACCTGCTTCTGTTGAAACTGGATGGATTTCAAGTTCTGTTTCTAACTGAGTAAAGTATGTTGCTAAAGACTCATGCTTCAGATCAGCTATAGCTGCGTTGGTTCAGGAAGAGCAGATCAAGTAGAATAAGTCAATGGCACAACTTGGTGAAAAGTGATAGGAGAAAAAGGAAGGAGGAGAATACTCCCCTTCATTTGAGAGAATGGGTGAGCACGTGTCTTGAGAGTGTGAGACAAACCCCAGTGGTGGGAGTCTTCCCAGTTCTCATAGCTTGTGGTACAAGGAAGAATAAAATATTTTCTGGGTTGTACAGCAAGGCTCTTGGAACTTTGGATTGCTAATTTAAATATAGCAAGTATTAGTCCTTCTAGACTAATCAGTAAACCAGTTGGGATCAAAATTTACCGTAACCTGGAAGTCTATCTGGCCTTTGACTTAAGGAATCATTATGTGCATGGCTGAGTGCAGAATTTGCTCATCTGCCTGCCTTTGATAAAGGTTGTATTCTGGCTTGTGGTAGGGATCAGCTTTGTTAGATGTTGTTCAGTCTTCTGTACTTAACAGTTGGGAAACTCAAGGATCTGGACTTAATGGCAGGTTGGGACATGTATCTCTGACTTTGGCATTGTGTGTTTCTTTAGTCTCGGAAAGATTCGGGAGGAGAGCAAGCAGTGTTGAGCATGAAGAGCAGTCCTAACGTGACAGAAAGATACAAGCAGTCAGAAAGAGGTAGGACATGGAATATAGAAAACATTTCCTCAACTTACAATATTGATGAGATACGTTCTTATATATGTGCTCTCCTCCCTCTGCCTTCTTTCAAGTAAAAGCAACAAACTCAACAGGTGAAGCAAAGAATTACAGTGTGAAGCAGCAAACGAAATCTGACCATTCAAAAGGGTTTCGTTTATCCCCACAATCGTCTGATGGTAAAATAGCAAGAGAGTTGACGGATAAGACCTTGCCTTTGAAACCTAGCGCTAAGCTTGTGTCTCTGAAACAAAAAGAAGAGATTGCTGAAGAGGAAAGAGGTGCTCAAAGTTTAGTATCAAAAGGAAAAACTGCTTCAGGGAAAGCAGAGAAGATGACACCAAAGAAGGAGAAAATTTCTCCCAAGAAGGCTGAGGTAGGAGCTATCAAAATTAATTTAGTTGACTCAGTGGAGTTTGCAGGAAAATGGTTTTCATTTATTATTGGTCATTGTGTCAATGTTGTGACTTGATACTTTGAATCTTCTGGGCAATTTTTGAGAATTTGAATTGTGGTAGGGCTTTAAGTTCCTAGCATTTGTAAAAATACAGGAAAAAATTAGCTGGAAAAGTGTAAATTAAATGCATAAAGAATCTGAGAGTTCTTTAAGGTATGCATGTACACTGCAAAACTAGTTCAGTGCTTTTTCATGTTTAACATTCCTGAAAAAAATGCAGAATGCAGGAATTGTGACACCTAATGAGCAATGCCTTACTATTTATGTGAGCGTGGTGACCTTGTGAATCTGTACTGCTGTTGGAGTGATAAATGGCATTGTTTGGTGGTGTTTTTCCCTTCCTCCTCTATTCTCCTATTTCTGAAGTGTATTTCTTATGGTTGAGATATTATGTAGGAATATAATTTAGTTTTCTTTTAACTGTCTGATTCGGTAACTAATTGAACACACTGGCAGTTATTAGGAACTTCAAAGTATACTTTTTAATCATGAAGTACAAAATACCCAAATTTGGTACTTAAATAACAGTTGTAATTGGGAGGGAGAGCCTGCAGCTTTTTTGGGGGTGAGTTTAAATAATTTTGTACTGATTAAAAAGCTTAAATATCTCTTAAAATTATAAATGCTTCAAAGTAGATGTTATGTGAGTGTAGATCTTGTCTATACCTCATCAACACTGCGAAATAAAATAGGATGTGAATTTAAAGCAACAATTTCTGAATTGAGCGACCATGTACATGTGGAATGCAGACTAATCTACAGAAATTTGACAGTAAACAATGGGTATGTGTTTTTTAAACTCTCAGGTTTTGGGTTGGTTTTTTTTTTTAATCTTTTTAAAAAGAACAACAAAAAATACCTCAAAACACAAGCACCAAAGCCAGAGCAAGCTTCGGTATTACATGTTAATAGATTAAAAAGAAGTGTTAGAATTTACTTTTCCTTTGGTACTTAATGTCTTAAACTGTGATGCCTGAGTTTATTTTGTTGTATTAATATATATATATAAAAAAAAAATATAGATGTATTAATTTTTTTTTTTTTCCTCTCCTGCCCAAGTCTGTAAGTCCTGAGGACTCTGAAAAGAAGCGAATCAATTATCAAGCCTACCGAAGCTTCCTTAACCGCGAGGGTCCAAAAGCGCTGGGTTCCAAAGAGATACCTCAGGCAAGTTTGGCTACAGCAGAATTCTATAAGTAGAAGCAGAGTGTGCCATAGACTTACTGTTACAAGTGATCTAACCAGTATCAACTAAACAGTTTAAAAACTGGTATTTTTTTTTTTCAAATAGGAAGTATGTATTGGAAAAAGCTAAATTGTAATGCAGAGTAACAACTAAGGAAATATGCTAAGAAATCGAATTCAGTACTTGGTTTATGAAGTCATGATGATGAAAAATAGTTCCTGGTCTTAAAGTTGAAGACTGCTGACTCATTTGACTGACGTGCTATGCTTGGGGCACAGAGTGTTAGGAGTATGATCAGTCAGGTGAACAACGTGTGAAGCTCTGTTGGTAGCTATTCCTTTTAATGGCTTTTGAACTTCGAGAACTGTTACCTAGCTAGGTACAATAGACTTATTTTTGAAGTTTCATAGGGTACTTGATACAGTAGGGGGTTAAAAAGCTTATGGTGAAGAGGTATTCGGTAGAATTGCATCAGGTAATGGCGTTTTCTGCAATGCTGTGTTTCTCAGGGAGCTGAAAACTGCTTGGAAGGCCTGACATTCGTAATTACAGGCGTTCTGGAGTGCATTGAAAGAGACGAGGCCAAGTCTCTGATTGAACGCTATGGAGGAAAAGTAACTGGCAACGTCAGCAAGAAAACAAACTACCTGGTTGTGGGGCGAGACTGTGGCCAATCCAAATGTGAAAAGGTCAGAGTTCCCGTGCCTGAGGGAAGTCAGAGTAAACTAAATTGTTCATACCTAACCATTGATTTTCAGTATCTCTGCCAAAAGGAGGCAGTACTACAAATAAAGTGCATGTTAAAAAGGCAAGGCTGTGTAATGTTCTAGGGCTTTGTTTTGGTTTTTATATATATATACACTATATATATATACACACACATAGGTACACATATATACTTAAAAAAATTAAAATCTTGTTGTTGTGTTCCTAAACATAGTCATTACTGGAAAGCACTTTGAAGTGAATGCTGTAACTCCTTACTTTACTTGACTTTACTTTTAATTCTGTCTTTGGCTCTAGGCATCAACTTTAGGGACAAAAGTTATTGATGAGGACGGCCTGTTTGATCTTATTCGAACTATGCCAGGCAAAAAGTCCAAATATGAGCTGGCGGCTGAAACAGAGGTTTGTTTATAATAGACTTAGGGGTTTTGGGGTTTTTTAATTTTATTTTTGTTTGTTTCCAATTGAAAGGAGTTTTGGTCTTCTCTTCCACTAAAACTAACACTAAAGTTGTTAGTTTGACCTTCTAGGTTAAAAGTATTGAAAGTGAAAATTTTATATTTGTATTTAAGACTTCTGCTTGGCAGCTATTGGGTTTTTTACCATCTTTCATTTTTATACTCTGACATTATTCTGTATTTTATGTATCTGACTAGGGGGGGTACTTGCATCTCGTTAGATGCTTTCATTTTTAAACTTTGAGTATTTTTTTTATTCTTTGAAATAAGTAATTGTGACTGATATTGTGTGGTACCCAGACAGGCCCAATATAAAATCATACTGTAAATGTGGGACAACTGTATGTAAACCATATGTATATGTAACAGATTTTGTCTTTATGTGTTACTTGAACTAATAGTATTAAAGGTATTTTTTTTTCAGGAAATACTGTAAAAATTAACAATTTTTTAATGCACATTTAAATTTAGTCTGTAGCAGCTGACAAAATGTTATTAAAGTCTCCGGTAGCTCTGGTGCATTTTGCATTCAGTATAGATGTTGCTTTGGTATTTCTGATGTGGCTTGAATTGTTGTATGTAAAGATACTGTTGGTGCTTAAGGAAAAGCAACTCCAAGTTTACTAGCTAATTACTTTCTCTCCTTTTGAATTGTTTTGGGTTGAACACTTCATGGGATTGTGGTTTGTTTTTTGGCCTCTTTTATTGTTAAATAGCTGTGATTCTTTTTAAAAGTGTGTGCGAGAGGAGTGTCCTTCCCTTATTGGAAACAGGGTTATTCTGTTCCTCCTCCTTTTATTCATGCGTTCCTAGTATTAATTTTTTCTCAGTGTTTGAGCTTGAAAGTGTTGTTTGAGAGAGCTGTGTGTGTCTGATGGCCCCTTTGTTCCAACCTGACAGTCACCAGTTTTGCATTATTTTTTTTAATGATAAGTCAGGCTTAGTGAGTAAGGGAACTGCTCTTGGAATGACCAGAACATTTCCTGCCTCTTGTGAGGTGTGCTACAGAACCAGGTGGCATTGTGTTTAACAATAGTTTATTTTTCAGTGAGGAGTATTTCTTTATCTGCTCTTGAAGTTTTTTATCTATATATAAGCTTTGTTACTTTCTTAAGCACTCCTGCACATGTGTTCAAATACAGCATGTTTATTTACTGTATGTTTTTTTTGAAATTTCCCTTTACCTTTCTTACCTTTACTTTCCTCAGGCAAAGAAAGCAGAGTCAAGACCTAAAAAGACACCACAGAAAGCTGAAGCTGGAAAAAAGAATTTTAGCCCCTTCAAAAGGGAAGCTGATAATAAAAAAAATAAGTCTACTCCTGAGAAAGGAGATACCATCAGGTCTGTTAAGAAAGAAACTGCTGTTCGAAAGCTTCTGGACTTCAAACGGCAAACTGCAGAGAAGGAGGAAGCCCCAAAACCTAAGGGGAATTTGCTATCTGAGATTCATGAAGATGGAACAGAGAAATTGCTATGGGTAGATAAATACAAGCCTGTATCTCTTAAAGCAATAATTGGACAGCAGGGTGAGCAAAGCTGTGCCAATAAACTGCTCCGGTGGCTCAGAAATTGGCACAAGAATACCTCGGATGATGGACAAGGTGATCAGTGCGGTTAATTTATCTCTCTGTTCTTCCATGCTAATCACACTGCTTGCTTCCCTGGACTGATAAGGACCTTTGAGATAAGAGGACTAACTCCAGCCTCATTCCTGTCCTAAAGTCAGATGCATTTGTTTTTAGCAGCAGTTCAGTTGAGCCTGGGTTTGGGGTTTTTTTTTTGTTGTTTGTTTGGTTTTTTTTTTGTTGTTGGTTTTTTTTTGTGGTGTGTTGGGTTTTTTTGGTGGTGGGTTTTCTGTTGTGGGTTTTTTTTTTTTTTTCTTTTTTTAAACAGTTATGCACTTACCACCACCCACCCCCCACCCCCTGCCAAAAGAAAAAAACGAAACCAGAACACCCAGAAAAGAAAGCTGTGTCTGAAGATACTTGTTAAATCTTCTAGTATTTTCTTAAACATGATTTTTAGCCAAAAGAAACCAAAATAACCTAGCAGTAATATGTATAAAAATGGCCTCACATTCAGCCTGTTGAATTCTTTCTCACCAAGAGAAGTGTTGGCCAGTGCTAGCCTATCTGTACACATGGTGAAAACACAGGAGAGCAACCCTTCCCCCCTCAGACAGCAGTCTGAAGGGCTGCCTTCATGCACGGGGAAGAGATGAATTGTTAGGGGCCTGACAAGCAGCCCATGTCATGAGTACTGTGTCATCCTGTGGACATTTTTTTCTGAGTTCAAAGTAGTGTTTAAGTTTCACTGCAGCTGTAGTGGGGTTTTTCTGTGTGGTATGTTTGGGGTTTGGTTTTAGTTTGTTGGGGTGTCTTTGTTGGTTTGTTTTTAATGATGTGGTTGCGAGGAAATTGCTGAAATGGTTGTATTACATTAATAGCACTTTTGCTATTTTTCAGTTTAGAATCACTGCAAATCTTAAACTAAGGTGGTTTAAACTGCTTTTCCCCAAATGGTTGGGATGCAGATGTGTGTGTATTTTTGATGTTCATATCAACCCTTAAGTAAGGAAAAACTCCAGTGATGCTTGGTATCCTTAAAGATCTATGTGAAGTATGGTTTGTTTTGTAATATGTACCTAGGTAAAACCTGGAATTTTCTCTTATAGCAAAGACCAATAAAACTGGAGGCAAAGATGATGGTACTGGTTTTAAAGCAGCATTACTTTCTGGTCCACCTGGAGTTGGTAAAACAACTACAGCTTCTTTGGTTTGTAAGGTGAGTTCATATTAACAGTTGTACCCAGCACTATTTGTTATGTATTGATTCTGTACGGGGATACAAATGCTGTATGCAGGTGGATATCCCCAAAATAACCAGCATCTGCTCCCAGCTGAGTTCCACCTGCTCAGAACAGGGTTACAGGTGAAAATATGTGGATATTTAGATTCCTTTATTAGGTCTGAGGTGAGAATGTATCAATGGGTGTCTGCATTTCTTTCTCTTATATTAAGAGGAAGCGTATCACAGTATGTTGAGCAATTTGAAATTATTTTCAAAACCTGTGAGTGTTTAACAGTAGTTCAACCAGTGCAGGTAACTTAGTGGCAGTCGAATTCTGGAAAGCTTTTTGAGTTTCTGTGATAGACTTGGTCATGGTTTTTATATATCTAACAAAGATAGCCATCCCAGACTCATTCTAAATTCAAATACTACTTCAGGATGAGGGAAGTTGACAGGGCTGTATCTGTTTCTAAATTGGTATTTAGGAATTAGTTTTTCTTAACTGAAACACTGTGTTCCACTGAGTCTCATGAGAATCAGCCAGGAACTCCATATTGTAGAAGTACCATTAAATTGTACTAATTAGTAGCATTACTGTAACAAGTTACAGTTTATTTTGCTCTTCTTTGGCTTGCAAGAACTTTCTTAGAATATGATACTACCAGTGTGGAAGGCTTGAGAACTATCATCAGCTATCTGATCTTTGTGCTGGGAAGGAATGACTACTTAACTCAGTATTTGAGTTGTATAGAGTAAATCCTGATCCTTCCTGCTTTCCCCCCACCTTAGAGCTTTGTGCCAACAAGGTGATGCTGCACCCAGAACTAGACCTGCAGAAAAGCTGGATGTGCTGACTTGGGCTGGCTTCTGTGCTAGCGTGGTCTTTTCTGTTCCTGGTTTCCATCCTAGCTTGCTCACAGCTGCTTCAGGTCTCTGCAGAGCGTTTCACTGTGCTTCACAGGAACAGCCAACAAAACTGGATTGTTTCAGCTGCAAGACCAAGGCTGTGCACAGCTCACTGCTGTGCCGTGGCATGCCCCTGGCAGGGGAGTTTGCTGATAAAGGAGCAGATGGGTTAAATTCTTCCAGGGACTGACATGCAGCTGAGCCCTGTTCTGAAGTGGTAGGACTGCTGGGGGAGTCATGTGTTTCCTAGCTGTTAAATAGTTAAAAGCTTCTCTTCAACTTTCAGAGGGATGTAGCATGTTTCTTGTCCTCACTCTCTGCACAAAGAGTTTGATTTGCAGCTGGAAATACCATGGCACTTAGCCAGCCTTGGCTCATAATTCTGTTTCTATCCCTGGTGATAGTTCTAGTTATAAATATTTTTGGAGTGTGAGAGAAAAGGAGTATAAGGGGAGAAAGGAATCAAAGCCACAAATTATATGTGAAAATGGTGTTGCAAGAGCTTCCTTCTGGAACCCTGAAATACTGTTTCTAATTCTGAGTGTGCATATGTTCTGTCACTGATGTGGGTCTCTTTTTTTCTGTGCTTTGTGTGTTTGGACTAGGAACTGGAGTATAGCTACGTGGAGCTGAATGCCAGTGACACTCGCAGTAAGAACAGTCTAAAGGAAGTAGTTGCTGAATCACTTAACAACACCAGCATCAAAGACTTCTGTTCTGGTATGTCTATTGTTTGGAGGAGGATTTTTGTTTTGTTAACAGTCCAGTTGCAAGAGGGACAGAGCTTCCTTGTTACACAACAGTGTTAGGAATTTAACTTGCTCATCATGTGGAGGGATCTGGCTCTAACAGGGATGGTCTCATTTAGTAAGCTGTTTTATTTCATCTTCAACTGTGGAATTAAATCCTGCTATTAGTAGAATCAGTTGTTAATCTGCACAAACTTCTCAAGAACTCTGAAGTTGCTCTTCTGTTGCATGGGACTTGTTTCTTGGAAGATGATATGAGGTTATAGTCAGTTCTGTTCTGTGAACATAAATTCATGTGATCAAGTGGCAGAGCAAGAGGTTCACCACTGCCTCAGTTGGCTAGGATGGGCTTACCTAACCTATAAAGCACTGGGTAAAACTATGAGCAAGATCCTGTCTTATTCCCATCTCATCTTCTTGTCCATATTCATTTTCAGGCACATCCTCATCAGTTAGCGGGAATCATGTATTGATCATGGATGAAGTGGATGGTATGGCAGGCAATGAAGACAGAGGAGGGATTCAGGTGAAACTGCTATAGTTACTAGCTAATGCCATTGCTAAGAGTGCACACCATATACAGCACAAAATATCTCAAGCCAGTGTATTGTCCTCAACCCATGGTCCGTAGAGAATCCCTGTAGACTACAGTTTATCTGACCTATTTTAGAAGTCTGTGTCAGAATTATACACTGGTAGAGGGAGAGAAGAGATACTCCTGTAAAAGAAACCTGGAGTGATGAACTTGGGTGTGTGCACTTCAGAGGTTTATTCCTGGACAGGTGAATTTATCATAATGTCTCTGTTGCTGACATCTACCTGGAGTGGGAGGTTTGTAATCTGGGACAGTTGCTCCCTTCAGTAGGCAGTAACAGTGAATAAATAATGTGACATAGGCAGTATTACACTTTGTTCTCCTTAGCAGCTCCAGTTCCAGCTTCTGAAGATTTGCTATGATCACATGCCATACTTGGACAATTGAGGGCATACAGATCTTTAGCTCAGATGCAGACATTTACATTGCAGGAATATGAAATTGAACAGAATTTCACCTCCATTAGAGCAAGCAAGGTTTGTTCTGGTAAGCCTAATAGTGCTGAAGCCTCCGGGTTGAGCTCTTCAGACAGGGAAGAGCTGATCTCTTAACTTCCTGCTGCTTCATTGTTTGTGGCAAGGTGCAGTCAGAAAGATGTGTGGGCAGCTCAAACTGACCTTTGGACAAAAGCATCTAGTTCTGCAGGTGGACAGAGCTCTGCTCAGGGCTGTTGGTCTTAATTGCTTCACGAAGAATGGTCTCAACGTGATGGCTGGAAGCAGGTAGACAGCAGATTTATTGCAGCTGAATAGGATAGCAAGTGGAAAAAGTAGGAGAGGGACTAGATTTTCACTGCGTGGAAACATGGTTACAATAGGCAGAGTTTTATATACTGGCATCTCTCAAGGATCTGATTTAAGGCAGGGATTAACGCTGCTTGGTATGACATTTTAATCATTCTTATTCTCTGAAGTATCTAATGTAATTGTTGTGTTTAAATCACAGGAGTTGATTGGTTTGATTAGGCACACGAAGATACCCATCATCTGTATGTGTAATGATCGCAACCATCCTAAAATTCGCTCCTTGGCCCACTACTGTTTTGATCTTCGTTTTCAGAGACCTCGTCTAGAACAGATTAAGGTAAGAAGGCTGTGGCTGTGTGGGCTGCACTAAATTACCATCTGTCACTTCTGTCTTCATGTGGCAGAGTTCATACAGAATTGGAAATGCCACTTAATGGATCACCTCAGTAACTCTGCTTTTCAAAATGGGTTGTCTGAGTTTTTCTACACAAAGAATTAAATATCCCAAAGCCTTTCAGATTTAGGAATCTATCTTAAATATATCCAAATATTTTCTTTTTTAAATGGTCATGTGTTGTTTTTTTTTAACACTGATGACAAGGGATGTTTTATATTTATGAGATAAAACTTAAATTATAAGTGCTTTAAAAAACTAGAACAATATAGCAACGCTCTTTCACAGATAGGTCAGTGTGTTCTGTAGGGGGAAGAATTAATAGGAATTTTCTAGTGACAGTTTTTCAATTGTGTGTATTACAGGGTGCTATGATGTCTATTGCATTTAAAGAAGGTTTAAAAATTCCACCGCCTGCTATGCAAGAGATAATCCTGGCGGCAAATCAGGACATCAGACAGGTCAGTGCCAGTCCAGCATCCGTGTCCATTCAGAGAGCATGTCCTGTACAAGTCCCTGACTTCATTGGCACAGTATTACTGTTTGTTATATATAGAGATCAGCCCATTTTCTGCTCAAGTCTTCCATTTAAATGCTCTTATGCTACCAAATTGTCAATTTTATTCTTTAGGTTTTACATAATCTTAATATGTGGTGTGCAAAAGATAAATCATTGACTTATGATGAGGCTAAAATGGATGCCAGCAAAGCCAAAAAGGATATCAGACTGGTAAGTGTAAAATACTGGATTGGCTTTTGGTGTCATATTCAGATATAATCACTCGGCTTTACAAGCATCTTCTGAACTAAAGCACTGAGAGCCTAGATGCAGGGAGCCGTCAGACTTGTCACAAGTAGTGGAAGGGCAGTAAATCCAGAACTGAGCATATATTTTGATGTACTGGTTGCTTATGTAAGATGCAATTCTGAAGCTCATACTTCTCATCCCAAGTTCTATAGTTAGGAGGAGATAATTCTCTTAATATCAGAAGTAAAGTTCAAGTCTCAGAGTGGTAAAGCACTAGAGAGGAAGTACTGAACATTGAATTTGTACTGATGAGTTTGGGTATTGTTGGGTACCATTGTTACAGTGATTTTGTTGATACTGTGCTGTGTCTTATTGTTTGTGTTGACCTGCAACCCACTGACTTCTTGAAATACCATTTACTTAGGGCCCTTTTGATGTTGTCCGGAAGGTTTTTGCTGCTGGAGAGGAGGCTTCTCGTATGTCCCTTATAGACAAATCGGATCTTTTCTTCCATGATTATTCCCTAGCACCTCTTTTTGTCCAAGAGAATTATATACACGTGAAACCAGCTGCTGCTGGGTGAGTTATTCCATACCCTAAATTGACAGAGGCTTTGTGTTGAAATAAAACTAGACTAAAACCTATCTGGATATTTTTGCTTGGTAATACAGTCAACTTTGTTTTTTTCCAGAGGAAATCTGAAAAAGCACTTGGTGCTCTTGAGTAGAGCAGCTGATAGTATATGTGATGGTGATATAGTGGACAAACAGATTCGTAGCAAGCAAAATTGGAACCTTCTTCCAACTCAGGTGAGCATTTAACACTGTTTGCTTTGGGTATCCAGTGTAGAAAGACCGATTCCCTTGAAACTGATGTTTCAGTGACCTATATAGTTCATGCTTCTTGTAGTATTCTGTTCTGCTGGTGAGCAGAGCAGTTCCCATATACATATTGTTGAATGTATCATTAAATGAAGTCTTCTGAAACTTTGAAAAGCTTGAACCTTCTTTATGAAGCACATGAGCATGTGGCACATATCACTTCTGAGACGTGGTTACAAGCCTACTCTGTTTTGTTAATATGCTCCCTCTCCCAGCCTCTCCTCAGGGCAGTGTTCCTCCCAAAGCACAGAGCTGTGTCACTGTACTCCTCTTAACGATCACTGAAACATCGATGAGATTTGTGCTTCAAGGATTATGACCAGCATCAGAGATTGTATTGTAGATTAAGTTGGAAGGGACCTCTGGAGGTCATCTAGTCCACCCCCCTGCTTAGCACGGGCCCAAACAGTTAAGTTGCTTAGGAACTTACCTAGCTGAGTTTATCCAGATTTGTGATGTTCTTTGGAAATGTCTCCTTCTCCACATCCATCTGCCGGAGACTGCAGCGCTTGTTAGTGTGAAGTCAGCTCCTTGTCAGTGCAGTTGCACTCTCCAATGAGAAGTGAACAGACTTTTTTTTTTTTTTTTTTTTTTTAAATGGCTTTTAAACCCCAGATAATTTCACAGATATTTTAGAACATAGTAAAAAATAGGGTGGTACAAGAGATGAAGCTGTAACCTAAAAGGGGTTGGACAGAAATAAGGAACCAAGAAAGAGTTCTCTTAAAACAAACTGTTTCCACTGTGGAACTGTATTGACTGCCCCCTTTCACACAGACAAGTAGGGTAGTATGTCATGTTCTCAGGGAGACCAACTCATTGTGACTGGAGTTTGGCACGTGTGTTACTTTTTCAGGCTGTTTATGCGAGTGTTCTCCCGGGGGAGCTGATGAGAGGTTACATGTCCCAGTTTCCAGTCTTTCCCAGCTGGCTGGGGAAATTTTCATCCACAGGCAAACACGATCGGATCATTCAAGAGCTGGCAATGCACATGAGTCTCAGGTAGTACTGACATTCCTCTTCTGGCTTATACTGACACATGTTTAGTTCCATTCCCTGACAGTAATTCCTTGCTGTGCTTGCTGCAAACTGAAGTGTATGTCCTGGGAATGTGCTAGTACGTCCGTGACGCCTTCTTGGCACTTAATCTGGACAGCAGTCAGACTGCAGATGCTTTTAGTGCAGTCAGCTGTACTGTGCTTTATTTTCTGAAGTTGTTTCTCAGTTCGGGATGCGTTTCCCCAGACCGTTGGGTGTTTGAATACCTCGCAGGAATGGCAAAAGGCACGGCCCAGTACAACTTGCAGTTAGCTCTCAAGGCAGCTGCTGATCCATTTGCTGAGGGCCTACCTCCAGGTTGCTTGTCTTTAGAAGCGAGTGGTGGTGGGTTGTACAGAGTTACTTACTGCTTTCAATTTGACAAAGAACCCAGGCATGCAAGAGGACAGTAAACATGGAGTATCTGTCGTATTTGCGAGACGCGCTTGTCCGGCCCTTGAAAGACTTTGGAGCAGATGGTGTACAAGAAGCTATAACGTTCATGGATTCTTACTGCTTGATGAAAGAAGATATTGAAAATATCATGGAAATCAGCACGTGGGGAGGCAAACCCGGTCCTTTTTCAAAGCTGGATCCCAAGGTAAAATTCAGTGGCAATTTTGTTTTCTCTTATCTTGCATATCTTTAAGAAGAAATCCTAGAATAATAGCCGTGGCATGGATGTGCTGCTGAAAAGCTGAAGTTGATGCAGCTGCAAATGAATCATTGTATGAACTGTAATGTAAAGAAGAAGATGTGGAATATCGAGCCAAGAGTTGCTGAGCTAACAATCTACAGTTCCTATGCTGGTGCTCATAGTGTTTTCTTCCAACCTAACAGGTCAAAGCAGCTTTTACACGTGCCTACAACAAAGAGGCACATCTGACTCCGTATTCACTTAATTCTGTCAAGACATCTAAAAGACAGTCAGGATCTGTGGTGACCTTAGAACTGAATGAAGACTTGAGTATGGAAGAGATCCCATCTGATGAGGATGAGCAAGATACTGTTGAAAGTGATGCAATGATTAAGGTGACTTAGTTTCCTCAGAGTTAAAACTACCACACTGAACTGTTTTCTTGTTCTTAGTTACCTTTGTGGGACTTTTAACCTTATCTAAATAAATTAAAAAAAATGTAGTAGATATTGAATTCATAATCTCTGAACTTTTAAATTCTTAACTAGTAGTAGTGTGAAAAAGTCTAAGGTATTTCCCTCCATTGCCTTCTGCCTTAATGTAGAGCAAAGTCAGGCATCACTAAACCCAAGAATACTGCAACCAGTTTCAAAACTTGGTGATATTTTAGGCGTTGGTGGGGATGGTGCTGTTGGTAAGGAGCAGCCACAGGCCTTTGCATGTGGTTATCCCAGACATCACTTCCAGTCATACCACCAGGCTGGGGAACTGTGATCAGCCCTTAAGACTGACCACTGTAGAGTCTGTATTCTCTATGGCCTTTACAAATTTGATACCTGAAAAGGGATGGGAAGAGAAGAGGTGGCTCTTTCTTTTAACACTGATTGCATTTTCACTTCAGCTTTTGTCAGGTTGCAGTTTGATTTTTAACTGTCTGTATATTCTTTTTGTAGCAAAAAAAGGCAAAGTCTTCTAAGCTGCCAAAAAGAGAGAAAAGCGAAGAAACAACAAAAAAAGAAGGGAAAAGAAAAGAGAAAACAAGACATTAAACAAAATAAAATCTTTCTGTGGATGGAGGTTTGCTTATCTAACTTCTGTCAGGAACATGAAACGGATCCAGTGATGGAGCTTGGAAAGTAGAACCAGTGTGTTGGAAATGCTCCTCTTATAGAGGTGATGTAGCCACTGTACTCTCTCACTGTGCAGTGCTGTACTTACTCTTAACGTGCTACAACGTTACAACCTATAAATATCCTTGTACAACAAGCACCAGGGTGCATGAACATGATGAAAATGTGATGCTTGGTTACCTGGTGTTTATGCTAAGTCTTCCTAGGACTTCATTTCTTTAATTTTTTTTTAATAAATCCCTTGATGCTATGTGGCAAAATCTTGTAAATAGCACATGGTGCAGGAAACCCCGACAGACCTAAACGGCGTCTTTGTACATTACAGAAATTAAGCGGTGTATAAAATTACAATAAAATGTTTCCCAGGAGTCTCATGAAATTCATGGGGTGTTCTGTCTCTCTCCCTCTCTTTTCTTCCAAGGTTCTGGCTTTCCTGCGTGTCCAGGATGTGGTTATATTCTTTTCCTACAACTTCCCTTTTGCTCAGTTAAGAGACACAGAAAAGCAGCGAGGGATTTGGTTCCAAAACATGAGGAGCAGCCTGTGCTTGAGTTGTATCTTTAATCAAAACCAGAATAGAATACTTAGAGTAAGAAATGCTTAGTAGAAAACCGTCATAAAAGTTCAGAACTGATGTTGAAAAAGAGAACACAAAGGGTTTTTGCCACTCATGTAACAGAGTGCCCCTTAATTTGTCTTTGGTGTAGATAAAATGCAAATCTTGCTTGGTAAGAATTATCAATCAGTTTTATTACTATAATAAATCAAAGTACAAAATTTATCAAAAGCTAAATATTTACAGGCTATTACAAAACAGAAGTGACGTGGCTGTTTGTTGTTATTAAATCTGAGTGGGGAAAAGATGTGTAATGTAGTGATAGAGCTTTCCTTGCTGCTTGCCAGACAACACATGCAGTTCTGAAAATAAACAGAGGTGGTTAGTCATATCCCAAGATACAAAGGCTGTGATAGCAAACGACTCAGACTGGAGGAAAAAAACCAAAACAACAAAATTAAGGTTATTGTGGTGTATATATAACTTCACAGTATCACTTGTGCATTACTTTGACCTATAGCCATGTTTTCACATAAGTTGTTGGCACTAGTAAATCTGCCTTTAAATGTCAAAATTAATGAATAACGTTGTTAACTCATTTTCGGTTACCAGTCCTTTAACAAAACTGAAGTAAGTCTTGGTTCTAAGGGTGTGGTATAGACAGAGCAGTGGTCTCATTCTTTGAAATACAAGTATTAAAAGCCAATAGTACTGGCCAATTGCTATTATCCTGTTGTATACACAATATCTATATTTTTATATTCTGTTTAACAGAGGCTAAGATCATATAACCTGCATGTTAGATCTGTTCCTTCCACACTTGAACTCCTATAGATGTGTCGGATTTGATGATGTGCAGATCTTCAAACTGTTCTCTGAGCTACTACAGCACAACTGGCAACGTGTTCCAAAACAGAACATGTTGCAGATGATAATGTGATCATAGAGGTAAACTGGTTTAGTGCTTCACAACTGGAATGATTTAACAGACAGGTTACTTGCAGAAGCAAAGCCTACTGGTGTTTGCATGCCTTAGGGCAAATAGGTGATAGAGCTGAGCCTCAGGTGCCTGGGGGAAGCTGCAGGCTGTAAGTTAAGATTCCTGAACACTGTGTTTCCCTTGCTGGGAAAAACTCCCAATGTCTTCTACAGTGAGCCCTGTTAAGTGGAAAAATACAGGCTCTAGCACATACCTGAATTTATAGGTCCTCCTCTTCTGGTTTGAGGTACTGTGTGCAGTCACTTATTTTCTTAAGATGAACAATGTTAATCCTTTCAGAACACATTGGACATACGTTTTCAGTCTGTAACATGCTGTTTTAAAAGAAGGGTGACTGGTCAAATGATAGTGTGACACTTTTGAAGGAACAGCTGGCCCTGAGGCAGAAGGCAGAGAGCAAAGTTCTGACCTCTGCTAGGTAGCAAATACAGGCCAGAGCAACAGCTGCTTCTGTCCAGGTGGAGCAAAGGTTGTTTTGTTCATTTTTAACATTTGAGAACTGACATCACAGTGGGAAGGCTGCTGCTGTTTGCATGGGTATGAGGAAAATTTGGCAATTAAATGTGCACCAAGGAGCCTGGGCCAGAACGTGAACTTTCCGCAGCATCACAGTTCCTGACATGAACAGAGCTATCCCGTTGTGCTCTCGCACAGAGGATTACTGGGGACAAGAGGTTATTGCTGCTTTGTCTGTACCTGATACTGTTTGTATTTTGTTTTGGTGACTGCTGCTGTGCCTGTGTCCTGCCCCCTGCCCCTGGATCAGCTCTCCTTCCTGGAAGGAGCTGAGAACTTGCACAAGCTCCCCCATCCATCTTCATTGCTGTTCCTGTTGTTGGAGCCCTGCATCTCTGGCTGAGTTTCTCTGTCATAGTTTTTGGTCCAATTTGAAGTGATGCTCTCTGAGTGTGTTAGATGAAACTACCAAATAATGGGGCTTCCTCTTCCACTCCCTGGCTGTTACAGGTTTTTAGTACCAAACAAAACAGTTTGCTGTTAAAATATGAACAAACATTGAAATCCTGCAACAGAAAAAAAAATAATCCCAACTTACTTCTTGAATTCTGAATAGAGGGCAGGAAAGTCACAGTGTGGGCAGACTGTCCAGTCATCTCGTACCATGTGCCGACCCTGCATGCAAAAGCCACAAGTAAGTAGAGGGCATGTGCTGTCCTAGTACACTGGGCACTGAGTTTTGTACCTGTTACTGTGAGAAAGTCTCAACAACTGAGTTCTAATGATCTTGAGGAATTACCCCCAAACTGTAACAGTGTCACTAAAGTTTATTGTGTAAATTCTGTAACTAGACAAAGAGCTCTCAATGACATGCAGTCTTTTCATTATAATTTGCATTCCTCTTTTAAAAGAAGAAATACAAGAAGGTATTGAATTACAACTGCTGAAATTCTTTGTTTGTCAATTCTAGACTTCAGCTGTAGATCTGTGTCTAGAGATGTACGTAAATCTACCGGGATTTTTGGTATTGTATATAATGTGCAAAAAATGCCCCCAAAGCCACATCACCTGAGCCCAGGAGGTGGCATTCAGCCCTGCCAAGTCTGTGAGCATCGTGACTGCCTGGCATGCACCTCTTCAAACAGAAGGGATTTCCTCTCTTGGTATGGTTTACTGGTTTGCTTGGGATTGATAGAAATAATTCATTTGTACTTTTTCAAGATTATAAAAATGCAACAGCACCTTGAACTATATTGAGAGATTTATGCTCTAATACAATATGCAACAGTAGACTGTTTTGACTCTCATATTTGAAAATACCGCATTCCTAATGATGTTACAAATAGCTGTGATGAATAATGCAAAATATATACAAATATGTACATTATGTTCGGTCCCTAAAGCTACATTTAAAAGCTTTGGTTTTTTTCCTTAAGCTAATACTTCAAAAATATGCTGATTATATTATTTTGCTAAACCAATAGAATAAAGAAATAGGTAATTGCTATTAATATTTTTTGTAAGTCTTAATTCTTTAGTTTTAATAAAGAATCTTAACTCCAACAGTTGTGATTTTTCTGTCATTGTAGTCTGTGAAATCACTTGAACCCAGTAAAAAGAAAGTGTTAGTTATATAGTAGCTAACCTCAGTATAAAGATTTTGTACTGATGCTGGCACCAGTGGGATGTATGGCTCTTCCACTGGGAGATGTACCCCATCCACACCTTTTCTGTACACTCTAAAGTATCCTGAAACTAAAGTGTTAGAACTTCTAATGTCTGCAAAGATCAGTAATATAAGAAATGCTGAGGTCACTGGCTGAAACACGTCTTAACCCTGGAAGTGCCTAAAACTGTGGTTCCATTTTGGGCATGCCTCAAAACATGGTTTTATTTATTTATTTATTTAGGAGACTTGTGCCTCCACAAGCTCCTGTACATGGCAGAAGGGGGACTTCCCTCTCTGTCGCTATTGCTCTGAGTACTGGAGCAGCTGAGCAGAGGGCTGGGAGGGGAAGGCACTACTGCACCAGCTGCATCATCCTGTCTGTCTATTCTCGCAAATGCAGCAACTGCACCTAACCTGTGTGTGTGCTGGGTGTTCAGAGGGAGTCCTGGTGCACAACCTATGTTGAAAAGCTGCAGTCTTCCAGAACCACTTTGTGATTTTACTGTCACCCCTAAGTGCCCGCAACTTATCGGTGGCAACTAAGGACATCCTATGATAAAGACAATAGTAATGTTTTTTAGTTACCTGGTAACAGCTTGGGGGAAAAAACCCAACAAACCCCCCAAAAATCTAGTTTGAATCTAGTAGTAAATCGAAGATGTTCAGATGAACTTATTTTTTGAGGAAAGAAAAGCTTGGTGTTTTTTCTCACACTGCAGACACTCACAGTTGCAATACAGTACGGGAGATTGTTTTTACAGCCAAGACACAAAAGTTCACACTCTGGGAGCTGGAATGCACAATAGGGACAGGCTGTTGTTGGCTCCTCTGTCTCTGTTGTGTCTGGATGTCTAGAAGCAAGAATACAAACACGAATAAAAACCTCAACTGCTTTGAACTTGAATGCAGATGTTTTACAATGGCTTTGATATTTAGCAAGTGTTTCTCCTTTGAGTTACTTGCATAGCTTCCAGTTGCTATTTTATATTCTACCAGCTAATGCCTTTTGACTGTCACCCAAGCTTCATCACAATTATGTAAACTCAGAAATAGTCATTTTCCATCTCATTTGAAACAATACAACCTTTTTAAAGCTACAACTGATCACAGTACTTCGAAAGCTTTCAAAACCCACAGACTATTTGTACGGAATATAAAGCTATGTCAGTGTTTTTCTGTGGTAGGAGTGACCACAAAGAATTGAAATGAGAAATAAAACCAGCATCCTGGTAGGACTACACAGCTTGTAACTCTGCCTTTCACAGGCTTGTTTTCACCCAAGAAGACCTTTTTCAGATTTCTTACATGACCCAAACGTTTTGTTTTCTATGGAACATTTATAGATGTAGGGTTTAGATTAACTTCTAGCGTATTTTCCAATGAAGAGGATACACCCTTTCTGGTGTTTAACCTAGTAACCTTGGAGACAATTAGATGGCTTCCTTATCTTGATACTTTGTAGAAAGCCTAATTTCTCATTTTATTAGCCTGGGCATGTGTGTTTCCCTCAGAATGCCCTGTTTGTTTGTCTCCATTTAGGAAATCTGAGGTATGGCTAAACAAGATAGATTAAGAACAAGTCAACATGGTTTTTAGCATTGATGTCATATTTTAGAAGCTTACTGGAATGTTCTAGAAATATTACCATGCAGGTAATAAGGAAGAACTTCGCATGAATTTAAAAAAAAAAAAGGTTAAAGATACTAAACAGACTGGAATAAACAGTTCTCACAGTACACATCTGTGGTAACTCACTGCTGTTCTGCATGCTCCTAAGATGTAAGCGAAAATAATGTGATGCCACCACTTGTATATAATAGTCAGACTGATACGGGCCACAACCAGCTTCAAAGAATTCCAGAACATAGTGACACAAAAATACAAGGGTGGGGGAAGCCAAAGGAAGGCCTATTGGGGAAAAGTTTCCATGTATAAGACGACAGACTCTGAACTGCTGTGGCTTAGGAGCAGGATCTTGCAATTATATGATGAAAACACCAGCTTGCTTTAAAAACAAAGCAAATGAAGTAGCGTGGAACAAAGAGTTGTTATGTTACTGTATAAATCCATGGGTTGCCCACAGCTTGTAGAGTTTTGGTCCTGCCTCCTTCAAAGAGGTTATGTAAGAGTTTCAGAGAAAGACCATAAGGATCAGCATGATAAAAGAATAGCTATATAAGCTGAGACTCTTCAGGTCCTGAAAAGATATCTATTGCTGATAGGGAGGAAATGGATAAAAACAGAGGTCTGTAAATTCCTAAGTGACACAGAAAGGTTAGCTCTCTCCCAAGATGAAAACTATGAGGCATCACATTAAACTACTTGGGGGACCAGTTTTGACACAATGGAACTTCTTGTCACAGGAGTCACCTGTAACTGAAAATTCACATGGCTTCAAGCAGAGATTCTGTATAAGGTCAGGGAGAACTTAGAGACTTAAATACCTAGAACACTCATATGGGCTCAGCAAATCCATAAGCCTCAAAATGGTTAGACTAGTAGAATAAGAAAAGCATTGCATGTGCTTGCCCTGCTCTTACACACTCATCTGTGCTTCCTCCTCTGGCAGAAAATATTGGTTAGGATCTATCAAAACAAACTTTGGATAAGGAAGAAGATGCCAGGAATTAACCTATTTTATTTGCCCTTCCATCCATTTTTCTCTTAGCCATTTAGTCAGTAGTCTGACCCACAGAAGAGCATCCTGCTGATGCTGAAGCAGCTAACAGTTTACACATTCATTCCTAACTAGAGAACAACTAAAGCTGCATGGCTGCACATGGACAAGATGCACAATGTTACTGCTGGTTAGGAAGTGTTTAACATGTACATTGCATGTAAGGTTTATCGCGTCCCAGTGAACAGATGAGCCTTTAACTTTTCAAAGAAGAGTGGAAATGTTTCTTAGCCTTCCAAATTTGACACAGTGAAATAATATGAAAATAGGATAAAGCCTGTAGGCTTTATGAGCAAAAATAACATTACAAATAAAGCCTTGGTATTGTCTGCATTTGAAAGTACAGATTAACACTGCTCACCTGACCATTGCTTCAATTTTCTTTTTGTATTTGAGATCTATTTTATTACGATACTCAGGTCTCATCAACATAGCAGCAAAACTGAAGGCCGAGTTCTTCAATCCTGCTCTATGACATTCGATTACAGTTGAAGTCAAAATTGGCACAATGTCTGTAACAGAATGAAACAACAATATCACATATTTATTTACCAATATTAACGTTGAAAGCCTTTGAGCTAATATGACTAAAAATGTACCAATGAAAAAGGACAGTATTTTTCTTCTTCCTCACGGTACACAGTTGCACAATTTGTGCAATTCCTGTAACCATATACAAGAAAATAATAAAATCATAGAATCCCAGAATCATAGAATGGTCTGGGTTGGAAGGGACCTTAAGGACCATCTAGTTCCAACCCCCCTGCTGTGGACAGGGTTGCCAGCCACTAGATCAGGCTGCTCAGGACCCTACCCAACCCGGCCCTGAATGTCTACAGGGATGGGGCATCCACAACTTCTCTGGGCAATCTGTTCCAGTGCCTCACCACCCTCTGTGTGAAAAATTTCTTCCTAATATCTAATCTAAACCTACCCTCTCTTAGTTTAAAACCATTTCCCCTTGTCCTGTCACTATCTGCCCACGTAAAAAGTCGCTCTCCCGTCTGTTTATAAGCTCCCTTCAAGTACTGGAAGGCTGCAATGAGGTCTCCCCAGAGCCTTCTCTTCTCCAAGCTAAATAAGCCCAGCTCCCTCCGTGTTTCGTCATAAGACAGGTGCTCCAGCCCTCTGATCATCTTCATCAAAATCATGGTTTCACCTCTCACTGCTTTGCATTCCTGAAGCTCACCATGGCAGCAGGAATGTTCTGATTATAAGCACCTCTCTCATAACTGGTCTGCATTGTTTCAAATTATTTTAGTCTCCATTTTCCATGTACCCAAAAGTATTTGCAAGAGAAGATCAAGTAAAATTCTGTGATAAAGTCACAGAACCAATTAGTTCATTAGATACGATCCAGAGACTGTGTGTGGTTCAGGCAGCTCAGTACTGCAGTTATGGTGGGCAAGGACAGATTAAACTGCCGGTGAGGAACTCATCCTGGAGGCTGTATATCAAAGAGCTATCCTGTGGAGGACGGCAGAGCACACTGTGTATTTCACACTTTGTCGTGTGCCCTATGGATAGGATCATAGAAAGTAGCTTCTAAAGCAATGATTAATTAATCATCCTGTAGAGCACAGCATGCTCTTTCATGCTGTCAGCGCTTACGTGATGGGAACTTGCTGATGTTGTTGGCTACACGTATAAGCATACGTGCTCCCTTCATGTGATCTCCACGTTTCACGTAAATCTGGAAAACAACAAACATACTGAATTAACAGCAGCCTTTAGACATTAATTCCTGCTGCCTGCTCTTGGTGTTCATCCTTCTGGGAGCTTGTCCTTCACTTCCAGTGACAAAAATGTAAACATTGGTGTGTTATCAGTCTCTCTCTCACAGCGAGTCCCAGGCTGGAAGCAAAACGCAGCACAATCCTAGCTACTAAAAAAAAAAAACCCCCCAAACCCAGAAAACTGCTCTATTTCAGCTAAAAACTAGGACAGAGCTGCACACCCACAGCTCTTTCAGGAAACAGAGCAGAGGTGTATCATGCACTAGAGAAAGGACCAGAGACTTGAGAGCGGCTCTTTCCCAGAAGAGTCTTTCTGGCCGTCAGCCCACTATTTCCCGCTCTTGCCCCACTGCTGGCAGAGAGGGAGGCCAGAAGCTGGCTGCAGGCTGAATGGATAACCTGATGGGCCGTGGGTTCACTACTAGAAAGCATTTGAGCCACCCTGCTTAATTTCACTTACTGAAAAGCAGTGATCTGCTTACGGATAACAATAATTATGATTATTAAATAATAAATAATTGCACTACTAGCATAGCATTTGTAAAGTATGAATGCAAAAGGAATACAGGGAGCCATATGCAGGTTTTTAATTTTTCAGTATTTTAAAAATATGCTAATCAAAGAGGCAGAAACAACTACGGATTGTCCTTCTGAAGCTTGCTGTTAGCATGCACTTGGATTCTGTGAGTGACAGAATCCTATATGACAAAGTTATTTATGTATACAGAGCATCCATATGTACAGTTCAATAAATCAGAGACTGCAACTTATGCATAAATTCAGTTTCTCAATGCTTTACCTTCACTAAAATATAGCTGTGTAGAATCATAAGGTTTGTAGCCATCTCAGAAGGAATTTTAATCTTCTGGGTCTTCAACGCTGAATACATACTGAAAAGAACATCATGTGCATTTCGATAGTTTCCTTAAAAACAAACAACAAGGAACAGTAAGTGTATTTTTTCATAACAATTTCTTTACTAATGACATATGTGGAAGCTGAGCAGGAAGTTATGTTGGTTCCTAAAGCAAAACCTTTGCAGGACAATTTATTTGGAAAGTCACAAGCAGTTGCTTGTCAGTATCCTAAACAATATCAGCCAGGGAGCTAAATAAGAAAAAAAATTACACATGGAGAAGTCATCTAAACAGTAGCACAAGATGCATGTGGATGACAAATGCATATAATGAAACTTTAAAAATGGAAGATGCTGTATCCAACACATTGCTTCCACAATAAAGAGGAGAAAAGTGTTTGAGCATTTAGAGATGTCACTTTTTGTTCTTCAGTGTCAGATATTAAAAAGCTGTTGTTTAAATGTTAATTTAACATACTTTTATTTTATCATTTGCTTTAGCAACTCCTTGCCTCTGCAACCAAGTCAACCCAAAACCTGTCAGGGAGAGAATTAAAATTTAAACATTAATTCACTAGATTATACTGCTTCAAGGTTACTATCAAGGATTGTCCAGAAACCACATGATTTCATTATATTATCAACGTAGCTGAAAACCACTGTTTTTTCTTGCTTTCCCCGCTCCCCTGCATTATTAGAGTATAAGGAAGTCATGCTCTTTGCAGCTGGAGGCATTTAAACAAAGTTTCAGATTCAGTTATTTCAGTGAACTTTTTTCCTCTGTCTCTCTATAAGTCTCTACCAGCAAACATTTTACTCTGTGGAGCAATTTGTTAGGTGGTGTTATACACTACAACTGAATCAACCTGTGGAATTTGTGTGAGGCAGTTAAATATCACTCCAGAATTAGTTGCTGGAAAACAACATTAATTTTTAATGCTGTGTTACTGCCTCTCAGTATAGTATGACCAGCCTCAAAATCATGTGACTACATAAAAACAACTTAAAGGCAAATTGCATGTAAAACAGCATACCCAAAGGAAAATACCAAACAGTCCGACTTAAATATATTATTTTTGAAATGGATTTTTAATGAAAGAACAAACTATATTGGTGTAAACTTCAGAATCAAAGTCACTGAAACCTCCTGAGGGAAGAGGAGGACAATCTAAAACTGTGTCTCTGTGGAATAAACAGTTACTGTAAGATCGGTGATTTTAATGAGAAAAATATTGTGCTTATTATTACACTGTTGCAGAACACATCTAGACTATGAGGGAATATGAAATACAGTATGGGGTGCTGCATTTTAGATACAAGTTTTCAGATTCAAAGAAGCTAGTAAATATTTAAACCCTTGAGCCTTTACATTTCCCACTTACATAATTAGCACAAATGCATTATGCACTGCTGTGATGCAGTGGGAGATGATGCTTGCCAAGGGTTTGAGATTTTCCCCTCCTTAGCCCAATGCTGAGGAGCAGCCCATAAATGTTAATTTGCCTGGGCTGCTCCTGAGGCTGCTGTTTGTCCTTTATAGATATTTTTCTTAACTTACTTGAAATAAAAAGCAAGCAGTGTTATGGTAGGGCTGTTGCCATGGCTACAGAGGACCACAAATAATGGAGGCAACAGCTATTTTGCTTCTAGCTCTGTCTCTTTACTTTTTTCTAACTTCAGCTACCTATTACAGGGGAAAACAAGGCTCAAGGAAGCAGGTGTCTGATCCTCCTACTGAAATAATCTCCTGGGCACATCTCACACTGAAAAAAATCACGCGCAAAGACTACAGGATCAGTATCCAAGTCGGAAACCACATGTAGAAACTGCAATTCTAAGATCCATGATATACAGAAAAGTAAAGTTCCAGGCAATCTTAATCACTGTATTGGACGTAATTAGGAATGCAGATATTTTCCACAATATAATTTTTTTCCAATATTTAATATACAGGTATAAGTCCCAACCTTTTAACAAAAGCTACTTCAAATTCAAAATTAAACTTGAATATAATAAAAAACAGTTACATGTCTTTTCTAAGTATAATCCTATATTAATAACAGTACTCTAAGTTCTACAAGGATGTAATGTCAGAAATGCTGCCACATCAGAGAAAACAGACTTACCTGAACACTGCTCCTCCCTGGCAATTACTGTAGCAGTACTGACAGCTTCTCTGTATTGCTTTAGTGCCATGTATAAGTGGAATAGGTACTTGGCATCCTTAATTAAATAACACAAAAGCAATTAATACCAACTGAATACATACTGCTGTTTTCCCTGTCTTTACTTGCTCATCCCCCCACCACATTCTTCAAACAAAGCAGACAAGCTGGCTTGCTCCGTGAAGAGCTCTTCACATCAACATGCTTTAGCTATGCTAGCAGACTGTCAGGCACACAGGGAGATGTACAGGAGGAAAGCAAACAACTTCAGACCCGTAGGCACTTATGGTGTCAGGACAAGAACCAAAGGACTCCTTTTAGAAATTGAAATCTTGCTAGAAATGTTTAAATTGTGTTACAGATCTAGATGCAAACATTACTTGGTGTGGATGACAAAATCTGACCATTAAAGAGTGTGTTTTTCTGGGACCAGATGACAGACATCCAAGGCAGATAAAGAACTGAAAACTAAGGGGACAATCAGCTAACACAATGCATACAATTTATAATTTGCTATACTTCGTACTTTTGATAGATTACATGATTCAAGAATGGCAAATATAGCAAAAGGTTCATCAAGAACGGCAATCCAACATCAGGAAAGTTAGTGACATAATAAAAAAAGAACTTTAAAAACCAAGATGGCAGTATTGAAGAGAACAAACATGAGTTCTATTTTTGTAACGTGTTCTCAAATTCCTAGCATACTAGTAAAAAAAATTTTAAAAATTAAATCAACATGAGAAGAAAACTGGTTTTTCATAAAGATTTTGAGAAAATCCTCAAAAGAGGCCATCTGTAAAAATACAGATAAAATACAAAATAAAATGACCTTGCTTATGATGAAAAGGAACTATTAAGTGGAAAAAAAAACTGGGCTAGTGTCACTGTTTTCTATATTTAGCAGTGATTTCTAAAATGGGATCAACAAAAAGTAAAGTCTGTGTATGATAACCTTTTAACTAGTATATGAAGATTAAATTAAGCTGAAATACTGTATATAAGGGTATGGTTCCAACTTAAAGATACAAATCAGAACCTGCCCCCCCCCGTTACATTCACAGACAACTTAGCAAAAAAACCAAAGCAACAAATTCTACAATATTAGTCGTAAACCCAAACATTTACAATGTGTATTCTATGTTAAAACAGTATACAAAATTATTTAAAAAGAATTGTATTATTCAACATTGTCCTGTTCTCTGGAATACTGTGTGGGTTTTGTATGTAAGACTCAAACACATAGCACAAAAAGCAGCAATTCAAAGGATGTGGAAGATATGAAGACGTTTCCTTATAAAGAAGATGACTGCAAAGATTAACTCCCCACCTGAGAGGCAATGAAAAAAATGATGAAAAATCACAGAAATAAAAGCAAGAGAGAAAGACTGGCATACAGAAAGAAGAAAGGCAAGTCAAATTCTTCTTTTTAGCTCACAATATATGGAAAAACATTAAGTGAACAGAAGTAATTACTTTAAAACTAATGATAGAGCAGAAGTTTAAGTAACACATGATCAAAAGGGCAAATGTCATAAGAACCACACTTTAACAATAATGAAATAGTTATCTGGATAATAAAGCAACCAAAACTACTTATATTAGTGGATATTATTTATCCACTATAAATTGCTACTCCCTGAGCGGTGTAAAACAAAAATTATTACGAATGGTAGGCTATGATGTAATTCTTCACAACTTCTGACACCTCCTAGGGAGCACAGATGGCCATTCCACTGACGACAGCAGAAGGCCACACTTCTTGCCCACCCTGGCTGCTTCTTCCTTGTCTTCTGCCACAGCAGAAGGATCCTGTTCTAGCACAGACCAGTGGTCTTTTATTTTATTTGCCATGTCACTAATTATATTTTACTTAAATATTTCAATAATGAACATGGCAGCCATATGCAGAAAAAAAAAAAAAAGTAGAAGGCATTTAAGAAAACTGAGCTTCTTGTTTTACCTTCATATTCCTAACTTTAAAGTCAGCAATTTAAAAAGCAAAAAATGCAGGAAGGTATTTCCAATTGACAACACATTTCCTAAGATCTTTGGAAAAAAAAATTAATGCAATCTAACTGATCTTAATATTAGATAGCCATGATTTTAATTTAGTTTTGCTTTTAAAACACATGTACTTAGAAAATATGCACACAGAAAACAGCAGAGCCTTGCCAGTTAATACTCTCTGAAAAATTTCAATAGAACACACATGACAAATTAAGAAATTTTACATGCTAAAGTTAACAAATACAGTAGTTTCAGAATAACACATTTAAGAAGTAGTTTAAAATTAGTCAGACAATAGTGTAGCAAAATTTTGGTAAGCAGAATAATTTTGATAATATGGTACTTCATTAAAATGCCACATAGTTGTTGACTGAGAAAGATTTAAAGCAATGAGGATGCTGTGAGTGATGATCTCGTCTGAAGACCAATGTTAGAAAGGATTAGCAAGTTTCTGCTGCATGGCTACTTTAAGTTCACTCTTACTTTCAGCTTTACAAAAATACCACCACATAAAAGCTGCTGTTCTCTACAAACAAACTAATTTGCTTGCTATTTTCAAAAATACTGAATCCATAGCATAATAAAGATAAAGATGAATTGTTTTGAAAGTGGATTTTTAAAACAAATATGTATGATTTGATAAAGTAAAATTTTGTTACTCACTGAGAGAGACTATGGCAGATTGGATTAAAGCATTCAGAAGAACAAAAGAGAGCTTGTAAACACAGAAATGAAAGCTCTATATTGAAGTTCAAAACAATGTTAAATATGGCAGTTATGGCATTCACAGAATTCCTGTGTTTCTAACATCTTTAGAATCTCTCCACTATGGAGATGATACCAGAGCTCACTTCCCTTATCCAGTCCTATGCACTTCTTTCAACCATATGGCTAGGCTGCTGCTCTTAGAAAAGAGATTGGATGCTACAGTTTCTGTCCACCCAATTTTCAGCATAAATATGAAATTACTTTTGCTTACACTGATGCTGCACAGATTTTTCATCTAATGCCTCCAACAGCTTCATTCTCTTCTGCTCTCTTGCAGTTGCATTTTATTTGTTTCACTATGTTTTGTTTCTCTCCTAATTTTACTAATGTTCACATTTCAAATTAAAGGTAAATATTAAAAGGTAAATAATAAAGAGAGAGAGGTTTGGTTGTTTTTGTTATTTAATTTTATAAAAGCAAAGTTGGCTTGGCCATCAACTGTCCAGTGTCTTTAAAAGTCTAAAATACCTAACCCTTAATCTCTAGGCACCATACAAAGAGGAAAGGAGCCAGAATTCCTAATCTCCCAACAGAATCCTAAACCACAGATGTAATATTAGGGGTGAAATAAACTTTCTGCACCAAGACCATGTAATCTCCATTGTTACCAAACCTTACTCCCCTCAGAAAGGCAGAACTTATTCTTCCACACATATCATTCTGCACCTGACTGTATTTACTGTGAGTTTGTATGAGACCTTAAATTCCTTGACTAAGGAATTAATTGCAGACGGCAACGTTCACATCTGAGGTCTGGCTTTCACAGCAGAAAAACATGGAAGCAGCACCACTTGGCTCACGTTCCAGCTCTGCTGTAAAAGGCAGTAAAACTTGAAGTGGCTCAGCCACTTAGTTCCATGTACTCAAGCCCCACTATTATTGACTGTACAGTAAGTTCTGTGAACATCAAAGCCAAGAACAGATTGTGAAGCGTGTTTTTCTATAGCTCAAACTCAGAGACACCATACATCACATCAGCAGTCATTCTGCAAAAGAGCAGTTTGTCAACTTAACCTCAAATGCTGCTGTTCTGATGGCTAACTTCATATTTACAGTGGACATTTTTAATCTGTCCCAGAAAAAAAAAATCATACCAATGGAATATGGTCAAAATCTACTTTCTCTATTGTACATATAGCACAGATCTAACCTTCGTGCTGCTTAGTTTGTGAATGATCCTCTTCTTTCATTACCAAACATATGGCATTGGCAACTAATACTCAAAAATCTGTCAGCAAGTATCTTCTAAGTCCCAAATCCACATATACAAGAGAGAAAAAGATTAAATAGACTAACAGTCTGCCAAAAGCCTTTTATTACATCCTGTGAATGGTTTGCTTTTAACAACAGAACAGAAAACCTGGAAGAAAGGGTAATGGTCCTTTCTAAATTTTATTAATTGATCACATGATATTAAAAGAAGCCTCATAGCACAGAGCACCTCATAGCTCACAAAGCACCTTCTAAATAGTATAAAAGAAAAAAAAAAAGTAAGGTTCTAAGGATCCAAAGAAGATTTTCTATAACAATGATGAGTGAAAACATAAAAATAAGTGTCCACAGAATTTTATTGTCCTATTGTTAATCAAACTTCCACGGTAGGAAGGTCTGTCACCTAATATCTTCAAATGTGCTTCCTGTTTAATTTTCTGTCATAAGTTAAATATGTAATTTTATTGTCCAACATAGAACAGAAACTCTGTGTTTTAGTTTACAGAACTATAGCCTGTATGTGGAGATGAAACTGACTTTATGAATAATCAATTCAAACTTTAAACTAAACTCTTCTACAAATAAGAATTCCAAAAAGGAAGACAATCTTTTAAAAATAAGGTTTAACTGTCATATGACATCCACATGAAGTAGTTACATTTTCAAGTTATCTCAGTGGCAAATTTTTAGTTGCTGTGGGCTAAGCACATTTTGAAAACATGGTCATTAATCACTCCAGAAAACAATAGGGAGCTGGTAATTTTGAAAATCTGTCCACAACATTTTGTGTCTTGTGTTGATGGGGGAATACAGGGACTAAAGTAGCCTGATAATCTTTGGGCTTTTGTCCTTCATCTCCTGTTTACTACCTTACGTTTTTCCACTGCAACAGTTCGAGACCACACTGCAGGAAGAGATTAGTGCAGTGCCTAGCCCTGAGACACACACGTGCTGATGGTCCATCTGGGAAAGGCAACAGAGAAGTTTTGTCTCATTCCCTCAGTACGAGCGCTAACTTGAATCTCCTCTGTCCAACTACTTGCTTTCATGTAGCTGGAGAAAGATGATTGTATCTAAGATAGTTACTTTCTTTTTTATCTTTCTGAAACTGAAGTTACTGGGTGAATGACTCACAGAGTGATCATATAGATCTTGCTCCTTAATGGAACCAAGCTAAAACACAATCTGTGTACACCAAAATTTTAGGACAAAATAAGTTCAAAAGATCTTGCAGCACAGCAATGTGACACAATACCAGTGATAAAAATACAATACCTTGGGCATGCCATCACTCTCTCCCATCAGATAGTCTATCAGCTGATTTGTTAGGGCTTCATCTTTTGCCCGTCCCACCTATTAAATAAAGACAGAAGTAATTATGCTATGAAAGTAAAAAGAAAAATGCTTACTCATAAGGAGGCTTTCCATAAAAACACTGAAACTAGATAGATTTAAAACATGATTTTTTTTCAGTTCTGTGTGTTCAAACCAGATGATTACTTGGTTCATCAGTTTTGACATGCAGTAGTTCATATTCATTTTCTCATGTGTTATGTCAGGGGATTGTAACTAAATATGTCTCCACCAGCATGAACTGTTCCTCTGCTTCAGTGCTGGGAATCTGAAGCAGAGGAACTTCTGCAGTCTGAATCTAGGGAGCAGGAGCTGAAGTCTGCTGTCACAAAGCTATGTCTGTTAACCCAACACAACCTGTGTCTCAGAGCAATATTCTGCGCTGGTCACTAGAATAAAGCCAGCACTATCTGGCCAGTTGAAGAGACAGTCTCAAAAGTACATCTGAGATGTTGAGATTCCACAAGGATACATATAGTACAACTGCAGCAATAGTCTTTGGGTTGTTTCATAGTCTTTGGTTTATTCATTTGGGCTGAAACATCTGGATCCAGAGGAAAGCATTAGACACCTCAAACTTCAGTCTTACAAGCCCTGCCAAAAGCTCTGTGAGATGGAAGCCTCAGAGTGGGTGTGCTAGCTCTAAGCAGTCAGGTCTATTGTTGAAGAGTCTAAAAAACTATAGTGATACCTAACAAAATTTTCAAAGCTGTGGGTTCTTCAAGTGAACAGAGGCAGTCTGAGCATGGTTTGGATGACAGAAAGTGAAAGTTGCAGTGGATGCTTAGGTGGAAGCTGGCAATGGGCCTGCACAGGCAGGTTTCCATATTGTCTGAGAGAAGGAGGTTCACATGTACTGAGGTGCCACCTGAGCTGGAGACCTGATGACTACAGAATTTTGGAGATCATGAGCAAAATAACTAAGCAAAGGTTGCTTCATCTCAAATTTCTTCCTTTTTTAGGGATGGAAGAGAGATTTTTAGAGACAATAAAGATGAAAACCAAGACATGTGTTAGAAAGACATACAGCAGCTGGTCTTCTGTCTGATAGTGGAAGGTGAGAGCACTAAGCAGTGGATGTTGTCTACCTTGACTTCAGAAAGGCTTTTGACACTGTCTCCCATCCTCACAGAGAAGCTGATGAAGTATGGGCTAGATGAGCAGACTGTCTGCTGGTGGATGGAAAAATAGCTGAATGGTCAGGCCTGGAGTGTTGTGATCAAGAACACAAAGTCTAGTTGAAGGCTAGTAACTAGCAGTGTACCCCAGAGGTCAATACTGGGTCCAGTCTGATCTGGATGATGGGGCAGAGTGCACCCTTAGCAAGCTGGCACAGTAGGGCTGTGCTGCCATCTGAAGGGTCCTTGACAGACTGGAAAAATGAGCTGAAAGGAACCTCAGGAAGTTCAACAAAGGGAAGTACAAAATATTGCACCTGGGGGGAACAATCCCATGTGCCAGGATATGCTGGGGACCACCCAGCTGGAAAGGAGCTTTGCAGAAAAGGACCTGGGAATCATCAAGTTGAACATGAGTCACCAGTATGGCAGAGCAGCAAAGAAGGCTGATGGTATCCTGGGCTGCACTGGGAGGAGTGTTGCCACCAAGTCAAGGCAGGTGATTTTTCCCCTCTACGTCAGTTCTGGGCTCCTCAGTACAAGAGAGAGGACATACGGAAGAGAGTCCAGCAAAGGGCCACTAAGATGATGAAGAGCCTGGAGCATCTCTCCTGAAGAAAGACAGAGAGCTGGGACTGCTGGGGCTGGAGAAGAGAAGGCTCGGGAGGCATCTTATCAATTACAAAAATACTTGAAGAGAGGGTGCAAAGAGGAAGGAGCCAGTCGTGCTTTAGTGGTGCCCAGTGGCAGGACTAGAGGCAATGGGCACCAGCTGAAACACAGGAGGTTCCATCTAAACCTGAGCTAACACTTTTTCACTCTTAGGGTGACTGAGCACTGGCACAGGTTGCCCAGGAAGGTTGTGGAGTCTCCATCCTTGGAGATATTCAAAAGCCATCTGGACATGGTCCTGGGCTTGAGCACAGGGGTTGGACCAGATGACCTCCAGAGATTCCTTCCAATCTTAACCATTCTGTAATTGTGTGACAGAGAGCGAGAACGGAGGCATATTGACTTCTGCAACCACAGTGTGCAGACTGGAAAAATCAGCAAAACTGAAAAATCGTGCACGGATATCACCAAAAAAGAAACTTCCAAACTCTGGTGTCTGTGACACACAATCACAAAAATATGGATGAATTAATAAATTCTCCTTTGAAGATTGAAAACATGTTTTCCTCCGGTGCCAGTATTAACTTATTCTACTTTTAAAATGTTTAGATCTCACCTTTACTGATACAGTTTTCCTTCTGTTTGCAACCTGTCCAAACACACGCACTGACACTAGGAAATGTCACAATACTGAAGGTAAACTTCTTGAAAGATGAAGAATTTTTTGTTTTATCAAAGTTGCTTACTGTTTCAATTGCCATTTCTATAGCCAAGTTATCTTCTGTGCTTGGACTTTTCAGAAAGTGTTTTAATGCCTAAAATGATACAGAAAAAAAGTTAAAACTGAAACACATATAATTAACATTTTCCTAATTTTTATCAAGTTACCTCTCTCTGCATTTTGACAGACAAGTGGCACACTGAATGCTTATCTTGACTGTATTTTACAGCCATAAGAATAACCACATACACTATAGAAGTAGCAAGTGCTCTTACAAATACTCCCACAAGAGAGTCCAGTATTTGCCAAATTCTGGTGTATACCTTTATCTTACTGTGAAAGATGTTCACAGCCATACAGTGAGAAGAAATTAAGGACTAATGAGTCGTTGGACTCTCCCTGTGCCCCAGCTAAAGGAGTGGTCACCTACAATGGCTGTATTTTGTAAAAATCAGTAATTTATTTTGGTATGTATGCAAAAGTCAAGCATCCAGTAAGTGTCAGTTCACTGATTTGTAACTGATCAAAAAGAAGTGTATCAACTGACATACTTCCATTAATGTATTTCCTTTTTTAAAAAAAATCTTTACAATATGAAATGAATTAATTAGTCAGCAACCAAGTCTTCATTGGTCAAGCTAATAGAATATAAATAAATTCTACTTCTGTGTTCATGACACTGAGAGATTCATTGAGAATAATATATAATTTATCCACCTGGAGTCTCTACTGCTATGAAAGAGTTATGTGTATGCAGTGTATAATGCAAAGAATACAATGTAGATAATTGTAAATACAAATAGTTTACTTATATTTTTTAAAAGTGTGAAAGCTTGAGTATGTCATCAGCTAAGGCAGCTGAAGACTACTATGAACTTCCCTGATTCTGAACAGTTTCTATGAATGTTTAACTATTGTTGTTTTATCCTTTAGGTACTGACCCGTCCATATTGACCACACAGCAAGAAAAATTTTCCCGCCTGAAAATGTTTCTTTTCTCCTTCAAAATAGAGTGCGATGCTCTGATAATCTTCATTGGTAGTACTTTCAGAACCTGGCACAGATAGATATCAATGACAGCAGAGCATTATTAAGACAAAGGCCCTACTGAAGGTACAAACTCCTATTCAAGGTTTTTTTTCTACTGACATTCAAAAAGACTCAAATTATGTCTTATACATTTTTTTCCTATTTTTATATTTTCCTGTCAGACATTAGAAGCTAATAATGCAGTGAAATAATTGTTTCCATAGGTTTTCCACCATATAACAGATAAAATAAAATGGTGTAACTATGACCCACTAACGAATTTTTCCATTATGTCTTGGCAACAATATAACAGAGCAAGTAATTATGAGACTATCCCCTGAATTATTTTCACAGTTTAAGAATACGTGAGTACACCTGTATCGCACAGGGCAAGACTGTCAGGACCTGTGTAACCACGTGGCAGCACAGAATACTACTTAGTCTTCTAATCAAGACTCCATTTTACTGTACACATCTAAAAAAAAGACAGCCACTACCCCTAAGGTAGTTTTAAACCCTTCTTCCACCCACTTAGCTTACAATTTGAGACGTCCTATTTTGGATAGTAGAGAAAGAAGAAAGCATAAAGAACAGTAGAACAAGTGGCCACCTTGACAAGCAGCTGCAACAGTACATCACCAAGCTAGCTGTTGCCAAGTTTTTATAACCTTCATAACAAGAATATGTTTTTTTAAAGGAAGAGGTTAATTGAAAATATGAGATAAATTGGTAGGTATGTATGTGGAACTGTGACCACAAAGGAGAGTGCCTGACACTAGTGAAAAATTTAAAATTTATTGCAAATTGACAAGCTGGCCACTAACTTGATGGCCTGAGGTAAAATTCAGCTTCTCAGTAAAGGTCTCCTTTTTGTCTCTGAGACAAAAGGAGGCCATAAAGGGCCTTAAAGGGAAAAAAAAGGAAAGTTAAGTGACATACACATATAAGAAAAGAGCTGGGACCATGAAAAAAGGAAAAGAGGGGATAAATGTCAAGAACAGTACCAGTAATATTCTCAGTTTTGGAAAAGCAGTACTATATATATCAAGATCAAAGAAAGGGATTCCTCAATGGACACAAGAAAATAGTATAGACAAATGCTTGATCAGAAAAAGATAAACAGAAAAAGCTCTAGCATGGGCAAGATGTCAGAACAACCTATACTGAAGATCAAGGGAGATACCTAAGCTGAAAGCAATGCTTAGCTTGTAGGCCTGAATTAAGACACAGATTGCCAAATGTGTGTCCATGGTGACTGGAAATGGAAAAGGCTGGGAAACAAAACTCCACACCTCTTGTCTTATGATGTCAAATTGGTCTAAACCAACTAAAAGAACAGCAAAACATACTGCAAGCAAACTGTTAACCTGGAATACTCACTGATGATATCAGCATAAATCTCCATCTTGTTGTGTTGCTGAGCTAATGTGAAAGCTTCATTATTGCACTTGGACATGACCAGGAACTGGATGGCAGAACCATAGTCACCAAGTTGCAGAAAGAATCTAATCAGAACGAACAAATTAATACATTAGTACTGATTAACATAATGCATATACCAAGTATTTTAGGAATATAGTATGTTTTGTGGCATACAAATATGATTAATTTTTAATTTATTTTACATCTCGACTATTTTAAATAAATTACTAAAATTAACTCAGTATAAATAATACAGCATGGCAACTTTTATTATTGTCTAAACTTATTACTTCAGGTTAATATAATTTTAATCAGAAAGTTAAAAAAACAGAAAGAAAAAAAAACGAGGACCTGCTCAGCTGTCCAGATTTTAAAGAACTCAAATCAATAAACTGAAATATAGAGTTACTGGCCAAGTACCAGTAACCAGAGTCTGATATGTTAGCAAGCCTCACCAACTTCCAATACGTATGGCCTCTTTCCAACTTTATTTTTAACCTGCATAATATGGTTGTTACCTGGCCACCATTTTTGCTCCATCAAGAGACTGTGTTTCTCTCACAATATTAACAGCCTTTTCAGGATTATTAAGGTGATCCAAATATAGTCGAATTACACTGTCCCACTGTTTTGCATGCTCATAAGCTATCACAGCTTCTTTGTACCTGCAAAATAATGGTTCCACATCAGTTTTTTTGACCTTTAGATAACTCTTTACAATACCCTGTGAAAGAAACATACGGTATTTTGTACTTAGACAGGAAAGCAATTAATTAGAAACACATCTTTGATACTAGTGGAAGGTCCTTAGATTATGTTTAAAATCTCTACACAACACCTTAGGTTTATATATATCAGAATCTACTTTCACAAGGCTATTTCATGCAAACTTTAAAGTCTGTCTTTTAATTTATTTTACAAAAGGAGTATGTATAATAATAACAACAACAATAATAACATGTTTTATATAAAAAAACAAGCATTCAAATGCACCTGCCATCTGCTTCTTTGGCCTTTGCATACTGTAGGTGAATCTTTGGAGATGAAACATGAGGAAGAAGCTCACCAACCTTTGCCCTAGAAAGACAAGATAACAGTTATTTAATAAATATATCTGGTTTCAAATTTTCTCTAGTAAAACAGGCATATATATACCAACATTGAAAAGGAGGTTTAAAAAGAAGTAACTGAACATAACATATAAGCTTTGAAGGCATTTTCGAAAAGCTGCCCTTTATAGATGCAAGAACTGGAAATTATGGACTGCTTCATGAACATACAAGCTTAAAGAAGGACAATATCTTCCCTTTTTAAAATTTGAGATGTAGGAGCGTAAGAAGAGCCAGACCAACAATTTTTACCCCCAGTATTCTCTAATTAATCTACAGAAGCAGCACAGTATTAAAACTGTAACCTGAAAGAATGTGCAAAAGAGTACAAAAGACCACCAGGACAGGTGCAGCTGTGATTACTCCTGCGGTTGTGTGCTTAAGGCCACAGGTTGTACAGAGGACTCTCGTCAATTAGAACCCAATTCTCTGAGCGACATCTGTAACAGCAGAGCGTGGAAGAACACAGAACTAGGTCAGTCCTTCCAGGAGCTGCACACAGTGGTATGATCTATAAAAGCCAGCAAACTAAGCAGTGGGCCTTTCAAGACAAAGGATATGAGAGACTGAAGAGAGGCTGACCTTAAACCTCACCTCTCTGCTTAAAAGAAAGAGCACTCCCCAAACTGAACCTTCCTGCTACTGTAAGCAAAGTGTGCACCTCTCACTTTCCAAATCAAGGCTATCAAAGCTACCCTACTTAACAAAGTGTTCTCTTGGTACACTGATGCCACTGACACTTCTGTGCTGGAATCAAATTTTCCTTAGTAAATTAACATAATATTCCAACCTAATTTTGAGGACTCCTCCTCATATGAAAGAGGAGGAGTCTTTCTGTCTCTGGTCCAATCAGTTCTTAATATCAGAAGTTCATAAAATGTAATTAGGCAAGAATTAAGCCCTTGGATCTCTCAGAAAATTGTACTTTTCCACTGGAAACTTGACAATAATCAAATTAATTTTAAAAAAATTCAAAATGCATTGACATAATGCCAGTGATTTTGACTACTCATGATACAGACTCCACAAGAACCAGCAACTTGGAAACATTTCCAACTGTCCAAATATTCAGCCTCAGCTACGTATTTTACAGCTGAAGAAATCTGATGAACTAAACAGTAATCACATTAATAAAATTACTAAATTGAGTGCACACATGTGTACATGTGCACACACACACAGGACTCAAAATTGCAGGTAACTTTAAACATAACACAAAAAGCAGGAAAAAGGAAGACTCCCATTTATATTAAGACTATATTTAAACCAACATAAGATTCTTAGAGAACACTGTTCTTGTTTACATTTGGGGGAGGGAACAATAAAATCAATGAAACATAACTAATGAGACATTTGTGCTATTCAGAGAATCATTCCTTTCCAAAGAGCACCACAGCAAATCCTCTAATATGTAACACTTCCCTGAAACCTGTACTTACCAGTTTTTACACCGGATGTATACTGATGCTGCCTTGTCATAATATTGTCCCTTCTCATACAGCTGAGCAGCCTCTGAAAATTGCTACAATATGGGAAAACATTAAAATATCATTTCTAAATTAAGATTACAAATAAATAAATAGCTTAATGAATTCATATATTCAGCCTTAGCTTTATTAACTCTTGAATACCTTCATACTCTCCAGAATAGCTCCACAGTCTCTTTTTAGTAACCTACTGGGGTGTTTAATGGCCTGGTTTACCCCTCGACGGATATCTCCCATTCGAATGGACATTTGAGCCACTCCAGCAAGGCAAGCTTCATCGTGTTCCTGGTACTGGCAATCAAATGAAAAGCAGTAACTATACATTACACATCAGAAATATCAGGTCACAAAAGCCACAGTAACCAAGCACTGAAACAAATTAACAAATCATTATACTGGACTCAGTTAAATCAATTTTTTTTTCAAAATGCTTGCCTAACTGGAGCTGTCACTTATTTAGAAAACTCAGCTTAGTTTTCTTCTTAAGCTTTGTTTTTATTTTTTGTGTTTTACTGTAACGTCAAAGTTTATTTTTTACATTTTACAACAATGTCTGGATCTGTCCAGACCAAGCATACATGAGAAGAATGTTTTACAGACAGCTCAGTACTAATTTCCTCTTTCCTCTAAAACCAACAGTAAAGAAAAACAGAAACTATAAGCAGGATATTTCCTTTATTTTTTTTTAAAGGTGGTAAGGCCACTGATGTTTCATAAATCCAAATACCTTGAATTCAGAAAACATTGCTATTTCCCCTATTATGTTCCTCTATGTCCTGGTTTTGCCTAGGATAGAGCTAATTTTCTTCTTAGTAGATAGATTAGCATGGGATTTGGTATGAGAAGAATGTTGATAATATACTGATGTTTTTAGTTGTTGCTAAGACATCAAGGACTTTACAACTTCCCATGTTTTGCTAGTCTGCAGGTGCAGAAGTTGGGGGGTGCATAGCAAAAGCAACAGATCCAAATTGGCATTTGGGATATTCCATATCATATAATGTCATCTTCAGTATATAAACGAGGATTGGCCAGAAAGCTTTCTCTCTCTCACCCGTGGTTTTCGGATTTGCCCTCCTCTGGGATCGCTAGCCATGAACGGGCTGGGCATCAACTGGCAGGTGGTGAGCAATCACACTGTGCATCACTAGTTTGTGCATTCCATTATTATCACTATTACTGTCTTTTTAAAAAAAAATATTAAATTGCTTTTATCTCAATCCGTGAGTTTTCTCACTTTTAGCCTTCTGATTCTCTTCTCTATTTCCTGGGTGGGAAAGGGTGAGCAAGTGGCTATGTGAACCACAACACCCTATTATCATTTAAATTGCTTCATAATAGACATTTTGCAAATATTAGGGGAAGTAATGCCAGAATAAGAGAGGATCTACTGAATATGATGTTTATTTTCAAACAAAATTCTTGCTTGTCTTTATACAGATACCAATTCAGTAAAGAAGAACAGAAGGAATAACTAGGACTTCTGTTATAACAATTAAAATCCTAGCAATATTTTCCCTGTCATTTGCATGACTGTCATAAAATTACTCAAATTATAAAAACCTAAGTCTAGTTATGCCACATTAATACAATACCAATAGGGCTTAATACTTAGAGCAAGCATCATTCTGCATATTAAAAATAAGAGAAGTGCAAAGACTACTGCTATTGCAAAAGCAACAGCATACAGATTTAGAGCCGAAAAAAAAAATCTGAATTCAAATGAGTCTGAAACATGACAACTTAATGTGTAGTATAATAGTACAAACACTATCATTACTAAAAAAGAATTACCTTATTGTTTCCAGTTATTCCCTTCTCATAATGTGCCAGAGCATTAATATAATCACCCCTAAAAGAAAATTGGAAGTTATATGGAAGAATATTAATAGGAAGAGATGGTTACCTTCCAGCCGCACAGATTAGGCACGTGTCTGTCTTGCTTTAGACACAACAACTCCATACAAGGATGTGAAGTATGCAAAAGATGGACAGTTACACAGGATGTCACGGCACTTCCCATGCACTTTACCAAGCTATTATTCAAAGAGGCAGTCCATCTCTCAGTGTCATTATACTGAGACCAATAAACCTCTGTGGAACGACAGGCAAAGAATCTATCTGCACAGTACACCTCACTAGCCTCATCTCTACTTCCACATTTTTCTAGAAGATAAATGAAACTAGCCTTCTAAATTATTTAGAATTTTTGCAACATGAAACAAAGGCAATTTCTTTTCTTTAAGTACATTCAGAACTCAAGTTACAGATGGCTGCATTGCTTCAGCTGCTTCGATTCCTTCCTTTCTATGACCAACAAGTGTTTCTCAGTGCCATGGGCAATGCCAAGGGGAAGGATTTGCCTAAAAACTCTATTAACAGATAAGAGTTTTTTCTCTTGGTTTAGACATTAAATAGACCAGGTTTCATCTGGGAAGAATTAGCCATAAAACAGACTTTAAAATCACAGCAAATGGTTAATACTTTCTCTCTTTCAGGAACTGGCAGCCTTGAGATTTGACACTCCTCTATCTAAAACATGTAAGAAAATGAAGCCTACTGGGTATCTAAGGAAAGACAGGCAACAGGCAAGGCCTTCTCCAATGCAGTAAGTGTTAAAAGGTGTCAACTTTTTTTGCTTGCAACAAAGTATTTATTTAATAGATTATATTATTATATAGTGGACCTACCAGTTGCAAAGAGCCCAGATATACTGAAATTAATCAAAAGTAACTATTATTTGCTAACATATGTCTTTTGACATGAAGTATTCCTTAGAAAACTTCTTCCTTGTACTATAGCTGCAAGACCTCACAGAATCCTCTCTCAGCAATGCAGTCTATGTTTTTCTAGTAAGCATGTGCATTGGTTTAATATTCTTATACTGCAACTTTACAGGAGAACTTACGTGAATTCAAGCTGCATTGCATATTCCTTTGATATGAAAGGGATTTGGTCTGGGGCCAAACGCTTTGCCAGTTGAAGTGCGCTGTCCCAGTGCTGCAAGTCTTTTCGCATCTATTGACAAGAAACAGTAACATTTTCTGATGCAAGTATCAAGTTCTGAATTCTAATGTGAACTTTACAGTATTCTAAATATACATATAGGGCTAGTATTCTAGAAAGATTCAGACAATTTGAGAGAGAGACATTAATCCTAAAAGAATGTCTGTCAGTCACACAATGGCAAGAACAAAACTATAAAAGGGCAGAATTATCAGAAGATAAAATATTCTAGCATTAAGGTGGAGAGGAAAACAGCTGAAAAAAATTTACACATCTTAAATGAATACCTCAAGTGCAGCAATAGGGCAGGAGGATGCCAGATATAAATCCTGAGCCAGATTAAAATCATTAGTAAACATGGCAAGATGTCCTGCTAAAAGGTTGTGGTCTTCTATTCCCTGTAAAAAGATTCAATAGGTGCCAAAATAGTCCAAAAGAAAAAAAATAGTTATAAGTAAAATAATCTAGTAAACACAGTAAAACAAAATGTCCTTACATTTTACAACCATGTATATCAGATTCTACAAACCAGAAAACGCCCTCACAATCTTATTGTAACTCAAAGCCACCACAGCTAACACTGTCTAAATTCAGCAATTTGCAGAAGTATATTTTTAAGGTACTATTTCATCCACACTTTTAGATGTATAACTGCAATCTGTTTTTTTTTTTTTAATTTTAAATAATAGAGGTCTTAAACATTTTCTCAAAAAAAAACCAAAGGAAAAAAGAGCCTCCAAATGCTTGAGACACTAGTATATTCTGCTGCTTTCAAGCAAACGCAGAAAGTAATGTGCATTCCAGTAGAGACTGCAACCACTTCAACAGAAAACCAAGTTATGTTGTTTGACACTTTCTCCTCTATAACTATTAACTCCCTTGAAAATAAATCACTTTCTATTTAAAAAAAACCCCAAATTGTCACAAAAGTAAGAATTCAGCAATTCTTAAAGAAGAATTTAATCACTGTATTTCCTATTTAAAAGGGACATTGCATTTTACCTTTATTCGCTCTAGGGACATCACCATCCCAGCGTTACCCAATGTCCGATAAACACGTATTGCGAAATCCACCTCCATATGATGTAAGCAAGCTTTGGCCAGCTCATTCCAACTAGACTGGTCATTCAGAAGTCTGCACAGCTCCCATGCTTCAGAAAACCTATAGAAAGTAAAACACACTTAAAGCTAGTATTACTCATACCTAAAATTCCTTCTAAACACTTTTCTTCCCTAATACTACAGAAGGGAAAACATTAAAAGCATTTACTTCTAAACCATGGAGAGAGAGACGCATCACAAAGAAAGGAGAAATACAAATGCCTAACTTAAAAGTTCTGTTTCTCCCATTTCTACCACATTTTTTCAGGAACTATCTCCTTTTCCTACTCTTGCATTCTTTCCATTACACTGATTTTGCATTGCTTAATTACAGTGGGAGGAGAGTAAGCAAGAAGCACCTTCAGCCGGTTTTGGAACAGCCTCTGTCATAAAACCCTGAACGAGTTTCGAAAAAAACTACTTTAGCTTTTACTTGACAGTGGAAAAGCAAAGTACTACTGGGTCACTTATTTTGCTCTATCTGCATAGACAGCTACATGGACTCATGGATCAATCTAATCTATCAATATCCAGCATGACATTTTAAAATCACCAGGATATGCTGTATTGAGTTACAAGAACAGAAGAAAACAATTTACACAATATAATTAAAACACAGATGTACCTTTTCAACATTAAAGTCTGAGTAAGCATTTGTGTCAGCTCACTAGGTCCAAAGTCTTTCAAATTGCCAAGGAAACTGTGAGTGCTTAGATAGATATTGTTTGTTTTCCCACTCTGAGTCTGACAAGTTAATTCTCCATTATACAACAACAAAGGTTTATGGGAAAAGGGGACTTCCGTGCCACCTGCCAGAATAATCTTTGATCCTAGATTCAAAAATCAGTAAGAAAAGAAGACATCATTTAAAAAAATCTCTACATGGTAAAAAGCACAGCAAGCAGTCACAGTTGAAATAATATAGGGCATTAATTCAAGATCTCTAATTCTAGTAGTCACCATCTACTGTACAGTGCATATTTTTCAGTAAAGTAAATAGATGTAACTTCAATATTCTAAACTAGTAAGGTCATTTTTCGAATGTTTGTAGGTAAATTTCTTAATGTTTATCTGTCACAAATATAGAAATTGCTATTATTACCATTTTGGTTAACAGTGTAAGTGAATACAAGTTTTGTCACCCTGATCCGAAGATTTTTCTCATGAACATTTCAAAATACAGTTGCACAATGTGTAATTTTCAGATGAAAGATCATAATAGCAAGAAGCTTAGGGAGTTAAGACCAAAATGCCTTGTTGAAGCTTTACAGAGAAACCTACAAAACAAGTAGTTTTCTATTCGCCAGTTTCACTTCAAAACTTCTGTACTACTGTTTATTTTTATATGCAGTTATGAAAATATTTAAGACAAATGAAGACTCAGAACATGTTTTACTTTATTAACTAAAATAGTGAAAAAGCTTTTAAAAGCATTTACAGTACCTTGAATGGCGTCCTTATGAAAAACGTAAGTGTACGCTTTATCATCATCGAAAGCAACAAAAACACCTTTATCAAACGGCCAGTTTTCCCACAGGATTCCTTTAATAGTTGGTGAGAAGTTTGGAATCTCATATAATCTATCATTTACCTACAAATAATGCAAAAGTAAAATTATTAGCAAGTGACTAAGGAGACAAACTATTAATTCATCCTGGTTATGATCAAAAATTTAAAAAGAATAAAAATAGTGCAGAAATACGAGAACTGTATTAAGAAAAAGTTTTATTACATGCAGTGACTCTGAATAACTTAATTGTTTAATTCAGAATGGAAGTAAATGGAGAAAATGCACATTATATGAATGTTATTTACTTTTCTTAGAAAAATGGTATGGGAAAAGGCAGTGAAACTGGCAGTCATTTTTAATGGACTAAAACATCTGTACTTGAATACATAAACACATCCATTTCTGAAAATTATTGATCAGGAATTTGGTGTAATGAAATTGTCCTGATCTAACATGACAGATTTTATTTCCTTACATTACCATTAGGTGATCTACAAGCCTCCTTGGCAATTTCTCCTACCAGCATACATATTGGAGTGACAAAAGCTTTTTCATTCCTTATTAAAAATGCTATACAGTTGAAGAGCCTGCTTGTAAATACCATTTATGAGTATACCACACCAACTTACTGGACAATAGACAAAACCATCACTTTTGTCATCTATGAAAGCCAATCTGGTTCCATTGGGATCTGGAAAAATTTTTCTCACACTGACAGGGTGCCGATATTCATTCACATATTGCCAGTCTTCAATGTAGAAAAAATGAATAACTCCAGTCTAATAAGAAATAACAGAAAAAGCTGATAATTTACATCAGTAAGTGGCAAGTAAATAATTAACTTGGTTGCAGTTTCTCCCATCTTAGAGTGCTGAGTATGAAGAATGTTTAAAAGAAAATACTTCCAGGTGTTTTTTTGGCTTCCTCCTTGACTCACAGCTGGTTTTGGGCAGGATAGGAAAATCTGAGACTTTTTGGGGGTTGGGAAAAGAAACTGGAGGCTTGAGGGTTTTCCTGCTGTTTTGTTTATTTCACTCTGCTTTGTGGAGACAAGCTGTATTCACTGTACAGTTCTCTAAACAGGGGAAATGATGATCCGAGGGCTGGAGCACCTCTCCTATGAGGACAGGCTGAGAGAGTTGGGGCTGTTCAGCCTGGAGAAGAGAAGGCTCTGGGGAGACCTTATAGCGGCCTTCCAGTGCCTTAAGGGGCCTGCAGGAAAGCTGGGGAAGGACTTTTCATAAGGGCTGTTAATGACAGGACAAGGGGAAATGGCTTTAAACTGGAAGAGGGTAGGTTTAGATTAGATATTAGGAAGAAATTCTTCACTGTGAGGGTGGTCAGACTCTGGCACAGGTTGCCCAGAGAAGCTGTGGCTGTTCCTCCCTGGAAGTGTTCAAGGCCAGGCTGGATGGGGCTTTGAGCAACCTGGTCTAGTGGAAGGTGTCCCTGCTCATGGCAGGAGGGTTGGAGCTACAAGATCTTTAAGGTCCCTTCCAGTCCAAACCATTCCATGATTCTATGAAATGCCTGCCTTGTCCCTGAGAGAAGCTTAACCTTCAAACAAAGCTGAAAAATTTGCTTCTGAGGAAGAACCATTAAGAACAGATGTACTTAATTCAGGGGAGAAAAGCAATCGAACAGATTTGTGATTAATACTATATTGCAATCAGTGTTGCACAAAGAAGAACACTGAAAGTAAAAGGCAGCTGTAAATTGTAAAATTTGTATATGTTGAAGTGATTAGTTGTAAATTTCGTACTTCAAATTTATCAGTAGCAGTTTAGGTACTGAAGAGGTGGGAAAGCCCTCAACTGCTGCAAAACCACTCAAGTTATTAAACCAGTGATAATAGTAGAGACAGTGATTCTGTCTTTCCTCTGGAAGGTCAATACACCATTCTGTGTCACAAAGAGCACAATAATACAATGCCAAATGTGCCCTATATTCCCATTGCCAGAAAATACTAAAAGGAAAGAAACTATCCCTCTTGCATAGGAAAATCTTCAGAAAAATCCATAAACATGTTCACACCCTGCTTCAGTGCCCTCCTAATTCCTATCTTTGTTGAAACACCTTAAAAAAAATTCTCTTCGGGCAAAGGCTTCAACAGTAAGTCAAGACTTCCATTTATGCTATCATACTTGTTTACCTGACTACCTTTTTGTCCAGATTTATCACACCTCCACCTAAATCAACAAATTTGCAAGGCAAGTGCTATGTTTCTTCTTATATCTGTAAGACAGTTTGATTGCCACCCTCTCACTAATGCAACAGAATTAAATTCTGCTATTAAAATCAGTGTTTTGCAACAAACACTAGTAAAAGCAAAACTTAACCTTCCTGCCAATGCATCCCATAGAAATGCAACAGTGAAGGAAGTTGGATGCAATTTTGATGGTATTTGTGTAAAGTTCTTGCAAAGAAAATAATACACTGTAAACTTCTGAGAGGCACTTTTTTTTTGCTAAAAGTATGAGAAATAATCCAAATAAATCAGATAGAAATATATTCCATCTAGAAAGATCTTTAAAAACAGAAGTAATACTCACATCTGTACCATATATGAGGAAGTCACTAGTTAAAGCATGGCACAAAATTCGGTATTTATCATCATCTGCTGGGAATAGTCGAGTTTCTCGTTCTTCCTGACCATCTAAACCTTCACTTTCTATCTAAAGATAAAGAATAGAATGAACTGAAAAACTCTACTGTTAACAATGAGGAATCATAGTTATGAGATGAAAATAAACTTGCATGTGCATCCCTTAAAAACCCAGGATCTGCTTCTGTCACATTCCCATAGAGACTGTTAAAATAAAACTTGTTAAATAGTTCAAAAGAAAACACTTTTTCTTCACCTTTCTAACCAGGCTGTATTTCTGAAGTCTACAGGAACTCAGCTTTATATTTTAATCAGCCAGCAAAAAAATTCAAAAGAATTAATTTTTCTCTCCATTAACTGAAGATCACTCCACTTTCTCTCATTTTTAAAATCACATTAACTTTCTCAGCTTAGATCAAGTAATCAGTTAAGCACTCCAAATTGTCAGATGTCTTACCATGTGTAACTGGACTTTACCCTCAAATAGAGCAGCGGCATAATCAGAATTAAGGTGCATACTTGCTACTGTCCCCAGGTACTCCACATCTTTAAGCTTTTTTACATCTAAAGAATTCAAACAGAAAAGGTAAAAATACTGTGATTTTGTATAGATCTTCACTTATCATCATCTAAATTTGCAGCCGTGTAACCAGATGTGAAAAACTCACAACTAAGCAGAGAGGGGACAAGTCACATGTAAGAAGGCTTTCTTCTTAGCAGTCAGAGAACTGGTTAGAAAGTACAGGAGAAACTATTTTCCTATGGAACTCTGAACTAGTATCCTTACAGTTTTGATTAACTTATTATTAGTCAAAAAAGGTGATGCTCAGAGAGACATGAGAGCTTTAAATACACTGCCTAAAATTTCGACACAGCACAATCAGTTTTACCTTACCCCATGCAAACAAAATGAACATCTACCAAACTGAGCATTTAAACCCTACGATCAAAGAGTCCCCAGGGACTTTGCCAAACTTAGTATCTAAAGACACGGTCAAATAATGTCTCAAAAGCCTAAAAGTCCTTCACTGGTTAAAAATATGATCTGAAATAAAAGCAAAAAAGAGACAGTCTACATTTCATTACCAATACCTTGAACCTGAAGTTTTATTTCTATTATTTACAATGCCTTGTCATAACTGCTTCAGTTCATGAAGACCATTATCCAGTCCTAACAGGACCATACAGCAATTCAGATTGTTATTGTACAATGTGGAATGTCCAGAACTGCTAAACACAATATTGAATTCATAAAATAAGACACAGTGATGCAGTAGTTTCAAGAGAACTAAATTTTTGCTTACTATTCTCTCCAAGTGCATAAAACCAAGCCCGATTGTTCATTCCTACAGCCAAATGATAAACACCAATAGCAACAAAACTGGGCTCTACTTCAACTGAGACTGTGACAGGTAGCTCCTGTAACAAAACAAAACAGTTTTCATCCACTGTTAATACTTATTTCACTGATATCTAAATGAAGTTTAAAAGGACAAGGTTATCATACCTTCTCCACATGATTGGCTACAGTAACTTCAAGAAGAGAAGTGAGGTAAGCAATCCGTGTACTGCAAGCATCTCCAAGAATTGGAAGCTTTGTCAAGAAAACATGGAGGGATCCTCTTCGTGTAGATACTGCCAACAACTGTCCATCATCTGTCCAAGCCAGCTGATCTACACCTAAAACATTCACAAGTATTGGGGGAAAAAAAAAAAAATCCTTTCTTTTGACTGCTGAAACCAAGAAACAATTAATTTGCTTTAAAATGTGAAAATGGTTAACAATTCATAGCTAGGAATAGATGTACTAATGTACTCAAATATAACCAATTAATAGAATTCCAAGATAACTGGAATCACTCAAACCAAATTATAATTTACTAATTTAGCATTTTTCTAAGAGAGAAGACTTGACAGCAACTGAAGCATTTGCAGACACTACACGAGGAGATAATGGTGGTAACTCACTACCCAACAGCACAGCCTTTTAACAATGATGTTCTGGAAGCCACAGGCACAAATCCTGCGTATCACGATGAGAACAGATTAAGTATCATATGTCAGTACAAGAGATACTGAAAAGCACAAACAAAACCCCACCAAAAAAAAAACATGGAAAGAAGCAGACACCAGTTAAGTATATTATTTTAGTAATCTGAATATACTGTATTACAGATTCAAAAAAACCAAAACACTAACTGATCAAATATTCTGAGAACTGTACTTCTCTATACTTTGAAGAGATATTATATCTGAAAAGATATATTCCCATTTTTCTATGGGTCACCTATTAAATACAAGTTAGGAAAGAAGGAATTTATGATAAATTCAATATTTACACAGTTTTTCCAACAACAGTACTTCCACTCATGTAAACAGAGTCACCATCAAAATTCTGTTCTACTTAATTTGTAAAAATTTCTGACCTCATGGAGACCGTTAACATACCTTTGTTTTCATCATCCAAGTTTATTATGGCATACATTTCCCTCAGGTCTGACAGATCATGGATTTTAATGCTAAAACAAAAATAAACAGTCATTCTCACTAATACAAATCTCAGTCATCATAAACTGGAAGAAACCCAACCCAGTCAAGACAGCCTAATGGAGCAAAAAATAGAGTGCAAATGCAAAATGCCTTCTGTTTCCTAAAGAGCAACACACACTCATTTTTATCCATCACTCTAAATAGTATACCACTATCACTGTACAAAAGATTTGCCCAGAGAACTAAAATTTGAAGAAAAGGCACAAATCCAATTAGAAAGAACTTAGGAGTGGGAAACACACACTATTATTCCCTTTTGATCTGTTACAATACAGGTTAGGTTAAAAACACAGTTCTGTGGACAAACGCTGCTTGAAACACAGATGCAAAAAAATAGCTTTCAATCCCGCTTCACATAAAGAGGGATAGAGTAAGTTTACTTATGCTGTCAAGTTACTCAATATATGCTAAAGAACCCCTTAAAGAAATAATAGTTATCATACAATAGTTGAAGTGCTTTCAAGTTGCACCGTAGTTTTACAGTTCTTGATGTGTAAGTGTCATAAATCGGCAGTCTATAAAGGTCACACACAGAACTGAGGACAGACAGAATGGTCTGACTCCTACCATCACTCACATCCTTTTTCAGTGAAGAATTCAGGTATCACAGAGTAGCAGATGAGAAGCTGAAGTAGATATTCTATCATATGCACAACGTATTTTGGAAAAGCTCCAGTCTCACTATTTTTTTCCTTAATTGCTTACACATTTATACTCTTGTCTAGATTGCAGGTAAGGCCAAACACCAGCGAGGGGGATATCAGCATACTCAGTACAGCTTTAAATTAATTGTTCTGTTGCTAAGCAGATGTTTATGTCCAACCGATAAATCGTACTAAAGAATTCTGGACATTCTTGTAACCAAGTAACACAGAAGAAAAAGAAAGAATCAAAAGAAATAATCTACACTAAAGTTTAATTACCTTTTTTTGTTTACAATTAATTACAGTAAAGTTAATTACAATTGCAGAGATTTGGGTCAAAATTAGCTTCTCCTAACTTTAGGCAGACGGGCAGTTCAACAAAGCAATGCATCTCGCCTTCTCTGCACTGATTTCTTAGGGAGCCCTGCAGCCTTAAGAAGCCTGGCTCTCATGCCTAACAACTGCAGTTACGTGAGATTAATTCAATCCCTCACACTTACCAATTGTCTCCACATGATGCGGCTTTGTTTAATGACTGTGATATAGCAATGCTGCTCAGATTATCCTTGTGATTATGAGCTTGAAAGATTTCTTGACCTATCTCACGAATGTGCGTAGAAATTACTACAAAACATCCTCGTGCGAAACCAATCATAATGTAGCCATCACCATACCTGTCACAAAAAAAAAGAAAATAAATCTATTTATGCACTATGCAAAATGCATTTTCTTTCAGACTACTGGGGTAAATGTCAGTGTCTCCCCTTAATAGGAAAAATATTCAAATTATGGGAATTTATATAAATAATGTACAACAATATAGCTTAAAATAGATTAAGGGAAAAAAAAATCAAAGATTCTTAAAGGACAAAACCATGTTTGTGCCCAGAGTTCACACATAAGTCATCTTTATTCTCTCTTCTGCATTCTATAATGACACTCTACTTTCAGCAAGCTGCACACATGGCAGTGATGCCAGGAGAAACACCTCTGGTATCTTCATTGGAATAAGCATGCCAGAAGATGGAAACTTCCATTTCAAGGTTCTGTCTGACTTGGTCCCGTCAAACTATGCTCAAAATTATAATGCCAGTCACTGTGCCCTTAAGGTAAACTACTGCAAACACAGTGGAAGTACCAAAGCCACAATCTGCAGAAATAATGAGGTTAAGGCAGAAACAGTTCCAGTGTGTAAGGATGAATTCAAACAATGCATCACCAGCTTAGTTGCAAAAAAATCATTGCAAGGGAAACAGCCCAAGTATGCCTTGTTAGACACATAGCCATAAATTAAGAAGCATATAGCTACAGGTTTTCTTACACACTTGTAGTGTAAAGGAATAAATATCAATTTCACATTGACTGAACAGGCATTAAAAGACATGGTGTCATGATTCAAAAGTACGGAAAGGGTACAGCTACTTTTTGGGTAAAGAGTTAAAACTTCTAACATGGGATTTTTTCAGAGGAACATTACCAATTGGATTACACAGCAGAGAGGCTACAAGAACTTTGTACAACTTTGTAAACCAACAAACTAGCTGAAGGATACAACTCCACCCACAGCTCTTTCATCAATTACTCATCCAAACAGAAAACAACCTATAAAACACTCACTTTACTGTCAGGAAAGCAACAGTATTAATGTTCTAATGCTGAGCATACTAACAGTGCTAATATGTGAATATACTGCATGTATAGCAGTACTGAATTGTCATGTAAAACAATTACAAAATGCTCACTTCTGTGTTTGGAAAAGAATTATTTAAAAGGCTACAATATATGAAAGAAAAATTCAGTGTAAGCAAGGGACATAAAATTTCATTTCCAGCTTTTATCAGAACTGGGAAAGACTTCAGCTTGCTAATAATAAAATGCTTAATTAAGAAGGATCTGCTCACCATCTGTAGGTTACAATACTGCCATAAGGCTGTTGAAACTTCAGATCAATCGGGTTATCAGGATCATTCAAATTAAAAAGAAAGAGAGTCCTCTTGCCGATCACTACACTTACCTGCCAATGAATGAAAAGAAAAATTAACTCGATAAGAATGGCATCACTTTAAAACAAAGCCCTATATCTTCACTAAAAGATGAGATTTAGGACTTTTAATAATCCTTAAGAATCCCATGGATCTGAACTCAGAGTCCTTATCAACGGTGGAAGAAATTTTCAGGATATTCCCCTTGTGAGCCAGTGGTTCACAGATCTAAACACAAGCCCAGCAGAACACACATATCAAATTCAAGACTTTCTTGCAGAAGAATTAAGTCAGTCCCATTTCCTCAGATGAAAAAGGCAGCAGGTCTCATAGAGTTATCCTGTTGGATACTACAATGTGTTTTTTGATCCAAATATTTTTTATCTGGGAGGTTGAAGGGAAGACTGTCACAACACTGCTATCTCAAGTAACTTGCTGAGATTTCAGATAGAGACAATTCCAAAAGAAACACCTTGTTCAGTGTGTATTAAACATGCAATATTTACAGTTTGAGATCAGTCTAAGTGAGTGCATTTTATTTGATGAATTCCACAGAGATGTTTGACTTCATAGTGGAAGAAAGGTTGAACTTTGGGGTTTTTTTAGAGATTATTTTTGTTACTAGAATGTGTGTTATTGCCAGGCAAGAGTAAAACTCATTTTAGAAGAAGCAAGGAGGAGCAGCTTGTTACACCTTATTCTCTGACAAAGATACTTTGAAAGGCTATTTACATGTTTACTTTACATGACCTTCTGTTCCAGCTCTCCTTGTCTAAAAAGGAGACAATGGTTTATTCCTAAAGTTACCTCAAATAATTCCGGTAATTTCTGTGAAGAGTTTAAGAAATGGTATTTCTTAAATAATTCGTCATTAGGCTGCAATGGAATTATAAGCAAACTGTTTTAAAAGGCAGAAAACATACTTGTTATATTTGGGGTAACTTTAGGAATTTGAGTTTGTAATTCTGGATTAATGCTTTTTAGGTCAACATATGCCTTTTTTTCTCAGTTTGAAAGTACCAGCTTTGTATTTCATTCTTCCAGCTCTTGTTTTAGGGCAAGATGTTAACTGTAGTACTACTTACTTTGATCCTATTTGCAGGTTGTTTGTTTGTTTTTTTTTCTGATGTCATAACTATCAGCCTGGAAGTGATCATTATCAAGTTAAACCTCTTCACAAAAACAGAGAAATAGACAACAAATGCTACGTGGTTTAGAGCTGTTGACAGACCATCCAAGCACAAACACCAAGAACTACAGAGTTAAGGAATGTTCCTTAACATTTTAAAACAAACTTGAGAGCTGTAATAAAAACCCTGCAAAGCCTAGACTATTGCATGCCCCAGGAAGCAGCAGAAGCAATCAAGGCTCGAGTCCTCAGTTTCTAATATCTGTAAATTAAATTTCCCTAGGAAGCAGAAAACATTTCACTCTGTGCAGAGGCAAAAAACTCCTACAGCTCCTTGTCAGTGTAAACATGGGACAAAACTCTTTCTTGATGCTTGCACTCCATAGATTAAATCTGACTGTGCGAATTTAATTACGTTGCAAAAGTGTACAGATCCGGACAAATTCTAGCACAGTACCACCTTCCTACCCGTGGATTTTCTACGTCTTGTCTGGGTATTTCATTGCTGATCCTTTAATAACGTGCTCTGGTAATAGTTATCATTACCCCGTTTTTCCTGTACTTCACTATTGGCTGATCTGATGGACTTCGATTCTTTCAAGAGAGACGATGAAGACAATTAAACTGTAGCCATTTAGAAGAGAGCAGGATAACGCTCACACCAGAAGACTGACACAAGGGCTTTTAGTCTTACTGATGCCGAGGCTTGCATAAGATGAAAACCTAGAGAGAAGTGATCTGTTCCCAAAACTGACAGCTGAAAATCTACCCTCTGAAAGGAAGCATCTCTGCAATTTTGACAATCCTGCTCCATTTCCATCTGCCACATTGCACATACTGTTCTATATTTATATTGTATATATTTATTTAAGTCCCTGCACACATCTCCATCTATGTTTTTAACTACCACTGCAAAACTGCTCTGTTTTCTGTCATATTGCTATCCACTGCACTTTTCATGAACATATCCTTAATGAACTGAGGGGTACAGCTTTATTTTAAAGGAAAGTTTGGAAAAGAAAAAAAAAAATTCTTCAACGCCAAATTTTAAATCAAGGAGGAACAAATTGCTCCCTGGCTCATACTGGCTGCCAGCAAAAATCCTAAAACAGCAGATTAACACTTTTTGCAGTATTTTGCATTGACTTCTTACTGTGCTTTCCCTGGTTGATATTCTTTCATCAGTCTTCATAACCGAGAACTGCATATCACTAGGATCTGAGCTCACTGAGGTCTGCAAGAAAGAAGTTCAGATTGAGGAATCAACAGTTAATGTAGCAAATACAGACTATAAATAATTGCATTATTCCTGCCTTATATTTTAGTGTTAAGGACAGAGAGATAGATTTGTTATTGCTACCAAAACTAAGAAAAAAGTTGGAGAAAACGTGACCTCAGTTTGGATGACATATTACCATGGAATATACTGAAAAAATATCGAGGAAACAGTTAGAAAAACTAACCCAAACAGAGGAGGCCAGATCCAGATGTGGAAGAAGACTTGCAAGATCATATTACACAAACAGTACTACCTGAAGTAGTACTAATAAGGTCACTCCAATGCAATTCAAAGAAAGAAGACCAAGAATAAGGCATACAGGTTAAATATTTACAATGCATTTTAATATGGACATATTTGATCTGGTTCAGTTAGTGATAGCAATCTAGTTGCTTCTGGAGTCAGTATGAAGCTACAAAACCTCATAAGCAAGCCTTGCTTAGGTCTCTGCTGTTTCAGCTACACAGCTTCTACTAGTTAAGTCAGCTAATTTAAAGCACAGACATACCCTAATGAATTAGGGTATTCTCCAATTGTCATCTTCAGGCATAAAGATGGAAGCATATGAAATGAACTATGAAAGATTTGTTCTTTGAAAATCTATTGCATTAAAGTAAAAAAAGCTAATTATATTCATTTGCACATTATGCAGCAACTGCTATTGCTCAGAAGGATTGTGATGTACGTAAACAAACACAACGCTTGAATAGAGAATCTGAGTGGACTTGGAGGAAGCGCTGGAATCGGCCTCTCAGCAATGCAGTGGAGCTCCAGCCTAGGAGTAATCCTTGCACATCAGAGGCAAGACCTTTGTTTAGCCAATCTAAAGCAAAATCAACGCCAAAAGTACTTCCTAAAGACCTTCTAAACAGTCATGTGAGAGCTGTCCTGTGCTGCTACTGGAGAAGTTAACCTAAGACTGCACTCAGAATCCTCTTGTAAGAGACACAGATCAGGATCAAGGATGAGAAGTATGTTTAGGTAGGACCACAGCAGACTTGCAGAGACTCTAATATAATAAACCACGTTGCATAACAGAGATGCTCAGATGTATAACCTCATCTTACATGAGGTTTCCCAAAGGCTCCTTGTCCTTGAAAGCAGGACTGAAAAGGCACAAGCTCTCATAGGTCCCAGCTTTCTCAGGAACCAGGAGCATTAATGTATGCCTTAAAATCAAACAGGTGTTATATATACCTGTCTTATAGTATCCCCTTCCTGATTGCTTATAGTAATCATTTTGTCTTCACCGCCTAGAGCCAGAAGGTTTTCAGTGCTCCAACAACCACAAGTAATCCGCTTAGTGTGCTTACCTGGAAAAGAAAGAAACCTATACAACACAAATGAACACAATCACAAAGTAAATCTGGGATGGAAATATGCTCTATTTGGCCACTCAAACACAGATTGGCAGAATGTGAAACAACTTATCAGAGCAATCACAAATTCAAGAGTAATTTCTTTTTTAAATTCTTCTACTCTCAGATTGAAGTCTTTGACATTATAAGAACTTGCACAGCCCCTGTTCTTCCACTTCTTTGCATCAAATTTCTGGAGACTGTGCTTTATCCTTAACCCTTCTGCCCAGAGGTACTTGAAGCAGGTAAGAAAAAGTAACTTAGCAACATGAACAACCACACAAATCCTTTGCAAGATAGGTAACATAATTTTCCCACGAGGCAGTATCAGGTATGTGTATATATATTTTTAACTTGCTACACTATAGAAATACTCTGGTAAGTACAACAAAGCAGAAGATGAAAGCTGAGTATGAGCACATTTTTGACTTGCATATTCAAATACAGAACTAAAAAATAATATAAGTATATTAGCACAATTCCACTTTCACATGTGCAAGCCTAGTTTCAAACCAGTGCATACCAAGAACAGGAATCTTGCGAGAAGTCTCACGGTTATATATAAGTAAGTTTCCCTTTGTCGTTCCAACAGCAAGCAAAGTTCCAACTCGAGACCATAATAAGAAAGACATTGCATCCCTAAAAATAAATTTAAAAATTACTTTGTATAGTAGAGATTTCATGTGCTTACACATAAAAACCATTTAGCATATTTGTTCTGAAGTTCTATGAAATCACACAGACAACGCAGAATTTTTAAATTAAGCAAATGTTCTCTACAACAAATATCAGAATTATTTAAGTGTGCACAAAATAGTGAAAGTAAAACAAAGTTGTTTGAGATAATGTAATAAGACTTGTACAAATGGAAATGTGTCTGCAAACATCAACAGTCTCCGATGGAATCATGAGTAATTCAGCCAAATGTGCAGCTTTAAAATAAACACTCAAAGATGCCATGAAGATACATGAAATTTTCCAGTCACTTTCTGGACTGTTTTTTTGCACTTCAATAATCCTCTGAATTCAGTGAACTCCGAGTGAATAGGTCTAGTTCTAGTCAATGCAATAAGAGAGTTAGAAACGGCCGTTTTAACTTGAAGTTTCAGACACAGCAAGGTTTCTTTCACTGTATAATTAAGGATACACAGATAAATACTATATATCACTTTTTTTTAAAAAAAAAAAGCCTCTTAAGCAAAATTATTTTAATAAGAATTTTCTAATTAGTGCAGTTATTTCCATCAATGCCTCTCCCATAATTTTAAATTTCACTGTAAGCATGAAATAGCAATTTGAAACAAATTTCAGATTTTAATTGACACATGAAGTGACCTCCAAAATCTATTTAGCTTGTGTGTGAGGGGTTTTGTTTCTACTGTTCTAATTTTCAAAAAGATGATGATACCAGAAAAGCTTGATGGTCACACCACTTATATGTCTCAGTGCTTATTCTGGTTAAGCAATAACACTATGACAAAAGGAGGATTAGGCACTTAAATTGATATACACTGTTCCAGTGAGACTGCCTCCAGTAAGCAATTTACTTCAAATATTAGAAAGGAAGATCATGAAGGAACTGCAACAGCAGCATCCTGCATTCTGCTAAATACCTTAAATGCTCTTTTTTGCTTGCATACTGACAAGTTACTCTTTGCCCTAAAATATTTGTACACATACAAAAAAGAGGTACAATATGGCCTATTCCTTCACACAACATAATGGGTATATACATCTTCATAAATTGCTTTGATTGTATAAATAGCTACAGTTTAAAACTGACCTACCAAAAAACCTCAAACCCCTACTTAGGAAAATTTTACAAAAAAAAAAAAAAGAAAAAAAAAGCCAAAGTTGATACATTCCACCAGAAAAGAAGATTATAAACAATAATTATTACAGCATCTGTGCTAAAAAGGCATATTGTTGATAACATGTAATAACTAATAAATAATGACAAGAATGTAAGACTAAGAAATAACACAGTAATCCACAAATACCTGAACAAGATGCCTATATAATCCTGTTCATGTAGTTAATTAGACAGTAGGAGAAGTAATCACTTTAAATTTCTCACTTGTATGTACAATCATTTGCTTGTTTTGAAACTGTTTTCTAAAGTGTGACTTAACTTCTACAGACAAACAATATTCAAAACAAGTCACTCACTGTGTACTCTGTGCAAAGTGGAAATTCTTTTACTTTTTCAGAAGTGGAATGAACTGTACTGAAACAAAACCAAGTTGGCCAGCAGGTAGAGTGAGGTGATTCTCCCCCTCTGCTCAGCTCTCGTGAGGCCCCACCTGGAGCACTGTGTCCAGTTCTGGAGCCCCCAACACAAGAGAGACATCGACCAGTTGGAACGAGTCCAGAGGAGGCCACGAGGATGATCTGAGGGCTGGAGCACCTCTGCTATGAGGACAGGCTGAGAGAGCTGGGGCTGTTCAGCCTGGAGAAGAGAAGGCTCCAGGGAGATCTTATAGCAGCCTTCCAGTACCTGAAGGGGCTACAGGAAAGCTGGGGAGGGACTTTTTACAAAGGCAGGGAGTGATAGAACAAGAGGAAATGGCTTTAAGCTGAAAGAGGGTGGGTTTAGATTGGATATTAGGAAGAAATTCTTCACTGTGAGGGTGGTCAGACACTGGCACAGGTTGCCCAAGTAAGCTGTAGATGCCCCCTCCTTGGAAGTGTTCAAGGCCAGGCTGGATGGGGCTTTGAGCAACCTGGTCTAGTGGAAGGTGTCCCTGCTGATGGCAGGGGGGTTGGAGCTACATGATCTTTAAGGTCCCTTCCAACTCAAACCATTCCATAATTCCATGATTCTAACTTCAGTTTCAACGTACAGGTACAGGATTCCAGGCAGTAATACATTGAAATATCCCATAATCAAGTACCCAATATTCCAAATGAATTTTACAAAGCACAAGTATACATGTTCATGGAAATATAGAATATTTCCATATTTCAGGCATGGAATTTTCAACCTAAATCTGGCAAAAAAATCACCCTCATAGAAACTAACATTACTCCCACCCCTCAATTTTTCCAGCTGAACTGATTTTTTTTATTTAATGGATTAAACACTCCAATTTTGGTATCTCTGACTACTTAAAAAAAACCCCCAACACATCGCAAAAACTCCCAAAAACATACACAAAGAAAATTTAGAAATAAAAGGTTTAAATCAGAAGGAGTGTTTGCCTTAAGTAAATAAAACAGCAGCAGTATCCAAAATTAGGTGTTTCTCTGCTCAGGTGAGTACCCTAACAAACATGGGACCGATTAGTTCCCACTCTCTTTCCTACAGATAGAATGTTTATGTAGAGTGCAACAGTTTAATGGAATAGATTCAAAGAAGCTAAAAGTTTAATTGTTAAGCCAAGCTTATCGTTAACCCAAGGCTTGATTGTTATGTAGGTCTCAGGAGAGTTTTGTTTGTGGCCAAATTCAGGAAAGCAGGGATATGAACCTTAGTGTAGGATTGACTTAGAGATCTCCTATCCTAAACCAGTCTGCTTTGTGAAGAGCATTTTAGACCCCTTTTCTAAGGGAGAAAAATCCTAGCACCACTAAAATAACTTCCCTTACTTTTCAGCTCCCTTTCACTTGCATGAAACACTTTGGAGTATGTGTAGCCAGTACTGATACACAAAAAATTCACCCATCCTTGTTCTGTTGTGAAGTGGAAACATTGAAGAGAAGCTCTCTGGGGACTTTAGCACCATTGACAATTAAAAAAGAAACAAACCCCTACCAACCCCCAAACCCTCATCCACAACAAACACTTCTAAACCAGCACATCATACCAGAAAGAATTTAGCAACAAACTGTGGCATATTAGTTTAACAGTATACATGCTGTGAGAACTGAAATTAAAAAAATGATCTTAGCAACATATCCTCCACATCAACAAGCCACAGCGGGAGAAGCCTTCAAATACACACTTTAAAAAAAAAATTCTTACCTCATGCCACTGTCTACTTGGCTTGTTTTGTTTGTGTTCGCATCCCACAGAAATATGGCACTAGATTTGTCTGTGATTATTGCTAAAGTATCTCCATCCTTATCCCAGTCCATAGCAACACAGTTACTGAAGGAAAAAAAAAAGACAACTTTCACTAATAATGTTAAAATATGTTTGTAAGTCTACAGAAATAGCCAGAATTATTCAGTTGAAGTCTCTGCCCTTCCTTTTCCCTCCAAAGCAAACCTATGACAGATTGCAGATTTATCTGTGAAGTGGACTTCAATAACAACCACACTCTTACACAAATCTCATAAAATGCCAGAGGCTGAAAGAAAGGTCATAAAAAAAGAGACTGCTACCTACTTCCAGAATATTTGACATTCTGAACTCCATTCTTATGTAAGGAGAGGTCTACCAGTTCACAGCTGCTGTTGGGTAACAGTTAACCAACAAATTATAAAGCAAAGTTTGGCCTGAGAGGGAGAACCTCCATATAAGCACACTTGTTTCTGTTTAAACTGTATATAACAAAAATGGAATTTTATTCTAATAGTAATAATTAGAGAGAATTTATTCTTCAATCACAGCAAAAGGTTGGAAATAAGAATTCAAAAGAACTACCTAACCTAGATAGAAGATTTGCTGGTGGGCCTCAAAAAGGCAGTACTATTCAAACTACTATGTTAATTACGTTACCAGATTATAATAATTTTGACAAGTCTAGGGTATATGGTTATTATACAGCTTTTCTCTCCTCTTTGCCTTGCCATGAGAACATAACATTATTTTAAAACTGGTTCAGATGTTATGTTTCCCTGAAGGGTGACATCTAGACATCAATGAGGTGGGGCTATCAGTGTCCATCAGTAACACAGACTACCCTTTGCATCACCCCCACCGACCCACATGACAGTAGAGGATCTCCAGTCCAACACAAGCTCTCCTCAGAGTTCACCACTGACTCCACACAGCTTCCCTTACTTGTGGCAGTTTGCTGGAGAGAACGAGCATTTATCACACGCTGTGCAAAATTCAGCGCAGAATGAGCTGGGCCAGGGACACTACCACGCAGTGACACAGCCAGCCCACATTATGAACGGCACCTAACCAGAACAGGAGTTTGAAACAAGGCAGCAAGATGCAATGGTCAGTAAGATACAAGCTAGTCTGATAAAGACAATGAGAATGGCATCTCTTGGTTTGGTGAAAGGTGGCAACTACCATGAACTGCAAAAACTGGATTTCTAGAGAGTTCTTGAGGAGCTAAGTGATTCTGGCTCACACCTACCCATGATACAAGCATATGTAAGTGACATTCTAGAAATTAAAATTAGACTTCTACATTAGAGGCTCCAGATTTAAAGTCTTAGTGGGAGTTTTGCCTTGACTCAGGGTTCTACCTTAATTAAAATGAATCAGCTTGTTAGAAATAAAATATCAGGAATTTGCATGAATACTTAAGCTAAGAGCAGGTAAAATACTAAAAAGAAATTAGGAGTATGCAAATGAAATTACTGCTACATCAGGTAGTAACGGTGCCCAATAAAAGTAGATTTATAGAGCAAAATGGTAGGACAACCTGCTGTCACAGCATTTGCACCTAGGGAGGTTTCCTCTGGACCATATCTAGCCTGTTCCTCCAAACTGATTGCCTTTTGGCAGCATCTTCCAAATTACATCACTTTTTAAATTTCATCTGAAAGGAATGCAGTTCATACACTTTCAACACCACTCTCTGATGTGAACCAAAGCAGGAAAAAGAGTGAGATTCACTTCAGAAGTACACTCTCAATCTAAAGTAAAAATGTCAGTGAATACATTCTGCCAGTGGCATAAGCAAAAGTACTAAACCAAAAAAATATCTTGCCTCAGTAAGGCTATGATAACAAATTACCACAACACTGAAAGTAGCAAGAATGCAGTTGCAATCAGTATGATGCAGTATACATCCTCATCATATGGGTATACAACCTCATCATGTTCTGTCTTAATATGATAGGTCTTTTCCTAACATTTTAATCAAGTTAATTGAGTTTATCACTAATATGCAGTGCTTTGGGTAGGAGAATATATTTTCCTGACTATCCTTGACAGCTTACTGAGTTCAGCTTTTACCATCTCAGATTCCATACATGCTCATCAGTTTGTCTTCTTTTCCAGGTATGTCCACCAGAGATAGTCTCTCTTCCTACAAAGTTCTCACATTATATAAGCAACTCACCAGAAGTGAAGCATTTTTAAAGAAAACAATAAATAATTTAAACCCATCTGAGTACCTACCCCGGTAAGTTGATTTCATTTCTCTTCTGACCATGACGATCAAAAATTTTCACAGAACGATCACCTCTAAAAAAGATTAACATACAGAATAATTCCCTTTCTTCATCTGTGATTTCTACGTAACAAATGCAATAAATATTTGTAATCTTACCCTGTTACAGCAAGGAAATTTCCCAAAGTTTTCTGCCAAGCGAACTGTACAGGGGAACCAGACCAAGCTTTTTCTAATAGACTGAATACTTGCTGGGAGACAAAAACAAGTGGGAAATTACACATCTTAAAAGCATAAGTATATAACAGTAAACAACTTCCTAATGTGTTAGCAACTCTAATTGCTGTGGAGGGAAAAAAACCCAACCTTAAATGCAACTGGTTGATTCTAATGTACCAAAATTCCACAGAAAAATCCTTTGGTTTGTGCTGGAAAAATTGAAGTTTCTGGTGTTGGGTGTCTGCATTGAGAACTATTGTGACTCCATCACAACTATTATTTTTTCTCTTACGGAGTTACTGGAATAAAAACGTTGCATGACAGTCTCCCCTTCGTGTCCAAAGACCAGAACGTTTAGTTCTCTAAATTTCATGAAGTCTGGGACCAGAAAGCATTTACACACCTTTAGTGTGCAAAATTCAGACGGCTCAACAACTACGCTTCTAAAGATAGATAACTATTCTGTCCTCTCTGAATTGTTGGGTATTGGAAGCTAAGACCTTAAAGCTACTCAGCCATAAAAAGAGATTTTTTCGACTAAGAACATTTCTTAGACTTCCTGTTCCTTTCATATTACTTGAACACATTTTTCTGTGATTTGGGTGTAAGATAAAGCCCACAATTTTGTTTCACAGCTTGTCATCATGACTTTTTCTCCTCCCATGTCATCAGATGAACAACATCTGGTGTCCACAAAATGCCTGGCAGGCTTATTCAAGTCTTTGCTAAAGGTCCCTCATCCTTTCTTTTTGGTGAACGTGAACAGAGGCATTCTTCATATTGAATTTGCATTTTACTCACAAAAAGCATAAAAATACAAGCCACGAGCACAAAGAACATCTGACAATTATGTTTGATTTTGAAAAAAAAAAAATCTGTAATAAGCCAATGATAAAGAAAATCATGATTAAAGTAAATAAATTCTTGAGTGTGAGGGTGGTGAGACAGTGGCACAGGTTGCCCAGAGAAGCTGTGGATGCCCCCTCCCTGGAAGTGTTCAAGGCCCGGCTGGATAAGGCTTTGAGCAACCTGATCTAGTGGAAGTTGTCCCTGCTGATGGCAGGGGGGTTGGAACTGGATGATCTTTAAGGTCCCTTCCAACCCAGGCCATTCTGTGATTCCATGATGATGGGAGCACAGGCAAGCTCCAGCTCTTCATGCTCCCACCGCACAGTAACGCATAAACTAAAACCCCTTAAGGGGTCTGAATAGGAAACTTTCCTTTCGGCTCCCCATTTAACCGCTGCCCGAGGAGGGTTTCTCGCACCCCGCTCCGCTGCCAGGGCCAGCGCTAAGGCACAGTGACACGGCAGTGGGAGACGGTACAGAGGGGGCGGGAGACACGACCTCCGCCAGGGACGGCCCCGGGCGACGCGGCGCCTCAGGCAACTGTGGCGGAAAGAAGCAGGCTAGCCGGAGCCCGAGCCTCCCCCGGGCCGTTCCGGGAGCCAGAGGCAGGGCGGGCGGCGGCAGCGGCCCCGGCTCCCCGAGGGAGCTCCTGCGCGCGGCGCCAGGATCCCGCTTGCTGAGGCCGGCACGAGCGGGCGCTTCCGCCGCTCCCCTCTCCCCTCCCCAGGCCGCAAGCACCGCCCGCCCCTGACGGGCCCCGCTCGACGCCCCCAAACCCAGGTCGTGGAGCACAGAGCAGCAACCCCAGCCCCACTGGCGGCTCCCCAGCCCCCCTTACCCCCCCCGGGCTACGGCGGCCGAAGAGCCTCACCTTCATCGCGCCCACCGCTCGCTGCGCAGCGCCCGCCTGCGCATGCGCTGCCCCCTCGGCGGCCCATCCGCCTGCTAGACCCCGCCCCCCACGGCGTCGCCGTCACCCCGGAGACGGGGAGGGCGGAGGAAGGGCAGAGCCACCCCCGCTGCAGGCCAGACCCGCCCCGTACCCAACAGCGAGGCGCGCCCGAGGCGCCAGGCCGCAACAGGCACCGCCCTCCGCCGGCGGCAGCGTGCGGGGCGAGCGCGCCTGATCCGCGCAAGGCCGCGGGGAGCTGCCGTGCAGCCCCGAAAGGGCGCGGTGCTGTTACTGAAACAGTCCCGAGACCGAGAAGTGGCGGACGCGGGAACAGAACGGGGACTAAGGCGGCAGCACTGCGGTTCAGTTCGCTGTATTGGACTGCAGACAGCACGAAGGGGCACTCTTAGGAATTTATCTTAAAACAATAAATAGTTCACCGAGAGCATTAACACATTTAAAATTACAAATGTACAAAGACTTTGGGTATCAGATGCTTCAAACTTCGGAAAACATTCGATGAGCTCTCTTCTTCCCCTTTCCCGTTAGGAACACAGGCGCATTACCTCCTGCTCCGAAAACAAAAGGAACAAGGCACAGAAAAAGCAAATACAAAAAGACTTTCCGAGAACATTCAGGCTCCAAAAAGGCAAATTATAAAGTAAATGAAAAAAACTGGGTAACAGTTAAATAAGGTAACTCATTTGATACAGCCCTGCGAGGCACACCACGCTCCTGTCAGATGCTGAACACGCTTCAGTGGTGACAGGCAGGCAGCCGGCAGGATCCGGCCCTTTACATTTTGAAGTAACCTTACTAGAAAGACAAACAATTGTTTCATCTTATAAAATACTTTTCAAATTAGTGCAAAGCCTTATGTAAAAATGTAATTACTCTAGATGTAATGGAATGCTTTGAAAATTCCAAAGTGCAAATATTAAACTTAAATTGGTTAACTTTTAATCACACTTTAGAATTCTTCCAATAACTCGTGCCTATAGATTTTTCCTTAAAAATAGCAAAGTAAATATAAGAACCAAAGTACAGAAAAAGGTATGATGTTCTGCATCTCGTGTAAAAACTTTGAAAATCTAAAAACTACATTGGCTGCCAAAAAATCTCCAGCAGAAATTATTAAATAGCAGATTTCTGTTAGTATAAGACAATATTTAAAATAAGGCTTTGGTTAAATAAAAAGTTTGCTAAACTAGGAATGATGATAAAAGTGCAAAAGATTCACCAAATACACAACTTCATTTCCAAGGCAGGCATTATACCTGCCATTTACAAGGGTTTGCATTGGGTTGTCAGCCTGCATTATAATAGTTCAGATGCCTATAGCTAAACATGTTTATTATAGGCAAATTAAATATATAAGGTCCAATCCTATAACTTGTTTCACCCAGAGAGAGACTTAATTTTATCAGTGGAAGTACACCCTTTTATAGCATAATTCCTCTGCATCTTTGGGGGATCAAGGCCCTGCCTGGATCATTTAATTATTATAGTGAGTTCACTACTGAGTTTACTCATTTCTTGATACTTCCTAAACAGAAGTCCTCTGCTGGCAACTGGCTGGTTGCAGCTGATTTTCTTACAAATAGAATTCTTGTAACATATGGGTAAGAAAGATGATTTTTTTTAAAAAGTGCTTAATATTGGTCCGTAAGAGCAACATGTACGTGTTAGTGTAAGACCAAACACTTTGCCATGGTAGATACCCTGCACCTTGTGTCTATTGGTGCACGGGTAATTTGCTTGAGGAAAAAAGAAATAATCTGAGTCTAGATGTCACCTTCATTGAGAAAATAATTTACAGTTTTACAGTCACAACACATGCTCCAGCTCTTCCTAAGCACAATGGTGCGACCTGAAAGGAAAAACAGAAAGAAAAAAATCTGTGAGATAAATGCAGTCAACAGTAATTTTTTCTTCCTAAAACCGACAATGTTTAGCTTTTTCTTGTAATAATAGCTGTACAGCTGCAGCAGAGTGTCAATATCACCCACATTGTTAACACGATGTAAAAAAATAGCACATTAGTCTAAAACTTGGATAAAAACCCAAAGAAAGACTTCATATGATAGTGAAGCACTTTGAAAACAACAGCAAACCCCAAGAACATGAAACAACTCTTACTGAAAATTCCAATTACTTGGTATTAGAGGAATAACAATCCTTTGTTATGGTATAAACTGGACACCTGAGCTAGACAGTCCAACAACTGAGTAATGGTTGTCAAAACAATGCATTTTTCTCTCACATAGAAAATACCAAACATGATAGGGGCAACCTCTCATTTTTACTTGAATATTTGGTAAAATCCTGTTAAGAGTTCTTGAAATAAAAATAATTTCCTAGTCTCTATTATTGTAAACAGAAGTTACTTCTGGCAAGACCTTTTTCTGCTGAGATTCTGTTGGACTTGAAAAGAGGAAGGTAGTTTCTAACACTCACCTTGGCTTTCCCTTTTAAACTTCATAGCACTGGAGTGTGCGTGAATAGCACATTAAATGCTACAGAGATTATCCTGAAGACAAAAAAGGTTGTTTATGCAAATTCTCCTATTTCTTCTTTCCCCAGGAACAACAGACTTACCCTGAGCCATCTGTGGCTCTGAAAAACTTCAGTTGAGAAAATTCCACTACCCTGTTTCGAGCTGTGCAGCACGGGTGAAGTGGTGGCAGACTGCTGACAACACGAGAGAAGGAAGGTACACAGACACTTCCAAATCCCTCTAGGAAGGGTTCATTTCTTATTGTATGTCTATATACTGGGATTCCAGGATTCAGTGAGATATAGAGGGTCAAAGCTAAGGATACAAAGGTACATACAGATGGTCACCACCTAGACACTGTGCGAGGTTCATTCAGATGCAACAGTGAAGCACTGCTTCTCTCCTCTGGTACACTTTTTTCCCCCCGCCTTTAGCAGGACAAGTAATGCCATGGGTTATCATTACCAGTACTGTGCCACTGAAGGCCCCAAGCTCTGATGAGCCTCCCAGATGAGTTGTTTTAAGATCTTGCACCAGTATGAAGTGGGGGGAAATGGACAGCTCTGTTTTCTGTGTTACACTGATTCTGATAGAGAGCAGTTCAGTTCCCTTTTTGAATTATCAATTTGGGGCTATTACTGCAATAGCATGTTCAGGAGGTCAGGATCAGCTGCCTAAATAGCAGTGGCTAATGCTCTTTTAGATGACCTTGGACATTCATCCTGGCCTATAACTGGACTCCAGAAGGGCCTCAGTCTCCTATAAATTCTGTAGTGTATCTGCCAGCCTTCTGTGGGTGTAGATGCTTTAGGGTATCTCAAATGGTAGTAGCTACCAAAAGACAGCATGTCCAGGATGTCCTTGTGTGTGCTTTTCCCACAGAGAGGCACATTCCTGGAGCCATAAAAAGGTAAAAGTAACCAAGCTTTGAATTGACAGTAATTACTTCTGATCATGAATTGAAGAATTATTTTTTTTTCCTCTTTTGAGCTGGGTGAAGAGAAATGGGAAAAGGCTTCCTGAAAGTTGCATACACTGTACATAGCATTCATATCAGAAAAGTATTATTTATGAAAAGATGACCAAAACCTTGAAGAAATTTATAAACTTGCTGAGAGACACATTAGAGCTAAAACTAATCAACTAATCTATATTAATAATTTATCTTCAGAATAGCAAGTCATGTAAACAGAACCCTTTCTGACAGTTTGGAGAATATTTCAATAGATTTTATTAACAGTAGTTGAAATTGTCAAACAAAATAGCTATACTTGTGCCAAAGAAAGCAGGACAGTTTCTTTTAAGTTATCAACTGTCTGTTCAAGACAAATTATCTCAAGATGGTAGACAAAGCAAAAAAAAGAGGGAGGCTTAAACTAGTAAGAAAGTGCTTCTTAGAGAAGGAGTATTTGAATTCTTGTAAAAAGAAGCATGCTTGAAATAACAAGATAAATAGTAGTGTATGGTCTGATCAGAAACTATACCTGTGTCCATTCATTTGTTTGAGGATCGTAAGACTCCACTGTATTAAGGTATGTCTGACCATCATATCCTCCAACAGCATACAACTTGTCTCCAAGAAGACAAACTCCCACTGCATCTCTGCTAATGCTCATAGAGGCCACAGCAGTCCACATATCTGTTTTTGGATCATACCTAAAAGATAATATGTGTTATGCTCTAAAACTGTTGACAAAATACAACAGAAAAAATGTACTGGAATTGACGCTCTCAAGGTAGTAGAAAATAGGTATTATTATGACAGCACAGATTTAGGTGTTAATTTTAAAGGACTTTTTACCCCCAAACACTCTCTTTGAAAATGTTTCTTTAGTCATCTGGTAACACAGTCAGTATTAGCTACATATCTACTTTGTGCTGCTTTCCATATAGTAATACATACAAATACCTACAGCTGCTCTTACTAAATTTCTTATTGTACGTCTAAACGTACCCCTCTAGAAACAGTTCTGCTGCTGCTACGCTGTTGTAGCTTCCCATCCACAAACCCTTCTGAGGTCTTTTTAGTGCAACTTACATATGTTAAGTGGTATGGGCCACACTCTGTATTTTGGGATCTATTAGAACACTGAAAGCTTGAAAACTACAGCTATGTTTTGTGGTGGTTCTGTTTGTTTTGTGGGGGTTTTTGTTTAGGTTTTTTTGTTTGGTTTTTTTTTTAGGTAGAGTGCACATCACATCTCCCAGCATAAAGACATGTAGTAAACGGAGAAGATGGGTGATGAAGAATCACTGTAAGTGTTGGCAGATAACGGGAAAGAAGATTTACATTTTGAGGGGGAGGAGGAGAGGGAAGAAAATTAAAGCACATTTCAGAAATACTTGGAATGCCAGTGAAGACTTAATGCAGTGCATCATGAAGTATCTACTGTAATTTTTAATTATTTTATAGATCACATGTGCTTACGCAATTTGTAATACATTAATTCATTAATAACTTTATGTAAAGACATACCAACTTTTTACATGCTAGTTTTCCAGTGTCATCAGGGGATACAAGAAAGAATAGGATATCTTAAGGATCCACAAACCCTGACTGTTATCTCCTTTCAAAGTTATAATATGAACTGATAGAGACTTCTTGTGTGAAAGAAGTTCTGCTTGATTTTTAAAACCATTCAATTCCAGGTTGTTATCAATAATCAATCATAATTAATTCAATGAAACTGTTAGAAAAAAAAAATTCTAGGTGAAGTGCATTAGGGAGAATTCACTTTAAATAATCTGCCTTGGCAACATTTTGAAACATATTATGAGTACACAGTATGTTTTTATACATAAGTTTCCTCTGCTTATACTAAAAATTACATGGCTGTTTTACTGGGTTTCTACTTACAGCTCTTTCCATACATCACTCTATAGACTAGCACTATTAGAATTACTAGCAGGATATACCTTCATCAGGATATTACCTTTCTACACAGTCTGACAGCCTGGATGTTAGGTTTGATGCTGGGGCATCGTGACCACCTATTGCATACAAGAACCCATTCCAGGTGGTTACACCTACACCACCTCTTCTTTTTGACATCTGAGCACAGAGGGTCCATTTGTTTGTATGAGGATCAAAACATTCTACTGACTTAAGACAAGAACTTCCATCTCGACCACCAACTGCATAAAGCCTACAAGGAAAAAAATAAAAGTAAATAAATATTGTCTGAACAAGACAAAAGTTTCCAATGATGTATGAAGGATCTTAAAGTTTGTTAAAAAGGGAAGCTTAGAAGGAGACTTTCAACAGAATGTTCTGTTGTGAAAACTCAGATAAGATTTTGCTACAGCCTTTTCCTAGTGTCACAATCAATGCATAATTAAAATTTACAGAAAATTGATATCTATAACACAGCATTTATGTTCCAGCCTATGCATATAGCTAACAGTTTCAAAATTACTTATGTGACTTGACAGACAAAGGCCCATTTCTAGCAGGGTCAGAGAGACAAATTCAGTAGCAGACCTGTGCATACAACTGCCCTGCCTCATCTTAGGCATTCAAGTATTTTTCTGAACCTGGGCTTTAGTTTGTGAGTGACAGAACTAGGTTAAGTCCCTCACACCCACTAGGTGGCCTAGTTTGCTCAGTTCCCATAAAAAGGTTTCTAGCATTTGGTATTAACAAAGGATTTAAACTTTTTGCAAAGGCTAGAAGGAAAAGATTGGTTTTAGGAGCACTCCATCACTGATGAATCTTTAAAACTAATCAAATAATCAAACTTGATAAGCAATTTAAGCACAGAGTTTATGACCAATCTATGCTTAGAAGCAGAAATGCTTAGCATTGTTATTTGGAAAGGTAGGAATTCAGAAAACATTCTAAAACGTAGAGTCCAGTTTGAGAGATCACCTGAAATATCATTAATTAAATCCTTTCATAGTGTAAGGCACATTATAATATGGTTGAATAATTAAATAAACATTAGATACTGTATATGATGATAGTGTGAACAATTTACAACAGTTACTGTGAAGCACTATTCAAGATGTCCTCCGTTCAGGAAACACTGTTGTTTGTTTTTTTTTTTAATATACTGAAATATAAACATATTGTAAATATGGTTGACCTAATAGTTCTCATTAATAATTTTAGTAGCCTTTTAAAGACATACATTTCCATGGAAGCTCCCATGTTTAATAACACAGCTTGTTCAAGGTAAGGAATGTAATGAAGGATATTGAAAAATCTTGTAGTTCCAAAAAGTTCACGACTAAAAATCATTCCTTTATGCAACAGAGCATATGAATGAAGCCCCCTACCCTACCTTCCCCCCAAGTGACAGGGTTTTGATCACTTATGCAATGACTTTGCATTTTGGACATGGATAAAGATATATTACTTTATGTGACGTTTTGAGCAAATCATCTGAAATGTATCAAGTTACAGATGGGCATTACTGGAAGTGCAGAAGTTACTGCTCCCCCAGCTGAAACGATGCATGCACTTTTAAGCTTTTTAGGTTTAGGCATCTATAGTGTTGCTGCCTACCTTGGGAGTCTAGTTATATAATAATAGAGAAATGTGAGGGTCTAATTTTGGGGCTTTTCATCACATTTGGGACTCTCTGCTGAATATATATGAAGCTTCAGACCTAACCTAGGCATCTGAGATTGGAGTTCCAAGGCAGCCCAAGGCACTCTGCTTGCTGGTTGTTCAAGTTCTTCCCTCCTCTCTGCACCCAGTGAGCATTTCCACTCATTCCTTGACCTGTTCCAGACAGGACCCTTTGTAGGTGCATTTCACATGTACTATTTTAGCAGGAGACTAATCGTAAAAAAACCCAACAAAACAACAAAAAACCAAACCCAAAACAAAACCAAACCCCAAACCAAACCAAAACAACAACAAAAAAACCCCCAAGTATGAAATGCTTTTTGCTACCTTATGGTATTTAATGAGCTCAAAGGAGATGCATCAGATATAGTACATAAGCAGGAAGTGAAAATTTGTGGTCAAAAGAGTGGACTCAGCAAATCAGTTTAGCTTTGTCTACTATGGCATTCCTGTAGCCACCGTGGCAAAATATGGTTTGGATAAGCCCACTATAAGGCTAGTGGAAAACCGGAAAGACTACTAGGCTCAAAGGGCTGTGACCAGCAGCACGAAGTCCAGCTGCCAGCTGGTTACTAGTGGTGTTCCTCCCAGGCTGATACTGTGGCTGATACTGCTCAATGTCTTCATTAATTATCTAAAAGATGTAATGGAAATCAGCCTTAGCAAGTTTACTGGTGATATCAAATTAAGGGGAGTTGCTGGAGCACTTGGTTACTATTCAGACAGCTCAAAAGAGGCTGCAAAAATGGGCTGACTGTAGTCTCATAAAGTTCAGGCAAAGGCAAATGCAAAGTCCTGTACCTGGGACAGCGTATTCCCATGCAGTAGTACAGGCTGGGAGCTGACAGGAGAGGAGGCAGCTGAGCAAAAATAGACTTGGAAGTCCTGGCAGACAAAAAGTCAGCAGTATGCACTTGAAGTAATGATACTTAATCCCTTTTATTCACTACATATAAGACTGCTTCTGGATACTGTGTCCAGCTTTGGGCTCTCAGTACAAAGAAGATCTTGCCATACTGGAGCTAGACAGCTGATGGTCACTAAGATGATGAGGGAGCTTGGAAACATGACATATGAGGAGAGGCTGAGAGAGCTGCCTTTGTGCAATGTTAAGAATTCTTGAGACAGCCAAGGAGGCATCTTAGTGCTATTTTCAACCACCTAATGAGAGGTTATATAGAAGACAGATCATTCTCAGAGGTATGGAGTGAAACAAGAAAGAACAAGAGACAAGTTCAAACATGAGAAATTTCAACTGTGTATTATAAGAAAAATATTCAGTACAACTATGGTCAAACAGAACAGGTTGCCCGAGGAGGCAGCTGCATCTCCAATCTTAGAGATATTAAAAACTCAGATATGCCCTGAGCTACCTCCATTAACTTTGAAACTAGATCGAACTTTAAGTTTGGTCCTGCTTTGAGCTGATGTTGGATCAGATGACTCCAGAGGCATCTTCCAATCCAAGCTATTCTATGATTCTGTGATTCCAACTAATCTTTACATTGGTAAATTGATTCAACAACCACTTGTATTTTGAGATGCTATGGAATGATTACACTTAGCCCAAAGGAAAACAATGAAAATGACTCAAAGTATAGGAAAAATGGACTACAAATAAAGACTGAGGGAGCCGGAGTAATTCAGTCCTGATGACAGAATACTGAGGGGATGTGTCTTTAAATACAAAAGGCTGTTGCAAACAGGAAAGAAAAGATGCATTTTTCCATGTTCACTTCAGATAGTACAAACAATAATAATATAAATCATCAAAAGCTATTTAAGACTTGACATGAGAACTTCACAGATGTATTAATAATTAAGCAGATTGCTTAGGGAAGTTATGGAAACTTTACTACTGGAGGTTAAGAACAAGATCACTCTGGCTCTGAGTGTTTTAGATAGAATTGATTAAGCTTTAGGGTAGCAAAATGAACTAGGGAACTCCTTGAAGTAACTTCCAGCCATCTCCTGGGACTGCAGCATAAAATGACCTATTTGTCTGGATATGCTTTGTATTAGGAATTAGGCATACTTTCACTGAAAAACAGCTGTAGAAATTTCAGACACCACTCCAGATTATATTAATTCTGCCAGAGTTTACTGTTCTGAGTTAATGCAATCTAACATGTGTATTCCTCCATAATTTCACAGTAATTTTGGAAGCTGATTGTTCAGACTATCACAGTAAGAGGAAATCACTGGAGTCTTAGTGAAAAAGAACAACCATTTGCTCCTTTCTGTATTAAGGAGATGGTAACTACATATTAGTCCATAGAGATGGTGTCTCGTAAGCAATACTGAGGAGAACTGTGATGCTGTGGGGAAGCTTGCTTGACTCAATAGAAGAAACCTGATTCTTAATGCTATCACAGGTATCTATCATGAGAAATTATTAATAGTAATTTAGGATGACTATTAAAATAATGAGATAGAAAACAGAAGTTGCCTTCACATACTTTCCATTTAATATTGCTACACCAACAGTGCTCCTTGGAGTTGACATACTAGCTACAAAGTTCCACTGACGAGCCTGGGGATCCCATCTTTCTACTGTATTCAGGTAGCTCCAGCCATCATGTCCTCCTACAGCATACATGGGACCTTCCAACACAGCTACTCCTAAAGAAACAGATATGAGAAACAATCACTTCTGGATACAGGGAAAAAATATCACATTTTCCTAGTGACAGTCCAGGGTGCACCACAAAAGATTTCAAAACAAATGAAAATAAATTTCCTTTTGGAAGCAAATGCTTGATATAATCTGAAGGAGGAAAACATTCAATAAGCAGCTGGCATTAAAACAAAGTTTCCACCCCTCTAACCTTAGAATTTCTGAGTGGTTTTTGACCAATCCTAAAACAAATAACCTTTTAAAAATATACATTCAGCCCTTATGGAACTCTACATACCAAGACCATGACGATGAGTGGACATAGGTGGCATTACACTCCAAGTTTTTGTTCTAGGATTGTAGCACTCCACAGTATTCAATGTTTTCAGTCCATCTCTGCCACCAACAACATACAATTTATCATCTAAGACTGCAACTCCAAATTGTAATCTTCGTCCATTCATGTTTGCAACAGGAGTCCACATGTTGGTACGAAGCTCGTACTTTTCAATGCTTGTAGCTCCTGAATTACAACATATGCAAATTATATATAAAAAAAAAGGTCTGAAATATTAGGATAGTTTTTATTTCAGCAGTATGCTAATCCTACAAGACAGCATGACAACATGCAGCATGTTCTTAATTCTATGTATACAATATAGTCTTTTTTTACCTCCTTGGGAATTAAGTGCACCATTATAAAGGAGGAGAGGACTTACTCAGTGCTTTTCAAGATAAAAAGCAGGATTTTAACTGCTTTGCAGAATCAAGCCTTTAGAAATACAAATGTTAGGAATATAAAACAAATCTTGTGAAATACAATTATGTCTTGATATCAACTGTTTTCTAATATTAGGGAAAAATATCTGAAGCTATGTGACATGAAGTACTAAAAGTGCTAACTTCAAAACAACAAATGAAAGAAAACAATTGCTCTGCCATAACTTTTCTAACTTGCCAGATCCCTTTCAATTATCATTAAACAGTATGGAAGTGTCTATAAAAAAGAAAATCCAAGTAGCTCTGACAGAACCATTTAACAATTAGTCAAAAAAGAAATATTTTTTACTTTTTTAATGTATATGCAGGTCACCTATGTGCCCTTTCTGTCATTTTCTTTCTTTGACGAATTACTTCCCACTCAAATAAATAAAGATTAGTTTTCACTCAATTCAACATTTCACTACTCAAAAATCAGATACTCCCTTGATAATTTCAAATAAATCATAAATCTAGCTTCAAGAATGTTTCCAGTATTATCAAAGCTATAAAGGTTTTTTAACCTAATAAACAGTGTACATTTAAGGCATTTCATGTTCTATACTGCAGAATCTTTACAACTTATTAATTCTTAAATTTAAAAGCATCTACCAAATGTTTCTTTTAAAAAGAACCAAATCAGCTCATCAACTAATCATTATATAAGCCAATACCTTTTGTTGCATCCATTCCTCCAACTGCAAACAACACGCCCACTGTAGATTTTCTAGGTTTGGTGCGAGGACTTTGCAACATAGGTCGTCTCTCTGGCAACAGATGGTACTTCATTGCTTCCATAATGAGTTTTTGACATTCAATATCATCCCTAAAGAGTGCATTATTTTCCATATCTGCCAGAAACTGTGAAAAAGAAAGAAAATTAAACAAGCTGTATTGCTGTAAAACACATGAAGAATAAAATCAAGATTACAAGACAACATTTTATTCAGAGACTTCCACTGCCTGAATTAAAATCTATGTATCTTCAAAAGGGTCATATAAAAAGACTAGGGTAAACATAAACTTGCAATAAACAAAGCATTCACATTTTAAGCTAAGCCATTAGGTACAAAAAAAAAAAAAAAAAAAAAAAAAAAAAAAAAAAAAAAAAAGAAGGCCATCTGATCTTAATGGATGATTTAAGCTTAATGGTCCAAAGGAAGAAAACAAAATCTCCTCCCATTCCAGTGCCACTACAAATTCATTCAAGGAAATGGTATCAGGCTCTGGATATGTAAGTCAGTTTAACCTCACACTGTTTAACTTTCTTACTCCTGAATCCACCCTCAATCCAGAGGCCCATAAAAGCCGCTTCAGGCACAGGCTGAATATTTTAGTATGCATTCTGTTCCTCATTCTGACAGTGACCCAGATCACCGTTTATCAGTTAATCCAAGCCTTTGTTAAAATTTTTAAGGTCAAGGATGCAAGCAAGTTTGACATGCTTTAGATTTTAAAACTGACTTAAATAAAATTCAAGTTAAGTAAAAACTATTAGTAAAAGTTAGTAAGTTTAAAGATTCAGGAGTCTTTTGTACTCCATATTTGTCAGACTCCAGGAAAAATATATTAGTAGGTTGAGTGTCCCAACTGTAATCACTAGAAGTCTAGACAATTAGCATTCTTTGAGCTGCTAGACATGGCCTGAGTAACAGAGAAAAAAGCAAGTGAAGTGCCCCACTGGGACTTGGACAGTTGTCAGAATAATGAGAAAAAGGCAAATTCTGTTGAACTGCCATCACAAAATCCAATTCCAACTTTGTTAATATTAGAAATCCACAAACCAGAATGAGATGTTGTTGTTGAGCTGTTGAGAGTCAACTGATAACAGGTACAAAATTGCTGTTAAATTAGTAATCAAGAGTACTAAAAGGACTAGTTATGAAATAGTAGTGAGTAATACGGTGCGCATACCCCTGGCTTAAAGCTGCTTTAGGACTGCAAAGTGGCAAATACGACATCCATGGTTCCAGAAGAGATACAGACTGCTAAGCCTGAACATCTCTGTGTCAGGCAAATCAACAGAAACTAACACAGAAAACATAATTAACATACACAGAGAATAAATAAATAAATAAATAAATAACTCTTAAAGACCCTTCACCAGCAACTTTTCAGAAAGCTGGGCCTGACTTCTGCAGTATTTCTGTAATTGGCTAACATTGTGATTCTATTTAAAATAGCAAATTAAAAAGTTCTTATGTTAATTAGCACAGGGAACTTAATTTTCATTCTTTACTACCAGTACTTCCCATTGTTTATTCTCTTGACCCAAAGCACCACTTACCACTAGTTATCACTTCACAGGGACACTTTTTGATTATAAAATAGTAAACTAAAAGCTGTCTTTTAACTACCAGCACGCAATGCTATAAAATTGCACACAGTTAAAAAAAACCCCAACAAATAATGACTATATTGGACATTGTCACAGTTGCGTGCATGAAAATTAAGGCCTGTACACAACATGACCAATTCAGACCTCCAGCATATTTTTCTGCTAGATAAGCAGCATTTAATATTTAAAGCAACACCATGTATGTATATATAAGTTTTGCAACAAGATGCAACCTACATTTTCTCCAATTTCTAACCCCTCAAACGTAAAAAGTTTTCTCACAGCACAGAGTCTTCATCTCCAAAAGTTACTTCACATCAATTAAAAAGAAATGCAATCTAAGATTGTTTTGGTACCTAAAAAACTTGCAGGCTCTTGAAACTAAACACCTACTGTATTACAACTTTCTGTAAATATTCTTCAGTCAAAGAACCTAGAATGGGATTACTTAAATGAAAGTAAATTATTTCAAAGTTTTATCATTTACACAGCTCCTTGTGCTAAAAGCATTTATAACTGAGCAGTTACAAAGTATGTGTTAGTATGAAAATATAGTCATTGGAAACCTGATGAAGAGAAAGGTAGTGCAGATACTTAAGTACTAAGAATTTCTATCAAAAAGGAACTGTCTTTTAACTCAGAAATTGCTTAATCCTTTTCATTAATTTATCAGAGATGGAATACTTGACACCTTACAGCTTAAGAAGCTGACAAATTTTCATCTTTAGCCTTTGAAAGAGCAAAACCAGAAAGATTTAGGACTGATTGCTTTAACCAAAGAGATGACAGAAGGCTATGTACAAAGAGATGCATAAAACCACAACCAATAAAACTGACAATTCATTATGATTTTTTGCTTCCAGTTTCACGCTATTTCCCAAAGTTGGTTTTTTTTTTTTTAAAGTGTATTAATCTAATATTCTTTGCATCTCTGCTTGCAGCGTTATTGATTTCAGCAAGTTGTTCAATTTTCTAATTTAATTTCTCTCAAATAGCTTTAACCCTTCAACCGTAAAATTGGAAACCTTTTCATTATGTCATGCTTGCCGCCAGTTGCCTAATGTCATGGGACTGTGAAGCAGAACATGATTCTGAAAACATTTAGACTGTTTTGAGCACTTCAAACCAATTTACTCAATGCCAACTAATTATTGCCATATTAAAATCACAACTTTAACACTTTAATTTGTTAGAGAAACTAATAAATAGGCAACAGAAAAATATTTTATTAGAATCAGAAGTATATATTCAGAGAAGAAAAATTAAAGATAGAGAAAGTGAAATATGATATTGGTTTTGTGTTTCATTCTGCTATTTCCCTAGTCAGTTACTAAGTGGACATAATTTGATTTCAGGACCTATTTCTGGTTTAAATTCTGTACTTTCAGTTTCTAAAGATTTTTTAATTACAGTCCATTAAGTAACTAAGTAACTATTGCTGTATTTCTTTTTATCAATTAAATGCTCAACAAAAGAATGATTTCCTCCAGGTCACCTGGTTCACACTGTATTACGTTTTTAGAAAAAGTGAATTACAAAGTCAAGGCCACAACTGAGAAAACCCTGCCACTGCGTATATAAAAAATCAGTATGGAAATGTTAATACTAAAATGCTTGCAAGTGAATCTTACTAGCCAGCAAGAGGATACCACATTAGAGGTAATACACAGAATGTTGTGTATGTGATTTATCACTATGAATGAAGTCAACTCAGTTTTTGTTGTGTTAATGAATTCTACTTATTATTCAGGTTCCATAAAAATCCTATTTTCTTCCTTTAATAGAGTAATTATCACTAAACAAACTGTAAAGCAAAATCCTTTGACTGTATATTAAGTTTTAAATATTACTAATAAAGGTCCAACAAGGAAGGCTGAAGAGAAGAAAGGGAGGTGGTGGGGATCAAATCTTAGTTTACATGTATGCTATCAGATAACGAATAAAATGCTACACATGACACTAACAAGAGTAGTCATTCCTACAGGACTAGGAAAACTGTATTTCACAACTATTTAAACAAACTGAGCTCAAGCCTTCCTCAACATTGTGTCTAAATATCCAAGAAGGAGAAAAAGTGTTGATTGGGAAAAACAAAATATACCCAAGAGTTAATAGAAGAAAAGAGTTTATCAAGAGTCAATAGAAGAAAAATCACTTCAAATAATTTATTCAAATTGTATTTCCTAAATCTCAAGGACAGCTATAGTTATATGAAGGAAATGTAATGATCCAAATAAACTGTGCAAGTTCCATAAAGAATAAATTTTTAAAAGGGGACACCTTCTAGTGACAAACATATCCTTCATAAGCATTTTCCTAGGCAAGAGCTGCAATTTCTTCCTAGCAGCTCCACCCCCTTTTTGTGTCCTGACTGATCTCAGGTTAGGATCAGAATATGATGTAGTTCACAAACAGACACAAACTATCATGCCTATACAACATGCTAAGTCCTTATATACAGCTCTAAGAATCCAAATCATTAAGAATCCTGACACTCTTATGCTTTGTCACTATCCATATACTGATGCTGTAGATATCATGTCCAGTGTAACCACGGCATAAACTAGAGAGGAATTGAACAATTTACTTGTGGAGCAAGCAGAGGCAGTCTAATATAAGCCAGGAGTTGACTGAGATCTTTCCTTCTCTGTTCCAAATCATGTCGAACCCACGTAAGTAGTGCATTCAGTATAGTTTCTTCATTAGGAATATTCATGTCATCACTTGCTAAAAGCTTTGCAATTTCAGTGGCTGGCAGTAATAGAAATTCCTGGTTTCTAATTACTTCCATGAAGTTTTCCTGAAAAATAAAAGTATTTTTAATACAGGTGACATCATACTTTGAAGACATTTTATGGAACTCTCCTACTATATCTTCCCCTCTTTTCCCTCTCTTCATGCTGTTTCTGTTGTGCACTGGAGAACTGACTTGGGAGAAAAGAAAAGAGTAAGATAAAAATGTACTGAGTTATTTTGACCTCTGATCATTTCCCCAACTCTTGTAATTCAGTCCCACAGACGGATGTGCTGACACAACTGAGGGAGGAGTATAGAGACAGAAACAAGCAATGGAATGGGTTGTGGGGGTTACTATCTCGGCACTGCAAATTGAAGAAACACTTTCTGAAGTATAGTTTAAAAAAACAAAAGGTGCAGTTTGTTCCTATGGAATACAATGCAAAAGGCTTTGTCAAGCAAAGAGCACAACACAACTACTGGGCACATCTAACATTTCATTACTGCTAGATTAAACTATGGCATTAAGTTTTCAGAGGAAATAAACACCACTGAATTTAACTGTTGATTTTAAATGGACTATTTTAAGTTTATTTTTTTATTTTCTAGGTTTTATACAGCTGAACTGATTGACTGAAGAGCAAAACATAACAAAGAATCCACAATAATGTACACACCTTGTTTTAATAAAAATATATATTTTGATAGGATTCCATTTTCTAACTTGCATCCTGTCATTTCCAGCAACGAAGCCTGACTTCAAAATAGGAAAGTGACAATATGTAAAAGTTCTGACACTGATATCCTACTACTTCATAATACTAAGACTTGCAGAATATTCTGCAAGGATTCTCATGAATTTAGGCAGAAATAGCAGAAAAGTAGTAGAAAAACAGTCAGCACTATGAACTTACAGTGAGAAATCTGAATGTAACGGAAAAGAGTGAAACCATGTCTATCCTCTTTCCCCATACACTTTACAAGGCAGTAAAGGAAAGACAAGTAAAAGCAGTCTATGAATCACAACACGTTCTTGTATTTTGGTAGCTCAAAACCCAGTTAACCTCCTACTCCAAACTGAGAGTAACTTCATGACAATAAAACAGTATTACAATCAATTTAGTAAAAACACTGTTGATTGCTAGATAGGAAGCCAATAGGATGCTAGTTTTGCTGTGCCACCATGTGTATCTCCAACACACCTGGAGGATAAAGTGCACTAGATCCACAGACAAGGAAGCTTAACTGGGCATAATATCAAAATTAGCCTTACTTAGTATCTTGTTTAATGATTTAAAAGAAAGAATTGCACACTAATGAAGAAACTCTGGATTAGAAGCACATACATTTTGGGAAAAAATAGGTCAAATAACCGGGGAGAAACTTGAAAGCAGAAGCAGGACCTGCACTGCAAAACAGGTACAAATTTAGTATATAAATGGTAACAAAAACATACAGTACAATTTGGCATTGCATATGCAAAGGACACAATGACAACAAAGTGAAAAGAGGTAACATGTCTTCCTTTATATTGCTTAGTCTAATAATTTAAAAACTATACCTCAGTACTCCAAAAATATTAACTAAAGAATGCTGAGCAAAGAGGAAAAAACTAGTAAGGTATAAACCAGTCCACCTTTTATAAAAGACACACATGCATTAGATGGCTACAAGATGTGTAAAGGGAAAGATCAAAGTGACTCCACTCCACAGGTAACTCTGGAGTAGAAATTAGGAAAATAATTTTAAGTCTTATCTGTATACATAACTGTATTCCTGGAAAAAATTTGGAAAGGAAAATTTTACATTTAATACTGAAAAAGCTTTACTACTAGATAAATCCAGTTGGCTACACAAAAGTAGTGCTTTCAAGTAAAAACTGTAGTAGATGACAAGGGAGATAAAACTGTCTTTTCCTCCTTAATTCATTTAACTCTCTGTATTACAAAATGAAGTTAAGAAGATGAGCAAATACAGAAATTAAAAATAGTGAATGGACTGTACCAACATTCAGTAGCAACTACACATGCACTGCTATTTATTTTACTCTGATATTGAATGCTTGAGAGTAAAACTGAAGCTGAAAAACAATCTAAAACATGCAGTTCACAGAAATTCAGATTCCACTGAGTTCATTTTTTCCACTGCTGATTTTTTGTTGATTCTCTGTCCTAGAGAGTATGCAAGCTGGAGCTGTGCTTTTAGTTTTGCTGAATAAACAGGTAGTGAGTACTGACAAAAAGAAAAGCCAACACTTACTACCTTAAACTTTCCATATTGTCTATCCATATCACAGGAAGAGGAAGCGGAAAGCACCTGCATGGAAAGTTTCCTTTGTATTTGAAGGCAACGAGAAGCTGATCTTGCGTTAAGTCAGTCAGGGATCCTCTTTGGAAAGCTTTTTTCCAACTGGATTTCATTACTTCAACAGCTGTTGTGTGTAAAAAGCCTGATTTTCCTTCTTGTTGCTTGCAGACAATTGCTTTCTGATGGGAACAAGTTCAACTTCCTCTTGCTCCCATTCTACTTCTAAAGCAGAGACTCCTTTTGAGCATAGTATCAGAGCATTCCACTGGGAATAGAGTCATTCTTTGGCCTACGTCTGGGGTCTTTTATAATCACAATCTGACAATTCCTCTTCCTCTACAGACAGAGATTCTGAAGATGAAAAGGAGGAGCCAGTGTATCTCCTAGCATTCTTAACCTCCTCATTAGCCTTTTCTTTCCTTCTTCTTATGGGAACTCTCTGGGGAAGAACAGGATATTTCAGAGAACAAATGCGCTGCAGTTTCAGTCCCTTGCTTTCTGGTCCTGAAAGTAAAAAAAGTTTCCCCACCCCAAAAATTAGTTCCTCAGCAAGCTCAGAAACTTTACCAAATGAGTAGCCCGAGGTTTATGTGTTAGCTAAAACAGGAACAGGCAGTCCCTGTGCTCAATGGTGTGCACTGCTCATTCACATCATAACCTTAAATTCACCCTTCAGCAACTGCAGAGCGAATAATACGGATCTTAAGCCCAGGTCTGCCCTGGACTTGATACAGAGCAAAAAAAATACTGGGAGCACACAAAAAGGTAAGTCATGATGCTTACTTCTAAGCAGCACATAATCCCCGCAGTGGGATCCAGTGAGATGGTTAGTCTTCCGCTGCACTGTGTCAGGATTAGAACCTCAGAGAGCATCAGAACACCTGCAGGCTGAGAAGCTGAGGTGGCTCAACAGGCAGCTCTAACCACAGGGCTTTGTTTAAACTCTGAACCTAGGCAGCTGAAAGGCAAGAGGTGATTGACTCACAGGATCTGAATGAGAACAAACAGGGAATGTAATATTATCTACTGGCTGCTTCACTCAGCTGGTCAACTGAGGTATGAATTCACTAAGAACCGAGCTATCTGACCTCCAGGCAAACTATTAACAGTCAGCAAGATGTCAGAAGTCAGCTACTTTACTTTTAGTCAGCTTTGACTGCTGCGTTAAATGAGAAACCAACCTAATGCTTTTGGTGTGCCCAGTGTTTGTTTAGAGTACAACTATTGTAGCTTGACTCCTCTCTGCACAGTTTCAGGATTCCAAAACAGCCTGGGCAGCATGCAGAAACCTATTTAGTCTTGCCAAGGCAGTACTGATCTATTGTGCTAGGCAGAACTTAAAGAACTTGAAAGAATCACAGAATCACAGAATGTGAGGGATTGGAAGGGACCTCGAAAGATCATCTAGTCCAATCCCCCTGCTGGAGCAGGAACACCTAGATGAGATCACACAGGAAGGCGTCCAGGCGGGTCTTGAATGTCTCCAGAGAAGGAGACTCCACAACCTCCCTGGGCAGCCTGTTCCAGTGCTCTGCTACCCTAACCGTAAAGAAGTTCTTTCTCAAATTTAAGCAGAACCTCCTGTGTTCCAGCTTACACCCATTGCCCCTTGTCCTATCATTGGACATCACTGAGAAGAGCCTGGCCCCATCCTCCTGACACTCACCCTTCAAATATTTATAAACATTAATAAGGTCCCCGCTCAGCCTCCTCTTCTCCAAGCTAAAGAGACCCAGCTCCCTCAGCCTTTCCTCATAAGGGAGATGCTCCACTCCCTTAATCATCTTGGTGGCTCTGTGCTGGACTCTCTCAAGCAGCTCCCTGTTCTTATTGAACTGTGGGGCCCAGAACTGGACACAATATTCCAGATGTGGCCTCACCAGGGCAGAGTAAAGGGGGAGAAGAACCTCTCTTGACCTACTAACCACATCCCTTCTAATGCACCCCAAGATGCCATTGGCCTTCCTGGCCACAAGGGCACAGTGCTGGCTCATGGTCATCCTGCTGTCCACCAGGACTCCCAGATCCCTTTCCCCTACACTGCTCTCTAGGAGATCATTTCCCAACCTATACTGGAACCTGGGGTTGTTCCTGCCCAGGTGCAACACCCTACACTTGCCCTTATTATATTTCATCAAGTTTTTCCCTGCCCAGCTCTCCAGCCTGTCCAGGTCTCACTGGATGGCAGCACAGCCCTCTGCTGTGTCAGCCACTCCTCCCAGCTTTGTATCATCAGCAAACTTGCTGACAGTGCATTCAATTCCCTCATCCAGGTCATTGATGAATATATTGAATAATACAGGTCCTAGTACTGACCCCTGAGGGACTCCACTAGACACAGGTCTCCAACTAGACTCCGCCCCACTGACCACCACTCTCTGGCTTCTTCCCACCAGCCAGTTAATAATCCATCTCACTACCTGCTCATCTAATCCACACTTCCTCAATTTATCAGCGAGGATGCTGTGGGAGACCGTGTCAAATGCTTTGCTGAAATCAAGACAGACCACATCCACTGCTCTACCATCATCCAGCCAACTGGTCGTGTTTTCATAAAAGTCTAGTAGGTTTGTCAAGCACGACTTCCCCTTGGTGAAGCCATGTTGACTGCCCTTAATGACCCTCTTATCCTTGATATGCCTAGAGATGGCACCAAGGAAAAGTCGTTCCATCACCTTTCCAGGGATGGAGGTGAGGCTGACTGGTCTGTAGTTACCCAAAAGACAAATATATTGGGTTTTCACAGCTAAAAAGAATTGAAATAGTATTTTTCAGGTCAGTTGATTACTCAGTAGGATATTCTGGACTGCAATTTCAGGTGCAGGAATATAAAAATCTTTGGTTTAGGTAGTAACACAGTCTCTGAGTCTGGCCCTTTGTGGACAAAAAATATACTGAAATTTCTCCCCTTTTCATGCTCCCCCCTACCAAAAGAACAAACTGTTCTAGCTGTTGCAAGAAAAAAAGGTAATTATACCTCTTCGATTCCTCCTCCCAAATCATAAATTCCATATTGCAATGATTCTTTGTTAACCAACTCCTGCCTAACAGAAGAAAGCAAATCTCCGTGTCCCACATCTATTCTACTGCAAAATTTCTAGCTTCTATGTTTGGCCTCATTCTCTTACAGATGATAAGAGACTCTCTCATCTCTTAAGTTTTTCATTTTATAAGCATCCGTTGGCTGTGCTCAGAAATCACACAAACTCTAAAATTAATGTCATGAGTCTTGTAACATTATCAGTGCTCACATACTTGGGAAGACTCCTGATGAAAGTCAAAATGGCTTTTCACTCTGCTTTAAACAGAGTTGAACAACAAAGATTACAAAGCTATCTATACAGGGATTGACTCGGGCACTATCATGTACAATACTTAGAATGTCTGCTTTTTCTTTTTTTGGTTGTAATTAAGGAAATTAAAATCTAGCTACTGAAGAAGCTACTGACAATTACCTTAGAACACCTCATTACCCACCATAGATATTCCATGTTCTGGAAATAACACACACTAGCTTTTCCTCACCTGAAAGTATTCACTTTGCTTTGGTTTAATTTTTTGTGGAAGAGGAGCTATTGGCTTTCATTCAAGGTACACTATCAATTGTTTCAAACAAATAAGATGACAAAAGGGGCGTTTCTTTTGACTTTGTGAAGACAGCAGGAAAAATGCACAGAAAGCATTTTGTGCAAAATTTTACAAATTAAAGTGAGCAGATGTACTACTGGCTAGCCTAATAAAATGCCTAAATTTCTAATTGTATGACCCCAATACTATATATAAACTACAGCAAAACAAGATAACCTTTGCATAAAAGATACTTTTACCCAGATACATCTCATTATTTTGTCAACTGTATTTTAAAACCCTGATGCATAAAAATCAGAGTTGCTCTTTATACAGCATTAAATCCACTACTGATCATTACAGTTTGTTTCATGTTTCACTTAATGCATCCTGAGGATTTTTCAAGCTTTAGTTTGCAATGTCAAAATTGACCTGTTTTGATTATAACCTTAATTATTTATCTTCGAAAAAACTACTTATCAGCTGTCAACACAGTAAGCAATAAAGTAATGCAACACAAGTCCTTTTAGCATAATATACATCTACATCTTTAATATAAAGTGCAACATTCAAATCCTTCTTAATTTATTTTTTTAATCGCACTGTATTATGCAATTAAAATCATGCCATAAAATCATGCTAATGCTTTCCAATGACACTAATGAACATTATTCAGACAGAACAGGTCTACTAACAGAGGTAGACTACTGGGACAACTCAGTGACTGGTCCATCGGTTTAACCAAACGCTCATTTCATCTGAAATTCTAGCCTTCATGTAAAGAACTATGTTGATGAAACAGGCAAGATGATTATGAATTATAACATGTGACAAAAACTTTTAAAACTGAGAAGTTGTTTTAATTGCAGAAAAACAATTATATGGCAATCTGATTTTTTTCCATCAAAGGAAAAGAAAAACTCATAGAAAATAATGTACATAAATTAAAATTTAAGTATTTTGTATTATTCATTACCTTCTACTTCAAGTGCTTTAAAAGAACCAAAATTACATGGAAATCCAGAAGTATATACTACACTCAGTACAATCCCCCATTGTTCTATGCTGCCCACTACAGCATAAAAATAATTAATTGTTTTAATCAACAGAATTTCCAGGTACTGCAGCTACATTTAACCCTTATGCTGTAATACTTATTGATGGAAAGAGCATCAAGTGGCTAGCACTTACTACTGTTGAATACTTTCTTTTTTCAAACAGCTCTTAAACAAATGAAATTACTTGGGGATTTATTTTAATTGAAGATTCAATTGGACTATACATTTCTATGCAGTTTCCATGGCAACATTAATTTCAAACTAAAGAAGCTGCTTCTCTATTACTCATTATTACTAAAATTCAATTTCATGTCTCTGTTGGAACTAAACAACATTAAAAGAGGCCTTGGGAAGAATCCATCTAGCACAACTAATTAGTTTTGAAAATGGCTTTTTAAAATCCACCTAATTTAAATTTCACCCACATCGAAGCCTTAAAAGCAACAATTTTGCCACTGAAGTAAACAACAGCCAAAAGGCATACAACTGTATGTGGTCTGAACAAAAGAAAGATAGGTGCTGTAAAAAAAAGGTTTTTAGAAAGTTCACAGTGCCTTTCTGCCACAAGTCATGAATTGCCAGTCAGAACAGTAAGACTATAATCCCTAACATTCATCTTTAAAGATGCACTAGTTTAACATTTATTACCATTCTCATCTTGGCAGTCCACTTATAAGGGACATGAATATAGCACAGACCAAAATATATGCTTGTGATGAAAAAGAACAAATAGGTCAGAGGAGGGAGGTTCTCTTTTTGCATACGTTTTGTATAGCTGTTGTGCTCAACATTAATTCTAATATTCCTCAAAGGCATAAGTCACATTTATCTTTTCATCTGAATGTCTATCTAATTGCAAGCTTCTTATTTTGTTTGAAGATCAAGAATAGAATCACGTAAGTTGAAACCTGCACACTATTTATTGACCTGTTTTGATAAATTTCAGTGTGTACATGATTTTAAATACCTCAGTGATCCACTCACCGAGGAAGAGCATTGTATCATAGATATATAAAAATGAGCTATTTCAAACTGTTATACATAACTGAACCAAGTTATTTTAAGCCAAGAAGAATTAATATTAAAAACAAAAAAAAGAAGATGTTTTAAATAAGCAAAAACTGGTGGCAAGAGGAAAAGCCATGGATTTCTAATACTAATTACAAGACAGAAATTATACCTCTTGGATCTCAGCCAATAGCTTAATGGCAATGCAATGCCATGCCACACAGCACAGTGAGTACTATCTTCATTCCCACATCTCTTATACAGTATCTATATGCCCTCATTCAGGTCCCAAGACCTTACAAAGCTGAAATTTCATCAAGAGAGAAAAATGCCTCACAAAACTGCAAAGAACAGATGAACTGACTTGCCTCAGAGATAATTCTCCTGCCTTCTTCTGCTGATAACATTACTAAAATACTCTCATGAGAAGGAAAACAAAACATTTTACATTAAAATAAAAGGATGACTATTAAGAAGATGAAGTTCAATTAAGTTGGCAGGTCAGTCTTTCCATAAATTAACTCTGAAAATATCATTGGCAAATTTGTATTTAGTCACATAGTGCCTAGTCTAAGATTATATTGTTTGATACCATCCTGACATCTCATTACTAAGAAATTAAAGATAATGCAGAATCTATGTTGATGAACGCCCCCCCTCATACCCCAAGTAAAATTTAGATTCTGATTACTCCAGCTCATTACGGTTTCATTTAGTAATGTATTATCTTGTACTAGATGATGGGAGCTTGCCTGCTATTATGTTTGTAGTTTTTGACTGACACAAATAAGAACCACCTGACCAAGGTTTTGAATTATTTTATTAAATGCATATCATACAATCCTAATACTGTTACAGGGAACTATTAATGCTTGCCTAATTCCTTCCAACTCTAAACCAGCAACTTTGTAGTTATTTTGTTATTTCTCATCATGGGAACATATGTGCATTCTTGCTTGTTAAATGATCAAGGCTTTCTGGGAGAAAAACATTCGTATTTTATGCAGAAAAAAAATGTGTATTTTCCTTGATAAGTAAAGTGGATGATATTTAAAACAACAACATACCATAGTGTAATTGTGAGCCACCTTGTGCAAGTCAGTGCAACCCTGCGCATCAGCGAAAGATCGGATTCCAAGGCAATTGGATGGGTGAAGCTGCTTCATTAGGAATTTACAGCATGCTTCTACAACCTGAGAGAGCTGAAGAAGGCAAGCTGTAGACAAGAGGCACTCAATGTTATCTTCTTTTAATTCAAGGCGACCTAGTAACATTAAGATGATCACATTAGTTTGCTCTTACAATTTGTTAAATTCCCTAAAACTCAGAGACAACACAATTATTTACAGATTACATGACAGAATTTAAGGTTTGGCAAACATCATCCTCAGCAACACACAACCAGCTTTTCAAAATTAGTACTTATAATGATGTAAGGAAAGGGGATCCTAATAAGATTTCTTTTTTTTGTCATTTATGATACATTTAAAATAGTCACAAAATTTGTTAACTAACTGAACCTAGTATTACCAGAAAAACTATATCCTACCAGGTTTCCTCAGGTAACGGCAATGATGATGATTTTTTATTTATTTGTAAGGAATTAAATAATGTGAATAATAATTTCTAAAGAGCATTTGAAATGTAGTAATGGAATGTAATGCTCACAGAAGGACAATTCATTAGATTAAATACCTATTTTCATTCTAATTACCTGTATATGCATATTGAACCAGAGCCCACAGTGCATTTGGCTCCACACCTTCCATCTTGATTTCTTCCTGTCTTGCTTCCCTTACATCATTAGTGAACATTGCCGCAAAGTAGTCCGAAACAGAGGAGAGAACCAATCTGAGTACATCATACAGGAGAAAAGGAGAGACACAAATAGGAAAAGAAAAAAAACTTAGTCAACCTGATGTTTGTTAATTTATGATTCATTACTTTGCCCTTTGAAGAAACTCTGTACTGACAAAAACATTTTAAAATTGACAAACTGCTCTATGCTCTAGTTCCCCTCTATGAATAATGAAGTACTGTTACTGAATCTACATTTGCTGCTGAAGTAAATGAATTATCCTTTCAAAGCTAAATGACTTTTAATAGCCAACATAGAAACAACTCAAAAAAAACACATTAATTGGAAATGGAATAAATATACATTATGGAAATTAAAAAAAAAAAGAATTTACTTCCATTTATATTATATCAGTTACTTTTTTAAAATGTGAAAGAATGACTTACTAGTCCTTTTCAAAGTGCTTGAAAATACCTTTACTCTCAGTGCACACATATGCATTCATTTACTAATACTGATTACAGAACTAAGCACGGTAAACATGGAGATGGCACAGAGAGCGTAATCTATTTTGCGGGTACGCATTTAGCCTTTTGTTAACAATTCTGAGTATTTTACGATGCTGAGTAAATAAACATGCTAATGCACAACATACATTTCTCTGGATTACTGAGAGTAAAACACTGAGTACATATAACTCCACAAAACGTGCAAGAATTTTGATGCCTCAGTATGTGCTCACAGGACTACAGTGAAAGAGAAAGGAAATCATGTGGAGCAGGATAATTCAGCCCACAGTTCTGTTGTACGAAACCTACCATAACTATTCATGATGTCTGCTGGTCTCTTCCCTAAGAGACCTCCAGAAACAGCCTTGTGGTTTGGATCAATTTTTGTGCTGCAGCAGTTCACTGTTGCCTTGCTCAGAGGGAATTAAAACATAAATACACTTGCATATGTACTGAGCTATATAAACAGCAAGAATGAGAGTCAAGCCTACTGCAAATACACTACCCAGTCCATCTGCATCCATTCAATGAATCTAATACTTCAGGAAATGTCAGCTTATTCTGCGCTGAAACATTATATTGGCCTCTTAAGATGACAGAGGTCAGGAACCACAAAACAGAGTAAAATGTATTGAAAAGATGAGCACCCGTGCCTAGGAGTAAGTCTAAACATGTATTAATGGGTAGGATTTGCAGCTACATAGACAAAGTCATGAACTACAACAAACTGTCTCTTAGTTAACTGCAAAGTAGTAAATGCTTGACTAATTTAAACTACTTTTTTTTTTTTTTTAACTGATTTTCTGACTATTGACCATTTGGTCGGCCCTACAGTCGTGTAATCCTTTTTTTCTAGTTGCTGAGGCAACAGAGTTGGATTAAGAACATACAGGGAAAAGATTAATTTTATTTTAACATCTTGTATGATTGAGTTTTGTAATGAGAAATAAAGTTCTATTCTTTCAAAGAACATATTGTTCTTCAAATACAAGATTTATTCTATGGTGGACTTGCTGAGAAAAATTAGAACGTTCTGCCAAGGTAATGCCCATGCATCACTTCTAGGCATTTTAACCTCAGGTTTAACGACACTTCCAGGTGAATGAAAATACTGCCTCCTAGAGATCTGTAGAAGTTTAGCGAAATTAGAGAGTACATTCATGTAAGCATCAAGAATGAGTTTCTGCTTTTGATGCTGCAATGAGATGACAAGATTAGATTTGTATGTACAAAATACTGATCCTCAATGGAAAGGCAAGTGTGTAGATGGACAGATTTGAATAACTCAAGTATCTCTGCAGGTCCAATTCATAATTAAAACAAAACAAACAAAATATTCACCTCTGGCAATACTGACTTGAACTTCTACACAGAATAGAGCTTGAAAACGAAAAGTCTCTGCAATGGGAAACAGAACCTAAAATCTAATATTAACACAGTTTGGGGTTAGGTTTTTTTTTTTGTTTGTTTGTTTGATTCTTCCCCCAACAGTGCAACTGGTTTAGTTAGCTGCACTGTTATTTAGAAAATGGCTGGACTGTACATATCTTAGCAACAATGGTTGAACAAATGCCAAATAATACCTCAAGGCTCCAGACAAACACCTTCTACCAGTTGTCCGATACCAGCAGATTTCTCCCTGTAATTTCTAGTCTCAAAGTCCTCAAAAGAAATTATTACAAATTTAAAATGCAACCCATTTACTACTGTTGCAAACTTGTGTTCGCATTCGTGAGAAGGGACACATGCTTCACAGTGTTAAGTGGTTTCCAGAGAGTGACCTGCATATGCCAGAACAAGATGTGCAGCCCAGGAGTACATTAATACAAGTAACATGCCAAAGCATAAATTATACTGATAACAATTTTGTAATAAATTTAGCCAAGACGCATGTTCACAATGAAAAGCCTTAGAATAGGTATCCACACTTTTCTCTTAATTGATCTAATTTAGAAAAAAAGTTTCTTCAAAGAAAGGTGATTAAAAGATACAGTTACAATGCATTAAGGTGACACTGAGCTAGCATAAAAGAAAACAATGCCAGACTTTCAGCCAAGTGGCCCTTTCTTGTCCTATGTTTTTCCCACTAGTCAATAAAAATCAATTACTACTTTACTCATGCCATTTGACACCCACTTGTTCATTGATCTTTTAATCTCTTAGCTAGTAACTGACTTTTCTTTCAACCTTTTTTTGGATTGTTTTAAGTTAAACTGTATTCTTACACATAGATTATACAACATGGAGCAGCTAATACCATCATATAACTGAGGAATCTGTGGAAGTCTTTCCCCATCCATATTTGAACTTTTTGCTGAAAAAGCTCTAAAAGAGCTAAATGACTATAAAAACTACACTTATATGCACAATATTCTTGTTAAATAGAGCCATCATGGCTCTGTTAGTATTTAACACGGAGTCATTAAAATTAACATTCACTCATATCAAGAGTTTACTGGGAATAATTGATGCTACAAAATACGCTCTCTCATAAGTTTAGAAACTGAAGAAATCTATGGCTTTTGAATTCTGAGTTTGTAGTCTCCCCCCCCACCCCGAGCAATATTTCTTTCATAATTGGCCTGATTACAATGCCTACGAAATCAGTATATATTGGCATTAGAGAGACCTCTTAACAGTGTATAAAATAAATAAAGAAAAGCCTTAATAGCGTTGGCATTGTACTGTTCGACTGCGGATGTCGAACATATTTACCTTTACTCCTCTTCTTACCTAATTACCAGCTACTGCCAAATACTCAACTCTGTATAGCCAAGATTACAAAAATTTGATGAATTATATCTGTAAGCAGGGTGGCATGCCTGAATTAAATTGTACTTGTTGGAACTGCCACAAGCTGCATCATCTAGACAGTTGTCTAGGTCTTCAGAGCAATTATTATGTAAAATGATGTTAGCTGTCAAACCTGGCAATTTACAGATTTAGTTCTCCCAAGCTGATTCACCTGACAGAACAAAGCGAAGCTTCTTAACATCTTAAAGATGAAAGGGAGACTTCCTAGGCAACTCCTTGTTTGTGGCTGTGTAACAGCTGAAAATAGTTCTAGAGAACTCACTAGCAGCATTCACTGAAGTTCTAAGGTGATACTGAATAGTTCATGTGTCCTAGTATGAAGCACCTCATACACTGGTAGCTTCAGCTAGTTTCTAGATAGGAAAGTACGTCAGTAATAAAAAGAATATATGAAAGTGGTACTATCCCACACTACTAATATATCTGCATTCATTTAAATTAAATTTGTTTAGAAGTGAGCAATACGTAAAAATACAGGCAGTATGCTCATGTTAAAATGATTTCCAGCTATAGCTCTCCTCCTGGGAAATCAAACCTTTCAAAATTTGTTTGCCACTTCTGACATAAAGCTGTCACAGAACTGCTTTTTTATATACTTTGACTTTTTAGAAAGACACTTTTCATTAAACTTTTATAAACATGTAGCTAAAACAAAAAAAAAAGGCTGCAGTGAAGGATTTACAGACTAAGGCAATAGAGGCTGTCAAAGAAAGGAAATATTATTAAGCCATATGGAAAAAGCAGTAAAAAGATAAATAAGCCTCAAGATAAAAAAAATCTCTGCAAACCAGCATTTGTGTTCTTCTGAACAAGCTCTCTAACCCCTAGGGTATATAAGCTTCCATTTGCCCTCTTTCCTTCAGTCCCATGTCTTTTGTATTTCCATATTTCAGTGTCAACAGGAAGAAAGAAAAAGGCTCTACATAGATTTTCAGATTGCTGGTTAAAGGATGCAGCGCAGGCTTTAAATCCCCTCTGGCCAGGAACGTACATAGACCTTCCTTCTCTTATGTGAACAGTCTCATCAGCAGGTTGTTACAAAACCAAACAAACTTTTATTATGGATATGGCAGTTAGCTGAATGTAGTAAATAGGTATGTAATAAATGACTTAGACATCTGAAATTGCAGAACAGAAAAAGTACCTGATATGAAAAACTTAAATAAATTAGTGAAATTAAATTTAATTAAAAGTCTGGCAAAATTTCTTTATGGAACTGCAGGCTAAGGGAGTGGGAATATAATGAAATTTTTCCATGTAGAGAACTGTGCCCTTTCCTACTTGCTCCTTGAGCTCCTAAATAAGTTCTTAGCTATCATTTCAGCACAGAATGAGAAGATAAACAGTCTTAGAATAATAGAGAATGCCATATTCAGAAAAGTCATGACTGTATGTGATGCTCTTCTTTGTAGTGGACTCAAAGCCTGAATTCTTTGAATAGATACAAACCAGAACCCTTCAGAATTTTACAATAATGTATTACCTGTGCTTATTGCTATTGCAGACACCAAAATCATTGCTCTCTTCTCTAAAAACACATCATACACCTCAAAACATTAAAGTATCATCAAAAGTAGAAACTGAGAATTAAGAAAAAAGAAGGAACTATTAAAAATATCAGGTTCAAAACAGAAAATCTGAAAACGCTCCATATATGTGCGTGACTGAGTAATAATAAAAATGATAATAGTAACAGGTGGTAGCATATGCCTGATGCACTACAGAAATAGATACAGTAACAGAAACTGGAGGAGCAAAGTCAGTTCTCTAAATAAATGAGGAACAGGTACGAACCACATTAAAGAACTTTAGTATGTTGTCTTTCTGTTTATCTTGTTGCAAAAAAATAAATGTTCCACTCCTTACAAGATATAAACCATACTCCAGAACTGTATACTGCAAAGGTGCTACCTTGGCCACATAAGGAAACAAAATTATTTCCTTATCATAATCACTATTTTTCCTGCTTACAGCACTCCAAAGCTTTTTAGCTTCTAAATTACTTCAGTGGGTGCAAATCCACTAGGCGTGGGTGCATTCCCTGTTTTCATCTGATTCACTCTTTCCACAGGGACAATGCAGTTTTGCAACTAATTTAAACAAATCAAAGACCAATCTTAAGCAAATCTTAAGCAACTACGTAGCCACAAGGAAAGACAAATCATCTTGCTCACCCTATTGTGTCTCCAAAAAGAATTCACCATCATCCACAGCTATGTGGCTAGTGTTTACAAAGGAATTCAGGTCAGGGGTTGGGTGGAGAGCAGGACCACACATTTTAGCAGTAATTGTAGTGAGATTTTCTTAAATTAGCTTGGAAAAAATTAGGGACAGTCCTGACCACATAAAAAGTGAAGTTTCATAAAATTAAGTCTCAGATAATAGCAAGTTATGGTATAACTGCCTCCCTGCTCCTTAAATCAGTTCCCATCCCATGCAACCATTCCCTCAGTTGTGTCAGCACAAAAGTATGGATGATACCTGAATAAAACAGAGAACTCGCTTTTTAAGAAAAATAGCAAATTTAATCCAGCAACCTCTTCCCATCTTTTTATTACTATTACAACATTAAGCTCTAGTTTTGCTGTGGGGGTGGGAATGAGCAATGGAAAATAAGAATGCTTTAAGCTTCTATTTCTGTTGTAGATATAATCTTATGAAACCACAGCTTAGTTATACCTAGGTTCCTATTGAAACTATTAATACTGTGCATTAAATATTGTAATGTTATTCATACATTTGTTTTACAGTCTTTGGTATTTTCCTAGCTTTTAAGAAGCATGCTATATGATCTGTTAATCACACAGGTGACAGACAGGGTAATGTTTGATCTAATTTAGCCCTGTAACACTTACTGTCAGTGTTCAATAGTCTACTATCAAAGGACTCTTCTTGCTATGGGAGCAACAAAAATACATGTGGACAGAAGACTGTCCTTATTGCTAATTATGAATCCAACAACTTAGATTTAATTTTTTCTTTGTGCTAATAATTAAGATTTTTTTAATGTCTTTCTATGGTACAGAAACCACTACTACTTCTAATATTCTGAGGGTGCATTTAGGACTTTGGGGGTTTTTATTGTTATGCAAATATCTTACACTTGAAGACAAAAAGTAGAACGTGAAAACATCACAATTATTTTTGATGCTGTATTGCATAGAACAGATATAAACTAACTTTTAGTTTCCAAATAAATGTAAAAAACATAAGCATCTTTAAAGTATTCCAAGTGGTTTAGGATGTTCTGACCTTTTTTAAACAAAACACGGGACACACTTTGCAAGTGCATTTGTAAACAAATATGAAGTTACTTCCAATTATAATAAACTTACCTGTGAGCTGGAATTCTACGATCACCAGCAACTAATACCACATCACATAGCTGTTTGTGTCTAAGATAATTCTCCATCTTTTTAAAAGTTTGTTCCGCGTGGTTGAGAGCCTGAAAAAATTCATCTGAGGTACAGGGCTCCATAGTTTGACAAGATGATAAGGTATGACTGCTGTTGGAGGTCCTGCTGAAGACAGTAACAGAAATCTTAGTTCATACAATATTAAGGTGCAGCAATTTATCTACAGATGATAAAATAAAAATAATATCTGACTTTAAAATTGATGTACATTATTAGTTTTAATATATATTCCCTTGCTATTTTATTTCTCTTCATTTTCATACTTTCTTTCTTCCTTCAAACCTAATCTAAAACCCTTGTGAAAAAGGTACAATCATTCAATATTGTACTCTTCAACTAACAGACACACCAAGATCAATCCAATAATTGTATCTATAGTACTGTCAGGTGGTCAAGGGAGAACAGACATCTACCACGACCCTGCAAACTGAAAAAGCAATGGAAGGATGCAATAAGGAATCAAACCTCTCCCTGCCACATATGTTAAAGTCTTGCTCCGCACTTAGCCTAGGGTGGCTAGAACAAAACTCAGCAGAAGAGTGTGGGCATGTAGGAGAAAAGAAAAAAACCCAATCAAGAAACACATCAATATATCACCACTCCTACTGCATGAAGCCTTGTAAATCTGAAAGGAGATCTAGCACCCTAGAAGACAACACAAGGTAAAAGCAAGAGTGGGTGGGGAGAAAAATTATTCCTGTCCATACAGACAGCATCTTGGGAGAAAAAAAAGAACAGAGAAACATAAAAAGAATGCACGGGATTAGGACATAAAGGAATTGAATCCTAATTACGTATACTGAGAGAAGCACCTTTCTTGGTCTCAGTTTTTTGACTACAACTTACTTTTCCACAATGCGGGCAGCTTATAAAATACCCTGGACCTACCATATTTGGAAGGACATGGATTCAAAAGATCTGCATCCAGACCCCTGCTTTCACAAAGACATCATGAACTCAGGCAGCATGCTCCAGGCTAAATCTACTAAGAGACTTAGCTCAGACCTTAGCCTAGGATATTGATTTCAAGACAGAGCTCCTCAAAATCAAAGTCTAAGTTTTCAGCACAAAACATTCTGTAAAAGTTTTGAGGTTCATTTTTTTGTTGTTGTTTGGTTGGATTGTTTTGGGTTTTTTTGGGTTGGCTTTGGATTTTTTTGTTTGTTTATTCTGGTTTGTTTTTTTCCCAGATAGCTAAAAAGGCCAAGCAATTGGGCACTTAATTCAAACCTAAATTTAGTAATGCATCAGAAATGAGACACCTGCCTACCTACTTCCCTTGGAAGACCTTTATCTTAAATGTGCTCTCTGAAGCTGTGGTTAGCCATTTATTTATGCTGCATCAACTTTTCATCCCCTGTGAGTCACCTGCTCTGCTCCACCACTGCTTCTCTGACAAGCTGGAACATGTATTCTTTGTGGCCATTTTGGAAACTCAATCAAGGAACTCATATGTAAAAAATGTAATCATAAAAAACATTACATTGGCAAAACTAGGTGGCATCCTCACAGTAAATGTGCAAGAAGTACTCAGGGAAAGCCACTCTTAAACCACCAATCCTGCAAAAGACACAGAAGTGGAAAGAACAGGGTGCTGGTCAACAAGAAAATGCTTCGGAAATTCTTGTTCCCTATCACAATTTATCACATCCTCAACTGTGTTGATAGAGGTTGGGGATTTTTTTGGTTGAACCTTATTTTAACCCAGATTCCTCAAATTAACCCCATTAATAATGATTTTAAAAATATTACATGACATCAGGGATTTTATTTACATTACAATCTCACAAAGTTGTGCAGCTGGCACTGAAGCAGCAACAAACCAGTATGGAGAAGGCAAAAACTTTCTAAGCCAGCACTTTACTGGACACCCTCCCTAGTGCTATTGCCAGTGCCAAGACTGCACACATGTACATTCTGCACAGAACTCAGTGGCAGTTGATGATCTCCTGAGGTCCCCTCCAGCCCCTACGATTCTGTGATTCTGTGTTTAATAAATATAATTGCACTGGTGTCTGTTTTCCACTACTCACGATAAAGCACTTATTCAGGACACAAGAGAGGCAAGCTTAGTTCTTCCCCTCACCTGAAGTTCAACTCTATACCTGTCCTTTAGCCAGTAACTTTCAAACCATTTTCCGTAAGGAAGGAAAAGGAGAAGGCAAGAAAGATTAAGCTTCAGTGGTCCATAAAGAAAACATGAAAGAGACAGTCTAATAGTCCAGGTACTTGCAAAAAAGGGAAAGATAGAGCTTCAAAGGCTATTTATGCCTATTACATAATGACTGGCTATGAAAATTTCAAATATCCCTCCTTCCCCAAACTGTTTTATGAATCTACTTCCCAGTTCAGTTTGCCACAGCCATGGCAGCCTGGGAAAAAAGGAAAGAACAGAGGAAGGAAAGGACCTGCTTTTCTCTCTCTTGCAGCAGTACTGAAACGCCTTACAAAATTCTTGGCTCACATCCTTTCCACCTAGAGAGAGGAAACCTGGGTATCTAACACCGACCTCTGTATCCCATGTTCAGAGCAAACACCTAGATGTGCTTTGAGTATCAAGGTGGATCTGCTGCTTTTGGATTTGGCTCTCAACTCAAATTTATCTTTAAGTATAGTATGAATTTCCCCTTCCACGGGCTAGAGGTATTGCTACTTGTGCACCCCTCACACACACTACTAAGAAAATTACATTGAAAACTGAGGCTGTTGGTATGAGCAAAGTGTATCAAAGAACCCTTTGCATATTCCTTTACGATTAGTATAGCATTTTAAATGCATGAAGTGGAAATATTATTACAAGTACCTAAGATAATGTTAGCCAGTAGGTAGTGTTTCCTTTTTGTATTCTGAAATTTCAATCACACTTTTCTTAGTCTTTTTTTTTTTCTTTCACTATTTATGTCAAAAAGATCCTATCTAGCACTGACCAATTTTAAGTATGGTACCATTTCAGGATGATTGCAAAGATATAAGTTACTCTAAGGACAAGGTCTTTCCCATGCTAGCTACACATTTTACTACCCTGGTGACAAACATTAATATACTAAAGATGCTAGCGTTCTTCAACTTCTCCGTCTAATAAAGAATTTACATAAGAGTATGCCTTTTGAAATCTAAATTATGTATAAGCCATGCTATAACAACATTCATTTTTAAAGGATTTTATTTCTTGAAATAGGATGTTTGAAGCTCTGTGCAATATAATAGTTAATTGCAAAACAATGAAGCAATTTATCTGGGCTAGGAAAGTGGTGATAAACTAGCTTCAAAAGCAAAAGCATATATGATGATGATGACACCTGGAGAGCTGAATTCACACCTCTCCTCCTGCTGTTGTTTCAGGCTTCATTGTTGTAGCTTAAACAAAGCCACAGCACAGCTTTCAACAGAAAACCAAACTAAACCATAACACATACAAACTGCCTGTCCTCCCACTTTTACTAAACTCTCTCTCTGAAAAGAGAGAAATTGATGTTTTTCAAATTTTACAGGGGAGAAGCACTATCTGTTCCTATTAACAAGATTTGATATTTTAATTATTTTAAAGCATTGAGATCCATTTTAAAGGAGGAGTTACAATTGTTATTTTATACCAATCACACATATTAGTTAACAACCTATGAAGTCCACTAAGAATTAACTTTGGCTGTAACAAAAGTTGCAAAACTTTTTTCAAGCATTTTATTTTATGCATTTTAATTTATTTTTAGGAAGGCATCTTTTAGGTTAATGTCTCCATGTTTGTCTTTGAAATAAAAATGAAGCAGTAAATACTTTATTATGGCTAAGAAAAAAATCAAATACAAATTTCAAACTATTCATTTTGGAACATAGATAGAGGAACAAAATCCAAAATTTGAAGTAAATTTTAACATATTTTTTTCTGAAAAACAATGTAAAATTCTGTGTGAAAAAATTATATTTGAAAATTAAGTGTAAATTAACTTGTATTTAAAACTGTTCTGTTGTCAGGATCAGTTCACCTAAATTAGCTGTAACTTCATCTCTACTTCTAAAAAAGTCAACTTCTACACAAGGTAATATGAAATTCTATGAATCTACAAAAATATAGTTTTACTGCAAGATAAGAGTGACACAGTTAGATCAAGGGTACGTAGTACAGAAGCTGACCTTATATATAAGTACCATCTTGTCTCTTCTAACCTTTTGCAGCAAGTAACAGCTTATTTCCTTGCATTAAAAAGCCACATTTCTTTTGTCAGAAGCAACACACTGAACTGCAGCTGGTTACCAGAGCCTTAACCAGACCAAGGAGTCAGGCAGCATTACAATGGGATTTCTATCTGCAAAATTTTGGTGGAGAAAACACCCCAAACATACTGCTACCATGTCTGCTCAACTGGCTGGTTCTCAGAATCCACAAATGAAGTTTGTTTTTCCATCCACCACCACAAGTCCAGCTCTTCTCCTCTCCCCTCGATTCCTTAAGCTATTTCCTCAGGAGGCACGAGACAGCAAATAACTTGACCAAGGGGAAGCTGTGCTTTGCAGCAGAGGAATTCTGCACCTTTCAGTGAAGGCAATGAGCTGGGTTTCTCTCCATTAACTAGCTGCTCTTTGCGAGGAGTGACGTTATCTTTGAGGCTTCTTGCCTACCCTCACATTAAGATGAAAACAGCCCCTGGGTTTCAGAGCTACCAGGGAATGGCAGAGGTGACACAGAACACAACTGCATAAACTTGGTCCCTTTAGGAAACCAAACTAAGAGCAAACGTGCTATCTATGCTACTGAAATTTGCAGGCAGCACCACACACCAACCCAAACAGCTTTCACAGATACACTGAACATGGTGTAAAATGGGAATAGGAGCAAGAATAACCTGTGCACAGAATCAGCTTAAGTTCTGTTTTACAAACGTTTCTCTAACACAAACTGAGTGTAGATGAAAGCATTAGAAGTGGTAAACACTGGAAAAACTGTAGTAATGGGAAAACATCCACATTTTTCTCCTCACTACTATGTTTCCAGTGAATAGCTCCTTGTTTCTCAGCAAAAGAAATAACCACCATCAACATTTTAAATATGAATTAACGCATAAAGAATAGTACTTTTATAAATAGGACAGAAAATCAACAAACCAATATAGATATCTCAACATATACAGATATTAAAAAAATAAGCATAATGACATTTCAAAGAAGAAAAATAGTAAAAATATTAAATTTACTCCCACCTCAAAAAGGTTCAAAACAAAAAAAGATGCTTAGAGATAAGTGATGAAAATTACTAAGTATGTGCAGGAAAATGGGTGCAACTGCCTTGTGTTCACAGGAGACAGTAAAAGGAAGTAAAATAGTGCAAAATATTTCTGACTATAAATTACTATAAAGTATATTAACCCAAGAAAATGTCAATGATATCAAAAGCCAACGTTTGATAGATTAAAGCAGAACTCTGCAATCATAAATGAAGTGTATGTAATTTACTCTAGTGAATTACCAATAAGCTATAAGTTTCAGTACTGTTCAAAAGCAGTGAAGGTATTTATTCTGTTACTAGAGAAGACAAATCTGCAGTAGCTAGACTTTCTAACTTAAAAAAAAAAAAGTCCTACACAGTCAAAAGGTAAGCTAATTGTCTACTTTGAGACATAACAAAACCATGATCTCAAGGTATTTTTTTGGTAATGTAAGTATCAAACGATTTTTTTAAAGTATTTTTTCAACAATTCAGTTATTTACACTGCTATCTCCAAGCTAGCTGACATTTTATTGTATACATAGACCAGAACACTACTTACTAAAATAATAATATGCTAGTTTTTATGCCAGATTCCATGATTTTATATTATACCTTGTAAGGAGTAAAATATTTCCTTCTTCAAAGTTAGTTAAGACAGGAACCTCAGTTGCAGAGAATGGAGTTTGTCGAAAAGAAGGATGCTGAAAAGATTCTTAGAAAAAGCAAGTAATGGTAAAAATCAGGACACTCTTCCCGTGTCTGGGAGCAGGATAAATAAAAGGAGGAAGCCATAGATGGTAACAATAAAGACTGTTAAAAATCTACATTGTATCATAATTTTAGATAAGAAAAGACAATGGAAAGAGGACAAAAGTGACTCTGGAGAGACCAAAGAGCACATAAGGCTATACAGGCATGTGAACTTGAGGGACAGTGATTTACTCTATCCTAGAGAAAATAATTGTAACAATAGCCAGAAGTACAATCTTGCAATCAAAAAAGGTTCAAGCAAACACAAACATATTTGCATTAACCTTAATTTAACTGGCATGAATAACAACAGACACAAGAAGCTGGAGCACAGACTCCGTGTTACCTATGCTAGTCCAACAAAGAGATGTATTCACAGCCTGCTAAGCCAATACTACTGCAACTTTACTTATTTCTAATTTTGACAAGAAATAACGTAGGCATGTTTCACTGCAGCTCGACTTTTGATTATAGCACTGATGTTTTCTGTCTTATTTCTAAGAGATCTCTTGGACCTAGTGCAATGAAATCATATATCCCCATAAATGTCATCAGTAACATGCCTTCTGCCTGGAAAACATAACTACTTAAACTACCTCACGACACATATACATTGCAGTGTGATCAAGAAGTGCAGTAGTGCAAAAACATAACTGAAGAAGCTTTAACGCAGTCAAAGCATGTGACAACCACTGCAAAAATACGATCGTCGTGCATGGAAGCCCATTCCTTCCAAAGAAATAGCTGGACTCCCCTGTGGTTTTGTGAAGTCCATGCTGAATCCTCTTCTTACCTTATCTTCATTACAACACTTACTGTTTAAGCTTACCAGATTAAATCTGCCTCATATATGCTATATAATTGTGCTGCGTTAAAGCTTTTCAAATGTGCATAGAAATAACCCAAGTGAAGCTGTAACAGGCATAGAGGAAAACTGAAAGAATTTTAGGCAGTAGTATGAAAAGAAACAAGAAGGCTAGAGACTTTCCGCTATAAAACAACTTGTCTTTCAACAATAGTTTCTTATTTTGGTCTAATTCATGCGGGTATCTAGCAAAAAGTACTCTTTTCATCCTTTTCCAGTTAATTTCAAGTATCATACTACTATCATGCCACAATTAGAGAATCTTATCAACTGTCCTTGTTTGATAGATTGCATTATTTTGCGATAGGAGACATACAGAAACACACAGCACAACTGGGGGTCCTAAAGAACTTAGAGCCTCAAAGGTCAGTAAGACTGAGGTGAGAGAAAAGACGCATCAAAAATTTCTGTAGCTTGAAAACTGTTGGGAGGGGCAGACTTAGACTGGAAGTTACAACATACTGACTCCAAGACTGTACTGAGCAATACCTCAGAGTAGCTACCACCTGGCACATTCAGACCTTAGCTTAAAATCAATTACAGACGTCTTACTAAGCTGGTCAAGGTTAGGGACAGAAGTGATTAATTCTGAAATATTGCTTGTATTTAATGTTCAAATAGAAATATACATTTTATATTATATTTGAAAACATTTCTATACTTAAATCTACAGTAAAGTAATTCCAATATTTTAATGCATGCCTGGGTGAAATGAAGCAGATCCAATACTCTGGATACTAGGTATGCTCTAGGCATTTTTAGCTTGATATTCGCTGTGCCTTCAAAGTCTGTGGACAGCTGTTAAGGCACCCACAAAAAGGTAAGAAAAACAAATCTACTGCTAACAGGCTTAAATTTGCTATACAAGAATCTGCACAGCTGTCGGAAAATTTTAAGAAGTGTACAAATCCAGAATGATGACCATAGCCTCAGGAATGTACAAGAGTTAACAAACAGCAGCAGTAGAGGAAATCTAGGAGATGAAAATGAGCAAAAGAATCCAAACTTCACTGGCCCAGTAAACAACCACGCAAGCTAACGCTGGTCACGAAAAGCACACAGGGGCACGATGTGAACAGCGTTATAGCCACCTAGCTCTAACCCCTGACTCCGAATGACCTGTTTGCATCTCAGATGCAACCTTTGCCAAACATCTGCTACTAAACTTGGAATTTGCTTATTCCTTAAATCACAAAGCTCCATACTAATAACAAATGAATTCTACAGTGGCTCTCCTCTGAATCACGTTATGATGTAAAGCTTTCATAATGGCAAAGACCTGGTCTAAATGCTTTTCTGCCTGTGTTATATGACACGGCAAAAAGGAAGAATGATTGATACATACAGAGCAGTAAAGCTGCTTCTGGCACTTCATGCTTTTAGGGCTTGTAACTGGGCAATAAGTTACAGAGCAGCAAAGTAGTAAGGTAACTCCATAGCTTAAGTTTTAAAAAATGATTTTTTTCCTATACACAGTTTGTTTCTAATGGAGGTAACAGGGCTTTCATATGGGAAAAAGCCCTTTGAAAGCTACACAGATGAAGGTCTTGGTTTGTTTTTTTTCTTCAAGTCAACAGATAAGAAGCTGTATTTTAGACTAATAAAAAAGACCATTTAATTTGGTTCTTAACATCAGCAAAAGTCCAGCTGTTAGGCAGACTGATGGAGTTTGCCCAACAGCTTATACATTCTTAACAAAAGGGAGTGAATAAAATATGGTTTAAGTACAGTCTCCCCATGAGACTAGACATACAGATAACAATGCAAAGCAAGTTCTCACATTATCATCAGTTACATATTAAATTGTACCAACACTGAACTCAAAATTTATCTAAAATATTTATTTTAAAGCATGAAAGTAAAACACTGGAAATAACTACAAGAAAATAAAGGAATTACAAATGCTATAGATGATTAAGCATGTAATTAAAAAGATACTTCAAATTTACTAAATTCAAATCCTACGTGCATTTCCTGTGGTGTACAACTCAGCCTGAAAAAACAAAACAAAACAAAAAACCCCCAATGCTATATACACTTCTCACAATCCCTAAATAAGTATCTACAGTTCTCCAATTCTACAAAGTAACAAATTAGACTTGTCATATGTAAATTCTTCTACACTTACGAACAAATCGGTAGTAATTTCAGTTTATACTTTTTATCTCTTAAAATTACATTTTTTTTTCTACACTGATTGCCTTGCTACGGTGAGAATATGCTATTTGGGGTAATGCTGTACATAAAAATTTCACATCACAAGAAGATATTGCTGAAATGGAAGGTGATGTTACACCTATATCATATACATTATCCAGTGACACAGCTCTTTTAAAATTCATACCTGAATATAACTTAAAATAAGACTTCTTCAGAGATACGTTATTTATAGCTATATAGTTGTTGCGGCATGGTAAGACTGCTGTTATAAAGCATCAGTATGCAGGATTTCCTCTCCCTGTAATTCTAGTACTTTTGCCATTCAGTGACAAAAGCAAATACACTGTCTTGACTCCTAAGCATTTTAACCCTCCCTCTTTTCCCTGAATATTTAAAGGTTATATAAACCATAAATAGTTAGTGTTTTTATTATGGACTATTTGGCCCCTGCACTAAAAGCTAGGGAACACAAAACACAAACTGCTCTAACTAGATTGATCTGTCCTTTATAGACTTTATTAAACAGTGGTACGCTTTTAAATAGTCACATTTTCTGAAATGACATATCATGAAGTTATCTTAAAAGCAAGAAAGCAAACATAATAAAATTCACTTGAAATGGTAAGCTAGCTATTATGCACTGTGCACTGTAAAACAGGAAAAATACTTTTAGTAAAGAATAGTTGACATGCAGTAAAAGGAAATAAAATTAAACTGATACTTAACAAGAAAGATGATTAACTTGCCTATTTTACAAAAACTGGTAAACACCTTTCATTTAAGAACAATTTTTATAGCTTCGTCTTAAGTAACAATATACAAGAGAACACCAAAACACCTTTATAGACACAATAAAACCATTGTTTCTTTTCAAGCTAGATACACAGTTTAAGACACCTGGACAGACAACTGCAATCACTTTAAAGCACAAACTGTTTGGCTTCCAATAGAGTAAGTTTTTTGGGGTTTTTTGTTTGTTTGTTTGTTTTCCTTCAAGTTGCATACGTACAAGGAAAAAAAAAATCTTAGTTTTATAGTCTAAATATTTTCTACAGTTTCATCTCTTTCATTTATAGAAACATGTGGAAACATCAAGTAAGAGTCACAAGAAGCTTACATTTTCCCAGTTTTCTCCTAACTGGCATGGGACTAATTCTCTGCATAACTAAACAATCCATGCCACTTCAAAATAATTTAGAAAACATCCTGTAACATTGCCATGTAATGGACAGTACCTTGTTCACAGCAGCATGCACTTGCTATATTATTTGAAACACAGGTGAGTGTATCCACGTTTGTGCTTTATTTATTCACACTGACTAAAGCTGCCTTTCAAAAAGGTCCCAGTAAACACACCGAACCCCGATTATAAATCATTTTCTGTTTCTGACGCAGAGCAGCTGCCAGGTTTCTGAAGCATTTTAATGTAGAATAAAGGCTAGCTGATATATGTATGCTATCTGCAAACATGAAATGAAAACGCAGTTCTCGCAATAGGAAAGTAATAATTAACCTGCACGAACTGCTGTCCGATTCATTTTCTTCTTCACTTGCTCTATCATCTGTTTCTTGTCTGTCAAGGACACGTGCACCTCTGCAATCTTCTGATGAGAATTCAAATGGAGCAATTTCTGAGGTGGATGCCATTGGCCAAGGAGGTGAATTCTGGATATCCTGTTGGCTGGACCTTCTGTAGCTAACTGATGTTAAAGGTAGGTTACCCGAATCTAAAAACTTTGTGCCAGCAGTTGTTACATTTTGTCCTCTGTTCCAGAAGTCTCCCTGCTGGCTTTCAGCTGCGGAGTTAGGGGCTGACGCCTGATGACCAAACCACCTCCATCTGATTTTTAAAATCTGCTTCACGTCAAACTCTTTACGAGAACCAGACATCCTTACTGAAAGCCAGTGATCGTCTAGGCAACAGGCTAAGAAGCAGTACACATAAAAGAAGATTTGTGCACCCAACCAAGACAAGAGAAACACATGCTCTGCCTGTCTGTGGCAAGCAGATTTTCTACAGAAGGAGATGAGAAAGCATTGCATTCACATAAAAAAAGCTTCTTTAACGGTATGTCATTTGAATACAAACAAAGGCAATAGACAGGAAAAATCCTGAGATAAAAAGAGGAGGTGAAACAGTCAAATCAATCAGGAAAAATGCTAATCAGTTTACCCTAAAAGCTCCAAGGCTGTTTCTGTTGCTCTCTTCTGACCATTAGGCTTCAAAAACACCAAACAGTATTCATTAAAGCCCTTTCAAGAGCTGAATACCACCCCCTTCTCTTAAACCACAAATGACAGAGAAGTAATTCCTGTACAGCATCTTATAATCTCTACTCTGTTAACTCTTGCTACTACGGAGGGGAAAAAACCCACAAAAAGCAAAATAAATTCTTTCTGTGCTGCTAAAGAATAAATTTCAGAAAAGACTTAAAACCAATCCAAAGACAACTGATTATACTGCGGAGAAACTGAACTGTAAATAATTCTTTTTCCCATTACAGGACACGCACTAACTTAAAAAGGACAAGAATAGCCTGGAAGGCTCAAGGGACTAGTTCTGAGTTACAGAGCCTTTCATCTTGATGTACTTTGACTGAAATCTAGGTCTGCAGTAACTGAAAATTTCTATCTGAAATGAGCTAATGGTTTCCATTCACTTACACATCACTGAAAGCAAAGGCAAGAAAAAGCTAACTTGTCACTGTCCAAGACACCAGAAACACCCCCTGCAAAACAGACAACAAAAGACTTCTCAAAAGGTTTCTGTCTAATCATATACAATCAGCTTTCCAGATCAGCTTAAAAGTACTGTGACTGAACAGTGAAAAAAGAGAGATGTATGCTTTTGAGACAGAATTCCCTTTCGATAGGTAATTTATGTAATGTATTAAAATACCCAACAAAAGTTTTTACTTGAATGAGGAAGATAAAGCCAAAGGACAAAATATACAATGACCAATTTACATTTCCTATGAAAACCAGCCTATTTCCTCTATGACATAGGGAGCTAGTTATGTATAAAATGTTGAGACTCATTCCAATCATATGCAAATAATAACAGCTTTAGAACAACAAAGAGGCACTGGATTTTATCACTCCTCGATAAACAGATTTACTTTTTCAAACTTCACAGTTCAGTTAGTCTGTTCAACTCTCCAGGATAAATATGCAACAAATTTGTAAGAAGGGCTTCTTTTCTACTTACATTTTTCATTAAAACTGAAAGTCACTATCTCTCAGATGAACATTATGAGCTACAAAATATGTGATCTTGTAATTAGGACACCTGCAATATTCTTTTAAACAGGTTATATGCAGAGTCCATATGAAAACTTAAACAGTGACCAACTTTACCAACCCCCCAAAAAAAGCTCCGTTTCATACTCAATGCCAGGAGTAAACCATGCTATTTTCTTGGGGACCACAATACTGAAAGGGCTAGTTTTAACCTGGGAAGCTCACTCATCATTGCCTAGAACACAGTTACTTACGAAAGTGCTTCTGACAAATGCCAGCAAAGCTCATTTCTATAGAAACAGCATTCCAGCTGTTCTCTACAAAGATGCTGTGTTTCAGAACGCGTACCTTGCCAGCATGCTGGCCTACCAGAAGCCAGACACCAAGGCCTCTGCAGCATGTCCACAAAACAGTTGCAGATACTTGAGAGGTGAGATGAGTAAGTAGGTAAATATACAACTGTTATAATCTTTGCTAGGGATTTCACTTAAACACAGACAAACAGGAAAATATTTAAGAAGGATAATGATATATTGGCACAAAAATTGTACAGATGTTTAACCAAAATGATATGACATGCAGATCCTACTCATCTTGTACAGATGCAGCTAATTGTTACAAGCTTAACTGCAATGTTCAAACACCATCATTTCTGTACCTGCAAGTTGGGTGAAACCACAGTGCAGCTTAAGAAGTAATAACAAATCGGCATCTTTTTATCTATCATTTCCTTATGTTTTGTGTTGGTGTCAGGTGTTCATCAAGGGTGGAGAAGCAGGACAAGCGATGGGTGTATTTGTTAACACTCACCACAGCAGTGGTATTTTAATTATCCATTTAACTATGAAAAGTAAGCTTTAAATACCTTTATTTCTGCTGGTATGGTAAATCCATTATACATAAGGACTGACCTGGATTCTCTCTCTTGTATAACAGACTCATTTAAAATTCAAACTGTCCCAGTACGAGTCTAGTAAGACAATGGCAGATTTGCCGATTCTAGTGCTTTTTCAGCACTTTCTCATGACGTACTGGGAAATACAGCCTAATTACTGCTATTCTTTGGCTGTGAGGCTATGGGCTCAAACAGAGATTAGAAAACAAAATGTACTGTAGTTTTAAGAGACCAAAACAGAAAACTGTTTTCAGTTTTCTTTAATTTTTCTAGTTTATACAAACTCTTGCTCCTCTACCCACTCTCCCAAATTACAGTTCTAAGACAGACTGCAAAAATATCTAAAATATTTCTGTTTCACATAGACTAGATACAAGTTTGTATTACAAATGACCAGATAACTACCATTTAATTCTTCAGTTTAAATTGACAACGTTACTCGGAAATAACTGAAGGCCTCTTCCTGCTCTGGACAATCTTTATTACTATGAATAATGTGATAGCTTTATCAGGTCCCCTGCTGGGAGGTGACAGGCTTTTGAGGAGATCTCAAATGATGAACTGTTAGGACTTTCACTTACCAGGATAACCCAAACGGTGCTCACAAGTCCAAATGCCCACCCCTAGTCTGTGGCCTCCCATCTGATGTCTTTCTAATGGACTAACACATTTCTGAGAAACCTGGTAAAAAGCTGAGCTAAATGGCACCATCTTAGACAAACACAGTATACGCACGTTTTGCAAGGATTTTGAAATATTTTTTCATTTATTAAGGCTACAGTTTTTGTTTAATGAAAAAACAAGAGTGCTTATGCCCATTTTTTTTTCTGACTTTTGTCACTGCTGCAGCTAAATAACCATTTGCTATTTTGTATTGAATCACAACAACATTTTAAATACGGGTACGCTGTCCTCTTTGGGAACCTAATTCTGTTCACGTTAGCAAGGTTGTGTAAGCTGACTGTGAAGACAATTTTGAGAACTCTGATTTTGACGGATCAGATTGATATTCCTAAGAGTGGAGCACCTGAGCATTTATGTACATAACTTCTCTCATATGACCAGCTCCACAAAGTAATAAATTCCTGCAGTCAGCAGTGGGGGACAGTTCCTCAGATTTTGCCTTTTGAACAAAATAAAAACATTTAAATGTATACCTTATGTTAAATCTGCAATTGTGCAAATAGATCATACCAAGAATATGGCATGATAGCTTTATAAATTGCTCTTTTTAAGACCTTCAGAACAGTTTATCTCCACAGAGATATAATTTATTTTTACTTGCTAAAAACTTTACTACGCTGACATTCTTTGATATTATATATGTTTATTCATACAAGTGTTGAAGGAAGATTGCAATCCAGCGTAACTAGTTAAAATGTAGAGAATATTTTTACTCTGAAGATACTTCTACTTTATATTTTGAGGGAAGATACACTAAATATTAAGTACATCACTGGAAAATATGGAAAAATATTATTTAAATAATCAAGTCTAAGCGCTTTTATCCATTATGACTTTTCCTTTTTCACTAGGAAGTCAGTTAAATTTTCAAATAAACATACATTTATGGAATATTTTGAGACACAATATTTGAATCTCAACACCACTTTTCATGGTAACATTTTTCCTTTCACTGCTACTTTTTGGCTTCAAAAAACTATCACCACTCAACTTCAGGGCAACTCAGATACAATATTTTCAAGGCATTGAGTCTGTCAAATGGATTTAAAATTATCCATTTTTAAATTTAAGATCTAGGGGCACAAAGGCTCAGCTAGTCCTTAGAAGATATTAATGAACCTTTTAAATGCCAATTAGGAATGAAAAATGTCAAAATAATTGGATAAAGTCTTTGTTTTGACTGCAAGAGTTGTTTCTCTCTTGAAAAAATACTGCTTAACAAAAGCATTAAATACAAAAAGATGTATTTTAGACAAAACCAGACTCATTAAGATGTGATAAAGTAGTATTGCCAATGTTTAGCAATCCTAGACAGGTACTCTAAAGCATAAGAAAGGTTCATTGACCATAAGATGTTCATTAATTAATCAAATACATACTTATAGTATTAAAAGGCATTAAAAATTTAACACTTTTTAAAATGAGATTTTAAAACTTTAAAATATTGAGGCATTAAAATAACTGTTCAAAGAAAACTTCTATAGACAAACCCCAAACTGCGATTCTGCTTATAACTATGCTTATGTTAAAAGAAATGTTAAAAGTTTACTTTCTTTTTTCTCCCTATTCCTGTGTTCCAGCCCCCAAATTACAGCGCTAGTTCAACAAAGACCTCAGGAAGATAGCTATGTTCATGCTCGCCCTGTGATTCTATAAACCAATAATCACTTCCTATCCTGACTTTTTTTAAGTGGTTCTCTTCTGGTTCATGGTCATGTGAAAAGTCTCTTACAGCAGCAACAGCACAGCTCATCCAGGAGAAAAAGAGGAAAATGCCCTACAGTTCCTGACTGTATGTACTTAAATTAATTGTTCTGACTGGCAGAAATTAGCTGCAGCCAAATTACCAGCACTACATCGCAACTTTCTGCCGCTCTGAATTGCACATTTCCCTTGAGAGGCGCAAGCCATATGTTTAGAAACACTGACTTTAGAGCACTCAGCTTAACAGTAGCATGAAAAGACCTGTACAGAGCAACAGCCTGGTTTGCTGTTTATTTTATTCAGACAAGAGGTGGGGGAGGAAAGGGAGAAAGATTTTTATATGTGATAGAAGACTATGCTGTCAGATCCTAGATGTTTTTAGCTCAAGTATCATACTGATTTGTTCACACAGAACAATAATTGTGATCAAAGACATTTACATTTATTTAACATTAAATCATTAGCACTGATTTCTGTCTATCCAAGTAACAGCCAAGCATTATCAGGAACTGCACCATCTACAAGTAAAACTGCAATGCAGAGCTATTCCTGAGTAAACAGCACAGTAAGTCCCCCCGAAGCTTATTCACCCTCGAAAGGTTTGCACTCTGATCCCCCAGGTCAGCTACGGTTTTTCAGTTAAAACTCATTTCTAATACAGAACAAACGTGAAAGGCCAATTCCCCAAATCACAAAACCAGTTTTATGTACCAAAAGGCTTAAGTAGCCACACAAAGATTAAGGCAAGCAAAAAGTTCCCAGTTCATATACTTCTGGAATACTAATACTGCCAATTCTAATGAAAACAAGGTAAAGTCATCAATCTAGAGACAGTAATACTCCAGCACAAATCACTCCTCTAGAAATGTCACTGTTAAGGGAAGAGTGGTAACAAAAACGCTGGTCTGCAGATATTCAAAGTCCTGCCTAAATTAAAGCCATTCTTTAGAATCAGTTTAGGAAGGTATTGCCTAATAAAGCTACAAAAGGCCATATACCACAGATTGAAGGATTGTGGTGAATCCAAACAAAATACATGGAGGTAGTTTCCTTTTTTCAAGATAATATAAACACGGCCAAGGTCACCTTTGCAGTCAAATTTCCAGGCAAACTGAAGAAGACATTTTTTACATTTTTCCAATCCAGCAGCAGCTTTATTTCACCACAAGGCATTCCGTTTTCCTCAAAAACCCACAGAAAAATGGGTAAAGAACAACACTACCAACATTGTCAACAGCAGAGCGTTGACACGGATGCTTGTTTGGTACTCACAGGTACCAAAATAACAGGTACTCACAGCTCTACATTAGGCCCCATATAGAAAACCACCAGATTACAACACAGTAAAAGAACAGTGAAGAAGCAGATTTGCAAGTGATACGATAGCGCTTCATGCCAGACTACACAGGCTTCTAAGAGAAAGACATAGTGGTCCGTGGGCGAAAAGTTTACACTGTATTTAAATGTCAAGCTATGCAGTGCCACATTGACTGAAGCAAAGTATTTCAAGATATAGACTTGAGCATTCTAAATGAATGATTTAACACCAAAATACATCTCAAGAGACTCATTATTTTCCTCTCAATGAGGACCTCTGTTTAATTAGCAGCCTCAGTTAACACCCCCCATGCCCTAATTGAGACTTTCAGCTGCATACAGGACAACATATGAAGATATAATATTTTATTACATATTTATAAAACAAACAGTGAGTGTTACCTCAACTGGAATTCCTGGTGTGCAGTTGATCACTGCAACTCAAAAATAGTGTTGCAGAATACTGGGTTCACAGAAAGACAACACATAATCAAAGTGTAAAACCAACAACCATCACACTAAGAGGCAGAATGCTTGTAAGAATCACACCAATGTTTATAAGTGTCAAATTAAAGTTTATGAGAACCACATTAATGTCTTATTAATATGAAAACCAGAACTTTTATTTAGTTTTAAGAATTAATGTTACATACATCTAGACAAGACATGCACCTTGGATATTTTAGGAATCCAGTTGTGCATAACATCACAGATTTCAAACAAAACTTCTCAAAAATCTTCGCAATATAGAATTCTACCACTGCATGCCCACCTGGAGCTGAATCTCACAAGGGACATGAAAGGCAACACAAAGGACTTCCATAGACACACAGGTGACAAAAGGAAGAGCAGGGAAAACGTGGGCCACTCACTAAATGGGGCAGGGTGATGTGAGGAATTCAACACATCAATCAGCTTCATGCTACTGAATGGAAATGTTACTCCATAACAGATTATTCTCATCTCCCTGCTAAATGAAATATTACTTTCATATTTTTATACATATAAGCAAAAGTAATAAGTACCTTTTAAATAAATACTTTAGAAGTGATTTGTGAGAACATTAGCTAAAGGATATTGTATATGCACAAGTTCTCCCCCCTCCAGTATAGCATTAAGATTTTCTATGCCAATTCTAAATATATATGATTCACTTCAGAACAACAGCATGGTACAAAACAGCATTTTTCCAATTCAGCCTGCCAGTGATGATTGCTCCTTATACAGTTCATTGAATACAGATGAAGCAATAACTACGCAAGAAATGTCACACAAATAAATTGTCTCAATTTCTTATGAAATATATGCATTATACTAAAGATTTTTAAAAGAGCATTTAAGTGTTCTGATTAAAGACTTGAGAGATGAATCATCATCAATCACCAGTAAAAATCCTGTTTATAATTAGACACACTAGCGGGCTGACAGATATATGTCACTAGCATTATCTTGTAGAGTAGAAAACCCAACTCCTTCATCTTGTTTCTCTGTAACAAGTGACCTTTACAGCAGCAACTGTAAATCTGAAATTAAGCACTGAAATGAGAGATCAATACTAGAGAGCAGTATTCATAATCAAACAGTCCCAGAGATATTTAAATTGGATCATACACATATTTGTTTATAAATACACAGTAAAATGCCTTGTATTACTTGTTTTAATTACAAGCATCGTATCTTGACAGTAGGTTTTTCATGTTACAATAAGCGTCACAAAGTCGTAAAAGCAACATAATTAGATTAGAAATGTTAATTAAAGGTTTCCATTGATTTTACTAGTGATTTTGCTCAAGGAAGTGTTATTAGAAAAAAAAAACCACACAGAACAAATCACAGTACATTTAAGCAGTCCTCTGCCTTGGGTCAATGTTGCTTAAAATAATATGTATCTGAGGCACATAAGGAAAAATATCCTTTAATTCTGTATTTGGATACTATTAAATCTCAGATTAAACTATGTATCAAGACACCATGTATTCCTAAATATAATCAGAAAACTAGTTTATTTGGTTCTCCATTCTGTCTCTGCAGTTTCATGCAGAAGTAATCTTAGGTTCCCCACTATTATTTATTTACAAGCTCTTCTAACAGTAACTCCAATTCTCTTGCATGCATCATCTCACATAGTCTCCCTCACCCACATGCACACATATCCCCCCTACTAAGTACCAGGACAGACAGGACAAGCAAATCCTTTGTCATATTCAGACTCAGAAGCAGACAGGCTCATCAGCTAGCAGGTCAAGTAGTGTTACTTACTTGGCCTTCCCCACCTACTCATATTTTCAAAACCTCGGGAATTTAAACACAATAAGGGCTCCATTCTGTCAAAGCTTGACTGAAATTGGCAAGTAGACAGAAACGTTATTAGGGAGGAACTGATAAACCAAAAGACAGAAAGCCAACTCATCTGGGGAACTTACAGACTCACACACAAGCTGTGTATCTTTTGCTTCCCACTACGCACAGATGTTTCAGCTTCAGTGGCTACATATCACCTAAACCCAGTATTTAGAAACAAAGTGGAAAGAAATCATAAAGTGGAAAGTATCTAACAGATAGATTGTTGTAACACAACTATGAGCTCCTACCCTTCCACATTTAAGTTGTGTAAAACTTAAATGACCTTGAGAAAGAAGGCAAAAATGGTAGAAATCTAGACGACCTATTAAACCTTTAAATCATTAAAGTACTTGCAGAGTTAACTGTTCAGCTATCCTAAGAGGAATACTGATCCTCATCTTAGCTACCTCACCCCTGTTTTTACAGGAATCCTAAAACGCCTTCTGTTCTGCACAGAGAGTGAGAAGTAGACGACAGCAATATAAATAATCTGCCAGGAGGAACACAGGATCCTAACCCAAACGGTTCGCACTCCCAGGGGCACGAGGTCCACTACCCAAGTGCCATGCTCAAAATAAGAGAAAACTCTTGAACCCAGATGATTAAGCTGTCTGAAGAAGGTGTAATTGAGAAAAACTGTCATTATTTCATTACCAAGTGGGGTTTTCTTGTTTTGTTTTGTTGTTTTTTTCCTCCTATCAACTCTGGCTAAATCTTAAGGGAAATACAAAACTAATATGTTGTACTACTGCATGTGGATCTCATTAGATTTAGATGGTCTGCAATCATTTGCCCATCTATCCTCCCCATTAGGTCAAAGTTCTAAGAACTCCTGATTTAGCTTTCACTATTTATAAAGAATATTTCTCATTCATTGAGCTTGTAAGTTTTCAAACAACAATGTTTAAATATTTACTGAAACTATCACTTAATCTGTTTTAAGTACAATCGCTCTTTGGACAAAACATCAGCCAATTTCTTATGCAAAGGCACAATTCAAATTTGTATTTGTTAATGAAAAAAAAAAATCTATGAGAAGTGAGAGGAGGTACAATATAGTGAAGCTGTATTATTTATCACTTGATCTGCCCACGTGTTTATAAACTCATAGATTAATTTTAGGTAATGACTTTTATTTACTTGGAAAATACTTCCAAGCTTAAAATTCTATGTTACTGGTAAAGAGCTTGCCAAGTTTTATCAAGTTATGATGACATCATTAAATGCTCTACTTTCTTTATGTTTTAATTACAGTTTGAATGCACAAGCTTGTGATTACATTTACATCCAAAGTATCATTTCTCTTACTGCATGTAAAAGAGCAAGCTTTAAACCTTGATTTCATCTTTGGCAAGGATCAAGTGATCATTCTTTTTAGAGTATTAGAAAACACTTTAGAATATCTACCAGACAAATGCATATGGATATAATGAATAATCCATGTAGAATGCTTTACTTATCTGGAAGGCAGTTGTCAGGCTAATAGCTTTTTTGTGCAAAAGTCAACATAAAGTGTCTACTCTGGTAACAAATAAAAATTTGCTTGCAAACAATCCAATCACCAAAACCACTGACAAAACCTCATCTTCCTGTGAGCTTCTCCTATGTCTCCTCACCATATATGCACTACTTGTAAGCATTTAATTAATTTGCTAACTCAGCCATATTACTATTTGTATTGTTTACAGTTCAGGTTAGTAAATCTCTCTGAACTTGTTTCTTGCCTTACTGTACACTATGAATACGTATCATATCACACAGCCAAGTGCTGTGAATATTTCATCTGTTCTATGGGTATACTTTAGCCTGATTTTGACAAGTTCTGTTGGCTCTGAAATTGAGGCTACATTAGCATAAGAATGGTTTGCACTTTTTTAAAAAAAATATTGATATTTCCACCCAAATCAACTCAAATCTGTACTAGACAGATTGTATCATCAACATCTTGCCTATATAGCCCATATCAAAACGTTATCAGTATTTTCTCTTACAGTTTCATAATGTATTGGAGAAAAGAGGGGAGGAAAAGATGGAAGACATGTCAGAAAAAAACAGCAGAATTTTAAAAATAACCTAAGAGGTTTGAGATAATGTAGTTCTCTCATGTTGGTTTTTTTTTGTTCTGAATAGCTATGATTGCACAATAGCTTAGCATTCTTCAAAATAAATTTTTGAGAGCAGGATGGTATGAAGACCTGGCCACAGATTTTTTTCTTTTCTTTTTCTCTTAATTGCCCTTTCCCTGTGCATACAGAACATGGATTCAAAAGTGTCAGAAAAAAGGAGTGCTTAGAAAGTGAAACTCCTTCGAAACTGAGTTTGAAAGGCTGGAAGATCTTCCTGTTCAAAGTCCATATTAAAAATGTTCTGTGTAAAGAGTTTGTGCAGTTGAGAATGTGGCCGCCAATAAGCAGCACTGGCCATGAAAGGGTTACAAAACCGTAAGCAGATCGCACTACCACACCCTCTCAGCTACCCTGGAAAAATTGTGTGAAGCGGGGAAGGAAGAATAGGAAATAGATTCTACTCTAAGTCCAGCTTTTAAAATATTCTGCCCATTAATTAAACTGATTAAAAAAGATGAAAAGAGAGAACTTCAGGGAAACTAGTAGGAAGCAGACAGAGCAGAAATAGCTTAAAACCAGAAACATTTCACTCAACTAACTGTAAACTTACAACTGCAAAGTTGAACTACTTTTTATGTTTTGTGTTCAGCATTTCAAGAGATTTCTTCTTTTTTTTTTTTTGGTAATTGCTATTAATATGGCATTTCAGAAGGAAGCTGAATATCAGATACTAGTTAGTAAATAAAGTATTTCCTGCAGAGTCTCTCTTCTCACAGGTTTAAGTTCTAAACAGAACTGAGATTGGAAGGGAGTGATTTATTTTTAACCAAAGACAGGATTCTATAATCATAAAACAGAGCGGTTACAGAAATGATCATGGTTCTGGCCCCATAATACCCAGTGTGTCACAAAAGGAATTAATTTTTCATTTAATGTTGTCCTTTCCAGTGCTACTGGTGTAATGCTTTGCCAAGGTGAGAATTACTTTATTGTTGGAGAGAGAAAGACTACCTAGCTGAACAAAGTCTTCAATTGCAACCCACAGGAAATAATTCAGAAAAGACTATTAGAAACAGGTCTGAAAAATATGAAGTTGTCCACAGCACTCTTGTTAGTTATTTAGGCTTTCATTCCTTTTAGGTAAGACACATTCTGCTCCTCCTCTCCCTCATATAAAATCCAGTAAGTGTACTCATGAGAAACACCTTACATTTTCAAGATGCTTTTCAAAGGCTTAAAAGGCTGTAATTATGCAAAGCACTTGCGCAAGCTGTGGCTTTTTGCAACTGTATGGGGTGACATTTCTCAAAACTAAGAAGGTATTTATCCCATAAGTAGGAAAGCACTTATATTCTATATCTAAAAAGATGCCTAGAACAATTGATGTACTCTTTCAAGACATGTTCATCCCTCCCCTGAATGTGTAATATGGGACCACAGGAGTTTTCACAAAATAAAAGTAGAAAGTTGATTTAAGTGGCAATTTCTTGAATTGGAAAGTATAGCAAATTTTAAGAAAGTTAGTTAAATTCTTGTTAAAAATTAAATTAAGTTAAATTATTTTCAATAGAGCCAATACAACACATACTGACTATTTTGACAAAAGTATCGGTTAAGGCAGTGGGGCAAGTCTATCCAGACGCGTTTTAGGAGAGCTGAAGCTACTGCTCTACCTTAAATTTCACTGTTCTACAAAAAAATGTTTTACAATTTTATAAACAGTTTTCCATGAATTCTGAAAATATGATGGATGCCCTTGTAAGAATCCAAGTTACTAATCAAAAATTCTTCTTCAAAGTATATCCTGTTGTTATGGAAGACAACCAGATTTTTAACAGCAGTTGCACTTAGAATTGCCAGAAGTAATTAACTGGCAAAGTATTCCTCTGAACAGATTGAAATCAATACCTCTCTCAACTTTACAGAAACTTGTCCTCTGGAAGAATGCCAACAGAGTCCATAAGATATAATTATTAATCAGCAGTCCTACTTGATAATTACTCATTCAACCTTGCAGTAAAACAGGAATAAAGATTTCTCCCATAGTGATCCACCTTTTCAGTCCCTTCTCTTTGGAATCCCTTTTGGCATTTGCTTCAAATTCTTTTTAAACGTCCACGACCACTAGAGGAAAAGGCGCATGTCTTTTTCTGACAATCTGGAGGGGTCGGCTATCTCGGTAAGTGGAGCTACCACAATCTGAACTACTGCAAAATAATGAAAACAAAAAGTCTGTTCTCAAAATAATTTTTGGGGAACCTTAGTGGTGCTAATAATTTTTAAAGCTCAGAAAAGTGTTGACACCCTCTATGATGGAAGATACCAACAAGGATATAAATTGACGGAGAAGGGAAAGAAATATAAAAAGGGAAAAAAAGGAAAAGGAAAAAAAGCCTGAGAAATAATATTATTTCCTGGGAAATAATAGGCTTTATTTAATTTCTGGTCATAAAGTCAGATAATAATTTTCTGATTATCACTGCTGTTGGGTCAACAGGTTGTCTGTGAAAGACCTCTAAACAGACAATGGAGAGGACAGATACAATGGCGTCAATATCTTTGTAGACAGAGCTGAATCTCAAGGCACCTGAAGAAAGACCAAGTGACAATTGTTTGAGTTTCATTCTCATGTTCTTTATAACCCTATGCTTTTAATTTATCAGACCTGAGTAAAGACAGAGGAAGATAGCAAGCTTAAGCAGGTGTCTCCCAACCTCCATCTGGGCACTAAGTTTGCAGCATCAGGTACCAGAAGCATCATTCTGCTATGCCAAACTAAAATATTTGGTATTGATGAGAGCAATGCAGAGTGAGAAAGAGGTTCTTGTTTTGGTGTTACATAAGCCTGCACTGAAGGAAAACACACAGCAGACTAACACAACACTAAACACTCTCCTGTTGTTGGCACTGATTATTACCATAGCTAGTGCCAGTGGTTTGACTGCCAGTTACTTGCCACAGTCTGTACCACTTTGGCAACCATAAACTTGGAACAAGCTCCCTTAGGTGTCTTACAAGCATTTTCTTCTTTGGAACCAGAGAAATAGGAATGCTGAAGGGTTATTTTGATATATGTTTCTAAGTATAAGAAGCTTATAAGAATGAATTTCACTTAGCCCAAATACTCAGATATCACTCTGGGCTAAATTTATTTGGAACAGACTTCCTGTTATTCTAGCATGAACTGCAACATTCCTCTAGCCTTCTTGCTCCTGGAAAGCTAGTCAAAGGTTACAGCCCCCAAAAATACCATCAATAGCACTATATACTATGCCAAAAAGTTTATTAAGAACCAGAGAGATAGAAAAATACAAAAGAGAACAAATTAAAACAGCTACTGTTAAAAATGTTATGTACATGGTAAATTGCCAGTGATGTGACAGATGGTGATGCAGATAGTGAGAAAGACCACTTCTGTATTTGTATCATGACTTTAATAAATTCTAGACAATAAAGGAGTATCTTTCTTTATTAACAATCCTAACCCAGAGAGACCTCAGTCAAGAAGGCAGATTTTTTTCATTTTAGTAAAACCTAGTATTCCTAAATTAATTGGACTGCTTTTCTCACCCTCACCACTATTTTTTCAGCAGTATTTTACTTCACAGAGAGTTCAGATAAAGCTAGATTATTGAATGTATTCATGTTTTCAACATTCTTTTATCCCTTTGCTTTGTGTAAATGTCAAAGCTATTCCCTTTGAAAATTACTTTAGCTTAGAACAGTCTTACTACTTTCCTGCTAAAAAAAATGAAAGAAAGTGAAAGACAGTCAGCATTATTGAAGTAATGAGATTTGACTGTGCAGTTGGTGGGCCTCTATTCATAAGCATTTCTCTAATGCTTACAGATTCAGTATCAACTTTTCCTGTTTTTCCTAAAATGATTAAAAGATTCAAAGTTAGAGGTTTCTCATGCATTTTGAAAAGATTAAAATTGAACTTTATAGTAATACTGAGTCTTCTATAAAGCATGCTTTGATAAAGAGCAGAAGTGATGAAATCACATAAAAATGTTCCAAACACTAGGATGTGAAGTCCACAGAAGCAAAGTCAGCTCCTGCTTGTGTATGCACACCAGAAGGAAGCCCTCACAAGATGTACAACACAAAAAAGATGAAATTTCAGGTGTAAGAAAGACCCAGTACCTTTGTAGGCTACAATCTCATTCCTTGTAGCACAACTTACTGTTAGAATTGAGAAAATACAATAATTACCTATAACACCGGAATGATCTCTAGGTGTTCAAAGAATCATGTAGTTCCATTTGTCTTCCTCTTTCCAAAAATTTGAGGTAGCAGAAAAAAATCTAGAGGCAGAAAAATAACAGAGCAGACAATTAAGAACCAGCCATTGTGGGGGGGAATCTTGAAAGCAGATTGCTTACTCTATTCAGATAGAACTTTCTTCCATTTGTCCTGTGATTCCTAAACTTTCTGAGAGCATGTCACTGCACAACTGTGACCTTAACTCTTTCCACAACTTCAAGTTACATACACATCAACAAAGACTCCAAAGGAAGATGGGAAATTAATATGAAATTTGAATACATAAAGTCTGAAGAAACACTGGTTTACAATACAGTTGGGTTGTTTGTTGTTTTTTTTTAAATAACCTTAGTGCATTTTCACCCCTATCTTTGGCTACCCATAGTTCTATGAAGGCAAGAGCAGTGAAGAATTGCTCTAACACATGGAGCACTTAAACTGAACACTGTTGCCAAAAAGTAACATTGACTGACTGTATTGGTGAGTAAAGCCAAGCACCACCACTAAACACGCCTCAATAAATGGAGCACCTCTATAAAAATTCACACTTCCTCTTACAGTGGTTCTCAACCCTTTCCTATGTCAGGTCACTAAAAGTTTTCCAGCCAAGGTAAGACCTCTATTCAAAAAACCTCTGCTGCTGAAACAGTACATCTAGTTTTGGCTCAGCACCAAACAAACTGACTATGTGCACCTTAAAGTGAAAGAAAACACAGCCCCTTAGGACACCTGCATGCATAATGTGATACCTAAAATTTGACCTCTCGTGGTCTCATGTTTTTTACTAGAAACCTTCTAGTTGTCTGAATAGTAACATCACCTCATTCTTGCATCTGAAGTACATAACCTCATCCTCACTGTACGATAGGTTTTTGAGGCCATACAGCCAATTAATACATGTATTCATGGTCAATAGCTGTTTTGCTGGCAATTTTGAATGAAAGATTTTTTGTATGAAAAAAAGCAAACGGTGGATAGTTAGGTTTTTAATTAATGCATTCTTCTTCTTGATAAGATTGCTATAATAAAAGACAAACTTTCCCATTGTAAGAGTTTTGTAAGGGAAATGTAAAATCACATTGTAATTTCTTAAGAGCTCTAGAAACTTTCATTATTGGGTCATGTTTTGTTTGATTAGGTAATCATCTTTACCACATCATGAAACATTGAGTTACATCAACAAAACTCAGACATCAAGACAACCAAGGAATAATCTTTTTAAAAGCACTGGTGGTACAAAGTCTAGAGAGCTGGAACTTCATTGATATGAATCACAGAATTGCAGAATCATAGAGGTTGGAAGGGATTTCAGGAGATCATCCAGTTCAACCCCCCTGCCAGAGCAGGTTCCCTACAACAGGTTGCACAGGAAAGTGTCCAGGTGGATTTTGAACATCTCCAGAGATGGAGACCCGACAACCTGTCTGGGCAGCCTGTTCCAGTGCTCCAAAACCCTCACAGTAAAGAAGTTTTGCCTTAAGTCTGTCTGAAACTTCTGGTGTTCCAGTTTTTGCCCATTGCCCCTTGTCCTGTGACTGGGCACCACCAAAAAGAGCCCGGCCCCATCCATTTGGCCCCCGCACTTCAGGTATTTATAGACATTGATAAGATCCCCTCTCAGTCTTCTCTTCTCCAGGCTGAAGCGTCCCAGCTCTCTCAGCCTCTCCTCATAAGGCAGATGCTCCAGGCACTGGAGCAACGGTTCGCAATTATTGTTTGACCATAATGGTCTATTGGAAGATTTTTTTTATCTTCACTCAATCTATTTTCTGTTTTAAATTTGCAGTCATTGCATTTCTGTGAAACACAATGTGTAAAACTCTGCCACCATGGAGGAAACACACTGGCTCTGGTAGTGGGCCTGCTCATCCAGAGGACATACTTGAGGGATGGTTCAATGAAGCTGACGCATGGCAGAGGAAAACACTATCTGACTCAGATCAGGTTTATTATTATTTTTGTTCTATCCTGCTTTATGCTCCTTAGCATTGTTCAGCAAGTGGAAAACAGGAAAAACATAAGATGGGAACACAATCTCCTCTATCAGGAATGCACCTACGAAGTTAAAGAACAAGGCTTTTTTAAAAATTCATCAACATATGCCTCTGGAAATTCTTATGCAAAAATGTCTTCATGAAAAGTGATCAGAGATCTTTTCTGGCAAAATTAATGAACTGCTCATGAAAACACATCTTGTGATCTGTTTTTCAAAAGGATACATCCCCACAATACATGGAGTTTGTCTAGACACAAAAGCTACACTGACATAACCATGAGTCCAATTTTTTATTCCTATTCAGGCTAGTAAGAAGACTTGAATGGCAATTTTTACTTGAAAATAAGACTGTACTTGGAGTTTAGCTTATATAATTTCATAATTAACTTTTAACTAAAGGAAGCCAACAAACCCAAGCTTCCCCTTTTTACTGTTCTGACATTACTGGCTAAAAACCGACATTACCCTGATAATGAGCCATAGGTGGCTTGACTTCAGCTGGACTGCTAAGCCGCATTACTGTTTGCACAGCTAACCCAGCGTGAGCTCAAAGCCCAAAGCCACAAAAAGCATCTAAGGAAAAACATGAACCAATAATATGCATAAATAGCAGTCGTTTGATGTTCAACACTTGAACTTCTTTTTTTTTTTCCCCCCCGTGTAATAACACCACTCCTTATTTCGGTGACTTGGCAGTCGCTGCCCTACTCTGTTCGACCGGTCTCAAAAAAAAAAAAGTTTTTTCTCTATTTCATACGATGGCCGTGAAGGTTGAGAGGCGAACAAACGGGCAAACACCTCACAGCCCACTGTGCTAACTGCACTTCTGCCGGCTCTTCGCTCTGTACGCTTCGAACCGAGCCAGCCCCGGGGCTCCCCCGCCCGCCCGGAGGGACACAGCCCCCGCCCGGGTCCCCGCCCCGCGGGCAGCCCCCCGCCCTGCACCAGCCCGCCGCCTCCCCGCTCGGGTGCCACCACTTGCGCCGGGCCCCGCCTGGCGGGGCTGACACGGCGGCGGGGCGCGGGCACCCGGCCCAGACCGCCCTCAGCCCGGGGCCCGTCCCCCGTGTGTCCCCCCCTCCGCCCCCCGGGGCAGCAACCGCACGCCGCTCCCCGCAGCCGGCAGGGAGGAGAGAGCCCTGCGAACGGAAGGGCGGGAGCCCGCCTCTCGCTCGCCCTCGCCCTCCTCCTCGCTTTCTCCTCCCCCTCCCGGCAGCCCCAGACCCCCTCCCCTCGCTGCGAACCCCGACCGCCTTTCTCACCTCTCACCGTCCGGGAAGGGGGCGAGGATGGGAGGGGCGGGGAAAGAAACAAAACCGCCAGGGAGGCCCCGGCACCCCCCTCCCCTCCCTTCCCCGCCCGCTCCGCCCCGGCGGCAGCCAGCGCTCCCACTCAGCCGGGGGAGGCGGCGGGCACTGAGCGATCCCTCCCCACCGCTAACGGGTCCCCATGGGCCGCGCTCCCGGCCCCTCCCCTGCGCGCTCGGGCGGCTCCGGCCCCAGGGCCGGCCGCGCACGCAGGGGGAGGGGCGGGGCGGGGGAAGAGGGCCCAGGGGCGGGGCGGGGCGCCGTGCCACGCCCCCACCCCGCCCAGCCTCCGGCCCCGCCCCCTGCCGCCGCCAGCCAACCGCCGGCGTCCGCGCGCCCGAGGGCAGAGGGAGCGCGTGGTCGCGTGTGGCGGGGCGGGGCTGTGGCTGCTCCCCTCGGGCTGCGGCGGCCCCCGCCCCGCGCTCCCCCTGCCGGCGGGGCGGGTGGAGCGCCAGGGGAGCCAGTGTCCTCTTCCGTGGGGTTTCTCTTGCTGAACCCCGTGAAAGGCCTCGTCCCGCCCCTGCGTACCCGCGCCTGGCTTCTAAACCCACCGAGCTAAGCGCTCCCGTCACTTCCCACTCCCTCATTTAAGTGAATGTGACATTTAAGTGCAGTGATGCACCACGCAACTGTTCACCTCCCCTCAGAGCCCCGGCGCCGTGTGGGGCTGAGGCAGCCTGTGCTCACCGTCTCACAGGCAAACACGCTCCAGCCTTTGCTGGCCTTGTGACACAGCGCCTCACTGCTGACCTCTGCCACCCAAAGGTAGAATAATTTTACAAATTAATAGACTGTGTGACAGTCAGATGTGCCTGCGACCAATAAAACTGATTGAAGGGCGCTCGAGATCATTGCTGGGGCGTGGCGGTACGCGTTTGACACAGCAATGATGATACAGTACTTTCTTTGCCTAATTCTGTAAGGAAATTTGGCCTGCGTGGCTGTGTGCCCTTGTCTGTCTGCCAGTTCTCATCCTGGCTGACTTTAAACAGTTTAAATGATTTTAACTAAGTTTGACCAAAGGACAGAGTTTTCAGAGGTACTGATTGTTCCAGCTGTGTAAAAATGGAACTAGCCAGGCGGAGGGCAGCTTCCCCCACGAAGGGAAACCCGCATTGTTCACTTCAGTTGCGGGGTCAGGCTGCACACGCTCACGCGATTCAGCCGGTTTACACACGCACAACTGCTAAGGGTAATAGTGTCGAAAGCTTAGGGTATGCCTGGGATGTGTGGAGAGATCGTACGTGTGCCTCCTGAACTCAGAAAATAAACTAAAATGTACTATCACAGTGGCCCTAAAATAGATATGCTCCATCTGCTTACTGCCAAGTTCTTGGAAACCTTCTGCTGTAGAATCTGAAACTCAACATATTCCACAGGCTATTATTATGTCAGGCCGAACTTGAGTGTCATCCTGTAGGGCAATTTCTGTTCTGACCTTGTGCAGTACCAACAATGACTGATGAAAGTCTGAATGTAACAGAAGGGGATAGATAGATATTACTTGGCAAAGTTCTGTTACTTTCCAGTATTTTCTCCATTCCTTCTGGGCAGAAAGGATGAGTGAACACCATGCAACCTTGAAAACAGGAAAATATAAATAACTGATAGGGAATGCAGGGGCAATGCAGTCTCTCACAAAGCAGGGCCAATTTGCTAACAGATGACAAAAATAAATTGTGCAGTAGGTGTATTTTACTTTTTAAATTCATACCTTTGTTTTTTTGTATCCTTATTACTTCTGTTGTGCCTGACTGTCAAAAACAGTAATTCATTTTGCATTGGTTTCGTTACTTTCCTTGCATAAAAGAGTTACATTTAAAATATAATATTGACAAATTTATATTCACTACAGCTCCATTAAGAGTCTTTCTATAGAATAAATACTGTATTTGCTTCCACCTGTCATACTCATCTTCTGCGATAACTAGATGCCAAGAAGGGCATTTCAGGTTTCTTATTTTGATTTCAATAGCATTGCTTCATTTTGGTAGTACTCAATATTTAATGGGCTGTGGGAAAAATACTATAGCAGAAGAGAGATTTCTGAATTAATTATATCCTTCATACTGTATATACTCTATATTTAAAGTAAAATTGTTTGGTTTTGCATATGCATTATTCATAGTACTTTCATTTGTAACTTTTCAAAAATCTTTGCAGTCTCATCTGTAAGAAGAATTTATGGAACAGACTGTCAGACCTTTAACTGGAAAGTTTAGCTGAAAAATTGTGACTACAATGTGTAGGATTAGTAATGGCTCTATCCAGTCTTCTTGTGGTGTAAAGGATAGTAACATACACACTGAAGTCACTCTACAGATTGGCAACCTATCTGTTGTCTTTTAAGAATTCAGCAGCAATGATAATATGAACATCTCACACTCAGTTCATTGCACTTAGTACATCACCTTTTTGCCAGATCAGAAACTTTAAGTTGTAATTATCAAATAAATAGTCTATTAAAGTCTTAAAGATTCTGTATTACATAAAATTATATTCCTCTGGCCCCAATGCTTGTATATATAAATAAAACAATAAAATCTCCGTATCTGGCTCATGTGGTTCTGACTCATTTTTATAATGAGGGTCTGACTAATTTTTTTTTAAATCTTCTGGGCCAAATGAGAACAAAATTGCGGCACAAAAATGTTTCATTTGCTGTTTAGATGGCATATGATAGTGGCCATTAGGGGGTGATGTTCCTAAAACAGAATTACCCCAAATCAGTAAAATAGTTTCCATGTGTGATTTTTCTCTTGTTTTCATCGTGGTACATGAGTTTTATCTTCAGCCTATTAATTTGAATTGTCCTCATCTATGCCAGTGTAAGAACTGAACTTGGCTTTCTACAACTTAACAGAACGAGAAGTAAAAAGAAAAGTCATATTAGAAAAAGGAAATGAACAGGCGTTATTGTGCATAAAAGTCTGCACTAAGTTAAAAGCTAAACCAGGAAGGAAGTTACCACCACTGTACTAGATGGGAGTGCTTCAGTGACATGTGCTTGAGTGACATGAGAAAATCAGTACTCTTCAGATTAGTCCTAGGAATAATTACCATGTTTATTTTATGTTTACCTGAATTTTTCAAAATCCATGAAGGTGAGTGATCAGCTTTTAAAATAGCATTTTATTTATTCTAAAGTCTGATTGCAATTTAAAAGTTGTCACGTGCTTTCCTAAAAGCAATGTTTAGGATGCTGTACTCATATGGACTTTGCAAAGCATATACATTTTCTTCATTAGATTTTTAACCAACAGAGTTAATTATATGTGGTCATTTGAACAGAGTTTGTCATTGATTTATGTACATAGAAAAATTTTTGGTAACTATTTCCATACAACTGTACTTTTACTATCTTCATCATGAAAAGAATACTTAAGATACGTATGGTGCTTAATAGCAGGTACTCATGTCTTAAAAAAATAACTTTTTCTAAGTTTCTAAATGTAAATGCCTATAAAAGTTTGTACAATTACTGTCTGGAATGAGATACTGTCTATGAAAGAGATATGCAGTGGTAATCTGACAAAAAGTAGAGTGGAATAGATGTAACTGAGTGAAGCAAATCTTTTAACATAAATCTCAAATACATCTAGGGGATCCTAAAGGTCAGTACTAGATTTAGGATGAATGCAAAATATATGTGTGTAAATTATGCATTCAGTGCTTTCTTAAAAATCCATAAATAAATTAATATTAAAATAGTTTTGTCACATCCATTCTTAAGTAAGCTTTTGAATAGATCAATGTTATAATAAAAAGCATCCCTTTTAGACAAATTATGTGTGCTCTCAGGCATCATGAAATGAATTATTTCTGAGGCATAATTTTCTGGAAAAAAAAATCCAGATTAGGTCACTTATATTTACATTTCTATTTTCATTAACTGTGGGAATAAACATGACAGTAACTAGAATATAATTTGTAGATTTTTATAGTTTATAAATGAACAAACCTGGTAAGCTGTCAGAAGTTTTGAGTATCGTAAATTTGATGAGTCAGTTTAAGATATTGGAATAATTAATGTTTCACTTCCATGCAGAAGTAATCAAACTATTTGTTAGCAAAAACGATGCAAATAAACAATTACATGACTATTACCAGAAGAAAACCTTGACCTTACTGTCAAACATCAAAGAGTAATTGCATTTTTCCACAATAACTTTCCCAGATTGCTCTTATTGGAGATGCTTTATTCTGCAATAGCGTGATCACTCCAATTCTAATATCTACATGCAATCTTAATCACAATGTGTCTGAAATAAGATTGGGAAGTGTATGAGCAGAATACAGCACAGAATTGTATTTGGAAAATTGGAATAATTGTAATGTTTTGGACATTCTAAAAACTGTATAACTATGTAACAGACAGTATAACAATGTTCAAGTTGCATGAGAAAGTAAATATGTTGAACTATTTATTTTGAAAATCCTTCTGGTTCATTGAAAACCTGTTGGAAAGTGTTTTTGTTCCAGATGTTGTGGCAAACCCAAGATGTATGGAATTACTGTGCTGTAGATGTTTCAAATTGGTGGTTACCCCATGAAGCCTCACCACACCGATTTGTTGTCAAGAAATCTTTGAGAAATGAAACACAGTCACTGCATATTCCTCTGTGGGGGGTTCCGAAATGAGTGTCAGAGACCTCCTCATTCCACAGGCTTTTCTAAGATCTTCATGTTTTTAATATAACCTCTGAAATGGCAGGCAAGCAAAGTATACAGATAGAAATAAGTGAAATTTGGATGTTTTATTCCCGGGGAAGCTCCGGCATTTATTTTCATTCTGGAGTGGCAATAAAAATTGAAATTTCTCATTAAACAGAAATTTAGGGGGAAATAAATTTGTGAAAAACCGAGCCTTTAAAAATTTATCAAAAGAACACAGTTCATCATTGCCAAAAGTGAAATGTTTCCTCTATATTTGCTAAACAACCCACTTGCTTGGTTAGGAGTCACTGAACCTTTTAACTACACTGCTTTAGAGCAAGAGGTTGTCGTTTCAGAGCCTGAAGCTCTCAATCCCAGTCCTGTCCTCTGCATCCAGCTACTTGATGGAGTGTATCTCCTTTAATCTATCAGTTGTGTGTTCTCCTGCTTGTACTGTAGGCCTTGTATCTTTGCAATATTATGTGACGACTATCATTTCTGTAAGGAAGTAATAAAAAATGCAATCTTATATACTGATTAATTAATTCAAAACAGAAAACCACAGATCAAATGAAAAAAAAAAGTCAAGCCAATCCAAAATGAAATATTTATGTTTTTCTTAACAGGAAGCAAGATTTTTACAAGTTCAGACCTTCCCTGTGAATAATTTCATTTTAATGGAGTTGGATAATCTATGGAAACCCCCCCTGTTAATAGAGGCTTAACAAAGGAATTCTATAATCACAGAATTTCCTAACATTAAGCATGCAGGTTACAGATCTTGAATATAAAGCAGTTTCCTAGAGATACTTTGCATGGTTTCATCTCAGTGATCCTCTTAACTCTTCAGGCTGTTTGTGTTCAGATTTCACAAACCCTTTCCACATCTCCAGCGATGTTTACATTTGGGAGGGTGCTTCCCAGCCCTGCAGTAAGGAGGAAGCTTCTTGTGGGTACGGCTTTGTCTGCCCTGTAATCCACTGGAAAGGGTAGTCTTTTTGCAGCCCTACTTCCAGTGTTCAACAATATATATCCCTGCCTAGAAAATCCACCACCCTGTGAGTTGGAATGCTAGATGGTTATTAGAATGGCTTTCTGAGTAGAGAAAGAAGATGGTGAGCACCCTCCCTAACAGGACAGCATTCAGACCTTTTACATACCTACCACATGGCTCCCAGGCAGCTCTGGAGCAAACCTGTCTAGCTGGTGTGAAGTCCCAAATGGACTTCATAATGCTGTGTGTAGACTGCTGTCACAGCACAGTCAGTGGATTCCCAAGTCCACGTGCAAATTTCTTGGTGAAAGGAGTATGGTAGGGAATTTCCATTAGGTGACCTGGTGAGCTGTAGCAGTGGTATTAGACTAGTTGCTCAGATGCACACACGCCTTGCCACAAGAACAGGGTAGGCATTCAATTTCTGCTCCTGGCTCATCTCCACAGAGAAGCTCTGCACAAAATGCCTCTGTCAGCTGGATGAATTTGACCTCAGGAGCCTGCTCCACTCCAGGTTGCATGGGTCAGATATTAAGTGTTTTCAGGAAAATATTTTGACTTGCCTCATGGGAAGATCAAGCCCTAAAGTTTGTCTGACATGTTTCCGTTTTGTGTTAAAATTAGTTATTTTTTTACCTGCATAGGATGTGTATTTGACCTTTCCATTTATTATGTTTTATAAGGAGTTTATGACTCTCTGATGTACTGTTAGTAAAGTGAAGATAATTAACTTTGGCATTGGATTTTATTTCTGTATCCTGTCTGAAATCCTTCACTGAACCATTTCTGAGGTCAGCCTGCTGCAGTGTGAGCACAGGTGGCCTGCTGAAGCTGTCAGATTGCAGCTGAGCACTGGAGCAATTAAAGGCTATGTTTTTCTCTATATACATAAGGATTTACGAACATATTACTCCAGTTACTCGTAATTGGAGTTAGATGGAAAATTTCTTCTTCACAGAGATGCAAGGGTACTACCAGAATTGTAAGCTCAGCTACAAAACTATAGGTTAGTGCTGCATCAACTCTGGGAAGTGGTTATTTGTATTCTTAAATACATATTTCATGTTGGGGTCCCAGAAGTTTTTTATTCTTAAATTTTTTTTCATGTTGAAAAAATAGTTCAAAGTTAACCCAAATAAAAATGCATGATTTGTACAGTAAAGTCTTACTTTAATGTGGAAGACAACTAACATAATGCTTATTAATAATTAATTCTGTGTGGTTTTTGCTACTTGCCAGAACTGCATTAATGTACTCTAGCTACAGTAATTTGATACTGAAATTTGACAGTGAATACCAAAGCCAATGGTCATAATTAAGATTTGTGTTTGTTGGCTGATTATAAGAGAACATGAAGGGTGTGGTTGGAGGATTCAGCAGCATTTCTATGTATTTTCAGTGCATGGCTTCAATGTCATTGGAAATAAAGTTTTCATTCTGATTATAGCTATTTTACAACATAATTACACCGGTGCGTTGCAACTCCACGGTTCCAGGGCTAAGTTCCCTCCCCAAACATGAGTGCTTTCATCTTCTTTTCAAGTACAATCAAATTGGAGCAGCTTTGAAACAGGAATGTGGCTAGATACCACCACAAATTCAAGTTAGTATTGCAAGAGATTTCATACAATTCATCAATATAATCCAGCATCGAGGCTGTGGGAAGGATCTGTGCTTGCTTTCTCTCACTTGTTGATGCATTCAATATGCTGCCATAACTCTTAAGAAAGTGCATTTCATCGTAAAATGGGTAAAGGATCTATTATATGATGCTTCCATGCACGCATGCACGTATTTCTCTGTGTGTCCTATATGACTGTCTTGCTAATATAGTATTTTTTTTTTTTACAGCTAACACTGTAATTGTGTCATGTGTGGATACCTGTTCATCAAATAACACCACTTTTCCACTTTGTACTTTTAAAAATTCTTGCAAAAGATCAGTGCAACAAAGAAGAGAAAAACAGACTATTTTACTGAAGGCCATTGTAAATAATTCCAATTTCCAAAATATTGTGTGTATTTGCCAGTCCTCCAGGAAGGAACAACAGGCCCGTACTATACACACCGAGTGTGAATCCAAGAGAGATGTGAATGTTGATCATCAAGTATCAGAGTCAGTAGCTAAAAAAAGTAAGTGTGGGAAGAGAAATACTTAATTTTGAATTACTTAATTACAACATAAAATACATGTTTTTATTTGGTAGTTAAAAGAAAATTATAATATGCTGCTGGTTCTCTATGGTTTTTGCAAATCTATGAACAACCTTTTTTTTAGCTTGTCTTTGCATGGCTAGAAAATGCAGGTCTTATGCCAGATCCTCAGTGGCATTCATTCCTGGCTGTCAGTGAAACATGTCAGTAGAAAAATGCTGGTTTATTTTCTTTGAAGATCTTGTACAAAATTGGGAGTAGGGGTGCATCATGATCTTCAGGGGGCTTTGCATTGGTCTGGAAGAAGGGTGCTGTGCAAAAAGAGTGCCTTATCCAGCAACAACCTGGAATATTTCTGTTGCAAACTTGACCTCTGCCATCCAGCTTTTATGAACAGTTTTATATCCCCATCTTTATTCTTTTAATCTTACTAAATTTTCTAAAACATTTGTTTTTAAGGAGTTGTAGTTTCTGATCAGTTTTCACGCTGAAGGTGCTTTTAAGTGTCATTGAGGAACTCTACATGTAGATTGCTGATACTGTATGAAGATCATGAGCAAGTATTTGAAGAACTAATTCAGAGATGGTAACTATTCAGGTGGCAGCTCTACAAGAAAGAACCATTTTTTGTGCTTGTGGTCTATGATATCCACAACTTTGCAGTATCAGAATTGGCCATGCATGTTCCACAGAAGACAGCACGGAGTGAGGACTGGCACAGCAATACAGAGAGGAGTTCAGCAACATCCACATCTTTTTCAGAGCAGTAGCAGCAGTATTCTTTCTGTGCCGTATACACTTAACAAAGTATCTGGAAACTTTTGGGGAACAGGATGCCTCTAAATTTTTCTTTCCTAACATTTTCAGCAACAGAGGCAACAAGCCAAGTCCTGAATATAACAAATGCAGTTCTTTTCCAACTGCATAATACTCTGTTCTCAGTTATACCCATACAACTCTCACACTTTTTTACTATGCCTCTATGTTTCTTGTTGACATTGTGCAAGTCTCACAGCTTGTGTGGGTTGGAGTGAAACAAGGACCTTCTACAACTGTTAGCAGATGGACTAGATGCACACTTCATATCTCTGTTATCATGTGGCTTTTACTTGGCTTTAATTTTTTTCGTAGCCTGATTTTTGTCTGTTACCTTTGGCAACAGATGACAAAACAACAAAAGTTTTAAAAGCTCTGAAGCTGGTAGTAGAGCAAAAAAAGGGGCTATAATTTGCAGGGGAAACATATTTTGTATAGAAAATCAATACTCCTCAGATTTGTTCAGAACAAATTTGTCCACTTTAATGTAGTCAATAAAGTAAAAGCCTACTGTATGTTTTTGCAAATGAGACAGAGAATTTGTTTTATTGTTCTTTCTGAGAGTTGTCTGTTTAACTACATGTTATATAACAGTTTTGTTTTAATTTTTATTTCCAAAAGCAAAAGGCTCACTTGAAGTGAAAACAGAAGATGTTATTTATTTTTACAAATATTTTAATTTCACTATGGCTTCTGAGAAAGAAGATGTAGAATGTAATAGTTATTGCCTGCTGGAAATTCACATCAATAATTCTATAGTCGGAGGAAGAAATGCAGCCAAATACCTGAATCATTCCTGTCTAGTGGCAATGATGGAAGACCAAAATGACTGTATAAATACCTCACTGCAACTGAAGTCTTACGTGGAATGTAAGTTACAAAGGAGTGTCAGAATGGAAATCAAACTAGGTACAATATCAATCATGCAAAAAAATCTCCAGTAGATAGTTCTCTGCTTTCAGCAACCATTTGGAAGTATTTAAGTATTTCACAAGAAGCAAGTACAATTATGATCATGTCTTAGTGAAAGACCATATTTAGTAGGCAAGTGACAGTTTTCATAGTGATTTAAAGCAGGTTTAGCTGTGTTTTTTTTCTCCTAGAAGCAACACAGCAAAGTAAGTATCAACATTTTTTTTGCTTAGCAGTGACAGACTCACAAATTCCACGTTTGATGAAACCTGGAATTACTTTTTTTCCTCTCCTGTTCCTGACAATGGCATAACCCTGTTGTCTTAGAGGTAAATTAAAAATTCCTGTTAACTTCAGTGGCAGAAGAACTGGGAGACAGGTTTGAGTTTTTCTTAATGTTGTACTGGAATATCCTACTATACAGCCTTACTACAATACACTTAAAAGAGAAATCTTCAGCTGAATTAGGCTTAGTTTTCCCAGAGGACAACATGTCGGCTTTTAAAATTCCTCTTCATGCTGCAGGAGTTTTTTGGCTGATGCCTGACCATGATCAGGGCTTTCAATGCATCTATATGCAACACTTACCATCTGGGAATTGCTGAATTATTACATTCCTTTATTTTTGTGTGGCAGATGTATTTTATGCTGTACCTTTCCTGGAAAAAAGTATGTGTATTGGAGTTGGCTAAACCTATGTTAAATAAGTCCAGATAAAATCCTAGAGAAGAGATGGCAGCTTAATTTTCATTTAAATAACTAGGTCTGGCTATGAGAGGAGTAGAGTTTGTAAGCTGACCTTCTAGCTTGTATCAAAACTATGTGCTAACCACCCTTTCCTAATGGTGATTTACCTGGGAAGCAGTTATCTCAAATGAACAATAAAAGCAATAGATCTTTCTTCTATTTACTTCAAAACAAAGCTCAGGGCTTTGACTAGGCAAGGTTGATATACAAGTCATTACAAGTCACTACAAGATGGGGTACTCTATTTGAAAGGGGCCTAAATGACTATATGAAATAATTTTTTAGTTCTGAATTAGGAGGGATGAGCTGTGCTTGCATCAAAGAGCCATGGGGTTGTTGGCACTTACCTCATGATTTCTCAGTGGAGAAGACACACACGGGGAGTTGATGTAGGTCTAATTATACTATTCTAAGTCAAAGAAAGGAAGACAGTGGTTTGGCTATAGTCTGTAATTTGATTTTATATGAGTCATAGTAACATAGTTGGTTTTTAAAATAGTTATTTCACAATGGTAAGGTATGCATTAACATGCAGCTGCCAAAGAAGTTTGAAAGGTTTTAAAACAAATAGGGAGGAAAGTTCCCCACAGCCTTTCTCTGTGATATATAGTCCTGGCTTGCACTAGTTGCTAAACTAATTCCCTGCAGAATGTGGGTGCATTTCTTCAGCAGCTGTTGTCTGAAAGAGCAGCCTATCCCCCACACTCAATCCCACTCCCACATCCAGAAAATAATAATTTTCCCTCAAGGCAGCTTTGATTAAAAAGAAGGGTCCTGTTGGTGGCATTTCCTCACTTTTTGATAAAAAAAATTCTGTAAATTCTGTATGTAGAATCTTATCTTCTCTCATATATGAAGATGGACCAGGCAGTTGAGAATGCCAGTACAGGCCAGTGTTGGACAGTGGACCAATTCCCTCTGCTCCATCCAAATGAAGAGAGGATATATATTACCCTTTTTCTACCTTAAATAGAAACGTTGACCTTTGAAGCATTTTCTTCCTGTCTGAGTTGCATACAACAGTTTATACAAATAGGAAAACTTTTCATTTGGCTAGCTACATATAACTATTTCAGACATGGGGAGGCAGATACAGGTGAAAATGAAGCTAAATTCTAGATAGGAAACTTAGCTTCAAAGAAAAAAGAAGGCATAATCTTCTGTTTTGTTTTAAATTTTCATCTGTGGGGATAGGCATGGTCCAAAAACGTACCAAGATGCTTTTCTCTGCCAGTGATTTTCTGCTTCATTTTACCTCTTCTACATTTTATGGACAGATCCAATGTGTATGACGAAGATCATTTGGCTCACTATGATTCCAGTAGTTTTTGTGTTTACCATTTCAGTCGTCATCTACAAAATAGTCCAAGAAAATGAACAAAACTGTAAGTAACAAAAAGTCAGTCTGCATGAATTTAAGCTTCTATGCAATTAAAATGTATTAATTTACAATAACAAAGCTCTTGATTTTTAATGTGGTTCAGACACAAATGTTTTAATTGTAATATAGTAAAAGCTTCTTACAGAGTGATTGAAATAACTCAGATGATTGATATTATCACCTCTCACCTCTGAATTGTGGGTGCAAATCCAAGTGTGTAGATGATGAATGAAGTATGGGGTTTTTGACAGACGCTTGGTGGCCTATGATCCTTAGTGGTATGAACTTGTGGTTTCAGACTGATTCCACTAGATAAAACAATTACAGTTGAACCTTGTTGAAGGTCTTAAGCAGAAATGCCAATGACTCAATATAAGTAGATTGAAATACCCTTTCCTTCCTGAAGATGATTCATCTAGGTCATGGTCAAGAAAAATTACAGGATAGATATGAGGAGATGTGCACTCAGCTGTCTGCCCTAAAAACTGGTTGTCTAAATTCAGTGGTGGTGTACTCTCATACAGGTCAGCCAAGCTGTGCCTTCTTAACCGCAGAGCTGAATTAAGCCCAGATAATGTTTCTTGTCTTTGCTGTTATTTCAGCAATGAAAATATTGCTGTTATTTCAGCAATGAAAATATTGCTGTGATTTCTGAATCAGCACTATTTACTATTTCAAGTGATTAAAACTTTGCTATGAAAGAACTTGTCCTTATTTCAGACTGAAACAATTGTTTCTAGAGAATAACTTCACCAGCCAAGACAGGCTCTTCCCATGCTATTCGTTTGGGATACAGGCTGAAATGGGGATTCACAGTATTTCAATATACAGGGAAGAATGCAAGAATAAAAGTGTAGGAGTACCCTGAGCTTGAGCCTTTTGAGCAATCAAGATAAAGTCCTTTGTACAAAGAAAGTATAGAAAATTGGCTGCTTGTCAGCTGATGGTCCTTTTTTTTCATCTGAAATTAGAAGTAGGTGGAATAAGGAGCACACTCCCTTTCATCAGTGTGAAAAGAGTGTTGCTTAACTGGTTACCTTAGATAATAGCTCTTCGATGCTTTTCACAGCAATTTCCTGAGACTTTCTGCCTGTGTCAGCCCTGAGTGGGCAGAATGCCTCTGGACAATCCAACATTTAGTTGCTATTACCAGGCAGATGTCAATTCTCCTTGTAGTCCAGAGCTGCAAAATGGACACCTTGGTCACAGAGGTAATAAATATTGATGAGCCGTATCCATTCCCCGATCATCCTTACTGTATCCGCAGGTGGTTTTGTAATGGAAGAGCAATAGGAGTCTAGATTTAATCATAACTGAACAGAAGGAAGAAGAGAGCCCACACACAAAATATTTCTGTGATTTTTATGCATAATGTAAATATTTTATGCATATATTTTAGTGAATAAGCCAAATTGTTGCTTAAAATGGCAAGCCTGTGTCTCCCCTCCCCAAATGGTTAGAGATTTATAAGATTATATTGGCTAAAATACACCATCTTTTACTTATTGCTAGACCCAAATTCTGAGACCTATTTAATGTACATAAAAATCCCCAAAAATGTAAATTAGATTTTTATAAGTGTTCTATTTGATGCTCTAATTTAAAGAACATTTATTTGTAATTTCAAAGCTACCTATAAATGTCATGAATATGATATTCTATCCTTTGAGTCATAACATCCTATTTTTAATGCAGAACTATTAGTAGTGAAGATGCCTTCATTCTTAAACATCAGTTTTCTATTAAATGCAGGTTAAATGCCCTAAGGCTTCTAATGAGGCTTCTAATTACTCCTTTGCTTCTAGAACACTTTTTATGTTAATAAAGGAATAGTATTTTTATTAGTTAAATTTACAATATGTAACATTATAAACAACATCTGTATGTTACTGACAAAAAGACAGGCAAATAAAAATCATATTTAAGAGTTGTATTCTTTATGTGTGTATATAACAATGCCACCTTTAATTGCAGGTCTATATACTGCTTTTTTTCAGTGCTGCCCAAAGAACACAGTGGAATATTACTATGTGCCTAAAACAGCTGCTGAGAATTTTTACAGTCATAATTCAGTTAGTAGTTTTTCTCTTAATTTCTGAGCACTACTGAAAGCTGTTAAGAAGTATGGAATTATTCATTTCCTCTTGAGACCTTCCAAGACATTCTGCTAGGCAGACTCTGAGACTCTCTGAAACATTAATGAAGTTATTTCTATGAGTGCATAAAATAAAATATCCAAATAAACTTGGTGAAGGTTACAACCCATCCATGACAAAGGAGCTAAATTAGAAATTAGTCTTACAACCACTTACAGAGCTTCCTTTGACATTAAGTGTTACGGTGCATGCTTAGGGCGTCAGCACATTAGATGTCCACTGGCTATTCATAAAAAAATCATGACCTAAGTAGTGCTAGTTTAATGAATTTCTTAAAGATGAAGTTTTCTAGTGTTCTCAAAAGAAAATGTTAAAAATCAACTCTGCTATGCAGAATTGGAGTGAGCCTGTCATGAGAAGCTGGCTGAGCTCTGAACTGCTGTCATTGTAGAACACAGCTAACCATAACAGCTGCACAACCCACTGCAATAACCCCACCAAGAGCACAGTATTAAGAGAGCAGCAGAAGGATGGAAAGACAGAGGAGTTTATGAACTGGGTGTTGTGGACAGCCAGAGGTGTTCAACCCAGCTCTCTCTCTGGGTAGTGTAGAGCTTGCTCTCAAACTGTGCTTCTACAGGTGAACACCCCACATTTGCAAAGAATCTATCAGCTTCCTAGGATGCCAGTACACTCTGTCCTTGCTATTCCACAGGCAGCAGTGTAAGTCTGAACCTGTACTGGAACATGTACTTCTTTGATAACCTCCCAAAGTTTGTTCAAGGTATGTAGTATAGAGAAAGAAAGGAATAACTTGAAAGTTGCAAACCTGCATGTAGTTTCCAGAAAATGTCATTCAGGAAAATATAAAACATCTGGCCCTAGGTTTTCCCTCATCATTTTCTTTCAAAACTTTCCTGTTTTGTCACTGAAGGTTTTTAAGAGTTTAAGAATAACATGTTTACCAGCTTTCCATCTAATCAGTGCCATATGTAATTCCATAGTTGAGGATAATGCATTTTGTTTAAAACAGATGGTCAACAAAGAGTAGCAGCAGTTTCTACTATTCTAAGAAGAAAGAGTTCTAGACATGCAGGAAGAACCATATCTGCTACTAAAATTCATCCTTTTGCTGGTAAGTAATATAAAGTAAATAAAAACCTAGTAAACCTAGTAAATAAGAGGTCAAGAAAGACAATTTAAGTCTTTCCTGTTGTCCTGGTTTTGGTAGGATAGAGTTAATTAAGGATGCTTCAGATTTGTTTCAGAGTTACCTTGGTCCTTCAAAAAGTTGATCTTGCTTATGTTATGGAAACATTTTTATATCATAAATAATTTTGAAGATGAAACTGTAGGAAGCCTTGTGTATATCATGTGGGAATGCTTCTCCCAGTCTGCATTAATGACTTTGGGGCTTTTACGTCCTTTTAATTTTTGATCATGTTGTGTGCCACATTTGAGGCTTGGCAGCTGAGTGCTTTGTGTGTATATGAAAAGTATACAGACATGTACACATGTGTATGTATGCTCTGTGTGTTTATGACTCTTCACAAAATCTGCTGCCAATGGATGGAATGGATGGACTCAGCAGGACTCAGAGAATGACTCTGCTGGCACTTTGTAGCCTATTTCTAGGGAAAAATTCCCACGGAGTACAATTTTCTAGTCTCAGGAATTAAAATGTGCTACACTTCTGTGGGTGTAGTATGTTTAGCACAGATAAATTAAACAGCATGGCTAAACTCAAAGTTTTGGTTCCAGAAATTACAATTTGATAAAAAATTTCAGTGTGAGGGGAAATTAGCAGCTGTAGCTCTGAGTGTTACTGATATTGCTGGAATAGTCATATACTTTAATAAATTACATGGATTCTGGTTTCATGAAGGGAGCTCTATCTTTAAAAAGATTAACATGGACTTGTAGAATAATAGCTCTGAATGGTGTCCTCATAACAATGGTGTCCTCATAACAATTCCCTCACTGTAACCAAAACACAGTGCTTTCTATCTACTACAAAGAAAATTAACTCTATCCTTGCTAAAACAGGACAAATGGCAAATCAGCCTCCCTCCAAAACCAGAACTATGAAACTAGCAAATTAAGTTTTTAAAAAAAGGTTTTAAATTTGGCTAGGCTTGGGTACCTCCCTGCTTGTTTTGTCGATTCTTCAGGAGTACAAGGAGACTCTATAATTTCTCTTTACAACTCAGTAACTCATGGCACTTCAATTTTACCTAGGAAAGAATGAATAGCATCCTGTCTGAACTCTCCTGGGAGTACAATTTATGCTCCTCACTTTTAAAGCACTGGCCACCTCTAAGTTGTATTTATGAGCTCATTATTTTCATCCTGCAGGAAAGGAATTATGTTTCTGACATCTTTTGTCTTGTCTAGCTTCACTAATACCAACATTGTTTATCAGCATGTTCATAATAGCATTTTTAGTGTTGTACATCCAAAGGCATTTTTGATAATGGAGTTCTATGGAAATTCAAATCTAGTGTTTTACAAGATTTTACTGAATAGGAATCCCATATTGGTCTGTCATTCTTACTTCTATGTTCCTCCCACTTAGGTCTATCCATTTAACCTAGAAAGATGCTTAATTGTACGAACTGCTATAATGGGTTTTATTTTAACAGGAAATTCCTTCATTTCACACACCATGATTCCAGTCAGTCCAGTCAATTTCCTGATTTATATCAATATAATTTGGAGTGGAATCAAGACCATATGAAAAGAGTTTATTCTTTCCACAGTTGCTAGGTTTAAGATTTGATACTGTGATAATGGATTATAAATAACTATAGATGACTTCTTCAACAGCCTTTGGTAATATATTCCCTGTCATTATATGCGTATAGCTTGAAAACTTGAAACAAAACATGGAGATCCACTGAAGACAGTACAATCACCCTGGAAACACTGTAATGAGGCTAAATAAATATGTATCTGAGAGGATGCAACAGCATCTCATATAGATGAAAAGATGTATACCTACTACTGAAAGGTTATTCAAAGTTCAGAAAGGATTAGGGAGAAAAAGAAGGAAACCTATACTTTGAGAATTGTTTCCTAGGCAGGCGCAGGAAATTACTGTTGTAATATTGCAGTGGTCCTACAAAAAGATAATTTACAGCATGGAGACTAGTTTTGTGAAACTGTTGGTGGCTGTATGTCCATCAATCATTGCCATTAAGTCTGGTGGGTAAAGGAAAGGAGGAAAAATGTGTATTATGTTCTCTAGGGTAGGATTAAAGCTAGAGCCTTCCAAGTTCATGGTACTACAAAGGATTAAGCACAATAGTGAGGACAGCGGAGCTTTAAAGCATTCTGGGCATAAATGTTGACTAAATCTTGTCTGTGCTGTTAAGCCAAAAAACTCTGCACTAGAGCATGGTTTGGACAGAGCACGTTTTCTAGACTTTGGATCTGTTCCTGCCATTGAATTCATGTAAAACAGTCCCTTGAATGATATGAATTGACAAAACAATTCCCCTTAAATACAGCCACAGGAGAAAGGAGAGAGTACAGGGAGGTTTTTCTTCAGTGCAAGAAATACATATTCTTTAAGTGGCTAACCTGTATTTCCAGTCACAGAGCATTTTTGTATCAAATAGGTAGGACTTGATAGTAGTAGCACATGGAAAATAATCCATAGAAGAAAAGTAAATTCCTTGCTTTGTGTTCATAACAGAGATTCCCACATAGGAGACTTCTGTTGCAAGAGTTTCATTAAGGAGCTTTCTCAAATTGAAGAGGCAGCAGAAGAGGTTTTGGAATAACTTAATAAATTAATAAAATAGCAATTAGAAGGACCAGACAGTATTCCTCACAGTGTTTTAAAAGAACTTGGATAGAAACTGCTAAACTGTCCTGTGCAGTTTGCTGCTTAAATCAGCCTCAGCTCCAGAGAAAGGGAGGCAGCTATACTTATCCTGCTCTTATACCTTTCCCTTAGCCCACTTTCCCTAAACCACTTCAGTACCTTTTGCACTACTAGCAACTGATTAAGTATAGCTATTCTGACATAGCTGTATCCTAAAAAAAAAAGAAATTAAAAAATCAAGCCTGAGGACATGGCACAGAATTCCTTGTTGGGAGGAGGCCAGTGTGTACAAACTGTACACTACATAATTTAAAAAAAAAAAAAAAGTTGCACAGGAAAAATTGCATAAATCAGGTTGTTTAATACCTAGGCTGAATCTGCCTATCAGGGTGTTTTCATACTGGAAGTTTCATTAATGTAATTATATGGGTTATACTTAAGTGCATATTTATATTACTAGAAATCTACCACTATAAATTCCTATTTAGACCTTATTTTCCTAGCATAAGAATGACAGTCCTTGTTTATTTTTATCCTATTTTGAAAGCAGCGTGAGTGCTATAGGAATAAAAGTCCTGCTCCCATTCATATGTTAGAATGGGACCGTGCAGACAGGGAATAGTATTGTTAATATAATGATGTTATTACTCTTCAGTTTTTGTGGGCAACCTTAGTTCAAACCTAATGCTTTGTTCTACATTTCTCACATGGTATACTTCTCTCATTTTCAGTGATACTCCATTGGCTCATGAAGTCACAGTTTGGTTCATTAAATTTTAGGAGACAAATATAGGATTTCCTGACTCACTTCTCTTGACTCACTGTAATGCAAAGTTGATTCTCATGGATGGTAATTTTATAACTCGTTCTGAAAGAAGGAACATTGTAGGATCATGGTGATAACTAGGACTCAGAGAATAAACCTTCAGGATTTCTGGCCTGCAGTTGTTTCCTGGACTGTTTAGACTTTGTGACATCCATAGCATTTGATATAAGTGGGCTTGACAGCTGTAATTTGCACATAAGAAACAAGACGACAAATTTCCTCTCAGTCATTTGAACTCCTGTATTGTTTTCTTTGCTATCCTATTAAAATAATAGTTCCTTTCCCACAAGATTAGAGGAAATAGGCAAAATTCTGCCATCTCTCTAATGTATTGCTACAGCTTCAGATTAGTTGACAGTTTGGAAATAAAAGGTAACTCTGGCTCAGTAGTGTCAGGGCTGGGTTCCCTGTGAATTCAGACTCATGCCTCCTTGTATTCTGCAATACATTTTCTTTTTAGCAAAGAGGACAGGCAAGATACATCTTCTACAGCAGCACATAGATGCAAAGCCAGGAAAGGAGAAATTTATTTAATCTTGGCCAAATGAAGCATCACTTGTTTGATTCTGATCCTTTTCAGTTCCTGACATAGCTGAATAGTTGTCTTTTCCTGTGCAACTTAGATGAATAATGCTGGGAAAAGCAAAGCTTGTAACACTATTCAAAATTTAACACAGACTTACAAGTTTCTGAGATGCAACATTTCCAGAGAAAAATGTGAAGCCTTATTACCACTTTGGGTCTTTTTTTATGTTTCAGAAAGGAGGATAAAATCTATAGCATGCAAGTAATTTTAGGGGGGTTTTCATAGCCCCTGTATGCTTTTGGTAGAGCACAGGCTCTGAAGGGAATACCAGTCTACATTCCCATTCTTTCCGGGGTTATCCTGAGGGTGAAACAAGATCCACTGCTATTTTTAAAACTGCCTCAGTTTTGTTTTAACTTTGCTTTCATGTTCAGTTGCTTAATTACCAAGATCCAAACTCTACTGTTTAATTGCTTTTTTATGGAGAGAACCATGAATGATATTGCCCTTGGAGAAGAGATGTAGCTAAACACGAGAGGCACAGTTCATCCTCTTGTGAACTCAGTAGAAACCCATTTGCAGGTTTACAGAAATTATAGATGGTCAGGGACAGGATGGACCTTGAGTTAAAATATTATTTGTATTTTACAGTAGTTCTTTGGAAAACACATTAGGTCAACAACTCTGAGTTCACTTGTCTGGCAATGCTGTTTCTACATTTCTTTATCTGTATGCCAGTAAGATATCATATCAGGAGCTGTGTCACCAGTGTGCTTAAGGCATCACCACACCTTTCCCTGCTTCCCAAGTGCGTGCTGTCATCTTTGTTAACAACTGGATGATACCCAGCAGCTCTCCCTGAGCGTATGACAAGTTAGCTGAGGCCACATCACATGTTTCTGGGTGGCAATCTGGGCTGACCTTATGTGAAAATGAATCAAAAAGTTCACATTCTAAATTTCTGTTGTTTCCACTTAACTGGTCAACCATAGGTTTTTAGTATTTTGGGAGACTCTTAGTTAACACCAAATTTGCATACTTTTGTATTTTGCTATTAGTAAAATTTCCAAGAGCAATTTAATTGCCTACCTTCAAGCTGCCAGGGAGACTTAGGAGCAGCATGTTGTAGTCCCACTAGTATCAAGAGGAAGTTAAATACAAAACAAGGTTAGTACTTTCAGGAGTTCCTGACATGTATCTGCATCTTTAGGCACTGAAATCCCACGTCAAAACTTGCTGTCCACCTCTGCCTTGTGTTCAGATAGGTCTCATTTATTTTCCAACTTGCAGATTCAATGTTTAACACTCTGCAGATGTATTTGCCGTGCAATAATATGGATAAAAATTATTTTACCTTTCAGTAGTGAAAACCAGCAAACAACAGATTCCACTTACTTCACAGACCACAAAGATACTGCCCATAATTCCTGAACAAGAGCATTGTCATGTGTGTGCATCAGCTGTAGAAGGTGAGTAAATATCTTACAACTCTGATTATTTTGTTTTGCCTCTTATTCTTGGCATTAGTAGCATGCAATATCTGCTCAAAATAAATTACTATTTCTAGCCAAGTATACAAGATGACAAACTAGAAAACGTGTTTTGTGAGAGCTAGGTGGTAGGGAAACAAAATCAATTTTCGTTCTGCTACCTTCTGCTTCTTCTGCTACCAAGAGTCATCTATAAAATAAAATGTTAGCTTTTTAAACCCTGTGTGTCCCTGAAGACCTCAGTGCAAATTCTAACACAATTTTTCTGGTATAGAATATTATGTCCTAGACTGCAACATTATGCTGACATTTGTTTCTGACAGGGGCAGAGGAAAGAAACAATTTACAAATGATCTCTGAAGAGAATAAAGTGTTTGAAATAAATAGTCTGCTGATCAAATTTCCACAAACAAAAGGAATCGGTCACTCAGTTGTTATTACAGCAGTCAGAAGGAGGGACAAGAAGTTGGTTTCAGCTTGGAACTAAAACTAGTCTCCTACTTCTAACTTTCTCCAGCCCTTGTACCCCAGTAAATTGTTTCAGGAAGTTCAGATGTAAGGAAACAAATCTGAAAATAAACGTGCAGTAAGAGATACCTCTTCCTGGCAATACTTGTAATGGCTGTTAACAGAAGAGATGTTACTTGAATAAGTAATACAGACTGAATAAGTAATACAGACTAGTATAACAATTGCATAGACAAGGTTATGACTACTTGCACACATTATATTACTGTTTGTGGTGAATTTTTTAGGTTAAAAATTTAAGAAGTTTCTTCTTTACATCTATTTGAATTGGATGGAGTTTTATTGCAAACTCAACATCATGTCCTGCTATCTTTTTAATGTGTTAAAAAAATTGATGTACTGAAGAGCAGTTTGATTTTTGTGCTTCATGTGGAACCATAAACAGTGAAGTTGTATGTTGAGAGCAGAGCTAAAGGAGAAATTTTGAATGTCATTGATAACAAAAGATGAGGTAATGGCATAATAAATTAATAATTAAGCTAGATTATTATCTGGCTTGTGAGAGAGACTAGCTGGGTTACAGGATAGTGTATCATAGTAATTAAAAATATTGACCACTTCTAAAATTACTTCCAACCATAGATCTTATGAAGACTTACAAAGATGGGAAGTTGCCATTATTACTATTCTAAAATGAGGGTATCAGGAGGCAGAGAAAGATAACATGACTGGGGAAGTCCATGACATAGATGAGAGCAGTTCTCAGATTCAGTTCAGCTGTTTGCCATTTGGACTTCAGGCCCTTTCCCAGAGCCCCATCAGCCTTTCTGTAGGGCAGCTTCTTCCTTTCCCCAGGGACTCTTCCCAACGACTTCAGTATCAGACCATTTCTTTTTGATACTTTCTGTCTGTCAGTTAAGCCTTTGTCTTCTCATACCTCTGTCTGCCACTTACCTGCCCACTTTCATTGTTTCCTGTGAAAGCACTTACTCCCAGGTAAAAACCAAGGCATTTCTAAGGTTGTAATAGGATGTGTTGTTAAGGGGGTGCTCACTAGCATTCAGTGCCTTCATTTATACAGTATTATGGCTGATCAGCAGCATGCTTTGTCCTTTCAGGATGTTGGGTTCACCAAAACTAATTTTTTAGAAGCAGGAGACTTAGGAGCAGCATGTTGTAGTCCCACTAGTATCATTCCCATGCAAATTTAACTTTTGTATTCCTAGATGAGGGAGATAATTGGGATGGACCTGCTAGCACTCCTTTTGCTTTCGTTATCATAAGAGTTATGTATTACAGGATAGAAAGAAGAAATGGAACAACTTTGATTGCTCTGTGAGGCAATACATGAGATCCAGATCGCTCTGGGGTGAAGTTATCCCTTTCCTTAACCTCTGGGTCAGTGACTGAAATAAAAAGATTAAGTATCTTGAGAGACCCCAAACACCTTGTTCCAGTGCTGTGCTGTACAGAAGAAGGCTTGTTTTCCTGGTCATAATGCAGCCTTCCTGTCAGAAGCACTGCTGGCAGGGAGTTGAAAGCTGAATGTGATTAATGCCAAATGCATGAAACTGCAATGTTGCATGGCATTGTGCAGAGAGATTATTAAAGGGTACGGCTGGAGAGGCAGGAACTTAGATCGAGATCTTGCCTTTCATCACATTAGGTTTTGAATAACGTTTCTCAAAGGAATACTGTCTCAAAGCTAAATACTCTGTGAAAATAATAGAAACAGTTTCTGCTTGAGTTTTGCTTCACTTCCTGCAGAGAAACGCTTCCCCCTCCATCTGATAAGGTCATTACTGCTAGTGCTTGTGGGCGGCTCAGTAGCTAACGACACCGCAGCTACAGAAAAGCTTGCTAGCTAGAAGTCATTTTGGTTACTTCGGTTGTGGAAGAAGGTTGTGGTCTAGTTTTCTCACGAGTGCTAGGGCTGTCTCTATGAAGTCTCTAGAATGCTACTAAAGACTAGTTTGCTCATCAGGGAGGAGCTGGCTGCACATGAACAGCTGAGTACTGAGACTGAAAAATGCCAAGGTTATTAAATTCTCAGAATTGACAAAGACAGTTGTAAACTCCATCAACTTGGTAAAACCTGTGTTTTCCCAAGAAGGAGATGGGGTGGAGACAAACATGTACCAGGAGCTTCTTGATCAAAAAGCATCATCTTTGTATCACACTACCAGCTGCTCCTCTGAAGGACATACATTTCAGACCACCGATACAAGAGTCTCAAACAAGGAAGGGTTCTAGCCTGAGATAAAAACCTGAGCGAGCTCCACTGGGGATAGTGCTTACATCTGCCCTTCTCTGCTTCAAATCTGGCTTCAGTCTGGTTGGTAAGAGTTACCTCAATGACTGCCCTGGATCAAACAGGCAAGACCAGGGAAGGCAAACCACTTTTGAGGTATGCTTTTCCTCATTTCCAGCTAGCTGTAGCTGCACTCAGAGAATGCATTCACCACAGCATAGTGTTTATTTGATTTCTGTGTCAGGAGGCTGGCTATACAGTAGGTGTGGTAGTCATAGCAGCAGCTGTAAGGAGGAGAAATGGAAAATCAAGATGACTCTTACCACCATCATTAATGCTACTGAGCTGGAGAAACTGCTGGTGGCCTCAGCAATGGCCCTTAATCCAACACATTGAAAGCTGAAAGGCTCGACAATGTTGTTTTTGGCCACAGAAATTTAGTAACTTAAAAATCCAGATTGGACAGGAGAGCAAAGTATTAGGCATATTATTTGCTCATCCCTCCAATCTGCAACAGGGAAGTACTTGTCTTGCTAATAGATGGAGAGAGATCAATAATGAATGACACATTGATACTTTCTGCTGAACTTTTTTCTTTTTGTCAGAAAAAGACGTTTCTTTTTATAATTGTCTTTTTAATGTCTTTATATTTCAGACAATACTGTTGATCATAGAATGCAAGTGCATTGTTAGACATATGACCACACACACAGCCACCCACATGTATGTGGTCATGTTTATCTATATACTTGTATCCTGTGTGTGGGTATATCTATATATCTGTGTGTGTGTGTATCCTGTGTGTGCATACAGACATGCATGCACAAGCTCCACTACCTCCTGTTCATTGGTTACTATCCCACTGATGGATAATTCAGCCAATAAAAAAAATACAACAACTTCTGCACTCATACCTTTGCCAAAGGGGAATCTTTTCAGCATAGGTCACTTGCTGTCTCTATGTATTTTCAAGGTAAGTATTATTATTACATTTGAGTGCTGAAGTTAAGAATCCTCCTCTGTTTTTCTGCCAACTATCATTAAACCACCGTATCAGTGACTGTCCTGGAAAAAATGAGCGAGCCAAGTCTCTCAAGTGTTTTAAGACAGACTTCTCTTTACATATGACAGCTGTAGATGTATTTCCATAGTGCCATCAAAAGGTGACATGAAATTTCAAGGCTGCTGTTTATTTTGATAGGAAGCACAAACATTTTATTCAGGGCAAATGTTTGCATTTGGAGGCAATGGTGTTCAGGGAGCAGTATGCTAGAATAAGGCTTTGGAGACCAAACTTTTTCTGTCTCTGCCAATGACACCTCATTACTAACTTGCACTACTTGCATCAACTAGTACTTTTAACTTTAAAAGCACTACTTGCATCAGCTATTGTTTCTAGCAGCTCTAGAACTATGGGATGTATATCTGGGTCTGCTTTTTTTTAAGTGGATACTCTCTTCTGTGACAGATGAAAAGACAGAAACAAGAAGCTGGACTGATAACAAGAAATCTGTGAGAGCAGATCAAAAAGATAAATACTGAATTAATATATCAAAGTGAGGCTACTAGCTCCCTTTGCTTAAAAAAATGCAGGATGTGACACCACAAGAAGACTAATGTTTCTGAACATATGTGATTCAATGTCTGTTCTCTAAAACAGTGGGGGCAAAGAATAATTGGAGTAAGAAAAATGGACAAATAAAACTCAAATCACCATGCCTATTAAAACACTCCTATGTATGGTGAGCAGCCTATCTGAAGGTATGAGAGCATTCAGCAGATGATTTTGCTGGTGGTTAGCCCTGAACTCATTGTTTCATAGGTAAAATTTTGGATAAACTTGCCCTTGGAGGCTTAAGAAAGCCTGTCCAAGGGGTGACTTCTCTCTGTGTTTGTGTCCTGCCTGTGCCCTGCCCTGTCCTGTGGCTGTCTGTCTTTCCCCAGTGGTGGGGCCACGTGGAGTCTGGGCAGACTGGCTGTGCAGCTCTCACTGGCCTCTTCCATACCAAAGGTGCACTTCAATCTTACAGTGATCAGGGCAGAATAAAAATCACATGGGTATAACACAAAGAGTAATTGTGAGCCCTCACCTGCATACTTCTGTCCTCTGCCTGTTCAAGGGGCAGCAGCATTGTATTCTCTAAATCAAAAGGAGCATTAATGGATTTCTGGAATGACAGGACAGAACAGTGTTCTCTCTTATTTGGGGGAAATTAGAGACAAATGCAGATCTAACAGTTCCTGGATGAAGTACTGCCATGTTGAGGAAAGAAAGAAGGAAAACTCAGAGTCTTAAAGCCAACTGTTGTGGACTTTTTTTTTTAAGTAAAAAATGTCCAGCTGAGCTCTTGTTAGATTAAATTCAAACAAATGGGTCACTATTACCCCAAACAGTTTATTTACTGCTTCAGTCTCTTTGACAGTCAATGCCCCAAGGACAAGGTGAAACAATCTTTGTGTCCTGCCCCCCATTAGTTCTCTTAATAAAACCGGTGGATGTGTCAAAGGCTGCATAAAAGCTAATGGAAGTTCCACACCAGCAATTGACAGTGATTTTTAGTGCACTGCCTTTTGCCATTGGTACTTCCTTGTTGCTTTGTAAAGAGCTTTGAGATCCTTGAATATGTGAAGTGCTTCACATCTCTGTATTTCTGAGTGACAGTGTAGCTGTATAGTTAGATAAGACAAGTTGGTCTCCCAGTGAACACAGAATTTAAGGCACAATCTCATCTTCAGGTGAAATGGATTAAAAAACTGGAACATCAGATATATGGCAGGTAACTGACAGGGACGGCGCGCAAGGGAACCACGTAGGGCTCAAAAGGTGACAATCTCTTTAACAGAAATTGTAAAATAAAAGAGGTTGATGGGTCTCTTTCCTCTCTTCTAATCTAAAAGCTCATGGACAGGAAACCTCCCACGTGGGGTGGTTTGCACAAAAGACCAGTTAATAACTAAGTGTATGAGAGGCTGATTCCTATTCAGCTACATTCTGAGTATCATCACTGCTATCATTTCCTAAGGATACCTTCCCTCAGCAATTTAGAAATTTAAATCGCAGATTCCAGTCTACTACATGGAAAATTCAATGCAGGTCCATCTAGGGTATTACCTGGGCTTTGGCTCAGGCCCTGCTGCTTTCCTAAACAAGTCTTTAAACGCCATCGTTGCAGAGCTTAGTACCACAAACAGAAAGGGCAACTAAAAAAATTATTTGCCTACGTTTTATTATGTGATTATGGCTATATAAAAATGTTTTCATATTTAAAAGAATCCCTCTCTCGTCTGTCTTTGAGCAAGACACCCACACAAACAACAGAAGATACAAATTATGCAGGGAAAACAGTGAAACTCATAGTTCAAAACATTCTAGCAAAGGCCCATACCACGTGTGCTCAGGAGAGAGAGAAAGATTACAGTTAAGCTGTTTTTATAAATCATGCATGTTTGTGTACAGAACAGTAGGTGTGATTTTAAATGGCTGGAATCCTTCCAATCATCCTTTTGACCCTTTTTCTGAAAAGCAGAATTTCAGTGCTCAGAAGTGATAGTACCGTAGTTAAAGTCATCATAAAATTGAGTGTGATGCTGCTGAAGGCAGAAGTTCTCACTAATACTGACATACTGGATTTGCCAGTTGGCCATTTTTGTAAGACATAATTTTTTATGCTTTTGTGAATTCCTGTAGATAATGATGAAAAAAGGTTTATGCCCCACATGTGGTTTTAAATTGTTTTCAGGACTGTATGCACTCCCCCAATTACATATTTCTTTTTTGAATATAATGAAAGATAAATTCCTCCTCTCTTTCTGCTTTCATAATAGGTTCAAGTCTCAATCATACATTAAAATAAAAACTCCTCTCAGTACGAAAGAGCTCACAGAGTCAGACTGCTGAGCACATTCCAGAGTACTCGGCACAATTATTGGGCTCTGCGTGAAACGCACGCCAGGATGTGTTTCTCTCCAGAACAGGCACTTGGAGGTTTTGAAGGGAAGCACTCCTGCCTGCTGGCAGAACCAGGCTGTAATGGGCACGGTGCAGGCTCTTTAAACCCCCTGTTCCATTAGCCGGCATCAATTTTTGATGCATTGTATCCTGCCTACACTTGTCATTTTCTAGCTCACTTCAGCAGCTGCTGCCTCCAGTGTGATTGCACAACGAAGGAACGCTTCTTACCCCTGTTCTTACGATGTAAAGGAAAAGGGAGACAGATGTTGTTACTGGGCCTGCAGCTAGAGGAACTGCTAGAATGGGTGGTGAGCTACATTCGCTTCATCACTCAGTGTGAGAGTAAGAAGTACATAAATGCTGCATTCCTCTCCCCCCCCCCCCCCCCCCCCCCCCCCCCCCCCCCCCCCCCGTGGCATTGCATAGTTCCCTAAAACTGAAGATGAGCTTGACTGGGATCTGGGCATTTTCACATTTTAAGGTTCCTTATCACGTGCTACTCGGGGAGCTGCAGTACAATTTTCTAAAGTTTCATTGATGATTAGAGGAATATTTTTCACTTGGGAATGTGGAAAAAAGCTGTTCTTATTTAATTAATTCCAAATTTGACCTACTGTATCTGAGTATAGTATGGGAAATGCAGCTGGGCACAGGTTTGCACATTCTTCCATCCAGCTGGTGGTTTGGATTTGTCTATTTTGATTTTTTTCCCATTAGGATAATTTAAGTTATTTTGACTCAGCTGCAGTAAGACCTTGTCAATACTCCAAATCTATTTCTAAGCACCCTGCTGCAGGTGGAGTACTTCAAGAAGAGATGCCCAGGAGCTGACACAGAGCAAGAGATCCTGGAGTGGAGGCAGATACCACACAAAACTCTTACCCCCTCATCTAGCTGCCAGGAGGGAAGGAGAGAGTGAAGCTTGCTCAGTTATTTGAAGGAAAGAGATCAATCACCACCTGCCTTTAAAAGAGGGTTCCAGACTGAACCCTATGTGGGTGGAGACACACTGCAGAAAGCCAGTTTGAGGTGCTTTGAGGACATTCTTACTGGTGCATTTCAGCCAGGTGGACATGGTGAAGGCTCCCTAGGGCAGGTTCTGCCTCTGCTCACCCTGATGTTGCCGAGCTCCCCTGAAAGTGAGCAAGGTCCAGTGCTTCTCACTCAGGTTCCTGTTTCACAATCTGGTGGGGCAGGTACCTAAACCACCATCCTGCTGGCAGGTATCAGACTTGGGTCTTTTGCTCCAATCTGCTGTGATTCTGCTATTTTGTCTGCCTCTTAGTTACGATGTTGTTTTCTTTTGCAATAAAGAGGAGAATTGATTGCTGTTAAAGTCAAAAGAATTACGTTTAAGATAAATTGGGGAAGAGTGCTTTTTTAAACTCTTTTTTCTGATACCGTTTTTTTTTGCTTCAGATGTCGCAATATGAAACATGATTACTATTGGATGAAAGAAGACACATCATACACCACAGAAGAAAGCATCTCCATTTCCAGTTTGGGGAGCTATGTTATCCATCTTTTCACGAGAATGCCAACTTTGCATTTTAGTGGAGAAGCTCCATTTTATCGGAACTATTTGAGATCAAGAAAATATGAATGATGGACAACCATGTATTGCTGTAGAACCAACTTCAGCAGGAAAGTATAAATTTCACACCTATTTTCAGTTCATTCCAGATTTATACTTAATCATTGCAATAATTTCGTTCTCTATCAGAGAAGAAATCTGTATTATATTCTCCAAGAAAGTCTGTTTAAAGATGGAAATGGTCCTCTGCTTTCATGAAATGAGCACATTTCTCAGCCTGTTTCATGCTGTAGGTGATTAAAATGCTTAAAAGATATGAATTCTGGCTGTTAAGGAAGATGTCCAAAAGATCACAGGAGAGAATTCTGCAGTACATTTTAATTTCTGCAGTAAACCAGGAAGACCTTAATAAATCCTGCAACATCTTAGTGGATAAAGAAAAGTATGTGGAAAAGAGTGATTTGGCTTCAAACCACAAAGTTGTCATTATTGGTTTTTGATAAGTCATTAAGACATCAAATGGGTTTTGTACTGTTTGATAAATTGTATCTCTATCTTTTGTTCTAGCTTAGGTCATTAGTATTTAGACTCATTATCTCCTGGAACTTTTCCTTACTTTCCATTTATTACTGCTCCTCTGAGTGTAATGGAGCTGTTTGGGCCAAGCAGGGTCCCAAACTCATTCCATGCTAACACATTATTTGTGGGTACAATTTAAGCATCAATTACTAGGCAGAGACAGAAATTGCAGAGCCAGGACTTCAGACTCCCTTGTGCTAAATCCATCAGGATGAACAGATTGTAAACTGCCCATTGCAAATATGATATGCAGCAATTTAGCATCATGTTAATGCTTCGTCACCTCCATCCCTTACATTTATATAGCTTTTCCTTCCTGAAGCTTTCTGAAATTGCTCCTCCAGTCATTATACTGCACCAAGCAGCTCAGATTTAATAGGAATAGCTTCTGAATGATTTGAGGCCATATGGAATTTTTTATATTTAGTTGGATAAGTCTGAGGCATTTGTTTCTATTGTTTGTTACCATCTTATAAAAAAATCTGAGAAAAATACTGACTTTCTTGATTTGGGGGCTTTTGAGGCTTTATTGCTTATCTGTGGTAATAACTTAAAGCTTTCAGAAATGCATCTTTTAATACAGTCTATAAAATAAACCTCTCACAATTTATTTCTGGTTGGTTGGGGTTTTTTGTTTTTGTTTTTCTTACTATAGAACAGCAATTTACAGATGAAGATGTAAATACCTATCTCAAATCACTGCAGAATTGCTAAGGCCATTTTAGTCAGTGTTTAAATGCTTCAGACGATGGCACTGTCTCTCACTCTTCCCTTTCGGTATTTCAGGGATCTTGTTGATAGGGACAGCCCTGCTCCTCGTAACCCCAACTTAATTTCCATTCTCCTGTAATTTAATTCCATTATTCTTGCTGCCTATAACCTCCCTCTTTTATTTTCCTTGGATGGCTAAACTGTGACCTTCTGTTTTATTGCCCACAGTTATGCCACAGCTCTCCAAGTGTTCGGTTTGACTACCCTGGAAGGTTCCATCTTCCAAGTTACCTTTAAAAACACCAAGAACAAGTAAATGCAAAAGGCTCCTACAAGCTTTTAATCTCTCTTGAGTAGAGCTTACCTTGTCTTGTAAACTGTAGGAAACAGTGGAAGAATGGGGAGACACTGGTGAGAACGGTAAGAAAAAAAAGTGATCCTACAGTAATGCAGGTGGAAGGGGAGCTCAGGCAGTCTCTAGTGCACTCTCCTTACACTGGAGGAGGAAGGAGGGGACGAAGAAGCAACCAGTTTAATGTCTTCCCATTTCCTCCTGAGATCCTCTGGGTTTCTCTCCTCCCATGTCCTCTTAACTCCTTGTCTTCATCTCTGGCTTTTTCAAAACTGAACATGTGAGGAGAGAAAGGATGTCCTGGTGCAGTCTCTCAAGCATGAGATGATGGCAGGAGGGAAGAACCTCAGAAAACAGCGGGGGGAAGAAGACAAGAAGGTGAAGGAGAGTAGGGTGGACAAAATTGGTGGGGAAGGCAGAACTGATGGAGTAAAGAAATGTGCAGAATGGATATGGGGCAGAACTGGCAAGGGAACTGGAGGAAAAGCACAGACCACCTTAAACACCAACACAGTACGGGCTGCTGGTCCATTGTCTGAAACAGGCAGGGGCAGGAAGAGCAGGACTGCATTTTTACAAGTCTAGTAAATGAGCAGAGAAGCTTCTGAAGGTGTTTAAAAGTTGTTGAATGACCCCATGTTCTGGCTTTCATTTGGGCAATGCTGTCTGATTCCAGAACTGGCTCCTTTTGTCGAATGCCTTTCAGGTTCAGCCCCGTAGTGCGGAAGAGAAATAGCAGACGTTTGTTTGAGGAATGGCTTCACACCTTCCTCTTTACAGCAGCAGCAAACTCTGTTCACTAAGGATTATAATTAGTTCTTGCTTCAGTGTTTATAGACTCCTTTTGTACATTACTGTAGTGTTGCATAAGAAATATTATTTCAGCCTTTGGGTAAAATGTTGGAAAGGCAGAATGAATAGCTGGTGCTCTTCTTTGAGTCTATTAGAGCACCTCCTCCAAAGACTGTACAGGGAACCTGTGAAAAGGAGATCAAAGTGGGGAGACTAATAAGTCCTTAGCAGATCCATGCAGAGGGACTTTTGGGGTGCAGGCAATAAAGGGAGAATGAGCACTACAGATCTAGAGTGATCAAATGAGCTGTCTTCTTTCCTTTGAGCTCTTCCTCTTTGAACGTTCTTATCTTTGACTTCCTTCCTTCAAGTTCATGCAGATTTGCATTTTACTTCAGAAATGCCATTATTCCAGTTCTGCTGGAGCTAATCAGATGTCATCTCTTGTTTATTCTGAACAATGTTGAAAAATTCTTTTAGAGAGTCTTTTCTCTCATCCAATGTTGAAAATTGGTGCAATTTCCAGACAGCACAATCTTTTTTTTCCCCTTTTCCTTTGAAAATAATTTTTCCTCTCTCATCTTTCTAATGCAGCTCAATTTTTGACATTTTATTTTCAACTTTTAAATTCTAAAGCTGCACACCACCATCAATATTATGAATGCTGAAGTCAGAGGACAAAAAATGTACAGGTCACATACTAAAAGCAGCTGGTCAAATCCTCATATTCTGAGCAATAAAGGTTGACTTGAGACAGAACAAAACGTCCAGAGGGCTTTCCAGTCAGACTGTAAGAATTTCAAAGTAGGTCAGACTGGCTGATGGTGTCATGTTAAGCCTTGCTCTGAGATGGTTTAAAAAAGAACTCAGGAAAGTCCTTTTACACTCTTTATATTCTTTTGAGACTAATAGAAAGGACAGGGCTGTCATTTGAAATAGAAGCAGAATATCTCAAAAATAATCCTATGAACCGGGTGACTGCTTGCATGATAAAAAACACTTCTGTGAATCAGAAAAAAGGTGAAAATCTTTGAGTATTTGTCACTCAAAATACTGTGGTGTTTCAGACTCATTAAAGTTGTTGTGAATCCTGACTGGTAGGTGACAGTGGAAACATCATTAAAAATCATCTCAAATTGTGATTTTGTATTATATGACTAAGGCACATTTTTTGAGGAAGATATTAATGGCTTCAGTGGATACAAGAGGCATGAAAAAAGTGGAAGAGACAGTTCTTTTGTTTAACTGTCTCAAGCAATGGATGCTGGAGTGTAGGAGCAAATCATGGGGAAGAGATGTTCACATGTGAACAGCTATACCCTAAAAAGCAGTAAACAACTTACAGCTTGCTTTGTTTTGTTTGCCAAAAAAAAAAAAAAAGGCAAATACCTTTAATATACAAATACAGCAAATGACTTGTCTAATAGTTTACTTCTAGCTCATCATTCAGTGATGACATGTAATTGTGGACCATCTGCAAGGTTGTAGGTATGCACACATTGCTTTAAGCTTGCTTGATAAATTTCTCGATTTAGTGAGTGTAAAACCCTGCCTCCGCTGTCTCTGCATAAAAGATGTGCTCTGAAGTGAATGGAACGCCATGAAAATCAGATCTGCTCAAGAGAACAGGTAATTTTCACAATCCAGGTTACTTTTAAAATAAAAACAAGTAGTTTGGCAGTGTACTGACCTGGAAAAAGGCAGTGATGAAAGAAAGAACAGTCTCCCTTAAAAGTTCAAGGCAAGGTCTGTTTTTGTCAGACACTCAATAAAATCACACTCATCATTCCAAAGGTAAAGCACCCAATGAGAAAGTGAAAGACTTCCTGGAGCACATCCTCCCATCACATCATTCTTCAAGACATTCTATTTTACTATGCTGTCTCAGATCAGCATCTCAAATGATTTATTTGACTGATGGAAAAATACAAACCAGTATAAACAAAATATTCTGGTTACATCCACACAGGACTTGTTTACTGAAATATTGATTTCAAGATACTCAGTTTTCCTAGGACAAGCTGATTGCATCTAAGATCAGATCGAGTATCCCTACGCTCATATGCTGCCCTATTTCCCTTCCTACATGATGTAAACACTTTAAGTCCACACGTTATTTTTTACAGCTTCTTTTACTTTAGGGTAAGGTACTTTATTCAATACATACATAATCTAAGCAAGACAGTGAAACCTCTAGTAAGGAGGAGTATCTCAGACAAGCAATCTTGTCTTAAGAATGCCCCTCAACCATTTCAAGCATTATCCCCTGAGGCTTCTAATACTGTATTGTTCAGCCTCTGCTAAAAGGCACCACCATTAGTCAATGCATTCTCCTGACAGGTTTAACACACATATATTCTGCACTGCATTTCAGAGAAAGAAAAGATCCATATGAAAAAGTAACTAACTTCATTTACGTCTGAAAACAACCCTGCATAGGAACAATATGAAGCAGCTATTGCTATGTTCTGCGACTCATCTGGCAGTTTACAGGTACCTGAGGCAGAGCTCTACTCCAACCTGGACAGAAAGGCTTCTTGATGAAAAACAATGATGAAATTAAAGTAAAAAGAAATCCAGGATACAATGATTGAGAAGTGAAAACACTGACAGTCTTTGTTTGAAAAATAAACAAGCTTTGAAAAATAAACAATAAACAGGTATTATATTCTTGCCAGCAGAGAACAACAGAAAAAACTGCTTTAAACAAATAGGCATTTTTCAAGCTACTGAATGCTGTCAGCGACGTCCAGACCTTTAAAACTGAAAACCACTGACGATGAAGTGTGCGGAGTACATGGTCCTCAGTAACCTGCACTGAGGAGCTGTTCTTCTGGGTCAAAGCGTGTATACAAGAATCACCCCTGGTCAAGTGAGTAAAAGCGTGTGTCTCCTCCAGCAGTCAGACACTACTGGAGAAGAGTACGCTTATTGCCCGCAAAGCGCAGGAGCCAGAGAAGCACTGGGTGTGACGCAGTGTTCTGCACCAGCTAAACATTATTTTATAACACACTTTTGAAAAGATGCTTTCTGAAACAAAGCAATGCCAGATATAAGTGCCCTGGATATAATGGTTGGTGGGAGCTGTATCCTACCTGTGGGCTAGTCTGCTTACCAGTTGCATGTTCCCATGTCCTTCTTTCTCCCATGTTGCAGTAATGTTAGCTGTTCAATACGGCACCAATGCCAATGAACGCCAAGCTTTGCTTGCCTTTTCAGCTGCCAAGGGGTTTTCTTATTTTCATTCAAATTGCTGTAAGTTGGATTTTTTTTTTCATTCTGATTTGAAGACTGTACCCCTTCTACTTACCCATAAAGGTACCTCAAATCTGTTAAATTACAGGGTGGCAGAAAATAGATTTTGGGTAATAAACCCTATTTCAGGGATAGTGAAAATTGAATCTCTAGATAACAAAGATGGAAAAGTCACAATGCATGTGACAACAGAACAGGGACCACAACAGGGTAAGACACAAACAGACCTCTCTGTCCTCTCTTATTTGGACTCACTAAAGTTACCATGTGCAAAGCAGATACGTGATTTCCCATTTCTGACAAACAGGACAGTATTTCCTCATGCTCTATTTCATTAATTTTATGATGTATGAACTATGCTTCTATGATTAAACACATTCAGAGGTTAACTACAATTAAAAAGAATTTAAGTACAATTCATGAGTGTATCAAGAAGAAAAAAATACAAACTAGCTGAAAGAAACGTAATAACAGTGAAAATCCAGGAGTACAGGCTACATGGAATACTGGAAGGTTCTTCCTGTCTATGAGGTAAACTAGCCTAAACAAACTCTGAGGCTCACAGCTCAGGATTTCAAGCTAAAGAGATGGACAAATTATCATGGTTGCTACTGTCACTACGAAATGTCATTCCTGCTGCTCAGTTATGCTCTATCTGGCTACTGCCTCAGAGAAAAGCTGATTGCTCTGACACACGACTGCCCCACCCAAAGCAATTCTCTCATAACTTCCATTCACAACTTCCCTTCTATGCTCAAAACCTGTATTTCTGAATTGTCAGTATCAGTAACTCCATTTGATAAAAAGGTTCATAATGTTTAAAGTCCAAATTAAATCTCAAAGTGCTAACCTGGTAACTGAGAGGAGATTATTTTGGGGGTGTTTCAATTGCCAAACAAAAGGAAAAAAATTCTATTGCTTGCATATTAAAAAAATTACTTTGGCCTGCAACATTGTTCAGCCACTGGAATTAAGAATGAATATAAAATTATAGGTCAGCAAATATAGAGCTTTACCTGTACTCTTAACTGGCTCAGAGAATTTCTTCTCAGTATAATTCTGTATGCATATCCCCCATAATTTTAATTTAGTAAAGTTAATGCCTATTACTGTACAACTGTTTTAACACAAAGTGTTATGTAAGTGGTACAGATTATTATGATGTTATTATTTGGTAGTGTAAATTATATTTAACAAGTAGAACACTACGATAATTTGTTCATGTCTGTTCATTAAATACTGAACCCAACTTTGAAAACATACATTTTTAACTGACAGTTAGGGTGCAAACAATGGAAATGGTCATTTGGGTTGAAAAGTTTTAAAAACTTTACTCTCTAATTTGTTTCATGTATTGTCTACAACTGAAAGGGTCAACATTTAGAATCCATATTTAAGTTGATGCTAGTATCAGTAAACTTTTGTTTAAATAAATGCAAAGGATATACTCTAATGGAAAAGAAATCACTCTACCAACTACTTCTAAAGTGTAAAAATCTGAGAATTTTAAAATGTTGTTCAATATTGTATGTGCAAAACCGCGTTTAGTGTCTTCAAAGGACTCTAAGTGGCCAGACATCTCTCATACCATCTCTTCTATCTGCATAAAGACATTAGGCCTGTGGTTCCTGTGGTGATAACTTCCAGCTGAGAAACTGTCACTCTTGTGCTTTCAAACGACTTGTCTGGATATGTGAGATTTGCAGAACTGGAAGCAATAGCTGGAAAGCATCCTGAATATAAGTAGCACTGTTGCAACCCTGAAGGGGAGATAAAACACGTGGTTCTTCAGTACAGCTGTCACGTATTTAAGGACTTACATTGTACTTCTAAAATAAACTTTTTTTTTTATATATCATACTGTATTAGCATATGTATTCACACAAGATTTTAGAATCTGTAGATAACAAAAATGATAAATTACAGCAGTTTACAGCTAATAAGCATAGCCTGAATCACTATGTAAAAACCTGATTTCCCCTCAGTTTGAACTCTTGGAGAGTTTTGTTTGTAATGTAAGCAGAATAAAATGCCACAGTGTTCAGAGGTAGGTTTGACTTTTTAAATACAAACCAACTAGTCTCTCCATCAACAGAACTAATTCTGAATTTGCTGTAGGTGGAAGAATTGTCACTGACACTAACAGTTTGAATTATTATGTTTTTAACATGTAGTACTATTTTTGGAATTCCTAATACTGAACAGTATGGCAGCTTGAAATACTCCATGAACCTAGGCTGTACTAATACATATTCGTATACAAATATGGGATTTAAGGGGTACAAAACATCGTATTCCACAATTCTGGACATTCCCAAATTTTGCAGTTCCTGGAGCACAGAAAGAGACATCAGCTGCAACAGAATATCCTATAGCAAAAGGAACTGTATAGTAATCTTTATTACAACTCTATTCAGCTTTCCATGATTTTCCTTAAAGGTATTGTTAATTCAGTGAAAAATTGCTTATTGTAAAACAATCTTTTCCTCATTTTTAAAGGACCACAACTATTGGATACAGAATGACAATTTGTAGTCACTACTATACGTTTACTTGCATTTAAAGAGAAGTGTGATCTACTTAGCAGAATTCAAAGAATTCCTGCTGCAGACAGTACCTATTTTAGTACTTTACAAGCATATTACTCCCTCTTCCCCTCTTCTCTCCTCAGTAAAACTGAGACACTTTTTACTCAATGTACTTTTCTAATGAAAAATAGCCCATGGTATCTAATAGAAGTCACTCATGGATCATGTCTAATAGATCACTCATGAAGGATTTGGCTGACACAGGGTTATCTATGCACTGACCAAGCCTGCTGCTAGACTGTGAATCTTTGCAGAAATGTAAATGCCTGTGGATGGAAAAACACTGTAGCATACCTGCACCTCAAATTTTAAAGAAAGGCATAGTCTGAAACTATCTGTGAATAAGAAATATTTTGCAAGATTTAAAGTAGGTAACGAAATAGTAAGAATAGACTTATCCCAAGCCACTTGTGAATAGTTTAAAAAGGGCAAAACTGCACACTGGAAATTGTCTGCTGTGCCCTGACCAATACAGTAGCAGAATTTAAGAGCTGGCCAGTCTCACTTCAGTCATACAGTCCTCAAGAATCCTCAGTAAATGCAATATTACTACTGTAGTATTTGTGGGAGAGGCTGAACACAAAAACGAGATGTTTACGAGCTGGCATTGAACAGCCAGAATGATACTGTCATTACTTTTTATATAGTTCTTTCTTCAGACATAAATGTGACTGTTTCATTTCAAAATCATTTTACTAGACTATTTCCTAATGTGAAAAAAGTGAAGGCTTACCTCTAATAGCACACTGTCAATGATGGGGTTAAGAATTTCTGCCTTCATACTGCTCTGTAAACCGGAAAATAGAATGGACAAGAAATATATTTAACAGAAATATATTGATATCTAAGAAGTGGTTTTATGAATTCTATAAAGGTCTTGCTTCTCCTTGATTCTTATTCAGACTGTTTATCACAGTATTCCTGATAACTATGTCTACATTTCACACACACTTCAGTAGACCCTAAGTATTTCTATCACGGAGTACAATGAACTAACACGGGCCCAGGGTTTTACTTTTTCATTAATTCCTGTACCACAGAGTTTCAAATAGCCTTGTTTCCTATTGATATGAGATTTATGTGATGACATTGTCTGTCCATCTGTCTGTCAGCGCCCTTTTCATCTCCTCTAAAGTTTGTTAACCCCTTGCTGATTTCAAGGAAACAAGAAGGAGAAATACAGGTCAGGAAGATAATTAAGCTCTCAGAAATGTCACTAAAATCTGCAGCTAGGTGGAAATGGAGGCCTAGATTAGTTGTACTACAGAAGGAAAAACAGGTGAAACACAGATCCCCGAACTCGAGGCAATACACATTGAGCTGGACAATGCAGACTGGCCAGTAAATACAGCTCAGCACACAGCATTTTTCTTAACTGACAGATAGGAATAAAAAAGGGTACAATGAATAGTGACATGACTACAGGCTAGAGAAATCAAATCCTTAGAAAACCAAGGCTCGTCAGCTATTCTGCTGTTTAAAATGGCAAAAGTTCTTTCCTTTTTCATTTCTAACTGCTCTTTGCATTGTGTTTTTTCAGAAGAACAGTAACCTCCATCAAGAGTTGCTTTCTTCCAATACCAAACAGTGGACTCTAACAGAATGAAGGAAACACAATATTGAATCATTTAACTGAAGGATGTCCACTTACAACCTTGTAGCTTTCACATTACAGATTTAAAGAAACAGGAAACACCTTAATTTTAGTTTGGAGAAAGATGTCAGAAGAAAGGGAAGATGATTAGAGAAAAGAAGAGTAATTTTACTATCAGTTACTGGAAAATCCATGACAAAGTGCACTGTTTAGTTGATTGTCAATAAACTGAAACAGACAGAGAGCAGTATAAATTAAATACTATTGATTGTATGAATCAATAAGTTCAAGTTTGAAAGCAAAGCTGTTATTTTTTACCCTTGCCAACATTACAGACTGTGTACAGCTGGCACTACAACTAGTGTCTGAATTATACAGATATAACTATAGGGATGGCATTATGTTTGAAAAAAACAGTACTTTCTGTTCTCAGCCATTTCTCATTTTCCCATGGGTTAATGAACTTCGCAGGATACTGGAATGTGGTTGCACACCCGGGTGCTGTTGGCAGGTTAAGGAGGAAGTTGAACCACTGGTACATGCAGGAAGACGTAGATTTTCTACAGTCCTTTGTGACAGGTGCTCCTTACTTTCCTAGTGATCACAGTGAGCAGAAAGCTCACACCTTCCTGAAAAGCTTACAGGGATAGGACAGCACATAAAGATCACCAGATTGCCCTACTAAACATCACTTCTAGAGAGTATTTTGGCAGTGGGAAGTGACTTTGTGCTCAATTTCTTACGTGTCCACACAAACGTCCACTAAAACAATGTGGTTCTAAAAACTGAGTACAGGGTTGATAAGAACAAAACCTAGTGCAATGCTCATGAAAGCTTTAGTTTGCAATTTTCTGAGCTGGGACAGCTCAATATTTCATGCACAATTTATTTTTATATGTCTGTGAATGTATTTATTGCAAGTGTCACACAAAGATATGCTAAAATACAATCCCAAAATGCAAAATAAGCAGTTTATCCCAGAGTAATGGGAAGGAATGTAAATGATTCAGAATAAAAGCAACCCAATAATCATGTTCTCTACAAATAACTCCAAGAAAACTTGCTCAGAGATGTGCTGGAAGAGCTAATGGGGGAACAGGGAAAACTTCCTTTGATGTACATCCATGCTTTCATGGAGTAATCAGGAGAGCCAGAGTTTGTTCTTCTCTGATGTTTACAGAACAATTTTAGCAGCAACACAATTTTTGCCTCTGGATTCTGCTAGAATACTCAGATGTCAGTCATCTTTGAAACATTGTGAAAGGCAGGGTACTATTTCTAGCAAAGATGTTTACAGATAAATGGATGCTCCTAAATGGCATTATCTTGAGATACAAGACGGAGCGATTTTCTTAAAGATGGATGAACAAAGATATTTTCTAATCTCTTAAACCTTCTGAAAACACGGTGGCCCTAGGCGAGAGGATTTAGCAAAGGCTCAGAAGACACCTTGTGAAACTGTGTTATATGTTAATGACTTTTACACACATGCATTCAAAAGGGATAGGCTGAGTAGGAGAAGAAAATATCAAGTTGTGGGACTTCAGATGTGGGGTCCTTCTGAGAAGATAAGTGCTGAGTGGTGATCAGGAAAAATGGGAAATGGTGTCTAGAAAGAGATATTTTAGAAAGCAGAGGACACATTGCAGTCTATCAAGGCTTATAAACTGTCTCTGCAACAAGGAATCTGCTGTAAAAATTGATCTGAGGAAAGAAGTTCCTTCTTTGCTGGTACTTCACATAAAGCCACCGGACTTGGGCAATAATTTCTGTTTCAAGAAGTCAACCATGTTAGAAAAAGCCCAAATGCTACAAAAAATACTGTTATCTTACCCCAGCTGCTGTTAAAGAATTGGAAAACTTCTTTGATAAAGATGAAACTTCATTGCACATGGCACTTGTTAAACTGGTTTAAAAAAAAGAGAGACAAACATAAAAATACATCCTTGTCCTGTAAATGCATAAAAACCCTAAGACTCTCCCAGGCAGAAACTTCATCTTAGAAGCCAGGAGTGTTCTTAAGGCAATCTTGCTTCTAGTAATTTTTAAAATATTTCAGGGTAGACTTTGTTCATAATATAGTCTTGATATTTCTCCACTGAAAAATCTGTTGCTGACTACAGAAGCAAAATGCTGTCACATTGGCGCAAACACCAGCCTTTTTTTGACAGGGCAATGTTTCTATTTTTTACATCCTCAACTTCCAGTTTAACTATTTTTTTTTTTTTTTATGATTGCAACAACACAACTCCTAGAAATACTGTTGGAAATAAATCAAACTTTAATGAGAACAGTGAGAAGTTTACTATCTAAGCAATAAAATGTCTACTCTGTACTAAAAGAGGAAGTACCTTTGTGGTTAAAATACAAGAACAAAGAGATCTAGTTCTATTCCTAGATCTTTCACTGTTTTGCTAAACATTCACAAGTGCATCATATAGAAGCTCATCCTGCAAGGTGCACCATACCTTAGCTCTAATTCTGAAAAATACTTGTTAAAGTACTTTGTTACAGACTGAAGTGTTCTTATGGACTTTGCTATTGTTACTAGCATTCACAGGGATAAGCACTTGCTTAAATACTTTACTTACTTAGGACTCAAGTACTTACAACATCTTAACACCAAAACCCACTGAAATCAGTAGAATCGGTTACTACAGAGAACTTGAGATCTGAATTTTGAGTCCCACTAGATAAACTGGCTTCTTGAATTTAAGTATGTTTTGTCATGATTTACTACAAAGTTGCTGACAAGTGTAGTCTTACTGTCTAGCACTACAGATTGATTTTTTGTATATTTTTGGCAGATAAACACTAGATACTGAAGCTCTATTGGAAGATTGTAAGACTGCATTATGCACTCTCAAAGCAAATTCTATTTATGCTAGCACAGTATCTTTTGCAGAGGGAACAGGAAATGCAACCCTGATTAGCATGTACATTCACTTGCTGGAGCAGAAACAACTTTCAGCCTGTGAATAGGTCATGTTTCTGTAAACATGCATATGTTAGCCATGTCAAAAAATGTCAGCTCGCCTATGCAATTTGGTTACATGAGAAAATATAGCACCAGGACCCCTAAAGCCAATGCTGTTTGTTGATCCATGAACTTACTGTGCCTTCAAGTGCCAAAAGCTGAACAGAACTTCATGAGTTTTAAGCAAATGTCAACTGTTCATATATGGAGTACATAATACTCACTTCGTCAGTACTTTTGCTTGATCTTGAGCTGTTTTTTCTACTTCCTGCCCATGTAGAATTAATTCTGCTACTTTATGAAGTTGTTCAATACAACGAGCAGTTATCTCAGCCAGGCTTTCAATGGACAGCATGTAGATTTCCTTAAATTAAAAGCAGGAAATAATATAATCAATAATAACAACACTGATAAATATACATACATATATATACACATAAAATAATTTGAAACAAAGGAGTCCTCCCCACTCCAACTGGAAATACCACCACATACATAGTGAAGTAATATCAGCCATAATGTCATCCTCACAAACAATGCTGGACAATGAAATATCCAGAGATTATAAAATAAAGACCTTATACTCATAACGAAAAATTAGTAAGAACAAGTCTACCAATTACTTGGATGGGAACTAGGGCAGGCTCTTGGATTTTCTAACACAGCACTTTTAAACCTAGTCCTGTCAAATACAAAGATCCCTTAACTCCAGAATAAGTCACAATTGCTTTCATATGGAGCTCAAAGTATTGAGCCATCCCTCAGATGACTCTCCAGACTAGAAATGAATAATACTCCCAGTAAAAAAGTCGGTTTTATCTGCAGATAAAAAATTCTATCTAGCACTACGGTGCTAGAGCTTTCACAAGCTATGCTAGTCACATAAAAATCTGTAATATTTATTTTTGAAGTGCCTCCTTCTTTGGACCTTTTTTGCAAGCAAACATGACAGATAATTTTTTATTAGAATTTGTTCAAAAAAATCTTGAAGAAGATACCAACCACATTTAATATTTCTGTAACATGGTGTAAAATACTCAATCATAATTGACCTTATCAACAAGAAAGGTTGTCTAAACAGACACAATACTTTTAGCCTTAAGAACCATCTTTCATAAAGAGAATGTGAGTTACCTAAATAATATTTTTGTTTTGTTTGTTTGTGATTTAAACTGTTTAAGAGTTTAAAGTTTGAGAATTTTTCCCATGTTTTGTCACTGGAAGAGAGATGCCAAGGAATGTTGAGATATGACTTTCAATGTGCTATCGACGTTACACCGCTGAATCCCTCAGCTCACTGTATGTTGTGTATGTACATGCATACACACAAAAACATACATATAAAAAAATAAAACCAATGTGATAGGCAGAGGACCTGCTACTTTGACATCTACTTATGGGAACGGAGTAACAGTAAAAGTATTAATGCAAGTTAGTTTCCTATTGTGTCTACAGTGAATAGTTATTTATTAATATTTCTTAATATTTCCATGAATTTGAAAAATAAGGACAACATATAAAACCAATACACAAAGATAAAAAAGTCATCTTATCAAACAAAGCATGACAATTTGCTTAATAAAACTTATCCTCCAAAAGCTATTTTACCTCCACAGTTTTTTTTTTATCTACTTCTATTTTATCACTGTCAATTTTGTCTTCTTTTTCAGTCTTTTCTTCACCAGGTTCTTCAGGTTTTTCTTTTAGCTTCTCTTCTATGTCTACTGGGGTGGAAAAGCTGGCTTCTTCCAGCCATTCATGAGCTTTTTTCCTGGCCTGCCAAACAAAGAATGCAACCCCAAAGTTCAGTTCAAATAGGGTATATCAAATGATGTTCCTGAACATTAATTGACAATAAATAATAAGAAAGACACACTAAATTCTTAAAGGAAAGATAAATCAAAAATTACTGTGTCTTTGATCTGCCTTCCAGATCAAAGTGAAGAAGCCTTGAAGTTTTACACAACTTCAGACTACTGTTACGACTAGTAGGAAAATTAGGTCTCTTTTTTAACATGAAGTCAAATTAAAACATGTTAAGACCTAAGCCTAAACTAGTTATCCATAGTCTGCCTATGTAGCTAGAGAGAGAACGTCCGTCCAAGCCTAAAATCAGCAGGTGAATCACGTTTAAAGGGGTCTGTAGTACAACTGTGACCGTGACTAGTGATGTGACTAGCTTCTAGCCATCTAAGTTTTAGATGATTGAGCTAAATGAGATAAATCAAAAACTTCTAGCTAAGAAAGTCTGGAGAAGTCCTTCAGAAGAATAAACATGATGATTAAGAAAAACAATCCTGAACCTGACCTTTGTTCCCAGTATGTGAGACCAAATCTGCTGTGCTCATGAGCTCTGTTTTCCCAAGACATTTCTGGTTCAAGGCTTTCTAACATAGCCCATTGTGCTAGCTAGTCATTGCAACTGCATTTCCTTATTAATCCCACTTCTTCTATTAAAGCTTTTCTATATTCATCATTTTAGTCCCAACCTCCTGTGTTTTGATTGCGGAACTGTCGGAACTGAGCTGTACTCAGTACAGGTACTGCTGTGCACCAGAGTTCAGAACAAAGCCCTCCCTCTTTGTCTTTGTCCAAGAAACAGAGAGCAGCTCACCAACAGGTGCTAACCTTATTAAGTTTGTCAGGAGTAGCAGCAACGTGCAATTCAAACAGCAGTTCAGTGAGCATGCTGACAAACTCTTCTCCCATATCTGCTGCAAAAAAAGACAAGACAATTTTTGTCAGAGTGTTATCACTATAATATTTTACACAATCAAATACATCTGGTCAAACAGTTTCCCAAGTACTCTGGCGCTTGAAAAACAGTGACAGTGTTACAAGAAAGGGGTGTGTGGGTGCGTATGTGTGTGTATATACTTAGATAAAGAAGAGAACAAGCAATAGAGATACCTGTCCAACCAGATACACTAGCTTGACACTTTGACTACTCTTTCCACCCCATTCTGAATTCCATTAAGTTTCACAGAAACAGGCAAAAGGAGAAGCAGTTAGTTATCCCTAGTTATCTGTCAAAAATACATGACCCGCAAAATAACCAAAGAAGAGATACTAACCTGTTCTTTCAAACCAAGGAACAAAAACTGCAGCAGGGCCAGATACAAATAAGTTTCAGAGGAAACATACTGGAGAACATGTTCTCTATTGCTCTGCCTGCACACCACAGCTAATGAGTTGTGTTTTCTTCCTATTTCAAGATTGAGCTGTGCTTAAATGAAGAATGTTTTTTGTTCTGCTTTGGAGTAATGAGCCTTAAAGAATCTGCACTTTTGTTCCATATAAGCAAAGTTATCTTTTATACCACTAGTATTCAAAATTCATCTTTTTTATATGTATTCCTTTGACTACTTGCAGTTGCCACATTCTAACATGTTCTAAGTTCCTAAAAGTTGGTATTTTGGTTGGTTCTATTCATCTCTGCTTATTGAGTTTGGAATCTACATTAACATTTCCTGGTGGAATATGCAAAAACATTATATTTTTTTTTAGTCTGATGACACTAAAAAGTGGAGGGCCATTTGAGTTTGGGGATTTTGGTAGAACTCTTCACAGCCCACAGTACCTTACAACATGTGGAAAGGTGGTGGAATCTGACATTCAAATCACACTCCCCTAGAGCAAAAGACATCTCACCTTTGCTTGTAAAGAGACTGCCCATCTTTGGTGCTATAAAATAAATTAGTATTTAGCACAAAGAACTCTTCATCTGCAATGACCAAGAGACTGAGTTTTTCTCTCAACACCAGGGGAACAGGTCAAGAATTTTGTATTCTGGCAGGCCAAAGACATGCACAGAGTTCATTTCATTGCTGCCCTTATCAGTAAATTTTGGCAATAGGATTTTCCTCTTGGATACACTGAATTCACCTGTTCTTAAAACAATGCCAAATTGTTTTATGAACTGCAGCATGCTGAAAAGTGATAAGCAGTTCACTGGATCATTGCAAAATCACCAAAATTATTGATAACAGGCATATTCAATTCAATACTCACTTTGGTTACTGTCTCCCTTAACCTCACATATGAAATTTTTGGTGTTAATGGCTTTCAAAACCATAGAATCATAGAATGTTATGGGTTGGAAGGGACCTTAAAGATCATCTTAGTTCCAATCCCCCTGCCATCAGCAGGGACACCTTCCTGTTGACCAGGTTGCTCAAAGCCTCATCCGACCTGGCCTTGAACACTTCCAGGGAGGGGGCATCCACAACTTCCTTGGGCAACCTGTGCCAGTGTCTCACCACCTTCACAGGAAAGAATTTCTTCCTAATATCCAAATCTACTCTTGTCCAGTTTATAACCATTGCCCCTTGTTCTATCAAAATGTAGGTAAAGTTACTTTTTCAGATATTGTCCTCTCATTACTTCACAAACAACTGAAAGGAAAAGAAGCTGCAGTGAAAAATAGATGAAAGGGTTGCATAATCAAAGTGAGAGGAAACATTAGAGAGAAGGGTATGCGTTTGTCTTTCTCCTACGTGTCAGAAAGTATCTTTTATTTTTCTTTCTTTTCATATTGATTTTGCACCTACCTGACTGTTAAGCAAAGACACAAAAAATCTATGCTTCCACTTTCAAAGTTGCCAAGAACAAAGTCTAGCCCCAGTCCTTTTCCAAGGACTCCAAAGATCACTGCAGTAATTTCTCCTTGTGTAGGACTGTAAGTATTTATGGTAGAAACTAAAAGCAGCACTAACATCTCTGAATTAGAACCTGAGAGCCTAGGATAAAAAGGGATCCTGAGAGTTTACATAAAACAAACGGGCACCCATTTCAAACACTTGAATGCAAAGTGCTGGTTTTCCTCCCAGCTAGTCTTTTTCTGCTGAATATATATCTATAGTACTGACAAATGACACCATATAAATAACATGACTTTGGTGACAAGAAAGTGGTAACAAATTAGCAATGAGTGGCAATTATCTTGTTTTTGAATAGTGTGCAGTAGCTAGGTAAAATTTAACATTTTCAATGTTAAACTTAAAAATAAAACTGACACCATTAGCTAGTCTCTCTCTCTTGTAGCAGAGTGGCTTCCTTACATAAAGGAAAAAACCCACAAGTTTTATTGAGCTAGGAAGCACAAATCAAAATCCTACTGAAGGCAAGTTAGTTGTAGTTTTAAATTGTATAGCAAGCAGGATCAAAACTCAATATTCCTCCAGAGAATTTAACACAGCCTGCTATCTCTTGCTAGATTAGCCACCTTAACTAAAAACATATAATTCTTTATTAAAAAATATGCTATTAAAGGAGCATATGGCTTACTGACTTGATTTTGTAAGTGTAAAACCTATTAATGTGCTTAAGAGGACCTTAATTGTATTAACTAACTTGAGCTAAGAACACAAACTAGCATGAAGCCTTCACAGCAAGATATGAGCTGCATTTAAGCCTGATCAGCCAACCTGTTGTTAAACTTTACTGTCTGTTATCTATACTGGACACCAAATAATGTTTAAAATTTTTGGTAACATTAAACACAGACCATTTTCTTACTGTAAAAAATAATTGTGCTATATAAATATGTTTAAGATCCCAACAGGTCATTTCAGGTAAACAATTCCAGTATAAAAAAACCCAACCAAACAACTCAAACCTAGGCCCTAAAAGATCAAGTGTGCTCCCAGAGGATACATATTGGTGGCTCCCAGAAAGCTAAACTTATTTGTAAAATATGACCAGAATACTAAGTGTAGCCAATAGTGAGTGACTGGAAACCAACTTAAATTATGTAAAGATTGGCAAACTAAAGTATAAATGAAACATTAAATTGTTCAATAGAACTACGCTCCATAGGGGAAACAGACATGTAAATCACCTACAACCTTACATGGAAAGGTGCTGGATATTGTTTTTATTAAAAAATTGCAGACAATTGTCATGTAAAGGCCTATTAATCAAATGCTTTAAGTTTTACAAGGTTTTATGCATTTGCTGAAAAAATGCACTTAATAAAAACACTTAAGATTCTGTGCATTGAGAAATTCAGGAAAAGGTCTCTTTTCCCTGACTCAGGAGGACCATAAGAAGTCTTCATCCACTCTGACAAGATTTTAATGAAGATACCATGTTTTTGTGACTGGGAAAGGTACCCAGACTAGGACACTGTCTAGAAGGGATGTGTTAAAGCACTATATAGTGTTAAGAGCACTATAAATGCACTACAGATCATTGGTGAGAGGTTGAAGAAAGAAGTAAAGGCCACGCAGCCCAGGTTAGGAGCCTGACCACAGAATTGTAGGCTCAGCCCTAACAGAAAGCTACTTTGAGAAATGATTAAGCTTTCTATTATTTTGGTGTCCTCTGGTAGAACTAAAATTTATCCAACGTAACACTAATAAATTAATCTGTAGTTAGTTCAAATACTAGTAAATCTTGAGCCTGATTACACTAAACAACGTGAGTCATTTTGAACTGCAGTCTGAAGTAACCCCCCTTCAGCTGAAAGGTGAAGAGAACACGTGTGGTTATTATTTCCGCTGTCACAAAGAGGATGGCAGGTTTCACTGCTGACTGGTTTGCTTTTGCAGGGGAAAACCTGCAGGACACTCTCATTGGGTCTTTTTTTTTTTTTAAGGTGCTCTTGCCTTGGTTCTAGCCTATTTAAAAGGTAAGTTAATGTTTCAAGGAGCATGACTAGCAGTTCTGCTTCACTGAAAACAGAACTTGTGACCACTAGAGAAAACATCACTTTGTGCAAGAAACAGAGATTTTTTCTGGGGGCTGGTTTCAAAGCAAGGAACTATTTTCCACAGGAATTAAGGAAAACCAGACATTTAATGAATCCTCACTCTTAAGCAGGTAACAAGCTTTCTTGACTTCTATTTCTCATAACCCTGCAGAGGAATGTGGGGTTTTAAAGAGCAAGAAAAGGAAAAAAAAAAACAAGCACAAAACTTTACCACACTAAGACTTTACACTGAAAAAGTGTAAAGTCCACTTTACACTTGCTGTCCACCCCAAGAAGAAACAATAAACTCCCTGTGAAAGACATCAGGCGTATTGTGTAAGCATTGTTAGAACGAGCAGCTTGAGCAGAAAAGACTTTCCAGTCAGAACATGTGTATGTTAACATAGTTTTTCAAACTTTTCTGAAGACTAGAGAAATCATACCACACCATCTTGCAAAATGTAGGTTTTGTGGAGAAGCACCCCTGAAAAGAATAAAAGATGAAATAGCTTTTTATGTTTCTGTGTTTCTGAAACACAACAATATGGTGTTCAATGGCATAAGCCAATCTTTAGTCAGGCCAAGGGGACTGTTTGCATTAGCTAGAAGAGGTTTGGTATAGATCTCACAGGCCTGGAGACATGAACTATGGTGGCTTTAAGTTAATCTCTTGTCCTTCTGTTCTCAGCCTGTTCTGGGGAATGCCAAAATCTCTGACCTGTTTAAGACACTTGTTTTGCCCCTAACCAAAGCACTGACCCATTTTACCCTAACTTTTGTGAGCTGATCTATAGACTGTCATGCTGGTCCTGTTCTCTTCAATGCTGTGCACTATGTCATAGTCATGGCTGCTTCTGCTACTTTAACTTCTTTCTCACACTCTACATGGCACATCTTTCCAAGCGACACCTAGAAAGCAGCTTTCCTGCTACATTTCCAAGTGACTTTCCTTAAAAAATGTCAGGGTTTTTGTCTCTTGATAGCAAGAGTGATGTGAGGATGAAGTTGCTAAACAGAAAAACATTGCTAAGCACTCCACAACTTTCAGATTATACAATTTCATAAAAAGAATCTGTAAGAAAATGGCGGTTATCCAAAAGGTTATTATTTTCCCTTCTTATTTTTGTTTTGCTTTCACTGGTGATATAGCAAAATAATATAATGGTTCCTTATATTTTATTTTCTGTATCTCACACTTCTACTACAATATAAATTCAAAATTAAGCACTGATCAGCTTCCAGAACTTTTAGAGTATTCATTTTAGTGACTACCTTATGAAGAGTGTTAGGATATCAGAAATGATTGTTTGGATTGTAATTTTTTAAATTATTGTATACAGAAGTAACAATTACTCATATGGTTAAGTCTCTGTATTTCTAATTACCTTTCTGTGCCTGCACAGCTTCATCATCTGATTCCTTTGGAACAAAAATCTCTTTTATAGCAATTAAATCGTTTTTCACAGTCTCCAACTGCTCTCCATCGAGTGTTGCTAAATATGACTGAATCTGTAAAAGAAAGGTCAGTAAGCATTCCAAAGCAAAACAGAGCATTTCTTAAATTTCTAATTTAGAGCCTGACTGCAAAATAGGCTAAGAAATAGAACCTCCCATTATGCTCAAATCTTGTCTCTAACCTGATGTAGACACATTTTTAGTTCGCATCAACAAAATTTGTTGAGCATCAGAAAAATTACACCAGCCTTGCAAGATCACCAGGTCTCTACCTTCTCCCAGAACATTAGCTTTGAATTACAAATCTATGGTTAAATTGCAAACTGTAATAAACATTTTGAGATTGCTTGGATCAAGACAGCAACCAAAAAGAGCACAGGCAGAATTCTTAGAAGGCTTAGTCTGGGCACTCATGGGAAGAGTTGGAAAAAGAAGCCTGTTTCAAGCCTTCCTTCAAAATGCAACCAAAATTACTGACAGGCTATCAGTGTACCTGTTCCAAAAAATGTATTGACAGGTCTTTGCATGTATCAGGCATCTGCAAGTCCCTGCTTATCTAATAGGGGGCATGCCTAAGAGAGATGGAAACAGATTCTTTGAATCACTGTTTTTGTGCTACAGTTATGCAGCGTTAATCCCATGATAGCACCTTCTCTCCCTTTGATACAAAATTTCACTTTTAGATTGTTTCAATTTTTAATTTTTTTTTTTTTTTTTTTTAAGCTTGCTAGACAGCCACACAGACTAGTTCTGCAAGAGACTGGAGAAAGACATTATTTCTAATGTTCCTCCTTGATGTGTCCAGGGTTAAATATGCTCAGAGTTTCAGAGTTAAATGCAAAATAAAGTTGGGAGGCCCTGGCTATGACAGACTACCTAGGGCTTTTTGGCCCTCTCTATTGCATTGTCCATTTCATAGTATTAACTGGGCCCTTTTTTTAATGGAAACTTTTAAAATAAAATCTTTAAAATATTTTTAAATCCCTGCCATCAGAAGGCCATAGGACATTAGCAATGCCTTCAGCATCTCCTGCGCTCCTCCTGTGGCCCATCAGTGTGGCTTTTGGGCTGTTGGCACAGGTCTCAAGCTTACAGTAGTGCAAGTGAGTATTTTGTGTGTGTGTGTACAGCAATTGGAATATGTTCTGTGAGCCTTCTGGGATATGTATCAGGGAATTGGATTTGTTGACCCAGACAGTTGTATTCAGTCCTGTTGGTGAGAGTAGGACTATGAACCAGGGGTTATCTAGGATATAACATGAAGCATATCAGAAACCTCATGGTAATGACTTGCACAGGTCCTCCTTACCCTCTGGTATTTAACAGTAAAAGAAAAATACTCTTGACAAATGCAATTAATCTGAACTTGTTTCCATATATTTCTTTCCTGTTTTGTTTTGTTTTGCAAAAGCAGGCCCTTGAATCTTACATGTAGGTTTTGAATTTATAATTTGGCATTTAGACATAATCATAAAACCAAAACCACCATGGACAGTATGTACCTAGCTGTATTAAAATAAGCTTATTTTGTTTGTTATAGTAAATTTTTTAATTAAAAATAATCTAAAGGGCAAGGAGTGCTAATCACTAAAACAAAAGAAGAAGAAAACATATTTTAAGAAATTTATTCAGAAAATTGTTTCAGCACACAATACCATTGCTGGGAATCTACAAAAGTTCTGTTAATCTACTGACAGAGATCTACTGACAGCTGAAATTTAAAGATATATTTATCATATAGGCCTTTGTAACTTAAGTGTGTTTTTCAGAGAGACATATAGCATTTGTACACTTCTGGTAATGATATCTTTGGGTAGTTTTACGTAAGTTTAAAAACAAACACAATAAAGAAGACTTAGGACTTGAATAAGTAATGTGTAATTCATTTTAATTCACTAGCCTCTAGGTGTAGTATGTCTGGAATTCCTGAATGTAAGTATCAGTGCCTGACACAAAACCTAAAGACAGAAACTGCCTTGTAAATTCTGAAAAGACACCTGCATAGTGTCACAAGTTGAAACACACACACTATATATGGTCCTTAACAACAATAACTTCCAGTTGTGAAGTTGTTTGTTTTGAGTTAATCTTGGAATTGGATTTTACATGTACTGAAACTGATTTCCTGAAGCCAAGGACTGGACCATGGGACCAATACAGCTTTCCCTGAAGCAGATGGAAAACCTACTGTTCACTTCACACACACCTGCAGAGCAAAAATTTTGTACCAATCCTTTTGGTTTATACTGTCTGCATACTGTACCTGGGCTTCACTTTCATTTGACAGTATTTCCAGAGCTTCAAGATGAGACAAACCCTGGAACTCATCAAAAAGTAGTCCGTAATGTGCTGTTCTTTCAACTGTAACTTGCTGGGCCTGCCTCTGTTTCTCTTTTTCTTTAGCTTCTCGCAACAACTGCAAAAATAGACATAATTTCTGCTGTTTTATAGGTAGTGCTGTAGGTATGATGGTTTTTATTACTTTCTGCTTCTGCTTGTCTGGGAAGTAGTAATAAAATTTGGGACTATAGCACACCTGCAGAGCTGAAATTTTAGAGCTGAAATATCTAATATATTTTTGATAAACTTCTCTAATAAAGCATTTAAGTAGCATTCTGAGTGTGGTTTTCCCAATGGTAATTGCTATCCATCTTTTTTAAAAAAGCAATGAACAAACAAATAATCTTGCTTATGTTCTCAATAGCAATGGCAGCTATCGATACTATATGATAAATTTAGCCACTAATTACAATGCAAGAAAAATAAAAAGGACTATTTCATACACAGCCTTAAAGAGTAATGCAATCCATTCCACAGACCACAAAACAGGAAGAACATTATTTTCAGGACCTACCTACCTATTTGCATAAACAATGCACCTACATAAATACTCCTATAAAATATTTTTAGCAGATTCATTTTTATGTGACAGCAGGACTGACAAAAGAGATTGACCTAATATGGTATGACTGACCTAATATGGTATGACTTCTATCAAAGGTGGGGCAGAACTCTACTACATATACTTGGGGATATTTTGGAGTGATCTTCTTACACACTTCCATTAGTGTAAAAGAAGGACAGAAAAGTGTATACAATAGGATCTTTTGCTCCCAGGAAGGAATGGCCTCTCATATGAATTTGCTACTTACTGTAGCTGGTAAATACATCTGAACTGGATCTTAAGTCACATACAAGCCTCTGAATACAGGTGAACTCTTGCTTACACTACTCCATCATTCAAAATTTCTATGATATTGTTTTCAGTTATTAATTTGCTATAAAAGACTTACGATGGCAGATTTTTCAGTCTCCACTTTCAAAAGATCACTCATAAAGTTTTATTTACAAATCACTGAAAAGAAAGCATTGTGTTATGCAACCCATAAGAACTGATTTATGTCACCTTCTGCCTCAGATTTTATGTGTGTATTCATGCACATTGTTTAGGAAGTTATTCTCAAAAGCTCATTTTAACCCTGTGGGCCTTAACAAGAGTTACTTGCTTTTGGCATACTACAACAGCATCAGTCTTTTTACACTTACAATGACCAACACTAAAGATGAAACATCTCATTAAAAGAAAAAATACTTTAATCCGCTCTACAAGGAAGTAAACGTAGTAAAACTAGAGGTTATTTTCAATGTCTATCGACTTCCACAGCCTCCCCCTTCTCAGTGTCTGGAGAGCTGAAATAATTTTGTACTGACAGCAGTTACACTTCTGTTCTGTGTTTATCATGTCTCTGAACTTTTAAACATACAAGTGACGATCATGTAAGGGTACCATTAGTTTAGATGGATGTTAAGAGAAACCTTTTCACAGCTTTAATTCCCAATGAAACATAAATCATATTCTAGTATCACTCTTTTCCAAGGAAAGTAGTATAGTGATGGCTATGCTGGAAGATATCTACCTACAGCTGTTACAAAACCACCAAGAATTTGATTCTGTCTCAAAAGTGTAATAATAGATCACCACATACACTATCTTACTAAAACCAGCTATCGTACATGCGATTATGCAGGGAAGATGATTTTACATTATCTTTTGTGGTTCTGTGAAGAAAAAGAAAGTGGAGCAAATATAAAGCATAATATTTATTTCCATAAGCCTAGCCAATTTCTACTGCAATAAAAAAAAACTCCCCCTGAGGCATCTGGAAAAAGAATCTGAAACTGCATTGACAGAATTGTATTTAAATAAATCTAACCTGAGACAGAGAGACTGTTCTTGCCATCAGTGTTTTGGTTTTCTTAAATCCAGGATCGCTTTCTGCAAGGACATTCATGGTTGTCTTCCCAATAAATTCCAAAGCATCTAAGCCTCCAGATAATACACTCTTTCCCTGTATAAAATAATGCAATGTGGTTATTTTCTTTCCACTTTATGCTAGTATGAACTGTAAAGAGTATTGCTTTTGTTGACACCATATTTGAACATTCAGGTCTCTAGATTTTCTATGCTTTAACTAACAATACGATTGATACATTCATAAAATTATGCTACTTTGTTCTGAATACATTCTCAAAAATAAAAAAATGAACTATACAAATATTTCTAGTTCATTAGAAGACTCACACTGGAGGAAATGTAACACCTATTGTCAATAAAAAATATGAAAAATACTCTGTGGGAAACATATTTTAGATAAGAATAATATGGAGCCAAAGTCCATCATGAACAGGATGACCCTGCCTTACCTAACTGATTTCTAAAATTTTTACACTTGTGATGATTCTGGAACTGTCTATTGAAATACACTGCTTTTTCCCATGTCTTCGTATTAGTATTAGCCCTCACTCACAATTTTTCATGTACACTGAATAAGTTTTCACTGGCTAAAGGTTTCCACTTATATCTGGATTATGCATCTGTCAGATACTCACATGCTGATGTAACCTGACATATAATAGAAAACCCTACCAAAGTCTCAAATGGCATTACAGGCATCTTAGTGAGAGCTTAAGTTATTCTTTTTGTTTGGTGAGATTTATCACTGTGGTATAGTAGCCTCTCTAGGTTTGCATTAAAGAACATTTCTTTTATTTGAAAATCTTATACAATACTCAGGTAATCTTACTGGTGACCAGCTCTCAAAAGCCCTACAATGCTCCAGATTCTGTAGCACCAGTCTTAGGAGTAGTCTATATCGATATCCCTCTGCTCCCCAAATCTTTGATATTAGAGTGATGAAGCACTCAGAGTGAACTGGATATACACTAAAAAAGAACTACCACTTCATAAAACATATTCAATGGGGAGCTCATCTTCTATGCTTTTTCAGCTGATGCTTAAAGTCTTTCATAATTTCAAGGGAAACATCATACTGAACAGCTCAGAGAAAAACATTTGCTATGGTAACAGTGTAAGTCTGCAATCAGACCACCTTCTGGGCAGGCTAATATGAAATGAGAGACTAGATAGAGAGGTGAAGGTAAGGGCCAGGGACTGGCAATAAAGAGTTTAGCAAAAGCCTTAAAGTAAGCAAATGGAGTATTTTCTTATTTTATCTGCCTTCAAAAATGATAACAAATCTCGTCATACTTTCTCTGGAAGGACTTAACTGTAAAAAAATTACATGATGGTACCACAACTATAAAAAGGATTTCCCAAGAACTTTCAGAATTCTATATAGTTTAGGAGAAGAGTATATTTTTCACTGAAAATGGTAGTGAAGTAGTAACTGGCTTAGGTGTGTTTAACTTTTTAATTCTATTTGACACAGTTATTTTGTCACAAAAGAGACTCTAAACACAATAGAACTGTTTTTAAAAAGACCTACAACTTAACAAACTCGACCTGTTAAATGTGATCTACAGTGCACCTGTAGTGGCACCTAAAAATTATCAAGAATAACTATAGCAGAAAAGCCTGCTAAAATGACTCACTGTGTTCTGGACAGCACTAGTGATAGCTGACAACATGCCACGAGGTCCAGATGAAGGGGAAGAAGGAATATTCTGAGAAATGCTTTGGTCCAGAGAACCTTCTGTTTCTAACAAAAGAAAAAAAGCAAACTGCAGTGTACTTTCAACTCTAAAAGTCACAAATTACAGTAAACTGGATTCTGTGATCAAAATCTTAAAATGTTGTAAATTGCACTAATTTGGCAATGTCAAAGAGTTTTGTCCAAAATCAGTAAACTTGAACTTACCTATAATTGGTGTTTCAGCTGCAGAAGGCTCTGCTGTTTCTGAAGATGCTGAACTTGCATTATGAATTCCTAGGGTATTTCCTGCTTTTTCCTTTACTGCTGTTATCCCATGACCTGCAGGAGAAGTGTATTTTAAATTATAAGATTTGAAAACTTATTATGAACAGTGCATAGTATTCTAATATTCCACAAATCATAAAAATCAGAATAGCTATTATACTTACTTCAATTGCTTAATTTTTTCTAGGTTAGTAATTCCTTTGTTCTACCATATCCAGTACATTCATTGACTAGAAATTATAAAGCTGAAGTACAATACAAATGACACTTGATCTGAAATGTAGAACTTGTTTCAGTGGCATACATAACTTTATTTCCCTGCTTTTCAAAATGTTAAATAATCTATTACAATTAGTTTAAACAGAAATTGGTGGTCCTCAGAATGCTGTAGGGTTTGGTCTCATCTAGTTTCCAGAAGACTACAACAATTTACCCACAATTAATGGACTGGGTGACTGCAGGGTTGAGGTAAGGAACGTGTTCTTCAGACTGCTGCATAGGTGCTATGTTAGGTAAGTATTTTAGGAATACTGGCCCAGGTCCTCAAAGTTATTTCAGGATAAAACTCAACTATCTGCCTAACCACTCAGGAGAAGTTTTCATTACAATTTCATACTTTTTTGCTTTGTTACCTTAAACTGAACTATAAATAGAGAAATGATTTCTGAAAAGCCATTAATGCAGATGCTCAGGCAGATACCTAGACAACTAAGGCATGGAGTCAAGCATAACGATTCATTAGATGTTGTCCCTGCTTTCCCACAACCATGTGCACTTTCTATTAGAAAAGTTAAAAGCATCTTATCTGAGTTACATTAACTACAGCAAAATAGCTTATCGTTTACCAGTGTTCTGAATATATATATACATATACAAATGTGTGTGGTCACATAAGTACTTTTGAACATCTAATTAAAGAAAGATACAGCAAAACTATTTGAAATGGAGTAGGAAGAAGGAAAATTTAGATTTACAATTCTATGATTTCCAGATGGGTTGCGCATCACCTGCTCTATGAATTCAGTAATAAATATACTCCAGAAAACAAACGTGAAGCAGCACTGAAAAATCACATACAAGAAAACTGGAGTTATCTAGAGGTAAACACGAAGAACAGAAGTCCCCTAAGGAACAGATGAGCAGAAACAAGTTATTTTCTATACAACAGCATAAACTGTATGGGTTCCTGATGTTTTACACTGAGACAAAGACTAGGCAGGTAAATGCTTTTACCTGTCTAAAGAAAATACGAGTTTTGTCTATTTTATCTCATGTCTTACAAAATGTAGCAGTACATCCAACTGTATGAGACACACTAGCTTATGCACCACAGTCATTTAATTAATTGCTGGATAACTTCTTTTATAAAATCTGTTTCAATGCAGATACTAAAGAGCAGCATATTACTTTGTTTAATCCTAATCTCCTGCACATTTTAATTGGTTCAATGAAAATATTAGCATGAATCGATTCTGGAGTAATTTTTTACTCTCCAAATTCCTGGGACTCACTTAAATAACGATTAATTGTTCTTTTAAACTAACGTAGTAGATACTCCATGTCACTTTCCTTGTCATTTCTCCTGATCACAACTTTTTAAATAAGTAGAAGAGTTCTGTTCTTTCCATTGACTTAATTTTTCTTAAGGACTTGACTTGCTAACAAAATATTGTTGTCCTGTAATTACACAAAAAATTAAGTATGAACATTAAGCAAAAATTTCCCTTTAACTGTGTGCAAAAGTCGTGGATTTTCAGATTAATTTTCTTTTTTTTTTTCTGTATTTAAGCTTTTTTTTTCCTTAATATTCTGCAAATTGGATCTCAGTTTTGCAGACAAGCTTATGCTTCCAAGAAAATGAGGTACACAGTTCCTGTACTGATATTTACAGACATAAAAGGCAGTATTTTCAGGGCTGTGGTTACATGCACTAGAACGATAAGAAAATATTTCAGGTCAGTTAGGAATGGTTTTGCTGAACTAAGCTGTATGGCATGTGTGTTTGACTACAACAAAAAACCCAGATGAGATCAGAAGACCACAACTGAAGCAGAAAGTCAGCGCTGTTAGATAAACAAACATGCACAAACACAGCAGAAGCGCATGTTGCTTTGGAAATGAAAATGATTATTTGTCATTTCAAAAGGCACAGAAATAAAAGAGGCCATGGGAAATGAGCATACATTTTGGAGATAAAAGTGCACTGGCTTTGTTACACTGGGTGTGGTAACGCAACTGAGCTGACACTGTAAATTTAGGAACACCTCCGACATCTCCATTTACTTATCTAACCGCAGAGACAGAAGAGCTATGCCATGGGTATGGTTAACTCCTTACTTTTTGAAGAAAACATGCTTTTCCCTGTGTTGTTGCTTTTGTTTTTCTTGCCTACATGAGTTCTTTTCTTTCTATTGGCTGGCAATTTCAGCTGAATATTGTTGTTCATCTTGCTAGCTGCAATCTTTCATTTTAAAAGGAAGGTTTTGTAAGCAGTTGCTAAAAACGTGGCCTGCCTTTGAGTTTGCCTGGTCTGCCCAAGGCCAGATCACAGCGCTCACAAATGCTTTAGTCAGAAACGTCCCTCTTCGCTTCAGACAATCTTATCTCCCAACTTAGTAGCTTCGGATTCCTGGCAAAGCTGAAAGAAGCAGGCAGACACCTCTGGGGGGCAGCTCAGCACGTCTGAAATCGAAACCATTTTCTGTAGGAATCACTGCCCCTTGCCAATCCGTTACTCCCAAGCAACTGGACTCCCTGCTTCAGTGGGACAGATAGGGAGGGCAAGGTTGCGATTTTGACCCTGGCTATCACACAGTCTTTGTCACCCGTGTTGCACTGTGGGGACATTTCTGATGAACAACCAAACAAAATTCAGTCTAGTAAGATAAATGAAGCTTCATTTGTTTCAAGCTAAAGATTCAGGCCTTAAATTAGCATCTGACACTGACTGAGAAACTGGGGAACCTGAAGATGGCTGGGGTGGGAATCACTGCACTCTATGAAGAATAGGTAAGTGCAAAAGCCAGGTGTGCTCTGGTTTTGTACATTTAAAAGGTGGGGCCTCATTGTGCTCACTTTGAGGCTATCCTATTGGCACTCCATTCCTTTCAAGGCTTTAGAAAAATTCTCTCCTCCTTGTAGTAAAAACAAAAACACAGGCTAGATTCTGATACCTATGCTATCCAGTCTGTAAATCAGGAGTAACTCCAATTAAGCTCATAAATGAGATTAGTTTCAGATCTCCTTATTGCAATAGTAGAAGGTTTTAATAATACCAATAAGCATAAAGCCTGCTACAACAGATTATTGGTTCTCAACCTCTTCTAGATCATAAGCCCATGTTAAGAAACATAAAGAAAGAAAACGGGACTTCCATCCCCAAAAGCATGTCCACAGTTCCTCCCATCTGATACTTGCATTCAGTATTCTTAAAAAGGAGGAAGTGTGAAAAAGGTGTTTGCTGCTAGAGTAGCTGTAATGTGTTATTTACAAAACATCTGAGTAACCACCCATTTGATTTCAGGCACAAAACAGCTGAATCAGCTTAATCAGCTGATTTATGCAGAGAAAAAAAAAAGGTCTTCTGAAGAGATTAACTGTCCTTTTACGACTACATAAGGTACAAGCATAACATTCAGCCTTTGTTTTTTTATAACGTCATTCTTTATTTCACAACAGGGGAAAAATATCTGTAGAGAATGGAGAAGATATTAACATAATTCCACATTATCTGAAACATTTGCATTTCAGTTCCACACAGACTTCAATTTAATCTATGCAATGCAGATTATTACACATATCTATGTGTAATAATATCCAAATTCATGAACACAGTGACATCACAAGTGATATTTCATTCTGTCATACTGAGTGACAAGAAAAGGTTTTCAGCATACCAGGGAGAACTATGGGTGTTTGATATTTCTGCACGCCATTCTACTAGGTGAAGAACTAGATGATGAATATACACAAGCACAAATCAAGATAGAAGAATACTAATTACAAGCAAAGCATGAGAGATGCTTTAAGCAGCCTTCTAGTATGAATTTCAGAGACCACGTAAATTAAACAGCTAGGTTCTATTTTTTATTTTATTGTGTAAGAGGTATTGACAGATGTTAGTCTTACCAATGGCACTAGAGGCAAAAACCCACAGATTTACATGGAGGGAAACACATGTACACAGCATGACAGAGAACAGACTTTGCTTGGAAATGCAGCTTGTTGAGCACCACAACTTAGGCACCTTGTGAATGCCATAATTCATCCATACAAAACAATACAGCGTATTAAAGTTGAGGCTTGTAGAAGCCTTGTCTTTACTTTCATTAAGCTAGCAGATAGCTTAGTTGTAAAAAAAAAAACGACCCAAAACAAACAGGCAAGCTTTCAAGCATACAAGCTGTTTTTAAAAATGGAAGTCACAAGCTTTAAGTACAGCCTGGGAATACATTTTGCCTCACTTAAGTGCTTCCAATAACTGGTTTGCTGTTACAGCTACGCTGACCTAACTGGTGCCAGTATGGGAGTTTCTGCTCCTTTCATTTTCTGTATATTTGTCCCTACTGCTTGCCCTGGCATTTATCTCAGTGAGTTGGTTCAAGGAACTAAAGAGGCAGAAAATTATTTTTTCTTTCCTCTAGAGTTATTATTATGTCACCTTGGCTTCTAGAACTGGATTACCAGGAGCTCAGAGGAGCACGAGTGCTAGCACAGGGAGGAGGAAGAAAGGCGCAAGGAAATGAGGTGCAGGACTGCACATTTCAGTGGCTGCTAGGTTGGCTTAGCTGCAACGGTAACCCACTGTTAGAGCAGAGCTTTATCAACACTGTTACTAGAACACTGGATCATGTAATTACTGATTTATCAAAAAATAGGATTTAAAAGAAAGAGGGTAAAATGCTGACAATAAGAACAAGAAGTTGTGTCTCCAGATCACAGTGAGCCTACTTCTCCTATCTCATCATCTCAGCAAGTATTTCAGTGGACCTACTCCACTGTGGTTTCCCAAGGGGGGAAACCAAACTTCTGCACCTTTTAAAAACAAAAGAAAACTCCTCGCCTCATTAATGAGGCAGATTCAACAACTTTCTTAGTGTGACATCTAGTGTCAGACACTAAGCACGTTTCAGGCAGCAACCGCTACTAATCCAAAGGCATTACAGATGCTGTTGTGTAGAGGAGTAACCCATCTCTGCCTTGTGGCAGAGCTCTCGATACAAATAATGTCAAAATCAGTTCAAAGACAACAGACATTTTCTTTAGAATACAAAACCATCACCAAAACAATCACTGGCTATATGTGCACAGTTAGTAGGAGAGATACAATACAAATTATATGGAAACTACCTTATTATTAGAAACTAAGATCAACTTTGCTAAACAAATAATAGCCATGCAGTAAAAATGCTAATCTATTTGCGAGCTCTCAATCAGGGTTTGAAGGATAATGAAAGCGAGATCCTTAGAACAAACATTTCAGCTCAGTCTTAAAGAGAAAGGAATGCAATACATTTTTTAAAAGAATGATCATTCACTGGAACAACCTCCACAGGGATGTGGTAGAGTCCCCATTGCTGGAGGTGTTCAAGATGTGGCTGGAGACGGTGCTAGATAATCTCATCTGGGCGCCCTTTCCCACAAAAGCCTGCACTAGATGATCTTTTGAGGTCTCTTCCAACCTGAGCTGTTCTACGATACCATTTGTTAAAAGCTGAATGTATTTGGTTAGGCCTTTAAGATGTTATCTAGTCCACCTCAAACTGTTTCTGCTATTTTTACAGAGTACAATTTTGAAGAAAAATATAAGGAATAGTAAATATTTGTCAGACTTAATGAGATAAGCAGTTGTGCTGCACAAAGATAATGACAGAGTAACAGAAAAATCACGTACCGAAGGTGTTGCTGATAAGCCTAATTCCAAGAAAGCAGCTTTACTTATACCATTTGCTACACTGAAGGAATAAGCTACATTAAAATGGACTGGATCACAGCAAACCTATTTTCTGATGTAGAATAGGAGATGAAGTGTTAGTTGAATGGCTTGCATATTACATGGAGTAATTGTAGGGGAATAAAAAATATTTAATAAAAAGAATAAACCTTATAGAAATTCAAAATAGCTTTATTTTTCTTTCTCTGTCTCTTGCTAGGAATTATCATACAGAAGCAAATATATGATGTACACAGTCCCTCATCCTGTCTATGACAGTGACAGACAGTGGATACTTCACAGGATCAAGCATGAATTTCCATAACAAACAACTAGGAAATAAGCCCTCTGTATCAGGAATACAAACTACTACCTACTGCGTTGATCTCCTGGAACAAATCTAAGACTATCTATGTGGTCTTATGAGTTACCTTGGAACATGGAAGAATGTACATTTGATTTCTGCTTAATTCAAAGTCTATTTTATTTAATAAATTCACAAAGAGAACTTAGATCTAAAATTATTAGATAGCAATACAGGTACTCAACCCAACCCTGACCCCAGGGTCAGGAAGTCTGTCTAAGTTGTAGATTCCAGGAAATGGGAAGAAAAATCAGGAGAAGTGCTGCTTTACATATATCTGGTTTTAGGCTCCTTCCCTGTTACTCTTGGCCACTGACAGAAAGTAGATAGTAGATGGGTCTTCAGTGTGACATAATGCAACCATTCTCATGTAAAATTAAAATTATATTAAAATTTTCTTTTTCTGCATGTGGATGCTCCTTTACCTAGGCAACTTGACCTGTTTCAACTGTGCTTATTTTTTAAATAATAATAATTCTAAAAATATATATACATGATGATGATACGTCTATTCAAAACAGACATCTCACAACCTTATCAGGTCAGGCTGCCTAGACAACAAACTTCTTCACATATTTACACTCTGTGAAGACAGTTATGATGCTGATACAGTCAGATGGTATGTTAAGGAGCCAGTATCAATTAAGCATGAATTTTTAATGTATATGAACCAAGATGTCATATGGCCTATATAAAAGTGAGATCACATAATTAAAAAGTCCATGGAAATCCACAGAGAGACAATGCTGGCAACAGCTTTTATAGACAAAAGCAACAAACAACTGTAAAAAGGTATGTCTTGTTTACTTATTAGACAGTAAGAAGGGCTGTAACACACATTCTTGTTTTTCTCCCAAACTTTTTCCAAAAGCATTCATCATTTTCAGGCAAGCTCACATCAACTGAACAAGAAAATATACACAGCCATACTGCCCCTCAGAAAATGTGTACACTTTGTGACACTAAATTGGTTTATCAGTGGGGCCAAGACTTCCAAGCAACAGAAGACTGTGAATGAGATTGGCACTGCAAGCCTGCAAGAATAGTAACTGTTTAGTAACAAATAATCTTATTACTCACAAACAACATTAGAATGTCCATTTGACGGAATACTATTTATTGCAAAAGCTAAACAGAATATAAATACAGCTACCTCACAGGCAAAAACTGAATGACCTGAAAGAGCTCTGTTCCAAGAAATCCACTGCTGCAACTACAAAAGTGAACTGAAGAATTCATCAGCATTACAATTGCAACTGATCAACAGTAAAAATACTTTTATGCACATAAATTTTCTTCTTCAGTTATTTATACTAAGCCAAATTCTTTTCAGAATGCTGTTGTTATGATGGTCTCGGAATGAAAGGCTTGTGGAAGCAGAACCCTTTATTAGACTTACTAACAGAGTTGGGAAAAAATGGACAATTTTTTTGCACAGAGACTCTTCTTCAAGCTTGAAAGAGAAGTGCTAAACTTTAAGGTTAAATACAAGTTGACAACACTTACGCAGTTCCACAGCTAGTTAAGCTGCCCATGTCCCCACTGGCATGTTCTGTGCATTCCCATCATTTCCCATTCAGTAGCATTTGGGTGATTGAATGGTGAGCCAGATTAGGGAATCCAGCTCTTACTTCATTACTACTTTTCAAAATCAGTCCCATAAACAAGCTCCCCACACCACTACATGAAGGCCACTGTTAGTGTAAGAGAAAGAAGAAACACATTGCAGGGCAGGCCTGCTCCTTTCAGCAGCAACCTTCACTTATGTCAATTTAAAGACATTTTAGAAACCCATTCTGATGTTTAATCAGATATGTTAATTGGTTGGACTGACTGAAAAAGAAAGGTAGTTATGAACTCTTGAGTGTGTGTGTTACTGAAAAAGGAGGATAGGGGATGTTCCTTCCTTCTCTGAGAAACAGACAAAAATAATTGCCCCAAAGAAATATTAATGTATGTTGACAGCTTAGGAGGTTCCTTCTTCTTATTAAAAAAATCATGCTTGACAAGCATATTGGGACAAAACTGTCTATGAATCTTTAAGACATAACATTAATATGCTTAATGACACATTAAAATGACAATTTACTTCCATGTACTTTACCGATCAAACACTTACCCACTGTGGCAGAAGCTGATGACAGGAGAGACTTCCCCCAGGTACCCCAAGCTCCCCATCTACTTGCTTTAGATGAGGAGTCTGTGGCCTATAAGGACAGAAATATTACTCAACTGTCTAAATGTATGTTATCCAGAGGCAGGGCGAAACACAAAGAACTTGGCAGGCAACAAAGTCCAGCATGTAATAAATGATGATATCAGTAAAAATGGTTGTGCCACTACTTGCAAGGGTATACAATCTGAAAATAGGCACTTTGTAATATAATACTTGTCTTCTCTGGTGATGCCTTCTGAAGAATGATTTTCAAGAGACAGAACATACAGAGAGATAGCCCAGAATGACGACTGTGAAAAGCTTCGCCAGCTGCTCCACTAGCAAACGCTTAAGGTTTAGTGCAAAGCAGTCCTTGCATGAAAGGTAGCATTCTTTTGGCACTACAGGGTTGGTACTGTTCTCACCTCACCCTTTCTTCCCCCAGGAGGAAACCAAGGTCATCAACCTCACTCTATGTCTGTGAACCTGATCATTTGGCTGTTCCAACACCAAGTCAGATAGGCTAAGTGGAACAGCCTGCGGTAGTGGGCTAAACTAACCTTGCAGGTTTTGACTGAAAGGCCCCGTAATGGGTTCTGCAGGTTCTGCTGCAGAGTGTAACTTCTAGCTGAAGAATTGAAACACCTGGTTGGGAAGGTGCTAATACTGGTGCACACTGCACCAGTGCAGTGAACACATGACCACAACTTTAATGTGAAACAAGAGCATCTGTACAGAAAATTAGCTAAGAATCTGATGTCATACTAAATTAAAGCTTATCTCACATATAGTATCCCTGGACAGACAGGCCCTTCTCTACCTTTATTATAATGACTGATTCATATTGCCTTTATGTTCACAATATGGTCACTACAGCCAGATTTTCAAAGGTCTTCTCATTCCTAAAAGTGTTACAGATTTTTAATAGGATCCTAAATGCTTACGGTCAGTGATAGATTAGGTATTATGTGGAGTTCAAGCTTCTGAGCACAAGAAAGCAGAATCAGAAGCTTGGTTCAGATCACCTACTCCTGAAAGCACCTAAAACTCCAGAGATGTCTTTACCGATGTCCTAGTATTTCTTCAGGCACCTGATCCTATAAAGCCATACAAGTTTCTTAGGGATATTATTAGGGAGAGACAGGAACTTGTCTGCTTCCTAAGTTCCACCAGGAGCCAGAGTTGAAAGACTTCCCTGCCTAAGCCTCCTCAGAGGTGTAACCTCTCAGGTTAGTAGATGTGTTGAGCTCAACAAAAACACAGCCAGAGCAGGTGCTGCTCATCTTTTACATTATTGTGCGGTATTAAGCAATTATCAGTGTTCCATATTTAAATAATTTTAAGAAATTGTTGTGTCAAGAAAGACTCCAGTAACATATCATCCATACACAATCAACTCAAAACCAAAAGCTGAAGCATCCCAAGACAGTTCTGCATTGTGCAATGTACAGATTCCTTGTCACCTCTTCTAGCTAGGTCCTTCTCACTGGTGGAGAGACTAAAACAATGTTTTAATCTTACAAGTGGATGCCTGAAAATTTTTCAGTGGAGATGAGAAAATCTTCAGTTACTCACATGTACTGGGTTTGGATGCTGTGTAGACTGTAAAAAAGCCTTGCTTTTCTTAGTTTTCTCTTATTTACTTCTTGCAATTACTCACAGGACTCCCAAAGGTCTGTGGATCACAAATCAAACACCACTGGCCTAGAACAAATCAAAAACTACTGGCTGTTTCACCCAGTCTTGTGAAACATACACTGTTTTTGTAAAGTCAATTAATTTAAAATTAGCAAGTACAAGATTCAGTGCTGCATATGCAGCTTCAATTCTATCCTCTCCTACGTTCATTCTGTGAACTCAATGAAGCAGATTTAGAATCACAGAATCATAGTGGTTGGAAAAGACCTTTAAGATCATTGAGCCCAACCACTAACCTACCACTACCAATCCAATCTCTAAACCATGTCCCTAAGCACCTCATCTACCCATCTTTTAAATACTGTCAGGGATGGTTACTCTTGGCAGGACAGCAGCCTGTTCTAATGTTTGACTATCCTTTCTGTGAAGAATTTTTTCCAACTATCTAACCTAAACCTCCCCTGGTGCAACTTGTAGCCACTTCCTCTCATTCTGTCACCTGTTACCCAGGAGAAGAGACCAACACCTACCTCTCTGCAACCTCCCTTCAGGTAGTCGTAGAGAGTGGTAAGGTCTTCCCTCAGCCTCATCTTCTCCACACTAAACAACCCCAGTACAGAAAGCCAGGTAACAAAATCACAGGAGTATTATATCTATACAAAATGGACTAGATTCTTAAAAAAAAAAATAAGGGTCTGGTATAGTTTTATTGCACCCAGGCTAAAAAGACCAAATTAATATCATACTAGCAAAGAGAAATTCAGCTGTTCCTAGTTTACAAAAGCTTGGTGTTGCAATTTAACTTATCTTATTCCCATGCAGGTTCTCTGTATATAACTCTCTAGGCTTTTGTGAAAAACAGTATGTACATTGTACAAAATTCTGCCCTTAAATTTTGTGAGACAATATTACTTACTAGTCTGCTTTGTTCACGCAGTGTTTCTTCAGATTCAGGTTCTGCATCAAGGCTTACAGTCTCATGGCAGTCAGCGGGCATGTCATCAGTTGCCTCTCCATTGGAAGGCAGACTTTCAACTATTTTTTCAGTCACAGGATTTTCATTCATAAATATGTCTCCTTCCTGTCCATTACTGGCACTCTGAGTGGCTTGTCCATGTTCATCATGTGAAGACTCATGCAAGATGTCAGCTTCCACGAGGTGTGGTACTGAGTCATGAGGCAATACCTCATTGCTGGGCAGTTCCATTACTTCAGGTTTTTCTTCAGATGGGATGCCATCATGTATGTCTTCAGACATTTTCAGTTCTGAATACAGAAAATAAGTTAAGGCTTTTAGGTTCCATAAACATTTGAATGACCATAAAATATGCAGCATTTACTATAAGCCAATGCTGAAAAACAACACAGCCTTGATGTAAGGCTTCCTGAAGCATGGAGCCCTGCAGCACATGGATCATGCCAGCACTGATATCACAATGATACTCTGAATACTCATCACCTTGCAGGATAGCACTCAAGCACAAAGAGCAGCATTACTGATTTCCAAAAGATGGTTTGGTGAGGGAGAAAGGATGTTCATTTGTCTGGAGAAGTCAAATATAAGAGCTTCCACATGGTTAATTCCTACGTTCTCTATTAGATGTGTATGAAAGACCACTGGAGAAAGGGATAATCTGAGCTGCGTTAACCAAGCAGCTCTTGCTCTCCTTCTCATCACTTCCACATACACAGGTTCCTATAGCTTGCTTACTGATGGAGAGGAGGATGACCAATACAGTGTGATTAAAACTGTGGTGATATTTATGTGTTAGAGAAAGGGCATAATTTCAGAATATGACAAAACACATTCCCTGCAGCCATTTCTCAGACAGGAAGCATTCACTGCTCACACTGTTTCTGCATCACCTGTCTCAAAGGCTTGCTGTTTGGGGAGTGCAACACTTCTCACCTGTTCCTAAAAGTCCAGACATCAGTCTGGAACTAAGCTTGTTATTGATTTTTCTTTTTTTGGAGTAAGTTACAAACACGTTTTCTCTTATTTACTCCTTATCTTCCAATGCAACTTTCTTTTTCTAAGTATTTCCCTCCACTGTGCAGTCATCAGGCTGAGGATCCAAGAAGGGAAAGAAATGGCCATTGACTGAGTTGTGCAGCTGAAGAAGGAGCGGCACTGACAGAGTCCAAAAGGACTACTGTACAGTGATTACTACCGCTTACTTGTTGGCAACAACAGTATGTCTCAGCAGACAACCCTTGACAGAGAGTTGTAATTGCAAGCTCTTGACCATATGCAGAGTTGTATGCCATAAAATAAACTCATAGAGTCCTCTCTGTACATGCTGTCTTTTCATTGACTCCCATATTAATTAAAAATGGTTCAAAGCTGTGTACCTGTTAGGAAGGATCAAGGTTCTAAAGCAGACTGAAGAACAGAAAAAAAAAAGGCAAAAAGCAAAATGCAACTGTGATTTAGAAGCAGCTTGCCAAAAACCCATGTATTTAAATGATCATATTTTATTAAAGTCTATAGAATCACGGACGCTTGTGGCTTCAGTAGCCTGTTTATCTCACTTGAACACAGATCAGCTGTTTGAACAGTTCCATGAATAGCAGTTGGGATCAGTGAACAAGAAACATAAATAAACAGATAAGCACTTGGTGCCACTTATATTACTTTAGCTTACACTATAATTTAATTATCTTTAGAAAACATGCATTTACCAGTCAGAATCTTTACATCTGACGCAAGTATTTGCAGTTTTCCGCTACAAACATAGCAAATACTACAAAATGCTTTAGTGTAGGTAAATATTGCCATTGATTTAACAGTACTCACTGTGTGATGGGCAGCATCACCTAAAGAGTAATTTTGTATTTGTAAACCAAATTCCACCATCAGATATGAGCATCCTCTACTAAGACCTGTAAAACCTGTAGATACATGCATCGTAATTTCGTACAGGGATTAGAACTGAATAAGAAAACTCGCAACCCCAGTACAATTTGTAAAGGATCACACACGGACGTACACATGAAATTTTGCAGGATGGGGTCATCTTTGGGGACCACTCGGAACAAGGTCCCTGCAGCTGTCTGCGAAATGCTCCTCATGGGAGCAAACCACGTAAGAGCAAATCCCCGCTTCTATCAGAAACCCCGAGCTGTGCTTGGCCCTGGGGTAAGGCGTCACTCAAACTGCCATCCGTGAGACTGTACTGATCGAAATCAGGTCGGACAACTCCGCCGGAAGGGAATTTCTCTCTACACATGGCTGATGAGGGAGCTGCCAAGGCCAGCTGCGGACCGGGCGGCAGGCGAGGGCCCCGCAGCAACGACCAGCCGCCCCGCCGTGGCAGCGGCCAACGGGCGGCGGGACCGGCCGCCCCTCAGGGGCCAGCGGTGGCGGGAGCTCCCGCCGCTGCTGGGTGGCACCTGCCGACCCGCCGCCTGACGAGTTTAATCCCGCCTCGAAAGCGAAGCCCAGCCGCCGGCGGGCGCCTTCAGCACCTCCGTGAGGGGTAACTTTTTGGCCGGCGGCACCGCGCTCCCCTTTGGCTCGACGCCTGCTGTCGCGTCTCCCGCCGCGGGACGCTGCGGGCACGGCGGGCTGAGGCGATGCCCCCGCGGGCGTCCCGCGCTGCTGCCGCCACCAGCTCCCCCTACCCCGCTGCCCCCTGCCCCGCGCCCGGGGCAAAGCGGGACCAGCCGGAGCGTCGCTCCCGCAAACCCGCAGCGGCCACAGCTTCTCCTTTGTTTATTTTTTTTCAGAAACCCCCTCTGGGTTACAGTTATTGGGGAGGAGCCCGCAGCCACCTTTGAAAGCGGGAGAAAAAGAAGAAATCGCTGTGCCCCTTACCGCTCAGCAGCCCTCTTGCCGGCGCGCCCCCTGCTCCTTCCCCGCCCCGCCACGTCGGCAGCAGCGGGGGGAGGAGGCAGAGCAGGCCGGGCAGCCGCGGGCCGGCCGGGCCGCAGGGAGGAGTGGGGGAAGGCGGGGTGCCTCGGGCGCTCGCTCTTCCTCCGTCTCTCTGAGGCTGCCGCCTGTTGCGAAGGGGCTGCTCCGCGCCGTTGCTGAGCCCCCCACCGTGCTCCAGGCTGCGGGCCGGGGCGAGAGAGCTACCCCGCTGCGGAGAGCTGGCCTAGCGGCCATTTATCGCCCCTCGCGGCCCCCAGCTCCCCGCCGCCCCGCCCGACAGAGGGTACGGCAGGGCGCGGGCTGGCAGATGCCTGTGGGACGCAGTGGTCTCCCGGCGGGGCAGGCGGGACCCGCGCTGGGGACTCGCCGGAAGCGCCGCGGCAGGCAGCCGGGCGCGGCTGGAGCGGGGCCTCCCGGCGGGGCGGCCGGCACCCCCTGCGTCCTCGCCGAGGGGGCAAAAAGGGGTGAATTTGACAACACTGATGTGATAACGTTCCTACTGAGGCGTTTTAAGTGTAAATAAGTTTAGTTACTGAGCTGGCGACAGTTATTTATTTATTTATTTATTTATTTATTTATTTATGTGGAAAGTTTAACCCTTCCTCAAAGCGACAGCTAACCACCTGCTGAAGTCTATGGCTGCGGTATTAAACTACTGAGATTTAGCTTTTCAGATACCACTTTGCACCTCCGTTGTCTCTGTGTTTACAGGAAATGCCGCTAAAAGAAAGTGGAAGGTACGCACATTTCCAGTAAGCAAATGTGAGCCCTGCGTGCCCGCAGCCGCCAGAGAACTGCTCGGTATTGCAGGCTCTTGCTCAACAGCCTGTGGTTCTTGTCTCTGTCTAATTCCTCACACCCTTTCCTCTTTTTGCCATTTCATTTTAAGGCAAAGCATGCCCTTTTACTGGGGTAAAAGGCTGTTCCACCATCCATCATAGCATCCTAGTTACTAGTCTTCTTTTGCCGAAGAAAGAAATACTGTTGCCACAGGAAGGAAAAGTTATGAATCACTGAGGAGAGCTGCTACGGGAGGTCTCAAAATAAAGCCCCAGTTCTCAGGAGCGTGCTTCACAAGTACGGATCACGCTACGTGACTCACACACTTACCAGGCAAAGTCTCTCAAGTTTCCCATTCAGGTAGGCGGTAGCAGAACAAATGTTTGTATCACTAAATAGTAAGTTTATTTTGAAGGCGTTTCAATGAAAGTTTAAGTATCAGGGCATATGGGTAGTTCTGGCATCTTTGAGGTTAATTTATTGTTTAGATGTATGTATTGAAAATGAAATCTAGAGTGGCCCTAAGGATTTCCCTCTGCTTTTCAGTGGAGCTTGTGAAAGAGTAAGGGCAGTGTCTAGGAGGAATCATGATAGATGAAGCTCAATAGATGGAGATTGGTTTTCCCTATGATAGATGGTAATTTTGACTGTGAAGGGAATCTAACTCAGTTTTGCAAATTCTGTACAAGGCCATGCATGTTTTACAACCACAAGACAGATTTAATCACTATTGTAATATAAAGTTATTACTTCAGGATGAAATTAACATTATAAGTATGTAAATGTGTGTGTCTGTCAACTGGGATAGAACAATGTAGCAGTTTCCTAAGTTCCTAAATTACTTTATTGAATTTAGCACTTACATTTTCTAATTTTCTTTCTTTTCCACTTTTCAGTAATTAATTTCACCTGTATTTTCTCACTATGGTAATATTGGAAATGCTTTTGGAATAAATGAGTAATAGAGATTGAACACTTCTACTCATCTCAGATTCCACTGAAGTTTGTTGTTACTCTAAGTTGGATGTCATATTCTGCCTCATGGGTTTCAGAAAAGATACTTGCCTTTCAATAAATAGATAAATATAAAGAAAAGATGGAAGGAAACAACTACATTTGACTACTTTCAACAAAACACAGAGGTATACATCATATTTGAGGAATATATTCATCTTCTTCCAGAGATTGCATTGGTAAATGAGTGGTAAATGTGAGGGCTAATGGCATGCAATTAATGGTAATATGTTTATTTTGCTGTTTAACATATGCTTTATCTATCCTTACAGTATGTAGTCAGAACTGGAGAACTCAAACTGCCAGTGGCTAGCTCATACTTTCACTTAGTTGAAGAGAGACTCTTGAATAAGTCTCTAATTTACAGCAGTTCTTACATGTTAACCAAACGTATGTCTGGTTCTGTATTAATTAGAGTAATAGGTAGGTTATGTTCAAGCAGTTAAACTGTTATATTCTAAAACAGGAATGAACGTTTGGTAGAAGCAAGGTCTTACCTTAGAATTTTGTCCCATCCTTATGGTGGACAGCAAAATCTTTCTAGCTAAGAGTAGACAATGGTGAAATTTGTATGTAACAGTATTATAAGGTGTCATTTGGAAACCAGATGTGAATACTCTCGTCTGTAATGCCAGAAATGGAGAAAAAATAATAGAATCATAGAGTACCACCATAAGGCCCAATGACGTAACAGCAGAGAACAGGAATTGTCCATATTCTGTCACTTACTACCTGTCCTTTTTTAGATGGCCTCTTTTCACTTGAAGCTGAGAAATTAATGTACAGAGTAAGCTTTAAATTAAAAAAAAATAATAAAATTATTTAATCTCCTTCCTGAATCACTGAAATGTTAAATAATGAATGTGTTATGATATGCTAACCCAAAACGGTAGGTTGTAGTGTGTGGCAGTTCTGTATTTAGGTCCCAGCTAAGATGGAATTTCTGACCAACATTATACAGAAATAAAGAGAGACTGGTTTATGTCTTTGCCAAGTGTTTGGCATTCAGTACCAAATTCGCTGTTCTGTTTTAATTAAAAAAAAAAAAAAAAAAAAAGACCTCACCCACTGTTTCCATGACGACTGTTTAACCCAATCACAACACTAGTGGAGCAGGAGAGAGATTATTTTTCCACTGCCATTAAATGGAAATTAAAATAAGACAAACAGCACTTTTATAAACCAGCCTTGATAAGAACTTGACAACTAAATTGGTATAGCTAAATGAAAAAAAAAAAGTCAGAATAATGCATATAAACTTAGATATTTATTAAGTTCAGAGAGGAAGATGTTTGAATTTCAGTGTAAAACTTACTCAAAAGAAGTACTTAGTTTCATATTAATTTGATGAAGACAGAAACTTGGTAAAAAGATTAATTTTTTTCACTGCTTAATCTATTGCAGAGCATGAAAACGGTCAGTAGATGGCACAAACATTTATGTAAAAAGTCTGGGCGTTCCTAAGTCTTGTTACACAGTAGGATAGAGGTACAGGAAGTTTTGGTTTTTTTATTTTCCTGACTACCTTTTTCGGAAAGCAGGGATTTCTGGTGAGAAACATTTCATTTTTTGGTTTTATGTGGTGGCTAGTTAGCTAAAACTGTTTTAAGTTCTGCATCTTATTTGAAAATGGCCCATGTTTTCCATAGAGGGTTATTAGCAGGTGTATGATGTACTTTCAAGTGTATGGGCAAGAAATTAAAGTTACTTATATTCAATAAATTTATCCAAAGAAGCTGGCCAAATATCATTCTCTTTGTATTAGCACTGTACCCCCTTAACTGTAGTTAAGGGGGTCACAGGGATTTAATGGAAATGGGTTTTCTACAGTTCAGGAATGGGTCTAACTTGGTGATATGTTTCATCCATATGAAAGATGTATTTTTAACATTTGAGTTTTGTATTATGCTGGTAACTTGCGAAGCGCATGCCTTAATACTGAGCCATCGTAGCCCAGTGCCTTCTGTAAATTTCTTATATGAAAGTTTAATCAGTTTATACTGCATTTATACTGGAAAATCTCTTAAAACCTCAATTTTTATCTCTTCCCTCACTCTTTAAGCAACAGGATAATTTCTCGCTGTGATTTTGGTTTGCTTACCCTAATGTTTTACTTCTCTGCTTGTATATTGACAATGCTCTTTTGTCAAGTTGGAAAACTTGAGAATACTTCTGAATTAAAAGGAATATGACTAAAAAGAATAATTTCTTTAGTGTTAGCCCCCAGATCACTGGTCATGTGTTGTAACTGTTGTTAATTTTGTTGCTTCACAGGATATTCTAAAGAAAGTTTGAAGGTACTCGTAAATAATTTGACTGAATGCCAGGATGTAGGAATCAGGAAAAAAAATAAGCACATGTGGAAGGATCATATCCTTCTTTCACCTGGTCCCTGATATTGCTGAAATTTTGTCCTAAGAAGAAATAATGATTTGAAAGTAGATTTTTTTTTTCTGATTTCTCTTGAAGTTACATATTTTGTCTTATTGTATACACATTAGTAGTGTCACCCAAATGATCGGAAGAACAGGGTGGAGGATGCTGATTATCTGTTGTTCTCTGCACATGCCCAGATGCCTTTTGAGGGCTATGATGGTAAAGTTGCATATCATTTTCCCAAAATAAATCTAGAAAAAGGCTAATAAAGTTTTGCCATATTGCCCCACTATTTCTAGATAATTTCCAAGCCTAGTGTCATGCATTCTTTACAAGAGAAGAAATCAATGGACTGATTTTTGTTGCACTGCTGAGATTTCATAATATAGGTTGTGTTAGATCAAGGAGAATTATACATTTTAGACACAATAATGTAATTCTAAGAAAGGTTGTGGAATGGTTAATGGTACAGAGGATGTAGTCCTAAAGGTTGTGGCTTCAGTCCAAGAAGTGACAGCTATTACTATCTCATTGTAGAATCACTAGAAATCATTGTAGAGTCACTAGAAACAATTTAGCTATTTCAATATCAAGGGAAAGTTGAAAGCCAATGCAGTCATCAGTAAGCACTATGGAAAGCTTCAGACACCAACTATGATTTAAAAGGAGTAGGAGGAAGAAGGGAAGAATGTTCCAAGGGAACAGAAAGATTTCAGAAATCTGGAAACCAACTTTAAATCAAGATTTACACGTATAAAAATGTTATCCAATTGGTTACCAGTTCCTCTTTCAGAAAGGCAGTCTAATGGATTTATGGCAATGTCTAAAAGGAGATTGAAGGCGGTACTCACAATCACTGACTTAAACAAAGGGAGGCTGGCTACCCTAAACTCCTACATTCAGAAAGGAAAAGTGTCCTCCATTATGGAAAATCAAAGCAAAGCTGCGGTTATGATTTTTCTCTAAGTTGTGTTTAAATAAGCCTCTCTTTCACAACAGAGACATTTGAGGTCGGTGTCCTTAGATCAGGATTAGATTTTGTGTACAGAGGTCCTACAACTGGTATTTTTTTGTGCAGCGTGCAAATATTTTCAGTGTGTCTGGTGTCCTCTGTGTACACCTAACAAATCAAACATGGGGACACCCCACTTTCAGAATCTAAATTCAGGAGATGTTCAAGCCCAGACAAGAAGTGAACTCTTCTGTGGACTTTCCCATAGCATAAATACACTAATAAGCAAATACAGAACATCCTACTCTCCACCTCAGTTAAAATAAGCACTAATGACCGATCTCAGCTACCTAAAGGCATTCAGAATTTGATTTACTCTCTTGAACCTCCAGCCTGTGTTTCAGTCCAGGTTTTATAGTCACAAGTCCATTTTAAAAAATGTCTATGAGTCTAGTTCATATCTTCAAGAGAGAATCTGAGGAGAGGATGATCATAGTGGCCTCAAATAGCTGTACTTTCTGATCAAAGTGTATTATACACCTGTGGGAAGCCTTCGTAATACATTGAATCACTGCAGTAATTCTGTAAGAAGTAAGCAGCAAATTTTAGTGACCTATGAAATCAGAGATATTTGTAAGAAACAGACTTATTATATATTAAATACAGCATATTTGCCAAGTAGAAATTTCAGTGATGTTCTCTTAATAAAGAATGCCTCTTGCTTTCTGAGTCAAAGGGAGGGATGAGAAATTTGAACCTTGAAAAATCGATCTGAATGATGGCTCCTGCACAGCCTCTTACTGATACAATCTGGTTTTTGTTTTTATCTCTTTGTTTTGCTACAGGATTAGAACAAATATGGACAGATAAGAAAATTTTTTAGTATCTCCAAGGAACCAGAAACCAGTATGACAGAAAACATGAGACCTTTCAGAAACTTTCTTCTTTACAAGTTTCTGTTTGCATTGGCTTTTTGGAACCACGTTAGCCTGTCTGTGGAAAATGAACTCTTTACATCTATTTCTAACGATTTTCCAGAAGATGGTTCTGACAAAAAAATCGAGAGACTGCCACTCCTGTATACAAGTAGTCATCAGTCCAAAGCTAGTCTTGACTGGGTTGTGATACAAAATACTACAGAAAGCCTGTCATTGTCAGAAATCACAAACAACAATGTAAAAAAATTAGTAGCTTTATTATCTAATTTCAGACCAGGCTCCGGGTTGTATAATCTGACACTGACAAATGTGTCAGTGGACTGGAATGCTCTTATGGAAATTTTTCAGACTGTATGGCATTCATCCATTATGTACTTCAATATTGACAATGTAACACAATTGTCAGACGTTGAAAGATATGATTTTAACTATTCATATTCCTCTATGAAAGCACTCACAATTAAGAAAGTTTTGATCACAGATCTGTATTTCATACAGGATTACCTATACCAAATATTTGCAAACATGAATATTACAGCCTTGACAGTAGCTGAATCAGAGATGATACATATGCTGTGTCCTTCATCTGACAGTACTTTCAGATACTTAAATTTTTTAAAGAATGATTTAACAGATCTTCTTTTTCAAAATTGTGACAAATTGATTCAACTGGAGATATTAATCTTGCAGAAGAATAAATTTGAGAGCCTTCCCAAGGTAAGCTTCATGACCAGCCACATGAAATCACTGAAATATCTGGACATCAGCAGCAACTTGCTGCGTCACGACGCACCTGATGTGCAGTGCTGGTGGGCTGAGTCTCTGACAGAGTTGGACCTGTCCTCAAATCAGTTGACAGATGCCGTGTTTGAGTGCTTGCCGGTCAACATCCAAAAACTCTACCTCCAAAACAACCAGATCACTAGTGTCCCCAAGGGGATGGCTGAGCTGAAATCCTTGAAAGAGCTGAATCTGGCATCGAACAGGCTGACTGACCTGCCAGGGTGCAGTGGCTTTACGTCCCTGGAGTTCCTGAATATAGAGACAAATTTGGTCCTTGCCCCATCTGCCAACTTCTTCCAGAGCTGCCCAAGGGTCAGGGAGCTGCAGGCCGGGCACAACCCATTCAAGTGTTCCTGTGAGCTGCAAGACTTTATCCGTCTGGAGAGGCAGTCTGTGGAGAAGCTGTTTGGCTGGCCGGCAGCGTACGTGTGCGAGTACCCGGAAGACTTGCGAGGAACGCAGCTGAAGGACTTCCACCTGACTGAACTGGCTTGCAACACGATGCTCTTGCTTGTGACAGCTCTGCTGCTGACACTGGTGCTGGTGGCTGTTGTGGCCTTTCTGTGCATCTTCCTGGATGTGCCATGGTACATGCGGATGACGTGGCAGTGGACGCAGATGAAGCGGAGAGCTTGGCACAACTACCCCGAGGAGCAGGAGAGCGTTCTGCAGTTCCATGCATTCATTTCCTACAGTGAACGTGATTCATTGTGGGTGAAGAACGAGCTGATCCCAAACCTGGAGAAGGGGGAAGGCTGTGTACAACTGTGCCAGCATGAGAGAAACTTTATCCCTGGCAAGAGCATTGTGGAGAACATCATTAACTGCATTGAGAAGAGCTACAAGTCAATCTTTGTGTTGTCTCCCAACTTTGTGCAGAGTGAGTGGTGTCACTATGAGCTGTACTTTGCCCATCACAAATTATTCAGTGAGAATTCCAACAGCTTAATCCTTATTTTACTGGAGCCGATCCCTCCGTATATTATCCCAGCCAGGTATCACAAGCTGAAGGCTCTCATGGCAAAGCGAACGTACCTGGAGTGGCCGAAGGAGAGGAGCAAGCGTCCCCTTTTCTGGGCTAACCTGAGAGCAGCTATTAGCATTAACTTGCCAATGGTTGATAGAAAGAGGTGTGGGGAAACAGATTAAGAATCTTTCTAATAGAGTTTTTTCTGGTTTTTCTTGGTGAAGTAATAAATACTTGATGATTTCCATTGGTTGTCAATGTATTTAGCTTTTTGTTACAGAACCTTGTTTCTACATAGTTGTCTCTGCTGCCTCCTAACTGCAGGCAAAATTCAACTCTGGAAGTCTTTTGAGATTGATACAGAGATAGCAAATCACAAATGAGTTTGGATGTGGATTTTGAAATACAGCTTGAAATACTGTAGTGAATTTTTCTCAGCAGAATATATCTGGAGCAGTTGATAAATAATGTGGAAGAGTGCTTGAGTGGCTGGAGAATTTACAGAGCTTCATTAATGACAAAGCTTAGGCAGTTGGTCACAGGACATCTTTTGCTAAAATTAGTTTGCAAGAACGAAAATTATGCATCCTAGAAGTCCAGAGCTTGAGATGGTTCCTTGGTGTAGTGTTTTCTCAGATTCTGTGAAGCTTCAAAGGATAGGACCCAGATACAGGACTCTGTGAACATCCAGTACAGGTGGACAAAAATGGCCACGCTACAAAAGAGGGCTGAGTGAAGAGGAAAGGTTTGGGTTTTTTTTCTTAAAAACTTTGATCAGAGCAATGAGGGCTCTAGTTCCCATCCTCTGATAGAGGCCCAGCACCATTTTGATCATGAGAGGTACCCTGCCCAAAGGGACTGAGAGGATATCTGCTGTAACAGAACTGCCCTCATCATCATTGGCTATATCTTGAGAAACTCTAGACTTCTCTACATCATGCTTTTTTTTTTTTTAACTTTCTGCTTTTTTTCTTCTCACCCATATATTTTACTTTATGCTTATTATTAAAAAAATCTGTCCTTTTCAGCTGAAACTGTATTTTTTGCAGTTCAGCTACAAGTTCTGATGAGAAAGGCAACAACCAATCATCAGAGGCTGAAAAAATTTGCCAGGTCTTGGGACAGCAGGTAAGGCCCTCTATTCACAGAGTCAGAAAGATAAGCTGCATTTACAATATTTGCTCTCCTATACCGAAATACAACAGGCCCTTCCACTTGTGCTCTTCTGCCTTCAAGAAAACATGTCTGGACTCAGACATGCACAACTGCTGAAGATGATTACAGCAAACTTCCTCTTTGCCCCCAGAAGTGGAGAGGTTTGCTGTCTGGAATACAACTTAGATGACCAGCAAGCAGGAAGTTTTCCTTTAAAAAATGTGTTTCAACATGAAAATGAGAGAAGAAGGAATGTTAAAATGAAATCCTCATTTAGTATAGAATATTTGCATTTTACCTCATTCTTGTCTTTCCTTATTATTAACGAAAGATTTTGGTTGTTTGTTTGTTTTTTTCCCCCTGAGGTCTAAGTGGGTTGAAATCTCTTGAAGCCTTGCACTGAGAGCAACTGTATGTCTATCCCTTTCACACAACCAGGAGCAGCTGCATTGTTACACAGTGGCTTGCTTGAAAATTTTCTTTGAAAGCCTCAAAGTTTTAGGTCAGCAGTCCTTGAAACTTCTGTAATACAGTTAACATGCCCTGTTGTGTGTGAAGGTTTAAGAACTCCTATGGCTTCTTCTGTTGGCTGGAGGCCAGAGAAACCCTCTGAAAGAGTGCACCAGGAATCCTTCCTATTACTCAGGTGGGAGAACACAGCTGTTGCCAGAAATTAATTATTTCTTTCAGGAGTGGAAGTTTTTAGCTGGGGTTTCCTTGTCTCTTTGGAAAGAACTTGGAACTACGTGACCTCGGGCAATGTAGCTGATGGGATCATAAGAAGAAATATATAATTATGGGTTGTTGGTATATGTCCAAAATCCTTTTATGAATGATGTTGGAAAGGGAGGCTTGTGATGAGCATGGGGAGCAATTAATTAAAACTTGTAGTTTGGAACCAGAAGTCCATATACTATTGGATTTTTCTCCACGCTATGTGCCATATAATTGACAAAACAGCTATACATGCAGTGAATTACTGCATCTATTTTCTCTGATTCCACAGAAGAGAATGAGTTTCTCAAGCAATACATATCAGAATATTTCAAACAATCATTTTTGCTTCCACCATACTCTGAACACTTTCTATAAAGACAGTCATAGTCCAAGAAGAAATTTTTCCTGTACATGGGCCCATGTGTTACTCTCGCAGCACGTCAGCCACTTTATCTGCACATTTTGGAAAGTAGCTACCCTTTTCAGTGCACGTTGGTGATGTGAGTCTGCAACTGGTTCTGCACTGAAAGCTGTAGCTGCTAATACACGTCAGGTATCAGGAAAAGGCAGTGTGTAAATATATTCTGATGTCAGATGCCACATCAGAGCAGATTCCTAGCATTTGACTAGTCATCTTAGTGACTAGCAGGAATGCTATTTTTATACACATAATGATATCAACACACAAAACTGATAACATGGGGGTTAAACACCCTCCAAACCCTAGAAAATGTGCAGAATGAAGTGAAAGTGTAAATGTTTTTATGTATATTTGTGTGTAGTAAAAAGGAGACTGAACTGCAACAGACTGTGAGTCCTGATGCAATGTGGGTTGCCCTGCTGAGAGCTTAGCTCTTTTGTAGCTTTAGAAATGTTACAGAGCATTGGCACGGAAGCTCAGCTGCACAGGGTTAGAGCCGGGAAAGGTACTTGAGGGAAAAGAGTGCAACTCTGTGGGAGTTGAGGCATTCTGCTGAGGAGAAGGTTCAAAACCTCTGTGAATCCCATGATTTTACTCAAGACTTCAGTTTGGTTGGTTTTTCTTTCAGAAACATTTGCTGAGATTGACTATAATGCTCATTTGTAGTCACTGTTCGATCAAAAGGAAGCAGTATTGCTAAACCAATAAATTAGAAAATTCTGTATTCTGGAAGGTGGCTCTGTGTTACCAGTTGGCTTTCCACAGCTTTGATCCTTGAGTCTGTTTATGCCCAAGCAAAATAGGCTTGGGCATAAATGCGCTGCAATCCCTGAGCATTTTGACTTGTGGTGGCATTTAGCCCTTGTTTCACATACTTGACACACAGGGTTAAGTTGTGACAGTGAGAGTTGCAGTTGAAGATAAGGTCCTCAATATGATCAAACGCTGGCTTTGCAACTGTTTATAATTGTATTAGCTTTTTGTGAGTGGATGCATCCAGCTGCTCTGGCTATGTTTTAACTTGGTGTTTCACACATGTAAGTTCCCTTCTGCAGTTCCACTTGGAGAGATTCTTCACACGTTTGGGCATAGTGCTGGTCCTGAATAGCTTCTGGTACCCAGGTAAGTGTAGCTGCAGTTCCTCGCTGGGTAAGGAATCACAACATACAAGCAGAAGCGTGAAACGTACCTTGAGGAAAGGCTGTTTGTGATGATATTTGCTCACTGATAAAATCAGCTACAAAACACCCCAGCAATATAAACTATAGAAATGGAACAAGGTATCTGCATGAGTGACACATTTGCTGACTATGGAGGGATGACATTTAGCCAGTACATTCAGGATGTGTGAACAGAAGTATACTGCTTTTTAGCTTTTATGTATCATGCAAAATGACTTAATTAGTCAACTCAAACCAGCCCCAAACACAACTTCGCTGAACTGGTTAGTGAAAATAACATTAGGCAATGTTCCTAATGATTTGACAGAGGTATTCAGGAATATCAGTTTTATTTTAACTAGTTGCAAGATTTTCTTTATGTATGTTTTAATATGTTTTAAAGTCTCATAAAGAAGGGTGGTAAGGAAATTCACAGAATCACAGAAAGGTACGGGTTGGATGGAACCTCTGAAGATCATCTAGTCCAAGCCCCCTGCCAAAGCAGGATCACCTAGAGTAGATCACACAGGAACATGTCCAGGTGGGGTTTGAATGTCTCCACAGACAGAGACTCCACAACCAGTCTGTGTAGCCTGTTCCAGTGCTCTCTTACTCTCACTGTGAAGAATTATTTCCTTATGTTTAGGTTGAACCTTCTGTTTTCCAGTTTGTGACCATTGCCCCTTGTCCTGTCGCTGGGCAACTCTGAGAAGAGTCTGGCTCCATCCTCCTGACACCTGCCCTTTAGATATATGTAAGCATTTATGAGATTCCACTCTCCACCTCCTCTTCTGCAAGCTAAACAGACCCAGCTCTGTCAGCCTTTCCTCATAAGGGAGATGCTCCAGTCCACTAATCATCTTAGTGGCTCTGCGCTGGACTCTCTCCAGTAGTTCCTTGTCCTTCTTGAACTGGGGAGCCCAGAACTGGACACACTACTCCGGATGAGTCCCCAGCAGGGCGGAATAGAGGGGGAGGAGAACCTCCCCCAACCTGCTGGCCATACTCTTCTTAATGCATTCCAGGATGCCATTGGCCTTCTTGGTCACAAGGGCACATGGTTGGCTCATGGCCAACCTGCTGTCCACCAGGACTCCCAGGTCCTTTTCCCCAGAGCTGCTCTCCAACAAGTCAGCCTCCAACCTGTAATGACACATGGGGTTGTTTTTCCTCAGATGCAGTACTTTACACTTGCCCTTATTGAGTTTCATTAGCTTTCTCTGTGCCCAACTCTCCAGTGTGTCCAGGTCATACTGGATGGCAGCACAGCCTTCCAGTGCGTCAGCCACTCCTCCCAGTTTTGTATCATCAGCAAACTTGCTGACAGTGCACTCTGTCCCTTTGTACAGGTCATTGATTAATATATTGAATAGGGCTGGACCCAGTACCTGGGGGACAGCACTAGCCACAGGCCTCCAACTAGACTCTGCCCCACTGACCACAACTCCCTGAGCTCTGTCCTTCAGCCAGTTCCCAATCCATCTCACTGCCCAATCATCCAATGCACACTTCTTAAGCTTGGCTGTGAGGATGCCATGGGAGACAGTGTCAAAAACCTTGCTGAAGTCGAGGTAGCCACATCCACTGCACTCCCCTCGTCTGTGCATCTAGTTATGCCATTGTAAAAGGCTATCAGATTGGTCAAACATGACTTTCCTTTGGTGAATCTATGCCAACTGCTCCTGATGACCCTCTTTTCCTCAACATGCTTTGAGATGGTGCCAAGAACAAGCTGTTCCATCACCTTCCCAGGGATGGAGGTGAGGCTGGCCAGTCTATAGTTACCCAGGTCCTCCTTCTTGCCCTTTTTGAAGATTGGAGACACCTTTCCTGTTCTCCAGGACTTCTCAAAGATGATGGAGAGTGGCTTAGCTATGACTTCTGCCAGCTACCTCTGCACTTGTGGATGCACTCCATCAGGGCCCATGGATTTGTGGATGTCCAGTTTACTTAACTGATCTCTAACCCAGCCATCTTCAACTGAGGCAAAGTCTTCCTTTCTCCTGACTTCCTCTGTGGCCTGGAAGGTCTGGGACTCCTGAGGGCCAACCTTAGCAATAAAGTGCAAGTCAAAGAAGGCATTCAGTAACTCCACCTTCTCTGTATCCTCTGTCACCAGGACACCCACTTCATTGAGCAGTGGGCCTACATGTTCTCTAGTCTTCCTTTTGCCTACAATGTACTTGAAGAAGCCTTTCTTGTTGTCCTTGAGCTCCCTTGCCAGGTTTAATTCTAAGGACGCCTTAGGTTTCCTAGTTGCATCCTGACATCCTCTGACAACATTCTTGTATTCCTCCCAAATGGTCAGCCTCTTCTTCCATGTTCTATAAACCTCCTTCTTCCACCTGAATTTATTCAGTAGCTCCCTGCTCAACCATGCAGGTCTCCTGGCTCTTTTACTTGATTTCTTACTCTTCAGGATGCTCCAGTCTTGAGCCTGGAGGAAATGGTGTTTGAATATTAACCAGTTCTCTTGCGACCTCCTAACATCTAGTGCCCTATCCCATGGGATTTCTCCAAGCAGCTCCTTGAAGATACCGAAGTTAGCCATTCTGAAGTCCAGGGTTGTGATTCTGCTTGTTGCTCTATGCCTACTGCACATGATCCTGAACGCCACCATCTCGTGGTCACTACATGCCTTCACGTCCTTAACCAGTCTTTCCTTGTTTATCAGTACAAGGTCCATCAGTACACCTCTCCTTGTTGGCTCCTCCATCACCTGTGTCAAGAAGTTATTGTCAATGCACTGCTGGAACCTCCTGGACTGTGTGTTCCTGGCTGTGTAGCCTTTCCAGCAAATGCCAGGGTAAGGAAACAGACTACTATCCTCTGTTGATCTTCCGTGTGGGCACCAATGATGCTACAAGGCAGAGCATGGCCAGAATCAAGGAAGATTATAAAGCCCTGGGAAAGCAAGTGAAAGACATCTGTGCCCAGGTTATTTTCTCCTCCATTTCACCTGTTGGAGGAAGGAGGGAAGCCAGAAATAAACGCATAATGTGCATAAACTCCTGGCTATATGGCTGGTGTTGGTGTGAGGGTTTTGGTTTTTATGATAATGGGACTTCCTATACAGATTACAATCTGTTAGGGAGGGATGGGATCCACCTGTCGAGAAGAGGCAGAGCAATCTTTGGCAGCAAGCTGGCTGACCTAGTAAGGTGGGCTTTAAACTGAATGGCTTGAGGGGTGGGGTCCAAAGTGGTAATGCTCAAGCCACTGCAGTAGACTGGGGAATGGGACAGGCCAACTGTCAGAATGACAGGTCTGCCTTAGCTGCCTCCCATGACTGGAGCCAGAGGGTCAGTCACCTCAAGGGCGTGCCTAACTACACGGGATCCTCTTGCATCCCCCCGGGGATACCTGGATGCTCTACTCCCTTCTTCTCTCTTTAAGTGTTCATATACCAATGCACATGGTATATGGGGAATAAACAGGAGGAACTAGAGACCTGTGTGTGGTTGCAGGTCCAGGAGCTCATTGCAATCATGGAAACATGGTGGGACAGCATGACTGGAATGTCAGCTCTGAGGAAAAGGACCTGGGTGTGCTGGTGGACAGCAGGCTGGCCATGAGCCACCAGTGTGTCCTTGTGGCCAGGAAGGCCAACAGTATCCTGGGGTGCATTAAAAAGAGTGTGGCCAGCAGGTCGAGGAAGGTTCTCCTCCCCCTCTACTCTGCCCTGGTGAGGCTCATCTGGAGCACTGTGTCCAGTTCTGGGTTCCCCAGTTCAAGAAAGACAGGGATCTTCTGGAGAGAGTCCAGCAGAGGGACACAAAGATGATGAGGGGCCTGGAGCATCTCCCGTATGAGGAAAGGCTGAGAGAGCTGGGACTCTTCAGCCTGGAGAAGAGAAGACTGAGGGCATCTTATCAATGTCTATAAATACCTGAAGTGTGGGGGCCAAATGGATGGGGCCGGGCTGTTTTTGGTGGTGCCCAGTGACAGAACAAGGGGCAATGGGCAAAAACTGGAACACCCAAAGTTCCAGACAAACTTAAGGAAAAAAATCTTTAATGTGAGGGTGACGGGGCACTGGGACAGGCTGCCCAGAAAGGTTGTGGAGTCTCCATCTCTGGAGATGTTTAAAACCCACCTGGATGCTTTTCTGTGCAACATGGGGTAGGGAAGTTGCTTTGGCAGGGGTGTTGGACTAGATGATCTCCTGAGGTCCTTTCCACCCCCTGCAATTCTGTGATTCTGTGTAATTGAAGTTTCCCATGATAACCAGAGCCTGTTGTGAGGCTGCTTCCAGTTGTCTGTAGAAGGCCTCGTCAGCTTCCTCATCCTGATCAGGTAGCCTGTAACAGCCACAACAGTGTTCCCAGTGTTATCCTGCCCCTTAATTTTTACCCACAAACTCTCAACTTGCTCCTCACCTGCCCCTGGACAGAGCTCAATACATTCTAGTTGCTCCCTCACATAAAGAGCAACTCCACCGCCTTGTCTTGTTGGCCTGTCTTTCTTAAAATGGACATCCATGACAGTATTCCAATCATGTGAGCTATCCCACCACGTCTCTGTAACTGCAATCAAATCATAGCCCTTCAACCATACACAGATCTCTAATTCCTCCTGTTTATTCCCCATGCTGCTCGTGTTGATGTACAGACATTTCAGAGAGGGAGCGGAGCACACAGATTTCACCCTAGAAGGGTGGAAAGCCTTTTGATTCTCATGGCAAACAGCTGAAGAACCTTTGTTCTGATTGGCCAAGCTGATTCCCCAGCTGGATGTGATGGCTTGAGTATTGCCATTGCCATTGACTCCCACCCTCCAGGTTCTTCAGTCTAAAGCCCATTTAACTGGGTTGGCCAGCCTGCTGCCAAAGATCCCCTTGCCCCTTCTAGACATATGGATCCCATCCCTCTCCAACATATTACAGTCAGAAAATAACATCCCATTGTCATAAAACCCAAAACCTTCATGATGACACTAGTCATGTAGCCAGAGGTTGATATGTTCTATATGCTTGTTTCTGGCTGCCCCCATGCCTCTGACTGGTAAAATGCAGGAAAAGATAACCTGGGCCCCAAAGTTTTTCACTTGTTGCCCCAGAGCTCTGTAGTCTTTCTTGATTCTGCCCAGGTTACAGGTTACAGCACAGTTTATGCCCACATGAAAGAGTAACAATGGATAGTAATCCATGCTCTTAACAAGTTGAGGTACTTGCTCAGCAACATCCTGAACTTTAGTTCCTGGAAGGCAGCAAACTTCCCATGATTCCCTGTCAAGCTAAGAGATAGGCGTCTCAGTGCTTTTTAACAGGGAGTCACCACCATGAGCACATAGTTTCTTTTTCAGACACCCATTGTGTGCAGGGGGCAGAGTTGCTCCTTGTGGACTTTGCTTGGGAGTGTCTGTAGTTAATGCTTCATACCTGTTACTGGTCATAATGCTGGAGGACAGAGACTGAGGCAGAGCCCTGGTTTTGTGGGTTACCAGAGTCCAAGGTGGCTCATTCTCAGTGTTGTCTGTTACCAGAATGTACTTCTGAAACTGTTTGTCTGTCTCAGACTTGTCACCTCTAATACCATGCAGCCTTTTAACTGTTTTCTTTAACTCGGCCACCTGATGTAACAGATCATCAACCCACTTCCACTTTGTGCAGGTACTTTCCTTATGTCCAGGGGAAGGTCTTGGCACCCATTACAAGCTGCTGTCTGTACTGAAGCCTCTTTCCTCACCAAATCTGTCTGAGTGGAAGCATCTGACATCACAGGGGCTTCTTGTGCAGAAGCATGGATCTTAGCTCAGAGGCAAGTGCCCACTATTGTGGCTGAGACCCCAAGCACTTACCGGACCCATGGGCAGACTGCAGTGCCCTGCCCCCGCAAAGGGATGTGTCACACCCCGGCTAATCCACTGCACTCCTGGTCACTGCCGCTCCCTGGGGCAGCGTTCTGTGGGGTGGGGGTGGCCGTTGGTACTGCTGTCTCTGCCCTGCCACCTCAACAGACTGCCCACAAATTCCCCACTAGCTGCAACTGGCTCAGAAAAGCCCCAAAAGAGCCCCCAAAAGAGCCCTTGCTAGCCCTTTTTGCCGTGATTCTCTTCCCCAGTGAAGACTTAGCCATACTGGAGCTGGTCTCCTCAGCAAGTGGAGAAACACTGCGTGCATACTGCAAATATCCTACAACTAAAGGCAGGTGCTTTTGTTTTTTACAGCTCTGTGTGCACTGCAGTCAGTCTGATGAAAGCTGATGGTGTATTTTATTTTGTCTATGCAACAAAGCTTTTTCATGGATTGTAGTGAAACTGCCGCTGGTTTGCATAGTTTAGTTCTCAATTTGATTGTGATATTATTGCTCTGTGAACAACTTCCTTAGTCTGTTCATTTTCATGGTTTAATGCTCAGCAACAGGAATTTCTTTAACCTGAAGACAAGATGGTATCAGCTGACAAGCAGACTCTTGCTGCTTATTGTGAAACATTCATGATCTCCGGTCTTGTCTTGGGTCACCGATGTCTCAGTTTTCTGTAATGTATTACTCAGAGTCGCTGCACTGGGGGAAGCAGAATGGTTTCAGTTCACTTCCAGTTTAGACTTTCTTCCTCTTCAATCTTAAAATGCAAACTAGAGATTTTCTTTTAGCAAAGCAAAGGGTTAAATTCTTCTTAAAAATTAAAAAGTTAATTACAAAACAGAAGTTTTAAAAGGAATCTAATGCAAGTTTGAAATATAGCTGGCACCACTATCCAGAATAAATTTTCATACTTCTCAGCTTTCTTTAGCTGAATCCCTTCTTGCCTTCAGCTGTCCTCCAAGGGACTGTTTTATGGGGTGGAGTAAGCTCTTGACTGAGTCCAGAATAGGCCAAGCTGCTCCCTTTTCCCCTTGTTTGTTCATGTCTGAAGAATTCATTACATACTTCATAAATTTAATCTTAAAATTCATTAAGGTTAAATAAATCTTTATTCATTTATTCATCTCTGCTTCTTCCTTCCTTGCTAATTAATCTTACTGAAGCATGTTGTAATAAATTGGAGGCTTCTGGGAGTGAGGTGTTGGTTTCAGTTATTTACATCTGCCTTTGCAATGCACTCTCTCTCTGCTCTGTTGATTTGCTCGCTAGGTCCCTGTTCAAGACGTTAATTGAGTAGCTGCTTTATTGGATTCCTCCATCCCCAGGTTGCCCTGTGTTGGTGTGTTCTTCATGGCTTCTTTACAGCTTTCATATCATAACAAATATTCTCTATAGTTACTTTTTAATAATTTTTTTGAAGAAAACTACCGTGTGGGGCATCCCTGACAACCACCCAAGGCATCTCTAGTGTAAAGATGGCTGACCTGTAAAGATATGGAACTGTACCAGTTTGCCCCTGCTACTAGCTTTTGAGATCTCAGCTTTTGCCATCTGTCAATATGCTACATTAGTTAATCCGCTTGCTGAGGAAAACTCAGTGGGGTAGACCTCTGCAAGAGATTTTGATAGGAAGAGAAGTTGGTGGTGGGGTTTCTGCTTCCTCTTTTCTGTGTGTGCAAAAGAGGAGATGCAGTTGATAAATTTCTAGAACATCTGTGTAGCCAACAGGACCAGTAATAAAATTAGAAATGCAGAATTATTTAAACAGCCTTGCCTTGATGAATATTCTGTACCCCAGTCAGGTTTATTTCCTCCTAAGCTGTGCGGTTATGCAAATATTACAGAAGTAAATGTATTTTGAGTCTGGACTATTAAAAGTTTTCTTTCATTGTGCTCTTAATACTTGCTCTTTCTGCTTCCTGAGGTAGTAGTTATTAAAGAATTAGCATCACATGTGAGATTCCCAGCCTGAAGATTACATATGTTTGTAGTTCTGTTTTGAGTATGTTAACCGAGTATGCAGAGGTCTTGCTGGTTCTTTGGTTGGAGACTGATTCCATGCACAAAAGGTGGGTTGTATTTGCCTCATTTTTTTTTCCTCTTTGTTATATGTATTTTGGACTCCATCAAGTCTCGGGTGCTGGTGTTTCTCCACTGATGGACATGGGGTGTACAGAAAGAGCAGATGGGAGGCTTTTTGTGTTCTATTTTACTCCTAAATGCATTGATGTCTATTTGTAGCAGTTTTGTATTTTTGGAGATTGTTGAGAATTTTGTATTTCTTAATATCTCTGGGGTTTTTTTTTAACGTATGACTGATTGTATTCCTCCCATTATAAAGGAATTAATTTCTACTTAACTGAGAAAAAATAATATTTGGAATTAAAAAATGGGTGTGAGGAGGATTGATACAAACTTAGAATAAGAGTATGTAAAAATATTTTTTTTTATTACATAAATTTTATTTTAGCAATAGAAAGCAAATTCAACAGTTCAGCAAATTCACCAAATTCCATGTGTTTTCTTTTCATAGGGCTGGACTCATCACTCAGACATATTGAACAGTAAACAAAGATATGCTTCTTTTCTGTGTTTCTGTAAAAAGCCAAGATAAACCTGGAAAGCATAATGAGACCCGTTACAAATATCTATGTGTTCACTTGTGTCTTTACATTTATGCTATGGAATAATATCCAACCAACTGTGGAAAATGAATTTATTGCAAATTATTCAAGCAGTTTGCTAACTAATGTTCCAAAAAACATTCCAGTTCATACTCATGTATTAGATTTATCACATAATAAGATCTCTGGACTTAGTATCTTAGAATTTATTTCTCTTTCTGATCTTCAAGTATTAAATCTTTCTCATAATCTAATTACGGAGTTTGACTTTAGTGTCTTAATTTTTAATGAAGATTTAGAATACTTAGATTTATCTCATAATAACATTTTGAAAGTTTACTGTCAAACTCTTGGATATCTTAGACATTTAGATCTTTCTTTCAATAAGTTTACTGCCCTGCCCATGTGTCAGGAATTTGGGAACATGTTTCGTTTGGAGTACCTAGGATTAAGTGCCACAATAATACGAAGGTCAGACTTTAGGTATATCATACATTTGCAGCTGCACACTGTCTTCCTAACCTTAGAAGACTTTTCTCTCTATGAGCCTCTGAGTCTGACAGCCTTGAATACAAGGAATCTCCACATTGTTTTTGCAGCAGACCAAAACTTCAGTTTTCCACTCTTATATGATGGAATGAGCACTTCAGGAAACTTAAAAATAGTTAACTTAAAATATACCCTGAGATACAAAGATTTTCCCCCTCCTCCTTTAACACTTCTGAAGAAAATAAAGACAACAACTCTCATGCTTGACACTGTGGACTTACAACAGCCTATCATTTTGCAAATTTTCCTGCTTATTTGGTATTCACCTGTGGAGCATCTGACTGTGAGACATTTGACTTTTCGGGGACCACTGTGGGTACTGAATGAATATGAATTTCTACCTGTATTAAGCTCTCTAGAAAAATCAATCTCTTTGGGTGGCTCCATGAAAGTGCTAACTTTGGAGCATGTTCATAATAAGGTTTATTATTTCAATCAGGAGACACTATACAGACAATTTTCAGAGATGAATATTGCCAGTTTGACAATATATCACGCATATATGCCACACATGCTTTGCCCCAATAGAACAAGCTCATTTCAGTATTTAAATTTTTCCCACAATGCCCTGACGGATGAATTGTTCCAGAACTGTGGCACTCTGACAGATCTGAAATTACTTATTTTACAGCGGAATAAATTCGAGAGCCTTCCCAAGGTAAGCTTCATGACCAGCCACATGAAATCACTGAAATATCTGGACATCAGCAGCAACTTGCTGCGTCACGACGCACCTGATGTGCAGTGCTGGTGGGCTGAGTCTCTGACAGAGTTGGACCTGTCCTCAAATCAGTTGACAGATGCCGTGTTTGAGTGCTTGCCGGTCAACATCCAAAAACTCTACCTCCAAAACAACCAGATCACTAGTGTCCCCAAGGGGATGGCTGAGCTGAAATCCTTGAAAGAGCTGAATCTGGCATCGAACAGGCTGACTGACCTGCCAGGGTGCAGTGGCTTTACGTCCCTGGAGTTCCTGAATATAGAGACAAATTTGGTCCTTGCCCCATCTGCCAACTTCTTCCAGAGCTGCCCAAGGGTCAGGGAGCTGCAGGCCGGGCACAACCCATTCAAGTGTTCCTGTGAGCTGCAAGACTTTATCCGTCTGGAGAGGCAGTCTGTGGAGAAGCTGTTTGGCTGGCCGGCAGCGTACGTGTGCGAGTACCCGGAAGACTTGCGAGGAACGCAGCTGAAGGACTTCCACCTGACTGAACTGGCTTGCAACACGACGCTCTTGCTTGTGACAGCTCTGCTGCTGACACTGGTGCTGGTGGCAGTCGTGACCTTTCCGTGTATCTACCTGGATGTGCCGTGGTACGTGCGGATGACGTGGCAGTGGACGCAGATGAAGCGGAGAGCTTGGCACAACTACCCCGAGGAGCAGGAGAGCGTTCTGCAGTTCCATGCATTCATTTCCTACAGTGATCGTGATTCATTGTGGGTGAAGAACGAGCTGATCCCAAACCTGGAGAAGGGGGAAGGCTGTGTACAATTGTGCCAGCATGAGAGAAACTTTATCCCTGGCAAGAGCATTGTGGAGAACATCATTAACTGCATTGAGAAGAGCTACAAGTCAATCTTTGTGTTGTCTCCCAACTTTGTGCAGAGTGAGTGGTGTCACTATGAGCTGTACTTTGCCCATCACAAATTATTCAGTGAGAATTCCAACAGCTTAATCCTCATTTTACTGGAGCCGATCCCTCCGTATATTATCCCAGCCAGGTATCACAAGCTGAAGGCTCTCATGGCAAAGCGAACGTACCTGGAGTGGCCGAAGGAGAGGAGCAAGCGTCCCCTTTTCTGGGCTAACCTGAGAGCAGCTATTAGCATTAGCCTGCCAATATCCTTTGAAACAAATGAGGACCAAAATGATGTTACTTCTACTAGTAGAAGTCAGTACATGAATAATTGACTTCAGTGTCTTGCATTATATTGTGCTAACAAAATTTTAATCATTTTTTACATGATTCCTTTTTTATAATGAAATGTAATTGTGATACATACAGAAATAGTTATTGCTTATTCTAGTCCTGAAAATAGTCAGAAGTCTGAGTATTTGAGCATTATCAACCAAGGGAAGGAGAGAGGATTTTTCATATGGATTACATTGATTTTTGTAGACTTGGGTTGCCTTTATTTTGGACTTTTTCTACTGATTCTAGCCATATTTGAACGTAACAAAAGTAGTGGTTGTTTCACTTCAGGTCTGTCAAGGCATGCATTTAATCTTTGTTCTGACATGGATGTTGTGTGGTTAAGGTGGAAGGGATCTTTTTCTTTGGGTTTAATTGAATAATACAAAGAAGAAGAAAACCCTTGTTTAAATCCTTTCCTGTCCATTGGTACAGTAATCGACAAGGGTACAGTATCCCTCCACCTTCAGACCTCACTGGGCCTTGTTAGGAGGCTGTTTTCCCTTCCTGGAAGCCTTTCCCTTCATCACGTCTTTTCTGCATAAGAGCTGAAAGTTGGAGCCATTAATTCTTGTTTAATATTCTTCCTTCTTTGCTGTACTAAACATTTCCACTTGCCTAGATTTACCTTTGAAGTCACGATTTCATAGAATTCACGATTAATTATCTTTAAAATAATAGTTGATACCTGAACTTAGGAAATTTTTATAGTATTATAATATTGCTCCTTTCGGCTATGTTCAGATCAAGCTATATTGGGTTGCTAGTTTTTCCTGTTTTCTAAAATGTAGTTATATATTTCAATAAAGTATTTTTCTTATTATGAGCTCTTTCAACTGCAAGAGGGTAAAGAAAAAACAAGATGCCTCAATCTATCACTGTTTCATTACAAAAATTTGCCTCAGTTGTGCCACTGAATTCTTCTGTTAAATTGTAAAATATATTTTATTGCTATGTCTCTGCAGCAATTAATAAGTAACCTACATTATAATGTAGTTTTATAGGTATTTAGAATGTTTTATGTGATAATAACAGGAAAACCACTTGTATTTATAGAAAATTGGCAATGCTACAAATGAAAAGTAGGAAATAGAACTTGCACAACCATTGAGAAAGAGTGGTATTACCAGAACTGTCACTGAATTCGGTCATTTATTAAGTATTTAAACTCAGAAGCTTAATGTTTGAAAGTAAATCCCCTTTTAACTCCAGACTTTCACTGAACTCTATTACCTTGCCCTTTTATTAGCAGATGCTGAGGGTCATCACACAGGTGAAAAAGGAGTAATTTTCATTGGGAAATAACTTCTCTGCTAAAATCAAACTAATTAAACTAAGGGCATTTGTTGATAGGAGTAGTTTAATAATCTGCTGTGCTTGGATTTCATTTGACAACCTAATAAATCTCTAATTTTTTATCTGTTATTAAATTTCCTAGTGTCATTTCAGTGATGAGGAGCTGTGTAATTATACTAACTGCTTAATGGAAGGAAATGCAAAGCCCTCTGATCACAACTATGAGTGGCATGCAAGGTGAGCAAGCCAGCAAGGGGACGCTCACCAAGGCGGCTGACTGAGTGTCTGCCAGGTGTGTGTGGTTGTAATCAGATGAAGCAGTGGATGGGCAGCTACAGGGCAGCTTCCTGGTGTCCAGAGGTGTTGAGACACTGCTCTGCACCCACCTGCCAGCCCAGATTAACTGGGTATCTCAGGAGGATGCCAGGTACCTGGCTTTAAATGTAGGCCTTTGTAAAGAAAGGCTAAAGTCTTAATTTCAGGTGAAGGGAAGTTCCCTACTGGCTTGTTTGTTAACATATACCTGAGATTTCCCCTTCCCAGGGACAGAACCAAGCTGGCTTTGTGTACCTTAAGAAGGGCTTCTAAACTCTCGGTACTTCAGTAGGAGCTAGTGGATGTGGTGTGCTTGAGAAGGAGGTTATTTATAATGAGGGGAGAAGTCCAAAGACATACAGGAGCTTAGTGCTCTGCAGAAGTTGGAGTCAGGAAGACTTTACCCTTCCCTGAGAGTCACTTGTGCTTCATCACAACCCAAGGCGGTGGCCAGGGCCATGGGGCACAGTGAAGTGCTGTCTGAAGTGCATCCCAAACCTCGTGTGCCAGCCAGCCAGTTTTGGCAGGCTGCAAGGCACTTTCCACAGAAGTAGTGATGTGAAATCCTGGGCTGCAGCGTGAATCCACCACTGGAGCTGTGACATTTCCTTCTTAACAGGTTTGTCCCAACTGTACAGCATCCCTCTGGGTGCAGGTTCTTCACTTTCTCCGGAACACGGCTGTCAGCTCTTAGGCAGTTGCCAGGCTGAGCTTTAGTGGCTTCTGTATTTCAGTTGCAGACAGTTACATCTGTCTATAGGTTAAGGCTTGTGTGCTATACAGCTCTTGGGTACTTAAGGAACTGTTCAGTCACAGAGGCCAGTGCACACTTAGCTGATTGGGAGCTTTGTAGCCTTCAACTCTCCAGGGCTCCTCTGCGCTTTGCAGCTGAGAACACTGCCAGGAAACCTGTGCCCCTCCATCCTGAAAGACTTCTCCCCCTCCCAAGCATTACAGTCTAGGCCATGATTAGCATTCACACTTAGTAGTAACATTTTAATGGGCACATATTCTGTCCTGTTTACTAGATGAGAAATGAGGAAGTACAATTTCTCAGATCAGGCTTTCCGGTTTCTGCAAATGTAATGCATCAGCAAAGTGGTTTTTATGTCCTAAATAATGTACAGGGTCTGGGCTGTGGAAGAGCCCCTCACCTTTAAGACTGTTCTGAAGCTGAAATTGTAGATAGGTGTGAAAGGAGTAATTTAGTTTCTGAAGTCTGCCAAGTACTTTTTTTTTTTTTTTTTTTACATTAAGCCTGTAAACACTCCTTAACACTCTGGCCTTCCTATGTCACAAATCTTTCATGCACATGGCAAGTATTTCAGTTACTTACATACTGTAACATATCTTATAGCCACTTAAAATGCACTGCTGAGTTCCTTTCATAAAGCAGGTTCATTTTGGTTTTGTGGGTTGGTGGGGGCTTTTTTTGTTTTGGAGGTTTTTTTAACTTAGCATTTGACAATGTTTCTCATCACTTCTCTGTTGGAACTTCCATTTTCTTCTTCCCTGAAACTCTGTTTCTGTTCAGAGAGTACATAAAGTATTGACTTTTTTTGTTTGTTCATTTAGTCCAATGTAGCAACTTCTTTTCTTCACAGTTTTTTATGAGGCAATGCACTACAGAAGATTTTGTTTTTAAAATGTGTTCATAGAGGTGTTTCTTGAGCAGAAGTTTTCAAGAGTTACAGGACACAAGTATCTAGATGAACTCTTGAAATACTGCCATGGTATTGTTAATATTTATAAAAAAGATGTCAGGTGCTGCTCTCGCTGAGCTCGCAGGCCTGGAAGCACACATGAAAGCAATGTTGTATATCGACTGTGTTAACGTTCAGCCAAACCAAACATTTAATCATAGAAGGTATATTAAATGTGCATTTATGGCTAAAAATTGCAGTAAAGACACAAAGATCAATCTTGAATCCTTGAGTAGATTTCTGTGCGTGACAGGATATGACTCAGTGATAGAAGGTAAGACAGAGGGAACAGCTTCATTTCTTAACTGTGAGAAAAAAAGTATTTTCTTAAATTACAATGTCATAAACCTAAATGTTGCCACTTTCTCAGACTAAGGGTGACACCCAGTGGCCCATTAAATTATCATACAGTATTTCCTGAAAATGATCACTCGTGCTAGAACACATACAATGCATTTTGCCTCTTACGAAAACTGAAATAAATAATCACGTTGGCCCAGCAAATGCGGGACCCTCTTTAAGGTGTGTGCGGGTTAGAGAAGACCCATCAGGATAAGCCTTTCCTCACGGCACTGGGTCAGCGGCTGTGACTTGTCCCCTAGGCCATTGGTCCCTCTTGCCGAGTGACCTGTGGAGCAAAGATACTGACTGGTTCGCTAACAACTGAACGGTAGAAATCAACAGCATGATGTGAGCACTGGCTTTTGCTTCAGAAGCAAAAGCAAAAACTGGCTTTTGCTTCAGAATGAGCAATCCTCCTTTTCAGTGGGACACCAAGATACACAGAACAGTAATTTTCTCACATTTATTTTGCTGTTTGTAGGGTTTTATTTTTATGCGTCATTTCTGCTCTACCTCCTTTCCCTTCTGCACATCACCACGGCATAGCGTAGGTGCTCACTAGGCTGATCTGCTGGGTCCCAGGCTGCAGTACACCCACATCCCAACACAGCTACCTCAGCAGGAATGGAAAGCGTCAAGAGATGTATAGTGAACTCAGTGGGGCTCATTCTATTTAGGCGCTCAAAAAGAAGAAATAAAATCCACTCTTCAGCTTGCTCTACACATCATGGTCTCTCAGCGTACCTGCTGATGTGGTCCAAGGCAGGAGGAATTCATGTGCACTGATGTGTTGGCAGCCTGCACCTGCGCTGTCTGCTCTGGCACCTTGGCCGGGGAAAGGGCTGCGGGGAAGAGCACGACCCAAGGACCAGGCCCAGACAGACATTTTGTGAGCAATAAAAAATGCAAACTCACATGTTTGGAGCTTCGCACCCATCAATGTGTGAATTCGCACTATTCAAATGCCCTAATTAGAAGTGAGTAAACTATTTTTGTGTATTTACCACTAAGTGCACTGCTGGGCACAGCTCCTCCACAGCACGGGGGCTGGAAGAGGTGCAGGTGCTGACAGGCAGTGCCTGCAGGTCCTCATGCTTCTGCCCTGCCTGCTCCCGCCCTGCCCTGCCTGCTCCTGCCCTGCCCTGCCCTGCCCTGCCTGCTCCTGCCCTGCCCTGCCTGCTCCTGCCCTGCCCTGCCTGCCCTTTTTTCCCTGCCTTTTCCTGCCCTGCCTGCTCCTGCCCTGTCCTGACTGCTCCTGCCCTGCCCTGCCTGCCCTTCCTTCCCTGCATGCTCCCGCCCTGCCCTGCCTGCCCTTTTTTCCCTGCCTTTTCCTGCCCTGCCTGCTCCTGCCCTGCCTGCTCCTGCCCTGTCCTGACTGCTCCTGCCCTTCCCTGCCTGCCCTTCCTTCCCTGCCTGCTCCCGCCCTGCCCTGCCCTGCCTGTTCCCACCCTGCCCTGCCTGCTCCCGCCCTGCCCGCTCCTGCTCCCGCCCTGACCGCTCCTGCCTTGCCCTGGCCGCTCCCGCCCTGCCCGCCCCTGCTCCCGCCTTGCCCGCCCCTGCTCCCGCCTTGCCTGCTCCTGCCCTGCCCTGCCTGCTCCTGCCCTGCCCTGCCCTGCCTGCTCCCGCCCTGCCTGCTCCCGCCCTGCCTGCTCCTGCCGTGCTCGCTCCTGCCCTGCCCGCTCCCGCCCTGCTCTGCCTGCTCCCGCCCTGCCTGCCCTCGACCGTGTGCGGGGCAGGTACACACGGGCGCTGCAGAAGGCGCACCCGAAAACGCAGGGGCTCCTCCTGCGTGCTGCCTGGAGCCGGCAGGGATCCCTGGGCGTACCCCTCATCCTGTGCCATTGCTCTTTGTCGCACAGCATAGCATGACAGGACCACAAACAATATTCTGAGGGTTTTATTAACAAGTATGATACATATGCATCGTATACTAAATAAAGTATGAGGACTGTACAGTACAAATTTATGTTCACAGCTTGACATGACAAAATGTCATTACTGAATTCCCATTGGACTACCAAAGTAGAAACAGTGAAAGTACATTAAACATTCACATCTGTAGTAAGAAAAGATTACCAAAATGTCTCCATATTTGCAAGTTATACTAATGCACGCTAGAAACCTTTAATCACCCATTCAGTCTTATTAGCTTATAAAATATATTACATTTTATTAAAAAATTTCTGCATAGTTTACACAAGTATTAAAGTAAATAGAACATCCCTGCTATATACGTAGGTGAGAGATGCTAAGCAGAAAGATTATTTTGACCCGCTAATATTTAAAGTACATTTTAAAAAGTGCTAATATCTGTAAAATATAATGAAAACTGGTGTAGCCCTCAAGATATGTAAAATGCTTTGTATTTTTTAATGGAAAGGATTTGTATTCATCTACATAGTGCTGGCCTTGACAGAGACAACATATTTGGACAAGATGTGGCATTAGAAGTATCACTGCAGAATGGCTGTGTATATTTAAACAGAGCCACACACAGTAATACCTGCTTAGCTTTTTGCAATTGTCTTAGAAACCAATCAAATGGCTTAAACAGGCACGTTTTAGTAAAACAGTATTACCTGCTACACACTGCACGGTGCAACACTGCTAGGGAAAAAGATGGGTTTTAAAAACACACACATTCTGCAGGATCAGCATTTTCTATCTTTATATCTAAACCGTCTTCTCTTTAGGGCAAAGATGTAAGGACTTGCTTTAAAAAGTATTTAGTTGTGTAAATTTAAAAACTGCAAGATACTCCTCAAATCAAAGTTTGCTACAATGAATCAATGAGCCAGTTAAGATGTAAATTCACATTTTCAGATGAAAGATGAAAGCATGTTTGTGACTTTTTTGACATCTCACAAAAAGACACTAGATACAAGTTGAAAAATCCTATAAGCATGGCATTTACATGAAATTATCTCAAATATTTATATTTAATATTTAAATTTATGTTGTCCTAAATCACAAGGCACATGGCTAATTTAAAGCTCGACTGAATCCCCACCATCAGCGTAAGTATTTTCAGAAAAAAGGCACATAGGCTAAGGAATGAACATGGTAAATAATGTAGATTAAATTCTCCAAAGTGACTCTTACTTACAAAGAAATTCTGCTTTTAGGGTACTTGATTTTAGATTTCTAATTAAAAAAAAAAAAAAAAAAAAAAAAGAAAACATTTTGTGAAAGCCTTAAAAGAGAAACAGAGTATTGGACAGAAAAGTTCCTTAAACATCCCAAATTTTATTTATTTGTATTTGTTAAGCTAAAAATGAACCAGTTGCCATTAAGCTGCTTATTTTTATAGGATCTCATCTGCTTTTTGCCCTAGAATAGAATAGAGAATTGTTTTCATCCCAGAATACTAATGTCTGTAAACTTGTGACTGACACTATGTGGGCTCCACACATCCTCTCAGTCAGTGATGTGTCTGCATTTATGGAACTGCCATTAAAACCTAGAGCCTAATGAGGGAGGCCAATTCTGCTACCGCTGACAATAACAATATCCAACAAAAATTCCCACTCTAGAACAGCTGTTCGTTAACATAATTTTCTTCCCTGCAAGTTCCTCCATGTCAGTAACAATGCAGCCACTCAAAAACCAGATCAGTTCACCTCCCAGGTGTTTCAGCTCCAGACATAAGCAGATGAAGGCCAGTTACAAAAAGATCTGGCGTAACTTCCCTCACTCTTAGCAAAGTGATGATGCTAAGATGGTGCTGTAACAGCATATAGATCTTCCTCACAAAAGCTTTGCAGCAACACACCCAACCCTGCTTTGCAAACCCCAGTTCTCCCCTTTGCAAAGCACACCTTCAGGGCTCTATTCCTTATATAAAATTGCCAGGTCCATATTCCCACATATAAGATTTGTTACACAACTGGAGCAATACTTTGTATTTCACAGCAATCGCTGTAGGAACATTTTCTTCAAGCACAGATCCTCTCCTTCTCCAATTCCATGGGTATGTGGATGTCAGCAGAAAAGCTGGTAAATTCTGTCACCACGGGAAAGCTCTTCACACTCAAACTCTTAGATCTGCGAGATTCATTTTGCTGTTGGACTCCACGGGATGTAGAGGCACAGTCCACCTGCTCCATAAGCTCTAATATACCCACCTGCAGATGTACACTCCACCTACCTCCTCCTGAAGAGTTTTATGAAACTCCCTTCTTCCCTCACCTCTCCACTTTCCAGTGGGTTCTTCTGAGAAATGAAAATCTGACTCCAGTATGTTTAACTTGCAGGGAATGGTGTTTACCTTACGTAGGGGAAAGAAGAAAAACACACTGGTGCCTGAGAGCCTAGAGAAATGCATCTTGTTTCCTTGCAGTGCCACAAAGTCTGCCAGCTAATAAAGACAGAAACCTGCCTTTCAGTGGGCTCCCAGAGACAGGAACATTTCTAGGGTCAACTGCAGGTTGCTCAGATTCAGTGTATTTCATCAATGGAGTTGTGTTTGCTAACTGATATGGGAGTTAAGCCTTGCTGATGTGATGTTTTAATACAATAGACACATCCACAGCAAAGCTTAGTCTATCTACCAGTGAGAGACTATCAGAGTCATGAAGCAGAGTTATCAAATGGATGATTTGGTGTATGTTTCTATCCAAAACAGAGCCACGACTCAATTTATCATCAGAAGTGCTTCCTGTCTGATGCCATCTTCTTATAAAAATATTGTGGATTCATAATTTTAAATATGAAAGTGGCACTCACTCACTCGCAACAATATAGTTTGTAACATTTTTAACATAAGAATTGCTATTTTCTGAGGTACAGCAAAGAGAAAAACTAATTAGAGGAAATGTAGGGAAGTGATTATAGAGGGAGACTCTATATCCCTGAAATGAGGTGTGGTGGGTTTCTATGAGTATCATTTAATGCCATGTCATAGGAAAGTACCATGTGCCTTCCATCCATACACTTCACAGAAACCATACAGTGTCACGCAAGGTCTTCATTTAACAAATCCACCGGGGCATTATGCAATAAAAACAAGAATATATACTACAATATAATACAGGGGACAGATGACATTCGTTTAGATGCACAATATTACGTATAGACCAATTCCTGACAATTTTTCTTCTTGACTGGGGTAAATGATACTGTGACTCAATCTTTCTGTAAAGTAATTATATTGCTTAGATTTATTTCTACAGTGTTATTCACTGTTTGGGCAGAGGGGATTTCTGAATCAGGTGCCTTTCTAAAACTGTTACATTAACCATATTGCAGAAATCAACACGGTTGGGAAAGTCCATTCATTGCATTGTTGAGCATAAAATGAGAGCGTATCCCTTACAGGGCACATAAATAAAAGTCTCTGGCAAGGACTAGCATTTTGGATATTCAATAACATTTACTACTTTATCAGTATATGCTGGGTTGATTATATGAAGAAACCAACAAAAGCTGTTAGTTTACGAATTCCCTTATTCACAATAGAATACATTAAACATACTGTCTGCAGAATGGGTTTGCTTAGCACCCCCAGGAGGGAAAAAAAAAAAAAAAAAAGTGTTCACATTCTTTAGGTCTGACCCGTGGCAAGGACATAGAAGGGTTAGATAACATCTGCTACTGACCATATGTAAGCTTTTAATGGTATAAACTCAGAGATTCAGACCAGCTGAATCCGAATTACAACGTATGTGTGTGTGTGGGGCGGGGGGAAGTGTGACAGGAGTCAGGGACAGAAGATATTCAGACTAGCATGTGGCGTTTCCTGTGAAGAGCAAGATGGTCCGAACGTGAAAAGCTACGGTCACAGTCTGGGCACTGGAAGGGTTTGATTCCCGTGTGCTTGCGGAAATGCCGCGTTAGTTCATCAGAACGAGCAAACTTCCACGTGCATCCCTCCCAAGTGCATTTGTATGGTTTTTCACCTGGAAAAAGAAACACAGAAGTGAGGATTTAAGATGCAAACACATCAGTTAAATATTTGACAGATTGATCCTCTTGCCTTGTCAAATTTCAGGAAGTACTTTAATACTTACTCAAAATCCTCCAAACAGCACTGGGCTGTAGAGTACTCTGCACTAGAAACTGTGTAGATGAAGTTAACAGAAACAAAAAACAGTTAACAAAAAATTGTTTCCTGCCACAACTTATTTCTTTATCATCTCTCTCTTCCTCCCTCTGCCATATTAGCACTTGTTTTGTCTCATCAAGCCCAGAAGTGTGAAGGTGTTAGCATTTGTTCAATTATTTTCAAAATCAGGACCTTGTATTCCAGATTAATTGGAGGAAAAGACTGGTGCTACCATTCAGCACAGCAGGTAGAAATCTTGTGTTACTGTAGTATAAATAAGTGGCACCACTGTCACAAGTAGCTCAACTTAACATCCCTCTCAATCATTACTTTCTAATATATGATCCTCCTTCTCCTTAACACAACTGTGCTGCCCAACAGGTGAAAGGGCTGGCTTGGGTGGAGATAGAAGATAGACATGAACTGGGCTTCATTTTACTTAGAAGTGTCCCGTATCTTTGCAAAAACCTTGGATGCACATATATTAATTCAGCATGCCAAGATGAAGATTTCTGCACAGAACAGAGATGAGGATATGTTTATTGAAAGACTCACTCAGAAAAGAGCACTACTGGACCACTGATTAGCACATCCACATGAAGCAGATGTGTTTGTATTTGGCACATAGTCTAGACTTTTGCAAATGGGCTACTCCTGTGGAAGTCTCAGTCAAATTTAACAGTGATGTAAGAGGTGAGGTAGTGCAATTCGAACTGATTTGGTGTTTACAGGGTGTGCACAATGACTAATCTGCAAGCAACTGTACAGAAAATGAGCAAAGAGCCAGTGAATGTAAAGCGTATCAGCATGCACCATGATCCTGCTTTGGCTTGTAGTCTCCAGTTGTGGGTTTTTCCTGCTACAGCCTCTGTCTTTTGCTCAGCCTGTAATTACATTCAGAACAATGCCAGGTCTAAATTCTGTCATTGTCTTATTTACACCTGTGGTCACTTGGCCATTAGCACAAACTAAAAGCTCAGTCTACTATTTTACCATAGACTTCATGAAAGAAAAGCACAGCAATGCTCAAACCTGTATGGGTTCTTCTGTGAGCTTTCAGGTGGGAGCTTTTAGTGTAGACTTTGTTGCAGCCTTCATAATCACATCGATGTATTCTGCGTTTTCTTTGTGTGTCTGGAGATTCCACAGGTAAAGGTCTTTTTCCTGGCTGAACTATAACTGAAGGGTGATTCCTGCAAAGTCAAACTGAATGTTAAAAATGAGAAACATTTAGCACAGCAAACCTCGGCTAATATGATTCATGATAGAGCCCTTTATTCACTACCACTCTGTCTCTTGGCAGAAAGAACAACATTACATGCATGTCGAAAAATTCAAGATGGTTTAGCAAATTTTGTGTATTCTAGCAGTAATATTTTCAAATGTTTACTCACTTTATGGCATGATGTAGCGATTTTTACTACTCCCTAGCTTTTTTTAAACTTATAAAGGAAAAACCCCCTTCAAATTCCTGGTTTTCAGTCAAACCCAGATTTCTCAAACTCTGAGTTCATAGTGAACTTTTCTTGTATTTGTTCACGACTTTTCTTCTTCCTTCAAATGTAACTAATTTGCTTGTAATTGGAAACAGCTATTCCATATTATTGAAGAAATTGTATCTTTAGGGTTTCAAAACAGAACTCAATCTTTGTTGTTCCAGTCACTCCTTTAGAGAGTAATTAAGAATTTCCTGTTTGGTGCTGGCAGGAGGGTGCGGCCTCCCTGTAACACTGACGTCAATTCCTAAAAGTAGTTTAGCCTGTGTGGCACACCCACAGGATGTCTGAAGTTGACCCTCCACCTTCACAAACATCATTTTTTGCTTTTGAAGCCCACAGGTACAGCACAGGTAAGACATGTACTAACTACATCTGGGCTTCTATGACATAAAAACCTAAACATTCACATGCATTCACACATCGAGCTTCCTGAAAGGTGTCATTGATTGTGGATATTTGGGTTTGAACAACACCCCTACTGTAGAACTGGGGACAACTTTGATTGTTTCTCCCATGTCAATATTAGAAAAGGAAATAAGTATCTTCTTCAAAAAGGTACGTGGCATTACAAATCTTGCAACCTTACAAAGTTCCATTTGTCAACCCATTAGCAGCTTTGTATTGGGGTTTTTAATATATTTTTTTAACTTTTAACTGAACACAGATAATGTGCAGATATCGGGATTCCTTGTTGCAAAACCTGCTCCTCCATGTGATAGAAATAATCTCACTAGAACTCCCATCCTTTCTCAGTTACTGTATTTCACATTTCTTTACTGATTAAATGATGTTTTATAACACCAGGTTATATTAGCTACTTAAACCAAGTTCCTTTTAGGGCCTAATTTTCAGAAATGCTGAATACCCACTTCTCTCAGCAAAATAAAAAAAATAAAGGGCATGTGCTAAAGGTTCTTTGGTTAAAACAAAAAAAAAAAAAACAAAGAAACAAAAAAAACCACCAAAGCAACAATCCACAAACCATTTATCAGGCACAGCAAAGAAAATCTTGTGCGTGGTTTAACAAGAAAAAAAAATTTCTATTACTCTCCACAGCAGCAGGATGGAAATTACTCTTCTCCAATGTGGGAAAAATTTCATTCTGTTATTAGAGTTACAAGCTTGAAACTGGGAGACAAATTATCTTTCTTGGGTGTTTCTGTGACTGTTGAGTGATGTACTCTCTAAGTACACATTAAATGTAGCTAAAAATATTGCAATGAAAGGAAACCCCAGATGGTGATATTAGACACAGATTTACATACTCTTAAATAAGAAAGGCAGGCTTTTAGCTTTGAAAGAAATGCTTCTCTAAAGCAATGCTCAGTTTTAATGCTGTTGCCTACTAGTCTTTTTGGAGAAGCTCTGGCTTACAACATCAAGGAAACTTGGTTTGAATCTCTATGGGCAGAAGCTAGTCCTGGGCATGGTAACATCTGGAAAAAGGCTGAAAAAGGATATTGGCTGTGCACCATTTGTGACGGTTTTCAACCTGACATTGTGTGAATAAAGCGCTGAGAATTCATCTCTGTCTCATTTTCTCTTCAGAGGAAAGGAGGCTGGCAAGACTACAGAATGTTATCAATACTCAGATAGGGTGTGGCAGTTTTAAAAAATGGTTGAGGTGGTGTCAAAAATCAGAGGTAAACATTAAGTAAGTGCCAATAACGAAAGCACAGCCCTAATTCTTTCATTGCCTCTTACACAACCAGATACAAATTCACATAAGTCTAACCATGTAAGTGTCATTCTTTAATAGATAAGAGCATTTGCCAAAAATCATGTTACAGTATCAACAGCTTTTTCTCCTTCTTTACCAACAGACCACACTATGTTGGCAGCATGAGTTAGACTTTGATGCCTGCGCTCGCAAGAACACAACATTAACGAGGCTTCTTATATTTGGTCAGAGATTATTACCTCAAGTTTGGTTTTAGAAACAACTGCATAGTTACATCAATTATCAGACATGCTAGAAAGTCTAGCAATCCCTATGGAAATGCCACCAGCATTATATATGTAATGTGTATGCCAAAAACTACGCTAAAGCAAAATCAACCACTTAAAAGTGAGACTGAGGGTTTCCTATGCCCCGTTAATGCAGCGCATGTGTCTGCATAGCACACTTTGGGTAGCTGGAATCTATGAAGAATGATTTAAAAAATCATTGCATAGCTGTAGCTCATAATGCAGAGAGAGGCTGATGAAGCTGTGAGACAACAGGAAATTTTATAAAGGTTGAGGTCTCTCATCTCATAACTTGTGTGATTTGTCTGTATATTTTTTTAACTGATTAAAAGGGCTGCCTTTAGGAACGAGCAAGAACCGAAGCTCTACAGGACGGCTAGGAAGCAGTTTAAGCCATTGCAATGGGAGGACAGGGTCTCCATGACCGTAACGCTCTGCATGGGCAAGTGGAGGAGATGCTGTGGGAACAGGGACCACTCAAATGCTTTTGTAACAACGCTACCTACATGTTCTACCCAATTTTATATTCTTTGCTCAGCGGATGGGTTTCCTGTGGAAACTCGTCTCATTGGGAAATAATTAATGCAAATCACTGATGCAGGTGACAAGTCTGCAGAAGTCTCAGCCTTGGAGGAAGGGTGTGGTATCAGCCAGGAACAACACTTACTGGTTTGCTCTTGTTAAAGAGGCCTAACAAAAACCAAAATTTAACTGCACCATTTGATAGTCCTGACCTAGCAGAAGATAGTTCCAAGTACATGCAGACCTGACTGTGCATGGCAGGTCCATTATGGAGATAAGTAACCATCTAGTAAACATAGATGCTTACTATTATACATTAATTATTACAATAAAACATATAAGGCTATTTTAAATAAACAGCATACTGTTTATGAAAGCCAGCTGGCAACTAGTCAGCTCTGTCATAGTGCCCAGAAAGGCAGAAATGGTAGAAGTACTGAATTAAATGTCAATCATAGTTAATTGCAAAGAGCTTGCAGTCTAGAACTCGCACCTAAGCTGGTTAGAGGCTTGAAAACGAGGAGGAGTGCCCACAAGTGGGCTGTGCCAAACGCAGTTAGCCCTGGAGCTACCTGTGCCTTCTAACCCTGGGAACAGTCATGAGCAGGAGGAAGAGGCTGGCTCATGAAGGAGATGCACAAGACTGCCTGTCCCACGCTTCCTCTTTCTTTGCACATAAGCAATGGTTCTGGGAGAAGAAAGGGCAGAAATGGCTTCTGAGGTCATGTACTGTGAGCCCAGCTCACTTTTCCACTTCAGCTCCTGCCAGGGCCATGCTGGCAACCTGCATGCCTGCCCAGAGCACTGCCTGCTGAAGGATGAGCCTGCCTCCAGGACATTTCATTATTTTAGTAAGTTGATAGAATCTTCCCTAGCAAAACAGGAAATGGAAGGGTGCCCATGGCTCCCCTGGTACTTCTGAGAATTTTTTTAATATTTCCAATTAAAAAGTTTCTGCCTCAGACCTCACTACTTCTTTTCCAGTCCTTGCTCTGCCTTCTGCAAACATGACTGTTTTAAACCCAATCAGATCTGTGATCCAGTGGTCCCAGTAACTGTTGTACCAGCACAATGAGTTGGTACCGGGGTGGAAACAAGTGGCCGGGAAGGAGAGCAACCTTCAAGAACTACTCAAGCTGCCAAAAAAACCCACATGCAGAACCTACATGCCTCAGGTAAACACAGAATTTCACTAGATATATACAGAACTTGTAGGCTTGAGGGGTTTCTTTCCACTGAGTAGTCACAATTTCTTAAAAGACAAAAGGTCCTCCAAGAAAAGACAGTCACAATAATATTTTTAAAGAAAGGTATTTTAGGTAATATAAATACAGAGATCAGGATGAAATGTCTTTACAGTATTTTTCCAGTTTGCTAATAGTTTTACATAAAGAGGTATCACTGGCTTCCTAGGAGTCCTACTTTCAGGTAATTGTAGGATTTGGACTAGCATTACTTTAGAAATGCATTATACAAACAGCTGATCTATGTGGTTGTGATGTATAAATACGTATCAACTGCTGTATTGCTAAAGTGGGAGAAAAAAGTTGAAGTCACATCTCACAGAGGCAGTGAAGGGGAAGGATGTTTTTCTGTATTTTAACACATGTTCTGAAGCACAGTGACTCTCCCTCCCACTCCTCAAAATCAGTAACTGCTGCAATGAATGGCACTTCATCCTTCTGCTGATCTTGGGACTACTGTTAGCTACTTACTCTTGCAACATCACTTGCTGGGGAGACAACGAGGTCATCATTGGAGGTGACATTTGCTCAGGATAGAAGTCAGTCTTTGATGGTTCACTTCCTGGCTCTACTTTGATTGCTTTCTTCAGTGTAGGCTTCTCATAAGACTCAATGACAGGCACTGTACGGGGGAGGGTAGGAGAGGGAAGGCAACACATCAAAAATATGGAGTTATAGAAATAAAAAATATCCATGAAAATCTATAGTTAAAACAAAAGAAATCCCCCAGCTCTATATTTAGTGCAACAACTTATGCTAAAATACAAAATCTTCTACCTCTTGATGAACTATGATTCAAAACAATTCTATTAATTATCATTAGTCCAAATCTCAGTAGATATAACAGCTTTATGTAGGTATAGATCAGAACAGAATATAACCTTGCAAAGTTTGGTATTTACACAGGAAATTCTATTGCCTGCACATTTTAGAAGAATAGGAATTATGTTCCGTTTCCTAAAACACAAAAAACACATGAAAAAGTGCCTGGATATAGTTATTTTCCCAGGATGAGAGAGCATAAAAAAGAAGCTCTGACAACACCAACCTTGCATGCTACTTGGAGTTTCCATCTCATCCGCAAGAACTGTGGGCACCATGATGGGATGCTGAAGATGGGGAGCATACATAAAAGGAACTGGCTGGACCACAACAGGCTGGATAACTGGGAGTATTCCCGGGCTTCTCAGTCCGTGGCGTGAGAGAGCAGCGGCCATTACAGGTGGGATTGTTATTGGCATGGAAATGGGCTGTACTCCTGGGGGTGACGGTGTGAATTTACTGAGAGGTGAGCTGGGTGAGGACAGAGTCAATCCAGGTGAAGTTCTCCTATGCACAGTCTGAAATTTCAGCGGGGAAGGAGAACTTCCAGTTGAAGGTGGTGAGCTCCGTTTGTTCACCGTAAGGTCTACTGGCTCCATCTGGATTCCATTTGATAGTCCTTCAGGGTTTGAGTAAAATTTATTGTGCAACATACTTGGTGTAGAATAAATGACGCTGTATTTGTTTGGCTTCAGTTGGTCCATGTAATTGGACGGGTATGACTGTGAGAAGAAGTGGAAAAAAAATAAAGAAAATCAAATAATTCATAACACACACACAATTACTGCTGAAAAAGAAAGGCGGCTAATAAAAGTGAGGCAAAATGAAAAAGTTTCAACAAAGCACTTTAATACACGTTCTAAATAAAAGTGAATTAAAATAAAGCCTAAGATTTCACAGAAAGGAAGTTATTCAAGGACTGATTCACTGGTTCAGAAGCAATGTAAAACAGATGATGAAAACAAAACCTCAATGCTTATTCAACTCTTTTTCTCCCTTCAAAACTGCTTTTCATATAGGAAGCCGCACATTACTTAACTGATCTGGGAGAAACATGGTGCTATGCCCAGCATATAACTATATACTGAGGAACATGAAGTCAAGCAAGAGGGGAGTTAAATTGGACTTAGAATTTCAAGTAACGGGTCCCAATCAACTGCTTAAGCAACTGGAAAAGAATCATCACTAAAGCAAGAAATTACATACGTCAACCCTACAAGCAATAAAAAATACCCAGCTGAACTGTACAAACAATGGATGAGAAACTCAAGAGCGCAAAAGGTAAATTTTAAACCTTTTTTTTTCCTTTTTGAGAAATAAAGCTGCTAACTAGCCAGTCTGATTTCGGAAAACTAGCACAGGGAAACATTTGACATGTTAGAAGAACATTCCTGTTAGTGCTAGCTAGTAGTTCTCATTATAAGGTCATATAAAGTCCAAAGCTAATCTTCACCTATGTGGTGATCTCTGCATTTTAGTGGAAATATTTTTTGTAAACCAAATATTAACATTCATTGCAGAGTACAGTGTTATTAAACAACTATCCAGATCAATTTTGCCTTTTAGAAGTGTTGAAAACTGAGGCTGTTTACTAACAGATAACTTAAAACAAACAACAATGTGATGTTCTAGCATAGCAGATAGACATAAAAAATGTAATCCACACAGATGTTTAGCCCTTAGATGTTGTAAGTTTTTTGAAATAAAATGCTATATTTGGATTCTAGGTAAATAAAGCTTCACATTAATCCTAAGTGGTTTCACACTAATACCAAAAAACAGCTCAATACTTTGGCACCAAAACGACTTTGATGAGTAGGATTAAAAAAACGTTCAAAATGGTAGAAATTGAAACAGATTATTAGTATAAAATGATTGTATTTTTATACAATCATCTCCATGACATTTCAATTATTTTCTTCTTGGGGTGAAAACTTCTAGCAATACATCTTCCTAGTTTCTTAGCTGTTTCACCTGTAAGGGACACTTAGTTGATTTTAAATGTCAATGTTAACTAAAAGTATTCTTGCAAAATGACACAAATGTATTTTTCTTCTTTTTGGTTGTTGTTTGAAACAGTGAGTTTAGACAACAGTAAATTTTCCTGCTGCATTCATAGCACTGTGATGAGAAACAACAAAGCTGAGTCACCTATTCCATAAAATATTTGAATAAAGTAGTGTACAAAAATGGTGATTAATCTTAAACCAGTAAATATTACATTAAAACCTCCGAAACTTTATTTATTCTCTTTAGGACTATTCTTACAAATTCAGTCAATAGAAATGTTCATCTTTGATGGCAATTGCTCTCTCACAATTCTACTAAAATGCCATTATTGCAAGCAATGCTGCATAAAACAAGTTCTATAGATTTGCCACCACTGCTGAGCCAAATGACAAAATTACTACCATTCTAAGTGATGAAGGCCACTGAATATTGGCAGAGTTCAGTATTTAATATCTACTAAATCTGATCAAGTTAGGGGGACAGGCAAAAATACAGAATTTAAATGCAGAAGAGATATGAAGAACTTCTGTTAAAATTGCTGTTACTGGTTTACCACACAAAGTCTAATCAGCTTCAACAACTGGAAACGTTCCACCACTAAGCGTCAGAGCTTAAGAGTTAAGTAAAATATATTTAGGCAAATAAAAAATACTTTCCAAGAATTAAGAAAAAAATAATTAAGTTTTTAAGAGGTTATTATTTTAGGGACTTGGTATTTTACCCCATATGCCTTGCATTATTTTGCATACAAGGTTTTCATTGTAATTAAGCTGGCACAGATTTAATGTCAGCTATTTCTCCCACCAGGTTGGGGACGTGGAATAATTTTTCTGAACTTTTTGTGTTTCAGAGATTTTAATTGCTAAATTAATTCCTAAATTTAAGCTTCCTGTATCTTTTAGCATAGCAAAGTTTCAGTTTCTAGCTTGCTGGGACACAGCAATTACCATTAGGTTGATATGAACCACTGCTTTCCAATTTGATAAGTCACTCTCCCTTTCTTTCCAAAGGAAGTGGACAGTACCCCTTCGGGGATATGGGATGGAAGAGTAATGAAGACTTCACAGTCTGTGTAAATAGGGAGCATTAACAATAGCAAACAAAAAAAGCCCAGCTACCTCTATTTGGTTTTCTAAATGCCATCAACTGCAGGATGACTGCAAGAACAGTCTTTTCTCATCTGTCCTAGAATTTCTGTAAGTATTCTGGTGGAACAATGGAAAATCAGATATCATTGCTCTGTTTGCCTAAAATATTTAAGCAGATACATTTTTCTTGAATTTCTACTGTGGGAATTAACAGTGTATATAGGAGTTTGGTCTGAAAAAAACCCAACAAATTCCCACTTTTCTGTAAATTCTGCTTCCTTAAACATGCCTGCACAGAATGGTATGTTACTACAATAGATCACCATAAAGATGCAGGATTGTATTTCAACACATATTCCTTTAGTCTCCATCTAGCTCTTTTTTATGTTTGATATCATCACTTTTCCTCCTTGGGCCCTTACAAAGCAATTGATTTACCTTTGCTTGCTGTTTGTTCATAATAAAACCCAGAGCACTGAAGCCACAAATGAAATATAAATCAAAGGAACTTCTAATAGTTTTGAGTCACACCCATGTGGCTCATACACTTAAATCAATAAATCCAAAAGGAGAAAGAATCACCATACTTCTTGACACTCTATCAAGAATAAAGACTGGCCAAATACATCATGAGCACACCTATCACCACCAGAACACCACTGCTTCCACAAGGGGACATTACCAAGCACTAATCTGATATATTTGGCTATATTCTGTTATGCTGCCACAGTGAAACACCTTCTTTGTGAATAGATTTTGAAACAATTCATTAAGTCCTTTATAAACTACATAACTGTACGAATTTAACTTTAAAATTTAGTCAGACTCTCAGAAAAACAGAAACAGGTGAAGAACCTGCTTACCTACTTAAACTATTTGTCAAATCAGTATCATATAAGAGAATGAATAGGATTTAATCCAAATAGTAGCTAATACATGAAAAAGTATTCTCATTGCATGAAATCTGTACTCCAGTATACTACTTAAGACCTCAACCCCTCACATAGCTATCTTTAAAGACAGGTGAAACAAGTAGTTTTGGGACTGAGGGAAGGGGAGAGAAAAACTATTTAAATTCAGAGAAAGATAGTAACACATAAGAAAGCAACTTCCTTCACTAAACAGTAACTGGTATTTGTCCATATGTTTGAAAAGTCCTTGCAGCAAAGTACTCAGAGATTACTTTGTCACTAGTTCATAAAGAACTATCATAAAATGTGTTCAGTAATTCAATAAATAGCATGAGCTGTTGGTAGTGATGCAATACTGTGAACGTGAGCTTCAGTCATCTGACAAGTATAGTTAATCCTTTCAGCCACACACCCTGAAATACAGTTGTGTCAAAGACATAATTTGTTTCTTTCTCCCACCTCAACTAATGGGATTTTTTAAAGACAGACTTTATACCTACAGACAGTGTATGTTCAGGTAAAGTAACAAATAATTCCTAAGGAACTTCATTTAGTTTGGTCTCTAATGATACTATCAGAATGACAGATACAATAGAAATAAATCCTGATTTAGGAATTATGTCAGCCCACACTGAACCGAATTCTATGCTCAGCACAGCACATCCAGAACATCAAACTAACAGTTTCTCTTTCCTTCCACCTTCTCAAAAGAGGGTCAAGAAAACTAACACACTCAGTGACTGCTACCCTTTCCTGTATTCTCTCCACACCACAATTCCTCCCTTTAGAGGTGTTTCCAGAGCAGTTTCTGATGGGGAACCATGGTGGCAGGGCTCCAAGGAAACTGCAAGACCAAGCAGCGCTGTGGAAGCCAGGACCTCGAGGGCTTGGGGCTAAAAAGCCTGTGCGCATACAGAAGCTGAAACACACTCACTCCTCAGCCTGAGGGAAACCAGAGTCATCTCCATGAGGGGAACCTCACTTAAAAAATGTTCTTTCCTCTGGACTTTCTGCTTTTCCTTTCCTGTTTTTTGTTGTTGTTTTGTTGTTTTGTTGTGTTTTTCCATGATGCAATAATGGAAGGAAAGCATACAGATTTGATAAAATGCTCTGAATAGTCTCTAACAGCTGGTCAGAGTGATGACACCAAGTTTCAAGAACACCCAAGATGACTCCAGAGGTTCAGTGCACAGAAGGTATCACACCTCTGAAAGGAGCACGTGGTATAGAATAAAAAACATTTGGAACTACAGTCTTGAAATGCACTTGGCTGAGAAATGCTCCCTTGTTCTTCCCATTCCAGTTTTTCCTTCATCTGCTTAATCTGACCTTATTGCAGAGTACTGCTGAAAGGGAAGGTCCTGTTCTCTTGTCGTCCCCCTCCTCCTGCTTTAGCATTGAGCAGCTGCATAGAATGAGTCAGATCAGCTTTTTGATCTGACCAAAAAATGAGTATTTATGGTGGTTAGCAATTCTGACCATTCAATGAGCTGACCCGAAGGATCCAAACCATTCTAAACCAGCCTATATCATCACAATTCCCATTGTCCCTCTCCCAGCTAAACGTTCCTGCTGCTCTTGCTTATCAGACTCTTCTCTGAGCTGAACTTATAGAATCATAGAATAGTTTGGGTTGGAAGGGACCTTAAAGATCATCTAGTTCCAACCCCCCTGCCATGAGCAGGGACACCTTCCACTAGATCAGGTTGCTCAAAGCCTCATCCAGCCTGGCCTTGAACACTTCTAGGGAGGGGGCATCCACAACTTCCTTGGGCAACCTGTTCCAGTGTCTCACCACCCTCATAGTGAAGAATTTCTTCCCAATATCTAATCTAAACCTACCTTCTTTCAGCTTAAAGCCATTTCCCCTTGTTCTATCTCTACTGCAGGCCCCTTCAGGTACTGGAAGGCTGCTGTAAGATCTCCCCGGAGCCTTCTCTTCTCCAGTCTGAACAGCCCCAACTCTCTCAGCCTGTCCTCACAGCAGAGGTGCTCCAGCCCTTGGATCATCCTTGTGGCCTCCTCTGGACTTGTTCTAATTGGTCCATGTCTCTCTTGTGTTGGGGGCTCCAGAACTGGACACAGTACTCCAGCTGGAGCCTCACGAGAGTGGAGCAGAGGAGAAGAATCACCTCCCTTGACCTGCTGGCCACACTTCTCTTGATGCAGCCCAGGATACATGAAGTTGACAAAAAAATAACCTAATTGAAATGAAAAGCCTCCCTTTCTCTCTTTTGCCCTGTTCCTCCTCCACTGCGCTGGTTCTCATCTGTTCACGTGGGAAGGTAACGCACCTGCCTTACCCAGCAAAAAGCCATAACTTTTTTTTTTCAGGATTAATTTTCTGCTGTTTAGAGTGTAGAGTGAAGATTTGGCCTCAGGCACGTGTTATCAAGACTAAGGGAAAAACAGAAGAGGCCATGGTGAGAAGCTGTTCATTTAGTTCAAAGGTGTAACTTTGAAACCACAGGCTCTTGCCACTTCACTGTGAAGTCTGGTAACTTAATTTCAACCCACCTCCACCAGCAGCATAAGCTAGAGACATCTTATTTGTACTGCAGTGGATGAGAAGTACTTGGGATGTTCTCTCCTCTGTTCTGGGGATAAGAGCACCAGCAGAGGTAATGGGGCAGGTGTTTTAGGGGCAACAAATCCATAAACTACAGAAAAAGTTTTCCTAGAATGTGAATTTGACTGCCCTACAAGCAAAATATAGCTTCACAGCCTTTCCTACGCTAGGCCAAAGCTTAAAGAAATCTTGGTATGAATTTAAAGATGGAAAAACTACAGAGTCATCACAAAGGCTAAAATATTTTAAAAATCTTACCACTGAAACAGGCTCCATGGCTTCTTGTTTGATAGGGACTGGGTCAAACATTAGCATCTTCTTTATTCACCTCTTCGGATGCCTCTGATGTCCTCGCCTGCAGGGGAAGGACAGATTGTTAGAAAAATGTAGGAAGCTCCTGGATCAACTTTCTGAACTGTAAAGAATTTACTAATTTCTCAGATTAATGTAAATCTCTAACAGTGAGCTGATCCTGGAAAGGTTATCTCTTTTCTAAGAGTCTTGATAGAAAAATTTGAAACTTTAATGTACAGTGACATTGAAATCAATGCAAAAGAAAGATTAAAAAACAGGACTAATTTGGAGAGGTATATCCAACATGCTGCAATGTTTTAACGTAAAAATACACCTGTTATTTCCCTGAGATAATAGATTTACTGACAATTCAACAACAATTTGGGCTAACTGTGCAAAAGAAAAGCACTTCCAAAAATCTGGTTGTATTCCGTGCAGTTTCAATTGTTTTTTTCTACAGTGTTCAATCTCCTTTGTCCAACTTTAGCTTATCTCTAGCTGCCTGAAATAAAAGTATTTAGCAAAAGCACATCATAACTTAACTATCATATTCTGCATTCATCATGATCAACTTGGAAAGATGCTGTGAAGGAAAGGAGGAGATATTTCTTCTGGGGTAAGCCACAAGGGCGCAGAGTGAAAACCAGGAGAAGCAAAGGAAAATTGTTCTTAATGACATCTAGATGCTGGTAAGCCTTTACAAATCACTTGAGGTTATCCATTATACGACTGATGTTACAGGAGTGGGTTCCCACCATACACTGTACAGTCCACAGCCCTGCCGGGAAGTGGTATTGACCTCCATTGTGAGGACAAACAAAATTTACACCGATTCAATTTTGACCAGTAGATGGCACTGGAAAGAAGCGAATACAGCCAGACTGCCCCATCCAGACACCTTCATCCTGCGGAAGTAGGCTAAAGGCTCAACAACAGATTTGTAGTTGTGGCTGGAAAATTATTCCAGAAATTTAAATGAAAATTAAAACAATTCTAATAAGCCTACACTAATGAACAATCTTACAATTAACTACCACGTGCACTTATAGGTTAAAATTTGTTAAGAGCTTCCAGAGAAAGATGGCATGAGTTGTTACAAGTCTATTATTAATTATTCAGGTATATGAATAAAGTTTAAAGACTTATGGAAATATATTCAACATTTATTATGGAAATATATTACAGTGCTCATTTTGAATAATGGAAATAAATGAGTATCAAAAGTAAATTGAAGTATCTTCATAATTTTCCTTACAAAAGTCAAAGGCCTGACAAAACCAAATCACAAAGAAAAAGTGAAACAGAGCGGGCTCAATGCAACTTCCAGTTTAAACTTACCATGTAGTTTAAGAAGCAGTTGTGTAAGATGGCAGTACTTGCTAACAGTTGTGGTAATTTTATAAATACCTTGTTTGTGAGAAGGTTATTAACTACACTATTTTATTTTGAACAGTTAACTTTTCCAGGTATTTAACATTTCATATATCTAGAAACAATGTTTCAGAAGACTGTCTTCCCAGAAAGAGCCACATATCTATGCATTAATTATATATATGTATCTATGCATCACTCACACACGTTCCCATACATTGTGAAAACAGAAAAAAGTTACACTTTTAGACATAAAAAATGTTTGCAGTGAAATGTAGCATCTCAGACCTCATATATAAGAATTGGGAAATACTTGCTTTCAGGTTTCCAGAAACTTTAAATTTTTAGTTTATATGTGCATAGATAAAGTGACACACCAATTTGTACTTTAGTGAAGGAACGAAGGAAGGAGAAGAAAGAGAGAGAGAAAAAGGAGGAGGAAAGGAAGAGTAAGGGAGGAAAGAAAAAATAAGTAGTCATGCTCCCAGGCTACTCTGTTTGTAATTTTTGTTTTAAAATTGGAATTTCTTCAGTTTAAGAGTTAATCCTTTTCACCTTTTACTTCAAGGAAGTGTGTGAAAGATACTTGATACACATTTCATATGCAATGCTGTACAGATCAGTTTTGTATATATGAGGGTTTCCTGAGATCTCTAAATTACTGTGCAGGAATTAGACTGACATAGACAACAGAAAGTGTAATGCCCTGAATAAAAGTCAAAAGTAATTCTCAATCTTTCTCAGGTGCAGTCATCTAAGAATAGCAGAGGAAAATGTTACTTTTATTGCTGCATCATAGCACAGAAACTGAGCATTTCTTTATCACATGTTAATTTACTCTTAAGCGATAGGTTTCTTTTCCTCATTTGATAGTGACTGGAAACTAATTTTCAAGAAAGGAAAATTAATTTATACTGCTTGGTCCTGTCAGTCCAGATCAGAGGGTCAGATTCTTATTTAAATCAGCTTTGGGTCTGGCAATTAAAATTTATCTCAGAAGGACACTTTCCTAAGGCTGCAAATAAACTCACAAAACAATTATTTCTGTATTTAAAAATAATGCTCCAAATTAATTGCTTGGACCACACTGACAAACAAAATACATGCATGCACGCTCACACACAAATAAAGCACGATGCTTCTAGTGAGAAGTCAGTAGTTTTCCTGGTCTATTTGTAAAATCATGCCTACTACCTCAAAACATCCTGATCTCTCTCCCCTAAACATTTGAGAAGGGGGCAATAGGGAAGGTAAACAGCCTTATCTGTTTCTGTTAGAGGAATGAAAAAACAGTTGGGTTCTACTTTACACACTGGTTTCATAATGCACTTGTTTGAAAGATCACAAATTGTTTAGTAAATACAACTTCTTTATGGAAAATCAAAATACTGTTTCTTATTCCTGAGGAACCCTGGAAAAAACAATGAGACAATATATTCATATTAAGTATATTAAAAAAATAAGGGCCTTTGTCTTTCACATTATTAGATAAACTACTTTGCACTAAAGGGTTTTTTTTCATGTGGGTTAAAAGAATTTTAAATGCATGTAATCTGAAACTAAATAATTAACTACAATCCAGTAGGCAAACATTCCACCCTCTTTTTTTTTTCTCTCCCTCTCTTTTTCTGCTAACAAGCCACCCAGTTTTACTTTCTTGCCTCCTCCCATTCACTCCACCCTGTGGATCTCTGCCAAGTCAGTCCAACTTGTCCAAACAGGACATGGCTTTTGATAAGATTTTGCTCACACCCTGTACTTCAGAAAGACAAATGAAGCAATTGGTTTTTGTATGCAAATAAGGACAGGTGCAAGGCAAAGTCCAGGCAAAGTCCCCCAGTAATTTTCTATGTGAAGTCCAGTGAAGACAGCAAGCCAGAAAAAACACATACTCTGCCCTTATGATCCAATATTTAGCAAAGTAGCCCTTCCAGAAGGGAAGTTCATCATTGGTAGAGCTCATCACCTTGTCAGGATTGAAGACTTCTTGATATTAACTTCCTGACAGGTATGGTTTACTGTTTCTGAGACATAATTAAGTGGAAATGAGAGCTTAAAAGTACTTAATGTGTATTATGACAATAAGGACTTGTACAGATTATTTACCCTGGATGAAACCAGAAAAGTGACTGAAGAATGCACCCAGACCACATATCTTCTCTGCAGAGCAGCTGGAGATTTGCAACTGCATTGCAGCTACTCCCAGCAGCTCTGCACATCTACCTTCAAGGTCCATCAACTTTGCAGACCTGTTATGAAAGGAAATGGTGGGGTGGAGGGCCAGTTTTGACTGTGCACATCCCAAAACTACAAAGCTTCCCTCTAACATAGAGCTTTTGCTTTCATTAAATACCTGGAGGAGCAGTCAGTGATCTGATTCTTGCTGCGGACAGTGGGGTGGTGACCAGAAATGCTGTCTCTCTTCGCCCTGCATGAAAGCATGCATAGGGTTTGCTTTCTCAATCTTTGTGCCTAGGGGGAAGCAAGGACTGCTGCCACATGATACCATGAGGCTTTGTCTAGAAGCTTCAAGGTATGATTGTTATTGCTGGTATAATTACAGAACAATGTAATGATAAGTGCTAAGTTAGCACTGCATGAGAGCCCTCCACAAAGACGCTGCAGCTCTTGCAGCACTGTTGGTATCCTGCAGCCTGTGTAAGTCATGTGGCCAAAGCTCTTCAGTCCAAGCTCCCTAGGACTTACGCTCAGAAAACATTAGTTCTGTGAGCCTTGAGTCAAACTTCCCCTGATACTAAGGAGAAGTGATAGTATCAGAAGACTCCACTAATGAAATCCAAATGGTGGGGAGGTTTTCTGAACCTGGGTGAGAAGTCTTCTTCAGTGGAACCTTGAAAGAGAATTTGACAGAGAAAAAACAGTTTCTGAGAGCAGGATTCCCTGGAAAAGGTTAAAAGTGTTTTCCAGGACTAGTAACAAGATGTGTTTGCACTTACTGTACCAGTTGCTCATCAAGACCTGAGTCAGCAAAAAAGTGTTTCTGAAGTTCCATTAACTTTAATAGGAAGTAAGTAAGCACTTAACTGCACTGGGCCCCCAAAATAGCAGCAGGCAAAGAAACTCTCCATCTCAGCACAGCAGTCAGACGCAGTCAAAGCAACCAAGAGCAGGGGAAGGAGCAAAGGCCCAGACAGAATGCTGGGGGAAGGGATGGGAGCAGCCAGCTCATGAAGAACAGCAGGGGAAAAACCATGAAGGAAGAACTAGTACACCAAGAAAATGTTTTACTGATTGGCAGCCTTCTGTGTTTGTTCACTGCATTTCCATTCAGAAGTGGTAATAACTATGGAAAAAGTTGGGATATCATGTAAAAAGAAAAGGGTACCTGGGCAAAAATTTTCTGCTGAAAGTTTTACTTGATAGGCACAAAGAAAAAGAGTATTTCTATAGGATTCCGTTATTTCGTATTTCAGTCTATTTTTGCTTTTTGTTGACTTGAAAATCTTTTACCCTCCTCCTTTCAGAACTGCAAGCAGGCTGAAAAATCTGGGGTTTTGCCCAACTTGTGCATCCTATCTTTGCTGATGTCACTTTGTTTGACCTAGAAATGCTTTGACATAATAATTTATCAGCTGTATAGCAGACTACTCGATATTTCCATTACATTTACAATAATACTGATGCAGGCTCTCTGGAGCCACTTGTCTGGAAATGGCTTTCTTTTACGTAAAAATTTTGGGCAAAAAAGTTCTTCCAGTGCTCATTAAGAAAATATCTTCTTTACTAACGAAAAATGTAGGCCTTATAAACCCTGTTCAACCTTCAGTTCTGCATTTACTGAACCTAAGGGAGAGAGAAAAAAAAACTCTTGAGGCACCTCCATTAGACAATATTCTCCCTTATCAGGGCAGACTGCTGTCTGGTTTCCTGTCTCAAGCTACTTCTTAGAAGGAGAAACAGTCTAGTAAGGATAAAAGATCAGACTTTTAAAAACAAGTAAAGTATGTGGAATGGTATGATAATCTTTCCCTTCCAAACAGAACTTTGTTTTTTGTTGTGTTTTTCTTAAGAGGTTAATTTTGAAGATAATTTAAAAGAAGAAATAGAAATCCTTTCTTTTTATTAAGAAGGAAGAATGACAGAAAATACTATTCTCTTACATAAAGGGTTCTGCTATTTCATTAAACATTTGAAACATTCAACATTTTTTATACTATGGAGGAGAAGGAGAATTCATAAGAAAGGAAGTGTACATTTTTTAATAATAGCCTAAATAATTAATTTGAATGAGGATCTGAATACAGGGCAAATGTTAATGAACTTCTTTGCACCTACAGAAGTGGAAAAAAGTGGAGAAAAGCTGGACAATGTAGTGGGTACAAATGACATAGTGATCAAAGCAGCTTAGTTAGACTCTTTAAAAGTGTCTTTAAAGACTCTTTAAAGTCTGACATACCTTCATGGATCAAGTTAGTTTGTTGGTAACACACACTGGATGACAGGCAGACCCCACATTTTGGGGGGTTTTTTTCTTTCTTTCTTTTTTCCATTCTGACTTAGTTTACTATTAAAACCCTGTTAGAGCTTTATCCTTCCATTTGGCTGATCTATGCTTATACTTCTTTCCCCTGGGAGATATCCATTATGGCTACAAAACCCCCAAAGGAAGCCTCGGCATTAAGTGAATGCTTAAGAGGGAAGGGTTAAATCTCTCCTAAAATCAGCTCTGCCAAACTTCATATTCTGGATTGGAAGCAACTAGCCTCGGAATGAAAACACAAAGCTTCAATGCTGACAGCATAAAAGAACTCTAAAAGACCTCGTGTTAGGAGTGTTAATTAATATTAAAAAGTTGGTTTACAAAACTATTATAATTTTAATCTCAGTCTCTGATTTTGTAGAACTTGTGGCCACAAAAAGGTGTGAACTACAAAATTTACTGACTTTATTATATACCCCTTTCCAATATTAAATGCAGTTAAATGTAACATTTTTCCTCTGCCATGAGAAAAAAGATTAAATATGTTTGATATCCTGTGCAAATTAACAGTACTAGAATTAAGATATTTAATTGGGTTCTAATGGATAAAATAATCCATGGTATTCTAAAATTAACAGAAAAACAACTAAATAAAAACAACTGAGAGTAACTTATGAAAATAACCAATAAACAACTTACCAAAACTGTGTGGACAAATTCTTTCTTGTTATCTGGATTTCTGAACAGACAAAAAACAAGTTGATGTAAGGATGTGCATATAATTCAGTAAAAAATATTTTTCACATACAATTAAGCCCGGAAAGAGGGAGTTTAAAGCATGTATTTTGGGTATTTTTTAAAAGGTACCTGCAAGGATCACAAACAACTAGCTTTTAGCATCCAAAAGGGCAACAGCAGGAACTAAAAGATTACTTTAAAAATTAGTAACATAAAAAAGGGGTAAAATCAAAGGGTGGAAGTATTTCTGTGTGTACAGAAACCGTGCATTTTCAGGCCTGTAAGTGACAGAGAATAAACACTCCATCTTGCATTTTCATCCAGGGCCTGATTCAAAGCCCACTGAAGTTAATGCAAGTCTTTCTCTTGATTTCAATGAGCTTTGGCTTGGGTCCTTTAGCTCTTCTTCTGTCAGATCCAAAGCAACAGAAAGATTTATGTTCTCTTTCTGAATTTCCTCTCGATCTTTATCTATGTCTGCCTGCAACAGGGTGGGGGAGAAGACAAACAAAAAAACAGGAGTAAAAAATTTATTTTTATGCCTTCAAAATGTGGCACAGCCACACCTACTTATTCCAAAGAAAAATTAGCAGCTAGCACTGCCTCATTTTCTGTATGACATCTGGAAGACAGGGAATCTTCTAGTTTGTACAAGGAGAAAATATCTATTCCTTTTGAGATCTAGAAATATAAAGTGCTTACAGTGGGCCATTCAGGTTGGGTAAGGTCAGAAGCCAAAAACCTCCTACAAGTGTGAGCCTATAGATGTGGATTCTCTTCCTTACACTCCTTTTAACACCAGAGTAACTCCGTGACTTTAATGGAGCTATTCCAGACTGGCTGATGAGCAAGCGAGAGCAGAAAACTGGCTCACAACTTTCTGGAGACTTGAGTACAAGTTCTCAGTGAAGGAAGCAAAGCTCTCCAGTTCATCCCCCCCCAAATATATTGGAGTCGAGGGTGTGCGTTAAAGGTTAACTTGGAAAACCTCATTATGACATAACACAGGCATCTTAAGCAATTGTGAGTGTGTAGAGACATGATAACTCATTGGGTGGGGATTGGGAGTTGAGGGGCAGTGACAAGGGGCCTGGACAACGCTCCCGATCTGCCAGAAAACAGCCCGAAACAGGAAAGAGCACCACATATGCCACTTGGAATGTGTGACGCAAACCCCAGCCTTGAAACAAAGAACAGGAAACAGCTCTGCTGGCTGCGCTGGGGAGAAAGCACAGAGAAACATTTAGGCGGCCCTCCCTGACCCTATATTCATGAGCAGCTGGAGTCTTTTAAAACAACAACAGTGGGTGGAGGTGTTTGTTCATTGGGTGTGAATAAAAACACTGTCCTTATGCAGGGGACCTGCCCTATTTACAAACAGGCTCCCTTAACATAAGGGAGCAGAAGATTTTTAGACACCAGAGGTCATGATGATTATCTGAAACCTTCCCTAGGACCAGTTGGTTTATTACTGGATCTACAGAATGCCAGTAGCCAAACAGAGCTACAGCTTCATGACACCCAGCAGGCAGTGCCCAGCCTGAGAAGGAGCACCTCCTTCCTAGGCAGAGCTAGGGGGAATCAGACCATTGCATGAGTGATTTGTAAAGCCAGGGGTTGCTCCTGGACAGTGTCTCACTTTTGTTCAGTACTGCTCAATAGCTGAGGACCAACATCACTCAGTGCATCCAAGAATATTTTTCTAAGCCACCACACACTTAGCCTTATACATGCCTGTTTCATATGCACTCAGGCTTCATCTCAGGACCTGATTTTCTGTGGATATGCTACTGTTATTTTTGAAGCACTCAAATATACAGCTGAATAAATGGCAGAAGCTGACAATACAAGGCAGAGGAAAGGCACATCTTGTCTTGATGTGATGCAACAGAATAACTTCAACATTTGTTTTCCTTCAAAGCTGTGGTTTCAAATACTCTCTCTTCTCTTACATACTTTGCATCAGTTATTTATACACCATGAGTGGGACATCTAATATTATCCAATGTGAGAATGTGTTATGGCAAATTATGTGGACAAGTACCACAGTAACAATAATAATTGCTATAGGGTTTCATGGCTGAAGTTTAACAACACACACAAGCTGACAACCAGCTAGTAAAGCATCTACACAGCAATGTGTAGGTGTAGGCTTTATCTTGACAGTATCACTTCCGTATCTTCTTCATACTGAATATCTGGAAATATAAATGATTTGGTGGTTGTATTAACTCCCATCTCTATTACCTCAGAGCCTTGGACTAATCTCACTCACATTTACACCTTTATTTATTTGAAGACTTTTGCTTCTTGCTAAACAGGTGTTGCCTAGGTCAAATCCTCACAGTACCTATGGGCTTCCTTGCAGCTCTGCTACTTGTAGGAAATTTTGCTTTTCCTCTATCGAAAGGAAAGACCATTTAGTATTTCTTCCGCACTCCCCCTGTCCTTAACCCCAATCTCCCTTGTGGCCTATAATGTATCTGGAACAGGGTGTGCAGGGGGCGGGGGGAAGTATTTGCCTGCTTTGGAAAAAATAAAAAAGACCAATCAAGCCAGATTCAGGTTTTTTGTATTTCGATACTACAAAAAACATAAGAGGAAAGTTAGTTTAAAATAAATCTCTTCTGGGTCAGGCAGGATTATCAAATCCAGATGCAATTCCTTTCACACATAAAGCAGCTCCTCACGCAATTATCAAGACAGTGTATCTGAAAAGTATTCTATGGAAAAATCATCAGTGGTCAGCAGCGTAATCTTTTGTTTTCAATACAGGTATTGAACGTTTATGGATATTAGTTTAAATAAAGTCCAGTCTTCAAAGCTCTCCTATCAGCCACCCAAATTCAGCATTTCCCAACAATAAAACTTTCAGAGTTCAGCTCCACAAACAGTGACACTTCCAAAATTTTCAAAGGTGAGGAAGCAAATAAAACACAGCAGACAGTGCAGGTATAGTACCCGGATCACCAGGGGAGTACACAAAAACTTTAATGCATTTCTTTTCATATAACTCTTGAATGACCACCGGAGCTATTCTGAAATAGGTTCTTTTTCCAGCCCCCACTGATGTGCTCTGATCTCCCAGCACAGGCTCCTGTTGCTGAACCTCCCACTTCCAAGGCTCCCCGGGTGTGCCAGGCGCTCACCTGACAAAGGTCCAAAGCAAATAACCCCTATTCACATTTTGGCTTTAAAAAAAACCAAAAACAAAACCAAAAAACCCGGCATCCAGAGAAGGGAGACTAATTACGGTCGTTATTTCTAACTCCACGCTTAACTGCCCTGCTGTTCTAGGCGCTGTGCGTTTTAACTTCGCCTACATCATGGCTAAGTGTTGCTAAGATTAGATGACAATACGAGGGAAGGGACAAACGTTTGAGAGCCGGCCTCATCCTTGACTTCATCGGGAGTTAAACTGGGGACACGGCGCTGTCGATCAGCTTCGTGCTCCTGGCGGGACACCCCAAGGCACCAGCTCCTGCTCTGCTATTTCCCCCGCTGCCCTCAGAACCGAGGGAACCCGCCGTGCTCTTCCCCTCAGTTCGCCCGGCACGATATCCCGTGCGGGATCCGATGACACTTCACTCTCTAACCGAAGACGAGCCTGTCACACCGCGGCGGGAGGCCGGGGGCAGTGGCCCCGCTGGATGGGCGGGCGGGAGGCCGCAGAATCCCCTGCCAGGGAGCGCGGCCGGCGGGGTAGGCGGCCCCGGCCCCGAGCGGCGCCGCCGGCCACACAGGTGCGCTGCCCGCCCGGGCGGGCGCCACGGACAGCGGCAGCCCCTCCTTGCTCCCGCCGGCGGCCACGCAGTAAGTTTCACGTCCCGCGGAGGGGCCCTGCTGTGAGCCTTCGTGCCCCCCGACGCGAGTCCTGCTCCCCCCTGCCCGCAGCGGCAGACAGCCGGACTCCATGTCCCCGCCGCCCCCCGGGCCGGTCGCGGCTCCCGCTGCCCGGGTTGCTGGCAGCGTCCCACCCTCTGCTGCCCCGGGCTCCGCGCCGCATGTAGCGCCTGGAAACTTTCCTCCTCTGGCACCTCCATCCCGCAGCCGGCACAGCCCGGCCCCCCCTGCCCTCACACTTACGCTCGGAGGGCGGTGCGGAAGGCGCCGGGCCTCCCTCGGCTCCCGCAGTGCCGGGGGTCGCGCTAGGTATCGGGGGCTGGGGGCGCTCCGACAGCACCGAGGCGCGATGCCGGCGTATCCCGCGGGTGAAGCGCCTCGGCGGTGGCTCTGGGTCTGTGTGCGAGGAGGAGCTGCCTCCCGCCCTCCGCCCGCCCGCCTTCCCCCCGGGCTGCTGGCACCGGGCCGCGTTGTCACATGACGCCGGCGCCGCTCGCCCTGCCAGGCTCCCCGGGCCGGCGGGGTGAGTGGCGGTGGGAGGGTCACGGCGGGGAGCGCGGCCGGGCGGGCCGGGCGGTTCCTCGCCCGCGGGGTGGAGGCTCCGCCGAGGGGCCGGGGCGAGTCAGCGCGCACAAACAGCCGGGCACGCACTGACTCCGCGACACCCGCCCTGCCTCCCGGGGGCAGACGGACTCGCACAGACACTAATTATCCCCAGAAGCCCGAGAAGGGGAGGGGAGGGGGCTGCCGCCGCCCCGCTGACAAACCTGCCCGTCCAGCTCCTCCCCGCCCGTGTGTCAGGCAGAGGCGTGCGCCTGGCACTCCGCTTCGCAGCGCACCCCTTCCCCTCTCTCCCTCCCTCCGCGCCCACCCCGGCCGACCTGCGGCGGCAGCAGCAAAAACAACAGCAACACCCAGCACCCGGGGGGAAGGAAGGGAGGTGCTCGCTTTGGGGCGCTGCCGCCGAGCTGGCTTCGCCTGCGGGGGCTGGGAAAGGGAGCCGGGCGGCGATTCCCCCGGCCCTGCGACCGCGGCACCGCCCGCGCCGCGCCCCGTCGCGCCGGGGGGTGGGGGGGTGGTGGGGCCGGGCGAGGCCCGGCGGCGCTGGCCGCGGTGCGGGCCGGCAGGCGTGGGGCAGAGGTGTCGGCCCGCCTCCGCCCCAGCTTGGCGGCTCGCCCGGCCCGGCCGCCGAGACTGCCGGCTGCCTGAGGCCCGTGCCGGGGTGTTTTTTTACGGCTGCTATCAGCCCGTCGTGGCCGGGTGCGCTCCCGCCTCCCGCCGGAGAGAGGCTCCGCGCAGGAGGGAAAGGGGCAGACGGAGAGAGGCGCTGCCAGCCCCCCTCGGCTCGGCCTCCCCGGGGCGGAGGCGGCGGGCCGGCCCCCCCGCGCCGCCCCTGCCTGCGCAATCCCGAGGCTGACAGCGGCCAGGGGCAGGTGTGTGTGTGTCCCAGTCCTTCCCCTCTCCGGGCTCCTCGCAGCTGGCGGGGCGGGAGCCGGGGAGCGGCGGCTGCTGCCGCCCTACCCCAGGGCCGGCTGGGCTGGAGGAGGCGCGGCCCGGCCCCGCGGCTCCCAGCGCTGCCGAGGCGCAGGGGCACGCCGTGGGGGCAGGGAGGCCCCAGGGCTGCGCTTGCTGCTGGAGACAAAGTTTTCAGCAGGGTGCTCCGCATGCACCGCCTGTGAAACGGGAGCCGCGTGTGTCCATACCCACCGACTGACCGAGGGAATTCACTCGGAGCAATGCTTTTTGAAAAAAAATAGATCCCGGGCGGCTGTCTCAGCTCCGTTGGTGAGGGAAAGGTGCAGCCGCTCATTCATTGTATTGTGCATACAGTTGTTACAGTGTGCCGTGTGAAATCATGTCGTCTCCTGATTGATATGTGGTACCTAAAACTGATGCTTGGGAAGGCCCTGTCCTGCAGCCACACTGCGTGGGTGGGTGAAAGCCAGTGATGCTTCTCTTGGATGGAGAGGTCACTCTGCGGGACTCATGACACACTTGGTCTTGTGGGTAAAGTCAGTGGTAGGTGCTGAGCATCTCTGGCTCCCTACGATCAGTCTATGTATTTAACTGCCTGCGTAGGACCCTAACAGCCCAGGACCAAAAACAGCCCTGTTTTTGAATGTCTGGGTTATTTCCATGCTCTTCGATTATTAACCTGGACAATAATGCTGTAAAAGCAAAACAAAGAGGGAAGGGGAAAGGATTGGGGGAAGGTTTTCAAAACACTTTGCTTTGTGCAGGCGCATGCTCGGTCTACGTCTTTATTTCTAGGGTGTTTTAATAAATCCCTTGACTTAGCCTGGTAGTCTGTATGGTTTTAAAAGGCATATTAAGACACCAGTCTGAAGCCCTGAAGGGTATGACTCAATGACATAACAGTAAATTGTAGTATCTCCTTCTAAGTAATTACACTATATCATGTCACGACAAGGTATTGTTGAAATACTATCATGTAGCTCATAAAGTGTCATTTTTTATTATAAGCCTATAAAATAAACAGAATTGTTGTGTTAGAACATACACAAGGACACAAAATATTTAATTAGGGCTGCAAAAAGGAGCTGTTGTAGTTTTCTTGCATGAACATGCTCAAGATAAAGCAGTTAATGTCCCAGTTTTGCATTCTTTTATTCTGGGAACTAGCAGAGGTTACACAGCTAACTAGAACCCTTAGATCAGGGGCAGAGCTGTTTTGATGCCACATTGTGAGAAATGCCAAAATATTTAGTAGTAGCTAGCATGCTGCTTCTGGTAAAGTCACTGTAAACTATTATCTAGTTCTGGCCTCAGATGAACCTGTTTTAATCCAGTGTAATTTTACTGTCTTCTTGTGAAGTCACTGCAGATTTATATTGGCAAACGAGAGGAAAGGGAGGATTGCGAATGGTGTTCTTGCAATGCCAAGCAAGATTGTACACCTGTCAGCGTTTTGTTGCCTTCCTGTGTTTGATTTTCATACTTCAGCAATTAAAAAATTTGATGGGATGTTCAGATTTTAGAGGGAGCAGAACCTCACTGATTTTAGTGAGAATTGAAAAACCAGGAGGGAGAAGCTGGGAATGCGGAGAGTCCTTGCCATCTGGTTAGCAGACCCAGCAGTTTTAAATAGGTCTGGAAGTGCTTCTAGATCAAAGGACTGACTGATGGCATCCCTTAACATCTTCCAGCCCAACACCTCCTCCATCCCTGCCTCTGCCCATCATCCCGGTGGCATTTTAAATGTTGATGTGCTGAATGACTTTTCTCTCAAAACAGAAGGGAGGGCAGTGGTATGCAAGTCCTTGATATTGAAAGCATAAGGAATGTTGCTTGGGTGTCCTTTGTTTTGTAGCACATGGCATAAGGCCTTGCCATGAGATGGAGGATTTGACGTGGCGGGGCCTTGATCCACACTCCCAAGCGTTAGGGAGAGATAATATACAGATTTCTGCTATAAACAGGCAGGAGGTGGTAGATAGAGTAGGTAGAGGGGAACATATGGATCTTTGGTTTGAACAAATCAGTATTAAAATGTTAAATGAAAAAGTATAATATATTCAGATGTCTGTGTTAAAGGACCAGATCCGGCCATGGTGAAATGAACCCTTGCTACAATCAGCTAAATTACCACTGTGATGAATGTGACTTGCATTGTACACAAATTTATGGCTTTTAAAGGTAAAAGCGATATTCTGCTTCCCAAAAATCAGATAAAAGTAAAATCAGTAGTAGTCGTAGTTAAGAATTTTGTGTACTTTTCCAGTCCTTAATTCAACTTCAGGTTATGGAGTGAATTTGGGGTGGTTTGCTGGTCCCAAGCACTGCAAGTTAAGCTTGCATTTCTTCCGAGTTGTTCTGTGTTACAAAATGTACTATACGGTCAGTGAGTGGTATTTAGGCAGGGAAAATGTCCACTGGAATCAGTGGACTTTTCCCTTAGTCCACAGATACAGGGTAAGGCCTAGACATGTTTGAGGTATTTGGATATCTCTGTATAAACCTATTGTGTTCTTCAGAGTTTCAGGTCAGATAGTCACCTTGTACATCTGGTACTCACTGAACTGCTTCTGGAATAAGAGGTCATCACATAGCCAGCAACAGTCATTATTTTTGTTAAACACAGTTCACATCTTGGAAGAACCATACATTTCGCCCTTAAAATGGTATTTATTTATTGCACCCAAATGTTTAATCCCAGCAGTAAAGTGACAATACAGGCTGGTGTTGTAATTCCAAGTTTTTAGAAATGTGAAAGTTGAGAAAGTAGGAGTTTAAATTATTTAGAAGCTTAGATATTTCTACTCTGCAGTCACAGACATACCTGAGCTGGTTTTAAACTAGTCAGCTGGGGAGCTGGTAGCAATCCAGCTGTGGCAGTGTGGAACTTGGAGCTGGCTGGAAGACATGCCCGAAAAGCTGGGTAAATACTTAAGTGGTTAGGCTGGCCTGAACTCAATGGCTAGACTACTACCGGTGCCCAAGCTAACTAATTTAAAGCTTGCCTGGCTATGTTTACACTGTATTGCAGTCACATCGGTTGTGACTGTAGTAAAGACATACCCTCCTCTGAATTCTGTGACTCAGCCTTGTCTTTTGCCAGACAATTCCTGTGCCATTCGGGGAGCTGTGTGTGTAGCGTCAACTCACTGGACCTTGGAAAGACTTTTGCAGGTATGAAAACTTCTCAGTACAACATAGGAAATGCTTTTATTGTGTTGAAACTTCTCGTGTTGAAATGGTGGGCTGTCACCTTGTAGCCACTTGGTCACGTGAGCAACCCCTGAGTCAAGCCACATGTTTGCATAGTTGAGACCTTTTTGTTTGCTTGGAGGAAGGGCAAGGCGGTGGCGAGCAGCCAGGCTCCCCGGCTCTGTCGCGCAGGTGCGGGTAAGAGGAAACCACTGGAGGAGCTTGGGCAGAGCTGGTGTTGAGGTGCATGCGGCCTAGGGCAGAGGCAAAGGCATGAACCCCTCCCTGCCTCCCTCCTCCTGCCCACGCGCTGGATGACGAGTCCTGCTGCCTGACCTGGCCCAGGTTCCTCCTCCCCACCTGCCCCTTCCTGTGGCCCGAGGACCAAGACAATTGCCATAGTTGCTCACCCCTGAAATGAATTCTCATGTTGTGCAGAAACAAATTTCAAATACCACAACACAGGGCTCTTTTGTGTTCACTGCCTCACACAAAGAAAGGATGGACGGCTGTTCTTTCTAGTTAAAAGCACCAGGTCACACATGACTGCTTTTAATAAAAAACCCAGCCCTCCCAGGGTCAGCCCTCAAGTCCACTGCAGCAGTCAAAATTACAGAGACCACATTTGGGGACTGGGGTGTGTGTGTGTTGAATTTATTGTTACATGTTGGTATTTTTGAGAACAAGCATGTTTTTGTCACAGATGTAACTGCTACTGAAGGCTGCTGGGCATGAATTTAATTACGTGAAGCATAGAAAGATCATTGTGTTAAGTACTGATGTCCAAGATGTAGTTGAGGGACACTTGAGATTTCCATAGCAGAAAGAATAGCAGCAATTTCTGAAGTAATAGCAGATATGTATGTCTAAAGATTGTTGGGTCTGGAGTTCAAATTCTTATCAAGTTTATGCTGACATGAACTCAAGAAGAGGTGTGGATGTTGATGGAATTGAGAACGCAGTCTTGCCATCTGTGTAGTTGCTCTCTTACGACGGTTCTTGAGCTTTATTACTATGATATTTTCCTCAGTACTTGGGCTGGAATCTCCTTAGAGTGTAGAACAGGAAACAGAAAGATGATGTCATTTGCTCATACAAAAAATACATTCAGTCAGTGGTTTGGTTATAAAAGTTCTGTTGCTTTTGGTTTCTGTCCACTGTTCCTTCCCAACAGAAAGCAACAGGAAAACACGTGGATAAGAAGTGAGTTGCTCTGTTCACCTCAGTTCACTGAATATAAAATGTAAACTGGTCTGCTTATGTAGCTGTTGACTTCACTGTATAAAGATTTGCTCTGTGTTCCGAAATATGCCATGAAAGTCTTGAAGCAATGGGAAGTCCAGAGAAGTAATTCTGCTCTTTACTCTTCTCAAAAACTCTTATTATGCTCCAGTTAAATGGAAAGTTGAATTGTTAACAGATGAAAGTTGGCTTTGCTGTGCAAACAGTAAATTATATGTATCTATTTATGTCTATTGAGGGTCCATATAATGTGAAAGTCACTTTGACTTTGCTCAGTTAGGCAACTCAATGGATGCAATGCCAGATTCCTCCTGAGAGGCAAATAGATCTGGGATCTTCCAGGAGATAGTTAAGGCTATCCAACTATAGTAGCCTATAGTTAAGGCTGGTGTACCTGATTATTTATTATTTATTTGCTTGACTGATGGGAAAATAAATAAATTTTAAGATGTGTTAATTCTTTTTTCTTTAATTAAAGATTTTTTTTCCCCATTTTATAATGTTTTATTATGTATGGCTTCAGCTTTATATAACTCGAGTAGGACACAGATTGACCTTTGGAGGTCTCCTGTATACAGAGATTACAGGTTTCTAGGTGTCTTGCTAGAATGGAGGAACAACTTTGCATCTAATTTGGGCAATTGATAGGTGTCTTAAAATACAGAAGAAACTAATACCCATTTTTCCTTTTTTCCAGTGGTGTCCAATGATAGGACAAGGGGCAATGGGTGTAAGCTGGAACACAGGAGGTTCCGCTTGGATTTGAGGAGGAACTTCTTTACTGTGAGGATAACAGAGCACTGGAACAGGCTGCCCAGGGAGGTTGTGGAGTCTCCTTCTCTGGAGACATTCAAGACCCGCCTGGATGCCTTCCTGTGTGATCGCATCTAGGTGTTCCTGCTCTGGCAGGGGGATTGGACTAGATGATCTTTTGAGGTCCCTTCCAATCCCTGACATTCTGTGATTCTGTGATTCTGTTATTCCTTTTACATTTGGGGAGTTTGTTTGCTTATATAGTTTAGGATGTACTGTAAAGAAATTAAAGAATTTAGGTCTGATATAACTCCATTGGCTTGCTGGAATTTCCATAGTCACAAGTGACTTGTAGTGCTCAATATTCAAAATCAGCCTCCAAAAGCATGCAGTTTTGGGAAACTTTTTTTTTTTTTCTTGCAAATCTAGTATTGCATGAAAAATGTATTCTAGCAGAATTTGAAAAGTTAATGTACGACTGAAAAATGTTGTAACTCTCTAATGGCATTAAATACTTACTGAAAAGTTAGCACATTTCTTCACTGATTTGTGAGGTCTTGAAATGACTTACCAGACAAAGCATAGAATTTAATTCCTTTGTCTGAAGAGATGTACTGAGGTTGAAATGATATTGGTTCCTTCCCTTGCTGTTTGAAAAAAAACTCTGCAGAATCTGACCAGTTTGGACTAGCTGCCATCTTTAGCTACTTTTTTTTGTATATTAAAAATATGTATCAGTATATTAAAAATATCAGTATATAAAAAAAGTATTTCAGTATAGGCTGTGACAGCCTTCTGGAGAAGAAATGGCTTCGGGGAGACCTAACAGCAAGCCTCCCAGCACCTACTGGGAGGTTACTGAGAAAGTGGAGCTGAAGCTGAGGAACACAGTGTGAGAATGGGAGACAGTGGTAATGAAAATGAGGGAATGGCAGGGGTGGTCCCAGCCAAATCAAAGAACAGACTTTTGCCATGAAATTTTGGAACATGTTGCCCAGAGAGGCCCTTAAATCTTTTCAAAAGGTTTGGGGGATCTGACTGGACAAAACTTAGACAAATGTATTCTGAATTCAGAGCTGAACCTACTCTGAACAGGAGATGAGACTAAGTGACCTCCCGAGGTCCCTTCTAGCCTGCCATGCTGTGATTCTGTGATTCTGCATTAAGTACTACTTTTAGGGGAAGATAAGGATCATTATGTGCTTTAAAATCAGGCTGTTCATCGCTGCCACTGCCTATAAAATGTTGTACTTGTTAAATAAAAAACCTAAATGAAAACAAATTGCAACTTAAAATTACCATAACGCAGACATTAACAACAAAATAAAGGAACAGCCAGTGGCTATCATCTTCCATATCTGTACGTAGTACTGTATACTCCAGCAAGAATGGTATCATGGTTAAAAACAGAGAACAAGTGCTGTTCTCTATTTTTACCAGCAATACCTTTTTTTTTTTTTTCCCTTTACTGCATATTCTAAGTATTAAAACCAAAAAAGCATTTGGGAAAATACAGTTGCACATCCTTTCCAAAATATCTATTTTTTTCTTATATCAACATGTCTCATTTTATTAACATAACTACTATTGTAATGATACTTCCAAATTATGTTTGTAAAATGATGTTATTTAGAATTTCAATGTGCAAACAAAAAGATTAATATTCTAGGTGATATCAGCTACAGTGTGAAATACAGTACCCTTCTATGAAACGTAGTTCTTTGCCTTCTACACAGACACATAGTAATATCATTATTGATCCACCTATTTTAATGAAAAGTGATTTGATATACAATTTTAATTACATGCTTAGTAATACAGTTTCTGTAGTAAGGAAAATACATCTTTCTGTCTGCAGAATGAGATTCTGAGCTCATAAATTAATGAGAGAAAACACCTGTTAGATGACTATTGATTTGACCACCTGTGCCTCATGCTTCCAACTACAGTATGAAGCATAGATGAAATTTCACTAATACAATATGGGCAAATACTTAGAGACAGTACAGCCAGCAGAAACTTGAGATGAGGATTATCTTGTAGGTCTGGTTTTTCATCCTAGCTAGGGTGTGTTACCTTAATAAGTAAGCCAAATAATTACTTATTTACAGATTCAGCAAATGGTAAGGTCACACTGGCATTTCTGAGCAAAGAACCACACTGAACTGATCGGCTAAAGTGGCCAGAATGTCTTTGAAATACTCCGATAATAGTTAGCATTGAAGCAAAGTAAATGGGATTGTAAAATAATAGGTACTGGGATAGAAGGGGATGCGGCATTCAGGACATCCAAAGGCATGGAGGGGTACTACATAGATATCCTGCCTACAGATCCATTTATTGTTCAGGATTACATTAAGAAATATTGAGTGACATTAAAATTATGTGAAAGCAAAGAAACTATTTCACAATATGTGCAAGTCTTGCAGTTGTGCTCATAGTTTTTTCAATACAATAGGAAAAGCATTTGTACAGCAGTGTGTTTTGCCAAACACCTTCATAGTTTTTCATCAGATAAAACTAGCACCAGAAAATTATTTTCCAGTCTGAGCTTTAAGGGAAGGCTCACCATTTCTGTTCCTTAATCTACAACACTTCATGTTAGTATTTTATTTTCAAAAATGACCAGGTCCTTTTTAAGTCCTCAGCTTTTCAATGTGCATCTTGAGACACTTTTGAAGGAATGAGATTGTCAAAAAGTGGGGAATTCAGTACATCCCCAAAATTGTTCTCTTGCTGGCATTTCTCAAGGCAAACTGGGCTTTTTGCTTGTTTGGTTGGTTGTTTTTTTAAAAAAAAATTGTTGCTGGTGACTGAAGGAGGAAATAGAATTGAAATATCTGTATATATATGTGTGTACTAGAAGCACTGGAGTCATGACCACCTACTTGCCTTTTCAGTGCAGGATCATTTAATATCCCTCTTTATATTTACATAAACCCTGTCTTTTAAATGCAGTGGACCTGTGTCTGACCTGTTTTACATGATTTGGAAAAACTACTAACTTACGTGGACTAACTGTACACTTATTTAGAACAGTGTTTGAGACTATTTCAAGTGCAGTACTGCACATGTAGTTTGCAAATATTTGGATAATCGAAGAGTATCTAAATGGCCTTTGTTTAATTAAAAGCTCCAGTATTGGTATCATTGGCATTCGAGGAGCTGTGAGATATAAAACTGGGGTGTCAGGTATATGCAAAAAACTAAGGAAGGTGAAACAAGGCTTCTGTTCACAAAATCTGTTTACCTATATTGCCATGTGATGTTAATTAACTCTTACTCACTTCTAGTCCTAAATGACTGTGCCTGATGTCTTGTTGAGTTCTCTTGTTTTACTGAAGAAGCAGCAGCAGCATCTGTTCTGGTTATAAAAGGAACATTTGTAATGGTTGTCAAGAAAGGCAAGATTACTACTGGCCTAGTTTAAATAAAAAACAATTGGGCATTTTATATGCCTGTGATGCAGGAAATCTCCATTTCAGCTGTATTTTTCTTCAGACTTTGATGATAAACATCACATACTCGCTAAGGAAATTCAGATTTATCTTTGCTGCACTTAGAGAATCATAGAATCATTTTGGTTGGAAAAGACCTTTAAGATCATTGAGTCCAACCGATGAACTTTTGTGAAACAGGAAATCATCATCATCATTCCACTCATGGAAAACAGAGTATTAGCAGGGAAGGGTGAAAATTGCAGTGGCTGAATCAGTAGATTCTTTGTTAAACGTTCAAATGCCTATCTCAGTTTGGAAATATGGATTTAGACTTTGATGTTTCAAGGGGTCAGGAGCTGAACCCTGGGAAATACACTGGGAAATCAGTGAACCATCCTTCCCCTTCTTACATGCAGGTGTCCACCCGGAATTCATTTCTGTTTGGTGGAGCAATGGAGAATTGATAGGCTTTGAGAAGAGTTGACTTTTTCTAAATAATTTCCAAAATTATGAACATGATGGTGAAAAAGCCAAGTGCCTTTAAGTCTTTACAAGTTAGTTCAGAAACTCCTTTTCCTACCATATGATAAAAGAATATTCATGAGTAATAGAAAAATGCCTGAGGCCATGAGCATACCACTGTGGTTAGGTAACTTTGCTCAGAGTTTGCTCTGAGCAAGCTGGTGACTTTTGCACTGTCCTTAGCCAGCCACCACTGCAGGTCTTGGGCACGGAGACAGTGCTGACTAGCACTGTTTTTTGGGCTAGGTAGCTGGGGTGCATGGCCAGACGTGGGGTTGGAGTTAGCTTCTTCTAAGGTAGGTTGGTTTCTGTGCACATTTCTGTTTTGAATTGTCCAGACAAATGCAACATACCTTTGTTTCTGTTTACAAGCTGTGGAGTGTCTGCTTGTATGTGTTGCCATCTCTCAATGTCTGAACAAAATCTGCTGTTACCCTTCTGGTATTTTTAATGACTGTCCTGTGACTAGTTTCACCCAGTCATTCCCAGATGCTTCAGCCACATTCAGTCCTGTATAGGCCTGAGGGCAGGCCCATGGCCTCCCAGACCTGGAGAGAGGTGAGAAGGGCACCTTTCCCTCCCAGCACCCTCACACCTCTGCATAGGGTTTGCACGGAGGATGTTATGTCCCTCCTGACATCCTTGACCTCACCTCTGCAGAGGCTGGTTATGTAACTTTGTGAGGCTGATTTCCAGTATCTATAGTAACATTTAAACAGAAATAAAACAGTTCTTAAAACAGGAAAAAGTTACTGAAAACTATCCAGAAATGAGGTCTTACCTCTGCTGATCACACAAGCAGCAAAATGTGGGTTGCTGGATCTATATAAACTGTAGATGAGATCCTTATCCCTATTGCCTCCTTTCAGAAAATGCAAGAGATGGAAGAGAGGAAAAGGTCTTCAGAGAGGAGACAGTTGACCTGAAACAGGAATGCCGTGTGGCCACTTTCCAAAGATGTTTTCAGAAACTTGGTAAGAGGGTTTTACTAGGGATGGGTGTGGGAAGAACCATGAGGACGTTAATCATGGGTGCACTTCAAAGTGTATTGGTGCTGAGAGAGCACTGCTGCTTATGTGCCAGCTGAAGAGTCTGGGATATCTGAATTAATGGGACAGAGAAGACCAAGAATAGGAGAAGATGAAGATGGCTTTTCAGTCAAGTTTACTCTCCCCTGTCTACACTGAAGGCATGCTCTCTTCAGGCTTCTTTGGATCCCTTATGAACAGTAAATCTACTATAGTGATCACCCTCAGAACTCCTCCCTCAGCAAAAACTTTCTGGTGAAGCATGGCCAAAGTGTGTTCACATCAGTGGAGAAATTCCACCTTTGGTGAACAGTTATTTAGAGATAGTATCGTACAAATCTGCTGTAGCAGTTCTGAAGCTTGATTCAAAGTACTTCTAAATACTCAGTATTCATTCTTGGGCACAAAAAGGTGTCCATTCACATTTCATCCTTATTCTGTGAATGTACTTTTGAGGGGCACTTTCTGCAGGCATCAGATATGCTCTGTTGTCTCTTTGGGGCAAAAAAAATCTTCCTTTGGCCTGTTCCCATTGTGCCTGTTGCCATCTCTCCTCTTTATGAAGCCTTTGCAGAGAGCATCAGGAGATGACAATATGTTGTCCCTACTTTTAACAAGACACTTGGACAAACTGCTGCTGGTCAGCCATGTATTCCATGAATAGTTGGAAATTTGGGGCTTGTGGAACCTCCAGTTTTGTACAGAAAATAGGTTTTTTTTCCTTGGCTAACCCTGATGGCTCTTCTAATGCAATTTACACCTCTTTTTTTTTGTTCTACCATGTTTGAATGCTTGACTTTTGAAAAGGAAATGTGGTATAGTCGTAGGATTATATTCTGTCACATAATTGCATCTCTTTTTGGAGTGTGCTTATGGCACGTAAGACGTATAAATTCAGAATACAGAAATCTCAAATCAGATTTTTTACTTACTGGGTTTCAGAGATGATAATAAATGTGTCAGTTATTTAGGATCTAAAGTGAAAAGATGCTTAAACTTAAGGGTCAAGCTTTCAGGAAATATTATTTTTAAAATTATGATTTTAAATAGGGTAAAATAACATTCACATTCAAAAGCTGAATTTTATTGCTTTGGGGAAAATAATTATGTGATTTAAAATGCAAATGACTGTTTCTCTCAAAAAGGACTATGTACTTCCTGCAAAATTTGCCACTAAGTCTGAAGTCCTTAAACTGTCAAATCTTCCCAAAGAAAATAGTTGCAAAGATAAACAGCAGTCCTTTGGGGCTGGAAGTTCTCAGAAATAAGCATTTGAGAAATTTAGAGCTTCTTATACAGGCACCATCAACTTAGAGAAGTTCTCAGTGACACACTTTTTCCACAGTACTCCAGAAACCAAGACTTACTCTGTTAACAAACTAGCTTTTAGTTACACAAGTAATTAATAAAAAGGTCACTGATCCATTTAAACTTTTTTAAGCAGTTATGATCAGGGCTGGGGAAGAGGGTTAAAGAAAAAGGATCAGATGTGGAATACTTTGACCACAAAGATAATAAATCTGACTTCAAGTGTACAAAACCTCAAAACTAACAACAGTGATTTTGGCAGGTAGTAGTGAAGAATTGGGAGGATCAGAAATTCTGGATTGGAAAATCAACATACACACCCACTGGACAAAATTCACCCATGTGTAAACAGCCAGCAACATCCTGTTTCCCGCATAAATCCCATTTACATCCTTAAGTTGGAGTAAATGTTTAGGAGTAATTTCAAAGGCATGCTTTAGAAAGAGAATGTCAGTCTTTGTGAATTAGTAACTGTCCTGGATTCTGCAGACTTACGTATGTGCCTAACCTAATATACTGCAAATATTTCTAGTATAATAACTAATAATGTGTAAAATTAAAATGCTGGCTGTTAAGGTTAGGTGGAATTGAGACTTAAGCAAAGAAATGTAAGACATAAAGAATAAATCATAAGATCTCTCTTTTAAGCATGTGTCATCAGTAACAGCGTAGTTAGCATATGCATACGGCTTTATGTATCAGAAGCACTGTATGAACAGTGGTCCAGATCCAAATTGCCAATAGTCATGTCAGTGGTTCCAAGGAAATGGTAGGGTTGCTGTTCACTGACTTTTACATGCACCAGAGTCACCTATGTTATTATCACCTGTAGTTTACAGATGAAATAGCATGATGGAGTAAGAACCAGATATTTGCTTCTTTTTTATATTAGTAAACATCTCAACAATGCCAAGAGAAAACACTTTAAGGAGTCAAACAAATCATCATTATGTAGCTATATAGCCAGGCATAAGTAAGGCAAGCTGGTGTTATAGCTTTCTTGCTTGAATATTAATGTTAAATAGAGATACATCATGCAGTTGGGGAGCCTAATGAAGAAGAAAATGTCCAGATTTTTTTTTTTTTTTTCTTTAAAGATCCTGTTCAAGGAAACTCTTAAGCCAGTAGGTTCACCAAAAGGCTATTGAGCCTTCAGTGGAACACGTTATGCAAGGTGGATTTCTCTCGCCACGCTTTTAAGACTTGCGGTAGACATTGCTTGAACGTTGCTGTGTAGCCAGGCAAGGATCATTTGCTTTAAAAAGCTGCTACATCAGCTTAGTATTTTCTTTGTGACATTTTCTTCCTCTTAAATGGTGGACTATTAATTGGTCTGTTTTGCAGAAATGGGCAGAATTCTAGGTTTGAAAGTGTGGTAAATTCTATCTGTCCATCAGCACCCAGTCTTTTCAGGCTAATCTGATTTCCTTCCAAGTACCCCCCTCTCAACATTTCTTTGTTGTTTTGTTTTCTTTTCTTTTCTTTATAATTCATTTACTGCTTGAACTACTGTCAATTCTACAGGCTAGAACCCCTGTTTCTGTACAGATAGATAAGAACACACCAAAACAAGATTTATTTCAATATTAAAAATGGTTTGTATATCCCAGTGGATAAGGGAAGAAAAAGTGCACAAAAGATGAGTGGAAGAAGTAAGGTGGAAATAATTCAAATAAGAATGGTCTGCCTCCTTGCTTTCAGAAAAATCTTCAGTTCTTAATTCTAAAATACTTGGACACAAATCTTGAAAAAACATTGATTCCATGAATACAGACTAAATTCCTTGCACACTTCAGGTGAGTTGCACCAAGAAGTTATTTGCCCCTGCATATTTAAAAGAAGATATACTTAGGCGTGCCTAGTGATTGATAACTGCAGTTGTGAGAAAGCAAAGCAAAGCAGGTCCCTTTTTATGCCAGTGGCTCACAAACTCAGGAACCTTGAAAACTCTTGTTTCTTAGACAGGGTATCTGTGGAATTCCTGCCATCTATGTGCAATGAATTTAGACTGAGATCTCAAAATTGGCTTCCTTCAATCGAGTTTTGTTGTGTACTTGGCATGCTTTCACACCCAAACCTCCCATCTGCAGCCTGCACCTGCATTGCTCAATATTTAACTCAAAGATGTCTGAACTTCCTGGACCACTAAGGTGTCTTTTGGTGTGCAGCTTGCTGGCTGGGGCTGTTGCTTACAATAAGAAAGAGGTTTAGATGCAGTAAATAATGTAGATTTCCAGTTTTCTCAGTTTAATTTCTGCTCATTGAAAAGAGCTCCTTTCTGGCATGCTGCAGCTTTTCCTCAGCCTGAAGCATGGGGTGTGAAGAGCAGGGCATACCATTTGCAACCTGAAATTATAATGCTGTTGCTGCGCGTTCTTAGGTTTTTCTCTTTCTGCACAGTAGCAGAGTGCAGGATATACTTCTACCTTATCACAAACCCACTTTTTTCTGCTCTCAGTTACTCAACTGTTCGAAAACGAGCAAATTGTTCTCTTTGTCTTATGTCTGTTTCTGATAAGTTGGCAGTAAGAATTCAGGACTCTCATGCATCATCTTGTATGACACAGCTGAGCTGCTCCATGGCACGCCCTCCTCAGCCAGTGGGGAGTTCAGCGGCTCGATGGACTAGCGACACAGTGGGTATTTGCCCACTGACTTTACAACTACACTGCACCACTAATTATTCACCCTGGCTTTATAACCATACCTCTCCTTTCCTGGTCTTGTGGGTCTCTTCAGTGCTCTGAGGGCTGGATCCAGCTTGATAAAGTGAAAAAAATCCCTCTACGGCCCCCCTATAGGTGCATACAAATTTCTGGTGAGCTGTAAGTTAGTAAGATATTTAAATATCAATTAGTAAGATATTTAAATATCAATAAGTAGTTTCTAAAAATTATAAAATTGTGTGTGTGCACACACAAACACCCCTGGGTACGCCCAAGTATGCATATGTACCTATATTAATACAGAAACACACATAGATGTATACTTGTGAGTTGTATATATTGTGAGAGGTATATAGTGAGTTGGATAACCTATGAACTTGAAGGTTCATTGGCCTGACTTTTATGGATGGGAGATGATATAGTACCTGTGAAGGCTGGAGGTCTGCTCTACACTAGAAAATATGTTTGGAGCTGGCAAGCCTTCCACAGTTATAATTGAAGGAAAGATTGCTTTTGCTCATATCCCTTCTTTCCTGGGAAAAAAGCCCTTTTCTGGTACAACTGTGTCTCCACTGGAAGTTTACTGAATCCAGAGCAACGAAGGATCACTTGGAACTGCTCTGGATGCTGCACTTGGCTCCTTTCTTCAAGCTGGCTCAAAGGGGTTAGGGGACATGAACTGGCCACCCAGTTCCAGAGAATCCTTTGTGTGTAACCACTTTTTATTGCTATTCAAAGGCAAGGCACTACAAGCAATTAATAACCCGTGTAAAACTGCTATTGAGATGTTTGCTGGCAACAAGTAGAAAGATGTTTGTTGAAAGAGGCATGGTTTAATGGTCTTAGCACAGGACTGTGATTGAAGATCTCCTGTGTTCTTCCTGTGACTTTGACAGCGATTGCCATTCTGTCTTTTGTTGGGTCATAGATTTTCTATGTGCTTCTATTTACCTTCTCTGAAATAGGATAGAAAGTTTTACTTAGCTTTTAAGAGCCAGAAATAGTTCATTTCTGTTTACAAAATACTGTCAAGGCATAAAACATCAATCATCAGTCTCATCTATCTTTTAGTTTTCTGAGTATTAGTTGTCCTAGACATGTTCTGCATTAGGTGGAGAGAGATCTCTTCAGAGGGTGAGACCTCCCCATGTGTCAGGGTGGGAGAAGTTTTCCTATTGAAAGGAATTTCCCCTTTCCAGTCATTATAGAGGGAGTCCAGGCGACTGAGTGAGGCTGACTTTTAGATGGCTAAGGTAAAGTGAAATGAACCTCAGCCTGGATGCTACATTTAGAGTTGTTTACACGTTGCGCAAAAAAGACAGATTTTGTGCTTCACATCTCTGATCTCTGGAAGGAAAAAATCTGCATGAAGGAGAGGGATATTTCACAAGAGAATGCCTGGAAAAGAAAGATTCTAACCCAAATGAGAAATGCGTTAAGTAAAATCTTCCAGTGAAGTGGAGTTGTTGCCATGAGTTAAGATTATTAGGCTGCAGGGCTACTTGGAGCTTTAGGAGTGGAACGAGGACACAGGCTCACCAAGTATTTCAATAATACAGGTGGCTGGCTAGGAAAGAGAAGATACAAGGCAAGAAAAATAGTAATTATAGATATTATCATTGCTATGGAGCAAGGCTGGTGCAATAGCCTAATGGCAAGCACACAATATCATTGGGAAGCTGAACAGAGGGAAAGAGTTTTAGGCCATCCGTGTGAGTGGACCAGTAGAGAGTCAGTGCTCAGAAGTGATCTCAACTGCAGGAGGCAGAATGCCAGCCATAGTACCGAGACAGTTTCCTTCGCCAGCTGATCCCTTTGGCAGTGTTGGTGTCAGCAAAGCAAAACAAGGCTAATGAGATTGAAGGAGGAACGGCAGGGGTGGGCAAGGCTTCTTTTCAGTACGCAATAGCCACAGTTTTCCATGTGTGGTCATAAGGTTGCAGATGGACCATAAAGCAACCCAGGGTGGGACCACCTCCTTCATCTGAAAAGATGGTCTTTGATAGAAACAGGCTTGGAGTCAAAGCTCCAGGATCCACAGCTTATGTTAACAAGCTGTCCTCTTGCCGAGGGCCAAAATTTCCAAATCCTGGCTGCTTGAACACTACTAGCCCCTCACACAGTCCTCTGGATTTACTGCACATTTCTCCGGGTGCTTGTGCTTGACACGTGGCAGTTTGCAGCAGGGATGTGTCACCAGGCAGTGCTCGGCCAAGCAGCTCGGGCAGGAACGTGGGCACGACCCCACACAGCATGGGCTTGGATGAGCTGTGAACTTGAAGGTGCTTTTGGCAGTGACTATCACTGACTGTCCATCTGTAGCTGTAGCAACGCAGGGTGCTTTCAGGAAAAAAGTAAACACGAGTAGGCATTGCCTGAGAGCCCCAAATTTAAATTAAGAAGTGATTTTGAGGTGGTTGTTCCTATCATCTGTTGCAATCCTTGAAACATTGGTGGTGCCCAGTTCTTCTACAGGTGGCTGAACCCCAGAAAAACTGTGGGGTTTACCATCAGTGTAGGCTTAATACCTATCAGGTAGGATGATACAATTCAAAAGGACCTTTTGGATCATCAAGTCTGTGTCTCTCCTATTGCTCTTAGGTTGTACAATCCCTTTCACAAGTTAATCCAGTTTCTCTGCAACTAGTTAGGTTTCTGTTTCCAGTTTTCCTATTGTCTGTTTCAGAACTCCATTTCTTTGCTGGTTAAAAATGTAAATTATGGTGTAAATTTATTAATTCTAATTCCCATCAAGTGTCAACATTATCCAGTAGCTGAAAAAGTTATTTTAGCTGTCTGGTGTTTATGCTGTATCCCTATTTGACCTTCATTTCACTAGGTTAAACAAATGAGGCTATTGTGTTCTTATGTGTGGTACGCTATCCATTCTTTGGCTCATGCCAGTCATCTGCACTGTCTTTGGATCCTGAATTCATCCCTCCTGAACAATGGATGATCAGAATTGTATACAAAATTTTTCAGATGAAGGTCAGTGCTTTGGATGTTGCCATGAATATGGCAACATCTCCCTTTCTAATGCAGACATTTTGTCTGAAATATCGCAGGACTACATTACTTAATTCATAATAGATTTGGATCTAATAGGCATGCTGTGGTCCTGGTATCCTCAGTCTTCTGTGTTTCCAGTTGATAACCTCCACCATACTGCAGAAATTCTTGTTTCTAATCCCTTGATGCAGAAATTAATATTATGACATTATGCACAATTTCATCAAATTTAATTGGATTTCATAGTTTGTCTCATTGCAGCAAGGCCAATGCATTTACTGCATTTTTATTCTGAATGCATTAAATAATTTTTCCCTGGATAAAAGCATATAGATTTCTGTACAAGGATAGTTGAGCAATGGGACAGTTTAACCGAAGTTAGCTTAATTAATAGACCTTTGCAATTCAAGTATGACAAGGTTGCAGAAAGCTGGCAGAGCTGAGGTTCTCCAGCCTATACATCTGGAAGGGCCAAACATAGCTTTTGGGAGAGGATATTACGCTAAGTTGTACAAAACGTGGTTTTATGTTGTTTGTGCCGTTGGAATCACTAATATTTCTCTTGTTCATTTCTATAACAAATACCATATCTTAAAGTAAATGCAGGAGGGTAAAGTTCAGGGAGAACATTTTATTTTGAGATTACATTTTTCTGTCTTTGAAATTCCGTATTTGTCAACTCTGTGGTTGCATTAATGGCGTTCTTTTTCTTGACACCTCTGTGTATTTGTGTGCATATGTACTTTGTATACATGACATTCATGAAGGTGCAAAAATACTATACATAGTGCAAGAAAAGCTTATACATTGTCTTGTTATTACTGGCAGTTCTTAAGAAATGGAAAACAGTGCTTACTTTTTTTTTCTTTCTTTCATTTTTTGCTCTATTTCAAGCCTACAGAGATGAGGCCTGTGGGAACTACAACATTGTTTTTCCTACTTTGAGGAAAATGTAACTGTCATCCAGCAGTGCCTTATCTGCCACATTTTCTCTGCTTGAAGCAATGTTTTATAGAAGTACTTGGTTATAAGTGTAGAGGATCTTTGGCTACTGCATGCCCTCTGGCTTTAATAGTTGTTCCTAGGAATCTCACTAGTCATACTTCTTTAAAAACTAAAGGTGGCAGGTCATTTTGGTGCTAATGCTGTTTGAAAAGTATGATAAAAAGCTTTATAAAATAAGTATTAACCAAACCAAAACAATGCCATAGTCTCCAGAAACATTTAATGCTCCAAGTGAGTTTGATGTTCACAAGGGAAGGACAGGCCTATGGATAAATAGGAAACTTTCTTTTTTTTCCAGCTCTCAGTGCAGTGACTGGCTGAAGCCATGATCCTGACGTCCCTGGTGTCAGCCCATGTCTTTCCTCTGGCTCCAGTGGGCTTTGGGTTTTATTTTTATCTTCTTGCGGTCTTTGGGATCTGTTGTATGCAAATACCACTTGTCTCTCTTGGGTATTAGAAGATTTGATTCATTAATCTGTTTAAAGAACATTAAAAGCCTGTTATAAGGGTTGCTGTAAAACTGTTAAATATTAATATTGGTTTGGATTTTCAAAGGCAGGGAATGGACGTAGGTCCCCATGGGGAGCTAGGTACACTAAAAGCCATAAGAAATTTAACTGTTAAAAATTGCCTTTTCTTATGGCAGTCATTGCCACTGTATACAGAGTGCATATGTTTACTAAGATATGTCCCATATAACATGCTAACAATTAAAGCCATAAATGTCAGCTCACAGGAGAATATGGAAATTGGTAAAATATGGCTGCGTCATTTGATAAAAATTGAAATCCTATCAGTTTAAGAAAAAGGACTTACGAGTACATATTGCTGAAGAATATCTCCTTCCTGAAAATCTCACCTTCTCCTCTCAAAGACAACATGTGAGTAAATAGAAACTGCATCTTTCGCTTTTCAGTCTCTCTTTGGTTGGTGAATGTCTGATATGCCATGCTGAAGAGGATCATGAAGAGTCTTTTAAAAGAGGAATTTGGATCAGATAAAGCAGCGGCTGACTTGCCAGCTAACCCCTGCTGCTCTAAAAGTGTGCACTTTTAAGTTAAGAATCAGAAGTAGGTTCCTTATAGTTGAAATTTATATTGTAGTTTGAAAAAAATAATGAAGAATGTGATTTTTTTTTTTTTCTACAGTAGTGACACATCCAGTTTCTCCAGCTTTGAGCTAATCAATACTGTTGTCGCAGGAAAGCTTTGGTGTCCATATCTGAAAAACATCACTTCACACTCTCCAATAAACTATAAGGAACCCGAAATCCTGGAAGGTAATCTGTGGGGATGAACTCTGCTGTCCCTGTGGAGCCACAAGGTCAGAACCTGAGGAAAAGAGTAATGACGAAAGTGCCTCCAGGATAAGGACAGCATTTTGCCAAGAGTAGCAAAAGGAACTATAATGATTAAACCAAAAATGAAATTTGAATAGCAGACATTTTTATTAAGCAGTTATACAGAGTTCAAAACAAAGTAATCTCCGCATTTACCCTCCCCTTTTTATTATTTTCTTTGTAGTTTTTTCTGTTTAAACGAACTTGCTTACTTCCCAGAAATTCAGTCCTCTTTCTATAAGTAGATTAATGAAGCAGAAATTATGTCTTCATCTTACACAAACTCCACACCCTTTGTGTTTTATTGCAGTGCCGGTAGTTTGGTCTCGTTTAGGTGTTTGCTTACAAGGAGATATGGGGCTCTGGTTGTGATAGTAATTTATTACCTGTTTTATTGTTGCCATTTGCTCAATAATTTTAAAGGTAACCTGAAATGATTTCCTAAGAAAAATCTATCCTTGGACTTGTGTCCCCAGTCCTCTGGGATGCTCAACATCTTCAGCCTCTTGTATACCCAGATGAGCACTGAGTACATTTAACGTAATGTTGGATCTGAGCCAAGAGCTGAATGTCTCACAAAAAGAAAAAGAAAAGAAAGCTTCACCTTAACTTAACTTCTTCCAGGCCTGTCAAAGAATTTGGTTAATGTTTTAACTCAGAAGATACTTCCCAGCATTTGCTGTGTGGGTAACTTCAAGTCCCTGTGTGGTTCACTATGCGAGCAGTCATGCATAGATCAACAAATTGCCATGTCTGGGACATGGAAGAAAAAATGCAGTGTAGATGCCAGCATAATGCCCTGGAGACCAGCTTTCATTTCCTGGGCTATGCCATAAATTTTGGAAAAAATGCTTCAAAAAATTTAGTGTATTTTGAGCACAGGCCTGGGCCTGCTGTTGTGCCCAAAGTCTCTGTGTCCATACTCATAGCTGCAAGAGCCCAGTTCAGGTTTGTCATTGTAGCTCCTTGGCCCATTGCAGCCATGGTGTGTAGGTACATCTGGCCAGCCAAAAGGTCCTAAAGGCACATCCCAGAATGGTTACTGAGGAGTACGATCAGGCAGCAGCCAAGCTGCTGTCAAGGGAATCTGCTCATGCTCTACAAGCTACAGGCACCCGATGGCTGGTAATAGGGGGGTGTGGGGCAAGAGGTGGGGAATATACCTCTGATGGAAGCGTACCTCTGGCTGGACCCTCCCATCCCTACTCTCCTCTGCTTTCTGCTTTCATTTCTTTTGGCTCTGCCATTTTTTGCCCCATAATACAGGCAAGTGTTAGTCTCTCCCACCTTAAAAAAAATCTCCAACATTGATCTCAGTTGCTTCTGTAGATAATACTCCTGCTTTTTTCTCCTTTTCATGAACCTTTTAAACACTGCTAGGTTTTCCTCTTTTGTGAGAGACCCCGTTTGGTCCAGTTTTCTGTTCACTGAAGCCCCATGCAAGTCTTCGCTGAATTTAAGATCCAGCCTGCAATTTCCAGCCTCTTTACCCTATCAGGCATCTCTGGCATGTAGTGTGGGCTCCCTTTCTTTGCATGGCCCTGATCTTACCCCTGAGTGCTTCTGCAGCACAACCATCAGTGCTCTGTCTGGGTCTTGCTGGAATCTGCCCTAGGTGCATGTGTGTAGAAGGTTTGCACAGTCTATGTGCAAAACAGTACAGGAACACCTGCACCTGTGGCTGTATGAGCAGTTTTCACACATGCACATGATGAGTAGGTAAAAAATGTGGATAATAGAAAACAAAAATATGAAATCATGTTGGGTTGGGCGTGATAATTTTGCAGAATTTCTGCAACGTCGCTGCCTTTGTGAAGGTGCTTTTTGCATGTGTCTTTGAGTGTACCTCTCCTGTTTGAATAACCTCTATGGTTCTGTGCGGCACCTAGGGAAGTTGCTTTCAGTGGTAAGTACAGGAGGGACAAGAGAGCAGGCAGTAACACAGAGCAGTTAATGTTGAGTTCAACAGCCCTTGTGGCTGTGCCTGATCAAGGAGACACAGTGTGTGAGGAGGTTTATAACTTTGGTCTTGCCAAGAGTGAAACGGGGTTGTTACAGGTGTATTCCTTACCAGCTTTTACATTCATCTCAGGCTGTGCTCACACAGCAGATGGTCACTTAACATTGCCACTTGTTTTCCTTCTGTCTTTCTGTAGCAAGGTTTTATGGTTTCCTTCTTTATTAAGAATAGGAAAGCTGAAATGGTAATATTCCACATGTGGCTCCATTTATGGAAAAGGCCTTCTCAGGGCTGGAGTAGGAATTTTATCATTTCAGTTTAGAAGAAGTGCCGCACTTAAAACCAAGAGTTTGGTTTTGATATGAGAGTCTTTAACAGATGAAGAGATGTCACTGTTACTGATAGAAGTTACGTGGGCTTGGGCCTGTTACTCCAGACTCATGTCATGTCAGTGTGTCAGCTATCTAAAATACTAGACACCTGCTTACAGGTGGAAGCAGTCAGGTGCCATCACCTCCTGGAGAAGTGCAAGTCACCTCTAGTCGCAGAGCTGCATTGCTGATGAGGATGGGAGTGTTCCTGTTTCAGCAAGTCTACCTGAAAAGCAAGATTTATTGGAACAGATACATTGCATCCTGACATATCCCTGTGCTCCCATACCAGAGATGGCTTTTTATGTCCTACCTGATAGAAATGTGAACAGAGCTATGCAACAGTGTCTCGTTCTTTCCCCTTACTCAGTATTTAATTCCTTTCTTGGCAGTTAGCTGGTCCTCTTATTATTTTCCTTCTGATTTCCATCCTTGTGTTTTCCTTTTACTCTAGGTATCCTAATTTCTCCAGACTTTTCAGGCATTTCAATCTGAACTTCTCTGTAGAACTTCAGAATAAAGCTTAGCTGAGGTTGAGCTTCCCAGGAATTTGGACAAATTTAGATTTGAGCTTCCCAGGAATTTGGACAAATTTAGATTTGTACAGCATAAATTGGATAACTAATTTTCAGTGGAGTGGAGATTCAATTGAGATTTTGGGTCTGGGTCTGAGTTTATGTTAAATCAAATATGAACATTGTTTAAAACAAACCTACAAAGATGGAAAGACTAGATCCAGGTCCAAAGTCCTAATTCTGGATTTAGGTGCAGTTGTATCCAAGGTTCTAGTTTCCCATAGCAGAAAAATAGGAATCTCAGATCTGTAGTTTGGATTGTGGCCTATCTTACTTTTATTCCATAAGGAATGTTTCACAGCTTGAGTTTACACCCCTTTCCTAAGACATATTAATAGTGCTTTACCTCTCTGTCCTTCTGCAAAGGTATCAGATCAGGTTTCAGCTCTTTAAACATTGATACTGGGTGTGCCACCTTGTTCTGTAAGTCATTGTGCTTGGTCATGCTCGCTGCACAAATTGAATCACGTGCTTGGTGTTGAGCTCCCGGGTACCGGAGCTGCAGGTCTGATTTTTCATATGCCACGCTCCCAAACGGCCAGCAGTAAATACAGAGTTGCCTGTATGCGCCTTTCAAGTGGTTTTGGGTCTAATTTGATTCCCACCAAAGTCAAGGGAAAAAGCTCCTCTGATGTAGGCTCAAAACTATCAGTATGGGGAGTCTCCTTGAAATAATGGTCTCTCACTAAATGTTTATCTAATTAGAATAAGGAGCAAAATTATCCATTATTTTTTCTATAAATGAACAAGTAAGACTTTTGGGAAAATACAGTGCCTAGAACAGAAACGATGGCAGAAGTGTGAGTAAGGTTTTTTCATGTCACAGACCTCTTTGGACCCAATGTTTAACAGGCAAATATTCCTACCATAGAGCACACCCTTGGGTCTGCAGTGGGGAGAAATGCCACACCGGGGGTCGTGGCCTGTCTCTGGTATGAGACTGACAACAGTGATCTCTGAAGGGAAAAGAAAAGAGATCAGACCTTGGAGAGATGGGCAAGAGAGGAGAAATGAGGAGCTGAAGCTATAAGGTTGCCCTGACATCCTGGTAAGCTTGGCTCAGCTGTTCAGCCTAAGCCCCATAATGTGAATAAAACTAAAATCCTGAATTTTGAGATGTACACAGAAAAATCTCTGGAGAGCACCAGACACTGATGAAGAACATTGTAGCCTTGCTGTATTTATAGCAGCCTCTGCTGAAACTTAGATCCCGGAGCTCTTATTTTTATTTTTTTCACAATTGAAACTACACTGAGGATTAATTAACCTTTCTGCTTTCCAGAATACTACCTGGAATTTCACCACATTGTTCTCATTTGATATTTCTCTACAGAAATGTGAGAATTATGAGGTTACTATTTTGTTTAAAAGTGCCAATTTGTCATGGCATAGTTCAATTTAATAACCAAGAAAATTCCTTGGAATTACTAGAGACATATTTTGTAAGGATTTCCTGATGTAAAAACCGACCGGCTTGACTTCATTACAGTGCTAGGCAAACAGGTTGCTCCTTATCTGAGCCTGAGCATGCTAGATTTCACCCTTGATTGAGATGGGAGAGTCTGGGTATCAACAGCTCTAGACTATTTATAAGGAAAAAATTTAGCCAGCCAGTGTGGCTTACTCGAAGGCTATGTGAAAATTCACAACTACTACTGTGAAAACAGGCGTAAGAGAAATGATGGGGGATCCTGTTTGCATAATTGGAATTATGATTAGCAAAACAAGATCACTTTCCATTCCTTTTGCCCCTGAAGCCCTCTCTCATCAGGAGTATCAGCACAGTCGTCAGTGCATCAGTCAGCTAAGGCACAGTACACCGGGCACTTTGGGTGGTCGGGCACTGGCAGGGATCACTGATTTTAGGAGAGGTGCTGATTAGGGGGGATTGGGATTAGGAGGGAAATGAAAGCAGAGTTAAAAGCATAGAAAGGCAGTAGGAAAAGATGGTGAAGTAATAACTTCCATGTGCCATATACTTAGAAAATATGTGAGAATATTTCATCATGAAAGGATTTCACAGTTTTCCTATGAAACGTATTTATCTTTTCCTGGATGTAGGTGTCTTGTGAAGGATCTTCTCACAGAGGTGGGGATTTCTGTTACAAGTGCCTTAGGTCCTCTAAGACCACGGTTGGCCCTGGTCCCCTGGTATTGTAAGCACAACTTTTTGGAGAAGTCCTCCTGTTTCATTGACCTCTGAAGCACACATAGCCTCTCTAAATGTCCTCCCTCAAGTTACTTGTCAGCTGAATATGTACAACGTAGAGCTAAAACAGATATAAGCATTTGTGTGTGTACCTGTCGTGTAGTTCATATAGTTCAGTTGCCTTGACTCTGTTATTTCACTATGCTAAGTAGGAAAGAGAGACTAGAAAAGGAGCATCTGTGAGTGTTGTGCATAGGAATTACAGGCAGAATAAATGCTCCAAAGTGGCATATCCAAAGGGTTAGCACAGCACTGAAATTAGGTGGGTTGAAAGGCTGCGTAGGTGGCTGTCTGCTCAATGTCTCTTTTGCAGGAAGCTGGAGGGATCCAGCTGCACAAATAGTTTGGCTGTTCAGAGGCCAGGGATTTTCTTCCTCAGCTCAGTTGCACTTTTTGTATGTGTTAAAACCAAAGCAGGTAGATTAGGTTGTACTGCTTGAAAATGGTGAAAACACTATAGCCAGCCATGCCACTAGCAGTCCCTCCCTCCTTGCCATACCGGTGTGCAGCTCCAGTTCTGCCATCTGATTTGTGTAGATGAGCCAAATGCCCATCTGCATGCACATGTGGCCAAGACCTACAGAAAAGTCTGAGATTCTGGGATTTTATGGAAATTCCTAGGAAATTTGGCTTTCTCATATGTGTTATTCCACATCAAGTTATGATAAACAAAAGTTTGTTTTCCCACTGGCTTGTCCACCTAATAAAGGCTATTATATTCTTGGCCAGATTTTTGTCTAATTCATTAGAATATGAAAAAAACATTCCTATAACTGTGAAAATATGAATCTATGAAACTTTGACTGGAAGTACAGTAATGGGTAAGTTAGTGACCATCTTGATGCCCCAGAGCCAGTGAGTATGAATGAAATTACAGTACCTGTTGAAGAAATAGGCCTGCTATTGAGAAAGTTTCAAGTACATAGAAATGGCAAATTTGTACACTCACATTCTCATGGCTGGGTGTTCAGAGAAGGATACAGGGGTTAGTTAAGACATTTAACTCTGATGGTTGAGCTCCTACTAATTGTGATGTACAGTTAATTTTTCTTACATGATAAGGAAAAAAAAATAGGGAGAGTGTGAGAGAATGTGAGAGAAGCCTTGGAGGAAGGCTGAAGGAAGGAAAAAAAAAAAAAAGCCTACCAACTGCAGTTCCTGAAGTCTGTTGAGGTTAAAGAAGCTTAAAGAAGATCCCAATGAAGCAAATGAAGATTATCACAGAAAAACAAGAGAAGATCTGAAAAAGCAGTTGGTAATACATACATCTGAAATTGAACCATCAGGAGAATGGGTTTAGCTTGATGCCATCGAGATGAAAAAAATCCTGAGGCAATGAACTTTGTGAGTTCAGAGGTGTGAATGAGTCAGGTTTTATAGGGAGAAGAGTGTCTTTTGCTTGAACAGCACATGATATTGCAAACAGGATGAAACTGAAGGCAAGAGGGAAAGGGGAAAGGGGGATGTAACATTCATGGCAAGAGTAGGGTAACCGGGGCTGGGAAACAACAGCAAGCAGCAAATACAATCTTTTCTGAGAACCACTGGGAGCTGAGGGCTGAGGATGCAGTGGGCTGGCAGTGAACCAGCAGCTGAGGAAATGGTGGAAGAAGAAAGGGTTGAATTCGTGGAAAACTAGTTTTCTTTCCCTGGGAAAGAGGTTGTTTTCTTTTTGACAGTCTCATTTGAACAGAAAGAGGAATTTGCCATCTGTGGAGACACCACTTCCAGAAAATCTTAACCTTTTCCTGACCAGCTGTGCAGCAGCAGCTGCCTCACGCGCTGACTGCATGGCAGCCCAGAGCGTGCTCGTTTTCGCTGTCATCAGCTTGAAAAGCTGAGGTTCTTTATAAATTTGTAGTACAGAGTTTTTCTGTTCTTCTAACATGACATTGCTGCTTCTAGTGGTGTAATGCCGCTAGACGTACAAACCCTTTCTTAGCCATAACTTACTTCCGTAAATGTTAAAACACTCACACCCAAAGAACATGATGCAGTGTCACAGCTTTTCATAACAGTGAAGCCTGATTGCCAGGATAGCTAATCTTATTAAGTCTCCTTTGCATTTCAAAGTAAGAAAGTTATATTGTTTATGTTCTTTCTGTCAATGCTTGTGGTACTCAAATAGTTTAAGTAATGAGGGACTTGAAGTACCCGGATAGAGAGAGAAATAGGTAGGTATTGTTTGTGCCGTAGCCTCAGGTGTATGGTACAGCAAACAAATAGTTAAATTTTAATTACAATAAATCACGTTAGGGCTGCACAGGAAAATAAAAGACAGCAAGAAAGGCTAATTCTAAAAATAAAGCAGAAGTTGTTTGTTAGGGTGGTCCAGAAAGAAACAGGGCAGTAAAATTTGTAGATGTCTTTTTATAAAACACTTGAGGAATGTGTAACAAAAATTCACTGCTTTATTGTAAGGAAAGGAAGATCCTGGCTCAGGAAAAATTAAGATATATCAATGAAGAAAGCTCATATTCCTTAAAGATACTCGCTTTTGGAAGAATAGCTGAACTGATACAAAGTTTTGAAATGGAAATTTCCCTTTGGAAAATATTGCTCCACTGGGTGCAAATTGTACTTCATGAAGTGTTGAAAACAACTGCCTTTTTGAATGGGAAAATTTGAAAGAAATGCAAAATTTAAATGGGAGAGCCCATTTGGATATTCTCTTCTTGTTTTATTTTGGTTCTCCTGTATTGCTTTTCCTGAATTTTCAGTGTTGATATTCTTGTTCCATTTAATTTTTTTTTTAATCTGTGTGCATGTGTGTACGTGCATGTCTGTATTATGTGATAATCTTTTAACAGTATTTACCTTTTTATTATTTGAAATAATTTGAATTTTTTCTGCAAAATATATAATCTGTATTTCATCTTAAATCTGGTTGAAAGCAGACTCTGGTGTGTTGGAAATTCCCCTGTTCTAAATGAACTCCATTTCCTGAGGAGCTGTGCTGCCGGCTGATAATTTGTTTGGGGATCACCTCACCAACATCTACATTTCTAGTTTATTTTTCTGTAAATAGTAGTTCTTTTCTTGTCATTGAATTTTCTTTAATTCTTTATTGGTAATTCCCCTTGATAGTTACAGTGATGTGAAAAATCCTCGTAACCTTTAACTATGACTCCCTTAACTAAAATATGGTAAGCGGCCGTGAACACACAGCATCAGACAATAACTGAGGTTGGACCTCTGGAGATCGTCTAGTCCAACCCCACTTCTCAAAGCAGGTCAGCTGGAGCAGATTGCTCAGGCCATGTCCTGGCTGGTGTTCAATATCTCCCAGGATGGAGACTCCACAGCCTCTCAGGGAAACTTGTGCCAGTGCTCAGTCCCCTTCATAGTGGAAGTATTTTCCTTATATCTAATTGGAATTTCCCATGTTCCAACGTGTCTCTTGTCCTGTCGCAATGCACCTCCTAGGGAAGCCTGTCTCTGTCCTGTCTGCACCCTCCCATGGCACAGCTGCTGTGAGCACTTACCCAGTGGTTCAAGTGCATCTGTTTTTACTGGGCATCCCAGCCAGCTAGCGGCACCCAGGCTGTTGTTACTGCCTTGCACCCTCACAGTGGCTGTGGTTCAGGGATGTGCTGACAGGTGTGGAGTGGCAGCTTATGAAGTACAATAATATGATCACAAACACTTGTCAGATCATATCATCAGCTGTTATCTCTTACAAGATAATTAAAGATAAACCTTTATCCGTGGTGTGGTTCAAATCCATTGATTTTTACCCAGTATGGATGAAGGATTTCAGGTGGTGCTGTGTGTTTTGCAAATGCAGCATGTCTGTCCTGATCCAGATAGTACAGAGGTCTACTATTTGGAGTAGTTGGGCTTTTGCAAGAACCTACAAACTTAAGCAAAAAATATGTTAAAACAACCAGTGGTTATTACTGAGATTCTTCATATTTTAAATCTAAAGGGTTTGGTTTGGTAATTCAACAGCAGTGCACTTGACCTGAAAGAAAATGTGTACATAGTAAGAACTCTCACCAGTTATTCCTGTCCTGGTGAAAAGGAGCGTTATCACAGCTGGCTCATCTTCTGATGTGTTAGTTTATGGAATACTAGGATTAGAAAAAGAGTGTGACAATTTTGTGCTGACTGGAAAAAGGCATTGCTAGGCTGTGGGGGGCTCCTGTGGAGCCCTGAAGAGGAGAGATGGGGCGATGGCAGCACAGATAGGTGCGGGCTGAACAACACCCGCTGTGGCTGGCAGGAAGCCCTGTCCCCAGAGCGCTGATTCAGCAGCCAGGAGCTAATTGTGCAAGAGGAATGGCACTTTTAAGGTGTTTGCATTCTCTTATCAGACCAGTCAGTGTAAATAATGCCTTTGTCAGCAGTATGGCTGTGACCAAAAGGCTTTGTAAATGTGGTTTAAGGATTGCCTGGACCTCCTATAGCAAGGTAAATCATGTTATTCCAGCCCTTGGAAGTCCTTTGGAAAGGGACAGAAGAATTATGATTCTGCCATGATCAGAGAGTTGCTTCATCTTGTTTCAACTAATTTAAACCAGCACGTCTCCATTAGATTCAGAGAACCTATGCTCATTTAGGTCTAGTTCAAAGTACCTGAATGCTCTGTGACAAAAAGTGCTGTAGCTTTGCAATATACCCTTGTATATAGGCTATATATGTTATAAACAGTTTCATAAAGTGAAAAGCTTTCCTCAATGTGTGACCATTAGAATTATAAATATATATTTATATATTTGCTTAACAGAATTATTTAAGACTGTTTCTGGTGAGTAACAGTAACAGGTTGTGTCTTTAGCTTCTAGGAGCAAAGAGAGAAATACCAGTAGGAAAAATAAGGTGGGGAGGGGATTTGTGATTTGTAGTGTTTTAACTTATAAGATGAGGAGTTTTCATTCCTGACCCGTTCTCATATAGCAATCCAGAGAAGAAAAGAAAAAAATACTTTTTTTTTTCCAAACCAGAGACGAGTTGTCAAACAGAATGTAGGCACCTAAGGCTCTGCTTGCAGCCTCAAAACTACTTTGAATTATATGCCCCAGTAAGGCAATTAGATTCCCCAAATCAGTAATTAGATTTGAGAAACTCAAGCTTGAATATCAAGTCCCAGAATCAGTGGGAGATCACTGAAGTTACAAACAGATTTACATTTACTTTTTTGTCATCATTTTACATCTTTCCAAAATGTAATTGAATTAGCAGCTGAAGATGTTAAATGCTCATAGCAGCAAAACTACCCCACTGCATAAATCTGTGATACACCCCCACTCTGAATACTGTGTGCTGTTCTCAAAAAGGGTACAGCAACGTTATACAAGGTATAGAGAAGGTCAACAAATATTGAAGATACGGAGTAGCTTTCATATCAGGAATACTTAAATAGACCAAGATCCCTGAGCCCAAGGAGAAATAACTGAGGGAGGATAAACCAGCAATCGATAAATGAAGTGGAAGGGATAAGCAGTGTGGGGGATGAACTGCTTGCTGTTTCTTCTGGTAAAAGAATTAAGGACCATCAAATGAAATTATCAGGTGGGAATTTCAAACAAATAAAAGGGGATGATACTTCATGCAACATGTTTAAACGTAATTCATTGCCATTGGGTATTATGGATACTAGGGTTTCAAAAAGTAATTAAATTTAAGTAGGAAGTTAAGCATCAAGCACATTGAGAGCTCTAAAAGAATGCAGTAAGCAAAAGCAGTACTTAAACAATTAAATTTATTCAGTAGAGAAAATTTTGACATAATTTTCAATAGCATGTTTATTCTGTTTTCTCTTTTTTAATCATTAACTGTATCATCTGTTTTTAAATTGAGTTTCTCAGAGGAAGGACTATCCTGCATGTTTGTTCAACACTTCTGAATTTATATTCTGTAAAGTGACAAGTATTTTTGTGGTACTCTCTAAACAATAAGCAATACTGATTAGTCTCCCCACTTGTGCCTGATTGATATGTACCTAGCTACTTTTCAGGAGGAAAATTCCTTAAGGATACCTTAGGCAGAGTCAACAGCAGGTCCAAAGGAACAGTCGTGTCACTGCTACGCTCATCATCATTGTGTGTCCTGCTGACATCTCAGTATGCAGAGAGCTGACTTAAAGTAAGAGATGTTATTGTGGCTTGTACAGACAGATGAACTATTATGCTGAATGCAAATAACCATCTTTCTGCAAATTTTGCTCTAATGAATGCAAGAAGGTGGACCTACAGACCTTGTCATGCAATTGTAACTTTCCACAGAAAAGTACCAGTTTTACACAAATTAAACTTCCACCCCTGCCACAGAAACTTTCTCAAGGCTAGGTGCAGATTATTGCTGCTGAGGTGCCTGTGGTGGTTTGGGGGGAAGACACAGAGCATCTCTTGGATGACACTGACACAAATCAGTAGCCTGAGAAGCTTCACACGCCCTTCACTGTGGCAGCTGCCTGCCTGCCTCAGTAGTCTTTGGGCTGCGCCATCTAAAACACTTCTCAACGAGTAGCAGATGAGCTACACCTCCCCAAAAAGGCTTCTTGAAACAATAACAAAGAAATAAAACACATATAAAACATACTTGCACACTGCCAGGCGGGCAAGCCTGGGAAGACAAGCTACGCAAAAGAAAATGCTCTAAATGAACAATGAGAGCTTAACATCATTTTTGGTAGTTGTATATAGGTCTTGTGGCTGTGCTGTGGAAGATGATTCAAGGATCTTTTTTTTTTTTTTTTATCCTGAAATTAGGTGGGTCTTTGATCAAAAATGGTAGGGAAATACTGTGTTAGTGTTAAGGGCCTTCAGCTCCTGTTTTTACTGTGAGCAAGCTGTGGTGCAAGGGGTCTGGCTGCCTGTTCTGCAGCAGACAAGGTCTCCACCGCTGTTTTTAGGGGGTTCCTGCTGTGGCAGCCAAAATAATAGAGTTCAGGAATTAAAACCTGCTTATGCTAGCATTACCTGAATATACTGATACTGTACCTGTGTCTTGGAGGGGCCTGTTCATGCTTAAAAAGCCAACAGAAATCTTCCCCCCGAGCCGACAAATCCCTTCAACCCCTCATGTTTCATTTGTAAGTGGCAGCAAATAACTTGTGATTGTCAATAAACAGAAGCATCACTGAGAGGCAGTATATCGCTTACTTGAAGGTAAATAATTTACTGAAATCTTGGCTTTAGGTAGGTAACTTTATAAACTGTTGTTATTTCTTCAGTACAGTATATGCAGATCAACTGTGGTTCCTAATCTGGGATGGTGTTATTGTTTGCATTACCCACATAAATCTTCCAGCATCTGTGTATTTCATAAGGGAACAAACATTTCTGTCTATTACATGAACAATTGTAATAAACTCATGTTATGACAGACTGTAATTACTGCAAGCAGTCTCCCCAAAGCCTGCAGCCAGGGTGTTGCACTTCGACAAGAATATTTCCAGCAGTCTAGAGAGGATTAGCAGATCAGGCTGCACAATAATGAGCGTTTTCTGTTGGTCCTGCCTTGCTGCGGAGACCAGAGACCAAAACAGCCCAATACCCCAGGCCTAAGCACGCTGCCTTTTGCCCGCTGCCTGTGGAGAAGGTCAGGGAGGAGTTATCTCGCCTCAGGGCCAGCGAGGCGGTTGCCACGGGAGGGGAGGGATGTGCAACGCCCTTGGGTGGCTGTGGTGCACACACCCAGCTGTGCTGGCTCTGCCTGCTGTGGGCAGAAACAAGCTCCTACCAACCAACAAGGACACGAAGCAGTAACTGCAGTTAACAATTTTTAAAATAGCTCCCCAGAGCATTACCGAAGTTGGCAAAGTGACTCTCTGAACCCCCAGAGTTAAAGCTCAGCACATAGAGACGTCTTGCAGAGATCTGCAAAGATCTACCTGTGCCAGTGTTTAAAAATGGTAGCAAATTGAACAGGGAAACTGCTTCGATCCCCAGTGGAATCATAGAGGCACTATTGTGGCATGCAAGCAGTGAACAGAAAGGATAGTTGCAAAATTAATACTCAGCCATGTAGTTTTATGGTAGCTCGATTTCAATTTGATGGCAATTTCTCACCCCACTTCCAAATCAGAAATTGGACTAACAATGTTCCTTCTGCTACCCTTTAGACCTCTGCAAAGCATTTGTCCCCATGACATTGATTGGAAAAGTGCTTGACAGGAAAGCAGCACAATCCCACTGTGAATTAAAAATTGCTTAATTGATAGCTCTCAAAGAACAAGATTTTACAGGCTTTGTTATGCAAAGAAGCAATTTGCAATAATGTTTTCTTTTGCCTTCAATTTCCATGAATCTCTTACAATTTCCTGGCCCTTTAGTTTTCTCTCTGGAAACTTCTCGGGCTGTAAATCCGTGACTATTCACGCTGGATGCATGTATGACTGGATCTCCCAGAAGTACATGTTTGATTCAGATCAGGTGTGGCACATGATTGCATTTCTGTGTGATCATCCAAAGCACATTCCTGTTGCCTCTGTATGCTGGCCTGCCTGGTCAAAATCTAGAGGGGGTCAGGGATAAAGCCTGCAGGTACCAGCCAAAGTGAATCCAACAGAAGTTTTTTTTTGTCTAATCTGAATTGTTAGAGTGAGTTTATACTAGACTGGGGCTTTGCACGTGGCATTCTGGTATTTTTGGTCCAAATCAATACGTTTCAAATCCAGATTTACGTAGTTTTTACCATACCAGCAGTAGCAGTCCCAAGTGCAAAGGCTCTGCTTTCCCAGCTCTGTGATTTCAGGACGAGGGCAGGCATGTTGCCTGTTCCTACCATGGCAATGTTGTACAAGAACAAGCCACTCGCCAGCCCAGCCCTGTGTAGAAGATATGCCAGCAGCAATGCAATTCCCGGATGCTGTGAGTGGAGTATCACAAAGAATGTAGAAAGAAGAAATTTTCCTCTTTGCTCATTTTCATTGTTTTTATTCCATTTTTATTAAATAGGACTAGATCTTCAAAATACCATTTTATCAGCTCTTTCCTCTGTACCACTCCCAGCACAACAAAGAAGAAAAATAAAACAACCTCCCCCCCGAGGCTGTTGATTCTCCAACAGAGGAAAAGTGGCCCTCTGTCTTACATCTGTTTCATGCAAATTATATTCTGCTAGTGTGCAGCCAAGTGACACACCAAAGACATGCCACTGACACAGGAATGGGAGTGGGCCCAGGAGGAAAGAGGGGGAAGAGGGAAGGAAAGGAGTGATGGATTAAAGTTAGCCTGTCCCTGGTGAAAGCTGAGGACTGTGCAATGGTTTGAGCAGAAGCTGTTTTCACCCCCTGGAACTTCATTTCAAGTTCAGCCTCTCTGTGGAGAAGTGGTACCTGTGACCTCAGATTGGTTCTTGAGGGTGACTGGAACGCCAGGGTGTGCTAGGTCAGAAGCTGGCACAGGCGCTGAACGGCCTTGTGCAGAGAGGATGGGAGCACACAGCTGCCCACGCTCCTCCACATCTGTTGTAGGTGAGGCATCACTATGGCAGGAAGATGGACAGATTCAGATCCATCCTCTTTTTCTAATAGCTACATGTCCCTCTTCATTATCCTGATGTGCCGCTTATTCCATTGCTATGCGCAATGCCAGCTCCTCCTTGCCTCTCCTGCTCCAGGGTGCTTTTTAAGGTCTATCAGCAAATTGTGATAAAAAAATCAGTCCCACCAGAAGAGGAAACTTTATCAAAGCAGTGAGGGGTGCTGGTTTTGAGCTAAGAGAATAAAACGTCTCTGATATATTTCTAGGGAGCTAGAGCAGAGAAGCTATCAGCCAAGGTGACAGGGATATTGCACAGATGAATCCTTAAGCAATAATTTATAGGAAATATGTATGAGTTATAATTAACATTATTAAATATGTAACTAAATGAAGACTATCACAAATTGTTTTTTGCTGAGAGTCATTTGACAGGAGGGTTCAGCCTTTACAAACATATTTTCTTTCTTTTGAAGTTGTTGTGGTTGTGCTGACTAAGGATTACTGAGAAGTTTTACTGTTGGTGTGCATGTATGAAAGACACTTTGAGTATTGACGTATCATTATGTGCTAAGATTGATTATCCAGTTCCATTATGAAATTCAAATATTAATTACACAATTCATTATGCAATTATACAATGACATTTATTCAATATACATTTATATATATTCACACACATCTTTATCTGAAAGAAACATTTTTTATATTGCCAAAATGAACATTTTAGAGAAAAAGGAGTAATTTATTTTAAGAGGACTGTGTTGCTTTTGGGGGGGGCATTTTGGGTAGTGGGGGTAGGGGCCGCCTTGTGATAAGCTTCAGGAGCTACTCTGTCTCCAAAGGCGTAGCCCCCAGCCCAGGCTGAGCCAATGAGCACTAGAGAAACACCTCTGTGAATCCATATTTGTGAGGGGAAGAACTGTCCTGAAAAGAAGAAGGTGGGGTAAACCTGGAGGAGAGGCCATTGACCTGAACAAAAGATGACCATCGGCCTGGACAGAGAGAGCTTCATTGCCAGGAGGAAGGAGGAGGAGGGGGAGGTCAGAGAACCTCAGACACCCAGTTCAACTGCATGGAGCAGGAGAAGGCAAAGGAGGTACCTGCAGCCCATGGAGGTTCAACAGTGGAGCAGAGACCCATGTGTAGGCTCTGAAGAACTCCACACTGGAGCAGAAAAGCTGAGCCTGAGGGCAGGTGTGACTGAATTGAGACCCTGAGAGATGCTCAATGCCAGAGCTGGGGTTGATGCCCCCTCACCGAGTGGGGGGTGAGTCTGCAGCCCGTGGACGTCCCCATGCTGGAGCCAGGAGCTGAGCCTGAAGAGGTCCGTGACTCCATGGGATGCTTGCTCTGGAACATCTTGTTCCTGCTGGGAAGAGCGCCAGAGGTGAACTGACTGAACCCCCATTCCCTGCCCCCTGTGCTGCTGGTGGGGGGAAGGTAGAGAAATTGGGAGCAAAGTGATTTGAGCACAGGAAGAAGGGAGGGGTGGGGGGGAAGGTGTTGTAAGAGGTGGTTGTTATGTCTCATTTTTGCTATGCAGATGAATAACAATGAATTAAATTGATTTTTCTTCCTAAATTGAGTCTGTTTTGCCCGTGACCATAACTGGTGAGGGAGCTGTCCCTGTCCTTCACTCCTAATCCCACACCCCCTTTTTTGTGACTCCCATCCCATCTCACTGGGTGGGGGGAGTGAATGCAGGACCACGTGGTCCTACTGTGGGTTAGACCACCACAAGGACCTAAGTCAGATCTAGCCACAATCAATGATATTAAAGAATGCTCTGCCTGGTTAAAGCTGGATTTTTGAGGTCAGAAGAGACATAAAAAACATAACTGAGATTCTCTTGCAGCTGAAATATAATTAAATCCACAACTGCTACTGGCGTCACATCTTCTAAACAAAGTGAAAGACAGATCTGTGTTCTGTCATAGGACACCAAAGTGGGACTGTGAAGAGAACCAAATTTCTTCTGTTTCAAAGGAAGAGCTGAGTCATGTTTGTGTTCACTCAGGAAGGGCACTTGCTGGGAAAGAGCAGAGGCAAATGCAAGCCAGAGAGGTTCCCTACAGATGAAAGACTTCTCACAGGCAGGGGAGAGAAATGTGTGTTGGGAAGTGAACTTGAGCTGATGTGACTATAGATAAACTTTTAGGTATTTGCTTTGCTGGCCTGACTGATGGCACCATCAGCACATCGCCTTCTAGCAGAGACTGTCCCTCAGGTGAGGATGCTGCAAGAAACTTGCACTTGAGATGCATAACAATTTCAGATAGTGAAGTCCCTCGTGGGTAAAACAGCTGTGGAGGAGGAGAAGGGGCACTAGACGCACTAGTGGATCATTGGGGTGAGTGGCTGTTGGTATCAGCCTTACTCTGCAGGCAGGTGTGCATGAGCTCTGCCCTGCCCCAAGCTGAGGAGAGCCGAGGGAGCTGCTCGTAGGGCCAGATGGGCACGAAGGTGGCAGCAATCCCTGAGGTGAGGGAGGCTGGGAGTCAGCAGCACCTCAAGCTCGCTATCTTGCTGCATGGCTCCTCATGGGCTCCCCGAGCAGGCATCTCCGTGCTGCCGGCAGCATGCCCTCAGCTTTACTGCAGTGCATGAAGTGCATAGAGGCTTTATGTGCTTTATCCATAAAACCCTCTTTGTTTGCATGCTCTCTCCAGCCTCTGTCAGGGAAGACTCCACAGCAGTCATGCTGGAGAAGATTTGTAGCAATATGTTAAAGTAAAATATCTGGTTCTCTGAGAAGCTAGCTATTTCAAAATGTTTAAGGGAACCAAAACATGCACAGTCCTCTAATTTAGGAAGTCACAAAGATTTTGCCTGCAGATACAACAGAGACTTTTATGTTTCCTTGGGACTGCTGTAGTATGTCAGTATTGGATGCTATATAAAAAGAAAGTAAGGTTTATATCTGAACGCAGAATCTTGGTTGAAATGACAGGGACTTGAGCTGACAGTTCAGTAATTAATTTTAAAATATCTATGCTTTTAACATTAGAATTTTTTAACTGGATTAAAATTCTGATGCTTTTGTATTGCTGTGAAACTTGATTGGCAAATTGATAAAGCACATCATTGAGAAATACAAAGTTTCATAACAAAGACTCTATGTCAAAGAAGAATGAGTTAGGAAAAAGGCTGTTCACAGCCTAATAAGACTGATTTATTTTGGTGTGATTTATTACCTGGATATATTTAACACCTGATATTAAACTCACCTGTTAGCTACACTGTAAATATGGACACAAACCCCTCTTTATCCTGCTTCCTGTAAGCTGTCAATTACATCTGTATTGCCCACATTCATAAAAAATTCTCGGATCTGTCCTTCAGCTCTGTGATCCATGGGGTGTTCTCCCAGACAGGAGGGGAGAGCTCTTATGTGCAGGGGCAGGAAAAAAGCACGGATGTGGCAGATGTTGCTGGGAAGACAAGATGAATGTTCAAGTGCATTTTCCCACAACAACCTCATCTGTGTGCATTGAGCATTAACAAAAACCTCAGTGAATTCATTCAAATACATTTCTCTTAATAGCACCCTGATTGTTAAAGCAAGTAATGCAATGTTTGCAAATATTCAAATGGTTTTTTTGCCCTTCCTTTCAGACTTGCAGTCTACACAAATACAAAATACCTTATGTTTCACAGTAAAACAGATTGTGAAAGTCACCAATTAGCCATGTCATTAATTATCCATACTATACATCCAAGTTTTAAGATTTTTAGCTAAAAGTCAGTATTCAACATTATTAGATAAACTCAATACTTGCTGCAGTCTCTTTGGGGTAGAAGGCAAACTAAGAAGAATTTAATTTTCTCCCAAGAGGTATGACTGTCACCACCCTCCCTAATTTATCTCCTGTCTTCCAGTCCCTTACTGTCTTAAGGAAAGGGTTAAAGAGGTGTTTGCAGCCTGGTAGTCTTACACATCCATCTTTCTGCTGCTTGTTTCTTCCAATCTTCCTTCTCTCTCCAACCCTCTGATTAATAGACTTGTCAGCTCTGGGAGTTTCATTGGGAGCTTTGCTCTGTTGGATGTAAACCACATAATCTGAAGATAAGCAATTAAGGCAAAATCTCATCTTTATTTTTCTAATGGAGGAAGAGTTTGCATACGAACCCTAGGGACTCAAAAATCAGATGGTGAATAGGAAGAACAAAAATGTAATTTTGCTTTGAAATCTTGTGATTCTTTGGGGCCTGATGCATGACTCTGGTGTGCTGGGACTTGACAATGTTAATTTCTTCCTCTGTGTTCTCTATGCTGTGCTCCTCAGGAGTATTTCTAGGAGAGAGCTGCTACTTTTCCACTTTATCAGATGAGCTTTCCCACCTCTTCTGAAATACCCTGCCTTTGGTGGTCGCAGTGGCCCCCGCTGTGTGAGAGAGCAGGCATCGCTGCATTCATCCCCACAGAGCTGCTGGTAGGGGATGATCACAGCTACTGCAAGCAGAGTGGAGGCAGAGGGGCTGTGAGTACTCTAGCCCTGCAACATGGGCTCCCACGTGGCCTGGAGCAAGGGTCCTTCAGCAGCAAAGCATCTCATGTTCACACTCCCACTCCCACTTGTAGTTGGCCTGAGCTCAGGTAGCCCACAAATCCCATCCGCACCTGTGTCAAGAGACATTTCTGTCTCACTCCAGGCATTCTTGCCCACTTGATAAAGGTCATAGGATATGTCTGCAAGGACAAATGGGCTAGGAAGAGGCTTCACAGAGTCCTGGGACCTGTTTGCATTGCATGGGAGTAAGCATGCCCTTGAATGCACTTCAGTGTCTTGGGTGCACATAGGGTTCATCCTCATGAGTACCAGCTGGGCTGCCCCAGAACCTGCCCTGAAGGTGCTTCTGCAAGCCAGTAAGGTGGATGGGAGGTGACTGGCCTGGAGCCTTGTCTTTCTGATGCTGCCACACCACAGTGGAGGTGCACTGTGGAGATTAAGGGCTAGATAAACATTTGGGCTGATATCTGGCTAACCTGATGCTTGTGTGTTACTGGGATCATCAGAACCCCCTGTGTGAGGTCTGCTTAACCTGGGAGGCACTTGATGTCCCTTGGTGTTGATGATGACAAAATTTAAGGCCATAATGCACTTACACTTTTGCTGTGGGCATGCTCACAATCCTCCCTCCCCTCCCCAATGCCTCTGAGCTGCTAATAACTGCTTCCTGTGGGCAATCACAGCTCCAAGTCTCTCTACCTCACCTGAAATGTGCAATCTGAGAGGGCACACCTTCTGCATTGCACCTGTCCTGAAGCATAAGGAGTCCCTGCTTCTGCATGCCTCAAAACCTAAAAAAAAAACCCCAATTCAAACCCCCAAAACCTTGCACAGACATGGTATAAATTCAAGTCCTGATCCCTCTTTTGCTCGATCTAAACCCAGTTCTCCTGTAAAAAGTGCCCAATTCAATAGACTAGAGGACATTCTGCAGTCATCCTGGAGCTCAGCTCTTCTGGTTTGTATGAAGTACTTCAGTGTTCACTGGATGAGGGCTGGAGCATTCATCCCACATCACTAACACCAGGGCATGACAGCATGTTTTCTTCTCTCTGGCCAAAGGAGTATTTAAAAATACTATGCAAAGCAGTGCAGTTGACACTGAGAAGCCTGGGTGACAGATTCAGAGCACTTGTTTGGATGATCTGAGATTCATAGAATCATAGAATCTCCTGGTTGGAAAAGACCTTTGAGATCATCAAGTCCAACCATACCTGTCCACTACTAAACCGTATCTGAGATTAAATCCTTACTTCAAGTCAGGCCAAAGAGGAGGCATCCAAAACTGAATCCTCCACTTCCTGGGTGAGTTCCCTTGCCCTTGGGCTACCGGGCGTCATCTCTGCCACCATATCCTCCTCCTCCTCTTCCTCGTACAATTGCTGACCTGGTTTAGCTTGCCCCTGATTGGAAGAAGGCATCTCCTTGCAGCCTGCACTCAGGCATCGGCGCTTTAGGAGAAGCCTGCCTTGGTACTCATCCCTCTCATGTTCATGTTCAGCATCTTTGCACCTGTGCTGCATGAGCATCTCATTCTCCTCATGCAGTGAATGAAGAGCTTGTAAAAGGCAGTGGGTGCCTACATGCCAAAGGATGAGGATGAAACCTATATACGACATATTTATCCCTTAGTCATTTGCCTAAGCCACACAGGATGTCTCTGAAAGTGGAGGGAACTGACAGAAGTTCTCATAGGACCCATGCTCATGTCTGAATCAGGACCACCTGTCTCTCTTGTCTGTCTGGAGATCCATTTCTGTCTTTGATGCTTTTCTGTGCTCACACAAGCAGATCCCCATGCCTGGATTATGACTCTGTTTCAATTTGTCTTTGTAAGCCTTTGGGTAGGGTTTGTGTCTTTCTTTTTTTCCACATTCATGGTACTGTCAACATAATCTGATTTCAACAGGACCTGATGGACTCTTCTGGGATATGTTTAAAGTTCTTACAGGATAGGGCCTTGGATAATAAGTATGTGTGGCCACTTACTCACTTGAAGCTGGCTGATTACCAGGCCCATCCTATAATCTCTTGCTAGTCCCACATACATTTATTTGTGAGAAGCAGAACTATTGTTAACCTGTCAATATTGCTCTGCACAACGTAATAAATGCACATGAAACTTCGTCATTTCCACTCCTGAAGACAATCCTTCACAAATGAGAGGGCCACATTTCTGTCCAAAGATTTCTACTGTGGGAGAGAAACCTAAAGAGATGGGAGATAAGGTGTAGGTAAAGAGTCTCACTGTCTCCTAGGGAGGGAAGGGTTAATGTCCCAGTGCCAAAAGCAATGATTTATTAAGTGAGCCATGGCTGCAAGGCCTATGAATGGTGCGCATCCTCCTTGTATTCATCACACGTTTTTAAGTACTGTTTGTGAAAGACGTCTCAGGGAAAAGGAACTTACACCTAACTCTGGCGGTATGTAGAGCACGGGAGAGAGAAGACTCCCTGTGGCTTCCTCCCTGACATCTACTGTGAACTCCACCAGTTAGGAGAGCCTTCTGGAGGGTGGCCTTGCACTCCGAACGCTCACTCAAGTCAGAGTGGAAAGATCAGTTTGGTCAGATTTTCTTTTTCAGGAAGTGACAGATGATGAGCGCTGATATGCAAAATCACTTTAATTTTTTGTGTGTGATAACCGAGATTCAAAACACAGTAGTTGGCTGCAGACCAAAATGCAGAAGTTTGCCACAGGAAAGCCCATAGAGTTGACAGTGAAAAATTAAAGCAGATTTTGCAACCAGTAGCGAGACGTGTTTAAGAGTTTTCTCACAAGCCTGAAATGGGTATGATTAATGTGATTTATAAGGTCAGTTACCAAAATGGAATGCCGGATACTAAACTTTCTTTCAAAATTAACCAGCATTTTGTCAGGAAAAGACAAGAAGGGTTTATCTTCTCTTTATTGCAGTGTTAAATACAGAAATATCAGTTGTCCTTTTTCGGTAGTTAGTGTGTCAGTTTGTGATATTTTGGGAACGTTAGTCCGTGGCCTGTATCAACAGATGATATAAGTGGAAAGAGGGGTGTCAGCATTTGGCTCTGGGTGTGCCACAGGTACTGACACATATAAAGTGCGTGGAAGAGTATGGAGACAGTGAGCGAATGCCAATATCTTGATCTTGATTCAAAAGCAGAGTAGACGGGCAAAAAAAAAAAAGTTAGGATCTCTTGGGATTTATTAGTATTGGATTGGACAGCAAAATAGGAGAATAGGTAACATTTGGGCTATGCATGACACATGGGACTTTCTGATACGCATCTTAACACCAGGTAGTGGCCGTTCTGAAGTGCATGCAATTAATTAACAAGGTTTCTTCAGTTAAACGAACAGCAAGAAGTATCCCAGTTGTGCTGTTTTTCCCCCCTGAAGCTCCTCTGAAGAACCTAAAATGCGTTTGCGGCCCTGGGTGCAGGAGCCAGCGCCTGAACCAGGACCGGGCGGCAGCAGCCCCGGGGCTGTCAGAGACAGGAGGAAGGGCGGAGCCGGGACAGAAAGCCCCAGGGAGGACGGGCGAGCAGAGCCGGGGCTGTTCCCCGAGGAGGAGGGAGAGGGCGGGCAGGGCGCGGGCAGTGACCCCCGTGGCGGGTGGGGCCCCCACGGCCCGAGCCAGCGGCCTCAGGGCCGGGCTCCGCCCTAGCCCTGCCCGCCGCGGCCGGGGGGGCCGCCCTGCGGCCAGCTCCGCAGGCCTCCGCCCGGACAGGACAGGCAGGAGGGCGGTGGCCGGTGTACCTGCAGCCCGGGGCTGCCAGCTGGCCGTGCCCGGGCTCGGCCCCGAGAGCTGGCGGTGACACAGAGGAGACGGTGGGGTTCAGTGAACATTCTGTGTGGAAGGGTGTCAGGAGCGGCATTCCTCTCTGCGGACGGGGATGGAGCGGCTCCCTGCCGTCAAGGGCTGGGGGAGAAGTTAAATACTGGAAACAAACCATCCAGATAGCTTGCATCCAGGCGTTTCAGCAGAGTCTTTCTGAGGAGTGCTTCATTAGTCAGGGCTGTCGTTCCGTGACTCCTGGTACTCTGGGAGAGCTGGGAATCCGAATAATTTATGGTAGATACAGTAAGGCCTATTGTGAATCACGGGCAAGAGAGGGAAAAACTGATTAGGACTAGATTAAAGAAAAATTAAAGGAGAAAAATATAATTAATGCCAGTCAGTATTACAGTGTGTGAAATCAATATTGTAAATCTTATTTGCCACCTTTTGGATGAGAAAGCAAGCTAGTTTGATAAGGATGATGGAAATGACAAAATTTGACCCAACATCACATGAGACAACAATTAAGAAAGCCAAACTATATAAAATTAACATGGCACATGTTACATTGATTGAAAGCTGACCTGCTGACGGGTCTTGCAATACAAATGGAGAATCATCAGAGAACCATTTAGGTTGGAAGGCACCTCTGCAGGTCAGGTAGTCCAGCCCCTACCTCAAAGCAGTATCAGCTTCAAAGGCAGGTGAAGTTGCTCAGGGTCTTGTCCAACTGAGTTTGGGATGTCTCCACATGTGGAAATTGTGCAACCTCCTTCTTCCTGTGAAAGTTCTTCTTCCTTGAAACAGATTTGTTTTAGAAAAGTTCTCAGAAATGGTTCTTCTCTCTGTGATATTCAGTACTTTTTCCAGATATATGGGGAAAAAACACAGAACTAGTGCAAATGAAATTTGCAGAGGACATTAATGCTGAAAAAACTAGCAAATGTCAAAGGGGTACTGTTAGTATTATAACTCAAGTAACTTTGGATTGCTTGTTTTAACATGGTTGAATATACAGTCGTTGAAGAGAGAACAAAAATCTTAAGTCACACAGATGGAATGGACAAATCCGTGGTGGGGATGAATGATGTCCAGAGGGATATGACAGACAGCATGAATATATGTCTGAGCGTGAGTTGCTGGTGTGGGTCAGCGAAAAACAAACTTCTCTACCCTTGAAGTTAAAAGTATGAGGAAATTTGTTAGAGAAGCTTGTAGAGGCTGTATCTATGCTAAACAGCAAAGTGGGCCAGGTTCAGTTCTGTCTGTGAGGGCAAGTGGGATAGCATAGCTTGCCTCCATATACCTAGACTCACCGAAACACAGCAGCCTCATCCATACTGCTTACCTGAGCAACTTTTCTCGTGCTGTCCCCCAGACCATGCTCAGGCATTGTCTGGCAGAGGGCTGGTTCACATACTCCCAAAATGTCCTGTGGAACAAACCATGACATAGTGTGAGCAAATGTGTGACCATACATGCAGCCATGTTTAGTTTTCTCGTGCAAACACTGCTGTTAGTTTTGTGTTTAGCAACAGTTTAACAGTTACTGGTGTTCAGTGTCCAGTCCAGGTATTCACAAGACAAGAATGCTATCATGTTAGCAAGAGTGCAGACAAAGTCCTGAGGACTGGCAAAATGTGCCTCATAGCATTCATATTTTACTGGGGAGAAGGTAAAGGAGAGACCTGGTTGTAGTCTGTGAACAGTGCTTTGAGAGTATTGTACTGAATTCCTCAGTGTAGCAGATAGGTGGGAGGCTCTGATTGCCAGAAGTTGAATCAGAACAAGCTTTGACAAGAAGGAAGCTCTGAGTTTCATAGTTCTAGCCTTACACGTAGGTGTTTTCCTAGTAGACTTTCTGTAGTTGAAGATGGGATTCATGTAAGTCCTGTGGCCTGTGCTATGTAGGAGGGAAGGTTAGATGATCACAACAGATTCATAATCTTTGAATTAATTAATGAGCTTTTGAGATGTGAATGAAAGTTTGGCACTTGGATTCTGTTGTTCTGCCAAACAGGGGGACTGATAGAGCTTCAAGGCTTTATCTTTCATCACTACCTTATATGACTATATACCAACTGGGATGATTCCCAGCACAGAATAGAAAGATTTAGTTAACACTTCTGCCTTTTGCATACTGCTACTGTTAATTTTACTGTTCTTATCTCATTCTGTGTTACAGAGGTGCGGTAGAATCTATTAATTCTATAGAATCTATTAATTATAGAAGATTTTTCTTTTTCATAACATACTATTTTTTTGGTCATCATGTTTTTATTTCTCTGTTGGTTCCTATCTTCTGGCTAGTAATAATTAACAGCTTCCTTTTTCCTTCATAGAAGTTAATGTAATTTCTGCCTTCACATTCCCTTCCTAAGGGAAGGAATGGTTGCCCTTGGCATTTTGGAGCTGTGGCCTATTGAATATTTACTACAGTTCCTCAAGAATTTCCAGTTATCATTCACACATTTTTGTTTAAATTCTGTATCTCATTTGATTTAGCTCATAACTATTTTCAACTTAGTGACATTTGTCCTTTCAAATCACAAGCTGAATATATTATTAGTTTGGACTTCACTGTCTTGACATGTAACTCATGGCATATAGTCCCTTGTGCCAAAATACAGTTCTGTGATCAAACTGTCTTCAATCAAGTTCCAGTGTAGATTTACCTTATATCAGATGCAATTAGTTTTCCAATTGGGAAATGATTGCCTGTACTCTTGCATTTGCTCAGTAGCAGCAGAAGACATCCAGCATGCTTCATTCAGATTGAAGATCTGGGTGATAATGTGGTTTTCTACTCTGGCACCACAGGTAGCTGATTGTGGATCTAGTCATCTAGCTAACTGATTTAATTTGATAGTCTGCAAAATAGTTCACTTGCTCACCTGTCTTGAACTTCATATATGGCAGTATTAATTCATAAGCTTTCAAGATAATTTTCTTCCTTAGTGATAGCAACTCAGAGATTAGTTGTAAGGGTACACTTTTAACAGGTCGGTGAAGGGAGCAGCTTGGTTGCAAAGAGCCTGTGGTGGCTGGGCTGAACACAAACCAAATGGGCAGATCTTTGCCAAACTTTTTAGCTGTGAGTGATTTCTGAGCTGCACATTTGTAGTGATGTACCTTAACACAACATGCAAGGCCATCTCCTCTGTTCCCCATGCCTGCACAGATCCTAGCAATTTGCTTTAACATACTTATCATTCTGGGCTCTGTAACACCATCACGTTGCTCATAGTTGTGTAACTCCAGTCACTCTCATCTATTATCCAGCTCTTAATGCTGGCAATTGTATTTTTCTTCTTTTTGTGTCCTTTGGCTTCATGACTAATTTTGTTCGCAACATCTTGATTTTGATATGTGTTCTTTGAGTGTCCCTTTTCACTTCCTCCTTTTTTGTTAGTTTGCCACCTTCCTAGCTCATACAGTGAACTTGCCTCCTAAAAAGTAAGTTTTTCTGTGAGTGCAGAGGCCAGCTGAATGTGCAGCCCCTTCTCACTCTGTTCCACAGTTTCAAGCTCATGTATGATTTACCTCTTCAGAAATTAGGGAACTGTTTGACATCTATTCTCCTTTGGGCACGAGACATCAAAGGTTTCTGAAAATGCAGCCTCCTCTGGTTTATTCATCTTTTGTACAATCTCCTGAATTGACAACAGGTCAGTCCCTGTAGGATGGGATAATAAGAATTGCTGGTAATTACTGCTGGCAAGTATAAACAATCAAGCCCATGTGCTGAAGGGACCTAACTAGTGCCAGCCAATTAAAAGCAATGAGAGGATGGTCATAGTTCCTGGGCTGGTGCAAATGCTAGTAGCCAGTAAACACAACTCTTTGCCTGGAAGGACTGAGCTGACTAACTCTACTTTTGCTAATGTTACGTGACCTCTTTTGAACTCTTCCAGGTCATCAAAGCAGTCACAAGCCACACTTTGAGAAACATTACTGGAGAATGATGAACTTCATGGGAGACTATGTCATTAGTAGGAGAAAACAAATGAAAGAGGTGGCTCAGTACTTGTTAAGGAAATTGTATTTCTGAAATCCATCTGGATCATAAATTATTAAAGGACTCTGCAATAGACCCACTTGCCTCTATGCACAGAGAAATTACAATGATATCCCATATATGCTGATAGAATTCTCCGCTTTCCTGGCAAGGTATTAAAAACCATCTGCGCTGGATTAATGACGTGCCAGCCTCACTCCTGTTAAAGTTGATGGCAGCTCTTCTGTTAGGTTGCAGTGGCTTGTAATTTTTGAAGCACTAGGATTCCACAGAAGAAGGTACTCTTTATAGGCTAAACTTTCTGCATGGAAAACACATGAAACAGTGCAGAAGGTTTTCCTTAGTCTTACTGCAGAAAAAGAAACTCAGGGCAAACCCTAAGCCAGTGTACACCGCTGCTGGCACTAACAATTTTTAAGGCTGGTGTACTTAAAAGAGGAATCTTAGAGTGGAACTGCACATGACCATTTTCAGCAAAGCTTTTCAGATGGGTCCTTCACCACTGAAATCAATGGGACATTCACAGGACAGGATGGAGCTTTAGTGGTTTGTTGGCTGCAATTCTCCGTTGACATTTTCTGGGGCTGCCTGAGGTCAGTGCCGTAACTAAGGATAAAGAGCATCAAACTTCAGCTACCTAAAGAGCAAACAACTACATTTTACTTCAAAACTTTCTCATCTTGAAAATTTAGAGAAATTGTTCACTTACTGTAAGTGAAGTTTTTGTTCAACAGCTTCATTCCTTGATCTGTTGCTAGGTGTGGTTTCAAATCAGTTCTAATTCTACCGATATGTCCTCCTTAAAGAACAGTAAACCATGACTCTTCAAGGAATTAGAAATGTGTTTCAACAATGTCCCTTCTGCTGGCATAGCTTTGCTGGTTCGTTATGTTTTGTGTTAGTACTGTACATAGATACAAGGCAAATGCTCTACTTATATAAAAATACTGTCTCCTATCAGAAAAGTTATTTAATACAAATTGTATAAAAACTCTCCATCACATACTGTCAATCCTTAGTGATTTAATAAAATGTCCATCATCTACTATGTGCATGTTTACAAGTCATAGCCTGTATGCATGTGCCTAACAATTGCACTGAATTGGTGAGCCTAATTACAATTTAGAACTGAAAATCATCTGTGGACCATCAGAGTCCTAAATTATACATTTTCATTAATTTAGCTGTATAAATCTAGAAATTTTACACCACAAAAGAAAAAAAAAAAAACAACCTGTAATATATAGTGAGTCCATAAAGGGACTTTTAGAAATTAATAGTTGTTTTTTTAAAAAACCAACAGAAACAAGGTGAATAAAATAGCTTAACATATTTTAAAGAAAAATGGTTAGACAAATATTTCTGTATTTAGACTACACATAGGCTTTTAAAACATTATCAAAGTGCAAAGTTTATAACTATATTTCCTTATATTAATATATAACTATATTTTCCTATGATTCTGTGATTTTTTTCATTATATTTTTTCATATATTTTATTTTTATTTAATTAACAACAAATATTTGCTACCATAAAGTTTAAATTTGCTCTAATTAATTCATTAATTAATCTTAGGACTGTGTATGGAAGTAGGTTTCAGAGCGTTTTGATGCATATTATTCTATATGGTGATACCAACCGCTCTACTCTTTCTGGGTCACAGCTTCATAATTTGAGGTCATTAAGGAAAACAGCGCAAGATCAGATCAGAGTGAGGCCTTTCTTAAACCCAGAATACCAAAAATCAAGACAGTACTATTTAAAAATAAACTTAGGTTTGGCTTGCAGCGTGGTAGGCAGCTCCCACACTTCCACAGAGCAGGAAGGGATTAATATTCTCTCCCTGCAGGCGGGAAGGCAAGCTGCCACCCTTCCCTCTGTACCTGCCAATGCAGCCAGGGGAGGAAGGAGGGGAGGGTATTTGGGTGGATGGAATAAAGAAGAGAGAAGTCAGGGCCGGAACTGCTCTGTTGTGTGGAGGGATAATGAATGACGTCTAGGACAGAAACGGCCTAAGGGGATGGCCCCAGGTTATCATCGGGGTTGTTAAAAAGAAACTTGAAGAGTGGGCTGAGTCTGTTTATTTTTCTGGCGGCAGGCAACTGGAGGAGTTTTAACATGATCTTCATTTATCTTTGGGATTGTTGATTTTCACCATATCTGAATAGTTTAGCAGGTGTGCCCACCACTCCTCTGAATCTTTTTAAATCTTTTTTTTTTTTTCTTATACAATCAATTTATTGCAAAAGAGTTTTTAAAAATCTGTCTCTTGTTACTTGTGATTTCCCCAGAAGTGGTGGAGTGTGTGTGTGTCCTTGTGATGGGCTGACCTTGTCTGAATGCCAGTTGCCCACCAAGCCATTCTATCACCTCCCTCCTCAGCAGGATGGGGAGGGGAGAAAATAAGATGGAACAAAAACCCCAAACTCATGGGTTGAGACAAAAGGCAGTTTAATAGAAGCAAAGCAAAGCTGTGTGTGCAGATGCAAAAGAAAAAAATATTTATTCTCTACTTCCCACCAGCAGGTGATGTTTGGCCACTTCCCGGGAAGCAGGGCTTCGTACGCGTTGTGGTTACCCCCAGAGGACAAACAGAAATAACGAATGTTCCCCCTTCCCACTCCGTTCCCCTTGCTTTTATTCCTGAGCAGACGTCATATGGTATGGAATATCCCTTTGGTCAGTTTGGGTCAGCTGTCTTGGCTGTGTCCCCTCCCAAGATTTTCCTTCCTTCCAGTTGCCGATTGTCAGCCCCATTATCCCAGCATCAGAGCAGCCAGGCAGCAATCCGCTCACCTGGCTGGTGGCTGTAATCTTTCCGCATGTCTTGAAGCTCTGATGAAGTCAAGGGCCAGGTAGTCTCTGCTTCCTGTTTCAGTTCTCTCACTCCTTCCTCCAAGTTCCTCGTCAAAGGACCGTCTTCTTGAACAAATCTCTCCTCTTCCTCTGCCCATACTAATTGATGATATGGACCTGTTGTTCTCTTTGTCCACTCTTTGTTTTTCATTACTGGGGTGATTACTGTAGTTGTTGTTGTTTGGATCCCTGTCTCAACCATGGTGTCCTTGGATGTGGTCTGGGTCCCTGCCTCAACCACAGTCCTCTGAGAGTACAGAACTGTGGCTCAATAGGCACAGGCCAGGCCACAGTACAGTGCTAGAAGCTGCTGGTTCTCATAGGGGTAGGCCAGGCACCCCTCCATCAAGTGGCACGTTAGTTTGCCAGGGTTGTGTGCCTCTTCAGGTGTAAAATCCCAGGCTATGGGAGGTGATAACCGTCCTAGGAACCTGCCCAAATCCTTCCACACACCCTGCCACCCAGGGACTGGCCACTTCAAGGCACTTTTCAGTATTTCCTCACCCAAAGGTTGCCTTCTCTTACACCAGAACGAGACCAGATTCCACATAAAACATATATTCCAACAGTATTAGTAATAAACAGCTCACGTAAGGGTGAACAAGGACCTCGGGAGCCTGCATAATAAAGCCATCCACGTTAACTCTGGGTGGGAAAAGGGAGATGTATTCCCTCGTCTGCTCCACAAGATAGCTCCCCAGCACAGTAAGGCCACCAGTGCCAGGGCAAAGCACAGTCACTGTTTGTACCAGCACATTCCCGAGCTCCATCATCCTCCCCACAAAACAGCTCCCCCAGCACAGCAGAGCAGTGAAAGCCAGCGCGAAGCACACAGCTGTTCCTGTTATCAACGTGTTCCTCAGCTTAGCAAAAAACAAAGCCATAAGCAGTGCTACCAGCAAAGACTCTGTGACCAGCGCAGGAGCTCTCTGCTTAATAACTGCTGCAGCTGGAGCACCCTGAATGCAGAACTGCTGTTGTCTCAAGCCCCACATTGGGCACCAAAAAGACTGTGGTGGGTTGACCCTGGCTGGATGCCAGGTGCTCACCAAAGCCCACTCTATCACTCCCCCTCCTCAACTGGGCAAGGGGGGAGAAAAATATGATGAAAGGCTTGTGGGTTGAGATAAGGATGGAGAGAGATCACTCACCAATTACTGGCATGGGCAAAACAGACTTGACTTGGGGAAAAAAACAAATTTTAATTTATTACCAATCAGACAAGAGGATAATGAGAAATAAAACAAAATCTTAAAGCACCTCCCCCCACCCCTCCTTTCTTCCCGGGCTCAACTTCTCTCCCAGTTTCCACCTCCTCCCCCCAGCAGCACAGGGGGACAGCGAATGGGGTTGGGGTCAGTTCATCACATGTTGTTTCTGACGCTCCTTCCTCCTCAGGGGGAGGACTCCTTCCCCTGCACCAGCGTGGGGTCCCTCTCACAGGAGACAGTTCTCCACAAATTTTTCTGACGTGAGTCCTTCCCATGACTGACAGTTCTTCATGAACTGCTCCAGTCTGGGTCCATTCCATGGTGTGCAGTCCTTCAGGAAGGGACTGCTCCAGCGCGAGTCCCCCACGGGGTCACAAGTCACAAGTCCTGCCAGCAAACCTGCTCCATCCTGGGCTCCTCTCTCCACAGGGCCACAGGTCCTGTCAGGAACCTGCTTCAGCACAGGCTTCCCGCGGGGTCACAGCCTCCTTCGGGCATCCACCTGCTCCGGTGTGGGGTCCTCCACGGGCTACAGGTGGTCATCTGCTCCACCATGGACCTCCATGGACTGCAGGGGGACAGCCTGCCTCACCATGGTCTTCACCACAAGTTGCAGGGGAATCTCTGCTCTGGCACCTAGAGCACCTCCTCCCCCTCCTTCTTCACTGACCTTGGTGTCTGCTGGGTTGTTTCTCTCACATCTTCTCACTCCTCCCTCTAGCTGCAAAGTGTGCAGCTTTTTTTTCTCTTCCCCTTTTTTTTCTAATTCTGTTGTCACAGAGGCATTACTGATGGGCTCGGCCTTGGCCAGCGGTGGGTCCATCTCGGAGCCGGCTGGCATTGGCTCTGTTGGACACGGGGGAAGCTTCTGGCAGCTTCTCACAGGAGCCACCCCCATGCCCCCCAGCCCGCCGCTACCAAAACCTTGCCATGCAAACCCAATACAGTCCTGTTTAGGTTCCTTATGTACATTTATATACCTTGTATGAATGCAAACTTAAATAAATTTTATTTTTATTATTCCTTGCACAGCTTAGTTGTGGAAAATGATGGCACGCTTAGGACATCTCAAGGAAATTTTTATTCATTTTAGATGTCATGCTGATTTCTTGAATGATGAAAAGTACATCACTGAAGGGACATGCCTCACAGGCCTCATCTGTGGCAATCTCGACAGAGGAGCTCTTCCCCTGTTATCTAGTTTTTCCTGTCTTGAGAGGGTTTCACAATGAACACTTAATGTGAACAAAAGTGATGTAATCAAGTAAACTGGGCTGCACCAGATCTAGGATTACAAGATGGTGATGGTGTGGTTACACGGGCAGTGTGTGAGGGCTTGGTTACTCCTGTCGCTTGTGGGGACCAGGTTGGTTGGCCAGCGAGGTTGAGGAGAAGCATCTGTGTGCAAACAAGTGCAGCAAAATGGCCAGAGATCTGAAGTGACATTTCCAGCCCAGCACCCCAAAAGCCTTCTGAAAGTTTCTTTATTCTAGACTTTTTTTCTGGATTCCACATTTCCCCTTTTCCCCGTGAGAGCTGCAGCACTGGCACTTTATCCCTCCCCAGTGCTGCAGGAGGAGGAAAGTGCAGCTCCTCCCTTGACAGCGGACCTGGAGCCAGCCCATCAGGAGGATGGATGGATTTTGGGCACCATTTCAGTTCAGCTGTTTCACTCACGCACTTCCGACAGCGTGCTATCGATATGACCCAAATTTCTTTCCACCTGCCCCGTGCTCCTGTGTGTGGTTTCCCCAACACTTGACTGTGGCCGTTTATTTTGTCTTGATAATGAAGAGTGGGACTTAAATCCTTTAAAATATATTCCTTTTTTTTTTTTTTCTGTGAAAATGTTTAAAACAGGTTTACAGTATGTTTCTTTACCTTGTCAACTGTTTGTAATTTCTTACATTCCTCTGAGGTTGGCTTTATATTTTACTGTGTCTGTCTGGAATTCTTTGTGTTCTTTGTGGTTTTTACTACTTTTTGGGGACAGCAGCATCCTAGTGCCGCAGAGAGAGGTGCTGTGAACAAAGTCAGAGAGAGAGCCTGCAAGCCCCAAGTTAGGCAGCTGAATAACTATTCCCTATGGTCATGGCCTGTGGAGTCCCTTTGATTTAATGGCTATTGTAGGTGCTTAGAGTATCTCCTCCGGAGATCTGTGCCTTGTGTGGGACTCGTCAACTTATTTTTTTTTACTTTTTAGAGACAAGTACTGAGCACGTATTGCATCCAGAAGAGCAGCATGAATACAACTGAAAGAAGCATTCAATAACAAACCCCATTCTACAATAAATTTGGTGAGAAATCGTGTTAGCCAACTTGCTGCAAGTAGATTTCACCTACTGGTAGGGTTGCTTCAACTCAGACCCTGCTTTTTCTACTTATTGAACTTCTTTTTGAGATTTTGTTCTGTGTTCATTCATAGCCATGCCCTGAGGTGTTTGCACAAATGATGTTTTAGACATGTAGATCTGACTAATAACACACCCACCCATGGCTGGCAACCGAGCACTGCAGCCTGACACCGAGGGATGATCTAATCCTGGGAGGTATCTCTGTCCTGAAGGAAAGCAGGGAGGGAAGGGTGGCTTCTCCAGTGGGTAAGCCACACTCTGTGGCCCTTAAATTAGGACTTGCTCATCCAGTGAAGCACTGGGAGAAGTGTGGGGCCTTTTGATAGCCGTGGCTAGTTTGTGAAACACCTCCTGTACCATGCCTACCTGCAGTGGTAATGAGCAGTGAATACAACTCCTCAGTCTGACACTGCTCTTTCTGAGTTTTCAGAGATCTCTTCCTTTTACATAAATCTATTCAAGTTTATGGACAGGCCAGCTTAGAAACTGAAATTTTATATTTCCCAAAGATTGCTTTTTCCTGATGCTCTGATAATTTGTTCACTGCTGATCAGGAATGACCATCTCAAGGGGGAACCTCTAATTTTCTCCAGCAGGCATCTACGCCCCTGTAGGAATTGTCCTCAGCATCACCAGTTACTGCCGGCTGTGGCAAGGTGGTGTCTGTGGAAGGAAAGCTTGCCAAGAGGTGACCAAGCACATTATAAGTGCAAATCAAGAGGTGACCAAGTATATTATATGTGCAAATCAGGGATACCTCTGTGAAAGTCAGCAAAGTTAAAAAATCTCAGGCCTCTGCTGAGTTGTGTCATCCCCTGCACCCCCCAGAGCAGCACCTGAACTCACAGGGAAGAAACGTAGTTTCTGGTCCAGTTTCTTGTTTTCAGATATAACTAATATAAAGGTAGAAAGATGGGAGAATTTGGAAGGAGGACTCACAAGAAAACTAGCCTGTTGGATGAAGGCCTTCCTCATCTTCATCTGCAGTGGGTTGTCTTGTGACAGGAGGTGAGTGTACAACGGTCCAGTCTCTTAAGAGGGCTGTTACCTAATGTGCAATTCTGGATCCCTCACTGTTCAAGACAGGTTCGAGTCCTTTTAAAAATCCTGCCAGACTTTTCCCTTCATTGAACATCATAACTTGAGTTGCACTGCAGTAGGTGCAACCACCTTGAATACCACTACCTGTTTTTTTATTTGTTTATGGATTGGTGCTGTGGTATCACATGTGATACCTCCTAGGGAATTGCATAGCCCTGGGAACTTGGCCATGGGTACAGTGAGCTTTACTTTCCTAGCCATTTCCCTTCTTTTCTTGATTTTCCCTTCATGTACATTTCTCTTTGGGTTTATCCTCTGCGCAGCAGGCAGTGGCACTGGGTGGGAAGTTGGCTCCAGGGATTTGGGAGGGGATGGCTTGGGTGCAGCCTTTCCTTCCCTCCAGGGCTGCTGCGGGCACTCCCTCCAGTGCCGATCCCAACCTGCCAGCTGGGGTTTGGTGGGGAGAGGCCTCTGCTACACCCCGCTCCTGGCAGGTACGCTCTCCCTTAGGGTGTGCAGTGCCTCTGGCTGTGCTGACGAACCACTGCTTCCCTGTCAACAGGCAACACCAGCCTCAGCACTTTGCCTGCCTCCTTTGCAGTAAAGCAGAGAAGATAAGGGCTCCCTGGTTTATTTGCCTCTCTTGTGTCCTTTATAGTTCTGTGACACTAAGCCAGACCTCATACACATGTAACTCACTGCACTTGTCCCTTTACATTATAAAGGCACACAATTGTCTGTAAAATGGCTTAACAGGTACCTGTAAGTATATAATTAGCATTACATGGGCTCCTCATCTGTTTGTTGATGGGCTAGAACAAACAAGCACAACCTTCTGAATAGTGGCACCAGGCATGGGCTCTGTCTGAAAAAGAAAGCATTTGTCTGTCAGAGGCGAAGTGGACAGAGCAAGCCCTTGTTGTTGCCATCATGATTAACACGGAGAACCCCACTTCTGACTGCTCCTGGGGATGCCCTGTTTTCCTTGCAGACCTGCTTCGTAGGCAGAGCCTGAGGTTTTTTACTCTGGCCCAGGGTTTCTAGACAGTGGGCAGCCCTGCTGAGCAACTGAGTGACAGATCCTTGCCTGAGCCACCATAAATCTGGAAATCTGCAGTGCATGCACACATTAGCTACCTGGCATGTGCACAGCCAGCCTGAAAGTCCTGAGCGTTTCAAACAGTGTTGTTCTGCTTGTGTGAATCGATAGGGTGGTAAGCCTGAAGCATCCAGGATTGTGGATTTTCCATGCTCACTCATGTTATTCAACTTAGTCAAGCTAAGTAAAATGTATTCCTGACCTCTCAGATTTACTGAACGTCCACAGGTCTTTTATGCAGAGTATGTGCAATCAGTCTGGACGCTTCCTGAAATGTTGGGTTTGTAATGCAGGGTCTATAGAGCTCATTCACACATATTTCCATCTGGGAAATCCCAGAGAAGGCATTATGGCAGCCTGACTGTTAATTTAATTTTCTGTCCTTAAGGCCATCTCAACTTGCCAGCAGTCATGGTTTTATCCTCTGAAAAGAATTTCTGAAATTTTGCTGGGCTAACCCTAATTATTTGTCAATTTAATGTTTGCATTCTTTTTTGACTTGTCTTCAGAGCAACTAATAGGACACTGCTCTCAGGACCCAGGAGTGCCACCAAGCACCCAGAGGTAAGTGCTTTTCTGGTTCTGTTCCTCGTTCACTTCATATCTACTGCTACACTTTTTTTTTTTTTTCTTGAATTTACCGGGCTCATTTTCAAGCTGTCTGCCATTCTAGCAGTAGCCAAAGTTAGGTGGCATGCTGCTAGAACCTGCCCTGAATGGGGAGTCACTGGTGAGGCCAGGCTTGGCTGGTGACCTCAAATGGTATAGTGCCACCATGAACAACAACATAGGGAAGCTCGCCACCTCATCATACACGTGGGCCTGAGGAGACTGGGCTGTTTCCAGTGTTAAATATAACATGGGTGAATTCAAGGGTGTGTGTCACGTCACGCAACAAGGAGTGTGAATCAGATCATGTAGCAGTGGGAGGAAAAGCCCCTGTGGGTGCCCTTGAGAAGTGGCTCCTGGAGGATCTGGGTGTGGGTGTATTCCAGGCTGGGGTGCAGCATGCAATGAAATGAGGTTGCCCAAGGGCAAAGTGGGCAGTCCTGGGTCTTCCTAGGTGTGTTGGGCCAGACGGAGTGCCTTGCCAGCATGTCTGTGCATGTGCACGTGGGTACAGAGCTGTACATGGACTGCAGTAATTTGGCAGGGGCTGTGTGTGTGCAGTGTGGGGAGGGGCCAGCCCTTGGTGAGGGTGGGAGCTACGCAGTGAGAAACTCCTGGGTGTATCGTGGGAGATCCCGGAAGAGAGTGGGATTTCTCCTTGCTAGAGGAGATGGGGTTCCTAGCTGCAAAGCCCCATGGAGCAGCACCTCATCATCAGTGTGAGAAGGAAGGGGAGGTGACAGTCAGAGGGGAGGTGGCACCTCCTCCCACCTGTCAAATGGAAATGGGAGCTTGGCCATCGTTTGCGCTGTGTGTTTGGATTTCAGGCCTTGCAGGCAGGCACTGTCCCTTACTGTTTGTACAGTCCTTGGCTGGGTAAGTTCTGACCTTTGCCGCGGCACCCAGGCACCTCTGCAGTACTAATGAGCAATAACAGACCCTGCAATATTAACTCTTTCTGTGCTCTCTACAGCAACCCCTAGCTGCATGGTCAAGCAGGCTCACAGAAGAAGGAAAGGTAGAGCAGGAGAGTAATTCTGTTTGGATACGAAGTAAGGGATGCAAGTGCCCACTGCTCAGCCACTGCATGCATGAATGGTAGCAGAAATTAGTTTCCTGGAGGCAGCTTAATGAGATTTGACCAGTGACTGACTAAAGCACAGTATGGAGATGTTTGTAGGACGAGGGGGGCATCTGCAAATTGGTTTCTGAGGGTCTGTGTAATAGGAAGAGTTTTTAAAACACTAGAGAGTTTATATCTGGAAGTGTGAGAGGAGGTGGAAATTTGACTAAGGAGTGAAAGTGGAATTAAGGAGATTTAGGAGCCTGATTGCCCTGACACAGTCAGGATAGCATCTCCTCCTCTGAGCCACATTTCTATAAAACCTGGATGGTTTCATATCTCTGAAATACCAGGTCAATTAGGTTCATGATATGCTTGAAGGGAGCATGAACTCTTGGCAGGAGGAACTCCAAGCCCTTACTTGCAATGGCCTTCAAGGGCAAGTAATTACACTTTGCTCAGTTTATGTGTCAATATTTCACAGAATTAATGAGATACCTCTCTACTGAGTGTATAGGTACTCTGCCCTTTAAGATTAGCTCGGGAAGGACTGATTGCCTCTCCTCCCAAAAGTTCAAATTCCCCAATACTATCAGAAGGTCTTTATTTTCCTTCCAGCTAAGCCAAAGTGGTATGAATTCAGTGAATTACAATAAGCGAGACACTCCCTAGTGCTATTTTCAGTCACTTTTCAGATTAGATCAACTTGCCCTTTCATTTGAAATGAGAGTGATCCATTTTTATGTGTTTGTTGCACTCCCTGTGTTACTAACATGAGAAAATCAATAACAGGGCAGTCAGTCATTTCAGTGTTGTGCTTATTATGGCTAATGCCTCATATTCTCTCATTGAGGGAGTTCAAAGATGTGGATTCTTGAGATACTAATGACAGAGGGCTCTTGAGATAAAAGGTGAAAAGCAAAGGAGCAGAAAGGAGGGAAAATAAGCTGGTTAAAGTAAGGTGCTGCCATTATTTGACATATTGTCTATAAGTAATTTTTTGATGAAGCAGAGGATTTGGGCACTGCTGGTTGCATTCATTCTTTTCTGTTCTTCATACAAACACACATCCATCCATCTTAAATTTTATTTTGAGTCTATGTGCACATCCTTTTTGATCTGTTGTTATTTTGAAGATGTGCTCATTAAAAACCTAAAAATCCACATAGCGCTCCATGAAGGACAACTGATAGCTTCAATCTACTGGAACCATCTGGAATGCCCTTCCCCATCCTGGCATCTCAGAGGAAGCTTTTGGGATGCTTTGTTGTCCTAGTTTTTAGAAATTTATTAGGCAACAAGTTGGCTTACTGGCTTTTCATCTAGATACCAAATGTTGTGGGTCCTGATTTGGATTCTTTGTGCACATTTTATGGATGCAAACTGAAATAAAATATTTTTTTTAATAGAAGATAAGAGACAGAGAGTGCCTGGAATGTCACCCTAGACATGGGGTGAGTCCCAGCGTGACCCAGGGCCTGCCCACTTGACTTCTTTTTTGAAAAAAAAGGCTGTTCACATTTCCCTACATTATCTGCTCCCCAACAGTGATAACATTTTGGGGTGCTACAGAATGACGTGCAACATTTACTATTCCAGTTAGCTTTGCTATATGGTTGTAGGAGAAAGAGAAACATCAAACCAAAAAAATCTACACCTGAATTCAAAGTTCTTTGGGTGGAGAAGCAGTCTGGAATTCAGGATTCTGTAAAAGCAGTAAAGACACCATCATGCATTGCAGTGGCCCTTCTTTACATCTCTCCTATTAATTAGCTCTGTCTTTTCCTTATTCCTTTTCATACTGTCATTGGGCAATCTGATGGTTTGCTCTTGTTATCTGGTGCTCTTTGAATGGAAGGCACAGTTCAGCTTTCATCTGAAGATGCCAGTTCCTATTTCTGTCTCTTTTTTCTCTTCACATCCTTTAATACTTCCTGGTGGTTGCTGTTCCATAATCTTTTTTCTTCCTTTTTTGCTTGTCTCCTAGGTTATTTAGTTCCATTTGATGCAGCTAAGAATATGCACCAAAGTGCTTGGATTTAGATACATAAGGTAAATCACTTAATACAAACACATAAAGAAGTGATGTTCTTCAGAGGTACATTTGTTTCCAAACAAGAGAAGAAACTTCTGAAAATCAACTTTTTTATTTTTAATGGATCACTCCTACTTTCTGGAAAACATGACTGGATCTTTTCCTCATGGGCTTGCAACAAGGAAGGAGTTGTGTGTGAGACAGAAAGAGAGAAGAGGGAGGTAAAGTAAAGCCCATTCTTTTATTTTCTTTCCTTTTTCCCCCCAAAACCAGTCAAAGAATGTCCAAATGTGAAAAGTTCAATTAAGATTTGAAAAGCATAGGTAGCCATATATAGGCTGCAGCTCCTGGCTTTTACCTGAACTTATCTCAAATGAAGAGCCTTCTAGCACCTGGCAGTTGAATTGTATATCCTTGACAGGAGGCAGATGAGGACACCTTTCCAGTCGTACAGCTGGATACTTGGATGATCTTTCTTATCTCTGGTCAGGAGTATATCAGGTCTTACTGTAAGAACCAGCACCTGGGTGCAGAAATCATCACTGACTTCTGGTGTTTGGACTGGGGGATGAACTGCAGTCTGGTCCTTCACAGGCTCAGCTCTGCTCTTCAGTGTTACTGCCTATGAGACAATGGTGGTGGCTTGGACCACCAGGTCCATACGATAAAATGGAAGCCCAACCTAAATGCCTCCAGCCTCTCACCTGTAGGGTGGAGGGTGTTGGGACACCACCAGGGAGCACCACAGACCAGAGCAGGTTGCATGAGCTCCCCAGAAGAGCTGGTGAGAGACATGGAGGTGGGCTGCACACCATGAGGATATTTACAAGCTTGAACTTGAGCATAGGCCTGGGTTTGTGCGGCATGATGCATAGAGGTAGGGCTAGGAGCACAGAGTCATAGTGGGTACCAAGCTCTCCCCTGCAGAAATCATGCTAAGGAGGTCAGCAGCATCCTTTATTCTAGCATGCTTGTTCCCTGCAACTGTTGGAATCCTGAGATGATGTAGGGTTAAGAGGAGGTTAGGTCAGGTGAAGGCTAGCGTTACAGATGGCACAGGAATTAGCTGTCATCTACCATTAGATATGAAGTGATAGGGCATAATGAGTGTGATTAGTGGCCTACCATAACAAAGTGGAGTAAGTAAAGAAAGGTATTACAACAAGAGTAGGAAGTCTTGCAGTTTGGGTAAGTATGCTTTTTCTTGGCTCAGTTAAAAGTCCTTTTTGAAGCTGTAGTTACTGGTGATGTACTTCTCTGGTTGAAAAGCAGAACCTCCTAAAGGGTTTTGGAGAAAACAACACAATAATTGCCATGACCTACCCATAACAGGGGGTTGTTCCAGGAGTAACAGATGAAATGGAAAGGCAAAGGCTGGCTCTCTTAAACCGGTGACATATTCACAGGCCAGAACTGTTGCTGTACAAGGCACTCCGCAAAAATCAGATTAGTACATTGGTAACTTTCTTCTGTTTTGTGCAGAAAAAGATCAGAGTATGATTCAGTTCCTGGCTTGGATTAAAGCCCAGGTTTGAACTGATATGTTAGTTAAAAAATATATCATACAATTGCTCCTGTAAGTTTGTTTCTTCTTTTGGGAGTCTTGAAATAGGGTGTGAATTCAGAGGAACCTCAACAGGCTGGAGAGATAGGCAGAGAGGAACCTCATGAGGTTCAACAGGGGAAAGTGCAGGGTCCTGCATATGGGAAGGAATAACCCCATGCACCAGTACAGGTTGGGGGCTGACCCCCTGGAAAGCAGGCCTGCGGAGAAGGACCTGGGAGTCCTGGTGGACAACAAGTTAAATATGAGCCAGCAGTGTGCTCCTGTGGCCAGGAAGGCTGAAGGTGTCCTGGCTTGTATTGGGAAAAGTGTGGCCAGCAGGTCGAGAGAGGTTCTCCTCCCCCTCTACTCAGCCCTGGTGAGGCCCCACCTGGAGTATTGTGTCCAGTTCTGGGCTCCCCAGTACAGGAAGGACATGGAACTCCTGGAGCGTGTCCAGCGAAGGCCAACCAAGATGATTAAAGGACTGGAGCATCTTTCATATGAGGAAAGGCTGAGGGAGCTGGGCCTGTTCAGCCTGGAGAAAAGATGACTCAGAGGGGATCTGATTAATGTTCAAATGGGACCAGACTTCTCACTGGCACCCAACAATAGGATGAGAGGCAACGGGCATAAACTGCAGCATAGGAAGTTCCACCTGAACATCAGGAAGAACTTCTTTACTGTGAGGGTGACTGAGCACTGGAACAGGCTGCCCAGAGAGGCTGTGGAATCTCCCTCCCTGGAGATACTAAAAAACCGTCTGGACAAAATCCTGGTTCATCTGTCCTAGGAGTCCCTGCTTGAGCAGGGTGGTTGGACTTGAAGGAACCTTCAGAGGTCCCTTCCAACCTCAACCAGTCTGCGATTCTGTGATTCTGTGTCCCTGCTCATGGCAGGGGGGTTGGAACTAGATGCTCTTTAAGGTCCCTTCTAACCCAAACCACTCTATGACAATTCTATGAAAGGGTTAAGTGTATCGGGAGATTGCCAGCCACTGGTCTGACTTTAAAACAAGGTGCTGGAGGGCATATCTTAACTTGACATGCTGCATTGTTAATTTACAGTTTGGGTGTGGAGGGACCTGCCTTCCCTTCTTTGTAATCTATGCAGGTGTGCACAGGACTTCAAAGCCAGTTGCAGTGGAGCTTATGTCTGTGAGAAAACCTCATCTGAACAAAAATGTGCTGGGAGATGTGAGCTCCAGCTCCCTTGTGCAACTGCCTGCAAGCCAGTTTGTAAATGTGCATTTCTGCTGGATGTTGTCTATGCAGAGGGGTTTTATCCCTCTTTATAGGCCACAAGTCCTATTAGGTCTTATGCTACAGTGAGATTTTAAAATTCTTTTTTAAAATATGTTTGAAATCACATAAGCACACTAGTCACTTGCTCTATTTTTTTTTTCTCTGCTTCCAGATAACTCATGAAATACTCTGTATTTCCAACAATGTTTTAATTAGCAGTATTTTTAGGCATCTCAGAGGAGAGAGTTTTAACCCAAAAACTGATCACAGACTTTTCACACTGAGAAATCACTACTGATTATTTGTCACACCACCCTGGGCAGCTAAAAGCTATTCTATTGGTCTGGAATGGTCAGCTAAAGCTCTTTAAACCTGGAATAACTCAAACACATAGAAACAGCCTGTAGTGGGTGGTGAAGCAGAAGTGCTGGTGGTCCTCCAGACCCCATGTGCAGTTGTTATTTGTAGGAAGTGGGGCTCTCAGTAGGTTTGTCAGGGCAGAGACTGCAGTTTTGCCCACACAGGTACCTAGCCATTAACATTTCACAGTTGAGCAGAGCAGAGATCAGTCTGTCCCATTTTTTCTCCTGCAAGTTGGAGGGAAGAGCCTTCAGCAATGTGTTCAGAATTGCTAAGTTGTTTTTTTTTCCATCTTTGACATGGATATAAAAAAGTTACAAGGAAATTGTGTCAGTTAAATTGGACTTCAGAAATTTTGCTGATTTGTTTAATGGCTCCAGTACTTCATTGTTGCTTATTATTGTGATCACAGTTATGGAAAGAATAATAGTGATTGATTCCTTATGGCTCTGCTTTGTTCGGTGGTTTCTTTTACAGCTTTCTCTGTCCATTCTAAATTTTCACTTATCAATTTTTTTTGAGCTCCCCAATGAAATTCAGCATTGCTGTGTAGGAGAGGGTACTACAGCTGTAGTTGTGCAGCAGAGAACATTACTCTGTCAGCGTTTTTAGATTTTTGGTGTTTGGCTTTGGTCTGATGCAGAACGAGACTTGCACCTTTCAAGTGCCTTTGGGGAAAAGCACAAGGGTAGCAGTCCCTGATGGCCAGGTAGGATGGGCCACTCTCATGCTGCATGAAGGACTGGTGAGGCACAGGGTATCTGAAAATGGCCTGTGAAATGCTTTCTGGCTCCAGCTGTTGCTAATGCCTGGCTGTAGACATAGCTGGGAGCTGGCATGAACTGTCAGTATTTTTAATTAAAATGTTTGTAGCTATAACAGTAAAATTATGAGTTTGTAAAACAATTGTTTCATATAACTTTATATTTATATCCTCTTTCTGCAATTCCCCTCATCTCCTAACCACTAAAGACTAATGGAATACAGAATGGCCTGGGGATTTTTGCTTTGCTTGTTTTGCAGAGGTCATGAAGCCCTTGTAAAAAATCCATGCTAGTGCTCACAGTCCTCCTTTGGGACAGAAGAGGTCCAGACTGAACTTGTTGCTTTACCACATTTAAATACATGGGCTTTTCCTTGTCCAGGGAAGGAACTAAAGCCCATGATATATGTATCTCAGGTGAATTATTCAATGTACCAAGCTATTAAGTCTCTCCCGTAGGAGCAGTTCCATTTTGAATTAAATATTCATTAGGCCAGAGAGAGAGGGGAGTTACTCTTTCATGAGCATTCAACCATAAAATGTCCCTAAAGCCTCTGCTGTTAATATTCATCCCATTACTCATGAATGGGACTGATGGACAGGTTCCTTCATCTACCCAGTGTGCCTTATTCTTATAAAATTGGTGTTCTTACAGTCTTTGAATCTCTGGAGAGCTTACAGGGATTGCGTGATGCTAAATAGATTTAAGAATGTGATTTCTGTGAGTGGGAGCTTAAATCACTGACTAGCTTCTTGTGGAATTTTATGGAAGCCTTGAAGGTGGTCAGGATCAGAGTTTTAAATGGAAACTCAGCATGGAAAACAGAACCCATCCAGCTAAAATGACAACCTCAGAGGATGCAGATATCACTGAACTGGTCTGGGACTAGAAGACTGCCTAGAAAGATAGGTAAAATAAAAATAAACTGTGGATTAGGCTCCATAGCTTGGTCTTTTGGGGGACTTCAGTTTATCATTGTCAAAACCCTACATTAATTGGTGCAGATGTCCTAGTTAGGGAAGATCGCAGCTTGTGGGTGTGCACAGCCTGCCTGGGACAGTGCCCGGGCTCCAATTGTGCATGTTCTTATCTGTTACTTTCTGCTGCTGGTGTCAGATGAACACAAGTTGTCTCTTTTTAAAGGAACCATCCAATGCAAATGACTGTGACCTTTACAAAGGAAAATACTTCCAAGTCCCTGATTTATTTATTTTTTTTAATCTTCAGAAAAATTAATTAACAAAAATTAAAAATATTAGGAGGGGAATTAAGAGGAAGATATAGAAGGAAATAAATGTAGAGAGAGAAGTCAAGAGAGAAAAGGACAAGAAGGAAATTAATTTTGTTAACTACAGCAGGTCATTTACTCCCAAAATGTTACCTATTTATGCCAGAGCTGTACAGCTAACAGCTTTTTTGTTGAAACAGGTTGCATATTCTCCTGTCCAATGGTTGCTAACTGCCTTCTAAATGTGAGGACTAGGCAGAATATCAAGCTGCAATTAAAAGTAAGAATAACTTCACGCCTGTCAGTTACAACACTAAATATCCCCGTGACAAGCAAGAGGCATTAACTTTTTTCTTGTGTTTGCAGTTGAGATGAATAAAAAGTACGTGTCTTTTTCTCTTACCCTAAACTCAGAGCTGGCTAGGAGAGAAAGGGTCCTAGCTACAGCAACAGAGAGCGGGCAGGGAGCAGGAAGAGAAACAGTAAAGCCTGTGAGGAAAGGTAGCAAGGAAGCTTGTGGAGTGAGACAAACAAGAAGCCCTTTCTGAATGGGATCCCGGACTGACGAGAGAGGCGGTTTGCTGTGACGTGAACATGGCAGCAGATCTTTTCTGTGCTGTGGAGTGTTCATATGTGTACCAGTGAACAGATTGTTTGGATCTAGGAAGGGAATTTCAGTAGTAAAGTTGAGTGGAGGTAAAGATGCAGATGGAGAGCATTGGCAGAGGTAGAGTCAACGTGGCAGAGTACAGGGGCTGGACTACAGGGGTGGGTGAATTGGTCCTGGGGGATCTGCCCTTTAGCTCATTTCTACTGTATTTCAAGGCATGCCCAGCAGTGTGACGGGCCCCACTGGTCTCAGCAGCTCCAAGAACACTGAGCACTTGTGGCCACGGCTGATTAGGGTATCTCAGAAGATTAGTGTCTTCCACTGGGTGCATTATTTATTCTTTGCTCACCAGCAGTCACATGGATCAAAGGGACTGAAAGTCCATCTCCCCATGGAGAAGCCCCCATCTTTCTTTGCAATTCCCTGGGTGAACTGCACTTTGGGGTTACCTGCCCACTTGCTGCTCTCTCCCAGAGGCCCCTCTGGCTCTGCTAGGCCACTGCTGAGAAACCCCTCAGCTAAGATCAATCCAGGCACATCTCATGTTTAAAAATAATTTACAAATGTTGCTCATGCCTCATGAGATTTTCTGAAAGGCTTTGCAGACAAAAGTCAGCAGTGGATGATGGTAATACATGGAATAATATTAAAATTAGAGACACTGTGAAGCTTGGAAGATGCTATGCTTTTAAAATATTTAACAAGATACTGTTCTCTCTGCTGTGACTAGCCTATCCATGGAATGCACTTTCACAAGGTGCAGAGCTATGTTAGACAGGAAACATATTTTACTATTCAGTTTCCTTTGTGTGACCCCTTTGACCACTTGGGAATTAGCCACGTGTGAAGATAGGAAATGCAAAATGGAGTGCATTGGGGGAACAGCGAAATTTGAGACCTTCTCTTCTCTAGGTTTCCCTTGTGGCTATGGGTAATGTGGGACCTGGGGTTGGGAGCTGCAGTGCTCAGCTTTGCTTTTGTTCATGGTGGCAGAATGTGAGATATTTTGGTTCTGAGTGAGAATGTCTTGATGGAGGAACTAAATCTTCTATTAGAGGCAACTAAGTTTTAGGAAAAAAACAACCAACAAAACAAAACAAATAATAGGATTGTTACCCTAAGCTATTTTTCCATTGGGAAAATAAAATAAAACAGATTTTTTTTTTGAGCAATTTTGTGTCCAATGCATCAGTACAGAACATTTAGACCTATAATTTTCAGGAAATAGGCATAAATTAGGAGCCTAAAATCAAAATTAGGGACCTTAGTGTTTTGTCTGATGTGGGTCTATAAATACAAAGTCATAAATGGACAATTGAGGAAACTGTCCTGATTCTGAGCTAGGGAGATTTGTTTTTCTGTTAATCTCTACTGACTTCGCTGGTCTTACTGAACTTCAAGAATCCCATGAAAATGGCATGGTCATACTGAAGCACTTTCAGAGGGCACACAGCTGCTCGACCACCATTGTCTCATCACAGCCCTGGTCCTCACTGTCCAATTGAGCTCAATCTAATTCTAAGTCTTGTTTAATAATAACCCCTGATTTATTGTACTTGATTCCCACAGGCCTGATTTCTCCACTGGCTTGCACACTGCAAGGTCCTCCCTGTGTGCTGGTGGTTTTCACCCAGCTGTAGCTGGCAGCAGGCTTACAGAGCTGGGAGAATTAGTCTGATACTTAGTTATTGGCTCTGCCTTCTAATTCCCTTCTGTGAGCTGGTCCCTGATTTGGATTCAGGCCACAGCCCAGTACAAATAGGAATTAAAAATAATAGATTTATCTTAAGAACATGCCTCCTTCCAACATAACAGATTCAGGCCACAGCCCAGTACAAATAGGAATTAAAAATAATAGATTTCTCTTAAGAACATGCCTCCTTCCAACATAACAGACAGATGTCTTAACTTCCTCTGCATCCAACACTTTAGGTGGAAATATGGACTTGCCATCTAGTCCCAGCTCTTGCGAGATTTCTTTTTTAAAGGTTTTTATATAATTATTATTATTCTCTAGCTTTCCTTCCATACCTTCTCTGGTTCTCTTAAGAGCTCTGTGTTGCTAGTAACTGTGAAGTCATGGTTACTCCAAAATATGACTTTTTTCTGGCTTCTGTTTGTACTGTGTTGGAAAACTGGGTGAAAAATGCCTTTTCTTATAGCAAAGGACTGAACAAGCTCCTTGGGATCTTTGCAAGGTGCTCCCTTCACCGAGGCTTACAGAGGCATGCACTCATCTCCTGAGGATGCTGGGCTGCAGCCAAGGAGAAGTTGGACTGATCATGGGTGTGTAGAGCTTAGAGAAAGCCCAGGAAAAACACTGGACTATGGCAGCCTAAGTACCTGCCTACTAGCTCTAAGTACCTGTCAGAACTAACCAGCCAAAGCCTACTTTCAAAAGAGTTTTTTCTTATGGAATTCTGCACTCTGGAGACAATAACATATGCAATACAGCAATAAAAAATTCACGTCACAACAGCAACTCATAAAACTTATTCAAATGAAACAAAAAAATAAAACCAATGCTGAATGGTTATTTTAAAATGCAGCAAACAGAAGGGCATACACATTTTTTTATTATCCCAATGCTTCATTAAGTAAATAAAAAAAATCTGCATGATACTACTGCCTGGTTTTATTCCCCTGCTACCAGGTCAGGACCTGATGTTCTTTGCAAGACTTTGATTAATGATATTTCATGCTTTCCAGGAGAAGATGTTGCATACCATGCAGCGGTCCAGTCTCCAGGAAGGTGGAAGTTCCAGACATACACATGTGCCATAGAGCAGTGCTGAGTGCTTGTCTGAAGAATCTTCTCAGCAGTAAACTCTGAGTGTCAGGGATATTTTTGTTTCTTTAAATTCCTCTAAATAATAATTTAAAAATCCACCTTTTTTTTTTTTAATGTAGAAACAAAGCTTTAGGCAAACAAGTGTTAAGGAAAAGCAAGAGGAGATAAAAATGCAACTGGGCTATACAGAACAGTCTGTAATGCATCATTACACTAGAGATACATCCCCCTGGAAGCAGAACCATGGCTCCTTTACCTGCAAGTGACAAACCCCATCAGCTGTGTTACAGAAATAACAAGCAATAAGAAAGGAAACAGGCTCAAGATATTTTACTACAGTGTCTGGTTCCAGTGCTACAACAGTTACCACTGAGAGAGGATGATTAATTGAACCGAGCACTAGCAGCTTGTACAGGCGCAGTGACGCTTTGGCAGTCCCAAGGGCAGCCTCCCAGGGTCCCAAAAATCCATTCAAGGGGAAAAAAATAATGACTTTGCCCTTTTGCGCCTGGAATCCGGATGTCTGGCAGAGGGGGCAGGGGCGGAAGGGAGTTGGAGCTCTGCATTGTCCTTCGCTGCTCGCATTGCTGACACACCGCGATATCCTTCTGCCGTGCAGATCCCTTTCAGCTGCCTGGTCCTACCACCTTTGGCTATAGGAAGGGCTGAACGCTTTCCCATGTAGCACCCCAGAACTCACCTCCCCCTACCATTGCAACTGAAGAAATCTCATGTTTACAGCACTTTCTAAAACATATGGGCTTGATATTAACCTCGATTTTGAGGGTCTCCCTGGTTTAGACTTTTTTCTAACTTGCATTACTTGGGCACTCTCACCTTTGCAAATCCATATTGTGTAGTACTGCCACAGCCTCCTGGGTTTTTGCTGTTGCAGGTGCTGGAGAGCAGCTCACCCACCACCCACTTGTGCTTTCTCCCTCCCTCTATCCCCAGGAGCCATGACCTGCACAATCTTGACTGCCAGCAGCATCTGCTCGTCTTTGCAATCCTCCCTGCTCTGCCAGGTCCCTCACCAGCATCACTGCAGCCCTGCTCCAATTCCTGATGGTCACCAAGATGTTCACTTCTATGTAAATTATTTCTGAGCATTCAGGGTCTTCTGAACAGGGGCTGCAAGCTGGAGAGGCCCTGAAGGACAGTTTGGTTTTGTGTACACCTCAAGTCAAGGAGAGAACCCCCACACCCACAGGGGAATTGTGTATGAGAAGACAGCTGGGGTCAGGGCTCTGCAGCTCCAGTGGCAGCATCTCACTGCTGATAAAGCTTGAACCACATTTTTGTGCACAAGTCATGGGAGCGTATAGCAGCACTGGTGGAAATGAGCTGCTGTAGGTTTAGTTTCAAGCTATATTTTGTTCAGGGTTTCTAAGGGGTGGTTGCAAATATAAATCTTCGCCCTTGGCTGTGGGAGGGCTTGTGAATTGCATTAACCACTGCTTACAATCACATTTTTCCCTTGCTGAGCGAGGGTGTGGGGGGAGTTTGCTAAAGAGGCGTCATCAAAGTGAAAACACCATAACTCATTTTCAGTCAAAAGAAAAGCAGTGCTGCCCATGGCCCCTCAAAGGCAGGCTGTGGTTCTGCAGCTGGCTCCTGCTGCTCAAGATGGGTATCCCACTGCCGGCCAATGCAGCCTTCCCACAGGACTCGGGGCAGAGGCACCAGATCCCCTGTGCTGAGCATTAGATGAGCGTTTTTTGATCCCATCTCATGCCCTCTCCGCGTGTTTGCTTGCGCCTCATACGTTTGGGTTACAGTGACACCACCATCATCCCTCCCAGCCATCTGCTGAGACCTGCTGGGATCATTTGGTGTCTCGGGTCTGCTTAAGATGGAAATACTTCTGCACAAAGCAGTGATGGGGACATGGGCAACCATAATAGAACACTTGCTCCAAATCATCCAGTCATTTAATTGAATCTCTTTGCTCCACAGTTATTCCAGGTTATGGGTTTTCCTTTTGGTTCTCTCTCTGCTACAGAATTACTCTGCAAAAGTTCACATCTCTCTTCACATCCTCCCATGTGTTTTGCAATTCGTAACAGCAGTGAGTAGTGGTGGCCTGTGGTTTTAAAGTCTCTGTGTGGTAACAGTAGTCAGCAAATGTCATTTTTTTTCAGTCTGTGATCTGTAGTGCCATGAGGATATTTCTGTATGGAGCAGTTTCAATGGCCAACTCCCTTTAATAGTCATTATTTATAGAAGTCCTGCCTTGAGACACACTCTTTTACCCCTACTTTTGTATTTTTTGAATATGTTTTCAGGATATTCTTTTTAGCAAACCAAACAGATATGGTACATAAATGAAAGGTGACCTTTATGGACAAGGAAAGAGTTCTCATGAATTGCAGGAAGTAATAGACTATATGGGAAGATCACCTTCTGCTCTCTTTTTTATATGTACAGCATTTCCCCCATACTCCATGACTGTAAAACAGAGCCTTAAGCACTACCCAGAAGCAGACTCCTGAGTATTTAATATTATTCAGCTTTACACAGTTCCCTGCCTTTGTCCTTAGACAAAAGGCTGCAGTCTATTAAATTTGTCTGCTCAATTTGAAATGAAGGCCATATTAAACAGACTTCATTGTGCATTTCTATAGATAGAAAATGCTTTGGGGGTTATCGGAATGCCTGCTGCAGCCATCTACTGCTTTTTGGTATAAGTAAATGCCTATTTAACCAGGCTTTGCAATGGAGTATTATTGACAGGGTAGCATTGCTCTTTTCATATCCATATTTCCATTATTTCACCTATTCTGCATGTTTTTTGAAAAGCCTTAAAATCCAGCCTCCAGCCTCTGATATATACCTCCCAGGCCTGCTCTTCTCTCTCACCAACTCCGATATCTTCCTGATTTCCTTTGTTCACACACTCCCACCTCCCAGTAATCTGGCTTTTCCCTTATGACTGCTCTGCATTACAGACATTCATTTACTTCCAGTCATGCTATTTTTCTTCATCCTGTGATTGTTGCCTCAGTGTCTGGCTAAACCAGCCCAGCTCCACCTGCCAAAACTTCGTGCCAGGCATATCCTCTCCTTTCAGATAAAATGGCAGAAGCGCTCCGCTCCTCCCAGGCTGGCAGGAAGGGGCTCTCATCTATTCCTCCCTGCGAGCAGTGGGTACCAGGAATTGTCTGCTTAGTGCCTCTCCCTCCCTGCTACTGGTAAAATGTGTTTCATCCCTTTTCCACCCTCCTAAGAGCCAAATAATATTTGAAGAAACTCTTATCTGTCCTTTTCCCCCATATCTGTGTTGTCATGGGTAGAGCTTGTTGAAGTACTACCTCTGGGAAAACTAGTATTTTTGGGTAGGTTAACCTTCTCTTCTGACCTAACCCTCCTATTTGTTATTCATGCTGTGAGCAGGGAGACACAAGAACAGGCTTCAGAGTACGGGATATTCATGACAGAGTCACTCGTGCTGCTTGTTTTTCAGATGTATGGATTGTTTATCTACGGGCAAGGATGTTTGATCCTTGGTAAGAGGCTGTGCTTTCTACTGAGAATGAAGTTTGCAGATGAGAATCACATTCACAAAAACGTCCAAGCCCAAAAATGGAATAGTGAAAAACGAGGAAGAAATAATGCGCATCTAGTATGAAATTTGAAGCTGTGCTTTTACTGTCCAGCTGACACGCTTACATGCAAGCAACAGCAAGGACAAAAGCAGTGAGGCATATTTGTGAAATTATCACAAGCAGCAACTTTCACATCTTCCAGAGACACTATTCCACATAATGTTCTATAACGTTTCCAAAAGTTTTCCTCCTTGACTCTTCAAAGTGTCATCCTGACCCACGTACACCTGTACCCAGGTCAGATTCGCGAGAACCACACATACCACTGGTCACTGGTTTAAGTAAATGTTCTTCATTCTTAGTGTCTACTTTCCTAATGCACTAATGTGAGGCAACTGCGAGAACTGGTCTTGGTATATCAGATTTTGTAAAACATTTTCAAATCATCTTCTCAATGTGCACGTATAACAGCCATGCTTTCCTGGGCTCATCTGTCATGGCTGCATGCTCAAAGCTACAACTTCTAAATGCGAACTGCTCAGTGGCATAAATCCCCCGTGACACAGTACGGAGCCAAGTCCAAAAATCAAGAATATCAGATTTATTCCTTTCATTGTGAAATGCTCACTTTCAAAAAAATAATTAAAAAAAATTCCACAAAACCTGAACCAAATCAAACCAAACCAAGCCAAACCAAGGGCATATCAAACAATTTCTGAAAAAAAAAGTCATATAAAATTGTTTAAAAAATGACTTTATTATGATGTGCTAACAATGTTGATCTGGGGAAACATTGCTGAAAAAGATAGAAAGTTGGACCTACGTTTTGGTGACGATTTCTTCTACTTTTTGCTAGCACTCCCATTAACTGAAATGACACCTTCTTCAAGTGTGGTGTTTCCTATTCAATTTACTTGATGAAAGTGTACTAAACCCACAGTTGTTCTGGTTCAGCAGAGGAACTGGTTCCTAGAAGATAAGAAGTATTGGCATGAGGCCCAGCAGATAGAATATTTTTGCATACTTTGTGCAAAAGCACACACCTGGTGCATTTAGGTACATTTTAAGTTGTAATTTCTTTGTTCAGGGTTTTTTTCCTCCTGATGAAGAGTGAAGTCTCCAGAGACAGCTCAAAATTACTCTTTCCATTTTGTTGTTGTGTGGATGCATTAATATGCTTTTCCCCCCTCCTGTTTAGCTTTAGCAAATTTGAACTTTATTTTTATTAAACTCCTGAATTGTTACTATGTATTTAATTATTTTTCTCTGTTTGCTTTTAACTTTGTTCTGCATTTATGGTCAAGGCAACTAGATACCAAACAGCATCTGCTAGAAAGAAAGATTGCAGAAGGTCCAGGAATAATTGTAAAATTCCAACTCCTGTCCTTATTCTGTAATAAATCTTGCTATGTTTAAAGTAAGATGACTACTTTCAGTATAATACTCTTAGCTGAATACAATTCTTTATGTGCATATTTGTTTATCTAAATATGTAGGAATTAGTCCTGCTCTTACAGTAGTTTAACACTAACATCTCCAATGTTTTTCCTGCCTGATTTACATTGTTATCTGTGAAATCAGAATCAGGTCCATAGGGTTTGATTCATCCTTTCAAGGATGGATGATGTTTCCAGTACGCCTGTCAAAGGCAGCTTCAGTTTAAGAAAAGGTTGACATTATTACAAGTCACACAATTGCAGCCCCAAATTCAGTGTTATGAGAGTCACTTCGAGTTGTTCAGTTCATTTCAGGCTAGAATAATAAGACAGGAGTTGCAATGCTTGAGCAGACTGAAAACAAAAATGATCAATGAACTCCTCCAAACCAGAACATCTAAGAGTTGCTGTCACAAAAGTCTTTTCCCATGGAGTAAAATGGAAGAAGAGAGAGAAAACACAAGGTCATCGAAAACTATTTTTTCAAGCTTTCAGTGATTATGTTCTCAAACTTTCCTGTTTCACTCCATGTAGTTTCAGTTGTGGCTGAATGAGCTAAGGCAGGGCTTAATGAAATCAAAGAAACAAACTCTGCTTAAATGGGAAGAGATGCTGTAGCAACACTGAGACAGTTCACAAATCCATGGAAATTTTGCAGAACTGTTTGTGTAGCATAGAAGTGTTCAATAAAGTAATTTGTTAAATACTAAAAAAAAAAAATCCATAAGAAAGATACAGTGGCTCACCCTACCATTGATGCCCTTGCGTTGTACATAGTACAGCTCATCTTTCATATGGTAAATGATCCAGATCAGACCACAGAGACATTTCAAAATGCATAGAGTTTATGACACTCTGGGGTACTTATCCTTAGAAGAAACCACTGTGGATCTGAATGCATTTTGCAGTGCATCTCAGAGCAATCTGCAGATGTAAGGGAGAACTGCAGACATAGATCGGGCTCAATTTCAGTCTGCACGTTGCAAGGCAAAAGAGCTCTTCCTTGGGGTGACTGCCCAGACACCCAGTGTTTCATTTTTGCACCGGTGAAGAGGCTCCACCCAACTAAACAACAGGGCTGTGTACCTTTGTGATTCAAGGCCTTTAAGAGTTTCCTGCAAATTTGTTGCAAAATAATATAATCCAAAATTGGTGTAATATGTACAGCTCTTATCCTGTTCATATCTATCTTCAGTGTGTCTCGCTCTTCTACCTAAAATCTCCACTGGCCAAACCTGACAGCCTTTGATTCAACGGACCTGAAAAGATTTCTACTCATCTAGATCACCTCTAGCACCTGTAAAGCTACAGAAAGGACAAAGTCTCCAAAAGGACAGGGTTACTCTTCATACTGCCTCCTGTCCCTGGAGAAGAACAGGACACAGCTCTCACCTTGGGTTTCTTGACTTGGGACTACTTTGCAGAGACCTCCGTCTTTTATTTCCTTCTCTTTGCCTGGGCTTTCTCCTTTTCTGCCTCAACTGTGGTGCAAACCAGTGGATATAATAATGAGAAATATCAAAAGCAAAATTGAAAATTAGGAGGTCTGCAAAAAGGGAATAAAATAAAATCTTTCAGTCCTTCAATGTAAGAATAATAAAAATCAAAATTTGAAAAGCAAAAATGTGCAACCCCCAGACTGTCGTGAGCACTCTCCTGCTGGCGTCCTGCACTCTTCCTCCTGTCTAAACGTCGCATGAAAGGCTTGTAAGCTTGGCGAGGTGCACGAGGATGTAGCTGTCCAGAACTGTTCATTTGACCAAGTGCAGAGCCATGTGCATGCAGTGATTAATGACAAGCATATCTTAGCATGACAAAACGGTGTGGAAGCTCCTCTGATAGCTAAAATGCCACAGAGAAAACTGTTTTAATTTATTGTAGATTTTACACTGATAAATTGTGGTCCCTTTGCACAGGGTCTTCCCTCTTTAATTCCTATTTATCTTTTCTACTGAAAAATGTGACTTGATAAAGAGAGCAAATTCTCCAATGGAGTAAGATGTCTAGCGTCACTTCGTACCAGATGATAGGAAAGATGACAATTCTGCTGAAGATAATTAAATAGGTCTTTTAACCAGTTGTTAATTTATATTCTGTGCAGAACATTTTTAATATATTGACTTGGAACAAAATAGAGTTGAAATCCCTATCCATACCAAAAGCTAATAATGGACTAAATACATAAACTTTTTTTGTGGGAAAAAAAAAGTGTCCTTACACTTCTGGCAGACCATTAAATCCACAGAATAGGAATAAGTATAGCCTTAAACTTTGCTTAGAAAGCTGGAAACATACTGCTCTGTGGTACAATTATTTTCCAAGAGAGCACAGTAAAATTCTCAGATGACTGGATTCTGAGCTTTACAAATAAAACTTGCAATACAAAAATCACAAGAAGGTTCACAAGTCTACTCTTCCTTTTTTTTTTCTCTATTACTTTTTGGGTGGTCTCAGAAATTAATGTTCATGAGTTTTTCCACCCATAGCAGATGGAACAGGGTGTTGAATCTTCAAGAAACAATTGTTTCCCTTAAAAATGCTTGCTGAGTATTTGAATTGAACAACAGTCTAAGAAACAAATGAATGATTAAAAGGCAAAACAATATATATTAAATTGCATTGATTAAAAATTGCTGGTAATTTCATTGTCACATCTTTGAGAAATAATCTGAAATCACTCAGACAACTGGGTGTTCAATTTGTAAAGTGGAAAGTACATTAGGAGGTCTACAAAAAGGGAATAAAATAAAATCTTTCAGTCCTTCAATGTAAGAATAATAAAGAAGTATAAAACCTGAGGATATTCACAGAAGTAAAACACTGCTTTTTGGGCTCAATACAAAAAGGGCTTTTTTTTTTTCAGATTAATGATTTTTTCAGATTTATGTAGTAAGACCAAAATGCAGTCCTAATTTGACTGAAAATATTGAGAAAGTTGTCCTGAATTCAGTGAACAGCCTTAAGAAATATTTTTTTAAATTGTTAAAATAACTCTTACTTTTCAAAATTATATATTTTGGGTCTTTTTAAAGGAAGCCATTGAAGGCTGCACTTAGTTACATTTATTTTTCAAACTATTAATGGAATGAAAGAAATAGATGACTTCCCTCCCACAAATTATTTTTTACTTTTTAGCCCCTCCCAGATTTTAATCTCATGATATTGCACACCAGCTACTGATTAATCACATAGCTCCAGTCACATCTGGGATTCTTTGCTTGCTACTTAAAGAAGAGAAAATAATTCTCTTCTGGGAGTAGAAAGATGAAGGAATGTAAGCTCCCCTCCTGAAACCAACAGTGTCATCTCAGATTTATTTGAGTAAAAAGGAAAGCAGGATTTATCCTGTGCTGTTGTCTTATTCATATCAGAGTGGTATAAAAAAGAGGCTTTCCTGAGTACACCAGATGGAAATGGAGTTTCAGTGTGACCCACAAGCATGTCACCACTGAATTCAGTAGTGCTGTGTAGATGGTGGGACAAGAGAGCTCCTTAGTGTCCCCAAGTGAACTACTGAGCTCCCTGTGGCACCGCTGTGGCCCCTGCATCCCCTCCAGCCAGCACTCACACTACTCACATCCTTGCCGTGGCAGACACTTACCCACGTCCACTGCTGCTTGCTAGGGAACAAGCAAGGATGGAGGGTTGTCAAAGACTGCACAAATTTAAAAGCTAATTCTTTTGACATTTGACAGGGATAGGGCAAAATGGCTAACATCCCCTCACAGATTTGAAGGTAAAGCGACTTTAGCCAGCTGAAGATCAGGTCAATAACTTCTTAATGAATATTAAATGATAGAAAAAAAAAAAAAAAGATGGTTAAACTTTTAGCTGTTGGTTTATAGGTTGAGCTCTGTCTGAGATTTAGGACCTCAGCCAAATCAGTCCTCCTTCTATGAAGTGAAGGCAGGTGCTTTTCCTGTGTCTCGGCTCACAGGAGGTGGTGAGGAGGCATGTGTGATGGATCACAAAGCACTGGTGTACCTGAGCAGTGGCAGCTGTATGTGCATCACAGGCAGAAGGAATATGCATGCTCAATATATCTTATTGAGGGTTCAGCTGTCCTTGCTGGTGGGGGAAAAGTAATTTTCATTCTTTACTCAAACACTTCCACAAATTACATGGGAAAAAATGTGAAACGTTCTCCTCGGAGCATAAGCCAGTCTCTAGGTCTTGCCTTTTCCTGGTGTCCTGCCTGTTCTGTACCTGCCTACAGATGGGACAGGTGTGAATTTTTCACCTTTTCTGATGCTGATGACTAGTGCACCAAGTGGACCTGTTTGGGCATGGCCAGTCCAGTGCTCAGAGCTCATTCTGTTTTCCTTTTGCTTGTGCAGAGTAGTTGGATGACAACAATTTTGACTGTGTTCAAAAGTCTGTGTTGTCTAGCCTGTAAAACAAACTTAACCTATCATCACTAGATAGACTGATAGATAGACTCACATACGCATATTTTTGCTACAGGAAGTACCTGTGACTGCACAAAGAGAGACAGCTTAAGTAAGACACCATGTAGAGCAATGCCATGCACCTTCTCTGGCACTCATAAGATTTTATTGAGAAAAAGAATTTTTAAAAATGATAGTTCTACAGTGTGCAGGAGATTGGCTCAAGCTTGCACAATGCTAATGCAAACTCTGATCTGTGTTAAGGCCAGGAGGTTCCTGACATGATATGGGTGCTTGAGCAGAGAAGAAAGCACAAAACCATGTCTTCAGCCCTCGCTGTTCGAACACAGGTGAGTCCTATGGCTGATGGAGCACAAAGACTAGAGGCCTCGGAAGGAGCACAAAGGGGGTGTTTGGGAGGGGATGGATCACTGTGCCTCCAAAGGCAATCCAGCTTTGGTACTCCCCAGGAGTTTGTCACAGCATCCTCCTGTGCCTACACTAGGTCTGCATGCAGAGGCACAATCCCAAGGGTCTGTATGTCGTGATATACCACCAGTCTGCAGAACTCGGCAGAGTTTGGGTACGAAAGCTCTCACATGCTTTCCAGTCCTTCCTGCCTATTGTTGGTTTTCCATTACTCTGTTTCTGGATGGCCCTGAAAAACCACAAGAACTTCCTTCCTTGTAGTGTTTCATCACTTTGGCCTCAAAATGAAACTAACCAAAATGAAAAACAGCCTGATCAAAAATAAATCTAGTAAACAAATAAACAAACAAACCCAACCTTTAGAAACTCAGTTGATTTTAATTCTGCATCTGGTTTTGGTGAAACTGTACATTCCATTTTAATTCTTTTCTTCCCTGTCAGTCCCTATGTTCTTTGCAAGAAGAATCACATTTGCTTTCAGTCCCCTACCAGTCTCTAATCTGTACTTCTGTTTTGCTGCTGTTCGGCAATTGCTTTATTACTATGCTACTACTTATGTCATGAGACCATATCACTGGTGATTTGTGACTTAAACACCAAGATTTTGGTCATCATCTAGTAAAAAATTATGTTCCTTTTCATTTAGGACTTGGAATATTTTTGTCACTTAGGTTGATGGTGGCACAAAGACTTTTTTCTAAATCCACTGAAAAGCTTTGTGGCTCTACTGCCCCATTAACCACAGTTTATATTTTAAGGCAGGTGAAAGGTCAGTCCTAAAAACTTCACTTGAACTGAGGCGAATATGATCAATCAATAATTAACACCATTCACTGCAGATAAGTCCAAATTCCTGCATACAGAACGCTTCTCTTGGCACATCAGGCTTGTTAGCTTCATTTTCAATTTGACCTGACAGCAAGTGGTAGCAACAAATTGTAGCAGACATTATTCAGGGTTTTGTATCCTAGGCGTCGTTTTTTCGTGGTACTGATTTTATAAGGTAAGGACACAACAGAAGTAACTCAGAGAAAGCAGGAGTTTCAGAGCAGGACTTCTGGGAATGGCTTCTGGATAATTGCTTTTAATACAGATTATTGAAAAATTAGGTGTTCTGTGCCAAAGGAAAGGTATTTGGGGGCATGAGAGGCGAGGTAAATGACTGTGTGCATGTAAAGAACAAGTGACTGGAGGCTGGGCAGTCAAAGTGGATGTATTCAGAGGAAAGGTACAGCTTGACAAGTTTTTCCCACACCACTCCCCCCGTTAACGCCAGCCTGACGTGAAAGAACCACCATTTCTGGTTTCCTCAGTGCCGGGCCGCTGCTGAAAGGAGAAGTGCGACCGAGCCCAGCCCGGCCCAGCCCGTGGCGCGGGGTGGCTCTGCGGGCGGATGCCCCCAGGAGCGGCCCAGGCTCGGGCAGGACCTCGGGCGGGACTTTAACCCCGGCCCCACTGTGAAGGGAGAGTGCGCTATCCTCCCGGCCACGCCGTTCCTGATTTCTCACTGCTTTACGTTTTTAGCTTCTTTGTTTTCCTTGTCCTGCTGCCAGCAGGGCAGACAGTGCAGGCAGTCAAGGAGCAGCTGGTGGCGGGAGCTCGGAGGCTCCCGGCACAGGCAGGACTGCTGGGGCAGAGCGAGTGAGGGGGTGAGATTAGGTGAAACATTAGCCACGTCCTCTTGGCTTCCCTCCAGAGTCTTTCAATTATTTCTCTATGTGCTGTTGGTGCTGTGCTTGTTTGGCATTTAAAAGGTATGTTCTGAGGGGATTTCACAATGAGCTGCCATGTTACTGTTCAAAACAGATGCAGGCTTATCGCCCATGGAAATTTATGTCTTCGTGAGCCCCTTCCTCTCCCCTCCCTCGGGGCTTACAGCAAAGCCACTCCAGGCAGATCAGTCATGAAGAGTGTATAATAGGCTAAAAATAATGCGAGTTGTGAAAGTCTGGAAGCTGGTGCTCATTTTGGGATTTGAAGATTTCAAATCTCAGTCAATACCAATAAATCTAGTAGCTGGACAATAGTAGATAAGGGTCAAATAGTCTTCTAAGATGATTAACGCAACTTGCAATCCACTTACCTCTATGCCAGTTGCTAAACCGTGTCTCCTTACTTTCCCAGGATGCAGGGAACAGGCAAATATTCATGATAGGAGCAGAATTTCACACTAAATCCAGAAAAATAGGGTTAGAAGGCAGAATGAACTGTGGCTATATTGCTCCTAACAGATGGCTGTCTAACCAGTTCTTAAAGACTTCATGGGGACTCCACCAGTGCCCCAGGCAACCTGTTCCAGTGGTTCCTTATCCTTCCCATTGGAAAGCTTCTCTTTATCCAGATGGAAACATCAACTAGGTTCTTTATCTACCTGTCCAGCCATGTAAAGGTGGAGCGGCATGTTGCAATGCTACTGGTGACCTGCAGATTGTCCTAATGACAGTATATCCTTCTGGTCAGGGTGGGGATGGTGAGAGGAATACTTTGATAAAGCCTGGAGTGAAAATTCAGGTGGCTGAAATACGCCTTCTGCCCAGGATGAACAGCAGAATGGTCAGAGAAGTGAGTAAATGCAGGCGTGAGCTTTCATAGCTTGTATAAGCATTGTAGGATTGTAACTTAATTTTGTGCTAGGATTTGTAAGATTGTTGTCAAGAGAGGCTAATGCACTGAAGATGACTCTAACAAAGTGCTATTCTTTGAAGGAACAGGAGATTCGAGTGCTCAGGGATCAAATATTTTATGTTTAATCTGGTCTGGCTCTTTGACAAGTTTTATTGGCTGAACTGTTATGCTAGTGCTGTGTTAACACTACAAAAATGGGCAGAGGATTTTTTTGGATTTGTAAGGAATAGGTAATATTCTGACTAACTTCCAGGCAATTAGCACTGCTTTTGAGCTGATTTCACTTTTGCATCTCCTGGCAAACATCATGCAAAGAGTGGCTTGGGAAGAAAGACATGCTTGCAATTTGACACATGCATAGCTTGCCAAGAGAGGTCACTGCGGCATCCTCTGCGGATGCATTCACAAAAGCATGAGACAACACACCCAGAAGGATAGTCTGAAGGGGATGCTGCCTGCCTTACAGGGTTTGAATGTCACAGGACTCTAAACCCAAGGAGTAAAGAAAACTCAACACTCTCCTAGTCATGGGAATAACCTTAATATCATGAGGCATTTCAAGAAAGGCTATATTTCTTTGCTTTTTTCTTGTGTGTCTAAGAGAGAAAGGCAGAATGCCAGTTCTTTTAGGTGGACAGAGAGTGATACCCTCTTCTGTAAGAGCTCTCTCTGGCCTCCCAAGAGTAGGAAGTTTCCAGCTGGCCATCAGACTCTTAATTTCTAATGAATTTATTCTAGATCCTACCAGCCCACATCTGCTCTCTTCTCTTGCTCAACAATTAGTTACGCAACCCGAGAAAAAAATGCTATTAATTCCTGAATTTCCAAGCTCAGTTCTTGCACTTAAGATTTCTTGCCCATCACTCTCTCTCCCTCCTGCTGTTCCTGGGTTCTCCATTGCAGGGTGGAGGAAGGCAATGCTGGAGATAGATACTTCACTTGGCTGCCACTGCTCACAGACCTGGTGCTGAGGCATGGAGGGCAAAGGGGGAACAAAGCACAGGATAACCCTTGGCTCATATCCAGAACAAATCATCCTACATGGCCTTCTGTGTAACATCAACCAAAGGACTTCCCTGCATTTGTTCCTGTTTGAACTATTACTTTTCTTTGAGTAAACCAGCCAAGTTTAATTAAACTGTGCCCAATCATGAAGAATCTACCCTCTGCTCCATGTAAATTATTCCAGCCATTAATTTTTCCTCTCTGCTGAAACCACATGTCTTATTTCTAAGACAGATATGTGTAAGAGTCTACTTACAAAGTTTTGCTCCAAATACAGGTACCCCTTAAATTATACCTGTATAGTCCTTTTGCTGAAACAAATGTCCTCATCTGTCTCATTGTTCCTGGGGGAGATGGGGAGTATCACAGGAGCTGTTTCTGTAGGGAGCCTTTCTAAATTGCCACGTGAAACCTCCTCATCTTGCCGTAACCCAGATTTCCTCCCAACTGCAGCCTCCACCCCCATCTCCCCAGCCCCTCACTGCAGCAGTGCTGAAACCTTGTGTAGTGGCTGATGATGGATGAGGGTGGAGACAGCTGTTTGCTGCAGGGGATGCTGCCTACTCCTGTGGATTGTGCCACCAGTAGTAGGTCTCAAAGCTGCTAAAAGTGAACTTCTGGTTATTATAGAAAATATTGGGCTCCCCCACAAGTTACAGGACCCTTTCTGTGGTATTCTGCATGAAACTCAATGCTGAGGTGTATTCAGGGTGCACCTACTAGGCTGAGCCCTTCAGGAGACCTTGATGCCAGGATGCCTAGTTCAGAATGCCACAGAACTGTGGACATGAAGTGGGTACTGAGAGCTTGGCATGTATGAGATGGTGGTAAGTCTGGGCTGCACAGAAGCCCAAGAATGCTGAGGTCCCATAGTGAGGTAAGACATTAGTTTGGGGAAGCATCAGGCTTCGTAGAAAGTGTCTCAAACAGCTTGAGCACCCCCCCCCCTTTTTTTTTTCCCCCTAGACACCTGTATCCTTTATTGGATCTAGCCACAGCGATTTTGACTGCAGACCCCATGTATTGTTTCCATCCACACTGGGTCTCTACTTGCTCAGTTCTGCCACCGTCTATTCCTTTTTCAGCCACTTCCCATCACTGCAACCTTTTCCATCAGAGAGGTCCAACTATTTGAGACCTTTGCCAAAGTTTAACTGGTCATAAACACAATGAGCCAGGTTCTGATCTCATTTACTTCTGCAACCTTAATAGAGTTCCTCTGGACTTGTACTGATGCACATAAGAACAAATCATCTCCCATTTAATTTGCCCTACTGCCTATTTGCTAAGTGCTAACTGCATAGTTGGCTCAGTACAGAATGCAGAGGACAAAAAGACTGATGGATAATAGTGAGCTGTTACCTCCCAGATGCTGCCGCCTGGGCCGTTTGCACAGAGCGCTGTAGTCACGGCAGTGGCTCCTCCCACAGTGCTCCTACACCAGCTCTGAAATTAGCGAGATAATTTTTTCTTTAAACACCCTGCTAACCTCTAGGTGTCTTGTTGACTTGCATGCAATCAGATTTCAATGTCAACACGATGTTAATATTTAACAATTATCACCCTGAGCTTCTCACACCTCTTCCTTAGAAGATACAAAGAAGCCCAACACGTACCTATTCCTAAAGCCCTATCATCAGTTTGAAGCAGATTCAGGTGATATGTTGGACCTTTACGATTTATTACCACCCTGGCACAGGATTGCCCTAAAATATGCTTTCCCTAGGCACTTTCAGATTTCTCCAATTGCAGTCTCCTCATGAGCCAGAGGAAGCTTGTATTGTGCAAAACAAGAAATGGAAAAACAAAAACTGAGAGGATAAAAGTTAGCCTGAATTATTTAATTTCTGTTTTAATTCCAAAAATACATAAGGCCCCTGACATTTCCTACACACAACTCCTTTCTCTGCAGCACAAAGTGGATATATTTTAAATGCTACTGTTAATGGAATTATATGTTGCTACTGGATAATGGTCTGCTGTGGAGAGATAATTGTTGAGGCAAAGCTGAGGTATTTATTGAAGATAAACATTGAGGCAAAGCCAAGATGTTTATTTTCTAAGCACCAGACCATAATGTAGGCAAAACATATACTATCATTAGCATTATTACTGATGCACTGGAAGCCTAAACATGCCCCATCACAGACTCTTGTTAAACCAGCAGCAGCAGAACTGGGCCCCAAATGAGAAATGCACCCAGGCTACTCCAAATGCTGATGCCAGAGGACAACTCTGTTGACTGTATCAGGGGCAATACCTAAGTGTTGCCCCTCTTGGCTGCTGTCTGCCCTTCTGTAGCCCACGGAGGTGGCAGAAGTGCTACCTGGAGACCTGACTGCTCACAGGTAACACATCAGGAAGAACAAATTTGTTCGTCACTGGTTCAATGAGAAACTAAAACAAAAAGTTTGCTGATTCTTTAGCTTCATTTGAGGTAATGAAACGATGGCAGATATGAACAGCCCAATGTCAGACCATTATTTTACAGTTTTCAAAACTAATTTTACAGATACTTGTGAATAATTCACACACATTTGTCACTGAGCATTAGGGAAGTACAGGTCCATACAAGCACGTGGGCAGCTCCAAGTAGAAGCAGGACCTGGTGCCAGGTGGTAGTAATGGAGAAGGACAAGCTCTGTGCTACACCTGGGCAGTGTGTGCAGCCACTCCTGCTTGTTGGGGTGTGGCAGGGCTCTTCTGCACACATGCTGGTGCAGGTTTTCTCTTGTACATGTCCTCTGGAGGCTGAGAGCTATGGCTGTGTTTCCCTGTAGGAGGGAATCCCAACAGAAGTTGGGTCCCCTTTCATCCTGGCTGTATCACATAGCAGTGCTGAGAAGGGTCCCAGCTTCACTCTTTGCAGCAGTCACTGGTTTTGGCATTGCCCTTGGTAGATGTAGAAAGCTGAACTGGCTCTTTTCCACCATTCTGCCCAGGGATGGGTGTGGGTCCTGGATATGTGAAGATATTAAATACCATACTCCTATTGATTGCATCAGTCATCAGGCACCTGAATACACCCATGAGTCTGGGCATAACTCCCTAAACCCATTCAAAGAGAGCAGCAGCATCCTTCAATATTGTATGATCTTAACACATTGGTTTCAGATTGGCTGTAAAGTGAATATGTGCACCTAGAGAAAATACCACATGCCACTCCATTATACAAAGCAGAAAGACAATACAAACTTCTTACAGTTATTCTACTTCTCAAGAATATAACCCAAATTCTTTTTTAAAAAGGTAACTGAAAATTAGGCCCTAATGTACCTATCTTATATGTGTGACCCGATTTTCAAAGGTACTGAGCATCCAAGGTTGTGTATCAGCATTGAAAAAAAAAAAAAAAGGGAAAAAGCACATAATTTAATTCTCCTTTATTTGGACTATGATGGATGCCTCCATTATATCTCTGTCATCAGCAATTTTCTTGCAAAACCCAAATCATAGCCTTGCCCTGAGAACTGCTGATTTGGTTCTTCCTGCTCCCGTGGGATAAAGTGCTGTGTAGCCATGTGTAGCTCACTACAGACTGCCTGTGCTCCTCAGTTACCTGCTGCATCTTTTCTGACTGTTTTGTGGGTTTCCACCAGTAAACCAGGCACTGGGGGAGATGGTGACCCCCAGGGCTTGCTCTAATGCACCATCAGGATGCAACCAGGTGTCCCTGCAGGACTGACACGGAGGGGGTTGCCATGGCAGAGACCTGCCCTGTGGGGTATAGCAAATCTTACTGGGAGCTATGAGTTCATCCTAATTGTTTGCAAGGCTCTTTACAACGTTTGCATATAAAAAGTTGGCAACCACAGAAATGCCAAGGGAACATAATGTGATTCATGCTTTTACAAGTGCTATGAGGTAAGTTGACCTGATTATAGAATAGTGTATTTCTAGTTTTCCTTCAGTTTTGGCAAACTTCCACAAGAGTTATAATTTTGATCTTAGTTTTTCACTGAAAAGGCCATATCTGACAAGTAGATATTAATTATTATTACTTGTGTTTTGATAACATTAAAAGTCTCCAACAAGATCAACAACAGTCACCATATACTCATATACATACAACCATGTTTGTCCCAGAGTAGCCAAAGAAAACCAGGTGGATGGATATGATGTACAAGCAGGAAAAACACTGAGAGTTTACAAGTGTCAGGTTATTCTTGTGATTTTGTCATTAAACTACTTCTGTAAGTATTCATATATTGAAAAAGCAAATTCACAAGAAATATAGCATAAAAATAAAAGTTGTATGGGAATTTCTGGTAGTTACTTGAGATTCAGACCTTATGACTGCTTGTACTGTGTTATCTCCTGAATCAGCTGTGCCTGTCATGTATTTAACAATACATGTTTTGTCAAGTCAAACAGGCTTCCTTAGAAAGAAAGAGATGGTATTATTATTGCCCAAGTAGGATTCTGTGTGTTTAATGCCAAGGTAGTCAGAACTCTTTCAGGTCTTACGAAATACAATGCATATGAAGTTTTTCAGAAATTAGCTTTAACTTGTTTATATGAGTAAATGCATTTACAAATAAAGACATAAAGGCAAGTTGGTTTGCTTTTGAGAAATCTCAGGGTTGTTTTAATGCCAACTGCGTCAACAAACTCCAGTAGATTCAAAAAGGAAAACTGTAATTACTGGATTACTTGGTTCTATAATATTCAATATTATGGTAATGAAGGATGAATTAAACATGCTATTGGACTGAGGAACCTCTGCCTTCTAGACTCAGCTTCACAGAGGCTTTAATTGGGTATTTAGCAGAAGGCAGTTGGCTATGTATTAGGGCACTTACGTAAGTACTCTGACAACATTTTGTCAAATCCTTTCTGTTTCCATACCCTGAAAAGTAGATGTGAGTCTTGCCCTCTACTTCCAAACTGCATAGATGGAAAAAAGAAGAGTAAAACCAGTTGTCATTTTGGTGTGACCAATGCACTATAATATAAACTGTTTTGATCTGTCAGTGCTGTAAAAACTGTGCTTTAAGCAAGCCAAATGTGGACATAACTTTTTTAGTCCTTCCTCTGGCAACACAGATTTCTCTCATGGATAGCTGAAGATGGTGAGCAGCAGAAACAGCATGCCAGCTGGAAGTCTCTAGCAGGGGCAGCACTGCACTTTTCTCTTTCAAAGCTTTATTGATTTAAAGGATATTTGCATACTCAGTGGCCCATTCAGAGCATTTTCTGTTTGCACATGCACCCTGATCTTCTTGCAGTTGATATGGGCAGTGTGTTCTGTTCTACACAGCTTCCACAGCCACGGGTAAGATAACCAAGCTTTGCAGTGGTGGTGGGCATACATGCCGTGATGTGCCTTGCCAACCACCCCCTGGGAGTGAGCCTTCTACAGTAGTCTCTTTTGGTGGGATACCAGCTGACACGTTTATTTTTATTATTCTTAGAAAAACAAGGTCAAATACAGTTGGAACGGGAAGTTCTGTGGTTTGTGGTGGTCTTTAGCTCCTTGTAATATTCATTCTGCAGATTCAGAATTCTTGAAAAAATGTTCTAAGTTCTGCCCCAAAAAGTTTTTTCTTACCATAGTGATTTCTGTACCTCAGAGGATTGTGGCTGAGAGTGCCAAAGCTGACCATGGTTTTTACTCTGCAAATCCCTGTGGCCTTTTGTAGTGGCTATGAAGGGTCTCAAAGGTGAAGAGCCTCAACTACACTTGAGATGCCAAGGATGGCCAGGGCAGAGTAGTGGACAGGTTAGATTAATTCATTGCAACCTGTGTTCTGTTACAATCTTCTGTAGTATCTGGAGTTTGGTACCATGACATGCAGGGTGAAGGTCAGCTCCCCAAACCCCAGTCATGGAGGGTGTCAGGTGGAGTTTTCTCACCAGGCAGGGAGTCTGGTAAACGCTCCCTGCAGAAGCTGCGCTGTGTGATTATTGTCAGTCAGGAGTTCAGAGCTACTACCAGATTACAGACTCACTTGCCAGCAGTGGGCTCATACTGTTAGCTGCACAGTGGCTACAAACTCTTCAAAAAAATGTTTTCTTCCATTTATCAGAAGCTTCTCTTTTCCTGTAAGTCAGCTTCGAACATCTGTTCTCATATACACAGAGGCTGCTGATCACAGCTAAGGTCAACAGGCATTTTGATGTTGATTTTAATAAGTGTATGTTTGAGTATCCTTTGCATATGCTATTGTGCTTTTCCTTCATCAAGGCGTGAATACAATGCTTGCTGGTTTTGAAAAAAGTGTATTAATTATGTGAAACACTGAGCCCAGCCCAAACATCAAAAGGACTTGTAGGTGCTCACCTTCCCACTGGAGGTTTGCTTGATGAACCCAGTGATCTGTGCTATACTATGCATGACCGTATTCTTTATCCTTAACTTTTGCTGGTTTGCATATATATAATAGATCTGAAATCATTACAGTTCCTATAATTATTCCACACATTCCTAATTGCAAAATTTATGCTTAGTTAAAAAACTCAATGCATACTAGAGGTATTTTCCTTATTTGTATGTTTTGCTCTAGTGATCATAGAATGAGGAAGATGTTGAACCTTCAAGGAGAGGGAATGGAAAGAAGGATGGATTAGAGGTGGCAAGAGGTGCAGGGGAATAAAAAGTACTTTTATGCCTTTGTCTTCAAGCAGAATGCAATTCACTGATATTTACTAAAAGAATTCATAACAGACTTTAAATGAACTTTTACAATCTTGACAATAGCAGTATTTACCAAGCAGAGGGGCAGTCCCTATTTCTACCAAATTTAAGTCTATTGACAGCAGTGACTGCGTTTCTCACCTATCTGTTGTGAAGACTTTTGGCACTAAATTTTTTGCTCAGAGTCTTCTAGGGGTTTGAAAAATCATTTAATTAAACAATTAACAAAAGTGACTAGTAAAGTGACCCAGGTGTGGAAAAATATCAGGTCTCCCCTCCACCTTATGTTTGAGCCCATTCTCCTGATTTGCTGCTCAACTCAGAGGGAAAAGGAGACCAAAATAAAGGGAATATCTTTAGAAAATGCAACTTGTTGAAAATACTGCTCTGCATTGTTGACACTCTTTCAAGCAATAGCAGGGGGCAATGATTTGGACCTGTTTGTCTCTCTTCAAATGAAATTATTGGTAGGATTGTGCCAGCATTAGATGGTGGGTTCTTCTAAGCAACATCAATTGGTGGCAACGACAACATTCCAGAAGGCTTATTTAAAATATAGAGTGTATTGTGTAATTCTTTTTATTTGTCTGTTACACAACCTATTTGCTGATACTTGTTTCTTTCCCTTCCTCTCTCTCCCCTAGGCTGTCAAACAAAGCTGCCCAACCTTCTACTCATCCATCAACCTTGAGTTATTAAGAGAATAACTGCAGAACATTTACAAGTGGATGGGATGGAGTGCTGGCTGCTTTTCAAGAACACGGAGTCAGTGCTACAAAAACTTTGCAAGATGGCAATTTTTTTCATGCTGCCTGTTCCTTGCTCTGCTAAGACCTGCTGACAGGAATGGTTTCTTGAACTTAGGGTAACTAATCTAGGTTGATGCCAAAACTGTTAATTATATCATATCTAGTATCAGATCATAATTTTATCTCAGTAAAATATATGTATGTTTTTAACTATTACTCACAAAGGTTTTGGGATATATTGGAGGGATCAGTATATGTGCAGACATCTGTGGGCTTGTGTTTATGACTTTCTCAACGATAGGCTTAATAAAAATCAACACAAGAAAATAGGGGTTAAGAGATTGTAAGTGTCTCACACCATAAGTGTAACAAACTGAAGGTAAAATGGATAATACTAAAGGCCTTTTTCTCACTGATTAAGAGACAGAGTGGTGGAGTGGAGTTGCCATGTAATAATCTAAGAATCTGATCAGCAATTTAGGGTGTGTGCGAAGATGTCTAAGCTGGTGCAGTACAATTTATTCCCACAGCTTGAAGAGCTGGGAAACACAGTGCAGAGGGTCCATGCAAGCCAGCACTGAACAAGACGCACTGTAGCCCTGAGTGCTGTGCCAGCTGAGTGTGCTTATTCTGCCTCTCAATCCCGCTTGGCATATCTGCCCAGTACTTTGCTGTGCTGTGTGGGTTTGCCAAATCAGCTCAGTGCTAACCTGGGGATCTCTGCATCAAGTTCTCTGCAATGTAAATACCCCCTTGGAAATTAAGTTAGTCTGTTTGACTTCTAGAGGGCTAGGAGAATGCTTCCTGGCCAGCCAGCATTGCTCTAAGTAAGTGGGACTGTGGGAAGAACAAAACATGTGAGTCTGTACAGTGACGTTCCAGACAACAATATCCCAGCAGGCACTGAAAAGCTGATCCCTTTGAGCATCCTATATTCTGTTCAGTGAAAAGCTTCAGGCTCAACTTTGCTGGTTTAGATGCTTACAAATCTAGAGATCAGCAAACAGTTAAGAAGCTGTTCCTAAGAGGGATCAGTCAGCTGGCACTGGGCACAGAGCGATGTGGGGCGAGGCTCTGGAGTCCAGAGAAGGAGCCATCAAAGTCAGCCTTCGTGGGAGGCATGCAGACAAACTCATATAGATACCTCTTTTGTTGTGGCTCCATTTTCTCTGCCTTGCTTTTGTTCTAGAGTAGATCAGGCTCTGCTTTAGCAAGACTGTTTGGTGATAGACACTGCTTTGCTCCTGGAGGCAGTAGAACTGAAGATGAGTCAGGGACTATGAGGTCATCCTGGCTGACCACAGAGAACTGGAGCCTGGGAAAGTCATGGGACTCTGCAGCAGGAGACATGGAAGCTGGGGTCCTGACACTGGGAGGGGTGGCATCTGATGAGATAGGGAATAATTTACACAATTATAATGACAAAATTTGTGAACATGTATTTTTAAATTTTTTTTTCCGTGTCAATTCAGGAATTGGCTACAAACTTTTGTTCATAGTCCTTGGTAAATTTGGCATGTCAGAGGGCATTTTATATTTGGAAAACTAGCAATATCAGGAAAAATACACTACTAAAATATGACTAATTTTCAGCAGCTCCCACACTGCCTGTATGTTGTCTGCTCAATAACAACACTGCTTGGTGACTCTACTCTGCATGCACAGCAATTAGATGGCTCCTACTTCATGCTCTGAAGGTCCTCAGCAATGGCAGCACAGAGAGTAATGTTAGGGACCATAGTTGTTGTTTGTGAAGAAATATCACAAATTGAAGCACAAATACATGAAAAACAAAGGGGAAATTCCTGTGATAGCCTCTAATCAGGAGGGAAGCTGAATAAAAAACAATAGTTCCTTCCCCTCTATCTGCCCTCTTCTCCTCCCTTTTGTCAGTGCATTTCATATCCTGCCTCTGGCTTTTCTTCCGACTACGTGTTGCTGGGATGTACATCACACCTGATAGCACCTAGCCTTAGCACTCTGCCTTGCCTTCTGGCTCTCCTCTTCTCCCCCTCTCACTCGCACTGACTTGTATTTTCATCCTGAGACCCTATCTCATTAATTAGGCTTTCATCCACTTCCACTCACTCCTTGTGTGGCCTTCAACTCTGGCTCAACACTTTTAACAAAATCACTGGTTATCAACCTCATGTTCATCAAGCACATTTCCCTTCATGTTATTTAAGTCTCCTTCAGCACTGTTCTTATCCTTTGCTTTATTATTTGGTTCTTCTATTACTCCCAGGCTATGAATTCCCTCAAGGCCCTCTCTTTGCTCTTGATCTACCTCTTCCACTATTCTCTTTGAGCTTCTGTGTTGTACTAACACCCTGAGTGCTTGGTATAACCCTGATCATGGTTTGAGGAACTATGTTGCCACATGAATAAGAACTGAAGGTTCATAGAAGTTCATCTTGATTTTAGGGACAATTTCCAGTCTGGGCTGGCACATCCGGTTCAGAGAAAAATCAAGTACCTATGTCTTTGAAAGTGTCTACTTTCAAATCTTTCTTCTACATGTTATTTCAGATCTATCCCTAAACAAAACATTCCTGCCCTTTTCCTACAATACTTAGCAAGTACACCAGTTATACTGATTCTTCTGCTCACTCTTTGATTCCTAGGGCAAATGATCTGCCCAAGCAGCCCAAAAGAAACCCCCCCACCATTTAACCTTCCTTCTTTGTCAACTAGCTTCATGCTGTCATCTCCCATGCTGCAACTAGTGGCAAGCTCACTGTTAAAGTTAATGAAACTGCCCTTTTACAAATTATTCCTTGTGCTTCTGCCTTTGTTGCCCTTGCCTCAAAAGCAGTCCCACATACCAGTGCCTGGAAAGGCAGAGAGGTTTCCTCTTCTCAGGACAAGCTGTGCCAGGCCAGAAGAGAGCAGCACATTTTGTTTTATCCTTTGAAATTCTTAGTATATCAAAAGGACCTTATACTGATGCTATTTTCTGTTTATTTGTATTTCTGTTTTCCCCATAGATTTTTCCCATCTTCCCCTTCCCTATGAGGTCCAGAGGCATTACCATTGCATCTCATATGGGCCAAATCATGCCAATAGTCAGGAGGTGTGGTGGAGGCTAATCTGGGTCACACAACTTTAACTTGTGTATCTAGGCCATGCAGTTCTGAGTTATATCAGCTAATGAGTTCAAGACAAATCTCCAGGCCGCTAAAAAGATGATAACTGTTGCTGCTGTGTTGTTTTCTCTGTGAACATAATTCCTAGGAGTATTGATTTTCAAGCTAATAGCAATGATTTGTTTTGTTTTGTTTTGTTTTTTAAATTGTCTCATAGACTAGAACAATCACTTTTCAGGCCAAACTAGGAAGGTTTGCAAGAATTTCCTACAGAAGGACCATTCACATTAAAATAAATGCATCAGGAATCTGTAAGAAACAGAGTAGACTATTTTGAAAGCAAAAACTCTCACGATCTCTTGGCTGGAGTTAAAAATCCTGTTGTGTGATGCTGAAAAACTTCAACAACCTTCTGTTGAAAGTTGTTTAGAAGAAAACAAAATTCTAATTCTCTCTCCATCCCTCGTTTTTAAGGTGAGTTTAACTGTGTTAGAGGGAGCAAAATGGAGAGTATGATGAGTGAATGACCTGGTGCTCTTTGTGAGAGTGCAAAACCCATCTTGCTGTCTATCGTCAGTGGGTACAATCCATTCTCAAATAGCTGGTTTCTACAGGTCACTATCAGAGCTGTAAGCTCACAATGACTTATAGTCACTATCAAACTAAGTGCATTAGAATCATGAAACTTTTAAACATAAAAACATAAATCTTGCTTTGCCATCATCAGTCCCCTGAAGTGCCTGGCACTGGTGGAACAGCTCTTTTAAAACTGAAGGCCAGCCACTGAGCTAGTGTAAATCAGCATAGGACACTGTGAAGTGGAAAAACATTGGTACTTCTTAAAGGTTGTTTTAAAGAGATCAGTGAGTAACTAAATCTTCAACGTGCCCACTGGGAAGTGTATACAATAATAGTCTAATTTGCAGAAAAGAAGATTGAAATTATACATGAAAAAAAATATTAGTGGCTAAGCACCAGGCAGGCCATATTGCAAATCTCCTTCAATGGAGGTTTGTAAGAGCTGATTAGACCAACATCTGTCATGCATGGATGGATTCTGCTCCGGTGGAGGGGCTGAACTGGATGTGCTCTGGAGATCTCTCCAGTGTTTGCACAGCACTGAGAAATGGACCCCAGTGTTGAAACAGTTATGGGGTTAACAAAACACCTTTGGTTCCTTGCTTCCTGCTCAAGACAGGCCAGAAGAGTAGCAAGTGGGCTCAGTTCCATATGTTAACCTCTGTATTATTCAGCCAAAGTTTCTCAGCCTGTACTTGATTTCTGAGCACAACTAGGAGAGGAAACAGGCAGTGCACTTAAATCATTCTAGCAAATTCACTAGCAAGTTTTAAATAATTCCAATAAAATTTTAATATTCCTTTTTCTTGTTAAAATTAGCTATAGCAGCTATTTAACTATGTTGTAGTTAACTTTATTGCATAAGGATCTAGTTATTACTGTATAACTATATAAAATATAGTTATAAAACCATATACTGTAGTTACCTATTAAGTGGCAATAACAACTATGTGTGGGTTTTTTTCAGAAGGCATTTTACAGAGTTAAAGCAATAGAAAATCTTCCATTTGCTTAAATGAAAAATGTGTCAAAATTAAAGGGAGAATATGAGTGTATTTTGACATAAATTAGTTTCAGGAGAAAGTGGTAGGCACAGCAGAGACTTAATGGTATCATATAACTGGCATTCACAGTGTATGTTCTTCCAGTGGATCTTGCTAAGCACATTACAGTAAAAAAATACATTATTCTATCTTAGTCTGTCCTTTGACATTTGTTCTGAGAAGTTATGACTATTTTAGCAGTGCATGAAGCAGATTTTAGAGGCCCTTTTATCAGACAGACTCTCTTCTGTGGGATTCTCCAGGCTGGCTTGCCCAGTCTCCTGCTTTGTGTGCAGTTTAAAGATCAATATGAGAAGAGGGACAGGACAATTGTGCTTTGAGAAGAGCATTGTAGTTTCTCCAGATCCCTGTGTTGTTCAGGCCACTTGAGTGGAATTGTTTTGAGGCAGGAAAATGCTTTTCCATGTTGTTCAGTTAAGAGTGAGACCAAGCTTATGCAAGGGTGTTTCTCAAATTATGGCTGCTGGATGGGTTGTGCAGGCACCTGCAGTCTCAGGCGCACTTTTCATGGCTAAGCCTCATGTCCTGACACTGGAGGGATGGGGAGACCACAATGTGCACAAGGAAAAGAGCAGGCCAGATCCCTTGTGAAGCCCAGAGGGAAGCCTTCCACTAATCCATTAGTGATCGAGGCCAGGTATAAGTACCAACACAGACGTTACGCCAATGTGTCTGCGTGCTCTATGACAGCCAAAGTCCAGTGAGCGGAGAATAGCACCCATCATAGCCACCCAGAAAACACAACATAGATTCCCAGGTTTATAGGAAGATACCTAAGCCTGTGTTTTTCAAGATTTTTAAAAGGCTCCCATTGAAAATTGACCCTGAGATTTTTCTGATAGATGGTTATACCACCAACTGCACAACATAAATTTCCAGCCCAGTTTTCATTCAGTTACCTGCTGGTATTTTGGGGGACTACTCTACTGCATGGTGGATCCAGCTGGGGACCAGCTGCACTTACTGGTTTAGGAGGAGTGTCATCCAGGAACAGCTTCACTGCTTGCAGAGCCAGCTCTGGTCTGGCAGCAGGTTCATTGCAGCTATGTTGTGGAGTCTGAAGATGAAATTAAGCAGCATAGCTAAACAGAGCTCACCAGCTTTAAAGGAAGCAGTCCTATTCCTCCCTCCTTCCTTTTCCCTCACTCTCCCAGACTCTCCCACCCTCTTCCTTTTCACCCTGGTGGTAACAAAACCTTTACCTTAAGGAGCCATGCTGGCTGACTACGTGCAGAACCACCTCAGGTCTCTCTGTTGCTTTCATGGTACCAGGGCTGCAGAGCAGGCACACTCATGTCTGGCATTACTGACATCAAGCCCAAAATGGTAAATCCAGCCAGATTGCTGAGCGCGGAAGAGAAGAGCGTGCCTTGGAAAAACTCGACTTGCCCTGTAGTGGGATAAGTAGGATTGTTATCCCTGGCCACGTGCCAATGTTGTTAGGGTTGTGTTGTCTCTGGGTAACAATATCTGAATGTCTCTGTGTCACCCTCTCTGGTACCTGTGTTATACAGTTCCTACCATTGTCTGGGGTGTTCCAGCCCTTCTATTTCATCTTGAAATTTATTTGAATTGTGCCACTTCTCCTTAATGTGTACATTTCAAAGGAGGAAAAATGAGGAAAAAACAGTTTTTACTCTGCCCTTGTAAATTCTAGTTGGAGTCTCACAGGGTAGAGTACAGTAGAATGTCATCTCCTGGACTTCAAAAGTAAGAGAGAACTATTGAGAACAAAATGTACCATGAAGAGTTCATCACTGAGAAAGAACAGTAGAAGCACATGGAGATTCAAAAATGGGACACCAAAAGAGGAAACTATGATGTAGGAGTCTGGGTGTGAGAAAAGACGATTTTAATTTAAATGAAGTTTTTCTGACATTTGATGTTTCAAAAGTCAAAATATTTCCAAAGCTGTATTAGTTTTATCAAGAAGAGTGGTAGACAAAGTAACTGAAGAAGTAGGCATACATCATGCTCTGTGACAAGGTGATTAGGTAATTTCCTAGAGTAAGATCCTGACCCATTCCTTGCTTTGCTGTAATCCAAGTGTTCAAGTATGGAAGGATTGTAAGTGAGCAGCACAAAAGAAACTTGGATGGGTGATACTGAAAGACCAATGCTTTACTCCCAACCCACATGTGCCTTCCAAAGTGAGAAAGCAAGAGGCTTAAAACATACTTAAACATGGTCACAAACATCTTAGGTGGCACTTTTGGTCCATGCTAGTCTTGTCATGGGATTGCAGTAATGCTCTATTGGAACAAGTCTGGAGACGGTAAAAAAACAAGTGATAGCAGATGGTGTGCACGGCAGAAGGCAAAGGCTAAGCTGGTAGGCCCACTGAAGAAAAGTGCATGGACTGCCTGGGCAGAAGGGCACCACGCAGGACAGAAAGGACAGTAGGAGAGGAGAAATGGGGTGCAGAAAGTTTGAGACAGCGGCATCGTGCCCCAGACGTGTTTCAAGCAGAGCACTGGATGTGAGTGTGCAAGCCCAAAGCAGGGGTTTGTGTGGACACTGGCTGTGTCACAGGGCCCGTTGGGCAGCACCTGTCTCCAAGGCGGCAGTCCCAGAAGACTCTGTGCAGCTGCTCCCAGAGCCCAGGGCTGCCTGTGCTCACAAGGAGGTCCCGGTGTGCCCTGAGCACCATCAGCTCTGCTTCGCTGCTCGGCCAGCAGTGCCGCAGCCCGCATGGCTCTGTGTCCGGGTGCCGGGAAGGGCGGGATGCAGGAAGCTGGCAGCTCCCGGCCCCGCTCCCTCAGGGCCCATCCCATTGCCTGTTCCCAGAGCACACCTAACGCCCACGGACGGCGTTTGGCTGCCTGCAGTGCTCAGCAGGGGCCAAGCTCTTTGAAAACATGCCTTGGTTATGATGGAGAAGGTAATGGGGATGGCACTACTGTGTGGGATTCTTTTAGTTAATGGCATGGTGGTTAGGGTGCCTGCCCAGGGAAACCTCGATATGAGGCTTTCCTCAGCCTGAAGAAGCCCAAGCGTACATTTCCCAAGAGAGCAGCCTAATAAGCAGGTCAGCTGTGGGAGGGGAAGAAACTCGGAGCTTGTTGTTGAAGCTGGGTCTTGGCAGAATAAATTATACGTGACTCAAAGGGCCAGGAAGGGAGCAACTAGGGCCAGTGTGACTGCAGCCCAGGGGCTACAGCAGAGCTGGGAAGGCAATAAACCTTGGCATATGCCCAGCTCCATGACTGTTTCTCCACCTGAGCCCGTGCACCAGATGTGAAGATTGCCCTCCTTAGAAGGAGACATTAACCTTTCACTACAGGGCTGAGCTCCCTCATGTCCCTCAGCCATTCTTCAGAATTCTGATTTCTCAGGGGCTGCAATATATGTGTTTGAATCCTCTCGGGTTAAGGGTGGCACTAAGGATAGCTATGTCCTGGGCACGTGCTTTAGCCAACAGGATATCACATAGGACTTGTGTAATGGCATCACCACTGTCCCAAGTTTTAAAAGAAACTGTGATCTTTGTTTTTTCCTTTTCAGGAAATGACTACAGGACTTTTCTTAGAGCGAGTTGTTGGAGATGGGTTCCAAATAAAGGAATATTACAAACTGCATTTCTCCATTAGCATCCCAGACTTTGGAGAGGGGTTCACAGAAACACAGGATAATGTGGGTCAGAAAAGACTGCTGGGTGTCATCAGTCCAACCTTTTGCTCGAAGTATGGCCAAGTACAGCAGGTTGCTCAGGGCCATGTCAAGCTGAGCTTCGAATATCTGCAGGAATTGAGAGTCCATGACCTCTCTGGGCAACCTCTTCCAGTGTTTGATTAGCCTCACTGTGAACATCTTTGTCCTTGTATCTACCCAGAATTTCCTTTGCTGCAGCTTGTGATAATTGCCATTGTTCTTTCACTGTGCACCTCTGAGGAAAGCCCGGCATCACTCTACCTCAGGTAGTTGATGACAGGAATTAGATGCCCCATTGCTAGGGTTTTGCAGTGGTGCAGCTCCCTGCTCAGCCTTGCTATTCAGGGGTGTCAACCCTCCCCACACACTGTGGTTTGGCAGCTTGCACAGCATCCTGATGCTGGTCTGGGGGGACAATCCTGTAAGTCTGTTTGATTTGGCACTGTGGTGGCCTAATTATATCATATCTCACTCAATTTTCATCTGTGGTCTCTGTTCCCTTGCAGTTTCCTCAGTTCCTGTTTAAATCTGCAATATTGCCTGAGTAAAGATTCATGCAGAGAGTGGCCAGCTGCTCTCTTTATTGAAAGAAGCAGATGCTTTAAAGCAGGTAGTGTTGAACAATTATAAATCATCTTCAACGCCATAAATGTTTCCAAATATAAGCAGATACTCAGGAATGAATGTACATGAGAAAAGAATCTGTTTATTATATTGTCACTTTATCCAGCTAAACCATTTACTGCTTTGTTTGCACTGAGATACGAGTCCTTTGTAGGCAGTGGCTGTACACCAGCTATGTATGTAGTTCCCTCTATAAAGATTATAGAGGGAACACACAGGCTGCAGTGTAGAAAAGGAGTTTCTCCTGTTGAGTAAAGATGCAAAATGTGATGGATGTTGTCCCTCTATGATCCATGCAGAGATTCCTCATCAAATGTGGTGTAAACGGGATCAGTCAGCTCCATTGCCTCTGAACGGGTTACCTGTTTATTTGGTAAATGGACCATGGTTTCAGGAGTTCCTGAGGTGGTTGTGTGTAGGGCTGGAGCAGGCCCAGAAAGACCTTGGCTGAGCTTGAGCTAATGAGCCCCAGTAAACTCCTGTCTTGTGGGCACAAAAGTGGTGTTATGCAGGGGCAGCTTAGGTCTGTTGAGGACTGACTGTACCACCCAGAACCACCCGTTAGGGTGCCTCAGCCTCCTGCTCCTGGGCTGGGGACACCTGCAGCAGTTTGGCTACCTTTGAACCTGTCAGCTCATGCATTTATACATTGTTATGTTTGAGCTAAAAACCCCTTTCTATTAAGCTAATTTAGTCCTTTTCCATTAATCTTCCCATTTAAAGTAATTCATGATCATCCATCCCCATGACCAGAATAGTGGAAAGTCGGCTGCATAGGCTTTTCCTTGATGTCTCCTAAGCTTTATCCCTTAAAGGAAGCTGGAAGCGAGAAGAAAATTTCAGGTAATGTGCCTCTGTTAAATGGGAGGCTGGGGCTTGTGGAAATAGCAGCAAATCTTTCCCTTAAAGATAGTGGAGCTACTTGTGAGAGGATGAATTTGAAAGTGGGAGCCTAACAAGATAGTGAACTTCATCACTCCTACCAAACACACACTGTGGAGCCCCACACGGAAACTGACATATCTCACATCTCTGCTACTGGGGACTTTTCCAGCTGTCCCCTGCCTCAGTAGTGCCCTGCCTACTGCAGAGTGCTCAACCAGATCCTCTCCTCCCCTTCACTGCAAGGTTCAAAGCCAGTTTCTGTGCCAGGTGAGTCTGCCAATGCTCACTCCCAAATGATTTTTATCACTGGTTTCTGATACTTTGAAGAATAAGATGTATTAGTATGGAATCAAAAACAAAATGAAAATCACAAAGGACCAGAGATTACCAGGAACGGAAAAATGATCGGGCCTTGCGGGAACTCAGTGATGGACTCTGCCACACGATCAATATGATCAAGCAAGAAGCCATTTATTTGTTCTAATACAGTAATATTTATACCCCAAAACTAATGAAATCACCCACACCCATTAACATGTTATTGGCTCGTCACTCACAGCACGAGCAGTTCACATTGGCTGATGGACTTTGCATGCATCCCTTCCCGTTTGCTTGCCAGAGTACATCTTTTGGATACTTTCCAAAGTTCCTTTCTCATAACTTGTTGACGCAGGTGCTTCTTGTATCTCCAGACATGTGTCCCTTCAGTTCCCACAGTTCTCTCAGGTTATTCCAATACACATTCTCACACTCCTCACAGGGCCTAAAAACCCTTGTGTACACATGGCTGAGAGTTACAAACTGGTGATGAAAGCAAGACAATATAGTTTTCATGACAGCCAATCCATCAATAATGTAAAGTGCTTCTGCCCTCTCTCTTATGTGGGTTAACTTGCTAATGTTTGCTTTAATAGTTTTCTGCAGGATTTATCAACAGTGTGTTAAAGACAAGATTATAGGGCATTCAGCACTGGTTTGCTTCTTGTGGTATCCAGTGGCTGCCCTATACTTAAGGCGTTTGCAAGACCAGGTCTAACTACATCCAAGCGTTCACCAGCAATCTTTTCTTCAGACTCTCTGTCTGAGATGATTCAGCATTGAAAGATGCAGTCTCTAATACTGCATTTTTCTTCTTGAGCCAGAACTTTATAAATCCTCAAAGAAACCCTACCCCATATTAATATAACACACAGTTACGAAAGCTCTTACCTGATGTACTGCGCTGAATGCATTCGCAATGTTAAATTAGCCTTTGTGGTCCTTTGAGCTGTTGCATGGAACTGTGTGGTTCCCTAGAGACATCAGCCCTGCTGTTAGAGATGTCACTGCCACAGTACAAGATCTGACAACAGAATGTACTATCCTCTTTTACTGTCATGCCCCCTTCCCCGACCGCTTAAACTCATGCTAATGAACCAGAAGCATGTTGCCACACATTCTTAGGAGCCCCACAAGATTGGCTATGCACATTCACTTGCTGACCTGGAAAGCCTCCTAGAAAAACTACCTCAAGAAAAAGAGAATAAAATATAGGATAGGTAAATACCTTTTTTGGCAATAAGAGCAAAGCTATGCCTGCTTTTTTTCAGAGAATAATTTTTTAATGTGGTATTTGCATGGGTTCTTCTGCTATTCTTTTCTAAATTAAACTGTCACCTGTGCAGCTTCCTGTACCAACACACAGTTTTTTTCTCAGGAAATATGTTGAGTGCTGAATACAATTCAAATATCAGTTTGAGAAAACAAAGACTCTTAAAAAAGGAACTGGATGTACAAAGATACGCATTGTAAGGCCACATTCTTTCTAGAGGTAGCATCTAGGCTGCCGATGACACATCAGGTTAGAAAAATAATCAACCACATCTCCAAAGAATGTTCCCTTCTGCATTTGTTTAATTATTTTGGGTCTACATGTAACTACAGGATTTAATTCTTTAAATCTAGAAGATCAGCTGAGCCGTCGTATTTCTTTAACTTAATTTTTAAGCCAGGGGACCATGGCTTTGCTTTATACACTACTACAGGACAAGGAGAACTTCCATGGGCATGGTCTTTAAGACAGAGGATTGATTTCAAGTCATTTGTGTTGAAAGTTGTGGTGAAACACCCCCAAATGCTTTCTCTGTGTACTGACCCATGCCATTTAAAAAACAGTATACCTTGAGCCAAAGGGCTGGGGTACCTATTAAAACAGTAATGTGTGATCTTTTACCCAGACTTTATTAAAAACAGTGGCAACTTCTGCATATATTGTCAAGGGTTAATTTTGCATTTCCCTGGGGTCTCCTGCTAAGCATTTTTTTCCAAATGTTAATGATTGTCTGACTACTCTTCATGACTCTGTAGCACCTTCTCTTCCCTCCCACCCCTTCACCCCTCAAATATTTAGATGGCTGCCAAGCTCTATTTTGCTTTCACTGACTGTGTTACTCCTCAGATTTCCTTGATGCCACACATGGTATGTGCTAACCTACCTAGCCTGTGCCCTTGAGTTCAGCCAGGAAATGTGCCCTGCTCTTCTCTCAGAGGCTCTTGCCTCTACTGCAGAGGTACCGTGGCTGCTCAGGAGCAGTTGCTGAGCTGCCATAAATTAGAGGCCGGCGTGTTAAGGGAAATTGAAATGGATCCTGGTTTCCTCCAAACTTGAGTGGTGAAGGAGTTTTATGTGCTGCTGAGCTACCCCCGGAGCAAGAGGAAGAACTGCCAAGAGAAAGCCAGGACAGAAAGCTAGGAGTGGAAACCACCAATGTTGTACCAAGCTAAATCATCACCACTAATGATTCACATGTGTTTAGTGATGCTCATTTACAAAAGAAAAAATAAAAATAAAAGCAGCAAAAAAAAGAGGCTGGGTGTTCAGAGGCAATAAGGATGAAAAGTGTTTAAAAATTGTGCAGAAGTTCAGGAAAGAGTTCCATGACTGCTCATGTGGAAGCTGGAACTACACCTCCAGCTAGAAATGGGTAAAAAGTGGTTTTTAAATTGTTTTATAGGACGGAAAAAGGAACCATTTGGGGTATAGAACTCCTTTTATCAAGTTGTGAAAAATTTTGTGAACTCAAAATACTAGTTTTAAATTTTCTTCTTTCTCCAGCAAATACAAGAAGGTAATTGCAGGCAGGCTAAGCTTTTTCTTGCAACAAGCAGATGTGTATTTTTCTTTCATTCTTCTGCAACTTTTCTAAACTTTCTCCAGTTTGTAAAAATTTGAGCACCAGAAAAGAAAATGAAATTAACAGACATTACTCTGCCATAACTCAAAACTCCTCCTGTTCCCTCAGTAATGCTTCCAAATACATGGAAGCTTTGAGAGCTTGCATAATAACAAAGCACGGTGAGAAGAGGGAGAAAGAAAAGTGAAAAATAATTAAAAATTAATAATTTTTAAAAACCCAAAGAAAAAACTTCTTTTAACAGTAGTTTTTCTTCTTTTTCCTCCATAGCTTAATGGATGCTGAGGAAATAATGGCCTCATAAGATTTGGAAAATCTGAAATAGAAAATTGTCTCACCTGATTATTAAATGTTTTTACAAAACTATGGGTTTTTAAAGAGCACTTGTATTAAAATTTCTACAGGCTCAACAAAAAATTTATGGTCCTAATAATAAATGTGGGTCAGAATAATTCTTGTTCTGCTCATGCCTATCCAAGTGTTTTAGAGTCTGTTAGAAACTTACATAATTGTGCTAGAAGGCACAGGTGTATCTCTAAGATATTTTCTGGATGCATGGGTAGTGCATTGGACCCCGAAAGTACTGTTTATATTTTATTTGATTCCAACAGTTGTGTACTGATACACACACACACACATATCTATATACATATATTTACATACAATTCCTCTCTGAAGTGCCTGTATACCAGTGCATGCAGCATGGGAAATAGGATGAGTTGGAGATCTGTGTGCAGACACAGGGCTTCGATCTTATTGCAGTTACTGAAACGTGGTGGGACAGTTTGTACAACTGGAACGTTGCCATAAATGGCTATAAGCTTTTTAGGAGAGACAGACCAGGAAGGCGAGGTGCTGGAGTTGCCCTTTACACAAGAGAACACCTGGTGTGTATGGAGCTGCTCCTCAGGGTGAATGATGAGAGGGTTGAGTGCTTGTGGGTAAGGATTAAAGGTCAGACTAACACTATGGGTGACATAGTAGTGGGTGTTTGCTACAGGCCACCTGATCAGGAGGAGGAAGTGGACGAGGTCTTTTACAGTCAGCTGAAAGTAGCCTCACAGTCGCAGGCCCTGGTGCTCCTGGGTGACTTCAAATACCCCGACATTTGCTGGAGGAGTAACGCTGCAAGTCAAATGCAATCAAAGAGGTTCCTTGAAAGCATTGATGATGACTTTCTCTCACTAATGATTGAGGAGCCAACAAGGAAAGAGTGCTGCTGGACCTTGTTGTATCAAATAGTGAAGGAGTAGTTGGGGATGTGAAGGTTGGGAACAGCCTTGGCTATAGTGACCATGAGATTGTGGAGTTCAGGATCGTGCTAGGACAAATCAGGGCAGTAAGTAAGACTGCAACCCTGAACTTCAGGTGAGCTAGTGGCCTCTTCAGGGACCTTCTTGGAAGAATCCTGTGGGATCAGACCCTTGAAGGAAGAGGGGTGCAAGAGAGCTGGTTAATATTCAGACATCACTTCCTCCAGGCTCAAGAACAATGCATCCCTGTGTGCAAGAAGTTGAGCAAAGGCGGGAGAAGACCGGCGTGGATGAACAAGGAACTCCTGGCAAAACTCAGACATAAGCAGGAGGTGTACAAGAGATGGAAGCAAGGGCAGACCACTTGGGAAGAATATAAGGGCATCACCAGAGCATGCAGAAGTGTGACAAGGAAGGCCAAGGCCCAATTGGAACTAAATCTGGCAAGGGAGGTCAGAGACAACAGGAAGGGCTTCTTCAAATACATCAATGACAAAAGGAAGGCCAGGGAAAATGTGGGGCCACTACTGAATGGGGCAGGGTACCTGGTAGCAGAGGACATGGAGAAGGCAGAGTTACTGAATGCCTTCTTTGCTTCAGGCTCCACTGCCAAGGCCACCCCTCAGGAATCCCTGACCCAAGAGACCCATGAGAGAGTCTGGAAAAAGGAAGTGTTTCCCTTGGCTGATGAGTATTGGGCTAGAGTTCTCCTATACAACCTTAATACCCACAAGTCCATGAGCCCTGATGGGATGCACCCACGTGTCCTGAGGGAGCTGGCTGACGTCATTGCAAGGTCACTCTCAATCATCTTTGAGAGGTCATGGCAATCAGGAGAGGTTCTCCTCCCCCTCTGCTCAGCCTTGATGAGGTCCCACCTGGAGTATTGTGTTCAGTTCTGGGCTCCCCAGTACAGGAAGGACATGGAACTCCTGGAGTGTGTCCAGCAAAGGGCAACTAAGGTGATTAAAGGACTGGAGCATCTTTCATATGAGGAAAGGCTGAGGGAGCTGGGCCTGTTCAGCCTGGAGAAAAGATGACTCAGAGGGGATCTGATTAATGTTTACAAATATCTAAAGGGAGAGTGTCTAGAGGACGGGGACTCTTCTCACTGGCACCCAACAATAGGATGAGAGGCAACGGGCATAAACTGCAGCATAGGAAGTTCCACCAGAACATCAGGAAGAAATTCTTTACTGTGAGGGTGACTGAGCACTGGAACAGGCTGCCCACAGAGGTTGTGGAATCTCCCTCCCTGGAGATATTAAAAAACCGTCTGGACAAAATCCTGGTTCATCTGCCCTAGGAGTCCCTGCTTGAGCAGGGCGGTTGGACTTGAAGGAACCTTCAGAGGTCCCTTCCAACCTCAACCATTCTGTGACTCTATGATTTGTATATTTATACATAAGTTTGTGTATGCATATGTTTAAGAGATTGATGAACTCCTCTCTAAATTAGAAATTAATGTCAGAAAGCACTACTTGTTTCAGGCAGGTGAAGGGAAAACAGGGGTCAATCTCTTCCTGCCTTCTTTTTCTGCACTTTCCGCTTCTTGCTTTGCGGTTCTAGGACATAAATCTGGGAAAAGTCCAGAACTTCGGAGATTTATAAATGTAAGATGTTTTGGTTTTTATGGTTTTTGTGGGGGTTTTTTGGTCATCCATTTGTGTGTGTGTGTCCTGAATTTTGATGCAAAGTTTTGTATGTACATTTTGAGATTTTTAGGGGGAAAGTGTGAACTCTAAACAACATCTGAGATGCCTTTATGTTGCAATAACAAGGTATAGTGTGAAGTAAATGAAATATATGAAGTTGTATTTGGAGCATCTCAAGCATTTATATTTCCAAAGAGATCATATTAACCCAGTGCATGTTTGCAGTTAGTGTAATTCCTTCCCATTGCCTTCAGAAAGCTTGGGGTAAATATTCATTTTACTATGTAATTTGTATGTAACTGAAAACAACTAAGGGAGGGGAAAAAACCCCAAGACTTCAAATGTGAGGAACAAAACCAGAAACAAACCCCAGTTGCAATCAAATGTCTATTTTCATCCTCTCCTTTCCTCTTTGTTCTCACCTTGTCTGGCAGAGAAACAGCCTTGGCAATGATGCACACTTTTGTTTCTGACTTTTGAAGCCAGTCTAATGTCCTCAGTCTTACAAGATAACATTCTCTGTCTCTTATATCTCTGTACTTCCTGAGAACTTTGTGGATTTGAATATGAGGGAGTCAAGAGCGTGCGAGAGCCCTGTATGTTAGTGAGTCAGGAGCCTATTTCACAATATTTCCAGTCTAACTTGAAATGGATGGTACCAGAAATTGCACAGGAAAGCCTGCTCCTAAGGAATTTCTAGGGAGAATTTGCAAATGTTGGGTATAAATTCATTGAAGACTGGAAAGGACACTTTTTTGTGCATAGTCTGTGCTAGAACCCATTTAGATATGCATGTTATCATTTCAAGACATGGTGCTGCTGTTCCTTTTGACCTCTTTGTATCTCTGCGGTTCAAAACATACATCACATACTTCTTATAGTTGGTATTACAGATTTTTCTGTCCCATTCTTATTCTTCTTGTCCCTTCTGGCAGTGAGCAGAGCTTTGCACTAGCCTGAGAAGGAGGCGCAATTGCTCCTGACCCAGCAACCCTGGCCTCAGACGACCTCGAATGCCACGCAGTCTTTGACAGGATTAGTACCAACACTCCCACAACTGATTTAGTATCAGCTGAGCAGCTTTTTCTTAAACAGTCCTGGTACTCCGGAAATCTTCACAGTCAGCCTTTATCTCACCAAAAACTGCCAAACAAAGGGTGGCCTCTGTACTGCCTGAAGTCAAGCCCAAAGGAATTTAGTACCTGCACCTGTGTGAGCCACTTCTGACCTTTTTGTGATGGGATAATGTTGATAACTGGTACCATTTATTCACATCTCTTCTGAAGCTGAATTTTATAAATACTTGGGCTAATTCCCACTTGTCTATTGGGAGGAGCTTCTGTGAAAAGAAAGAAGAGTAATTAGAAAAAAATAAGATTTAATTGCAATTATCTATGGAAAGAAAGCTCAACTTTGATCCTGCACATTTGGTTGTGCACATTATTTTTCAAGCAGTGATGAACAAAGTCTCTAGAGAAGAGCATTTTCCTCAGGAAAACTCCATTTTCCTTTGTCTCATGAACAACACTGACCATAATATTGGTACCTGAGGTGAAGCTTTTAAGGAAGGCACCAATGGAAAATTAGTTAAAATAGCCCACTGTAAGCCTGGGGATGATGACTGGGCCTAAAATTCAATGGGGAGTCTGCATAAGAAACAGCATCAACCTTTATTAACAGCTGGGCTGATGTGTTGCCTCAGATGGGATTTCTTCATTGTGTCAGCTGTGATATACCGTGAATCATGACAGAAATGGATGCTGTGGTTAAGTCTGAGTAGGTTTTTTTTTTAAAGTCTCTAATGGAAAAGGCGTATCTTCTTGCAGGTGTTCAAATTCCCAGCAGCAAAAGGAGGCTGAGAAGATACTTGCTGTTTCGATGCCTCGACGGCTGCAGCGCGATGAAAAGTTACCTCTTTGTCAAAGACAGGGAGTCACAGTGCCTCTATCATGACTTAGATATCTAACACGGAAAGGACTGGGAATTTGCGAGGCCTGGGTCAAGAGAGGAAAACCAAGATAGTTCCATTAAAATATTGTTGTCAATAAAGATGTCTTCCTTGCTATACATAGTCAGCTTTCTATATGTATTAGGTTTGAATCTTTTCTACTGAAATGTGTCAAATGCAAAACCGTTTTAATGGGAGAACAAAGTTATCCTATTCTATGGATGTTTATTGGTCTGCATAAAGAAAAACCTGAGGGCAGAGCTGGTATAAAATGATGAGAGTCAGCGATGACAAATCTATTTTCCTGTTCAGTGTTTTTAAGAAGTATTTATAAGAGCAGATGGTGGGCAGCAGCAGAACATGTTCAGTTTTATCAAGACATTTGGCTAACAAGCACAGGCTGAAATGCATTTCTTTCCTTCTCTACTTAATAATTTTAATTAGAGGCAAAAGGTGTGGTAGTCTCATTGTCTGGAGGCGTATGTGCAATATTGTCTTGGTTGGGCAGGCCTGGGTGGGAGAGAATATCGCTGCCTCTAATGAAGGGTGGTGCATATCTGTGCAATCTCTGTTTTGGTTTTTTTTTATTGTCTGGTAATCTAAAAAATGCAAATTCCAAATCTGCTATTGCACAACATACATAGAGATACACTGAGGCTATGCTTTCAGTTAGTCAGAGAACAAAAACATGACTACAAAATATGTGTAATACCATGCCACTGGAGAAGAAAGACTTTTTAACAAATAGTGGGACATACATTTATTATCTTCAGGGGGAGTTTTCAAAGCTACCTATGTAACTTAGCAGTCTCTGGAACTCCTTCACTATTTAAATGCTTTTGAAAATCTCACTTATTAACTAGTCATTTTGAACTTCATATACTCTCTCCCTAAGGACATCAAAGTGTTCTGGAAATAGCAATTAAGGATCATATGCTCTAACCAGATCTAATGGTGTTCTCTTAATTTTCCCAATTTACCACTAGTCATATTCTAGCTTTTTTGCAGAGCTGCTTGTGCAGGTGATGATATGTCTTTTGTCTTTTACCAGCTCACTGAGACTCAACCCAGGGCTGCTTCTCCTGCTTTTGCATGCCGCAGTGGGAGGTGGGGAGCGTACCAGTATTGGGCTGGTCCCAAAAGGAAGTGTTGAAATGAGATTCATACCCTGAGCAGCCTTGGCACGACATTCTTACTCTGTGTTTCCTCTCTCATGTACGGGTTATGAAAATATTAAAAATGCCTTCATCTCACAAACATGCATTTGTTAAGAGCTGCATGCTTCTTGGATTTTCTGTGAGAAGCTGACCTGTCTCACACTTCGTCATCACAGTCCTTGTGAAGGTGTGTGCCTGATATACCCACCGCAAGGAAAGGTCATAGTATTTATGTAGAGTATTTTCTAGCTATAATTCTGCCACCGACTTCAGGTTTTTGTTTCACATGACTGTAAAACTTTAAACCAATAAAATAATTGTTTTTATAATATCTTATTGAAGGTTTTCCCTTACTGACTGAAGTTCACTTCTTGAGAACTGTTTTAAGGACCATTACCAGCCTTCTGGCTGTAAAAAGGCAACACAGCTCTGCCAGTTATTACAACCTTTTACTCACTTCTGTTTCAAATAAAGTTCAGTTCACTGTGCAAAGCTACTGATATTACATCTCTTTATGACTAGAAACTTGCTTTTGCATCTCTTGTGAATATGAATCTCAGAGATTTACAGGAAGTGGCAGGCTGTACTGCACTGCATTTTGCCACTGCCGGGTGGGGGCAAAGCCTCGGTGGGGAGGCACAGGCAGGAAGTCCGTGTTTCCCAGACCCTGTGTCTCAGGGCAGGAGTTTCTGTGGCAGGAGGTTTCCTGCACACTGCTCACTTAGGAGAACTCCAGTTTTGTGCCCATGCACAGCCATCAACCTCACACAAGTTGCATCAGCTGCTTAGCAAGATCAGTGTGGCAGTCCGTACAGTCTGCCAGGTAAATGATACATGGCCTGTATCCCAATACATATGTGCCAAATAAACCATGGTGGTTTGTTAAATAATACATAGTTTCAAACTTTAAGTAAATAGTTAAGTGTTGGCAAGGGGGACTGATAAAAATTCTGATAACCAGATATGTGAGAGCAGTGAAAACAAAATAATCTAATTTCCATCACTTTCTCCTTCCATCATAGACCTTTCCAAGTACTAGAAACAGGACTGAGCCTTGGAAATACTGAAGAAAGAGGCAGACACGTTTTCTTGTGATGACAGCACTTTGGGAAGTGACAGTCCTTGGTGGTCTGCAGTAAACCAGCAGCAGCAAGAAAATCAAGGCCCACCTCTGAAAAAGAAATACGCACATTATTCCTAATATCAAGCTGTCTGCAGTTACCAAACCATCACAATACGGTGTTGCTTACCTGTGCAGGTTACCTGAGCTGTTAAAAGACCAATGATAACAGAAAACAGGCTAAAGACAGATCAGAAAGTATAATAGATAAACCCGAGAATTTCAGCCTTATTTTACTTTGCTTGTTTTGGGAGGATACTATTTAAACAATGTCTGTGTACTAAGGTACGTGTAGAGGCACATAAGCTTGTTTCTGTTCAAAGCTTTCAGACGCTAAGCACAATGCCATCAAGATCCTTAAGCAACGCGCGTTGCTTTGTGATGCTAGATCAGCAAACCCTGGTGGTTTATAGCAGATGAGCATCTCATCCTCTGAAGAATTATTATAGGTTGGTAGGTGAAACTCCAGCATTAAGCTAGATGCAGAGGTGAGGCTGAACTATTTCCTAATGTGCTATCCTGTGGGTCATGTCCCTTCTGGGAGACACAGTACCACTCTCCTCTGAGAAAAGGGATTTTACTCGTGGAGAAGTAAGACTAGGCTTACTTCTCCCTTCCTCCAGATCTCTGTTCAAGGAGCACAGAGCTGGGGAGTTTCTGATAAATTGTACCACTGTTCTGGGAAACTCCTAATTGTTAAGAAAGAAGAAGGACAGCTCTTTTGAATTGTGTGTCTGTTGGTTATATTTCATTAGAAGGGCAGGTCAATGTGCTGAAATGATTTAAATTTCAGTAAAATAATATTTCATATTTTAAAAGGTTTAGAGTGCCCGTAAGGCAATTTTTTGGATGGGATGCCATTTTACAGACAGCATAGTCTATGTTTCATGGTTCTACTATTTGCACCTGCTTGTAAGACATTGTAATACATAAAGTAGTAATTGTAGATATTAGTGTAGATATCTGAAATCTAGATAAGCAAGCCCAGGTTCAAGCACAATGCATTGTGCTTAATTGAGGAAGTGCTGATGACATTTTCTGGTCTGTGTTAAGCAAGAGGACTGACTAAGAGCTGCTCTTGGTGTAAAGACCCTTGGATTCGTGATTCCTAACAAGGGCAAATTTTTTGCACAATATGTTTTCTACACATGTTTTGAAGGCCTACTTCTATAAGCAGATGCCTTCAGATTGCTCCTATAGGAAGACCAACACATGTATGGAGGCTTGTAGATCTGATCTGAAACGGCGCAGCTGGCACTACCCACTGCTTTGAGAAGAGCTACTTTGGTTTACAGGTGGTGAGATGCTGGCTCTGAGCATCCAGGGTGCTTCACGCTATTGGTCTGAGATGAAAATGTAGATTTTGCTGGCTTGCAAGAGTAGGAAGGGTGTATCTCCTATAGGGTGTGTCTGATCAGTTATGTTTCATAGATGTTGTGTACTGTTTTTGAAAAGAGAGATAAATGGTTTACTAGTAACAAACCTGTCTCACCCCATCTAATCACCTGGAGTAAAAGCTGTTGAAAACAAATTTGCTTGTTCCTGTGTGGTAAAGTATCAACATCAAACCCTAACCTTTCCTGAGACTACAGCAGTCATGAAATCACTGGTTCTTGTTGCTTCTCTTACTGGTTGTGGCCAAATATCAGTAAATAAATATCTTCCTAACCATAAGCTGATTTATAGGTAAATAAGTCAGATTTTGCACAGCCTCCTTCCCTGCCCTTCTGCCCTTACATTGAATAATACACCACACCGCAAACAGATCCACTAACTTCATACCACCATTGGGGATGTATCAGGTTAGCACTGGGTGCCTACCCAATTCACATGCTGCTATACAGAAAGCAGAGCGTTTGCTGTAAGTTAATTTTATTGAAGCTGGAATTAACACAGATCAGCTGACTTTGTTTTAGGTGATAGAAGAATTATGCAAGAATAAGAATAAAAAAGCAAAGCACCAAGTTTTTCCCATTTGTTTGCACAGGTGTAGAGATGACCTAGAATGTTTAATACAATAGATATTCACATTTTTGGGGGATGTATATTCTGGACTTTGGCCTTTCTGCTATTACCTGGGGCTGACTTGTGACACAGGTGACAGACCTCTCACAGCACTATCAAAGTTAGACAGCCTGAGATGGTCTGTGGAGCATCTAGCTGTAAGCTAGATCCTGTAAGCTTCTAGCTGTACTCTGGTTACTGCTTGGAGGGTTTCATAGTGGGATTCACAGGAAATACAAAGTCTCTCAAGCACCCTTTCAATTCCCTCTTAGTTGCTCTGAGGGAGTCAAAAGCTCCAGCTGTACAAGATATCCTTCTGGAGAACTTCCCAGCTCAACCCCGAGAGCAAATGCTTGAAACTGAGCTTGTTGTCTCTTTTCCACCCTATTCATTCCTTCCAGACAGGCTGAAAGGAGGGCAAAGTCAGCAGAGGATAGTGCTGAGCAGGCAGTTTTGGAGGTAAAGAATTCCTGTCTGACTGCATGTTGACAAGTATCAGATAAAGTAATTGTCTGTGACTTGACAATGAACCCTACATAATGCAGGGAAGGAGGACTCCTGGCATGGGGAACGCTGTGCACTCACCTGACATCATCTTGGAAAGTGTACAGGAGTGGGATAACAATAGGGCATTATTCCTTTAGGGAAAAGAAGAAGACAAATTATGAACTCTGCAAGAAGCCATCAGGATCAAAACCTATCAAGAGCTATCTGAACACAGTGGCTGGGGATAGCAAAGGTTTCATTTCTGCTTTCATTACAGCTGACAGAATTACAGGGAAGAGTAGGGTTGATGTATGGGTGCAGGCGATGAGCTATGCCTCTTTGTAAAGCTGGGCTAGTATGTTCAGGCTGTGAGAGGCTCTATCTTGCTCACGCTCTTTCCTTCTCACACACACAGTACCGACTGTCAGAAATTCCTATCCACTGTTCAGCCTCTCTGGCTTCTCTTTTTTTCTTGTACAATTACAGGTTTTACTTCTAGTGAGCTGTAAATACGAGGTCAGAGAGCAAGTTGTTAGTTGTATATGTGGTAGAGATGCTGAACAGGGATAAACCAGGAGAAATTCCAGTTCCAGTAGTTCCACATACCTAATCCACGTATGTCCATGCAATACATACTGCATGTGCGACTTCCACAGCACTGCAAAAATATTTTGCTCTCCTCATATTATGTTTGACATGCAGCTTTGCTTCTGGCATCATCTCATGATACTGTAATTTGGAAAAAGAGCGTGCGTAGGGCAGGACAGCTCACTGGGAACTCAGAGAGCAGAACACTACAAAACCAGATTGAACTGTCCTTCAAGGATGAACAGTGGAAAGCTGGCAGTTAATTTTTGGTGACTGGCATAGCACACACCTCCGCAGAATCTAGGTATGTGTGTTACCAGAGTGATTCAATAGGCAAAAGCCGAGGTCATATACAAAGCATAGAGCAGAATTTCCGCATATGATTCTTTTAATTCCATTAACAGATTTCATGGTTGATTTGTCAGAGGGAAGTCTATTTACTAAACCAGCCTAGGTAAATATGAATGATTGTCCTTGTCAGCGTCTGCAATTTCATTTTTTAATGTTAATATTTCAGATATGGATTTCAGATATAGAAGGGATAGAAGGAATATAGGAAGGAAGCAACCATTTGACTAGGATTTACATCAACTGTACAGCAAGCAGAAAATTTAAGAACCACATATGGGACTTAAGAGACTAAAGGAGCACTTGTTATATAAAAAAATTCTTCTGCGATATAACTTCCTATATGTTAACTGTTATTTAGCATCCTTATTATTATGGGATATATGAATGGCAAGGTGAAGTCATATAAGGACTATTTCCTGGTTTATTACACTCAACTATGCAATGGATGTATGCATTCTGCATGCTTAAAACATTAATTAAATTATATTAAGTAAACTCTATATTTTGAGAGAGAGAATTTAACTTGAGTAAAGCATAACAGCCATTAAGTTCATTTGCTGTAATTTAGGAAATGCTCCTATCATAAAGCTCTGTTGCTAGGAGCCAAAAAAGAAGTGTAAATTATGACAAATTGGTTGCAAAAGCACTGAACAGTCTATATTCTCCCTCCAAAAGAAGCAAAAGTGTAGGGCTCCTATAGCAAAATAATAGGAACAAATAGCCAAGTTTTGAAACACATCTTGAAGGCTGAAGATTTCAAGCTTTATTCATTGAAAAGAAGACAGCCAGTGCTTATCATCAGCCTATGTTAATTTAGCGTAACTATACCCCCTTTCAATGGCTCTCTACTCATGTTCCAACCAGGCAGCTGTGTCTAAATGAAAGAAATAAAGGACATGGATAATATGCTCTATAAGGGAAAACTAGTATCTTGAATAGCATCAGGAATGATTTTGGAGTGATAGAAGTCTGAAGAGCAATGTACAAAACACAGTCCATGTGAGAGGCTTTTAGAAAAGTTGATAAACAACTGCTGAGCTGAAAACTGTGGTGAAACTGGGGGAGTGGGATCTCTGATTCTTACTAGAAAAAGGCTAATGTTACATCCATTTTTAAGCAAGGCAAAGGAATATCTGGAAGGAGGAACTTTAGTCACGTGAGTCTCACTTCAGTCCCTGGAAAGATCATGGAGCATGTCCTCTTGGAAATAATTTCTAATCATGTATGAATGGAGAGGTAAACCAAGGGCAAATCCTCCATGACAAACCTTACTGCAATCTGTGATGAAATGACTGTTTATACCGATGGCAGAAGAGTGCTGGATGGAGTATATATTGACTTCAGTGAGGATTTTGACATGTCAGAAGCAGGTGAGAAAAACAAACTCTCAGGGATGGCAGATGATATAAAATGCAGCTACCATCACAAAATGGAGGCTCAGGTTGGACATCACAAGAAAAGTTTTCACTAGGAAGGTAGTGCAGCACTCAAGAGGTTGCCTGTGGAGGCTGTGGAGTCTCAGTCCTTGGATGCTTCCAAGACTCGAGCAAAGTCACAGCCGACCTCATCAACCGGTGTTGGCAGCATGCCACCTTCCAGAGAGAGGCTGGAGTTGATGACCTTCACAGGCCTCTTTTGACCAGCATTTCTGTGACTATGTATTTGCCGCTGACCTTTGAGCAGTGCTTCAGCAAAGCGAGCAGTGAGCTACTCTGGGCTTGATAACGTTATTCCTTCATGTGACATAGTGCAGGCACATATCATGACTCTTGTTCAGACTTATGCCCTGCTAATGTGTCTTTCCTGGCTCCACTTCAGTAGCACTTTGTGTGGGTGTAAGAACTGCTGAAGATCCCTGCATTGGACTGAAACAGGAATCCACATGTCAGGTAAGCAAGGAAAGGAGCTTAAGGCTCCCTCTTCCCCCTAACAATTTATTATCTGCAGCCTCAAAGAGAAAGTGGGCTTCATCAAGTCATTTGCATTTTTGAGTTGATCCTGTCTCCCATTGTGCAGGTTTACAGGAAAGGGAAAGGCTCAGTGAAGAGCTGATCCCTGCCCGGCTCCTTCCACTCCCCTCCTTGGCCACGGTTCCTGCACCAGCACACAGCACACTGCACGTGCTGCTGGGTACAGCAGACCTCCATGGCCAAGAAGGATCCAGAACATCAAATGAAACTCGGTGCCCAAATATGCTTTTTGTAGGTTGTTTTGGGCAACATCATGCCCCTTGCTGGGGAAAGGTGTGAAGTGACAATGCAGCAAACAGGAAATGATTCACCACTTTTCTGCACACGTCTCGGGCAATATTGGTGCTACAACAAATACACCATTTAATTTTGCCCTAGAAAGTGCTTATAAAATTAACAACAAAGAAACACCATTTTGTGTTTTTACCTTTGAAAAGATACAAATGTCTATTTTAGGTTGCCCAGATAATGCCTGCATTGCGTTGTTTACTGCAACACCATGTCTTATCCTTCACTGACTAACTTTCCATACAGAACCTTCCAAGCACAAATTAGGTCAACCTAAGCAGCAGCATGAAATGTAATTAGCCAAAAACTTTCTTAATTAGTGCTGTTATTCAGGGTGGGGAGAACTTAGCTCATAGTGAATTGGGGTAGGGCAAGTTGGTAAAGGGAGACTCTTCCTAAAGAAAGGTGGATCTAACGCTGGATACCTGCCCAATATCTTTTGAAATTTTGATTGCAATGTTTCATGACCACAGCAAGGACTGTAATTTGTGCCTGTAGGGTGCTCTGCTTTGCACTAATAGTTTGCAATAAAACAACAAACAACAAACTAATCATTCTTATGGACAACACTATCTTGCAAGTGGAATCCGTGATTCTAGCTCTTCAGGCACTCTGTATCAGTCACTAAAATGTTGGTAAGAAATTGTTTCCCTCCTGCCAGAGGCACTAATGGTGCCTTGCTGCCTCTGCACAGAGGCTCCAGTTGGACCAGCTGACCAGGGATTGGCACCTTTCACACTGGGCCCGTATCTCTGGGGTCCTGTTCAGGAGCAGACACAGAAGATAGATCAGTACAGCTTTCAGCGGGCAAGTACCCACAACACCGTATTTGATATTACTGGCATCTTAACTGTCAGAAAATCCTGAGACTAAAGGGGCAAGATTAAGTTGAATACCTCTGAAGGTAGTTAATTAGTGAGAAACTTGTTCTAGCCGTTACCCAAGCAGTATTTGGATGAAGGGAGGTTTCCACTTTTTGTCATCAAACAACTTTCATATTCTCTCACCCCTCCCCTCCTGTCTGACCAATTTTGCTTAAATAAAAGAAGAAACATTAGCCCAGCTTTTTATTTCTGTTACTCTGCTCAGTTTTTACTACCCTTATAATCTATCTCCTATCCATAGTGAATAAAACCATTTGAATTTTTCCATATACAAGTGCTGGTGTGTACTGGTGCAGGACTGCGTAATAATTCTGATTAATATATGATACATTGATGAGAATCTCCTGGAGTAAAGGGCTAAATACAGTATTAGTGGGCATAGACTGTAATAAAAACCTATAAAGGCCAATATAAAAGAATATGCATGGGAACAACCTACAAAGCTCCAAAAAGCAAAAATTTTTGCACTGTCTGTGCTTGAACCACATCTTATCTGAAGGTAGTCTAGCTGAATTGATGCAGTGTTGCTCTCAAGCTAATAAAGCCTGGAGAGAGGAATGATAGTAGGATAATATGTGCAAATGAACATTCCCACTGGGTGAAATAATTATAGTGCAAAACAGATCCCCAGATCTACACATAAGTAAGTCCTTCAGTAAGTTTTAAAATATGGTCTAAGTGTGGTATAAACTTTGTGCTGATCATAATGAGAATCGTGTTTTAGCAGGAAAATTCACACCACTCGAGATTAAAATACCCATTTAAGTGCCCTGTACTGAAATCTCATCATTTGAACAGGACACCAAGTGTCAGGGTTTGCCATGGTTCTTATCTAGGTCTGATTTAGTGAGAAAAAGGTTTATAATATGCTAGGAGTTGGACTGCATTCATTATTGCATTTTTTCAAAAGCTGAGAAGGTTACTACTTTAATATAAGGTGTGCAAGAGCAAAGCAAATCTGATTATTAAGTAGCTACATCAGTAAAGCAGCAAAAAAGTTATTCAAGCTCATTACCTAGATAATAACTTATTTAGACTTACTGTAGGTTTTGTATAAGGCTTGCAGTCATGGCCACTAGAAGCTTGTCACAAAATGTAAAGGGGTGTGCACATATTTAAACTAGCATCATTTGAATTGATCAGTGACTTCTGTGCATCCAATTAGCAAGAATGAATGTATGCAACTTAGAATTAAATATATATGCACATATTTAAATAGGCAAGTTAAAAAGGCCTGATCTTCAGATGGAGAAACATACTTCTGAAACAACTGATGTGGAATGAGTCCCTCAAAATCTCTCCCAGATACCTGTCCAGATGGGAAACAATTACCTGCTCTCAAAACAAAGTATATCATACACTTAGAAACAAAGATCTTCAGTGCCTATGTTGACAGCCTTTCTATATGAGTGCAAAAATCAATCCTTCTTCAAACTGAGGATTAGCCAGCTACACAATAATGAACAATTTTGTAATACATGAAATATGTGTCAAATCTAATAACCAAAGTCTGTCTAAATAAAAGAATGTGTTCAAAAAGATTACTGGATTATTGCAGACTCACACAGCCTGATGCCACTTTTCATACTTCTTGGATGGCTTTTAGCACGTCTCAGCTGCTGCCAGTCAACACATGTGCTCTTTAGGCACAGAAAATAATGCAGGAATTCAGGAGAGCAGTGCTGATGGTTTGAATGAGATGGCTATTCCGTGAGCTGGAGACATAAAAGACTTTTCTACAAAGGTTGGAAGAGATCCTGCGCTTCAGTTAATTCACACCCAGTTAATACATGTCTTCCTCGTACAGCTATTGACTGCAGCAGGCTTAACCAGCAGCTGATGATTTACTCACAGTTTCTTGCCAGTCGTCGTACACCCTGACTTGCATCAACAGCCGCTGCCAGAGGGACACAGCTGCTCAGCGGGGCCGGCAGCTCACAGCTAACACTGGTCAGGGTGCATGCCCTCGAACAGGAGAAAAAAGGATTGATGTGTTGGGCTAACAAAAACATGGGCCAAATTGTCTCCCACAACTATAAAATTGATTACTTCTGCTATTTTGTAGCAGACACCAGTGGAATTACAGTGCTCGTGCCTTATGATATGTGGACTGTGCTGTTTGCACTGCATCTTCATAAGCCTGATTTTATATACATGGAAAAGTGGATCAATAAGCTTCTAAATGATGGTGAGTATCTACTTGGTGTCACAGCATCATCAACAGCAAACTCAGATGCTGCGATAATGATCGTTTTGACAACAGGCTTTAAAGGTTTGGGTTGAACTGGTACAGTCTGCCCCAGATGATGAATCTGCCTAACTAATTTCGGGAATTCTGTGTTGGAATGTTGTGACTGTTCAAAAATTATTGTAATTAAACTTGAATTCTTCTTTGAAACAGGTTTCTGAGGACTAGTGGTCCACTTTGCAGGAGCTAATACTTCCTTACCTTTTCAACTTTCTCATTGTCAATGCACACCTTTACCTACAACTTTGATCTAGTAGGAAACCTACCCTCCTTAAACCTTTTATAAAGCATCCAAAATAGCTACTCAGTTATAATTTCCCATCTTCTGCTGGAGTTGCAAGTCAAACACCCTAAAATGCAAATTCTTTCAAAGCCTCTTGGGCTGTTTCAAGAAAAATTCAGGGAAGTTTATAATAAACTATTGTCCTGGTTTTGCCAGGATAGAGTTAATTTTCCTCTTAGTAACTAGAATAGCTGTGTTTTAGTTTCAATGTAGAATTTGTTATGAGAGGAATGGCGATAAAAGTACTGATGTTATTAGTCGCTGCTGCAGCTCAAGGCCATCATGTTTGGCTGGTTCACAGCTGCATCAGGACTGGGAGGGAGAAGCGTAGTGAAAAGCAAAACCCAAAACTGACATTTGGATGTGCCAATGAAATATTCCATGTCATATCATGTCATGTCAGTATATTAACCAGGGTTGACTGGAAGATGGGAGTATTCTCTCGGGGATCACTTCGGCCCTCTTTTCCGGGGTTTGGGTTTCAGGACTGTCTCTGCTCTGGGATCACTGGCTGGCACAGGCCGGGCATCAGTCAGCAGGTGGTGAGCAATTGCACTGTGCATCACTTATTTGTATATTCTGTTATTAACATTATAATTTTATTTTAATTAGTAAATGGTTTTAATCTCAACCTGTTAGTCTCCTTGCCCTTTTCTTTCCAATTCTCTCAGCTACTGCCTGCGCAAGGAGGGGAGAGGGTGAGAGACCAGGCTGTGTTTGGCTGCAAACTAAAAGGGTAAAGCCAGTCCACCACGACTATAATACTCAATACTTCTGTTAATGCTCCAAGCCAGTTTTGCAGTTCAAGGGACAACTCTGTCAGACCATATCTGTTATCACATACTAATGTTATGTTGGTCATAAACAACATACTGTCTGATAAGTGCTAAGGCAATTACTCCTCAGCAAGAAGTGAGTGCACAGCTGTTGCTGAGAAGGTTCAAACTTGTTCTGTGAGAGAAGCTGCCAGAAGCTTCCCCCATGTCTGACACAGCCAATGCCAGCTGGCTACAAGAAGGGACCCGCCGCTGGCCAAGGCCGAGCCCATCAGTAACGCCTCTGTGATAACAGAATTAAGAAAAAAAAGGGGAAGAGAAAAAAAAGCTGCACACTTTCCAGCTGGAGAGAGGAGTGAGAAGATGTAAGAGAAACAACTCCACAGACACCAAGGTCAGTGAAGAAAGAGGGGGAGGAGGTGCTCCAGGCGCTGGAGCAGAGATTCCCCTGCAGCCTGTGGTGAGGACCATGGTGAGGCAGGCTGTCCTCCTGCAGCCCATGGGGGTCCATGGTGGAGCAGATGACCACCTGTAGCCCATGGAGGACCCCACGCTGAAGCAGGTGGATGCCTGAAGGAGGCTGTGATCCTGTGGGAAGTCTGCGCTGGAGCAGGTTCCTGTCAGGACCTGTGGCCCCATGGAAAGCGAGGAACCCTCACTGGAACAGGTTTGCTGGCAGGACTTGTGACCCTGTGGGAGACCCACACTGGAGTAGTCCGTTCCTGAACTGCACACCATGGAAAGGACCCATGCTAAACAGTTCATGGAGGACTGTCTCCCATGAGAGGGACCCCACACTGGTGCAGGGGAAAGAGTCCTCCCCTGAGGAGGAAGGAGCAGTAGAAACAATGTGTGATGAACTGACCGCAACCCCTATTTCCTGTCCCCCTGCGCCACTGTGGGGAGGAGGTGGAAAATGGGAGAGAAGTTAAGCCTGGGAAGAAGGGAGGGGTGGAGGGAAGGTGTTTTAGTATTTGGTTTTATTTCTCTTTATCCTATTCTGATTCAATTGGTGATAAATTAAATTTATTTTCCCCATGTCAAATCTGTTTTGCCTGTGATGGTGAATGGTGAATGATCTCTCTCTGTCCTTCTCTCTACCCACAAGCCTTTCATTATATTTTCTCTGCCCTATCCAGTTGAGGAGGGGGAGTGATAGAGTGGCTTTGGTGGGCATCTGGCATTCAGATAGGGGCAACCCACCACACACCCATGCGTCAAAACTTCCACAAACACACAGCTAAGTTTACACAGTTTAAAACAATGAAGCATTCACAGTCATTCTACTTTTCATCTGTCTCCTCCAAAATCCAGTAAGAGGAAACATTACCATTGGTTTCTAACACCAGACACTCTAATAATATTGATCAGATAATTACTGATCAGATAGGAAACAAAACCCTGTTAGACCCATCAAGATGATCACCTTTTGTCACATCGCAGGCAAATGCTGCTCAGTATAAAGGTGCTCTGTTATCACCATCTTTAGTTCTCAGCTTCTTTGTAAAACAGTTACTTTGAGCACTGTGGAGGACAAGAAATCATGTAACTTATGAAATGTTAACCTTTCTTATTTTGAAATGGCTGAGGTAAACGCATGAGGACAGGCAGAACCTTGCTCCTGGGGACAGGGAAACTCTTCCAGTGAGCATCTTCAGGCACTGTTGAAGGGGCCACCACTTCCCCTGGACTGCAACTTCCCCTGGACTGCAGCTGTGAACGAGTAGCCCCAGGTTTCAGTGAGCCACTGTAGTAGTTTAACTTGGCTGGCACTCAAATGCCACACAGCTGCTTGCACTCTGCTCCCTTCCCCCCACGCCCCCCAGGGAACAGAATTGGAAGGGTAAAGGTGAGGAGACTTGTAGGTTGAGATAAGAACAATTCAATAATTAGATAAAATTAAAATAATAAGAGTAATAATGATAACAACTATGTATATATATATATGAGTGAAGCTCAGTACAATTGCTCTCCACCTGCTGATAAGGATCCCAGAGGAGTGAAAAGGAACCCCGAAACCAAAATCACAATCTCAAAAAAGTGAGCCTGATCAATTCCCGAGGGAATTCCCCCCTTTCTGGTCAATCCCAGTTAATATACTGAACATGATGTAATATGATCTGGAATATCTTATTGGCATATCCAGCTGTCAATTCTGGGCTTTACTAACTACTACACTTTTTTCTCCACTCCCCGCTTCCAGTCCTCTCTTCTTGGAAACTGCCCAAGCACAGTGTCCTTGTAGTTATCAACATTGTTCTCATAACAATCCTCACTGAAACCAAAACACAGTGCTTTCTAGCTACTAAGAAGAAAATTAACCCCATCCTAGCAAAAACCAGGACAATAGGTAAAAATGAGTCATGCAGAGTACAATTGCTCACCACCTGCTGATAGCAATCCTGAACGAGCGAAAAGGCACCCTGAACCTGAAACCACAATCCTGGAAGAGTGAGGCCAAGCCATTCCCAAGACAATCCTCCTGCTTTCCAGTCAGTCCTCATTAATATACGGTATATAATGTAATATGACATGGAATCTCTTGTTGGCGTATCCAAATGTCAGTTCTGGGGTTTGCCAACTACTACACTTCCCCCCTCCTAGTCCTCTCCTCTTGCAAACTACCCAAACATCATGTCCTTGTACCTTACCAACATTCTTCTCATAGCAAATACCACACTGAAACCAAAACACAGTCCTTTCTATCTACTAAGAAGAAAACTAATTCTATCCCAGCGAAACCAAGACAGTCATGTGTGTACCAGGTGTAGCATGCACTCTTCTCATGAGGAAATTTTGCTGCAGCTGGAAGGACCAATTAGGCAGAAGACAGCCAGTCACCTACTCCTGACATGGTGTCCCATGAGCTCAGTGCTCTGTCCCTGCTGCATTTCCATGGATGATGGGAAGCAGGAGCCCTGCCCCACCCAGCAAGTGATGGCAAGCTGGCTGCTCTGTGAGGGCTCCTTCAGCACAAGCCCTGCAGATGCCATGAAGTGTGTTTATGTCTAGGATCACAGAAGCATCACAGAAGAGGTGGGGACCAGGGACAAATACATTATTGTTCCCAGATACAAGCTGGTCTGTAATTCCAAATGGAAAACGTTCACTTCCCACCCAAAAGCTATGAACTTTGCACTTTTTTTTAAATGAATTTTGCACTTTTTTTTACACTTTTTTTTTTTTTGGTGAAATACCTGCGGTTTTCTGTGGACATTTTTTAACTAAAAGTTTGATTTGTTGAAACACAATTTTCCATCAGAAGTCATAAATAATGGATACTTCCTTACAAGTCTTTGTTAAAACTGCATAGACCAAAGTAAAACATTCCTCATAGCATTAGTAGGCTAATGCAAAATATCATAAAGGTTATATTTATAAAAGGATGTTCTATACTGCATAGTCTCAGTGTTGGAAAATAGCCCAAGCCTGCTGCTGCTACAGTAATCTTTCCTCACCCTTCGTGCTCCCTGACCTCTACAGTATACTGACTGCCAATAAGTAGTCATGTTCCCTCAAGTACTGTGCCCAGTGGCACTGTACATGCTGGAAAAGTATCTGCTGTACAAGTCATGCTCTTTGAATAGGAAAAACACTACTGAAGTCCTTTAGCAGGCAAAACTCTAAGTGAACTTTTTTTTTTTTTTTTTTTTTTTTTTTTTTCCTGGACGTGATCCACATAATCAAGCCATGAATTGGTAGACTCTCAATGAAGGGAGAGTCAGAACCTACTTTGCTCAGAAGGCACCTACAAAACATAAGGTGAGATTAAAGCAATATCTTGTGAAAAGTCTTTAACTCTTTCCCTGATGAATTGTGAATCATACTAATTGCAGGGGAGGCAGAGGAAAGAAATAAAATAATAGCTGTTACCTTAATTATGTGGAGTCTATTTTGTGTTAGGATGGAGCTTTAGGTGTGCTTACTATCTGTTTGATTTCATTAATGAGACTTCATAAATTATAAGCCAATAAAGAATGCAGATGGGAATGATTTCAGGCTAAGTATGAGAATTTTATTGTTGGCTATCAAAGATCTTCTCCTAAAATGCTAATTTTTTTAGACATAGTCCTTTGATCACTACAGATAGTGAATGTTAATCAAATAAAACTCTGACATAGTTCTTGTTATTCTAAATGGGAAGTGAAAAGTAGTCTGCCAAATTTTAATTGTTCATCTGGGCTACACTGCTATCACTTTGCGAATCTCAAAGCCCAATATTAGAGAATACCCTTCTTAAAAAAATATTATGTTTCTGGAGACATGCCTGAGTATCACTGGCTTGAGAGCACAAGTACTCCTCACTTCTGAGAGCTAAATTAATACTCCCACTGAGTACTGCAGCAGGTTGCAGTGCTGAATGTATTGTGGGCTTGCATAAGACAGGACTGGACACAGTATTTCTAAATTAGCTTAGGTGGAAGGTGGGATGATGTGGCCTGGCAGACTCCTCTGACAAGCCCATGGCACGGCTGTGGCACGGTTACCCCAGCTTTCACTGTGCTGTCTAGGTTGCAGAAGTGAGGCCACTATAACCACCCATCCCACTAAGCTATGGCCACTCTGGACCTTGCAAACATCTCCTTTTGACACTCAAATCATGTGGCCAGTCAAAAGGGGGTTTGCCTGAAAAAAAATAAATAAAAGATTAGGAGGGAAAGAAAACAGCTTTGTTGTCTTCTGCCTAACAATCCTCTGATGGGGGAGCCATAACTTAACAACAAAGTGTTAAGAAGCCTTTTTGATCTGGTACTAGGAGAAAAACATATACCCTGGAGGAAAAACATCTACTTTTTTTTCCCATTTCTTAGAACCAGGTAATGCATGTTTACTTTGCTCAGGTGTTTATTCTACTATAACATAAAGTCTACACTAAAGCTGAAACCATTATTAAGTAAAGTTTGTAGAATATTTTTTAACGTAGACTTCCCGGTATGAATCAAGATACTCTGAGGGGGAAAATGCTCATTCATTTCATAAATCATAGGATTTTTTAAAGCAACCTTCTGTATAAAGTTCTGATAAAAGACTTTTATGAGAATTTTTATGTGGATTTCTCCTGCCCCTTCTAAACCTCAGTTATAAGACTCTAAACTCCTTTAGATAGTTTAAGAAGGAGTGAAAAAACTTTGCAAATACACAAATGGGTACAGTTCTGACTCTACCTCCTTCACAACAAAGGGAAATTTCTCAAAAGGGGCCTAGAGAGGGGCTGATTGTGGAGAAGGTACCACCATCATCTTCAGGGGTGAGCATGAAGTTCCTTTAGAAAGGGACCAGGAGACACTTCAACATCTCTGGAGGAGAGGTCCTCCCTGTATGCAGGTCTGGGTGAGGGCGAAGGACAGACACATAGTGCTTCACCTTTGAAGGTGCTGAGAGTGGCTTTCCCATCCTGCTGGCACCCAAGCATGTGTGTGCCTCACAAATCAGGAATCACTGTCCTCAGGCAAGTTCCCGCTGTGGGCAGGGACAGGAAGCAGTGGGGTGGGAGCAGGGCCTTGCCAAGGCATCCATGCTGGAACCCAGGGCTGCCTGGGAAGGAGGCTGCAGACAGTGCCTTGAGAAGGGGCTCCAAAATGGGAGAGGCAGGGAAAATCCAGAGGGTAAAAGTTATGGCAAGAAGATGCAGGGACACTTCAGGGCATCTCTGGAAAAGACTCAGGCATGGCCCTCCCAGAGGCTGTTATTACTATTTATTAGTTTAAGGGCAAAGAGCAAAGGCTGTCCTATGCCTCTGTCATCACACCAATGGTGGAGAGCTGCCATAAATCAAATTAATCTCAACAAAGAATACTTCCTCCTGATTTTCCTTGGAACTCCTTATCAAAATGACTGTGGTGGCTGGGTCTCCCCTGAGCACGTGTAAAGAGGGAGGCATAAGTCTTTCCTCATCAACCCTAAAGATATTGTCAAAATAGCCTCTGACACAACACCTGGCATGCAATGTGCTAAGAGGAAATGCTCCACTGTCCTGGAGCCCTCCCCTGTGTTTGCGAGAGTTCAGACCTTACCCGATAAGCACAGCATTTTATTTCAAAATGGAAGTGTAACACCTTTGCAAAGGCTTCTGTTACATGGTAAAAATTGCAGGGCTATAGTCAGAAGCGGGCTCTAAACATTTTTTCACAAAGCGCATGGCACGAAGTTCACCTCCTCAGAGCTCCCCTGAGGTGCTGCTCCTTTGGACTCACCATGGCAGGATTCAACTCAGCCAGAGACTGTGAGGTGCAACCTGGAGAGGAGTTTTTCATTTCTTCAAATACACTGGCAAATTTTATAGTCAGACTAGGGAGGCTGCTTAAAGTAAGATTGTGAAAATCGTATTTTGTGTGCAAAATGTTATTCTGCCATGCATAAGTAAGCACATACACATCTCTAACTGTGGAGCAGCTCATTACTCCCCTGAGCCACTACAGCATGTGGACCATGGTCTATCACCATTCTACCATCATAATAATCATTAATTTATCCATTTAACTGCACTGGCAGCAAGGGTAGTGAATGTAGTTTCTTGAAAGGCTGACCGCTTGGTAGCCATACTGTCCTTGAAATAGATGTCTTTCACCAGCAGACACAGGGTGGTGGGGCTGATGCATACAGCAGAGAAGGATACCTTTACTGCATTTTTTCGCATGCCCTGGAAAGTGCCCATGTGCCAACAAGGACATCCTGTTGTACCAGTGCTGTCCAACTCTGTCCTTTGGGGCACAGTAGAAAGAAAGTAGCCTGGGGAGAGGAGAATCCATGTTTAAGTCAATGCAAGTGTATGCAATGATGATCTGGTGAGGGTACAGCTGAAGATGGGATTACACTGTTTTCTGCATGGTCAAATGATGATATTATAGTTCTGTGAAAGCCATGTGTAAATATCTACATTAATAAAGATATAATCTGCATTAGAATGAGAAAATGTATAGTAGGAAATCAGATTATAGTTTTCAAACAAATCTTATTCTGATTTCATGCACTGCAGCTTTCACTTGCTGCACTGTATTTTACTTAGGTAATGTTTAAAAGCTCCCGTGATAGACCAGGCATCTCTTTTGCACAAATACAGACTCATGAGATTCCTTGCTTGGGCTTTGGGCCATTTTTCCTCCTGCATATTTTCTACTGCAGTCTCTAAGTATACACATGCAGAACTCACCACTTGGTCTGTAACAGTGATAGCATTGCTGAGAAGTAGGATAAAAATTTGTGAAAATTTAGGTCTGGGATAATGGTGCAGTGTAAACGGTCACTGTCCACAATGAACTTACAGGTTTGAAGGCAAGAATTATCAGGTTTTATTGCAATTGCACTGCTGGCATGTTAATCAGACTGCATAAATGATGGTAAAAATAGAGCACAGTAGCAGCAAGCATGTAACCTGTAGTAGAAAGCAAATGATGGTGTCAAAAGAACCAGAAGTTAGCAGGTAGTTCCTCAGTTCACCACGGACATTGTTCTTCCCACACAGTAACAGTCCCTCCAACTTGGCTGGAATGTGCTGTAGCTCAAGCCTATTATGAAGATATAAAATCTTCATCGGAAGGAAATTTCTGCTTCCCCTTTCATTCTAGTAAGAAAAATAACATTGCAAAAGTCTATTTCTCCTTTAACCATAGTCCATAAATGCTTTTAATTACATCATCTTTTATGGTATGACATTAATTACAGCTCCTTAAAAGGCTATACCTGGCTCAGGTATCACAGAGAACATTTTCTCCTGGCAAGTGTCACCAATAAAAGCATATATGATAGAGCTACAGATTTATGGTCAATAAATATTAATTTTACTTTTGCTAGACATTATAAACCTCTTGAGATGGTTAAAGCAAGAATTTTAAAAAGTAACTCTTTGTCAAAGGAGATTTCCAATACAGAAAAAAATCTTTTTTCCTCTAGGTCTCTTTAAAATATAGCAAACAGTGGAGAATTTGTGATAAAAGCCATTTTTCCCAGAGAGTGTTTAGGGATAATGTCCCACACACATGACTAGTGCTGAGCAGAAAATAATGTAAATATAGATGAACTCTCTTAATTAATGTACATGCCCTTCCTTTTCTTGTAGATCAAGTTTAAACTGGGTACAATAAGGTTATCTGTGGGAAACTAATTGTAAGTACCAACTATATATGGCCATTTGGAGGAAGTAAAATAGTAAATTTGCTTTTCTTCTGTAGTTGTGATAGTAAGACCACTCTAAGTTTAATTACTGATAAAGAACAGTATCATAGGATTGATTTCTTCTAGTCACAACTATCTCAAAATTAAAATAACACGTTATGAAAAATATCCAAATGATCTCTGCCAATTAATTTCCAGTAAGAATATTTTTTAGAAGATTTCCCTTTTGCAATAGCTCTTTTGAGAATGGAAGACAGGGGGTTTTTTTGTGTTACAGTTCTTAAAAAATGGGCAACATTTTGATTTAATTGTTCATTGAGAAGTGGTCTTGGAAGCAATTTTCAACCAGCTGTATTTTTGTGGATTATTCCCTTAGTGCTGATCATGACATTCGGTATTACTAAATGTCACAAATCATCCTGAGACATCTCATTTTGTACAGTGCAGATTATTTATTTTGCCAAGTCCAGGTTTTTCTTTCTTAGTTTTGGAGTTTGGAAACAATCCCAAAGGTAATAGGGAAGTTTGTGAACTTTCTCGTACATACGCCTCTTGACTGGCTCCCTTTCCTGTTTTCTTGGCCTCTCCAGGGACACATAATCAGTGCAACTCATGCAGTCCTTGCACAGTTGTGTACAGGCCTTCTCAACTTCTTACATTTCACACAAAAAAAATTTTGAAAAGGCTGTTTTGAAAACCAGGCTTTTTCTTCAAATCCCACAGTCTAGCTACTTTACACTGCTGGGTAATGAAGCTACAGGTGACTGCCCCCAACTCTCCCACACCTGTAAAGTAGGATGCTGTAAATTAAATGTAGTAGGTTGCCTTGTTTTGCTGCTAACTGGGTCAGCCTCCCCCCAAAACAAAGTTCCAGAAAGCAAATAACCAAGCAAGTGGTAGCTGTCCTTAAATATTTCTCCATAATTACACAAAGAACTTCATAATACCCAATTATTAAAAAAAAAATGGACTGGCTAAGCAGGGACTTCACAACTGCAGGTAAGAGAACTTGAGGAATCTCAATTTGTCCGCACTTGGATGCTCCTTGTTGCTAGTTGCATTTTCTTATGACATTAGTGCAATGGCATAAGAAGTGCATTTGGTTTTTTGGAGGTCCCTTCATTTACTAAACCAACAAAAGACATAGACAAAGGCCAGAACAAGATGTGGATTCATTTCTTTGTTTATAGTTAAGAGAGAGAATGAATGCTGAGTTCCGGCAATAGCTAATTACATGAATTTGAATCTAGCAAACTGAATGCTTGTCTGCCAATTTAAATATTCACCTCTCTTGAACCTTATAGACCTAAAACTCATTTTTCATTAATATTATTTCATATGTTGTCAAAATTGTGGAAAAGAATAGGCTGTGCTTTGAATGAAGCAGAAACCCTCTTGAAAAAGTACTATATGGTCAGGTAGTGAAAGTGTTATCACAGGAGGTATGCCAAAGGGGAGGAAGTAAAGACATTATTTAATCCTTTTGCTAACTTATTAGGCATCACCTAAGCAAACTTTTGAGGCTTTGATCTTCCAGTCTTAATGGCCTTTTACTATTTTATAATCTTATTATATTAATGTGATAGCTAACCTCACTGAAGCCAACCAAAGCCCACACACACTGTCTGCCATAAAGCGAAAGCAAAGTTATAATTATCTGTGGCCAGATGTCACAAGTGTGGTTGTCACATCCTCCTAATGTCTGAGACTCCTCAGTGCAGGAGTCCTGGCAGTGCTGTCACTGTGAATACGATGTTCACAATTCTGGATATGTAGAAGTATTACAGAATAGCACAAATAATATAAAATGAAAGCCTCAGTACAGTACTGCCAGAAAAGCACCCTTCTGGTGGCATCTTGAGCTGAGAGATGCTGAGATACACGCAACAGTTACCAAGAGATAATTATGAACAAGGATTTGCAGAGTCCTGCAGAAGGGCTCTGTATTCATTTGGAGCTTATTTTGTGCTATCAAGCGGCCCCATAAGGGAAGAAATAATCTCCCTGGTGCTATGTCGCCAAAACACATTCAGCTCTGACAACGGAGAAAGCCATGAGAAGGGAAAGTCTCAGGTGCTGGGGTGCAAGGGAATGTGGAGGGGGAGCCTAGGAAAGACGTCCTACATGACCCAGAGAGATGTAGCAGGCCCAGATAAAGCGTTAGATTTGGCTTGGGAGGGACATGTTGGCACTCAGCGAAAAGGACATCAGGCACGAAGGCAGGAGGTTTGAACTACATCCCTCTGCATTGCTGTCAGGTGCTGCTGCTGTCTCGCTGTGTGTGTCTTCGGGTCATCTCTCTGTGCCTCTATTCCCTGTCCTAAAGCCTGACAATCTGATCTGGCTTTTGGGGCTGCTTGGTGCTCTGATAGTATTTGCACGGAGCAGTCTTGACCCCCACCCACATTTCCACAGCAAATAAGGGTAATTAATGCTCTTTTGGAAGCTTGAATTCACCTGTGGTAAATAGGAACAGAGGATTTAAAATGTCTTGCTTTTGCTGTGTTTAATCAATTTCTCAGAAAAAAAAAAAAAAAATCTGGATTTCTCCCTCATGGTGGAATTCACTGCAATCAAAGGAAGCACCGGATCTAATAGGCTTTGTTTGTTTGTTTAATTTTGAAGTTTTAATCAATTCATAGTCCTTTTGCTGACACTATACAGTAAGGAAATCTTCAGCAACTCAGGGATTCCTTTGAAGGTTTTAAGGAATTAATAAGTAGGTGAACTAGTGGGTCTGTTACACTCAAAATATTGTTCATGGGCAAAGAGGAAGCACACCTTATATCTAAGTAAAGCCAAAAATTTGTTAGTCTAATGAAAAATTTAGCAATCTAATTCTAGAATAGTTATTAGTCTAGATCTAATAATTATAGAAATAGAAAGAACAACAATGCTTTTAGACGTCTCAATGATAGTAATAATATAATTAAAATTGTAATGCACACAGTTCTTACTATCTATCCTTTCTTTCATGGCAATGATCACACTTCCACTGCACCTTTGGGTCCTCAAGTCAGCAGCTTTGGGCTGCTGGAGTCGGTAACACCACAAGTCATCAGCCTCTGAATTCTCTCTTTGGGAGGAAGATTGTACTGATGCTGCTGGTTTCTTCTTCCTCCCTCTAGGGTTCCCCTGGGGTCATTTTATGTTTGCTAACCTACTTATGAACCTTTCTTTTTTTTTCCTTGGTCTACACTGCCACATCACATCAGAATTTAATATATATGATGCCCTCTAAGTATGTGAGATACTGTTTCTTTCTTCTCTTTTTTATCCTTAAATCCAGTTTGATGCAGCTCCAGATCCACATTTATTTAACTGACATCAGGTAACTTGCTTCCAGCCATGGGGTCTCCAGTGCCAGGCCTGTAGCCTGTCCCTTACTGTCCCATATCTGTCCTCTTCTATGCCACAGCCTGTGTCCCTGCTTCTCAGGGCCTCTCGTATTGTACCAGATCTGGTTTTTTTTCCGTCGTTGTACTAGAGCTGAAAAGATCTCGTTCTACATAGAATAACTGCTTATTACTGCTACCTATGCAAAACTGAGCTTATACCACGCAATGGTAAACAGAAATAAAACAAATCAGCTATAGATACTGGTCAGTTAGAAAAACTGCTGTTACAGATGAATTAAGTAAAACAAAGCTGCAGGCAGGTGAAGAAGAGAGCAAGCCCAACAAGGCTCAGTCCCAAGGTTGTGCAAGCTCAATACAAAGCTGCCAGCCTGTCTCTAGCACAACCACATTACAGAGCTACATGGTTACCAAAGTTTTCTGCAAGTGGTAAGGCTATCCATCTCACTGCAGCAAGCAGTCCTTCTTATTCAATAGTTTGACCTCTGGACATCATCTGGTCCAACTCACTACTCAAAGCAGGGCCAACTTCAGTGGCCTTCAAAAGACAACAAAGGGCCCTGCTCTTCAGGGTTGTTCTTAGCAGTGGCTTTTCTCACTAAGAAAAATCCAAGGTGTGGTGTTGTCATAGTTTAACCCCAGCTAGCAACTAAGCAGCACACAGCCACTCACTCACTCCTCCCCACTTCCTCCTTGTGGGATGGAGGAGAGAATTGGAAGGGTAAAAGTGAGAAAAATTGTGGGTTGAGATAAAAACAGTTTAATGATAATGAAAAGGTGGGGTGGGAATAACAAAGGGAGAGAAAAATAAAACCCAAGAAAGACAAGTGATGCAAATGAAAACAACTACTTACTATCAACTGACTGGTGCCCAGCCAGTCCCTGAGCAGAGGCCATTTCTCCAATGACGCTGCACATATTGCTGCTGCAGAGCTGTTCTTTGCTGAGAGGGCACTGGGGTCCCCAGAGGCTGGAGTATGTCTGGCTGGGTGATGTGTGAAGCCCAGCAGCCTGGAGGAGACCAGGGGGAGGCACGCAAGGAAGAGGATGGGATACCAACCTTTTGCTCCCTGGAACCCCTAGTGAGCTGGGAAAAAACCTGCCAGTGCAAGGTCCTGTACATCCAGGGTCACAGAAAGCAGCTGTATTTATCTTAGAAGTACATGTTTTAAAGGAATTTACTCAATGTGTCACTCAGATGAAAAAAATTGTCAGGGATAGTGATGTTTTATTTAAACACTCTCCTTGGTTGCATTTCGCCAAGATTTATATCCTTTAATAAGTCACAGAAGGGTTATTTGAGTGAATCAGCCAGTGGACCATGGCAGAGCTGAAAAAGAGCAGAGGCCTCCTGCAACCCTGCATATCGAGCTGCCACTAGGCCACTGTGACCTTCTAGCTGTCCCAAGGAGAGTACTCTATTTCAAAAATGAAAGTGAGTTCAATATGGCAAAAGCAAGATAAAGTTCAAAGGCTGTGAGTGGTAGTGGAGCAAATACAGGCTAGAAATTAACTTCTAAGCAGTAACGGCAATTAATCATGGAAGGGTTTTAGATGCTGTGAGCTCTCCATCTCTCATTTCTAAACAAAATTATCTCCTTAAAAATATGTAGCTGTTTGGAAAAGAAGTCATTCAGGCAAGTGCCGTCACCCATCTTGTTTGTAATGCAAAATGAAAACTTTCCTGATATACAGTCTATAGTTTGATCAATACATTTCCAAACCCTCTAGTGGCAAAGTGACATAGACACTATTTGACCTCAAGTTAGTAATTAATTTGATCTTCTCTTGACATGTGTCAGATTTTCTTATATCCACATAATTGAAATTACCATGTTCTGGATTACTATTTGCAATATTCCTGGAAGTGAAGTATCAGCCCTATCTACTTCTTATCTCTACCGACCTTCTCAAATTTTCCTATTTCAGACTTCCTGTAAGAAAACCAGTAAGGAATAAATATTCCAACTATCAGCACTATGAATCTCAGCCTAAATCAAGTAAGCATGTAGACAAAGTCCTGACTGATTTATGATAATGCAGAATTTTTTCATAACTCCAGATGAAGCCTAGTCTTTCTTCTTAATGCAATTCTTTGTTGTTGTATCCTTAAATGACCTGCAGGTAAATAATAACATGATAAATATTTTTTACCTGCAGGTAAAAATAATGATATGATGATATGATAAGGGAAAAACTTCTTGACTGTGAGGGTGACAGAGCACTGAAATAGGCTGCCCAGAGAGGCTGTGGGGTCTCCATCTCTGGAGATGTTCAAAACTCACCTGGACGCAGTCCTGTGCAACCTGTTGTAGGGAACCTGCTTTGGCAGGGGGGTTGGACTAGCTGATCTCCTGAGGTCCTTTCCAACCCCTACCATTCTGTGATTCTGTTTGCCTGTATAAACAAGTTCACAGTAGGTAAGATATTAGCAGCAGACATTTATTTCTCAGCTTTGGTTCTTAGACAGTTTCTTTTCAGTTGTCCAGTAGCCTACACTAGGTATGACTGACAAAAATGTTGATAATAGACCAGGCAGCTGGTCCTAATGTTACATTGTGCAGACATGTACTGCCTTTAAGAATCTGAGATTTTTGTTGAAAATAAGAGGTCCCTTCCAATCCCTAACATTCTGTGATTCTGTGTGATTCTGTGATAATGTTGGAATTCTGATATTTTCCCCTAAACCCCTATCATTCTGACAAACTTTTCCTGAAGCAAATAGCTACATTGATGCATCTTGTAAATATAGTTTTCTCACTTTGGACTGGATCAGAATACAAGTGAGTAATGTTACTTGTGTCTGTACCACTGGATTGTATGGATATGGGCTGAACAAGTGTGGACTGAATTGAAGGGAAGCAAGAGTATGTAATGATGTTCAAACTAGGAAGACCATGAGTTGGCTGGGTTAAGACCAAGAGAGAAAGGGGTCAATTGGTGGATGTTGATGGAGGGGAATTGTCAGGGTGTAGAAAGATTCAACTGGGCAATGTTAGCTCAGTGGGTAAGAGCTATGGGCCTCCTCCCTTCCAGGCTTAGCTCCAGATTTGTAAAGACTGTTTTGTTTCATCCCCACTGTTTATTACACACCTATTTCTAAAAGCCTTTCCTTTATCATTTGAAGCAGTGATATATCACACATTTGACTTGCAAAGGTATCAGCCCCTTCTTTATGCCTGCCTTGCAGGGCTCCTCCAAGAACAAGCTCAGCCATATCTGCTGATCATCTATCTGAGGAAAACCTTTCCCAGTCCCACCCTTCTGGGTATTGATACAGCAGCAAATTAAAAACTCAAAGCCTCTGGCATAGGGGTGGCTGTTTCAGATACAGCAGAAACTGAAGATACCTCCTCCTATCCTACTTTGATGTTAATCAGATATCAAGGCATTGGCAGGTTCTTCAGCACTCTGTCTAAACCAGTGATGTAATTTCTACAGGTAGGCTTGAAGCCCTTGGCAAAATGGCCCTGTTTGTTTCCGCAGCCCTTATGAGCTCTGTTATTGATGTTCCTGATTGAAATTCAAGGTCTTCGGAAATTCAGTTGATGTTAGAGCCAAACTCAGAAATCTGGAGGTCTCCATTCCTGGGCACCTCATGGGCCTCAGCACAGGAATATGCATACCTGTGCTTGAGCTGGCATGCCTAAACACCATGGGCAGCAGCTGAGTGATCAGGTACATTTTCTGAAGGGTTGGTTTGTCCTCCTCAACAACCATAACAATCTCTGTAAAAGATTATATGACAAAATGTAAGTATAGTTGAAATGCCAAGAGCAGACATATGATTAGTGGGTCAAGAGTCTCTCATTTTTCCTCCCTTTTCTTCTCTCACAAAACATGCATGGATTACACAGTAGTCCCAAAGCCCCTTGAATTCATTCTCCATACCATCTCATGTACACACAGGAAAAACTTCTCTCTTCATGCCCTGGCCAATGCCACGTAGCTTTTATCAGGCATGTGATCTTATAAATTAACATCAATTCATCATCTCTTTTACACACTACCTTACCATGACTGCAGACACTATGATGAAGAAAATCACGTCTAATTCGTACCTGCTCAGAGACCCAGACTGTTCTTTAGTGACTCCTCCTACGCAGCTTTTTTTTTTTTTCATATTTGCTGTCACTTAATTTTGTACTATGCTTCCTCATAGCTAGGATTGAAATGGATTTTAAGTTTTCCTTAGAGTCTTTTCTTCAGAAGAAATGCTAATTTACTTAAAGGCAGCTTTCCTCTAACTAGTTACAAAATTCATCTCACTGATGACATAATGGTTTGCAAGAAGTCACACACTGTACACCATACATACCCCACAAAACCATGATAGTGGCTCTGCAGAGATGTGGCAAGCAATTAAAACTTGCTGGTTGAAAGAAACCCAGACAAGATAGCAATGTGTAACTTGTACATCATTTAAATTCAATAGTAAACAAATGCATGGCTTACCTCCTTGTCCACATGTGAGCATGCAGTGCCAGCTGAGGTCCCAGCTGACATGCAGCCGACGGATATGACCCATGGGAAATCTGTCATGAGATATGTATATATGAGAAATCTATAGCTGGGGACGAGGTGGGTACCCTATGGTATTCTCAGGCAGTACTAGACAACTGTACAGAAGCAGCTTAACTGAGACATTTATGTCTATAACAAAGCACATTACCGACCCTTTTTTCTAGTTGACACGTCAGCTCATGGCGTGCATCACAATGGTTGTTATTATATAAAGCAATTTGCATAAAGGTTTGCTAAATGTTAAGTCAGGATCAGAATTGCAAAATAAACATTGCTATTTAGCTGAAGAGTTGTTGTTGTTGGGTTTTTTATTTGTCATTTGTCCTCTTCTTTATTCCTAGTGGTATCACTAATTCTTTTTCTGTGGCTATACAAAACCCGGAAGGCTTGGGAGAGGTGCTAAGTGTTCCCCTCTCAGTGTGCAGTCACATGAATTCCCTGCGTGCTCATTGCTCAACAATGGCAGCCGTGGCAGAGGCTTACCCCCAAGACCTGGAAAACTTAACATAGCTATAAATAAATATATATAAATAGCAGGGCTATTATTTAAGCTTCCACATACAGAAATTAGCTGCCTTAAGGAGGATCTTCAGTATGAAAATTTTCTAAAGAGGATAACTGGAGAGGCCCCAAATAATCTTATTTATTTTCACCAAGCGACAAAAGCCCGTAGTTTTGTGTTTAAAGGGTATTAGAAAGGACCCCAAAAAAGAATCATAACATCCTTTTGAAGTCTGATAAAAATGAGGAGTTAAATCAGTTGAGATTATCAAAGATAATATGGGCAACCCCATCTCTACGGGGAGAGAACCTTTCTCACAGTAGTAGCTACCGAACGTAACAGTAAGATCCAGTGATGCAAGATTGAAGATATAAAAACTGTTATAGTAAATGAGGTACAAAAGTTTAATTGTCAAGTTTATTAACAACTGGAGGACCTCAGTGAGGACTGTGATGGATTGTCCACCACCTGAAGTCCTTATATCAAGACTGGATGTCTCTCTGAAACCATTTTATTATTTCCTCTTAAGATTACTGGACTTCATACAAAAATCACTGGGAGAAATTCTGTGGTCTGTATTTTGCAGAAGATGCCAACACGGTCCCTTTTGACCTTAAAACCTATGAAAAATATCAGCCATTTTCTGCTCTGTAATAAGAAGGCATTCCTTGACAGGTCAGAGGATGTGAATGAAGAAACATGATTAACTTAACCCAAGAAGAAACATATCACTTTACTTACTTAGAAAAGGAAGTTATCAGTCGGTCTTACCATTGCTGCCAGTCTGTCGCTGGATAGGAGAAGATCAAGTGCTGTGTTTATACAGCATCTTGCACAAAAGAAGGCTAATCTCTAAAAAGGTAGGTACTCTGATAAAAAACTAATAGTCTGAACAAAGGAAATCATGCTCCTTAAGGATTACTGCTGAAATACAGCTACAGAGGAGGTTCCCGAGACTTCAGTCTCCAGGTCTACACAAAAGGGCAGGCTGGGTTGAGTTTCTCAAAGCTATGGGGACACTTCAAGAGAACACCAACTAACTGCTAACTTTTAACATAAAATTCTCTAGATCTGATATATCTTAGACCGATACTTTCAATCGTTGACATTTTGAAGACCATAGGCAAATTTAGTTGTTGGTTTCTGTGGAAATAGGATTTGACTCTTCAAATATATGTACAAACGGAAACCTGAGCTTGATCCTGTCTTCTTTGCCACTCACTTAAGACTAGGACTGTGTCTTTAGGTTCAGTAGAAAGGTTTCCTGGATAAAACAATTAAGAATCTGGTCCCGTGCTTTAAGTTCAATTTTGGAATGATCATAACAGGAAAAAAAGCCGCACTGTTTTCTGGGAGATGACAAAGACTAAGAACACAACCCCCTCCAAAACAAACAACATAATTACAATGGCAGAAAAGGCATGTGAATAAAGCAAACTGGATCCACCAAACGAAAACGTGATGACGCTGTAACACTGCCTTCCTTCACCAACATTCACATAAATCAGGCAGGGGTGTGCTTGAGAGGGATTAGCTCACTGACCCCAGGTCAGAAACTGAATGATAAACTGCATGGCTCCAGGCACTCGCCTCGGGGTTGAGCAGGAACCTGCATGGATACGCCCTGCTGAAACGCATCCAGATGATCTGGTTCATCAGGGCAAAATGATCCCAGCTTCCCACCCCACCCTGCGTCCCACCTGGCTCATCTGTAAGCGAGGCTTACGATTCCTCCAGGCTCCCTGTGGCATGGGGTCGAGGTAAGCTGGAAGAAGGTTGAAGGTCAGCCCTCTGGCAGGCACACGCTCCATTTCACACGAGGCAGCAAAGTAAACACAAATATGGCATTTTCAGAAAATCTGCTCTCTAAGTCAACATGAAAATCCCTGCTGACGTCAGCAGACGCAGGCTTAGGTCGCTGCTTAGCACTTTTAAGACTCATTCACCCGTCCTTGTAGGTGGTGAGGCAGGACACCCTGGCACGTATGCATCCATCAGGTGCTGACACTGGTGTGGAGACAGCAACACAGAGATCAGTGTCAGCCCTTGGGTTTAGCAGGTCTCAGTTTGCCTCCAAAACAAACACAAAGCTGAGGAACAAACATGTCAGGGACCTGCAGAGCTTGGTACTGGGGGAAGGTGACCTACTACAAGGTTCTAACAGCCTGGCCACATTGCCTCTGATGGGAGGAGACCCTTCATGGGAGATTCTTGAGGAAGAAACACCTCAGGAGAAGTTCAGGACCCGACCACTTGGAGAAACAGGGTAAAAATTCATCTGTCTTAGAATCAGGGAAGTCCATTTTTACCAATAATTGAAATCCATTTTGATATATTTCCTAACTAAACACAAACAGTGAGCAAAGCCTTTTTGCTGTGCAGCATCCCCATACATTTTCTCTGCAGTGGGCAATCCACCTCCTTTAAATAAAAATATGGAGAAGACAGTTGGATCCAGCGGTGTTTTCCTGTGTTTTCTCACAGTGCACAGATAACAAGCCAAGTATTGCCTCTTCACTAGAGCTACCTCCGGCTGTTCAGGATGGAAGTTGTTGTTGGGATAAAGATATACACCAGCTCCACCCTTCACTCATCTCGGAGCAGACCAGGCTCTCATGTCCCTCCTCCCCTTGCCTTTCTCATGCCCTGAAGAAGCCTTCCTGGCTGCCTTCCCTGCTCCCACACCTGACCCGAATGCTTGCCCCCCTCCCTCAGTGTTACGCCAGATCCCACACCCAGTGCAAATGTCTTCCCATCGCCTTACACAACAGTGAGGGAGGAGCTGTGGTCTGGCTGCAGACACACTGGGCTGGAAGTCTCTCTGCAAAGCAAGCTTAGCTTGAGCTGAACGCTGTAGCAGTATCTCATGTGAAATCTGATCTTCACATGTGATGGTTCTGTGTGGTCACCTCTATAAAGGTAGTGCTGTGTTTCTGAGAAACTCCTGCCCAGGTTTTTGTGCAAAGAAGAGCTGGCTGCTCTTACCCATGCTGAGACACATCCCAGGGAGACTAATGTGATGGCTCCCCTAACAAGACTTTCTCATGAGGGTTCAGACCATGACCATTCGTGAAACCAAGTCCTGAGAAGAACACTTAATTGAGAAAAAAACATACATTTAAACTTTTCAGGCTTCACACAAATAAGAGCAGTCCCATGCATTACTGACATAGACTAACTCTGCCGATGGTCCCTAGAAATGCCTACATGTCCAGTTTGTCAGTGGAAAATGCTCAAATCTATTTCACCTGACATTGCCCCAAGAGCAAAAATAAGGACAGTAGAAAAGTGTATTAGTGAATGGATAGGATACAAGGAAGTTAGCATAATTGTATGACACCAGAACATGAAAAGTCATCCTTTTACACAGTATTACAAAGAAATTTCAACAAGGCTGCTCCAACCAGCATCGCCCCAGAAGCTGTCATTACAGCAGCTGGTACTGGCTGCCTGGCAAGGAGCACTGTGAGACATTCAGCTTCTCTAATAATTAAGAGCTCGCTCCTGCCAGCTGTTGAGCATTCCCATCTTCTGTCCCTTTCAGCTGAAGACAAGGAAAGTCATATCTGCATGACAAGAAGCTTTGGCAGGATGAGAGGCTTTGAGGGCCAAAATGTTCCTCATAGATCATGTTAAATATTTACATGTTAAGAACCCTCCAGAACTAAAAGACTTTGAAAATCAACAGCTCTGTCTACCAATATGGAAATCTCCTCTCTTCTCTCTCCTGATCTGGGTTTTAAAAACATGCTGGATTGTGGAAGCCATTCCAGCCCCGCATAATGAAAACGCAGTCTATGGAATGGATGAATCATGGCTGAGCTGTTAAATACAGAACATCTAACCTTTACTGTTGTCACAAATTTTTGGCACAAATCGGACAAAAAAAAAAAAGTGCTGCCCACGAGTAGAAGGAGGTATCTTGGTTAAATGCCTGGAGGATAAAGCTTATTTCTATATCATGCACATTTTTGTCAAGAACATTCCGAGACAATCAGTGGATTCCTAATCTTGAAGTTATTATGTTAAACTCAGAATACAGAAATAGTAATCACAGAATCACAGAGTCATAGAGGTTGGAAGGGACCTCATATCATCAGTCCAACATCCCTGCTAAAGCAGGTTCCCTACACCAGGTTGCACAGGAATAGGATTAGGATGGCAAGATTGTGTTAGGGCCACCTACTGTACAGAGCATCCTGTGGCATTCAAATCAAAACATACATTTTATAAACCCTAAGAATAGGACAGGGAACTGCTTGAGAGAGTCCAGCACACAGCCACCAAGGTGATTAAGGCAGTGGAGCATCTCCCTTATGAGGAAAGGCTGAGGGAGCTGGGCCTCTTTAGCTTGGTGAAGAGGAGACTCAGGGGTGACCTCATTAATGTTTATAAATATATGAAGGGTGAGTGTCAGGAGTATGGAGCCAGGCTCTTCACAGTGGTGTCCAATGATAGGACAAGGGGCAATGGGTGTAAGCTGGAACACAGGAGGTTCCACTTAAACTTGAGAAGGAACTTCTTTACTGTGAGGGTAACAGAGCACTGGAACAGGCTGCCCAGGGAGGTTGTGGAGTCTCCTTCTCTGGAGACATTCAAGACCTGCCTGGACAACTCATCTAGCTGTTCCTGCTCTGGCAAAGGGATTGGACTAGATGATCTTTTGAGGTCCCTTCCAATCCCTGACATTCTGTGATTCTGTAATACTTTTGATCTGTGGAGGTTTGAGCCATTAAAGGTTTGTTAATAGCCCAGAATTCTTTTATGTTGCAATTGAGAAAGCAGCTTTTTTGCAGTCATTCGAAGCAGAAACTACTGTCAGATAAGCAGGTTTTTCAACACTCTTGCTGCTTATTCCATTTATTGACTGAGGAATACCATTGACAGGATATGGTGAACATCAGTCAAAATCCTGGAAGACCTAGATTTTACAGATGGTATCTGAGTCGTTGACCAGACATGATGGCATGTGACTCCAAAGACTGACAACGGGAGGAAACTGAAACAAGCAAACTTACAAAGCAGAAGGCTGATAAAGGCAGTGAAGATAAAAAGGATACTGAATAATGTAGCAAAACACACAGACTGCAAAAGTAGAGTCATTCAGGCTGGAAACTTTGTGAGTTGATCCTATGACACAAAAGGAGATAATAGTACTGGGACTGGAGGAGATCTGATAGCTTTTACTGTTTCAAAGTGATGTGGAAATTAAGATTAATGGAGAAATAAAGTTCAGTTCTGAACACAAATGTAATGGGAATTTTACTGAACAGGTCAGAGACACTGGGAACCACAAAGGAACTGATAAGAACACTTAACATTGCTATCCCTCCACATTTTAGACATTAATGGATGGTTGGATGGATAACAAATGAGAGCACAGTATAGTACAAGAGAGATGCATCGAAGCTACTATTGAAGAAAGTAGAAATGGATTAGCCACCATCTGAGGAAATCAGATACTAGAGCTAGCAGGCAAGCCCTGGATCGGAGTCTACAGGGAACAGAGGAAAAAAGGAAGATCATAAAGGTTTGTGCTAAAGATGATACATCTGGCTTGGAAAGACATCAAAGAGCATTCTAAGACAAAAATGAGTTAAACATCATCTCAGACCTTAAGTGTCTTCTAGATAAGTAATATTATCAGGAGACTTGCTCCAGTATGTCTTTATATAGATAAGTGTCTGTGAGTTACACCGGAAAATGGAGCTCTGTTAAACAGAAGGTTTATGTGTGTTCTTGCAGGGGTGACGCTTAACTGTGCATTAATGATACACTGGCTACTTAAGCATTATCTGCTTGTAACATATGACAACTGTAATATATGCCATTAAAAAAAACCCACTTTTAGTTCTTGCTCTATACTACTATTCTGCTGATGGCTGCTGATGACCAAAGCAACTGTGGGATGAAGGCATATTTCAGCTTTTTCTTACCCTGCCACAGCTGTGACCTTGCTCTGCTCTCCTCCCTTCTCTCCTCTCACTGACTGCAGATCAATTCTGTTTCTCACTTTGTTCCACACCACTCAAAACAATTTTTTTTGGTCACTTGTTCTCCCTTTACCTTAGCCACCGGCTTCACCCACTGTCTTTACATAAATTTTATTGTGACAAAGAAGCAGGGACCACAAGGCTGGCTTGAACTTATATGGAGGAGAGGAACAGACCCAAGACTGGAACAGACCCAGGGAACTCTATCTTCACGCATGCTTTATGAAAAGGATGTGGAAAATATAATTCACTATCCTTTATAGAGGAACCAAGCTTCCCTCCTAGCAACCTACAGCAGAAATTGCTCTCAGAGGAGAAGACAGAAAAATATTTTGTATTCCATACTGGTGTTGAGGTGAGCTAACCAAACCATCCAAAGCAACTATACAGAGCACACACATAGTTTTCATGTCAAAAAGCTTGCAGAATGATTGCACCATGCCTAGTGCTTATCAGTCCAGGAATAAATTATCCATCTAACCAAAACACAATCTTTTATCATACAGGCTACTGGAACTAGACAGATTTGGAATTATTGACATTTAAAAACTCATTCTCAGAGACAGGCATCAGCCAACAAATAGGGAATATCTAAGCCAAAGAGATGAATGCAACATACCAAATAAATAATGCACACACTAGATTATTAATTAATTAATAGTATAATAAGCAAACTTTTACTGCTTACTCTTTCAAAAAGTGTAAACTCATCTTAGTAAAAGTAACAGTCAACTCAAGCTAATCTGAACTGAAAATTATTCTGGATATTGGAAGAAGATAAGTAAAAAAATCTTAAAGAACATTTTTGCTAAACTTCCCACCTCTGAGTTCACCTGGGACCAAAACACCAATGAAAAAGTTGGTATCTCCAGAGTAATGATGTGTTGAAGGATACTTCACAAAGTTCTTAACAGATGGATAAGAACACAAATTCCTCAATGTTGTCTCCAAACACAGCTCCTAGTTATCCTAATATTCGCTCATTTTTAATTGCCAGTGACTTCACTCATGATTTACTGACAGTTCCTGCCTCAAGAAGCTTTGCCAAAAAATTAGTTGCAACAGTGTAGCAGTAACACAAATATTTGTTCATGCAAACTTTTTTGCCTTTAAATACACCATCATTAAAACATCTTTCTATAAGATACACAGTTATCTTACCTCAGAGCTGCATACAGACAGTTAGGCTATCCACCTCCGTCTATTCTAAGCTCAAGGTCCCAAGGATTCCCAACCCAGTCTCAAAGAGAAATATCCTTCAGCTCAATTTTTGGAATCACATTTTTTGGCTGAAAATGCTTCGTGGAACTCTTGTTCTGTTACAACCTCACACAGGAAGGTGGGCGCAACATTAAAAGCCCTGAAGTGAAGTAAACCAAACCATTCCTTGACCCCACTAAAAGTAAGCTTGACAGATGAAGACTTAGTGGTTCTCCCAGTCTCCTCGGCTGCTTCCTAACATATTTGATGAGGAAAACTGTCTGGCAGAAAATAGTTTCCTCATCCCACAAAACTAAAAAATTACTTTTCTATCTTAAGTTGGAAAGAGCCCGAGACCTTTTGAAGGACTTTGCAAAATCCAAGAGATGTTCCACCACCCAAGAGCGTGGTCTGAGGAGTTCAGCACTCATTGCCCTTCTCCCTGGGCTAGCAAGCCAACCATGTGTTCCACCTGCCCCAAGGTGAGGGGAACCATTAATAAAAAAATAAACTATTATTTCTGTAAAGTTAACAATTTTCTATAACAAGCATAGGAGTTTTCACAGAAACCACTGAAAAACACATTTCTTATCACTCCCCAACAGAGAAAACACTTGGGAGAGAAAAACAGCGAGTGTTGTTCCTTTGGCCTGGAGTTGGCAGAGGGTGCATCCAGACTTGGGCTCTTTCCTCATCCCAGAGGAGGGCTCTGATCACCCCACTGCCAGCTGCTTGTGGGAAAGGGACTAACGGGATGTTATGACCAAACAACTTGTTTTGTCCTTATGAGCACTCCTCTTTCTCTCTCTTTCTTAAAAGAAAAAGAAAGGGAAAATAAAAGAAAAAAAGGAAAAGATTTGTTCAATACATACACATACTGGAGAAAAATTCTCGGGTCTGATCAGAGCAGGCATTATCTGATGAAAAGCATCTGCTTGCAAAATTCATGTCTGACTCCAGCTAAAAGCTGCTACTCAGAGGTAGCTCTAACCACCACAGCTCTCGCTGGGTTCCTCCGTGTTTGCTTTTCCATATCCCCTGGTAAATTTGCACAAGGGTTCAAGGTCTTCTGCTGCTGTGTGTGTGCCCTTTGCCAGCCTTGCTTCTATGACATATTCAGGAAGCTACACGATGACCTTTCCAGTCCCATTTCAGTCCCGGCCGCAGCCCGGGGTGAGCCGCAGCCCCCTCCCCTCCAAGGCTGCCTCTGTCCCCAGGACCCTTGCCCTGGCCCCGGGAGAGAGCACGGGAACGCGCCGCGGTTACGAGCGGGGTGCGGGCTGTTGCCAAGTGACTGCCTGTCTCATGAAGCAATGCAGAGCTGCTGGGGCTGCCTGACCCTCCGGGACAATTTCTGACGCTTGGCCCATGGTGTGCAGCTCCAGGGCGGATGTGATTTCTTGGCTTTGCCCCCAGCACACCCTTCCTGCCAATTTTTCTGCATTTGCATTCTGCTGGTGCTCCCAATAGAAAAAGCACTGCTCCCATAAACACCAGCCACACCTGCTGGTGGGTCACAGCGGCCCAATTTACAGAGCAAAACCTCCTGAAACTTCATCCTCCCCTACTGCATCTTCTACAGCTGGCTTGGGGTGTCCTACATGGTGCTCTCTCCCTGGAGGATAAGAATTGAGCCTTTTCTGCTGCAGCTCCCTGTCCCTTTGCCCCTCTCCCTGCGGCACCTTGCACAAGACAGCATTTCTAGAAAAAACAACTTTGGAAGAGCAATTTTAAAGGCTGTTTTGGTCACTGATCTAAATGTGAAGGGGACCACAGAGGAAAAAAAATAAATACATTCTACTTAATTTGCAGATTATTGCTAACAAAAAAAATTTGTAGAGCCCACAACTAAAATATTAGAGAAAGGTCATCAGCAAGTAAGAATTATCTGGATGAATAGGAAGTTCTGCAGAGGAAAAAAAAAAAAAAAAGAAAATCAGACAACTATAGTGAGGGGAAATCCACAGTGGGATCAGGACATTGGCAATGGTTAAAATAAGAAGACATAGAAGAAATACAATATTTTAGGCTAGATTTTCATTAGTAAGTACAAATGAGTATACACGGAAAGTAATCCAAAGTCATTGTGCACCAGCTGCTGTGAGGGAGTGCAGTAAGGACAGCTCAGGCACTGGTGGTACAAGTTGTACACAGCCCTAGGACACAGTCTATCCATGAGCCACTTTTGGCTGCACTTTTTCACGTGCCAAAGGCAATATAATTGCATGTGCTCTTGCTTTTCTCTCTTTTTTGTTTTTCTGTTTGTTGTTTCTGTTATTTAACTTCCTAGTTTGTAACTTAAAAAAAGGATGACATTACTTAGTACAATGTAATTAGACTAAAAGTGGGAAACTGAATTTACTAGGAGGAAATCCTGCTTATGCTCTAATGCTTCCTGCCTGTTTTGGATATTAGCTTCAAAAAGATGAGAGAGTACCTATTCCATCATCAGCACATTTTTACCTTAAAATCTCTGGACAACAAATTTACACATCTACTGCCAATTACTCATAGCCTTACTGACTGGCATCTAACAACATGAAAAAGTCAACTTGCAGCACACCACATACACAGTTCAGACACTTCCAGATCTTCTGCAGGAGGTTTGCCCCAATGATCTGTACCAATTTCAGTAGTGCTGTCCTGCTTCATTAGCCCACCTTTACCTGTACAAGATTTCTTCCCTTGGTCCTGCTCATATTTCACAGCATACAGATGCTCCAGGTGAAGTATTTGTCTTATCTTCATCTCTTTTACCTACTGCATACAGGTCACTTTGCTGAAGAGGCTCAAATCAGGTAAAGCAAGGATGCACTGGAGGTAGGAATCGAGAGATCAGTTTTTCAGCATCTTTCCTAGAAATGGGTTGCACTGGAGTGCAGCTTGCAGCTGGCCAGCTGCGCTGCTCCAGTGACCCGTGGAGGCTTGGGATGTATCTATCTGAAACACCAATGATGGGAGCTCAAGCAGACACCCCCATGCTGGTTTGTGTATGGACAGTAATGCAGAGCACAGAGCTCTGCTCCAGCTGCAAAGTCCTTCAGAAAACAGGCAGTCAGGCTGTGGGAAGCCAAGCCTCGAGGTTACGTTAGGCCACAGTTCCTTTTCCAATCCCACAAACAGCCCAAGAAATTTTGTTTGTGTCATCCTCTCCCTGCATGGTCCCGTGTACAGGTGCAGCACAGAATCTCACCACACTTGTTCTCAGCAAAGCAAGCCCAGCTCTAGCAGTTTGCCTTTTGCAGAGATGTTTTCTGCTCCACCCCGCTGTGTGTTTTGTTCTGCACAGAAAGTTAAGGACAGGGTGAATCCTGCCACCTGTTCAGCCTGTCCGTGCTGTGCTCCAAGGTGGTGTCCCTCCAGGATGCTCAGGCAGAGGAACAGCAGAATAATCCAGGAGACCAGGCTGTTTAAATCAATTTAAGTCATGTCTCAGTGGTGCCCAGCAGCTCTCACATGCTGATGTTTTTGCCAAGGCCTGCCTCTGGCATTAACAGTGTTACTCTCCTCCTGGTCTGCAGCCCCTGCTCACAACAAAGGTGAAGCCAGAGAATTTTGCTGGGCGCTGCTCAGTGAAGCCAGGCTCCTGCCACCCCTGGCCCTGGCCCTCTCACACATCCCCAGCGGGGTGCAGTGGCCCCTGCACCAGGCGAGGGGTGTTTGCTGGTGCTGCACATATTTCTCTTGTTGGATAGGAAAAAGCATTAGCCTCAGAGTCCTTGGTTGGTTTTTGTTTGGTTGGTTTTGTTTGTTGTTTGTAGAAATACATTGATTTGGACAAAGGAAGTTAATCACCTTTCGCTAAAAATAAGTGATGACTGAAGTGCAGATCTAGCAGCAATATAGATCTGGGGTCATTTAGTTTTAGGGTTCACTCTTGGAAGAACAGATAAATATTCCAGCTTCTAAAGGTTAAGGTACATGTTTAATTGTGCTCTATTCGAAGCATATAGTTTAGACACCCAATATATAGCTGAAAGCAAAAAGTACTTTTTAAAGACTTTGGTTGCACGCAGACTGCTGCTTATTCTTGTGTCCCAACACCACCCACACCCCCCTCAACCCAGTAATAACTTCCAATGCCTTCTGCTGCTACAGTTCAGCTTCTCCCTCCTGTCTCAGTGCCACCGTGCTCTGCACTGTGACTAGGTGTTTATACCCAGGAAAGGCAGGGCTGTTTAGTCGTTAGAGTGGCTGAGAGGAGCTAAGGGCTCTCCAGCGTCCATCTCCCTTGTGCCTTTGTTTCTGCAGAGCAAGGTGAGCCCAAGCAGAACATTTAAGCTCGTTATATTTCCACTACTGTGCTTATAGAGAGAAAATGGTATGTCCTCTCTAAAGCACTTGAAAATCTGCAGCTGAATAGCCCTATAGAAGAGCAGAGAAATGGAATAATTCTTTCTACCAGCTCTTTTCTGACAGAGCGTTGTAAAACTGCCAGGATCTTAATTTGGGATGATAAGCGGAAATTGTGAATTTTTTTCTAGATAAGGTTTTTTAGATTGCCAAATTTAAACACCCAGTATTAAATTAATTTCATAGCATTAAAAGATTATGAAAATAATAGGAGTGCAATATGACACAAACATCTCATACATTTCAACTTAAACAAAAACATCTGCATTTTCAGATCTTTTTCTCTGTGTGTATCTATGAACTCACCGTTGACCCAGCAGCAGTGCCATCCACCAGTAACGTGAAAGAGGTTCTGCTCCTCAAACCTGGCTCAGAAGAAAATTCTGGGGTCAAGGATCGTCCTCACCTCTGTGAGTCTGACATCCAACATGTTCTGATGTCTCAGAATGAGGTATGACAGCAGGTGCAAATTAGGAAAAAGGCAAGAAAAAAGAGGTTTTCCAGGTCTCTTGCATGTTTCCTCTGGGAAAAGCGCACTGAGGCTGCTCTGCCAACAGTCAGGCTGGCAGCTGCTTGCATTGTGTAACACTGAGTGGGCCTCATGGGTTACCGGGCTGTCACTGAATATGGACACATTCATATAGTGTGCAGAAGATGGGTTGCCCAGAGATTTTCCTGAAGTTTTTTTCTGCAAAAACTGTCAGAAAAACTGTTTTTTCTGTGTTCAGATGATCTGCAGCATGAAGAAACTACTTCTCCACATAGCTAGAGGCTCACAGTGGTCATAAAGTTTATAATAATATAATGCGACTTTTAAGTTATCTTGTCAAGTATCAGAGTAGCTGTTTGTGACAGAAAACTGTACTAAAATCAAAATATAGGCTGTGGTCTCCAGGTCTTAATATGGCAACAAAAGACTGGATAACCAGGATGAACTCACCCTTCTTCTCAAGCAAAGCTGGTCTTCAACCTTTAGTTCTGCACTTAGTCCTTTCTGAAATCATACTCCAGTGGAAATCAGTGGCAGTTTTGGCTGAGACAGCACCATTTAGCATCTTTGGAATTAACATAATCTTTGCCTTTTTTAACTAAGGTCTTTCTGGCTGGCATGCTAGCTAGTTGGCTGAGGACTGAAATAGATACATCCACGAGAAGGTGGCTTTGGTGAGTTGGTCAGCAAAAGGATTCAGGATAACCAGTGTGATGTGCATGGAGTAAGAGCAAGCATGTCTAACCTTCATTCAGACCTGATTTTGCAGCTTCCTATCTGGACAGTTAAATACAATTTGAACCCAAAAGGTCACCAGATGTGTTAGCTTGATTGAAACTGTTAGTGCTCATTGTAAATCTTGCCTCTCAAGGTAAGGCAGGGGTGTAGCAATTAGCTATGACCAAGTACCTTTAAAAGGGTCCAAAAACAAATCTGAGTGTGAGACTTCTCATGTCTCTTGACAGTGCAATAAACCTCTGTTTCTCTGATTTAAATAAAAAATGACAGTTATCTATCTTTCCATCAGTGTGAAGTGTACTAGGACTGCAGAACAGAGAATACTAACCCAAACTTGAAGCAGAAGCGGTATATTTTCCTCTCTCCATCCAAATTGTGCCTTTCCATAACTACATCTACAGCCATAACCTTCTCTGTAGCCAAGACCTGGATAATCCTTCAACAACATTTAATGGAGTCACATTGCAAAACTAACAAAAACAGGAATTATTACTTTAAATCAAACCTCTCTTGAATTTTTCCTGGTGGTATCTTTCTTACTCTCTTGTTCCAAGTGAAAGATGAAAAGTATTTTTTTAAACTTTACTTTATTACTAAAATAAAACTAGCACAGATGAACTTTCAAGTATATGTAATTGAGTCTCATGTGATCAGAGGATCCAGTGCTGACAGGGACTCTCTTACTTGATTTAAGTTAAGTGATACTGTTCTCAAGCCAGTGCTGCTGAAGAGCATGTTATTGTTTGCAAATAGCATAATCCTGCTTTTAATTTGTAACATTGGTGGATCATCTCTAAGAAACAAACTGAGCTAATTTTAGGTTAGTACTTGTAATATTGCAGTTTAGATCTGTCAGCACGCTAAGATAAACTTTAATGTAAAAAGAGTCCACTGAATTTAATGATAAATCCTACTACAGAAGCTGGAAACCTTAGAATCATAGAATGGTTTGGGCTGGAAGGGACCTTTAAAGGTCATCTAGTCCACTCCCCCTGCAGTGGGAATGGACATCTTCAACTAGATCAAGATCTAAGGTAGAAACTGTATTTAGCTTTAATACTATGTGCTATTTAAAGACTTATTAAAACAATTTCCAGAGCTGCACTGGCCTGAGATATTGCCTAGGAGCAATTGCCATTCAGCAGTTGTGTTTTGCTGAATGTTACTGTGATAAAGGCCACCCTTTGGTCCCAACTGCAGCCCACATTTCCTGTGAACAGTAAGGTACTTGTTCCTGATTTGATTTTTACCCCAGTGGACTAACACTATTAGAAGCTACACAGCAGTGCTACATGTCGTGCTCTCCTGTCACTACCACTGCACACCAGCAAGGCAGGCAGCCGGTAGAGACCTGTGAGTGTGGGTCTGTCCTGAGCCTGCCCTGAGCCTCCATGGCACGAACATCCTGGTTCACACTTTACCTGAATGTGCCAGCCTGGCCGTACCAAGCCCCAGGAGGCAGGTGAAGAGAAGCACAGCTGCTATTTTTCCCCCAAGGATTGCAGCGATGGAGCTAGTGAGGCTTTCTAGTACCAGTGCAGAAATGATCTGTTTCCCTGTCTCCATTGCCATAAAAGGAAGAGAAGGGTATTTTTCTACTTCCCAGCAAAACTGTGGCTAGAAACAACAGGAGGATTTTGAGTCATTCAGCAACATGATGGGTATCAGATAAGAGCATAAAGCAGAGATCTTTCTGCTTGCCTTCTGTATTCTCTGTCAATTCATTCATTGTTTTTAGATATTTTCAAAGTTGTTTCATGAGCTAAGACTTCCATGATCCCAATAATCACAGTATATACAAACTTTTCATCAAAACCTTTTCAAATAAAAAAAGATTTTCTAATAAATGGAATTTTTTTTCTTCATCAAATCATCCAAAGGTCATTTCTTGTTCAAACCTCAGAGCTACCACTTCCTTTTGGAGTTGTTGGCAGAGAAGCGCCGTTCAACACAAATAATCTGAAACAACATTACCATCTAGTGGAGAATCTGATTCACCACTGACATGAATTCCTTAAAGCAGAAATACATGCTTTGACCCTTGCACAAATGCAGAATTAGGAAGTCAATTAAATATTCATTTTGAAAATCAATGCCTGAAGTTAACTGACTGCTTCAATTAAGAGTAAAAGAGTCTTTGACTCATGCTGTACATCAAAAATATTAAAAGCACACTAAATGCAGGATATCAATACAAGAATCGCTAGACAAGTTTTAATTCCCTAAGATTTCCAGAAGGAAACAATGTTTGACATTCACTATGTCAAAGCATGTAAATCTATATCTGGAAAAGAGATAATGAAAATTTAGTCTCTATATAAATTATGTAAAAATTATAGCCTGAATTTAATCAATACAAATCAAACCAAATTCTCATCTTTCAGGTTGGTATAAATGGAAATCCTGAGGCAGACTCAGCCAGGTGGCTTCTTCTGAAAACTTCATTAGGTGGCACCAACTGCCTTTACACGTCCATCCTCTTGCACGCAGGAGGTTTGATGTCTCTGGCGCTGAACACTGCAGCACTTGTGCATATGCAGGACAGATGACAGATGCTGACGATTAGTCGGCAAGCAGTGACGGGACAGGACCGCTGGTCACAGGGCTTTCGCTTCCCGTGCCTCCGCTTTGCCCTTTCTAAGCTTTCCCTCTGATGCACGGTTTATCGTTTTTCTCTAACATGTCCCACCAGTTGCTTCCCCTGCACAGCCTTTGTCACATCAGCCAGCAGTTCCGTGGGGCCTCCACAGTGAAGCACAGCGCTAGGAGCGTGCAGGATGCACAGCAACCCTCTGAAAGCTGTCTGGTCTCAGCTTCCTCACCCTTGTCCTTCCATGCTTTTTTTCCTGATTGCCACATTTACTTCAGCTGAAACAGTCTGCAGTTCTGTGCTTGGCTAGCTCATCAATCCCCTGTGGTCAAAACCCCTCTGATTTAGGCAAAAGTTAAGTGTTAGGAAAACACCATCCTCTGGGGACACTAATTTTATACAGCACTCAAACACCAAAGTAGAAAGTTTGATAGAAAAATCAAGGTCAATGAATGCTTTTAAATCCACCCATGATGAGAGCCATATTTTCACCTGTAAAAGGTGTCTGTCTAGAGCAACATGCACACGTGTGAAAAGCCATACCAAGAATAGCATGTTCAGCTCCTCTACTGTCCTGATTTTTCTGTACAACACCTGGTATCATTTAGAAAAACCATGGAAGTTGATGCCTGGAGGAGGCGGAAGCATTCTGCACAGCACAGCACCCAGCAGCTTGCGTAATACTGCACAACAGCATTACAGCACCTCCTTCGCTTAGGGTCACAATTGCTGCTTTGCTTTGGAGATTATAGGCTTAAATCTTAAACTCCAAGGGTAATAAATACACTAAAAAATAATCCAACAACAACAAAGGAACCCCTCTCCCAGAGGCAGTTCATTATCTGAGGTAGGAACAATAAGGGTACCATCCTGTTCCTGTTGGAATCAATTATTAGATTCCCCCCTGCGAATACATTTGGGTCCTTTAATATCAGGCACTAAAACTAAAAAAGGAAACAAGAATAACAATAAAAAATAGTTTAAATCTCTGCCAAAAGTTTTGTGGGTTTTCTTTTTAAAATCAAATTTCTTCCCTTCCTTGTAAGATGCAGCAGGGTAACTTGACCATGTTGGTGTTTCTTCCCTTACACTGACAGAACATGCTAGACCTGAGAGACAGAAAGTCCTTAAAACTTGTAATTAAGACCATCTGCCCACTGTAAGCCTATATTACAGTCAGCCTGATTCTTGTGATGGGTCTGGATATGACAGCTGTTTAATTTTTAAACCTCCTTCAGTAACAGCAGTGGTAACATAGCCTGGCTAATTGCTTGAACCTTTATAATCCTTTTGCAAAAGATGGTTGGAGAAAGCAGGAAAAAGCTCTGTCTTTCATTATAGTCAGAAACCAGTTAGAACAAATGGATGAGTGAATTAAGGCAAGGGAATGAGCTTGGCATTTTTGTGCAATGTGCAGCACATCTTTTCACAATTCCATCTGACCTCCAGTGAGACTTGTAACTGCTTTTTTTGCCTCCCAATTAGGTCAGTTTGGTAGCCAGCAAGAACCTTAGTATATGCTGAATGTCCAGGGGCTTGTTAAATTAACACAGTTGTCAACTCTTGAGTTGCCTACACTTGAAAGTTGGGACATGGCATAATATACATCCTTCAGTTGCTAATTGAAAAAGCAAGATACTGACATGCATACAAACTCAGACTGCCCATTCCCTTGGTTTCCTTAGTACAGGTGGGAGGGCTGGCAGTACCAACAGCTGCTGAGCACAAACCATACCTTGGTAAGAAAGGCAATGCAGGAGAACACATAACATCTTTCAAGAACTCTTTATTCCCACATAACATCTTTCAAGAACTCTTTATTCCAGTCATTGGTCTGCCTGATCAAAAAGAGTTGTCTGTTGGTTCTATAGTTTTCAGCCTGTCATTCTTGTTTGACCTTCTCTCCTAGGTCAAACTGTCATGGAAAGTGGAAGAGTCATAATCTCTTGACATCTGCTAGATCATATCCTGCTGGTTTTCCAGAAGGTATGCTTCATCAAAATGCACGGGATTGGTGTCAGAACAGAGCAGGTGACTCCTGCAGACCCCACAAGCTGAAGCAAGTACCTTAGTCCTTAGTGATGTAAGTTTCTTCTCTTGACTGGTTGGCTCATCATGACATAGTGGTTAAGTGACAGACAACAGAGCTTGCAGATGTTTTGCTTTGTGTCTGTGTTACATGCATGTCCTATCTTCATGTTGCAAGATAGAGTAGCTGGTGGGAGGGAAACACAGAAGGGGCTTTCAAGGGGAAGTATATATGCTGTGACCTTTTTATCTGAGATCACACTGCAGTGAAATTTGTAGGCCACAGCAATGAGATATTGTGTGTTGTTTGCTGGGATCTTTCTGGAGGTCATACAAAGGGTTTGGGTAAATCCCTGCTGTCAGCTCTTTCCTTCCGAAACTCTCATTTCCTCCTTCTCTTGCTCGTGTTCCTTTAATCGTAGAACTTCCTACTTCTTTTTTAAGCAAAAGCTGACAATGGAAGTTTTTATCCTTTGTTGAGGCATGAAGTTTTAAAAAAAGAGGAAACAAGAATTTACTGTACCTGGGACACACACTCAGCAAATAATAATTAGTGCAGATTCACTCAAATGACCAAATTTGTATTCCTCAATTTGTCCACAATTTTAAGCAACTGTTGCCTTAATCTGATCTTATTTAGTAATGCTTTGCAAACATCCATCCCAGTTAAAAAAGTACTCCTTTCTGGAACTGAGATGCTTGGAGCAAATGATGAGAGCGTCTAAAATGTTGGGGTTTTTTTGTTGTTTTCTTGTTTTGTTTTTTTTAAATAAATGCTAATAATTTTGGACGCCTTAGGATGTTCAAAGGACAGAACCTGCAGTTTATGCATGCTTGATTTAGGCTAACACAGAGGTATTTTTCCTACCCCATACAGAGCTTGGCAGCTACCAGAGTATAGATAATGGCTTGCTATGGCACCTTTCGTGATAGCCAGCACATCTATACTAGCACACAGTAACACTGAAGTCAGTCATTATATATGACGCCATCACACAGTCCCATTAAATCCAGCAGGAGCCGAATGAGCCACCCTCAGTTTCTGCAGATATAATTTCTGTACAGGTAAGATAAAACACCTACATGGGTTCTGTCTCACCATCCTTTTTACTGTCTTCCTGCAAAGTCAGTGCATTAAAGCAGTGTTTCTACTCTGCTGATGTAGTTTAGCAGCTTAATGCCAAACAATGAAGTTAAGGTCACAAATCTGACAGTCAAAGAATAAAAACCAAATTTTGTGAATAAGTATCTTTTTCTTGTTGTTAAAGGTAAGGTACTTGGTAGGTATCACCAAGAAAAGTTTCAAGCATGGGCCTTTTGATAATGAACCAGCATCATGGACTGTCTTCATTTCAGCTCCAGCAAGGTCACATATTGTAAAAGTGTCCATGGCTCTAAGTTGATACTTAAATTGTTATTTGATTGTTGTTTCTAGGTACTATTGAAACTGAAGCTTGTTCTCAGCACCATGAAGATGTCAAGTGTATCCCAAAGATATGTCAGAGGCTGTTGGAGGATATTTTTGTTTTAAAAAGTTTTCCTTTATTTTCTATTCTAGCAGGAAGCAACCTTTCCTGACTGCATGACTTATGTCAGGCAGTTATGTGATCAGGTCTTATTTGACTTTCTCCACTGTTTGAAAAGCACATTTTCTTCATCAGAGAGACCCTTGCCCTGAGCCTGTCTCTATGAACTCCATAGGGAACTGCAAAAACCCTGAAGGCTTTCTGAGGCTTCTCCAGATCATTTCACTATGCTCAGATGTGTATTGCCTCTCAGTGCAATGGATATTTGCACTCATACCTCTTTATGGTGTGTACTGGGTTTGCGTGGCAAGGTTTTGGTAGCAGCCGGGGGAAAAAGGGGGGAGACATGGGGTGGCTTCTGTGAGAGAAGCTGCCAGAAGCTTCCTCCATGTCCGACCCGACACAGCCAATGCCAGCCGGCTACAAGTACGGACCCGCCGCTGACCAAGGCCGAGCCAATCAGTAACGCCTCTGTGATAATAGAATTAAGAAAAATAAAGGAAGAGAGGGGAAAAAAAGCTGCACACTTTGCAGCTGGAGAGAGGAGTGAGAAGATGTGAGAGAAACAACTCCACAGACACCAAGGTCAGTGAAGAAGGCCAGGCAGGAGGTGCTCCAGGCGCTGGAGCAGAGATTCCCCTGCAGCCTGTGGTGAAGACCATGGTGAGGCAGGCTGTCCCCCTGCAGCCCATGGAGGTCCATGGTGGAGCAGATGACCACCTGTAGCCCGTGGAGGACCCCACGCTGGAGCAGGTGGATGCCTGAAGGAGGATGTGACCCCGCGGGAAGCCCGCGCTGGAGCAGGTTCCTGTCAGGACCTGTAGCCCGTGGAGAGAGGAGGCCAGGCTGGAGCAGGTTTGCTGGCAGGACTTGTGACCCCGTGGGGGACCCGCGCTGGAGTAGTCCATTCCTGAAGGACTGCACACCATGGAAAGGACCCAGGCTAAATCAGTTCATGGAGGACTGGCTCCCGTGAGAGGGACCCCACGCTGGTGCAGGGGAAGGAGTCCTCCCCCTGAGGAGGAAGGAGCAGTAGAAACAACATGTGATGAACTGACCCCAACCCCATTCCCTGTCCCCCTGTGCCACTGTGGGGAGGAGGTGGAAAATGGGAGAGAAGTTAAGCCTGGGAAGAAGGGAGGGATGGGGGAGGTGTTTTAATATTTGGTTTTATTTCTCTTTATCCTATTCTGATTCAATTGGTGATAAATTAAATTTATTTTCCCCGTGTCAAGTCTGTTTTGCCCGTGATGGTGAATGGTGGGTGATCTCTGTCTGTCCTTATCTCTACCCACGAGCTTTTCGTTATATTTTTCTCCCCCTGCCTAGTTGAGAAGGAGGGGCAGTGATAGAGTGGGCTTTGGTGGGCATCTGGCCTCTGGTCAGGGTCAACCCACCACATGGTGTGTTAGATATCCTACTGCGGGTCTTGAAAGTGTTATGGCTTTATCATGGCTGCCCCTACATATTCCCTCCTTGACAGTTCATCTCTTTCCATTTTTAATAAGTATCTTCGCTTTTTGTTATCCTAAAATGAGCATAATGTTTATTAACAACTTTCCTGACAAGTTTATTTTATACAATGCACTTCAAAGGCTCTATAATTATTCCTTACTTAAATACTGTTAATTATATTGCTACTTTGCCAATTGCAAGGTTCGCTGCTCCTCTGTATCTGCCTGTTAGCTCAGTCCCTCACCACTGAAACTACCATTTGAGAGTCCTTACCAAAAATTAGTTACAATTGGTGTAGCAGGCCATTAAATACTAAACAGTAACTGCATTTCAGGTTTTGCTCAGTTTGTTTTGAAATCAATTGTTTTGTGATATGCTCTAAGAGAAAACTGCAAATAATGAGCTGAGGAGACATATATCACTAATCCCATCAAAAATCTATTACTTCATGAGCTCAAAGTCCCAATCACTGGCCGACTCTTCAAGCTACTCAGCTCATGTTGACTAAGAAGAAACATGGAAGAAATACAATCTTTGAGTCAACTGTTGCCTTGGCAATTCCAAATCTTTGAGATTGCAAGACATTTCACTATCTGCAGAGGCAACAACATCCTAAGCATCAGGTGTTGGAAAAATGGAAAAAGACTATATATAGAAGTGTTATAAATATTCACTCATCCTATAACAGCTTATGAAAAAAATATTGAGAAAACAGAACTTGGAAATTTCTTAAATGTAAGTTAAATGGTCAAAAAAAGAGAGATAAAAATCCACTTTCAAGAGTAGAGCAAATCAAGTTGTACCAAGAAGACTTTTTTCCTGAGGGCCAGCTTGATTAGACTGACTTGCAAATAACTTGTGAGAAATGGAAACTCGCTGTCTCATTAGTAACAGAAGGACAAATACCAAAGATAATTATTATATTCTGCTTTTATCTGGAAAAGGAAAAATGTATGTATATCTCCTTTGTAGACCAGTAGCCTAGTATGAAATGTTAACAAAAGAAAAGGTATTACAGAAGAGCACTAGACAGTAACAGAAAAAAGTAGGCAACCAGTTGAGCCTAGGACCAACTTGACCATTGTCAGAACATCTCTGTTGGTCATTTTGCTCCTAACCAAAAGCACAATCCTGCTTTCATCTCTTTCTGTAGCAGCAGTTTCTACTTGTGAAATACAACAATCTAGGAATGTCAGGAAAACTTCCTAAAATCTCTTTGGGGTTCTGAAATGCTGCATGAGAAAAGTCAGGGACAGGGACCTAGTACAAGCTTCTCCGGAACTCCTGTTTTAATAACCTCTGTTCTCTCTGTAAGAGTTTCATCACCTTTTAGTATCTATAGCCCCAAAGCTTTCTTAACACCATAGAAACAGATCATACAATTAGACAGAAGAAAAAAATCCTTTTATACAAAGGAGTAAGTAGAGTCTTCTACATAATGAAGTACTTACTGATTTGCTTTGGGTTATGCTGAAAAGGCCTACTTTGAGGCACTGAATTCTCACAGCCTCAGGTTTGTTTAGATGAAAGGAACACTTTCTGGCAGCTGCATGAGCAAATGAGTACCCAGTGATCCACCCTAATGTAGGTTATGTAAAACCTAGTGGGTGTCAGCCACACATGTGCTTTCTGAAGGCGATGCCTGGGTTACACTCCTGACGGTTAGCTTGGCTGCCAGCGTTTTTCTCCCTCCCACATACCTGTTCTAGTAAAGCTCTGTTACAGAAAAATTACTTCACATCACAGGGCGTGACACAGTATAAATACTGAGCAATGACCTAAGGTGCCTCAAGTAATTGTGGCATTCATCCAGCTGTAGTCCAAATTAATTATTTTCATTTTGGGAGCTTTTTTGCCGTCATCAGCATAGCATACAAATATGGTACGCTGCTTGAAGTGGAAAGAACATGATCATGGTATTGGGAAACAGACAGTAAGGACCCTTTTTACACAGTGTGACCATTGTGGTGGAGGTCTCTAAGCAAGCTCTAAGAGAACTGGCTTGCTTGCTCTATGAAGAGCAGTGGCAAGCAGAGACTCCTAAACAAGCTCCGACCAGCCCGGCACTGGAATCAGAAGCAGCAGACATGGGTGTAACTTGAGCTGTGCAATGGGGCTGTGTGCTCGGAAGCAGCAAGAGCAGGCGCTGCTCTGCAGGGAAAAGTGAGCCAGGAGCTGAGGGTGACGAGCAGGCAGGCAAGGGGGGCAACTTACTGACAGGGGGGGTCTCCCACAATACCCAAAAAGGACAAGCCAAGCAGGTCAACAGTCCAGGTCACCTGACAATGCCATGGTGGTGAGGCAGGTCTGAGGTCAAGTCAGGAAGCCAAGTCCGTAGGTCAGGATCAACACGGGTACACAGCCAGATGCAAGTGTGGGTGCAACACAGCTCAGGCGGGGTCCAAGCACAAGGGCCTCAGCTTAAATGCAGCTGCCAAGAGATGGTGGCAGAGTGGGAGGCACCTGGCTTCTTCCAGCTTTTTGCTGAATGGCTGCAAGGTCAGCAGGCATTGAGGCCAGAAGTGCCTCAAAGCTAGATGTCTGCATTATCTAAGTTGCATTACCTAATTAAGCAGTCAAACCTCCAGGAGAGAGGGGAATGCACCAAGGACACTGCCAATATCCCAGCCAAGAAGTGGTGGCGTGTTCTGCCATGTTGCCATACCAGGCTGTTTCACTATGCTGGAACTGAAGCAGCTATTGTTGTGGATTTGAAGTAAAAATTAAAAAAATGGATTCAGCTTCTTGCTCCACTAAAAGGTGAAAGAAGATCCCAAAGGAGAAAATACACTAGCTACATTGATCCTCTGCTCTGTGTAGATTCTGTCCTTCATTCAGAGTCCTACCAGCTGCAGTTTCATGACTTTGTCCTAAGTAATGGCAATTCTTACCTAAGATTACTATGTGTGAAAAAAAATCCAAAGAATACTGATTGACAGGCGATGCTATACTACAATCCGTGCTACTCAGGATTGCTGGCAGTGCACCTACTCCAGTGTACCAAGCAAGAGCTGGAGGATGCTAGGTACTTGCAGAGGAGGCACCTGGTAAGGAGACAATGTGTTTTAGTAGGACTGAGAGAGTTACTGTTGAGAGGGAGGTACAGCTCTTGTCAGGAAAGGACAAGATTCCAGTGACAGCGCTTCCCATTTTACAGTGTTTCAGCAGAGCATTGCATGACTACTGGGTATATGTTACAGACCTCCTGAAAGAGTCTTTCAGACAACCAGCAAGACAGTTTGACCATGGCTTAGAAGATCTGGACTTCAGTACCAGCAACCAGTGAGAAACTGAAATATTTGCTGCAAGTCACTGAACTTGTGACTCCACTCTTACTCTCAACAAGGGAAGACCTGCAATGCATGCCTCTATGAAAATGCTTTGACCTTCCCACATAATAGGCACTGTATGATCATTCTCAGATTCTGTGTTAAGTAATGATCTCTGGAAATAGACAACAAGGCAAAATATCAAACACCAAACAGTGAGAAGCACAGCGAGTCACAAGTACCTACCACAAATCACCACTTGCACTAGTTGGAAAAAAAAAACAGAACTGGGTGATGGCACCACATCACAGCAGGTCCTCCAGCTGTGGAGTGCTGTTCACTGCTATGGTTTTAGAGAAGCTGTCTTTTTCTTGTTGTGCATGTCAACATTAGTTCCTTCTACATTCCAGGCTAACCTCTCCCTGGACTACTGCATCAATGTCGCTCACTAGCATGCTCACACTGTACACTCTGCTGCCTTTGTTCTGCACCTTTGGGAGCCTAGGTTGCACATACAAGTGAACTCCTCCTTTTTCAGTTTTTTCTTTTCTTCAAAAACTAATTATCACTCCTGAGGATTTTTATCTGTAGAAGAGAGATGGAGAAAATGTTGATTATTTCAACTTTGATTTTCCAGGAGCGGTTCATTTGGGATTCCTGCTGAAGACCAGTATAAGGATTTGCAGGGTTTGTTTTTTTGAGTTGTTTTTTTTTTTTTTAACATTCTCTGAATCAGAAATGACAGCTCATATGGAAGACAGTACGTGATGACAATTGCTGGTACTCGGACAACAGGATGCTCAGCTACAGAGTGTAGTTGGAGAATAATGCAAGTATCTGGGACTGGCTCCGAGCTCCATTACTTCCTTCTCATACTTCTGAAGGGAAAAGCCCAAAACTTTCCCAAAGTTGGGAAATGGGTTGAGTGATACTACCTTCCTCTGCACTCCCACTTTGGCTCCTTGAACCAGAGAGGTCTGGTGACAAAAATCAGCACATGATGGAGAAAGACATACTGAAGCAACATACCATATAACTGCTTCGGTGTAAGCAGTAGAAATACTTAAATCAACTATTTTGTTCATGTTCAGACTCTGGATCAGTGGATGGCATGACCCCCCACTTTGTCAGGCATTTACATCTTTAACAAAATTGTATTAATCGGTATATGTACAAATAGAAAAATCATTTGTACCCACAGAAAATCCAACTCCCTGGTACAATGAAACAGCTACATCTATCTAGTCACAAAAACAAAAAGTTGCTTGTTATCTATTCACCACATTTGTGCATTCTGAGAACAGTGACTTCAGTTCTCATCTAAGTGCACTTACTTCTGGAATATCACAAAAACTCAGTAAAAGGCTTTGGACTGGAAGTAGTCCTCCACTTACACTGACTGACAGAGAAGTAAAACATCACAAAAAAGAATGCATCCCTAGAATCCTGTGGAACACACTTCACCTTAGTGAACATATGCAGCTGCAGGTCTCAAGATCACAACTGGATCCTTCACATGTTTAGAAGACTCTGAGGAATAAGAGTTTTCATTAATAACCACTGTAGATCGTACTGGCCTTTCAGGGAAAGTCTCATCTCACATGGTTCTGTCACTCCACCAACTATGCTTTTGTTTGTAAATGTCAAAAAAATGTACAAACATAGATTTAGGCATGGATTATTATTATTTTTATTGCTCTTGTTAAAAAGTCAGTGTATGAATTATGGCACTATGCTGTAAAAATGCAACATTACTGAGTGCTCTAACAGTATGAGATTCATTATGACAAGATTTTAAACATGAAGCATGAGCTTCAATATGGATTTCCAAATAAAAAAAAAACAAGCCTAAGAAGTAAATGGATTAATAATAATTGATTTATCTGGTTTTTCAATACTAAGTGAATACAGAGTGGATTTGCAAGAACTGGACATATTTAAGACACAACAGAGTCAAACAAAGCTTCTAGAAGTTGAAGTAAATTCTCTCTTTCTTTTTCACCTACATAGAGGTATTTGTACTGCACAGTAGATGAATGTTATAGCTCTCTCAAACTACGATCACAATGTGTCAGGGAGAGCTGCATAAGAAAAGGAAAGAGCAAAACAAAACTTTTTCTACATTGACAGTCAGGGAAAAAAGACGTGCGCTTTGAAATTCTAAAAATAAAACCTTCAATTTAAGAACAAAAATAAAATAAAAATCACATATCCTGGGTGAATCTCCACCATAACAAAGCACTGATGCTTATTAACTCTGTGCTTGGGGACTGAACAACACTATGTCACTATTCCTAATTCTGAAGCAAACCCAAACAACTGGATATCCATGGATATTATTGCACTTGTAGCAGTGGTGCTTTAACTGGCCTGGAAACTACTTTCATTGTATTAAGGAAGAGTGAGAATTTTTTTAACATGTGTAATCTTACTTGAAAGATGCACTGTAAAAGCCAGGATGTCCTAATTCAAACTGCCATGCCCTTTATAAAACAGTTTAAGCATATCTGGTACAACATTAAGCTCCTGAAATGCCTCCACTACTTCAGAAAAAGCCTTAAAGAATAACATTTCCCAGAGGATGGGTGGGCACAAAGTACCAAATAAAGGGGAAAAAAAATGACAAAGGGCATTAGTTTCCCAAAAAAAGGGTGCCTTACATCACAGAGCAGATCAGAAATAAATAAGATGAAACTTGAAGAGTCTGAATGTAAATCCTTGGATGATGTTGCAAGAGTCACAGGCTTCACCAAACCAATGTCAGTGTATTTTGTTAAGCATAATGCAGTTACTATATACAGTATGTTTATCAGATAATGCCAACTAACAATACACTACATTAACGGTTGTTAAACAAAAAAACAAGTAGGTGTTAAAACAACCTACTTATAAAAACAGATGGCAAATCCACAATTATGCATAGTTACATATGATGAAGTCCAGCTCTCTGGAGTCCAACAGAATGACACCTTCAAGCATGAGGAAGCAGTTTTCTGAAACGTAAACAACGTAATTAACAGAACTCAGTCAAGCTGTAAGGGAATTACACTGTCAAAAATATCTCAGGTCCAATCACAAAACTCTCTGTAAATGTTACCACCACATAGCTGCAGTGGGGCAGTCATCCATTCAAAGGTTTTACACTGCCACATTTCTTCAAAGGACCTTCTAAAGGATGTGCTATTTAACGTGTGATCTACGTACAAATAAAATAAGTGACGAACGCAAAGCACTTGGGTTTAGAAGCACTTACGAAAGAATCCATGACATCTTTACAGTGTATTGTGTATGACTACACACACTTTTAAGTTTCTCCTGCTTATTATGTGCCATCTTACTGTTCATAGTATTTCTACATACTAAGAAGAAAGAGCCTTCTCCCCGAGAAACCAGCTTCTCTGATGTGGGAAGCCACCATGCCCGTATCTCGCTTTGCTACAGTAAGGCATGTACAATGAAGGTGGCAATGTCAAATCCCCATGGATCGTGACAGAAACACCTAGTTCTTCCCTTTGCTTCTTGCTCAGCTTCTCCGCTCCATTACCACTCTGAATGTCAGTCAGCATCCATGTGTTCTTGTCTAGTAAACAGAGGCTTCCCATCTGCATCACCAATCTTTTTCCGCATCTCTTCCACTGCTTTCAGCAAAGCTTCTCGCTCCTGCTCCAGAGTGACAATGGATTGCTTCAATTTGCCTTCATTAGTCAGTAAAAGCTCTACTGTGGCTTCAAGGTTTTGGATCTTTCCATTAGCCACCTTTCAAAGTAAGAAGAAAGGTGGAAGGGGAGGATGGAAGGGAAAAAAAAAAAAAAGGAAATTTTTCAATAGATGAAATCAACTTTAACCTATTTTTTGAGATACATTATTACATAAAGTACTTTCCAAATGATGAAAAATCGCAAAAGTAAATGCAAGTATGAATATTATTAGATCTGTGTACTTTAGACTATAGGTATGGTTTTGCCTATAAGAAGAAACTTCCCTCTCTCAATGTGATTGCTTTGATTAGTTCACAATTAAACTCAGAATATAATGCAAAGTAATGAAATTAGGAAGTTATTAAGTCTGCAAATGATAAACCAAAATGCTGCAGGTTAAGACAAGTCTCTGTATGGGTCACAGTTGGGAGACATTTTTGGCCAGCCATATTTGTTGAATTCTATGTGCTCTGCAAAGCAAAGACAACCAAATTTGTCAGCTGCATCCCCATTTAATCTTGACACTGAGACCAACAAATGCCAGATTTGGAGGCAAAGGGGGAGGAGGGGATTTAGTGTAATATGCAAATAGACAACACGTCTTGAAAAGTTAAAAAATTCTCCTTCAAAAGGCTGCACGTATAGGCACTCTGCTTCATGATGAAACAAAGTATTAGATAATTCAAACTCATCACATGAGATCTGTAGCTGAGGTACTTTGACAAAAGCAAGGATCTGTTTGGAAGTTTCAGCACTGGGTAACATTTGGAGATGAGCACTGGATAGTCTTGGCCTTCAGGGAAGTATCTGCCTTTCTGACGAGCTCACCGCCCTTCATGTAATTATGGTGGGTTAAAAAGTTCAGCCTCTGGGGGAAAGATATTGACAAACTATGACCCACATTGTTTGGTCACGCATTTTCCTCCCATCAGCACTGAGTGACCTTGCACCATAGCAAATGAAGGCTGATGAAGCCCACCTCTCAGACAAAGGGATTGCTCCAACACTACAGAGAGTTAAGTTCCCCACTATAATGTCAGATATTGACTTAGTAAAAAACTGCTTAGGATGGCAAAGTTTTTAGGGGCAGGAAGGGGTGGAAGATCCCCTGATGCGGGCATCTATGGGACATTGGATCTTGAATCTCATCCCAGAAATCCCTCTCCCCCATGCTACATTCAAAAATTTCCTTGCCCATGTGCTTGAAGCTTTATGAAAATATCTTGCAGAATAGTATCTCTTCTTCTGACTTCTCTAAGGCTCATCTTAGAACCTGAAACAGGTTCAGAATTGACAGCTTAAGCGAATTTTTGTTAGGAGAGGCAATCTAAGTCTGCATGGTTGGCTAGTTTTAGTCATGATACAGGACCTGTGGCTGAGAAACCTGAACTCCTTCCCTCACCTATTATCTTACAAAGTCTATGTCTTTAACAATAATCAAGAGGCTTGAAATGTCTGCTGTTTACCCTTGAAATAGCTTTATCCATCAAACTAAATGCATAGTCAAAAGTGTTAAAACAAATGTCCTGTTATAAAGCAGCCAGAAAGCTGATTTCTTGAGCAGCTAAACAAAGAATAATCCCTACAGAGGCTATGTGTACTGCCTCTGAAAAAGCTGCAGACTGAACAGGCACTGAGCATAGATTAGAATTATTATTTCACATATTGTCTAAACAATTTGGATAATAGTTTTTAAAAAAATCTTGTAAAAAAGAGTATGTCTTTATGGACAATGTATCCCATACTCTGATGTATCTCTAAATTGTGACACTGGCATTAGCTTTCCCATTCGTGCTACAGCAGTATCCCCACCGTAATAAAGCAGTGACTGAAAACGTAAAAATGAAGTTGAGAAAGCACTTAGTGTATTTCTAATCATCTTCTACAGCTATGATTTAATTACAAGAGAAAAGACAGTGTAATGAATCAACTATTCACTAACTGCAAGCATATGCTCTATCCACCTCCCTCTCAGAAATACTTTTTGCATTTAAATATTAAATGTTAATTTAAATAAAATTGCAAGTGGCTACACTTTAAAGTCACTGTGCCTTGGTGTAGGATGGTCTTTTCTGAAAAGGTGGATAAATTAGAATGTTAATTAAATACCAAGTATAAATTGTACCTGCAGTTCTTCCAAGAGACCAAAGTTTTGTTTCCGCAAGCTACTGTTTGCCTTTTCTAATTTATCCAGTCTCTGATTATCATTTAAAGATGAATCTATAAGCTCATCCTGAAGCACATGGTATTCAACTTCATAAGCTTGCAACTGCTTGGCAATATCCATTTCAAAAACCTGTTGTATATAAAAATATTGTTAGGAGCTGTGCAGACCAAAACCATAGCTCATTCAATGCTTTAAAATCTATGGATCTAGACTTAGATATCTAATCATTGCATTAAAAAATGGACTTAATTTTTAGCATTCACACTTCCTACTCTGGAAATTGCAAGACTGAGGCAGTAGAGTGTAATATATTGGCACTGGACCTACTTAAAAACTGCTACTGATTTGCTGCCTGACTTAAAATCACTTACACTAAAGTTTTCAAGAGGTAGACTTTGTAGGGTGTTCCTCTTTTAGATTTCAAATTTAATGCACCTCAATTTGGCATAAACCACCCTAAACATACTCAGAATGTAAATCACTTTAGAAAAGTGTGATCCAAGCCCAGGTGCCACATGTGCAAATGTAAGGCTAAGTAGAATGAAAGCTTTAAATGAAAAATAGTAAACATTGCTAGGTTTATTTATGATTCTACAGTATCATAGAGACTGAAAGAAAATGAAATAATCTATCCTTACTCTAATACACTTCATGGAAACATTATGTCATGTCAAAGCAGATTTCTATTATTGTTAACTACGAACCACCAAAATGAGCACTCAGTCTCATACATGAATATTAAGGAAAACTTTCATTTTAAAAGCAGATAAATTAGGTGCACAGAGTAACCCAAAGTAAGAAACTACTATTGCATTTTCCTTTTTCTAGGTTTTGACAAATATCTGCCTTCAAATTATTCAGGAAATATGACTCTAATGTCCCTGAGCTAGTTATTTCCTCTGAAAGCAGTGAAAAAGGTGGTAAATTAAAAGGACAAGTGTGTCAATCACAGAACACGGTAGAAACAAAAGCTGATTTAAAAGCGCATCCGGAAAGTAGCCCAAGAATAGAAGTTCAAGGGTTATTCTTTATTTTAAAACTTCTTGTACTTTATTCCTTTCGGAAATGAGTCAAATCCTATCTTAAATACCTGTTGAAATAAAAAGAATTATTTCCTATTTTGCTTTGTCTACAAAACTTTAACTGTTGGTTATAGTTAAAGAAAACATCAGTCTATGAGATGTTTCTGACACCTGTTACAGATGCTATAAAAATTCTTATAGCTCTATAGCAGTAGAAACACACATACATACTGGGCATCTAAATACAGAAGGCTGAAATACAATTTTAATTTCAGTTTGGTTACACATATGGAACTTCCATTTTCTGTACATCTGAGCATCTCTGGAGAACACACTTGAAATTTCAGCTAAAAAACCCGGTGCAATTCAGCAGGGCAGAATGCTAGCTCCTCTCGTGACCTCTGCCATTTCTAGCCTCCATGCTCTTGAGAAGGGAGGGCAATCCCTGCTGTCATACCCAGAGTATCAAATCTGAAATGAGGGAAACATGAGGCAAATCAAAAGCTTGACTTGAAATCTAGCTAACTGAAGGCATGTTAGGGCATGTAAACCAAAGGCCATGCTGCAGAAGGCGTGAGGAGGATGGGGATTAGCCCAGGAGCTGTGTATGGGCTGCAGGGCTGGTCAAAAAGGCCTCTTCAAAGGCAGCCCTGATCAAAGCAGGGGAACTGCTCTCCCTTCAATTCACTTCTGCCTGCCCCCTTTAAATTTAAAGCAGTCAGAGCTGCCTAAACAGAGGATCTCTCCTTCCTTCTGCTCAAAGCCAATGGTTTCCTGCAGGTCGCCTAAGCACCGCAAGTCTGCCGAGCTGTGCACTCCAGGCTTTCAGCCTGGCAGATCATATACGATCTCCTTTGCCCCCTAGAAATCACTCACTCTCCTTCCCTTTGCACAGGCTTTCTAGTTCTCCCCTCCTTCCTTTGCTGGTAAGCACCAGAGCAGTTTTTCCAATCCTAGTGTGAGCATGTGTCCCCTGGAAGCTTTCCTGGCCGGGTCAGAAGGGAGCCCCTCGCAAGCATTCTGCAGAGTACTGCGCTGCCGCCTGCTTCCTTCATCGAGCCACAGGCTTTGTAGATCTCCTGCAGCCGTTGGTGAGTGGCTGGCACTTACAGTTCTGCACAGTATTCCCCCCATGTTTTGGGCCACAAAAGGCCTTCAGAAAAACAGGCTAAAACCCATCTTCCGACTGCCTGATGCAAATTAGATGCCAAGTGTAACAGTTACGGTTTCTCAACAGGCAAACTTTAACTGCAATAATTTGGGATTTCTTCAAATTCCACAGTTATTGTCGGGAGCCCTCTGCTAGCTTAGCAATATTGCATTGTTTTCCTTGTCTGCTATTTTAAAAAAGCATAACAAGGATTCCCAGTTTTTGCTGTCTAGAGTCACTGCTCACTGCAAGAAACTGCACTGCCCCATGCACTGGCAGAAATACAAAGGCACCGTAGTAACGTCCTGAACTAGCACCACAAAAGCCAGTAGAGACAAAAATCAACGTAGTACGGTCTCTAATTTCATCAAGTGAAGTCAACATTTCTGAGGCTCTTGTAAGTTAATTTTTTGTTCTGAAATGAGACTTGGAGAGGAAGATTCTTTGGAGACAGGAAAACTCAGAATGCTTTTAGCCCACCTTGCTGCTTTTTTGTGGAACGCACTGCGCATGCGCTGTAATATTGCTGCCAATAACTGTCACACAGTTAAAAAAAAAAAACAAAACTCATTTTCATTAAAGGCTTCATAAAGTGACCACAACCAATATGTAGATGTGTGAATACACAAGTACTACAGAATTCATATGCTTCCAAAAGTTTTCAACATCTTCAGAACTACAATAACAGAATTTTCTGCTTGAAGTAACACAATACACTGTTGTGGTTCTTCTGTCAAGAACTTGTTAAAAAAAGCATTCCTTTGCATACTACACATATGTTCAGATTATGTCATACCTGACTAATGGTCTTTTCCATCTGTACCAAGCCCAAGTTGGGGAGAGTGCTTTTAATAAAATCAACAATAGTTTCTAGGTTCTCATGCTGCAGAATCAAGGGCTTGTGGCTTCCCAAAAGGCTTAAAGCCACTTTAAATATAGCCTCTGATCCCTGAAGAAAGAGCATATCTGTGAAAACAAAGAAAAAACAGAGCACATCAAGTAAGCACATCTTTTAACAAGAATATTAAAACAGTTAAATGCCCAAGGACAACACCTTCTCATAGGATTGATCTGGAGGCTAGATGTGCTGTGCCAGACACGTGCTTTTGTTACTGTGGCTCTGGCTTTAGAAGATCCGTAGGACCAAGATTATTACTGTGAATAGCACACTTGACTAACACAGTCAATTATTAATTTGTTTAGTGAGTTTTCATCCAAAAAATCCAATACAAATTTAAGCTAAATATGCAATAAATCAGGAGGTCAATTTTGTCAGTGTCGCCAGTTTTTGTGCATATAACAGTTCGGTGGAATTTTTTTATTGAGATTTCATGGGAATCTGAATTTGAATAAAATTCTAATCCCAATGCCATTTAAAAATCCTAATACAACAGGCAAAAACTACACCTGAAGACACAACCAAAGATCTGAAGCTTTGTTCTTTTCTCAGCTACAAAATCTCAGTTGATACAACACCGAGCACATGAGGCTAAATGAGCACTTTCCAGCAGTTTCATGTGCATGTGCTTATTTTTAGTATGTATCTCAACCACTTATGTTAATATTCTAATAACGACATTAATAAGTACTCTGAAATCTAATACAGCTTAAGCGTTAATATTGCAGGTGGCCCTGCAATGACAGCCCCTGGCATACATTCAAGCACACTGAAGCCACAGTATACAGTGACCTTTCAATGCAACTTCCTTCCTTTTCTTTTCCTTTACAAACTGCCTATGTCTTTACTGAGGAAAGAAAAAGAAGACTGTGATGAAAGCATCAGACGAGAAACCCATCTTCACAAACCCATCTATCCACAGTACAAATAGCAATGCCCTGCATTTGACTTTCCTGCTAACATAACACAGAATCTGCTCCTAGTTTTACTGAGGGAATGGCTACCGGCAAAGGCATCTAACGTATGAAACAATACTGACAGAGGTGGAAAAGGAAGAGAAGATACTGCAGTTTTATTCCATTTTCCTAAATACATACATACATATATATATAAACCTGTATTTTAAAGGGCTTCTCTCTTGTTCTTTCCCTTTGTATTCAAAGCTGTGAATGAAGTCACAACAATGACACCTAATATACCATATGACAATGATAACAAAAAGGAAGAAGAGTAAAGAGAGAGAGAAAGGAAAAAACCACCACACAGTACGGGGAAACAACTACTAGCAAAACTACAAGTATCTCTGATGTAGTAAAGAACATATGAAAACACTGACTACTAACTGCCTTTCTCAGTAAAAGCAACCTCTCTTTCCAAATTTGTATCAAAAGGAAATTCCCCCTTGCACTCTTTTGCCTGTAATGTTGAAGCCGTAACACATTTCACTTCTCTCTCCGCTTCTCTGAGAAAGAAAAGCATAAATAATAACTAATCACATATCTTGCACTTTGCTGCCATTTGTCCTAAAAGCAGGGTAAAATTTTTCAACTCTGATTCAATGTGAAGTCCAAGTACAGGAATGATTGAAAAGTGGTAACAGAGCAGGCATCTGCCTCAATTCTCTACTGAAACAGAAAACTATGGGAAAATGCTTTACAGAGAAAGCTCTATATTAGGACAGGGAATGCTGAAGAACAGCTAGGAAACACAAAGTGAAAAAAACAACTGAAAATAATGCATATGTATGATTCAGCACCTGCCCCATAAAGACACATAGATTAACTCAAGGTGACTTGTAAATTGTTAATGAACGTCTGTATGAGACGAGCTGGTAATAAACGGCTGAAATCCCTCTCTCCTTTAAAATTGCAAGTACTTAACAAAGACCAGTTTGTTATCCACTCCCCACGCTTCCCGTTAAGTGGGCTGCCAGCCAACGACAGCACAGAGAAGGTACCCAAATTAATGTCAGCATGACTGGCAGCCTACAGCATTAAAAAAAAAAAATCATGTTTTATCTACAATCTTGAAACAAAATAAACACTATACTACCAAGTCTCCTTCATTAATAAGTAAATAGGGGTATTAAAGAACACATCTTTGTTAACGCTATACTTTCATTAGATCCTGCTCAGAAGTCTTGAAAGTTCGGGCAGATAATTTAAAAGTTAAGAAGAATTTTGCTATTTGACTCATAAAACAGTCTTTGGGTTAACCTCTTTGTAGCCACTTCTTTTACATATTGTTTGTAAGATGCTTGCAAAAAGTACACTCTATGGAAACCTAAAGGAAGCGGTCTGTAACAATTATAAAATAGTAGTGGGGCTTCAAATATCAAGGATTCAGAGATTTCAGAAAATGGTAGTGCAATCTTACAGTCTGTAAGTGCAACCTATAGATAAGTTACTTCAATATTAAAAGACAGCATTTTTTCATCCCAAGGGTTCTAACAAGAGAGCAATGAAAATGCATGTACATTTGGCATAAGTGTGTCAACATATGGTTCAGAACTGACTGGATCCTAACTTGCCATGCTGCTAGCAAAGTGATAGCTCTGGATTTTTTTTAGGTTTATAGGTGTGTTTCAGAGTCTTTAGCATGAGTGAAGATGAGATTTTACTTTCTAATGTAAAAGAAAGTCCAATGTTCTCGACTTACATAGTTCCAGTAAATACTATTTTAAGGAAATGAATAAATACTTTAAAACATTAAAAACTGCAAGTGTTAGTCACGCTGGACTTTCGCTCTAAAAAGCATCAAAGATTTTTAAGAACTGTCAGTTTCAGTCACATGTGCTTTTCTGTTCCTGACCTAAAATCAGTCCTGTGAAGATCATGTATCTATGTTTATATTCTAATGTAAAAGTCTTTGCTTTCTAAAGCCTTACGACCCTCCAAAGACAGAAAAATTACTAATCTGTGTATTAAGGCAGAAACCCAGATGTTCTGGATACATAAGGTTCATTTATACCCTCACTGCAGTCAACTGTCCAGTTCAAAGACTCTTCTTATCACGTACAATACTATGAATAAGAATAACTGAAAGGTTAACTGATTATAAACTCGGTATATGACACTCACATACTTCATTTAATTTGTACAGAATTACTACTGTCAGCTAGACATTTATTGATACCATGATTAAACTGCAGGGGCCATCTCTGTGTGTGTTTTAAAAACATAACCCTCAAACTAATTTTCCACTGACACTGTTGGAGACAATGATAATGGAGTAACTGGATATATTTCTCAGATTATGTCTTCGTTACATCTCTTAGCATTGTCAGTGTTGAAGTGCCATTGTCCTAACACCATGCCTTCACAGCATCAGATTTTATATCCTCTCTACAAGTGGTTACAGGGTGGGAAAAGGTAACAAGGACAATGAAAAGACAGGACAGTTTGGAACTGTCATATGCTTTCCTCCTCTCTCTTGCCATTTTACTGGAAACACTGCATTCTCCATAAGGTGACCTCTGTTGTTGTTCTTCTATTCATCAGTAGTAAAGTATTTCTCCTCTGTTGTCTGAAACAGGTTGGATAATAATGCTCTTCCTTATAACAGGAGCCCAAATATAACACTTCAAAAAGAACAGATAGAAGTTTTATGAAGAATTACCAAACACTCTGGCTACAAATCCAAGGGGAAACTGGGAGGCAAACATGGTGAGAAACCAGGGAGCAGCATAGAGGCTGGGGCCAATCTCATGTTCCTCTAGGTGGTTATAGAGATCTCGATGGTAGTCATGAAGAAGTCGAGACAGTTGATACATCTGGATCTGCATGGAATAAGAACAAAAAGGCTAAAGATACACATGTTTTAACACTCATAGTAGCAAAGTACATGCTTCACGCTCTTATTAGAAACAGTGAAAGATATTTGTCAATTGATGTTTGGATGGAATTGTGTGAAGAAAAATAAATCCTCAGAAGTGATCTGAAAGACCCAGGATACATCACCCGTGAGCCTACGACAGGCTCTCTTGCAGGGTCATTTGAACCTCATAGAACACAGAACTCTTCCTATTTATAGTTTTCATAGTTTCCCGAGTAATCTTTTTATTTGAAACTAGTGCATTTAAGATGATGTATCCTTTTCACAGGTTATCCTTCCCCATTTTTGAGAAGCAAGTTTAAATTCAAGTCCAGCTTTTGACAATTTACATAATATTGCATTATTATGATTTAACATTAGCAAACTTTTATTAGAAAAATTTAAATCATACCTGTAAAATTGTCATGTCAGGACGATATTGTTTTCTCAGGCCCATGTCAAACATGAGAAACTTTAGCATTTTAAAAGCATCTTCCTCACTCATATGAAGTAGTAGAATTCCTGCTACAAAACTAAGGCCCTGGCAATATCCTACTTCCTGGTCCAGAAGTGAATAGGCCTTCAAAATATTGTAGAGTGACAGCTGCCCAGCTCCCAGCTGTGCTGAGAAGTACGGATGTGTTGGAAATGTGCGCCCTGTGAAAACAGATGAAGTTAGTGAATCAAACTAAGAAATAAAACAAAACCCTTGCCACGTTATCAAATTAAACAGTCTTTCAAAAATCTGGATTCTTTTGAAATATAAATTCTGAGTCAACCCACAGGAAGACCATAAGAAAGTTAATAATACAAAACAATTGACTTACACTCTACTACTGTTTTGTTACAGGAGTTGCAGAATTAACTTAGAGATTGTCAGGGGCATGAGGACAGTCTTTGGAACAGCCGAATAACTAGTTCTTAAGACTGACCCATGATCAGTTTGTTAAAGGGCTTATAGGGTCTACTTGCCTATAATAGTAGAAGACTCAATTCAGTGGCTCAACAAGTCATTCAGTCCTCTTTCCTTGATTAAAAAGTGTCAGCTTTTAGAGAGAACTATTAGGATTCAGGCATAGACTTAGAACATCTGAGCTGTCTGGGTTGGGGCTCTTTCTCTATCTCTTCTTGTCTTTTTTTTCCAGTAAATGTGTCTCTTGTAACCTCCCTCCTTGCCTTGGTCCCTCCAACATTTCCTGCAGGATGAAGCTCAGATTCTTCCATGAGCTGATCCAGTTAACTAACCGGGTGGAAAAATCTCTTTTTATATGGGGCTAGTTCTTCTGCCCTGTTGCTCAGCAGTGTCAGCTCCAGGAGGCACCCCATGAGCACCAGCACAAGTGATAAGTGCTTGGAGAGATGGAGTCAGTTGTCAGAGCAAAACTTTCTCTTGGTAGCAGTGAGCTTTAGATCTATTCCCCACACCTCTAAATCCCAGTCTAAGGTAAACTATACTAATTGTAGAGCTGTAGGAGCACAACTGAGCCATTTTCAGTCCTTCAGTTCTAGAACAAGATGATGAATTCTACCCCAGACTGGCTTATGTGTAAACTTGCATACAGAGCTGGGACCCACATATCCTTAAACCAAACCAATCCAACTAGGTAACTTATGCAATCAGTTTGACTTACAGTATTTACTCAGTGAGTAAAAACTCAATTTGTCTTTTTTTTTTTTGCAGCCCTTACAACATCAAGAACTGTGTAGCTATATATCTGCTATGACATACACTATATACAGGCAGCCAGACACAGCACTTTGTGCAGCAGTTTCAGGGCTTTGCTTCTTTGAGCTCTTGAGCATCTGGATACTTTGTCTGGGATCACCAGGGGACTCCTGAGAACCTGAGGGTACTACTGCTGGCAGGTGAGGTCAAGGCCGTGGTAAAAGTAACTCTGGTAGCTTCTAACCAACTCTTGCCAGCTGTCTTTGATGACAGGGTGCCTGTAGGCTTTGTTGTAACTGATCCCTGATTAGAGAGGGTCATTAACTACCTGGACGATGGGAGAAAGTGCACCCTCAGCAAGTCTGCAGATGATATAAAACTGGGAGGAGTGGCAGATGCACCAGAGTGTCATGCTGCCATTCAGAGGGACCGCTGGATATTCAGAGGGTCAAGCCAGATAAATGGGCTGATAGGAACTTCATGAAGCTCAACAAAGGTAAGTGCAAAAATCCCGCACCTGGGGAGGAACAACTCCATGCACCAGTATATGCTGGGGGGCACCCAGCTGGAAAACAACCTTGCAGAAAAGGACCCAGGGGTCCTGGTGGTCACCAAGTTGAACATGAGCCAGCAATGTCTCCTTGCAAAGAAGGCTAATAGTATCCTGGGCTGCATGAGGAGCAGCAGTGCTAGCAGGTCAAGGGAGGTGATCCTTTCCCTCTACTCAGCACTGGTGAGACTGCACCTGGATCGCTGGGTCCAGTTCTGGGCTCCCCAGTACAAGAAAGACATGGATATACTGGAGAGAGTGGAGCAAAGGCCAATGAAGACGATGAAGAGACTGGAGCATCTGTCCCTATGAGGAAAGTCTGAGAGACCTGGGACTGTCCGAGTCTGGAGGAGAAAAGGCTCAGAGGATCTTATCAATGTGCGCAAACACCCAGTGGGAGGGAATGAAGAAGAGGGATCCAGGCTCTTTTCAGCAGTGCCCACTGACAGCACAAGAGGCAATGGGCACAAATTGAAATACAGGCAATTCCACCTAATGTAAGAAAAAATTAAGACACCAGCACAGGCTGCCCAGAGAAGTTGTGAAGTCTCCACCTACAGACATATTCAAAACCTGAGCGAACATGGTACTGGGCAACCTGCTTTAGATGACCCTGTTTTGAGCAGGGGAGTTGGACTAGACGATCTCAAGACCTCCTTTCCAAACTCAACCACTCTGTGATTCTGTGAAGAGAGACATTACAGGCTTCACTTTTTCTTTTTTTTTTTTTTTTTTAAACTCTTCCAAAAGCGAATATTTTCATTTCTAGGAAAAAAATCCTCTCCCTATCAGATTTCCCCTGTGAAATTCCTCAGCCCAGAAGAAATCTGAATACTTCTTTTGTTCTAGCATTAAGTGGAGCTTGTTTTTCAGTTGCTCACTTGTTAAATACCACCCCACCCTTTAGCTCCTGGAATGCTGCTGTGCTGCCAGATAATATCAGAGCTCCTGTTTCAAGAAGACAAAGCCTGGGGGCAGAGTCCTTCTGCCATCTGGTAGCTGCTCTAGCCTGTCACATGGGACACTGGCATTCAGTTGCTGAGCCAGGCTGTCACAGAGTTGAATGTTACAGAAGAAATATTTCTAGCTTCCAAATGAGAAGACACTTGTGTTCCTTTGCAAACGAGTCCTCTGCCTGAACGACGAGGTTTTATAGCACAGTCTAAAGGCAGAGTTGTACTGCCTTACTCACACAGCAAGGCTCCTTTCATATAAGTAATGAAGAAAAGTTACAAGGTATGCAAGAACAAAAATTCAAAGTTCTAAAAAAACAGTAAATAGAGCAGGAGCAGAACCCCTAAACTCAGAAGCTGGTTTGTTTCCTAGTGCCCTCACTTAACTAAGAATTTTAGCTTCTACTCAGGAGCAAACAACTCCTAGCCCTGCTGAAAAGAGACTCTAAATGAACTGTGATACCTCAAGAGCACCAGAATGAGAAAGTAAGTACCTACTACATTATTCTTGAAATGTAGTAAAACAAAACATAACATTCTACTGTGTTCAGCAAACAGTCAGTGATGAGTACAGTGGTTTCCTACACTAATAGCATCTGAAAGTCAGTTTACCCTACTTTATTGAGAGAAGAAATCATTTACTGAACATGACTTTGGTGTTCAGGACCTGAAATCCCCAGTGACTGCAATGGTTGTGCAGGTAGGGCCACCAAAGGAAATACACAAAAAAGACTTCAATGGAATAGTGGCTTTGTTCCTGCCCATGTAATGAAATAGCACTGTGACATGTAAACTGGGCCAGGAAAGTGGCTGCTGTACCTTACCTCTGCATCCAGATGCACACTGCTGTCTGTCCTCATTCTCAGGAAGCAACATTTACAGCTGAAGATGCATTGACTCAACTAAGTGTGAGCAATACTATTACAACACGGGCTCACACTGTGTTAGTAAGATCTCTTTAGCTTAATTTGGGAACGCTTTTTAAAATACTGTAATCACATGTTGCAAGAACATAGGTTTTTCTCTCACGGGAGAAGTAAGTGCATGCTTTCAGAAGGATTCCTAAAGATTTAACAGAAAACACTTTTGATAGCCTGAAGGAACACAAGTCAGAATATGCAAATTCCTTCTAGCTGCCTGTGCAGTTATGTTGTCTGTTACTGTGCAGCACTACTCTACTGCAATGTGAATCACTAGGAAGTCTTCAGCTTCCTAGTTTCATCTTACTGAAATAATAGGACCCAATCCTGCCCTTAGCTAATGGGCTAGCAAATAGCTCCCCAGCAAAACCAGCACTTTGCAGGAAAACCACCATGAAGGTACAAATTTGCCAACACATGCAGTCACATGTTTCTACAAGTAGAGCACATGGCTAGGATGAGAAAGTATTTGTGTGCAGAACCAGGCAGAAAATGTGAACAGCTTGCAACTGCCTATTCCCAGCTGGCATTAAGGCTCCTTGGAGCGTTACTTTGCTAGTGCCAAGTCAAAACCTGGCAGGCCTGTCAAGTAGGTGGCACTGACCATCACCCACCCCACCTCAGCATGTGCCAGTTTCTGCAGAAACATGCCTGTTCCACTGGAGTCTTTTTTTTTTTTTTTTTTTATGCACAGCCTTGATATTTTGATTCATTTTATCAAGTGTTGCAAAAAAGGAGAAAATATTTTCATTTACCATATAAACCTTAGGTCACCATCTAAACTTGACAAATCTTCTCACAAGTTCAGCACCTGCTGAAGACAGCCTGCACATTGAGTTACTAAGAAATAGGTGCCCCATGGACAACTCCATGTACAGCTGATCCCTGATCAGGCAATTCTTCCATGTGGAAGAAAGTGGGTATAGCCTTTCATTTGCAATGATAAATACTCAAATACTGCTTAAATAGTTACAAAGAGCAGAAGTATGATGGCACAACTCTGTACTACTTCTTTACAGAAAAGACATAACGAAAATAATACATAGGTATTAATCATATAGATCAAACCAAGTACAGATTGTCTCATAAAATTTTATCATTATATCACATGACATTTGGTTGATTGCAGTGCATTATTTCCCCTGATGGGAGTTTTTCATGCCAAATGCATTTAATCAAAATTAGTAATTATGGACCTCTTAAATTGCTTCACACAACTTCTCAGACCCAAACATAAATCCTGTAACACAAGCCTGTCGTAAGTTCTATCATGCTCTGGAAGATATTAATATTTTTTCCTTTATTAGGAAAGAGCAAATGAACACTGAGTTCACTGTGGGATTATTCCATACACAAGAGCTGGGATCCTCTTGGAAAAACACCAGCTCCTGGTTTCTCAAGACAATAAACTGAATTAAAGTATCCAACGAAGGGGAAAAAAAAATTCTTAAAAAATATCCACAATTGTATATTCATGAGATTATCTGTAAAAACTTTCAATGCAGCCATATACCAGTAAGGTATTATACACTTGCATCAGATGGCTTACATTAAAAAATACTTTTGCCGAGTAAACGTTGGATGTGAATATCTGACTCAACAGTGGCATATATTTGGACAATTAGTCATGTTAGAAATGCTTTAATGATCACAACAGATTCCACGGAATACTTAACCCAGCTGAGGAGCAGCCATGCACTGCTTGGGGGCAGGACTGGAGAGAAAAGGGAACAGCTTTCACAAGGGAATATGGAGAGGATGCCAAAAAAGTATGTCTGTGAGGTCTATGAAACAAATGGCTGACTTGTGGGAGTTTCTGAGATGGAGAGGTTGCTGGTACTGACACAGACCTTAACAAAACCACCCGGGAGCAGAAGGAACCAGAGACAGTAACAACATTTAATACTGATCTGCATCTTACAGAGCATACTGTCTTTTGGCCTTGTTAAATGTTCCCGGGTTTCATTATTGTCTTAGTCTAGCAGTGGCAAGAGTCAATCAATGCAAGACAATCTCACACAAAGTAATAAAGTGATAAAGGAAGAAAAGCAGGTAAAGTAAAAGGAAGGGTTAAGAATGGCATAATTTTTTGAGGTGTATGAAAACAGCTCTTCTACAATTATCTGAAGCAATGGGAGTGGAGCATCTCCCTTATGAGGAAAGGCTGAGGGAGCTGGGCCTCTTTAGCTTGGAGGAGACCAAGAGGTGACCTTATTAATGTCTATAAATATGTAAAGGGTGAATATCAGGAGGATGGAGCCAGGCTCTTCTCAGTGATGTCCAATGATAGGACAAGGGGCAATGGCTGTAAGCTGGAACACAGAAGGTTCCGCTTAAACTTGAGAAGAAACTTCTTTACTGTGAGAGTAACAGAGCACTGGAACAGGCTGCCCAGGTAGGCTGTGGAGTCTCCTTCTCTGGAGACATTCAAGACCCGCCTGGACGCCTTCCTGTGTGATCTCATCTAGGTGTTCCTGCTCCAGCAGGGGGATTGGACTAGATGATCTTTCAAGGTCCCTTCCAATCCCTCACATTCTGTGATTCTGTAATGTCTTCTGCTCATACATAAAACAATTATTTAATTCCATTTAGATTTCCTTTTTCGTGTCACCTTCTAATACTAGAAAAAACTTTTTGAGCTTTGAACAACAAATGTGAGGGAAAATGAAAAACTCTACTCAAGATGACCAAAAGCCTCCCTGAAGCCCACCTACCAGTCACTTTAAATTTAAGAGCTGTAGTTCCTAACCTCTCTACTAAACTCAATGGACTATAGTATATATTCCTCTACAGACCAACTCATTGTCCATACATCAGGAGCCAGCTACTGCTTAAAATTAGGCAGTGTGAATAAGCTGCCTTAGAAAAAGCCTCTTCTGCTTTATTTTAAGTAAAAGTGTTTAACAGAGACAGCAAACACTGAATATCACGAATGAATAGCACCTGTTATTCAAAAGTCTGCACTTAAATATTGACTTCCTTTCTTGACAATTTGTATTCCACAGGCCTATGGAGTTCACTGTCAATATCTGAAATACAGATGCATTACAGTTACACCTAGCAACCTCTTATTACCACATTTTGCAAAGGACCTCTGTGCCTGAAATGCAGATTTTTCATTTTCTTAATGGTGTCAAGTAATAGTTTTCACTTATACCAGATTAAAAACAGTTCTTACCAACAACCTATTATTAAGTGGTAAGAGGCTTTTTGTGTGTTACCTTCTTTTATTTAGTTCTCTTCCAGAGATCATAAAACCCTTCTTTTAATTTCAGACCACTACTGTACTTACCTAGGTCAATAAGTATTGCATGTTGCTGGGAAGTTAGTTGTTTTAGGAGTTCTTTATAAGGTGTGTCCTTTGGTTGTTGTTTACTCGGAAACTGATGTTTAAGATGGTATTGCTCTGCCAGAAACTTCCAGATCTCCCCACGGTGGTGACGTGGTACTCCTGAGAGAAGAAAGTGATTAAAACCATAATTTGTACTCATACTGAGGGTTCAGCTATAGTTGAGCTAACACGATTGACGAACTGAAGATCCATATCTGCTAGATAAGCAAATAGATTCCTGTCTGCTAGATCCATATCTGCTATCTCCAGTAGACCATAGAAGCAGATCAAACTACAGTGCTTATACTTCCTCAACCAATAAAAGATATCAGCAGCTTAAAAGGAGAGATTTAAGATAGAAACAGGGTCTAAAAGAGGCACCTTTCAAGGTCATCTAGTCCAACCCCCCTGCAGTGAGCAGGGACACCTTCAATTCTGTCAGACTGCTCAGAGCCCCATCCAGCCTGACCCTGAATGTTTCCAGGGATGGGGCTCTGCCACCTCTCTGAGCAACCTGTTCCAGTGTTTCACCACCTTCACTGTAAAACAATTCCTCCTTATATCTAGTCTAAATCTGCCCTCTTTTAACTTAAAAACATTACCCCTTGTCCTATCACTACAGGGCCTATTAAAAAGTTTGTCCCAACCATTCTTATAGGCCCCCTTCAGGCACTGGAAGGCCACTATAAGATCTCCCCGGAGTCTTCTCTTCTCCAGGCTGAACAGCCCCAACTCTCTCAGCCTGTCTTCATAGGAGAGATGCTCCAGCCCTCGGATGATTTTTGTGGCCTCCTCTGGACCCTCTCCAGCTGGTCCACATCTTTCATGTACTGAGGGCTCCAGAGCTGGATGCAGTACTGTAGATGGGGTCTCACCAGAGCAGAATACAGGGGAAGAATCACCTCCCTCGACCTGCTGGCCACACTTTTGATGCAGCCCAGGATACAGTTGGCCTTCTGGGCTGTGAGCGCACATTGCCAGCTCATGTTGAGCTTTTCGTCCACCAGTACCCCCAAGTCCTTCTCTGCAGGGCTGCTCCCAATCCCTTCATCCCCCAGCTTGTATTGATACCAGGGGTTGCCCCGATCCAGGTGCATGACCTCGCACTTGGCCTTGTTGAATCTCATAAGGTTCATATGGGCCCACTTCTCGAGCTTGTCCAGGTCCCTCTGGATGTCATCCTGTCCCTCAGGCATATCAACCACACCATTCAGCTTGGTGTCATCTGCAAACGTGCTGAGGGTGCACTCAATTCCACTATCTATGTCATTGATGAAGATGTTAAACAGTACTGGTCCCAGTATGGATCCCTGAGGGACACCACTTGTCACCAATCTCCATCTGGACATTAAGCCATTGACCAGTACCCTCTGGGTGCAACCATCCAGCCAATTCCTTATCCATCAAACAGTTCACCCATCAAATCCATACCTCTCCAATTAAGAGAGAAGGATATTGTGAGGGACCATGTCAAAGGCCTTACAGAAGTCCAGACAGATGGTATCTGTAGCTTTTCCCTTGTCCACTGATGTAGTCACTCCATCATAAAAGGCCACTAGTTTGGTCAGGCAGGACTTGCCCTTGGTGAAGCCATGCTGGCTGTCCCAAATCACCTCCATGTTCTCCACGTGCTTTAGCATAGCTTCTAGGAGGATCTGTTCCATGATCTTCCCAGGCACAGAGGTGAGGCTGATAGGTTGGTAGTTCCCAGGGTCCTCCTTTCTACCCTTTTTAAAAATGGGTGCAATGTTTCCCATTTTCCAGTCCCCAGGAACTTCACCTGACTGCCATGACTTTTCAAATACCATGGAGAGTGGCTTGGCAACTACATCACCTAATTTCATGAGGACTCTGGGATGCATCTTATCAGGTCACATGGACTTGTGTATGTTCAGGTTCCTCAGATGGTCATGAACCTGATCTCCTCTTACACTGGGAGGGACTTTGCTCCCCTAGTCCCTGCTCTGCGGTCCATCCACTTGAGAGGCGTGGCAAGAGAGGTTGCCAGAGAAGACTGAGGCAAAAAAAAAAAAAAAAAAATCGTTGAGTACCTCAGCCTTCTCCTCCTCTGCTGTTACCAGTTTTCCAGTCTTGCCCATCAGAGGCAGTACGCTTTCTTTGACCTTCCTTTTCCAGCTGACATACCTATAGAAGTCTTTCTTACTAGTCTTTGCTTCCCTAGCCAACCTCAGCTCCAGCTGTGCCTTGGCCTTCCTCACCTCATCCCGACACAATGGGCAACGTCCCTATACTCTTTCCAGGATACCTGTCCCCACTTCCACTGCCTGTGCATCTCCTTCTTACCCTTCAGTTTGACCAGCAGGTCTTGACTCAGCCATGCAGGTCTCTTGCCCTGCCTACCTGATTTCTTACACCTTGGCACTGAGAGCTCCTGCACTCTATGGAAAGTATCCTTAAAGACCTACCAGCGCTGTTCTGCTGCCTTGTCCCTGAGGGCAGTTTCCCAGGAAGTCCAACTGACTAACTCTTTGAAGAGATGGAAGTTTGCCTTCCTAAAATTCAGGGTCCTGACTGTACTCTTTGCCTGACCCATACCCCTCAGGACTGTGAACTCCACCAGTGCGTGATCACTGCAGCCCAGGCTGCCTCCAATCCTGATGTCACTGATCAGCTCATCTGCACTGGTGACCATCAGGTCCAGTATCCAGAATGTGTCACATAGGGTACAACTGGCTTAATAGCACACATTTACAGCTGCTAAATTACAAATGAATTAAAATTCCCTTTAAGGAAGTAGTCTGATATTAAGTTTATCTCTATACACTGCATTGTACATGTAAAATAAAAGTATTCAGTTTACTACTTCCTAAATGTACTATATTTAAACATCTACTAAAGTGTACATAGGTCAACACTACATATTTGTTATTGTAATTTAAGCCCCATGCTTACTGAAATCTGCATTTCTTACCTGTTTGCCTTGCTAATTCAAGTTATTTTTAATGGTTTTGGTCTAAAATAGAACTTGCTAAACTCAATTTAAATGCATTTTTCATTTCTGCATATGCATGAAATTTGACATCACTCTAAGAACTCTTGACAAACTGGGCTCTAGAGAACAGAGCACAGTAAAAGCATTGAGAGCTGGGGATAATTTCCCCATCTACTGGCTACTAGAATGTGCTTCTTATTAGCAGTCCACTAAGCAGGGCTTTATTTATTTATTTACTTATTTTGCATCACTCCAAGTTTTTTAAAGTTTTATTTTGAACTCTAACAGAGGCCAGCATCACTGGATTATCAATAGAAACCAAGTTTTCTAATGCTCAAATACTGACTGGACAGAACCCTTTACCTGCATGAATGGAAGGAAACCTGTGATAATGAGCTTTCCTTACTCTGTGGAGATTTGTGCTTGGGGTATTTGATAGTGTTAGAAATCTAGACTTATCTGGTCATCTAAATGGACAATTTGGTTTAACTCTGTTGAATAATTGCATATAGGCAGGTCCAATATTTAAAATATTAACCTTCTGCTAATGGAAAATCCTTGACGTTTCCCTTACACATTGGAAAGCTTTGTATAGAACTATAAAAAGCTCCCTGGGGTAGCCATCTTCACCATCAGTTACATACAGCACACAGCATAAGGCCTTTAGTTCCAACCATGGCACAAATCACATTGAATAAAAACCCAATTTCTTAGAACACTTAAAAAAACATCTTTAGGTTATATTACTTTTTATGCAGTGGAGAGAGGGACTACTTGCTCAGTGCTGCAGTTGTGCGTAAGACTGTAAGCGGTGTCTGAGGTACAATGTGTTGTTGAACTCAGAAAAAAGGCAGCTCCACAGAGATATCCATGCATACTGTTTCTTCGGTTATTTATGCAGTCATTTCTTTATCTAGACTATTTTCTTTAATTATAACTTTTAATTTATAAAATCAGATTGCAACAATTATAATACATTGAGGTACTGTACAAGGCTCCTGTAAGGACAAAGTTATTAAAAAAATTAGTATCAAGTACAATAACTCCAGTAAGCAATTGCAGCTACCACTGAAAGGGACTGTTACTTGCATACACATAACTATGAAGACACCTAATGTTGTTACTTGCTGAGTCAGCAACCTGAAGAACAGCTCTAGTGAAAATGTGGTTATAAGGAGTGGTTAAGAGGTCATCCTGTTCCTTTCCTAGTACAATTTACATGCGTTTCAACAATTCAAAATAATGAACTGCGCTTACCTTGCCCAACAGCAGAGTGTATTTTTTCCACATCAAATTTAGTCTTTGACCTTCCAGGTGTACTCAACATTTTTTCCCAAATCAAAGTTACATCTTTTAAGCATGGTGTGATTTCTTCATAGTCAAGTTTCAGACGTCTGTTCTGCAAGTTGTTTTCTGAAGCTAGGAAATGATATCATGAAGGCACCAGTTAATATTTTTTAGTGTTTGTAAAATGGATTAATTTAACTCAGAATTTCATCATGCAAGCCATCTAAAATTAAATCCTATTAATTCTGAAACAGTACAAGTCTAAATTGCTGTAATTGTGGTGTGTTTTGTTTGTCTGTTTGTTTTAACATATTATATGCACTATTAACAGTGTTTGTCCTGTTAAATTAAGTTCCTTACAACTAGTCAACTCTTAAATCTGAAGAATCATGAGACATGATGACTAATGAAATAAATGCAATACTTTCCTAACAACACTTTTCAATTTCCCCGCTCTTAAAAAAAAAACAGTGCAGAAGACCTACACCAAATAAAAATACAAAACCAGTACAGTAATCTATTTATTATGCATGTAGCTCAAAAATAGTAATGACAAAAAATGACTTTAAAGCTGACCATTCACATGCCTGTTTATAGGAAGTTCAAGTACAGAAAATTTCAGAACCCTGAACACAAATAGGACCATGAACACTATATAGACACAAGGCTCTCTAAAAGTCTCCACTGAAGAAGTCAGAGCAAGTGTCAATGCATAACTCAGTCTTAAATAAGACATTATAGATTGTAAGAATATTGCACTCTATCTTCATGTGTTATATCTATAAGGGATTTAAAAAAAAAAAAATCAATAGATGGGAAAGAATGAAAGAACCACAGCAAAAATGAAAATGAATTCTGTAGCTGAGTGTTAATTCCAAAGTTTAGAAGTGGAGTGTGAATCTCAAAGGGACTCCTGGCAAAGCTTTTAAAGTTTGTTACTGTGGGGGTTCTGTAGTGTTGGAATGTACCTGTAAATAAGGGTTTATTAAAGGCATTAATATAAACTAAATAATAAAGCACCTTTTGGGACAGTGGATGAATTTGTGCAAGTCACCAGACTGAAAAAAACCAGAAGAGATCTTTCAGCTCAGATGGAGGAAAAAAAATGCAGTGCAGATGAGACAGAAAGATGTCAGACATCTCTTCCCAAAAGGCACGAAATGCTCAAAGAAAATGCTACAAGAAACCAAGACCAAGCTACACAGAGAGCACTGAGGAGTGACATTGACTGAGGTCAGCCTATGGAGATTTTAACAAAATGGATATTTCAATTCAACTGCAATTCTTGCTAAACAGAATGCTGCAATGACCAACACTTGGACAACGACCCGGATGTGAACGTAGAGAAGACTTCCGTTCATGATAGTGATCGTGCTGAATTCCTTGTCAGAGAGTCTAGACACCAGACTAAAAAACCCAGACATGGTAAAACTAAAATAATATGAATTCAGATCAAGTAAACAAATAATAAGATGAAGTGATAAAAAAAAAAATAAGTGCAAATTGTAACCTACACTAAATGACAGCTGAGGGAGATGCTGTTAAACTGATTTACCTTTATGTTCCTGAAGTGTTTCATTAAGGCTTGGTCCAATCCACTGCCAAGGCCACAGAGCAAACTAAAAAGTGAACTTGTATTGCAAGAGGGTATAATCAAGAACTTCACCAACCTTGTAACTTCTGGTTTTCTTTCTCCATTCTCAGGAGCAGTATCTGCTGAATAATGGCTTTCTTCCACAACTCACGAAGCTCATGGGGTGTCCGTTTCCTTTCTTCCTTCACTGGCCCAAAGGGGCCATCTTCACAGACTGGTTCCAATGGGGATCTCGGTGGAAGTTCTCCCAATTCAGAGTAATCTTTAAAAGCGAGAAGCTGTTGTGAACTACTTAGATTTCACGAATAAGTGAATGAATGGACACATTTTCAAGGATTGCATATATATATAAACAGATTTATATATTTACATTTACACACACATATAAACATACGAATATAAGAGGTAGCAATACCAAGCAAGGTTTCCGAAATAACATTTTCAAGCAGATGTACAAGATACTTTTCTACAAGAATCATATGGGCCAAAGCCTGGAACATTTTTTTTCTACAACCTGATAAAAACACTGTACCATACAACAAGACCACAACTTGCTAATTACAGCTTTACAAGGACAGAACCAAAAAGGAAAATACAAGTTTGAGAAATTGCAACAGTACAACCTACAGCTGAAACCTGGCATGATTCAAACAGCAGACCAAATAATATATAACACCCACATAATTTAAAGAATAATTTCTAAACTGTGTTTAACAAAGAAAACACACACCCTTAGCTGCATAGCTGCACAAACACAGCATTACCTAAGGCTATATAATGGGATGGTTACCAGTTCTTAAAGTCAACATCCAGAAATAGAGACAGGCACCTAAGACATGTTTGCTCTCACTTCTAACTTTTAACCATGTCATAACCTGCACTTTTTCTTTTGGCTTCAGCTGGTCTACCACAAAATGCATCTTTTTGTCAAGCATGCAAGGTAACTCTAAGAAGACTGAAGACACTACAAAAGAAAGTGAATATTAAATAAATCTCAGGCAAATTGAAAAATCTTTTCTTTTTAGAGAAAGTGTAAACAACATTGTTTTTAATCAAGTTCTTAACATAAGAAGCATAAGTTCTTATGCTTTGTTGTCTTTATGCTTGCTACAGCATTACTTAATTTTATTGTTTTTATACAGCTTCTCTGAAGGCTCAATAGTCTTTGATATAACCTGTATCTAGAAGGAAAATTACTCAATTCACCACCTTTAAAATGAATGGTCAAAATCACCCATTTCTTCCTATCAAATCCCAAATGGAAAGATATCATAAAGCATTCCTTTAGCCAAAGAGAATGGCTATGAAATGTCTCCTTGAGGACAAGCTGACCAATTGTGCATTACAAGAAAATGCTTTCAAATCAGTGCAACAGAAACCATTCCCTGCACTCCCCAGCCAAGGACAAGTACATTTGTGCATGCTATTTCAAACAGCTCCTGGAGAAGGGATGCTCCTGAAATAATTATTCTGCATGGTAGCTTAGTGGTCCATTTTTTTATAATTGGCAAGCATAGCGATAAAGGTTTTGAATTAAAAACACACACACACAAATTATCTCATCTCTACAGACTAACAAAATAGGAAGGCTTTCACCCCTTCAGAGTCTTCTCGGAAAGCTACCACATATTGACTCACACGGTACGTATGCAGCTATTCTTCCCTGTTGAAAGGCATTCACACAACTAAGCTCAGATGACTAAGTAAGAATGGAAATGTCCACAGTTGTTGGCTTCTGCTTTTCTAAGTTTTGCCACTGCCAATCTTTTCCTCTCCATGCATTAGAAACAAATAGGGTGGGTCCAAAACCATCTGCTTCCTTATACAACATTGATTTGTTTGTTACCACAGTTTAATTCAGGTGCTAAAATATACATACAAAAATAAATGCAACATTTTCAGTTAGCAGCACAAATTACACCTTTACCTGGATAAGTGTGGATATTCAACCTTTGGGTATCTACAGCATTTCAGAGAACAATGAACTGCACGGGAATGTCAATTAGGCAAGGGACAAATATTTGGCACTTTAATAGCAATCACCGTTTGTTGCAAGGAGAAGCTGGAAACATTGACAGAAGCATTAAAGAATACGGCTGGTTATGAAAAATATCAAGATAATGAGAAAATTATATTATATCCCTTAAAAGAAACTGGGAAACATTCATTTAATTATTTTCTTTACAGGTAAATGTAAAGACTTCCCTGGGCAAAGATCTGCAATTATAAAAGAGGTGTAGGTAAATGCCATCAAATAGAGAAGGAACACACACTTGATAATCCCCAACTTGTGTTAACAATTAAAGGAAAACTATTTTGATTTGATGATTGTTGTTTTTGATGCACACACTATACTGTCAGCAATGTTCTGTACATATAGTAGGTTTCATGCTGATTTTTCTTAGTGCATATTGAATACTTTTATAAGGGAAATGCTTCTAAGGATAATGCTGATAGAACTGCCTTACTTTGCTTGAATAAAATAATAAACTTAAAAAAAAATAAAAACACCATCCCGAAGGAAAGTTTTTGATTTTCTCTAAAGCTGCATTATATATACAAATTAACATCGCCATAAGAAAGAGGACTTAATAAAAATGGTCACCAAACATTAATGTAAAAAAAGTAAAAGTGATCCAGAAAGGTACATCTTTATCCACTGAATGCTATCTGTAGTCTATTCACTTACATTCTTATAGCATCCAGTACAGAATGCATGTACATCTTGGGAGAAACATGTTTCTTCTTACCCTATACATCCTCTCAATGTTTTATGGATGTCCTTTAGAGTCAGATATGTATTCTGGTTTTATGCACATATATATGCATGTATGTGTTAAAAAATATCAGATTATGCACAGTTTACCGTTACCCACTTGCAAAAAAAACAGGCTGCCAAAACACATGCAAGGAAATAGATTAAACACATTGTATTCCTAAAGCAAGAATGAACACATCCAAGACCTAAAATCTTCCTTTTTTTAACACGCACATTCTACTTTCTTAGCACAAATTTTGTGGACTGGTCTTCAAGTACCAACTTAACAAAATATCACCTTCTAATTTATCAGAGATTTACTCACTTCTTGTCCCACAGTGATGAAACTTACTCTGGCAACACCTGAACCACTGCAAAGCATTAATTACTCAAGTCTGTGGTCCTGCTTCCATTTAGGCTGTAAATTTCTTGTCTGTTACTGACTAACCTGGTAAGATAAGTATTCACTAAAACAAATTTAACTCACAATGGTTAGGGCTATGAAAGAAAACAGCAGGGTTACAAAATTCTACAGTCCGAACAATTATGATTACCAACCCTACCTCTAATTCTTCTGTGGAAGAGTCCTATGCTTGATTTTGCCTTCTAAATGGCAGCTCCTTTTCTACCTTTCTTTCTTTCTTCTTATCACTTGTGGACATTTAACAGAAAGTCTAAAGTCTATTCTGATAAAGTACAACACATTCACAACCTGCCTTCCCTCCCATCTTCATGCTGGTATGTAGCAGGATGTATAGCAACCAAAATGAACCTGTTTAACTGCTCAGGTGGCCTGTCTAAAGTTTGCAGAGTTACATCAGCTGTTTGGCTGGTAAAGGAGGAGTGAGAGGTGGAACGTGCAGGTCATCCCTCAAGGCAAAGTAAAAAACCGAGAGTTTTGGTAAGTCAGCACTAACCCATGTCCATGAATACACAACAGGGTGATCAATAGACATCCAGCTTCCACATCCAGAACAGACAGGAGTAGAAATACTGTAACAAGAAACTGAGTATTTCTTTATTTTGCACAAATGATCTGCAGGATAGCAGAGACAACAAAGATAAATAGTAGAGCAATTCAACTGAACATAACTGGGAGCTCACGTTCCACGGAATCAAGCTGCCATTTGTTAAAACCCAAGTAACACACAGCCTTCAACATTTCTGTGAGATTAGTAAGAGCACTTCAGCACACACTGAGAGACTGCTTCCCTGTTCATCTGCCAACTTCGTCAGATTCTGCTGACTTCTATTGCACGTTTAACCCGTACTCCTTTCAAATATGTTGCTCCCTTCCCTGTAGCTTCCATATAAAATTCTACTTCCACACATGCTCCTTCTACAGGCCTACCATACTACTTCTTTCAGGTTCAGGATTGAGCAAGTTGACTCAATAACTATTATTACATTTTATCCACACACAGGTTGTTTTTCATTTGAAGTTCAGACTTGGACTACCCTTCAGAATTATTCTTCTGTGCAGTGCATTTCTACAAGTCTGTGTGTCCAAACTAAGTATTCCTTGAGAAATGGTGTACTTCACTTGGAAAGCCACCAGTTTTCCTGTGCTTGTGAGAACTTGTGCAAGGTAAAGAACTGCAGATGAAAATGCTCATGAAGCATATGGAAATGCTGCACAAATGTACTAGTGCATCCATACGTACTTCAGGAGTACTGCTCTCGTGCTCCCACTGCTTATACTACCCAAGAAAAGTCAAGGCCAATACCGACAAGGGACTGAGATGGAATTTGTACAGCAGATCCACTCATTTGTACACAACTTTTTGGCTTTGTGCAGCAGTGCTTTTATCCTAAGATGTAGAGTATCCCTACACTCCAAAAGGATCAACAAACAAATTATACAAAACTCTTATGTGCAAATATGACACACAAAACAAAGTACAAAAGATTATGAAGAAAGTACAATGGTATATCCCTGGAAACATTCAAGGTCAGGTTGGATGGGGCTCTGAACAACCTGATCTAGTTGAAGATGTCCCTTCTGACTGCAGGAGGCTTAGACTACATGACCTTTCAAGGTCCCTCCCAACCCAAACCATTCTATGATTTTATATTGCTATGAGGGACCACACTAAAGGAAGTTTGTAAATTAAAAGCTAGTGAATGACTGCAGTAGTAATTAAAACAGACAATATTTGACTGGTAGTGTTATAAACAGGAAATTTCATTAGCTCCAGAAGAAGCTACAATGAATATAGAGCATTTGCTGGGACCTGTGGGAGGACATTAAAGTATTCCAACAGCGAGTTACTAAATTGTTGCCTTAAACCTTGTTTTTTAGAAAATTTAATTTGTAACTGACTAGAAAAAAATTTAACCAATCAATAATTTCCTACTCAACCAATCTCAGTATTAAACAAGGCTTTCAAAAAAAACATGAAAAAAAGGAAACCCACTAAGAGAAACCACACACACAAAGCAAAAAACAATAGAAGTGACAAACCTACCTAAAAGCCTAAATTGTAAAAACATATTTTCAGAAGCACTTAGTCTTACCAACCTCAAATACTAAAAACAAGATAACAAGATTCATCTTTGACTAGAAAATGCAACACTTCATGTAGAAAGGAAGGGTTTGTTTTATTTTTATAGGAAGCTAACAGGGAGGAGGCTCAAATATAATGCATTACTGCCATCCCCACCATGGAGTTGTTTATACATGGCTCTCTAAATGCAGTGTTTAGCAGTCACATCTGCTCTCCAGGGTTAAGAAGTCAGGCAAGATATGGTGAGAATGTGGATGGAATAATTCCATTAAGCATTTTTTTTTCTGCATTAGACTATCTTTCTTTGTTGCATTTTAAACATACAAAACTCAGCTTAGCAAACAAATAAGAATCTTCACAGTCATGTAAGATTAAATTGCCCAAAAGAAAGGACTTTAACAACATTCTTAGTTCTCTTCAGATCTTCCATTCAGGTAGTGGGAACACCTTATTTCATACATGATACAAACCTAAAGAGGAACTGCAAGAATAGAGAAACTTCTATAACCAAGGATATAACATTCTGATTATTTTACACAGATGTCTGGAATATTTTACCTCCTAACCAAATCTGGTAACATGACCAGGAATACTCTGTTACTAGAGAGCTTCTGATACGGAATCACAAGAATCAACAAGTTATTCTAATCTAACACACAACTTAAGGCAATGACTGAATGAGGAGTTCCTGAAAAACTGTGTATTTCAATATAATTGATTAAAATCAGCTCTGAGAGATGCTTTAGAGTTTGACTTTTTCTTTTAAAGCCAAGAGCTTCTTAAAAAGTAATCACTAACTCACCCCATCTACTAATATTATCAAGCCCTGAAAAATGAATGCCCTGATATTTCAATGGGCACAGAAACTGTCACACATTATATGTGATACTTACTGCTTATAGCCAAGCTCCTATTCTGCAAATCAAGATTATGAGCAAATATTTGCTCTGAAAGGGATAGAACTGAGTAACCAATTCTAACAAACTGGTTTTATTACAGCATTTATAAAACTAATTATCAGTTAATTAATAATAATTTTGTTGCTAAAAAAGAGCCATTAAAACAGTATTGGAGGACACAGTACAAATAATTCACACCACAAACATTCTAAATATAGAAGGTTAAAGCAACATTTTACAGGATTTGCAATACTACTACAAAGTGATTTATTAAATATTTTTGTTTAAATAATGGGAGATATAACCCTCTCCACAAAGCACATAAACAGATAGGTAGGTGCTAACTACAGCTGGTTTTAATAATAACAGTTCTTAAAATCCAAACTTTTTTTCAGCACTTAGCATTTAACAGTTTGCTATGTCTGTCTGTCAGAGACTGGAACCCAATTCGTTTTAATGACGGGATCAAGTCGTTTCTCCTGTACAGAGATACTTGTACTTTCTACAAGATTTTTTTTTTCTCCAAGTCAAGTTGTAAAATACTATGTAGTTGTTCTTGCTAAAGTTCCCTTTTTTCATCTATTTTCTGCTAAGTACTGCTAAGCAATACCAAGCCACTCATTCCACCAAACTGCAATTTCTTTCACTGTTCAACATGTAACTCCACCCCACTGCCCACCTTAAAACAAATCACCCTCTCTCCAACCTAAAACTGACACAGTCGTTACAAAAATCTTGCTGTCTGCTGCAAACACACCTCTTGCAGCAAGAAGGCTCAGGACAAGCACCATCGCTTTCCCACCATTTATTTCAGAAAACTATTCTCACCCCGTTTAAATCTAGCACTTGACTTTCCTCTGCTGGGAGCTTCTGACAATCTGCAAAACAGTTCTCCCACTATGACCAATTCTGAACAGTCAATATGTGAAACTTGTAGTGAAAACAGACCACTGCACAGAGATTTATAGATGCTGAATAAAAGTATGCAAATATCCTGCTGCACTGCACTGCAAGGTGAAGTTTCATGATCACTCTGCATTGATCTCGGTGTGTCCTGCTCCTGAGCAGTGTAAGAGCACCCTCTCTCAGCTTCCAGACGTGTCCCTGCCTGCCCCCCTGTGCCTGCTCTAGTGCCTGTGCAATACTGTGAGTGGGACTACAAAACTGACCCAACTGAAAACAAACCACCTTTTTTGAGCAAGCTCACACTTCAGCTGGTTTAATGTTCCCTTCACCTTTTTTACAAACAAAGACAGAACTAGGAAGTCCTAAACCATCTGCATGGCCCTGGAATGTGGCTCTTGTTAGAGAGACTCCACAGAAGTATAAACATCTGGCTGCAAGTAAGGTGGGCAGGTATAAAGGTAAAAATCAAAGAACTGAAAAAAGACTTTTCCTACTTAGAATGTGAGTAAGATCCTCATATATATAGAAAATAGGTCAAGAAATCTTTAGAAAAAGAGATTCATTAAAACCTCCTTTCAAAAGACATACAGTATTGTAAAAGAATAAAGTGTGATCCATTTTGTAAGTGACTTGTGCCCCTCTTTTTCTGCCTCTCCACTTTGCAGGATACAACACTCATTCCATCCCCACAAATAAGTAAGAAAGAAAAATATCAGAGAAGATGACACTGTGTGTCTCAAGCCAGTGATGAGAGAAACGGTGCCCTCCAGTGCTCCACACCATCTGCAGCAGCGCAACCGCTCCATAGGAAGTGGCAAACAGCAGGAGATGAGGTTGGACATTTGAGATGTAGCTTGCTACAATAGAACTAGCATAATTCAAACCTGTAAACCTCCAGCTACTAGCCAGAAAGCAATAAAAATCTCTACAAATCATTTCACCTGCAGAAAATCCTTTCCAGACCTCCAAACTGGAGATTAGCCTCATCTTCAGGCCCACCAGAGACCACCTGGCTGTACTGCCAGGCAGCAAACTGAATAATGCTTCTCTGATGAGCTTAATCGTAGTTATGTACAGAAGCAGGGAAAAATAGTGGGGAAAGGAGAAAGGTGCAGCACTGACAAGCAGGAGGTGGCTGGAGGATGGCCTACACATGGGACATTGCTCCCATAACAACCAAAAGTAATGGTTTCCTGTACTCAAGGCTTTCTGGTGTCTCAGAGTGCTCACCTTGCCTGAATGTGACTGCATTGAGTCCAGTCATCACGCAAGGCAGGAATCTCAACTGGCAAGAAAAAAAAATGGCTTTCCAGTGTATCTGTTTGCCATTTTTTTTAAACTCTACTAATTTAGGACTGGTTTTCATTTTACTCCTGAACTAGTAAGAAATGAACACCCTCCTTCACATATAATAAAACCATCATTTTGAATGACAGTGTCTGCAAAACAAACAGCATGCTCTTTGCCTGCTAATACACAATGCAACCACCAAAGCAAAACCAGCAAACATTTCTCTCTAGCTGAGCTACAAGGTCAATGAGTGAAAATGAATGTAAATTATGTTTTAGCTCAAACTACTTATGAGCAACTCCTAAAGATGTAAAGGATCCAGAAGTGCAGGGCAGTGGGACTTACAAGTGTTGTCATTTTCATGTGGGAACTCAGGACACTAGACATCTCTCAAGGTTAGAACCTCGTAAGATTAAGCTCAAAATTTCTACAAAAGCTATGTACCAGTTGTCTGTTTTGTTGGTTTTTTTTCCCCCTCTTTTTTTTCTCTTTTTTTTTTTAATCTTTTAGTAAATGCACTTTCATATCCCGCTGTGTTAACCACACAGAGAGTGTCAATGACCACAATGAATCTTGAGATTCAGCTCACCACTTCACTATACAAATGGAATCGTAAATGTCAGGTTCTAGATCCTTCTGTGGCTATAAAACTTGAAGTTGTCTTGATACCTTGTGACATCTTACGCATACATATTTACTGATTACAACCCAAAGAAGTTACAGCCACAGACCAGTTTCATTTTGTTGGCACTGCCTGCTCACGCATGGTCAAAGCAACACACAGTTCAGGCATACTGGTGGATTTTATGTTTAATAAAAAGTTTAGTAAAGCAGCCTATGCTAAGCTTGATAACTTTATCGTATCTGACTCACAGAGATCTGGGTCTCTTGGTTGGCTTTTAAACTTTAAAAAAATCCCTAGCCTTTTTTCTTTCTGCTCTCCTGCAGAGTACCCTGGAGTGGTGCATGGGCCACTGCACTTGAATGGAGAAATTGGTCAGTGGAGTCACAACCTATAAAGGGTTCAAGAATGTTCCCTTGTTCCCTCACTTCATGCTTACTTTTGCAGAACACACCAAAACATGGTATCTTTAAAACCTTCTTTGCCCTATGTCCAATTTGGCTGAAACTGATCTTTTGTTGATACATCACCTGTTTGTATAAATTCCATTTCCAAAGGAAATCAGTCTAAAAAAAACAAGAAAGACTTAAAAAGAAAAAAGGAAGTACAGGTAACTTATAAAATCAATAAACTCCATTGCATGTGCTGCTCCTCCTTGACAGAATATGAAAGAAAGAGGAACAAGATGATGAATGATACCTAGTTACACTTACTTTGGAACTACAGAGGTTACTAAGTTAACTGTGGTGGTGAGTCCAATGTAAGATCATCTGTATAGCAGCTCTCTTACAGGCTACAGAGACTGGATCATGAGTGACTATCCCTTACTGCCAGAAATGTTTCAGGAGCTGCATAAAAATCCAAATGGAAAAACCCAATACTTGTCATAAATAATAAAAAAATCCCTAACCCTTGAGTTTTCTCCTTCTCTTCATAAACCGAATATGTACATTGGAAGAAAAACAAAAAAAAAAAAACAACCCAAAAATAGGAGTGAAGAAAAAGGCCAGATATTTTAAATTGCTCCTCCTGTGAATAGCACTTCCTGTTTTCCACTTTGGCCACACTTGTTTCTCCAAGTATTCTGCTTATCCAGCTGTAGGTTGTTAAGATTGTATCTTGCAGCTATTATGTCTCAGAGGAAATGCTTGGGTAGGCAATTTAGGGGTTTTTATCCTATTTAACATGGGAAGGTTTTGTGGCTTTCAAAACCAAATAAGACTATTTCCAGTCACTAAAAGATACATCAAACCTGCAAAAACATTAGCTTCACAAAACAGCTGAGGTTGAACAGCTCCTTCATATGCCCTGAAATATAGGAGAGCATTTCACATGTATGTTTTACACAACATGCTCTTGACATCACTTTGTTTTGAAGTACACTGAATTTGAGAGGCATCTACACCCATATACAGCGTATTCCATCGACAGTCAAATTAGGTTGCAAGCAAAGCATCAACAACAGAAACACTTTTGTGATGTGTCCAGTTAATCAAGGTCTCTCTTTAAGATGCAAGAAAAATGTCTCTGTGACATTAAGATGGTTACTTTTTACTACATTTACTATAATGCACTGTTACCTCCTGTTCCCTTATACTTTTTTTATTTCTTATACAATGACCTTAGAGATCATTAAGAAGGCAGAGCTTGCAGAGCTCAAGCTGTGAAATTCAAACTTTACTGAGCCAGAGACCATTATCTATAGACACATGCTTCTCTGAGGCATTCTTGGTCTCACCATGGGCTGTACTATCTGGCTCACATAAAGTGAGATGCATAAAATAATGCACCTGCATGCTCATATGCAGTGATTTGTTTCCAGTCTGTGGTAATTTAGCTCTACAGGATTTTAGGAAATAAATATGAGAACAGCGGATAACTACGGCTCAAGCAGCAGATGTCACAGATTGTAGCAGCATACATGAGGTCAAATTCAGTCTGTGAATTTGAAGTGCAAACTGCAGAACTTAACTCGGTTCATAAAATAAATTTAATTCCTTCTGCTAGGCCTGGATTTTTCTAGTCCATAGTTCTATAATCCAGCTAGGAAAGATGAAATTGAAGCATCACCTTTTCTTCAGAGCAATACTTGGTGATAGCTTTTTCCCCCAGAACTCATTAAAATAAGAATAATTTCTTCTCTGATTAGTTAATTTGACACAATTGGAACTATGTTACACATGAAGCTGAAAAATAAAAACTCAACAGCTGATGAGCTTGACATGGCCAAAAAGTAGGTGGGAAACTGCAAAGACAGTACAAACAGAGCACTGGGCATTTGTATCCATCAGTAGACAAAATGATTCACACTTCACAGACTACATCCACTGTCAACATTCATGGGAGCAAATAAACTTAAGACTTTACCATCGTATCGGCTGGGGGAATCACATGCTTTCTGAGGGGTTGCCACTCGCAGGAATATCTGCTGCCTCCAGGAATGCCGTCGAGTCCTTACAGGGCTGTCTGCACCAGTGGCCTGCTGGCTGTGTTTGGATTCATAGTCACTAAAATTGCGGAACACAGAATGGTTTGTGAGTAGGTTACCAGTGACAGAGTCATCAATTAATACAGTAACACAAACCATCAACTAAGGAGTGCAGTGTGCTGTGCACATGCTGGCTCAAGCTCTTAGTGTTAGGTGAAGCTTGTTTTGTGGCAGCAGGCTTATACATGCTGCAAACATCACTTCGGTTCACCAAAAGTGGCTGGCAGCTCTGTGCAATCTTCTTTCTCCAGTTTTAATTAATTTTCAGCTTTCTTTGCAGCAGTGCATTAAATATAATGCAATAAAGACACAGACACCATAATGTATCTTCACCATTCTGCTATTTAAATGCCATTCACAAAATCTAGCAATTCATAGGAAACACAAAGAACTGCTGATGCATTTTATCAGCACACATTAAGGAGCTTTATAAACACCAAATAAATTTCCAATGTTCTGTGAACTGGGTATGTAATATATTCCTTCACAACACAGACTTGGAGGAAAACCTTTAACCTTTGTGTGCACAAGTGACCATCTGAAATAAGCAATAAACTTGGGAATAGTGTCCAGGAACCTTGGATGTTACTCTTTCAAAGTGATCCACAAACTACATAGAGGCTTTTATTCAGAATATTAAATAAAATAGTGAACAAACTACTCATGGCTTATTCCAGCCGTTGGCTAAACGGTTGCATGAGTCTTTGCTGACACTGAAAAGGATAAATGAACTCTGGCAGTGACTAGAAGGAGCACTTTACAGGCCATCTGCTCCTTCCAATCTGAGGACACTGACATTGTTTGGGATGAACCATGTACATTCTCTTTAACTGAAAGATGCTAATACAGTTCTTTGGCAAGAATAATCACAGAAGTACATAGATGGTAGTTTCATGACTATTAAAACAACAAAATGGCTAAATTCTGCAGTCTTAATGGGAGAGGAGTATGGGATAGTTCCATCCTTTTGACAGCAATCACATGCAAAATACATGCAAATGAAATGTAGCACAAATCAGGTTTTGCAAGCGTGAGAAACATTTGAAATATTTCAGATAAAGAAACCTTTGAAAATACAGTTTTACCTCTAGGCTTTAAGACAGAACCCTACCTTGTGCTCCTAAAGTCAGAGGTGTTATTTTCATCTACAGGAGCCAGAAATTTTAAGAAATTTGGCACAGAAGAGGAAGAATGAAGCTTTTTCCTTAAGGCAGTACGGTAGGAGATGCTGAGAGTGCAGTTGGGAAAAGTATAGTTTAGAACAAAGAAGTATAAATCCACAGAATAAAAATTATACATACTGCTAAGTTTCCCACAAAAACCAGCTAAATCCTAAAGGCCTGAATATCAAGGAAAACAAAGTCAAAACTGAAACTGCTAACAAAGTGCTACTTTGAAATCCATATTTGTTTGGGAAATAAATGCCAATAATAAAAAAGTTCCAATATAAATAACTGTACTTCCAGTAAAGTTATAACTCTTTGCTATATCTCAAGATTTTTAGTGCACATTGCATGTAAATTCATTTAATCTAATAAGAAATGACACCAACTTTATTATTGCACATTTACTTAAGTATCAGTTTCAATGATTGGCTAAGTTTTGGGGAAAAGGTTAGGAAAAGCTGACACTGATAATAAGTGTGCTGGCAAATGAAAAATAAGACTTTGGTAAAAAACATTTTGCAAAGCATTAACAGGGTTTTATTCAGACAAGCCTGGAACTTTTAAGCTAAAAGCTGAGCCTTCTGACTGATCATTTAGGATTCTGGCTCTATGTATGCAACAGACAGAAGCACTAATCAAATTTCATCAACAGTGTTCTGGCCAAGAAAATTCTTCTAAAACAACAAGCCCCCAACATACTGGGAAGAATGTTAATAGACGGAAGTGAGAACGAGTCAGATAATTAAAAGTTTCTGCATAGAATGAAAACATAGAAAATGACTTGCCTCACAATATTAGAAGATCTTTTTTTCAGAAGAATACACAAAAACACTTGAGTAGGATAATCTACTCCTGAAAAATTAAATTTAAGAAAGAACTACTTCTTATAAACCATAATGATATATATGGATGGCATTTTGCACTGTCTCCTGAAGATGCTAACAGGATGGGGGAATACTCTAGGATAATCACTAGTATAAAGTGAAGCTGTTCTTTAGTAGCTGGTACTGAGCACAAAGAAGATAAGGCTGTAGCATGGTGTGCCCTGCAAACTGGTTTCATTTACAATCACATTTTAAATCCATCACAATTACATGGCAATTTCACTTACAGAATACAATCAACTTGGGCAGTTTGACTTTATTGATTTAAACTCATTAACACATTTGATATCCCTAACAATCTCCATTTTCAGTCTTGTTGCTTAGGTGTTTAGTACGGTATACCCTTATATGACAGCGAAAGGGAAGGAGAAGTTGTTACTGTGCATGCAGAATCATTACCAAATCTACTTGGAAAAAAAAGTACTTTTGAGAATTTAACCTTCAGGACTCCAGTAAATCTTACTAAAATGAAGAGTAAAGAGGACATTATAGACTCACATTTCCTCCCCTGAGCTATACCATACTTCTGAGGTGAAGCTAAATTAAGAGAGATGCTAGTTACTCAGCAAATACAACTGAAGGAACTGGTGAAACAAAGTTCTCAGTTGAGTATTCATCAGAAGAATCAGCAGCTTGGGGAAACAGCAAACATTCACCCAAGAGAACAAACCCAAACAATAAACAGCAACAGCAATAAAAATGGCTTGCCAGTGGCCAGTGACTGTTGACAGTATTTCCAATGACATTTGGTCTCATTAATCTTTTGAACTAAAATAAGCAGTTTTAGCTCACAGAATTGCCTAGATTGGAAAAGACCTTTAAGATCCTCAAGTCCAATCATTAACCTAACACTAACAAGTACCCAAATAAACCATGTCCCTAAGCACTACGTCTACATGACTTTTAAAGACCTCCAGGGATGGGGACTCTACCACTGCCCTGGGCAACCTGTTCCAATACCTGATAACCCTTTCAGTAAAGAAATTCTCCCTCATATCCAATCTAAACCTCCCTTGGTGCAACTTGAAGCTATTTCCTCTTGTCCTATCACTTGTTACTTGGGGGAAGAGACAAACATCCATCTCCCTACATCCTCCTTTCAGGTAGTTGCAAAGAGCGATAAAGTGTCCCCTAAGCCTCTTCCTCTCCAGGCTAAACAACCCCAGTTCCCTCACCTGCTCTTCATAAGACATGTGCTCCGGACCCTTCATCAGCTTTGTTGCCCTTCTCTGGACATGATGCAGCATCTCCACGTCCTTGTAGTGAGGAGCCCAAAACTGAACACAGCACTCGAGGTGCAGCCTCACCAGTGCCAAGTCCAGGGGTAAGCTAATGGTCCTAATGGCCTGGTCTTACTGGCCACACTATCCCTGATACAGGCCAGGATGACCTTGGCCTTCTTGGCCACCTGGGCTCTCTGCTGACTCATGTTCAGCCAGCTACCAATCAACACCCTCAGGTCCCTCTCTGCTGAGCAGCTCTCCAGCCACTCCTCTCCAGGCCTGTAGCGCTGTTGGGGGTTATTGTGACCCAAGTGCAGAATCTGGCATTTGGCCTTATTGAAACCCATGCAACTGGTCCTGACCCATCAATCTAGTCTGTCTACATCCCTCTGTACAGCCTCCCTGCCCTCACACAGATCAACATTCCTGCTCAGCTTGGTGTCCTCTGCAAACTTACTGAGGGTGCACTTTATCTCCTCATCCACATCACTGATAAAGATGTTAAACAGGAGTGGCCCCAGTACTGAGCCCTGGGGAACACCACTCGTGACTGGTCACCAATGGGATTTAACTCCATTCACCACCACTCTTTGGATATGTCCATCCACACAGTTTTTTACCAAGCACGGCATATGCCCATCCAAGCCATGAGCAGCTCAAGGGGTTAAGAAGGGGTTTCACAGTCAAGATTTTTAGGGAGCTACTTGTTTCAGGTTCTCACGGAAATGATGAGTTAATGTAGTTTTTCAATGTTCTCTCTCTATATTTTTGTTCTAATAAAGGAGGCACAGAAAAGTATCATTTGGTATTGCTCACAGTGACCAAGACAAATACATGAGCTGGTGGGCCGGGTTTTTTTTGTTTCTTCATTCTTGAGGTTTTTTTGTTTTGGCGAGAGTGAGGGGTGTGGGGTTTTTTTTGCTGTTTGTGGCTTTTGGTTGCTTATGGGCTTTTTTGTGTCAGCTTTCCACAGTCCTGCTATTTCTTGCCCCTTTTAGTTAACTTAGTCAATTAGCCTTTAATGCTAGCCACATAGGAATATTAAGATGTTTCTGTGTTACCATGGACAAAGCAGAACAGAACTGAATGATTCAGGAGGGACAGAATGAGAAGGATCACAGGTTCTTGGCAACTTATCCCTCACACAATCTGAGCAGTGCTTCTGTCTGCTGCATAACAAGTTGCTTTGGGGCAACTGGCTCTAAAGAAAGAGTATCCATGTGTCTGTAATAATTTTATTGATTAAAAAAAAATGTAAGTAGCAGCTCTACATTCAGTAGCAGAGCAGTTAAAGAGTTCCCCCTCCCATAAAAATTTATCAACCTTTGGTCTATAGTAAATTAATTTAATTGTTTACACTACAGAGCTTCATATTTATGACATGATAAAACAAACTCTACCCCGAACTATGTACAGGTGCTAGCTCACCTCTTTTGTGCAAAATTCCCACTTTGTTCTCCACTTGAATTATGCTTTAGATATTTAAAAAAGTTGGGCGAAGAGGCCGAGGGATTAAGACGAGCTAGAGCAGGAGAACGTGCAAGTTGACCAGAAGAACTTTTAGATTCGCTGACAGATGCGTTCAAACCGTATAGTGGGTTTCCAGTCAGAGCGATGGAGTTGAAGTAGCACAAAGAACAAAACACAGTAAGAGAGGAAAGGAGGGGGAGGGAAAAAAAGCCAAATCCCTTATCTAATCTTTGAAAGGGACCTGGCATACACAAATGAGCCATTTCCTATGTTTTTCACAGTTAATGCAGTAACTGTAAGAAGCTGAACATTTTTACCCAATTAGCAAAGTCCCAAATACACACTTTACAGGCTTCAGCAAGGCATTTCATAGCATGATTAAACTTAAACTCCCAAAAAACTGTATTTGACACACCCCTTTCTTCTCCCTCATATGTGCTTCCCTTAGGTTTCTATGATAAAGTCAGGCATATGATCAAGAGTTCTAATGGATGAGAAGTGAAATGCTACATGAAGAACTGAATTTATTTACACTTTGGAAACAATTTATGAATTGAGGTAAGCTGTTAAAAACACTCATGAAATGTACAAGACCTGCTAAAAGTCTATCATTCCAGTGATTTTTGAGAACTTTAAGTATACTTTTCTTCTAAGTTTTCAATTTCTCCTGGTTCTGTACACTTTCTGTGAAAGGGAAGCAACAGTGATTTCTTTTTGGTTTGAGTTATGTGAGGGAGCAGCCACACTCAGGTCTTGCTAAAAATTACAAGATCAAACACAAACAGAAAAAAACAAGGAAATGAAAAATATACTTAATTTCTAGCTGCATTCCTACAGTAAGATAAGAACTGACTGAACAAGCAGCTACAAGCATCAATGCAACTCTCACAAAGATAAGAGACCAACAACACAAGTCCTAAACTGCACTACAAAAACATTCTAGTTTTTTAGAATTAAAAAGGTTCAAAGAAGGGACAAAAAGGCAACCTAGGCTCTATTTCCTTTCAAATACCATAATTTTTATTTCCACTGTCATCACCTGTTTCAGGCATGTTACTGCCCTGCGTCCTGCAGGGAAAAATGAGCTGGAACACATACAAATTTCCTACTGTCTAACTTGTGTGAACGAGGAGTTCTGGCAGTAGAACAGAAGCCTACAGACAGAAATGTTTCCACAGTAATTAGAAAAAGCCAGATAGAGAGAGGGAAAAAAACCTCCACAAAGTTAAGGGGAGTCTTTAGAGATGTAGAAGATGAAGGAGTAGAGCTTGACCTAGCACAAAGGCAAGCAGTAGCTTGTTTTTGCAAGTAAAATCTACATAGGCTCACTGAAAAGCGAGACAGGAGCCTCACCTCTATCAATAGCTAGGCAATTCACGTCAATTGCCTGTGTTTTTTAAAAGTCACATGAATTCACCAACTAGCAAGGTTTTCAGCATCACAAATGCTACTGGATTTTTCTCTACAGACAACAAGAAGTAGCATTTATTTAAACTGCTCACAGATCAAAACAACAAAAAATAATGACTATTGCTTGCAAAAATGTAATTGAATCCTTTAGAAGCAATCCTATGTTGTGCTTACACTTAGTTTTGTGACATATACTGTGGGACTACACATCTCATGTTTTCTCTCCCCTATTGAGCACATGAGGCTAAAAGTGTTTTTAAACAGAACACCTACAAATCTCCAAAGTGTGACACACACACTGCTGTAATACATTTCTTATCCATTAAAGAGGACATACCTGGTATGCAATTACCATCCCCAAATATGCCCTCAACAAACAAAAATCATAGCCTGCTTTTAATAAGTCTTACTTTCTTTTGTGAGGAGTCTCTGTGCTCACTGAGTGATACCTCATAAGTTTCCTCTGGGGAACAGATGGCGATGTTTCAACAGGTACCAGAGATTCCTGGCTTGCTGTTGGCAAATGACTCAGTGTGTTTGCTCGCCTCCGAAAGCTTTGCTGAGGTAATGTAACAGACTGCTCAACAGGAGCATCATCTGCGTCGCTGGAGAGATCACCCACTGATCCACTGGTCTTGACAGCGTTTTCTGTAGGAAGCGTAGGAAGTCTGTCTTTCTCCTTTTCACACAGTGGTGGTTCCTAGCAGTGCAAAAAATAACATTATCAAAATGTGGATTTTGAATCAATCTTCTAGGTTGCATTCCCATAGCATTATTCACATCCCACAGAGACCTGCTTCAGAACTTGTACATTTTTATCATGATAGATCAAAGAAAGAATCTTCCATGTTTTATGTCTTTGTTATTAATAATTTAGATCAACAAATCACAGTTTCCATTCTATAGAGAAAAATACTTTTGAGAGTAATTGTATTTTACAATATGGTGAATACAACTCAGAAGAAACTGGGTCAGAACACAACAGATGCGTCACGTTTGGGTAACAGTTACAGCAATGAAAAGGGTGGCATTTCAGAGTACTGTATATTTAGCACCCCATCTAACAATATGATACTCCTCTTGTCTATCTGAAGATTCACACAAAGGACTTTAACCCACTGACTAGATGTCTGTTTCAGTCCAAAACCATGCATTTTTCTCCATTCCCCACCTCGTGTGTTTCCTGCAGTTGGCCATTCTTTCCAAAACCTAAGCAGAAAGAGCAGACTCTCCATGACTTGCACCCAGGAGTCTGTAGGTGACTAGGCACTAGAGGAGAATCAATAGCTGTATCCAAGTCTGCAGAGTGCTAGGCTGCCTCCAGGGAAGACGACTGGCTTCTTCTATGCTGTTTGTTTATATTGTTTTATTCAGACTAAAAGCTTTCTAACCACACAGAGGGGGAAATTACTCCACTTCTTTTAGCCTTATGTTTCTTATGAATGAAATCCTGCATGATATGTACTTTCAGGGCTGAAACTAACCAAATCAGGACCAGCATCATGGCAATTATTGCATTTGTTTTGCTGCACATTGTTGCAAGATTCAGATGATATGTGTTTATTTCATATATATGGACTCATATGATAAGATGCATACATACAAAATATATGTCTATATACAGTACAAGGCACTTCTAATTCAAAAGGAGACCAAATTGCAATGTTCTTTTTCATAGCTTGGGGAACAGAGTGAATGGCCTGAAAGGAACTTGAAACTTCTGGAGAACAGAAACACAGATTTTCTATGAGTCTGTCTCATCTTGTCAAAAACTACAGAAACCTTCAGTGAAACTCTGCAGCATCTTACACACCACCATTGTACTGACATGTGACTGCTATTTCTTATCCTAAATCTCAGTTACCACAGTAAACTGGGAAATTACTTTGTTCAAGTTGGCCCTCAGAGGCCTCACACACATTCTAACCCATCACATATATGAAAAATTATTCGGGTAACCAACTTGCAAATTCTCACAGACTTAAATATTGCTTCAAGCTACAGAACAAAAAAAGAAAAAAAAAAAAGGAAAGGCAGTGGCTGATCCATGAGGGATCAGTGCAGTCCCTCATAGGGACTCTGAACAGGAATATAAACACACCTGTATATGGATCAGCAAATGGCAGCAGGACTCTTACAGGTAGGAAGAAAAGGACATACCTACCCTCTCTACTCTGTGAAACTGTTTTTATCACACTGGCTGTTCTGGGGTTTATATCTTTTCAAACACAACCAGTTAGCTTGTCCACTCCCAAAAAATAATCAAAACAAAATGCAAGATGTTAGAACAGAACAGTTATATGAGCAGTTGGCAACCACATTTCACATCTGACTAGTTGTTTCAGGGAATATTATTATCTCAAGTTTCTAAATATGTATATTCAACTCGAGGCTTTACTTACTTTACTTGTGCTGCTTAAGGTACTGGACACGGAGCTGTCCAAATCCACAGCACCAGAACTGTCCAGCGAACCTCTGGCTTTACTGCCCTGCAGAGATAAAGCACACCAGCCATTAAGACTATGACATATGGGGCATATCAAAGAGAGATTTGTGTAGCATAGTCAGAATCTGTAATTTTCAAAGACAGTATAAAATTTAATTTCCTGAAATGCCTAAGAACAGCCTTTGTCCCTGTGAGAAACAGAAGCTTCATTCAGGACAGTCACTAACATTTTAAAGGACCCTGTGGAATTAAGGAATCCTCAGGTGTATTTATATACTTTCCACAATGCATACATAATCACATATTGCACATATGTACTATAACTACTGTTAAAGTGCCTTCTGCATTCCAAACAGGAAATTTTCACACTAGGTACTTTTTATCAAGATACAAAGAAATGAAAAGGCCATCTATTACACAGGATTTAAAATAACATAAATTTAATACACAGCACTGGTATTATCATTTCAATGCCTACAAATCAGAAAGCTTAAATATTTTTGTATAATCTGTTCAACAATATTAATGTATAATTTGTTTGACTAATATTTTTATGTAACCAAGAGAAATAACAAGAAACCTACTGATGGATTCTTATCTGCTAACACAACTATGGAACTTGTATCTTCCTAACTTTAAATGGCATCACTTTTTTATGCTCTGCAGTTAAGGCTTACATCCTCTTTGAACAATTATTCCATGTAAAATATAAAATTTTATAGTTATTCATAATAGTGACTATTCTCCCCTTGAAGCTCAGACAAAATGTTTTGCCTCAGATCTGATAAAATCAAGAATTTCCATTATTTTTTTTTTTCCAGTGAAAATGCAACCAATATACAGCTGTGCTTACATGAAGACAGCTTATGCCAGTTAGGACAAACTGGCAAAAATCAGAACAGTAACTACTATAGTTAGTGTAACCACATTAACATTACATTTCACATCCCAAACACACCCACAGCAGGATGTTATGGGGGTGAACTCTAGAAATGCTGGCTGGGAAGTAATAAGGGGACATATTCAACTAAAAATCCTCTCTCTATGCATAATTATAACAGGGAGAACATGCTTTTGCCATCATGTGTTTCATAGAAAAGGTTAGATATGATGTCTGAAATAAGCATTGAAAGCCTAGTTTTGTCACTAGAAGTTGCATGTCTATGAGCCAACTAATTGTACCAGATCTTGCTTCAATTTAACTGTTTACTGGTGAGAAGTGAGAAAGCCCAACTTCTGTTCCTTAATATTTGTTCTTTGGCATTCTGTCACAACTCTTTTTTTTTTTTTTTTTTTTTTTTTTTTAAAGGGAGAATGTCTGGTTTTTTAAATCTTTTGTCAAGCAGAAGTCTTGTCAAGTTTCCTATTATTTTCCTCAAACTTTTCCGGGAGGTGCAAAACAAAGAACATTTGAATGCAAAGACATTCCAGAGATTTAAGTAGGGCTTAAACTTGGATCTTATTTGTTTTCTCAACTGCTGCTGTATACTTTCAGCAGATATTTTCAGCCATTTGTTCCTAATAAACATTTTCCCAACGTGTTTTCCTGGGGATCACTATCACATAGGAGTTCAAGTTTTTCCCATTAATTGGTATTGCCAGACACTGTTTACAAAGAATTTTACCTGCTATGATATTGAAAAAATGCCTTCACGTTCTTAGTGCCTTATGAAGTTCTTTACCCTCCCTGCCTTCAAATGAGCTCTAGCATTTAAAAGTTCAGATGCCCTATTATTTATCAGTTTTGTGTCACGAGCAAATACTATCTCATTAGGAAAGCTTAGTCAGTTCCCTAGTAATTTCCTTCTACATAAAGAGAAGTGAACAATTATAATTAGTTCTTAAATTTTCTAAATCCCAAAGAGGAACACAACAATGGTCACTTTTCAGAAGTTCTCATGCTCAACTTCATAATAATTTTCAAATTTTTTTTTTTAAAAATAGACTATTTCTTATCTATCAATTAGTTCACTTCTTCCAGGACTTGGTATTCTCTCTACTAAAGCCCTGCTTCATCTTCTTCTAACATGTACACTCAAATATTTTGTCACTGTGCCTTTAATAACCACCTGGCTACAACCTGGAAGGATAACAAATGTGACTTTTCTATCATTCAAAAATAAATAAAACAATTAAATTCTATTCAGAGGCAATGAACATGAAGATACTTACACGTGATAAAATACTTTCAAATGATTCTGTAAGAGATCTTTTTGCTTTGTTCTTTAACATATCTAATCTGAATCTTGGAGCACTGCTTGGCACCTCATTTACAGCATTCTCAGCAGGGGGTTGTGAAGTCTGCAAGGGTTTAAAAAACAGAAATGTGAAATATTCAACAGCATGGAGTAGAATCTCAGTGAACAGTCTGAATATTTCTGTAACCTGAATCAGTATTTTCTCCTGGTGTTCTTGGCTTTTCATGCCTTTTTCCCTATTGATACTTATACTGAAGTTTAACTATCCTAATATAAGACCACGAAATATCTTAAAGAAAATGTATTGAGTGTAGTAGCATGCTTCAAAAGAATTGCTATTTTGATAGGGATTTATGGCTGTTTCAGTATATTTTCTTTAATGCCAAAGTACAATTGTACAAATTCTAAATATCTAAGTGTAACAGATTAGAGATTGGATTTATGGATTTATTTTTCTTCAGCCAAGAAATTAATCAAAATTTGTGAAGCTCATAATTAACAAGAACTCTCAAGTGTCTCCATTTTATTAAAATGGGGCTTTCTAAAGGCCAGGAAGATGTCTAATTCTTCTATATATTTCACCAGTAGGAACACTTTCACAGATGCTACCTGTTATTACATTCTTGTGAAAAAACACTTATTTAGAAGGTAATTTTTGTTAAATAAGATCCATGCACTAGGAACACATTTCACCTTTTTCCTCCTCTGATTTAAATATTAAAACCCCTCCCAAAAAAATGATTAAAAGCATGAAAGTGAATACCTATCCAGAAAAGAGGGGAACAGGGATATCAGGATGTCATGTTAATGATTGCCAAGACAAATTACACTGCCAGAGTACATGTTCAAAGGTATCTGCTATTACACAGCTCTGGAGATAAATTATCAGAGTAAATATAAAATGCTATGCTAAGACAAATGATGGACTGAGGGCAAGCCAACACTGTTTTTTAAAGCACTGGCATCTTTGCAAGTGTCAGACTAACCAATTTTGGTTCCATGAACTGAGCAAACTGACTGCAGCAGGCCTTAGGGATTTTCAAATCACACTGAATACATATTAAGATATTATCTTGTTTTGTATATCCCTATTTCCAAGCCATTTGTAACTGAAACCTCTTTGAAAATCAGCTCACACTAGACCAAACAAAAATATTTCAAGCATGATGATAGAGGAACTCAGGCAATGTTTCTTCCTGCCATAACTACAATGCTTTTTTCTTAAAAACCTATTTCTGTTGAGATGCCCAAGACAAGAAATCAGAGAATGAAATATGCAAAGTTTTCTTCCTGCTTTTGCAGGGAGATAAATCCTTAGCCAGTAAGCCATAAAAGGAGAAGAGATTAACAAAGCAAAGAAATAGTAAATGAACACTTGTTGCTATTTCCCCAATTTCTTCAGGGGTCTAATTACTCTTCATAAATTCATTTGCTAGTTTACATCACAAATGGCCAACAGCAGTCATCACAATGGAATTACTGGCCAGCACTGGTGGGACAGCCAAGGGTCAAATAACTAGAAGTTTCCAGAGAATGGGTGCTGATTCTCTTTTTAAATACAGACCTCCTCGAGGTGTCTCAGGTTAGTTAGTCACAAACCAAGGCATCCAAACATCACTAATCCCTTTTGAAAAATCTTAACTGTTCTGTTAAACAGCACTGATGCAACCTGATACAGAATGAGAAGCAGCCCAGCTCTTTGGGAATGGATGAGAGTCCCTGCTGCTGTTTTTGCAGCAGTCCTCCTCAGCTACTCCTCCTTGAGGCCACTTCAGATGGTGGTGTGTACACAAGAAAACTTCCAGCTATCAAATAAATGTAATAGTCTTTATCAAGTCTAGTGTGTTGTCAGGACACTAACTTGCACAGACAAGACTGTGGGATGGCAAATGCCACAGATCAGATGAAAGCTATTAGAAAGTCATTATATATTATCTCACATACATTGTATTTTCATTGCAGCGAAAAGAAAGAAACAACCAAATTAGCGGTCTACCTTGTCTGCATCTATGTCTCCTAGGCCTGAAATCAGACTGTACCAGGTACCTCAAAATCTGAGATAGGCCTGTTTTGGCTCATGACAATAGCCTATGAATCATAACCAAAATCAGCATTCACCACTGCCTACAGTTTGAAGTTCCAAAATGCCAGTGATGGAAATTTGCCTTTGGAAAGATATAAAAATGGAATGAAAGATTTTTTTTTTTCCTGGCTCCTCCTTACATGAACTAAAACTGGATGTTTACTTACCTGTTTTGCTTCTCCAACATGAACATGGTCCTTCTGTTTTTCTTCATACATGTTTCTCAAAACAGAGATAACCAACTCATTCTCTTTTTGATCATTTCTTGGTCTTAATTTCTTTAATTGAAACACCACAAGCACAGTAATTACACATTTGTATAACAGTTAGCAAATACTTACTCAATTTTGTCACTATCGATGCGTTGTTAGTGTAACAAGTTTAAATTGGTTAATGCTACTACTCCAGTCCACCAGAGGACACCAGTGTCCCAGGCAAAGTAGCAACACAGGCAAAGGAATACTTGACCTCACTTCATGCATGACAGAATTTACATGAAAGATGAAGAACAACTGTAGAAGTATCAAACTGCCACAAGCAAATAAAGACTTTAAAAAATATTTTTGCCAATTTGCTTTTGATGTAAAGTAAACCAAACCACTAAAGTTCTGAGTTTGCAGCACACGTGAAGTACTGTCTTGCAGTTATGATGCAAACCCCTTCTCCTAGAAATCCTTCTCACTGGGTATTTCATTTTTTGGAAATGATATAGGTATTTTAAAAAGTAGTGCACAAGATTAACATATTTATCTCTGCTGCATTCTATTTAGATCTGAATTATTGTAAGAAAAAATGTTTTTAAAACAATTTATTATAGAATTTAATCCCAGAAAGCTAACTTTTAAAAAGCATACACTGTTTCAAGCCTTTTGATGTAGTGTAGAGGATACAGTATGAATTAACTAATGCCAGGGTAGCATATCAGAAGAATAAAAATACCCTTAGAAAGATAGTTATCTAAAAATGCAAATTATGGCTACAACATATGGAACAACAACTAATATTTCAGGCAGTTCAACTCAAAAAATCAGCTGAAAAAGGCATACTTTGCCCTTGGTTTTATCACATTAATCATTTGCAGACTCTCACCAGAAGCAATTAACAGTTTCCTGTGACTACTAGAAGCTTTGGACCATTAAAATGTATGCAGAATACTAAAAGGCAACAGTGCCAGTTAGCTGCTGTATACTAAGAAATTACTCAGCTCATGGAATCACTCCCACAGAGTAAATTCCAAATTTGGTACTGGATGATAAACTGCCACATGGTAACACACAAAGAGACTGAAATGACTCAAGAGAGGAAGGAAGCATTATTTTTAAAAAAGTCTGAAGTTTCCTAATCTTCGACAGTGTGCCAAGCCCAGTGACATTTTCTATAATGTTCATCATCTGTCTTAAATCCAGTAATGCTTTCCTCTGTGCTAAAATGGATTTCATCCAGAAGACAGAAAATTACTTTTTTGGTTAGTTTGACAAGTATTAAGATTTAAAATAATTTTTAGGCAGGAAATTTTCTGATCTGGGAATGTTACAGTAATTTGGTTTGGTAAAAGTAACAATTGAATGTTCTCACAGTACAAGTTACTGCCTTCACCCACAAAATGTGTGCAGTTTTACTCAGGGAGAAGTCAACATTTTCATGGAGAACAAGTAGTAGTAGAGGAAGAAAAATGAGTAAAATAAGCCATTTTCATCAAAAGACAAGTTTTTAACAGCTCTAGAAAAATAATGATATTGAAATTAAAGCACAAGGTGACTAATGGTCTATTAAATAGAGATGATGAATAATTTACAAAAAAATGAAAATAACTTCGGGGCTTCACACTGATGTTAGCAAAAAACATCAACTGCTTTAAGATCTTGTAGGAAACGGAGAGCTTACCTTAACCTCTTCAAAAATAGAGGCCTGCTCCTGGTTATTTAGTGTTGTTAGATGCTTTTGTAGTTCTAATTTAGTCTTAGAAGGGTGCAACCCTACCAAGAGGAACAAAAAAGAACAAATCACAGGGTCAAATTTGCCAGAATTAACCAATCACATAAACAGGCACATGATTTAAGCCAAAGCTCGTCAGTTATTTGAGCTGATCCATTGCACCGATTTCATAACAGCATAAGAAAGAACTCTAGGTTAATTTAAAGCTACTGCTGAACTCATGTCTTTAAATTGAGGGACATGAACTCTGCAACAAGGAGATTTACTGAGCACAGACCAGGATTATACTCTTAGCTGAAGATTCCATTATCACACAAGATAAAATAAACCCACAATCTACTGCATTTTAGCAGACTGCTTTGTTGGTGATTTATGTAGTACTGCTTGCATTTTGCTTGTGGTATAAATATAATTTCCATTTATTTTCTCCAATTTGTATGCCTTGGTGTCTTCTGAAAAACAGTAAATTCATTGCATGTTAGTGAATTCCTTGCTTTGCCTTTTGCTGAAAACATTTACTGACAGTCTAAAGCAGGCTACCCCCTTATTTAGATTATCTTTTTCTGCTCTCATCCTGGATTAAATTCCTCTCCTCTATTTTCTGTGGAAAAATAGCGAACTATCAATAGTATTTTGTACTTCAGTTTCTGATCATGGCATTTCTGCTTCAGAAAGAGACAATAAGATTAACCAGATGGCATGATTAAAAGCATTAAGAATCATTTGCCTTTAAGAAATTTATCAAAATCCACAGTTAGATGAAGAACAAAATAGAGTGAAAAGTAGTTTTGGAAGTTCTCCAGTTTCATCAAACTAATACTAGATAGGTTTTAGACCAACAAGCTACTGTCATGTGATCTGACAAGCTGCTGTTGCCCTTTATTCACCCCAGACATCGCTTAAATGAACAAAACCTAACTGAAATTTGCTGAAATGCAAAGAGGTTTTTGGGGGTTTTTTTTGTCTTGAACTCGTTTTCTGGACAACAACTACAATTCTAACTGCGGCATTTTCATGAGGAGCACGGATCAACACCACAAACATGCATATTAAAAGCATATTGTTCACTTCATGTTTAGTGGCATTGTAATGTCAGTATCTAAGTGGATTCAATAGGACAGCAGGTCACAGCTATTGTAGCATATATTCTGGAGAAGTTCCTTATCTACAATGCTCTGCATTTATACAGCTAATAGAACCAAGCTAGCTGTAATTCAGTAATATTTAGACTCTTAATTAGTTTTCAAAAATTCAACTAATATACAAGAAAGGAGCTTACCTTTTGTTAGAAAATTCTTATTACCTTATAGATAACTTCACATCGCAGTCCTCTAAATAAAGACTGTCTTTCAACCCTCCATCTCAAGTGCCAAGTAAGTTCTTTTTAAGCATCTGTTGCCTTAAAGTTTCACACGTAAGATTGTCCTGCAATAAAACTGTCAGAAAAACTATTCGACAAGAAATTTCCTGAAACCTCACCTTCTATCTTTTCACAGAGCTTATGCAAGCTTTGCATAGGACATCCTTCACAGAGCTGGGTCTGTGCCTTGGAAGTTTGTTGCACAGCAGCTACAGTAAAAGCCTGTTTCAATGTCATCATGATTTCATCAACCTGAAATGAATAGAGTACAAAAGAACAGAATTTCATTCCTCCACTGAGGTTCTGTTTTCCTCAACACAAACACAACGATCTTTTGGAATGATACTGCAGCTTGTTTGGAAAAGTGCTTATGATTGTGCTGTTTCTGCACACAAACACATAAGCAAGCCAAAACTCATAATGAAGTCATATCTCTTCCAGGCCACCCAATTTTATTGCTGTGGTCTAATACATGCTACTATGTCTATCTAGAAACCTCTTCTTGTCTGTGATAAAAAACTTAATGCAGTTGTGACGCACTGGCCTCACCTAGAGCACAGTAGTGTAGTCCTGAACAGGTAAGACTATGAAAAAACTCTCTTCCAAAGACAGAGACACAGAGTCTAACTTCATGCAGTGAAAGGAAGTTTTATTGGATTTTAAAGAGGATTTTAACCTCTGCCTTCAACACAAACTAAAAGTTCCTTTACAGAGTGCTATGTTAGTTACATTTTTTAAATAATTATATTTCTGAGTGGAGCAGGATTTGAAGACATTCAGCAAAATACAGAACATGGAGCAAGAGAAGACTTTTAGGGCCTAATAATCTACTAGGCTCTTCTTTCCTTCACTTACCAGTCCTTCATCTGTACACTGAAACACGTAGCAAACAAAGTGGAAGCCTCCGTTTCCTGAAGACTCTCTGCAGATGAACCCAAAGTGATCCACATGTCTAATTCCCTAGCAAAAAAAACAACAGTAACAAAGCAGTCATATTTACTTTCAATGTTTTGTACCTGTATTTTTCTCAGTAACAAAAGCCTGAAAGGCCCAACAGCATTACTGGTAGGTCATGTACCTCTTACAGCTGGCCATTAAAAATCTATTCTGTTATACAACCTACTACTTCATGAATCTTTTACATTTCACTTTAATCAGAGGTTATTTGTTGGTTTTGTTTTTATTTTTAATGACTGAATGATAATAGATCCATTGGAAAACACTTAAAGAGATGAACAAACACTATTCAAGATGTATTTTACTCAGTATTGAAAACAGCACAGTTAAAAAAGCTTGTTCTGTTTTTCTTCTCTTTTGCTTAAGTGGTCAATAACTGTTTTACATTTGTAAGAGCAAATCAAAGCAATAGTGGAAAACTGATAAACACATTTTTTTTCATCTAAAGAAAAGCTTGGTTAGTTAAAAAATGAAAATGGTTAAATATATTACTTAAAGATCACTCATGGAAGCATTTATTTCTCCTAAAAGGCATGCAAATCCAGGCACAATCTACTTAGAACAGCAGATAAACAGTACCTCCTGGTAAAATGCTAAGAAGGTTTTTAATTGCTGGGAATTTTTTTCTTTTATGAAAAGATTTTCACATGAGCAGAGCTGGGTGATCCCAGTGCATGTCTCCTCAGTGCATCATTCTCGGTTAGGGAAAAAAAAACCCAAACCAACTTATGATGATGAATTACATGCACAGTGGTAAAGCCTGTTTATAGAAATTAAATTACACTCAGGACCATTTTACTACCTTCTAGTTGTCACAGCACAACAATATTAAAGTTGAGTGAAGAGAGGCACTAAACTATTGTATGAAAAATCATAACGATGAATCATAGTAAATCAGAAATTTCAGTGAAATTTAAACAATATGAAGATGCCAAAGAGGACTTTTTTGTTGGTTTGTTTTTTGGTTTTCTTTGCTTTTCCTTGTTAACACAGCAAGAATCAATGAATATTCTCTTTGTCTTTTTATCATGAAAAAAATATTTTTAAAAGTATTTTAAAAGTATAAAAAGTGAATACTCCTATAAAACAGAATGGCCAGGTGTCCCAAAAAAGAATATGTTATAGCACCAGATATCCTTAAGCAATACAAACAGTGCTGTCTTATTGTTCAAAATACTAACAATAAAGCTTCAGAGCATGCCAGCTGAATGAAGGAAAATAATTTAAGGTATATGTAGATACCTAGTTTGTTGGAGTGTAACAATTATACATAGATACCATCAGGCACTAATATGCCATGAGAACAAAAAGATCAGAAGGACATTCATGTAAAATCTGCAGCTTCCCCTAACTCCATTGGATGTCCAGGATAAGCATTTTAGGAAGCAGTTACGTGATAAAGCAAGAACAGGCTGATGCAACTCAGAGACTCTCTGCCTCCATCATCCACATCAGAGCTGTGGAGAGAACATACTGGGCCCCCTCTCCAACCTCACAGCCCATGTTTCTTCTGAAAGCCCATTCCTTCTCCTGAAAATCCAACTGCTACAGAGGAGGGAGGCCAGCTGGGATCATACCCTACCCACAAAACTGCAAGGTACTAGGAGCTGGCAAACACTCTTAGCTGTTTCACATCAGCTAATTCAGAAACTGCCCCAGGACCACGTAATTCTTTCTGCCATATAATATCTCAGTGACAGATTTGGCATTCTGGAAATTAAGGACTGATTCTGATCTCCCTTATAATTTAACTCCAGTGCCTTCAAGAAAAGATTATTAAAGTTCTTATATGATCAAGATGAGTGTATAATATCGTTCTGTCAAGTCTTCTGAAATGCGTGTACTTGGGGGGAAAAGCCCCCTGTACCCCAATACCAATATTTGTCCAACTGACGTAACATCTGCCCAGCAGCACATCCTTCAGACGGGAGGGGAGAATTCAACCAGAATCTCACTCCTACTGCTCTGAGGAGCACGATCACCTACCGACCTTCAGGGCAAGTCACAAAGTCTACATAACTAGCTCCTGCCTAAGGAGACGGCCTAAGGGAACATGAGGAAAAAGATTTTTCTATGATCAAGGAGTTCTCTTCAAAGCTCTTGATCTGAAAACATGCAAATTACTGAAACTACTATGTACTTTACTGCTACTAGTAAATTACCATGTTTACTCTGAAATTTTCAGAACAGCTACCTGTATGTTTAGTGATGAAAGCTATCCACATCAAATTAAAAAAACATTTATGAAAAAAGAAGCTAGAAGCATATAACAGCAAATCATATTCCTTGTATTTAAAAATGGGCAAATAAACATACTGAAAAAAAACCCAAACAAAAAACCCCACAAAAACCCCAAACATTTTGCCCCAATATTATTAAGACCAAAACCTGTGATGTAATGAGTAGACCTGCACTATGCAAGTAAGCCAAGTGCAACATAATTCCTAGTGCCAGAAAGAGTGGCAAAATTCACATCCTGGTATACTAGGTCTTACTCTCATTAAAGTCCCACAGTACAAACAAGCATTGCATTGGTCTAATTCAAGGTGAATTTTCATTTAAACTAGTGGGAACATTCATTCCTCAATAAATGTAAGTTTATTTATATAATTATAGTTCAGGTTAAATTCTCAGAGGTTTAAACTAAAATGATCTATAACAGGCTTTAAAGGAATAAAGTGTTCTCTAAGGACTCTGTCCTAGTTTAATGAATTAAATTCAATTTCCCCATTCACTTAAACTGAATCAAATCTGGTACACAGACAAACTAAATGTAAATAATGCTCGGCAGGACAGACAATGGCTACTGAAAGACAAATGCCTGCATCATGACACTCTTTAGTTAACAAAAGCACCTGGTCTATGAAATGTTGTTATGAACAGTCATTTCAGTCTGCAGGTTGATATCTCTCAAAGGAATGTCCCTGGCTCCTGTACAGAGGACTCGCCAGCAGTTAGCGCAGCTGCCCGTACAGGAGTGCTGGAACTGTGTGAGCTGTCCCATGTCCTTGCTGTGACGGTGACTGTTCAGCCCTCACACCACGAAGCCACTGCAGTAGCTGAGTGTGAATCGCACGCCTGTGTAACCTACGCAACGCCATTACTGCATCTTCATGTGTGTAAGCTGCATCTCTCTTTAAATATCACCACTCGAAAGAAGTCATTAGGTAAATTGTACCCTCACATACTCCATGCAAAGTCAAAGTCAGAGCCACAAAAATGACAGGCAGAAGGACAGGGAAGCAAACTCTGTGGCATAAGGAACAGGGATTAATAGTGAATGAGGAGGCTCTGAAACATGTTTGCCGTCTGTGCACAACACACACAATACCTCTGCATGGCAGAGTGTTGTCTTTTGTTTCACCCATGTAACCTATACTTTTAAAAAAACAGTATTTTTAAATTATTCTTCAGATAACACTTACATATAATTTTTCTCCTTTCATTATCACTTCTTTAAAAGTATGGCTCAGAGAACCCCAGATTTACACAGCTGTGAATCATGCCTGCTGAAATTTCAAACCAGAGCTGACCAGGGTGTTCCTTCTGGCTCACATTATTCATCTACTGCACACAGAAGTGACACTCTATTTCAGAAATTACAATGCAAAGCAAGAACAAGGAATTAGAATTTTACAGAATTAACTGATTAACTAGCAACTTGTCAATAGTAATTACTGAAACCTCTGGGGTGAGAATCCATTTGAAATGCTAGGAGAGAGGAGTACATCAGCATTCACAAGTGGAGAATATTTAAACGAAAACAGAGAGAAAGAATACACTACAATCTTACCTGAGAACAAAAGGATATTTCTTTAAAGCTTTTTTCAATTGCTACTTTTTTTGTGTCAGGACTGATAAGGTAAACTTCAGACTGGCCAATCTAAAAAGAGCAAAACAAATAGCAAGGTGATAACAAGTAACATTACACTTCCTTTTGTCTTGCTATAAAAATGTTTCCCGGACATAAATCTCAGTATTTTTTTTTTTTCCTGTCTGTATATTTAGACCAATTAGTGTATTATTACCAGAGAAAAAGAATACTGAAACAACATTGATTTGGCATTCAGAGCTCCACACATTACTGAATTGAGTTTCACATTTGAGACAGTAGACTGTAAATAGTGTTTAATTAGATGAGAGTAATATCATACCACAAGTAACTTACTTTGCACTGAGAAAATACACTCACACTCCCTTTTCTTATTTTCTGCAGTCTTGGCACATACCACAGTCCCAAAAGCTACTTAATGAAACTGTCCTATAATTTAAATCCAAGTGTATGACTCTACCTGTATTCCACCTAATTATTTTTAGAGTTTTATTTATTTAAGACACACATGGCATTTAGTTTAAAAGCTTTCAACTCAAGCTATACAAATGAGTTTACTGGATTGTATTCTCTAACTTAATTTAATCTGTAGGCCAAAAGCTGATGCTAACTTTTGATGGGCAAAGAACATTTTTAAGGTGAAACTATTGTTTTCAATATTTCAGCTTCTGGTAGTGTATTTGTAACATTTTAACAGATAATTTAAACTCCTCACAGTTTCTAGAACATCAGAAAGTCTGCTAAGGACAGGTCTCCTATCAGATCTTAGGGAAGATGGGTGGAATCTGGATCCATTCATAAGCACAACTTAGACAAACCTGCGGAAGCTTCAGCCACTACCAGATCCCAAAAGACACACCTAAAACCAGCACCAATATACCTGTGATTTCTTAAGGAGGGGGGAAAGGGTGTGAATGGATCAAGGGAGATGTTCCACCTCTGTGTGTCTAAAAATGGTCCTGTGCATTCACCTTCCACCTCTTCTTTCACTTCAGCTGGTCACAATGATTTTCCCCAACTACCTGCTGCTTTCCTTGTATTGTCCCTGGGCTGATCTCACACATGTTCATGGGGCTATTTCTTCCAACACCTACCCAGCAGCCTCCTCCTGCTTGCTGATGCCTTCCTCTCCCTGCTCCCTGTGGAAGGAGGCTGCTTCTTAGCTCAGCCCCACATACTCCTTTCACACTTGATCCCAGGATAGGAGGTATCATTTGATGCCAACTGAATAAGAGGGGGTAAAAAAAACCCAATACACCTCTTTTCCCCCTTCCCCTGCAAAACACAGCCAGGAGAAAAGCCTAAAAATAAAAACACCAAAATTATAAGACATCTGCTAGGAAAGAAGTTCTTCAGGAAGAGATACAAAAATCAGGACTGTCTGAACCAGGTGAGGAGAGTCAGCAGATAACTCATCTAAACATTTTTCACACCTCATACACCAAACAACCTCTACTGCAGTCCTGGGGAAAATCCAAGAACTTTAACTGAGAAAATACAAACAACTTTTTTCCTCTGGATGTAAAGTTACTTATATGCAGCCACACACAAATTGATGAAGACCTGTGTACATTGCATGCATACTGTTATTCAGAACCTGCTGAAGACAGGAGACAGCTAACCAACAAAATCAGCTCTACCACGAGCCGTGAGCATAAACCACAGTTACTTCACTTCCTTATATTCAGCTGAATTTAGACTGACTGAATGGTAAAATAATACAACTGTGCATACCAAATGATATTTTCCCAGACAAAAAGCCTGGGATAGAAAGCCAAATCAGCAGAGCCCCACAACTGGGAAATGAACCTGTCAGTAGGTGACTGACGCTATATTCAGGCTGAAGCTACATGTGTCTTTGAGAACTGCTGCCATCAATTTAATAAAAATTAAAGATGCACTCACTGGAGTAAGAGGACCTGGACCAAGCAGTCCATCTATAGTCTCCCTATCTCTAAAGTATATGCCATAAATTATAAACGGAATCAGGATTTGTCTAAAAATTAGGCATTATTATAAAGGGTTTTTATATTATCTGCATGAAATAAGTGCTTAGGGCAAGAAGGGAAATGTGGAACTGTTTTTACGGGGGCACAAAATTTCCCTCCATCTTCTTCCACTTCTCTCTCTGATGCAAGCCTAAACAGAAGTTTTAAATCAGTTATAGCTAACTACACCTCTTTCTGTGTGTTACTTTTTACAGACATAACACTTCAGTAATTCTTCTTAAAGCAGTACTTCTTTTCCCCCCATCCAAAAACCTGCTGTAACTGCACCTGCTCCACTCTGTCACTGTCCTTAAAAACTCCCAGCACAACAGCACCTGACAGATCCAATATGACCTTAGGATGGCCAGCCATTGTAATATCAGCTCCAAGTTTGCATTATGTTAATAAGACACAAGAAATATAAAATATGGTATTTAACTTCTCCATCATAAGGACTACAAGAGGAGCAAATAGCACATTCCTTACTTGTTTCTCAGGTCTTGAAAAATACTTTTGCTGCTCACCTATCAAGGCAAAGGCATTGCTAGACACCCAAAGCAGGACAGGAGTAAAGGTGGGTGTGGAGTAGCCTAGGAGGTTACTACACTACTCCATCATTATACAGACATGTTGTCAGCAAGAACATCCTCATGAATTATGCTGCTTATCATGGGAAGTAAAAGTCTACTAGCCCCTAGTCATGGTTTGATCCTTCTGCTCTAGTTACAGGAAACTCATTCACCTGGAAATTTAGTTCTGCTATTAGTAGTTAGTGTAATTGTACAGACCATTTTGCTACTGTATAACTACTAGTAACTTGCTGTAGCTTTCTGAAAGCTGTCTTTAGAAGCCCAATTTTTCAGGTAGTGCTGTTTTAAACTATTTCATATAAACTTATTTTGACTACATAAAACAATTTACACTGACTGGTAATGCTTTCTAGAGAAATAGACAAGCTTAAATTAAGATCTGGTAATTGCAATTAAGTTATTAAAGAAGTAAGTGCCATCTGTCAGAACATCTGCTTTGGTGTTGGCCACTCCAAACTCCAAGATGTGAAAACGCCACCAAAAGCTGCAAATATTGTTTTACCGTAAACAACATTGTCCGGTTTTCTGCAATGTCTGTTGGCTGCACAACACTGTGTCCATAGATAAGTTGACTTTTTAGGTTCAGTGAAATTGCATCTTCTTCAAAAGACCTGACAAAGCTGTTACTCCTATGGCTTCCCTCTTGCAAATCCTTCTTAGAAGCAAAGGAGCGAAGCCCAGGCTGAGAATAGGATTTCCTAATTGGTCTTTTCTCCTCCTCTTCACTGACCAAGGGCTGGAAGACAGACCGAAATTTGTTGCTGAAAGAGAAGCCTCCAAAGTTATTGGCAGTTTCATGTTGTTGGGATGATGAGTTGAAATCTGATTTTTTTGTACAACTTGCACGATTAAATTTCTCAATGCATTCATCTATGAGTGCTGGAGGTGCGTTTTTATGTGCTACTGTCACCCGTCCACAGAACAGCACCTCAAACTTTTTGGCAAAAGGGTCTTCAACATCTGAGAGATTATTCTGAAACTCTTCTTGACGAGCAATTTTCCCAGCTTGACGAATAGAGCTTATAATCTCAGGCACCTACAGGAAGGGGAAAATATACACAACGTTAGCGTCTGCTGCTTCATGACAAACAAGTTGCAACACTGACAGGTGCTCCCTACCGTTATTTTTCTGCAATTTGGTTTTGTTTTCTGAAAGACCAGTTGAAGTGATCCTGTATTTGTCCAACAGATGCATTATAAAAGTTAAACACTGACTAGATTAATTACTCATTTGTCTCCCTGCCAGGAGTTCACCATCATCAATACTTCATCAAAAGAGCTTCATCTCTTGTAATATTCTGTGTTTTTAGTAAAACTTTTGCACCTGAAGAAACCAGTATAACATGACAAATGCAAACACAAAATGAAAGATAAAAATACTTCAGAAAGCATAAGAGAAGCCACAGACTAATTAATTGGGAAAGTAATTTAACCTCTGTTATTTCTCACTCCCTTCTCCTACTCAAGCATTCATGTCATGTGGAGTCTCTTGTAAACTTGCCTTCACCTTCATAATAGCATATGTTGTTTATGGCAGTTTGGCTTTTTTTTTTTAACTGTAAATAGCTGTGTTTTTTAAAGAAAGTTATTCATTATTTTAGATGTTCATTTGTATTCTACTATCCTAGGTTATACTCTCAAATAGTATTATTTCCTCATACAGTATCACTTGCATCTGTATGAGAGAGCAGTCCACAGATGTAATTATAAACAAAACCCAAACCACCATCTGATACATTAAGCAACAGTAAATAGTCACAGTTTCTGACGTGGTTATAAGGTAAGAACATGCATATGCTATCTGCAAAGCTGCTGCGAGGCTGATGCTTGGTTACACCCCACTGCTCTGACCAGCCTAGGAGATTAAGGTTCTTCTGCAGCCTGTGCTGCTGCCACAATGACAAACGTGGGGCCACCATCTATGATTACAGCAGATCATTCTGCCAATTTTTTAATTTCCCCAAATTAATTTGAGAAAAATCCATGCTAAGTGTACCAGGTCCCTGACAAAACAAATTTCCTCTGTCAAGGATCAATTGGAGCTTGCTTACTTACAAGGATTTAGTTGCAGATAGTACAGAAAGAGGTCTGGGACCAGTAGACTGAAACAGCAGCCCAGAAGAACCATCTCCCCCATGAGAAGAGGCATCCCTAAACCTAAAGAATGCTTTGGAGACACGACCTCTGTCTTTTTCAGACACTTCTATCATAGAACCATAGAATGTTGTGAGTTGGAAGGGACCCACAAGGATCATCAAGTCCAACTCTTGCCCCAGCACAGGGCAGTTGCACTTCTATGGTTATCTAATGCTTAAGTAAAACGCAATAATGTACATAAACCAATGCAAAGGACTTGGATGGGGGGAAAAAAAAAAAAGGTTGAACAGTGAAAACTGAATGGTTATATTCTGGGTGCTCATAAAAACCTCAACAGTATTCTTTTTATAGACAAAGAAACACAGATATATAGATATGGATAGACAGACAGATATACCCACATACACATATAGCCAGTAGATTTAAGACAATAAATAACAGATTACAAAATAAATAAGACAACTCAGGAAGCATTACTTCACCCCTGAGCACAAGGCATGAGTCATCAGCTAATCACTCAGCAAAGACAATGGGGAAGAGGTAAGAAAAGCAGGGTCATGACTCCTAAAGTCTGTTCTCAGCTATGTCATAAACGAGTGGGAAAGCCTACAGCTTGGGCAGCTTCCTGCCTAACATTTTAATTATATGCAAGAACGTAAGGGTATAAAGAAGCTTTGTAACCTCAAGTGATATGCATTTGCTCCCCAGTACACCTTGGTTTTATTTAACTAATACTCCTTCAAAGAACTGATTTTGAGTTGTATATCAGGATGACAGGGAAACGTAAAACTTTATTCTACCCATATTTCAAGCTGCAACTGCTTTAGCATTTTCTAATAAACATATTTTACTCTCGTGGGAGCGTCTGGACTCACCAGCCATAGGCAATTTTACTTCTGAGTTGCCCAGAATACACAGAGACCTGCAATCCCACATCTGCTTTTGCTGAGGCAACAGCAAAGGAATGAGACTTTTCTTGGAAAGCACACACTTTGTTAGAGCCAGGAACATCAACTCTCACCCAGACAAAGAGTGACGCTATCTCAACCAGGGTTAAACTCCCACAGCACCACCCACGCTGATTACTACAAGGAGAGCTTCCAGGAGTGCAGATGCTGCAAGGGTTATACCTGAGCTAAAGCTCAGACAAGGCACTACAGATCCATCACGGACGTGCAGTTACTGAATTTGATTTCTTCAATGTTTTTTTGTTATCAAACACCTTGGACACTGACAAAATTGCTATTCAGCAGTGGCTGGACTTCACATACAGACAGTAGTTAGAGAAAGACACTACATCACACAGAATGACTTTGCAGTAGTTTGAGAAGACTTGACAAACGTTGATGAAAACCAAGGGAAGTATTTATTTATTTATAATTTTCACACACGCCAAGGCCTGAATTATGTCATTTATAAGTAACGGCTGGCTTCCGTGCTAGACTTACTGAAAAACACTGACCCCTCTGTTCCTGCTTCTTAATGTAAAACAATTCACAGCCTGGTAATAGCATGTTATTACTTAGGATAGGCAACTGACGCAGTATTATTGATCTAGCAGAAGCAGCAAAGCAGCGCCTCACCTTCCTGTGATCCTTATGTATGTTAAACGTTGATCTCTTTTCATTAGTAAAGACAAGATGCCATGATGAATGAGAAAAAAGCAAAATACATATTTCCCTGGAATTGTTCTTGGCCTAATCAAGATCTGTGCTCTTTTCATCTACCTGTACCATTCCAGGCCTTTTATGCAAGTATCTAGAAACAAAGAATCCACATGCCCCTGTGTGCCCTCTGACCCTGGCTCCCTCGGCAAACAGACACGGATGCTGAGTACCTGAAGATCAAGTAAACATTAGTTTAACAAAAAAAAAAAAAAGGGAAAAAAAAAATTGTGAAATGTAAATATATATATATAACTATTTCAAATTATTAAAATAAACAATGTATGCTCTATGCTGGCAAACATTTATTAACCACAGCTGGAATTTGTCCAAACTAAGCAGCATGCCACTGGGTAAACAGTAACCACATCTCTGCAAACATCCAGCAATTAATTAAGATGTAAACCAAATCAGGTTTTATGGCTCTTTATCTTGTATCTTCTTCTTGTATAAATAAGCTGCTGCTTCTTCTCTTGTATCAAAAACCAGCACAGATCAAGTTGCTCCTAAATTTAAGTCAATGTTGCTTGGAGTTTTTTTAAAGGTTGTGGGTTCTTTCTGAACATAAGAAAAACTCTTTTTTTATTGTAAGGGTGGCCACATGCTGGTACAGGTTGCCCAGAGAGGTTGCAGAGTCTCTGTCCTTGGAGATATGCAAACTCTGACTGGACATGGGCCTGAGCAACCTGCTCTAGGTGACTGTGCTTTGAGCAGGGGGCTGAACTAGATGACCTCCAGAAGTCCCATCCTATCTCAGCTTGGTGACTTAGATACCAACATCTCCTATACAGACCTACAGGTAGTTGTGGCTACCAATCTGAACTTGCTAAGACAGTGGGGGAGGACTATTGCACAGATGTGTGATTTCTTCCTGCTGCACAAATTCTCTTTTCTAGCATACTTCTATTCTTAAGTGTTTTCTGACTTGTTTCTCGGTATACATATGCAATTAGTGGATAAAGATTATTTCTTTAATCAGAAAAACAACTGCTGATGACCTAAAATTATTTCCCTAAAACCACAAAACCAAGTATAGAACATTAGTGTATGCAACGATGAAACTTTACCAAACACAGAACATTACCTTCTCATCACACACTCTGGTGAACAGAAAACTGAACTGTATTAGGAAAAGGTTTTGCATTTACAGTGTCTGAATTAGATAAAAAAAAAGATGTATCTATAACCACTAAAACCAACACTGGACTATTGTGGGGTTTGTTTTGGGTTTTTTTGTTTGTTTGGTTTGGTTTTTTTAAGTATACCATGTTATTTCTGCTATGATAAGAATGTTTATTTTCCAGAAATAAAGCAGGGAATTGAAATGCTGAGTATTCTTGTGACTTAATTCTTGGGTAATCAAGTAAAACACAAACCAACAACCTAGAACTAGAGAGAGAGCTACAGCTTCTACACCAGGCACCAAATCATGAGAGGAGGCAGTATTTTTTAAGCACACACAGGTTTGCTGCATCTGAAGAACAAACAGCAACTCCTTCCCTTCACAGAGATACCTGAAGTCACACTTTTTCCCCATTAAACCAAGAGTCACCCTGTAGGTTGACATACAAGCATGGAGTAAGATGTCAACTTCTTTACCCTGTCAGTGGATTTGAGAAAGAGTGAGAAAGTATTTTAATGAAAAAAGCGCAACGCAACAGCTGCCTTTTGGTAAACAAGATCAGATTAAAAAAAGATTCCCTGTTTCTTTAATGCAGAGTAGGTAGGAAAGTAAAGTGTGCCACAGAAAAAGAACTGTTCATACATCAACTGGGCAGAACTAGGGTTAAAAAAAAAGTAAAATAGTGGGATGATTTTTTATTTTAGATGCTATGCAGTGTTTATACCTGCAGTATAAACCTACCAGTCCCTTCATAAGGCTTCAGGTCAGTCAAAGGCTCAAGCACAGGCTTAACTATTTCAAGGGAGTAGGTGGTTTTGTTTATTATAAGAGAGACCTGTGTTGTCAGGAACTGGTCTTACACAATAGACTCTATAAATTCTTGAAGACTGAAAACCACTAGTATCAGATCTTGAGTTGAACCTCAGAATGCCTTGCACCACCCCGGCTGGAATAGAGCCTTAAAAATCTTTCACAGACCTCTTGAAACAAGTAGATGTTTTGATTAAGTGAGTTTTGCCTGCCTACTCAAGTATGAGAGAACACCAGAGTTATTTTTAAGTGTTTTTACTTGCCTTCTGACCACAGCAGGCTAAATAAAATATGTCAAGAAGTCTAACATACTGTTCCTTGTTAATACCTTCTCTATTTTACTAGAGAGTGCTGCTACAGGAAAATTAGGGTCCACAGCTGTGTATCTTAAGAGAAGCCATCTAGTTGTATCAGGACAGAAAGCAATATTTTTGTCATACCTAAGGCATTTAGAATCATGGAATATTTTGTAAAAGTAGTAGACCAGAAGAAAGGAAAATAATTTTTGAGATATACTCAACATATATAAAAAGATCATAGAGCAAAGTATTTGCATCTCTGAAAGACTGCATAAAGTCTTTTATTTTGGTAGTCTGATATGTACTAAAAAGCAGGTGGTCTGTTTTCAGCACACTTCTAGCAAAACAGCTGTGCAGTAATAAAACAGATCAACACTTTCCATCCTTATCATTCCTTAAACCCACACTAGTGATCAACTGACTTTTTTTGAACAGTTTTCTCCACTCAATGGATTTAAAGCAGCTGCCAGAAAAAGAAAGGCAAGATATAATCAGCTGAGATTACTTTTGTGAGAAGTCTTGCCCACTAGTTTAACCAAATAACAAACTAAAAACTTATAGCACAAAACCAGAGTGTTAAGTGTCACTGAAGTAAAAAAAAGAAGTTTTAAAAGTGACAGAATTTCCTTATTCCTCAGCATTAGTAGAAATTCAAGGGAGAAAACGGTAACAAACTTTTCAAGTCAATTTCCATTTCAGTGAGAGACCTCTTATATTGAGGTCTCATCTCAAACCTCACAGGGTTTGGGGTTTTTTTTCTGTTATCTTCCTGGGAGACTGCTCTACAGCCTCCTACATCTCACTGACTTTTTCCAGTCATTAATTTCAATTCTTGTTTTCCATATTTTCACCCTTTGACTCCTAATCAACAGTTCTATGGAGTACTTTAATTATTACCTTTCTTCCTTTGATATTTGTTGACTTTTATTACTCACACAAAGCCACTTTTAAACCAAGATTTAACTCAGAAAGAGAAACAAAGTTTCTAGTTCCTCTAGCCCTTGGATGACAACCATCTTTTGCAAGCTCCCATCAGTTTTTCTGTGCATAATGAATCCACCATGGGTAGAGCCAACAGCTCCCTAAGTACTTAAGATTGGTGGAGTCACTGTTGCTCCATGACTTCACACCTCAACACATATGATGCAAAACTTTGCTGCTGTATCCTCACTACTCATAAAACAACTGTGAACTGTGCCATTCTCAGCAGTTTCACCATCCGTGCATGTTGGTCTAGCACATTTCTCTCTATAGTACCCAAAATGCACTACATTTAAACAGAGAACTCGTGGTTATCTGTTGAGAAAGGAGAACAAATCAGCACAACCAAAGGGCTGGGAGAGGTTGCCAGGCTAGCAGCCAGTGAGGCTAACCACACCACAGGTGTGCTACTTGGGAAGGACTGTGACACCAGACCTGAAAAGGCAAGACAGAGATGTTGTTTCAACCTTGAAGGGAAAGCTCAATGGCTGAATAATATTGCCACAGACCTATGAAAGGAAAAGTCATCGTATGCATGTCTACTTGCAGGCACGGGTTAGGTTTGAACAGGCGTTATATAGATAATGGGATAAGTGAGAGTGATGGAGCAAGGACTCGGATTTTGCAAGAATATATGTAAGAAGTTGATGAACAAGAGTGTACTAAAATTCAAAGGATATTCCGTGTGGGGCAGAAGAGAGTCATCTGTTTAAATCCAGTTGGTTTTGACTTGGAGCATGGTGGATGAGTGACACTAGTGTCCTCTGAGATGACTCTGACACAGTAAGCACCAAGAGTGGAGCTCCACATAGCCAACACAGTCTCACAGTTTACATATTATCATACAAAGCCAGAAAGGCGGCTTGACTACCCACATACCTCAAGTGCTGCCTCCAGAAGACTGCCAAGTGAAGCAGATTGATGCCACGAGTACTGTATGCCACTTTTACAATATCATATTCCTTTTAATATTACAGGCAAATCTCAGTTTGAGAACCTTCCTCATAACTCCTTGGCCAGATGGAAAAGGTTACACTTTTTGCAAAGTCATGTGAGCTGGAAAGTACTCCATGCAATTAAAAGAGGCACAAAAAGGTTTTCTTTCCCTTCTGAAAAAACAATATTTGCAGAATCTGTTTATAGATTATTGTAAACAAGCTCAGAAATAGAACATAATTGTACTCAGTGTTCCAGTGAAGTTGGACTGCTCTATTTTGCGGTGGTGCTTCCTCTCCGAGAGAGATGCATCGCCTTGCTGATACACTTCAAGCTTCTCTTTCACATGCTCTCAAGACACATCTTACTTGAAGCCCAAAACGCAAAAAACCTGGCTATTCTCCATAAAGAAACTGCCACGTTCCAGACTGCTGCTTCCTTCTGGACCCTTCTCCATGAAAATGCATGATCCAAAACCACGCTGCAGCTGACAGAGGCTTCTGTGGGCTTTTAGCGCACCTCTGAATGCAACAGCACCTGACTCACTCTGAAGGGGGTATTCCTACAAAACCTGGGAAGCCTAGTACTGTACGCTGCCCTGTGCCTGGAGGGTTTATCACGTGGTGTTCACTAGCTCATCTTTCCACAGCCCCCTTCTGTCTTTATGACACAAACCATTTATTTTCATCTTGTACTGCTTCATCAGCTCCTCCATTGAGTACTATAAACTTTTAAGCACCAAATGTGAAATAAAGCAAGTGAACAGATATTTCAAACAGCACATTAACATCTTCATAGTGTTCTCTTCTCCATCTTTTATTTCAAAGTTCACTTTTCACACAATTTCACAAATGAAAACAGCACTTGAAGACAACAGTAGTTGCTGGTCATACCCGGGGGATTCCTGGCTCACGTTTTACAAAGCAACTATTGAAAAAGGAGGCAATACCTGTTGTAAAGTAACAGCTAGAAACGTCCGTGCTAGAAACGTCCACGCTCACTCATTATCAACAGACATTAAATCCCTTTTTTGGGGGGTGAAGAGGTGGAATTGCAAGCAGCTTCCTTCACAGGGTTGAGAGGCCTGAGGCCAAGTTGGAGGCTACGGGGTGGGAAACAGAAGGAAGCCTATTCTTAGTTCTAAATGGAAAAAGACAGCAATGGTGTTTTAAAGTTTTCAGGACAAGGGTGTTTTTTTTCCTGTTTGTTTGGTCTGGTGGTTTTTCTTTGTTTGTTTTTATTTTTTGGGGGGGCTGTGATTTTGCATTTTTTAAAAACTGAAAGGCAATAACAAGATTTAAAACAGGAAACGAGTTATTAAGAACATTTTTCGGAACAAAGTTATTTATCAGATTAAATTCCATTTGTACAATAGGAGGCAGGCTCTCTCCCCGTCTCCTTTGCTCTCAGGCTTCTTACAGTCATAAAAACTGGTACAACTGGTAAGATATGGGCTAGCAAAACAGACAGAAGTGAATATAACTTCTTTTCAAATTATATAAAGCGTGAAACTGTTCTGTCCTTTTTAGCAGTATCGAGCTCCAAACAAGGGAGGAAAGCTCTGTTTGCAATGTGTGTCCTCATTACAACTGCAGTTATTTCTGATATAACCTTCTAGGACAGCTGATGCAAATGCATGTCAAAATCCTCCTCCCCTCAAAATTTATTTTGAAGTTTTCACAGGGGAGCAGGAAGGAACCATCCTGTAAATGCTTTTGATTGACATGATGTCCAAGTTAGTTCTACCTGCAATAGAGTAAAACACCACCTCTCTTACTCTGACAGCACAGTGAGACTTCCTGCGGAAAGGAACAGCCTCATGGTCCTTCTCTCCAGAACTGCTGGGGGCAGGCATGGGGGCAGATGATGTTTTTCATAGGAAGAATCTTACTCAAACATTAAACTTATAAGGCCCTAAGGGAACCAGAGTGCAGGAGCTGATCAGCTTTTTCCAGCACTCTGCCTGACTGGTATAAAATGCTGGTGAACTGATATGCTGCACATATTTGCTGCTTTATCTTGTAGTAGTAGATTTCAGCTGCCTCAGGTCAACTCACAGGAGAGCAGGACGGGAAAGTAATGGTCAAACTTCCCATAAAAACAACCTAGACTTACACTTCAGAAAAGCAGTTTAGTCCACCAGGTTTAGTCCTTTTTGGATGCAAAACAAATGGTTTCTCATGTCCAGGGGCTTTTGTGAGTTATGGTTGGTGGTTTTTTTCCTAAGATATGCCTTCTTGTGTTGGCTTCTCATCATAAGTTTCAATGGATTTATTCAAACTTGTCAATTAACTACATACTTCTATGAAAGCCACACCTGTAGTTGATAATAGTTTGCATTCTTTTTTTTTTTTTCTAAAATACATTGTAAACCACCCAAAATAACAATGTATTTATTTCTGAAAATAAAATTCCTTTGAACATAAGGTGTTTGCCAGCCTTTGATTCCTACATGAATGGTTGTCTTAGGAATACACATTAAATTATACTGACATAGGTTAATTTAAAGTTTCATGAAGTTTAATGCTACTGCTTTCTACGAGGCATTCCTAATATACAGTGCATTCAATATAATGGAAGTGGAGGAAGAACAATACACATAGGGAGCCACCATCTTCTAGCAAAACCCTTATTACATAAGAAGCATATAGGGAAATAGTCACAGTCTGCAGAATTAGACTGTATTTTGAAATGAACGACTCACAGAAAGCTTACTGACCTCCTCTGATTCACTAAGGACTATTTATACTAAAATATTTATCACGTAATTTGAATTAAAACTATTCAGCTTTTTGTGAATAAATTGATCTACAATAGGATAGGTCATGTTTTAACTCTCATGGAAATAGCTGCTGAATTGTTATCAAGGACAATGCAAAACACATTGCTTTCTATAGGGTATTTTGCATTTACTGGAATCTATCAATGTGATGTTGTCAGGCAGAAAAGGGAAGAGCAAGCTGTTTACTCAAGATCTCCTCCACTAAGATACAGCCAGATCACATTAGGGGAGTTGCCAGTTCTTCCTCCAAAGAGTCAAGGATCGTTGTCCAAAAAAGTCAGTCCTTCCAATTCCTGCTGATGATAGATGAATTAGACCCTGCTTCCCTCCTGTCAAAAGACAAAGCTGTCTTGAAATTTTACAGTAGGTGAAAAGTTCAGCTTTCCTGCATTTTATTCTTCCTCTTAGATCCAGATTTGACAAAAATCTTGCAAGAAAAAAGAAAGAGCTTGGAGTGGTTGTTCCACACTTTAACAGTGCAGCCAAGCACACTTCTTGTGTTGACAGTCAATAGGGAATTTGCACGTTCCAACACAAAACTCACGATGTCACTGTTCTTTTTAGATAAAGCTACATGTTCAGTCCTAAATGGAGAAGATTTGTCAAAACACAGATAAAAGGCACCATCAAGACAAATGGAGCTATGGGATCACTCCTGAAAGCCATCCCAGAGCCAAGCTAAGGTGCCACCCCAGAAATATTTAAGAACAAGAAGCCAGAAAAGAAGTTGCATCAGTGCCTCCAGATTATCAAAATGCCATGATGGTTCTCCCTGCTGACAGAAATTCTCATGTTCATGTCCTATCTCAAATTCACTATAGACTTACAATGGCAGATCTCTAGATCTTCAGCCTGTGCCAACAATTGTTTTGGCCATCTCAGTTCAGCACCATTACCTGGTCTATGGAGGTGCTGCTAACTGACCTCAGCCATCTGGAAAAACCCTTTAGCAACTAAAGCGTAACAGCTGAAATTCATCCTTCTGCTGCTTTGCCATTAGCCATACTACAGTATTCTCAACAATTCTCTGAAGCTGCAGTCAGATAGTTCACCTGCATCATCTGGTTTATTTAAATAACAGCAACCAGTATCCAAGTCCTACCTGACGCCTGACAGGAGTTTTGAAATACTAATGATGCAACTGAAGAACAACAAGAGAAGAAATTCAGGGAACTTCATTAATTTGAATCTCAGTCTCAAAATCACAGAATCACAGAATGTTAGGGATTGGAAAGGACCTCAAAAGATCATCTAGTCTAACCCTGGTGTCAGAGCAGGATCACCTACAGTAGGTCACACAGGAACATGTCTAGATAGGTTCTGAATGTCTCCAGAGAAGGAGACTCCACAACCTCTCTGGGCAGCCTGTTCCAGTGCTCTGTCACTCTCACAGTGAAAAAGTTTTTCCTTATGTTTACATGGAACCTCCTATGCTCCAGCTTGTACCCCCTGCACCGTGTCCTACTGTTGGACATGACTGAGAAGAGCCTGACTCCATCTTCCTGACATTCACCCTTTATATATTTATAAACATTAATGAGGTCACCCCTCAGTCTCCTCTTCTCCAAGCTAAAGAGGCCCAGCTCCCTCAGCCTTTCCTCATAAGGGAGATGCTCCACTCCCTTAATCATCTTGGTGGCTCTTCGCTGGACTCTCTCAAGCAGCTCCCTGTCCTTCTTGAACTGTGGGGCCCAGAACTGGACACAATATTCCAGATGTGGCCTCACCAGGGCAGAGTAGAGGGGGAGGAGAACCTCTCTCGACCTACTAACCACACCCCTTCTAATGCACCCCAGGATGCCATTGGCCTTCCTGGCAACAAGGGCACAGGGCTGGCTCATGGTCATCCTGCTGTCCACCAGGACTCCCAGGTCCATTTCCCCTACTCTGCTCTCCAACACGTCTGTCCTCAACCTGTACTGGTACATGGGGTTGTTCTTTCCCAGATGCAAGACTCTACACTTGCCCCTGTTGGATTTCATTAAAATTTCTCCCCACCCAACTCTCCAGCCTGTCCAGGTCTCGCTGAATGGCAGCACAGTCTTCCGGTGTGTCAGCTGCTCCCAGGTAACTATAGACTGGTCAGCCTCACCACCATTACTGGGAACTCCTTCTATTCCTTTTTGAAGACTTGGAGTGACATTTGCTTTCCTCCAGTCCTCAGGCACCTTTCCTGTTCCCCACAACTTACCAAAGATGACAGAGTGACCTAGCAATGACTTCAGCCAGTTCCCTCAGTACCCATGGATGCACCCCATTGGGACCCATAGATTTATGGATGTCCAGATTGCTTAATGGATCCCTAACCCAGTCCTCATCAACTGAGGCAAACTCCTCCATTGTCCTGACTCCCTCTGGGGCCTCAGGGGTCCGGGGCTCCTCAGGAAATCTCCAGCAGTGTAGACAGAGACAAAGAGGGCATTCAGTAACTCTGCCTTCTTTGTCTCCTCTGTCACCAGGGCACCCACCCTACTCTGCAGTGGGCCTACATTGCCTCTAGTGTTGGCTTAGTCTGCAGTGTATTTGAAGAAGCTCTTTCTGTTGTCCTTGACCCCTCTGGCAAGGTTTAATTCCAAGGAGGCCTGAGCTTTCCTAGTTGCCTCCCTACATCCTCTGACAACAGCCTTATATTCCTCCCAAGTGACCAGCCTCTCCTTCCATGATCTTCAGACCTTCTTCTTCCACTTGAGTTTGCCCAGCAGTTCCCTGTTTAACCATGTGGGCCTCCTGGCTCCCTTTATTTCATTGGGACGTTCTGATCTTGAGCTTGGAAGAAGCAGTCCCTGAATGTTAACCAACTATCTTGGGCTCCCTCACCATCTAGCACCCTATCCCATGGGATTTCCCCTAGCAATCGCTTGAAAAAGGCCAAAGTTGGCCCTTCTGAAGTCGAGGGTTGTGATCCTGCTTGGTATTCTGTTCCTACCACACAAGATCTGAACTCCACCAAGGCTGCCCTCAACCTTTACTGCTTCAACCAGACCCTCCTTGTTAGTGAGGATGAGATCCAGCATCACTCCCTTCCTAGTTGGTTCATCCACCATTTGCATCAAGAAGTTGTCATTGATGCACTGGAGGAACCTCCTGGACGGCGAATGGCTGGCTGTGTAGGCATGCCAGCAAATATCTGGGTAGTTAAAATCCCCCATGAGAACCAGGGCTGTGATTGTGAGGCTGCTCTCAGCTGTCTGTAGAAGGCCTCATCAACTTCCTCATCTTGATCAGGTGGCCTGTAATAGACACCCACAACAGTATCACCCATGCTAGCATGCCCCCTAATTCACGCCCACAAACTCTCAACTCACCCCTCATCGCCCCTGGACGGAACTCAACACATTCTAATTGCTCTCTCATGTAAAGAACAATTCCATTCTACTTCTCCCTATGTAAGAAAGAAATGCAGGAAAAAAAGAAAAAAAAAAAATTACAGCATGGAAAAGAGACAGTGCCAGATTGATTGAAAATGGAAGGTATTCTCAAGATATTTGTTAAAACAGTAATGATGTTCTTCCATCACTGCAGAGTAAGCTAGCTGTACCAAAGGGGGAAAAAAAATTAGAAATCACCAAACAGATGTTGCCTCAGTGCCTTTCTAAACAAAGTGTCTGCATGATAGTGCAATATATGCAGAACTGTAAGAAATTTTTTAAAAATACCAATAAGATTGTATGCAAAAACTTTCAGTAATACATGTTGGCCAATGATCGTGAACATCTCGAGCTCCTACAATTTATTTGTACTACCACTTAATAAACATCAAACTTGATGCACATCGTACTTTATTTAGCTGCATGTTATAACAATACACACACAAAAATTCAGAATCTGCTCTCTCTTTCCAGGGTTATGAAACTGCTATTTTAAGCCTACCCAGTCTCTTCCAACAGTAAATCTTCCGTTATTCCTTTTTGTTCTTCCACTCTCGCCCACAGTTAAGGCCAGGTTTCTTCAGAAAATGGTAAATCAGAAGAACAACTACCAGACACTGAATTGCAACTGAGCTGGGTAGTTCGTGCTGTCTCACCTCTTTCAGAGTGACTGAGTTCTGACCTCCACAATATTTCCAACGTATTTTATATTTAAACCCTTATGCACTGAGGAAACTCAAAAGGGAATGGTGAGTATTTAACATTTCTACAACACAGATGTCAGACTTACAGGATCTCCATGAGGAGCTGGAGGGGGATACAAGAATGATGCTCTATGGGACACACTAATAGACTAGCTGGGGGAAAGTAGTAAGAAGGGAAGGAAAAAAAGATTTCAAGGAAAGACTCCTTTTAATGCCAACTTCTTACCCCCAAGATTCTGTGAGCAGTAGGAACTACTAGTATTTCAGCCATACCTAATATATGAGTGGAGTGGGCCTCTTTGTGTTGGTTTTTGGTTTTGTTTTGTTTCAAACATACATGAAAGCACTATCAAGTCTTTAGAAATACCAGAGAAAAATGCTGCCTAAATTATAAAAACCTACAATAAAGAATTTTGAATATGATTCTGCACTTTAAAAACAAAACAGCATGAGCCCCATGAACTGTGTTCGCATATAAAAGAACATTTTTCTTAAGTCTACAAAAGTCAGCCTCTGATGTCTGCATGTCAAATGGAAATGTCAGTTACTTCCATAGAATGCTAAATCCTACAGGTTATATTCCAGTGGGGCTTACCCAAAATCTGAAATTCCAGCACGTATTTTTGGTTCAGGTTCTGGGTAACTACCATGAGAGCTTTAAAGACAGGCCTCTTGTACATAATAATCTAAAACTCCAAAGCACTTCTACAAATCTCCTTTTCCATGGCTTGCATTTGAGGAGATTGGAAGCTATAAAAAGGTCCAAAGAAACAAAACCAGCATGAAACATTTAGTGTTAACCATCCAAATTTCCATGACAACGGCTTCAGTGAGCTCACCTCATTGGTACTACAGCAGCCGACCAACAGTCCAGTAAATGTAGAGAGGCAACTGTTAAGATCTAATAAAAATAAGATATTTGGTTACAGAGCTCCTTGAAATAAACACACAAAACCCCCAAAATGTTTGATTGAAAAAGAAAGTGGCTATTTAGTTCAGCTCAGCTTTGCCATTTTCAATAGCTGGGAGCATACCTTGAAAGTATGTGCAAGCAGTCGCTTCTCCCCAAACCTGCAATTGCACAGGGTATTTGTACCTGAAAATCCTGTTTGGTTACTGCATATCAAAGGTTCCCCCTGGAAAAAATATGAGGTTTTTTATTACAGTGATGATGCTGTAAAGGCAGAAAGAAAAGCATTCATGTCCAAAGCCAGCAACTTCTGAGATGGGAAGAAGCTTCCAGATATTTCAGACAAGATGAAGTTTTGTTTTGTTTTTATTGAACATGACCATCAATATGTGTGCTTACATGCACACTGCCCTGAGAACTGAAGGCAATACATGTTTTTACTCTCTCTTGACAGTGCTTCAGTTAGTGACAGACAGACAGGCTCACAGAAACCCTGGACAAGCTCTTCAGGCCTGAAATTCTCAGAGAAGTAGCCAAAAGGTTAACATCCCAAGAAAACAAGAATTCCCCAATGGGCCCCCATTCCTTCATCAGAGCCATCTACCGGAAAGCTGTGCATGTGTGCTTGGTCCAGCTTCTCTAACTGGACTCTCAACTATTATACAGGTAGGACTACTTCACCATTTTAATTTGAACCAGGAACGTGTTTGAGATTGGATTCTCCCCATCCACCTCTTGTGCGACAGACAGCACTGTGGAGCTTTCTCAAAAGTGCCTGAACTGACATCCACTTAAATACAACTAAACCTTCATTTTGCAACGCATTTCACCACAAACAGGCATTCAGTTCACAGCACCAAATTAAGGCTAGTCCAAAGTAAAACCCACTTCTCTGAACCAGGTAGACAACCTGTGCTCAGCACCAGCAGCTTCCCTTGAATAAATCTGTTGCTGTATGCTGCTTGCTAACGTAGATGCAACCTACAAGTGATTTCATCCAGGCTACTCGCAGCTTTCACACACCCGGAGAGCTGAGCTGGGAATGCTGGCCTGGCCTTCTGGGAACTTGCAGACACAAGAGAAAAGAGGTAGCAGAAACCCAGTCGTCATGCTCTAGCCCACCTCAACAGGTGCCTGAACCTCCCTCTTGCTTTTCAGTAAGCAAACCATGTTTTTCAGAAAGACATTACTTTAAATCTCTCCTATGAAAATTTTCTATTTATACATTAATTCAGCTCAGGATTTGTTATTGCAACTTGGATAAAAAGTAAGAATAACTGAAAATAATTCAGATACAACTCAGTACAAATAACTCGGTGATAAAACCAATACACAGTGGTTAATGTCATTCCTTGCCCCAGCTTCTGCTGAGTTCCAGCTGCTCTTCCCATCTCTACTGCCTTACCTCCCCATACAAATCAGTAAGCAAGTTTCTATTTGGGCATGTCTCTTGACATATTTTATGTATCTTTACTGATAGGTGAAATACTAACAAAACTGAGGATGAGATATTTTTCTTTCTCAGTCATTGCCATCCATGAGTATTTCAGCTTGAACAGTTAAGCTGTAAAGGCTTCTAATTTAAATATATATATACATATAAGCAAGCTATAATTTAATTTACAGTGTTTCTATTGAAGATTTACTTGCTAAGTCACTAGTCACCCTCTGTACACCATGTACAAGCTCAGCTCCTTCAACTTTAAGAAGTCCTTTAAACCATTTTATTTTAAAATCCTAAGTATTTATTAGTTGGCATAGTAAAAATGTTCTAACATCCCCTTAAAGTAGAGGTTTCTCAGAAATGCTGCAGCTTCTATATTCAGGATTATGGGAAATTACAAACTGGAATTGTCTTGCTGATCTCTGAAGAAAGAAAGAGGTGCTTTGCTCAACTATTCCCTTAAAGGTATTTCTACTTGGGGAACCCAGAGCCAAACTGCTGCTTTTGTGTTCTCAGAAACACCTCTAGCGCACATGAAAGACTGTTTTATTATAGCAGCCTTCCAAAAAAGCAGGTTATGATGTAAAACAGTATTTTAGATCATCAAATGTAAAACAAATAAAGCTAAACTGCAGTGCCCCATACATATATGCATAGCAAAAATCCAACCAAACCCTTTGTTGTACCCCCCATCTCTGATGGGAGCTGCAGTTCTCCCTGATCCTGTAAGCTTTACTAATACTTTTGCTATTGGTTTGGCCCAAAACATCTTAACCACATGAAGACAGTTAGTAGCACCGATTTCCAGAGAGCTTTTCAGCAAAGGAAAGCACTCAGTTTTTGGCTGGAGCCTAAAAGTTCTGTTTTGAATTGCAGAGGGCAGGACCTGAGCAAAACAGCAAGCTCAGATACCCTGTCAGGTTTGGCTTGTTGTTAAATCTGAAGGTCGACATGGACCTGAAAGTAGATACTCATAAGAAATTAATTCAGAGGGGCATAAATGATTCAAGAGAAAAACCTTGTTAAGCTGCAATCTACATGGCCGGGAATTTCATTATGGAAAGCCCTACTCCTTACTAAGCACCTGTAATGTACCTTACAAATGCAGAGGACGCTGCCCTACTACATCTGCCCAGCCCCATAAAAGCTGTGCGAGCCAGACTCTATTATGGCCCTCTCCCATTGAACCAGGATGTCTAAGTAGAGCGGGTGCAATTCAGGCGTGGCAAGCAGAAAAATAAATGGAAGGATGAAGAATAAAAGTGAACAGCTCCAAAGGGAACATAATTGCTGAGTAACAGAGGGGTTTCACCACAGGACTGACTTCATTTCAAATGCTGAGCGCATATTCCTTGGTCATCGCCCAGACCCCTGCGGGGGAAGGTGGGGAGTGACTGGCATGCAGAAAACCGCGCGTTTCAACTGCTCGGCATCTTGTGATAATCTGCCCTTATCTGAAAGCTGTCAATTGGTAACGTTTTTTCCATAAACAAAAACTGACCTGGAGAAAACACTGAGCAGCAATGCAGTGTTCTCCAACAGGGGCATTGTGCAAACTTGGGCACAAAACCCAGCTCCAGCAGAAATCTGAACTTTCTCTTTGCTGTGTTGCCGGCATCCAGCCCGAGACAAGCGAGGGTCTGTCCCTCCAGCCCTACCCGCAGCGTCACTGGCTTCAAGGAGATTCGGCTACAAGCGAAGCTGCGGCATTTCAGCCTTCCCCCCCCAATGATTCCCAATTCTTCCCCAACACTAGTTCTCTGTTAACTCTCTGATTCTTGATACAGCATCCAAGTATTCAAACTCATTTATAAATGCACTAGCACAAACAAGGGTAGTACACTACAGGATGCCACCACCATTTAGTCACCTCCCCACATAATTTACCATTTAGGTTTAAAAGTAAGACAGGCTTGATGAACTTCAAGGTTTATTGGGCTTTAGACAGTGTTAAATGCCTGGTTATGAGGGCACCTTGAAGAGACCAAATGCAGATTCATTTGGCCAAAATGCTAGTCACTCAGTAGGGGATTAAAGGTGCCCAGAGGTGCTCAAGTTTGTTGGAAGCTGTGAGGAACAAAGGAAAGAGGCACATCAGTACAGCTACAACAAAAATTTATTATAAATGAGAGTGATATACCCTAAAACAGACCAGGAAAAGAGCCAAGATTGCCCTTTCAGAACACTCTTACAAAGGGCGGAAAAAAAAAGGAGCCGGGGACTTCTCAGGCTTTCTGATTTTCAGTCTATCATTCCTTCTTCTTCTCTTACAGAAGGTAAATCAATTTAATTTGTAGCTTCTGACCTAAACTAAGTAGATTATTACTCCCACACATTCTCTCAAGAGGTGTACTAGGCACTCTATGATTTAGAAAATGGCAGAAATAACAGCAAAACATCAGCAAAATCAATTCTAACACAGCACATTAAGATATATTAGGATTCCAAGAAAATTAAGTGGCATTACCGATATCATAATTAGTACTTCAGTAATGCTTCATGGTACAAGACAAGTAGCCAAGCCTTGCTGCACTGAATAGTATAGAAACACTATTTTTTGCCTTGAGAGCTTCCCAAACTGAAGAAAGCTCACAGACAATTCTGACTCAGCAGTCCTTTAGGAAAAAAATCAACCAACCAAGCTACTTCTTGCTTTGCTATTGGGGATTTCAGAGCGTCTATTGTGAATATACCCTAAAAATCTGATCTTCAGGGCAGAAGAAATTCAATCAGCTTCTCAGTCCAAGGTCAGCCCAGACAGCTGATGACTTGTACATTGTAAACCCACCCTTCTCTGCTAGTGCTGGTGGCCCACTCTCAGAGGTTCCTTGGGCTGCAGCAAGAAATCCTGCTGCCCTCAGTTCCTCTCAGGAGGAAACCGGGAGCATCCCCTTCCCACCTGGTGTCCTGCAGGTTGGAGGCAGCTGACCAGGGTTGATTGATCTATACCAGCAGAATCATTATAGAAGACGACTTGATTTAAATAATGTAACCTTGCTTTGCATTTTACCTTAGTTATTTTCTTTACTGATTCCTTGTTGGTTTATAATACTTTACAAAAAACAAGCTGAAGCTAAACTCAGCTTTTATATTCTACATGGTACTCTCTGTTTGTAACTAGAAAGGCACACTATGTATAAATTGCTTAACTAGCTGAGAATCTGAGGACACATTTACTCAAATTCTCTGTTTACACAATTTATTACACTAAGAACCGTTTCTTACTTCCTATTTATTCAGCAATCAATTATTTAAATTCAAGTCTCTGTCAAGATGCTTCTGAATAGAAACTTGCATTGCAAAATGTTGTAGACAACTTACACTGAACTTGGGCTTTTTTACTTAAACTAAAGCTGTATTAAATATGATTGAAACAGAAATAAAATTACAACTATATTACAACTATTAAAACAACTATCACTGTACTATTATCTCCTACTAATGAATTAATGATGTGCAAGTACACAATAAATCAGTAAAAATCTGCATTTCTATCTATGTTTTTTAATTTGCAGACTGAAAGCTTTGATGTTTTTCAACTCCAAAATTGTTTCTTTACTTTTAGTAACAGTTGTTGCAGTGAAATAAACTGAATATAGATTAAGATATATCTGTGTACCTACAAAAGTGACTGTATTGTCTACCCACAAGTTAGTTGACACTTTCAACAGAAACTATGTTTTAAGGTGCTTAGACAAAGGTTTCTCTGAAGTCAGTTGTCTGACTTTGTATAAAACCATGCAGGAAAAACAGGTATAACTATTCTTTTTTATTTAAATAATTTTAGGAGACTAAAACAAGTCAGTACTTCAGAATTCATTACCAACCTAGTCATCATTCAAGTGGTTTAGCCAGCACCCATATAGCTAATGCGGGCAACACCAACCCACATAAGACTCAAGCCAGGCTTTATCCTCCAGCCCAAAATGGGCACCGCAACCTGGCCTGGCAGCACCCCAAAATTCATCCCCATGTAGGTAGGACACAAGCTGGGTATAACAGCACATAAAAACCTGTGAGAAAGACAGATTAAGAGGTAATGTTTATACAAACACTAGGGTCCAACTTTATAGTATATGGGAGTAAATTACTTCACTTGAAAGTATCTGCGGGCCTGGGGACTTAGCTGGTGAAACTAAGCACTTATGTTACCGGATGGGGGTGAGGGGTACTCAGTTTTAAGTAACAGCTGCAGGGGGACGGCTTTGTTTTAAGGGAGGTAGTTTCCTCCCCCCACACCATGCAGTCCTTCCCTGCTCTGGAACAGGCCACCATCTTATAAAAACTGCCGTGTTGAAAGCCTACAGCAGTAGGTCCTACATTTTCACTGATCAGATTTTGGCAGGCAGGAAAGCTTTCTCTGTTAATAAGCCTCATTTTACATTTCTAAATGCACTGCTTTGCTTTCCCTCACAAATTAGTGCTGATGACTAACGGCCATCAAAAGAATAAAACCAAACACTTGCAAGGAACCAGCACTGCAATAATTAGTTCTGAAAGCCCAGAAAGCGCTCCCGAAAGCACAGTTAGATGTGTGTTTCTGCAAGAGCTTCTGTTACGCTCTCTAGAAATGTAGCCAAGTCTGTGCTACAAGTTCTGCCTTGTACCTCCTCCAAGACTAACTCTTCTCTAACTACCTGCTTTGTCCAGCTGACAAGGGGGGGGAATGGGCCCCACCCCCCTCGGTGTCATCCTGAAGCATCACTCATTTTTGACAGCAGACAGATTGGCACATATGTAAGATCCAGCATGGAAATCAGCAGGTATCATTCCCTCAGATAAAACAGCACATCTGGCCTCACATTACCCTCAAGACAGAGACACAGCGATGACAGGAGAAGGAACTGCTTTAACAAGAGCCCCACCTGGTACCCTTTTAAAGAGTGAAAAAAAGACAGGCAGGAAGAGGAAAGGATAAATTTCTATTTTTCAGGGCATGGCTAATATTAACCAGGCTCCTTTTAAGACAGAATAAGAGCAAATTCTTCCATCTGAAAATCTGAATGAACCTAACAGAGTCACACATCAAACACCTTCCTCTTACCATCTTCCCAGGGTAGGTATTTCACCTGTTACATATCCAGGAAGAGGAATCATAACAGCAATTAAGCAACTGCCCATTTACACCTGGCAAAACAGAAGGGAGAAACATGGTTTTTGTAGTCTGCCTAGCAGACTAAACTGCCTGTTAGTTTAACTTCAAGATAGTTTTGTTTCGTTTTGTTTTGATTTCCCAGCTAATTCATCCAAGGAACCTGTCATACAGCTCTGCTTCACCCTCTTGTCCTCCTCGGCGCTTTCTACTCTGCCTCATGACAGAGGTAATTTTAAATTCAGAAGACTGTTAGTTCAGGAATTTTTTATTTTTTTTAAACATCAGCTCAAAACTATATTCTGGATTTCTTTAACCATCACTACTGCTTTGCATCCATATGTAGTTTCACAGTTAAGAGTGGGAGCTCTTACCGAAGCCCTAGGTACACAGACGTGGAAGCCAGTACATGACACACAATGTCAAACGCCTAAGCTCCTCATTAAGAGCTAGCTTACTGCCCGTCATAAACTCCGAGTATGACAAAAACTAGGAAAAAGTCCAAAACCAACAGTGGGAGTGCTGCTACACAGACTGCAGCGCACACGAGAAGTGTCAGACTTGAGCAGGCAGTAAGACCACACCTTCCGTGCAGTTTTAGCCGCAGCTCTCCAACTCTACAGACACGCAGCAAGGCCGGACAGCCGGCCAGCGCTGCAGCTTCCGTCTGGACCCCTCAGCCCGAGCCCCGAGGTGTGCCGGTTTCCTTTACTGTTCCCCTTGAGCGCTTCTCCCTTTCCCCGGCTGAACAATACAGCGCGGCTCCGCTCCCTCCCCAGAGCGGGCTGACTTGCCTGGAACTCAAACGCGAACATCTGCGAACTCTTAGGCTGGACTTTCTTTCCCGAGAGCGGGGAACGGCGGGCGCGGCGCCGCCTACCTTGGCCACCCAGCTGAACAATGGGGACATCCTACGAGCTCCGCCGCGGCGGCCGGCGGCGATCCCCGGCTCCGGCCGCTCCTCCGCCTCTCCCCCCTGCGTCCTGCCTGCCGCTCCTACCGCCTCATGCGCCGGGATACGAGCCGGCCCGCCCGGCCTCGCAAAGTTTCCCGGCCGCCTACGGGCGCCGGCCGGCGGGACCGCGAGTTCGCCGTGCCGGGGAGGCTGCCCGCGGCGGCGCCGACTGCCGATGCGGCGCTGCGGGCCGGGAAGGGAAGGGACAAGAAAGGAAAGGAAGGGCCGGACCGGGGGCCGGGGCCGTGTCCCGCCCCCGCCGCGCTCCGCCTCCGCCGGGGCACCCCGCGCCGGGCTGCGGCCGCCCGACGCCGGGAAGGCGGGAAGCAAGCGAGCTCGCCCGAAAACGCAGGCGACTGCCTGCTACCTCACTGCGTGGCCCTTTTGCGTAACTCAGCGCAAAAGACAGGATTTGCTACTATTAAAAATAAATTAAAAAAGAAACCCCACGCGGTCCATGTAAGTTTCTGGGAATACGCTGGCATCAGAGCCGTGCTTAACACCAACAGACCAAACAGAAAATCGTCCCTTCGAACCCACGGCGTTACACTTCCCCACCGGCGCGCCGTTCCTGTTAGCTAATGGCATTTGCCATCGCACGCTAGCAGCAATATGCCCAGAAATAAGCTGTTGAAGAGCAAAATTAAAAACCAGTGTGGCACAAGGCAATAGTATGCATGTTTCCGGCAGGTCAAGGGATGCTACCTGCCACCCGGACAGGAAAGGTGTTCACTCCTGTTGTCACTCTGGCTGGGCTGCCTGTGAACACACATCCCTACTCAGCGGCTGTGGGGCTGCCTGAAAACAACTCATTTTCCTCAGTTTGGACGAAGGGCACAGAACTAGGTAAAAAAGGCTTAGATTTCACAGTGTGGTGGCTTCACACCCAAATAACCCATTGGGCCCAAAACAAAAATCTCTTTATTTTCCATCACCTCACAGAAATGAAGAACTAGACTTGCAAAATTGTTACAGGAAAACATAGGGGTCTGTGCATAGAATCACAGAACGGCTTGGAAAGGACCTTAAGGACCATCTAGTTCCAACCCCCCTGCTGGGGGTTGCCAATCAGTAGATCAGGCTGCCCAGGGCCCCATCCAACCTGGCCTTGAATGTCTCCAGGAATGGGGCATACACAACTTCTCCGGGCAACCTCTTCCAGTGCCTCACCACCCTCTGGGTGAAAAATTTCCTCCTAATATCTAACCTTAATCTCCTCTCTCTTAGTTTAAAGCCATTTCCCCTTGTCCTATCACTATCTGCCCACGTAAAAAGTCGCTCTCTCTCCTATTTATAAGCTCCCTTCAAATACTGGAAGGCTGCAATGAGGTTTCCCCAGAGCCTCCTCTTCCCCAAGACAAACAAGCCCAGCTCCCTCAATCTCTTCATCAGAGAGGTGCTCCAGCACTCTGATCATCTTCATGGTTCTCCTCTGGACCCACTCCAACAGCTCTACGGTGCTCCAGCACTCTGATCATCTTCATGGTTCTCCTCTGGACCCACTCCAACAGCTCTACATCTTTCTGGTGTTGGGGCTCCAGGCTGGGATGCAATACTTCAGATGGGGCCTCACAAGGGCAGAGTAGAGGGAGATGATCACCTCCTTCACCCTGCTGGCTACCACTCATTTCATGCAGCCCAGGTTACAGTTGGTCTTCTGGGCTGCAATTGCACGCTGCTGGCTCATGTCAAGCTTCTTGTCCATCAAGACTCCCAAGTTCTTCTCAGCAGGGCTGCTCTCAATGAGTTCTTCTCTCAGTCTGTACACACACCTGGGATCGCCCCGACCCAAGCGCACAACTCTGCACTTGCCCCTGTTGAATCTCATTAGGTTCTTGTGGGCCTACTTTTCAAGCCTCTCTAGGTCCCTCTGGATGGCATTTCTTCCATCTACTGTACCAACTGCACCACTCAGCTTGGTGTCATCAAACACTGCTCTGCAATTCTTCCCAATAAAACTCAACTGCTTAAAGTTAGATGTAAAAGTGCCAAATTCAACTCTGCACTTTGAGCAAAGACCCTCACCAAGCCAGTCACCCCACTGGGAGACTGTCCTGCATGTGCTTGCACTTGCACACTCAGGCTGAAGGAATAATCTCTGGGTTTAGAGCCGATGCTGTCCCACTCATCTAAACTATTAAAAAGCCACTGGAACACAAGAATGACACTCAGGCACAGTGTCTGGGGAGAAGCAGAGCCAATCTCACACCTCACTGAGGCAGAAAAGGGGCTGGTTTTTTGGCCTCTGCCCCAGACTGCATGGTCCTGCAGCCCTGGGCTTGGTTCACACAAAGCAAAGGAGGCAGCCCCCGAGAGAGGTTAGAGCCCACCTCCTAATGCTGCACTGGCAAGCCTCGTAACACTATCCCTGTGTGTGAGAATGGGACATGGTGGGCTGAGGGGGCAACACAAAAGCAGTTCTTCTCAGGTCATACCTGCAGCATCTCCAATACCTAAGCATGACACTTCCATCCACTTCCTCCTGAGGAACAGAGAATCACAAAACAACAAAGCAGAATGCAGATGCAGAACAGTAACACCCACCCAGAAAAGATGGCACGAAACAAAGGACTGTGCCGGTGAAGCAGGATGTCTCTGTCATGGCCAACACATTGCTGATAGTCTGAGAATGGAGGTATCTGACTGGTGGATGTGTGAGCTTGTGCATGTCAGTGCACACCCAGCCCTGGCCCAGCTTGGCAGCACCGTGGCCCAGCTGAGCTGGCGGTGGTGGGACTGGAAAAATCTACTGCTACTGGATGTTAGCACTCCCTAACTAAGTACTAGTTTACCCATCTTAAAATTAAGACTTGACCAGTTTAATTGTCTTGCTCCAAGACACACAGGTAATCAGGGGAAGAAATTTTCAGGAGAAGAATCGTTTTCCTGAGCGGCATTTGCCAGGGAGCCACAAAACACTAATGAATATGAGCTAAGAAACCAGCATACAGCTTACCTGGGGTGACCTTCTCATGGTTGGAGAGCTCAAAGCCTGACTGGACCTTGTTTCTAATCAACTTACAACTTACTGTACAGTTTCTGGAATTAAAACCATAACAAAAATATTGCATGTTTTCATAAAAAATAATAGAGATCCATTTTCTAATAGTTCTGCAGGTTAAAGTAGAGGTGATTCACAAGAATGGCCAACAGCTCATTCTGTCATTACACTAGTGGCCATGGGCAGTTTGACTGCATGGATGCTCTTAGCCATAAGACCAATAAATGACAAGATATGAGCAACACTCCCTCTGGTGGTGGTCTCTAAAGGATTATTGGCATGATAGAGGGAAAAAAATTTCACTGCTGCTACTGTTAGAGCTATGGTATAGAGCATATACATGAAAAAATGACATCTGTTCTCAGGGCTTTAAACTATGCACCTTACAGGAACACTAGAAGTATGACCATTTGAAGTACAGCACTGGGCCTGCTTTCATTTCATAGAGCAACTGAGGGCAAAAGCAAGGCAGAAAGTTCCACACTGTATGTTGCCTACAGTTGTACAGTGTATCCACTATTTGGTGGTAGCATTAGTGTTGCATTTCTCTTAAACTGACTGTGAACAATATTATTTCTAAATAATTATTTTTTCTCTTTCTCTGCGGAGATCCTTCCTGCTGGGGAGTTTTTCCAGCTCCCCGTTCCTGACTGGCACCTTTCCACAGTTCTAAACTAACAATACACACATCTCCTCTGAGTCCACATTAAACACTGGTGTCAGTCAGGAGATCTGGCTTCTTGCCCTGACTGCAACTCAGAGAGACATCCCCAGTGTGTCTATACACACTATTTAGCTTCTAAACCTGTTGCATGCAATTGTTATAGTGATGTTTGTATAATTTTAAATGCACTCTGAAACCTTCTACACGCTTCTCTAGGACTAGGAGGAAGAGTGGTCTTGTGGTGAAGACACTGAATTAGGAGATAGAGTAACAGAATGAATTCCAACTTCTGCTGTTAATGTGACTTTCAGGCATGCCACTTCACCACTCACTCTGCTTTAGTTCATCTATTAAATGGAGACGATATCTGCCAGCCTTGAAGGAAGAAGGAGTGGGCACACTCATTGCCATTTGGAAACAGCTGGCAGCTAGGCTTAAGTGTTCAGATATAAAAATGTTTGGTAATGCATGGAATTCTTCAGTGTAAATGAAAAGACTGCTGTGTTGTTCACCTTCTAAAAAAAGATAGCTTTAGCAATGTAGTAGGAACAATAACTGCATTCATTTTTCAGGATGTTCAACTAAACATTCATTTTTCAGGATGTTTCTAAAAACAGAACCTCTGTATTTTTCTATTTTAAGTTTGGCTTGTGCAAATAACTGTCTCTCCAAAAAAACTATATATCCATTTTGGGTAAATGGAAAAATTCAGGGCCAGGGAATAACATCTGTACTGCATAAACAGTAAGTAGCACTTGACACCACCTTATCTAAGTGTATGATCTTTTAAAAAACAAAACAAAACCCTCATTCCTATGAATTGTTCCATGTTATCATGGAAAATATTAGCAAGATATTTGTGGCTGTTTTTAAAATAGTAGCAATTAAAATACTTCAAAGCCACAACTTAAAGCTTACATTGCCAGAAAGATGATCTTTCAGTTTTACAGATGTCCTTCATAGATTTGCACATACACAACCCCCTCCCACCACTTCTCCTCCAACAAAGCTCTCTGCGTTAAAAGAAACCATTTGGAGATAAGGAGAGAGATGTGAGATTTAAAGAAATATTAAGAAGAAAGGAGACTGCAGTCAACCTTTTAACTCAAAAGAAAAGCATTTTCTGACTCATTCTCCTCTGATTTCAGCTTTCTTTAGGTTTAATGGCTGTAAATATTTTTTCAAGTCTTCAGTGTATGTCACCATAGAATGAAGTCTCAGAATAAGTTGCATTAAGGGTATAGCCACAACTGTATTACCTGAGAACTGATCCCTCCTGTTGCCTTTATGTTGACTCTGGTAGTGGTTTTACAGCAGATCCCATTCCCTTTTGAAGCTTTTTCCTCTGAATTGTGCTTAAACTTGTTTCAGCAGCTCTTCTTCTCATGAATTATCTGTTCTGCCCACATTCACTATTACAAGCTTCATTTCTCTCTTCTCTGTACACAAGGTAGTCTTTGTAAATTGCATTGAAAAAATGCAACAAAAGAATATGCCTGCCAGTAATTACCAGGATCCATTATTTGGTTTTTGCTTAACACCCACTATTTTTATCCTTCATTACTTAGCTTTCACTGTTCATTAGGATTTCCCCGAGTCTTGTCTCATCCTTTCCCACTGAAGGAAAAGAGCAATGAAATTCTCTCCATTTCATCCTATCCAAAGACTCAATCAAGCCTGACTAACTGGCTTCTGAAAAGATACCGTGGTCAAGAAAAAGAGTGAGCTTTGTTACTTCTTTTTGCTAAATTATAAGCAAACTTATTTTTTCTCAGTACAAAATAAAATAAAAGCTAAATTATAAAACCAAACTACCTTACCAAACACAGTCTGCATGAACACTCTGATGAGAAACAGCGAGACCTGCCAGCTAACCACTGACCAGCAGTGGCTGTTCTCTTAGCACAAAGTGCATAGGAGCCCACTGCCCTAAGCTGGACATCCATGCTAAAGATGAAATCCAGCGCTCACCAAAGTAACTGGCATTACTTTCTTAGTGGTTTCCAGATACCCAGTGGAAACAGAAATGACAATGTTTTTGGCAATCTTACTTTTACTGTTAGTGAGTTAAAAATGCAGACTGATGTGTTTTGGCTATCTCTAACCAGTAGCAAATACGAAAAACACAGGACACTGGGCCAGTGCCCAGAGATAACATGCAATTCACTCCCTGTGTGGCAGGCAGAAGAGAACAATTCCTCAACAGAGTGATGAGCACTGACTCAGCAGTGGAGCCTCTTCCAACCTCTCCTGTAGTTTTTAGCTTTTATATGATTATCTTTTCAGACACAAAATTTGTAACTGCTAACATGCTTTGATTAGTATTTCCCACTCAGGAAAGCAGCGTTGGTGATGGGTTACCCATCCTCTTCCCTACCAGCAGTATCCATCCTCTCTCCAACAGTGTCAGAGCATAAGAAGGTTACCATGTGCTGAGGCTCATTTAGGATCCTGGATCTCAACGAGAGAACTGAGGGAAGGAGGGATCTGTGAAGGGAATTTTGATCCTACACCTTGTAGGAGAGAAGCACAAGATCCCATGGGCCATGTTGCTCAGTTGACAGTGGAATGAAGTCCTCTGTGGGCAACTGCTGTCCTGCGGGTAAGGTCAGATCAACTAGAGAGAGATCATGAGAGTATTAGATGATAAAATGCACCATGAAGTTGAAGTAGCTTTCCTAGTTGCTACCATTATTTTAAGATTCTTCCTTGTAGGTCTGTTTTGGACAAAGAAGTCTTCAGATGGTCCTTTTTCCTTGGAAAAGATCTTTCTTGAGAAAATGGCTTTTTTTTTTCTCATCCCCTATTATAAGGCAGTTCTGAGTGACAGAAGATGCTGAGCTGACCAGATATCTTGAATGGAACAGATCATCTCTTAGCATTTGATTCAGAAAGTTCAGAGCAGAAAAGTTTTGGTGAAGTCCTTAATCAAACAAGGGACTGGAGAAAATACTGCTCATGGAATGAAGAAATCATCATCCTGTAAGGATGAGAATGTTACAGAGAATGTAAAACCAGAGTAAAGTAGCTTTACCTTCAATACCTGAAGATGGCTACAGGAGGAAAAGCTGATAAGAGGACACTTTTAGATGCACTGCATCTGACCAGCAAACATGATGCATGCCAAAGGTACCCACAAAATCCAGGTAGTGACAGAAAGCAACATTACAGAGAAAGAAAGAGAGGTAACCAAGGCTACACATAATCAGGGTGACAATAAACACAATCTAGCCTTAGGGTCTTAGTGCCTATTCATAAACATTAAGGCCATTTGATGCAAAATGCTCATCTGGGCTGAAATCATCCTTACACTTCAAACACTTCCAAAAACATTGATGAGTAAACTTTCGATTGGCAAGCTTTATGCTGGATTGAGTATTTTTTGTCTCCCCATAGACAGGAAAAAAAAAAAAAAAAAAGAAAAGCTTAAAGCTGTCAGGAACTGTGCCATGGGTTCTGACTAATTCCAGCCAGGCATGATCATATGTCTGCATTTGACCAAGATCAAATGTGCACTGCTGAGTAACCCAGTTGTGATCAACTGATCAGATCTCTCTAAATGAGCAAAAACCCACAGCCTGAACCTGCAGATAAGCCTAGGCAGACTTGTGAAGAGATCACTTTGATCCGAATAGTTGGATGCAAAAAGCCCACACGGACAATGTGACAAATGAGCAATGGGGGAAACTCAGTGCATAGCGGGGAACTGCCCCACAGAGACATCAGAGGTTCCACACATTTATTCTGTTTTGTGATGGATGGTTTTCTGGCAGCTGTGGAACTGGAGCAGGAAGAGTGAATCACAAGCAGAGCAAACTGGCAAACTGCAGAAGCAGATTACAGAGCTCAAAACAAATGGGGATGCTCCCAGTGTGCAATGACAAAGACACAGGTTGAGCCCTTAAGATCATCACCTAGGTCTTGGCTGTGGCTGATACAGTTGGAAACCTCCTGTTTTTCCTCTGCAGGGCAATATTTCTTGGTCTTCTTAGTGCCACCAAGCTAAGGGACAACTAGCTGAGCTCTCCAGACTGCTGAGGTAGCTCTAGGGGAGAGAGCAGCAGCCGCCACAGGGATGACACACACCTGCACACACACTCTGACACAAATGGATAAACCATAAAATATTAATGATGCAACACTGCTTATTTTAAAAATCCCCTTGACAATGAGACATGAAGAGTGTGACAATTAAATGAGGATTAATGTCCACTGGCACTAGATATATGGCCATGGAAGGACTTTGAGCCCTTCTCCAGCCTCCCACTGCTTCCTTGCAGTAAACACCTAGAGGTCTCAGGAGAAAAAAAGCCTCTCAAAGTTTAAATTAATTTTCTGAAATGCAATTAATTGAAGGCTATACTTCGAGTGCTGCTTGATCTTGAAACTTATATGGTTAACCTAAGTTATCATATGGGAAGAAAGACACTTCATTTGAAAATATGTCTCATTTCCTTTGTGGAGAACCACTACCTCACACTGGGGAAAAAAAAAAAATACTAAGCATTTCTACTTCCAAGTTACGTAGTAAAAAAAGTCTAGAAAGTCTTGAGGAAAACCAGACTATGAACAGAAAATGATAACTGCTGGTTAAAAGCAAACCAGAATTATAAAATGTATCAATACCCCATGTGCCATGGGAGATACACATACTAGGAAATGCCTATATCCATTACATGAGACTTCATGGTAGTTAAGATGTCTATATTCACTTTATCTTATTAGAACACTCTATTAATGAATAATATAAAATAAGCAATTTTGTATGCATAGTTCTACAGAGTTAGAGCCTAGCTCTTTGTTCACATAATTAACTATAAACACAAAAATAGTCCCACTAACCTAAGCATATTATTTTGTGTACTTCAGTTGCAACAGGAAGAGACCAGGAAAGTATATTGAGTTCTAGAGTATGAAGAGCCATGAAAAGTAGCTAGTCTTCTCAGTTCTCCAGAACTTAATAACTTAATAAATCTATTTCTAACAGGACTGATCTATGCCAAAAGCACACTGATTTCTCATAACTGAATTCAGCCGCAATCCCCACAGACAGCACACAGATCCTACTGGACTTTTACTGTAGTTCAGATACTCTAAAGCAAAATCTGTATCAGTAAACTGAAAAAAAAGTTAATCATTCTACTCCCAACCTATAATATTCCAAGTTTTTCTGGAGCTTAACAATAAAAACTATCAGTTCAGGTTTATCTCTCAGAACTTACCTACAAGTCAGTGGACCTATACTGCAATTTACAAACGACGAGCATGCAGGGTGTAGAAGCTATTCATTTGAGAAGGATCCAGACCTGCCCCCACTAAAATCACAGACCAAGTTGCTACTATATCTTATACATCTTAAATGTAGATAACAAAAAGAGGAAGCAAATACCATATTGTCCTGCTCTTTTCCAGAATCAAGCTGAAGAAATTTTAATTTCTGTAACGTTGCCCTCATATCACAAGCCTCCCTGCTCCAGTGCTCTTGGACAGAACTCCGGTGGGAGAACTGCAGCAGCCTGCTGAGAACTACAGCAGCCCCTTGCAGCCGATTAAGAAGTGCACGCAGCAACCCGCCCAGCCCTCGCTCTGCATCGCTTCTCATCACCAGCCTTTCATTTGATTACGAGCTGCAGCACAGTCCTTCCCTAGATATTTCCTGTGTAATGTGGAATTGAGAATAATGCTGGAAAATTACTAATATAATGATTCGCATGTATGGTAATTTTGTCTGGTGCATATAAATCTGCCTTTTTATTAAATTACCTGTGATTTTTATTTTGCCATGTTGTGCTGTTGATTATGTTCCTTCTCAGCTGTCTTGAAAGGAGAAAATTTTATCAACAATGCTCCTCTGCACACACTTTTAACTTACTGTTTCTTATCTCTCCCCTCTACCCACTTCTCAGAGCTTATTAACCCATCAAGTGTATCTTTAGCAATGATGTGGATTCTTTGCTCTCGTGATTTTATATATTTTTGGCTAAGTCATCCTGTCTTTCAGTAACAGCAAAAGCCAGAAAATGGCAATAAAACATCTTCAACATCAAGATTCAAACACTGTCTCTACCGATCTGAAAAAACACTTTCCCCACAGTTCAGTTAGCTTTCCATTCACAAGTCTGTAGCCTCTAGTTTCATTACAAACATCACTCTGTATTTAGTTATTTTAAGCAAATTCTTTTTGACTCCTAAAAACATGCTGGAAAACATCTGTGAAATATGACACAGAATACAGAGACTTTCAAAATATAGCAACAGGATTTGTCCTTACGGCTCTTTTGTGGTTTTGATAAAGCTGCATCGCTTCAAAGGGCTCAGGATATATTACTGTAAGACACCACTGCACATTTAGGCCACATGTGCTGACTGCGCTTCCGCTCCTCTGCCAGAACAATGGAAGCCTCCGCGCGCTGAGTCAGCTCTCCCACAGCCACGGATCCGCGCAGGCCAAACGCGTTCCCTCACTACAGGTTTCTTCAACCGTGTCTCATCGCTGAGAATGCTAGAGGGCTGCATCATTTCATCTAAGACTCCTGAAGTAGGTAAGGTTTGGGAAATGGGTACATATTTTCAGGAATAAAGCCCAAAATATTATTTGATGTATGGTACACTACCGAAATAAATAACTAAGTAAGTAAAAAAATAAATAAAGTCACAATAAATAATCATGGGCGGATTCTGCCATTTCCTCCCTCATGGGCATTCCCAGTACCAACAGGGAATTCTGGCATCCCAGGAGAAACTCGCAGACAGCTGGATAGATGGGCTGAACAGTTGAACTTCTCACTCAAGCAGAAGTTCAGACACCACTGCAACTTGTGAGTCTGAGCTCACATATTTGCATGTGTTCACAGGCACAAAGACACAAATAAGTGAACCTCAGAAGTTAGCTCAGCAGGGTCTTTCACCCCAGGATGTAACAAATTCTCAAGTCTCCTGTTTGAATCATAATTTATGAGTTGAATGTATCACAGAATCACAGAACGTGAGGGATTGGAAGGTACGTTGAAAGATCATCTAGTCCAATCCCCCTGCTGGAGCAGGAACACCCAGATGAGTAGGCCAGCTTTAACTCATTTGCCCAGTTTCTAACATGCCAAAACCTGTAATATACAGCCAAACAGTAAGAGCTTAAAAAAAAAAGATTCTCATTGTAGATCCATAATGTCATCCCCATACACATGCTTCAATTTCACTCACAGCCCAGCTGGGACTGAGCTCCAGTTAAGACTACCGTCTGGAAGTCCAATTCAGCTGATGTCTCAAGCTGGCATCAAGACTTCCAGAACAGACTGATGTGCCTGTGCATATGTGCATGTGTAAAAGTCAGCTGACTGAGGGTTATCTGGGTGAGGAAAAGTTGTCAAATACGTAGTTTTTATATGGCTGGTTGGAAGTGCACAGTCTCAACTCATGTGAAAGGATTTATCCTGAGACCTTGACAGTTTGCATTCTGTAACTTTAACGAGAAATGTGCCTATAAATCAGAAATCTACGTTAGGTTTGTTTGAGGTTTCTGGGAACTCTTCTGTCTCTTTCAATCCTAGCTTGCATACACATAGTCTATAAAACAATAAAACTGAAATAAAGGCGGGGGGGGAAAGATTTCATCCGAAAGAAAAACTTGAAGCATACCTTCTGCAGTACACAACCTACCTACAGAGTGCCTAATGAAAACCTCTTCCCAGTAAAAAGGAAGCCTGCACACAAGCAATGCACGCACTCTGAGGTTTGTTGTCCCCTGGATGTATCTAGTACACTATAGAGCTAATAACATACGTGTAAAGGATGTTCTGAAGCCCTGCAAGTTTCTAGAAGAGAAAGTTTGGTACTTACACAGATACAAGCATATTGTATCAGGCTCAGAACGTGATTGAGAGTTAATGGTTTTACATCTGTCAGATATTCTACTGAGGGGAACTGAAACATCCCAGAACATCAGCTGATGCCAAACACTAACCCCAGTTAAGCACATCTTGTTTTGTGCATTTTAGGACTTAAGAATGAACAGCGGGAACCACCAGTATTTCAGTTCTACACACAGCACCTTTACTTCCTGTTGATTCTTGTTCTAGCTCATTGCATAGTAAAATATCAACTTACTACAATACTTTTAAAGGCATTTATTGCCAAAAAAAAACCTCCCACAAGGAGAACCCAAACCAGAACTTCAAAAGGACAATTTGGAAAAAAAAGTAAAATGGGAATGATGGTATTGAAATTCTTATTGAAAGCTCACCAGGATTTTTTGATTTATTTTACCCAATCTTACATTAAGCCTTCAGCATCTCCCATGCGAGGTGAGGAATTCCTCTGCTGGTGGAAAGCAACAGCACGAGGGGTGAAAACTGTGGCAGCTATCGCAGTGCCAAACATTTGCTCTGGACAGCCACTGAGTGGCACTTCAACACCTCATCTCAAACCATGGTGAACCTGCAAACTGTTGTGAAGGGAGTGGAGGGGGGGAACTCTGGGGCTAATCCCTTTTAAGAACAATGCAGATCACCTCCTGCAATTAGAGAAACTTTCTAAGGGCCTGACTAGCAATGAAAATGTTACTGGCAGAAATGCTGTACGGTGCTTCTGTGGAAGCAGAAATACTGCACAGAGCTCTGCAGAAGCAACTGCTTCCTCTCCTAAATCCCACTCCTGCTTTGGGAATGGAGTGCTTCATTCCGGGAGATCATTACCCACTATTGTGCCATTTTGAAATATACACTTAAATCAGAAAAATAAAAGTGTCCCATTGCTGCTGGACTGAAGGTCAAGCTAAAGGGGCCCTAATGTCTTAACACAACTTGTAGAAATGCCTCTGAGTTCAGCTTCAATCAGAGATCTCTGCAGGGACCAACGCTATTTGTACTGGTGGATGCACATCAGAACAGGGTAGTCAGCAGAGAATCAAAAGTGATGAATGGGGCTTCACTCTTCTTAAGACTTTAGTACATTATTGCTTCCTAGACATATGCCATACCTTCATTTGCATTTTTAATCAAAGAAAGAAACACAATTTTCCTAATAGCAGTTTGAATCAACTATGCTAATCATCCTGAAGACGTTAGTGCATTACAGTTATCATTTTTCTTTTTATCATGTTTTAAAAGTGCTTGTTTCATTAAAAATCTTTCTAAATGAATTAATTACAGAAATTGGGTAACATTTTTTCCTATATGAACAACATAACTGTCATTGGAAAAAATCTGAAGACAAAAATAAGCAGAATAATATATTAGGTATTTTAGGTGCTAACCAAGCAAGTATCTACAAGCACATTCCACGTCATTATTGCAAGTATTTCTGTTCTCTTAAATGGAACTAGCCTGAACTTAAAGTGCATATAGGTTTTCCAGATCAAAGACTCAAAAGTAAGATTTATGTACAATTTGCTTTTTAGACTCTCAAAGAAACACCTCCATTTCAGTTAGCCACAGGATTAGATGCAAAATACACCACCAGATATTATCTGCAAGCTCTATTTTTCACCTTTGTGCTGAATGTGGCTTCCAGAAATCTGAAATTAAGAGTTATGAATTCTATTTTTTATTCTCTCTTCCTGTGAAAGTTCTTCACGTTATCATTAAAAGCACCACATATAAGCTATAAAGCAACTCAACAAGCCACAGTACATCATGATTACTAAGAATATAATTATAAAGCATATTCCATATGTGTGAAAATAGTTTTGTGGGGTTCTTTTAAAGGCTGTAAAAAGAAGCAAATTAAAAGCATTCAGTCAGTTATGTAGACGAATCAAACTTAACCCAGTGCAAGAGGACCAGCAGCGAAGCTGTTTTTATGACCAGCAATAGATCTCAATCACTGTCACCCTGGGAAAAGTGGGGGGAGGGTGGGAAAGAAGGGAGAGGTCCACATCAACCAGCTGTTTCATACAACGGACAAACCAAGTATAAACTGGCATTATCCACTCAATCCTTGTATCAGATCCTTGATGATCAACCTTTAGGGCAGACACACATATCCATTTAAGCCTGTATTTGTCCAGTCACACAAATCATTCTTTAGGAAAATATTTCCCACAGCCCTTCCCATAACTTGACGTCCACAGAGAGGGTAAAAAAACAGAAATAGAGAATAACTGTGTCTACACCGGGCAAGGGAAAGCACTGGTTTTATGACAGTGATTTGTTACCATTATTCACTTTGACATGTAACAGGATGGGAGATTGTGCTGCTAAAGTAAATACAGAGGTTATATATGCCTCCACTGCTTCGGTTTTCTGCTCCACTACAGCCAAAGACCCCACATCTGATGACCTTGAGGGCACAGCATAAATGTCAGCCCAGTGCAGGCAAAACTCTAACTGAAAAGCTGATTGCATGGAAAAATAAGGAGCTATTTCAGGAAGGTGATTTACTCAGTATCATAATTTATGAATTGGCATCTTCACATTTTAATGTGGATGGCTTGAATTTGTCTATTAGGGTCATTTTAGAATCTGAAAAAAAGAAAATACAATTTCCTGAACATACAATTGCCTCAAGGACAAGTGCAAGGCCCTGCACCTGAGTCAGGGCAGTCCCTAGCATCAATACAAGCTGGGGGATGAAGGCATTGAGAGCAGCCCTGTGGAGAAGGACTTGGGGATACTAATGGATGAGAAGCTGAACATGAGCTAGCAATGTGTGCTTGCAGCCCAGAAGGCCAACCGTATCCTGGGCAGTATCAAAAAAAGTGTGGCCAGCAGGTCAAGGGAGGGGATTCTGTACCTCTACTCTGCTCTGGTGAGACCCCACCTGGAGTACTGCATCCAGCTCTGGAGTCCTCAGCACAAGACATGGACCTGTTGAAGAAGGCCCAGAGGAGGGCCACAAAAATGGTGAGAGGGCTGGAACACCTCTCCTATAATGAAATGGTGAGAGAGTTGAGGTTGTTCAGCCTGGAGAAGAGAAGGCTCTGGGGAGACCTTATTGTGGCCTTGCAATACGTAAAGGGGGCCTGTAAGAAAGATGGGGACAAACTTTTTAGCACGACCTGTACTGATAGGACAAGGAGTAATGGTTTAAAACTAAAAGAGGGTAAATTTAGACTAGATATAAGGAAGAAATTTTTTACAATGAGGGTGGTGAAACACTGGAACAGGTTGTCCAGAGAGGTGGTAGAAGCCCCATCCTTGGAAACATTCAAGGTCAGGCTGGACTGGACTCTGAGCAACCTGATCTAGTGGAAGGTGTCCCTGCTCACTGCAGGGGTGTTGGAACTAGATGACCTTGAAAGGTCCCTTCCGACTCTAACCATTCTATGATTCTATGTGTAGTGGATTGACCCAGAGTAGCACCATGCAGTCCTGCATTCACTACCTCCACACCCAGTGAGATGGGATGGGAGACACAACAAAGGGCGCGTGGGATTAGGAATGAAGGACAGGGACAGCTCACTCACCAGTTATGGTCACGGGCAAAACAGACTCAACTTGGGGAAGAAAAATCAATTTAATTCATTGCCATTTAATCTAAGTAATGCAATGAGACATAACAACCACATCTTACAATACCTTCCCCCCACCCTTCCCTTCTTCCCAGGCTCAAATCACTTTGCTCCCAATTTCTCTACCTTCCTCCCGCCAGCAGCAGAGGGGACAGGGAATGGGGGTTCAGTCAGTTCACCTCTGGTGCTCTTCCTGGCATGGAAGTCAAGGAACAAGATGCTCCAGAGCAAACTTCCCATGAAGTCATGAACTTCTTCGGGCACAGCTCCTGGATCTGGCATGGGGACATCCATGGGCTGCAGACGGACCTTGAGTCGAGCGCACATCCTCACCCCAGCTCTGGTGTTGAGCATCTCTCGGGGTCACAATTCCATCAAACCTGCCCTCAGGCTCAGCTTTTCTGCTCCAGCATGGATTCCTCCATGTCCTACACGTGGGTCTCTGCTCCACTGTTGAACCTCCATGGGCTGCAGGGACCTCATTTACCTTTTCCTGCTCCATGCAGTTGAACTGGGTGTCTGAGGTTCTCTGTCCTCCCCCTCCTCCTCCTTCCTCCCAAGAAAGGAGCTCTCTCTTCGTTCAGGCCAATGGTCATCTTTTATTCAGGTCAATGGCCTCTCCTCCAGGTTTACCCCACCTTCTTCTTTTCAAGACAGTCCTTCCCCTCACAAATATGGATTCACAGAGGTGTTTCTCTAGTGCTCATTGGCTCAGCCTGGGCTGGGGGGTACACCTTGGAGCCAGGGGAGCTCTGAAGTTTATCACAAGGTGGCCCCTTCCCCCCACTACCAAAACCGCCCCTACACTCCCCCCAAACCCAACACACTATGATTCTATGAATGTCCATGTTTAAGGAGCAATGAGTGAGCTAAAGTCCAAACTTTTCAGAGGAACTTGTGAAGCAGAGAAAATAGAAAGATTTTGTTTTTATTAGTCTTGAGCAAAGATCACTAATGTAGGACCCAGTCCTACAGTCTGATTCATGACAGAACCACTCTTGAGCCTGTCCGGAGAGATTGTACTAACCAACATGACAGATATGGCCTTTGTTTATTCATATATTTGACAAAAACTATCTTCCCACATGTTTAAAAACAGATTGTACACGCTCTGAATGTTCTCTTTCAGTAACTAAATTACACTGTCCTCAATATGTTATTGTACTACGTGTTGCAAAAACTAACACTGTATTAGTTAGGACTGATATTTTATAAAAACTATTATTTGCCAAAGCAGGGTTTTTTCCCCCCTCTAAAATACTTCCTGGCTTTAAATTGCATACAACTATCACTGCACCATGTACCCACAAAATTAATTTTAAAACATCACAACTGTGCATACTTTAAATTCTTTAAGATCATTAATTAATCAAATGAAAAATAAAACCTGTCTGATGAATCTAGATTAGACTTTCTGACTCATGCTTGGAGCTCAATAAGGCAGCATTTTTCCAAATGTCCTCTAGTCTTAAATTAACTTCAGCAAGCCACAGCAGTGCGGAACTGCAGGAAGTACATTGGAGGTCCTTTATCATTAATTGTTCCTCTTCGTAGTATCATACATTCTGATTAATATTCAACATTGCTATAAATCAAATAGTATTTTCTTATTCTTAATTCTGTATATTTTGCCCAGGGCAATGGTGGAGTCCCCATCCCTGGAGACACTGGAGTTGTGCAGACATAGGGACATGGTTTAGGTGGAGACTTGTCAGTGTGAAGTTAATGATTGGACTCAATTACCTTAAAGGCCTTTTCCAATCCAGGTGATTCTATGATATGCAACCTGGGTTTCTAGATTCTCTTTCCGGCTCAGAACCTTTCCACAGGTGAAACTCATACTTTTTTCAATTTGCCCAGAATTTTCTGCTGGCTGTGAGCTGGTTTGAAGCTGTAGGTCTGACTAGGCTGCAAGGCGATGAGAAGACCCATTCACTTACTTTGTGTGTATTGCACCCAACACCCCTGCACAAGGCAGGCTTTACTACACTGCACTACGGTGAGCTCAATAACTTTGCTGTTACCTATTTTGTTACTGTTACCACTAGTGAAGCTGTGGAATCCAACATGTTTAGTTGTGGGGTAAGGGGTGGATAAACACAGCCTCTCAACTGGAGACCTACATTGTACATTGAGAACTGTGTGGATTTAACAAATTCTCAAATTTTCACATTCACCTTCCACACTAAGTTATCTTCAAGCTTTTGAAGATATTTGAAGACTACAGCATCACCAAGCTCTTGTGAAGTTTAGGAAGCTGGTCACAGAGGGTTATTTCTTGGTGAGAGTATTGCTCAGCAAATCAGAAAGAAATGATTCCATTTGAGAAAATGAAATATATAAAGTACAGGATGAGTACCAAAAAATTAGTGCCAAAGTGAGGCTGAAGCCACAAAAACAAAGAAATGTATTTCACAACACATTCAACCCCTCAGGGGCAGGTTCACTAGTAATTTTAAGACAATGAGGTGCAAATAATGGAAATGTACTAAAAGCCTTCCACTTCTATCACCATAACAGCAACAGACACAAGACTGTAAGAAGCTATTTACCAGCACAGGTTGTTCTCATGCTGTTTATGTCTTCTTAGAGCAAAGCTATTCCATCTTTGCACTGGGCAGGTACGCAGTGATTTCTTCTCACACAACGCTAGCAGGACAGATCTCACAGTCCATGACACTCTGTCCAGCTGGCTCTGTGTACAGAGGCCAAGTAAGCCTGCAAGCCTCCCTATGCACCTCCATCCTCATAGCCCTACTTTTAGGAAGGATGTCACCATACAAAGAAACAACATTGGGCTTCCTGCTGCACAGCCCAATCCCTTTGGAACACCCCTGGTGCTGCACTCTACTTCCACCATCTGCTTGTGAACGTACCAGGAAAAACCTGTTTCAAATTACTTTATGTTCTCACTTTAGTTTCCAAATTTATGTAAACTTGGAATTTGACAAAACATCTAAGGTGATCGAGTGCTGTGCACTGAGTTGGTTTGGAGCAGAATGCAACTATTTTTTCTTACCTTTAGCCCCTAAAGCAGCTCAACATAGAGGTGGACAAACACCAGCACAAGGGAAAACACAAATGAATGTACATCAAGGGATGGATCAGAAGAGAAAACAATAACAGAACTGCCTCTTTCAGCAGAGGACAGATATTAGATCTCCTCAGTGTATCATCAGCTATTACACTTGAACTAAAAACCTATGTCAGTTTAAGACTGACTGAATGGGGAACCTGAGGTCCAGCCTTCTCTCTGCTCTAGACAGGGTGGCCTTGCTTCTCCCTGACTCTCACAAAGGTGCTCATGAAACTGTTCTGGGATCAGGTTAGGATGCTATTTTAATTTAAACTGTATCACTTTTCATTTTGGAATATTTAAATTGCTCTGAACTGCCTCACTGAGTGATACCACAGCGTAATATGAGAGTAGGGGAAAAGGTGGGTTTGTGCAAGACAGCAACCAAGGGAGTGCAGGGCCACCAAAAGCTGGACTGAGACTAGGTTCAGATGTTAAAAGCGAGCTCCTCTTTGGAGATACGTTAAGGAAGCTCTTCTCTATGTGAAGAAGTTTCTGAAGGAAACTCTACTGTGACTCTGGGGGATGCTTGGATATTATGGCTCCAATTACCTGTTCCAGACTTCACAGGCCACAAGCATGGGACCTTGTAAGCCAAAAGGAATGGTTCGTAGGCAGGTGAGAAGCCATCACAAATTTACTGATTATATTTTAGCCTCGGTTCCACTGTTCTGTATTTCTGCTACAATCCCCAACAGAAAAAGTGAAGGAACAAAACATAACTTTGGCATCAATTCTGGCTCTAAAATGAAGTGCACACGACAGCACAAGTAAAACACAGCTACTTTCAGTATTATCTAAGTTGAAAAGCACGCTAACAATGTCATCTGACACACAATACTATACTGTTGAAGTCACAGTAAGCTCTTATTAGTCATCCTGTAGCAGAAATTTCTGTATGATTTAGGAGATTGAAGAAATCACAAGAACATGTAATTTTTTATGTTGCTGATGCTGTTAAGAGTGGGAATAGGCATCTCCTTATAAACCATGTGATTAATTTCACCTTCCTTGGTAAGACATTGTCTCTGACTTTAAGTCAGGAAACAGCAGTGGTATTGCACAAATTACTTCCTCTGTGGGGTAATCACGCATGAGGTTGAGGGAAATCACACAGTATTTCTTATAAAATGAGGGTAAACAGAGCAGCACTTAGCTGTAGCACTTAGCTGAGCTAGGATGTCACAAAGTCACTCTAGGGTCTGACAAGAGCCCCATAAAGGCTTGGGATAATGCTGCTAGGGGCAGGTCACTGGCCACTAAAGCCCCCTGACAGAGGAGTTCACATACATGAATCCTTTAAACAGATCCCAGGATAGAGCTGGTGTAGTCACAGTTATGATCTAGGCTCAGGATGAGCATAAAGCCTGATTAATTGTGAGAGTATCCAAAGCACAGCTGGCTGTGTGCATTACATAGGACACTCTATGAAGATTTACACAGCTAAACTCTGACCTTCTTTATATACTGGACTATGTATGTGCACAAATATCTATTTGATTTTCTGTTTGTTCTGTTGGATCTTTTCCTTCTGTTTTTCACACCAATTTCTCCAGTTAGCATTTGGGAGACACGAGAGACTTCCTAAACCAAAAAGCAGTGCAAGAGTTTACAATTACATAGATTCCATCAAAAAAACCCCAAAGGTGCATATGAATAGGAGGCAGATACCAGCCAAATTAAGCTCTCAGTTACACTGAAAGAAGTCCAGTTACCTCATTTTGCTTCAGTGTTTTATGCTTTTTGCAAAACAAGAACTATGTTTTAACCTCCCTAGACACATCAAGCAGTAGAAAAATGTCACTTCAGATTAAAATTGTCTTGCCTGAATTCTTTTAAGAAGGAGAAATTGAGCTATGAAAAATGAAATACTTAGTGATGCCATATCTTAGAGCTTAATGTAAAAACAAGTTGTGTAAGAATCCTCAGTTACGAAGCTAAGCCTCACAACAACTGCTTTGGAGTTCACTAGCCTCTGCCATTCCTTTTATAGATGAATAATGTGAAGTTCACTCACATCAGCTCTGTGCAGCCTCACAGAGAGCTAAGTGTTGATTATCTGAAACCAGCTTCTCCAGCACATAATCAGATCACAAACAACATGTAACAAAGAGTACTGCATTCCAGGTAATACTGCATGATCTACTTAAGTGTATAAGCTATTGTAGCTCGTAAAAGTAGGTGAAGGTTGTTTAAAAACGTAGTAACTGTTAAAGCAATTGGTGGACCAAAAAAATGAAGACCTCTGAAAAAGGAGAGATCACCGTTGTAACCAGACACCTCAACAACAGAACAAGCGCTGCATTTTTAACAGTGTCTCAGAGTAAGGGGAGGGGACTTATCTGTGTCTGCTATGGGACAGAACTGGCACAAGCAAACTCAATGAGAAGGCTCAGGTCTCCTGCAGGTGTCCCAGTCTGCTGCAACCATACGGGCACTGCCACTCATGGCAAATTTCCTGCAGCTGCCAGAAGCCCAGCTCCTGAGCCAAAAGCCATCCCAGATTTAGGACAATACAGAACAAAGACTTAGAAGAAGCAAGCAGAGTTGTCCATGCCTTGTGCAGTTGTCATCCTGCTTAAATCACGAGCAATATTTCTCTATAAAACAGACAAGAACAGTTCTACCCAGTGTTTTGCCATAATAGCATTAACATCTTTGGTAAACACAAGCATTTATTGCAGGCTGTTATGACAACTTGTGTCCGCACTCTTACAGGGAAAAAAAAAAGCCTAAACTTAACCCTTTCAAAATCTGAACTGAACTTTTCACATTTCTTCAGTCTAGTTCTGCATGGGTCATTGATAAAGTCACAGATATATTTCTCCTTACAAGACATCGGGCTCAAGTTTCTAGGCTCTCCCTCAAAACCTCTAAACCTCCACTTCATATCACAGACATAAAAAAAGGAGAAACTCTCAAATATTCTTAGCATCTGCTTCACTAAAAAAAGGTAACAGTGCTTTCTGCTGACTTTTACCCTGCATACAGGAATTTCTTTTACTCTGTGACCAGGAAGAAGGTAGATGAGGCACTCTACAGACAGATAGAAGTAGCCTCCTGTTCACAGACCCTGGTTCTGATGGGGTACTTCAACCACCCAAGTATCTGCTGGAGGAACAACACAGCAGGGCATAATCAATCTAGCAAGTTCCCAGGGAGCATTAATGACAGCTTCCTGACCCAAGTGACAGAGGAGGTGATGAGGAGAGGTGCTCTGCTGGACCTCATACTTACCAATATGGAAGGGCTTGTTGCATATATGAAGGTTGAAGGCAGCCTTGGCTGCAGTGACCATCAGATAGTGGAATTCAGGATCCTGAGAAGCACGGCAAAAAGGAAGATCACAGCCCTGGACTTCAGAAGAGCAGATTTTGGCCTTTTCAGGGATCTGCTTGAAAAAGTACCATGGAATAAAGGCCCTGGAGGGAAGAGGGTCCAAAAAAGCTGGTTGTTATTCAAAGACTACCTCCTTCAAGCTCAGGAGCAGTCAACCCAAACAACCAGGAAGCCAGGCAAAAAAGCCTTCATGGATGAACAAGGAGCTGCTGACAAAATTCAAACATAAAAAGGGAGAATACAGAGGGTGGAAGCAGGGACAGGTAACCTGAGAGGAATACATAGACACTGTCTGACCATGCAGAGACATGGTTAGGAAAGTCAAAGCTCACCTGGAGTTGAATCTGGCAAGGGATGTCAAAGGCAACAAGAAGGGCTTCTCTAGCTACCCAGGTGGCAAAAGGAAGACTGGGGAAATGTGGGCCTGCTGCTGCATGGAGCACAGGACATGGAAAAGGCTGAGGTACTGAATGCCCTCTTTGCCTCAGACTTCTGTGAAACCATTAAGTTTAGAACCGTTATTCATTATTTACAATAAATACAAAAGCATAATAAAGGACAGTACAACCCTAACCTGCTCTAAATCTAAACTATCCTAGGGAATTATCAGATAAACAAGTGACAAGTATTCCATTTGCCAGCCAAAACATGCATCAAACAAGATTAAACATACTGAAGTAAAACAAATAATTTGATACACCAAAGAAAGATCAACATAATGGCATGTGGAACTATTTTCTAAACTGAAAATAAGAACAGAAATTACTCTTCCTCTGTAACATTTTGGATACTTTGTAGCTGCTGGAGAAGGAGCCATTAGCTTTTCCTTATCTCTCTCTTTCATTCCTCCGAGTGAAGGATGCACTGAAGCAAGGTGTCCTACAGAAGGAGAGTGGTGCTGTGTTTGTGGAGAATGAGCTCATGAAGGAAACACATCTCACCTACTGTACCAATACTTTCAAACTACCACATCTTAAGTGTGGGACAAAAATGCCAATAATTTTTTTTATGTATATAGTTTTCAAGAACAGCAGTGATGTCAATAGCATCGCATTTCTGTAGAATGCAAGCAAATGTCAGAGCAGAGGCTGCTGGGAAGACACCTAGGCTGGCAGCATGTATGTTTTCATTTAAGCCATCACACTCCTACAGAAGCCAAGCATTCTGGCCAAGCTTTTCAACAAGGCTGCATTCTTATGATGAAGGTATTATCCTGCAAGCAGAGATTCACTGAAGAGTTGATTTTTCTCAGTTCCCACCACCATTACACAAAACAAGATGCATAAACCTCATCTGTAACATTCTGTGGTTCTGTGATCTGTGACCTATCAGTAGTCTTCACAGACTCCCTGCATGCAGTACAATTCAATCCAGCTCCATTCCTGAGCACCTACAAAGAATATGCTTCAGCCCCACCCTCAGGCAGAAATTACTCCATCATGAGTAACTATTGGAAACTTACTGAGGTTATATAGGAAAAAGGAAGGTAGGCTCCAGATCCCGTATCTGACAGATCTGCTTAGAAAGGGAACTCTAACCCGTAAGAGAAGCTCTCCCCAGGCCTCCTAGGTAAACTTACTCTTTTAGTACTAAGTGGAGTGGAATGATCTCTATATGCACGTGCTTGTTTACAAGTAATGTGCCAAGAAGCAGTCTGCCAGGATAGTTTCTTTCACCCTTCCCTACTTACTGCTATACCAGTCGGGAAAGTGAGCCATATGCAATGAAAACGAAACAAGATCCTACAAAATGAAGACAAAGACCACAGTAGAGCACTGCTTTTTCTTTCCCTTTTGAAGAGGAGCAAAACAAAGAATTCCTTGCAAAGAATCCTGACATTATTTAGTATTAATTACCTGCCTACTGATTTCTTCTCTAAAGTGAATATGTTGGTAATCGAGCAACAATGAAACTAACAGCTCTGTATTCATATCCAGGAAAAAAAAAATGCATGCATCCCACACTCCCATCAATTCTAGATTTTAGCCAAATATTACCCAGCAAAAAAATCATCTCCCATTAACAAAATGTTTTCATATTAAACAGTAAAATAATCTCTCACTAATCATGTATATGTTCTCACTCAATTTGTACATATAAAGGAGTACAACTGCAGCCAATGGACTGCAGTCTATCTGCAATGCTGATGCTAAAAGCCTAACCATTGCTGATTTTTTCTAATTTCTACCACCTTCAGTGTTATTTCTCTGTCTGCATGAAGTTCAAGTTTTCTGTCCTCTCCTTCAAAGGCCTTCACAGTGTAGTCTTCTACTCACCTGCTTTTGGCTTAATGTAGTAATCTTCCTAGTCTACATCTCCCACAGACATCCTTCTGCCCTCTTTTATTCTACTTATCCTAAGGTAGGGATATACTCAGAACCTATTTGCAAAGCTACAAAGTACCTTGTACTTGAAATCCTCAGTCAGATCTGACCTAATGTGAGAACTCTTTGTCAAATATAGCTCTACTACAGATTTATCTATGCAGACACAAAGAACTGCGGCTCTTGCATTTTACAATATTATTGTAATGAGTAACCATGGTGGAGGGGGTTCAAATAAAAATAGATTAATTGCAATTATCACAAGTGTTTGGATATCCAAGATTTCTGGGTAAAGAGTTGTTATGAACATGTAAACTCTGTGACTAAACCAATCTGGACTATTGTGTCTGCCTTACACAGCTGAAGCAAATAGGAAGAAGAGTCCTTAGGAGCAAGACTGCCAGCATAGGAGTCTGCTGAGTCACACAGGCTACAGAAGTCCAGTGTCTACAAATCTTTCTTCCTAAATTAAACATATGCTGCAGCAACATAGTGCTAAAATCTTCATCCCAACTAACTGGCTTTTAAGAAACAGCACCCTCAATTTGTAACAAAGGTATACAGTACACTCCTGTGCTTTCAAGCTCAGTATCTGCAAAATAGGTAACATCTCTTGAAAAATACACAAACACCACTTAGCTTCAAGGCATCATATGACAATATCCACTGCAGCGTAATAACACCCTATAAAGCATAAAGGACTTACTTAAAAGGTAGATTAATCAGCAATTGCATTGTATTTCAGTAAAACAGGCAGGGCTTCACTCTAGAAGCTAAGAACACTTGGCATTTCCATTATCCTTTTGTTAACACATAGGTCCACAAACGCTGATTAGATGTCTACCTCCTAATTAGGAACCTAGCTTGCAAAAAAGTCAAGAGAAACAACCCTTGCGATCAAAGCAAGTTAAGAGATAAGAATTCCATTTCCTTTTGAGGTGGAAGGTAGTCTTTGAAAGGACAGATAGCAGTGTGAATCTGGAGCTAAGCAGTTAAAATATGCATCCAAAAATCCTGAGTGTTGTCTCCAAAAACATGTAGATGCAGCTGCAAATATAACTAGATACTTATTTTGTTCTCTTTCATTTCAAACATGTCTAGGAATTTGATCAAGCATGAGGAAAAATTACTTCAGTCTTCTGTTGCAAAAGAAAATATACTGGAGGTGATCAATGTTGTGTACTAACCATCATCCTGTAAGATCACAAGCCACAAACACAAGTGCACAAGCAAACTGCAAAATGCATTTACCAGATTCTGTTCAATGCCAAGTCCTGGCACATCTATTCCTTATTTCTGCTCCCTTACATATATAAATTTCTACATTTTAACTTGACAGGATTTCCCACTTGAACACTTATGATTTACAACCTATTTGCCTTCTAATTTACCAGAACTGCCTTTTTATCTGGGGGGGGATTTAACTAAAGCTGTTTCCATATGTTTTGAGCTCTAAGCTTGAGACCATGGATTTGGAACTGTACAATGTTTTGACATTGGGCAGGTTGGCATAAATCCCACATGCAGTGAATATTCACATAATACCTCCAAGGTGCTTCAGCAGGACATCTCCTATGAATCAAGCAAGCAGCATGTAGCAAGATGCTGTTTTCCAACATTATAACTAGAGTTCTACACTCAAGAAGCGATATGTCACTGTTTTGTCCCCAGTAGATCACAATAGCTTTGCACCAAATCCTACTCACCTTACTCCTTCACGAGAGTTATTGTCTCACATTACTCTCAAACAAAAGAAGAGATTGACTATTTTTAATGCTTCCACTTTTTCAGCAAGGACACAACTCGGTCTCAGGAAATGCAGACTGAGACAAATGTCACCCACAGTGCGAGATGCGCAGACCCCAGTTCCTGCCTCACGCCATGCAGCAGCAAGCCTGCATGTCACAGTCACAGCACTGCACTGTGCCCTCTCTCCCATTCCCCAACACCAGGCTCTCTGGATTACAGAGCTAGGAAGAGGTTTCCACAGTGTCCTGTGGCTGGAGGTCCTGCATATGGAGGCTCCACCCTACTCCCTCCTCCTTCTGAGAAAGGAGATATCTCTATTTCCCAGTCACATAGGTCTCAACTCAGGAAAACAGAAATTTGAGAGGTCTGACTGTAGGATTAGATAAAGTTCATAGTGACCGAAGGGTGAAATCCTAGCCCTAGTGACATCAGCAGAAAAACTCTCACCGACTTGAGGGCCAAGATTTCAGCCTGTATCCCAAACTAAAGTGTTTCTTAAGCTGACGAAATTCAGGCTCTGATCCTGTAGATTTACACATCTTTCACTTCACATATTGAGAATTCAAATTTAACTGAACCATTAAAATCAAATAAAGTGATGCCTGTCAGTAAGTTTTAGTGAGATCCAATCTCTAACTGTAAATACAACCTTAAGATCTGTCCTGGTTTTTAGTTGGGACAGAGCTGGGCTTCTTTTTAGTAGCTACAGTAGTGCTGCGTTTTGCTTTCAGCCTGGGACTTGTTATGAGAGAAACACTGATAACACACCAGTGTTCGCATTTTTGCCGCTGGAAGCGAAGGACTTTGTTTTGTTAGTCTACAAGTGCAAGATCTAAGGAGGCGAAGAATATTTAAATTAATAAGCTAAACTGGAGTTTGGATATGCCAATGGGATATTCCATATGTCACATCATGTCCAGTATATTAGTGAGGGGCGCTTCCTCTCTTGCTCTCTCCGGCTTTCACTCGGGCTCTCGTTCTTCTGGGACTAAGGTTTCGGTTCGGGATTGTTGCTCCTTTGGGATCATTATCTGGGAACGGGCTGGGCTTGGTCGGTGGGTGGTGAGCAGCTGCACTGTGCATCACTCATTTGTATATTTTGTTACTGTTATCATTATCACTACTATTTTAATATTAGTATTATTTTAAGTTTTATTTTATTTCTATTATTAAACTGTTCTTATCTCAACCTACGAGTCTCCTTACCCTTGCCCCCAATCCTCTCCCTTATCACCTAGGGGTGGGGGGGAGTGAGTGAACAGCTGTGTGGCTGCTAGCTGAGGGCTGGCCCCATGAAATTATTACAAGAACTTACACTGTAGTGAAAAGTTTTAAAAAGCACAAAAGCAACTCTATTTTAAAAGAAGTAGCATCAACTCTTCCACATTTACATCATACTCTACAAAACACATGATAGTAGAAGAAGAACAAATTCTACAGTATGATTCCGAGGGTTCCTTGCTTTGTTGTTTTTTTTTTTTTACTTACTTCTGTCTGATCATCAGCTTTAAATACATAGCAGATACTTCGCTGATTTGCTGCTCCATCCTTTATCAGACAAGCAAAGTAGCTTGGATCCTGGCTGTTGTGAATCAGTTTGTGGACGTGCTGTGGCTTGTATTCAAACAAACTCGAACAAATCAAAGGATCCCACTGCTGGATTTTCCCTGTGTCTGGTTCACATCGCAAACTCGCTGGTGAAACATAAAGTCGGATTTGGCTGGCGCTAGGTTCTTCTTTGGAAGACGTTGTACTGAGCATTCGGATCTCTGCCACAATCCAAGGCAGCATTGACATGGTGGTTAGGGAATGTACTGGCAGAGAACCAACGAGCTGGAGACTGAAACTTGCTGAGAAATCGCTAGGTGTTTGATGCTTTTTAACTTTGAATGTTATTGGCTCCATTTTGCAGTCCTTTAGGGAACCTGGACTAATTCACCGATATTTCAGTACCATGGAATGACAGTATCTGGATGGTTCCTCTGATTAAGGAACAGAAGAATTCTGAAAGGAAAAAAAAATAGTTTTATGTAGATGCTGGAACCCTATTAAAACCAAACTGTCAGTAACACAAGTATTTAATAGCTTAACAACAGAAGAGACGTACTGATCACCTACCAGGACCTATCTAGCATGTTTCCCTTACATTGGACCTTACTATTTCAGGTCCAACAAACATAACAGTACTAAATACAGTGCTTGGAAAAAAGTCAGTCCTGATTTAAAAGTTGCTTTACGACCCTTGCTAACCATCTAATGAGTAACTAAACTCAAAAATGCACACACTTTCTAGCCTATAACTGTTTCATGGACAGATGCATGTGGATCACACTAGCCTATTTCAATCCTATTATCACAGAAAGAACTCAGCTGAGCTATTCTGACCTTCATGACAGTTGAAGTCAGTGCTTGCTGAGACACCTGCACATTTGGAAGAAAAAAGGTCATCTTTCTTCATAGGTGGACAATTTTTAATTTGGCTACTAACATGGAGTTGCTTTCTTGGGTATAGTTTGTTAAGTGATCATGGGCTGTTACCAATCAGACTTTTTCATTAAATAAAACCCCAGAAATTATTATCTGAAAAAGCTAGCAGCAATCAATTGACTGATTGCTGATAAACTTGTCAGATAGCAGAGATAAGCAACAACCCTTACAACATCCCACTAAAAAACAGATGATTCACAATTCATGATTGCATTTTAAGGCCTGTCAGCGAGCCAGCACACTTAATGTTTACCACATGGAAATTGTATAATTTTCATTTCTTCAAATATTAAATGGAACCAAGTTACACACGACCCTGTTATGACCATGTTATAACCCTTTTATACTCAGCATCTACTATCACCACGATTAGTAATTAGTAGTTTTAGTAACAAAATCCAATTAAAATTGCATTTATCTTATCAATTTCATTTTGCATAACATAGTCCATGAAAACACACAGTTGGTATGTGTTATACTACCACGTTTTAACTCCTCATTAATTGAACCTGGTTTCAGCTGTTGCATTATTTTGTGCGAGACCGATGAGAAGCTGACAGGCCTATAATTGCCTGTGTTTAAATACCATGACACTAGTTCACCCTCAGCCTTCCGAGAGCTTCCCATGAAAAGCCCTACCGAAAACAACATGAGCAGTTCCAAGAACTCCTTACAAAAGTTTTTTTTATTCTATTTGAACCAGTATTTAATAAATGGCATCTGTTTACTGTGGCCACGGTATTTCTTGTCTTTGTTCATCTATGAACCTGATCAAAATTAGCAGTATTTTTCATTAAAGTTTGTCCTTTATTTGTCCTTGTGAAAAAATGTTCAAACTGAGTTTCTAACAGTACTTCACCTTGTTGAAAATGAAAGGAAATTTCAGATTTTTTTTTTTTTCCAAGATGGAAATTTATTTTGAACTAAACGAGTGTTTAAAATGCAACCAATTTGCAAATGTACAATGCAAATGTCCAAGTGGGGAAAAAATGTTACTTCAGGAACTGGAAAACTGTATGAACAAGAGAACTGCAGAAACCATGTGTTTGGGTACATTTACTTCTTTGGAACTTTTGCATCTTTTGACGAATTAACTCCGTGGCAACATTACCAGTTCCAAGGATGCCAAATTTAGCAAGAGAATCCAATAGTGCAGGTTTTAAAGACACTATTTGAAGAAAATATCATAAGTAGCATTCTAAATGTGTAGAATGATTTTTTAAAAAGCCTTTTTATAAACCTCTGTGTAGGGGACATGTGAGAAAAAGGGACATGAAAATACAGAATTTGTATGCCTCATTTCAATTATACTACAACTCTGTATATTTTTAATTTGTCTCACAAACAAGCAAGAAAACAACCATCTTTAAGATGAATTTAAATGCATTGCATCATAGGGGATAGCAGCTTCAGGAAGCATTTTTACACCTTATCAACCCAGACTGATAAACACAATTATCATTATGGTTTTGCATCTGTCAGGAATCAAAATTATCTCTTCTGCTTTGCTACACTACTACAATTTTTTTTTCCTTAACTATAACATGAAAAACTATTCAACAACTGCAGGGAAGATTAGATTCATTCATAACTACAATGGTATGTAGTCTGAAACACATAAAAATCGAGTTTTTAGCTTTTAGTGTTCTTGTCATTTAGTGGTGTACATGATAATCTCAGGATAAGAAAGCCTAAGAAAACTGCATTATTAATTGAAAACAGGAGAACTGAGCTACTGTATGGATTATGATCTGTTAGCTATATACTTCCTCTAACCATATTCCTCAATTGTGTTTTCTCAGAACTCTTTTTTTAAAAAGGTAATTAAATAAAATGCATGTAAAAATACTACAAAGTAATCCTCATTTAAATCAACTTTTCAAATAAGAGAAATTTCATTTGGAGCACCACCATCTCCCATGATCTTTTGCCCCAGACCTACAAGGCACTGCAGCCTCAAATAGGAATAAATATCACAATATAATACATTATTTTGCATGCTAACTCTAAGAACTGAACAGTATTTAAAAAAAAAAAACAGGTTAATACTCTGTCATACTTCAACAAACACTGTAGAGCTGGAATGTTTTTAATATAAATGCACAGCTTCTTGTCATTCCTCTCTTTTTAACAAAATAAACACCTTGCAAACTCAACAGTGTAAACACTCCAATGCCTGCACTTGTTATTTTTAAAGAAAAACAGTTAATACTAAATCAGAACAGTTAACTAGAAGCCAGAACACCAGGTTTTTTTCCTAACGTTAAGAGGGGTAAAAGTGCAGTTTCTCAGAGCACAGATTTAGCAGCATCAGAAGGTCTCCTTATCTAACCCGCATCGTTATGTACATTACCATTTTGCATGTTCCATCTCCCTTTTCCAGCCATTCTTTCTTTGTTTCCTCCTCCCGTCATCCTTCTCTTAATTTTCATGCAAAACCCACCAGAAATTAGACCAATTTCATGCTGTTGATATTAATGTCCTTTAAGTTTCCAGCAAGAACTAGATGTTACTTCAAGACCATGAAGTATTTATGTACATGCTTAATTTGGACCTATAAATAGTTCTGCCCACCTCAACAGGCCCATTGCCAGCCATAAAATTATGTGCACATTATGGCCAGTGTCCGTGCTCTGTCTGCCCCGACTCCACCACTTGGACTTTTGGCACCTTCCCCCATCTCTGGCTGCTGCCACTCAGTTGACCCCCCCCTGACTTGGCTCTGCAGGCGCTGTACCCGGTTACCAGCCATATTAGTACAGTAGGCTCAAACAAGCTTCCTCTTCCTCCCAAGTATCTGACTGATTAACCCACAAACAGCTGCTTCAAAGCAAATGCTCATTTCACCTTTAATCCAAGAGAGAATAGAAAAGGAATAAAAATAAAGCTGGCCACTTGTTTCCTCCCACCTAAACTCTGATCTTCCCTTGACTGCTCAAAGTGCCTTTCAGCTCTGTTATTCTGGGCTGGGAGAAGACTGCCGAGCTTTGCTTCGCACACCAGCTGAATGTCTCCGGCTGTTCTCCCAGTGCTAACTGGGACAGCTCCTCTTTCTTCCCTCCATCCTCGTCTTCTGAAGGATCTCCACTGCCCTTGCACTCAGAGCTGAGAAGAGCTTGAGGGGCACTCCTCAGCTAACAGCTCTGCTGCTGTCTGAGGAATGTTAATATTCTCCAAACTATACCTTAATGTTGCCACTGTTTAACCTCCTTTCTTTAGCTCTATTTGCTCCACCAGCATAAAAACAGCCAGGCAAACTGTAGCACATACGACATTTACACTAATAAATCTAACTCCACCTTCTATACTAAAAGACACCAGGCTGAGTCACTAACGTGAAAGATACAAATCAGAACAGTGAAAGAGACACATGGGAACATAAGTGCCCTCTTTGTCCTCAACTTCTCTTTCACTGTGATCAACCCAGCCACTTCTCACAAGTGGGGAACAGGCTTAGAAAGCATACAAGCTGATAGTCCTGTTCTAGCAAAATATGAACCTGTGTTTTAATATATAAATATATGTATCAGGCTCTTGTTCTCCCAAATTAAGTTATATTCTCATCTTTTCATCTCAACAGAAACTAAAATGGATGCCTTCAGAAAGAAGTCAGGGTGATGGCATGACAGCATAAGGGGACAGCTACAAAAATTAGTACTTCTGCCATTCTGGACCCCAGATTCTCCTTGCATGAAGGTAAGTGCCTAAGCAGCTGTGCATCATGCAGGACAGCATTCCTCAAAACTCACCTTCTCGAGAGAGAGCAAAGAATTTATCATGAGGACAAGGTACAGGCTCCGGGTGCCACTCAGCTGAATGGAGCCAGGTCATCTTTGAGGTTAGGAAGGAGAATGTCATGGGTTACAGAGAACAGGCTGTGTTATTAACCTAGGGGTAGGGCACTGGCAATCAGGTTCTGGCAGCTGGGGGAAACCGGGCAGATTTGAGATGGACTCAAACTAATACAGAAAAAAGGCAAAGAAGGGAGAGAGATTTTTCTAAACCGAAAAAGTATACACAAACAAACAAACAAAAAAAGAGCAGAAACTACAACAGTGATGAAGAGTTATCCTTCCCCTGTTGTTTATTCTGTACTGGACTAAATTCAGTAAAGACATGCAGCCAAGTTTCACACTCTTATTGAGAACATAGGTAACTACTGACCTAAGCAACCTTTCACTCTCCTCCAGCTCTTCCCCTGGTTTGGTAGCAGTTGGAGTGCTGGGACCCACAGCAGAACTGACAAGTTTAGAAGATGCATCAAGCAAGGAAGCAGTCAAAGCTTCCACACTTCAATGATTAAATGAGGAGTTTGACCTGTGAGTTGTTGAAGAGGAAGCTCCCAGCTTTCTCAACCTTTGCAGTTCATCTGAGAGACAACCATGCAGTTAGTCCACATCAGGCTGCTGACATAGTAACAAGTTTTTTTCTGTAAGCCAGTTTTCTTTCTCCCCTCCAAGAAGCTAAGCAAAACTTCCAATCATATATCAAGGTCTTGTGAAAAATAGCTAGTCTTAAAGAGCACATATTTGTTCAGCTCTTCAGTGCACGGCATTAGTGCTGAACTGTGATGACAAATGGAACCAGAGGCACTGGTACCAACTGCACTTCACCGATGATTATTTTAGCAGAAATATCATACTACTTAAGGATTATGAGGAGCCCTGGCCTGCAGCCAGAGCTCTGGAATGAAAGCCAGAACTAAATAACACTCCTCTCCCTCTCTGTCTGATCCATGGCTGAGATTTACATTGTCTTCACTCATGCTGACAGATTTCTCTATCCATCTAGCAGGATATATAGAAAAACACAAATGAGAATACATATTAGGTATGTCACGATATGGTCACTGATGAGAAGAGGTTATTTTATGTTTCCCTCAATATGCATGAAATTGCTCTTCTCTGGTATCGCAACATAGCACCCACTGGATTGTTCTATGGGGCAGCTAGTTACAAGCTTTATCTTTCTTCTTGAGGCTTCAAACACCATTTGTGGCCTGTTTTCTATAGTTAAATAAGATTGTTTAGATATCATACCAGAGGTTGCTCTCACTTTTCAAATAGTTCTAATTTAACTCAAACTGTCACTTGGAATCATCACGTGCCCTTCTGTTGCACGGATGTTCTTTTTATCTCATACCTACTTATTATCTGCTGCTTCCTTCTGGAGCTATGGCTTGCCGTAGGCAACAGCATGTGCAAGTCCAGAAGTCAATTCGCCTCAGAAATTATTTTTAATTTCCATTATTTTTTCATATATATGTACTAAATACAGACTTTTAAAAGATTATTTTCAATGCCATCAGCAGCTTCAGATGTGGCCCTGAATAATGTTCCCCCATGTACACTGAGCAAATAATTTGGTTTTGTGGTAATAATCACACTTAAAATATTTATCAATATAGCCAGCATTCATATCACTCCTCAAACAGGTTAAAAAATGAAATAGACCTTTAATAAAAAATATTTCAGCAAAATCGTAATACGTTATTGATAATAAGCATAAAAGCTTATAATCAGCTATCAAATGAAGAAATATCTCACTGTTTCTGTTGTGGCAGGAACAGGTGTCCTGTTTGACACTTGTTGCTATTTCCTTAATAGAATCCACAGAAATTAATATGCTGACGACTGAAGTCTTCTGAGTCAGTCTCATATTGACCTGAACAAAATTTTGGGGTGTTCTAGCATAATGCACTAAAAAAATCTTCGTAAAAGAAAGCTTGCTAGGAAAATTACATTCTGAGTGCCATCCCTTTTTATTCAATTGAATATCCACAGCCAAAATACTTGCATCCAACTTTACAGTTAACCAAATTATAAAGTGAAAAAAGTGGCAAGACATCCACATATCACTGAATGCTTCACATTCCTTCCAGCCTGTCATTTTTCTCACCTGCAAGTATTTCTACTTTTGCATATTACCTATAACTTGCAGCATTTCTATAAAACAAGCTGTTATGAATTTATATTTCAGCACCTACAAGTGTTAAAAGTATAATAATAATCATCAGTTCAGAGGTATTTGCTATTCAGAAGATGTATATTTTTATTAATTTTGACCCATGACGTCCCAGTCAATCTCCAGGCTTAACGGCAGGCACAAATCCCACCATCTGCACTGCTCCCGCAGCAGATCTCCTATATTAGCCTCTCTCCCAAATACAACACAGCATACAAAGGTCTCAATCTTTTCAAACCACACTATAAATAACCACATTTGTTTCATACCTCTCATGAGCGCGGTCTCAAGAGATCATTCCCTTGTTAATGTAGTTAATTTAAAGGGCCATAAAAATACTGCGCCAGTGTGTGGGGATTTAAAGCTGAAATTCGAGTGTGCTGCTGTAGGCAAGGTCAGCTTTACCCCCACGGGAAGAGTCGCTGTGTTGCCCAAGGAAGGAGCAGGTTCTGGGAGGAGTCAGATGGGTGAGGAAGGTGCAGAGAAGAGTGAGAAAACTAAAAGCAGACCGTGGCACCTCAAGCCGATCTCGGACTAAATTCAGGCGGGTTTTTTGGTTTTTCTGACAAGAAGCCAGTTCTCCCAGGACCTTGCGAGCTGAGAAGCTCGCACCGGTGCCCCGCCGTCCCCGACCCCGCTCCGCTCCCGCCCCGTCCCGTCCCACTGCCCCGCACAGCAAGTGCCGCGACTTCACCGGGGGCTCCGTTCCACCCGACAGCGCGATCCTGCCGCCAGAGACAGGAGGGCGGCAGCCGCCCTACCCACGCCGCGGGGAGGGAGCGGGGCCCCGGGCCGGACCCGCCACCCGCCTCACAGCCGTTTCCTCTTGGCCGGCCGGAGGCTTCTGCCACCCCAGAGTCTGGGCACAGCGCAGGGACCAGCCCCGCCAGTCCGCAAACGCCCCCGCGGCGGGTGCCTCCTTACTCGCCTCAACTGTTTCACTTCCTCAAAGCTAAAAGCCGCTCTTCCTCCTTCCCTCCCTCCAAAAACGCTGCTCGGCCCCGCCAGCGCCGCTCCCCCGGGCCCGCCCGCAGCGGGGGCACGGCGGCCCCCCTCGCCAGCAGCCGCCCCCCGCCAGGCCTGGGGCCAGGGGCTGGCCCATCGCCGCCGCCGCTGCTGCTTACCGCCGCCTCGCCGCCGCAGGATGTGCTCGCTGCAAGGAAGCGCCTTCGGCGGGCAGCTGCCACTGGCTGTCGGGCGCCGCCTGCCCACGTCCCGCTGAAGGGAGAGGGGCAGAGAGCCGCTAACGGACGTGGGGCCGGGGGAGGGGAGGCCCCGCCAGCGCCTCAGGGCACCGGCAGCGCGCGCGCCCCGGCCGGGCGGCGGGGTTGCTCGCCGGCTCCTGTTGCTGTCCGCCCCGGTCAGGACGGGCCGCCCCGCCTCGGGCTGTCCGCACCGCCTCTACCTGCAGGCGGTCCGTGCGGGAGAAGGCGGGGGAGGCCGGGACGCACACCCCGCGGCTGCTGCTCGTCGCCTCCCGCCTGCAGCCAGCGCAGGCGAAAATAGCAACAGGCGGCGGGTGCCCGGCCCGGCGGAGGCGGAGGGACAGGCGCCCGCCAGAGGCAGCCGGCGACAGGCGGGTGCCCATGTCGCGACAGAGGGCAGCTGAGGCTCCCTCCCCCAGCCCATTTCGTCCCTCTCGGGGAGGATTTCGGCGGCGCTGCCCCGTGTGTCTGTCAGAACCTCTCATCTCCCGCAGGAAACATGTCGGTGTCGCCTGGCCGTGGTGAGCGCGGGTGGTCGGCTGCAGCTGCGAGCGCGGAAGGTGAGGCGGGAACCGCTTTCAGAGAGAAGTCTGCTCACAGCGCTGAAACTAGGCCCGCACGTGCAGTCTGGCAGCGGGCAAGCCCTCCTCGGGTCTGGGCACAGCCCTGGCCACGGGGCAGCGTTCGGCGGGCTCACCTTCTCTGAATCACCTTTGTGCCTTCCTCCCACTTCTTCCCGTTCTTTCAGTGATCTGCAGGAGGGGATCGAGTGCACCCTCAGTCAGTTTGCAGATGACACCAAGCTGGGCGGGAGTGTTGATCTGCTTGAGGGTAGGAGGGCTCTGCAAAGGGATCTGGACAGGCTGGATCGATGGCCTGAGGCCAGTTATATGAAGTTTAACAAGGCCAAGTGCTGGGTCCAGCACTTGGGTCACAACAACCCCATGCAACGCTACAGGCTTGGGGAGGAGTGGCTGGAAAGCTGCCCAGCAGAGAAGGACCTGGGGGTGTTGGTTGACAGCCAGCTGAACATGAGCCAGCAGTGTGCTCAGGCAGTGAAGAAGGCCAATGGCATCCTGGCCTGTATCAGAAATAGTGTGGCCAGCAGGAGCAGGGCAGTGATTGTGCCCCTGTACTCAGAACTGGTGAGGCCGCACCTCGAGTACTGTGTTCAGTTTTGGGTTACTCACTACAAGAGGGACATTGAGGTGCTGGAGTGTGTGCAACGAAGGACAACAAAGCTGGTGAAGGACCTGGAGAACAAGTCTTATGAGAAGCAGCTGAAGGAACTGGGGTTGTTTAGTCTGGAGAAGAGGAGGCTGAAGGGATACCTTATTCCTCTGTGCAGCTACCTGAAAGGAGGGTGTAGTGAGGTAGGTCTGTTCTGTTTGGATCTGTTCTCCCAAATAGCAAGTGATAGGACGTTGCACCAAGGGAGGTTTAGGTTGGATATTAGGAAAAAGTTGTTAAGTGAAATGGTTGTCAAGTATTGGAACAGGCTGCCCAGGGAAGTGGTGGAGTCACCATCCCTGGAGGTGTTTAAAGGATGTGTAGATGTGGTACTTGGGGACATGCTTTAGTGGTGAACTTGGCAATGCTAAGTTTACAGTTGGACTAACTGATCATAATGGTCTTTTCCAAACAAACTATTCTGTGATTCCATGCACAAGAAGCCACACATGCATGCACACACACACAGAATAAGACCACTATTTACTTTTAAGTCTGTGCATATCTGTAGAATCAGAGCTTTCTCAAGGAAATTCGCTCTGCTGCTGCACGTGTACTGTGCTGAGAGGGAAGCAGTCAAGAAAGCTGTCAAATGCAGGCACAATGTTGTCCCAGATTATGAAAAACAAGTCACATTTTGGTATGTAAGCACATTCCCTACTTGGCTTTTGCTTGCTAGGTGTACTTCTGTAGGATCACTGACACACAAATCCAAGTATGAAAGCAGCAGTTCTCTCAGAGTACTTGTTCCCATCCCAGTCTGTACTCAGTTCATGGTTTGCTGCTTCTCCTTCAGACATGGGAATAGGTATACAAGTGCCTCGTTTTCAGTGACATCCTTTGCATTCCTTGGCAATGGGAATGGCACCTCTCTGCAAACCGTGCCTGACTTATGTCTTTAAACCATCACTGCTAAGCACAATGCTCTTACTCCAGTCATCACCCACCAACCTCAGTGCGTGACACAAGTGTGTCCTTTTGCTTGCATTACGCCTGCTGCCTGAGCATTGTGTGCCTCAGTAATAGTGTTATGGAAGACTGCAATTCTCACCCAGACAGCTCCAGCACTTCAGCAGAGGCTCATGCATTCCCAAATTCCCAAACAATGATCCTAGGAAGACTTTTTTTACTGCTTCACTGTTGGCTTTCAGAAGGTGATAATGAACAGATAAGGATCCTACAAGACTATTTCTTGCTGCGTGGAAAATCGCTGAACAACAGAAGTCAATACTAGAGCATCACAAATACAAACCTGTTGATCTGGTTCATATGTTTTAATTCTTTGCTCAGCAGAGTTTTTGTCAAATTACTCATGTTCTGATACAGTATTTTAAAAGCGAAGTGAAATGCCTTGGTTAACAACTATACTTACACTTGTTTAATAGTTCCATTTGCTCTAATTTTGAAAAAAGTCCCTTTTTCATTCAGGTAGACATAAAATATTTTCTTACAGTTAATAGGAAACAAAACAAACCTGCAGTGATTATAATTTGACTTAAACACCTTGAAAAACTATTCAGGAACAGTCATTATCTGTTTAATCCAGCCAATCTTCTATAATGCTTATTGGTAAGGTGCAGTAAAAATACAGTATCAAAAAGAAAGGAAATTTTACTGTAACATTTGCAAGATTTTGGGATAATTTATTTTAGAATATTTTTCTTTTTTATTAAAACTAACTAAAAAATCCAAGTAATAAAAATACAAGATCTGCCAGTGGTTTAGAAGGTATTAGTCTGATGTCTGTCACCAGCTCAACAACAGATGAAAATGTCATAACATTAGTAATGAGACAGTCGAGAAATGCACAGGTCACAGCAGGCATTTGGAGCAAACCCCAGCATGTTCAGGAGTGTACATGTAAGCAACCATTCCTTTCAGTGCTGGTAATACAGACTTAAAACACTGCTACCACAGTTTGAGGAGAGGGTTTGGAAACAATGCACAAGAAAGAGTTTAAAGCTGTGTCATATGAAACAATGAATATTTAGATACGAACGCATTTTGGTGTGACTGGTGATAACAAGGGTAAAAAACAACTCTCATGGGACAAAGCGTGCTTCTGAATAGCCATGTGGTAAAGCTGCAGCTGGTCTGTCCTTGCAGTAGAAGGGTGTTGTAATGTGTAGCCCAGGAGCTACGAATGGTGATACAGAAATGTAGAAGATGGGATTGTGTGTAAAGTCACCTTCCCTTTCTGGTTTTAGCACCTATCAGAACTGCAACATGTGGTCCCCCGTTCTCACGATTCAACATCCACACTTCATTGAAGATAGATATTTAGGTGCTTTATCTGAAGAACAAAAAAGACACTTCTGTCTTTTATCACAGAATCACAGAATGTGAGGGATTGGAAGGGACCTCGAAAGATCATCCAGTCCAACCGCCCTGCCGGAGCAGGAACACCTAAATGAGATCACACAGGAAGGTGTCCAGGCGGGTCTTGAATGTCTCCAGAGAAGGAGACTCCACACCCTCCCTGGGCAGCCTGTTCCAGGGCTCTGTTACCCTCACAGTAAAGAAGTTTCTTCTCAAGTTTTAAGCAGAACCTCCTGTGTTCCAGCTTACACCCATTGCCCCTTGTCCCACCATTGGACATCACTGAGAAGAGCCTGGCCCCATCCTCCTGAAATTCACTCTTTACATATTTATAAACATTAATAAGGTCACCCCTCAGTCTCCTCCAAGCTAAAGAGGCCCAGTTTTATGTCTGTTTATGTGGAGAGACCAGGGTTTTTTCTACTCAGCTTGACTGTTCAGCCAGCTTCCCATGAACGTTTCCTAATCATCAGCCTCCAGGATACGTTGGATAGCATTCCTTCTCTCTGCTTCCCAATGAAACTGTTTCTTACGTAGGGAGAAAAAAAGTTTCATTTGTGAAAACAAGCAGAAAAACAGAATGGGGGTTATATGTTCTAGTCCCTAAAGAGTAAACACATCCCTCTATTCAGGTGAAAGCCCTGAGCACCAGACTTCCTAATAATGTTCAATTTTCTGAAACAGTAAATCCCTCTTCTTTTTTCATCCATAGGCTAGTTTTTCTTTACAGTAGCCTATTAACTAAAACACTGTCGTCACATTAACTTCTTCAGACTGAGGCGGAAAATCAGCCTGGGCTTTCCTCATGCTGCAAAGATGATCCATAAAAGAACACCAGTTTAACCATTATCTCTTTGCCCAGTCACACTTCTGAAAAATGCAAAGAAAATGAGGCACACTGTGAGAACATGTAGGCAATGAAGCCTCTCTTTTAGGCTAAGGAGGAGAAGCATCCACTTGATCCCAGTTGTGGTAGGATTGTAGATCAGTAAAAATTTAGGCTCCACGTGCCTGGCCATGGGTGAGGGCAGACCTTGGAGCTGCTTTGACTGTGGAATCACTGAAGTACCACTATAGACTTGTCTCAAAGATTGTTTGCAAGGACGGTCACAAGACCACTGGGTTCTGGAAACCCCGACTTGTGAAGATGCTCTGCCCACGGGAGGTCTTCTGCCCGGACATGTCCTTGCTCCAAGTGCTGGGGGGCACAAAGAAATTTGACATTGCTATGGTAACCACAGCCCTCGAAGGGGTACTTAAGGAGGACCTGCATGGGCAAGGGCAGGAGGGAGAAAGAGAGAAGGAGACAGAGAGGACGACCACCTGACTGCCTGACCGCACCACGCCACGCTGCACCACTGCTGGAACAAGCAACTGAGACCTCCTCACCCACCCCTCACCATCGCCTCGCTGCTGGACCCGTGGTGGTGACTATTCTGGCTGCCCTATCCTGACTCCTTGCTTGATTTCCACCTTTTGTTCCATTCTGTCCTATCGCTACCCTCCTTATTACTTTTGCTTTTTGTAATAAATGGTGTTCTGGGAGTGCAGCATTTGACCTCGTTTGTGTCTTAATCTCGCTCTTGGGATCATATTGAAACCTTTCCCCGACATCGGATCGGGACATTTGAATGATCCCGGCATCGGATCAGGACAATGAGGCAAGTGGGAAGTTTTAAGTTTCCCCACGAGATGCTTTCAGAGTTCAAGTTGCTTCACAGTTGGGCAGCAGTTGAGCAGTAACATTTTGGAGTATGAATCTGAATGCAAGCACCTACATTGTGCTTCAGATGCAATATAAGCCTCTGTACTTTTCCCTCTGGATTACCCATAATGATTCATTTCTATTGCTATTATATAAAACAGTCTAAGTCTTTATTTGTGATTTGTTCCATGTAAATCTGTTTAGTACCTTATTAAGGGCATGATACTGTTTTGCAGTCCTTTCACTTAAGTGAGCTTGAGATGAAGTACTACATTCTTATCCGATTACGTTGTATCTCTAGATGCTTTTTATTTATAGTTCCAGACATTTAATAAACAAAATTTGAATTATAACTGTTATTATAACATGTTTGCCTACTTTCATACACTGTAGGGATGCACACCAGCAACATTAGTTAGTGATTATCTTTGTAGACGGGAGGCTTTCTGTTACCACTGATCATGAGTGAAGAATCAAGGAAGAGTTGAGCTACTGTTACAGATCCTGTCTGCTGCTGTCTCGGTGTTTTTCTGCATTTCAGATGACACGACTAATCCTCCCCCCCTTCATTCCCATAAATACATTTGAAAATGACTTACCAGTGATTGTGCGAGTATTTTAAGCTTTTCCTTTTATTTGGAAGCTGCTGTTGCTATGCCAATATTTATATTACATTTTATTTAAGTGAGTGTTAGGATATGACTGGGACAGTTTAATAGGCTCATCCCATTATGTACACTGTTCTGATGGTGCATGACCTCATTTCAGTTACCTGGCAATCACTATACAAAAGAGAAATGTTGGCTTCTATTTGGAAGTTGAGCAGAAATACTATCCTTAATGAATTTGTCAGCTTATATAGTGCAAAGGAATACCATGAAGGAAAGCAGTTCAGCTTAGTTTAATTACCTTTTGTACTTACGGGCAGAGAACAGTTTTGTTCATAATTATTTTTATTTACAATTAATATTTAGATTTATGTATGGCATCCTGGTGCCTTCAGCCACAGAATCCTAAAAGTCTCCATTCTTGTAAAGACTTATCCTGGTGCTTAACAAATGTTAGTTTAATAACATTTTAATGTTGCTATTCACAGTGACTGTTAAACAAAGGATATAAGTTTTGCTTATTGTTGGTGTGTAAAATTAAAATTCACAACCACTGGAACTTTGAAAAGCAATAACGAGCAGGAAACTTCATTTACAGAAATTTGTAGATGAATTAGTTACACATTTAGCACATACTTGTACAATATGAAAATAATTGCTTATATACTAACTATCCTTCTATAGTGAATTCCAGTTATCCTTATATGATTTGTAGTTATATAGCAAAGGTCTCAAATAAATCCTTCTGCAACTCAAGCACAATACTTGTGTTTTTTGTAATATGCTGTGGACTAAGTTTACAGCCTGTAAGGAAGATGAAATATATTCATCTGTTAGAGAAGACAGGCTCATCTTACATGGCTTGGGTAACTTAGGGGTGTGTCCTTCTCTCGGAGTAGCCAGGGATTCCCTTACACTTGAGTTCAGTCTGAGCTGCAAGCATTCCTTATTCTAGTCATGGCAATTACCATTTCTGAATGAAATATTGGTGCCTCTGCTCCTGGTTCAAGGCTGGTTATTCACAAATTACATTTGTCTGAGGTTTTTTTTCATCTCTGTCCTGGGACTAATCATCTCTAAATTGGCTTCATTATCTTACACAACACTTTGATAGAGGAATTGGACCAGCTGTGAAGAAGCTGTAGCTTAACACCCATTCCAACTCGCAATACTAACTTCTCTTTTTGGTATACTTTTACTGCCTTTGTTTCAGTTCTTTGTTTCAGTTCTAGATCCTCTTTCTCTGATGCAAGACAAGGTTAGTAAAAGCCCTATCAACAACAAGTTTCATCTTGTAAATCTGTAGTTTGTTGTAATTGTTCAATCAGCTTGATAAACCACTGTGGTTTTTTTTGGTTTTGTTGTTGCCCCCACCCAAAGTTGTGAACTTCTGTTTGGAACAGAGCAGGGAATGGAGCAAGTAAATTCCTTGTCCCTGGGAAGATGGGATGATACAGTCTGGGTCGTCATTGACTATATCTGTACTGTTTCTGATGATGCTCTAAAGCTATCTTAGGATGCCTCAGTATATGTCAGATCATTGCTGGCACCACTGTCAAACTTCTAAGACACTTGCAGAGTTCTCCAGGTACATCCAGTCAGTGTAAAGATTGCAATCTCTTGTAGGCCTCTCTGTTTTGCCTTATACGATATTCACCTGCTCCATAAGACCTTCTGTATAACCTAAAAAACCCAGGAATCTCAGCATGATGACAATAAATCACAGTCTTGCTGTACCAGTAACTAGTAGAGGTAGCCAGCTTAGGGGATCAGTTAGGTAGAAGATGAGAGAGGGATGAGAACATTCCCTCTAAAGATCTAAACAAGGAGAATGTGAAGACAGTGACAACAGGGGCAGCAACATCATTATGGCCCTACTATCAGCATTTAGCAGAACCAGCCAGGCAGCCACCCATCCACTCCTGCACTATCATGGACTGACTGTTCCTAGGAGAGATGATGTACCTTGGAGATCTCCAGGCAGGACAGAAGTACTAATTAATGCATGTAGATGGTCCACAAATAATGGCAACAACTCAGAAAAACCCAGCCTGACACAGGAATCTGGGGGATAGACCAGGCCATCTGGTTCTCCTTAGCATCCTTCAAGAGTGAAGTACCTTGACAGATTCTGGCTAAGGCTGAACACAGATGGCTCTCCTAGAGAGGAAATATTAGCAAAACAGATCAAGGCTTGGCATGTAGAGGCAGACATAAAACAAACATGCCCCTCTGGTCTGTGGAGATGTTCAGATAAATACAGTAAACAATTAAAAAAAATCAGGACCTGTAACCCTACCATCTTCAGGCCTTTCCCATGAATTCAGTAAAGCAACCTTTACCACATTCTGTAACAAGAGAAATGTGAGACCTCCCATGCTACAAATGAAAATAAAAAGAATCATGGAACGGTTTGGGTTGGAAGGGACCTTTTAAAGATCATCTAGTCCAACTCCCCTGCAATGAGGAGGCACATCTTTCACTAGATCAGGTTGCTCAAAGCCCTATCCAACCTGACCTTGACCACTTCCAGGGATGGGGCATCCACAATTTTTCAGGGCAACTTGTTCCAGTGTCTCACCACCCTCACCATAAAATGGTCAGAGTGTTCATGGCCCTGCTCCGGATCTGCTCTAACAGGTCCATGTCTGTCTTGTGCTGGGGGCCTCGGAGCTGGACACAACACTCCGGGTGGGGTCTCACAGGAGCAACGTGGAGGGGGAGAATCACCTCCCCTGACAAAGCCTAGGGCTGCAGCCTTGTACAGATCCACAAAGCTTCCCTTGCCCTGGGTACAGCTCATCAGCACCCCAATTGAAGGCACTGCCCCAGCCTACCTCCTGCAGAACTGTTCCTGTCTGTGCTCTCCCACTTAGGACCCTGCACACATGGGGACCTCACCAGCTGAGTAGCCCAGCTGGCCTGGCCAGCTGCAGTGCATCCACCTGCACCGTGCTTTAAGGTCAAATACAACCAGGGCCACAGGTGCACCCTGCACAGCCCACCCCACATGCCACAGGTTTGTAGCACCACTTGTTCTCTGCCTACTTAGGTTGCTGAAGGAGTGTTTTAAATTAATCCTATGTGTACTACAGCTCTTGCTTCAGCATTTTTCTTTCAAGAAGCTCTGTCTTTAGCATGCTGGAAGATGGTGCACACCCCAGCATGGTATGCCCCCTACTGCTATATGTTCTGGCAGAGATGCGCTGCTCGATGGCCTTAACCCTGACCCTCAGTCCACAGCAATCACAGAGGCTGGATACCACAAATAAATTAATCTCAGAAGCAGTGACCAACGTCATCTAACCAGGCAGCGAGCAGTCTGGGTTGGGAGCTTGTGAAAAGCCATTTGCTTTGAAGCTCAGGCTGCAATGCAATGTAGGAAACCACGTTTTGCAAGGGTGGCCTGTGGTTAAGTCACAGGCCATGTGTTCAACTCTCCCAAGACTGAAATTCAGGTACAGGCTGAACATTCACCTTTCCACTTCTCACATAGTCAGTCCCTTGAAATAAGGCCCTTACTCTGTTCTGGGGACCATGTGCCCGTGTCTTCCCTCCTCCCCCCAACCTGACATTGGGCTAGAGACAGTCGTGAACATTCATTAGTGTATGTCCCAGGCTGGGAGTGACAGACTGGTACCAGGTTGCAGGAGATGACTATCCAGAAGGCAAAAAGCCCATTGCCACCAGATACAAAGTGCTACTCCTTGAAGAAGCAGTTGCATCTGCACGCAGGGTGAAGTAAGTCATAGCTGAATACAAATGGCATACGCATCCCTCCCATCACAACGCTGAGAAATTTATTAAGCTTTCCAAGAGGTTCTTTCCCCATATGCAGCTGCACAACTGCTGCAATCTTCCAGTACTATTGAAATTAACAAGGATAGAGAACCTGACTTCTGGAAGGATAATAAAGCTTTAAAGTTTTGCATTTATAAAAAGTATGTAGCTATGGTTGTGAACGAATGCAAGTGATAATATCCAGTTACCAGACCAGGTTCCATTTCCCCTGCAAGCTTCATTCTTCTCCCTGTTCTGCCAGAACTGATGGTGCAGCTGAACATGACACCCTACATCAACCAGTAACCCACACACCCAAAAGACAACATTCCTTTGAGAGAGGATGTTCCACATAGAAAGGCTCTTACCAGGAATGGTAGGGGGAAAAAATTAAGGACAAGTTATTAGAATCAGGTGCCCCAATCTTCCATTCTGGTTCTCATCCTCCTGCTCTTCTCATCAATGTGGGACAGAGCAATAGCACATGGGAGCTATTTTCTTTCAGCTTTGTTATTCTACTTGAGTACAAGAGTAAACAGCCTCCACACACTATCTCAATTTAATCTTCCCCCTTACCTTCTTCTCTTCTTGTCTCCCTACTGTCTCTTCATAAATGAAGCAGGACCTCATGTGCTGAGGGGCAGGGAAAGAAAAGAAGAACCTTTACAATAGGGGGGTTAGGGAGCAATGGGTAAGGTTCCTGCTTAATTTCTCTTGCCAGCTCTTGACCCACTGAAACTTACCACAGAAACTTCAGAGACCCAGGTGCATGCTGTTTCTGTGATGCATCAGCACCATTTCATACTCTGGCCTCACAAACTTGTACCACACACCTATTATTCCAGGTCTCAGGCAGCTGAGGACCCAGCATCACAGGTACTGAGGAGCAGAGGAAATGGAACAAGGGAACATCTACTGTCAAGAAGTACTGCAGATTTGGACTATGTCAAAAGCTAAGGTTGTCATTATCATTTTAATTCCTTAATAATAGATCCTTCTTTTTGTGCCCCCCTCTTATGGATGGCCTTGAAATCCCTCCCAACCTCAGTTCTTGATGATAAGGCATGAGTTATGAGTACATTCAGGAGCCCCTAGGGTGCTGTTTAGGAGTATGGATTGCATTATTCAAGGCACCAAATAAATATGTATTAATAAAAACCTGTCTCACCCTTGGTTTAGTGTAAGAGAAATGGAAACAGGAAAGTGGAGTGTGTGAACAAGCACTTTCTGTGCAAACTAATAACCTATATTCTTAGCTTCCTACTCCAAAGGACTAGGGCTGGATTAACAGCATATTCTGTTTCCTCAGTACCCTTATTACTTTATTTTAAAGTTACTTTTCTCTGCTATACAGATGGACCTCAACTTGAATAATTCAGATGCTGCCTTTGACTCTGTACAGCCAAGAAAAACTCATGTGACAACCAAAGAATGCAGGGACTACTCCTTTTCTTGTGTCCTACGATGATAACTTTGAAGTCTGTAAGGTAAAAACAGGCATCCAGTGTCCTTTGCTTACCACCTTAGCTAAGAAGGTAAGCTAGTATTTACTGGGGATGGAATGGCAAGTTTGTTCCTTTATGAATAATTTGCTAAATGTGATTTATGCTTGGTCTGGCAACTAGTTATTCTCCAGGGGATACCAGAAGTAATTCTGGCAAAGAGATTTCTTTACCTAAGAGGTACTGGAGCTGTTTGAGCCACACTGATATCCAAAAGAAGTACTGAAAATGCAGAAAACCCTTGTATTCAAGTCAACTGGCAACCTCCAGATAACCCTCTCGGGCTCTGCAAGTGCAGACAACAGCAGGCAAAAAAATGGAAACTTCTGCTCTAATTTAGACACGTGGAGTTATGCACCAAGCATACAGTATGACAAGCTCCAAGACTGGTCTATGCTTTGAACTAATTATGCTTAGCTCAATGAGGCAACAGAAAGGTGCTGTATCTTGATATATTATCTTAATAAGCTCCTGGTGTTAAAAGGCAGTTTAGTACACTCAGTATCTCGAACCTGGAATATGATGTATAGTCCCACAGCAATTCACTGTGACTTTCTTGTTTATTTGGGCCAAAATCCCCAAGAAAGATCACTATTTCTGAAAGATTTGCACCAAGTTTGTCAAAGTGTCACCAGAGGCTTTCAGTACTTCTTGTTAACAGAAGAACTTGCTTTGCAAATCTAAATCTAGATAAAGTTGCATAGTATTATCAGATCATACGCAAAAGAAATAGAAGTCCCCACAAAACAGGCTGCATTTCAGAAATCAGGATATTACTTAAGAGTATTTAATTAAAACAAGTTTGATTGAAATACATTTGCAGTCAACTTTTAGTTCACAAAGCTTTTAATTCCACTGACTGGGGTTTTTTGGTCCTTTAAGGGTTGAGGTACTTCCCTTCCAAAATAAGATACCTAAATCCAAGAGTACTCAGAGTAACTCTTAACAAAAGCATAAGTCTTTTTAAAAAGTCTGAGCTCTCAGATGTTTGGTCCTAAAAATCCTTACTTCTTAAATAATGTACTTCTAGTGCTGCAAAAACCAATTAAGGTAAGAATTTTGCTATTTTACTCAGTCTTTCGTTGAAGGTTATTTTTTTCTGGTTGAAAGAAGTGTTTTTCAAGAGCGTTGACCAATTCATCCAGTTCCTTCTTCAGCTGCTCAACATCACTGAGAAACAAAATCAACACAAATACAGAAAACAGTGTCACAGTGGAGAAGTTAAAAAGCACATTTTCAGTTTGAGGAATTTTTAAGTCTGTTGCATTGCTTTAGACAAACATTTTCTATTAATGCTAAAAGTATATACAGTAGATTTCTTACAGTAATGCACTGATGTTCACTTCCAACTGATGTGCATGAAGGCACTTAAGACTATGGAGAAACATAAACCCACAATATAATCTAAAACAGAACAGCCAGTTTGGGTTCAGAAGATCTTGTATTACTAAATTTATGCAATTAGAAATGTAACTTTTATACTTGTAATAGTATTTTCAGATTAATTTTAATCTGTGAAAAAGCATTATTTTCATTACCTATGTTAGTAATTGCTTATCTTTTAAGACTAGGATTTCAAGGCTATCTCTCAAAGATGTAATTACTAAACATAAAAGGGTTTAAAATATATTAGAACACTTTATATGCAGTTATATAAGTTTAAAGCAACTATGTATGTAAAAAGAGAGTGAATATATCGACTATCATTTAAGGCAGTATGTTTTTCTTAATATTGTTTTTACTGAAGGTGAAACCAAGTTCAAAAGAAATTCAGTGACAAGAATGCATCAACAAATTTTGCAGAGTTGAAGTTTTATGCAAATACATTTGCTAAAATAATGACTGTAGTAATATTATTTGATCACAGAGAGCCCCTTCCCCACCAAAGCAATACGCAAAAGCCACACAGCCCCTGTTACACAGAATTTACTGTGTGTGACAATACCTGTTTCCAGGAGGTGCACAAAGTTCAGAATAGTATTTGATCTTTGGTTCTGTCCCACTGGTTCTCATTGTGGCCACTCCTCCATTAGCAAAAGTGAACGTTATCATTTGGCTGCTTTTACTAGTGGGAAGTATCTAGAAATAGTAAGGATATTTTTTTTAGAAGCTTGAAAAGTGACTACATATAATGAATTCAAGACAAAACCTATGACTTTATGTCATATAATATAACTAAAGGATCAGTTAAAATTAAACTTTGTACTGTTTTCTTCATCATTGTGGTCTTGAGATCACAACAGGCAAATGACAGCCTTACCCTCAACCTAGAGAATGTTAGCAGTGTGTCACTGCTAGGTAGCTCATTTCTCTGTGATGGCCTTTCCCAGGAGGAAAAGAAACATAGATTGTGGAAAACTAAAAAATCCAAAGCTGTATCTCAGTAGACACTTTAACTTACACTTACAAGTAGATAATGCAAGATTGCTGAGGAAGACAGCAAGATCCTCCTACTTCCCTTCACAGACTGTCATCTTGGAGAGAAAAAACGCCACAAAACCAAACAAAAATCCCCAACCCTCTCCCCCTCCCCCAACCTTCATTTCCTCCCACCGTGGCAAATAATCATCCCCAAACTAACTTATTTTAAGACTCAGGTTATAACATAATGTTTAGAGGTTTTCTCCATATAATTTTTTATATATCCTTATATACATGCTTCTCTGATTTATATAGAATTTTAAAAGTATACTTACAGCCTTTTGATCTGGCTGGCTGCTGTCATACCCAGTAGTTAGATCCCTTATTCCAGAAACTTTAAATCTACCACAAGATTTTGGGTATGTGTTTTTTCCATCAAAATTTCTAAGGTTGTCAAAAAGCTGTTGAATAACTTTAGGATCATGGCAGATGAAATACGAAGCTTTGGTAATATGGAAGCCATATCTGCAAGGACACAATATTAATGAATTGAAGAAGCAATATTCTTCTTAAGAGCTGTACACCATACACATTACACAACCTTCTATAAAATAAGAATCTATACTCATGGTCACCCAACTGTTCATCAGTTCACCCCCTGACAATTTTAAAAAGGCCTCAACAGCTTAATTGTCCCATTTCAAGTAAAGAAACACTGTGCAGATGCCTTTTCCTTTTAACGGTTAAAAATTAGAAAGTTTACTGCTAAACCAGAATAAAGATAGATGTCATTATTGCCTTGAAGAGGTCTAACCACCGTAGGAAGAGAACAGACTACATCTGAAGAGCTTTCTTGACTGGATTCCTGCTGACCTTTTCCAAGCAAAACAAATTCCAGACTTGTTTTTTCCAATCACACTTCAGAAGCTGCTTGTACATTAAAGTGTTTCTATTGAACCAAACTGTTCTGAACATTGTCTCTTTATCTTATCTGTTTGCTGCCAGGTAATATAAAGCAGAATCTGCATCAAAGCAAAATGACCTACTAACACTGACTTTTTCAAAACAGTGCGTTGTTGAAAAGCATACAAGCCTGGACTGGTTGTTTAAGGGAGCTCTTACTAAAGATCAACACTTGATGAGTATCCTTGATGACAGGGAAAATCTGAAGGGCAGAATCTTTCTTTAGTACTAGGATTTTCATGCTAGAAACCTGAAAGGTTCCCTAATTAGGGTTATGTTTATACCAAAATGTGCATCTTGAAGGTCAATAGTTGTTAAATCAGTCTTGATAATCCAGTAAGGGAATTAACAAAATCTATCCTATATTTCAAATAAGTGATAAGCCTGCTAGGACTGTGTCATTTTCCTCATCTACATTTACTTCTTTGACAGCAGATGCTCCTTATGTACCTCCAAAATACAGAGTTCCCCCTGCTTCAATAGCAACTCACAAGACAAATCTAACAAAGAATAAAGTAGTAAGGAGTAAAAAACTGCAACTCTATACTAGCCACAAGCAAACAAAACCCAAACACACACAAAACAAGAACCCCTCCCATACAGTCCTAGTTATCAATCATCTATTTAATAAGGCAAATTTGTATCCCTCCCTGTATCTGTAGCTTTTCCACAACCAGTGACTATGTGTAGTGACATCTTTGCAGTGCATCTACAGACTGTACACAGCAGCACTGTGGCACACGCGAGTTCCACTCAGTTAAATATTCTGGTTTTGACAGCAACCTGAAGCAGGTGTTTACTGAATGAGTATTGAAAAAAAAAGAAAAGCATGAGCCAGAGAAGGCTAATTCTTTGAATTGACACTGCCAGTCCCTAGTAATTAAGGGAATTCTCCTATCAGATCCTGTATCTGCTGCTCTAGGCATGAATTCCTCTTCCATGCATTTATATTACTGTTTCTTGAATCAACCCATGTACAATAGCTGATAAATCCCACAATTTATTTATGCAGCATTTTAGCAAGTCTTTGCTGCTTGATTCCTTCTTAAACAGAGGATGAAACAAGCATGGCTAGTGCTGTGCACAAATGAGAGATCTGAGGATTGCAAAAAAAGCAGCACCAAGGCTGGAGTTTTTAATGAGTCTCTTTGCAGGTTCCACGACTCCTTTGTTAGTGTCTATGAGACATGAAGAGGTGGAGAGTTATCAGCCAGTCTTTACTGCTCCCTCCTTTAAAACAAATACCCCCCCCCCAAAAACCACTACCTGCCCCATGAAATCCAATAGCTGTCTTTGCTACTGATTTCTGTAGGTCTTTGAACACACTGAACAAGAACAAAAGACAAGTAGTGCTTCATATTAAAAGCTCTCAGAGGGACTCAGCTGTATATAGCCAATGGTTATGGTCAGTCCCAGCACTTCTGCATAATCAGCTCAAATCTCAGTATTCAGGAGCCAAAAGAGAAATAACAACCAACATACACTATCAATCAAAAAAAGACAGAATAATATAATAAAAAGCCTAACTTTAGAGCCAACTAGAATTAATTTAATCACAAGTAGCTCTGCAAGCAGGACAGAAGCAAGCTGGCTTCTATGACTAGCATAAGTATGCCAGAGCTACTTATGCCCATTCTGCCATCAACTTCCTTGTGCATCTGGCACATTTAAGTAGCAAAAGGTACTATAATCACTACAATACTGCCAGCCAAAAACCAGGCCAATCTTCTGTAAAAGGACCCATGAGCAGAACTTCCCAAAAGGGAGAAACCTTTCAGACAAGCGATCAAAAATGCCTCAAAAATCTCATTAACTAATAGGGAATTAGTAAGGGTAATATTCTTTTTAGAATACCTTAAAACAACACATAATGAAGTCATAAATATATTCATGCCCATGAGGCAGGAGCACTTTCTAGAACATTGCTATTAACACAGTTCTGTGTTAATAGTACAATAACCCAATTTTTATTTCTTCAAATACTCTAGGTTGCTATTGAGTCCCTATTAACCCTGGTTTGTGCAATGGAGAAATTCTGAAAATTAAACAGTTATAATTGAACTCACTCATCATAGACAGCTTTCAGCTGCTGAGACAAAGACAAATTCCTGGTTGCCAAAAAGCTAGCCATCTCCGCAGTTATAACAGCAGCGCTGACACCATCTTTGTCCAGAACAGCAGGACAGCACATATACCCTAAATAAAGAAAATTATATTTATTTGATACATTTTTAAGAGGAAATAAGATAAAATGGAGGGGGAGAAATTAATAAAACCAACATATTTTAAAGGGAAAATGCACCTTACCATAGTACAGACATTTTAGAGTTAGCAAAGTATTTAATGGAATTTCAAGACAGAGACAGAATTGTATCAGTGCCAGATGTTCCTCAGTACTTTTGTAGCTCTCATGAAAGAAAAAAGCCACACTACAGAAATAATGACAGTATAGTGCACTGTCTCAAATCTGATTACCCTTACATGGTACCATATGGTAACACTGAGGTATCTGTGAAATTAGTCACATTTTCTCTGGTTTTCAGGTACTGACTTGCTCAAGAAATAGCATTTAACTTTGCAATTTCCTTCTCATGAATTCATAGCTTTTATTCATGGCTTTCCAGTTTACAGGTATAATTTGAGTGAGTTTTTACTGTATTTCATTCACATTTCAACTTAGCTTAAAACTGTCAGCTAAACATACTCAACTCGAAGCCTGAAAAATGTGTTTATTCGGATTTTTTAAATAGCTTGTGCAGAATTTGCAGTCCGAGTCTACACAGCCATGCTAATGAAGATATATACACCTAGCTGACATCATCATGCTCTGTGCTAAGCAGGGGTACAAAGGATTAAAACTAGTAATATCAATCATTCAAATGGATTATATCAATTACTCACTGGAAATACACCCATTGTGTTGAGGACATTTTGCAGTAGTCCTACTTTCACTATTTTACAGGATACCAGAACATAATATTATGTTTCTTACCTATAGCCTCCTCAAATGCAAAAAGAACAGCTTTTCCCTGGTCCATGAGCTGTTTGGCACGGTTGCCCATCCACTTGAAACCTGTCAGTGTTTCCTACAGCAGGAAGGAGAAAAAAAGGCATTAAAAATAAAAACAATGTTTTACAAAGATATGACACTGCATAGGTAAGCAAATAAAAGAACATGGAATAATATGTAAGAGCTTACCTCAAAGTGAAAACCTTCCTTTAGTGCAATTGCTCTCAGGATTTTGGAAGAAACAGTACTGGATAACATGTAGACATCTTTAATGGCACAAGTATCCCTATTGTGATTTTTCCAGCAAGTGAAGATCCACCAGCCTAGAAGAGCTCCCAGCTCATTTCCAGAAAACACTTTCCATTCACCACTAGATAGGGGGAAAAAAAAAAATCATAGAAAGTATATGAATTTAAAGGATAATACTTGGGAAAAAATAATCTACTGGTTCTTCCATACATTAATAATAGCAAATAAAACCACTGCATCTGAGTTCCAAGTAACATGTATTGATTAAGAACAAACAAAAAAATTTCTCAGAGACACACAAAGATACAATTCTCAAGTGAGTATTTTTAGTTGACTCAGTGACAAATACACCAATTGGTCATTAAGGGGGATTGGAAAAAATCTCAAACAGGGAAAAAATATTAACATTGACATGTTGCTAGAACAAGAAAATATGAAGGAAAAAGGGAAAGACAGATGTCAAAATTGCCCCAAAATTCCCAGTCACAAAAGGGGACAAAGACACTGCCAAACTGACAAAAATCAAAACCTACACAAACAGTACCTGTTGAAAGAGAAGCAGACTCAGTCTCCTGCATTTACTGATGCCAACAGGCACAAAGCAATGCACAGCGACAACTTAAGTGTAAGAGCACTGGGAGGGTGCTCTAGCAGGAGTTTCTGTCAAAGAAGAAGTACAGATACTGTAGAAGCCTATATTAATATTTGATTAGTGTATGAACAGCTACAGCAGAAGTTTGAGAGGAGGACGCAGGACTGAAAGGTAGGAGACAACTAAGACTGGCTAAACAATTAGCAAGAGGTATCAGAATGGGAGCACCAGGCTCTCAGTGGCGATAAATGCAATAAACTGACATCCTCTCATGTTTCTGGTAGCTCGAAGGTTTTATACAAAAAAACATGAGTGATTTTGCATTCTTGGTTTAACTAACCCATCATAACTAGCACAAACTAAAGTTTTTTATGCTTTTTCCTCAATGCTGAACTGCCAACTGAGGTTGGCACAGGCCAAAAATATTAAAATAAGGATATTCCAGCTAATACTGCCAAAGATAATGCAAAGAGTGTAAATTAGCCCATTCTTCTACAGGCCGAGAAGCCTCCTTAGTTCATGCTGTGAGGATAACAAGTTTAAAAAAAAAAATGCATAGAAGTTGGGAACTCAGGGAGAGAGCCCAAATCTTCTAATGATAGTGAAATGTCTGGTCTAACTGTATCTGAAAAAGAAGGAACTCATATTAAAGAACACAAATGTTCCCTATTCCTGAGATTATCAGGGGACTATAAAGGTTCTCCTGAATATTCAAGTTGTTATTTAGTAAGCACAGTATGAAAGCAGTCTTCTGTGAAAAATTTCTAACTTAAAACCTGCCTTTCAAAAGGTATAGCACAGTCACAACAATCCACATGCTTCTGTGTGTGCCTCGAGTACCACAAGTGTCAAGTATTTATTCAGGCTTCTGTACAGTGTCTAATACTAATAATTATTTCATTTACTGCCCCCCTGTGGTCTGCTTCATACAGTCCTCTCACATTTCTAGTAGCAACTACTGTGACTGTTCTATCTTCCTCTGCAACACAGGTTGCAAGAACCCCCCCAAATGAGCCTAGCCTTCAAGTGAAAAAATGTAAGTGGTGTGCATTTCCTAGTTACCATACCTCTCTTGTTTCTCTGCCACGGCAAGTCGATCAGCATCAGGATCATTTGCTAAAATGATTTTTGCCCCATCTTTTTCAGCCAAAGCAAAAGACAATGTCTAGAAAAGTGGTAAGCAAGAGCAGATCACTATTAATACTCACAAATAATATTTTCACTTTCTTTATAGATTTTAAATAATTTTCCCAATTTATTTAATCTCAAACTCCCGAAATCGTTATGTGTGTCTACAAAAAACAAACTTCAGGCCTGGCAGCAGTAGAGCACAGTCAGGATATTTAACTTCACCTACATCGTTCTGCTTTTGCAGCCTGAGTCAAACGCTACTTAGGTTCAGCACGATCCTCCAATAATAAAGTGCAGCAGAAATACTCGTAGCAGAAATTCTAACCCCCTGTTAGGACTTCTCCCATCCCCTCCCAGAGTCATATCAGAATTTAGTCCTTGTATTTCAGATGTAAATTGCAGAAACTTTCCAAAACCAGAAGATTTTTAAATTATTATTTAATTCTATTTTTTAAAAGGAACTGTATCACTGTTCTATGTGCAGATGCTGCCCATTCTGTTAGAGCACAGAACAAAATAGTTTAAAGTTATAGCTAACTGACTGGTTCAAAAAGTTACAAATTTCAATGCAAGGATACCACCTAACTCTTCACTAAATGTAAGGCTATGAAAACAGAAACAAAATAGACCTTCAGCCAGTATTTATAGCCATGATTACTGGCAGAAAGGAAACACTATTTGAAAGACATTCGCTCTGTTAAGAAATATCTATTTACCAGAACACCTTTGCCTTCTTCAGGATTTGGATACTTCACTGTGGGAAATTCTGGATCAGGATCCTTCTGCTCCGGAACAGCAAAAGGAGGGTTAAGGTCAAATGCCTTGAAGGCCAACTGCACAAATTTATGACCTACGCCATGCACAGAGGTATGAACAAATTTCAGGTTTGTTTCCTTGTTTATATTCCTGAAATAAAACAGATCAACAGTAAACTTGGATATGGAAGAATGTTCTGCACTATGCTCAGAAACAGATATGACTCAGTATTCTGAGGTCAGATTTTAAAGGTAACAGCTTGGAAATTGGCTTAGCCTCATTTTTCAGCAATATGAGTCACTCTTGATATCTAATGTCCTCCTGGTACGTGCAAATCACTGGAATAAGAAAGACAGTACACTCTATGCACCTCAAAGGAGGTGAGTGGAAAACAAATACAAGTGACTAAGATGACTCTTCATCCCCAACTGTGGCATTTAAACCAGCTCCAAAGACTGTAAACAGTGAACTGACAGCAGCACACCTCATTTGAGCACACTCATTTTTACAAAGTACATTACTGAAACTGTAAGATGTACCTAAAGGCATGCAAACTCCTTTAGGAGACATTTAACTCCTATTCTGAAAAAGCAGCATAATTTCTCACATAGCCCCAACTTTCTAGTAATTCTGACTTCTTTTTTAGCAAGAGTAAGAACATGCATGGCCACTGGTGGTTAAAATTTTGATGCAAATAAGCAGAACTAACAGGCTGCTGCTTATCTAATCCATAAACTGATTCTATTTGTTAGTCACAATGAGAAACATCCATTTGATTTTGTTGAGTAAAGTTTTTACTGAGCAAGTGACAGGAATAGGCTCCTGCAAGGTGCCCAAGGGCACCAGGAGCACACACAAGACTACAGTAACAGAGCAAGACTTCCTTCTTCCAGAACTGGCTTAATAGCCTGGTTCATGTTCTCTCTCAGAAGCCCATTTTAAGGCTGTTGGACCCTCAGTGTCAGCTCACCCCCAGCTGCACAAGACAGCCCCAGTCTGGCTGTGGCATTTGGCTGATGCATGGTTGTGCAAATACCATATCATATCCCTATATGATACAATCAGAAGCTAAGTGCTCACTTTCCTGGGTTACACTTCTGCTAGAACAGCTTTATGAACTGCCTTACTATGTCACCACAGAGCTGCTAGCACTACCACAGAAGATGACAAGAAGGCATAGACAGAACTGGATCATGGCAGGATCGTGGCTGCCCTCACTTCCATCAATTTAAACTGCCCCACTGACATACTAGATGGAAAATCCCATATTCTTAACCAAGTTCACACCAGTTACCTGTGAAAGCACTGTTTCTGTATGTCTTTGAAATACTCCTTATTGACAGTGGCATATGGATCATGAAGCAGCAGGCTGCCGTCAATCAGTTTGTCATCCCAAGCCTGAGGCCATGGCTCTTGGTTATCCTCAATAGCCTGAGAAATTCCTTTGTCATGAGGGGAAATTATCTGAGCACCATTTTCCCAGTAAACCTAAATAAAAAACAGGGTAAGAAAGTATTTTGGTCATTAATATTGTAGGATAGCATTGTTATCTCCCTACATTCAGTAGAGTTACAGCAAATTAGGCTTAAGTACACCCAGCATATTCCCCTATTCATATTCCCAGTGTTTCCTCTCACATCCCATTTTTGTTCTATGAAAAAAAAAAACCTGTTTAATTTTATCAGAAGATATCAAAATCACATGGATTGTAATGAAACACAAAACAAGATCCAGCTCATTTACTGAGAAGATTCAAGTATCAGCCAGCCTTGGGATTGACAACTTGCTCATGATATCTTATCTACTTTCTTCCAGATTTGTAAGTATAATCATTATATAGAGAAGAATTCTTAAAAGGAAAAATGTAGGCAAAAGTGAAACACATTTACCACAAAAAAAAATAAGGAGAAAGGCACAAAAACTTTGCAGCTGCCTATAGCAGCAGTGTTGCCACAACAGCAAGCACAAATTCAACTAAATTTCAAGATGTTCACTACTCGTAGTCTTCTTTTTGTTGATTGTTTACACATCCAGGAAGAGATGCACTTATTATGTTTTACTTTTTGACAGTTGTTTGCACACTTCCTTCTACAGATGGTTTACAGACCACAAGTTTAAGGAAAGATACCTCACAGCACCTGGGCCACGTACATATGTAGCCCAAATAAGAAAACATTGAGAAAAAGTGAAGTTGATTTAAAAAGTAATTGCTAAAACATCCAAACAAGCTATCAAGATCCATACATGAAATATTAAAAAAAGCACTTTTAAACAGACATGAAGTTCTGAAAAGAAAGACAGCAAGAAATCATCCCTGCTAATGCCTTGTTTTTCTATTAAGAAGACAAAAAAAGACATCCAAAGTTCGATTTTTGTATTTTGGAGACAGTCTGTACATGACTAGTCCAGCGGTGGGACTGGCATACAGGCAGCTCAGTCACGTTTGTTCAGTGGAAAGGAGATTTCTGTCATAGAAAAAGGTCACACTGATAATTGGGTCATTTAGCAAAAGACAAATACACTACATGAAGTTAATGGAATTTATTCTAAATGTTTTGTACGAGCAACTCATTAGGTTTAACATATTTTTAATTCTCTGGGTTTGTAAAAGTAAAGAGATCTTTTTAAATCATGAACTGGAGAAGCAATTAATACTTTTGAAAAAAGGTCAGTTAATATTTTAAAGTGCCCCAAAGCACGCACTGGTACTACTTATCTTCCTGCTTTTTAGAGCTAAGATTTTAATTATGTTATTAGTATAACATGATTCTAGCTTTAAATATGTATGTCTAGAAGAGATCTCAAAAATCAAACTATCGATTAATTTGGTCCAAAACATGACAGGAACTATACACAATAATATTGGTGTCTCTATATGGGAAAAATGTTTGGAAAAAAAAGGAAATAGATTGTATATTAATACCTTGTAGCCATTATCTTGTTTTGGATTATGGGAAGCCGTTACCATAATGCCAGCACAAAGCTTCAGATGAGTTACTGTGTATGGCTGTAACGAGAAAAAGTGATCTGAAGTGGAATATGCACAATATTTTATATTATTTATTCTCATGCATACGCAATACTTCCATACTGCTGAATGAAAAGCAAGCCAGGATGTGATTCCTACAGACTGACTCTTTAAGGCCACAGCTAAGTAGTACTTGCTCCACTATGTGGCACAACTTTAGCCCTTGCTTTTCCTTGTGCATTTTCCCATTTATATATTCTTAGTGTTGTTTCAGGTACTTTGTGGATCTCTAGAGTAGTGTTTTTATAGAAGGAAACTGAATGCAGGTGTTGCTTACTGTAGAACGACTTGAGATACCTGAGGCCTTTAAGGGTGCAAAGTCTGTTGGGGTAATGACAGAAGTCTGCAGAGGATAAGAGAATTACAACTGGAGCACTTTCATCCATACTATTCATTTGACAACAGCCCATGGAGCAACTACTCCATCATGGTTCATAAGAGAATTTTTTTGGAGATTGTTCTTATAAATTAGTCCAAAATAGATGGGGTGAATTAAAAATAAAGCATTATTTGTGATAAGAGATGCAGTTCGAGTTTAGTCCCGGCTCTCTGCTCAATAGCAAAGCCATCAAATGCAGTTCTTGACACACTGCTTTAAGCTGCACTGTGAAGAATTTGATCCTAAACCTACCAAAATTTGTATCAGTACAAGAATGCTACAGATAAAGTCTTCACCCCACTATGTTGTGTTTGCAGCAGCATTCACTGGTGCAACTGGTATTGGGGGTAACTGCTGCTCTTAGTGCAAAGGTAGAGGTCTTCTTCATTGTCCTAGAGCACTGACACCTACTAATGCCATGGTGGCAACGCGGACACACACAGCAACCCTCCCGGCACAGCCTCACAGCACTCCTACAGCCGGCTATTTAAAGAGGCTACTTTGGATTCAATACCTCCCTGCCTCAAAAACAAACAAACAAACAACAAAAACTCCCACAAAAATACCAACCAAACCAATCAACCAACCAAAAATCAAAAAACTAGATGTCTGTGTGTTTCAGACTTCTTAAGTTTCAGACTTCAGACTCCACAGTGATCTAGAAATTACTTCTAGAAGCAACCTGGCTGAAAGCAGGAACAAACAGAAACACATCCCCCCATCACTGATATTCTGCTAAGCTACTTCCTTCTCTTGCTGTGGATACTGTAAACTAAATATAGCTAAATAACCATAAGACTAACTGCAGGTAGAGCTTAAAAAGTTAAAGTGGTTTGTCTAGTTTTCCTTAATGTAAGTATTGAATTTTTGACAGAATTTGTGTGTCTATAAAAAGGTACAATGGAGAAACCTACCACAAAAGGAGTTGGTGTTATATCAGAGAACAGATAAACTGGAACTCCCTGACTGATGAAGGTATTAGCAGCAAGTCTTGCAAACCTAAATGACAAGAAAAGATGCCTTGGAAATATATTCATTTTCTCAACAATTAGTTTCCTAGTATTCACAGCTTTTTTCCCCTTCTTACTCCAATTTAAAAAAAAAAAACAACACCCAACACACAAACATAAATAAACCCCAAATGATTATACAGACATAATTTAAATGTGTTCCCTCCCTATTCCCAACAAAGCACAACTCTGAGAACACCTTTGGCATTAACAGAATTTATTTTTATTTACAAATAATAGTTGTAAATAAATAATATTACGAGTAAAAATTTATAAATCCCTCACCTTAATTCACTCTACATAAAGATAAAATACCATTGAAGCAGAGGTAAAACCGTAATGGATCACATAAGACATCTACAAAATACTTAAAATGTAAAAAGTACCTTTTGCTGCTTCCTCCGCTGGGATGGTGGGCACGAGCATCAAAGCCAATCACAACTCCTCTCTTTTTCAGGTCACTGAAATTCTTCTCAAGGTATCTGCAAAATCCCTGAAGACAACAACAACTCCATCACATTAGCCCAATTTTAATATTTAATTTATCATTGCATTAAGATGATTGCTAAGATATTGATGTCTTAGGTGAGCGCATATAACGCCTCACTGAACTGGATTAGGATTCAGTTTGTCTAGGACCAACAAACACCAAGAAAAGTCAGAAACTTTCAAATCAATATAGTGAAGCTGGGCAGCATTTAAGTACTCTTCCAAAAATCAGAACCAACTCCAGAAAGAAACAGTTAACACGATTAGTCTGAATAGCAGATTTTAAGGAGTGATTTAGCTGAGTCATGTCTCAGATGAGGAAGAGAACAACCAGCAAATATTTCAGTTTTTTAACTGAAATCTGTTTTTTAACTGAATCTCACCTTAATAACTACACCTGTTTAGGGCATGATACACCACCACTCCAGGCTGCAGAAATTTAAGGTTTGGAGGTTTTTTTAGTTCTCCCCAAGCAGATCTACTTTAGGACTTATATGAGTATCTACAGCTTTACTGCATTTATGTACATTTATGTTCAGTACAAACAAAGCTTAGACAAATGATGGCTACCTTTGGGGTTTTTTTGTAGATGTTACATCAGGACTAACTGATCAACTTGAGCTTAACTATAGCTGTGTATAAATTCAGTTGCAAATCCAATATGGAAAAATATTTTAATGGCTTAATAGCTTCTCTCTGCTTGTTTTCAGAGATCAGCACTCAGCTAATAATTATCATTTAAATTACTTCTGAAAACTGGAGGAACAGTAGAAAACTTATACCTCCATAGAATATCCATTTGCTTATCATAAATGAGGCTCTTCTGTTCCTATATGCAAGCAGTTAAGTGAGACCAAGTGCTGAGCACAGTACCTGGGTTGTCTGGATTATAGTCAAGTCGTTCATGTGGGAAATGCCCGCTCCCATGGCAGCTCTGAGCCCTGCCGTGCCAAACTCCATCCGCGAGCCAAAGTATTTCTGCAGTTCTCCAGCATTTCCTTCAGCAAGCAGTTGCTTCACTATTGCAGAAGTTTTTGGATTCTGTAAATACAAAGTTCAGATACTCTAGAAAAGGTTTTGTTCGTTTGTTTGTTTCCAATACCATTCAGCTTCTTAACAGAAATGACTCTTTCCCACTCTCTGTTACTGGGTTATTTCAGTATCAAAACATTGCACATGACTTCAGGAACACCAGAACTCCTGCTACTTCTTCCTAATTTTAAGTCAGTACAATCTCAGGTGTGACTTATTTTAGATTTATCTGCTTAAGTGATCATGCTGCCTTGACAGCTGTGTGTATGTAACATTTTGGGAAGTGAAAAGATTTCCAAGATGTCTATTATTATATTTTCCTGTTTAAAAAACAAAACAAACAAACAACAAGCACCTTTACCGTTCAGAGAATTTCTGTCATCACAACACAAGAACTACTCTAAACATGTAAGGAAATAAGTTAAGCTGATGATTAAGAAATATTTGTTACTTCCATAGTGCTGTAAGTAGAGTTTTAAACAAAATATCATCATAACCTTGTCCCAAGACTGGCTAACACCAGAGGCAGCAGTAAAACTAATCAGACTCATCAGAAGATGACAATTTGCAATATATTTGCAGGTAATGTTTGTAAAAATAAGCACAGCCCTCAGGATGAAAACTTAGCAACTAGAGATGAATTCTTAAATAAAATGACTGTGCAGAGTGGTGATGGAAAGGCTGTGTCAGACTGCTCACAAACAGCGAGGCGTTTCCAAGTCTCACTGCTTTTCCTGGCATATTGTTTGTATCGACTCTTTATTGTTATCAACTCTCTCTGTTTCCAAACTTTGGAACTAGAACAGTCCTGTGTGCCCCAATATGTCAGTCTTCATAACATGGGATTTGTGAAGTTTAATATTTGATTTCTTGAAAACTGATGAGCCAACAGGACAGATGGCACACTCCAGCCACTAGGCAACAGGGTTATGTGGAGAGGCAGCATACTCTGCAGGTTAGTCACCGCATGATTACACACACTTTACGCTGGAGTACAAAGATTATAATTTCCAAATGGACCTAAGCTTTGATTTCTAGTCAACCAAATGACCTCGTAAAAGTCACAGACTTCAGTATTCTCTGGATGACCCACATACACTTACAGCAAGGGAAGGCAGAAAAAAAGTATACATTTTCTGCAGCTCCAGAAAGTGCTACAGAACATGCCCAGCAGTAGGCACGTGAGTGAGCTTGTATACGAAGGTGTAAGCAATCTGGAAACCAAACTGAGACCAGGGTCTGGATGCCTTAATTATGGATCAGTGCACCTGCTGCTAGGACAAACACCATAGTTTAAATAAGTACCCAAAAGGCTAAAGAGCCTTTGGTGCTAATGAGCAAACTATGTAATGTAGAAGAATCTGGACTCACTGAAGAAAACGGAAGTTTCCTGAGTGCAATAGCGATTAGGTACCCCTGAATTGCTGATTCCCACTTTACAAATTACAGTTTACCAGTCCAAGCACGTAACTGACATTTCCTTGTAGGAGGCTCAACATAATTCTGTATGATTACAGAATAATTATATTCTATAATTATAAGAATAAATATAATCCGATGTTATTATAGAATAATATAGGTCAGCACAACTATTCTGAGTTTAGGCTGTTCAGAAGCTGACCTGAACTTTTTGCTACAGTATCCGGCCTATGTCTGGTAGGTGCAGCCTGAAAGCCACCTTCTACATCAGGCTTTGTACAGCGCTGAGTCACCTCATCCCCCACTGCCCTGCACAAGCTTTGTGCGCAGGAGTTGTTTCTCACCACTGACACGGGCAACTCTTTAGGCAGATGCTGCACACACACACATCTGCATAGACGTGGGACAGACTAGAAGCTGTAATGCCAATACAGAAGGGCAAGTGGACACTGGGATCATACTGTAGCTCTCACAACAAGGAGGTTTTTGTTTGTTACTGTTGTTACAGGAATTTCCCGGGTTTGGTACCTACTGTGAAACTTTAGGGATCCTCTAGGTTTTCAGGTCTGGTTAAATGATTATACTTATCCAGGTGGCTGCCTGAGTCTTGGAGTTTCAGTCCACATCATTTGCTAGAGAAAACTTGATTGCATAAACTTAGTTATTTGGGTTGTTCCTCCTTGCCAAACACACACACTCTAAAAAGTAAAGGTAAAAGCCAGGCCCAAGTCTGCTTAAAATATCAGATTTTTCCAGAATTTCTGTCATAATTGTTTATGGCTATATTCACCTAAGAATCTGCTTTTTTTGTTTGTTTGTTTTTACTGTACAGACAACTGTTCCAATTTTGTTTATTTTTTTCAATTTTAGGAATGTTATTATGCCATTCTATACATGTAAGGAAAAAAAATAAGTTTTTAAGCAGAAGAAAAAGCCAAAACCAAATCCTCGTAGCATGCCTATTAAAGAAGGACCCAATTGTATCTAAAGGAGGAAGTGCTGCTTTTTTCCTTCTCTAAGGTTACACTTTTTCTACTCTCCAACAAAACTGGATATGAGTATGAGAATATGGATTTCTGTGAGTAGAGTGGCAGGTGTTTTAACACATGGTTAATATGCAGTACTGCAGTTTGCTTTAACATCCTCTGTAACATGCGAGTTATTTACCTTAATCTAAAGGAAAGCCTCAGTGAAGTTTTTTCAGTCCAGGAGTCCCCACCAGGTTTTAGAGTAGAGGGACAGCTACTGACTAAACAGGTTTTATTTTTAATAAAGACAGAAGCTATCTTCTATCCACAATTTTATGATCAATAATAGAAAGAATGAAAAATATGTTACTTCTGTAATTAATACAGTGACAAAAATAGCCTGGTAACAAGCTCAGTAACTGTCATCTAGGTAGAAATGTCCTGTTCAGTCAGCAGGACTGTCTTCAGGCATATGAACTTGCTCTTGCAAACTATTATTTTGTAAGAAACGCGCAGCTTATCATCATTAAATATTAACCTATCTCTACACGTCAAAAGGGAACCTTTTTTTTTTTAATATCAGAGTAAATGGACAAGGGTTATATTGGATCCTTTTCTTACTCAATACAAACATGTAAGAGCTCCCCGAGAAATGAAAATACCTCATCGTTTTTGAGCAATCAGCAATAGGTATTGCACACCGGTCAATAACTGCTGAGTCAAAGATGCAAGTGTTAACAAAGAGCAAACCTTTCAAAAGTAATGATGCTATAAGGGGTGCTGCATTAGATTTCCAGAGGGTTTCACAAAATAATCATAATAACTAGTTGAAAATGGAATGGTTACACAGAAGATAGGAATACAACTAACATTAATCAAGAAAGTTATGAAAATAAGAGGCCTTTTAAAACCAGACTGTTTTCTCAAAATCAGTTAAACTGGAAAAAAAAGACACAAAAGCTTTTTGTCATTTGATACACTAGCATTTCTGAAAGAAGGGCTGGTTTGGCACTGCATTATCATTAATAAAAACAGAGCTGGCTAACTGATCAGTTAACCAGCCGAATCTTGAATGAAGAATCACAAGTCTGAGGTACTTCTAATGATGTCTTTTAGAACCTGGAAAGATACTAAAAATAGAATTATTCTGTGCTTTCACTGATAATCTTCAAGTAAGCAGAAGACTCCTTACAAAAAAAAAAATGTAGGTTGCACAAAACCCCAAGAGCACTGTACAGTGCTGAGCCCAGGGCAATCATTAAAGTGACTGCAAGGGGGCAACAGCCAGTGAGTTCCAATACAGGCAAATGAACAAATTTCATGTATAGGGGCAAAAAAGATAAACAAAACAAAAAGCCCCAAAAACCAAACCCTAAAGCAAACCACATATACTGAATACAGGCCTGCATCTCAATGGGAACTACATACACGTTTCCAGAACACCACTATGGCAAGACATTTCTTTAGACATCTGGAATATAGAAACACACAGATTTAACTTCTGTATACAGTGCTGTCAAGACCAGAACTGAAGACACAAATATAAGTCTTAAGAAGTTTAAGCACCTTAACAGGAAGGGTGATGACACTGCTAAAGTGCTCCTAGGCAACAGCAGAAAAAGGGAGAACAGCCATGAAACCAGCCAATACTGAAGACTCGCGTGTTATTTTATCAAAACCAGCAGTCACTAAGCACTGGATGACGCTACCAGGAAAAGAGGATGGATTCCACATTTCCCACTCGTTTTGAAGCAAGCCCACGTCTTTTAGAAACAATATTTAGTAAACAAAAATATGGCAGTACCTGGAGGATTGTAACTCTGAGAGACGGACAACACAGCAATGTGTTCTTCCGTTAATAATTTAAAGTCAATCCACTGCCCTTGCAAGAGGAGCGGTAAGGAGCACCACCGGCCCTTTTAACAAATACATTCAATACAGCTGAAAGCCAGATACGGGTCGGCGAGACCGACCGGACGGGTTTCTAAACTGGCTGCCGTGACCCGACACCAGCGCCGAGGTGACAGCGCAGGGGTGCGCGGGGGAAGCGCAGCCCCTGCGCCAGCGCCCCCTCCCCTGTCAGAGGGCGCGGAGAGCAGGGAGCCAGCAAGTGCCTTCCCCGCACCAAGCACTGACACGACTTAAAGGCCGAGGCTCCCCTCACGCCTCCCGACACTTCACCAGCCGGCGCCCGCATCGCCTCCCGCCACGTCCCTGCGTGACCGGGAGGGCCCTTCCGCCCCGCCACCCGCAGTCCCCGCGGGGAGGGGAGGGGGTCCCCGCAGAGCCTCCGCAGACCGCCGCCCCTCACCTTATCCCAGAGCAGCCACTGCTCGGCCGCGCGGCGGAGCGCAGCGTCCCCGGAGGAGCCCCGTGCTGCCATCCCGCCGCCGCAGCCGCCCCGCTCCTTCCCTCTTCCGCAGCGTGCCCGCTCCGCTCCGCCCGCCGGGGCCGCGCCGGGCCGCCCCACCTCCGCCCCGCCCCACCTCCGCCCCGCCCGCCTGCCCGGGCCCGGGCCCGGGCCCCTGCCGGGGTCAGGGTCAGGGCCAGGGCCGTGCCGGGGCCGCCCCACCGCCGCCCCGCCCGCCGGGGCCGCGTCCGGTCGGCCTGCGGGGCAGGCGGGTCTGGGGCAGAGAGGCGTTCTGAATTATTTTATCTGATGTCTCCTGCACGTCTCTGGGGGCCGATGCGGGGCGGCCCGGCCGCCTGCCCGCGGCAGACGCAGGGCCAGCGCGGGGTGAAGCCGAGGTGGGTGTGAGGGCTGAGCCCCGAGCGGCGGCTGAGCGCCGCCCCGGCGCAGCCCCTGGGCCCCGCAGCCCGCCCTGCGCCAAGCGGAGGAGGAGGAGCCGCGGCTGGCCCCACGTTAACGAGAGCCGGGCGATAGGTAATGGCACGGCTCGTCTGCGCTTACCCGGGCTGCTGCCCCCTGCTCAGGCTGTCTGCCAAAAGTACACTAACGCTGGGTTTAAAGTGTTGGCTTCTCATAAGCATTGGAGTAAGGCGACTTAGCTTTCTTTTTAAAATCACTATAAATGGGGAAATGATCTCTGAGGAACCCTAAGTCATAAGCAACATACAGACATGAAGTCACCTACTTAAAGCACATGTGGAGTCTTTGCTTACTTTCACTGTCTGTAACGTGATAGCAGGGAAGGGACAAGGCATTGAAGGGAAGTTTTTAGCTGTTTCTGGTTTTTGACATCCTAACAGCAGTGTAGCCAATCCTTCCCATAATAAAAATATGAACAAATTGCATTCACCTGGAGGCAAAGAGGGAAACAGCCTGGAGAAATTCAGTTTCCAGCTTTCCTCCTCTGTTGCTGTATCCCATACGCTCCAGAACAAGCTGAAATTCTGCACAAGCCAAGAGGCGTGCAAAGGGGAATATTTCAGCTAACTGACCTATAACTGGGCGTTTTTTTAGTGTTTGGTGTCAAAGTCCAGGACTTAATAGGATTTCTGTTCCTTTTTAAATTGCCAACCAGTCAACCATAGGAAGTCCTGTATGGAAGTCACAGTCACAGCACTCTGCTTCTGCTAATTCTGAACACGCACTCAGCAGCCTGGCCTCACATCACAGCCCCTTCAGAGATTATCCAGATGAATCCTGGATGGTTCCTGTTCAGTGTTGTGAGAAGTTGTCTAACTCCATTCCCACTATCGGTGGCTACAAATCCCATTCCTAAAAAGAGCTTCTTCAGTATTGGGAATATGTTTTTCATGGTGAAGAATGCTTTTTGTTCATATGGGAATAAATTTTCTATATATTACACCCTTTCAAGTTGGATCTGCTCATTGTTATCAGCCAAAATGTATTGTTTCATCGTGTTATCATTTATACACTAAACCACATATTAATGACATATATGACTGATGAGAATAATGAGGACTAATTGGGTAAATTTTCACAGAAGTAATGACTTGTACAGGTATTTGGAAGCCTTTCAAAGTTTGTTAGTATGTTTCCAGAATTCATGTGAACAAGAGAAATGCTACACATAATTTGCAAAGATGTTAATGAATTTCCTCCTGTAGTTCTGATCAGTGAACATAACAGTTAAGATAACCTTTTGGAAAAACTCTGAGATAAAAGATCAGTGGAACTGAAGAGTAACAAATCAGACAAAAATTATGTTGTTTGTCTGCTTTTGGAATAATTTGTCTTCTCTCCTCTACTGCTTTGGTAATGATCCTTCAGCAGCAGCTCCTCTGGCCTCTTCAACTTTCTGGCTGGACACACCTACCCTCATCTGCAAAATAAAACCCAAAAATGGTAACTGAATTTAACTCAGGAAAATTTATTGTGTTCCTCTTGTCAGAATTAAAGGCTATTTAATATTGCACTGGTTGAAATATTATTATAGTTTATAGCACAGTGTCTTCAGGAGAAGCCTGAGTTGCTAAGCTGTTGCTCTGTCCAAAGATTTCCCATAGCTTGGTCAGGTTTTGGCTGGAATCCCCTGAAGATGCCATGATAAGCCCCATCGACCAGTTTTATTTCTTCCAGCTTTTTGGGCAGCAGTATAGTCCAGAGAACACTGAACTCTCTTTCTTGCGTAACAAGATACCTGGCATCAGCCGCCCAAAGTACGAAGGGGAACAGCGGTCTGATTGCTCTGCAGTTTCAGGGACAAGGTGCTCGCTGTCCGGGAGCTTTTCCCTACAATTTGTCAGCCTCTCTCTGAAGCTGAGCTAGACCAGGTGCTGAGGAACTGCAGAGCCAGCTATAAGCAGTGACTGGGATTTCCCTGCTCACCTCTGCAGCACAGGTGAGCTGGGGTGAAAATCCCTGGGTATGGCATACACGCAGAGTATGTATGGCAGGCTTCCTGAGGCTGCTGAGCAAGGCAAGGTCACTGTGGAGGTGGTGTACAGGAGAAGCAGACAGCCTGGAGCCAGCAAAGTAACTTGCCAGTGTTGCCAAGTCCTGAACTTGAACTCCCATCAGGGATACAGCTATCCAGGCACTTTCCAACAGTGCTTCAGTGGGAACAATCTGAGCATCTCTTTTGTCCCATGTTTAAAGGATGAGGCAAACAAAGAAGGCGCTGCCCTTCTGGAAGTGTCACTGACCTTCTGCCATGCTTCTCAAAGGCAGGAGAGAAGTAACCACAGAAAAAAACACAGCATTTGCCTAAGTGAACAGTGATACAGCCACTAAGATGTTGACTTTGCAAAACACTGACAAAGCATGACCATTGACTCAACTGAAGGAGCTATGGCAGACAGGAACAGGTCAATGGATCATGTTCTCTTTATCCTGAGTGCCTCAGGTTGACTACAAATCAAACAGATTTTCTTCAAGATGGAGCAAAATGGTCATCAGGATCCATCCCATTGCGTAGGCTCAGCTGTGTCTCTGAAAACCTGTTTGAAAGTCCTCGCCTAACACCTTCTGAGACTGCTCTGAACAGAGTGGCCAGAACCACGCAACTTGCAAACTGCCACAGTCCTAAAAACTTCATGATCTAATGGGACTAAAAGAGGCTGAAAAAGGAAGGACAGCCAACTGCTGCCTGCAGTTGCTCCTGTGATTATTGTTTTCATGCAAACAATACAATGCAAGTACTTTCAAAATACCAGATAATCTAACAATTAGAGTAGCAGTTTTCCAAGAAAGAATTAGAAACCAAATGGTATTTCATGACAAGGCTGAGATATTGAGTTATTGGAGAAAAGTTATATTTGTTTGACCACAGATAAAAAGAAGCAGATAAAACTGAGTCCTTTTCCTTTCTTTTCTCCAGCTGTTACCTAAACCAACTGAAGTTAGTAAAATTAAAAACAAAAAAAACAATAAAACAAGTCAATTTGCTGACTTAATACTATTTCTGGGAACTTCAAACACTAGCTAATTTTACTTGAATCTTCTTCAAAACATGTGGAAGCATTACTAATTTCAAATTAATGCTAGAATTTCAGAGTGGGGTACTTGAGCATCCCTCTTCACTTACATTTACTTAAACCAAAAGCTTCAAATGACTAATAAATGTTGTAACTCGGCCTCAGTGTGGTTGCAGCTGCGCAGGCTTTTCACAGCTCATATGAACTAAATAGCATGTGCTTGTCAACTCTGTTATCTCTTTAGCTGTAACACCACAGCAGTAAACTGCTTTATTTAACTTGTATATAGGTAGACAAACTAGTAACATGATCACAATAGCACTGATCAATATTTTCTGGCAAATTTTGTGTTTTGTGTAACTCTTTTGTTTAAGGACTTGGTATAACTTTGAGAGAACCAATCTGTGTGTGTGGTGGTTAAACATATAATTTCTTAAAGCATGACAGCCTGTGAACCTGCCTGCTCTCTGAAATTAAAAAACCCCAAACAACTAAGTGACTGTAAAGCTCCAAAATCACTCATGGCTCCAAGTCAACCACAAGACAAGACATCTTTGGATCATGTCATACTGTCAAAATTGTATTTCATGGAGTGACTGCTGCGTTGAATACAGTGTTTCATCTTTTAGCAAAGTAGACAGTAGAGACAGGCTTATTTGTTAGTCAGAAGACTAGAAATCAGTTTGCAACATTTTGGAGAATTTTTAAGCCCACAGATCTTCTGCTGATGCAATAGATGTTAATGCTACAGCTTGCTCTGTAAAAGCAATACAGCTACAACAGAAGAGAAATCCTGAAGGAAATTTAAAGAAGTTTACATTTCAACTCAGTCTAAGGTCACAAGCAAGATCATTCCCAAGTCAAAAAGCATGTGATTTCTATAACTGTCAATAAACATGGGAATTTGATAAATTATATATTTGATGCTACTTTTCTGGCTGATGAAAGAGGTTTGTCTAATATATCTGTTACATATTTTTGGTTGTTGTTTGGCTGTAAGCTGCAGGGAAGGCTATTTATTGCACTTTGTAAGGTATTTCTTCATCCCAGGTTTCACACTGAAGAATGTCATCACTGGAGAAACAAAAAAGAGAAGCAAACACAGGACACTAGCAGATAGTTGTTTTGTCTTCTCCTGGTGGGTGCTTGACAAGGTGTGAGCAAGGCCTTGCACTTGCTGTCACATGCAGCCAGCCAGCCATAGGAACGTGGGCACGGCAAACATAAGGGATGAAACAGGCAGTGGAGGGTTCGATGTAGACATATCTTCTCCCTTTTCATCAGTTCCCATACACCAATTTGTCAGATGCAGGGTTTCAGTTAACACCTGAAATACAGAGAGCAATGGCAAGTTAGAAGTGCCAGCAATGTCTTACATTTTCAATGCGGCAGATAAGTTTAGTACTAATTGTTAGCACAAGCAATTAATTTTTCCTTGTGGTTCTTCAGGTAATAGATTATTTTGCCGTGTGACAGAATAAAAAACATATTTATTAAAGAAGCTGGTGTAAGCTGATGAGATCTGCTAGAGAGCTAACAAAAATCTGAAGCTTTCTAAGTTATGGACCATTCCTTAATTAAGTTATCTTAGCAATTTCATAGGTATCATAAAAAGACATTTTCTAGGGAACCTTTTGATATAGCATACTATTTGGCATATGCTGGAACAACATGAAACATTACCAGTTAATTGTTATCAATAAGGAATTTTTTTAAATCCCATTATCTACAACTATAGGTTGTACAGGGGGATTTCATGAATAGGTATAAGTACCTGAAGGGAAAGTGCAGAGGGGACAGAGCCAGGCTCTTTTCAGTGGTGTCCAGTGACAGGACGAGAGGCAACAGGCACCAGCTGAAATATAGGAGGGTCCATCTGAACATCAGGAAGCAATTTTTGACTGAGAGGGTGACTGAGCACTGGCACATGTTGCCCAGGGAAGTTGTAGATTCTCCCTCCTTGGAGATACTAAAAAACTGTCTGGACATGGGCAACCAGCTCTTAGTAGGCCTGCTTGAGCAGAGGGGTTGGACCAGATGACCTTCAGAGGTCTACTCCAACCTCAACCATTCTGTGATCGTATGTTCTGGCAAGGAATCTAGACTTTTCATTGCTGATTTCTGCATTACTGTGATACAGGCGTACAGAAAATTTGTGAAATGCTAACAGAAAGTGAGTATCACAATCTGTGACATTTCCCTGTTATACATGCAGATATTACATGTAAACTCTTCTATCCAGTTCCCCCATTTTCTGTCTGCTTTAGTGCATAATCATTCTCCATTTACTGCCAATTGGGATGTAGCAGTTGATCTTTATGGTACCTACAGAAATAAAGAGGACGAGTAAGGATTATAGGATATTACTGCTAACAAGTTAAAGTTAGCTGTAGGTTCTCAGAGCTTAAAGTACAGAGAAGTGATAGCTCTATTACTTTGTGCAGTCTGAAAATTTCAAGGTATTTTATTAGTTTTCACTTTCATCACTAGCTTGAAATGCCAGTGGGAGACAGAAGAGGGGAAAGCTTTGATTCTGTAGCAGAGACTGACTGGCAAAATGTGGCGCATGTTGCACATTTCAAAAAGCACATATAGCACTCACAAGAGGATGTTGTCTTAAATAAAGAACTGTTCTTGTAACCCGATGAGAGGGGAGGGAGAAGCAGGGGAAGAGAAGGAAGGATGTAGCAGAGATTGTATTCCTGGCTTGAATTTTAGTATTTGTTCTCCACTTCTGTGGTCTACCAGCCAACCCAGGGATGTGTCAGGTTCTTGTACATTTCCTCTTGGAATTTTTTCTCCATTGTTTATTGTAAGACTGAAAGTCTTTTCTAATTTCTACCTTTTGGCATAGACTCCTGACCTCTGGCAGCCAGGCAGATCTCAGATCCCTGTGGCAGCTGAACTACTAAACTGTGCATTTTCTGTCTTGTTTTAGACAGCACCCAGTTTCCAGGTTCAAGGACAAATTAACTGACGTTTGTTCAACAGACAGGACAGAGTTAGAGCTAATGCCAGTTCTTTTCAAGTATATTTTGGATTGCTGCCCTTCTCTTAGATGTTGCTTCACTTTTAAAGACCAAAAATGCAAGTTTACATGAAAAATAAAATTAGTCTGGCTAATAAATACATGATCTTGAACTCACTCCTTATGCAAATAATTCAAATTATGCTGTGACAAGAATGAAGTATTTAATGTTTTTGTTTCACAGAATTTAAAGAGTATTATGCACAGAATATTTTGGCCCAATTCCTTTATTAAAGAAGTGAGCGGGCTACACTGTTTTTATGTATGTTCTTCAGTTCTGTTGTAACGTAATTAAACTTTTTTCCCTCATTCGGTAAATTTCTGGAGACCTAGGTAGACTTACTAAGCCTACAACTTGATTTGGACAAGACAGTGCTGTCTGTTACAGAAAAGGAGTTGAGAGTGACTCTGACAGATCTCTCATCCCAAGTTACAGAAAGGCTTCCTTAACCAGTATTAATTTTCCAGAGTAGAAATAAAAAAATCTAAAGTGGTTGCAGCATAAATATACTGGATAGATACGGGCCTTACCAACAATAAATTGTGAGGATTATAGACAAGTTTCCCAAAAATGTTAAGCTTCTAAATCCAACTTTAGACTTCTAAGTAAGCTGTTTCTCAAAAGTGCTGAACCTGCAGCAGTTCCCATTGAATGCTCAGGCTTGTAAATGCATGACTGAGAGGCACGATAGCAGTATCAAAGGGGAAAAGCGGTTGCTTTAAAAAAACTGGCACAGTGTGCTTTTATAATATACAGCTACACTCCACAGTTTACACCACCAAAGCTGAAATATTTTACAGCCAGGAAAACTGATCTGATTTACAAAAGATTTATCTGGTGTATCACTGATGGAGGAAACAGGAGCTAAGATATGGAAAGTTAGTAGCTTCACGTTTGTGCTAGAAAGCTGCTCAAAGAAGGTGGTAACACTAAATGCCCACCTTGCTTTTCCTAAAAAAAATCTGCAATTAATGAACTAATTTTAGAGAGGTAGACTCTTACTAATGCAGATTATTTACTCTTGATAGAGGAGATTAAGCATATCTTACTGAGAGCATACGAGCACTAAATGAAAGGCTATATTGAGAAGTTTCTATAGCAGGTCTTAAAATGGCCTCCAACACCTTGGGGATTGAACTTCAGGCTGCTTTTTAAACAGCTGCATTTTTAAACTTCAAAAAGTTTTAGATAAAATGTAACAGAATAGTTAAAAAAATAAACTAGGTTCTTAAAAAGTTTTTAGTATTTCAGTATTCCTGTCATGATTTGATAGGAAAAGGATGCCCTCTCTTGGTCATAGCATAAATAATTACAGAGATAATCTGTCGATGTAATAGTTGAGATAGAACTGCATTCCCAGTCCTGCCTTGCCAAAAATCCTCACATTTCTGCCAGATAACAATTGTTTGATAATTTTGTGATAGTCTTCCTGTAATTTTGGGGCAGGAGTTTCCTCTGCTTGTCTTTAGAGTTTGCTTGTCTTTAGAAAACAAATGTCAGTGAATAAAAAAATATCTGCACTGTTCCTCACACTGCTACAATATTCCTGTTTCCATGTTGTTCCATTATCAAGGAGTGAAAAGAAATACTGAGAACATAATAGGAGCTCCGTGCATTTGGAAAACTACCATCTTTTCCATAGCTCATTTTGCATAAAACTTGAAGTTGAAGCTGTATTCAACTAAATTTTACTTTCTGAAGTCTTATTGTTAATATATAAAAAACTTAAGTAAATTATCATAGTAATATGCTTTAGTAAAGACTTTGAAGCTTCACTGTAGGCCTAGAGGGTTTGTTTTACTTTTTACCTTCCATGACCAAATTGTTGAAAGGAATTAATGTTGCCGCCTTTGAGGACAATTTGCTTCTGTAACCATTGCTGTATTAATAAATTTTTCTGGGGTCATGTGCTTGCTCGGTAAATGCAAATATCTCACTAGGTATTTGGCTCAATGCCTTCGCTGCTTTAGAAATTGTCTGGAGATTGGCTTTCTGATTAGCATAATTATGCTCATTTTTACTCTTGGTTCACTTGCCAAAAACTCAGACTCAAAGCTACTTCCTGCTTGGTCATATTTTGTAGGCGATAGGCTAGTCATACCCTGTTTGTTTTTCACTGAAAGATTACAATGATACATGATCAAAAGAACTAGTAGTATATAATGTCTTGCAGTTCTACCCCATGTCCTAGAATGGGAATGCACTGAAAAGGTTTGGACATGTTTGATTTAAACTATAGTTTCTTATATAACAAAAACAACTCTGTAAGATCACAAAATGTAATTAACTCTTTGCAAATGTGCTGTAAGTGATTCATAACACTCTTCCAGAACAATTATCTGATACCAGTAGGCGACATTTCTGCCTTGTCCAGGGATATGGGACCACCATTTGAAGTTTGATTAGATCTATATTAGGGATTGATAGTTCATAGTGTAATGCTTTGGATCATATGGTAACCAAACCTTAAAAAAAAAGACTAGCAAAAACCCAAGAAGTTTACAAAAGCTTTACTCTTGAGGAAGGAAAGCACTCCTTACACAAAAAAATGTACTTGCAGATAGAGATGGATAACAGGAAAAGAAGAACCCTGAGTCCCAGTTCTTGGGAAGCCTGAAGTTTGTTTGAAACTTCTTAAGAAAAAATGATGTGGTACAAAGCCAGCACCGTAAAAACCCTTCAGTACAAGCTTTTCAAAGAGGGCATTATTATCAATTCCTAGTTCTGTTAAAATCAGGTTTATCCTTAGAATGTCTGCTTGGGTCTGAAGCAGCACTAACTTTCCATTTAGCAGATGTATCACTCTGAAAAAAGTGAAAAGTTTTATTAAAGTGAGAAGGCTGTTATTAGGGAAAAGACAGAATCACAGTATTAAGTAACATATTAAAACAAGTTAAATAATATATAGTTTACACTTATGTGCACAAATGTAAAGCTTCCATTTGTCCAAAACCAAGACCCAAATAACCCAAGATGGCTCTACTTGAGGAGACTTTTATTGCCATGTCTGTGGTCAGCAAAGATGCCAGCATGGCTTGGTGGCCCTACAGAATGTTCACTCTGTCGACATGGAAAACCGAAAATCTAGTGACCATGTGAACAAGCTACAACTGCCATTCAAACCCCCTGTGGTGAATGAACTATAGGGCTTTTGCACCAATGATGAAGAGAGAGAGTATAAGTTTCCATAGGTACCACGTGATGAAAGGACATTCTGAAATCTCTTCTCTATTACAGCACTCTACCATTACATTATTGTACATACTGCTGGTGTATTGTAATGCAATATTATTGTAGAGGGAACTGTACAATTTCCTCTATAGATGTAAACATTTGTGAGAACAAAGTCTTCCTGACAAAAAAAATCATTAAAGAATTCTCAAGCAACTCAGTGTCAATAAGATGAGATAACAATTTTCTATTTAAAGACTTGCTTTAAAGCAATAATCTGTCTTATAAAATAAAAGAATGAAGCAAACTGGAAGAATAAGCCCCCTATATAGCAAATACATACCTACTCATATCATGAGTGCAGGCAAACATGCCATGCAGGCACAGACAAACATATTTCTTTTAATGAATTGTCCTATGCTAGGGCAAGAGTTGGACTCAATGAACCTTGTGGGTCCCTTCCAACTCACAACATTCTATGGTTCTATGTGAGCTCAGTCACATACCAGATAAAGTGTCAGCAAGAAGTCTTACTGACTTTACAGTATTCTAAATTCTTTGTTGAAATGATTAAACACAGCATCCAGATCATGCTTTAACAACAAAGCAGATAAATATACACACAAGTCACTCCATGTGGCACAAATTTTGTGTTTTCTTTTTGAACATGTCCTCTTATTTTCTCCCCCTCCCTATACTGTGTGAAAAATTTCTACTACTGTTAGCATACATTGCAGCAAATTTAAACAGTGCTAAAAGTTTTATACACAGAAATCTAACAGTAAAAACTCTGGGTATTTCAATATCTTTTAAAAACAGGTTTTTTACTTTTTAAACAGGAGATGTGTCTGTCTTCAAAGTATTTCCTCAGCTTTCTTGTTAAATATTGCAGTTTTATGAATTATGGGTGAGGCTTTATTCTAATTTAAGTATTCAAAAGAAAGGAGCCAGCTTTGGTATCTTAACAGGAAATTTGATAAACATTTGTGGCAAAAGTGGGAAATAAAAACTGCAAGGAAATAAAATACTTTTCTTTGCTTCTAGAAGATGATTGTTCTCTGTCTGGGTAAGGGAGTGCTCCCAAGCTCAGGGATGCTTGTGGGTCCTCCCACCTTCATCTCCCACCTCTGCCTGATGTTGGATCCCCCTCTGCAAGCTACCCAGGAAGCCAGAGGGACACACAGCCACTAGGTGCAGAGCTGAAAGTTTCCACGCATCCTATGAGCTGATCTAGTGCTTTGATGAGCTGAGAAAGTGCCAGAAGAAGTAATGAGAAAGGGAGCGTTTTATTTTAAAAAGCCCCCAAATTTAGGTGGACTTCCCTGCTTGGCAAGTGGGAGGAGACCCTGTGAGGGAGAAGGTTCTTCCTGTTCTTCGGTGCTGCCACCTCCCACCCTGAGATCTTGTGCCCAGAGTCCCAGTCCTCCTGCACCATGCTCTTTTCCAGTGCAAGAGCTAGGACATGTTAAATAAAAGTAGACAATTAAGGTTCTTCATGAGAGATGTAAATCCTTTCTAGCTAAGGATGCCAGAAATCTGCATGGTTCACTGGGCAATTAGAAGCTGACAGAACAGAAATTCAGTGAGGGCTACTGATACGTAGGCATCACTTCCAGCCGTGTGCGCAATGGTTGTTGGAGGCTGTGCAGAGAGTCAGCAGGAGCTACCTTGTCCCATATTCTCTCTGGCCTGGCTAAACGCCTATGGGCCTCAGCTGTGAACCATCTCATGGACAGAAATGTGTCTAAGGGCATACTTTGTTTATTCATATCGAAGCAAAGTTTCCCACCTCAAAGAAGTAACATAATTACATGCTGGATAGCAGCAGCAGCATCTCTTCTTACAGCATGACTAACCCACCACTCTTCTTGCCAGCCACTTCTTCCTTCCTTAGAGATCTGCCTACTCTGATTTATTTTGCTTCCTGTTATCTCTTAAAGTCAATACATTTGAAATACAGTTCCTGTGTGAAATACAGCACTTCAAAGCAGATCCTGATTCTCAGGTAAAGTTCTCCATGTTGCTCATTTTCATCCAGGAGTCTAAATATGAGCAGCTCTGACGTACACATTTTGGTTTGTTATGTCTCAGGATGCTTTTCACTGAGACATTTCTCTGTCTACTCAGCCAGAAGCAGATATTTACATCTGCACATTCTTCAGGGCACATTTTTAGCAAACACATCTTGTAATTACTAGCACTACTACTTCCTCACTTCTTTCATTTTTTAAGGTTATTTCATTTTAAAAAGTAGACTGCACCCTGCTTCTCTCCTTTCCCAAGAAAGACGTTTTAGTACAGTGGTAATACAAAGGTGCTACCTTGTTATGAACAATAAAGATAACACACCAGGGGATTGCAGACAGGCCCACACAGTACTGAAGAGGTAAAAAAGAATCACATAACCCACTGCTGAGTACAAAGGTGTAGTGCTTTTTCGTAAGGTGCAGAAGGACAGCACAGACAAGGAGCATAAAGCAGCACAGTAAGTTTGCAGCACAGCTAACGTTTTGTAATAAGCTAGGTAGACGATACAGGGTCATCACTAGTACAAGTTTAATCTGCAGTTGGAGTTTTGACTTCCAGGACTTCTGAGCAATTTTAAATTTTAGTATAATGTTGCAGGTTATCATATATCTCATTTAATAAAACGTGTATCATCAGAGCTATTCTAAAAGTCTTTCAAAGCAAGTCTTAATATCAGTGACATCACTGAAAGCAGCGTTTGTCTGTGTGAACAAATATTTATGAAAAAATTGCAGAAATTACCAAAACTTTTGTTTTAAAGGTAAAGCGCCCCCTTCCCCGCCGCTCTCCTCCCCCCCAGAATCTCAGGAAACATGTTCACCTAATTCTGAGCATTTGATTATGGGAGTGCTGCACTATCATGTAGTGACTTAAGAGAGTTTCTTAAATTACTAGCCGTTTAATGAAAAAATAGCTTTTAAAAAGATTTTATAGCTGTAGAGAATAGGCTAGCAACCACTGACAACAACCAAAACAATTCTAAACCAGTGCAGTTGCTCAGATTTACTTTCTATGCCACTGAAAAAAAAAATAAAAGGCTTTCTCCATTCTCAAAAGCAAAAAATATATAAAAAATAATGGAAAAACGTGAAGAATATAAGTTGTTCCACTTCTCAATGCTTTTGTGTACTGAAAAAAAGGACCAGTGGATCATGTTTATGACATAAAGTTATGAGATTTTTTTTGATTGGTCCCGTTTCTAGGTAAGGCAACAATCTCACATTAGCTGACAGCCACGACACTTCTGGAGATACCTGAAATATCTTCATTTTGTTGTCTACTCATTACAGTAAAATTTTAATTTGACCTCTAGACAAGATAATTTAATGCAGCACCTCTGATTCTTTTGGCTTAGAAGCTTATTCTGATGTGAGCCTGATGCCAATATTGAAAATTGCAAGCAAGTGTATTTGAAGTACTGTGGGAATTACAACAATTAACTAAGTTTGCAGAGTGACAGTGTATAAAAGCGGCTTTCAAACATAAAACAGCTTCTCTCCTCCCTGACTCAGAAGTGACTCGTTAGAGATTAATTTTTGCCTTATGCTGCCCATAGTTCCAGGACCTAAAGTTCACCAGCTAAGCTCTAATGAAGTGACATATTTTAGCTGACAACCTCCCCAGAGAAACAATGAGCCAGGATTTCCATTTCACATTTACTCTAAGACTCACGAGCTATTTAGGATCCTTCTGAGTTGCTGTGAGGGCTTAGAGATTCCAGGCAGATCAGCCAGCACTGAGGCATCAAATACAAAGTCAACATCGCTGTTATCTCACATGGAGAAATTTTAATTGCCAAAGTAAGGAAGATGCATTGACCATAGCACAAACAAGCAAACAAAAACCCACCCTCTCCATCGTTATTTGGGATATTCACAAGTATAGCCATCTGACCAGACAGACTAATATAAACCTACAAAAGTAAAAAAAAAAATAGAAAAAAATAATTTAAAGAAAGAGAGAAGGACTGAGTGAGACAAAATCCCAGGCATCAATAGGGCAGTTCTCCACAGAATTATTTACTATAAATTGGTTTTCTATTAATCATCCACTGGAAGTATTACAGCCTTTTGAACACAGAAACAGTCAGCAATAGAGCTTTACTTATCTGTACAACAGGGGAAAACCCCCAAGAATGCATAGAGGAGCAAAAGTAATCCCCTTCCCCACCATATTCACCACCCTAAGATAACCTGAAAACACTATTAACCCCTACTTGGAAAGGCTTGTAAGCAGCTATCTGCGTGACAGGCAAGGATCACATGTCAACATTTCCTCAGCTCATTAAACCACAAGCTCCTGGCATGGCTATATTGCAGCTGGTAACCTTTTCAGCTGCTAAAATAGATCTGTGTTCCTATTTTAAGGTGCAGAGCTCCTTGCTCTGCAATGCCTGGCTGAACTGCTCTTTATACTTGCTTTTATTTACTTGCTGCCTACTTCAGGAAGCAGCTGTGGACATTGTGACTAGAAAGTGCATCAGTCAGATGTGCTCCACAAGAGTCAGAGCTTTGTTGGGCTCTTTCAAAAGTCACAACCTACACCAATTAGTGATTTTATGAAGAGACAAATAAGCAGTCAGCATCTCCCCTCCTTTGCTGAAGCAGAATGTCCTGCTTCAGAAAAGCCCTGATCTCACTCGATCGCTCCCGTTTTGTTCTCATCCATTTTCATGGGTTCCCTCAAACACCACAATGTTGTGTTTCCATGTCAGCGTTAGCAATGATGACCACTGACAGTGTGCCAATTAATCAGCTCTTGCTCCCCTTCCTGTTGCTCTGATCACACCTCTATTTTTTTTCCAGCTCTGATGCTACCAGTGGCCTCACAAGAAGCAGAAAAATGTATCTGTGTAATTTGTCTCCTAACAGCAAAATGCAATTCAAACTATTGCTTACTCTTCTGCTAGATTTCAGCTGCTTTTCAACTATAAAGTGCAAGAAAGGCAGAGTAAAAAGCTCTGTTGCTTTTAACCACAAACGTGAATCTATGGCAAACACCAACTTCACTTGCATCTCAGACTCCAAGTGATACTGCAGTTACTCCGAGCTGCCCAAGGGGTGACAGTCTCCCTCCTGCATCCAAGCCCTCCTGCAACCCACGGCCATCAGTTTGGCACGAAGGGAGGAGGGGCTGAGAGTGAAGCAGCATAACAAACTAAGTGTACACAGTGTTACTACCTGACAGTATTTTCTCTCCACAGAACTTTGATTTTTCTTTTGAAAAAGGATATTTCATATTTTAAAGGGGAAAAAAAAAATCTGGCTGACAGAGTTCCTCCAGTGGAGAAGCAAGTGAAGGATCTGACTTTATACAGCAGCACTGTTTTGATTTGGCTCACACCCTGTAGTTATTGTGGTGTATGGACAAATACCATTGGAAAAAAATCTCTTTGCTTTTTTTCAGTCAAAATATTTTGAACTGAAGGAATGTGAAAATATTCAGCAGGACCTTCTTACTTTTACCATAGGACCTCAGTAGCTGAGACAAGATAATATTTTATAAACATCAGGTGGAAATTCTGATTGTGGCTTCTATTTGTAGTGTGCTATCACCAGAAGCAAATATTTGGAGATACAAGGCCTTTTGTTGACTTAGCACTCTTGAAAGATTCTATGGAATAATTTGGATGTTTACTTAAGGAGGCTGAATAAAGGTCAAATGAATCCTTAGGAAAAAAAATCTCTAGTACAATATATTATTTATATATTCCTTGTGAAGTTATTTAAGAATCTAGGATTTTTATCTAACGTAATTCTAGGTGATAATATTTCTCTATAATCTATTATTCATTATACATATGATAGAGGTATATATCACATATCATACAGATATAGACATAATATAGTATATCTATCTAGGCACTGATATAACTAGGCAAGTTATATCAGTTATATCAGACTTCCCTGAGAAAGTATTTTTCCTGCAGCAATGACAACTAAGGATATTGCAGATTAGTGTTTGGTGTACATAGTGGTTCATACAAAAATTCTTTATAAGTCTGTCCTCATCTTAATGTATTAATATTATTTACACTATTCTGAGATAATTCTTTACAAGTCTAGGCTGGTTATAAACAATTTTGCTTGCACGTTTCCAGTCCTGCCCCTATTTCCATTAGAAAATACTCTGACAGGAAGAAACTAATTTGCTTTACAACAAAGCTGGGGTTTTCCTGAAAATAAAAAGCAAAAACACTTTATCAGAACCATCTGACTTAACACAAAGTTAAATATTTCTTTGAAACTATTCATAAGGAAAAATAAATTATAAGCTAGGGAGAAGTTTCTTTTCTTCTTTCCCAGTAGTCCAGCATTTGCTATATTCTCTCAGAATATTGAAATGATATATTCTGGCAGTGTGTTAAATCAACAAAGTATGCAATGTTTTGAGACTTAGACACTGTTTAAAGCATTAAAAAAATCTTCAAATAATCACTGAGGTAGCAGGAAAGAGAGACAATTACTCTACATCCTTGTGATTAGGACACAAGATACTGCTGTCTAGTTTCTGCTGCTCTTAAGCTCTGGCTAGTTGTATGAAGCAGAACAGCATCCAGAATTGAGGAAAAGAGCAGCCAACCTCAGCTTCCACAACCCCCTGATTAAGGCTCTGACTAACAAAGCAGGACCTATGGATTTAAGTAATTTCAGATCCAGAAGGAAATCTAACAACCTGTCCCTATACAGAAGGAAAGCTAACACACAGGGCTGTTTGACTAAAAAATGTCTCCTCCCTCTGCGAACACCTGAGCCTGATTCCACCTTTCGTAGTGTGCTTTCTCTGTCATCATACTTTAACAAGTTTGACTGCATTTAATAAACAGTTTGGGAATGTGTGAAATAAAGTATTTTAATTAATTTACTGTTCACTCCTGCCCTCTCCCTGGCCCATCACCCTAGCCAAAAGAAACTAAACTTGCTAAGACTTGATATGCATGGGCATGTCCTAACCAAAACCCAATTCAACTACAAGATGATTTTCATATTAATTTAATTATCACACACCTATTAAAATCCCGTAAAAGATATGTATCTCAAACCCCGTGGCAAGGGTAGGTGATACAGCAGAGTAACCAGGGCAATTAACAAGACCATGTGCTCTGCACAAAACATAGAAGATGAGCAGCTACTTTATCTACTGTTTGAGAACACAGCCTACTTATTTCTTAAAAAAGAAAAAAAAAGCACGCTGCCTTCTGGTGACAAAATTATTGTTTAAGCAGAATTGATATTCAAGTTAACAACTACAGTTTTTCAAAATATGACACTAAAGATAAGTGAGCTCTGTAATGGTCTCAATTAAACCAGAGCAGACCCAGGTTTGTGACATTCAGTGAAAGGCACCAGGATCTTTCTTAATGTCACAAGATCCTCTTCAAAAAACATAGCACCAAAGTCTGTTTTGCTTGCTGAGCCTTCTCCTTTTTCCCCAGAGTGACTCTCAGTACTCCTGCTGACCTTTGGTAGTAGTTGTTTCTGATTATACTTTTTTCTGTCTCCAGTGAAAGTTCTAATTATTTTAAAGCAATAAAATAGAAAATTAGTCTATAGATAATACATTTTGAGAGAAAAAAAACCCCAGACTTCTCAGAATTAGATATTTTACCTTTTCAAAGCTGTCACAAACACTTGCTGTTCATGAGCTCTTAAACCAAAAATTATTCTGACTTAATCACACTTCAGATCTCAGCTTTGTCCTGATATTAAAGAGAAAAATCTGTCAAAACCTCCTAAGTCGCCACAGTCAGGGTACATTATTTCCTGAGCAGCTCTAGGAAGCTGCTCCTTCCATGGAGAAGTTTCCCTAGCCTCTCAGCCACCTGCCTCTCCTACCCCTATCCATACCTTCATCCCTACTCAGTGTTCAAAACTGAATCCACTCCTCAATCAACTGTGCTTCAGATCCATGTTCCCAGGTAGCTGATCCAACAGGGTCTTGTCAGTACAACGGAAACTTTGTGCGTCGGAAATCAGTTAGGCTTTCACTAGCCCTCCTCATCTCAGTCCTTGTCAATGAACTATTCTGCGTCTCCCAGAGAAAGAGTTACTGCAAGATGCTACCTTGGCCTAAAGATTACTGCACAGCTGGGCTTAGAGAAGGCAAGAGAAGGAGCTGCAGAAATTCCCAATACTCATGTTATTTTAGGAAATCGCAAACATTTTCTGCCAGAAGAGAACCAAAATAATACCTAGCATGTTACATTTAATAAGCATCCATACAACCATGTCCAATATATTCCAGCTGTTATGTTTTTCTAACTTTATTTGTGTATAAGTGCTTTTAAGTGTTCTCTGGCTTTAAATGATTGGTAACCTAACAGGGATTATACATATGAATAGAAATACTGTTGTAAATACAATGGACTGGAATTCAAATAAAATCTTTTCCCTCTCCCTACAACAGCTTTTCAGCCTGTGTGTGGCTTCTTATCTGAAGAGCTTTGTATAAAAAGCTGAGGAAATAAACAGGTCTAACAAGATTGGGAGTTTATCTTGACAGATCTGTTCTTGACTGACTTTTAAACCAAACTCCGTGCATGCAAACTTGGAGAGTCATATTTGTATAAAGCAGACTGTGCTTCTGAAATCTTGTGGGAAATAAAGGCTGTCCTCTACATGCTAAGACTTTACACTGTAATTTAGTGATTACTTACTTGGCTCTGGGCTTTTACCCACATTATATATTCATGCTTAAGGAGATTAAATATGGTAGCTAATAGCTTGGTCAACTAACGTGAGAAGTCTAACCATATCAGGCTAACAGACAGCTTTCCAGTTTTTCATTCTATGAAAATACATGAGGAACTGTTACCACAGTCGTGTGACTTATATTTGTCTTTAATAGTTCCAGCCTCAGTATTATTTTGAAGGAATATGCTATTGCACCTGCACAGCATGCTCAAATTAAAGCAGGGCTTTTGCATGAGTAAGTGAGCCTCTAAACTAATAATTCAAGCACTTAGGTCCTTTGCTAGAGGTCTCTTGGAGGTCTATATCCATTTTTCTTCCAGGAAATGACGTTCATAATTCCTAGAATAGGATTCTAAATTTTCTGGAAAACATTACTTATGAGTGACCAAGAACTAAGAAAGCAGCTTCTGAGCTAAAGATTGAGAAATCCTCAAAAGTGGCTAGGCAGCACACAGTTAAGTGTAAATGTTGCTGGCAGGCCAGCCATAAATCTCGAGATGTCAATGCCAAACAGATATATTTATGCTGTATCTCCCGACTAATTTACTGTCATTGTATTTTCATAGCCTGATTTTTGTTAGGAATAGAACCTTCAGCAGGTTATTTTTTTTGTGTGTGCTCCACAATAAAACTGCATGTGGCATAATCTGTACAAATTCCTGCTATTTGACTACCTTATTTACTCTTATGTCAGACCAGTATGGAAAAAAATAATAATAAAAATATAATTGGTTTCACATTGGCTCTTTATACATTTTACAAAAAGAAAAAAAAAAAAACAGTAAACCATAAGGAAGCAAATGCATTGCAAAGCTACTTTTTGAAGAGTCCAGGGTAGCATATTTGCCATTACTAATAACTTTTAATAGGGATTTAAATGACATCTCTCATACAGCTCTGGAGACAGAGGACTGCTTTAAAAGGATTGGTCTATAAGAAAGCCAGAAAATGAGGAGAGCCAAGCAGTCCATTTCCACTGAAGAGCAAATTTCTTTGTTGTATTTGGGCAAAGTCACTCCTGAATTATCTATTATATGAAAGCTCAATTAATGTTTATACTTTACAAAAATGTTTGGTACTCTCCTTTTCAAATACATTTAGTACTGTCAATTTACAGGATAGACAGTTTGTTGTTGATGATAAAATCTCAGAAGCTAGGGAGGCTCACTTCAAATCTTATCTGAAGTTTTGAACATTAACAATCATTTAACTTGAAAGAAATCCAGCTTTCAGTTACTCTGTTTTACGAAGAGGAACACTGATAGAGAAGATAACAAATACCTTCAAACTGGCTGGATAAAACAAATCAATAGAATTTGGTTAATTAGAATATCCAGGCTTTTTAATTTGTACTGATCTTCTCACTAGCTCTGGGAACTGGAAAACATCTGTGTTGCAATGCACATTGCAAGTCTGCCCTAGGCAGAAGATGGGGAAGGGCTTTGCTCAGAAGTACTTCCTGCCTCCCTTTACGCAGCCAGAACCAAGAAGTGGCTCCAGGTTTCCACACACACGTTTCTGCGCATCCCTCCTGCTTCCCTGGCTGCTGTAATGCAGAGGTGACCTTCCTCAGTTACTTTGCTACTTTCATTTATGGATGCTGCCAAAATGGTTAGAGACGAATCAAAATATTAATAGAATATGTATACTTCTAAATTTCTTTTTTTTTTAATGTACATCTATAGATTTAGGCATGCAGAGTTGTGAATGTGCTATTTGTAGTAAGGCCATTAATTAAGCTAATTCTTTAATGCTCTGTGACGTCACACAATACTACTGGGCTTTCTTAGTTTTCCACCCACCAGTACTATTGTTGAATTCCCTAATGAGTACTTGCCCAGATGTGACAAATTCAGACTCCATCAGATTAATTCATAATAATGTATGAATGGGGAATGGGAAACAGTGGATTTTGGTTTCATTACTGTCAACCTTTGTTTCAATTTACTTAAAAAAGCTTTACAATATAAAACCTTAATGTAGTATTTACATGCTGATTTTTACTTACTAGCTGTCGTGTGAAAAATTCCTTAACAACTGTGCCAGCATAAAACCCAGGAAAAAGCTGCCATCTGCAGGGGTTTGGTCTACTGTGTGCTACAGCTTCTGCCTCTACCACACACCAAGCGAGCCACCCCTATACATTGTATATTCATACTATGGTTCTGGTACTTGCTCAAGATTCTCTCTTTTCCCAGTGTTCCAAGAAGCTGCTCTAATAACATGCAAGTTCTTATACTCCACCAAAGCCCAAAGCTGTGATTAACTTAGGAGGCAGCTGACCTTCCATTGCTATAATGTTAAGGGCTGGCAGCCTGGAGGGATGTGCTAGGATCCAGTTCTTGTTTTCAACAGATTTTTTCAATTCACATGTAGATGGTTGTAAACTTTTGGCTCTATCCTTGGGATAACATCTATAATCTCACTCTCTTCTTCTCAAGCAAGTAGCTTAACTACTTGGCTGCAGAATCAAGTCCATTTTTTTTTATTATCTGGTCCAAATAAACTGATTTTCTCCTCATCAATGTGACCCATCACAAACAAAGGGCAGACAGTCCTGACCAAACCAAAAATCTAGTGGTTAAACTATTTCCTTGAAAGGTGACAGCCACAACCCTGACCTTACATAGGTACAAATAAAATTGACACCGAATTCCTGCTTACAAAGAAAGTTCTGTGACCTAAACAATTATTGCATTAGAGGGCCAGTGTAATGAAAGAGACAGGGGAAGAAAGACATTGCATCGAGGAAACCACTTATAGTGTAGTTTCTTTACTGATATTTTCTCAACCTGACAGGCTGAAATATTGTAAAAAATGGAGAACTTGTCAGGTACAAAATTTAGAATTTCTTTACAGCTCTGTTAGGCTTTAGAGATTTGTTTTTCCATGTAAGGAAATACTTTTCAGAAACACATTTACTGTAACCGGCAGAAACAGCTGCAGACTGGGCAAAGTTGAAAGTAATCATTAGGCGTTTAGCTTTTAAATAGTTTGCTGGGAGCCTTCCTTACAACTTTTTCTTGACTAAGGATTTGATTAATATCACTGCTTCGAGTTAGAAGCATCATTTCCAAGTGTTGTGAATTAACTCCCGCAGGCAGCTAAGCACTATACAGCCAAAACCTGTACACCAAGGTAGGTTATACTGTCTGGGTCCATGTATTTCATTTTTTAATATATAATTTTCCATAAACACAAGATTTCCTAGTCTTCAGACTGAAGATACACACACTAAGAAGTGGTCTCAGTCCTACACAAATTTGTAACAGTTGTTTATGAATGAGGAATTGAGCTTATGAATGCATAAATTTAAAAAAATGTCTGTCAGAAAACCAGTAATTAAACTTTCGTTTTTTAAGTTCCTATTATCTTACTCATCAAATTATTTTGCTGCTCCCTTGTCATCCCAGCTCCTGAAGTTAGTATTTCTTTTACACTTCTACCTTATTATTTTGCTCATTCTGATCTCTAAAGTAAACCACTGTCAGGTGAGGTACCACTACCAAAGAGTGCTGCTTTGATGTGTATGAGTGTTTTAAATACTGCTGGTATTTGAATGCAGCTTTAAAATGTAATCAAAGTACTCTTGCCTTGAATGTATAGATAATACAGACGACAAACTCTTTAGAAAGAACCCTTAGAAAACAAAGAAGTCGGTGTCTCAACTGTATTATTCGAGTTATGAATACAACTGAGCAATTAAATGGTGTGGAAATACGTACCATTTTAATTTCAAAGGGAATTTCACGTGTTCAACCTTTACTAGCATCAGTGTTGGTCAGCTTTACACTGAGTTATTTTGTGTTTTTATATATATAATCAATTGTGGAATTAGCATCCTGTTTAATATAAACTAACATCTTAAATCCTTACTTAAAGCCTGCTTAAGTATCTTGTTAAGTCATATAAAAGGGCCTGATGATGTGACATTTCCAGTGTCAAAATTAGACACTTTCTTTATGTTGAAGATTAAGATCATATCGCTTAAAATGTGAATTGTTCTCTGTTCTTTACTTACTGTTGCCAATGTTTTTATTTTTCCATAACTTTTACAAATGAGGATGGCTCGTTGTCTGGCCTATTCTGATATTCCTACCAATAAAAATGAAATCCAGAAAAAATCTTCCAATAAAGAAAGTCAACAAGGAACCAGCAAAAGAAAAATTAGGTAAATTAATTAATAGGATATCCTCTGAATAATACATAAGTTAATGTGTAACTGAAATTAAAATAACAGATAAATACCAAGCAAAACCTACTTGCCTCTTAGTTATAAACGTCAAGAAAAGGCTTTTATTATCCAGATTTTCAGTAACAGAAGTGGGGACTTCCAAGAAAAATGCAGAAGTACGTAACAATACATACAAAAAAAGGCAAAACCTAAACTCTTCAAAGTGCATGCACAAACTAAATACAAAATAAGATAATTAAATTTGGTTTTGAGATGAAGTGTCAAGAATTAGTAGTGGGTAAAGCCAAAGGTAACTTAAAGAAGAAACTTCCTTGACTGCATTAGAAAAACTACTTACAAGTTTCCCAACTCATTCCGTTTTCTAGTAATGGGAACAAAGCGAAGATACATTTTAGAAATCTTGAGGAAACAACTGACATAGCTTGAGTCACGTAAACCTTATTGCAACTTAGTTTTTGAGTCTGTTAAGGAAACTTTACTGTTTATAGTGTTTTGAATTAGGTTTGTTATTCTCTGTAAAAGCTGGCAGGTGGTTTCACAGATCTTCCAGTGGCAAAGCTGGTTTAAGTCCCCCTGTGCCCAGGGGCGTTTGCTCCAGTGGGTGAAGAAGGGCAGGAAGTTACTGCCTCGGAAATTGTGCCGATTCACGGCTTGCAGGCTGTGTTGTAAAGCCAGATTAGTTCTCTAATCGGGGTTTGTTTTTCTAAAAAAAGAAGTACAATCTTTCTGAAGTCAGCGGGAGACTCTGAGATAAAGCCTCCCTCTGGAGAGCTTGCTTCATGGAGTCAGATTTGGTTTAGAAATTCTGAATTTTCCAATTACCTGTGAGTTGGGAACCACACTGCTGCACTTAACCAAAGAGAAAAGGAGGATTCCCCCTATCCCTGCGCCTGTCTCCTTTACAACACCGAGTACAGCTGACACTGAACCACCCCCTTGAAAAAAGAATAAATTAAGAGACAGAGCAGAAGCAACTTGTGTGCGCAGCAGTGCTTTCTGTAGGGAACCCAAGAGGAAGAAAGACTTGTTTTTACAAGTGCAAAAAGACCCCTGTTTCCTGCTGCTTGATTTCCTCTTCTGTTGAAAAGGACAGTTCTGCTCATTCCTTGTTAGTTTTCTTTGTTAATAAATACATAAATCTCCCACCAATTCTTCAAATAAGAAATATGAGATTTCATGTTCTTGGTTATCTACTTGACTGAGAAGAGGTATTTCCAATTATAAACATTATATTCATGAAATTCCTGAACTCCTTTAGGCTGAGCATTTGATTTGATACACCAGTTAAACTTGCCAAAAAAACCCCCAAACAAACCCAAAAAACCAGCAATCCTTACTTTTTCTGTTTATATACTCTATTCTGTAGCTTTACTTTTTTTTTTTTTTTAATTGGGCTTTTATTACCTATGTCATAACTTTCTGATGGCTTACATCATCTGTTCTCAGGACTGCTGTACTGCCTTTTCTATTTGGATGCTGCTGATAAGCAAATAGCAGTCAAACTCAGCTAAAGTGTTTCAGAATTGGCTTCTATCAGTAATTGTGAAAGGAACTGTAAAACCCTGGCATTAATAGATGCTAAAAATTGAAATGTAAACAAGTACCTAATCAATAGCGCTCTGTCACTAAACTCAGAAAATGATTATTTTTGGAAAGGCTTTTTTCCATTGTACCAAAAAACATAAAAGACAGCTTTTTAACTTTTTGCTTGTCATCATGTTTATCTCAGATACATTATCCGGATCATTTTATATGTATCTCTGAAAAAAAAAATTATAAGAATAGTTGTTACAGTCTGTACCACAAATAGAGCTGACAGTCAAGCATAGAAGAAAAGGGTTAAAACTTTGTTTATTACCTGACCACTTTATCTTTTTCAAGTGCACAAATGGTACTGACACACTATTTTTGAGGGCATAATTTTCTGCATATTTTCTTTACCAGAAAATAAGATTGCGGGGGGCAGATGTCAGATGGGGTGAATGTCTCAAACAAGAAGGGGGCAGTCTGGTGTATTGAATCTAGCTGCGGATAGCTAGATAAGGGTATTTCTGCATGCATCATTAGCACTAGATGAAGAAATCATTCAAGGATGTATCTGCCTTTATAATTACTGAAATATTGTTTCTTAAATGAATGGTAGTTTTTGCTTAGGTGAAAATGAGTAAAAGTAAACAAATCATAGAATGATAGAATCACAGAATGGCTTGGGTTGGAAAGGACCTTAAAGATCACTTAGTTCCAAACCTCCTGCTGTGGACAGGGTTGCCAACCACTAGATCAGGTTCACCACAACGCTCTGGCTGCAACCATACAACCATTTCTTTATCCATCGAGCACTCCAGCCTTCAAATCCGTATCTCTCCAATTTAGAGATAAGGATGTGGTGTGGGACCATGTTGAAGGCCTTGCACAAGTCCAGATAGACAGGCCACAAAGCCCCCAGATTGGCAGGCACGACCTGCCCCAGTGAAGCCATGTTGGCTGTCTCAGATCACCTCCTCATCTTGCATGTGCCTTACCAGGTGGTTTCCAGGAGGATCTGCTCCATGATCTTCTCAGGCACAGAGGTGAGGCTCACTGGCTTGTAGTTGCCCAGGTCTTCCTTTTTTCCTTTCTTGAAAATGGGAGTGATGCTTCCCTTTTTCCAGTCACAAGGGACTTCATCTGACAGCCATGACTTTTCAGATATGATGGAGATGATCTATATAGTTTAGATTAGAATAATTTAGAGTAATATATTTGGAACTCCAGGGAAACTGTAATTGCCTCTGTCTTGACACAAGAATATGACTTAGTTTCATGCCATGTCTGTAGAAAAGTCCATGCAGATGGTGAAATACAAAGTGGGTCAAGGCCTAAGCATATGAGTTAGTTTACAGAGTGCAGATCTAAGTTGGAGGTTAGCTGTTTATTATTGTTAATTAAGGAATAAAGCACGAATTTGAGGCTTTCTGGATAGCAAAAGGTAACACGGTGAGCATGAGCAATGTCCCCGGGCACTAAGGGACAGCTACTGCAGGTTCATAACCAAGCTTCTGAACACTTGCAAGTCCCGGTGGCGATGCTGCAGCGGTGGTGGCAGCTTCAAGGCCCTGCGGCCCCCTGACAGCTGGGCGAGGAGCCGGCTCTGCTTGCCCAGGGCCCCTCAGGACTCCGTGCCCCGCCACTACACCCCGGGACTGTGCTTCACGTAGTGATGGGGTCTCAGAAAACCACGTCCACGAGCTGCGACATTAACCTGCTCCTGAGGGTGGGCGCCAGCCCCGGAAGAATCCTCACAGGAGCGCGCAGGAAACGCTTTCCCGCTTCTTCACAGCCAGGCCGAAACACCCTGCGCGCCGCTGCGTCCCGCTGCCTGCTCTCGCCCACGGCCACCCCTACAGCAGCCGGCACCACCCGCCTCATGGAGGGCGGGACGCGACGGCGCAGCACCGCCGGCTCCGCGCAGGCGTGGTGCGGGCAGGGCGCGCCCCGCCGGCGGTGGGCTGGGACGGGCCGGGCCGGGCAGCGGCAGCCAACGCGGGAGAGGTGTCGGGTATGGCGCCGCCAACAACGGCCGAGATCCCTCCGACTGCTCCCTCGCTGGGCCCGACGGCTGCCTGGCTGGGCAACCGCTCCGCTCTCGGTGGGTCGCTGTGGCCTCGGACCTTCACTGCGGGTGGGAGCTCTGTTGGAGGGGTCGCTTCAAGCGGGACGCCCCCGAGCCTCCCGCCGCCGGCTGTGACCTCGGCGCGGGGTGCGATCCGCCGGGCCCCGCGGCCTCTCTCGCCACTCGGGTGCCTCGCCTGACCTCGCTGCTTCTCCCCCGGCAGCCTCCCCCCGGCACGGCCATGGGGCCGGAGCGGGTAGCTCGGGGGCACCTGGCGCTTGAGTCCCTGCGCCGCGGCCCGTTGGAGAGTAGCAGGAGAGGGGCACGTCCCCCCTCCGCCTGGCCCCTGGGCAGCCCCAGGGGAGCGAGCAGGGAGGAGGTCGAGGCTCCGCGGGGGCAGCGGCTGCCGTTCGTCTCGCCTGTCAGCGGAGCGCGGCCGGCGGAGGCGCTCGGGGCGGCAGAGGAGGCTCCTGGGTCCCGCTCAGGCGGGCGGCGAGAACCGTTGGGGTCTGTGTTCCCCGTGCGAGTGCCTTCGGCGATAAAACGGTTCTTAATATCGCGACAGCCCCCACCCCGGGCTGTTAATTTAGTCAGGTACGGCCATGAGTTGGGTGGGGGGCGGGAAGAAAAAACCTCGATGTACTACACAAACTCCAGTCTGGTACCTCCTCCGCAGCTGACTTCACTTTAAGCTGGAGTCGGATGGCTCACAGGATAGAAGTGCATCAAAGAACTGCTTATACTTCGCCGTCTGTTGTGAGGTTAAATTTGGCTGAGCGCTTGGGTTGTGGAAATGCGGTTGGCTGTAGCCCTTAAGGTCTCTGAAGAGCACTCGGCACACACACAAGCTGAGAGGAAGTTAGTTTTAAACGACATTTTCTTTGTTTATATCTAACCCCAAATGTTACAGTACTAATAATCTCAAAGGGAAACTGATTTTGTGTCTTCTGAAGTGCTGTTTTATGTGTTGTCTATGCTTCTCCAACATTTGTGTTCAGACTGATGCTCATGTTTACCTGGCATGAATTTCAGCTTTATTACTTTTGGATGGGATGTAACTGATAAGAGTGTGCCAGCTTGTTTGAGAGTAAATGTATACTTGGTGGGAACAGTTAGCATGAGCATACTTATTAGCATAAAATTAGACACAAAATGTTTCTAGTCTTTCTATATTTTTGTACATCAGTAATTATTGATGCAGGCCAGCTTGGTCAGAAAGGACTGAGGTTGTATCTACAACCTGCTGTTTGTTTTCTGAAAGCAAGAGGAATTGAAGGCTTGGCATCCAGTCCATCCTTCTCTTCAGGACAACAGAAAGAAACAAGTACCACTAGGCACAACTGAGGATAGTAAAACGGTACTAAAGACAGTAGCATCATCATAATTTTTTTTATTTCTCCCAGCGAATGGATTTCACTAAAAGAGTTTAAGCATCTTGAATTTCATATTTATGTTGACTGGTAGTTGGTGCACTCTAGGCCCTAATTCTTATTACTTTCAGATCTTATATGCAGAGGTAAGAGGAGGAGAGAAATTATGCATTTTTCTGCTCTTCTTGATCATAATAGCCTTTTTTTTTACCTCCCAGTTGCTTTAGCGTAAAATATTTTTTAACAGAAAAAAAATTAATTTGCTCTTTGATGGTTGTTACTTTGGCATATTACTACATGTTTCCACATGCAGAGATTACGGTTTACTTACTACTGGCATCTTAGAGTGTAAACAGATGTTTTAGTAAACCAAAGGATGTGTATAAGTAGGCTTGTACTGACTTTTTACAAATGTTTATACTCCAGGTTGCTTTAGTGATCTTGAAGGCAGTTATGCTGGAATACTGTTAGTATGCCATGTGCATTGATAGGATTTAACAACTATAGCAGTAATTTAGTCTGGTATATCTAAATGACTAGGACTGTACTTATGAAAGCTAAAAGTTGCCAAATCTAGCAGGAAATGTGAAAGCTATGAAAGAATAGGACTTCTTTTCCTCCTTCCTCTGAGTTTGTCAGATGCTTTCTGTCAGTTTATCTGCTGTGTCTTCACACAGGAAATATACTGGTTTTGGTTAAAATTGATTTTTGACTAATCTAAACTAGTGTGGATGTTAATTTGCATAAATGCATTATGTGATGCATTGATTTCATGCTGCTTGCTAGATGCTGATTGCACTTGTAAATTTATCTGTAATATGGAATACTTTTAAATACCTGGTGTATCCAGGAAGGTTTTTAAAAATTATTTCTTAAAAAAAACCCAAACAAAACCAAACCATCCAGACTGGTGAAGTATGCTTTATTAAGTGCATATGGCAGCTGTCTGCAGTGCATGTTTTATTGAAAAGCTGAAATTCAAGGAAAAATTTTCCAACATAAATGCAAATGCAAAGCATCAGTTCTGTGTTTTTATTGCAGTAGGAGCTATGCTCAAGTAGTGACCAAAGCAATTTACACCATAAGCACTGCAGTTTTAATGCTGGTAAATGGTAAAACGTGAGCTTTTTGTCTCTGTATATGTTTCCACAGCATTATCAACCGCATATTGTGTCGCACAATGAATGGACAGAGTTTCTGTTACTCCTCTCCATAGTGCAATTTTTCCTTTCTCAGCAGGACAAAACTGCTCTGGATACTCTTCATTGTTTTTCTCATTGAATTCTTAATAATGTCAGAGGCCTTCATGGTGTGATTGTTTGGACTGACAAGATGATTTATTAGGTTTGGTCTTCCTTTTTGGTTTCTAACAAGCTCCATCTGGGAGTGTGGAAATAGCAGTGTTTTAAAATTGTTGAGAGTTATGTGCATTATACAGTAATGCTGTGAGCCACGGTCCATGTGCTGTGGATAGGACCTATCCTTACGTAGGACGTGACTCCCCACGCCCAGGCTTTCAGGGAAGCCTATCTAAAACTTTTTGCAGACACCTTACGGAAAGCGTTGATAGGGCATGTACTGTAGAAATTAATAGGGATTAGGAAAAAACTCACAAGGGTGGAGACTTATCTCTCGGAGCAGAAAGCTCTTTCCAGACCTCCTGCAAAGTTTTCCCACAATCACCATTTTTGTGATGACTTAGTCTCTAATTTCGGGAATCATAGCAGGCTCCAGCTTGAGGTACTGAGAGGGACTGGCAGTTCTACAGTGTTGAACGTGGTGCTGGGTAGCGAGGGTGCTGCTAGGTGTTATGTTCAGGTAGGTCATCCCTGGGACTTGCTGCATGTATCTAACTACTGGTGTTCTCAAAGTAGGTGCCGTTAGAATGAGCTTGAAAAGAAACGTGTTGATCCTTCTGCTCACTTTTTTGAGGTACTGCTTTTGACCAATCTAATGAAAGTTTTGAGGTCTGTTCTTATCAGCAGACCTTAAACAACCTTGCTTAACCTCTAAGGCAATTGGCAGTACTGTTACTATTTGTCAGTGTGTTCTTTCATCATGTGGCTTCCTTTTTCTCATCAGACTTCCTGCTCATTTCACTTCTGGTTGTACTTCTGATTGCTGCAAGGAAGCTAGAGTTAAACGGAATTCACAAACTAGTTGAATGTTCCTCTTAGATGATAGGTGTTTTTCCTCTGTTATTCAGTTTATGCATATTCCCTAAAGTACAATTTCCTTGAACAATAGACAAGCAAATGGTAGGCAATAGGTTTTCTTCACTCAAGAGTTTTTTCCTCTATAAAATACTTTTTTTTTTTTTTTTCCCCCAACCTGTTCTTTGCAGCTGTTTCTAGTTTGCCTGTTGCTATCATCTTACCAGTAAGGCAGAAAAGCCCAAACAATTCCTAAGTATCTGTATGTGTGTCTGTTATGGGCAGTGATATATTTTGTGATTGAAATTGCTTGTTGTTTCATTCGCTTAGTTATGTGAAGGGAATTCAACCACAGTGTCTGAAAGATAAGTACTATTTAAATGGGATAACTCTTAAAAAGCATATTTATTTCAAGTCATGGCAAACTGTTATAGCTACATTTACTGTCATTAAAATAACTAAAAACTTGTATTGAATCAGTACACAGTTACCATCAGAGTTCTTAACAAATTCACTGCTAAGCACTTGAATTAAGAATCTGAAAAATGAAATTAGACTTTGATAACAGAAACATCTACTGCAGCTCTAGCAGAACGCTGTATCGTATATCTAAATAAGTTGAATGTACTGGATAAAAGTACATAGCTGATTTAGAGCTTGTTTCTTTTAAGAAAATACCCACCAGTTCTGAAATGACAAAGGACATAAGTTGGCCACTTTTGCCATCTAATTGTGTTCACTAAAGCTCCATTACTTCAGTAAGTTTTTAAAAACAACCCATTATTGGGAGTGAAGTATTTAACATGTATTTAGGAAAATGAGCTAATAAACAAGATTTAAAAGTGTGTAATTAAAAACCAATTAAAAAGTGCTTTAAATCACACTTAAAATTGAATGCTTTAAATCAAAGCTTACATCCCTGTGTCTTAGAGGTCCAGCCTGGAGGTAGGAAGTGTCTATACTTTAATGCAGTTCAAAGTGTACTTCCCCTAGTGCCAGGAGAGGATGAGGCACTAGGTGTGGTCACCAGGTGTCTTTTCCTTGCAGGGTGAACTGAGGTCACAGCTGCCTGACTATTCCTCCTTGTGGCATTGCCAGCTTAAGCAGTCCTTTGATTATGCTCTTTAAACCCTATGTAGGTCCACATGGTGAAATCAACTAGAAGTGATACAGGTATGAAAAAGAAGAAAAAGGAAAAAACAAAACCTCAACCAACCAAAAAAACCACCAAAACCCCCAAAAAACCACACAAGCAAACCCTATTCTATCTAAATTATTTTGAACCTTAAGTGATTGCTCTTTTTCCACAGATGAGTGAACTGGCACATTAATGGTGAGGAGGGGGAGAAATGCATAAGCTGATGTTGATACTGGGAAATGTTTTCCCGCTATGCTTAGCTGCGATGCTTGATCAGATACAATATCTTGGCATATCTGAATATTTTGTTTGTCTTGTACTTAAATAGGTTGTACATTAATCGTATTTAATTTCTTTAAATATTAATCATCATAAAGGCCAACAATAGTTTGTTTCTGTATGTTGTTGAGTTCGATGGCTGCATTTCATTTTCGTGCCTGAGAGCAGGAAGTATGATCATGTAACACCTTGAACTTTATGGAGAATGATAGAATGTTGTGAGTTGGAAGGGACCCACAAGGACCATCAAGTCCAGCTCTTGCCCCAGCGCAGGACAGTCGCAAGATTCAGACCATGTGTCTGGGGGCATTGTCCAAATGCTTCTTGAATATTGTCAGGCTTGGTGCCACGGAGAAGAAGATAATGAATATGTACATGCTTGTTTTTAGCAGGTAGATTGCTAGCACAATCAAATTCATACAATATAAAGCAGTTCTCTAAAAGGCATGCCCTAAGAAATGAACGGCATGCATGTAATGGGCAAAATCCAGCGTAATCAGATAGGGTCCTTTCTCAGTAAAGCAGAGAGAAAGTTGCATCATTGTTTATGGGCTACTTGCTGTAAATTAAACAATACAAAAACAACTGGAATATGCTTGAAGTAATCAGTTAGATGTAGATTATGCTTAAGTTTTGTATAGAAGATCTAGAAAAATAAATATAATGCATTATTTTAATCATTAGTTATATACTTTTTGTGTAACAACTAAACAGGTTTGATCTTTGTTACAAAAAGGATTTATTTTTCGAGAATCTGACTTGTTCTTTAAGCCATATTAATATTTCTAGAGATTTCCCATGTGCTTTATGAAAAGTTTGAGATCTGTCTATTTATACCAATACTAAAGGCAAAGTTTTGAGATAACTGGGGCTCACACTGGAGAGGTCCTAGTGACCATGCCAAGTATGAAATCTTTTCAAGTACTTGCAGATAAAAGCAAGGAAAGAGTAATTCTGTAACTCGGTGCAAGCAAAATCTGATATAGGGGTAGTGAATACTAAAAGAGGAATTGTTCTGACCCTTCATTTGCAGTGAGAAAGAAAAGAGGTGTGCAGGGTAAGCTATTACCTTTGCAGGATCTTTCGCCATGCTTGGCAGATAGTTGTCTAGGCACAGTTAATCCTGCTTATTGACATTGGGATGAAGCAGCATGACCTCTCTAAGATGCTCCCATCTCTCTTTTCTCTGAGTTTATAAAACCTTAAGGGGGAAGAAAGTTTGTTACAGAGCAGTACCTTTGCTTACATGGTCTGCTCCAGCTTCATTCTTGTCACAGCCTTCAAAACATTGTAGTCTTGGAATATTTTTTTGGTCAAAATTTATTTTACTAATATGGAGGGGATACCATGTTTAACTAAAATGTTATTATGTCTAGGCCATGTAAAAATTGCAATTTAATGAAGCATGAAATATTTTTTCATTCATTCACTAACTTTTTTCCTCCTATATTGAATTTCTTAAAGGTGATGTAAAATTTTAATGAGCCATTGCTGAGATGGAAGAACACTTTGTATCAGACTAATAATATAAAAGACTAGTCCTTGTCTGAGGCTGACTGTCCTTATATTTTACTTTTTAGATAAGGATTAAGTAAGCACAGACAATAGTCAAGTTCAATACCGAACATATATTCGTTTTTGAGCAGACAAGAGTATGTGGGATCTGAATTAGTAGCATGAATGCAGTCTGTGATCTACAGCTTAAGCATCACTTTAAACGTGGCGAATATTGCTCCTAAATCTCTTTATTTAGATCACATCTTCAAGTAATTTTGATACATAGGCTGATATACAATGACAGGTATATAGAAATGCCAGGACAGCAAAACACTGAAGCACATGAATTTCTGTATGAATTGACTTGGGTCAAGGAAGACTGCTATGGCCTGATCTTTTCATTAAAAAACATTGTGAAGCAACTTCATACGTCATGAGAATGAAGTAGACTATCAACAGACTCTTAATAAGTATAATATGCCTCTGGGCAAATGGAATAGGGAACATACAATGAATGATGTAGTTGTGACTTGGGACATAAAATATATTACTCATTAGCTAGCCTTTGGTTTTAGTGTTTTGGGGTTTTTTTTTTGCATTGTGTAATAACTGCCGAGTTTTTTGAGGGCAGACTTCGTGATGTGTAGGGTGTTTGATAACGAAAGCCAAGGGCTTTGCTCTGCTTATAAGGTTACACAGGACCAAGCATTTGATCCAACTAATTAATTTCTTCTGGGATATTTTTGGTGTGCTTTTGGTGACGTTTTGCCTAAACATAAAATGAGTGGTTTCTGATGGTTTGCTTTCTTGGAGAGAGTGGATGGTGATTGCTCTGCAATGATCTGTCCTGAAAATGTGATGTAGATCTGTCACTGGAGTTGCTTGTGAACTTGAGATTGGCTCAGGTTTATACAGAATTTTTTCTTGTTTACTTTGAACATTTAATAGTATTTGGGTTCCATTGTGCCATTTATTTTGTATAATTGTTTTGTTGATTGTATGCAGCTTTGTGAATCGGCTTTGTATTTTAAATTGCTTGTATGTTTTCAGTGGCTGTTTCAAGTTGAGGTTTCAAGTTGATTTAAAAATAATTATGTAGGAAATCATACTTTTTAAAAAAATCAATCCTCTTGCCCTTATTTTTTGGAGCACAGTCTGAGACTGTGGCTCCATGTTATTACAGTTACTTCAGGAAAGCTTTTTCTAGTGGTATTCATCCTTACTCATGATTGCTTGTTCCCTCACTTCAGCTTACTCAGTGTCTTGATAGAGCAGTTTGCTAAACCATAGGTTATACTGCTTCAGTAAAATGACTGCTTAAAAGCTGAAGACTTTTTGAGGCGTTTTTTTCTTAAACCCTGGTTGTCTCAATAATCCAATTTAAAGCTGTTTTCAGGGCTGTAGTCTGTCAGGAGCATAGCCAGTGGGGTAGCAGAGGACTGAGGGGAAGGGACCTCTTAAAGCCACTTTGCATTTGGACAAACTGTAATCAATCACAACTTGGAGTGTCCTCAGCATGGGGCTTTGGCCCTGCTTGCTCTCTAGGTGTGAAGTGGAAATTACCTGCCATGGTTATAGAGAAATGTCAAGAGATGTCGTTTGTTTGGGCAATGCATGCCACTCTTGCCACAAAGAGAGGTAGAAAACTGTAAAGTTGGCTTGGTGATTCATTTCCTGGCCCTCCTGATTTGTCCTTACACCTGTTAGCTTGACTAGTAAGTGGCTGCTGATGTCTTAGAAATAGTGTCGTAGGTCTTTCCCATTCTTTCTTAAAATGGACGATGTGCAGCAAAATCCAAAGCATCTGCCTATTTTTGTCTTGTATTTGAACATGACGGATGCTTACTTATTAGTACCTGTCTGAGCTTGTGATGTAGAGTATTTAAGTTGGATTTCTTAGATTCTGAGATGATATAGTAATCAAAAATAATACTTCTCTGCTGTGATGACTTTTCTACTGCCTGGGAAGTAAATTAAACTATTTTGTGCAATTAAATGGGGGACTTAGTAGCTGTTGCCACCTGATGGTTCATCAAAAAAACCCAAAAAACAAACAACCATTTTATTTTGTCATATTGAAACATGAATTACAAATTCTTAGAAAGCAAACAGACTGTAAGATGAATTTTCTCAGTTATATGATTGTGTTGATTAACCTTTCCTGTCTTTTGTTTCCTTGTAATGTAAAACAATTGCAGTCTTAAAGTGTTAAATTTTATATGTTGTTCAGTTGTCCTACTCAGGCATAAATTAAAGCTTCTAAAAGTTACTCATCTAGTAAATTCTGCATACAATTATCTGTAGGATTGCTGGCCTTTCTTAAACATGAAGAGCTTTCTCTTTCACTTTTGGGAGCAAGCTAGACCATCTGGCCTTGTCAAAAAGAAAACATCCTGAGATTTTATTTTAGCGTTTAGCCTTGTGATCTATTCAGGAGTGTGTTTGCATTCAAAGGGTATTTATCTTAAACTTGATACTGTTTCTTTGCAAGGGTCAACACTAAATCCTGTACTTACTCTTGTATTAGGGAAGGATCCACTCTTTTAGCAATTTTGCATTAATTTAGGACCAGAGAAATTGTATGTCATTTTCCTCACTGATGAGAACAAGGAGCAATGGTGATGTTACTCTTCTGTGAAGTCTTCAAGCCCTCTTGTTGAGATTACAAGCCTGTCAGGCTAGAATGTTGTTTGTTCTTCACTGTTGTATTGAAGAAATATCATGTGGGGTTTTTGTATGTTAGATGTTTTGTAATCCTTTTATGAAGAGGGAGTAAATACTGTTACGGGTGTGAGTTCTCAGCCAGTGGAGTGTGTGTTGTTCATTCAGGTCGTCACAGGAGGTATGTCACATTGATGCTACGGGGATTTAGTCATGCTTGGAATTTTCTAAATGCTTTAAAGTGATTTGCAGTGTATAATAACTGTGTTTATTCCTTTACATAGATAATAGAGAGTTTCTCCAGGTTTTGTCAAGCTATGGCTTGCAGACAACTACTTTGACAAGTAAAACTGATGGCACCGATGGCAAGGCTGAACACCTGGAGTATATTGCCTTTGCATTGGTTCCTGTTTTCTTCATCATGGGTCTCTTGGGGATCCTCATCTGTCATGTCCTTAAGAAAAAAGGATATCGCTGTACTACAGAAGCTGAACAACTAGAAGAAGAAAATCTTGATGAAAAAATAGGTAAGCAGCAAGTCTAATAAACAACTTCTTATTTCTGTACATTGCAACTACTATGGAATAATTTATTGTGAGACTTCTCTCATTTCTCTGTTCATATTTGACATAAAAACAATATTAAGAAAATATTTTAATTACCATTATATGTGTTGGGTTTTGGTCTCTGCCAGTCAAAACTGGGAGTATTCCAATTTCCCATGCAAGTCCTCTAGCTTCAATTAAGAGCTTACAGAGGGATCAAAGTATCGAGTATTTGTTTGCAACTATACGCTGCAATCAAAGTCACCAGACTGCTTTTCTGCATTCCACATGCTGTTAGCAACAAAGTATTATTATGCATCCTTCTATCTGAGGAGTGACAAAAAGCAGCCTTGTAAAGCGTAAAAATCTTAGTTTTATGTTTAACAATCTTGATTTGTTCCTATTGTGCTGTCGTTCTCATCTCCCCTCTCGTTGTAAAGCTGAGCCTTTGGACTCACTGTCTACATTCTGTTTCATGTAATGTGTACTGATTATAACTTTCTTAGATACTTTTGGTTTTGTTCTGATGTCTGTTCATTTGTGCTCTTGTTTTTATGGTTCCTTATTCCCATCTTCTCTTACTTGAGAGAAAAAAAAAAAAAGGAAAAGAGTGTTACCACTTGGGAAGGGCTATGGTAGTCCAGTACAGCATGTGGCTAAGTAAATATAAGGGCCCAGTCACTTGTAAATCCTTTATACCTCTTCTTTTCTCCCAGTTAATTACTGTCAGTAGGTTCATAATAAGTGCAGATGGCTCTGTGGGTAAGGGTAGAGCCATGTGGTGCAGTAATGATGTGTCAGTATGTTCCTAAGCAGTTACTGCCTGGGGCAGGTACGCAGTGAGTGGGACTGATCTCTTAGTTCACCTGAGTGGTAATGAAAGGTCTTAATTTGGGATAGTGGCTGTGTCTGAGCTGAAATTGCAAAGTTGTAGGTATTAGGATGAAGATGAAGGGTGGGTACAGAGATGAGGAAGTCCCTAATTTACTACTTAGAGACAAATTTAGGGTCTCATCTATCAAACTTGCCTCAATCCTGTGATTTCTTTTTCCATTTTTTTTTCTTTGTAAATCTAGTCATAACAATTATTAGAGAAGGGCAGAGCTGTGCCTCTTAGTTATTCTATTTCTCTCCCTAATCTTTCTCTGCCTTCTGAGATTATTCCATAGAAGCTTCCAGTATTGTTAATGGGTGCAGTCGATTCCAAAAGTATTAAGTATAGGAATGAGATGTATTTATTAAATTCCTTGGTCCTGTACTCATATGAGATTTTTTTTTTTAATTATCAAAATCAAATGTTATGTCCTTGTAGTTGTGGTGAAAAGCTTAAACTGAAAACCTCTTCTACTAGAAGCCAATAATGCCTATTTAAAAGTAATGACTTGAGACAGTTCAATTATTTTGTTCGTTTTTTCTCTCCCTATAGTTAGGATTAGACATACTGCTCTCTTGTTTGTCTCCTTATGAGCTAGAGAAGGAATTTTGACATATGCTTGTGAAAATAATGAGTTTATTCAAGTCTTAGATGAGTATGTTGGAACAGATGTGCAGATTCCATAAACTTGTGTTTATATTTTCTCCTGTGTAAGAACTCAAGTCTCATCTCTCATCCATGATCTCATCTCTCCAAAGTGATAGTAGATCTTGTCTTTTTTTTTTTTTTTTACTTTTTTTCTTTTTTACTTTTTTCTGGAGGAAGAGTGTTTTGTTTTGGCTTTGTTTTTCTTGTTTTTACTTTGTTTTAAAAGAAATCAATTCTTGATTTGGAAGGTCGAGGTATTGACAACTTATTTATTTCCTTGGACAGAAATGAATGACACTATACATGAGAACAGTGACACGGTGGGACAAATTGTTAACTACATTATGAAAAATGAAGGTATAGTATTGGGATATTGAAGTTGTGAGCTTTTGTGATGGTGTTCTATAACAAATATGTTTTTTCAGATATTCTAAATGATAGTATTTTCATGTGTTTTCATTTAATAACCATTTTGTACATGCTTAACTCTCTGAGATTACCTTCAGAAAGCAGTAACTTCAAACAAAGCAGGAAAGTTTTAGCTCAGCTGAAAATTATTTTGTATATTATGTTTGGTTCCTGCATTTCTTGATATTTTAACTATTGGGATGTTTGATTTTTTTGTTAAACTTTGTTTTGTTTTTTGAAGTAAAAGCAAAAGGTTACATCCTTAATGGCAGTGTTTAAAGCACATGAAGGTTTTTTTTTGTTTTGGCCAGATTAAATTTGTTGTCTTGAAACGATTTATGCAGCTGTTATCTGAAGGTTTGTGCACAATTGAGGCAATAGGGTAGACTAGTGCTAATGTTGAGTTTTGAACATCGTCTCTTCATGTGCTGTGTGTGCAAAGTAAAGGATAAAGAAAATATGACTGAAAAAATAAAATCCCACTGAAGTAGCCTATGGAATAGTTGGTTAGTTCAGAACATATTTGCCCAGTAGAAGAGACATAGAAGAGACTGCATAGTTTTGTAGTATGTAAAAGAAGCTTTAGCCTTTTAATTTTATATTTTTATAAATCAGAGTTGTCCTGAGCATTGAACTTGCTTTGAGTTACTTCTGAATGAAGACTAATCCTGTGGAAAAGCTGTATTTTTGGGTTGGATTTGTTGTGATTGGGGGAGTCACCTTAATGACTCTTCAGGCTTTGAGCTTGTGGATTTTTCCTCGAGGCTGAGATTAGGTACCCCATGTGGGTTTTTTAAAATATCTGAGCAATCGGTAGTTCTTGGCTGATAATGAATTTGCATTTTGTAAGGCTCAGTTAAGCTGGTGTTTTTCATCTTAAGTTGCTTTATACATTGTGAGGTGGTGATCCTCCTGTGGTCAAATGGGTGTTTTAATGTTTTCAGAGATCTTGTTTGGGAGTGTTGTGCAGATGACTACATTGTGTGGCTTGCATTGGGGCAGAGCTTTGAGTGCAATATGAACTGTAATTTTAGTAGCTCATCTTAACAAAATCCCATAAAATTATATTAACACTTTTTTTGCATTATTTTCTCTCATGCCTTTTTGGAGGTATACATAATGCAGTCATCTTTCTTTTAGATTTAATTTCTTTGAGGACCTTTAATTTTGTTGTTTGTTTTTTCTAAAGTTAGAGCCATACGCTTTTGAAGAATTCTGTTTATTCTCATTGCAGCAAATGCTGATGTGTTAAAGGCCATGGTAGCAGATAGCAGTGTCTTTGAACCTGAAAGGTAATTACTAATTTTTTTTTAATGCATGTTTCCTGAGGCAACTAAAAATGTACCTTTTCAAAGGATGTTATTTCCTGAGTTGTCAGCTAATAGGTTAATACTTTTATTTCCTTCTGGTGTCTCTGAGTCACTAAATTTTAATGTATGCCCTGGATTAGTAACTGACTCTTCTGGTTATATGTTCTAGGTGTGTAACACAGATTTATTGCTTTTTGGGATAAAGATCTATGGAGACTTCAAAAACTTGTTTACTTTAGGGTGAAGTTACTTAAAAGCTGACTTAGTCCAAAGCTACTCTGACTTGAAAGAACAGAAGCAGCACTTGTTTCATTTGTATGGACGCTGACTTGAAACAGACATCTTTCTGAATCTCCTTCTGGTTTATTTTTTTCTTTATAATTGTGGCTGACCTACCTCTTTTTTTCACTGCATACCTGTTTAGAGAATTATGTAGAGAAAATAGTTCAGCCCTTGAGCTGCAGATGCTTAATTTGTGTTAAAGTACTTACATCTGTACATAAGTACCTTTAAACAATGTCTTTACTACTCTAAATACTCTTCGTATGTAATTCTATGTCATATTCAAGGCAGAGAAGATGAAGGTTCAAGTAGTACTGTGTCACTAGAGAAGAGTGACAGTGTATAGTTTTAGCAAAACAAATAATTGAGTATGCAACTGCTTATATCATGTTTTAACAGTGAGAGGCTTGGTTATTAAATTCCTTTCGTAAGTTGAATTTTTTTTCTTCTGAAGTATGGGATTTTTTAAAAAACTTTTATGGTGCAGCAGAAATATTTGTTTGAATTTCAACTCAATCTTTTTGTATAAGGATGTGTGATGTTATTTTGGGAGTTTTAGACTATTGTTTCAGTGGTGAATTAAAATACAAAAAATAATAGGAAGGAGAAGAATTATTGTTTCCTCTTACATAATTTCTGACAGAGACTCCTAAAGCTTTAGTAACTCAAGTGCAAATCCATTGTATTTCTTCGTAGGTTTGGTGCGCTATGAAATGCTTCCCAACAATAGGAACAATAAGGGCTAAAATCTGCACTTCTGCCACTTAAAGCCATTAGTTCCTATCTTTGCTTCAGATGTTGAACAGATTTTATTTCTCTTATAACATTCTCTATTTATTTGAAGACCATTAAATGTCTCCTGTCAATATTTTTGTTTTGAAAATAAGCATCCAAGTAACTCCAGTTTCTTAACGGCATGTTTTATTTCTTTGATTTCTTTCTTTCTGTTCTTTCTTTCCATTCTTCTTCAGTCTCTTCAGTTTGTTAGTATTTTTCTTGAAATAATATTTCTAAAACTGGATGCAACATTCAGCTGAGGCGTGATTAATGCTGAGTAATATAATTTTAGGTTCACAGGTTATACTCCTGTTACTTTTGCTGTGAAAACTGTCCTTTTAAAGCAACAATTTCATAAAGATTCATGTTCAGCTTGTGATCCTCACCTTTTCCTGAAGAGTGATCCTCTGGCTAATTGCTTTTTAATCTGGGTTTGCAATTTTTTTCTGCTAAAGCACTGAAATATGTGTTGTCCTTACTGCAATACATCCAGTATTTTTAATCAGCTTTATTTATGTGTGAATGTGTCTTTCACATACATGCTCTCCTCTGATGATCCAAATTTCTCATCTTGTCCTCTACAGCTGCTATGGGTGACTGAAGGTTTATGGGTACTTTAGCTATTCTTCTATTCCATTACCCAAGGAACTGTTTAAAACAAAATCAGGGCCAGAATAACCACATTTAGTATGTTTTTCCAGTTTCATAGTAATCTACTGATATATAACGTTCTGGTATGTCTCTTTTTATGAAATTATTTTTTTAAAAAAAAAGGTGTGCTACCTTATGCTACAGTAATTTCGCCTTTAATGCACTGAGCTCTAGCTTGCTTGAGGAGAATGTCTAGCAGGAGTGTCAAAATGGATGCTGAAGTCTGAAAAAGTCTATCTTCTGTTTTCTATCTGTGCTATCTGCTTTTCTGTTTTAGAAGTAAATTAGGCTGACTTGATTAGATATTCTCAATAAATGCCTTTTGGTGGTTGTACTGCTTTTTCTTTCTTTCTTGGTACTTTTAAAAAAGTTTTTTTCTGAAGCTTAAGCTGAATGATTTTTTCCTTTTCTCTTCATGGTCGACATTTTAGTTTTACCTCTTTGCACTATTGTTGGACTATGCTGCTCTTCTGTGTGTTCTTAAAGATACTGTAACAGTTCTGAAATATTTTCAATAGTTCAAGTGTGAATGTGATCAGCTAATTAGATGTCTTAATCACTGTAAGTCCCTGTAACCAGTTCTCTTCTATGTTAGGCTGTTATATATTTTTTTTTCATTTCCTTGCCTTTTGTGTGAATTACCTTAACCATATGCAGACTGCAGCTGAATTAATTTATGGAAGTGATTTTAACTGCAAAAATATGAAATTGGAGGAAACCTTAAACCAGACATCCTCACAAATAAATGGTCCCTGAAAAAAACAGCTATTCACTAGACATAACTGAATGTTATATTTTACCCCCCCCTTTTTTTTTTTTAAGAAACAGGATTTTACAGTAAGCATTCAATTTCTTTTATACTTTTTCCTACAGCCCTTTATCTCCTGCCTCTCCTGGGAGTCCAGTGAGTCCAGGGTCTCCTTTGTCACCTGGTGTTGTTCCATTTAAACACAGCTGCAAAGGCCATCACTTCCATACTGTTGGAGGAGTAGTAGAAAAGGATGTTTGTACTCGTTGTAGCCACAAACGATGGCACCTTATAAAGCCAGCTCACAAATCTAAAGAGAACAGAAGAAGTCGTCTTGGAGAAGTTACAGTCCTTTCTGTGGGAAGGTGAGCCTTAAGGTCATTTTATTGTATATTTTTCCAAAGGACATTACAGTGGCCCATGCTGGATCATTGATTCTACTCCGGTTATAGCATCAGTGATTGTTCTGTGTAACCCTGTTAATATTAGATTGAAGTTATTTCTTGAAGTAAATTGATTTTTTTTTTTTTTTACACAACTATGTAAATGGATGGGGATTTACTGTGGGTATAAATCCAAAGCTATTGCTCTATTGATACTGGCTAAGAGAAAACAAGGATTGCACACTAATAAATTCCTTTGATTCTGAAATCACTTCATTCCACTTTGTTATTTTTAATTCCTAGCTTTCATTGTAGTTGTCTTAGAAAATTACTCTTCTTGGAAGTAGTATGCAGTCTGTGGATTCTTTAAAACACAGTTCCCTGAGAAAGTGTGTTTCGGCAGTAATGAGTATTAAGTGTACGTGTAGGTAATAGGAAGGAAGATTGCTGTGAAGTGAAGCTGGGTCCATGTGGGTGTCTGCTGTGATGTCTAGGTCTTGGGACTGGGTACTGAGAATGATCTAACTAATCTCTGGGGAAATACAACTGAATCTTTCTTTTGCTTACCTTAGATTTAGAGTCACAAAAGTGGAGCACAAATCAAATTCCAAAGAACGGAAAAGCTTGATGTCCGTTAGTGGTGTGGAGAGTGTCAATGGCGATATGCCTGCCACGCCTGCCAAACAGGAACCGAGTGAAGCACCTGCCACGCCTGTGAAACAGGAGGTGCAAGAGAGGAGGAGCTCAGAGTAAACTGCAGGTATCAAACATTGTGAACTAATATTGAAAGTGGTATGTTGTGAAATAAGTGAAGGTAGTAGGTAAAGAGAAAAGAAGTTGAAAATGTATCAGTTATGTGTGAAAACTCATCTTTCAATTTCAAAACTTTCTACAGAGTCTGTAAAAATTATAATCACTCAGTTAATGATAAATTGGTAAGGGCTGAATTATCCACCAAATTATTATCTAGTTGTTTATTCAGACTTTTTAGAGTAGGTGTTGAAATAAAACTTACTTTGTGGAGATGGCATCACTGGGCCAAGAAATAAAACATCTGCATATTATTTTTTATCAGTAAATGATGGTTCAGATTTAGTGGCAATATACTTATTACCCAAAAGAAGCAAACGCTGCTGACAGCTGCGTCACTGGAATTACTACAGTGCTGCTTTGTTATGCTTGCTGCCCTGTACTGTGTGCTTGGATGAGGTGACTGCTTACTAGATACTTCTCTGATACACCAGTGGAGCTTTGGCTATTACGAATGGAGACACGTGAAAACGGGCATATTTTAGGGGTTTATGGTAGGTTACTAAGCCAGGAGGTTGAGGTTTTCTTCCAAGTCATTAAATGTCAGTGAACTGCTTGAGGTATCCCATTAAGTATGTCAAAAACATGTCTGGCATGGTTTTGGAATGCACCCCTGACTTTTTTTTTTAAAAAAAACCACATTTAAGAATGTTGAGTGAAAAAGCCCTTTAAGTTAATATAGTTTGCTTCTAACTGTTAACACACTGACTAATAATCTGAAGGGGAAAGGTGATTTTACACAAATGTGATTCAAAATACAGAGCTTGATCCTTGGGGAAGAAAGGGGTTCTGGGGTGACAAAATAAAGAATTTGAAGAAAGTGAAAAAGTGCACAGTGCCAGATTCTGTCTGCTGAGAGGATAAAGTCATGTTGTGTCAACTCAGTCCAGTTTCAAACTCTCAGTAACCTCAAATATAGGAGGAAAATGCACAAGTGGAAATTGGGTATGTTTAAAAATTTAACAAGACCCAAAACCCTTTGAGTGTCTTGAGGTTAGATTCTGAAGTGCCAAGGTGCAAGATGTGACCTTTTCTTTATATGTGTTGTTTATTCATTAAGAAAACATTCTGTAATTGTATCAGTTTAGAAAGGAAGACAAAGAGCTGATATGCAATAAGATACTTCCTCTACTTGCCTTCACTGGCAGCACAGGTATAACTGTTGAACTAAGCAGAGTGTATTTGTCTGGACTCTGTGCCTCATCACTAAATTATACCCAATTTTTTGGAACCATTGCCATAGAGGAAGAAAGACTTGGAGATGTGGTATGCTTCCAAATGTTTAAAAAGCTGTGGAGGGTAATGAAAGAAATTGGTTTTTTGCTCAGTGGGTAAGAAGGTAAATAGTAGGCTAATTTGTAAGCGAGTGGAGTTCAAAGTTTCAAAAGTTAAGAAGCTAGAATAAGCTGTGGTATCTTCATTACCAGACATTTGCAAGACCAGACGGGACAAATGCTTGTCAAAGCCAGTGTAAATACAGCTGGCCCTGCCTTGGAGGTGAGTGATAGACTGTAAGGAGGGTTGGGGTTTTTTGTTTTGCTTTTTGTTCTGTAGCAACTTTTGGCAAATCGTAGCTTTCTAGTGGCTGCTGATTCATTGCTGCTCTGTGAAGGATCTGCAGATGTCAGTGAAAGGCAAACTTTACTCTTATTTTGCGATTTAGAATTACATCCTGGTGCTCAGGTTTTCTTTGTTTGATGTGGTTTGGTTTTTTTTTTTTTTCTTTTCTTCCCTTTTAAAAAATCAATATTGGCTAAATGTGATAGGAGATAACCTCTTCCTTCACTGGCTGCACTGGCATTTTCATGTCCAGCTAATTGTTTTGTTATTTCTGTGACTGTTTGCTTTTTCCCCATATCTCCAATGGCAGCATGATCAGACTGTTCATAATATGATTTTTAACTTGAAGACAGACTAGTTATCTTCTCTTTAAATATTATAAATAGAAAGGGCATATATGAAAATAAAGTTAATTCCAGTGTACTTGGATTAAAAAAAAGAAGAAAAAGATTATCTTTTGAAATCACTCTAAAATGCTTTGTTGTCCAGTTCGCTTTCTAATTTGTTCTTTCCTCTCCTAAATAAGAAAGCTGTTCCCAGTAGTTACCTAAAAGTCGTTCTCTAAATTTAAGCCATTACTACTTTAATCTAAAAATAAGCTGTTCTCTAGAGAGATATGATAGTATAGCTATAAAAAATTTAAATGTCCATTTATGGCAGCTTTTTATTGAAGAACCTCCCTTGTGATTAAAGTATTGCCCTTTCAAATGTTCTAATAGCAGAGAAATGGCCCTTGTAAAGGTCTCTCCAGTCCAGCAGAACTATTTTGTAAATTATCTGGGAAAGTAGCTAGGCCTGTTTGATGTGCACTACAAAAAATAAACAGATCTTGCTTCAAAGGCTATGATACTATTCCCTAGCGTGATTGTAGAGCAGTTTTTGTCCACTGCTGTGAAAAGCTGTTCACATATAAACAGGTAGTAGTTAGGTCTTTACTTCAATTACTTATTTCAGATTTCTAATAAATTATTATAGCTTAATTTACTGACACTGGACAGATACGCAGCATTTAAGACTTCTGTGCCTCTAGCCAATAAATTTATGATAAAAAGCGTATAGTTTTGGAGAATTTGACGTGGATCTTCAGATGCAGAGGAAGAAGGCAGGCACAAATGAGTGTTTAGCTGCTGCTAGGAAAGATTTGTTTCGGTGTTTGGAGGCAGTAGACTTGCGCTTTGTGGCCTGACCTTAACTGCTGTTACTGAGAATTCCTGTATGAGGTGGAATTCCTGAGCTGGACAGTACCTGAATGAAGTAATATTGCTGGTTGCTTGTGTTCACTGCTACTCTCGAGTTCATGGGTTTTTCTCCTCCTAAACTGACATGTTCTTAGTATTTTCTGGAAGCAATCTCTACAGTGTTTCAGCTTATCCTAGAATCTTGCTGGCTGCATCATTAGAAGTTGTAGCATGTCTTCTCCGTGTCTTCGAGGTCCATGTTCTCAGCAGACTCCATCAGTTAAGTTTATTTAAAATATGCTTAGTGGCACATAAAAAAGTAGTAGATACATAGCTGATAGTTGAAATGAAAGTTTTGAGTTGAGCTTTTGCACATCCATTGTAAGCTACTGGGTAAATAAAAGCTTAAGGTACTGGTGCACCGAGGCTATGTAACATTTTCCATTCCTAATATCCTTTTATAAGTTGTGTGTGCTTTGCACTGTGATATGATTTGTCAGTTTGTTCATATGTTTGTCCATCCTTTTCATGGGAAAGAGCTGAATTTTTAGTTTTTGTCCTTTAGGATTTCACATGCACAGCAACCACTTCATATGACTGTGGCATTTTTTTCCATTTCAGAGCATCTGCTAACTTCTTAATTGGCCTGTTCCTCCTAAAACTAATTTTGCTATTTAGGCTTATTTTTTGAATTGTTTTCTTCTCTTGCAGGTGGAACTTCTAGAAGAAACATGTCTGCAAGCACTTTGGAGAAAACTGAAAACTCCCAAGAGATGCATACTATTTAAGGAAATGTATTTATGGCACTGTAGCATTTTACAAGTTCTGTGGTGGCATCCATGCAAGGTTAAACACTTAATGGTTTTTCACCAGTAAACTCAGTAAGATTTAGGCACATACTGTTGAGCTGTGTGGACCTCATACCAAATGTTTGGCTTCATCTTGGAAAACAAACAAAAAATTATAATTTTTTGGACAGGAAACATAAAAGCCTTATCAAATAATCTTTTTTTTTTTGTACTTACACAAGTATTTTTAATGAGCTCAATACTACGAGTAATATGATTACCCTGTGGATAAACTGTGTTCACCCCTCTAGTCCATCTGGATTTTGCTCCTCTGTTCTTCCCCTCTAGAATTGCCAAGTGTTTGCTGAAGATAAAAGCCAGCCTTCAGAAGATGAAAATACTCTTTTAATCTAACTGTTAGCAGCCAAGCAAAACATACAAGGAAATAATTATGTCATTGAAAATCTGCATGTGTGCCTTTAGCATATAAGCTCTCAGACTCTGTGAAGGGTACTTCAGAGTACTGAGTGGTTCAGTTACATGCAGATATTAAATTAAATTGTTATCTTTCCCTCCTTAATTCCCCTCACTCCTTAACATTAGGCTAAAGAGCATCTTTTTGTGTGCAGTTGGGTGAGCTCTTGAGAAGGTCACTTTCCTCAGGGCCAATTGTTCTCCTGTTTTCTTGCAACTACTCACTTGTATTTGAAGAATGGCTAATAGCTTTGCCTTTCTCTTTTGTTTTTACCCACAGGTTCCTTGTTAAGCTAAGGCAACGTATTTCAACCATTAGATAAGGATATGGAATATTTGTCTTTAAAAATTTATGGAGTATATACTAAAGTACTTCAGAGTGGCTTTATTGGACTGAGGGTAGCAGTTTTCATTGGCTCCAAAATCTTAAGCCACTGTCACTCCCTTCATTTTTTCAGCGTGACTTACTGCTAAAAATAGCAGTGATGGTTTTGTGATGTTAATTCTTTCTGTCTATTTACCATGATCTGTGCTTTGTCCTGTTACTTGTTTTTAGGAGGGAAATCTTTGCAATACTTCAGCAAACTTTGCTGTGTAATAGAAACTGAAAAATAACATTTGTTCCAAGTGCCTAAGAATATAAACTGTAATGTAATGCATTTTAGTAGAGTTTGCACTATATTCTGAAAATGATAAAGTAACTTAATCTGCTTTCTGAACTCAATGAAAATCAGCATTTGTTTTGAATTCTATTTGTTTTAAATTAATACTTTCAATCCTTTTAGTCCATGTGCTCTAAACGGTTTCTCCTTCAGGAGAATCAGGTTTCTTCATCAATTTATGCAATGTTAACAATCAATGTGTACAAAGATAAAAAATAATTTTCTTGCTTAGGTATTGGATACTTTCACATCTTGCCAGGAAACATCAAGTTTATTTCACTTTTGTTGAAAGTATGTGCTGCTGATGTATCCCTTGCATTCACGAGATACTGACTGGACGTATCAATATATACTTTTCATCAGTGCTGTATTTGCCAAAAAAACTCCCACCACCCACCAAAGCTCTGAAAAGAATAAATGGTTTATTCTTCCTTTTAAAATGAATATTTTTAGAGATAATTGTCTATCCTTGAAAACACAAAGTAACTGTTTGGCCAGGACTGGAACTGCAGTGTTTTAGCAACCTTGCTCCCATTAATTTAAGCCTGGTTTATGAAATCTCTTCAACGTTTATGTATAACATAAACAGTGAGCTAACCTTACAGGCATACATTTAATATTCTTGAATTTTTTAATTCTTCAAGTTTCACTTGATTATTTGTATGAAGAGATAATATTTCTAGAAGAATTTAATTAGTATTGGTTATAGTAGTTAGCTTTCAGTTTCAAAGAGACTGAGAGCTATGAATGTAAAATGTTACTGGGAGAAGGGAGTATAGGGCAAAACCCATCAGTTCCAAATAATTTTCAGAAAGGAGATACATAGTTACAGACTGTGCTGAGAGGGGAAAAAACCCCAAACTTAAAAAAACCCCTTTATTAAAAAAAAAAGGTAACATTCAGTTTTGATACACGATGGGTTTGTACTGCAAGTAAATTTGCCAAAAGGATGGAAGAAAGTTTAAACAGAAATAAGTATTTTTTTACTTAATTTAAAAGTAATTTCTATTTTCAATCCATTGGAAATGTGTAGAATGAAATAAATTGTTTACCTGGATAGAATATTTACATAAGGTATTATAAGACCTGGTATGTGCAAGAATTTAAGTTGTGCATTGCTACTTCAATAAGGGAGAGGATTTAGAAACTGTGCGTATTTTATTGCATTTAACACTACACTCTGCAACTTTGTAGTGGTATGGATATTGCCATGTTAGTCAGTCTTTCTTAAATTTGCATATAAGATGTATTTTTAACAGCATAGTTTATATACAACTTTTGTACTACCAAGCAGTAAATAAAAAATAATGATTCTTAAGCTTTCTTGTGACTTCCTTAAGCCTGCATGTTGTGTGAAACTTAACCTTTGAATAGTCTTAATATATAATGCAGTCTTTTTGCACCTTTAAGTTTTTGTTTATGGATGTAGTGAGAAGGCTACGTTGTTGTGTGAAGTACTTCAGAGCAGTTTTATTTTCTTGAGAAAGGACAATTGCAAATAATTACTTTCACATTTTATATAGGAAAGAAGAAAATCTATGCTTTAATCCAAGATGGTATCTGATTAGATTAAAGACCTTTTACCTTTAAAGTATCAAGTATTTAAACTTTTCATTGTATGTGACATTAAGCTTTTAAAAATACACATTATCTTTATTCTCAATTGTTTTCATAACATTTGGAAAGAAAAATTATAAATGACAGGAAGCTCTTTGCAGTTGCTTCCTCTCAGCCTGTGTCCCTCTGTGATACTGCAATGCTTAATTTGTTACATTGCGTTCTCACAGATGACTACAATCTGCAAATGGCATTAAAAATTAGTTTTGCTGTACGAATAGTGTGAAGGAGGCTCAAAGCAAGTTGTTGTGGCTAGCTGAGATGTAATTATCTGTGTACCATCCTGTTTAGAGGGGTTTTTTTATTTATTTCAGTGTTCCTAGCTGCATCACACAAGGTCTGTTTTGAGGTCTGTGTTTGAATTTTAGAGGTTTATATTCAGATTTGGGGGTGGGTGGGGGAAATCCCTCCAGGCCTCTATTTTCAAAGAGACTCAAGACACTGCTGATGGTGAAGCTTCTAGAAATTGAACACACTTTCTGGTTCTTATTTTCAGGGATTATTTTTTTGGTTCCTTTTTTCTTCTACATAACAAAATAACCTGAAGATAAGATGATACCCTACTTCTTCCTTTAGCATGTTTTCTACCTACCCCTTTTCCTTGACTTTGGAATGCTTTCAGTAACAACTCCAGCTTGCATTCATTTTTAACTTTAATATAAATATAACTGTATCAACAAACTTTTATGCCAGAAAAGATAAGGATAGGAGATTGTAATTGTGTAATACACAGTTTTTATTAGATTTTGTGTGCATATATTAAAATATAAGAGGGTTGCTAAAGTTTGAGAAATTCTATTAGAACTGGACTGACATAGAGAAGTCCTCAAAAAAAGGTGAAGAATTTTTTCCAGGTGGATTTTTTTTTTTTTTTGCATGGCTAATGCTTCTGTTATTTTTTCCAGGACAGACACTTTATTTCATTTTTTTAGTGGAGCATTATGCCAAAATTCACGATACCTCATGCTGCTGTTGTAGCAAAACAGATGAGGGAGCTACTTCTTTAGTAAAATCTGATTTTATTTTTAAAGAGCACAGAGCATGTGTGCAATGTATTTTTGAAACATAAGCATTAAAGCATTTATTTTATCTTATTTCTCAGTGTCTTTATGAACAACCTCAGTTGAAAAACATGTCATAGTGTACTTAGTAGCTCATTACCATTTTCTTTCTGAATGATCTCTTTTTCACAGGTGCAGAAACCTTAACAAAATTGGTACCTTATAGGAGCTCTGTACTTACAAGTGTTTTGTCTGTCACTTACAGATAGACATACTTCAGCCAGCCGGTCTCATTTAACAACAACAACAAAATGCTAAGGCACAAGTATTTTTCTCTATATTTCAAGTCTGTGGATAGATGTTGCATCTATATGCTTTCTGCAGGAAGGAAGGCCGGTGGTTCGGCTCTCCTGAGGGGTGTGTGTGCAGCTCGGCGTGGGGGCTCTTGAGTTGGCTGGAGATACGTGGCTGCCTGCGGTGCTGCGCAGCAGAGCCAAAGGGAAAGATGCAGAAGCGGGGTATGGGCGCAAGAAATGCAATGGAAGGAAGAGGGGAGAAAAAGGGGCCAGATCAGTTTGTTTTGGTTTTTTTTCCCACAAATGAATTGAGCTTTTACTTAACTGCATATTGATAGAAAATGATGTGGGTTAAAAAGTGCCGTTTTCTGAGATTGTCTCTTGGTGAGAGGAGGACATATGGTCTATTCTAGTTTGGTAATGCTGAAAGTGCCTACTGGGCTGGGACGTGAGACTTTGTGTTTCCTAAGGAATTAAGTTTCCTGGAGGTTGAGTACTCTCACCTGTGCCCCAGCTGTGGTTTGCAGAGTGAATTGATTTGTATCTCTGAAACCAGGGTTTCTGTGCACTTCAGGCCTGCTCTTTCCTTTTTCATGCTGTGTGTAATACTACTGTTAATGAATAAACAAGAAGTGGTTAAGCCTTGGCTATATCTAATATTAAAGAACAACATGTAAGATTAGATAAAGACAGATAAAGATGGATGTAGATTTAATTTTTTTCCTCAGTATTTTGTGAAGTCCTGTATTTGGGAGTTTTGTTGGGAGGGATGTTTTCAGTTAGGATCAAAGTACTGGCAGACACTGGATGCAATTTCCATTTCTGTTTTCTGTATCCTTGTGGATTTTGTAAAAATTGTTTTTCCTCTCCAGTTGTAGGAGGCATGCAATAAAGTTCTGCTGGTCTGTTTAGTCTTGCCATAATTGGATTGTATCTCTTGCTCTGGATGCAGCATTTTTTCCTCTCCACAACACCTGTGGCAGGGCTGGCTGAAGTTCTGAACTCCCACCCCACAGAGCTGCAGGGCTCCCAGTCAGCCTCAGAGCTGCGTTCCTGGCAGGTTAAGATCATCTGATGAGACAAAATTAATAAAAGGATATGTAAGGCTGGAGCAAGATGAGGAAAAGGAAGCTGAGCAGTTTGGGAAAGTAGGAGTCTGTTCCTCTGACCCTCAGAGAAATGAGGGTTCAAGAGGTGCCAGGCCCAGAGTGCTGGAAGTGTGAAGATGGTGGAGGCCTGTGAAAGGGACCTACTGGCAGGGTCTGAAAGCTGTCTGTGCTGTTAAAGTAAGTGACCTCTGAATTATCTGTGACCGGGGGATATGAGTGGGTTCATGGTATATTTTGCTAGTAAGTTCAGGTAAGATGAGCTACCTAGTCACCTGTGACATGGATGGGCCTTAGACCAGAGCCTGTTATGTGGTTTGTGCTTGGCCATCTGTTCCTGGACTTGTAATCGGATGTGCTTTGTCTTGGTCTGTGAGAAGTCTTTGCAGAATAGGCCTGTTGTATCTTGACAAACACCTCTTCTTAAATTACACGTGTGCAGGCTCTAGTGCTGTAGAGATGCAGTAGCATCCAGCTGAGCTGCGGTGTAGCTGTCTTGTACAGAGGAGGATATGTTGGGAAATATATTTTTCTTTCAGTGTAACCATTCACTTTTACATATGTAAACCCTCTGATTCCTCCCCCATTTCCTTGCCTATTTTCAGTTAGTCACCTCAATCTTGTTTCTTCTGGGCTGCAGAGCTGTTAAGGGAACAGGAGGCACTTGCACTGTGTGGTTGTGTTGATCTTGAAATGGCAGTCCTGGGGAGCAGAGAGCATGTGCTTCAGTCAACTTCTCACGGCTGTCAGCCTGCAGCAAACGGCCGTTTGCTGTTGCAAAACAAGAATCAGACCTAGCTGATGCTGATTCTGCTGGCACCGGCGGCACAGGGGCAAGTGCAGAGAGCATACAGCAGCAGCAGGAGCGTAAAAGACTTGAGATGAAAGATGGAAGACTAAAAAAATAGTGACAGTAAGGGTGGCAACAGCAATTTGAGACAAACTCTTGTCTCTTACTGTCTTAAAAATATTAACCTCTGCTCTGTGGGTGTCACTATATACCCAGCTAGATACCCAGGTGATACCGTGTGATATTTTTGCATCAAAAAATACAGTATTTTGAAATTATCACATGAAAATAGTGTTTAACTACTGGCTTTCAGTATTTTGATTTGTAGTCAAAATAATTATCCTTTATAAGCAGCAATCTTAAGAGTGTGTTAAATTAAAATACCCTTATTTTTCAAGGATTCTGCAGACCTGTGTGCGTTTACACATACACACACATGTAAATGCATAGAGAGAAAGACCGGAATGTGTCGTTTTCTGTCAGCTACGAGCAGGGTTTGCACAGAGCAAGTGAAAGATATATTTACTGGCAGCAGAGGGAGCTATTGAAGCTTTTATTGATCACTCCAAAAACTTTAGGGGAGTTAAAAAAACCCAACCAACCAACAAAACCCAACAAAAACCAAAAAAACAACCCCCCCCCCCCCCCCCCCCCCCCCCCCCCCCCTAATGTAATCAGAGATCTGAGGCGCCTCAGTGATTCTCAGCAGTAGCATTTTGCTGCCCTGGGGGTGAGCGGCCAGGTCTCCGGTGCCCCAGGGAAAGGAAAGGGTGAAGAGGGCAGGCGGTGGCCCGCAGAGCAGCCGCAGCAGCCGCCGGGCCCGGCCGCCGTCCCGGGGCGGGGGCTGAAGGCGGCCGGGCCTGCACCCGCCTCCTCGGCGCCAGCCCCGCGCCCGGCCGCCCGCCGGGAGGGAGCTGCTGCGTGAGCCGCTCCCTGAGCCAAGGTTGTAATCAAAGCAATGGGGAAGAACAGGATCTGCGTGGCGCATGTCGAAACAGTAGCGGTGTGCGTCGGCTGCTCGTTAACGCTCATGCCTGACTCTGGAAAAGCAATTCCCAGTCAGGGTGGAATATCCGTACTGTTTTGTAGGTCTTTTGATATTTGTCTTGATTTTGGTTAATGTAAGATCTTGAGTGCAGTTCTTTTTTGCAGGTGCTAACTGGATGAGTTTCATGTGCAAGTCTCTATAAATGGGAAATGAATCATTAAAAATTAACCAGAGTCAGACAGTGGCATTGTTCTGGCAAAGTACAGAGTCACTTTTTATCTACCAAACTGAAATTTGTGGAGTTAAAAATCCGTAGTATTTCCTCAGGTCTGGAGATGGATTCTGGAGAAACTTGTACTGCTTGTACAAAGTCTCTTCATGGCCATTAAACTAGATGATCATTGTAGGTCCCTTTCAATTGAAATATTACACATCTCTCATTGGAAATATGGAAATTTGCACGGATCTTAATTTCTTTCTGAAGAATATATGGAAAAACTATCTGAGGAATGTCCCTAAATTCATTTGATATCTTGTTTCTGGAAAAGGTTTTCAAGTGAGAACTAGAGGAAAGTAAAGCTTTATTTAGATATCAACCTTTAGACATGAGATGGAAACAACCTAGGTTATTCTTTCTTTGCCACATCCCTACAGTTTGTTCTTACATACTTAAGCGGTATTTTAATCTCGTTAGTACGCTCATTTTGCTTTGCAGTCATCTTGCCTTTGTCACTTCTGTTCCTTTCCTTTTGGATAAGTCTAGGTAAGTTCCTTGCTATCACTTGGTGCAGCTCCAAGTGTTAAGAGCAAGGGATAGCATGTGTGATAACAGATGATGGAAAATCTGGCCATGCTTGAGGTTAAGGTGAGTAGCTGCGGTTGTTGCTTTGCTCCTTCTGCTTGTGCACCCTCATAAAAATCAAGGTAATCTCTGTTTCAGAGTAAATAGAAGGGAGCTCAATGAGCAAACAGGCTGAACTGCACTCTTCATGTGACATGGTTTTATTGTGGAGTCATTTCAGTACTGAAGTCATCTGCAACCTGACATAATATTGGGGTGCTGTATTTCCTGAAATACTTGTTTTTTCTCTTTTGCTATAGAATAAAATGTTTTTCAGTTGGTAATGTACAATAACTGAATTATGAAAAACAGCAAAAACCTGATAAATCCTATTTAAACTATAATAATTTTGGTTACGTTTGAGAGCAGAGAATGGTGTAACCTCCATAGTTTTGCTCATGATGATTGTGAGGTGGCTGCTTGGGATCTGTATTTCAGCAACTGGATTAAAATCAATATCAAGACAGCCATTGTCTTTCCTGCTTCACTGAGAGAATCGTGTTCTCTGAATTAAATTGTACAAGAGAATATTGCTTTTCTCTGACTAAAGGAGGTAGAGGTGGGGAGTGGGGGAGTAAGCCTGCTTAATAAAGTTCTGTTCTGAATTTGGATTAAACCATGTTAATAAAATTAAAATTGTATTTAACAATAACAATTTTTTAAAGTCATGACTAATTATGGTAAGACACAAAATTGCTATAATCTAAATCAATCTTGTACAGAATCCAGGATGAACATTTAGCTTCTTCCAAAATTTCAACAGATAACTGTTTGAAATGGAAAAAGTCCCAAAGCAAGTGGGACATAGTTTGCAGAAGTGGTCAGTTGATAGCAGTATCATTTGTAAGTGCAGGTAGCATTTCCTTTTTTTAATCTTTACCCACCTAGTTCTATTCAAGGGTTGCCTGATCTGAAGTTTAGAAAAGGATTGTGAAGCATTAAAATGAAGTAAAGTTTAAAAACAAACCTCCCCGAGATGCTAAGTGAAACTGTTAATGGAGAAGAGAGTCCTGAGACTGAGGTCTGTAGCTATATATGTGAATGCATGAAACTTGGAAAGCCTGGCCAGGGATGGAGCTCAGGAGTTTCTGTTTTGATTTGATTTTCTTTGCCAAGGGCAGTTTGTGTTGGAAAGATCAATGAAAAAGTCTTAATCTGCTTCTAACAATTACTCTTAAGCATTGTATAAGTGTTCTAAAACCTAGAAGGATACAGTGTCTGAAACAATTCTGTTGATAAAACTTCCTTTAAAAATAAATTAGTTTTTAATGTAGAATGACTTTGATAAATTTACTTTCTTGTATATTCAGCATGTTAAAGAAGTTCTAATACATTTAATTTTGAAGTGATGCTCTTGTGCAATTCAGTTGGATTCCAATTTCCATCCATGTGCAAGGAGAAGTATCACAATTAAAGAGAAATAATCTATTAAGATTAATTGTTTCAATATAACTGAAATGTACAATGTAGGCATTTGAATAAATGTAAGAAATACCATATACACAGACCTTAATAAATGTTGAGACATTCTATTCTCGTTTAGCAAAATGTGATACATCAGCAAGAATTAATCTTTTGGAAAGTTAAATTCCATTTAGGAAATTGAAACTACAAATATAGTGTAAGATCAAGATTATTTTTTTATTTTTTTTTTAAGTCAGTGTTTCTTGTTTCATGATTTAAGTTATTATAAAATTGGTATTTTTAGATTACTTTAAAGCAATCAAATCTGAATTATCTTTTGGAAAAAAGAGACTTTCTGGATTTTAATTTTTAATGGGAAGTCTCCATAGCAACACTTGCCCAGCCAATTTGCCTTTGTTCTTTAAAAGGACAAAAAAAAATCCTTGTGGAATGTATCTTTTTCTAGGTTCCTGCTTTCTTGTTAGGGTTGGTTGGGGTTTTGGTTGTTTTGTTGGTTTTTTTGGGGTTTTTTTCTGAACTGAAGAATTCTACAGTATCAAGTTTCAGATCTCTTGTTGCTCTGTAAACAGACTTCCCCCATAACATTTCTCTAGGAAATAATTAACTTCCTTGAGCTGGGTGGACTGGGCCGTCTTCTACTCCTGGTGTCATATCTGGAATCTCTGAAAAATTTTTCATAATCCAGTGGTGACCCACTGCTAATTGAGAAGGTGCTAAGGTTACTCTTACTCAATGTCTCGTTGCTTATATACAGAAATATTGCAATTTCTTTTTAAGATGGATTACTAGCTTTGGAGAATAATGAGTAAAACATGAACTTCCAAGATGCAAAATATTTCATAGAAATACCAGCTCTTATAATAGTTTCCCCTCCTGTTGCCTGTTCTTGATTGCTACATATGTTTTCACATTCACTTACATAGAATTACATCAAATATAGAAACTTTAAAATAGATATTGGCCAACCAGCTCCCTCATTAATTCCTTTTATATCAAAGGAAAACTGAAACATTTAAGCTCCACTTCATAAGTGAGCCCTCTGAATACATAATTGATTGGTATCCGGAGTAATGGTATTTGGGGTAGAGAGGAAGAGGTGTCTTAAAAGCTGTGTAGTTTTTGGAAGAAGTCTTAAAATACACAGCTCACTCTTGATTCCAGTAACATTTTTCCTGTGACTTCCTGTTTTCACAAGATAATAAATTTTACTCTCTCAATTGTTTGAGCAAAATGGTGACATGAAGCTGATAGTGGTTGTGTTTCTTTGTATCCACATCTGAGAGACCAGAATAAGATTTGGTTCTCACGTAGTTATTTAAAAGCTGGCTTCTATGGAGAAAATTGTGTGGTGTTTAAAAATTATTTCTGAATTAATTGATTCTCTTTTACATTTATTGTGAAAAGTGTACTGCAGTCTGAGAAATGGCTACGAATTTGAGACACTCAGCTGTGACATGATAGAGGTTAAGGGCAATAAACACATATAGAAATATTAAAATATATTTTAAAAAAAATCAAACAAAGCACAATTGCACAGGACACATTTAGATAGCAGATAAGAGAAGTCAATGTTGGTGATACCTCGTAGGTCTATTCTACAGAAGCTTTCAATGTCCTGCAGATTGGAGATGTACATATGGCTTGTTTGTTTTTGTTAAGAGAGGCATTGACCAGTTATTTCTGATGCAGTGGTTATGCCTGCTTTACACTGCTTTTGCCTTTCTTATATTTAAGGCAATGAAAACGTAGGCTGCAAGAAATGTGATGTTTGTGGCCCAGCTGACCTCTTGCAGAGGTCCACAATTGCGGGCGGCTGCCCCTAGAAGAGACGCCTGGTTTGGAGTGTCCAGGGCACCAGTTGGGTTTGACCATCCCGTGGGGACAAGGGACAAAACATTGCTGGGATTTGCACTTGAAGTTCAGGTTGGAGTTCACGTTAGAAAAATCTAATTGAGTGGATATTGAAAAATTGGATATTTTCCCTGGGCCATTTGTTGCATTTATTTCTTTAACACTGTTTTACTGAAATTGTTTTTCATGGTTCATGTCATGGTACAGCAGGGGCTGGTGGCTCCCTGGTTCTGGGATGTGGGGAGTGGTGGAGGCTTCCCCGGGGATGGCGGGGCTGAGCCTTGCGGCTGGGGCCTGTCCCTCCCCCCAGCCAGGGAGCGGGGCAGGTTGGGGAGCATGGGGACAACCCCAGCTCTGGGTATCGAGCACCTCCCTGGGACCAGGCTGAGGGTGGGCTGGGCTGTTGGCCTGCAGGTAGGCCCAGCTCAGCAGTGCCCATGACCAGGCTGGGCAGGGCTATGGGGGTCTGGGGTGCGGTCTGGTGGCCATGGGGCAGCTGAAACAAAGTCCTGGTCCCTGGATGGGGCAGGTGGAGACCCTGGGGCTGGGCAGGGACAGTCAGGCCTGGTGGTATCCTCAGGGCCCTCACAGTATGAAAGCAGGCATATGTGATGTCCTGTCATAGCCATTGTGAGTAATATGCAATGTGCAGCTGCTATTCCACTGTCATTCAGTGTTACAGTAATCTTTGGCACATAAATGTGCACGTAAAACTTGTATGCGCTTATGAGAATGGTTAGAAGGGCCTACGGATGTGGGAAAGTGGTAGAGAAATTATAGACAGTACTACAATACTTAAAAAATGTATGAAGCTTTTTTTATTTTACAATGTGGTGACTTTCACCTATCTGAATTTAGTTCTCTTGAAGCTAAAATTTTAGGGTTTTTAATTGCTCTTAGGGATATTGTTCATGTTTTGAAAAATTGAAATTTTGATTTCGTCTTCCAGTATTTGGAGGAAAATAAGGAGTCAGCATTTAAACAGAAGCAATTTAAATATCGGTACATCACTTAAAACCCACCTCCGATTATTCTGATCCTTATGTGTGTTAATGATTAGAGTAGGATTCAGCATATACTGTTGGCAAGTACATAGTTGGTGCTTTTCATGTATCTAATGAAGGATATATCTTATAGTGTGTCTTTCATGCAACTGGTATATAATCATAAAATGCATAAAGGACAAAAGTCACCAGATGATTTTTAATATGATTTTAAAAATTTATTAAGAGTTTATAACAGCTCAGAAATGACAAAATTTCAGTAGAAAATGTCAAGCACTTCTATTTCAGCCATTAAGATCCCACTTTTGATGAAATGGCAGCACCAAGTTGGTCTCTATCTCCTTTGCTTCCCACAAGAAAAGTTAGTACTCTAGTCTGAAGATCAGACGAAGGATAAACGCTCCAGGAATGCAGCTCTCATATTTTCAGGTCTTGTGCTTACTTCAACTTGGAAGCTTGATCCCTTTCCTGCTGTAAGTTTAAGGACTGCAGCAGAGCCAGAGATGAGTCCACACCAGCTCTTGCTGAAACAAAGCACATCTTACTGGGGAAGTTTGAGACACAACCTCTTTGCAAACTGTATTATTAAGGCAAGTGATGTGTGCCTATAAAATTTAAGAGAGTTGAGATGTCTCAGGCTGTAGCTTCACAGCAGTTTTAATCTATCCAAACTGCTGGGACTGAGTTTTGATCCCTCTTGAGAACCTCTGATAGTGCATGTGCAATTCTTAGATGAGCTACTCAGCTCATTAAACCAACAGAAAGTTACCCACTCTCTTGGATTTAGCTAGGCTTCTGCTGTGTTAATGAACTGAAGCAGATCACTTGGGTTATCAAACAAAGTCCAGGGGAGATCTAAGGGAAGAGCTGAGGTTATCATCCTAACCCCAGCTGCACATGCACAGATTTAGGCTTAATCTGAAATGGAACCATAACTGCAGTGAAGTGCAAGACAAGCTGCTTTCCCTATTTCATACTTCATTAGATCACAGAACTTTGGGTCAGTTTGGGGTTTTTTTTTTGTTTGGTTGGTTGGTTTTGTGCTAACATGATGAAAATCTGTGGTTGTGAGCTCCATGGCTTCCATAGTTCTGTTTTAAATAATGGAACTTTTCTGAACCTGGAACATGCAGTGTGCACAGACCCTCTTGAAGGTCAGAAGTAAAGAAAGTGTTTGCATGAGTCCAGGTGAAGTGGGTGTACAGCACAATATACTGTGTGGACGAAGTGATGCTTTGCCCTCCTGGTTGGCCCCATAGAGAGAAGTCAGTATTACCACTGGCCAAGGGAGCATTTCTGTACCTCAGGCAGTAGAAAATAAAAGGCTGTATAACACAGCTGGAAGGACAGTTTAGTCCCAAATCCTTTTATATATGCTGTTCATAACAGCTGTCCACATGTGCTGTACATGTGTTCATACAGATCCAGAAATAAAATCTAGATCTTACCCAGTGTATTAGAAAGAAACCTTCATCTAGTACTTGTCGTCTTCCAGGTCTTCCCCTGCAGTTGCAGCTTCCAGTGCAGCCAGAGCTGCTGCTACTTCCACATCTTCCTCCTCAATTTCTCCATTGATGTCCTTGTGGTTGGGATATGTGGGTTCCTGTGCTACTTTGGTAACAGCCATGGCAGTGATGCCATCAGGGGTGCCCTCACTCAAACTTGTGGAGTCATTTTTGAAAGGTTCAATACTGCTTTCCTTTATAGACAAAGGTGAGGTTACCCAGAGGTCCAGGTCCTGTATCGTTGAAGGCCCAATGTTTTGGTCTGAATGTACACAATTGACTGAAAAGCTATCTTTTTCAACATAGTTCCCGGTTTCATTGCCACTTTGGGGATAATCAATATCTGGCAGTTGTATGGCATTGTCTTGTGTCTCCAATATTGCACTTCCTTTGAGAAGGATGCTGTCTTCCGCAGACCGGGAGTTCCCGTCTTGAATACTGTTTGGCTCACTACAGGCTGCCTTCCTCTGCCTGCCTGCCTCTAGGTCAAGTTCTTGGCCAGACCCATTTGATGTGCTGTAAAAGTCTCTCGTGCTGGCTGAAGAAGACTCTAACTGGCTGCATGTTCCCTGGTCACTCGTTTCTGTCACTGGGTTTGTGTTGGGATTGAGCATGGCGTGCACTCCAGTGCAGGAGTTGCCACCATTGACTGCAACATCAAGCTTTGCAACGCAGGTCACGAGGCCATCCTCTTGAAAATCTTTGCCTCTGTGGATCCAGAGAGTTTCTTTTGTGCTATTTACCAGATTTTTATTTTCTGTTCTGTTTAGCTCATCCTTCTGGAGTTCACCTTTGTGTTCTTGAATTTCACTCTTCTCTTTGAATTTGAATTTGTTGCTGGCTTGCTCATTGTTTTTGTAGCTGTTTACTTCATTAATGCATCCAGGCGATTGTACTTCTTCTGGATCAAAAATATAGCTGAAGTAAGGAAAATTTGTAGAGGAAATGTTAATTATGCTGTTAATCCTTTTTCTAATTATATTTATTAAGCTAAATTTTTAAGCTGGAGATCTTGAGGATCTGGTGTCACTGAGCTTTACCCAGGGTCCTGAGAATGAACTAAACTGAAAAAATGCTGAACTACGCTGCAGGCTGCTGTCTCGAGACTGACCATAACTAACCCCTGTAGTGAGATTCAGCAGGAGCATAAGGAGGATGTCAGAACCTTGTGCTAGCTGTTGCCTGCTTCCAACTTTATTTTTTATTTTCTCTGGGGAGGTTGATTAGCCAATGAGTAGTCATTACATAGATTGTAAATTAATATGTCCTCATGTAGCTGCTAAAATATCTCCCTTTTTCTTTTCCTGGTGTTCTTCCTTTCAAGTCTTATCTTTTTGTCCTTTTTTAAGTTATATTTGTCCCCTACTTTTTCCTTTTTTACTTATTTTTTCTTCTTGCTTCTAACTTCTCCTTGACTTATTTCTTCCCGAGCCTCTCTTTTGTCTCCTCTCTTTCTCTTGCAGCACCAGTTTTCTCTCCCACTTCCTTACCTGTTCTAGAGATGTGGCCAAGGGAAGGAGTAACTGTCAAGTGGGGCTTGTTTCTAAAACTAGCTAGTTGTCCTCTTCAGGGAGAATTTTAATGTGGGAATTGCTCCCACAACTAAGTACATTTAAAAGCTCTGATGGAAGCAAGGATCTGTAGTTCATTTTCATGGCTTAGGAGAGAGGGAGGATCTGACAAAGTCTGTGCTCCTCATTCTACAGAATTGAGGGAAGCCCACGCTACCTAATGAGAAAAAGCTTTGCTGAAGATGGGTTTTCAATGCCACACAATTTTTCTGTGGGATAGGAATTATAGAAATTGACCTCAATTACAGTAAATCAGAAGGACATTCACAGGAAGTCAGTATGCCTATGCTGTGGCATGACTTTAAAGCTACTGCAAATTTTGGGGGGAAAACTCCAACTTTGTAAACAGGCTTAATTTAAGCAACAGGTGTAGGGGAGCACACGCACATGTTTTAATGCATTTATTTTATTCAATATAAGCAGCTCTTGTTCTGTTGTACCTTCGTATCATTTTGCAGCACCTGCACCCCATCTGGATTTTCTTTAATCTGAAAAGAGAGAGAGGGAAGGCAAGGGAGAGAGGAAATGAGTGAAGCGTTATGAAATTAATGTATGGGCAATCACATTGAAAATTATGTTCATGTTTAGAAGGGTTTATTAGCTGAAAAGGAAGATGCCTACAGGAAAATGGTTACAGTACAGTTCGAGGTCTTTCTAGATTGCTATCTTGCATTGACAGTGGCTTTGAGTTGGGGAAAAATCTGGGGAAGAAATTAGCAGTTCTTAAACAGATAGTGGTGGTCTCCAGGATATTTTCCTAAGCAGTTTTATGCTTTGGAGAATGGGAAGTCAGAGAGTAGCGTTTTGTTTGGATTTGTGTGTGTTTGTTTGGTTTTTAATTTGGCAGCTATTGATGGATTTCTCTTCCATGAATTTGTCCAGATGTCTCCTGAACTCCAATAAACTGCTAGAATCTACAGTGTCATTTACTTGGGAGTTCCAGTGAAGAAGCACCTGCTTTTGATTTGAACCTGGTTCTTATTATCAGTATCTGATGCCTTCTAGCTCTTATATTAAAACAGAGGGTGAGCATCATGTCCTGTTATCACTATAGTACAGATGCTGTACTACCCCTTTGGTTTTGATATGCAGTCTGAAGAATCCTCATCTTTTTAAATGTTACCCATACTGACGTTGTTTCATGCCTATAGATCATCCTTGTGGTAGTTCACTGGGTCTTTTGCGTTTCAACATCCTTTTTGGATGAGGTGTGGGAACCACAAATGCAGAGTTGTCTAGGTGTGGGGAACTACAGATTTATTCTTCTCTAGTAACTCCTGTCCCCACTCAGTTGGCTTGGTGACAGCTACTGAGTGCTGAGGTGACATTTTTGTGGAACTATCTCTTAGTTAGGAACAGATGTATTGCTGGGATTGGAACTTTATTATATGCAGTGTGTAGCATCTGCATTTTACTATGGTAAATTCTTCAGAGTTTGACAAGAGCTACCAGAATGTTTGTGTTCTGCTTCATCTCTGTGTACTGCAAGTTTTCTCTGTATGTACGTCATTGCTGAACCCAGTGATATCCTAAGAGTGATTGATTACATGGGCCATATGCCAAAGTCTTTTATTATGGGAAGAAATTGTTTGCTAATTTGGACCCTTGAGAACTTTTATGTTCTGAACCTTTTATGTTCTGAAAACACAGACCTGAGCATCCCAAAATCCTACCAAAAAAATTATTCTTTATGGGTTGGGACTGTCTTATTTCAAGGTAATCAAGTCAGGACGCTCTTTTTCTCTTGAGATGTTCTACAATCTCACATAATTTTGCCATTGCCTAAGGATAGCAGCTCATTTCCCTTAAAGCAGAAACTAATGATGCAAGGTCAGGGTATTTTCCAGAGTGATTTACTCAGAAAACACCAAAGGAAGGTAGTATTGATTTATTCTTACCAGGCGTGGCCTGAACTGCACACCAGTGATTATGCTAGCAGAAATGACAATAAAAACTCTCTCTTGTGTGGACTTATTGGCTCACTTTTTTCCCTCTAAAATCTGACTTTCTCTGGTGTTAGCACCGAACAAAATGCCTGCTGTCAAGCCCCTTGTTCCTGGAGCCTCTAAGGGCCTGTGATCGTTCAGCAGCTGGTTTTAGCTAGGATATAGCTGCTCCTGCATTTGCTTTTTGTCCTTTTCTGCACATGGACTGTTTTGGAACAGAAGCTTCTATGAGGAGTAGCCAGCTGCTTGTAGCTTGCTGCCTGTTGGGATGGCTTGTAAGCCAGCTGCTTTTCTTCCTCTGTTCTGATGCTACTTCTCTCTGTTCCTTAAATGCCATCTCAAGTCCACATCTCTGCTGATCTCATTCTGTGTGTTGTCATCCTCCACCCCTCAACAGTGTTGTAGCAGGAGTTCTGATACAGGGTTTTTCATGTGCAGAGGGTGCAATGACTGGTGAGGCGGTCGTGTGTACTGATCCTCCTTATGTGCAGTGGCTCTGCAGTACAAGGCTGTTTAGACAGGTTTGACGAGGTATGGGGCTTGTTTGAGCTGCCTGGCAGAGCTGTGTTTTCCAGCTAAAGAGGAATTCCTAACTGTTTTGATCATGCTGAAAGCTGAATTAGCTATAGCCTTTCTGTAGGTTAAGGCTAACTTGAAGCTAATTCAGTTGAGCTAAGCCTTATGTGGGTGCTTGTTTTAGTTTGACTAACATCTTCAGTTTTAGCTTAAACCTGCTTCTGAACTGCAAGAACAGAAAATGCTTAAAGTTGACTGGTTGTTGATAGACTCAACCTTCATGTCTCAGTGACTGGCAGGTTACCACAGGTTAGATAAGTCACCATGTGATCCCTGTTCATGGGAAAGGCAATGTAACTTGGCTTACGTTAAGCCTCCTTCTATACAGGCTGTTACCATCCCTCACACTTGCCATGGGCTGAAAGTATGCAAATAAAATACTATTTCAGCTCTGCTAAATCATGGTAATTTCAGCTGCTGTCAGCTGCCATGTGAGCCCACTGAAATGCCCACACAGACTTTGGCTGTAGCTTTGGTGAAACCAGTCCTGGTTTGTATGCAGGCCAGTTCTGAGAACAGATACTGCTTCTAGCTAAGTGCAGGTACTTCAGGTCAGGCTGCTTCTTTTTAAACTTTTATCTGACAAGTTTCCTACTCAGTGCTTTTATTTGTAACTTTTTGTGATTTTTAAAGCGCAGAATCTTGCTCATAGTTTTTAACCTTTGGGAAGTGCTAATTGCTGTCTTTTATTCTGTTGTAAAGACACTTGTGATCAGCATAGAAGGCAATTATAAATTGAAATTACTGTTGTTAGGAAGCATTTTCCTTGTGTTTTTTTGTTTTGTTTTGGGGTTTTTGTTGTTGGTGGTTTGGGTTTTTTTATTACTGTTGCTGTTTGAATTATCTCTGCAGCTACTGTGTTAAGCTTTTCCACTGATTAGTTACAACTGGTTCTGTCCTCTGGCATGAATAAACTGTTACATATGGAAAATACTCTGTCGTATTGTCTTATAAATTATTTAACATGCCTGAAATAGAAATATGGTTTTACAGTGTCACTGGCTGAACAGTTTTGTTTTATTTTTTCCTTGCTCTTTCTTCCATATTTATAATTAACTTTCAAGTCAAGTTGGAAAAGAATTCTGGGGAACAGATTGCTTTTAGCACAAAAAGGCATACTTTAATCCTACTTGTCCTGTTTTAGATACCTTGCTCTAAAGACTTATGTATTGTGTGATGTTTATAGCTCCATTAGCGGATAAGTAGTATTAATAAGCTCCTGTGTGGAGCATTTGAATTAAATATGTGCTACGGACTTGCCACAAAAAAGATTAGAGAGCCCAAGCAGTGGGTGGTGTGTTATCTGATACTGAGTTTAGAGACATTGCATCCTTATACGTTCAAACTTTTTTTTGCTTTTCTTCTAAGATGTTTATGCTGTCAGATATTCTGTGCTGCTAAATTGATGAGGTAATTTCGGATGAACATGATGTGATGCAGAATGCTCCCTTGCAGAATGCTTTGGAGGCTAGTTCTGTCCCCCACCCCCGCCCCATCCAAATAAGGCTGCCTGTCTAAAATGTCAGTAAAATACTTAGCCTTAACATATAGATCTTCAGAATTCAGATCAAACTGCCTTTAATCCTAGACATCGTTCTTTCTCAGTCATTAAATTCCTGAAGGCCTGTAGATTTCTGTCACTGGTTATTATGCAGTCACTTCGTCCTGAACACTAACGCATCATCTGGTATTAAAGCTCTACTAAAACGTTAAGTACTTCTTTATTTTTATTTTTTTTTAAGACATGCACTGGAACACTTGGAGCATTTAAAGGAAGGAAATGGAGCTGTTCAGGTGAGAGGAATAAAGGAGGCCTAGGATAAAGGGATGTTTTTGTTTTTGCTTTTTTTTACTCTGCTTAATTTTAAACTTTCATTTTCCAGCTTTGAGTACCTGCTGAATCTTCTAAAGTGTGTCTCTGAGGTTGAGCTTATACCTGTTTCTACAGAACAATCAGATTCTTGCAGCATGGGAGAGTAGGATAGCCTTGTGGTTTGCATATTCAGTGTCAGTGCTTGCTTGAGTTAGTTATGGTACCTTCCTTGAGTGAAAGAGAAGGAAGAGGCCCAGCTCTGTGTGTTTCCCCCAGTCACCCCAGCTGACCTTTAGCTGACCATGCACAGGACAGTCTAGATATAATGTCAATGCAATGTATTAAACAAGTGTTCTCAGAGAGACTAGGAAGACCTGATGTTATGAAAGACTGACTTTTCCTTTAAAGGAAAATAATACAGAAGAGCAACTGTTTTAAAATCAATTTTAAAAATTCTACTATGGTTATTAAGGAGGTAGTAATTGGACTTAATTTGAGGGGAGCAGAACACCAATCACATCAGTAAAACAAATGCTGAAAAATAAGGGGCTGTTAAATATTTTTATGGTGGCACCTGCTAAGAGAATAAAATGAGACTTTTCTTAACCTGTGAGACCTTGCTGATGATAACAAGAATAGTGTCTGACTTCAAAAATGTAATTTTGCGTTTCAAGCCACAATGTGCTTTGAGAAATCTGCTTTGCTTTGTCAGATTTGAAAAACATAATGTATCTGATTTTAAATTGTGTAATTACATAGCTTCTGTTGTCTGTTTAAACTGTAGCTGTGTTATAAATAAACAAAAGGCAAATGAAATATAATGCCATGAAAAGGGAAAGAGAAATATTTTGGAGAAATAAAAATGGTTTGACGACCTTTCTTGTTATTCTTGGAAGTTCAGATAGAAACAGAAAAAGGCCAATCTTGGTTTTGTTCATGATGTGTTTTTTCTTGATTTTTTTTTTTTTTTAATTTAAAAAAATCCCTCAAGGAGCAGAGGCAGAAAGCTGAGGGAAAAGCATATTAAAATAGCTTTTCTAGTAGGTATCAAATGGATAAAGTCTGGCTTGGTGACTTTTGATCTGGGTCATTCTTTTTAAGCCAGTTGACTTTTTCTGGTTGTTTGGGATTTTCCTCCCCCACATCCTGGTGCTTTGTGAGGTTTTGCTGTTTCTTTGGCTTTTCTCTCTCCTCCATCCTTTCCCACTCTAGATTACTATGTGAGGCAGTTTTTTTCCTGCATGTGTATTATCTGGGCTGTTGAGCTGGAATGATGCCTCTCCCAGATGCTCCCTTTTTCCAGTAGAGGCACCTTTCAGACTAGACCCTGCTAGTGTCTGCCCCATCAGCCTGCTAAGCTTTGTGCTCCTCAGTGAAACCTGACCATTCTCAGGGTACTGACCTGAGCTACCAGTCTCTTTGCAATGGACAGAAACTCTCACTCATCAAAATTAAGCCTTGCTGCCTCACTACTGACACAAATACAATATGCTTAGTGGGTTTTTTTTGCTAGTGAGGTCTCACATAGGTGCCAAATGCTAACCAGCTAGTAGACGTACTCACGGAAGCAAATGTGGGAAGATAAAGTGTTTGGAGAGAAATATGTACAGAGGGAATATAAAGAATTCAGAGTGGGAATAACCTTAGAGAGCTCTTACAGTTAGCAGGCTTCTCCTAAGGGGGGGTGTGGTTTGCCTTCTGTGCTGAGTAGGCATTCTCACCTTCAGAAGATTTCAGAGGCTGTCCTCAACATGTGCCTTGGTCTGAGAAAGGGTCAGGTGTGTCTAGGTTGGAGGAGAGAAGTGCAATGTGGAGGCAGAGGAACAAATGGTTTGTATGAAAGATAATATAAAAGAGGCACAGAAAGATTGTGGGACAGATGGTAGAGCTGAGAAGAGCTATATTTAGAATACTAGTAAATATACAGTAGAAAAATTCACCAGCCTGTGGTAGAGGGAGAAAGAGGATAACGGTAAAGATTATAAAGGAAGAAAGAGCAGGGACACAACTTTGTTACACATTGTGCAGGCTAATCACTGCTATTGGATGAATATCATCTGTAAGAACTGTCTCACTTTGCTTGAAATACAGAGAACAAGTCAAATCCTGTTTTTTTTTCCTGACCTTAGTCACTATTCTGAGGCCAGAGGGCCTCTAAGGGGAGGGGGGGAACAACCCATCCTGGGCCCAGAATCCTCTGAGCAACATGATCGAGTTGAAGATGTCCCTGCTTATTGCAGGGGGTTGGACTAGATGACCTTTAAAGGTCCCTTCCAACCCAGTGGTTCCATCATGCTCTGTGGAGACTGACATCACTGATAAAACCTCGGGAGCTGATAGATAAATGTCTTCTGAAAACAAATTACTTTCCTACAAAACTCCAGATTGGTTCTACTCCTGTACTTGAAAGTTATGGACCAATTTGGCTGGAGCAGTCACATTCAGCAGTGGCTCCCATTGCCACTCTCTGCTTGTTCCTTTTCAAATTGAATCCCCTGTTTTTCACAGATAAATGTAGTCATTGCATGAATGTAAATAATCCTTACACTATCTTCTCAATCGTTGTTGAGAAGAATATTTATGTATTTTTTTGAAAATTATTCTTTCCCTTTTTTCTTCCCTGGCCGGGCTGAACTGAGCCCATGGATTGTACGCTGTTCGAGGCAGTGACCTGATTATTTATGTTTTCTGTGACTGAAGCATCAAACTTCTGGATGATATTACACACTGGCACAGTGTACAGACAGTGACTGTTTCAATGAGGGAAGATTTTGACGTGTTCTGTATGCTATTCAAGGCATCAAGTTTGGGATTAGTTTTGTCTGTAGGGACTTGAGTATAATTTATATTTCTTCTCAATGAAGCCATGAAACTGATTTAGGCTCATAGTTTTTTCAAGGGAGAAAGTGTTTTTCACCAAGGCAGGTATCAAAATGTGGAGGTTCTTGTGCCTCAGAAGCATGTGTTGCTTGTTATCTGGGAATTTATACAACTCCCTTGGTTATAGCTTCATAAACTTCGATGCTTTGTATTCTGGTGTAGAGTAGTTATTTTGTTACCAAGGAAGTAGCTCTGATATCACATCATGGTTTAGCTTCATCAAGGTAACACACAACAGGAGAATAGAATCCTTAAATGACAAAGGTTTGTGAGCAGTCATAGCAAGGGAAAAAGCAAACCAAGTGGCACTTAAACAAATTTGTTTCTAATTAGCTGAATCCCACACTTCTCGGGAGATAATAGAGCACAGTGATTTAATATCAAACACCCAAATAACAAACACTATGCTTGCCTGATGAACCATCAATACAGCATCAGCTAATCACCAAACTATGGCTTATTCACTAAATAACCAATGGGAGTAATGCTATCATGATTTTAACCTCTCTCTGCGTGGTGTCATCTGAAAATGTATGCATGTATTAATGTTTATCCAGAAAATTTGCAATAATAATAATTGAGAGAACTTTGCACTCACTGTGCTTTACGTTCCAGGATCACAACATTAGCAGTCAACACTAATTACTACGTACATGAAATAGTACAAACTGCATTTTATATCTTTGGATTATTCATAACAGCATCAGAGGGAGAGTGCAGTCTGGTAGCTGAGAGGTGTGTCTAGTGTGCAGGAGTCAATTATGTTCTCTAATTGTGAGTGCATGCTGTGTTATTTCTCAACACTGTCGAAAAGCATCCTGCCAGCCTGATGTCTGGCTACAATCTGATGAGAAGTGGCTCTGGCAGTCAGAATTCTCAGAGTAATGGAAATATCTGCTTACATTCATATTCTCACTCAAAGAGCTGAGAAAAGGTCAGACTTAGACTGATTCTGATGATATTAGAAAAATATGTGCTAATTATCTTATATATGTGTAGTTGTAACACTAAGAAACTATGCCGGCATAACTGGCAATGGCAATACTTGCCCGCTCTTACGTGCCAGTGTAAATACTATACCTGAAATGGGGATCATCTGAATTGATGCAAATATAATGTCAGAAATTGCTCCCTTACTTTACAGCTGCTCTCTCTCTGTGCCCCCAGGCACCTAAATATGCTTCTATCAGTTTTAGCAAATTTTATGCTATTTCTGCTCCCACCTTGCCTCTTCACCTTCTTGCTTTTTTATGCAGCTGTTTTGCACCAAACTGAGAGGCAGTAGCGGGCAGGTCTCAATGTGGGGAAGCTTGAGTGTTGCCAGTTCAGCTTGAGTACACCTGGCACTTGTTGTTTGCAGGTGTGCTGGCAGAAGGTGAAGGTAATGAAAAATAGATGCTATCAGTTTTACAAAAAGTGTTTTGTTTTGAGTTGTAACTGTTATTGCCTAAGCTTATCTTCAAAAAAATGTAATAATATGCATAGGTATGTTAAGTCCTGCTAGCTCCTCCTCAAAACGTCTTTCTTTCCAAACCAGTAAGGTCAGCCAGATCTTCCACTTACTCCTAGTGGCTTCCTGACAGTATTAGTGTATGAAGTCCCATGTTTTATTCTCATCATGGATTCCTATTTCCACTCTGCCAACATTTTTTATTTTAAAGTAATTCTTGTACTATTTCATTCACTGACTAATGTCTCTGGTAGCTGTAGGCTTTTTTATAAACACCTCTGAGAAAGTAAGGCCAGCTCACAGGGAGGGTGGACCTTTATGTGAGGCCCTTATTACTGTAGTAAAGTGCCCCAGGGGGCACACGGGTGACAGAGGTGATCTGAGCATGTCCTTTTTTCCTGTTATGCTCTTTGCAATTGATTTTAAATATTTATAGGATATTTAAGAGGAAATGCATTCTCTCTGTCTAGTTCCTCATTACTCACAGCACTAGGTCACAGAACATTTCCCTACCCCCACTACTTGCCATGCAACATGTTTGTTTTATTTTTGATGATCAAAAGAAAGAGTGAGGCAAAGGGTAAAACTCTCACAATCATTAGCCAGTTTGCACAAAGGAAAAACAAATATAGCTTGTAGCATAAAAACACTAATTTCATCTTCAGCCAAGCTTATTCCCTACATCTGGTCTTCCCAAACTTACATCACTGTCTGGTGTTTAAGTTACTAAAGTTTGTATTTCCTGCCCTTTAAAATTGTTAATCCTATAAAATGTAGTAGCTTGTACTCTAGTGGGGCCTAAAGCCCTGAATCATGTTGAGGGCCATATTGTGCAGGGGCAAACGTAGAAATGCTCTCCTTCCCAAGGTATGCATGGTCTAAGTGAGTGACAAGGCAAAAAATGGGTATGACAAGCAGATGGTCATGTACGTGTGAAAGAAGCAATCAGCAGAGAAACTGCATTTGATTCAGTAATTGTGTTAGATCTCCACTTGGGCCTAGCCTGTGTTTGAGAACACAGCTGGAGCCTCAAAATAGCTAGAGCCAATTTTTATGTAACAAAGAGGGACTGTATCCAAAATCTCATCTCTCTTGGGAGGTTAAAGTGTCTCTTTGCAACCTTGTGCAACTTTGCACTTTGGAGAATGGATTCTTGAATTCCAACCCTTGGCCTGAAAAACCTGGGTTGTACTGAATGTCTTTTAAAAACGCTTAACATAGAAACAGCCCTTGGATCAGGGGCCGAGAGAGTGTTTTCATGGGGCTACAATTCACAGGATCCTTTGCTAATCCTTTGCTTGCAACAGCTCCATTCCCATGGGCAGGCTTCAGCAGCTTTCTTCACAGCATGCCGTCAGGGATGTGACTTCAATAGTGCTGAGATGTGGCTTTGAGGTCAAGGGTCAAACTGAACTGGGGCTCCTAATTTGTGAGGGAGTTCTCTAACCTTTTGAATACTATGTAAAATAATCTCTGCTTCCTCTGTGGTTTTGACTGGGAGTTGCTGTGGCTGCTGTGTTTTTAGGTTGAACATGGTGGTCTTAGTCTGTGTGAAATGTGGCCTTAATGCACCTGCCAAGCTTTGGAACCTCAGCAGCACCATGTGGAGATCTGGTATAGTCATACCCTAGGGCAAGGGGTTCATAAGCGTGCAGCAGACTTGTCTGTGTATCCAGCTGAAATGCCTTGTCCCTCCTGGCTTAGATGCGTGTGGATATTTGATTATAAATCCTTGCTTTTAACTTGGACCGCCTGTTTTATAATGTATTTGGCTGGATGGCCGTTCCCAGTTCCTAATCCAAATGGTCTGCTTATTTTACAATTCCTAGATGAGCTTGACAGGAGATATTTTGCTGAGATCTGTAAAAGTGGTAGGAGCTCTGGTATGTCCATCAAAACAGCTTTAGTCATCCTGACACCTGAGTGGAAATGTAGACTTTCAGAGAGTGCTGTGGATTTCAGCTTTGGGCTTGGGCACTTAAAATTCACCAGTGTCACCAGGATGCTAAAAGTATTAGACTCAATGCAATTAATAATGCAGTTGGAAGAAAAAATAAAGTTCCTGGCACTACTTAAAAGGCTCTATCTTGACAGGATGATATACATCTGTGTGAGATACAGTAGACTGGCCTGGGCTTAATGATATGGAAGCTTGCATTGGGTCTGAGGACAGGTTGTCCATATGAATAACTTATTTTTCTGCTAGCTAGGTGTTACACCACAGAGAATCTGGGTCCCACTAGCATAGCAGTGGTACAGATAGGAACCCTGCACTGGCAGCTGGTTTGTGATTTTCCTCCCTGAGGACAGTGGAGTCTTCGTGTGCATCATGTATATGATGCAGTGAATCTTTTCAGGAGCAAAATGTGACTCGTTTGTCTCTTCTGTCTTGCAGGCCAGCTCAGATTCAGCCAGAGGAAGCTGAATTTTTATGCCATAATCTTTGTGATAAAGAAATGACATGGCAAGTTAGGTTGAAAGGAAACAAAACTACTGAAATCCTGGCTATGGTTTTCAAAGGATCATTGCTCTTATGCCTCAAGGACTTCTCAAGGGAATATTAGGAAGACATCATACAGAGGACTTGTATGACTTGGTTGCATGAGATTGCTGAAAGCAAAGCACATGATGATTGATATATGCCATAACTGTCCAAGTTCCAGTTTTTTATGTGTATTTTAGAATTATGAGGTAGCTTAAAAAGATGTTGTGGTAAAAATAAAAGCTATAATTCTGTTCCATGTTCACATAATTTTAGTGTAGCTGTTAAAAGCTGTTATTTGCTCCTAATAATTTCTGAAATATTTGATATTCCAAAATACTTCTGTTCCTTGTCTTTTCATATAGTTCCTATTCTGTACGTTCATAAGAGGCTGCTTTCTGGTTCTGACTAGAAATATCTGTACTTTGATGTGTTACCAAATGCCTGTCCTAGGTATTTCCCCTTGTCATATTAGCTGGAGGATCAAACCTAAGTTTGAACTGTTCTATCCTGCTTCAGTGGTATCCTGTAGTTTCAACCTTGTTCAGTGGCCTGATCTGAGCATCCTGAAGACCATGAGACTTTTGCACTGGATGCATCCATATTCTGTGTGCCTACCTGAGAAACAATTATATGCTAAAATCAGTGGAGACATTTTGGTTTACTTAAAAAAGTAAAATCTTAATGAGTCCCTCCATTGACTGATTTCTGAGTAGTTGTCTATTTCTCAGTGGAAAAACTGAGATTTTAATAAGTATGCTATTGTTCTTTACATTGTCTTATTTTTCCTAATAGTTGAACCATTCTCCTGGCATAAAAACTACATATAATTAAAAGTCTGGTGATTTTTTTTTTTGTTTCCTCAAGTATGTCTCAGACCTATCTTTAAAATGTGAAGGAAGAGAGAAAAACTAAAGGTCTTATGACAGCTTTCTTACAGATGCTTCTAGTTCTGTCAACAGGCCTAGCTGCAGAAGTGAGATTTCAGCCTTTGGATGAAAGGTGAGGTAATGAAGAAAGACTTAATAGTTTTGCACGACTCAGGGAGTAGAGAGGATAGAAGCATGCTGCTTGATCCATTGACACATTAAAGGCTTTGGTAAATTTTGAGGACAGAGAAAATGCAACAGTTGCTGAGAGGTCAAAGTCATCTGTTAAAAGTAGCAACAGTCGAAAGATGTTGCTGTCCCTGGTGAAAGATCAGGTTGAAGTTTTAGCTGCATTTGAGGAAGGGCAGATGCTGGGGTCAGAATGGTACACTGGGAGAAAACCCCCCCAGTATGTCAGGATGTGCAGTTGTATCCAACCCTTGACAAATTTGCTTTTGGCTATGTCCCTTTGGTCTGCATGTGAGACGCTGCTGAGCAAACTGATGGATTAGAGTGCCTAATGAGGCACAGCTGGGGGATCTCAATACCTATGTGTCACTTAAACATGAAGTAACACTAAACTCAGGTACTACACTGAAAATCAGAGTGCCACTGGTTTGAACTGGTATGATCGTTCCTAAGATGCTTCAGCAATGCAGGATACACCTGGCAATGTGAATACAGAGCAGGTTCCCTCCTGGTCATGATGTGACCTTAGTTTCCTGCACCCTCGCCAGAGGGGACCAGGAGAATGCAAATAAGGAATCTGCTTTTCAGAATACTTGTTACTTTGGGGATGAGTGAGCCAGGAACTGCGCAGTTCGGTATTTCTTTGGAGTGCTGAGAGTAAAGCAAACAAATCCTCTGACTTGAATTTTCTATGTCAGCACGACTGGCTGTGGAGCTGCTTGTTTTCTTTCTTCTGTCTCAGGGGTCACTTTTCCTTAGACTTCTGTTTGCAGAATCAGCTGAAGGCTATGAGCCTGCTTAAATATAGAAGTATTTCCTAGATGTGGAGATTGTTTCTCAACTGAATATATACTTATGTATATAGATATATAAAACATAAATATATAGAAAGACTATTTTCATAGTCTCCTAGAATAATTTCATTTTTATTGCATCAGTTTTAAGGATATCAGTATCTATGAGACATTCTACTTGGGACATTAGGAAGATGGAAAATATCAGACAGTGAGGATGAAGGCTACAGCCTACTGCCTCAGGATTTAGTCTGTGAGAAAAACTTGGCAAGGCAGACTGGTTCCCAGCCATGTTATGTGATTATGCCAGGTACACTGTCACATAACTGCCACTAGCTTGCAGCATAGCAGCACACTGTACACTGCTCTGAAATCAAGCTCTTTGTTGATCCCTCATCTGCTGGATGCTGTTACCTATTGTATTTTCCTGTGAGTTCTGCACAGCAGTAAAACCCCAAAACAATTTATTGGCCTTCTGCAGAAATTTGGGGGCTATAGACAGCAGAACCTTTAAAAAATGCTGTTGAAAGACTGAATCTTTAGGTGATCTGGGAAACACTTTGTGAATGGAGGAAGACGGGAAAGGAGAGAAGGTGAAGCCCTCATGTTTCATATGTCATTAAATTCTTGTAAGTTAAAATAAGAAAATAATAAAACCTGTGAAAACAATTAAGTGTAAATGCACTAAATGGTACAAGTTAACTCATGTAATTTTGGCACTCCAGCTTACTGAAAACTTGTTTGTTTGCATAACAGTTTTGTGGATAGGCTCAGTGCTTCTTTGTTTCTTCCCTCTCACCCCCTCCGCTGTTGAGTTTTTGGAAGTGAGCATGAAGAAACACTGCTAGAGTTAGCAGAACTTTATCCTTTAAGTATGCCACAGATTTTTACTTAAAGGAGCAATAGACTTGGATGTCTATGGAGATTGCTTCAAATAGGTATTGGAGTTTTTTTGCATGTATGCCTTGAGGACAGTTAGGATATGTTATCTCATCTGTGGTATTCACTTGTAGCTTTATGTCCCCAAAAATCATCTTGCCCCAAATATTTCAAATGCTTCTGATTTGTTTATATCATCCAAAATATTGCTAGTGGCAGGTATTGTGGTGTACTGCTCAGAACATGAGCCTCTCTTAGTACAAAGAAAATTGGATAAAGCCATAAGCAGTTAGTACGAGTCAACAATTCTCTTCTGTAAAAAAAACCCAAACAACAAATGGATCAAGGAGCTTTCTTAAAATTGCCAGGATATTGCATTTGACCATTTAGTGGAATAACCTGGAGCTCTGTGCAAGGGAACTCTTAGAATTCAGCATGCTCCCTCTCTCCATATAAATCAATCCTTATGCTTTCCAGTTGGATCTCCTTCCCCAAATCCTCCTCTTTCTTTCCCCCCTTGCTTTAGCTTGTTCTTCCCGTACCATTTGCCTGCATTTCCACATTTTCTCCTTCTATTTTGCACCCGAGTTAACTGACTTAGAATGAGTCAACTTTGTACTCCTGTGTTTCTTCTTTACAGTATCTTTTCTGAACTTCAAAGTGGAAACTGCCAAGATTTTATTGGTTATACCAGAAATATTATTAGGGAAACATAGAACCTGTTCTGTTACCAGTGCTCGTAGCAGGAAAGCATCATCAGTAAATATGGTGGAGTACTGCAGAGAGGAAAATAATCCAGTGATGTTCTCTGGTGTACAGTGCTGAAGTTACAATAGTGAATGGGCAGTTAGTTTTAAACCTACACGAGGAGAATAAAAAAAAGTAAAATCCTACCTGTCAGATTGTACTCCATTGACTGTTTGGAAGGTTTTGTTTAAATGTCTTGATCCTGCAATAGTAAAACAACACTTTGCAAGTGGTTTCTTCATGTGCCCACACAAGTAAGAAGGATACTCTGAGGTATAGGCTGTCTACTGCAGATGATGTGGAAATATAACAAACTCCTCTTCATGCCATTGTGAATTTTCAATTCAGACAATGGTCAAACAAATCACTTGGGTAGTATACTCATCCCCTTGAGCTAAACTGGAATGCTAACCTGCTTAAAGTTAGCATGAGCTTGCCTGCTACAGTGGATTAGGACTCGTGAAGTGTTTATACTTTAAACAACAACAACAATAAAATTAGAAAATTTTTAAATATGCTGTATTATGGGATTTCTTCTTATGTCTTTGTTGGGAGCCAGGATATTTATAGTACCAGCTAAAACTTTACCTTTACGGCATAGTTGTCAGAACTTTCTCCTTCAGATTTTCACAAACTTTGAACCTTAAGAAATGCCCATGCTATTGCAGTAATATTCTATGTATCAATAAAGCTATTGTTCTTTCAGATATGTGTGCTCCAGGCTAAATGGAAAATTCAGCAAAATGTGTTCTATTAAGCATTTACAGAGAGACAGATAAATTAATGAGATAACAATAGAATTAGAATGAAACAATACAGATGCTCTCTCTCCTTTAATATTTTCTTTATTTCGTGTAGTGAGTGGAATGTGGGCATATACCCGTGTGGATCTCTGTGCATGCAAACCTGTAATGGATATTAATCACCAAGTTGAGCTAATTTCTGCGAAACAGGCAATGTATTCTGCTGTGGGAGAATTTGGGCCATGTGCTCTCTTTCACTCTAGGTCTCTCTCTGCTTGAGTGACAATAACTTGAAAAATCTCAGTGCAGCTTAAATTGCAAGCCACAAATCCAGAGCTGTGCTTGCACCACTCTTGTAACCTGCAAGGCTTTTCTTGTAAGAGTGAGGTTTTAACTGGCCTTGAGATCCCTTTCAGCAAAACTGTCCTAGGATCTAAGCCAAGTCAATTCATTCCTGAATTCAGTATCCATAAGTAATGGGGCTGGGGAGGGACAGCACAAGGCAATTTCATGGTCACTGCTGTTGCTGCTGTTTTTGCTACACTGTCTTTGTGTACATATGCCTTGCAATTGTACTTTTCGTAATTTATGGATAAATTCTCAAAAATTGTCATAAAATTTAACTACTAGCTTTCAGGTTTGAAAGTACCCTTGTCTGTATAGGTTGTTTCATTATTGCTGTTGGCCTACAAGTCAAGAAGACAACACTGCATAGTATCTGACCCACTGATGCTACTTAAAAGCCTGAAATATGACTGAAAACTAAATGCAAATTGAGGTGGCCCAGATATCTGATGTGACTCATTGCTAAGGAGAGCCTGGGAACCCTTGATTCCTTGCGTTGCTCTGGTGCCCTACAGCAAGTCACTTAACGTGTATGCTACCATTTCATGTCCTTCTCAGAGCTTAACGTTTGTGCAGCACTTGGGAGATTTATAGCCCTATTCAGTCTTATTATACTGTTGCAAAGGACTGAGAATGTTTCTGTGCATCTGTTAAAGGTGCTCTCAGTGCTTTAGGTGGAGTAAATAATAAAGCTTATGTAGAATGAGTCATTGTGTGTTCCTATTTTTATGCAACCTTTTAGTGGCATCATCTTGTGTCTCTTTTTGCCTTAAATCTATTATTTGATATAGCTGTCATTATTAATTACCAAGTAGATTCTTCCATTTAATTTTTGTTCTAATCTCTAATTAATCTTACTTACAGTGTAATTCTGTCTTGATGTCCTTATTTGTTTTGTGTAAGCCATGGCCTAACCATTTATGTGTACAATGAAAGTAAAATGAAAAATAAAATCCATGGCCTCTTATCACATGTTGAAAGGATGCAAATTTTATTTTTAAAATGCAAAAGATGTAGCCTGCTTAGCTAAACCTTACAATGTATTATCTCCTGTGAATTGCTTTTGTCTTTTCAACAAATTTTGAAGTATTAGCTTAGGTTTTCTTTTAAATTGTAATTGGGTTTTGTTTGTTTATTTTAAATCTTTTAGGAAATATGTTTCTGTAATTCCTTGGAAATTTAAAATGAAAATGCAAAAAAGGAGAGTTGATGGGAGTTGTAGCTGGTAGTAAGTTGTGTAAGCTTACCCATTACATTATGTCAAGTGATAACTGATTTCACTGTGAACTTCTGTCTGATTGATGTGACTATCTTTTGACCCAAAAGTAGGGTGTGTTTTTTCTTTAAGGAAAAGGAAAAGCAATGAATTAGTGAACTTGTGTGCCTATAATGTTAAAATGAGTGCCAAAACCTGAGTCTCAAATGCTGGATATTTAGCAGAAGAATATGTGCAGAAGCTGACTTTCAATTCAACCAATAGTTAATTTTCTCTGTGTCAGACAGGATCAGGCATAAACTATTCTATATTTGTACTTAAACTTGAGTTAAAAATATCCTATTTTCATTGTATTTGAGGTTTTTTCTTCCTCTGCTTGGTGATTGTTCAGAACATGGCTGTTAGTCCTGCAAATTGCACTCAGACATCTTAATTAAGTACTCTTTTTACCATCATCTTTGCTTAGCAACATCCCTTTTGAGATATCCTGGGAAACTTAATACTTGTGTGATTTGCAAAACGGTGCTTGTAAATCAAGGAATGTTGCTACATCCTGCTCACTTATGTTGTTTAATACTTTTTATATTGTTCTCTTTGAGACAGAAACATGAAGCCTTACACACCCAGTCATTCCAACTTACTGCACAACACAACTACAAGTGACCTGAGACCTGTTCTTTGGAATATGGCTTACCATGTTGGTGTAGATCATTAAAGTGAGTGTATAGGATCTACATGGTTGTCATGGATCCAAGCAGCAAGTACTTTTCACATTCCAAAATAACCTGGAATTTAAGCAAAATCATTAGGCTCTCAGAAGCCCCTACTTGCATTTTCCATTTCATTTGGTTGCTGAAAAACATGCTATCTCAAAGTCATACAGTCAAAATCTAAATGCAACACCCTAAGCCAGCTTTGGCGTAGACTGTGGGTACACTTCAGACTCTGGGTGTGTTTTGTACTGGAAAAAAATAAGCTTTTGGACACTGTTATTTCCATATTTACCTTCTAGTGCTGCTGTTGAATCCCTTTCTGGATTTTTGGTTTTTAAAGCTGTATTTGTCCTCTGCTTGAAGGGTGCACGGGGAGCTGTTTTTCTGCAGGGGCTGGACAGTTGTCACACCTATTGAACTGCTCCATTAGGAGATCCCACCCTGAAGTTTACAAGCCCCATACACAGTTTCTCTGTTGTATAATGTTGTGTGAAGCTGTCCAGCACTTTTCCTAAGAAAAGAGCCTCCTCCACCCTAAGGATCAAAGAGAACTAACATATGTTTTACTCAAACAGTACAAAGTTTAACTGTTTCTTTCCAGAATTCATAACTTTGTCTTCCAAGCTGATCTAAAGATCAGTTGGTTGTAGACATTACTTGTTTTCCTTTATTGGTCAACAGTATTAGAACTCCATGCTGTCCCTGACAGTTTCAGAAAATGTTCAGCTATCAACAGTGGCTTGAATTTATGCCCTGAGGTTTGCATTCCCCTCACAGCTTCCTTCTCTTCTCTTCAATAATAGTCTCCAGTAGCCTTGGCCCTGCCCCGTGTATCCTTAGTCTTCAAATACTTTTTCTGCTGCAAACTCTGTTCTCCAATAGCTTTTTTGGGATCTCTGTGATCTGTTCAACTCTTCATCTCAATTCCGATTTCAGTGGAACAAACCTCTGATTTCCATGCATTCTTTGTGTTTATAGCCATGTGTTTAATTGTTTACACATGATCGCATTAAAGTCCTCTTTGCACAAGGCAAGCTGACGTGCATTTTGTATGAGGGATATTGTATAAAATATAGGATCACTGCATGTTGAGAGTAAAACTGTGGTTGACCTTCCTAGGAGTGGAGTCAGAGCCTTTAAGATTCTGTTAAAAGGTCATGAAAGGGTGAAGTTCTGTGAAATCAAAGCTGAATTTGAGAATCCTAAATTGTTTCTATGAATGCTTGAAGTGAAGAAATAATCTTTCAACTGTAAAACTGCACACTTCTCTCCTAGGCTATATAGGGATGAAAAGTAAAAATGTAGGCAACTACACCTGTCTTGGTTTATTGGGGGAATTGAGGAGGAAGAGAAATGAGAGATCTTGATCCATAGTTGAAAGTAGGCAGTAATTGTCTGGAAGAGCTCTGTGGAATTGCCAGTTTCCGGGTGCGTGGGCTGAACTTCCAGTTGCTACCTGTGTGAGTCAAGTTGTGCTCCTTTTGCCACAAATTGGAAATGTCATAAACTGCTGGTGTGTTGGACTGTAAGAAGTGGTATGTTCAAATATGTACAAAAGATTTCTGGAGAATTACCTCCTTTTCATTAGCTAAGGCAGCTTAGGGTAGTGCTGTCTGTTTAGTTGATCTTGCAGTCCATTATCATGTGACAATTTGCATGTAGATACAGGTTCTTAGCTACATTTGTCTTAGTGAAGCCACTTTGAGTCACTGGCAGCAAGAGATGTTTTTATATTCTGTTTGTTCCACCACTTCTGTAGAACATGCTGGCTACTTTCTATTTCTTCCTGGCAGCCAGTGATCATGAGCTGTTTTAGGTGGTAGTATCCTTGTTCCTAGCGGGCTTTCTGCTGCTTGGACTATGAATCACTACAAAATAAGTTTGTTTTATGTTTTATGAAGTGGTTCAGAATCATAAAATAATTGATTGAGAGGCAGTTCCAGAGTTCATCTGGCCCAACCTTCCATTCCACAGAGGTCAACAGAGGTCTACAGCATGGTATGAAATATGTAACACCCAGGTTTAGCTTGTTAATGCATGGGAAGCTTTGATCTGCAACAGCAGCATATGGCTCTGCTGGGCAGGTGATGCAGTGTCAATATACTCTGTCTATGTTTGTATAGTTCTTTACTAGTAAAAATCTCCCAGAAGCCTAAGGTGAAAGTTCAGCATCCAAAATTTTCCACTTCTGTAGCAGTTTCCTGTTCTTAGCTTGGGTGTTAAATATGTTTTGATTGCTTACCTCCAGATTTCAGCCCAAACTGCTAGCAATCTATCTCCTGTTTAAAGAACCTGAAAGAAGAAGAGAACATACTGGTGTATTGCTGTATATTGCTATTTGCATATATCACTACATGCTATGGCAATAAACACATTTATCTTCCCTCTAGAAAGTGGTATTTCTGGCAATTTCCCTGGCTCTGTTAAAAACAATTTTTTTTTTTTTGCAGTAGATTACATTTTTGCTCAGGTACTGCTTTCTTATTTTAAAGATTTTGTTGTCAGGACAAGCAAAATAATGACTAAATAAGAAATGTGTTATGAGTGCAACCTTTTACAGCTTCATCCTGCAAGTTGCTTAGGCACAGAGATGTTCAGGTACCCAATCCCTGCAGGCACTATTCAACTAGAACTGGGAAACCATGACAATCTGACAGGCAGCACTCTGTGTAGAGCACCTTCCTTTTCTTTCTTTGTAGAAGATGAGGACATGCAGCCTTTTGTTTGGTCAGAATCCGAGAAATCAACCTACCCAGATGCTTAAAAATTAATTAAGGGCAGGGAGTGAGCAAAACGAGCTCCTGGTTGCTGCAGCTGTCAGTGCCCATAAATCAGGTATGTTTTTCCTTTTGAAGCAGGACAAGAGCATGAATTTAATTAATGGGTTTGACTTGCTCTGGAAACACACGTCCTACCCACACCTTTTGCAGATGCTGTAAACATACAAATGTTATTGTGTAGTTACTCATGAATGCTTTCCAGCATCATTGTGCTAGATACAGTTGAATGCCTCAGGCAGGTGGCAAGCCAGTGACTGCAATAAATCCTTGTTCTTTGCACAGCCAGATCAGAGCCACAAAGGAGCAGTAGGTTAGCTCCTGGTTTCTTGGTTCCACCCGAGTTCTGCTCAACAAAGGCATTTATAATGGCTGCTTCAGAAAACTCTCAGGGAAAACAAAAAGTGTGGTTTTTGTCTGTTTTCCATGATCTGGAATTTTATTATAATATGGGTGGAAAAAAAGCTTATTCTTGTTAAAACTGTCCCTCCAATGGATCATCAGGAGTACCTCTGCATTGTTTGATTTTTCTTGTATTTTTAATTCTGCCTTGTTATGTGTAAAAAGACACAGAAGCTGTCAGGCTGGATCAGACCCCAGTTCAGTGCTGTAGTCAGCAGCAGGTACCTCAGAGGAAGTTATGCAAACACCTCAGGGAGATGGTGTTATGCAACTTTTACATCAGATCAAACATGGCTAAAGTCTGAAGTGGCTAAAGTTTGAAGACTTATATTCTGATAAGACTTTTAACTTTTTAAATCTTATATTTGATTTTGTTATGTTCACTCTTGTGATGCTGGATAGTGTTTCCTGTTTTCTATGGAAACCTCATTACTGTCTCCCTTGGCAACAAATTTATAGACAGTGGTTGCCCAGCTGAGTTATGCTGGAGGAAGAATTATTTGAAAATACTGAATAAGTAGTTGAATGTTGCTTCATATTCCCTGTGTTGCCTACAGGAGTGAGAACATCCTGGAAACTTCAGAACAGAATGGCATCTGCACTCCTATATTGCCTAAACCCCGTGATGTTGTACTAACACTGTTAGTTCTAGGTTTTTTTGTTGGAGTTTTTTATGTTTGTTGCTTAGGTCCTGCCCCAAACCTCAACATTTCAGAATAATATTACCAGGCCTGTGGTGAGTGCACTTATGAATATTTATCTGGAACTTAAGATTCAGAGTGAGCATAAAGAGTGCAAGCCACTGTGCATTTTAATCAGGTAAAATCCCTGGGCCTCTCTTCCTTTGCCTTTCATGCTCATATCCTGACAAGGTCCATGATCCTCGGTATTTAAATAGTCATACCAAAACAAGAAGATCCATAACAAACTTCAGTCAAAAAATGCTGTTTTTTAAAAAAGTTTAAGCACACTTAGAACTGTACTGGCCAGATACTGACATTGGTAATTGTGGGAGATCCTGGCAAAGAATGCCAGAGACTGGGTGACTGGTGTGCTGGGTCTTTGTGTTGTTATAAGACAACATTTTTTTCATATAACTGTGAAATATATATTTAGGCTTTCTCATCTGTATATACAGCTTTAATCAAAATACTTTAATAATTTCTTAAATTATAATTAAAGCTATACCTGGCAGCATTTTATAATGTAAAAAAAATCTTCATCAGCCCGATTTCATCAATACAGCTTCTTGTAAAGGCTGTGTTGAGTGCTCTGGGCTCTTACCTAGGGATGGCTGAAAAAGTAAATCATCATCCCCAGCTGATGGCCTCATCTCATTAGTGGATAAGGCTGTTTTCAGCATAGGGAAGGTGGAAGAGGCTGCATTTCTTCTACTTCTTTTTACCAGGGTTCACAGCATGTATTAATGTGAACTAAAATTTATTGCAGTTTAGCCTTCATTGCTGGATGTTCTGCCCATGTCTTCTCCATGGCAGTGGGCCTTCCTCCAAAGGGGAGAAACGTGTGGTCCTTAAGCTTGGTAAAAGCTGGACTGTGAATCACTTGGACTTGAATGTTAGACTTGGCTCTGTGTTGTTTTATTGCTGAAGTATCTGAAATTAAAGGCAGGGCCTTATCTGCAAGTCATGCCCTGCCTTCAGCTGTCTGACCTGTGTCTGCATTATGTCAGGAGCTTCGTGGGGATGCACTGAGCTAAAGGCTTGTTTTCAGCCTTTTTGTGCTGTACTGGAAAAATCTGTGGCTCAGTGCCTGGCTGTAATGCTGTTGTGTCACCTGACAGTGAGAGATGACTTACAGCCAGCTGGGTAGGGCCGAGGATGTGCTGTAAACCTGGCCTCACGCTGAGTCCCTGATGCTCTGCTCCCTGCAGCACCTCTCTGCAGAACTGCCAAGGATCTTTTCCTTGCTTGCACTTAACCAGGGAGCTCGTGTTGTCTACATTCTTACAACAAATCATGTATTTACTGGTGGAGGGGAAGGGGAGAGGTGTGTGCTGTGGATGTCTTACTTTTCTTTCCACTACATTTTTCATTAAAATTGTCTGATGTGGCATGCACTACCTGATGCAAATGTATCCATGTGATTAACCAGTCTTGCCAGCTTTTGTCTGGGTTGCAGCTCTCTTAGGACCTGGCTTTGTAAGCAGTGTTCCCAGACACCTAGTCATCTCCCAGTCTCTGACTATTCAGGCAGTGGTGACAAAGCAAAATCTAATTTGGTTACAAAAATTATGAAAGTTTCTGAAGGGTGTAGCACACTGTCATAAGCTCTTCTGTCAGCAAAGAGCCATGGGGAGCCTCCTGCAGAAATGGGATTTCTCTCCATTCACATTTTTGAGGATGTGAAAATGGATAACATTAAATCATGGGCTATAATTTAGACAGTGAGAAGATTGCAGACTGATTCTGTAAGCAGAAAAATCCCTTGAGGAAATACATAATGTCTATAATCCTGTCAATCAGAAGATTAGAGATTCAGTCAAAAGCTAACTTATATAAATGACTTAATAGTAAAGATTGTGCTAATAGAGGTAAGAAATGTATTTTGCTGAAGGCTATAAAAATTGTGGAACTTTGAGGAATGGTATTTTCTTTCTTTGGGGGTAGATGTGGTAGCAAAATGTTCTGAGTTTTAATTAGTTAACCATGACTCTTCTATTGCAACATTTGAAATACTTTTCATTATGTAGATCTCTGGTTGAAAAAATCCCGTTGTCCTTTGCATTCACTTATGTATTTGAATAACATATGCAGCCTTTAAGGCCTCAACTTCAGAGTGGGACTTGTTCATTAGAGTTCATAATTGTGTGAATACTACAATGATAAAATTAAAGAATGAACTGATGTAAAACAGAGGTACTTCAGATGAAATTTTGAATATTCAGTGGTAGCAAACACAGGTTTCGGAGCAGGTATTCCCCATCACTTTTGTTATGTGCATATATATCCTTCTGCTTGTTGTGATTAGTGTGTATGCTATGCACTATCATAGTTAGTTTTTAATAGTGTATATTCCTCTAGTTAGATAAGTGAGTCACAGTGGCTGCTGCTTCTTCTTTCTCCTGCTCTTGGTAGGGTATATCATCCTTTCGAAAATGAGTTTTTGTTCAGAAGATGGAGCCAGGTTTCCTCTTGCTTAGGAAGTATGATACTGAGTGGAACAAAAGGACGGACCCTTATTTTACAGTTGGCGTACATTTATGTACCTCATCTTTCATCAGTAATCAAAGTACCCAATATATGCTCAAAATGACACATACATTTGTTTTGCAATTTGTTATGAAATACTTGCACCCACAGCATGAACACCCCTGCCACATCTAGGGCATGGGGGCTGCAGTCCAGAGGAGTTCGGCTGGCAGCTTCCTGGTGTCTGCCTATCTCCTGAAGCACCTAGTGCTGGAGAGCCAAGGCTGGAGCTGGCATCAGTAAGGTGAGGTGTTTGAGGCTTACTGCTTTTCCTGAAGTCACTTAACTTGTGTGAGGGAGGTGTAAAGCTGTTGCCAAAGGGCATAAAGTCCCATTGCCAAAGTAGTCAACAGCTCTACCTTTTTCTCCTTCTGCTTTCTGTGCAGGCAGCATACTGCATAAAACAGACCAAGACCAGACTGCAGTAGGGTAGCTCCTCTGGGTGAGAAAATTAACGTTTCTGTTAAACCTTATTGAGAACCTAAGGGCCTAAAAGGCACATAAAATCCTGCTGAAGCTAGCTAGCTTCTCCTGGTCCATTTGAAAGTTCTGGCTTTAATACTGGCAATATTTCCATCCTCCAGCCAAGTAGAAGCTCAGGAGGATGTATTGGCAGTGAGTCCTCTGAGCAAAGCAGGCAGTAGCTAAGAAGATTTTGAAACCGAAAACATTTCCCTAATGTGGTCTCTAATGCCCTTTCAAAGTAGGTAGCAAAGGTGGTTTTCAGACAAGCTACTGCAATCCAATTAGACTGATCTAATTTTTATTTCTTTTTTCTCTGCTACAGATTTACACACTGATACAATTTCATTTTCTTAAGATCGTGTTACAGCCTGGATGGGATTTGGGTTACAGCAACATTAATTGACAGAGCTGAAGTATAGAAAATGTTCCCTGCATGGTTGTCTTGTGTCTATGTTCATTTGAGCTAAGAAACTGAAAAAGGAATTTATTTGATTTGGGCAGATGAAACTTTTTAGAAGGAAAGTAAATGCTGTTGCAGCCCAGAGAGAACGCTACTGGCTATCATTTATGCAAGTTCTATACTTTTTTTTAATTAGAAGAAATGAAGGTTCTAGGCCCATTCTTCCATATTTCTATCTTTATCTTTGTGCTGGTTGCTCACAGTAGCATATTAAATGGCACAAAACTCTCACTAAACACCTATAAACTAAGCTGTGGGCATTACATCCCACAGTTAGCAGAAATGGTTATGCATTTAAAGCAGTTTTATCTAGAAATAGAAATTCTTACTGGGCATTTATTCAGCAGCATCTGTTTTCTTTATTTAACTTAATTAAAAGCTGCTTTAAAATGCATTGACGACATCAGCATTTGGCTAAGATTATGGAGTGATGGTTCTAGGTTCTAAGCCTGTGAAACAAATAGTTCTTTTTGAAGCATGAAATTACTTTTTCTTGTGACCTATTCCTTAATTTAAAACTGCTAATCCTATGAGACTGACAGTCCAAGCATCTACTTAAGACTGAAGCCTTGTTTGCCCACAGAAATGGCACTGTTGTGAAGCAAGAGTAAACTAATCAAGATAAACCAATTTTAAATCAGTGTATCATTCTTATGTACAAAACTGCTTCAGTTTAACTATGTCAGCACAATGCTCAGAGCTGTGGGTGTAGCACACAACGGGCTTTCCATGAGCTGCTCTGAGCAATGGTTTTGCAGCTGAAGCCGTGCCAGTGCAGCACTTAACACAAGCTGGATTCTCACGTCTCCTGTGCCGAGACCCCCGCAGTGCCCTGGTGTGAGGGGTGCCCTGCCTTCCTCAGGTTTTGCCAGGGGTTGGTATTTACTTGCAATCTGCATGTGCAGGTTTGAAACCAAAGGGATAATTTTAAATTGTGAAAGACAGCCCCACTATTTGCAGTCTTTGATCACTTGATCTGTAAAGAAGGTCTCAAATTCATTGCATGCATGAGTACAGGTTAGGGGCTGACCTGCTGGACAGGAGCTCTGAGGAAAAGGACCTGGGTGTGCTGGTGGACAGCAGGCTGGCCATGAGCCAGCAGTGTGTCCTTGGGGCCAGGAAGGCCAACAGTATCCTGGGGTGCATTAAAAAGAGCGTGGCCAGTAGGTCGAGGGAGGTTTTCCTCCACCTCTACTCTGCCCTGGTGAGGCCACATCTGGAGCTCTGTGTCCAGTTCTGGGCTCCCCAGTTCAAGAAAGCTGGGGATCTTCTGGAGAGAGCCCAGCGGAGTCCACAAAGATGATGAGGGGCCTGGAGCATCTCCCGTATGAGGAAAGGCTGAGGGAGCTGGGACTCTTCAGCCTGGAGAAGAGAAGACTGAGAGGGGATCTTATCAATGTCTATAAATACCTGAAGCGCGGGGGGCAAATGGATGGGGCCGGGCTCTTTTCGGTGGTGCCCAGTGACAGGACAAGGGGCAATGGGCAAAAACTGGAACACCCAAAGTTCCAGACAAACTTAAGGAAAAACTTTTACTGGGAGGGTGACGGAGCACTGGAACAGGCTGCCCAGAGAGGTTGTGGAGTCTCCATCTCTGGAGATGTTCAAAACCCGCCTGGATGCTTTCCTGCGCAACCTGGTGTAGGGAACCTGCTCTGGCAGGGGGTTTGGACTAGATGATTTCCTCAGGTCCCTTCAAACCCCTGCAGTTCTGTGATCCAAGTATTTATTTTTCTACTGTATGTTTGCCTTAACTAACTGGCATGATTTGTATGTATTCCTGAGATTTTAAGCAGACAATGAAGAGGTTATTGTTAATATGTATTCCTTTTGATTTTATACTAACAGATGCTGTGCATCACATCTTGAATGAGCTTTGCTTAAATTTTGGCATTGCTGAGGATAGCTAAGTCATAGCAAAGACTTCCTTTTCCTGCAATGTAATCAGATATGACTGATATCAGTCCTTCAGTCATGTGATTTGATTCTCTCAATGGATGATTCCACAGCTTTGACAAAACCTAGTTTTTAAATTTTAAAATAAGTTCAAATTAAAATCAAAGAATCACAAGAAGGTAAGGTAAGATGAGATGGTGAAGTGACAGAAAAGTGGTTGAGTTGCTGGTGAAGACCCTGATAGCTGCTAGATTCTATCAAATCCTGCCTTGTCCATGTCAAGAATTTATTTCAGCTAGGATGGCAAATATGCATAAAAGTGTAGTTGGTGCTTTCCTAACCCTTCTGCTGTCTGATCAAGTTTCAGCCTACACAGCTCACTTGATGAGATGAGGAAGGGGTCTGAAGGAATAAGGTATTTTTATCCTTTACAGAAAGGAAGGCTTTTTTACACTGTGCTATCTGGCAGGTTACCTCTTGAAATCCTTTAAATGTATCAAGCTGATATTTTTACTTTTTCTGTAGCAAAACTTTCTTCCAGCAAAAGTAACATGAGTGACTTGTGGTGTAATTTGCTGTCACAACTAAATTTCTGTGATGCTTAACTGCTGCCAAGCAGTGTCCCTTTTCTCACCCATTCCTTGTGCTGTGCTGTACGTATTCAAAAGGAAAAAAGGGAATTTGAAGATTCATTATGAACAAAAGTCCTGAAAAAAAGCCCAAGTCTGCTGTGGCTAGAGCTTAATCTGAGCTCATAAAGTGAGAGCCTGTGAGCCAGAGACCTTGATGCCCACTAAAACCATTGCATTGTCCTGAGAGCTGGAGCTGAGGGTGTCTGAAAGGTGTCCCCTTGGGCACTGGCTCTGGGCGCAGCATCTGGTGACCCCCAGCAATGGTGGGGAGAGGTTTTCCCCAGGGCAGAGAGGACACAGAGGCAGCTCTCTGCTGATTTCCTCCTTTCTTCCTCTAACAAAGGAGTATCCTTATTCAGATGGTATTTATTAGTAAGAAACCAACAGGGGAGTTTACAAAACAAGCCTGCTGTTTAATTTGCAATGCCTCTGCTGTTGTGACATTGTCTTATAACACCAGCCCTGCTGCAGCCTGCATGGGGAGAGGGGAGGGAAAACCCATCACTGGTTTTGCCTCTGGAAAGGAATACTTTGTGTGCAATGTTGTACAAAACAAACAAAGCTTGACTAGCTCAAGATATTTTGAAAGATCCCCTGATATTTTTTTTTTATGCATTACTTTTTGATATAGTAGAAAGTTTTACAGATATGAAAGAAGTGTGGAAACTTGGGAACTCAGGCTTAGGGGAAGGATGTCTCCATAGGCAAAGTCTAAGAGCAGGGAAACAGGTGGCAAGCATTAATATTAGGGCAATTAGCTGTGTGGTTTGGGTGGAGCAATGACTGGGGAAGGACAGCTTTGTGATTAAGAGGCCTGACTAACACCCAGCAGTCTGTAGCTTTCCTGCTGGTGCTGAAGAGTCCCTGCTGCTCTGGGTGAGCTCTAAGCTCCCCTCATGCACAGGGCAGACACTAGAACCCACTGCTGTCAAAGCCACATGAGGCAGTGGACACCATGCTTTGTATAATAACCTCCTCATCTCACTTGGGATTTCAGGTGCCTGCGGTTAAATGCCTCTTAAATCCAAAGGGATTAAAACCCGGAATGTTTATTTCTGAGGGATAGTGTATTCTTTACTAATTAACAAGATGGGATTGGGTTATGTTTCCTTATTCTCCTCAAATTAAGCAGGTGCCAGAAGTCTGGAACGGCGTAGGTAATCTGTAAATGTTTGAATAGGGTCTTACTAGGTGGCTCTGCAAAAGCCAGAGGGATGAGGCCTTTATTGCTTCTGATGCCTCTAGATGCTGCTCTAACACAAATAAGGAAATACTGCAAAAAACTGAAGGTAACTCAGGGGCAAAGCACCTACAGTCTCTTTATATGGGGAAATCCTGCAGAAAGGGAGGGGGCAAAAGCCCTGAAGTGTAATGGGAGCTGGGTAATTGGTAATTGCACACTGTGAATAACAAACACCTCAGAGTCTTCCGGGCATCTCACCTGGATGCTTCAAAAAGGCCAGTCATTGAAAGCTTTGTGGCAATCAATTGCAATCTGCTTCCATAAAGAGATCTCCAGGCCTCCTGGGAAGCACAAGAAATGCCTGGAGAAAGAAGAAAGGTGAAGCCCAGGCTCTGTTTCAGGCATACCTTTGTTACCAGGCCTTTCAGAAGGGCTTATTGACACAAGTGCTAAATTTTGTGTTGCTTTTTGCTGGACTAGAAATACAGTGTTTTAGGAGGAGAAAAGTGTATTGGCTCAGTGAGGAAAGGATTTTCTCAAATCAGGCTTTTCCAGGCTGTATGATGTGCTAGCCTTCATTTTCCACATAGGTGTGTTATTTTTCCCATGGGAGGAAAGTAGCAAAAGATCTCTCCGTGTGGGAAGCTGGCATGGGAGGAGAGTGAAGCTAGTTCTGCAAACAGGCTTGTTTCAAATACCACCCCAGAGAGACTCTGCAGATTTTTTGGAGACTGGGCTCCATGTGGTAGGTGGGAGGGGATTTCTGTGCTATTGATTAATTCCAAATTGTGTGGGATTTTCTTGGCATAAATGAATGAGATCTTTGCCAACTTAAGCTTAATTTTCCTTTTGTCAAATGAGCTGTGAAAGCTGTATGATGGGGAAATTTTGAGGATGAAGGACTCTGGTATCTGCAGGGCTTGGTGAAGTTAACCTTTCCATTTGCTTGTTTTTTTCCTGGACAGTAGTATGTTTACTCACATAGTTTCTTTTGCAGTTTCCAGAGCCTTATTCAAGAAACCCTGTATATTTCCTGGAGCACAAAAGGCTTTTTTATGATATCTTTGGATATTGTGCTTCTTACCATGGATGCCATGGAGATGAGGAAAACCAAACCAACTTGAATCAAGTACAAATCCTACAGGGTAACAATAGAGACTGGCACAGACTGGGAAACATAAGGCTAAACCTAGAAAACAGGTGATTTTTGATAGACTTAGTCCTTGAGTTAGAGAATTTGTGTCAGTATCTAGGTGAGCTGTTCAACTGCGTTAGCACTGCGCTGCAGTGAGCTCTGCAGACAGAAGAATATTGCAGGCTGTAGGAATGTGAGATAAAGTAGAACTGAACAGGCCAGAAAAAAAATCAATTTTTCTGAACCAAGAAATCTCAGTCTATGGTTAACTTTATTTCATGTTAAGAGTAGAACATGCAAATCTCAGCTCCTTCATGGCATGATAGGGAACAATCCAGGCCCTGTAGCACAGAGAGCATACCACTGCTGGATTATCTGTCCTAAACATACTTTAGAGAAATTCACTCAGGTTTACTTTATCCTGACAAATACCTATTTAATGCAGCTGTTACAGTGGTGCAAACCACAGATTTGCAGTAAGCTGTGATTCTGGGGCTCATCTCAAATACTGGCCTTGTGAAACAATTTTTTGCAGATTTGTCTTTTTGTATCAAGCTGGAATAATACAAAGAATGGAAAATAATTTCATAAGATTAGAAGAATCAATGGTTTACAGACTACAAAACCATGCAACAAAGTCAATTTAACATGTGTGGCAGCTTAATAGGTTAAGGCAACTCAACAGGTTTGGGGGGAAAATGTGAAACTTTAGCTCCTTGGACTGCTAAAGAGAAGAGAGTTGATGTTGGTTTCATTGTTTCAAAAGAGATTTAGGTATTTACAGGAAAAAGTATTTTGTGTAGCTGGCAAACGGAAAAATCTTTTGGGAAGATTTCAAATTACAACTGGATCTTCAAACTGGAATGTAAACAGAAGAGAAAGATACTGAAAACTTTTTATAAATACCTTGAGTTCGCAAGAGTTACATCCTTGGTTTGTTACTGCTAGCCCAAAGCGAATGCTTCACAGAGGAGTAGGTATGACCCAAAAAGCACATGCTATAAATTAATAGTTAACCCAAAACGTGTATATTCCTGGCAAGACTGAAAGAGAACATCATGAATTAACAGCTCGGGCTCCTGCCCAAATTCATGGCTGCTAGCAGGTCTGAGAATCAGAGGCTGTGCGTAGGGCACAGTGTTTGGGCTAAGGTATATACAGAAGAATGGAGTGGGAGAAGTAAATGTAAAGCCTGGAGAACGGTATACTTGGTGCAGATGAGTCAGTGGGTTTGAAAGAAAAAATTGACTTTGCTTATCTTAAAAACCAGCCAACCAACCAAACCTCAAACTCAAACCTTCCTTACCCAGTTGTTCTGTATGGAAACAGTGGTAAAATCAATTTTATCACTTTCATCATTATTTCTTATCCTTGTTGCTTTTTAATTGGATCACAACATGAAATCAAGATAAATAATATAGCTTGTGTTGGGAAACCTAAAGAAGATCCTTTCCTCAGCAGAAGAATTGAACATGTTGTGGGAGCAGAGTTGGTTTGTTTTGTGAGGAAAATGGTAATATTTTTACTTATGTCAGATATTGGTGGTTTGCAGTTCAGATTAATGCCTAGCATGTAGAGGCACCAAATGCTTGGAATCTGGTATCTCAGTGGATGATAAGGCTATGGTGTGCCTGGCTCAAGCAGTTATTTCTGAGATGGTCTTGTAGCCTGTAAGTAAAACTGCTTAGACTCAGCTGTGAGGGTGTTTGACAAGGGTCAAATATGTACACTAAAAATATGAATCCTTCTAAAATAGTATAAGCCATATAAATTAATTTTTAAAAATTGGATCATATCTGTATCAGCTTTCAGATCAGATATAGCCTGAAAGATATTAATATACCTGATGCATTTCTTTTTCTTTCACACTTTTTTCGAGGGGGTCTTTTCCCCTAGATTCATTACTTAAGATGTACTACTTCTGCATAATGAGTGTGGGAAGCATACTAGGATGCATATTTTACCTCATTGTTCCTGAACATTTCACATAAAGAATGGTCAGCAGAGACAAGAAAAGCAGGGGATTATTTGGGCTGTAGTTGCAAAGTACTGTGAAAATGGATAGCAAACCTTTTAAAACAGAAAAATACAGAAAACACTAAAAGTCACACTCAAAAAGTCTTCAAGAAAAGACTCTGATACAATAACTTAATAAAGACCCTTTTATGGGATGTGACTTTTTCTCTTATAAGAGTTCTTTTTGACTCGAAGGGTTTTTCTTTTAAATACATCACTTAGATTAATGTGTAAAGCATAGAGATAATTTAATCTAGAGCTGTTTAGAGTGCTTGGGAACTTTTCCATTTGGTTATTTTAAACCAATTTCCTTCACAGACATTGAGTGATGATGGGTGGCTGAGGGAATGGTTAGACACAAAGATTTTGTGAACAAGATCAAGGAGTTTGTGTTATAATTACAAAAATTATTTCTCAGCATGAGGCAGATCCTAAGTGTTGACCACTGTGTTAAAAAGGTCCAAATGTGGCTAAGATATGGTAATGGTGAGAGAGCAGTGAAATACAGCTGCATTTCTGTTGTATTATTGAATTGCTTATCTTAATTGTATTTGTAACCTTGTTCAGTCTCTCAGTTGAACAATACTTGAAAGCCATAGAAAAGTATTCATTGCCTTAAAAGGCTTAGTGTTGTTTGGCCTCTAGCTAGTCTAGTAATCTTTTTTTTTTTTCCTTTTTTTTTTAGTCCCGTGCAAAAGAATGGGCTGTATTCACCAAAATTATCAATGAAAATTGCACAACTAAGTCTGACTTGTGGGACTGTGTTTCAGCAGTGGAGTAGCTCATGATGCTATATGCTAACCACAGGCTGACATTTCCAGCAGAACTCCTTGTTCCAAAGAGTTTCTGCCATGGCTATAAATGGTGTGTCTCGCGTAGCTCTATCGTAAAGCAAATACCTGCTGCCTGTTTGTTAGGAGTTTATTTATGGGCCAGTCTGATATATCGCCCCATGGCAAGAAGGTTACTGGCACTGGGATGGATTTTTAAAGGGTGTTAGTCTCTAGAGGCAGATTGGTCTCTTAGAGCATTTGGGAAACTTGGATTCAAATTCCACCTCCTGCACAGAGCCATGGGGCTGATTTAGCTCCTTGCTACTCAAACCTGGTCTTCCCCCACATGCAAAATGTGGTTAACAATATGTGCTCTGAGCTAGATAGGTGTTCTCTCACTCTCTGCAGGAGGAGAGTCCAGCTGCATTGATTTCAGTGGTGCCACTGTAAAGCTTTATCATGGAAAGATGACAGAGAAACGAAACAAAGCTAAGGCTCTAGTTTGATGAACGCTTGGTGAGGGCATTGGCTGTGAAAGCAACAAGCTGGCCTTCCCCTAGCATCTAGATCTTTGTCCTTGACTTTGCTCTGTTGTCTTAAACTGTCTTTGGGGTTTTTTGGTCACTTGTGCATTAGCAAATCTGTATGTTTGTACTCTCTTTAAACATAAAGTGAATTAAAATGTTTTTTTAGGAGGTCACTAATTGGATAATTGCACTTGGATAATTACACTGAGAATTAGTTTTTAATGGATATGGGTAAGTATGGACTAGCCTTTTAGCAATCTGTGTGCATTCATCCAAAGCATTGGAAAATATTCCCAAGTGATTTTAATTTAAAAAAGAGATATTAAGGACAGAAATCAGACACTGCACACGGCTGTAGCTTCTCAGGCCCCTGGAGGCCTCTGGTTTAGGGCTGGTAACTGTAGCTTTTGTTCATTTACATTGCAAATGAAATCTTACGGTATTTGTCTCTTTATCCACGTTCGCCTCTGAAACGACGCCTGGCAGTTGAATCTGTATCTCTGCTGCACAGACATTGCCTATTCATCACGAATGTTCAGTGGAGACACACACGTACTCCGACAGCAGAAACGCCGGGCTGATAGCGCGCCGTGCAACATCTGCTCAGTTCACATGCGGAAAGGGAATATGAAAACAAATACACAAAGGGCACAGCTCCTGAGATGGTAAATATTGTTTTTTCCATGCCACACCCAAACCAAAAATAGAGAGGGGCCCTTAACAAAGCTTTATTCAGGTTCCTGACAGCAACTGATTGTTTTCCACTGAGCTCTAAGTGAGCAAGACTGACAGCTTGCTTGAAAAGTCTGAAATTGCTTGAGACTTAGGCTTCTTTTACTATGAGTAGATCAGAAGTAGATGAGAAGAATAACTACATGGAAATTAATAGTGTTAAAATCATCCAGATGTGATCACTATCAAGCTTGCATGCCATAAGAGGAGTAAGACCTAATAACACTTTTTTTGAGGGAAAGAAAGTGCCCATAACATGGAGCAGTGTGGGTTTGCTAGCTGGGCAAGAGGAGCAGGAGGCAAGGGAGCCCAGAGCCTGGCTCAGGGCTGCAGTGGTGGAGCCGGGAGGGCCCCTCCTGTGCACTCCTGGGGCTAGAGGAGAGGGTGTACAGCCCAGAGGGGGAGGAGGAAACGGCTGGGCAGCTGTGTTGGGGCATAGGCGGTGCTTTCTGTGTCCTAGATTGTTGCACAAAACTCAGGTGCTTAATAAGGTAGATAAAGGTGGACACTCCCAAATTTACTGTTGATAAAACAGCGTTGCAAAGTGGCTGTAGGATGAAGGGGAATGTGGGTGTAATAAATACAGCCATTGCAATAAATATGATGAGGAGGATAGGTGGTCAGAGGAGGAACAGACCCACTGCCTGAGAAGTCCTCAGGACTGTTGGAATGTGGTTCCATACGGCTCATTTGGGACACTCCCTGTCCCTCCTGACTTAAAGGTGCTTTCAGAGGCTCTGCATCAGGGTGTCGTAAGAGGATGTTAATGGCAACCTGCCTGGGCAAAGTGCCTTAACATCCAGATGCACCTGTCCTGAGCACAGAAGGCTGGGCAGAACTGAAAAACTCTGTTTTGAAGCAGTGTGGAGAGCTTCTGTCCAGCACAGGCAAACCTGCATGTGGGGGTGTTTCTGCTGGCAGCAGCGTGCTGGGTAGCACTGGCACAGCTTGCATCAAGCTATTCCTTTTTCTCCTGGTAGCCATTGACAGTGGGAGGTTTCAGTTCCCACTGAAGCCAGTATGAAAAGTTCCCAGGACGGGCTTCAGGTTGAAAGAGTTCTTAGACATTGGGTGTGTGTTTTTCTTGACATGGGATACACTTGTCCTTGTTACTTAGCTCTTTCAGAAAAGCAGAGTGCCTGCTATAGCAAGGCACCGGACCTTGTTTGTATAAAATCAGACTATTAACTGCTCTTTAATAGAAATACACAATATTAATAAATAGTTGGGAAATGATGCAAAGTTGAGCCAGGCCCAGTTGGCAACACCAAAAAAAGTAAGCCCCAAGGAGATGGCTTACTCCTTGCTATCTCAAATGGAAAAGTAACTTCTGTGAATTAATAATAGAATTTTCAACCAGAAATATTTTTCTAACCAGAAAGCATCTGTGGCTTTGCAGCAAACATCTGTGTTAAAAGTGAAAAAATGGAAGTTAAATAAACTTGTATAAAAACTGCAGACAGAAAAACATAGCACACAAAAACACTTCAGCCTTTTTTCCCCTGCTTCCTGCTGTAAGTGATTAAATGTTTAGTTTCCAAACAATGTACTCAGCTCTTAATAAAATTTTAAAGTTCCTCCATATGTCTAAGTGAAAGTGACTCAGAGGAGAGCTCACAGGAAAATTGCTGCCTTTTTTTCTCCCCTTTCCAATAATCCTTTTGACCTTTCCACCAAAACTCATTTATTTTGCTCATTTTGATGTAAAACTTTCAATAGGTAAAACTACATCATGTTTTATACCTATTCTCCTTAGGAATATATCCTACTTGCCAGCACTCTTTTTCTGTAGCTCAGCAAAAATCAATGTTTCCATGAATCTTTGCATGAACATGAAGTTTTGATGTTACTGCTCTAGCATGGTCAGGTGCTAAATGAGATGCTTGTGGTTTAAAATGGGGATTTGGCCTCCTGCTCCGCATTAGCTGTGCCCTCCCCATGGCAACTTTCTTGTGTGGAAATCACAGGCATGCTCTGCTGACAGATGACCATACATAATTCTCAAAACCAGAGTCTGAAGGAGGAATTACAAGTTCCAAACAAGTATTTATTGCCTGACTACATTTCACAGGGGTTCAGTGAGTTGCATATATTGAGTCCTGATCCCCACAAGTCTTTTGTGAAATGGTATCAGTGGAAGATGTAGACAATGCTGAGGCCATGTTTAACTAGATACTGTGCAAACATAGCAAAAGACCATCCCTTCCTGAAAGACCTGAAGAAAGGCTTTCCTTGGCTTTCATTCAGTAAAGCCTGAGAGCAAATACTTGCTTTAAGTTTGTTTCCTTGAGATCAGATACAAACAACCATGTCGTTAGAGAAGGGCCTCAGCACTTACAAATGTTTACCTTGCATGGTGACCACTTTCAACCAGACTGCCCAAGGAAGCCACAGTTCCTTGCACCTGCAGGTTTTGCTCTGTCTTCCTACCTGCCTAGAACTGTGCAAAAATCATCAGGTTGATGATTTTCAGTATTACCTTAAATCTGGTTCAAGTTTCCTGAGATTTGCAAGCCTTTTGGAAGATCTGGATTGGCTTTTGACCAATGCCTGTCTTAGCTGTTTTTAGGGTAAAGAGAAAACTATTTCAAACTTCTGCTAGTGTTTTGATTTTTATGTTTGCTTGAGTTCCCCCAAAATCCAAGTGAAAAAAAATTCTCTTAGGTTTCCAATAATCTCAGTTTCCAAGAACCTCTCTCTTTCCTTGTTGATGAGCAGGAAATATCTGATTGGTGTGTCTTCCCCATGAAGCAACACTACATTTGACTCTATATTGATGTGACAAAGCAAGAGAATAGGAAAAAAAAGTAATAATTAGAGCAGTACAAATTTCTCTAATAAAGTTAAAATCATGGGCATAGGAAACGTCTGAACTACTAGAATGCTAAGCAGCAAGTGCCTCATTTGTATTCCTGTCTTCAGAACAGGAGTTGCAGCTCCCTCTCATTCAATGCCCAGTCTGTCTTTCTAGTCACAGAGTAACTTCTGTGTTCCTTCTATCTTCCATCCTACAAAGACTCTGTGCGTAATTAACATTGAACAAATTTAACTACTGAGCAACTAAGTGCAGGTTTGCCATGCCTCACCCAAGTTGTACAAACATTTCTTAAGAGACTGGTCATGGCATGCTGTTCCTATCGCGTCAGGTGCAGCGCTCCTCCTCAGTGAGAGCCTGTGTAATAGGAAGGCTGTTTATCTGGGAGCTGGTGTGTTCCCCTCACTCCTCTAAGACTGAAATTTAGCTTAGCAAATAAGCTCCTTATCTACAAGAGTTTCTAAGTAGATTTTTGTAAATAATTTCAGTTCAGAGGTCAGTTATAGTAAATTTGGAACTGTTGATTTAAAGTGTAGTGGCTTCTTGTTACATTCCCACCAGTGCAGTTGTGAGTGACTGCTGGGAGGTCAGGAGTGCAATTAGTTTGATAAAAAGGTTTTTGATTTCTCAGGCTGACCATACTAGGGTCTTGGCCGTCCTCAGCATTAGGCCTACTATGTTTTGAGATGTGCATCCCGAAAATGAATGACAATATTAAATTTTTGAAGCATGACTGGTAAACTTGTTTGGGCTCAAATTTTCTCAAGTTTAAGTACTGGTAATGACAACCCCTGGTTTTTTTTGCAAAGAAAGTTGAGAGCTTATCTGAAACAAGTTGCTATAGGTATTATTATTCTCTACTTCTTTTTAGTGTCCACTAGGGTTATGTGGGAAGAAGAAAAAGAGATGGGCTTTATAGAATAAACTGAGGAAAAAAAATACATTGCTTGCAATCACCACCCAAATATTACAGGAGTAAACGAATAAACACCGCTTGCTGCTTTTATGCAGTGGGAATCCCCAGGGGGTGGAAATCTTATGATGCACTAGGGATCTTTTAGTAAATATAGATTCTGTAGCTCTGTAGAATTCTAGTCTCCAGATAAATTCCTAGAAAGGGATTAAAATGATGAGCATTTAGAACACTGTCTGAAAACAATTACAATTTAAAGAAAAACTGTGATGAGAAAAAGATCTTAGTGATAAAAATGCTAATGCTGTACCCTGAAAAAATCCTTCATCACAAGTGGAAAAAAAATTGAACTCCTGCAGTATTGCTAGCAATTGTCAATGAAACTTAGTCACTCCCTGTGAAAACGGATATGCTTCAACGTAATTTAAATTCTCGATTAACTGTTTTTTAACTAACTTTCCTCTTACTCCCTATTTTGTAATTTTTTCTCCTTTTATGGAGCACTGTAATACTCCCCATCTGCCTTTCATTTGCTTTTGTAAGATATTTTTTTTTAAATGCACCAAATTCTAGGAGGGGAAATTAGAAATCATGTAAGTTCAGTGAGGAAGCCACATTCATTAAAATCCACTCTGACTCAAGTGACCGAAACAATGTGCAATTTGTGGTATAAGTAAGTCAGAAGAGTTCCGTATGTCCTCGGTTCAGTCATCAAAGGTATAATTAACTCCCCTTTCTCCTAACAAAGTCTTAACACAACCATTTCAATAACTAAGAAATCTTTAAAAATATTACATTTTTAAAAAGATTTGGCTTTAAAAACTGTTTTGCTTGGATTTCCACTGAACCAACTGTGTTTCTGAGTATAAAAACAACACTGACTGCAACAGGTGGAACAAGTGAGATCAGATATTTTCAAGATAAAACTATTAGACTATATTGAAAGCTAAAAAAGAGAGTGCAGAATATGCCCTGCAAACAGCTTTTCTTGAAAGCACAACATTACAAGTTTAAAAGAAGAAGAACTTTTCCTACCTGTAGCTTTTGTGTGGATCAGGAAGTGCAGCTTTTTTCTGATTACAATCTTCCATGGCTTAGCTTGGCTTCTGCATTTGAATGTTAAATATGTAAGAATGCCTTGTTTAGCTTGGGAGTTTGCATGACCTCTTAATGAGACACTGCAGTTAGTGTCATTGGGTATTAAGGCATCATGTGACTAGAGATGAAAATAAAATCCTTTAAAGTTTGCATTTAATACTTACTAGAATCTGTAACCCTTTACCTGCAAGCTCGATGAAAACCCGATAGAACTCACTGTTTTCTGGTCAGGGTTAGAAAAGAAGAGGAAGAACATGTGCGAGGTAATTCCTTTTCCTCCAGGACAGTCGCTTACAACGACCACAACAAAGTCTGAGCCCGTCAGCGTATTATTGACATCGTTTGCATATTCTTAAAATTAAATCTCCCCACGTCACAAACAGCGCTGGAGGGATTTGGCAGAAAGTTGCCCTGTTACGTTTTGCCTAGCAGTGACATTTAATCCCCACTGTTTTGGGCGATGCTCTGAGGAGGAACTCCGCTCTAAGGTCTATTTGCAGGCATCACATTGCATTGTGTTTACCTGAGAAAGTTGCTGACTTTCCTGGACTCTTTTTGGTTTGCGTGTGGTGTTTCAAAAAATGATAAGAAAGATGTTCTGCTGCTACAATCCAGTGAGGAGAGTGTTCCCTGAGCAGGAGGAGAGATTTAGCTTAGGCAGTATCTGCAGGCAGCTGGGTCGGGTGTTTCCCAGCTGTAATCTTTAACGTGTATTGTTCTACCTGGAAACTGTAAAAAAAACCAAACAAACAAAAAACCAAAAACCAAACAAACCAACTAACAGATCAACTCCCGGAAAGAACTGGCACTAACATTGCGTCATCCAACTGCATGTGTCACAGCCGGGGGTCCACAGCAGCGCTAACGGAGCCTGCTCGATAGTACTTTGGAAATGTTCGACTAAATCCTTTGTGTTTGTGTTAAGCCTCACGGAAGCACTTAAGTGAGCTTCAGCTGCTGCAGGAGTAGGTGTGCTGTTCCCACCCTAAATAATGGTGGATTTGGGTTGCCTCCCTGCCTGACGGGGTTGGATCCTTGCCTTCCCGATATAAGGGATGTGCAGGAGTCCTGCTTGCCTTTCCCATAAGTATCCTCCTCAAATCCCACCTGGCCATTGGGCTGGGTTTGTCCTGCTCCGGGGGGCTCCGGAGGGGACTGTCAGACTGGTGTCACCAGTGGGCAGAGAGTCCCTGTGCCGTGCCGAGGAGCAGCGACTCAGCCGCGACACCTGGCTTCGGCATCCCCGGCGGAGTGCTCCCGGGGCTGAGGCACCGGCTGCTGGCAAACAAGCGAGTGAAAGCTGCTTTCTTTGGATGTGCTTATTTTAAGCAGAGAGCTATGTCATAATGTAAAGCCCAAATATTGTTTGCAATCTGTGAGCTAGTGAACTGCAAAGCTCTGCAGCACCTCTTTGATTTTTCTTTTTTTTTCTTCTTTTTTTTTTTTTTTTTTTTTTTTTTAATTCCTTCTAGCTTTTAGCGTTAGCTGAAAATGGACTTTGAGAGCTGGGAAATGTCTTATTACAAAACCTTCACTAAACTCTCCCAAAGACTCTCTGGTCAGTAAGTAAAGAATTGTCAGGCTAACACATCCCCAGGTTGTTAGAGGTGAGGGAGGTGCGAGATGCACACAGCCAGGGGCCACCTCTGCGGCACAGAGCCCGATGCTATGTGCAGACCTGCAGGCAGTGTGCGCTGCCTACCCGGCTTACAGCCCTGCCAGGCCCGAGCCAGCCCCCGCGGGCCAGCTCTGCGTCCGGTGGTCTTTTGCCATTACCCTTATAGTGGTTGGGCTGGTAGGCTGAGAAATGTCCCAGTTAAAAAGCTATGCTGTAGGCCAGGAGGCCACTGGAAGCGACCTTGGGGAGGCTGCCTTCCCCTTTCTCCTGATGCTTGGCCTCCTCATCAGACCCTTTTCAGGGCTACTATATTTTTGGCATTCCAAAACCATTTATTCTTGCAGTTTCTCAAACCCACATCGTGTTTCTGCAGTAATACTGAAGTTCTGCCCCAGCCCCTGCAGTCACGAGCATGCTGTGCTCCTATAGTACTGTTCCTGAAACATAATATTTTCTACAAATATGTGCAAATTGCTGTGATTTTTTTAGGCTGATAGTTTGGTCAGGTTTTCACAGACATGTCCTGCATGAAATGATCACTGGTCTCAGCAATCCATAGTCCTTGTTAAAAAACACAGGTGTGTCAACATTTTTTTCAAAGGAAAAATAGTTGAGACTTTCAGCCTGCAGAAATCCTCTTTTTCCTCTAATACAATTCCTGTACCTTTGTCAACTGTTTTGGCTGAGGTTTTCTGAAGAATATTCCTGCTGGGATAAAAGTCTGCCTTGAAAAATTGCAACCCAAAAGGCTGACTTTGTAACTCAGATCCTATTCTCAACCATGATCTTACAGCAGGAAGTGCCAGGCAATTTACTAACAGGCAATGGAATAATGGAGACAAACGGCAGCAAACTTTCCTGTTGCTTTTGGGATGTTCTGTTTTCATCTGTGCTATAGCATGTCTGGATTTTTGCTTCATCTCTTACCTTCCAAGCATGTGTATTTCACTTTAAATACGCTGAATAGATCTATTCTAGTCTAGAAGCTTTCTCTTGTGCACCAGAATGCATGTGGAATCAGATCTGTGGCATGAAAGCAGAGAGATTATTTTATTTATCTATCTCTGTTACATGCCACATAAAAGTAAGACCCGTGCTGCTGTGGCAATATTGTGTGGTGAAAACTGTGATGGTGGGAATATGTGAACATGCCTTAAATCTGCTTTGGTATATTCCCTGCTGAGGCTGGAGAGGGGACTGGTGTGCAGCCAAAAGGGCAGGCGCTGCAGGTGGAGAGCGTGCCGTGGCTGGGAACACATCAGGGCTTTGCTGAGTTGGGATGAAAGCTTCACCCACCCTGGCAAGTGGGAGCAGTGTGGGCTGATGGGGCAGTGGGGGTAGGGAGAAGACGTTGCTAGGGGCAGATTTTGACAGTCAGTTTGGGAACCACTTTTGATTTTAAGAGCACATTCTGCTGGACTGGGCATCTTGAGAGAACATTCCCTCACACACTTCTGGTTATTGGCTTGTCTTTTCAAGCTAATTTAGAACTGTAGCTGGTCCTCAGTAGTGAAACTCTCTTTTTCACGGAAGGATGGTGGTGCAAACTGCCTTTTCTGGAGAAGCACAAGATAAAATACCTTATCCCACCCTGGGAAAAATTCTAATGACTATTCCTTCAGCCTTCAACCTCCGTGTCAAAATGAGAATTGAGACTACGATTTAGACCCACACTGAAAGCATCACTTCAAGTCCTAAGTCAGGTTACTACCTCCAAAATGCAAGGAATGGTGTTCAGTGACCAGGCTGGAAAGGTAAACCAGGGGAAAAAAATGTAGCTCATTACTGTCCCTGCAGTGATGTGGTATTCCAAGAAGAGATATAAAGTAATGTCCTTAACAGGGTACAAGAAGTTTGAAGTAGGTCATATTTGTAGCATAAATGCTTGATAAGGATTCTTAATAACAAATCATTGACAACCAAAACTATCCAAAGGCCCTAGTCTGCATTTGGATGATTGCATAATAAATTTTATGGTTACATAAAAAATAGTGTGTGAAAAAATAAGATGTCTGGTTTTATAATTAGAAGAAATAATAGATTTCAGAAGTCTATCCTTTTGCAGTCTTAATATTTATGTTAAAACACATATTTTAAAATCCTTAATCAACAAACTAAAACAATGCAGATTGTTGCTAAAAACCTCATTGTTATAACACAAAGGACACATTTTATGATGCGTCATACAGACACACATAAGAAGTTTTTGACAGAGGGCAAAATCTCAGGATTTTAAGCTGATTTGGGTCTGAAATAGTCCCCCCTGCATATGAACACCTTTTTAGTGATGGATTTTTGCTTTAAATTCCCTTTGCTAGATGTTTCCACAGGTTTATGTACAGGACTTGAGTTTGCAGCACGAAGCAATCAGGGCTGGGGAACCACTGAAACCTGAATGCCTTCTGAATGCTTTTTCCAGGGTACATGTTAACTCACATTTTGATGTTATCTGGTAATAATGTGAAAAAAGTCGAATGGCCACAGGCTGTATGAAATGAACTCATGGGCCATGCATTCCCCAGCTGTGGTGTGAAGGAAATGACTGATAAAAATATTTTTTTCTATCTGACCTCTGGCTTACCTTTGTCTGCCAAAGAATTTCCGCCTAATTCCCCCCTTTAAAGCTTTCTTGCAGCTACAGCCTATTCCTAGAATTTTCTGTATCAGAAAGTATGGACCTCATCTGAGCCTGTTTACTGATGCACTTTAGACAAAGAATAAATGAAAGCTTTGTTCTAGATATGCAAACAGTGCTCCTTAAAAGAAAGTAAATTGCTCTCTTCCTGCATAGGGATAGAACAGCACTGGACATTTGGATGGCTCATTATTAGAGAAACTAGTTTGTTCCTGTATCACTGCATAGATGTACTTGGGGACAGATTTGTGAGGGGATACGGAGTGCTCACTCCTGCAGTAGCAAGTATTTAGACACTGAGCAGACTAATGCCATTCAGAAACCTGTGTCTGCTGCTTATGCTAAGAAAGCTGGAAAGCTGAATGAGATAGTTCATCTATTAAGACATATATAAAATAGGAGGAGGGACAGGACTTAAACAGCATCCTTCAATGAGATTAGGAATCCAATACTTGGCTGAAGGGGTTAAATGGATTAGGAGTCATGTTCATGTTTGTCCTTCTTATTGTTTTACAACTGAGAAAAACAGTAATGCTGCCCCACTCTTGCTGTCCTTAGAACATAAAAGATTAAGGTTCAAAGCAGGACAAGAACATCTATGCCTTTTTATATACAGCACCACTGCTTTCATGTGTCAGCCTATTGCTTTGACCAACTACAAGGCCTAAAATCCATTCCCTCTCTGACCTGAGATTAAGGAAAGACTGCTCTTACTTTTAGGCCAATCCTCTGTTTTGCTGGGGACCATCTCCTGCCCCAAGAAGCCGTGCCACTGTGCAGAAAATCACAAAGTTCACTGAGCCAGAAAACAAGAGGAGCAAGTCTGGGTACTCCATCGATAAGCTATTCAGCTGAGCTGGGACTAGCTGGGTTCTGGTAGTGCTTCCCAAAAAGGAAGAACATTTCTCCATTTCTGTGTTTTGCTTTGTTTCTATGTTATACTCCTTTACTATCTAAGGTTAGCTACTCTCCTGGCAGATACAAGATGTATTTTTACTCTTCCAAGATAATGAACTAACTTTCCAACACTATGCAGGTTATGCACAGGAGTTCGAGGCTGAAATGTGTGAGTCATGCCCAGTGTTTGAAAGACGGTGGAAGTTGCTTATCTTCAGGACAGGACCCCAGGAGGCATGGATCCCACAGCCCCTTCCTGTAGCTCTGAAGGGAAGTGGGATTCCAGGTGCTCCCTTCTTTCCTGAGCTTTCTACTGGGTAGGTTACACAAGCCCTCGTGTCTGTTGACTTGCATGCTGGCAATATGCAATCTAATCATAAGCAGCATCTAAGCATGGATTTTTTGCTGAATTTCATGGGTTTTTGAATGCTTGATTTAGTTAACTGAAGTGAGAAAAATACTGGAATTTTTCCTTAGGAATAGAGACTTTAAAAATGATTTAAATACAGGCTAATGGGAGCTGCAAATGCCTTCTATCCCTCTGCCAGAGTGAAATTTCCTTAAAATTAAAGGCCACATACAAGTCTGTTTCCTTAGTTTATTAGTACAAACAATGCATACACAAGACTGTATATTGTTTGAAGACTGCAATAGATTTCTAATTTAACAACTCTGTAACAAAATTTAACTAAATTTGACATTTATGAAAATATAAATCTCTGATTGGGTAGGTTTTCCCAACAATACAAAGTTTACATAAAAACATTCAATATGATCTATTAGTTGCAAACAAGTTAGGAAAAATCATTCAAGTCACTTAATATACTAGGTTGGCTTGTACATAGAACATTCACACACTACATTAAGTTCTAGCTTAGCATTCATTTCTTGGAAATTTGTGGCATGGAGTACTGATTTTAAAAATAAAATTGTTTTGTTTAAATAATTTGAAAAAATTTCCACAGGTGTGCCAACTTTTAAGATATGTAAGGAAGGAAAAATCTTTTCAGATGTTGTCCAGTATTTTTTTTTTTATTTGGGCAAAATGTAATTTTTTTTTAGAGTATTTGCCATTATTTCGCTATTTCTGCCTTGAAACTGGAAAAACTGTACAAAAGGCTCAGAACAGTTCTAAAGCAGAAAGCTTGTAAGAATTAAGAAAAAACCATTACAAATTGGACCAGTAGAGAATCTTTGGACAGCCTTTACATTTAGTGGAGTATTTCAGCACATATACAAGCAGTCCCAGAGTGTTTGGTCATCTGATCTGTATTTATCATGGGAAAGAACAGAAATTATAGTAAGGCAAATGTTATCAAGATTAATACATGGCATGTCTGAAAACTTTCTATTAGGATTATTTTGGGGACATAGGAGGTACTTTAGACTTTCGTACAACAAAATGGATAGCAATCTTTTAACATAGAGAAATTAATGTGTTTAACTTAATCTGTAACGCCCTTTCTCTTTGAAAAAGTTTTCATTACAACCTGTACGAATACACACTGTGAAGACGAAAAAATTCCCCAAACCAAAAATAAAACCCCAAACCCTATATTCCTTTTATGCCTAGGTTTTTATCATTTCTATCACAATACAGAAACCTGACATCCCTGCATGCAATTAAAAAAAAAATAATCTTTCAGTCCATTCATTGAGGTGAACAAATACTTATCAGCTCACATGATGACATGTTTGCAGCTGACTGATACCTTTTCCTTGCAACCCAAAGATTAATCCCAATTTAAAAAAAAAAAAAAAGTAGGTATTTTTTAAAATGCTGATGGAATGTATCAAGTGTTCCAGGTTGGCAGGTGACATCTTGTCATTGCACCATCAAGCAGAAAAACACATTTTTGCAAGTGGGTATAAAGTTGACTGTTAGCTATAGACCCATCTAGGCCACTTAATATATGAAATAGCGGTCTGCCTCTTCTCACCAATCATGTGGAGCTTTAGTTCTTGTTAAAACAGTTTGTCAATCCCAGATAAGATCACCTAACTTCTGTAATAGCATAACAATTTTGATAGTATTGCTAGAAATTTTTAATCAAGGCCCTGGTGAAATCCTAGACTGACCCTTGTATTCTGAAATTTAAAAAACCCTGCAGCCCATTTGCTTTATGTTTGCTTTTTTGATTACACAAATGTAAGAATATTTGTCGAGGAAAAAACAGCTGGTCTGCCCTCTGCTGTTTCTGTTTGTCTTCCAAGAAACACACTGATTTTTACATGAATTCAGAAGACAATCTATGCATGTATACTATCACTCAGATAAGCTAGTCCAGAGGTTTACTTAGTTGTCAGCGGCAAAACTGTGTCCTCTGCAATCTATGGCTGAGCACACTTTCTCATAACAATAGTTGTGTTTTTTGGTTGGTGTTGCTTCACTCACCTCAGGCTCTGTAACTGTAATAGGGCTATCCCTTGCAAATACTTCCGTTGATTCCCTCCAAATGCAGTCTGCAGTCACTTTGAAGCTATAATTGTGACATTTTGGCCTAATCACTTGTGTTGTGTTGTTGAAAATCTGACGGCTGTTTGAAGTAGCAATTTTGATTTTCAATGCAGCATCGACTCGATCCACTACAGTGTAAGTACCTATACTTCCATCATCAAATCCAATAATAATATTTAAATGTCTCTGTGAGAGTGCAAGAAAAGTGGGAGTTTTATAAAGAGAACAGGCACCGATGTTTTTGCCATCCGCTAGCCTCATTACTATTAAACTAGAGACCGCGCCATTGTCATCATCTTCTTCACTGCGGAAACAGATGTACACAAGATAGCGGCCATCCCGAGACAGCCTCTGCCGCCAGATGACACCTGGACCGTGAACCACACGAAGTTTTCCACTGTATAAATCAAGCACATTGATGTTCTCATCACCACGGGTTATAATTCCTAGCTTCCCATTTGGGGACATTTCAAAGTCTTCCAGATTTTTTAAGAAATTGGTAGGCAATTGCACGCGCTTGCAGATGACTTCCTCTGTTAGGCTCCAGATGTTCACAGTTTCAGTAGATGTTATAAATACTATAATATCTGGGCAGTCTGGTATCAGTTTAATATCCACAATGCTTGCACCATCATCACAGCAAAACTTCTTGGTTATACTGCCTGTCCAGAGACTCACTGCCAACACTTTGTTCTTCGCCATTCCGACTACAAATGTATTTGCAGTTGTTATAAACGCATTCTGTAAGGCAACTAAAATATTGCAAACCCTGTGTCCTGTAGCCAGTCGCCAAACTCTGGATGCATTTTGCTCACAGAGAGAGACTACAAATTGATCGTTATGAGTAATCATTAGCTCTGAGATTTTTTGTCCATTAATGCGAAAGATATTTTCGCCACTGACAGTGTGCCATACATACTGGCTGCATTTATCATCTGATGTAACCATCATCTCTCCAGAAGAGGTCAGCACACAGTTTTCAACAATACCTTCGTGCTTGAACACGGCTTCAATAAATCCAGTGCTGAAGTTCCACTTATGGACAGAATCTGATCCATCCAATGTGTATATTAATTCACCTCTGGCTGGCAACACCAGTCTCTGGATAGGCTTGCCAGATTTGTCAATATTGGACATAGCAGTTATGATGTCTATATCCCAAATAGAAAGGACACCACTGGTGGATAAGGATAGCAGCATGTTATGATGATTTGATTTAATTAGCCTGACTATAGTTCCTGAGATTTCCTGTAAGCTTGCCATACACTGTCCCGTATCTCTTCTCCAAACAAAAATGGCTGAGGTATTTTCCATTGAAGCAATTATACAGTTGCCATTTTTGGACAACACAGCAGATATAAAGCGCTCATTGTGTTTAGCTCTAAACTTTTCAGCCACCTTCCACACATGAGTGTCAAGAAGTTCAATGCTGAGAGCCTTACAAATTAAAATTGCACTTTGGTCTTCAGAAAGCTCTATGCTGACAACTTCGCTGTCTTCTCTCCTGCAGTCAAAGTCATCTGTAAGCTGGGGATTTGCAATTTCCTCCGTATTCCAAACAGAGAGGCTACCCTCGTTGTCCACCATCACCATTTCTTGGGCTGTGTCCAGAATGAGAAGGAATTTCACAAATCCACCAGAAAATTCAGAGGTCACGGTGGCCAACTTCTCTCCACTGCCCAAGTGAAAAATGGTTGCGGTGTTCAAATGCTGTCCGCAGAATGCATAAACTCCGTCTGGAGAACACTGCACGCAGGTGACTTCGTACCAGCAGTGGAAGTGATAGAGAGGCCAACCATAAAGCAGATCTATTACAGTAACGTCTTTGCTGGCCTCCAGCCAAGCAAGCGCATGTTTGACTGATAACGTAAATCCATTTATAAAACTGGAGCCCCCCCCAATTCCACAATGTTTTGACCCCTTAATTTCTACCTCAGACAGAAGACAGGAATTTATGTTATCATATATCAAAAGAGTGTTTTTTGTTGTAGCCACTACAAGATACTTTTCATCACTAGTAAGCTTCATTCCTAGGATAACTGATGGAGCTGTTGTAATCTGCCTTAGTAACTGGCGGGTCTCTACATCCCAAGTGCTGATGGAGCCATTTTCTAAAGCAGCAATAATTGTGCTGGGATTAAAAGTAGGCAAAATCTCAGTGACGTGCATGCAGCTGGATGACAGCGGCAGGCGCTCGGGGCTGTAAGTCACATCCATGGAGGAATGCAAAGGTACAATAGAGCAGTACTTGGGTCCGTCCTTGTCACATTCTATGAGAAGATGTCTGAGTTTGGGCAATGAACTTACCACTGGGAGAAGCCTCTGCTGCAATTCAGCGGAGAGTGAACCTGGGTATTTTACTACTTTGAACTTTATACTGCGGAGGGTACTGGCCAGAAATTTCAGCTCCTTTTCCTGTGAGTAGGTATAAGCCAGTTCTATGTCAGAAAGTGCTTTATCAAACTGCCCTATTCTAATCATGGTGTACAGCCAGCTGAAGTTCATAATGACTCCGTACAGAAGATCATCTGTTCTTCCACATCTTGTCAAGTGATGAATAAGCTCTGTCATTTTTCTGTGATTGATAAAAAAGATATCAGGCTCTAATGGATTACACTGAAAGACCCATGGCTGGTCAGGTGCCTGCCTGTCAAAAGCAGTCTGATCTGTGCAGTGCTTTTCATCCTCATTCATGCCTCTACTGTCATGGTCAGGACAACCATTCAGATATTGGTCATTGCTGTAAAAAGGTTTTCTTCGCCCACCTGACCAAACACCAAGGAAATACTCTGCCATGACTGTATGCATTTCATGTAAATCTTCTTCATTGTGCAGGTACAATTTCTGGGCAATCAGTTGCAAGTGCCTATTTGCCCAAAGAAGCAGCGTTACATTTTTCACCTGTCGCTCTATCAAGTACCCCTGTAAGCCCTCCTTAAGCCTTGCAATGTATATATATGGAATTCTCAGTGGGTTACTTTCTCTGACACTCTCACTCAGTTCGTACATAACACTGTTGTCAAGGGCTAAAATATCTTCCAGTTCCATTTCACTCAGGCCAGATTTGGACATAGTGATGTAGCCAAGTGCTCTTGACAATAGTCTTGATCCACATTTGTTTTCCAGTGACCAAAACAACTGCTCTATGCTTTCATGGACAGTGACACAGAGGGAGGACTCATCCACATCTTTGTGAGATCTCCAGTTCCTGACCTCTCTGAAGGTTAAGTTCACAAACATAGGCAGTGTGCACTTGGAGAATGCTTCATTGACATAGATTTGTTGCCCTGATGTTACTTTTCTTTTAACTCTCAGCAGCTGATGTTTCAGTACTTGGCTACACATCTTTCTGTCCCTTGCAGTCAATTCAATGTAGTTGTCTTCTTCATGAATAAGGCACCTCAGTTTTTGCAGGATCCCATGCTTGTTTGGCAGTGTTGACAAAATTATCCTTACTGAACGGGGAAGGTGAATGGGAAGCCACCAGAGCTTCCTACCATCGTCACTATCTGTTAGCTGTTCTAGGGCATCGAATATTATCACCAGCGGCCTGTGGAACGAAGACTCGTTCAAGAGATTGATGAACAAGTCCCGAAGGTCATGTATCTTTTTTGGGTAACTTTGTACGAGGCAGCGATAGTTGACTGCTAATTGTTCACAAGTGCTTTGAAGTATATTCTTCAGATCTGTACTTGTTTCGGTGGATCCCAAAAACCTTATAACTACCACAGGGTCAGAATCTGGTCCCATCTCTTCTTGCAACCAGGAATAGGACTAGAATATAGAGCATAATTTAGTTAATATCTAAATGAAGCACAGTAAGCAAGTTTATAAATAGTGATTGCCTATATGTAAATTAACATTTTAAAATGTTACTGGTTGAATGGAAATGCTTTCACTGGCAGAGTTCAAGGGTGGTTTGATTCATGTGCACTGAATGAAATCATATCATATGTCATCTTTGTTTAGCACAAGTAATATCCCAAAACACTAAGACCCAGATCCATAAAACAGCTTATGTCTAACAGGACATGAGCAGAATGTAGTCCATAAATCCCAGGGTACTCTTTTTCTCTGTATCTCACTTCTGAAAGTCAATAGGTAGATTCTCTTATTAATAAACTTCCTTAGACACTAACCAATGTCATCCTTGTCCAGGCAGACCATCTTGCCACCTAAACTTGTTTAACATTGATTCCCAACTGAGTATAAATGCATGCCCTGATGGTTTTGGAGGGCAGAGAGCAGAGTACAGATTGCCCTTTATTAGCAAGTTACCTTGATTTCTGGACCACATAACTACGTCCTATCTTGGTGTGCCTGCAACTTTTGCGCTTACACACTGCCATAAGGGGTGAGAAGTATCTCTTGCTGGTTTTTTGGTTAGCATACTCTAAGCAAGTGATGAATGTGGCTATAAGTCACCTCTGGGCAGGCTAACGCACTCAGTTCTCTTACTTGCTAAGTCTTGTCACCTCACTTTATTACCAAATTTTTAAAAGAAAAGCATAACTAGTCTCTCTAGGTTAACTTATGAACTCAGATCTGAAATGAGATCTTGAGTTGCAAATCCCAATTTCATATATGGAACTAATGTGAATCTATAGGAAGTTACATTTGGGAAGGATGCAGGATTTTAAACATTATTGTTCCCCTCTCCATTTCCTTCTGGCTGATTTGGCTGTTTCCCAGCCCACTGTGCTAAATTCTCTGAGCACCCTGCAAGGAACTCGAAGTTGTGACTCCCAGCTGGAGAATTAGGCTTAGAGGTGCCACCTTGGTCTTTTTCTGCATCTGGTCCTGCCTTGCACAAAGTGTTTCACTCATCTCCCTGGAGTACTCAGCTCAATGACTTAAACAGCATATGTCAAATAAATTAGTATAGGTGTATTTGCAGGTTATTACAGACAGATTTGTAGCAAGTGTATTTGTAGCAAGTGTATCAGACTAATTCCAGAGTTATTTCTAATGAGAACATAAGATGGCATGACTTGGAAAGACATGTTGTATTTATGAATAAGACTAAAAACAGCATACGATGTTTAGATGGTTCCAGATTCATAGGACCTCAGTGGAACAAGAGGGAAAGAGATTCTTCTAAAATACGTGGTGTTAATTCAGAAATATATTGGTTCCTATTAGGTTTTTAAGAGCTCTGATAAAGTATTCTTGTTTTGACTAAGCACATGATACAGAAACAGTTATTATTGAAAGGTAAGTCTTTTTCTGAATATGTGTATATTAATATGCAGAATATACTTTTTATTATTCGTATTTTATATATTGAGGGCTGATACCAGATCTGTTGATAAAACTGAGTTGGCCCTTACACGCTAATGCTCCTAACATCAACATATTATGTAAAGTATTTATTTACCTTCTTTGCCACTTCAGCTAATAAAAGAGTTTTCCCTGTGCACGGTCCTCCGTATATGATAAGAGGGTTAATGTGTCCTGTTTTGCTAGGTAGAACGTACTTGTGAACTATGTTTAATGCCTCACATCTATATTCATAAAAAGTGGAATACGTTTTACATAGCGATGAGTGTTGAAGGACTTCATCGTACAGCAAGTCTGTCTCGGTGTCAAAATTCTGCTGCACTGTTGCTTGGATTATATCAATCATGTCTTCATAGAACTGTTTGCCAAGTCCTTCGATGTAATGGTTCTCCACTTCTTGGGAGTAGCCCAGTTTCATGTCACAGTGAGTGACGGACGTGTACACTCTCAGATTGGACGATGCGACGATGGTAGGAATGAATTCATCCCTGAGCTTGATTAGTTTCTCATGGGCTTCGGGGTCTCGTAGAAACTTCCCAGCTGAATGTACCACGTCCATGTATTTTCCCATCTCTGGAATTTTAACGAAACGCTCAATATTGGCAATTTTCCGAATGTAGCAAACACACTTCTTTAGGAAAGCTGGTGTTTGTTTACCCAAGGCAAAATCAAGTTCATCTTCAATAGCTGAGGATTAAAAGAGACACAGAGACTCTGTTACCATTTCTTTATAAACAGTTCAAGAACATCCCCCACCCCCAACCCCAGACTCTTAAATGATCACATCTGTCTTCTGAAAAAAAAAAAAAAAAAAAAAAAAAGCACAGAGAAATTGCTGAGTGCTTTTGTATGGGTCTAGGTCTCAAGCAAGCGCAATGAACATTTTTTTCCTCTTCAATTATATGAGAAATGCCAACAGAAATATGTGTTTGAGTTTGTGGAAAGGTTGATAGAAAAGATAATAAATGAATATATAGAAATAGTCTGAACTTTACCAGAGGAAAGATATCTCTTTGCTTGGCTGTGTTTCATTTTTCCTTTCTCATACAGCAATTTCACAGCAGTCTTAAAAATCTTCTTAATCTCTTCTGAAATATCTTGCCATTTGTTCTCATTCATAGAGCTTGAAGAAGAGTCCATCTTTTAAAAATACCCATAGTTAAACAGCAGCTGTAATACACACATCTACAACTTCAGAAAGTACAAGTCTAATATTCAAGGTCATAAATAACATGGTAACAGAGAAAGACATACGCTTAAAAAGAAGTAAGAATTCAACTTTTTATACTGCAGATAATCATAATATATTCCATTTTAGAATTATAAAAGTTATCTACTTTGAGTATTTTCTGCATTCCTACTGGAGGCAGCTAATGCAATATTTAGTAAACCAGCAGTAACCTGATAAAATTACGACTCCCTTAATGAGAAGCAATAATAATAATAATTATTATTATTTAAACTTGTATCTCAAAACTGAAAATTAGGTTCCTGTTACCTGTAATTAAGCACCTCGTATTAGCTACCATATTTGAAAAATATGGGATTATATCTGACATCACTTTCATTCATTCATTCATTGCTATAGTAACAGTAATCTTACTGTCACCAGAGATGGACTCTAATACAAATTCACTAATCCTTTCAGATGGCATTTTGGAGATGCCACGATGGAGGCTTCTCTAAGGCAGCTTGTAGTCACTGCTGCATTTCTTACTGCAGGTGAAATGTTTAAGGGGTCTTTGGTTTTCCTGGAGGGTGTAATAGGAAAAAAACCAGTCTCCAGGAGAAGCTCCCTAGCAACTCTTTCTTGATGCATTCAGACCTCTGTATCTTTTATTACTTTCTGTAAGGTTATGAGATATAACTCTATGTCAGCATTAAGTTATGAGCACCTTTTTACTAACTCCTGTGTATCAGTAGCTTGAGGAAAGGTACAAAGTTTTAATAACAACAAAAGCAAGCTTTATTCAAAGAGACACTGTGGGCATAAGGAAAACAATGCAAAGTTACAAAATTTGCTTTTTCCCTTGTGATCAGTACTTCAGTATTAGCCATATTATACTGTCTTCAAGTTACTAAAACTCCTTCCATTACTATGTTTTTCATGTTTTCAGTGTTTTTTCATGCAACAGAGAAAACATTCTGCTACACGATAAGTGAGTGCGGGATAATGGTTTAGTTTAATTTTCTTGTACAGTACAGTATGCACTGAAAATGAAGTGAATATTCTGTAAAGAACTTCATCTGTTATGCAGTGAAATCTGCCCTTGGGTATACAGGATGTGTAGGAGGGTAGAACTGAGTGCTTGGTAATATACAGTTTTTATTGTCATCAATTAAAGACAAATGCCTGTTGTAAAAAATTATAATTAACAGTTTAAAAAATATCTTCTGTTAGAATATTGAAAATCCTGAAAGGAGGTTGTAGCGAGGTGGGTGTTGGTCTCTTCTTCCAAGCAATGTGCCATAGAACAAGAGGAAATGGCTTCAAGTTGCACCAAGGGAGGTTTAGATTGGATATTAGGAAAAACTTCTTCACCAAAAGGTTCCTAAGCATTGGAACAGGCTGCCCAGGGAGTGGTTGAGTCATCATCCCTGGAGATATTTAAAAGACCTGTAGATGTCCTGCTGAGGGACACGGTTTAGAGGTGGACTTGGCAGTGCTGGGTTTATGGTTGGAGTCAATGATCTTAAAGGTCTTTTTGAACTAGAATGATTCTATGATTCTAGCACAGTTAATAAGTTAAATGTACGAGATCTGACTCAGGACAGCACTAAGCACTTGTTTGACTGTTAAAGAGCTTTCTTGTATGGAGATAGAAGGGAAAATGTATATTTCCTCTGCAAATCCTGTTCATTGATATCTAGCAAAAGCTCAGTACCAGGGCAGGACGCTCTCCCTATTCCAATGTCAGGGAAAGGAAGAAAAATCTGTACAACTGTCCTACTAGCCCCAACAGGTCATGAATGACTACAATCCACTTGCTATAGCTGTTACCTGAGAGTGCATCGAGGCAGGAGTCATGCATGACCTGTTGTGTTCCTTGGTGTTTCTCAGCTGTTCCCTTCACCATGTATGGGAAAGGAGCATCCCAGCACCAGCTGCTCAGGTGTGGACAGGGCTGTAGAAGCTAATGCAGAGACAGCCCCAAATGCCTGGCCCTGGGGACTGCCCGCCACTGTAACTGATAGAGGGGAATTCTGTAAGGAGGTGACTATGACTTACTGTATTCTGGTAGTTCTTCAGCATTTCAGACTTCGGTCTGAGGTAATACGCTGGTGGCACCGCATTCTCATCCCTGCAGTACCACTCTTCTAAAATCCTTGTCTCTAGCTTGGCCTCCACAGCAGCATCCAGGATCATTTCAAATTCTGCTGACTCAACTTCCCCTGGAATTCGGATGTTCCCATACTTCTCTCCCAATAGGCCCTGTGTATTTGCAGAAAAGTGGGGATTACATTTTTCTTTTTAGTTATGCAAAAAATAAAGGTAGTAATAGTTTAATGACTTTGAAATTACTAGGAAGGGAAACGGATACAGTGTAAGATTAATTACTATACTGAGCTGCATCCTACTATGATGACTTGATAAAATTTCAAGTAGATGCATTGTCTTTCTTAATATCAACTAGTAATAAAAATACAAAGGCATTCAAAAGCAGAAATTAAAAAATACCAAATATACTTTCTTAGCACAGTATCAACTCGTGTACTCTTGATTCCAATTTGTCACAGGTTGACATTAAGCTCACATGCAAAAATGAATGTGGAAATCCTTTTCTCTGGACTCAGGATAAAGATGCATCTCTGGATTCTTTACCTCTTGGCTTTATTCATTGTCTCCACAATAATGGAACAGAGATTTTATATTCTGTTTAATGAAAATTCACACGATGTTATGTATAGCTCATATTGGTATTATTAAAAATGTGGCTTACACCAGCAATACCTAGGATCAATGTTGCAGAACAACAAGCTGCTTTGCTGTCTCATATTCCCTTGTTGCAAAAATGTTCAATGTCTTTGCCCCTTTAGCTGTCCATGAATGAACAGTGGGGCAAGGGAAACAGTTTTGATCAAATACCAAATAGAAAGATAAATTTTAGTACTTAAATGCACATATTTGGTATATAGGCAAAGGTTGGTGGCAGTCAGTTCTTAAACTGTGGCACAGGAGATTTTTCACCTTCAAAGGTGAGGATTAAAACATTGGTTGTGATGCTCTGAATAAATTTTTAAAAATTCATCTCTATAGTTTGCTGTCCATAAAGATTTTATTTAAAAAAAAATGGGAAAAACTTTATAGATTATAGAGTTGCAGGATGTTCCTGCATTATTTTGACAAAATTTTTCAAATTTGCAATAATCAGCTTAATTCTACACTCAAATCTTGGTCCACTGAAGTCAGTGACAACTCTCACTTCCTTTAAAGTAGGATTTTTTATTCCTTTCCTCATTTAAATGTATTCAGTAAAGATTTTGAGTTAATGAGAAGCAATACTTAATGTGGAGGGGAACCAATGGTATCAGCATCTTGATTTGAACCAGAAAGATCTCTTAGTAATGTTAATGCAAATACAGTATTACCATAAAAATGTAAATTACCTTATTTGTAAATAATAAAAATCTAAATATTCATTATATTTGAAGCACTCGTCATAATGAGAAGATGTTTTAAACTTCTCCAGCTGTAACTGAACCCTGAAAATCAGTAACTGATGACGATGAAGCCTGCTTCACTGATTATAAAAGTGTGAAGCTGCAGACCCCTTTTCTGAATGCAGTTGTGTTGGCAGAAGGTACTCAAGTGGCTCATCACGCTAGATGCTATAGCCTCAGAGCAGAGACGTTGGAGCAGTGCACGTGAACACTTCCTAACCTTTTTCAGGCAAAACCACCTCAGTTAGCTCAGGCCACAGTTCACATTGTGTGAGCTAACCTGGCAGGTCCCTGGAGCAGATTAGGAAGAGCTCACATGAACTCCAGTGCTGCCTCTGATGGAGAGCAGTTGGCACTCCTCCCACAGAGGAGTAGTGACAAAGAGCTGATGGACAGGAACAAGTCAATGTCCGCTGCTTAGGAGAAAGGAAGGAATGCAGGAATAGTGATAGTTCATATAGTCCAGTTTTCAGTCTCTGACAAGTCCCAGCACCCAAGTCCTCAGGAAGCTGCTCCAATAGAGAGGCATTAGGGGAAAGATGTTTGTCTGGCTGCCCATTCATATCTCACAGTAGCTTCATTCAGGGAGCTTCATTCATCAAGGAGTCAGGAGAAAGGAACAAATGTGTTCAGTAATTAGAATTAAGTAATAATAATTTTAATGAAATGATCCAGTATTTTTATTACATGAATTTATTTTTTCTATGATAATTCTAACTAGTAGCTCCCCTCATAGAGAGCGCTACGTTGCTTCAAATAATGAAATAACTGGGGAAAATGTCTCAGTTTTTACTGTTCTGATCAATTCATAGAGCCCTATAATTTTGGAATTCTGAAGCTGCAGAGGTTAAACAAAATATAATATTATTTTCCTTCTTTATTAAAGTGAGGCTAATAACTTTTATCATGCTGAATTGCAAGCCTTTGCACATTCAGATTGATGTAGAAATCTCGTAAATTTCTCTCAGAGGAGCTTTGCTATGCAAATTTTGCAATGACCTTGTATAGCGATTATTAGTTGAAATTCATTAGGCTACACTTTTTCTGAATTTAAGTCCAGTGGATTCAACAGACGCTTGCCCAAGCACAGATCAGTAGCTGGGCCCTTCATTAACTGTACTAAAATGTCAACATGAAAATGGCAGGGTTTAATGTACTGCGTTTAATCAACTAAATTTGTTTTGGAATTATTCTGTGTACTCTTCTGCTTCTCTGGTACAGTTTATGCTGCTCTCTCTCCACTCTACTATAGGTAAATAACAAAAGACAGTACTTTAAAAATGAAAGATGGGTTTTTTTTTTTCTGGTATCTTATCTGTCATTGCAACAGACATTATGTAAATAATCCTGTATTAGGGATCATCCTCCTGGCTACTAGAGCAAAACACAGTAAAAAAGAACTTTGATGTGACCAGGATACTAGAATCACTGTAGATGACTCTATCACAAGCTTCTAAATAAAACGGAGGCCTATTCAAATTCAAATACTATTTAAAAGCCTTCACATTTTTTTAAATCAAATGTTAAACAATAGAGGACATACATTTATCATGGTGTACCTTGGTGCTATAGTTGGCATTGCTAATATTTTGCTAGAAGTCTATCATTACTTGAAGGAGGGAAGAATACACATACATAGAAGAGGAATCACACAGCCAAAAGTGTCCTCCATTATGGATGGGCATCCATGAAGCTTAATAAACAACAAAATAAGCCTTGTATCATTTTGCTTTCACATATTTCTCCTCTTGTTTCGTTGTGGTTTATGTAAAAGTTTTAAGGTTAGTCTTAAAAGATGACATGTCTATAGTGCTAGGAAGAAAAGGAATGAGGAAGTGTGGAGGAAAGAGAAGTCTGAGCGAATATACATTGCACTGCAAGGTGAAAACTAAGTCAAGCTTGTTATTGTAAACATCTAGTGTTTAGGAGAGCCTGGAGCTAACAGGATAGGGTTAATTTTCTTTTTAGTAGCTAGAAAGCACTGTGTTTTGGTTTCAGTGAGGGTTGTTATGAGAACAATGTTGATAACTACAAGGACACTGTGCTTGGGCAGTTTCCAAGAAGAGAGGACTGGAAGTGGGGAGTGGAGGAGAAAAGTGTAGCAGTTAGTAAAACCCAGAATTGACAGTTGGCTATGCCAGTAAGATCTTTCAGATCATATTACATCATGTTTGGTATATTAACTGGGATTGACCAGAAAGGAGGGGATTCTCTTGGGAATTGCTCGGGCTTGTTTTTCTGGGATTGCGATTTTGGTTTCGGGGTTCCTTTTTGCTCCTCTGGGATCGTTATCAGTGGGTGGTGAGCAATTGTACTCTGCATCACTCATATATATAGAGCTGTTATCATTATTACCCTTATTATTCTTTAAATTTTATTTTACTCTAATTATTAAATTGTTCTTATCTCAACCCACAAGTCTCCTCACCTTTACCCCTCCAATTCTCTCCCCGATTCCCTGGGTGGCAGAGGAAGGGGGCAGGGGGAGGGCTGCGAGTGGCTGCGTCTTGTTTGGCTGCCAGCAAAGTTAAACTGTCACAAGTAGAAAAATCTTCGTGGAGTCATTCCTGTGCTTTCTGCTAGCTCCAGATTAGTCTCAATCTACAGCCCTGTTTCACTGGCATTTGACACAACTTCTTTTCATTTTTCTGGAGGGGACAAAAATAACTGACACTGTTTTTCTAAAGGACTGTGATAGGACACCCCAATGCTGGCAGCAGGAGGCGTGCTGAATAAGTGCAGCTGTTCTCTCCTGAGAGACCGATGCTTGAATGCTGAGTTACATCACATAAACACACCAGGTTCCTGGGGAACAATTCTTCACCTAAATATGCCTTCCTCAGATGCACTGCATGTTTTCCATTAATAGTGGTCACTAGTTAAAAAACCAAACAAACAAACAAAACCCCCCCAAACCAACCAACAAACCTAAGGACTATAAACAGACCATGTGTTTGCTGGACCCTTAATAAACTATTTGTTTGTAAGGCTACATGACAGCCTTAGGATGGGTACATTGCATGCACAGGCTGTGGAAACTACATCTTCTCATGTTTAGACACAGAGGTGAGATTTGGAGGTATCTCCTTCTAGCTGGTACCAGGGAATAGCCACCTCCCCTCCATTCTTTTAGTGTCATTATGGTTACATTTGTATCTGGCTGTATAAGTGTAGTCTATCAGAGTACCACAAAAACACTCAAACCTTTAGAGGTTTAAATGAGAAGGTCTAAATTGCACTTTCACTCCAGGAGCTTCAGTGCCTGAACTGCATCCAGACAGATGCAGCAGCCTGGAAATATCTGCCCCCCTCTCCATATTCCCTATATGTTCAAGTAAATGCAAATTTCTTCATAGAAAAATGAAAAAAAATGAAGCAACAGCACTGAAAGGAAATATAATTTCTTACAATCTTAATGTTTTTTCATACTAAGTCTCCAAATAAGAATACTGTTATTTCAGAGCTTTATGAAAAATATCACATTACAGTACTGTACTGTAACCTAAAACTTCACTTTGTGGTAACAACATTGCAGCATTTTGATGGTTATTATAGGAAATTGTTTTTAAAGGGAACATTAATGTTTACACTATGTTCAGTACCAAAAGACAGTTTATATGCAGACTTGTGAATCAAAATCTCCCACCTGATGAGTCATTTTCCTTTAATCGTAAAACAACAAATTAAAGATTCATTAGATTGAAAGTGATTGAACTGTTTTAAGCTACCAGGCTGGCAAACATGTATAAAACCCTCAGCAACCAACTGTATCTAACAAAACTTTATAGAATTAACACAGAGCAACCTCAGCAGTAGTCTTGTTAGCTCTGTCGAGCCTGAGGCTGAAGTTACTATTAAATGAAGATTAAAAACTTACTGTTTAGATCCAGATAGGAAGTATTCTTCCCTCTGATCTTCTTGGTGTGGAAATATATTAAAATTATAGGCACAGTCACAACAATGACCAAAAGGAGGAAATTAACCAGATATAGATTTGATCTTGATATGATATGTAGATTCATAGTGCATCTCATGTAATTAGTTCAGCCATCATCACTAAAATGTTCATGAACCCTAATACCATACCTTTTATTAATAGAGAACAAGTTGAAATTTTAGATATATTTAATTCCAAGTAAGATACTTAGTGGTAATTTTAATAAAAATAAACTGTCAAATAACAGCAAGTTATATTAGTTAGTGATTGGTTTCATTAATATTTTTAAGTACGTTAACATCTGCAAACCAATTTGAAAAGTCAGATTTGTATGTTTTGTGAAGTGATTTTAGATACTTGTCAACTTAAGAGCAACATTTTTTTGCTGTTTTGCCAACACAGAAAGCTTCAGATTAATTGAAAATACAGTTTTGTAGCTGGTGAATGATCTGATCCAATGAACTCTTGCTGGGCTTCATGGGATCAGTCCTACCACTTCTGCTTAATGGTGTTTGTGAAGTTCCACATATGACAGTGAAGCACATACATATGTCTTCTCTGCCTTTTCTCAGAGCAGTCCTAGATTGCCAACTTTTGGAAGAATAAGCATCAAGAAATCATCTTTGAAGGAATTAAATCTAACCACAATTAATTTTTTAACCTAAGCTCCTTTTAAATTATTTGTTTTTGCAAGATCTGTGAGGGATTAGGAAGTATTACGGTCCCCATTCAACACAGGGAGTAGGTGCAGGGAATTAAGCCTGGGCAGGGATTCAGAGCTGTGACAGGTATGCAGTGGTTAGTTGTAACTCGGTAGTGGAAGTAATTGTTCCTAATTCTCAGCCCTGTCCTTCTTACAGAAACTACTCAACTACTAAAGGAGGAAAGCCTTGGCCACTCATGAATTAGGTCTTGAGTGACTCACATTTCAGCCTGCTAAATTAATGTAAGCTTAAACTGAGATCACTTATTCAAAGTAGAATAGCTCCATTAGAAGAAAGAGTATCGCAATTGCACATTATTGAAGAGGCAGTGAGTACTTCATGCTCTGGGCTGAAAATTGCATGCAGGCACCCAACATCAGCATTCAGGTGCCACTGAGATGCACCAAGTGGTTCTTCAGCAGCTGCTTGACTTGTAGGGACTTAAGTGCTGCTAAAATGCCTTGGGATGTTATGTTGTTCATCTGTTGCCAAAGGCTGGGAAATGCTGCTCCCTGTGATGTCTCAGAGGTGTCCTTCTACCATCCTCAAGGGAACTGTGGATTGCAGTCTGGTAGAAACTCGTGCATGAGTTCTACTAGTTTCTACCAGGAGGCCTTGGGCAGAAAACTGGTGAAGAGCAGGATGTAGCTAGTGGGTCATAATCTAAAGCAAGGCAGGAAATGAGGGAGCTTACCCATGGAGCAAGTGGGCTGTTTTAAAATCTCTGCTGAACTGGAAGGACACAGCTGTGGTCACCAGGTATGTACCCTACTCATCAGGCTTCTGAGCATCAATAATGGGGCATGTCAAAGCTGCTGCCAGTGCCGCACCTCTCTGTCTATGAAACCACATAGCTTTGTATAAGTAACTGAATATTAATCATAGCAGGAACATGAACCTTCTCTTTCCACAGTTTGCATGAACAGCCTAATCAAGGGCTACAAAGTCAGTCCTCTGGATGGTCTCTCCTGTGGTGACTTGCCCTTCACTAGCTTCTGTGAATCCTGCAGTTAGAGATCTAACTCCTTGCTTCCTCATCCTGTGCTTCTAGGCTTCCTTCCTCTTGTAATTAAATCTTTTTTATGAAGTAAAAACTTTTTTCCTCTTTAAAGCCATACATTTCAGTCAAATAGCCATTTTACTCAGAGAAATATGTTTTTTGCACTACTGCTTACTGTAATGTTATCTGATAAAAAGTATGTTACTCAGAAATAGATCAGACTGCTACAGACAAAAGACACATAAAGAAAAGTATGAGTGAAAGACTGTCATATCTATTTAACTCCAGTTTTAAAAGACATTAAATTTCTTATAAATATTTTGTCTAAATAGCATACTTATAATCAGATGCTAATACCCATCAATTTCTTTCAATTGATATATATATGTTCAAACTGAAGACAGAATCACTTCAAATTAACTACAAAAAATGATCCATTTTTTCAAACCTTATTTTTTATATGTATACTGGCTACATTCTATATTCTGTCTTTCATATTGAGTCCAATTGGATGTGCCAACACTGTATTTGCATGCGCCTCGGTGGCACGTTCAAGTCAGGGAAGACATGTAGAATTTGTAACATGTAGGTGTATTTAACCTCCCAGTCTGCAGAAATGTGGGCTTGACTGACATAACCAAATATACAGGGAAATCATGTCTTCAAAATCTGGAACAAATGGTCAGGATACCAATTTTTACAGGCCTTTCATTGAACAACCCATTCAAAGAAACTAAGTACAACTATAGGTCTTTTTGGTTTGTTGCCAGTAGATGGTAAATTTATTATAACAGTATCCCATAGAACTTACTTATGCAATATAAGATATTCAGGCACAGCTAGAGACATTTTTGGGGAAAAAAACCCAACAAAAATAACAGGATCAGTTGGAACCTTGTTTCTGATAAATAAATATAATTTGAATTTAAACAAGAATTTACTACCAGAAACAAATAGAAAATAATGTCCTATATATATATATTTTTTTAATTCCTTAAGTCAATAATATCTAATTCTTCTCAACTGAAAGCAAAAATGCTAATGGCTAAACAACAGTGAATCATCTGAACTGAACCTCGAAAAGTATATTTACTTGAACTTATTTGAAATGCACTAATTATTTCAGTAAGAAGAAAAACAAATACATGAATTAATTGCAAATCTCAATGGAGTATATATGTTAATTGCCTGTTAGGGTAAACTCCAAGCCATTAAACTGAACTGAACAACTGAAACCAAGAAGGAGAAGGCTGTAGTAAGGCACTTCATCTAAACCAAGTTTTAGGAAGCTGGAGTTCCAGAGTAGCTGGTGCCCAAGAGATGTCTTTAAAATAGCTGCTTCCACTCCCTTTTTTTCCTTCTAGCTGCAATGCAGTACAGTGTGGGGGCCTCCTGATACATGCCCAGAGAGAATATTCTTCAATTAAATACATTTTACTGCTTTTATTGCCTATCATGGTAGCGATCAAAGGACAAAATTTATGTTGCATTGGAATTAAGTCTTTCAAAAATACTTCCACTAGGAATCAAAAATACGAAAAAAAGGCCAAAAAACTTGTAACCTGTGATTTCTAGGATGTAGAGGTCAAAGTGCCTTCAGAACAGCATTTTTCATCTACTGCCAGCAGTTGTAAGGCAGCACAACTTAGCAGACAGAACATCAGAGCTGGTGCAGAACTCTTAAATCTTCTTTCCACTTTTGCTTCAGCTCAGTATGGAAACTAGTAACTTCCTGATGCTTTTACCACTGCCTATCTATAAAACAAGGCTAATGATAGCTTGCAAAAAAAGCATTTCTATTTTGAGTGTTGACGTGCAAAGGATCTTCTGTATTTATGTATCAGCAGGGATGGGACTGTTGCTTTACATCTTTTGTCCTGTTTAGTTTTTAGGGGAAAAATAGTACCATAGAGCAGTATCAAATATTTTCATTTTTCTCCATAACTATGTGTTAATAATAGTGTCCATATGTCCGTACCTCAGTCCTTTGGTTGAAGCTTATGGGTAAGTAGATTTAGTTGTAGAATTTTAGCTGACTGTACAAAAGATAACAAATATAATTTTTAATTGAAATCACTGAAGTGAGTAGAAAACTGAAGGCATAGTAAAGACATTTCTGTGCTGAGAAATACATTTATGGATTTTTTTTATCTGCTTTGATGGTCATTTATGTTGCTTGCCTTTAGAAATGTTGCTGTGCATTGTTTCACAGAGCCATGCCCTGATTTCTCTCTTCCTGTTTCCCCTGGAGGTGCTCCAGAAGTATGCTGAGGGGCTATAGGTATTTCTGAATCTTAAGATGGGTATTGGTTTCAGTACCATGAAAAACTAAAAAAAGGCTGTTGAACTACCTTGTAAGAAAACTGACTGGAATTAAGACTGGAAGGAAGAGATGAAGTCTTTTGCTGTCAGTAATGTTCCTGATGTAAGTTGTGAGAAGAAAATGACGGTGGAATTACTTGATGCTTAACCCGTCTTTCAGAAAGTTAAAGCAAGCAGCTGAATCCAGCTGTAAATGAAGCAATTCCCTCAACTCTGAACTTCACCCCACAGTGCCATATTTTTAAATCTCAAAGTTTTTCCCTAGCGGTAGGGAGATATGAAACAATGATGAGTAATTTCTCAGGACATAGTGGGTAGGAGCTAACAGTCCATCATGCAGAGTGAATGGGCTTCCTTAGAAGAAATTCATGACCTACTTCCCTGATACACAGAATCACAGAATCACAGAATATTAGGGATTGGAAGGGACCTCGAAAGATCATCTAGTCCAATCCCCCTGCTGGAGCAGGAACACCTAGATGAGTTCGCACAGGAAGGCGTTCAGGCGGGTCTTGAATGTCTCCAGAGAAGGAGACTCCACAACCTCCCTGGGCAGCCTGTTCCAGTGCTCTGTCACCCTTACTGTAAAGAAGTTCTTTCTCAAATTTAAGCGGAACCTCCTGTGTTCCAGCTTACACCCATTGCCCCTTGTCCTATCATTGGTCATCACTGCAAAGAGCCTGGCCCCATCCTCCTCACACTCACCATTCAAATATTTATAAACATTAATCAGGTCCCCCCTCAGCCTCCTCTTCTCCAAGCTAAAGAGCCCCAGCTCCCTCAGCCTTTCCTCATAAGGGAGATGTTCCACTCCCTTAATCATTTTGGTGGCTCTTCGCTGGACTCTCTCAAGCAGCTCCCTGTCCTTCTTGAACTGTGGGGCCCAGAACTGGACACAATATTCCAGATGTGGCCTCACCAGGGCAGAGTAAAGGGGAAGAAGAACCTCTCTTGACCTACTGACTACACCCCTTCTAATGCACCCCAGGATGCCATTAGCCTTCCTGGCCACAAGGGCACAGTGCTGGCTCATGGTCATCCTGCTGTCCACCAGGACTCCCAGATCCCTTTCCCCTTCACTGCTCTCTAGGAGATCATTTCCTAACCTATACTGGAACCTGGGGTTGTTCCTGCCCAGGTGCAACACCCTACACTTGCCCTTATTATATTTCATCAAGTTTTTCCCTGCCCAGCTCTCCAGCCTGTCCAGGTCTCTTTGGATGGCAGCACAGCCTTCTGGAGTGTCAGCCACTCCTCCCAGCTTGGTATCATCAGCAAACTTGCTGACAGTGCACTCAATTCCCTCATCCAGGTCATTTATGAATATATTGAATAATACTGGTCCTAGTACTGACCCCTGAGGGACTCCACTAGACACAGGTCTCCAACTAGACTCCGCCCCATTGACCACTACTCTCTGGCTTCTTCCCACCAGCCAGTTAATAATCCATCTCACTACCTGCTCATCTAATCCACACTTCCTCAATTTATCAGCGAGGATGCTGTGGGAGACCGTGTCAAATGCTTTGCTGAAATCAAGATAGACCACATCCACTGCTCTGCCATCATCCAGCCACCTGGTCGTGTTTTCATAAAAGTCTAGAAGGTTGGTCAAGCACGACTTCCCCTTGGTGAAGCCGTGCTGACTGCCCCTAATGACCCTCTTATCCTTGATATGCCTAGAGATGGCACCTAGGATGAGTCGTTCCATCACCTTTCCAGGGATGGAGGTGAGGCTGACCGGTCTGTAGTTACCCGGGTCCTCCTTCTTGCCCTTTTTGAAGATTGGAGTGACATTTGCCTTCCTCCAGTCCTCAGGCACCTCTCCCGTTCCCCACGACTTAGCAAAGATGATGGAGAGCGGTCTAGCAATGACCTCAGCCAGCTCCCTCAACACTCGTGGATGCATCCCATCTGGACCCATGGATTTATGGATGTCCAGGTTGCTTAATTGGTCCCTGACCCAATCCTCATCAACTGAGGCAATCTTCTCCATTGTCCTGTCTCCATCTGGGGTCTCCAGGGTACAGAGCTCCTCAAGACAACTTCCGTCAGAGTAGACAGAGGCAAAGAAGGCATTCAATAGCTCTGCCTTCTCTGTATCCTCTGTCACCAGGGTACCCCCCTCATTTATCAGTGGGCCTATATTGCCTCTAACGTTGGCTTTATCTGCCATGTATTTGAAGAAGCTCTTCCTGTTGTCCTTGACCCCTCTGGCAAGATCTAATTCTAAGGAGGCCTCTGCTTCATCAGAACTCTCCTTTCTCCTGGCTGTGAAAGTATAAATGGCCCTCTTCCACATTCTTTCTCCTATCTTCTACATCAGGGGTCCTCAAACTTTTTAAACAGGGGGTGGGTTCACTGTCCCTCAGACACTCTTGGGGGCCGGACTATAGTTTGGAAAAAAGTGAACAAATTCCTGTGCACACTGCACATATTTTATCTGTAGTAGTGCACAAAAAACAGGAAAAAGAATGCAATATTTAAAATGAAGAACAATTGTAATCAATAAAACCAAATAATATTTGAATGTGAATTATGGGCCTGCTTTTGGCTAATGAGATGGTCAATGTTAGGTTCCATATTTGTCACTGCTAGACGTAGCAAGTGATGCAAGTGTTCATCAGTTAGTCTGGGTCTGACTGGAGATTTCAGATGTTTCGTTCGGGAAAAAGTCTGCTCACAGACACAGGTGCTGCCAAAGATGGTTGCAATTTTGAGTGCATGGTTCCTGAGATTATGATATGTCTCTGAGGGGAGAGATGCATAGAAATTAGTAAGGCTGCTTGATTTGAATGCATCTTTCAGCGAGTCACAAGTCTGTAGTTCGGCCAATTCCATTTGGTAAATCGGATCAACAGTTTCAATGTCAACAGCAAATGGGTTCCAGAAAAGCTGTGTGTCCTGTTCATGGAGACGAAGCTCTTTAAATCTAATTTGAAACTCCTTTTGCAACATTTCTAGTACATCCATACGTGTTTTGTTTGGGAATGCAACTGCTGTTTTTTCTGCAGACAGGTTTTGAGTTGTGGGGAGATGGCAGAAGTTTTCCTCCTTTACTTGCTTAATGAGCAGGTCTAATTTGACTTGAAATGCTTTCACATGTGAATACATATCACAGATGAGCTTCCCCTTTCCTTGCAGTTGGACATTGAAATCGCTGAGTAGCTCTGTTACATCTGTCAGAAACGCAAGGTGCCATTTCCATTCTGCATCTTTGAGCTCTGGTACTTCTTTGTTTTTAGAAAGCATAAAATCATAAACCTGTGGAAGTAAGTCATAAAATCATTTCAAAACTCTCCCTTAACTCAGCCAACAGACTTCTGTGTGGTACAGAATATCTTCATAGGCAACATTTAGCTCAGAGAGAAATTCCTGAAACTCTGTGGTTTTGTGCATGAGCTCTAATGAAATTAACACAAGAAACCATAATTTTCATGACAGAGTCTAGCTTCAGTGATTTACAACACAGTGCTTGTTGGTGGATGATGCAGTGTATGGCTATTGGATGTGAATGGTTGCGTTTGTCCATCTCTTGTTAATGCGTGCAACCACTCCTTTCATGGACCCCACCATGCTAGGAGCACCATCAGTTGTCACACTGAATAGTTTACCCCAGTCCAGCTCCAAATCATTCATAGTGTGGCAAACTTTCTCATAGATATCCTGTCCTGTAGTTGTTCCTTTGATGCTTTTCAGTGCAGCAAGCTCCTCTGTGACTTCGAAAGAATCATTTGTCCCACGAATGAAAATTAGAAGTTGTGCAGAATCACGAATATCATTGCTTTCGTCGAGTGCCAATGAGAAATAGCAAAGTTTTTTGAGGAGTTTTGCAACTGCAGATTCAAATTTTCCCCCATTTCTTCAATCCTTTGTGTAATTGTAGGTCCTGAAAGACTCACTGTCCTAAATAAATCCACCTTCTCTGGACACACCTCTTTGGCAACAGAAAGAAGGCATTCTTTAACAAATTCTCCCTCTATGAATGCTCTGCCAGTGCGCGCTATGAGCTTGGCAACTTGATAGCTTGTTCGAAGTGATGATATATTGAGCTGCTTTGGCTTCATAAAAGTATTCTGCTTAGTTGTCAATCCGTGTTTCAGTCTTAATATTTTATCTTTTCTCACTTTCCTGACCAAAGAATCATATTTATCTTTATGTTGAGTTTCGTAGGGTCGACGCAAAATGTATTCCTTGAACACAGACACTGAATTCTGGCATATCAGTCAAACAGCTCTTTCTTTGTACTCCGTGAAAAATAATCAGAAGTTCACTTTTCTTGGAACACCCAGCACTTGGAGTCAATTTTTCTTTTTTTGACGTGATGGTGGGCGTGCTTCCCACTGGTGCTGGCTTGCTTGTCCTGCCTGGGAGCTGGAGGGAGGGAGGGAGAGACGGGGGAGTCTCCCACGTCACTGATGCCGCCGCCCCCCTCCGCAGCCCGGCCGCGCAGTCCGGAAAGGGTGGCCAGAAGGGACTGAAGGAACTTTGCCGCACCGAGGCTCTGGCGATTCGCCCGAGTTGTCTGGACCTCGCAGTCCAGAGGCTGCCGACTGAGCTTGCCCGGCAGAGGAGATGCCCGCGCCTCTCGCCCGCCACAGGGCAGGTCGAGGATGAGGCGCTGGTTCCAGCACAGTCCCGGCGGGTGCTTGGGGGCTGCGGAGGCCGGCGTGCAGATTAAGTGGCAGGAAGTCACCTGCGGCTGCTTGGTTTCCTCTCCCCAACCCCCACTGGGGGTGGGGGGGGGAGTTCTGTAAATACCAGTGGGCCGGATTGAGGACCCTGGGGGGCTGTATCTGGCCCGCGGGCTGTAGTTTGAGGACCCCTGTTCTATATGATCTTGAAGCACCAGTTTAGCTCATTTTCTTGCCTTTTCCTTCACTGTCATTGCTGGGTCTTTGATCTCCCTGCGAATGGGTGCATGAGAAAATCAGTCATAAAGAATAAAATTAGGAAAGAGGTCTGTGAATAAAGGTAGGGTAGAGGAAGGACTGAGTAGGTTTTGCCTACCTCTGGCTACAGCTTTGAGCTGCTCACTCATTCCGCTTCTCCTCGAAACAAATATATCATTCTCACTTTGCTCTTTTTTTGCAATTGGGTGGGAGATTTCCTGACAAGCATGTACGTTTTTCCTCTCACGTAAAGCTCAGGACCTTACAGGTAACTCCTACTGCAGTCCAGATTCCTGTCAACTCTCTGACAGGTCCTGTAACACTTTGTAACAGTAGAGCTGAGTAGAAAAACAAACTACAAGGGCTAGGTTCAATAAAAGACTTTAGTTAGACTTTAGCTAGGTTTAATAAAAAACTTTATTGACTCCAGACTGGAGTCAATAAACTTGTCTGGGGAAATCACTGCCCTTCCTACAGGGAGTGGGAAATGTACCTTTCCTGGAAACATCAAGGAGATCAATCTTGTCTTTTAGAGGAGGACATGGTGGTGTAACCTCCCCTGCTTTCTAAAATGATCACAAAGCAGGGAGGAACTGTGAAGGGGTTTGAAATCCTGTCTTGCATCTCACAGGTGAAGGCTGGCTAATGGAGAAAAGCTTCTCCTACTGTTGCTGTTTAATGTGCCTTTCTGAGCATCCAGGGATACAGGCACCATGGAACCAGAAATGAAGAAGATGAAGAATGACTATCAGTGTAGTCAGCTGGGAGGACAGAGCACTGGACCCCAAGCCCATGAGTTAAAAGCTAGGACTCTTCTGCATCCTTGCCACCCTCTTTGGTGTACTTCATATGTAAGAAAGGATGCTGCCTCATGCTGCACCTATGCGCCCTGTAAAAAGAAGGGGCCATATCTTTGTTTTCTGGGAAATATGATCTTGACAATGTTTATCAAAAGGGCTGTTTAGTTTTTAAATTCCCATTTTTGGATGGCATTTAAGTGATAAATGATGAGCCAAAGACCTTAGATTAAGGTAATGTTGAGAATAGCAAGAAGAGATGAATTAGGCACCGAAGGGATTAACAAAGAGGCATCTAGTCTGTAGTCACCACCAAAGTTGCAGCAACTGAGGAGGGCTTTTTAGGACTGCAAAACCTATCCAAATCCTACTGTAAGCACATACACACACTCTATATTGGAAATAGACCTATATATTTAGGCTTTTCTGTAACATAATGAAGCTGTGTTTCTCAGGAACATATACAGCCACAGAAAGTGTTAATGAGCATTATCAGAGGCAGAGATCACTGATGGTAAAACAGTCTTTAACACCCTTCCTGACTTTAGGAAAACTGAAGCTAGTTGTAACATAAAGTGAGATTTCACTGCAGATTTATTTTTGCTGTTTTTTTCCCCTTGTTGTTAGAGCTAAACTGATTGGTGTTCATTGAGTCTACAAATGAAAACCTAATTTTGTAATAAAATGTAAAGAAAATGATTTCATAACTTGCATAGAATAATACAGTCCCCATGAGCCTGATATGACCCATGACTGTATAGTGAAGCACCTAAAACACCATTGATAAACATCTTTTGCACAGATATAAAATAAAAGAAGGCCCAAAGGCAAATTTTTAGTGTAAGGGTCTAGCAGATTATAATGCCACCTCTCTACAGCGCTCAGAATTCTGCGTTTATCACAGTATGCAAAACAAGCAGCATAATGTAACATCAAATCTGCTTTGCAAGTACAATGGCCTATATTATTTATCTTGACTAGTTGCTGGATTTTGATGGCTTTTATTTGATTTCTGTATCCTTATGTGCCAATTGTAATGAAACATTCTTTTCTCCAAGCCAGCTGGCACAGGTTTCATGGATTGTTATTTGGGACAGTTGGTGGCTGGTACTCTCTGAACAGATACTTTATCAATCTAGTCCTTCAAAGATGAAAAGAAATCATTAGATAATTCCTTGCATGAGAAGAGACACATATAGAAAGAGTATAATTTAACAATGCTAGCAGTATGATGGCCTGGTAAGCTTAAGACTGATGTGGAACTATCAGTCCCTTCTGTATGTTCTTAAATTATTTGCGTGGGTTCCCTACTTTTCAGATGCTTGGAGGGGAAGAACTATTTTTTCTGGTTTATTAAAATATTGTAAATTTGTAGGAAGATAGAAAGGAGAGTAGCAGGACAAAAGAAACTAATTCCTATGAAAAACTAATAGTCTAAACTGTAATAAGTTAAGGAGAGAAAGAAAAATGTGGATGGGATCTTCAAAAAAGCTGAACTGAAGGAAAAAGACTAAAGCAAGCACTGTGATAATAGAGATTAAAGCTTTCCTTGGCTTCATAAACCACACCCTTTACACACTTGACAAAGATTGTGGCTGATGAAGAATAGCATTACTTGAAGTATTCAAAGTGTCAACAATCTTTACATTTAGTTCACATAACCAAATATTACAATGAGAATGTTAACTCTAATAATTTAATTTATATTAAATATAAATCCATCTTTTAATAAAGCCACCTTCAGAACTGCCACATTTCGAAAACTATTGTTCTTCAATACTACCCAATATTAGTTTTCCATTTATAATATAAATGAAAAAAAACACCTTTATAAATCCTCTTAGCTTTCACTTACCATACTTCTTCAAGAATGGCATAGATACCTTACCTATAGTAGCTTTGTATTGAGATATCTTTATGCCTTTTCTAATACGAATTTTTAACTAAAAGGTAATCAGACCTAAAATTAATGGTTAAGTGTACAAGCACTAAATACTAAATACTGCCTGCAGGTAATAGGTCAAGTCATTAGCTAAATGTTTAAAAATTCTGCAGCCAATCCCCATGGGAGATGAATGAAATATTGCAAAGAACATCAGGTCATGACTCATCTCTCAATATAAACACTATCTTGCCTGTGCCATGCAATGGCATGATATGCTCTGCAAAAGTATGTGGCCAGGTGATGCAGTTTTTCCAGCCATGAGTAGCACTACTATTCAAAATTCTTTTAAAACAGTTTTAAGCATTAAAGTAATTTATATACTATACAGAATAGTTAACAAGAAAAGAACATGTAATTTACTTACAATAATTGCAGTCTCCATAGCATTCTAAGCAAGTATTCTCCACTTCATTTTTACAAGGTGGAATGGAATAAAAACTTACTCTTTGACGTTTTCCAGTTATGAAAGAAAGAAGCATATGATACTTAGCTTCTGCTAACAGAACAGTAACTCCCAAAAAAGCACCTTGCACTGAAAGCAAATATTTTAAAAGAGGCAATACCTTATGGATGCATACCAGTATCACTATGAAGAACATCGATACTTTTATTTTACTTCCCTAAATTAGTATCTTTCATTCATCTTTGTCAAATTATATCCTCTGATTATCTCAAAAAACCCAGACCAAGCTAGTGTTAGCTGAATTTAACAATAATCAGACTGAAAAGTGAACTAGTTACTTTGTGGGTAGGTATTTGTTCCTGGGTCTGTTATTGAAGAACTAAAAGATCCCTGAAGTGAATCTCTGTATTTGAGAAAAGGGAAAGTATATACCCTAGGTGCAAGCAATAGCATTAAGAGTTCTCTTTGAACTTATCAGCTGCCTGCTAAATACTGTAAAGTATGCTCTTTACACAGAAATAGAATTGCAATGTTTAGGATTTCAGCCCCCCCAGCCCCACTTCTGCAGAACAGCCATCTGTTACATCTAGTTATATCTAGCTAATTACAATAATACCTCAGAAGGTGGTTTTGCAAAGCTCTTGTGGGTCAAGAGAAAATAAATCTCAAAAATCTCATGCAGCCTATTTCTTCCTCTATAACTTATACATAGAATTATGGAAATTTGAGTTCATGCTAATCTGGTTCTCACTAATACGGTAATTTAGATTAAATATAATACTTAACCCTTCTAGAAGGCAGCACCAAAAATTCTATTTATGTCCAGAAAAAGAAATACAATGACTTAGCAGAAAATATGTACAGTCTTCTGTCAGCTGAAAATGCAAGCTATTTTAAGACTACATAAAAAATCATGCAGTTTCTATGTTCCATGGAAAAGCTGCCTGATGAATCTTGTAGTTTTTTTCAATGGGGAATGTTTAAAAAATAGGTAAGCATTATTAGACCCTAGATTGTAGATTTAGAGAATCAGAGATGATTCACAGGAAAATACATTCCCAGCTCTAAAGCAGATCGAGGAACTCACTTACAAGAGCTTAATCATAATATCACCCCATGCTTGATTCCACTCTGTGTGTAGGTGTGTTGTTCAGAGGCAAACAACATGGAAAGGGATATACACCCTTTGCCTGTCAGTCTGGAGGCTGTGGAAGAAGACCAAGGCTTGCTGAGGAGAAAGTTGCATACTATGTCTTCAAAATGTAGTATCTTTTTGTATTCTGAAGGATTTTAAAAAATATACAGAGCTCTACTTTGACATTCACAGAAAAAAGCCCTTCCTGTTGGCCAAGTCCATCCAAAACAAGATTAGTGTCTGCAGACATACACTGCACTTGATATTAATGCCAAGAAGTCCCATGGAGCCATTCCTGATATGCTGTATGACCTCAAACCCACTTATGTTAGAGGGAGTTGTTATTTGGATAGGTTTTGAATCAGATGCAGAGTGAGAAGAAAATTCATAGTTTGATATTTATTTCTAGGAATATACTTTATTGGAAGAGGTGGGCTGTTGTGCCACATCTGGTTCCAGCTACTTCTCCTCAATCACTTAAAAATTAAATATGGAGCTGCTTCCTTGAGGAAAATTAAATTCTGAAATGTACCAAGCACGTGTAAGTACTGAATTCCCAAAGAGCACTGGGTGCTTAGCATTTCCCCTAAACTGGCTGTTTTACTATAAACACATTTGACTGACTTTAGCCTCCCTCGTTTAAAATGTGCGGCAATTTTCCAGGGACAGCAAAAGCAAAATATAACTCAGGTGTTCTAGAACCTGGATATATTTAGTTTTCACATTAAGAATAAACCATAAAGTAACATCAGAACTGGAACAGGAGTTGAGGAGATTCAGCAGAGCTGGAGTAATATAATTTTGTATTTTCTCCGAGTTGGAATGCACTCAGAATTAATTATCCACCATTTGCACTAAGCAAAGAGAACCAAGTAGCAGTGTACTTCATGGAATGATTAAAGCATGGATTGTACTGTAGGAACAAAAAGATCCAGAGATGTAAAAAACATTTCACTCAGTTTGCCATATTTCATCTTCAATATCATGGTAATTTAAGGACATGCCAAATATTGTAAATTTCTCATATTATTTTAAAATCCCACTGGAATCCCAATTTTATAATGCTAGGTCTTTTTTAAACAGTTCATTAATACTGAAATTAACAATAAGCTGTCAATAATTTGAGAGGGGTAATGTAAATTGCAATGTCTGTTCAGAGTAGGTAGGAAATGTTTTTACTATTCTTTGGACCAGATGATCTGAATGACGGGTGGAGAGAATCTCTTAGGTTTGTACAAACCCAAACATATTTAATTGAGAAAACTGCTATAGGTGACAAACTAACATTTCATTTCCATTTCTGCCTTTCATTTTGCAATTTTTCAGGACATAGTCATGGGAGAACAGCAGTTCAGGCAGAGACTGTGTGGTGCCACACAGATGGAAGGGAGCACCCACGTGTTAGAACTTGCAGGGTGTGTTTGAAGAGAAGTGCAGAGAAACCTGCCAGTTCTCTTATCTGTACTAAGGTGTAATCAACAGCAGGTTAGTACTGGAGTATTGGTTAGGCCACCTCAATAAAAGGGCAGTAAAGTTATTCTTCAAATAATCACTGTAGACTAACAACACCCTAAATAGCTCAAGGCCTTAATTGGTATCAAGCACTGTACTTGGGTTTCTAAATTAGCAGTCTAAATCCCTAGTGTCTCCTTGCTGTTAATGGAGAAATAGTCATCCAGAAGATGACTCAGGTATTACTGGTAGTACCTATATCTTTCTATTAGTTGTTAAAGGTATCAAGACTAGATACATAATAGATGAATCCTGTTCATGATCAGTACTAGTTTTGGGATGATAATATAACCTTTATTGTCACTCTACCACCCTGTCTGTATTGCCATCTCTTAGGAATTTACTAGGAAACATAATCCAACAAAATGTAAAGGTTCCAGTGATGCACTGAATGTATTTTGTCTCTGGTATCATTATGCAATGCAGAATTTAAGCAGTTCACAATTTAAAAAAAAAAATACTGCATTTCAATCTTCCCATGTAGATTCCAGAGACAACCAGTATGATTTCTGCATAAAATTTGTATGGAAAGTATTTTTCCCACAGAAATATAACTTTTTCCCTTGTAAATAAATCTTGATAAATTATTCTGTAGATCAAAAATAGCATGGTATGTATTTACCTACAGTAAAGGCTATGAGTTTTTAAATGATCATGTATAATAGGTGCTAATTTTAAACAGCAAAACAACAACCAGACAAAAAAACCCAACCTAACCAAAAACCAAACAATTCCCCTCTCCCTTAGCTGGATCAAGGGTTGATAGAGCTCAGGCAATAGGTAAGAGGTGGACTGTACATTTCTGAAGACAGCATCATAGGAAATGATCTACACATTTTTTTTCAGAACTGCTTCCTCCTTTGTGTTTATTAATATGCATGCATTTGGATTTTGTTGCTTCGTATCTGAAGAAAAGCTTAGGACTTCCAACTTTTGCACTGCACTAATTTAAGAACTGAATTTCATTTCTCTCCATCTGATATCACAAAGTGCCATAAAGAAATATTTCTAAAATTGATCTGCTAGTTTCTGGTAGTTAATTCTGAATAGTCTGATTTAATCCCAGATTTGTGTCTGAATTAAAAAAGTGGTAATTGAAAGGTAAAAAAATACCCAGCTGAATGGAAGTGTCACATTTTATAGAACTTTCTCAAGAAATAGGAAGTTGCCCAAAGCCTGAAGTGCCAAAGTCAGTTTTTAATTATGTTATTATAAATTAAAACTAAATATGCTCAGTGGACTAGAATCATCTTCAATTTATGTTGTAAATGAAATAAATCTCATCCCACTAAGGTACAACAGAGCAAAACCCAAATGCGCATAAAGAGATTTCTGTAGTTTTGCCAGTCTAGTCGCTGGGAGAGCTATTACTCTGGCCCACACTTGGAAAACCTGGAATGAATATTGAAGTCATTGTCCCACTGATCAAACCTCTTTGATAAGTGTTTTGTTCTGTTTAAAATTTCTGATGTGGCTTGATTTCTTTCCTTTGTAACAATATCAGGCAGGCAGTTCTTAACAGCATCAAAATTCTGAGCTGCTAAAATATGCAGCAGTGGCACATGATGAAGTCTCCTTCACCATCAGAGATTGTAGAACATCCATGTCTAAGGACACTGGGTGTTGCTACAGGGAAAACACCATGCCTTTCTGCTCCAACTCTGTTTTTTCATCAAAGGGAAGATAAAAAGTCGAAAAATAAACCCAGAAAACTATATTTAGTCATCTAACATGGAAGCTACCCAGACTCTCTAGAGATCTGGGCCAGTGTATGCTTGTGAAAAACAGTGTAATGACAGCATCAAACCCAGCCCAGACTTGGTACTCCCAGTGCCGGGTTCTTTACGGTCAAGTGCTCAGGACAGCCTTTGTTGCCCAGGGCTCTGAAGCTACATAGCAGTGAGGCAAGCAGGGGAATAAAACAGAGCCAGTGAGATAGTTGTAAGGGTGTGATAATAGTACAGGACAACCCATGCCACAGCTTGCTCTTTGTCTAATCTTTGACATGGAGAGAAGTGATCTCCAGCCTGTTGTATTTCTTCTGTCCCCATGGGATTCTGTGGTTTCAGTTTGCTAAATCTTTAAAATTCTTCCCTTAAAAGAAAAAAAAGGCAAGGTTTTGCAGTTTTTTCAGAACTCCACCTCATTATGACAAGTCTAAGAATTAGAGTTCACTTAGCTATATTTAGGTATAGAAGAGAAATCTACCTTTTCTAAATTATTTTCTTAGCAAATGTATTATAGAAAATAAAATTTTGAATAGCAAAGGCATGGTCTTAAAATTGTTTTCCATTGAAGTCTAACATTAAAACAGAGGCTAATAAGTTGGAATTAAAGCTGTCAAAGGAGAGGGGCAGGTGTCCTTTGATGTTTGAGTGACAAGCATTTCCACTACCCTTCCAGTTGCAGTAAACATGTGACTACAGAGAGGACAATCAGTAGTATATCAGCACTAAACAGAAGCAATGCTTTTTTACTTTCAGACCAATCCCTGTAAACTTTTAATAAAGACATGTAATAGCAAAATCCTTTTAATTTAGTAACATGTACAGACCGGGTAACTACAGGCTGGTCAGCCTCACCTCCATCCCTGGAAAGGTGATGGAACGACTTATCCTTGGTGCCATCTCTAGGCATATCAAGGATAAGAGGGTCATTAGGGGCAGTCAGCACGGCTTCACCAAGGGGAAGTTATGCTTGACCAACCTTCTAGACTTTTATGAAAACACGACCAGGTGGCTGGATGATGGTAGAGCAGTGGATGTGGTCTATCTTGATTTCAGCAAAGCATTTGACACGGTCTCCCACAGCATCCTCGCTGATAAATTGAGGAAGTGTGGATTAGATGAGCAGGTAGTGAGATGGATTATTAACTGGCTGGTGGGAAGAAGCCAGAGAGTAGTGGTCAATGGGGCGGAGTCTAGTTGGAGACCTGTGTCTAGTGGAGTCCCTCAGGGGTCAGTACTAGGACCAGTATTATTCAATATATTCATAAATGACCTGGATGAGGGAATTGAATGCACTGTCAGCAAGTTTGCTGATGATACCAAGCTGGGAGGAGTGGCTGACACTCCAGAAGGCTGTGCTGCCATCCAGAGAGACCTGGACAGGCTGGAGAGCTGGGCAGGGAAAAACTTGATGAAATATAATAAGGGCAAGTGTAGGGTGTTGCACCTGGGCAGGAACAACCCCAGGTTCCAGTATAGGTTAGGAAATGATCTCCTAGAGAGCAGTGAAGGGGAAAGGGATCTGGGAGTCCTGGTGGACAGCAGGATGACCATGAGCCAGCACTGTGCCCTTGTGGCCAGGAAGGCCAATGGCATCCTGGGGTGCATTAGAAGGGGTGTGGTTAGTAGGTCAAGAGAGGTTCTTCTCCCCCTTTACTCTGCCCTGGTGAGGCCACATCTGGAATATTGTGTCCAGTTCTGGGCCCCACAGTTCAAGAAGGACAGGGAGCTGCTTGAGAGAGTCCAGCGAAGAGCCACCAAAATGATTAAGGGAGTGGAACATCTCCCTTATGAGGAAAGGCTGAGGGAGCTGGGGCTCTTTAGCTTGGAGAAGAGGAGACTGAGGGGGGACCTGATTAATGTTTATAAATATTTGAAGGGTGAGTGTGAGGAGGATGGGGCCAGGCTCTTCACAGTAACGACCGATGATAGGACAAGGGGTAATGGGTGTAAGCTGGAACACAGGAGGTTCCGCTTGGATTTGAGGAGGAACTTCTTTACTGTGAGGATAACAGAGCACTGGAACAGGCTGCCCAGGGAGGTTGTGGAGTCTCCTTCTCTGGAGACATTCAAGACCCGCCTGGACGCCTTCCTGTGTGAACTCATCTAGGTGTTCCTGCTCCAGCAGGGGGATTGGACTAGATGATCTTTCGAGGTCCCTTCCAATCCCTAATATTCTGTGTGATTCTGTGTAACAATAAGTATAATTGACAAAATTAGTTAAGTAGGATTAGGTATGTTCACTTGAAAACATTCAGCCTGATGGATAGATGCTGAACGAGTTTGTCTTTTGCCCCGTATGCTCTGGTACTTCTACAGCACTAGAATGAAACTGGAACTGAATTTATCCGATGTAGGCAGGATATCTATTTTTTTCTCTGCAAGCACTTTGTCTTAAAAGAACGTTGGTTGTCTTCTTAAACACAAATGAAGAGTTTTATAGAGGTTAATTTAACTTGAGACTTACCCTAATATTGCTGCAGTCCTACAACTATGCATAGAAAAATAGTTGTCATACATCCCCCATTTATTTCTCACAAAGATGGAGCCTCAAGACAGCTTGGAATAATATAAATATTTATCTTTTAGAAAAGTATCCTTGATCATTGCAAATCCTACTCATTTTGGCTGTTTTTGTACTTTCACTGAAGTCTCCCTTGCACATAGTACTTCTCATATACAAAATAAACCCACATTCTTCCTAAATCATCTTGTCTTCTGTTTTGATGCTTTAATAGATGCTGTTAAGTATGTAGTATATACCACTAAATAACTAATCTTATTAGAGAGTTCCTCTATCTAGATCTGCCCAGAAAGTTAAAGAACAGCCTTACTCTTCACCAATAAAGATAATATGCTACTCTTTAAAAATCTGGGAAAAGGTATTTATCAAAAGTCACATATTTTTTGCCAGCATACCATGCACTAAACTAGTCTTTGAATATTTTTCAAGTTAACTATGTTAATCTTAAATCATCTTTCTAAGCACAGAAGAAAGAGAAAAAAAATACACTACTCTGAATTGTATATCTAATATAAAATCAGTGACAGCAAAAGCTATTTTATATGATTCATTGGAAGGAGAAAAGCATACCTGGCAGGACTTTATATATACAGTCTATTCCCAGTGCCTTTCAGCTATTAGAACCCTACACAATGTTTGGCATGACTTCATAAATTCATACTGCTTCAGCTGGAAAAGCTGTGAGGGATAGCTGAAGACTGTTGAGCTTCCTGTAAAATAACAGATTCCTCTACAGAAAAAGACCTCTCTGACATTAAGATAAATATGTAAAGCTTTATAAACCACTCCTGTAAAACTAGTTCAGTCTTTCCTTTAGGCCTAAAGGGAAAACACAGTGAAGATCTATATTTTTTGCCAGCTTTACTGACTTTTGAAGAATCCTAAAAGCAATGCTTGTTCTGGCAACAGTAAAGAGAAGGCAGACAGTAGGAAAAACACAAAGACTCAGAGCCTTCTCAGTTTGTCACTGACCTCCAGTTTTTTTCACACTCTAGTACCTGGCATCCTAACTTGTCCTGGATTTATGACACAAACCAGCAAAATGCAGGTCAGAGCAGGTGGTTCTTCACTGCTGCTGTTTTTTTGTAGGTCAGTCCTTCTAGGCCAGCCAATAATGCATGTGTGAGAAGTGCCAAGAATTAATTAACAGTGGCCTCCTTAAACAAGTAGTTCATACTTTTTTTATGACAGTAGTACAGTCATACCTTGTGGTTTCTAAACTCATCTTGCTATGGGGGCTGATCATGAAAGATCCTTCTTTCCTCCCCACTATACTGAGTAATCAATGTTAATCTACAGTGTATAGGGAAACATTTGGATACAGTATAGCAAACACACAGCAAGGAATATAAAATATTTTAGAAAGAAGAACACATTTGTTACTGAACCATGCATGTTAGGATAGCTAACATTATATTTTTGTTGTAAAGTAGAACATTATTTTTATACCCACAACAAAACATGGACCTGCAGAACTTTTCAAGCAATCCTCTAACAGCTTCATACGAGTCTTCTGCAGCTCAGGACTGTCCCATTCGTCTGCTTCAACTCCCCAGTATAAGTCTATGACCTGGAAAATAGTATGCAACTTTGTTACTTAATCATACGCCCTTTCTACCTATCAAATTAAAAATTAGCTTTCTCAACACTTTAAGTACTGCTAAGCATTGCTCTGCAGTGCAGTAAAAGGCAATGAAGTCTGTATCCTCACACAGACTGGCAGGGTTTCCTTAGGTAAATGACAATTCAAGCCTCTCATTTTCCCTCCCAGATAGTCCCTCCTGGGACAGTCTCTCATTTCATATTCATATTTTTTTTTGGCAGAGATTAGCATGACAAGATCTTGATTTGATGTAGTCTTTATTTCCTACTAGATTGCATATAATGGCTAGGTAAGAATAATAACAAAAGCATTGATAAAATCCTGGCTCCATGGAAATTAATGGGAGTTTTGCTGTAGATCACAGTCAAGATTGCGACCTGACAGGCTGTGCCACTTGTATCCACAGGATATAAACTCATCCTGTGCAGATGGCTCAAAAGAAAGAATATGTGTGGTTCTGTAATATCGTACTTCCTTTGTTAGCTGGTCTTTGTTACTTTGGAAGCAGAGATTTTATAGATATGCAATAGCAGAGAGCCTGCTGCCCAGCCTTTCATATGTAGTTCCAGACTCAGTTTTGTGATGGTAATTAGTTGCCAACAAACTTGTGGAAGAAACTGGAATATGGAAGTTAAACTTATTTGAAGAAATTACAAAATGAAGTGTGATTTCACTACACATTTTAACTAAAAAGCTGAATTCTTACTGTGGGAGATTTAATTTAAAAGAATAGGGAAATAGCCCAATGTATAGAATGCATTGTAACTTACACTGCCAAAAATATACACTTAATATCTTTATTTTTTACCGAAACTGATTGAAAAATTCACTGGAACAAGTAGATTCTGCTTTACAAAACTGCATCTCAAGCAGCCTTCCTATTTCCCTCATTTTGACCTATAATCTTCTCTGTCCTTTACTCTTTAAGTCTCATTAGGAAAAAAATGTTCCCTTCCAATCCCTAATATTCTGTGATTCTGTGATTCTGTGATTCTTCCTCTCGCTTTTCTTTATTTATCTATATGACCTCATTATGGAACCTCACATTGTATGCAGCTGTCTGATTACTTGAATGATGTAAGATAGAGCTTAAGTATTCTAGTCATAAAATAAGAACGTCTTAGCATGCAGTAAAAAATATTTGAATTACTGGTTGAATTCATTTATTGTGCTCCTCAAGTTAATCTGAAACATAAAAGCAATTTCTATTTTAATTAACTGTTCAGAAATCATGTTAATGCTGTAAATGTGAATAGCAAATTCTGTGGATAGCAGATATTATAGGGGCTAAGCGGCTGCCTTCTGTGTGTTATGTTACAGATCATTTTTATGGGGTAACACAATTTGGCACATAGTATCTTAACATGTGATAATTTTGTCCTGCAAGAGGAAATATTTTAGCCATCAAACCTCTGAAGACACCAAGAATTTCAAAATGAGGGCCTTACTGGTTATCCTTTACACTGAATAAAATAAATAGTATTTACAAAATTAAAGAAATAGAACAAGAAAACAACTGTATTTGATGTTGAAGTACACTTTTACTTACACTTGGAAAAACTGTGTAAGAAACACCCACTCTAACTTTCACTAAGGCTCCAAGGTGAGATGACAGCCAGTGCTCTGTGTGAGAGCTATTTAAACACAATGGACTGACACGGGTCTAGTTCAGTTTCACACTAGTCACCTGACGCAGACTTTTCATTCCTAATTCAGTGTTTCTTTTTGCTTATTTTAGCTTTTGTCCTACCAATCTTACAGTCCAACAGATTTTTCTAAGAAATTAAATATTTTTTCTTTAATGCTTCCAAGTGCTTAAAAAACACTAAAAAACTTCATTTATGCAAAATTCCACTTTTCTTCTAGCCTATATCACATGGTGAAAGTGATCTGAAACAGTTGATTGTTCCCAAGATGAAAAAAGTATGCTGCTCATAGTTATCCTAGTTATCCTCCAAAAATTTTCTATTAGAACTAGTTTCTTTAACCTCTTTGTCCTCCCCTAAAAAATTATGTATTGTAATATTGGTAAGTACAAAACACCACGCACTCTGGGAATCTTCTTCTCAGCTTACTTGCTTTCTGTCTTCACCAGTACTGTTTTTCAGAAATACTTTCTGATTCAATGGAAAAGGCAGTACATCAGCAAACAAATTTATAAAGTTATTTGAATATATTCAGTTCTGCTTCCACACACATGGAGGTTGTGTTCCCTAACAACTCCCACCAACCTGAGGATGCCTGACAGATCTCACGCTTTGCAACAACTGAAACACTTATGAGTGCAGCCAGAAGACTCAGTGGAAGCTGGAGCAATGAATATACTCAAATGCATTTCATTTTGGTCATGATTTATCAGGAAGAGGGAATCTTCAGGATACCCTACGTTACAGAGCTTGCTTAGTAGTCACAAGCAAGGTAGTTCTTGTTTGGTCAGTAGAAAATAACATATCAGGATGAAAAGTTATGTGTTCTGCTCTGTACAGGGAAATATACATTTATCCCTGTGTCTGAAAAGTACGTAATACTTTCTTGACACCACTGCACTAAAAACTGTAGTCTTGATTTTGCACACTAACCTAAGAAACTCAGTGTATCAGGAATGGAAAAGGAAAAAAAAACCCAATGTTTTGACAAAGTCTACCTTAGACCCGCCTCCAATAACACTTTACTACTTTCCCTTGGTAATTTTTTGTACAAGTTTTACTACTTTGCTTCCACAGAACTGTGAAATCTTTCTAACTGTTTTCAGAAATGTGTCAGTGGAGCTGTCTCTCAAACCTCATAGCACATAAGGATGCTCCTGGTGATGAAACTATATAATAAAATAATTTGCTTCCATGAATATCAACTAGGGTATACTTAATTATTCCTCCCCTAGAGACTATATTACAATCCATCTGAGGAAAGACGTTTCCTCTCACAAAGAATTCAGTGGGCTATGGTCTACTTGTAAGAGACATTTCCTCCCTGTCACTGAGATGTCTCCTCAAAGATGACTAAAAAATAAAGAGTTTATATTTTCCATTAATATCATATGGTAGTAACAGGAGAAAAATGCTTTGTTATTTAAATATCTTTTGCTATTCTTTGCATATACCACTGCAGCCGGGACTTCCCAATCAGCTGATGAGCTAGGACCTTCAGATGAAATTATTTTATAGCCATCATCAAAAATCACTTTGGAATTTACCACCATGCAGATTCAGCAACTCCACTGTGACTCAGGGAATTAAAACCAAATATCCTAATTTAAGAACTTGTTATTTTGATTAAAAACCAGATGCATGTGCATCAAGAATAATACACTGCGAGGAACAGGATGTTGCATAAAAGGCATTAGCTGTTTCCAAGTAAGCTACACTCTGGGGAGCTGAGTTTTTGGGGGTCCCTAAAATGGGAGATTAATACTAGTATGTGAGGAAGACCTGAAGATATAGAACCAGAATTTTTGAAAAACTGAACAACATTTTTACAACATCACACACTGTGTTTGTTTCTCGTAGCAGAGAGCCAGTTCCAGGCCTGCTGACATATATGGGTCTTTACTAGATGACTTAAAGGAACTGCGATGCCAAACTCATGTGTTCTAAGTAAAATGCAACTGTATTTATTACCAATTGGCTCTTACCAAAGATGTGGATGGGTCTATGTCTTCTGTAACACAAAGGAAAACTGAAGCAATGGGAAATTTATAATTAACAATAAAGGAATCAAATTTCCTATTATATAATTGCAATAGAAATATCCCACATTAAATTCATTTTGGTAATCAGTTTCAATATTCACCTGGTTAAATTATTTTTCGCTTTACGGTAGAAGACAAACCCATAGCTAGTTGATATAACAATTATGTGAATATACAGATGGTGCTACTTCAATTATGATTACATTAAATTAAAAATAGGTTGCATTAACTTAAGTATGGTTTCTAGAGGTACAACATGGTAATTCAGATATAACATTATTTCTTCTTAAATACTTGGAATATCTGAAACAGAGGTGGTTTCATTAACTTTCTAATGTGAAAGCCATCAGTTTGTTGTCATATTGCTTTTACTACCAGTGCAATGTTGCACTGTAAAACCGTGTGGTTTTTTTAATCTATTCCGAATTTACCTCAAATCTACCTGTTACATTATGTAATTTAAGTACACCAATTCAGTCCAATTAACATAAGAAGTACATTTTTTTCAATTTTCTATTTTACCAATGATATTTAAAAATGTTATCTGTTCTAAATAGAGCTCATTTCAAGAAAAAGTAATGCAAGATTCAAGACAACAAAACCTACCTGAAATTCCAGCCCATAGTTTTCCCTGCAGAATTCTCTCAGCTTAGGATACACATGTTCTCTTAGGGCATTCCTTTCTGCTATTGTATCTGTGTTGGAGAAAAAGATGTTATGAACAATATTTATGTGAACTCTGTTCTTTCAGTCAGAAATATAGATCTATCACATTAAAAAAAGCCCTTAAAACACATACAAACCTAATGAAAATCAAGTGCTGGGATTTAATCTCCAAACTGTATCTTACACAAGCACAAAAGTATGTTTGTATGTGCAACATTAGGCTTCATACACATCTTAATATTGCAGCATATTTCAATACAGTGTAGCTGAATTAATTTTGTAATTAATTTCAGCAGTCAGAATTTCTTTATCAATTCAACTTCTATTTAATTTTCAGGAAGATGAGTTTTATGAATTAGAAACATCCTGGAACAAAGAGACATACCAAAGATGAAATGGATCTCTATACTTAGAAGCAAATTAATAACATGGATTAATGACATTGTGTCAAAGGCTGTCACTTTCTTCACCATCTTTAATCTGATGATAGTATCTTAAAGGAAGAAAGCTGTTAATAGCATTATTTGTGGTATTTTTTTGTTCAGGTGATTCCTGCTATCATTCCAAATGCGCAGTTCTGATATCATGTTATTCTCACCATGCAAAACAACATGAGTTTTGATAATGAAGTACAATATGGCAATGGCGCCAAAATTATTAAGTTCTGTCTGTGCAAATTAATCTGAAGACATTTATATAAAACATATCACTCGAGAAACATACTGCCAAATTTTAAGTAAATTTGGTTAGTAATGAAATCTTGCATAGATGATAAATTTCACTGTCTCTCCTAGTAAGATTAAGATATGTGGTGGATTTTTCTAGGTCTAGATTGTGACCAGTGTCAGCTGAGTTACGACACAGATGGCTGACACCTTTGCTAGGTTATTTTCAAAAATAAACCACAACTGTTGTAAACTACTAGATCTGAGTGGCATGTGATGAAAAATAAACAGTGTTAACTTATGAATGATGGAAAACACACACTGCAGTCAAAGCAATATTTGTATAACTGCATTGAAACAGAACAACAGGTTAAAACTGATTTAATGATCTCCATATTGTTGTAGACCAGAGATATGTGTGCAAATCTAAATGTTTTGTTTATCAGAGCCTCAGCTGATACATCCAAGTCAGGTCTGTTCATAGAATCGTGGTCACATATTCTTTCTTATTTTGACAATTCTAGGAGAGTAGGAAATCTGTAATTTAATTAATTATACCAAAATCTTAATATCCTTCTTAATATTTGAATATACGTTTGAAATGTTACATAAATGTGTGCTATAATTACTATTTATCTCTATAAACAGAAAACAATCCAGAACACCTCTAGAGAAATTATTTCTTATGAAATCTTCATCAAGGTAAAAAGGCTATACCACAAAAGCTGCAAAGTACAGCCATGAACTTGATCCAATTCATCTGAATGACCACAGTTCTTCCTTCACAAGTTTTTGATGGGGAAAAAAGTCATAGTAGTTTTCATAAAACATCCTCTCTAGGTGCAACAATATTATTTATTTATAATTTCATGGTTTAAAATATACTAGCTATGCTAATGTGTTCTGAAGACAAAGAATGGTCCAGAAACATTAGTCAAGTCCTCGCTCTATTGCAAGCTTTCTATTCAATTTTGGACATGCCACTCAAAGCAAGATCCTAAATCTGCAGTGCACAGCTTTTATACATCCAATCTGAACATTGCAAACAAGTCAGACCCCGCTCTGGCTTACATGTGGAGGAGTATGGCCTCACTCCCTCTCTCCTCATTTCCCTCTCAGGAAGTTCTTACCCTCTTCTCCCAGGCACTGAACAGGCTGCACCAGGAGTGCTGTGTCCTCCTCTGGGCACCCCAAATCGGAAGGATGGGGAGGAAAGTGGAGAGGCTCCTGAGATGGTCAGCAGCCAAAAGCATATTGCCTATAAGGGGAGATTGAGGGATCTGGGCTTGTTTAGTCTGGCAAAGAGTGTAAGGGAGACCTAACCACAGCCTACAACTACTTCTAAGGCACTTACAAAGATGATGGAGCCAAGGTCTTTGTGTCGGCATCAGACAGTACAACAAAGATAACAACAACATATTACAACTTGGGAAGTCCAGGCTGGACACTAGCTGAAGCTCCTCTGTCCTTGGACCTCTTCAAGACTCGAGTAGACAAATTCATGGTTGACCAAGTTACTGTTGGCAGCCTTTCAAGAGGGAGGTTAGCACAGATGACTTCCTGAGTCCCCCTTGCAACCAGCAGTGATCCTGTCTCTCAGAAGAACCTGCAGGTTTGGCTTAGTCATCCAGACCCCTCGTACAGTGCCTGGGTAGACTTTTGCTACTGTGTGGGCCAGTAGGAGCAAAACTATAGAGTAAAATAACTGGTGGCAAGGACCCAATATCTATGCCTTGTGTATTTCAGAGGATTTTCCTTTGGATTGGGCCCAAACCCCACAAACATTTGGAGTGCCTTAAGTGAAAGCCTGGAGTTATCTTCCTTTTTTTCATTCAAAAGGAATGAAAGTCTGCTCTATGATGTGAGTCAAAGTACATTAGATAGTGATGATCAAGAGAGTCACCTCAGAAATGTACTCCAGATCTGGATGAATACAGATACACGCTAAAAATATTTAGGAGTGGAGTACAAAAACCAACACTCTCAGCCCAGAGCTGCCTGAATTAGTACATAAGGAACAGAGGGATGGATGAGTTGCTCCATCCTTAGGATCCACTGTCATTAATTTTCTCTCATACTTTAGTGCCCAAGTGAACCTTTTCTTGCAGAATGTAGTACACAGCTAACAAGGCTAATTACCCAGAGGGTTGCATTGTACTGACACAGCAGTATTAGTTTGCCTCCAAAGCAACTTTTTGCAGCACCAGCTTGGAGTCACTGTACTGAACGGTGTTGCTGTACCTTGTGATAAAAGCTACCTGTGTACTTTGCTTCATTTGAAATACTTCACTTTTTTTTTTTAACCTTCTCAGCAACTGAGGCCTTAGATCAGTCAGTGATAGAAGACTATATATTCTATATGCTTTGCCTTAACTCAAGCTAATTTTGGTAGGCAAGCCTACGAATACATGGAACATCGTATCTTCTCTCTGAGTAAAATGAACTGTTGAAAACCAACTTACTACTCAGTTACTGAGCTAAAACAAAATGATTCTAGCCTCTAAACTGAAATTAATCATGACTACAGCTTTGTTATTAAGGAAACAACAATTCACAGTTACTGTTTGCAGTTACTTAAATGATCGATGTGACAGTGGACAGAACTGTCTTATGAGGGAATTAAAATAGGCTAAGTTGCAGGAACAAAAATAAATACTGGAAAAGGAAGGAAGTTAAGAGTAAACATGATTAAATGATAAATGGGAGATATATTCTCTGAGGTATACAAGAAATAAAACCATATTTGCTGCTTTTCAATTATGCCCATGGGATTTACTCTGCAGAACCCCACTGGCTCTAATTTTAGAATATGGTGCTGTTCCCTGCAGCATAACTTGTAGAGTCTTGTTCAGAAAATTAAACAAGACACTGCAAGAGTAGTGTTACATTTCTAATACCTTATAAATGAAATAGAAAGAGATAAAACATTCCTTCAACTAGAGCTGTGTTCTGGATAAGACACTCAGAATACCCATCCTCTATTTTGATTCCTACCTCCAAATCTAATGGAATGTGCTTATCAAATTGGAATTTGAGTCTGATGTTTATATTAGTCAATTTTAAGAATTCCTGTATTTGTAATAACTTGTGAAACTTCAAGAAAGCAGAAGTGCATACAGTAAAGATGAACTACAGTAATTGGTATGGATGTCAGATAAACCAGTTTAATTAAATAAAATCTAACCTGATTTACAGTGACAGCAAATCTGTGAAGCTGGCAGATACTAACAACAAAAATGTCACACAGGCTAATTCCACCTTCCAGGCTGCTGCTGTAGATGAATGGATTAACTAAGTGACATTCTTCTAGCATCCAAAATGAGACAGTAGCTGTGAGATGAGCTTTATACACCTCATAATGTTAATTCTGATACTCTGAAATACAAATGATAGTCCACAATAAACTGTGGGAATGAAACAGCATCTGCAAAAACGGTAAGACAAGACTGAAAAAAGCCCCAACCCTAAATTCATCTCCCATATTTAAATCAAACCAAAAACCAACCCTGTATTGAGTGAGACAGTGACTTGCTGGACATGTATCTTTCTTGCAAGTGCTAACTCTTGCAGACGGTTGCCTCCTAAGCCAGTGCATAACCACGCCATTCTGCCTACCTCTACATAGAACTGACTGAGTTCGCTGTCCCGGCCCTCCCTTTCTCTGTGCATCCCCAATGTAATGCTGAGGACAGAACTAAATCAGCCACGTATCCATTTATGGCCTTTCTGCCAAATAACAGGCAATCGCTGTTTAAACATGACTGTTTGTGTGAGGTGTGATTTCTGAAGGCTTGTAGCTCAGCCAAATCACTGCCAGTTTTCATTAGCGTACTCCAAGGTGCTGCTTGTCAGCATGAACTATTCCCATGCCAAAGCCTGACCTTCAAACACAAGCTGTTCTGCTATTAAAGCAGCTTATTTTATTTTTAATAGGGAAAGTACATTTTACATTCTTGTGTTAGTAAACAGATGATGTGTATTTACCAACAGTTGCCAAACATTAATCTCTGGGATAAAGTAAGTAATGGAAAATAGCCTAGTTGAAGAAAATTTCAAAACGTATATGCAAGTAAACAGAAAGAGTTAACATGGAAGCCTGATGGAAATTGCCCATTTTCAAGCACCAGTTATTCTGCCCTAAGACCAAACAGTTTTTCTTCTTGCTGGTGGTCGTACTGGTCTGAGTTCAGCTGCAGTGCTGAGAATGGGTGTTTCATGCACGTGGGCAGCAGTCACACAATGATTTTATTCAACCAAGGCTCGACGCAGCTGAATAAGGGGATTGCCCAGTCCCATCCTGTTATTGTGTGTTCCACATGGGGTGCCAATGTGGGAATGTGGGGACAGTGAGAGCCACTCAACCACTCTCAAAGGAGCAGCATATTCAAGTTGAGAGTCTGTTCACAAAATTGTAACCCGTGAGTAATTTTACCAAAGTACGATGCAAGCTAAGGCCCTCAAGCAGGGGAAAGTCATAAGCAGGGAGGGTGTTTGCGCTGCCGCAGTTCAGCTGACAGAGGAACGTGGCACTACCCAGCTCCTGGGAGCCAGCAGCAAACCAGCTGACTGACAGGTTGAGGCAGGCAGCTGAACCTGGAAGGACCAAGCCAGGAAAAAAAACCAAACAGCTGCCCTTGCAGCTCTTCAAGTACCATAGCAATGAACATCGTACGGGGTCACAGAGCTGCCTGCAGGTTTAACCTCCAGCCCGTCACCCAGGAAAGAGCAGCTCCTTGTATGCACAGAAGAAACAATTTCTGGTTTAACACCCGTGCTTGGTGTTCCCGTGCTTTGCAGTGGGTTAGGACAGAAGCTTGCCAGGGGCTTGCCAGGGGTCTTGACCTTACCTCCTTCACAGCCTACTTCTCTGCCAGCTTAGCCTCCTGCATAAATGCACACAAAATGTTGGAGTTTTTTGTTCCACTGTGAAGGTCTGAGGTCCTGGATAAGCAGAGAACATCTTCTAATCTAGTCTTGAATGCATATCCATTAGGATACCCAGCTATTTGCTTCACCTAAGTATTCTAAATGCTTAGATTTGCTGGATGGGTAGGACAGATACTTGCCATAGGATTTTTTTAATGCATTGCAATATTAAAAAATGTGGGTATTTTATAACTGTTGTCTACTAACTGCAGTGAGAATTTCTGTACTTGAATTATCTCAGGATATGATGCAAATAAAATTAAAAATTACATAGCAGCAATACCAAGTAAGGAAGTGGCTGCCAAAACTCTTAATGCTAGTATGTTCTTGTCACATAGGACTATTCAACTGAATTATTCCTTTTAAACTGCCTTTTTTACTAATAATGCACAATAGCATTGTATATTACCCCTGATACTAAAAGCTTTGAATATCACTAGGTAACAAATGTCCCTAAATATTATGGAAACCTTGTCTCTGAAAATAATACCATAATAAAAAGTCATTTGCATTTCTATAGTGCCTTTCATCTGAGAATCTCAGAGCACTTTACAAGCAGTAAGGTTGAATCATGTAGCTGGTAAGAAAGGGAAAAAATAACTTGAGCTACCCAGTACCCTCACCTTCCTAGAAAATTAACTCCATAGACTTTTGTCATTTCCTTCCCTTGGGGTTTCTGTGAGTAGAGAACATTAAATGAGCATCCAAAGTGCTCCAAGACTCTTTTTAGGGAATGGGAACAGATTGGTTTGGGTTGCTTCTTCCAGTGTGCCCTACCCAGACAACATTGCCAACCCTCAGGTCTCTCCACTGGCTCTCTAAGAAGTCAAATGAGAAACTGGACAGATGGAAGGCCATTCATTAATTAAACTAGAACCCACAGCTGACTGTAACCCTCCAAATAAGTTCTGACTAGCAAAATACCGCAACACTACTGTGATGGACACACTGCTGTCCTCACCCAGCCTTATGGTGGGAGCGCTCTCATGGGATGTGCAGGAAGTGTGCGCAACTGCTGGAATAAGGAGAACCTCGATCGCAGTCCTTCAGCCGAGGTTAGCGCTCTAGCTACCAGGATATTGCATAGTAACATTGGTGGCATCTCCCTCTCCTCAACCTTGTCAGTCCTTAAAGAAATAAATACAACAGTGGCCTGAGCAATTGAGACCAAAGGAATAGCTGTTTGGCATGAGAATCAGAAGAAATAATGGAAAATAACATTGAAATAGTAAGTAATCCTGAAATGGGTCTCTCAATTGTGAGGAAATGACAGGATGTGACTACAAATTTGTGGTCTACACCAGAACATTTAAACAAACACATTTTCAAAACAAAAGCTCTAACTATCTGAGGCAGGATTCAAAATGTAGGGCATAATTAGAAGCCTAAAACTTCTAGTTGCAGCAATTAGCTCTTCTTTTTAGCCTAAAATCAACCAATATCCGATTTAAAATGGGATGTAGTTTTAAAACCAGTTTCTCTGAAATGTTCCCTACTATCACCTGTAAGATGACAGATTTAAAACGACACATATAGAATATGTATTTATTATTTTTTAAATTATAATGCTTATTAGCTGGCCACATTTCACAGTGACATCTTACTTATAAAATACCCTGCACCTTAACTGTTAATATGATTAACCAGTGCCACCTATTGGCTTAACAACAACACCCAGCTGTCAATTTATGTACATAAAATATGAGGCAACTAGTAAAATCAAAGAGGTCAAGACACATGTTAAAATACAGAATTTTGGAAAAATATCAATATGGAACTGACATGGCAGAATGGAAAAGCAGTTCCTATATCTAAATATCAAAAGACTTTTGATTATTCACACAACTGTGTTCACAATTTAAAACAAATGTTGGTTTCTGAGAGTTCTGAGTTTTATTATGTGTACAATATGCTTACATTAAACAAATTTGGATTCTGATTCAAAAGTTGGTGAAGTTGATGGAAAGAGCTATTAATCTCTGCAGTTCTTAAATTAAATTCTACATTTGTGGTATGTATTGAAATCCAGTAACTTTGGATGCCTCACTGACTTCCACAGAGTTTGGATGAAATCCTTCAACCCATAAATAATTTAATAAATAAAAACCTACTACATACTCATTAAATCTAGTGGGTATGGTATGAGTGAGGACTCTGAGGCAGAATTTTATCTCATAATGTATCCTAATAACTAACTTCACATTACCTCTTGGGAACACAGCATCCTTACGCGTAGATGTTCTAAATAAAAGAGAAGAGTTAGGTTGACCTGGGATCCTTTCCCAATCCTGCAAATGGTCCCTAGATTGCAATTTGGGTGCTTAGATGTCCTTGCATCCCTCAGCTGTGATTTGTGGCAAACACTGCAAATGCTAATGCACCTGCATGCAAATGCCAGTGCACAATGGGAGCTTTAGTGGCACTATGGGTTGAAGGCAGAATCTCTACAGGGGGACAATTTTTCATTCTGCAAACTGCACAAGTGAAAGAATTCAACAAAATCTAATTCTTTCATTTAATAAAGTAAACCAGGAAAAGTTCTTGAAAACATAACAATTTACAAACAATTATTGTCATAAATTAAATGATGTGACAGGAGAAACTGAAGACACAGCACATTTAGAGACACCAATATTAAGTCTGAAAATTATCTCTATAGAACACCAAAGCTTATTACAACTAAACAATGGAAAACAGCAAAGCCTGCAAGGACAAGAATTTGCAACTATAATAAAAATTAACATGAAAGAAAAACTTCTTGTGAAATCTAAAAGAACCTCGGAGTGAACTGTGCAACAGAAGAGATAAAAAGGGCCAGTGCAGTAAAAAAAAATAAGTGCAAAAATCCTACTAATTAATCTCGAGGTGTCAACTCAATTAAAAAAAAATTACGGAATTGCCTCGAAAGCAGAAAAAAAGCTGCACAACACTGGGAAATGTTTTTAACAATTAAGTTGTGTGCACTGCAGCAGCTTTACAATTTCTTTTCTGATATCACTAGACCAAAGAGAAAACAATCAGCACTTGATACTAAAGCATTTGAAGTAATGAGGCAGTGGCAATCAATAAAGCAATGGGATGTCACAGACATTTTGTCTCCAAACTGAACTGCAGACTCAAGTGCTGGAAGCAAAGAAAGTAGTATGTTGCAGGCTTTGAGAAGGCATAAAACAGAAGTGAGACATAAAAAAACATGAGAAAGCAAGGCTCATACAAGCACATGTGTTTCACAGTATAGGCTGGTGCAGGCCCATTAAAATACACCTCATTCTGAAGAAATTGCAATAAACACTCCTCTGTGACTTTATATCTGGCAGTGCTGCAAAGCTATGGAAGAGATCTACAAGCAGCGTTTGCTCTCCGGTAAAGTTGCCCTTCTCGTCTCTAAACTTTCTATTTAAATTGACAAATCACAAAGTTCTAATCCAGGTCATAATCTTCCTTAAGTTTGGTGGAACATGCCATGGTTTGGGTCACTACAAAACTGCTGAAGTCAGTCTGGCCAGCTGGAAAAGCATGACTGATAAACGTAGCCTACTGTATGGGCTTCAAGTGAGAGATGTGAAAGCCTTTATGCCAGAAGACGAAAAAGTCTTGAAACTGACACTTGTGGGTGTGCAGGGACACCCACAGAAGTGAGAGGTGCTCCTTGCTATCTGTGCAGTAAGTCTGCATTAATGAAGTAGGAGTTTTCTTTGCAACAGGCTTTTTTTTCCCCTTGATGTTAAATGGAGAGGGCTATTAAATAACATCACTGAACAGTCAAAATATCACTTGGCTGCTGTAGAAACAGTTATCAAAGATGAAGAAACTAAATGACAATCCCGGCAAAGGAGAGCAGCTGCAGGAGGGCATTAAGCCCAGAACAACAGGGCTGTGTGAGGGAGGAATGCCAGAAGCTCAGCCATGCCTTGCCTAAATAAGAGAATCTCAACTGATTTCTTACTGGCCTATTTCACAAACTGACGGACAACTTCTACCTGCCTATAACCACACACTTTGGGGCACTGCAGTCCAACGGTTTTTAAAAGGAAGAATTCCAGGTGAGGTCTGTGCTAAAAGTCATTGAGCATGACCAAATATTTCACAAAACTGGCTCATTTTGATGGATTATGTAATGACTGAGAGGAAAACAGTGACTGACATGTAAAGGAAGAGTGACTTATCTTACCTCCATTTTACCTTACCCTTTCCAGTTCTAATGATAAAGCATTATTTTCAGTGACGATTATATAATCCAGTTGAAAAGGCCGTTTTTTTACAAATTTCAAACGTGTCTGGTTTTATGAGTAAAATATTTTTGTGATTTTACTATATTTTGTTTTCTTGTTCCAGATTTTATTAATTTCTTCTGCTTGCTAACCACATTTAGTTGATTATAGATATTAAGGTAATAGTAAATTTGCAGTTTAACAATCTCAAGGAGTTAGTAACTGAAAAATTATAATATATATTCTAATCACTTACTCCATTTGAGAAGCAGATGTAGTTCAAACAACTAAATTCAATTTCCCACTAATACATTTCACAAGTATGATACAGAAAACAATATCTGAAGAATATGAACTGGCATACCAATTTAATCCATTGTTGACTGAACTACAGATTGTCTTTCAAATTAGTACTTCCAAATTACTTTAGCTATCTTCACAACTGTTTGCTCTTATTTTCACATTAATGATACCCAATGAGCTACAATGACTTTTAAGGGATGATAAAGATCTTCTATACTCTCAATGGCAGTGTAGAAGATGGCTGAAAGTGTGGACTTGACTTAATTTACATTTCTTGCACTGCCAGACACTATCAGTCTTTCTCAATGCCTGTAAAGGTATTTGTCCCTTGGCCACAGAATATCTAAAAACAACTGCAAGTCATCTTTTACTTTCTACATACAGTTAACTGAATGCACAACTGGGGATCTAATTTCTTTTATTTGAAATTATTTTGAAATTACTTAATGACTATGAGGAGCTGACTGTGGTATTAACACTGGAACAATACACCAGCATTGGAATTGCTCAATAGAATTATACAGTATTATACATAGTTAATTATCAAAAGTATAAAACAGAAAATTCATAATTAAAAAGGTGGAGTGTAAGGAGATTATTTGCATCTTTACCTCTGTTTTCTAAGGATAAGAGGAATATAGGATGATCTGTGTGTCTTCTACATGTCTTCTGTTCTCTTTTGAAAAATATTTTTAACTCATGACTGACATTAAACAAATCTGACAGAGTGTTATTAATCTCAAATGTAATGAATACCCTATATGAGAATAAATCAGCAGGTAAATAAGAGAAATCCTATAAATGAGTCTCCTCCTCCCACTCATAGGAAAAGCTGTAACATAAACTATTAGACACTTCATGAATGCCTTATTTGCAGGAAAGCTTCACCTGAAACATGCATTCCTCTGCGGGACATACATACATGGCAAAATAATCTTTATGGGAGTTTATTGCTTTATATTATACATACTTTTCTTGGATTGGCTTCCTGACATGGTAAAAGGATGAAGAGGCAGAAACTAGATTGGAGAAATTTATGAATAATGACATGAACGAGTAAAAGTTACTAAAACTCATTCTAAGCAAGGAAATTTTCATTATTTTTTTTTTACCTTTGGTAGTTTCTATTGACTAATGGTTTATTTCGTGCCTGTATACGTCACTACCAGTAGTGCTATGGAAGACAGTGCAGCAGTATGCTGTACCACCCGTTTTCCTCTGTATTTTCTTAACTGGTTTGGAGACAGCTCATGAAGAGCTAGACTATCTTCTGTCAGGAATGCCACAGGTATGTTTGATTCTGCTTCAGACAGAAGGAGAGATCCACAGGCCTCAAGACATCTGTTCCAGCCTCCTGCTCTGTGATTTGCACAACAATAAATAACTGCCTAATGAATAACTGCCTAAGGTCCCTTAGACCTCTGGTACCACATATTTCCGGTTTAAATGACATGTCATTGAATTTAACAACACTTATTTTGCTCACTACAATTGCTTAACTCTTTATAATCCCATGTTGTAAATGACTTGCATTTCAAAGTAAATCTTCATACAAACTTTCCTAGTGTCTTGATATGCCAAATTAGAGATCACACACAGAGGAATGCTTCAAGAACTTGCTTCAAGAGCATTGCATGATTCTTTATCACATTTAAATGTAATCCAATAAATACATAAGTAAATCAAGAGTATTATCAAATTATAACATGATTTTATAATTTTCCTAACATTTACCAGTAACCACTCCTAAAAAGAGGATGAACACTTAGTGCTCACTGCTCTCAGTAGCTGAGCTATCAGAAATATTACAGGGTGGAAAATGGAGAAGAAAAATAGGTATTTTCTTCAGAAGAAATAACTTTGACTTGTCGCAACAGTACAAGCTATTAATCTAGCCACCAGGATTATTATCAATTAAGAAAATATTTTTCCTCTGCTCTCCTTTTCCAGATTTTGTGGGGCCTTTATTAGACAACAGTAGGTAGGAAAAAAAAAATGAACTCATTCATTTTAAGAAAATAATTTATAAAGCAGTCATACATGATTTATGTTATGTTAAGATTATGACAGTAAAGCAAGATCCTCTAGATGTATAACGCTGGCATAGGTAGGTGTGGAAAATTCTTAGTAATAAAATAACCCATAGATTAGAGTCCTGCATGACACACTGGACTCCTTCAGATTAGACTCCATACCTTAGGCTCCTTTGATTACTGAACACTGTAATTTCCTTATGTATTTCTTAGTATGGCTCAATTTTAATAACCCCATGGAAATAAGGACACTTAGATAACCAGGTCTTCACAGTTAACCCCTCTTCCTATATACAGACAAAACCAGATCATTACAGTGATCGTTTTGAATAAAGTTACTATTTTAGGGAGATTTGCTTTTAGGTACCCCTACTCCACAGATATTTCCACTTTTGGTTTTTGAGATTTTTTTTTTTGGCTGAATGCGCATTGTCTTGTTCATACAAAATTCCCACTGAAGCTAGTAGAACTAGGCACTTCACTGGGCAATAATCTATCTCAAGACTTTGAAAGGTTGTTAGAAGTAACAAAACTATTGACTAATTAGTAAAGCAACTAGTCAAATTCATGGAACCAAAGGAACTCACAGATTATTAAACACAAAGATATAATCATTTTGTCCCTGCTGTGATCTCTTTCTCTTTCATCATGCACCTGAAACTGCCAGGGTCACAGGAGGAGTATTGGGCTGCTTTGGTCTAACTCACTGCATTTGCTTGTCATTTGTCTCACATATAGCTGACATGCATAACTCTACAAATAGGGATAACTCCTCTCATCTAAAAGTATTAAACCCACATGGCTATTCAATGACTCTCAATGATTTTAAAGTAATCTTAATCTAATAAAACCAGTGAGATTACTTGTGAATAACCACTGAGTGTAAACTCAGGCAGTATCAGAGATTCTGTTACAAATACTCTGAAGTAATTTCTTCCTACATTGCATGGTCAGGCATCAATCTTGTACAACAAAAATAAAAAATACTAATTAACAGATATTGAAATCCCCACGCTAAAAAGAATTTTTGAGAGTGTGCACAAGCCATTTATTTTGCCAATCACTTTTAACTTTGAACTTCTATATGCTTCTGAATGTCTATTTTGTACTTTTATGAAGTGCCGTAGCTTGTAAGAAATGCAAACGCTCTGTAGCAATGTGAACACATCAAAGGTTCTAGTTTTCAGAAATGCCCAGCAATAGCGAACACTTCAGCTGGGGAGCTTTCTGAAACTAAGCCTGTCCAGATAGAGCTCTTAGTCATGAATTCTCATTTCATCTTAAAGTTTTGTAAAATGTTACTAATTAGAGACTTTAAATAATACTTTTACAAATAACATTGCTACATATCATACATATACAATAATAACTACATGTCTCAATACCCAATTCAGATCACAGAGAACGGAAGGACAAAGCTGGAGATTTCTAAAGCATAGGTGAGACTGCAAAGGTACTCAATTGCTAGTAGAGTGATATGGACCCTAGAAATAAACATTTCTGAGTGTTTAATCATACCAAAGACACACGTTACTATACTGAAGACTGAGCTGTGCCACCCCAAGCAAACACTAGGGGCAGGTTGTACAAGACTATTTTTCAGGCTCTGACAATTAGAAGTCTGATCTGTTCCGCTGTTTGATCAGTCCCAAAGCCTGATACTTAGCAACAGTGTGACTGGAGTAAGCCCAGTGTGGAAGTCCTGCTGCTTGATAGTCTTTCCAGCTTCTGGCACCAAGTGTATTTTCAACAGCCTGATAAATATAGTCTGTAAAGCTGACTTTCTTTCTCTAGATCCAGATTCTGTACAATAATGACAGTAGCTGGTCAGCCATAAGGTCTGTCCAGCACAGCATCTTGTTTCCAACAATGGGCATTAGCAGATGCTTATAGAGGGAGTTTAAGTCTAGGTCAAAGATAGAGGCAGGCATGTAATTATGGTGGTGATGGGGTGGCTTACAAGAGTTGCATGTGGTGCATCTCCTTGCCTGACACAGCAGCATGTACATGGTATTCTGCACTAACTCGGGGCTCCCTCCTCTTTACCTTGCCACACTCCCTGCTTTCAATTACCTGTGATTTATCCCTACTCCCCTTTGACTAAAGATTTTGTAAACACCTCTCTCAGATATAAAACCTAAATTAAGAATAGCATCAGGCCAATGGAGTTATTTTAGAGTTGCACTGGCACAATGATGATTAAATTGGGTTCTCTAATTCTATCTATTATTATCCTTCTTTAATTAAAATTCCAGTAAGGAGATAATGCAGTTGTCTTGAACAGGACTGCCTACACTAAGAACTGCCAGATTTCTCTGTATTCCATACACATTACTATTTATGACTACATTATATTTATATCTACCACCTTCAGTATATTAAAACCTTAAATTACTGGTAGCTAAATATTACTAATGTATTATTATTGCAGCCTAAAAGGATATCTTACCACAAAATACTCTTTCACCAAATAAAAACTCAAAGAAATTTCATTTGTTTCAGATGAAAAAAATTGCCGTTCAGGCACTGCCCTCATATCTTGTATTACAACTTCAGTAACTTCTTGATCTAAAGTTTTCTTTCCATAATAAATATTTTAAAATTCTCCAACAATACTTGCAGTCTAATGTAGGATTTTCTTATGTGTATTTACCCATCTGTGAACGCATGCATATGGCTACATAGACATGTACGTAAATTTCTTAAAAGAAGTTATGCATTGCATAAGTTTAGAGATAGGATGCCAAAATATGGACCCTTTGTAGCACACTGTTCTTATGGGATTACAGAAATCCTACCACAAAATACACATGGTCTTCTTGAAACACAGCCTTGGAAATCTTCATTGGTTTGCCACGCAGCAGACTGCTACTCAGCTGAGAGGCCATCTCCCTGCCCTCGATCAGGCAGGGAAGAAGCCCTCCTGTGTTGATGGGGGAAGGCACTACAACGCTGCCTGCACAGTGCTGCCTCTCATTTCAGATGAGGTCTCATACCTTGCTCAGGGAACGACTCATATGAAGAAAGGCTGAGAGAGTTGGGGTTGTTCAGCCTGGAGAAGAGAAGGCTCTGGGGGATACCTTATTGTGGCCTTTTAATACGTAAAGGGGGCCTATAAGAAAGGTGGGGACAGTCTTTTTAGTAGGGCCTGTAGCAGTAGGACAAGGGGTAATGGTTTAAAACTAACAGAGGGTAGATCCAGACTCGATAGAAGAAAGAAGTTTTGTACAATGAGGGTGGTGAAACACTGGAAGAGGTTGCCCAGAAAGGTGGCAGAAGCCCCATCCCTGGAAACTTTCAAGGTCAGGTTGGACGTGGCTCTGAGCAACCTGATGTAGTTGAAGATGTCCCTGCTCACTGCAGGGGCATTGGGCTAGATGACCTTGAGAGGTCCCTTCCAATCCAAACCATTCTGTGATTCTATGACTCTATTCAATACTGCTGCTGTCCATCATCTAACATATTCTTTCAGAAATTAATATTACATGGAATTTGCACAAGTGTTTAATTGTCCCTTGCTGTAATTAGAAACTGTGTCAAATGTACAGGGGCTGCAAGCTCCTCTTTGTCTGTCATTGAAAAGACGACCACTTTGCACAAGAACAAGGCATGTTCCAGTGTCCTACACACATCCTGACTGCTCTATATTTCTAGTTTAATAAAAAGATCCATGCAAATATATGTATGTATGTATGTATATATATATATATATATACACAATCTACAATATATGGAACCAGTCTAGCACGGAAATACAGCTGAAGAAATAAAGCAGCATGTGTCAAGTTAGAAAGGAAGAAAAGAATTGTAGGTTCTACTCTCTTTTAATATTATTTCTTCAATGCTAAGAAAAACAGTCATAAAACCTAAGCTGCAGGTGCATATAACCGCAAATGTTTACAAGTTTACTTGTGGGTAAAATCTAAACTCTTCTGTAAGGCTTTTACTTTTACAATAACATTTAGCAAAGCCGAGGCTGTTCTTCAGTAATGATAGAGTTACAACCTTGAGTGATGCCCTTCGAACGTAAATACCCAGTTCTCACAAGGAGTCCTAACAGCAAGTTTGAAAATTGTCTGTGATAGTGTGGCTTGAGTTTTATACATCCATTTTTGCCATTTAATACAGTTTATACTATTTTATATAATTTCTGTATCTGTGTGCATGTGTGTATACACACTATTGACACATATACAAAAATCATAGAAAAATACAATTTTAATTATTTTTGTAAATTAAAAAAGAGTGGTCGTATAGTTAAAAATTTTAAGTGCTATTTTTTAAGTAGATAGGGTAAATACCTAATCCAAACTTTTGGAGTTTGGATTCCAGATGCTGCTTAGCAGGAAGGTGACTGGCTTTCATGTAATTTTGCTTGTTTCTAAATATCAAGAAGAACAAACCCAACAAGCTAAATAGCTTGCTGCTTTATTAAAAAGAAAAAAACAACAACAAAAAAACCAAACTAACCCAAACCCACACCTCTTGAGTCTTGCTTCTCAAATGCACATCCTAACTTTTGAGTATGTGAATGAAAAAAATTGTTGAAAATTAAACAAAAGTTCTTAATGTTTCCACTTGCCTATTTGGTACATTTAGAGCAAATCCTTAGCCCAGTCCCCAGGCTACATAAGCAAAGAACCCACAAAATGAATGGTGGAAAGATGAAGAACAGTTATTTTCATACAGTTTATCAAAAATTTCTCAAGTTTATCTGTCTGGCAGAATAAAGTTCAATCCAAAACGATCATTTCCTCTAATAGGAACAACAGCTTGAGGATCTGCTTAGGAACAAATCATCTTGTACCGGTCCTGCTTGAGATCTGCTGGCCCTACCTTGCAAAAAAGTTAAAGCCTACATGAGATTTGGTCATACAGGCTCAAGGAGAGTCAGATCTCACTTTCTGCTCAACAACACCAACAACAGAGTGAGGAAAGGGAAAAAACTTCTCATAGAGGTAGAAATACTGAAAATGACAGGCTTCTTTACAGCCTGATGCACTGTAGGTATCTCTGACCTCTGGGCCTCCCAGAATAAGACATATTTCAAACCAAGGACCATACCAAACCCAGGTACTTGAACCATGTTGATCTCCCAAACTCTGATACTCAACTTTATCTGTAAAACTATTGAACTTATTTTTTTTTTCCCCAAGTGTAGCTTGGTTTGTAGGGCTTAAAAGCTACAGTGATGTGCGTCACGTAAAACCATAAATAGGTACAAAGTTAGGTAACCAGAACTAACACTTAGCGTAAAAAAAGTCCTGGAGTTATTTGTCTCCACATCTCCGCAACACCTCCCTTGCCATTTCACACACTTGAACATCTGTGTTTTCCTTTAGCCAAGGAATAAATTCCACCCAGATTATATAAAATTGTCTTTATAAAAAGATCTCCATGCAATGTATCCACGTAGGGACACCATATAGTATTTTGGGGCTGGCCAAAATGGACCATCATTAACTAAGCATTATTCTGATTTTTGAGTATTTTTCCACATTAACATTCCTCAATTATATTAAGAGAAACAATATTTCAGGTAAAAATAATATAACACACCTAGAATACACTAAGAATGAAATTTTTACCTTTCTCTTATCACATATGGCAATAACTTTATAATAAAAGCAATAATAATTCTTCATCTGAGTTACAAGTTATTCACCCTCATGTTCAGTAGCACTAAACTACAAATGCACATAACTTTTTTTGCTTTCAGATGTTCATCAACATGCATAAAAATAGATGTAATGTCTGCAAAGCAGCCCACAACAATAGGCCCAAACAAAAACATTAGTAAGACCCCATCTGTAGGAATATCCTTATCTAGTCAGCAAAACTAACTGCAAGCAAGAATTTTGCTTTATATATCATGAGAAAATATGTAAATTGGGCACCAAACATTTGTGCTTTATTAGAATTGATTGTCTTTCAAATGAATACTATGTTCTGGACAATGTGTATCAATGGAAACGATTGTATAACTCAAGAAAACTCAGACTCCTTCAATAACGTAAGACAAGGAAAATATCACTCAGGCAGTCTATGGGGAAGCTGGTGAGGTTCTAACTGTACAAGTTAGTTCTATACTGTGCTTGTACAATTGAAGCATTAAAGTGGTGGTAGAATCAGTAGTATCTTCTATTACAGTAAGATCTTCATTTTACATTTCTACATGTATACATAGGACTTCATACTTAAGATTGTTAATCGTGCCAAAGCCAGTATTAGCTAGGTAGGTAGTTGGTTTCATACTTTCGAAAAGTGGATACTGGAGGCACAGAAATCACGAGGAACATAGCCTTTCTGTGTTAGAAAGGGCTGTTAAAACAAAGCTTGTTCATGATCTCATCACAATTGTTTCTGTTAGTACAAAAGAAATATTTTGAATGGCTAAAAAGTATTAACAGTCAAGATCCAGTAAAAAGCACTCCTGTGTTGGAACTTAGGAGGTATGCAGAGGTGTTGCACAGAGGAGAGTGAGGAGTATGCAGCTAGTATAATGGATGTAAAAGGGAGCATCCTCACCATGGGGAGTGTTAAAGGCAACCCTGTTTACACTTTGAGATAAGACTGGCTAACGCCACCTACGTCACAACACATGCAGATGCTATATAAAGGCATTATCATCCTGTCTTCAATGGAACCACCTATGTGTAGGATTTGGCTTTATACAGCTCTCTCTTCAGTGCATTAATTTGTCTCTGCTAAATTACAAACATGAAAGGCACCTTCACAACCAAAACTTAAAGAGTTCAGAGTAAAAAATTATCGATGTCTTAACTAATTGAAGCAATAACAAGACCTTAAGTCAAAATAGCAAAGGGCTAACGCCCACTTTCAGAAGAGTAAAGAGAATTTACAATCATTAGTTTTGACTGTATGTTCCAATTCACAGGATTTAGTTTTCAAGACAGATTCCTAACTCCAGTTAGGGCATCAGTTTCAACTACGGCTTGTAATATTGCCGTATTTCACCACATAATTTCTTGAAATAGTGAACTTGGCAACTCTAATTTTTTGCTTGAAGTTCTGAACCTATATAGGGCTGATGTCACAGCTCCATATAACAGGACCACATGGAAGTTTATACCTGTTGTATTTAATAAGAACCGTACGTTAATGGAAGGCATCTATACAGGCACTATTGAGTAGCAGAGAAGCCATCATTAACTGTGCTGCTACAGGCCACAGATATCTACATATAACAGTGAAAGCACTTATACTACAATCAGTTGAATAGAACTTACTTTCCTTATCACTTTGAAGCAATAAAAATATATTGAGAAAACAAATAAATTATTTAAAGCAGAATCTTCAACCTCTCTTCACCAAAATACACATTTAAAATATGTCTGATTGATTGGTTATATCCACTGAAACGAGAAAACAGACTTATTTATATTCAAATAATGAAGTTACTTCCATGTTATAAAGATCCAATCATCTTCAGTTATATAAACATTGATTAATTGATATCGACAATTTGAACAAGACAATACTGTTAACTACTAAGGAAAAATACAGTTTCACTTATCTACAAAATTTCCTCTAGAAAACAAGAGACTGTAAAATGAAGAAATTTTGTTCCTCTTACCCATGCTCACTGTCTCCACTTATTGTTCTTTTTAGGGATTTCTGTTTAAGAAATTGTACAAATAATTTTCCTAGTTGCATAATAAAACCATACTATGTTTCAGTCATACTAAAGTGTATTTGTAAAGAACAGACCAAACACAGATTCACCAGAGTTCTCCAATATACTAATTAAATTGCTAAAATATAAGAAAAATACTTTTAAGATGGTACGCTTTTAAGTTGTTGATAAAGTTTTCTTGTGACTGCTATCAGGATTAATCCCTCAGCTTCTCTGGTACCACAGCTCTGATATGTACAGAGCACAACCAGGGGTGTTCACTTCTACCACTGCAAGTCTGGGGCCTCACAGCCCCTTCCAGGAATGCTCAGCATCAAGAACAATGGCTATAAAGTGCATTGATATGCAGAAAATTAATAAGAAAGGCCTTAGTTATGCAAATATGCATTGTCATTTGGGGCTTATATGTACTAAATACTTTACTAAATTGGAAGAGTTGAACCTTTTTTTCCCAGAACTCTTGCATTGCAAACTCTTCTAGGTATTTTGCAAACAGTATTTTTATTTACAAGTACTCTACTAGATGATGTCTAAATCTCATCGTAGGCTACTTTTTCTTGTTTATCTGCACATACTTTTTTTTTAAGGTCACATGCAATTAGTAATACTTCCATATCAGTGATGTCATTGATAAATAGTCATGGTTGCTTCTCATTTAGTATCCCTAAACATTCGTTTAAGTAGCTCATGTTGGTAATCAAAATCTGTAACCACTCTGAAATTGCTGTTCCATACTATCATTTCTGAAAGCAGATGGACCTGAGAAGTGTTAATAATTGTGATTATATGATCCTCAAGAAGCTAATATAAATAATTCTAAATAAACCTAATTATATTCTTCCTCTTAGTATTTTTTAAAGCTGAAATTTTGAAATAACAATGCAAGCGTAAAATCCTGCAAATGGATACATACGGCTGCAAAACCCAACTTTTAGACACTTTTAGAGTTTGTTTTTTTTTTTTTTTTAATCAAATATTTAACTAACATACCAAGCTACCCTGACAATAAATGTCACTCACGTCAAATATGTAGGCATCAGTAGCTCCACAGTTAAGGCAATGCTGGCAGAAATCCCTTTCTAATGAATAACATATCTGCTAAAAATCCACACCAATTTTCTTTCAGAGCCAAATAAACATTTTTTCATTACTGCTATTTATATGTCTTTGCTTAAAGTACAGCAATAAACTGCAAGCATTTTCATGCCCTCCTTAAAGAATGGCATCTTTTCAAACAAACAAGGATTTCAGATGCGGGAGCTGAGAGTTTCTTTGTGTGGAGAGCAACTCGGAAGACCTGGAGGTGTGAGAATTCTTCAAGGCAGTGCTATGCTCACTTTTTGTTTGTGAGCGCATATTTCTCATACTCACGTAAGTATTGGTGCCAAGACAATTTTCACTTCAAAATTCAAACTATTTTGTCATTTCAGGCATAATTTTCAGATCTTTGATGTTTGTATAAAAGTTGACAGTATTGTTGAATTAGAAGCGTTGTGAGGGAAGGTGGTGGGTGGTGGTGTGAAAGAGAACTGTGAATACAGCGGGCATTTTTACAGAAAAGAAATGTCATAGGTGGGAACGTTTAATTTGTCATTTCCGTGCTTCAAGTGGGAATATGCTTCAGCAACTTAAATCTTAGGAGAGGGAATGACACCTCCTGAATGTATGCAAATTCCTCGTATCAAAGGGTAATTTTAAAAATAGGCTTTAAGTAGCAGGATGCCTAATTAGTTCAGATACCGAGTATGTGATCCCGACTTCATTAAGCTAAAATCGCAGGTTTGAGTGCATGCTTCTTTGGAAGCTCAGTATGATCGGGATCAAAGGATCACATTTGCTGTAACCTCAGCTGGCAAAGACCTGCTTTCACCGTGAAATCAGTCGGAAACTCTATCACCCTGAGCCCCACAAAAACATCCCCCTTGGAAAAGATTTCCCTTCGCGAGAAGGCAACCTGTTTCCATGTCCGAGGCTCCCGCGCAGCCCGTGCCCCGCTGCTCCCACAGCGCAAAACAGAGAGACCCACCCTCCGGGGCCTTTCAGCCGCGTCCTTTACAGGCACAGAACTTGACGAGCGCACTGCACCGCCACCTCCAGCGCCGCTCCGAACTCGCACACCGACACCCGGCAAGCCAAGCCTCCCAACCAGCGGCCACCTGCCTCGCCCCGCCCCGCCTCACACGGCGCCCGGCGGGGCGGAGCGGCCCCGCTCCCCGGAGCGCGCCGCCCTGGCGGCCCTGGGGCCAGCTGCGGAGCAGGGGGACGAGGCGCCCGGCTCGGCCACGCCGCGGGCTCTCTGAGTGAGAACGCTCGGCGCCGCCCGGGAGCAGCGGGAAGCGCCGCGGCTACGGCAGGGGCGCGGCGCGGACGCTGCGGGCGGCAGAGGGAGCTGCGGGGCGGGCGGCGGGGCCCGGCGGGCCGCGGTTACCTTCGGGGTTGGCGCTGATGAAGACACGGACGCTCCTGCCGCTCGGCACCAGGTGGGACGGCAGCGCCGAGAGGTTGCCGGAGAAAGCCGCCCGCCGCAGCGCCGCGTCCCGCGGGCAGGGCAGTCTGCCGCCTGCCCCGGCCGGCCACATCCCGCCGCGCTGCAGGGCGATCCTCGCAGGCGGCCGCCGGGCCCCGGCTCAGGGCAGCCCCCGGACAGCCGCGGCGGCAGCAGCGGCGCTGGCCACCGGCTCGCCAGCAGCGGCCATACGGACCCTCCGGCCGCTCGGGGCCGCCGCCTGTCTCCTCGGCAGCGGCGAGGCTGGGGCCGGGGCCGCCGCCCGGCGCCGGAGCGCGGGGACAGCGAGGAGACGAGGCGTTGGCCGCTCCACGCGCCGCTCCGCAGCGGCGGCCAGTGGCCGGGCGGGCGGGGGAAGAAAGTTTGCGGCGAAGCGGTGCCGGGCGCGGCGGAGGTGGTGGCTGCAGCGGGACGGCGGCCCCAGGGCGGCAGCGCGTCTACTCAGCGCCGCCCGCTCGTCCGCGGCCCCCGGCCGCCGCGCAAAGCAGCGGGAGGCCGGGTGCCAGGAGAGACGCCGCGCTGTCGGGCCGCCGAGTCTCTCGGTGTCCGAGGGTTCGTGGTGTCCAACGCAGGGATGGCTCCGGCGAGGCTGGCAGCACCTTCCCTCCTCCGAGTGTGTCACGGCCCCGGGGTCGGATTTTTATAGGAGATCTGCTGCCGGCTCATCCTTTGGGCTCTGAACTCTTTTTGTGTTCTGTTCTGTAATCGCCTGCACAGGAGTCCCACCTGCTCAGATACAAAAGAGATGCTCTTGCTGCTTTTTTCTTTCTTTCCTTTTTTTTAATCAGTTATTTATTTATCGGAATAAATGAATAGCCCCGGTTTGAAGAATGAAAGAGTGAGGAAGCAGCGCGACCAGCAGCCGGCGGGATGTGGTCCCTTTGCAGCAGTCAGTGGCGGGGCATCCCGTCGGGCAGCGCCGATGAAATATTCAGGAGGGCGGCGGAGTCGGGCGGTGGCTCCGCTGTAGGCGGGGGCGGCGGGCCGGTCCCCGCGGGAGGCTGGCGGTGCGGCGCGGCGGCCCCAGCCCCAGCGGGCAGCGGGCCTTCGACGAGCCGCAGAGTTTAGAAAGCGCCCAGAAAGGGGCGGGCAGGCAGGGACCTGGCAGGGAAGCGAAGGGGAGGGGCTGGGGAGGGGTGGGCACCGGGCCTCAATTAGCCTGATGGGTCTGTTGGCCGTGGGAATACCTTCTCGGGAGGAAGCCGCTGGCTTCGACAGAGCGGTTTGCAGGTGTTTCTGCATGCTGAAAAGGCTGGAGAGAAAAGTCTTTAATCCGGGTAGTATCTGGGTAGGCTATTTCATGTGCTGTATCTGATACAAAGCTGGTTTGTGTATTGACACATATTACATATATAATGCACTATGTATAATGTATATAGAACAACCTTATTGTGTGTTTATACACAGTATTTAAGAGCTGAGGTGTCCCTCCCAACCACCCCCTTTCGGTACTCCCTTGCTTTGCCCCTGCGGTCCCTGCCCGCCGAGTTCCCCGCGGTGGCTGCAGCAGGGGAGGCTGAGCTGGCTTTCACCGAGGTAACGCTACTAAAGTAGGCAAGAGCAAATGGCTCAGCTCTTTCAGAAACGAAGGTGACAGCCAGATGGGTTCCTTAAGAGTTGCTGAGCAGAATTTTTGTGTTTTTAATTCCGATTTTTTTAAAAGAAATAAGGCCTATGCAAAATTGCATCCCATTTATGTTTGCACACGAATATAAGGGAGTAATTTTGCTGCTGTTTGCACCCTGTAAATTCTGGGCTGACTTCAATCAAATGAAACAGAGGGACAAGTTTTAAGATAATAATTCTCAACGAGGTAACATTCCTGTAAGTTCTGTGAACATAGCTGGGCAGAGGAAAGTGCGCTTGTCTGCAGAGAGGACAAATACGCAGCGTACATTTCAGCCATTAATACTGAAGTGTCAACACTGGACAAAGAGGTTGTGCCCCTGTGATAGGAACTGAATGCCTAGGAGTTGGAAAATCCCCCTGTGTATATTCCTCTGTATAAATGTATATTTCTGTAGGACTCTGTAGTGTCCAATAAGGAGCAAATCTCACTTGAAGCTTTGCATGGTAGACATGCATATTTTTCTTCTCTGTGGATTCTCTGATGCTCCATTTAAGACAAGCCCAAAGCTTTGGTAAAATTTGGTTAAAAAATTTGATAAAAAAAATCTTGACAGTCATGAGACACAATTCCCTAAGAAGTGAGGCTTCATATATGTCACTGCTTAAAAAAGTATTGGTCTTACCTGCACTTCACTTACCCTTTGTATAGCTAGTGTAGGTGTGCCTTTGTCTGGCTTGTGTCATGAACAGGTGGTTTCTCTAATACAGAGCTGAAAAGCAGCTCCTTGAGGCTGCAGACAGTTAATGAATGCGTGAAGAAAATTATTTATAGTGTAGGCTGAATTATGTTTTATGTAATTTGCTGAGACTAACTCTCAACTGGGCTATCTCCTTTGCTTCTCCAGCATAAGTACTAGGCAGTTCTTAAACCTGATTGCTTGTGGAAGCAGCTCCTGATGAGGATGCAGAGACTGTCACTTAATATTGCTGCTGCCTTAGTCTTATCATTGATAAATTTCTCAGACAGCTGCTTTGGAAGCTGGGGCTTGTTGATCTACCCCTTTACTGTGCCAGCTGTAATGCAGTGTTTTTTTAAGACTTTTTGGCAGTCATCTTTACTAAGTTGAAAACTTGAATTTGCATCCTTTTAATTCTTTTGGAATTTTGTCTTTGACAGCATTGACAACAACATCAGCTTTTAAATGAATGTATTGTTTCATGGACCCAGGCTGAATGAAATGGAACCAGGCCTATCATTTCCAGTTGTTCACCCTGTCTGTCTTGTTGCCTGAGTGTTACTGCTCTTTTGGCAGGGATAGTCGCATTGCATGTGAAGCAGGTAGTCCACGCAGCTTGCAGGCTCCCACTATTACTATTTTGATCTGTAAACTGGATTTTCTTTGTGCATGACTCAGCTTCCTATCGTGGTAGCTCCCACCTCTGTGAAGCTGAAGTGGCCAGATGTCTCAGAGTGGTAATCTCTTCAGCTGTCCAGCTTCAATGTGTCTGCATTTGGGGCTCAACATTGTCAGATTCAGCACCTGTGAATATATAATGCTGGGAACAAAGTACAATGAGGCTGAAATGGAGAGGAAAAATAAATGATTACAGAGAAACTAATTTTTTGCTTTACCTAAGACTTTATCAGTATGAAAGCACTCTGGGTTAACTCAGTTTGGTAGCTTTTCTTAAATTAAAAAAATAAAATTTTGTTAATTCAACAAAAAGAAGAAGAATATCAAACCCAAATACAAATCATAGAGTACTGCTGTGTTCATTATAAAACATACATCAAAATTATTCTCTCTCATATTGAATAACAGATTTAGTAAATTTTTCATTTAGCAAAATGTACTACTTCAGAAGTGATATTTTAAAGTCAGTGTCTATATTTAACTCCCGGACTAGTTATGTGGAAGCCACCTGAGCAATGATTCTCATCCTGTAGAAAGGATTGCGGGGCACTGCCTGAAGGCATGATCCCCGAACTTTCACAGTGACTTTACTGTACTTGGAGTAGATCTTTAGTGTCTGTCATTAAGGTTAATGCGAGAAGTATCCTTGTTCTGAACAGCTATAAAAACAGATCTGTAGTTCTGCAAGTGAGTTCCTTTAAACACAGCTAGCAGCTTGATCCTGAAAAAACATAAATCAGTGAAGTAGCAGGGAATCTTAAGTCATATGCATTCAGTATTAATTTTTCCCCTTTTATGTGAATGTTTCTTGGTTAGCATTCTGGCCTCATTTGCTCCAAGTTCAGTATATTTAAATGAAGCTATAGAATACATCCCTTGGTAAAACACATTAGTAAACCCAAGTCATTCCTGATGGCTCGATCCTGCCGTAATTCAGAGCAGGGCTTTACTTCTTGAGCAGTCCCATATGAAATGGTAAGACACTGAAGGTATGTAGTGTAGCTTAGTAGTCCTGATCCAGATCCATGAAGATCAATAAAAAATGCACCAAGTTGTTTGGCTTAAATCCAGCATGAATAAGGTTTGCAGTTTACACATAGCTTTTTGAGACATGTCATTCTGAGTTCTGTTCTGTCTAAAAATGAGCATTATAGATCAACTCTAATTGGGAAGTAACCTGAGTGATATGCTATAGGCAGTGTTGTGCTACAAACTTAACTATGAGAAACAAATTTATCCTGGCTGCAAGCTAAATTTATGTTCTTGTTCTTATGTGTTTTATACTTTAATACATACTGTAGGGTGTGCAGAGTGCTTGATAGTGGTCTAATTTCAGACTCATTGCAATCAGTGGAGACATGCTCAGTGATTTTGTTGAAGGCTTACCTGTAGTTAGCACTTTTGCAAATCCTATACCAAGTATGCGACAAGGTCAAAATAGGTGAAGGGGTTTTTTTATATCTTTCAGGGAAAGTGTTTTGCCCTACACTAAAATACAGCCACTGAGGTATGACCTAGGTACTTAAAATACCCATCAGTTCTCCTCATATGTTTAGAGTCTGGTTCTGCCAGGGGCTACATGTTCAGCCTTCCTATTGTCCTTCCAAAATGGTAGCTATTTGCAGAAGTTGGGAAGGCAAAGTTTTAAGATCAGGTCAAAAATCAAAGTTTGAGGGTCAGCAAACTGACCAGCATCTCCCCTTTCATGTAGAAGCTGTAAGGCTCCTGTGTGGAGTTACATCTTCTGATTGAATACTAACTTAAAGCTGAGTGGTTTTTTTGCAGCTCCCTAGCAAGCTGGCCCAGTTTTAGGAGCAGGCAAAGCAGGCAGTTGCCAAGAGCGACAGACAAAAGGAGGCAATAAAATCACATTTTAAGCAAGAAAGAGACCCTGTCACCCTGTGCCTGTTTCTGCCTGCTTAATGAGGACTTGGTGTGTCTCCCAGGCATCTTTCTCCCCAAGCTGTTGAGGTGCTGGGACTGGGCAAGCTCCTTACCACAGGAACTGTGGGCACGGTCCTGTATTTTGAATATCCCATCTATTTGTTCTTGTCTCTGCTTCAGCTTGCTGCTGCTGAAACTGAGGGGAGAAACTTTGTGCTCCTTCTCTGCTCCTTTTTCTTGACAGTGCTATAATACTTTTGCCGAGGTGGCTGGATTGGCAGGAGACCAGGAGCAGATGTGCTGAGACTGGAGAGCTCACAGAATTCATGCTTCACTAAAAAAAAAACCCCAAAAAACAAACCAACAAACTGCTGTTATTATTATCCTTGCAAATTAGGAATGACAGGCTGCTTAGACTTACTGAGTTTATATTTATGTCAAGAAACTGATTGCAAGAAATAATTGATGTCTTAGCAAATCTTACACAGATACTGGGTTCGTGTAAGGACCTTTTACAGCCGTTTCAGGGCTCATTTAACTCTACTTGATGTAGACTTCCATTTTCCACTCAGTTTTGAGTGCTAAAAATATTTGTTTCCTTCCTTTCTCCCTGCCATCCACTGCTTATACTCTGACACCTCTAAGCTTTTGGGGTGAATCTCTTCCATGCTGTGAACAGGTTGCTGTATTAGGCTTTGCCAATAGATAGACTCAACAGTAGCCTTCAGTCTCACCAACAAGATGGTTACAAGCTGTAACAGAGAACCTGGCCAGAGTGACGGTCGTTTTGCTCTACTACTCTTCAGAGGAGCTACTTGGAGCAGCGGAATTTTGTGGGTTGACTGCAAGGTCTGAGAAATGACACTGTATTGGGTCACATTAAGTTCACAGGTTTATTGTGTGATCCATACACTTAAAGCATTGGTAGGTCAGGCTTCACCACACAGCAAGATCCCTAATAGCAGGGTAGGAAATGTATATGGATTTCAAAAAAAGACAAGCCAGTCTCATCATAAGAAATAAGAATTTGGAAACCATGTTACATTTCATTAGACTTTGCAACTTTAGTCAATCATTGTGTCACATGAAGAGATTTATGGGAGGCAGATTATCCCACATTGGCCCACTGGAATGTACTTACCCTTTCTCTGAAAAACACACGTTATTACATCCAAAAGAGGATGCTAAACTTTGTTCTCATAAACCAAGGACCAGTTTGAGTTTCTGTGTTTTTTTGTCCAAGAATACATTTTTCCTGTGAGTGAGCCTGTAATGAAATTCTGGTAACTTCTCCATGTTCTCTGCACAATTTAATAATAAAAAACTTCTCTTTTTCCATTCTACTGTTTTGCTTTTGAATATACAGTGATGGAATATGCATTAGGTCTTCAAACCACATCACTTTCACAAGTGCTGAGGAGGGGACTCCAACCTGGAATAAGATTTCCAAATACAGAACCATAAGAACAATCCTGGTTTTCAGGAACTGCCAAGTGATGTAATTATGCACCTGTACAATATACAGATTAAATTATATTTCAAGGAAAAAAGGGTAGATAATGCCTCTAAGCTGGTTAGCTTTGTACGTTGTAAGCACAGCAGTACTTCATTCTCACGCCCAAGTCCTGGTCTTATTTACCAGCTCGCATTGGCACAAAGAATTCTACTTTATCCTACAAACAGTGCACCACCAGGAGTCTGCCTTAACCTCTGGAATGACAAGGGTCTGGAAATGGATGAAGTCTGCATGGATTGGGTTGTTTTTATTTTTTTCTTTTCCTTCTTTTTGAGCTTCTTTAGAAATTTTGTTTTCTTTGAAATCTAGCAAGGCAAACGTAGCCTTTTCTCTTCAAATGTTGTAAGTGGCCACACCATGTCTTTATTTTTAACTCACATCACAATTGAAAGGTTCTTCACAGCTAAAACCATGATGAAGGTATGGAAATTATTTTTTTCTTGTTTTCTACTGGAAGCTGAAAAGAAACCTGTTTCTTCATACCAAATTAGTGTTCTCTTGCGCACATACATAGATGTATGCTCCCCAAGGATAGGTGCATACACACATGAACACACACACTCAAAAGATGCACAAAGACGTATGGATTGGTATATTCATGCAGCGAGTACTCAATAGTAAGATTTCAAACTTAGTCATTGAAATTTGGTGGCATACTTGTGGCTCAGCATTCAGACCCTGTTAGAAGCAGTCTTTTTCTTCTGAGCTCTTTCATATAATTTCCCAAGCTAGTAAGTATATAAGCACTTCCAAAATTTGAATAACACCCAAGCCAGAGAAAGTTTCATTATTGAAGCATACTTGTTCCATTGAAGCACAGGAACATTAGCACCTAAAGTTACCTGCTAATTTTGAATACCCTCTCTGACATGCCAAGTACTGTGTTTTTTTCAAAGTAACTGGTATTGGATACTAAGTAAAATACACCATTTTTTTCAGCTTCAGTTGTAGCTGCGTGTTGTGCAGCTTTGTGTTTTAACCTTCAGACTTCCAAGTCAGATGCTCAGAAAAGGAAGAGCCTATAATTAATGACCACCCTAGAAAAAAATAAACCAATTAATTAGCATTCTAGAGAATCTGTGGTGGAAGCCAGAGTAGAATGTACTTCACCCTCCTCCCCCCCCTCCCCACCTCCCGAGCAACTTTCACTTTCTTAGCCATGAAATAATTTTTTTCTCTTCCTGTAATTCCTTGCCTCATTCCTGCATCTTCTAACCTCAGCTAAAAATAAATCAGCGATCTGCTTTGTTTTATGGTCCTGCATCATCATTAAAGTTTATCCATAGTTATAACAAAACAGGCAAAATATACTCCCTTGTGTATTTAGCTGATTCAGTAAACTGTAATCTCCCTCTTCAGGCCACCATCACAGTGTTCCCACATGCTGAGTGTGCTTCCCTAGGGATTTTATTGTACTTCACTCTCCACTTTATCCTATTCAGCTTGTTTTACCTAGTTCTTTTATTCTTTTCCCAGATTCTTGTCCAATGTGTCTCTCTTTCCTTTGGCCACCACGTGTTTTTCCCCTTTTTAGCTACTGGTCCTAGTCTTTTATTACGCTATTTTTGTGCAACCTCAGTGCCTCATTTTTTTTTCACCTTGTCCCTGTCTCTTTGGCCAACCACTCACTCTTTGCTCTTCTGTCCCTGTGCTTTCTAGGGATCATGGCTTTACATAGCTGTTTTGAGCTCCCATTCCCCTCAGTTCCCCATCTGACTTGAGTTGTCCCTTTCCTCTCCACCTGCTCTGCTCCCTTCCCTTCCTGGGGGTAGTGGGATGGCCCCTGCACATGCTGCTCCCTGACAGACACTTCTAGCACAGTAAAAAGGAGCTTTAGTCTTTTAAAATATATACTGGTAGAAGTGACAAGCGTGGTAAAGCTCCATATGGCGAGAACATTTGAGATGGACCTAAAGGCTTCTGGGTCTAGAATTTGCTTATGGCAGCAAAGATACACTTTGCATTCCTTCTGAGGAAATGCAATCCAAATACAAACCATAAAGTAAAGGAAGAGGAGGGACAGAAGGCTGAGATGTTTCACTTAGAGTCTCTCCAAGTTTCTGTGCCACTGCTTTTGCATAGATTGCTATGGCAAGTAATCTTGGAATTGTATATGAAACAGCAGTGAGGGAGAGACTGAGCCTAGTACATGTCTGCAGCAGAGTTAAGAGAGGGCCATCTGCTGTGCAGGATTTTATGAATGTTTTCTTTTTGTAGGTGAACCACACCTGCTGCACATGTGGGAAGTGTATTTTAAATAGATGAGTCAAAATATTCATGCTGCAAGGTTGCTGATAAATTTAACAATCTGATTATACGTGTGTGTATATTTATTTATTTGTGCACATTACATGGAAAATAAAGTTGCTGCTCTCTGATGTATTTGTGCTAATGGAAAATGAAGCCATTTACACTCCATTGTTAATGTGGTTTTATGGGATTTATGACATGGGAAGTTTATTTTAGACATATGAAGACCCAGGGGAGTAGGATTATAATAGCAACATTAATTTGTCATCTTAGTGCTAAGAAAGAAAAAACGCCAAACTTGCTGAGCTTTGTTTTACCTGCAGGGGTTCTGAAAAAAACAGCTGTCACTTTTTTTAGTCTTATTTAGTATATGCCATCATTTTTCATCTGGATCTTGAAATGATACTGCAGCTATGCTGGGAAAAGGAAGCTCTCCACCTGTTCCAAGTCCAGAAAGAAGTATTTAATCTTGGAGACAAGCACTGAGAGCAAAAGGGAGCTTCTCATATGAATCTGGTTGTTCTGCCACAGAAATGATGGCAGTGCATTTCTGTCTGTAGTCCTCTAGTCTAGTGTTGCTAACACTGATTTCTGTAAGTTGATGGAGCATGGAGTACCTTATTACCAAATGCCATCATAAACACGTTTTGCAACCATTGCTGTGCCACAGTTGTACAGTGCTGTGCTCTGAAGTGTTATGAAGGCCCTTAGGCAGCCTGAATATAAAAACATTCACTGAAGAATCATGAAGACAACTATCATCATCCAGGGGTTTAATTTTAATTTGAAATAATCTTTATCCTTAAATAAAATCTTGTCATTGCTTCTGTGACTTTTTTTTTCTTTCTTTCTTTTTTTAACAGAAGCAAGAACGGTTTAGATCTGGTTTTGGCAGTTAATCATATTTGATAAGCCATTTAAATAATTCATTAAGTCTCTTTTATGAGTTATGCATTGCTTATTGTAAAGAATGGCATTAGTGTCTACCCTTTTGTCAGTGCAGGTATGTATAAACCAGCAAATCCAAAAACATTTTGGTGCTCCCAGCTATACAGTGATATTGAAGTTCTCTGTCAGCATGAGATCATGTACCAGCCCCTCTTGTGCACTGTTTTTCTCCTAACAAAAATCTGTGTCTTTGGGCTAAACGAGAGCAGCAGCAGACACCATACAGAGAGACAAGTGCTGCAACACTCACCAGCTGCTTAATCCAGGCACCAGCCTCTGACTGTGTCTTTGCTGAGTATTCTTCAAGCAGGTAAGTGTGCTGAACATGTGATTTAGGATTTCCTACTGGTTCAGCTGCCCGGTGGGTGCAGTCACTCCTTTTATAGGTTTCCTGTGTAAGAGGTTTGGTGGCTGGTCTTCGTCTTCCAAGAAACAGTTTTTCGCTTGTTTGTCTGGATGCCAACTGAAACCAGTTGGATGGCTTTAAATCTTTTATAAAATGACTCTCTAAGTAAAAGCTTTGCTTTAAGGTGTTCAGCTACCCACAAAAAGCCCTAAAAATAATAAATTCCCTCTCGCCAAGAAATAGAGCTGTTTTCCCACTAGGAGTGCATGAAATTCCTTTATTGGCTTTTTTGTGGCTCTATTCTATTGACAGAAGTGAGGCCTGGTGATCCTAAGTGACAGATCAGGCATGTCTGGGGAACTGAACCCCAAATTCTTGAGTCTCAATTGACTGAAACTCAAGTTCAGTTCATACTCTTTTTCTGTTAAAAAAAAAGAAAAAAAGAATTCAACTGAAGATATTTCATCACTCCCCTCAAAATTAATTTGTTTACGACAGCACATAAAAAGCATGCAAGCTGAGGAAAAGTGCCTTCCTCCAGGGACGTGAGTACTCCTGTTGCTTTCAGCTAGAGACAGCACAGCTAGAACTGGAATGAAGCCCTCTGCTTCCTGCTAGGTTGTATCTTGCTTGTGCACACATGGTTAAGCAAATTGGTAAATGTGAGTCAGGAAAGTGGTTCCCTACAGGTCAGGTGGGCTGGGACTGTTGGCTGTTTTTGCTACCCACTGTTATTGGTGGTCTGATCTGCCTCAAGCATTCATTGAGCATATTCACCCTACAAACTCTCATGCCTACAGTAATTTTGTGGCTTTGTAGTATTGTACAAAGTATGTAGGCTTCAGTTTGCTGCTGGGAGTAGAAAAATGTGTTTATGATGTGTATATAGCTAAGTAAAATGGATTTCCTTTTAGGTTTTCTTTGGCACAAATATATATTAGGTATTCTCTTCAACTCAGTGAAAGAATTGTCTACTGAATGAGGCATGGTCAGGATGTCAAGAGACTTGGTTTTAACTCCCAGGCCATCAGTTTCCTGTACAATGACTAAGCAAGTCAATCAGAACTAGATCTACTGAGAAATTTAAGGATATAACTCCAGGTGATCATGATCCTTCTTTGGCTGCTGCTGAATCCTTAGTTCTATAATTGCTAATTTGGGTCACTCAACCTTATGGATTCTGAGAGCCTTTTTCCTCAGAAAATAATTCTTCCCATGGATGTTCAGGAACCAAGGACTCAAAACTGGAGTTGAGGACTGAATAGCTTTAGCAGTAAGTTTATATACATAAGTTCCCCATTTGTAAGCTGTGAGGTAGTTAAGATACAAGCTATAGTATCTCCTCACTTCACAGGGATGCTGGAAGTGTTAGAGAGCATGAGGAAAACATAAGCATGAGACCCTCCAGGTACTACTGGATGTGATCCTTAAAAAGGAAGAATTTAATTAAAAAAATGAAATAATCTAATTTACCAAGAGTTTGGCCAGGACAATGGACTTAAATCTACTACTCTTGAGAGGATTGCTTTTGGTACTCTTGTAACACTGCATAGGGCGTCACTTAGCTTTTCACTTGGAATATAACATTATGATCCACATCCTGTGCTAAATTCATCCTGTGGTATTGAATGAGTGAGAGCAGATAGGAGTTACAAGTTACCATGGCACCTCCTTGGTGATTTCCACTTAATGGTTCCCTTGAGAATCAGTGTCTTTTATATGAGTACTGAATTTTTCATGATGCTGCTTCCTGGGACAGTGTGTTTGTTTTAAGTGTTCGTTTTTCTATTTTTGTTTTCAGGTATAACACCAAAACTGAGATTTTCAAATTGTAGTTTTCTTTGAAGATGCAAACTTCATGTGTGAAATGTTAAGAGCTCAAACCAGGTGCTTGAGGCTATTTTCATTGCTGGGTCTGTCCACGTCTGCAGAGCTGCTTGGCAAGTGATGTGGTCACAGTTGGGTGGTATTTTGGAAAACCAGCAGCACAGAGGCTTCTTGACATATGGGTGGCCTGTATTTAGGAATGAATTAAAGTTTCATTCTTCATATTAAGGGGGTCACAGAGGTTGCTTGCTGCTCTCCAGAGGAGACAGGCAGCTGAGGTGTTTAGAAGATAAAAGCTTACTGCCAAATCATCTGTTGAGCGAATAACCGGCTGTACCTTCAGAGTGCAACGATACCATGACTGTTCAGAGAAAACGGCACTGAAAATGTCTGATAATGGTGAAGTCTCACAAACTGTAATCTCTCAAGCTTATTACTCACAAACTTAATTAGGTATCACGCTGAAATGCATAAAGCTGTTTATTTCTTTACTCTTAAGGGCTTTTGTGACATTTTGCAAGAATATGGAACTAGGTGGCACCTTACAGCTATTACATTTCAGAATCTCGCTGTGTTTTCAGGAGGCACTAAGATGGTCAGTGGAGATATTTTTTCTCAGTTGTAAAATTCTGAATTTGTGTGTGCTCCAGTTAAAAAGGATTAGCTTTAATTAACTGTAGTTTTCTTAAGTGTGAATTAATTTGCTGTCATAACTATGCTATAATTTAATTATTGTCTTAATGGATACTTATATTAATATTTTTTGGTCCCATTTGCCCTGCTTTCCCTTGCAAATAAACATCCATGTTATAGTTAACAAATCAGTGGATGCTGAAGGAGATAATTGCCTTTTCTTCTGTGGTGAAGATTGATTTTGAAACCTAGAAGTAACAGCAGTGAAAGGACAGGCACCACTAAGTTACAGGGATGTGCATCCATATTCAGTTTGGGTTTCAGTTTGCACTTTTGAGATGTCTCTCCCAGTTGTCCTCACTTACTAGGTTTTGGCTGGCATCATGCAGGAGTCTTGAAGTGCAGGAACTGGATTCTTTTCAGGTAATACTAGACTGAAAGACAAGCTGTGCTATTCAGCCCATGGGGCCAGTCTGAGATAATCTGAAGTAAAATGTCCTAAAATGTGTGCGCAGTTGGTGTCAAAACCTCTGCATCAACAGTTTTATTCTACAGAGCGGTACACACTACTTGCCAATGTGGACCTAGCTAAAAGGTAGCACAAACTGGAGTCTTTTTGTGTTGATTATATCCAGAAAATGGAACAAAAAATATGCTGGGCTCCCCAGTTCAAGAGAGATAGGGAACTTCTGGAGACAGTCCAGTGGAGGGCTATGAAGATGATTAAGGGGCTGGAGCATCTTTCTTATGAGGAAAGACTGAGAGAGCTGGGTCTGTTTAGCCTGGAGAAAAGAAGACTGAGAGGGGATCTTATTAATGTTTATAAATATCTAAAGGGCGAATGTCAAGATGACAGGGCCAGCAATAGGACAAGGGGCAACAGGCACGAGCTGGAACACAGGAGGTTCCACTTAAACATGAGGAAAATCTTCTTTACTGTGAGGGTGACAGAGCTCTGGAACAGGCTGCCCAGAGAGGTTGTGGAGTCTCCATTTCTGGAGATATTTGAAACCCATGTGGATGCAGTCCTGTGTAACTTGCTCTAGGTGAACCTGCTTTGGCAGGGGGGCTGGACTAGATGATCTCCAGAGGTCCCTTCCAACCCCTACCATTCTGTGATTCTGTGATTCTGTGATCCCTCATCTATAGGAAGATAAACCTAGATTTTTATTTTTTCAGTAGTCAGAAAAGAAAGAGTGTTCTTGTGCATTATTATAATTATTTAAATTGCACCATTTGAATTGATGTGCAATTGAAAGATCAGAAATAAGGATGCTAGGAAATAGTTTAATCTGCTGCTGCACTTTCTCTGTACTGCTAGATAATTACTTGTGGATGGAAAATGTAGCCAATGTATTGTCTCCTTTATAGTCAGCACCTTTGACTTCTTTAATTTCAATTTCTCCAGTTTCACTGTTCTGAAAAAATGAAATAACTTGTCATGAAACTTAAGTAAAGATGCTTTGAATCAGCCTAGCCATGTGCATTGGCTGCTTACAGCTGTGATGAACATACTGTGTGAGGAGGACTACATGATACACAAGCAATGGCCATTTCTTCATAGGACATGTTCTCTGAAATCCTCTTCTCTTGGACCCTGCAGGAAAGCATAGGAGTGGGACATACCATGAATTATTTATTGGAGTGACTGGGTCAGGCATGTGGCAATAGTTTATTCTAAGCGCAAAACAGTGTGCAGTGAATAGAAGCAGTTTTATGTGATATTTCTGCTTATAGTGGCTTTTCAGTCTCTAAGATCCAAAATTGAAAGTGTATACTTAAGTAGAAGCTGGAGTGTTTTCCTATTTTCTGAGCTAGTATGAGCTTTATGAGTCTCCAAAGCACAAGGCTTGGGAAACGCTCTTGTTCTGCAGTGCCTGTCTCGGTACGGCCAAGCATTCAGTTATGCTTGTGTTTTCCAGAGGAGCACATGGCCGAGGAAGAGGAAAACCTGCTAGGAAACAAGTTGTGAGAAGTCTAAGCATTCAGGGAAAGAGTCTCTGGACCTGGAACCTCCTTGTGGACTCCTCAGAGAGGAGGCCATGTGGGAAGACTTGCAGAGGAGGATCTTGTCTGTGGTCTGCAAGAGGTCTGTCTGGGCAAGGACAACAGAAGAAGCCTAAGAGTATGTACTGCTGGGAGGGTTCCTGGGAAATAGTGGAACAGGTCAGGTTTGCCACTGGAAGAGATGGCTCACCATTGATTTAACAGGCTAAGTCTTCAGTACTACATGGATAACATAATACTATTCTCCTGATATTCATCTGGAGGTGATGGCAGAGAAGATTTCCCAAGCTTTAATAAGAGGCTACGAAACCTTGATATAAGAGGAAAAAGGAAGGCCTGGAATACAGACTTACTGGAAACAGTCAATTTGCTCTGCTTGTCTAGGATGTTTATTATTCCTTGGAAAAAAGGGAAAACATATTTGAAGACACTGTAAATTCAGGTAGTACATAGCTGTCATTATTCATCAGGAAAAAAAAGAAAGGTCTATTTTTATTCTTGAGCAATCTTTTCACTTTACTTCTTTTAAAGCACAGTGACAGTGATTAATAGACACAGTCCGCAGTGCTGCCAGCAGGAAGCCAGCCTAAGTGTGGAGGAAGTCTAAATAATTGAAAGGAAAATGTAACAGAGGCAGCCATTAGTTCTTCTGGATAAGAAACACTTCCTTACCTGGCTATTTGCCTGAATAAAAGGGAAATATTACCATCTGAGTAGTGCAACCTGTAGATTTCATGATGCATTTATCTTGGGGGCAAAAGAAACGACAGAGCTCAGTGTTCCTAAATTGTTAGAAATTGATGCGCCCCTCCTCCCTCCTCATTTTTAATTGCATTACAGCATATTAGCAGGCTTGCAACATAAGCAGCTTGTCAGAAATAACAGGGCAGCATCCCAGAAAAAAAACCCTGGACACCCTGTAGCAGCATGAATGATGTCACACTGGGCAGTTGCTTTCACAGTGACTCTCCTCCATGGACATTCTGGCAGTCACAGGAGACCCTGTATACTTGCAATGAAGGTCAGTAATTTTTAAGGCTAAGCAAATCACATGGCAAATGTTGAAGAGGAAACTATCTCCAGTTCTTCCCAAACTAGGTGATTAAAAACCAGGAGTATCAAAAATAAACAAATATTTTTCAAAGAGCAAGCTTCAGTTTACTTGCTGAGCTGTCTGTTCTGGAGCTCTGTGTCATGAAGTTAAGTGCAGAATATTAATTCTGATTCTTATCAGGAGAATAAAAGGATCCTTTGCAGCATTTTTTTTTTTAACAAATTGTGGACTACTGTCTTCATCTGACATTTTGCTTGGTGTAGTTTCCTTTAATTTCTAGGCATAATTTGACAAATCCAATATCACAGGCTGTCCCATCTTTTAGAGAAAAAGTTTTCTAGAGCCTAATTAGCCCTTTTTGCACAAGCAATTATAATAAGGCAATTGGTAAATGTGTTCATTTAATTGCTGATGTAAAATAAGAAGATGGAATTAGTAGCTACATCCAGCCCTTGACAGCATTGCCTCGTGGACAAAGCTCTCTGGACCTGTGAGGTAATTACAGTAGTAGCCATACTCTGTGCAAGGAAAGAGAGATATGTTGACACTTCTCCTGAGCTTTCTGTCAGCTGTGGCATTCTGTGAAAAAGCCGTGGTAGTATGTATGAGAATCATTCAGCAAAGTAAATTTGAGATCCTTGACTGTGGCAGGATTTCTTCAAGAGTTTGTCTACTACTATCCTGCCCTTCTGCTAAGGTCTTGGTACTAGTTCTAGGATGCTGCTTGCATTAACTGATTGTCTCACTTCTGTATAACATTTCTAAGAAGAGCATGGTATTGCTCACAGTTGTCTGCTGTCTTACAGCTTTTGAAGGAATGCACACAATCTATCTAGATAGACTCAGTGCAGCTGTGCCTGCCAGGTAGGTAACTGCATAACACCTTGGTCATGGGGAGGACTCTCAAAACCTGCAAAGATTTCAGAAGTGGTTTGTTGCACACATATAATTAACCATAATTCAAGGGAACTCCTTAAAAAAATCTTTTTCCTCTAACACTTTTCATTTTGTCTGTTACTTGCAGGTGGCAATGAAGTAACACCTTTGCATGTTGAGATTCTCACTCTTGAGCCATTTAATTAGGATGCTCATGCATGTGCTGTGTGAATAATAAGAACTGGAATTAATTTTTAACACTTTTTCATACAGTTCCTGAAAGCTTTTTTTTCAAAAAAACTAGAAAAGTACAAGGAGATCTGCCAAACATAAACTTGTACTTAACATCCCAATGAAGAGGATGTAGTTGTTGCACAACTTATTTCTACACTGGCATTCAACTGTTTACACACACTATGCTTCCATCACATGGAAAGTTTATGACTTTGTGTAACATTAAGTGGCTCTACACAACCAAAGTTGTGTGTCTGCTTGAAGTATTCCAGAAAGGTATTGAAACAACTTAAAGGAGGGTAGTAGATGTTATTAAAAGAAAAAAAAAAAACTTTTCAAGGAGTTTTTAAGTGAAGGGGAACAACAAATGTGTTTTTGATTTGTTTCCTAGAGAAGTCACACAAAGTCCAATTGATAGTAATACTAGGAACAAAGACAGAAGAGAGAAAGTGGAGTTAATGGACTTTTTTTTGAGAGCAGAAAATACTAGTGATTCCTTGGATGTCAGTAAGAAGGAAAGATGGCAAAAGAGAAAAAAAGTAGAAGTAAAGTAACAAGCAAAGTCAAGCAAGAGAAGGTTATGGTGAAGGAAAGAGGCTGTGACAGGAGAAAGATGGCTGAATGCACAGGAATAGGAGCATCCAGGCTCAGAAACATTTAGCTAAATTACAGACAACTGTTATGCATGAGTGAAAGTCAAGAATATAATCTATTGCTTATTTAAATGTGAAACATCTATTTCCTGGAGGTATTTGGCTTGCAGGTACTCAGGATGTAGCAGCTTCCTTCCCACAGTGACAGTCAGTGTAGAAAGCTGCATAGAGGCCATGTCCTGATCCCACTGCTATTTCCCATCTGGTAATGCTGAGATGATTTTTCCTTCCCTGTTTAACAACCTTGCAGCAAAAGGCAGCTGCAGTCAGGTACTAGAACGGGAAGGGTCTCAGAGAGGCCTTATAGGAGGATGTGCAAGGATCCTGTCAAAAGACATCTTGGGGGATGGAGAGACTGGAGCTGGAGAGCTTAATCTGAGGCCACCTGGGTATTAAAGAGGGGCCACATCTAGTCCTAATAGAGGGTGAGCTGGAGGCTGTTGTTGCATTGGGTTTTCTGAAGCAAAACTCATGTGTTTATTGTGATCTTTTAAAGGAAGCGGAATATAATTACTTCTTTTGAGCAACAGTTTTTATGCAGACAGTTTGTATATTTAAGCTGTTGACAGCAGTTCTAATGCTATTCCTAGTAGAGCTAAATTACAAAACAGAGACTTCATTTTTATTCATCAAATAACACATTGTAAGTCTACAGTGATTCTGAGTGAGACTGGGGAAAAAAATCACTGGTTTATGTGTGTGACCTGTTTTTAATGCTACATCTGTCATGTTTCTCCTCTAATCCTGATTTTTCTTTTCACTATTTTGTTATCTTTGAGTTTGATAAATTATTTCTAAACATAGAAATTATGAAAACTACAAGAACTGTCTGTAAGACTGCTTAGATATTGCACTTTGTGAGGATAGCTTTCATTTAAACCCCACTATATTTACAGAATACTCAGAAGCTAATTTATTACGTCTTCTGGGCGCTCCACACTTCTCAATGGATGTTTTCCCAAGCTCTTGTGACCTCTGGACGTCTTCACTTATTTTGGGACATGAGAAACTGATGTGCCAACCAGCTTGCTTAAGCTGATGAGAAAGTGTGTGTTAGAGGTAGGCACTACCAGATTTCAAATCCCAGACTAATATTTTAAACCCACATTTTAAACAAGACAGTGCTCGGCTGGATCATCATTGTAGATTCAACTTTCTCATATGAAGCTGACTAAGGTAATATTTTCAGTGCATTGACATCCTTAACTTATTCTCTTCTCTTGTGCTTTTCTGAGGTAGGAAAGGTGCTGCAGGTGCCTTCTACTTTCATTTTTCAGTTGGCTTGCAGAGGAGTTTAATCTGCTTTTATTCACTGAAGAGTATCTCCACCTAAAGAGTTCACTTACTGGCAGAACGGTCAATGAAATAATAAGGGAACCATCAATGTTTCCGTTTCACATCCATGTTGTAAAGTGTAAAGGCACTCTTATTTTATCTGCTAGTCAGAATATCCTCAACATTTCTCAGAAGAAAAGGACAGTCTTTTTCGCTATTCAATGGCAGCATCTATCTTTTAAGCTTTCCTCTCTAGATTCAGAAAAGTAGGCATAACTGTAGGCTTCTCTGAAGATGAGGTGCTCATAAACAGTTATGCAGGTGTGGATTAGTTGTTAATAAGTGAAGTCACTGGTGAAGGCTGGGTCCTTACCCTCGGTAAGTATATGATGATGGTTTGGGTTTTTTTTCAGTTAAGAACTGGACCGGAACCACTTTGGTTTTGAAGTTTTCCAAGTAATTTTTTTTCAACATTTATATATTTTCAAAATTACATATGCTTGCTATACCTTGGAGCTATTCTGTGCCTGTTCAATTCATGTTGGCCAATAAAAAGAATGCTAAATTCACTGAGCTGCCATCTAAAATGCCAGGGTTTGTGTTTTTGTCTAGAAAAAGTGATTTTATATTCCTAGCTCCACTGCAGAGCTAGGGTCCTGGGTTATTAATCAAAAGATCCCCCACTGAAAGCGTTGACTTTGAGAGAGCTGTGCTCCTGACTTTGGAAAGTTCCTGAGGACAGGCATACCTGGACCGTTGAGGGCTCTTGATTCCTCTAGGTTCCATGTCCTAGAGCATTCAGTCAGTGTTTGGCAAAAGCTTGTTGAGCCTGAGATGTTTTTAATAATACATTTTGTGTTTCACACATTGACATTTTCCTGACAAGCATTCATCAGAACATTTCCAGTGAGTTTATTTCCTGAGTAACTGGAGCCATAAGATGTCACCAAGCAATCCTATAACAATAGGATGTATTTGGGTCAAACTACAGCATGCATCTTCAGTGCTAAATTAATATCCTCTTTGCTATTGTTAGTCCAGGCAACACATAGCTAATCTAATCACAAGCGAGGCTGATATTAAAAATTACTGAGCAGTGGCTAAAACGGACAGAGAAGTGGTAGTATGTCATGTAATTATCTTGATACTTGAGGAGGCACTGTTACTAGCTATATTTTATGTATGTATATGAAGCCACTGTACTATAACTGTGGACTGATTTAGATAGCTTTCTCTAGCCAGAATTAAATGCAAATTTTATCAGAAAAGTAACCTCAAACTGTTCAACAAAAAATATTCAGAATGCTCAAGTATTCAGAATACAGCTTATGAACAAAGATGATTCTCTATTGAATTAATTGCAAATGATGTGAGCAATAACTCAAACATGTTCCCTTGAAGGAGCTAAAATCAGATTTTTAAAAATACTTTTATAGTAGATAGCTGTAAGTTTTCTAAGGAATTAAGCCTAAGTTCCATATTTTGTTATCACTGCCATATGGATTATCTTTACCTCACCCACCTAGACACCACAAATTGTTGGTGACAACATCCATAGCTCCTGCTCTGATTCTGTGCTAGATTATTTTAAAATGGAGATAGTGATGTTTCAGAATTACTGTCTGTAGATGTGATTCTGCTTTGGGAGCATAGCCTGACATAATAGCATAGCTACTTTACTACATTGCTAGAAAGATAAGATTTTAAACTCTTGTTCAGATATGAGTGATACATTTACTTCTCATATCTCTACACTGAAAACTCATTTTGCTCTGAAGATAAAAGTAGTTCCTCCTGCCAAATCCCCAAACACCCTTATTTCCACCCAGGAAACTGCTGACCCCTCAGAAGCAATCTGTTCCTCCCAAACTCAAATCAGCTGGTTGCAGATGGAACAGGTCCATGCATCAGAGCAGGTTTTTGGAGAAGGTGATTAGACTAAAACTACATACATGCTCTGACTGCCACACTTTAAAATTTCCCCTAGTATATCAGACTGCTTAAAAGAGGTATTTACAGAGCAGTTGTAGCCTGCCTCCACGGGGAAAAAAGTATTCAAGCTTTTTATGAGAAGTATGTCAGCCCTGTTAAGAGGTTATAGAATGGGATGAAAAGGTTTATTTAGTACCCAGAGAGCAAGTCACATATATGTCAGAGGCCAACTGCTACGTGAAAAACAATCTGTCTTGATCTCAACTTAGTTTTTATACTGTGTGTCATATTTTTCATTGTGTGGTTGTATGAGTCCAAGTGTAGTACATGGTGTATGCTCTGGTAGGTGCATATGAATATGGCATTGCGATACAGCTAACACTCAGAAGCCAGTTATGGGGAAGTTATGGGATAATGCCTAGACTAATGAAAGTGTGTTTCTTGAACTTACACTGGAGTAAGTTCTGCATGTAGGAGGCCAGACCAAGTCATCTATAAACAATATGAAAATGCCTGCTAGGGAGATATTCAGTCTGTAGAAGTAATTAATACTCAACAGTCCAGAAAGCAGAATTTAAGATGCTACAAGATTGTTTATTCTCCTGCAAATGTATTTTCTGTTATAAAATCAAACTCTTCATGTTGACACTCAAGTTTCTTTTGTGATTCTCTACTTTAAGCACAATTTTGAGTGGGAATTTTGTTTAGAAGTCAGAAAGCTCTGTGGAAAATAGGAAAAAAACCCCAAACATTGGCAAGTTAGATATTGTTAAGCTAAATCGTACTGTACAGATCTGTGAAAAATTTGCTCCAGAACTTACTGTGCTGCTTAAATGAAGCCTATAGTAAAAAGGAAATTATTTGCACTATGAGCAGATTAATTAATTTCCTATTCTGTGGGACATACCCATAGTGGGAGTAATTCTTCAATGTCAGTTTATCAACAATATTTATATCTGTCTGTACACCTCTTCTGAGACAGAGCTGGTAATCCATTCCATTAAAGACTTAAATACTTCTTTAATACTAAAACATTTTTTCTTTATCCCATAAATATCTGGTAGCACTTATTCTAAACTGGAGAAATGGAATATACTGCCTAATGTGACATAAAGAACTATCAATTTGGAACTGATGAGCAATGTCAAAGTGTGCTTTTTTCAAAGCAATTATTTTGTTAAAACTTTCTTTAACACTTTCTGTAGGCCTGTAATCAGACCTGTTAACATTGCAGATAGCTGCCATTAAGTTTTTCATTACCACAGCTGGCTTTAGCAGATGTAATGGGTAATCTTTAAAATTTTTATTTCAGTAACTTTCAGCAGTGCTCATCCCAGCAGAACAATGACTGTAAGTTCCATGTAGTACAAGCATTTTTCTGAGCACTTATTCACCCACCATTTCTGTCCTGACCCAATCCCCAGTTGCACTGACCTCTGCAGGAACTGGGCCTGCAGGAACAGGATTACCTGAAAAGGAAATAAAGACAAAACAGAAACCGAGTGTCCACTTAGCTGTGGATCTTCTGAAGAGAACCTGTGGGACTCAGCTGACCTTCTTTTGAGAGGCTCGCATTAATTTCAGTGGATGTTGGTTTTAAAGTCTTTAAAGTCTTAAAATACCTCATCTCTTTCTCCTCCCAAAACTGAACCAAGCCTTGTTCTTTCCCCCTACTCCACTGTCCCAAAACCAAGGGGAGTAATGCAGATGAGCAAACTGGCCTCCTGGATGTTTCTTGGGATGCGTTTTATCCAGTCAGGAGAAGGTACTTAATGGCTCAGGCTGCTTAAAATAAAACACCTCGGTAAAAGTAGCATCATTGTGGTAATTGTGTTTACATGCTAATAAATGCATTACACACTTGCTTCACGCTATAATGGAAGTTTCATTTTAATTTGATCTTCTCAGCATTGTTCAGAGGAGTAAAAGTGTTAGTTCTTCATTAAGCAGAAATGCAACAGAAACAAAGTGAAATGGCATTTGAATGCACTGACTTTGTATTTATCTCATAGGTTTTTACCTGAAGAAAAAAATACATGGGTTATATCACTGTAAGACTGCTGTCTTGTGTAAGGCATGAGGACAAACTGGATCAAGGTAATATATGTAAAATTGAAGATGAATCTTACTTCAAATGCATGCTGATATTTATTGAGACCTTGCAGAGTCATCATTAGATTTAATTCAATATAAAAGTCTTTGATAGAAACAGCAACAGCAGCAGCTCTTGCAGTGCTGCTATTGCTGCTTTGGGGATTTTATCAATATTACAAAACTTTTATGAAAGCTCCAGAACTATTGCCAAGGAATAGAAAAAGCTGGAGTACTCAAACTGTGACACTGAACCAGAAGAAAGTAAATAGAAATTGGCAACTTTTTATAAAGCAATCCTACCTTTCAGCTGGTGGGGGGGGGGGGGCGGGGGGTGAGGGGGATGGGGAAGTGTTAGCATATATCAGTACCTGCTAGGCATGCTATATAAAAGTAATTTTAACTTGTCATCTATTCAAGGTTACTAGTAGAGCAAAATGAAGGGGATTTTACCAATGACTTCATATTAGAGATTGGTTAAGCCTGAAATACTCTGTTTATCTGATCTATTTGACAGACTATGTATACAAAATTTATGAGGAGGTGTTTTAATGTTATTCACTGTGTATCACCTGTTTAGAATATAAGACATCATCTCAACTGGTTTTACTGTTCAACAGTCTGGGTATATTTCTGAATGGAAACTCATGAAGCTAATTTCTTTTGAAAATTCTGTAATCTTGGCCTTTGTGGAAGTCTCTATATAATTTTAGGTATTTTTTTTAATGACACCAACATACATTAAAACATACATTTGTATGACACACTAACGGAATACTTTCAAATGAGTTAATGTGGACTCAATACATACGATGTGTCATTTTCCAGCAGGTGAGCCAGTTTTTGTGCTATTTAATTCACCAAGAGGTGGCAGCCTTCACTCAATTCCCTCCAGGCTTGTCCTCTGGTGCAGATTGGCCAGATGTGTATCTGGCATTGACGAGGAAGTACAGTGGCTGGTGGATGTCTAGAGTTGTATCCTCAGTCTGTCTCAAAACTGTTGGTATTCTGTATTATTGATTTGATAGAAAAATAACTGGAAAAAGACAAGTTGTTAGTTTTGAAGAAGACTTCACCTTTGCTGCCATTCCCAGTCCCTGCTGAAATCAGGATTGGAAGGTTTATTCTATTCTCCCTTGGTTTCAGGGGGAAATGTTCATCTGCTTCTCACTGGAAGTTCTGGACAGTGATAGGTACCCAATGCATTTGTAAGAATATACATAAAAACATTATTAAAAACTGATTTATGTGCTCTTTTGTTGTTACATATTCATTATTTTAAATGCAATTAAAGTTATCAGAAAACACATCATATAATGATTTCCTCCTCTCAGAAGGAGGAAGTGTGATGGCCACTCTGTGCAGTTGTAATGGATGTGTCAGGATGGCGTCTGCATGCCAGATGGGTATCAAAACTCTCTGAATATGCTCTTCCTTGGTGACACACTGAAAATATATTGGTGGTAATGATTGTTTGTTTGCTAATTATTTCTTCTATCTGGGTAGGTAGTATGAAAAATCTAACATAAAGATTTTTGGTAGGATTTTTGTAGGTTAGTTTTATGAATCAGATATCTAACTTAAAGCAATCATTTGGGCTGTCATCATTCAGGATGAGAGAAAATATCTCCACAGGCTCTACATTGCATCCTGAGGGGCTTTAGGATATATGAATTGAATAGTTGGTTAAACATGCCCATCTGTCCCTGCAGACTGTGGGGGAAACCTAGGCTGCTAATTTACATTAGATCTGAATTTAAAAAATTCAAGTGAAGTGTCCTGAATCTTTGTGTCTTTAAATTCTATTTGAAGGCACGCATTAATTTTCATAATTCTTCTAACATCTTGTGGATAAGTGTGTGAATGAAAAACAGACAAACAAATATTCCTGCTGATCTTTGTTGCTTCCTATTTATATTAGGGAGAGATGGTAGGAAAAAGCACTTCCCATTTTTTGCAACTTTACAACTTTTGCAACTTTGAGAAGATGATGTTTAGTTATTTCATGAAGATTTTGTAAAATTTATAGCTAACTGAATTTTCTCAAACATGATTAAGGCAAAAGAATATCTGAGGTAGGACTATATATTGTGAGATTTTTGTTTCCTTATATTCTGCCTAGTGAAGTATGTAACAGCTTTGATTTTAGATTTTCTGACCTATGGGGAAGAATACTGATAGAAACCAGATTGAGATATGATGCTCTGTTTGTGATTTAATCTCCCATGTGCCTTTTGAAAGCAGATCAGTAATTTCCATCATCATTTGCATTAATAAAATTCTGGAAAAACATGCTAGAGAGTGATTTCTCTCTTGGTCATAACAGTTCCTGACATTTGAAGAATTCCTTTGGTAACTGTAACAGAAACATCACAGATGAAACAATGGAAGGGCAGAGGAGTCGGCACAGATAAACCAGATGCAGTGACTGTAAGAATAATGCTGTGTGAGCATGCTGCCAGTGTCTTATTTGATCACAACACTCATCCCATGTTTCTGTGACCTACAGCGGCACTGCGCTTTTGCATATGACTAGCTTTCATGTCATTGTAGAAGTCCTTAGAAAGATGATTTGAAACACAGGGTGCAGTCTCCAGTTTTTAAACTACTCCCTCATTCCCTGGTTTTAACACAAGCAGTTTTAAGGAAAGTAGATGTATTTACCTGTGGTGGGGATGCTCTTTGTAGTTTTCTTATTTCTAGGAATAAGATCTACCGTATATGTTCATACTAAGGAACTCTGAAGGATGCTTATAATGTTCTTATTTGTGCATTTCAGAGGCTTCTTCTGACTGGAGACAACATATGCATGTTTTAGGCTACTTAAATAAAGAATGTCTGGGCTGAAATAATCTGTGCACAGATGAAAAAGAGAGGAAGGTTAAAAGCTAAATGAGATCATTCTGAAGATTTACAATCAGCTCTTTAAGATGTTTCCCTGCACTAAAGCTAATCAAGGCAATGAATTTTCATGTTTGTCTTGTACTACAGAGGAAATTGAATCAGATGTCTCCTGGGGATTCCTTTATTATTTGGTATTCACACACGGGCACCCACACTTTTTCAGCTGCTGGCAATGAAATAACTTCGATGCACATATGGTAACTAAGCTTCTCGCAAGAAAGTGAAGAAGCAACACTTCCCAACAATCCCAAGCGTATGTTATCTAATGAAAAGAGATCCAGCACCTAGATAAGGAATATCTTAATTTCCTAGCTGTAGGGTGGTCCAATTTTGTCAGCTGCATGGGACAGATTTGGGTTTCAGGATCCCTCATGGTCTGTGTTTTGTTCTCATTGCTGGGGGTAGGGGAAGAGCCGTTGCCTGACACAAGGAGCTGGTTTGTGCTGCTGGGTTGTGGATGGGGCAACCCTTGTGACTAGTGGCAAGAGGCAAAGGCCTCCCACCTGCAACAGCAGGTGAACAGGTCCCTATGACAAACCACAGCTGGTGCACAGGAGACAGTGTTTGGGCTGAGTTCACTGAACAAGCTGGTTCCCTTCTCCTTTGGGTAAGAGGAAGCAAACCAGGGCTTCCAGTTAGACCAGGCTGCATACAGATTGTGCATTTGTAAATCGAGGAGAGCTAAAAAAATGTACACAGCAGCATTATGCCTTTTTTTTTTTGACATAAGCCTGCTAGTCTTTTGCTGTTTCAACTTTTTTTTTTTTTTTTTTTGAGGGGCACAAAATGAAAAGCGACACTTTAAGTGCCTTGATTACAAAATCATAATTCAGCTGAAACTATAATGTACAGGTCCAACTAGAGTTAAATCTAGCTCAGGTGGTCTGTTTTAGAAGATTAGTCATGGTAAGGATCAATTTGCCCTGGTGCTTGCACATCATGTTTTGGTAGTGAAGACTTATTCACTCAGTTCTTTTCTAGTATCTCAAGATTCGTAAACTCTAAGTCAATCTTTGACTTTTCAGGATCTGCAAAAGGTCTAAACCAGTGCAAGACAATTATTCAACAATTCCTGGCACACAGAAATGTTACAGACTAGCTGTCCTGTTTTTATGAGGTCCAGAAGAGATAATTAGGACATTTTTTTTCTGCAAAAAGAATATGAGATACTATTTGATTAAAGAAAATGTGTTCCAGATTGCACAGAACTACAGTTTTCAAAGATCATTTAAGAACAGCTGAAAAAACCTCTAAGCTGGTATTTCATAAAGGATAGTTACTCAATACAATATTTTTTTTTTTTATAAAAAGCAATGCCATTAGCTTTCTCTAAGTGAAATATCTACGGAAATCTGGCAGGGTTTGACTAGAATGAGTGAAGTTACTGGAATTCCAGCTCCTTCTAAAGTACGAAAACCAAATGAAGCTGCTATGGACTCATTGCATATAAAGAAAAATAGAGGCAGCCCTCCCCCCGGCCCTGCTGCCCCATGGAGCAGGTGTTCCCCATCTGGCCCTGACAAGGTGGGTAGGCCAGGTGGCACCTGCACCTAGAAATGAGGAGAAGAGAGGCTTGTGCTCTTTGACTCTTCTTTAGTAACAACGGTAACTGGAGGATTGGTTTGCTGGTTCTGGTTTTTTTTTTTTTTTTTTTTTTTTTTTTTTTTTTTAAGGAAAATGCAGTGGGATATAAGTTTCTGTTTGCTTGTTACCTGGACACTGAAGGATAAAAAGGTAAGTAGGAGGTTATTTTTCCAGGAGCTAGAAAAGAAAAAGAGACAGACAAAAGTTTCTAAGAAAGAGTTGTGCCTTTCTTATTGAGAAAGGCTCTAGGAGGAAGGATTAGAAAATATAATTAAAAGGATATGAGGATCTGCTTGAGCCCTAACACTGTAGTCATGTTTGAACAGGCTCTCCTGTGGAGATGCTTTTTGCTAATGAACATAATACTGTTCTTCAATGATTTGGAATATCTGTAAATTGTGGGGTATTGAACAATCTCCTCCTCCTCTACACGTACACTCTGTGCACATTGGTTTGCTGCTAGCATAGTGAGGTGACCTTGGATGTTGCTACGCTTTCCTGCAAGAAGGGTTTGTGTTTAAATGAGTTTGGCTCTGCAGTATGCTTGCAATCTCTTTGCATGTATCAAGAGAGAAAGCAGATCCTTTGGCAGCAGGAGAAGGTGACGGAGAGGAATACTTACTTGGTTTTTAAGCCAGTCAATGACAACCGAGTTGTGCTGACCAGCCAATTATCCCTGCTTAACTGTAGAAATGAAAATGTTGTGTACTTCTCTCTGGCTGTTTTCTCCGCTCAGTTTGTATTGAAGTCCAGTTTTCCTCCAAAGCAGGCACAATAAACTCCTTTCTAGTGTGAATGCTGTTCTTGTCCTGTTTGTTTAGCTATACATCTGACTGAAGCTTATACCTGGGTTCTGGATGAGTGAGCAGAGCTACTGATTGAAGTTTTGCAACAGGGAATAGCAACAACTTCTTGAAAGGTGGTCTCTGTTTTTGTAGAAGATGCTTCTCTTGTGAGGTAGCTGTGGAGCTTGGATGAAACAGTTGTTCAAAATCTGCTCAGAGAAATCTCTTTAAACTGCTCCATGATGGAACAGGAATTGGAGGCTTAGCAAAACCTGAAAGTTGTCTGTGCAAGTATAATGGAAATAATGTAATGCATGGTAGCAATTATGAATTTCAGGAGTTGCAAGTAGAACTTTCAGCTCCAGCAAACCAGTCCTTAGTTGCTTATGTTGTCTATGAATGCCCGCCCCTTTCCCATGCCTCTTCTATATCTGTGAAATAGCTTTTTGTGTCCTACAGGTGTTGGAGTTGAGTACTTGGCTTTTTTGCTGTAGTGGCTTTTGGGTATCTAACATATGCTTTTGCTGTAACAGTGTAATGTTATGAAATGCATTGAAGTCAGCCAGGCACTGATACAAAGGCATGCTGTCCCCAGATGCTCTGGATGTACTTGTGTGGAGGATGGAACAATTTTTCCCAATGAGAAGGAGAGAAATGTCATTGTTTAGATGTTGCACTATCTTTAAGGGTTAGATTACGCTAAAGCTGCCTTGCATTAAATAGCATTTTGCTAAATTACCAATAAAACAAATATTTATCTCAACCTTTGTGCATCTTTTTCCCTGAAGTTGCAAAGCACTCAAATGCCACTTAAGAAAACTTCTGATGGTATAAATAGCATGAATGTTCTCTTTTAAGTAAGAGGTGAAGCATACTCAGTGCATCAGGAAATATGGTGATCGTGATCTTCAGTTTCTTATGTTAAGGTATCTAATTGTGATGTGTGTTGGTATTAATGGTAAAGAACTTTATCTGTGAATTTTCAGGTAAATGTATGCTTTTGGAAGGTAATTAATACAAAAAGATAACAGTATATCATGTTGTGTGTGTTGTGTCATTGTCCCCCGTCCCCTCCCCCTGGATTTTTTCCAATAAAATCTTGCTTGTATGATTTTTAAACTTTAGAATGAAGTAGAAAATGTTAGACCTGACTGGAGACACCTGCCATAAAAGTATGTTGTTTGGGTTGTTTTTTTTTTTTGGTTGGGGTAGAGAAACGTATGTAGCTATCTTATCGCTCTAACTTGTATCTTGTTGTAGCTACTCTTGTGACTGCCTCGCCGAGATCCTTTCCTAAATAGGATTTGTGCAAAGGGAAAACATTAGACCTGACTTTTGTTTAATCTGTTTCTGGGGAAGGATTTAGTCGATTCATGTGTGCCTGCTGTATCTTTCCATCTCTTCCTGTCTTTATTGTAAAGTGTTTCTAGATAATCAATGACTTTGGAGAGCTTTTAATGCAGTGTGGATTAACTGAAATAAAAATAAAGACTCAACTTTAATCAGGCAGGATCCCAAGGTCTAAATTTAACTCTGCAGTTACCTACAACATGAAAGAGAAATGAGCTTCATACAGTCAGTTTCTGTCCTAAACTGACAGAAATTTGAGTAAAACTAAAGAAGTCTTCTATACCTGCATATCTCATTATTCTTAGGAAATGCCTTATTTAGTACCTTTAATTGATAAATATGGATCTTATCTAGGATACCAGTTGATGCAGTAGTCATACTAGACTTGAACAGACAGGATATGTCATCTTTGCAGGATGCTTGAGGAAGCCTCCTGGGGAAAAAGTTACAAATATCATCTTGATTTCATTTGTGTGAATGCTCTGATAACCATTGACTGGTATGCATGAGGAGTACAAAAATAATTGGCTTATCCCAAAACAAGAAATCAGGTTACTTGGAATGCTATGTGGAAAAGATTTACATTATATATGGGGGAATATTTATTAGATTGTGACTATATTGACAGTGGTTTTTTGAACACTCAAACACTGAAACTGTTTCTAAAATTTGATGCAAATATGTTTGATATAGAGAAGCCTCTTTTATCATAGGAGCTGATGCACTATGGAGGTTGCATTGTGCTGATCATGCAGTGCTAATTTTTTATCAGTTTTAGTTTTCTCCAAATGCTTAGAACAATAATATTTCAGAGCATTCCTGAGGCCTACTAATGAAGAAAATTGAAATAGGTTACAGTGATGTTGACCTTTGAAGAAAACTTCAAACTTGATTTGAAGAGGAGCCTTAAGGCTTTTTTCCAGCCTGTCAAACTTGACCTTTCATAATAGTCTGCCTTGTTTTGAACAGATTTTCATGTATCTACATATTCATGTCAAATAAATCCTCCTGATGTCAGTTACTGAGTCAGGTATTCATAACATAATAGCAAACACTTTTTTTGGTAGTTAGCAAGAATTTTGCACAAGATGCAATCACCTAATACAAAGTAAAATCTCATTTTAACATAATGCCTGTTGGGTGTAATATAAATGATAAGTAATGTGCATGTTGGGATAAGTAGTTTTAAAAATGGCTTCAGGATTACAATAAGGACATTTAGTCTTGCTATAGGCCTAAGCTCTGAAAATTTGCTCTATTTCTGTCTCTGTAAGGCTGCTTTTACAGGGCCAGATGGTAGCCTATGAAATGTAGTGTAGCTAGGAAGAAAATAGGACCTCATCACAAGCAGCTAGTCATGAATATTTAAGGACTATATTAGTCTTGATATAAATGTGCAAATTAATCTGGAGTAACCATAGTGCTGATGGGTATAATTGTGCTGGCTCCAATATACTACCTTGTTTGCTAAACAGTGAATTAGCTAATAATGAAGTTACTCTTTGTCTTTAAAAAGATGATTTTTGTGCTAGCTGCAGTAAAGCAAGTGTGCTTGCACTTTTGGAATTTAAATTCTTGACTTTGTGCATCTCATGTTGTGCCAAGTTCAGTGGTGGAAATTTACTGATTTTGAATAGTTTTGTATGTGTTCTTAGAATTTTAGCTGGTAAGATAACACTTCTGTGTGAATAAATGGGCATTTATTGCAAATGCAAGCACTTTGACATTTAAATTCAGTGAAATTAACATGTGTACAATGGACTCAAACAGTAATAATCTGTAGTTTATATTAAATTCCTACTTAAATTTTTATGGTAAACTGTTGAAAGAAGTTTGCAAGAAAGTAACATGCATTTCAGGTGGTCCTCATCCCTGTGTGTTCTTTTGTACTTCCATGAAAATTCTGTGCTCTTTTTCTTTAGGTTTTGCTAATACATTTAAAGTTGAGTGCTTTTGCCCTTGCTGTGACTTAGTGTGCTGTGCCTTGTGCCCCAAATACAAAGTTTATATTACAGGAGATGTGTTTTCTGTTATTGGTAGGGGAAAATGGAATTGTGAATTTTTTATACAGGTTTATTAGGGTGTGCTCTTTCCTGATGGTTTTAGCTGAATTGCCTTCCAACATAATTAAATGTTCTTTCTATGCTCTTGTAAAGAGGTAGCTTATGGAAGTCCTCTGAGAACTGGAAGTACGAAGCCCTAAGCTTCGAGTTGTCTGTGAACCTGGTAAGGGGGGAGGACGGTGAGTGGAGAATTAGATTTTTGCCTTTCTGCTGACTTTTCTGAAACTTGAAAGGACTTAAGTTTTCTGAGACAGCTCTCCTTAATTGGTTGAGGCTCTAAAGCTTACCTTTTCTATCTGTCTAAGCACTAGCAACAGATGTTGAGAGTAAAATTTTAAGCATCCTGTTTTAGTTTTTCTTCCTCTTGGGAGATAGGCTGGTTTTAGCCAAGGATGTATTATGCATGAAATAACCAGTTTCATGCTATACATGATAGTCCACTAACTACATCTGCATCTGTCTGAAAAAGTGATGTGTGTCTTGCACATGGCTTACATGCATATCAAATGCAAGGTTAATATATCAGGACTTGGAGAGCTAAGGAGAAGGAAGGAAATAAATAGAAATGAGAAACTGATGCTTTACATGCTTTGGGAAGGAGCACATTTGAACAGGGCTATTGTATTTGGAACAGGATATCAATCAAGAGATCATTCATGTGGGATTGTTTGTGTGCAAGTCTGTCCATGAATGAAGTGCAAGAAAGCAAGCGATGGATGTTATTAAATAATTTAATAGCTGTGGAAATGCAGATTCTTTGAAAATGAATGTGCTTGATATGAAAAAGGTCATGTGCTTATTTAACTGATAATATGAAAATCAATAAATCGAACAAGAAAGCATATCAAACTGGAAATTTTAAATCTGGAGATCAGTAGGAATAAAAGTGCTTGAGCTTGGTTGCATGAGTCATCTGACTTATTTTTGTTCAAGAGTTATGAAGCTATAAGAATTATTGATGCACACACCACCATGCTGGCTTTCCAAGAAGAAACAAGCTCTGTATAAAAACAATATAGTGGCATATTTAAATCAACTGCACAAAAGGAGAGCTATATTAATCCTTTTTTGTTGGCAGCAAACACTTGTATAAACTGAAGCACTTGTTAAAAAAGTGCTAATCAGTGTTTCAGTTCCTCTTCATGAAAAGCAATCACTTATTGCTTCCAGTATATTATAATTAAACTGGTGAGAAGTACTTATACTCTTATTTACAGCAAAATGACTATTTTTGACTTGTATTTGTCCAACTGGCAGTTGCTATATTGCTGCAGTCCAGCATAGTCAAAATTGGTTTTTTTTAAAGTAACAGTAAACCCCAATACAGAGGGTGAAAAGAGATGTAGCTTAAGAGCAAATGATAATAAAAAAAAATCTGAGAGCTAATTAATATCACAACTAAATTTGTAATAGGCACATAAGCAGATGAAGAATCAGTTGGCACGCTAGTCTCTTGTCCCTGCCAATGTACAACTAGTTACAGTAAAACTTCCATATTATTTTTTCATCTTGCAATAAAAAATAAGCCTGTAGACGTTAAACAAGAGATGTGAAGAAATACAGAATTTATTCTACTGGTACTTCTACTGGTACTTTAAAAATTATAGTAGCATTTGAATAACATGCAAGTTTAATCTTCAGATTGTATGAGACAGCACTTGAATTCTGTATTTGAAATGGCTTCTAAGTGACTTAATCTCTTCCTGATATTTTCTGCTGTTGTTGAAAGGATATAGGAATTAACAATTTACAATAGTGATGCACTTATTCTAGGGAAAGAAGCTATTTCTGGACTAACCTCAGTGGTTACTGAATCAGTCTCTAGGAAGGGCATTTAAAGAGTCTTGGGACTGTTTTCCCTGGTTTTCTGTAAAATAAATCTTCCTTTTCATAGACCTGTGAAGAACTATATTCACACTATATTTATGCTCATTTAATCTCTTAAACTGGATCAAGGATTTGTTGACAACTTTAACCTTGGAAGCCATTTTTCATAGATCACGTTATCTCCTGATGTGAGCATCTTCAAACATGAATTGTGAAGAGAGCTGGACGAAGATTTGTCCCTACTGAAGGAAAGAACTATGATTCTGTAGTACTACCAAATAAGGAACACATGGCTAGAACTCATGAGCCTGGTCCTTCATTTGTTTGCACCTGGTAGTCATTTAATTAAAAGTTAAAGTGAGTATTTCCCACTGTTGCCTTGGTATTGTAAGCTTGCAGACTGTCTACGCAGTTGATAGTGATACGTGTGTTCATGCAAAGTGTTCATGCAAAGTAAGTAAATCTAAACCAAATTTTATCATGACAGTTCTGGAGTTTCTGTAGTCAAAACTGAATGACAGCAGGCCCCAACAACTACTTCCAATTCCAAAATCCAACTTCTGTAGGTTTTCTGCTGTGGTGAATCTTAGTTACATGTCTGTAGAGTATCTGACATGGCTATGTCCTGAATCATGGCTAAGACTAGTAAAACTAAGTAGCAATGACTAGCTGCTTTATAATGAGGCATTAGTTCTCTTTGTCTGCTTTGTACCCTTGGCATTGTACAGTATTTTTCTAAGAACTTATTTCTGACTTGGCTGTTATGAGCTCATGACCTAATTTTAGATATGATTAGCTCTTGTAAATTTATATAATGAGTATAACTGCATCTGCTACTGTTATTTATTTAAATGTCAGTTTTTTGAAGAAGCTTCATTGCCACTGGATACATTACACTCTTGAGAGGTTGTTGTCTTCACAAGAGCTAGAAGACCATACAAGTGTGTGTCTCTGTGGAAAAACAACAGAATTCTCAAAGGTGCTTCCAGATGGCCTAACTGCATTTGCTTTGAGTAAATTGAGTAGTAAAAAAAATCCAGTTAATTCAATGACAGCAGACATGGAAGCATTTTTTTTTTTTTAAATGGTTGGGATATTCAGTAGGTCAACAGGAGTGTGCTTAAAAGACTTGGAGAGGAAGGATCAATAGTCAGTCAATAGAAAATTGTAGTCAGGGGAATGATCAAATATTGGTCATTGTATGCCCTATTTGTGGTATTTCCAAAATCTAAAAATAGGAATATTTTTTTACATATGTATAATTGGTGCCTACAAGCAAGCCGAGTTTGCAGAAAATGTAAATATCAAAGTTCCCATTTGAATGCTGGTTTTCATGTGCCCTTGATTAATAATAAGTAGCAATGTGATGAAAACTCCCCATTAGTATGAAGCGACAGGAACAACACCCTGCTTTTCAGAAATGCATGAGCAAAATCCCAGTGCCGAAGTTTTTTGACCTAATGATATCATGGCTGGGTTGTCTCAAAGGCAGTTGCAAATTTGGCTCGACATGGAGGTAGACGAAGGTACAAACTTTAGCTGTGTGAAAGTCAAATAAGAGGCAAATGGATGAACAGATTTTTAGAAGCAATAAAAATTTAATTATCCAAAAGCACTAGGCTTGCCTCCTCCTATTAGTTTTTTTTACTGTAGGAAATCTGTTGCTGCTTGGCTTGAGTCAGGTGTGTGAATTGCTTATAGGTTCAACTTTTAGTCTAGTGAAGGGGTATTATTATAGAAGACAGGTTAAGCATGGGGAAACGTGCCTGGTTTTGGTTGTCTTTCATATACACTGCTTTAAGTCTTAATAAATGCATAAATAAGAGGGGCGGGCAGGTGGTGGTGGTGTGATACAATCTGCCCTTTCTCCTGACTTTTTGTCTCCTTTATCTGTAGAAATTTTGGGCTTTTCACTTTTCTATTTATTTATTTTTTTATTTTTTTTAAAAACAAACCAACCCCCAAAATCCCACAAAAAAAAACCAACAAAAGAAAAAATCTGTAAAAGCTTTTGTGCCTGAAATCCTTTTACCTTTCATCATGTACTGTAACTGTCATATACTTACTGACACATTTGGCATTTTTTTATAACAGATTTTCTAGCTGTTCCATTTAATGTGTATGTGGGTATACGTATATGTGTGTATAATCTGAATTTTATTTATTTTGTGCTTATTTCTGACCTCTCCTTGGGCCTTCTTCGAATGTGTAATCATTGGCTTTAAAGATAGTATTCATTTTTAATACTGTTTTTTTAAGGAAGTCAGAATTGGGCTCTGAGAGCTACTTTTTTTCTGTACTGGTGACTTTTGAAAAAGGGTTAATGAAAATATGTAAACAATAAAATGTGTCAATTCAGAAATTTAACTGACAATTTATTACTGTCTGGATGCTGAGAAAGGGACATGCATGTCCTTTTCTTGGCTGGAAAATAATTTGTGAAGGAACTGTAACGTAGGTCACAAAGTTTTATTAGAGAAGCTGCTTTATGGCTGTGGGATGAAGTTTAGTGTTTTGACCTTAAGACCTACTGCGCAGTCCTAAAACACTTATGAGTGCTTAGATTCTTATTAATATTTAATTAGAAAATTGTTTCAGAAGAAATGTGCTGTATCACAATGAAGTCACATATTTTTCTAGCAATTTCCCTGGATCTTTCAATGAAAATCTGATACAACAAAAGAATACTTAAGTATCAGCCCAGCTTGGCCCAGGAGATCACCAAGTTTAAGAATTGCTTTGGTGTGATTTTTTTTTTTTTAAAAGAGAAAAATATGGCACATGTATATATTTTTTTTTTCCTACTGTGGATAAAGCAGTAGTGAGCAGAGTGCTGTTCTGTTCTTTTTGAGAAAGGTGATTTGAGTGTATGGGCTGAGGAGGTTCTTTTGATTGAGCAAATCCTCACTTGGCTTTATTTTGCAGAAGTGATAAATTATTTGGTATTATAAGATGCAATAGTAAATTTAGTAACCTTTGCTTGTACTTGCATTAAACACAATAAATTGATCAGTTTTGTGTGCAAGTGGGAATATGAATGTCACTTCTCTCTGCCATCCCCAGATGTGTATGCATTTAAAATACTTCTCTACAATTTCATTTGTTTGATTAAAAATAAGTTTGTTGCCTTCAAGATATTAGATTACTGTTTGTAGTGTTCTAGAAATGGTGTTGGTAGCAATATGAGAATGAAAAAAAGGTGTTTCTGACTGCAAACTAATTCTTGTAATAAGATTTAATCTTTAACATGTAAATGGATTCCTATAAGTAAAACTCTACTGGCTTTACTTGAGCTAAATTGTAATAACATATATGTTCTATATTCATGCAAAACTCTTTAATGTAGTTTTAAGACTGAAAACAAACTTTGGGTAATCTAGTGTTAAGGTGAAATACACATCTACTCCTCACAGTATGCTTCTTCATAGCTTTAGAAATTCTCAAACAATAACATGCTCTTACAATTATGAACAATTCAATATTATTTTTCTAACTTGATTTGATTTCAGGTTTGATAAAAGTCAGAAAATTAATATTTATCTCTTTCAAGGAAAAGAGCCTTCAATATAAGTCTTGTGTAGGAAAATGTCAATTCTAAAACAAATTTCTGTTGTTCTTAGTAACAAAGTAGACTCTGGAAAGTCTTTTATGCATCATATGAGCATGGATATTTTGATTTATTTGCTTTTATCAGTAACCAAAGAGCAAATCCAGTTAAGCTTTGTTTTATTTGCAAAACCTTTTAGGTGTCGTCATTCAAGGCTTGTCTTTATTCTGCAAGACTTGGACTTTGATACAGTTTTAACATCCTGAATGTTCATGTCTGGAGTTTGTGGTTGAACTCATGTGAGTCTGAAACTACTGGGACAGGCTATGTCCAACATAAAGCTGGAGGATTGTAATATACTGTGTGTGGCTGTGCAGATTTTTTTTTTTCCTTTACAAGGAAATGCATTGAAGTGCAATCTTTAGCATAATGGCAGTGGGAGTAGCACTGGGTAGAATAAATTAATTGCTTCATGTGCTCACTAGATAGACAATCACAATGTAATGAAGTTGCTACATTGGTTTAGAGCATATGATTCTGGCCCACATCTGTAAAAAAACAGATCCATGTTTGTTTGTAACACTTTCCTCTGTAAAATGGCATTTTTTTTCCTTAGGACATGCTTTTGGGCTTGCTTGTTTAAATGATTTACTAATTCAAAAAAGTGAATTGCGAAAACCAGACAAAGACTGTCATTAGATGCAGGTTGCTTTAGAACTTGTGGAAGTAGTAGAAAGTGAGGGAATGGTTTAAAAATCTGGGAATGAATAGAGACTGAAATTAGTGCTTCCTTTTTATGGTCTAGAGATTTGAATGTACTTAAATTTGGAGATACTCAAAATAACCCCACTTTAGATTCTGTGTCATCAGGTTTATACTTACATAGTTACTTCAGAAGCAAAAAACATTCACTTCAAAATGAAAAATGAGTTAACTTATTACTGACACTTTCTAAACTGTACGCCTGTGTCAGTTACAGTAAATTCATTTTATATTTGAACATTTAATCCATCTAAATGTTTTCTGTTATTATTCCAGAAGTTAATAAGTGATAAAAATTTGGGTTTTTTTGACTTTGTGCTGATTTGAAATTAGTGTTATTAAAAAGAAAGAAGAAATGTATGTCTTGTGTAATTTTTGCCGATTACCACCATTACTGTTATGATTTTGGTCACCTATGAAAGTAACCTGCTTCTATGTATTGGAACAAAATGCACATCACAAGCCTTCAGTTGCATGGAATAAAAAGCATTTTCCAAGGAACTCTTTGCCTTCTGGTGGCCTTAATAGTGGCTGAATATTGTAAAAATATTTTTTGCTTGGAACAAGTGGAAACCAGGATGCAACAGGAGGACTGTGAGGGCTTCTGCCTTATGCTGCTTTCTGAAATGTTCTGGGGCTGACAGGAGGTGCTGGCCATCATGCTTCCCTTCTCCCTCTTACTTCTCAAGTGGTATGCTATCTCCTTGTCCAGTTTCTTTGTGGAGATGATAGGAGGACAGGTTCCAACTTGTTTCTATACTAGTGATGTGGATTTACCATCATCATTCAAATTTACTGAATTATAGTAACTGTAGTGTGGGATCTAGCTCATCCAAGGTCAGCTTATGCCACCCTCTCTAAAGAAGTTGAGCAGTTGACTTCTCAGATTTTTCTTAGGAGTGACAAAAAAGGCAATTTATACTAATTAACCTCATTGTCCATGTGTAAAAATATTGTGTAGTGTGTAAAAATACCAACTAACACAGCGAGGAGCAGAACTTTAGTGTATATTCAGCCTGTGTGTGTTCTGGCTCAAAGCGACACCATGTCTTTCTGACAGACTTTGAAATTGTTAAAAAAACCCCCCCAAACAGAACAAAAAGCAACAACACAAAACCCCCCAAAACCCCTCAAAACCCGAAACCCCCAAACAACCAGAATACTCCTTAGAAAAAAAAAAAAAAAAGAACCTGTAGTAGTCCAGAAAGAAGACTGGAAAGATCTACAGTGAGTCTAAAGGAGATGCTCTTTGAGCATAAGACTGGAGTAGAAGTAGCTGTGTATGTAGCTGTTTATTGCCTTAAAAATTTTAAATCCATATCTTAGATTTTTTTTTTTTTTTGAGTGAGTTTATTCTAAAACACTGTTTTAGGAACTTTGTTTAGATACTGGGTGTCATTTTGCTTTAGGAGATTTTAATAACTGGATGTCAGCTCTTCCAGAGGAGGCAGAAGAGATGCAAGTCTGGAAGAGGAGTAGGTCTGTTGGTGGGCTGTGTCTCTGCTCAGCCAGCTGTGTAGGAGAGCAGAGCCATTGCACTCCGAATGAGAAGCTGAAGACTGAGGTGTGAGATGAACAGATTCAAATGCTGCTCTTGGCTTATTCTCTTAGCTTGAGTTCACTCTTAACCTGTTATGTCAAGCTTGTACTGTCTGCACATTGACCTTTGGTCTGGCTTTAATTTAGAGTCAACTGCTGCCTTAGTATACTGTGCAGCAAAAGCAAGTGGAGGGGACTGGCACACTTTTGAGCTTCATCCCTATGGCAATATGAAAGAAAATGTTGGCTATGCACAGGTATTGTTGCAGTTCAGACAAAAAGATTTGAAGGGACCTGGAAATAAAAGTGTGTGTGGAGTAATTCAGTAACAGTATTTTGTTTCTCCTCGTATCTTAAATTCATTCGTGTTCCAAAATAATTCCTCACAGAACTTTGAGGAAGTATATTTTTAATGTGTTAATTTTAAGGGATTTATCATCTAATATTGGAAAGTGGTAAAACTTTTTGTTTAAAATAAAAAAAAACCCAACAAAACAAAAAAACCCCCACAAACCTGTTAAATATTTCTGAGTTTTAGATTAACTGAAACAAACCCAGGTAAATTCTTGGAGTTACCTGTTGCTAACAGCAATCATACTTTTGTGTTGTGCTCTGTCAATTGAATTTTCATTCTCAGTATGAGTGGAAGGTAATGATAAAATGTTCTTCATTTTTTTTTTTTTTTGCTTTTGGACATTAGGAAATACAGATTAAATCTCTTTATGCTTTGAAACTCCTCATGGCCTTATAATTGTGTCCCTGTTTTAATAAAATATACAATCATAGCCTTGAGAGAAAAGCAATAAATATGTTGCTGAGAAAAGCTACAGGGTGCTGAGTTTGAATGCTCCAATGCTAATTAAGACACTCATGCAGATCTGGAAACAGCTAAAGATAAGATTGTACCTTTCCATCACTGCTACTAAACAAAGGCACTTTTTGTGCATTGCAATCAAGTAATCAAATCTATGTATCTAGAAAAGGACAGAAATTTGCACTCTAAAAGAATGAATTCTTAAGAATTGGGGTTCTTTGAAAATGCAGTTCTCTACTTACTGTCAGGAGGATTTTTCCAGGTTTGGGGAAGATGGATTTCAAACATCGACATAATTCTTCTTTTTTAACTTTTGTGTTATCCTAGAAAAGGAAAGGCAGAACAAAACCACAAGCAGAAATGTAGAAATCCTAGTTTTCATAAACATGGCTGCTCATTTTCCACTTTTGACTGCCTTCTCTGGAGAACACCTTAGAGATGTACCTTGGGTGGGGAGGGGGCAGGGGGGAATCTGCTCAGAGGACTAAACTGGTAAGATTTTTAGTACCTTTTATGAGAATAGAATATTGGTGAAAGATCAGTATAGCACAGATGGCTTGATTCACTGTATGAGGGAGCAAAGTGAGCATTCTTAATATATTTGCTTGTTTTAACATGATTTAGTTATGACAGCAGCAAAAAAGCTCCTTTGAAAAAGGCAGGTCAATGAATCACCCTGAAATTCCAAATTTAAATTTGCTGTTTCTTTTTGTTATGATTGACTCATGCTGCTTTTCTGGGCACAGAGGGGTTATTCTCTTTAGTGTGAGAAGTGATTAGTATTTTTAAACTACAACAGCTACATCATATTAAAATTGTTAGTTGTCTTTGAATCTAGTGGCAATGCCTTAGCAAGTTCTGCCTTGCCAATTGCTACTAAATCTTTGTTACACTACAGAAAGTTTTGGACTGGGCAGTTCTCGTTCTATGTTCAACTCAAGTTAACTGAATTACTGTAAGATTGCAGGAAAAGTGCTGTAAGAACTCTGAGATTGAGACAATAAGATTTTTTTCAGCATCTGGATTTCCCTCAACTATTGTCTGATGTGCAGCTGCAGGTTTGGATGCATGGAGTACTAGCTGTTGGATTTCTGGACTGCAGATGCTCAACTACTGCTCCTAGGTGTGTGCTTGAGGATCTATTTCCAATCCCATCTCTTCTGGGGATCATACTTATGCAGCTTTGCTCAACTGAAGAGAAAATTCTAATACAGCTGTCTCCTTTCCCCGCACAGGATCTATCTGAGAGAGAGCAAACATGAGTTAACCAACACCATCTGCAAGGGCCTTTTAACTACTGTTATTTGAAAGCTGTAGAATACTTAAATAAGAATATAAGAAAATAATAAATGAAAGCTAACTTTTAAAGAAAGTGAGACCTATGGTCCAGTTTCAGTATGATAATGTCTCATATTGCTGCTCTTTGAAGGAATACGAAAAAGGTTCTGTACCTTTTCAGGACTGTCCAAATTAAAAAGAAGAATTTGACAAACTGTAGCCTGTTCTTTACTTAGATTCCAGTAATTTTATTTCTTTATGGGCTGAAATGTTCCTTTGACTTACCTCTCAGTTACAAAATCATAGAATAATTTAGCTTGGAAAGGAACTGTGGGGGTTGCTTTGAACCTCATTCAAACAGGAGGTTAGAGATGCTCACAACTCACCTGGACAATCTGATATTTGTCCAAATGAATTCTGAGCATTTCCAGGAATAGTTTCTGCAGCCTCTGTGGGCAATCTGTCCTGGTACTTTACCACTGCCATGGTGAGGTTTCTATACCTGAACAGAATTTCCCTTGTTGTAACTGGCCTGTTGCTGTGCACTTTGCAAAAGAGCCTGGATCCGTCTTCTCTATACCTTCCATTAGGCAATTGTCTTCTAATTACATCTTAAATAAATAAATCAACTTATATAAAGCAGCAGCATAATAGAAAAACCATACAAAGCAGAACATGCACGCTTAACACATGAGAGAGCTAAGGCAAACAGCATCTTGGGTTTTGGAACAACTGTACTTGAGCATGACCAGACTGATTTCGCAACTGAAGGCGTGTGTTGATTCTACTGCTGTGTTTATCTGTGGGTAGGGGAAAAAAATTAAATTGTCTGATATCCACTAACTTAACCTGGACACAACTAAATAAATATTTATGTTTGTAGAAGATAGAACAGTCTCTAAGTCTTATGTATGGAAGAATGTATAAATATTTCTTAATGTTTGGTAAGGGTCCCAGCAGACTTAATTTTAGAATGTACTTAATAATTTTTCAGCAGCAGTGAGGTTCATCTGCTATATGCTGTAATATTGTGCTGTTGCATTGGATGTGGAGCTCAAAGTAGGGATTTTTGCCCATTGCCAGCTCTAAACACTTGGAAAAGTGACTGTAATTTTCAAAACAAGGAAATACAGGCTTTTAGCTTTCTTTGAAAAGACAGTTCTGTTGCTTCTCAGACTCTAGGAGATATAAGGAAGGAGGTATAGGATATTTAAACTATTATGAAGCCATAAGTATAACTAATGTTTACTGTGTTTCAATACTTTGAACTCTATTCTAATACTCTTCAAGTTCACACTTTGAATAACCTCATCTTGGAATGGATACTGTACGTCAAGCCACATTTTATCATAACTTTAAGCCCTCAGGACTTCTGTGACTTCAGCTCCTGTAATCTTCATTCAGTTCTTTTTTCTTTGCTTGAATTCTTGATTCATGTTATGATCACTCCTATATTTATTATAATTTCAATAGGTTGATCGGGTTCTGTTCAGCAATGTACAGTATTCCTCTTACACAATTTTCTTAAGCCAAACTCACTTTGAGATTTATTGTGTTTACAAGCAAATGCTTTCTTTCATATTTCTTGGTTTTAGTCTCATTTGTTAAAATGTGTTCATTGTTTTGTAACAAATACAAAGAAAACCATGTTTTTTTCTGTTGTATAAAACATTTTACATTGACTTTTCTTACAGATTCCTTTTGGCTGCTCTCTGAATTGAGACTTTTTACAATTATTCTGTAAACTGCAAACAAAAATTTTACTGAGAGCTGAACACTAAAATACAAAAATTAATTATTGGATCATTCATAGCTATGACCATGAATAAATGTCAATTAATAATGATACTGGGAAGCATCTGATATAAAGGTCAGGCTGACATACACTATAATCAGTATATCAGCAATTGTATTGCTTTTTCTAATTTCTGTAGTGAGGTGACTAGATTGTGAAAATGAAGACTGCTTTAAGATCATTGGAATATGCTAATATTTTTGAAAGTGAAAAATGCTATGGTAAAGTGTGAGAGACCAAGTACTGAATACAGAATATGAAGGGAGACAGGGAGAAAGGCATGGATTCATTCCTTGACGTTGCAAGCTTCATAAAGATGTGTAGAAGTACATTAGTTCAGGAGATCAGTGCAATCTAGCTACCAAAATATACTAGCAGACTACAGACACTTACTGTTCCTCATGAAGTCAGTGCACATTCTGCCATGTATACACTTCTGCAGTTTATCTTCTGCGTAGGATATGAACCTCCTGTGGGTTTACGTCAAATGAGGAGCAAATCTTGCATATGTTCTTTACCACATAATGTTCTTATGCCACATGAAGTGAATTATCAGCATGGGGATGGCTGTGAAATTGGAGCTGAGAACAGAAGTTCCTTGGTAGGAAAGACTGTATCACTAGTGCTCTGCAAACCTTTTGAAAGTGATGCACAAGGTAATAGGGAAACTGTATTGGTAACGTTGATGCTAGGTGCTGTTGCTGGAGTGGGTAAAAGGTCAATAAAAAGGTTTACGAATTCCTGGTTATAGCTCTCACATAATGAAACTGAAAGGAAAACACATTTAAATTTGAGCCTAATACATTAATCTAACAGATCAAAGTCATTTGGGTTTACACTGTAGGGATGAGCCTTCTGATACAAGAGATCAGCTGTGACATCAGTCAGTATGTGTTTGTGTGATGTGAGCTGTGGCAGTAGGTGTCTGACAACTTGGGTTTTTTGCTTTTTCTCATATTCCAATGGTTACAGGATGTGACTCTGGGCATGTGAGATAGATTTTGCTCTCTCTGTTGCCAAAAGCAATGTTATATAATGCCTTTGTTTAAACATGCAAACTGTAACATCAGCAATGTTACCGTGACATGTCACTGCCATTGTTGTCCTCCAGTGTGTGCATAGCTAATGGCCTAGAGCACTGTAGAGAAGAATAAACAAAATATGATTAATTTTATTAATAGAATTGAATATTTCAAGTGACCACTCCTATGAAAGCTTGGTTCATCTTTGTTAATGAACTCACCTCAAGAAGAAATTACCTTGGCTAGAGAGCTTTTTCAGTAAGAATTCAATGCGTATGCTCTCAGCTCCCCACACCATGACCAAGGGCAATCAAATCATCTCACATGGCTCAGGCAGCATACAGTAATGTCTTAGCCCAAGGTAAAAGGGCACAAAACCTAGCCCTCACCAAAAGGCACTGATAATCAGTGTTCTACCTAGTCAATGCTGCTTTCTCTGTCCAAATCTGACACCCTGCATATAACCATAAGCTCCCAGGAATAATAGTGGAAAAGTGACTGTAGCTCTACCCTCCTTGCTCTCTTCCCCAATAGTACTGAAGTCAAAGTACCTGAGGAGCTGTAGAGACTCTTTTGTTTGGGTGTGAGTTGTTTGGCTTTCATCACAGTAACAGATTTGTTGTTCTAATATTGAAGGTTAAAAATTACAGTGTTTTTTAATTTAATATTACTGCATGCTGGGAGGTGGAGAAAGATCATGTCATTTTGACTTCACTGCCTGCTACTTTCAGATCCTGTTAAGAGCCAGCCACCTCACAGAAAATTCCATGCTGAGTCTTTAAAGTAAATAGCAACCAGCTGCTTGCACTTCTTTAATTAAAGAAAACCATAATAAATGCCTGTTCATTGTAAATTGATGTGAGTGGGAATATGCAAAATATATATATGTATATTTAATGAATTGTTGAGGTTCCTGCTCTCTTATTTATACTGGTATGGTGATCCCAGTTATGGAGCTGTACTGTCTCCCTCTGTAGATAATTGATTCTCCTAGATAAATCTCATTAGGATTACAGCCATTTTCTATGACTTTTCAGAGGTGTCTCAGACCTGGTCAGGAAGCGGGTCAATAGGTAAATTAATCATTCTGACAGTTTTCTTGGCATTTCTTTTTTGGAAATCTCTTTTAGCCTCACCACACTACTGAAGGGGTTATGAGGTGGGTAGCTTACACACAGCACACTTTCATTTTGATGATTAAAAAAACATTCTGAAAGTGTGCTTTGCATACCTCCATGAGAAATGGTATGTTCTACTTAAATGTCTGGGTGTATCTAAATGGACTGTATAGCTGTGAAATGAAGCCAAATCACTTCTTGTGTCAGTTTTGATTTAGAATAGCTCTGTTACTTCTGAGTTTTTCTGTGAAAATGGGGTTAGATATGTGTATTAAATCCATGTGTTCATGAAGACCTCTTAAAAATAGTCCAATGGCTGCAGAAAACTGAAATGCTTTCCTTTGCATTGACTCTACCCACAGGTAGTAGCAACTTAATAGCTGCTATGAGATACTGATGATTTCCGAGTATGAACAAATTGTGTGTGTTGTGAAACTCTGTTCAAATGACAGTTTTAAAAGTGAAGGAAAACATTCAGAAACTATTTCTGTAAGGAAAGGTGATGGGTAATGCTGGTGACTTTCAGTCCTGTTGTTACACTTGTTTTCATTGCAAAATTTTTGTGATATATGAGAATGAATCCTGCTGAGATTTTAAATAAGGTCTCAGCAGTTCTCCTGAGCAACAAGCCAGGAGTACTGAACTAATAGCATTTATTTTTATTCAGGATCAATCAGAAATATAGACAAACTTTTCTGAAGTCAGCATGTGATTAAAAAAAAATCTGTGAAATCCTTCTTTGGATTGGTCTGTATCTCTTTGGTTTGTGACAATCCAATGGACTGTCCATCCAGGAAGGCGTAGTAGTGTGTTCTCTTGGGGCAGCCCCTGCTGTAGCTCTCTAGAGAGCCTGTGGGAGGACCAAGGTGATTCACACTAATTATTCTTGCTGAAGTTAAACAGGAAAGTAGTTTCTAATTACTTTTAATTAAGAAACTAAAAGAGAAGTGATACAGAAATCTTTCAGAAACAGTGGACTTAACTACTGGACTTTGATATAATAAGACTTCCTATTTTGAAATGGGTTCTAAGTTGTCACTTGGGTAGCACTTTAGACTTACTTTGCTAAAGTGCTGCAGAGACAGCAGGCACTGAATTTGCTGCAGCAAGGAAATCTGTTCTGAATTGCTATATCAGGTTTGCTCTTGGTGTTGGTTGTGGGAGTAGGCTGGATGCATTTACAATGTAAATGAGAAAGGACTTTCATCTTGCACTTAGTAGACATAAGCAGCTTTCACATTAGAAGACTGAAAAAACGTAAGTCTGTATGTTCTAGTCCAGTGGTGCATCTTACTATTTATTGATCAGCTCATCATTTACTGAAGTATTCTATTTCTATACAAAATCAACATATAGCTACTTAATCTAAACCTGCTGTCTGCCTTTTATTGCAGGAACATTTGCTTGTCTCTGTTAGTCTTTTTGGAACACTCATGAGTCTGACTTTTAAAAAGCATCTACAACTGCAGCTGGGAATCCCATTTAGTTTGTCTCTTATTATTATTTCTTATTGATTATGCGAAAGTTGTTTGACTGTTAAAAAAAGAAAATAACTATACAGTGCAAAAATGGAGGGACAAATCTAGACATATTTGACTTTAAATGCACATTGTATCTTCCTGATCCCAACAGAAGTGGGGAATTGTCTCTGGTTTTGAGAACTTTCAGTACCTATGGTGAAAGTGAGCTCTATAACAATTTAACTAATTAACAAATCAATTTTGAGACAGAATAAGCAGCATGACAGAAATATGTCTTTTGGAGAGATTTATGTACTGGCAAAGTAGCGACTGCACAGAAAAGGTGAGAATTGCATCATTTGCAGAGGGCATGAGGATGGAGCAGTGATTTTTATGTGAAGCTGACTATAGGGAGGAACTCTGGCAGAATGGAAATAGGAGCATATTTGTAGCTAAATTTTCCCTTTAGATCTTCAGCACCCTCTCAGTTAAATATTGGGGTTGAAGAAATGTGACTTTTATTTAAGATTCACCAAAAATAGGTCTTGGGAGGAATTTGAATGAGAATGCATGTGTGTGGGAGGGGGATGGCATATTGGAGTGAGAAGGCTTTTTCTTTGCAGAGTGGGCAGTGTGGAGGAAGTGTGAAAAGTAGCAGGAGAAGGAGACAAATAGGCATTTCTGACTAAGCTGTTGTGACAGGAGGCAAGGTCCAAGAAATAAGGATAGTAAGCCTTTAAGACCAGACCTATCGTAGAATCTTAGAATGGTCTGGGTTGGAAGGGACCTGAGAGATCATCTATTTGCAACCCCCCTGCCATGAGCAGGCACACCTTCCACTAGACCAGGTTGCTCTAAGCCTCATCCAGCCTGGTCTTGAGTGCTTCCAGGGAGGGGACATCCACAACTTCTGATCTGATATGGTAATGTGGAAGAAAGTACTGTAGAGGTTTGAAAGAAGGATGTGATTTGAACAAAGAGAGCAATTGAACAGATGTTTATTAGAGTTAGCAGAAAGCAATGTTCTGAATACTGAGATGAAGTTATAATGCTTAGAGTATGGATGAGTGCTAAAAGTCATTGGACAAAGAAAAGTATTAGATATCCATTACGCTGGTGAAAGTTCAGTGAACAAGATATGAGCAAAAGTGCAAGGCTTTGTTGTGCTGCAAGAGTAAATAATGGGGAAAACAGAGGATTTACCAAAAGGAATGGAAAAATGAAGAAGGTGCTGATGTGAGAGGAGCAAGCGGTCTATTTTGTCCATACTAAACTTTAGCTTGCCATCACTCACTCAAGATATGTGCTGGCTGACAAAGGAGAAAGGAGAAGAACTAATAGGTGTGAGAACATAAAGAATCTGAGGTGTAAAGCCAGATGGGAGACTGTCAAATGAGAACACAATATGTGAGAAACAGCAGACTTGCAAGTTCTTAGGACTTGCTATATCTTAGAGATATAGCAAAAGCTGAATCTCAAATATTTTTCTGCCCAGCAGCCATTGTTACATATATCACTCTTTTAATATCTCAGTTCAGGCTGTTCTTTACTTGCCTTATGTTATATTACTTTAAGTGGTATTGTGAATCCCTCATTCTCACATACAGGAGAGATGAATCCAGCTGCTGAAACACTGAAGACCTGACAAATGTGCTTTGCTGTACTATAAAATCTATAGGTAACTTCAGGCGTGGAGACCTTAGAGGCTCGTGTTTCTATACAGTAATGGAAAATTATTCTTTGACTTATTTTTTTGCAAGGTTAGTACTTTCTTTCCATGAAGTAGTGTATAGACACCTTTGATGCACTGGAGTTGCACAGAGATTCTGTTTACAGGTCTAGTTCTTCCCACAACATTTGCACCAGAACTGCACTGTCCTGGCATCTCATGGTGTTTGTGACCAGGCACATGGGGATATATACAGCCTGTCAGTGGCCCTTCTTCATACTTGCTGGTATTTAACTGTGGATTCTTCTAAGGGGATCAGTTCAACCCAGCAGCAAGAAAGTAAGTACCATTGATGTCTGGACCTTCCCTTTCTGCACTTGAAGGATGCTACCTATCAGGAGAGGGCTTTGTATCAGAAATATCAACTGAATGATTTGTCTTAGTCCCAAACTTTCAAGAAGCACATCTAAAGCCCTGAATAGAGGATGATATAAATGAGCTATTTAATACAACCCTGTATAATATCAGTGGTTACGCAGTACTTGCTTAAAGCAATCTAGCTCTGACTTGCCCAGAAGATTTAGCTTCAATATCAATAAAAACTGAAGGTTTCCCAGAAGAAAAATCATATGTGATGATGCAAGAACCTGAACACACTGCAACTGAGGCAATTCTTAATCCAGATAACTCTGTTATTGTTTGGGTTTGTTTGGTTTTTTTAATACCAAATTATCTGTCTTTTACAATTCATGTTTTCATACTCATTTCCCTTTCTGTTTAGCTTTTAAAGATCTTCAAAGTTAAGAACAGCTTACCTTTCTAACTGTTTTCTTGAGTCAGGCTTTTCTGCAATTTAGTATAAACATAAAAATCTGTACGTTTATCTCATTTAATTTCTAGACATAGAGCTGATGCAATTTTAAATACTATTTAAATGGAAAGGGTCTGAAGGCAGTCAAATAAACTTTGGAAACATATCTATTTCAGTTTTCTGAGAAAACAACAAGCCTGCTGAAGGCTTTTAGCAAATCTTAAGAGGTACCTGTTATAAGATTATGTATTGTAGTATTCTATTAAAGAAACATTTTAAAATAGTGTTAGGAAACTATGAAATCTTATTTAGACTATTTAATTTAGACTTTTGTATATATGGGTTTTTGAAGTGAACTTGGAGTTTGACAAAAAGTTTGCAAGGCAATACAAAGATTTGGTGCTACCCTGATACCATAGGGACACAAGAAATTTGATGAGAGCCAGGAAAGTCTTACTGCTGTGTGCTGTGTCAATGTCTAAATGATGGCTGTAGCAAGCCCTAGGGCTGCTGAATTCTTGGATGCTCGATGGGTAATGGTGATGAATCTGTCTTGTGCTTTATGTTCCTCTGAAACCAATGAAGGCTGGACATCCTCAGTAACATCTTTGGTCACATACTTCACTCATATGTACCCTATCTTATTTGTATGAGTTTACTGATGGAAAAGAGAAATCTAAAATCTGTTCTGCCTGAGTCTGGCAACAAGATACTTTGTCAAATGGGACCTGAGTGCGTGCTGTGGTGCAGACATGTCAGCTTTGAAGTCAATAGAGATCACTGATACGCTTCAGAAAACTCACTCAACAGATGGTAAATTAAAACAACTTCTGTCCCCTAACAAGGTGGGATGGCTTCAAATGACTGACCTGAAGGTTAAAAAAAAATTGTCAGTTATCCAGTCTGAATTAATATTTCATAACAAAGCAGCTTGCATTTCTGGGCAGAACCTGTATTGGCTCTGAGGTCACCAAGACAAAAAGCAGCTTCTGATGTTTGCCTGGGCTGTGATCAAATAAACAAATTGGTTGTAATATTTCTTGTACATCTTAATTTTTTTGGTACTTTCGTCTTGTGCTTGTTCCCATGGTTTTGGCACACTGCTTAGAAGGCAGTTAAAACTATTTTTTTTTTTTTAAAACAATAGAAACAGATAAATCTTAATGGAGATTTGAAGTACCTATTGTAAATGTCTAGTGTAGTACAAGAGGGAGATTATCCTTCTTCTATCTACTTGATGGATGTCCTTCCTCTTATGTGTGATTTGAATTTTTTTGCATGATTACTACATAATCAATTGATTATTTATATAATCACCACTGTGGATTATAGAGGTCTAGTGTTTGTTTACATTTGTGTTTAAGTGGTTTGGTACATGCTTCCTACTCTTTTAATCATCTACTGTCATTGTGTTGTGAAAAGACAGTGAGAAATCTGAGAAGAGTATTAAGCCAATTGTGGGAGACAACACCTGCATGCTGTAGGACAGCTAGGAACATGAGATATAACTTTTATTACAGGTCTTGTGTACTTTTGTTTCATCTCTGAGACTTAATCTTATTATAGCTCTGTTACAAAAATATGTGGTTAAAGGCCAGAAGCTGCCAATCGGTTCTACTTAACGCTTCTAGGTAGCTACTGATTCATGCCAGAACACTGTGTTACATATGTTTTGTCTATTCTTCAGCCACAGTCCAAATGTTATAATCTTGGATTAAAGACTGAATACCACTTTCAGGGTGATACCTATGATAGGTGACCCTAGCTTTAACGTTTTTTTCCCCAATATTTTGCATACAACTTTCATTCAACTGAATATTCTTATAGTCTATAGGACAAAAGTTCTTTTTTTGTACCACTGAAAATTCAAATTTGGACCTGTACTTTTAGAGTAAGGGATCCCAACTCTTTCCTTGTGCAGAAATTAGTTCCAAATATTACTTAAATTTCCTTAGACCTACTTATTTTTTCTAAAATATAGAATCATAAATATCTAGGCAGAAAATCAAGCACCTGTCAGTTGTAGATTCTTAATTTATCTACATTTCTTAAAAATTATATCCTAGAATGAAAGAAAAACTTAGTGTGATAGTTTAACTTGGCTGGCAGCCAAACAAGACAGCCACTCAGGGAATAGGGGAAAGAATTGGAAGGGTAAAGGTAAGGAGACTTGTAGGTTGAAATAAGAAAAATTTAATAACTGGAGTAAAATAAAATTAAAATGTTAATTATAATAATTATGATAACTATATATATATGTCTCTGTGTGTATGTGTATATATATATATATAAAAGTAAGTGATGCACAGTACGTTTGTTCAACACCTGCTGATAGGTAATCCAAGAGGGGTGAAAAGGAACCCCAAAACTGAAAATGCGGTCTTGGAAAAGTGGGCCTGAGTGATTCCCGAGAGAATCTTCTGGCTTTCTGGTCAGCCCTGGTTATTACACTGAACATGGTGTAATATGATATGGAATATCTTATTGGTATATCCAACTGTTAATTCTGGATTTTACTAACTATTACACTTTCCCCTCTCCTAGTCCTCTCCTCTTGCAAACTACCCAAACCCCATGTCCTTGTACCTTTTCAACATTCTTCTCATAGCAAATCCCACACTGAAATCAAAACACAGGGCTTTCTGGCTACGAAGAAAATTAACTCTATCCTAGCAAAAACCAGGACACTTGGAAAAGCAGAAGTTTTCCCTGTCTGGAACACCAGCTCTCTCAGGCATGGCAGAACAGCTGCTGTGAGACACTGCTGGAGGTGCTGAGTGGGCTGTGGTGCCATGCAGTGACCTGGAAGAAGGGAAACGTTGTGAATAAAAGTGAATATAATTGTCAATGCTGATAAATAGAATTAAGGTTTGTTTGCTGACCACATGGGAATGTAAATATATATATTTTAGTATATATCTATTAAAAAAAATATACTTGCACTTGGAGAGGCATATTCTATGCAGAAAGGAATTTGAAGAGTTGCATTAAGAAGCATTAAGAATTTTACAAAGACCTTGATGATTAAGTTAAAGAAATGAGACATAATTAAGTAGTATAAAGTGTTTAGGTTATTCAGTTAAAGGAATCATAGGAAGGTTTGGTTGGAAGGGACCTTGAAAGATCTAGGAAATCTTTCACTTGAACTGCATTGCTCAGCTTGATGTCAACCACAAACTTGTGGACGATGCACTCAATCCCATGATATTACTGCTGAAGACAGTAAATAGATATTGGTCCTGATACAGACCCCCAAGGGACACTGCTTGTTGCTGATCTCCATTTGGGTGTTGAGCTGATGATCACAAGTCTTTGGATGCAGCCATCCAGCCAATTCCTTATCCATCAAATAGTCCATTCCTCCAACCCATATATCTCCATTTCGGAGACAAGGATGTTGTGTGGGACAGTATCAAAGGTTTTACAGAAGTCAAGGTAGATTATATACAATATCACTTGCTCTTCCCTTTTCCAATGATACAGTCACTGCAGTAGCTGGAGTGAAGTTCTTTGTTACTAACCAACAACTCATTAGCTGGAAATAATAACCTGATATAGTAGTCAGGACTATAGGAATTAATATAATACGAATAAACCCAAAAGTCATTCTAAATCTTAGCAGACTGACTATCTTTGATATAAATAAAGCTAAGAGAAGGAAGTTTGTAAATTGATATTTCAACTGGAAATTATGCTCTACAAAGTTTTACAGTGGCTACTCTGTTATTCAGGAACTAGCAAAAGCCATCTGCCTTGCAGATTTCCTATCTTATAAGCACAGACGTTAACACAGTAATTTCAAATCTCAAATATATCAATCATATTTTCAAATGCTGAAAACTGGCATGGTTCTACCTTCAGTGAGGTGATATTAATTTAAAACAGTAAAAAAATTTAGCCTTTAGTCTGCAGTAACCTTTAGCACATCTGCTTCATTGTGTTTTTGGGATGAAGGTCTTTCTTTACAGTTACAGGCTGTAATCAAGTGAATGGATTGAGTAATAGTGCTTTATTTATTATAAAATTATTTTATAAGTTGTTATATTTATTTATGTTTTATTAGTTATTTTTTCCTCATCCTTTTCCATGAAGTAGGTTGTCTGTGGAGACGCAGAAAGCAGTGCAAACTACTGAAAACTGTTTTTTAGGGTTGAATGAAATAAGTGAGACATGCAATGCTTTGGCAACAGATTAAATCGGTTTTCAGAGGTGTTGAGGAATGATTGCTTGAATATTTTGCTCTGAGTATTACAACTGTTTTTATATTCTGGTGAGTAATAAAAATAAATGTAGTACTTGATAGAAAATTTCTAATTACTTCCTTTCCCGCCCCCTTCCTGAAATACTTGTTGAAATGGATAGGAAAAACTGGTTGTGCAAACTGGTAAAAGTGACTTCAATTTTGCCTGGGACTATACCTTTAAGCCTTAATGTTTTCAAAGCTGTCATCTCGTCGTACATTTTCGTTTGGATTATTGAAAGAGAGATTTTCATAATATACACCTTTTTCTCAAAAAATATTAGTTATTTCTGGCTGAAATGATAACCTATTCCACCTCTTTGAACTCTGTTTTAGAAAAGTGTTTTGTTTAAAGACACTAACATATGATCTTAAAGTATGATTATATTTCTTCCTAACTCATGTATGATGTTTGCTTCATTTACAACTGGAATGAGGAATTACTGTAAATAAAATGGAAAATAACCTTAATACTCATTATTCTGAATATATATTAATTTTTCTGTGGTGCATGATCTGAATCGTGATCTCTGCTGGAGGGGCTCTACTAAAAGGGGAAGAGAGAACTGAATAATAAAAAAAGAGACCATGAGAAAATGAGAGAGTATTCTAAAAGTAAACAAATGTCTGGATCATTTTATCATGTTTCTAGTATGTTGTGCTGATATTCATCTGAATAATTGATTTTTTTTTTTTAATTAAAAATATCCATTCTGTAGCCTGATGTGTAAATGTCTTAATTTGAGCAATGCAGGTGTAGTAATCTCTCATTACATACATTTGATCTTGATAAAAACAATGCTATAAAGGAGGAAAATTGCATGGGGAAACATATCAGCTATCTTTCAGTAACAAAACTTCTTTAAACTTATTAATATTTACATTTAAAGTCTTTCTTATTGCTTAAATTTTTGGATGTAAAAAATATTAAAATAAAATTAATAATATATTAACTTCTTGTTTAGCACATGTTGATTCTTATTTCCCATGTTGCTCTAAATTGCACTTCAGATTTGTGGCCCTAGAAAATCTTGTAGCTTACTTTTACAAAAGCAATTTACAAAGCTCAATCAATCTGAGAATGCCACATCAGGAATTTGGTCCCTACTAAAGAAGTGGGTTGTTTCTTGTTTCACCTCCCCCCATCCCTCCCTGTGCTACTGACACCGGAATTCTGACTTTTGACAACATTTATTTACCTTTTTATGGCAGAACACCTGCAATTTATTGGGAATGGAATTAGAAAATGTTACCTACGTAGAACCCAGCATCACTGCAGAAACAATTGAAACTAGAAGTATCTGTACAATGCTCTGAAAAAGTCTTAAATTGGTTGACAAAAAGACATACAAAAATGAATGGTAAGAGTTCTTTATTTTTTCTTTGGAAAGATTAATTTATGCTGGAAACTGTGAGGGTTACGAGGTCATCAGAGCACTTAGCTTTTACATTAGACAGGAAAGCAAAGTCACTTTTGCACAAAGGAACAATAGGAAATGAAACGAAGTAGCAGCAAATGAAAAAGGATTAGATCTCAGGAATTTCTTCCACTCTTATTACCAGCTGTGGTCCTCTTAAGAATTTATTCTCATTAGGCACACTAATTCCTTTTCTATAAAAATATACTTTTCTTAAAAGTTCTCGGTTCCTTTCCAGTATTATGTGAGGCTTGTTTTATGTATATATGTAAAAAAATCAGATACATGAAACGCCTTTTGTACAAGTCTGAAAACAAATTACTGGAATGGCTCCTATTTTGGTGAGGGAGTCAATCCACCATGAACAGCTTTTGAAACCACTAAAGTTCTTTTTTCTGTCTTGATATTGGCATAATGCTGTGAAAATATCTTGTAACAAGAGGTGATGTAAGAGAGGCGATACGTTAACAAGTGATAACAGGTAAAAACTTGGTAAAACCTGAAATAAAGCTCCATATATATGCGCACATATGTGTGTATAGGAATGTAGTTACTATTAATTGTATTAGAGTTGTCATGTGCTGATGTGCCATTACGGTAGTGAGGATTTTGCTGGCTACCTCCAAGCTCACAGAGACAGATATATAACAGCTTGGTTCGAATGTGAAAAGAGGTGTGTGGAAGAAAATTACAGAGCTCTTTACAATGCAAAATTTTTTGGTTTTCATTTTATAACAGCTAAATAATCTTGTACTGTTACTATTATCTTAATGCATAACTTATAATGTTCTTGTTTTATACAGTAATATTTGCTTAAAATTCTTGTATGTGTGTGCAAAATCTTGTGCTGAAAACGTCACCAGCTTAAAAAGTCAGAGCTGCTACTGACTCAGTTCTTGGGTACTGTAGAGTGGCTTGTCCATGATTAAGCCTCTGGTTAAGGTTGATAGAGTAATCCCAGAGCTATGAGTGCAGTTGAGATTGGAAAGAGACTACCAAAGCAAGCTGATGGCTGCAGAAGGAGTCCATCCTGAAGGAATTTTTTGCGTTGCCAAGGGTTGGATTTCCTTGTCCAGCCTAATTGTGAGAAAGGAAACCAGAAGAGCAGTCATAGGGGAGCAATTTCTGAAGTGAACCGAGGTCTTGTGCTGGAATTCTCCTTTGGCTGTGAATAGAGGGGATTTGGGATTATTGCTTAGGCAAGGGTTGGGGTTGAGAGGGGAAAAATGAGTAAGATTTGAAGCTGGGCTGGAAAATGTCTTGTCATGGGTTAGGCAGAGTAAACTTACAGTGGATTTAGATACTAGGGTTTATCTAAGAGCAGATGAGAGAAAAGCTTTTACCCTGCTTGACTAGCTCTCACATAAACTCATTTGCTTTTACACAGTACTACATTCCCTAGGTTTCACCTTCCCTTCCAAAGAGCAAAGAGATCACTACTGGTCCAGGGAGGCTGGGCAGAAAGTAGTGGTTCCTGTTGTGTGACTGCTTGTAGTTATGCAGTTACAGTCTCTGGCATTACTGACCAAGATCCCTGAGCACCCCTGGCATTTGTCTGCATGCATCCTTTATCTCCAGGTTCTACCCCAGCACAGATAATCTTTTTTGTCTCTCCTAACTCTCCTCTTGTTTTCTAGACAATATTTTTTTTTGAGGAATCGTTCCTTTTCCCGTCATCTCTTCTTTACAGAGCCTCAAATCTGTTTTTCCCTGTCGAAACAGTCTATAAGCACAATATGTGATGAGCTTTCCAATCTGTGGTTATGCCCCATTTCTTTTTAAGAACTGGAGAATTTGGAATGTGCTGCTTTGGTGTAGATGTCATCAAAATATGCAGTCAGCTCATATTGGTTGCAACTAGTAAAGAGACTTCTGCTTGAGAGTTTAGTAGTTGTGCTTTGGATGTTCACCCCTGCCTTACACCCCCCCTGCCCAATTATCTGCCCCTCTGTTTGCATTCATAGCTTAAACTACAAGTTGCCTATGAAGGGCAACTAGATTTCTTCCCTGGAGAAAATTGTCTTGCAATGGAATATGAGTTCAAAGCTGCCTTCTCATTTTTGACTTGAGACCAGGGCTGAAGGTCTGATGCTATAGCTGAAATGGAGATGGTATACAGTTCCCCTGTTTTAAGTATGCAAATATCCACTGCTCTTTAGTCAAGGGAACAAGACTTGTGACAGGACATTACTCATTCATGTTGTAATTATCTTTCTAAACTTATAGGTACAGGATCTTGCTTTGGTGGTGGTTTCAGCAGTATTAAGTTTACTCTGGTAAACCCGTTTCCTAGGTTAACCTATTTTTGCATTTTCTTGAAGGTAAAAACAATTTTTGGATAAATACATGACTAGTTTCGAGTCAAGTGAGCTTGTTAATTTTTAGCAGAAATTTCTTCTTTTGAGGTGTCAGCTGTACTGCAGGTGAATGTAAAAGTTTCTGTGGAGTTAAAGTGAGTTCGAGCAGAGCTGGTGATGTTTTTCCTTGAAGCCAGGTAGAAAGTACAATAATTTTTTTTTTCTTAAAATATCAGATTTTGCTTTTAAACAGCTTGTGGTTGATATTCAATAGCTCTGGATTTCCAGATAATTGGTGGAAAGGTTGTCCTTCATGGCACAGGTGTTACTGTTTGTGATATTTTCTTTGACTCACATCAGCTACAACTGCTGTGTTTTTTATTCTGATGGGTCAAACAGGTGGATATCAAACAAAAGTTCTATCTCCTAAGGTGGTATCTTGTGTGATTCTAGGAGCAAGTAAAATTGCTAGCATCTTGTTTAATTTCTCTTTCTGGGTATTGTATGTAGAGCCCAATGTGCTACATTTTCCAGGCATAATGTCTTTGTGAAAACTATTGTGCTATGGTTTCAGAAGTATGCTTTCATAGCGCATATAATGTATTCAGTGCCTGTGAAAGGTTTTAAGGAAATAAATACTCCTTTCCTTTGCAAATGAACTGAGTATGAGTTGAAATGTTGACCACTTGTACAGAAAGCACAGAGCTTCCTGCTGTCTTGTTATGGATTCATACTGACAGTCCTAAAGGCTAAATATTACTCGCATTCTGAGCAGGCACAGCCTAAGTAACAGTATTGATTTTTCCAATCTGAATTGGTCTGGGAAGATGATGATCAACTTTCCATGATCTCTTTGCAAACGTCTGTTAAAATCAATTAATGTGAAGGTAGGTTTAGTGATGAGCACCTAAAGAAATGCACTTGGTTCATCAGACTGTTAGAAGATTATTATTTTAATTAAAATCAGTTAAGAAGGGATCTAAATGTGAAAGGCCCTGCATTCTCCAGAAGTTATTTCTGCCTATAGCTGTTTGGGAAATGGGGCATTAATAAATTATGTGAAATTATCATTAGTACTCTGGGTGCAGGTAGAAGAGAGAAAGAGGAGTTCCTAAGGACCTAACAGTCTTGGGAGGTAAAATTAGGATGCTAAATTGATAGAAGATATCAGTATACTATATTAGAGAAGTTTAAAAATTCCATGCTACTGAAGCAATTTCAATTTTTCTTCCATTATAATTGGCAAAGTCTATTTCAATAATGGATTTTTTTCTTTTCCTATTTCATTTTAAAAATCTAAATCTCTACGTAAGACTTTCAATTGCGCTTATGGCCACTTGAGTAATTAGACAATTAGAAAGAGAAGGAAAGCTTTGTGATTGAACCAAGAAATTCAAAGTGCTTCTTAAAGATGGACTAGCTTCTGAGGTACATTTAAAATTAGGGAGATATTTTCTGAAATGCTTAATGTGTAAAATGTATCCTGGATTACTTTTGTCCTTTTTGAGTGGATTTCTTTGGAAATGAGCCTTACTGTCTTAATTTCTCTTTGGATTATAGTGCCTGGTGTAACACCTTGTTGCTGGAGATGTGTAGCAGTCCTCCCTTTCCCAGCTATGACAAGTCTGTTGGCTGACTGGGCCTTCTGCTGTTTCCCACTGTGAATCTGACCAAAATCCGTGGTTTTGAAGCAAAATGTCTTACATTTGCACTGTGAGAGTATTGCAGAATCACAGTCATTGGTTGGAAGGGACCTCTGGAGGTCATCTGATCCAGCCCCCTGCTTAATCAGGGCTACATAGATCCAGTTGCCCAGGACCATGTCCAGATGGCTTTTGAATATGTCCAAGGAGGGAGACTCCACAACCTCCTTGGGCAACCTGTACTAGTACTTGGTCACCTTCATAATGAGAAAGTGTTTTTTGATGTTCAGAGGTACCTTCTATGTTGCAGTTTGTGCTCATTGCCTCTGGTCATGTCACAGGGCACCACTGAAAAAAGCCTGGCTCTGTGCTCTACGTAGCCTCCCTTCAGGTATATCTATACATTAAGAAGATGCACCCTGAGCCTTCTCTAGGCTAAACAGTGCAGCTGTCTCAGATTTCCTCATATCAGCAGTGTTCCAGTCCTTCATCATTTTCATGGCTGTTCACAAGAATCTCTCCAGTATGTCCATGTCTCTTTTGTACTGGGGTACTCAGAATTGTCCACAACATTCCAGCTGTGGTCTCACCAGTGCTGAATAGTAGAGGGGCAGGATCATCTCCCTTGACCTGCTGGCAACACCCCTCCTAATGCAGCCCAGGATACCATCCATCTTTCCTGACAGAAGGACACGTTTTTGGCTCATTTTCAACTTGGTTACTCTACCTTTAAGTGCATGCTATATTTTGTGTCGCTCTTTCTCTGTCTCTTGATTGGGAAAGTAGGCTATTGGCAGCTGTTATTCCAGCCTTGCTGTCATGGCAGTTCTCACTGGCAGGTCTTGGACAAAGGTATCCTTGTTTTTCTTCAGGAGGCTGCCAGATGAGGTGCAAAATCCCTTGAGAGGACTAAGCTATTGCTTTTGTTCAACTCAGGAAGAATATTTCCTTGTGAACAAAACTTGTGTAAGGCAAATCAGGTGGTTGGTTTTTTTTTTTGTTTGTTTTGTTTTTTACTCTTATGGCCTCTATAAATGCCCTCTCCCCCACCTTTTTTTTTTTTTTTTTTCCCCCCCCCCTCTCTAGAGATTCGGGCTGGAGTATGTCACAACTGACTTGACAGCTACTGCTATCAGATGTATGATAAAAACAAAACCACTTGTATGTCACTGTTCTCTTTTGCCTCACCTATGCTTTGCAAGTTGAGAAAATGAAAACAAAGGGAAGATCCAGATCCTTCTGGTTCCTTTTCTTGATTTTGTGTGTAACTGTATTAATCAACTCAGATTACTGGAAAAAGTACTGTTCAAGTCTGTATTTATTTTTCTGTAAGGACAAGTGTTAAAGAGCCCATGCCTATTTCCAGGATGTCATTATTAGGAGTAGAGGTTATTTGTCATTAATGCTAACTGTGTGTACATGAACTACATGGTGTCTGCAATTTTACAAGACTCCCTTTAGGAGTTTCGCAGAAATATTGAAAATCAATATAACTTCCTTCTTACTGTATTTAAAAAAAAAAAAAAATCCACATCTTTTCCTCTCCCTTTGGGGTAATTCGTCTTTGTTTCCAGCTCAGAGAAAATCTGTATGTACTGGAGATGTCTCATACAAGTGGGTACTCTAACTACCTCATCCACTGTATCTTTATTGGATCCCCAACACTGAGTCTTGTGTGTGTGCTTCAAAATTGCTATGAGTTTAATTTCTCTAGTGTGAAGAAATTTTTAAACAGTTACAGATTCACAATCTAGATTTTACTTGTATCTCTAAGCTGAGGAGAATGAATGAAACATGCTAGACAAAGGAAAAGGTGCAGCTGTTGGCAAAATACCTTGCTAGCCATAAATGGGAACTTCTTAGATCTCTTGCTCATCACAATGGACAGTAGAAACAGCCAGTGCTATATTTAAATCTTAGAGATTTTGCTCATTCCTTTTGATTTCACTACACTGTGCTGAAGATGTTAGAATTCATTCAGTTCACTGTTTTGCCCAAGTCTATATTTTCAGATGACTGATCGTGTTATTAATCTACTCATCTATGTCCTCAGGGAAGAGCTGAATGGAAAGAACTGAGGATTCTATGCTTTTGAATTTTGAAGAGTGGTTTTGATTTACATTTAATTAAACTTTGTAGCTACTTGCAGGTGCTTGGACAGATATTTGCTGATGTGTAAATTTCTTAGTAAGCATAAGTATGAAGTCTAAAAAAAATTTACTTGATATAAATATGCTCTTTCTATCAAGATGACAGAAAACAACACTGCTGCAGTACCAAAGTTGTTGCTGTATGACTTAAAGATAAGAAACTTTGAATCATATTTAATTATGTGGGGTTTTTTTGCACTGCACTGCATCTTGATTCTACTTCTAATCACAGAATGGTTGAGGTTGGGGGGGACCTCTGGAGATGATCTGATCCAGCCCTCTGCTCAACCAGGGCTACATAGATCCAGTTGCCCAGGACCATGTCCAAATGACTTCTGAATATCTCCAAGGAGGGAGACCTCCCTGGACAAGTTGTGCCAGTAGTTGATCACCTTCATAATGAGAAAAGTGTTTCTTGATGTTCAGAGGGAACCTCCTATGTTTATGCTCATTGCCTCTGGTCCTGTCATAGGGCACCACTGAAAAGAGCCTGATTCCATCCTTCTTCCACCCTCTCTTCTGGTATGTCTATACATAAATAAGATGCCTCCTGAACCTTATCTTCACTAGGCTAAACAGTGCAGCAGTTTCAGATGTTCCTTGTGCTCCAGTCTCTTCACTGTTTTCATGGATCTTTCCAAGAAACATTCCAGTATGTCCATGATGTCTCTTGCACTGGAGAGCCCAGAACTGGACCCAGCACTCCAGATTTGGGCTTTCTAGTGGTGGCAGCACTCCTCTTAACACTGCTCATGATGCTGTTAGCTTGTGCAGCAAGGGCACATTGCTGGCTCATGTTCAACCTGGTGTCCACCAGGACCCCTAGGTCCTTTTCTGTTGAGTTGCTTTCCAGCTAGTCAGCCCTCAGTGAGTACTGAGTTCATCCAGAACAGGACCTTGTGGGAGATAGAGTCAAAAGTCCTACTGAAGTCACGGTAGACAATGCCCAGTGCTTTTGGTAATGGCTAGGGGAGAGGAGACTCATCTACCATGTCAGTCGTTTCATTGGAGGAAGTTAGCAAGTTGGTCAAGCATGACTTCCCCTTCGTGAATCCATGCTGACTAGTTCTAATCACCTTCTTGCCCTTCATGTGCCTAGAAATGATTCCTGGGATTAGTTGCGCTATCACCTTCCTAGGTATTGGGGTGAGGGTAACTGGCCTGCAGTTCTTTGGGTCCTCCTCCTTGAAGACAGGAGTGACATTTGCTTTCTGCCAATCCTGAGTCACCTCTCCCAATTGCTGTGATCATTCAAGGATTACTGAGGGGTCTCACAATGACATGAGCGAGCTCCCTCAGTGCTGGTGGATGTGTCCCATCAGGGCCATTCATTGGAATTATGAATGCCCAATTTGCATAAGTATTCTCTAATCTGGTTCTCTTCCAATAAGGGTAAGTGTTCCTTGCTCTAGTCTCTCCCTGTTGTTTCTAGGGCCTGGGATTTCTGACAGCCAGTCATGCCTTCTGAGACTGGGGAGAAGGTGTCATTCAATACCTCAGCCTTCTCCTGTCCTGTGTCACCAAGGCCCTTGGTGTACTTATGCACTTATAGAAACCCTTCTTGTTGCCTCTGACATCCCTTGCCAGAGACAACTTTAGGTGGGCTTTCATTTCATTCAGAGTGTATGAACTCCAGACCCTCTTAAATGAGAGACCTGTCCTGCTTATATTGCTTGTAAGAAAACATCTCCAATAAAACATATGTTACTTCCTTGTACCAATATTAAAGCAAACACTTGCTCTATTGCTCTCTGTAGACATAAAAGCTATGATTATGAAGAAAAAAATGTGTTATGAAGAGCTTTTAGTCAAATGAACTTGTTTGACAGATATTGATTTAACATAATGCATTTTTATATTTCTATGCAATTAAGAGGATGTCTGTCTTCAGAGGGCGGGAAAAAAACACACAAAAAAGAAAACCTGGAGAGATGTCATTTATGAAACTGAAAAAAATCATAATTATTTGTTAGTAGCATTAAATAAGGTAGGTCATCAAATAATAAGTTACAGTTAACAGCTCTTCTGTTATTGTTCTCATAATCTGATCCCCAAAATTTGGAAATAAATCTACTGTTTAGTGATTTAAAGCATGTACTGTTTTTCCCGAAACAAAAAGAGATGCGTTTATCATCAGCAGTAGATATCAGGAACTGCTCTCTGCAATAATGAAAGTCTGTTTTAGTGTTCATTATATTCACACTCTGAAAGGTCTGGTTTTCCACATAGGAAACAAGTGCATATTCTTGCACATTTTCCTCTTCAGGAAAAACATGTAGAATATATCTTCAGGTAGAAAGTCAGAAGATTTTTCCATCTACTTTTAATGAATCAAGAAAGGATTTTGGGGGAAAAAAAAAAGTTTTTGTAGCTTGTTGTAGCTGTAGACAGAACTGATGATCTCTTAATGCACACAAAAGAGAAGCAAAACCCAATGCATTTGCTTTAAAACACCATTTACAACATCTCCCAGTCTACTTGTCAGACAGAAAAACATAATGTTATGTTTGAGAAATCATTGTCCCTAAAATGAGCACACCATCTCTGCCCCTTGAGATTAAACTTTTCGGAGATTGCTGATCAGATGCTGAGAGTTTTCCTCCTTCTATCACTGTCTCCTCTATTTGTTATGTATGACATTTGTTGCAAATTTCAGTTTTGGTATTGAAGTGAAAAAGTAAATAGTTGAGTATTGACTCAATATTCTAGCATAATTAGAAAAAGAATGTAGAGTTCTGGATTCCTTTTTTTCTTTATTGTTAACCCTATGGCAATAATCTAATTTTTCTTTCGATTGATATAAAGAATATTCTGCCATTGAATATTTGAAAATACCCACTTTAACTTGACCTTACGGATGGTTGTCAATGTCTTTGGGTAATGATGCATACAGTTTAAAACTATATTTGCTGAACCAGCACTAACACTTCTAGAAGAGCTTATTCTGTTCATACCCTGAACTGTCTAGAAATGTTTGGAAGCCAAAGGGAAGTTTTCTATAACAGTGATCCTCACTTAAAAAACATTGTTTTTTTTGTGATAAGCACCTTGATAATATGGACACAGCTCCAATATGCAAAATGCATCCAGTCAGTTGAAAGTGGGAGTAGCATGGACATCAGAGTCCACACAGGTACACACCTTCTTGTTATATCAGGGTTGTCCTCCTGTGGTGAGTGTTCAAACACCACCAGTGCATTATAACTACGTTGTGCTCATAACCCCTTTTTTTTCAGGTTGAGAATTAGCTTACAAATGATGCTTGTTGGGTCATTGTGCAAGTCAGATGTCATAATGCAGATGAACACTTTCAAGCCATGAGTAGATGAAATGAACTAGAAGAATAGATCCATTATGTCAAGGCTAAAGAATTCTGGATGCTTTTCTGTTGTGTATACTTGCCGTGTCTTACGTGGGTGCAGATTTGTGCAATACATGTATATACATTCTAATACCAGATTTTATTGCCAGACTGAGTCAAAGTAGATTTTCTAAAGAATCAAAGTGCAGTTCTGGCTGTTAAAGTTCATGATATAGGATCACTTATGTAAGAGTTTATTTGTATGACAGTACAGTGTCCTGGAAACCTTGATTAGCTTATTTCAGAGGTTTGGTTTTGAAAACTAGAGGAACAAGTCCTGAGCCCACTAGCTTAATGCAACTTTTCATGTTGATATAGTAAATCTATTGTTCTGCACATGATTTATGATACAATGGCTTATTTTTTCATAATTTTTCTCTTACTGTCATTTCTCCCACCTCTTTCTCTCAACATAAACATACATTGATATTAAGGATTGTAATCTGTTTTGTTGTGTTGAAAGGACTCCAAATAAAACTAAGGTAAATCAGAGCTAAAGGAACAAAACATACTAAGCCACAAAATAATGATCATGTTACTATTGCCATCTATATCACTACCAAAATAATTATACTGACCTATAACCTGATTTGGCATTGAGGAATTAACTGGGCACTAATTAGAATTGAACAGAGTGAACAGGTGGGGTTTTTTTTTGTCTTTTCTACATATATTAAAAAAAATGTTTAAAAAGGGTCCAAATATTTTGTATTAAGACATTGTGTTATTGGTCTTGAGATCAAGAAAGTAGACCTTGCCTGTAGTTCTAGTTGTACTGCTTCAGGTTAACAGCCAACTGTCTTATTGTTAAGTGTGTGTTATCTGTGTGCTCCAAAACCACACTCTGAGATTGTTTTGGAAGTAGTGACAGTGCAGATAGAGTAATGGGTGGTAAGACTTTCAAAATGTGAGAGAAAGAGATAACGTTATAATTGCTAGTACATTGTTACGTCATATCTTGTTTCAGTAGATCACTAGACCAAATTATTCGTTTCTGTCAGTCTCTTCAGCATATTAGGAATTTCTATTGAGTAGTATGACTCTTACTGTCTCATTCAACTGCAAACAAATCCAATGCAGTATAAAATTGTTTGATGGGCAGCTTAGCATTTGCCTTTTTTTTGTTGATAATATTACAAAATCTGAAAAGTAAATGCCTGGGGTTCTGTAGGACCAATGTGAGTATGGTAAGCTGACAGTCAATGTGCAGAAAGTAGATGCTGGAACATTTGGGAACTTGACCTTGTCCTGGGTTGAATGAATAGTTTGAATTCTTAAAATAATAGTCTTAAATTTTTCTGTATTATTAATGTTTTTGTCCTTAAGCTCTAGCATTAATCTTCTAAATAGAAAGTTTTAATCTTAAATTTCTGTTCATTTTTAGTGTATTCTAATTCAGCTTTCTTGCAACTGCATTCAGAACTATTATCTATTTAATTCTTCAAAATTACACAAGGAAAATAAATGACTTTTTAAAGCCATGAATGATGACCTACTGATAACAAATGTCTTCACAATCATCAAGTGAAGAACTACTGAGAAAATATACTTGCCTTGAAAAATAACACAAATGCAAACCCCCAAGTTCTGAGCTCTCAGTTGCTAAAGGAAAAAAAAAAAGAAGAGAAAGTAGTGCTTAGTTTAACTAATCTTTGTGGCCAACAGGTGAGTTAGAAGGGTAGGAGAAGGGCAGGAGAACAAAATTTTACAAGGAAATCTACCTTGAGTTACAAAAACAAGCTAGTAGTAGATATTCTTTATATTTTTTGAATTACTATTTACAGGGGTTTTGTTTGTTTGTTTGTTTTGGTTTTTTTTTGCTAAAATGTTGTAGCCTGCTTTTGATGGAATGCTTTTGAAGAAGTTTATGTCGAAGTTCCTTACAGTCTGTGTCTTGGGGGCATGAGGATGGAAAATGAATGAGTTCTGTATCTCCAGCATGGGGCAAAAGGTTTAGAATATTAAATATTTTTTTTTTCCCCCAGGGTTTTCTGAGATGTGAACAGATGGGACTTTGATTTCAAGCGTAAGCCAAATGATAAAAGATTGGAAATCATGCCATTAAAAAATTATAAGCAGTAGGTTATAAATTTTTATCACTCACTATTGTTAATTAACCTTTAAAAGCTGATCATGTAGAGAAAGCCTGGGGTTTGGTTTCTGCGGGAACACTTTTTAGTAGTAATGAGCACCTGAGGATTCTTTTCTCTCCCAGAGTGAACATGACATTTCAATTCTCAAAGATGTGTGTGTGATGCCAGCACCTTTCAGTGCTTTAAGCATAGCAAGAAAGCTTGGTATTTTCCATACAGATGCAGAAAGGGCAGTGATTTTCTTCTGCTTAGGCTAGACATCATTCCAAATTTTCCATTCTTGCATCCAAGGATTAGTCCAATGAATAGCACTCATTTTCAGAAGTGTTGCTGGGAACATTTTGGCGACATTTTGCTATCAGCAGGAGCAAAAATGAAGGCTTGTAATGACTTCTTCACCTTTGTTTATATTTATCCAACTGGATACACTTGCATTTTTGAAGCCATTTTAGAATACTTTTTTCTTTCAAACAAACTGAATAGCACTAAAATAGATATTAAAAATATTTTTTAGTGTAAAGTGGTTACAGTTTGAGAAAGTTGTGGGGTTTTTATGTGTGTGTAGGAACATAGTGCTCAAGAGAAAAGAATAACGAAAAGGTTGCAAATACTTTCATTGGTGAGAAAGAACATCCCTCGGACAGATTTATTCTGAAGTAAAAAACAAAATATCTTTTAACAATGATGCGAGGGGTAAACTTATCTTCTCACTTTACTAAATGCTGTCTGATGGAAAAAATAGGAGAGGGTGACTGCTGGATGTGTCTGAGCTGCAGTAGGCAGAGACACCTGGCAGAGCATTGTAACAGACTTACCATGCTCTGCAAATTTCATTGCTAGTGCCACAAGAGCAGAGCTAATGACAGGGCTATCAATATTGGCAACAGCCCAGATTAAATTAGTATAGAATCAAATTAAGTTTACCTGTCTCAAGAATTGCTGCCTTCTGCTCCAGTGATCCTGTAATAGTACTCATTTTTTGATTGGTCATCATAAGGGTTTTTCACAATCTGGAACATTTTATCAAGTGAATAGAAAGAAACAGAGGAAGTACTAATAGATAAATCTTCTAGCTTTTTCTGATTTAGGTTTATTTCTTATGTATATGTTGTACTTTGAAAGCTTTACTTTTTGGTAGATATGTACAATTGCTTTAGTCTGAAGATACCTGTAGGAGGCCCTTTTGCTCATGAAGACAGCTTTTTTTGCAGCTCCTCTCTCGGTGAACATGTGTTTGGGCAGCAGTTTATTTAGTATGTTGGCAGGAATGACTTCTTGCATTTAGGGAATTGGGTCACATGATACAGATGACTTTTCTGAAGTTTATGTAAAGCAAAGCGCATGTCTTCAGGTCTAGGCTTGTGCTGTTCACATACTGAATCACTTCTTTCAGGTTTCCAAGGGAATTTTTGCTTCTAAATACAAGACAATTTTCTCTGATTAATAAATGCAGAAGATTGTAAATTTACCTGCAAAAATTTTTGGACAGCTCTTAAGTGAAAAATGCCAGAAAAGAAACATACCAGACAAGGAACAAATATTTTTATTCAGAAACCCTTGAATTCCTTTACAGCACCAAAGAACATCATAATTTGTAACCTTTCTGATGTTGATTTTGATAAATGACAGTGGACCAATAAAAAAGCTCCTTAGTTTCCCATCTGTATGTCTGTGCATCCATCCATGACTTGCAGAGTATCCATTTTTTCCCACTTAATGCATTTCCATGTCAAAATCAATTTTATACTGTGTTTCAGATCCTGCTTAGGTAAGAAGCTGTTGCCTGAAATTGCCTTGTATCTGTTACGGGAAAAGGCGATGGTGATGAACTGATGTGCTTTTTCCCTTGTGCTCTATTATATTAATATACCACCTGTAATCATATAAATGTTTATAGTAGCAGAGCATGCTTACAAAATCACTGAAGTACTAAGAATTTTGTGGTTCCCTCCCTGCAGTTGCATGTTATACCTCACAGGTGTTGAAAATGGTACCTTACTGGCTCTCTATTTTAGACAATAATCTTTCCTTGTGTTTAACTTACATCAGCCTTGGGTTATACATTTTCTGTTACTGAACTGTCAGTGGGAAATAGGTAGAAAACCAGAAATACCACAGATCTTTTTACTGCTTCAAGGTTGTGTCAGGGTGAGTTTCCTGCTTGCTGCCTCAGAAGTGATTAGCTAGCTTGGATTTTTTTAAACCTTATTCTGTTCTAGGTCTGTGGTGTGTGGTTCCCGCATACCCTCCTCCCCCCCCCCCCTGCCAAAGGATTTCCAGGGAATCTTTCTACTTACAGAACAAGATGGAAAAACTGTCCTCCTAAATTGAGCAAGACAGTTGTGTTTTACAGTATAATGTATTATCTTGTCCATGATACATATACAGCATCTTGGAGACTATTTGCTTCTTTATCCTATTTTGCCTGAGTTGATGTGTACTTCTGGAAACAGCAGGGGTGAATGACCTAAAGTTCTGCTTCGTGATATTTTGGTAGTGCCTGTTTTGGGTGTGTGTCATGAAGCTGTGTGAGTAGTGATAGAAGAAGGTGACCTCATGTCGTGACCCTCTTTTCTCTTCTGCTTCATGCAGGAAGTGAAATACAAGGGGAGGGATTCTTATTGTGGCTTGCTAATAATTGTGTTTCCCTAATTGTAAAGGTATCAAGGATCTGTTTAACTTTTCCTTTGCTCTAGATGGAAACAAAATTAAAAAGGAAAAGGATGACTTGATTGATTCCTCTTTGAAGGAGAGAAGGGAAAAATCTCGTATTTCTTCTCCCCTCACAGAAAGAAAGAGGTTATATTTTCCTCTAAGTGTGCCTTTTGTCTGTCATCTAGTATTTTGTCATGACGGCTTGTTGGTTTTGAGCTTCTTGTCAATGGTCTTATGTTACTTCAATTACGATGCTTTCATTGTTTTCAGGTCTTAGCTCTTTACATGTAGCATGGTGTTTGTTAAAAAAATATATTTTTGTGGAAGATGGACTTTACTTTCAAAAAATCTTTTTTCCATAGCTCAAGGCTTCTGCAATAGGTACAGTAAGAGTTTTAAAATAGTTAGATAAGACTCTCCTTGTTTCTTAAAGGTTTGTCTTGGTGCATCTGTGAAGGTGCGCTTGTTTCACACTAACCTTTATTTTCATTCAACTGTAAACCAGCTATGTTTAAAAACAGTTTTAGCTAAATACCATTTTCCTTTTTTTAATTAGAGACTGCAGACACCTGAGTCTGGATTTTATTATACTGCCAGCTGTAGGAACATAAACAGTCTTGGGCTACATGGTGAATGTTTTGCTATAGTGTATAGTGGAGAAGAGTGGAAAAACAATCAAACCCAGAACAGCCCCTCCAAAACTATGTATTCTTGAGTTGGGTAGGTATAACATGAGAAATATCAACATGGCTGCCTAAAGTCAGTAAAATTAGGCTGATTATTTGCTGTTTCATTAATAGTTTCTGTGTGAAAAAACAGCGTCTGTATTTTACTCTGTAACAGACAATGCATGTATGTACAAAGCCCAAGTGCAAGCAAGCTCCAAGTACATAATCTCCTATGGGATTTGACACTATTTAACAAATTAGTAGAAAGCATTTTCAGTGAAGCTTAATTTTTTGCCACAGAATTGTACCTAAGGCTGCTCAGGTTCTGTCTTAAGAATACAGAAGTCTGTCAGGAGTGTTTACTCAAATCATCTATACTATAATACTCAGTAACATCTTTGTGAAGAGATCTGACAGCTGCTGAAAGAACTGACTTTCAGTTGCTCTGTAATATTTCAAGACCCTTTTTTAGAACAAATTTCCACAGAGCTTGGGATTCCTCTCGGGTATATCAAAGAGGTGCAGCTCAAGTCAACAGAGTTGCAACACTGCTGCAAAATGAATGAGCTTTGTGCTCGTAAATCTATATTCTGAATTTTTAGGGTTATGCTTGAATTGTGTATGGCCAGTAAACACACCCCATTTGGAAGATGATACTGATTTAATCAACTTAACAGCAGAAGTATTCTGACTTTCAATCTGAAAAAAATGGAAGTTGATCAACCTCTTAATGAACTGATTACCCTAATAGTTATAAAATGGGTTTAGATACTGAATAGTTTTGATAGGCTTGCAATAGTTTCAAACAGTGACATTAATCTGACGTAACTACCAGTTTTCATTCTTTATAGTTTGTTAGTCTCAGCAGATTAATGTAACAAGGAGAAGGTAGAGAGTGACCTTTTTTCTTGACTATTTGTATGATTTTTTTGAACACTAGTGTCAGGGAATTTCATAAAATGGTTAGGGTTGGAAGGGACCTTAAAGACCATCTAGTTCCAACCCCCCGGCCATGAGCAGGGACACCTTCCACTACACCAGGTTGCTCAGAGCCTCATCCAACCTGGCCTTGAATGCTTCCAGGGAAGGGGCATCTACAACTTCTCTGGGTAACCTGTCCCAGTGTCTCACCACCTTCACAGTAAAGATTTTCTTCCTAATATCTAATCTAAATCTACCCTCTTCCAGTTTAAAACTGTTACCCCTTGTCCTATCATTACCTGCCCTTCTAAAAAGTCCCTCCCCAGCCTTCCTTTTGGTCCCTTCAGGTACTGGAAGACTCCTATAAATTCTCCCTGTGGCTTTTTCTTCTGCAGGCTGAACAGCCCCAACTCTCTCAGCTTATGTATGCTGGAGTGCTCCAGCCCTCTGATCATCCTCATGACCCTCCTCTGGACTTGCTCCAGTAGGTTTATGTCCTTCTTGTGTTAGGGGCAATACTCCAGGTGCGGTCTCATGAAAGTAGAGTAGAGGGGCAGAATCACTTCTCTCAACCTGCGGGCCACACTTCTCTTGATGCAGCTTACTATATCTGAATACGGTAGGAGTCTCCCCTGAACGTATCCTAGGATATATTGACTCCAGATTAATTTTGTTCTTTGACTTTTCATAAAATAATGGACAAGAAAGATTACTGAAGGCCAGAAGTCAAAAGCAGTAGAAATCAAATGATCTCAAAAATCAAGTTGATGTAAAGATTTCACTCTTTTCTGTCTCAAATAAACAAACGTAGTAGCTGGGCTCAGGTTTTCTCTCTGAAGATTTACCTTGCATTTCTATCTGTTTTACGTAAGCAGCTTATAAGACTTTTAAATAATGACAACTTTCATCCCTATTTCAATGGAAATTGAGAGTATGAGTTCTGTGTTACACTTGGAAAGGAAGAGAATAATTACAACTAATTAGATGAAGACTTCAGGGATTCTGGAGATACAGTTAGTCTTCACATGATCATTTGGCTTTATGAGTAGGCCTCATAAAGCCTCCTCCTTTGTCAAGGAGAGTATCGGTCCATCTGAGTGTAATAAAGGAATGTGAAGCAAGTGCTGAAAGATGTAGCTGGATCTATATTTTATTTAAGGTTGGTAAAACTGAGGATGATGAGATGTACAGTCAGGGACACTGATAACAAAAACCTGTTGTTTGGTTTTGTCTTAATTTTCCTCAGAACATATAAAGAATTGATGCTCATCAAATGAGTCCTGAATAAGAGAGGTTGTTACGTTCTGAACCACTTAATTTTTACTGTGGTTGTTCAGTACATACAGATGTACTCAACTGTTCTACAGCATCAAAATTTCAAAATATTTCTACTTAAGATAGTAGAGTGCAATACCTTAATTTGCCTGGTGGAGTACTCTTAATATACACGTTCAAGTATTACACGTTTAAAACAAATCTCTTGAAGACTTCTGTTCTGAAATTTCATTGCTTATAATTTTTGTTTGATCACATCTGGAAGTCTTATGGGGGGAGCGCTGAGAATTTTTACCCTTTTAATCCTACTGAATGTGCAAGTACTCTGGAGAGGTATGTTTTTTTGTGTATTCACATGATCTGTTTCAGTATTACAGCTTCTTTATTAGCCAAGTCCATTAAGTACTGTTTTTCCCAATGGCAATAAGCAGACTTTCCAATAAACCTGTGTAACCTAGTTTACTTCATAGCTCAGAGTGTGATGCTGAGATCTCATGAGGAGAGATGTGCCACTTTTTTGCTATTTTGGGAAGAGTAACTGGAGCACTTACCAGTTTGTAACACAAACATGCTAACATTTATGCTGCTCCTTAGAATTATTCACTTATCTGCATTAACAGTGTGGGTGGCCTATTTAGATAGGCTTTTGCCATTGGTTCTCTGGTCTTAATATGTTTTCTTCCATTCTACTTCTTTATTCTCTTTGTTTGTTATGCTTGCTTTTAATTTTCTCTATCTTAGGATATGCATTTGTATTGCATTGTTTTTTTATGTCTCTGATCATGTAGGGAATGAAATGAACCGCAGAGAAAGACTCTGTGGGTGAAAAGCTTGCATTAACAAGTCCCAAGGGATTACTAGGATTTATGACTATTTCTATTAGCACTAGAATAACTATTAAATACTAAGCAGTCAAATAAATTAGAATTCTATGGCTTGTCTCAGATGACTCATTTTTCACTATAGTCGAAACCTATTTTTTCTGAAAATAAGTACAAATTTTCTTAACTTTCATACAGTGCCTTTGTGTGCCTTTGCACATGCGTAAACAAAGGGTTTTCAAATGTATGGCACTGAGTATATAACAAAAGTAATGAGAGTTTTGAGTGCTCTTCTCAAAATGTGCTGATATGTTACACTTCAGAGTATAGGCCATCATAAATAGAACACCACAAGAGGCTTACTTGTTCAACTTGCTGGAGCTGCAAAATTATTTCAATTCATTGATGGAGAGATGATTCAAGTACAAGTATTACAAATCTACTAAATGAACTGGTAAGACTGTGACACTGAGTACAAAAGGGATACAGATAAAGTATGTAGGGATGTTGTTAGTCATTTATTAGTCTGGTGTCAAGTGACTTTTCAGCAATGTTTTTCTGAGTGTTCAGAGTTGGGCATATCATGATGTTGACCTAGTTAGAATACTGCATGGTATTGCTATATTATAACAAAACTCTTTGCCATTTGAACATAATGTGTGGGTCAGAGCCAAGAACAGTGAGTCAGAACATAGACAATGATCCGTCACTTAAACTATTAGAAGGTACTTCCCTAGATTAATTGTATTATTTGAATAAGTATTCTGAATATTGTTAGCACCACAATACTGCTGCAAATCAACGCTTTCAGGAGAGCTGGATTCTACTTAGAGGGGTCAGTTTTCCTGTCTCCAGCATTAAAAGTTGATAAAGCTTGGTTTGGGATTTATTAAGCTGCCTACAAGCTGGGTGTCTAGTGTAGCTAGCTGAGAGACAAGTATTTCTGCTGGAGACAAGGGGATGAATCAGTGAGGATGAATCTAGGGTTTTCTATTGATTGCTTAGACTAGATGCTAGACTCCAGACACCTATCTTTTTAAAAAAACAAAAAAAAAAAAAAACAAAAAAAAACAAAAAAACCCCCCCAAAACCCCCAAAACCAAAACAACTTAGGTAAGGAGGGTTCTACTGTAATTATTTTCATTTATTTCTGAAGAACAATACTTTAGTAGCTGTGGGGAATAATTTCCAGAAACTGAGCTGCTGGTGACAATTTTATGCTATTAATTAAGAAATATATGATTGCTTTGCATTCTATCCTGTTGGTCTTCCAAGGAGAAGCATCTTCAGGGGAATGTATATGAAAAGGATGTAAGAGACAAAATAATGGGTGAAGGAGAGGAATTGATAGGGAAATGGAACACTACTTGAGTGTACTTTCGGGTAGGGAAAAAAGAAAAGATGATATGATCTAGTTATGCTCTAATGCAGCAGAACTAAGACAGAAGTGCAACATGTTACTCTCTGTAGCCAGACTTTTAAATAGATTGGATGCCCTCCAGTAATTTAAATGAATCTTTAGCATGACTCATGATCAGGCTGAGCTTTGCCAGTTTCACTGCAGGGAATTCCTCCTATGTGAAGGTGACACTTTATGGCCTGTATATTTTTTGATGTTGTGTGTCATCTTGCCAACTAATCATTTTAATAGAAAGATATTAGTACTTTAATATCAGTTCTTATGCTTTATGTAAGATTATAGCAATCACCAATATGATTAAGGGATAAAATAGAAAAGTACTGAATTAGTAGTTTTTCTGTTGTTGTTACTGTAACATAGTGCAGTATACAGAGGAAAAAGTGGAATGTGAGCTTCTACTATTCTGAATAAAACTCCCTAATTAGTTATTCCAATTTTTGCTATTATTTATGCTTTGTGTACTTTTTTGCCTTAATCAGCTATAAGAATTTAGAGATAAGAGTATAACTCCATTTTTATACTATTGCAAATTATAACTCAATCTAGAATGCCATGTTTTGTAACTCCATAAAAATAAATAGATGGCTGTTTTTAGGTCAGTACTGAGAAAAACTCTGAATGACTCTCTTCAATTTGAATTGTGTTTGTCTTTCAAAAACACATTCAAAAAATAAAATTGCCTTAAAAAAAAAGAGGAAAAAAAATAAAGACAAACAACAAACTTGTTTCCCAAATGTGCTTCTCCTTCTATATGCTGAATATGGACTAATTACCAAGGTGAATTAGATTTTGTCTGGTGATACAATGCATAGCCAGAAACACACTTCCCTATCTCAAATGTTGCCTAGTTTTTAAAGTGAGGGCAGAGTTACAATGGTATCAGCTCATGATCAAGAAGAGTGTAGGTCTGTCTGTCTTTAACAGCGCCAGTGTGGGGGCCAAACCCAGGAGTACCTCACAAACAGGTTCAGGGTGGTGAGCTCTCTGTGATGCTGTAAGTCTTTTCAAGACTGCAAGGCTCAGTGGAGAAAATGAAGTTTCCAATTTCCATTTCCTGCCTGTTTGAATTAGGTTAAATAAAGCTTCAATAAATTAAAGACTGTAACTTTAATATTTTTTAATAAGTCTAAACTTGTATAGTTCCCTTACTTTCAGATATTGCTAAAAAAGAAACATTATTGATTGATATGCATGCCCAATCAGAGGCTCTTACCATAAAACAGTCCACCAGCTATACTACATAATAAAGTGTTTTTCATTCCTTAGCTAATAAGATTTTCAAATAGCAACATCACCACTTTGTTAGTGGGGGCTACAATACTTTCAATCAGTTTGGAGAATGGATAGAGTCATTTCCCAAACAGCACCAAGATATATCCACAGTGAGTTAACGTATGTTTCTGAAGTTACATCTATACCCTTTTTGTTATAGACAGACTTAAATTTATGGCTGGCCATATTCAGACAGGTCATCACGAGTCATCCCTCACATTTGGTAAGGAATTTTGTAGTTATGTTACAATAATATTTTTGCTGAGCTAATAAATGCTTTTGACAGTGAGCTTATTCAATCAAGCAAAATATCATAACTATGCGGTTACACAACTTCTATCCTGGAAGTGGTTGCCAATGACAACATGGTTTACAGCCAGGATGAGTGTGGATATATCTGCAAAACACTGTAAAAACAAGTTATGACTTAAAAATGGTGGCCTTTCTTCATCTGCAGTTACATCAATTGATTCACTTCCATTTACCATAGGTCAGTATCCTTGACTGTCAGGTTTTCATTCTGTACATTCAAATAGGTTTGAATTTCTTGATGTTACACCATCAGACTGTGCTTTGTCTTCATTCAGAAATTGATGCTGGCACTGAATTTTTTGAGCTTCCCAACTTTAGTGCTATAAAATGCAACCTTTATTTTTAAATTTTGTGATTTTTCTGTAGCTAAATGTTAATTTCTAGTTGAAGTTTAGAGCCTATAGAAACAAGTAGAGGATTCTGGTCACTTATATAGGTATGTAAAGGTATATAACCTGGGGTTTTTAAAGAAACAATTTTGCATAAAGGTAAATTGATTAGTACCTCATCATGCTTGGTAATAGGTCTTCAGTTCAGGAATTTGCTTAAATTTCTAAATCTAGGATTTAATGACATAGAAGACTTACCTGAAATTTCATGGAGCTTTTGAGTTGAGAAGAGATTTTAATGATGGATATATTTCTTTATACCATGAAGTCCTTAAAACATCTGTTCATTTCAAAGTGTACTTTCATATTTTGTTAAAAGTTCATGTTTTCCTATTATGTCTGCTGAACTTTTGGTAATGGTAAAAAATAATCTAAATAAGTAACAAATGCATAATAACTGTCTTTAAGATAAATCTAATGAGGGCCAAAAACTATTCTAACATATCTGGATAATTATCACTTGATTCACAGCACTAACTATACTCTATTCATCTTAGACAGCTGCAGTAAGCAAAGTACAAGGAGCTACACAGGAGGTTCTTTTGAATTAAGCCAGCATGCCAATAATAGAAGATTGCCCAAAGTAAGCTGGCCAAAGAATGGGACAATCGACCACACACTTCCAGCATGAATGGCCCTAATGTAGCAAATGTTGATTTTAGCTATTTTTAGATCTGATGACTGTTTGCCTATACTCTTTTGTAATAAATTTATAATACTTAAGAAAAGCATGAAAAGCTAGTTTTTTAATTGGTAGATAAAACCAAGAGTTGCAAATCAGTTAAACCCCAGACCAAACAACAGGCAATCTTCTGCTTTTGGTAGAATTCTGTAGATTTAGATGAGTATAACTTAATGCTGTGTTTTTCCATGTTAATTTTGATTGGGATGGAAGTGCCACCAAGTGCTTTGTTTTGGTTATTTCACATAACTAATATTACCTTTCTTTTTAGCCAATTTCTAAGTATTTAGTATTTAGGAAAACAGTCAAAGGAAATTATTCCGAACACATCTTTACCCAGATGATGCGATATAGGTCTTGCTATGCCAAGCTTAGATCAGACTTGCATATAAGCTTGATCTTATTCTGAAACTGAATTTGGAACAATAATAGTTTCTATTCCAGTAACTTTTGCTACGGTTTTGTAGTAAAGAAATTGATATCTACAATTAAAATCTCATTTTTTTTTCCTAAGGTGGCTGACTGTATTTCACATTTTACAGTATATGTTATATTCATTACATACAATATTTAAAAATTGCTTTTAGAATAGAAAATATTATATATTTAGATAAGGGAGACCGCTAGGATATCGGGGATTAGAACAAGCTGAAATTGGATCAATTATGATACTGATGTGAATAGAACTTGTCTATATGGGTTGCATGAGATCCTAAGGGTAGATTTGTCTTACCTAAAGGTTGCATGAGGTCTCTTTAAGAGTCTTCATAGTCATTGGAATACCTATGTGAAATGATTGCCCTGTGGAGATTTTTTGTTTCAGACAGAATAAATTGATCCTACTACAGGTTTAAAATAGATATTTAGACTGGGTGTTAAAATCTGATTGTCCAGTAACTACAGGTGAAACTTAGGTAACTTGCTTAACCTTGGTGATTTTCTTCTAGAGATGTGAAGATATGAGTTGAATCCTGATCTTGGACTCTGGAAATCAGACTGGACTCATAATATTAAGCTTCAGATGATACTCATTCATCTATATCCAGTAAAGGAAAAACAATAGTGTTAGCATCATTAAAACTGAACACTGTTCTAGTCCTGAGCAGAAAAAAAACACATTTAAAAGATATAAGAATATATGCATCACAAATTTCTATACTGTTTAGTGCTCTAAGAGAGAAAAATAGAGTTTATATTCTTCAGGTCACTTAAAATTAACGTTCAACACTTCTGAATAAATCTGCGATTCTTCACTATACAGACAGAAACAGGCAAATAAAGAAAATACATATATTTTTTTTTTAAATAAGCTTACTCAAACATGCAATCATTTCCTAGCTGAATCTAGAACAGGCATTTATACATGACTGCAATTCCTTAGCATTAAACTGCTATATCTGTCTTTAAATGTGTCTGAACTAACGTAAGGATATTGCCTGAAAATGTTTAATGTTAGAGGAGACACTGAAAGTATTGGTTTGACATATGTACAATACTCTTACATCTGTGAACTCAAGTGTTCATGCCAAAACAAATAGACTAATATAAAAAGGTTAAATGTTATACTTGCAGGAAAAGGTAGAGACTTTCTATCAATGCTTTTACATTTAACCATTCATTTAGGCTTAATAGGATCTCTTTAAAAGGTCTTTCTAAATTGTCTTTTAGACGTAATTTAGAGACATACTCGGATCTGTTAACTATTACTCAGTGTGTTAACCCAATACATATGGTATTATTGAAGATACAGCTAATATACTATGCATCGTACTTGGTCTTTAATTCTTTTTAGTGGGATGTGTGTTTCTTCCCATTGGCTAAACCAGCAAAATCTCTGTGACCACCCAGGCATTTATCAAGTGGTCTGGAGAGGATAACTTGCTCTTTGGAGAGATCTATGTATCTCTCGGTGAAGGGAAGCCAAACTATTACTTTGATTAACTATTCCCTTCAGCTGCTGAGATAGGATAGTTGATCCTTATTTTAGAAGCTGTGAGATGTTGGCCTATCCTAAGGCATTTTGATATGTTACAGTAATATCCAACAGACAGGGTAAATTATAGAGAAATAAAGTACTGAGACTAAATTCCTGATTAACAAGTCCATAATTAAACTCCCACTGTCTTCCTTTGGGGTTATAATTTTTAATATGCTATTAAAAATATATTCCAGTTACTCATAAAAATATTTGCTATATTTATGAATATTTTCATTCAGGCTTTACACTAAGCATCTGTTTCTGAGAAAAGCTGCTCAAAAGTTATTTAATATTGCTAAAGAAAGAAAGCAAAATCCCTTTTTAGATGGAAAACTATATTGAAAACTATTTAAAACCCTCTTATAGACTGTTACATAAAAAGCAGGTTTTCACCATACTTCAGTTTTCACAAACGCAATGTCTGTCTGCTGTAATAACTGATATAATTTTAGATATCCATGACAGACCACCTGGAAGTGTCATTCACTATAAGCAACAAATGATAGACAAGCTACCGTAGACACTTGCAGACTCCCAGTGAAGGCCACTGCAGACCAAGGTTGCAGCTTTGAAGTGTGGGGGAAACAAAGTTGGACTGATTTAAGTCCATATTTAGGAACTGATGTATACAGTCTTCTCTTGAAAAAAGTGATGTTCAACAGCTTTAAAGATAGTGATGTATTTAGTTGTCTCAATATGGATTTGTGTGCCAAATGTTTAGGGTCTAAAGTTTGTAGCTGTTGGCCTTTGGGCTGTGGGAAGTATGGTTCTTGACTGTTTAAGGGAAGCTGCTCTCAGCATTCTGTTCAAGATGTCTTTTCTTCTCAGTTTGCTGTAATAGTTTTCTCCATTTTTCAAACTGTTCTGTATAAATGCCTACCATAAAACAGATGGCTGCACTTCAATGATGGATGAAGTGCTGCCTTATATGTCTAATTTGTAACCTTAAATGAACAGAAGCTATTTTTTAAATTGCTGATTTTCATGAAAGCAGCCCAAATCAGTTCACAAATAGACTTTACGTAATGGTGCCATGACTTGAACTGAAATGGAAAACCCTAAATAGTGTATTATTCATATAGCCTTCTCTTGTATCAAGGGTTGGAAGTATTTGCATGATCTCTTTTCTAAACTTTTGGTCTGACTTTTAAACACTGTGCCTCTACCTTCTTTAAAGAGAAATCCCACAAGTTGTCCCATTGTCAATGTGAAAAATCACCTTATTACACAAATTGTTTAACAGCATAATGCCTGCAGATAAGTTACCTAAGTATCTCCTACTTTCTAAGACTTGTTCAAACTAGTCATGGCTCATGTAATACTGAAAAATCATGTGAGAGAAAAAGGTTAACTTTCTTTAATTTATGTGTCTATTTCTGATAGTTTAAGTAATCCCAGTTTAGCCTAGCTTCTGTGCAGGGTGAAGTAAATTGCACTATGACTGCAGGTTGATTATAGACCACCTGCAGCTTTGGGATTGCTTACTCAACAAAATGATATAAAACTCTGATCTAATATGACCATATGTTGCTCTTTCAAACATCTCCAAAAAGTAACAACAGGTTAACTTTATGCTGGTGGTCTTTTTGCTGGATGGGGTTTGTTTATTACACTGCTATGAGCATAGATGATGTAAGGAGTTGAGGTTGTTGTAAGAGCATTGTATGTACTTGATAATTAGAAATGTGATGTATATTTGTCTGATGTAGGTCAATTTTATGTTGTGATGATGCACGAATCTGGTGTTGAAGACTAAAATTGTGGCTTGCACACTTCCATATTTGTCTGTACTACTTAAATAATGCGTAAAGGATGAATTACCAACTTTTTCTATTTAAAAGCTTATCTAAATTCTGGAGCTGTTACTTGCTTACCTGTAGATCAAAATACAAATCGAATACGAACATGACAAATTAACTTTTTTTCATGGTAAGAAATATTGACTACAGGGTTTGACAGAAATATTGTACGTTCTTGTTCTGTGGACAACCCATTCCTCTCAGCAAGCCAAAGTTTTCTTGTAACTTTGTGTTCATAATTGAACAACTTATAATTTACTTTGCAGTTTAGATGTGTATGTACATGCACACAGTGCTATATATATGTATATGTTGCTCCTGTGTTCTTTTCTTCTTATTAGAAGAAAGGTATTTTTTTAATACACTCATTGCTAGTCAAAAAAGATACAATAAGGAGAGGAACAAAATTCTAGTAAAGGTAATTAAGAAGAGTCAAGTAAGGAAAAATAAATATGCCCTTGGAATGGCAGATCCTCAGTCATGTGGTTATGTCAACAAGGAACTGAATTTAAAATATGAGGTTACAGAAGTTGACGGCAAAGAAATAGTTCACAAGAACTCCTCAGATATATATTCCTAATGAATGCAAACTTGGAGGTATACAGCCAGAGTTAGGTGGAAGTGAAGAACTAATGTTTTAAAGGGGCTGGTTCAGTTCCCTTTGTTCTTGCTTGCCCATCTAAAGTTAAGGGATAACGCATTTGCCTTGGCTTGAGGAAGAGAAAGGGCTTTGCCTGTTTGACCTAAAACTCACCAGTATTTTGCATAAGGGTCCAGTCAAAGTGGATACTAATTGAAGTTTTTGGAGTGTGCTAAAACCTCTGAGGATTTTTAGATTCAGGAGAGACTGTTGCCTTCTTGCTGTAAAGCCTTAAGAATGGCCTCAGGGACTCTGTGTGGGTGCAAAATTGATAAGGGGAAACGTTTTTGTCATCAGATTAAAAAAAAATAAATCAAAACCCACCAAAACCTTTGAATGTGTTTACGTTTTTTTTTTCTCTTGTTGCTTCTGTTGAATGATTTCTTAATCTGGTAGAGCAGGGAAATTTCTAACAGCTTCAGGGAAGAATTATAACTAGGTAATACTTATATTATGGAAAACATAAAAGCAGGTGCTTGCAGTACCCTGATAAGTCACTGTTTTTATATGCTTTATACATATATATATATATATGTATATATAGTAGTTCATTGCTTCATTTATCTCTGAGGAAAGGATATTTCTATTATTATAGCTACAGACAAAGGTTACAAAAATATGGTTACCACAGAACACTTGTCACATTAATAACTTCCTAACTCTTTATCCTCTGAAGAAAACAGTGGCTTTATAAATAATAACTTGGGTCAGGTTTAGCATTGCTTCTGACAGTGTATCTCAAAATTACTTGAGGTTTCTAAAATCTCTATAGAGTAGTGTCATCAATGGGATTCGGCTGGAATCTTGGGAACTGAAGATGAGACTTAAATGTGTTGTATTGTATCATCCTGATAGCTTTCCATCTACTGATCATAATAAAGCATGGAGTACAAATGGAAGGATTCTTTTTTTTCAACATGGATTACTGTGTGTGTTTCTTAAGTTCTCATTCTTTGTGTTCCCCACTCAGTAGGACCTCCCTACAAAGAATGAAAAGAAGACTTCAAAGGCTTCTTTGCCAAAATGTAAATGAATTTGTTGTTTAGTTACAACATCTGGTGGTACTAAGATGTTCCTAAATGATACAGGTTAGTGTAACATGCAATTAATATTTATGAAGACTTTTCCCATGAAATAACTAAAATTGTCCTCTGAATTGGCATCTTTCCTTGCATGTTTCAAATTTCTTCCTATCTACTTGCTAATCTATTGTAACATTTGTCTTGGCTGGGGATGGAGTACGTTCACTATTAATTGCCTACGCCAATGTAAATAATATCAGAAGATACAGCTCATATGCATGCCTTTTAAAAGTCAAGATATAATAATGTTGAAAAAAATCTGTTGGAAAATATTAGCTTTTTACTGTTATGTGACCTCCTTAGAATGACAGAAAATAGACACTATTGTTATAAGGATAATTCCTTTGCCGAAATTCAATTGACTTCTTGAGCTGTTCTAATATTCTATAAGCATTAATTTTGGTTAGTGTCAAAGAAAGTATATTAGTAAAGGAAAAACTTTTTGTCTCCTCATATGGCCTTTTGCATGGTCTTTAAGCAGATGAAAGGCTTCCCCAATGGAACATTAGAGCAGAAAATGAACTGTTTTCAAATCATTAGGGAAAACAAAGAAAATATTCTGAAAACTGAGGTTCTGTTGACTGTAGAATGAATGAAGATACATACACAGGGACAAGAGTTCCCTGAAATCAAAACAAAATATGATAAATAAGATATTAAATCCTAAGCTCCAAGAGATATTGCGAAGAATAATTAGACCAGATTTCAAGAGAATTTTGATTATTCTTCGAAGTACAAAATAAATGCAAAAGAGTCTTCCTGCGGAAATCTCACTGATGCAGATGCATTTTAGAGGGAATAGTTACCTTGGAAGTCTAGAGTTTGATCTGTCATATTGTAGCTCTGTCACAATGCAGAACTGTAGGCTGGTGCTTTGTGTTAAGGTAATATTGAAAGTTCAGAGAGACAGAAGAATTTCCTGGATGTTTTGTTCATGCAGGAAAGCTGATGTGCTTATGTGTAGGAGAGTTTGAAAGGAGGGGGAATTCCAGTGACCTTTGAGGCTGAGGAAGAGAAAAGGGGTGGAAAAAGGTGTATACATGTATGTAAGCCTGTATAGGCAGAATGTTTTACACCTGATTTTTGTTTGGATCTGGAATATGTGTTAACATGCCCTACACATATTTTTTCCCAAAGCTAGTTGAACCATCTGGCCTACAGGGACACAAAAATTTTGCCTAATAAAAACCTAATACATTATTTGTATAAATAATTTATGACTAAATGATGGGTTTCATAATTTTATAATAATGCTTGGGGATATTCTTTCTGTTTAGTGTCCAGCCAGAAAAACAAGTGAAACGTCCTTAAGTGCAAGTTTTAGATTTTCAAGAATGTGTCCTATGTTTTTAAGAAGTAAAAAATATTCAGTATAGGGACTATTTTAATAATAGAAACTATGGAAAATCTAGAGTTATAAATTTGAAACTTCTGTTGTTACTACCTCAAAACTAATTCTGCTAGTGGTGTTTTCTAAACCTCTTCTGTCTTTCACAGATGTGTCCCCAAGTTTTTCTCCCTTCCATGTGTAGGTATTATTCTGCAACATCTGAAATAAGAAAGCTGCCAGTTATCCCCAGATGCAGTCTGAAAACTGTGTTTGAAATTTTCATTTTCTTTGTGTGTGATTGGTGTTTGTTTTTGTTATTTGTTTCCCTCTCCCCCCACCCCCCCTTCAAATGACCTACAGGTCATGGCAAATTTGTCTTTTTTGCAGATTAGTCTTATACTATGCTAACCTTATCAAGGCTTTGAATGCCTGAGGGCTATTTGAATATGATTCATAGCCCTTCTCTTTCTTTTTCCTCTCAAGCTGATGCAGGAAACAGACAAGTAGTAGGAACAGGACTATAGATGCAGCTAGAAACAAACAAAAAAGAGAGAGGGAGAATTCTACTTTCTGTGATTGTTTTGTAGTCTCACTGTAGCAGAGATGGAATTTAGACATAAAACCCCCCCCTTTTTTTTTTTTTTCACTTGAAAGGATTATTGGTGTAGTATCTTCTTTCCAAAGTCTTGGAAAGTTTCTTTGTGTGTATAACTGTGTAAAAAAGATTGCACTCAGTTTTTCTTTTAAATATCATACATTTTTCATTACTTCCTAATGGATCATTCCTTCCAAATGAGTCGTGCTTGTTGCATGGTAGCAAAGCCAGCACTGGCCAAATATCAACAGTGTGTTTTACCTTTATAGCTGTGATCTTTTTATGCAACTGTATAAGAGTCTGAAAGGATGTAAAACTGCACCAGAGAAAAGAATGGGCCTTGCACTGATTATCATGATTTGATAATCAAGAAACTGGTTTCCTAAAGTCAAGTGGCACATGATGTGTAGTAGGGAAATTTCAATTATTCATGCTATTGTGGGAGGCATATTACCATATCTACTGCTGCTGCTTGTACAGTGTCAAATCTCTACTCCTGACATGAGGTTATATTTTGTTTCTTGGAAGTATCTTTGAAGATGGAAGTAAAGTCATAGCATATAAAACTAAAATGGCATGTAACTTAGAGGCCTATGTTCTTTTTAAGAGAACTACAACACTCTGAGGTACTGCTGGAGGACTTAGTTGGAAAGGACAGACAGCTCATCACACCAGGTGTCTCAGAATCCCATGCACAGTGAGCCAATGAACGAGATCACTTATGCAGATTGTGCTGTAGCCCAGTACTTAAAACAGAGCATGGTCATGTGTGGCTGGGTGTCTCAACTCTTGCATCCTTAAGACCACAGTGTCTGTAAGGTGTGCAGATCAGCTGAATAGTCAATCTGTCTTTATAATAACTCCACACTCTATCTTCAACAGCCAGGCTGCTGATCCTGGCAAAATTTAGAAACGGGCATACATTGACAGATACAAATTAGATGAGATCACTTAAATCTATAAGGATAAAGCTCTGTTCGAATTTAGCACTGTGAGTATTAGGGAACCGAGGAGCCTGATCCGTTCCAGGACAAGGTGTAGATGTTTATTCACATCTCAGCAGTCTTACCCTCCTCTCCCCTTCACTGTTTCTATTCAAGTATGGTGGGGGAAAATGGGAGCCACAGCATATTTTGACAGGTGTCCCAGTTCAAGTAATCAGGGAACAATGACTGATTGTCATGATATGCAGAAAAACTTTCATTCCTTCAAGTTTTATCTGTGCATCTGTTCTCATTTAATAATGTTACAGCAGATTTATTGAGTTTCAATATTCCTCAGAGTTAAAGAAGTCATCACTGCCTTGCGCATTTTCTATTTTTTGGGGGGTTTTTTGGGTGCTGTTATTTTTTTTCTTCCCCCCCTCTGATTTCTTTCTCTTATCCTCCCTTTAGCAGCCAAGTCTCTTAACTTTCTTGAGAATACTCCTTCAGGATCCCTTGCTTCTTCCCTTTTATTTACTTTTTTTTCTCCTGCTGGGATGTGGTTCATTTCTGGCTTTTGTGAAATTCTCAGTGGTCTGTGCCAAGAGATTAAAATATGGAATTTGATTAAATTCAAAATATGCATTTTAAGCTGTTAGGAAAACAGATTATCTTTTGTGCACAGCTGTCATCCCTGTTTGGCGCTTCTAAATGCTACAGACAAACAGATAATAGTAAATATTGCACAGTAGATAACATGAGATTTTATATGTTTTCCTGAGTTAGTTATAAAAGAAGGATTTTAGCTGCCATAATCTGGAAAATACTAGAGGAAGAAGTGGTGTATGAAGGCAACTCGCTTTACTAAAATTCAATGTGCCTTAGTTGTCCAGGAAAATCAGAAAGCCAGATAGGATCAAGAGCAGCTCTGAGGAGAAGGACTTTGGGGTGCTGGTGGACGAGAAGATCAACATGAGCCGGCAATGTGCAGTTGCAGCCCAGAAGGCCAACCATACCCTGCACTGCACCAAGAGAAGGTGTAGCCAGCAGGTCAAGGGAGGTGATTCTCCCCCTCTACTCTGCTCTTGTGAGACCCCACCTGGAGTACTGTGTCCAGTTCTGGAGCCCCTAACATAAGAAGGACATGGACCTACTGGAGCGAGTCCAGAGGAGGCCATGAGGATGATCTGAGGAAAATGATGCTCTAGGAAAACAATATTTTGTAATCAAGAGGGTCAGACAAGTCTTAGGTGCTTGTAAGCCTGATTAGACTGTAACCTTGCAGTTTAGAGTAGGTAATGGTAGGTACACACAAGGTAGGGATAGCAGTTCTCAAGCTTTATTTTTTTATTATTTTTTGTTTTACATAGAAAGAGGTATTGATATTAAAATGGAAAAAAATATAAAATAATTATTTTAGGGAATAAATAGCTGTTTTTTTTTTCCTGGTTTGACTACTATAATACCTTTTTTAGTAATTTATTTGATTATCTTGCCCTGAATATTGTATGCTACATCAAATGAAACTTCTGAAAACAGAGGATCCTTTACTACGAGCGAATAGCCACACTGTCAGTGCAACTTGGACAGAGAAACCCAGGGACAACTTGTAGAAAGGACAGTATCTGAAAGTCTGAAGCCAGATATTTTGGTATTTTTGGGTTGATGAGGGGAATTATTTAAGGAAATTATGAATGCAAGTCCATCTCAGGATCTCATCAAACCTGTGCTTGCTCTTTTAAAAGTTGCTCTTTCACCATGAACCTTTTATATACTTGCTAAGGAAAAAAAAAAATAGATTTTTATACCTCAGGCTTTATACTTATTAATTTTAAATTTATTGAAGATGAGTAAGACATGGAAGTCAGGGAATGAACACCTAGAGAGAAAAGCTGAGGCCTTCTGGGATTCTGCTAGTGAGAATGGAAAATACTTATTAAAAAAAAAAAAAGAAAAAGGAACTGGAAAGAAAAGTCTAGTGATTTGCACATGAGATTAGGGATAACCAAAAACACATACAGGAATATAATTTGGCTTTTGTATTTCCCAAGTACAAAATACAAATTTATTTTTAAATATGTTAGGCAGTGGTAGAAAAAAAAAAATTCTAAATGATTCAAATGATGCAAATCCAGTGAGCAAAACCCACTGAAAACTGCACTATTATCTACAAGTTTTGCTTTGTTTTGCTTGCAACAGCTCGTCTCTCCTTCCATTTTATGAAGAGAGTTTAATATTAAGAACTTTTCAGGTTGGTCTTTCAGAGAATATTACAGGGAAAAGAGACAGGGATTTCCATACATAACACTCTTGTATTTTTCTCAACTTCTTTAGCACTATCATGTTCTCTGTTTTGATCTGTTTTAGCCTTACGATATATTGAAACTATTGTTGTTAGGAGTGTTTGGTTTCACAGCAGCTGAAATCAATACTGAACATTTAGAAGATACAATTGTGAGAGACTTCTGGGAAAGTGAAGCTTTTCTGGATATTAATAGAAGAGAAGCACTTTAGCACTTCACAGTAGCTGGTAATTACCTTTTAGAGAGTTGTGATTTTTCTTTGTTTGAATCCGAGCTTTTCTTTGACGTAAGGTCTCTTGGCCATCACAATCATTCCTGTCCTAGTATAGAAATGATTAAATGACTTAAATTTGGAGGAGCATTTGGAATAATTTTCTACAAATTATGCAAACAGCTGGAGGGATTTTGCTAGGTGGAGCTGGTTTGTGAACTTGGTCATCTTTTTCAATTTTTTGTATTATGGACTGCTGGCCATTGTAGGCTCTTGGAAATGATGATATCTGGCACATTGCTGTCTGCTGAAGGAAGACTATAAATCAATAGAAGAGGGGAATAACAAGAGCATGCTCTTGTAAACCTAGCTCTTTTACTTTACCAAGGGAAAATTATTGGAATGTAAATTAACTTTCCAAATCTTTGTTCCACTAAGGCAGAGTAACAATAGCTGGGACGTCCTCCAGATAATTTGAAGTCTTTTTTTCACCTTGATGATTTAAAAAAAAAAAAAAAATTTTTTTACTAAATGTCACAATCTTTAGAAGTTATTTTGTAGACAGTCACCCTGTTAAAGCTCCAAGTAGCTGAGGAAGTCCGTGTACCTGGAACTCCAAACATTTGTTAAACTCATACTTTTTTTTCAGTTTCTTAGAATTGCTGTGATAGTTTTCATAATTTTTCTTCCAAACTGACTAGTAAATCCTTTTGTCTTAATCTTTAGAGAACTTATACTTAAGTCATCTATGATCAAGGAAAATTTTAGTCACCAATCCCATCTTTTGTAGAATGGACAAAAATGGCAAAAAATACTTCCAAATAGCTAATAGCACAAAAGAACAAAGAATTGGCACAAAGAATTGGCAGCATATCCATTCAGGCAGATATGAACTGGTATGTTAACATGTGAGCTAGTACATTAACATGGTGGCAGTCCACGTTAGAGGTTGTAAATCAACTCCTCCCAATGAATTAATGTGATTAACAGAGTATTCACAGAAAAGCAGTACTGTTTTCCTCTAGACAGAGAAGAACGCTCCATGTGTTTTAAGAGAAGGTGGGTTTTTTATTATATAAAAGAGGATGTCAGAAAATTGTTACATCTCTTACAACTTGACAAGAGAAATGTTTCACAGTCAGGTGTTAGAAAGCAACAGTTTGTTAGAAATTGGTACAGTATATGGAAACAACAGTGTAATCTTATTATAAATAGGTAATGGATAAAATGCTTTTGAGATTTCACCTAAAACAGCAGTGTACAAACTTAAATAGATTTCATCTATCTTTTTTGGGAAAATAAGAGATTCATTTACATTTTTTAGCAACTACACTCTGTAGTAATCCAAACTACAAATCCTAGCTGTGTTGCTTTTCCAGCAAATGTCAGGGTAGTTGAAGTCCCCCATGAGAACTAGGGCTTGTGAGCATTAGGCTACTTTCAACTGCCAGTAGAATGCCTCATCGACTTCCTCATCTTGATCAGGCAGCCTGTAGTAAACCCCCACAACAGTGTCACCCATATTAGCCTGCCCCTTGATTCTTACCCATAAACTCTCGACTTGTTCTTCATCCTCCTCTAGGCAGAGCTCCATACCTTCCAGTTGCTGTCTTACATAAAGAGCAACTTCACCACCCTGCCTCAATGCCCCATCTTTCCTAAAGAACACATAGCTACCCATGACTGTATTCCAGTCATGTGAGCTATCCCACCACGTCTCTGTAATCACAATGAGATCATGGCCCTGCAACCGTACCCAGATCTCTAGTTCTTTCTGTTTCCCATGCTGTATGTGTTGGTACACAGGCACTTCAGTGAGGTAGTTGAGCATGAAGGTTTCAGGCTTATTCCCCAGTCAGATGTGATGGTGTGACTGTTGCCATTTTGGACCCCACCCCACCTGAGCCCTTCAGGGCTAGTGTTTTACAGGACTGAATTTTGCAAGATGAATCCTACTTTCATGTTAAAGATCACTACTGAAATCCTGAAAGCCTCAGTATATCCAAGCAACTCACAAGGAAGATCTAAAGAGTATAAACCAGGACCAAGAGAAACAGAGGGGCAAAACAGAAGCGTGCAACAGAATGGCACAGGTCAGTGACTGCACCAAATGCATGTCCACTCATGTATCCCAAAGAACTATATGTTCTCTATGGTGGTAACGTTGTTAAACTAGATGAACAGGGACTTGCGGTAATATGGAATATTTCAAATAAATAATACATTTTACTAGGGTGTTTTTTTTTTTTTTCTCCCCACCCGTCAACCAGAGCCCTAAATGGTGGAGCAAGGAAATACTGTTTCTTTGTATGTGCTGGTCTGCTACTTACTGTGAGGGTGACTGAGTGCTGGCACAGGTTGCCTAGGGAGGTTGTAGAGCCTCCATGCTTGGAGGCATTCAAAAGTCATCTGGACATGATCCTGGGCAACCAGCTGGAGGTAGCCCTGCTTGAGCAGGGGGTTTGGACCAGATGACCTTCAGTGGTCTCTTCCAACCTCATCTATTGACTGATGATTTTGTTGTCTGACTTTTAAATGCACTTGTTTTGAAACTAGAGTTGCCAATAACTTTGGCAGGCAGCGTTCTTTCTAGCTTAACAACATGCAGAGTCTGAAGCACTGCTGTGTGAATGTTGACAGCAAATGCTGTGTTCAGTCCTAACCAGATCCTGTATTCCCTTTATCGCTAATGATCCAGGCACATTTCAGAAATCTCTTGCTTACTCTTCATCCTTAGGGGAAAAATGAGATTTTTATTTAAATTTATTTTATGCTGTTATTGGTTTATGTTTACACTGGCTGTGGTACATAGTGGGCTTAAAGGTGAACCCAAAGGAACGTGCCTTTCCTTTTTGTCATGGAAAATAGTAAGTTTTTAAACTGAACAACTTTGATCTAAAGTCAGTGGCTGTGGTTTCTTAACTTTTTTCTCATTCCCTTCAAACTCTCCTTTCCTTCTTTCCAGTTGTAGGGACAATTTCATTTTCTTACAAATGATGTTTCTGCTGATAATTATTTGAGGGGTTACCTTTGAACCCTAATATATTGGTTTAATTTTAATTTACCTCCCCTCTTGAATATGGTCTAATTTAAAAAGATAGATTAATCTGTGGCAAAAATAATTACAATTTCAATAACAATACCTTAAATATTCACTTCTTATTTTTGATTAGAAAAATATTCATTTTGCATCTTCATTGTTAATAATGTGATATAATACATTTCTAGATACTGTAAGGAGTAATATTTTATATTAATATTAGGAATGTACAAGTAAAAGAATTATTTAAAAAATATTTTTCCAGATGTGCCTAATTAAACTTCACTGTTTTCAAAAGACCTTTTCTTGCTATTGTAATACTCAAATAGCTACTAAACAAAAAATTATGTTTTAAACATGCAATTCATAATTTAGAATGCCTTCTGCATGTGATTTTCTTAGCCTTTGAACATCAATATATGAAAGTTAAATGAAAGAGCTTTTCTAAAGCTTATTTTATAAAGATCAACTAGCTTCTATCCTCATACAACCACCTCTATTTGACAGTCTTAAATTTAGGAAATTGGGAAGTCAAATATATTTTGCCTGTATTAAAGTATTGCTTATGCAAGTTTTCTAGTTAACAGTATCTTGGTAATATGATGTATACATGTTCTTTTTCTCTTTACATGAGTATCTGGTAGTTTTGTCATGAAAACTTGTACAGGGTTAGTTTTTCGTACCAGAGTAGTGTTCAAAACATTAAGGCTTGTTCCTGGAGCTGCTGACGTTGAAATTGGTAGACATTGTAAACAACATGCTGTGGATCTAGGCTAGTTACTGACTGGAAGAAACTACTCAAGAACAAGAAATATCTTAGTGTGTGTGTCAGTCTGAGAGCAGCAGTTATGTATCCTCCTCTGCAGAATGAAAAAAGACAAACCAGGCAGCCAAAGGCTATATTGACATGAGGGAAAGCCAGAGGTAAAAATAATGCACCTTGTTAAGAAGTAGGGCATGCTATCTTCACCTTAGTGCTGTACTGGAATGGTTATGTAGCTTCTGGCTTAGAGCTGACTTCTATCCAATGGGCTCAAGGACTGGACAGAAAGGACATAAGTCTTTCTACAAGTCACCCTGTGGACATGTCCTGTGTCATTCAACTGTCGCTGAGGTTTAAGGATGGTAGAGCTTGACAATATTCAACAGACAACTGAATAGTCAATATAGCTGCTGGGGACATAATTTGTTTTTCCTAATTTCAGTCCTAGCCAGTCCCAGTTGTATATTTTATTGAAAAAAATGATCTGTAGCTTGCTTGGATTTATGCTAGACCTCTTTATTTATTTATTTATTTTTAAAGGAGAGGGGGCTATGAGAAGAGACTTGGGAGGAAACAAATTATGAATTGAAGTGTCATGGATTAGCATTTGCTGAATTTTTAATTTACATTATAAGCAAGTGTTTAAGAAATAAAATCTTCCCTATTCATTATGTTATTCACTTATCTGTATTGTCCAGTTCCTACTGTTCCCAGTTGTGGAAAACAGGAAATCTGAATGGCAGGGGTTTGCTAGCTTGCTTGCTTTTTCTAAACTATGTGATTCAGAAGAATATATCGTTAGTATATATTCTTAATATAGTATTAAGAATACTATAGTATTCTATTCATAGTAACTTAAAACACATAGGGACAGATTAATTCAGAAATATAATCTAAGTTCTCAGGCACTCATGCATAAGCACTGAATTCTGGGCTCGGATAGCCAGTAGTAGAAGCCCATTCAGAAGGAGGTTTTCATAGTTTTACAGGGAGCTTTTGCCTCTGATCTGTACTTTTAATGGGACTTAGCATGGCACATTTGTGTGATTATCTGATGCAACCACTTCTGCAACGAGCACTAAACATGACTTGTGTGGCTGGAAAATGAATCCAGCTGGTCTGGAAAGGAATTTGATCTGTTGTGACTGCACAGGGCTCGTAGGTGGTGGATCAGCACAGAGGGACTGGGATCATAGCATACGATTAACAGATTTTGCTCAGTAATCCAATGCATCTTGATTGTGTCAGTTTTCCAGAGGTGAGTATGGAAAACTAAAGCATGTATTCAGAATGGGGTTAGTTCAGTTTCCAGAAATTGGGCGGTTATAAGGCTGATGAAGAAATTTTTACACCTCATCCTTATTGAATGGAGAGATGAACAATTGTGGGGATTTTTTGTTTGTTTTTGGTTTTTTTTTTTTTGTTTGTTTGTTTGGTTGGTTGGTTTTTTTTGCTTCACTGCTGCAAAAAAGTTTCTGGTCAGAACTCCTGAAATAGCTTTAACTTTCAAAGTGAAGTGTCAATGGCTCTACTGTGCTCATTCTGGAAAGCACTTTAACTCCTCGTCAAACCACCTGCATTGTTCTGTGAGGGCAGTTAGGTATTGATTTGCACATTCAGTAATTCCTCTGAGCTATGCAGTGTGTAGGGAGTGCTGTACGTTGCTATGGTCTCTCTTATTTTCTTTAATTAAAACATGATGCTGGTAGAGGGAATCTTTTAAAATGTCTTCTCTTGCTTTTCTTCCTTGTGATGAGTTGGATATGGGATTCTTTTCCTCATAGCTGGTGGTCTCTGTAAAAGTCACTGACATACATATCAGTAAGTCAGGCAGTGGTTCCTTTTTTTGCTAGTTTTCTAGCTCTTTTGTTAGTAGGTCCTAAAACAGTTGTTATCTTTGAGGTAGACTCAGCCATACCTGTTTCCATTGGCTATATTTGCAGCTATTATAAGGACAGAAACATGACATTGAACTTCCTTTGTATGTATTTTTCAGTATTTTACAATTGCTTTTGCTAAGAGATTCCTCCTATACGAGAGCATATGTTACCTTCCCAACATATAAGTACTTGCTCCAACCATTTATTTCTCTAAACTTAATAACCCTTTTTTCAGTGCACCCTTATTGGAAAAATTAGAAATCAATACTTTTGTCTGACTTAAAACTTTGTAAGTACAAATCCTAACTGATTAAGTTGACAGGATTCACTTAATGGGATTAACACAGGTAACTGAGATCAGAATATTGTACAGGAGATACTGAACTTAGTTCATCAGCCTTCTTAGAAGAGAGTCAGATGACTTCATTGATGTGCTAGATTTTTTTGTAAATGGTGGTGAAATTTGAATTGAATTCTGAATTTAGTTGCAATAAATACTTGCAGTATTGTCTTAATTATGTATGTGTAACACACACAACTTCAGAACACATAGAAGTAAAATGATGAAGTAACCTTTACCACAGCACGTTTAGAAGTTAATTCCTCTCATTGCTTTGTCTTTCAGTTTGTAATTGTTGCACTTTTTAAAAGGACAGACTCTTTATTATTGACAGACCTATTACTATTACCTAAGCTCCAGATAAAGATTATTTTCCAAGTTTATAGCAGTTATAGGATGAGGCTCTTGAGTTTCAGTCCTCCAAAGGCTTGCATGTGTTTAAGTGTTTGAACTGCTCACATTAAAATACTTGAATGAGTTAGTTACTTCCATGAGCATAACGACAGAGATTGTACTGTAATCCGAGTCATGTTTAGCTACGTGGAAATTTAGAGAACAGTGCAATAATGGTGCTGCAATTATAATCTATAATTATTATGAAATTACATATACCTGTTCTGGTCTACCTCAGCTGCTACCCTATAACCTGAATTTTCAATCAGAGAACAGAAGGCCTCCACCACTGGCAGTCATTAATATTTCTACAAAAGCAGTTCATGGGGCAAGAGAGAAAATAATCCTACTGATTACCAAATTGATTAGAAATTCTAATCATTCTCTATGTGTATCAGTGAACAATTAAATGAAATAATTAATGTCAAGAGGTGGCCTGCTTCTGAGCAGCCATAATTTACAAAATGTTTGCTTTCAAAGTTCCTCAGAAGTTTTATTATGAGAGTTTTGTCATTGTTTACAGTACTTGCTCTTTCTTTCTCTCCTGGGTGAAAATACAAGAAATAGATACCTTAGAGCTGAGTTCAGTGTAAGTAAAATTCCTCTGTCTTAGCACAGAATTTTGTGTTTTTGCTGAATGATGGTTATGGCTAGTCTCACTGTTATGTACCACAGCTCTTCACAGAGCAAAAAGCTTCTCATACAATAAATGAACTTTTTTCTAAATGCCAGCTTTTGATGAACAACCCAGGTTGGCAATTGCTGTCTTTTAAAACTCTCACATCGATCAGGTCCCAAGCAGTTAATTTAATCAAAAGTAGAATATGTTGCCCAAATGAGTCAAAGCTATTTCTAGAAGAAAATGTAGCAACACTAAGCACTAAGTGTACAATAAATTACCGTATATTACTTGATGGATTATGATTACAGACTTGGGGCAGCAGCTTAACAGCAGCTGCTAGCAGTGTGGTCTCATGGATTTTTCCCACAGTTCAGCTATAATAAATGTGGCAGTGTAGGAAATGTAAGAATTTTGATTTGAGAAGTATCCCCCTCAATTTCACCTACTGTTTTACATCTGTTTTTGTTTTACTTCTATTTTATTTTTTAAGGTTTATTCCTTTACCATTAGTTATCCAATTTCCCTTTTTCTTCTCTCAGGGTCACCTGCATTGTGAAGCACCAGAAAGATTTTGATGCCCTTGACTGCTCACCGGGCTGAGATACATGCCAGCCTACTGAGCTTTTTAATGTCAGCTGTGAGCTCTGGTGGTTGATAGTGATGAGATACAGCACTGCACAAGTCACAGTAATGTTTTTTGGCAGGTTCTCTGAATTGTTTGCTTCTCTTAAGTTTTATTCTTGTCATTATTGCCTGAGGCGCTGTGAGCAGAGTGACAAAACAGGCAGTGCAACTCCGTTAATGAGCTACCTGGGCTGCTCATAGAGGAGAGCTATTAGCCTTCTCTTATTCCCCTAGGACATTAAATTATGGTTGACAGTGCATGCATAACTGCTCCTGAGGTCTGATGACAAGGCTTGGTCCACAGTCCCCTTAATTGCATCCACACCTGTAAGCATATAAAATAGCTGACTTGCACCTGCTGAAGGCATAGCCAGATCAATTTGGAACCACACAAGGACAAAAGCAATGTTTAGTGTAACTTGTGTATTTTGCTGCCTGGGTTTGTTCAGCCTGGAGAAGAGACCTTATTGCATCCCTTAAATATATAAAAAGGGCTTATAAGAAAGATGGAGCAAGAGTTTTTACCAGGACCTGTAGTGACAAGGACAAGAGGACACTTAGATTGGAAATAAGGAAGAAATTCTTTACTGTGAGGGTTGTGAGATACTCCGGTTGCCCAGAGAAGTTGTGGATGCCCCATCCCTGGAAGTGTTCAAGGCCAAGTTGGCTGGAGCTTTGAGCAACCTAAGGTAGTGGAAGATGTCCTTGCCCATGGCAGAGAGGTTTGGACTAGGTGACTTTTAAAGGTTCCTTCCAACCCAACCCATTCTATGATTTGGCTTTGCACTAGATAATCTTTAAAGGTCCCTTGAACCCAAAACATTCAATGATTCTATGATCTCTCCACATTCGAAGAAAGTGTGGGGTTCTTTTTTGTTCTGTTACTGTTTTTGATTGGCATCTTATATAGCTTATTTTATTTAGCAACTTCTTTGCAGAGGAAGACTTAAGTATTCAGACTTATGAGACACATTGAAGCGAAGAGTTAGGTATTGGTAAGCTTAGATATGTTGTTTTGGAAAATGATAGTATTTTGTCTGCATTAAATTAGTGTTTCAAAGAACCTCACTGCATCAGACTCTCTGCTTCATGTAACAAGAAATCATTCTGCTGAAGCCCTCCTACAGAAGGTGCAGAGCTGCTGGAGGTACCTGGGTCCAAGTCAGTCTAGTCCACCAGCATTCCCTGATCCTGCACCTGAGTTAACGAGTTATGACTTGTTAGCTGTGAGTTATAAAGCTAATTAACATGATTAACTGCATCCAGAACTGAGCTTTAAATCTTGTGTTGTGATGTATTCTGAGAGCTCTGTTATCTTGCTTACCTCTGTGTTTCTCTCAGTTTAGCAGAGTACTACACTTTGCATATGACTTCTCAGGCCTCCATAGGAAGCTTTTATTTTAAAAAATCCACCTTCCTCTGGAGGTTTCTGCACCAGTGGTGCATTTTAGTCTCTGACAAACCTTTTAGTTCATGTGCTGTGTCCTCCTAGCCTTTTAAAAGGGTTATTTTCTTTTAGATGGTATTGCATCCTGATGCTGCTGATATTGTAGGATCAGCTCAAGGGGTGTGTTATTCTTTAGGGATAGAAATGTTGGCAATAACACTTAGCAACAAAATCCGCAGCCTTACTGCACTTCCTGTTCATGTACCTGAAGATACAGATGTTCTCATCTAATCTTAGACTTCTGCCTACAAAACTTTCTTTACTGTTTAAACCAGATTTAAACCAGAATGGGAAATATCTGTGCGCACCTTATACATATGGAATGGTATCTAAAATATCTTGTATATGAAAAAGAGCTTTGCTGGAAGGAACTAAATTATGCATGGTAAAAACTGGTGTTACTGATTTAGCTGAAGGTCCTTCATAAGCTTTTCTGTTTGTTTTTATTCCCCCTTGTTATGTTTTATAAGCCATTACATTCCAATATTTCAGCCTTTTTTTTTTTTTTTTAAATGGCTAAATCTAGATATAGAAATTGTACTTTCCACCTCCACTGTGGAATGTTCCTTTCCTTTGTAAGGAAGCACAGAGAGAAAATTAACTCAATCTCTGGCTGCATGAGTCAGACTAGGTGTCTTCCTTCTTAACTATTTGCTTGTTGTAGCATAGAAATGGAAGAACGAGAGTTACAACTGCAGCAGTAGCAGCAATGTGTTACATTCAGAGGTCTCAAGTCAACTGTGTGTTGGGCAGAGGAACTCCAGGATGGAATGGTAAACCGTATTTCTTCTGTTCTCATTTCTTGCCAGACATGATGGCTGTTGTTGCCTGTGTTGTTGCCCTTCCTCCTGCCTCGGTGAGGAGGACAGCACAAACAGTCATCCATGTCCTTTCAGTCTTGATGGAAATGGATTACATCATGTTGTCAGTTGCATCTTTGGAGCTTCTTGGTAGACAAAAAGGGGAAGAGAAGAGGTAGTACCATGTTGTTTTGTGAAGGAATATTCTCATCTGAGTGGTTTAGGTGTTGGCTCCTAGAACACATTCTGTTTTCTTGTAATATAGATGGGAAACAAATATTTTTTAAGAAGTGTTTTTGGTTGTTTATGTTAGCACTAGGAAGAATAACAGCAACAAATTTTAACAAATTGGATGAAAACAATGATCCATTAAAGGTTTCTTGGAAAGCTAGGGAAGCAGGGTTTGTGGTGGTAAGGAAGTGATACAGTCTCAGTCTGGTTGGTGTGGTTTTTGTTTGTTTGTTTTGTTTTCCCCCTTCTGAAAAGAAGATGATAGGACCTGTCTCTGAGAAATTGGCTTGCAGGAGATGTGATGGTGCAGTTCTGCAAATTTTACAGAGATAGGGATGTGGAGGACGTTAGAGAGATATTACAGTTACTTGTGCCATATTTAAATAAAGTTTCTGAAGAAAATCCACCTTTACCTTTGGAGGATGCTTTTTTTTGGGGACTAAGCAGTTGAGTAGGGCAGTCTTAGTTGTGTAAGAACCTACATCTTGGGTACTGCCTGATAAATGCTAAAATAGCATAGTAGGCAAGATCTGTATTTTTGAATATGAGTGGTCATTGCTAACATTTTCCACATGTGACTTCTTGAGCAGCGGTCACCCACCAGGAGCACACTTGACTTTGTAAAAGTGCCAATGTAAGAGCAGTTGCAAATGTGATTGACCATCTGATATTGGTGTTTTCTTTCATTTAAAATGATGTAGCAGGGAACCTCAAAAAGTTAAATTACAGACCTGCCCTAAATACAGCAGCAGTACCTGTTTTTACAGAGAAAACCTTAGGAGATGCACAGCTATTTGTGTCAGCTTCATCCTTCTTTGACTTCATTCAAGCATGTAGTGTTACATGTTTTCATGCTTCTAAAGTAGAAAAGGATATTCTCTCTGGTGGACAATCTGCTTACTTCCTCACTGCCCCTCTGCAGAAAGCTATTGCTCTGCTTTATCTGCATTGATACTCTAGCACAAGGCACTAGTGAATTAAAAAAAAATAAAAATTGATAAAATAAACTGCATGTGTGTGTGTAAATAAAAGGTAGTAAACTCACCCGATTGGCTTTTGAAGCATCAGGGTGAAATGTAGATAGACTTTATATTGTCTGGATACAACCTTATACTGTTATTACATTTGCTTATTTTTAGCCTAGCTACACTGATTATTTATTTGGCAGAATCATTTACTATATCTTGTGTAAAATGTAATATTATCTTATACCTCGGATTTAAAATCTGACTTGAACTCAGGTAAGTGTAGAGGAAGTAATAGTGTCTTGAGTATAACTTGCATGCTGAACAGTTCTGGAAGAAGCTTTTGTTATTAACCAGCCTTTTCCTTGTCTCAGCTTTCAACGAAGAACATTTTTAGCTGCATATACCCACAGAAAGGCTTATTTCAGACACAGTTCTAGAAAGTACATTTCAAAGTTTATAGAAGTTGTCTTACTCACAAAATTATTCAGTGCGCTAATTTTATTTTGCACTTATATCCATATCCTTATAGAAGACCTGCAAGTTCCCTGTTGAAGAATCAAGCCTGTAGACCTATCTTTGCTGATTATGATAAAAGCTAGGGCTTTGCTAGTGTAGAAATATTTAATGAATAACTGTAATTCTTTTCCCATTATTTTCACATATATTCAAAAGTCACTGCATCTTATTTTCTTCTGTGGAAGTTAGTACAAAAGCAGTATTCAAAGTAGCTGACTTATTTTTAAATAATATTTAGAAATGTTAGATCATACTTCCTTAAGAATATTCTAGCTTCATTAAAAAAAAACCCAAAACAAACTTAAGTTACTTCTGTGTATTTTATTTTCTTAAAATATCTTTGAATAATTACTTAATAGCACTTCCTCAAAAATTAATCAGGAGAAAATTGCTTCTGTAAATCAGAGTGAACTCTGAGATTTATGAATAATGTGATAATCTGTTTTCCCCTCACTTCTCACAAGTTTATTTGAGAAATTAAGCATATCCACAGCCACCCAATTTGATGTGATTGCCAGAGTTTAAATGCCTGTCGTCTGATTACTGATTTGTATTATCAGGATTTTGGCCAATACTCCAAATTTTATTTTCCTTGGGCACTTGCATGCTTTCATTAAATTAAAGTGGAACAAAAATTGTGATCAGACAGAACCCATTCACACTAAAAACAATATTCAGAAGTCTCTACAGTCCTGGGTGAAAGATCCCCCTTCAGCTTTCCAGTATCCTAATTTTTGAAGGTGACCTTCAGAGAGGTTTAACCAGGGATTTAGTGGAAGAAAAAAATGTACTTGCAAGGAAACCAGAGAACTGACTGAAAAGTGCAGCATGGCCCATCATCTGTAAGAAATACCCAGCTCTGCTTGTCAGAATTGTGCTCTGAGCACTTCTGCAAGAGTCTGATGAGACTTGACAAGTGTAATTCTGGAAGGAGAGTAGAATTTTAGCCTTTATTTTTGGGCTGTAAATTATTTTGGGTATTTAAGAAAATATTTATGAAATCTAGTAGCTAATTGAAATCATTATGCTTATGTGAACTGCCACAGATCTGCATTATTTTAAACCAGATAAAAATCAGGACCTAAAAAGATCTAACATGCTTATTGTGCCCTTGATTGCTCTCTTGATTTTCATATTTCAGGACAGTGAAACAAAGCTAAGCACATGTAAGGTACACGTTAGAAATATACTGAGAAAAAGATATCATAACAGGTCTAATGTAGCAGAAAAGTCACTGAAAAAGAATAATGATGTTACTGGTTGGATTATGCTGTAGAAAAAACAGTGACCAACAAATACAGAGGAAATGATGACAACACTTTAATTAAACATTTTACAATAAAGGAGCTTTAGTTCTAAATATAAGCTGTAAGCATTTAATTCTTTCAACTTCTAAATGACAAAAAACAATGCAAAGCAAATTCCAGACACATTTTGTACAGTCCCTTATGTTGCACATCATGTAATACACTTAAAATAGACTAAAAGCACCAAAGGCATAAAATGGGAATTGCAGCCAGGAGTCTGAAGTTCAACTATTTTTCAATATTACCACTGAAAGTATTGTCAATAACCTCCACACAGCTTCAGTGCAATAAATAGAAAGTTTATAGGAGGCAGGAATCTTTGATTGGTTTTCCCTTTTTCACCAACATGAGTTGGGATTTTTATCTAGTTTTAAGTCATCCACTCTTATTTCATGTCCTGCACTTCTACTTCACTTCTGCAGCTTCTTGTTCAGTTACATGGCCTCAACATATATATAAATGGGACATGAGGTATTTAAAAAGGGCATGGATATTTCAGGACGTGTGAATAGGTCAGCTGTCAGTCTGTGAAAGACTATTTCTCTTACAGGAAAATTATCTCTCATATTTTTTTGGGTAGCAAATGAAGGCTAGGAGGCCAAGTGATTGCCTTAGCTAATCAATCGCCTTTTTGCCTGAACAGCACAGTGGTTTAACCATTGAATTTATTGGTAAGAATGTCACCTATATGGTTTCTGATTGTCCTGTTTCATTCTGGTGTCAAGGAGAAGATCATAATTGGGTTATAATCTTTTCTGTGTTCTAATAATCTCTTACGCTACTCTATGCAAAGGGAATGGAGTTACATAACCTTGGAAGCTCAGAAACTGAGTACAACCTCTGCTCTGGGTAGTCAGAAGACCAGACTGTGGCTCCTGCTGCAGACTGTACCAACCCCATAGTGTAGATAAGCTCTGTGACCTGCTCCTGAGACCTGGACAAGTTTGCCTACCTTGCTTGGATCACTTTTCCATCTTTGAAAGACTGTGTTACAAGTAGGGATTGAAGCTGAGAGGTGTGGAGGAAAAGAGGATAAACAGACTTTGTCAGGAAGAGAAATCAGATTCAATTGCTTCTCCTAGCTATCTTTTCTTTTTTTTTAACTTCTCTTAGAAGAGATATGGTAGGAGGAACTATTGGGACAGTTGGTAAAGGTTCTCTTGAGGAAGCAGGCAGAACACTGAAAATTCTACTGAGGAAATAAAGATACTTTGTCTTCTTTTTCCAGTAGTATTTATTGGTGCTGTTGTCATTGCTGCATTGTCAGACAGCCCCACTTCCTCTTCACTCACACATCACATTTAATCTGGGTTTGCATCTTCCCTTGAGAATTAGACCAGCCCAAAACCCAATTAGAAATTCTCTCAAGAAGTGCTTGATAATCCAGAAGGACCTGGACAAGCTTGAGAAGTGGGCCTGTGTGAATCTCAGGAGGTTCAACAAGGACAAGTGCAAGGTTCTGCACTTGTGTCAGAGCAATCCTCAGTATCAATACAGGCTGGGGGCTGAAGGCATCGGGAGCAGCCCTGTGAAGTTAATACAGTGAGAATCATTACAGGCCTCAACTGCCAGTTTCTTTATGTCAGTTCTCTATTCTATATAAAAATCTAAAAATTTTCCTGTCTTAGACTATGCATGGATAGAAAAATAGATAAACATTATAGAAGAGGAAAGAGACTACAGTACCATGTTATATATTCGCACCTTCCTTACTCCACTTCTTTTGTGTGCTACACCAAAGCAGCAAGAGTGAGAGACAACTTGTTCTGGAGCTTCAGTATTTTCTCCATGGTGACTGATGGCTGCAAAACCACAGTTGCCTACTAGCTTTGTACTTCTGCTGCAACACTGTTGAGGATTTTGCAGTCCACTAACTCTTTACTGCTTTAATGATCCTTAGGGGCTATCATTAATGAAAGGTGGAGTTAGAACAATTCTTGTTTCTCTAAAACTTGGTAAAGAATCAAGCTGATTGCCAGTAGCCCACCAAGAGCTAAAATGAGCACTGCGTCTGTTTCAGTATTTAGCTGGTGCACAGGCCATGGGATACTACTTCTGGAAATGGAGGATCATCTCTGAACTGCAAGATGAAGCACTATGTGAGAATGCTGCATGTATGTGAAAAATCTGAAAAGTTATTAGCTTCTGGACTAATTTAAAGGAACATTGCTATGGATTAAGGGAGGGGGAAATGAACTTTGGCTAATGTATTATTTCCTTTGAGGCAGTGTGGAAAAATAAGGAAAGTTAATTCATTCTTCCTATCTTCAGCTTGTATGTGTTGCCTTGAATCTCTAAATATACTCCAAGAAGGCCAGGGATTTATCCCAAGGAAGGTCACAACCCTACAGAGAACACCACAGGAGAATCGTTGCAATAGACTTGCTGCTTCATCAAGAAATTGCTATCTGGCCCTGGTAGAGCCTTCTAAATGTGCCTACAAATTGTTAAAAGAGACTCAGTTCAGCTTGGGTCACAGGTCTGAGGGACCCATATGCCCTTATCTTCCAGCATTATCTGTTATAGTAGCTTTGACTCTGGTGCAAATCAGAGCAGAATCAGTTTCCTAAAGTGTTCTTTTTTTTTTTTTGTCATATTCATTTTTACTAAAACTTTCAGAAACCCTGTATGTTAAGAACAGCTAGAGCTTTTGTACAGGTGAATTATGGATAGGTAGCTACTGGCAACGAGGTCATAGCTGTTCTTTTTTTTTTTTTTTTTTTCCCATGGTGTAGCAAACCTGAAATAGCAGTAAATAGAATAAATGATTTCTTTTCATTGTAGATAAAATTTTCATCATCAAGTAGTAGCTGATGTATTTGTATAAGGAGAGTTAGAAAAAAAAAATGTTTGAATTATTCATCATGAAGCATTCTACAGCTAAAATGTAAAAGGTTTCTCACATCTGTCGGAAAACAGTTTCCAAAGTCAGAAGATGACTGCAGGAAGCATGCGCAGCCAAACTTGGTTTTGACCATTGGCAAGTGCTGAAAATTACGTAAATAAAATAAAACAGCCTTCAAAGTTAAAAGGGAAAAGTCATTTTCAGTTGGACATTTTTTAAGGAAGAGTTGTTAAATGGTGACCCCCCAAAAATATATACAGCTCTGGAAAAAATATGAATCCTAATAAGACTTAAAGGCAGATAGAGGTAAAATATTCCTGTAGTCTGCATGTTGCCTTTTCATGTGCTTCATGAGATGAAAAAGTGATATTAATAAAAGAATGAGTTGAACAGCTCTTGGATGAGTCACGGTGACAATTTAATGTGTCTTTCTGTGTTACAACTTAAAATATGAGAGAAAGATGGTACTGGCAGATTTTACATAATAAGAAATACAGTTTAAGTTTGGTTGAGTAACTGGGGAAATCATAGTATTTGGAAGCAGAAGATATTTAATGATATTTAATGGTGTTTTACTTGAGAGCAAAATGTTCCATGGCATACATCCCTTGATTTTTCTGAAGACAAACATTTCTCATTGTTTTTGTAGGGTAATTGTTTGGGTTTTTTTGCTTTCATTTTTGTATGGTTTTACTTGAACAGGAAAACTTTTGTGAAAAATTTAGATTTTATCTGCCTTTTCTAAAATTGTATATAAAAGAATCTGACTGAGAACAGGGAAGATGCTGAGAGAGAGAAGAAAGAACAATTGCAAAATAAAATTAAATGAATTGTAAATTTGTGAATGCCAGCTGCCATTACTGTGATTTAGATCTGTCAGGGGTGGATGGAGTCCTGTTCCAGTGAGTTCTGTAATGGGGGGAGGCAGGGGCACTGATGTCACCTGATTATATGGCAAAAGAAAGCATAAGCCACAACGGACAGTGATAATGGGCAGGTGGTGACAGCTCACTGACCTCAGTTCCTTGATTCCCTCAGTATCATATCTCCTCACAATAATACAGTTTACATTATTTGTGCTTGCTGATCTTTTATAAACATTATCCTACAATGAGTTATCAAGTTCACTGCAATGTATATTTCTGTAATTTAAGTTGTAATTTAAATGTACAGTCTGAATACTTTGTCTAGGAAACCCCAAAATAGCTTGATTGTTATATTGGAGGGACATACAGGCTGAAATTTTGACCATTTATGAAGCCTGAAATTAGGCCCTGAAAATTACTAGTTGCATTTTAAAGTGCAGGTTGTTGAAAACCAAAATCAATAAACTTACCAAAACAACATATTTTAATCTACTTACACATAGATATGTGTGCAAAATAAATCTTTTTTCCTGTCAAACCAACAGAGGTGCATTATATTCACCTATTTAACTCTGTTTAGACTTTCAGCTCTACTGTAAGGAGTTAATCATGTAGGTGAAATACAAAGTCAAATTATTTGTAATACAAATCTGAATTGGACAGGGAAAATAAAATGAGGTACGAAAAGCATGAAAAGATTTTTATATGAAAAGAAGCCAGAGAGAAAAGTTAGAACTACTTTTTTTTTTGTCTGCCTGGGTTGGATATAGATGAAATGTGATATGAGCTCTAGAAAAGTAATTAACTAAACTACTTAACGTACGTGATTAGTTGTGGGACTTTCTGTGGCGTACTCAAGATCTAAAGAAACAGCCATGCCTGTTCTCATCTTTATTTGAATTTGGATGTTTGCAACCATGTCAGTTGCCCTTTTAGAGGCATTTTTATTTTTTTGGGCGTGATTCTTTTAATCTGTTTCAGTTGTTGACTTTAGGAAAAGGTTAGTATGCTACCATAATTACCTTTTTTTTTTTTTTTTTTTCCTGTTGACTATAGAAGAAGCATAAGTTCATTGTATCAAAGATGTACATCTACTGGCCAGAAAAATCCCTCTGATTATTGCAAATGTTCTTACTCATCATACCAGTGAAGGGAGAATCCCTAAGGACAGTCATACTTGCTTTCCCACATATTTTAAAGGCACTTAGTACCTTACAGCTAACAGAAATTTCCCTGTGGTGATCAATATGGTAGATCTTTGTGAAGCTGGGCTGCACCTTTGCAAACAAGTATTTCCAAATGACGTTCAGTCTTAGGTGTTTTGTCAGGCTGACTTTGGCACTCTGGGCAGACTTGTATTTTTTTGCTGCGTTCTCCAACCTCTTATGGTTTTTCTCATTAGAATGACTGAGATCTTTATCTCATGGAGGGCAATATGAAAGCTCCTACATCTTAAAATCACCAAGTGCGGTACTGACAAAATTATTAACTGCAAATATCTGTTTCTTTGAGCTTGATTGTGAACTGCTGAATCCAGTACCATGCTTGTAAATTATTACACGTTTGTTAAATTCACGTTTATGCAAGAAAAACCATGTTGTAGAAAACACTAGTAATCTCAAATAAACGTATTTTTTAGTTTGTTTTTTTGTTAAGGGATAAATTTTGATCAGACTGCATGGACTTCTGTGGTTTCTCTAAAGCATATAGTAAAATTAAGTCTTTTTGAAGTCTCTCTCAAGTAACCTGAGAAATACTGAACAGTAAGCATGGAGTCATACTTACAAATTCTTCTACTTTTATAGTTTTATATTTCAAATATATCAAATAAAAAATGTTTCTATTTCAAAGTGAACATATGTATGATATGTATATACATATACTTAAGAATATTTCTTCCTTTTCCACGTTATTGCTAACATATTAGATTAGTGTATTACCATATTCAGGTTCATATTTCTTTTTCTGTTTTAGTCTGTTTCTATTTTTCAGACTTTTATTATGGATTTCTTCTCATTTGTTCATGTTTTTCTTATTTTACTCTCAGCTTCTGTGTTTCTCTTTCATTTTTCCTACACTGATCAATATTAACATGAGGAAGACAGTCAGCTCTGACCTCTTATGTCACCTTATAAACCGTCCAGGGATTTGCCATACTGTCTCCATCTTTGACATTTACTTGCAAATCTTTCATGAGTGGTCTTTAGTTTTGTGTGAAATTCCTCTCATTTACAGTAGGGTTTTTGCTGATCACTTTATGTATACAATGTATGTGTACATATCTCTATGAGTATGTATTATTTTAGCCCACTTCTCTATTGCTTAGACTTTCTGTTTTCATGCTTATTTAATTTTTTTGCTTCATTACTCTTTTTTTCCCCCTTGTTAGCTTATATCTGTCTTTTTTCCCTTTGAGCTTTTTCCTCACACTTACATACATGTATGCATAATATCTTGTGTTCATGGAAAACATATCTGTTGCAATTTCCCTTGGTGATTTTTCTGTTTCTGCTACTTGTTCTGGTAATGAAAATCCATGACACTAGCTACATCAGTCTCTGCCTCCTGTCTGTGCTGTTCTTTTAAGACTCTTGTGTGGTTTCAGCTGCAGCTAAGACCGTGTGGTCCTTCCCTCCCTCCCTTGCTCCCCTCCAACGGGAGAGATGGGGAGGGAAATATAACAAAAGGGCTCATGGGTTGAAATGAGGACAGGGATGGCTCACTCACCAATTACGGGCATGGGCAAAACAGACTTGACTCATGGAAGAAAAAAAAATCAATTTAATTGGTTACCAATTAATCAGACTAGGATAGAGAGACGTAATGATTACATACCTCCCTTCTTCCCGGGCTCAAATTACTTTGCTCCCCATTTATCCACCTTCTCCCCTCAGTGACACAGGGAACAGGGAATGAGGGTTGCACTCAGTTTATCTATGGCAGCTCTTTCTAGCATGAAGTCCCTCCAATGGGTTAAAAGAGTTCAGGAAAAAAGTGTTCCATTGTAGGTTTCCCATGGAGTCATGGACATCTTCGGGCGCAAGACGCTGGCTCAAGCATGGGGACCTCTGTGGGCTGGAGATGGGTCTCCGCTCTGGCACATCTCCTCCCTCGCTCTGGTGTGAGTGTCTCTGAACCTTCTTGCTCTGTCATGAGTACTCAACGTAGTCACAGCTGCCATTTGGTGCAGCCTCCCGCTCCTGTGTGGAATCTTCCATGACTTACATGTGGTTGCTCCACCGTTGAACCTCCATGGGCTGCAAGGGACTCCATTTTCTTTCCCAAACTCTTCTCCTTGCCTAGATGTCTGTAGTCCTCTGTCTTCTCCCCACCTTCTCTCACTTCAGGATGTAGATGGTCTTTTGTTCATGTCCATGGTTTCCTGATGGCTCTCTTCTTGCCAAAGTGTTTCTTCCTGTCATAAATATGCATTTGAAGAGGTGTTTCCCTATTGGTGATTGGCTTAGCCTGGGTTGGAGGCAGGTCTGTCTCAGATCCAAGGAAGGGATTGTCTGATAGAGACCATCAATATAGCCTCTTGCCCAAATACCACAGCCAAGCCTGCAACACTCCCCTCCCAACCCCCCCCCCCCCTCTACTTCACCCCCAACTCAACACAGAGTCCGTCTCTGGCTGCAAACATTCTATGGGAACTGCAGTGTTATGCCTAAACGCTGTACCATCCTGCACTTGAACTTCTGGGGACCCCTGACTTGGTCCTGTGCTGGAGCCTGGAAACAGAATGAGATATGGGGTGGAAGCCTCTCTCTAGGGCTCTGGACCAATAGCTACCTCAGAACAGAACGTTAAGCTTGTTGAGTTGTGTTTGTATGTGTGTGTGGGGGGGTGTTTTTGGTAATGGGGGAAGGGGCCATCTTGTGAGAACAAAAGCTCCCATGGCTCCAAGGCGTAACTCCCCACTCCAGCCCAGGCTGAGCCAATTAGCAATAGAAAAATGCCTCTGTGAATCCATATTTGTGAGAGGAAGGAGTGTCTTGAAAAGAGGAGGGTGGAGAGAACCTGGAGGAGAGGCCACTGACCTGAACAAGAGATGATCATCAGCCTAAACAAAGAGAGAGCTTCATAGCCAGGAGGAAGGAGCAGGAAGGAGAAGATAGAGAACCTCAGACACCCAGTTCAACCACATGGAGTACGAAAAAGCAAAGGAGGTCCCTGCAGCCCATGGAGGTTCAGCGGTGGAGCAGAGACCCATGTGTAGTCCATGGAGGACTTCACTCTGGAGCAGAAAAGCTGAGCCCAAGGGCGAGTATGACTGAAATTGAGACCCCAGAGTCGCTCAATGCCAGAGCAGAGGTGGACACCCAGCGCCAGGGGGTGAGGAGTTGCACTGGACTGGAGACCTACCTGCAGCCCATGGATGTCCCCATGCCAGAGCTGGGAGCTATGCCCGAAGAGATCCATGAGTGCATGGGAAGTTTGCTCTGAAACATCTTGTTCCTGGACTTTCATGCTGGAAAGAGTGGCAGAGGTGAACTGACTGAGCACCCATTCCCTGTCCCCCTGTGCTGCTGAGGGGAAGAAGGTAGAGAAATCAGCAGTAAAGTAATTTGAGCCCAGGAAAAAGGGAGGGATGGGGGAAGGTGTTCTAAGATGTGGTTGTTATGTCTCATTGTACTACTTGGATGAATGGCAAAAAATTCAGTGTTTTTTTCGTCCCCAGGTTGAGTTTTTGTCCGCGACCATAACTGTTGAGGGAGCCGTCCCTGTTCTTCATCCTAATCTTGTGGCCCCTTTGTTGTGACTCCCACTCACTGGGTGGGGAGTGAGTGCAGGACCGTATGGTCTACCTATGGTTAAAACACCACACTTTTTAATTCACTTTGAGATGTTACATCCCAGGGAAACAATACCCAGTCTCTTCATCTGAGTCCCTCTCATTCTCTCAAATGTTGGATCTGTTTTTTTTTGCCCAGGTGTATCCCTCACAGCCTTAGACTGCTATTTATGAAAAGTACTTTGAGGACTGAATTACCTCTTCTGAGAAAATGTTAATAATACTTTCAATCAAAAACCCTAAATTTAGGAAATCATCCATAGGCTTTCTGAGCTGCAATTACTATTTCAGCCATCATCATCTTGACTTACTTAATTTCTTATCTTTGGCTACTGTTGTGTTTCCTCATTTCCTTTTTCTATAGTCTGAGGCAGACTGAGATATGCGAGTCCTAAAAATACAGATTGTGGTGGATGAAAATGAACTACACCAAGATGTGTTCAGGCATCAGCACTTTATTGAAGCTTTGCACTGCTTCTATATTCTTTTTTCCTCCTCCACGCCCCAAGAACATGGCATTATTTCACTTTTGATTCATTACCCCTTATCACACATGTGCCTAAACAACTGACATGACTGGATAATTCCACCTGTTCATGAGCCGTTCTTTTACTTCTGAATGGTTGCTAATTACAGCACACAATAATTCCTTACCTTTTCTCATACACATTCTTGCTTGTTAGTCCACTTTGTTTTATTCTCATTTTATCTTCGTTCAAGGTCAGGAATTAATTGTTCACGGCTGAAGCCGCCTGCAGATTTGGCTCTTAAAGCACCAACAATAGATCTCTCCGCTGTATAGGAAAGGGCTTTGTGTGCCTAGTTCTTGGCAACAGTAGCTCTCAGTGAATATGTTTTTCATAACAAGAGCAAAGCCTCTCGCAGTGCTCTAAGTAGAAACTGAGTTATAGAATAATTAGGAAATGGCTGTTATAACTCAGATTGTGTGTGTATCTGGTGAGGAAGGATTACAGAGAGCAGGGAGTGCTATAATTTTTGGTGTGTGTGTTCTCATAAATGCAAAGTGTTTTCGGAAATGCCAGTTGATACTGAATTCTGGTTGGAAAGTGATAAACACTCCGTATATTTTTCCTACTGTTAATGCTTTTTTTCCTACCAGCTGGGACTTAACCTAATGCAACAAATAAAATTTTAGCATGTTCTTAAGGGCTTTTTTTGATTTAGACTTAACCTGTAGTGTATGCTTACTTGCAGGGGATAAGAATATTCTGTTTCATGTTTTTGAGTTAGTGTAAAAATTCTAGAGGGAAATAATAAATTTTAAATATTGATTTTTTATTTATTAATTAAAATTCTGCAGAATTTTCAATGTATTTTTTTCTGAGATAAACCAAAAAGCAGTTTCTGCTAGTGGGAAGAATTCTGTAAATTTTAAGAACTATTGAGTCCGCAGTAAAAGCAGCATTTATACTGTGTCTGAAATCTGTAGGAATATGATCCCTGCACATGGGTCCTTATACCTAAATCCATTTCTCTCTTTTCAAAAACTGGGCCTCATTTGGTGTTCTGACATGTGTATCGGTACCAATTTTAGTTTTATTTTCCTCTCTGAATTTTTAGAAAAAGTATCCCAGTCAGATGCTTTTAGCCAGATTGCTATACTTGTGATATATTTACCTTTACTTCTCCTTCAAATTTTGCCAAATCAAAGCACATATTAAAGCTTTGGATCCTTAACAGATGTTACCTTTTTCAATCCCCCAGCCAGCATAGATTCACTGGGTTAAATGAGGCAGGTGTTGAAAGATCACACCAGATAACTGACATATCTACTGACTATTTGTGTAGCAAAACCTTTTCCTATGAAGAATTTTTTAGTAAATGCAAGCAAACACTTCAACATTTTGAGAAAGATATGCAGAATATGTAGATTGTCAGAGATAGAATACTATGACTGTCCCATCTGTAAGTGTAATGATTCATAAAGGATTTAAGAGGAAATACCAATGCATTATGTGACAAGAATAGAAATTTCTAGTAATGTGAGTTTAATAAAAGTAAAGAAACTGTCAAAATGACCCAATTACTACTCTAAACCCACTAGTTTTACAGGAAAACATAGACACAAATTACAGATAAAACAAATATTTATTCTATTGCCAGCACAAAATTAGTCACTACCTAACTTATAGAATGCTCAAACTCCCCCATTGTTTCATGCTGTGCCTGATGCCACTGCATGAAAGTAGATAGTAGTAGATATTGCCAAATTCATGAGTATTTAGTCTTACTGGACAGCTTCTCTCCATAAAAAAAAAAAAAAAAGAAAGATTTTATCTTGCACATGTGTCAAAATAGCAAGAAAGAAACTGATATTCTTCTTGTACTCATTTTTCTGAATAGCTGACATCTGCTTGCAGATATTTCTATCATGTAACAAAGGCTTCTGAGATCATGTCACTTAATTCTTAAGATTGTGTTAAATATTTTAGGGCTCTTTGTTGCATGCAGTAGAAGCCACTCCCACACAGCAGTGCTGAAAATAAATCCATTTCTGTTAGTGTTTCCATTATGACATTGTCTGAGAATTTTGATAGCGTGACTTCATTGCAAAGACTTCTGAATAGCTGTTGATAGATAATATAGAAGGATAAACCAGGAGTCTAACAAAAGGAAAGATGAGGAATTCTTTCCTCTGAATTTTTTCTGAAATTTTAATAGGTATTAATGTTTTACTGATTGCTCTCCTTAGGCAAACATTTATCCTAGTATGGAAGGTTTGTATTAAGCATATGGAATCCCTTGATTAAGGGAGTGGAGCATCTCCCTTATGAGGAAAGGCTGAGGGAGCTGGGCCTCTTTAGCTTGGAGAAGAGGAGGCTGAGGGGGGACCTGATTAATGTTTTTAAATATTTGAAGGGTGGGTGTCAGGAGGATGGGGCCAGGCTCTTCGCAGTGATGACCAGTGATAGGACAAGGGGCAATGGGTGTAAGCTGGAACACAGGAGGTTCCGCTTAAATTTGAGAAGGAACTTCTTTACTGTGAGGGTAACAGAGCACTGGAACAGGCTGCCCAGGGAGGTTGTGGAGTCTCCTTCTCTGGAGACATTCAAGACCCGTCTGGATGCCTTCCTGTGTGAACTCATCTAGGTGTTCCTGCTCCGGCAGGGGGATTGGACTAGATGATCTCTCGAGGTCCCTTCCAATCCCTAATATTCTGTGATTCTGTGGAATAGAGACAGAGAGTTTGGTTCCTGCATATTTGATACAGAATCACTGACTTTTTGAGGCTGCAATGTAGAAGTGTGCAGCAACTAATCTCCTGATACTATTTCAGCAAGAGGTAATACAGCAAAGGGAATGGAGTCCAAGATTACAACCATGCTAAGCCAGGGAGCTGCGACATGTGAGTGCAGTCAGCATCCAGTTAGCCTCTGTTCATTTACCAGGCTGGAGTCATCAGGGCTTTACCAAGACTGTAAAAAGGGGAGCCAGAAACTCTTGTGAAGGCATAAGTGCATCTCTTTCTCCTCATCTCCTTTTCCCCCAAAACAGTGTGGATTTTTTTTTTTTTTTTGTCCATAACTTCAACTTTCTGTGCCCTTTGGACATCAAAGCAGTTCCTGAATGTAATTTCTTTATTATCAGGCAGTAACTGATTGGGCATTAGGAATGGGTATAATGTTCAGGATTACACTCCTGGTCACCAGCAGTTTGTCCTGCCCACTTGTGGATGTAGTGCTGTGATTCTCCCTGGCGCCTCACCAATGGTGGGGCTGGACCTAGGCCAAAATGGCTTTTCTTCAGGTAGCTCTTATTTCTTCAAGGCAGAAGCTAGTTGAGGGGTTATTTTCTTTCGATTATAAAAATAACATAAGCACCTATTGTGTGAGAGTTACGTGTATATTTGTATTGGGTTTGCATGTCAAGGTTTTGCCAGCAGGGAGGCTGCATGGGTGGCTTCTGTGAGAAGCTGCCAGAATCTTCCCCTATGTCCAACAGAGCCAATGCCAGCTGGCTCCAGGGTGGACCTGCCGCTGGCCAAGGCCAAGCCTATCAGCAACAGTTGTAGTGCCTCTGGGATAGCATTGTTAAAAAGGGCAAAAAGTTGCTGTGCAACAGCAATTGCAACTGGAGAAGAGTGAGAATATGTGAGAGAAACAACTCTGCAGACACCAAGGTCAGTGAAGAATGAGGGAGGTGGAGGTGCTCCAGGTGCCGGAGCAGAGATTCCCCTGCAGCCTGTGGTGAGGCCAGGCTTTCCCCCTGCTGCCCATGGAGGCCCATGGTAGAGCAGATGTCCACCTCTAGCCCATGAAGGACTGTATGCTGGAGCAAGTGGATGCCCGAAGGAGGCTGTGACCCTGTGAGAAGCCCGAGCTAGAGCAACTGCAAAGGGCTTTGGTGGGCAGCTGGTGTCCAGCTAGGGTCTACCCACTGCAATATTCCAGTGTGTCCTGTTCTACTTACTGACAGAACACACTGCCACCTTCTTTCACCCATACCTTTGCTGAACTAGGGCACTCCAAAAGTGTGGAACAGTGCTTGTGAGTTTTTGTGTTCAATTGCTACCATCAAATCTGTATTCAAAAAATTTCTTTTTTCTATTTCTGGTGATTGCTGTTTTTCTGTTTAAGTCATATCATGTTTCCCTGAGACAATCTTCCTCCACTGAGTCTGCAAGACCTCAGGGAACATTCAGAAAGCCTGCAATAGACTGATGAAAATTTTAAAATTAAAACACCAAACCATTCAATGAATCCTTCAACTTTAATTTAAACAAAAGTAAATTAGGTTATTTGTATGACGCGTACTTTATATCTGTCTCTCAGGTTGTTCTATCTCATACTGGACTACTTAGAGAATTGAGCATGTTCACTCTATTCCATGTCTTCTTCTGTGTGGCTTTACTGCAAAATTGAGGATTCTGACTACAACTACTAGACATAGACTTTTACTATAAATTATTCTTCTACAGCTTTTATTATCAAAATAGTGGTATTAGTTACTCTTAAGATAGGTGCCAAGAAAAGCAAACTCATTTATCATTTCATCTTTTGGAAATCCACATGTCTTATGCTTTACAGGGTATCTACCATTTTAGCTATCTCAAACCTCTTGCAGCTCTTTGCCAATAGTGGAAAATATTATGTAATAAAAATAAATTAAGATAAAGAAAATGGATAATTTAAATGTTTAGAACTGGAAAGTAGTCCAGATTGTGGCATAAGTCTAGCCTGACTGCTCTAGAGCAAGTGAAGACTTGTTTTCTTAATTCTTTTACCTGCCCCGTGTGCTCTCCCCTGCCCCCCCAAAAAATCCCCCAAAACAAGCCACCCACCACCAACCAAACCCAACAATAAACAAATCCTGCAACAAGTATTCCTCCTGTCCTCAGAGGAAGGAATTTAAGGTTACTGAGCTAGCTTTACATCCGGATGTACTCCCAACTAATGTGTAGAGGGGAACACTTTTAAGGACAAATGAAGCAGGTAGACTCTGTCTTTTGCCATTTGGGCAAAAGTGACTAACCAGAACATAATGTGAGTGTAACTAGTAGGGTAAGAAAGTGCTTCATCCCCTTTTGATTCACCAGTTGTGAAGCTGTGTCTGGAGTACTGTGTCCAGTTTTACATTCCCATTGTGAAGAAGATGTTAATGTAGTGGAGCAAGTCTACCAGATAGCACTAAAAAAGAGTATATAATCTACAAGAGTAAACAAGGAGAGAGAGGTTTGTTTAGTCCTAAGAAAACTAAACAGGGAACTTGCTGCTCTTGTCAGCTGCCCCATGGAAAGCTGTAGAGAAGGTGGAATTGGACCCTGCCTGGAGGTGCACAATTTACAGAAAGAAGACGACAGAAGATGCGACAACAGATAATCCAGTTAGATATTAAATATTTTTTCACCATGAGAGTGATGAAATGTAGGAACATATTTCCCAGAGAGGCTCCATGTGGAATCCACCTTCTTGGACATACTTAAAACTCAAATGGATAAGTCTCTGAAGAACCTGATCTAACTGGAATGGATATGAATCAAAGACTGAAGTAAATGCCCTCCAGAGGACTCATTTGTGATTTTATGAACAGTTATTACAAATGTTGTCCAAGAAAATGATGCAAAAGCTGTTTTGACAGGATAACACTTGCAAACCTTTCTGCATAGTACTGAGTAGATGTTGCATAAAATGAGCAAGGAAAACTCGCCCCAAGTGCTGAACCCTGGGGCTCTTCTCTGAAAACAACTGGCTTTGCACCTTTTAGATGTTCTAGTGTTCTTTCTGTAAATACTCAGTTATGTACGTGGTCATATAACCTCAGTGAGACAGCCAGCAATTCTAAAGTTGCAGATGAAGGCCCTGGTATGTGAGTTAGGCTAGTGTTCATAGTGCAGATTTTTCTGCCAGGGGAATCAGAACTACCTCAGAAGTTAGGGTTGCAAATGATTGCACTGATTATTTACTGAATGGGGAACTGCAGAATTGCTTCATCACAGAACATATTTAATTTGATGTTAGTTGTTGAACACTGCTACAGGAATATAAAAAGGGATGCATTTAATATATGGGTTATGACTTCTGGGTTGATTATCGCTGAATTTTTTGTGGTACTGAAGCTATACACACATAATTGTAAATAAAGTAATTTGTTTTAACACCATTTAACATATATATATTTATAAGGAAGACTTTAAAAATTAAAATATAAAAGGAAGCACACAAGAGGTAGAAGCAGAGAGCTTCTGGAGCAATATTGAGACACTGTTCATGTATGCATGGGGGCAGGGTTAGGAAACCCAAACCCCACCTGGAGTTAAATCTGTCAAGGGATGGGAATGGCAACAAGGAAGGTTTCTGTAGATTTATCAGCAGCAGAAGGAATGTCATAGAAAACCTGCTGCTGAATGTATGTGGAGTAATTGCTGGAGGTAACTAAAAATCAGATGGCTGTGTCCAGACACTAAGGAAAGGTACAGTGTCAAGGATGATCCCAGGGGGAAATTACAGCTATCATGTGAAGAATCTTCTCCAAGGCTGCCTCTCTACTAGGCCTGCTGCTTATCAAGGGAAAAACAAGAGATGGGAGGCAGCGGAGGCTTGCTTTCCAGCTGTTGTCTCAATCACAACATGGTACAATGCTTGATGTATGGTTTATCTGTGATTCTGAATTGACAGCTGGTGCCCCTTTTGACAACTACTTCCCTTTGTGGACCTTGACAAAACCATAACTCCATACCACTGACCCCCCTCTTTCCCCCTCATAGAGAGCATCTCTAAGTTTTGATAATTTCTACCATAAAAGGGGAACGGCAGTGCCCTTTGCCAATCACCGTAAAGGTCTGATTAGAGTAACTCAAGCTCCACCTCGCAGGTAGAAAAATAGTATAATAGCAGCCCCAAGAAGGGAGGGAATCAGGCAAGACACCATCACAGTCAGGGAAGATGGCATCATCGACAAGTCAGGAACAACTCCATCGCAAACCTCTGACCCCTGGGACCAGCTGATGGGCTGAGCCTTTCTTCCCCACCATTGGGACGTTTTTGGGTAAGACTTAGATTTAGCAGAGGATCTTCCTCGGAAACTTAGAAGATCTCTAGACAATTATTTTACTAATTCAGTACTTTGTAGTAACCTAACACCCTGCTACCATTAATGGTTTCAGTAATTTATAACCTCAGTATAAGCATATGCTTCTGCAGACAGTAGATAATCACCAGCAATCCATACAAATCTGTATTAATCCTCTCTTAATCCTCTGTCTGTTAAAGGTGATTTCATTTGCTTATAGTTGCTGCACAATTTCTTGTTGGGCTTCTACCTGATGAGGCTGTGGGAGTCCATTTTTTGCTGGGCTGTGACCTAATAAGGCCGCGAGAGTCCATAGATTTTGACTGGCCGATGGGTGCAGGACACTATCAAGTGGATCCAGAACTGATGTGCTCAGACTTGTGGTGTCTTGTTGAACTGTGTCTGTCTGTAACCAGCCACCCCAACTGACCCATGCTCAGCGGGACACTGCTAAATTCTGCAGGTTTAGCCATGTGAGTCTGTAATTTGTGTGCACAGGAGTGCAGCACGCTATTTGGTGCATCTGCAGCTGTTGGACCAATAGTGGCAGTACTGCCACTCGTGCATCCACAGCTGTCAGACCGATAGTGATCGATTGATTCGGTGCATCTGCAGTTGTCGGACTGATAGTGCTCAATTGGGCATCACTCAGGATTTAAGCCCAGCCGCCCCCAGCTCCTCCAGTTATCTGAGGGGGTTTATTTGCTAAATGGCTTTACCACCCTTTTCACCCAACAACGTATCTGACGCCATCATGATAAAGGATATAGAAAGAGCTGAGGTATTCAATGTCATCTTTGCCTCAGTCTTTTACATAAGACTGGCCTTTGGGAATACCGTCTCCCTGAGATCAATGGGGAAGTTTGGAGTAATACTTATGCTTGGTGGAGGGGGATTAGGTTAGAGAACATCTAAACAGGCTGGGTGTATGTAAGTCTGATGGACTCACTGGTATTGAGGAAGCTAGCAAATGTCATTGAGAGGCCATTCTTAATTATATTTGTAAGGTTGTGGTTACTGAGAGATTTCTGAGGGCTACAAGAGAGCAAAGGTCAACCTTCTATGATGAGATGACTGGTTTGGTGGATGAAGGGAATGTAGAGGATAATGTTTGTTTTGACCTTAGCAAGGCTTTCCAATACATTATGTCCACATAGATAAGCTGAAGAAGTATGCTAGATAAGTAGACACTAGGCTGGATTGAAAAGTGACTGAGCTGCTTTGTTCAGGGGGTTGTGATCAGTGGCATGAAGTCCAGCTTAATGGTGGTATACCCCAGGGTTGATACCGGGTCCTGTACTGTTTAATATCTTCATTAATAACTTGGATGATTGGTCAGAGTGCACCCTCAGCAAGTTGGAGATGACACAAAGCTGTGAGCAGTACTTGATAAATCAGAGTTGTGCTTTTGTTCAGATGGATCTCAACAGGCTGGAAAATTGAGCCAAAAGGAATTTCATGAAGTTCAACAAAAGGAGATGTCAGGTCCTGCACCTGAGGAGTGTATCGGGTCTGGCTGAGATGAAGTTAATTTTCCCCATAGCAGCCCTTATCAGGCTGTGTTTTGTATTAGTCCCAGAAGCCAGTACTCTGAGTAAGAGGACTGCATAGATTTGGATAAAGGGGAAATACAGAAGAACATGGTGTCAGTGACTTTCTACCACTTTTGAGAACTTAGGAATCTGCTTGTAGCACTGAACCAACATATCCAAAACCAGCAGTATGGCACCTCTCCAGTTCAGCTTTCAGAAACTAATAGAAGTTACTGCTGTCTGTAAATGATGTCAGTACTTGCCTTTTATACAATAGTCCTAAGGTTAGAGCCCTTCTCTCAGGTTTGAGAAACTTTGTTCTAATCTCTTCAGTTTATCTTATAAGATGTGATAAAAACATTAGATAAACTGAAATATGTGAAAAAAATTTAAAGATAAATTAAAAAAAATATGATGTCAAATTCTTTAACTTTTATTTTTTGTTATAATCCTTGAAGTGATTTTGAGATCTTCTATGGAATGAAAAATAATTTGTCATGCACTGTCCCTCATTCTTGGCCTTTTAATCTTAAATGTTCCTCACCTTTCAAAAGTCTCACTTTATGACACACTTGCTCAGATTATAACTCTGATACCTGATAATCTATGTAATTTAGTTGACACTGTGTGCACGCTGATGTATCTTTACAGCCTTAGAAATCTCATTACGTATGCCAAATATATTATTATGCTTTGTCCTTTTAAACTCCGTATATAGTTATGAGTTAGCAATTAAATATTTATGTTGCCTAATTATAATAATGCTCCCATGAAATAAAGGAACTGAAGTATCACATATAAAAAAACAAATATTAAAATATTTTTCTGTATCTACTTTGGTTATAATAAATCTCTTGGTAGTCATCAAGTCTGAACTTGCTTGTTGGCATTTTGTTTCATGACAGAAATGGTAAGGATAATTATGTATATGGTTTTCTAGTGTCTCAGCTGTTGCAGAATTAAATGACTGAAAACTTATCTGGAAGATAGATTACTGTATTTATTTTTACTTACTATGCATTGTGTGGTGACTATAATGATAGAAATATTTAGAAAACTATTCTCCTGCTTTATACCTGGGTCTTCAGAGTGGCAGAAATGTCTCTTAGTCAGGTGCTTTGGTTGTCATATGACTCCATAATTTCTTACTTTCTGTTTATCAGCTTCAAGAATGCTGTACGTTTCCCTAGTGTATTTCAGTCTACAAGGAAATAAGTAAAGTGTAAACATCATAAGTTACATACATTTGACCAGATTTTGTACAAATGTTCAGTATATTGTATTTGCACACAATATTTGCAGTCTTCAGCAGCAGTTACAGCAGATAGCCCAGTGAGTACTTTGGGAATTAGTGGAGTCCAGGAATTGAGAACATAACCAGGTGGATAGATGATGGTAGAGCAGTGGATGTGGTTTATCTTGATTTCAGCAAAGCATTTGACAACATCTGCCACAGCATCCTCACAGCTAAACTGAGGAAGTGTGGTCTGGATGATGGGGTAGTGAGGTGGATTGTGAACTGGTTGAAAGGAAGAAGTTAGAGAGTGGTGGTCAATGGGGCAGAGTCTAGTTGGAGGCCTGTGTCTAGTGGAGTCTCTCAGGGGTCAGTACTGGGGCCAATACTATTCAATATATTCATTAACGACCTGGATGAGGGAACAGAGTGCACTGTCAGCAAGTTTGCTGATGACACAAAGCTGGGAGGAGTGGCTGACACTCCAGAGGGCTGTGCTGCCATCCAGAGAGACCTGGACAGGCTGGAGAGTTGGGTGGGGGGAAATTTAATGAAATCCAACAAGGGCAACTGCAGAGTCTTGCATCTGTGAAAGAACAACCCCATGTACCAGTACAGGTTGGGGACAGACCTGTTGGAGAGCAGCATAGGGGAAATGGACCTGGGGATCTTGGTGGACAGCAAGATGACCATGAGCCAGCACTGTGCCCTCATGGCCAGGAAGGCCAATGGCATCCTGGGGTGTATTAGAAGGGATGTGGTTAGTAGGTCAAGAGAGGTTCTCCTCCCCCTCTACTCTGCCCTGATGAGGCCACATCTGGAATATTGTGTCCAGTACTGGGCCCCTCAGTTCAAGAAGGACAGGGAACTGCTTGAGAGAGTCCAGCACAGAGCCACCAAGATGATTAAGGGAGTGGAGCATCTCCCTTATGAAGAAAGGCTGAGAGAGCTGGGCCTCTTTAGTTTGGAGAAGAGGAGGCTGAGGGGGGACCTCATTAATGTTTATAAATATGTAAAGGGCGAATGTCAGGAGAATGGAGCCAGGCTCTTCTCAGTCATGTCCAACGGTAGGACAAGGGGCAGTGGGTGCAAGCTGGAGCATAGGAGGTTCTGCTTAAACTTGAGAGGAAACTTTATAGTAAGGATGACAGAGCACTGGAACAGGCTGCCCAGGGAGGTTGTGGAGTCTCCTTCTCTCCAGGCATTCAAAACCTGTCTGAAAGCATTCTTGTGTGACCTACTGTAGGCGATCCTGCTCTGGCAGGGGGGTTGGACTAGGTGATCTTTTAAGGTCCCTTTCAATCCCTAATGTTCTATGATTCTGTAATTTCTTTAGTTGAAAATCTCCCAATGTTACATGATTCACAGTAAAGGTTTCTTATAGGAACTGCCGAACTCTGCTTTTCTTTTATCTTTGAATAATTATACTGGAAGTCACCAGATAGCTTTACTAGACATAGTCTAACAGTATTGGCTACAACAAACATGCAGTTACAGCTCAGGAGACCTTAGAGTATGTGATATAAGACAAATTCTTCATTCTGCCTCTGAGCTTATTGTAGTATGCAGTCTAAAATAATTTACAGATCTCTGATAATCTCTTTCATTCTATCAAACTACAAACACACAGTTCCTACATCTCTAGTCCATGTGCTATGCCACTACAAGAGAGTAAATCACAGTAATTTAAACAGTCTTATTGTTATTTTAGAATATTATCTGTGAGAATGGAATGAAACTATGAGATTAACTAACACAAGGAAAATAACACATACTTTAGTGCCCCAAGGTGGAAACTTTTTCAGGAACTGAGAGTTACTTGTACGAAGCTGGATGTAATATTATTTTGAAATCTCAGATCCAGGTCATTTTGGACAGCATCTGTCTAAAAATGATTAAGTTATGTTTATTTATGAGCATAACTGAACTTCCAAGCTTTTTTTCAGTGTATTTCTTTTTACAGATGTCACTCTGTCATCAAGATTTTTGTTTCAGAAGCATAAATCATGCAAATTCTAACTCCAGAGGTCAGCTTTAATCCGTAGTGAGTGTGACTTTCTAGAATGGTTTTAAAGATTCCTGATAAAAATGTTTGTATTTTATGAATTGTGAGAATGTGATCCTACTATAAACAAAACATTAAACTAAGTGGATGTCAAAACCTAAAGATAAGGCATTGTTTGAAGTGTGGTACAGATATCAAATTGCAGCTAGTGCTTTGCTATTGTCAGTAGGAAAAAATATCATAGAATTCAAAACCATGCAATTTGGAATCAAATATTGTCGTCTGTCCTTATGCAATGTGGATGTTGTAACAGAGAACTCCAGAAATTGTGGTGATTGAAGTGTATGGCTTTTCATGCTCTGCAAGTGCTGGAGCAAGTAATTGTGGATAACTCAAAGTTATACCCTGTGTAAAGTTGCTATCATATACTTAAATTACTTGGTAGTCATGTAACTGCATGGTGATTTTGAATACTCACAGTTGCAGATTTTTTGAAGTCCTAGATAAAAAAATGGGACTTACAACTGACCTAATCTTGTTAGTGACATTTATTACAAATACTAATAACTTAGAGAGAAAAAAACAACAGCAAAATGCAAAAGGAAATAATGTGCTTGAGAAGCTCAGACTGAGCATTAAATACAGTTTAATATTTGGTGACAGACCGGAGCCATGGATCTTTAAAGCCATCACATGTGTCAGTAAAGTATTTTGCAGCAGGAAGGACTGCTGTGCCCACATCCAGAGCCATCAGAGTCCTGTGATGAGCACAGTGAGTAGCACAGAACTGAGCACGGCTGGTATGTGAGGCTGAAAGAGAGGTCTCTGCTGCAGGATATTGCAGAAGATGAGATTTTTTTCTCCTTACCAAGGCCCTCAGGGTGGTTAAGGTGCTATTCTGAAAGGCTGGAAGAGAGGCTTTGAATGTATTTAGGCTGAGCTCGATTTTCTGTGAAGAACACTGTAGCTGCTGTGTTTTGTGCTGATCAGGCTCTGCCTGGCAAAATTAAAGACTCTCCCTCTCAGACTGGATCCCTCGGGAGATACAGACTGGGCAACTGCTGGCTGTGAATAGTGTCTTTCAGTCCTCAGCTCTAGATGGAAACCAAGTTTGGCTTTCCTGTGTGGTAGCAGTTGTGGACTTGCCTGAAGTACAATTCAGATGGCAAAAAAACATGTGATGACAAGCTTGGCAGAGTTTGAGGACTGCACTTTTTGGTTTAAGGTCTGGAATCTTACAATAACATATCTGGAGATGTGTTATTGGAAATCATATCCCAAGGACAGATAGAGTAACTGTGATGTGAGGCAGCTGGAAGCAAGCTTCAGTGTTGGTGAAATGATTATTTTTTTTTAAATGTCATTTTGCACTGAGGTAAGCACTGAAAAAAGTTTACTCTTCAGTAAGTTCTGAAGGCAGAATGGGGTCCTCTGTCTTTCACTCTGGTGACCTGGGAATTATAGTATTATGCTTTCAAATGTTAAATATGCCTTGCTCTGGTGAGTTGAACCCAGCCAGCAGCTAAGCCCCCACACAATCACTTGCTCACTTCCCCCAGCGAGTTAGGGGAGAGAATTGGAAGGCGCAAACAAGACATACTCATGAGTCAAGACTAAGTTTAATAAATGAAGGAATCCTTAAAGTGATGCAAAAGCAATCACTCTTCACCTCCCACTGGTAGACCGATTTATTACTTGTTGTATGAGAGAAATGTCAACCAGAAAAAACCCTCCAGGTGGTAACCTCACTGTGCTCATGGGTCCTGACAGAACTGAGCCAATGGTTGAGTACCAAGCTGCTTGGTACTTACAAGATGGAGGTGATTCTGAACTGCCCATCAGCAAAACTGTAAACACTGGTGGAAATTTCACGCTGAATTATTAAATGCCTATGGGGATGGGATGCCTTTGGGTTTAAGAAACAACTGAGATAGTGGAGGACTGCAGTTTCAGTTTCAAGAGTGACTTCAGTGAGATTTAGACTCTCAAATATTTTTCTTGCTTTGTCCCCGATTCCCTAACCCCATTATACACTATATCTGTCTGTGAAAAATGCAACTATTTAATGAATAGCTGTTATGCTGTAAGAAGGGAATTGAAAATACTAAATTATTCACTGAAGAATTTTAGAGCCTTACTAATTCTGAGGTTAAAATCCATTTCTGATCAGGCATGTTATTAAGTGTCTATTGTGGAGTACTGATAAGGTACAAAAGATTACCTTTTAAATTACTGCATTTTAACCTATGAATACGGTTAACACCTTGGGACTTCTTCACTTTCTGTGAGAAAGAAAAAGCCTGCCAATGAAATGATTGGTATTATGAGCTAAATTGTGCAGAATTAACACTTTGAATTTAATGAGGATACATATATAAAAAAGAGTGTTTAAGTCATTTCTTGCAGTGTGATTCAAGCTGACACAATGCTATTGTACTCCTGGAAGCTTTTCTGTTTCCCCTTTTTCCGTGAAAAGGCTGATGACCATGGCTTGCGTTTTTGGCCATTTGCCACACACTCTGATCAAGCAGGAGAATGTTCTCTGCTCCTAATGAAGCCAGCAGAGTAGTAGTTAGCCTCCTTTATGCTACACAAAGTAGGTGTTAAGGCTGCATAAGTTATTAGCTGCTTCCTAGGGAAAGTAAGTTTCTTCCAATCTCAGATCCAATCTCAGCTATTTTTAAAAAAATCCTGATTTCAAGAGTATAGGAACTATAAAGCTGTCCATGCTTCATATGGAAATTAATCTTGATTCTTATTTGAGACTGTTGTAAGTACAGGTTATATTGTGTTATATACACAAAAGAGGCCTGAATTTTGAATTTTAGCACTTTAATGATAAAGAGTGAATAAAAGTATTTTTCCAGTTTATGGGATTATTTTTTTTTTAACAAAATCATGGTTTCAATCCTAACTAGTTCATAGGTCATTTCTACCAATCCATTCACATAAACTGAAAATTCTGACAATCTTCTCAGGGGAATGTGATGACATACGGTTTCAAAATAAAATGTCCCTCAAAATCCCACAGCTGCTTAGCTAAATTTGAACTTTGCACAAATTAAAACAGAAAACAAATCAATCTGATCAGCTGCTTGTCAGTTTCCAGTTTGGAATGTCTAGGGTGTGGTGGAGGATATGACTGGACTCAATGGAGACGAAATTCAGAAATCCCAAGGCCATACCTTTGAGACTGCAACAGAAAATTCACTTGTAATGGCTGAAGAGAAGTATATCTGGTTCAATTAAACACCATTTTCTGGTGAAACTCTTGTTTCATTTGCAGTTTCATCATATATATATATATATATATATGTATATATATATATATATATATTAACCCTAAATGTATCACATATGCATGTTTAATAATGACCTTACAAAATTGTACAAGAATTCTTAAAACACTACCCCCACCCCCTAAATAAAAGAAGAAAACATAGGCAAATGGTAAAGGATGTTTGGGATGTTTGTGTTTCTTGCATGACTATATAGTAAAAAAGTTATTACAATGACCTTTAGTACAGTAGGTAGAGAGATAAGGAGTATCTGTGTTCACCAGCATTGTGGGTTGATCACCCAGCAGCTGAGCATGCACAGAGCCCTTTGCTCCTCCCTAGCCCACCTCCCCAACAGGACAGCAGAGAGAATAGGAATGGCAAAAGTGACAAAACCTGCAGGTCGAGGAAAGGACATTTTAAGTGGAGGAAAGCAGAAAATTACCAAATAGCGCAAAGATAACTCACCACCTTCCATAAAACGAGCAATGCTCTGCCAGTCTTTGAGCAATGGCCACCCTGGAAGCCCAATCCCCCATCCCCTTCTTCCTTTACCCCACTTGAGCATGATGTTATTTTTGAGCATGATGTTACAGGGTATGGAATATCACTTTGGCCAAATCTGGTGAGGTGTCCCAGATGTGTCCCCTTCCAACTTCTTGCCCACCTCAGTCAACTTGCTTATGAAAATTTTCACATATATAAAGATGATCCTTTGGAGCTGTTATTACATTTATTTCACTCTCTTTCTGAGACTAAATACAATTTAATTAAAATATGCTGGGTTTTGGCTCTCCAAAATGAAAAGCAGAAATTTGGCAATATGCTCTGAAAGGGTATTGATTGATTTCTGCTTGCACTAGGGTTTCTTTGCAACTTAATCTTGTGTCTTCGTCAGTTGTATCTATTCTTTCTAACTGTTCTCAGAAAAAAACATTTTGACCTTTTATATCTGTCAACATTTTTGTTTATAGATTTTGAATAATGGGTTCTGAAGAAAGTTGTTTTTCTGAAAATCTTTCTCCAAATGACTCTTGAGACATCAACAAAAACATCCAATCTGTTACCTAAAATTTTTATTCTTGTAAGAATGTAAGGAAAAATGTTCTTACTATTTTATATATGTATTAGGTCTATTTATGCTCATTGCTATATTGTGCATACTTATTTTTACACTACTTTAATGATAATTATTTCTTATCAACAGTAAGCTCCTATTTCCAATTACCATATAAATGCTTAGATAGCAGAGCACCACACTAGATCTCAGCCCAGAGCTTGTCATGGGTGCTGATCCTTATACAAATATAGCAGAGTGATAAGAGCAAAGGCTGTAGAAGTAGGTATTTAAGGTGCATATTAAGGATGCCTTACCTGATAAAAAGGATTCTCAGTTTACTGCCTGGCAAGCTATTGGCACTCTCCTAGAACTGCATATTCAAATGTCCTTGTCTTAGCAGCCTATAGAGATGCAATTGTGAGGTAGATAAGTTAAAAATGCATGTGACAAATGTCTACTTGTCATTTCCTAGATTCCACATCAAAAGCAAAACAATAAATTAGTGTTTTTTCCATTTTTTTCTCAGGTAGATTTTAATGGCTGGGTCTTGCTGATGGTGCAGCTCTGTAAAGGTTCTAAGTACAGAAGGGAAGAGTAATGAATCCAAGTACTCATTGTATTATAGCTATTGTAAAATACCTTCTGCCAGTTAGGTCACTGGAGATAGTTAATATAGTTAGTATCACTAAAATTCAGTTTGATAAATATATTCCTGCAACTTCTCCTAAAATATTGCTGCTTTTAAAACAAGCTGCAAAGTTATTCATCCCTCTGTCTGTATTTCATTCAGCAGATTATAACAGAAGTTTTGACCAATGCTTGCTCTGTATATTTTAATTTTCATTTTGAAAGATTAGCTGTCACACTGTAATTTTTAATTGTGGATACTGTCTATAAGTTTGTGTGTTTTGACGGCTATTAGAAGGTGGCCTGGTTTTCTGAGGTGACCTGGCTGTCTCCAGAACTGACCGTTGTGTATGGCATATGTTGTGAAGGCACTGGGAGGTGAATTTTCTTCAGCAGTATATTTTGTGGATTATACCCTGTTATAGTGTGCCAATTTAGTTTAGTTTTTAGGCTACAGTGCTTGGTAGTCTGTGTTGTTCTAAAGAAGATACTGGCTTTTATTAGGGAATTAAAGAATTAAAATCTGAATCTGCATTAGCTGTTCTATTTATAGGCTGAATTTAAGAAACACTGATGGTTTTGAGGTATGATGGAGACCTGTGACTACGCAAAGAACATAGCTAAATTAACTTTACACCGAAGGTGAAACGATAAACTGGATGCTGCTCTGTTACTCTGTTGTAGAGTAGCATTAGGTTTGACCTGCACCTCATTTTGCTTTGGAGTGTTGCTAACAGCCAGGGCTCTCTGCAGTAGATAAAGAAACTTGTTTCCTATTTTTGAGGGAAAGAACTCTGAATACACTAACACAAATGACAAAGCAGCTGGAATAACAACCACAAAATGCTCATCTTCTTAATGAAAAATGAATTTGCTGTTTAAGCTCTCTCACTGCTTCTGAATTTAACCTTCTGCAGGACAAAAAATATCATTGCTCAGTTCAGACTTTCCCCACAATGCTTTGCAGGAGAATTAGTCTCTTAAATGGTTTGATTGCTTACAGAGTGCCTCAGTTGCTGCTGATATGTATATTGTTGTTTTCTAAAGATGGAGCACATCCACTGGCACTAGCAGGGCTCTCAGCTATCATTACACCTGAACCAGCACCACTACTGTCTCTCTGGCCCTGCGTCACCATTGTTAAATTCTGTACTTTGCTCTGGTATGATGAGGAATGGCATGTATTAGATTAGAATTACCCAGACATATTTAGTAAACTTTGTAACTAGCTGAAAGCAAAACAACTTTATTTCCCCGATTAGCCCCAGATCACAGCTACTAACTGTGGAGATCTTTGCCCCATGGTACCAGAAAGAGCAGGAGCCTGAAGAGCACCTCTTGTTTTGTATTCTACAAGGAATCTAAAATTCTCATGTTCAGTTTGAATGTGAATTTTATATACATGCAAATTATATTATGACATTTCTTTTTCTGCTGTTACAGTATTTTTTTCAGCATATCCTCTGCTGCCAGTCACATCTTAGTCTGTTCCTTATGTCTTTAGCTATTTGAATTTCCATTATTTTTTTTTTTTATTAAGAGTATATTTAGAACATTTAATTTCAGTGGTTTCTTTTTTGCTACCTTGTAGATTGGCATGTTATTACTAGTTATGGCATGTTATTACCAGTTATCCAGACAATACAGTGGCATGACTTAATCTACAAATGGCTTTGGGAGATGCTCTGCAGGTAAGCTGGTGGGCTGATAAATATACATCATTGTTGTTAAGCGATTGTTTAAAGCTTTTTGAAAGATGTTATAGCAGTAATGGAACAAAATAAAGGATACTGTATGAAAAACTAGCAAAGAGATCACCAGCCTGAACAGACAAAGATTTAAAAGTATAAACTATATCAGCTCTGCATTGTAGCTGAAATTGTCTTTCATAAGCAAATCTCTGCCTATACCTGTTACCTGTCTTTTCTGGCTGACTGGATGCTAGGGAAATGGTTACTACATGTGAGCAGAAAGCATAAGATTGTGACTGAGAAATGTAAGCCAATAAAACAATGATCAATTTGTCAAGGTCATCTGACCTTCTGTCCCCTTGAGTTTCTTTGTAATTAGCCCCAGTGCTGTGCTTAAGTAATTATCTGTTTCAATCATCCACAGGGATTCTTCCCTACCTTTCATTAATTCAGAGGGCCATGCATAAGACTTTTGATCATATGTGTAATTGTCCAGCATAATTGTCTGGGGACTTTGTGTGTTTTATCATAGAGGAAAAATGCTGAGATCTAAGTATAGACCTGTGGAAGGGAAAGGATATGGCCATCAACTTCACTGTTCATACTCTCAATTGAGAAATGCACAGTTTCATCCCTCCTTCTGCAAGAGATGTCTCCCAGGGATGGCTCTGATTTCACTGCAGCACAATGGAGGCTGCCTAGTGTCTACCTTGCCATGGACCAGCAGTGATCAAGACCACCCTGCTTCCATTTTCATCTTGAGATTTGTAACCCTATTTCACTATTCCAGCAATGTGAATTAGTAGGCAGTTTTATCACATAATGTTTTGGGTTGGAAGGGACCTTTAAAAGGTCATCTAGCCCAACCCCTCTGCAGTGAGCAGGAACAACTACATCAGGCTGCTCAGAGCCCTGTCCAACCTGACCTTGAACATTTCCAAAGATGGGGCTTCTACCACTTCTTTGGGCAACCTGTTCCAGTGTTTCACCACCCTCATTGTAAATTTCTTCCTTATATCTAGTCTAAATCTACCCTCTGTTAGTTTAAAACCATTACCCCTTGTCCTATTGCTACAGGCCCTGCTAAAACGTTTGTGCCCATCTTTCTTGTTGGCCCCCTTCAAGTATTGAAAGGCTGCAGTAAGATTTTCCCAGAGCCTTCTCTTCTCCAGGCTGAACAACCCAAACTCTCTCAGACTTTCTTCATAGGAGAGGTGTTCCAGCCCTTTCACCATTTCTGTGGTCCTTCTCTGGACCTGCTCCAAGTCTTTCTTGTACTGAGGACTCCAGAGCTGGATGCAGTACTCCAGGTTGGAGTCTCACCAGACTGGGGTAGAGGGGCAGAATCATCTCCCTCGACCTGCTAGCCACATTTCCTGGTTGCTTCCTCCTATACCAAATAATTTGCGTAAGTATTGGCTAACTTTTAAGGTCTGTTTTGCTAGTAAAGGAAGAAAGTAGAACCTGAAAGCAGAATAGGAATATTGGTCTACTGAACAGTAAAAATACACACGATTTGGCATTAAGTACTACTCCACTTCCTCTATGTCCTCACAGAAAAAAAAAAAAAGAAAAACCGGCACTTAATATATTACATTTTTGGTTATATTAATCTCTAAATGTAGTGTAAAAATGAGGTGGGGAGTTAATCTGCATTGTGAATGAGTCTTTTTAATCTTCATCTTAGTCTGAATATTGTAATGACTTCACTCTGCAGCACTCTACTGCTTCTACTGTAAGGTTTCATTAGTGGGTTTTTTTAAGAATCTGAGAGACAAGGCCATATTAGATTTCAGAAATTGAATTTGGATGAACCCAGATTTTAGAAAGCTGGGTATTTAATGCAATTTTCAAACTGCCTGTGTGACTGTGAGCCAAAGACATTGTGTTTTGTGGACACTAAACAGAAATTTGAAAAGGAATTTGTAGCCAAATCACTCAATCCACCTCCATAATCTAAGAAATGACATGTGCAACTTGTTAAGATCGAAAATGTAAGCAGACAAACATTGGAAAATGACAGGAGAAAATTCATTTATACAAACTTCTTGTGATCTAGTTGCTAAGATGGGCCAAATAATGCAATTTTGCAATGTCTTTGCAAAAGCTACTGAATTTTGCGATATTTTCTCCTACTAGACATAGGTTTTAGGATTTCATCTCTAGGATACTTTAAAAATGCTAGAGTTCAGTGCTTGGCATCAACAGAGAGACCATTGACGAGGGTCTCCATAGACCCTAGACAGGCCATTGGCAAGGGCCTCTTTGATCTCTGCAAGCCTGGGCTGGAACATTCATATGATGGAGTGGACATGTTCTGGTTACATGCAGAGGAGCTGGAGAATACTGTGTAGGAATAAAATCAGAGGGCTTTTAATTTTAAGAAGTCTGTGCTGTGCACTTGTGACTATAAACCTTCTTATAAGTTGCTGCTGTCTTATAAGGAGGCAGAAAGGCACAAATATATCTCCATTCCCTGCTTGCAAAATGCCTGGTTTTTTTTTGTCCACTGAGTAGATGGCTAATATCTTCATAACAAAGAAGTTAGAAGTTTATTTTATTCAGAGTCTAATTTTAACCAAGTTTCTGAATGTACTAAGGTTTGTACTGTCAGATTGTCTTCCTGTTATTTTTCTGGTACTCAACAGGATAGAAGAAAGAGGCCCAGTGAAAGTATGGATGCAAAAAGAAGAGTTCAAAGTCGAGTATTTCAGTCTGAAGAGTAAAAAGTTGCCAGAGCTATAGAAACTGCAAACCCAATCTCAAAGTGGAAATAGACAGACATTGTGATGCAAGCACTCTACCTGACTGTGTATAAACTGAGCATTTTTTGTGCTACGCTGCACTACACTGTTCTATTGTCTTGCTGCCTCCTTATCTGGCAAGTAGTTATCTTCTGACTTTCTCTGAAGATTTTTTTTTAAATGCTTACTCTCCTTGATATAACTTTCTTGCTGTTCTTCTCCTCTCTGTGCTTCCCAACCACTGCCCCCAGCCTCTTTCAGGATGTATCAAGTTTGGCACTGTTCCAGCTGCTCTGCTTAAAGGAGAATGGCTATTTCTGAAAACTCATTTGCTCTGAGGGGTGGGGTTTGCCAAAGTGCCTGTTCAGCTTAAGGAACAAATAGTTGGTTTGCTGCCAGTCCCAAATGCATACTTAAGCAGTTGTCCCAGATAAAGCCAGGATATTGAGAAATTTCATGATGAGTTGAAAGCTCTGTATTTCCTCTTTTTATTACGTCTTCAATATCCTAATGATCTCAAGTTATAATTCAGTTAGCAACATAGAGCCTTAGATGGTTATGAGGATAGTATTTGATATAAGAGACTTATTACAGCCCTGTGAAAACAAAAGGGCAATTATTCTTTTTCTCCTTGAGCATGCTCTTTGCCTCATGAGTGAATTAGTGATAAATAAATAATCATGGAATTTTCCTTGAATGGAATTATCTAAATGTCTCTAGGCATTATCATGAATTATCAGAACCTTAAGTTACCAGCTCTGTGAATAATAGAAGCAGGCAAATAAAATGCTATCACTACACATAACACAGAAAAAAATTCCTTACTGATAATGATTACAAGTGACAGTTTCTTTAAAGCAGTGCATAAGCTGGGGTTTGTACTTGTAGTAGTGCCACATCTCATTATGCAAAGTGATTGTGGCAAGAGAAAGCAAACCAAACAAAAATAGCATTCATATGAGGAGCACTCAGTTAAATAGAAATGTTTAACTTCAGCTCAGGAGTGCTTTGAGACAAAGACCACCAATAGTTAGGTGTCTGATACAAATAAAATTTGTCTGAAAAGCTTACCCTACATGAGCATACAAGTAGCACACACTTTTAGCCCCTATAGCTTAAGAAATGGCAGCAGAAATATTAGGTCAAGAACTATATAGTCTCTCAAATAGCCAAAGTTATTTATAGTCTTTCAAAATAACCAAACAGGAAAAATCAATTCAAATCTGAAAAATGAATAAAAGAAACTCTACTGTGCAGCTTAGTAATATTCTGAAACCCAGCATCTAACCAGAGATAGTAAAAATTTGAACGTCTTTCAATGAAAATGTTTAGACATAACCTTCTTTGCCTTTCAGTGCTCGTAGTCTCATGTAATGTGACCAAGAATGCTCAATGCTAGCTCTGAAATCAGAATTATGCTTCCTGTGTGCTCTAGCCAGTGCAATGGGTTTGTTCTTGCTTACTTTCCATTTGACCTCAAGACTATCTGGCAGCACTCCAGTTTGACTTCAGGAAAAGTAATCCACCTGTTGACCTTACCTGATATGTGGCACTTGTGATTTCAGCTATTCTTCTTGCATATTGCCTGGACCTTGTGTTATCATTTACTGGAAGAAAAGATTGTGTCCTTCAGATGATCATGCAAAAGATAAATCTTTTCCTACTTTTTTTTTCTCAAAGAAAGATGATGATGGATAATTAGTGCTGTCACAGACCAAAACAGAAAGGAGGGAAGCATGTCTTGCTTGGGTCTCCATGTGAAGGCCCTCAGAAACACCCACTAAGCACCACTGGTTGTAGAGGGAATATGGAGGTTCAAGGTTTTACACAATGCCCTTTGTCCAGAGGCAAGGATTTTTGCCTCCATTCATCCATACCAAATATATTTTGATCATTGAAGTAAAAGTGCACTTTAAGAGAATACACTATGCTATTTTAATGTATATTGTGTTCCATGCATCAATTAAAAATACGCTTTCATCTGCTGCAGATAGACTAGGAAATTCTGAAATGTGTCCACACAACAAAATTCCTCATCACGCTGTGGATTCCAAGATCCAACATTTATCCAATGTTTATCTGAAGAGCAAGCAGGCAGACTTTGAGATCCACCTTACTTTTAAAAAATGTTTTGGTATCATCCCAGGTGGTCATCAGCAAGAATTGGTGTTTACCATGAAATTAATTAGTTTGTCAAGCTAGGCTGTTGACAAAAAGTAAGAAATAAATGAGTCTCACCATCTGCAAATATGGCAGTTACTCATCTCCTAGTACATGGCATTCTTTGTTTGAGGTTTTCTAATTATCCTTCAACACCATAAGGGAGGAATGCACTAGAACAACTAGCCTTATGATTCTTGGAGTTCCTTTGTTTTGTGAGTATGTGTGTATACATATTTGAAGTGAATCTATGCAAAGGAAATTGCTACTTCTTTGATAAATATATTAGTGATCCTGCAGAGATACTTGTCAGCAATGCCAGAGAGTATTCTGAAACCTTGATATTAACAGAAATTGGGTCTACTTCATAAATGTCTGCTTTATAGTAGGTAAACTTCATAGTGCTTTACATACAGAAAATGTTGTAGTTCTGTCTTAGTATATATTTTCTTTCATTGTTCACTATCCACAGATAAAAGTGGTTGCTAGAAATGTCTTTGGAATGTTTTTCATCTACTTTTGAAATTATTGCATAGATCTGAAAGAAGACATATAAGATATGTTAATATAGTGGAAATTAAATATGTTAATGATTTTTTTTCCTAAGTAAATCTGTATAGCTTCAATGCATTGAATATTCTGTATAACACAAATAATTGATTTTCATCAAAACATGAGGTGTGTTAAGACCATCAAATTGTTAAAAGAGGCCCTCAAGCAAACAGGATCCCTTCCATTCCAGACCCCCAGTTTCATGCTGAGGGTCAAACCTGAGGCTATCAGACTTAGGATCTCACAAGTATAACTTAAACAGTCCTACACAGATGGCTCTCAGCATCTTGCAGGTTAAGGAGCAGTTTGCAATTAATAGCCAAAGTTGACAAATTTGGCATACCGCTGTTGGAATCTTTGCAAATAGTTATTAAATGTTTAATTATCAAGTATTCTGTGCACATGATTAATTTGCCTTCCTATAATTTTGTGTTATTGTAACTGTACCATAGTTAATACATAAAGTATGTCTAATTAAAGAAATAGTCATTAGGTTTTCTAACTGATCCTTTTTAAAGGCACAATTGTTCTTTCTGATATTAAATATACTTTATATGTTTGTATATCAAGTACATATGAATATTGTTAATTGGAAAAGAGGAGACACTATGTAATAAGATGTGAAACTATGAAATAAGTCTTCTCGTGTATTTTGAAAGAAATGTTAAAATTTAGTAGAATCCCACAATAAAATAGCTGTGTGTTTTTTTCAAATACAATGTAGCTATGTAAAAATGTAAAAAAGACAAATTTCATGAAAAATAAATGAAGATAATTCCCTTTTTAGTTTCCATAATGCAACTTCATGCAATAACTAGTGTTGCCTCCTGTGCACAGTGTGAGCAAATGACTGTGACCAAGAGCTATCAATACGGGCTGGCAGATTGTGATTTACAGTAATTTATGGACCAGTTCTCCTTAAGTTTAACTTTTTAGGATGCTCAAATATCCCTTCAGCTACCCATCAAGTGTGCAAGTTCTGTAAAATCATAGAATCATAGAATGGTTAGGGTTGGAAGAGACCTTAGAGATCCTGTCTAAATCCAACCACTCTGCCATGAGCAGGGACACTTTCCACAGATCAGGTTGCTCAAAGCCCCATCCAACCTGGCCTTGAACACTTCCAGGGAGGGGGCATCCACAATTTCTCTGGGCAACCTGTGCCAGTGTCTGACCACCCTCACAGGAAAGAATTTCTTCCTAATATCTAATCTAAACCTACCCTCTTCCAATTTAAAGCCATTTCCCCTTGTTCTATCACTACCTGCCTTTGTAAAAAGTCCCTCCCCAGGCCCCAATTAATTGTATATTAACATTGTATGTAATTACAACGTATATTATTCAGGAGTGATACAGATTCTCTGTCAAAACTGTTTTTTTCCATCTTCGGTGAGGTGGGGATACTGTAAAGATATTGTGAGCTGGGGTATTTGTTTCAACAAGTTTTTTGACTCAAATCTTCTATCTGTAAACCAAAAATATTTTGAACAGAAATGTAGTTTTTGTTCCCACACAACCTTTTGTCTTTGTTCTTCCTGAAGAAATGGAAAATTTTTATTGAGAAGAGCATAGTTCATGTAGTAACTAAGATTTGTAAAGCTAGAATTACTAAAATAATTCTGCAAGACTTTATTTTTAATTTGGAATCTTCATATTTCCAATGGAAAACTTTGGCTTAGGGTTTTCAATTAAATGTCAAAATTTCATATTTGAAGTTTAATTGAACAAAACATTCAAGTTGAATGCAACTTTAAAAATCTTTTAGCATTTATAGCGTAATGTTTACATGTTATCGTAGAGTATAATATCTACTAGTCTGCAAAGCTTTAAAATGTACAGTTTACATTCAATTCTAGCAGTGTGTTTTTGCAGTGCATAGATTTTGACAGATGAAGGCTAAAGTAACTCAAGTTTTGCTCAATATCAGGGAATTTAGTGTTTAGGTTTAAGCATAGGATGAATTTCTGTCTGTGGAAATGAATATTTGGTTTTAAAGTACAAGTAGCATTTATTAGTGCCGAAAGTGAAACAGTGAAAAAACTAGCTGTTGTAGTGGACTCGCTAGTCAGTGCATGGGTTTCTCTCTTCTTCACAGGAGAATTCTTTACATCAAAATTTCTTAACATTCAACACCTATTTGTTGAATATACACTAAAATTGAATGCAAAGTGGGCGACAGTCACAATTTGTTTCTTATGAGTAACAAGAAGGGAAATGTGCTGGAGAAATCCTGTACTGGTTGCTTTTGAATTCCTCATTGCAATCTTCTTGACTCAAATACCTTCCTCTACCAGAAGGAGCCATTCATTCCACCCTTAGTCAGCAATATAGTACACTTTTATCCTTTCCTCCTCAGAAATGAGGTATGTGAGTCCAGTTAGGCTGACAAGAATATTTTTCTTTTAGGAGTAATGTCAGTAGAGCAGAGCAAGAACTTACCTCTCCTACTTACTGTTGGGGAGGAGTCTCTGTCTTTGGGATAGTAGTAGAGAGCAGAGGGATGAAGGTGGGAACCTCATGGTGTTCATGCCTACATCTGCCTCTCCCAGACTCCACCTGCAACCTGGTGCATATTGCCAAAATAAATTTTGCTGCCTTCTACCATCTAGAGATACAAAAGAATAGAAAAGAAACCTGTAACGAAGAAGGATGGGAAAAAGCATCTCCAACTCCCCCTTTTTGCTTTCCTCTCAATACATGAGGAATAATGTTGATCTTTGAGCAAAAAGAAGATGTTAGAAATAACAGAGATGGCTTAGTGTTTATGTCATTTCTTGTTCCTTGGAACCATGTGTTGTCTTTACTGGTACCTTAATGTATAGCTCCAAATCACACAAGTGAATTGTTATTCAGATTCTCAGTAGTTTTACAAATCTTTTACGAAGACTTTCCTAAGTGAAGGCTTGGTGTAGCTAACTGTGGCTGGCTAGATGAAATACTTCCTCATGTGAGTATGTTTATGCACTTAAGTCAAATTAATAATACAGTTTCGATATTTGAAGAGAGTCTGATTCTAAAGATGAAGAGAGAAAAATACTTGGAATAGGTTTACTTTGTTCCATACATAAGTGTGAGGTTTTAAGGCTAGGAGTAGGGTTCTGTTTTTTTGGTTTGGGTCTTTTTGTATTTTAAATTTCTTACTAAATATATTGAAAAAAGAAAATGAACCGTCATGAAAAAAATGTATATTATGGTTAAACAGATTTGAAATAAAGCTGATTAAGTTATACTCAAAACTTGCAAATTTTTCCCATTAGAACTTTGTTGAAACCAGTGCATAACAGAGAAAATTTGTTTCTTGAATACAGATCAGAATTTAGATTCCAAATGAACAGATTTAGAACTTTTCTAATACACAGGGTTTTTTTTTTTTCTATTGTATTTAAAGCACAGCTTTCTGTAAAATTATTAGTCTCCAGAGGAATACCATAATGAATAAAACCGTTAATAGTTATTTCTAATTCCAGTATTTCTTTACAATTGTTCCCATCTGGAAAAATTAAGGAACTAATTTGCAAGTAAAACTTGCCTGTATTATCTTATGTTGATGATTCACTACTTCTAAGTGAATTAGATTTTTTGCACTTTTTTCATTGCAGAAGGGTCCATGACTGTATTCAGTTTTCAGGTAGAGATGATCATTAAATATCAGAGTGTACAAGTTGAGAGAATCCTGAATAGTCCTATCTTGCTCAGCATGCAAGGTACATCTTTAATAATTCTGCAACTATCTTCAGTGCCGACAGAAGCATTTTCAGTGCTGAGAACATCAAGAATTTCTTGGTGCTTCAGGAAATTAATGCAGTTATCAGAAAAGAATTGCAAACTGAAATTCTGTATCACAAGTAATGAAAACTTTTCTGCTAATAATAATGCAGAAACCATGCAGTTCTGCAAAGAACATGCTTAGTGCAAGACATGCAGGTCTTATTGCTTAAAATAAAACTACCTCTTCAGATTACAAAATCTGGATTAAGAAATTTAATTTTGAAAGGATTTTTGTTTGGTTGGATTTTTTAAAGAAAAAATATCCTTTAGCTGTTTTTGTAAAATATCTTTTACACTAAGTGAATTACTGTATTAAGCTAGGAACTGCTAATAGTTTCTGTAATGAACAAGTTTAATTTTCTCTTGAACTATAGATTCCTCTTTTCAGATTATGAAGTTTATTATTACATGAATGGCAACCTGTGCCAGTGCTTAGTGACACAGTGAAAAAATGTATTGCTGCTGGCCAGATTAGACTATAATACAAAAGAAATCAGGGGATATACGTGTATGTTGCAAAATTAAATACCCAAGTTATCCATATTATTGAATGGAAGTTAGCCATAGCAATATTGAGATCAGCTTGGGTTGTTAAGTTGCATTTCAGCTTTTTCCTTTTGTTCCTTTAATCCTCCTTTAATTTTTTCTTGAGATTTTCCATCTATTTTAGATCTTAAGCATTTGGGAACCTGGACTGTCCTTCACTGCAGTCTGTATTCTCTTACGACAGAAATGCCTTGTCCCACTAAGGCTTTTCAGTAGCACTGTAACACGTGGTTTTTAGTGTCAGGCAGCATATTTGAGGATGTTCCAGCACTAAGATGGCTGCTTGAGCTTTCATATTTTGTGTGCTTATCTAAACTGATCTTCTATCCCTTTGAAGTATGCACATTCCTAATATTAGTCCAAATTATGAATGATGTTGGTGTCAAGAATTACTGGTAAGAGTGTATTAAATAATGTGAACTCTTACTAAGCTTCTTAACTGAAGGAAGGCTGAAGAATCCTTTTCATACTGGCTTTTCATACCTCTCCATTAGAATTTTGTCATGGAAATACAGAAAGGAATGAGAGAGTCTCTCTACATCATCAGCAAATACTGGAAAGTACAGGATGACTTCTTGCTCTTGATTCTAAAGAGAGCTTCAAATGCAGTCCTATTCTGGAGAAAAAAAGTGACCAAAATCATTCTGGGCAGTAAGCATTCCAGTTATATTGGTCACTTGCCTGCAGGTAAAAATGTGTGATGTGGTTTTGTGTGTCATTCAATTTAAAAGTTGCTTACTTTTGCTTTTACTTTAAAATGAATACTGATAAAGTCAGGGTTTGAAGAAGCAGCATCTATTCTGAAATGAAAATATTAGAACAGAGACTGAATGGCCTTGAAATGGTTCTCTTCCTATGTCACAGTATGATATTAATTTCCTTTTCTCCTTCTAAACTAGATGGAAAACAAACTGGTAACAACTATAATTTCTCCTTCTTATTAACAGGGACTATATTGCTAGCCAACCCACAGTTTTATGAGTATTTAAAATAACCAGGAAAATAACACTTGCTGTGTTTGTTTACATTAATGTTCATTGATTAGGATTATAAAAATTATAGTACAATGAATGCAATGTGCAAGCTAATTTCTGCAGCAAAACATTGAGGAAAACTAGAAAATTAATTAATCAGTGCTATATAATGTATGAAACATGCAAAACCTAAGTTATGAAGGTGATGTTTTATCTTGAGTTACACTGTGGTTCAGATAATTAGTGAATATCTACTCTGTATTTTGAAAGGCCTAACTTAGCAATTAGAAAGCAATTATAAGTACATTCAGGTGGAAGACAATTTAAACTGAAATAGGATGATATTAATTGGGAGCAGTTTAAGAACATTTAATTAGATGCCCCCAAAGCCCCAGTTCCATAATCAGAAGGGAAAGCTATGCTGCTTAAAAAAGAAACTAGCTTATATCGTGGACCAACCTTATTTATAAAACAAATCCCAGAGAAGAAGAAGAGGTAGAAGTGAGGGTAACTTGATAGGAACCAGTATGATCATAAACTGGTAATTTCATTTAGAAGCTAGGAATTGAAGGAAGAATAACAGAAACAAACTGAAAAAAACTTAGTGATTAGTGAAGCAAAGGCCAATATCTTACTTTCTAAAGCATAAACAATCATATCTATCCATTTGATTCCACTGGTAGCTGCAAGTTACTCCACAGTAGCAACCAAATACAGATTTCTTTCAATAGCTATTACTGCTCCATGTTTGTGGGTGGTGGCTGGATAGTCCTTTAAGTCCTAATGAAGAAGAAACAGTTTCTTCTCAGTTGAATCTATTGTGAGTGAGAAATAACAGCTAGATACTGTTTAATTAGGAAAATTAGCTTTGCATTATTTGATTTGCCTGTGGGAACAGCTCCAGTGCAGATAAATCTGCACCAGGGAGGTGAATCTTGGCAAAAAGGACCAGCAAGGGCTCTTTTGTGGGGGCTCTTTTGAGGCTCTTTTGGGGCTTTTTGAAGCTGGGTAAGTGGCTAGCCTGTTCTGGGGACCGGCAGCTCTTGGGCAGCCTGCTGACACGGCATGGGCAGAGCCAGCTCCTCCAGTGGCCGCCCTCACTCCCATGAGAGGCCGCCCCCGGGAGCGCTGGCCAACAGAGCAGGGTGAGGCAGCCAGAGCGTGGGGCGGCACTTTGTCGGCAGGGCCCAGCACATGTGAAGGGCGCAGTCCCTCACCCCTGGCTCCCACACAAACATGCAGCTGTCCAGGTCTCTGGCTGCATGGAGTGCCTGACCCTGTCACTGTGAGTGGAGGACAGCAGAGACAACACCTGTGTGTGCTGTGACCAGGTGAATAATCTGCTCAGTGTAGTCTCAGAACTGAAGGAAGAAGTGGAAAGGTTAAGGAGTATTAGGGAGTGTGAGTGGGAGATAGATTGGTGGAGCCACACCCTACCATCCCTGAGACAAAGGCAGCAGGTGGAGACTCCACAAGCAGAGGATTATCTACCCTCTTACCACCAGGCAAAAGAAGGGGACCTAAGAGATGGAGGGAAATGGAAACAGGTCCCTGCTCGAGGTGGTAGGTGATTCCCATCTAGACCTCCCTTACCTTCCAAGCTGGTATGGGGCTCTAGAACTTGAGGGTCAGTCACGAGTATGTCAATGAGGGTCCATCCAGGGGCTTGCCTAAGGTGAGTCAGTCAGCCTCAAGCATTCTGACTGCCTCCATTAAGAAAAAAAGGAGGGTTAAGAAAAAAAGGAGGCTAATAGAGAATGAACACTGGCAACTGGTTAAGGACAAAGCTCCTTCTCCTGTCGACATGCAGATTTCAAACAGGTTTAGTGCCCTTCAAGCTGAGGAGGAGTTGGGTATGGCTTTGAAGTATGAAACTGACACGCTAGGCCCTGTGCTGTGCACAACCACCTGGAAGAAACGAGGAGTGATTTTTGTGGGAGACTCGATTCTCCAGGGGACAGAGGTACCCATCTGCTGACCTGACCCATTGTCTAGAGGGGTTTGTTGCCTGCCAGGGGCTCGCATCAGAGGTGTCAAGGAGAGACTTCCAAGTTTGGCCCACCCATCTGACTGCTATCCCCTGCTGCTCTTCCATGTGGGAACTGATGATACCAAGAGCAACCTGAGAACTATCACAAGGGATTTCAGAGCCCTAGGAGCTATGAAAAGGTCAAGGGCCTTGGGGTGCAGGTTGTTTTCTCCTTGATCCTACTGGTTAGGGTTGCAGATGAGAAGAGGAGTAGGCTTGTTCTCCAAGTAAACAACTGGCTGCTCCAGTGGTGCTGGGAACGGGGTTTTAGTTTCTATGATCATGGGACCCAGTCTGACAATCAACAGCTGCTTGGGAGTGATGGGATCCACCTCACCAACAGTAATACACTTGCCTCTGCCAATAAACTGGCCAACCTCATAAGGAGAGCTTTAAACTAGGAAGGAAGGTGGTAGCGGAGCAATTATGGAAATTATGGAGATTATCCAAACAATAAAACAAAGTTCAAGAGGGTGCAGCCCTGGCAAGTGAATGCAGCCAAGCAAGAGCCTGAAGAACGTATCTGTGGGGTATCCTCATTCACCCCTGCTGTAAAATTGGCAAGCTCTAATTCCTCTCTGAAGTGCCTGTATACCAGTGCATGCAGCATGGGAAATAGGATGAGTTGGAGATCTGTGTGCAGACACAGGGCTTCGATCTTATTGCAGTTACTGAAACGTGGTGGGACAGTTTGTACAACTGGAACGTTGCCATAAATGGCTATAAGCTTTTTAGGAGAGACAGACCAGGAAGGCGAGGTGCTGGAGTTACCCTTTACACAAGAGAACACCTGGTGTGTATGGAGCTGCTCCTCGGGGTGAATGATGAGAGGGTTGAGTGCTTATGGGTAAGGATTAAAGGTCAGACTAACACTATGGGTGACATAGTAGTGGGTGTTTGCTACAGGCCACCTCATCAGGAGGAAGAAGTGGACGAGGCCTTTTACAGTCAGCTGAAAGTAGCCTCACAGTCGCAGGCCCTGGTGCTCCTGGGTGACTTCAACTACCCCGACATGTGCTGGAGGAATAACACTGCAAGTCAAATGCAATCAAAGAGGTTCCTTGAAAGCATTGATGATGACTTTCTCTCACTAATGATCGAAGAGCCAACAAGGAAAGAGTGCTGCTGGACCTTGTTCTATCAAATAGTGAAGGAGTAGTTGGGGATGTGAAGGTTGGGGACAGCCTTGGCTATAGTGACCATGAGATTGTGGAGTTCAGGATCCTGCTAGGACAAATCAGGGCAGTAAGTAAGACTGCAACCCTGAACTTCAGGTGAGCTAACTTGGGCTTCTTCAGGGACCTTCTTGGAAGAATCCTGTGGGATCAGACCCTTGAAGGAAGAGGGGTGCAAGAGAGCTGGTTAATATTCAGACATCACTTCCTCCAGGCTCAAGAACAATGCATCCCTGTGTGCAAGAAGTTGAGCAAAGGTGGGAGAAGACCGGTATGGATGAACAAGGAACTCCTGGCAAAACTCAGACATAAGCAGGAGGCTTACAAGAGATGGAAGCAAGGACAGACCACTTGGGAAGAATATAAGGGCATGCAGAAATGTGACAAGGAAGGCCAAGGCCCAATTGGAACTAAATGGGGCAAGGGAGGTCAGAGACAACAGGAAGGGCTTCTTCAAATACATCAATGACAAAAGGAAGGCCAGGGAAAATGTGGGGCCACTACTGAATGGGGCAGGGTACCTGGTAACAGAGGACATGGAGAAGGCAGAGTTACTGAATGCCTTCTTTGCTTCAGTCTCCACTGCCAAGGCCACCCCTCAGGAATCCCTGACCCAAGAGACCCATGAGAGAGTCTGGAAAAAGGAAGAGTTTCCCTTGGCTGATGAGTATTGCGTTAGAGATCTCCTATACAACCTTAATACCCACAAGTCCATGGGCCCTGATGGGATGCACCCACGTGTGCTGAGGGAGCTGGCTGACGTCATTGCAAGGTCACTCTCAATCATCTTTGAGAGGTCGTGGCAATCGGGAGAGGTTCCCAAAGACTGGAAGAAGACAAATGTCACCCCTGTCTTCAAGAAGGGTCAGAAGGAGGACCTAGAGAACTACAGGCCAGTCAGCCTTACCTCAGTCCTTGGACACATAATGGAATGGCTCATCCTAGAGGCCACCTCTAAGCAGGTGAAAGACAAGAAGGTCATCAGGGGTAGTCAGCATGCATTCACCAAAGGGAAGTTATGCTTAACTAAACTGATTGCCTTCTGTGATAGGACAACTTGGCTGGATAGATGAGGGAAGGGCAGTAGATGTTGTATACTTGGACTTGAGCAAGGTTTTTGATACTGTCTCCCATGACATTCTCATTGGCATACTCAAGAAATATGGACCTGATGACTGGACCATGAGGTGGACTAAGACCTGGCTGAATGGCAGAGCTCAGAGGGTTGTAATTGGTGGTGTGGAATCAAGTTGGAGGCCTGTATCTAGTGGTGTCCCCCAGGGGTCAATACTGGGTCCAGTGTTGTTCAGCCTATTCATCAATGACTTAGATGAAGGAACAGAGTGACTCCTCAGCAAATTTGCTAACGATACTAAACTGGGAGGAGTGTTGGATACACCAGAGGGAGGGACATTCAGAGGGACCTCAACAGGCTGGAAAGATGGGCAGAGAGGAATCTCATGAGGTTCAACAAGGGAAAGTGCAGGGTCCTGCATATGGGAAGGAATAACCTCATGTACCAGTACAGGTTGGGGGCTGACCTCCTGGAAAGCAGCCCTGTGGAGAGGACCTGGGAGTCCTGGTGAGCAACAAGTTAAATATGAACCAGCAGTGTGCTCCTGTGGCCGGGAAGGCTGATGGTATCCTGGGTTTTATTGGGAAGAGCGTGGCCAGCAGGTCGAGAGAGGTTCTCCTCCCCCTCTACTCAGCCTTGGTGAGGTCCCACCTGGAGTACTGTGTCCAGTTCTGGTCTCTCCAGTACAGGAAGGACATGGAACTCCTGGAGTGTGTCCAGCGAAGGGCAACTAAGATGATTAAAGGACTGGAGCATCTTTCATATGAGGAGGGGCTGAGGGAGCTGGGCCTGTTCAACCTGGAGAAAAGATGACTCAGAGGGGATCTGATTAATGTTTTTAAATATCTAAACGGAGAGTGTCTAGAGGATGGGGCCAGACTCTTCTCATTGGCACCCAACAATAGGACAAGAGGCAGTGGACATAAACTGCAGCATAGGATGTTCTACCTGAACATAAGGAAGAACTTCTTTACTGTGAGGGTGACAGCACTGGAACAGGTTGCCCAGAGAGGTTGTGGAATCTCCCTCTCTGGAGATATTCAATAACCATCTGGACAAAATCCTGGTTCATCTGCCCTAGGAGTCCCTGCTTGAATTCTGTTTTGTCATATTTCCAAGCAATTTTCTTGAGTATTTTAGTATAGTTTTTACTTGCTTGTTTTTATAGGAAATCTTGAGAGACAGAAAGGACAGTGGAGTTGTTAAATGCTTTGGAAAAGGTAAACAGAAGAGAGGAATTGTTAAGTTAGAAAAGGTCACGTTTGGACAGATTGAATTTGAGATGGTGAGACTGCTTCTAAAATGTGATGTCTGAGAGGAAGAAAGGAAGAACTCAAAGGCAAACAAATACACCTTCTGATCATTCTTAGAAGTTTAAATCTGAACTAAAGAAGTGATGATGAAAGGAAGCCATCTTCATACCCATATTGTACTTCATGTAGCAGAAAAATTATTCCACAGTTTAACAATCAAATTTGTCTTTGTAGCCCTAACGATCCTTTTATTCGGGAGGATGAGTTGGAGGAGCCTTGTATTAAAAAGGCTTCTACACTCTCTTCTAGCCAAATCCAAAGTCTTTTTCTTATCACTGTGAAAAGGTTTAATGAACCACTGCACAGACCTGTGTCCTTTGTGTAGCTTTGAAATTCGTAGCCATTATGATTCCGATTCTACTTTAAGTTGTCCCAATTCCTGTCCATTTTCTGAGAAAGTAGTGTGACATAATGCATTATCTTGGTTACAGTTCTCAAGCTTTCTGTAGAGGGTTTTCTATGCCAATAATGTTTCTGCAGATATTTTCCTGAAGGATAATCCTATCATAGTACTAAATCGAGAGGTGCGCATGGCATGCTCTCTTTCTTGTTATTGGAATTAGAAGTAATAATTTCTGAGGGATTGGGTTCAAAGCTTTTATCAGCATTTAACTGATTAAAGCAATCACTAATAGAAGTACCTGCTTTATAAACATGGTGTCTGATTAGCCTGCATTACTTATCTCAAACTTCTGAGCTAGCCTAATAGGACTATCTAAAGTGAGGAAGATGAAAGTATTAAGAAGCAGGTATATAAAAAACCACTCCGATCTGACTAGCCAAAAATCTGCTTTGGGAAAGCTGTAGCTGCTGGTTTGACTAGGTATAGCAATATGATAATAAACATAAGTTTGAGTAAAAGGTTCATAGCTTCAGTTTAAGGTTCTGGCATGACCTATGTTCATTTCAGTTTGTGTTGTATCAAAACTGGGGAAAGTAATATTGAATGGATAGATTTTTTTTTTTTTAATCCTAGCTACTGAATCAAATACTAGTGCTTTGATTTTCTAGACTTGCTGCATATCAAATCAGATACAAGAATCTTTGCATGTACTTGTACATTGTCTCTGTTCAATCTTGACAATTGATTATGTTGTCAACATTGTACTGGTGTTGACATAAAATTTAAAGTGGCATTTTCTAATAAAAAAACCCAAAGAAATAGTATCTTCTATGTTGCGGTTTCCTGGTAAAGTAGAAAGTATGAGGCTGTGGGTGTTGAACTCTGTCCAGGAATTTATAACATCCAGATAAGGCATGTAGCTTTACCTATTAGGTAAAGTAGACCACTGCTTGGAGTCTATGAGGTGTTACTGGAAATGATTGACTGTTGTCTCTGTGTTAGGCTGTCTGAGTCAGAGAGTATCTGAGAGCTCTTGCTGCCTATCAGATAGTATGCACATGGGTAGACAAGTTTAAGTGCTCCTACCATGGAGGAATAGGTAGGACTGTGACTGCTGCCAGAATCATCTATCTCACCCACAGCAGCCCCTGGCCTGGTAGAAGCAAGCATTATTTTCCAGAGCGTTCCAAATCCTTCCCTGATTTTCCAGACTATTTCTATTCTCATGTTGTTCCTCCTCTCCCTCCGGAGATGACAGCATCCATGGTGTAACAGGAAGTGTAAGACTGGTGGAAAGAAAAGAAAGACCCTTTATATGTGTGGAGGGGGAGGAGGAGAGGCCAGAGCTGCAAAAGAGTAGGGACGGGATTGCCAAGACAGGAGGAAGGAGGGTCCTGTCCAGGTTTTTCTAGGATAGAGTTAATTTTCTTCTTAGTAATTAGAATAGCTGTGCTTTAGTTTCAGTGTAAGACTTATGAGAGGAATGTTGATAAAAGTACTGATGTTATTAGTTGCTGCTGGAGCTCAAGCCCACTGTGTTTAGCTGTTCACAGCTGCATTAGGACTGGGAGGGAGAAGAGTAGTGAATAGCAAAACCCAGAACTAGCATTTGGATGTGCCAATGAGATATTCCATATCATATCCTGTCATGTTTAGTATATTAACAGGGGCTTACTGGAAAGGGGGGAATTTCTCTCTGGCTTTCGCTCGGGCTCTCACTTTTCTGGAATTGCGATTTCTGTTTGGGATTGTCACTCCTCTGGGATCGTTATCTGGGAACAGGCTGGGCTTGGTCGGCAGGTGGTGAGCAGTTGCCCTGTGTATCACTCATTGGCATATTGTTACTGTTATCATCATCACTACTATTTTAATATTGGTATTAGTTTAAGTTTTCTTTTATTTCTATTATTCATAGAATCATAGAATGTTTTGGGCTGGAAGGAACCTTAAAGATCATCTAGCTCCAACCTCCCTGCCATGAGCACGGACATCTTTCCACTAGACCAGGTTGCTCAAAGCCTCACCCAGCCTGGCCTTGAACACTTCCAGGGAGGGGGCATCCACAACTTCCTTGGACAACCTGTTCCAGTGTCTCATCACCCTCACATGAAAGAATTTCTTCCTAATATCTAATCTAAACCTACCCTCTTTTAGCTTAAAACCATTTTCCCTTGTCCTGTCATTAACTGCCCTTATGAAAAGTCCTTCCCCAGCTTTCCTCTAGGCCCCCTTCAGGTACTGGAAGGCTGCTATAAGATCTCCCCGGAGTCTTCTCTTCTCCAGGCTGAACAGCCCCAACTATTTCAGCCTTTCCTCATAAGAGAGGTGCTCCAGCCCTCGGATCATCCTCGTGGCCCTCCTCTGGATTCGTTCTAACTGGTCCATGTCTCTCTTGTGTTGGGGGCTCCAGAACTGGACACAGTACTCCAGGTGGGGCCTTACGAGAGCGGAGTAGAGGGGAAGAATCACCTCCCTCGACCTGCTGGCCACACTTCTCTTGATGCAGCCCAGGATATGGTTGGCCTTCTGGGCTGCAAGTGCACATTGCCAGCTCATGTTGAGCTTCTCATCTACCACCACTCCCAAGTCCTTCTCTTCGGAGCTGGCCTCAAGCCACTCATCACCTTATAAAAGGGTTCTTATCTCAACCTACAAGCCTTCTTAACCTTGCCCCCCAATCCTCTCCCCTATCTTGTGGGGGTGGGGAGTAGTGGGTGAATGACTGTGTTGGCTGCTGGCCAAGGGCTAGCCCAGTGAAACTATCACAGGTCCCAAGGTAGCCCAGCTGGACCCAGTCCTTACTGATGTTTTTGTTTCTAAACACAGTTGTGTATCTGTCCTTGTTTTTTTTTTTTTTTGTATATTTGTTTGCTTATCTATTGCTTTATGACTTGATTACTTCTATTTGTTGTTTGTATGGCATCCTGAGTGCTTTTCTCTGGGGAAGAGTTCTCAAAATACCTTAACTAGGTTGTTTTTAAAAGCTGTATTTTTTTCAGGCTATGTCTGAATAACTCCTTCTTGACATATTTACCTTGATAAACAAGCTGTTTTGAGTCTTGTGGAATATTTCCCAGTAGAGCAGACAAGAGCTCAGGATGTTCCCTGAAGATTGCTTTTTTTATGTCAACTTCTCGTCAGTTATCCATCTTCATTTATGAATTAATCAAGGACCACATTTTTCATATCCTTACCTACTCCAAATCATTACTTGGTAATACCAACATAGGGACTTTGGATATTGTTTCCAGTTGATGAATGTGATCGCTTTAATGCTAATGAGCATATTCAACCATACTTTTCGTTGGATAAGTAGTCCTGATGAAAAATAGAATATTACCTCAAATTAAGCCCACTTTAGAATAGCAGTAAATGATAATAAGCTCCTTAGTAACAGTTCAACATCCTTACAGTAAGAAAATCCAGATAGAGCTGATGACTACTGTAAAAGGAGTGAGGCTTACCCATGAAGTGTTCTCTGAGGTGGGCAGGTGCTTTTTTTTGCTTGCTCGGAGAATAAACAAAACCACAGAATAGCACGTCTATGCTGTTCTTTGCTACTTTTTCCTATCTGCCAGGTTGTTGCTCAGCTTGCAGGGTTTTCAAACTTGATGCAGGTTTGGAAATTCAGGAGGGTAGAGGTGGCAAAACAAATAAGAGAACACTCCTGTTCTGCAGACCTCATGTCTTCTTGTGTAAGAGACAGGAGTGTTCTGCATACTTTACCCCACAGTGAACATGGGAAGAAAACCTTGTAGGCTTCATGCACACAGAGAGATGGTTCTCAACATTAGATTGTCTTGTTTGATTTGTATTATGATATTCTGGACAAAGCCTATTAAGGGAGAAGGATAGCTAGACTGAAAGACAACAGGAAAAGGCCAGTGGAGAAAGAGATAAAAAGAGTGGGATGCTGGAGACTTAAAGATGAGGTTTTATTGGTTTTTTTTTTTTTTTTTTTTTTTGTGGCAGCTTGGAATTTATTTGTTCATTCTGTTTTTCTTGTGTGTTTGTTTTTTAATTCTGGATCTGTTGTGTCTTGCTCATTGCTGGTAGTAAAGTAGCTGTGCCTTTACTGAAGGGGTGATGCAGGATGGAATGGCTGGGGCAGGCAGTATGGCAAGGTGATGAAAGAGGAAATGAAAAAGTACTGGCACCTCTAAGGAGAGTAATGTCTATAGCATTAGTTTTGTTTTTCCCATTAGATCATACTTTATGTAAAAATTACTGTTCTCAGAGTGATTAAATCTTTTGTTAACTCACAATTAAAGATTTTGCAGCTAATGTTTCAGGTGTTCTTTGCCTGCTTTTAAACACTGATCAATAGACTGATAAGTTATTTCCAGTATCTATGTAACCATCCAGGTATGTCACCTTTTACAGAGATACAACAGAAAACACAATAATCTCTGTAGACTGAAATGGACAGGCCCTAATTAGTGTCTTTCTTCTGCATATTGGCAGGACAGGGTGCTGCCACAGGGGCCCAGAGAAGCAAGGAGCTTGGCTGACTGATACTGAGTGGGAGGTGTTGGAAAGGAGGAAGATTTGCAAACCTGTGTTCAGGAAGCTCTGATTTATCTCTCTTTAATATGTGGGCTTTTAAACTAAATGTTAATTTAAAATAGATCATTGTAACTTGTTATGAGTAAGACAATATCATTGTCAGGCTCACAGTATGGTCTTTCATCTTTGTCTTCAATTATTGTGTGTACAAAGATGTGTGAGCTAAAATGTTGAGCTTTAAACATAATATAACAATAGTGGTATTTTGGCACATATTCTTCTGATATTCTGTATGAACAGAATTATGAGAAGAAATTTGCTTAATAGTTACATGCAAAGCATAAGATTATTTTAGTTCTTATTTATTGTTTCATCTGTGTAAGCTGTTTTCAGTGCTACTATTCCACCTGTATGTCTTGAATGGGAGACTTGAGACTGGTGCGAAAGAGCAGGGAGACAATGCGAGGAGACTACTGGCATTCCTTTCCTTCCTGCCTTTATCGGCAGAAAATACAGGGAATCTGAGTTACTCTGCACTTCTCTTGTATTTTTCAGATATTCTGAGCCACTTACTTTACCTGTAGCTTGGAATAAGCTTTGCATCATTTTGAATGCTCTGAGCAGGGACAGATTTGCCACTGCACCTTAATATGAAGTTTTGCAGCCCCAGGACACTCCTGTAAGATCAATAGTTTTTAGTCTATGAAATAGCCAGAGTAAACATCAAATTTTGGGCTCTCCACTGTTGACCTGTATGAGGACAAGCTCCTGTGCTGGTCGTATGGCAGCTATATAGTAGGCAGGGTACTCCTGGCAATCCCTCTGCAGTATGTTTAGTTCTGCTGCAACAGAATACTCAGCGTAGTGTACCCTTGCACAAGGTCTGCTGAAGGAGGAGTACTAGTGCTATTTCTTGTGCTGCAGGACATGCAAAAAAAAAGATCTATGTAGCCTGGATAACAGTTTCCTAAGCTACCACAGCAGTCTTCCCTCTTCCGGAAAGAACTTGTCTTTACCTGCTTTATAGGTTTTTCTTTAAACACTTCTGCCACAGTTTTGTAAGCATCCAGATGAATAAATTATTTATCTGTCTTCTGAACTGATCCTTTCTATTTCACATGTGATTTTGACCAAGTGTACTTTGGAACTGCATTTATTCAAGATTAAGGTAACCTGTATGAGGTAGTAGCACAGGGACTCTGGAGGCAGATTTGTCTTACTGCTCTGAATTAATTCAGGATTATATGTGCCGTGCAAAAGAAGCTACTTCACTTTGAGACACAGGATGGCTTTCCAATAGGACCAGTTCATAGTCTGTACCATGGCACAGTAATCGCCACCTGAATGCAGCACCCAGAGCTGACGGAGAGGGCTTGTATAGTACATATTTAATTGAGACTGTCTATTGAGACTATTCCATTTTCTAGTGGAACTTCCTATTAAATTGTAATTCTATGGTCAGACTATTGTAATGCTGCTGTATAAGAGCTAAACTTAAGAAAATTAACTTCATGGTAACACCAGGGTAAGTAAAATTATTTTCCAATATTGAATACTGAACTTCACACAAATGAAAGTTTTCTGACTTTTACTAACAATGCCAAATAGATTAATTTCAAGGGGCTATAATATCAGCGAATGGATTCAGAACTGTTAAGTTCATGCACAGAAAGAGGAGGCAGATGAACTGTAATGGAATAAAGGTATTCTCCATCTGTTGCTTGTGTAAAAACTGTTTGCAACATGTTCCTTGACATATGTTGAGCGTGTAAATGGGTACTGCTGCCCTTGGTTTCACATAATGGACATTATGGAATTAGATGTTGCTGTTGCAGCAAAAGAATGGTCTCTCTTTCAGCTTCATTCATAATCACTGAAAAGAACAGCATCATTAGAGAAAACAAAAGCAGTTCCATATTTAATTTATAAGTCTTAATTATCTTTTCCATTTCATAGAAGCAACCTCTTGACAGCTAAGGTGCTTGCTCAAAAGATTTTGATATTATAAACACTTCCTATGTGAAAAAATTGCATTAAAAGAAAATAATTCAGTAATAAAAAGTATTTTGAGCTAGTATTATTTTCCTTTTACAATTTTTTCCAAGTGTTGAACTGTAAAATTAAAAGCTTATGTGTATGTATTTTACTAGTTTGAAGAGCTGTAATGGATTCTTTGCAGTCCCCTAGGAATGTTGTTATTGCTGTCGATTTGATACGTGAACACTCAGACTCTTTCATAATGGCTAGACCAAAATCTCCCTCAGAAGAACATATAGGCAGGTTTGAGTTCCTCTCTCCTTCCGTCCTTCCGTCCTTCCTTCCGTCCTTCCTCTATTACTTGCTACTTCCTGGAAATGTGTGTGAACAGAGCTTAAAGGGAATATTTGGAAATTCTAGACCATGACAGGATGGTCTGAAAGGGCCTATTGCCTCCTAATGGAAAATGCAAATGCATTTTGTGAATAATACACTATACTTATTAGTGTCAGCAGGACATAAGTACAATTGAAAGCAAGTAAAATAGCTACTTAAATATCAGGCTGTGGAAGTCTACTGCCTTTGCCTCAAGACCAATCTATGCAGGGTAGTGAGGGAATAATTAAGGAAAATTATATTCTCCAGTACATTCTCTGGGATGCCTGTTTTCTGTAACTATCTACTAATGAACCCCAAGAGAATTCCAACAGAACAGAGAAACAAAATGTGATCCAATTTATTCTCAACAATTCTTCCTTGTTTCATAGTAATATACCACATAATTAGCAAACTTGCTGTACTGGGGTTTCATAACATTTCGCCTGGAAAAGTCCAAACTGGTTTTACAGTATCCTTGATGAAATTTTAGTGTAAGATATTGGAAAAAATGTTTGATTTCTGTGAACCATAGGAGAGAGTTACTTTTGGAGGTGGACTACTGCTCTAGTTCTGTGACAAATGATAACTGCTCATAGTATGAAAATAACACTCCTGTGAATTCCTTCAGTCTCTTCAACAGAGTCTTGAACACAACCTTAATAAATACCTAAAGGTATTATGCCATGCAGAAGCTCAGGGCAGGTAGTCCCAAAATTACATTAAAAGGTCTTGAAATTAATAACTTTCTTGAATCCACTGAAACATTCCAGAAAAAGATGAGAATATGAGGTGTAATGCATAAAATCAGTTTTATTTCAACCAATTCAATTTCTTTAAAGACAAAGTACTATACTGAAAACTGTTCATTATCTAAACTGCAAATAGTTTGATAGTACTCTTCTACACCTATGCATTACAGAAATCTCACTGGCATTAGATTCTCAACTTGCAAAGTGTCTATATTTTTGATGCTAAACAGTTGAATGAAAGAGAAAACCACACCCAAGAGTACATGCTAATTAAATGCTTGTGAAGATATGCATTTGAAGTTTAAACTGGTATGATAAGCATGATGATGAATAAGTAGCCTTTTGGAGCCTTGAGGTTTTTAAAGTTTATTTAATTGTAGGTTGAAAACTAGATGCACAGGTATCACAACTGTGGTAAAGTAGTAAAAAAAGGCATGTTATGTTTTATTTGACATAGTTATCAGAGTAACAAGATAAGTGACCCTCAGGTAAATACCATTTGGACTTTGTGTGAATTGATAACTAGTGATATTATTAACACCTCTCATATATGTCTTGCAGCTCTTCCAAAAACTTTGCTTCTTCTATTTTTCTCATATTTAACTGAAGGCATAATTAGTGTGGTCTGGTGTTTGCAAGCTGTCCAATACCATAATGCAACTTCCCCTTACAAGAACTATGTTAATTAGTTATTTTTCCTTTATAACTTGCACTGTTTTGGCATTAACAATGCCATATTAGAGAAAAGCTTTTCTTTCAAAATGGGCAATTTCATAAATCTACTACTCTGACAGAATACCCCTTAATTAACCATTTCTAAAGTACATTGTGTCATTTGTCATTCTACAGAAGTGCTGAGTTTTGCCCTCAAAACAATAATTCACCACAACAGTTAAATGTAAAGGATACAATGAACTTACTTTTTGATTCTTGAATGACTTTGCAGAGGTTTCACAGGTATACTTTCTGAAGGATATTTTTGTTCTTGCTATACTGTCTTGGGTTAGACAAGAGGCGCAACAGATCTGCTCCTGACTGCCATTTTCTTCCCATGAAAACTGAATGAAATAGAAAATCACACCTAAGAGACACCAACTTTATATTCTGGAGCTTCTGTTAGGAAAAAATAAATCTCACTTAAAATCTGGGTTCTGGATACAGCTTCTGCCATAGGATCCACAGCTGTGTTGCTTGTTTGTGTTTTGTTACTGTATGACAAGACTGATGTTGGTATGTGATTTACCAGATATATTCAAATGCTTATTCAGAAACTAAAAAGAGAAGTTTCCCTATTTCACATGTGGAATGTCCTTGGCTTATGAAGGAACAATCTCTACAGTGGAGATGATTCCTCAGAAGCATTCTGGTGTCTACATCAGTTAACCACCTCTAATACTCTAAAGTCAGTGTTCCTCTGTTGGGAAAAAAAAAAAACCCAAACTTGTAGGTGTCTAAGTCTTTCAGGTAATTTTATTAAGTTACCTCGCAGAAGCTCAGAAAACCCTGGTTTCAGTTCCCACTAGATGTATCTGTCTATGGGTTTCCAGCCCCTGGGACTACCAAATGAAGATTCCTGAAACATTACTCAAGCAGAGGGTCTTCAACAGGCAGAGGAGTGTAGCTCTGGTGTGTAGCTGCTTTGTCAGACAGGCACTCCAGGATTAGGTGCTTAAGCCCCAATCCTTTCTCAGAGTCTGTCTTTGATTTTTCATATCTTTCTCGTGTGAAATGATCAGCTTGTGAGCATCGCTGTTTAGCTCCTACTGCTCTCATGATCTCTGTGGGGAGCTGAGTAGCTAGCTCAAGACTTCTGGATTTCATTTGAGGATAAGCTGCCAGGCAGTTATTTGTTATAAATGTGAAAAGTGAATGAAAACTCATTTATTTCTCATGCACAGGTTATAGCAAGGAAGTATGGTGGTAAACTAGTGTATTGAGGACTGTTGTTTCTTGTTATTGTAGTTTTTCTCCAGGCACCTGGATTTAGCTAAGAATTGTAACATAAAATAGGTAAGGATGTTAAAGAGTTTGTACCTGCCTGAACAAAAGTAATCTGTCTGCCTACATTTCAGAGCTTTAGATATTACACCCAGATAATTTTCTGTATATAGGCCTTGTGGATATTTGTCTGATGCTAGACAAATTGTAAAGGTATTTCTGCTGGAAATATTACCATAAATAGCTTCCTCTGGGCAGGATATTTTATGGAAAAAAAATATTTTGACAGTAGAACTTTGGAAGGAAGTGAGTTCAAAGCAGGAGTGAGTTAATTCATTTTAAGAGTAAAATATAACTATGGATAGAAGAGACCAAAATGGCTTAATTTTTAATTTTTATAATTTTGGAGGTTTTTTCAGTATCTCTTCTAGGCACCTAAGCTTGGAGGTTAGGTCATCTCATTTCCCCCTGCTCTCAATGAAGAGAGGCTCCTCTAGGCAGCACGTTGGAGCAGCAGCCGGATTTACAAGCCCTGAATATGTCTCTGGAGAATGCTACCACTTTCCACTGGCAATAAATAGGGAGTTATGGAGACAGAGTAGATAAATTAATAGCCCAAATCGAACCCTGGAATGATAGATATCTTTCTCCTTGTCTCAGCTGTGTTGTGTACTATTTACTGGAGGTGTTTTGGGCCATAACAGGTAATTCAGTCAAACACTGACCTTTCTCAATATCCAGTTTGCATGCAATTGTTTGATCAAGAGGAGCTGATCAGACTTTTGTGTCAGGAGTTGGGCAATGGACCAGCTGATGCAGTGAGAACTCTGTCTGGTCTTTTTAATCATAAATGGCTTGGCCTGAATCGGGTCTGGAGATTAAAGTTACTGCATTCAAAGTGTAGCATGAGTATTACAAGAGAAAAATGTAAAATAACTCTTTACTTTCCCCTTTCTACATATCAAAATGCTTTAAAAAATTATTTCCTCTAATCAGAGCTTGCATGTTAAAATATGCCTTGATAAATTACATAGTATACACATTTATATCACCAATGTCACACAGAATTAGAGTGTTTTCACACTCAAGTTTTCGCACCTTGACATTTATTGTGACTGTACATTGAAAGAGTTCAGTATTTCCTTGACTTACAAAACTTGCTTTGACATAATAATAGTATCCATGATTTCTCAGATTTAACTCAATAGAAGGAAATTTCTGGATATTTCCATTAGAAATTAGATGGAATCAGACTTCAGAAATCTTCAATGGTAAAACCAACATGTTGATAATAGTTCTATATTATTATCTCACTATTTTTATTTTGAAATTATGTAGAATTTAAGAATTAGAGTTCAAGTGTTGTTAATTTCTTTTTTTAGGGTGCTGCACCAGTTAATCACATTAAAATTGCTTAATTTATTCTTGTCTTCTGGTCATATGCACTTCCTATTTTTTTTTTCCTTTTTTTTGCACAAAAATATCACTAAAATAATCTTTAATTTAAAAAAAAGTTCACCTTCTAAATAAAATAGAACCTTGAATCTCATGAAGCATTCAGATGATTGGCATGATATATGTCTGAATTTAATTAGAAAAATATATAGCTTTTTATCCTGAAAGTATTTATATAATTTCAGGAAAATCTTTGACAAATTACTGTTGATCAAGTAGATGTCCAGGCAGATTTTTAAAATCTCCAAGTATTTCTCACCCTGTCATTTTTCCAGTTGATGAAAGAAGTGGAAGAACTTGATGGAGGAGAAGGAGGAATCTTGAGAGCTGATAGTCTTTAAGAGAAAGCATTTGTTAGAAAAAGCATTGGTTAAGGTTCATGTGAGTGTTGTGATCCTGCCACCTAGTGAGGAATGGACTTTGACCTATTGATATTTTCTTTAGCCCTATGGTTTTATGAAATGCACCTAGATGTGTAAATATCCAGGATCAGATATTAAAACATATGCCTTTTAGATTATGGACACAATATTGGATTTAATAAAGGTTATCAAATAGACATCTAATTCCAGTCATTTCTGAAAAGCTTGGATAAGAGCAATGGAAGGCCATATGTAACAGTGGATTATAGCTGTTGCTTTTTCAGAGTGAAAGGTCAAACCCCCAAAAGTTTATTTTTCAGCAAATTCTGCAGCAATATGAACCTCACCTAATGCAGTTTTTTAGTTTGCTTTCTTGTACTAAAAGCTTTAGGTTTTCTCTGTACAGATATTTATGTTTCAATTGTAATTCTTTTTGACTAATCATATTTAAGAGTTTCTTCGAGTATTTCCTACCTACCATAAAGAAAATTCAAGCAATATATGCAAGACTGTCTGACTTTGTTATTAGGTGTGGTAGGAAGTAATTGAAAGATAGCATAATAGAGCATAATAAAATTCTTTTCTAATTCTAGCAGCAAAAAAAGACCAAACTTTTCTCTAATGTTTTAGTCTGACTTATTTGTAGCAAAAGACTTGAAACTCATTTTTTTTCTGCAATAGTTGCACAATATGGCCCAAGACAGGGAGCTTTTGGAAGGCAAACAAGGGCACTAGGTTCCCAGTTCCCTCTGACTTTCAGAGAATCAGTAGGGAAATCACTGAACAATCACATGGCAGCAGAGAAAATACTTCAGTGTTTGTTACCTCAGGTCTGTTTGAAGATGCTGATTTCTGAAGTTCTGTCTTCCTGCTGCCTCTGGTCCCTGATGAATGGAATAGAGCAGGTCTGAGCTGACCTCCTCTGTGCATGGGGCTGGGTGCGAGGGGCTGCACGGGCACATGACCTCAGCTGTAACTGTACATCAGAGAGGCTGCTGCATCAGCTTTTCTAGTTTCCTGTCTTCCTTCCTGAAAGTCTGTTCCTGCAATTAAAACACTCCTGAAGGAGAAGGTCTTAATAGTATGTTTTAATTTGCTCAGATTTCTTTGATTGTTTTATTCTGGATTTAATAAACAATGTTGAATTTATTTATTTTTTAATAAGTATTGGTTGCATGATGGCAGGATCCCTTTCCTTACACCTCTGAAATTCTAGGACCCTCAGCCTGCCTCAGTTTCTTTGAGAGTTTTTGGTGTACATTGGAGATAAATGTCAATGTATTTAGATGCTTTGTAGATACCAGTACTCAAGCTAGCATGTGACTAAAGAACAAGCATACTGACAGATGGGCCCATTAATCTTTCAATAAAGTCTTCAGATATTATTGTCATCTGTACTTTACTTGACAAAGTAGACAGTGTTGAAAAACAAAATAAAAGAAGCTGTGCTAAGTTCTGTGCTTTTCTAGCTACAGAGAGGGCAATAGAAGATATTACATTATAAATTACCTGAATTAATGTCTTTTAGTAGAAAAGTCTAAGGATTTGTAAGAGTATATTTATAGGCAGTGAAATAAAAGTGAATTGCTGGGGTATGAGAAAGTATATACCAATGAAAGAAGGAGAAAGAGTGCTGCCTTAGTGTGTTGGGTTTGCGTGGCCAGGTTTTGGTAGCTGGGAGGGACATAAGGGTGGCAGCTGTGAGAGAAGCTGCCAGAAGCTTCCCCCATGTCTGACACAGCCAATGCCAGCCGGCTGCAAGACGGACCTGCCACTGGCCAAGGCCGAGCCCATCTCAGTAACGCCTCTGTGATAACAGAATTAAGAAAAAGGAGAAGAAAGGAAAAAAAAGCTGCACGCTTTGCAGCTGGAGAGAGGAGTGAGAAGATGTGAGAGAAACAACTCCACAGACACCAAGATTAGGGAAGAAAGAGGGGGAGGAGGTGTTCCAGGTGCCAGAGCAGAGATTCCCCTGCAACTTGTGGTGAAGACCGTGGAGAGGCAGGTTGTCCCCCTGCAGCCCATAGGGGTCCATGGTGGAGCAGATGACCACCTGTAGCCCATGGAGTACCCCATGCTGGAGCAGGTGGATGTCTGAAGGAGGCTGTGACCCCATGGGAAGCCCACGCTGGAGCAGGTTCCTGTCAGGACCTGTGGCCTCATGGAGAGAGAGAAGCCCATGCTGGAGCAGGTTTTCTGGCAGGACTTGTGACCCCACGGGGAACCCGTGCTGGAGCAGTCCCTTCCTGAAGGACTGCACACCATGGAATGTACCCATGCTAAAACAGTTCGTGAAGAACTGTCAGTCATGGGAAGGACTCACATTGGAGAAGTTTGTGGAGGACTGTCTCCCATGAGAGGGATCCCACACTGGTGCGGGGGAGGGAGTCCTACCCCTGAGAATGAAAATGCAGCAGAGACTATGTGTGATGAACCTACCTCAACTCCCATCCCCTGTCCCGCTCTGCCGCTGTGGGGAGGAGGTGGAAAATTGGGAAAGAAATTAAGCCTCGGAAGAAGGGAGGGATGGGGGAGGTGTTTTAAGATTTGCTGTTACTTCTCATTATCCTCTGGTTTTGATTGGTAATTTTATTTTCTTAGGTTTTTTTTCTGTAAGTCGAGTCTGTTTTGCCCGTGCCAGTAATTGGTGAGTGATCTCTCTCCGTTCTTATCTCCACCCACAAGCCTTTCGTTATATTTTTCTCCCCCCTGCCCAGTTGAGGAGGGAGAGTGATAGAGTGGGCTTTGGTGGGCATCTGACATCCAGCCAGGGTCAACCCACCACACCTAGCTACTTACACAATTATAACTTTTTCAAGCATACTATCAAAATACTTTTTTGCTGCCAAGTTTTACTTCACACCTCTAGCATAATGTTAAAGACCCATCAGTCTGTCAGGAGAAGGTTACAATTTCAGCCAGAGAACATAATAAAGAACAAAGTAATCTGTTTCCAAGTGTTGAATAGTAGATGATATTCTGTCTTTACTTGGTAACAGTATGTCGAAGAGTTTAATTTTTTAACATAACTGAAATAATTGTCATAGGATGTAAGAGGTATTGTGTTTCTCTTGGTAGGCTTATTTCTTATGAGGAATCTGGTCTGAGACATGAGTCCCTCTCACAAAGAACACAGAATAGGTATTGGAAGTAGCTTTTCAGATACTAACCATGATCAAATAAGAAGCAGTCAACTTCACAGAGGGTGCTCTGCATCATGTTAGTTTTATAGTCCTCAAAGCAACTTGATGTTTCTTTGTTTCCTGTGGAGCAACTGGTTTGCAAATTTACACACTTTGGAAGAAGTTGTTCATAGTTTCTTAATACAGCCTAAAATAAACTTTTCCAACGCTTTTAATGGATTCCCTGTACTTCTGCTGTCAGAGGAAAACTGGTGTTATCACATAGGATGAGTTGGCCTTATTCTGAATAAAACTGACTAAGAGGTCAGGATTAGAATGTGTTATGTTCAAAACTATTGACAAAGCTGTACTCGTTAGCAAGCTAATGTATTTTAACCTAATTTAAACAATATTTGCAATAATTAAATATGTATTCTACATTCACACAGGAAATTACTGCTACCTGATATCAAACAGAAAATAAAAGATGTTCATTTGTACAGAAGTGCCATTAAAGGTAGTACAGATTCAAAAACTGCAAAAGCCCACATATGGGATCTGGGAACTCAGTAGTCCAGCTTGCACACTTTCTAATGCTCTCCTTGATATGGGTAGGTGTTCCTCTTCCCTATAGAAGCAGGTAGATACTCTCAGTTATTCTTGTCTTTTTTTTTTTTTTCCCTACGGGATTCCTGGTGTCTTATTAAGACTAATTGATGAGTTGCTGAAAGCAACTGCAGGGCTTTAAAATCTTGAGCTAAGATAGTTAACCTTCTGTTTTCCAGACATTTTCCTGCATCCTCATGACTTCTTATATACTTGTGAGCTCCGTGTTTTGTACAAAATACAGTTTTGTACAGAAAGCTCTTGAAGTGGCTTACCTGTCATTCTGGCTTTCTAAGGAATACAATGAAACTTGACAGAATTAAAGTATTTTTTAGTGTCAGTGTTCTCCTTTAAAAAATTCCCTGGAAGTTACTGAAGGTGACTTTTGAATTTATCATTTCTCAATAAATAATAAAATTTGTGAGAATAAACTTGAAATTGGATTAACACTTCATGCAGTGCTATAAATATAAATGCATGTATTTTCAATAATCTAGAAGCTATCTTTACTTCAGAAAGAATAAGCTCTTTTTTAAAAAAAAAATCTGCTCTGAAAAGTGCTCACACAACATTTCATTAAAGGTACAATTTCTTTTAAAAGTTTTGTTTGACCTTGTCCACCTAACATATATGCGCAGACACAAAATTTCTGTGCAAAAAGATCTTAATTTTCTTTTCCAGATTTTTCACTGGTGCTACAGAATTTCTTTCCAAGATGTTGGCTGCAAAATTCTGAGTGAGTTTTTGGTATTTTGTAGCTGTATTATCCTACTATTCACATCTATATATCTGGCTCATTTTTTTTTTGGATGTTTGAGATTCAAGGTTCCTGTTCATAGAGCGCTCCCGGTTAAAGGATCTGTGATGAATCTGAGACAGTATTGTAATAGTGTGTTATAAGATGGCAGAGAGAAAAAGGGACTTAAGAGCAGATTTTTTTGTTTACTTGGTAAATGAGGTGATAGGAATACGGACAGAAATACACTTTATGCCATACTGTCATTGCATCCATCTAAAATGCAAGTGGAATGAAATGCCTGCTCAGTGCAACTCTCTTTTTCTTTTCTGTGCTATTAAGGTAGTCTAGACAATTATCACAGTACACTTAGATTCTTTTTCATGGTTGCACTTAGGAGAAATGAGTCTTTCTGTAAGTGTTGCCATTTTTATTTTCTCTAGGTATTAAGGACTTTCTTCTTAAGTACAATATGGATTTTGTTTAATAATTTTGTTAGGTGTGGCAAAAGGTTGCTAGGAGAGGTTGTGAAATCTCTGTTCTTGGAGATGTTCAAAACTCAAGAGGAGAAGGCCCTGGGCAGCCTGTCTGAGTTGGTACTGTTTGAGCAGGAGATTGGACAGAATGATTTTCAGAGGTGCCTTCCAACCTAAATTATTCTATGATTCTATTAGCCAAGTAGAAGCTATTCCCTGTGGTATTTTTACTATTGTAGGTACTTGTTAACAAGATTTTATCTGGTATTTTCCAATACAGAAGAAGAAATAACTTTTGATGACTATAGGACTTAGAAAGGAGACTTAAAGACATGAAAACAGTGGAAATCATTCTCAATGTCATCTAGTATTGAAAGTTGTTTTTTTTTTTTCTTATTTTTGTTTCATTAAACTAGAAACAAACAAAGAGGGTATTACCATTGTTCTAGTGTCATTGAAAAGAAGTGGGTGTGTTACTGTTTTGCACTCAGGCTCATCATACTAGACTCCAATATGATAACAGATATGCATCCACCCAGGAAATTACCATTTTCAATAAGAAGCAGAGCAGCAAATGGATTTTCATGCATGGAAAAATAATGTAATAAACAGAGCAAGGCCTTGACTTGATAAATTATATGACTGTAGAAGGGAAAAAATGCAATTTGTTTAAATTTCTGAACCTTCAATAGAGCCTTGAAACAGGAATACTTTCTACTCCCAATAATTAAACAACAAGCAGAGGCTTACCTGGTAAACACATTTACAAGTCTGAAGCTCCACGCTGTTTTTATTAATTTCCCTATAGACAATTTTATACTTAATGTCAAGTGTTGAAAATAGTTAGGACACATTAGGTGTGCTTATTTATTAGTTTATTTTTCTAGTACAGTGTTCTTCGTCAGGAGACTCAAAATGATGGGAAGAAGGAAAATCACTTTCTTTATAAATATTTCTGTTCCCTAATTCCTTACTGAAGTAAATAAAAAACTCTTCATTGAATTCTGAGGATGTCATATGGACATTGAGGACTGAAAAAACCCGAAAACATTTTAAGTGAAAAGTGTCTAAGTCTAAACAAAGAAAATATCAGAAATACTTTTTATCCAACCAAAAAATTATTTTAACCGCTTTAAAATTAATTTAAAGGGAAAAATGATTATTCATTTTAATATGAGTTAAAATACTATTAGAATAAAATAAAATATAATATTCCATTAGACTATTAGAATAAGAATATTATAATTATTAGAGTAATAGTAACAATAATTAGAATAATTATTATTACTCTAGAACATATTATATGTAATATAATATATGTGAAATACATTCATGTTCATTATTTGCTTCTAGAAAACTAGTTTCTAGCCCACTTGTGTAGCTTGTACTATTACTTTTGCTATGGCACATCACAGAATCACAGAATGGCAGGGGTTGGAAGGGACCTCAGGAAATCATCTAGTTCAATCCCCTGCCAAAGCAGGTTCCCTACACCACATTGCACAGGACTGCATCCAGGCAAGGTTTTGAACATCACCAGAGATGGAGACTCCACAACCTCTCTGGGCAGCCTGTTCCAGTGCTCCAACACCCTCACAGTAAAGACGTTTTTCCTTAAGTTCCCTGTTCTTTCTTCAGTTCCTTGCCAAATTCTGTTGAAAAAATGCTAGTGATTGTAAGTATCTCCATCTTAAAACTTGAGTCTCAACTGATTCCTAGATAAATATTTTCTTTCTGTATTGCATTAAGAATCCACATATCACTCCTCACCTGTCTCCCAGCTCTGCCGTTATCTTTCTTCCCAAAACCTTCTTTACATGGATCCAAGGGGATCTCTTTTCCTGTATCTATCTCAAAATTCACATGCATTGCTGTCCTTAGGCATGGATTTCCTTTCTTGTTCCTTTCTCCTCTAATTCCTTTTGAAATACAGCAAAGGGTTTACAAATGAAGAGCATTCACTATAAAGGTTTAAAAATGCTTTAAAACCTACTTCTTGACTCTACTTTTTTTTTTTTTTTTTTTTTTTACAACCCCCTTGCTGAAATTTTCTCTCATTTATTTAAGTTCAATCATCACATTGACAGTGTATAGAATCCTATCTTTTGCTTTACCACAGTGCTGTGCACATCGATGTTTCTGCACTGGTGAATGCTAACAATCATGTTAACCATTTGCAGGTGTTCCTACCTTTAGACTCACATGTTTCAATGTGTTTCAATGCTGTGGCAGGATTTAGCCCACAGTTTCAGCACTGCTATCCTCACCTCCAAAAACAATCCTCTGTGATTTTGCTTTGGTCAAGAAAGTTTAGGCAATGAAAACATGGATGGTTACTTTAATATAAAAATAAACAGTCAGGCAATTTAAACTTTTGTCACAACAGTGTAATTACAATATCTGCAAATACTTCTAGCTACTTTCACACAACTGAGGTCCTTTCCTATCTTTGTCATATTGTGTGAGGTATCCTGTGTGGCAAATAAAGGGATTTTAAAAATTGAGATTTGATCTAAATAGATTCAAGTCAGATACAAGTAAGGTTTCCTGAAAATCTAACTTAAACTAGCTTCATACCTTACACAAAATTTTAAACTCTTCACTGATTTTCAATACCATTTCAGTACTGTAGTTTACACTTTGAATTGCATTAACTATTCTAGCTCAAACTTTATCTCTGGTTTCATTTAGTGTTCTGTCCATTGCAATTTGTTAGGATCTAATGTTGAATGCCATCGCTGGGTAGCTGGAATGCTACAAACTCACTGCTAAAATATAGATACTTAAATTTTACCTGCAAAATATCTGTTGTGATTGCTGTCACTCATTTTCAATTTGGAATCAGTTGAGTACACATGACATTCTTATGCCTATTAAAAAAAAAAAGAAAGCTGACTGTGCTATTGTGTTATTTCAAGCCTTTATGAAATATCTTTTTTACAGAAAAAAACATGGTCTTTCTTTTCCTTGAGGAATCACAGAGTAAGTAGCAGATGTTTTCAAAGAGTAATGTCTATAAGTTAGGGAACTTCCCTGTGGAGGGACCCAGCTTGAACCTTACCCTGGCCTTGAGTCTCTAGTTCACCTCACTGCCTAGCAACTTTCTTTTTCAAACCTTACAGTCTTCCAGAACTAAACATTGAATTAAGTATTCCAGTTTCTTGTTTTCCCTTTCATTTTTTAACTGTGAATAAAATGAGGATGGACATAATCTTTGTGATGCAACAGGGTGAGAGCTCCTGACCAGTCCTATAAGCTTGTTATGTTTGCATAGCCTAGAGAGCAACCATGTACTGCTTTAGGCTGGTCACTAATTTCTAAGCATGCTGTAATGTATTTCAGTATCATTGATAAGGCCAGCATAGAAAAGACATCAAGGTATTTGCCACAGACACTAGACAATCTAAAACTGGGTTGAATTTATTTTTCAGTGGTACCTTGATTAATTAGGTCTTGTTGGGAAAGATTTGCCAATAAAGTATGTTGAGTGTACAGCAACAGATGTCTTCCGGCTAGTGCTAAGTGAGACGTCTGAAGCATTTCTCATCAGATGGAAAATGGGTTTGTTATACCATACTTCTGTTCTGACCACACAGTTTATTCCAGGGTCAGCCATTTCTTAATTTTCCCAAGCCTATTCACAGCACACTGCACAACTTACAGTAACTATAAACATGAGTTAGGTCACTATTCTCATTTAATATTGATATACTGACAAAAATGTGCTAGCTGCTTCACAGTCTGTAAAACAGGGCTTCTACATCAGGAATTTTATAGTCTCTTCTGTGGTTGGCCTTTTACAGGGAAGTGCAGGAACAGCACTGAAATTTGTTTTCACCTTGTGCTTGTAAACAGACAAAGTACAATATCACTCTTTTGTTGTTTGATGGCTGACCCATTTCACACTGATGCTAGTCCTCGCAGCTGACAGCAAAGTGGTTGCTTGGGAGGTGGTATGATAGCAATAAGGACAAAATGGCAGATTCAGACTCGGCCTTCCAGTCACTGAGCTGACCTATATTATGGTTCTCAGCCAAGCAGGGGACAATACATTAAGAAAAACCTGTTAAACTTGACAAAGGAAACAGAATAAGTAATTATTTTTAAAAACCCTAGCATTACTGTTTTAGCATCTTATAATCAATATAAGTCGTGAACTAGCTGAGTCATGCAGACTATCCATTTTGCTGAGTGTATTTATTAGAAGCTGCCACACCTAAACTGATAACTCTGATGCCTTTGCAATCATTTAAAACCAAGTATTTAAAGCAAAATGCATTAAAACCATCTATCATACGGTTTAATCAATCACACTTTGGAGCTGTCTACGGGATACCAATTCATGCATTTGGGGCACTACTAAAAATTAGTTGCAAGATAGAACACACATTTTATGAACACAACCTTTAATGTGTTTGCCAAAGTAATAACTGTAATGGAAGTCAGAAGCTTGGACATTGCTTTAAAAACTTGATCTCTTTTTACATTAGCTTAATTTGAATGAAACATTGAATGACCTAACGGATATCACAAACTGCATAAACAAAAAAGAAATTAAACATAATTTGTCTTCCCGAATTTGCTCAGCAGTTTGCAGAATTTAGAACTATTGTATGGCTAGAGGGAGAAAAAAGACTACTAAATTTTATTAGTAAAAAATATCAAAACTAATGAAAAAAGCTAGTTAATTTAAACTCTCAAATAGGTACACATAGCACATTTATAACTTTTCAAAAAATGGCACATAGAATTTAAAGCAGATATCTAAAAATGTTTAATTATATGGGCCTTCTTCATAGATACTAAAAAAAAAATCTTAGCCATTCTAAAAGTTATACATTAAAATTAACCACAGAAAAAAGACAGAGAAAAGAAGTGCTAGCATGAGATATAAATATGTGGTGCAGCACAGCAGGCACAAATAAATGAATCATTGACAGACAGCAATCTATGTGCAACAAAGAGGGTAAAAAATGAAGAAATGTCATACCAACATTTAACTTGAAACAAATAAGGAAGCCATTACATTGGCTTATATCAGAAATAGTGTGGCCAGCAAGAGTAGGGAAGGGATCGTCCTGCTGTGCTCAGCACTGGTGAGGCCGCGCTTTGAGTGCTGTGTTCAGTTTTGGGCCTCTCGCTACAGGAAAGACTTGGAGGTGCTGGAGTGCATCCAGAGAAGGGCAGCGAAGCTGAAGAAGTCTCGTAAGGAGTGACTGTGGGAACTGGGGTTGTTTAGTCTGGAGAAAAGGAGGCTGAGATGAGACCTTATTGCTCTCTACAACCACCTGAAAGGAGGCTGTGGCGAGGTGGGTACTAGTCTCTTCTCCCAAGTAATAAACAATAGGACAAGAGGAAATGGCCTCAAGTTGTGCTAGGGGAGGTTTAGATTGGATATTAGGAAAAATTTATTCACCAAAAAGGTTGTCAAGCATCGGAACAGTCTGCCCAGGGAAGTGGTTGAGTCACCATCCCTGGAGGTATTTAAAAACTGCATAGACATGGTGCTTAGGGTCACACAGAGGTGGACTTGGCAGTGTTAGCTTTACGGTTGGACTTAATGATTTTAATGGTCTTTTCAGACCTAAATGATTCTATGATTCTATAATTTAAATTCAGCAATTCTCTGCTGAAAATCCTTATGAGAAAATGTCTGTGCTGTGTCCTGCCTCAGAAAGGCAAGATTTACTATAGATACAATCTAAAGGTGCGTGTCTTAAAAATATCTTATTTATGATAACATGAAAGTTTCCAAAGAGGAAATTCAAACTCAGATCAGAATCAACTGAATGGGTATCAGATTTTGATGGATTTTGTTTGTCATCCTTTGTAACTTTGTATCATTCTATTTACTTTCCTATCTTTTGCAATTTATTTATGAGTCACTTTTCTCTGTTTTCCCGTTTACCACTTGTTTCCTTCATCAGTCTTAAATGAGTCAGAGCTAAATAATTTCTATGCATTTCTACATACAATATTGTATTTTATATAAATACATGCACAAAAAGATAAGTGTAAAACATACTCCAGAATGTAGTCTGTTACTCGTGTGACCAGACTGTTTTAGGTCATCCTCAAGCAAACATCTTGCTGTTCACATGTAGTGAAATCATTGGGTGATTTGGTCTTTCTGTAACACCTTGAGGAGAGATAGCTTGTGCAAATAAAAACAAAAGTTTTAAAAGAATTTATTTTTACACGAACATACCTATTTAAACAGGCCTTTTGTAGACCTTTGTTAGAAAGACACAGTGTGTGCCTTCCTTGAAGTCACTTTTATGGACACTACAAATAGACTCTCCATCCATGTCTTACAGAATGTCAGTGGCTGTGTTGCCATGGTGATTGAACATTGCATATTGCTTAAAAGGCAATCATTTTAAGTGGTCTAAAATCCATTGGATTTTATTGGAAGTGCTCTAAAACATAAAGATCTAGAGAAGTAAAAGATACAGATGTGAGGCATGAGCAGCTGCTCTTTCTTTGTCTGGTTTATTCCAGGAGCAAGAGGCAATAGAGGAAGGTGGAACACTGAAGAAATGTTTCAAATTGGGATGTTTCTCCTGCTGTATGAAAGGTCTAGTGAGCACTCTCACAGCACTGCCCTTTATGTCCAAAAAGAGAGGGAAGTCTACTGCCTTTCACCTGCCTTCTCACATGCCCTGCTTTGGGGTGAAATGTTTTATCAGTATCAATTCTGGGCAGAGGAATGCCAGGCAAGAGGTGCTCAGCCTGATTTTTCATGCACTTTCTACAATTACTCTGTTTCAGGCTACCAAAAATTCCAACAAAGTTTTCATATATCTAGAGAGTCAATCTTTCTGTTGATACTAGGGATCAATTCAAACCCTGGTGTTGCGTCTATCTTGACAGCTAGCCTACGTTGTGCACAGATTGCTAGGTGACAACTGGCAAGGTTTCTAATTATAACATCTAGCTGATGTTTCACACAGGCTGTATGTTTTCTCTTTTGAAATACAAGGCTGCTTTTTTCCATACTTAATTTCAAATGGCAGCATATTAATAATGAGGTGTTGGAAGAATGGCAACAGATCCTGCCAATAAATATTAACAAATTATCAAATCTGTTAGATTGATAGCTCTATCTTATCTATTGATAGCTCCTGTGTTAGCTCTGGGAATAGGTGCTAGCTCTATATGCTTGACTTTAGACATAATCAGCTTCTGTTGTCCTTAATCTGTTTTGAAGGGTGTTTTAATTTCATCTTGAATTCCTCATAAGAAAGAGGTTTACATAAACTCTTAGCAACAAAGGATAAGAGTATGGGTATGTCCATCTTATTTGAACTCTACCCTGTCTGTCTTGATCTTTTTTTGGTGTTAAAGGGTCAGTGAAAGAATTTCACACTGAAGTGTAGCATGGAGAGTTGTTAGGGAAAGCCACTTAAAACTGATGAAATGTAGGTGAGCTGTTATGCCTGTTTAAATGTTTGCTGAATTTTGTAAAACAAATTGGTGATTAGTACCAGCTCAGATTTCTGCTTGGGAGGCTGAATTTTCACAACCTTCCTGGCCTCCCTATTCCTTGTTTTCTTTGTGGTAGAGAAGAATCTTTTTTCTAGCACATCTGAACTTATCTGTGTGTTCACATACACCTTTCAGCAGTCTTTTATCCAATCACAGTTTCAATTTTGTACTTTAACTAGAAACACATTTGAACTGGGTTATGTCAATTTGCTTCACCTGAGCCCAGGCACATTGCAACAAGCATAGTCAAAAAGGTAAAATATTTAAGTTAAAAAGTCCCATGAAATAAAGGACACTTGATTTTATAAGTAGAAATAATGATTTTGATGATGTGGAAATTGCTCTCTGAAAGTAGGTGTGTTGTTTCTTTCACAGTTTACAAAAGATCTTTTCTGTACATGTGAGTATTGCTAGAACATTTGTTGGACTTGGAAAGATCCAATACAGACTTAAATTTAAGTCCTGAGGTAGAATCTGGGAAAAGAAAAAATTTGCTTACTTACATGGATGACAAGGTACATTGAATACTGAAATCAGCAGGTCTGGGATGAGAAGAAATTATTGGATGTGGTCTGAGTGATTGACTTGTTTAATTAACCTGAATGCAAATTAAAATTATTTAAAATTGAGATTTCTGGACTATATTTAACCCAGAATTACTCATTATAATTTTGCTTCATTCTAACTGAATCAATCTGGCAGCACTGTGCAGGTTTCAGTGATTTTTTTTTTTTTAAATATATGGGACTTAATTGTGTTAAGTAATACAGTAAAAGTAAAATTCACATTTCAGAAGCTCTACTCACCAGTTATCCTACTTTGCAGCTTTTTCAATTGAAAATGAGCTATTAGTTTTCTTCTGGCACTGCAAAACTTAGGAATTGATAAGCCAGGAAAAGGCATAAACAGATCACCTAAGTTCAGGAGAAACATGGTGGAATCCCATTTAAATGGATAGTTAAATCCATACACGTCTTTACCTTTCTGGTTAAAACTACATAGTTTCACAAACTTCTCTGCCACCCATTGCATGAATGGTAAAGAAACTATGTCTATATCTGAACAAAAATTCATTATTTAAAATTTAAGACAAGTGTGTTTTATTTAAGAAATTCTTATTCAAGAGAAATGCAAAGTCCTGCACTGGGGGAGGAACAACCCCCATGCATCAGAGTATGCTGTGGCCCAAGTGGCTGGAAAGCAGCTTTGCAAAAAAAGACATGGTGGTCCCAGAAGTTGAACATGAGCCATTAATGTGCCCTAATGGTAAGGAAGGCATCTTGAGCTGCATTAGGAGGAAAGTTGCCAGCAGGTCAAGGGAGATGACCCTTCTCAGCACTAATGAGGTCACACCTGGACTACTGCATCCAGTTCTGGGCCTCCGAAGTACAAGAGAGAAATTAATATACTGGGGAAAGTGTCCAGCAAAGAGCTGCTAAGATGATGAACTATTTGGAGCACCTCTCATATGAGAAAAGTCTGAGAGAAGAGAGCCTAGAAAAGAGAAGGCTCTGGGGAAATCTCACCAATATCTACAAATACCTGAAGGCAGAGTGCAAAGTGGACGGGGTCAGGCTCTTTTCAGTGGCACCTAGTGATGGGACCAGAGATGATGGGCACAAATTGAAACACAGGAGGTTCCCTTGACCCTCAGGAAACACTTTTTCATTGTGAGAGTGAGTTGCCCTCCTTGGAGATATTCAACAGCCGTCTGGACATGGTCCTGGGCAATTGGCTCTAAGTGGCCCTGCTTGAGCAGGGGCATTGGACTAGAGGACCTCCAGGGATGGCTTCCAACCCTCAGCCATTTTGTTATTCTGTGAAAATAATTGTAAAAATTAATGTCAGAGTAAAAGAGACAGAATGTCCATCAGCAGCAATATGCCTAGACTGGCTCAAGTTTTTTTCTTTTTCTATTTTTTTTTCCTGATTTCCATAGGCAAGCTTAAGATGACAAATTTTGGTGATGATACCTGTACTTAAAATGGAGCACCACAGCTGCAACTTGTATGGTCTTTCTGGAAGATCTGGCTGAGCTGCTCCTCTAAGTTTGGAAGAAAAAACTGTGCATATCTGGAATAAAATTTGGGAACTAATTTTGATGAGAAATACCCATGTACAGAATGGATTTTCTGTCACTAACCATTGAGCAGTTGGTAATCTTGATTACTGTAGCATAGCTTAATACATTTCTTAAGGGCAAAAATGACCTCTCTTCTGCTTTCTTGAGCAAGCTGCCTTTTTAATTGCTTCTTTCAGCACTCCAACTTTTTTCTTGCTTAGTCTGTATCCATGATTTTGATCAACCATCTGTCACCAGTCGTGCTTTACCTCATGTTGTAGCTATGAACCTTATTGTAACTGAAGAGGAGACAAGACCAAAAAAGTGTCTGAGTGCATGAAAGTAATGAAATAATTGTGAAACTAATAAATACATACAATTCTGAATAGGTTAATTTAGTAGAAATTATGGTTGTTTAATAAAGATTGAACTTAACTGCTGAAATTCTTCATAATCAACATTCATTTCTGCTTTTATAGAACACTGAGAAAAAAATAATGGACGTAAACAATTCCATGTTAAGTGGATGGGGATTTGTGTTACCAGGATGGTACCCTTTAGAATTCCATGTCTGAGAATATTTTTGCAGAAAATTCAGAGCCAGAGTGTGTTTTATTAGTGCACTTAAAGCAATGAAAGCAAATATTTCCAAGGGCTACTAAGAGTGGCTGCCCTGGTTTTTAGCTGAAATAGAGCTGGGTTTCTTTTTCAGTAGCTAGGATTGTGCTGCATTTTGCTTTCAGCCTGGGACTTGCTATGAGAGAAACACTGATAACATACCAGTGTTTATATTTTTGTCACTGGAAGTGAAGGACTTTGTGTTCTGTTCGTCCACAAGCACAAGATTTAAGGGGGAAGAAGAATATTTAAATTAAAAAACTTAGTTGACAGTTAGATATGCCAATGGGATATTCCATATCATATCACATCACATGATGTCCGGTATATTAATGAGGGTCTCTTCCTCTCTTGCTCTCTCTGGCTTTTCGCTCTGGCTCTCGTTCTTCCGGGATTGCGGTTTCAGTTCGAGATTGTTGTTCCCCCGGGATCGTTATCTGGGAACAGGCTGGGCTCGGTCAGGAGGGAAATGAGCTATAACACTGTGTGTCATTCACTTGCATATTTGGTACTGTTATCATTATCACTACTATTTTAATATTAGTATTATTTTTAATTTTTCTTTTATTTCTATTATTAAACTGTTCTTATCTCAACCTACAAGCCTTCTTATCCTTGCCCCCCAATCCTCACTCCTATCCCCTGGGGTGGGGGGGAAGTGGGTGAACGGCTGTGTTGGCTGCTAGCCAAGGGCTAGCCCAATGAAACTATCACAGTCATTTTGGCACCCAATGTGGGACTCGAAGGGTTAAGATAAAGACAGTGTCGGACAGTGCTTTAACAAAATGATTACCATGTTGCTATATTTTATCAGGGGTTTATCATCAGAACTGTGGGATATGACTCCTTACTTGCTTTTATTGCATTGATCATTGGCTATAAAAATGTGATTAAGGGTTTTTTCCATCTGTTCTGTCTGACAATGACTGTGAGAGTAGCCCAGTTTTTGTACATTCTGTTTCCACCATCCATTAGAGGACTGGGGGGGCACTCAACTGCTCACTTTGTAGTTTATACAGGAGAAGCTTTAGCATCTCATATACTGGTGTGTGGAGTCTCCTTCTCTGGAGATATTAAAAACTTGCCTGGATGCAGTCCTGTGCAACTTGCTCTAGGTGAACCTGCTTTGGCAGGGGGGGGTCAACAGGATGATCTCCAGAGGTCCCTTCCAACCCCTACCATTCTGTGATTATGTGACGGTGTGTGCTATAATTTCTGGCAAGCACCAGAAGGGTTTTTTGTCAATGGACAAATCCAAAGAGGAAAACATAAAATAGCACTTTTAACTTTACTGTTTTACTTATTTTTCAGGTATGCACTTTGAAACTTCCTAAAACGTATACAGGATAGCATGAATATTGACACTTTGTTCCTGTTTCTATAATCCAAAAACTCAAGTGCTGTGATGACAATGTCAGTTGCTAATTGAGCAAGCATTTACTACAGATATTAAAAAACTACTGGAAAAATCTAAACATAATTACAGATAGCTGCATAAATGAGACCTAAATCCAGACTTTACCTAACAGCACTACTACCAAACAACACAAAATGCTTCTGTTGTACTAAAGAAAGAAATTATTGTTTAATTTTTGACAGAATAAAGCTGTAAAATTTTATCTAGGTGAAGTCAAAGAATGGTGATAAGTGGCTTGATCTGAAGGTGAACTGATTGGTTACAATAGCGTAGCATTAAATTACTTTGATATATGCAATAATGAGGTTTATGTAATTGATATTGTTACATGAATTATGAGATACTTTTTAAATTAGGGTTGAAGACAGATTCATCAGCCTAAATTGTCCAGGTCTGAGGTGACTGATCAATGTAATTAATCTGTGGGATGATTGCCTGAGAGGAAAGTACCTGAAAATGTTCCTGGATCCACCAGGTAAAGATAATGAAGAGTGTCTGGCAAATAGCCAACTGCAGAATCAGTAAATTCTGCAGGAGCTGAGAAACCACAGGATAGATTAGAGCAGAGCATTGTACATCTGTCAAGTGACGGACTGATACAAGAGCAGACTTAACTAATTAGTAAAGCTTCCATCCTTCCCATCTGGAGATTTAACTATGGTGTGTGTGCACAGGATGAATATTATTATTAATCAGGAATTGAACTAGGATGACTATGACTTCTAGGCAGCATTTTTATGAGGAGAGCCAAAACAGTTTCCTTTTGGCTAGACAAAGAGTAACAACGCTGTACAGTGACTCAGGATTATTTTCATCTATTCGACACATGCTAAATTAAGAAAAAAATGAGAAAATGCAGACTTATAAGCCATAGGTTTCATAGCCATAAATATATACACTTTTAATTGTAATACAGATATACTTTACAGCTGTTTTTGAAATCAGAACATGTTTCTGGAGTGGTAAGTGGTTCCAAGTGGCTCTGCCATCAATGATTATCCTACTGTCTATATCTGAAACTGTGACTCTTAGGGTTACCCTTACCAGTTAGTTGCTAGCTAGTCTGCACATGCTTGGTTTCATTGTAGAGTTCCTTAGTAACCAAAGTGGGGTTTTTTTCACATCAAAAAACACCTTCATTTTGACAGGGTTAAACATCTGCTCCACACCTAACCTATCTTGGGATTCAAAACAAAACATTTTCTGCATAGGGCCCAGTAGATCAGGGTCCCACAAAACACAGCTACGGGAGGAAGGGTATCTTATTTCTTATCAAGCGGTTCAGAGGAAGGTAGAGAAGACTAAATCCCTTTCCCCGAGGAGGACTCAGACCCATATCTTTCATCTTTAGGGTGACCTTTGCCATCAAATATTAAAATGTTCATCATGTCAAGGAGAAAGTATAAAGCAAAGTGCTGAGAATATACACCTGATAAAAAAAAAATCTTAGACTTCAGACCTTGCAAGATATTTCCATAATTTATGTATTTTTTTTGTAATTGATGTTATCAAGCCAATAATTGAAATATAAACAACTATTTCAAGAGGGTCTGGCAATCGCGACTCATCCATCTTGAAATTTTTCCCATTTTCAATAAAACACTGACACACCCCCTGAGACTAGCCTGAGGCATGTTGATTAGAGCAGTTTCCATCAAGATGAGACATGTTGGAATCCAGAAAGCAGGAAGAGAATTATTATTATTTCCACTAATGTTATAGGTACTACAAATATAAATTAACATGTGGTCTGTATAACAGCTTCTAATGGTGCTATATATTTCACAGTCTTGCAGAAGTATTCTTAAATTAAGCTTTCCAGTGATACAAAAATAGGTAGAAGTAACAAAGGATGAAGGATAGTAGAAGAGGCTACAGTAAGAATTTAATGTGTTAAGTGATCATTTGAGAGAGAAAATACTAGACTTTAAATCTTTCATATTAAAAAAAAAAAGTGTGTTAGAATTTGAAAACTTGGGTTTTTTGCATTTTTATGATTTTCAGTTGTTGAACTTTCAAAAGTGGAAGGGTGGTTAGGATAAAGGATAAAATTGCAAGATAAGGGTGATATGTTCAATCTCTTTTCTCCACATGAAAACTAAATACAAATTCAATATCTCATCAATAGGTTTCCTTTTAAGTGCTCGGTCAGAACAATGTGAATGCCTCATTTTGATAGGCTGGCAATAAAAATGACAAAAAATCAAACTAAGCACAGAAAATAACATTTCTAGATCAAAGCTAAAAAAAATAAAACAAGGTCTAAAAGCTTAACATCATACAAGGCAATGAAAGATGTAATTATGCACAGAATGAAAGAGATTGCTTTAGTGAAACCTTATATTTTAAAGTTTCAGAATTCTATTTCTTACTCTGACATTTTACTTTCTGAATGTAGTACTTTCTGTTTGAGGAAGATAAACTTTTGAATTTGATGAGGGCAGTCTTTGACTTGGATACTAAAGTCTGGTCTTTAACAGTAGCTTGTGATTGCCTACTCTATTTTGGTATCATGTGGAGGAACATATTTTCACTCTTGGGTCATTTTTTTAGTTCTGCTCAGTTTGTCAGGTAGTTCTCTTACTTCACACCTTATAAATCTTTATAAAATCTTACCTTTGTAAAATGGAATTTCCTATTTTCCTTTTGAACTCTTTTTAATAACTTATTCCAGAATAAGCAACATAAGAAGCCTTTCTCATTCACTTGAGTCTGTGACTTGTATTCCAGATATCTGTCTTCTCTACTTTCCTGCTGTTCAAACCATGTCTAATTTGTTTTACTTGCTTCTGCTGATCACTTGATTCTTGCCATCATAAATGAATATTTATTTCTTCCTAAATTAAATTCTCTCTCAGACTTCCCTTCAGATCCCAAAGTCAAAACTTTCTGATTCCAGGTTAATTTTGCTAACACAGCAAACAGAATCACAGTTCTCTTGCCAGTTTTGCTCAGACTAGAATAACCTTTATCCTGCAAAGTAGGACATATTTTGGGGTGAAAGGTGTGTTGAATCTTTCATGTGAAGGACTGTTGTGTTTGCAGATTGTATTCACATTCATAGGCACTCATTCACACAAAGATTCATGGTTCGTCTCCCTATGCCATCTAACTGACTATTTTTTTTTTCCTGCACCCTCCCTTCCCCTTTCTTACACTGCAGAAAATACTGTCCTTTGTTAATCTTTCTTCCCAACAGTCTTACATAACTTTGCACTTCCAATTTTCTATCTAGTTCTTTTTCTTCGTATTGCTATAGTACATCATTTGCAAAAGATATCTTTCTCATCATTTCATTCTTTGTTTCTGGTACACTTATCTCCATGCATCCTTCTGTTTCCATGTTTCAAAAACTTTTTCTGAGTTGGTTCATAAGGGTACTCGCTATTCAGGAATTTTACAACACATCTGTGACTCTCAGAAACAGAGATCAACTCTTGTGCTCTTGGATCAGTTTGTACTCTTTTCCCGAGTGCTCTTATTCAGGGTGCATGCTGTTTAGAGACAGAAATTGGTCTTACTTTAATATTTGTAGAACACTCCAAACGTGCATAGCAAAATCTTTCTGCATACTCTTAAATAGCCAGTGTATTCTGTCCCATGTAAAGCAGTATTTTATTCATGATATGTACTACCTTGCATGTCAGTTATTCATGGAAATATTTATTAGAAAAAAATAGTGTCCTGTGCGATGAAAACAATTAAAGGAAATAAACCCAATATATTAAGCTCAGATTTCAAGTGACCTCAGCTCAACAAATTCAGGGTGTGAAAGAACGAGTCATCTGAAATTTAGCCAGGAAACAGGTCTTATAACTGCTTCCTTGCAGAAAGGTTTTTTGAGCATTTGACCATTTATTTGGGGGATAGGAAGTGATTGACCTCTTTAAGTAATGACGGGTTCAGTCAGGCAAATTACTCCTCTGGGTCTCTTTGTTATACCGCCTTTTATCTGTCTTGTTCCTGCTTTTGTAAGGTCTTTTGAACAGCATTTGTCCTTAGTATGTGCATGTGGGGGCTTTGCCAATGATGTTTCTCTCTCAGCTGTGATTTTGCCATAGGAAATACCATGAGCTGTAAGAACGGTATGTACCAATGCAAGTCACTCACGTTCACAAGATCCTGAAATCTCTCAACCTATGCAAACTAGAAAAATCTCTGACTTGGCATGGTTTAATGGGTGTTCCCTGTCCTATTTCTTCTTCCTCTGTTCAGTTAGAAAGCCATGGCAAACCATTTATTAATAAGTAACTTTCAAGTTTTCTAATATATGTTTAGGTGATGAGACTTTGAGAGAAATCCGAGAATGGCATGTGCTGATAGTTGTCAATTTAACTGTGGTTAGTAGTAAAGTAAGAAATAAGCAGGATGTATTAAAAACGTAGATGTGTTCGTTGTCAGCATGAAAATAAACTTGAAATGTGTTTTATCCATTTTATGAAAGCAATTACTTTATAAATCTTGGGATAGGTTCTAGGATATTAGCTTATTGTTTTATTTATAATTTGCTGCATATCTGTTTGCCATGCTACTGACAAGAGTTCTGGTAGATGACTCATTTATTTCTGGAAATGTTTCTTCAGTGTACACAGATGGTGTTTATAGATCCAGTGTAAGTGGTGAGCTAGTCAAGAACAGATCTGCAGCATCAAAGACCTGTAATAGATATTGTTCTCTTTTCTAAAGAGAAGACATATCCTTTCTAGTCTGATTCTGAGGTGTTTGTATCAATGAAACTCAGAAGACAAAGGTCATTTACTACTCCTTTTTCTGTGCTAATAGGTAACTCTTCTTCTATGTGGAATGCAGAACTTTCTTTTGTCCATACCTTTTGCCTCAGCTGTTCCCATGGCAACAAGCGGCATCTTTACTGAAATGCAACTAAAGTAGAATTTGGACATAGAGTGATACAATACATTGCTAAAGTTTTAACTGGCCCTATCATCCTTTTTAGTCAAGTTTTGTCTTTAAGATAAATGTGTTCTATTTTTGCATCTAAGCAGCCCATGGAAACTAATAAGGTGTACATTGCTTGTCAAAGCAACAAAAGTCATCACAAGTCATGGAAGGAAAACAGTTATTCCAAATACACAGTTGTTTGTTTTGTTTGGTGTTTTTTTTTTTTTTTTTTTTTTCCCCCTAAAACTTGGTATCCATATTTTACTACATTCAGTGGATGTGATTCAGTGCATAAGTCTTTTCATGCATTATTCTGCTTTTTAGCTATGGTAATCTATTATTTTATCTCATATATATGTAATGCTGATATACTTAACAACCAGGTGATAGGAAAATGACATAGAGTCATGACATAAACCTGAGAAAGTGTTCAATATAACACACTTCCCTCAGACTTTAGAAATTAAAATGTGTTGTTTAATTCACGATTCTTTGCTGCTTGTGCATTTTTTACTGTGTAGGCTTTCTGACAAAGCATTGTTTACAAGCAGAAATAAATTCCAGATAAAAATTTATTGTTCTTAAAATCTATCTTAGGAGATATTAGAGAACAATGATGGTGTCACTGGTGAATTTGTGATTTTTTTTTTTATCATTTGAGAGGTCATAAAAAGATTCTGCTATTCCAAGGTTCACTCCAAGGTTCACTCCGTTTGATTTAGAATCGTGAAAATGCAGACACAGTTTGCAATATATTTTGCTTTGATCACCGTGCATACACATTTTTGAAAATTTAATGTGAAATGGAAAGAAAAAGTTACATGTTTGTGAAGTTTTTATGGCTTTTGCTAGTGTTCTTCTTCTGGCATAAGGGACCTGTAAGTTGATCAGATAGTGAGTTCATGCCATTTTACAGCCTTCTCTACTGCCTTCCCAAACAAAATGACATGAAAGCTAGTACAGATTAATTCAGAATTTCAGGAAAAAGAGTAGCAGCTGCCCTCTGTGCCTCATTCAGTGTGGTCCAAGTTGAATAACTTCTGCTGTGTTAGGATGAAGTTGCACAACATAACTTCATGGTAGAGACTGAGTTAACAGCTTAAGAGAGATTTCAGTCTTCTTTCCCTTGCTGTCTCCTCTTCCCCTCCCACTTCCAGGTGAACATTCCACGTTTTTCTTGTGCTGATTGCATGGCTTTTGCTAAGGTAGAGTTAATTTTCTTCTTAGAGTCTAGAAAGCACTGTGTTTTGGTTTCAGTGTGGGTTATGAAAAGAATGTTGATAAGGTACAAGGACATGGAGTTTGGGTAGTTTGCAAGAGCAGATGACTGAGGCAGAAAAGTGTAATAGCTAGCAAAACCAGAATTGACAGTTGGATATGCCAGTGAGATATTCCATATCATATTACATCATGTCCAGTATATTAACCAGGGCTGACCAGAAAGGGGAAGATTCTCTCAGGCATCCCTCAGGCTTGTTTTTCCGGGATTGCGATTTCTGTTTTCGGGTTCCTTTTTGATCCTCTGGGACCATTATTGACGGGTGGTGAGCAATTGTACTCTGCATCACCCATATATATAGTTGTTACCATTATTATTATTACTATTTTAATTTTATTTTACTCTATTTAGTAAATTATTTTTCTCTCAGCCTACAAGTGTCCTTACCTTTACCCCTCCAATTCTCTCCCCAACTCATTGGGTGGGAGGGGGAAAGCGGGGGGCGCTTCAAGTGGCTGTGTCTTGTTTGGCTGCCAGCTAAGTTAAATAATCACAATCAGTTAAGCTATTCAGTTTTAGGTTTTAACTAGGAGTTAGTCATTTTCCTACTGTTTTCCTGAAACTGACCTAGAAGCAAGAGTATGTGAGGAGGGTTAAGGGAGAGGAGCAAAACCTCCTTTTCCAGAGGCATCAGGCTATTACCTCAGCTAAACTAAAATGTCTGATGTCATCCTGTGGTGGTTCCACTTGGCAAGTCCTCTGCTAACAGCCAACCCAGCCGTTCACCCACTCCCCCCACCCACAGGAGATAAGGGAGAGAATTGGGGAGCAAGAGTAAGAAGATTTGTAGGTTAAGATAAGAACAATTTAATAATTGAAATTTTAAAACCTTAAAATAATACTGATATTAAAATAGTAATTATAATAATAGTAGTAGTAAAATATGCAAACAGGTGATACACAGTGCAATTGCTCACCACCAGCCAACCAAGCCCAGCCTGTTCCCAGATAATTATCCCGGAGGAGCAATAATCCTGAACTGAAACCACAATCCCGGAAGAGCGAGAGCCCAAGCAATAGTCAGAGAGAACAAAAGAGGAAGAGACCCTCACTAATATACTGGACATGGCGTGATATGATATGGAATTGTATTGGGTCTGGCTGAGATGGAGTTAATTTTCCCCATAGCAGCCCTCATCAGGCTGTGTTTTGTGTTAGTAGCTAGAAAGGTGTTGATAATGCATCAGTGTTTTGGTTACTGCTGAGAAGTGCTAGCACTGCATCAAGGTTGTCTCTCCAGCACTCCATCTCCCAGTAGGCTGGGGGTGGGGAAGGTCTTGGGAGGGGACACAGCCAAGATAGCTGACCCAAACTGACCAAAGGGATATTCCATACTATATAAAATTAAAAAAAAAGAAACAGAAAAAAATAAAAGCAAGGAGAATGGAGAGGGAAGGGGGAGAATTAATTATTTACATCTGTCCCCTGGGCTAACCGCAACATGTATGAAGCCCCACTTCCCAGGAAGTGGCCAAACTTCACCTGCTGATGGGAAGTTGAGAATAAATATTTGGTTTGTTTGCTTCTGGACACGCTGCTTTGCTTTGTTTCTATTAAACTGCCTTTTGTCTTGACCCACGAATTTGGGGTTTTTGTTCCAACTTATTTTCTCCCCTCCCCATCCTGCTGAGGAGTGAGGTGATAGACTGGCTTGGTGGGCACCTGGCATTCAGGCAAGGTCAGCCCACCACAGGAATATCCCATTGGCATATCCAAACACCAATTTAAATTATAAATTTAAATATTCCTTGTCCCCTTAGATCTTGTGCTTATAGACTAATAAAACACAAAGTCCTTCACTTCCAGTGACAAAAATGCAAACACTGGTACATTATCAGTGTTTCTCTCATAAATCCCAGACTGAAAAAAAATGCAGCACTATTCTAGCTACAAAAAAGAAACCCAGCTCTGTCCCAGCTAAAAACCAGGACACATGTCTAATAAGCCCAGCTATCTCTTAGCACATAGCAAGTGAAGTAAACATGTATAGAATATGTCTTGGAAGAGTATTCCATTGCTGCTGAGAAGGACTTATTGATCTAGAGACTCTTGTTGGAGTGTAAGATAATAAAAATTAACTAATCCTCAAATACAGAGAGATACTCTCTTCCTGGACCAAACTGTGCAGAATTTCCTGCTACAGACTGTGCATCTCAGGCCTGTACCTAATAGAGCTAAAACCATTAGTGACATTTATTTTTGAACAGCAGCCAAAGAGGGAGATGTCCAGGGTATTATTAAGATGCAGACGGAGTTGGATGTGACCTTGAACAAGTTTATTAAAAAAATTGCACACGAATCAATGATACAAAGTGTGCAGAGAAATGGATTAGATTGGGAGAAAACATCCAAGTGAGAGCAGGAAGGGAAAAAGGTAATAGTTAAACACTGCTTTGCCTAATTATTATTTTGGTGAAACTATGGTCAAATCCCAGCAAATATTTGTGGAAATTGGATGACATAAAATATCTACTTACTGAAGACAAACAATTCTCTTAAGAATGTGAAAGACATTCAGGTCTAATGAAAGAGTTGATATAAGTAGTTGCCCTGCTGGAAAAGTTGATCAGATATCCTCAAGCTACAGAATGCAGATGTGAATGTGAAGTCACTTGATTCTATGAGAATTTTTATTCAAGAAGGATAATCCTACACTTGACCACAAATGGTGTTTTTTTATGTTGTACAGCTGCATTGGTATTTAACATTGAAACAGAAATTTTTTCTCAGTTGTGACTGAGGATGTTTCATAGTCCATTTTAAACAGTTGTAAATATTCCATAAGAAGGCAGTAACAATGCTAGTTTTCTCTAGCCCTACTGTAATTACTCATTCCCAACAACAGACGCAGTGCTTCAAATTATCATCTCTGCCAGGAAGAAAATACTGATCTTTCATTCTTTTAATTTCTTTTCTGTGTTTCCTGTTCTGAAGTCTTCTACTGCAACTGAGCAACTTCACTTTTCATGTTAAAATATTTTTTTTTACTCTAACCAAAATTACATTCTTGAAGTTCTTCACAGTAAGCAGCTGAATTTCTCTTTGGAGATGGTTTGTGACTGGAAAGTATTGAATCATACCAAAAGGCACTCCATGCAAGTATGGCTTGTAGTTTTCACCCTTTAGCATGGTTTAATTTTCTCTTACTCAAAGTCAGTGGTGACAGGAAGGGGAAGGAAAGCCACATGTGGTAGGATGACCGTGGCTGGATATCAGATGCCCACTGAAGCTCACTCTATCACTCCCCCTCCTCAACTGAACAGGGCACAGAAAAATATAACAAAAGGCTTGTGGGTCTTTTGTTATATTTTGTTATATATAAAGGACAGAGAGAGATCACTCACCAATTACTGGCACGGGCGAAGCAGACGACTTTGGGAAAAAAAACAATTTTAGCTTATTACCAATCAGATCACAGGATAATGAGAAGTAACAGCAAATCTTAAAACACCTCCCCCATCCCTCGCTTCTTTCAAGGCTTAAATTTTCTCCCAATTTCTACCTCCTCCCCCCAAACAGCACAGGGGGACAGGGAATAGGGGTTGGGGTCAGTTCATCACAAGTTGTTTCTGCCACTCCTTCCTCCTCAGGGGGAGGACTCCTCACACTCTTCCCCCGCACCAGTGTGGGGTCCCTCTCATGGGAGACAGTCCTCCATGAACTTCTCCAACGTGAGTCCTTTCCATGGACTGCAGCTTTTCATGTACTCTTTTAGCATGGGTCCTTTCCATGGTGTGCAGTCCTTCAGGAAGGGACTGCTCCAGTGCGAGTCCCCCACGGGGTCACAAGTCCTGCCAGAAAACCTGCTCCAGTGTGGGCTCCTCTCTCCACAGGGCCACAAGTCCTGCCAGGAATCTGCTCCAGCTGAGGCTTCCTGTGGGGTCACAGCCTCCTTCAGGCATCCACCTGCTCCGGTGTGGGGTCCTCCATGGGCTACAGGTGGTCATCTGCTCCACCATGGACCTCCATGGGCTGCAGGGGGACAGCCTGCCTCGCCATGGTCTTCACCACAAGTTGCAGGGGAATCTCTGCTCTGGCATCCGGAGCACCTCCTGCCCCTCCTTCTTCACTGATCTTGGTGTCTGCAGGGTTGTTTCTCGCACAATTTTTTTTTTTTTCTCTTCCCCTTTTTCTTAATTATGTTATCACAGAGACATTACCTTTGCTACTGATTGGCTTGGCCTTGGCCAGCGGTGGGTCCGTCTTGGAGCTGCTGGCACTGGCTCTATCGCACATAGAAGCCACCACTATGCCCCCCCTACTACCAAAACTTTGCCACGCAAGACCAATACACCATGTATTCCTCACAGCCCTTAAAATGGGCTTGCTACAAAGAATATACATTTTTTGAAAAATTGTTTACATTTAAAAAAACAAAAAAGTTGTTATCCTGGTAAACTAGCTGTATTTTGAGAATTTTGCATTTTCTGAACTGCTGATATAGATGGATTAGAAACCTTATTCTCTATGTGCTTGCTACAAGAAATGGACATCAAAAGACCTTATCTGTCATATCTCCTGCCCTTTCTGCCCATGCATCTGTAAGAAAGCAGATCTGATACCTTTCAGTCCACTAACTGATGCATCAGCCCAATGCTGTGTCCAGGCTGAGAAACCCCACAAAGAAACCTAATCCAGTGATTATGGAAATCTCCTAGAAATCCTAGTGAAGCAGATAACCCTGTCTCCCATCAGTCTTCCTCACCTCAGGCACTACAGGCACTGTGCTGATGACATGATGTTCAACGCCTGTGCCTTGTGGAGGCAAGGGCGGAAGAGAGAGAAAGAGAGAGAAACCAGTCATGCAGTCATATCTTCATGTCTCCTTGTGCCTTCATCAGTGATGGAACTAACAAGGTGTAGTTTGCTGCAGATGTCTATCTCACAGCCACACTTTTAGCAGACTGTTACTGTTGATCAAAGCTCTTGTGTTTGGGATGCTCAGAATGTCTCCCCCTGTACAGTTGTGTGATGTAAGAGAAGGTGATTTAATGATGTGCTTGTCCTCCCAAGGCTTGCTCTCTTCAACTGCGTTGCTGATTGTAAAATTCCAATACCTGTTCAGTCTATTACTATTTATCTAGTTTGATTAAGATTTCCAACAGGTTGATTCCAAGATTTCCAACTTGGAAAGAGTTTATGAGGGTACCAGCAGGAAAATAGATGAATATTCCCACTTGCTTGTGCATATGCATAGTGATGAAATAGAAACCATGCTTCCTTAAGAGGACGGTGGAAAAAAAGAAAACATTTCAGTTATTTGTGAAATGGCAACCATGGTAACTCTTCAGTTACTACTTTCAACAAAGCACTATTTTTTTTCTTGATTAAAATTATTAGATTTGCTTTTTCAATTAACCTAGAAGCAATGTAGGAAGCAAGGCTATTATGGTTGTTAAGCAATGGGACTTTGGCCAAGATAATTTTACAGTGACTGATTAGTAAGACTGACTGCAATATATCCCTCCATTTCTTTAATTAAATGGAAAGGTAGCATCCTGTAATGGAATATAGAATAGTCCTGCCTACCACTAGTTAGTTTGACTGTGCCTTCACCTTACAAAAAAAATTTAAGATGTGAAGAAAGAACACACTAGCTTTGAGTTTGGCCTTGCTGAAAGCTTTCAGTGATAGATCTGGGTCCTGGTTCAGCTTTAATAATGTACACACAGCACTGGAATAATGCAGCTTTGCTGAGTCAAGCAACGTCTGAAGAGCTCAGAGTGCAGCCAAAGCTCCCTTCCATCTCTTTGCATGCACTCATGTAGGGCGGATTCTTAGGCTTCTCAGAAAGGGACCTGACAGTACTAGGGTGAGTAACAGTTATGACTATCTGGTGAGACAGGCTGACTATCCTGATGGGTCCCAGATCTTGCTTTTGTTCTCAGATACACTACTTAGGATTGCAGATTGAGGCCTCTACTCATTTTTCAAATAACTGTCCAGAGCTTACTTTTTGTTTTAACCTAATAATTGCCACAAAGTGTGGAAAATGAATATTCAATGCCTTCTCTGGCAGAGCTAAACCTCACATTTTCTCTTCCAGGAGGGTAACCTAACCTGGAAAAATTGAACTATCCTGGCTGGGCTGAGCCTTTTGCAACAAATAATTTGATATTTCAGAGACAGAGAACATGACACTGAAGCCTAGTGATCAACATAGTTTCTAGAGAGAAAGACAGACCTAGCTTCTGATCCTTTCTCCAACTAAGATGAGGGAAACAATTTCTGATCTCTGCTATGGTCATATGCTAAGCATTGGTGACATTCATGAACACAGGCTTTCAGACCACAGATTCTGCTTAAAAGCCTTCTTCTGAAACTGTGCTTCAAGCAGATAAATTTATTTTTGTGTACTTCAATGTGATGGGTGACATTCTATGATCCCTGACACAAAGGTCAGCTTTTGTGCAGTTTCTGCACTGCCTGTAGCTGACTCTGGCAAGGGAGAAACCAATGATGGCATGCTGAATGAACTGGTACCACATCCCTTGCTGTATGTGGCACTAGAAAGGCTTTTCAAAATAAAGTAATCAAGTTAGTAAAGGAGATCTTAAGGAACTGCAATTTGAGAAATGCTGGATTGTTCTTAATTTTTATTTGCCTTTTTTTTTTAAGTTCTTTTTTGAATTATTGTAATAAAGACTAGATCTTTTCCACTGTAATCAGGAGTGTAACTTTTAATTAATGCATTGTATTCCTTAGCAACCAAAATATTGCCAGACACAAAGGAGATCAACACTAATGGCACCATCCAAAAAGACAATGATTTAGAGTCCTCATTAAGATGATTACTCCAACAGATTTTTTTTTATGGTTGCATAAAACAAAAAGAATTACAAGGCTGTGTCAGATATGAATACTGTCAAGAAGATGAAAAGAGTAGTCAAATATACCTAGTGTATGATCTCTCTTACTCCCTCATCCAGCAGAAGGTTTTAGCTTATCTAAACTTCCCATGTTTTTTTATGTTGTCTTGTAAGTAGTATGCTATTAAAGGCTTCAGAAATCAATACAGTATTCCCTGGGTTTTAATTTGACTCTTCTATACACTTTTGTTCTGTGCTATTTGAAGACTCAGTATTTGGTATTTCAGATTTTTTATTCCGCAGTACCTGGTACTTCCTGCTGTCTCCAGTAATGGCATATCCGCCTTTTCCCAGTGAGAAGTGAAACTGTAAAATTGTATGTTCTAGAACAATTTAAAACATGTTATTGATTTTAACAGAACTCTCAGCTACTGTAATGTGATGATCTTGATTTTGTATTTTTTTATTTCTGATATAGTTTAAACTTGAGCTTGTTTTCTTCCAAAGAGAAGAGTTGTGCTAGAACTTTTATTAACAGGACAACCAAACAATGGCATCACAAGGAAAACAAATTTGGAGTTAATAAAAGCAGTACCTTGACCCAGTTTCACTAGTAGACATAAAATTTGTGATATGGATAAAGATATCTCTTTAGGCTTTGGAAGAAAGTTCACAAAATTAAATTTTTAACAGAAAAAATTATCTGATTTAATACAATCAATTAATACACAATATCATCAATGAAATTGCTACCTTTATTAGAAGTACCTCTGTTGGGCTTTGCTGAGTTTGAAGTTGCATAGCTCGATGCACCACCATGTAGGTGCGTACCATGGTTCAGTCTAAATAGAAAAACGTGGAATAAAGGCAGAAGAGATATATTATGCTGATCTTGGGATTTTCAGTATGGAAAGCCAAGACACATCCACAAAGAAACTGCGTTTTAGAAAAATAAGGATTTTGGGGAGTTTTTTCTTACAGCAAGTAAGTTTGGAAACTGAGCTTATGTTCCTTGTACTCTGCACTAATAGTACCAGAAGATGTCACCTGGGTCTGCTACATGGCTTTTTACATAGTTAAACTGCTGGAAATGTAATGTGGTCCTGGCGTGATCTCGGCCTCTGGCTACCAGCACTTGCATGAACTTCTCAAGTGTAACTGGGAGCTTTTACCTCTGGGATATTATAGGGTTGGATGGATGGGAAGATGGCTAGTAGATGTTGTGTTTTATGTATCCCAACAATATTTCCTCTGCTGTTTAATTTACAGGACCATGGGGAATGATATATGGCTCTAGATTACCTGTTATTGGTAAGGATAACTTCTTCCTTTTCTTCATTGTGAAAACAGGTTGTTTATTTTGTAAATAAAAACTTGCTTATAGTTTATATCCATACCCTCACGTAAGGAGTGAGGGAGTAGCTGGCTGATATAACAAGAGTTGTAGTCAGGGCTCTTTAAATGCCTGGTGAGTAGGGAAGCCACAGTGGTATGTGGGTACATGCAGAGTAAACAGCTTCAGTGGTGTAAGTGACTTGCCCATGGGGCAGCTGTGGTGGTCTTCCATGGTCTAGTCCTCCGGGTACGACACATATGCTATGTTTGCATACCTGTTTCCACTGACGACCTACTCTGATGCAAGTTGTTCTGTGTCCCCATCTATGTAACCTCTTTTTTTCATCTGTAAAACAAGGGCAACAATTATGATGTTTAGTGATGATATTCACTGTCTTAGTAAAGCATCTTGAAACTGATAAATGCTATGTAAGAATGATATTAATAACAAGAGGGAGTTACTGCTACAGCTGTAAATCTGGATGAAAATTATCACACTGAACAGTTTTGACAAAACTACATTTTTCTAAAGAAAACAACCATCTTGGGAGACTGTATCGATTCTAACACCATTTTTGACAGAAATGTGTCAAAATGAATAAAATGAATTGCTTTACGTTTTAATGTCATTTCAATGGTGTAAAAATATTTCATGTCAAATAATTAATTTTCACTTTTTCTTTTTAATTTTTTATTTTTACTTTGACTGCTTATGGGTAAATTGTACCTATGAGCTCTCTCCTAGCCTCTGTTCTGTCAGTTCTCTTACCAGGGTTAGTTTTCTAACCCAGGTAGGTAACCTAATGATAACACTGCTTGTCCTTACAGTGTGATTAGGAGTGAAAAGGCCTTTGTACTCTTTCTTTGTGATTTGTTAAGTAACAATCTGTAGATGTCATCCCTTACTATTCAAATCTTTCTGTGTGGATCCTCACAAGTCCTTCAGTCTCAACATGGAGATCTTTCATGTATTTGAAATGCTCTGATTACAAGAAAATGCAATGCAGTTAATTTTAGAAGACACTTCTTCAGGAGCCCTGAACATGTGACTAATTACAGAGACATAGAATAACATCTTTTAAATTGATGTACTGCTTATTCATCCAAAAGTGCATAGGATGCATACAGCCTGGGGCTCACCTATTACAATGCTTTTTTGAGATCTGAAGTCTTGGGAAATGACCTTAGCTCTGTACTGCAGCACTGCAACAGTTTCTAACTCATCAAAGAGTGACAGACTTTCCTCCTCCTGAATACTCTTTCAGCTGCACATTCCCCTCTATTTTCCTCCAGACTAAGGTCCTTAACAGTTCAGTGGTCTTTCTAACCTTAAGAATTGGGCTGGTGAAAGGTATTTTTCACTGAGTGGTTCACCAACGTTTTCTCCCAAGGACTTCTAGTATTCTGACTGAAGAGATCCTAATGATGAGGTTATTTTGTTGTCTGCTTGTTATGGCCAGTAGCCCTCTTTGATTTAACTTCACGGAAATGACCAAAATAATGTCAGACAAGTAAAAGGAAACACATCAAACCTTCAGACATAAAATAAGGAGAAAAGAACACTTCCAAAAAACCAACTGAGTATCATATTAATGAGAGTTATAAGAACATATTTTCACATCTCAATGTTATTAATGAAAGTGGATTTACTACCATATTCATTATTTTACCTAGTCTAGGTAAAATGAGAATTTGATATGCAAGGAAGAATTTGTGTGAAATTTTTATTTTTGCTTTTATACCATCTTTGCTTAGTTTTTTTTATCTTCCCTCTCCATTTGTTTCCAATCAAGTCCTTCAAGACAAATCAGAAATAGGAATCGTACAATGGCTAAAGGTAGAGAGGATAGTCTGCTGTATTAGGACAGTCAAGAATCACAGTATAACTCTAGTCACTTACCAGTGTCCTCACTCTACTGTTGCTGTAGCCATTAACTGGGAATGCAGGAAAATGAAGAAAACAAGGATGAGTTTTAAAACAACTGCTTCTTTCTGTGGTTCATTGGTCTGCTCTGTTGGAAGGAGCTATTCCCAAATATTTTTTTGGGAGGTTGAAAGGTCAGCTTACTAGGTGGTATAACTGACTTTGGAAGAAATATACTTAAAGAAATGGGGAACTGGAAAATGAGATACGACAGAATATCTAACATCACTACTTTCTTTGATAACAGCTAGGCAGAGTTTATGTGGTAGATAGTACTATGCCTGAGTAGTAAAATACATACTGTAATGACACATGAGGAAATTACTCTGAAGCTAGATAAAGTGAAAAATAGCTCAAAAATGATTGAATGAGTAGGAAGCTGAATAAAAAATAGATGGTAAGAGACAGATAAAGAAAGTGTTGAGATAGGGAAACTGGCTGTATAGATTTCCTGAAGGTATAGTTTTGAGCAGATAATTTGAAATAGTTGAATTAATGGTGTAGAAATGAAAAGAATGGAAAGGAGCTTTAAAATCCTCATACGGGCTGTTTCCAAAAGAATTCTGATTTGGCTTCTGCTCCAGCTCCATACATTTCCCATTTCAAGTAAAATACCTGTAAAGACCATTGTATGATGCAGTAAGAATTAAAAAAACCCAACAACAAACAAACCAGTATTCACAGTTCTGTAAGCCTTTTGGAGATTTCTTGCAGAAAACGTTTCTTTTTGTGATGCCTCGTATCTTCTCATAAATCGATCAAATTACCTATCTCAATTATCAATTAACTCTGCTTTTGCTTAGCTAAACTCTTATCATTTCTGTTCCTCTCACCCACTGGAGGCCAAATGATGGATCTGGACTACTCGGGAGTAGTCTTTGTAAAAGTTATGAGCATTGTTAAAGGTTCAAGAAGCACTCAGTGATTTATTTGGTTAAGCTGGTGTTTCATTGCTGAGATTTCTTTGACGCTTATGTCTATTTCCCCTGTGGCAAAACCTGTGTTAAAGTATTATGTAGAGACATTTTATATTTAAGAAAAGATATAAATGCCTCCTGCTTCACTTCAGTTTGTAAGACAGATAAAACAGTATGATAGTTTCCTGGAGAGACAACATACCGTAATTCTTAGGTGTAGTCATAGTTTCTTAATATTTTAGGAAGAAAGGGAAATTCTTTCCAGTGACTTATGACAGAGTTTAGTAACTAAAGAATCTGGTGCTGAGATGAATTGTCTACTTACCATGACTGATTAATTTTTCCCCCATACCTTTCAAAAAGTAATGTAATTTTGGCATATGGATAGCCAAACCACATTTTAAAGACTAACTTCTCTGATAACTGACACATCCTGTTTTTATTTCAAATGCAATTAGTGAAATGCTCAAATAGCATTCTTACCAGACTAATACATATTTTGTATGCCATTTTAGGAAGGAAATATTTTCACATGTTTATGTTTTCAAATTAGAGTACAAAAAGTAAATAAATATAAGAGATTTCATTTTTAGTATTCATTGTGCTGAAGTATCACAAATTTCAATGAAAATACTAATGCAAATTTTTATTAAATTTCATTAATATTTCACACGATAATGTGTGATGTGTGTTTAAAATAATATACTAGATACTGATTCTTCCACTCTGTATTTATTGTCAGTCAAGAATTGATGGTTAATAATAATTTTCAAGTTATTACAACCATAATTGACTTAACACCTCTATTTTATTTTATTATTTCCAAGTAGATGTCCTGATGCTAAAGAATGTGTATTTTTCTGTATTCTGTTGCATTTTATAACTATTGGCTATTAATTTCACCCATTTATTTACCAGGAATAAATTTTGATATTTCTTTAGACAGTCTGACATGGAGGGCAGAAAAACATAAGTTTATAATTCTTTGTGCAAAAAGCTGTAACTCACAGGAATTCCATTCATTTATCTGTGTCTTGTTATGACAGGTGGTACTGAATATGTAAGTACCAATACATGAAGTGAGACTGAAAATTGTCTTATGATTGGTAGGTAAATGAATCTCAATCTTTTGATGGTATACGCAAGCTTTTACATTGGTGGAAAAAGCTTGTCACAGTTGAAAGATATATGATTCAACTTCAGTATAATCATGACATACATTTATTCTGGAAGATAACAAAAGTATCCCAGCTTTGGTAGAAAGTAGGACAGTGAAGAGGCAAAATGACCACAGATTTTCCAAGACTGAGGTGATCTCTTAGCATGGCAAATTCTACAATGGCTATTCAAACTAGTCTTTCACAGTAAAGAAAAAATTAAAAAGACTGATACCTAAAAATAACCTCCATGTTTCATAATTTACTCTTAGAATAAACTCATTTAAATTTAGATATTGCTGAAAGGAAGCACTCTCAAGTTTGTGTTATTTGTGCATTTTAGAGGGAGATCCTGTTCAGGCTTTGAAACCCCCTCTGAGGACCAGACATGAAGAATTTAGGATTTGCATTCCTGAGCTTGGAAGCAATTCAGTCCTTCCTGGAAGACAGCCCTAACTGCTGGATGGTATTGTGGAGTTAATACAAATGTTGTGTTTATGACACAGAGCATAGCTTTCTTTCCCATCTGTTCTAACATGTAAAGTAGGGAGACAACATTGCACATGACCTCCTTAATTAGAGAGCACTGTGGAGAGTTTTTAGCTTAAAAATGGCGTGGACCTTTAGGTGATAGAAGAATACATATTTTAGCACACATATGTTCACATGTGTGTACACATGTCAATACACTTTAAAAATAACCCATATGTTTTATAATTTGAGAGCAATTAAAATGTTTTGCTAATAGCTGGGTTTTTTTGGAGACAGTGATTACTTAAGATCACTAGTTTTCACAAGTGTACAATGGCTATGATTAACAATTTTGTGTATTAATTATGAAAACTAGTATTAGATGTGCTCTTAGCCTATCGTCTCTGTAATAACAGAAGCAGTTAAATTACTATGATGAGGAAAGCTATTCATAAATATTGCAGCAGCAGATGTGACTAAGGAAAGGGTTTATAATTCCAAGGCTATCAATTTAATTGATTGTAGTGAGAGTACAGTTGCTGGAGGTTATATTTTTTGAATTAGACTTGAATTTAAAAATAGGAAACTAACTTCATGCTTTGCGTCAGATTCTGTTATTTATCTCTGATACAAAAGAGATCATGATCTGGAAAAATAGACATTAGTTCATGTGAGACTTAAATCCATGATTTTAAGAGCAGTCTACCTAGATATAGTCCACATTAATTGACTTTATTGAATTTATAATGCTCCAGATAATATGTACCAAGGAACAGGGTGAAGCATTAATAGAACCATGACGTAAAATAGCATGCATAGTGCATCTCAGCAACTCTGCTCCTCCCATTATATCAGCAGGCCATGTCAGAGTGTCATCCTGCATCATGAACTGATTTCCAAATATATCCTTTTCTTGAGGCAGAGCCCTCTTGCTCTAGTGCTGGGGCAGGAAAGTGATAAGCACCTATCTCATTAATACTTGTACTGTTACTGTAGGTAGCTTCCCAGAGCTCAGCAACCTCTGCTCATTAGAAATGCTAAAAACCATTTGTTGTTGTAATCCCATTTGGATTTCATGGGGTCTTTGGAAATGCTAAGCAAAAAGTGGCGAATTGTTGTATCATTCTGTAAACATCAAATCATGCCAGTTTCCTTTATATTTATTTTAAAAAAAAAAATCTTTCAATTTGCACAAAAATTTTTTTCCTTATTCCTACTTATGTATATATATGGAGTTTCACCTGTGCAAAACTCTTTCATCTTCATACTAAATTAATGTTCATTTTGTGTCCTTTTACTGTCATGAATGAGCATTGACTTTTTGCAGATGACATAAAATGGGGTGGAATGGCTGGTACACCAGAGGGCTGTGTTGCCATCTAGAGGGACCTCAACAGGCTGAAGAAATAGGCTGACAGGAACCTCAGGAAGTTCAAAAAAGGGAAGTGCAAAGTCCTGCACCTGGGGAGTAACACCCCCAGGCACCCCACACAGTAGGGGCAAACCAGCTGGAAAGCAGCTTGCAGAAAAGAACCTCGGGGTCCTGGTGGATGCCAAGTTGAACATAAGCCACCAATCTGCCTTTATGACAAGGAAGGCTAATGGTACCCTGGGCTGCATTAAGTGTGTTGCCAGTAAGTGGAAGAAGGTGATTCTTCCCCTCTATTCAGCATTGATAAGACCACCCCTGGAGTACTGCATCCACTTCTGGGCTCTCCAGTACGAGACATGGAAGTACTGGCGAGAGTGCGGTAAAGAACCACAAAGATTATGAATGCCCTGGAGGATCTCTCATATAAGGAAAGGCTGAGACAGCTAGGATTGTTTATCCTAGAGAAGACTTGGAAGGAGTCTCATCAATATATACAAATGCCTGAAGGTAGGGTGCAAAGGGGACAGAGCCAGGCTCTTTTCAGTGGTGCCCAGTGATGGGACAAGAGGCAATAGGCACAAACTGAAATATAGGAGGTTCCATCTGAACCTCAGGCAACACTTTTTCACTGTGAGGATGGCTGAACACTAGCACAGGTTGCCCGTAGAGGTTATGGAGTCTCCATCTTTAGAAATATTCAAGAGCTGTCTGGAGCTGGTCCTGAGCAACCTGTTCCAATTGGCCCTGCTTGAGCAGGGGGTTTGAGCAAGATGACCTACAGAGGTCTCTTCCAACCTCAATCATTCTGTGATTCTGTGACCTCTGATTTGTTGTGTATCAGGTTGTTTTGTTTTATATCTCCTTATGTGCTTTGGTACACAAGAAGCAAAAACAGTCAGAGGCTACTGCAGGACTATATGCACAGTAGTCTCAAACCTTTCATTTTTTCTAGTTTTAGCAGTTTATACTCATAAAAAACTTTGCTATAATAGACATAAAGTCTCAGAAAGGTAGAGCTTAATACTTACTCTGACTTTATCAGTGGAATTTATCCTGGCATTTTCTTCCACTTGCACTGTGAATATTGCATGTATTTTCACACTGCTTTCCTTCAGCAAGCTGTTCCTCGTAGGCACATACTGATTTAATCAAATCTTACAGCTGTAGCTGAGAAGTGTTCTGAATAATAATGAGGGTTTTATACTGGATATGACTTAATTTAGAAAATACTGCTGATGCAAGGTGGCAGATTCATTAAACTGCATAATTGGTCAATGTGCTTATACTTCAGAAAATACTATTTTTTAGTTAGATCACTTGGTTATCTAATAATCTTTTATATACCTTGTTTTGCTTTATAGCAGTGTTTGAAAACAGCTCTTGGGAACCAAAAGATTAAGCAAATGATCCGGAATTAGCTTCAACAGACAGGTGAGACTTTCCAGTTTGGTGCTTTACTCTGTGGGGAAGGTCATGGAGCTTTTGCATGAAAACACAAGATTTATTCCTTAGGTAAGCTTGCCTTTGTAAATTGCAAAGCATTATGGATGCTTGCTTTTTAGTAAGTTGAAAAGACATTTTGTTTGGACTATGACCATCCAACTTGCTTGCTACTATCCTTAATTCATTAGTGTGGATAGATCCAATAAAAATAGTCTTCTCTTTCTTTCTTCAATTACTAGAAAAGGAGAGAAAAAGGGACAGCTGGACATGAAGGTACATTTGATCTCTTTTCTGTACATTGAATTTACTTTAGTTTGTTGGTACTGTTTGATGTTTAAATAACTGCATTCATCTTTTGATTGAGAGAATAACTGTTTCAGTCTTTCCTCATGTTAGTAAAACCATAGTGCAACCTTGATACATGGATTGTGCTGATTAAACTTCTTATTTGAAAGTAAAACATAAAGAAGACTTCTTTCTATCAGGTTCTTTTAAATTTTTACTTTAGCCATTTCTGTTAGCTGTTGAAGAAGGAAATTGTCAGAGTCTGCACTTAGACCCTAACCTGCAGTTTGGTTGTCTGTAATAAGGAATCACTATTTATTCTTCTCTTATTGTCATGTCATGCACTGGTCTCATAAATTGAAAAAGACTAATCATGCTCACTTCTCTGTCTGAGTAGACATTTCTCCCCTAAAATTCTGTGGTGGTTTATTCCAATTATTATCCCATTTCATTATATCAATTAAGTATTTTGTTCATAAATAAGCCTAATGATAAAATATCTTTCTTATCCGTTTGTAAAATAAGCTAACTAACAATTTCTGTCAGTGGAAAAACTGAAAACATTTGCCATATATGGTGGGGAAATGACATGATGTTGGTCAACAATGTGCCAGTATCAAGACAGTTGAAATAGCTAATAGTAAATTGAAAATCACTATAATACATGCATCCCTGCTTATTTAGAAGACAGTGGGATAGAACTTGCCTTAAGGAAACAGTGCACAAGAACATTGTAGCTTAGCTTGGTGGCATTTGGAGGTTATTCTGTATACAGAATGAAACTTCAGTCTGGATCATTTACACTGCAGTGAGGAAAAATATCCTAGCTTTAGGATACTAGTTAATACAATGGCTGATTGCTTACACAGATCGTATCTGGTCCTGCTTCTAGGAAAAACATGCTAGAAAAATCTATTAATTGCATAAGGAGCCATTTCTGATAAATAAAAGCAGCTTCAAGAAAAGTGAGCACTATCCTTTCTGCTGGGATAGGGATAGAAGAAAATTACATCACTAGGTGTTGTATCTGCTCCAGCATTAAGCATCCAGTACAGGATATATGATGACAGAGCTTTCAGGCTGTGTTACAGCCCATGTAAATGAAACTCACCCTGGCAGGACACAGAGGTAAAAGTTTAATTGGATTAAAAAGTACTTTGATTTGCATTAAAAAGTCATATCATTTAAAAAAAAATCCAAAAGGATTTTATTTTTTTCTCCTGATAGAAATGTTGAGGTTTTTTGGGGAAAAAAAATTCATAATATTAACCCATACCTCCCCTTTGGGAAAAATTCTTGTTAGATATTTTAGTCACGGACAACTATGACTCAGGTAGGGAACCTATCAGAATTTTGTTGTTCTTCATTCAGCTATATATCTCTTCATAGTTTTAGGAAAGTGTCATTACTTATGTTTCGAAGAAAGAGTGGAGAAATTTTAGATTTTGTTTTAGCTGATTTTTTTGCATAACTTAGGAACAGAGATCTTTAAACAGATTGTCATTTAATCCTATATTATTTAACTAAAAATATTATATGAGACTCAGAGTAGAGCTGTCTGAAGTATTCTTCTGATGTTTGAGCTCTCTTGACCCTTTTTCCATAATATTATGTCACTATATCCCACCTGCATTTGTTTCAGCATGATTGCCTTTCCACACTCCAATACTGATATCAAATTTTGTGAGTTCTCCAAGTTCAGTCATTTATTATTTTTGTAATAAGAGACCTTCAGCAGTACTACACTAAAAAAAAACCCACCAAAAAACACCAACAAAGGCAAAGGTTACACAGTGATATCACAGGGTAGGAAAATTTTAGGCATTCAACTTTTGTTGAAGAAATTAATTTATGAGGAATGATTAATTTTGAAAATGTATGTTTGTGTATTTTCACTAGTTTGTATTTTTGAGCATGCTGGGATTTTATTGAGCTGAAGGTTTTATTGATGCAAAATATGCTACCACAGGACCAATAAATCTAAGACCTCAATGCATCCAAATGCAATACTTACACTAGTTAACTAGTTGCCACTCACCCCTAAAACCTCAAAATTTAACCTACAATCATTTCAACAAAGATTGAAGTTTAAGATTAGTATGCACAACTTGTTCAAATTCCATTCAATGTATCACAGAAGAAAAAACCAGTCTAAAGAAAATTATGTATTTTGTGGCAGAGTGTAAAAATGATTTATACACAAACGCTTTCAAAATAAAAGAAAAATAAAACCAATAAAATGAAGGACATATAATTAGGAGGCTTCTTTAGGATATTTTACAGGCAGTGCCTGGAGTTTATTAGTAATTGCATGACTAAGCTTGCATCATGTTTGGAATATCACTCTTTAGTGTCTGAACAATTCTATAGTGTTAAGAAGACTGAAATTAATTAGTTTAAGTCATATACCAGTGGAGTCATCAGATATCGCCACTAAGAAAAACAGTGTTAAGTCATCTGTTTAGATAAAAATCTCCCTTGTTATTATTTAGCACTTTGTGGCTACAGGCAATGTGGTATAGAGTACCTCTAAAATTGTTCCATATACCACTTTTTAATGAAAAATGGTTTGGAAAGGTGCCATGTTGTCACTACAGAAATCATCTTCATTATTCAGCATTTGCAAAGCTCTAATAGGATTGACAATCAGCTGTTCTACTCAGTATTTTCAATCTTTTTTCTCCACTGATGATGGCAGACACTCTCTTCACTCACACACTTGGGTTTTGAGTACTCTTTTCTACTATTTCAAATTTTCAGGAGGTACTGCAATGTGCACTGCAGGTAGCTGCAATGTCAGACATATGCGTTCATTTGTCTCAATATCCCTTCTCAAAACTACAACACTCTAGTCTTTTTTACTTTTCAGTTGTAGTTATGGATAAGTTATTTGATAAACAATAAATTATATCTGCAACATAGGAAATAATATTTAAAAGTATATGGTAGCTGAGCATTACTTTCTGCTTTTCAGATTCTAAAATTCATACTACTTTTTATATCTATTAGGCCAATTGCACATTATCTTAAACAGTTACCTTGTTGGAGGTATGTATGCACTCAGCATCCTTGCATAGAAGATGCGATATCTTCTGAATAAAGGTAGTGTTGGTGTTTCTTTTCTTAGTGATAGGAGGATTTTGTACAGAAATTCAAGAAAGATAAAAAAGCAAAACTTTTAAGCCATAAGCTTATATGAAACCTGATTTTTATTTATTTACTTGAACATATGTAATTTCTGTGAATGTAATCCACCCACTGCTTGAAGGCAGATGCTGCTTATTTTTTCAGAGATTTCCCTTAAATCCTAATAAACACATCTATGTACTATTTTAGTCTATGTCCGTATTATGCAGTACAAAAAGATACATTAATCCTGTAACATGGTAAACTAGGCAATGAGCTATGGACATTTCCATTCCTATTCCTTAATAAAGCAGAAAATATTTCTGGTTTCCTCTCCTTAAATTGGAAGTTTTCAGCATAGTAGAGATGTAGAAAGTGATGAGACTGGGGCTACAGAGATCTGAACACTTTATTTAGGTGAACTACACTTGGTTTTCTTTTCAGTTTCATGTATTTCACTTAGAAGGCTCAGAGCTGTCCACCTTGCCAGCTTTCAAAATAAGTCCCTGTTACCAAACTTGTGCTTTCTGCTTCAGAAAGACGATTAGCTGCCTCCTACTTCAATAAGTAGATTGTTCAAACCAAATTAATTAGCCTAGAAAAAAATTCTAAAAATACTTTTTCTTCTTATCAATTTACCATGAAAACATTAATATATACTCTATTGCTTACAATGACTTACTCTTTTGAGGGTAGCAGAATGCAAACTAACTGACCAGGTACTCTGATGATTTAGTCCATTGTGCAAACATTTAGAAATAAAAGTGTCTATTAGTTCATGACTGTGATAAAAAGAGACCATTAAAATATAATACACCTCCTCAGATTTGATGAGTTGATTTTTTCAGCATATTCAACAAACTGTGAACAGTAGAAAATGTAGATGGAATCCCTTCATTATCTGCTGCCTTTAGAGAGTTGTTTTCTTTGGACATGTCTAATGCATCCTACATTTTGAATTAGATTTAAGAAAAAGATGTATTAGGACAAAATAATGCAGAATTCATAATTTTCTACTTGTGTAGTCTTAGAAAAAAAGCTTTTTCTTTTTGAGATTCTTAAAAATTAAGTCTTCAAGACAACACTGTGATAGAGAAAACATATCCTCTGAAGCACTGGGTTTTTTTTTTTTAAATAAATCCCTATACATAAATATTCCTTTATAAGTCATGGTTAAAATGGGCCAGTATCTGAATTTACTCTACACTAACACATCTCCTAACACTAAATACATATCCTGGCACTTATGAAAATAATTCTGTGGATTTAATTTATGCCCAATCTTCCGAATTTGCTGCAACAGCTGACTATACAAACTAAACCCCCACTGAGTCTTTTTGATATACAAATAATGAGAAAGGTTTATTTGGAAGAAATATATTGTTCTGAATTATTCTTATGCCACTTATGACATGAATAGTAAGACCTCCCATTGTACAAGATTTCCTGTATATCTGGATTGAAGCCAAGTGAGGAGTGAAATGACAGGAATGGGAGAAACAGAATCTGGAGGCTAATAGGGGATTTCTGAAGCTGAGTTTCACCTTTACATTAGTCAACAAACCATCAATATTCTAGATAAAATGGACTGAACATCTTGGTTTCTCTCCTAAGAACTTACCCTTGGGTATATTTCATTCGGTTTGAAGTGATCAGAGACTTTTTTTTCTTGTTGCTATATTGCATCCTAATTGCTCAGATTTATTTCTGCTAAATTTAGCCATTTAAATGTAGACATCTAAATTACCCCAAGAGCTTAGAAAATACCCTGAAGGTCTGTACCGCTCTCTCATATGAAGGAAAGTAGCTGGAAAGAACATAGTGTATAATAACAAATACTGTAAACGTGATTTTTGTTAACTCAGGAGTAACCTTTCCTGAAAAAAAGAGGTCCTGTTTATGGTTCAGTTTTTCTTTCCCTTCTCCAAAATTGTGACAAGTGGATGCTGCTGGCATCATGGACATTGGTACTCGCTCTGATGAGAGGTTTTCTCTGGTGCTCAGTTAATGTGTCCTCATATGCTCAGAATTAGAATGATTTATGAATTCATTGGAGCTTCTGCCTCCAATGTGGAGGCAGAAAGTGTCTCTCTCTTGCATATATTCACACACACAATCCAATGTACACTTGATTGGATATAAACTCATTGTCTTAACTATGCACAACTTTCTCAAAGAAAGTCAAACATAAACTTGTAAAACAAACTCATGAGAATACCAAGTCCATTCTCCTTAAAATTCTGTAAAGGAGATAGGTATTTCCAGATTTTGTTGACTTTGTGGGAAATTGTTTATTCAATGTAAGTAACATTTTAAATATAACTAAAAGGAAAGTTATATTTGCAATTATAACTATTTAAAAAGTTTTAAATAATGGGCAAGTAGATAGTTTTCAAATGACCAACATCTAATGTCTTTGTTGAAACTTTTTGTTTTGTCAAGCCATGCAATCCTTTATTCAAGTAAATAACTGTTCTTAGCAGCTAATGCAAATGCTAGACACAATATGTATATTATTCTTTTGCTACAGGATCAATTTTCAGATTTAAAGTTTTCAATCAGTTACTGCAATAACACTTTTAAGATGGCAAAAAATCTAGAAACATTACCAAATACTTTAATTTACAAGTTTTTTATTAGCACAGCAAGAGCAGAAATTATTTATTGCCTTACTTATTTTGATTCCCAACTGAAAAAAATCCAAAACCAAACCCAACAAAACAAAACTAGGAGAAGCAAGTATGAATTCACTTCAACAAACTGTGACACTACAAAAAAGACATGGCAACAGCAAGATGATAAGTAAGATGCATGCTGAAAGTGAAATTACCTGTCAATGCATTCTGCTAATTAGGTCTTCTAATTTGCAATTGTAGTACAAGAACTAAGGCACTTCAGCTTGGAAAGAGATGATTTAGAGGAGATATAATAAAGGATCTTGAAATAACAAATATTGTTGAGAAAGGTTTACACAGAATATTTGTTTATTTCTTCTTGAAATGGAAGAGCTACTTGTGCCAGACAGAAGATTTTAAGTAAACAATAGAAACTTTTGTTTTGCAAAATGAATTCTTATACTTACTAGTTTGTAAAGGTGTGGTGGTTAAAAGAATAAATAGGAACAGTTGAGGGATTATGCAAATTAATTAACTAGGACAGACGAGGCACAGTCATAGTCTTATTTCTGGAACCTGGAAAGACATAGAGGTGAAAAAATATTTCTGTGTTTTTCCTATTTCATATACTCTCATTGTGATTATTTACTACTGGCTTACTTCAGAAACAAGATATGTGAATGTTTGGACCAGTCATTACAGTTGTTGGACAACCTGGTAGATAAGATACTAGAAGTGTCTGTCCAAACTTAAGCAGTTTTCATACAAAGAGAAATAACAGGACTAGGTTCCTTCAGCCTGGAAGGGAGATGTTTGGTGTGAAAACCATACACATGTATAATGCCATTGATGATATAGGAATAATATGTTTTTCATTTGCTACTGTAAAAGATGTTAAGATGAGTAAATCAGACCTTAGTTTTAATCCTCTATGACAGCTATCAGCTAACAGCTAATCCTAAAATAAATTGAAATATTAAATCAGAAATATGCAAAAACATTCTTGAAACTTCTGCTAGACATTTGTCTACCTATTTTAGGACATGGATTGTTATTTTTCTTGGGCATTATGAGAATAGACTAGCATAAAATAGTACTTTTTATCAAGAACATTTTGGTATTAGAGTAGAAGATTAATCTTTAAAGAAACTTTCTGCAAGAAATAATCTGGATCACATAAAAAAAACCTGTATGAAAGAAACACACAAAAATTAAAGTAATTGAAGGTTTTTTAAAGAAACAAAGATTGTACTGAAAAGCTAATTATCTGCATTAAATAATTTATCTAGTAGGTCTCTAGTCACATTAAGGATTTGACCTTGACAGGCTTGAGAGGTGGGCCTGTGCTAACCTCATGAAGTTCAACAAGGCCAAATGCAAGGTCCTGCACCTGGGATGGGACAATCCTAAGCACAAATACAGGCTGGGTGATGAGACCAGCTCCAAAGAGATGGACTTGGGAGTGGTGGTAGACGAGAAGTTCAACATGAGCTGGCAATGTGTGCTTGCAGCCCAGAAGGCCAACCATATCCTGGGCTGCATCAAGAAAAGCGTGGCCAGCAGGTCAAGGGAGGTGATTCTTCCCCTCTACTCTGCTCTTGTAAGGCTCCACCTGGAGTACTGTGTCCAGTTCTGGAGCCCCCAACACAAGAGAGACCTGGATCAGTTCGTACAAGTCCAGAGGAGGCCACGAGGATGATCCAAGGGCTGACGCACCTCTCCTACGAGGACAGGCTGAGAGAGTTGAGGCTGTTCAGCCTGGAAAAGAGAAGGCTCCAGGGAGATCTTACAGTGGCCTTCCAGTACCTGAAGGGGCTACAAGAAAGCTGGGGAGGGACTTTTCATAAGGGCAGTTAATGACAGGACAAGGGGAAATGGTTTTAAGCTGAAAGAGGGTAGGTTTAGATTAAATATTGGGAAAAAATTCTTTCATGTGAGGGTGGTGAGACACTGGAACAGGTTGTCCAAGGAGGTTGTGGATGACCCCTCCCTGGAAGTGTTCAAGGCCAGGCTGGATGAGGCTCTGAGCAAAGTGATCTAGTGGAATGTGTCCCTGCTCATGGCAGGGGGATTGACACTAGATAATCTTTAAGGTCCCTTTCCACCCTAACCATTCTATGATTCTATGATTTTATGATTTAGGTTTAGCATAAGGAACATTTTCTTATGGTGAGAACAACCAAGTACTTGAATAGGACTGAATAGAGATGTGCAATTCCAGCAACAGTTGTACTTAAAAATCACACATGACAAATGTCTGGAATGGTGTATTTAGACTTGATCCTGGTTTGAAAGGATGGCATGGACTGCATGATTTTTCCCATTCCCTTTCAACTCTATTATTAGAAATTTCTATTTTTTAATGATTTACCGAGAGTATCTGACATTTACTCAGCTTCGTTATTACACAGAACTGGATTCCCAAAGAGGACTTTGCTAAAGGTTAGATAACAGAACTGAGATCTCTCAATCCCAAGCAGAGAGCCTGAAAATCCTGTTTGATAGCTTCCAAGTCCTGCAGACATGTAAACACCATAGTGCTCTTGAAGATCACACAGGAGAGTTTCTAAAGAACCATAAGATCCTCATCCCGATGTGCTGCAAAGTTAGGCAGCTGTGCAGGCATCAACAATACATATAACTGCAGGCATAAAAGTACCTGCAGTGTGGTAGATAGGCATGAGCAAGCTGTAAGTTAAAGCCTGTCTGAATCACCATCGACAAAGTTGTTGCAGAATAAGGGATTTTATACATACTTCTCGGGCTGTGCACAACTATGTCAGGAACATAAATGCTGTGATAACGTTACCAGAGTCTACATGACTAAGTATTGTTTTGCCTCCTTGTAAAACAAATCAGAATCTAAAAACTAAGTCTTAATCTCCCTCTCTTGAAAGACTCAAACAAGCAAATATTTTACATATTTTCTGACTTGAGCTCATGATACATTGCAGAAATCCGACTTCAAGTTCAGGTAGACAAAGTACCTCTTGCCTATTTACCTACCCTTCAGATATCTGCAAACGCTAACTAAGAAGACCAAGCAAACTCGGTAAGTCTACATATGCATTTACCTTTTTAAAAATGTTGAGATTTAAAACTATTATGCTTTTACTCCAAATAGCCCCTTAGCTTGCAGGAGACCTGAGTAGAATACTGTTTGTCCCTGAAAGGCTTCAAGCCCACATCTCTACCTTCCTAGATGTTGCTAAAACCTCCAGATCATACACTAAGCAGTACTTACTCTCTAGCCTCTCTTTTGAAGGACTTTCACTCTTCTGTAGATTGGGGAAGTGAAAAAAATCCCAACTTTATTGAGTGTTTAGGGGATTTCTATGCTTCTGTGTGTGTTTCAAGGACAGGGTATGTTGATCAGTGAAGAACTGAGGATAGAAAGAGGTTTTAAATACCATTTCTCTGCAAAGTGCCTTTCCCAGTACTACAAGGGTTGCCTAGTACAATAAACTGATGCTTATTTTTATTCTGAAGCACTAAGTCAGAAAGTTTTACAATAAGGCAGACTTAAGGTATAATACTTCTGCTCAGACTGTTTTACTGTTCTGAATTTTGGCAAGTTTTCACTGATCATACTTTTTTATGTTTCCCTTTCTGAGACTTCTAGCTAAATAAACAAAGTAGAGAGCCAATGTACTTGGCCCAGAGATCTGGAGTATATTGTGGAGGCCAGGCATCTAGAAGCTTAGGCAATATCATGGAATCATAGAATAGTTTGGGTTGGAAGGGACCTTTAAAGATCATCTAGTCCAAAACCCCTAATATGAACTCAACACTGTCGGTGTCACTGAGTTTTATGGATACAGCTCATGTTCTACAGCTGGTGGGCTTGCTTTAAATGCTTTACTTTCCATGTAAGATATTGCTTCTATGTGTAGACATTTCAGTGGGACTTCTTAGCTCCCATAGGTGAGAACTTACCAAGACCATAGACTGACTCTGGAAATAGTGGTCCTTGAAAAGGACCTCATCTAATCCTTCCAGTATGTTCCTGAGAGCTAACTAGTGAGATTGTTCTCCTCTGTGGAAAAATATAGAGGAAGTAAACCTCAAACAAAGCTATGCTTATTTCACACGCGTATTATTAAAGCTTCACAAGGTTTCCTTTCTTTCCTTTCCAATCTTCATTAAAATAGCTGTGCTTCCTTGAGAAAAAAATTTAGTATTTCCCTGCTTGCTATTCCAACAGTTCTGCGTGATTATTTCAATGATGTAACTTCTGACATGGGAAGAAACCATTTGAATTTAACTTGGCATTGGGAAAAGAGTCCTTACATTAAGATCAAGCAAGTTAGAATAGTCTTTTAATGAAAGCAAATAAATATCTGTTTTTTTCAGTCACTTAAAATGTTACTAGACATCCTGCCACTGCATTGATAGTTTGTGTAACAGTTTTACTTAATTTACCCGTTCTCCCTGTTGACCCAATGGTTTTCTGAGAAAGTTTTCTGTAACAGATTTCAGGGCATGGCTGTTTTTCAGATTAAAAATAGAGTCTTTAATGTCTCAATTATATTTCTAATAATAGAAGCATATATTCAGTATGCAAAATTTCACAGGCATTTTTAGTGAAAATAATTGGGGATATCTGTTTAACAGATTGTTACTTTTCTTCTTTTGTTCCAATGACTTTAAGAGATAGATTTCATCTGCGCATCTGTGGACACAAGGAGTTAGTAGTATACCAATGTTATATGGTTTGTATAGGTTTGGGTGGCGTTTTTTACAGTATTATTCTATTGAGAAGATTGAGTCTGCCCTTTCAGTGGCAGGGAATGTAACCTACACTTGCAGGTGTTATGAGATACATACTGATAGAGAAAGGCAAGTGGTAGGAGATGGTAGACATCAGCCATGGGCCGGCAAGGAGAGTCCTGTGCTCTTCACATCCATTAAAAAACTTCCACATATGAAATTCATAGTGCCTATTTGTTCATTTCCACTACAACTTGTTGCACTACATTAGTGCTATCAGTGAAAATACAAACCTTCCCCTCAAAAGTCATAGGACTGTAGAATAAATTAGGCTGGAAGGATCCTCTGGTCCTTGCTCCAAGGAAGGACCAACTACAAAGTTAGGTCAGGTGGCTCATGGCCTAATGTTGCACTGAGTCTAATGTGACAAAAAGGTGAGAAAGGCAGTAACAAAAGGCCTGAAAACATATCTTGACACTTGCCACCTCTGTCTTTTCTAGGATAGCACCTTCTTCACCTGTTTCTTTCAATTAAAATTTTTAAAGGATTTACTAGCTGCACAAACTCCATATCATCTTACTGGGATCCCTTTGAAAGTCATTTTTTTTCCATCACTTCTGAGGCTTTGTTTTGGATTTATACTTTGCTGTAAATTTGCTCCCCACTGTTGCAACCTGCCCTTCTATAGTTACTGCTTATTGTTATTTTTCCCCCTGTCTAACCAGATCATATTCTTCCCCATACTCAGCATTTTTTCTGTTCTCTTCCAATTTATTGTATTATTGAAGCTGTTCCCAACAAGCATGCAGGATTTCTTCTGGAGATTCTTACCTGACCCAGGACAAAACAAGCAAGATAAAGGACATGAGTGGCTTTTGTGCTGCTCACCTTTTTAAACAAAGCATGCAGCTTATGATACACTGAAAACAAGAAAATGTAATGCAGCCACCACAGCATTCTTAAAGAATATTTTCAAAGTGACTTAGGGATATTAGTTTTCTAGGGATACCAGCCATGGAAGAATTGTACCCAAACAGACAGGTTAAGCTAGTTTTGAAAAGAGAAGGTGAAAGCACAGATTTATTCTCTTCTGAATGTCTATAGAACTTCTGAGTTCCAAACCTTCCCATTCCCTATTTTGGCAGCTACTTCTGACAACAACAACAAATAGTATTTGGTTTCTCACATGTAAATTGCCTGTTAGTTACTTTCTATAATTGACTGTGGTTAATCTAATTTTGTTAAATGTTCTGGAGTGTATTAATTGCTTAGAACCTTATCTATGAAATAATCATACTCTCCATGAATGTGATGTGAATTAAGTTTCTTCAGTCCGAATGAGAATTTTTAAAATGTTTTAATAAACATTTCATACCCTCTTCATGAATGAAAACATAAGGAATACTGTCTTTGTCTCTGTTGCATGATCCAGTCTGTTTAACCAAAATTATTGTTGGCAGAGGGCCAAATGCTTGCAAATTTTCACATGTAACAATTTCCGTTTAATAAGACTTCAACATGTGAACGGCCAGCTAGATGGACTAAAAAAAGAATGCCTTTTATATATTTTAAGCATTTATTGACTTAAATAAATCCTTTATGTTTTCTTTTCCTAACAAATTAGCATTTCGTAGTCTGAGATTAATACAGAAAGCTCTGTTAGTCATTCTGGGACTTATAAGGTAACTCACTCAGATAAGAAAACTATTTATTCATTTTAATTTTCTGTAAACTGAGTTTTTGAATAGTTTATCCTATTAACTGACACTCTTTGTGGGGCTTTATGTTACCTAGATGAGGGTTTGCATTCTTGAAATCTAAACATCTGACTGGCCATAGGGTAGAGAGGAATTAAATTTGCTTTTTTCCTCAAGCAAGGACCTCAGCTGATTCCCGTCCCCACATTTAACTGCCATCATTTTCAAATAGTGAATTTCTTAATGTTCACCTAAATACACCTAGAGCATAAATTCCCAGAGACTTAGATATTTTTCTGGTACTGATGAAAACACTCTTCCATGAACCAGGTAATAAGCCTTGCAATTACTTTTGACAGATTATTCCAGTCTGATATTTTCCCAGCAAATGTTTATTTATTAATACTTTCATGCCAGTTTTGATTTAAAGTCATGGCATATATATATAACTTTTACTTTGATTTTTTTTTTCCTATCTGATGTAGAAACTATATGACAATAGTTTCTATTTTCAGAGTTTCACAATTATTCCTTTAATATTCCATATAACAGGTTTTTTATTTATTTTGGGAGCTGTTATATGTATATATAGTGTACTGTGTGGTGTGCAAATATACATCTATTTGTATAAATATATATATAAAATATATTCCTCAGTTTCTGAATTGAAAACTGCTAAGCTTGATGGAAACACTATCTTTCCCCTTATCTGTGGAGAGATATGCTATCTGCTCTTTAACCATCTGTTCGATTTATTTTCCACAGCTTTTCCATTTTTACTACTTAGTATAAAGGAGTTAAGTAGAGAGAAATCACTAAGCTTTCCCTTCAGATTCTCAGTCTTCACAGGAATGACTTTCAGATGTGATTCACTGGTGTTTGTATAGTTCCACTGTGAAGCAGCAGTCTGTCTATAAGTTTGTGCTGTTCCTTTCTAAAATGTTGCTGATTACCTCTATGCTCTGGTTTGATATTCATTCCCACAGTCCTGAAGAGTAGTGATGGGTAACTTAAGCAGAGTTCTGTGGAGCACACTTTTTTCCTTTGGATGGTCAGGGACAATGAATGACAATGAAAGATTATGCTCTTTTCCAGAGGATTAATCAGTCATGATACAAAGTGAATTTATGATTTTTTTTTTTCAATTAGATTCTAAATAGTTTATAATTGAGCAATTTTGTTCTTGATGTGGGACAGTTCGTAGAAGAGTAGAAGGGCTTTGAAAATTTAATTCTCTCTGGGGTGGTCTAAGACACCATGAACTTTACAAGCTTCCAGGCTTAATGGGCTTTGCTTCCAGCTTGCCAGCTCTAATTAAAGGCAAACTCTGTTTCAGTATGTTATTCTATTAGCCTGCATAAAATCACTCCTATTTGCATGAGCCTGTCAAACCTCATATTCAAACCTGCCTACTTTCCTGAATGAAGCAGGAGTTTTCCTTTCTTTTCCTTCTGGCCATCATGGTCTTCTGAATTAATTGTTCAAACCTGTTGCTTCTGGAACTGTGAACCTGACAGGTGGTGCATTTCTCATTAACAAGGTATTTTGCTTGTTCATTTATCACACTGCTACTTTTTTTCATGCTGCATAGTAAGACTGTTTCCTAGTCAAAGAAGGAGTAAGTCAAAGGGTCTGGGAGGCTATCTCTGTAAAAATTACAGGCACTACATTAATGATGACATAGATGTATCCTAAAGAAAGAAACTTGAAAAAATATTCAATATTATGTATTCTCACATTCACAGAAAAGAAAACTTGAATTTTCATTATTGTCTTACTTCATTTACAGTTTGACAGGTGTTAGTATCTTTAGTTGTGATTATGACATATAATCCATAAAAATAATATGTAAAATTGAGTAATAGGAAGCCAACAAAACCCTCCCTACACACTCTTTGTAAAGACATTGGCCCTTACTTTGAAAAACTGGGTAACAATGTAAAACAATTGACTATCCTTTTCTTGTTATATGTATTGTTTTATTTGCTTCCACAATGAAAACATTAATTAGAAAGGAAAAGAGAAGAATCTGTCGTGACTCTAGTTGTCACCATTCAGAAAATTTACAAACTACTTTATGAATCATACACTTTCACTCCATTGATATGTAAAATCTCTGTAGTGGAATAGGATCCTCATCCACATAGAACAACTCTGTAAATATGTTTGGGGCAGATATTGCAGTGTATTGCATCAAATGCAAATACCAATCTGATTTTTGGTTTAGATAAAGTGTAATTAGCCACCTTCGTGAATAAGTTTTAGTTAAGGCCATTCAGCCATATGCTTAATTTGTTCCTACTGCTTTGTAATATCTTAGGATATCCTTATGCAGGCAGGAACTGCTATGGTTGTAACCTGGCCAAAAGCTGTAGGTAAAAAATATGTGGCGACCCAGACGGAGGTCCCACATAAAGATACAGCTGTCCAGGCTCCTGGCTGCAGGGAGTGCCAGAGCCTCTCACTTCGAATGGAGGAGTGCAGGGACAGCAGCTGTACTCGCTGTGAGCAGGTAAACGATCTGCCCAGCATGGTGGCTGAGCTGAGAGAAGAGGTTGAAAGGTTGAGGACTATAAGGGAGTGTGAGAAGGAGATAGACTGGTAGACTCAGGCCCTCTCATCCCTGAGCCAAAGGCAACAGGTTCCACATGAAGCACAGGATCCCCTATCTACCAGGTAAGAGGAGGGGACCTGAGAGATGAGGGGCAAAGGGTGGGGAGGTGGCGGCGGTAAATGGAGACATGTCCCTCCTCAGGGAGGCAGGTGAATCTCCTGCCAGCATCCCTTGCCTCCCCAGTTACTGCTGCACAACAGGTATGGGGCTTTGAAAACTGAGGGCTAGGCAAGTGAGGATGGAAAGGAGGGTCTATCCAGGAAGACATCCACGGTGAGTCAGCCACCCCAACACCTCAGGACTAGTTCAACCAAGAAAAAAAGAAAGGTAAGTGTGGTAGTTGATTCCCTTCTGAGGGGAACTGAGAGCCCCATACATCAACTGGATCTCTCCCACAGGGAAGTCTGCTGCCTGCCTGGGGCCCGGGTGAGATTCTACCCTAGTCTGGTAGAATCCTTGGACTATTACCCACTATTGATCTTTCAAGTTGGCAATGAAGAAGTAACCAAGAGAAATCCTAGGGCAATCAAAAGGGATTTCATAGCCTTGGGGCAGTTGTTTAGAGAATCGGGTGTTCAGGTAGGGTTTTCATCAATCCTTCCTGTAGCAGGGAATAATATTGAACAGAACAGCCAGACCCAGCTGATCAACTGGTGACTCTGAGGTTGGTGTCATTGTCAGAACTTTGGGTTTTTCGATCATGGGATGGTTTATTCATTGCCAGGTCTATTGATATCTGATGGAATGAACCTATTGTTGGTAAACAGTCCCCAAGCAAAAAATTATAAGGTAATGGGATCTTTAATCAGTACAAGTAATATGCACTGTTGTTTGAAATGCCAAGAACATTGAAATGTCAGTATTTGTACTAAATAGTCACAAAGAAAAAAAAAAAATATAATCAGTAGTTCTGTCCTGAAGGAAAAGCAATGACTGGGACAGTTTTTCTTACCATTTTCTAATTCCATAGTGAAGTATATGAGTTGTGGTTACATGTGGTGGGTTGACCCTGGCTAGAGGCCGGATGCCCACCAAAGCCCACTCTATCACTCCCCCTCCTCACATGGGCTGGGGGAGAAAAATATAACGAAAAGCTAGTGGGTGGAGATAAGGACAGAGAGAGATCACTCACCAATTACTGGCACGGGCAAAACAGACTCGACTTGGGGGAAAAAACAAATTTACTTTATTACCTCAAAATCAGAGGATAGTGAGAAGTAAAACCAAATCTTAAAACACCTCCCCCAATCCCTCCCTTCTTCCCGGGCTTAATCTCTTTCCCGATTTTCCAACTCCTTCCCCCAGCGGCACACGGGGACAGGGAATGGGGTTGCGGTCAGTTCATCACACGTTGTTTCTGCCACTCCTTCATCCTCAGGGGGAGGACTCCTTCCCCCGCACCAGCGTGGGGTCCCTCTCACAGGAGACAGTCCTCCACCAACTGCTCCAATGTGAGTCCCTCCCATGACTGACAGTTCTTCATGAACTGCTCTAGCATGGGTCCATTCCATGGTGTGCAGTCCTTCAGGAAGGGACTGCTCCAGCGCGAGTCCCCCACGGGGTCACAAGTCCTGCCAGCAAACCTGCTCCGGCATGGGCTCCTCTCTCCACGGGCTACAGGTCCTGACAGGAACCTGCTCCAGCGCGGGCTTCCCGCGGGGTCACAGCCTGTTTTGGGCATCCACCTGCTCCGGTGTGGGGTTCTCCATGGGCTACAGGTGGTCATCTGCTCCACCATGGGCCTCCATGGGCTGCAGGGGGACAGCCTGCCTCACCCTGGTCTTCACCACAGGCTGCAGGGGAACCTCTGCTCCGGCGCCTAGAGCACCTCCTCCCCCTCCCTCTTCACTGACCTTGGTGTCTGTGGAGTTGTTTCTCTCACGTCTTCTCACTACTCTCTCCAGCTGCAAAGTGTGCAGCTTTTTTTTTTCTTCCCTCTCTTCCTTTTTTTCTTAACGATGTTATCACAGAGGCGTCACTGATTGGCTCGGCCTTGGCCAGCGGTGGGTCTGTTCTTGTAGCCGGCTGGCATTGGCTGTGTCGGGTCGGACATGGGGGAAGCTTCTGGCAGCTTCTCTCACAGAAGCCACCCCATGTCGTCCCCCACCCCGCCCCGCTGCTACCAAAACCTTGCCACGCAAACCCAATACATTACAACAGAGTTACTACCCTTGAAGCCTCCAGGTGTTTATCTATTAAGAGCACTTTATTGCTGCAGACCTCTTCATAAAAATAAATGAGCAAAACACTCCTATAGTGAATGCATCTATACATCTTTTAGTACAATTGGTTTCACTCGGGAAAACCGTCTCCTCACACCAAGGATTCATACAGCATTTCTAACAGGACTTGCAGTACTGATCTTAGCATTAGTGCACAAAATACTGCACACATTAATTTCTGGAAGTGTAAATGTTATTATAAAAATAATGGTAGATCTTAGCTCTTAGATGATTTAGCTCTTAGAGAATTTACTATGGACTTATATATTGAGGACGACTCAAGGAAAATTCAAATATTTTAGTCATTTTTAAGGATCTTTTTAACCTCTGATGTTTGTAAATGTAATGAGCTTTGGTATACTCATCTCTAACTTCCGTCAGGATTGAAAAGCTCCCCAAAGCTCATTACAATTATATGTATCAGGGCAGACTACAACATCTGTGCTAGAAAACAAGTTCTAAATTCCCTAATGAGAGAGGTCAAACAAACTGAAATGTTCAGCCTAAGGTCTCATTATGTGCTTTTAAACAAACTCATCTGTTGGGATACTCAGTAAATAAAAACATTTTAATGATTAAATAAAAACATTTTAATGATTTTTATTCTTAAAAGAGGGGGGAAAAGGCAGAGAAACCTTGATGCTCAACCATGTAGGATTTCATACTTCTAATGGATGGATCTGGACCACTGTAATGACCCAGTGATACTACACAGTGTTTTGGTATGTCAGCTTTTGCAGAACAGCTGTTCCAGACATATTCTTTATGCTACTGCACCTGATTATGGAATGAAAGCTGACTCCTGGATCCAATATGCTTCTAAGGCTGTTGGATCTGAGAAGCAGTTGGTCAGTGTCTGCCTCTGGCCATTACAGAATGATTTAAGCTGCTATTGTTCCCATTTGGGCCTGTTGTTTAGATGTAGGATTATTTAGCTCTAGTAACAAAAACATCCTGTAGACAAAGCTCTCACTTCCCAGCTCACGTCAGTAGTTTATTTATTCATTTCGCCTAAGTTTTCTATTCTGTACTGAGATTCATTCGACACATCCTTTGCATCATACTTGTAGGAAAGTCCAAATAGTATTTTCCTTTCCATGTTGCTTATTTGTATGCTTTTTAAGTAATCAAAATTATTCTGGAAGTCAGACACATAAAAAAGAAACAAACCCTTCCTCAGGCTAATGCATGTGAAAGACCTGAAGGAAGAATTGTTGATGGTGCAAGAACAGATCATTTATGTTCTAATACAAAGCAAATCATCTTGAACTTTAATCTTAAAAGTCAGAAATTGATATCAGATTGCTCAGCAGATTATTGTACAAAATTCTATAAACGTACCCTTTTTATAAGAAGTCTTTTCAGTTCTGTCTGTTCCAAATAAAGCTCTTACACAAGTGTTGGATTATGAATCCAAATGTTGTCATCCATGAGCAGAGTTTCAGCTGCATCTCATAAGTTATTCTAATATCTCATTATATTTTCTCAGTTCACATATTCATTTTCTGATCTTTTTGGCAAAGTCATACTGTAATTTCTTTTTCTCCTATGAAATTAACATTGCATATGTTGCCATCATATTTGAAAAATTCTTGTGTAGCCTTCCCTTGCCCGCGTGTATCTTACCTTTTAGATTAAAATTTCCTGAAGCAGTGCTAAATAATAGTATGTCTGTTGCTCCTTTTCTTCAATCAGTCATCAACAACTTTAAAATATTTTATATATAATCATAAATATCTATTATCCCTTATAATTTTTGTAAAAGAACACTAATAATTATCAAGGATTAAATGATTGTTTTATTCTTACAAATATCCAGAAGTTTCAAACCATCTGAAGCCTGAAATTGTTGTGTACACAAAAGGTACTTTAATATAAATTCCAGCACTCCATAGAATGGTATTCTGTGGGTTTTTTCCATCAGAGAAGAGACTGCCTGAAGTGAATGACAATTGCAGTTAAGGTGACTGAGGTCAAAAGTGGCTTGACTTAAGTGTCTCTGGTGAATAAGTTGACCAAGACTTCCGCCTTGTAATTTGATAAGCAGGTAAGTGCAGAATTATCTCATTTCTGCATGCAGGCATGCTGAGATAGTCTGTTAGAGGACATTATTATCTAAGCTATTAATACATTGATAGATAACTGGAATTGGAGGGGCACAGGTTCTTGCTGATCTCTTGCATAATTTCACGTTTAAATAAATCAAAAAATTGTGAGGCAGGAAAAGAAGTCTTTGGCAAAGGCAGAGAAATAGTCACATAAAGGCCAAAATTTAATATGGGATTTAGTATGTGGTGAGCCAGCAGAATCTGCCAGCCTTGGTTGTGTAGATACTAGCCTGTTTTGAAGTGGTTGTAACAGTTCAAGTGGACTCCAGGGAGGTATCCAACATACAAATAGCTCCTAAAACCTTATGAAAGATGTACATACAATGAGTGTTACATCCTGACTCTGATAACTTTTATAATACTTTTGCCATGAAGATTAAGGATACTGAATACCGATGGAAGATTTAGAAGTTGTAGAGGGTTGATCGTTAGTGGCCTTGGCTGATGAGTCTATTCGGCCTCAGCACTGTGCTGGATACATGCTATGCCTGGAAACCTATGGTAGAAAGTCCTGTGTTGAGCCCAGCTTTCATCTGTCAGTTGTGAATTTTGGAGCTGTGTGGATGAGCTAAAGGCTGTCTGGACACAAGCACGTTCCCTCTCTCACTCAAACTTTTAGTTCTGCCCTGTGCTGCCAGGAACCAGGGTGTGACCTGAGTGGATCTTGAATTTATGTTTTTATAGGTTTGTGTCTTTTAGTGAAACTTATATATTCCTTCGAATCAGTGCAACAAGGGAGGAAAACACTGTGGAGAGAAGAGTTCTTCTATCCAAAAAAAGAGGAAAGACTGTACTTTCTCTGTCTTTGCCTAACTTAAGTTTGGCCCTGTTTAGAGCATCTCTAAGTGGATTACCTTAGACCTTACTGATTGAGAGATGAAATGCAGGATCCAGCCCAAGGGAATTTCTGTCTTTAAATGTGTTTTTGTTATAGTTAATGGGCCAAACTCCTCTAAATACACAGGTCCCAGGTTGCCCTGATGTTTTAAATTAGTCCAACAGCTTTTTCTGTTTTGAAAATGAATCTTTCCTCACCCGTAACTCCAAATGTCCTTTAACATTTATAATGACATATGTGCTACTACTTCAGTAGCTTCCATATGTCCTTCCCCTCTCCTGGCAGGGCTCCATTATGTCCCCCCTGTCTCCTGGCACAGCTCTACTCTCAGGAGTTAGTATTCCTTTCACTTTTCTGTTTGGCATTCCCATTTATCTCATAATTAATAAATGTCTGTTGTTTAAGTTCTGTGATCCCCTATTAATCATCCAACTGAAGTTACCAGGTACTTATATAATTTTTTTTTCCCCACTTGCTCTTGCACTGTCACTTTGTCTGTGTTTGAAAAAATACCTGGTATCTGTAGATTATTCTAACCCAAGATTTTCTGTGCTTTTATCAAATTGGAAGGTGTGCAAGTATTAACAAAATCTGCAACAAAGTTCTACCAACCTTCACACTCATGACCTGAAGAAAATTCAATTGGAAGGCAAAAGATGCAGATTTAAAAGCTTTTAGAAATATTCTTCCAGGAGAAAATTAAAAATGTAATGAATGAGAACAGATTAATTTGTTTCTCTGAAAAGAGTTATTTCATTGAATTAAAGAGAAATCTTTCTACCTTTAGAAAATATCTATTGTAGATTTTCTGTATTATCAAAATTTCAACAATCAATTCCAAAGAGGTGTATGTTCCAAGTAACTAATGTAAGAATCCATGGTCTAATTTGGTATTCTTCTAGTACACAGAAGTACTAGAAGTAGAAGTACAAGTATAATTTCCTGTATCTACTTGAATCTGCTTTGACTTAGTAAAATTTCAGAATCTGCCCCTTTTTCATTAAAATCATTCAAAGTGTAAAGCATTATAAGTAGACAAGTATAGTAGATGTTAAGAATCATGTATTTGTCTTCTGTAGATTTATTTACTTCTATTGGTGCCTTCTAGATTTGGGGATACACAAATGCTTTCAGTAGTCAAAGTATGTTGAAAATGCATAAAATAAAACATTGTGTTTTTATCCCCAAACCATTGAAGCAAAATCCAAAAGATAATAGTAATTACTTCTTAAATTGTAGCAAAAGGTAAGATGTAGCCATTCTGAGAATACAAAGGATTATAATTTTTCTCTTTCCATTTCTGAATACTAGCACTCAATTGGTATTCCTGGTAAGAAACAGAAAAATGCTTAAAACTTTTTCTCAGAAATTCCCATTCATCAGTTGAACTAGAAGTCAAAACAATGCACAAACTTACATTTTGTACTCTTTTGAATTCAAATTTAGAAAGAATAATAAAGGGTAATTCTTCCTACTCATTTATTGCCTTATTTACTATTAAAAGAATAAGTAGATATTTTTTTATGAGCTGAATTTAATTCAGATTACTTCTATGCTCTGAATAAGGCTAAAAGAATATAATCTGCTCATATGTGCCTGAATGTCCTTTCCATATGTATCCATGCTCACAACTTGCAGCACCAACAAATTAATAGTCTGCACTGCCTTTTCGAAGAGGAAGCTGAGACACATGAGTCACTTTACTATTGATTCAGAGATTGAGACTGCCAAGTTGTTACCAATAAAGTAATTTCCTAAAATCCTAGCAACCATGGTCTAAAATTTATCACTGTCATTATGTAGCAAAACATCACTTTTAAAAGACAGAACAAAATTAATTACAAGTCCAGTGATGTTCAGATGGCAATAGCAAAGCTCTTCGAAATAATGCAATATATAAGAAGATATGTTGATAGTAGGGAAAAAAATAGTAATTTTTATGTGTTTTATCTAAAATCACTAGGAAAAAAAGATTTTAAATAGTGATTTATCTGCAGTATTATAAATCATATTATGGTTCAAAGGAAAACTTAAATTGGATCAATCCGAGACACAGTGAATTATTTAGTTAAAGTGAAATAATCACTTTATGGACAAAATGTGTGGTTACCTAAAGAGTTTCTTATTTCTCAAGACATAGGATATTAAGCAAGTGACAGTCAGATTCACTGTGTTATTTTCACCACTCCTGCCTGCTCTACCATGGAGGAAACCCATGTAATTTCTTTCTTTAGATATGTCCCACCTACCTTATTGCCAAGGGTAGCAGAACAGGCCTGTAGGATTCTGCCATGATGTGACTACAAAATAGCTCTTTCTTTCAGGCCGCTGAACAAGGTGTTATTCAGTTACTGATGCTATTTTGTTGCTTTGTTTTCTTGCTTCCCAATCTTACTGTATTTCTATAGAAACAGAATTTGGAGGCCCATAAATATCTCCTGGAGAGCTGACAGTTTAACCAGGAAAAAAGGATCAATTATATATATGATGCAACCAGAATAGCATTCTCCTAAAGCTATTAAATGCAAAATCTGCTTCTGCAATTTCATCTCTGATCTCAGTAGGACATACATCATCTGTTATTATGAAAGTAGTCAGATGTTTGTGCCAGTTCCCTTGCCTAAGTGGCAGAGCATAAATATGTCATTCATATGTTATCTTGTCTAGGAAGATACAGTCACAAAAGAATATGAGAATCAGCCCTTAGTTTTCTAAGAGACACACTCTAAAACCCCCTTGCATATGTAGCTCTGGGCTTATTCTTTCCCTCAACCTAAATGCTATACTGGACCTTGGGCAAGGTACCTTGGCCTTTCCAAAGGCTAAAAATTCCTCAGGGACATTTCTTCTGGAAGCTTTCTGTCTCATTCGGCACCTCCTTTCAGAGTCCCTTCAGCTGTAGCTGTGTGCTCTTTCTTGCTTTGAACCCCATCTCTAACCACATGTAGGTTATCTTACCCCAGGGAATATCTCCCCTTCCAGGAACCAAATATTCTCTGCAGGAGAGTTCTAACATCAGCCCTTGGCTGTTTGTACATAATTATTTCCATTCCCCAGCCATGTACATAGCTCCAAGCATTCCCTGTCTTTAATCTTCATCCTCATCGTAGGCTGAGCCATAGGGATCCAGAGACTTTTGGTTCACCCAGAAACAAAATGCTAGTTATTTTAAAATCCCAAATTTCCTTTGACAGCTCTTCTCTCTCGTAATTTCCTTTGTAGCTCAGGGCTTTCCCTTTCTCTCAACCTAAGCAGAGACTTAGACAAGACACCATTTGTCTTCCTCACAGAAAAGAGGCATTCTTATGTCCTTCACTTTCCTCTCACAGCTCCTTTCTGGCTGTATTACATCTGTAAATGGGGACTTTCTTTCACCACCTAACTGTAGGCTGAGCCATTGGTCAAATTCCCCACTCCATTCAGGGACTAAACCAGTAGCAGCCCTTATGCTGGTTAGTTTCTGGGGATCTCTATGGAGTATTTTGCCATAAGCTTGTGTTTACGCATGTCTCTGTATAATGCATGTGACATCAGGACAACATCATAGAAAACATGAACAGTTTAAGGTATTTGCTCTCAAGACAGTACTAAGAAAACACACAAAAAATCTTGCTAGACTTTGGAAAACTGAAAGTCCTTGTAAATTTTTCCTGCATGTCTCCCTACCTTTTTTTCTTGTTCTTTAGCCTCTATTGCCCAAGATACGATTGTGCTCTCTGCACAAGAGCTCTATAATGCATGAGTGAAATCTGTATTAATGAGAGCATTAGTGGAAACGTTCTATGTGTAACATGTATTGCACATTGCTCCCACTTCTACACCTTACGTTCACATTACAAGTTATCTTTGCTGTGTTGTCAATGATGCTAGTAGCACAAGATGACAGTATCAGTGAGGTTTGAAAGTTCTGTTGGGCAGGTAAGAGCTGCCCCTTATCTTGGGCAGTGAGGCTAGATTTCACTTTTTGTGTCAGCTGCTGTTTATGCAGATTGTTTTTAAACCTGCCTCCTACTTCAGCCCCAAAATCTGCATTTTGCCATTGAGATTGAACAAAGATACTTAAAAAACCTTATAGGAAGGCTAAAAATATGTGTCATTCTCTGAAACAATTTATTGTAAGGAGTTGAAGCTGGACAATCTTTGTCTTAGGTGAATGCTCTAGCCACACTGTCATTAATTTCTGTGAGAGATCATATTATGAAAAATCTGGACATTGCTTTTTATTTAGCTGGGAAAAAGGGCTTTAAGACCTGCATAGAGACAGACATAGCCAAGATGTGCTCAGAAAATGGCAAGATTTAAGACATATGTCTTCAGCATTGGTATTGGATGCCTCAGCTGATCTATGGTGTATTTTAAGATAAACACATAGGTCACTTAGAGTTATGGAGTGCACTCGAGGAGTCAGAAGCCAAACTAATTCCATCTAATATTAGGCTCTAAATTAAGATGTCAAAATTAAGAACACAAACACCAAATGAAGGTAATCCAGAAAGGCTTCTCTCTTTCCATTAACATACTGTAAGACTTAATAATTTTGCTTTTAACTCAGATATGGTTTAGGTGTTTGAGTCTAGAAGTCTAACTCTTTGTAGTAAATCCTGTACAAAGTACTCAATAATTTTTTTTTTTTTAATAGGCAGAATTTTTTCTTGTTGTTGATATTAAGCAAAATTTAACAATGATAAGGAATTGCTTTAGGATACAGTTGTTTTGAACTTCCTCATTCTTTAAAAATCATTAGCTGAACTACTATGAATGCAATATTTTTAAAAAGATTTCTGTGTAAAGAGTGAGTTTTGAGGATGAAACAACTTTTAGAGACACTTCCAAGAAATAAAAGCAGGTTAAAATTAGCTCAGTCAAGCCATTAAACAAGTGTGTTATTTAGGCATCAAAAATAAATGGTCAGATTTTTCAATGCCTTTTCTGTCAAATACAGTAGAGTGCCAGACCACTACCCTTGCAGGTTTTTTCAGATGTGAGAGTTGTGAGTTGGTATACTTCTAGGCAGGAAGGAAATTGTATTTGGCTTATTGAAATCTTGGTAAGTGACTATCACAAAAAGGGAGCTACACGATCACCATTTAATTAAAGGAAAATACCTGGTGCTATTTTTGTAGAGTTCACATTCAGAGAACATGTTGAATTCGCCGAAGAGAGCATTGTGCATCTAAATGCCTTTGATGACTGAGGTAGACCTGGAGATGTACAGAAGTATAACTTTGGACTCCTGGGGAACTTTAATGTAAAAAGAAAAAAATAATAATAATTAAAGCAAGCTCTTTTGTTTGGGTATTCTGTCGAGGTCACTGAATAGCTGGATTTCAGTCCTGAAGGGTACCTCTTAGGGTATTTTCATGGCATTCTTTTGTGAAACAGCAAAGTGTTAAATACCAAAATAACTGGAATTGTCTTCAGTATTGCTGACAAGTAATTACTCTGTGACTCTTAAGTGAGCCATGCAAAAAACACATAACAGTTTGTACAGCTAATCAGTGTGGGTCTTTCTAGACCCTTTTGATTTTGTTTGGAGAAAAATATTAAAGCACAGACACAAAGAGGTTTCCTTAAGTTTTAAAATCTTGGTCACTTGTTTCCAGACTTAACTCATATAAATGAATACCACCTGAAAGAAACAAAAGAGGACAATTAAGGTATGATAGGACATGTATGTGTTTGTGCAATAAATTTCATATGAATTAATCCCAGCAAAATCCTCAGAGGGAACTCAAGCCATCATCCCATGGACTGGGAAAGAGGATTCTCTCTTCAGTAGAATTCTCTCTTCAGTAGAGAGAGGAACTGGGAACTCTTTAACAAATCAAGAGCATTTTCATCAGAATCGTTCCCCACCAGCTGTACACAGGCACATATGCATGTTTACACTCTTCTCATATATATGCATTAAAATCCAAAATCAAGTTGATAGATTCTACAATAGTTACAGGGAATGAGATAGATTAGAGAAAATCACTGGTGATTTTTAAGTCTGTGTATAATTTATTTCTCTTTGGGGCACACTTTATGATTGCCTAAGGTCCTTTCTAGCCCTATTTTCTATGATTTTACAGTTAAATGCTATTCAAAATATGTTCTAAAAAATACAGAAGATTTGTATGTGCATATATAGATAGTATCTGACAAGTAGAAAAATCTGTGGATAACAGTAATAAGTTACATGTGAATTGTTCTGATGCTTAATGTAGCAAGTACAACTGTGCACACTAAGTATACACAAAAATAATACACAATAAGTATACACAATTAATGTCAGGCAGCTACAAATTTATACTTAAGCTATTTGTGGCTGATAGATTTTGTATAACTTAGTACTGTAATTAAGATTCAATTAAAAGGTTGAGGTTTTTTAGCATGTATATATTTCTAATGGAATACTTTAATATGTTAGATATTTTGGTATGAAGATGAATGCAGAGCACTGTTTTGGCAGAGTAGATTATGTAAGTGGAGTAGACTTATGTCATACTTTTTATTTTAAACATTTAGTGACCTAAGTTGTACCTTTAAAGGAAATTTAAAAAGATCAAGGGCAATCAAGCAGATATGATCTTAGTGCAAACCAGATGTACTTCAGAGCACTCACTTCTTTCATTACATTTGTTTGACACTATCTAAAAAGCAAGTTCTAAACCATATTAGTGAATTAATTAAGTTTAAAATCTGTGAAATAAAGTTCCTATACAGGTATAAAATACATGTTTCTGACATCTGTGCTATCCTGTATCAAGTGCTGCTGTTGAGATTTTATTCCTCTTTGTTCCAATATGAAACAGATCACTTTCTTTTCTAATACCATCTTGTAATTGTTTGGCTTCGTTATAGCAATGTCAGTGTATTAAGCTAGAAAATATATGTCCAGTTTACCTTCATTATAATAATGAAATCATATTAACAGATTCACAGAACTTAAAGTCTCCTTTCTCTACTTCTGAGACTCATTTTGTGCTGTTGAAGGTCTTACATCCTGTAACTCTTGGGAAACACTGGGGAATTTTAACCAGTCAGTTTTCCTCTTCTAATAATTTCTGAAAGAAATTTGAAGTGACTCATATGAAATGTTGATACCCTAAAATCATAATAGTAGATTTTATAACAGTGAGTGTTCAAATAAATCTGTAAATTAGTAAACAGACATTTATGTAAGCAATCTTTTAGCACAGAAAAAAGAAGTTATATTTTGTGAAAAGACTGTCGTGGCTTCTGAATGCTAGTGGAGACAATGAGTCAGTAAATTGTAATACCTCATTGCCTTGGGTAACTTTTATTTAATCTCTAACACCAATTGTGACTGAAACAAGCTTGTGAAGACATGTTGTCAGTTTTTCTGTATTATACCAAAACAGAGTAAATTCCCAGTGAGTAATTACTATTTGAAATCTTTTTGTCATCATTTTGACACATAAAGTAGAACTGAAAATGTAACTAGTCTGATTCCTGAAAGTCCTGAAGGAAAGCCTCAGCTATAATTTATAAATTACAAGGTATACCTTTCAGCTCTTGACCTCTAGAATTATTTATTCCATCTGTTAGCTGATGAGGCTCTCAAATGTAGTGAGCTAGGTACCTGGGCAGAAGAGCAAACCTGCATGCCAAGTCTCATAGCTAGTAAAAACACAAAGCACAAAAAGGTGAATTGGAAACCTTACCCTCCTCTGCAGAACAGAAGGGCTTTTCAGAAAGCACCTCCACTCCTTTGAGATTCCAAAATTGCTCCTCAGACTAGGCACCTGCAGCCAAATGAACAGGGCTTACTGTTTTATTTTGAAATGTGGCGAAAAGAAAGAGTAGTGATGGTGCTGTTATATTTTGTGGGTAAATCACTTTTCAGACAGGAGGTAAACTTAGTTCCCATGTTTCCCTGTCTTCTCTCTTGGATGACACTGCTTAGCAAGCAGCTCTGAGGGCAAGACATCATCTTGGTAATGGATGGGTGTTAATTTCTCCAGGCTGTGGAGAATCTAAGACCAACACTTTCTGGATGGCACTTTAATTATTAAGATGAGGTCTTTTGGAAAGTTAGTGACTACAACTGCTTTTTACATTGTACTTACTTGTTAGGTGCTGAGGGAGAACAAAAAAATGAAAGGTCAGGATTTAAAAAGAGAAAAACAGTACTCAACACTACTGGAAAACATCAGAAATAAAAGATATTCTAGAATATAAGAGCTAGGAGACCAGGATACTAAATGAAGTAAGTAAAATCACCAATTTAAACAGGAGGTGCTGAATTGACTAAACACTGAAAAGACTCAGGGTTTGTATTTGCATGTTAAACCTCAGACTGAACCTGTGTTCAAGCTTTAAGCTGTTGCTTTTCACATCTTTTAACTGAAGCCTAAACTTAAGCATCCCTCAATATAAGCCCTGAAAACAACCAACCCAGCCAAGTTCAGATGAGTCCTGAAAATGGGTCCTACATCAACTCAAATGTCCATGAACAAACTAGTCCAAGGACTATTTAATCTAGGTGCTTTTGTTCTCAGACATTTACTAGCTATATTTTTTCCATGAATTGTTGACTATTTCCTACCAAACTCATTTACAGGGTAACAAAGAGTTTTCAATTTTCAGTACTTGTCCATCTCTTCACTTTCAAAAGCCTATAAAAGCACTAAAAAAGCAGTCTCCTTAAACTTGAGGTGACATTTATATAAAATTTATAGTAAAATGCTGGCTATGTAGCAAAAGACAAAGAGAATCACCTTTCTTTTCAAGAAACAGAGGCTGGTTGAAAAACCCACAAGTCACTTTTTTCTCTCCTTCACACAGATGATTCAGCTATAACTGATTGTCCTGACCCCTTGTACTCGTCAAGCAGCATGTTAACCTGGCATGAAGTTGAAGAGCAAAGAGGAGGGTTGGTAATATACTGAAAACCTTCATCAGATGTAGAAGTAAAATGTTTTGTCATCTTTCCTGGTGGTCTAAAGCTTTAAAGCTATCAGGGGTGGTGAGGAGTGAAGAGAAATCTGTTCTAAACTTGATTTGAAAAGAAGTCCACAATATTAATTCAGACCTGTGATCTGGGGCTAATACTTATGGTGGACATATCGACTAGCTTAGAAATAAATGACTCATTGAAATCCTCTTAAACCAGTTCACTCTACACAGATTTCTCAGTGGGTACAGAAGATCATCTATTTATTTGTCCTTCAGAAATGACTGCAACATAGAATGAAGGCAATATTTCCTGAAAATAAGGTATCTCAGTGTTAGATGAATATTAACACAGTATTTCTGTGCAAGAATATTTTTACAGTCTCTTTGTAGTCTTACAGCTATTGTTGTAAGGCTTATAACTTTCAACATTTCTGTGTCAGGCAGACATCTACAGAAATTTATAAAACAGTGAACTGAATTAAACAGTGAATTTATAGGAACTTTTTGCCATTTCATCGGCAGTTACGTTCCTGTAAAGAATGTACTTGCCAACTCTGCTGTCTTTGAAGGCTGAGTCTAAAACGGTTATTTCTTTTCTGTCTTCTTTTTTCTGCATGTCTGCTGACTCAGATAGCAGGTTTGTTTTCTTGTGGTATTGCTGATGAACTGATGGATAGTATCTTGTCTCTGATACTCTGCTTCTGATACTGAGATTACAGTGCCTCACAGTTTGTCAGAATTCAAATGCTACAATAAATAATTCCTGTAGCTGTCTGGGGAGGACCTCATCTCTGGTGAATAATTTTTATTTGAAATTAAGCATAGAGAAGTGTTAAAGCAAAGACTTCATTGTCTTTGAAGACTTGTACCTATTTCTGCTGCAGTTGACTTAAAAAAAATGGGTAATTTATCTGTTGGTAAATAATTTTCTGTTCTTTTATTTGTGTAGTTTGACACCTAAGATACATTTTTCCTAACTATCTGTATTGGGTTTGCATGGCAAGGTTTTGGTAGGGGGGGTTCATAGGTGTGGTGTCTGTGAGAAGCTGCCAGAAACTTCCCCTATGTCCAACAGAGCCAGTGCCAGCAGCTACAAGAGGGACCCGCCGTTGGCCAAGGCTGAGCCAATCAGTAATGATGGTAATGTCTCGGTGATAACATAATTAAGAAAAAGGGGAAGAGGAAAAAAAGGCTGCACATTTTGCAGATGGAGAGAGAGGAGTGGGAATATGTGAGAGAAACAACCCTGCAGACACCAAGGTGAGTGAAGAAGGAGGGGCAGGAGGTGCTCCAGGTGCCAGAGCAGAGATTCCCCTACAGCCTGTGGTGAAGACTGTGGTGAGGCAGGCTGTCCCTCTGCAGCCCGTGGAGGTCCATGGTGGAGCAGATGACCACCTGTAGCCCGTGGAGGACCCCACGCTGGAGCAAGTGAATGCCTAAAGGGGGACCCCATGGGAAACCTGTCCTGGAGCAGGTTCCTGTCAGGACCTGTGGCCCCTGTAGAGGGAGAGAAGTCCAGGCTGGAGCAGGTTTGCTGGCAGGACTTGTGACCCCATGAGGCACCCACACTGGAGCAGTCTGTTCCTGAAGGACTGCACCTCATGGAAAGGACCCATGTTAAAACAGTTCGTGAAGAACTTTCATTCATGGAGAGGACTCACGTTGGAGAAGTTCGTGGAGGACTGTCTCCAGTGAGAGGGACCCCACGCTGGTGCGGGGGAAGGAGTCCTCCCCCTGAAGAGGAAGGAGCGTCAGAAACAACGTGTGATGAACTGACCCCAACCCCCATTCCCTGTCCCCCTGTGCTGCTGGGGGGAGGAGGTAGAAACTGGGAGAGAAGTTAAGCCTGGGAAGAAGGGAGGGGTGGGGGGAAGCACCTCAGGGTTAATATCTTTTTATTATGATAATGTATTTGCTTGAGGGAGCATTGAGCCTAGAAGAAATTAATTTTACAAGTTAGACTCAAGGCTGAATATCACAGTATTTTGTTAAGTGGTTGTAAAAAATGTTATTGGAAACAAGTTTCAAATGCAATCTCAGGAATTCAATTTTGTTATCTTCATATCATTAATACACATACCAAAGTAACTGGGAGTAGGGAAATGGAGTAGATGCCTTCTAGATAGATTCCTGTTTCTTTGAATGGGAGACCTGGACAGGAAAAATCAGGAACTTCTGCAATGCATTGAAATAACTGTGAATTATTTGAATGACATGGAATGAATAGCTAAAATCAAGTTTCACATGCTTAAATACAGAATACTTGGAAAAGAATATGACTGAATTGTTTTCTTGGTTTTGAAAAGAATGTTAGCATAATTTCAAAGTCATATCATAGGGATGATATGACCTTCATTTAATCTTTTGTGATCAAATATCAGTTGTGCTAGAATGCAGTAAATTACAAGAGAATATCTGACTCAATCAATAGAAGCTGGTGTAGAAGAAAGATAGCTTCTATGAATGTGTATGGGAAGGATTCAAGTACACCTTCAGGTGTGCTGAGCCTCAATTGCATTTACCCCAGATACAAGGCTTGCTCCCAGGAGTTTTGGTGGTGAGAAAATGATGTTCCCTCCCCTAGATTCCCGATGCTTCTCCTTTTCTTTCTTATAGACTGTTTTCAAGTAGTTATTCTCATCTTCTCCTCCCTCCTGAGCACTTGCTATAGACATACCTGTTTCTCAATAACCTCAGGAAGGAGGGAACAGAACAGTTTTTTTATCTGTTGTGTGGTTTGAGCTCACATCCCACAGACACTTTGTTACATGGTATCATACCTTTTCTTTGACAGGACCCATTTATTAAGGTATGGGACAGATGGTGCTCTCTCACAGAGGTATTTTTTAGCCTTCTGTTTTACTACATTTTTAGCATGAGTCCCTATTCCTCACTTACTGTCTACTGCTCCCTGCAAGTTTAAAGGCAGGAAGAAATGGTCCTGGAGAGTGGTAATGAAGGAGGTTCTTCCTTTTGCTTTACTAAGTTTAGATTCTGAAAGATATTTAGAGAACATGGAAAGGTAGAAAAGAAGAGAAAGAAGCAGGTAGGAATGAAGAAGGTTGTGAGTTACCCACAGAACTGGAGTCTGTCTGTGTCTATACTGCAAAATTATTTTCAGATGTAGCTTCTAACTTTCTATTTGTTATTTTTGCCACATTGAATTTTTCAACCAGCTGAACCAAAGGCAGTGCTTCTGAAAATGGCTTAAAGAACCTATTATGGGCCTTTCCTATACAGTAGTTCTTGAAATGTCACTAGTTTTTCTCCTTTTATATCACCTTTAATAAGTCTCAAATCTTGGGTAGACAGTCTTACTTAGGCAGAATTTGAGGAGTTTGTGTGCTTGCATTTTCTCTCAAATCTTGCTTGTGCGGACTGAAGAATTTCTTGCTTGTTATTTTTCAAGTTATTACAGTCTTTTCTTATGAGATGTGCTGGAACTATTGCAAGTATGCTACGACCAGAATACAGGGAGCGCGTGCACAGCATTAATTACATCTTTTGAGGGGTTAAGAGCAAGAAAATGAGGAAATGTCCAAGGTGTGAATGTCACACAACTGTGCAGTGTCTCTAGGACAGATGCTCCCCAAAAAAATAATCCTCCTTAACAAATGGCTTTTTCTGTTGCTGTGCACAGTGTCAGTAGATCTAACTCTTTCAGGATATGATTGTGCACCCAACAAGCATGAGTGTATTATATATCTCTAGATCACAAACAGAAATGTTGTAGCTTATCTTGCTTTGAGTATTGATGACTGTTCATGCTGCACTCCTATATTTAGTCAGTACTTTATGGCACAATTTATAAAATGGGGATATTATGCATTTTTAAGTTGGCTTTTAGTGGGGGAAATGACTTATTCTTTAAGAACTTTAAGCATAGGTCTTTTTATCATGGGTCATTATTTCTAGGTAAACTACATTATTAACCTGTGCTCTGAATAGGAGTTGTCAACATTAGTTGAAATGTTAAAATACCTGTTCACTGACTGGAGGATGTATTCAGATATGTGTATCACTGCATTCTTTCTCAGAGCATTGAGACAGATGGACACTCTCCTAGCTAAAGTCATAATGGCATCAACCTTGGTGTCACAGATGAATCAAAGCTCTTTTAATTGTAGCATAGCAGTTGCTGCTCTCATGTAGTGTTATTTTCAGGAACTGGAAGCTGCTAACAATTCTATTGCATAGAATACAGTACATTTAAATGTTTACTCTTAAGAGGTGTTTTCTAACTGCTTAAGCCTGTCCAGAGCAAGTATTTTGACTGGACTTTGTGGATCTTTCCAAGCTGTAATGCTTTTCTCATTCTTTCTCCCTTCCATACTTCACTATTTGGGACAGAAGATAATATTTTGGATCTATATTAAACCAGCCTGAATCAGACTCCTTACAGTAAGCCAAATATCTCTGGGGCTGCAAAGGTAAGAGCTCTACTTGTGTCTTGCTCCCTTCCTGGAGTATTAAAATATGACTATGACATCATATCTAGTGGTATTTTTCATAATTTATGGAGGTCTATACATGTATTTGAGGCAAAACATCTACTATATCTTTCTGCCTTTTGTATGTGGAGCAGAAATGTGTTTGTCTTACTCATTAAAGACATACGTTTTGCATACCAGAGATTCATTTCTCTAATGTTCATGGTAATACCACCCACAACTTTTTCCTTGTCTATACAAGTGGGAGTTTGAAGAAGTGGGTTAATGAACCAGTTAACTTACTGTGCTCCAGTTTCCAGATTAGTAAAATAGAATATTATTAACTGCCCATCTCATATTTCATAACCATTTTTAAATGCCGTGAGATTCAGAATTGCTTTTTTTCCAAAATGACACATGACTAACAAAGCTTTTTTGGAGAATTTATTGCAAAGTTGGGCTCACCATTCTCACTTAGTTAAGTCTGCATTAGCAATAATTCTGCCTACAAGAGAAGATTTGGAGAGTGAAACAGTGCTAAGGGCCTCATATTCAGACAAAAGGATTTGTTATGGACTAGCTTTAGTCTGATCTCATGTACTGAATGGTTGGAATGCAATAAGTAAGCTCATGGATATTATCTTCTAATCCAGTTTCATCTGAAAGAAAAGCATTTATTTGCTCCAAGACCACTGCACAATGTAAATTAAGAACATGCTAAGGGCAGGTGGTTAGTACATTCAAAAGTACACTGCTGGTGCAAACTAAAAGAGTAATGTAATTGCACCCTTACCCTCTTGCAGGAGAATCAAATTTGAATGCAGCAGATTTTTCCTGTGTTCTCACAGAAATCAGACAGTGTAAATTCCACCCTCTAATAAAAAGACTTGATTCAGGGTATTTGGTTCTCTTGGACCAGTCAGACCAGTCATCTGTGATAGTTCTCAACAGTCCCTTCCCCTCAAATACCCAACCTTATTCTGGCAACATATTACTTCTCTAAATCTTTTTAATGGCATTTTTGAAAGGAATTTGTCTAAGGATTTCCATTTTCCCAGACACCACTTTTCTCTCTCTTTACTCCCTTTCTTAGGTCATTATGATATAAGTAAAAATCTTCTGCAGGAGAGAAACTGTACTTGTATTATACCTCTGTGTCACAGGTGAAACTGCTACTTCTTTGGAGAAGACTAAAGAATAAGGAATAAAAAAAACCCCAAAACACTGCAGCTGCTTGTTTTGGGCATAGGAAAAGCAATAGATCTGTAGGCCCCAACCTGGTGAAAGCTAACAGAGAAAAGCCTTATAACTCTCACAATCATGATAAAGGCTGGAAGTGAGACGGAAGAAGAGCTGTGATAAAATAAAAAATACGTCATTTGCAGACAATAATTCTGGATGCACCTGGAATGGCAGGATCATCCTAAGGGCTCCTAAGGGTGGCAGCTGTGTTATTCTAAGAGGAGGAGAAGAAAGGTGATAGCTCTGAATTGTAAACCAAAGTGTATGCTAAGGAGATAGAGGAAAGTGGAGTGAACGAAATTCAATCTCCCTCTTCTTGGTCAAAATGAGATAAAAATTTATATGGTGTTGTGGTTTAACCCAAGCTGGTAACTAAGCACCACACAGCTACTCGTTCACTCCCCCCTCGTGGGATGCGGGAGAGAAGCAGAAGGGTAAAAGTGAGAAAACTCGTGGGTTGAGATAAAGATAGTTTGATAAGTAAAGCAAAAGCCACGTGCACAAGCAAAGCAAAACAAGGAATTCATTCACCGCTTCCCACTGGCGGGCAGGTGTTCAGCCATGTCAGGAAAACAGGGCTCCATCACATGAAATGGTTAGTTGGGAAGACCAACACCATCATTCACATGTCACCCCCTTCCTTCTTCTTCCCTTAGCTTTATATGCTGTGTGTGATGCTATATGGTATGGAATATCCTTTTGGTCAGTTGGAGTCAGCTGTCCGGGCTGTATCCCCTCCCAGCTTCTTGTGCACCCCCAGCCTTCTCACTGGTGAGGTGATGTGAGAAGCAGAAAAGGCCTTGACTTAGTGTAAGCACTGCTTGGCATCAACTAAAATATCAGTGTGTTATCATCATTCTTATCCTAAACCAAACACACAGCACAATACCAGCTACTAGGAAGAAAATTAGCTCTTTCCTAGCCGATAATTGAAATTGCAAGAGTCTAAGATTTAAATCACTAACCCTTACAGGTTAGGTTAATGGATCACATTTACTTATAAATTATTTTGCTCTTATCCTTCTGTATGCAAAACCTTGATTTTGCCTTTCAGGAAAATACCTTGCTTCTGTGACTGCTAGGAGAAGGAATTACTGTTAGATGGTACCTTAGATTATTCTGCACTATTATCTGACTCTCTGTTATCACAGTCTCTATTACTGTTACAGATTCTGTTAGTTCATGGCTTTGGATTTCAGGGTGTCATCTGGAGATCAGATATTTTGCTAGGGAGCTGTGCCAGTAGAAAGCAGTGACCAAAGATGCACAGTAAACAACTATTGCTCAGTGTCTATGTGGTTAAACTAAGTGCTGTTATTGCAACTCTCTTTCTTTTTTTTTTTTTCTGATGTAGATGCATCAGTGCAAAAATTTCAATGTTCCATTGTCAATACACATGAGAGGAGCTGAATTTGTACACTGAGCAGATCTCTTTTGAATGTGAGACCTAGGCAGCTTAAAACCTCGTGTCCCTGTGTAATTTATAGTACTATTTTAATGTTTGGCATCTGCCCCAATTAATCTCAGTTGAAAATTGTCCCTTTGATAGTTTTCATAGTTATTATGAAGACCTTTTCATTTTCTGTTATGTTACAGAATAGTGTAATATACGAGCAGCACTCATGCAATAGTCAAATTGTGTATTTGTTTGTCTGTCCATCTATCTTCAGTCTATCTTCAGTGTACAGTAGGAAAATAAACATATGGCCTCTTGTACAGAGCAAACATCTAATGAAGTACAGGTGCAGTCACATACATAGTTCAGAAAACAAGTGATATAATTGAACCCATCTTCTGATCAAACACAATTGTTATGAAAATAAAATACTTCATACTAAAAGAGCAGTCATGGGAAAAAACAAAGGTAAAGAAACTTTTGATAAACAGATGTCTATAATGGGAACACATAGGAGAACAACGTGTAGAGGAGGTGTCAGATCAAACATGCAAACTTGTAAGGTGTTTCTATCAAACTCCAATGATGTAGTTTCCTGGATCGTCCTTGTTTCCCTTTTTAAAAATGGGAGTTATGTTCCCCTTTTTCCAGTCTGTGGGAACTTCACCAGACTGCCAGGACTTCTCAAATATGATGGATAGTGACTTTGCAACTTAATCTGCCAGTTCCCTCAGGACCCACGGGTGCATCCCATCAGGTCCCAGGGACTTGTGCACCTTCAGGTTCCTTAGGTGCTCCCTCCCGAACCTGATCTTCTCCTACAGTGGGCAGCTTTTCATTCTCCTGGACCCATCCTTGGATTTCTAGGACTTGGGCAGTGTGGCACGAGCCCTTGCTGGTGAAGACTGAGGCAAAAAAGTCATTGAGCACCTCAGCCTTCTCGATGTCCCCAGTGACCAGATATCCTGTCGCCTTCTGGAGAGGGCCCACATTTTCCCTGGCTTTCCGTTTCTCCCCAACATACCTGTAGAAGCTTTTTTTATTGCTCTTGACATCTCTGGCTAAATTTAATTCTGTCAGGGCCTTGGCTTTCCTAACCTGATCCCTGGCTTCTCGGGCAATTTCTCTGTATTCATCCCAGGTAACCTGTCCTTCCTTTCACTCTCTATAGGCTTCCTTCTTGATCTTAAGTTTGTTCAGCATCTTCCTGTCTACCCATGCAGGTCTCCTGCTGTTTTTGCCTGCCTTCCTCTTTGTAGGGATGCATCGTTCCTGAGCTTGGAGGAAGAGATCTTTGAGTATGATCCAACTGTCCTGCACCCGTCTTTCTTCCAGGAATTCATCCCATGGTACATGACCAAGCAGATCCCTGAAGAGGTCAAAGTCTGCTCTCCTGAAATCCTGAAAGGGTGGTGAGCTTACAGTGCACCTTCTTCACTGCCCTGAGGAAATACAAGAGCAAGGAAGAAACTGAAAAAGAAACTTGTTTTCTTGGTGTCAGTAGTTAATATTGGCTGAGTTGACCTAAGAGTTCACTGTCACCAAAACAGCAAGCTGACACCAGTCTCTTCCTTTCCCACTGTCAGGTGCCTGGGCCTCTTTCTTTCTGCCAGGGGTAGTTTTCAGGCATCTAAATAAACTGATAGGTAAAAGCATCAGCTCAGCATGGAGCTCGATGACCACCAGGCCAAAGTACCTGGCAGAGGGGAGGGAGTGCTATGTCTTTTTGGTTAGCAGCAAGCTATTAGATTGGTTCAGCATCTTATTTCAGATGTAGGCATAGAAAATTGCAGAGCCTTTTATCTCTATGAGGAAGACAGCCTGTGTGTAGTATCTCTAAAGAGACAGTAACACAACAGGAATCATAGGTTTAATAGAACACAGTTGTGGTATTTAACAGCTTTGTATTGAGTACGTTTGTTTTGATGAGAAACAGGACCAACAAAGAAAAAAAAAGAGAATAAGAGTACAAAGTGTGTCCATCAGTGGCCCCCATCAAAGATGTTTTGCTCTCCACCACTGATTAGATGTGGAACACCTTTAAGGCTGAATAGCACCTAGATGCAGATAAAGACATTAAGGACATTTGCATGGTGGTTCCAGCACTGAAAAGAAAGAAGCAGGATCAGGAAGCGATGAAAGTTGCTTAGGAACAGGTAGTGGGTATGGCAGAACTGATCCACAGAAATTAGGTCACGAGATCTGAAAGCTGACATGTGCCTTTGGAAGAAATACCAGATTCAGAACTTGCAGCATAGCTGAGGGCTCTATCTGTCCTGAAATGGTGGATCCCTGGTGCTGACTTCTGGGACAAGTCTCCAGTGAAAGGCTCAGCTTTAATTAATTTTTTTTTTTTTTTTTCTATTTGGAAAACTTTTAGAAAAACAGTGCTTAGCCTGTATCCTAACCTTTGAATACCACTAAATACATTTTTCCTATGGTCAGCAGCTATTCTTAGCTGTAGCTGAGGGAAAGGTAGATCTTGAATTGATCAGTTGAAAGTTTCTTCATAGACGAAACCAGTTCAGGCACCTCGTGGAAGCTGTGCCTTAGAGGCTAAAATGCTGGTCTTCTGACTAACAGTGCTTTAAACAATCATGTATGAGTGCTGATATAGCCATGTGGTAAGCTTCAGGAAAGTGTTGCTTCTGTTAAGTGCTAACGTTTTCTACAAAGAAAAAGTACTGAGAAACTTCTAGAATTGGCTCTGGGCAAATCCAGAAATGTCACATTTTGCCATTGACTTCAATTGGGTTTTATTCAGATCTCAGAAAAGACAGCATTAGAATAATTCTCAGATGCCTCACACACCTGAAGCACACAGTTGCTGGTCTCTATTGGAGGTTTTAAGCAACTCATACATGAGGTTATATTTAATCTCTAATACTGGTACTGCTTCAGTGTTTTTAATAGAGGAGACAACACAGTTTATTTCTAAGTATGTTATCTCTTCAAATAAGAGATATTGCTGAAACCTTAGTTCTGTTTCAATATAACATAAATCTATTATCTTTAATAAGTTTACACTGATAGAAGCAGATTGTGACATGAAATGTATAATGCATTTCAAAATTGTCTTGCACATCTAGGCAACACTTTCCCCTTCCTCCTGCTTTTGGAAGCTTTCCTAGTCTAAGACTGGAGGAATTGCTGTGTTTATGTTCCACCTGCAGAGGATATTAGCAAAGAATTTGTTAAAGTTGGTGTTACAGTTCATAAACAAGCATTAATGTAGGCTGCAATAATGGCAAACTAGATTTCTAGGGCTGATTGAAAGTTTTGCAATCAAATTGATTACAAGAAGTGAGTTTCCCTTTGGGTAATTTGAACAGATGAAAGGTGGATGTTACTTAATAAACAAGTCAATGGAAAAAGTTCTCCAACCATAACAGTAATTAATTTTTCTTGGTCCAAAGCTATTTGACTAATAATTAATCTAGTCACTAATAGGTAGACATTCTCTGTCTTATTTTACATAAAATGAGATTAGATTATCATAATGATCCCATCTAATCTTCTGTAAATCAGTGGGTAGAACCGCTCTTTTAATCAGTCTTGTCAGCAATAATCTCAGTATACCTACAAATAAAATGGCTTTTAATTAGAAAACATCATCTTTCAATGCAACTTTCATTTTTGATTATGTGAATTTCACTTATTTGTGAAAGCACTGTAAAAGAAGATAATTTACTGTCCTTTTCTCTAAGCCTTTTTCTCTGCATCTACATGGTTCTTAATGCATTTTCAGTTTTGCTTCATAACTGAGTTATGGACTCTTCTTTTCAATTCATACTGAGGACTTCACACAGAAGATGCTTTGCCTTCTTTGAAGTATTTGCCAGCAGTCTTTCAGTGGGTGATCAGAAATATTTACACTGACTGATATATAGGAAACATTTAAACTTTCCTTTTCTCAACACATTGTCTTCTTTTATTACAGAATGTTTCAGACTATATATCTGAGAAAAAAAATAATGAATTATAGCTCAATTATAGGTGTAAATTGATTTTAGACTTGTTCATTGCTGTTGCACTTACAGAGGTTTGAAATGGATCCAGAATCACAACTACAAAGTGTGGACATCCTACTCCAGCCACAGTAAATAGTTTCAATATAAAATGACTAAAATAAGTTCCCTGCTCCAAAATCCAGCTAAATGAACAGGAAGAAAATGAGTTGAAAAAATAGTTTTAAAAGGTAGAGTGATGGAAAAGATAAAAAAGAAAAAAAAATTTAAAATTCTAAGTCTTTTGTAGAATCAGAGTCAGAAGAGAACATTGGTTTAAACACACAGTGATGAAGCATTTCAAATACACAATAAGAAATCTGCCTGTAGGGGATTAAATAAAAACCATCTATATTATTAAATGAAACATGAAAGACATATAACTGTAGTTACTTTAAAAGAGAAATGCAAAACTATTTGTAGGAACTCTGGCTTAGGATACCTTTACGTTTTTCAATTGTCTTTGTTTATTTTACTGTTTATTCATCCTTTGAAAGCAGGAGCTGTTTGTTTCTATGGGAAACAGATGTGGTTTTATTTTTTACTTTCCCTTCTCCTCTCAAAATGTTTAAAACTTAAAGCAACATTAATATGGAAAAAGCATAGTGGAGGCTCCTGCTGGAGAGGGACAACAAGTCATACTTTTACCTTTTCTTTTGTTAAATATTCTGTCTGTGTTGGAACTGCAAATAGTGGTCTTGTCTCTTGCTTGACATATGTTGGTGACAGGCCTGTGCTAGGTTGTATAACACAGTGCAGCGAAGAAGTGAGGCCAAAATGAGAGCTTAGACAAAGAAGCTCCAGCTGGTAGCTTAGTGGACACGTCACTGCTAACCTCAAGTCCATGATCTGCAATACATCTTCCAAGGACTGTTTCTACATCTTATATGAATATTGCTTACTGTAAAAAGTATAAATAACTTGCACTCAATTAACTATCTTGCAGTTACTCATATTATTCACTGGAAATATTTGGTCATAAGTTTGTAAAGATTTTCTTCTTTGAAAAGAGACCAGAAAATCTAAGACCTAAGAGACCAAATACCAAAGTGAAATAATTTCTCTGAGTCTAGGGCTTTGGGGTTTGGGGTGTGAATGCTGGGGGATGTAATTTCAATAGTAAGTTGGTATCTGAGACTTGGATGTGAAATGTGTAACATCAAAGTTTATGGATTAATTCAGTAGTCATAAAAAACAGCAGACAGTAAGGAGTCTGAATTTATGCTCAGCTTTTAATAGATGCTACAGGACAAATCTTCAGCTATTATAAATCAGCCATGCTTATTTTGGAAGGAAACAAATGCCAAAGCTACAAGAAAAAGGTTAATTTGATCTTGCTACTGAGTATCTACAAACTCCTCTCAGTTCAATAACGTGGTTTGAATTCCTGTGAACAAGATAATCCAGATGATCAGCTGGCCAAAAAGGGTACCAGATGAAAAATTATTGAGTGCAATTCATCTATTAGATGGGCCAAAGCTGAAAAATATCCATAGTCCAAACAACACTGGGGGACTAAACCTATGTTCTAAGCTGAGAAATCTTGAAATAACATCACTGGTGATAGGATGTTTGGCTGGAACCTTAAACAATGGAGGTGGAGTCTGAATCTTTCTAAGATAATGAGAGATTTGAAAACTTTATATGAAGTTATGAAGGTGCAGAATTCCTGGATTTAAAGTTAAAATTGCATTACTTCTTGATCACCTACAGAATTTTTTTTTTTTTAAATTTTTTTTCTGTTGTCTCTAGAAGGAGGCAGATGGAAATACTACCTTCAAGAGTGAAGCAGAAGATGCACAGAAATATTTATGATGAAAACATGAAAACTTCATAAGTTTAATTTTGCTGGTGGCAGAATTACAGCACAAGCAAGAGAGCAGCCACATTCAAACATACTATGAGTTACATGTGAACATCTGAGTGTTGCTGTTGACTTCAGTGAGTGCAACAGACACACTTAATGGAGTTTGAAATGGAATAAATGGCATTATACTGTTTTCTTCTCATTGCTGCTATTTCATTCACTTACCACTGAATGCCACATTACACAATATAAGTGCATATTTTATATTACGAATACATCATCAGTGAATTTAGTTTCATAATGCTATGGTGTCAAGTTTTCTTTATTCTCACATACAAAAAAATTTTGGGATGATATAAAATAGTTTTGCCTAAATTGTTTTTAAAAGAGGTTGCTTGCTCTTTAGGATTAAATAGATTTAATTTACCCTATAATACATATGTTAAACTATTTTATATTTTTCAGGATAGAGTTTCCTGCCTGCATATGCATATACTCCATTCTTATAAAAGCTTTTTATTGAATTTCAAAATAATGTTTTCTTATCTTGTGATGTTAAAGGTTTTTTGCAATGCAAATACCCGGATGCCTCTGAAATGTTTTAAGGGATTTACTAACTGTGAAAGCCTTATCTTCCCTTTTAAATCTCATGTCTATTTTTTCATGCTGCCTACATAAGATTAAATGCATATAGGTCTGCCTTTGTAGAATTTAATTTAAAATCAGCATTTACATTTTGCCATTTTATTTTTAGTATACACTAAAATTATTTCTACATTTGATGGAATCACCAGATTTTTTATATAAAGCTGTTTGCTTGCTCAAGTTCAAATGTCCCAGTTTACTTGTAACCAGGAATCTGTCTCTATGCTGTGAGACTCCATACACCTGAAAGGAAAGCACATGCTACCGTTGTAATTTCAAGACAAGTGTTCATCCTATTAGAAACTAGAAGAAGAATTACTGAGAAAAGACTAATTAAAAACTGCTCTCAAATCTTTCTAACTTATGCATTTTTAAATCAACTGATCCCTGTTTGCAGTGTTTCCATGCCAGTATAACAAGCAGCACATTATTTCATCAGCCAAAAGACCACAGACTAGTGTGTAAAACCCTGTGTAAATTCTTTCTTGGATGAGCAAGGAAAGGTCTTGAGGCTGAATTCATAATTTAGATGGAAGTGTTTATGTCATACAGATGAGCAATAATTATGGTTTAGTGGATAATATTTTCTATTCAGAACACTTATAGAAACTATTTGATGCTTGCTGGAAGAAACAATTAATGAGAGGGGACATTTGAAGAGTAAAAGGTAATCTGAAGCCATAGTGACTAGGTTGTCTTGATGTCGATTTAAGTGTTACTCCTCCTTCTATATGCTTCCCTGTCTAGGGTCTGAGTGTACATCTTGTGTGCCTGAATGTAAGAGAACCTTATTCTTACAGCGAGGAGCTGAATATGAGTGACCGTTCTGTACGTTAAAAATGCTGGCATGCTTTGACTGTGTTAACACGGATTCACTGGAGTTGTAACCCCAGTTTAAAGAATTATTTAAGAACAAATGCAGCTAAGTTAATGAATGAATTTTAAATATACTATTTTAATTTATAGATATTAAAATGAAAAAAAAAGTCCACACCCTACTTTGTCCTTCACCCCTGAAGCACAAAAAAGCTTGACTGATTTCTGTGCAGGAAGGGAGGAAGAGAAGCAGTGGATAATAATATTGGTTTGCTTTTTAGGCAGAGTAGCAGAGGAGTAGGTGTGAACCATCAACCTGCGCTTAACTTCTCTCTCATTTCCACTGGACTACAGATGCAGAGACCTTTGCTGGATACATTTGCTTGAGAAGTTAGCAAACCACTATGGACTCTTTTTCTTCTTTGCTGGCAATAGTGTGGATAGAACTTATCCTAAGAGAGGGAAAAGAATAGTCTTAACAAGTATTAAAAGTAAGTGCTAAAGAGGGCTGGCACGAGTTCATCCTTCGAAGGGCAAAAGACTGCCCTGAAGTGTAGCTCCCAGTGTCAGTAGCAAATCATGGCTTATAAATGTCTCAGATAGTGGATATGTTGTTCACTGGGAAATATAAGCAAGTCTTAGCTGCCAGTCTTCCAGCTGACAGTGTGAGTGGATAATTTATTGGATATTTTATTGGCAGATTACTTTTACATATCCAGTAAATAAAAACTTAGCTGTGGAGTTTTGAGCTATTTTATCTAAACTTTGTGACATACCCTAAGTAATAATAAAACTTCCTGTGGTCCTGAGCTTTGAAGATATTAAATGCAGTCTTTCCTACCTTGTCCTGTTAAGCAAAGACACAGATGCTTATTGTTTGTTCTTAAATACCTAAAACAAACCCCCCAGCTCTTTAAAAATTATCCCTTTTCCTGAATTCCCTCCACAATTTAGACTTAGTGATATGCCCTGACTCCTTTTCCCCTTACATACACACTGGATGTAAAGCTGTGGAAAACTTCAGTGTTCAAATCCAGATTGTTACTTCTTCACACTTGAAAGAACCGGAAGTTGGTATGTGTTTTGTGATCCAATATCCTTCCAAAATGTTCTAATTTTATTTTGTTTGCTGTCAGAATTTAAAAATGGCAATCTGAATGATACAGTCTATTTATGCTTGCACTTAGTATACCATAAAGAAACAAAGAATTTTTTTTTATATAGGAGCAATTTCTCATTGAGAGAGGAAGTTGTTGCTTCCTTCCCCCACTCCCCTTTTCATTTAAAATAAAAAGGATTCACTAGGCAGTTCTATTTAGAACAGAACACAAACTCACGGGTTGAGGTAAAAACAATTTATTAATTTAAGTAAAATAATAATTATAACAGAAATAACAGAATGTACAATTGAGTGATGCACAGTGCAATTCCTCACCACCCGCCGACTGATGCCCGGCCTGTGCCAGGCAGCGATCCCGGCGCCAAGACAGTCTGAAACCCAAACCCTGGAATAGCAAGCTCAAGCAATCCCTGAGAGAATACCCCTGTCTTCCGGTCAACCCTGGTTAATATAATGACACGACACGGTATGATATGGAATATCTCATTGGCACACCCGAATGTCAGTTTTGGGTTTTGCTACTTGTTATGCTTCTCCCCCCCCGGTCCTAATGTGGCTGTGAACCAGCCAAACATGATGACCTTGGGCTCCAACAGCAACTACTAACTTTAGTACTTTTATCAACATTCTTCTCATAACAAATCCCATATTGAAGCTAAAACACAGCTATTGTAGCTACTAAGAAGAAAATGAACTCTATTCTAGCATAACCAGGACAACACAGATAGAACACAATAATAACAATTACAGTTGGACAATTTATTATTGTGGTGGGTTGACCTTGGCTGGATACCAGGTGCCCACCAAGCCACTCTATCTCTTCCCTCCTCAGCAGGATGGGGGGAAGTAAAGAAGATAGGAAAAAAAAAAAAAAGAAGTAATGGTCAAAATAAAGGCACACATGGACAGACACGTGGAGCACGGCGGCAGCAGCAGCAACGGTCAACGGTAAGTCCGTGTGGCTGTTTACAATCGAGAGGAGGAGGAGGGGTAGTCCTAGCACCAGGGGACACTGCGGAAGTGTCGCCGGGTCCCGTCGAGAGCAGCCAATCACGGGAGCGGGGCTGACGCAGAGGGGGCGGTGCCAGGACCAGCCGCGGGAGATTTAAACGGCTCCCAGGGAGCGCGAGCGACCAGGAGCGCGGCGAACAGGACGGGCAAACAGGGCGTGGCGCGTCAGAAGGGCGTGGCGTGGCAGTTAGCGCGGCAGTTAGCGCGGCAGTTAGCGCGGCAGTTCGCGCAAGGCAGGGCGAGCAGGGAGGCAAGCAGGGCAGCTCACTGTAGCTCTGCGGCTAGCAGTACTCCATCACAACAGCTCAACCACTTGGAGGTGTGTCCTTTGCTACCTCCGAAGATGGTGTCCACCAGGTGGAGAGGTTATAGTAAGAAGACTGTGGCGACTCAGACAGAGGGCCTGCCCCAAACGGTGGCTGTTCAGGTCTCTGGCTGCAGAGAATGCCAGAGCCTGCTGCTGCCAGGGGAGGGAGGGAGACTCTCCACCTGTGTGAGGTGTGAGCAGGTAGACGATCTCCTCAGCATGGTAGTGAAACTTAAGGAGGAGGTCGAGAGACTGAGGTCCATCAGGGAGTGTGAGAAGGAGATTGACTGGTGGAGTAACTCCCTGGTGTCAGAAATACCCCAAGAGGATACCCCCCAAAAGGTGAGGGAACCCCCACCCTATCAGGCAGGGAGGGGGGACCTGAGGAGGCGGCTGCCCTGTAGCTGTCAGGCAGAGGCAAGGGGCCGGGGAGATGAGGAGAGTTGGATGAAAGTCCCAGTTCGACATCATGGGTGGCCTTCTTCCCTACCTGCTTTGCCCCCTCAGGTGCCTCTCTCTAATAGGTTTAAGGCCCTGCCTCTTGAAGGAGACGTTGGTGAAGATGTTGGTGAGGACGAGGTGCAAGGCCCACCTACTAGGCCACAGAGGAAGAGGCGGGTGACCCAACCCCTAAAGACGGCCTCCGACAGGAAAGAAAGAAGGGTCATTGTAGTAGGTGATTCCCTTCTGAGGGGAACAGAGGGCCCAATATGCAGGGCTGACCCTCAACACAGGGAGGTATGTAGTCTTCCAGGAGCCAGGATCAGGGATATCACCAGGGCACTCCCCAACCTGGTGCACCCAATAGACTACTACCCGCTCCTGATCTTCCAGACAGGAGGAGAGGAAGCCGCATTCCGTAGTCTGAGGGCAATGAAGAAGGATTTCAAGACCTTGGGACGACTACTGAAAGGGTCTGGGGCACAAGTGATTTTCTCTTCTGTCCTTCCGCTTTCGGGTGCTGATGTGGGTTGCAATGGCAGAGTTCAGGCCATAAACAACTGGCTACAGGACTGGTGCTATAGGCAGGGCTTTGGGTTCTTTGATAATGGCTGGGTTCATAGGACACCAGTACAGACAGTAATGTGTGAGGAAGGTTTATCTCGCAGGGGCAAAAAGAGGCTGGGGCAGGAATTAGCAGCACTCATTTGGAGAGCTTTAAACTACATTGGAAGGGGGAAGGGGTCACGGCTGGGCTTGTGCCAGTGGGGCAGCAGTTTGGAATTGATGAAGGCAGGGAGGCCTCCCACCCCCCTAGGCTGAAACTGGTGAACTCGACTCGCTCCCTGAAATGCCTGTACACCAATGCACGCAGCATGGGGAACAAGCAGGAGGAGTTAGAAACCCGTGTTCGGTCAGGGGATTATGATCTGGTGGCAATTACAGAGACATGGTGGGATAGCTCACATGACTGGAATGTGGCCATGGATGGCTGTGTCCTTCTCAGGAAAGACAGGCCAGCAAGGCGAGGTGGTGGAGTTGCTCTTTATGTGAGAGAGCAACTGCAGTGTATTCAGATCCATCCAGGGGCGGATGAGGAGCTAGTTGAGAGCCTGTGGGTAAAAATCAAGGGGAGGGCTGGTAGGGTTGATACTGTCGTGGGTGTCTATTATAGGCCACCAGATCAGGGTGAAGAAATTGATGAGGCCTTCTACAGGCAGCTGACAGCAGCCTCGCAATCCCAGGCCCTGGTTGTTGTGGGGGATTTTAACTACCCAGATATTTGCTGGAGAGACCACTCGGCCAGCCACCCCCAATCCAGGAGGTTCCTCCAGTGCATCGATGATAACTTCCTGATGCAAATGGTGGATGAACCAACCAGGAGGGGAGTGACGCTGGATCTGATCCTCACTAACAAGGAGGGTCTGGTTGAGGCTGTGAAGGTTGAGGACTGCCTGGGCTGCAGTGATCATGAGATGGTGAAGTTCCGAATCTCATGTGGCATAAGCAGAATTACAAGTAAGATTGCTACCCTGGACTTCAGGAGGGCCAACTTTGGCCTCTTCAAGCAATTGTTAGGGGAAATTCCATGGGACAGATTACTTGAAGGTAAAGGGGCCCAAGACAGCTGGTTAACATTCAGGGACTGCTTCTTCTGGGCTCAAGATCAAAGCATTCCGATATGCAGGAAGTCAGGGAAGGGAGCCAGGAGACCTGCTTGGTTAAGCAGGGAACTGCTGGCCAAACTTAAGTGGAAGAGGAGAGTTTACAAATCATGGAAGGAGGGGCTGGCTACTTGGGAGAAATATAAGGATATTGTCAGAGGATGTAGGGAGGCAACTAGGAAAGCCAAGGCCTCCTTAGAATTAGGTCTTGCCAGAGGGGTCAAGGACAACAGGAAGAGCTTCTTCAAATACATGGCAGATAAAGCCAACGTCAGAGGCAATGTAGGCCCACTGATAAATGAGGGGGGTACCCTGGTGACAGAGGATACAGAGAAGGCAGAGCTATTGAATGCCTTCTTTGCCTCTGTCTACTCTGCCGGAAGTTGTCTTGAGGAGCTCTGTACCCTGGAGACCCCAGATGGAGACAGGACAATGGAGAAGATTGCCTCAGTTGATGAGAATTGGGTCAGGGACCAATTAAGCAATCTGGACATCCATAAATCTATGGGTCCAGATGGGATGCACCCACGAGTGTTGAGGGAGCTGGCTGAGGTCATTGCTAGACCGCTCTCCATCATCTTTGCTAAGTCGTGGGGAACGGGAGAGGTGCCTGAGGACTGGAGGAAGGCAAATGTCACTCCAATCTTCAAAAAGGGCAAGAAGGAGGACCCGGGTAACTACAGACCGGTCAGCCTCACCTCCATCCCTGGAAAGGTGATGGAACGACTTATCCTTGGTGCCATCTCTAGGCATATCAAGGACAAGAGGGTCATTAGGGGCAGTCAGCACGGCTTCACCAAGGGGAAGTCGTGCTTGACCAACCTTCTAGACTTTTATGAAAACACGACCAGGTGGCTGGATGATGGTAGAGCAGTGGATGTGGTCTATCTTGATTTCAGCAAAGCATTTGACACGGTCTCCCACAGCATCCTCGCTGATAAATTGAGGAAGTGTGGATTAGATGAGCAGGTAGTGAGATGGATTATTAACTGGCTGGTGGGAAGAAGCCAGAGAGTAGTGGTCAATGGGGCAGAGTCTAGTTGGAGACCTGTGTCTAGTGGAGTCCCTCAGGGGTCAGTACTAGGACCAGTATTATTCAATATATTCATAAATGACCTGGATGAGGGAATTGAATGCACTGTCAGCAAGTTTGCTGATGATACCAAGCTGGGAGGAGTGGCTGACACTCCAGAAGGCTGTGCTGCCATCCAGAGAGACCTGGACAGGCTGGAGAGCTGGGCAGGGAAAAACTTGATGAAATATAATAAGGGCAAGTGTAGGGTGTTGCACCTGGGCAGGAACAACCCCAGGTTCCAGTATAGGTTGGGAAATGATCTCCTAGAGAGCAGTGAAGGGGAAAGGGATCTGGGAGTCCTGGTGGACAGCAGGATGACCATGAGCCAGCACTGTGCCCTTGTGGCCAGGAAGGCCAATGGCATCCTGGGGTGCATTAGGAGGGGTGTAGTCAGTAGGTCAAGAGAGGTTCTTCTTCCCCTTTACTCTGCCCTGGTGAGGCCACATCTGGAATATTGTGTCCAGTTCTGGGCCCCACAGTTCAAGAAGGACAGGGAGCTGCTTGAGAGAGTCCAGCGAAGAGCCACCAAAATGATTAAGGGAGTGGAACATCTCCCTTATGAGGAAAGGCTGAGGGAGCTGGGGCTCTTTAGCTTGGAGAAGAGGAGGCTGAGGGGGGACCTTATTAATGTTTATAAATATTTGAATGGTGAGTGTGAGGAGGATGGGGCCAGGCTCTTCACAGTAACGACCGATGATAGGACAAGGGGTAATGGGTGTAAGCTGGAACACAGGAGGTTCCGCTTAAATTTGAGAAAGAACTTCTTTACAGTAAGGGTGACAGAGCACTGGAACAGGCTGCCCAGGGAGGTTGTGGAGTCTCCTTCTCTGGAGACATTCAAGACCCGCCTGGACGCCTTCCTGTGCGAGCTCATCTAGGTGTTCCTGCTCCAGCAGGGGGATTGGACTAGATGATCTTTCGAGGTCCCTTCCAATCCCTAATATTCTGTGATTCTGTGATTCTGTGATTCTGTGATTCTGTGATTCTGTGATTCTGTGATTCTGTGATTCTGTGATTCTGTGAAGTAGAGGAAAACTGAAACATTTATTCTATGCTTCCCATCAACAGGTGATGTCTGGCCACTTCCCCGGAAGCAGGACTTCAGTATGTGTAGCAGTTACTCCAGAGGCCAAATGACATAAATAGCAAATGCCCCTTCCCTTTCCCCTCAGTTCTCCTTGCTTTTATTTCTGAGCAGATGTCGTACGCTGTGCAAAACCCCTTTGGTCAGTTTGGATCAACTATCTTGGCTGTGTCCCCTCCCAAGACCTTCCCCACCCCCAGCCTACTGTGGGGGTGGGGGATGTTGGAGAAACAGCCTTGATGCTGTGTGAACATTGAGCACCACTTCAGCAGTAGCCAAAACACTGGTGTGTTTTCAACACTTTTCTAGCTGCCAGTGCAAAACACAGCACTATAAGGGCTGCTTTGAGGAAAATTAACTCCATCTCAGCCAGATCCAATGCAAATATACAATTACATGAGAGTGTTGGATTATTTCTTCCTTGCCTGACAATTGTCCATTGTTGATGGTATAAACAAGTCTGACTTACAACCAGCAATGTAAACTGTTTTAGCCTGTGAAAAGTTGACAGGCATGCTTGAATTTTTATGTGTATGTCCTATATTTCTCCAGTGAGCTTCATCAAAGCTCAGATACAACTGGCACTTTTCCAGATTTTAATAAGCTAAAACAAGTTGTGATAATTTCATAGGTGCTTGGTACCTTAATGCTGAATGGCTGCATAATACTAGAACTACACACTATGTGTTATCTTCAAAGATAAAAGGACAAGATTTTGCCAACATGTGAAAACAAAAAGATTCCTTACTTAACAGTGAACGTATATTTTTTTAATACTTTAACAGCTGACACTGGTAATATACTGTATGGACAATATATTTATTTCATCTGTGTTTTCTCCATATTTGTTCAAATATCACATAATGAAGGGAAAAAGGAAAAGTTTTTATCCAATCAATTTAATTTCACTTATCTTTTACATAAGTACATTAGATACCTAGATGTATCTCCTTCTGTGGTCAATGAACAGAACTCAGTGGTCCCAAAAAGCAATCAAACACTTTCCAAAGGCCAATATATTTGTTTTCCTATCCACATACATAGTAGACTCATGACAGCACAGTGTTCAAAAATCATTTTTTGCCCGTTACTGTCTCATGGTAGATTAGATATAACTGCCATCAGGTGACTGTATTCTTTAAATACAAATTATTTTTTCCAGAGGCTCTTCTAGTGTGTTTATCGCCATTCTATACAAATTTCTCACAACAAGCAGCAAGTTTATGCTCGTAACATCTCTGTGAAGTACAAATAAAAATTTTGCTAGCAGGAGCAAATATTTACAAAGTCTAAAGTACATCAGTACAGAGGCTTGTATGTATTTCAAGGGGATGGTAAACCTGGTAGCCCTTATCAAGTAAGCACTTGCAATTGCACACTGAAGTCCCATCTACTACAGTGGGATTTGAGAATATATTTATAAATGTATGAAAACAGTTTGCTGAATGCAGATGTGTATCACAGGGGACTGGAAATGATGTAAGATTCCTGGATTAATATCTCAGTTACAGAGTTGTTCCTCTGGCTGCTCTGTCAGTCAGCTCACCAGTACAAAGTTTAGGATTAAAAAAAACCTCCCCTAACCCAACAAGTACTCTGTGTGCTGGCAGACATGTTCTATCTGACTAAAATGCGAATTCGTCAGTTGTAATCTGAGTTTATTTTAATCATTCACAGTGTGATGAAAAAACATAACAAAATATTTCTACATTTTCAGTCAATGCATGATAAGAAAAAAAAAAGTTTTCTATTAATTCAAAGAAATTTTGCTGAATATAAAACTTTTATTTACATCTTCTCTTAGTTAAATCATAAAATACTTTAATGTCTGGTTCACAACTGAGTGCCATGTTCAGTTGTGAGAACAGGGAGAGGAGGATAGTTGGGTTTTTGAGCCCCAAGGAGACATTGGTGTGATGTGTTGACCAATGATTAAAATATATCAGATACTGGAAATTAAGTCACTATATGACAGTTTTCACATGTGAGGTCATGCACAGATGTGGACAGCAATGTGATAACATCAACTATGTGAGATGGAGAATAGGACAGGGAATCACTTCCTGCAGTGCCTACAGTTACAGAATTGAGGTCTGTGGCTTTTGAAATTTTCAAACTACAAGTGTGGTGGAGACTTTTGGTCCAAGAACCAGATGGCATCTATTCCAAAATAATCATATGAAGTATGTAAAATACAAATGTGAGGAACTTCAGCACATTGTAATTCACCGATTTGCTCTCTTAGCATGGATTGGTAATGCATAACATATTAACAGTGTACATTAAAGCCTACAGGAGCACAGTGCACAGGTATTGGGGGAAAATTAAAAGACTGTGTCTTTTCAAAGACAGAATTTCACACAGTGTAGTCAGACTTACTAGCAGTTTCTCACCAGTAGCACCTCCATACAAACCATCATGCTTTAAAAAGAAAGGTCTTCCTGTGCACTGAATTGTTAGCTCTTTTATTAAACAGCTGAGAAATAACAATATCAGAATAAAAGCAGTTATTTTTCTTCCAGAAGGTATCACTTTATCAATTAGAAATAGTTACTTTGTCAGCCAAATTTTGAACATGGATTCAAATAGATGAATAATAGGTGAATTAGCTGCCTGTTGTCTGAGGCTGCATATCACTATGCAACCATGCATACTGCTAAATGACCTTTGTGGTTAAATTTAGATGATCACTTAAGGAAAAACTGTCAGCTTCATTTAATTTCCCCAAAGTCTTTGTCAGTGCATTTAAGGATCTCAGCCACCCTGGAGTGTTCCCCAAAGTACATGAATAATTAAGGAAAGCTTATAACTGAATATTTTGAAGTGGTTTGTTGGTTTTTTTTAAGTTAAAATGCATTGATTATGTGATTAACAAACCAAACTTGACTAGTTTCCTCTTTCATTTTTCCTCTTCCCTCTTTTCATTTGAGAGTTGTTCCTTGTTTTACTTAATAATATGCACTATTAATGAATAACTATTTTATGATAGGTACTTTTTAGTCTTCATTTTTGCTCAGAGGATTCAGTCAAATTTAGGGACAAATTTTTTACAAAGTGGCACGTCCTCAGGTAAATGATGGTGGGATTTTTTAAAGCTAAACATTCTACTGTAATGAACTGCTTTTACTTCTGTATTTGTGAAAGGACAATCCTTCCTGTTTTAGGAAAGAGGAAGCCATGGTAAATGTTTTCATAAGTAATTGAACTTCACTTACCAGGTAGAAATGCATTGCAGCAGTGATATTTACCACATCAGTGATTACAAGGCAATTATAAAATCACATGAGCTTATTAAAATTGATGAGAAATTTTATACCTATACGTGATTTGTTAAGAGCATCACTGTAGCTGATAATTTACAAAGTATGCAGTGAGAAAATTAACAAGATATGTATATAGTAAAACCAGGAACCTTTAAATTCTTCAAAACATTTCTTGCTTGCATTTTTTTGAGTGACAAATTACAGGAAAGAACTTACAATTAAACTGTTTTTTCCTATTAAAATTCTAGTAACAGGACAACTTAAGATCAAGGCTTTCCCTGAAAAATAATTCTGCACATTTCGCATTTCCTTTAACAGTTTTCTAGCAACAATAACAGTTGTGATATACTTAAACTTGCCTTTCTGGTTTAGACTAGAATTTCAACTTTTAAAGCATACATCTATTTAGATAGGTTTTCTTAAGAAATCACTTAGAGTCTTCTGTGATGTTAAATGAACTAAAATTATTTATTACTTCAGGTATGGTTTATTTAAAATTCATTGAAGCTCATGGGAATGTTTCTACTGACCGACACTGGCTAAAATATCAAATATTATACAAATTTAAATATGTATCAAATCGAAGGAAGTTGTAGTTTGCTCCTAAAATTTCAAAAGCAGAAACAGCAGCTAAACTAAATAGATTATTCTTTACAAGACATCTGCTCAGATCTAATATGTAGCCAATTCAATTTTCATACCAAATTTAATAAATTAACTAGAGAAATATAAAGACATAGAATATCTAAAGTTCAGGAAAAAGTAGAGAATTGTGGTATGTAATAGTTTCCTTCTAAATTTACTGCCAAATTTGTTCATCAACGAGTTATAAAGGTGACACCTTGTGGTAATGAAGAATATTGCTCCAGTATTCACTTTAGCCACCAAAAGGCTAAAATGCCTTTAAATGTATATAAATAGAATAATGTTGTCAGTGAATGACAGATTTGGCCAGTAATCTTTCACTCTGAAAGATACTCATTATGCATCATATTAATACTATTTCAGATTCTAAGTGTCTTAATGTAAAGAAAATTAAGCAATTTACACTTTGCCTTTTTTTTTTTTTTTAACCTTAATCTGGTATTTTAAAAATAATTTTATATCTTTACAGTACTAACTGCATTTAAACACTGCTCTTCAGGTTCAGCTGAAGAACACTTGCTCCTGATGTAGACAAACACAGAAAGATAAGAAAACTTGAGAATCAGATTGATTGTATCTTCTTTTTATAGATACTACGTGCATAAATATGTCCCTCAAGGGCAATACACAGCACAGATCATGTAATTATGTCTGAAACACACCCAGGGGCTATACAGTGATAACTGTGTGCCTGCCACTTTCTTTTTTTGTTTATGCACAGTCACTGCAGTGGCTAAAAGGATAGTTCAGTGGTCTTAAATGATGTTGGGAAAAGGGATAGCCAAAATATTGCATATTTAAAACTGCTCTCCTACTCAGTTATCACAGCTTGATCATTAAAACTGCACAGTGCTGAGCCCGAACTGATGCAGTCTCTAATCCTGACATGAGTCAGCTCCTTCTTTTCCTACAAAGCATGGTCATAACTTATTCAGTAACCTTATTTAGTAAGAAATCTAATTCTTCAGCCTTTTCCTCATTCTAGCTTTCAGTCCAGCTTTCGTAATATGCTTACTAAAGATAAATCTACACATAAGCCATCATCCCCTCACTTGGCAGCAGCTCACAACTTTTCCCTCTCAGTTCTGCAGAGCCCTGCAATTAGAATATCCTCTGCCACACTCAACTGTTCAATTAATTTTGCATGTGGGCAGGAGTGACTATGTAAGTTTGAAGTAAACTTTTCCTTACTACCTTCAGTCTTAGCAATGTACTTAAATGATTTGGGGTCATATTTAACCAATGGATGTATGTTCACTGTCCTGCACAGGAGTGGTGGTTTGGGTGGATTCACCCTTTTGGCTTGTATCTTGCAGCCAAACACAGCCTACTCTCTCACCCTTCTTGCCACCTCTAGGGAGTAGGGGAGAGAATTGGAAGGAAAAGGGCAAGGAAACTCACTGGTTGAGGTAAAAACTATTTACTAATTAAAATAAAATTATAATGATAACAACAGTGATGACAGAATATACTAATGAGTGATACACAGTGCAATTGCTCACCACCCACCAACCAATGCCCAGCCTGTGCCAGCCAGTGATCCCAGAGCCAAGACAGTCTTAAACCCCAGAAGAGCAGGCCTGAGTGATCCCTGAGAGAATACCCCTGCTTTCCAGTCAACTCTGGTTAACATACTGACATGATGTAATATGATATGGAATATTTCATTGGCATCCAGATGCCAGTTCTGGGTTTTGCTATTCGCTACACTTCTCCCTCCCAGTCCTAATGCAGCTGTGAACCAGCCAAACACGGTGGCCTTGAGCTCCAGCAGCAACTAATAACATTAGTACTTTAATCAATATTCTTCTCATAACAAGTTCTACCGAAACTAAAACACAGCTATTCTAACTACTAAGAAGAAAATTAACTCTGTCCTAGCAAAACCAGGACAGTATCCACCCCTTATCCACCCCACCCAATAAGTTACAAGCAGTATGAACTAAGAAGCATATTCCAACTGCCTTCCCCTCATTAGGCTCAGAGATTAAAGGAATTGAGGGCTAGTGTGAAAAATATGTGTTGAATTTCCCTGTGTAGGTGGCCCAATATCAGCCAAAAAAGTATTAAAGGTATTAATATTGGTCAAAGTAGGAGTTAAATGGATTCCATCTTAATGAAATGGTTCACCCAGGAAACAACATGGAAGAATTTGAAATAGTACAGGATATCTAGCAATTTATTAAAGGAATAACTAAAATGCTACAGAATGATAAATATATTTCTAATTTTTAAAGCCTTTGTTCCACTGGGATGAAAGATGAAAAATAAAGGTGGTGATGGGTAACATAAAGTAATCTAACAACCTACTGAAGAAATAAGACAAAAGGAGATAAAGAAAGATCTTTTAAGGTTCATATCATTTTAGGAAAAGATCAATAAGAATTTTGCTTAAACTTGAGGATTTTCTTTGGATCCTAGTGTCACATTTGGTTATAATAAATGATTCTGTAGTTCTATTTGAGAAATATTATCAGGAATTTTTATGTTGCAGCATTGTAAAAATAGTAGAATTAATAATACTACAGTAGGTTTAGACACTGATGACTGTTCCAGCAAAATTCACCTTTAAACATCACTTAATCCAATGAGTGGACAACAACATCACAGGATAATATGAATATGATTATAAGTTGGTACAAATTAATTACATTTTAACAATAAATGAAAGAAGGTCTTTAAATCTGTAACACATACAAATTATGGTGGAATGAAGTGAAAACTTGCGAAGTAGTCCATTGAACACATAGTCACACTGTTTGTAATCTCAAATGAGTTTCAGTGAGGGATTAGGCAGGAACAAGGGACTGTACAGGTGGTTACTGTCGAGCAGCTGATATGCTGGATTTTAGTCCATAATTCATGCTTACCGATAAATCCATTCCATGAGATTTTCAGTTTCAAAAGGTAATATTTCATTTATCAAAGGAACCAATTAATATAATGCACTAGTAAAAGAAGCTCTCTAAAACTATAAAAACTGATAAAACTGTGAGAAGTCTGCATCTCCAACAAAAATTGTGTGGGGGCAATTTATATAATTGGGGTCCAAACTAATTAATTACAATCTGTGAAGTGCCAAACAATTAAGCTGATAACATACACAGAACAGAAAATTTACCCGATCAGATTAAGAATACTATTTCTCAGAGGTCATATGTAAGGGTAATATAAGAACTGCCAAGATTCAGGGAGAATTACATCTTGCTAAGATACTTAAATAAAGTAAAAAAAAAGCTTTTTTTACTTTATATTAAAATAAATATAAGCTGTTCACATCCACTGCCAGTCCTATCTCTTGTAACCAAAAGATGTCAAAACTGGCAAGTGGTACGTAGGATACAAACAAATACGTTAACTCCACTTCCTAACAGTTAGGGCTAGTGGAGCATCAGCCTCATTGTGAAGTTGTAAAATCTGATACGGGATAGGGTTCAAGGCTGTTATAATCTTTTCTTTCTCCTGTGAACAGACGTAGTGCCTCAAATCTACTTTTCAAGGTAAAAAATCCAGCCACACATTTATAGGAGAGCCAGCACATCCACAAAAGGAATAATCTCCACTCCTGCTACTGGCCTTTGCTTATATGAACTCCCAGTTTGTTTCAGAAAGACTTCTCTGATCCGATACAACAAAGAAATTGAGTAAATTTACAAGAACCTCTAGTGGCTGTAGCCATGGGAGAAGAGGAACAGAGCACCACCAAATCTTGACCTCTTTAAAGGTCAGTAAGTAAATAATGATATAGCACTGTCATGAGGCAGGTCTTCAGGCACATTTTATATTGACTTTAAGCTTTAAACTCCAATTTAGCAACTATCTTATATTAAGCCTGACCAACTGTGCAGCTGGCAGGCAGGAAGCAGTATGGAGTGGTTGTGCTGTAGACACTAGCAAAGGCTCACACACACACACACACACACATACACACTTACACACAAATCAAACAAATGTAAATTCCTAAGAACTTACAATTCCTTCAGACACTTCTTACACTGTTCTGTCACCATCACAAGAGCAGTTACCAGTATCCATTCTGAATAGTGATCTTAATATTTCTACTGATGGCTCCAGAATAGAATAGAAAAATTAGAAGCAGACTAATGACAAATACCACTGATAAAAAAAGCACTGTCAAGAAGAACTCGAGAAGATAGATATAATACAATTGAGGAAATTAGTACAGAGCTTTAACGTACAAGGTGGTGCACTAGCAGATCAGTGAGAAGCAGCCTTGCCACCAAAACTTCCCAACTAAACATGGCAGCTGAATGCATATCTCGGAGTCATGGAGTGACTACTGCTGAGATGCAGTTGCAAAATGAAAGGTTAGATACTTCAAACAGGTGAGATATTTAGCAGTGCCAGCAAAAATCTGTTTGAAGTCAGACATTTTAAAATAGTCTAGGCCTGATGAAATCTACTGCAGGATGCTTAGAGACTGGGTGAACTGCTTTTAATGCAGTTAGGGGATAGCCATGAGAATCTTTGGAGGTTGGGAAATGTATCAAAGACTGGAGAAGTCATGTCCTCTTTAGAAAGCAAGTGTGGTTGGGCAGAAGAAAGAGGGATGGTGTTTGGATTCTAGCTTTTGAAAAACAACAAAATAGCCAAAATTTGCAAGCCTTAAGAATTCTACGGGTAACAGACCCATATTACTTTTCAGGTACATATTATGACAATCTAGCTACTTTTTATGTTAGGCTGACAGGTCTACTGGCCAACTAATTCAAGTATCTTCTGGTTATTTTCTAGTCCAAGTAACAAATGTGGCTTTGGCAGTCCTTTAACAGTTTGTCAGAAAAAAATATATTTTCTCTTCTTAAATAGAAGTAACTAGATATTCCATTTTAAAGAAACTGATAATCCCAAATTAGGCATCAGTGCTTTCTTGGCTCAGAAGACAAACCTTTTCACTAGTTTGTAGTTTCTAGGAGGCTTCCCTGGAAAAAGCACACTTTTCTATTTTAGTTTATCAATTGTGAATCATGCCTCCCAGATGATTTCCAGCGTCTGTGTACTGTTTGTTCACAGAGCATAGCAGATGCTTGTTTAGACACTTAGAGGTATGCTGTTGTATGTTGTCCTGCTATAAGATTAGAGTTAGAAATAGTATTCAAATATTATAATTGTACTTGCTCCAGGGAAAAAATTCTCCATTTATCTATGTGTTCAGGCAGCTGGTATACATGTTGGTTTGAAGCTCGAGATGCCAGTAAACCAGACTAGGATCCACCTTCTGCATGATTTCCAACAGCTTCAAAGAACATTGGAACATTTGTATTTAAATTCTTTTGTTGCAAGGCACTTTCTACTTCTTTGTGCTTTTGCTCTTGAAGGTTTTGGCTGCCATATAAAACAGTGTGCACCCTGTTCTAAAAGTTCTTCCCCAAGGTGCTGTTCAGAGCATTTATAAACAATTCTTTTTCAAATCTGATGTTTAGACAGTGTATTATAAAGATCTTAAAAAAAAACCCAACAACACAATAATCTTGGCAAATGTGCATGTGTAGGTATTTCAGTTATACTCCCCATAAAACGGAGTAGTTAGGAGGAAAGAGTACTATGAAACTCAAAATCCAGCTATAAATCACTGGTAATATTCAGCTAAACAGAGAAGGAATTTGTTTGGTGCTTGCTAGTACTTTCTTTGTGTCTTAGTCTTTTAGTTCTTTGTAATTTTCTAATTATTGTACTTGAGTATACCCTGTTTGGCATTAATCTGGCTCAACAGTGAGACCTGTTGCCTTGTGTATCACTGGACTATTTGAGCCTGAGTCAACAGAACTGTCAACAACTGAGCTGTCTGTGATCAAAAACCACTGATTACTTTATCTCCTCCTCCCCCAGTGTATTAATTTAATTAAAATAATCACAACAGCTAGAATAAAGCTGTAAGTGTGCTACACCTTGTTCAAATAGCATTTGCATTAAACCAACTGTTACAAGAGGAGGTTGCAAAGTAAAGCCCTGCCAAAATTGGCAGGTTCCGGCATTAAGACATTATCTCAAGCCAACGTCAAAAGTGTGTGTTACAACATTGTTTTAAAATAATGCTTGCTTATTTTTGCAATGTTCATAGTTCAGTTGCCTCTTAATAAACAACTATTCTATAGTTAAGCTTATTCATTTCACAGCCTATGATCCCATGCTTTATTTATCATACATTATTTAACATCTGCCTCTAACATGGTGATTGTTAGCTTCCTTTTCTATGAACAGACTTCAGTAGAGAATGTGTATTTCTTGAATGATCATATACCATGGTAAAGAAATAAGGTTTTTAATGGCTGTGGATCAGACACCAAGTCATTAGTGTCAAATCTACTTGGTGAAGGAATACTTAACTTGAGATGTCTAGGGTGTAATTTTTTTCAGAGCACATGTATTCCTTAAGTCCAAAATGAACTCTCTTTGGATTCAGGTGGATTTCTGGCTTTTGAGCAATCCTGCAATCTAACTAGGAGTGTTATTTAGGCAATGTAGAATGAACACAACCTAGAACAGTCTAGTCTAAGTAAACTGCCTGGTATCCCGTGAGAACAACTCTCAGATGCGAACAGATGCCAAAACTATAAGTAGAATATTTTAACCACAGGTTTATCATTCTTTTACAGCAAACTCCTACCTCATAGGGAATCCCCTATACCTAATATTCCAACAAAAAAATTTACTTCTTTTCAAGAAAAGCTTCTGTCTAGGCTCCAGTCTATTCCTTCTCCCAGGCAACTTTAACAGCTTGTCTCACTGTGTTATGACCTCTAAGCAACAGTAGACAGTATCCTCCACTCTGCTAAACTGAGTGATTTGGGCTTGCTCTTGAGCTGCCCACAGCTTTAAACATTGATTTCAGCTGCCAGTTCACCACATGCATTTCCCTTTGTGAATTCATTTCTCACACATTTTATACCACATGGAATTTTATACTACATTACCATTTCTGATGGAACAGAAATTTATTTTTTTGTGCCCAAGACAGAACTCCAAATGTCTGAGTTCCCTCCTCCAAAGCATAGTGATTCCAAACTTCAAAGAAAAGATCATCAGAATTTGTTTTAGACTTAAAAATTATAGTTATTTTTGCAATAGCAAGAAAATTTTCTAATAACTTGGCCAGACAATATAGAACACCTTCAAATAGTAGTTGACAGCAGCAGAAACCTAAGAAAAATAGGCCCTCTATAGACAGATAGGAGCAGACTCATGCTCAGAAGCCCAGGTCCTCATGGGAATGCACGTATTACCATATTGAGTTTTTCCTTCATTGATTGAACCTGCCTTCCTTGATCGTTCATTGAGTCAACAACAAAATTTATCAGCATTGATGGAATTATTTTTGTCCTCAGCTCTGTAAAAAAGTAAATAAATGTGAAATCAGTCCAGGAAAAGTGTGATGCAATAAAAATAACCACTTGGTGATATTCCCTATTTATATTGCATGTTGAGATCTATTTGTTACTCAGCTTTTAATCCCATTAGTATGTGCCCTGATGACTTTTATCAACTGAATTTATAATATCATAAAAATGATACCAACTTAGTTTGACAAAATCTATTTTCCATGTACCCATGTTGATTATCAGTAATTATATTATCCTTCTTTAGTTGCTTATTAATTAAATCTCATATCAGGTTTTACATAATTACAACAATTTTTAATGCTGGCAGCATGAGACCTTTCACTGATGACACCTAGATTATCTTCTCCATGATAATGCAAGGTGGTTTTTTTTCCTCTAAGTATTCCAGGTAGATGCTTAAATACCTATTTACACAGTTCACTAAAACATTATGATAGCGTGAACACAATAATGAACTGAATAATATCATCTTATGTTTCATTTGGTGAGAGATTTGACCAGAAGGTTCATGATTACTTTAGTCTGACTTGCCAGTTCCCCAGAAACTTGGGGTTTTTCATATTAAAAAAATCTTTATACAAGATTTAATACATTAAACATTTTTTTTTTTTCTAGTAAAGGAATACATTCCAGGCCTTTTTCTTTATTCCTAAGGATTCTTACATTATTGCATTGGAAGTTACAATCTGAGAGTCGATAACTAGGTTTTATGTAACCTTTACACAAGCACATAAGGAATAAAAGAGTCCCACTTACTTCAAGGACTGCAAATCAAACTGGCCCTTCATGAATGATTTTCAGATGCACCTCCTAGAGAAAGCAACTGGCCTTAAAGCAGGGAGTTAAGGGGGAAATAAGGAATCTTAGTTACCCTAAGATCTGGGGTAACTTTCCCTTCTATCTTTTTTCTAAGGATTTAAGGTTTATTATACTTTTACTACTGTACTTCATACACTGTTTAATACCTTCCTGCATTCAGTAGCTAGAACATACTTTGAAAATTTTATTTGTCTAAAAAGTGTCAGGTCCCTGGTATGTTTTACCTGTAAAATATAGTTCTGTGGACATAGTTGCATCAGCTATATGTTTAAAAACAAGAATTACCTATATTTTCACACCTAAAGTAGGCAGAAAAATATTTTTCTATATCTTTTTGTAAGCAGACATCCATTTCTGGCATTCAAAATGTCAAAGGCATGCCTGTGCAAATAACACAATGAAGAATATTCATAAATTAAAGAACAAAGTCAACTGGATTTTTTTATCCTCCATGTACTTATTTGGATTAATTTGGTCCAACAGTTGCATTATTTAGTTTCCAATTAATAAATTAGTTTGCAACAGCCTAGGTCCTCAGATGAATGAAGAACTGATATTCAAGTGAATTTATACTTCTGATTCTGTTTTGCTATGATTTTATTTTAATAATACAATATGTTCAGTTTTACTTTGTTTATCATATTCCTTCATTAATTTTAATTAAAGAAATCATAGCTTTTTCAATAGTAAGAGGCCTTTGAACACAGTGGAGAAGGAACATCTACAGGATAAATGACACAGCAAAGTTCAGAGGCTCTAATTAGAAGATTGAATCTAATACATCTTTCTCTAAGTGATACTGTGTTTTATACATGATTTATAAGATCTGAAAGGCCAAAATATGTGTAAAACACCTAATACTGAGCCTATAGATTGATCTCTCCTGACTTTTTGAAAGATCTATCTCAATTTACTTGAATCTATATTAGCTTATCAGGAGCTGCTGCTGATTCTAGAATACATGTTTCTTTCTCTGAAAGAGAACTTTGTTTAAAGTTTTTATTTAAAGATCAGTAAACATTTAATAGTTTTTTCAGTGTAGTTTATTTCCTTTGGAAGGGTCTCTTCAAAACCAATATTTTTTCTGAGGTAGATCTTAAGTATGTGATTAAAGGAACGAATGACATACATGCTTCTGTCGGGTGCTTATCAAAGGCCAAGCTGCTAGAGTTTTAATTGAATTATTTTCTCAAATTAAGAAAACAAGTGGGGTTTTGGTACTGGTATCTGGGGAATGATTTGCTGTTTTTTTATCAGGAAGAAATAAATGTAATATTTTGTATTACCTTTGTATGTACTGAGTAAACTTCTTTTAGCATTCTGTATTTCAGCTAAATCTTTGAGAAATACGAGTCAAGAGGAGCTTGGACTGAAGGTGAGAAGTGTCTGAGTGCTCTAAGATAGTGACACTTGATGATTTTAAACTCAGAATGGCATATATTCATGTTTTAATGTTTAATATTCCTTGATCTTTAGTGGTTTGGTGTCATAGGAAATTAAGTTGAGAGCTAAGCTTTTCACATGCAAGCGCAGAACTGTCTGGTTGTAGATGCAAAAGACCTACAACTATATGTAGGAAATACAATGTAGAGCATATTACAAAGAAAAAGAGTTGTATGTTAGATCCTTAGCTACTGGTGAAGCACAGTGACTGATACCAGGTATGGATGTGATCCTAGATAAAACACTCTCTAGATAAATCTGATAACTGATTATTATCTCAAATATTATTTGGAAACTTTTTATTTTTCATGTACTTACTTTCAGAAGATGGCAGGGAGTGGTGTTAATCTTTCTAAATTCTGAATCTAAAGTAGCACATCTATCTGGAATGCTTCCAAAAGGGAAAATAAAAAATCTTGTGCCTGCTGGAATGTTTTGTGTAGAAAAAGAGCTATGTAGTGGTTAACATTATTTTTCTTATTTTTTCCCTGCAGAACTTCAAAACCAAAAGTGATTGGTAGGAAGAAAGAAAATATTTATTGAACTTTTGCAATGGCTGTTAAAATCCAATACTTCAGTTTAAGCTGAACTGTATGGCATTGAATAACCCACGAATCACCCTTTATATGCACCTTTAACACCCCTTTAGAGTGGCAGAATTTGCTGCACAGAGAGGATTCATTCCCATACCAAGTGTTTGAACACTGTATAAAGATGCAAGGCAACTGCTGCTGAGTCATAGTGGTTCATGCATCTTATTAAATTCAACCAGAGTATACAGTGAGTTGAACTGGCCAGGTGGCCCTATCATGCTATGGAATTATATCTGTATGTCAGTGATGATGTTAAACTTTCCTATGTGTAGAAGTAGGGCTTCTAAGGTGCACCACTTAGTCTTAAGAAGCAGCAGAATGTTGAGCTGCTCAGTGGATATTTACCAATTCCAATCTTGGCATCCAGGATAATTAGAACAAGGCTGGGAGATAAGGAGTGTTCAAAATAGAAATATTCTGTGTTTATACTGCAGAATAGTAGGTAATCAGTTCTCCAGACACAAGTTTTAGTTTATACCTTTAAATAGCACTGGTAGGAATTTAAGAGCAACAGTGTAGGAAGATAGATTGTACGGATGGGACTGCCATTTGGAGAAGCTTTTTTCACTGCAGTTTTCAGTAAAAATGTGTTTTCAAAGAGAAAATTCCAGGAAAAAGGAACTTGTCTCAGAGTTGTAATCTACAGCAGTGTCATATGATGACCTTTTTACAGTTGGCCACCATGTAAACATATATGTTTAAATGGGGCTTTCAGACAGTTTTTAAGACTGGATTGAACAAGAGAATTTGAAGATATGCAAAATAAAGCTGAAGTCACTGTTAACATCAGAAAGAGACAGAATTAGACTTACTCATGGAATTTTCCATAAAGCAAGTTCTTTTCTGCATGAACAAGGAAACTTATTACCTTAACTGCTGTGTTCATTTCTCTCAAAAGAGAAGGCTTTTTTGAGTTGTTCAGAATAAAAATGCAATAGAATTGCTAGCCCCAGATAAGATTTTAAATTTAAAAGGCTTCCTTTCAACATTCAAAAATCAAAATAGCAATCAAAAATATATTAATTTAAATTCTTATGCCTAGTCCCCTATTCCCCCCATTCTCAAAGCTCTGCTTTTTATTTCTTTTTCCCAAATATAATACTTGTGCATTGAATTCCATCATACCTTCCTAAGGTTATTTTTTTTTTTTTTAAATTCTGATGCTATGCTTATAACCTTTCCTGACTTGGTGTCATGTACTATTTTTAGAGTGTGTACTTTATTATGTATTTTACAGCATTAATGAAAGTGTTTAATAGAATTTGATCCTTGATTGCTTTCTCCTCTTGCTTCTTGTCACATTCCATTTCCTTCATCATCCTAATTGTATTTATGCTCCTGTAGTTTCCTTCTTACCTTAGGGATTTTTTCTAAGTTTATTATTACCCCTTAGACAGTTCCTTTTCTCCTGGGGACTCTCCTCCTTTTCTGAGCCCTCCTAAACATTAACTGACTGGCTAGCTTTATGTTAACGGTCTACAGTGGATGCTCCTTGCTCCACTTTCTTTAATTATGGTTATTTTTTGTATAGTACGTGGCAAAGTTAAGGTTTTACTGTCAACCTTTACTCTGTTATTTTAAAGTAAATCCAGCACTATGCAGTCCTGCATATTGCTGGTTTTGTATTCATTCTGTGAAGTGCAACATGAGCAAAATATTCAGCAAAGAAAAAGATTGTTCAGTGCAGATGTTACAGACCAAATGCTAAATGACATACCTGATAGCATGGAAGATACTATACATTGGTTTATTCCACAAGGAGTCTCCCACTTCCCCGAGGTAAATGTTGAATTGAATTACAGTATTTACCTGGCTATGTAAGAGGACATAGTGTAGTTCAGCTTTGTTTTAGAGTGTTGGAACCTACAAGTTCATTAAGTTTTTTGAAACTTGGGAATGTCAGGAATCCTATGCAACATAGGATCAATGTCCCTCTGTTCTAATTTGACAGTACCCATTATCTATTGCTGCAGGAAAGAATTGCTAGGGCATGCTGTGGTGACATATTTTCCTAATGCAAAGCTGCTAGTGACATAGTTTATGCTCCGAAGTGAGGCCTCGTCATATTCTAGTCCATTTTATTTTACCTTAATGCAATCCTGGATGATGTTGTTTTTCATGTGGACATCTTAGTCCTGTAGAGTTTCACTGTTGTCTCTGGCAGAGTCTTATTGTGGCAATTATAGTTATAGGATTTTTTTTCATTTTTTTCCTCATCTTCCCCTTAACAAAAAATATCTGTCCTAAAATAGTCCCTTCTTACTGTCACTAGTCCCCTGAGTACATAAAAGAAATAAAAATACTGGTTTACTTCTTGCAGACACTAAATTTTTCAAGCTGCTAAGCAATTTAATGGGAGTGCAAACAAATATGTTTCAAACGTGCACAGGCACATCGAGCTTGCCCAGGCTCCCTGTTATTATTACAGACTGAGATCGTGCTCCACAGCATTACCACTCTCCTGTGAACATGAGTCTTGGAGGGACAAAGAGTGACCAGAAATGAGCAGCTTGTCTCTAAGTACTGAGTGTCTTCAGTACACTGGAAAATCAAATTCCAGAATCCCTAAATCTGTTTTCTCAGAGGAAGAATGTTTTTTGTTTTGTTCGTTTTGTTTAAAGGCAAGTCACAAAACTTCTCTATTCTTTTACAGCTTCAGAGTTGCTGTAATCCTGCTATCTAGTAAGACTTACAGAGGTTTTGCAGTATTTGAGATCCTTCAAATGCTGGTGGTTAAATTGCAAATACAAAAAGAAACCCATAGCAGAAAATAGAGTTGGCTGCAACCTCATCATAATTTTGCGTGTAGGAAAAGAAGGACTCTGCAACAGATTTTGAAGCCCTGACAGTAGCAATTATGAGCACAAAAAAATAAGTCAGAATTGTTCTTTAGCAGACTACAAAAAATAATGCAAGTGTGAAAACTGGCAGAATAAGCCTTCTGCTGTGGTTTATAAGCTCATTTGAAAGATTTCACTCAAACATTTTTGCCTTAGAGGTTACATGCTGAGGTAAATTAAGATTTTTTTCAGAGAAAAGAGCAGAACAAAGGAGTGAAAACCACCACACAGTATAATAGTACAATGGCAAAGAGGAAAAAAAATAGATACTTGCCATCCCATTTCATGCTATTGTACTTTTTTATTTTAAAATCATTTTAACAACATATGCATACTTGAAGCATCTCATGACAGGCGTTTTCTCAAGGCATTTTTATCTGTTACATGTAATCTCTCTTTTCTCCTGGACTCAAGTGTCTAGAAGACTCATAAATTATCTGTCAAGGAATAAGCATTTCATTCGGTGCCACTGAGAAATTCTGTACTGTTTCACAGTCACAGCAGCTGAACTTTAGCACAAGTGGAAGCCGGTTCTGAGGGTTATTCACCATTGTATCAGTTTTAAAAAAAATTAAAAATCGAATACTTTTGGCAGTACTATAACAACCATCCTTGTGGCTACTGGGGATTGCAGATGTATGGTAGTATAACCACGTCCTGTCTTCCCTCTACTACAGATATTTCTAGATTATTTTCTTTGACCATGGGTGCTAGAAAATCTTCTCTTCTTCTTAAGAATCTTCCCTTATTGAACACATTCCACTGCTGAGCACAACACTGGACTAGTACTGTAAGAAAGATACGGATTTTTTTTCCCACTTCCGATATTTGAGCCTATACCAAGCTGTTACCAAACATGTTAAAACTGAAATGGCACTAATCAATTATGCGATCACTTTCCAATATTAATTCATCTAAAAATGTACTTGTTCCTTGTACTTAATTTAATCTTAACTATTTTAATCTATAAACATTTCAGACTAATATTCTATATCATATAATTTTTGAAGTGAGCTCTTGCTCACCTGCCTGTTTTTAGGTAACAGAACATCCGTTTACTGAATGAGTCTTTGTGTCCCAGGCATACTTGTTTATAATCATTATGGACTAACATAATAAATTTATATATTGAGTTTAAAAAAATAAAATCATAAAAGCTAGTTGTAGAAGAATAAGCTAGAGGTGGATATTGTCTACAAAACTTGGCCTCAGATTTTAAAACTCCAGTCCTGAGGCTAGTATAGATAGAGGATTTTGTATTAATTTCTTATAGATAAAATAGGAATTAGTAGAAATAAACTCCTTGTGCTTTTTTTAGGATGTTAGATGTAGAAATTTAGCTCAACCAAGTCATATATATCATATATATATACACATGTGTATCTAGTGAGTTCTGTTGGCTTTTGAAGAAGATTATTTCAATTCATGAACAAAATAATTAATATACAAATAAGTTGTTAAAATGTTTCTGTAGTTCAAAAATAGTCAACAGAAATGGATCAATCCTCATGGAAAAGAACTGTCATCTAATACAAACTGGCTCATGTTTCAGCCGAAGGGTGCATGTTCCTGTCTCTTTGGATGTACCAGTAATAATATTTTTGCTTTCTGCTTCTTACATTTTTACACAAAACTGCTATAGTTAGTTCTTAAACAGAGTTTTTGTGTCTTCTACACCAGTGATTAGTCCTGCCAGGGCAAACCCAGGTAACTCTAAGATAACAGAAGGTTTGCAGGTAAGTACTGATGTTCCAAGAGGCCCAGTATGAATGCAGTGAAGGTGGCATTCAGGGGAAAAATGAAAATGTTTATCTACCTTGACTTTAAACTATGGAAAAAATCACTAATGTAAATGCAAGTACTACCTTTAAATACTTGCAGTTGAAACACTTTCCCCTCCTCCCCAAAATAAAATTGATATGGAAATATAAAATGTAGTATAGAGAATTGTAATGTTATTAATATTTGAATAAACTGTAGTTGTTAATCTATAAATTAAAAAAATGAAAAAGCTGTTTTAAAGCTATTTTGTGTCAAATAGATTTTTATGTCATTTAAAAGAAGCAAGGGGTTAAAATATTACCCCAGCTAAATCTATTAAACATAAAATGGCTAGAATGGCTTTGACAAGCTCATTAAAATTAATATGAACATTTCAGTGGGACAAATGGGCTGCTATAAATTATTCAGGAAAATAAATTATGCCATTGAACAAAGCATGCATTTTTTATTAAAATGCAAACAAAACACTAACTAGTAGCTAATTTCCATTTCAGCCTGAATTACTAGTTTTATATTCTTGGGGTTTCATAACAAAATCAGTTGCAATAAACACACCCTGTATTACAGCATTGTGTATCACGTAACTTTATTACATAGTGTAGCCATGGTTACCAGTCATTGAAAGAGTAAAGAGACAAAGGCCTGATAGCAGTTTATTGTCTGCCAATAAACCATAAATCAGATTAATTTCATCTCTTTTTAGACATTAACTGGAGCTACTAGTTGCTTGTCAGGTTTAGGTGTGTGTATGTGTGTCTGTGCGTGTAAACACTGTGCATCGTGATGAGGAATGGCATGAGCCCACTTACAGGATGAGGTGATTTGAGTAACTGGTATAAAGGATATGTTGATAATTCCTGTCTAGTCTATATGTGTCTGTATAATCTAGGAACATAAAAAATGGACGGAGAATTCCTCTCCTTGTGGCTTCAGTTCTCCACTAATGAAGACTGCTCTTCTAAAATCTTCCATGAACTATAAAAACTGTATTTTAAAATGTTTTAGGTATTTTTTTCCTATTAATCCTGCTGGAGGGTTGTGATGGATAAGAAAGTACTTCTAATTCTCAATTTATATTTATGTATATGTTCAGCAACCTGTACTGTGCTTATCTAACTGGAAATAATTTTTTCAGTCATCCACATTTTTCCTTTTTTTTGACTAGAAAAGCTTTTTTTAGTTTTCTTGTGAGATCTCTTCTCCTTTTCCATATCTTTTAACCATTCCTTCTCTGTAGAAGTGCTCGGCAAAGACATTCAGTCCTTTAAAAGTTCATTCTTTTTAAGCATACCTGAGCAGAATTATGCACCATGCTGCAGAGGTCTTTTCAACCTCTTCAAGGCTCACATCGACAGTTTGCTGCCCCTCTTAGAAATGTTTTCTCAGTATATACTGGGATTATATTTATATTTGTTATGGCAATGATAAGAAAAATGTGAAAATATTCACAGTGCTTATACAGTATGTAATGAGTGAACCAAAAAGACTCCCTAGCAAAGTCTAAGGGTGGAAAGAGTTAAGTGGAAATGATTCAGTAAACCCACTGTAGCTTTGCTGACATTGCATGCTGAATTGGTGTTGGTTTACCTTGTGTCACTCCCTATTTTGTTCTAAATCATTTAGCTCAATGAACAGTTCTTGGTAGCATTTATTTCTAGAAGATTTTGGAAGATGTCCATGTAGTTAAAAAAAATAGCAGAAGGCTTTCTCTGTTTTCTTTGCAGACTGACAAAAATCTAAGACTTTTGGGAGTTTCTGTGCATGCAAACAGAGAGATGAGCTAAAGTATTCTTGAAACCATTTGGATATAGTTTTATAAGTACCATAGAATCTGTTATTGCATCAACTTAACTTAATGCTTAACAGACGTCCTCAGAAAAACTTCCAGATTTTTTGTAGCATCTTGTTTTCTCTAAGGAAAGATATTTCATTAAAACTCCATGAGAAAAAGAATGGAGAACATAAATTGGCTATCTCCATTAGTAATTATTAATTTACTCTAAAAAGATTGGTAGTTTTTTTAAAAAATGATTGAAAGTATATGAAATAGTAAACTCATGATATTTTTATGTTTCTTCAGTACAGAATAATTTCCTCTGTCTTTCTAGAAATGAAATACTCCAAAATACTTTTACACATTTTATTCTATACCACTTCAACCTTTTTTTACTCCTTTCCTTAATTCCTCAGTCATGGACATGGATCTTAACAAAGTACTACTGTAAACGCTTAAAAAAGAAAGCATTCCTATTTCTGATTACATAGTATCTGCACCTTAAATCATTTGCATCCCTTCACCTCAAAAGACTCTAAAAGGGGCTAACTCATTAAGAGAAAGTGAATAATCCACTGTCTTTCAGGAATTTATCTTCCAAAAGTAACTTCTTATATAATGGTTTCAGGTTTGAAAATACTAGAAATAGTACCTTTGTAGTAGCTCTTCTGCGGCATCTGCTGGCTAAATTGACACTTGCAGTATAATAATAATCCCAGCTGGAATCTTCCCAGTTCTATTAAGTTCTTTCATCTTCTCATATGTAATTAGACTTCTCTGATGATAATCTGACCAAAGACCAAAATTAAAATGGGTGATAACATTTCTGGAAGTCATACTATCAAAACATTGCCCTAAATAGAGGTCAATGATGATAAAGGTTATGTATGGATTTTAAAGGATTTTAACAAGTTGAAGTGACATCATTTTTTCACTTGGGAAGCTACAGCACAAATAGGAACAGTGATGTGGTAGGTCCTCAGTGGAAAAAAAAAAAAGGTCCATGAGATCCAGGTAGGTAAGACCTCATATATGGCTGTGGAAAATCTGTCGAGGGGATACCCACTGTGACGTAAAGAATTTCTATATATATGGAGGACCTCAAAAGCATATGAATTTATTTGAAAGACTAAGAATAGAGTTACAATAGTAATGACAAAGGGTTTCCTTTTATTTAAACTATAGGTAAGGACAGTCTTGCACATTGTATTATTGAATATTTTTTCTTATCTTTATGGTACTTTCATTGTTCAGGGAGAAAGGGTGAAACATGGACTCTGTTTTTCTATTTTTGCAAGCTTTACTATGATTTATTATAACAGTTAGGTAGTTTACTAATTATAACAAGCCTTTTGTTAACTTCATAAATATATGAGAAAATTGTTTTCATATCAGTTTGTATTAACAATGGGAGCTCTCCAAATTGCCAACATTATAAATTATTTTTTATTAAAATAGGACATTATTAAAGTAATACAAGTACCAGGGCAATGTTTTTCAGTTTATCAGAATCTTGTTATGACACAGCCTGTTGCAAATACTGAGTTAGGTATTTGGGAGGGGGAGTGTTTCAGATTTTTTTTTTTTTTTGTAGATTATGTTGTTGTGATGACTGAGAAATAATGTTGAGTGTTTCCTGGGAAAACATGAAATACAATATGAGGAATCCACCTTAAAGTTGCACTTTCTGTTTTAGAGTTTGTCTAGTAATCATATTTATGATTCTTCTTTTCTGATAAAAAAGTACATCTACTCACAAGGAAACTTGCCACTAAATTCTTTCAGTTCCATAACATCGACGATATGATTCAACTCAGTTTCAGAGCAGCTGAATAGGTGTGTTTGTACTTTTCCAAATGTCTACACTGTCTGGAACTATTAGGACACCTCCTAAGTATATTTTCAGAACATCATGCAAAGACCTTATTTCTACTGATTTATTAATAATGATTGCATAATTAATGCATAGGCAGAGTCATTAGATAAAATATTCTAACATCTTCATGAAAAAGGAGACTTAACTGAAATTCAGTATTCAGGCAGAAATTCAAGCTCCTCTACTACTTAGAACCAGAGGAATTGCAGATAATGTGTTTCTTTAGTTAAAAATTTTTATGAGAGGTGCCAGAGATTCTCAAGGAATTTTTATTGTGTGTTAGAGTAAAGATTATACGAAAATAAAGGACTGATTTCAGCTAGGGTATTTTATGCCAGGTTCCTGAGTGCCCATGCCCCTGCCCTTTCAGGAGTTTAGCCCACTGCGCTTAAGACCATCTCACTGAAATAAGTTGTGGAAAAGAGCTAGAAGAAGAATCAGCTTCAGCTCTGCATGTGAGCTCCCTCCCACTTCGCTTGGGAGCAGCTTTTAAGATAAGACTCATGCTTGAAGATGGCTTTGCTGCAACTAGTTATTTCTACAAACACAGTACTTCTCACAGGACTATTGAAAGGATAAAAACCAAAATTTTTGCAAGGGTCTTGGATGGGATACTCACTAAATTTTTTTTTTTTTTAAATTAAAGCCATCTGTTGTTCTCAACAGCTTACTGATCCTGCTTATTGAGCCCTGTTTCACTAAGTGAATTTGTATTTTAAATGTTGAATATGTAAAGTCTGCTTTATACCTTTGCAATTCATCAGTCTCAGATACAGTTGGCAACCCATGCCCTAACAATGCTGCAAATGGAATACACATAATTCTTCCTTTCTTTTCTTCTTAACTGTCCAATATTTAGATTAGCTTCTGTATTGTCAGCCAAATTATAGCTATCTAGGTGGTGTCTTTATGAGCAACTGCCTTCCTGTCTTAGCTCCTTTTCTGTTCAGTTGCCTTCATAGTTTAGAAGAAATATTTAGAATTATATAGAGGTAGAGAATTTATCCCTTTGTCCTGGTTTTTGTTAGGATAGGATTAATTTTCCTCTTAGTAGCTAGAAAGCACGGTGTTTTGGTTTCAGTGAGGATTGTTTTGAGAACAATGTTGATAACTACAAGGACACCGTGTCTGGGCAGTTTCCAAGAACAGAGAACTGGAATGGGAGGGTGGAGAAGAAAGATGTAGTAGTTAGTAAAACCCAGAACTGACAGTAGGGTATACCAATAAGATATTCCATATCATATTACATCATGTTCAGTATATTAACCAGGGGGAGGATTCTCTCGGGAATCGCTTGGGCTCATTTTTCTGAGATTGTTATTTTGGTTTCCAGGTTCCTTTTCTTTCCTCTGGGATCCATATCAGTGGGTGGTGAGCAATTGTATTCTGCAGCACTCATATGTATAGTTGTTATAATTATTTATCTTACTATTTTTACTATTTTAATTTTATTTTACTCTAATTATTAAATTGTTCTTATCTCAACCTACAAGTCTCCTCACCTTTATTCCTCCAATTCTCTCCCCAATTCCCTGGCTGGAGAAGAAGGGGGCGGGGGTGGTACTGCGAGTGGTTGTGTCTTGTTTGGCTGCCAGCAAAGTTAAACTATCACACCCCTCTAAGCAATAAAGCTCAGATTTTGCTCTCACTCCTGCATATTTTTTACAGCCAATGAAAACACATAGCACAGAAAGAGATTTCTCCCTTACAGACTGCATTCTTTCTTACATTTTGACTGCATTATGGTGAGTGTTAATCTCAGTGAAGGAACCCTTTCATTTAGGGGACAATATTTAGTTTAATGAAAAGCAAATGACAGATCTGATGCTAGATAAGAAATTGGTTTTTCCATGGCAATAGTTCAGTTATATCAGCCTGCGACTGGCATTTGCTATGTGGAAAGAAGCAGAGTAGTCAGACATTTTTCCTTCCATAAGGCTTGAGAACTGTCAGTTGACACCACACTGCTCCTCCCTTTTTTGACAAGGTCTCTCTGGATTCTACACCTTGATTTTAATTTACTTTAGCCATAACGATCTACATTTTGGTGTCTTACTGCTGCTGATCATATTATTGTATTGTTTTGTTGCATAGAAGGCCATATTTTAGTCTGAAACCTGTTTTGTTTGGAGGTCTTGTTTACAACCTCTGAACTTTAAGAGGGGAATAAACTCTTTTTTTTTTTTGGCAAAAAAATATAATTAAAAATGTGTCTGTATATAAACGAGTTGGTAGAGACCTAAAGTGAAGGGAAACTCCCCATATTCCCTCCTCCTGCCAGGAGTCCCTGGGGTCAGGGAGACCGAGACAAGGAGGGTGCTTCTGTGGACATCGGGTAGAGCAAAAGAAAGAAAGTGGGGAGACATAAGCCTGTTTGTTTTGCATGTGTCATTTATATAAATTTTTGTTAAAATGTGTATTTTAAATTGTGCTTTTCTGTTAAAATGTTTTGTGAGCTGAGAAAGTGTGTGCTCAGCGCTACTCAGGCTCTTCCAGGAGATGAAACAAAAGAAAAGTGGGAATAAAAGGTGGGAAAGTTACCTAGAGCAGATAGCAGGGCCACAGCAAGACTAGTTACTAATTTCAGACTGTAAGTGAGAGTTACTTCAAGAAGGGAAAAATAACTGTCAGGCCTAAAGTTTAGCTCCTCAGAGGAGAAGAACATGAATTGTTATATTAAAAACTGTTTTTTACTCTACCTTATTAGTCTTTTATATAAATCTTTAATAAAATATATAGTTTATTTAGTCACTTGATTACTGTTTGCTATTAATAAAAGTGAGCTTTTAACATGAGCAAATTTAATATAATTTTACCATTCAATTAAATGTAAAAAAATAATCTAAAATTCCTAGGAAGAGGAGGCTACAACTGTACAGTAGCATCTGTACAGTTGTTCACATTGTACAGATGCTACTGAAATGCCCACAATTCTTGCTGCCTTGCAAAAGTTAATGATACTGTGCAGTGGAGTATCTAGATCTTTATCGATGGCTTTTAATTTTTAGCACTGTTGTATCCACAACTTTTAGCATGTGAAATACAGACATGATGTTTTTGTTAGATGCAGAGGCCATCTTGTGGCAGAATGTCGGTAGTTGTACTAAAATATTTTTAATTTAGATGGAAAAATGAAGTCCAATTTGTTGCAATATTTCCAGTATTATTTGTAGTACCATCATACATTGAAGCATGATCAGAAATATAAGTATGTTCTGACAGTACCTGCTGAGCCTGTGGCAGAATATTCATTCCTAAAGAGAAGGCACTGGTGACAAAATATCTGATGCCAAAATGTGTTAGGCACCGAGAAAAGTTTGATAATGTTTTCTGCTTATAAGAAGACAGTTTACATTTTTAAAACATATTTATTTATAGAAAAAATTAAAAAGGGAAAGAATGGTTATGTTACAGTGAAGACAGATTCCTCATATATTCTGTTTTACAATTAAAAACTGATAATCCTACAGGATGAAGCATTACTGACTAGACAAATAAAACTAATTAATACAATTCTTATTTTTTTTGCAATGTAATTTTCTCATTTGCAGTACTGATTTGGAAATGTTGCATAATACATGACTTCTGAAAATAAAATATCCAGATTAACAATATGTGTCACAACTAAGATTTGTCAGCAAGACATACAGGGATTGTAAATAGTCTAAATACTTAAAAAACCCCAAAAAGATTAATAATTTATAGATTTTGATTAATATTTAAAGTGTAAACTATATTATGAAAGTGGAGGGGTTGTTGAAAGAGGAAAATAGTTGGTGCACTGAATCCAGAAGAATAACAGTAACTAAAAAATGAGTATACACAGGTGGACTTGAAGAGCTGCATCTATTGCACACTGCTGGAGCAGTAGGGAAATCACACGGATGTGACAGCCCATGTAATCACAAGTTGATATTTGTATGTGTAAATACCAAGCAGTCAGTTGTTGAGGAGGCGGGATTTGGGAAATCAGGAGACAACCCAATATAAGTTAGCTTCAAGAAGTCTGCTTTATTCTAATACACACCTGGATTTATACGCTTTATCACAATACATGCGAGCTAAACACATACAGCAATTGGTTAAACACACTTAAGCATGAGCTCTAAATTTGTTACAACAGGTGGCTTAGCTCTGTTCACGCCCCAGGACGTTAACAGGGTACTCCTACTTTGCGGTTACCAGCTAAAGCTACTCCCTTCTTTTTCCCAGCTTAGTTTTGCTAAAGTTGTTTGGCTGAAGTCTCAAGGACAAGTAAGTATCCTTGAGACTTCTGCTAATTTATCCTGACTGTGCAATTGCTTGTTATACTTATGTCAAGGGCCTAAGCTGGCTACTGCGGCCTGAGCCATTTCATACCCTCACTGCTTCTGCCAAGCCTCTGATTGTACAACATCTCTAGTGACCTGTGACCCCTGTCCCGTGGCCGTTCTGCAACAAGTTGTCTCCTAGAATTGTGTGATTCACTGGCACTTGTCAGCTACTTTGAGCCTTTAACAGAAATATCGCATTTTAGCATTTTGAGAAATTTTTGGTGTTGTATGAGATGGATTGCAATATAGCAGCAAGTAAATTAGAATATTATTTCAGTAGAAACACTTATAAAAATCTAACCCTGCAATTGCTCTGACTTTTAAAAAATAGGTTAATTTTACTTAGCATTCTGGAAAGAAATCAGATTTTAGAGATTAAAATATATGGGTAAGGAACAGCACAAATACACCTGGTTTTACTATCTGTACCTTCAATACAAGAACTCAATATAAACAGTAAAATTTGAAAGCAATACATTTTAACACTTATATGAAGAAATACTTTTTTTTCCAAATTTGGTGGTAACCTGAGAAAACCAGTACCATGATAGATAAAAGCGAGGCAACAGATCCAGTAAATTCAGGAAAGAGATAAGATATTGATATGTGGTAACACTGAAATCTGCTATGACATTCATAAGGAAAAAAAAAAACAAACAAACCATTCACTGAGAATATAAAAGTCAGGATTAATTACTAACAAACCTGAAAGTAAGAAGAAACTTCCTCTGTCTGTGCATTATAATGATCTACTATGCTTTTGTCTGAAGAATCTGATAGCTATTATTGTTAGATGTAGACTAATCCATATATCATGGAATGATTCATAAGATTTTGATAAAGGGAATAATTTTTAAAGCATGTAGCAATATGATTCTTTATCAATTATGTATAGTATGTGCAAACACTTTAAAGTCCTTAGAAACCTATGCAGGCCAGTCTATAATTCTTCATACCTGTATTTTCAATAACTCACTTTTCCACAGAACAAATGTTCACTTTTAGCAAGTAAGGACATTGCTATTATACCTTTCTTTAGTAAAGAGGTTGCAAAGTAACAGATAAATAAGCAGTTTGATCCCTGACTGGTATCTCTGTCACTTGTTCATCCAAAGATATCACAGAAATATTCACACCTTTCAACAAGAATGAAGTTAGTTGACAGTAGTTCTGTCACGTGAACACTTTATTTTGCCATTTAAACCGAAGTTCTTCTGAAAGATCACTTCTGCCACTCTTCCGCAAATAGCGAGACAGGAGCTGCTGTTTATCAGCCAGCCTTGGAAGGGTTTTTTTCCAGCAGCAAAGAAGCTCATAGATCTGGTGTGTTAAATTATCAGGGCACTTCAGCCTAACAAGCTGAAGTACGCTCCGCCGAACAGGTAAGCGTAAAGCCAGCAATGATGTATTGTCTTCTGCAAGCTCTTCTGCAAGCCAGTATAGCAAGTTGTCCCACAGGGCCTCTGAAGGGCAAAAATTAGTAAATTAAGACCATTATTCTTCTCCTATGTAAATATTTTTTTTTTTTTTTCTTTTGGAAAGCTTTCTAAAGCTGGAGGCTCAGTGGGTGAACTCCTTAACTAAATGTGGTTTGTTTTTTACTTTAATTGAAACATCATCACTTCTTATTTTTAATGCAATTTTGGGTAACTGCACTGTGTCAAGAACTGAATTTAGTCAAAAGTAGATTCAGCAATAATCTGTAACTTTTGAAACTGCATGGGGAATGCTAACAATAAAACAAAAAGGTTTGGGCATTTTCTAGAACTGATACATCAGTTACACTGGAGCTTTCCAATACAAAATAAATCTCCTTATACAGAAAATTATATACTGATCAAGCACCCCACCACAACATTGTCTTATAAGAGCTTTTATATTTCCTAGTAAACAGATAACTTTTTTTTTTCTTTGAGTATCTTTTAACACATTAACTACTTTGGTTTCTGAATATGGTATTTAAAAATGTCAGTTACACCTGAAATAATTCTTGGCATTTAAAAAAAGTAAATAACAAAGATGATAACTATTATTTATACTGATAATAATGTATTATGTATATGTTCTTACCTGATGAATCAGAAGAAGATCTTTTTGTGCTTCGTGGACGGTTGATCAACTTTTCATGCTATCAAATAAAATGTGTTGAGGAAAAAAAAATTACTAAATAAGTAAGGGATGAGGCACAGGATATGGGAATGGATTGCAGTAAATCAGCTTTTAAGATTAGTTCTACCTGCGCAGAGAATTTGTGTCATTATTGAAAACCAGTTAACACCATCAGCAGATATGAATCAGTATGCAGCTATTAAAATAATGAAACTAAGTCTGTTTACACCAAATGGGTGTTTATTGCATCTTATTAATAAGTTTATAATTTATGCAATTTTACAAACCTTTGACTGGTGAATAGAAATTGGGTGCATAGAAAATCTGTATGGAACTTTCCTTTGTACATGAACTTTGCCTTGTGGTCTCTGTGTTCTTATTACAACTGTGTGCATACCATACTGTTTCAGGGGAAATAACAGTTTCTAGGTATGCAGTCGTTGTAGTTAGGTCTAGAAATCATACCCTGTAGCTATAGTTATTCATTTTACATAGTTCAACTTTTAATTATAAATCATTAAAAATCATCAGAATTCAAAAGACAAATTCCATTAGAAAGTATAGAGTTCTTCCTCTTTCTTCCTCTTAACACCGGTGAGAAAGAAAAAAAATACTTTGTCCTTTTTCCCTATGACTGAGAAAGACAAAAGTCTTGTGGACTTTACTGTTGTTTCCTACTCCATATAGAACACAAAATTACTTACATAAGCACTGAGCACAAGAAGAAATTAATTTGTATCAAGTGAAGTTCAGTTGGTTTTTTAACAGCTGTAATTGCCTTCTTTTAGTGCCCATGTTACTTTTGTCACACACATTCAGTTGTATCGCCTGTTGATGCACAGCTTTCCCCGGGAGACTTGTTCCAGGTTTATACACCTAGCTTCTTTTTTTCATTAGTGAATTAAGAGCATGAAACTCTCACTGAATAAGTTACTTTCTTTTTCCTGCTAGGCATACTGAGCTAGATCCTCCCTGAATTATCTTGAATGCTTTTATAATACAGACTTTATATATTGTTCAATATTTGGTCTATTTCATATGTACTGAGTTACACATCCAAAGGGTCAATATAATCATAACTGTTCCCTATTCACCTGTGAATTAAACAACTTTTCATCAGGCCTGTACTCAGCCATCTTAGTAGGAGGTTTCGGTGTGCACAGGATGCACATAGTATACACTGCTTGGCAGTGCAAAACCATCCTGTCCTGTACTTATCTTGAGATCTGAATCTGCCTCCTCTTGCATGCTCCTACAGCAATTCTGTTACTGGATGTGCCCTAGTGTGAAGAAAAATATTTATATTAGGATTGAGTGCACCCTCAGCAAGTTCACTGACAGTACCAAGTCAATGTGCCAGAGGGATGGGACGCCATCAAGAAGGACCTGGGCAGGCTGGAGAAGTGAACCCATGTGAACCTCATGAGGTTCAACAAGGCCAAGTGTAGGGTCCTGTACCTGGGATGGGACAATCCTCATTATCAATACAGGCTAGGAGATGATGTGCTGGAAAGCAGCCCTGAGGAAAAGGACTTGGGGTGGTAGTGGATGAAAAGCTGGACATGAGCCACCAATGTGCATCTGCAGCCCAGAAGGCCAGCCACATCCTGGGCTGCATCAAAACAATTGTGGCCAGCAGAACGGGAGAGGTGATTCTGCCCCTCTACTTTGCTCTGGTGAGACCTCACCTGGAATACTGTGTCCAGTTTTGGAGCCTTCAACACAAAAGGGACATGTATCTGTTGGACCATGTACAGAGGAGGGCCACAAAAATGATCATAGAGCTAGAGCACCTCTCCTATGAAGATAGGCTGAGTTGGAGTTGTTTAGCCTGGAGGAGTGAAGGATCCGCGGGGACCTTATAGCGGCCTTCCGGTACCTGAAAGGTGCCTATAAGAAAGCTGGGGAAGAACTGTTCACAGGGGCGTGTAGCAATAGGACGAGGGTAATGGTTTTAAACTAGAAAAGGGTAGATTCAGGTTGGATATTAGGAAAAAGTTTTTCAGTATGAGGGTGGTGGATCATTGGAACAGGTTGCCCAGAGAGATAGTGGAGGCCCCATCCCTGGAGATATTCAAGGTCGGGCTTGATGGGACTCTGAGCAACCTGCTCTAGTAAAGATGTCCCTACTTACTGCAGGGGGGGTTGGACTAGATGACCTCTGAAGTTCCCTTCCAACCCAATACATTCTACGATTCTATGATTTAATGGCTAAAAACCCCCCTCAAAATAAAGGGAATATAAAGCTCTTCCAGAAGGGGGCATTGTTTTTCTTCCAAGACTGAGCTTTCTTTGGCTTTGTTTAATTATGCATTTATATTTAAACATATTTTTATTCATTAATGAGAATTTAGCTCCTCAAAGGTCTGTATGAGATTTTCAAAGTTATTGCAGATGAACTCAATTATCCGTGCATTGACTTTAATCTGAACCACTTTATACTACTTAATGTTAAAAAGTAGTAAAAATTATAAGAATTGAAAATGAGTATTGTCTAGAAATAGTGCAATAATATACAGTGCATTAGATCTAAAACATTAAATCTGCCTTTAAAGATCAAGTATCTGTGGTGAAGCGCTAAATTCACCCACGGTTCAGCTGCACTGGCATGTGGCCCCACTGTTCTGGTTGACAGCATAAATAAAATACTCTTAGCAGTCAAAGCAGTTTTCCAGTCTGGAAGGCCCTTCAATTAGCTAAGCAACTGCCTTTCTGAAACAGAGGATCACATATTATTTCACTGTTAGATAGTCATTAGACATAAAACTTCAGCAGAATAGTAATTTTATAATGCTTGTATCTATTACAACAACCTCTTTTTGCAAAGCATTCAGATTCCAGCCAGTAATACTGAAGTGCTCTGTCAAATGGACCTCTCAGACGTGACTAGACTCTAGTAGCATATCAAACAGGATGGACAGAAAGGAGAAATTAACCTTTTAAACTCTTTAGCCCAGTTTCACATAAAAACAACTACTTAGAAATCAGTATAAATACAATTATAAATACAACTGTTAGAAATATTACTGATATGTACACACATACTCGACATCAAATCTAATCTACTGTATTTAACTTGTGTTGAAAATAACAGGTTTGGCCAACCAGCGTTTTCTAACGCTAAGGAAATGAAATCTCTATAAATGGGAATTGTTAGTGAGGAACAGCTTACTTCTGTACAAGTGTGGCATGCTTAAACTAAAAACTGGTGTGAATGGTTGCATACAAAGTAAACAACCACTGCTTTCATCACTGTCAGAAGTGTATTTGTAAGAGAGTGGATAGAATCATAGAATGTTGTGAGTTGGAAGGGACCCACAAGGATCATCGAGTCCGGCTCTTGCCCCAGCACAGGACAGTCGCAAGACTGTCGGGGGGCGTTGTCCAAATGCTTCTTGAATATTGTCAGGCTTGGTGCCATGACTGCCTCCCTGGGAAGCCTGTTCCAGTGCTCCACCACCCTCTGGGTGAAGAACCTTTTTCCTAACGTCCAACCACGTACATATGAAAATGGCTTATATTCTATATAGCTAATGTATTCTCTCCACAATTCAAGAGAAATTTAGGTGGGAATTTTACAGAAATGAGGGCAAATGTAATCAGAATAGTTGCCTTAAAAAGATTCCATCTATCTTTGTCACAACCAAAATCAGGCATTGTGGATGGTTTAACTTTATTATCTAGGGGTAAAAAAAAAAAAAAAAAAAAAAAAAGCCTAAAGTTCAATTTGTTTTGCTGAGAAAATTTCTATTGTTACTGGCAATACTGAGTATCTGTGATTTCATGTGTATTAAAACTAATCCACTAAGATGGTTAAACTAAGCTTAAGATATTTATTACCTCAACATAGTAGTGTAAATAGTCTTTGCTGTTCTTGCCCTGCATTTATTGCTATTTTTTGGATTTTTTTTGAACCATGAAAGGTTCCATAAGCATTCCATGAAGAAGTGAGAAGTCCATCAACAACACTACAACTTAGAGTCAACTAATTCACAAGACGTGAGAGCCTTAGTATGACAACTGGAATTCTGTAAGCAGCTGTGTTAGTGTGAGCAATACTGTAAAAAACCCAGCATTATCAATAGGTCAGCTATGAACACTGAGCATTATATTTGGATATGTTTGCAAGATCTGTGGCAGCTTAATTGCTGTACTTTAATAGTATACATGTGTAGAAACTAGAAAAGTGAAGGATCATTGCTTGATTGTATGTCTACACACATGAATGTGGTCAGATAGTTCTAGGTGCTTTGGCAATATATATTAATAACATCGGTATATGATTAATAATGCACAGTGCCAGTCTCGGTTTGTAGTATATGAACATTAACACAAGACTTGTACTTTAATGAAGTAGTAAATAGCAGTTGCATTTGACAGATGGCTGGTGCAGTTGTTTGTATTAGTACATCAAATTTCTCCATAACTGTGTTTTATCATCCAATTTTAACTATTATTTCCTTCAATTTCTTTTATTCATTAGAAAGCCCACCTAAAGATAACTGGTTTAAATATGTTGATCAGATTGCGGATAGTAAAAACTGGATAAAAATTCTTATGTTAATTTTTACTGTCAGTGTTTTCATCACTGTTAATAATTTTAGAACACATAATAAGATATGGTAAGTAATTAGAATTTCCTTTTCATTGCTTTGGCATTTAATTGCATCTGGGTCATTAGATTTAATATATGGTTCTGTCTCTCTTCCATTCAATTCCTTTTCTAGCTCAAACATATTTTTAACTGCTGCAAATATCCTGTGAAAATGGGTTCACCTTTTGATTATTTTTGTATATAAAAAGTATGTTGTTTTATATTAGTGGTTACACCCACCTGTTACCAATATCATTGTTCTGATATCCTGTGAAAGGGGATATAACAATTCCTTTTTGAGTTCCTCTATAATACCCTTAAGTGTATACAATATTTCAACTTCTGACGAAACTGCCTAAGGCATTGTTATTAATGCATTGTCAATCTACCTAGAACCATTCCATGTTTCTGATAACCTTCTTTCTTTCCTCTTCTTCTAAATTCTTTTTCTGAGTTCTGTGACCAGACCTGCAGAGTGCAGTCATGATGTGGTGCCTCACAGACATGTGGCATAATCTTGGTTTCATTTCTGTTCTTTAATAATTAAGAACATTCTGTTTACTTTTTATTTGTTCCTGAATGCTCTGGAAGTTTTCAGAGAGCAAAATGACCAAAGATTTTTTTTTTTGAGTGGTAATTCGGAGTCTATCAGTATAAAATCAAGTATGTACTTCAACCCCAACAAAACACTTTGACATTTAAATTATCTAGTTTATTTTCTAGTCACTCAGTATCATCGTATTTTGTGATTCTTCAAAGACAACTTTAGTACTCTGAATATTTTGTACTGTCAGCAGAATTTTCACTTAATTATTCAAAAGTTTCTGAATATGTTAGCATGGATCTGTATGGGACTTTACTACTAATTATCTTCCCTTGAGAAAACCAATCGCTTTTTCCTACTCTTTTTTCCTTGTCTTTCAGCCAGCAAAAAAGTCAAAAGAGAATATTTTTTACTCTTAAATTTTCTGTGAGTTTTTTCAGTATGGAATTCAAGATTTACTTGTCTGGACAAGGGTATGAAGAGCAAAACAGTGAATAGAATTATAATTTATGTTAATAAGTGTTACATACCACTAGACAGTGATGTGGGTAAAATTCCCATTTCTGTGTACTTATATACCAATAGTATTTGTTGTATTTAGGTATGTATACATTGTATTTAACTTACTAATTGCTCACTGAAGTAAAATAATCAGCTTTTATAATTCTTCCAAAAGATTATAACTGAACTAGCTAAATTATTAAGAAATATTTGTTCTGTATTAGAAAACCTGACTAAAGGCATTATTAATTTTAAATTATTACGTTGGATGAATGGAAGATAGGTCAAAAAGTAGGAACAATGATATTTAATTGCATGAATATTAAAGATTAATTTACATAGGAAAAGCTTTCACCAGTGATGGAGACTATTGCCCACATGACTGTATTGCAGAGGCTTATCAGACATAATAGGAGAATCAGCTGATAGGAGAACGGTAGGGTACATGAACCATTTAATGCTACTACAATTTTAAATTCTGCACTCCCAAGATAAGGAACAAGAAGTATGTAACTGAAACTTAAGTAATAATTTCTCAGGGCCATATTCTCAGGGCCATACCATCTGGGGAGACCAAATGGGTGAAAAACTTCTACTAAACATACTTATCCATGCTCGTGCTTGGATGAAAGTCCCTCCCACCTGCTAAGAAATATTGTGAGGGTGTTTGTACATTGCTGAACTCCTCCATCAATGACTCCTGTGTCTATTTGTAAAGCAAAAATCATACCAAGATCCTTTTTCCTAATAAATATGTGGTAAGGGAAAAAGGGAAAGATCTCCAACATTATCAAGTGAGAAACCCACCTTTGGTAATGTTAGTGCTAATTTACACAGTGGAGACTGGTGTTGATATTCACCATATGGCAAGGGTTGTTCCCATTCCTTGATTATCATCTCTTTGGTAATTTTATAAAACACTGCTGTTCCTTTGTAATGAGGTGAGCTGTGGTTACCAAATTCATTCACTTCTTTAATTTGGAGCTCCAGCCTCGGTTTTCTTTGTGAATGAAAAATCAGCCTGTAGACTTTTCCAAAATCTTTTCCATTCTCTATAGTCCATTAAAAAAAAAAATTATACTGTATTTAGATGTGTGACATCTAAAATAATTCATTAGAGTGAGTCAAATAGAGCTAATCACATAATATTTGGTTCTCTGTCCATAGTATTACTTTGTATTGAACATCTGAGCTTCCAACATTCCTGCCAACATGCTTCAGTAGTTGAAATGTCTTCATTAGTTAGCTCTCTCAGCCCCTGAATTGTTAGCATGAGGAATAAGTGGTGAAGGCTGTGCTACAAGTTGAAAAGTAAGAAACACAAAAGGAGATGAAGTACATAACAGAGAGAATTAAAATAAAATGCTGTTGTGAATGGAATTAGAAATCTATGCTTTTCAGTTACTAAAGATGCATGTCTGTCTATCTGTAACAAGAAAATGAATGGGGGCAGAGAAGTAGGTGCATTTTTAAGATTTGTAATTCCATTTTAATTAATACATCTATAACACTATCCTTTGCACAGGCAAACAGGCATTCCTTGGGGACTGCAGACTTCTTTTTGAAGCACAATCCTTTCTTTAGGGTAAACGGAGTTTTCAGTGAGAGAGTTTATGTACAAAATGTTCATGGGTCAAATACATATTTATATGTTCTTTCTAAAACTGCCAAAAGAGACTATATATAATTTTGGTTGATTTTTTTTTTTTTTCTGAGACTTTTTTTCTCTTTTTAAGTAAATCTCTGAATGGTGGCAGCCACTGCATGGAATTTTTGAGGCTGCTAATGGAAGCTGCACAACAACCCTCTCTCATCACTTCAATTCATAATTCAACTCACAAAAGGCAACGTTTTGCCATGGATTTCAGTGTTTAATCTTGCTAACTTTAAGTGCATTTACACAGATGAAATAGCAGACTTTATTTTTCTTTGGAATCTGTTTAATTACTATCAAATGTTCTTTATATTAAAAATCCATCGATGGAATCCTGCCCTTTTGAAATAAAAGATAAAATACCAGCAGTTTCCAAGAGACGAGGTTTCACAGAATGGCAGAGGTTGGAAGAGATCTCTGAAGATCATCTCATCCAACCCCCTTGCTCAAAGCAGGGTCATCTAGAACAGGTTGCACAGGATCTTTTCTATCTAGTACATTACATATTCCAGTTAGAGCAGTTTCCCATGTAGTTCCAGGCACCTATCATTTACAAGAAATAAAACACTGAAATAACTAAATATTCGTTGACTAACCACAATCTACTAATGTTCACATACAGAATTTCTGAACTGCTGATGTGATTGATAATGTTCATCCAGATGCATGAATTAATTACCTTACCTGAAGCAAAAATATTGCCTCTAAATCTAAAATGAATCTGCTCTCCTTCTCTTAATGAGAACTGCTGTGTAGGTTCTGGGGGACCAAAGTAGCCCTCCTCATGGAGGTTTTGAAGTTCCCGGGTCAATTCTTTGGATGCGGATAGCAAAACTACTATTTTATATGGGTTTTCTCTGTGGCGATACAGTATTACATTAGCCATTGTGCTACAAACAGCTTCTTCCAGAGCCTGAGCAAAGAGGAGAAGACACGTGTTTTCCAAGAGGAACGAAAGGCGAATGACAACAAAGCTGTATTAAAAAAAAAAAGGCAAGAAAATAAATAGCTCTATCTTAAATTATTTTATCAACTGCTAACGATTTACTATGCAAAATAATACAGAGCGTAGTCTCAAATGGACTTTTTGCTACCTCATTTTCTTTCTTGTTTCCAACACATGAAGGGGTGGAAATTTGCATGTTTCTGTACTATAGACTATATTGACTCTGTATCTATGGATTCAAATACATATGAATTTTATATGAAAGATAATATTTCCTAATAAAAAATTCAAAAAAATATTATGGTTTTGTAGTTAGAGAGCTAAATCAAATTTTCAGATTCAGATTAAAATCTGCATTTCCTGCAAATTTTGTACTATTACATTGTATACAGTCTATAGATGAAAAAATATTAAACAAATTTATATTTTCTGTAATTCTGAGTAACAAATCTGAATGATCTTACTCTTCAAAGTAGAATAAAATTATGCTGGCAAGTTAATAATTAATAGTGGATTATTTCTTAACTCTACTACTTTCCATTGATCCATATACTTGGAAGTAAATATTTAGGTAAATAAAATTTTATTAAATTATTCATACATTACCTTTCTAAATGCTCATATAGTTCAAATGATACAAGCCCATTCCGTGCACTCTGGATAATAACATCATCAAACACCTTCCACCCCTCTTCTTTATTTCTGTGACCTAATAATTTCAAAGTATCACTGAGATTCTCCCCATTTTTTCTCGCAGAAGTACTCACAGCCCTGGAAAGCCAAGAAATTATAGGAAAAAAAAAGAAAAATAGATTTTGCAGAAAGAGTAAACATTCCCTTCTGTTTTGCTTGTCGGCTTGAGTTTTTCCCACCTTGCTGAAAATCTGCCTCTGGAACTATACACGGGAGTATGCAAGCAATACAATTGTTAAGAGGTTTTTTTTCCCCCATTCTTCAGAAAATTGAAAAAAAAAAAAAAAAAAAAAGGAAAAAGAAAGGTTTCCATCTAAATTAATCTAGTTTAATCTATCATTTAATACCAAGCAAATTAATTAATATGAATTGGTTTTGAGTCATTCATCAAGATTTTTATTCTGTAGAACTAGATATCTGGAAAAAAAACAAAACCAAACAAAACCAACAAACAACCCACCTTTTCTTCCCGAAGCAAATATTACTCAGTAACCACAAAGGAATTTAGAAAATAAGACATGACTGCTATCCGTTATCTTTTTCAATAGATAAAATAAAAGCAATTTCTTTTCAAATCAGGTGATTATGTTACACTCAGAATCAAGCAACTGTGACATGACACACTTTGACTAATTTATCCTAATGAATGAAACATGAGGGGTTTTTTTACAGAAGCCCATAACTCTCCTCTCTCACACACCTCTCTTTATCAGTTTCTGAAAAATGGATATGAATAACCCATTCACCTCAAATGCACACCCTGTGTACAATGCAAAATAGAAAATACTCCAGACAGGACAGCCTAAGCATTTCTCAAGCATACAGCCTCAGCCTACATGCAAATAGAGGAAAATGTTGGTATCATTTTCTAAGGAAATTGTATAGAAATAAGCAATCAAGCTATGGTCTTTTCATATATGTGCATTGATTGAGAATCCAAAGGGCCATTTAGACTGCTATTAAGGACAGGTGCCATGAGGGTACTGCCACATAATGAAATTTTAATCTCCTATAAACTGACATGGGCACCTTGGCCAAATCTGAAGCTTGTGATAAAGACGGATATAAAGTCTAAGAGATAAGTGTGAGTGTAAGCTCGTTAAAACAAGTTTTTCAGAAATGAAAAGCCAGAATACTGTCTGCCTTCTCCATCTGTAACTTGCTTGTTTTCAAGATAATAATAATATTGACATGTAGATGAATTTTGAAAAAGATTATGTTTAGCACAGTAGGAATAGGCTAGCTCTTTAATGACCTAAAGTAGAAGTACTTCAAAGCTGATTCTTGTCCCAAGCTAGTCCCTGTCAAGAAATCCCAGTAAGCTTTTCTGAACTTGGACTTGCCCATGGTAGCAGAACTGGAAGAACAATAACCAAGTTGTAAGTTCAGATTGATTTTTTTCCTGCGTGAGGTGGTAAAAACACAATTTATTTTACTGAATGTCAAAATAGATGAGGTCAGCTTTGGCCTTTTTTCCATCAAAAAGTTTTATCTGTATTCTCATGTACATTACAGATAAATTTTATTGAACTGCCTCTTAACAAATGAAATTCAGAGAATTTTTTAAGGAGTTCCTATGTTTTAATGCTCTTTGAGGACATTCCAAAAGGTCTAAGTTTTAGAAATTTTGTAGCGAGTCCTTTGAAAAGATCTAGGCCTTTATCTAATGCAGCAGTTACTGCAAAACTGACCTACTCCAAATCACTGTGATAGATTTTGACTCAGGTAACCACTGGAATGTGTAGAAGTAAAGATCAGAAAATTCAAAGACCAGGGTAACCAAACAATGGACTGGTAAAATAATGATCACAGCAGCTTTGTTACTTTCTATGCTCAATGACTGGCTTTGGTGAAAATGGCTGAACATTTCTTGCTGAAAAACACCTATGCAGTTTTCATCCTCATTCTTGTATTTAATGATTATAAAACTAATGCCATATGATTTTTTTCTGATTAAGCTATAGCATGAGAATTGTGGGGATTTGCTCTAGTGTTTTTAACGATTCTAAGTATATCAGACTATATCAAGGAACTAACACATTTTTAATACAAATATTATTAATCAATAACTGTTAAAATTAATTCATTCTGATGTTTTGAAAATGCTGAATTTGCGGTGAAGTGGTTCTTACCGAGAATGGTATGCCATAGCAACCCTCTTCACTGTAGCACTTATGGCTCTTGCATGTTCTGTCTCACCTCCTTGCCTTTTTTTTTCTGGGTTTGGAGGACAGGGTAGAGTAATAATGACTGAGCTGTTAAATGGCTGGGCTGAAGGATGCTGGACATAAACTAGTGCACTAGTAGATACCACTGAGTGGTACATATCATGTCTTGCTTTCAATGTCGAAATCAATGATGGCTCAATTGGCTGAACCTAAACATGGAAAGGAATTGTATAATTAATTTAAAATTAATAAATCTTCTCTTACATGCCTGTTTTGTTTTTTTTTTTTACAAAGTGCTTTATCTTTTGGAATTGGATTAGACTATCACAGAAAATTTAGGCTTCTTTCTGAAACCCAGGAACAACCCTACCAACATATCAGCACTTTATATAATGCACAACCAACTGCTTGAAAATCATAAAAAACTCTAAACTTTACTGACTAAAATATTGTTTTGTTCCTGCTTTGAGATCAAGTTTTGAATTTCCTGAGTTCCCTCAGAGTTTGATAATTTTCTAAGATTTTTCTAATCTGTATTTTTTCACTGTTAACGTTAACTTATCTGTACCTCAGAATCAATGTTTTTATGGAGGGAGAAACATACTATAATTTAATCAAATTTTGGGATTATTCTCAGCCTAAGAGGTGGCTAAACCTTCTGTTGCACTGCCTGGTACAAATGATGAAGGTCATGTGAGAAAAATTATTCCATTACTTTAAACACTGGGACAAGAAGCTGAAGGTTGGAGTTGATGCTTATGTCATTATTGGAAACAACTGTATTTTCTGAAGTATATAAGGTAGATGGTTGTCTTTAGATAGAGACATAATTGACTACTGAAGATATTATGTCATTTGACAGGAAACCGTTTGCTGTGTACACAGGATGTGGAGCTGCAACCACTTTTCACTTCTGGAACAGGTTGCCCTTTAACATTATTGGCATCTTTGCTTAAGAGCTGATCAGATGACAAACTTATGGAATAAATATTGAGTATTTCAAGCTCACCTTCAACTGCATAGGTGCTGGAGAACTGAATGTTTCTGGATGGTAGTAGAGGGAGATTCTAGAATCCACGCTCAGCTTTTGTGAGAGTCCTACCTTTGGAACAGTAAATGTTTCTTTCTTTAAGCATGACAACACAGAAAAAACACCCAGCTGATAAATTTTCACTTCCGCTAAGGTTTCCTGCATAAAGAAAATGTGGGGTTAGAACACATTGGAAGGAAAGGAAGCTCTGTTCTGCAGCAGATTATCATTTTGAGAAGGCAACATTATTTATAGACCAAGGTGTGAAATGAAAATAAATTAAATATTATTGCCACCTGGATGCCCAGTTTTCTGGTGATCTCTAGTCATCGTGTGATGGCATTAATATTTCAGTGGCTGGGGTGAAATGAAGTAAACTTGTAAACTGGGTGATTAATCTGGCTCAATGCAATTCTTTGCAGTTAAAAAAAAAGAATCATAATGTGTTTCTTTGAAATGGAGTTTGGATGCATGCACATGGAATTGTGTTACTTCTCTGAAATCTGAATGCAAAATAATTCCCCTTAATTTTTTACTTTTATAGAATAATGCAATGTATTACAGTTATTTACAAAAATCATTAACTCAGTCATTAATATTGTGGGATCAAGCACTTGCCTTAACATTACCAGTGGAAAAAAAGGATCTTGTTAAATACTAGGTTTCAAATAGAATAAATTCTTGAGAAAGTGGGAAGAAAAGTTCAATTTAACCCCACGTAGTGGACGATATGGCTTAATAATGACAATTTGACTTGTATAACTCCACAGGGTCTTAAATGGGAACCTGGAATGATGTTTTTACAATTCTCAGATAAGAGGTTACTAACCTTATGATTTCCCTGGTATCCCTCCAAAGAAATAGGAGTTAAGTAGTTTGATTGAAAGTTCACATCAGTCATCTTCACCATAACCTCCCGATAATTTCCTCTGAAGCATGAAGTAAAGGGAATTGCAATGCTGATAGGGAAAGGGATTCTTTTCTCATAATCAGAGCATTCAATACTGATGACATTGCTGATCAGCTCCTCAGAATCATCCACCACCAATGAACTAGTGTCATTTACTATCTTACACTTCAGATTCTCCAGAGCAGTTGCAGGGGCTTTAATAAAACAAACTACTTCATGTTCACTCTTACCACTCTCTTCCACTAGAAATCTGGAGAAAGAGAATAAAAAATATTATTCCTTGTACTTTGGGTGGGGTGGTGTCTTTGTATTTTTGGTGGGGTGGTGTCTTGTATTTTAAGTTAAATATTTTACTATAATTATGTACTACATTGGAGCATAAGCAGATCATTCATAAAATATATGTTTATGAGTAGATAGGAAAATAATGAAAATTTTTATGTTTAGCTTGTTTCAGAACAGCTTATAAATTATTATAAAACTGACTAATTAGGGTCCTTTCCTGCTGATTTCCAACAATTTGGTAATTATTGACTTTACTGACTGTGACTCAGTCCCTCTCTGGAACAAAAAAATATGCAATCAAATAGAAAGTTAGAGCTCATTTTAGACAAAATGGAAGATCTTAATTGCACATACTTAAGTTGAAAAGTGCTATTGTGTGCATGTCCAGCAGCTGTCCAATACATGCATATTGAGTTTCTGGGCTCAAAGATGTTCATATGTATGCTCATAAGCAATACATGTGTTACATACATGTGTTCCTAAAAAAGAAGAATATGCACTTACTCTTTGTTCATCCAGTGCCTAGATTTTTGAACTTCTTCCAAATCATTCATAGAAGGATTCACAGCCATAAGATCACATGTTTGTGCTGGAGATGTAAAGGTAATTAGATCATTCCTACAAATCTCATTATTTGTTTCCGTTGTACTGTCTTCCATTTGCTCTGTCAGTCTATGTTCTTCACTTTCTACCCCTTTTGAAGATTCTTTGAGTACTGCCTTTTTTACCTGTTCAAAAGGATTCATGACACTTCTGTCATAAATGTCTTTCGTTGTCCCAGACAGAATGCTTTCCGCACTGGTCGTAACAACACCTCTAAAAGCCAGTGCTGGAGACTTTTCAGTACCAGATCTACCTCCAAGAGGTTTATCCTTTCCATTGCGATCTTTTTTCTCTGTAACAGATTTTGTTAGTAGTCTGTGTTCAACATCTTCCTTTTTCATTGGAGGTTCTCTGCTAATGTCCTGTTCTTGAGCAGATAAGTTTTCAGCTAATGATGCAGCAATGTTTTTTTCCACAGTTTTTATTTCACTTGGCTGGATTTGGTTAACATTCTGAATTTCTGTCTTGTTCAGGGAAGGAGTACTTTGGGATTGCTGAGTGGGACTAGAAGATGCTTGCACAGACTCTGTTGCTTCTCCTTCAGAGCAACACACATCTGATTCTCTAGAACCATTTTGAGCAGTCTGGATCTGAGAACCATCATCTTGTCTGCAGCTAGCAGCATAAAGTTTATTTTCTGTCTCTTGAAGGTGTGAGACTGTATTTATCAAATAATCCTTCACTTTCTGCAGACAATGTATAATTCTGTTGTAATCTGAAGAAAAAAAATAGGTAACCAATTGAATTTTGCTATGAAAGCTGGCCAAAAATATGAAAACTCTTATACACATACCTAATAAATTCCACCTAATTCCATAGTGCCATTCAAGACATGGACCACAATGTATTTCCTGGCTTCCAGTTAATATTTTTGCATTTATCTCTATCCAATTCAGGTGAATTTTTGAAGAAGTGAATACAGAAAAGTACATTTATGTACTCGTTCAAGTACAACTGTGTATTTGTCAAAGTACTACTGGGGCAACTCTAATAAACACCCTTCTAGTGATCAGATAATAGCTAAATTTTTAATGACAATCAATTTAAAGCATGGACCTGGTAAATAATAGGCAGATAAATTTGGGAAAAGCTTTAAAACTAAACATTAATTATATATATTTCCTAAAATTCAATCCTGCAAGATTCTAATGTATAGGTCTTTAACAAAGCTGCTATACATGGGCTCAATATTAAACATGTGTAGCAGCTTTGAATTTTTGCTATGGAGAATAGAGGATGACATAAAACCACCAACATACATAAAATACTGAAGTTCAGCATTCTGTAGTATCCAGTTATAGGAATGGTGGAGGTTGCTCCTGCCGATAACTAAAACCACTTGGTAAAGAAGGATACACAAAAAGCACACAATCAGTATGTGCCATTTATGTAAGATGTTATCTTTAACATATTTATTTTATGATCCCTCATTTTTCTTATGTTACACTTTTTATTAGAAATCCTCCTAGATATTCTCTGCAAGGATTTCACATGTATTATTTTCAGCTCCCCCCTCACCTTACGGTGTCAATCTTTATAAAGATAACTGTCTTCATTAGTTAAGTATTGTGCAAACTTCTCAGAAATTTTTTTGCTTATTTCTGGATGCATGATTCTATTTGCATGAGATTCTGGAAAGCTTTGTTTTGCAGGTTAAATCCACTGAAAGTCAGTATGAATAAGAAAATTGTACAGAATGAAACACAGTATGGTGTGCTCTCCACTTACAATAGAGAGAGACACACAAAGAAGGACAATAGAAAGAGCTGAAACAAGTCTTAGTGGAAACCACCGGCTTACATGTACTTTTTTCAATAACACCATATGAGGTAAATCAATATCTCAAGGTTTTCAACTTGGAAAATAAATTTTTTGAGTAAGAATGTAATCACGCATCAATGTGTGATGTTATACGATCCTAGGTAGGCCTTTAACTTTCATCTCTATTTGCATTGGATCAATTTAAACCTACAGAGTATGGTTCAGATAAAGTTTTTTTCTTGTTGAACTCAGTCTAAAAATTATTCCTTTGCAGTACTTTCTCAATTCCCAAATGACTTGTTGTTGGATTTTTACTGTATTTGAAAAAAAAAAAAAGTAATCACAATTTTAATTTTTTTTTTTTCCCCACTAGTAGTTCAAAGAATAAAATGTTTGTTCTAAGGTACTGCTGTTTTTCCAGGGGTACTTTTACAACAGTGAAGAAGAACTCCTAAATAGTTTCACAGGGCTAAGAAATAAAACAAAGTATTGGAAATAACATAGCTTCATTTATATAAGAGGTTGTGAAAGACCTTCCCAGTCTCACTACAAGGCAAAGTTCAAGCTTTGGCAAAACTGCCAAAATTAACATATTTCCTCCCTAGATTTTGCATTCTGTAAACAAAGCAAGAAAACTCAAAACAAACCATATAGCTCTCTAAACATCCCTAAAACCAATTTGGAAGCTGACAGGCTGGTTCGAAACAATGGCATTTTCCTACACTGTGAATGTGACTTTTCTAATACTTCAGTGCTTAAAGCCAAGCAAAGACATGGCCTTGTAACTTTACACTACCCAACTGTGTCACATGAAAACAGAGTTTTTGCATTCTGTTACAAGGTTGACCTCAAAATAAGCCTTCTTTTGTGTTACTTCTGGCCAGCATCACTTTTCTAACACTCTGCTTCCTGTGCTTTTTTGTTGGTTGATAACAGAGCTTTAGAATACAGTGGCAGTTTATGTGCAACTGTCTTCAAACCTTTTTGCTGACTGTTTTATGAGGAAGTGTCAGATGAGGAAAAGTAGCTTTTTAGAAGGGGAATGACAGTGAATTCTTAGAAATCGGAAAAAAATAAAATAATCACATAGGTCATGGGGCCAACAGGGTAAAGTTAGCCTGATCTTGTAGCCTGGAAGCAGGTCCTTTTTTTACATAAAATGTTCTTTTATTATTGTGGACAATTTATAAACCTGTAGAACAAAGACTCATAAACAAGGGCTTCTGCCTGGAGTCTCTCTCTTTCTCTCTCTATGCATCATGCTGTTAGACCATTATCAAATGCAGAAATGTTAGTTTTGTTTTCTGCTTTGATAAATGTTAAGATGTTGTTTCTGAGGAGAGTTGTTTCATTCATCACAAAATGATGCTGCATTTTTTCAGGAATAAAATCTGGATTTGGTCTTCACAATAAATAACACTTATTATATCCACATTGTTATTATAAATGCAGGAAATTAAATTCCATGTGTTTACCTGTGCATTAAAATGGCAGGTCTTTCATTTTTACTGTCACCTTTCTAACTATGTTGTTACTTGTAGAGGATTCTAGACTATATACACTGGGTTTACTTGGTGAAGTGCTGGCAGCATGGGGGCTGCATGGCATCCTCTGTGAGGAGAGGCCAGGGCTTCCCTGTACCAGACACAGCTGGGTCCAACCGGCTCCACAATGGACCTATTGCAGGACTGAGCTGAGCCTGGCAGTGAAGCTGGTGCTGCTTCTGTGAAAATATATTTAAGAAAGGGTGAGAATACCAGAGAACAGTGAGGAGTGCAGAAAAAAATTGTGAGAAAAGATCCTGTGAGGACCAAGGCCAGAGAAGAAGAAGGGGAGGAGGTGCTCCAGGCACAGGGCAGAGGTTCCCTTGCAGCCTGTGGGAGACCAGGCTGGAGCAGACATCCCCTCTGCAGCCTGTGAGGACCCCATGCTGGAGTAGGTACATATTCCCTGAAGGAACTGCAGCCTGTGGAGAGGCTGTCTTTTCCTGACAGGAACTGTGGGCCATGGGAAAGACCCACAGTGGAGTATGGAAGAGAGTGAGGAGAAAGGAGTGGCAGAGGGGAACTGTTATGAACTGACTGCTACCCCCATCCCCCATCTCCTGCACTCCTCAGGCAGGGGAAGAGGTAGAGGAATTGGGAATGAAGGAGTGAAGGTGAGCCTAGAAAAAAGGAGGGGTAGGGGAAGAGTGTTGTTTTAATTTTTTGCCTTTGTTTCTCACTATCCAAATCTATTTCAATTTGCAATAATTAAAAAAACCCCAAAACATTCCCTAAATTGAGTACATTTTGCCCATGATGGTAAGTGGTAAGTGATATCCCTGTCTTTATATTTACCCAGGAGCTTTTCCATTTTATTTTCTACCCTGTTCTCTTGAGGAGCGGGAATAAGTTGTTGGGTGGGCATCTGATGTCTGGCCAAGATAAACACACCAGAATATAATATGCATAAAACTTTGAAACAATTATGTCTAGTTAATTTTCTTTTTCTATACATATAAATTTAGTATGTATTTATATATATATAGGGTTCAAACTAGATGGTCTTTAAGGTTCCTTTCAACTGTAACTATTCTGACTCTATTATTTTTTCCTCACATAATGAGAATTATGAGTTTCATATTGAATCTCATGTCATAGACTCAAACACAGTGTGATACAACTGTTGAAATATGAATTAATTTGGTCTAATCAATGAGAAAATACTGAAATACTAAAAAAGGAAAAATAAGGTCCCCCAGCACCATCACACAGCAGAACTTAGCATCCAGTATACCCAGTCAATTCTGTTTACAGATTAAGTTCTTCCATGCTTACCTAGACTTGCAGTCAATTCCTTGTGTTTATCATGGAGAGCCCTCAGCAAGTGGCAGGTGTCTTGAATACTTTCTGCAACGTTCTCCAGCTGCTGGCTGAGAGATCTGCTCAGCTCTTTTGTTAAAGAGATTAGTCTAAGCACATACTCCACTATACTTGCATTATCCAGATCACTTTTCAGAAGCACATCTCTTGCTAGCAAATTCAGGTGCCAGATTTTTTCCAGGAGTTGGCCCGATTTGCCTGCAGGTGTAATCTTACCTTCAGCCATTTCCATTTTATGCTCAGAATATACAACTATTTTTTTTTCCTGCTCGAACACTTCCACAAGGTGTTGTTCTTGGTTCAGACTACCACACTATTTAGTATTTGTAGCCTAAACAACATTTTAAAAAGTACTGACACTCAAACACTAGACATTCGAACTCTAGCTCAGAAACTTTGAGTTGATGTTGACTATTAAAAAGTTACTAGGTGACAGAAAGGAGTGGCTCTCCTGTAACTAGGGGCAAGGATTGCCAAGAGATGCCAATGTACACCATGCACCTTTGAGGGAGGTTGTGTAACTCAATTATTTAGTAGTAACTTAAATTTCAGGAGCTCTGAGCAATTTCTCACTTCAGTGGCTGTAAATTATCAGTACCTATGAAATCAAGCTTTACTGTGAATTCATAATTATATAGTCACCAACAATGAAGAAGTGTTTTCTTTACAAGCTAACATTAAATGCTCTAGGTCACTTGACACCATTTTCTGACAAGTGTAGTTCATTTGTTGTTCAGAGACATCAAATAGATGGGATGTTATGCAGTTTGGATTATGTATTTGAATTATGAGTAAGTTTCAGCAATACAAGAATCTGCAAATCTAATTTTGTGATTAGCAAAAGTACTTATTAGCAATAGGCATTTAAAGAAACTTGCAATGGTTTTGGGGGTGTGTTATATAAAGAGGAAGAAACATATACAGCTAAAAGTTCAAATAGCTAATAACTGAAATTTTGTTTGACACTTAGGAAGCTGAGAAGCAAACTCATGATTAAAACATGAGCTCACTAAAATTAACAGCAGCATTAAAAATTTACTATATGGAGTTCATGAGGAAAAAGCACTGTCCTCAATAATACCTGTATGAAAGTGGGTAGCACTGCTTTTGCAAGGGCTCACAGCCATGTGGTCCTGGAGGCAACCTGGGAGGAAGCAAGACCTGTGGCTGGCAGGGCTCCTGTGCTGTTCACTGTCTTCAGGGGGTGAAATTTGAGTACTGATACCTCAGTGCTAGTATGAGCCATGATTTCCATTTCACCCAGCAAGTTCATGAAAAAAAAATCTCACCAGGACAGCACTGACATTCTCTTACTGGTGCAGCTAGCTCTAGGTGAACCTGTTTTGGCAGGGGGGTTGGACTAGATGTTCTCCAGAGTTCCCTTCCAACCCCTACCATTCTGTGATTCTGTGATGCTAGTTCGCATTGTGCTGTGCTAGGGAAGGACAGGCCTGAAACCCTCATTAGAAGAGTTCAGTACTGGGCTAAATCTGAAGTATCACATACATCAAAATATTTTATAGTTTAAGTAATGTGCTACACAAATTGTTGGTACAATGGCTTTCCTACTAAACATTCCTTTTTACAGCCCATTATAAACATAAGTAATGCAGCTTTAAATAGTAATTTAAATAGGACTGTGATATAAAAGCACACTGAAAATTGCATCTAAGCATTGGAAGAACTAATAAGGTGATGTCAGCAGAGTGTTTTGAAGATGTAAAGCACTGTATAAATGTTAAAATAACAATGAAAGATATAAAGTGTCTTTAATCACACAAATAAGCTGAAACCAGCTGTAATTATTAAACTCAAAAGGAAAGTTTCTTTTGACTCATTAGTTTGCTTGATCACACTGAAAGTGTACTACGCAACTAACACAATGAGGTATGTGAATAACTAATCTATTTAACATTTCTGATGGTCCAGCATCTCCACATTTTCCAAATTTTCCCTAATTATTCCTAGTAAAAAGGAAATTAAAAGAACATATACTTTCATGTACAGGAAGTGAAAAATGTCATCTTTCTACCCAAAATTTTTGGGATGTGTAAGGATAAAAAAAAAAAAAAGATGTGAAAAAATCCATTATTAAATATTTACTATGTAGTTTTGCATAGTCCACCTTCTCAGTGTGGATCCATATTGTTCCCCTAACCATAATATAGCTGGATTAATGAGCTCCAGATCTTTTCTAATATATGTATTTGCTTAGATTACTGCAGACTAAGCCAATTAGTGATGTGCGGATGTGACTTATGAAAAATGACTTTAGTTTGAATAAAGGTAAGCGAAGGTCTAATTTTTTAAAAAGTGACCTTTGTGTATGAAATAGATAATAATAAATGGACCTGTTATCAGACTATGCTATTCATTAAATGTTGTAGAGCTTACAAGATGCTGCTACAACACACTATTATAAACACAGTTTTAGAAGATATGACAAGAACTGATCTATATTAATATTCTTTGCTGTAACTAAACTGCTTTGTTTTGGGTTTTTTGTCAAAAAATTATATATCTAACTCCTGCTTCAGTTACTACATGCTATCTGTATAAATTGTCTATGCATATTCAAAATAAGACATTACTTAGTTTAGAAAATACATTTGCCTAAAACATATTCAGTAGGAGATGAGAAATTATTCAGATTTTTTAAAGGGCAGTTTAAAAACTATTTCAAGCCTTAAAGAGATAAAAAAAAAATATTGCTTTTCTCTGTAAACATGAGTGGAGCATGCAAAAAAATAAGCTTTTGTAAAAATATGAATTACTATGTGGTATAAGGGTCTGCAATTATAGAGTGGTTTGTATGAGAATTTACTGTAAAGGCAATTAGGGAAGCTACACTAACTGAAATAGCTACTATACAAACACTGCTGTTGGAAGACATTTGCATTTAAAACACATGTTTATATATCAGATCTTATGACAGAAAATGAGGCAGTAATATACACTCAGATTACAGTTGACTCTTCAAGCTTTTTTACTCTCCAGCAGTAGGGAAAAAAAAAAAAGAAAGTATATTTAAGTTGTCTGATAATCAATATTTGAAAGCCTTAAAATTCAGCTATTCATATAGCAAAACAACAGTTGTGGTTACAGTTGTGGTTAAACAAAAGTAGCTCCCACACCCTATTTTAATTTCAGTCAGTGTTGGACTATGAAAACTTGGTTTTTGTTATATTTTGCTACTATTTCACCCTTTCTCTTTACTTGAAGAATGGTGATAAATTATGTAAATGGAATTTCTTAATTTTTTAATGTTATTCAGTGGATAATCTTATGATTTAAGGCTTGTGTTTGTGTACCATACTGGCAGGTATTATAAAATGTACTACAAAGTCTTTGGGAACAATCCGACACTTTTTATTTGACACAAGATTTTCCCCAAAGAGATCAAATTGTAGTAGTGGCTTTCAGGGCCCTGTGTGCACCTGTAGGCCTTCATGGTCCAGACCAGCCTCACCTGGTGAGTGCAGGTGATTAGCTAGACCATGTTTGAAGCTTTCTGAACACTGCAGATTGTAAAAGTAAGTATTGCTGAAATGAGTAAGATATAAGCCGAATGCATGAAGAATAAAGAAAGTAGAGACCATGAGTCATTCAGAAATATTACAGAAAAGTGAACATATATTCTCTGAAAATATGACTCCCTATATTAATATATAGTACAGAAGAAAATAAAATACTGTAAGAGATGACATATGTGAAAGAGGAAGTCCTTTCAATGCAACATGATAAAGAATCCAGTACAAAGGTAATTTAAATAGAACTTATTTATATTAATCATACAGTTAATGCCGGAGTTTTACAATCACTTTAAGCCTGTGCTTTTTGAATTTAAATTCAGCCTAGATTAGTTATCTGAGATGGTTTACTATGTAGCACACCAGCTACAAAGAGGAGGTTGAGACAATATGAAAAAGCAGACTTGATAAGGACAATATTACTCCATTCTCCAGCAGAGTCAACTTTAACAGTAAAACTATAGTTTGATCTTTTAGCTTTTACTACAAAATCCAGAGCAGAAGAAAAAAAAGGCACATGCACACACATACACACACACAAAAAAAAAAAACCCCAACCAAAACCCAAACCAAACCCCCAAAAACCACCACCAACAAACCGAGACACAAAGAAAACCATTTCTGGTATATTGTATCAGAAGAAACTCAGATTTGGTCACTGGGGGTCCCCAACCTCACTAGAAATCCCTGCCTAAAACAAATCCTTTAACTAAGAAGAAATTGGGCCCGTAAGGGTTGGATGAAGATACAAGCTATAATGTTTACTGTTACATATGGACACCAGCTAATTAGTCTTACAATAACAGACCCACAGGAAGAGACATAGGTGTCTTGCCACCCGATTGTTAAAATAGGACCATATGTCTGCCTAGGTAATTTAATATACAGAGAAGAAAATGAAAATAATTAAAAGACAATGTGTAAGAAATGAATGCACAAGAATTGTTACTAGATTGTATCTTTTCAGTCCTAGGTTGTTTTTTATATATTTATTTTGTGCGAAGGAACCAATAACAAAAGAGCTGTGCACTTATCCTCGGAGCTTAGTTCTCTATTGAATTTCACCTTTCTGAAGGGCAACCCTACTCTTCAACAAAACTATATCAGTTAAAAAAAAAAAAAAGTGGAAAATTGGCTGCTTGATTTTGTTTTAAAACAATTCCTGTTCCTGGGTTACTTTCACTTTAACTTTATTCTCTAACTATTCAAAGAGTTCTTAAAAAAGAGAGATCCATATTAAATAGTGGCCTTGGACGTAGGAGGAACAAAATACCAAATTTAGAAAAATAGGGATCAAAGTATACATTTAAATTAAGTTACCATTTAGCAGATGTACATGTTCTTTCAGAATACCTTAACAATGTTGCATAGCTGATAACAAAAGAAGTGGACTTTGATCTGCTATTAAAAGAGATTAGACTGTATGATGCAGGCCCAGTAAGTTCTATCTTCATACTATGTATGATACAAAGTTCAGTATGTGACAAAAAAATGCATTTTATTGCATTTATTGATTTATTAATATTTGAAAATATGTGTAATGGTTATTCCTCCTGTCTCTGGCATTCTAAGGCCCAAGTGAGAAAACACTAATAGTATAAGAAAAACAAAGAAAGTGCTATAGATTTACTGTGCCATAGAAATTATATTATATGCTCATGTGAATGGATCATTTAGCACTTTACCATAATGACCGGTGCTGGATGTTTTGAAGAAAATCACAACCCCCTTGAAATACATAATTATGAAATAACATGGTTAGAAAAGGTATATCTCTCCTAGCACAGTCACAGCAGTTGGCATTAAGCCATCTTAACTATGAACCAGTGTGCATGGGCCTTACCTTAGGAAAGGCAAAGCTCCAGAGTGTAGAAAAGAAGAAAGTCTGGGCCTTTGCTAAACCCTGGTGTGGGGTCACCTATGTACCTATATATTCACTCAAATGCAGCACAGTGTTCTTGGCCTGAAATTGCAATTATATTTAAGTTGGGTTCTGTGCAGGTTTCAGGTAACCAATGTTAAGAAAACAAGTCCTGCTCAGCTGTGCTGGGGTAGAGCTAACACAGAGAACATGGGATCAGAGTGCTGGTTGTGTTTCTCTCATTTCTTATCCAGACCTATGGAAAACTTCATAGTCACAGCCTTTGGTTAGTTTTGTGACCTGGGGGGAGCAGCGGGAGGGGGGTTGGGGGGTCAGGGGGGTGGGGGGGGCAGGAAACAGTTGATAATTATTTGTAAGTAGTTTGAATAATATTCCATGGGAACAAATGATCATCTATGTACTGATCAAAGACAAAGAGATTGCAGACTGGGATTTAATGAATTTTTATCTTTGGTGGGCGTGGTCCTCATTTTTGGAATGGCAGGAGGATCTTCTAGCCCATCAGATTTGTTGTTTACTACTTGAGCATAGACCTACAAAAAACAGCAAGAATGTAGGCGTTGACAAAAATATCAATATATACTCTCAAATCCTTATACTATATTGTCCTATTTACATTCTTCTACAGGAGATAGGCTTGACTTAGCTGAAAATCTACTTTGCCTGAAATCTAGCTTGAATTGTAATATGCATTTCCTATACCTCCCTTTTGTGAAATAAATACAAACCACTTTTACTGATGCTTCTCTTACAATAGATAGGTAGTTCCTTGCAGGTGTAAGAGAAGTGAGCTTTGATGACAGATATGAAGAAAAAATGGCCTTTTCCTAGCCACTGAAATGCCCTAATCAGTTTTTTAAATTAATTTTTTTAATGTTATTTAGACTCTTGGTGCACTGTAGAAATGGCAATGAATGGTTTTAGTGCACTAATTTAAACTAGGATTTCCTTTATTTTTAAATTTATTTCCTTTTAATTTTGTTCTATATGCAAGAACTGTGAAGGCCTCCAGGATACTGAACATTCATAAACAAACAATAACTTTAATATTGCAGTAGTGGAAAAGTATGTAATTTAAATTCTATGCCAGTGTGCAGAAAGTAAACAGATCTAGTCAGTGTTGGTCTTGCACAGGTTTTTTTTTTCCTTTGTGCATACAAAATTGCATTGCCTTGAATCAAGCCTTTTTGTGATACATTGGCTTTCCAATTATTTTGCAAGGAAACAACAAGATTGCCAGTGTCTCTGAAAGGTCAGAAGCTTGATTAACTGTTTACTTGGAAAAGATAATAATTTCCACAGCCTCTCTGCTGTTTTGTCTCATTTTATAAGATCAGGTAATAACCCAATTATAATCTTTGGGAAAAAATAATTATTGATAGAAAAACACCTTTTGATGTAATCAGCAATAGTATTTTGTAGTTATTAAACATGATTGATGTTGGTTTGATGTTTGTGTTTAATTATATAAGAAAAACTGCAGGCTTTTCTATCCAATATTGAAGTGACACTTATTTAATTGCAATTTTAATTAAATTTTAGAAGGGAGAAGATGTAGAAACATGACATGAAACTGTTGTTTGCACTTTATGGTATTTTTTATTCCCAATGATAAAATCCTAGTCTCAGTTATACTGCTGTCCTCAATAATGGGGTTAAACATTCATTGCTCTTAAGAGATACCCTTGTTACAGAGCAATCCTTGAAGGGAAGATGAAATTTTCTGAGAAGAATTTTTCTGAGAAGAAAGGTGAAAAGATAGCAAGAACTATAACTATCTGGGTATAGAATGGTGTGGTGTGATCAATTTCAGCAGAGCTTGTAACATAAGCAGATTATTTGTATGAGATTTCTTAAAGGGCAATCTAAATCATAAATGTAGGCAGAATACTTATGCCATCCTTTGTTTACCTAAAATAACTAAGGTTATCGGTACTTCCAGGATCACCTGGTACTCCCCAGGTAGCTTGTCTACTTTTAGCTTTTCTTTTAGCATTTTACATTTGAGGCTGTTTCTCAATTTGCTATTTAGAAAAGAGATGGGGAAACTGTATGTGAAATGGCATGAATGTAGTAAAACTTCAAAGAATTGATACTTCTCAGCTTTTAACTTAACCCAGTAACTTTACAATAAATTATTTGTGGTCAGATGGGGTATCTTCATTATGAATTTTCTATTAAAGTATTATTCATATATTCAGTAAACCTCCAGTTTAGTCCCTTTAACAGCATCAGAATCCTGGGGATTGATATAATGAGTTGGTTTCTTTGGTTGGTCAGAAAACAATGAGGAAAAGAGAAAACAGAAGAAAGAGAATGGGTTTCACCAGGCCTAAATTATAGTGTGAGATTGTATTGAACTACACACAATTTTAACTGTGATTTTGCTTTGGAAATTTTTTCCTCTAAAAATGGTTCTGTAATGTCTATTATGTTTCATTATTTTCCACACCAAATTTACTCAGGCAACAAGTAAAATGTAAAAGGGAAGGAGGTATCTGAGACTGTGACCTTTAAAACTAGCAGCATCTTTAAATGTGTCATTGCGGTTTCTGTAGAATGCAAGCAAGCCAATGCTGTGTAGATAAAACCTTAATGATGTGTGATTCATTACAATTCAATGAACTGTGAAGAAGATGAATATAGGAAAAATTTAGCACTTTGATGTGCAGGAAAGTTCCTCAGAGAGATTTATTTTCAAATAAGTTTAAGCATGCTCCATTAGCCTGTTCAAAGATGACAGGAAGTTATGCCAAGGTAACTAGGTCCCCTAAATGAGAGCAATAGTGAAGAAATGAAAAGGAACTTGCCACATGCTTTGAAGCTGTATTTGTATTCAAAAGCAACTTGAAAACCTTTAAACAGGAATGAAAAACAGAAGTGCTCAGATAAGGTCCCACACTGAACACAGATACTCTGAAATGAAAGTACTGAAGCCACCCCTCTAGCTTTTCTAGTGACAGATTTCTTGGAGAAACCCTAAGCAGCAGCTAGAATGAGAGATTGATGCCAGTTTGGGGCTTTTTTTTTTTTCTTTTCTTGGTTAGATGCCTTCCATTTGAAGTAAGAGCTTAATCTCCCTGTCTTGCTAGAATAAGCTTGCTGTTTTCATTTTTAGGCTTGTGAACTCAGGTGAACCTTATACATAGGATGTGCTTTTACTTCCCCATAACCAACGGATTCAAATAAAGCAGTACTGCAGACAGAAGTTTCATATCAGTGTCACATATCACAGTATATGAAAGCAGGGCATCACCCGCCCATAGGGCTGTATCAACACGTTTGGGTACTTGCTAAAGACAGGACATGGAGCTGGTTAGTCTGGAGAGGTACCACGTTGTGTGCTTTGGCAAAAGGTGGTGGATAGGCTCCTTAACTTCCATAAACCTCAAGCTGTCACAGGGATGTGTTTTCAATTGCCATCTTGGCAAACTCCCATTGGGAGTGAGGTCAAATTCAATGTTTCTGACTTACCCATCACCTCTACACAAGAGGTGCATTTAAAGCAAATGTTTTTATTGGTTTGTAAATGTTTTTATTCTCAAAAATACTATTTCAGTTAATGTGAATCACTTCTTGCATTTAGAGGATTTTGTATGTGCAGTTGAGTGCAATATACAATATGTAAGACAGAAAATTCACTCTGATTTAACTGTCACCAGAATTGGTAAGGGAAAGAAAAAAAAAAATCAGTATATTGTAAAAGTAATCAGTAAACAGTATATCACCCTATTATAACAACTTTAGATAATTTGTTTCAAAAATCATATATCAGTATCAAAACAGCTTAAAGGGACTACCTCATGAGTCCATTAGTACTTTTAAGAAAACAGAGACTACATGAAGATCATGCATATAGCCATTAAAGGATATAAGATAGCAAAAGCCACAATTGTTGCATTGTCATAACTGTAAAGAACATTGACTAGTTTATAAAGTGATAGTCTATATTTATAAATCCATCATATGGTATGGAGATATGATGCTTCTTGGACATCAGGCTGACTATTATACAATTACATTAAAATGAGTGGTATGAACCAAACTGGCTTACAGGTCTGAGTAAAAATGTAGATTGCTGTCCAGTGAGATGTACAAAAGTAAATGAGTTATAATGCACTGAACAATTGGCTGAGAGGGATCCCAAGGTCACATAAACAGTTGATAGCAAATGCAAAAACTGAACCTAGATGTCTCAACTCTTGTGCTTGTTTTTAACTACAGTCCTATCATCTTTCTGAAGCTTTGCAGCATTTATCTTACTCTGAGTGAATTACGTTACCTCATGCTAGAACTCTGCTTGTGAAAATTGTAATGCATGTTTAATTTTCAAAGTTAGTTTTCCTGATATTTTATTAACAATAATGTCAAAGTTATACTATAACAGTAGTAGTGAAGCTCAAATTGTAAAAGTCCTAGACGTTTACCTGCTGATTGTTTGAGTTGTAGCTAACATTTAATTTCTTACAATGCTTCATGAGATCCAAAAACTAAACACATTCAACCTTCTCAACACCATGAAGAGGTTGGTACATGAATTTAATTGCCTTTTCTTTAAAGAGGAACGAAAGAGACAGAAAAGATTAGAGAAGAGCAAGTTTAGAACTTAGACCTTGTTACCTGGCTTGGACTGCATTCAATGAAAATATGTGCTACTTTTACAGCAGAGAGAGAAATCTCATTAAAAGTCAAAAATAAACTCAGTTCTCTGTATTTTTAAGGAGCTGACAAACTTTGTGTACAACATTAGAGCTACTTGTAGGCCATCCATAAAGAAAGGAGTAGCAGTTGTTTCCTCTACTTTATCTTAGCAATTTGCTGTCTGTGTAGCTAGTTTCAGAGTTCTTAAACACAAAAAATATGCAGCAAGTAGAACTGATCCATAGTTTAAAGATACATACATAAAAAAAAAAAAAAAGGAAATGGCTGACTAGTTTAAATTAGTTACATTACTAACTTAACAAACAATAAAAATGTGGCAAACATCTACTTTGACTTATGACAAATGACACAGATAGAGTGTGGAAATCTGAGGTAGATTAATATTCTAAGGTTCATCTCCTGTACAGTTTAGATAATACTGTTCCATTTTCAGTAAAACAGACTTACGTGGTTATTCTTATGATCTGATAATATTAAAAATAATCAGGCCAATATAAATTACTGGAAAATAAAATCATTGTAAAGGTTTTTGTAACCACAAATCTGAGCTGTAAGGCAATCTTAGCATGTTTACTATGAATGACCTTCTTGTACAGTCAAATGTATTTTAGGATACAAAAGGCCCTAATGTCTTTCAGAGGATATACCAAAGTCCTGCAACTTCTTTTTATTATTAATTTCTTCACTGAAATTTTATCTTCACCTACTAAAAAACATTACCTACCCAACATTTTTTCATGATAGCAACACAGAAACTCAAGGGAAGAGGAAATTATCAGATAATAAAATCTCTACAGTTTTCAAGCCTGTCAGCAGATTTTCAAAACCTAAGACTATCAACAAGTCATAGAATAGTGCTGTGCCTTATGTCATATCTGAATTACATCAGAATTAGTAAGATGCAATTTCCTTTTAGATTTTTGTAAGATGCTACTTTTTACGATAGTGGTAGAAAGCTGCCATTCCATGCTCTGGCAGTGAACTATATGCTGTAGATAAACCAGAGACTTGAGAGCCGCCTTAGAATCTGATAAATTATGCTACCTTATTTCTAACAGATAGTAAAACAACATATGGGTTTGCCTGATACTGATAATGTCATACACAAAAATACAAGAAAATCCCCTAAACCCCCAAAAGCACAACATAGCTTAAAATTAACTTGTATTGTGGTGGGTTGGCCCTGGCTGGGTGCCAGATGCCCACCAAAGCCCACTCTATCACTCCTCTTCCTCATTTGGACAGGGGGAGAAAAATATAATGAAAGGTTTGTGGGTCAAGATAAGGACAGAGGGAGATCACTCACCAATTACTGTCACGGGCAAAACAGACTCGACTTGGGGGAAAAATAAATTTTAATTTATTACAAATCCGATCAGAGGATAATGAGAAATAAAACCAAATCTTAAAACACCTTTCCCCACCGTCCCACTTCTTCCCGGGCTTAACTTCTCTCCTGATTTCCACCTCCTAGCCCCTGCGGCACAGGGGGACAGGGAATGTGGGTTCGGGGTCAGTTCATCACACGTTCTTTCTGCTGCTTCTGTCTCCTCAGTGGGAGGTCTCCTTCCCCTGCACCAGTGTGGGGTCCCTCTCACAGGAGACAGTCCTCCATGAACTTCTCCATTGTGAGTCCTTCCCATGACTGACAGCTCTTCATGAACTGCTTCAGCCTGGGTCCTTTCCATGGTGTGCAGTCCTTCAGGAAGGGACTGCTCCAGCGTGGGTCCCCCACGGGGTCACAAGTCCTGTAAGCAAACCTGCTCCGGCATGGGCTCCTCTCTCCATGGGGCCACAGGTCCTGTCAGGAACCTGCTCCAGCACAGGCTTCCCATGGGGTCACAGCCTGTTTTGGGCATCCACCTGCTCCGGTGTGGGGTCCTCCATGGGCTACAGGTGGTCATCTGCTCCACCATGGACCTCCAGGGGCTGCAGGGGGACAGCCTGCCTCACCATGGCCTTCACCACAAGCTGCAGGTAAATCTCTGCTCCTCTTCACTGACCTTGGTGTCTACAGGGCTGTTTCTCTCAAATCTTCTCACTCCTCTCTCCAGCTGAAGTGTGCCACTTTTTTTTTTCCTTCCCCTTTTTTTTTCTTAATTATATTATCACAGAGGCGTTACTGATTGGCTCGGCCTTGGCCAGCATTGAGAGAATTGCTCAAGGGTAATAATCAATGACCATATTTTAAGACCTGCAGGAAAAAGAAATTCAGCCCAGCAGAAACTGCTAATTAATTGGGTTTTTGCATGGCAAGGTAAGCCTTACAAAGGGGGCATATCTTGTTGTTTACAAGACTTGAATCTTTCAAATATTTTGAGTTTCTGTGGTTAAAATTCCTTTTCTAAGTCAATCATTCATTGGCATTTTTACTGTTCTGAAAGGAAGCTGGCTTAGCTGGAAATCTTAGGCAAATCTGTGATCGGATGACTCTGTGAGTCATTAGGTTACAATCCAGAAAAGCTATGACCAAAAAGGATGTTAGCAAACTTACCTGAATCACATCAGTGTACTAACTTGGTTTGGAAACTTATGGGTCCCTTTGCAAATAGTTAGGAATGACACTGAGACAGACTCAGCAAAAGCATTAATAAAAAGTCAAGCAAGAATATATTTAATTTCTTTAGATAATCTAAAAAGACAAAACTGAAATTTTTTGAGTGGAACTTTCTTGCCACAAAATTTGCTTGCATAACACAAGTTTAGGAGGTAAAATTAACTGCGTTTTTTTATACACTGACATTTAGGCATCTAATAATTAGGACTTGCATCAGGATTTTCAGAAGTGCTTCAGCTCTGATGGAATTTGTTCTGTCATGCTGAACTTCAAACTTCTAATTGTTTTGACTGGGAGTTGGAGAGTGAAAAAGTTGCTTACATGCAAAATTGTGATCCTGAAACCTGTTAGGGATTGGAAGGGACCTAGAAAGATCATCTAGTCCAATTCCATGGCACCAACATTTTTTAACAGCCCTACTATTAGCAAGGCTATTTGGTAAGGCTGTATTTAGCACGTAGTAAGCAATCTTTGAAGCAGGAAAGAGAACCCAGGTTTACTTGCTCCTAAACGAGCACTTTAATTACTGGCCTCTTTTTCTCAGTAAATCTTTGCTTCTGTCCTGCTTCAGCAGAGTGGCACACATCAGACTTCAGCTACAACAGTGTGAGCCTTCTGGTATGTTCATGGATTTAATTAGAAAAAATCAGAACTGATATATCTAGAGGAAGATGTGTATGTACACTGGTGGAGTACATGTAAGTACATTTCAGTCTCATTTTCGGTAACAAAAAGCTAGTTTCAGCTGGATGACTGTAATTCACAGATGTGGGCGAGTTCCTAGAAGTGGGGAAGTTAATTTCATTACTGAAAGCTTAGTAATTCCATCTATTTATTTATTTATTTATTTTTAAGCAAGCGCTCACTCAGCAGCTGTGCAGCTCCTGTCAGGCAGCACCGCTTCCTCGCACCCGGAGTGCCCGCTCTGAGCTGGGCTCTGTTTGGTGCCAAAGGTGAAGGAGGGAAGCCCTTTACTCGCAGCCTTCGGATCCCAGGGAGGGAGCCCGGCCGGAGGGAGGCTGCGGGACGCGGGGGGTGGGGGAATACGAGCGCCTGCGAAGCGATGAGCTGGGGCTCCTAGACCCGAAGCCTGCGGCTGCCAGCGGGCTTCCTCCCGACTCGTCCAGAAATATGCTGCCCGGCGAGCGCGCCTGAGTACCGCCCCGCAGCCCACGCGTGGAGGGGCGCGGATCGGCCGGCGCTCCCCGCCCGCGCCCAGGTGCGGCCACCTCCCGCGGGAGCCAAGGCGGGAGGGAGCTCCGCGCCGCGGGCGCGGCTTGCCGGGGAGCAGCGCGGGGGTGGGGTGGGGTGTGGAGGCAAGCAGGAAGGAAGGAAAGAGAGAAAGCGAGCGAGCAGAGAGCCGGAGGGAGAAAAGCGAGCTGAAGGAATTTGAAGCCCCGCTCTTCTTTCCCCTGCCCCCTCTCCCCTGTCCCCCGCTGCTTTTTGCCAGAGGTAAGCCAGCCTCCGCGGGCTGCGGAGTTTACGAGGCAGAGGGCAAGGACTGTCCGCCTGCTGCCCTGTGCGCGGCGGCCTGCGCGGGCGGCTCCCTGCGCCGGGCCTGGCGGGACCGGGCCGAGCCGGCGCGGGCACGGAGCTTCTCCGTGGGCCGCTGCTGTGATGCTGGAGGTCCCGGTCCCGGCGGCAGCGCAGCGGCCACTGAAAACCGCGCTGCGGGAGAGTAACTAAAGTTATCGGCGAGTTCACGGGCGAGGCTGAGTGGCTTGGTACAGGGCATGTCTCAGATGAGCCTCAGATACCAAAGTTGGAATCTACCAAGAAATGGCTCGTAGGCAGGTAGAAAATAAGGCGTGTATTGTTTTTCTCCTGCTTTCTTTTTGACTTACATTAACGGTCTGTATGTGAATGTCATACCAAGGAACAGTGCTTTATTACTGTATATTTATTTACTCTTTGAGTTGTTTTTGTGAAGTTACACACAAACAGACTCCATGTTGGCTGCCAGTGTATTTCTGGAAATTTTATCAGAAAATGCATGAAGTTTGCTTTGACAAAGTCAAAGAGCCACTAGGATGGCCTAGATTGAAAAGACAAAGTGAATGATACAGCACTCAAGTGCTGCCACAGCAACTCGCTGAAGTGTACTCAGCCCATTCCACCTTCAGTTTGCCTGTTCCTGCCATGCAGTGCCTTACTCAGGAGACTGTCTACAAGTTGTTCCACTGGAATTTCTTGCAGTATGAGGTTTGATTCCGAGGTAGCAAATGTGGCAGAACTTTTCTCTGGAATAAAAGTGTTCTGAAACTAAAAAAAACCCCAAACAACCAATCAAAAAAACAACAACAAAAACTGCCCAAAACCAAACAAACCCCAAACCAAAAAAGCAGAGGAACATTTTGACAGAGGATGCGCTCAAAGGTATTTCGTAATTATCCACTGTGTGGAACTATACTTAGTAACTTCCTTGCATTTGGAAGGGGAACAATTCTATCAAAATTGTTGCAATAAATTATCTTGCTCTGAGTTGACCCAAATGTTAATTCATTAAGTAACCACTTTAAAAAAGTCATTTGAGATTTTTTTTTTTTTTTTGAGCAAGCTGTCAGTGTGCTGATTGCATTATGTAGTTTTTTTTGAAAGTAGCTTAATGATTCACAATGTTTTCTAGGCCTGTTAAGCTTGTCAGTTTGTATGCAGTCAAGTACAATGGGAAGACAAAATTCACTACTAGAAGATTTAATTCTGCTCCATGGTAAATCCTATTGTAGTGATTTTTTGTTTTGGGCTTTTTACTTTTTTATTTGGACCTTAATCTAGTATGCAGTTTAGGAGAAGCTGAGAACAAGCTGCAACTTGCTTGTATTTGTTGAACTGACTGCTTAAAGTGTGATTAGCTTGCCATGCAGGTCTAAAGGTTTGATGCTTTATTCAGGCTAATATCTGTAGTGATCTTAAAAAGAGAGGAGAAAAAAAAAAGTCTCACTTGAATGTTTCTATATTCAGCTATTTCCTACTGTTCACACATTTCATTATTAAAAGTTGGATTGCTTGCTTGCTTCAACATAGACTCCTCTGTATATCTTCCAGTCAATATTGTGTTGAAGACTTTCAACTTGAAAATCATGGAAAAAACTGATATGGCTTTTCAGAATGCTAGATACAGAGCTTATCCTCCATGTGAGTAAAGGTCTTGAAAGTTATGTATTTTTTTCTGTGCCACTAGTGTCATTTTTCTTTGGTGCTATTTAGCTGTCACTTTCGCTAAAACAAAAAGAACTGTTGTATACCACTCTGAGTTGCTGTACTTTCTTGTCTAAGCACTTTCCATAAGATGGGAAAAGGAAGGATGTGAAAATGAGTTTGCAAAGAAGTATGAGAAACATAATCTTCAATGGAAGAAAGTTGATGATCCCATATAAGGCTTCTGTTATGCAACACACACTGTGATTCATCCCCTGCCAAAACATTTTTTTTTGGAAGAAAAGCCCAGATGGTTTCCCTTGTATTGTTTTTTCCACATATCAATTTAGATATTTTACCCTTATTTCTATAAAATTAAATGGTCAGGTGTCTTCTAAGAAGCTTGATTTTTGTTACAACCGTCATAGCATTTTCCTGGTTTTAGTAAGCATGTTGAGTGATGCCTTTTGTTTTGATTACTTGATATTGGAGAATATGATAGCACAGCAAGAATCAGTTTTATTTAAGCAAGTCCAAATTCACCTAATTTATTTTCTTTTATTTTTTTATATTTATTTCTATCAGATTCTGGAGGGAAAATCTGTTTTGCATTGCTGCTGATAGTAAAAGTTTTGTTTTACAGGATGTATGTAACCATGTGAACTAATGTTGAAGACTGTTGTTTACTTAAACTTGTAGTGGTATAGACAGATATGGATGTGAAAGTGAATGTATGCATATAAACGTGTATATATCATATATATATATATACACTACATATCTAATGCTGTACAAATGTTATTTAGGGTTTGTTATGACTTATTCCACAATTAAAGCTATAGGGGAGATTAAATTCTTTTAAAAATTGATGTTAATTACACTGAAATAGATTAATATATTGGATAAGGTGATCCTTGAGTCCTGCTTCTCTGTATACTTCTTGAGCTTAAGCCTTTAGTAAGGATAAAACACTGTAATGTAAGAAATGATTCAGTATCGATCTTCTAGCCTGCAATACAAACATTCACCAATGTGTGGAGATTTCTTTAGCAGTTTGTTACTTGAATCCTTGAGTAGTCAAACCAAAGCAGGTGTCAGTATAGCCCTTTGCTCAGACCCACAAATATGTGTGACACTGAACTTACTGGTCTCTATCCAGCTGAACACGTAGGCCAGATCTGTAGCACGTCTTTATAAATCTTGGTGCATGCATCGACAGCTTCTGCCATAGATTACGACAGAAATAAAAAATGGCCTGGACCCTCAGCTTCTAGCATTGCTGGCATTTTGTGGTCAAATGTCTTCTCAGTGAGCAGTTTCTTCCTTTCTCGGTCTGCCACATATTTTGTTTGTAAAATATGCTGCAAAAAGTAATGGTTCTTGCAAATTTGGAAACAAAAGTTTTTTCTGTGCTAGGTAATCCTCTGCATTGTTATGTGGTTTATACAGAGGTGGGTTAGGATCCAAAGTACGTGGCTATTTGTTTTCCTGAAGTAACAACACTGGAGGTGTTCCAGAATAAAGTGTGGGAAAAGATACTGCATGTAGATAAAACAGTATTTAGATATGGAAAAGAGTGTGTGTGGGTATAAGTATATATACTTATATTAAAAATATATTTATTTATACATATATAACTAAAAGCTACTTTCCTAAGCATCTTTTTTGTTACTGCTGAAGATGGCAGGATTGAGAGCATGATATTGCCTGAAATAAAAACTTACACCTCAGGCAAAAAATACTCAAACACCACTGTGAAACCCAGAACTGCCAAGGAAGGTGGAAATGGCTGAGGCAACCAATTGCAACTCCAGCTTCAAAACACTTAGAACTGATATGCTAGAGTTGCAGGGCTTTTATATACTTGAACATGTGTGGTGGGTTTTTTTTAATCCCCCCCCTGCTTAATGAGTACATGAAAGGCTCTGTTCTCTGATACAGACAGTGCCTGCCTGATGCTTTTTGCCCACTTTAGTATTTCTGTACTAATTATTTCTATTCTGTACTCAGAATACATATTTAACAAAAGCCTATGTATTTATATTTGTATTTTTCAGGGTTTAGAGATGAGTGTAAGCCATACTGTTGAATTTTATCTTTTATAGATAAAGGCTTACCTGAAAAGATTGAGGAAATGCTGATGTCTGAAAAGGAAAGATGAGTGTTTAGATAAGTACTCAGGTTGTAAAAGGATGACGTTAAATCTAAAAGGTGATTGTTAATCGGCTGAGCTCAACCCAAGGCTTCTTGATGTTAAATTACTCTTAGTGAGGGTTAATTCTCTTAAGAGATTATCTGATTGGTCTATAGAAATTTGTTTTTAAAAAGCTTTAATTGTATGAATTTAATATTCAAGATAATAAGTCTCTTCTCAGACTTCTGGGCAATGATGAAAGCTAATAAAAATATTGCCCCAAAAATGAAGTTAAAGAGATTAGCAAGAATCCAAAGACTTACTTCAAATAATGGGACATTTATAGTAAGTATGTTGTGTTGATTTTTACATATTACAGAAAAATGTGGGTTTGTTAATCTTCATTTTTTCCTCTTATTATGTCATATATATATATATATGGTATAAGTATAAAGAGGCTTGTTTTATCCCTGTTTTTGATTACTTTTTGAAAGTGTGGGAGTAAGAAAGGTATTTACAACATTTTGCAAGAGAAGGATTCTAGTGATTGAATTAATTATTTAATAATCATAATAAAGTACAGTCACCAATATTAGTGATAACAGTTGTGCTCCATTCAGTACATAATTTTAAATTTATATTTATTTTTATATGGCTTCAGCGAATGAGAGGCATAAGGATTTATTTATGACTGTTTTTTTGAATAATGACTTAGTTATTCAAAAGGTATTGAGGAAATCTTACAGGAAGAGGTTTTATCCTTTATTGGAGGAATTGATACAGTACAAAAGTAGGCAATCTTTTAAGCTTCAATTCTAGATCGTCAGTAGTGCCATTTTTGTTAGGAAATATTTTGAAGAATAAGGTATCAATAGCTACTACTGTGGGTATATTCTGGGCATATGATTTTTTTCTTTCTAATTAATACTTAAGTCTTATGCTGTTCTACCAAAGCTGTTCTTTCTTTTCCAGGCTACTTAAGGCTAGTACCTGCATGCCAGGACAGCTGCTACAGTCAGCAGGTTTCCTTAAGGGCAAATTACTCTGTATACAGGAAGAGGGAGGTGAAAAAACCCTGTTGACTGCTACTGATCTTAAGCCTTACTTAAAGAGATGTGATTTCAGGCTGTCTCAGACACCTTTGGAATGATAGCTTCTCTGTCTGCTTTGGATTCTGTAAACCGTGAATTTGGATATGGCCCTGAAAGAAAGAAGAACTCACGTAGGTGGAATCTGGAGGGTGCCAGAGCTGAGTTGGAAACTACTGAGGAAAAACTGTCATGGTCACTTGAGAGACCAAATATCCGTAGTGTGGAGGCCAGAACTTGCCTATGAGGTTATGCCTCTGCTTCTGTTTGTGGCTGAGAAAACTGCTTATTTGAGAGTTGAAAAGCTAGTAGTTACTTGTTTCCTGTTTTCCCTCGTGACAGTTCTTTGAAGGCCCTAATCTGCAAAATGTATTTTGATCACCTTCATAGCTTTCTGACTGTAGTTATTTAACCAACTAAGGCACTTCTCTCCCTCCTCTCCCCATCCCCTCCTCCCCCCCTGCCCCCGACATGCTCAAAAAAGTTATTCTACCCACAGTTCACGTAGAATGCTCTAGCCAGTCTTTTCCTTTTTCCTATTAAAAGTGTGTTTCTGTGCTAAAAGAGTTTAAGACTCAGAAGGTAAGGGAGTAGAAGCCCTATGCTGCAGTTAATTGGTGCTAGTGTGGGAACGATAAAGCTTTGGGTTCCAGCTCTGGTCTTGGATCACTTTTTTCCCCCCTTTATATCCAAGTACTGTGTCATAAGAGTGTGTGTGTGTGTGTAGTTAAGTGCTTCATCTTTTTAATGTTCATCTTAACATGAGCTGCTAGGATTATATGTTTAAAGACTGTATTACTATTGCGAAGTTAAGACTTTGATTTCTCTCTTCTCGTTATGCAGGCCAAGATAAAAGAATGGAGAGGTTATGCTGTTTACCCTGCTTGAAATTTTCAAATATAAGCAATTTAAAAATATTACTGTACAAATAACAGGGAGCCTTTCAGAATTTTATCCAAGATTAATGTAAATTTGGGCAGGATTTTTTTTTAATGCTCTTTTTCTTATTCGTAGGTTTATAGTCTTGAAAAAAAAAATCAGTTTGAACTGAAGAAACTTGAAGAACTGTCTTAAAGAAACTGATCTACTCCATTGACTGGCTGACAACATATTTAGAGAGCTTTGTTACTAATGAATATGCATGCATCCTAACTGTATTTCTACATGACTGTGCGGGGCAATATTCGGAATGAAGCTGCCATCATGTCATCCGCAGGCAATGCCACTGATATTGAAGAATTCTTGGTCAACATTAACTTGGGGCAGTATCTGCCTAACTTTAAAGAATATGGCTATAACATTGTGACAGACTGTGTGGGAATAAATAACAGTGTGCTTCAGCAAATGGGAGTGTTGCCTACAGGGCACCGCAGAAGGATTCTTAAGCAATTAGACACCAGTCTTTCAAAAATGCAAGGAAATGATCTTTTCTGTGAAAATCTAAAACTCAAAGACTTGAAAGGTTTAGAAGAGAAGCAATGTTCGTCCTCGGATCCAGAGTCTCCAATAAGCAATTCAAGTGTAGATGGGACTAGCTTGATACCTGCAACATTGTCAGAACAACGTCTTAATAAAGCTTACATTGATAAAGAAAGGTTTGAACCTGCAGAGCAGAACTTATCTGAGACAAATGATAGCATTGCAAATTTGGATTTTTCTAGTTTATATCAGAATTCAGGCAGCATACTAAAAGCTGTCAACCAAAGTGGAAGTATTGAGATGAATACTCAGCCAGATGCATCACTGGAAGAAGCTGCTGCATACCAAGCTGATGAGCACATGGCTGGCTGTTTGACATTTCATGATCCTCCTTCATTTGCTCATTCATGTGAAACAAAATACAATGAAAACAAACATCTGATGTTTGTGGATGAGGATGATTTATCTAATAGTGAACCAAATTCTCCATTCTTTATGTTTAAAGGAGAAATGATAGACAATGACTTATATGATTCTTGTACACAAAACTGTATGGAAGTATTTCCAAAAGCAAGCCGATCTTTTATATTAAGGCATCGACCTGTACCAGAAATTCCTGAATCAAGTAAAGTTAAAGCTTCATCGAGGTAACAGCTCTTTCTTATCAATGAAGAATCACTTATCATTGTAGAAATTATGGTTTGGGGTTTCTCCTGGGGTTTTTTGTCATTTTTTGGTGATTTTTTTTAATATATACTGTAAATACCCTGGACCTGGAATGAATGTTGTCAAATGAACTGAAGGAGGATTAAGACTTAATGCAAGTTAAAAGCTCAAATGAGAGTATAAAGGGAAATTTTAGAAATTACCTCTCCAGTCATCTCTGTGCCTACTTATTTTCAAAGCAAGAAATCTTTACTGATTTAGATATAACCCTTGTTAAAAAGAACAATTTCATTTTTTAAGCTTAATGTATATGCTGTTAAGATGGGGAAGAATGGAAATACACAAGTGTTACAAACCCAAGATTTAAAAATAACAGCAAAAGCTGTTGGATTTATTCCAAACCAGAACATTGTTAATATTATTAATTAGACCTTAAGGTCCAGTGTATCTGATGAAATACTGATCCATCACAGGAAAATGATGACAAAATATTGGTTTGAAGAGGGCTAAAAATTCACCATTAAGTATAAAAAATTATTTTTATGATTAGACAACAATTACTGTGAAACACAAGTATTCAGGTTATATCTTAGTAACTTTCAAGGTCATACCTTTTAAGAGATACTGTTCTTGGAAAATACAAGTTTATTATTTTTATATGTGCATATAAGAAAGATCTAGGAAATTTTAGACTACATATATTAATGTAGTCTTATCTAAAAAGTAGGGAAAAATTTAGAAAAACCTTTTTGTCTGTTTAGTGCATTGTATGGTTTAGCCACTCTGTAAATAAAGCAGGATGTATCTGTTATGGTTGCAAGCATGGGCATAACAAGACAAATATGTGAGAATCTTAAGTCTTAGCCTTAAAGCACATAAAATTTATGTGTAAGTATCAATACATGTATTTTTTGTTTTAAATTAGAATAGGATATTTTGTGGAGCAGGAAATTACATTTTACTGTGGGTCTAAAGCAAGGACTTCCTTCAAGATGGCTCTTGGATTAGTTTCTAACCTGGTTATCATTTAACTGTTAACTCAGAGAATGAATGCAACCAGTTTGTCATATTAGGTGTTGACTTTTGCTGGTGTTCTCATAGTAACAAAAACTTAGTTTTTAATGATGCTTGTAGAATAAAAATATTTTTTTGAGGCATTCCATCAGGAAAACAAAGTGGAAAAAGAGAAAGGACTAAAAAAAAAGTATAGATATGGGAAGTTTTCAGATTTTATGAAATCTTTGTAAGGCTGGTTCTTTGCAGTGCTGGTGAGAATAGTACTGGGTAGAGTCCAGTACAGTTTGTTATGATGAATTGCGTAGATAGGACAGTTTGAGTTTGTTTCAAAATATTAATGTGACATGAGTGTGGATTTTTGTGCCTTCAGAATGGTTGAGTTGATAATTTGCATCCACAAATTAGTGAGTAGCACTTCTTGTTTTGTGTGAGTGTTAGTTGTTGTAGGTTGTCTTGCAAAAATATGATGGAATGAATGTAGAGGAAGAGGTCTGATGTTCGAACTTAACTCCAGGCCTACCTTAATAAAAGCAATATTGCTTGAATGTTAAAAATAATAGGCACTGAATGTGCAGTTGATCACAATATTACAGGCTGTGTAAGTGAAGACTATATCCCCACAGATTAATTTGTTATATTTTTCGTTCTGTTAACTATAAGGTTTTACTCATCATGCTGGTTAAGTGTCTTAGACAGAGAAAAAATTCATGCAAAGATATATGCAAAGTTTTGTTGGTGTAGCCATATCCAAATCATTAAGTTATACTTTTTTAGTCTCTTTTTTTTTTTTTTTTTAAACCACTGGCTATGCCTGGAAGGGACATGTCTGAGAATGTTTTGTATTTATCTTGTCTTTTTCATCTGAATATCTCAGCAGTTAGAAACATCATTAGCGAGTTTATACATGCCCTAAATGCAGAGTTTTCCCAGCATTTAAAAGTTTCTTTTAGGTTATTCAAATAAGTCAGTATTACATTTTGTAACACAACTGTTTGATTGAACAGATAGAGAAGCAAAAATTCTTTACAACAATTAAGAAATTCTTGTGTGCCTTTAAAAATGTTTCATCACTGCCTTCTAAATCACCAAAAAATTGTGCTTATTGAAACTTAAGTATAAACATCTTTCAGTGGAGAGTAGCCTTACATTAACATTTGTGGAGTGATGTGATAATTTCACTGGGCTAACCCTTGGCTAGCAGCCAACATGGCCGTTCACCCACTTCCCCCCACCCTCAGGGGATAGGGGAGAGGATTGGGGGCAAAGGTAAGGAGACTTGTAGGTTGAGATAAGAACGGTTTAATAATAGAAATAAAAGAAAACTTTAAAAAATACTAATATTAAAAGACTAGTGATAATGATAACAGTAACAAAATATACAAATGAGTGATACACAAGGCAACTGCTCACCACCCACTGACCAAGCCCGGACCGTTCCCCGATAACAATCCTGAACTGAAACCCCAATCCTGGAAGAGCAAGAGCCTGAGTGAAAGCCAGAGAGATCCAAGAGAGGAAGAGACCCTCATGAACACATTGAACATGATGTTATATGATATGGAATATCCCATTGGCCTCTCCAAATGCCAATTTAGCTTAATAATTTAAATATTCTTCACCCCCTTAGATCTTGCACTTGTAGACTAACAGAACATGAAGTCCTTCACTTCTAGCAACAAGAATGCAAACACTGGTATGTTATCAGTGTCTCTCTCACAACAAATCCCAGGCTAAAATCAGAATGCAGCACTCTTCTAGCTACTAAAAAGAATCCCAGCTCTGTTCCACCTAAAAACTGGGACAAGTGATTATCCCTACTTTATATAATAAAGCTACTCCTGCTGAGGTGAAACAGGAGTCTCATCCTAAAAGATAACAGTAACTAGCTACTAAAAGAGTATTCTTAATGTCTTTTGAGAAATAATAATCCAATTGAGAGAATATGCTATATATGTAGGTTTTCCCACCATTGAAGTAAATCCCCCAAATCCCAGTCTGAGTGATGGATATGTGGCTGGGTCACTAACTTAATTACTCACCATTTCAATTTGTGAGCTCCTGCTTATTTTCTTCATCTTTATGCTCCAGTTATAATAGTATGGAAATCTCAAAAGACAAGTTGCAGTCTGTTTTAGAAAGATCAAGGTTAAACCAGAATATAAACTTCACAGAAACATTCTTGATAACCTTGCTGGGTGGTTTTTTTAGAGGCAAAGAATTAATATAGAACTTCAGAATGGCAGCTTGAAGCATCTTTAACCTAAGCAAAGACTGTGTCTTTGTTACAGAATTACATAGACCAATATTCTAAACTGACTTTTATTGATAAGTTCTGGTTTCATCCTCATTACACTGTGTGAAGGCTTTTCCATAGAGGCAGAAAAATCCTGCTGAAATCATCTGGGAAACTCAACACTTCCTTCTAGTCGTGCATGGATATTAGTCTTTAAATCTTTATGCAACAAAAGCTTTTCTCATGATCTCCTGTCTGCATTCTGGCACAAAAAGTTCATACGGTGGGGCTTCTCATGCCCCTTAGCAGTTCTGTGACCATGTCACTTTTTTATTTCTAATAATGTCCTCACCTCTTTTGCAATTTTATCTGCTTCCCTGTGCCTCACCTGTGCTGCTGGCTCTTGCCTGTAACAAAACACACCATCAGCTGGGAAGACACCATAGCGTTTTAGGAGTTGGTTTAGTTTTGGTTTTCTTTCTTCTTTGTATTGTAAGTGTCATCACTGTAGTACTGAGGGGTGCAGAATTTAAAAAAAAAAAAAAAAAGGGAGGAAAATCACAGTTATACAGTGTTCTTCGTAGTGAGGTTATTGTGCAGATTTTAGTAGTGTTTTTGGTTTGTCAGTATTGAAGTGATGTGTAATTATGCTGGGTTCTTGTCAGCTAGACTTTTCCTTCTTATAACATGAGCACTCTGTTGATACAAAATTAGTAAAGATCACTAAAGGTGCTGAAAAGCACTGGAATTGCTAAGGGGATTGGAAATCATCTTCTAAAATTGAAATACTCTGCATCCAAAACATCTTTATTAGACAAAGTCATCACCCTTTTTAAGATCCCGCATTCTGCATTTAAGTGAGCAGTCTTAAATTTTTAATATGATTCCCCAGTCATGTCGTGGAACAGAGCAAAAGATTAAACAGAGTGGATTGGGAGTTTCGTGATCCCTCTTGATACTTTTGGTTTAAGTGACTTCTGTGCAGACATGAGTGAAAAATTGAGGCTTTGTAAGACAAAATACTGAAAGTAACACAGTGGATGCAGCTAACTACTGATGTGCCTGCAGCACAAGATTAAAGACAGTAAGTATAGAGAACGTTTTGGATGCTTTGGATCATGACATTTAGCAGTCAGTTTTAGGTGAAATAGCTACTGTTGCATCATTCAGAGCAGCAATGTGTTCAAGGAAAAAGCTTAAGCAGATTTATAACATGGTAGACCTGTTTGTCATACTGAATGCTACACTGATACCATTTCAGGCTGGTGAATAATATATACTTACAGAATTTTTTCACATTCCCCAACTTTCTTACTTGCATTGTTCAGCAGTGGGATTACTGATTCTTTATTAAAAGGAATAAGAAGAAATAGACCAAAAGTAATTCTGGAAAATATACTGCATTTGGGTTTGTGGGAAAATATAAATAAATAAAATAGATAGTGATGCTTGGCCTGAGCTGGCATTGTTCATTTTCTGCAACTGGCAGATCCTACGCTTGAAACTTACTGCTTAGTGCTGATATTTTTTGGACTACATTTCTTAGGATATCAGTGGTCTAGGTTGCTAAAGAAGTGCCCAAGCTGGTGCTGTTGTGTCTGTGTTCCCTCTGACAAAGTAAAATTTTTAGGAGAGGTAAGCTGCTTGCTCTCTTTTCCTGTGGTCAAGCATCACCATTAGTTTACCTCTGCAAACAGTCTATTAACCCCAAAGGTCTAACACTGTTAGACACAGTTCTAACATGCGAGAGTGCTTTTGACATGTTTGCTTTATGGGAGGGTTAGGTCTTGAGAGAGATAGAAAAGAAAATGTTTTGAATGAGTTTGAAGACAACAGTTTCTTTCATTTACAACAATCAGCAGATGAATGCCACAAAAGACTTTGAAGCACTGTCAGCTTGCACTGATCTCTCTCCCTCACTTTATTTGCCAGGTGGCAGGAGTATATTGAATAAAACAGCTCAGCCCAGCGCTAAGCTCTCACCTTTCCAGTCTCTCAACCTTTAGCAAGACCAGTTGCTGCCTCATCACACCCTTTCATCCTGTTTATGCATAAGAAAAGGGCGGTGGGGAAGAGCATGCAGCCTGAGCTGCATCCGGTACCTCTTAATATATGAAAATAGTGGGTCTTAATTTCCACAGTTGTAACAAAGTGGTAATTTAATTGAAATTATTATTATATCTTTGTAAAATTGCCACACTTTGTGATTGGTAGACTGCTTGCACTAACCTTCCTATTAAGAGCAAAATAGAGAAAAGCATTAATCTGAAGAGGTGTTAAATTTTGGAAATGGTTAAGGAAAGTCAGATCTGTGTAGACACATGATTTTTTTCAATCTTATTTTCCCCGCAAGAAGTCTTCAGTATTTTCCTGTTTTTTAACCCAGGTATCCAATTTGTACAATAACTATCTCACTGTTCTGTTCTATTGAGCACTGACAAACTATTATCATTTTGTATCTTGTATTGTATGTTGTTTGGTATACCTAATCTTTCAAGCAGATGTTCAAAGTAAGTTTGTTCCATTTATTTTGTATCCTGAGATAGGTTTTACTTGACATAAGTTAGAACTTTATTCTTCAAAAATGACGAAAAGTTTTTATTTTTAATTGCTGGAAAAACAGACTACAGTTTGCTTATTAGCAGATTTTCTTGCCATGTATACATACAAGTAGGTACATAATCAAAAAAGAATGCCTAAGTTCTGAAAAATATATGAATTTTAAAAATGCAGATCTCTGTAAGCTGATTTGTTGTTTTTCATTTCCTGGCAAATTTGTCTTTACTCGTTGCTATTACCATTACCCACTTTTAAATCGATCCACCCTGAAACTAAGCCAGTGACTCACTGTTTTACATAAGGAAGAAAACCATTATTTTAAAAGCTCTTTAAGTCAAAGGCTACTTACCTGTAGCTCTAATTTATTTTCATGCTATTAATACCCTTAGAAAAACCCAGCCTAAGAAAAAAATCTGGTCTGTGTTGAAAAAGTGAAGGGGTTTTTTGTAAGCATACGAGGCTCTTTAAAATTAGGTTGGTACAAATGCATGAAGTTAGTTTGCTAATGTAGCTGCAAAAGATGTAACTACATCAATTTTAGTAAAATGTATGAAGGAACACAGACTTTTAAAGTATTGCTATGTATTTTTTGTAATTATTGCTTGGGAGAATAAATAGTTATGTATTGGACCTATGCCATTATACATCTTAACTGAACAAACTCACTCTGGGTTTCCTAAAACCAGCATTATACAAAAAATCATTGAAGAACTTAATTGATATAACCTGGATAACAGTTGAAATGTCAAGTAACTTTCAAAGACGTGGCTTCTGCCTTGAATTTAATCTAAGAATTTGTTTGATGCAGATTTAGGCATGGATTAAAAATGATATGAAATATCAATTCCTACATGTATGCCTTCTGTCATAGAGAAACATTAGCCTGTAATATGGAGTAATTCAACTTGGACTTCATGAAACAGTATTTCTAAGGTTTTAAATATAACTAATCTTAAAGGAATAAAATTTCTCATTATGTCTAGTGGGGAAATAAAAATTAGGAATACTAGTATTTTTAGTAAAACATAATTTTCTTTGGCTTTGAAGGATGGAGGACCTGCAAATGGGTAGGAAAACTTCAGGGATCTTGTATGACATTTATCAATTAATTAAGATTCTGTAAGGATGCACAAGTATCTCTATTGCTGTTATTGCAAGCAGAGAAAATGAAATTAAGAGGAAAAATTACTGTTATTGTTAACAGGGAAACAGAGCTTGGCTGTGAACAGCAGTACTACAGACTGCTTGAGTAGTGAAGATGGGTTAAAAATGTACTACTTCAGGCATATATATTTCTGTGTTGTTATTCTAGAGCTGCTGTCACAGCCTGAAATCTCAATGATATGAATAACAATAATTAAAAAAATGTGATCTTTAGCAGCATGATGAGTGCTACTATACGTTAAATGGCTGAAATATTTAGCAGCCAGCACAGCACTGATAATAAAATATTTTTTCTGTTGTGTATGGGGATACATTCTTATCCATCTACAGAATTTGCAGTGGTAGTCACAGGCAGCTGCAATGCAATGTTGTTTATCTCTGAGATTGAAAACTTTATGTGAAAAAAAAATATTTTAGGAAATCAGAACTGTACAGATTATTTTTGCAGTGGTTGAGAGCATCTTTTGTCTGGATTTCCATGCCTAGGGTTCCTTTGAGCTTTATGTTAGATTAGACTTTCCTAGTACATCCTTGTTTAGATATAGTTATTGGTAATCAGTGTCATGGAGAAGGGAAGGTGAAGAGAAGGGGAAGAGTAGGTGATCTCCGTCCTTCCCAGCAATCTAAATGTATCATAAGGTCAATTCAAAACAAACAGATAAACAAATTTAAGATATGTGCTAGGATCAAAGAAGTATTCAGTGTCATAAAGGGAAGAAAACCCATTGTGGGGTGACTTATAAATAATAAATTTTCACAAGACTTAAAATTGACTATTTCTATACATTTATAATAGTTTAACTGTATAAGATGTTTCTGCTGAATTTCTGGAAAATTTCACTTAATATTTCCATTTTGTGCTTTGTTTTGTTCAAGTTCCCTTCAGAAAAGAAGAAATGTGGATCTTGTAAATATTTCTTGCACTGGGAAGCAAATTTCACAAAACGGTGAGTTAAGCATGCTGATATTTACATCTTGAATATTGAAGAAAAAGAAACTTCAGACCATAAGTTGTCTGAAATGGGTATTGACTTGCTTATTTTTAAGAAATATTGGGCATCTGGAAGGTCTGGAAAAAGTGATGTGTATAATAGCAGAGCATTTAACCACTTCTACATTTTTACTTATTTTTGCTTATCAACTATTTGAAAAATCAGAAAATCCAGTTGTTAAACCTCATTTATTTTAATATAATTTTTTAGACTACAGTATTTTGAGTTTATAAGATTAGATCCAGATTTTTAAATAGAGTTAGCTTTTTCTTGAAAAATACAAGGAGTGTATTTCTGACTAATGCTGCCTAATTTGTTAGTGTTCATAGCTCCAGGAAGTAACAGGAAATTAATTGTATTAAATAGTTTACTGGAAGAGTTTAGAAGTCTTGTGCAGTCAGTTATAAACAAAAGTTCTTTCATACTCTAGAGATATGTCTAGTTTGAAGTTATGCACATTGATTTCAAGCAAATACTTGGGGACAAAATGAAGATAGTGCACAAATGAGGTTTTGTGTTTTGTTTTTTTTTTTTTTTTAAAAAGTCAGGATAAAGAACACTTTGGAGCTATTGCTCCTAAGAGTATGAAACAAAAGGTTGCTTTTTTTTTACTTTGATGCAGGGTAGGGAAGAAGAAAATGCCTGTATGCAAGTTATATATAGATTATATAGCATAGTATAGTAGTAGTGTCTGAGTAGGTAGTGTCTGAGGGGAAGAAAGATGTCTGGAGTTCAGTTAGAAATGGGAAGTTGTTTCTTGTTCTTCAAATTTTGTTCTGAGTAGGACAGAGAAATCACAAGCAGAAAAATCTATATCCCTTGTTAGTTTTATTAGTACTTTAGTAGTGCATTGCACTGTATGATTCCCATTTTTTTCTTTTTTCTTTTTTCTTTTTTTTCTCTTTTTTTTTTTTCTTTAAGAAACTTACACAGAAGAAAAGCCACACATCATCTCTCCATATGGGGAAACCTTTATTTGTGACAACCCTAAAGATGCTAAAGTAAGTTGAGAAGTCTAGATATAAATAGTCTATTTCACTTCAATCTTCATGTTACATATCCATATTGCCCTTAACTCTTTTTTTCCTCTGCTTATTCAGTTTTCAGTACTCTTTCTGTCTTTTTAGGTACATGATAAAAGTTTATAGTGTAAATATATGTGGACTTATGACTTTTCTTAATCTTGAGGTACATTTTGTATGTTCAGTAGTAATAGGAAGCTGTGGTCTGTGTTGGTTGTGTTTTTTTTGTTTGTTTGGTTTTGTTTTTTAAACAACATAGGAGAGATACTTTTTAGTTTTTTTGTGGTTTTTTTTTTTTTTAATGCACAGACTTGCCATATCAGAGACAAAACAGTCACTTGATTACAGAGTACCTTGATGTCTTCCTTTTACCCTTTTAGCTACAGTGGTATATTGTAATAGTTTGAATTAGAATTAACTTATAAAGGTAAAAGTGGCTTTTCTATCTTGTAATTGCAGTTCATAGGATATACACAAGCTTGTGTATATCCTATGAAAGCAGCTTACTTGTTACCTTAGATGATCTAATGGTCACTTTTGGCCATACCCTTTTTTTAATTCCTGTATATGAAAGTTCTCAGGACTTCTGATATTTTCCATGCATTGCCTAAACCTGCTGTAGCCCCAGAAAGTAACTTGCGTAGGATTCTCTGAAGTGAACGTTTTTGTTGAGATGAGTAATTGAGGGTATGAATGCCATAGATGGCATGTGAACAGGCTTCTGAATCATGTGGAGATCTGTGAGGTAAGTGAAGCTTAGTGAGGCATCTGCCAAATGCTGTCAGTCCCAGCTCCTACTTCTGTCTCAGCAGGATGCAAACCAGAAATTGTTGATTCTATGATTACTTATACTTGTTCCAGCTGATCTCAAGGCACTGAGTTAGAGAAAAGAACAAATTAGTTTATGTCCTGATCTTCACTTTAATGTTTCACTTTTTAAACTATTGTAAAATATTGATTAAAATGAAAGCTGTTCAAATGGATGCCTAGGATTTTTTTTTCCACAATTTTTAATTTTTAAGAACTGGTCAGTGGAAATAGCTGGTTCAAATTTCATCTTCTAATGGGAGTGGTTTCAGAAGCATAAAAATTATCTCTGTTTTTGATGTGTACTTTCTTTTCTTTGGAAATACATTGTGCCTCTTTTTTTGTTGTTTTTTTCAGGAGATATGCATAAATTCATGTCTTGTTTCTCCTTCTTGTTCTTATCTGCACACAAAAGTGACTTTTGAGTTTTCATTCTTTCCTTGTGTGTGGTGTCTTACCTTTGCCAATTATTGTTTTCTGTTCCAATGTATTTAAAAATTCAAAATTTGACATCTTTGTAATTAGTTCAATGGCATAAGTAAGTTTTCTAGAAAAGGTTTCTTAGCCTTTTTGTTACTTCTTAGCATTATTCTGTAAGTTTCATTGAAATGGTTATAAAAAAGCATACCCAGAAATGTTGTCAGCAATCTTTCTTATCTTACAAAGGCACCAAATAAAAACAGGATTAACTGCCTGAAATAAAATTGCTGTTTCTGCTGGTTGTAGAATCATGATTAATGCAGCATATTATAACATGCTTTTCCAGAGATTGGGAATTTAATCGTCACTTTCATGTAAGTGAACAGTTATTTGAGTTGTATTTATCGCATGCCTGATGGGAACTTCACAGTTAATTTTGGTTCCATTAGAACTTAATTGCAGACAAGGGTCATAAGAAAGAACTATAAAACAAAGGTCCTAAGATATACATTCCCCTTCCAGATTCTTTTTCTTCAGTAGGTATCAAGTATCCTAGAAACAAATAAGAAAGTTTAGATAACACTGTGAAGTATCTGAGATTTTACAGCTTGTAACTACTGCTTCATTTTAAAAGATAGCCCCATGTGAGAATATAGTTCACCTATATCCAGGAAAGCATAGCAAATTGTTATACTGACTGACTAAAGTTTGTTCTAGGGGCTTGTAAGTTGTCCCTACCCTTCTTTCTGTGTGATAGTTTCATGGGCCTAGCCCTTGGCTAGCAACCAACACAGCTGTTCACCCACTTCCCCCCACCCTCAGGGGATAGGGGAGAGGATTGGAGGGCAAGGGTAAGGAGACTCGTAGGTTGAGATAAGAACAGTTTAATAATAGAAATAATTTAAAAAACCCTTTAATACTAATATTAAAATACTAGTGGTAATGATAACAGTAACAAAATATACAAATGAGTGATACACAGGGCAACTGCTCACCACCCACTGACCAAGCCCGGCCCGTTCCCCCATAATGGTCCTGGAAGAGCGACAATCCCGAACTGAAACCCCAATCCTGGAAGAGCGAGAGCCTGAGTGAAAGCCAGAGAGATCCAAGAGAGGAAGAGACCCTCATGAACACATTGAACATGATGTTATATGATATGGAATATCCCATTGGCCTCTCCAAATGCCAGTTTAGCTTAATAATTTAAATATTCTTCACCCCCTTAGATCTTGTGCTTGTAGACTACTGAAAAAGAAATCCAGCTGTGTTGCAGCTAAAAACCAGGACACAGAAAAACTGTATTGCCTTCATTTCTTGCTCTAGACTGTCAGACTAGATTAAATGTGTGTATTTAGTTTAGTAAACTATGTGAGCTCTGAAGCATTGTGATACTGTGGAATGCTGGTCAGATTGCAAGTCTTACCACTTTAAAAAAAGAACCCTGAGTGTTTTAAAAGGAGGAATTTATCTTTATGGACCTGTTATAAAATTACATTGCCAAACTATGGTTCAGGAATCAACTTGAGGAAAACAGTGTGATAATAGCTTTAATAGAAGACTAGGGCAGTATCTCTTAAGGAAGATGCCTGTCCTGAATGTCACTGAGACTTTATTTAATGTAGCTTCAGTCCCGATATGCTTAATGCAGTCCATATTTTAGCATTCAGCTTTCCTGACTTGCTGTTGTGATCAAGACTACCTGTTGGAAAAAGCTAAAACCAAAAATACATCTGAATTTCTTTCTGATTGAAAGTAGCAGACTTTTATACAGAGCTGCAAGTAGGCAGTTCCATCTGTCTGAGATCCAGAAGCCAGATTTTTTCCTTAAGGGTAGGTGCTTCCTGTGCATAAGAACAGTACATATTTAGAGATGATTTCTGTGTAATATATACCTATTTCTTAAGGAATACTTCTTTTATAAAGGTATCTGCAGGAGAAAATGATGCTGCTTAACTAGCTTTGTATAATACCTTGGAGATTTGCAGGAGGTGGGAGTTTTGTCTCATCTTGAGTCTGAGCATCTTGCAGTGTAATTCTGTAAACAACACATTGGAAATACTAATGATTTAATTTGAGTGAAATATGTGTCTCTGTGAGCAAATAGAACTCCTTGTCCCCACAACCTGTCTTCATTTGTGGGCTTCTAAATTTTAAAATTGACTAGCAATAGAAATGCATTTCTTGATTATTACTTGGAAGTTCTTAGGCTCACTGAATTCACTTGCCCAAGATTGTGGATTGGGCACAAGTAGGACATAAAACTGTTACAGTAGTGGTTCATGAAAGGGAGGAAGAAGGTACTACCACATAGCTTCAGTGGTTGTGGTTTGCAGTTGCATCCTGGTAAGCAAATAATAAAAGATACTGACCATTTTTATTCCAAAGACGCTTCCTGGATGATGATACTAGCCTCTTAACTATTGCATAGAAGTGGGACACACATAGTTTCCCTCCTTTTGTGGGATTCCAGTCAATCTAAGCATTTTATAAGCAATGTGCAGGTTGCTTTTGAGTTTTCTGTTTAGCTTGTTTGTAAAGTGTATGGGTGGCTTTTTGTTTTTTGGGTTTTTTTTTGTCTAATCCTTGGTATCACAACATAGTGTGGTGTGTGGGTGGTGGTGGTGGTTGTTTTTTGGGTTTTTTTTGTTGTTTTTTTTTTTTTATTATGAACCTGACTGGCAGAGGAAGGCAGACTGTTCACCTAGGTTTATCCTAGCAGCAGCCTGTGATTTCCACAATTTTTTTGCTGCAGTGTGCATGTACTCAGCTTTTGGCTGTGTGCTTTTTTTAAGCTTGCCTTTTCATGTTGCCAAGATACAGTACTCAAGTACAAGACGAGGTACTGCTGCTCAGAAAACACATGGCAAGCATTGTGAAAGCTTATCCACTTTTTTCTGCCACCCTTCAGCTTCATGACCTACACATCAAAGTTTAAATGAGTAAATTAAAATGCTTCCATCAGAAAGCACAGAGATGTTCATTTTAGTTTTTTTTTTTTTGAAAAAAAAGGAAGAAAGATGAGTATTGAGAAGCTTAGTAATGCAATATGATTGTCAGATCAAGTTTAGGAAGTGTGAAGTGTAATGTTCTTGAACAGTGTTAACCTTGACATTTTGTGCACCGTAAGCAGTCTGTGATGAAGATTTCTAAACAAACATTAATAGATGTGCCTTTTAGGAAGAACAACTTGACAAGAAAATGCAAGATGTTTGATATGACTGGGTTCAGTTTTACTGTAGGAATTTGAACTTACCATTATTTTATCTTTACTGTACTGTGAAGGATGTATATTTACTTCAGAGAAGAAGTATGGATATGAAAGATAGGCTGGCAGTGGCAAATGGTAAATAGCATATTTAACATACAACACATGGCTCTTGAGTTTAGAAAATTTCAGGGTAAAAATTATATTCAATTATGCCTCAAGAAAAATTAGAGCACTGATATTTCTGCACACTGAATTTATCTATCTGGTTTGTTAGTATCAGATGTTTTTGACTATGCTCAAATGTTTTATCTGAGTATTATTATTTAAAATGAAAATACTGAAAATGACATTTCTTGAAATACTTTTAAAATGTGTTATTTCAAATGCATATTTAAAAATATGACAAAGAATAGCTTTGCTAGTTAGATGGTTATTTGTGTGTGATTTACGTCTACTGTAATTTGAACATCACTTACTACTCCAGTACAAATGTTGGTTACAATATATTTCTTTTATAGGAACTTCATGGAAATGAATTCCTGGCTTGTGAAAATAGATTGGATCTAGGAATGAATGAAGAATATTCTTCTTACAAGAATCTATGGTATTAAATAAGAGTTCCAGAGAAAAATGTAAAGAGGAAGGAGTTATTTACTGATATCACAAGTAGATCTCTACCTCTGAAGGCACAACCATGACTCTATCCACTTCCCTCCCGTCCCGTCCCACCCTCCCATTTGAGCCTTTACCCCATGCTGTAGGAGGCAAAGTTTGCCTCTGGGGCTGTACTGAGACTGTAACCCAGGTTTCAGAATCTTTTGTAGAATTGAAAGATGTCCTTATTTTTCCCAGTCAGGACAAGGAAGGCACAAGTTTTATTCTTGTATGTTTCCTAGCTAACTATGTTGGAGTACTCTCATATTGTACTTCCACATTAGAAAAAAAACTCCCAAGAACAAAACCAAATCCAAACCAAAACAACAACAAAAAACCAAACACAGAATGAAACCATTCTCTACTCCTGCCAAGAGGCAGTGGCCAGTGGTTTGAAGAAATGGGAGCTAATGTCCTCTGTAAGTCTCCAGTCTATACTTCTATTGAGGTAGAAGAGGGAAGAGAGAGGTGATACTGCAAGTCCTCCAAAGTATTAAAATGAATGAAGCTAGTTTTCTAAGGAAGGAGAATTAATTTTAAATTTCTATTCAGGCTTCTAAATAATCCAGCAAATGTTACCTGTCTACCAGTCCTGTTGAATGGAGAAAGCAGGATTCAGTATGGTCATAGGTATAAGATATATTGTGTTTAGCATGTCTGTGGTTATCACGATGCTTAAAAAATTACAAACTCATTTAAAATAGGTCTTACCAATATTTGTCCTAATTGATAATTTTATATATTTGTGCATTGTAGCAATACATGAAGAGTAAAATACACTTTTTCTTTTGAGTTTCTTTAACAATCAGAAAGAGAAGACAAAGGAATTTGCAGAAAATGGATCCCTGTCTCAGGAAAACAAATCATTAGCACCAGAAGAATCTGAAAGTGAATCTGTATATTCTATTGTGGAACAATGTTATTTGCCTTCAAAGAAAAAGAAAAATAAAGCCAAAACACACTCAGCATCCTGTAGTAAGATGCAAAGCGGAGATTCAGATCGCTTGGTCAGTGAACAAATGCATTTTCAGCAATTTGATAGAGATCAAACTTTGATTGGAAATGAATCAATAACACCGTATGCTTGTTTTTATGGATCATCAGTAAAGAAGGTTAAAGCAGGATGGCTGGATAAATTATCCCCTCAAGGGTATGTTATTTGCAATGATTACTGTGAAATTGTGAAGATGTGTGTTTGCATATAAGATGTTAAGTTTGTATTTGATCACTGCTTACTGCTAGTGGTGAAAAGAAAGGGAACTGTTTTTGTTGCAAGAGCACAGGGCTCTTCTGAATTCTTAATTTTTAATGATGTTACTCTAAAGTTTGTTTTAGCTCTTCTTAGATTGTTTTACACTAAAGAGCTCTCTAGTATCAGATTTTCCCTTCATAAATAATTGCAAACTCTGATGAAATTCTTCTAACCTCCTCCTTAATAAACTGAATAAACTATTCTTAGTTTTAAATTGTAGTTTCCAATTCTCTAGTTATTCTTATGACTTTCTATGAATTCCTTTTTGAATTGAAAGTGGCACAATTTTACTTTTTAAATCTATTTTCCGATCTTCACTAGTACTTAGCATCTAGAAATTAAAGCTATTGTCCTTGTTAGTGCTGTTATACATCTATTTTATTGTACTTCTACTCAAGCCTTAGTAGTTCTGCATTCTTTGTTTTTAGGACTGTATATTTAGCTGCACTTAAAGGTGGTATTAAACTGTTTGGCCTTTCATTATTTTTGGCTATAATAATCATCACTCATCAACTAGTACAGCAACTGTTGGTTTTTTTTTTCCAGTGTAGTGACAAAATTATTTAATTAAAATGGTTGGGAATACAAATTTTGTTTGAGCCTTCTGGAAGGCGTTCTATTGTGCAGCAATTTTGTTTTGTTCCTTTTTAAGAGTTCTGGTTTAAAAAGTTTTCAGTTGCTTGATTTTGGCTTTATTTGTGTTGATGCAGTGATACATAGTTCAAGCTGAATAACAAGAAAGAATAAACCTGTTTAAAAACCTGTTTTACCAATATGGAATTTCAGTCTGCTCTAACTTTTTTTTTTAATTATCTCAAAATTTGTTCACATTTATGAATTTTCATTGTTTACTTTTGCTAGTGAATCGAAGAGTAATATACACAGCATCAGAAGACTTTCCCACTATACTATGCATTTGCACTTTTTTTTTTTTAGAATTATTAGCGTATTGAGTTCTCAGAGAGCTGCAGTTACCTTTAACTTTTGTTTTATTTCACTTACAGGAATTTTTTTTTTTTTAAATCACACTTTTGTCAGTTAGCTAATAGAGGGATAAAATGTATAGTTCTTGATTATAGGTAACTTATCGTGTGCTATTTGAAGGAATAGAGTTGTGAATAAAGTGTGAAGGCTTCAGATAAAGTACTGTGTAAGAATATATTATTTGAAAAAGATAATGAGTTAACCACATAATTAGTACTGGTTAGGACTGAACAGTGCAGTTGCACGGTCATTAGCCTTGAGCCAGTGATATTTCTTGGCTAAATTTCAAGAACTCTTTCTTAAGCATGGTTTAATGAATACTGTGTTTTTTGGTTCTTTTTCTTACAATAACATTTCTCAAATATCTGAAGACCTAAAGAAACCAATTAATTTTTTTTTTTTCATCCCTTAAAGCAGTCTTATTTTATTTCTGTCCCTGCCAACTGAATGTTTCTTTCTGTTTTCCCTCACTTCCTCCCTTCTCCTTTTTTAGAGCTCTGATTTACATCTCACACTTTGTTTCTCCTCAGGGGAATGAATATGTACTGTTTTCTTAAATTGCTACAGATTGTACATTTAAAGTACAGGTTTTGTTTTTAGTTAACTCACTATAAATTGTAAAGCCATTTAGTTTACTCATACTGTACATGATACTTAGGTTCACTTTTTCTTCCCTGCATCGTCTTGAAGTTTATTGACATTTTAATGGAAAGTAGATTTTTACATTGGCCTTTCCAGGTTGTGAAAAATGATAACTTATTGCAGTCATATAATACAAGTTAATTAAGCCAGAGCTGCTATTTGATTAAAGTTTTGATAAACTATCACAGTCTACTAATCCTGTAGCAGAGCACTCATTTAGCAGGAAAGGAAGTAATGTTGGGGAAAAAGAGATATTAGAGTGGGATCTTGTTCTTGCTTAATTAACTTGTTAAATAGATTTTAGAATTGAAACAGATTATAACTGATAGGCTGTCAACATCTTTAATGAGCGTACTTCAGGTTCATGTAAAAATAACTTTTTAAGAGCTCCTTATAAAGCATGAGTTAATGGCAAACTGAAATAATCAAATGAGCTTCTGATTAACGATGTCCAATTGATAACACAGAATGAAAAATGAAAATTTATGTTGTACTTTTTGAGTGATTTTGTCTGACTGCTATTTATTCATTGATCAGGGAAGAGTGTGTTCAGAAGATGTTGATGACTGAAGATACCATAGCCTGTACACAGAGAAGTCCTTCTCATTAACATGGCAATGAGGTGGTCACTTTAGGTTCTCAGCTTTCCTTTCTGGAAAGTATCTTACAGAGCTTGTAGCACTTAAAGATGTGCTCTGTGTTCAGAAAATTCCTTTGCCTCCAGTAAAAATAGTCGTACATATTTTTGTTATATCTGAGATCAGCATTCTCCTTTTGAAAATATATGATAGGGCTAAGGTTTATTGTAATTTTCAGAATGTTTAGGCTGAAACACAGGAAGCTAAACATGATTTAACCTTTCTATAACTTGTTCTTGAGATATTCTTGAAAGCCAGTGTTAACTCATGTTTATAGTTTTAAGTGTATTAATTTTTGATTCACAGCAAACGTATGTTTCAAAAGCGATGGGTTAAGTTCGATGGAGACAGCATTTCTTATTACAATAATGAAAAGGTAAGTGGTATGTATTGGTTACATTTGGGACAAAATGCATCTGTGTAATACACACGTTACCATGAACAAATACATAAATAATTACAAATTAATATTAATCTTAAATTAATTTTAAATTGCAAAGTTCTAGGATGAGACATTATTAAGTATTTTAAGGTACTCTTGAAATCTTCATGGATTGTTCATACTGTTATTTTCTAGAGGGGCTTGTATACCTGACCTTTTCAGGCAGATATCATCAGAACTTCTTACTTTAATGAAAGAATGACAGTGCTGCATTCTGTGAAACAGAACAGGATCATGCTAAACACATTTAAAAGATCGAATGTTATTTTGATGATGGTTGCAAAATGTCGTCATGTGAAACCCACGTGCTAGAGATTTTGAGAGAGGAATTAAATTTGGTATGGAAGACCTTTTAAAAACCAAAAAACCCATATGCTTCCTTACTTTTTAATTAAAAATGTTTTTTTCCTGTCTGTCTTATAGGAATAATCACATATCATTGGACTAGGTTATGTTTGAATGCATCTTTTTAAAATTGGCCTAGTGCTGTGATGTCAGTGGCTGTTCTTTGTGTAAATAAGGATTGAATCTTACTGAAACATTTGCAGGCTTATAAGTTGCTTTGATTAAAGTAGTTCACTTCTGATATGTGATCCAAAAATGGATTTGTAAAGCATGGTTTTAAAAAAAAAAAAGTGTATTCCCTCTGTGCAATTGATTTACAAATGACTTATTTGAACTTCTGATACTACTTTTTTACAATAGAAATCCTTTTTTTTTTTTTGAGATCTGTCTTTAAACATGACTTTTTTTTTAAAGACTACCTTTTTTTTTGCTTTCATTTAATACACTTTAGACCACTACAAAATTCTTTTTCTTTTGCTCTGTGATGGATTAATTTCTCCTCTAGGAAGAAATGAAGAACTTCTTAAACTCTAAAGTGATAGGTGATTGTGCAATATCTGTGTTTGGTGGAGATGAGGTTATGTGCCTGTGTGTTATCTGAAATGCTGGAAACCATTTCCTGTTGAAAATGCATGTTAAATTAGGAACAAAATACAATTTCAGGTAAAAGTTCCCAAGCACTATGCTGGGTGGTGGTAATCAATAAGAGTCCTGTAGGTGCTTTATAAAATCCACACTCAGACCTATTTTAGCAGATTATGAGGAGGGTAGAACTGAAGTAGGGAAAGACTACTTATTTCCTGAGGGGCCAGAGAAATCAAGAACAAGCTCAGAAAGTTATTTAAGTTGTTCTTTATGCCTACTGATTAGTAAACTTACTGTTTCATGTTTTTACTTACTTTGCTTCACACACAGTAGAAGACATGATTTTGTAGATCAAGGGAACAACAGAATAACATTTGGATTGCAGTGACAAAAAATGTTACCCCTTTGTGGTATTCATCACAGGGCTTCAGAGGAGCAGAAAAGCAGGGTTAAGTGTTAAGAAAGACTTGAGAAATACAGCACTAGAATTTGCTTAACACTAGCATAATTAGGGAAAGAAATTCTAATACAGAATAGCAAGTTCCTGTATCTGTACTAGGGATTTTTTTTTTTTTTTTTTTCCCGAAGGTCACTGAAATAGTTACTTGGAGGTCAGTGGCTCCAGAATTGCAAAAGGCTTTGTCCAAAGCCTCTTTGTCTCGCTTTTCCTGAAATCTGTCAGCAAAACCTCACTCCTGGGATTCAAAGAGGTGCTGGTTGGTCTGTCTGTGTATACAATTTGACCAGATCTGGGTATCTGACTTGTTAGCTTGATGAGCCACATACGCTAAGAACTTCATATGTCTGAGAACTCTGAGGCCTGAAGGAGATTCTGGGAACTGAGGATCTGGTGAAGCTCTTGGATTAGCTTGCAGATAGGAGCAAAACATAGTTGGCTACCAATAGTTGTCAGTGCACAATGGTATTGTGTTGGGTGAGCAGTGGTGTCACCTGGGTACATGCGTTTTTGGCGCAGTGGTCTGTGCTGGATCACTGCTCCCACACCCAGAGTATTCATATTCACTGCTAAATGGATATCATTGTGTTCCTGCTGTTGCTTGTGTGTGGCTACCTTGACATCATAGCCAATTGTTTGAAAACGCATCAAGACCTGTGTGTAGCTCAGGAGCTGCTTTTGGTAAAAGATCAGGATATTTTTACAGTTCATTGCAAGGCAGCAGGTCCCTCCTCCTAGCTCTGTGTGTGTGTGTGTGTGTATATATATATATATATACACACACACACACACTTATATTTAAATGGGGAAGTTGTTTTAACTTTAGACCTTAATGGCAAGATCTGTCTATTCTAATGTGTTTGTCCAAGGATGTTCCTACGCAGACAAGCATGTTATAAAGGAATTGCTATACTTTTACTTTCATGTATCAACTAAAAGTAGTTCTCAAAAGGAAACCCATCCATACTTGGATATTTTTCCGATTATTACACGCAGAGAACAGTAGACTCAGTGGAATGAAACTGTTTATTTTACCCAGAAACAGTACTGATATTAAATAGCTCTATTTGTCATTCAAATTAGGAACTTGAGTGAGGTTCTCAAGAAGAGGAAGTGTGCTACATGGCTAATGAAGAGTGAAACAAGTGGAGGATGGGGAGGGAAGACACAGAGGGTAGTATTCCTGAAAATGTATACTTAGCCCATCTAAATGCTTTTCTGAATGATTTAAACCTTAATTTTCTAAATATTTATCTAACTTTGATCTAGTTTTTCATCAGCTTCTAATTGATAGAGATCTCTATAGCTACATGCATGAAAAAAATCGTTTTCTACACCAGCATCTGACCTAGGAACACTTTTTGTTTGAATTTATGATGCTGCTAATTTCTTCTGCATTCACAGTCCTAAGCAAGTTGATGTGGTCAGAGCAACATCCCGTGTGGTATTGTCTTAACAGTATGTGGTTAACTGAAGTGAGAGCAAGCTGAATAGGGGAAGGCAGAATTCAAGAATTCTTTTTAGCTACCAAATATGCACAGTTCTTGTTTCAAATTTCTTCCTACTTTTGGCAGGAGAACTCCAGTGCTGCAACATGTACTTTATAGTAATGCAAAAACTGCTGGTTATGTTGAAAGTTTTTATTTAAAAAAATCTTGATCAATATATTAGTGATTTAGGAAAAAGCCTTGCTATTTCCTGTGGAAAACTTCAGTGTTTTGTTGTGTTATGTTGCATGTGAGCATACTAAAGAACGAAATTCACTGCAAAACAGTGAATCATTGTCATTCTTGAAATATGTGGTATTTAATCTGTTGTGGAAGGAAAGCCAAAGTAGGGCAAAACAGTATTTTCCAGGATCTTTTAGCCCTGCTCTGAAACACAACTGTGAAGGAGTACTCCATTGGACTATATTTGAAAATAAAAACTTTAATCAAAGCAGTAATAAAAAAACATTTTTCTTTCCCTACTAGAAAATGGTTCTGTCAGAGATTTTTTTTATCAGCCCTAAAACTAGTGTACACCTCTCTGTAACAGAAAAAATATCTGTGAGGTTCTTGGTTGTGTGTGTTTGGTTTTGTTTTATATATTCTTAAATAATTTGCCTAATTTCTAGTCTGGAGTATTTAAAAGAGAAATTGTATCTTGATCAACAAGAGCTTTTTAACAGTAGGTATTATTTCTTGCCTGTGAGAGAGAAACTGCTGCAGAAAAAAGATTGAGAAATTATTACGGTTTAAAGTGTATTTGAAAATATGCATGCCTTGGAGAACAAAGCTTTAAAAAAGGTGATTGTTTAAATAGCAAAACCAAAGCCATGCTCAGTTTAAGAGGAAACTGACTTTATTATTTTTTTTTTTTTAAATGCAAATAAAGTGAAATAGCTGTGACTTCCAGCAGTCTGGATTATTCTCTTACACTACCAAATACAGCCAGTAGATGCCTGCAAACACCGTAATATATCTGAACACCTTCAGAAATTGCATATGTAATGTTTGCATTGCCATTGTGAAGGATCAGTAGTTAACATGATATCCAAACGTTATCAGATATTTTAAAATCTCTCTTCTAACAAATATAGCCATAGTGAAAATAGATGTGCCATACTAAGATCATTCTGAGTGACAGAGTGGTTTTTATGTGTAGTGATAGTAACATGCTCACTTTGGCTGTATTTCTGTATTTCTATCTATTTATTTTCTAAACTGCATTCACTGATGTATATTACTACCTAGAAGTGAAACAACGTAAGAGTGTGAATTTGGTGAAAATCAGTAGTATGTTAAACTCAGTAAACAAAAAAAATAATCCTGTATGTCCTTCATGCTTAGCATTCACAGTTATTCCTTCAGTCCTTGTATAAAGTCTATTATAATAATTTATACTTCAGGAGGAAAGTTATTGCAGTACAAATTCTTTATGGAGACCTGACTTTTTGACTGTTACTGCATCTGGATCATAAATCTTAGCAGTATATCTGCTAAGCATTGCATGTCTACTTGAGCTTTTCTTCCACCCCCCCATATAGAATATTTAGGTTAATTAGGTTAAAATACAAGCCACTTGGAAATTGATTTTTCTGGAGAGTGATGAAGGAACAGAAAAATTGTTTGGAATTTTCTGCATGGAGAAGGCACAATTTTTTACTGTGTCTGATTCTATTTTACAATATGGTAATTATATTTTTTAAATTATGTTTCTGTGAGAAAATCAATGTCATTTACTTTGGCATATAATTGTAGATTTTCGTGTGTGCGATATTTTGCAATATTAATGTCATGGGACAATTTATGAAGTGGTATCTCAAATATATGCATCCCATCTCACCATGGGATTTCACTCTATTTTTAGAAGGGAATAGGTGTGCAGACCCAGTGCAGTGAAGTTGGCAATGCGTAGGTAATGAAGTGGTTTACTTATTGATGCAGTTTTTGTGTGGTGAACTTTTAGGTGCCCAGCCTGTGTATGTGAACTTCCTAAACATCATGGCAAGTAATATTACCTGAGAGACATTTAATGTTCCATGAGAGTTATTAACTATTTCTATTGCATTTTTATTATAGGAAGTGTTCTCAAAGGGAGTAATACTGCTCTCAGCTATAGCAACAGCAAGAGTTCATGGGGAGAACAAATTTGAAGTTGTCACATCCCATAGGACTTTTGTATTCCGTGTGGATAAAGAAGGTGAGTAGGACGTATAATTCTAATGATTGCCAAAAAGTTATGTAATTACTGCTGATCAATTATGTTTGTGAAATATGACTTGTTTTATTACGAGGAAAATTTCTGGAATCCAGCTGTTTTGGACTCATAAAGTGAAACTGGGGATAAATGTAAGCTTTGTAAGAACGACTTAAATTGTTGGGGATTTAAAAATATCAAAATGAGTATGCTATTTTTCCAACTCTTCTGCCTCTTCCCTCCTCCTTCTCAAAGATGAATTTTTCTAGATGTTCCTCAGGTCTCACTAGCAACTCTTACAGCCTACATGCTCTCAGCCATCTGCTCCAAGTCACCACTTGAAATTAACAAAGAACAATGAAGTTGATGGCTTGAATGTGATGCTGTGATCAAAGGAAATGTGTTTTCCTGTGTGTTTTTATTTAGTGCCTTATACAGTATTTTCAACCATGTATTGATTGAGAATACAAATGTAAATTGTAGTAAGGAAGTTAGTATGCCTTCTACTTTAATGTTTTACCAACCTACAGCTGTAGTGCATGGAATCAATATAATTGCATATATGACTTATTTATGGAAACAATCAAATAAAATGGAATACCTAGGGGAAAAAAAAGAAAGATATGCAATATGTTTTTATTGCAGTGCAAGCCAGAGCTATTATAGCTAAGGGTCTCTCCAAGTTTCCATTATCAAATCTCATTTTTATGGGTTATAGTTTGGTTGTAAACACTTGCTGCAGGCTGTAACAGGAGTGCAGCATCAGTGAACAAATCCTTCGTATCAGGTTTGGCTCAAATAATTTCAGGCATTTTTATGCTCTTAGCTGAGTTAAAAATATATCTATTTTTATTATTTTTGCCTTTTTCTTCCAAATTTATTTTTTTGCTTTTTCATAAATTGGAACATAACTATCTTAGTGCAATATGTTTTGTAGGGCTGTAATTTGCTTTATGGACCATTGCCTTTGAATACTACAAAAACATTAACAACTTATACTGACTTATCAAATATATTCAGAGTAACCACTTGTTATATATTAAATTGTGTTTTCATTTAGTATATAACCATCTTTGGACATATTGACCTGTCTGTAAAGCTGTTCACTTAAGGTTGGAAATGTGTGTTGTACAAATAATTTGGTCCTTACTGTCTCCAGAGCTAGATGATGTATTCATAGTAAATTATGTAAATAACTCTGCTTGCTTGTTATGTGTGCAAGCTGTTACTTCATGCTGTTCCTTCTGTGGATTAGTTGTTGGGAATTGTTCTGGGACTATTCAAAGGGTACTTAACTTGCTTTCAAAGATTATGAAATGGAAACTTTTATACATATTTCATCCTGTGAACCTTATTAACTTTCCTTTCTGCTGGAGTATTAAAACAAAGAATCGCTATCATTGTCTTCATTGACCTGTGTCCCTTGGTGCCAAGATTGGTCTATCCAATCAGTAGATTATAGTGCTCATTATTTTGCTTTCAGAGATCTGATTTATTGTTTTCAGTGTATCAAAAATACACTATTTTTTGATTGATTTAAATATCTAGAGGGGAAAAACTACATATAATGCTTTAGAAAGTTTAGGGGCATTTAGGGGAAACAAGTTAAGTACTTAGGTGGCAGCAATGAATTAAAGCATAATCTGCTCAGATGCTGCGAGATTTTGTTTAACTGCAATGAAATACCGTTTAAAAAAAAACCAAAACAACTTTTAGAGTAATTTTGTGCCCTCAACTATACTGAGGCATTCCAGTGATCTTTTCGAAGTACTTCAAAAGAGCATGAATTGGAATAAAACTTGTAAGAGGAGCGCTTGGATCACCTTCCTTGTGCTAGTCTGTTGGGCTGCTATCTTCCTCACCTTCAAACTGTTTTCTGATGCTTAAATTCATGTATTTGTTCCTTCTTGTTGCACACATGACATTTATAAAGTAAGCATGTTATGGTTTTAATGGTGCTCTTCGCAATGTTTGGCACTGATTGTGTCAACTTCAGATATACTGTGGATAGAACCCCTCTCTCCAAACTTATTTTATGACCTGAATCTTTCAGAGCAAAGAGTTGAAATATTCCTGATGTTCCAATTGAATGGGCCAAGTCTAATTCATTCGGAGTATTCAGCATTAAAGTGTATTGATCTTAGTCTGACGAATATCTGATAATAGTGAATGTGACTGAGCGTAACTTTATGACATCACCTACTTGTGTTCATGTATTTGTAAGATGTTAAATTAATGCATGCAAACATATTCAAACATGCATTTTCTTGATTACTCAAGGCCCTTGACAGTATCAAGCTTAACCACTACACCTTAATGGAATAGATTGTAAATTGCCAAATGTTTTTGCTTAAAAGCATGGCCTGCCTCTTTAGTGACAGATGATATTTAGGCTCCCTGGTTTTTGCTTGACTCTATGGAACAGAACTACAGAAGGTGAACATGCCAGCTGTCTACCACCTTTGTCTTTAAGCTGTCTGGAATTAAGCATCTTAGAACTAGTAGTCACGATTTTAAGAATCTTGATCATGAGTTTGTATAACTTTCAATTTGTATGTTGATTCTTGAGGGTTAATTGCATGGCTGTCCTTGCTACCACCTCCACTGATACGGGCTCTCATGTTATTTTTATTTACACCTCCTCTTCAAGGTGAATGTTCTCTCTGATGTGCTATATCTATGCCATCAATGAGCATAGCAGAGTAGGAACGACAGGAAAAGCAATGTTGGAGGAATGGAGCTGCTGCTTAACCATATGTCTTTGTTTATTTTTTTTTTTTTTTCTGGTTTAGAAGAAAGGAATGACTGGGTTAATACAATACTCAATGCCTTGAAATCACAGTCTGATGATAACCCTCAGTCTCGAACTTCTGTCACCCCTGAGAAGAGTGGTTATCTTGAGCTGAAAGGATACAAAGCCAAAATCTTTATACTGCTTCAGGGGAATACTGTGTGGATCTGCAAAAATGAGCAGGTAAATTTTTCATATGCTTTTTGTGAATGAATGCTTATAAAAATGATTTAACTAGCCAGCTGGAAATTGCTGGCTCTTTATGAATAGGTGCATTTCAATATAAATGCGTATCTCCTTTTATGTAGTACATTATTGCTGCAATTCTCGGAAGGCTTCAAAAAGCAGGCAAAGTATCATTATGTCTGTTGTACAACAGAAAAAACTAATATATAGTGAGGTGAAGTGAAAAGCCCTGAGTGTCACTACAGGCTAGTGGAGGGCTGGCATTAATTCACTCTTTAAAATGTGTACCATAAGCACTCTACTAAATCGGAAGGCTTATTTTGTGCACTAGTTTCCCTATCCTACAATACAGTGCCCTGAGAGCATGCTATACCAAAGTAGATACTGATATTTAAGCGATGTTCAAAACTGATGGTCTTTGTGTTTTTAAGAACATGGATTGGCCAGTTTCTGTTGTGCACTGCAATATTTGAAACAAATCCAGTATTAAAAAACATGAAATAGGCCTATCATTTCAGCTCCCAAAATGTGGGGTTTTTTGTTTTGTTTTGGGCATGACTATATTATGATATAAAGTAGTTAGCTGTGGAACAATTTCAGATGCTGTAGACAGGGGATAAATGGGGATATTTGGGTTCAATGAGTAACTGTGAACTAGCAGAAGAGAAATCTACTGCAGGACATTAAATGAAAGGTGGTGTTTCTCTGAGGAAATTGGTTACTCACAAGTAGTTGGAACCTGGGAGGGGTTTTGGGGGAGGTGGTGCTACATGCTTGCCTTGTTCACATTTTCTCTCAAATTTGCGTATAGGCAAACTCTTGTTTCAAACGTGAGTGGTCTCTTAGTAAGGCTTGTCATTTTGGAGTTGATCTCACTTCCACTCCTGCTACCATCTAAAGTGTGAAATTATTTAGATGGGCTTGAGTGACCACATAATGTTCAATATTAGATCTTATTATTCTTTCCCAAGAAATGGCAGGAAATTTGGCTACATGTCATTTGAATTCAAGCTTGCAGCATGTGTTTTGCTGAATGAGCACCATGGAGAGGAATTGGTCTTCATAGTTGAGCACAGTACTCTTTTTAGCTACACTGAAATCCTGAGTGTTGATTATTGTAATGAAAAGGTGGGTGACCTGTCAGTTTGTTTGTTTATTTAAGTAAAGTTTATACCCAGATGTCTTTAAGGAGGAACAAAACCAAAATGCAAATACCACTCCACCACTCTTAAAGCCTGTACTTCACTGAGGTTCTCTTACGTCATTCCAGTGGAAAGAATGAAGTTGACCAACTTTAGAGTCTCTGCCTGTGAGATGACCCACACTGTGCTGCAATGCTCAATGTTACTGTTCCACCGTAGGGTTTCCAGGTATTTCGTCAGTGAGAATCCCTGGAATGCATTCTCATCAATAAGAGTCCTCTCTTTGTGGATGTTCATTGTAATGAGCAACTTTTACCTTCAGATACTGTATTCATCTTATGCCCCTGAATACTTTTGATTGCTCCCTTATGGATGTTCTGGGCTTCTTGATTAAGGGACAAATGTGATACTTCAGTGAGGTACACAAACTCATGGGGGAATTTCTCATCCAGAGTGATAGGTCATTTGAAACTAGCTATGTCCCTCTTTAGAGTCTCCATACCAGGCATCCAATTTTTGCTTTTTTTCCTTCTTTCTGTGCCTACATATAACTGTTGGGAGCATCTCTCTTGCCTCAAGTAGTCCTTTGATCTTTCTCTGTTGATATGGGGCATTCCCAGCTCTGCGCACTAAGCTGAGTCAGTTTTTCTGACTATATATGTTGATTCAAAACTATTCCAGGGCCATTTGCTGTTGAAGGGTTCTTGATTGCCCTGTTATACGTTTTCAGGGTGCAGATTATGTCTCTCTAAGGCAGTCTAAGACTGCTCCATCCTTCCCCAATCAATTTATTTTTTTATAGATTTTTTAAAAATTACTATTTTGTGTATGCATGTATATGTTGGTTCTATTGCTTGTGCAGCTATATGATAAGTTGTAACAGCTCTGCCTTTTCAATATCGGTGATTTCAGATTTGCTTTAGGTGACCATGAAAGCATACCCATATACAGCCTTTCTACTAGATGTTTATTCCCTTTACTACATGGGAATCATTACAGTCAGAGATCACTGACTGCAGTGCAGCAGAAAGCAAACCAAGATCAAGCTCTGAAAGAGGATGATGGTTAGACATGCTGACAGCCTGTCAGCTCCTTCTGTATGTGACTATTACAAACAGTGGTGAAAAATCAGTTTCTTAAAGCTTATTTACTTAAAGCCAAAAATATCAAATGGTCTTAAGAGGGTTTTTTTTTTTTTAGATTCTCTGTTTGAACAATGTCTCTTTCTTTATGCAATTTCCGGGTATTCGGGAATCAGAAGAAATAGCTTCTGTCTTTAAGCTTTCATAGTCTGTAATTCTTTTCTTGATACGTCTTGTGTTTTATTTTCAAGTTGAAAACCGAATTATTTTTACTGAAGAAAAGCCCAGTAATACAGCATTAAGCCGTTAGAGGGCTCTGTTGTTCTAAAAATCTCTCCCTGTCTCAATTTTGTGCTTTAGCCAGTAATTACCAGGCAAATATGTCCGCGGATGTCCTCGAATCCTGTTCATATTGGAATTCACATCCATACTAGAACAACTCCCAGAGAGACTTAGAGGGTTTTATTATAACTGCAGTGCTAAAAGACACTATTTAGACTTCTTACAGTGTTGAAATGAGATTGGATCAAGCCGATTCATTGATTTCTATTAAACTTGATAGAGGACAGTCCACTGTTACTTTAAAAGATTTTTCTTCACAGTTAAAAGTGATGAAGTTCCTAAGCTAAATGCCAAATCCTAACATAACCACCATGAACTTCGTGAAGTTCAGATTGAGATCAGAACATCATGTCTCAGGCCTATTTCTAGTTAAAAAGTGATTGGTTTAGCTTGAGCTTCTGGCAGTGATATAGTGCTTGTATGAAACCATCAATTTCTTTGACTCTCCATGTAGTGTGAATTTCTTAAACTTCCTATCTGGAGCAAAAGTGAAAAATAGATTGTACAGAATCAATTTGTTCAACCTGCAACTTGCTGAAATTCCTATTTCTATTTCAAAATCATTCGTGCTTAAATAAAAACATGCCATCTGATCCTTCATGACAGCTCAAACATTGGCTTTAAATGTCAGTTAGCATGGGCACCACCACAGCAAACCTCCCTTTTGTGACCATCAGAAGGGTTCTGACAGATGTTTGCCTGGTCTGCTAGAATATATCCCCTTTGTTAGGGTGTGTTTAAGATTCACTGGTGTCTGAAGTCAGGGAGTGCCTTGGAGTCACAGTGTTTGCACTAGAATTTAAATTTAATAAAGAGTATTCAGGATCCTTTTTGTTACTGCATTGGGTGGTTCTGAAATAGATGTATTTACCTGGGATATTTGAGGAAGCTTCACTAAATACAAAGACTGGGGAATTGTATGTATGGCTGTCTGCCATAATTATTTGTGACTTTTTTCCTTCAGGCATGATTCCAAGTTAAAGCTTGAATAGCGATGAGTGTTCTCTCTGTTATGTACAAGCAATAGTATCCATTTCTTATCGAAAACTTGTTTCATTTTTGCTTAATGCTTTTATTGTTTTTGGAGGGTTTTTTGTTTTGTCAAAGATTGAAATTATTTTCTCTGAGGCAGATGAAAATGTTTATTCATATTGAGTGAGAGAGTGCCTGTTAATTTTCATTTCTTATCTACTGCTAATGGTGCATTTAAAGCAAAATTGGACAACATCAAAAGGTGCATTACAGGAAATTATATTAAACGGGTAGAAGATGGCAAAGGGTATGATAATAGAGAGAACTGATAAGGGAATAGATGAAAGGACAAGTCAAAGATGATGCTTGAGACTGGTGTTCTGTAAGAGAGGAAATGATATGGATGTCAGTAGAAGGAAGGGGAAGGGGTGTGTGCATGCGTGTCTGTGCAGAAATGCGTTCTTATCTCTGTCAAGAAACAGGCTTAAAGGGAAGTGCTTTGAGCAACCTGATCTAGTGAAAGATGTCCCTGTCCATACAGGGGGGGTGGACTAGATGATCCCTGAAGGTTCCTTCCAACCCAAACCATGCTATGATTCTGTGAAATACAGTGCCAGAGATTGTCATTTGGATTCAGGGGCAGACTTAGAAGTCAGTGGCTTTTTGGTGTATCACGATGGGAATTTATAATGATCTTCTGCAAGTTGATTGTTCATTGGGAAATGTTCTTTTTTTTCCAGGTGTCCTGGATTTGCATAGGATAGAATTAATTGTTCTCAGGGAACTGGGAGGGGGGCAGCCGGGGACTGGGCAGATGTTCCATACCACGTGACATCATCCTCAGTATTTAAACAGGGAAGTTCCAGGAGGAGGGGCTGCTGGGTGCCGTAGTTCACAAGCCGGTCCCATAGTAGACTGTTTTTCGTTCACCTTTTTCTTTTATGTTGTATACTCTTTCATTAGTACTGTTGTTGTTGTTTGATGTTGTTTCTCCCTTACTATTCCAGTAAACTGCTTGTTTCTCAACTCCTGAGCCCCGTTTGTTTATATTTTCACCTCCCCATACCACCAGAGGGTGGGGGGTGGGGCGTGGGACTTGCAGGGACCCTTCCTGGTTAAACCACGTCAGTCTTTTGGTGCCCAACATGGGGCTCGAACCCATTACCCTGAGATTAAGAGTCTCATGCTCTCCAAAAGACTGACTGAACATGATGGGTGAGAAAGAGAAACCCTTAAAATTAAGTAAAGGATCTATTAAGTACAATAGAAGGTGTCTAATAATGGAAGGTGAACAGAGAAGAGTAGTTACATGAAGTCCTGAAGATGAGTAGTAATGATTGTTTGTCATGCTAAAGAGAGCATGAGAAAGCCTTTTTAGTGTATTTAGATTCTTCATTGTATCATCGTGATAATATTTGTGAATATGACATGAGTCCAAGGTGATGGCAACAGCAATATGAAAGAAGAGTTGAGGAGAGGAGTTGAATACAAGGTGCGCAGAAAGCAAAATAGTTGCTTAAAGATTTTGAGATCTAATGAGGAACCCTGAGCAAAGTGAAAGTTTTGAAGAGGAAGCTAGGGAAAAAGGTAGGGGATTAAAGGCAACAAAACAGAGGAGGAATGGGAAGACCTTTCAGATAGTTGATAGGTGGTTAGAGAGAGGAGAGATAAATACCTGATACTTGCTGGGGTGGGGCAGTGGAAGGTGGAATCATTGAGAATGAAGGAAAAAAAGAGACAGTGTTGTTTGTGGTGTTGTGTTCCCCCTGTCCTCCATCCTTGTCACCACTGCCCCAAGAACACGAGTACTTTTGAAGATTTTGTGGTGATAGACTGTTTTTTGTAGTAACTGGAAAGCTTTCTAAAGAATTAGAGTTCTCTACTTGATTGCTGGCATGGACTGTGATCAAACATGTTTACAAACATATGAATGAGCCTGGCCCGAATGCCTTAAATAGGTGAAGGTGACAGAAAACGTTTTTGTTTTAAGATCAAATATACTGATGCATTGGTAACTTGAAGTGGAAGCAAATGATCCAGCCTCTTTTAAATACAGTCGTTTGCATCTAGCTGTAGCTGGGATGATAGATTAAGGTCATATTCCTAGTTTTCCAGCAGTTCCTTGGCAAGAAATTAATTCCAATCTGCCACACTCAAACCATGACAAAGATCAATTGCTGTGCATGACATCAGAAACAAATAAACAGCAAATAACTTGAATTCTGTAAGAAAGCTTAGAAACTTCCTTTTTTGCTTGTCGTGCAATACAAAATGAATGATTACAGGAAATTATGTTGAGTGGGGGAAAAGGTTTATTGTTGTTCTGCCCATTACTTTTTCAGTTTTAAGCTAATTGTATGCCTACTCCAAAAAAAGATTACTAAATGGATTTAAAATAATATGCTACTAAAGTAAGGTGGTTGAGTCAGACAAGAAAAATGTGTCAGTGACCACCTTTACAGTGAAGATCTACACTTTACATTCAAAAATAACTTTGTGGGATGGTGTTCGAGGTTGTTGATGATATTAAAGAACATGGAGAAAGGCATGAACAGGAATTCTATCAAAGAAAAATAAAAAAGATAATGTTAAGCTCTTCTATGTGCAGGAAAGTTTGGCTCTGTGAGGATTTTATTTTTCTTGTGCATTTGTTTTTATGATATTAAGAGGACATTGAGATGTAGGTACACCTAAAGCAATCATGAAACATCGTAGAAAGCCTAATGCTTCCACAGTCATCGAAAGCTTTGTGATTAATTTGATTTGGAGTGGAGGGTAGGGAAGGAGTAAGGGAAATAACAAAGTTATCAGCTTGTCGGCATTGCTCAGTCAAGCTTACTGGATGCCTAATACATATATAGCCAGCTATCTTGATCATGTAAAAATTAACAGTGAAGAAAAGTAGGATTTGTTGAATATTATGAAGAAAAAAGATTTTACAGAGTGGCACAGCACATATGTTAACAGTTGAAGAAGGTTTTAGATCTACTTGTCATAGGGTTATAGCACTGTTAATGCCGTACTGAGGAAATCTTCTTTCCTTTAAGAGTACCAGAATTACCCAAGGGCATTATCCATCACCATCCATGTTACTTCCATTTAAGAACTACTAGCTTGACTTCAAATCCCATAATGAAATAATCTATTGCATCAAAAGTCCTAAATATAGGAAGCAGGGCATCATTATGTGTATTTTCACATATAATGGTAGACTAGGGCTGCATTTATTTATTTATTTTAAATCACGTGAACAAGTTATTTCTGCATTCAGTGAACCTGAAAGACTGTATAATCAGCATGTGTGTGTATTTATACACTTAAATAATGGAGTGTTTTCTTCTTGTGTGTGCAACAAGAAGGTTTGAGATGACAATGAAACTAAAAAAAAAAAGAACAATTAGGTCTCTCTTCTTTTAGTAGTTCATCTGTACTGTGGAATTAAATGCAGCCAGAACATTACTTTGCACCTAGTTTTTTGCTGTTTAATTGTAAACATATCAGTCTGATGTCATAGGAGACACGCTGAAAAAACACTCAGCAGCTTTGGTTCGCTTTTTCTCCTTATAAATGGAGGGCAATGTAAAACACGTTTTTCCTTTCCATCTGTTGTTCTATGCATTTGCTGTGTTTGGGACAGAAGTAACTTTAAACATACCAGTAGCAACACTGATTACGTTTTTTTTCCCTCAGCCTTCATTCTTTACTTCAGATATTAAACTAATTAGTATTGCTGAAATACTAATATATATGTAAAGTTACAAAGCCATTACAACAGTGAAGAGCAGAGCATTTCTGAGGCAGTGTAGACAGCATATCCACATTCATTCCACAACTTAAAGGTAGGTACAAACATATGTTTTCATACTGTATGTGAATTCAGTTTCCTAATTATTTTAAAATACCATAACATACCATTGCCAATTTTTAATTATTTAGCATATATCTTCTGTTATCGACTCACCTTTTTTTGTTGTTGTTTTTTGTACATTACACATATATCCATACATCTTGTCTCTTTATCATCCTTGTGTAAAAGCAAAACATTAACAGAGAGGCTAGACTATTCTTTTGTTCAGTCTGAAATGGAAAGGATTTCCCTAATCTATGTTGAGAATGATCAGATGAGTTCTGGCAGTCACATTATGGTGATTAAAATGTTTCTCCTTGGCTACAATACTAAATAAAATTGATTAGCCTGCACCAGCAGGGGACCAAAGAGAATGCTGTGAGTGTTCCTTATAACTGACACTAATGTTTAGAACCCCAAGCACTTAAAAGCAGGTGATTGAACATAATACATTTAGCTTGCAGTAGCTGAACAAGCAGGAAAAGCACAGTGTTTATAAAGAAAACTTCTGGCATTCCTGGACTTCTGTTGTTATGATGATATTCAAGATTGGGTGGTCTCACTTCAGTCTATGTTGGAGTTCATCAGAGTAAGGAATGTTGGAATTTCTTTAAGATGCCCAGAATTTGTAGTTATTCTCCTCCTTTTTTTTTGTTTTGTTTTTCTTTTATATACTTTCATCCCCCCACCTTTTTTTATTACAAATAATTAAACAAACAGTGGACACTTGCCCCAAAACTGTTGTCCTCTGCAGTGTGCACTGGAAATGAGAGCGGTATCTTTGCTGGCAGTGGAGAGGGAGCAGGTCAGAGTTGCTGTTGGACTACTAAACTAATTAGGCCATTTGAGTTTTTTTTTGAGTTATGCAAAGTGGATGGTTTAAAATAAACATTATAAAAATGATCTTTAAAATACCAAGAACTTTAATATTATTGTAGCTTAAGTGACATCTTAATCTTTTGGACTTTAAGTAAATTATTTTTCATTTATGCTGGTTTCTTTGTTTTTTGGAGCAGTATGGCATTGTTCAGACAATAAGCATTATTGTCTTTACTCCCCTGTCTTAAATCTACAAACTTTATTCTAAATAATTGCACCTTCCTTACAGCAAAAGGAAGGGAATTTATGATTTACAGCATAGTAAGAATGTGGGGAATACCCCAGTGTGCTTTCTCAGCAATAATTTCTGTCCTTGGTTGATAAATTGCTAGGCCAAGAAATTTGAACTTAATCAACTCAAACTGAATTATTGCCTTATGAAACACTTCAATGCCATTGTTATTAAATGAAATTCTCCCTCTTAAATATTGTGCATGCAAAATAGTATCTTGTAAGAGATGGCATATTTTAAATCTCATTAATTAAAAATCATAATCTTACAGACATTTCCAGAAAACTTCACTCAGCATTTTTCCGTGATTTCCATCTCCACATGTAGGTCAGACTCTTGCACACCACCACCCCCCACCCCCCCTGGCCTTAGATTCACTAGGATGATTGATTGATATCTAACACTTGTAAAGAGATGTTTGAAGAATGTTACATGAACTGAGTTGTAGCAAAAATCAAGCTTTCTTACCTTCACTTAAGGTGGAAGGTTGCCAAAATGATTGACAGTGGGCTGCTGGAGAACTATGTGAACAGGCTTGGACAGTGGTTGAGAAGGAAAATGTATTCAGCGTAATAACAGAGAACATGGAAAGCACTGACTCAGGAAATAAAAGGTGGAAATAATCTTGTTTGTATTTGAAGTAATACCTAGCAATGTTAGTATGTTTTGAGCATTTCAAACAACTTTTGTTTGGGGCTTTTCTTTTTTTTTTGCCCTTTGGGGACCTTTATGTTGTACTTCTACAGCATTTCCAAGAAAAGTTGCTTTGGAAAAAAAATGTTGAGCCAAAGAATGCGATGGCTGATGAGTGTCAGTGTTTACTTATGAAGATAAACACTGTATTTATTGACTTTGACAATCCTTTTGGCAATTGTGATATCTAGTATTTAATTGAATATTATGAGTATTACTGCTCCTGTCCATTTTTTCATTTAAGGTGAGATAGGCTATTTGAAAAAAAAAAAACAAAAACCAAAAAACAACAACAACAACAAAAAACTGCTGTCAATTGGATGTGACTCCATTTTGATTATGGCAAAATTATTGTCTCTGTCTTATACTGTCCAATGTTTTCAAATTGTACAGGTTTCTGTACTCTACATTGAGGCAAGGGAGTCTGTATCCGCTATGCTGTATTTGTCCACATTTATACATGTCTGCAGTCTAAGTCCAGTGTGCGGAGCTGTGTTGGAGATATGTGGGCGAGGTTTGAAAAAGGTCTTAAAACAAAGTGGCTGCATTAGTATAATTAATATGACTTTGGTATACTGCTTCCTTTTCCAGAATCAGCCTGCCTGGCACTTGTTTGAGAGGCTCTGCAGGATGTTGTGTGATGATGAGATGCGTGATGTGTTTTCCAGCTGAGGGCTGTAATTCCTTGCCATGGGGTCATAAAGAGGTTCAAAGGCAGATAAAATGACAGCAGTCAGCAACAGCAGCTCAGTTCCTGCAACACAGGAGTAATTGCAGCCCATTATTACAATTGACTCTCGCTTCTCTCCCCTGAAGGAACTGAGCAGCTGACAATTTACTGGGCTGCAAGAAAACTGATGAGCCAGGAGATGGGGGTCATAACGAAAGTTGAAAAACTGATCAAGGCAAAATTCATTAGTCCTGAGTAGCCATAAGAGAAGAAAAGGAGACAATGCTGACTGGTCATAACGGATGCCTGAGTAGGAGATGGATTCTGACTTCCAGGTTGCTTTGTTTCACCTTGCACTTCTTTTTTCACAAAGAGAAGCATGAGGGGTTCTGGCATCTTTTGTCTTATTTTGTTTAAAACAAACCAACCACATAGCAGAGGTACCTGCCATTTTTATGTGACTTATCTAGAAATAGCTTATTTCACCCTGAATAAATACATCAACTGTTTCTCTGTATTTTCAGTGTGATCTTAGGTGCTTGGACTTAGGGTAAATGTGTACAATTAGCAGTTTAGATATGAAACTTGTGTATCTTTATTGATATTCTCAACAATAAATGCTAATGTGGAAATTAAAGGGTTACATCCACACAAAGCTCTGTTTCAGAGACTGTATTTCTTCATCCTCTCATTGATGAGGTATGGAGTATCAGAAACATATCTCTTAATATATGCAGATGGAGCTGTACTGGAATTTTGCAGGAGAAGAAAAAATAAAGGTTAATAGAGTGCACTGTAGGTACAAAATGAGAAGATGTTATCACAGTTCTGCATGATTCTCTAGTTCTGGCTGTTCGGGTCTTCTAATTGTGCTGGTCTTTCATCCACAGACCTAAATTTCATTCTCCGACGCTGCATGCAGATGCATTTTAAAATTAACCTTAAGAGGCCTGTGCAGATTTTTTTCTAGCTGGTTGCCCTTCTAAATGGAAGAGTTAAAAGATGCATTTTCAGTATATACAGGGCAGTTTAAGGAAAGCTGTTGCTTGTAGGATCTAAACACAGATATGTGGGGTAAATCTCCAGCTCTGTGACTGTCAGTTGGAGCTTTGCCTTAAATGTCAGCATTGCCAGTTTTTAATTTACTACAGTATTGTTTCATTCCTGAATTCTTGTTTGTCCTAGTTTCTTAAAAGGTACGGTCTTGCCAGGAAAATATACCTTCTTCTAACTTCAGTGTGATTGCAGGTTGCAGCTGCCCATTCTTGCTAACATGGGAGGATTTTTTGGGAAGATATTCTATTCTCAAAAGTCACTGTAGCATGTTACAAGCCTCCTCACCCACAATTGATACAAAGTGCTACTATTTGCTTTCTGAATATACTGAAATGGAGCGATTTTGTAATTTCAATTCTAGTTCTGTTTTACTGTTTGTGAGGTTCTTTTACAGCGTTATCTTGATCAAGGCTTTGCAATTTTGATGTGACTTTTGTGTGATGAGTTGCACCTTGGTACGTTCAGTTATGAGCCAGAACAGCTTTTTCATAGCTGCGCTTCACCATGACATGAAATGGGTTCAGTTTGCTGGTGTCTAGGTCAGGATGTCACTTTAGAGCAGGCTGTAAATCAGTGCTTCACTTTTTTGCCTCTTCCTGAACAAATTGCTGCTGTAGGTACTGTTCTTGATTCAAATTCTCTGATTTGTAAGGCATCTTAACTTATCTGAATGTAGTAATATGTGTATGATTCAAAATAATTTTTATTTTTTATTATTGCATGATTTTGAAAGCTATTCTAATAGAATGTTGAGAAAACAAATTTGTAAACTTGCAAAATATGAAAGTAAAGCTTCTATTTGCTAAATCACTCAGTTTATTAATGGTTTTAGAATAACAGTTTCAGTAGTGATCAAGGAATGTTGCTGCCCTCCCCTCACCCCCCCACCTCAAGAATGTGCTATGAAACTGGCTTAACATTGCTATTGGCAAGTTTTGCTTTTTCAGGCTCTCATTAAATTCAGATAAGCAAGATTTATTTCTTCCTTGTGTAAGGAGGTGGATGGGAATGAGAGACCTGAGAAGTGAAAAGAATGCAGGAGACAGGTGGAATCATTACACAATAAGGGAGCCTTGTGTCTGTGGCTTATTGTGGGTCCTACAAGACCTTCCTGTATTGTTTGTTGTGTACCAACGGGAAGCTCAGTGAAACAAACAGAAGATAAATGTAGAAATGGTAAATGAAGATAATTTGTTAAAGGTCATGTAATTTTTTTAGTGTTCTTTCTACCAGCTAGCTCTCTAATTAGTAATATAGAGTATGATGTGAAGGCTATTCGGGAGGAGTGTGTTGTGGGTTTTTTAAGATTGGGAGTTTTTTAGTTGATGTTGTTGTCTTTTAACTTTTAATTCGTCATGGTGTTTTCTTTAGAATATGGTTGCTCTGTATTTGTACAAACAGTTTATATTTTTTGTGTTGGATGTTAGCTTCTCATTAGCAGAAAATAATTTCATAGCAAGCTTGAATTTACTTTATTTTTACATGAGGTGGTTCTAGCTCATAACTCTAGAGTTTTGGAAGGCTGATATTCATAAAAATTTAGACTGTTATGTTAATTAAGACAAAGACATTTTGGTTCAGTAAGGCTATACTAATTCTAGACTCAATCCTGAAACATGTGTATAGTGCAGATATTTTAGAGCTAGACCCTTTTTTCTTTCTGGCAGTCAAAAATATTTGAACAGCTTCTCAGTAATTGTTCGTGATTATTATTTATTTAAATTGTGAATGCCTTGTGTTAAGTTGTGTAGCTGTGATGGTTGCCCTTAGCTTTAATCATTGTAAAAACTAAAATAATTAAAAAAAATCACCAAAACCAAATGGCAATGGCTTTTCTATAAACTCATAATAAAACTTATTTATGATGGATTTACTAAGAGTTCAGTAAACTCGATAAGCATTTAATACTCGAGCTATTTAAGCAGTGAAAAATAGATTGCATATTTGTAAACTGCATTGATTTGTGACAGTTTTTTACCTATTTACTTTTGTAGTGTTTTCTTAATGTGGAATCATTACCTTCATGACAAAAAGCCTAGGCAAATATGAAAGTGAATAGCTGCTAAAGCAGTAGCTGTATGTGTGTCTGTTAGTGATTTTGCTTTATGAAAAAATAAAAATACTTTCTGTGCATGCATCAGCTATTTTGATTTTTTTGTCTATAAAGACAAATTATTATATGTGAATCTAAAGCCAGCAGAATATTTTTTTTTCTTTAAAGCTAAAACCAACCAAACAAACCCACTCTATTTTTGATTGAACTAAATGTAAGGAGGATGTCTTCCCAGGAGAGAAAATGCTGAAATGATTGACTAGGTTAGGAAAGATTCCTGTTTATCAAAATCCACTGTGCAGCACTGCTGTTGTCATGGTATCAGCCCTCTCTTGGTCCAGGCACACAGGGGGGTTGGAACTGGGTGATCTTTAAGGTCCCTTCCAACCCTAACTATTCTATGATTCTATGAAAATTATTGGTGCTACTGTCCCTTCACTGTTTTAGAATAAATATTACAGAAGTGGGAAGAATTCATGAACCATAGTTTGGTCTCATTTGGTTTCCGATTTTAGATATTAGTGGGAAGTTGCTGCTTTATACTGGCTTCTAGAAATGTCTGTAGCTCCATGGACTCCAAGGCACTTTATTCAAAGTTACTGTGCAACCATACACACACTCAAAATATAGTTCTTCTACTACATAGGTATTTTTTTTTTTCCTAAGAAGATTTATTTTGCTATTTTGGTTCAGATATTTCAGAAGTTTCTGAATTTCAAATTTTAAGCAAATCTGAAATTTGGTGTCGTTTAATGTCTCCTTTCTACTAGAGTGAATATTTCTTAAACAGATGAGAATTTATGCCATCTGACCAAAAGCTTTTGTGTGGGTCTGTACTGTCATCTGTACATCATCAAAAAACTTTTTTTTTTTTTCTCCCCTCTTAAATTAAAGATCATAATGTCACTTGTCAAAGTGCAAATTTTCTCTTCAAAGCTCTTTGAGCAGCATGTGTCTAAACTCTCCATAGCTGGAAACAATACTGTTTAGTGCAGAACTTTCTGTATTTCATTAAAATACTCCCAGTAAGCTTTTGTGTGTGTGTGTTTTGTTGCAATTTGCATCATTTCAGAAGGGCCATTCAGTTTGATAGGATCAAAAATCTAAACTATTACTTTTATTAACATCAGGAGGGGGAGGGAAATCCCATAGTGATCCTCTTATGATAAGAGGGATATGTTTGATATTTAGGGTACTCAGAAAGCCAGAGATGCTTTTTATTTTTTTTTACGTTGTGAAAATGCCCATCATATTTAATCGTAATTGAATGACACTTTAAAAAGTGTTAAAATATTTACTTTTTTAAAAAAATTAATTCTTCTTTGTAAATATTTTGAATTTTGCAGGTTACTTGAAGATCAGATTCATGAGTAAAAAAAAGCTTTGGAAAACTTTCTCAATGAGAAAATGTTACTTTTGCTAATACTTATTAAAGGAAAAATTAGGAATTATTTTTACTTGTAAAGTATGATGTAATAAATTTTATTTTACTAAAGCTGGAGATAGTAAACAAAAGATTTTTATATATATATATATATAAACAGTGAGGACTAATTTTTTTAGCATGTTACTGTTTGCAGTAAATAAATAAAAACATTGTGCTTGATCATTTATACTTTTTACTGGTCAGTGTCATATTTGCTTATCTCCACAGGTAAATTTGTAAGAAAGCACGAACTCCGTTATTTGGAGATTTTTGTGGTTCATTAGGGGATCTTTGCCAGTGTGGGTATTGTACCAGGTTTTTCTATTGTACAGTAGCAACTGTACGTAAAAGGTCTATAAGGATGTTCATCATTTTTGCATGACCACTGTTCAAGATTTTAAAATATAAAATATGTTCACAATCTGTCCTTCCTCAAGGAGTTCAAACACTTTGTTAGCAGTTTGTCTGGACTTTGCCTACCTAACAAGATCTTCAATGAGTATGTAGAAGCTTCAACAAGAAAATTATACAGATGTGAATTCAAAAAAACATAACTGTCCATGGTACTTTTAAAATACACGAGTCCTTGTGGTCTCCAGAGAACAGTTTTGATAAATCTTCCAAGAAAGTTTCCAATTGTGGAGCACTTCCAGAGAAGAGTCCAGATGGCTACTTAAAATGTTAATAGTAACAGCTATGTTTAAAAAGTCTTTGTGTCAACAAGAGGTGCTTTGAGTGCTCATTACAGGAGAAGTGTTTAAAACTATGTGTAATTTTGAGATGGTGGCTATAGGCGTACCTATTTCAGCTAAATGAAAAGAAATAGAAAATCATAGGCAGGTGAAAAGGTGGAAGGAGTCAAACAAGAAAAGTGTGGAAAATTGAGGATTTTCCAGGTGATAATAGGTTTTGCATATATTAAACTGGCATCCCTTTGGCATAAAAAATGTGTGAAGTGAGCAGCAAGAAATCAGCTCTGAAATTGAATGAATTTCCATGTGATAGGACTTGTGTATCTTAAGGAACATGATTGTCTCTTTTAATATGAGGCAGTGATATAAATGACCATTGGAATAAGAATAAAGGTGAAAGCCTTGAATATAGGTTGTACTTGCTCATGACAGACTTTGAATTTTGCTTCCATGTTTATTTAGCTGCTCTATCTTCATGTCATCATCATGTGATGTTTCATAAAGCAGCAAAAGTAAAGACCATAGCCCAGGCAGGCTGTGGTTGATTCAGCCTCTCTAGCTAATACGAAGCTGACTTCTGAATGAGCTCCATGCTGCAGAAGAGCTTTTCTGGAAGGGAGTTACTGTAATTGTTCAAATTTGAAATTTGTCTGCACTTGTCTTTCACGTGGTCGGGTAAGGTTGGCAACAAAGAGAGCAGTTTTGCCTCTTTTGCTCAATATCTGCCAGGGTATTTGGGAAGATGGCAAGGCAGGTTTTGTATGTAGTGTTACCAGCTTCCTTTTGATAGTTTGGTTCTTTGTCTTGTGTGCCTCGGATCTGAAACTGTTGCTTTCCTAGTATATTGAGTTGAGAAGAAAAAGAAAGCATGGGCATGCAGAATGGAGTGTGGTCTGAATCATACTTTCTGTAGCTTAGCTGAACTCTAAATTGTAGAGGATTTAAAGCATTCAGTCCTTCCAGTAATTTTCTAAAGCAGCAACGCAAATAACTATGGTACCTTTAAGTCATGCAGTCTACAGTAATAATTTTAAATTACTTTGTGTTAAAATGTACAATTTAATGTAGAATTCAACTCCTCACATTGATTCAACATCTCATTCAAAAGAAATAATTAAAAGGTTATTGAACCATCACTAAATGACACACACACAAATTATTTGTAATGAGAAAACATGGTTGTAGCATGAATTTCGCCCAACTGCCCCTTCCCTGAAAGCGTGTTTCTGCACAAGTAAGAAACTTGTGAATATTTGTAATTATAACTTTTCCTCTCCTCTCTGCTGACATTTTCCTGCTCTGTTTCTGATGACGAAGAAATTGAAGCTTTTCATGTATATATGTATGTATTTGATTGTAGCTGTTGTCTTTGAACATCTCTTTCCAGATTGCATCATCTTGTCTTAATTCACTGTGACCATACACTAAAGCCTTTCCTTCTAGGACTGGAGAGGAGGGGAGTGGGGAAACTTTGAGTCCATGTCCTCTACTCTGACTTAAATCCTTACATCTGGTTAAGACTAGAGATATTCAGTGGCTGCTATTCTGTTGAATTTGATTGAAGCCAAGCATCTATCTAGAGTAAAAACCTGCTTGGGGTTAGGTAGGGACATAGATGTTCCTGTGATTATGTAAGCTTAATTTTTTGGGATAATTTAGCTAAAAACCTGTGAAAATTCAAAGATCTGTGTGAAATAACATTACCAAGTTTACAGATTTGTGCATCCATTCTGAACATGGGAAAACTGGACTTACTTCTAAACCTTTAACTTCATCCAACTAAATATATAAAATTTAATTTTGTGTGGTAGGTACTATAATATGCCATTTTCTTCCACAGGATCACTACCTCATTCATTGCATTGTTTACTTAGTAACTGTTTTAATTTCTTTTCATGGAGTAATGTGTGCTTTTTTTATTGCACACTGTTGAAAAGTGCCTTACAGAAAGAATCCTTCACCAGTTAAGAAATGTTCTGTGAGGAAATGATCAATAATTGCTGTGTTTGGCTATTTGAGGAACAATTATCAACTTATTTTTCATCAGTTCCTGCTAGGTAGAGGAACATGATTGCCTCCTCCATATGACAACATAATTCCAAGAAATAGAATGAATTATTACAATATCTATATATTTTGCATTCTCTTTTTTTTCTCTGTCTTTTAGGAGGGGTTGGGAAGGAATGTTTTTTATGAAAGTCTATACCTGCTCAAAATAGTGCTTTCACAGGTCTTGGCTGAAGTTCTAGTTGCTCAGCAGCTCTGCAAATCAAAACCCTAAAGCATAAAGTCAGGTACTAGGAAATGAAAAATGTACAGTGAAATGACTGTATGCTAAGGCTTTTGATTTACACAGAATGGAAAATACAAAAAGCAAAGATAGGAGCTAAGTGTCCAGGGTAGTATTCAGTCACCTTAGTTATGTGATCATCCTTTTTTTGTACTTTGCAGCCTCTACAGGAAGGGGGCTTTCATCTTCATGTGTGCTATATCCATCCCATACAACAAGCAAAGCATGGGACTGATGGTGCATAATCAAATGATTTAAAATTGTATTGATACTGCAACACACACACACATAGCTGCTGAAGTGAGGATTCTGAATTACTTCTGTAGTAAGTGAATAGAGAGATTTGTAACTTATATGAAAAGTGACATCTAAGGTTGTAACTACCTTACAGTGTTGGTTGGGAATGCATTTTTGAAACAAATCTCTTAGTTGCCCCCACTTCTTATTTGTTGGCTTTCATCATAGAGCCATCTCAAAGTATGTGTACTAGATTTCTTTATTATGTAATGGTGTGGAGTGTTGTGGATTGGATGTCCTCCAGTAGCATATCCAACACACTCCACTGCAAACAAGCCTATGGCATGACACTGACTAGAGCTAATCGAAGTGTCCCTTCTTGCCTTTTGCTCTCTTCTTTCTTTTTAACCTCCAGAATTAAGGATGTCAGGTTGTCACTGCAACATGTTTTGCAATAATAGCTCAAATTTTGCTTAGCTAAGTAAAGAACCTAAAATTGATGATCTGACTACCTCACATATCATAACAGATGAGCACAGAGCAACAGAGTTAACATGCACAGACAACTTATTCTAGCATCTCCTTGCTCATCAGGGCTTGAGTTGGCAAACTTCATGTTCTTTTAACGTCATTTTTTTGGTGTGTGTAATTATATACTATATGCTTCACTGCAGTTCCATTTTGAGACCTCATTAGAAAGACTAAGAGAGAGTACATATTTCTTTTCTCATGGAGGTTTTTATTCCAATCTATGATATGTAAGTATTGCCTAAAATCTATATTAAAAGATTTTAGGCTGTGATGAGGGACATAAATCTCTAAAGATTTGAAAAGCCTGAAGAAAAGTAACGGAGAAGGTTAAACCTAAGTATACTTTGAAAGGAGAGGAAATCAATATAAACTTGTGGAGAATAATATAATCAAAGAAATAACTACGTGACTAGTCACCGTTTCTCAAACTGTAATACATAAATAGATCTTAATTTTCATTAACATGTAAACAATTTTTTCTCACCTTTCTGTTGCAGAAATTAGCCTTCCTTACTAGCTGGAAAGGCTGAAATATATAACTCTAATTAAGGAGGAGAGGAAAGAAACTATGATTGCTTTATCTGAAGGATTCTAGTTAATCTCTCTGGAATTATTTGATTGTTTGAAGGGAATCAAATGCCATGGGGCTAGGATGAAAGACAAGAGGAAAAGTCTAAAACATGTTAAACTGTTAAGGGAATTCCCAGATCTTTCAGAAATAAGTTTTAGTCACAAACTTCATGGTAGCTTTCCCAAGTAAACCTAAAGAGCTATTGCAAATAGCAAAGTTAAATTCAAGGGTCATATTTTGTAACTCTGTTCAGATACTGTGATTAAAAGTCAAGCACATTCTGTGTATGGCCAGTCGAACAAAAGCAGTGTCAGAAACATGGATGGGCCTTTTGTAGATAGTGGCAGGAAGGTAAGAAAGATGAATGTTAAAAAAACCCCCAAAACCAAACTCAAACACGTGCTTATATAAAGGCACACATACATATGCTTATGTGTGCATATATATATGTTTATGTGTAGTATATTTTTCTTGTTGTATTATCTGGTACCTCCATTATTGGAGCATTATTATATGTGTGTGTGCACACATCCTTAAATATTGCATGACTTTCAGGATCTGACAGCCAAAGATAAAAAATGCAAAGGGACCATGATCTCTTAATTGACAGGAGGGAAACTGATGTGCAGTAAGAATACTCAGTTGATATAGCAATTTCCAAAAGTGCTGTGCTCCCAGCATACACCAGTACTATTTCTGTAGTTCAGAGTCTTGTGCTTTTGTATTTCAAAATATACTACAAATAAATATTTACACATGTATGTATATGAATGTGTGTCTGTATGTAGAAATACATTCTCTTGAAATCATGGCAGCAATTTTTGTTTTTCTCTGCTTTTGCTGTTATCCCCTTAGTCCTCCAGCAAAAACTGAGGTAAAAATATGGAGTGATATTTCTAATGTGACAATAATAGAGTTAGTTAACCTTAAAAATAAAACTTGGTGTTTATTTCCACGAATTTTTATATGAGCGGTAAGGGTAAACTTATAATTGTGCTTGGGTTTTTCAGTTGTTTTTTTTCTGAGATGTTTTCCTGAGGCAAGTTTTTTGTTTTTTTAATTAACTTTATATACTGTGGAAGTAAGGTTAGATTCAGAAAAGAAAGCACACCCAGAGACATGATTATAACTTCTAAAAAAGGAAAAGGTGAGGAACACAAGCAGCAGGTCTAGAACTCTTGTATTAAGATGAGTTTTGGTTTGACTAAACCAACATGACAGCCCAAGTGTTACTAGTTGAAAACTGAGTAGAAGGGAAAAAGTAAAAAAAAAGAAAGAAAAAGTGTTACACTTTCCAGGGAGAAGAGTAGTTTTGTAGGAGAGAGCTGTTCATTAACTGAGAGCCACAAGATTCAGCCTCTTATTACAAACTTGTTTAAGAATTCCACGGGCAAAGATGCCTAGCCCTGTCTTTTTAAGACAATATACCAAAAGTTGTGTGTTCAGCAACTCAGAAAATTAGACTTGTTTAGATGTAGCTGCATGATTTTATTCATACATGTACTTAAGTTTTCCTTAACCTTGGGGTTTGTGTCTGTAAAACAGTGGTGATATATTAGAAAAGATATGAGACTAATTTTAAAGCTCCTTAAATTTCCTTCAGAATATAATTGAAGAAAGGTTAGTCTCATGATAGCTTTTGCCTATGAAAAGATAATGCAGAAGAGTGAAAGCAATTTTGTACCCTGATACGCCCTTTTAGATACACATTAAAGGTGTGCTTAAAAAAGAGAAGCTATATTATTTCACATTTTATATACAGATCACAAGTTTTCATAGATTATGTCTTTTCCAGACAGGGATGATGATAACAGCAGGACTCACACATTATAATCATTCCTCCTTCAGGAAGAAACAACAACCAGAAAGCCAGCCTCATAGTTAACTACTTTCCCCTATTAGTATTTTAGCCTTTGGTTAACTGTGCTGTTTAGTGAATATTTTTGATCTATTATTATATCTGTAAAGAATTAGATTTTTTTTTTTAAAAAGCTCTCAATGGCAACACATTTTTCAACCTTTCTTCAAATTCATGAAGATAGTTTAAATATAGACATCTGACATATCTATTTAAAAAAAAAAAAAAAGCAAAAACAGCCCTCAGCTTTCTCTGTGCACTTTTGAATCTTCTTAAACTTTTTTTCATTTATTAGGAAGTCTAACATAGTTTAATGTATCTGAAACACCTTTCTACAGAGCTTTCAGTCTGTAGAAGTAAGACAATTGTTATTCTGAAAAGATACTGCTTGGTCTTGCTGTCAGTACATTTTGTATAGTGCTTGAATGGCCCTATTGTCCTCTTGTGCACTCAAAGTGAATGAATTTATCTTTCGAAGTGGAGCGTTTCTTTCTTCCCTGTACCAATTCCCACTTCTGTTTCTGAAGGAGAGAACAAGACTGCACTCTTGAAAGCATATAATTCTGAACCTTGAAAATTAGATTTCAGTGTACCTGTCACTCACAGTCTGGCTTATGCCAAGTGGTGTACAGTTACTGTAAAGAGTTTGTTTGGACCATTATGGAAATAACTATACTCTAATGTACCAATAACGTTGGTTAACTTGCCACCACCTTTTTAATTTGCCACATCCTTCAGTTCTGAAAAGTAGATTTCTCACTTCTAATTTTTTACCTTCTGACATTCCTCACACTGAAATTCAGGACTGTAAGTTCCTATGCACTTTCTGAATTTAAAACATGATAATAGTTATTCTCTCTTCAGCAGCATTGTTCATACAGTGGATATGTGTGCAAATTTTGAAGGCTTGATGCTCCAGCTAAATTTAGGTCAAGGCTTTCAAATTAATGCATTACATTTCTAGAGTATTTTCTTAATTCTACATTAAGTTCAGTACAAGAAAGTTTAGTGTCTGTGTCCACAGAAATAAATGTGTGCAATCTTTGGCCTGCAGTGTGATTCCATGCAGCCTGCTTCCTTTTTCCTCCAAGGAAAGTGGGCTCAGCTAGCTGTTTGAAGACATAAAAAAATAAAGAGACTGAAGGAAATATAGAGATTTTCAAGAAGGGACAATATGGAATAGGTAGATCAGTAAAGTTTAATTACCATTTCTTTTTTTACATTCTTTTTATGACAGTTCCCAGTGGCAAGTGCTTAAAGTGAAGCTACTGTACTAGGTGAACTTTTGGTCTGGGGTAATATGGTAGTAATCATTTCAGTCGTCTTCATTGCTCATCATTTACCTTCAGTAAACTCTAATCCAGACCTAGGAGTATATTGGACTCCTATTAACCATGGCTTCTGGAGGTCTTTCAGCTGTTATTTAATAAACAAAGAATGCATTGCACTGTTGTTCAAGTACAAGTATAATCTTGTTATCTGTTCTTTTAAAATCAGGACATCTTAAGGCCAATAGTTTCAAATAATTGAAATCAACAAATGAAACCTGCATTCAATTTACATCTCAGAAGCACAATCCATTTAATCCTAGAAAGTTAAAGGTGATTGTTTTTTTACTCATTTTGCTCATTTGATTTAAGACACTGCTAGTAAAAATTTAGTATTTTTCTATCCTCAGTCTTTTTTTTTTAACTATTTAATGTATCTGCGGTATTTTTAAGAATACTTAACTTGATACAGAGCATGGTGTCAAGTTCATACTCAAAAAGAGATTATTCTGCCTACTTCTTTCCCATAGGACTGATCTTTGAGGATGAATTAGGGACTCTGTAGGTTTCACAGAACTCTACTCTCTTCTAAGGCAGATGTGTTAGTATGAAAACCATTGATTTATAGGAAGATGGGGTGGGGCTGAAGATGAGGCAGGAGAATAAAAATGTCTATGTTACAGGATATGAGGGTAGAAGAAAGGTAGAAATATTAAAAAATATATTATATGATAAGTGGCTAAGCCACAGTACTTGTTGAAAAGTTACTACTTTTCATAAAGGTTTGTGCTGAAATCCACAACTGGGTTCCATGCTGTGACTGTCAAAGGTAACAGAAGGTAAAACTAAATAAATAAAATTTAAAAAATTCTTAAGAAGTCTGGCAAGGAAACATCAGCGGACTTATCCCATGCTATGTTTAATTAGTGGAAATTATAGCATTTTAAAAATCTCACCTCAAAATGACCACTATAGTGCCTTTTGGGGCATAATTCACTTCAATGATCTGTGTGATGTGATTAGTACTTCCACTTATGCATAGCCCAATATGTGTGTTTTATTTCAGATTTATCCTTATGAATCATGGCTAAAATAATATTTTTATTTGCTTATATATGAAATAGGAGAATGAAGTGAAAAGAGCTTTGTGAAGTATCTTCTCCATGTAAGCTTTAATACTTAAAAAATTTGAAAATGTTATGAAGATAAACTTGTGATACAGGTTTAAATATGTATTTACTAGAAAAACAGTCCCCTCTGCACAGGCAAGTAACTCTGAAGTTTTTCCTCTTCAGAGCTCATATTTTAATTAGCCCATACCCAACTACTTATGTGAGAGGTAACTTAGTAAACATTTTGCAGATGGTAAGATATGTGGATTTGGCTTTTTCTCAGGTGATGTAGTTTTTGTTTCTGATGCACTTACCATTTCCAAGAAATGTGCTAATATTTCCAGAAATTAAAGTCATGGAAATGATGACCATTAGATGAACAGTACATCAGTTTAAGAAGGAGATACTGTTGGTGTTCTGATAGATCAGAGATGACATATGTACCTCACAGTATTTTCAAAATGCATACATTGCAAGAATCTTACAAGAGCTCACTGAGCATTTTATTTCCCAACTGTGTTAATGTAAGATTGTTTTTTATTTTAAGTACACTATTCTATGCGGGGGAAAAAAAATTGTTTCTCTTACTTTAAGGCAAAAATGCTTAGCATTTCTAATAACTGAGTCACAGATAACCCTTTGTCTATCTTATCTGCTGTATAGGACTTTTTAAACATTTGACATGTTTAGCTTGTGTAATCAGAAGCATGAGCTACTAAACATTTAAGAAAGAATTTTGTACATAATATATTTTATTTTGTTCAAACAGTCTATTTAAAATCAGACAAAACTGCTGTCAATGAGAAAGATTAAAATGTATAAACATTATTTAGTCATTAAAGCGTGATTTAAGCTAGATACTTACATAGTTTTGGATCCATATTTTAATGCAATCTGTTGTTTAACCTTTTTTTTCCCCCCTTTATTTATAGTTACAGTGTACATTTTTTTCTCCTACTAACAATCAAGTAAGGTCATTCTAGCAATTAGAAGCATAATATTTGGACAAAATTTAATATAGGCTTATTTATCCATTAATGAATTAGAAAGATATAGCATGTTGTGACCAAAGTGTGTATTACTGACCTTGGGTTTTTGGACCATGTTAATTTAATTGTTTTGTGCATGTTGGATTCTTGAATGATAAAACCCTAAACTTTTATTGTCTTTTCCCTAGGATTTTAAAACAGGATTTGGTATCACTTTAATCCCTATGAATGTGGCGAATGTAAAACAAGTGGATCGGACTGCAAAGCAATCTTTTGAAATAATTACTCCTTATAAAAGCTTTAGGTGAGAGCTTTAAATTTTAAAGTTTGCATTACAAAATATGCAAATAACTAATGCACTAAAATACTTGCTTCATACTACAGTGACTTATCTAGTTTGGATAAAAGGTAATGTTTTATTAACGCTTAGCATTTTTAAAAAAACAGAAGGATTTTCCTTCCTTTGTTTAGCTCTGTGCTTCATTTGTTACCTCCCTGACTAGACATTCTATGCCCACAAATCTGTATTTTCATATAGCCTTCTTTGTTCATTCTGTGCAAAAGCAGAAAAAAAAAGTCACTTTATCAACTTGACTCCATCTTAAAGAATAATAAACTGCAGTAGTGAAACAATCCTGTATCCATCTAATATAAAGCATTTTGTTTTGAAAATAAAAGAATAAATCATGTCCCATCCCTTGTAGAAATCCTCAATTGAAATCAGTAGAAATTTTCACTTTGCATGATGCTATGACTTGTAATGATTTTTAGGAAAATAAAAGCATATGCTAGTAAAAGCCTTTTGTTAAGTGTTGTAGTGTTTCTTAAATGAAATCTCAGTAATGCAGGAGAAGAAGAAATCACTTTGTTTTCCTGGGCTTCCTGAATGTTAGCAAAGGATTTCCTTTCATTCTCAGTTGACTAGAGTAGCAGGTAAATTAGTCTCGATCAATGATTCGTATCTGTGGCTGGTTGGTGAATAGCTAGTTCTTTGACTTTCCCTAAGCCTTCACCATGTTGATGTTTGCTTATTATTACTTATATTTTTCAAAAATATCAATTTAAATGAAAAGCATTTTTTTGACTGTTGTAGTTAGTGTTTTTATTCCTCAGTAAGTCCCTGTGTTTCCTTAGGTCATTCTATGCTTTTCTTAAAGTTCAGGCTTTAAGTTTCATATGTGGTAAGATAAAAAAGAGTGAAAGTAACTCAGGAACATAACTCAAAATGTTACAGAAGCTATGTATCTCGTGCTAGTAGTGAAGGGAAAACCAGAGGGAATTTTCATTGACTGAAGATACCAAAGAATATATTTCATCTTAGTATTCATATCTGTGTAAAGGAAGATTATTTTTTTTAATTTTTTTTTAACTGTAATTTTGGGTATAGATTAATAAATAAGAGAGACTGCAGACTATGTTTAATGGAGCATTAAAATAAAGATCAATAACAAAGAAAAGTCAATTGTTTCAGCTTTACAGCAGAGTCAGAAAGAGAGAAACAAGACTGGATTGAAGCATTGCAGCAATCAATAGCAGAAACTCTGTCTGATTATGAAGTGGCTGAGAAGATTTGGTTCAATGAATCCAACAGGAGCTGTGCTGACTGTAAAGCTCCTAGTCCTGACTGGGCATCCATCAATCTCTGTGTTGTCATTTGTAAGAAGTGTGCAGGTAGAGTAATTAATGACAGGCTGTGTGGGCTCTACAAAATGTCATATTTGCATATCCGTGTATGTCCTTGAATTAGCTTTTTTATTTTACAGTGACATCTTTGTGAAAGTTTTGACAAACAAAAAGTTAACATAACTTTTTTTTTTTTTTTTCTTCCAATACCAAGGTTATCCTTATTCTAAAGCACTTCCATGCATAAATGACAGGACTGTAAGGTGATTGGTTTCCATTAGATGAATAATTCTTCACAATTAGTGGAAATTAACACACACTAGCACTTTGTAGGATATGGCTGGCTTTGGCAAGGCTGGATGCCAAAGGCTAACAATTTTCAATGTATAGATTTGGGTTATTAATTGTATTACATCAGGGCATATTTTACTGCCAGTAGGGATAGCTTTTTCAGATAATACTGAAAATCTAGGTCTATCATGTTTTATATTTAAATATGTACTTAAGTAGTAGAGTCAGAGAAATAGTTTATAACTCTAGCTTTCTTTCAAAACAAACCCTCCCAAAAGTATTCTACATTAGACAGCCTACTTTTTTTATTCATTAATATTGAATACAATCCACTTTTTTTTTTTTAATTTGGGGCATTTTAGATGTTTTTATTTTACATTCAACTGTAAAACACAGCCTTTTTTAAAAATAGCAGTTAGAATAAATTTTTCTTAATTCATTTTTTTTCCATTATCTTGGTAGCAGCGAAACCCAGTTTAAGAGCTTTAGTTAAATGAAAATTCTGTTGGATTTTCAGGGCAGCATAGATCTTTAGGACCAAGAGATTCAAAGGTCCGGAGTCTAAAAATGGATGCCAGCATTTGGAGCAATGAACTTATTGAGGTATGTTGTAATATTCTAACTCTTTGTACCATCTTGAAAACTACTGTGTCAATAAGAGTTATTTATTGCTTTACTCAGAAGAAAACTGAACATACAGCTGCTAAGTAACATGCTCCCGTTATAGCAAACTTGATGTTTCTGGGAATAGTATACCTTTGTGTCATTCAAAATATTCATTTGTTTTGATAACCATCTGTACAATTTCTCCTAGTATTTCTTCAAGCATCTAGTTTTTGGTAGGGGAAAGAAAGTGAATGCTTTTGGAGAGCAATCATGGTGGACAATATTGGGAAGGTTGAAGGAAAGAAAACCACACTACCAGTTCAGTTGCTTGGGGCATTAAATGTGCTGATAGAAAGGGTTGAGTCATTAGTGTTTTCTTTAAAACATATATTAGTCTTCTCTGACCTTTTACTGATATTTTGTAATATGTATTGAAATATTATAACTGGTTAGCCTTGTAAAGCTTAGTTGCTGTTGATGATAAATGATAATCACAGACTTTATTATTCATTTATAGATGACCATAGGCAGTGACTGAGAGAGGCTTCCATCTCCTGCAGGCAATCCTCTCTTTTTGATAACTTTCTTTTTCAACTTTTAGCAGCTGAAAACTATTTAGAGATCAGCTTCATATCTTTCATACTATTTCACTTGGGTTTTTTTTCTTGCAACTCATCCAGCTCTTTATCATAATTGGAAATAAGAGGGCAAACAGTTTTTGGGCAGGAAATCTTCCTCCAGATGAAGAGCTGCATATGGATGCCCCTGCAGAAAAAAGGATAGAATTCATTACACAAAAATACAAAGAGGGAAAATTCAGGAAAGCACCTTTTCCCTACAAAACCAAGGAACAGCTGAATAAGGTAATACTAGAATGTATAAGCTGATACCATACCTTTTATATTGTATTATATCTGCGTGCAATTTGCTCATCTTGTTAAACTGGTGAGAAATGAATTCAGAATCCTGAGTAACATTCTGAGAGAGCAGAATAAGTGTTGTTTTGGAGCCTCTGAAGGAGTCATTTCATGATTTCTTAGTTCATAGTTTTTCCAAATAGTTAGTAGAAAGTTATGGTAACAATGTCATGCCTGGAATACGTCAGTGAATATGGATCTTTATTTTAATTCAAGTGCAGACTAAGGATTCAAATTCCCACTTCTTTAGATTCTTTCTTTATGTGGTTTTGCTGTCTTTATATGTCTGACATCTAGCATTCTACTACATTAGATGATTCAGCATTATCATTGGCAAAAGTAGCTCATATATAGTAGGTTGTAGCTAATTGGAAGTGAAATAAGCTAAAATGAATGATGAAAAATGTGTGTTCGGTGGTTCCTTTTACACAAAGAACACAGAAAAATTATTTACAGTTATAAAGTGGAAAATGCTAATTATAATTATAAATTTCTGTGTAACTTTTGATGTCCATTTGACTGACTTCTAATATCTGTTTATTTCAGAGTCATAATTGTTTAGGGTTTTTTGAATATGGAAGAATTTAAGTGCGTATATATTGCAATGCTAATGCATACAATTACATGAGTCAAATTGTCTTGAAGAATGTGCAGCAATTGTGGGGAGGAATCAACATTTAAAAGTTATAGTGGTTTGAACTAGAGTGGTCTCATTTGTTCAGTAGTTATTTTGTCAAAAAGGAAGTGTTATTTTCCATGTATCTTAAAAGTTATATGGCAGTTATACACATAAAAAGTTAAAATATGGGCATATAAGAATAGTTGTCTTTAAAACACTTCTAGCCAAAGTATAGAACCACCTCACTAGATAGCTTGAATTTAGGTTTTCTGCATTTCATTGGAACTGGGAAACAGTTTTGGGCTTCATGGGGAACTCTTTATGTATTTGCAAATAAAGCATTTTGATTGTTTTCTATTTATTAGTAGCAGCTGTGTGAGAGACGTTATCTAATACTGTAACTGCAGACCACATTAAATAGCTCTGTGTTTTACAGGCTTGATTTTTCTGAAGTCAGAATAAAGGAAAATCATAAAAATTGTTACAGATTAGATTACTGTAGTTGTGTAGCTAGTACTGGTTGTAAAGTTTTGGCCCAACATTTTGGGGGAGTGCGGAAAAAAGATTAGTTATGCTTGTATTCATGTATACAAAAATGAAAGGGGACTGATATTTTGGGATGTAGTGAGAACTTTAAATGTCAAGGAAGATGATCGAATGTGAAGATACCCTAAAGAATAGTTGCTTTATTAACTGTGACCATAGTTTTGTAAAACTACCTATGATTTTCAGTCTGTAATTACTAGTAATAGAATTTAAGGATAAAAACTTGTGTGTTTGGTTGAACTTTTGAGGTCGGAAATAAGGTGGTTTTTTTTTGTTTTTTTTTTTCAGTAGTTGGGTGTGTGAAGGAAAATAAGGGGGAATTTTTCATGTAAACAAACAACAAGCTTCCTCTCCAGTTGTATTAATGCATGTTATCCTGCTCAGGTGAAACTTGTGGTAGCAACATCTTGCGGGATTTGGGTTGATAATGTTTTTCGTTTGATGATGTTTTTGGGTTTTCTTTTTTTGTTGCTGCTGCTATACTTCATCATTCCTTCTACTTCTTAATGTTTATGATCTTTGAAAATGCAGGAGAACTATATTGGAGGTGAAAGAATTTGAATTTAAATTACATGTACTTGTTGCCAATAACTTTCTAATTTAAACAGACTTTCTGTTTTCCCTCTCCATGATAAGGCCCTGTGTGCTGCTGTAGTTAAGCAAGATGTGCTAGAAACTCTGATGCTGCTGTTTAGTGGGGCTGATGCTATGTGTGCCACTGGAGACCCTGTTTACAGTACTCCGTACTTACTAGCCAAGAAAGCTGGACAAAGACTGCAGATGGAATTCCTGCACCATAATAAGTTCTCAGGTAGGATATGTTATCTTTGTTTTGATCTTCTGATTTTATATTCAGAAAAAGGGAAATAAGAAAGGAATTCAGAAGAAAAATTGTCATTGAGTTGAACAACAGTAGTATAGGGGAGGGGGAGTTGGGATGGTAACTGAATTTCAGCAGACAGCATATGCAATTGTGTACAAGTTACTTTTATTTTTGCTTAGACTTCAAGTTTAGGAATTAAAAAAATAATTAGAAAGCCAGTGATAACTCACAGATCTCATAGCCTTATTTATAAATCAGAGGAAAAATGTAATCTGTTCTGCCAGTATTATCAGGCTTTTACCAGAAAAAAATGGATGTGTACACTTAACATGTATCTAAAGGACTTGTCTGGGCTTTGTTTTTTCTTCAAAATTACTTAAATTTATATTTACCCTTTCTGCATACTAAACTACCTGTTTTTTGTGGTTTTGTGGGGCTTTTTTTCCACAAGCTGTCCTCCCAAAATAAAACTCATCTCTTGAGCCTATGATAGGATCTATCGCAGAAAACTATGCTTTTTTGAGATCACAACTTCTGTTACAGCTTAGAGGGCATGATAAACTTTGGCCTTGAAATTCTACAGCTCTGGTTGCAGTGTGTGACTTACGAGGCTCTTGAAAACAGAAAGCTATTCTTAAAAATAATTAAATAAATAAATTGTAGAGTATGGATGTGTCTGAGCTTACCTTTTAAAAGGTCTTTACAGTATCTGAAGCAGTCTGGGAGTGGAAGTTCACACACAGATTTACACTGGAAAAAAATAGCTATGCTGTACTGAAGACAGCATTGTGGACATGCTCCTGGACCAACTTTCCATTGTCTTGTGCTACTTTGCAAAATAACATCATGTAGGCTGTATGACAAAAGTTTTTAGTGGGAAATGCAGAAAAGATTTAGAGCTTCCTAGAGTATAGACAGTGCCTTAAGTTCTGCCTCAGTGTTGCTCTGTCACAAGTGCCAGGCACTGGATCCTAGGGCGTTGAGCTCAGTCACTGTGCAAACATGCAGCTATGGTTTTTTTGCTAGTTGTGCTGTCAAGTGGTCCTAAGGCTATAGAGAGAAGTTTGCTTGCCTTAACTCTATCTCTTATACTTTCAGCCTTCCAGCCAAGGCAGCATCACCATATGCTAGTGCTAGTGTTTTTTCTTCTCTTCAGAGAAAGGGAGGTCATTGCAGGTTGGCAGTGATTCTCAGAATCACTTTCCATATGCTGCCAGAGGTGGTGGTAAACTAAGTAAGCCCTCAAGAGAAAGAATTGCCTTCTGTTGAAGTATGTTACATAAGGGATAAAAATAAAAGCTTAGTATATCAGAAAACCATGTTTAGATTGTATTGGCAAGCCATGGTAGACAATGACAATGTTGTAACAAATGTAAACATATGTTTTTTGATGGATATGTAAGAATTTTACTTTAAATATAAAAATAAATCAAAAAGATTGATCTATACTGTAATAAAGATACTACGGAGCAACTATGTATCTACAGATATGCATTCAGAAAGACTCTCTGTGGAGAAATGGTTATAAATTATATAACTGCACTTCTGTATGTTACTTTCTCCTTTGTCTTTTAATAGATTTCCCAAACCATGATACTTGTTTTGAAAGTGGTTTCTCTGAAGATTCTTCACATCCCACCTTTCTATGTGAATTCTTATACAAAGTTGCTTCTAATAGTGCTAAGCTTCTTACAGAGAAGAAATTAAAAGAAGGTATTTCACTTTTTCTTAATGAATTTGAATAACACACATATATATGGTTTAGATTAATTTGATTCTTTTAAACTTCTTGCATTACTTTTTAGAAGATAAAATGTCTTTGACATAACATATCCTCTTTTGATTCAGTAGACCTCTTTCAGGTAAAGAAAATACTGATTGTCTTGATCTCTTTATTCAGTGTTTGACAGAGGAAGAAAACTGAACTACTGAAAAAATACTCAGTTAATAAGTTATTGATAAATAATAAACACTTAGGAATATTTCTCACTTAATTATATTTAGATGGATGCTACTAACTGTCAAAAACCACTTTCCATCTAAAATGATAATATTCCAGCAATAATTGAAAAGTATCACTAACTTTTTAGTATGATTCAAAGTGTCTGACACCTAGGATTTTTCTCAAGCTCACAAATTTTAAAAGTATTACAAGTGGAAATGAGCACTTCCATCAACTTTACAACAAACTGAGCTTTGTGGGGTGAAAGTGTGTGTATATCACAGTAGATATGCATGCTCTCTGTGTATATCAATCTTGTCTTCTGTGATTTTCTTTTTTTTTCCTGAGAGATGTTATCACATAATTCTTAGCTGCTTTTTTTCTCTTTTTCTCCCCATTTGTGTTCCTACATTTTTCTTCCATCTAAACAAACAAATGATGTTGATTTTAAAAATCTTGACTGTTTTATGGTTGAGTTTATTGGTTTTAAAATCTTGACATGGCATCCTGTGTCAGTGTATAGGTATTTTTGTATGCTTACGTCCATATTGTCATGGTGTATGCCTTTAAGAAGATCCTTGGTGGAGATTAATTAAAGTGTGTTAAAGCACATAACTCCTATTTAAATATGCTTCTGAAGAATCTGTATGTTAGTGTGGTTCCAAATGCTTCAAAGCATTGAGTGATCAGCAGAACTAATGCCTGATCGCAGATGTTTTCCCAGCAATTTTGCAGTAGTTAATGAAGACAACTGTCACTGAACTGGACTTTTTTTTTTTTTTTTTTCCCTTCTCTATGCTGTGCTATATCAGTTTTCTGGAAGGGAAAAAAAAAAAGTGCCTAAGAAGAGTAGAGAGCAGATACAAGGCAATACTACTGATCTCTTCTAACACAGTGGTATGTTGGAAGTGCAGTATAAGTTTGTAAATACCTCTGTAGATTTAAAATTGAGCTATAAATGCTCACAAAATGTCTTCTGTAGTACTTTCTGGGGAGATACAGTGAGAGTGCACATCATTAGTAGGATGCTTTAAAAATATTTATGAAGAAAGCTCTCGGACAAGAAACAACTGTGTTTTGTCTGTGTTCCATCATAAGTTTTTAGTAGACAGAAATTATGCTGCTTTGAAAGCTTTTAGTCTATTGCTTAGCATTGCACTTACTACTTGGAGGAACATACAGTAAGTGGAAAGGAACTAGATTTCCCTCAGCTCAGGATTTGGCTTCTGAAATTGTGATGGTGTCTTGTGGATGGTAGATGTTCTGCTGTTTGGTTTTTTGAAGGATTTTTTTTTTTTTTGAGAGGGATGGTTTTTTGCTTTGTTTTTGCACTAATGTTGAATTATTCATGTGTTTGTCAGGACTGATGTTTCTGGGGTGGGTGCTTTACAGATACATAGGAAGATAGGTTTCCCTGACCATTTTCAATGTAAGAAGATAAATGACAAACAGGACACGGGAGGAAGAGTAATTATCATTTTGAGTTTGGGTTTTTTTTTTGCTATTTAAAGCATAAAACACATAATGATTTTTTTTCCCCTTCTGTATTGATTTTTTTCACTACATCAAGAACTGTTTCTACCTTTATAAAATCTCAACATGAAGTAATATGGGATATGCATATTGCAGATGTTGGGAATAAGTGGTATTTTTTTTTTCCTTCTTACTTTCTTTAGAAAATTTGATGGTTACAGTACTAATGTGTGGGAGATACATTTTTCAGGTCCTTCTGCCTGTAAAGATTCAAATAAGAAGGTCACATAATCCAAAAAAGTTTAGTTCTGCAGAAAAGAAATAAGCTCTCCTGTTGAAGCAGTTCTGACTTGCTGTGAACTAATTTGAGTTCTTACTGGGCCAAAGAAGGAGCACCATTTTCTAGCTGGGGATTACAGCACTTGTCTAAATTTTGGGCCCTGTGCCAGAGTACATTGGGATTTTGAGTTACTGATTTTTATTTTTATTTTTTTTTAAATGTTGTGTGTGAAAAGGACTGTGAGCCAGAATCCTGTTAAGCTGTCTAACCATTAAACTAGAGTTAAATTCTTCCTCAGTGTTATCAATCTCTGAGGCAATTGTCAGCCTTGCCTTTAGTGCCAAGGGCTGAAAATTTAAGCGCTCTGTTTGTTGTCCTAGAGAATTTTATCCCTTTGTGGGCTGAGCCCTCATGGTAAAAAGACACGCAAAAAAGCATTCAGTGTTGTGAACTGAGTTCAGGTTTTATAACAAACAAATGGAACACCTGGAAGTACAGTCCAGTTTTTCATTATGGGGGTTTCAGATAGTGCAGGACAGAGTAAGCCAACTTTACGTGTACTTTTCGTTATAGAAGCATCAGTTGTTTCAGCAGGGGTGCATAACTCCTGAGGAAAGTTGTTGTTAATTAACAGCTGTTGATGACAGCAGGAAGAGAGCTCAAACACTGATGCTATTCTGATGCAGTGGATCAAAAAATAAAGGTTAGAGGTTTAGTGGCTCAGTTTTAAATTTTGCTTCTGTTTTTAAAAACAGAAGTGTAAAAAATCAGTTTAAAAATTTTTATGGAGCCCTGTTAAAAGCCTTGATGTTTCAAAATCATCCTTGAGAGTTGTAACACTTTAATGAATATTGAAGCAATGAGCTATTTTGTAGTAGGCTTTGAGGAATGGGAGGGGGAAAGCTGGGGAACAAAAAAACCTAAATAATCAAAACCTACAGGTTTGGTGCTCAACTCCCGAAAACCTCCTATAAATTTTCAAACCCTTTATTTTATGTTCATTTTAGTATTTAAAATGTATATTTAGACAGAATATGTGTAGAACTAGATAGAAAATAGCATGATACAAATAAATACTAATAAAATACTACTGAGATATTTATAAACATGTATAAATAATATAGCAAATAACAGAAAAACTGATTGGAGTAATTATTAGGTAACATACTATGTAAGTATTGGCTAACTACAGTTTGGGGGGGTTTTTGATTGATTTTTGTAGGGGTTTTTTTCCAAAGCTGTTTTACCAAATTCTCACAAAAACTTCACCAGAATATTTGCAGCTATATAGGAATTTTAAGACCGTAGAAATAAAGGGAGTATTTTCTCTTAGGATCTACTTCTCTGCAGTGATGAGAACAGATATGCCTCAAATTATATTCTAAGAACTAGATGTAAGCTAGAATGGATGCATGAATATTTTGAGTAGCAAACAGTCAGTAATATGTTATGTCACCTGTTGTATTTATATTTTAGGTTCATAAAAGGGAGTAGACATTTTGGTCTTACTTAAATATGCCAAATAATACTTCTAAATTGCTCTGCAGATTTTTGTTCTTTTACCTTGTATTTTTTTAATTTATAGTTGTCAATTGCTAGATACTTTAATGTATCTAATTCAGTTTTATTTGAAGATAGAATTCTTAACTAGCTAATTTAACCGTGCTTAGCAACTGTAATTGTTATACATTGAAAGCACCCTACAAATGTTAGCATTCTGTAAATGTCATGGTTGCTAAATGAATTTACCCTTGCCAGGAATATATGTGAATAGCAACAAGAGAGATCCCAAATTTATTCTGATGTGAACTTGCCATCCTGAAATGGCTATAGCTACTGCCTGTTTATGATGTATCCGTTTATTTTGCCCAGTATATAGGAATAAATTCTGTAGAATTTCATTGCTATCTGACATTTGGGCCTGCAGTAGGAGAGATTGAACTCAACCATTGATATACCTAGAAAGGGTTGTTCCGTTACTTTTTCTGTTCTTCATTTTGTCATCCTTATTATTTTGGAAGCATATTAAAAAAAAAATCATTTTAAATAACATGACTTCTGATAGTGTTTTCCTTGTGTTTTCTAGTATTGTGCAATACTGTGTTCTGGCATGTATGACATTGTTTTTTCTAGAATATTTGAAAGGTTTAAATTGTTTTTCTTGATCTTGTGACAGTGAGTATACACCCAAGCATTACCAAACAACAGAAGACAGATTTACTTAGTTTTGGCCCCTAGTTCCAGTAACATGAAAGAAAGTGTAGCCCTTTTTTGCTACTGCATACTGTGATTTACTCACTCATTTTGCTATCGGCTCTTGTCATAATACATTGTTCTTGCAGCTTTCAGTATTTCAAACTTCGTAGCTTGTTTTCTTTTTGCTTCCTTAACTGTCTTCTGCTAAACGTGTGATGTGGTATTGTATACTAGCTCTTCCCCCACCAACTTCCAGAGCAAGTAAAGTAAAAGCCCTGTACAAAGGTAAAGTTAACTTACGAAGTGATTTAATATACCCATAAAGTAAAAAAAAGTGTTTTGTATTTGAAATATTCTTTTCTTAAATTAGCATATGCTAGAGTTTCTATAGGTAGTATCAACACAGTCATTGAATTCCTGGCCCACTGAAGTCAGTGAGACTGATTTAATCATAAATGTGTTACTGTTACAACAGCACTATGCATCCTGTGAGGCAACTTCTATAGGAGGAAGTAATTATTATTATGCCAACTGACTTTTTTATTATTTCTTTAATCACAGATTGCAACAAAAGATGGTGCACTTTGGAAAGTGGCTCTCTGAGTTACTATGAGAATGATAAAACTACCACTCCTAATGGTATGATTGACATCAATGAAGTTATCTGTCTTGTAGTGCACAAGTCAGACTTCTTTTTAAATAGAGGGTAGGTTCCCGAATTAATATTTCAAGAAACAAACTCAGGTATTTCAAAGATTTTTTTTTTCAGAGCTGTTAATTTGTTCCTGAATTTTGAACATGCAGTTTAGAGGAAAAAAAAATCTGAATTGTTTTATGTTGACTTCAAGAAATAAGTGCTAAGTGATATTAGGGGATTTTTTTTTTTTTAATGGTGATATAATGAAAATATTAGGATAATTAAAAGGGCACTATACAGCAGATACATCTGTTTCTTATTAAAACGTAAAAGCATATTCTCAGTGCTTAAAAGGTTACATGATGATAAATTAAACAATTAATACTTACCTTTCTGAGACTGACCTCTGCCTCAAGCCAAAACTCTTGATTTGTTTCTTCCTGATCATAATGCAGCAGATTAGAGTTCTCCGCAATGCTCTCTTTTGGTCACAGATCTATTAGTCTTTGAAACCCATTCTTTGTTCTGCAGTTGAGGACAACAGTGTCACTATTGAACACTGTGTTAGTGTCTGACTGAGATGGAGTTAATTTTCCTCATAGCAGTGCTCGTAGTTCTGTGTTCTGTATTAGTAGCTAGAAAGGTGTTGATAACACACCAGTGTTTTGGTTACTGCCCAGCAGGGCTCACACAGCATCAGTGCTATCCCTCCAACATTCCCTGCCACCCCCAGTAGGCTGGGGGTGGGAAGGTCTTGGGAGGGGAGACAGCCAAGACAGCTGACCCAAACTGACCACAAGGATATTCCATACCATATGACATCTGTTCAGAAATAAAATCAAGGGAAAGGGGGGGCATTCATCATTTCCATTTGTCATCTTGGAACCACAACGTGTACAAAACCCTGCTTGCTGGGAAGTGGCCAAACATTGCCTGCTGAGAAGTAGAGAGTAAATATTTGGTTCTTTTGCTTCTGTGCGTGCAGCTTTGCTTTGTTTCTATTAAACTGCCTTTTGTCTCAACCCACGAGTTTGGGGTTTTTTTTATTCCATCTATTTTCTCCCCTCCCCATCCTGCTGAGGAGGGGGATGATAGAGTGGGGCACCCAGAATTCAGGCAAGGTCAACCTACTACATTTAGCTTGAAGATAACTTTTTTGTGATCTTGTTTTTCTTTTATAGCTCTCTCACGTCCCATTTGTACATTAAAAACGTCACATGGAAATTCACCTAAAACTCAGTTGCATCCTGCTGATATTTGATTTCTTTAGGGCAACGTTTTTGTTTAAACTATTCTTTGGATTTGTCTAACAAAGTCCATAACACTTATGTATTTGTCTATGTAAAATAACAGGATCTTTCTACAGTGTAATCCTATAATGCTTGTAGTTACAAATTAAAAGTGTCTGCAAAGAAAAGTCTATTCAGTAAGCTTCTAGAAAGATAATGGGAAGAAAGAACTTTAGCTACTACAGAGATAAACGGAATGCAGAGGGGAGAAATCCTGAAATATGCTGATGCCTCAACATGCTACAAAATACAGTGGAGATGGCCTTTACTATTCTGCAGTAGCATAGCTTTGTGGTATCCAGAAAAAAAGAAAAATAGCACTTTGTTCTGCTATGATCAAGTCTAACCTATTTCTTGATACATCTCCAAGTGGGTCTGCTTCAGGATAATAGCTAAATTAAAAATATGCTGGCTGAATACTTCACTTTTAGGGAATGACTAACCTCCTTCTGTGCTTTACCTGCAATTGGGTAGTTTTATGAAAAAAAAAACATCTCTAAGTTTATTTCATGTACTGAAGCAATTGGCCTTTAAAATATCTATTCTTTTAGACAGAATTAATTATTTATTAATTATTTATGATTTTCAAAGTGATTATTGCAATTTGTGTTGAGTTCTCTGGATTTAGATAAATCTTAGCCTCCACTACTGAAAGAAAAAAGCATACTCCATCTATTTGGATTTTAGTGAGACATCACCAATCATACTATAAACTGATGAACTATATTTTATAAGTTAAAGACTGATCCTAAGTCCAACAGGCTATTTACTGTCAAACTTCTGCTCCTATTTTGACTGATTTGCTTTTTTTTCTTTTACTGTCCTTATTATTTGTCCGTTAAAAATGGAAAAAACAGGCTCCATCTGTTGCAATGATGATACACCTTTTTAAAAGAAAAACACCAAGAAATGCCCCTCTCCCCCTTCAACCCCCCTCAAACTTTTAAGAACTTGTTGAGCTACAGCAGCTTCAAAGGATAATCATAAACATGACGCAACCACACTCTTCTTGGTGGTGGCAGATGATACAAGGAGTAGCAGTTCACCCCAGGAAGTTCAGGATGGATGATAGGAAAAGGTTCTTCATTAAAAGAGTGATGGGAAACAGGAACGGGTTGCTGAGAGAAATAGTAGTCTCCATCCTCAGAGGTTTTCAAGGCTGCTCATTGTTGTTCTGATCTATAGTTATTGACCATCCTGCTTTGAGCAGGGGATCAGACCAAGTGACATCTAAAAGTCCCTTTGAACCAACATTTCTATGGTTATGTGTTAACTTGTTTACAACTTCCCATTCAATGAGCTGGTCTGCTTATTTTAAAGCTGAACAAAATGTTCTGAATGCATCACAAAGATACACTTGCTGAAATCACATGAACTTGCAAAAGCAAAAGTTTCCTTGTGAATTTTAATGCCTGTATGTAAACATTTTTATTAATATCAGAATTACTGAAAAAGCTTTTATGCAGTAGCCTCTAAACACATATTATTGACCTGAAAAGCACATTGGTCATGTTGTGTTATAAAATACTCTGTTATTAGCTGGGTTGTACTTGTAAGATTGGAGGAAAAATGCAAATGGATTCCATTCCATAGCTATGAAATAATGAGGGGTGGGGGGAGGGGAAATAAAGAGAGAGAAAAATAGGACTTTTGTGTGTCTACTATTATGAAGACTAAATACAGCTGGTTTTTTTTCCCTCTTGGTGCTTTAGGGACATCTTTACATTTGAAATCTACTTAATATCAGAACGTGTTTTTCTGTTTGGAGCTGAAACTGCATATTCACAAAGAAAATGGACTTGGGCAATAGCTAAGGTAATACTGATAATTATCCTTTCCAGTTAGTCCAGGAGCCTTTGCACAAAGAATAAAGTGTCATTGTTAGCTTAAAATCCTCTGAGAAGCCATTCATGATGAATACTGATCTGTCTCGCGTAAAGGTTTCTTGTGCAGCAGGAAGAAATAATTTCTGTGATTTAATGTTTGAAACAAGTTAATAAAATAAAATGGAAAAGGAATCGAAGCAACATTTTAATGCTGACCTTAAGAATATATTAAAGGTGCTGTAGTATAAAGATGTATACTTTATGAATTTATTTCAGCTATATTCATTTATTTGCTGAAACAGCATTCATAAAGCAGTATCATATTTTACACAGTACCAAATTATTCTATTAATTATATTACTAATTAAATAAAAAGCAAAAATATTTGAATTGTAGAGTATGCATGGAAAAACTGTTATACTTGATTTTACAATTTAAATTTAATGCATATTTAGGTTTATGAATGATAAATCTGAAAGTTTTGGTTTTTTTACTCTGGCTTTCATCCTTGAATCTTGCAGATTTGCAATATCTTGATTTGAAGTTTTTTTAGGGGAAGGTGGTGTTGTTTTTTTGATTTTTTTTATTTTTTTTTTTTTCCCCCCTCCATCTGACTCGCCCCATTTTCTTTGGTAGCGTTTTGTTCCCCCTGTGGCTGAATGCTTATTAGAGAGAGACTTTGACCTGCTTGGCCAGCTGTACTACAAAGATTGCCATAACCTGGATCAGTGGAGAAAAGGCTGGTTTGCCATAGAGAAGTCGAGCCTTTATTTTTGTCTGGAAATGGAGAATGCTGAAGAAGATTCCATATACCTGAGGAGGTTGCAAGAACTAAGTAAGAATTTTGCTTACGATCAAGAATTCAGGAAATACTCTATGGAATTAATTCACCGTTGAGGACGTTTCTATTACATTTTAAAATCATACACATTAGGAAGCTCAGTAACTATTGCTTTGCATACCCAGATGCTCTCCAAACTCTCCTCTAAATATGGAGTTGGTAAAGTTCTGTCTTGGATTTTTTTCCCTACTTAGTGGCACACGCTAGAGAGATTTTTCACAGTTTCATAATGAATGAAGACAGTTTTTGTTCCAGTTGCAGCAGTTTCTTTCTTACAAGAGTACAGAATTGAATAATAATATATGACCTTTTGGGATTATTGTCTCATATTTTTGACAGGGCAGAAATACTCACTGTAGAATGTGTTATTGAGATGATTGACAGGCCTAGTTTTAAAATACTCAAATGTACTAGAAAAATTATAATTCTCTTGGAAAACTATTTCACAGACTAATAGAATTTTTATTTTTTTCTGGTACTAAAAATATTCTTTGCTCAATATCATGACGTGGACAGTTAAGAATATTTATACAAATGGTCTTCTATCACCAATTTTATATAATTGTCTGTAACTCTGCTCTGAATCCTCTTTAAGCATATCTACCCGACTTGTTTTTATATTGAACAGGGAAATACATTATGTAGGAAAGTAAAAATAATTTGAGATTTTATATTAAAGTAACATATCGAAGATAATTTAGCTCTTTATTCATAATCCTTTTTGTAAGTGCTGTCAAACTGTGGACTGTTTTGCAGGAACTTGCCTAAATGCTATTGGGCTTTCCACTGTTTATTTACTGCCACCTTATATTTGCTGTGAATAACACTGTGAAGGTAGTTTTTAACCAGGAATATTTTTATGCCTCTAGCTATCTTTTAATTTGTGCATAATTTTTGATCTTGATTCAGAATTAAAAAGTTAGGCAGTAGAAGAACTGTTTCTGATACTAGTTTTGATAATGCAACTGTAATTGCTCTCTAACCTAATCATATAAGCATCCAAAATCAATGTATATGTCAAGTCTAGAAATGAAACTCTCATTTAGCTTTCAGTTGAAAATAATTTTTGCTTGCTTTTTAAATAGTACTTGTATAATAGAGTTGTATTTCTTGGAAATATATATCCATATTCCTATCTTTTCTTTGATTTCTGATTTCCCCAAAATAAATCTGCTCCACTAATTAAGACTGAAATGTATAACTGAAACTTGCCAAATAATTAGTCATCAGTGGAAGTATAGTCACTTCTTGATATTTGCTCAGTAATGTAAATGAGGCCAGGAGCATGTGTGATGCAAAAACATCATGTAACATGCATCAAAATATGTTTATTGAGCTTCATTGATATTCAGGACTTTACTATTTCTGGGAATTAGTTGAGATAAGATGTGGATTATATATATGACCTAAACTTTGAAAGACTTAACTCTTCAGAATTTTGAACTAGTATACAGGTTACATTTAATTTACTGTTTTTAGTATAGTGTACAGTATAGTTTTATAAGCAGTGTTACTCGAAACTATCCAGATGTATTTTCTGTATTTTTGTGTTTTGTAGGCAATGTAAATAAGAGTGTATGTATATGTAGTTATATATATATATATAACAGGTAACTCATGTTATGTTGTTTTAAATATCTGCAGCCATTAAGGTGCAAGTAATTTAATAAGTTTAAAAATCTAGCTTACTTCTGAATCATTGTCTTCTAAAACTTGTATTTGCAAGTTTAATTTTAAAATAATAAAGCACTGTAGCACGTTTTCACATTTAAAAGTACCCGTTTAACCTTTCTTTATAATTTTCTGTATGTTTTTCTTGTAAATGTGTGTATTGTGTTTAAGAATTCCATGCTGCATTTGTCATTTTGAAAAAAGTCTATATGTATATGTTTGTCTATATATGTGTCTGTGTAGATCATATGAATGTGTATGGGTTTTCTTTTCAGCAATCAGTAGCGTGGTGCAAAATGGAGAGAAAATAGATGTCCTGCTGCTTGTTGAAAAAGGAAGGTAAGGTTCACATCTGAATGAAGCTTTGATCTGCTTTTGTATTGATGTCTTAGAATTCTTGCTGATCAGTCATGGAGCTTTTTCACTTGCAGTTGCTAGAGAGGGAGAGAGAGAGTAAATTTGCAGACTTTTTAAAGGCGGGAAAGTATTTGTGTATTAATTGCATTTTATGTCTGTGTCAGGAAATGCTAACAAGTACTGCTTAATTAAAAGCAGTTTTCCCACTGAGAAAATTATTCCCAGTCAGATTAGCCTGCCAATAACAGTTTCTTCAAAGGAGCCTAACTTTTTTACCCTGTAAAGAAAGAGTAGCTCTTTGGAGCACTTACTGCTTACTTCTCAATTTTTTTATCACTCATGTCCTAGAATTCTGTCTCTCAATCTGTGTAAATCAGGATTGAGAGGGTATCTGTGAGTGACAGTGAGTCCCCTGGTTAGTCACTGTAATGGCTGATCTCAGTTAGCTAGCTTGTTCAATGTCTGCTTCCAAGTAGGTAATATTCTGCTGAGATGAGTCTCAAATATAATGATATGGGAGCTTGAAACTTTAATTGAGATGGGCAGAAATATCTGTCTCATATATATGAATACAAACTTAAAGGTGAAAGTGAAATTACTGAAAATAGTTATAATTTTCTAATAGGTTGGGGTTATTGAGCAAATGTCTATGTAAGAAGAGGTGCAGTGTTTACACAGTCTTCTGAACAGCCAGTAACAGGTTAATAAAGAAAGATTGTTTTTCTCTTTGTTGGGGACACAACCCCCCCCCCCTCCCTACGGATACATTTGACATCTGTTCAGAGTTGGTGAAACTTGGAGAAACTCATAACTTCTGTGTTCTGAATTTTAACTTTTCCTAAGATAGTGTTTAAGTTAAAGAATTCAGTGAGGTGATGCAGATCAGAAACAAACACGTTTTCCTGCTGGTTTTTTTGTTTGTTTGTTTTTTGTTTTTTTTTCAAAGAAGCATATTGAAAGATTCAGCATTAAGTAAGCTGCATAGATCAACCAGGGAACCAGAGGTATCCTATTCAAGGTGCAGTCCAACAGATGAATACAAAATGTGTATCTAATTTCATAGATATCAGTGCTGAGCAAAACTTCTAGCTCTAAGTCAGCTTTTATTATTTCTTTCATTATAATATTTCTGTCAAGTGAGGGTAGGTTTTCCTTGAACTATTTTTATAGTTTACTGGAAATTATGATCTATTTGAAAATAATTTCAACAGAGGTGCTGGCTGATTTGTGGTGGTCATGAATATGTTTAGTTTTTCTTCACTGAAGTCTACCATAAAGAATTTAAATGCATAGTGTTCACATTACCTTAACCATTAAAAGCCATATGGGTATATAAGCTTTGGCATAGTGATTCTTGCTTAGATTACTCCAAAGGAATCCAGGTGTTCAACACAGTTGCATAGTGTTGCATCTTGTAGTGATAAAAAATTTAATATCTGTATGGGGAAAATGGTTAAATATAAAATCACCTTTATCTTTAGACTCTATTGTAAATGGAAACAAAACTTCTTTCTGCCCCTCCAAACCCTAGATAAATAAATAAATACATTTGAGATGTCATCAGCATTAACTAAATGACATATCATAGTTTCTAGGTTTTCCTATTTTGTCTGTTATTTTATAGCAATGCTTGTCTAATGCAAACTTTAGCATAGCTTGATCACTTGGAAGAGACCCTATATATTGACATGTTGACAACTTTCATGTTAAATTTGTTAGTGACTTAGATGCAGGATAAATTATACAATCCCAAAATCCAATATTGCAAGAATGAAATAAAAGAATATTTTTCCAGAATTAATTAAAAAAATAAATAATCATATAACGACCCCCTTCTCCCCCTAAAAAAAAAACCAAAACCAAAAAACCCCTCACTCTTTTTTGCATGAAGAAACAAATGTCTTACAATATCTTGCTAAATTTTATTAAAAGAGATGATGAAAATACCTTGTGTATTTTCCTACTGAAGCACATGCTGTTGTTTTTGTTACTGACTTGAAACTAACTTCCTGTTGCTTACAAATACTTGTGCCTTTTTTTCAAGTCTCAGTCATTGGGCTGATTAATTAGGGAAAATCATATATTGCGTGTATCATGCACCTTTCTCTTTGACACTTTTTCCATTGGCTACCGTAGGCAAAAGAATTCTTAAGTTGTTACAGTCTTCTCATTTAAGAGTGATTGCATACGCAAGTAAAGAGTTTCAGAACTATAAAAACTTACTGATGTAATAATTATAATGTAATAAATCTATGAATTCTGGACTTTTACAAACTACTTAATACATTTATATGTATGTTAAATTCATGGGGTACATAAACTGGATGTTCATTTGATCCATAACTACTCAGAGGAAGAATTTGCAATTTATTTTGGGCTGCAGGGTTCAAAATGCTTTCCAGTTTGTATAAAATACAAGAATTCAAAGTGAATATGACTGAAAGGCATGTGAGATTTTTCTGAAGTGTCTTAGGTATGAATGCAATCCTCTTCCACACACACTTTTTTTTTTCCTCCTATTCTTCTACTGTTTTCTACTTAGGACCTTGCTGTTCATTTGTTCTCTATCTGACACGTTCAATGAAAGAAGACTCCCAGCTCAGATATAAGAGGTGATAATCATACTATACATTGCAAAGCATTAGTGTAGCATGAGAAACTGAACTAGGCTAAAACATTTTCGTAGCAACTAGACTGTTTCAGTTTTGGAGATTGTTGTTGTTTTTGAAGCTCAGTGTACTTCCTACATTTTTGCAATAATCCTAGACTTTTTCTAATTCTAGATTATTATTTTTTTTTCAGATCTCAGAGATGTTTCATGTTTGTCTTTGGGTATCTTTCCTAAAGTAATTTAGAAAGGAACACACTCCCTTTTCTAGCACCTGTTGAAATGTTACTGCACCCTGTCTGTTGGAACATGGTGTCCAACCTGTTAGAACTGTCTCCAACCCAGCTGGAAATCTTGACTTCTCACAACGCTGTTCTCTTATGCCATAATCAGATGGTCATTCACCTCCTCTTATGTTCTGCTTTCATACTTCAAATGCTTCTTGACTTCTTGTTAGACATGGCAAACTATTTTCCTGATTTGTGTGTCTGACACTTCCCTCTGTCACACAGAGATGTCTTCTAGTTTGCTCCATATTCAGTCTGGATTTTTTTCCCCTTGATCTCTTATATATATTTGTAAAATTCCTGAAGTGACTGGCCGTACTTGAGCTCTTGATGCAATCTAAACAGAAGTTGTGTAGTAGATAGGAGAAGAAAATACTCTTTTGTAGTTCAACACAAGTCAACAGAGGGATCTATACACTGGAGAGAGTAAAGATGTCTAAAACCCACTGTATACAGCAATTTTAAAATATGTCTTGTGTATGTATGTAATTTAATTCAAAATCTTTAAAGCCATACTTTAAGGGAAAACACCTGGGCGGACAATTCAGTTTCAAATGTTTCTTCTTTCTTTTTTTCTTTTTTTTTTCTGTAATCATTGAAGCTCTCCTAGGTGTCAGTGAATGTTTTCATACCATAATGTAATACAGACAGTGCTTTTTCTTTTTCTCCCTGTTATACTTCTCTTGTAGTTAGCTCTTTCTTATTATAAATAATAAACCTTCCCTACATACTGGCTGTTTTTCTTTATGCTGATGGTTCATTAATTACAATACTTCCTTCTTAATTCTTTGGTGATGGTAAGATTTTTTGTAAAATGAAATGATGAGCGCAGAATTCTAGAATCAAGAAATAATCTAAACGTAAGGCTCAGGGGAGTGAAAGGACTTGTGCTTCCCTTAATATCCATTGAAGAAATGTTGCTCACCTTTACTGCATATCAGTAGTATGATAATAACAATTAGCTCAATGAGAAATATAGGTATTTGTTATTACTACTGTTATTACTACTTCTCTGAAAACTATGTGGAAAAGATGATGACACTGATGTGAAAAGCAGAAGCTAAATCTGCAAAGCTGTCTCTGTTAATTCATCAAATTCTGTAGAAGACTTCTGCTGTGATTTGAGTACAGTTTTACTTTTCTGCTGGTAACTATTTCCCCTTTCCTTTTCATACCACTGTGTAAGATGGTTTGAGATAAGCTTTCTAAGCCACTTCCACATTAAATTAGGTTCTGAACTGTCTGGTACTGATTTTATTTCCTTTTCTCCCTCTTTTCTTTTATAGTGTTGTGGTTAATACTGAAATTGCTGACTTTTAGGTGACCACTGTGGAGATTTTTGACTGGGCAGAGTTAATAATTTTTTGGAAAATAGTTACCTTCCATGAATGATCCAAGTTCCACAATAGCAGCAAGATTTTTCACACTTAAATTTTTTTACCAGCAACTTCCCTTTCATGTATGTGTTGGTGCTATAGCACTGCTACTTAGAGATATCCCATTTTCTTTGTTAATTATTCAGTAACGTTTTCCTCTGTAATTAGAATTAAACTCAACAGCTTTTCAAATTGTAGAAAACAATGAGAACATCATCTCTTGGTAGTTCTGATGTGCTTTTTTCTATGTGATGCATTGGGGGGAAGATCCATAGAATACAGGATGATCTTTTTCACATAATTTGTGTAATTCATATATCACGACAATTGATTGGCAGGCACATGATTTAGACTTTCATATCTCTGAAAAAATACAGATAAGTTTAAATTTTCTTTGAAGTTCAGTACTGTATTTCCTCTCTCCTCCTCTGGTACTGATTCATTGATATACAGCAGAGTTGCCCTTTTCTTGTTTAGAAGTAATAATATTTTCACTTTACAGTATGCTGCTTCCTATATATATCATAGTTCTTTAGATAGCAAAAAATAATCTATTGAGACTTTGATTTATCCTTTTGCATAATACTGTAATGTGAATCATGCTGATCTGCAGGGACAATAAAAAGACAGTAATATGCATATGTGTGTGCATCTCTTGTGTTGGGAAACAACATAAAACTTTTATAAATCGCAGTCCTAACCTCTGCTGATCCGTGAATAATAGTACTGAAGGAATAGTGTAACATGCACTGTCAGAATCTTTTCCACTCATTTCAGACTTTTTCATTTCTTCTTCAGCAATACCAGAGGATGTCAGGGTGCTGTGTTGTTTGGAAGCCATTGGTTGAGAACCACCTATGTAGGATATCCATTCTGACAGATCTTCAGAAAACGTTTGAAAGTATTGAATTAGACACACTCATTTTGCTGTAAAAATTTGGGACCTTTGTGCAAATTGTTGTTTTTTCTTAATGGAAGAGGGAGGCTGAGTGTTTCTATTATCCAGGCATGTGTGATGATTATTATAACCTTCAATATCATGAAGTAGATTCTTCTTTTTAAAAAGGGACTTTAGTAAGATGAAACATTTTAGTGACTCCAACTGTGCTGCTGAATGGCTAAGTCTGTATGGTGGATCCTTTGAATACTTAAGATCCTGACTCTGTATGTGTACAGTTGACTGCATCCTCACTTCCTATTGCGATAGAAATGCTAGAATGGAGATGATTATATAAAAGCAAAATTAAAATATGCTAATAAAAAATTGTAAATAAATAAGTGAATATAAATATTAATTATTTAAAATGTTTTGGGTTTTTTCCTAAATAAAATAATCAAAATGAATGTTTATATTTTAAGTAGAAGTATTAGTAGATAGAAGTATTTTCAAAGAACTTCAATAGAACATTTTTACTTTTCCTAATTAGCAAATAAATTGTCATTAAAGAAAATTAATCTCTTGCATTTCTTTAGTGGGAGATGAAGAGTATGTATGTAAAAAAGTTTGCTTGCTATTTTAACACTTAAAACAGTTGTTTATTGCATACATGCATATGGGTAAACAAACACTTTTAAGCTTTTCAGTTTTGGAATTTTCTCTTAGGAGCTAGCCTGTCAGGGGTAAATAAAGGAGTTTTTTGTAGCATATTTAAATAATAAAATCAGACCAGGGCCATCCTTTGTGTTAATCAGTTAATTAAAGACTTACATTAACTGTTTCTAACTCAACTCTGAGTTTTTTCTTCCATGTTCCTTAGCAATGTGATTTCCTGAGGGTGATCATTTTGATACATATGAAGAAGGGAAGTTCAGTATGTTTCAGCTTCTTTACAGAAGTGTGAGGGGTGGGGAATAGAAAAGAAGGAAAGCCTTTTACAGTATTGAAAGTTGTCTTTTAATCTGTTTCCTGCTTAACTGTGACTGGGGCTTATGAATGCACAGTGAAGGGGCAAGACTGAAGAGTAACTAAAATGTTGATCAAGTCCTTTCAAAGGCCTGTGATAGTGTTTGTGGATCTTCTTTCATTTATTGTGACACTGCTAGTACAAATGTAGTTGGGAAAAAAGGGTTGCTCTAACAGTAGTCCACCACAGCAGCTTTATGTGGTGGAAGGTGCCTTGATGTCATATTCAAAGTTTTTCTTATTTTTTCCAGATACCTTCTCTGTTGCTATAGTAGAATAACAAAGCTTTTCTATTCCTTTTCTGCTTTCAAAATATTTTTATACTCTTCAGAACGCTATACATCCATGGCCATACGAAGCTGGATTTCATGGTCTGGTATACTGCAATTGAAAAAGCAGCAGGTACAGATGGTAATGCATTACAAGATCAGCAGCTCAGCAAAAATGATGTTCCTATTATAGTGAACAGCTGTATAGCATTTGTTACACAGTATGGTAAGTATAGTGGATTTTATTCAGCATAAGATAATTTGTGTAATATCTAAGCCCCTACATCATCAGATCTTATAAAATTATTTTATATATTAACTAGTGTGCCTCGTTAGCCTCGCCCCTCTCTGATGCAGTGGTAAAGTACACTGCCACACATCTGAGAATGGGCATTTTGGGGAAATACAACTTGCTAGATGCCCTTTAAAGGCAACTTCCTATTTTAAAAATGTACTTGTCTGCCTGATGTGGCTCAGCCTTGGGGTCCAGTGCCTCAGCACTGAATATAAGCTATGTGGACTAGGAAAGGCTATAGCCTGGACTGGTCAGCACACCTGGGAAACTGATATTAACTGTGGAGCCAAGTTCAGTCTTAAGGCTGCTGTTTTTTCAGGATATTAGCTTAAGGACATAACAGTCAGTTACTGTTTATTTAAATAAATTTTGCCAGCTTAACTTTCCATACCATTAGATCATATGCAGAGGGTGTCTGTGTCCTGTTTAGTACTGAAAATTCATCAGTTTTCTTGTAAAATGCTAAATATGTATCAACCCTGTAGAAATCTGTCTTCAGGGTAAATGCGTCTGTAACCTCTGTCAGTATGAGGAAGACTAATTTATATTTCAGTGACTGAAGTTTAACTAAATAACTTTTGAATATGGTAACAGTGCATTAGGGTAAATAGTTGTGTCTGGGTAACAACTATTGCCTAAAATAAATTTTAAAAAAGTCTTTTTGCTAGATTATTTTTTAATCACTACTAGTAGGAATTATTCTAGGTATAATTTACACTTTCATTTGTACCAAAAATGTCGTTAAAGCAGGGTAATTATGTCTGCCACTCAGAACAATCACTCATGTGTGTTCTAAATTAAAATTCAATTTTATAATATCTTTTAAATAAGTTAGATCTTTATTGAAGCTGTGGTTTATGTGTAATACAACACCAACCATCAAAACTTCTTTCCTTTACCATGCCTTTTGAAGCTATTTTCTTATGAAGTCCTGAGGAGATCTGGTGATTTGAATTGCCTATAAAGTATTACTGAAATTATGATCCCAGGCTTGCTTTGTATTATGATATGTATTTTGTCTGGTTGGGTGTAAGTAGACTTAGCAGTATTTTTACTAACGAAGTGAGTATGTGCAAAAGGCCAGAGAGATTTTGGTAGGAAATATGGTGTGTTTGACAGCCAGATGCATTTTTCATATAATAATATTTTGAATTTTTAAAATAATACACAATTTTACATTTATTTATTTTTCTGTCCTGTATTTCTGTAACTTAGGTTTAGGTAGCAAGCAGATCTACCTTAAGAATGGCAATTCTTCCAATGTGGCTGAACTGCTGGAAAGCTTCAAAAAAGATGCAAGGAGTGTTAAATTAAGAGCAGGAAAACATCAGCTGGAAGATGTGACTGATGTATTGAAAAGTTTTCTTTCTCAAATAGATGATGCACTTCTCACTAAAGAACTTTATCCATTCTGGATCTCTGCGTTAGGTAACATCTTCAATAACACTCAATACAGGAAAGGTTGTATGTACGTTTTCAGTATCAAATTTGAGGGGATTTTTAATTACTTGCCCTGTGTCAACCTACGTTGTTTGATAATTGGCAAAACAATTTTATTGAGGTAAAAAATGTTAGAGCTTGGCTGCAGTAAATTTATGTTAATCAGAGATTATTTTATTGCCTTTAAGTGAACTAGAGTAATGATAACAAATAGTGATCTTTCCTTGATGATATGTCTGTAAACAGTAGACCAATATTGCACTGTGTCATAGTTGGATTAGCCAAGGTAAGAAGTGATGATCAATGTCTTATGGAAGCAGTGATGATATAATTCAAGAAACAGACAAATGTTAGAGTAGGAAAGAAGTGTATAGTCTGTCTTTTGACAATATGTAGTTTAGTTCAAAAGTGACAAAATGTTGATGCTATCATCTGCAAAATAGTTAAATCACAGTCTTACTGCTTAAATTATTCGAATATCTTTTATGAACATTCAAAGTTAAGTATATTAACAATGTTAAGTTGTTAACAACTGTTACTTGGGATTTTTTTTTTTGTTTCCTTAGAAATATTAATTTAATTTGAAAGAAAATTTAAGTAACTTCAACCCAAACTGTAACTTCTGGTGTATTTAGAACATGAGGATGTGTGTCACTGTTTCTGTTTGAAAGCAGAACCATGAGATTACTAATACATTAATTAGTTACACATTACATAAATTGTGATGATTTTTATAGTGTTCTTGCTAAACAGCTATATTTCTATTTGTTTCTATATTGCAGTATTTACTGCAAGAATCAAACCCTTTTCCTCCAAAAATGTGCTATAAAATTGCAGATGATGTGTAGCAATAAGAGATAAATAGGAAAAGCTAAGATAGAACATTAATTTCTGCATTAGTGCATTGAAATCATATAGGCCTATTTACTGTGTGGGGAGTTTTGTCTTTAAAAAAGATCTTAGAAGCGTATTCCTCTCTGTTTTTCCTTAAGTTAAAAAATATGGAGGTTGCCTTAATATGAACCACTGAAAGTTTGGGAAATTAAAGTATGAATATTACACATTTTGACCTTCAACTTCAATTTGAACAAACTAGAGGGAAGAATATTAAGAATTTATTTACTTACCACAGGATTGTTTTCTTCAGAAATCGGAAAAAGTTGTATCTGTAGCAGTTGAGATTTAAGCTAGCTCTTTTGTGAAAGATGCATGATGGTGTTGCAGTGATTTAACTTCCTGATTTGTTTATCAGACTAAAATTCTGCTTCAACTTTACAGCAGAGAATCCTGTCCTGTTATATTTAAGTGACACTTCATAAGATAAGAGTAGAAGACCTTTAAACTGTTTTTTTGTTGTTGTTTGCTTGTTTATTTTTTCGTCCAATTACTGAAGAAATCAAAACATAGTGCAGTAGTTAGTGGAGGGTGCTAGCAATCAACTGGAAGAGATAAGAGGATTTCTGGGCTTTTTTCTTTTCAGAAACTTGAGAGAAGTAAACAACAGAGAAGAAAAAACTAAATCAATAAATAAATAATATTTACATTAACTTTGCTCACACCCTGAGCAGGATTATGCTCTGTACTGTCTATGCAGCACAGGGAAGCAGACTTAATTTGAAGGCAGAGAGCTGTGGCTGTGTCTCACACACTTTAATTCCCAAGACTGGAATTCCTATCATCGTCTCTGACAGTGTTCAACTGTGTAACTTCGTACAATTTATTCACCACCACTTCCCCTTTGCTCTCCTCTTACCAGTCTTATTTTTGTACCTTTAAACTACTTTGGCCCTTGAGACACTTTTCCAATAAAAATTAAGAAAGATAAAAAGGTCTTTTCCTTTCTTATCTCTGGGAAGTCTTAGAAGTATGTTTGCACTTGTGCATGCACAGGTGCACTCACACATGTACACGCACAAACTACAGATTAAATATCCTTTAAGAGGCAGAGAAGTTGCTGTCCTTGGACTTAGTTTTAAACTATAACAAGTGGTGCTCAAATATAGAACTCTCCCGCTTTATTGCTGATATTGTTTCCCTTAACTGGTGTATAGTAGTGGACTTTGTTAATAGTAGATTGTCTGTATTGCCTCTATGAAGAAGAGGTTGTTTGGTAGAATGTAAATTTAAAAGACTAAATTGATGCCAATATAGTTAATGAGAACCGCTGCTGGTTTTTAGTGTGCATTGTTATTAATGCTCGGTAATTATTTTCTGTCAGATACACAGAATGAAAAGGAACGTGTGAGGAAGTATGGAGCTTTTATTCGGACACTTCCACCAGTCAATAGGGCAACTTTGGCTGCTTTAATTGAACATCTTTACAGGTAAGTGCAAATGATGCACTGTTGCAGAGAAATTCTTGTAATGTGTTCTCACTATAACTACCATAAATGAAATGTGCCTTGTTTCATTAACTAGCAAGCATCAAAACTTACCTAGTTGTGACAATTAATTAATTTGATTCCCTTGAATTTATAATGTGTCTTTTATTTGGTTGTATTTTTAGCTGTAGGTATCTATAAATATCAATGTGATGGAACAGCTTTGTAGCAAAAGAGGACTGCTACTTTATGTGTCCAAATAGGGTAATTTTTGATGTAGCTTCTTTATATGAACTCATTTTACCCTAGTCTACTAGTCTTCCAATGGATTGTTGCAAATGGTTCTCAAAATATTTTTTTGGCTAAAATGTCCTTCTCCACAATCTGTATTGCACATAATAAATTTGAGAATTAACTGCCCTTTCTGATTTTCATCATTGCTTCATTTTGCATCTGAGGTAGCAGTAGAGAATATCCAAAATAAACACTTGTTTAAGCAACAAAGGTCTTGTCTTATTTCTAGGTCAAATAAGCAGCAGCAAATATACAAGAAATGTGTGACTTGGATGATTCTGCAGTGTCATGGTTAAATAGTAATGGTCTATGTTATATTATTTTATATTATATTATGTTATGTTATATTATCTATTGAAGAAATCAAATTATATTTCTGGAAAATTGAAGTGGGTAGGGAAGTTGTAGAATTTTTTTTTACAGGATATTGTGTTCAGAAATTTTATTACATAGCCAGGTACATAACAGATGTCCTTTAAAAACTATTTACATGACTATTAAATTGATTGGTACCATTACTGGGATAAAGTTTATAGTAAGTATTGCATTTAACGATGTTTCTAAGCATATCCAGCTCAGATATATTAATATGCTGTTATATCTTCTCTGAAAGTAGTTTGAATTTGTGTGTATAAGAGCCAAAATTCTGTGATACTTTAAAGTCCAAAAAGAGGACACATTATGTAAACAACATAACTGGTATGAAAACTTCATCATAAGTATAGAAACTAAGGATCTTATTTCTTTCCACATTTTGTTTGATCCTCAATCATAAGTTGTAGGATATACTGATTTAACATAATATAGCAAAGCTGTGTTTAGCATTGGTGCAGCCTCACCTTAATTACTGTGTGCAGTTCTGGGCCCCACAATTTTGGAACGATGTGAAGGTCCTTGAATGCATCCAGGGGAGGGCAACAAAGCTGGTGAAAGAAAGTTGAAAGAAATGTCCTATGAGGAGCAACTAAGGACTCTGGGTTTGTCTAGTTTGGAGAAAAGGAGGCTGAGGGGTGACCTCATTGCTCTCTACAGATTCCTGAGGAGGGGAAGTGGAGAGGGAGGTGCTGATCTCTTCTCCCTGGTATCAAGTGACAGGACTTGTGAGAGTGGTTCAAAGCTGCATCTGAGGAGGTTCAGACTGGACGTTAGGAGGCATTCCTTTACTAAAAGGGTGGCCAAATACTGGAATAGGCTTCCTAGAGAGGTGGTCAATGCCCCAAGCCTGTTGGTGTTTAAGAGGCATTTGGACAATGCTTTTAATAACATATTGTCCTGGTTTTGCCAGGATAGGGTTAATTTTCTTCTTAGTAGCCAGAAAGCACTGTGTTTTGGTTTCAGTGAAGATAATTATGAGAACTTTTGGTCAGCCCTTAAGTGGTCAGGCAGTTGGATTAAATGATCATTGTAGGTCTCTTCCAACTCAACTATACTATTCTATTTTTATTCTGTTCTTTTCTAAATTATTTTGATGTCACTTGAGATGCAGATAGAAAGTGTAAGCCTTTGTTTCTGTACTGAGATGTGAGGTAAAGGATATAAAGACATAAATATAAGAAAGAATAAATAATATTAGATTTTTTCATTACATTTAATGTAGTTATTGTTTTTGAAATGCACTCCATGTTCTGTAGAGGAGCCTCAGACAATTAAAGGAACAATTAAACCTTTTAAATATGTTTATTTTTCCTTCAACAGGGTGCAGAAGTGTTCTGAAATTAATCACATGAACCCTCACAATCTAGCCATGGTGTTTTCGTCATGCTTATTTCAAACTAAAGGCCAAACTAGTGAAGAAGTCAATGTAATTGAAGATCTAATTAAAAATTATGTGCAACTTTTTGATGTAGGTATCTTATATAAAAGTGTCCTAATTATTCAGCTGTTAGATAAGCTAAAATATAGAAATGTTCTTGAATATTGTCTTGATATTAGTTACACTGAGGATTTGCAGGGCTTTAGAACTTTACTTTGTGGACATTGCTCTTTGCTTTAATTTTTATTTCCCAACTAGTTTAGCCCATAGGAAAGACTGTATTTACAGGATTGCTGTGAGCTACTGTTCTCTGAAATGGTGCACATTCTTCTGGTTGACACCAGCATACCAGTTTTAAAGAATTTAAGAAAATTTTAAGTTTATGACTATTAAAAATAATATTTTGTGATGTTTTCACTTGGCTAGCAGCCAACACAGCTGTTCGCTCACTCCCCTCTCATCTCCAGGAGATAGGGGAGAGAACTGGGGGGGAAGGCTCAGGAGACTCATACATTGAGATAAGAACAATTTAATAGTAGAAATAAAAGAAAACTTTAAATATTACTGATATTAAAATAATAATGATAATAATAGTAATAAAAATACGCAAATAAGTGATACACAGTGCAATTGCTCACCACTCGCCGACCAAGCCCAGCCTGTTCCCGGATAACGATCCTGGAGGAGCAACAATCCTGAACTGAAACCGCAATCCTGGAAGAGCGATAGTCCAAGCGATAGTCAGAGAGAGCAAAAGAGAAAGAGACCCTCACTAATATACTGGACGTGACATGATATGATATGATATGGAATATCCCATTGGCATATCCAAATGCCAGTTTAGCTTATTAATTTGAATATTCCTGAGCTCCTTAAATCTTGCGCTTGTAGACTAGCAGAACACGAAGTCCTTCATTTCCAGCAACAAGAATGCGAACACTGCTATGTTATCAGTGTTTCTCCCATAACAAATCCCAGGCTGAAAGCAAAATGCAGCGCTATCTAGCTACTAAAAAGAAACTCAGCTCTGTTCCAGCTAAAAACCAGGACATACTTCTTTCCAGTTCTATGGGCATGAGCAGAAATGAAGCATGAAAGAATTCTCTGTTCTTAAGTCTCTGAGCAGTGGTTATAATAGAGACTAGAGAAGGTGTTTGGTTCTTTTGGCCTAGAAAGTTAGTTAAATCCAACGGGATAGAAAAGGTACAATTAGCACCTGTTCATATTGCTATTTGGTTTAGAGTTTACTGTGCTACTGTAACGTTGTTTGACAGTTTTTCATGGAATGTTCTCTCTCCTAATATATATTTGGTAAAGTTTATAACAATTAACCCAATCGATGAAGTGCTGTTTCTGTCTGATAGAATATTTTGCATAGCTGCTTCTAAAAGTGTAGTTAATGGTAACAATATTTTTTATTGTTACACTATTATTAATTATTTACTAGTGTCAGCTATAAACCTTCTCCTATATTTATATTTATCTTAATTTACTATATTAATATAGTGCTTGCTAGTTTTTGTTGTAATTTTTATACTAGTTCCCTTATACTTATTAATTGATCAAAAATGATCCGTTTTAAACAGATAAATGAAGAACAGGTCAAACAAATGGATATAGAAAACAGTTTTATTACCAAGTGGAAGGACACTCAGGTAAGTGGCAAATATCAACTGGTATGAAAATGATTTTAAGAAAGACTATTTTGTTTACCTAAATTTCTAAATGTAAATTTCTAAGTTTGTATAGTGACTAGTGTTGTTAACTTCAGAGCTGAGGGAAATAAAATGAAATAAAAGAGGAAGCATAAACTGGTAAAGCAAAACAGTTCTGTTTAAAGCATACTGTGGAATTATATTTTTGCCCGAGCACTGGGATAACCTACAGGTTGGTACATGCTTTTACTATGCTTCATAAATTATACTAGAAGGAAATGGTAAACATTTGCAAATGTGAAAGTGATGACCTGGTTTTGTTTTTGTTTTGGTTTGTTTTTTTTTCATTTTAAACTTAAATACCTTTGAATGTATATTAATACTTCTATTATTTCATAAGCTTGGGGTACACATGGTATCTCTTCATTAGAGTTTTACTGTCCCTTTGAGTTTAAAGCATCTCAGTCTTTAGCTGTGTCCTGTTTTGTGAGCACTTCTAGAATCCCAAAGCACAAATATTATTTGGGGTAGCTTCAGATACATATTAACAGTCAAATTGAACTTCAGGATACACTATCAGAAAATGGGATATCTTATAGAACCATAGAATGGTATGAATTGGAAGGGACCTTAAAGATCATCTAGTTCCGACCCCCCTGCCATGAGCAGGGACAACTTCCACTAGACCAGGTTGCTCAGAGCCTCATCCAACCTGGCCTTGAACACTTCTAGGGAAGGAGCATCCACAGCTTCTCTGGACAACCTGTTCCAGTGTCTTACAACAAGTAAAGAATTTCTTCCTAATATCGAACCTAATCCTACCCTCTTCCAGTTTAAAGCCATTTCCCCTTGTTCTAACACTACCTGCCCTTGTAAAAAGTCCCTCCCCAGCCTTCATGTAGGCACCTTTCGGGTGTTGGAAGTCTGCTATAAGGTCTCTTCAGAACCTTCTCTTCTCCAGCCCCAACTCTTCAGCCTGTCCTCAAAGGAGAGGTGCTCCAGCCCTCTGATGCATTTTTACTTTTTTTAAATATCTGTGGTTACAGTGTGGTACGGCCTTATTAGATGCAATGGAGTGTATTACTTCCTTTGTATCCGATTCTACCCCTTCACAATCCTTCCACAATGCAGAGCTTGTCTGTTATGCCACTGTCTTGGAAATGTGAATTTAGATCATTGAGTTTGACAGTGGGCTCATTCAGAGTGTATCCTCGATGAGTTTAATGGTGAGATGGATTGAGCGCCTTGGCTTTACCAAGATGGCAGCATTTTTAAAGTAAGAAAAAAAACTTTAGGTACCAAGAATAGAAAAGGCTAATTAGTTGAGTACCCATGTACATAAGTGATGGTTTTGAGGATTGCTATTGTGAAATGAAACACAGAAAAATCTGTTTAGTTTCTTTTTGCATTGCTGAAACACTTTTGATTTCTCTATGAACTGTTACAGAAAGGAAAAATATATCAGCAACATCTGTATGCTAGAAAATCTCAGTGTAAAAGGGAGACAGAAAATTTTATTATTAGTGAAAAATTATTGTAGTAAAGTACCTCCTTTTTCACTCTCTTCTAGAAATATTTTACAGTTAAGACCTAATAAAATACTTTATGCTATATTATTTGTGTTGTGTGGGAAAAAGAAAAAATATATAAAAATTGTATAAATTGTGTACATTGTTTTATGGTTTTATCTTTTAAGGAAGACTTGAATGGCATAAAATGGAAAATAGCATGTGGAATTAGCAACTTCCCTGTTTTCCAAGCAGGACAATGGTCTCAGCTTAAAGCTGTGGTTAATGTTCTTCTCCCTATAAGAAAAATAAGTAATGCAAAATTGTTAGAACAAACTTGGTCACTGAGGCATTTTAAAACCGTGTATCTGAAGTAGTTCCAGATTCCTACTTGGAAAACATTAATTCTTAATATTCAGTACACATTTCCACAACCTGTTATGAGGAAAATATTAACTGAGCTGCTGGATTTTATTAATTAATCTCTGTCAATATTGTGTCTGGAGATATAATGAAATGCTGAATCTAAGCTAGAAAATGTTTTTGGGTCTTATAAAATCATTGGTATCTTTACTTTGTATGGCATTTCCTGGAAAAAGAGCCACCAGAGAAGAAGCTAGCAAATATGCACTCAGGAGACCTTAGTTATTTGGGAGCACTTGTGCCAGAGATGAACAGCCTTTTTCTTTTTAGCTTTCTAAACAAGCAATGGATGTTGGAACAAAACTTCTACCTTTTAATGGTTGATGAATTGAAGTTTGAACTGCTTTTAAGGACAGGGACTGCATTCCCTCTGTTATGTCAGCCTATTACCCCTTGAATATAACAGCTGAGGAATGGAGTCCTCAAGAGCCTGACTGTCATTTGTGGCAATTTGATTTGGCTATGAACATTTTTCCCCTCTGAATTAACTGTGGAACATTTTATGACAGTTGCCAATTTTTCTGTATCAGACATGATTAATGTAACTAGTGTTTCAATTTAAAAATACATTTTTCTGAAACTCCATGTGCACATAACGTGAAATGCATGGATGTCTAATGCCTGGGACCACTTCAATGCAGAAGGGAGTAATTCTTATCAAAGATGGTTCACTTGCCATTGTTTGAGAATATTTACTGTCTGAAGCCCCCTGATTAAAGAAACTTATTCAACATGTTTTCAAGGTGTTTTGAGATTTTATATATAACTTTTTCTCTAGAAGCGTTCAACATTTCCCTAACTATGTGTGGTGGTGTCAAGTAAGTTTTGCTTGGGGAATATATGAGAGCTGGACCTGGACTAACTCTAAGTGCTTTTGAAAAAGATTGACCTTCCTCTTTCTTGTACTTTACATTTGCAACTTCTGTCATGAGTATGAAGTGCATATTACTCATAATTTTGGAAGACTTGATTATATGGATGCCTATGCTTTATATTTTACCAGGCTTGGCTATATAAACTTCTTTTAAAGTGCTGTGGTTAATTTCAGCTTAGCATTTGATGCTTTTATTAACACTATGTAAAGAATAAGACTGAGAGAGCTGGGTCTGTTTAGCCTGGAGAAGAGAAGAATGAAAGGGAACCTTATTAATATTTCTAAATATCTAAGGGGCAGGTGTCAAGAGGATGGGGCCAGACTCTTTTCAGTGGTGGCCAGTGATAGGACAAGGAGCAATGGGCACAAGCTGGAACACAGGAGATTTCAAATAAACATGAGGAAAAACTTTACTGAGGGTGTCGGAGAACTGGAACAGGCTGCCCAGAGAGGTTGAGGAGTCTCCTTCTCTGGAGATGTTTGAAACCCACCTGGATGCAGTCCTGTGCCACGTGCTGAAGATGAACCTGCTTTGGCAGAGGGGTTGGACTAGATGCTCTCCAGGGATCCCTTCCAACCCCCACCATTCTGTGATTCTGTAATAACCAGATCTCAGCCAACTGGCAAGAGCTGTGTTTGCCAGTACAGACCTGAAATAGGATACACACTTTTCAGAATAGAAACAATGGTTGGTTGGAATGGTGTAGCTTTCAGTTGATATCTGTCACTATTTCAGTGAAAGAAAGGGGTATGCTGAAACATACTCTTTTCAGCTGCTCTATTTCATCTGTCAGTAGCTACCATCATTCAACCTGTAAGCAATTTACAAGGCCATGCATATGCAAGACTTGCATATGCAGACCATGTAGCATGGAGACTGGACTTCAGGCTCATGCGGGAGAGGTAGCTCTTTGGGAACTTTTTGTATGGTCTTCCACTTCCTGTTTAAACTGATGACATGATGCAGACTGAGTGATGTAACAGCATGGGTAGTGGGCAACTTATGCCTCAAGCAGCTACAACTAAGGATTGTGTGTAAGAATCCTTTCCATTTAACATCTGATAGTCTGACGTTATTGCATTGAAATATGTGCATATTTGTGGGGAAAATCAATGATGCACACACTTGATATATTTGAGTATATAGGTTGCTATAGTAGTAGTATGTCCAGGCTGGTGACGCAGAGTGTTCAGAGAACAACTAAATTTCTGCTGAAGTCCTGAAAGTTCTGATGTCTGAAATGCCACTGAAGTTTGGTTCCAGGTGGTAGTTCATTAGCCGCTCTTCATTTTCTGTCCACTATATACTTATGCCAGCTGTTTCTATTTGCTGCTGTAATTTAAATCACAGTTTTTCTCCATACGGTTGTTTACATGAGCCCAGTGGGAATCAAATGTCAGCTTCATTCTTATTTCCAACCTTTTTCTGTAATATCATCTGAAAAGCAAATTTTATAACGAAATGAACTTTCTTGAGTCTGTGCCACTATAATTAAGCAGCTTTCTTCAAAGTAGCTTTGTAATGTTTTTCCTCGCAAATGTTTCCATTAGTTTTATATTCTCAGAGGCTAAACTAACTTTCAGGTCAACATTTTTCAGAATGTTAATGTTATTTAAAATTGAATGCTGCCATTTATTTATCTATGTAGTTTTATTTTCTGTAAATTAGTCAAAATGTATTCCAAAACTCACCTGTTTCTATTGTTTTCTCTATATCTTATTCTGTATACGATGCAGTTTTTTACATAACCTCCTCCTCTGTAATAACTAGCATCATTATGAATACTGTTCTCAAATTTAATACACATTGTTAGTCTTAATGTTAACTTGATTATTAATTCTTTATATCGGCTTATTAATAAAAAAGTACACCCCCTGATAGTCCCAGTTTTCTGCCTCATTTTTTCTTCCTATGCTCTGATCATCACCATGTATTTAGTTTTAGAAAATATTTTTGGTATTGGGATGAATTACAATCTTTTGGAGATGGTTATGACTATACTGCCAGAGAATTAGAACAGGCAAAACATGAGACATTTTTAACTCTAGAAAAGTACAGTAGTTTCTCATCTACATGATAATTGTATTGCCATAGATGAGCAAACTTAGTAATTATGGAAAATACTAAATTCCTCCTTATTAATCAGATTTTTCTCCTTGATCACAAAATGTTAGATTTACTGATTTTCCAATTTCTTTGTAAGTATTAGAAATTCTTAAAATTTTTGTTACTATTCAATATATTAAGCTGTTATATATTATGTAATATTTGCTTTATCATCTAATCCAGATGTTAGCATTGTACATAAAGTTTAGATATCTCTCAAAAAATTTTGAAGAGCTATATTTAAGAGGTGAATACAAAGAACATTTGTTTTAATTCCATTTTTAAATATGTAATGACAATTTTTCATTGTGATTAATAGTCATAAATGTGCACATATGGCTATATGACTGAAATATTCTGTTATATGTAATTTTTCCTCTCATTTTTTACTAACTCATTTTAGTTTGGGCTTTCAGTCCTATCCTTTTTCATGGTTTTAAATTCTGTTCATCTCTTTCGGCTCTGAAGTGATCCAGGCTAACCTCTAAATCAGAATTAGGGTTTTGACAGCTTAAAATACTAAGGTATACTTATGTATTAGACATTGCAGTCTTAAATGTAAATTTAAAATTTCCACTTATTTCAGGTCTCCTCTAGTTTTCCTGCTCTTGAATGTATATTTGTAAAGTGTATTCATTTTGTTCTATATGATTCTATTGGATTTAGTCAAGGTTTGGATTTTCCCCCTGAATCTGTGAATAAGATTTTTTTTTTTTACCTTACACTAGTAAAATAAAAGTGAATGCAGTGCAGGTTTTCTCATTAGAGTAAACATTTGGACTATTTTTGTAGATAAGTGGGTGGAGAAAAAAAGTTTGAGTTCAATTGTACTTTTTCTATTTAAAAGACGATTTAAAATATTTTTAAGAAAGTCTAATTTTTTTTTTTTTAATTGTTTTATTTTAGGTTTCCCAGGCTGGAGATTTGCTTATTGAAGTTTATGTGGAAAGAAAGGAACCGGACTGTAGTATTATAATCAGGGTTTGTGTATAAAAGTGATACAGTGTTTTACTAAGCACTTTCTCATAAAGTATACCAAATTTATTTTCATACATGTTTTTATATAATTACATAATTAAAGTATGAATAATATCTATCAGTGTTCTTTTTAAATATTTTTTTTTTTTTTTTTAATTTGCTGTGTTGCCTAGATTTTGTAGAGACGTTATTACGCATTTTTAAGGAGAATGTTATGGTACAATTTTAACTGGGAAATGTCCTCCTTTAGTTTTACTGCAGTGTACAGTAGTATAAATTCTCACAGCTCTGTGGCTGCAACACGCAACATATACAAGTACATAGTGAATGCTGGTTTTATTCAATAGTCCAAGGCCATTTAAATGGCCTTCCTCCTGATTTTTCTTTTTTGCCAGTGGCTATCTGCTTTCCTTGAGTGTGAAGAAACCAAAGCTTGTTACTTATTATTACTGAGGTTTTTCAGTCTTGTATCTGATAGTGTATTTTAAACACTCGTCTCCAACTTCCAATTTCATGGAACAAAAGAAGGAAAGCATGCTGGAGTCTGACAAATAACTTATGGGCTTCCAACTCAGTGTATCTGCTTTTGTTTGTTGTTTTTTTTTAAAGTCAATTGCAGGGAGGAAGATTTTGAGAAAATACATCAGAAACTGGTAATTGTAATATATTCTGAACTGACTCAGTTTGTATTACAGGTATCACCTTTGATGGAAGCAGAAGAATTAACTAATGATGTGTTAGGAATCAAGAACATTATTCCCCAAAAAGATGATATCTGGGCTGCTTTTGAAGTAATTGAAAATGGAGAACTAGGTTAGTGACATGTAAATTTATGCATGTTCATCAAATTTTATAATTTTTTTTTTCAATACTTAACATAATCAAAAACTTAGTTAAAGCATTACTAAAATATTTTTAGAAACAAACAAACAAAAGATTAGGCTTTATGCCATTGTTTTACATTTGGATACTGAGACATGATTTCTTTTTACACTTTGCCGGAAATAATGTGATGAATTCTTTTAATATGCTTACAAATTTGGAGCTGATAAAAATGTTATTTGTATTACTCTGTAGTTCTTTAGTCATTAGGTATAGAAAAGTATATTTTACTGATAAATCTCAAAGAAGAAATGAGAATTGGAATATCAACAGTTGATTTCATAAGGAATAATGTTTTTCAGAAAATGAAATGAGAAAATACAAGTAATACTTAGGGGCAAGGATCTTAGGGGTTTTTTTTAATGTGTGTAGATGAAAAAGGAGGTATAAAGTTGTGTAATCCTGCATTTATGGCAAGTGGCATTATGATGTATCTAGCAGAATCTTGAAACATTTGTTTTAAATATGGTTCTGCTGCCAACAGGAGCAAATGTCACAAGGTAACAATATTCATAAACTGTGAAGAGGTTTTAACATCGGGAGTGCTTTATGCATGCTGGTGCTTGCGCTCTGTTATTAGAGATACTTTGTGGTGGTTTCACTGGGCTAGCACTTGGCTACATAAAGCAACAGATTTTTTTTTTTTTTTTAGTTAAAACATTGTATTTTGATGAATACTCAGTAATGTTATCTGATTTTTGAAGAATACATGGGGGAACAGAAGTATGCTTTTAGTAAAAAGCAATGTCTGTTAGCACTTCATGGTAAATTGCTGCTGTTATTATTTTCATGCTACAGAAGTGGACTCTGGACTAGTTTATTTCTGTAGTAAAGATATCTATTTTCAAGTGAAGGAAAAAAAAAAAAACTTTAAAAAAATTGGAAAAACTAAGATTAATAAATGTTCCAAGATTGATTGAATACTTTTGTTGTACTTGATTTTCTGATGTGTATACAATAATCTCTTCAGATTTACTGGTATTACTTATATACTCAGTCTTCACCTTGGCAGTGTCAATAACAAGAATGGAAGCACATTGTCCCTTTTGACTTAAAATAAGTGATCCTGTTCTCCCTTTGCATCTTGCAGTCTTGTGATGATGCTGTGTAGAGTTGTAACCGTTCATTTCCAGATTCATAGATGTGAATGTCAACTGACAAAGAATGCTAGCATCTATTATCTTCAGAAGAGTCCTGATAACTCCTACAAGTACTCTAGAAATCCAATTTCTTTTTACTGAGTAATGGAAAAATTTGAAGATGGAATTTTATTTTCTTAAACTTGACATATAAAACTTACAGGCGAATGAAAAGTAAACTAGAACAGCCAAGAGAACTTAAAAGTAAATACAAAAGATGGACTTCACAGCAGCTTCTTGAGGTATTTCAATGCAACAACTAGTATTTAGTGTGGGCTAGAAATGTTGTCTGAGATAATGACTGTGAAAGATCAGCAAAATTAAGCTTAGAATGAGACAATACAGGCCCTATATAGAGTGACAAATATTGGCAAGGAGTTAGGGTGTATCCCATTGAAACAAGTTTACAGTGGAAAGTAGAAAAGGTATACTGGTGTTTTAAGACCAGCAAGACAAAAGGCAAACTAAATAAAGTCCTAATTCAGCACCTGGCTCCAATTAGTAGAGACTGCACTGGTGAAATGTCTGCTTCATAGACCCCCTTCTGGAAGAATCTGTGCATCAGAAAAGGTGAATTGAATTAATAATGTTGAAAAATAAAAATAATATTTGTAATCACAGAATCACAGAATGTTAGGGATTGGAAGGGACCTCGAAAGATCATCTAGTCCAATCCCCCTGCCGGAGCAGGAGCACCTAGATGAGTTCACCCAGGAAAGCATCCAGGCAGGTCTTGAATGTCTCCAGAGAAGGAGACTCCACAACCTCCCTGGGCAAGCCTGTTCCAGTGCTCTGTTACCCTCACCGTAAAGAAGTTCTTTCTCAAATTTAAGTGGAACCTCCTGTGTTCCAGCTTACACCCATTGCCCCTTGTCCTATCATTGGACATCACTGAGAAGAGCCTGGCCCCATCCTCCTGACACTCACCCTTCATATATTTATAAATATTAATGAGGTCACCCCTCAGTCTCTTCTTCTCCAAGCCCAGAACTGGACACAATATTCCAGATGTGGCCTCACCAGGGCAGAGTAGAGGGGGAGGAGAACCTCTCTCGACCTACTAACCACACCCCTTCTAATGCACCCCAGAATAATAAGAGGCACTTACTCAGGAAGACTCCTGTGGCACTATGGCTGAATCCATCAGATTTTCAAAAGGCTGAAACACAGAGGAAAAATAGTCCTATGCAGTCTTGAGTCCAAATGTGACACTAAAGACCTAAAAAAACTACTTTGAGTCTTTGCTGCTACAAGTTGATCTTGCTAGTACCATTTAAAAAACACCATTGAACATTACATAATCTAAGGCATTTAAAAGTTGGGATTCTTACATGTCATGACAGAAGCAAAGTTTGCTTATTTGTTTCAAGCATACATTAATGATCATAGTGTCTTTCTGACAGAAATTAATTTTGTGCTTATGTTCCTGCCATGGTCTGAGACCGGTCCAGTGCATGATGGTATTGTTTGTTACACTAAATCCTAAAGTTTTTTGAGAGTTATTTTATTTTTTAAGGTACGCTGCCCTGAAAATGAACCTTGAGAAGTCAAGAAAATTAGAATCTTATATTTTCTAAAAAGTATATTTTCCTGATTTTTAATATTGTTTATAGTGAAAATAACTGGGTTTGGATATTTACCAGCACATGATGACCTAAGTAAAAGGGTAACTGGATGTACATGCTGACTGCTTGCCGTTCAAAATACTAAAATTGCAGTATTAAAAATCAACTAAATTATTTGTATATAGAAAATTTGAAATAATTGCTAATTTTATCTAACCTAATGCAGAACATTCAGTACCATATGTTTTTACAAAATAGGGTGTATATATTTTTTCAGTAATTTGTGCTTGATGGATAGTTTGTAAATGAGGTGTGTTGCCAGTAAAATAGTTAATGCATTTCAGTATGATGATTTATGTACTGTGTAATCCATGATGACAGATAGTCTTAAATGTAACTATAAATAAAACAGTAGGTGTTTACTCTGGGAGTGCTGGTGTTCTAGGAAGAGGTGGTGATTTGCTAGCATTTACTACCTTTGATTTGTAAAGTTCTCCTTAAAATGGATTTTTCTCCCTTGTACAAAGGCAACAAGTTGTTTTAACTTTATCACATCAGAGTCCCCAGTATCCCAAAAGTTGAAAAGAGATTTTTAAAGTTTGACCATTTAAAACAAAAGGGTCAGAGTAAATGGTGTTATAGAGACTGAGTAGAGAATGATATTTTTGTTAGGCTGCTTTGTTGTCATGTCTGAATAATAAAACTTTTATATAAGTGTTATAACAAGTCTATAGGTAAGGTAGTTTTTTTGCATCCCAAAGCAGTGGTAGTTTTTTCTGTTACTTAAGAGTGTTATTTGTGGCTGCCACTTTCTGGAGCTCAAGTGTTCAGGAAAATATGTTCTGTTAGATTGTGGTGCTGGACAGTCCTAAAGCAGCTGTTGACATTTCATATTCATCTACCCTAGCAGAAATTAAAAATGAGATTCTGGTGGCATACTTTTCCGCTCAGTACTCAAGATACACAGGGCTAGATTGCCTGACCCGACATGACAGTGTCATACAGGAGCTGTACCCAGCTCTTCTCAAGGCCTGATCTGCAGAAGCTGGTATGCAGATAGGAACTCAGAACTTTGGAAAAATCTCTCTGTGGAGATAAAATGACACTTGGATCCACTGGTCTAAATCGTAGCCTGCAAAGCCATCATTAAGTTTTTTGTGCTTTTGTGAATTATAGTTGGTGCTTACTGCTGACCAGGTGAAAGTATCCAGGGGGGAAAGTGAGTGTATGTGTGTGGAGAAAGGATTAATAGCGGGGAACTGTACAGTCTCCCTCCATTCACATCAGTGTTGCCTTGTATACCTCAGGCTGTGTTGCAATACATGTCACACAGATTCCTGCAGGACCCGGTAAAGCAGATTTAGGGACAGATATAGATCTTCTGCAAGATCTTCCCTACTTTCTTTTAGTGTATGAAGTGAGGTGTGTATGGAGTACTGGGTGGACATCACTGCAGCTTTTCAGTCTCGTGTAAGGATCTCAGAGTTTCTGTTTCAGGATGGATGATAACTATCTGTCAAGTGTATGTTTGAGCAACTGAAGTGTGGAAGTGCATACATACAATCTAGTCATGCCTTCATTCATTGGTATTTTAATCTTGCTGTACTCTTTGTATGAGTTTGGAATACAGAAGTGCAAGTCTGGAAATTTCCTGACTACAGTAACAGGGAGAAGACCTAGTAAGACCACATACTTTTCCCTTGTAGTAAAAGTAGGGGTCAGTCTGCTTTGATCATTAACAGACAATGTAATCTATGCCAGTATTTTTTTCCACTGTAACTGCTCCAAATTCTTTGGTTTTTAATAGCAGAGAACTGTTAGCTCTGATGATTCATTTTTGTATCGAGCCTAGGCCAGTGAGGCCCAGTATAGCTACAGGTCTCAGTTCTGTTTGATCATATTTAGATGTGCCCTATGCTAGTTCCTAACTTTTGTATTTAGTTTGAAAGCAGTGTTTTAGTGTCTTTACATAATAAAATATTCATAACTAAATGCAAAAGCGTCACTGAACATTTGACTACTGCTTGCTTAATTTGATGTTCATTATTTATGCAGACCCTGCCAGCAAAGCTATTCCTACAGAAAGTCAATGAAGTGCCTAATAGTCTTATTTTGAGAGCAGTGTTTTTATTCTGTAGCTCAAAGTGAATGAGACAGTGTTGTGTATAGGCATCTGTAACTTCTGAGTGCCTCCAATCTTGTTGGTTTTGGTTTTTGTTTTTTATTTTAACATTGGGTTTTTTTCTGGCATTTTTCAGAACGTCCTCTGCATTATACAGAGAATGTAATAGAACAAGTACTTCACTGGAGTTCACTGCCAGAGCCTGGCACTGCATATCTGATAATAAAGAGATTTCTAACAGCAGACATGATAAAACTCTACACTGGTATGTATCATTTTTAAAACTTAAGATATTTCATGTGGAGACATGAGGATGGCAATTCTTTTATAGTTGTTTCACTGGGGCAAAGTGTCCCAGAACATCTGAAGTACTACTGCATTATAAAAATTACTGGTTTATTGAGAGTTCTGCTGACTTCTAGAACATAGAAATTATGTATGTTCTTGTTTCTAGGAACTATAAGCTTTTCCATTTGAACACAGAAGTTAAACAGAAACTCTGCATTCAGGTCTCAGTTTGTGAACTTCTGCTGTGGAGTCTGAGACTGCTCTTCTATCCATAGTGCAGTTCTACAGAGTCCATCCACATATATACTAAACTGTGCCTTCTGTGGAATATATATACATATATCTTGTATATATAATGATTATGTTTTTATATATAAGCAATAATTTATATATAGTTACATAAGTATGTCATAGAATAATATTTTCTATTATATAATCCGGTGCCTCCAAATTACAAAGCTAATTTGAATGACATAATCAAGCAACTGAATAACTTACAGAGTATTTGGCCTTTAAAAAGATTGAGGAATTTAGATATGACACTTGACAAGAAATACAGCTCAAATGTATAGTGAAAAAGTATTATTCACAAGCTGCCCTGGTCCTCTTTTATTTTTTTACATAATACCTTGATTTCAATCTCCTGTGTAGTAATATGTATTAGTTGCTTTGAGGGAAGCAGGGAAGTTTAGAAATTAAATATGTACAAAAATGACTATCCTGTTTTCAAGCAGTTGAAATCCTGTATGCTGTCACTGTAAAACATGAAATGGTAGCGTATGGTGCCTGGTTCAATGCCCATCTGATTTCGTCTAAGGACTTAATTCAAATATGTAATCTTTTCCTCTTTTCCCCATACACATAGATATTAACCACTCCATCTATATCTCTTCTGTCTTGATTTAAAGAAGTAATAGTTATGCTGTTATGCTTACTCTTCTGAAACTAATAGCCTTTTTTCAGCATCCTTTATTCCTGTAAAAGCGTATTCCACAAATATGAACCAACCTTAACAAGTGTGCTCTTCCTGACTTTTATGTTTCAGTTTCACTGTATCTAAATGTGTCATAGCAGATAGTGAATAGAGAGAAATGGCCTACTTCATTAAAAGGTTGATATATGAACTCCCATCACCTCACTCAGTATGTGTTGAGGTATAATCAGAATGGGTTATAAGCACTAAGTGAACCACTGCTCTTAAGAAACACATAAGGTTTAGGATGGTGGCTGAAGTTCAATTTACAAAATGTAGTACTATTTAAAGGGGAGATCTGCCATTTGCCCTCCTTCTCTCCTAATTTCTACATTTGATTGTTCTCCCAGCCCATCATGGTAATTGTTTGCATCGGTTATATTCAGTTTGGCTTTAGTCTAGACAGACTGGCTTTTGACTGAATGTTTACATTTACTGGCTTTTTCTTTTTATGTTAAATAATAAAAACCTTATTTAATAAGTTACATTGGTTTACTTAGTGGTTTGAAGGGAAAAAGTCTCTGCTATATTGCAGACTAATAGTGTTGTCTCCGAACTCTACGTGGCAGACTAATCTTGTACATTACAAAATCTTTTCTTGAAAATCAAATTGCCACTTTAGGGAACTTTTGCACGGTGAACATTTTAATTTCTAAAATGTTACTTTTTCTAACTGAATCTTGATATAACAAAATTATAAACACATTGTTAGGAGTTTTTGAGTTCACTTTTAGCTTGTAAATTTACTCTGAAACATTAGCAATACTGTGGAGCAAGTTCACTAGCTTCAGCAGATCGGTGTATATACTAAGTATAGGCCAAGATGAATGGTCTGCACCATTCCTCCACATTTTGTAGTTGCAGGAGTGTATGTATTTGTTTCTATTTCTGATCTTGCATCTGTACACACTTAAAACAAGTAAACAGCTGTTTCAGGAGAAAAAGAAATGGGTTTTTTTTAGATAAACATTTTAATTCCATCATTGGATAGTGTCAGAGTGAGAAAAGACAGGGGATGAGTTCACTGGGGAAGGGATGCTCTCAGTGTCTAGAGGAGGAGACAGTTGTGGTTATGCTGGGCCTCTCCATCTCCAAATGCACAAGTGCAACTGCTGGCTTGAAGGGAGAAGGGAAGTCCTTAATCTTTTCAGTCTTTTATGTTCTTTATGTGGATAATTCCTCCTTGCAGAGTGGTCGGGCTGAGACCAACCACTACTATTTAAAGTATGTGTTTTAACAGTGGATTCAGCCCATACAAACTGACAACTGGGTGGATGGATGTCCTCCTCCTTTGCAGTAAAATTAATAGGGCTGTGAACATATTATGTTTATAACTGAATTTCATTAATTTCCCTTGGTTTTCTGATTTATATTAGAATCTTACAGACTAAATTATGATACTCACAGAATTATAGAGGTTGGAAGGGACCTCTGGAGATCATCTAGTCCATCCCCCTTGCCAAAGCAGGTACATCTAGAGCAAGTTGCACGGGACTGCATCCAGCTGGGTTTTGAACAACTCCAGAGAATGAGACTCCACGACCTCTCTGGGCAGCCTATTCCAGTGCTTTGTCACCCTCAGAGTAAATAAGTTTTTCCTCATCTTCAGATGGAACCTCCTGTGTTCCAGCTTGTGCCCTTTGTCCTGTCACTGAGCACCACTGAAGAGAGTCTAGGCCCATCCTCTCAACTTGCTCTGTAGATATTTATAAGCATTGATAAGATCCTCTCTGACTTCTCTTCTCCAGGCTAAACAGACCCAGGTCTCTCAGTCTTTCCTCGTAAGAGAGATGCTCCAGTCCCCTCATCATCTGTGTAGCTCTCTGCTGGACTCTTTCCAGTAATTCTTGGTCTTTCTTGAACTGGGGAGCCCAAAAATGGACATGGTACTCCAGTTGTGGCCTCACTAGGGCACAGTAGAGAGGGAGGATAACTTACTTTGACATGCTGGCTGCACGCTTCTTAATGCATCCCAGGATGCCATTGATCTTCTTCGCCATGAAAGCATATTGCTGGCTTATTGTTAACCTGCTGTCCACCATGACTTTCAGGTCCTTTTCCACAGAGCTGCTTTCCAGGAGGTCAACCTCCAACCTGTACTGGTGTATGGGGTTATTCCTCCTTAGATGCAAGACGATACACTTGCCTTTGCTGAATTTCACTAGGTTCCTTTCTTCCCAGCTCTCCAGCCTGTCTAGATCTCACTGAATGGCTGCACAGCTTTCCAGTGTACCTGCCACTCCTCCCAGTTTTGTATTGCCAGGAAACCCACTGAGGTTACACTCTGTCCCTTCATCTGGGTCATTGATGAATACATTAAACAAAACTGGACCTTTTTTTCTGACCCTTTTTTCTGTTAGTGTTACCTCAAAGCTTTGTGTCATCAGCACATTTCTTCTTTTTCTTCCAGAGATGGAGTTATGTTTGAAATAATGTTGGCTCAATAGTGAGCCTAAAGCAACTCTATTAACTTCATTTCATCTTGGCAATTTATCTTGGTCTTCACCATCGGTGCAACTTTTCCTTTTTATAATTATTGTATGCATTCTCATTTTTTTGTGTTTTAAACTAATTGCTCATGTTGTACAATAGCAAACACTGTATTGAGGTCTAGATGTATATTTTCTCTTGTTTAGAAATCAACTTTCCTTTTCAAGGAAAAAAATGTTAGTTTATTTGTATTGATATGTTTCAGTATATTCATGATGAGTTTTCCACTTTCCTCCAGATCTTTAGTTATTTTCTTGACAATTTATTCCATAGCTTTTCGTGCTTGTTGCAGGAGCACTCTTTCAAGTGCTGTTCAGCAGGGCAAAGTGTGTATTATATTTTGATATAAGAAATACTCAGTACAGCTTAGTTCTATTTCAAGACCCTTTTTTCTTCTCCTTAGATGAAAGTTTCCTACATTAAAGTTTTATTTGTTAGAAAACTATGAGAGAATAGATTCACTATAAAGTGTGTGTATATAGGTCCTTGAAATTTTACCAGTAAAGAGTTATTTTTTGAATGGGAAGTATTGATTTCTGAGAACAGGGGCTATTATTCAGAGGTATTCTTTGAAACACAAACTTCTAAACTGTAGGTGGATCAATCTTGAATGGACTGAGTGCTTCTAGTTTGTAGTAGTTGCAAAGTTCTAGAAAGTTCTACACGTTTAGTAAAGTTTGTGTCTGAAAAATCATTCTGATTAGGACATACTGATTATTTTAGCTTTGCTTTCTGAAATACTGGCTTCTAAAGAATACAGAATATCATCAGTTTAGGGGATTATTATTTTTCTTCCAGGCTTTTCTAAGATCTTTGTAAGTATCGAGTGTGTGATAGATTTGCTATGGTAGGAATGCTGTGAAGTTTAGAATTATTTTTTGTCATTTTGAGAGCTATGTGCAGAAATTTAAAATCTTCCAATTTGGTACGGATGTGGAAATGTCCTGCTACTCTCATTTGGTATGGTTAAAAAAAAAAAAAAAGGTTGTGATTGTGTGAATAAGGACTTGAATTCTATTCTGAACGTGAAATAAATATTCTTATTGGCAAAGAGGGAATATGCTAGTGCTTTTATTTAACTGCCATATAAATTTGCCTTATAACTGAGGCAATCCAAGTAACTTCTGATTTTAATTGTTGAAATGTATTGATTCGGTCTTTAGATTCTATTTTAAAATCTAATGAAAATACTGGGAAATTTTCTTTTGAGATTTTCCTTTTATGACAGATGTGCTCATTAGAATGTAGTTGGTTTTATTTGATGAAATCGAATAAGTTTATTATCTTTTTAATTTCCATTATATTTTAAAATGTTTTTAGTAACTTCAGTTTGTACTAAGATATAAAGCAAAAGGGAATTAGTTTCACAATTTTAAATTATCTTCTTTTTGCAAATAATTAGGGCTAGTAGTAGGAATAATTTAATTCCAGCTCTTTAAACAGCTTTTTTTGAGGCAGCATGAAAGATGGGATTGAGATACAACTTTTCAAGTTAGTCCCAAAGTCTCTCTACACCATACAAATGATAGTAGAATCTGACTCCGAGTTTTGACTAACTGTTTTCTTAAATATGCTTTTTAAGTGTATTTGCATAATAGAACATTTGACGCTGGACATCACTCATGTACTTTTGTGCGTGCACAACCATGCATCTAATGTGCTAATACTTTTTTCACTGTTAAAATGTTCTGACTCTTCCTAAATAGTCATATGTGGAATAACTGTCTACACCTTCTTTAAAGGAAGAACAAAAACCATAAATACTGAAATTACAGTTAGTTGCAAACAGTATCATGCAATATATTTGTATTAGGCTCTGCATTTTATGGACATTAGTGATGTTTCATGCAAATTCTTTATTCTCCCTTGTCACCTGTCATACTTGCTTTGTGCATGTCATGCAGTACTTGAATATTGACTGCTCATTTAGCAGAATGTATAAAGATGGAAAGAATAAATAGTTTTGATTAGTACACATTACAGCAAGTGTCGCTTCCAAAGCATGACTATTTGTGCAGTTAGCTGTGGCTGTGTGATACTGCTCTTCACGAATTTTAAAAAAAATGCAAATAATGAAAGTTGGTCTTTTCTGTCTTTCTTGACAAAAGAATATGTATTTTATATTACTTTTTATTGTTGATTTACTTAAAACATTTTTTTTTTTAGATTATATTGTGTGCTGCTTCTTAATAATATAGTTTTGATATCAAATGCTTAAATCCTAAGTGGAATTTTAATGAAAAAAGCCAATTGAGTATTTATTTACTATCTTGAAATTAATGTATTATAAAAACTAGTGGTATCATTCTGGTTCTCCTAAGCAAGTTTATTCTTTCCTAAATAAGTAAATGACTTAGAGGAAATATCTACATTTAGCAAATGTTTTGGGATGAAGGAATTATTAGCCCTGTTAGTATGGCTCCCTCTTCAAGGTGAAATGGTATTGACTGTAATGAAGGAATTTATCTACCTAGCTGGTCTCTTTTCATGCAGGCAGTCTGCTTCCAGCACTGGTTACCTCAAGGAGAAAAAGTACATCAGAATTCTGCTGAATTCTATGCTCTTTCGTAAAGACTTCATAAGATGCATTTAGGAATTATTTCTTTCTTTTGTTGCTCCTTACTTTGTTAAAGTACAGTTTTAGTTGGAGTTTGTATACATGAGTCATAGCAGCATGGTCATTACTATAACTAGTGGTCAGAAGTTTTTGCTATTTAAAAGTTGACTTGCTGAGAAAAGCTGATAAAAAAATATACATAGATTGGGCAGAATAAGAAAACCAAAAAGATCTAGAAGTGGTGGTGCCATAGTTTATATGTACTAGTAATACTTTTTTGTGTTATTTTATTTAGAATTTTAAATTGCTGAGAATGTACTGAAAAATCTAGTGTCTAACATTGAGAACCTTAAATGGTTCTAATATTTTTTCAAATAAAAGCTTTTTCAGTATAAAGTGAAATGCTGTATAAAGCTGGCCGCAAAATTGTGGCTTGAGTTTGTTTGTTTTCATGTGGGGTTTGTTTTTTAAAAATACTATTATTTTTACCGATTACATTTGTGTTTCTGAAAGTATTTTGATTCAAACAGAAAAATGTAGACAGACTCATTACTAAATCAGATCTTTATGGAAAATTTTTGCATCTCTGAAGCACAGAGATCAAAAGTATCTGTATCATACTTTTGAACTTAAACTGCACATTCTATTCTGAAAAGATTCTCTTAATTGAAGTGTGTTGGTGGATTCTTTCACTGTTATCTTAGGAGTAAAACAGCAAAGACATTTTTCCCTAGTAATTAAAATCATATATGGTGTCAATATTTAAGAATATCTTTCTTATTAATATATAATATATATTTATAATGTAGATTTTAAAGTCATTTGTATTATATATAATTAATGTTATTTTATGTCTATATAGCATAATAACAAATCAGTGGAATTGTAATTTTAGTCTTTTGCTGAACAGTAAAACTAGAGGCACATAAAAACTATCCGCTTCCAGTGTTGTAAAATCTTCTAACAAAATGCTTTTTTTTATTGATAGAAAAAAAAAAGAAAGATAGTGTGAAAGCAGGTAATCTGAAGTACAAAGAAGAACCGTCAAAACTACTGTCCGGAAACAAATTTCAAGAGCGTTATTTTGTGTTACGGGAAGGAAACTTGCTTCTTTATAAGGATATGAAGGTACAACAGGCAAACTCTTCACCAAACTCTTAAGCACTCACTTAAGCTTTCTTTTTGTTTGAAAAAGAGAAGAAAGGTGAACAGATCAACGTTTCTGATGTTAAATGGCAACTTCTAGAGTCTGGGGTTGAAGTACAAGATTTTTATCTTATTATTTTACAGATGCTTTAGTAAAAGGAGTCTGTGTCAGTTGCTTCTTTGTCTATTATAATTATGCATTACTATAAGCTTTAAAAAAATGAAAATAAACCGATGTTTAGGAATGCCTACAGCTTATGCTGTAACTAAGTTTTTTGAAAACCTACTGTAGAGACCAGTAAGAGGAATAATATGGAACTTAAGTCTGCATGCCATTTTTTCTTGGTAGCTCACACAAAGCCTTTAGAAATTACAAGCAACAGGCTTCTTACACCTACAAGTGTCATGATGGAAGAGATTAGAGGAAACAATAACTCTCAATTTGCTAGGAAAATCTTCCCCTGCTTCCCAACAACAGTTTTCAGATATATTCTCAGTCCTATAAAAACTAGTGTTGATAATTAGATATACCTCAGAATTCCGTAGAAGCAAATTTAGGCATACTTAATAGCATGGTGGGTTCAATTCTAAATATTTCATGGGGGTGGTCTTTAAAGAGTGTTTTTGGGTATGCACAACTTGTATTAAAATATAACACTAAATAATAGGCATTGTGAACTATGTTTTCATTTTAGTTTTGATAATTTCTGGTTTAAAAAAAAAATCTCTTGAAGTTTGAAGTGCTTTTATTTTTGCTGACTGCTAGTTTTGACAATCCAGCAAATACAGAAGTATACTTGCTGACTTTCATAAAATACTTTTTTTAAAGACAGATCCGTTGCTCAAGTAAGATAATGCAGAAGAAATATCGTGTCTTCTTGTGACACCGTGGATATAATCTTAATTAGGATGACCCCAGAATGTCAAAAATAGTGTCTCATAATTTAGTGCTAAATCTCAAATTGGCATATATGTGAGAATAAAGTAATATGCCCATAAAACCTTAATTAGTATCTTGGAAGGAGTTTGTGATAGGATTGTTGTACTACTTTATAATCTACTTTTTTAAGCCATTCTGATTTGTAAAACATTCAATTCCCTGACTCAGGTGGGGTTTTGAACAGTGTTACTTTTAAATGAATTTACATTTTTTTTTTAAAAAAAAGCAAATGGGAATACTATTCTGACAAAATAGCATATATCAGTTTGTTTTATTTTCTTTTGAGAGATTATCAACTACAGCTAATAAGCTTGGTTTAATTTTAGTCAGATTTAGAAATGAATAGTAGGAAAGCTTGACACTGCAGACTGCATGTACTAATTAATTTATAAATTATCATTAACAGCAAAATAACTTTGTATGTGCAGGTGGAGATACGTTCTGTTAAGTGTTTCTCTTGTTCAAGAGCAATTATCAAAAAAGTGAAAAATTTCCATGATACTGTATGTTAAATTACAATATCGTGTAATTGAAATAGCATGCCCGTCTATGTACTGTTAAGAGATAAGCTCACACACAGAGAAATGGCTTCCTTAAGGTACATTTTTGGGAGAAGTATACTGTTTAACTAAACAGTGTGTTTTGTGGGGGTGTTTTTTTCACCCTGGCAGTACCCTTGCTTTGAGTGGGAAGTTGCACAAGAATACCAGCTATAAAACTCTTGTGTGTGTGGGTTCTTTGTTTTGTTTTGTTTTCTGAAATGTTTATGCCATCTCAGATTCTGTCACTTTTTCCTCACACTGGAGTGTCAGAGATTGAAAGCTGTAGAAGGAGAAATGGAGAATTTAGTACAGTAAACACTATGAAGTAGCTTTATGTACTGGGATTATAAGATTTATTTTTTTTTCTTTTTCCTAAATGGAAAGCTAAAGCACTTGACCTAAAATTGCTAAAGGGATCTTAGTGTGTTGTGTTGTTTAATGTTAGTTGTGTTCTGTAGTAAGATAGTGTACGTGAGAATTTTATTGTTTCCTTTCAGCATTTCATCCTCCAGGCACATTGAGTTTTTATACCTGGTGTGGATATATGCCTGTTTGTAGGTTGGCTAAAGGTAGTTTGTTCAAGAAGGAGTAAGGAAAGAAGGAACCTCAGAAGATCTCTAGTCCAACTTCCTGTTCACAGCAGGGCTAGCAACTAAGGTCAGAAAAGGTTGCTCAGGGCTTGGTGCAGTTAAGACTTGAAAATCCCTGAGGATGAAGATTGCACAGCCTCTCTGGGCAGCCTGCTGCAGTACCTGACTCTTCTCATGGGAATATGTTTCTCCTGATACCTAGTCATCTTCTCATGAAGAGCCTCACTTGGTCTTCTTGATAACTTCCCTCTAGGTGCTGGAGGCCTGCTGTTAGGATAGCCTCTCCACACAGGGCAAGTGCTCCAGTCCCCAGCCAGTTTGGTGGGCCTCTGCTGAACTCACTCCAGATTACTGATTCTCTTTTATCTGTTGCGGGTGGCAAAACTGAATGCACGACTGCAGATGCAGTCTCACAAATGCTGAGGAGAGTGGGAAAATCACTCTCTTCAAACTATCAGCTGTCTTCTTGCTAACACAGCCCAGGAGACCTTCTTTGCTACCAGGGCACAATGCTGACTAATGCTCCGCTTGCCATCTACCAGCACCCTCAGGTCCTTCTCAGCAGAGCTGCTCCCCAGTCTGTGTCATTGCGCGGTTTTTTCCTTCCCTGGTGCAGGATTTGACATTCATCATTGTTGAATTTCATTAGATTCCTGTTGGCCCATTTTTTTGTCCTGTATAGGTCCCTCTGGAAGTCAGCCCTGCCCCCAAGCATACTGACTAATCCTCTGAGTCATTGTGCAAACTTGATGATAGGCTCCTCAAGGTCATTGATGATAATGATAAAAAGGACAGGTCCCAGGATAGACCTCTGCAGTACTCCCCTTGTCATAGGTCTGCAGTTAGATTATGTCTGATTAACTATCACTCTCTGACTCTGATCGTGCAATTAGCTTTTTCCAATATAGATACCCACCATCCAGACTGTAACATCCCAGCTTGGATAGAAGAATATTGTGGGAGACTGTGAGAAGCCTTGATAGAGCTGAGTTAAATGACATCCACTACTCCCTTGTCCTTTACAAATATACTCATTTTATTGTAGAAATCAATCATGTTGATCATGTTGCATGCTCCCAGTAGCACCTTCTCTTCCATGTCTCAGATATGTGCTCCAAGAAAACTCATTCCAGGATTTCCCCAGGGTCTGAAAGGAAGCTGGCAGGCAACTAGTTCTTCAAGTCATATTTTCAGCCTTTATTGAGGATAGATGCAGTTTTCCTTTTTCCAATACCAGCAATTGCCCCTGATCTCTGATAATTCCAAGATGGCACAGAGCAGCCTGTAAAGCATGTCAGCTAGCACACTCGGAACCCTTGGATGCAGCCTGTCTGATCCGATGGACTTTCATGACTTAAATTCTCTCAAGTCTTTCCTGACTTGATCCAGTGCTTCTCTGGTGCAGTCATTATTCTCCCCCTTGAACCTTATCTGTAAGTGTAGAGGCCTAGGAGACTGTCAGTGTGAAGACTGATGCAAGGAAGATATTAACTCAGTCTTACCTATGTCTGTTATTGTTAATTCCCCCTCCCTGTTCAGCATTGGGTCTACATTTTCCTTATCCAGCCTTTTCCTACTAAGGTACCGGTGTAGAAGCTCTTCATGTTGCCCTTGATGTCTATAGCAGGTTTCAGTTCCAAATTAGCTTTGGCTTTCCTAACACTATAGCTACATGTCCTGGGTAGTGTTTCTAAATTTCTTCCTTCATAGCCTCTCCCTGCTTCCACCTCCTGTATACTGCCTTTGTCTGCATTAGAGCTCCAACACGATCATCCTATTTACCTGGGCTTGTCTTCTGATAAATCTAATTGTTTTCCTGAGTATTGATACGAACCATTAATGTTCTTGGAGAATGCTGTCTTTAAAGACCTGTCTGCTTTCCCAAGCTCCTTTACCCATGGGGGTTGCCTTCTCCCATGGATGCTCATCTATCAGTTCCTTGAATAAACCAAATGTTGCTCTTCTAATCTCGGTGATCTGTCTTCTGCTAACTTGTCATCTTTTTTGCCCTCAGGATCTTGAGCTCTACTATTTCATGGTAACTATGGCAAATACTACCACTGATTAGCACATCTGTATGATCAGTTCTTCCTCATCTGTGAATAGCAGATTCAGCTGTGCATCAACCCTTGTTAGCCCATCCAGTACTGGTGTCAAGCAGTTGTCCCTGACACCCTCCAGAAGACAGCTGGATTGCTTGTTTCCTACTGTGTTGCCCTTCCAGAAGATACCAGGGAGAGCAAAGCCCTACCTTCCACATCTCTTGCCCCATAAGAGTCAGGAACTGTTATCCAGAGACTTCCTTGGGTTGTTTAAAGGCTTCATATGCTTTTTCTCATCCTGACTGGGTGATCTAAAGCAAATACTCACCGTGATGTTGCTCATCCCATAGACCAGCTCCTTTAACAGAGGGCAACCCCACTCCTTATCTTCCCTGTCTCTCTCAATGAGCTTGTGTCCATATATTACAGCACTCCAGTTTTGTGAATTGTACCACATCTTCGTTATTGCAGTTGTGTTACAGTTTTATAACTTCACGTGGACCTCAAGTTATTAATTACTCTGCTTCTAGTAATAGTGATTGGCACACTGTGTTAATGGGAAAGAAAGAGAGAAAAAAATGTAATGATTTATTAGAAAAGAGGGGTGCAGCCCATGGAAGAAGCCTAACTGTGAAGACAGTCATGTGACATTTTATCTTTTGTACATTCCTGATACAATAATTAGAATCTTATTTTATTTGCAGGCTAGTAAACCTGAAAAAGTGTTGTCTGTCAATTCCCTGAAGCTTTATCTTGGAGTGAAAAAGAAAACGAAGCCACCAACAAGGTAAGAATATAAAAGAAAATAAGTTAAACACAGGTACAAGCAAGGTACTTGTAGTATCATCAAGAAAGGGGAACAGAAACATAGTGGAACAAGGAAAAGTCAAGAAGCCAATTGAAGTATGCTGAATTAAATTACCCTCTGTAATATTATTTGTTCTATTTCTATCTCTGGTTTTGTGTTCCATGTTAATTCTTCTGTGCTAGGAAATTACTTTATTGATTGTCTTTTCTTAATCTTAAGTGTATTATCTCTTGTGGATATGTTTGCTGCTAGCTCACTTAGTTTTATAGTATGTGTCTTGGCATTTCATTGGTGGACACACCTTCTTTGCACCAAGAAAAGAGAGAAGAGAAAACCAACTAGTCATGGCCTTCAGTGACAGTCCCTGTTGTTTGGTAGAGGATTTTCCTTTTTCAGGATCCTTGTTATTTTGATATGTCTTTTCCTAACTGAAGACTACAGTGCCCTTTACAAACATCAGTGACTATGTCTCTGGAAAAGAGCAGTGAAAAATGACACCTATTTTTCTCAGATGTTTCCAGAATGCTGACACTGAGACAATGTGCATAGGATCCTATCCCAAGGGGTTTCTAAGTTGGCTGTAGCCTTTAAACAGATCTGCCTGAACTTTCCTTTTACAGTTGACACATCAAAACACCCCCAAAAGTCTGTAAATTTCAAACCTTAGTTCTTTTAGAGAAAAAGTAGGTGTGTGGTTGTATTTTTTGTTTGTTTGTTTTTTCAGTTAAGTGCAGGATGAGTAAATTAGTCCAAAATAGGAAAAAAAAAAAAAGATTGTGTATATGAGTCTTTGCAGATAGGTTCTTTCCTTGAGATTTTCAGTCTACTTTTAAAAGCAGACTTTGCAAAGTCTCTTCTGGATCTCCAGGAGTACCTGTTTTTCTTTCACCTCTGAGCTTCATTGTGCACCTACTCCTTTCCTTTCAGGAGTTTTTAAATCTCTTGACTTGTACAGTTCCTTCTGTTCATAGTGCAACCTTTCTTCCCTCTGTGATTTTCCCCACTTTAGTGGACTCTTTGCTGGGCACCATCGTAACAGTTTTACTTCCAGCAGCTTTCAGAAAGTACAGTCATGGCCAAAATGAGGCAAGTAGCCTCCATCTGCAGGGCATGGCTATAACCCTTCTTCCAGAACAGACTGTTCATGATCTGTGAAACAACTGTGAGAAAATGAGCAAAATCCATCATCAAACCTAAAATTTCATTCTAGATTTGCAGTACACATGTAAGCGTATTCACCTCTGCACACACTTAAAAGCGGTATATATAGTGGATCTCTGCATTTTGAGGAATGTATCCCTGTTATGAGTTTCTGGAACTAAGTTTTGAAAATTTTATTTGTTTCAGCTGGGGACTTGCAGTATTTTCTGAAAAGCACCAGTGGTAGGTAAACACGAAGCTCATGATTGGTTTAACTACAGTGTTTAATATTGAAATGTTCTATTTCAAAATAAGAATGTTTGAAAACTAATGAGCATTATTTTTCTTGCATATTGACTTCTTGCTATGTTTTTCTTAATTAACTGAACAGTCATAGTTGATATGTTTTGGAAATCTTTTGAGGTTAGACGTCTCTCTCCCTTCTTGTAGCCATAAAGCAAACAATTTTAATAGTTTTAGAATGCTAGATTTTAAACCTATGCACATGCATTGTCTACAAAGTAAAATGATAATTTGAAGTATTTGTATTTCCCTATATTTTTATGGGAGTGTCAATAATAAATATAGATGGCATTCATAAATGAATGTAAGCACTGTTTGAAGTTTAGATGCCTATTCACTAATATGTTTAACTGTAATAGGAGTTCTTGTTGTTTTTCTTGTTAATTATATATTGTATTCTAGGTATATATGTTGTGATGGACAAGATGCACAGATGGAATGGATGATGAGCATTTTTACCGCACAGGTACTAGTCTGATCAAAGAAATGTAACTTTTACTGCTGTTAGAAAAATTTCATTAAAGAATTGTAGGTATGTGTTATGGATATGTTATAGATAAAGTTGCAATTTGTGGAATACTTAATGTATTAAAACTGCAAAAAGATGGTCTTAGTCTATGGAGACTACTATTTATAATGCCATTTTCATATGAAAGCTGAGTGGTTTTAGAGCAGAGGAGAACAACACTACATTCTGGCTTTCTGCCACCTGCCCTCTCCCCCCGCCACTCCCCCTCCCCCTCCCCTCGCCCCTCTCCTGCCGCTTTTTTGTGGAGAAGCTGGTCAAAGAAAAGTAACTAATTTCCATTGCAATTAATAAACCTATTCTGTGTGAAATTCTGGCCATTGACCTAAAGGGTGTGTCTGTGTGCCAGTGCCTCACTGCTATTTCTCTGCTCACTAATTTGGGTGCTGCAAGCAAAGCAGTCATGAAAGAAGGGTCTCCTGCTCAAAAACATAATGGTGTGAACTAGCCCTGTTGAAAAGCCAAGCCAATACAACTGTATTTCTCTGGTATCCATGTTAGCTTAGTTAACACTGACAATTCATTGCTTTTCCTAAATCAAGTGATCTTCTGCTTGCTACTACATTGTGACTACAGAGGGTGTACCTTTGAGTGCTGCTTAATACATCCTTGCAAATTGAGTTTAAGATTTACATAGGACAAAGTGGGAGTAAAAGACATGGGAAAAATTCAACCAGACAGGAGGCTCAAACATAGTGAAGGTTTTAAAAGGATTTTGTGTTTGTGTCAGATTTTTCTTGTCTTTCCTTTGACATTCAAGGAACTTTGGGGAATACTACTGTGAATAAACATCACTAGATTTATGATACCTGTGAGCTTTACGTTTTTACATTAAGTGGACTACGTACAAGACTGTTATAATACATACTTCTTAGAGGCTTTCTAAAACAGAATCTGACCTTCATAGGTAGTAACACTAGTAGTACAATGCATGCCTTGTAAGTAAGACTTCCAAATTTTTATCTTATTCAGCTCCCTTAACTGAAGTATCTATTGTAGTTTCTATGGAAACAGCCACCAGTCCTAGCATACATCTCGTGGGCATAACATGAGAGGTGTCACAAGAAATAGGCTTAGGGTTATTGATATAGGCTACTTAGGAATAACTCATACAAGCTTGGTAATCATTGAAGGCCTTTTGACATAAAATAATGAGAAAGGCAATCTGTTAGGATTCTGATCAGGTAGTGTGGTATATAAAACGTTCCTCTGACGATATAGATTAAAAAAAAGAGGAGATATGCTACTCAATGTTCAGGATATTTTTTCTAACAAAAAGAAATAAATAATTCCATGTGTGGTTTTTTTTTTTTAATTGCAATGAATACAATTAAAAAAAAAATCCAATGAATGAACAGTACAATGAATTAGCAGTACTGATGAGCTACATTGGGAGAGGTTTTGTTTGTTTGTGGGGTTTTTTTTTGAAGACGATGTTGGGTTTTTTTAATCAGCCTTCTGACATCAGTAAAGTTGTCAGTCTTTGAATCACATCAGAAATTAAGTGCTAACGATGCAGATTTGCTGTATTCTTACTACAATCTAGTGCTTCAAATATAATTTAGAGTGAAAATATCTTTGAGGATGCAATGGCTCATGTTGATAAGCCTACTATAAGATCTCCAAATGTTTTTGCATCACACAGCAGCAGACAATTATTATCACATTATTCCATTTCTAAACTTGAAAACTGCAAATGTCAACTGAGGTTATTTCTAGTTGGAATTTTCAAATTGGGGCCATCTTTACAGAAGCTACCTTTGTCTTTTACCTTATCTGTTATCACAGAATTTGAACACCTTTATGTTATAGAGACTACAAATAGCGCATGTTATTTGTCAGTGGAGTAGCTTACATTACAAACTGAAAGATACTGTAAAGTAGATTTTGAAGTGTTAAGACATTGGCATATAATGATCCAGTGCAATTAGGAGAGAGATATATCTATGTTACTGTGCCCCTCAGTGCTTAAGCAAGATAAGACTTTATTGGTAATTAATATCAGTAAGATAGTAGTACTATTGTTAACTTTTTTTCCCCGTTTTCTGATAATGTTTATTTCTGTAGTATAAATAGTGCAGAGAATATAAATAGCAAGGTATAGGTACCACTATGAGTAGTAGTATCACTAGGTAATCCAATAACAAGAGTATTTTTGATACAGAAAGTCAAGTTAGCCCAGAGGTTATTAATCTTGTACTTCTAGCCAATAAATACTAAGAGGGTTTGAAGGAAGACTGATGTTTCTTTCAGTTCTATGCAAAATCATCCCGGAAAGTATGACTGAAACTTAATTCTTGAATTCTAGAATAATTTTTTACAAAATCACTTAATAGCATACAGATGGACGTAATTAATTGATAGGAAGATGGGCACAATAATATTCTTCCAGTTCCATTGCTTTTGATCAACTAGAGAGGCACATTAAATTACCATGAGGTGCAGTTGAGCAGATAGGTCAAAACTATGAATAAATACATTTCTTATGTGGCCTAATCTATTGCTAGTATTTCTAATGTACTTCTCCAGAGTTCTATTTTGAGAAATGTTACAGATAGAAAAGGGAAATCAGACTGCTTAACTGGCAGGGATAGTTTCCTTAAGCTTGGTGAGATTTAAGGGAGGAAGTTTCTCAATCACTTTCTGAATTGCATCTGTTTCTTGTATCTTGGTCCACAATAAACTGATTTTGGTTAGCAAGACCTGTTCTTCCAGATAATACCTTCTCAGTGTTTCATTAGAAGAAAATGTTCTTAATGTTCACTGGGGAGAACTCTTATAAAATGCTTTTGCATCACCCTGGTCAGCACCTCATGTCAGCATTTTTTTATTCCAGAAAGATGTGAATCTATAAAAGAGTTTTTCTGAATTTGGAATTGGGGCTTATGATTTCTAGATTGCTGTTCTAAGTCAATAACTACTCATTCTGATGGGTTTTTAGTAGTAACACTGTTTTTACTTGCAGACCCTCTGCAAGTACAATCACAGCTCCACAACTGGAATTTTTTTTATATAGTCTTGAAGAGACTTCTTACTTCATGGATTCAGAAGGTTGCTCACTATTGGAAAAAAAAATAAATAAAGGACACTGAAGATCCTGACGCCTGTGAAAATAAATCTATTACAGATTTTGACAGTGTCACAGGATTGTTTAGGTTGGAAGGGACCTCTGGGGATCACGTTCAAAGTAGGGTCAGCTAGAGCTGGTTTCTCAGGTCTGTGTCCAGTCAGGTTTGAATAACTGGAGACTCTACAACCTTTCTGGGCAATTTGTTCCAGTGTTTAACCACTCTCACAGTAAAAAAAGGGTTGTGTTTTTCTTATGTTTAGATGGAGTTTTTGTTTGCTGTTTATTTTAACTGACGCTTTGGATTAGTATTTTGCTAATACTTACACAAAGTATTCTCAGCTTTCATTAGGATTCTTCTGCTCTTCATCTTGCCAATTTCCTTTGGAGTTGTGCTGGTTTAGTTTTGTGCATTCACCTTCAAGCTTTAGAAATTATTCTTCTGTAGGCCTCAAACACCCGCTTTGATTCACTGAAACTTATGTTGAAGCTTTTTCAGGAGAATACTGTTACACTGTCTTGTCCTCAGAGTCATCTGGTTATCATTAACACCACCAGAGGATTCTGTGAGCTTCAAGCATATGTGCTCAAATTTTTACATGTGAAATTCTGCATAAACTGCTAATGAAAGTTCATTATAGACTTCTTATGGAAAGAGGTTTTAATGTTTCATTTGAAATATTCAGTTAATGATTTTTTTTTCCTTCCCTTCTCTTCCCAGTCATGTTTTTCACTCAGAATGAAGCTGCACACTTTGGAGTTGTCCCCAGAACTAACCTGTTTTAGTAGATCTAAAACAAAGACTATTATTGAAACTAGATCTGTTTATTTGTAAACTGTTGAGGTTTTGGGGTTTTTTTTTTTTTTGAGCATTCAGAATGCCAAGCCATTTCCTTTTGGATGACATTGTTATTTTAGGTTAAACAATTATTTTCTCCTAAATTATTAATATAAATTTTGAAACACTCATTTGGAAATTGTGAATCAAGTCCGTGTGTATGTCTTATGTGATGATATTTTCTATTCTTAGAAGATAATGCTATTCATACAAAATATACAGAGATGATGTTGGATAAATGGAGGACCTGTAGAGACATTTTGATACTCTTCACTCAATATTGTGCAGCACTTATAAAATATTGACGTAATTTAAAGCTCCATAGTGTTTTTCCCCCTTCTCCCACATTAGGAGGGCATAGTCTTATGTAGTAGATAGCTTTTTCCAAGAGAATTTTACATACAAAAGAATGTGGTGTACTTATGAAATTGCACAGCAAAAATGAGGATTATTTTGTTCTTCAGCATGCAGATATATGGCCACCTGCTGGAAAAGCAAGAAAACAGTCTATAACTAAAAGTCCAAAGATCGGAGGCTTACCTTTAATTCCCATTCAACAGGAGAAGAACACTTGTAAAATCAGAGGGAGTACAGAAGTAAGTGGGCTTTAAACTTGGTGTGTAACTTCCAACCACAATGCTGTACTTTTAAATAGTCCGGTAATAATGAACTCACTAGAGCTGGAAAATATAGATGTAGATGCTCTTATTATCAATATCCTTTTCATTGTTTTGTCATTAAAGGAACAGTTAGTACAATTTAATGCAAAAACCCATTGTGACCTAAACTTGTGTCACCTATTTGGGTGTTTAGTAAAACAGTAGTGGATTTTTATTTGTGTTTGTTATTATTAAAGTGCAGTTTATTACAGTTTTATTTTAATAACTGTTCTGCATGCATATTCTACTATATATTTTCTTCTGTCTAAAATAACTCTTTTAGCTATCTGCTCTGTGTGAATGTAATGGAAAGGCTCAGATGGAACTGATTGTGATACATTTAAGTTGTAATGTTACAAGAACAACAAGAGGGTTTAGTTACAAGTCTTTGCAGAGACTTAGCTGTCTCTAGTGCACGAGTAATATGTCTCAACCTTATCATATTAGCTTGAGATTAATTTCTGATATCCACATAGAGATACTGATGCCTGTGGTGAGGACTTACTTATTATTTCCAACTGAGAAGAAGCAGTGGCAATGGAGGCATTCTTCTGCTTGGGAAAAATAGTGCTAACTAATCTCAATGCAGCAGGGAGTAAGTGTTGAAACAAAATAGCTTGATTCTTTCACTGTGTACAGTATTATTTCTTGCGTGTTTTAGAAGATTTTCATAGAATCGCAGAATGGTTTGGGTTGGAAGGGACCTTAAAGATCCCATCTAGTTCCAACCCCCCTGCCATGAGCAGGGACACCTTCCACAAGACCAGGGTGCTCAAAGCCTCATCCAGCCTGGTCTTGAACACTTCCAGGGAGGAGGTACCCACAGCCTCTCTGGGTAACCTGTTCCAGTGTTTGACCACCCTCACAGGAAATAATTTCTTCCTAATATCTAATCTAAACCTACCCTCCTTCAGTTTAAAGCCATTTCCCCTTGTTCTAACACTACCTGCCTTTGCAAAATGTCCCTCCCCAGCTTTCTTTTAGGGCCCCTTCAGGTATTGGAAGGCCGCTATAAGGTCTCCATGAAGCCTTCTCTTCTCCAGGCTGAACAGCCCCAGCTCTCTCAGCCTGTCCTCACAGGAGAGGTGCTTCAGCCCTCGGATCATCCTTGTGGCCTCCTCTGGACTTGTTCTTGGGTCCATGTCTCTCTTGTGTTGGGGGCTCCAGAACTGGACACAGCACTCCAGGTGGGGCCTTACAAGAGCAGAGCAGTATGGGAGAATCACCTCCCTCGACCTGCTGGCCACGCTTCTCATGATGCAGCCCAGGATATGGTTATTGGCCTTCTGGGCTGCAAGCGCACATTGCCAGCTCATGTTGAGCTTTTCATCCAGCAACACTCCCAAGTCCTTCTCTTTGGAGCTGGTCTCAATTTACTTATCACCCAGTCTGTATTTATTTTTGGGATTGTGCTGACCCAGTTGCAGGACCTTGTACTTGGCCTTGTTGAACTTCATGAGGTTGGCACAGGCCCACCTCTCAAGTCTGTCAAGGTCCCTCTGGATGGCGTCCCATCCCTCCAGCATGTGAACCGCACCACTCAGCTTGGTGTCATTGGCAAACTTGCTGAGGGTGCACTCAATCCCACTGTCCATGTCTCCAACAAAGATGTTGAACAGCACTGGCCCCAATACTGACCCTTGAGGGACACCCCTCGTCACTGGTTTCCACTTGGACATTGGGCTGTTGACTAGAGGGTTGACCACAATGAGTGCAACCATCCAGCCAGTTCCTTATCCACTGAGTGGTCCATCCATCAAACCCACATGCTATCAATTGAGAGATAAGGATGTCATGCAGGAAGGGAGGTAGATAATATGATATGTGTTATCACCACTTACAGAGACAGTTGTTCAGGCACAGACTGGTGAAGGTGACTCAGTTCCATAGCAAGCCAAAAGCAAAGACAGAAATAATGCTTTATGTAAAAGGCAACTCCATCTTTATTTTGTTAAACTTTCTTCAGGCATTTCTGTTTTGCCTTACCAAATGAATATATTACAGCGTGAATGCAATTATGGTTCTCCTATTTTAATTTGTTCTTTCATTTTAACCTTCTCTCAGAAAGTATTTTTGCAATTCTTTAAGTTCCTTTCGATGTTTGCATTTTTAAACTTTTTTGATGAATGTAAATCATAAGTCTTGTGCTTCAAAAAATGTTCATAACTCCTAGGTGTGTCTCTTATCTGTCCTTTATGTAGGTACGGTTGAGATCTCTAATACATTCTTTGAGCTGGCTACGAATTCAGAAATTCTAGGATAAAGGTTTTATTGGATTTTGGACTTTGTTATTTTAAATCCTTAGTACCTTATAGTACTAGATTTTTTAAAAATTATTTTTTGTTGATAATGTGCTTCATTAGGAAGGACTGTGATGTTTTGTACATAGTAACTTAATGGGAGTCTGCATTTAAACTTAAAAGTAGAAGAACACATTCTTAATTATTTATGCCATGACTAGATCTAGAGAAGTTTTATACAAAGGATGTTTACATACTTTAGGAAGATTAACAAAAAATTACATAATTGAAAATAAAAACTAACACCTTTTTTACATGGAAAGCCAAAACTGGAATGAACACTAAAATAGTGGTGGAAAGTAAGCATATGATATGGTTTATTAAGGAGAAGTATTGTACAGCAGTATAGTCAGTAAAGCAATAGGTGTCCATTTGGAGACCACGCCTTCAGTCTTTCCATGGATTTCTAGTACTTCTCCAACAAGCAAAAAAATCTCAATTTTAAAGCATTAGAAAGGAACATCAGGAAGCATTTTCTGAAAGATGCTGATTTATGAACAGTGGAGGTCTGTTTACAGATCAATGAGTAAATTTGTAGTAGAAATGTGATCAGTTATCTTCATACAGACAGGAAAAGAGATTGAAAGTTTTATGAACAGTGAAAAAAGTTACACCTTTGTGATGTGAAGATAAGTGTGTGGGGGGGAAACCCAAAAGCTCAGCGATACCTAGAAACAAACAATTTTAATGTTCTATATATTGAATGCCTTCTTTTTTTTCCCATTATTGGAAGTAATTTTCTTGTGTGCTAACAAGATAAATATATACTCCAGAAAGTTTGAAAACACTGTATATAACAAATGGAATCCAAAGGTTTCCATTACTTCTGCACCACCTTTTGCATACATGGATAGTGCATTTACAATATGTATATTCTCATACAGAATCATTTAACTGAAGTAGAAATATATTGCTGTATATCTGCAGTAAGTCCACTATTTTATTTCAAAATGCTAGAAAACTGAGGAATGAGGAAATACTGTCTTGCAAGCCATGGTCAAATACCATAAGGACTTATAATAGGTTATACTTGTGTGGCATTTTGAAAGGAACAGTATGTCACAAGGGTAATGGAAGATGCAAATAGAATTGCTCCTTTGCTCTTTTTTTTTTTCTTTTTTTTTTTTTTTCTTTTCTTTTCTTCCTGGTGGTGTGCAGGAAAAGGAAAAGCATAGATGCATATATTATTATCAATTTATTCATCAATTACTTGATTAAGGAGCTGAAATTTAGAGGCACAGAGCTGCTCCAAACATGAAAATGTTGCTTTTTACATTAGGGATAATTGGGAGAAAAGTATGGAGTCCAGCAGTGTAATTTACAGCCTGTGAGTAACAGTGGGTAGTGGATCAAATACTAAAAAATAATATTAAGAAATTTGATGTGGCAGTTTTGTTTGCACATCATTTGATGTATTACTTGTAAGGGAAACGGTTTATAACTGTTAATGCTCTAATTTGAACAACAGAATTTGGCTCCGTCAGTTGAGTATTCTTGCAATGCAAATGGCCAAATGTCTGGAGATAAGGATTCATGTATATCCTAAATCTGCTTTAAAAGTTCAAAATGTTGAGTAGTAGTCTGTGTTAAGGGGCTACATGCTAACATACAAGACTGCTTCAGAAGTAGGCAACCTTTAAATTTGAGTGCTGTATTTGATCTGCTCCTACTTTCATTGTGTAAAAGGCTCCTGCTATACCCAGTTTAGCAGAACTATACTGATTTCATAAGTGTAATAATTTTTTTTGTCTTTTCAAAAGAAGAAAAATTGAAACATGATGTAAAAATAGGTAAACAGAAGATTGTTGCTTCTGACTGAATTTTCTGACTAATTCATATAATTGCTGACTAACAGTGAATAGCTTGGAATGTATTTCTATGTTTTCTGAAAGGTACTGAACAACAATTTACATTTCACATATTGGATGTATATTATCACAGGTAGCCCTTTTATTATTATTTTATTAATTGAACATGAATCACTGGTGGTGATCTCACTGTTTTCTTGTTCATGCAAAACCATTTAAAATGCAAAAAAAAGTATTTTAAATGGAAAATTATAACTTTTTCAAATATTTGTCAGAACAGAACTTCCCCCATTCATGAGTCACTGGGACAGTTCCTCAGTTGCCTTGAACTTTTTTTCGCTGAGTATAGCTGAACACATTAAATATGAGGATGCTTCTTGCTGGCTTAGGAGATAGCAGGAGATTCTAAACTGATAGCAGTAAAATTTAAGAAAGTCTTCAGACAAGCTAAAATCTGCTCTGTAGCAGGAACCAGTGGTAACCCATGTAGCAGTATGAACTTTTGCATACATTGTTCTAGGACTGATTTTTTTTTTTTTCTTCATATCATGGCCACTGGTGCTTTGCTATTAATGGTTAGATTTCATTGGTGAATGCAGATGGAAATACCAGCCTCCTTAGTGCTAAAACTGGTATCAATAAAATAACCCCTTTATTTGCTCTTTTAAAAATTGTGATTTATATCATCCAAATGTTTGTTTCTTTTATTATTGAACAGGTGCTAGATCAGGTGAAATTTCAAGAGACTGCACAAATTCAGACTTTGTTTTATAGCTTAAATCTCTTCAATGTAAACTCATTTATTATTTACTCTTTTTTTCTTCCTACACAGCAACTAATTTGCTGCATCAACACTCAATGGGCTTACATTTATTGTGCTCATGAAGAAAGAAATGTCACTTTAAAACACAGAAAGCAAATAAGAATGTTAGAGGAATTTATTCTAATCTGTCTGCTCAGTTGTCATAGCAGTAGACAGATCTTTCCTTTTGTGGAAGAGCCTTACAGTTCTTGAAGAAAATTAGGTCTTGGAATTCTTTCATGTATGACATCTTTGACTATTAGAAGATACTCAAAGCTGAAGGACACCGGGTCTTTTTGTCTTTCCTATGTGGCACTTCAGTTTGGCTGAATTTTTATGGGATTACTTATCCATAGCGTATGAGCAAGTTGCCTCATGGAATTTTAATACCTTATATATGTTAGTTAAAGCAAACTTGAAAAAATATTCAAACACTAGGGAGGAGCTAGTTTAGATACATTTACATGAGTGTTCTAGTTAGTATCAGGAATGCACTTTAGGATCCAATCTTCCAGTTGTTCCCAGTTACTGTGTTTTGCTTTATATTGTGAAGTGGTTCTGGAGCATGTGAACTTGGATTGCTTTCAGATGAAACTGAAGTTGAAGATGTTCTGCAGGAGAATATCTAATACACTGCAGCCAAAAGTAGGCCTTCTGCAAGTAGGAGAAAGCTAAAGCTAGTCTGAAGTATATTTAAACAAACAAGCAAAACACTATCACAAACACTGACCAAAAAACCCAAACCAAAATGAAAAGACAGCAGCCCTGAAATAGTGTTAAGTGTGGATGTCAGGTTCCCAGCACTTTTTTCACTGTACAGATGTGCTCCTAGTGGGCCACGCTAGTTGTGAATTTAGCTGCAGCATTCGATTTACCTTTAATCTATTACAGCTTAAGAACTTGAAAACAGCCCATCAATATGGAACAGTTGCATTGCCATCAGTTTGTTGTTTTATCTGAGTTCCCACTATGTTACTTAAAACTGTTAGCCAAAATTTGAAAAAGAAGACAAAGTCGTCATAATTTAGCAGGTCATACTGAACAGCTGCTGAAAATGTTTTTGTGATCATGTAAAATTATCTTTTGTACATTCATGTAGTTCAGTCATTAAGTTATCAAAATTGGAACATTCTCAGTTGTGTTTGTTTAGTTTAAGACTTCTGAGTTTTTAAGAGTGTATGGATCTGCTGTAAAACATTAAGATTTAGTCTGTGGTAGAATGAAAAATCAAATTATAAATATATGAAAATAAATGTCTTAATTGTCATGGTGCATTTAATTCAAAGATTCATGTAATTTTCAGAAGTATCACTGAGAAAATATGCTCAGTAAAAATACTTACTAAATGATAATAGCACAAATTGTGGGAATTCAAAACTATTAACTATACTGTCTCAGCTCTTGAGTAAAATTGATTTTTCTTTTAGATTGTTATGTGAAACTAATGAGCTAAAATTGCAATCTAAATTTTATTGAATATTGTGTTAATGTGAATTATCTTATTTCTCTTTACTTGTTTGCTCAGAATATACAACTGCAATCTGGGAAACAAAAATTTGGTGAGCATCGTGAAAATGACTTTCTGGAAGAAAGAAAAAACTTGAAAGAAAAAGCATCTATTGTGGCACAGTGTCTAGAACGGAAGGAGGAGAAAGTGAGAAACCATGCAAAAACACATCAGAGCTTGTTCTCTGTTGATGATGTAGGTGCAGGGGTGACTGCCCTACACCAAAGACCATATAAGGCACTGAAGAAAAATAAGAACAAATCAAACAAAACTACTTTGGAATTAGATAACAAATTGCCATCAAATGTGATTCAGGAACTAAATACAGTGCTGCAGAAGAACAGAGTACTTAATGATGAAACCTCCAGCTGATTTCCTGAGTCTCAAGTTATAGATACATATACATATATATATATGTGTGTGTGCAGGTGTGTATTTTCTGGGCAAAAGCAGTCCTTTTTGATATGTGTATTTTGTACAGTGCAGAGGAAATATAGTTTGTTTATATGCAGCTGTTAATTTTGTATATGTGTATGCCACATGTTATAATTTAAGATTGAACTGAAAGAACTGATTATGTAACACTCCTGAAATTTGCAAATTTTTCTGTGCAGTGCAATGACACCAGGGTTTTGTCTGTTATTTTTTATTGCAGATTTTGTTTGATATAATAATTCTAAGCACTATAAAAAACTTTTGCTCTGTTTATGTTCTGTACTATCTTGTAAGTAATAAAGAGAGATTTTTAGAAGGAAGACAAGATATGCGCAGAAATTCATACTGTTGGCCTAAAATATTTTTAATTGTCTAACACTATAAAAATGAAATGTCTACTTTGAAAAGTTATATTTGCATGAGTTTTTGTGGGGGTTTTTTTTAATATATTTAAGAATAAAATTAGTATCTGCTTCCATAGATTTGACCTCTGACAGAGCAGCATATGAAAGAATCAAAAGGGAGGGGAAAGTAGTAGATAAGACAACATATTAGTTCTTGTTTTTCAAAACTGTGTCTATATGATGTACATCCGATTATGACATCTAAGCAATGAGAGAGAATATTGAGAATGACAAAAAGAAGTCTTTGAGACAACTTCTAATTTAAAAGGTTATATGAATTGGAAGAATTGGAAGAGTAGCATCATCTCTTTTTGCTCAACAAGTTGACATAATTTTATAAACAGTCCAGGGTGACAAAGGGCAGACTTTTCTACCACTGTTTGGATAGAGCTTGCTTGGTGCTGACAAAGTTGCTGGCATCAGATGAATATTTAAAATTCACATAAGAAATGAATTTCCTTAAGAAAAAATGGTTCCCACACAAACATATCTATCTGAAGGACACTGACTCAAAAGTGACAGTTACTAAATGGGTGAGGAGATTAAGCTCTCCCTTTACCATGAAGACAAAGATGAACAGCATGATTTTTTGCAGGGACTAGGACATGCTTGCGCTATAACTGTAGCACAACTCTTCTGAGTGTGAGGAGAGGTCCTAAGGTTGAGACAACAGACCTCAGTTACCTCATTTGCTGCATTCTGAGTATGTAGGTAGCAGTTCCTGAAGACACATGATGTACTGTCGCGAGTTCCTTAAATTAAAAAAATCAGAATCTAGCTTCAAAACAAGGAAATTATTTATTTTTCTTCAGTTGTTTTGTGGATCTCACCTTCACATATCCCATGGGATTGCCTCCTTCCCCTCTCATGGAATATCCCAGTTTTTATGTTACGACATAACAGCTGGATGGGCAAAAGGCACCACAGTCCTGAGGTTGTTCCCAGGTGTGGCAGATGCTGTCTGGTTAAGCAGCACGATGAACAGAGCAGAGAGCTAATGAGCTCACGCTGCACATTTGCTTTAGGGAAGGCATTAATAACAGCATCTGCTTTATTTTTGGTGCCATTGCTTTTGTGCTCTGATTAGCCACTCTGCCACAGATTTTCACCAGCCTTTAAAGAACTTACTGATGCCTTTAGTGTTCGTCAAGTTTGCTTGGAATTGGAAACATCTCTTAGGGTAGAAGAGAGAATTTTACACTATTTCTTGTTTATTGGAAATTGTTTTAAGTGGTCTATTAATTCCTTAAAATTTCAGAGGAAAAAATCCATTTAATCATCATCAATAACACTTGATTTTTATTAACAGATAGTTTTGAGTATGTTTTATGTTGCTACTGAATTTTTCCCATACAGGGGCAGTATACTCACTAACACTCTTCTGTTTTTGGTAGTCACAGGTGCTGTAACATTTCTCACATCATTTACTTCTATTCTTGATTGCATTGAGCAGCTTAATTGGAAAAATAATTTGTTTGATTGAAGAAATTAGACAAATTTCTCAAATAATATACCTGGCAACTGCTAAGAAGTACAGGGAAAATGAGATCAAACTCAAATATTTTAGTGTTTTGTACTTATTCTTCTGGAATGTGGCACTGACAAAGCAAATTTAGTCTTTCAGACTTTGCACTTACTGCATTTGACTAGTTGTTAAATCTGAAATGAGTTTGTAGATTCAAATTTTCCCAGTGCACTATTGACTGTTTTGCTACCTTTTATTTGTAATTGAGCCTCTTCTAATCATTGAGACCCTGGCTCAAGAAAGCATATAAGCCTGAACTTAATTTGTATTGACTAAAGCCAATGCTTCATGTTAATAAGCACAATCTTAAATGCTAATTTGAATTGGGGCCTAATGGCATCAGGAGAGATTACTTTCTGTCTGAGGCTGGACCTGAATGTACTGTTTACAGTTCTACTTTTATTTGCAAATATTTTTCAGTATTGGGTTATGGTTGCTGTATTGTTTTTCTTTTTATTGGGTTCTTAAAAATGACATTTATCTCTGCTGAAAGCCTCATGCATCATTTAAGCCCCTACACTAATGGAATAAATGGAGCAATGGAAGGTTTTTGTGCATTGAAGTGAATATGTCCGTGAAGAAAATGTTTTGTGTACTTTTATTGGATCTAAGGACTACAGAAACATTTGTTGTATTTCAAAAGCATATCACAGATAAAGTTTCTATGTGGCTGCTGTTAAAGGGCCCTGAAAGTCAAGAAGAAGAGATATTAGCTAAAATATGTTTAAAATTGGGTTTGTATGTCTATATACACAAACATTCACACTATTTATGTGTATGTGTGCATACAGTTATGTGCAAATCCACAGAGGCACACTGAATGGTGAAAGTGTTAACCCAAGGAAAATTTATTTGGGAAAGTAGAAATTAAATTTGCAATGCATTATTTCAAATAAGTATCAAAAGTTTGGACTAATAATCTGATATATCATTGTTGCACTACACATTTCAGACTGATTTAAGACTTGGAGAATAAATGTGTTTTGTTGCAATACCTTAATGACTGCTGATCTTTTATTGTTGCTGTGCCATGTTGTGGAATGGTAAAGGAAGTGTAATTTTCAGAGTATAAATGGTAATTATTTGAATAAATACTATTTTTCTAAAATAGGCTATGGATTTTTTCAGAAAAAAAATTAATTAATAAAAAAGTTTTAGGAAAAAAACAAAGACCTTTATATATCTTTCCATATGAAAACTATTGAATAGCCTGGTAAGTGCTTACTTTCTGATCTGCAAAATTAAGTTACATGAGACACAGGTATTTTATGTATAGGCTTCTAACAGTGGAAAGACTAGAATTAAAATCTCACTAAACCTAAGGTTTGTCATTATTTTGCTAGAGTTCTGCAGCCATTGTAGGTGTAAAGCTGACATATAAGCTAGAAGCAACTAATGGTTTTAATGTATAATGCCTGTTTCCTGCATCTGTGGGGGTTTTTTTTCACATTTATTGGGATGAGGGAGGGAAACAACCCAAACCCCAAAGAAAAATACAAGCTGGAATCTGTTTGTTTTGTTGTTTTCTTTAGGAGAACTGAATATTGATTACTATTTTGGAATTTTTCTTTGAAACATATCTTTTTCCCAGATATTGTTTTGGGCTGCCTGTTTAAAAGAGCAGTTTGGCTAACAGGTTTTGTGCCTCAGCAGAGAGTGCTTTAGTGTGGGGTCAGTTTGACCACCTGAGGTCTACACAGTGTGTTCATGCAAAGCTTACCTTTTACTGTATGACTCGAGTTGAGACATAATTTCTGAATTATAAGGCTTTGCAAATGTTATCCAATGATCTGTCCAGTGGGGGAAGGATATCCCCGAAGATTTCTTCAGTTAACAAGGAGGTCTCAGCCATATCATTCATTTTTGTTTCTTTGTTGTGAAGAGCTCTGGGCTGTTGTGCCTGATGTGAGTTGTTGGGATGCCATTGTCTCTCTCTGCTAGAAACACCCCTCAAGTGCCTTCTGCTGTCACATATGGGAGTAGTTTTGGGCTGCTCTGCAGTTACAGGTTTATCAGAGAGTAAAGGTTACAGGAATTTTATTATTCTTCTCTTCCCTAATACAGTGCTGGCACAGTTTGTGTTCTTGTGAGTCCTGCCAGGTTACCACCAGCTCCACATCCCAAATTCCAGATTAAGGAGTCTGGGAAAAAACTTATATGCTCTCTTGGGGATGGTGGTAGTGCCTGCAGGAGTCAGGAGGTAAAGGGTATGTGTCTCACTGGCTGAGACACTTTGTTATAAGCCTACCCTGTCATATCACCTTTCTGATTTTTAAATCCTGTTTTCCAGTGCAAGCTTTTCAGTAGGAAAGAATCAGTTATCAGACTCTTACTGGTATCTGAAGTAGAGCAACTTCAGTTGTGCCTCAGTCCAAATGGAAACTGAATAAAAAAACCCCAAAAGTATTTATTTAATTCCTAGTTGTGAGCATGGCATGCTCTAAAAAATACATTTGATTAGAGTGACTTAAGGTAAATCTGCAGTTGCACAAAGTTATATTAGGAAACTCTCTGTCATATTGGAGAAGTTGTGACAGTCTGGCGAAGTTCCAACAGACTGGAAAAGGCATAGCATAACCCCCATTTTTAAAAAGGAAAACAAGGAAGATCCAGGAAACTACAGGCCGGTCAGTCTCACCTCTGTGCATGGCAAGATCATGGAGCAGATACTTCTGAAAACAGTGCTAAGGTACATGGGAAATGAGGTGATTGTTGACAGCCAACATGACTTCACCAAGGGTAAATTGTGCCTGACCAGTTTGGTGGCCTTCTATGATGGGGTTACAGTGTTGGCAGACAAGGGAAGAGAAACTGATGTCATTTACCTGGACTTGTGTAAGGTATTCAGCACTGTCCCTCACAACATCCTTGTCTCTAAGTTGGAGAGACATGGACTTGTGTGGATGGACCATGCAGTGGTCACAATCAAAGAACTGCAGTATACATCTTGATGTCCAAGTGGAGACTGGTGATGAGTGACACCCTCGGGGGTTGGTATTGGGACCATTACTGTTTAACATTTTTGGCAACATGGAAAGTGAGATGAGTGCACCCTCAAAGATTTGGCTGATGGCACCAAGCCATGTTATTTGGTTGATGTTCTGGAGGGAAGGGATGCCATCCAGAGGGACCTTGAGAGGCTTGAGAGTGGGACCCATGCAAACCTCAGGAGGTTCAACAAGGCCAAGTACAAGGTCCTGCATCTGGGTCAGGGCAATCCCAAGCACTAATACAACCTGGGCAGAAAATGGGTCACAAGCAGCCCTGAGGAAAGGACTTGGGGGTTATGGTGGGCGAGAAGCTCAACATGAGCCAGCAATGCATACTCGCAGCCTAGAAGGCCAACTGTATCCTGGGCTTGATCAAGAGAAGCATGGCCAGCAGGTTGAGGGAGGTGGTTTTGTCCCTCTACTCTACTCTGCTCTTGTGACACCCCACCTGGAGTACTGCACCTAGTTCTGGCACCCCCAACATCAGAAGGACATGGACCTACTGAAGCAAGTCCAGAGGAGGGCCACAAGGATGATCCAAGGGCTGAAGCACCTCTCCTATGAGGACAGGCTGAGAGAGTTGGGGCTGTTCAGCCTGGAAAAGAGAAGGCTCTGGGGAGACCTTATAGTCACTTTCCAGTACCTGAAGGGGCCTACAGGAAGGCTGGGGAGGGACTTTTTACAAGGGCAGGTTTTGATAGAACAAGGGGAAATGGCTTTAAACTGGAAGAGGGTAGATTTAGTTTATATATTGGGAAGAAATTCTTCACTGTGACGGTTGTGAGACACTGGAACAGGTTGCCCAGAGAAGCTGTGGATGCCCCCTCCCTGGAAGTGTTCAAGGCCATGTTGGATGAGGCTTTGAGCAACCTGGTATAATGGAAGGTGTCCCTGCTCATGGCAGAGGGGTTGGAGCTAGATGATAATTTAGATCCCTTCAAACCCTAACCATTCTATCAAAACTGAACTATGTATCTGTGGGATAGAAACAGATTACCTTGATGGATGGATGGACTATATTCTAAGTTGAACTGCTTGAAAAAATATGTACTAACTTGCAAATCTGCCTATTGCAGCAAGACTGACTGGGAAGATTCAGAATGCTTGGGTATGGTCTATACAGTATTCCTGCTTCTGACCCACCAGAAATATTCTCTGTACTGTCATAAAAAAAATTGTCAAACTCAGTGGTGTTTTAGGCTAGATTGTTCTCTGTAAAAAAGAAAGGAAGCCTTGCAAAGTTTTCTTCATGGTTCACACTATGTTTGGATGTTGTACTGCTTTGCTTGCAACTCCACTGCAAATGGGATCCATCTGCAGCTCAGTTAAAGGGAAAAAACAGTCCTGTTATTTTAGTTCTTACCACTGCTCTAGCTTAACTATCTTGGTTATTGTATTTGCTGAACTTTCTTTGAGAATATTCCTGTCATGGTTTGCTGTTCATATTTTACTAGAAAATTATGGCAATCTGTCATATTGAAGAGGAAGAAGGATGTGGATGTTAATGCCACAGTTGCAGTAGGCAATTGTATCTTCCTACATACCTATACTCTTGCACTGCAGTTCAGGGTTTTTGGGCACTTGGGTACTTGCTTAGCCTACCTGATCTTACTTAAGACCTTCCTGCTTTTTGTTCTAGACCCTGTTCTGTGTCTAGAACACAGAGGATATGCCTCTGCAATGTCCTAATCTTTAGGTTGTCTTCCATACACACTCCCATTCTGCTCATTGACTTGATGAGTTTTTGCTCTGCTTTTCTAATTTATGATTCAAATTTTAACCATACTTGCTGTTTAGATTCCATGAGATCTCTGACTATTGACTTTGACTTGGTTTGCAGATAGTATGTACATTATGGTGAAGCCCATTGTGTCAAGCTTGTCTTAGACTTTATCTTAAATCCTGGTGGAGATCTCAGTGTTTCCCCATAGAGAAAGGGATTTCACTGAACTGGCCAAGAGAGATAGAGTTTCAGAAGTTGACAAATATGTGTTACAATGTTCTTTAACTCATTTCTATAAATGCCCCTGAAGGTTTTCTACATATTTACATTGGTAGTTCTCAACAAATCGGAAGGCAAACTAAAGCAAATGTCCTGTGTTTGTCTTTTAAAATTATTTTAGTTCAGTGCCTTAATGATCTTATAATATGTGTTGTACCTGGTAATAATAAATGCAGTTTATTGCAGATTATACCTTTGGTTACATAAACAGTAAAGCCTTTTCTTTCAAAACATAATTAGCATTGGTTTGACCAGTAACGCAGACTGCTTAAGAACTAATAGGTCTGAATAAATTGAGGTTTGCTGTACATATGGGTTTTACAACTTATAATTTTCTCCCCTATCTACGTTTCCAATATGTTGGAAAAGCTAATAATGTGTTTGCATTTGACTAGTTTTGCTTTATATGTCTATTTAAATTACAGCATGCATGAAATATAGTTTCTTAAAATAGGCTTTAGCTATTAACCTTTAGTTTACTGTGTCTTAGTATTTTACAGTTGTCATTAGTGTCTAGCACTTAAATTTGTTTTCAGGGTTATCCCCCCTCCCCCCCCCCGCCCCCGCACACACTATGTGTTCCTTCATCTTATCATTGGAACTGTTCCAGCTCATTGGATGATAAATATCATAAACAGCATATAACAATCCTACGGTCTTCCCAAGCTATTATAGGGAGAACATTTTTCACAGGAGTGTCCTTACAGGCTTTCCTTCCAAGGGAAACCAGGTTTCATGGGAGATCACACAACTCTGATGTAGGAGAATATGTCCTGGAGTGTTGGTTGAATCATGGAGTGAAATGGTAGTATATTTTATCTGTATCCTGGAAACTGTTGGTTTAGTTCCCTTTCTGTTACTTTTTGATCTTGTATAGCACAGCTTAGGTAAATGAGTTTTGAAAATGCTGGCATAGGATCTGTTCTAAGAACTAGTGTACAGACAAATAAATGAGAAATATTTGTAAAAGAGCAATAAATCCCACCATTAGCTTAAGAAGGTTTCTTTTGTACTCATTAAATAGCAAAATAGAAGTAAAATCAGACTTATTTTTTTCCTCACAGCTTTTAAAGATTTCTCCCTAGCTTGAACTTTCTATGCATTTTCAATATTAGTAACTGAGTTTCATCTAGAAAGTTTGTCTTCCAAGATTTAACTCTTGATAGAGAGAATTTAAAAAATGTAGAATATTTTTAAAAGAAGACCTTTCATAAAGGTTTGCTTTCCTACAAACTAGCTACACTGTAGCAGCATTAACTTGTTCAATTTTTTCTGAGTGGTAGTTCTGGGATGAATACATATCCTGTGATGATTATTCATAATTTTTAATGTTAGTCATGAAAAAAATTAGAGTTTCCTGTATATGACTGAATTAATAAAAAATGCAAATTTAGGATATTTAACATTTATTATTGGAATTTTTCAAAACAACCTGACAGCACTAGGCAAAATATTGCTATTGCAACTCAACAGCCATGCGTATGTTGCTTACTTGAATAATACAATCTTGTTTTTTTGTGGCCAATGATGAAGAAGTAGTTACAGAGAATCTGACATTTCTGCAGTTAACTTTTAATTTATCTCCAGTTAAGTCTCTTCTGACCGTCTCCTCTTTCTCTAATCTCCTTGGGTTTCAAAGAGAGGCATTAGTTGAGAATTCCAAATATACAGCCAGAGATTCATCTTGAAATTTATATTAAAAAAACCCAAACAAAAAACTCACAAAAAATAACCCTCCTGCTTAATGTGTTTGTATAAGCTTCCTGTATTAAATTACTTTTTGAGTGGCATGTAACAAAACAGAGGGATGGCACCCAAGCTAAAATACATATAAATTCTGCAATGGGTGAATGCCATTTGTCTTAAAAAGTTCTTTCACCTCAGGTGCGTTTTGAAATCTATAGTCAAATAACATTTTTGTGGAACTAACCTGATTTCTCATTCTGATATGAGTGGTCATAATTTTAATGGATGAAGTCTATAGTCAGATTTCAGCTAACTGTGGCAGAGCATTAAGGTGAATACTTTTTTTGGATGTTTACCTTAAACAGAATCTTCCACTTCACAGGTATTGGAGGTTTCATTTGATTTTGGGTTTTTCTGGCTAATCAAGCCATGGAAGTGATGCAGCCAAGTACTGTATTTCTGGTAGCTGGTAGAACATAAGCTGGTATGTTTGAAGGTATGTAACAAAACAAAAGAAGTTGTTAAAGCATGCACTCAGAAGTATCACACGTTTGTCACTGGTGGAAACCTTTTTTGATAGTGCACTTACAACACTTTGATTTTCATTGTAAATCTTTCATTAAAAATAAAAAATGTAGTTCAAAGATGTTTTAGAAATAAACTAGCATAATTTCATTCAAATTTTCCTTTCAAGCTTCTGTTTTGGCCTTTTAAGCGGACATTTTAGTAGGCGAATACAGCACTCAATATTTTTTCCCTGAGCAAAAGCAATGGATAGTTGTGAACTATCATTGTTGTATATAATTTATGTTACCCAATCCAGTACCTGCTTCCTCACTAACTTTGAGGGTATATCTTTTTTTTATTTCTTAACTAAAGAGTGGTCAAATTGTGTTTTATTTAACACCTATGATGAGAGTCTTTAGCTTTGCCTGTTGTCAGCTGTTTAGAGCTGAAAAATAGTAAAATAGTAAAAATTAGAGGCAAGCCAGACACCTTCATGCCTCCAAAGGTACAGTAAGTTGGCCTGTCCTAGTAAACCACCACATACTGATTCTTATAAATGTTTTCAGCTTCTTAGCTATTGATGCCCACATTTCTATTTCCTGATGTATCATTAGTGAGAACACCACATAAAAGTGTGTCCCATCCTTATGGCCATACAGGACACTATCGTAAAATTGACAAACTGCTTTTTTTTTTCTTTCCTGTTATCTCTTCACAATTAATTAATTGTGAAAAGAAATTGCACAGTAAAAGGATACTGCCTATGCAGCTGTATTTATGGTTAGATCTTAAACGGAGGGCCAGTTTATACGCTACTTGGATTGCAAACGTCACTTATTTTATCCTTTTTTTTTAAATCAAGAAAAAATTAACTCTGAATGCAAGCAAAAACAGGGTTTACTCTGAGAAAAAAAAATCTCATTAACATTTATGTACTCCATTTTCAGACAATAACTTTAGTTTTATTAATAGAAGCTAGAGTCCACATGACTATCTGCTTTTAGTAACAACTTCTGAACTATATACACCAGAAACTGTTTTATTTCCCAGAATCAGAACTCTACCGTAGATTTCCTGGAACAAACTTTGGTACCTAGATTTATATTTTAAAATTAATTGTTAACTTAAGTTCTTCTGCAATCAATTGACTCAACGTAATTGACAATTGACTGAACCATGAGAAAGCTTTACCACACTGCCTAAGGTACCAAACACATTCAACGTGCCATACATTTTATGTTGTTGAAAAAAGTGTCATGTCACTTTTTATGTTCTTTTTTAAGGTGAAATGTTTGCTATTGTATTCCCTGACATTTCTGTGCACTTGTTTCAGTTGCAGAACTCCAGATTCCAGTGCAAAAGAAAAAAAATCTCATCAATTTATTGGACGTTGCCCTAAACATTTACAGGTGAAGGAGGTGTGTCTCCTAAAAGAAGTTTCAGAGTAAGGTGATCAACTGGTTTAACAGCAATAAATGTTTCCCCAGAAGTAGCATCTTCTTTAGATGATACTCTCCTTAGAAGAGTAAGGTCATTTTATTCTGATCTACAATTTGGTTCAGGCCCCTAAAGGTTAATGTCCAGTACATTAAGCATGTTATAATTGAACTGTTGAGAAACAAATTAAAATGTTAATGAAGTATCTTCCCTTTGGAAGTAAACTCCGGGTTTCTTATTACTAGCACTGCCAACATTCTTGATCTTATTTTCTAATCGACACTTAATGATTCTCTCTTGGTGTCTCTAATTTTACATAATTAATGTGCATGTAAAATGAACCTTGTAAATATTTTGTGCTCATATACCACATGCTGAATAATGTAAGCAAGCTATTATAAGTTGCTTATGTTTGCCCCTTGTAGTTTCTTGATCTCAGAACTTGCATTAACATGGAGCTGTGAGGGAGAAATGCACCAGGCAACTCACAGAATCACAGAATGTCAGGGATTGGAAGGGACCTCGAAAGATCATCTAGTCCAACCACCCTGTCAGAGCAGGAACACCTAGATGAGTTCACACAGGAAGGCATCCAAGCGGGTCTTGAATGTCTCCAGAGAAGGAGACTCCAAAAGCTCTCTGGGCAGCCTGTTCCAGTGCTCTGTTACCCTCACCATAAAGAAGTTCCTTCTCAAATTTAAGCGGAACCTCCTGTGTTCCAGCTTACACCTATTGCCCCTTGTCCTATCACTGGACATCACTGAGAAGAGCCTGGCCCCATCCTCCTGACACTCACCCTTCAAATATTTATAAACATTAATAAGGTCCCCCCTCAGCCTCCTCTTCTCCAAGCTAAAGAGCCCCAGCTCCCTCAGCCTTTCCTCATAAGGGAGATGCTCCACTCCCTTAATCATCTTGGTGGCTCTGTGCCGGACTCTCTCAAGCAGCTCCCTGTCCTTCTTGAACTGTGGGGACCAGAACTGGACACAATATTCCAGATGTGGCCTCACCAGGGCAGAGTAGAGGGGAAGGAAAACCTCTCTCGACCTACTAACCACACCCCTTCTAATGCACCCCAGGATGCCATTGGCCTTCCTGGCCACCAGGGCACAGTGCTGGCTCATGGTCATCCTGCTGTCCACCAGGACTCCCAGATCTCTCTCCTCTACACTGCTTTCTAGTAAATCATTCCCCAACTTATACTGGAACCTGGGGTTGTTCCTGCCCAGGTGCAACACCCTACACTTGCCCTTATTATATTTAATTAAATTTTTCCCTGCCCAGCTCTCCAGCCTGTCCAGGTCTCTTGGGATGGCAGCACAGCCCTCTGCTGTGTCAGCCACTCCTCCCAGCTTTGTATCAGCAGCAAACTTGCTGACAGTGCATTCAATTCCCTCATCCAGGTCATTGATGAATATATTGAATAGTACTGGACCCAGTACCGACTCTTGAGGGACTCCACTAGACACAGGTCTCCAACTAGACTCTCCCCCATTGACCACCACTCTCTGGCTTCTTCCCACCAGCCAGTTCACAGTCCATCTCACTACCTGATCATCTAATCCACACTTCCTCAATTTATCAGTGAGGATGCTGTGGGAGACCGTGTCAAATGCTTTGCTGAAATCAAGATAGACCACATCCACTGCTCTACCATCATCTAGCCACCTCGCTGGGTTTTCATAAAACTCTAGTAGGTTGGTCAAGCACGACTTTCCCTTGGTGAAGCTGTGCTGACTGCCCCTAATGACCCTCTTTTTCTTGATATGCCTAGAGATGGCACCAAGGATAAGTCATTCTCTGCCTTCTCTGTATCCTCTGTCACCAGGGCACCCACCTCATTCATCAGTGGGCCTACATTGCGTCTTACGTTGGCTTTATCTGCCATGTATTTGAAGAAGCTCTTCCTGTTGTCCTTGACCCCTCTGGCAAGATCTAATTCTAAGGAGGCCTTGGCTTTCCTAGTTGCCTCCCTACATCCTCTGACAACACCCTTATATTCCTCCCAAGTGGCCAGCCCCTCCTTTCATGATCTGTAAACTCTCCTCTTCCACTTGAGTTTGCCCAGCAGTTCCCTGTTTAACCAAGCAGGTCTCCTGGCTCCCTTCCTTGACTTCCTACATATCGGGATGCTTTGATCTTGAGCTAGGAAGAAGCAGTCCCTGAATGTTAACCAGCTATCTTGGGCCCCTTTACCTTCAAGTACCCTTTCCCATGGGATTTCCCCTAACAATTGCTTGAAGAAGCCAAAGTTGGCCCTCCTGAAGTCCAGGGTTACAATTTTACTTGTAATTCTGCTTATGCCACATGAGATCCTGAACTTCACCATCTCATGATTACTGCAGCCCAGGCAGTCCTCAACCTTTACCGCTTCAACCAGACCCTCCTTGTTAGTGAGGAAGAGATCCAGCGTCACTCCCCTCCTAGTTGGTTCATCCACCATTTGCATCAGGAAGTTATCATCGATAACTGGAGGAACCTCCTGGATTGTGGGTGGCTGTCTGAGTAGTCCCTCCAGCAAACATCAGGGTAGTTAAAATCCCCCACAACAACCAGGGCCTGTGGTTGCGAGGCTGCTGTCAGCTGCCTGTAGAAGGCCTCATCAACTTCCTCACCCTGATCTGGTGGCCTGTAATAGACACCCACAACAGTATCATCCATACCAGCCTGCCCCTTGCTTTTCACCCACAGACTCTCAACTCGCTCCTCATCCGCCCCTGGACAGATCTCAATACACTGCAGTTGCTCTCTCACGTAAAGAGCAACTCCACCACCTCGCCTTGCTGGCCTGTCTTTCCTGAGAAGGTCATAGCCACCCATGGCCACATTCCAGTCATGTGAGCTGTCCCACCATGTCTCTGTAACTGTCACCAGATCATAATCCCCTGACCGAACACGGGTTTCTAACTCCTCCTGTTTATTCCCCACGCTGCGTGCATTGGTGTACAGGCATTGCAGGGAGCGAGACGAGTGCACCAATTTCAGCCTAGGGGGTGGGAGGCCCCCCAGCCTTCATCAATACTAGAGTGATGCCCCACTGGCACAAGCCCTACTGTAGCCCCTTCCCCCTTCCAATCTAGTTTAAAGCTCTGCAAATGAGCCCTGCCAATTCCTGCCCCAGCCTCCTTTTGCCCCTGTGGGATAGGCCTTCCCCACAAATCACTGTCTGGAATCGTGTCCTATGAAACCAGCCATTATCAAAGAACCCAAAGCCCTGCCTGTAGCACCAGTCCTGTAGCCAGTCATTTATGGCCTGAATTCTGCCATTCCATCCCACATCAGAACCTGAAAGTGGAAGGAGGGAAGAGAAAATCTCTTGTGCCCCAGACTCTTTCAGCAGTTGTCCCAAGGCCTTGAAATCTTTCTTCATCCCCCTCAGACTACGGGATGCAGCTTCCTCCCCACCTGTCTGGAAGATCAGCAGTGATCAACTCACCTAGTTGAACCATGTAACACAGAAACAAAAATTTCTGCAAAAAGATCAACTAGGTTCTTTTTTTTTTTTTTTTCCACATCAAAGGAGTCTAATGATTGCAGAATTTTCAGCTGATATATTTGACTGCTTTACAAACATACCTCTCTGAACTTTTTATATTTTTAACATGTAAACGTCTTGCAGATGGATTTTATGGCTACTTATCAAGCCAAAACTTGTCCATGCTTATAAATAATATCTAAAGAAATTATGAAGTATAGGATATAAGTTTAAAAATAATGAAAAGTTTTCTAGTTTGTTGAAATTCTACTGAGGGACTCTAGCAAGAGGGAACACTCTTCATCTTTACGTATGGGCTGAGTGTCCAGAAAATGAAATATCAGGTCACTAACCAGAAATCTGTTATACAGTACTGAATTAAAAAATATTTTTTTTGTCTTTTCTACCAGTCTTTACTCTGCAGTGCAGAATGCTGTCTTAAAATTATTGTATTCCATAACTGTGATTAAAAAAAAAAAAAAATTCTCACCTTTGTATTTCTCTGCTATTATTTTGTATTTAATCCTACTCTCCTTGTAAGCTTTAGTGAGTTTAAAGAACTTTCAATGAGACAGGTCAGGGTAGCTCATCCCTCACAGAAAATAGATACCATAAGAGCATCATATTTTACAGTTACATTTTTAATAAGCTCTTTTCCAGATGCTGCTTATAATATACAGTCTGTTTCATGGAAATCAGGTAGATTCTTCATTTTTTCCTGTTGACATTAGAAAGGGCTTGGTCATCAGAATTCTGTAACAGTTCTCTTTCTCCATCTCTTCATTTACCACCTGGCACTGGAAATTACATGAAGGTTGAATCTAGGTCCATGCAACAATCTAGCATTTCTGCTATAATTCAGAGTAAATTAGAACCTCTCTATTCTACTCAGACTGGAAAGTGGTCACACAGATGAGTTACCAAAACATTGCTAGGAACATTACAGGAGACAAACATTAGCAGTGATATTTTTAAAACAGTAATGCAAGGATGAGTTACAAGTGCCTTCACTGTATTTTCATAGTATGCTGAATTTCTTCAACATAAGATGAGTTAAAAATGTAACTCATGTTTTTAGTCCCATAGAGATTTTTGTTGATCTATATGGAACAGTGAGACAGAAAAGGTGTTAACTATCATTAATGAATTATTTTGTTATTAAGGACAGGAGAAGAAATAAATTGGTCCTGAAGGAACTGGCTGATGTGGTTGCCAAGCTGTTCTCCATCATATTTTAAAAAGTCATGGCTGTCAGATGAAGTCCCTTGTGACTGGAAAAAGGGAAGCATCACTCCCATTTTCAAGAAAGGAAAAAAGGAAGACCCGGGGAACTACAAGCCAGTGAGCCTCACCTCTGTGCCTGGGAAGATCATGGAGCAGATCCTCCTGGAAACTATGGCAAGGCACATGCAAGATGAGGAGGTGATCTGAGACGGCCAACATGGCTTCACTGGGGCAGGTCGTGCCTGCCAATCTGGTCGCCTTCTCTGATGGAGTGATGACATCGGTGGACAAAGGAAGGGCAACTGTGCAAGGCCTTCGACTTGGTCCCACACCACATCCTTGTCTCTAAATTGGATCGATATGGATTTGAAGGCTGCATTATTTGATGGATAAAGAAATGGTTGGATGTTTGCAGCCAGGGGGCTGTGGTGAATGGCTCTGTGTCTAGCTGGAGGCTAGTGATGAATGGTGTCCTCCAGGGGTCGGTCTTGGGACTGGTGCTCTTCAACATCTTTATTGATGATCTGGATAGTGTGATTGAGTGCATCCTCATCAAGTTTGCTGATGACACCAAGATGAGTGGTACAGTTGATCCAGTAGATGGAAGAAATGCCATCCAGAGGGACCTGGGCAGGCTTGAAAATTTGGCTCACAAGAACCTAACAAGGTTCAACAAGGCCAAGTGCAAGGCTGTGCACTTGGGTTGGGGCAATCCCAGGTATGTGTTCAGACTGGGAGTAGAACTCATTGAGAGCAGCCCTGCTGAGAAAGACTTGGGAGTCTTGATGGACAAGAAGCTTGGGCCAGCAGTGTGCAACAGCAGCCTGGAAGATCAACTGTATCCTGGGCTGCATCAAAAGAGGGGTGGCCAGCAGGGTGACAGAGGTTATTGTCCCCCTCTACTCTGCCCTTGTGAGGCCCCATCTGGACTATTACACCTGGAGGCCCCACACAAGAAAGGTGTAGAGCTGTTGGAGTGGGTCCAGAGGAGAGCTACAAAGACAATCAGAGGCTAGAGCACCTCTCTTATAAAGAAAGGTTGAAGGAGCTGGGCTTGTTTATCTTGAAGAAGAGAAGGCTCTGGGGATACTTCATTGCAGCCTTCATTGAGTACTTGAAGGGAGCTTATAAATAGGAGGGAGAGTGACTTTTTACAGGGGCAGATAGTGATAGGACAAGGTGAAAGGGTTTTAAACTAAGAGACAGTAGATTTAGGTTAGATATTAGGAGGAAAATTTTCAACCAGAGGGTGGTGAGGCACTGGAACAAGTTGCCTGGAGAAGTTGTGGATGCCCCCTCCCTGGAAGCATTCAAGGCCAGGTTGGATGGGGCCCTGGGTTGCCAGTGATTGGCAACCCTGTCCACAGCACGGATGTTGGAACTAGATCATCTTTAAGGTCCCTGCCAAGTCATTCTATGATTCTATGTTATTAAATCAAATCCTTCTCCCGCCATCAAATTGCCCCACCTACAAAAAGCAATGGCTGTTTGTGAAACACTTAAAAAGGAATCTTGTTCTACAGACATTTAGCCTCAAGTCTCCATGAGTGTTAAGACCTGTCTTACAATGTTTTAGAAAAATCATTAATCAGTTAGGAGTTGAAGGCAGAACTATCTCAATATTTTCTGAAGTATGTTTTAATAATTGAAGTATAATGAAACAAATACTTAAGTAATTTGCTTAAAGTGTGCATTTTCAAGGTGTTTTCTGCAAACAGGTAAATCAGCACAAGTCAGACCTTAAATCTAAATGAAAGTCCAATATTATTCTCATTTATCAAAATGAAATCACATCTTTGTCATAGACATGCAAGATAGACATGTTCATCAAAAAAAACTTTGTATCTTAAATTACAGGAAGTTACACTAGCATCTTATTAAAATCAGTAAAAAAAGAAAAAATAAATTGAATTCCTAGATAAACATTTTTTATTTCATCCCAGCAATGAAGAACACCTGGTGATAATGTTGATAGGGTTTGGTTTTTTTTACTATAGTATAGTTGCCCTAGAGCACATTCATCTCTTTTGGTGCCTTAGAGTGACCTAATATGAGTGGGGTATGAATGTAGTACAATCTAGATAAGAAACAACACTTCTGCAGGGGAAGAAGTAGTGGCTTAGCCTTTGGAAGGCACTATGGTGAAGGGCTGAAGCTGATGCATACTGCTGTATTGTGTTGGGTTTGTGTGTGTGTGGGTGGGGGAGGAGGGGGCGGGGTTTTTTGTGGTCAGGGAAGGGCTACCTTGTGAGTCACTCACTGTCAGAGGGAGGGTGGACTCCCAGTGTGGGGGGTGAGTCTGTAGCCCATGGATGTCCCTGTGCCAGAGCCAGGAGCTGAGCCCCAAGAGGTCCATGACTCCATTGGAAGCTTGATTTGGAACATCTTGTTCCTGGACTTCCATGCTGGCAAGAGTGGCAGAGGTGAACTGACTGAAACCCCATTCCCTGCCCCATGTGCCACTGGGGTTGGGAAGATAGAGAAATTGGGAAAAAAGTTATTTTAGCCCAGGAAGAAAGGAAGGGTGAAGGAGCGAAGGTGTTGTAAGATGTGGTTGTTATGTCTCATTGCATTACATAGATGAAATAGTAACAAATTAAATTGATTTTTCTTTCCGAAGTTTAAGTCTGTTTTGCCCGTGACCATAACTGGTGAGTGAGCCGTCCCTGTCCTTCATTCCTAATCCTGTGCCTCCTTTTGTTGTGTCTCCCATCCCATCTCACCGGGTGAGGGTAGTGAATGCAGGACTGCATGATCCCACTGTGGGTCAAACCACCACATATATGCTGCTTATCTGATTAATATTTTCTCATTTGTCTGCAACTTCCTAACCTTAAAGAAAGGTTTATGTAAAATTCTGAAAGGTTGTTTCCTCTGTATGTAGTTACTGCCAAGAATCAATTGATTTTATGGTGAAGGGTTATTTAAAATTCATTTTCTCAACTTTGTGCTGTAGAAGGAGACTTCAGGATAATCGAGACACTTGGAAATTCAGGTTTTGAAACAGTTAATTTCTTTTATACTGAATGTTCTGATTTTAAGTCTAGCTAATGAAGATTTTCTAGACTCAGAACATGGGCGATCTACTCCTGTAGAGCAGAAGATAACTTTATTTCCTAGATTTCTCTACTGTAATATAAACAGTAACAAATAAGTGGAGGTCACCTGCTGCTAATATGAACAATGTAGAGTTTATCCATTTTCCACAGCTATTCTGGACACTAAACAGACTTAATATTTTCTTTCTCTGTTTTTTTCTTTAATACTGCACCACTATTACAAGTGAATACCTTTCCGAACTACTGAATTTCACAAAAAGGGTTAATGGATGCAATGATTCTGTCAGGTTTTGAACAGGAGGATATTCAGCTGTTACAAAATCAAGTCATATTATCCTCCTCCCTCCCCCCTTGACCAAATCAGTAAGTGCAGTAAGTATAGTGCAATACTCTATAATATTAAAATTGATAGCGAAGGTGTTTTAAACATTTTAGAAAATATATGCCTATACTTATTCTTTTATACTAACACCATATTGCTTCCCATATAATCTCATCACTCCACATACATTGGCAAATATTCTTTAAGTGCAGAGGTCTGTAGACCTCTAGAAATAGTGGTGCCTAAAATATTGTTAGATAATTATAGAATGCCTGATTGCAAATTTCCAGTTACAGTTTGCAATGTGCATTCAGGCCATGGTCATATTTAATACCTCACAGGCATAAAATTTGTATTTTACTAAGCCTTGTATGCAAAGATGTTTTAATCTAATTTTACTTTATAAGCAATGAACGAAGGTGAGATAATGATGTCCTACCATTATTAGGTGTACTGGCAAGGGTGACTTGCCAATCCTAACTCACCCGTGTAGCAAACAACATCTTGGATAATTTCACAGTCAAAAAGAAACATTACACTATGCACAGTCTTTCAGCCCTCTTCCATTTTAATATTACTTTCAATACAAATTAAAAAAGGAGACTTTTCTGGCAAATTAACAGTTTTCCCTTATTAATGCTGAGTAGGAAAGAGAGGAAAACCAGCTATTGACAAGTGAAGATACATATCCCACCATATGGATTCTAATGCTTTAATTATATTGTTCTTTTTCTTTTTATGGCAACTTTTAGTGATAATAATTTTTCAACTAATTAAAGACCAGCTGCTACTTAGCAAGCTAGACATCCAATTAGGAATCTAGAGCCTAGTAAACAACCTTTACTGCCAGCCAGCTAGTTGAATCACCTCCTGTCACTGGTATGGAAGTCTTTTTGTAGTTGTTGTTTTATAAATGCACATTTTAGTCATATTGACTGGCTCTGCTGAATGCTTTTCTTTGAGACTAGCACAAGTCTGACATCATGTTCACTTTTTTTTTTTCAGGGCAGCCTGCAATACCTTTGCTTTTCTACATTTTTTTAAAGTTTACTAGCAATTAAAAGACTTCATTTAGGAAAAGTTTTACTGAGCAGAAAACCAGATCTATTTCCTGGATACAGAAAGCAGTTTGCTTGCAGCAACTTTCTGCTACTTAATGATATTTAGAGAAATTATGTTTTTATTTCAGATTGTAGTCTGGTTTTTCCAAACAGTGTACAGTTCCGTGTTGGGTCTGGCTGAGATGGAGTTAATTTTCCCCATAGCAGCCCTCATAGTGCTGTGTTTTGTAAAGGTGTTGATAACACACCAGTGCTTTGGCTACCACTGCGCAGTGCTCACACAACATCAAGGCTGTGTCTCCAACATTTTCCCCCTCACAGTGGGCTGGGGGTGAGCAAGATCTTGGGAGGGGACATAGCCAGGAGAGCTGACCCAAACTGACCAAAGGGATATTCCATATCATACAACATCTGCTCAGCAATAAAAGCTAGAGGAACGGAGCCGGGGAGTGGAGGAGCCCATTTGTTATTACGATGTTTGTCTTCCACAACAATCACTATGTGTACTGAAGCCCGGCTTCCTGCGAAGTGGCTGGACATCACCTGCTGATCTTTCAGTGGAAATACAACACAGTAAGCTTTTAATTTTTTTTTTTTTTAAAAAGGAGAAAAAAAAAAAAGATTGTACTAGTTCTTAATAACATGAGAGCTCTGCCAAAAAGATGAGGACTTCAGGAGAAGTAGATGGTTTTATGAACTATGAAAACATCCAAATGTTTCCAAAAAAGAGGTAATTTAGTTACTTTGGAAAACAATATACACACTCTATGTTTTAACTGGAAATTGTAGATTCTAGTGGCAAGATTAGGAAATATCACAAAGTTGCAGGACCAGTGATGAAAATCGGTCACAAGTATGAGATCAGGCAAGTTTCCCAGCCCCAGGTTTTAATCTAAACGTCCTTCTTACCACTGATACCATCTTCTTCTATCACACTCTACATCCATTCCTTCCTTCTAAATTTGCTTAAGAAGATTCAAGATTATCTGCTGTAATATTTCCCCCCTGCTCCTGCCACATGTGAATAGTTAATTTCACACTGCTCTACACATCTCTGCTGGTCTTGATCAGAGAGATTTGCAAGCAGAGTAACTCCATTTGTGCTTCTCAGAAACCACTTGGAACCAAGGAGTCTCTTTTGCTGTGCGTGAGAACTAGTTTATCAGCACCCTGCAACAACCAGTTCCCAGATTCCTACACTAGCTGAGCTGGTAGGTATTTTAGGCTATGCATCTGCTGAAAGCCCATGCTTTTAGTATGCTGCTGAGTTTTCTTGGAACCTTGTTTAATAACAACAGAATGAAGGAACAAAGCCAAAACAAACCATGGTAGAAAACTGATATTTGGAGTATAGTTTTCCCTTTGTGCCTTAAGTTGTTTCCATGGTTCTGGGATAACAGAGATGGTAATATTAAGGTGTATTTCTCATAGTTAGGATTAGATTAAAACTGAAATCAAGGTATATTCATCAAAGCTGGGTTTGAGGCTTCTCAAAGTCATTTTGACAGCATTCTTTTCTGAAGTGCTTTTCCAAATGACATTCTTTAACCTAAATAAAAGTATTCCAAGCTATTGTGAGACGTTCGTAGTGCTAGTGGTGCTGAATATTTTGAATGCTAAGCAGCTGTTTGGCAAAGTTAAATAACTTGGCCATTTCCCAATATTTTTTTTCAAAGAATTGATGAGCTTAGTGTACTTTATGGATGATGTCCCAGTAACATTTAATTTTGTTCCTTTTCTTTTCCTTCTGTTAAGCCAAATGAAAATAAGTTTAAAACTGTATCCAAGCTGTATGCTACCACTTTGGTGGTAAAAAGAACATATAAGCATTAGATATTTCAGTATATTACTGACTTACTTGATTACAATAAGAATGATTTATCTTTTATTATTCCTGTCTGTCCGAAGTGACCATATAAGATTGAAAATGTTCATTTGTTTCCCTTTGACAGTCAGTGTTTATTTTGTTATTTTATCTATGGGTTATCTTTTTATTTAGGTGTATAATTTATTTTTATTATTAGTTACATTGTGGCTTTAACCAAAAATGTCCGTTTTAGCATTAAAGAATATGTGCAAATACATAGCGTGGAGGTGATGATAGTGGTGGTGGTGAAAAAATCAGCAGTAACATATATTGAAAGGTGAATTGGGCATTACAAAAATGCTGAAATTGCTCTCTAATAGAGGGAAAACTAGTCAAGTAAAATGCAGTCACTTTACTGGTATTAAGACAGTTAACTCCTAGTGATTTTTAAATACCTCTGACATGGGACTGTAGAACTGGAAGGGGCCTCCTGCATCAGTGTGTCCAGTCTCCTAAAATTACTCTTGCAAAAAATCCCCCAAAAACCCCCAAGTCCAAAACAAAACCCCTCTTCCTCTTAAACTCACACTAAAGGGCATGCACTGGCCACACTATGTGGTAAACCAAAGATTAGTACTGCTTAACCAAAACTAGCAATTTAATGGGAACAGGAAAGGGAAAAAAAATGAAATGTGTTACAACTGATCACACGCTGAGCTGACTGTTGGAGGTATAATGTACCATGTCTGGTCAAGTGAGATTTAAAACTCCTTTTTTCAGAGACAGATGAAAAATTTTTCTGGATTAAAATTTTAAATGACCAAAAACTTTCAGTAATGACCTAAAGATCTTAAAAACACCAGAAGCACCATGCATCTTGACATACCTTTAGCTATAGGTAATCTCCAGTACTTCATGGGGAGTTTTTCTCCTGGAGGAGAGCAAGAGGAGCTGAATCCTTCCTGCAATGCAGGCAGTAATCTGGCACTACATAGAAAAGAGGTTCATCGTCATACTGCAAAAACAAATGATAGAGCACAACTTCCCTTGACAGATTTCAGCCTTCCCCCATCCTTTCAATTATGCATGTACAGGGATTTGCATCTATGTGCAGATTAGTGTCGAAACAGAGGTTTGTGGTCAAACTGCAAGTACAGCTTGCATAGATTTGGTTTTCTTTTCCTAGATGTGATAGAAATCATTATACAAATTACAGAAACTGTATTTCATTTGTGGAATACAAAAAAAACCCCAACAAAGCAGAACAGTATTTGTCCAGAGATTTGCCTTAATTTCTTGCTCAATGTCTTTTTCTTCTTTTTATATAGGTGGCAACTAGGATTGCCTTTTTTTTTTTTTTTATATATATTTTTTCTGACTGTAAACAGAGAGAAGGTCTGGTTGCCCAGGCTGAGAATGCAGAGGCTATAGTTTCATATAGAGCCTCAAATGCTAATTATTTGTCAATATTATTAATATTTGCTTTATTCTTTGAGACAGATATTGATGCATACACAAGTACCTTCCTTCATTACTGATCCAAAAAAGAGCCAGGCATTACCAGCCTGCAACAGGTAAAGAAGACAGCCTCTGTAAGATACTGGAAATGTGTTATTAGTGCTTAATTTTTTCTTGAAGGTAACAGATTATGAGATTGATTGGCTTTTGACTCTCAGAGAGGACATTTGGAAATATGTTATTTAGACCTATTGCCCACTACTTCTTGACAGTGTATGCTTCACTAGGAGATGCCTACTTAGGAACTCTTCTTAAAGGACCTCTTAACCTAAGGTGCAGTTTAGGTATAACAGCTCCTAGCAGATAAGGTCCCTTTCTTTCTACCAGAACTCTGAAGAGCATTTGCAAAATGTACAATATTGTTCCTTTGCTTAAGTACAAGTATTGCTACCATTTCCAAAGCTAAAATATCTTAATGTATTTTAGGCATCTTAGTAATTTTCATTCTTACTGTATTTCAATGGGAACAAAGATAAGTTAGCAATCAGTACTTTATAGAATCATAGAATAGTTAGGGTTTGAAGGGACCTTAAAGATTACCTAGTTCCAACCGCTCTGCCATGAGCAGGGACACCTTCCACTAGATCAGGTTGCTCAAAGCCTCATCCAACCTGGCCCTGAACACTTCCAGGGAGAGGGATCTGGAACTTCTCTGGGTAACCTGTTCCAGTGTCTGACCACCTTCACAGTAAAGAATTTCTTCCTATCTAATCTAAACTTACCCTCCTCCAGTTTAGAATCATTTCCCCTTGTTTTATCATTAACTGCCCTTATGAAAAGACCCTCCTCAGCTTTCTTGTAGGCCCCCTTCAGGTACTGGAAGGCCACTATAAGATCTCCCCAGAGCCTTCTCTTCTCCAGGCTGAACAGCCCCAACTATCTCAGCCTGTCATTGTAGGAGGGGTGCTCCAGCCCTTGGATCATCCTCATGGCCCTCCTCTGGACTTGTTCTTATGGTGCATCTCCCAGAATTAGAATAACCTGCAAATGAATTAAGGTAGAAGAATGGAGTACAAAAATAATAATTTATAGCTAGGAATTAAAGGAAGATCCTTGAATATCTTTATTGCTTTTATATTGTTACAATATTTTTGTTATTTATATTATTTTTCCACAGGAGAAAAGTATATTTGATTTTTCTTATGATAACAGTGACTTAATCTATTAATCTTTGATTTTCTAACAATAAAATGTAATGCTTTCTTTTTAGTTTCAAAGTTTTTTATTTCACTTTTCTAAAAAAAGCAACAACAACAACAAAACCTCTAAAGAATTTTAAATCATTAGAAAAATAAAAAGATCACTGTCTACCAAGAAAATTGTTCTCCTGTTACAAAGTATGTCTATTCCAGAAAAATTAAAGGGAAAGAAGTTCTAACTTAAGGCTTGGTGGAAGGTCAATATTTGCATTTTAATAGAACTATTGTAGCAGGCATTCTTTTGTTAGGAGACCATAAATTCTGTGCATTTTGATATAAATATGGAATGAAGACATAAAATGAGCTATGGGTTCCTGGAATTTGAAAATACATTCATGATTCTTCCTCCACATACCACTTGTAGTAGAAGTCCATTCCTGGTGTGAAGCAAACAAAACACCCAAGCAAGTTACTAAACAAAAAAAGAAATCTTCTGCTTTGACATGTATTAGTCAGGAGAAATTATCACTTTTTAGTTGTTGCTCCTTTAACACATGCAAGTGACAAGCATTTAGTACATCTGTTCAGATGACAGTAGAGCTTTGTCACTGTGATGACAAATGAAAAAGGATTGAATTAATTTAGTTGTAGAGAGATTTACATTTTGCTGCTTCTGACTTGTGTCCACAAGAATGATGAATTAAAAATAATAATTCATACTGAAGCCACTATTGTAGAATGAGGTAGAAAAATTCCACTCACTGAAATATGTATCATATATCTGGCAGGTAAACCCAAAGAAAGTTCCTTCTGTTATTAACTAAAGTCACAGGAGAGAACAGAGTTTGTAAGATGTATGGCCTTATTACGTTGCTGAAGCACAAGATCGTTACTATGCTGTTGAGTACAATACCTTCACCATTTTTCTTTTCTGATATGCTTTGGCACATTTAGTGGTGGAAGGGTTCATGTTGTGATCAATGTGAGATTCTTTGAGTTTCCACGTTTTTAGATATAGAGGGATATAATTTGAGCTTTTTACAAAGTACACTAAACAGTGGCAAAGTGAATCACTTGTTTTCTTAACTGCTGCTTTTCATGTACATATGCTAGTTTATAGTCTGGATTTTATGTAGTACCATACTTAAGTGAAATTAACTGATACACAAGCTTAGTGGTGAATCTCTGATGAATCATTTCCTAAACACTAAAAGATCAATATAACAATGAAAAGTGAATTATAGAACGCAAGATCTGAAGAGAAAGAAGAATGAAAGTATTTCAGAAGCATAAAGTTGTCACTGAAACAAATGACAACAAAGGCTTGTGGAAATAAAACTGGCAGTTTTCAAATGTTCTGATAACTGTGAAATATCTTCTTGTGATTTCCAAAGATGGTCAGATGTGACAGAGCAATTAAATGAGAAACTGAAATGTTCAGCTGCTGGCTTTACTCTCTGAGTCAAATTCTACCTGCAGAATCCTACGCACTTATCAAACATTACGACAGCAAGCCAGTCTAAAGCTGGCATGCTAGATTAGAAAAAGCACAGAGATTCAAGAAGTCACACTTTTCATTGTTATTTAAAAAAAAAAAAAAAAAGAAAACAAATCCAAAGAGGTCAATTAGCTTCAGCAATATAAATATAACTGATTCCTGTTTTCTCTGACATGTTTGCACTTTTATCTATAGCATGTTTTTTTCAAATAGCAGTGTTTTTAGCTCTTACTGCAATGCAGTTGGTTTTGCAACAATATGCAATAATTGCACAGCTGGCTCCCCAAATTACTATGCTTGGTAAAGATATGCAAGCATCATAACCTTGGTTGTGTAAGTGTTGTGGTGCTGACTGACAGCCTCAAAAGTGCAGCATGCAGTAAGTACCTCTAAAGGGCTCCCAAGATATTTAGAGTTATGACCCTATTACTTTTCCGTAAAAGGTTATTGTTCTCATAAAGTGATTTTTCTTCTGAGTTTATTATTTCCTTTACTTCATTTTTTTTATTATTGAGAGCCATCATTTTTCTCTCTTATTAAATATTTCCATGCCTATTCATGAACTTTTCATTAAAATTTCTTCCTCTATTGTTTTGCTTCCTTTCTGATTCCTTTTGAATATACACCTGTAAACTTCAGTCTCTACTGTTAATCTCCTTAAAAGCAAAATCTGAGATCTGTTTGCTTCTGTGTGAAGAACAGTGGGGGTGTTGTGCTCCAGGACAGAGTTTTAAGCTGTGAATTCAAGTTCTCCCTTGAGCCTTAAATCATCAGCATCCAGAAAGGCAGTATTTCATACATAGCCTCATCCTTTGTATGTCTTGTTCTTTGCTGGCTGGTTTAGTTTCTCTATACTGTCCAGTGAATTAAATTATAAGCCTTATGGGATATATTTCCTTAGGTTTCCAAAATCATAGCTTTTGAGCCCTCTCTCATCTTTCCTGTCTTGCTGGAGTCAGTGTGCAGTGGGAAATGGTACTTCAAGCTTGAACTTTAAAGGCGTATTCTGGCGTGCAAGTGCATTAGTTTCCTTGGGAGGGGGGAATGATTAGCTACTCATGATTTGATGCAAACTAGGAATATTTTTTGTTTTCCTGTGAGGTGTAACACTATGCCAATTTGCATGTGTGTAGTAACCAACAGTGATTGTATCAACCATGTAGGCAGAACATCACACCAAGAAAATACAGGTGTTGTCTGTGTTACTCTTAGGAAACAGTTAGATTAAAAGTATAGCTTACAGTGTGTGTACCTGACGGTTTTCAGAGGTGAAAGACAACTGAAGGCTGAATGTGGTCTTTTGGGATGAAACTCTGGTTCCAAGGAAGCTGGCTGAAATTTATACATTGACCTAACCAGGGACCTGATTTTGACTTCTACTTTATATGTCTCCAGGAAGAGTAAGGTGAAGAGTAAAAAACTAGTTTCAGTCTAATCTGTGCCATCAGGAAATGTACTCTATTTTCTGCAGCTGAAATAAACTCCAGATAGAAAGTGTGAAAGGACTAATCAGTCGGATGTTAATGAATGCAGCACAATATAATGATATAATTTACATGAATGTATAGTATGGACAAAGGCCACAGAGAGTTCTTCTTCAACTGCTGCTTCAGCTATATCACAGGGAAATATCTAACAACAGAGGAAATGTCTTCCTAAAGCTTTACTGAAGCCTTTTCAGTATCCACATGAAGTGCATGGCAAATGACTTGGTCAGCAGTATTGAATGCTGATAATGAGAAAATTCAATCAAACAAAACACAATTGTACATTTGCAATGTCTATATGTATTTATATATACACACATATGTACACACACATGTGTATGTATTCATATATAATGTATGATACATATATAATTCATACATGTATTCATATGCATACATATATACAGACACATACCCCTCTTAAAAAAAAAAGCAATCTGTACAGCAAAGCACATAATTAAGTTATGTTGGCATGGTAAACCCCTAATGAAAGAACTGTGAAATTTAATTTGCTTATTTGGTTATTCTTAACCTCACATATGTTTAAGCAGGACAGCCTTAATCTGAAGGAAATATGATTTTTTTTAAATCTTCAGTTTTTTGAAAGCAAGACAATTGTTTCAAGCACACGTATTTGATTTAAGAGATGAAAATACAGATTGAGTCAACCAAGAAGACAAGGGAAAAGAAATTTACTATTATCCTTTCAAGAGAGTGATGTGAATAGTAAAGGAACTGTACATTTCTGTATGGTGTTTTCCCCTTCTATAGGGCATTACGATGTCAAAATGTGACACTGACTTATATTAAGCTTATGATCTGATGCAAATTCCCCATTCTTTTCTACAGGATTTTTTTTGGCTTTTCATTTCCCACTTTGGTGTGAAAGATTTAAAAATATGCCACTGTTTAGCTTCAAGTGAGGACTGAGCAGGATATCAGCTGTCTCAAAATGCAACACAGCTACTGCAAAGTAATAAAAAAAAATCTGTTATTTCTATTTATGACAGAACAGGAAATACTGGGCTAAATTGAAGCACCTTTGATGCAGTTCAGATGTCAAGAAATTTAGCAGACACTTGTGAGGCACCACAACATGTTGCCTGAGTTTATGGAGTCTTTGAGTACACTTTTAATGTGGTCTGTCAGGAATGACACAGCTGAGGGTGATCCTGCATCAGAGAGGCACTAGGTTATCATTCCATCTCCATTCTGGTGCTGTGTACAGACTTAAGGTTTCTATTATATGCCATGGTCTAAAGATAAACAGAGGGCTTCAGTGCTGCTCATATGCAAATGGAAGCATAACTATAGTGCTCAGCAAAAGAAAAAAAGCCTGTTTACTTGCATTTTTGGCTCATTTTCATATCAGTATTAACACTGCAAAACAGTAAGCTAAAGAAAGAGAATTGACAAAGGAAACATTTAGCTTCAGGTATGCAATACCAGCAAAAATAGGTGAATAATAAAATAAATTGATAAAAACAATATGTTCTGTAATTTGACAATAAGTAGTATATTATTTTTTCTTGTGTTTAAAATTATTCTTTAATAAATTTTACACATAATGCATGAGGTAAAATTTGTTTGTGAGCATTATTATAGTGTTCAAAACTCCAGAACTTCTGGCTTGATTTAGGGAGTTATGTAGGTAATGTATTTTCTTTGGTTTTGAATTAGATAGCTTAACTTTAAGAATCAGCATAATTTTCAAGGCATTCATGGTATATTTTTGTGCAATTTTCAGCATAGCATTAATGCCAAAGCCAAGATGTGTTCTTGACAATTATTTTTTCATTTATGTGTAAAATTACCTGTCCTTAACTACTACTGCTGTGAGCTTGAGCATATGGGCCAAGGCTACCAATAATGGGAATTTTATATTTATTTCAGTAAAAATTCTTAAGAAAACATTTTCATATATTTTTAGGTGCTTAAAAAAGCCCCTGTGATTTTTTGGGTTTTTTTTTTTTGTAAACCTTGCTGCACTTGAAACAACTGAACTTGGCTTTCAGTTAGAAGAAAACAACTTTATTGCTTTGAGAAAGTCCTCATTTTAATTTGTTTTTTTGGCTTGTACAATAAGAACTGTGTTAATACTATTCATAAAACACCAGCCACATGATTTTGTAAGGATTAGTACTCTGTTGAAAGTAATGAATTTAAACAGAGCCATATTTACATCTGCTTTTCTAAATGTTTATACCACATTTATCATCTGATTCACTGAGTGCTTGCAAATAGATCTGCCAAGCACCAAACATCAGAAGTGATAGATGAGATACCCTTTAAGATCTAACCAACAGACATGAGTTTAGTGATGCTAGTGATTAAATTAAAAAAAACCACAAAACACCAAACAGCCAAAACAAAAAAACCCACAAGGATCATGTAACAACCAGAGGAATGGATAGAGTATAACTAATTCCTCTTTCTCACATTAGAGGTGTAAAACCATTAGCCCATTTCTACAGATGATTCTCTTGAACAAATACTGGTCATGATCTTCTCATGTATTACTTCAAAACTGCTAGAAAACACAATGATTTGAAACCCGGCTAACTGGCTTTTAAAAGTTTTATTATTACCAACAAGGAGAGGTTTATTTTCATGTGTCTTATTTTCCTGCAAAATGGCAAAACAGAAAAGAAAATTACAAGCTAAGCATAAGCTTATACTGAAAAACTAAACTAAACTACTTCTGCTGCTCCTTCTTCCTCATGCTGTTCCCCTGCTCTACATAGAATCCCTCCCACAGGAACTGCCCCAGCCTGGGTCTTTTCAACAGGCTACAGTCCACCTGCTCTGTCATGGGGTTCTCCATGTCTATACTTGCTTCACTATGGTCCTCCATGGACTGCAGGGTGACAATCTGCTTCACCATGGTCTTCATCACAGGCTGCAGGGGAATCTCTGCACCTGGAACGCCTGGAGCTCCTTCTCCCTCTCCTCCTCCACAGACTTCACCTGAGTGTCTACAGGGTTATTTCTTATTTTTCTCACTCCTCTCCCTCACAGCTGCCATGCAGTCTTTTTTGCTTTCTTAAATTTTCACAGAGGTGCCACTGTCTTCTCTGAGGGGCTCAGCTGTGCCCTGTAGTGGGTCTCAGAACTGGCTGGAACCAGCTGTGTGTGGCAGGAGGCAGCCCCAGCCCCTCCTCACAGGGACTGTCCCCTCAGCCCCCACTGCCAGCATCCAGGCACCCACACCTGGTAAGTACACCCAAATTCACAAAGGCTAATGTTGGCTGTCCAGGCTAAAATGCCACCATCTACAAGAATATCCATCCCAGGAAGGAATGAGTGTGTGTCCCACTAACCTTAAGCTCTGAAAGGACAAATCCTAAATTGCCTTTGATGTCCATATGTAAGGCAGGCAAACATAAGATATATTTTAAGTCAGGTTTATTCTTGTGTAATTCCCTGTTTTCATTGGGGTTGCTTAAACATTTACTGTTAAAATATGTTTATCATTTCAGGGTGGGATTTTCATCTTTTCATATTTCTCACTGCTGTGTAATGCCTTGGAGAGGTGAGAGGGCTGCCATGCTTCCTCAGCAGTGAGGTTTCTTCTGTGTTAACAGGCTGTTAGTTTGTTCCCTGGTCAGATCTTTGGTGGGTGCTAAAATGCCTTCCTACCAACCCAGCTGAGTGTAGATGGCCTCTTGAGAGAGGAGAGGATGTGGAGTCCTTTTCCAACACCTGAGCTTGTTTTGCTCCTGTTTAATTTGGTTTATATCTAGTATTCTATTGTTTCATTATAATTTTATAATAAGTGGCTTGCAGGTTCAGCACCATATTACCAGGACATGCTGAAAACTAGTGCTTCCAACTCATAATTAGACAAGAATGTGAACTACAGTAAAAGATTTAAATAAATTATTTGGAGGTGCTGTATTGCAATGTCTGTGAAGTTATTTTCAGGTTCTTTAAAAGCAAGTTTTTCACTGAGTTTCTGTTTGGATTTCATGCAAAGCATGTTCATTTATCCACAAATGAATCCTAATGAGGAGCCTTTCAGGTTTTGTGATGTGCAAAAGATTTCTGCAGAAACTGAAGCCCCTTACACATAAATCCTTTCTTACCTTGTTTCGGTGGTGGATCCTCTGATACCAGAAATGAATTTTTCACATCTGACTCCTCAAAGCAGTTGCTAGCTCAGTAATAACATTTCAGCGCCTGAAAATGCCTTATTAGAAACACTTTCATGATTCCCCCGCACCCCTGCACCAAGACTCACTTGCTGCAAAAATCTTCAGGATTTTCTCAGCACTCAATTTTACACTATGTAACTCAATCTATATAGAATATTTCTATTTGTATAACAATATAGCCCTGGACTTTCTGTAAGTTTTAAAATATCTATAGGGATTAAAATAAAATTATATTATTAGTACAATAGGAAATAATATTCCTAAATGTATTTATCAGACAACACCATTTCTTTCAAAGGAGTAAAGGTATTTATTTTGATTGGTGCTATATTTGTATATTTTATTTAATGGTTCTATGACAATATAAGGATTCAGATAGATAGGAAAAGAGACATGACTGTTATTTCTATAGATTTAATTGGTATAATAAATCAAGTTTAATCTTTTATTATAGTTTATAACAGATTTATTTCCACCATAGTCCAAGTATTTACATGACTCTTGATATATTTTTCATATGTTTGATGCCATCTTGTGAAATTTGACTCATGTTTCATTAAATGCAAGTAAACCAAAGTCTATTAGCTTCCATCAGGTAATGTAACAAACAGAAATGGAAAAAAAACCCAACAAAACCCCAACCCAAAAATATGTTCATAAATGTCATTCCTTTCCCCTATAGACATCCTCCATCAATGTAGGTGCTAAAATTCTGTAATATAAATCCTAGTGTAGGTGTGTAAATCCTGCTAAAATAAGTTTCATGGTGTAAACAAAGTACCTGTCTCAAAATAGAATTTAATGACTGGTTAATTAACTTGGAAAAAAGGACAAAAAATATTGAGTGAGGTACAGATCAAAAATGTTTTGTTGTGTGAAGCTTAGGTAGTAGAAAAATATTTTCTGTGTATCTGCCAAATCAAATACTTTACTGTATTAGAATTTTAAATTGGATTCTATCATTAACAAACCAGAGAAACACAGAAGCCCTAAGATATCTGCCATCTTACTCAATTAAAATTGTGGGGGGGGGTTTAGTGCAAAGAGATTAAGTATGTAAGTATTTGTGCAGTTCAAAACCCATGAAGTCTGCTTTCCATTTGAAACCTTTATTGTAGTATATTAATATTTCTATATTGAATTATAATACTCTTCTTACTGTTGTTGATGTTGTTTGCTTTTAGGTAGAATATTTGACTCCCTCTTGGGTGAAGAGCAATTCAGATTGTAAGCTTTTCAGGCAAAAACGAGTGGCAGATAAAATTGTTTGTATCACCATTTTTACACACCTGAATTGAGGTACGTTTGTGCTGACTTCCTATGGTGCTGAAGCTACACATAGCATTAGGATTTCAGATGAACAGCTGTTTCTAATGTTACCAGTTTGGCAAGCAAGAAGTACTTTTTATCAGTGTGTAGGTCACTTCAGGTCCCATTTGTGGTGCCCAGGGTTATGCTGAATATTGCTATAGCAAAGATGATTCCCCATCTCCTAAGCACAGCTGCAGCCAATATCTTGTAGCTTCATTACATTTCCTTGTCAGAAGGAGACCTGGGTATGGTTATGCCACTTGCTTCTCTACTTCTGCACAAAAATTCTCCTAGGAGCAGGAGCAGTATTGTGCTCCAGAAAAGTGGTAGTCTGCATGATCTGTAAACTGCTGGGTTGAAGTGCTCATTGGAAGACAAGACAAGATGTGGCCTAACTCTCCCTGTGCACTGCAGATTGCCCTTAGGCATCTCAGGGTTATAATCCTAGAGTCCTCCTAGAGCAGCACTGCTGGTCATATACTGTGTTGATTAATTTTTTGGCATTTATGTTATTTTATGCATCTAATTCTCAGCTACTTGACCATATCAAAGATTATGACAGAGTTGAGATTTCTACCTGAATTTCTAGGAATAAGAACTCAGAGCTACTAATATAAATTTTGTATGTGTTATTTGTGCAGGTATGGGGGGGTGGTGGGAACGGGGGGCGATGGAGGTGGTGTTCCTTTTTAAAAAACAAACAAACAAATCCTTCCATTGCCTATTACCTCTACATACAGCCTTGTTAATCCAAAATTGAATGACAAATCTCTGAGCCTGTTGCTTGGTGGATTTGAGTTTACTGTTAAGTAAAGTAGCCACTTATTAGATACTTGTTTAGTCAAGGATAGGGAGAGATCAGCACTGGTAGAGGAGAAGCTTTGCAGGAAAAAAAATAAAATAGAACAGTGTTAGGTTAATGATTGAACTCAATGATCTTAAAGATCTTTTCCAATCTAGGCAATTATGTGATTCTGTGAAATTATTACCCACCAATTCTAAAATCAAGTTACTGTTCATACATGATATTTTGGCTTACGAACTAAGCAAGTGCATAGCTAGTAGAGAAAAAAAAAGTAACAATTTTATATGTTGAAGAAAAGTTAGGGAGGTATAGAAGCAGTCAAATTATTTCCAAGGTGATGAGTCCTATCAATTTTAATTAAACTGAAATAATAAATGAAAAACAGCCTAGTCATCCCATTGTGTCCATTTTAAATAAGCCCCTAACATAGTAGTTTCTCCAGCTTTGGGAAGATCATTACTGAGTATAGTCAGATGATTTAATTATTAATCTGATCTGTAACTTATCTGAGTGCACAGCACCTGACAAAACTTTCAAAGCTAAACTGCTCTTTTTGACTAGATACCAGAGGAAGAGATAGCAAATTAGAACAACATAAAGCTAATATTTTCAGCTCAGCTCTTTAACTTCTGCAGTAATGACACTGAATATCTGTCAGTTACTCATGTGTGTTTCCTACAACACCTTAACTCTGACTGGAGTAACATGTATTTTTTGTTTTAAGTGGCACAAGAGGAAAAGAAGGCAAAACCACTTTTTTATCTATGAGACCTAGTATGTGACTGTTTTTATTTATATCTAAATGTCACAGTTTCTCATAGCCAATATTTTATGTGCTGAATGTACATCTACACAGCCATTCACATCCAAGCCTCTTCTTCAGTGATAGGTGTGAGCACTAACATATAAACTGTACTTCAAAGTGCAACTCTTGAAAAATATCTTAGTAGACATCAAATAAAAAGTCCATGAGTCAATAATTACCGATGTAAACAACAACCAAATAAAAAATAACTTTTCCATTAATTCAACAATTTCAAACTAGAAAACCCCAGCTTCTTAGTAATTTGCGTCTTCCTTACTTTCCACATGCCAGCTCTCTCCCAGTCAAACATATATTTAATCTTCCTTATTGATTCCCTCTGGAAATATTTCTGGATCCTGCTCAGGTTCTTTGGCCCATCTCACTGTATAACCAACCACTTGCTGCTCCTTACAGTGTGGAGGACAGTTTACCTTCACCCTTGGGGAAAAGGATGGTGTACAGCTGGATCTCATGTGGCCAGTGAGTGGGCAGCTGGGCTATGCTCAGGTATATAGGCCCTCTAGATAAAGCTTTTGAGACTCCTCTGTCAAACAGTCAGACCTGGAAAACAAGATAAAAATGTGTGAAGGGGAGAGGGAAAGGAAAGAAAGACTGGTATCACAAGAACTTAATTTTCTGAGGAAACAAGGTTAAAACATAGACTGTGCATTACCTTTGTGTTAGATTTACTTCATATTTGGTAAGATTTCTTTTCAAGAAACCAGTCAAAAATGAAAATTAAGGCTGAAAAGTTTCTGTGTGAGAGCATTTTCAAAGACTATCCCTTAAACATTTATGAAGAGAAACCAAGAGACTGATCAGGAAATTCAAACTGTGAAATTCTACATCAACAGACTATTTTCAAAAGAAAAATGTCTCAGTATACTCTCATTTCAGAATATGATCTCCTTTTCATAATCACTAATGGATTCTCCTATATTACCTATTTCAGGCTTTTTCTGAACAATATCACAAGGCACATAACCAAGAATAATATTTATACATAATAAATTACCTGTTAAGATATCCCTTTGGGGCAGTGACCAAAAGGGAATTGTGAGATGATACCTTAAGTAGCAAACTTAGTAAATAGTAGAGTAAATAGAAAATTTAACTTTTACTTTCTTCAGGTATATTAAAACCTTATTTTGGGTGAGAAAGAAACAAGACTGTGATGTTCATTTTTGTATTTGCAACAATAATGTCCTCTATATTTCTACAAAACTGAGAGATGCTCATTTAAAATTTGCTTAATCTATATGGTAGAAAGTAATTTACCAATATCAACTTGAGGTTTCAACAACAGATATTAAAAACACAAAGAACAATAGCATTGTATATTGTATGAAACTATTCCTATCTGATCAATAATGTATTCCTTCTTAATTATTCAATATTATATATTGATATTTTTATGCCTACTGGAATATTAATACAATATAACAACTGTAAATACTCCCATTTTAATTAAAATACTTTAGCAAAAGTTAGATGAACAAAGTTTTGATTAATTGATAGTCATGGCAAAGCAAACTAATCCACTGAAGTGCAAAATAAAGACAAGGTATTGTACAAGTCCTAAGGAATTGCAGGAAAATTATATTTATAAATAATATACTTTCTTTTTGGCTTTCAATTTCCATTGTGTACACAACTGATATAACTAAAACATTTTAAAATCATTTTTTTTTTTTTTAATTTTTCATGTGCTGTGTATAACTTTTCTATTTCTAGGGGCTTTTAGAAACAGAAGATGCTCCTGATTAGTGCTATAGAATGGCAATTTCAGATGTCCAGGAAATCAGATTTTCTTTTAACTAAAAAGGTTCATTCCAACTTGAAAATATTCCAGAGGAGGTATTCCTGCCAGAACCATCAAAATATTAACAAGCTCCTGGATATGTTTCATGTGAAAGTGTTAGCATCAGTGTGCAGACAACCTTCACGTTATCAAGGTGCTTCACATCCATTGTAGGCTTCAGGCTGTGGCTTCAGTCCTGGATTCACTGACCTTGACAGTAAAAGATCTTCTGAAGGGACCTCTATGCACACCTGTGCAGAGATGGGATCTCATTGTATGTCCCCTTTACTGTAGGTGGCTGACCATAGCTGCCCATGATACCTGGGCAAACACGGAGTAAGGGAAGGAGAAAAGAAGTGGCAAAGGAATCCTCCAGAAGGAGACATGAAAATGTTTGCAGAACTTTTTAAAATTCCACCTTGTAATAATACTGTTATGTACTTATTTGGTAATAAAAAAATGAAAACCAAGCCACCTCTCTCTCCCCCAAACAACTAACTAAGTACTACTGTGGCATGAGAAATAAGGGGATTTTACAAGATGGAGAGACCTGAGATATTTTATGAATACTATTAAATTTGTGGACTTGTACTGTCCTTGGAGTAATAATCTCAGACAAACTGGAAATTTACCTGGTCAAGTGATGCTTTCAATAAGGTATAAAGCTAACTAAAACATACTGAATCTGCACCTCAGTACTGAGGCTGCCTCTATGAGGACTATCTCCTGTAGTGCCACATTACATCAAATCATCCTATGCTGATGTTAGTGCTGTATGGGGCTGTTCTCAGGGTTGGTGTGTATGCTTAGGTTACTTTGCTCAGTGGGACCTACAGCAGTGTGAAAATATGAAAAGAGAAAGAAGGAGAAAAATAATTAGAAAGGAGATAAAAATCACAGAAACAAAAGCTAGAGAAAAAAAATTGATTGTACTACATTTCCTCTTTCACTATTTGAATATATTGCTGTTCCATTGCTAGAAATGGCCCTTTTCACTATAGCAGCACCTTATCTTCACAGCTTCATGTTTCAAACTGTCAAAATGTAATAGGCCTTACTAAACTGCTACTGGTGGATAAGAGAAGATGCTTAAAAACCAGAACAAAATAAAGCAAACAGAAAATGGATGTTCGTCTCTCACAGACACAATATTAAGTGTAAAGCAAAAGCCAAACCAGCTTAAATTGCAGAGGCTACGAACAATGCTAGAAACTATTCAGATATTTCCTAAGTAAGATAGGCTGAACTATCCCAAGTATGGGATACCCTCTGTCAGGCAACATAAATTACATATGCCCACACTTGGACAGGGATTTATTTGTTGATTCAGATCTATTCTTAATTTGTTATATTTCATATAATCTGGGGGTTTTACCCCAGATATATGTATTTCTTTTAATTCTTCAAGATATGCATAAAACCAAAGTATTGGACAAAAGATAATAAGCTATAAGAAGATAGCTGCACAAGACATGAGCCTACTAGGTCAGATAAGTGGCCAGCCTAGCCTGCCTCTTGCAGTGGTGAAAAAAATGATGTTATTTAGAGAACAAAGACAGTACCTGAAGTCATCCCCAGGGGACTTAACTTCTGGCTCTTCTCTAGCCCAGACAGAAACTATTAAGTCTCAACCCTTTGTTTCCTACCTTTTAGCTAGCTTTCAACTCATCAGTCTTTCCATGTGTTGCATGAAAATCCCTCCAAGCACCCCTACATCTGAAGCGAAAAGGGGAAAAAAGGAGGAGGGTAAAGGGAAAAAAATAATTCTTTCTAACACCCTCTGAATGTTCCCCAATTTTTAATACAGTGCTTATGGAAAAACTAAAAGTGACATCTCGGTACAAGAGCAGTGGAGCTATTATGTATGTTGTCATTAAGGTTTAAATTCATAAATACTATAATTATAGTTAGCAGTGAGCACTATGAGCAGGAAGCATATCCACTTGTTCAAATCCTGCAGTGTTTGCCTATGTGGGAAACCCTGAGAATTCTAATTTAAGGCTTTGAGTCACCTCTAAGATAGGGAAGTGGAGTTGTTTGTTATAAAGGGAGGCACAATACTGTAATTACTTTTTATGCCAGTGTCAGCATCTTTAATAAGCATCTGCACTCTCCTCAGCATGTGTACTAAACCTTGATGCAGTGTAGAATAAAATTGGCATTTCTTTGTCCTGCTTTGTCCTTTCTGTTAAAGTTGTGCAGCTAAAAATGAGATAAAGATGCTATTTTCTAACTAATGAATAGAAAATATGCTTATTTTATTTATTTGCAGCATTATTGCATACTTTACACAAGATCTATCAGGAACAGAAATTTTTTTTGCAGAGTGCTCATTTAATAGTCATGCACAGTAGGGGAAATATAACCTTGGACCTAATGTTTTGTTTCTATTCTTCTGATGCTTGGTAAAATCCTGTCTGTTCTACGGATGTTGACCTCCTTTTTTCTTTCAAACTACATAAATGAATAACATGATGAGTTAAACTCAGAATAACTATTCCTAACTTCAGTCTCAGAATTTGCTGCTGCTGTTTCAACCTGTAGAATCACTTATGTGACCCTAATCTTGTCTCTTTATTCCTGTTTCCCCTTTTTATTTAACCTTTTCAGAAAAATCTCATCTCCTTTAAAACCTTGCTTTCTCTTGGGTCCTAGGCTGTCACAACTCTAGCAGCATTACAACCTCAGTAGCCATGGTAGTTAGTAGATGGTAAAACTAGAAGCAGTTAATTTGAATGAGTTTCTGAATAAGTGATCAAACACATTCACACTGTGATCATTTAGTTTCTCCTTTTCAGTGTACTGACCATAGGTCATCCTCAACTTTCCTCCTGCAAGGAAGCATATCTTTTAGAAAATAGTCTTGATTTTTAAATTTCTAACAGAAACCTATGGCACCTATTCTAATTACTTCTCCTCACAGTTAAAAATGTGTACCTGATTAAAAGGCCGAGTTTGTCTAATTTCAGCTGCCAGCTGTAAGATCTTGTTAGACTGACAGCTGCTAGGCTGAAATCCCATTATCAATACCATTGTCAATTTAATTGATCTTTTGCTGCTGCTTCACAATTAAGCTCTTAACTGGCATTTCTAACTGCTGTAAAGTCACGTGAAACATTACTCACTGCAGCCAGTCATTTGGGGCATGACCGTCCCCTAATATGTACTTGGAAAACAATGTGCAAAAAGTGCAACTAGAATGGGAATGGATGAGCCTGGTCTGCTGATGAGTAACTCCTACATTGTTCATGCTTTGCACAAGTGTAAATGACTAAGTGAAGTACATAGAGTGGGAAATCAGGACCACTGATTTTTTTTTTTTTTCTGCCTAGATGCTAGAAAGCATGAATTTAAATTCTGAACAGCTGTGTCTTTGACCATATTCCTGCCCCCTTTTTATTAGCTATTTACAAATATTCATATGAACATATTATTGTTCCTAAGGATGTTTGGGGAATAGCTGCTCTACATATAGACACATGCATTTGCATGCAAATAAGAATTTCTGCAACAAAAAGATTATTCAGTAGTTGTATTTTTCCATTTTAAAGCACTTCAACCAACCAATTGGGGAACAGAAACAAACTATTAGATGACTGTTGGCACTCCCTGAATAGAGAATGGTAAACAACTGAATCCACAAAATGTTTCACCATTTTTTGGCTATCTGTCAAGTAGTTCTAAATAATAAGCATTTTTCACAGAAATAATTCTCTGCTGAACAGAACTCACTACACCTTGTTTGCTATGAATAATTTCCTCAGTTGTTCCAAAAGACAATTTTTATCCACTTCTGATATTAGAAGAATGCTATTAACAATCAAAAACTGGCCTTCAGAACAGTCTTGACTTTCAAATTTTGGTGCTTGCTTGCTTTCTGTGCTTCTGCAGTGTGCAATCTTATCTCTTTAGGTCATTGCTTTCATTCACTGAGGTGCTGGAAGTAGAGCAGGTAATAGTGCTTGGATAGATAAAATACATTTTCAGTACCTCCGTTAAAATATTAAGACTGCTGGTCAGGAGTGCTCAGACTTGTTCAGGAATTTTCAGTTCACAGATGAAAGTACAAACTATTTGATATCGACACACATGGTGACATCTTTGATGGATACAATAAAGTCTTTCTACGCTTGTGAGTAGCTGCAGGAATATATTTACAGCTCAGTGACTGAATTTGTGAATATGTTTCTCTTTCCATTTACGGCATGAAAAGTAGTGTAATATTTGTTTCTGTTTTAAGAAGTCAGTGGTCTGAGAAACATCTTTTTCCTTTCAAGTCAGAACAGGGACAGCAGAAGATGTTCCCTAAGTATCTATTCCAGAGAAACCTAAATTGTGTCTGATTAGCTTTTTGTCAAATTAATAGGAGGCCATCCTTTGTGAAGCAGACAAGTTTATAGCCTTGTAAAATGTGGGGATTTGATATTTCTCTAATTTGCCCTTTAGCTCTTCTTTCATAGAAATCTATTTTTCACTGCCTGGAGATTTTAAATATTTCCCAGATCTATTTTAGAAACTGGACAGACCTTATTGTCTTCCTTTTGAATTTTCCACTCTGAAACTAGCTCTGGTGATGAACAAATGTATTTTGTATGCTCTTGGCACTGCCAGTAACAGATTCAAACTAGAAATTAATTTTTAAACACCAGGCTTCTGTGACCACTGCACTGCTATTAAGCTCTCTAGCACAATCTTTAGTTTTACACAGTCATAGTTGATGATAGCTTTTTTTATTTTTTTTTTAAGCTGTATTTTATGGTGCACATTATTTTTTCCCCTAAATTAATATTTAACTCAAACTATATTGGAAAATAAAAAAACCCGGGCAAATTAAAGGTGCATATGCCTGGTCAAGGTAGAGATTTCATTTTATCTGCAAATAATAGAATTTCAGTTTGGCTCAGCTGTTTACACTTTGGTGGAAAAACACTGTATCGACAATTTTCTGTTCCTTTCAGTGACTGTCATGCTGTAAAGAAGGCTGCAACATCAGCAGGCCCAGCAACTCAAAATCTTTTCAAGGAAATACTTGAAAAGGGAAAGCCAGCTGTCTCTCCCAAAGTTTGCCCCTTGGGTGTCTGAAGGAAAGAGAATAAGTTGGGCAGGAACAATCGTTGCCAGCCTGGCCATTCTTGTCATCTTCTAGAATGAATCTTGTCACGACTATCTCAATTGACATCAAAATACAGATGAAGATATATGTAGTAAAAAAAAGATGAAGCTGATGAAGCTCAGATGGAAACTGGGAAACATATACTTCAAATATGTGCCTTTCCCATCCCTTTGGGACCGGTGCTGAATAGTGTTCAGAATACCTGTCTGTCCTGGTTTGGCTAGGATAGAGTTAATTTTCTTAGTAGTTAGAAGAGCCATGTTTTGATTTCAGTTTAGACTTGCTTTGAGAACATCACTGATAAAAGTACTAATGTTATTAATTACTGCTGGAGCTCAAGGCCACCGTGTTTGGCTGGTTCACAGCTGCATTAGGACTGGGAGGGAGAAGTGTAGTGAATAGCAAAACCCAAAACTGGCAATTGGATGTGCCAGTGAAATATTCCATATCAAATCCCCTCATGTTTAGTATATTATCTGGGGCTGACTGGAAAGGGCGGGGGGATTTGCACCGGTTTTTCTCTCGGGCTCTGGTTCTTCCAGGATGGCAGTTTCGGTTCGGGATTGTAGCTCCTCCAACATCGTTATCTGGGAACGGGCCGGGCTTGTCAGTGGGTGGTAAGGAGTTGCCCTGGGTTATCACTCATTTGCATGTCTTGTTACTGTTATCATTATCACTACTATTTTAATATTATTTGTTTAGTTGTTTTGTTGTTGTTGTTGTTGTTTTAAAGTTTTCTTTTATTTCTATTATCAAACTGCTTTTATCTCAACCTACAAGCCTCCTAATTCTTGCCCCCAATCCTCTCCCCTATCCCCTGGCGGTGGGGGGGAAAGGGGGTGAACAGCTGTGTTGGCTGCTAGCCAAGGGCTAGCCCAGTGAAACTATTACACTGTCAATCAAGATTAAAATTCATTTTGCATCTTAAATTCATCATATCTGAAAGAAAAAGAATCTAACATTTCCCTTATGATTCTAAAGGGCAGAAGCCTCATGCTTATAGCAAACAAAGTAATCATACAAATAATTCTATCTTTATTTTTTCTCTTCTTTTTAAAAAAAACCCGTGGTGTTATTTCAGTTGCTACAAGTTACACCACTAGACTGAACAAACACGATGTAACTGAAGATTTAAATATGAACCTGGTCTGCTTAAACTGCATGTTTACGTGGAAAGAGCAGGTGACCTCCCAGCCAGCTCCCCACATTTTAAATAGTGAGCATGATGGTATGGAATATCCCTTCGGCTAGTTCGGGTCAGCTGTCCTGGCCATGCTCCCTCTCAGCTTTTTGTGCCCCTGCTTGCTTGCAGAGCATGGGAAACTGAAAAATCCTTGATTTAGGATAAGCACTACTTAGGAACACCTAAAACATCAGTGTGTTATCAACAACATTCTCATACTAAATCCAAAATACAGCACTGTACCAGATACTAGGAAGAAAATTAACTCTGTCCCAGCCAAAACCAGGACACAGTAACATATTGAAATTCCTTCAATTAATGTTCTCCAACCTTTGCGGTAATGTAGCCTAACAAGGACTGTGCTGTTTACCAAAATTAACTTTTTAAGTTTCCTGTGGTTGCAAGGGTGTTATCTATAAGTCATGGCTTGCTTTGAAAGTCTAAAACATAATGGTCATTTATATTTTGTGTAAATATGCAGGAAAAGGCTCTTTGGAACTTGGAATACTAAGGAATGAATGAAATTTTGTCCCTGCTGAAATCAGCAGCTGTTCTGCTTTTGAGAGTAGTCCAGGTCAGATTTCATCCTTGTCAATTAAAACAGAAGATGCTTTCTTTGACTTCATTAGACTCCAATAATTAAGAAAGTTAAGTACAAAAATTCTCTCTGCTTTGATTTTGGAGTTCCAGGGCATTTACCCTGTTTATCATTAGTTTGGATGAGATCAGTACTTTCAGAGAATAAACAAATCTGGAATCTGTGAGGAAAAATACATAGCATACAAAATTGAATTGAATACAAATTTTATTGAATTTTTTGAAGTTTTGTATGGGAGGTTGAATATTTCTATTTTGTTGTCTTCTTTCTGAATACTGGCCTTTAATTGCACCAGATACTTTGGTACTAGTAAAACAAGGTAATTCCTATATGTTATTATTGTTTCTGCTGCAGTATGACACTGTGTAGCAGCTGTGATATACTCTAAATATTTCATATAAATTCTGAGTATTCTATAAGCACTTTTTTCTTTAATACCAGTGTACCAAGCTAAATGTTAATCTGATGTGATACTAAAATAAACATGTACCTTAGTTCTTTATTTTGGTACCATCAGATGCCCCTTCTTTTTGTATATATAAATTTCCTGTCCTTCCATAATGTGCTTTGGGTTTTTTTTTTATTTTTCATCTTCATCTTCATCTAATGTGTAACATCAACTTTCAAGAAGATTTTGGCTTTATATTGCTGACAGTGACTGTCTGACTATTATTTTTTTTTGATAAGGAATTTATATGAACTAGATATGCACTTATACATAGTAATAATAGAACTCGAAAAGTGTCATTTGCCCTATGGTATTGTATTGATACTACTTCTAATGCTAAAGCAGGTTCCAGAGTTTTTGCGGCCACCTTTTATAGTCTTGAATATTTTATTCCATCATCAACACTGAAGGAGGGTTTAGTTCACACACATCAATGATTTTAATGCAGCAACCTTTTCAACTGAATCTAAGACATAAAAATTCTTTAGCTTGCTTGGGAGGCTTATTCAACACTGTGAACTTGAGCTCAGCTGAATCACAATGTGACAATGCAAAGCAGCCTACAGAAAACTGAATTAAAAATACAAATAAAAAATTCAGAGATGAAGCCATTGTCAGAAGTTTGCCCTATGCAGGAACAAATGGAATGTTGGAATGCTTGAATAAGTTATTGTTCCATGAAGAATATAGTATTTCCTATTTCCAATTTATTCTGAAATTTAATGAAAGCTGAAAAATATTGAGCCCACTGTTTTTCTGGGATAAGACTAAAAGAATGCAACTGTGATCTTCTGGAGTTCTTCTTTTGCACTATCATTGATTTACCAGGAGGTCACTCAGTCTCCTGAGTTTGTGTCTTGTGATTAAGGCATGAGGACTATTATATTTGAGGAGTTATTAATTATTCTGTGTGTGCTTACTTTTCTATTTTGCCTATCATTTAGTGATGATTACACCACCTTCCAAGCATTGAATACTTCCTTAAAAAAGTCCATGTCATAACAATATATGAGTCTTTATTTCCAGCTATAAAGCCACTTTTTTAATAGATTGATCTACAGGATATGGATCAACTAAGAAACTGAGAGCTGGAGAAAGTGTATGACTCACCAAGAGGCCAGGAGAGGAAGTATTGTTCTAACAAATACAGTTATTACTGAAGTTGTGGAGTATTCTCTGTAGCCACCTTTTTGAGGCGTGCTTCCCCTGTTGCAGAAACCCCCCTGTTGCAGAAGGGGGGTTTAGTGTACAACAGTGTATGTCATAGTGATGCAAGTACCAGAACTGTAGATTGCACTAAACAGCTGACAGGCAAAGGGAGAAATGGTCACAGTGAAAAGTACACCCCACTGGAGAACACCAATGTGTCTGCTCCCAGAGATACCACTTGAAAGGAAGAGACAGTGTGTAGTGTTTTATAGAAGACTCAGTCATCTGGCAAACATTCAGCTGGATCTGTGACTCCTTGGTGAGGACTGTACATTTTTTATCTTACCATGTGCAAAGGTGGTGGACAAGGAAGCTATCTACATCATTTTAAACTTGAGAAAGGACGTGATGTTGAGATGCATGCAACAGAATAAGATGAGAGAAAAGATTTGGGAACAGAATTTAGAATATCTTGGAAAGAAGTATGAAGGTCATGATTACTACAATGGCATTTTCTAAAACTTTCCCTACACAGGGCAATGGAGGACATAGCACTCCAGTGCTATGAAATGAGAGCAGACACTTTCTGTTCCCCACTCATAGATCCTCCTCAAACCAAACATCTTCTGAAGCATCTGATAAAGAAAAAACTTATCCTGAGCAAAAAGGCCACCCATTTCTTCCCTGTGGTGTTAAGTAAATGACTATAAGGAGTATATGTTGTTGGACTATTGGAACACAGATTTTGGTTTATTATGTATTGATTCCAAGAAACTAAGGCTTCACTACAGATCATTTAAGTAAGTTGTATTGAGTTAATGAAAAAGAAATACTTTTTTCAATTAAAAACTGCATGTTTTTACTTAATGCATGTCACTGAGAAAAATCCTAGTATATAATTTGCTCTGTTGTATCAAAATGGCATAGTTAAACGATACTAAATATCAGTGGTATTTAGTCTTCTATTGTGGACAAAAGACTTGTCAAGTAGGTGATGACAAAAACAAGATATCTGAGTATATAGGAATGCCTCCCTAAGGAGTGAATTAAATTATATTTGTTGTGAAATAAGACTGTGAATTGCAGTTCCTTGGTCTAGCAAATCATGCACAATGTTCCTCCCATATAGCTGGTATGGAACAGTATTAATTACAGTAAGTTTGTCAGTTAATGAAAAACTTGTCTGAAGCACAGGAATAACATGTACAAATTAACTCTTTCTAATTTTATATATGTAATTGTTATAAAGCAATCTGCAAAGGAGAAGAAAATAATTTTTCCTGGTTTTATTTTTGAAATGTTTTATCCATTTTAAACTTTAATTCATTGAAATTAAAATATTGTATCATAATGAATGGTTCATTGTTTTGAGGATCTGACTCTGCTTTTGTATTTTTTCAACAAATGTTTTCTTACTAAATTTATGTGAAGAGTCCTGAACTGATCCTCAAACAATCTTTGATGGCCTTCATTTGCTGAAACATGGCAAGCAAGATTCAAGGTCCACTCATCCTGAATTATCCCATTGTGGTTGTTTTATTACTTTTACATCTTTCTTTTTCTTAAGAGCTAATAATGAGCCGCATTCATAATTCCCCATTTGTATTTGTATAAAGTGTAATTTTTCTAGTGTAAGTGGATATGAACTGAAATGTAAACTTCTCCTTTCTAGCTTTCTAGTCTGCAGAGGAAATTTGCTGTGGGTAAATGTTTTGTTGATATCAAATACCAGCTAGCTGCTAGATTTTTATTTGCCAGTAATAACTGGGACAGCAGTGTTTCTGGGCTGACTGACTATAGCTGTCGAATATTCTTTTGGAAGAAGTGATCATATTTCTCAGCCATGGAAAACTATAATATAAGGTCAAGGAGGTTTTGAGGGGTTGTTGATGCTGTTTCACTAAGCTAGAAAGGAGCTGATAAAGCAGAGTGTTGGTCTAGCAGAAATGCTTCCCAGAGGGAAGTGTTAATCAGACTATCCTTGGCAGGTAGAAGGGCAGTGAAGAGAATGCTTGGAGGAGAATGTCTCCTTGGAATGATAACATGATAAAAACTTTTGGTTTTAAAGTTTTGAGTATGAAAGCAACTAGCCTTTTTGAAGGAAGTACTTTGGAATATAAATATTTTAAAAGAGATTTGTAGACTGTTAGATGTTTTTATTAAGAAACCATATAGAATTTAATCTATCTGTGCCATAGAATTCTGTTCTTACCATCTGTCATGTAGTAATAGATTCTGAGCTCTTGCAAGTCATTTTTTGGTCAGAAGAATCTGGATATTTTCTTAGCCTGCCTTACCGTATTGACGTTCCTACTTCTGCAAAGAAGGAATACAAAATACACAGACAACCCTACTTTTTAGGAATCTCAGCCATAACACTAGAATCTGCATCATAGAAAGCAGCAGAATCTCCAAAACTGACTGATGTAAAGAGGAAAAGGCAGATTTTCTTCATATTTCAAAACAGTCTTTTTTTTAAGTTTTTCATACTTCATTTAGACAAGAGTACTATGCTGTTTTCTAAAAAAAAAAACCCAATAACTTGAAAATCCCACTGGAAGATAATATTTGTAGGAAAATGTTAGAAAACCTATTGGGAAGTTTTTCTTAACATTGGTTTATTGTCAAAGCTACATTTAGAAGAAAACAAGATTTTCTTCCAGTTTTCAAATGCATCTGTATGTTTTAGAAAAGCTAATTTATCTGTGGATTAGGTCACCTACTCTGCAGTTTTGATCCTTCCAGTAGTAGACTTTTACCTGTTTTTCACTTTCAGTTCAAAGTTTGGATCCTGGTTTTCAACACACTGGATATTCAGACAGGCTTTGTTATTAATGCTTAACTACCCCGTAGCATATGAGGGCAAAGATTCAACAAATACTGTTCATCAGTCTGAGCAGGGTAATATTTACATTATTTGGAAAATAAATGATCCAATGGGAGTAAGACATGTTTATACATATACTTATATAGTGATTTGTATATAAATGTCACTAGTCCTATGGTGAAGAATTTATTAACTTTATCTTCAATGAAATAAATAGACTGTATTGTCATACAGCAAGTGAAGCTCCTGTCCACAACATCAGACAGGAGAAGAATCCTAGTAATGATTACACTGAAAACTACAGGTAGAAAAATTTAGATATTATTCCTTCTCTCATATACGATATGGAAACACAATTTAGTTAACCATGCCCTCGCACTTTGAAAGTAAATGATAAAATTTAAATACAGATACTTTTTCTTTTCCTTCTATTTCAATTGATCTTGCCACTAATGTTAGGCATAGCTTGTGCCTGGAAGAATTTGCAGTCCTTTTTTGTTGAGTCACTGGCAAGATCAGGGCTTAAGAAAAAAAAAAAAAAAGTGAATGCAACCATATAGATAACTGCTTACTAGAAGTAGTGTGTGTGTGCTTATTTTTTGATGATGGAATCTTACTGAAATAATTATTAAAATAAAAATAATATTATAATATTAATAAAATATTAATTAAAATTATTACAATATTGTGTTACATGTTAGCGCTCCTTGAACTTAAAGGGTTTCATGGTATTAGGCCAAGATATCATTTTGTCTTTATTAATTGCCTTCATTTTTCTTTCACATTGGCTGCATATGTTACTTTTAACATTAACTGGCAAAATCTCTTAAACCTATATAAAACTGATATTTGCGAACATCATGCACTGCATACTGCTCATAATATTAAAATCAATTATTAAAAGGAAAAAAAAAAAACCTGCCAAGCAATATTTGACTTAGTCCTATTAAAGCTGACTTATTTAAGAGTTATTCCTTACATACAGGAACCATACTGACAGGGAAATGAGACTTTAGTAGATGCATCGCTATGGCAAAGAATTGGCCACTGGATGTCACTGTTGATTCATGCAGTTTTATACAAAAGACTTTCTTTGGCAGTACAACTGTTTCTCGTCCCATGAACCGCAGGTGCTCTCTTAACTGTTTGAACATTCCTACGGCGAAGAAGAATGTCTGATTATGGAAAAAGACTTTTTTATGTCTTTTTTTTTTTTTTTTCCTCTGGTGGAAGCTCTCTCTCTTCCTCACCTTTGCTGTTAGTTAACCTCACTGAAGACATATACAAGAATGGAAAACTGGAAGTGAGTTTAAAACTGGGGTTATTAGGTGTTTTGTGTAGATGGTGATCTGCTGAGTTTCAAATCTAGCACAGTCAAAGCTAGAAAGGAAAGAGATTTTTATATATTATACTCTATGATAAAAGTTTTGTAGTATTGAAAACACATGCCCTAGTTTTATCAGACCTTTTTTCTGCTGCTCTTTGGAGTACAGCAAACACAAACCACAGAGGAAATTGAGAACAGCAAAGTTGCCCATATATGGAATAACCTTGACTATCTAAAGTACTGTGTAAAAATGGAGAAATGGACTCTTCCTTTTTGCCTGGATTTTTAAAGAGAATGAGTAATTATTCATTATTGTTCTCTTGTAAAATTGACAACAAAAGAAATAACAGAATTAATATTTTGAAGTTATTTCAGCAGAAGATGTCAAATATACTTTCCTATTTTGACCTTTCTCAATTACTTTGACATTTTCTCCTTAATCAGACTTCTGGGAAATTTTCCTTGTTCAAGTATCATATTTTCCTCCAAGTTTTCTATTTGTGTCCTCAGGATAGCTCAAAATGTTAATGATTTTTATATTCCTGCAAATTGGAAGTCTGATTTTCAGGGTTCTGTTGTAGAATTCAAATGTCATAAATTCATAAAAGAACACACAGCAACTGACTGAATATTCAGTGGCATTCACTTAGCACTTTCCATTTAAAAACCTCACTAAGGCATAACACATTATTTTCCAGACGAGCCCAGAATTCATGGCAAGTAGTAAAGAGATGCACATTCATAAGATCAATAAACTAATGCTATAAATATTGAACAAATTTGACATCTTCGAACAATTCAAGAAAATGATATACTACCTCTTTTCCACCTAGTTATCCACTAGCTTGATCAGATCAAAAAGGCACTAAAACCATATGTGAAGACAGGACTGATTTTTACGAAATAACTGTTAAACACTTTAAGAATGTTAAAGGACATATCTCAGAAACCTGTAAACATAAATTATTTGAACAGGCAATTTGTTTACACATGTCCTATTCCTTTCAGCATTATAATGTGCACTAAACTGAACAACACATTGGGGCTAGTTTGTGAACTCTTACGTTTCTTTTGCAGCATACTTATTACTAAAAAAAAATAATCATAGAATCATAGAATCTCCTGGTTGAGAAAGACCTCTGAGATCATCAAGTCCAACCATACCTGTCTACTACTAAACCATATCTTTGAGCACCCCATCTACCTGCCTTTTAAACACCTCCAAGGATAGTAATAGGACTGACGTTTTTCCAGTCTCATAGAACTCTTTATCTTTTCCTATTCCCCACCTGCACCCCAGGTTTGTACATTAGCTTATTGCTTTACATTCTGTGTAATTTTTTTTAAGACACGAAAGCCTAAACAATAAAATTCAAAATGTGATTTTTATAACAAAAAATATTTATTTCTCTTTCTTTCATTTTTTTTTCCCTCTCTTTCTCTTCATTTTTTTTTTGAGGGACCAGAGAATTGGAGCAGTGTATAATCTCTACAAATACAAATCCACCTTTTTAATATGAATAATAATAGGTAGAGCTTTACAAGAGATTATGAGCTGTTATGAAGCTGACTGACCATTTTTATATGGTGCATTGTTTTGTGAGCTATTTTTCAGATAAATATTCCTACAAAGGAACATACTCATGCAAACGTCACATTTTCCCAGTGCTTTCACTCTGAAAGTTTATCAGTTTCAGTAATGTGACTTAAAGGAAAGTTGTTGGTAGAGTATTCCCAAGTGGAATTTCTAAACTCTTAACTAGGGTGTAGTCAAAGTGTTCTTTTGATTAAAAAATTGCCTTCAGTGTTTTGTTGGAGATCGATCATTAGTTCTGTTTTCGTTGATCTTTTTTGTGTCTTTAGTGTATTTTGAAAAATGTAGGGTATTTGTGAAGTGTCAAAAGGACCATGTACTTATTTTTATGTAGACAGCATAGTTTCTTTTGTTTAGACAAATCAAATTTCCAGTCTTTGAAAATGCATTGTTTAATACCAAGACCACCAGTAGACAACAGAAGAAGTAAAAAAAAATATTTTTCAAGCAGCGTATTTGTTTAACAATGTTTCAAAAGAAGACTAATTTGCTGGTGAGAGAGTTCAAAGAAGTAAGAATATGAAAAATAAAACACCCTGAAGCTAAACTGGGAAGATATGAATGCATTTTCATCACAGAAAAACCTGAAATAATGCAATGATTTGAAATCTGTACCAATGGGCTAAAAGAGAGATTAATATGAATGGATAACTTTTACTGAAATTATGATTTATAGAAATTGCCTGTGACTAAGGAGATTTTTGGAAAATATTAGAAAGAAATATTAAAGCTAGGTAATTTGGTAACTGATGATAGATGAAAAAGACATATGATAATTGAATGGTCAAAAAAAAAGGAGCTCATGTCCAGGAAAAAGTTATGATTTCAGAGGTAGTTGTGATTTAATAGAAGTGTACTGCTGCTGCTGAAACCTGAAACAATATGAGATAGAAGTTTCAGGTCCTAGAGAATAATATAGTACCACTATTTTGTTTATTATTACCTCAATTTCCAAATTTGTTTTGTCATTTTGTTTTGGAGAAGGCACATCAAATAGAAATGTGAAAGAATGTCTAAAGAAGGAAAAATTATACAGTGAAGTTACTATTTGGGGAATTCCAAGCCCTCTGCTACAACTTTATTGAGGGAACTGGAACAGTTCCCATCTTTTGTATATTTCAACATGTCCAGCTGCAAAATTAACAAGGTAGTTCAGTGATGAGGGTAATATAGACGTTGGTGTGCCTTTTCAGATAAGAAGAAACTTTATGGAGTAATGGATAGCATACAGCCATTAACATATAGTTTGTATTTTAGTTTCATTTTGTACAATATTGACAAAGCAGAAAATATAACACATAAAGTTATTTTTCTGCAGAATATAATAATGAATAAATTGTACTCAGTTATGCAATATTCTTTAGCTGAAGACAAAAGGTAGATTAACCCACTTGGGAAAAATTACCAGAGAGAGATTAATTTACTTTCTGAAAGTCATTAAAAAAAAATCAAGACTAAATTTTAGAAGTCTGAAGTTTAATATAAAACGTGGAGTCTCCGTCTCTGGAGATGTTCAAAACTCGTCTGGATGCTTTCCTGTGCAACCTGCTGTAGGAAGCCTGCTTTGGCAGGGGGGTTGGACTGGATGATCTCTTGAGGTCCCTTCCAACCCCTATGATTCTGTGATTCTGTGATTCTTTTATTGAGCAAATTATTGAGCATCATTGGCTTCTTCTTAGCTTACAGTAATTCATATGCATTTAAAAGTGTGAGGGCAACAGAAACATTGTCAATGGTTATTAAAATTACACAAGTTACATAAGATCTAGGATAAATTATAACATAATAATCCTCTATCTTAAAATATGAGATCAGAGAAAAAAATCTCCTTGCATAATATGATTGTATATTACATTGTGTATTTTAGTTTTTTATATCATTGTCTTGACATCTGCCAGGACAACAAGTTAATAAAGGACGCAGTGGCAATTCCTGTCTAGTGATAAGACAGGACAGAAATCAAAGGAGTGGATTGATTCATCCAGGCCATGAACTCCAAATGACAACCTGTCATTGTTCTTTTTATGGCAGATGAAGTTGCCAAGGCACTATCCATCATATTTGAAAAGTCATGGCAGACTGGTGAAGTTCCTAGTGACTGGAACTTCTTATTTCCCCATTTTTAAAAAGGGCTGGTCAGTCTCGCCTCTGTGCCCAAAAAGATCATGGAGCAGATCCTCCTGGAAACTATGGTAAGGCACATGGAAATGAGAGAGGTGACTGGTGACAGCCAACATAGTTTCACTAAGGGCAAATCATGCCTGACAATTTTGTTTGCCTTCTATGATGGGGTTACAACATTGGTGCATGGTGGACTTGTGCAAAGCATTTGATACTGTCCTACACAGTATCCTTGACTTTAAACTGGATAGACCTGGATTTGATGGGCAGCTGGATGGTTGCACTCGAAGAGTTGTAGTCAGTAGCTCAATGTTCAGGTGGAGACTGGTGATGAGTGGTGTACCCTCGGCGGTCTATATTTGGACCAGTATTATTTAACATCTTTGTCAGGGATATGGATAGTGCATTGAGTGTACCCTCAGCCATTTTGTGGATGACACCAAGCTGAGTGGTGTGGTTGATACTCTAGAGGGAAGGGATGACATCTAGAAGGATCTTGAGAGGTTAGAGAGGTGGGCCCATGTGAACCTTGTGAATTTTAACTCATGCAAGGTCCTGTACCTGTGTCAAGGTAATCCCAAACATGGATACAGGTTTGGTGGTGAGTGGATTAGAGAGCAGCCTTGTGGAGAAGGACTTAAGGGTACTGGTGGATTAAAAACTGAATATGAGCTGGCAATATGTGATCACAGCTCAGAAAGGCAATCATACCCTGGGCTGCATCAAAAAGAAGTGTGGCCAGTAGGTTGAGGGAGGTGATTCTCCCCCTCTGCTCTACTCTCGTGAGGCCCTACCTTGGGTACTGTGTTCAGCTCTGGAACCCCAACACAAGAAAGACATGGACCTGCTTCAGTTAGTCCAGAGGAGGGCCAAAGATAATCAGGAAGCTGGAGCACTTCCCCTGTAAGGATGGGCAGAGAGAGTTGGGGTTGTTTAGCCTAGAGAAGAGAAAACTCCGGGGAGACCTTATAAGGGCCTTCCAGGCCTAGAGGAAAAATCCAGAGGGATGCTTTATCCAGATGGTAGATTTACATTAGATATTAGGAAGAAATTCTTTACTTGAGGATGGTGAGACAAGTTGCTCAGAAAACTTGTGGATGGCCCCTCCCTGGAAGCATTTAAGGCCAGGTTGGATGGGGCTTTGAGCAACCTGGTCTAGTGGAAGCTGTCCCTGGTCATGGCAGGGGGGTTGGAACTAGATGAACTTTAAAGACCCCTTCCAACCCAAACCATTCTATGATTCTGTGCTCCTTATCTTAGGTCTAAGAAATGAAATAGCCTGTAAAATGAGCAAAAAGATGTTTTAGTCTCCTTGGAAACTTCAAATATCAGAGAGATAAAAGCAGATAGCTAGAAATATGATTCTAATTTTATATGAACTTAATTTAATGGGATTAGAACTGTATGAATTCGAATTTGACAATGAGATTTTAAGATTTTAATTACTTTTATGATTTCTTGGTTTATGCTTCATGCGCACACACAAGGCCTTAAGAAAGACACTAAATTGATTAAGGTGTTGGAAATAAAAAAAAAAAATCTTAATGCTAAGCATTTACCAAAATTGCAAGTAGACTATTCTATTCAAATATACCTTTTAGTTATCATCTTTTCAATGACAAAATAAGAAATAATGGTTTTCTACCTCTCCACCATTTCCTTCTCTACTTGTATTGGAGGATAGGGTGTAAAATACAGGAAAATTTACCAAGTAGGCAAGAAAATAAGATACAGACTTTCAAACCCTTGAAATCAGTAACTGGAAATACGTTCTTACTGAATACCTACAGATTATTTTGATAGTGTAAGAAATTAGATTTAAAATGATGCATGATTTCAGTACCACTGCAATTAGATCAATATCGGGGCGGGGGAAGTGTGGAGGCCTTGGGGTAAGTAAATGCTACAGTTTCAATCTGAGCAGTCCCAGAAGTTACCTGTTAATGAAACATAAGATCTATACCTAACCTGATGTGAAGGAAAAGAAATTTTATAAAATGTGAAAAAATAACTCACATGGAAACACACATTGGAAACAGTTATTTTTCACTGTTAATAAAAGGAAAGTTACTAATCAGGTTAGAAAATTTTCAATATTCTCTTTCTCTGTGTGGAAAATAAGTTTGATAAGGCTGTGCTATTCTCTGTGCTTTTATTGTTTATTATGCACAGATACAGATTTTCTGATTGGGAAGAAGAGGTGACCATGGAACAAATAGCTAGACAATTGCATCACTGCTGCTGTCTTGATATTCTCTTTAAAATCCACCCCAAATAAAAGTAAACATTCTGCTCTTATCTGCTTTGCTTATTAGTAATAAAGTACCTCAACGATTTTTTTGCATGTGTTTTCTTAAAACATGCCAGTATTAGTAATACAATAGATATACAGCAACCTAAAATTTGTATGAATCTTTTATTGGCACTTGTGAATTATATAAAATTGCTATTTAACTGTGTTGTAGCCTTAGAATTTTACAAACTACACATTTTTTTAAATGAATACATTTCAAATATATTGATCCAAGTTTATAAATCAAGATGTTGGTTAAAACCTATGCCACTAAATTTCCACGATACAGAGAAAATGTTGGTTGCAGATGAGAACCCATATGCCTGCAATGGAAAGCTTCACTGATTTTTGTTTTGTTGTCTCCAATGATATTAATACCATTGACTATCAGTCTATCAGCCTAAACTATCTGAGAGACCATAGGCCTGTGCTATGTCCACAGTGTCTATTAACTTAAGTTAAAGCAATGTTAGACTAATGCAGCTTTAAGGACCAGCTTCAAATGCTGTATTTAGCCCTCTTCAGTTGTACACATGACCATTGAAACAATAAAAAGAATTAAACATTATTATACTTTGATGTAGAGAAAGCGTTTAACTCCATTAAATGGTTCTGCATTTTTTTCCTGCTTTAAAAGGCTCTGTTTTGGAGTAAGATTAAATGGATAAAGCTCACACATACTTGAAAGCATAGTTTATATCAGCTATACTTTTTCTAACAAAACCAATTACCTTACTTTGCTTCAGCTGCTGTAGAATTTCTTTCTGAGTATATGTCAGAACAAAAGACTCAAAGGGCTTTAGTTTGCTGATACTGCCAACCACACTTTTCTACAAACTGGTAATCCACTCAGCTGCTACCCCAGCAAACTCTGAACTTTCACAAATGCACCTAACTGATCAGTAGAATGATTTGTTAACTGATGCAACATGCAAATCCCACTTATTGCCTGCTTTCCTTCTAAATTAAACAGATTTTGTAGGTAGGATATATTAGTAGCAATATTGTCAACAGATAGTAATGCTATCTGACATTTCTTTGCAGAAAACTGTTTCATTAGAGAGCATATTCTACTACTATCACTTTTTGTAATGCTCGTCTTAAGTCTTTGTTTACCTGAAAAGAGAGGCTATGGGGTACAGGTAGAGAGGAGAACTTTGTCTGATGTGGGGGTGTGGTACAGAATGTGGAGGATGAAAAGAAGTGATGAACATGAAGATAAAAGGGAAAGTGCAGAAAGAACAACTAAAAGAAAAAAAAACAAACCTAAATCATTATCCTATCTGAATATCACTATCATAGAAGCTTTAAATGATACAGAAAGAACAGTTGTTTATGCTAGCAGAGGCCACAGCAGCAATAAGGAAAACTCAGCTGTTTTGAGGCAGAAAACTTTCAACTGTAAAGTCATGAAGACTGAAATATCTGTAATGACTATTGAGAAGTAATTTTTTTCTTTCCAAATTTGTGGGCAAAATTTTTGGTGACTGCCATTGTAATTTGATGCTGTAACACCATAGAATGGCCAGGGAACAGGGCCATTAATCTTGTGCACTGATTTTTTTTTTTTCCCATGGTTGCTATGTGAATCATGGTTTTTTTTCTTTTTCACAATATTAATAGTATTTTTTTTTTTTTCTGAAGGAGTTGGCAAAACCTTTTCCCATATAAGGATAAAAAAAAGTTAGAAAAAATAAACTCTTGAAATAAACAATCTCCTCATGAGTTAAAACTGTAATTTATTTAAAATTTAATGAAATGTTTTTTAATGTATTTGTTGTATTTTGTCACAGCAGCAAGGGTATACATAATTTATATCTTGTTTATAAGCCTAACAAATGTGTTTTCCAGAGATAAGGGGTCTGTTTCTAATACTAGTTATTCTTTGCATAGCAGAACTTTCCTAAAAGGTTTATGAACATTATTTATGATTATTTGTTGATGTTGCTGCTTTTCTTTAATTGTAGCCCTGCCTTGCATGCCAGAAATCATAATGCTTATTCACTTCACTTGATGATCAGCGAAGATCAGATTCCCTTCAGCTAATTCCACAGACCAGCAGGGAATTCAGCATCCTGACACTGGCCTGTAGATGTACAACTCTGTTAAATAAGACAGCTAATACTTAATTACTGTTTACAGATTTTTAAGTGTCAAAGCCTGGGTACAAGATACTTGTCACTGAATTTACTCTGACATTTTTAGCTTTGTATCCCAGTAGTTTGCCATCTAATCTAACATACTACACATCCAAATGCCAAAAGGCTTTTATCAAATTGAGCTATGTGGACTATTTTAGCTAGGTTTTCTAAAGGGCTTAATTTCTCCTTAAGCATTGTCATGAAGTGTCATATTTTAAGGAGAACCAGCATTGAGAACTGAGTTATTGAAAATAAGCATACTAGTGCTCATTGTACAGATTAAACTGGGTAAATCAAGGATGAAATCTTGGCAACACTGAATTCAGAGGCAAAAATACTCTTTATTTCAATGAACTCAGGATTTCACTCAGCAGAACAGAAGCATTTTTAAAAAACTCTGCTTGAAGTTCAGTATCTGCCTCTTATGGGGAGAAACAAGTTGCTGATTATTATAGTGTTATCATCCTTTTTTCTTTCATTCTCTGCTCAGCAGTGAAATAACACTCACTAGTGGCAAAATAGGTTTTAGAATTATCACTCAGGGAGATGGATGAAGGACTTGCATTCTTCACTCCTAGATCTACTTCTGTTGCTGGCTGAACTGTCAGCTCTCACAGGCACCACAGTGCGTGTTTCCTTTTGCAGTGTTTTCTTCACTACGATAGATTCCTCAGTGAAGATTTTTTTTCTTCCAAACGAGAGCTTATACTGCAGTTACATGGACAGGATCTGATTTACCACACTGCTGGGAGCTAAGTTGAAGTGACCTCAGCTTGCAAGACACCCTCTTGGTAATCTGCAAAATTAAACCTCTAAAGAGCCAAGTGGCCTTGGGAGCAGATCTGAAGTTTGTCTGTGTTCTCTCTTATCTTTCAGGTTTCTGTGTACAGAGCTGGTTTAACGGTCTGCCTTCTAGTCCCTGATGATTACAAACAAGCCTCTGTGTATGCCTCCAAGTGATTTTTCCTTGAACAGAGCTGATACCATTATAACAAGTTATACTTTGTGGCTGAGAGAGAGGGGTGTTGGATTTGGACCCAGAAGGGGAGAGAGAAGTTATTTTTTCTCTTCTGTCACTGAGCTCCATTGTGAACTTCAGTAAATTAGTTCACCTCAATAATTTCCTCAATGTGTAGAAAGGGAATAATCTTATTTATAAAAAGAACTGCTGGTTCTTAGGTTACCTCGGGTAGAGCTATGACAGAACATGTTCTGGCTGAAACATGGAAGTATATAAGAGAAGTGACAGTTTTCGAGACAGTGGTAGCAGAGGATACATAGACGTAGCAGTTTTTGTCCTTGTCACTGACTCTTCAGATAACCTTGAGAGTGTCACACATTTTCTTTGTGTTTTAGTTTCCAGGAGCATTCCTCTATTAAGCAGTGGTGCTCTGAGGACAAATTAATTAACTTTTGTGAAGCATTCATCTACAGAGATTGAAAATAGATTTTTTCCTTTGCTTTCACAAAGCAGAGCTACTTCATAAGAGAATCTGGCCTATGACGTCAGGTGCAGTACAAGTGAGAAGCAGAACAAGGGTTCTCTTGTTGTCATTGCTCTCTTATGGAGTGGTTCACAATATGCTAAAGTTCCTTCAGAAGTTATAGCTTGAAATGAACTGTCTCAGTAAATATGAAGCTACTACCTAGGGTAGAAGAACATGTACCCAAGACTTTCTGAGAAACTAGGCTTTGTTTTTAAAATAGTCATTAGTTACATAAAGATCTGATTTACATGAGAAATCTGAATCTATTTAGATACTTTAAAAATTGTAGTGGAAAATAAAAGTATATCAATGGAAAGCAAAAGAATAAATAATGGATCTCGAAGATTAGCTATGAAGTTAATATTCACATGATGTAATTACATTTTTGATTCCATTACGAAAATTAGTGGTGTGCTACTTGTTTCATTTAAGAGGATAAATTCATGATGCAAACTTGTACATATGCAATGAAAGCACACACATTTGTGATTTTCTGTACACAGCAAGAATCAAACAACAGTAGAAATGTTTTTGTTTAAAATTTCAAATGTCTTTTATCTAGTCAGGCCACTGTTTCACAGGCTTGGTTTGTCTGTCTCTACCACTCACTGAATGTCAGTTTCTTCTTGTTTCTGCTGTTTTTCACCTTTCACATTGTTGTGAAATTGTAATTACCGACCTACGAGCTTATTATTCATATCTAACTATTAAGGCATCATCAGAGTGTTAGAAAACCTGCAACCCTATTCTGCACAGGATCTAGGCTTATTGTCCCCACAGTGCCCTGCTAGTACATGTTACAATATGAAGAGCATATGAAAGAATCTGGATCTCATGAGCTGTTTTTTCCATACTGCTTGTAGGTTGCTCTGATTCAAAGCATAGGACAGTACTGGGGTAAAGCCTGCCTGCAGGTCAGGGGGTGGATGGGATATTGACACACGTATTTGTTTAATGTATTCAGCCTCTGTGACCCAGCCATTCTGCTCCAGCATGCTCCAGAGCATGGGTGACACACACATCTGCATGTGTGGTGGTACATTAACAGTGTTTATGATGGGTGAATTTGGACTTGAGAATGGACCTGGACAGCTGTTTAAATGGGGATTTAGACTAACCTTGTCCTGTCACAAATCCTGTTGCTTGAAAGCTAGTGCCACAGCAAAAAATTGTGTGTGTGCAGGGAGGCTATCAGCAGAAGAGGACTTGTGCCAGGTTACTTTGTTCTCTGGGAGCTGGTGAGAGCTGTGTGTTGCCTGCAGAGACCCCCACCTTGTCCAGGCAGCTCTGATGAGCTGATGTGGGGCTGAGGTGGTTGGCACTGCAGCAGGGCTGTGTGTATGGTGCTGGCTGTCTCCAAGTCTGACCCCTGCCACGTTCACGTTTTTTCAGTTGTCACTGCAAGGAGCATCTAGCCACTCCCTTATTTAACTGAGGAGGACTGTCATGTTCAGAAGCTTCTGTAAATACCATAACAATTCAGAACAGAAATACTTCAAGGCTGCAATAGTACAATATAAAAGTATTATTTATCCATTTATTTTCCCAGAAAGTTTACCTAAAAAAGCTATGTGGTTGCAACAGTTTCTCAAATGACTCTTGATTTACCAAGGGTAAATTACTGATGTCTGGCTAATAGGGTTTTAGAAAATGGAAGATTTTAGATATTCTGTTAATTTCTTCTTACTATTACACTCACCAACATAAATCTTCTGTTAAGACTGCCTGTGCTTTCCCTTGGCTGCAGAATGTTGCTTAGCAACCTCCTTGGCTTAGTCATGTGGTAAAAGTACTAAGATGTCAAAAAAGTTCACATTAAAATTATAAAAAAAAAAAAGAGGGGTACTTTTTACTTACAGTGTATATGTTACAAAATGATTGACTATGTAAAAAGAAAACTAGATTTCAATAAGCTGAAAATTTGTTTTTACTTTACTCAGACACTTGAGGTGCAAACATGCACTGAACCCCAAATTCCAAGCAATTAGTTTTTAATTTTTTACAGACAAATCCACTCCAGACTTCCAGTGTTCAGAAGAAAAACACTCCACTGGTTGCACTACAGTGAAATCCTTCTTGGTAACAGGATAAAATTACATGTCTCTGCAAAGAGAATTAATTACATTATGACATTTACTGAACACATAAAGTACTTAAACACATCAGAAAATATGTGATTTTGTAAAGGACTTCAATTTTTAAATGTCAAACTATCTTTAAAGGAGAAAGATTTTAGAAAGCCTATTTGGATTTCTCGTACAAAACTTAGTACAATCACTATTTGGTTTTTTTAAACAGGTTTTTTTTTTCCTTCAGAGAGCTGGTGCAGCCTACATCACAGAAATCTTGAGCTAATGTTATTGCTTGTCAGATGTAATCCCATGGAATTTTAGCCAGCAAGGTTAAAGTAAGGTAAAGTTTGGTTTCCCAAATTCACACTAGATGAAGAATTCTTGATGCTTTTCTCTTTTCACTGTGTTCATTTTTATTTTTTTTTCACAGAAAGCGGAATTCACATGTTTATGAAGAACTCAGTTAAAAATTCTCATGTTATTGTAGATAATGATGTTTTAGTGTAGATAGAGACAGAGAAAGGAAGACACATTAACATAAAAGGTCTGACTCAAATTCCCTTTGTTGAAAAACCTAAATTCTAATGGAGACTTTGAGCAGGAGGATGATATTTATGTTTGAAGTAGATCAAATGTAGTTTCAGAAATCAAATTAATGTTAAAGAATTAAAGTACTATTGTTTTTTCTTTTGCACTATATTTTGGCTAGCTACAATCACTTTATAATATCTTCTTGTTTTGAGCAAAATTCCTTCCTCATTTGGAGATATCAACAAAATAAAAAAGACTCTGATGGACATATTGATTTGCAGTTACAGCAATATGAACTTTTAAAATGGAAATTCATGTTGCCAGGCTGGTGCCTCCCTTACCTTGCACAATTCCATTGTTAATTTAGAGACGTTATTCTCTCCCATTTCCTAACCCCACTCACTGAGCTGTTGATCAGTGCTTCTGGCTGGTACTGAAACCTGTTTTGTTGGAAGCAGACTATAGTCATTGCCTTGCTCTGCCTTTTTCCTTCCCTTACCTTCACTACTCTCAGGAAGTCAGTCAGTTCCCTTTGTCCTTGGTTCTGCCACCTCTCCTTTGGGACAAGAATATATTTTCCCGGCTGGTGAAAGGGTGTGAGTTACTGTTCTAACCAATGCCTTGCACCTGCCTGCTAAGTCTACTCTGAATTTCCAGATGTGTGTTTTCCAGATGCATATAATCTCTTATTTAATGGTATATTACAGCATCATTATTTTCTCCTTGCATATGTCTGCAAATGTACATTTGTGGTTTTTAAAAATTTAACATCAAGAACTCCTTTTGCAAAAAATATGATCTCTGAAATCTGACAGAGTCAACTCTGATAAATAGGAAGACAAAGCAAAAGCTGAGAACCAGGTTTTACGAATGTGCATTTATTTGTTATTTAAGGCAAGGAGGACTAGTTACAAGACAAGAATATCCCAGCAGCATTATGAGATAATGTTTTTTTTGCTTTTCACAGTTGAGAACAATAGTCTACTTAGATGAACAGGGGTCAGGATAATTAACAGAAAAAAGTACCATAGAAAGACCCCTCTGAGTTGTTCTGAAGGATCAAATATGATGATAACTGAAGACAGGAAATCCCCTGACTTCTCATTTCTTTCTCATACTTTAAATAGGTAAAGTATAGCATGGATAGTAAGATGATTAGCTGTGATTTAGTAACACTGAGGAAAATGTGTATTCCTTATAAGCTTTATGCCACCTGAGATACAACCAATACATTTTGTTTACTTAGCATAACGTTGATGAGTGGAATAAGAATGGCATCAGACTATTAATTTTACAAAGGATGAATTTTAGTGGTCTACAGAACATGCAAAACTTTTATTAAGGCAACCTAAAGCTATAACGTGAATTCCTACCTACCAGTTCACCTTTATCCTTCATATAAACATTCAGGAGAACTGAATGAGTGTTTAAAAGGGCAGGACTTGTTTGTTGTCTCACAATGCAGTAAAGATGTACTTGTGAAGAAATTACGTGAGAGCAGCCCAAGCTTTTCAATTTACAAAGTTAAAGCAAGCTTTGTCAAAGTGGTGTGGAATTTCATAACGCTCCATTGAATATATTGGAAGGGGCTGGAGGGGAGGGGAGCAAGAGCATATACATCACTGACATGCTTCATCACTTCACATACAGACATCACATTCAATTAAGTATAGAGCTCTCTGTCAACAAACTTGACATGTACATCTATGGAATATCACCAACCCCCCAAAATCAATATTCAAGTTATGATGGACTGACAGCTTACCAGCTGAGGTAGCGTCCCCTGATTTTATGTATTCTTGCTTCAGAACAATGCAAAGTCCTTGTAGCATGAACAAACAAACTTAATTAACTAAGGGATATGGCTAAGTACAAACCAAGAGTTCATATAGCATTAAAAAAACCCCCAGACCAACCAAAAACTGGTTAATTAAATTCAGATCATCAAGAAACTAAAATATATATTTGAATCTGAAAATATAAATTCGCAATATCCTAGGAAGCTAAAGTTCTATTTTTATATAATTTATCAAGATCAATACAACTTTCCATGAAGAATTAAATCACTACAGAACTAGGGAAGAGTCTACCAGTGCTGCCATGTTAATGCCTTTTTTTTTTTCCCCGATACATAAGATCATAAAGGCACTATAACCAAAGCAGAAAAGAACAATGGAGTCTGAAAACTGCATCTTTGACAATGACCAGTATTGTGTGAGTGAGAAGCAGGTTAAATATGCTACCTCTGAAACAGTACTCTCTGTAAATGTTGCTCAGTAGATGTACAGTTGTTTTGCTGTATATTTTGCTAATTAACAAGGGTTGACAGAAAGGATACCAATAACAATCAAAAGAGTAAGCTGATTTTACTGATTATCTTAAAATAATACAGGAAAGAAATAACAGTGAGGGTTTGGAGAACTTCTCCCCAGCAATTGGGAAGTCCTGCGTAGTGCATCCACCCACAGTTGAGGCCACCAAAGAATCGCTGCACAGCGGTCCAGTTTTATAGGGCTTACTTATCAAACTCTGCATCAGGATAACTTGCATTTTCCTTTGTGCAGAAAAGTCTGGCACATCATCCTTTAGATTGGAATCCACCCAAAGTCTGTCCAGTCCTTGGGGAGGAATCCAAGGGAGTATCTCTGTCCTTGTGGTTTTAGCCACATCTCAGCTGAGATCTGTCCGGTCTCACCATCTGTTTCAGCCCTAACCAAGGTCGTTTGCTGATATTATTACTTTGGCTGCTAAAAAGTTGCCGGTTGCTGATGCACTACAAATGTTATAACAAAGATAGTATTTACAGGGTTTGTCTAGGGGTCAGCCATTAATTTAGGCCTGTTTCCCAGGCCTTGGCATATCAACAGTATATGCATCCTCCTACAAAAGGAGGAGAACATAAGCCTCATCATTTATAATATTAAATCTGCCACTGTTTTAGAATGTTTTAGGGGGCAACAGCCTTATTATGCTCAGGATTCTTCACATTATGTGAGTAATCTAATGGAAAGTAGTACATAATGGTCTTATTTATGCTGAATAGAATAAACTGACCTCTAAAAATTGAATATATATATTTTTTTAGATAAGCTCCAGAATGAGTTTGTCCTTATGGATTTTATTTTGGCAACTTGGTCCTACTTCAAAATACACACCAGTAATAGCAGTTATTTTGATTTGGCAAGTCTGATAATGCAATACTGGGTGTCATACGACTGACCCATTTGACAGGAGGTTTGGTATTTAAATACAATTCCAAAATGTTCATGGGAAATGTACAAAATAACAAAAAAAAGCATCCTTATGCAGTAGCATAAAAAGGTCTGATATTTGTTACACTACCAATAGCTCAGGTATAACATCTACTGCCTTAAAAATAAAAAGGGCTATTCACAAAATCATTGAATGGTTTAGGTTGGAAGGGATCTCTTGAGATAATTTAGTCTAAACCCCCTACTCAAGCAGGTTGCCTAGAAACATGTCCAGATGGCTTTTGAACATCTTCACAGATGGAGACTTCACAGCTTCTCTGGGTAACTTTTTCCAATGTTTGACTACCCTTACAGTAAAAAAGTGTTTTCTTCTGTTCAAATTGGATTTTGTATTTTTTAGTTTGTGCTGTCAGTGGGCACTACTAAGAAGAGTGGTTCAGTCTTCTTCATTCTCCCATCAAATTTTTGTACACATTGGTAAGATCTGCCTGAGCCTTCTCTTCTCCAGGCTGAAGAGTCCCAGGTCTATCAGCCTTTCTTCATAGGGGAGATGCTCCAGTCCTTTACCCATCTTAGTGGCCCTGTGCTGGACTCTCTCCAGTATATCCATGTCTTTCTTATATTGGGGAGCCCAGAACTGGACACAGCATTCCAAGTGTGGCCCCGTTAGTGCTGAGTAGAGGGGAAGGATCACCTCCCTAAACTTGCTGGCAATGTTCTTCCAAATGCAGCTCAGGAGGCAGTTGGCCTGCTTTACTGAGAAGGTGCACTGCTGGCTCATAGCTAGTTTTTTGTCCACCAGGATCACCAGATCCTTGTCAGCAAAACTGCTTTCTAGTTGATCAGCAGTTAGAAACCAGTATGTACTGATCCTCATGCCCCTACCTCCATCCCCACCTGTGCCACTTGGGGTGGGGGAGGAGTCCAGAGTGAAGTTGAACCTAGAAAAGGAGGGAGGAAATGTAATGGTTTAATATTTTCCTTTTTTGTTTTCCACTGCCCAAAATAGTGATTAAATATCTATTTTAACTGTCAATAAATTAAGTTAATTTTCCCCAAGTCTAGTCTGGTTTGCCTGTGATGGTAATGGGAAGGAATCTCTCTGTCTTTATCTTGAACCATGAACTTTCTGGTTCTTCTTTCTGTTTTCTCCCCCTGTGCTGGTGAGAGTGGCAGGGGTGTGAATTGAGCAACAAAGAGGGAGAGAGGTGTTTGACCACTAGCCAAGGCTACCCTACCACAGTCATCTGGTTCCTCCCCATTTCATGTCATCTGCAAACTTGCTGAGGGTACAGCGTCCCATAGTCCAGGTCATTAATGAAGAAGTTGAACAGTATTGGTGCCAACATCAACCTCTGGGATACCCAGTAGTGGTCTGCTTCCAATTGGACTTTGCTCCACTGGTTAAAAGCCTCTGGGCTCAGCCATTCAGCCAGTTTTCAGTCACCCCACTGCGCAGTCATGTAACCTGTACTTCATCAGCTTGTCTAAGAGGATGTTACGGAAGACAGTGTTAAAAACCTTGCTTAAGTCAAAGAAGACAACAACCACTACTTTCCTCTCATTCACCAAATTAGTCATCTCATTGTAGAATAATAGGTTGATCAAGCATGATTCTTCATAATTCTATGCAGACTATTCCTTCTCACTTTGCCCTTTATGTGCTTGTAAATACTTTTCAGGAGGATTATCTCCATCACCTTCTCAGGTATTGAGGTGAAGCTGACTAGTCTGTAGTTCTCCAGTTTTTCCTTCTTGCCCTTCTTGAAGATAGGACTGACCTTTGCTCTCTTGCAGTACTCCAGAACCTCTCCCAGTCACTGTAAATGTTCAAAGACAATCAAGAGTGACTCCACAATATCATCGGCCAGCTGCCTTAGCATATTTATGTACATCCTGTTTGTTTAAGTTCTCCCTGACTGATTCTCCTCCACCAAGTGTAGGTCTTCCTTGTACCAGACTTTCCCTCTGGTTTCAGGGTCTGGGACTCCTGAAGGTTAGTCTTACCACTGAAGACTGAGGCAAAGAAGACATTGAATACCTTGGCATTTTCCATGTTATTTGTCAGCAGTTGCCTTGCTTCATTCAGCAGCACATTCAGCAGCAGGTCCATGTATTCCCTTGACTCCCTTTTGCTGTTCATGTACTTGCAGATTTCTTTCCTATTGCCCTTCATATCCCTTGCCAGATTCTACTCCAGGTGGACATTCACTTTTCTAACCTCATCCCTGCACAATGGGACCGCAACTCTATACTCCCAGGTTACCTGCGCCTGCTTCAAACCTTTGCACATTTCCTTTTATGTTTGAGTTCAAGTAGGACAACCTTGTTATCCATGTAGGCCTTCTGATGCCCTTACTTGATTTCCTACTTGTTGAGATGAACCTTTTTTGAGGTTAGAGGACCACATCCCTTGCACCCTTTTTACCTCCAGGGCCATATCCCTTAGGATTGTTCCAAGCAGATCTCTGAAGAGGTTGAATTTTCTGCTCTTGAAATCCATTGTTGCAGTTCTGCTTTTAGCTCTGTTACCTCTTAGGATCTTGAACTCTTTCATGTCATGGCCACTGCAGCTAAGACTGCCTCCAGCTTTTGTGTCAATGATCAGTTCTTCCTTGTATGAAGTCCGGCAGAGAAGTGGTCCTTGTTGGCTACTCAGTCATCTGTGTCAGGAAGTTGTCAATATATTTTAGAAATCTCCTAGATTGGATGAGCCCTACTGTATTGCTCTTCCAGTAGATATCCGGGTGGTTAAATTCCCCATGAGGACCAGGGCTGTTGCTGTGAGGCTTCTTCCATTTTTTTGAACAAGACCTTATCTAGTTTGTCTTCCTGATCAAGACATTTAAAGCAGATATCCACTACAACAGCACTCATAAGCTCTCAACTGGCTCCTGACACATCCCAAGGTAGAGCTCCATGTACTCCAGCTGCTCTTTCACAGGAAGTGCAGCACTTTCTCCTCACCTTCCTGGCCTGTCCTTCCTAAAGAAACCTGTAACCATCCATCCATCCATTTGGCTTGCCTACTCCATCCACAACTTCCTTAGTTGTTTGTGAGGAACAAATCCCTTGTCCATCACTAATATACTATATACTCAGTGATCCTTATGTAATAGAGAATTTATGAATTTATATATACTATTTTCAAGGTCTTGAGACATATCATTTTACAGTCTATGAATTCACTGGTTGACTGATGACCTTAGAAGAGAATGAGGAATAGCTTTTCTTTTTTGCAGTTCAAAACAAAATTTTATACTGATAAATGAGGAGATGTACCTTGGGTTTTTTGGTATGGTTTTTTTGTTGTTTGAAACTTGAAACACTGGTGTTTCTAAATGCTCTTTGGATGGATGCTTTCAAAACTGAAATTTAGAATTTAGAAAATTGGTTTAAATATTGCCTAAAGATTTTCCAGAAAGGTGAGTTAGGAATATTCCTGTTTTTTTGATCCAAACTTAATTTTATCCTAATGTACTTTGTGGAGAAAGATAAGACTTTATAAAACTGATAGTGTTTCAGGAGAGACTTCCTTTGAGGGTAAAGTAATAATGTCTCCACAACACACGACAGTGATTCTGACTATTCTATAAGTGAAAGAGGAATCCTTCAAAATATCTTCACAATCGTTTGCAAATAATGTTCTACTTTCATAGACCTCTCCCATAGATTCTATACATGAAGTAAACATGATGCCAGGTTCAAGAGTTATTGGACTGAGTACAGCCATCCAGACAGAATTTTGGACTGAGGAGGAAAGGTAATATTCAGAGATGATATTTGGTTTCTCATCATACATCCACTGTAAACCCATTAGAAAACCTAATGGACATACAAAAGTGCAAAGTACACAGAAGCAATAGCAAAAAATGAAGTGACAATTTTTTTATATACTGTCATTTGGTTAACAACAATTATTTCAAATACTGTTTTACAGTAATGGGGCATGTAGAATAGTTTATTATTTTATTTTATATTTTAGTCACTGTAATTTTTGTAACTGTCATAAACTATTTAATCTTTTTTTTAACCTTTCTTAATGTACTAAGTAGAATTTTGCTGTCGCTTGTTGCTGCACTGTTGAACTGAGACTGCAGCTTCTTTCATTAATGCATTACATAGCTTTTGTTGTTTACATGGACTCATGATAAAGATTCAAGTGTCTATATATATACAAGATGATATATAGAAAATACCTGTATTCATTTTCCAATGCAGATTTTAATGAGAAAACAGCACAAATATCTGTTTTACATAAGTGTTATTCTACTCTCTAATAAACTGATATTTGTTTCATTGGTTACCTACAGAGGAATAAAACCTATATTTTATTGTCTCCAGGAAAGTCTTTAAAATAAAATATTTTTCTTGTACTGTTCTAGGATCCTGCTAATTTAGCAGCCAGGAAGGGTTTTATGGTCTGAAAAGATGCAAGCATATTTACTAGAGAGACTTCAGGAACACAAATTTGCAAACATTTCATACTCACTTAAACTTAGAAGGAACAAAATGTACTCTAACAAATAAAGCTTTTAAAATGTTCACTGAACACAGCTCCTTTAAATTTTCAATAAGGCTGCTACTCCAATATAATATTTGAACAAATAGAATAAGTCAGATTTACTGGGTGCTATTTTAAATTGAGAGCAAAGAGAGGAGGTTTGGTTTTTTTTCTTATTATGAAGTTAAAGACAGGTAAACAAAATAACTTTTCAAGGTCAAACAGCAAATAAATTGCTGAACTGGGCACAGAGTCCAGGTTTCCTGCTATGCAGTCCTGTATATAGTCTAATAAATCACAGTAAACCTTTTCCCATAGCTGAGCTCATTAGTTTGTAATTATTAGTGCTGTACCTTTTATTAATAAAATCTAATTCACTTTTGGGTCAAGATGTGAAGGTTGACATTGTGATGTAAGTTTATTTCAGACTACTTGATCAGGATGAATGATCAGATGAAGTTTTCTTTAAACAACTCAGAAGTCTCTGGCTCTTATGGGGAGGCTGTGCTCTCTCTGGCATCTTCTAGAAGGGCAACTCATCAAGACATAAGGAACCCAGAAGATTTCTGGAGGATGTCAGGGATAACTTCTCAACAAAGGTACTGGATATGCTAAGGGGTGATGCACAAATGGATCTGTTCACAGACAGGGAAGAACCGATCAGGGAAAGACTGAATAATGGTAGCATTGGCTACAGTGACCATGAAATAGTAGAGTTAAAGATCAAAGTGAATACAGAAAACAAATAGCAGAGAACTAACCCTGAAATTTATAAAAACAACTTTCAGATTACTCATGGAACTTCCTCTCCCGCTTCCCTCTCCCTTCCCCTTTCCCTAGAACTGGCTCTACAGCATGAATGGAGGTAGCTGGAATTACATGGTAGGAGTAAGGCTGAAATACTTACTGATAACTGAGACTAGCAAACCAGGGAAACTGAGGCTGCATAAGATGCTTTCCAGACAGTTATTTTTCAACATCTGCTTCCCCTGGTACTGTATTTAGCTTAATCTCATTTGTTGGTTTCATCTGATGAAATGTAGATAGTCTATATTTGATTTAGTTTTTGAGATTCTCTTTATACTGTTTATACTGGTTTCTATAAACACTCTAAAGCATATTTCATTTGACTAATACAAGTCAGATACTTTATGCTTTAAATGTGACTATTCTTACCATTGACTAAAGGGAGGTTAATATAATAAGCTTAGAATACATATAGATAATATTAGATGAGTTAAATCTCATCAATATAACATAAAAGTAAGCTGAGCTTGGGAAGGTTTTTTTAAAGTCTCTGAATGATACTGTTTTTACTCTTAAAGATTAGATCCTTGAGCATTCTTATAATAAATATTATATTTAAACTTTGATTATAGTTTATAGGAAGACAAACTCTCAGCAGCTCCTGAGACTGCTCCTTTGTAACAGTGCATATTGTGTCTAGTATTTCTTTGCTGCAATCGCCCGGCTCAGTTATGCTTTAAAAGAACCATGTTCCTTCTCATACCAAAGCATCCTTGTAGGAAGTGGTAGCATATAATTTGCTACCATACAGACAGAAGAGAACGATGAGCTAGGAAAATAATATGAACCCTACAGTGGGGTAAGGGAGAGTTAGAAAATCCAAAATAGTTTTGCCTAAACCCCAAAGTAGAAGCAAATAGCATCATACATACATCAGATGTGTCTCGTATTCTGCTCTATCTCCATTTATAACTTGATGAAGCAAACTACGGGCAGTTGAGAACTGTATAGATGCATCTGGAGTATTTCATATTTTTGGGTTTTTTTTCCCTTTTTTTAACTGGAGCCTTCTTTCAGACTTTGAAAATACTTGTGCGGAAGCAAAACAACCTTTTTCTTCCACATGAAGACTTTCATAATCAAAGTCAGGAATGGCTTTTCTCTATCCTGTAGTTGCCAATTTGCATAACAGCAGTGTTTGTATGGAAGTCTTGACACACACACAAAAAAGCATTCATTAACATTCAGAATACACCTGCACGCTGCTTGAATTAGTTGGGATTTTTTTGTTTTCGTTTTTGTTTTTTTTTCTCTAATGATACACCTGTGTATACACTATTTTTCACCAGTGGCTTTTTGGCATAATAGCAAAGCAATGGAAATGTTACCTTTGTCACAGAAAATGACTGGACACTGTATATCTTGTGAAAGCTAGAAAATAGTGGCCCTGTGGTAGGAGACAAGAAAAAAAAGAAGAACAACTTAGTGGAACAGTAGGTTCCAACTCATTGGAGCTCACTGTGTTATGGGCTTGAAAGGTTTTAGGAATACTAAAAAAAACCCCAGCATAATCATGTTTGGGAAATTCAGAACAGGAACAGCTGATCCCCTTATTACCCCTTGTTGAAATCCCCAAAGACAGCAGTTTTTAGTTCCTTGCCAATAATTTATTTCCAGACTTTTTTATATTTGTCCTTTTCTTTGGTAAATGTTTATAAAGAAATATCACTGATGGATGGTGAATGAGTCCTACAGCAATGAGTTTTCAGTCCTTGCTCTTTTATCATGTTTTGTTTAACTAGAGAAACCTAAATTCATCTTCCTGCTGTGAACAAATGTTTCTGCTCATATTGCTTGAATTTTGGCAGTGATCTTATGAAAGAAGAGACTGAGGTCAAATCCAGAAATTATGCAAGAGGCTCTTGGGGTCTCTTTAATGATCTGGCTTAAAAGCAGTAATGTCTAATATCCTTTGCCAGTTTCTAAGCATGGAAGTTAAAACAAATAACACTCTTTTGAATTTGAGTTAAATTTCTGCAAATGCCTCATTTACCTGCATTTTCACCATCAGAATTACTGCAACATTTGCTATATGTTGCACCTATTTTGAACTGTGACTTCATCATTTAAATGGTATGCCAAAAAATTTCTTCTTTCATCTAAATGAAATCAATAACTTCACAAAAAATGAGAGCATGTAGTGGTATACAGAGAAAGAGACAGGATGTAAGATCATGCTGCTGTAAAAATCCAGACAGCAGTTTATGCACGTGCGTCATATCTGGTAATAAACTATGCATAGGCTGCACAAAAATCAATAGAATATATGAGTAATATATAGAGAAGTGAATGATATAAATATAAGGAAGAAAAATTTAAAGACAGTCTGACTCATTTGGAGGCAATCATAAAGCTCTTCATGGCAGCAGCACCAAAGGTACAACTTCATCTAGTTTATTGAATAAAATATTAAATTAAAAAATCCAACTAGAGAAGGATATGTAAGTTCTAATGTATTAAATAAATTGGTTTGTTTTTTTTTTTTTCCCCAAGAAACAACAAAGTGAGGATCCACTTACTTCACAAATAACTTTACTGAAATTTGGTTTACTGGTCTTGGACAATAACTTGGCAGAACTAAGGACAGCAACTGATCAAGATGCTCAGCTATATGTAGTGCTGGAAGCTTACATTTGTCAGTTAGGCACATTCTTCAGTTGCAGAATTCTCCAGTATCCTGTCAAGAGAGAAGGCTACAGGCAGGGTGCCTGCATAGGCCATAGGTTGCAATTATAACAGTAGATTGCAGTGAGGTCTTCTGTATTACATAGTGCTGGTACTGGCTTTGTGGTGCAACATTGCTGGTGAAAGCAGTCCTTGAGAGAGGATTTCACAACATATTCACATGAAATTGTGTAATCTAACAGGGATTTTCTAAGACTTGAGGGAGCTGTGACTAAGATGACTGGCTATTCCACCTCCATTAGAAACTATTAGGTAGGAACCAGTGTTGCCTTTATTAGTGAAAGCAACGCGAGAAAGACTACTTACCTGGGATAAACAGAAGTATAAAAATGTGGTTGTGCAGGGGCAGGGTTAGGCTCTTTATGTCCTGTATGAATGTTCAAGATGAAGCATGAGTTCATCAGGTTGAAAGTATTTTAATTGGAAACCAACAAGCTTTATCTGTTTTAAAGCTTGAAAAAGAAGGCATGACATTTGCAAGCTTTGCTTTCACCAGTTTTCTTGTAGAATGTGATGGCTTGCTTATAGGAAACATATGCTCTTAAAATTATTTCCTTTCCCCTTTCAAGCAATTTGTGACATGACCAAAATAAGATGCTTGATTTGTATCACATCTTTACAATGCACTTTTGTGAGCAGTGATTTTGGGAGTGATTCTGCTCATATTGGATATCAACCATAAACAATTGCCAAACTAGCTAGGAAGAAGGCTTCTGTGTGTACGTGGGGGGCTGATCTTACTAGGCTGTTTTTAACATGAAAGCAGTCAAGGATATTCTGCCTGTGGCAAGGTCATGCAATGGCATTGAATTACTTTTCTGTCATAAGGGAAGACATTTATTGAGCATTAGAACAGGTAGATGAAGGGTAGGATGATAATTTGACAGATACTTTCAGGCATGTTTAGAATTCACACCTGTAAAGATTTGCAATAGCTGGATGATAGAGAGGATCCATATAGAAATAAATTACTTGCAGTCAACAGTAGCCAGGTCCCTAATGTCAAAATGTCAGGAAAGAACTCTTGGACTTGCATGTATTTTAGGTTTAGAGGTTATTTAAAACAGTATAGGATGGAAGCTGACTTATAAAAGGACAGAAAGCCTTACAAAAAGTGAAGTACAATAGAGGAAAGGGAAGTTTAGGTAATATAATTACTAGGGAAACATAGAGAACCGCATGGTTAGGAGACAGGCAGTTTTCTTTATGTAACACATTGAAGGAAGGTCAGTATATCACACAAAGGATGCTAATAGGTCATGGTATAACACCAGGAATGAGTTTGACTTAGGCAGAGTACAGGCTTGTTAAGCATTGTTTATTTCTAAAATCACTGTTATATTGGATTTATAGAGGTGAACTAAGAATATTTCTCTTGCTGTGCAGAGACTTGTCTTGTGGTATCAGCAGTCTCTTTCACACTAAAGAAGAAATCTGACAAGTACTCTTTATCTCTACAGGATGCATTAGGAGAATAGATTTGAAGAAAGGGAAGGAGGGATATAATGACTTTTCTCATGTTTCTGTTGTCATGATCACATTGTAAAGCTGCTGACTATGAGATTTCTAAGTGAACTTTCATTATTACTTTCTCCTTTTTAAGGTAGAGTAGGAATTTGTCCACCATTTGTTCATGTTCCTGTTCTGTCAGATGTGACCTATTAAAGACACTAACACAAAAATGAAACTGTTTTTGTGAGATACTTTTACATTTGTATTTGTGGAGTTGTTTGGTTGCTGTCTATGGCTGAAGTATAGCATAACATTGCTCCTCATTGTAACTAACAATAGTCTGAACTGGGTCAGTCTGAATGCTGCAGGGCTACATGGACTATTGAGCAGAATAAAATACTGCTAAATCTGGTTGGGAATGATAGGATATATGGGATATGTATGTTTTGACTTACAGGTGGCCAGTGTGAACACAGGCCTAAATACAAACAATAAACTCATATTAAAGTCTTTTTACACTGACTTTCTATGTAGCCTTTGATATCTATAGTGATGGTTTCAGCTGGCTAGCACTTGGCTAGCAGCCAACACAGCCGTTCAGTCACTCCCTCTGCCCCCACCCCCAGGGGATAGGGGAGAGAATTGGGGGAAAGGGTAAGGAGACTTGTAAGTTGAGATAAGAACAATTTAGTAATTGAAACAAAAGAAAACTTAAAAAATATAGAAATAATAATAATAATAATAATAATAATAATTAATAATAATAATAATGATGATGATGATGATAAATATATTCAAATGAGCGATAAACAGTGTAATTGATCACCACCTGCTGACCAAGTCCGACCCATTCCCAGATAATGATCCCTAAAGAGTGACAATCCCAAATTGAAACCTCAATCCTAGAAGGAGAGCCCGAGTGATAGTCAGAGAGACCCAAGAGAGGAAGAGATCCTCATTAATGCACTGAACATGATGTTATATGATATGGAATACCCCACTGGCATATCCAAATGCCAATTTAGCTAATTAATTTAAATATTCCTTATCTTCTTAGATCTTGCGCTTGTAGACTAACAGAACATAAAGTCCTTCAGTTCCAGGGACAAAAATGCAAACACTGCTATGTTATCAGTGTTTCTCTCATAACAAATCCCACGCTGAAACCAAAACACAGCCCTACTCTAGCTACTAAAAACAAACCCATCTCTGTCCCAGCTTAAAAGCAGGACAATATCTCACTGTGCATCTAGATTACCTTTATCTTACTATTTTGAAATTTGCTTAGAAATAAGGAAAGGGAAAAAAAATGGTGGAATATTTGGATTCATAAATTAGTCTAATTGCAATGATGATATTTCAGACAAAATCTCAAAAAGAAGCATAATGTGTGAATAGAGAGGTAACTGCCTAGGACTGGAATCAAACCAGACAGTCTTCATAAAGTAGAAGAAAAAAGCTAAGTAGGTTGCCTAATGGTGGCCAATAGAAATACTGAGAATACAGCTGGGTCTCTCCAATGTTTAGATATTTTGTAGAGTCAGGATTGACTCAATGGCCTTTCCTCACCAAGCAAACAAACAAAATTCTAAAATGCAGGCAGGAAATAATTATTTTCATTTTATTGCTAATGCTTGACTAACTTATCTGGCCGGAAACAGGACTGGGTTTCTAGAATCTGTTTGTGCATTTCAAAAGTCCTTTGTAGTTTGATTCTGAGAAACTGATTTAGACATTCAGTTCTACTTCTCAGTCTTTTCTCTGAAAATAAATTATTTTCTGTATAATAGAATGGACTGAGATTATTATATTTTTTTTTTTTTTCCTTTCCAGAAACAGCCTATTGCTTTATTGCAAAGACGTATACGTGGGGTTTAGGATTTGATCTTCCTTGTGAAGGAATTGGATCTGGGTATCCCACAACATACATCATTTTACAAAGTATAGGATTATGGAAGAAGGGACATAGACAATACTGCCAACCTGCTTTTCGAGAAAATAATGTTTTCTATCACATTTTAGGAAATTCTTTTGAAGATATCCTGAACTGGTAAGTGTTTCTCGAGAGCCTTTTTTAGGTGGTTGCTTTCCTCACGATTCAACTGGAGGGTTTTTTCACTTCAGGATGCCAGTGTTTTGTTTTATCAGTAATGAAATTATTCCACATATGTATGCACAGAGGTAGAGTTTCAGGCAGCAGAACAGCTTCAAGAAAAAAATTGAGCAGTATGTACTGTTAAGCTGCAGCTCAGTTAGGTGTCAGTCAATGAGGAATGGATCATGATTCTCATCCAAAATCTTTAGTCAGGGACATAACTTCTATCATTTTTCTGACTATCAGAGAAAATATCACCCACTAGTTTTTATCCTGCAGTTTTATTTTTTAAGAGTCTCTCCATTTAGGGGAGTTTCTCGCTTTTGACAGCCTTGATGTTATTTCAGGTAAACACACCTGAAATAAATTGTTTTATTATTTTTCCTTAATGCTTATCCAATAATAATGAGATGTTGAATCCAGAAAGATGTTGACTTTCATAGCATTGAATACAAATGGTCAATTCTTTGTTACTATTAAGCCTGCTGTAAATGTTACCCAAAGGCTGGATTTGGTCCTCTGAATCTATTTTTTTTATAGATTGTGGGCTCACCTTAAGGGATATTGTACACCATTAAGAAAGTATTTAAGATTTTTCTGTTGCTGTTAGCTGGATTTGGAAGACTCTGATAGGCATAAAAATGCTGAATGTAGCAAATATTATGTATTTGGATAATTAATTTAGCTTGACTAATTAATAGTCTTCAGATATATTACTAAAGCGAAGGGGATCTAAATGTCACACACTCATATTCCATAATAAGAAGAAAGTGAGGAAGTGCATTATCACAGTCAAGCTGTTTCTTGGACTTACTTCAGGAAATATGCTACATTAAGTTCCTTTTGGTTACAATTCAGTATTTTTAACATTGTTTCTCAGACAAAGAAAAGGTTAAGTAAGTGGGAGGGTACCTCATTGACAGATTTCAGCAGGGGCCAAGTCTGATCCTGGGATCCATAATTGGACATTAATGGCTAGGAAAATTGAAATTACTTTCTGAGGCTTAAAAATCTACCTTTTCTATGTCTGTTTTGAGTTCTGAAGATCCGTCATTAACTTGAGCTTTAAAAACCGTTTGTTCTTCTATGTAACTAGAAACATATAACTTATCTGTCTTTCTCTAATAGAAATAATCAGATGAATGATGTGCCACATCCCTTCAAAGAAGAAAAAAAAAACCCAAAAACGGGAGCTGAAGAGAGATGGACAAACAAACGTACCAGAGTGGATTTTACATTGGGAGAAATTTTCAGTGAAATATACATTTGCCCTGGTTTTTGCTAGGATAGCATTAATTTTCCTAGTAGTAGTTAGAAGGGTGTCCAGTACACCTGGAATTGACTGTCCTAGGGGTGGAAACAGTCCCACCATTTGCCATGGACTGATCCTGATTGCCCTGTTTCCTGGTTTTGCTAGGATAGAGATGATTTTCTTTTCAGTAGTTAGAATAGCTGTGGTTTAGTTTCAGTGTTTCAGTTCAGACTTGTTATAAGAACAATGATAAAAGTACTGATGTTATTAGTTGCTGCTGGAGCTCAAGGTCGTCATGTTTGGCTGTTCACAGCTGCATTAGGACTGGGAGGGAGAAGTGTAGTGAATAGCAAAACCCAGAACTGGTGTTTGGATGTGCCAGAGAAATATTCTGTATCATATGTCACATTCAGTATATTAACCAGGGTTGACGGGAAGACAGGGGTATTCTCCTGGGGATCGCTCAGGTTCGCTCTTCCAGGGTTTCAGTTTCAGAACTGTCTCTGCTCCACAATCACTGGCTGGCACATGCTGGGCATTGGTCGGCGGGTGGTGAGCAATTGCACTGTGCATCACTCATTTGTATATTCTATTATTACTGTTGTTATAATTTTGTTTTTATCTCAACTGGTGAGCTTCCTTGCCCTTTTCCTTTCGATTCTCTCCCCTACTCCCTGCACAAGGAGGGGGAGCCTGTGTTTGGCTGCAAACTGCAAGCAAAAAGGATGAATCCACCCAAACCACCACAACATTAATCCAGTTTTCCCACATAAAGGCACTTTTTTTCACAGTGTTCATCTGTGGTCTCTCAAAGTACAAGAAGATTCATGAAATAGAGCTGGGTTTCATTTTTTTAGGACTTTGTGTTCTGTTAGTCCCCAAGCACAAGATTTAAGGGGGGAGAAGAATATTTAAATTAATATACTTAATTGACAGTTAGATAAGCCAATGGGGTATTCCATATTTTATCATGTCATGCCCATTATATTAGTGGGGGTCTCTTCCTCTGTTGCTCTCTCTCTGGCTTTCGCTCTGGCTCTCGTTCTTCCGGGATTGTGGTTTCGGTTTGGGATTGTCGCTTCTCCAGGATCAGTATCTGGGAACAGGCCGGGCTTGGTCAGGAGGGGAATGAGCTATAACATTGGGTGTCATTCACTTGCATATTTTGTTACTGTTATCATTATCACTACTATTTTAATATTAGTATTATTTTGAGCTTTCTCTCTATTATTAAACTGTTCTTATCTCAACCTACAAGCCTCCTTATCCTTGCCCTCAATCCTCTCCCCTATCCCCTGGGGGTGGAGGGGAAGTGGGTGAACGGCTGTGTTGGCTGCTAGCCAAGGGCTAGCCAAGTGAAACTATCACAATTTGAAACCTGTAGGCAAGTGGGAACTCTTTTTATAAGCAAAGTGTGTTTATCTCCAATGTAGGCTTCTAATCACTACCATTGTTTAATTAATCTTTGAATACTTACAATATTGGCAGATCCAAGACTGCAATAGATTTGCTGTGTAAATATGCTGGCTTCTTCTCAGAAGCCTGTGAATTAAAAAGTAATAGATCAGATTCCAAAGAAGAAGCTTCTAAGAGTTCTGCCATCAAGATTGGTCAAAATTGTAATTTAATATCTTAAATGCCTTAGTCCATATTAATATATTCTAAATTCTTAAAAGAATGTGAATTTTAACTGAATGTAATTGTTTACTTTCAGGTGAATTAAACTGATCTAGCAAATGGAACATTGTTTCTATTTATAGTATTCTTATTAGACTATAGCAGGAAAAAAAATGCTAAAAAAAATGCTTCTGACTTTTCAGAAGCCAAAACCCCCCCAAACCCTTAGCAACTTTATCAGTTTTAAGAGAACAAGTGTAAGAAGTTCTTCAACTATTTTGTATCCCATACTGCATTTCCACAACAAATGCAGTAACTAAAGACCCATATCATTCTATCTTCAATATATAACAATTGACAGGAAAACTTCATAATCCTGAATGAACTCTTATCATGGAAGACATGGCACTATTTTTAGTGACCATATGTCTTTAATATTCTATGTGTCGAAGTAGGTTCAGCATAGTTAGTAACTATGTGGTACTGAAAAACAAGAATTTACACTTCCTTGGTATTTTTTCTCCTTTCTAATGCTCACGTGATAGTGTCAACATACATTGTCTAAAGCAAAGAAGCAGCTAACTGTTCTAGTATCTGGGCTTTTCCAGGATTATTTATTTCAATAACTGTCCTCAAAAGCACTGGTAGGATCCAGGAGGTAGCACCCCTGAATTGCTTTCAGGCGTTGGTATGGTCCTTTGCTAAGATTTTACCAACAGTGCCACAGAAAAATATAAGGGTTTTTTAAAATATTTTAAATATGTGTTCAAAGAAAGCATAAAGCCAGAAGTCATGTTTATGCTACTTCAGCCAAATGCTGTGGAAGTTATTCTAGGTTTACATGTTTCTCTCTGTCTTTTTTTTTTTTTTTTTTTTTTTTTTGAATATGATAAATTATATCTCTAAGTGGTGTATAAGGCATAGAAGTTATTTACTGGGTATTAGTATTATGCAGCAGAGCCACTCTTAATTACCATCCACAGCAAATCTGACTAATGCTATTTGTTCTCTGACTCAAGTTCTACTTAATAATTTGTTTCTTAAAAGTTTAAAATATCAGGTCCTAAAATAGTTTAAATTGAAAAATACGAATTTCATGGTTGAACTATAATTTGAAAGCCTTCCAACCACATGGGGTTTTGTGTTTGTTTGTTTGTTTGTTTGTTTGCTTAATAAAGGCCAATATATGATTAGGATTTGCAGCAGCTCTGCAGAAATATGTAGTCTGTTAACATTTAGGTGCGCTATGAACAACAGATAGAAATGATACATACTGACAACATTGTCTTGCAATTACCCCTAATTTATATCAAAATTTTCTTCCAAATCTGTTACATGTAGAAGTGGCAAAATGAAGGAATTTAAATTTAACTTCATAGGTTTAGATTTACAGTGTTTGACTATCTCTTTTCATCTGACTTCTACAAGAAAATCACCTCATCAATGCCAACATATTGTTTTCCTTGCTTTGAAAAGATATTTCAGACTGAAATCTGCACAAGTTACAGAAGGTAAAACAGTACACACAGTAGCAGCTGACTGGACCTGTGAAATGTTAGTCTTTGCAGAGAAGGCAGTTAAATTTCCTTAAAGAATAGGGAATCTTCTCACCCACAAGAAGAGGTTCCCTGAGGTTCTGGTTGAGGTATGAGTTTGAACACTTTAACGAGCCTTGTATGCCACCACCTGTTCAAAGGAGGTTGCCTTTTCCTTTGCTTCTTGCTACAAAAGTTTCACATGCACAACCTGATGGATTTTAGGTTAAATATTTTTTTTTATTATTTCTGAGCAGGATCAAAGTAAAGGTCATAGAAAAATAATCTAAAATACACCCACAGACATATAAAATATGTCAGTGATACTTCAAGGAAAAAAAAAAAACAAACCAACAAAAAAACCCCTAAACAACACAACTAACACCTTTTGAAAGTGCAGTTTCTGTCCTGGATTCCTGTCTTCATTTGCTTTTCCTCTCCAGCTCCTTCTGTTTTAACCATGACTGCAACCTCTAGTGGTTGAGGAAGCCCATTTAATGCTGTCTATGACTGTATGATAAGGAGTTACTCTGATGGTACAACGGGTACTGGAGGCATGCATTTACAATGTTAGTGACTTTCTTTAAATAGTAACTATGAATCACTTTCTGAATTCTCTGGTTTTGTAATAACTGCAATGGTTGGGATTTGGTTGCTTTTATTGCATTTGCAATACACTATCTGTACTAAATGTTCATTTGTGCTTTTAGTAAAGGTACTAGCAGATTCATTAAATGCATTCTTTCATGTTTGATAATTTGCAGTTTACATACTGTATTAATTCCAAAAAATTATTTCTTCATTGCCTCTTTTTCTGCTATTCCTCTAATCTGAATAATTATTTTTATAAGACCTTGACTAGAATTAAATAAGGGTTGATACCATGTTTTTTGCCAGGAATAATTTCCCTTTGTGATACTATACTTTATTCTGTGTTCTATGCTCTTACAGTAATTAGAACTGTCTGAAAAATACATATTTTCAAATGGATTCTGCCCCAAAGCATCTGCTGTATATGTACTTTCATCTGTCCTGCCCCAGACCCACTTAAAAAATGTCCAGGCATAAACTAACTGGAGTTTATGAATTTAATGGGCGTAGGATTGCTTAAGAGGATGTTGGGTAGGAAATGAATAGGTACTTAGAGAAAATGCTAGACATTAACTGTAACAGTTAATTCAGGAAATCCATACGCAGTTTATTGTTCTATATTTTGGAGTGTGACTACCTATTCCCAACTCTATATATTCTGCAAATAGGCTTTTTATTTTGCCCGGAGTGTTACTTGGTCCACTCATTCAAGCATCACTATATTAGAGAGAATTCCAGAATAATCTCAATGGCATAGACGTGTTATTTGGAAGGGTATTTTCAGAAATGAAATAATAAAAAAATATTAAAAGTAAATGGTTGTTAGAGTCTCAATTATATGTTTATTTTGTCAATATTGTGTTACTTAAAAACTTTTCTGTGCAGTGACTCTTGCATATATATTTTTCTGTCAATGCAGAAGAAGGTTGAGACTAAAGATTTTTATTTTATAGGTAATTCTCATATCTATGTTGTACATGTAAGAAAATGTATCACATTTATTAATGCTGATGAACATTTTCATATTACTTGGCAGTCAGTGTGTGAAAGATTATCCATGTGACTTCTCAGGCTCCTGATTCACATGTGCACATATATATGTGTATATATATGTTTATTAATATTTATTTGTGTGTATATAGTGTATTGGTATTAAGAAACACCGTTCAATCACTGGGATGTATACACACACATACATAAACGTTTATATTTATATATATATATATATATATATATATATATATATAAAAGGTTTATACATGTATATACAAGGTTTTAAAAAAAAAATTAATATAAATTTTTCTAGAGAAGTTTTACAATAATTGCTAACTTTGAAAGAATCTTCTGCTGACAGTCAAGCATCAAAGCTTCTGATCCAAAACTGCATCAAAGCTAGTTTTGAATGTTGCACCAAATATCCTAAAACTTTTAAGTTCAGCCACGCATTGACAAAGTACAGAAACAGAAGCCTTGTCACTCAAGACTCCCAGTCATATGGAATAAATAAACTTTTGGAGTACTTCGGAAGCTACCAAAAGAGATCACCCATTCCACATTTGTACTTCACTGTAGCAACTTTTTGTTGAATTTCTTCTGCACCTAGATAGTACAAGACTTTAGCCTTCTATGAATAGAAAATGTCACATAATACACATCCAGATAAAACTAGAAATTAATATTATAAAGAAATAGATCAAACATAAATCTGTCAGTGGAGTTCCTTCACATTTTACTGAGGTTTCTATTTTGTTTTTCAACATAAGTAACTTGTATAGTCTTTTTCAGGTATTTATAAATAAACTGTCTGTTCTAGTTTTTAGCTGGAACAAAGCTGGGTTTCTTTTAAGTAGCTAGAAGAGTGTTGTGTTTTGAATTCAGCCTGGGAATTGTTATGAGAGAAACACTGATAACATAGCAGTGTTTGCATTTTTCTCACTGGAAGTGAAGGACTTTGTATTTTGTTAGTCTACAAGAGCAAGACCTAAGAGGATAAGGAATATTTAAATTAATTAGCTAAATTGACATTTGGATATGCCAATGGGGTATTCCATATCATATAACATCATGTTCAGTGTGTTAATGAGGGTCTCTTCCTCTCTTGGGTCTCTCTGACTATTGCTCGTGCTCTCGCTCTTCTGGGATTGAGATTTCGGTTCGGGATTGTTGCTCCTTAGGGATCATTATCTGGGAATGGGCTGGGCTTGGTTGGTGTTTGGTGAGCAGTTGCACTGTGCATCACTCATTCGCATATTTTGTTATTGTTATCATCTCTACTATTTTAATATTACTATTATTTTAAGTGGTTTTTAAAATTACCATTGTTAACTTTCTTATAATCTCAACCTAAGAGTCTCCTTACCCTTGCCCCCAATTCTCTCCCCTATCCCCTGGGAGTGAGGGGAAGTGGGTGAATGGTTGTGTTGGCTGCTGGCCAAGGGCTAGCCCAGTGGGACTATCACACTGTTATATATGAAACTGAAGTGATTTTTTATAACCCTGTGGAATAATTACTGAAGGTAACTTAGAAATCAAAACCCAGCCTTGTTCACATTAGGGAAAGGTATAATGTCTAAGAAGATCCCAGGGAAGAATGCAACTGATACATGAAGAATCCTCTCCAAGGCTGTCTCCTGGAGAGTCTGGTCTGCATATTAATATGTAAAGTAAAAAGTGGTGGAAATTTCTTAGCTAGCCCCTGTAATGGCTGCAGAAGAGATTCACGGTGCCAAGAAGCTGATATGCTATCTGTTTGCAACCCTGGGCAGACAATCTGGCACCCTTTAGACAAATGTCTTCCTTGTGTGAACCTTGAATAAACTTTGTCATGATAACACCAAAACACACCTCTGGCACACAGACCACCCTCCTTACTGAGCATACTCTCTAAATTTTTGGTAACCTATACATTAAAAGAGAAACGGAAGAGTCTTTACCAATCACAACAAAAGTTTGACTAGAGTCACTCAAGCTCCACCTTGAAGGTTAAAATAATATAAAAGTAGCCCCCTCAAAAAAGGGGGATGTTAGGGAAGATACCATCATGGGCAAGTCAGGGAAGATACAATCGCAGACCTCTGGTCAATGGGATCAGCTGATGGGCTGAGCCTCTCTTCCCCCCATAGGGAAACCTTTGGGTAAGATTTATACTTTCCTGAGGACTTTCTCAGAAACTTAGAATTCTCTATAGAGTTGTTTTCCTAACTTAGAGCTTTTAGCAATTCGTAACCTTAATGCTTGTATACACCTCTGCAGACAGTAGAGTATCACAGCCAATCCACACTGAACTATTCCTGTTGCTTTATTAAAGTACCTTATTCACTTATTGAATTTCTGCACAGTTCCTCACTGGGTGCTGCCTGATAAGGTCGTGAGAGTCCATAGATCGTGACTGGACAGCGGGTGCAGGGCACTATCGAGTGGATGTGGAATTAATGTACCCAGACTTGTAGTGCCACATTGAGTAAACTGTACCTGGATGTAACCAGCCACACCATGCCCCCACTGGACGTTGCTAGATTCTGAAAGTTTAGCTGTGAGGGTCCATAAATCAGTACGAGAGTACAGCACACTATTAAATGAATCCACCTTTGTCAGACTAATAGTGCTAAATTTGGCGTCACTCAGGATCTAAGCCTAGCTGCCCCCAGCTCCTCTAACATCTGAGGACAAGCTGGAATGCAAGGGGGTTTATTTCCTGCCAAATTTCTTTACTGCTCTTTTCATGCAACAAACCTACATAATATTTGAAACTCCAAATAATATAATAGAAACATAATATATACACCATAATATAAAACATAATATAAACTTCATCATATTTGAAAATTCATGACACTCAGGAGATTTTGCCTTGGTTGATGAGGACTGGTTTAGGGACCAATTAAGCAATCTGGACATCCATAAATCTATGGGTCCAGATGGGATGCACCCGTGGGTTTTGAGGGAGCTGGCTGAAGTCATTTCTAGACCACTCTCCATCATCTTTGCTAAGTCGTGGGGTACGGGAGAGGTGCTTGAGGACTGGAGGAAAGCAAATGTCACTCCAATCTTCAAAAAGGGCAAGAAGGAGGACCTGGGTAACTACAGACCGGTCAGCCTTACCTCCATCCCTGGGAAGGTGATGGAATGACTTATCCTTGGTGTCATCTCAAGGCATATCAAGGATAAGAGGGTCATTAGGGGCAGTCAGCATGGCTTCACCAAGGGGAAATCGTGCTTAACCAAGCTTGTAGACTTTTATGAAGACATAACCAGGTGGCTAGATGATGGCAGAGCAGTGGATGTGGTCTATCTTGATTTTAGTAAGGCATTTGACACGGTCTCCCACAGCATCCTCGCTGATAAATTGAGGAAGTGTGGATTAGATGATCAGGTAGTGAGATGGACTGTGAACTGGCTGGTGGGAAGAAGCCAGAGAGTGGTGGTCAATGGGGCAGAGTCTAGTTGGAGACCTGTGTCTAGTGGAGTCCCTCAAGGGTCGGTACTGGGTCCAGTATTATTCAATATATTCATCAATGACCTGGATGAGGGAATTGAATGCACTGTCAGCAAGTTTGCTGATGATACAAAGCTGGGAGGAGTGGCTGACACGCCAGCAGGCTGTGCGGCCATCCAGAGAGACCTGGACAGGCTGGAGAGCTGGGCAGGGAAAAATTTAATTAAATATTATAAGGGCAAGTGTAGGGTGTTGCACCTGGGCAGGAACAACCCCAGGTTCCAGTATAAGTTGGGGAATGATTTACTAGAGAGCAGTGTAGAGGAGAGAGATCTGGGAGTCCTGGTGGACAGCAGGATGACCATGAGCCAGCACTGTGCCCTTGTGGCCAGGAAGGCCAATGGCATCCTGGGGTGCATTAGAAGGGGTGTGGTCAGTAGGTCGAGAGAGGTTCTCCTCCCCCTCTACTCTGCCCTGGTGAGGTCGCATCTGGAATATTGTGTCCAGTTCTGGGCTCCACAGTTCAAGAAGGACAGGGAACTGCTTGATAGAGTCCAGCACAGAGCCACAGAGATAATTAAAGGAGTGGAACATCTCCCTTATGAGGAAAGGCTGAGGGAGCTGGGTCTCTTTAGCTTGGAGGAGACTTCAGAGGAGGGGTGACCTCATTAATGTTTATAAATATGTAAAGGGTGAATGTCAGGAGGATGAAGCCAGGCTCCTCTCAGTGATGTCCAGTGGTAGGACAAGGGGCAATGGGTGTAAGCTGGAACACAGGAGATTCCGCTTAAACTTGAGAAGAAACTTCTTTACTGTGAGGGTGACAGAGCACTGGGACAGGCTGTCCGGGGAGGTTGTGGAGTCTCCTTCTGTGGAGACATTCAAAACCTGCCTGGACACTTTCCTGTGTGATCTCATTTAGGTGTTCCTGCTCCAGTAGGGGGATTGGACTAGATGATCTTTTGAGATCCCTTCCAGTCCTTAACATTCTGTGATTCTTTGTGAAAGTAATCAGTGACTGGAAAAGGAAACGTTGCACCCATTTTTAAAAATGGTAAAAAGGAGGACCCTGAGAACTATTGACCAGTCAACCTCACCTCAGTGCCTGGTAAGATCATGGAACAGATCCTCCTGAAAGACATGTTGAAACACATGGAAGACAGGGAGATGATTAGAGACAACCAACATGGCTTCATCCAGGGCAAATCATGTCTGACTAATCTAGTGGTCTTCTATGATGGAGTGACTGTGTTAGTGGACAAGAGAAGAGCTATGGATGTAAGCTACCTGGACTTCTGTAAAGCCTGTGATAAGGTCCTGCAGAACATTCTTGCTGCTATGGGTTTGATGGATGGACTAGTTGATGCATAAGGAATTGGCAGGATGGCTGCATCCAAAGATTTGCAGTCATCAGCTCAATGTCCAAATGGAAATCTGTAATGAGTATCCCTCAGGCATCCATATAGGGACTGGTAGTGTTCAATATCCTTATTAATGACATAGACAGTGGAATTGAGTGCACCCTCAGCAAGTTTGTGGATGACATCAAGCTGAGTGTTGCAGCTGATACACTAGAGGGAAGGGATGCCATTCAGAAGGACCTTGAAAGGCTTGAGAATTGGGCCAGTGTGAACCTCATGAAGTTCAAAAAGGCCAAGTGCAAGGTCTTGCACCTGGGTCAGGACAATCCTTAGTGTCAGTACAGACTGAGTGATGAATGAACTGAAAGGAGCCCTGTGGAGAAGGGCTTGGGGATATTGGTAGACAAAAATTGGACATGAGCTGGCAATGTGCACTTGCAGCCCAAAAAGCCAATCGTATCCTGGGCTGCGTAACAAGAAGCACGTCCATTAGGTTGAAAGAGGTAATTCTGTCCCTCTGCTCTCATGAGATCCCACTTGGAGTACTGCATGAAGCTCTGTGGTTCCCAGTACAAGAAAGATATGGATCTGTTAGAGTGCATCCAGAGGAGGGCCACAAAAATGAGCAGAATAATAGAACACCTCTCCTATGAAGAAAGGCTGAGACAGTTGGGGTTATTTAGTCTGGAGAAGAGAAAGCTCTGGGGAGACTTTATTGTCATTTATCAATATATAAAAGGGGCTTACAGGAAAGATAGAGCAAGACTTTTTACCAGGGCCTTTAGTGATAGGGCAAGAAGTAATGGTTTTTAACCAAAAGCGGGTAGATTTAGATTGGAAATAAGGAAGAAATTTTTTATTATTAGGTTGGTGAGACATTGAAACAGGTTGCCCAGAGAAGTTGTGGCTGCTAGAGCCCTGGAAGTGTTCAAGGTCAGGGCAGTCAGATTTTTGAGCAACCCGATCTGATGAAAGATATCTCTGGTCATGGCAGGGGGAAATTGGATTAGATGACCTTAAAAGGCCCCTTCCAACCAAAACTATTCTACAATGCTATGATTCTAATATCCTCTTTGGATCTGTGGCTTTTTGTTGCAAACATTTACATCATTTCAGGAGTTAGTAGTAATTTCTACATAGCCCAATCAGTGAAGCAGGACTCAACATCTCTGTCTATCACTTCTAAAGGGCAAGAATTCTTTAATTTACAGTGAACATATTTTCAGAAGGTGGTAACTCATTCATCAGAGATCTTACATGGTGGCGTAATGTCAAATTATGCAACAGAGCTATTCTCTGCTCCTTTACACATCTGCTCCTCTGACATTGTTTTTCTCCACACACTGGTTAATTTAGGGAAATTACTGGTGTTCTGCCACTATGTTGTATTTAAAACACAATTCTTACAATTAATGTTCAAGAAATTATATTCCATTGTCAAATACTACCATGATGGTTATGCCATACCTGGTAAAAATTAATTTTACAGGTCTGATTACCTGAAAATCTTACTATCTTATAGGAAGGTTAGTTCAAGGACATGGGAATTCTAGTCTAGGCTTAATCAATTTATTTTTTCCTGGTCAAGATGAACAATTTTCTGTATCTAAGGTCTGTTCTCTAAGGTAAAGTGTTCTTTCTCCTGTGGGTGATTCTTATGCTTGATTTGATCTGCTTTTCTGACATGTGCAATAAACTATGTTACAGCTTCCAAAGTGATACTGTTCACATTGGTGAGGATTTAAAATCTCTGACTTGTTCTTTTTTTTAAAAGTTTCATTCCATAAATGAAGTATTACTTTAAAAATATGTTTCTATAAGTCTTTATCACCCTCTCATTGATTTAGTAAAGACTTGGTTTAATAACATTTGTATTAAGCCAGAAATACTGCCTAGGAATAGCTCTACTGTTGCACTGACAGCGTCAATTAATTTTCCTTTTCCCTGTCCTAATTATACTATTACTAATACTAAAACTAATACTAACACTAATTTGCCTATTCTTGAGAAATACTTCTGCTAATTGTAGCCTATATTTCCTCTCTAGATAGCCTTTTGAAAGTAATAATTAATATATACATCATTGTGTTTTGAACTTCACCTTGACGATTTTTGTTCAAAAATATATCTGCATCATCTAGTATTTTCCTTTACTTGATCTGCAAATACTGGGAAGTACTTTGAGGAAACTTGGTTCTGTGCTTCTGAATAGAGGAAATAAATTGCAAAGGTCTTTAAAAACTGGTAATAAGTGATTCATGGTTAGGTTCAGATGCCATTTGTCTCCCATAAATGAAGAGAAATGTCAGCCTTATTGTGGCTTTTCTACTCAACTCACTCTGCCAGTAATTTTCCTTTGCAGCAAAGGAGGCTAACTAGAAGATGGACCCAGGTTCTTTTCAGCAGTGCCCAGTGACAGGACGAGATAACATGTACAAACCAAAACACAAGAGGTTCTGTCTGAACACCAGGAAACACTTTTTAACTGTGAGGGTGACCAAGCAATGGCACAGGTTGCCCAGGGAGGTTTGGGAATCTCCATCCTTGGAGGTATTCTAAAGCCATCTAGACAGGTTCCTGGGCAACTGGCTCTGGGTGGCCTTGCTTGAACAGGGGCATTGGACCAGATGACCTCCAGGGAAGCCATCCAACTGCAATAATTCTCTGCCATTCTGTTAATGTCTTATTGCATATATGCACTCCTACTGTTTCTCTGTGGATCAAAATCACTTCTCTGTAGATCTTAGCACTGTCTTTGCAAGTTGTTGTCAAGCTGGTTTGGGGAGAACTATTATAGGGAACAAAAGTTACCACCTCTCCTATTCCATAAAGTGAGTCTAATGCCAAAGAAATTTGAGTACTGAGTTATTTACCTTTTGCCAAGTTTTAGAATTTTTTTCTCCACAGCATCAAAATAAAGTTATATTTTTCCATTTTTATGGAGGTTGCTGAACACAGCCCAATAAACAGTCTAATGCTACAAATGTGCACAAAATATGTAGTTTATAATCTTTACTAACGTATCAAACATAGATTTTTTTTTTTTTTTGGCTTTCAACTACCTCTTATAAATTTTCTCCGTGTAAAACTTAGAAAAAGCTCTTTTTAATGAGATAATTGGCTTATTTGTGAGCTTTCAGCGTAAATAGAAAATCTATGTTTCCTTTCCTATTTTGGACCAACCAATATATGCATCCTGTTATTCCTCAACTTGATATAAAGTTATTAATTTTACATTTTCATCATAGTATAAACCATTCTTACCATATTGATGAGAATTACTCCATCCCTTAGAAAAATATTTTTGTTTCCTGCCTCAATTATTTTTATTCCTTTTTCCTCAAAAGACAGCTCAGGATTAGAAGACTGTGCATAGCACAATGAAGTGATAAATGGGGTTTTTTGTTTGTTTTGGGGGAGGTTGTTGGTTTTTGGATTTTTTTCCAAGTTACATTAACAAATATTTAACAAATACAGTTCTCGCCTGATTTTAGATCTCCCTATTTTAGGTAGATAATCATGATGATGAAATTAGGAGCTAACTTGCCCAAGGCTCTTTTTATTTCCATTGCAAAGAGACAGGTATTCTGAAAGGAAAGTCAGATCTCATGAATTTGCAAATGCCTTACAAAAATATTTCAATCACCTCAGCAACTACAGAGAATGCTTTGAGCATGTATATCTAACTTAAGTGTCTCAGTAGAATGTCTAACACTAGCTTACATGAATCTAGACATACTCTGTCTTTGGGCATAGATTCACAGTCTGTAGTCAGATCTGTTTTTAACTTATCTTCCAAACCCTGACCTTTGTATTATTTTATATTGTTCAATGGGAGTATTACTACATGTAGCATTGCTCTAGTTTGTGCACCAATATTGCTGAAAATTAAGCTGTGTCCCATTTGCTTTTAGGCCAACTGTTCATTCATCATCATCTGCAACTTTATCCCATTAAGAACTCCTCTGGACTGTGATGGCATTGTCACTGACTTTACCTGTGTGGTATTTTACATTTGTAAGATGTAATTTTTAGAAAGACATTCATTGTTTCCTCCAAGTTTGAAATACTATTGGCTTCTTTGTGACTCTGGACTTCTTTCTATAAATTTTAAACTATCATGATGATGGTGTCAGAGCAGTGTGCATCTTCAGTCTATTTCTGTCTAAACTAGGTTTACAGGAACTGTGAGTCTCTGGAAATGAGTGTCATGGTGGGTGCTGTGTTCAAGCTGGGAAAGCTGCGCCTGGGGTGAGAGTCTAACCTCAGTTTTCTCTTGGTTAGTGAGTGAGGCAGCCTAGGATCCTCTCCTTTTCTGTTTCCATTCTCACAGCTGCTTGCCTGCTTCCTTCAGTTCCTTGCCTTCTGACTGGGATCTGAAGGTTCATTGGTTGCCTTTCACTGTCATAAGCCAGAATTACAAATTATTTCTGATTTTAGCTAAGGAAAACGGGTGGGCCATGTGTGAAAAAAGGGTGTGCTCATGCACGGCTAACAAGTTGTGTGAAACTTGTGTTTTTACTAAGGGAAACAAAATGTCAGGAAAAATATACAGCTGTTCTGGTGGGAGCACCTGAAAACTTTTCCCATTGTCCAATGCATTTGAAATGCTTTTTTGAGATACTTAGGTAAACAGACCCAATCTAATATAATTTTTTATTGTTATGCACTACTGAAAATCACAAACCCTATTTTTGCAAAGTTCAGACTATTAAACAGAATATATTTGAGTTTACTAAGGACAGGGAGATTTTTCTTTGTGCACCATCAGTTAATGTACTTATCATCACAAATTTTGGCGTATAAAAAATCAAAACAATTTTGAAAACATGTTCTAATAACAATCTAATGAGCACTTTGAGTAAAGCAAAAGAGACAGCATTGTTTTAAATTCTGAAACAAATGCATTCCAGGAAGATGTAAGTGATAAGGTAAAACACTGACTTAGCAGAATGCCACTAGTGCACAGATAGAAGGTAAAAATAATACAAAACTTGTGTGACAATGTACCAAAGCCTGTCAACTGTCAACCAGAACTTTTTCTACTCTTCTTCTTTGAGAAGAAGAAACTTAAAAATACCCAGCAGGAGATTAAAGCTACTAAAGGACTCTAAAGAACTAAGTTTCTATAAGAAAAACCAAATAATTCATGAAACTTGAAACACAAAACAGTGACAACATAGTAGAAATATATAAGAGAGTTCAAAATAAGTTGTGGGACAAATTGCTTTGAGGTACAGAAATCTCACAGGGAATCAGAAGAACCATTTGTTCCAGTAAATTGACATAGTAAGCTCTAGTCCAGAAAAATCACAACCACTTAAAAATAGATCAAGGACACAGCTGAACTCAAGAAAGACTAAAGACTAAGGAGTCTAAAACCTCTCTGGAAAATAAAATAAATTTCACTGGATACTTTTTGTGTAATGGATATTGTTTCCTACATGGAAATAAACATTTTGTAAAGCTCTGCTAATTTTGCAAGATGTTTTATTTTTTAGGTTGTGGTTTACTTCTTTTTTTTTGTTTATTTGTTTTTAAAGTCAAGTAGGACTAGTTGAGGAATACTAACTGTAAGAATCATGAGCCAAGACTGCCAAGTCATGGTTTATTAGGCAGACTGCAACTTACCACCCTTCATTTTATGTGACACAGTTCAAACTTATCTTACCATAGCATAGCAATGGTTTGTAACTGTGACATACGGATGCACTCGGTGCACCTCTGTTCCCAGACATACTCTATTGGTTTGGTTGCTTTTATAGCTAGTCTGAAACAATGAAGCAACTGGGCTAGAGATAGAAGATCCACACCTCAGGGATTCTGTTAAACAAGTATTGTATTCAGACTCACATAACCAAGAACTGAGAGACTTCTTACACTCTTATTTAAGTTAATTATAATATTTCTATGGCTTTTAAGGACAGAAAAATCAGGTCAATGAAAGATGCTGCTTGTGCTTCATGAAAAGACACATGCAAAGTTTTATGTAAATTACAATGCATGGTTGGCAAAGGCAGAGTCATTACAACTGAGGAGAGTTAAGATACCTGGTCAAATACATATTAAAGCATCAAGATCATGTGGTTGCTTGCATGTGGATGGAAATGTTTATCATGAGTTTATTGTGCCCTCAATAGATCAGTCAGAGCCATATACAGAACCATGAATAAAAACTGCCAAACATCATATGTTTGGATAGAGAACAGAAGGACTTGAGGGTACTGGTAAGCAAGAAGCTCAACATGAACGAACATTGTGCACTTGCAGCCCAGAAGGCCAACCATATCCTGGGCTGCATCAAAAGAAAAGTGGACAGTAGGTTGAGGGAGGCAATTCTCACCCTCTACTCTGCTTTTATGAGACGCCCCATGGAGTACTGCATCCAGTTCTGGGGCCCCAACATAAGAACATGGACCTACTGGAGTGAGTCCAGAGGAGGGCCACAGGGATGATCAGAGGGCTGGAACACCTCTCCTATGAGGACAGGCTGAGAGAGTTGGGGCCATTCAGCCTGGAAAAGACAAGGCTCTGGGGAGATCTTATAGCAGCCTTCCAATACCTGAAGGGGGCCCTAAAGAAAGCTGGGGAGGGACTTTTTATAAGGGTCGGTAGTAATAGAACAAGGGTTAATGGCTTTGAAATGGAAGAGGGTAGGTTTAGATTAGATATTAGGAAGAAATTTTTCACTGTGAGGGTGGTCAGACACTGGAACAGGTTGCCCAGAGAAGTTGTGGATGCCCCCTCCCTGGAAGTGTTCAAGGCCAGATTGGATGTGGCTTGGAGCAGCCTAGTCTGGTGGAAGGTGTCCCTGATCATGGCAAGGGGGTTGGAACTAGATGATCTTTAAGGTCCATTCCAACCTATACCTTTCTATGATTCTATAATTAAAAAGACCCTCAAATTACCATCAGCCTTAGCATATTTTTTTATATATCAGCATATTAATATATTTTTAAAGTATCTGCTTTGGTTAAACAGGAACAGGATGCCATAAGTTTGCAAAAAAATTTTAAACTTTTAAAAATTTGCATTTAATGAATGAATATAACCTCCTAAGATCTCATTTTACATAAACAGGAATGTAAAACAAGGACACTCCTTCCATAATAATGTTTTTTTCTGTCTTGTGTAAGAGAGGTGCCCTAAAATCTGTCAGATTATGCTCATTACTATCATAAACATGCAGAGCAATTATTATCTCTGTTGTTTTATTTATATTTAAAAAAAAAACAGGTACTTTGTTTATGTGTATTTGGAGAGCAGATGGTTTCTTTGGTATTTAAAATGACAGAGTATTGATGCTGCCAGTAGAAACTAGGAAAAGAAAAATGAGAAAATGAGCTTTTGTACTTGATTGAAAAGTTACTCTCAGATTTTTTGTTTGTTTGTTTGTTTTTGTTGTTTTTAAAGAGAAAAAACAAGGCAGCATTTCCCAAAATCTGCTGTAAGCAACAAATAAACAAATGTTTATTCACCGTAAATATCTCTTTGTTATATTATCTAAGTCTCTATAGCTTAGTCAGAAAAAGGAATAAGGCATCTCAACTCAGCTTGCAGAAAGCTGAACTGGATCAGGTTATGGAGTGTAACCTTGTCGAGTTTGCAGGTGACATCAAAATGGGAGGACCACTTGACAATCTCTGCCATTCGGAAGGGTGTAGGAGGCTGGGTGAATCGGCCAACAGGAATCTCCTGAAATTCAGCAAGAATAAATATCAAATCTTGCACCTGGGAAGTAAGGACCCCCAACAATGGTACAGGCTGGGGCCTCACTGTTTATGGAGCAGATCTGCTGAGAAGGACCTTGGGAGCTGTTGGTAGATGGCAAGCTGGGCATGAGCCAGTATGCCTTGCCAGCAAAGACCAAGAGCAACCAGGGTTGTACTAAGAGGAACTCATCTAGGAGGTCCAGAGGAGTGATTATTCCCCCTCTTCACTGTACTTGTCAGATCAGGCCTGGAGTCCTGTAATCAGCTTTGGGTGCACTAATACAAGTAAGTTGTTAATCAGCTGTTTTATAGACATGGAATAACATAGCTAATTGAAGGATAAAAATAATTCTCACAGTTACAGTAACATTTTTTGTGCCTGTAGCTGAGGGAATAGTGAACATCCTTGGCATAAAAGTGAAACTTCTATAGTCAGATTTGATGCTGATCATGTACCATTGCCACCAGCATTCATTTTGATAGACTAAATAACTAAACTGAGAATGAGTTCTTAATTCTTAATTTTTATATTTCCAAGGTACCTAAGTGCTTTCTTCAGGACTATGGACTACTGCCACCATCCCTTTCCCCATTTTGTACTTTGGAAAACATCTTGGTCAAAAGGTACCTCATTTCTTTCTAGCAAAAATTCAGCAAAGGCTATTTTTCTTTAAAAATGTAAATTGTCTTTGAACATTTCTGATACTATAGCCTACAATATGTAACTTTTCCCTATGGTGAATTTCAGTTTCCTATTCTTCTAACATTAGTTCAGACCTGTAGCCCTGAACTTGTCAGTGAACAGGGAAGACAGTAAAATGTTCTCATATTAAAGTATGATTTACTGAGGACTGGTTTGGTGAGGCTGTAGTCAATGTTTTCTATTGAAGTATTTTTCCTTATGGAATATATTTCCAGAAACAACAGTACGAAAAAGAACTAAAGTGGTTATTTCTATATTTTATGAAGAGAAAAGCCTATTGTAGTCACAAAGATAGTTGCTTAGGTAAGACTGTATACAAGCAAGAAGGGAAACAATGGGACAAAGAGGACTCAACATCCAGAAACCCAGAGCTTCTTTGTTCTAGTGGTGTTCTGTGTCCTTGATTTTTCTTATTTAAAAATTGCGCATTTATTGTTTCAGTGGTAGAATTGACTGTACAAAACCCTTAGTACTAATGCATCATTGACACATTTCACTTTTTATTTATTTTAATTGCAAGGCTTAAAAGTGAGGTATATCAAGTAAACTGTAAGAGATTTGCAAATCTCTTTAATTTATGCATACTGTTAGTCTGGTGACTGGGATGTTGTACTGTCTGAACAAATTCATTAAGTTTAATTGGAAGCTGACAGAAAAAAAGTATTTAGGATGAATCACTCTTCAGAAAGTATTTGAGATTTATTAAAAGTAAGTAAGGATATGAAAAGTTTCTTGACTATAGGAGAAAAAAAACCTTTCAAAAGAACAGTATCAAAGCTGAAGAGTGTAATTGTTAAAGAGAAACAGACTGAGATGCCTGCTGTTTCTACATCAGTATCAGCAGATAGTAAGCCTTGAGGTAAGATAGAGATATATGGACTGCTTTATAGTTTTAAAACCCGGAGCTCTAAGTATGCTGTTCCTACTGTTCAAATAACTTTAAAAGGATTGTTTCATCTGGTCACAGACTTACCAAATAACAAAAACTCCAGAGCCAATCAGTTTTACTTGATCAGCATAATGAATACATAGAGAACTGTGCCTTTAGGCTTGGCTTGGGGTTCCAGAGTTGTGCAGTTGGTATTGGGACTTTAAAGGTATGAGGCCTGAGATATGTAAATGAGAAAATTGCAACTGTGACAAAGCTCAAACATATTTTCAGAAGGTTACAAATTGAGTCTTTTAAAAGTCATTTCACTGTATCCATTTCAAAGAATGAAAAAGGTCATTCTGGTTAATATTTAGACTTTACAATAGATTAGTCCTCTAGCAATTAAAAAAAATTAGAATGAAATAATAATTCAAAATTATTTGGAGTATTAAAAGCTCCTAATTGAATAATTCTTTTCCCAAAGTTTTAGGAGGTCATATTTTATAATCTCTTAATTGATTTACTTAATTTAGCAGCCACAGTTTCTCCCAGTAGTTATTTTTAAAACACACAATAAGAAATATTAATGACAAAATTGTTATTAGGCTGTATCCCTGCAGTGAAACTTTCTATTAAGTGACATTAATTGCTTAATAATGACTATATAAATTGCAATAGGAATTTCAAAAAAACATCAGTATTCCTGTTTCTTATAATTCAGAGATCAATAAATATGATCAATTTACAACTTCTATGTTTCTTACTAATGCCTCAAACATGCCTGTGTGTTTGTTTGTGTCGAGTTGATGCATTCAGTAACATAATTTTAATTTAAAACCATAATATAGCAGGTCTGAGTAACCCTGATAGCCCTAAGTCTGTCAGGATTTAGATTAGACGTGAGGAAGAAATTCTTCACTGTGAGGGTGGTCAGAAACTGGCACAGGTTGCCCAGAGAAGTTGTGGATGCCCCCTCCATGGAAGTGTTCAAGGCCAGGTTGGTTGAGGCTTTGAGCAACCTGGTCTGGTGGAAGGTGTCCCTGATCATGGCAAGGAGGTTGGAACTATGTGATCTTTGTGATCCCTTCCAACCCATACCTTTCTATGATTCTATGATTTCCATGTTAAATACCTCTTTTATAGAGGTTCGTAACAAGCTGTAAAACTGTGCTCCAGCTTGAAACCTGACATGTGTTAGGGAGGAATATTTTTCAGAGAATTTCAGTCAACCTGGTTTATCTATTTAACATAATGAAGTGTATGTCAACATTTTTAACTTTTAATTACTATGAAGAGTGTGGAACACTAAATGCAGTCTGGCAGAGCTAATTTTTTGACACTATATCTTTACAGTTTGTTAATGACTGAATATGCTTTTGAATACCTAGTTCCATATATTGGATATAGTTTAAAAGAGAGTGGTTTGGTATATTGTGTTCATTAAAAATCCCTTAAAAACGTAAAGCTTTTAAAGGATAAAAAGTCACAACTAAATAGAAAGCACCACTTGGGAACACAGAATTGGGAAGGACTGTCTGGTTTAACAATTGTACTTTCAGACGTTGTGAGAAAACCAGGAAATAAATATTTAGACCAAAAAACTCTACAGAAGATAGATCTCTTTGTCTGTGAGACCACCTTAATCTCTTTCTTCTTCTACTTATGCAACAATAACAAACCTTTGGTTCAAAAGACCACTGCTAGAGTGAGTAAGATAAAAGGTATAACCAAAATCTTATGTCTTTGCATGGATGCTGTTGCATAGAACCTTCCAATGACCCTAGAGTGGTTCAAGCCTTGGATCTGAATGTGTTCCAAGCAGTGGAGAAGTGGTCTTTAGATAAGCCTCATAATTCAAAATAGTAGAAAATATTTACTGACTCCCTCTGTGGTATCTGACAAAATAGTTGTGTACATGAGATGCACTATATGTGTTTAGGATGGGAGATGGGGTTTTCTTTTGTTTTCTTTCCAGAGAGGTTGAACAAAATTGTAATTTTAAGGTAGTTGATCAAACAAGTCTGTGGATATTATCACAAAATATATATGGAATTATGTGTGTATGCACGTGAGTGTATGCATTTGGTAAGGCAAGGCAAGCTCAGCTCTTTTGGAAAATCTATTTTAAAATATTAATCAAAATCCAATATAGGTCAAAATTATTCACCTGCACCTTCATTTAGGTAATGTTAATTGCAAGTATGTTTAACTTAAATTTCCTTTGACACATAGAAATCGAACATTTGGACCTGTTTCCAGAGTGGTTCACAATGATTCATTAAACTGCATATTCAGATTCCTTTTACAGAATTCCATGGAATCAATAAAAGATTTTTTAAAAACCCCTTCTTTTTAATTATATCATAATACCTAGAGCATAGCCTATTCCTAGTATTTTTTAATTTTTTTTTCCTGTACTTTTACCTCTAGATCTTCTTTTAGAAAATTGAAAGTTATAATTAATGAAAAGGATTATTTCTTGACATTTCTTTTTATTCTTTGTTATCTTTTTCCTCCTCTGTCTTTTTTTTTTTTGTCTTTTTCTTCTCCCATTCAAAACATAGAGCAATATAAAAATGGGTACTTCCTGTTAATTTGCACATTGTGGCACAGCATAACATTTGCATCATCTCAACACTTGACACTGCCATGTCTAATATCTGGGTAACTGTCACTTGATAGAGAATCCATAATGATGAGTAAAATGTCTGTGTTTTCAAGTTCGGTGGAAGAGTGCAGAAATTTTGAAGTCACATTCCTTTCTTACACTTGGACATCAGCTTTGATTTAAGAGCCTATTCAAGTTAAAATTTGAATCCTGAATTTAATTTCTTAATTTGGGTGAAGCATAGGTCTCACTCTTTTTCTTTAGAGGACAAATAGAACTTAAAACCATACTCTAAAGCAGTAGTAATTTAAGGTACAAACTCTGATTTTATGCCATCGATGTAATAGGAAACATTTGAAATCACCTTAGAAATTTCAACTCCTATTCAGATAAGTGAAAATGTGCCCCTTAGAGTCACTAAACCAGAGAGAAAGCAAAGAAGTGTGATTCTGTAATTCAATGATAAGCCTATATGCAAGCTTTTTTATTGCAATCCCAGTTAATAAATTTAGGTCTCCTCCTTCTTGTTCTTTTGTGGGGTTTTTTGGAGGGTTTTTTTGGTTTTGCTTTTTCTTCCCCCAGATTGTCTTTATCTCTGAGTATCTGTTTGCTGTACATCTGTGATGGTTTGGGTGGATTCACCATTTTGGCTTGTACCTTGCAGCCAAACACAGCCTGCTCTCTCACCCTCCCCCTCCCCTTGCCCAGGGAGCAGAGGAAAGAATTGGAAAGAAAAGGGCAAGGAAACTCATGGGTTGAGATAAAAACTATTTACTAATTAAAATAAAATTATAATGATAACAACAGTAATAACAGAATATACAAATGAGTGATACACAGTGCAACTGCTCACCACTCACTGACCAATGCCCAGCCTGTCCCAGCCAGAGATCCCAGAGCAGAGAGTCCCGAAACTGAAACCCCTGAATAGTGAGCCCGAGCGATCCCCAAGAGAATACACCGGTCTTCTAGTCAGCCCCAGTTAATATACTGAACGTGAAGTAATATGACATGGAATATCTCACTGGCACATCCAAATACCAGTCTTGGGTTTTGCTATTCACTACACTTCTCCCTCCCCGTCTTGATGCAGCTGGTAACAGCCAAACATGGTGGGCTTGAGCTCCAGCAGCAATTGATAACGTAAGTACTTTTATCAACATTTTTCTCATATTTTAAGTTCTACACTGAAACTAAACCACAGCTATTCTAACTACTAAAAGGAAAATTTACTCTATTCTAGCAAAAAACAGTGCACAACTGTGCTGATTATTCCTTTAAAGCACTTTGGAAATTTATGTTTTCTTCCCCAGCTTGACAAACATGCCGTGCTTGTGTTCTGCTTTGAGTGTAGTGCAGGTCTCCTCTGCAGCTATCTGTTAGCATTCCTATTCTCTCCTCTGACCAATATAAAAGCTAGCCTTCAAAATTATCTTATGTACCATTAGTATTTTGTTCACATTCTCATATACCTTTCAATTTTATGAACAATTATTTTTACTTATCCTCAAATACATCAAGTCCAAACTCCTTTTTTCCTTTCTTTGTCTTGTGCTGTCTCTCACATTTCCAAACCTTCCTGCTCTTGAAGTCCCTTATATAGCTGTCATCCTCCTGTCTCAGCCATGGAGCTGCTTCTATATAATTTGGAACAAACTTCTAGCTATGTTATGTGGTCCAATCTTCATTTTTTTCAGTTTTATCCTAGTACTACTGCATGTTTCATAATCGCTTGTGTCTTCTCACCTAGATGTTAGACTTTGTGATTTTGCTTAGTTGCCGTTGTCTCACTCTTGCTCACTGTGTCTGACTGAGTTCAAATATGTATAATTCTTCTTATCAGGATTCATTAGCTGCTAGTATACTGTAAACCCCAGATATCTTAGGATGAAAATATGTTTTATTTTTTTGATAATCATTAAGGTCTTGTCCCCCGCTTCAAAAGTCTTATACACCCTCTATATAGCGCTACGTCCAAAATATCCACCCTGTCCTCACGTGCATAAACTATTAAGGGCCTTGTTGCCCCTCTAACTATTAAAACTCATTCAGTATCAGAAAGGTATCTCCTGGTTTTCGCCAATCTTGCAGCAATTAAAGGGACTTAGTTGTCATCTAGCCCAGTTCTTTATTCTAAAGTAAAACTATCAGCTGATCTACAGTGTTAGTGATTGTCTTTCTGACCAACATAGTTACCTTTTATCTCCATTATATATCACTCCGTTGCATGATGCTTGTGATTTGTTTTTAAGATCACTGAGACTGTGGGTTTCTTCTTTAGTTTTGTGTATATGCCACACCTTAGCACAGGTACCTTCTCCATGATATATCTAGTCTATTACAGGAGGTTCTAAGATGATGCAAACGAGAAGACCACTGGTCACTTAACAAAAGTTAAACTTTTTCTGAGAAGCAGTTTATCTCACACAGCTCTTTTTTTTGTTTTTAAATATTTATTCTTCCTTACAGTTTTTATTCAGATTAACTCAGTATATTTGCATGGCAAACATCTCACAGACAAAATTACACCTCAGCTCTCCATGGGTTCACTCAATGTTTCAGCTATACTTTCATACACTTCCATTTGAAAAACAACTAAAAAAGATTTTTGTTAGATTTTTTTTTAGATTTAGTTAGTTTTTCCCTAAATATTTGAATACAAATTGTATTTACATTGCATTTTTCTTAATTAATCTTTATCAAGAGAAGGAAAACATGTACAAAGACATAATTTTTCTGAACATTCACGACTGTAAAAATGTATTTCTTTTACAGCACCTAATTAGACAAAAGACAACTATTTATTTAAAATTTATTTTCCTTAACAATGACCTGTGTAGGTCTTCTTTCTCTCTTACCTTCCCTTGAAGTACTTTGACTTTCCTCTGACTTTCAGAAGCGAATAATCGCATTTTAAATCATTTATGTTGGTAGAAAGATTTTAGGCAGGGGCGCTTTTATGAAGATTTTATCCATTTGAGTTTTCTAGAGTTGCACCTATGGGGATCTTTGAAAGCATGAAGAAACAGTTTAAGTTTCAAACCTATTTCTCCAGTTTCGTTGCTCTTTAACTCTCACCATTTAAGCTTTAAATGTCAAAAGTGATGTGAGCTAAAGGAGACAGCAAGTACATAGGGAAAAAAAAGTGAAATATAGAGGCAGATAGATAAGTTAATCCCAAGAAATTCTGTAACAAACTGTTATGTTGAATTTAACTCAATAGAGTAGTGCTATAGAATACAGTCAAAAGGATATACAACTTCTATTATTTGTATTTTTACCAGAATAATCACAAAAAGTGAGAACAGCCTCAAAATCACATTCTTATGGCATGATTACTATAAATTTAATTTTAAAATATTCTGATTGTATATAAATTTAACAGATATTCTTCCTTTACCTTTTAGATAACTTAAAGTTTTTATTTCTGATGTAGGTTAACCCCAGTGAGCAGCTAAGCACCACACAGCTCTTGCTCCCTGCCTTCCTCCCAGTGGGATGGGGGAAGAGGTAAGAAAGAATAAAAGCAAGAAAACTTTGGAGTCTAGTTAAAGAAACTATTTAAGAAGTGAAGGGTAAGTGGAAGAAGAAAGAAGAAAACAAAGCAAAACAAGTGATTACAAGTAATCACTCACCACCTCCCATAGTTAAGATTGATGACCAGCCATTTCCCAAGCAAAGGGTGGTTACCTTTCCTAGAACCCCCTGTTTTGCTTTTTCTCACTGAGTTTGAGGTTATATGGTATGGAATATCACTTTGATTAGTTTAAGTCATCTACCCAGTTGTGTACCCTCCCAACCTATTGTGTGCCTTCCTCCAATCCATTCTGTGGGGGCAGAGTGAGAAACAGAAAAGACCTTGATGCTGTGCAAACACAGTTGAGCAAAAGCTAAAATATGTGCTATCAGTACTTTTTTTGTCAAAAATCTAAAACACAGCACCATATGAACTGCCATGAAGAAAATTGACTCTATCCTAGCCAAGCCTAGTACAGTTTCCTATACTAAAAGATAAGATTTAAGAACAATATTTGCATTTTGCAGGAAGTTAATCTGTTTTCCTATAGCTTGTGCTTCAGAAATGAAATAGCTCTATTTATTTTTGTGAAACATTATTAAAAAAATAATCAGAAGTATTAATGAAGAGTTACTAATCTCTTACAAGGTTTTGATAAACATTTTCAATAGCGTATTTATTTTAAAAGAAACAATGAATTCTGAATACGTTCCATTGTCAAAAAAAGATATTTTGGTACTATGAAAATATTTACCTTGTTAATGGTGCATTCATTAGAAAATAATGTTTTTCTGAGCATTTTAGTTTTCATGAATATGACATTCTTCATTAACAGAATTTTGTGTTTTAAAAAATCTCACTCTTTTCCATTTTGATTTTGATAAGATGTGTAAGCACTAAGTTAATTTAGTGTTTGAGGCTAAAAGGAGCACTAAAGATTGTATTAGTAAGGGTGAGATTTGCAAATTAAACATGTTTACTGCAGTGTGAACTTGGAACAATTTCAGTACCTTTTCAATTTACTAATTTAAATGGTATTATGTAAATAATTGTTGTCATTAATCAAGCAAGTATTATTGTATTCTATGTTTTTAATCAAATTAAATTAAATCAGGAGTCTATAAAATAATAGAGTTGACATAAAGCAAATTACCCTAAAGCAAAGATTATTTCTGAATGATTTTATTATTTCTAAAGAACTCTAAAATTAATGTCACAAGTCAATAATTTAAGCAATACTCACCTCTTCCACAGAGTTTATTGGGCTGAGGAAAAAACACTGAAGTCAATGGAAGGTTTTCTTTAATGCCTTTTTATGTGAACTTTGAATTTCCAATATATGCATATAGGCTCTACAGAGGGACCTGGACAGATTAGATCAATGACCTGCAACCAATTGTATGAGGTTCAACAAGGCCAAGGGCCAGGTCCTGCACTTGGGTCACAATAACCCCATGCAATATCACAGGCTTGGGGAAGAGTGTCTGGAAAGGTGCCTGGTGGAAAAGGACCTGGGGTGTTAGTTGACAGCCGGCTGAATATGAGGCAGCAGTTTGCACAGGTGGCCAAAAAGGCCAAAGGCATCCTGGCTTGTATCAGAAACAGTGTGGCCAGCAGGACCACAGAAGTCATCCTTCTCCTGTACTCAGCATTGGTGAGGCCACACCTTGAATACTGTGCCCATTTTTGGGCCCCTCACTACAAGAAGGACATTGAAGCACTGGAGTGTGTCCAGAGAAGAGCAAGGTGTAGCGAGGTGGGTGTTTGTCTCTTCTCCCAAGTAAGAAGTGATAGGACAAGAGAAAATGGTTTCAAGTTGTGCCAGGGAGGTTCAGATTGGATATCAGGAAAAATTTCTTCACTGAAATAGTTCTCAGGTACTGGAATGAGCTGCTCAGGGAAGTGGTTGAGTCACCATCCCTGGAGATACTAAAAAGACAAGTAGATGAAGTGCTCAGAGGTAGAGTTTAGTAGTGGACAGGTATGGTTGGAGTCGATGATCTCAAAGATCTTTTCCAACCAAATGATTCTATGATTCTATGTATCATGAACTTAAATATATTTACAAGTGTTCTATTGTGAGTTATTCCAACTACTCTTTTGTGTTCGAGAAGTTCTAACCTAATAAATTAAATTGGATGTTGGATCACGTTTTGTAATCTGAGTTTGAAAATGTTGCACATTTATTTTTACAGTCTTTACATTAAGGCTTTGTTCTGCCCAATATTATGCCAGCTAACAGGGGTCGACAGAAAGAACACCAGCACCATTCAAAAGAGCAAGAGTATTTTACAGATTATCTTAAAATAATACAGGAAAGAAATAATACAGGAAAGAAATAATGCAGTGAGCAATCAGTATAATCCAAGTATATTGTTAAGCAACAACACAAAGTTAGGCAATGCATCTAATCATTACTACATAAAGTTAGCAATAGTGATTAAGACAGATACATCACCAATTACTCTATTTATCATCATCCAGACCTGTAGTCGCTAAGGTGTCTCAGAGCAACTTGGGTTTGGAGAACCTCTCCCCAGCAATTGGGAAGTCCTGCGTAGTGCATCCACCCACAGTTGAGGCCACCAAAGAATCGCTGCACAGCGGTCCAGTTTTATAGGGCTTACTTATCAAACTCTGCATCAGGATAACTTGCATTTTCCTTTGTGCAGAAAAGTCTGGCACATCATCCTTTGGATTGGAATCCACCCAAAGTCTGTCCAGTCCTTGGGGAGGAATCCAAGGGAGTATCTCTGTCCTTGTGGTTTTAGCCACATCTCAGCTGAGATCTGTCCGGTCTCACCATCTGTTTCAGCCCTAACCAAGGTCGTTTGCTGATATTATTACTTTGGCTGCTAAAACGTTGCTGGTTGCTGATGCACTACAAATGTTATAACAAAGATAGTATTTACAGGGTTTGTCTAGGGGTCAGCCATTAATTTAGGCCTGTTTCCCAGGCCTTGGCATATCAGACTTGCCAATATTTTAAATCATATGAATGAGGAGAAAGAGTTTTTAAGATGCTTTGCTCACTTTTCTCACATGCTGTATTTCCCTCAGAAGCCTATTTGTCTGCATATAGAAATACAGATGGTTAAATATAATTTCTGATATTATCTACTATGAAGGCATTGAGCAAAAAAAATCTTTCACATATTTCTTTCCTTTATCTTAGTAATTATTTACGTTTATAAAGAAAATTTATCTGAACTTCAAAGAGACTTTGCTAAAACAGATTTTGCTCCAACTGTGCTCATGATTGATTGATTGCAGAAAAAGCCCGGTATAAATTTATATTATTTGATTTACGAAAAAGTTACACCACAGGTGAAACTAAGAACTCCACATTTCATTTAAGGAGAAGTCTCTGAAAGAAAGATGGCATGCAAGGCACGCCTCAAGGCCTTTTGATCATACAGTCAGGAAAAAATATTAGTAAGGGAAGATTAGTTTGGTAGCATGACAGATCACAGAATTCAAGGATTTGGGAGGTTTTTTAGAATTCAGAATAAGGTCAGATCAAATCTACTACAAAATGCCCAGAAGTAATAAAAAGAGAATATTCATGTATCAATATCATTCCAGTTTTTGTTAATATGGATGACTCAAAGGGCAATGCAGACACTGAAGAAATGTATATAAGGTGGTTGTGAATACTAAAATTGAATATTAAAATAAGTTTTCTTATACTTCAGTTAAAGTATTTCGTCCCAAATCAGAGATGTCAGATTCTGGAACAGTCATACTATAGGGAAAAATGTCCTTAATTGTCTCAGTATGAAACTGGATAAATGCATAAACCAAATTCTATTACATGATCATTTTTGTTATCAAGACATTACCTTCAGTTGCCCTGATCCGTGCTCTTTCAGTCTGTGGTGGCTTAATTACAGAGGATTGCTCACCTCCCCCTACCCCCCACCCTCTGGTGGGATGGGGAAGAGAAAATGTAAATGAACAGGGCTCGCAGGTCTAGACAAGAGCGGTTTACTAGGATGGTAAGGGAAGAGGGAAACAGCAACAATACTAATGACAGAATATACAACACAACTGATACACAGAACCAAATGGTTTACCACCGACGTCTCAACCTGGTCCCAAACCACAAACCAACATACTCCCCTGCTTCCCGTGACTTCCCCTGTTTGAATACTGAGCATGAGGTCACATCATGTTGAATACCGATTTGGCCCGTTTGAGTCAGCTGCCCCGGCTGCTCCCCTCCCAGTTACCTGTGAACAATTAACTCTATCCTAACAAAACCCAGGACACAGTCTTAAATTTTGAAGGCAGTAAAAGTTCATACAAAGTTATATGACTTTCTATCAAGTCCTGGGTTTGGGTTGGATTTTTTGCGTGTCTAAAAGCACTGAGAAGCGGATAGGTACAAATCTGAATTAATGTCAGCTACGTATCATTAGAGCTGTCGACTTACAAGAAAATCTTCAGGTTTCCAAGTGGATTATTTTCCTCATCTTCTGAAGATCTAAGAATGATCACATCCTATGTATGATAATCTGAAATAACACTGTTTCTGAACTAGAATGACTTTTGGAAATTCTTTGACAGAGCTACTAATGGATTGCTTGTTTGGGATGTTGACGTTGCACTAGAATTTCTGTATGATAGTTCATTTCTTTGCATGATACTCTTGGAGATAAGAATAAGACAGATTCTTTGTTAAATTCTGAATTGTTGAAAGACATTATATTGGACAACAGATGGTGTGAAAATTATAGCTCTAACTCTCTGTCACTCTCCTTTGCCATTTGGACACTATCAGTATTCCAATTCAATTTAGTTAATTTTTATCAAGTTCTTGAAATGTTTGAAATCAATATCTTTCTTGATATTACCTTCAATAAGCTTTAATATGAACCGTGATTTCATTTATAATGCAGGGAAATAGTGATGAATTGCCAGGACTTTCCTAAGTACACATTAAGACCTCTTTCTTGATCCTTTGGAACTTTCATTATTCAAGTGTCAGAAAAGGTGTTGGATGATGGCATGCACAATTAATTTCAATTCATACTATTTTGCTAGGTCAGAGAATCTAGCAGTTGGAAGATATACCCATCATTTGCAAATGAAAAGAAATGAAGACAATTTCTCTTCTGTCCTCTGCTTTTTGAGCTAGTATAGTTTTATGACTCCATGAATGATATGTCTATACTGCAGCTAATTTAAGTAAGGCACAATTTACCTTTAGTAACTTTTGTTAGATTTATTTTTGGTGGGGTTTTTAGTAACGTTTTGCTTATTCTTCCTGATACTCTGTCTTTGAAAGTTTTTTCATCTATATCTGCCAAAAAGGAGCATAGATACATTAGAATCATGTAAGAAAATAAAGATAAGAGGGGAATGAAACATTGTCAACTTTGTGTCAAATACAACGCAGCTTTTTTCCTGACTACAAGGCAGCAGTCCTTGGGATCCTGGTAGACAAGTTGAACATGAACCAACAACATGCCCAGAAAGGTTGTGAAGTTTCAGTTCTTGGAGAAGAAGAACTTGAGTCTCTCTGACTTTTCTAAGTATGATTTTTATAGTATTTGTTTGTTTGTTTGTTTTGCTTTGAGACCATGAAACTTCCTAAGATTAGAAACAAAACCCAAAAAACAAATCAGTAAAACTTCATCTAATAAGTGTGAATGGCTTTTCGTCTCACTTGCGGGTTTTTTTTTTTTATTTTGTATGGAATGTGCCATCAAAGGAAACAATGAAAGCTAGGGGATTTCTGAATATTCAGCAAATGGACTTCAGGTGGTGATTTTATACTTTCGGGAGGTCAGAACTCATTATAGAAAACATCCATTTCTTCCTTAGCTCCACTGTAGCAATATTTACAGCTTGTTCCTCAGATCTTCAAGTTTGTATTGTAACAGTAATCAAATAAACGTTTTAATTATACACTTAATTGTCATTAATTCTAACATTAAAAAATCCTTTATTTTAAAACTTTAGATCTTAAACATCAAGTCTGATTCATATTCATTAAGTTTCACAAGACAATTAAGTATCGGTTTGATGTCCAATTCATCTTCAATAACTATCTTAATAAATATGTCATGTTAATTTCTAACAACCTTTATAGGTAGAAATGCCCTGTTGTATGTTGTTGTCTTCTGTGGATAATGGACTACACCTTTGCTAATATTTTGTTTTGTTTTTTATCTCATTTTCCTCTGCAATATTTTTCTTTGGAATTTTATATGATCCTTCAAGGGAGAGCTGGATATTTAAGTCACATAATGCCTCTGAAAGCTGTAAAAACCCAACAAGGCTTTCAAAGTATTATACAAATTTTAGTTATGTACTCTTTTAAATAAAACAAAACAAAACAAAACAAAACAAAAAACGAACGGAAGTAAAAATTGACTGGTCTTTAATTTGTTAATTTTCACCTCTTGTTGGAGACTACCACAATGACTTTGCAACACAAAGTAATAACAGCCAGTATGTCTTTTCCTTGCGTCTCGCATAAAACTATCTACATTGGGTAGAAGGATTGTGTTAAAACCTGACTGTATTAGAATAATCTTCTGCATTGAATTGTACTGGCTACCTATTTACACAGTGACAAACAGAAAATTGACATTAAGTACATCCATTATTTTGTTATTTCTTTTCACTTTCAGAGGCATCCACGTTGGATCTCTACACTCTCCATCTGATCATATTGAAAGGACATTTCTGAGAGCCACTCTGCCAAATGATACTGACCTTAATCTTATCCCAGGTTTCTTTAACTTTTATGTCTTTACCTTTTGTGACAGCCTTCTTCTGCTTCAAACACCTTTTCAAGATACAACTTTTCCTTAGCACGTGCAGAAATTCAACCCAATAACTCACAAGCAGACAACGTGTTGTGGTTATTGGAACTGAATAATGCTGGGTGAAAAAAAAAAATCTTTTTTTTTAATATGTCTTGTATATCAAAATGTTATCAAAATACTTAATTGCCATCATTTTAGTGTGATTCTTTTAAATTAAAATTTTCTATATTCATCTAAAGTTATCTTGTTCTGATAACAATTACAGGTTCAATGAATCAGCATGTTTGAATGTAAAAATGTTTGGTAAACAATCTACACTCATTTCTGACTCCAGTTTATCCCATTATGTCTGTTGTCATGTCTCCTTGTTCGTTATACTAACATGTATGTTCAGCTCTTTTAATGGCTTTCTCCTGTGTCAGAAATTATGAAAAAAAGGCTGCTTTTTATTGTCTAAGTGCAGCAGCTGCAATAATGGGCCTTGCAGTATTTGGATTATTTAGGTATTTCAGCAGTAAAAAAAAATAAAAATAAATGTAGGGAAATAACAAGGTATATGACATAAAATAACCCAAAAGAGATTTTAGAACCTAAGGCAAATTCAGGAAACAATAACAAGCATCATAATTGTTAAGTGTAATCTAGAACAAAGGCAATAAAATTTGTCCTTGCTAACAGGACAGGATGACTGCCAGCCTGCAAAATCATTTAATGATAAGACAGTTATCATCCATTTCAACTTGGTTTTCTCATAAGGACAGATAAACTGCAATTACCCACTCACTACTGCAGCTACATTCTGCAGACTCTTTTGTACATAGCACTTAATGTATAAAAAGATTCAGGTAGAACGTCTTTTTATACATTATGTATTTAAGAAGCTAGTCTGTAACAGGTGGATCAGATTTGAAGAATCTGTTTTTTGTAGATATTTGGAGATAATTTAGAATTAGGACATTGGAATGCACAATTTATGAACAGATCCTGCTATTAAATCCTCCCCTCTAGGTTTATTTAACAACATAGTCTCTTTCAAAACACACAGATACTGATGCTGAGCTACTGCATGTTTTATAAGTTTATTAATAAAGATTTAAGAACAAGACAAGAAGATATTGTTCCAGTTTAAATAATATCTTACAAATTAGTCATCACCAGCTGCAAGAAATTATTTGGGAGAATAATAGTTTGCACAGTAAAGGAAAGTTAACATGCTTAATTCATTGTGCTAAGAACCAGATTAGATGCCATTATTATTACTAACGTGCTGGAAGGAAAATGGTTGATAGTGGGTGATTTAGATAAATGTGGGAATTGTTCCAAAAAGAAAAGGAATCATCAGAGTTGTTGATCCAGTGGTAATGTGAACGGCACTTTATTTGGCCAAATGAGGGATTCCTGTTGCTGTATCTCTAAAACTTCTTATGGGCATGGCAAAATTTATACACACCATCTGTTTTTCTGAAATTTGGCCATTGTTCTCTGCCTCTGATACAGTTTTAAATAGATATTATGTCAATAGGAATAAAAGTTAGTCCTATGGGTTCATCATCATAATGTGCAATAGCATCAAGGTCATTGTTTTACTTACCTTTGGAGTATTCTGGGCTGATAATTGTAATAGACAACATATGGTACACATTATCCTTAATCAAAAGTAAAATTATTGATGGTAAAAATGACAAGAAAAAAAATGTTTTTTTCTGGGGAGAAAAGCAATGGCTCAAACTTACATTGTTTTACTATATGGACATTTCTTTAACATATATTGAATAATATATGTGTTTTGTCATCCCACCTAAGGGGTAGGTGTCAATCTCATCACACATACTTTATGCTCTTGCTCAGCTTTAGACTCCTGCCATGTGCCTAATGTTAGATAATTACCTCTAAAAATAAACTTCTAATTCATAGGATATGTGTTCTTTTCTTTCCACAGATGCCTTAATTTCCTTTGTAGTTTCCTTGGACATTTTTCTCAAGTTTATCTTCTGGTTTATTCTTCTTTGCCTTATTGCTAAGGTTAATAATGCTCTCAACTCCTTCAGCTGTTTCATCTTGTTAAAAAGAAAGGATAACACCTGAGACAGCACTTGTGTATTTTTCACATGAGTATGAGAATATTTTTATTCTACCTTAAGAAACCTCTTGCTGACATTGAATGGTATGGAAAAAATAATCCAGCAGTACAAAAGAATACTGCTGTTTTAACATCAGCCACATAACTTAGAACTGGTTTTGGAAACATCAGATCTTTTATTTTTGCCTTTTCTTTTTTTCATCTAGAGAAGACCACATATTAGGATGATGAATTAAAAATATCAAGTATGTACTGGCAGCTCAGGGTAGAATTAAATATTTTTAGAAACTGAAGATTAATTAGAAGGTTTCATTAAAAAAGTGAACAGTGTTTAGAAAAGCTAGTTGGCATTTATTTCATTATTAAATATAATGGTATGTTCCCCATCTGTTTCTTCTTGTGGCTAATGGGTTTTGTCACTGCAGATATGTCCTATTGATACATTCTGTCAGCAAAAGAAAGGTAAATCAGGAACACATGAAGAATGTACGTCTCGAAGGGAGGTAAATAAAGTTATAGCCCAAGTGCTTTTTTTTCTTAAAATCTGCATATGCATAACTATATCTCACAGCAGAGGATTAATGCCTTATAACTAAGACCTACAGGAATCATGTTATGTTTTATTTACATATTTTTTATCATTTGCTTAACTATTATACATGTATTTTAAACTGTTACCTAGAGTGTGTATTACATTATTTCAGTGTTTCTGTCAAAACTTGATTAATGCCAAGTAAAGCATGGTTAATGCCTTATTTTGAAGCCATTTAGTACACAGAGAAGACTGCAAATCTATTTAAGTTATCATCATTTTTATTATTATTATTATGACAATATCTAACAACACTTTTTGTAGCACATAGTATCAGGGATGCGTATTATTTCAAAACTATGCAAACACAAAAGTCAGTTATAATTAAAATAGAATATTATGTAGAAAAACCTAAAATGTCTGATAAAATAATGGTAAGGGTATATTTTCATTCGAGAGAAATGAGTCGGAATTATTGTGTTAAAATAGCTTCTTCCCCCGTTAAATACCTCTGCTCTGTCTAACCCAACAAATGTAGGCTGTAACTGCAGGCCAAACACACAGTTACTGAGTTTCTAGTGTAGACAAAGCTTGAGAACTTGCATAGTGAACACTACACATTTCTATGGGATATTTGTTTATGGTAAGTATTATGTAAAAGCTGAGGAAAAGATTATGAGGCATTCTGAATTCCAAAACTGGAAAATCCCCTTAAATGCCTGATTTCACACATTTAAATAATATATATATATATACCTAAAAATTTGAAAGACCCTGGCATATTATGCAACTCCATCATGTAGAACTGTGGAATAGTAAATATTTTTGATAAAACAGTTTTTGAAGTAACTGTGTTTTCCTTTTTTTCTTCTTCTTTTTTTTTTTTTTTTTTTGGTATGTGTGTGTGAAATTATTTGTAAATTAAATACATCCTTTTTTTTAATCAACATGACCATAACCACATGAGTATTTTTAAGGAGACTGAATTAAAATGCCTCTATTTATTGAAATAGTTTATATTATGATTTTATTATCATAATCTACAGTATGCTAATACCAGCTTTAGTTCAATAGTAATGGTAGCAATTTAGTTATAGTAATTAAAGAAGTAACAAGTGTTAATCAAAGTAAAAGACAGAGGAATTCTTAAATTCCTTTAAAAAGGATTTTAAGGTATTCTTAAAACACAGCAGTACCCTTCAGAAATTAAATTACCCAAAGTAATAACTCAGCTTTTTACTATCTGTTGCACTCAGACTTTTTCTTCTTCATGGAGTCTGAGTTTAATTTAAATTCAGTTTGATTCCTCTCTTCTACTAAATTGTTCAAATTTCTCCAAAAAGATTATACTACTGCATCATATGCAAGAAAGTATCTGCTATTGGCGATGCAGGAAGAAGATAGAAATAAACCGAGGTACTGAAGAGCTAGAATCATAGAATATTATTTGCTTTGGGGGATTTGGACTGTCTAAAGGAGAATAAGCCAATATATTGTGGTATTTCATATTGTCATAATGACTTGTCCTTTTGAACACAGTATTTAATAACAACTTTTTTTTTTTTCGATTTTTGTCTTGTTTGCATACTAGAGTAAGTAGATCTTAATTTTATTTCTCATAAGAGCACAGATCTAGCAGGCCTCCTGAGTCCTCCTGACTGAGATTTTTGCTGTCATAGATGTCTGTGTCTTTCTATTCAGATCCCACTCAAATATCATCAGGCCTTTTGCATACACTGTTTCTGAGACATTAGGGTCTACTCCCATGAAAAGAAAATACCTTATCACCATGGATATGAATATTCTATCACTACAGATATGAATATTGACTAATATCATCCACTGTTATGGTGGTCTTTAGGTTTTTATAACTAAGAAAATACCATATAGGTTTATCCAAACTAAACGGATAATTATTACTTCTTACTGATAAATGACTTGCTCTATCTACTCAATCATACATCATTAAAGTAAAATTTTGACTAAATTTATCTTTTAGACATCCAAAGATCTTTTCCTTGGAGTATCTATCACTTATGATTTTATTTATCCCACTATTGAAATCAGTAGAAATTAGACTTTGAATGCCCTTATAAATCTTTCCATTAGGTGTGTTCCTTTTTTTTTTTAATATATTGTTCTCCAACCCTACAGTAAAATAACTTTATAACTTAAAAGGCCAGAAATACAGAAATAACCTATAAATTCTCCCTTTCTATTTCCTTGCTTATCACATCATTACATTTTGCTTGCATTTCCCTCTACTGAACTCAATAACTTATACTTTAGCTGAGACAAATCTTTTGGAAAGATCTGCACTGTTCATCTGACTTTATAATTTACTCCAGCAACCAATGATCCTGTATGTAAAAAAGATCCTAATATCCGTTGTGATTTTCCTAGCACTTTTTTTTCCCTCCCAGTGAGGTTATAATTTTTGCTAAGTTAATGCCCTTGAAGAACCAAACATATATTATCTTGTGTGGAATTTTTTTACCTTTTGCCCATTCATAGTCACAGCAATGACAGATAATCTTCAATAAAGACATGAAGTATAGATCTAGACATTATTGGAAAAACTGTCTTTCAGATTTTGAAAAAAATATATTTAGATAAAATTGCTACAGAATTCAATCTTAAATATTTACAAAATTAAGTTTAATATTATAATATTCTTAATGCATTGTTATTTTACACAAATTGGAAAAATCACATTGCCTGCCCATGGTTGTTAACTATGTTTTCTCACCTCTAATCTCAGGCAGAAGTAAGAAATAAGGGAAAAATAAAGTTAGAACTCATTTTTTGAAACAAAGACTTTACTAACTTTTACTAAATGCTGGTGGTTCAGTTATGGCTCATAGTAGTTGTTAATTTTATACTTTGAAAGTTTCTGTAAAAAACCTGACACTCTTCCCTGCACAGCAAGTTCCATTGAGTCTGAAAACTTTAAATGCCTTGTTAAGCACATGGTAAAAGCTGCAGCTGAGACTAGTGTAGCTGCTGTATGCAAGAGATAAAGAGATTATCTGCAAGAATGTAAAACCCAGCTTAGCTGATTGTTGGGTCTCATCCCATAAATGTGTTTTACTTCCCATTCTCCACTTCAAATCAAGAACATATAAAACTAATGAGAACATAAAAGTAGCTGAAAGATAAAGAACTTTGTATGTTTAAAGTTTTAAGTGAATCTGCAGCAAAGGCGGAAGCATATTTTTGTCAAACAAAATACTGAGGTAAATACAAATATCACTAGTAAGCATCTCTAAGTCTATCAGACTGAAGGATTTGTTATCATACTAAAGAAAGCATATTCTTTTAAACTTAGTATATTCTACCTATTGAAATGACAGCTTTTTGCAGACAGAATAATAAAACACATTCCTAATGTATAGAAATATTGATTGATAAACAGCTTGCATAAAAAATGCATTTTTTCACTGAAGATATTGGATATGAACTGTAAATAAAATTGTCTTATTCATACCAAGTAAAAATGAAATTTAATTATTTAGTCAATACTTCTAGGTGGTAACATGTTATTTAACTGTTTCATATTTCTTTTTTTTTTTTTTTCCTAACATGCAATATTGTAAATGTACTTGTTTGTTTTCCACAAATTCATCTATCAGTGAACTGTTCATCTTTTCAGTAACGTGGTCACTTCACTTCTTTCTTCATATATTTTAAACTCTAAGGGTGTTAGTAGTCTCAAACAAAATTAGTTAATTATCTATTAGTTGACCAATGTAGCTTTCAGCTTCTGCATGCCTCATCCCTAAGTAGAATTCACATGCTTATAGCAGAAATAGAATTCCCTACACAGTGTACAAGGAGAGTTAGTGCAGGATCAAGAGCAATGGTGCTTACCTCTTCTAGCAAACAGAGCAGAGAACTGCATAGAACTAAATACTAGAAACTCTGAAAAAAGAAGTCTGTCTGAAATGTCAAGCCCCATTACAGTTTAGATACCTAATTCCTATCTATATGAAACTATCTGGTTGATGAGCCTGAGATAAACAGCCTGTAATTATCTTCTCAGGGTAGGTGGCTCTATCTCTTATTGCAAAGAAATTAGAATGCTCCCTCTGCCTTTGTAGTGTGTCCAGTGATAGTGATGGTAATGATGGCATTGCTACATTATTTAATTCCTCCATTAAAGCTTTATTGATTATGTGGGAAACCTGAGCAAAACCACTTCATCTTCAGCTCAGTAGGTACAAATGTAGACTGAATCTATCATACTTTCAGATACGAAGATGATTAAGGGCTTGAAGCATTTGACATATGGAAAGAGGCTGAGAGAGCTGGACTTGTTTAGCTTGGATAAGGCTTAGGGGAATCTTATCAATGTGTGCAAACACCCGAAGGAGGGTAGTAAAGAAATTCCAGTAAATTACAGGAAATTCCAATTAAACATAAGATAAAAACTTTTTACTGAAAGGGTGCTCAAAGACTGGAACAGGTTGCTCGGGGAGGTGGTCTCCATCTTTGGAGATATTTGAGAGCCATAGGAATGTGGCTTTGGGCAACCAGCTCTAGGTGGCCCTACTTGCACAGGGCAGTCGGACAAGATCACCTACAGAGGTGCCTACCTCAACAATTCTGTGATTCTGTGATTAAATAAAAAAAACCACTGAGTGCAGTAAACACTCTCAGTTTGGGCTTCCTCTGGAGAATTGATACTTATTCTGTTGCAAAGAAATGATAACTTTTCTTTTAGCTTGCTAAACTTGCAAAGCTACATTGATAATGTTTATTTATTGAAGATGTAAAACACAAATTGACTCCGAAAAAGACCATTCTCTGTTCCCAGCATAGTAAATACACACAACAAATGCTTATACTTTCTTAAGAAAATGTTTGTTTGTTTCATCTAAATGCTGGTTTGATGTCTGATACAACAACATAAAGATTAGAGCTTCTAAATTCACAAAATATCGTGTGCTAAGCATATTGAACATTCTTTGCATTTGGTGAACAGAAAAACATAGGACTGGAAAAAGCTGTCAGAGCGTGTACAGTCCTTCTGCTGCCTGTGGTCAGAATTAAGGTTTGATCCTGCTTCAGAAATGAGGGGCTTGATTAGATCTGTGAATCTTTAATTATCATTACAATCAGACTTACCTAAAAGATTGCAAACATTAAGATATTTTTCATCATAACATTGTGGATGTATATAAATACAAGAGGTAACAGGCTTACACACTCATTATCTGTAGATAAATTATTTTAATAACAATAATGTTATATGTTTTTCTCATTTCTCTCATTGTTCTTTGGTATGCATAGGTAAGTTTTTTCCTTAAGGAAATAAACTAGTTCAGCATCATTGTCTGAGCTGGTCCTATGTGTTGTTACTTTCTTTCCAGATGTACTATCCACCTGGTCTCAGATGGCCTTATTTATGATTTCTGTTCTATAGGAACTGAAATAGTTTCTAACTGGTGGTACTTGTCCTACCATTAATGCAGAAATTACTCTGCTGATCAAGAGTTTGTTAATACTTTTGCTCTTGATCTTTGCATAATCTGTGTGTGTTTTAATGAAATTTCTTAAGCACTGATTTGCTTTTACTTATAGATTGTAACCTCAGATTCACAGAATGGTTGAGATCGAAAGACATCTCTGGAGATTGTTTGGTCCAACCTCCCTGCTCAAATAAGGGCTGCTTAGGACTGCATCTAGTTGGGATTTGAATATGTAGAGGGGTAGAGACTCCACAATGTCTCTGAACAACCTGTTCCAAAGTTTGATGGCTCTCACAGTAAAAGCAGTGCTCTCCTATGTTCAGATGCAATTTCCTGTGTTTCAATTTTTGCCCATTTTCTCTTGTTCTGTTAGCAGGCACCGCTGAGAAGACTGTAGCTACATCTTCCTTGTGTCTGCCTATCAGATGTTTATACACAGATTTCCCTGAGCCTTCTACTCTCCAAACTAAACAGTCACAGATCTCTCAGCCTCTCCTCATTATGACAGATTCTCCAGTTCCTTAATCAGTTTTGAGAAGGATTCAGTTTCCCTAACTGGTAATTATTGTGGACTTTATGTATTTGCAGAGAATGTCAGTGTACACTGAGAAATGGGAGACACAATCTTTTCAAAGAAATTGAAGAATCTGAGATTCTCAGTAGATTAAATCAGAAGAATAATTCTTAAGAATTGGATGGTGTTCTGAAAATGTGTTTTTCTTCAAATCCTATGAATAACTTTCTTCCATTTTTATCCTTAGCTACCTCAGTGACAATATCCCAAAAGTCCTTCAATTATAAAGTTATTATTCACATGGAACTTAACTTCTAAATACCAAACATAGATCTCTATTTTCAGTACAAGAGATTAAAATGTCCTGAAACAACCTCTGGTATACTTCCATATGGTGTAGACCTTTAGCATTTCTTCTGGCTTTTTTCAGTATATAGAGCATGTCTGAACCTTATGCTCCAGCAGATACAGGCTGAGTAATAGTGTTAATTTAGACTAGAATAATGCAGAACGCTGTTAAGACCAAAATGAATACAGATTTAATCAGGTTGAAAGGGTGGAAAGCTACCTTCCTGTTCCTTTCTTGAACAAAGCTTAGACAGGATTTTAGCTCATAACTTCTCAGTTTTCTTCACCTAAAATTAGAAAAAGGCAAATGTATTTGATATTAGTTCTTATTATATAAATATAGATCTCAAATTTAATTTCCAACAGCTCTTGGTCAGAGATATTAGCTACTAATACTGTGTACACATTGAAGATTAAAACATCAGGGAAGATATGCATTTACAAAATTATGAAAACCTAGAAGAAGAGGTTTTGTTGTTGTAATAACAGTATTTAGTTTTGTAGCACTGGGAAAGCCTCTGAGATTGATATGTGAAGAAAGTATAATATGCCATACAAAGGTAATCAGAAATAAATAATTTGGTTTCAGCAGAATTCCACTTAACTTGATAGACTACTCAAAATCATTTCTTAGAAACTATAGAAGAAGCCATTATGTTTTCAAAGTTTAGTTGGAAGCACCCTTGTGCAAAGTTCAGTGTGTTTTTTCTTAAGAAACTCTTTTTGAACTTGAAAGCAAATTAATATGCCATCACTGGAATAGGATGTCCTCTTCCTTCTCAGTCTTTCTGAATATTAATTTTCCAGAAAAGCTTTCACATATTTTATTATGAAAACCAAAAATTACCTTTCTTTTTACCTTCCTGCCTGCACATAATACAGAAAACCTGCTTAGGCAGTCTACCATGCATTATACAGTATACATGGCTTCCCTCAAGCTTGCAGATGTCCATACACTCTTACAGGTCTTTAGAATCAGGCATGATGATAGGTACAAAACATAGGTGAACAAGTTGTTTCATTGCCACACAAAAGTGTGTTTCTCACTGTTACACCATTTCCTGCCTTGTTTACCCCACCTCTGTCAGGAGGAACATAAAAGACAATCAGCAGCAGAGCTTCCCAGCACATCTGAGGGCTGACTGAAGATTGGAAACTTGCTATAGATCAGAAGATTAAGTAATTCTGTGTTTGGTCCCAAAGACCTAGGGGGTTTTGTGTGTGTTTGCATAATTACATAAGCAAAATTATTTTTGGTTTTGGTTTTTTTTTTGACATGGTGGGAAATGGTCCCTTTTTTCTATTCCATTTATCAAAAGTTGTTTAAAGAAATATGGCTAAACAGCTACTTCACTAGTCTTTTAAAGGGAAAATAAAGTTCAATTTTAACTGATAACAGTACAAAATCTATTTTGTTTTCACTGCAGACATTGCATCTGTATGAGAATACACTTTTTTGCCCATGTCTGTCATTGCTATCATTATATACATTTTAACTTATGCGATGTCAGCTTCTTAATAGTAAAAGATTTTAGCATTTAGTTAAACTAAATTTGGTTAAGAAATGAGCTGCCAACATGCTCTTATTCAAAGCAACTGATCAAAAATATCCTTTCCAACAGAGCAAATGAAAGTGACTTCCCTGCCCAACCCCCACCCCCCCACTCCCTTCCCCCCAGTAAATGAATCCACAATTTAAGTGTTCCAGTAATATGAAGGGAGAACTGGACTTGGCTTCTCTCAGAGGAACAGCAGTCAGCAAAAGCCTCTTAGTCCTCTTAGCCTGAGGAATGTGTATCTCTAACAGATTGCCAGGAAAGATTAACTGCTGCAGGTAGCACAGCTGCTGGTTCAAACAATTTTGATCTTTTTATATCTTGTGCTCATTCTGCTTCCACATGGAATTGGTATGCTTGTTATAGAGAGCCGCAGGTAGCACAGCTGCTGGTTCAAAAGACTCCAGTCCCCTTATATCTTGTGTGCATTGTTTCTGCATAGAACTGGCCCAGTTGTTTTGGAGAGCCCCAAGGAAACCACTTTACAAAATAGTTTGCTAACCTTTTCAAGGAATGAAATATGCTTCTACTTTTTTTGTCTTTGTAGTGGAAAAGCTTGTTCATCAAAACCAGTATTTACTTTAGTTTCTTTGCACAGATTTTCCTAGGAGACTAAAGAGAGATACCATTTTAAAAGACTGGTTTAGGAAAAAAAAAAAAAAGTATAGATATCACCATATCACCATGTTTAACCATTTCCCTGTATGTACAGAGGCTGTGTACTACACTTTAGGATTTGGTAGAGTTTATGAGTGGGATGATGCATTTAACCTAACCAGCCATTTAGAAAGTAGGTGACTAAATTTAATTGTCACCTAGTGACAAGTCAAGAGAAATAGGCAGTTACATAATCACCCATCCTGAAAAAAACTGACAAATGGGATTAATTTCCCTTGTGAGGTGTTTATCTCCCTTCTTCTGCTGATTTTAAGTATCTCTAAGTGAAAGGTCTAACTTTTAAATAGCTAAAGTTACATGAGAGAAAACACCCATCAGTGATTCAGAAACTAGAACTGTGCTCTCATAGCTGCACTCTGTACTAAAAAGCCTAGATGTCACTGAATATCCTGTGTTTTTTAAAAGCATGCATAAAGTGTGGGTGCGGGAACAACTGATATTTCTCTGTATGAGCTGGTAAAGTTTATTGTCACACCGAGAAGGTTGTCACACAGAGAAGGTTGTACTAATTTGATTATACTGTCAAGGTAATAAGGTTATACACACATGGGCGATCTTTCACATTTAGTTGTATGCTTTTTTGGGACCCTCTGGACCTTCTTTTGTTGCACTGTGGACGTGTGGCTGAAATACATAATTTTTGAAGGTGCAATTTAAGTTTCCTTTTAAAAAAGTTACAAAAATATAGACAAAATACTGATGAGTTAGTTATGGTGTAAATGGCCTGGTACATCAACTTGATGGACTAAGGTTTATGTTTTCACTACTAGACCTATGCCCCCTCTAAAGATAAAGCAGAGAAATAAACAATTATTTTAGCAGGTATACTTCTCTTTCTCCTTTGAAAAAGTACAGTAGTTCCGAGAGGTTAAGAAGAAGTAGAAATTAACTAAGAACATGACCACATGTTTTCTGACATAGCTACCTAGATGTGTAAAGAATATATTGCACTCTTCACATATTAAGAAATGTCTAGTTATACAATTATGAAATCAGGATCACATTTCGAATTTTGATCATTTTATACAATATATTTACACTAATGGACTGAATGCAGCAAATTTTTCATTTGTAGTTTTCATGATATAAACTTGGCCAGCAACTAAGCACCCCACAGCACTCCCCCTCCGCTGGTTGGGATGGGGAAGAGGATTGGAAGGGTAAAAGTGAGAAAATTCATGGATTGAGATAAAGATAGTTTAATAGACAGAGTAAAAGTTGAGCATGCAAACAAAGCAAAACAAGGAATTTATTCACTACTTCCCATTGACAGGCAGGTATTCATCCATCTCCAGGAAAGCAGAGCTTTATCACGTGTCATGGTTACTTTGGAAGACAAAACACAGTAACTCTGAAAGTCCCACCATTTTTTCTTTTTTCTCATTTTATATTACTGAGTATGACATCATACAGCTTGAAATATCCCTTTGGTTAGCTGGAGTCAACTTTCCCAACTGTGCCCCCTCTCAACTTCTTGTCCAAACCCAGCCTACTCATTGGTGGGGTCATTTGAGAAGTAGAAATCTAAAACATAGTCCCACACCAGCTACTATGAAGAAAATTAACTCCATGCCAGCAAAAAAAACCCAGCACATAAATACAAGTAAACTTCTGCTTGATGATTAAGTTTGCTTGATTTAGGAATGAAAAATGAAAAAAGTCAAATTAAAATATTGTCTATCTGTATTCTAACTTAATTGCAAGATTAAGAATATTCTCTTCATACCTTTTATGAAAAGGGATCTATGGACTAAGAACAAAAGTATTTAGTTCAACATACTTGCTTTATGTTACATTCTTTTGAAAATCCCTGTTGAGTTTTTGTTTGAAGTGTGCCAGAAGACCCACACAAGAATGTTCTATACTCTCTATTATGAGTACCATCTCAAGGTTGAACTTTCCTTAGTCAAAATCTAAGAGACTGTAGTAAGGTTGTATGAGCTTTGGTAGTGGGTTCCCAGAAAAACGGGGAAGAAGAGTGTTCTTGTTGCTAGAACAAGCATTTCAATGGAGGATACTGCTGTGCTCAGTTCCTTTTTTGTTACAAGGTCTATTGCAGACTGAGGTGTCTCCTAGGAGATCTGTTCTATTGAGCACTAAGAGAAGGAAGCATCATATTACTTGGTTAAGTTTGTCAATAAAATTATTATAATACAATTAGAGATTTTTAGGGGGCTAGATTAAGGAAAGCTGGTTTCTAAGGAGTGAAAATTACCCAGGAGGGAAAGTCTTATCTTATCATTATAGTTATTCAAACTGCAGGTGAGTTTTGGTATATTCAAGAGAATTACCTGAGAGATATTTTCATTTATTGCACAGCAGGTGTGCAGTTTCACAGATACCATTCCCATAGTTTAATAGTTGCTATGGGAATGCTACTGTTGCTTAGTAGTTGATAAGAATAAATACAGAAGAATCGGGTTTAAAATAAAATACAAAGAATAGTCTGTTTTTGAGAGGTAAAGAGAAAATCGCTCTTGAGGAAAGGGTGCCAGTGATGCCTTCTAAGCTGAAGGGAATAGTATTTTCTTTCTCTTTGGGGCAGTTTGTGTGTTTTTTCTAGTCTCCACTAACTGTGCAGGTGCTAAAGGCTACTTTTTCCCAGATCTCTCATGCTAAAGTTTTTCAGCCACCATTTTTTAAAAGTTGCAGAAGTGTGAAATGTCAGCAAAATATTCCATGTACAGACAGAATAATAGTGAAGACAAAAGAGAAACTATAATAAACATCTGCTACAGGCCCTGAGGACCAAAGAAAACAAAAGGAAAACAAACCCAAAGAAATACTGGGCCAAGTATTAAAGATCTCAGAACGATGGGATAATTTGCTCAGGGGGGATTAGAATGAACTGGACATCTGTTTGGTAACAAATACAGGAAAGTAGAAATAATCAAAGAGATTCTGTAAGTAGCTAAAGGATATCTCCGTGATCTGGAAAGTAGAGAATCCAACCATGAGAGAAGCCATCTTGTATTAGTTTCTTCCCAGCTGGTATGATTTGAAACCATTAATGTATCTGATAACATGCTGGTAAAGGGCAGCTTCTGTTTCTCAAAGAATGAAAAAAAAAAAAAAAGTTAAAGAGACAATAGAATGATAAATAGCAATTTATGACTTTAAAGGTAGGTGTCCGGATCCCTACTGCTTCTGTGAACTAACACAAAGTCACTTTCTATGTCTCGGTCAAATATTTAGGTGCTATCATGGGCACATTCCTGTATCCATAATTCCTTTCCCCTCACTCAGGAATTCTGAGAATATGTCCTGCACTGATCTGTGCCTGGGCTTCATGCTTTTCCTATCTTGTGCTCTTTCTCCCAGCAGCTCATGTTTCAGTTTTCTTGTGCAGGATGTCCCTCCTTCCTAGTCCTGTCTTCTTTCTTTAACAGATCTTGTTTCACATTCTCACATTCTCTCTTAGCTAATTCGTGTCCAAAATTTTATCTTTTACTTGTTTGTTTGGTTCCTCTGTATCACTATGAAATTTCCTTCACGTCATTAAAAGAGAGGCTAATTAGGTGTCACAGACTATTCTTGCGCTCTTTTCCAACTCAGGGCAGTTAAATACCTTTTAAACACAAATCAGATTCTTAACACTTCCAGTTTAGGGCTGGAGCATACTTAATTGCTTTTTGAAGAAAGTGGAGGCATAGTTTAGTAAATGACATTTTAGTAAGTGCCATGATCTGTGAGAAGCTTGGCCATGTTAAATGATTTTATAGGCACATTAGTAGGTAAAATCAATTAAATAACTCATTATTATGTGCAATCTTCATTATTTTGAGTTCTTGTAATTTGGCCATATTTTGGTCAAGTCCATGAAGATGAAAGAAGGAAGATATCTACTTTAGAAGCTACCACACCAAATGTCAACTTCCTGCTCCAAAACTTCGAGACATTGCAGTTATACAAAAACAAAATTGACAACTTTATTATATTGGCCAAACGATGCATTTTTCCTTGACTCATATGTCAAAGATAGTTGAATAATTTTCACTGAATCTTTCCAAAAACAAACACCCCAGGCCAACACCAGTCATAAAAATATCTAGCACAAGTGTTAAAGGCTGACAATGTTTGAAGCATCTTAAAGGAGAGTTTTAAATAGGTTTGAGTACTAGCTTGCTTCCAATTAGTATTGATGAGGATTCTGCTTTTCAGAAACTTTATTACAGTTTAGAAAAATTACATTCATTCTACCTGTGAAGTTATTAAACAAGGTATTATGAACCAACAACTTTTATTCAAAAGTGTGAACATATATCTATATTTTAAAATATTTTTAAAGTGCATGAAATACTGTAGTAACTGCAGCCATAGTGTAGGAAAATCCAAAGTAGATTTAAGGTATATTAGTTGAAGGACTAGCAGCAGTCCAAGTGATAGCACCAGATATTTTATCAAATTACTACAGAAGATAAGAGAATCCTCTAATGAAAGTAACATCAGACTAAAATCTTTATTCAGAATGTCTAAATGAATGAAAAATTGTTGTAAAAGAATAAAAACATAAAAATGTAACTGAAAAATTAAATCAGAAATTATCTTTTCAGGCCATTTGATTGGGGCAGTAAGACAGAATACTCTCTTTTTTTTATGGGCAGATCTTGAGAGGTTCTCATCATTTAGAAACACAGTTGTTCACAGTATCGGAGGTCAGATTTTGCCAGGCTTATTTACAGTAAAGAAGCATCTTGTTTCTTGAAATATTTCTAAAAAATCATTGGAATCACTGCCTATGTAAGAAAATCAGCAGAAAAGTAAGGCTGACAAAATCTGGCCTTGCCAATTGCTGATTTAAGACCCAAACAAAATTTAGTGAATGCTATTCATTTAAGTAGTACTACTTTAACCAAGACTATATTGTTGATGTTATTAACCTTTCTTAAGATCTTTGAGAAAAGAAGAAAATATGAAGTTCACAATAATTTGGAGAGCATGTTATGAACCTCATAAAAGGGATCAATTTCAACAACAGCCTGTCATCTAGTCCACAGAAGAGGTTGCCGAGCTTCCAGTTAATCCTCATGTAATTGAAGGAATTTGGCTATGATTGAAGCATAAATTCTATGGACCTTTTTTTGTAAGAAGATTGGCAGATTTCTCTGGAGAATTAATTCTCCTCTGATGGATAAGATGGCAAAGCTCTGTGTTATATTTCAAGACTCTTATTTCTGAGGTTCTGTCTTATTGCAAAAAAAGAGCAATGTACAGTATATCTGCTGTTCAATGTTGAAAATTCTTTCTTAGCTATCTGCTGTATGAAAATGATTACATTACTCATGTGATCCATTTCTTCCACGAAAATATATTTGGCTTTTAATTTTTATTAAGGGGGGGTGGGAGGTGGAGCGCGGGGAAAACTGTTGGGTAAATTCATCTCTGGGGTTATAGTGATGCCTCCATACAGTCTTGTGAAAAGGTCATGTATGTTAAAGTATAAAGATGAAAAAATGGTTTTAGCACTGTGCAGCTATATTTTTGTACTTTACTGTAAGGTCAGAATAGAAAGCTTTACATTTGGTTAGATGGTTCTGCATGGATGGGGTTACTGGCACTTCCTACTTGTTTTTAAGAAATTAATTCTCAACCATGTGGGAACTTAATTGTTCCCCAATTGAAGCTCATTTTACAAAGCATATATTCACATCCTTAATCTTCATTTGATGTTTAATCCCACACTGAATTCAGTTAAATTCACTTCTCTCAAACAACTGCATTAAAGCTGATGGAGATAGACCTGTTTTAAACCAAATTTCATTGAAAAGCTTCAATAGATAGGAGACAAAGATGTTCTACTGTTATTTAAGATATGTTACAAGTGTGTCATCCCTTCACAAATTTAGTCTAATTTAGATCAACCTAATGGGAGTGACACTGGATTTATTCCAGCATGAATAAAAGAAAGTCATCATCAGAAGATTTATTTAATAGGGTTAAACTATAGCTAAAAGAAAGAATATTTTTTTATATATTTTTTTCCTTAGAGGCAAAGCTTCCATTAACTTTGGAGAGTAAGAATGCAAAAGTCCTTTTTGATATTTTGCTGAAAGATCTTTGAAGGATAGAATTAGGAGGAAAATTCCTATTTTGAATTGTATGCAGGTATGAGAACACATAAAAAATGCTTATTTCTAGGTATTTTTAAATATGTAAATATATCTTAAGATACTAAGAATTTTTCAGCTTACAAATGAGTTATAATTATAGATTTTGTTTAAATAAGATAACTAGAATATTACAATGCAGAAACATAGTGCATATATTGCAATAATTTGAATTATTTTTCTGATTGTTAATATGTGCACACAGAATAACTATATTATGGACTGTAACTAAAATATTATACTTAGACAAATTTTATAAAAGCACTACATGTACGATTCTTATTTTTTGTATCTTTCCACTTTTGTATTTCAAGAAAACAGGAAAATATTTTATACTTTGATATGTATAACAAATTAACTGTTTTGCCTGTTTAAATGTGAGTGTATCCACCTCTTTGTGTCCATTAATTACCTTAGTACTGCAATAGAGGCACGTAATCAAGTAAGAAACTTTTGCTGTTTATGTGCCAGGTAAGGAACTGGTATCTATGCATTCTGTACTCCCAGACATCAAACAGCTTTTCAGCACAAAAACCCTTGCAGTAACTGCCAAACATGCTGAGCTAAGGTATTATGGGCTGCCAATATGCGTGAGAGGGATGAAGTTTCTTTCACATAAAACTAAATTCTTGAAGGTTATTGGAAAATACTAACAATAAAAAATCACCTTGTGAAAACATTAGGGACTTATGCACATTATATAATTTATAATATATTTTCTATATTTATAAATGTCTCATATGTTTAACAAGTCAGCCTCTAAGGGCCAGATACTCCACCACAAGTATTAACACTGAACTGCTTAGGTAACCCTATTCAAAAAAGTGTGATTATGAAGTATTGAGAAAGATTGATAGTATCCAGACAGATTTCTGATAGGATTGATAGAGGCCAGAGAGTAAATCTATTTCTTCCTACTGACCAGCTATGAAGAAATACTGTGCAGCCTGGTATATATAGTCTGAATTCATAGATAGCAACTGCCATATGAGAATACACAAGAGAGGAAATGATGAAAGTATCTGTAACTGAACACTTTACACCACAATTTAATGTATGAGAAGAGATGGTTTCTACCTAGCAGTACTTCAGCCCTTACCCAATTGAAATAAGAGCATGTTGTGGTAAGAGTCTCTTTCATTTGCCTTCATCATCAGCTGATATAATGGGTCTAGATGAGAGGGAGACACATGATGTGGTTTTTGAAGTTGCCAATGGAGAATGCCTTCTGAACCCTTATCTCCCTGTATTCTGAATTCATTAAGAATCTTAAAAGCCTCAGGTTTAAGAAGGTTGTGGCCATTGCAGCAATGTCTGATTTAGAAATTGGTCCAGCGGTGGCTCTTGATGCATGCTATTATTTAGAAAACACGTGGTAGACACTGTCATTTTATGTTTTAGAGTAAATCATACAGTTGATAAATCACTATACCTCACTTTCCACCTGATATAAATAATAGAAATACCTGAGTGGCAATACAGAGTAGACTTTATGTATACTAATCTATAAATATTAAATAGAGTTGTAAATCATGTCTGAGTCAACAAGTGCCAGCATGGAATATAAATTCTGGAATATCTGTGTCTGGGAAATGTTCTATTTCCATATACTACATACTTACATATGTAGCAGTCCAAAGAGAATTTTTCAATTGTTACCAATGTGGAGGTTTTAAAAAAAAAATATAAAGCTCATGTTTATGCTCCTTTTTTGTTTTGGGTTTTTTGTTTTGGTTTTTTGTTTTGGTTTTTTTGTTGTTGTTGTTTTTGTTTTGGTTTGTTTGATTGGTTGGTTTGGTTTGGGGTTTTTTTGCAGGGGTTTTTTTGGGTTTTTTTCCCCCCCTTGTTTCTTTAGTACTCCATTCTGACACTTCTAAAAGTGCAGCAAGGTTCACAGAGATGACAAGTAATTTTGTTTGCCTTGTCTTATTTCTCTCTGTAATTTTCAGAATTTGTTTTTGGTACATTTCTTCTAGTTTAAGAACTCATTTCTACTTTTGTAATACCATTTTCATGACTTTTTAATTTGCTTACTTTCATTCTCTAAGTAATGGAACAAGTTGTTACAGAAATGAGGTTTGCTAGTATCTCCTTTTATAGAAACTTTTTTTCCTATAGTGAGATAAAAACCTCTTAAAAATAAATGAATTAGATCTCTGAGATAGTTCAACTATGAAGAACTCAAATTTAAAGTGAAAAATGTATTGTCGTTTTTCCTGTTCTATCCTAATGCTTTTATAATCATGCATATTAACATGGTAGGGGAAAATACCAAAATTAGATAAAACTGAATTTAGATGTTTAAATATATAAAGCTTTTCCCTCATTTGTATGATTTGAAAATCTTCTTTGCTTTTTGTCTAGAGACATTAGAAAGTATGTATTTTGAAAAAAGGGAAATAATTGTAGTCTAGATTCAATCTCATTAGGCCTAGGATCATTTATGTTTGAAAGTGTAGGAGTAACTGCGTGAAAGACTGAAAGACTAGACTGAGCCATTAGGTTGTAATGAGTGTCCCTCAAGACAAAAAAAAAGTTGTCTTTGAATATATAAGTATTTTTATTTTGTTAAAATGACTTTAACTGTAAGAGATATCATGAGCACAAATTATCACAGATCTTGCCCTTTATGACTCCTATCTTTGACTTTCTGTTGACCTTATGTGAAAGTTTTCAGATGAGTCTAAATTAAAATTGAATCGATTTAAACATTAGTTTCTCAAACATCTTGATTTATAAACTTATGAATCTCTGTGAACCATTTTGAGTTCAGCTGAGCTACAAACATATTTAAGTACAGTTTTTAAAAGATTTTCATTACTTAATAGTGATTTGAATTATGAAAATTAAATGAAAGTCTTCTTAAAAGGTAATTGGTATGGTTAGATTCCGTAACATTCTGAAATAAATATAGTCTCAGTGTTATGCATTGTTTAGAAAGCTGTTTCTCATCAAATCTTGCCTCAAGACATTAGAAAACCAAGCTATTTAAATGATCTAGCTACAGCTTTGAAAACCCTTTTACTTTTACTAAGAATACTGGAAATCAAAACAGCATCTCTGACTTGATACTCTTATTGTATCTGTTCATTTCTTTTTATCACATTGCTTTTTCCTCTGCAATGAAGTGTTTCATAGAAAAAATGGATCATATACTTTTCTACATGAGTCATTATTAAACGGCCATAAATTAAAAAGGAATGGTATATAAAAACCATGTTGGATACTTGTGACTAAGCACTTCTATTTTTGTCACTAAAATACCACAGAAGGGTTGAAAGTAAGTATTTGGTTTAATACTTAAGGAAAGGGCAATTTTAGCAAATTTACTACTGAAAATTAGTTCCATTGAGGTTTTGTAAGAAAAGTATTTGTCAAGATTATTATTTTTCAAATGTTTCGTATATGTACTCAAGAGCTTCAAAACTTTCCCATGGTGTATTTTTTCCACTATATTTTAAGTAAATGTTTGTTCTGAAAAGGGTTTTACTATCTGTTTTTTACGATATGATCCCCTCATATTACTTCCTAGAGAATCCTCTTGAAAAAGAGTAGTTTACCCTAACATATTATTTTGCTTTTCAGGTTCCATTTTTGTGCCAAAATATGTATTATTGACCATTATCCTCAGATATATTATCCGATATATCTAATGCTATTTCATTTTTTCAAAATTGGGCCTGTACATCATTGATGAAAAGATATGTGATCACACATTTGATTTTCTTAATTTTCTCAGATCTTATTACTTGTTTATTGAGGAAGTGTGGATTAGATGAGCAGGTAGTGAGATGGACTGTTAACTGGCTAGTGGGAAGAAAACAGAGAGTGGTGGTCAATGGGGCAGAGTCTAGTTGGAGACCTGTGTCTAGTGGAGTCCCTCAGGGGTCGGTACTAGGACCAGTATTATTCAATATATTCATAAATGACCTGGATGAGGGAATAGAGTGCACTGTCAGCAAGTTTGCTGATGACACAAAGCTGGGAGGAGTGGCTGACACACCAGAGGGCTGTGCTGCCATCCCAAGAGACATGGACAGGCTGGAGAGCTGGGCAGGGAAAAACTTGATGAAATATAATAAGGGCAAGTGTAGGGTATTGCACCTGGGCAGGAACAACCCCAGGTTCCAGTATAGGTTGGGAGATAATCTACTAGAAAGCAGTGTAGGGGAGAGGGATCTGGGAGTCCTGGTGGACAGCAGGATGACTATGAGCCAGCACTGTGCCCTTGTGGCCAGGAAGGCCAATGGCATCCTGGGGTGCATTAGAAGGGGTGTGGTTAGAGAGGTTCTCCTTCCCCTCTGCTCTGCCCTGGTGAGGCCACATCTGGAATATTGTGTCCAGTTCTGGGCCCCACAGTTCAAGAAGGACAGGGAAGTGCTTGATAGAGTCCAGCACAGAGCCACAGAGATGATTAAGGGAGTGGAGCATCTCCCTTATGAGGAAAGGCTGAGGGAGCTGAGCCTCTTTAGCTTGGAGAAGAGGAGGCTGAGGGGGGACCTCATGAATGTTTATAAATATATGAAGGGTGAGTGTCAGGTGGATGGAGCCAGTCTCTTCTCAGTGGTGTCCAGTGATGGGACAAGGGGCAATGGGTGTAAGCTGGAACACAGGAGGTTCTGCTTAAACTTGAGAAGAAACTTCTTTGCTGTGAGAGTAACAGAGCACTGGAACAGGCTGCCCAGGGAGGTTGTGGAGTCTCCTTCTCGGAGACATTCAAGACCCGTGTTCCTGCTCCAGCAGGCGGATTGGACTAGATGATCTTTCAAGGTCCCTTCCAATCCCTGACATTCTGTGATTCTGTGATTCTGTGATATCACAATCCTATCCCAGCTACAGTTTCACTACTGTTAGTTCACCCTAATGGTACATAGTACTTTTATTATGTCAAACTTACAACTTTATCATTATTTCATTGACCTACCTTATTTTTATTTTAATTTTCAACTTAATATAAAATATTTATTTTACATCTTGCTTCCTTAGGATCTGAGTAGAACTCCTCAGAAATTAAGTTTTCAGACCAAAATGCCAAATTCATAGAATCACAGGACCAGAGAATTATTTACATTTGAAAAGACCTTTAAGATCATAAATTCCAATTGTTAACCCAGTACTGCCAAATTCACTGTTAAACCATGTCCCTAAGCACCACATCTACATATTTTTTAAATACCTCCAGGGATGGTGACTCTACTACTTCCTTGGGCAGCCTGTTCCAATTCATCCATCTTAAAGAATATGCATGAGATTTTAAAAGTATTTTTTAATATCTCTGAAGGTGTATTGGGTTCTAGACACTTATCTATTTAATAGTTATTTAATCTTGGATTAAGTCTCTCTACAGTCACTTTTCTCTAGAAGTATGTTAATTAATGTTTTTGCCCTCATGCTAGTATTTCAGGTATTATTTGGGCTGACAGTGGCTCAGTTATTTTTACCTTTTTTCCCAATGAGATAAAAGAAAACTGTATCTCCATTGAAATTTATTTTCCAGACTTTGCATAGGTCTATCTATTTAGGTTTCACTGCTTTAATACTTGGTTAAGTACATTCTGGTGAAGTGTTCAGTTTTAGTTTTTCCTGTTTGCCTGGTTGTTGATGTTGTTTTGCTTACCTATATATGCACTCATTTCCTGAAATGAACTACTACCTTGCATTTCATGTCACTTATGGTACAGAAACACATGTGCTTATTTTATGGAATTAGCTCTTTGTACTTAGAAAGGAATTTGCAATTTAGGCTTTATTTCTCAGGCTGCCTTCCTACTTCCCCCACATCCGTTCAGCCTGTTTCAGAGTTTTGTCATGGTAGTGAAACAAAGAAGAAAATCACCAGATTTAGGGGGTTTTGGTGAAAGTGTCCAAGTGCTGTACTGTTGCTATACTTTGCTGAGAACTCCTGTCACTTTGTTTTTCCTTCAGTAATACAACAGTGTAACTTAGAAAAAAAAATATTCATTTTTCACTGTCTTTTAACTATTATTTTTTTACAGAAAGTGCACAATTGTCTTTTTAAATAGATACTTTTACTGCCTTTTAATTAAATAAAAAAAAGACATTTCCTCCTCCAAGAAATATCAGCTTGCAGTGAAAGACACATCAAAAGAATATGCAGTGGGATAAATATCTGTGGTGAAAAACCTGCTGGGCTTACATTAACCACAAATGGACTGTACTCTATATTTTATGGTAGATGTTTTTGTCACCCAGTAGGTTTCCTTTCAAGTAGAGAGAAGCAAAGATCAGAGAATCTGTATTTAGACCTTAAAACCCAGGCAAAAGAAAAAATTCATATTAAAAAAAGAATCATAGAGCAAGATAACCTGTACGATGGGAAGGCAGATAGGGAATTGCTCTTCTAGGAAGCTTGGGCAGGGGGTACCGGCTGTTGCTGCTGCTGTGAAGGGGAGCTAGCAGGGGCTTTTACTTCTCAAAAATTCTAACAGTTTTGAATGACCTATTTCTGCTATTCCTGAAAAAAAAAAAAAAAAAAAAAGTGTTTTGACCTTTTACCTTCAGCTGACACCTGATAAGGGAGTGTCAGGCATCCATTCAGCTGGTGGCAGAGAGCAACTTACAGAAAGGCAGGCCTGGCACACAGGTGTATGGGAAGGGGCTGGAAACCCTGCTGAAGGCAATCTGCAGGTACTCAACCATGATGGTGACATGGCACAGGGCAGGATTGCTGGTGCTGACCAGAGCACCTATTACTGACACAGCAGAAGCCTTGTTTCAGACAAAGCTGAGGAAGAAGAAGGCAGCTTTCCATGTCTGGGTCTGCAGAGAGCACTGAGGCCTCTTGCTGGGGCTGGGGTCAGGGCAGATGAGCTCCTTGCCTTCAGGAGGTGTGCACTGGTGGTAGATTTGTAGGAGCTGTGGGAGGAGGTCAGTAGACTGCACAGCATCAGGGAAAATTGCAAAAAAAATATTTTCATAGGATTGATAGGATGTTTATAGAGAATTCTCTGCCGCAAAAGTCTGGAAATAAGACATAGAAACAACCAGAGGCTATCCTTGATGCAACGGCAAACGGAGAGTCACGGGTTGGGGAATGCTGGAGGCTTGTGACTTCTTGCAACATCAGCAGTTTCCTTCTCCCCTGCAGATCTGTCACTGCAGAACAGGTTCAATGCCTTGGTTGCCTAAGGAAGTTATGGATGCCCCCACCCTGGAAGGGATCGAGGTCAGGTTGAGCAACCTGATCTAGTAGAAGGTGTCCCTGCTCATGGCAGGGGGATTATCTTTAAGGTCCCTTCCATCCCTAACCATTCTATGATTCAGATGATGGTGAGAAAACTCTGTCTGGAGAGACATTACAGCTGAGCCTGAGCTATATCATCCCCAGGAAAAGGTGGCAAGTGATGGCAGAGCGAGGTTTCTTTCTAAAGGAGATGGATGGCCCATCAGCCAACTTGCTGTCTAGGGAAGTTTCCACTTACCAGACACTCAAGATGTTGTAGAGACACTTCCAAGGCTTTTCTAGTCTTTGGACTATTACCTTCTGTTGTCCATCCACACAGCACTGCCAGGAAAAACATTGACCATATCAAGACTGACTATTTAGCTTTGGGGATGAGAATGAAGGTCATGCAAGCTATCTGGTGTCTCCTTCATCCTGCTGCTGAAGGAGAAAGGCTAGAGAGAGGAGTGGACATATCCTGGAGGTCAATACTTGGTTGCACATCTGATGTCATTGGCAGGGATATGCTTTTTGTGGCCACAGGATCTCTGAGGGTTGAAAGTTGCTGAGGAGTGATTGGAACCAACTGACAAAGTGGGACAAAAGCATCTTTGTCAGCAGCACTGTGGCCAACCTGTCGAGGAGAAGTCTTAACCAAAACATCAAGGGAGAGTTACTGCAACCCACAGTGAAATGACAATGTGGTAGGCAGGGGTGGACAGGCAAGGAAGCATGTTGATGGGAATAAGAACAAGAATGATAAAACAGGGTGAAAGAACACCCACTCCAAGTGTATGTACAAAAATGCACGCAGCCCGAGAAACAAACAGGAGGAACTAGAGCTCTGCATGTGATCACAGCACTGAAACTAGGACCTGACTGGCAGGGGAGCATCTCTGCCAAGATGGACCTGAGGTGCTGCTAGATGGAAAGCTGGACATAAGCCAACCTTGTGTCCTGGCAGCAAAGCAGACCAAGAACCTCCTGATGGGTAATAAAAGGAGCACCTCAAGGAGGTCCAGGGGAATGATTGTTGCCCTGTCTTAAGCACTTGTGAAACTCCATCGAGAGTTCTCCATCCATTTTTGAGTTACCTGAAAGAGGAAAGATGCTTATAAACTGCAGCAAGTTTAGGGGAGCGTCCCCAGGCTGCTGAGGACTGGAGCACATGCCTGGTGAAGAGAATTTGAGGAAGCTAGGATTGTTCAGCATGGAGAACAGATGGCTTCAGGAGAACCTTAAAGCAGCCCCACCAAAACCCACAGATGATTATCAAGAAGATAGAGCAAGGCTCTTCACAGTTGTGCATGGCAGCAGAGTGAGAAACCACAGTTGTAAATGGCCACAATAAGTAGGCAAGAGGAGCAGTATTGATCTAAGGAAAAAGTGCTTGCACAGAATGAACTGCTGCTCAGCATAGGATATTTGGAGTGTGTAACTTGACTGAGATCTGAGTTGCCTTTCTTTCAGTCAGACAAAACACTGTCATTTCCACTGCCACTGAATGATAGACCCCTGAAAAATTGGGTGATTTTCTGATTTTGACACTTTCATCATATCTGTTCTTATAAAAATTAAGTACTTCAATTTTTGTAGTAGTGTTTGAATCATGTTTCTAACTAAGCTGAAAAGGAAGAAGAAAAAAATGTATTATAACAAGATGTTCCAAAAACAGAAGACAACCTTAAAGACTAATCGTGCATCATACTTATCAGGTCCATATATTATTGGAAATGCAATATAATTGGTGAGATTCTTTTAATTAGAGATGTTCTAAAGGATCCGATCAATTATATTATTGGTTTCAAAGGTAATCCAGAGATATAAATAGCTTGATGATGTTATTTTTACAGTGTTTTATCTTAGTTATCTTTCTCTTAAGAGTATATTATTTGTATTTAAATATATTGTAGGAAGAAGTTGTGTAAGTTAACAACAAAGCTTCTCCACTGCATTTGGTTTTTTTGAAAGAGTAGTGTGAGTAAACTAGGCTGCTCCTTTGAGACTAGCTGTATCATATTCACCTTTCTGCTTAAACAGTAGTTGAATATTAATTAGAAGTATTTCTTTGCTCCATTTGAATTTATCAGGAATTTAAGAGAGCCTAGGTATTCTCTTATCACTTTTTCTTCATTTCATATTTTCATACTAGTTTATTATAAACTTTTAGAATATTTAAAGGTGAATATGAAGCATATAATCATTCTTATTCAATTTTTTTAAAAAGCAAAATATTACTTGAAAATTCAAACTGAATTTGCAAGTGGTACATAAAGCAGTGTAACAAAAATATTTTGTTTAAAAATAATTTAAACTGGTAACTGGTAACAACTAAACATGGCATAATGACATGAACTTTACTGAATTATTATTTTTTCAGAAGATTTTGTATGTCGTCTTCTAGAAAGAGAATCCCAAGTGGATGGTAAATGAACAGTGGTAGTGAGAAATAAATAGTAGTAAAAAGTACTATGTCAATTTCACTGTATATTTTTTATATCTTTGGAAAATTAGTCAAAGCATGTTAAAATCAATGTGAATCTGCAGTATTTTCACATTAGTATTAAAAATAGGAATGTAGTAATGAAATCTATTGATGATGCAAAACTATTTGGCAGTTTAGCAACACAGAGGACTGTAAGAACATCATATAGGAATACATGAAAGGACATGGTAGTAATATAAGAAATAAAGTGTTACATTTAGAAAAAAAAAAATCATATAAATGCCTGTTCTAAATTAGGTGCTCATTTGGAAAGAACAAAATAAAATGTTTTAATCACCAGATGACTGAGACACCATTATAAGTCATCACTGAAGAAGGTAGTAGAATTCTAATTCACAATTTGTGAAAGATGATTTCATGTGTTTTAATTAAACTTCCCTAACTAATATTAACTCACAGAAATAGGCTTTAAATATATATTTCCAGAACCATTGTAATGCATAAAGATATTTATCCACATTGATTTAAAATGTTAACACAAAGTGCAGTGATGAAGGGGAGCATTTCAGAGTACTCCTCTCCTATGAATCTTTTTTCATCTATTTTTATGAAGGACTTAGAAGCAGAATGGTGGCAAAAACTACCATTTTTTCATCCATTTATCTGATTAATTAACAATTTAGTCATGCAAATCTAAAATAATGATGTACATGTGTATCATTTACTGATTCAACCTAAGTAGCTGAGTGGTCTTTTTACTCTTTTTTTCTTTTATTATTTTCTGCTCAACATTTAAGTACTAACCACCCAAAATGGTATTTCAAAGTCATAGGCAGATTCTGGGTTGTGTCTATGTTTGTGTTTTGTTAGCTTGTGGGAGGTGGTGAGTGATTGCCCTTACACCACTTGTTTTTTCTCTTTCCTTCACTTATTAAACTGTCTTTATCTCAACCCTCAACTTTTCTCATGTTTGCTCTTCTTGTTCTATCCCCCATCACACTGGGGTGACAGTGGATGAGTGAGTAGAGATGTGAATGCTTAGCTAAGGGTTAACCCACAGCACTTTATCTACTTTTTTGTAATATGAAGCTTCAATCTTATGAAGTGGTAGAATTTAGTCCTCACTGTGCGAGGATTCAGAAATGCACCTAGCTCCAAGACTTATTTTGAGGATATTAGTCCAGGTGTGTAGTGGAAAATAAACGTGATTGTTTATTTGTTTAAAGTGACGGATGTATAAGCATCTTACTAAATATATTTCCAGGACAATGCTGGAAGTGGGGTGCTTGTTACAGAATCTTTTGTGAATTGCTTTAAGGAGTTCCAAAAATACATATGCATACATAAATATGCTTGAGAAGAAATAATTTAAATCTTTACAAATTTGCTGAATATTTGCATGGTCATTAACAAATAAGCTCCAGGCCATCCATTGAAACAACCATAAAAACAACAGCAGCAATCCAATCCTTCTTTGCTCACTTATCCAGTAAAGGCACACTTCAATATCATTAAGCTTCCTGTGTGAATATGTGACATGCTGATCACATGATTCTATGTAGTTTAGTAGGACAATTGTCTTCCTCCCATGTACCCAAATACAAATACACACACAAATATCTGTATAACAAAAGGTGTTTCTGGATGTAAAAGTGTCATTTAAAATGTTACTCTTTGTGTGTAATAGAAGATAAACAGCATCTCCCTCTGATAGAAAAAAAGTAAATTATCTCATAGCATAAAAATAAATAAAATGTTTAATCTCCTCTGTTGTTCCCCAGTACCTTACTGCAATTACTTCTTGAGCAACTTTCTTTAAATGATACACGTGTCTGCTTTCTGTGACAATTTGAGAGCTTTTGGATCAAAGGCTTAGATAAGCACATTACAATGGAATTAATAGATATAGATATAAATAAAACTGCTTCTTTTTATAGCTTATATTTATATTGTGAAAAAAATAATTTAAAGATGACAGTGCTGATTTCACAAATCAAATAGCCTCTCTTGCTTTTTTATATAAAAATATTGCTGTGAAACTTTTGAGAAGGTATTCATTATATATTTCAAATCTACCCATAGGTTAATAACTCAAAGTAAAATAAAACCAGTAACTTACATTCTGCAGATCTTGACCCTGCCAACATGACTTGAAAAACCTGGCAAAAAATGTTGTCCTCTCATTGAATTATTTGGCTCATGTTTTATGCACAAGAATGCTTTGCTTCAACATTTGGCATGAATGTCTTCATGTTTCACCTCAGGGATAAATGCACCCAAGGCAACAGATAAAAAGAACAGAGTCTCACTTTCTGTTACAGTTTGAGACAATTTTCATGATACAAACTACTACTGTAGGTCAGAATCTTATTTTTATACCTGTCTGAACCTTTTTATTTTTTTTAGAGATGCTCATTGAAATTTTTTTTGCAAGGGTCTAGAACAGTAATTTAATTTCAGAAGTGCCTAATTATCATCTGTGCTGTGTTTGGGAACATATAATAGATTCTTCTTGGCAGCCTGCTGCTGTCTAGATGATGTTTGACTATGGACTCCAGTGTATGGCTTTTGGTCTTGCTATGTCTCAATGAAAATGATGAGGCATGCCTTTCTTTCTCAGTACACTTCCTCCTGAGTAAGCTTCATCTGTTTTTTACATTTGTCCATTACTTTGTCTAGGGGAATAAGCTCATGTCATAAGCCTGAAACTTTTCTGATGTTGACGGAAATTCTGAACAACTTCATAGCAGACACGTTTCCATCGTATTCTACAATGCGCTGGTTTGTGATTTTACTCTTGACAGGCTGTAACTTACATGCTGAGTCAACATTAACCCTAAAGTATATTCTATAGATCATTTGGTGGTGTAGACACAAACCAGAGTATATATGAGAGGATGCTTTTTTATATGCATTTTCAGCCTGCTCCTGATAAATAGATTAAAAATAAAAAATAAATGACAATTGGAACGCTGGACAGTTCTGTCAGATGGAAACCGCTGGAAAGGTAGTAGTTTGTTTCCAGGTAGATCAGTACCTTTTGGTTCATTGAAGCAGAATACAAAAATTGTGCTGTTGTAGATTGTCATATCACTACAGATAGAAGGTTTCCCTTCTTTAGTACTACAAAGCCAATGAACATAAACTCTAAACTCTTTCTAATCTTCTGTATGTGTATTATAAATGTATAAACAGCTTTAAGGGTTTGGCAATGAACCTGTAAAAGCCATTTAAAATATGTCACATGCTTTATCCATGGTTTAAATAATTTTAAAAAGAACATAAGCACTATACTACAACATAAGTGAAATATGCAACATAGCTCCATCTTTAATTTTTCCAGTGTAAGATAGAAGTTTCATGTTACCTAAATATAATTCTTTCAAATCTCTTTTCATGGGTAATTCGCAAATCTTTAGTGGAATGCTAAGATGCACGCTTTACACTTGAGATGTTGGAACAACTTTTTAAATATTATTTGAGTGTCTTTGGGAAATACGTGTCAACACACTTTGTTAAAATGAGTATTAAATTACAAAGCTCACAGTGCTGTTGTTGTAAATACCAAAAAACTAAGACAACTTATTATGTTACAAAACATCACTGTCTTCCAGTATAAACTACTTGGTCTACATAGCATGTATCCAAACCTTAAGAAGAATCTGTGCATTATTTCAAATCACCACCATGTTCCACTTCCAGGTTTTAAAGAGCAGTGTGGGGCACAACGATAAAAGACTCTAAAAAAGGTAAACTTATTATGCATGTGCACAACATAGAATTAATCTGCTACTAGATTATAAATTGAGAGAAGGAGAGAGTCTAAATAATGAGTTTAGTCCACTTTTAACAACAAAATTACCATATTTACAATGTCTGAAGTTGTACTTCTGGGGTTCTTTATATTTTTCTGCAATCAGAGAAGTTGAGTGGTATTTCCTTCAAGAAATTTCCCCTATATCTTTTTGTCTTCATTTAAGATTTGGATCATTAGTTTTGCCGAAAATCCTAAATATTGGATTTTTCCAGAAGAGCAGATTGCATGTAGGTCATGTTTAAAATACACAAACAATGTCTCCTCTAAAAAATGTAGAATAAAAAATCTCATGGCACTAGCCCAGTATTTCAATCTTTAATGCAGAATCCTGCATATGCACAGCATATGACTGATGTTGATAGTCACTACTATTTTGCAGGGTACAGAGGTCTGTCTTAGAAAACTCTATCGCAGACTTGCTGGTTTAGCGTGCACATGATATATTATCTTGAATAATTCCCCCAACAAAAGCTCTGTTAGAGTGCCAAATAAATGATGATGTTGATCTTGAACTTTGCAAGCAAAAGATAAAATTATTCTGTAGTGTTTTAATGACCTGCTCTGCCATACCAAGTATGTTATTCAATTTGCTTTTCCTTTGAATGTGAGTTTCATTGGCACTAACATTATCTGACTGTCTATTTGTTTTGTACACAAGAAGTCTGGTGACAAAAATAGATTAACATTTCTACTTTTTTGTTTCCTACTCATCTGATTAATACATATATATATATAAAATTGCATATATGTGTGTGTATATATATGCATATAATTATATTCAAAGACTTCTGTGGTAGACTTAAGCTTTTTCACGTCTACTATCATTTCACTCTATATAGAAAAGCTTGTTTCAACTCTGTATTATAATACAATTACAAATACAGTTTTAACTCACAACTGTATTTGGAAGATGGTATATATACAAAATTACAGAATGGCTAAGTTTGGGAGGGAACTCTGGAGATCACCTCATCCAATTTCCCTGCTTGAAGACAGACTGGATAGGGCACGTTGCTCAGTTATTTATACATACTGAGAAGATACTCCTGAACCTTCTTTTCTCCAGATGAAACAGTTCCAGCTCTCTCAGCACCTACTTGTATGGAAGATGATCCAGTTCATTAATCGTTTCAGTGGCCCTTCACTGGACTCATTCCAGTATGTCCATGTTTCCTCTACTGGGCAGCCCAGACCTGGACGCAGCCCTCCAGACATGCATCACCAGTACTGAGCAGAGAGAAAGGACACCTCCCTCGACCTGCAGGCAATGCTTTTCCTAATGCAGCCTAGAAGACTGTTGGCCTGCTTTGTATTTATTAACAAAATAAAACATCAATATAGTTATCTACAACTGTGCATTAAAACTTTGTTTCTTTTTTAACTGTTGCTTGAAACAAAACAGAACAAGATAATTTTTAACTAATTGAATTAAATTCTTTATCTCTAAGCATAAAACTAATATTTTTTATTTACTGTGAATAATTAATCTACAGAGAATAAGTGTACAAAATTCACTAATTCCTTCATACAATTTGGTCACATGGATCATGGTTTCCATCCATCTGTCCCGTTCTCACTTGGTCTATAAACCTAAAACTCTGATTGATGTGTCCCTCACCGTTTGTCCTTTCTCTTAGGTTCAGTTTCTGACAAAAATATTTATAGTTTACTAGGTTTGTCCTGATAGACTCATTACCACTGACTTTTTTCCAGCTCAACTATTCAAATCAAATAGACATCGAGAACAACTATTAAAAGCTTAAACTGTCACCCATCCTTCAACATGTACTCCTTCCTTGAAAAATCAAACATTCATGTGGAAATATTCTGTCTATATAAAACCTGTTCAATGCTAGTTCAGTGCGTATATGGCAGTGCAGAACAGAACTAACATGGCTATGTATAGTTCAGTGTCAATATAATAGGAAAACAGAAAAAAAAAAAATCCAACTAATAATACAATGTCTAAACGTCCAGTGTAATAACTTGCATTGAAAAGATTCTGAATATTACCTTCTTTTTAAGTTGGGGTTTTGATAACTATCGTATTTGATGCAATTGTGCTGTCAAAGTAATGTTGGCCCCAATAAGCTGTAAAATCTACCACAATAGGTGTATAAGTACATTAGTAAATGCAGAATTGTTATGTTAGTTCTTCAAATATTTGGATAAGGTACAGCTCTGATGATGGGTCATTTTATAAGCAAATTGTTGTCTCATAGTTTTCTCAAATGATAATAAATCTAACATGAAAATTTTCTGGTAGAAGAATGACCAATTCAAAACAAAGTGGTATTTTCCAAGCCAACATATTGAAAAGGTAATCTAGAAACTAAAACTAACATTGTTATTCTTGCCCCCACCTCAGTTTTCAAATCTGATGATTTTAGGAGTGACATGTATTTTATGCTTGATGGATGAAAACAGACAGTAAAAGGCAAGATGAGCTAATAACAGTAAAGTCTGTACTGAATGAGAAACATATTGAGATACTGAGAGGAATCAAGATATGTGCTTCAATCATTACAGTTTGTCACAAATGAGATTTGTTGGTTGATGTGCTGTCAAAGTACTGAGAGAGAAAGGTTTTTAACAAGCAGCTAGACATGCAGAAAAAGCAGTTTAGGACTCAAAGGACTCAGTATAAATAGAAGTTATAAAGTGAAAGAGAGTAATAAATTTGGAATCAAGAGAAGAGCGGTATTGATCTAGACTTTAAAAAAAAACTTTTTCTTTTTCAGACAACTTGAAAAATTTTCATAGTTTTTACTTTCTTAAAATCTTTACTTTTTATAATGAAACATGTCATTACCTCTCACTTAGAAGAGGAAGACTCAATAATGCTCAAGCTGCGTATATCTTTGAACACTATTCTTACCCTTCCTATAAGACATTATTTTTTAATTCTGTATATAATCCAGTTCTGGATTGGTCTGCATCTACATTTTATTAAACATACACCTAATTACACTGAAAAGTTTACCTAATTTAAGCTATTGGTAAAGATTTTCTCACTTGGCAGTGAAAATTTTGGGTATTTCATTGCATTGTAATATCAGATTAGTGCTAAAGATAGTCCTTTAAAGAAATTATTGCCATTTTCTGGGAAAATTTAACAAAGTGAATTTTCTGATCTGAGAGATTATCCTTCCAGTGTAGTTTTGGATTGCCTAGTGTCATTCACAAATTCCTGCATGTTCCTTCCATCTCCTTGACGTATGTTGTTGATCTACTTTTACTTTGCATTGATTACAAAAGTATTCATACTTATACTTGCTTTTTGTTTGCTTGTTTGTTTATATATGCTAGTAATGTTCTACAAAAAAAACCCAGAATTTCCATTGAAACTGACTGGAAGTTTTTGTGTCTGACCTCTGAGGTGAGAGGAGAGCAACTAGAGTTCTGGAAATCCCCTCAGGCTAAATTAAGGTGAAACAACACCAAACAATCAGTTAAACACTTTATTTCTAATGAAAGAAAAACCCCTAAACTTAGAAAATGTAAAATGTTGTCATCAGAATAAAATCTAAAAGAGAAGGAAAGAAGAGAAGAGAGAAGACAGGAAAGGAAAGAAATAAGGAAAGATATCACCACTCTGGGATTCCACGACTGTCTCAGATACTGACGGGGCAGTCCTCTGGTGGTGGACGCGCACTCAGCAAGGTGGTCGATCTCCATTATTGGGTGCACACGTGGGTCCCTCAGTTTGTGTCTTTATACAGTTCAGTCCCCGCACCCTGAGCAAGGGCTGATGTAGCTCTTGGCTGACTATGCAGGTGCTGCTGTGAGGGGTGGTCATGGAAAGTCTTTTTGGGGGGTCTTAGTGGTCATTGAGTGCCTTCCTCCAATGAACTCTGTATGACCTTTGGCCATATGTGGTGGTGTTTTGCAGAACACAGAACTGCACATTCTCCAACATACCTTCTGCATTCTGCTAATCACTTTCTGCATCTTGCTAACTGTTCCTTTTATTGTTCTGTGCAGAACTTGTCTTGATACAATGTTTGAGACATACATTAATTCTTTCAGTCTCTCACAGAACTGACTTCCAGTCTGGTCAGATAATATCCATAATACCCCAAACCACCTCTTCCAAATATTGCTCAATTTTTTGTTTTGTTTCTTTCCTCCATACTAGTAACTAGTACTCTGTCAAGTATAACATTTGCAAGTTTAAAGTTTGAGTAGCAACACTTTGGTGGATCAAGCACCAACAAGTTCTGTCTAATGACAATAAAATTTGTAGATTCTGTTTTTGTGTTCCTGCCTTTCTCAATATGTCTGTGGCTCATGAATAATGATAATGCTATTTTTTTGACTTTAGTATTTTCTTGACTGCTACATATGTTGCTGCTGTGGCTACTATCTGGCTATTAGAGCTGTGTGTGAATATTTTCCAAATTCTAGGCCTTGATGACCGTTTGTTTATTTCTTTTGTAGATTAGACCTTTAAAACTCTTCCTCTTGCTTTCCCTCATCACTGTAAGAAAAATTGAAGATTGTGTCTCAAAAAAGATGCGATGTGAAAAATAGAGATTAGACTCTCTCTTCAAAATTACTTGGATCTCACAAATTTGGAGAAACACTCGAAACTCACAGAAAAGTACTCCAAATCTTGGATATTCTTCCAGATACTAATTTATTATTTCCTCACTTCATCAGAACTTTTGCAGAAGCTGAAAGTAAACAAAGGTAGCAGTGCTGACTTTCCATCTAAAAACTGTAGACTGGATGCCTGCTCTGCAGCGTGATCTCTTCCATGCGTTTCAGGAGAATCTCTGTTCCATGTCTGGAGCACCTCCTCCCTTCCTTCTTCTCAGGCCTTGGTGCTCACAGGACTGTTTCTCTCTGTAGTGCAGTGTGTTGCCCATTCTTAAATATGTTCCCTTGAGGCACCACCATTTTTGTTGCTGGGCTCAGCTGTGCCCTGCAGTGGGTCTCTTACAACCAGCTGGAACCCTTTCTGCCCCACACAGGGCAACCCCAGCCTCTCTTCACAGAGGCTGCCCTGCAGCCCCTCAACTGCAAACACTTTGCCACCTACACCCAATGCAGGCACCAAAAGACAACCCAATCATAACAGAGAACTGAGAGGCCTGTTGGAAGAAGGACAGTCAATCAAGTACATTAGTACCAGAATACCAAAGTTTTAAAAATCAATTGGGACATAATGATACAAGAGTCACTGTCAGCCAAGGATTATATAAGCTGTGGGGGGTGTTGGAGGAAAGGATAAGCACTCAGGTGCCCTTTTGGGTGGAGACTCTAATTCCTAATAGCAAAAGTTGTCATAGAATGGTTAGGGTTGGAAGGGGCGTTAAAGATCATCTAGTTCCAACCATCCCTGCCATGGCAGACATCTTTCACTAGACCAGGTTGCTCAATGCCTCATCCAACCTGGCCTTAAATGCTTCCAGGGAGGAGGCATCCACAGCTTCTCTGGGCAACCTGTTCCAGTGTCTCACCACCCTCACAGGAAATAATTTCTTCCTAATATCTAATCTAAACCTACCCTCTCCCAGTTTAAAGCCATTACCCCCCATAAAGTAATGGCTTTATTACTACCTGCCCTTATAAAAAGTCCCTCCCCAGGTTTCTTGTAGGCCTTTTCAGGAACTGGAAGGCAGCTATAAGATCCTCCTGAAACCTCTTTTCTCCAGGCTAAACAGTTCTGTCATTAACTGCCCTTATAAAAAGTCCCTCCCCAGCTTTCTTGTAGACCCCCTTCAGGTATTGGAAGGCCTTCTCTTCTCCAGGCTGAACAACCCCAACTCTCTCAGCCTGTCCTCACAGGAGAGGTGCTCCAGCCCTTGGATCATCCTCGTGGCCCTTCTCTGGACTCATTCTAACAGGTCCATGTCATTCATGTATTGGGGGCTCTAGAACCAGACACAGTACTCCAGGTGGGGCCTCACAAGAGCAGAGTAGAGGGGCAGAATCACCTCCCTCAGCCTGGTGGCCATGCTTCTTTGGGTGCAGCCTGGGATACAGTTGGCCTTCTGGGATGCAAGTGCACATTGCCGGCTCACGTTGAACTTCTCGTCTACCATCATCCCCAAGTCCTTCTCTTCAGAGCTGGTCTCAAATCACTCGTTGCCCAGCCTGTATTTGTGTTGGGGATTGCTCCAACCCAGGTGCAGGACCTTGCATTTGGCCTTGTTGAACTTCATGAGGTTAGCACAGGCCCACCTCTCAAGCCTATGAAAGTCCCTCTGTCTGGCATCCCTTCCCTCCTGCATGTTAACCACACCACACATCTTGGTGTTGTCAGCAAACTTGCTGAGGGTGTGCTCAATCCCACTCTCCTTGTCACCAACAAAGTGACAAACAGTGCTGGTCCCAGTACTGACCCCTGAGGGATGCCACCAGTCTCCACTTGGACATTGAGCTGTTGACCACAACTCTTTGAGTACGACCATCCGGCCAATTCCTTATCCATCAAGTGATCCATCCATATCTGCTTCCTATCAGGAGGAAAATAATGATCAGGCAATGTTAAATTAGATTGGACAAGTTACAAATATCAGAGTGACAGTGGGAGACTGAGTAGACTCAATCAATGCTTTATGAGAGTGTAATAGAGAGATTAAAAATTTGGACTAAGTGAATGACTACTGCAGCAACTTGTCTTAGAGCACATAGAAAAAAAGGCTATTCAGAACTTCTGACCTGAGAGATGCAAAGGACCTGGACCAAGAAGGATCAGTGGGAGATCTTCTCTGTAATAGAAACCACACTGCAATTATTTTTACGAATGCAGTGGGAAATAGGAAGACAAATAAATCAAGAAAATTTATACTTGATTTGAAGAAAGGGAACTGTAAAAAAATATAGGTTTTCTAAGACAAAATGGACTTGTTCAAAGGGCCTGCATGCAGCATGAATGTTCAAAACTCAAAAAGAAACCAAAGTGGTTAAAAAAGTCCCTTGCACTTCTTCCTGGGAAAGTTATGGAGACTGCTGCAGCTAATAGTTTGACCTCTAAATATAGAGTTTGCTCAAATAGAAAGAAAAGGAATACAGATAAAAATAGCAGGTTAAATGTAAAGAGGAAATTTACAGACCTAAACCAGAAAGGCCAGATGTAATACCTTGCGAAGTATGCTCAAAGTGACATCAAAACGGTACTTTAAACATACCAAAAGCAGGACGACAGCTAGAGAATTTATGAGAATGTTTGGTGTTAAGAGCTTACACCAGGTGATCAGGCCTAAAAATATCTATAAATTCTTTGTTTCAGACTTGCTCTTGGATGAAGATGTGGGGCAGGGACCAATAACTGACCTATTCTCTAACTGTTGCAGAGAGGTCAGAGAAGCTGAATCACATTGAAATAAATACACAGGAACCATTACGTCACCTAGGTGAGTCAGATGTCAAGAAACCATCACAGCCAAATGGCATTCTGCCAAGATTCCTGAAATGTCTCAGATATGAAGCTGCTGGTCTGCTAGCCAGAGTGCATGACCTAGCATTACAGACTACTCCTGTGGCAGCACGTTTCAGAAGATCACTACCCGCAGTGTAAAGAAGTACACCATTGAGCCTGTTTTGGACTAATCTCATGCATTCATCGCATACCCCTGCTTCTGGTGTTGTATGATTTAGTGAACCTTTAGTGGTCATTCCTTTAGTGAAATATCTGTCTTCAACTAATCCTCTACCTGCATCATTTTTCAAACCCCAGTCATATCCCGTCAATCTCTTCTTTACTAAATGGAAGAATCTCAGTCTGCTTAACCTCACCTCATCAGGCAGCCACTCCATCACCTCAGCCATTTGAACTGTCCATCTCTTGCAGCTTCTTTCACTCCCCTGTACACTTCTGACATGTGGAGACCATGACTGCAGGCATTACTCAGGATGTGGTGCACTGAGGTTACACACAATCACTAAATGATGCCCTCTGTCTTGCTCTCAATATCTTTTTGGGTGATGTCCAGGATTTTGTTAGCTTTCTGGGCTGCTCTGACATATCAAGACAATTATTTCAGAGCTGTGAATAAGGATTCCAAGATCTCCTTCCTGACTGTATGTGCCAGTTCCAAGTTCATCCTGGAGAGACACCATTATATCCTAACCTTTTGCATCCCATCTTTTAAGCAACTTGAATCCACTGACGGATCTTTCTCCAGTCCCCTGACAGGTTTGTCCCTCTCATAACTTTTACTATGGAATATTCTCAAATGCTTCTGAAAATCCAAATACTTTATGCCCACTGAATCCCCTTCATAAACTTTTCACTGACACCTCCTGTTGGCACTACACACTAGCAGAAGCCATACTGATTCTAAAGCTTTTGTTTATTATAGATTCTTCTGTCATACCAGTGACAAGTATCAGTCACCAAACTCTAGTTTCCACAATCTGGTTCTTGGCAGTTTTTGTAGAGTTAACGTTGTCAGTCTCAAAGTTCTCTGATGATAGCTGTTTGTATGTGTGCTTGCAGCCCAGAAGTCCAGCCACATCCTGGGCTGCATCAAGAGAAGTGTGGCCAGCAGGTGGAGGGAGGTGATTCTCCCACACTACTCTGCTCTCATAAGGCCCCACACGGAGTTCTGCACCCATTTCAACACAAGAGAGACAAGGACCAATTAGAACAAGTCCAGAGGAGGGCCACCAGGATGATCAGAGGGCTGGAGCACCTCTCCTGTGAGGACAGGCTGAGAGAGTTGGGGCTGTTCAGCCTGGAGAAGAGAAGGCTCCGGGGAGATCTTATAGTGGCCTTCCAATACCTGAAGGGGCCCTACAAGAAAGCTGGGGAAGGACTTTTTATAAGGGCAGTTAATGACAGAACGAGGGAAAATGGCTGTAAGAGGGTAGGTTTAGATTAGATATTAGGAAGAAATTCTTTCCTGTAGGGGTGGTGAGACACTGGAACAGGTTACCCAGAGAGGCTGTGGCTTCCTCCTCCCAGGAGGAAGTGTTCAAGGCCAGGTTGGATGAGGCATTGAGCAACCTGACCTAGTGGAAGGAGTCCCTGCCCATGGCAGGGGGCTTGGAACTAGATGATCTTTAAGGTCCCTTCCAACCCTAACCATTCTGTAGTTCTATGATTCTATTTATCCAGTGAGATATACACCCTGCAAAAGCAAGAATACACTTTGACTGGTAGCACAAAAGTAATTCTAACTAGATTTTGTAACAACACCATTGTGCATAAAAATATGAACATTACTAATTATTTTCCCAGATTTGGTCTGGAACAAGTTAATAGAATAATGGACTAAAAGGATCCTCAGCAGGTCATCTAGTCTATTTTCTCTGGCTAATACAAGAAAACATACCTTCACCACTACTTGCAGTTGTTTCTTTGATGCTACATGTACTACATCCTCTTCTGATTCAGTCTCATGATTAATCAACTTTACAGTTGCAATTCTTTTTTCCCATTATCTAGTCAAAGTGTTTCTTCCTCCTATTTAGTCCCTTTTGTTTGGTTTAATCTGTTTGGACATAGAAAATAATTCTTTTTGCAGCATTTTTTCAGTATTTCATTGCTGAATATATTAATGAGAATCCTCCAAACCTGATTTGATATATTATTCCTGGCTTGCAATGTGTTAAATGGTTCTTTGCATAGGACTTGTCAATTAATCTTACATTGCCTTACAATATCATGACCATGGATTTGTGCATTAGATGACAACCTTGTAAGAAGCTCAGTTTATTGTCTCAGTCAAGCTCTACCTTTCAACTGCTTCTTCCAATCCTAAATCTGTTGCTCTGCTGTCATAAACAGAGTTAGTTTGACACTTTGATGCTTTAAGGTCCTGAATAACTGCCCAGTTTATTGTCACACATGCTTACAAGTTTGTTTATTTTTCTGTTTTTCTCCTAAAAATTTAAATAAGGTGGTTAAGACTGTAATTCCATGGGTCCTTACCTTTATACAAGGCTCAGGATCTTGCAAGCATTTTAAATTATTACTTTTTTCTAACTGCATGTCAGTAGAATGTCACACAGAAGTCTTTCACTAATTCGATATTTTTCACACACAATGGTCTGTCTTACATCTTTTAGAATGATCTAAAATAACCTGGTGTAATAATCTTTAAATCATTTATATATAGTATTGCTGGTCAGTTTCTTGGAATGAAACAAAATCTGTAAGATTGTAGCTGCAAAATACACATCAGAAGATAGACGTAATACTCCTCAAAAGTAAATTTTTCCTAGCTGTCTGATGTTAGTCATTCATTATAAGTGCACACTCAAATAGATGAGGGCAGTGAACTGATTGATAAGGATCTGGAATTAAACTGTCTTTGCCATCTAATACATTAGGTTATTATGCAGGTCAACTTCTTTGTTGTGAGAGCATGATATTCTTGAATACCTAATCAAAATACAGCAAACATATCTGTATTTAAAGTTACTTGAGAAGTCGTGGATGCCCCTTCCCTGGAAGTGTGCAAGGCCAGGTTATATGAGGCTTTGAGCAACGTGGTCTAGAGGAAGGTGTCCCTGATCATGGCAGGTGAATTGGAACTAGATGATCTTTAAAGTCCCTTCCAACCCTAACCATTCTATGATTCTATGAAAAATATTGTATTTAATAGCTTTTTTAAGGAAAAATATCTAAACCACCATATAATATGTTCTTTTTTATGATTTTTAAAATGTTTAAATAAAATGTCCTTTCTCTGCTTCACAGTTAGATAATTACAACTGAAAACAATATCAGCTGTATAAATATCAGGTCCATACTGTAAAGTATTATGATATAATATGTTTGCAATGTAGGAATTAAGGGCTTTGACAGAGCATGCCCTGATTTCTGTCTAGGTTGTGCACCCAAGTATTCTTTCCAAAGAGAATAGCTTTTGGTGTGTGTCTTGTGCCCTGGATGAACTAGGGCACATTTTCTAGATAAAGGAGCTTATAAACTCCTTTTGGTTCTTTGTTTCAGACCAAGAAATTTTATCTTGTCTTAATATGAAGAGAGAGAAAGGTACAAAGGTAAATCAAGATTAAAGGGGATTCAAAATCTTCAGGAAGATAAATTAGAAAAAAGATTAAGATTGTTATATGGTGTCTAACAGTCAATATTGAGAGGCTTAGGATAAAATGCATTTTCAGTGACAAATTAGGTTCAAAGACATAATAAGAGTAAAACCACTCTATGTCTATGAGAAGGATCATTTCGAGGGCTGAAACAGACACCTGTTTCTATTCATTTTGTTTCATATCTTTAACTGAGAATCCTTTATTTGTTAGTAATCTAATGATGTAGTCTGCCATTTAGTAAAATCAAGATGAAATAAAAAACTTCTTTTTTTTTCAAACAAGACATTCAAGCAATGTTCCTTAGTTGTTGTTTAGTTCTGATTGTTAAAATTTATCCAGATGCATTTAGATGTGTTTGTCTGACCCATCTGTCTTCAGACACACCTGGTTTTTTGTTAATGTGAATGTTTTAAAACATTTGGATACCAAAAATATTCATACTTCAGAAGAAAGCACTTCTGTCGTTTTTGTTATACAGTAGTTACACAAGTCATAAATGAAGAATTGGAGGTTAAAGTTAAATACTTTGTAAAAAAGTTTAATGAAATCTTCATTAATAAAATGTTTATCATAAAAGCAAATTTGGTGGCTCTCACTATCTGTTTAGCTCTGCCATGATTATAATCCCGCAACTGCTAATAAATTTGACGCTTCATGTAATGATAGAAGAATCATGGAATCATAGAATCATAGAATGGTTTGGGCTGGAAGGGACCTTAAAGATCATCTAGCTCCAATGCCCTGCCATGAGCAGGGACAAGTTCCACTAGATCAGGTTGCTCAAAGCCTCATCCAGCCTGGCCTTGAACACTTCCAGGGAGGGGGCATCCACAACTTCCCTGGGCAACCTGTTCCACTGTCTGACCACCCTTACAGTGAAGAATTTCTTTCTAGTATCCAATCTGAACCTACCCTCTATTAGCTTAAAGCCATTCCCCCTTGTCCTGTCGTTAACTGCCCTTGTAAAATGTCCTTCCCCATCTTTCCTGTAGGTCCCCTTCAGGTACTGGAAGGCTGCTATTAGATCTCCCTGGAGCCGTCTCTTCTCGAGGCTGAACAGCCCCAACTCTCTCAGCCTGTCCCTGTAGGAGAGGTGCTCCAGCCCTCAGATCATCCTCGTGGCCCTTCTCTGGACTCGTTCCAACTGATCGATGTCTCTCTTGTGCTGGGGACTCCAGAACTGGATGCAGTGCTCCAGGTGGGGCCTTGCGAGAGCAGAGTAGAGGGGGAGAATCACCTCCCTCAACCTGCTGGCCACACTTCTCCTGATGCAGCCCAGGATACGGTTGGCCCTCTGGGCTGCAAGTGCACATTGCCAGCTCATGTTGAACTTCTCATCCACCACCACTCCCAAGGCCTTCTCTTCAGAGCTGGCCTCAAGCCACTCATTGCCCAGCCTGTATTTGTTTGTTGTTTTGGAATAAACATGAAGTTAAAATAACCTGGAAGTACAAATTTTACTAATAAAACTGCATGGTTTTCCTTAACCACAGAGCTATTCAATGATTGTGCTTGATTCTAAGTCAGAGGCCAAACAGGAGATTCATCTGCATAGTAGTCTAATTTAAGCTTCTTCAACAGAATGTGAAAAATAAAATGTCAGAGATTCAGTCAATTTGTTCATACCTTGCAGCTGATATCAATCCAATTGATGTGTTCTGACTTATTTTGTACCAGTCTACTTGGTTATCTTCCAAAGAAAAAAAAACACAGAAAAACCCCTAAAAACCAATACCAAAACTGTCACTTCAGCAACAGTAGAAACATCTTTTTTTTTTTTTACTGCAGCATATCTGTAGACATTACAACTTCAGAATTAAAAATTGCAAGCAGTTTTTAATTGCCAAAGTACAAACAGTTAAATTAAAAAATGATTGACATCAGAGTATTATTAATGTGGAGATACATTAGCTATGCTCAGTATATTTCTGTTTTCATATGACTAAACTTGTTTATATAAAATAGTATTCTCCTATTGAAAAGGAAACAATTATTTTATGAAGATGTTGTCCTTTCTATCTGTATGAAAATATCTTGTTCAGTGATCACTGAACTCAATGGAATCAACTGTTAGTAAAATATAAGAAAATACAAGAATCTAGCTATAAAACTGATGGTTTAAATGTCATTATTTTGTTCAGCCACTATTGTATGTGGTCTATGTGTGATTTCTACACAGCTAGTTGAAGACATCCATCTAAAGGTACTTTTAAAATTTTATTTGTGGATATTTTTGGGGAATGACTAAGAAATTGACCAATATTGCAATTATTTTTAGTGGAACAAAAAAATCATTTGAAATGGAGTTTTAACCTCTTTTTTTTTTGTTTTAATTTTGAAAAAAAATAGTCTGAAAAAGTTAAAAATAGTAATTTTTGAAAATAAAAATTAGTTTATAACTTTAGATATACTGTTTTGAACACCAAAAGCTTTGTCACTTTAACATTTCTGCAAGAAGGCTCTCAAAATGTGTTACAGTAGGAGGAGAGTAACCTAGAGATCAAGGAGAATTAATAGAATTACGGGTCTGAAGAGTTTATTTTTAACTGCCCAGTACCCATCTGAAATGCTACCTCCATCTCTGTGGCAGATTACTTTTACCTGGATAAGTTCTCAATCTAAAACAGCCAGAGTTTTCTCAGAATCATAGAATCATAGCATTGTATGGGTTGGAAAGGTCCATAAAGATCAACTGGTTCCAACCCCCCTGCCATGATCAGGGACACCTTCCACTAGATCAGATTGCTTAAAGCCTCATTCAACATGGCCTTCAACACTTCCAGGGAGGGGGCATCCTCAGCTTCTCTGAGCAACCTGTTTCAGTGTCTCACCACCCTCACAGGAAAGAATTTCTTCCTAATGTCTAATCTAAACCTACCCTCTTTCAGTTTAGAGCCATTACCCCTGGTTCTATCACTACCCAACATTCTGTGATTCTGTGATACCTACCTTTATAAAAGTCCCTCCCCAGCTTTCTTGTAGGTCCCTTTCAGGTACTGGAAGGCCACTAGCTCCCCGGAGCCTTTTCTTCTCCAGGCTGAACAGTCCAAACTCTCTCAGCCTGTCCTCATAGGAGAGGTGCTCCAGCCCTCTGATCATCCTGGTGGCCCTCCTCTGGACTTGCTCCGGTAGGTCTATATCATTCTTGTATTGGGGCCCCAGAACTGGATGCAGTACTCCAGGTGGGGTCTCATGAAAGCAGGGGAGCAGTATCACCTCCCTCTGCCTGCTGGCCACGATTCTCTTGATGCAGCCCAGGATACAGTTGGCTTTCTGGGCTGCGAACATGCATTGCTGGTTCATGTTGAGCTTCTCATCCACCAGTATCCCCAAGTCCTTTCCTCAGGGCTGCTCGTGATCCATTCTCTGTCCAGTCTATATTTGTGCTTTGGCTTGCCCTGACCCAGGTGCAGGATCTTGCACTCGGTCTTGTTGAACTTCATGAGGTCCACCTCTAAAGCCTGTCAAGGTTCCTTTGAATGGTATCTCTTCCCTCCAGCATCTCAATCGAACCACACAGCTTTGTGTCATCGGCAAACTTGCTGAGGTACACTCAATCCCACTGTCCATTTTGCCAACAAAGGTGTTAAACAGTGGTGGTCCCAATACAGACCCTGAGGGATGTCACTCCTCAGCGATCTCCACTTGGATATTGAACTGTTGACTGCAACTCCTTGAGTGAGACCATCCAGCCAATTCCTTATCCACTGAGCAGTCCATCCATCTAGTCCATGCCTCTCCAACTTAGACACAAGGATGTCATGTGGGACAGTGTCAAACACCTTGCACAAGTCCAGGTAGATGACATCAGTTGCTCTTCCTCTATCCACCAAAGCTCTAACTCCATCACAGAAGGCCACCATATTTGTCAGGAATTATTTTCCCTTGCTGAAGCCATGTTGGCTGTCACCAATCACCTCTTCACTTCCCATGTTCCTTAGCATAGTTTCCAGGAGTATCTGTTCCATGGTCTACCAAGGCACAAAAGTGAGACTCACCGGCCTGTAGTTACCTGGATCTTCCTTGTGGTAAGGTCTGAAATGTAACATTTTTCTACGACACTAGGAAAAAAATACTAACTTGGAAGGAGGAAAAAGGGCCCTGGAAGACAGGAAACAGAGGTTTTCTGAAAGATGGGAGACACACATTGAGTTAAATTGGATACCTGCATTGCTACTATGACTCACAGAATCACAGAATCACAGAATGTCAGGGATTGGAAGGGACCTCGAAAGATCATCTAGTCCAACCCCCTGCTGGAGCAGGAACACCTACATGCAATCACACAGGAAGGCATCCAGGCGGGTCTTGGATGTCTCCAGAGAAGGAGACTCCACAACCTCCCTGGGCAGCCTGTTCCAGTGCTCTGTCACCCTCACAGTAAAGAAGTTTCTTCTGAAGTTTAAGCGGAACCTCCTGTGTTCCAGCTTACACCCACTACCCCTTGTCCTGTCATTGGACACCACTGTGAAGAGCCTGACTCCATCCTCCTGACACTCACCCTTTGCATATTTATAAACATTAATAAGGTCACCCCTCAGTCTTCTCTTCTCCAAGCTAAAGAGACCCAGCTCCCTCAGCCTTTCCTCATAAGGGAGATGCTCCACTCCCTTAATCATCTCTGTGATGCGTAAAGGGAATCAAATCTGCAGCTGCTAGGGTTTGTTTATGTTGCAGATTCTAGACGTGGTCACCATGGACCAAGTATTCATGCAATGAGAATAATCCTTGGAAAAAAACAGATTAGAGATGATTGTGGTTGGTTTTTCAACTTCTTTAATTTGGAATAATGACAGCCAGACTAATTAATCTACTTTTTTTTCCCCCCCTCAATTCTATTCATAAAATCTTTCTCAGCTTATTCCTCTCACAAAAGAGGATACTTCAAAACATTATATTTATGACTTTCCTAGAGGGTTTCCCCCTGTCTCCATAGGAAAAATGCATCCTCTTATCTAAACTCATATACATGTGAAGAATTAGTTTGGGCACATACTACCCAGTTGGATTCTCTGTCTAATCAGTGTTTACAGGAGTTCTGAGGCCCCTTCAGAGAAACACCCATATGTTTAAGGGCTGTCATGAATGTAGATAGACTTGAGTACCTGCAAAGCTATTTCCTTTTCACATCATGTAATTGTTTGATACACTCTGCCCATCACTTGTTCTATTAGGCTCATTTAGTTCCTACATTTCTGCTATGGCTGAATACTTTGCACTCACCATCATTTTTCAAAAACCCTCCTTTCCGTCCTGCTTTGCTGGCTGAATCTACAATTCCAACTCACCTAAGTTCAGCTGAGTTCCTTTCTGTGTTGTTTCCGACTCGTATTTTCTTTCTTACTCTTTACCCATTGGATCTTTCTTCTCTAGTCCCAGCTTGTTGCTTCCACCATTTTTGCCTCACTGCTACATTCTCCATTGTTTTCCTGATCTCCTCTTCTTACTCTTGCTGGTACTTTGAATCATTTTGTTACTTCTATTCAAATCTAACTTCTCTGGGGACTCTGAGACATTGCCTCACTTCATCCTCCTAGTGCAAATCTATCACTCCTCCAACTGTCTTTTACTGCATACTTAGGGATCCAAGGATAATAGTGTGTATTATTATATATGTATCTTAGTGAATCAATCAACTTGAATGCTTTCCTCTGAAATTATAAAAACTGTGGACTACTGATTTAGCTTAAAACATTCCTTCTTCATTTTTTCCTTTTGTGTGTGAAAGAATTACACAAACAGTGGGGGAGAGGAGATTTGCCTGCATGACAGAATCCAAAGAAACAAACTCCAGCAGGGTGCTGCCAGATGAATGAAAACAGAAAGATGAAAAACATTTTTTTTTCTTATTTGTAGTAATCTGTGTTTTTGTATGTGAGAATGTTAAGTAAAAAATGCAAACAAATGTGATTTGCAAGCAGATGATATTCTTTTTGGTGCAAACTATATTACTTCAACAGTACGTAGACATGCTTTTAAATCCAAAATAAATTGCATGTTGAAGACTAGGAGTCTATGTTTCTAAGTAATATTTTATTACTTTTCTCGTTGAAATTGAGCATTATTATTGAAATATGTGCCCTTATTTTTACCACATACTTAGGTTTGCATGAATAATTGGTTCTTACAATGCCTATTTTTTTGTTCATTCTGGAACTTGAAGACAAACGTCCAGATACAAACTAAAATATTCTGCTTGTTTCCCTGAAGCACTTAAGAGACTTTTAGCTGCTTGCTGTGAAGAACTAGCCTCTAGTGAGTGTATTTATCTCTCTCTTTAAAAGAAGCAGTCTGTATATAATGGTTTTAACAGGATAACATGATAAGGTATATTAGAGAAACTGATAAAAATTTTCCAGGACTATGACGTTGCAGTTTTTGTTTTCAAACACTTAAAAGGGCCATCTCAAAGGTGACATGCAAATGTATATTTCCATACTAGAAAACCCTTTCACTATCACCATTCGCCACACATATTGCTATCAGTAATTAAGAATTAGAACCCTCATAATTTCTATAATTACACTATAGAGATAGTATCTCATTATATTTAAAATGCATACTTCCATATCTTCACTATCTGTTTTCCCTTAAAGTATTCAAACACATAAAATTTTAAGCCTCAGCATTTCTACAGATGACAATAATCTACCCATCGCACAGACAAAGTTTGTTATAGTCTCATTATAAAGATATGAGCATCCAATTTGAGAATAGCAGGAAGGATCAGAACGAAAACTATTAAAACAGAAAGAACATGCGCGGAAATCCAGATAAATCCCTCAGCGTGTTTTCATGTTTCTACTTTATTTTATCAAAGAGTCAGCATAACTTCTTTATTACAAAGATAAAATTTTCATTGAATGTTCAAGGATTTTTAGAAGTTCCATGAACAATTGTGGGTATGTTAGTGATACAGAAACAGTAGAGATGTTTTCAACTATGATTGCAGACTGCTCACTTCCAGAGTCAGTAGCACATCAGCAGGAGATGTAATAGCAAATCTAATAATCTAGAGGAAAAAGCACAACAACCCATATGTGTAGTTTAGCTTTTACATAAAAGCTGAAATAAGGGAAAATAGATAACCCATGGTGGGACTTTTTTTTTTTTTTTTCCTGTGAATGATACAGAGGAAATTAAAAAAAATGGAAAATTACCTATCTCCTCTTACGAAGTTCTAGTATGCTGCATTAGGCTGGGTAAAAGAAAAATGTATCTTTTAGAAGAAAATAGAAGAATATTTAGAAGAATATTTGGGGTTTGATTTTAAAATACTCTTTTCCCCTAAATCTAAGTGTCTTCTGGTATAAATTTTGACTTACCTTTTATACCAGTTGCATATAAGGTGCTGTTCACTTATTTTTGAAAATATGTTATTCGTTCAATTTCCTTCAATCTTATCTGTATTCTAAAGTATTTTTTCTCAGTCTTCTGCCACTTAGCAGAGAGTCTCCATCATGGTGGTCCATGTATTCCAATGTATTGTCTGCAAGAGTGGTGAAGACTTTGTGTTTAATAAAAACATAGAAGCTTTTAAGTGATCTACTGCCTCTTCCCCAAAACGTGACGTAGAAGTCCTAGTTCCTCACAGATTCCTCAATTTTAAAAATTTTTCTAATTTAGTTCATTTTTTTTTAAGCCTGCAATATGAGATTTTTGTACTGATTATGTAAATACTCTACAACACTTAACACTTTACCTGCATAACACTTAGTAATAATAACTTATATTGTCCAGCTGTCTGAGAGAAAAAAAATCCATATAATTCTACTTTAAATTTCTACTGTATTTATATTTTTATGACACAGATGGAGAAATAGAATACAAAACTGATATCAAGTTTGGAAATTTCTTAAATGGTGGGTAGTCTAAACAGAAGCCTTTACCAGTATGGATCAGCTTCTGTGCTAACTAGATGGAGTTCTGTGCTTCTTCAGATTGCATATAACCATTGTTTTAAGGTAAAGTATTCAAAGGTATTAATGAGTCACTCTTATGAACAATATGAGGTACCTTTCTTCATCACTGGTCTTTTCTGTGAAAAAAAGGGGATTAAAAATTACAAGATAAAAAGATCCAAAAAGGTATTTTAACAGGTATAGTTAATTATATAGGATACAGAAGTGATCAAAAGTTTGTGAATGGAGAAATTTCTTATCCTTCAAGATTCCTCACAACATAATTGTGTTTATGCACCTTTGATAGAAATGTTGATGTTCAATGTGTGGTTTTAAAAACCCAGATTGTCCTTGTATCAAGTCCTTTTAAAGCTGTTGTACTGAAAACTGGAACATTAAAACAACTTCCAGATTTTAATCAAAGTCAGAATACTGTATGTTACCTCCAAAAATAGATTTCCAAAATTAGCAACCAAGAAGAAACTAAAGCAAGCTATTATTCTTTTTAAAATTGTAAGCTTAAAAAGTCTTTGTTTCTGTTCTCAACTTGTGCTACATCTTAACATCTGGGCAATTATGCAAACCTGTAAATTACATTTTCCCCTTCTGAGTTAATTGGCATAAAATTATAATGAAAAGAATTCAAAACCTCAGTGCAAAATTATAGTCTCATAAAATGAAATTGTAAACATACTGATTAGCATGTAAAATTTTAATGAGACTGTGTTTTGATAGAAAAATCTTCAAACTGAGAGAGGTGTGCAGCAACTTTCAGCAAATATTTTGCTTAATTAATGAAGTTCAATAATTGATAGTTTTACCCCAGACTTAAATACCATTACTGAAACCAACTCTCTTCTTTTTTAATGACACAGTAAAAGAAGTGCAAACTTTTATAAAACATTGTTTGTTTCTTCTTGAAAGATTTGATATGAGAAAGTTGATGTCCAAGTGAAAAATAGACGTGTGATTAGTGCTTTATTTATTTATTCTACAGCCAGTTGTTCTGATAGACCTTCACTGGGGATGAGGGAGATCTCACAGTTGTGATCTCTGAAAAATCCACAGATGTTGCAACTTTAACCCTAGCAAAGCTTCCGCATTATAGTACAACTGTGGCCTACTTTCAGAGGATTATAGGTGAATGTTCTATGCTCAGAGGAAATAATTCTGCTCTTAAGAATGTCAAATAAATGAAAAATAGAGGACAATTCTGATGGTTTTCCTCTCTCACACAGAAAGTGCCTAGCACATTTTATATAAGGGTTATGTGTAAATGCTTGATTAAAAACAAGAAAATAATTGAATGTAAAAGGTTTAAAAACATCTGTGGATCATTTTTCTTTACCTTTATTACAGCAGCTAGCATTTCAGCTATCACCAAAGATATTAAACAGTGTGCGCTGGTTTTGGCTGGGATAGAGTTAATTTTCTTCACAGTAGCTGGTATGGGGTGTGCTGAAAACAATGTTGATAACACAGAGATGTTTTAGTTATTGCTGAGCAGTGCTTACACAAAGTCAAAGCCTTTTCTGCTTGTCACACCACCCCACCAGAAATTAGACTAGGGGTGCATAAAGAAGTTGGGAGAGGATACAGCCGGGACGTCTAATCCCAACTGACAAAAGCAATGTTCCATACCATACGTCATTGTGCTCAGGATATAAAGCTGGGGCAAGAAGAAGGAAAGAGGGGACATTTGTCTTCCAAAGCAACCAAAGCCCATGATGGAGTCCAGCTTTCCTAGAAGTAGTTGAACATCTGCCTGCCTTCCTTGATTTGCTTTGATTGCATGTACAGTTTTTGCTTTACCTATTAAACTGTCTTTATCTCAATCTATGAGTTTTCTCACTTTTATCTTTCTGATTCTTTCTCCCATCCCAACAGGGGCGTGTGAGCGAGCGGTTGTATGGTGATTATTTGCGTACTGGGGATAAACCGTGACAAAGTGTTATGATAGATGCCATTATGGGATATGAGTCCCACACTCACACCTTCGTGGTTTCCACTGAAGCTAGTAAAAGTTTTGTAGACATTAAGATTTTCAGAATGAATCATAGAATCACAGAATGGTTTGGGTTGGAAGGGACTTTAAAGTTCATCTAGTTCCAACCCCTCTGCCATGAGCAGGGACACCTTCCATTAGACCACATTGCCATTTAAAAGGCTGTGTGAAGCCTAGGCTGACCAGCAGAAATTGTTCTACCCAGTAGGAGGTAAAATACGTAACAATATGCATACAGCAGTAAGATGCCTGAAATAGTTTTTAGCTAATTCAAATTCATTTCTATCCCAGGAAAAGCACACATAGAGATATTTTCCTCTTTAGTACAGTTAATCTTTCCATTCACACCTTGCATGCTCTTAGGGAGGGAGAGTTACAAGTATTTTGGTTTGGGTCTTTTAATTACGTTTATAGGTAGGAATCAGTCATGAGAGAATGCAAGTGCCATTGAAACATGCTCCTATTAGTCCCCTCCTGCTTAACGGTTTCACATTAATTTTTATGTGAAAAAAAAAAAGGTTATGTGGCTACAAGAGTTGTATATCCTAAACTTGAACAGGTTGTGGCATTTTGTGCCATATGGTATGTATGTCAGTGAAGTGAAGGGCATGCCTTGTCACATCATATCCCATAATGACTTTTTGGGAGTGAAATATCATTTCCAGCTGAGACGAGCCTTTCACTTCACTGATCTGTGAGTTACTCGTCTCAAGTAACACAGCTGTTTCTGGAAACTAACCTCCTATTAAGGGAAAGTATGACTTGACAGAAAGTCTAGCCTTTGATTTACAAGACCCTAGATCTGAACAGGATGTAAAACTTCCTGATAGAAATTGTTCAAGATGAAAGTAATTTCATAATGGTGCAGTCATCTTGATATTATATAAGTGACAAGATCTTTCATTCAGAAGGGTGATTTCAAATGGGTAAGATAGATAAGTTTACCATTATTGAAAAAAATAGGCTTAGTTCTTGTCTGACGGGTTTCCCAAAGTAAGAAAAAATTGCCTACTTGCTGTTTGTGACTCACATTACAAAGTAAATTTTCATTGTCAGAAAATAAAATAGAGTCTGATTATTTGTAAGCTTGTGGAAGATGCTAGCTAGTGATCTACATCTTTTCTTTTATCACATTAAATTTCTAAAGCACTAGTTAGTTAGGGACTAGGTAGCCCTGAGAGATCATATAAAACAGCACTAAAAAGATAAGACAAAAATTTTGGAAGATTTGGGACTTTTACAATAGATTTGTATCAGTTTTGCTCTGGTTAAGGAAGCAGGTTACTGAGATTGGGACAAAGGGAAGTGTCACTGGTGTGACAGTCTTCTTACCTGATTGCAGTCTGTTGGAACAGTTTTGCTTGAAAGCCATTGTGGCGTTGATGAGATTTAAAAATTAGGGAACAGTCTCCCAATTAGCCACAGAGGAATAAAAGTTTTTTTTTTATCTAGCAGAAAGGTTGCTAGGTGTAGTTACAGCAATGGATTGTAGTTATGCTGTGGGATCAGAATGCTTCATTAGAATTAAAAAAAAAAAAAAGGTTGATAGATCTTCCATGTGCCTGCTTCAAACATCAACTCTCTTGACAAAGTTCTTCATGTACTGAGAAACAGCTGAGTGTCCTGAAAACATTGCTAGTTTCTCAGACATGGTAGTATCAACACACATGTACAGTGAGGTGATTCTTGTCCTCAAAACCAAAAAACAAGTAGCTTAAAGGTTACTTAGATTTTATTAGCATTATTGGTATGTTTTTGAGGAATTACGCTATGGGCAAAGAGGAATAAAAAGTTTCCACATGTCTCTGATAAACCAGGGGATCGTGATAATCTATGAGAAGACAATCTGAAAAACTGGCAACACACTGTATTGCTGTTTTCCTGTAGAAATAAAAATGTGTCTTGAATATCAGACTACAGTGCGAAACTCCTTTTTGTCTTTGATGTCTCAACCAGTAAATGCAGGATTTAGGGTGTATGGAAGATTTTTCAGAAGAGTGTTATTCAGAGCAGTAGTCTTTGTCATTGGCGGGAATCTTTCCTGCAGCATCATAGTAGAAAATAGATATGATATAGAAGAAAAGGTCTTTATACTTCTGGTAGTTTGAAGGAGTGGATGATGGTATGTGTTTGGATGGTTTTAATATGGAATTTAATTTATATGTGGTCTTATACTTACATAAAGGCAAAGTATATTTGATAGGTATAGTGGAAATCTTGCTTGATCTTTAAACACAGTCACAACTCTATTAACGTTTTTGTTTTTCATTATTCAACAAGCATAAATAATTCATTTAAGAAAGAGAGGCAATGTCCATTTCTAGTTAAGTGGCAACAATAAATAATTCAGAATTATGATTTTTAATATCAGATTGGATCAAATTATAAGAGCAGAAAGTATTAATTCTTTCAGTCTTGAAAATTTAAGTGAAAACTTGTGTAAGATTGTGTGTACTGGTTTTAGGTTTGTAAAACACTACTAGCTTTTGACACCTACAGTTCTGGATGTTGGGGGTTTACTGGAACCTTATTAAGGAAATATTTTAGTCTTCAAGTGAAATGAAAGCTATCTAATACTTCTTTATATCAATAGACTTTATTTTGTCCAAGTAAAACTTTAAGATTATACTTCTGTTTTTCTAAGATGTCTGTAAAATATGTTGTCTTAATAGACACACTATGTATTTCCTTATAGATCTCACGTATATGTAAAATGCTAGGCAATACTAGGTTTACAGTTGGACTAGATGATCTTAATGGTCTTTTCCAACCAAAATATTCTGACTCCATGAACATATTTCATTTTTGTATAATCTTGTATATATCATGAAACTGAGTGAAAGTGTAGATATTTTAAGTAAAATATTTCATTGAGTCCAGACAGAAGAAAGTTCTAAAACTGAATGAGGTTAACCCATTCTTTCTTAGTAAATAAGATATATAAATCAGAGTAAACTTAGCAATCATATTCTAGACCTGTTTACTGATTTGTGAAGTTAGATGAACTTTCAAAAGTGAATTAAAAAAATATTTCATTAGTATAAGGTATTGCTTCATTTTCAGAAAATGCTCAAGGTAATAGTAAATAAACTAGCTCAACTCCTATAACAGGTTAGCATATATCAAGTTAGCAAGGCATTTCATCCAAGTTAACATTATCTGCTTTAATGTATAGTATATAAGTGCCATACTGTCATGTTATGACAGCAGGTCATCCCCATCCCTCTTTGTAAAGAATTCCTGGCATAAGACTGGAAATTTTATGCAAATTTTTAGAACTGTTACCATATTTTCAAAGCTTCTTTGTATGTCTTGATAGGTGAACAACTTTTTCTCTTCTGAAAGCAAGTAGAAGATATGTTTTTGTTCTGTACTGAGCCCATGGTTTTCAGAATTTCCTCAATAGTCCATTAAATTGCAAAAGTTGACTTGATTTAGTATAGAATGATTTTTAAAAAGAAAGCTAGAAATATTATAACTAAGGGATTCCTGAGTTGAAGACCAGATGAACATTCAGAAATATTGACAGGATGCACTGAGATGCTCTGCTAGTGTTCCTCACAGACCCAAGATGGAGCAGCAGTACGAATGCGGAGGCTCTCAGACTCTGATGAGGATGTTTTTACAATTAATGCATCATGAAAGGTGACTCTATTGCAATTTTAAAAAGTGATGTTTTTAAGGAGGAATTAGAACCAATACACTAAACTGTTATCCAGAAGATACTCCAATTGTCCATTTGACAGCAAATAAAGGTAGCTGATAATTTCTTACCATTCAAGTAGTAGTCAGTCAAAGGTTAGTACTAATACCTGAACTAATCAGTTTGCACTGCTGCTTTTCCTTTTATTATAGAAGCTGTAGATTTATTGTACAACCAAAAGAAAATCTAAATTTATACCTTCTAAATAGATAAAACCAGTATAAACTGCAATAATTTAAATGGAGGGGTTTCTTTTTTTTTAAAAGTGCATACAAGACCAGTTAAATAGTGATGCCAAATCGGATTAGTAGCCCTGCTTATGTCCTGGCAAAAAGTGAAATGCATTATTATACTGAAACCATATGAGAAACAGAAGTGTCATGAGTAATTAACTGCATATAGATAATGCTCATCATTTTTGCCAGCCTTGAAATGAAGTACAGCCAGTTTTCAAGTTCTAATAAGATCTGACATATTAATTACAGGGTTGTTTTTTGTTTTCCAGTTTTAATTTCAGGGCAATTGTAGTTCAAGCACAGATTTAACTAAAAGCGTTGTTTTGGCAGATACTATTGCTTCTAGTACATCAGTGTAATAAAACTAGATCTTAATGAAACTGGAGACAATTTGGGCAGCAGATCTGCACTTGATTTAGTGATGGCTTGAAAGTGAGTGCAACAAAAACAGTTTTACTAGGGAAATTTTGGGAACTTACCCATATCCTTTCTCTTAGGATTTTAACTCTATTTCTATGGCATCAGCACTTTCCTTGATGTAGTGCAATGATGCAGATTCTACCTAAATCCTTCCATACCAGGAAAAGACGTAGCACTTCTTACTGATACAGTGAAGTATATAGCATCCTTTTGTAGTGATGGTCACGTGAATTAAAGCAGAGCAGAAAATAATAAACTGCCACCACTATGTGACCAAACTTGATGTAGTGTGACTCAAAGGAGGAGTTTTGGCCTATTTCACTCATGTCAAAGTGGTATCTATAATTGGCTAAGGTTTACTTTTTTAAAAAATAAAATAAAGGTCCTGTACATAGTGAAACCAACATACTAAAGGTATTTCCCTACGATTAGATCCACATCCACTTCAATTAAGTTTTATTTTTGAAGTGATTAAAATTTATCGCTTTTTACTAAAAACAAACAAAAAACCACGTATTTCCTCAAATTACTTTTGTATTAGACTATGGTTTCAGTATGGAAATTATTTCAGTTCAACCATTACTCAGGTTAAAATGAAAGAATTGCTGATAAGCTTTGAAATCTTGTTAGATTGCAGTGACTGTTAATCAGGAAATGAAGATAAATAGCAAATTTTTAGCTCAAAACTCTGAGAATATCTCACTCAGTCCTACTATTATTGAAACCACTGAGACTAAGACATACACGTGATCTGACTGCTTCCGGCAGTCTGTTTTGCATGGCTTTTGTTCAGTGCTTTATTTAACTTTTCAGTAGAACTTTTATAGTTGTGTAATCTGTCTCTGTTGAAGACTAAAATAACTTATGCGAAATTTAATTGCTGATTAATGTGCTTCATCAGTTGCATCTAAAGTTACCTGCAAGTACACATTGTGTGTACCCTCTCACTCTGGTTATCAGTTAAAATATACTGGAGGACACGTTGTCACACTTCAGCTCTTAACTGGATCACATTCTTTGGTTTTCTTTCTGGTCAAAAAGAGTTGTTCTGTGGACAAATCAGGTCCTCATATAGAGGCTGAAGATTATCAAAGCCATTGTCAGATAGACCTTGAGATAAGGATCTGAAGCTAATTTAGATTTTCCTTCTTGCCCTTTACATGATAAAACTCGTGATATACACATGCAGTCCTGATGTGACAGGAATAAAAGTAGCATTCTTCAAGAAAGCTTCCAAAGGAAGATGATATTCATTCTCTGTGGACCAGAGACAAAATATGACACAAGGAAATAATTTTGGAAGATCTGTTGGGCTTCCACCCCACAGCCTTTGGAATTGGGAAAGATGTTTAAGAAATAGTTGTAAGAAGATGTTAGTAGCAATATATCTGAAATAATAGCAAATTCTATAAGAATCTTGCTAAAAGCTTTGAGTCTCACAACTACCAAATTTGTCTCATGTTGATAATTTGTCATTGAAAATGTGTGAGAGACCTTAAAAATATAAATTGCAACTTCATATCTCACTTCTGTACTGAGTGTAGAAAGATAGAGCAATTAAAAAACAAGGTCCATCACTGAAATTTCATGGTTGGAATTTAAATTGGATTTCAAGATCAGAGCAAATAAAGTAATAATGAGTGTTAGCATGCAGAAAGTCATAGAAAGTTAATGGACTTTAAAAACTGACACATTGCTCTAGAAGAGTCATTAACACAGTCCTTGGCTTTGTAAGAGAAATAACTAAAGATAGATGCATTGAATTAATTAAAGGAAGGAACTCCCAGCACAGAGATATAAATGTAAGAAATGACAGTGATAAACTATGAATTAAAGGAAGAAAATAAACTTTATTTAAAAAGAAAAAAAGATTCTTGAATGCAATGTACTTTGAGAAAATTAAAACTCTTCTGTTTAAGTTCAGAAGATTTGACATTTACTTTTGAACTCCTTTGAAATTTTCATTTCTGAAATTGAATGACATCGTATTGAAGCTTTAAAAATTTTTCAGTTATCCCTGAAATTCAACTTGAAGGAAAAGGCGGCACCACAGTAACATATCTGCATATTTAATGATAGTGTTGCCCAAACTCAAGGGATTTTATAATGTGCGTGAAAGAGAAAATTACTTAGCTGTAATTTTGCTCTTTAAAATATGTCATCACACTGGCTGTCATTATCAAAGCTCAGTACTCTATCATGGGAACTGGAAGGACCATACCTGTTCTATTAATTCAACTGGAGTAAATGGGCATTGAATATCAAATGTGTCAGCACTACCCTGATGACTTACAATATGAAATAGTCTAACTTAATTCAGGATAATTAATGACAAAGTTTAAAGTTGTGTTGTTTCAGATTCACAAGGCAACAATAAATATAATATACAACATTTGGAAATGTAAGGCAAATTATCAAAATATATCACCCTTTAGTTCCTTGTACTCTCAGACACTTCTTTCTGAAAATAATGGTTATATTAATAGGCTAGAAGAGAGGGGAAGAACACATTTTATTAATAATCATATTAATAACTTAGTTAATGAACTCAGTCTATTCACAGACAAATTATGTTACATATATAGAATTTGCTTCCACCAACTGCTATATTCAGAATGAAGCCTAACACTTGGTAAGAGTATGACATGCAACTCTGTATCAGAAAGAGTAAAGCAACAATTAAGCCATGAAAAATACCCATAAAATCTATTTCTATAATTAAAATTGTCAAACTTTTCTATTCTTTGGATCATAGATGTTATTTAAATCAGGAATAGCCTATTTCAGAAATCAAGTATCCAAACTCACCACAATGTTCCTAGAAAGTGCAGTTCTGGTAAACAGAATGTGAACAGAGCTTGGCAACTGAGTACAGACAATAAGTGCAGAAATCTATGTGGGATAGTGTGTTGGGTTGGGGGCGTGGCGGGGGGGATGTTTTTGGTAGTGAGGGATGGGGCTACATTGATAGCCCCTGTGAGAAGTTCGCTAAGCTGCCCTGGCTCCAAGGCATACCCAGGCTGAGCCAGTTAGCAATAGAGAAACACATCTTCAAGGGAAGAACTGGTTTCAAAAAGAAAAAGCAAAGAACCTGGAGGAGAGGCTATTGACCTGAATGACAGACTATCAGCCCAAACAAAGGAGAGAGCATTGTTACCATGAGAGGAGGACAGGGAACCTCAGAAACCCAGTTCACCATGCATGGAATTGGAGAAGGTAGATGAGGTCCTCTGCAGCCCATAGAAGTTCAATAGTGGAGCATATACCTATGTGTAGGCCATGGAGGACTTCAAGCTGGAGCAAAAAGCTGTGCCTGAGGGCAGTTGTGACTCTGAGTGGTTGCTTGTTAAGCAAGGAGACTCTTGTGGCAAGTACTATGATAATATAATCAAGATTTGATTATACAGAAGAGTTGTGTTTAAGTATAAAGTAGAAAACTGTAAAGCATAATGTATAAGTTAGGATTGTTAGCTTTGAACTAGGTAATCATAGACACCTCACTAAGAAAAGACTGTAAAGTTCCAGGCCTGTTCTAATCATTAACTTAGTAGTTAAGAACAATGTTTCATCATAGAATTTCAGAAATCAAAATTTATTACCTTAATGTTCATAGAAGCATTAAGACTCTATGTTTTACTGATCACTAGGATGTGACAAGAGAACGTGTTGAGCTAACTCCCTGGGACAAGGTAGACAGAAGTGTTGCAAACAGGCCCAAGAAAGAACTGAGCATGAGCAAAGGAAACGTACCACCAAAGGACACAGCGATGAAGACCAGAAGACCACGATGACCACCAGAGAGAGAGAGAGCACATGTGAAAGGGACATTTATATAAATTAATGAGTTCCTGGAAATGTAATGAATATGTTAATAATTTATTGGAAAAGTGATGATTATGTATGTATTGATAGTATAAATCTTTTGTGGAGAGCTGAGTCAATGCATAATGCACAATAGGTGGAGCGATCCCCCGTGCATCTGGAGTCGTAATAAAGCAGTGCCTGCTTCTTAAGACTACATTGGTGTTAAGAAGTTTATTTCCTGATTTAAACAGCACCCCCAGAGCCAGGGGACACACACACACACTCCCCCAGAATGGGGGGAGGGTGTGTGCTGGACCGGAGACCTGTCTGCAGCCCATGGATGTCCTCATGCCAGAGCTGGGAGCTGTGTCCAAAGAGACCTGTGACTCCATGGGAAACCCATGTTGGAACGCCTTGTTCCTGGACTCTTGCAGCCCACAGGAGGGGTCTCATGCAGGAAAGAGCGGCATAGACAAATTGACTGCAACCCCCATTCCCTGTCCCCTGTGCCACTGTGGTGGAGAAGGTAGAGAAATCAGCAGCAAAGTGATTTGAGCCTGGGAAGAAAAGGGGAGTGGGGGGAAGGTGCTACAAGATGTGGTTGTTATGTCTCACTATCCTACTCCCATGATTATTAACAAATTAAATTGATTTTTTTTCCCCAAACTGAGTCTATTTTTCATGTGACCATAATTGGTGAGTGAGCCGTCACACTCATTTTCAATCCACAACCCGTTTGTTGTGATTCTCTTCCCATCTCACTGGGTGGGGCAAGGGGGCAACGAGTGCAATACCACATGGTCTTACCTGTGGGTGAAACCACCACAGATAGTTAAAACTGATTAAATGAATAAAATTATAAAGAAGGTTAGATCTTCCCTCCAGCTCTTCTACATTTCCTTTTTAATTCTGACCTTAAGCTCCATGCAGCTGCAGCAAAGCTTCCAGCACCTGAGAGCTATTTCAATTCCATTCCAAGGTTCATAGCCAAAGTGGGAGGCAAGCAGGCCCTTTAATTCTTCTCAGGGTTATAGATATCACATGCATGAAAAAGAATTACAATCATGTTGTCAGCATAAATAAAGATTTTCATGTAAAAAGAATCTGAAACAGATAGAAATAGTCATATTAAGCTTTGAGTTGTGACTTAAAGATAAACCATAAAATAAGGATCAACCTGAAATCTGGTGTATTTAAAAAAAAAGAGAGAAAGATAAAAAAGTAAAGAGAATACACACATGGCTTAAAACTGGAAAAGTCATGAAATTGAGAACCATCACGCAGAAAGCCCTATACTAAAAACTGAAGACACTATATGTGTTAAATAATACAAGATGATGTCACAAGCTGGGACAAAATGTATTTTTTGTAGTTTTTCCAACATGTTCTCCCATTCTTCTATTAGAATTCACCTAGGCTCCCTGACTGTTCTTTGGCACAAGGGCTTGGTGTGAAAGACTGTCACTACAGCTTTTGTTTCAGTGTGACCCTCACCAGTATCTATCGCTTGCATTCACAGGAAGCTTTTTTGTTAATTTTGGCATTTCTACATCCTGCAAGCCCTGAGCCTGATTAATCAGATTTTATGCCTATTTGGAAGTGTTTAAGGCTTTTTTATCTATTGATTCACACCTTAAGCAATTAAGTTGTTCAACTTGTACTTGGCTTTCCTGGATTCCAGTTAACACTTTCCATTCGTGAGGGATATGTACTAATCACACAAGCAGAGATGTGTTCATTAACTCATAAAGTTAAGCTGGTATTTCTTATCCTTCACAAACTTGTTATTCAGTCTTCTGTTTTATTTCTACAGGAGGATTCTACTTCTCATTTTAACTAAGGAATTGTATATACTTAAGTTGTATTTTTCTGCTGCAAACAGAAGAGAAAACATATGTGAATGAAAAAAACCTGAGAAAATAATTTTTTTGTCTCAAATATAATTGTCTTTATAATTTTGTAAAACAATGATTCTCCTGAAGCTACCTGCATTTTGCAACAGGAATGAAAAGTTCAGATACATATAATAGAGAATTTAATTTTCCATGCAAGAACACTCCACAACTGTAAACTGTGACCATAATTCATTCTGGCAAGGAAGGGGCTGGAGGATATTCCTGCATTTTATTCAACCAGTGACATTCAGGTCTTCCAGAAATGAAACTATGATATCTATGGACTATAACAAAGGAGGTATTACTGAAGGAATGTATTAAGGAATATTAATTAGTCCGATTGTGTGGTTATTTTTTAAGAGTTAGCTCCAACAAAAATTATCAAACGGAAGATTTTTATTACTGTGCCCAAGAGAAAGGACTAGCCAGGTATACATATTTCATATGAAATGCTCCAAAGAAATGTGTTTGAAATAGAGCATCCTCATTCTTATCTACATGTTTCGGGTGGGGGGGGAGAGGTGTGGGGAAATTTAGAAGAAAATCATAAAAATCATTACTGAAATGGCTAGATAGATATTTTGTCTGAAATGTATAAAAACCCTTTTCATAATAGATTTGGTTAATGAAGGTTATTTGACATCTATAATAAAAGAAGTTAGTTAGGAAATCAGGTAACCAGTTATGTGGTTTTTTTGAAACAGTGTGGGTAATTTTAAAATGGACTACATAATTCAACACTGTTGCCCATAAATGCAAACGCTTGGCTACTATATCCCTTGCTTAGAGTTAAGCTGGCAATCTGTTTGTAATGGCCACATTCACACCTCACAGCAGGATCCCACTAGAAGGTCAGGCATGCATGAAGAGGAGAAGTATTCTCACAACAGGAGTACAATTTTTGGAATAACTGGCAGATCAGCAGATTCTACTTTCTTAACCTTCATAAAGACTCACAGCAGCAACTCTGTTTAACCAGCAGAGTTCAAAATTTGAAACCTCGTCCTCTGCAGAAATTGGTCACAGATTGCTCCCAAAACTGGCCACTCAACACAATAACCAATCAGTTCCTGTAATGCCATTTAATGACTGGATATTATAAGGTACTTTTTGTCATTGTGTCAATCAGAGAGGTCAAATGGGAGAGCAATTTGTAACCTTACAATTTCAGAACCCTGTCACTGGAAAGGCTTTTGTAAGTGTATGTTATTTTCATGTAAAGACAGTCACAACAGTAACCAAAGGGAAATAAAAAAAAACAAAACAAAAATCTGTTGGAGACTTTCTAAGCATCTTAAACTCCTTTATTTGATATTATTCCATTTAAATACTATCAGTATATTGGCATTTTAAAAATAGTTTTAATGAGAGTGTCATTGCTCTTTATTAAAAAAATAGAAATAAAATGCACATACAGCTTAAATGAAACAGTAAGATTGTTTTTCTTTTTCTCCATTATTTGCATCAGATTTGTGCAATCTGAAACTGTTGTTTAAACCAGGTTCCATTCTGTCCAGGTACAAAATGAAAAAATGAGATCTCTGAAGTCCATTACTAGTTTTTGACACACATTAACCTAAATTTCTCATTATCTGTCTAGATGGGAATGCTATACAGGACATTAAAACCCAACTTGCCTCACTTGTAGCTTGTGAGGTTAACCTTCCACTAAAACAAAGTAATATTAAGGGTGCATAAATAATATTGTCTATATTTTGGTTCAGAAAGATTGAGCTGCATGTAAAGCAGACTCTTCTGACTTTTGTCATGAATATCAAGTAAAAATATGACAGTGACTCTTTTGTTGAAAAAAACTGTATTGCACAGAAATGTAATTCAAGCTCTGCAACTTGCAGAAATTATCTCATTGATAATAATTATAAGAGTATACCATACACAAAAACATGCAACAGGATATATACCATACAGAAACAATATTTTAGTAGTTTTTAAGTCGGAAGACTAATTTTTATTTAGACTATTTTGAAAGTATTCTTAATTTTAGGCATTCTCTGTCGTGGAACAAAGACCAATTTAAAAGGTCTAAAAGTGAGTGAGTCTGAAGAAAATAATTCTCTGGTTAACTATAACCAATAAAGTTATAGAACTCAAGGTTTAAGTTATGGCAATACTAGACTATAACAGGATGCATTGATCATACTTTGGAGTGCTGCAAGATACTTTCATGTTAGCCTTAGAAAGGGATAGACAATTTATCTTTTGATGGTAATGCTTATTTTATGGACTTGATTATCTTCTCACACTTGTGTAAATCAAGAGCTATTCTGGTGGAATAAGTTGCTATAACATTGTAAATATGTTCAAGTTGAAGCAAACAGAAATAGTATCTCTCAAGGGGACTATTGGAAAGGTTTACAGTAAATGAAAAAGAGAATATGAAATTATATATCAGCAGATAGGAACAAATGCAGAATAATCCTCTTGCTCATCATCTCAGCATTCCCATGTCTCAGAATTAGAGTATAGATGAAAAATGCAGTGTTATTTTGTTTTCTATAACAGAAAATTCTAAGTAGGAAGAGTTCCAGAGATCAATCTCCTCAGAAAGAAAAAAAAAAAAAAAAGTATAAATAAAGATCAATATATTGCAAGCTGACTGATATGGGCAGTGAGAAGTAGCTAGGAAAACTAGACAATATTTGATTTCTTGTGTAGCATCTTCCTCAGAAGAAGGGTAGCAGAAGGGTTTTACTAAGTATTGAGAAACATTTGGAGACTACAGAACTGCTCTTCTTCTGAATAAAGGCAGACTGAAGGCATTTTCAAGACAGGGAGACTTTATGAGAGCAGATATTCTGATCCAGGGCATTCCTCTTGCATGCAGAAGACGTCTTAGAATGTCAAATTACATGTTCCTGTTTTGTTTGATGTAAACTTGAATTTGGTTTCATTAACCTTAAGAAAACACACATACAGACTGTTGAATATTTCTATATGTATGAGGGTAGTGTTGAGAGTTGTTCTCTGTATAGTCTTTTTGGCCCAGTGCATAGTTTGGTAATGGCGCACAACTGAGTTTGTAAATCCTAGATTAAATTACATAGCTACTACCTAGATTGTAAAAGGTTTGGCAGAACTCTGACCTACAGGAGCCAGTTTTTGGACCAGAACACTTATATGATAACTGTGTTATCAAGGCCAGAATTGGAACAGACCTCAAACAAATATCTTCTGCATGGCTTTTGAATGTTCTGATTTCAGAACTATTTTCTGTTGCCTGACAAAAAATTCCATTCCCATTGTCTAGATTGACAGAAATTCTGTTGTCAAGCTGAAAAAAAATGTTTTCTCAAGGCTCTTACACTAAAGTAGTCTGACAAAAACTTCATTGTTCTTAACACCTTCATGTTTAACAGAAACTAATTCTAGGATTGGCTACACTATTTTTTCAAAATAATTGTTAAGCTTTCTATATAGCTAAGCAAGACTTGAAAGATGTCTAGATTTTGTATTTTCTTCCAATTCACACGAGTTTTCTGTTGTAGCTGTATATAAGCCCAAGAAATACAAGTAGTTATATTAAGAATCATAACAGTATAGGTCTCTAGTTTAACATAAGTGACTGCCTCATTACTTAATTTGGTCAGATATAATTGCTTAAAATACATCCAGATAATGTAATTAAACTAGTATACTGCATTTCTGTATTTTAATTTTCCCTCAGCATTGAAGCTAGATCATTAAATTTATTTTGAAGGCTGATTTTGCAACCTTTGCAAATAAGGTTTTGTGTGCAATGTGGCAACCTACACTCTGTTACAATAGACTTCGGGTGTTTTCTGATATGTCTCTAGATTGTCAGTTTAAAGTTTGTATATCAGATGAGATTAAATGATGACTAAATCTGAGGATATGTCGATCAAATTGTGACACTACATGTGTGTAACTGTAATGCCCTTTCTTTCTTGTACCTATGCAAACAGAACAAAAAAAAAATCTTAGATGCTTAATTTCTTCCTACAAGACTCAAATATGTGAAGAAATCTTTTCATTTAGAATCAGTGTCAACAATTTTTGGCCATCACTTTTGCTTTAAAATTAGTGAGCATTTTGAAATGCACAGTGTTTGTGGAGATCTGCCAAACGTATGGCTCATAGTTACTTATTCTATGTTGTCCTGTATGTAGTTTTCATTATTAGGGAAAAACTATCTAATGTTCTATACTCCTGTATCTCATGCTTCATGCAAAAGTTTTGAGCACATCTATATTTGCTACAGAAATGTCTTCATTACTACAGAGGTAAGAGAATAAGTTTTTCTATACTGTGTAACAAAGCATAGGATAGTGTAGCAATGCTCTCTTTTGTAAAGGGTACTGTGATGATATAACTGTGCAAAATACTGCTGGGAAGAATACTAATGAGATTGGATGTAGGATTGCTTTAATACACATATACTGCCTTGTATGCCTGAAGCTGCACCGTATCATTGGCTGCATCATCCTTGCTTGGATGTAGTGCAAGGATCTAACTGGCAAGGGCCAGATGTGCCAGATTAGATGTTACATGGTGATTCTGCAAATACATCTCTTTTGAGTCAACGTGTGAGTATTCTCATTTGTGAGTAGTAGCATATACATAAGTTCTTACAGAAATGAAACAGTATTCACACAGTCTAGCACACTGGGTTTGGGGTTTGGTTTGGTTTTTTTTTCTTAATTTTCAGAGTTTCACTCTATTAAAATTGTGAAGAAAATAATGTCATTCTGGGAAAAGTTTCACTGTTATCTTGTCAATACTGAAACTTACAAAACCATACATTTGATTTTGTACTGGAATCATATTAAGTTTCATTCATGCCAACACCACTAACTTGCTATTAGCTGGTCTGAAGCATGACTGACATCACTGTCTTGTCACCACTCACTTTTTGCTGTATTGAACAAAAAATGGTGGTTGTCACTGCATTTTGTAGAGAACTTCTATTGTTAGGCAAGCTCTGAGAGTATCTACCAGATTTAATCGTTTGTGTCACATAGGTAGAGCCAGTGGAGTAGTATCATTGCTTAATCAAAAGATTTGTCTGAAAAAAAGGATAGAAACTTTCCTTCCTCTTGACTCCCCTAAGGATATTCAAAACAGGTTATTAGTATGGAATTCAACCCTTAGTACCAGTGGAAGCTTATAAGGGACCCTTAAGCTTATCCGCTGGACTTTGTCTAAATATAGTTATGCAGCTCCAGTCTTGGAGAGTGAAATTGTTTGGACGTGGCCCTTGGTGATCCTGAAATTCTGACTGGGAGAATAAAGTCACTGATGTAGATTCAGGAGGCCCTTCTGGCTATCTGGATCTGACCTTTGCTGTGTCTGATACTATGGCTGTTATCCTTCAGCCAGTGTTAAGAAAAAGCAGTCACAGGGTTGTTTAAATGCAGCAGAGAGATTTTTCACAAATTTCTCATTTGAGAAAATGTGAAAGGCAAACATCATATATGTGATGGCAGAATAAAACTTTCAGCAATGCTGCAGAAGTACAGACCATAACTGATATAAACTCTAGAATGCAGCAGACAAAGGAAAGGTCAAAATGTTTTCCCTACAGAACAGTGAACACGAAACATAGATTAAACAGTTGAGGAAGCTGTGTTTTTCTTTTCTATCATTGTTAAAACTCCATGAGACTCACTGAGATCAATCTCAAGCACTAATTGTGTTACTGTTACATGCTGGTCTTGGCAAATTATCTGACAAGGGAAGAGGCCCAGGGTGTTTTCTTTTAATGGAAAAATATTGCTATACTATCATTCTCAAGTTTCATTTTATTCACTTTCAGGTGGATTTGTGTAAACAAGAAGTATAAGCATTAGAGCACAAATTGTCATCTCTCTCTTTTTCTCTTGCTTTCAAAGGTTTTTAAGGTCATGCTCTTTCAGCTGCCCATAACGATTATGACTAGGTGTGCCTGGTTTTGTCATTGTGCTTTTTAAATATCAGCTGGCTTTTATGGCTTCCTTTTAGTGTTCTAAGACATAATTGTGCCTCAATTAGCACAAAGTGATGCCAAACGTGTTAACCATCTTGCCTACTCTATCTTAAATTGAAAAGTGCATTAAGAACACTGGTGATCACACCGTTTCAAACCTAATAAGTTTGAAGGTTTCCTGGAGCTGGATTGACATTCAGCACAACCCTAGCGGAATAAGCATATTGACAAGAAAGTTAAAATATTTTACATAACTCCTGGAGATGGATTTCTCTTCTGAGAGATGTTTTAGTCAAGTTACTGAGATAGCTAAAAAGCTGAATAAAAATTGGTTAGTTTTTGACAGAGAAAACCACACTAGATTAAATATTGCATTATAAATTAACAATCTTGTATGGTGATGAATTATGACAACTGGTGTCTACAAACAGGACTCTGATTATTTTCACTGATTGTTAGTAAGCATCTTAAATTTTTAATTGCTGTCAACTCTGTTAACTCATAATACTCTGTTAAAACACCTGTAGAAATCTTTTCAGTTTCTCATTCATACTTTTGTTATCTTTATGTCTTTCTTTTTTTCATATGCAACATTTTCGCAATCACAGATATTTTTTCCCTAAATAATGCTACCTTACAAGGAAATTCAATTTCCACTCTTTCTTCTTACTATGGCCTTTAAAGTTGGATGACTTTGCTCATATGTGAACCATGATGTTAACTGCAGGATCTCAGAGATAGTACAATGGCATATGGTTTCTGAAAATTATGTACATATGCCACATTTGCATGTATGTGTTTGCACATGGAGATAAATTATTGAAAACTATCTATCTTTAAGCACCAGCACATATTTAAGAGTCTTGAGAAATTTATTCCCATTTCTAGAAAAAGTCTACAAAAAGCCTTCTAAGGATTTCATTTTATACAATGCCACAGTCTCGAGTTGATTTAATTATTAATAACTAAGGGAGAATGTGCTGTGTGGGAGAAAAAAGATCATTCCTATATTAATATTTCTCTTGCTGTTAAAGCAAGCAAAGAGCACTGGGTGGAGTTACCTCATGAAAGAAATCTAGAAGCTGATTTGTAAATAATAGTACTAGCAGCATACATCATGCATTTTTGGTTTTACTGTCTTCTGTCTTAATTCCTTTCATGTTAATGTTCTAAAGGTAACAAAATGTTTCAAGGTAGATTAGAAATGTTATTAATTATTTCTCATCATAAAGGCCACATTTCACTGCACATTTTGAAGAAAAACATATTTTTCTTTGATGGTAAATTTGTAAGTAGTTTATTTTCATACATGAGTATATATGCATATACCTGTAAGCAGTATTATAAACACAGAAATCATTTTGTATCAGCTAATGCTCCACCAGGTCCAAAACTTGCAGAGACATCCATCAGAGCTTGAAATGCAGACAGCAAGGGAGAACACACTGTAAAAGCAAAATCACCCTTTTGGAAACTCACAGCAGTCTGGCTGGAATTTCTGATCCTTTGCTGGCCTTTGAGATGTGAAGCATAGTATGTTCAGCAGTTAAATTCTTTTCACTTTAGGATGATGAATTTCTGAACAACCTGACAAAAGTTAATGCAACTTTTCCGACTTACATTGTAAGACTGTTGATTTAAGTGATGGAAATACCACCTGGAACATTTATTTCCTTTATAAATGATCTTATTTGCAGCCAAAGATAGTGCACAGGTGGGCATTCAAAGAGATATATGAAAGTTCATACACTCTGTTTACAACTTAGCATGGTATAAATCTGGTCTGCTGTAGCTTGGTTGCAGTCCAGACATCCCCGTGTAATCTGTGTAGTATAAAGAATGTGTGGATTAATGCTGGAGAATCAGATGCTATCCTTACCTCAGAGCAGCTGTAATTCCACTGCTGCTCAAAAATAATAGTTTTGAGATCAATTGCTTAGACTTTAGGCCACAGGTATGGTGATTTTAAGCTCATATTTTATGATGGCTGGAAGATCTACTTTTAGTTTTAAAATGTCAGATAATATGTCAGTATTTTCTGTCTTTGGGCAGTTAGATAGGTAAAAGAGAAAACTATAAGGACTTAAAATAAATGGCATAAAACAGAAATTGATGTTATTTTTAGCTTATGTTTGAGGAAGTCATACAGTGTTTGCACTCCAGTCACTTTATTGGGTGATTTTTCAGTCTTTGTCAAAAGACTCATTAATCAAGCTGTTCATGTAGCAAATGATTTGAGTTTTATATAATATTCTATTTAAGAATTATTCTACCCACCTGCACAGCCAGCTGGTAATTACAACTAAGAGTATTCAAGTTTATGCAGAGATTTGCTACCTAGAAATCTACTGTCATAGAATACCCTGACTGATGTTGAAATCACCCACTGCACAGCTAAAGCCCTCTTAAAATCCTCTAAGATGAAAATTAGGCTTTTTTTGACAAGACTGATTTTCTGTGTAGTAGTTGATTCTTAGCTGACAGAGAAACAGTACTTTGAATTGGTGGCTATGTGTTACTCAGAACTAATGTCAGTCTAGTTTAGTTTTTCCTTTTTTAATATTCTTTCTGAATATTGATACAATATTCCAGAAAAGCAACTCAGCCCTAATATTGTTATGATGTGGCTGGATAGGCTCACCTGATACAAGGCATGGGCTGCTGCAGGTGCTGCTATGGTTGGAAACAGAGTTGAAAATACATTCCCTCTACACCCTTATCTTCTGTTCCTTTACCCTCTGCTTTTCCTTTACATAAATCTATGTCTGCAACTTCTGTATCTTTCCATTATTCTGGACTTTCATTGCCACCTTTAATGTGCTAAAAATCAACTCCAGTTTTCAAATGAATTAGTGTACCAGAACTCTCGAGATTTAAGTTGTGAAAGGATGCTGTATGAAACAGCATGCCCTTTATAGTGCTTCATGTCTTATCTGGCTATGGTTTAGAAAAGGTGCTAGTCACGTGACACAAACAAAAAACATTTACTGAAAACCTTTTTTTCTGTATCATTCTGTATCATTATGAAAAAAATTAATGCTCATTTCTCCAGATCTAAGAAATTTTTGTTTCTCATGTATTGACTGCTTTGTAGAATGCTAATGCTGTCAGCAATTTATTTTCTTTTTTTCACAGCTATCTTTACATAAATTTATCTTCTACATAAATTCCCTATACTTGGCAACTTCTATTTTATTTTTGGTACTATTTACTTCCTTTTTTATCTGTTTATTAGAAATATACATTGTTGCTTTCATTGCACTTCTTCCTCAGACTAGGCTTTTTACTCACAGTTAGCACCTTTCTTTGTAATAAAAATATAAAACCTCCCATTTCTATTCACATTTATGTTTACTTTCAAATTAATTTCACTAGTGATTTTCTTTACTCTTCAAAAATCAGCTCTTTGAAATACCAGCATTGTGTGGGACTCTTTATCCATACTTAATGCAGCCAGGATAAGATTTTTGATTTTTTTACTTGTAAAACTAATCTAATCCTTCTTCTACTTTATTCCTTAAGGAGTTAGTGGAACAAACCAAAGTTAAATAGCAAAATGTGAGTCCCAACTCAAATGAACTGGAGTTATAATATCAAGGACATTTCAAGATGCATTTTGAGAACCAGGTGAAAAGAATCCAACCCCTGTGCAATTCAGGTTTTTGTGTGTTGTAGAAAAAAATTGTACTGGCCATGGTGACTCTGATGACAGAAATCTGGAACATTGTCTTCATTCACTATCTCTGATCATTGAGGATACTTTTTTCTGTATTTCATGTAGCAGGATACTCCCCCATGCTTCAGTTTTCTCTTTCTGTTTTGCAAATTCACATGCACACCATACATGCAAACACAACGTGGACATCCAGCACCTGGTGTGAGAGTTTGCAGAAGCTATATTAGCTCCCTATTAAACATGCAAGGAGAAGTGGACACTGATATACTACTTTTTTATTTTCTGGATCACCTTAGCTCCACTAGATTGGCTGGATTGTTTGCAGCAGCAAATCCATTAAATTAATTTAGGAAATAGTACCTAGAAGTAACACAGGTCAATATCAAACTGCAACTGCTGCAGTCACCTCAGCAAAAGGAAGAGATTTGTGTTCCTGATAGCACATTTCTTAAATCCAAGGCCTCCTAAAGCTATGACCTGAGTGACAGAGCTTTTAAATTTCATCTTGCTTAGGGCTGTACTGACAAGCATTGGTGGTGGTATCATGACCCATGGTGGTATGACCACCAGTGGCCATGGTTGTATAATTAACAGTTTGTATGCATCTCAGCAATTCTTTCAGCACTGTCGAAACTTTCTGGAATATTCTTTAACATTTTGGAGTAAATATGAACACCGAAGATAATGTGGGGAGAAGAAAAATTGTCAGTCAGGAAAGAATGATGCTTGTTTAGTGCATGACTGATACAATGAATTTTCTTACTACTGAAAATGCTTACCCTCTTACAACACCTGACTGAATGTCCCTGCCAGCAGAAAGGTCAGGTTATAAGATGTGACTAATACTATTGTCAAAGAGCTCATATATTTCAATGCCTTTTTTATTATGCCTTTTGTTTGGCACATATTGGATCAGCACAACAAGATTTTTCATCCGTTTTAAAAAGTAGATAATGGATAGTACTTGTTTAGAGGCACAATACTTTCATTAAAAGCATTCTGTGCTAGATGGATAATACCTATCTGTTTTATTTCTTTTTTTTCTTTTTTCTTTTTTTTTTTTTTTGTGGTAAGTTGCTTAGGGACACCGTACTGCTGACAAAGAAAAATTTCCCAAACAAGGTAATGTACAGAAGCCTGTGGGTAAGTCAAGTACTTCTTCCCTATTCATTCTGCTTCTGAGATAGTATGTGTATTGCTTACTGTCTTGACAGGCATCTTTTATAAAAGTACCCTGAAGACAGTATATCAGCAAATATCAGGTTGTCTCAGTAGCCCCTTCGGTATGCTAACTGAAGGGGGCTGCTTCATAATGGTATTGTCACCATGATTGATATAAACACATCTTCTATGTGAAGGGAAGTACTTGGAAGATGCCTCCAGGTATCTGCTACAGATAAATCATCCCTATTTCAAGCCATTTTTATTGAAGAAGAACAGGACTAGAGAACAATTCACTGCAGTGTCCAACTAGTTAGAAGTGTTTTTGGTGAGATCTACATTCAATTACAGAAGACCTGAAAGTGAGAAGAGCAACTATTCTATTCTGGAGAAGTACATGAAGCCTTTTAAGCTTAGAGAACCCACAAGGAATATTGGATGTACTCTTATTCCATACAAACTAGAAAGAGAAACATAAAAGTCCTGGATCTAGCCTGAAGAACAAAGTTTAATTTGCAAACAGTCTTGCTTAAATGCACAAACATAATCTTTCTAAGTCAGTTTATTTCTCTCTTTGGGAGAAAAAAACTAACTTTTTTTATCCTTTTTTGTTCTGTTTAGGGAGGAAAGAAGTCTAATGGGAGAGGATGCTAATCTGAAAAAATCCTCTTTCCTGCTTCCATTTTACCAAAATTGTCTATGCAGGTGTGTGTTTTTCATGTGCAATGTTTTTTTCTTCTCCATGATTTGTTCTGCCAGTATCTGTTACTTAAAACAATGCATGTGTAGATGACAACGCAAACCTGAACTTTTTTAAGATAATCTTTTCTATGACCACTTACAATTCAGTTATTAGTCCAGTGAGATGGGGATTCAGGTACTTATTAACTCAATTTCCCAAACTACTTTCCCCCCGACACATTTGATGGCTCCATATATCCAAGCACTTTTGTCTGAAAGGCAGGGAGATGTGAGTGTGGCAAAAAAAATTTGCACTTCACACATAGAATTCTCTTTTGATTATGGAAGTCATACTATTCTTATATTTTGACAACAGAGACTTTTAAGCCGAAAGAGCTATTATGCCCTGCAAGACCTTGCTGACATTGCTGCAATACAGTGGTCCTAAGTATAATCACGTTAGTATCAAACTAAGAACTAAATAAGAACTGTCATTTCTCTGAAACCAAATACATTCAGTTACCCAGTAGTAATAACAATTAAAATTGTATTCTTTTCCTACTCAGAAAATTGCTAATTCAGTTTTACATTTCTGTTAACTCAGTAAATATTTCACCTTGCATACCTAACTGGTTTTCTTAGTATACATATTTTTAAAATATAGAAGTGACCAGTACATGAGAGAAATCCACGAGGCTGAATTTATTTTGGAAACTGGACAAGAGCAACCTTTTATGCATTTTAAGCATTTTTTTCAAAGTAGGAACCCAACCATCCATGAACACAATCTCGATTTCTTGAGACAAACTTTCATTTTGGCCTAATCCATTTCAGGTTCATTTTGGTAAAACAGATTAGAGAAAAAGAACTGCAACATGTGTGAGTCCAGGCTGAAGGGAAGGGAAGGGAAGGGAAGGGAAGGGAAGGGAAGGGAAGGGAAGGGAAGGGAAGGGAAGGGAAGGGAAGGGAAGGGAAGGGAAGGGAAGGGAAGGGAAGGGAAGGGAAGGGAAGGGAAGGGAAGGGAAGGGAAGGGAAGGGAAGGGAAGGGAAGGGAAGGGAAGGGAAGGGAAGGGAAGGGAAGGGAAGGGAAGGGAAGGGAAGGGAAGGGAAGGGAAGGGAAGGGAAGGGAAGGGAAGGGAAGGGATTATCTTTTCTGAAAGTGGTCCTGCAAATCAAGATATATTATAAGAGGCTACAAGTAAAAAATAAAAATCTTTTACCCTATAGAATTTGGAACATTACGACTGTTCAAATTAAATATTATGCAATTTGATGTGTTGTGGATTACTGTGAAAAAAAATAGAAGCTTCTGGAAATTAATCCTTTTTGTGTGTTTATTTTTATCTCTGTCTCAATTTTTTAAAAGGAAAATCAGATTCTATAAAAATAAAGCTGAAAACAGAAATGTAAAAACTGCATTCCTCATTAAGATAAAAAAGACTCTCTGCTCATAAATGTGGAAGCCAGACCATTGTGGTCATTTATCTTTTCTTGAAAGCAGTAGTTTATCAGCTCTGTTTTGCTCTCTCTGCTTTTTTTCATTCTATGCAACAAGTCAACTTGCCTAAGGAATTTGGCCAGACAGAGAAAAAAAAAAAAAATTATTCTGCTATATATCTTTAGATGAACATTTTTCCATATCAACTTTTTTTCTGTTCTTATCCTGCACTGCTAATTTCTAGTTATTTTATTTTACTGTTGCAGTATACAACACTGAAAAAGAAAAGTTCATTCCAGAAAAGTTCATGTGTACTGCTCTGTCTGGCTTTCATCAGAATGACTGTCCTTCAGCCCCCTTCATTTACATTTAGACTGAACAAATCTACACTGTCAAAACAAACCTGAAAGTATAAGATGTTATAAAAAAAAGCTTTGACATTATTATTTCACAAAATTGTAATGAAAAATAAATACTGATTAATAAAAATATTGATTGGCATAAGCCTATCTAGATTTTCTTGCCTGGAGTTGGATTCAAAAAGAAAGGGAATCTGTTTGATTTTAAAAAGCTTTAGATCTGCAAAGTGTAGATTCTAAGGAAAAATTTCCCAATACTGTGGAACATGAATCACTTACAAAATATGAATCTTCAGAGGGGGGACACCAGAGACATAAGAAAGTATAAAATTTTCCCAAACTTACTGTATCTGCATATTTTAGCCCAGATTAAAGATGTTGCTGCCATCTCAAAAGGACCAATTACAATTTTTTGCACCACCTCAAAAGGATTTAATTACTTTCTCATGGCAGGGTCATTTCAGTATGGTGCTGCTACTGAAATTAATTTTCTCAGATAAGAGAGTAAATTGATGGAATTTGACTATTGATAGAGGGTAAAAATGGAATGCTTAGCAGAGTCTCTGGAAAACTAGGCCCCGAGATCTGAAGGAGAAAAAGATCCTGCCTAGAATTTATTTGAAACTATTATTTTTCATGTCTTTCAAACAATGCTTTGGTGAATTATTTCATCTTAAAACAAGAATGCTTTATTTTGAATTATGTTGAACTGTTGTAATCTGCAAGGTAGTTTTATTGGAGTTACTAAATAAAGATAAACTTAATGCATTTTTCCTCCGTAGGCTGGACTACACAGTGACAGCTTAATTAATCAAGTCATCACTGACTGTCACTGAATCACCATCACCACATTCTCCTCCTTCTACCCATCCTTACTTAGAAAATTCAGGAACTTTGACTGGAAATCTGCAATGAGAGATTGGGTCTATTGAGAATGACAAGTGTCCCCCAGCTCCAAGTCACTACTAACCTACTCTGCAATTCCTTCCATGGTGATCTGCTTAGTCATAATTGTCAGAACAATGCTGAGTGATCCAAGAAAAGGGAATGGGGATATACTCAGTACAGAAAGAAACATTCCTTCTCATATTGTCAGTCCTAGTGACTGTAGCATTTGGACTACATATATTTAGCAGATATCATATGCATGATAAAAACATTTAGCATGTCTATAATAGTGTTTCTCTATATATTTTTCTTTAAGACAAAAATATACTACTCAAAAATATTTTTATTAATTTCTTACAAAAAATAAGAAAATAAGTTAAAAATAAAAATATATGTGTTTCTGAGGAAAACAAAACAAAACAAAATAAAACAAAATAAAACAACCCTGGCACAAAACCAGTGGTATACCAGTGCCAGAATTTAGTGGAAATGGAAAATTTTTACTGTCCAGCATTCTCACCACTGAAACATTTGGGCATAACTGGCATCACCTAGAACTGACAATCAAAGATTTCTAAACAAGAAATTACTTTTGCTTTCATAAATAGTTGGGTTTAGATTTTTTTCCTGCTTCTGAGGCCACTCCCTCTGCCTTTTAGATGAGTCTTTTTTTTTTTTTACTTTTGTATGAGAATTTTTTTTTTCTGTGTGTATAGTTTGTATCTAAGTCTCTTCCAGTACTGTTTGTTGTATCACAAGTTTCTTATCTCAACTTGTCTATTATTCAATAGTGATATAATATATTGTGCCACTCAGACCATTCATTCAGTCTTTTATTACTTTTATGCATATGATAAATCACTCTGGGTAGCAGTTTTCCCAGTTCAGACCACTGCTTTCTTCCACCTCTGCCTAGTTCATTGATAGCTATCACCAGAAGAAGAGCTGGTAGAATCCCAACCAAGTTGACGCTGAAACAGTACAAATGAATAGTTCAAAATGTGAACTCAATACTGAAAATACATTTTTAAATCTCATTTTCTGCTAAATAACAGAAGAAACATTTAGAACTTTCAAGTAACACATATTAAGGACTACAATATTACTCTATTTTACTGCTGTTTCAGAGAAACAATTTTAGGGTGATAAAGCTTACACAGTTCTCACAAGATGGCTTTGCAGTAATGTTTTTTAAAATATTTATAATGATAGGTTTTAAACACATATTGGATAAATCAGAATTTTACCGGTGTCAAAAGGTGACCATTCTCACAAGAAAATGAAAATAAGTTTGCAGGTAATTTTTTCATCTAAAGCATTTAAAAACCAGTTTCAGAAGGATGGATGATTTTCTCCAGTGACTAGAGGTGCACTGAGCCATAAAACATGTGTGACTTTACTGCATATGAAGTTAATGGTACCTGTTTGCCTTATTACCACCAAGAGTTATTGAAATAGCACCACAAAAGTCATCAGAAAATAAAAATACCAATTATTTTCAGCTCTGGAGAAGTTTAAAAGTTGCATCATTTGGTGACAAACATTGAATGAAATAACATTTTCAAAATCTTCAGAATTTTGAAAATATTTTTGTCTGATGGAGGCAAAAATATCTCATTTACACTCTTTTTTATGTCTTGTAATTTTGTCTAAATATGAAGAAACAATAAGAGAAGTGAGAAGGGTAAATTGGATTAAATTAAAAACCTTTAGGATATTTTTTTTTGTTTTCCTTCAAGATTAAAATTAACTTTACCCAGGATTTCCTTTTTTCTTTTCCCAGTTCAAATACTGAGAGGGGATATCTCTTTTCAGTGTACTTCAGCTTATTCCCCTTCTCTTACACACCAAAATCAGACAGCAACGTTGAAAATGCAATTACTAATCCAATCAGTGGGAAGTTCTCTCCCTTTCCCCATCTGTTGCCTCCCCTGTGTTTGTCTCCATAACTTTGTTGAATATCTGAGCTGGAGGAGAAGGCAATGTAATTAGGAAGGCAGCTGGCTGGGCATGGTAATTACCAGGCTTCCTGCCTTTCCAGTCACCAAAATCCCCTTCCCTCTGCATGCACCATCAAGGGATCAAACTACTTAGAACTGAATTGTTCTAGCTTTAGTCAAGAAGTATAAGTGGTTAAGCAGATTTGTTTGGGAGCCAAAAAGAAATACAAAAATATTACTATTATTTTTAATCAGTGGCAGCAATGAGTCCCCACTCATATTTAACATTAAACAGTGATGTCCTCTCACAAGCACAAAGGTTAAAATAGTTACTGTCTCAATGTTTACTATATTAATATGCTTACAATCAGGAGGTGGATAGTTAGCTGGTATGTCAGAGACAAGAAAACCAATCTAAAAAGCGCTTGTGGAAAAGCAGAAAATCATGGAAGATATTTGGTCAGAAGGCAAGCTTCTGAGAAAATAAAAAGTGTTTCTATGACACAAGTGTTGTGGTCATTCATAAGTTTACTATAACTTGGAAGCTTATCAGCAGCTAGATATTTGCACATACTTTGGTTAATACCCTTCTCAAAGGCTCCCATTAAGTTGTTGGGATGCACATCCTTACTTGAAAGATTTCAACTGTGGCCACAGCACTCTACTCCTCCTTCCTGTGTGTGACAACAAAGGCACTAAAATCTGGTTATCAGCTAATCTTTTGATCTAAGGAAACTGTGTCTTTATGGAGAGCACAAGTACTAACTAAGCTGAGCTACCTGGAGAGAAGGTCAGCTTTTAGCTTAAGGGCAGGGAAGAGAAATAGTAGCTACTCACCTGGGAATGGCAATGCTGCTCAGGGAACAAGGCAAACTTGTCTAAGTCATTAAATCTTATTCCCACTCAGATTTTGAGGGCATTAGCTCAAAAAGGTAATCAGAAATACTTGACCGACCAGTTATGCAATGTGTAGATACAGTAGGCAATTACTTGGTGTAGCCACAGAGCTTTCAGTGGTTTTTTTGTCCTAAGCTCCCCGATGCTGTTTCTCTCCAGTTACTAGGTTTCTGTTTTCTGCAAATGTGCAGAAGAATAATATCTGGACAAGGATAGTATACAAATTTTATTATAAGCTTTAATATTGTATTTTAATATCTTTTTCTGATTTCAGAAAGTCCAAACCTCTCAGCAAAACCTTATTGTGGCAGGTTTTCTTGATTAATACACTCAAACACCAAGGTTACCTGGCTGTTCTAGGAACTGCAGTCAAAATGGCTTTAGTTTGAGCACCAAATCCTGAAGTTTCTCAATTCTAATTTAAAAATTTATAGCATTTCAATCATTTCTAACATTATTATTAAACTAATAAATGTTTTAGTAGCTTGATATATCTCCAGCCTTAAAATCTAGTGTTAGGTCCATATATTACAAACAACAACAGCAACAAAGGAACTGACAAGTAGTGAGTTAAATAGAACTAACTTCCTCTCAGCTTCCCAGTGAAATCATAAACCAATCAGACTTTTTTTCTCATATTATATGATACTACCAACCCAAAGTTCCTCAGTGAAATTATTTCCTTGTAAATCATTGCTATCTATTATATTCTAGAAATATGATTTTTTTTTTTAAGTGGGTAGTATAAAGTAGAAAAAAAAATGTTCTGCTTTTCATCTTCAGGAATCCCTGGGCTGATCTAAGGTTCACAGTTTCTAAACACTATAAGATTTTTAAAAGCTAGTGAGTATTTAGTACAATATATTTAGAATATGAAAAACTAATCAGGAAAAAAAAAAAAGAAGGAACAAAGCAGAGATATATAATAAGAAAGCTTCTTCTTTATCCACAGTTTACTGTCACATGCATACATGTTTTATCATTAATTAAAGCTTACTTATATTTATGAGTAATTATTAAATAAAAAGATAAAAATTATCTGTCTCACTGAAGGTTAGATTGCAGGTGTCCCTGTTCCTAATCAGAAACATCCAAATTAATCATGGAAGGAAATGTATTGATCCATTCAATCTTACAAATAAACCTGCAGTCATTACTACAACAATTTGATATTTTCTTTATAGATGTACTTTATGGAAAGGAAAACACATTCCTTCAAATAGGAAAATTATTATGTTTTAGCTTCATTTGATTTTTTTATTTGATCAAATTAGAGGAAATATTGGAGAAGGAGATACTGGAAGAAAGAAAGCATGGAAATCAATGGTTGAGCTACATTTCTTCGATGAACTTCCAAAATTTTTACTGCAAAGGACAGTTACTTCTACACATCTTGTTGGTCAGCTGGACTCATGGAACCACTATGTAGCCATGTCAGAATCACAGAATGTCAGGGATTAGAAGGGACCTCAAAAGATCATTTAGTCCAACCCCCCTGTCAGAGCAGGAACACCTACAGTAAGTCACACAGGAATGCGTCCAGATGTGTTTTGAATGTCTGGAGAGAAGGAGACTCCACAACCTCCCTGGGCAGACGGTTCCAGTGCTCTATCACCCTCACAGTGAAAAAGTTTTTCTTTATGTTTACATGGAACCTCCTATGCTCCAGCTTGTATCCACTGCACCGTGTCCTACTGTTGGACATCACTGAGAAGAGCCTGGCTCCATCCTCCAGACATTCACCCTTTACATATTTAGAAACATTAATGAGGTTACCTCTCAGTCTCCTCTCCTCCAAAGTAAAAAGACCCAGCTCTCTCAGCCTTTCCTCATAAGGGAGATGTTCCACTCCCTTAATTGTCTTGGTGGCTCTGCGCTGGACTCTCTCAAGAAGTTCCCTGTCCCTCTCGAACTGAGGAGCACAGAACTGGACACAATATTCCAGATGCGGCCTCACCAGGGCAGAGTAGAGGGGGAGGAGAACCTCTCTCGACCTACTAACCACACCCCTTCTAATAAACCCCAATATGCCATTGGCCTTCCTGGCCACGAGGACATAGTGCTGCTTCATGGTCATCCTGCTGTCCACCAGGACCCCCAGGTCCATTTCCCCTACTCTGCTCTCTAACAGCTCTGTCCCCAACCAAGACTGCTACATGGGGTTGTTCCTGCCCAGGTGTTAGACTCTACACTTGCCCTTGTTTTATTTCATTAAATTTCTCCCCACCCAACTCTCCAGCCTGTCCAGGTCTTTCTGAATGGCAGCACAGTCTTCTGGTGTGTCAGCCACTCCTCCCAGCTTTGTGTCATCAGCAAACTTGCTGACAGTGCACTCTGTTCCCTCATCCAGGTCATTAATGAGTATATTTAATATTATTGGTCCCAGTACTGACCCCTGAGGGACTCCACTAGACACAGGTCTCCAACTAGACTCTGCCCCATTGACCACAACTCTCTGGGTTCTTCCCACCAGCCAGTTAACAGTCCATCTCACTACCTGATCATCTAATCCACACTTCCTCAATTTGGCAGTGAGGATGCTGTGGGAGATTGTGTCAAATGCTTTACTGAAATCAAGATAAACCACATCCAGTGCTCTACCATCATCTATCCGCTTGGTTATATCTGCATAAAAGGCTAGTAGGTTGGTTAAACATGACTTCCCCTTGGTAAAACCATGTTGACTACAACCTCAGAACCTCTTCTGTTTTCTTGTTTGAGCTTGAACAGTGACTGAGAAGTAGCAGACTTTAGTTTTTGCTGTCTGAAGAAATTTTTGTGAAATTTTTCTCTCCCAACATAACTAAGAGTCTCCAGAACAAAATGCCTCTCACTCTCATAACCATATAGAACATCTGCAAGTTCTTTGATTTGACTGATACATTCGGGTGTACTTGTGAAACACTGAGGTGAGGTTTTTTTGACTGGTAAGGTAAGTTGATTGTTGCCACATAAGAAATGCTTCCTGATTGTAAACAATATGTTTTGCTTTGTGCAATGACACATATACAGCACCTCATAAAAGAATTTAATATTCTTTCAAGATTTGATAAGAATTATTGAAAGTTAAAGGTTCTCCTATCTCCTTTTGACATTTTATTACATTTATGAAAGATAATAGTTTCCTTGATAACCTATGTTCATGTTTGTTCCAAAGTTTAATTTCCTAATAATTTCTGAGAACATGAAGAAAAGTCTGAAAAACAAGAATCATTTCCTTTCCTTCCATTGTCATCTACAGTTTTATCTCACTTGGAGCTACACTTTGAAAATTTCACTGCTGCCCTCTAAAGAGAACAGCATGCAGGTGTCTTTTCCCAAAGGGGAAAGTTATTAAAATTGTACTTTAGAAAGAGATAACCTTTCTGAAGGCGTTAGGTAGAGAAAAATCCACGAAAAAAACCCCTCCAGTTATTGAGCTGGAACATATTGTTCTTTCTGAAGATCTAGCTCTTCTACCTGGACTGGTGGGAGGGGATTTACTGAAGACCTGACTCACTCACCCGTATGGAATCCTTTTCCCCAGAAACTACAGAAAGTGTTTTCCCAAAAGGTTAGAGCACAATGATAAAGACTTCTGCTTCATCTTTTATGTCCCTTTCATATTTTTGTACACTCTGAAGTTCATTAGAATAATTTATAATCCAGTTCAAAACTGGATTCAGAACTGCTTCTGTTCAAGATTAGTCCAAATAAATTTGTACTCAGTTTTCTTGCTTACCTTGCCAGTCTGTCACTGAGCAAAGCTTCGTCCATATGGTACTAAATATTCCTTATTGCAGAACAGTTCCAATAATATCATTGTTAATTTGTTCATCTTCAACTCCACAATGACAAGATTTCCTGTTTTCTAATTTGCTTATCAAAGCTGACGTGAATATCTCTGAAAGGTGTAAACATACCATTGGTCTTGCTGGAAACTAAACATACTGTTTGCATGCTGGACAGCCTATTTTATTTTTTTAGGATTTTCAGATACTTCCCTCAGGATTTTTGTTTTTTTTGAATTTTGGAAATTGAGCATTGTGGTTGTCTCAATAAAGGATTTAAAGATTCTGTTTATCAAAGCATAAATAAATGCTTCTGGAGTTCTAATACAGAATAATAGCAAATAAAATTAATACTTCCAAGTTATCTATGAACCAACATACTTGTAGGGCTGTGATATCAACTGGTAAAAGTGAGATTAATTTAGCTTAGTGAAGCCAAAAATATTTGTATTGCCAAAGAACGGATTAATTTCTGAGGGAGGAATTTGGACTTTCTTTTTTGAGCTTAATAGAATTTAAAATACATTGACTAAGATTTCTTTTTCTAGGAGTCTGCCTAGTGAACTTTCATTTTTTTTGATTGTCAAACATCTCACTGACTCATAAATTATTTGTAATGTGCCTGGAGGTGCAGTTAAAGAGGGCGAACTTGTGTTATGAATGCATGTTTCTTAAAGCTCTACTAATGAATTGGTTTCCCTGTAGAGTACAGGAGACAGTACTTCAGTCAAATGAATAGAAAGCATTAAACTTAAAGCATCTTTTTACTAAGAATAATATCACCTTTTATACAAAATTCTGGAGAATAAGAAAGATGAGGAAAGAGCCTGATCCTGTGTTGCTCTTCTTGTCCCAGTGACTCCCTCCTTGAAAATGAAACAAAATATGAACATTTTCACCTGTAAATGTAAATGGGAGGGGGGGGAACACACACAGATTTGTTTTATATCTGGAAGAATTGACACTTCAATGATATCTATTGGTCTGATGCTGAGATCCTCTGGCTTTTGATTTAATTTCGAGCTGTGCTGCTGTAGTGGCTGCTGGTATTTTAAAGGAGGTCTCCTAGAAAAAAAACAAAAACAAAACCAAAAACAACCCCCAAAAACCAAACAAACTCAGAAGGGAGAGTATGAACAGGATTCTCAGAATATTATAAGGGATTTCTTTCAGTAAGTGGGTTGTGTTAATTAAGGATAAATTTTCTATAGCTGGATTGTAGAGGTAAAATTAGCATCTAGTCTCATACTCCCAAATGAAAAGCAGTAGCATTGATAATTGCCTGCTGACATGATATAGCATTCATAACAACTTCACATACACAGTTTTCCACTGAGGATTCAGTGGCTTAGATATTTATGTCCCAATTTGCTCCTATTCAAGCACTTTTTTTTCCCACCAAGTGACTAACTATCCTCTTTGATTTGGGAATTCCTCAAGTCTGCTTTATTAATGCTTTGAAGAAGTCAGTCCCTTAACATTCACATGTTTATCAACATCAGTCAAGGTGTTAACCTTTGAATAACATTCTTGCTTAGTACTGGGGGACATGTGGTAAACATCTGCATTTATGCAGATACATATCACATTTTAATAAAAATACCTCCAGATTGCCAAGTCATTTTTCCTCATCTCTTTCAAAGACAGAAACATTCAGAGACTCAATCATGCTCAAAATGTGATAATTCTTTTTCCCTTGGATTTTTCAGCCAATAATCTTAGTTTAAGTTTCCTCCTGATGTTGTTTAGCACTTTTTCCTATACAGCTTAGTTTTCAATTCTTCCATTTGTTTGAATTTCCATTCCAAACTGATAACATCAAGCATTCATAATGTCTATTCTTATAAAGCTGTTTCTGAGAAACAGCTTGATGCAGAACACTATTGCTATTAGGCAAAACTTTGATACTGATGCAAAGTAGAATGACTTTAAATTTATCACTGAAAAAGTAGGCATAGAGTGTGGTTTAAAAAGTTGCTAGGCAAAGTATGCACACCACCATAGAATATGCCAGCTGGGTCTTAGAGGCAGAAGTCTTGGGAAGTAGCTCTATTAATAAAAGACTCAAAGTCAGAAAGCAGTATTCATGAAAATGGCTAGTAAAGAAAATGGAAAGGAGAAAAGAACAGTTGTCATGGTATGTGTAGAATTCATTCCTCATTAGTTAGCTAATGAGACAGTTTATTCTGCATATGTAGTGCCATTTCTTTTTCTTGCTTATGTGTCAGAAAGACTCTAATTTGTTCTAATAGCTCCAGGAACCTAAAATAGGAGTGTGTGATAATTCACTCTGTAGTCAACAGGGAGTGGTAGAAACTCTGCATGTAATAGGAACCGCATGATTATGAACCAGTCTCTGATTATCTATTTATTAGAATTCGGGGATTACTCAAAGTTCCATCTCTCATTTATGAACTGGGTAGACTAGATCCGAGCTAAAAGGCTTCATGATATCTTGCAACTTCGCAAAGAAAATGGAACACAAAAAGGCTAGAAATTAAGGGAAAAAAAGACATGAAGTAATCTTATTGTTTCAGAAAATCTTCTAAGTGTAATATTTTTTGTAGGATGTAACTGTCAGATAGAGTGTAGGTAATAGCTCTAATAGATCTATTTATTTTTAAAATAGATATCATAATGTGAAAAATTCTAACACAAGTTTCCAAGACCATCAAGGCAAAGTTAATACATTAGACATCACTTCAGAATAGCCATGTTTCATTTCTTTCTTGTTTTTTGGTCATCTTAGAGGAAGAAGAGCAACAGAGTGTAGGGCAGATTAGAGACAGGAGCCTTAAAAGAAGCTTGAAGGCACCAGGCAATCGATTTTTTTTCCAAAAGGTAATACTCTAGGAACCCAGAAGAGTGGTTTAACAGGGAATATTAGTGCAATTTTTTTGACTGACTTAAAACAATGAAGTATCTCCAGATGTTTTATGAGCTCAATAATATTCTTGGATTATCAAGTACTCAAAAAATATTTGTAGTTCTTCTTCTTGTACAAGCAGTTTCCCACCACAGTCTCTCCTTCTTTCTTCCACACACTACAGACATCCAGAGAATTTTGTTCCTGACAAACATGATTTGATTTCCCCTGCAGCTACTGCTCACAGTGGATACACCTGCAATCTGGAATAGTGTGGGATGCAGAATTAACTGAGCTATCCAAGACCTAAGTCTTGCAATTTTCAGCTCTCTCACAGACATAATTTGCCTTTCTAGACTGACTTTAAACAGAATTAAGTATCTTTCTTTTCATTAACATGGTTAGACTGAATTTAAACTGTGATGGCAACATCCTGTATGCATCTGAGTAGATTCACCATTACAGATTTTGACTAGTTTAAGAATTTATGTAATACTCTGTTTCAGTGATACTTTCAGTGTGTGATCTATGGCTACAAGAAACAGCAAATCAATTTTGAGGATAACTTGTTTTCAGGCATCTGAGGAGAAGTGAGATTCCATTAACTCCATCAATCACCCCCTGAATCGTTTTCCCCTTAGGAACGGTGAAATAACTTAGTGTCCTGATAGATGCTTAGGGACAATACAGAAATAAACAGAAGGGAAAATCCAGAACAAAACAATTTTGTGGTCATTGTTATTATAGGAAAAATTACTCGTTAGCTTTCTGATTCATGTCTAGATTTAGAGAGTATTATATCTATACTTACATCTACATATATTTCTCTGTCTTTCAAAGAAAATAAAGCAGGGGAATACATTCCTTTCTCTCACATTTTTGTTGAGATCTTAGGTAATTTTTACAGATATCTCATATCAGTTAGACTTGGTAATCCAGGATTCTTCAGGATCTGTCCTGTGCCTTTCTTGTTCTCTCATCCTTGAACATAGTGCAGCACAAAGCTTATGCATTGCTCATGTCCCATTTAAATCTTGAAAGTTATAAGTACGATATTTTTTATTAAAATTGCTGACTTCTAAGTAAAAATAGAAGTGATGGTTGAGTTCATAACAGTTTAAGATGCTGACTTTATCTCAGATAAGTACATAATAAGACCCCTGCATCTAAGCAGAGCTTATTTTTCTTCTCCGTTATTGTTCTCTGGTAGGGAAAGACTATTCATAACTTCTTCACAACCTACTTCATCATAGGTGGCTGTCATTGCATGGAGAGAGGAGAAGTGCAGAAACAAGAGTGAGTCAGATTTCTGGAAAAAATTGTCTATTATTAGTGAAAAGGACACTTTTATTTCTGCATTTCAATGTGTCTATAAAATTGCCTTACAGGAGTGGAAGACGTGATATCTAGAGACACTTTCAACTTGTACTGAAGATAAGAGGCCATGAAAATGAGTGAAAGAACAGGAGCACTTCTGCAACATTTTCTATATTCATCTAGTATCTTACACTAAAGAGATGACTCAAGGTAAAAACAATAGCAATAGGAATGAATATTTCTAATAAGCAAAGATTATAGCAATTATCCAAAGGAGAGATCTAGACACACTGCCAAGTTTTCTTCCCTTGAATTTCATATGGTTTCATTTCTGAATTATGTTTTCACTTGCATGTTTTTCTTGCATTTTTCTGATTAACTTTAAATAGATTTTGGATTTGCAAATGCTTATTTACAATAAGTGTGAATTTATTTTCAGTGCAATATGTGTATAAATTCTAAATACCGGTAATGTACATAAAATGGCACTGTCTTGTAGCACTGTTAAAGCATGTACAAAAGTTTATCCTTCAAAGGACAGTGTGAAGTTCCATACTACCACCCAATAAAAAGGTAAACTACAGACTTTTTACTAGGCTAACTTTCACACCTTTATTCCTATCAAAAATTAGAGCAGAACATAAAGTTAAAAAATGGGAATACTCAATGACTCATCAATTACTACAGAGCTTAAGGTTTTATTAATTGTATCATTTTAGTAACATTCCAAGTAAAACATAGTAATTGCTAAATCAAGCTATCTATGTGAGATTAACCCCTTTCACAAGAGAGTTGTTGGAGAGACCAGTGAATGACTGGTTAGGAAGTTGGAAATAAAATTATTTTTTATAATAACCAGTCACCCATTTTAAATTATTTTTTTTCTGCTTACCTCAGCTTTCTTGTGAACTTCCTAGTTATTATTTTCCCTTTTCAATCATGATATTACTTTCTTCCCCCTTCAACACAGTCTTAGTGTTTGTGCTTCAGCATTTTTAACCCTCTCCAGTACCATCTCTTGCCTCCTTGCTTTTCTTTGTTCCTGTTAAGTATCCCACATTATTCAGTGCTGTACAAGTCTTTTAACACATATGGTACTCACCCTGACAAATCTACTGCTCTGCATATGTCAAAACAGGATAGCCGGAACTGAGAAGTAAGCTTACAAAGAAAGATTAGAAGTGTGTGTGTATATATATATATAAGTATACCATCCTTCTTGACTTTCATGCCTTTATCTTCTTTCTCTTATTTCTCTGACCTCTTTTTTACATGCTCTTCCTTTTTTTGAGTGGCTCATGAGTTCTTGGTATGCAACTATAAGGCACCTTTCCATAGAATCCCTCCTCCTGAAACAGTCCCTCCTGCTCACAGTTAGTAATACCTACAGCTGGTCCTTCTGAGCCATTTGCCCTGTATCATCTTGCCTGTGCTTGCTCTTTAACTCAGTGAAGGACAATGACCGTATCTGGTGTTACTAGTCACATGAATGGAGTCAGTGTCAGGTGGAGTCCTGACTTTACATGCACTTTTTTGGTCAGAATAGCTGACCAGCTTGGTAGGGGTTGCAGGGCATACACCATTCCCTTCAGGATCTGTACTCCAAAGTTAAGAAGACATGTGAGGAAAGTATGGTAACCACTTAATATCTGTCTGTATCAGCAAATTTCTGGGGATGCTAATTGGGATGCTGATATGGTGGACAAAATGTTGCTACTCAGTGTAAAGCACATATGAGTGGTGAAAGAAAAGGCATTTTACCCATAGTGTGGATCAGAGAAAGGTTCCCTTGAAAGACTGAAAAAGCAGTAAAATGGTACCCACCAGGAGAACGCAGAGCATTAAGGTAGACGTGGGAGGGTGCTGCAGAGATGTAGAATATTGATGTTTCCAGAAGTGGCATAGCAGCTCTGTAAGTACAAACATCCTTCCAGAAAATGAATTTTTGCATGTCTAACCCTTGACTGGGTCCTATCTTTCTGTCAGTAGAACTGTGCAAAGCATAGGTAAGACACTGACTTTGCACTTGCATGATGGTTAACTAAGTCTTTTATGACAAAGAAGAAGAATGAGATGGTAAGTATCATGACTTCACTAAGGTTTTGTCACAATCACAATGTTATCCTCGTTAGCAATCTAGGGCAACATGGTAACTGCCAAGAGAGTGTAAGTTCTTTGGATGCCAACAGTCATTGACTAGCTACCAGGGGGGTTACTGTCAAAATGAAAAATTGTATTGAATAGCATTTGATCCTTGCCCTCCACAAAGTATAATGCAGAAGGCATGCAGAGTGTTTAGACACCTCAGTGAAGCTGTGATGGCAATGAACATTGCAGTTAGTGCTCTAGCACTATAAAAGCAGCAAGGGCAAAAAAGCATAAGGTGACTATCGTAATATTCCTTCTGCAGATATACAGTATGTTTTGTTCTTCCTCTCAACAAAAGCCGACAGAGACATTTTACTATTATTTTACCAACTGAAGGGGGAAAATAAAGACATGCCATCAAATTTTTATCTCCAGTATCTCTCTAGGGTACCATTAGTGCATTATGTATTTTGATGTTCTTTTAACTAGGTGATATTTTTGTTCTTCATTGCAAAATTAGAGTTGAAGCAGAATAAATGAAAGCATAGATAAATAGACCTTAAATAACACAAAGTAAAGTAACAAAACATATTCCTTTCTTGTTTTATAGAGCATTAGTGGAACTGGAAAACTAAACCAGAAGTTTGGATTTCCCCCACCCTGATGTAAGTACTGAACAAGTTTGCAGCTCTGCAAGGTGTTCGGTTTTTTACCACCCCCACCCCCCCACCCCACCTCTGCATTTTGCAATCTCAAACATAATTGTCTCTTTCCCAGTTAGTTGTTCTAAAATCTGCTGGTAAATCTGCCAGAAAGCTGAATATGGCTTTAAAGTAACGTTTGTCCAATATGGCCAAAACTTGGTGAAATCCTTCTGTAGATCTTGTATTTACAAAAATTTAATAGACTGTCTATGGTGCTCTTAAAATGCAGTTAGTCAGCTGCCAGAAGTTTAATTTTATTTTGTGGGAAGTATGAAAATTTTTAATTGAGTGTATACAGTGTCTAAATGTTATGATGGCACTGCAGTTCCCAGTCATTATAGAGGCAGGGCATGCGAGAAGAGGTATGACATAAAAACAAATCTGGATTTCATCATTTGAATCAATTATGGAAGTGGTTTAGACTGCTGGATAAGTAAATAATGATTTAAATTAAAGTAGAGCTTGATGAGTAAGGAAAGAAAAGGTTTGACTAAAACTAGATCCATATAGAATTGATGTTTTAGCATGGAAAAATTAATTGTCTAATTGGTATAGCAAAATAATCCATTAGAACAAAGATTAAAAAGAGCTTTTTTAATTTGGCAAGCATGACAAAGGGATGATTAGATACCACCACATTATTACCGGAATAGGAGGATGGGAACAAAGATTTACTTAGATTATGATAAAAAAAAGCTGAATTATATAAACTGGAATAGTCCTACAGCACTTACATGTTTTTGACCAAGACAATTTTTAATACATATTTTTTAATATCCCCAAAATCCATCCTTTTTTCTACCACTTAGACAGAGATTGGTGGAAAATAAGGATGCCATTACAGAAGGTTTAAGGGTACCTTGCTACCTCAAACTGAGTTGGTAAGACTTAAGACAATGTCTCAAAATGGTTAGAGACACCCAAAAAATAACTGGCTGAAATCACTTCTTGTTTGATGGAACATTATTGAATAAAGCACAGATATTCTCTGTACAGGCAGAATATTGCAATAATTCTTATGGATTTGAGTAAGAATCTCCTGGAAATCCTGGTTTCAGTTAAAAATATCTGTTTTTATCTTTCATGCATTATTAAGAAAAAGCTTCGTATTGTTGTTTTTCAAAATGAATTAATACGGTCTTCCTTAGAATTTTTTTTGTGCACAACACTATTCTGAAAGATACATTAGTTTCCAACAAACCACTAGACCAAGGTGTGGCAGATTCTTGTAGAGGTGAAATAGCTCCTGGTTTTGTCTCTGAGTGCATCTTGGCAGGTACTTCTGATCTAGATATTATATCAGTTCTTTTACTGAATAGTGAGGAGTTCCAAATCTTTCTTCAGAGAAAAGAAGTGACAGAGAGGAATCATGAGGAAAGAGACATCCTGAAACAGACAGAAAGAAATGAAATATTACCTGATGGTCATACAACTTCAGAGGCACTGGAAAGTTGGTGGTGTTTTTGTTTGGGTTTCTTTGCCCTTCAACTGAGAGGCAAGAGTGAGTGCAGCCTGTTTCACTCAGTGTAATACAATAAGTATTGTATTATTTCATCAGTTTTCTTATTCAAACTCCTGAGTTAGAGATCTGAAATAGTTTCTGGCTCAGAGCAGAAAGTCATTAGTTTAATGTCTGTTTATTATTGTGTGAATGTGCCAATATTAACCAGGCCAAAAGTGGCAAAGGCACCATCAATTTTGCTTGGCCCATCCCCTCTTCAGTTGAAGAAGATAGATAGGGCCATTGATTCACTATATTATAATTGTGCCCAAATGCCTTCACATTCTCAACCTTCACTCTGAACTCCTGGGGCCTTTCCATAGTCCACTCCATTACCTGTACAGAAGAAGCTTCTTTTTGAGAATCGTACTAAGCACCTCATCTTCCTGATCCCTTGTAGCAACAGTGCCCACAATGTGGTTTTATGTGCAAAAGACTACTTATTTTTATTAGTTGTAATTGGTGTCTTGTCAATTTTGCTAACTATATTTGTTAGGGGAAAAAAGTAAACAGGATTATCTGTCCATATTCTTCAAAATATATATTAGTTTAAGAACATATGAAAATAATACAAACTAAACAAATGCCTTTTTAATTTCTGTTATGTCTTCCAGTGGTTCTAGTATTCTATGCTTGTGACAATTTTCTTACTTATCCCCAAAAAATACATATTTCTCTTTTTTATTTTTTTGGTATTTTTTGTCAGATGATGGCCATCAATAGGCAGGTATGTGTGGATTTAACAAAGATAAACAAAAGAACTTTAGAATATTTTATTTTTCATATTTAGCTTAATATTTTCAGTATTTCATTTTCAGTAATTTATCTTTATTTAGACAGCTAATGTATTTTCATTATATTTTTTCAAGGTGGCGTTTCCAATCTCTGTATGGAAATTTTCTCCTGAACAGAATAATTTCAGAAAGACACATTTTGAAGGGCAAAATCTTTCAAATATATTTCGCAGTGCAGTTATCCACATTAACTTAAATCTGTCATCTTGCTCTTCAGTTACCTATTTTTATAATCACTGGTTGTAATTTCTCATTGTCCAGACTGAAAATTTTTATGTATCACTTTAAAATTTTGCCATGTCATATTTTAAAATCTTTAGCATTTCCTTAGTATTAGATCTTTATGAAAGGTTGAAAACTAACTCTTCCTCTTCCCTCTGTGTGACAGGCACTGCTAATCAAATCTGTATACAAAAGCATGTGTCTCTGTTTTGAATTCAAGACACATTACATTTTTCTGATCCCTCCTGTTTTTTTGACAAGAATTACAACAGATTGTGTATTGCCTTAAAAAAAAAGGAAACCAGAAATTACCTCCATCTTATTATATAGTTTATGTATAGGAACCTTTCAGAAATGCAGTTATTGGAACCATAAGCTCAGAAACCTCACATATTGACAACTTCTTGCTGTTTCTGTTTCCCTGCTAGTTACTGCATACACTCTTTGCAATCATTTAAAGTGTCAGAACAAAGTCAGACTTATTTTTGCAAATATAGTTATGGTGCTTTGAGAAATGATTGCTCTCTGGGTGATCACACAGTTGAGGATGAAAATCCTTTTGTCTCCAGGTGATAGATTTGGAAGCTTTATGTAGAAGAAGTTTGTAGACACATATGAAACTAGGTAGAGAAAGGTTGACTACATGATCATGATTTTCTTTCAGTACAAATGCTTAGAAAGGTTTTGAAGGTGTATTTTTTAATATTAATATTCAAGATGTTAATACACAGTAAGAATACAAAATATGGTCATATTTGCACCTGAGAACAACTGGGGAATGTCAAAAGGGAGGTTAAATTCAATGCTACATGGAAGTGTTTTCATTAGAAGTTTTGACATCTCTTACAACTTGTCTTACATAGACATTAGCACATGTTAGCATGAAATTGCAGAATAAGAAGCCCATTTTTAGCATGATTCATGTGACAGTAGGAGTACAGATATAGATTAACTTTAATGATGCTTTTAAAAATATTAGAAAGCACTTACATAGCTTTTCATATGTGCATTAGGGAATAAGATTTGTTTGGCCTGCCAAGTAGATGGGTGCCAAATATAGTGAATAGTAGGCGTATAATATGTACAAAAATTAGTACTTTTTCCTCTGGAATCCATTTTCCAAACACCTTGAAACTGGTAAACAAAAAAAAACCCCAAACCCAAAAAACCCCTAGATTGTAATTTAAGAACTACTATGAATACTATTTGGAAGGCAGACTGAAAGTTTTAAATTATTACAAAAACTGAGATCAGAACAGTCACAGAATATCAATGCAATTCTCCATTGTACTTGCACCTAAGACCATTAGAGTTAAACCATCTTATGTTTCCAAGGCTAGTAGTGGTAAACTGATTAAATGTGTTGCAATAAACAGCTACAATTAAGACAGCTTGTAATTATCTTGAAAAGTGCATAAAGAATAAATCTCAACAATCCCTACAAAGGACATTTGATTTCATAACTTCTTCCTACACTAGAAGATCCTTTTGTAAGTCCTGAAATATCCAAACATGCCATAGTCTGGCAGTGATGATGTAATGGCGGAAAAGGTTGCATATCATTTCCCTTTATCTGCTTTGAGATCAGTGTGAAGACAGATCTGAAACAGAAATACTTAGGTAAATGCATCAGCTCAGTTGCAAATACTCGTCAGTTCTAGTTCACTGTGGTCCCAAAGTGTATCAACATCTTCCTGTGCTCAATGTAAATGTTCAAGGAGGGAAAAAAGAAAAGGCCCTGTTTGCAGGTATTTTACAGGAAGGTCTGCACAGTGGTTTGCAAACACCAGTTTGAGTGCTGTTCTAGCAGCCAGATACTCCATTGAACCAGAGGCTACATCATTGTGCTGGCCTTGCATTGTGTCTGGTAGAACAACCCTCACTGAGATCCCATCTGAAGAACACTTGGCATCTTACCCTAAGAAAAAGCTGAGAGAAAACATGCCTCACAGAAAAGCTGTCCTGTAATCTCAAGCAGCAGTAACAACCCATGTTAGGTTGACCCAATGATCCTTCATAGAAGCAGCCTTTTGTAAGTAGCTCATCAGACCATTTTTTTTTCATCTAGAGATGAATCCTGCATTGGCTTGTTTGGTTGGGGGCTTTTTTGGGTGGTTGGTTTTTTTGTTTGTTTTTTAATGTATTGTTCTGTTTCCAGAAAAGAGAGATGATTTAGCATCTCATATTTTATAATATCACCTACTAAAAAAATCTCTATTGAAAGTTTTATTCATGTAATATATATAAAGGGTAAAAACAGGGAATGATTCATCAGTAAGATTATGCTAGTCTTTACACAATGAAGAGTATAACTCATCAGGGATATAAGGCTTAATCACTTGGTACAAGGTGCAGTATTTTTCCTTAATTTTTGCAGATGATAAAGCATACTGAAACGAAAAATCTTTGTATGTAAATGAGACAAAATTGCATGTGACCTTACTAAAGTTCTTTGCTTCTAGGTCAGTAGCCTGAAAAATAATTCTAAGGGAACTTTAGCTATATATGGTCTGTAGGTGAGAATTAATTTTCAGTTGCTTCTAGCCTATTTCTCTTTACAAGCATCAAATCAACTCTTATAATAATTATGAATTAAGGTATGCATCAAGTAATGCTTGTGTTCTTAATTTAAATTATTCTTCTAAGTCAATCTGGTTTAGAGATTGCTTCCTAGTAAATGACGTAGTCATATTTTCATATTAATAGTTTTTATAAGGTGAATATCTTGTAAATTTACACTCCAGTATTAATCTAGAACTATAAGAGACAAGATGAAACGTGATTTGAGTGACACAGACCAGAAAAAAAAAAACAAACTGGGAGTGCATTTTCAAGTTACACAACACAATTTAAAATCTATGGGACAAATGCAAGGTTCACTTATTTCTTTTACGGTGGTAGGACTTACTTCAGAAAAGTGAACATAAAATGTGATTTGTTAAAACTACACTGTTAGGATAGCATACCTGCTGTCACCAATTTGGAACCTGCTGTCACCAATTTGTTATTTATTTCTCCTAGGTTTAGGATCCTCTGCTAGCAGACACAATCTTTTCTTTTTTCCAAAACAAATATTTTCAATGCAATAAAAGTTTTTATAGTCCAACCCAAGTATTAACTGGATAAATTGAACGTAAAAATCCTCCAAAGCCAGATTAACAAAATAGTGCTTGTTTCAATCTCAGCTTCATCTCATTCCTTTGCTTCTTTTTGCTTTTTGTCATTATCATGTGTCTTGCAGTTTTTGAAACCAGTATCTCCTCTGAGACCCAAACCAGGGAATCCTTTACAATATCTGACAATACACAAATGCTGACAGGCTTCTGAAAATGTCTCCACTTGTTGTTTTAGACTCATGACATGCTACCTAAACATGTGAAAAGACTTTAGGTACTCAGTCTGAGGGATTGGAATGGAGTTACAGTCAAGACAAATTCCTTACACGTTACCTTGGAATAAAATTCTTTTAACTACTTTGGTACTTGTAGGGCAGACCCTTAAATCAGCAATGGTTATCACAACAGCAAATAGGGTCTTCATGGTATACATGAGAGGAAAAAAAATAAAGGTTTTGTGCAGGAGAGGAGGTCTGGCAGTATTGGAAGAGGTTAGACATGCTTAACCTTGCCCTTATCCAGCACAAACTGGTGCGGCTCACATCACCTATCAGGGTCACAGGAGTGCAATTATAGTTTTTCCCAAATTACAAAGTTTCCCCAAGTATGCTTTTGTCACTTAGATTGTATGGTTAGGCATGAGATTCTGAACTATGCACAGAATTTTCTATTATCTTTTTATTTAAAGTATTGTCACTTTTTTTCTTTATTTGCTCCTTTTGTTTTTAGTGAAATTTGTTTGTTTGTTTGTTTGGGGTTTTTTTCTGCAAAAATATGGTGCCAATTAAAAAATAAAAACCTGGGTGAGAGTAAAAAGCAGATGTAAAGACATTTTTGTGAAAAAATGTAACTTTGAGAAAAGGCCATATGTTAACTTATTTTAAAAAATAAAAGACAAATTCATTAGCACTACTAATTTTGCTTTGAAAACATTTTTCCTAGCTCATATTCTTGCTCAGGGGAATACAATTCGTTAGGGAAAAAACAACAGATCAAGAATGAAATAACTTTAAATCCTCCTCTTGAATTTCAAAATGGATAGGAATTAAAACTACAAATTCTACATCTCTCTTAGGTTATGACATGTAGCACATCGATTTCATAGGTACAGTTTATAGCATGAGGAAATTCATTAGATGATATACTTTCTTCAATGGGAAGCCTGCCACACAAACTTGCAAAATCAGGAAAAGCTGCTAGAAGAGCTTGGTTTAAACGTGCCATAACATTACATCACATCAGCAACTCTGGGAAAGATTCTGCCTCTGTATAAAGAACTTTATTTTGTTACTGCCAGTTTATAAAAATAAAAATCCCTCCATTCTGTATGCACCCAATTTAAACCCTAAAGCAGTTTATTTCAATAATGTCACAGAGTTCCTCGTGTCCCACTGTGTAATGTTTGCATTCACTTACAGAGAACAGAGGGAAGTGTATGGCATGGACCTGCTGGTGAGCTCCCAAATCAAAGTGTTTAATGAGGAAGACTCTTCAAATTTGTATGCTATTTATTTTTATTGTGAATAACCTTTTGTCAAATGTGTGTGATCACAGAACAGGAGAAAGGACCTCTGAAGCTGACATGGAGCAAGAAAGAAGTGTGAGGTGGAACAGAAACTATTGGTAATAGCAACTAAAGATATGGAGCACCCAAAAGCTATAGGGCATGGAATGGGGTGTGAAATAATATTTATATATTCCTTTCAGCCACTATATTGCTTACTGTTGATATCCACATACACCACGGGCTTTAAACTCAGACTACAGGAGAATATCAGAAGCAGATAATAAAAGCATTGCATACTTTATCAACCTTGTACTCACCTTGTGCTTTGTTATTAGTTATACTATTACATTAGCATATCTGTCAACATCCCATACATTCAGAAAACTATTTCTGCCTTGAAACTGACCAAGTCAGATCAGACACTCCTGCAACTAAATCAATTCTCTGTGAATTAAATGGGCAATGGGACTTGCCTCGCTTGCTCTCACACGCATGCACTTACTTTAGTCAGTGAGTTATGCTAGCATAACATCGCAAAAAAAATATATATTACTTATTCAAGTTAAAGTTTAAAAGGATTTAATTTTAACAAAATATCTGTTTAAATATATCTTTTCACTATCTGAATTGGTGGAAAGGAACCTGATAAGGTTCAACAAGAGCAAGTGTAGAGTCCTACACGTGGGGAGGAATAACCACATACATGAGTACAGGTTAGGGGCTGACCTGCTGGAAAGGAGCTCTGTGGAAAAGGACCTGGGTGTGCTGGTGGACAGCAGGCTGGCCATGAGCCAGCAGTGTGTCCTTGTGGCCAGAAAAGCCAGTGGCATCCTGAGGTGCATTAAAAAGAGTGTGGCCAGCAGGTCAAGGGAGGTTCTCCTCCCCCTCTACTCTGCCCTGGTGAGGCCACATCTGGAGCACTGTGTCCAGTTCTGGGCTCCCCAGTTCAAAAGGGACAGGGATCTTCTGGAGAGAGTCCAGTGGAGGGCCACAAAGATGATGAGGGGCCTGGAGCATCTCCCGTATGAGGAAAGGTTGAGGGAGCTGGGACTCTTCAGCCTGGAGAAGAGAAGACTGAGGGGGTCTTATCAATGTCTGTAAATACCTGAAGTGTGGGGGCCAAATGGATGGGGCTGGGCTCTTTTCGGTGGTGCCCAGTGACAGGACAAGGGGCAATGGGCAAAAACTGGAACACGGAAAGTTCCAGACAAACCTAAGGAAAAACTTATTTACTGTAGGGGTTTTGGTGCACTGGAATAGGCTAACCAGACACATTGTGGTGTCTCCATCCCTGGAGATGTTCAAATCCACCTGGATTCAGTCCTGTGAAACTTGTTCTACATAAACCTGCTTTGGCAGGGGGGTTGGACTAGATGATCTCCTGAGGTCCCTTCAAACACCTGTGATTCTGTAATTCTGTGAATTGCATATAGTCATACAGTCTTTCCATAATGCACAAGATACGTCACTAAAAGTTTTTTAATTTTTTTTGGCAAGAAAGGCAAGAGCAATTATTAGATCTCTTCTGGGTCAATTGGCAGTAGTCTTGACACACATATTCACCACGTGTTACACAACTGTTTATTAGTCAGTAGTAGCTCAAGGTGAAATGCTGGGTTCTACCTTCAGGCTATAGAAAAATATGTGAAGTTGTTAGCAGAAATACAATATATATAGATCACTAATTCTAAAAACTACTTGAAACAATGAGTTAGATGGTAGTTTTTCTGCAAAGGAAGGTGAAGAATTTAGCTCCTTTCCCGACAACCAAAGAGACAAAACCTATATAATAGCTGAGGGCTGCCTTTTGGTTATTTGGTCCAACTGAACCAATTAAAATAACTCTTGTCAAATGGAAGACTAATAAAATGGATGGTATCTCTTCTCTCACACAAAAACTTAACATTATGGTCTTTGAGTGACAGAAAGTTACAAAAAGGCATTTTACTTAAATGATCACAACAAAGAGAGCTTAAAATTGAAATATCAACTTGCTAGATAAATAGTACTGTAATATTTTCTGATATTCAGTCTTGGAAGGTCTTGACTTTAGTTTGTCTATGAGTAAAAAAAAAAAAAAAGAAAAAAGAAAAAAAAGAAAAAAAAGAAAAAAAGAAAAAAAAGAAAAAAAAGAAAAAAAAGCTGGTATTACGCTATTAACCAAACAACCAAAGGGTTTTCCTGAAAATCCTTCAGAATTAAAAGACTATATGGCTTCTTAGGACTGTCACTATATAAAGGATTTGATATTTAGGTAAATCTCTTCCCGTTCTTCGGGTCATGGTAAGACACTCTTCCTCTCCTCCACCATGTATCGGATACATAACTTTTCCCTTTGCTTCTGCATGAATTAATGTTGCCCCTAAATATTTAATAGTTTTGTACTTATTTTCATCAGAGAAAACAAGAATGCTTGAAATGTATTGTGAAATAGTAACTTTTTGTGATAATGTTCAGGTAGCTAATCATACTTTGGTACTGATTATTGTATAACTAAAACACAGTTTAAAAAAAATACTGGTGCTTACTTCTTGTAAGTTGCACAAATTGCTATTATAACTGAATGCCTATAAATACTTAATAAATACCATCTTAAAATACACTTCTTGTGAGGAGAAGAAAATTATTAATTCCATTATTTGGAAGACACAAAATGATTCATCTAAGGTTATTTGACAAAGCAAGGACTGACTCTTGATCCGCAACTCTCAGATCAATGCCTAAACACGGGAATTTCTTTCTGCTTCATGTTATACAGGTGACATAATCAGAAATGTAATAGTGTTGAAAGAGGCTATGGAGAGGACTTGAGGGAGACTGTCAATGAAGTATGGAGAGCTAGAGCCTCTACATTTGACACATTCAGTGCAATGACAGAGGTAACATCCCGCCTTTCATTTGAACCTCCTGTCCTCCTTTAGATTCTTAACTAAGGTCTGAACTGAAAGTAAATATACTGAGATACATTGAGTGTCTTAAAGTACAATATGATGAGTAAAATTTTAATCCTTTTTTTCTTAGAAGGTTAAGTAGGCTATACTGCAAATTGTTTGTATATATACATATATTTTTATAGCACTATATTTTCACACATATATATCTTTACTGATTAATACATACATCTTCATGAAGATCTGCATGTGTGACTTTCAGAAGGAAAATATATCATGCCAGTGACATGGAAAATTATTTAATTAATATTAAAATTGTATAACTCATTTTATTTTATGTATGTGCATATGTATATAATACAAGCACTTGCTTGTAGGAAACAGAATCTTAAAGCCAATCTTCATTATTTTTAAATATCATTCTCCACTGGAGAAGATAGAATTATTTGCATATTTATTAAATATATTTTACCCAGAAAATTCATAACTATGATGCTGCATCTCATTGAAAGTCTATTTCTACAAGCAGTTGAGGTCATTATATAGAAAATTCTGTAAAAAAATATAATATGTATTGGCTACATTTAGAATAAACTATAATAGGAACTGGTAGAGATTTTGAGCCTTAGGCCATAAAATTCAACAATGCAATCATTCTTCTGGTAACACTAACATTAACTCAGTTTTGGAAAGCTGAGTAACTAGGCACACTGGTCAGCTCCTGAAATTCAGTATATTTTGATAGTCACCACATAATTGAATCTGAAATGTTTCATTTATTCTTTATTCTGCATGGATGGTATGTCAAATCAGTATGATTTAAATGCATAAATTCTGACATTTTAGGGACAATGACTATGGAAAAAACCTCATTAAACATTATAGCATTTTTCAGGTTTGGTAGTAGCCTCTTCCAGGTTTGATTACAGACCTTCTGTAGTGCCATAGTAGCAGGTCAACTGGTGGAAAAGGCAAGGAGACAGGCCGTCATAATAGACTCACTGGAAATATTCCAAAAAAGGCACAGCTTAATTGCTAGGTTGTTCTTTCAGGAGTACTTACCTACAAGTTGACAGAGCAATTTGACTAGCTTCCCTTTTCTGCCACATGGCTTTTGGAGTCAGGTTTTAAAAATATTTGTGTCTGGATAGGAAGATACACACCTGTTGGGATGTTTACAAGAGGTCACTAACTCTTGAAGAACTCGTATGCAGAACTGATTGCTTCCCAGTCCTGTACTAGTGGCTTCCATTCCCACACTTGGATTGCAGGTGGATTTCAAATGAGGGGGTTGCTAGAAAGAAAGAGTTGAAAGGAGAGATAAAGAGCATAGTTGGATAAAATACAAAATCCTACCTTTTCTTTCTTCTTGACAGAAAATCTGTGCAAAACAGCACTGCATGAGATAAAAAAGAAAGTAGAAAGCAGAAGAAAAATACCTCAGGACCCAGCAGAGAGAAGGGTATTTTCAGGAATCTGTCTATTCCAGAATCAGGACTCAGATGTAAAAACAAAGGGTGCATATATCCCTGCAACAAGGCAAACATATTTTCACAGTTTGAAATGTATGACCAGATAACTGGTAACCAGATAAATACTTAAAAATAAACAAATTGCTAACTAAGGAATAAAAGGTGGGGAGTACAAAAAGAAACATCCCTTTTATGGAGTGGTTTCTCTCATAATACTATTTAACAGGGATATGAGGTCACTGAAATACAGCAGTGTGAGATAGATCAAAGCCTGGCTGAGCACTGGCAGGAAAAACCTCTGTTTTGGCTGTAGCCAGCAGGCAAACAGAGAGAAGGCACCAGCACTGTGTGAACAGGCTTTATCAGCAGCACTTTGCAGCTGGTTGTACAAAGACAGGCTCGGCTGAGAGAATGCACCTCTCCCCAGCCATGCTCTCCGTGATTCAGTGCACTCACTGCAGACATCCCTGTATCTCTGAATGCATTAGCTGGAAGAATAGGATTTGACTTTACGACTAAGATATTTACAGTCCTGTCAAAACCCCGACTTTCTTTTGTACTATTAGGAAGAAGTACCTATCCTTTGGGAGGGTAGAGGGCTCTGTATGAAAATGGTTAACTGATCAGAAAGATGCAGCAATGAAAAATGGGCAGTAAAGAAGGAATTATACTGGTGAATCCCAGTTCTTTGTGGCAGGAACTGATAGCTGTCAGGTTGATCAGTGATGATGACAATGGCCACAGGTCTATGTAAAGGAGTCCCAGAGCTTGCATCACTCTCAGTATCTCAGTGACTTGACAGGTATGTGGCTTTTGATACTTCCCTGGGTATGACTCTGGAGGTAGTTGAAGAACTTATTTGAAACATCAATCTTTAATGAACACAGTGAATTTTTCCAGCAGCCTAGAGAAAGAGAAGTTTTTATTTAAGTTTTCCAGGTTCCTGACATAACATCAAAGTTGCCCTAACAAAAATATTTGTACCTTTTCAATATATATTTTCAAATGTTTTGATTAAATTTTATTCCTATATATAAAAAGAAAACTATTTTTTTAAAAACTTACTGTACTTGTGGAAAAAGATTCAAGCCAGTAAGTATTACATCTTTTTTCTTTCAACTGCACTGTATTCCCCTTGATCAACTTTTCTATCTAATTTTTCTCAACTCAAAAATAATATAGCGGTTAACTTGTGCAGTAGTGAAAAACACTCTTGGAGCCCTGAGTTTGCTAAGAGGTTTCAACCTGCCCAGCCCCACCTGGGATCCCCATTCACACCCCCCAGCACCCAGCCCCTGCTTGAACCCTGCCACAAGTGCTCCTCTGCCTTGCTGAGCCTCCAGCCTTGTCCTCTGCCTCTGCTCCTGTCCTATCCTCACACCTCTTTTGTAGTCCTGTCTCCTACTGGGCCTGGACTTGTGTCCCTGGAAGGACCCTGGACCTGACTCAATTTTGCCTGGGACAGTTTGGGACTGTCAGCAGACCTTGCTGCGAGTACCTTGCTCTGACCACCCTGCCTTCCCCTCACAGCATGGGGCTGTGCCCTGGTCAGGAGGAACACTGTCCCTGCCTGAACCTGTCCACCCTCAAGGAGCAGCCCACTCCTGCTGCTCCCTGGCAAAATTTTAGGCATGACAGAGCTGTTTGGAAAGCAACATTCTGATGCCATGCTATGATGTGATGTTGAATTTACCTCATTTCAGTGCAAGTTAAGTAGAGGATGCTTTTAGTGTCAGAGAAAGCTAGATAAAATATCTGCTATATTCTCATCTTTCAGTGCCTTTTGTAGTTGCTCAGAATTAAATGCAACAGTAACTTATGAAATTCCCTGGATTTTGTGAGACAGTATTTTTTTAAGAGATGGAGTTAATTTTCAAGTGGATGTCCCATGTCCAATTTTACACAAAATGCAGAAATCTAAGTTTCCAAATAGTGAACTTTAAAGAAAAGATGCAGATTTTTGCAGAAGAACTATAATCATTCTTTAGCAAGGCAAGAAAAATCTTCTTGAAAGTACCTTCAGGAATCACAGTATATTGTCTGTTTATGTTGTGATCTATCATTATATGATGTGAATTCTTGATGCCAAACTGCAGCGTAGGAAACTTGCTGTGTGACATACTGATTTCATAAGACCCGAGAAGAACTGTCATGGTTTAGGCCCAGCTGGCAACTATGCACCATGTGGCCACTTGGTTACTCCTCCCCACTCCCCAGTAGGATGGGGAGAAGAAAATATAAAAAAAGGCTCATGGGTTGAGACAAGGACAGTTTTCTAGGATAGTAAAGGAAGATAAAAACAATTAAAAAATAATGCAAATAAAATAATTTACAAAGCAAGTAATGCACAGTACAAAATGGATCACCACCTGATTCCTAGCCTGTTCCCAAACAGTGATCTCTCTTCCCCTGGAACTTCCCAGTTTAAATGCTGAGCATGATGTCACCTGGTATCAAATGGTATCGAATACCTCCTTTGGCCAGTTTGGGTCATCTGCTCTGGCTACCTCCCTTCCCAGCTTCCTGTGAAAAATTAACTCTACCCCAGTGAAACCCAGGACAAGAACAAATTAAAAAAATATGGGAATGGAGATATTTGTTGAGGAGGTAGTGGGCACATGCAACTGAACTGCTAGGGGTTCTGGAAATACTGCATCCCACCTTGGGCCTCAAATATAGGGTTAATTCTCACTGAAGTGAGTTCAGTAGAAAGACCCTAAGTTGACCAGGGGCGGTAGTAGTTCTCCTACCAGCAGTGGCTGGGGAAGCTGTGCCCATTCAGCCTGGAAGAGAGTTTCAGAGGGACCTAATGGCAGCCCTTCAGCATCTACAGGTGGTCATCAAGAAGACAGAGATAGGCTCTTCACATCACTGCTTAGTGGAAGGCTGAAAGACAACAGGCACAATTTGAAACAAGAGATATTCAGGTCAGACACAAGGGAAACCTCACGAGGACAGTCAAGCCGTGGAACAGGATGCTCAGAGAGGTTGCACACTCTCTGTCCTTGGCAGTTTTTGAGATTGCCCTGAGCAATCTGGTCTGACCTCAGAGCTGGCCATGCTGTGAGCAGGAGATTGGACTAGAGACCTCCTGGGGTCTCATCCAGCCTGAATGCTGCTTTGGTCACAATTCACTTCTCATTTAATGCAGTAATATTATTATAGCTGGCAATAATATGGTCCATAATATATTGTTCATAGCAATACGTCTCGTATAAATCGATGAGGTTGATGTCAGCACCAGAAAAATGTTTAATTTTAGACAGAACTCACCAATGCTGGTTTGAGCCTATTAGCCTAACACAGAGACAGAGGGTGGGCAGGAAGGAGATCAAATGAAAAACCAAGGAAGTACCATTCAAAATCCTAAGTGGAGAAAGAAAAGACTTTGTACCTTTTATCTTATGTTTAAGACAAAAAATGATTTGTAAGTCTCTGGACAGTACTTATCAAGACAGATAAAATATTCCTTTGAATTTTCAAAAGTGATATCTTAGATTTAAAGTGAAGTCACTGCAGTGTCATTTTAGATTTAAAATAAAAACTAGAGCAAATAATTTTGTTGCAGAAACAGGATGGTTTACACATGCTGAATAAACTGTGTGTGACAGCTTAACATCTGAAATTTTTAAATTTTTTCCTGAGAGTTATGCCAGGGACAGCAATCAAACAATCCTAGTCTCCCTCCAAGCATCTGATATATGTTTGATGTATTTATAGATTTGGTGGGGTCTGAAAAGGGGTTGGAATATTAGAAAAATATTTTTGCTAACGTCCTGCCTGCAAAATTGGCAGCAGTTTGTTCATTCACAGCTTCAAAAAGATTAAAAGTTTTTCTTTTCCTCAGTGCCCCCTAAAGCATTAATTTGTTGCTTCGCATGACTTTCTAAAGCTTATAATTGGACCGTCCACAGGAGCTAATCAGCTATCATGAAAATCCATGCAGATGAAGATCAGGGAGACAAGTTCATGGCTCAAAAGCATACATTTAAGAAATCCAGCTCCCCTTTTTAATAATAGAAACAGCAATTAACATGATCTGAGCAGTTTAACTTTAACCTTCTCAAAGGGCTTTAGTATCTGCTTGAGGGTGAAAAAAAAAAAAACAACAACAAAAAAAACCCCCAAAAAACCAACAACAAAACAAACCAAAGCCATCCTGAAAAACTAACGTCGCCCTCCTCCTTTATTTCTCCCCGAAGCGAACGCGAGCAGGGAAGCTTTTCGATCGTTGCGGAGCGGTGCGATGCGGTGCGGTGGGGAGCGGAGCGGAGTGGTGCGGTGGGGAGCGGTGCAGTGCGTGTGGGAGGCTGTAGGCGGCGCTGCAGCCCCGCGAATGGCCGGTGAGGCCTCCCGCCGGCCCCGCCCCCGCCCCGTCCTCACCCCCCCCGGCGCTGCTCACGCCGTAATGGCAGCACTCTGAAATCTGTATTTTTCAAGAATCGGCTTTTTAGCTTATTATAGCTTTCTTGTCCTCACACCGCTGATGCTCGCTCTAATTTAAAAGGCAGAATTAAATTCAAGACTTTGCCGTAGCTACCGCCGTGGCTTGCGTTAAATGGTAAAAGCCTTTCATGAACCATAGGACAAAGACTAAAACTGGCTTTGTCTGTTGGTTTATTTTATTTCATTGTGGCATGGAGAGCATTCTTTTCAGAAGAGAAAAAAAAAAAAAAATCTTTTCATATATTGTCATTTACCTGAGTTGACTATTTGTATTTCTTTCTATCTTAAGACGTTGTTAATGTAAAACAGAAAATACCGTGCAGGAGCTGGATTAGTATGATTGGCAGAACCTGCTATAGTATAACCTTTTTAAAAAAAACCCCAACAAACTTTTGTTGAATTTCTGCCTCATAAATAAGTGGTGTACTTGCAAGCCACTTGTGACTGTGCTCCTGAAAATAAATTGCTGTTCCAGGTATTCTGTCCTTTCAAATAACACAGTGTGTTTACACATTTGACAAACAGTGTCGCATATTTCCTGGTGACCACAAAAGAAGTAGGAGATTACAAGGATACAGAATTTTGAGAGATGCTATTTTTTTTCCAATTTTCCTTAATGCCAGCTGTTTTCATTTTCTTCTAAGTTTGCCTCGGAGCTGTAGGATGCAACACATGCGGTGGACTTACAACATGACATATTCCAGGCTGGATTTGACCCGATTCAGGTATTTTCATGGTTTGTTCAAACACCCTGTGTTGCAAGGGATGGATGCTAAACACCCACGGCTCCCAAGCAGCTCTGTACAAACATCTTTATTCAGATCAGTAAGATAAAATGGGCTGAAAATGTGTAAGATTACTGATATCTAAGAATATGGATTAAAATAGAAATCTGAATTTCATCAAACCTACCTACCTTTCCTTTACTTGTCTTCTACTACCCAAACACACTGCCAGTATGTCAGCTTTTGGGTTGTCTGATTTAATTTTGCAGCTTCACTGCTTAGTGAAGGCTAATCTTCCCTGTGAAACACACTCCCCCATTGAGGTAGTGCCAAGAACACAGAGATACATAACTCTGGTTCCATAGTCACACATCTCACCATGCACAAATCAAAAAGGTCAATTTTAGACTGTCTGCTGGCATTCACTTGCACTTACAGCAGAGACCATGAGTGCTTACCAGATGCTAGATAATAGCAAATGGAGGTGAGTGCCACCTCTGATCCCAAACTAATTACAACGCCCTAACTTTTTGATTCAACATCGGAACTGAAAACTGATACTGATTTATGCATGTATTCCCTTAGCATTTAAACATAGTAATTTTCTGTGTTCTAGCACTAGAAACAGATGTTAGGAGTTCAATGTAATCTTTCAGAAACTGGGAGATATAACCACCATCCTTCATTTATACTAGTTCAGAGAAATTATTCAAGTTTATTTTCTAAACTATTTAGATTAAACAATACCAGCTTTCACCTTCTGTGTCCAACTGGACTTTCATGGGCTAGCAATTTCATATTCATTCATTCATATGAAGCTTTGAATATAGAAAGACATGCCTGGAAAAAAACAAGTGCCTAAGATAGGAAATATGATACACAGTTAGTAAGCTACTGGAACACAAGAGAATGGCTCCGAGAGTTGCAAAAATCACAGAAATTAGAGCCAGAAGGGTTCTTGAGCTGTTTATCCTTTTCCACCTGATAAATGTTTGTCTAACATCTAAAAAAGAAAATTTGCTCTGGGTGCCAGCTTGAAAGATTTTTGGAGGAATGATCAAGGAAACTGTTGTTTGCTTTCTGCAGCAGTTCAGAAGCTTACTCATTCTTTGTAAGTAAATAGATTACATCAAAGGCATCTGACTCCATCACCACCTTCCTCCTAACAGAATCAATACACAGTGCCCTGAGCTTTGACCGAGTGCTCTGGTCAAAGACAGTAAAATTACCCTGTGAAACTTCATCTTTACCTTGACTCCAGCAGATAATGATTTCAGTATTTTTCAGCCAAACAAAGGTGACTAGTCATCTTCACATCTCAGGAGAGATGTCATAGTTGCAGTTTCTGGATAAATGAAAACTACAGGGTAGTGATAATTCCTGACATTAACTAGATGCTGGCTGTGGATCAAGATCCTTCAGCTTAATCTGTCTTGCACCATTAACAACCTGGAGCTGACTATACTTTGTAATGGAGTATGCAGAGGTTTTCCTTGATGCTACTGCTTTTAGATTAGATTCCTTTTATTTATATAAAGGGTATGCCTCTGCTAGCAATTCCAGTGGAAAGTGTTTGTGTGCCTCTTCATATGAAAATGACAAATGCTGGGAACACGTAAAGTTAGTATTCCACACACATTTTAAAAGCAGATGGGGAATCTTCTGTCATGATTTTAATAAAAAATAGATTTTAAAATTCTGCTTTTTCTTTTTTAAAAAAGCGGGGGGGGGGGGAAGGAAAACAATGCTATTTGGTACATAGTACCTTTTCCTGTTTCCACAAGACTGCTTTAAAAATTAAGGATTAATTTGACAAGGATCTCCCATTTTTAGTTTTATTTCTTTTTGTCTTTAAAAAAGACACTTGTACCAATAATGTACACACCTGGTACAGCTGGCTAGGCTTTTCACCTCTGTATTGCTTGCTGTTGCTCATAACTTCTTTCTCCTGATATAGCTGCAGTTTGCAATATACTGGTATTCCTCTATTAACTTTCCACCTCCTTTGAATATGACAGCTCCACAAGATATCTTGATTTTCTTGCAGCTGTTACAGTCTTTCGATTGCTGCTTTCACAGACTCACACTCTTAAATATAGCCTATAGTAGGTGTTGTTTGCTATACTCCACAACTGCTTATGTGGTATAATAGCTCCGCAATATCTTCTGCCATATGGAGCATTGCAAGCTTTTGATGAGCAGCACTGCTGTCCTTGAAAAGTTGTTTTGAAGATGCATTCTTTTGAACATATATTTAATGTTAAAGAATAGAAAAAAACTCAGATTAGAATCTCAAATGGTGAAGTTGTACTGATTTACCCCAGTGGGGCATCAAATGCTGCAGGCCTTTATTTTTTTTTGTTTTAAACTTGCATATATTTACAATAACCTAGCAACCAAGATAAACTTACTAGACTTAGCTGTCTAATAAAACTTGCAACTTCCACTACTGTCAGGAAGAGATGTGGTTCTCAGCTACAGTAGATCATGGTATAAGCTGCACAGAAAATTTCTCCTTTAATTTTTTTCTAATCTGTAAAGTATTACATGCACAAAAAGCGATATTATGTTTTCAAATGTAAATATGATAAAATGGCAAGAAGATTCTAGGTAAAATTATACTGGCATTAGTCTGCTATTTTTTATGTCAGTTGAAAAAAACAGAACTTCAGAATCCAAAGGGTGATGTTGAAGGGAAAATGGTGGGAGAACATTCTGTAACGTATAAAGCTATTAATTACTGATATGATTGAAATAATGGTGACTCATGTTCTGTCATTGTCAAATATTGTGGGCTGCCTTTCTTCTTCTTTGCTTTCATAGCATATCTTACTTCCTTCCCTGTATGAAGCAAAATCACTGTAGAGGTTCCAAAGCTAATTGTATCTTCATTAACATCAGAAAAACATCTTAATAATAAACAGAATAATCAGGAGTTTTAAATAAGAGGAAAGATAAAAAGAAAATCAAATGTGTATTCTTTTAAGAAAAAAATGCATGCCCAGAGGAAAAATCAATAATTATACACACTTTAATCTTGATGTTTTAATGCAAATTGGGGGAAAAAAATCTTAAGCAATATAAATTAACAAGAAAGACCAGGTGTTGAGCATTAAATAGCTAATTCCAAAGGAACTGTGCTGATACATACTGCAAATATAGCTGAAAATTATTTTCACAGGTGTATACAATCTGATTTGGCAAATAGGCAGGACATTTGCCTTGATCTGTCTGTTGCCATTGGCATAGACAGAGTTTGTGATGCGGAGGGCTAAGGTTACCCTTATTGATGATTCTGAAAGTGTGGTCCGTGTGCTGTTGAGTAGTCTGCAAGGCCATAATAAATGCTCCATATTCTGTGTGTGCTGGTCTTCAAAAGATTTTAAAGCTATAATTGATGCCAGTCATTGTTACAGAATGTTTTACTGATCCAGCCTGATTCCTTTCTACATATCCTGGACTATGACATTTCACGAAAATTCATTGCATGGCACATTATGTTAAGGCATATCATGTAAAAATAAAACAATTTTGGTTTTGAAGACTTAAACTGAAGGGCAACCATCATATTCCAAAGTCACTTGATTCAGTGTTTAATTATCCCCACAAGTTGGAAAAAATCACCAAGGAAATTAACCCACATTATGCACTAAGTCCACTGTGTATGTGATGAAAAGCATTACTCCCTGAGGAAATAATGTGATTTAAGGAGTAAGAAATAGAAAATGCAATCTGCTTTATACAAAATTCTTGTTCATTGGTACTAACTGATCCATGACATCTTCTTATTATTTGGGGGCACAAAATACTATCAATGGGTTGATTGTGGACTTTTAAAATAACAGCTTTCTCCAAGTGCTTGTAAGTGAGGTTAATGGTTATACTATTTGCCTCCACTGAGACTTATTATTTTATTATATATAAGCAATGCATATATTGTATTATATTTATATATTTTATTTATACTGCATATATACTTTAAGAAGGGGAAGGAATGGAGAGAGAGAAAGAGAGATGCCCCGTAAATTAAAGGACCACAGGGGATTCAAAGCAAAGAACAAAATTTGAGTCATTAACTGTGGTGCTATGAAGTTTCTGAATTTGTAGTGCAGTAATCTGAATATTACATATACCTTTGTTATTGATATGTAAAATATTTTGCAAATGAAGGAAAGGATTGGATTGTATTTTATTTTCCAGCTTGGAGCCTCATGCCACTAATAGGACCCTTATAATTTATTCCTGAATGAGCAAAATAAGGTTTTTAGCTGTTAGTCATCCAAAATGGTTCTAAATTTATAATAATTATTCTGTCTCACACAAAGGATTCTGGAATAAAGCTCTTTGAAATATGTCCTTTGTTGTTTAATTGGCTTTAAAATCACCAAATATGTGTTAGTATTGATTCCATGACTGGATCCATCACTCGCTTTTTCATTTGATTATTGACTTCTAATAAATTCCTCCAGAGTTCCTTCAAACTTTTTTAGCTGGTCTGCCTTAGTTAGGTATAAGTGAATCAGAATGTCCAAGGGCACCTTCACAAAATAGTATACATTTCCAATACAAAGATTATGTGGTTATAAAACAACTTGATAGAAAAAGAAATCATAGTTGAGGAGGAATTGTGTCTCTAGGTTTGAGAATGATTTAAAAATTTATACCTGGACCTCTATACCTGGGAGTTGATATTCAGTCTAAGCACTGTCAACTAGAAATTCAAATCAAAACCCCCCAGATTATGAATAATTCACTCTACAAGTTAATCTCATCTTGCAAATAGTCATAAACTTTTCAAAGTATCTATTTTTAAAATATTTCTTAGTAGGAATGCATACAGTAAAACTAATTGTACCAACACTGTGAACAGCCTACATTCATATTATAGAAAGAAGCACCAACTATTAAAATATGATATTTCTAGCATATTTCAATAAAACCCTTTAAATACACCAATCTAATGCCTCATTCCTTGCTGATCATTAGGTAAAGACAGTTTTGTTGCTTCTGAAACACTATGAAGTTATAGGAGAGACCCTGCTCAGTAGCTAATAAGCAATACAAAATGTCTAAAGGTATGAAAAAGATTTTTCATAGTTTGTCAGCTGAGTAAACAGACAAATTTTTAAATGTTTCTAAGTTTTTGAAAGATGAGAAAAACAGTTAAGTTATTGTGGATAAAAGGCTGCTGCACAGCAACTGGGCCATGATATTGATTTGCTAGTGTGTAATCATAAGTGCAAAAAATTCCAGTTTCTTTTAGTTTTTCAGTTTAGATTGAGATAACTCAAGTTACTTTGTTTTTCATGATGGACTGATACTACATATAGTAAAATTTACCATTTATAAACTGGTATGTGATAAATTGTTCACGTAGCTTAGCCAAGCACTGGGTTCAAGGACAGATTTGATGGGGCTTTGAGCAACCTGATCTAGTGAAAGATGTCTCTGCCCATGGCAGGGTGATTGGTCTACATGATCTTTAAAGATCTCTTCCAATCTAAAACATTCTATGATTCTTTATAAGGACTTCTGGTTTTGAGTTACTCTCATGGTTTTAAACATACAATTCAGGTGTGTTTTAATCCTCTTATAATGTAAAAGTCTCTAAGGACACATAGAGTGCATTACATTGCCATAGAATGTGTAAAGGAACCTTTGTTATGAATAAAACTATTTTTTTTTCTTATTTAAGGAAATCACATTGGCTATTTTAAAGGTCTTTGGCTCTCTTTAGATTGCTAGCAGCAGAAGTGTTCTTACATCAGATCTTTCTGATTCTGCACAGGAAAAAAATGCTGTGTCTATAGTTTTATTGTTGATTTCAATAACAGTTACAAAGAAAAAAAGTCTTGGCTGATTATCTTATTCTGGAGCATAAGCTGGAGTAATATTTGAATTGCAGTTATATTTGTGCTATTTGGCTGAGTTGCCTCATATGAATTTCCATTAGCTTTATTAAAGTTCCATGGGAAATTAATCTGGACCAATTTTATATATGTGTGTATATATATATATATATAAAAATTCTGATTGTGAATTGATATCTTACTAGAGGATGCTGAGAAGACTAGCCAAGAAAAATTTTGGCAATGTAATTCTATTAACTTGAGCCATGTGTTACGATTTTAAAGTAAATTATATAGATGCATTGGCAAACTATCTACATTAGTTAAAGTCCTGGTTTGGGTGCAAATTAGGAGATTGAAATTATTAATTTAGTTGGTGATATAGGCTGCAGTTAAAATAACTGGACTAGTTTCCAGTCATGCTATCTCAAAAGTCATACTAAGAGATAACACAAAACAAACTGTCAGCATTGGCTGTAATTCAAACAAAAAGTGGCTATTTGGGGTGAGGGAGGGGCGGAAATATCTTGACTATAATTGTAACTTGAAAACAGAATTGTAAATGAATCTAACCTTAATGCAGCTCAGCATCTGCATGCAAAATGAAATCAGGAGACTTTCAATTTTGCTGTTAAGGTATATTCTATTTTAAATTCATTTTATTAGAAGTTCAATAAACACATTCCATGAAATGTTACATCAACTACTTGTTACTGAAGCTGACACAAACTGTTGTTCAGAAGATCTAAAAGGAGAGAAAATGGTTTGCCTGGAAATGAAATCTTCATTTTAATTTAGTTATCAATAGTGTTTATTAGGCAGCACAAAGTATGTCACTATGTCTCTGCCTCCAGCTTCCCTCCAAAATATGTGTATTTCTGTAAAAACATGATCAATGCTCTTCCCAATGGCATCCTGAGGGAATCAAGGCAGAGACGATTTTTTCCTCAGTATTGAAGTCAACCATGTTTCCTCAGATACAGCACACAGTTCCTCTACACAAATGCATGCAGCATAGGGAACAAACAGGGTTAAGATTTCATCAGGGTGGTGGAGATGTGAAGGGATAATTCAAATGACTGCGGTGCTGTGATGGACAGATACAAGCTCTTTAGGAAGGGCCAAGCAGGATGGAGAGGAGGGAGATCTGCCCTTGATTTGAGAGCACAGTGGGGATGCCTGGAGTTCTGCCTATAGGTGGATGATGAGTCAGTTGAGAGTTTATGGGTCAAGATTAGTGGGCAGTGTACTTGTGGGTATCTGCTACTGACCATCTTTTCAGGAAGAAATTGATGGGACCTTCTTCAGAGAGTTGAAAGAAGCCTCATGGGTGACTTAAACCTCTCCAATACCTGGTGGAGGGACAACAGAGCAGGGCACAAGTAATTCAAGAAGTTTCTGACATGCATTGAGGGCAACTTAACAAAGTTGATCAAGAAGCCAGTGAAGAGTGGTGTTCTGCTGGACCTCGTACTTAGAAAGGAACGATTGAGTGGAATGTGAATGTTGGCAGCAGCCTTGTCTGTTGTGACCATGAGATGGTGGAGTTCAGGATCCTGAGAGAAAGGAGCAGAGCTTAAAGCAGATTCAAAACTCCAGACTTCTGGAGAGCAGACTTTGGCCTGTTCAGGAACCTGCACGGGATATAGTTTTGACAATATGGGATCTCCAATACCTCTATAGGAAATAGCCTTGGAAAGAAAGGAGATTTAGAAAAGCTGAATGATTTCCAAGGATTGTCTCCTGGAAGCTCAGCTAAACAGGGAGCTCCTGTCTAAACTCAGACATGAAAAGGAAGCATAGAAGGGGTGGAAACAGGAACAAGTGACATGGAAACAATATAAATATACTGTCAAAGCACAGAGGGATGGGATTAGGAAAGTCAAAGTGCATCTGGAGTTGATATTGATGATGTGAAAGGCAACAAGAAAAGCTTCTACAGGTATATCAGCAGCAAGAATGGCTATGAAAAATGTAGGTCTGCTGTTGAATGGGACAGGGAATCTGATGACAAGGAGAGGGAAAAGCCTTCTTTTCCTCATTCTTTATCAGTATGACTGGTCTTCAGGGAGGAATTTGCTGATGATATAAACCAGGAGAAGTGGTTGATGCACCAGACGATTACCCAGAGAGGCTATGTTGTCTCCATCCTTGGAGGTATTAAAAAGGCCACAGCACTGGACAACCTGCCGGGAGTGACCCTATTTGAGCAGGGGAGGTTGGACTAGATGATCTCAAGAGGTCCTTTCCAACTTCAACTATTCTGTTGTTTTGTTTGGGTGGGTGGTTTTTTTGGGGGGGGTTTGTTTTGGTTTTTCCCCAGTTAAGATTATTTTCTTATTTAGCTTTTCTACTAAGGGTTCATGCTGATCCTTCTAGGCCTGGTTTCAATTTGGGCATTTTGCTCTAAAAAGAGACCTCCACTTACATTCTGCTGTCATGCAAGGTCACTTATCTATTTTTGCAGGAATTCTACAACAGAAGACAACAAGCTGAATAACATTTGATTGTACAAACTATATCCCAAATACTTGCCTGTAATAATCTGATTCTGAAAAGAGATTCATCTTAGGCTTATACACCAACCATCCTAAATGTGTGACATTACCAGTCTCTGCAGACTGGTAAGGTCACACAGGAAGACAGATGGGTTCATATGGAGAAAGGAGCCTGCCTAAACCTCCAAAGAGAAAAACCTAGTACTTCAATACTTTTTTTCATCCGTGCTACCTTCGGTTTACAAAACCTATGGATCTTAAAATACCATATCATGGGGACATAAAAAACTTCTTTAATGTCTCCAGTATAAATGTGTAATAGAGTATTGGATCTGAGGAAGCAACATTTTGAGATATATTCTTCCACAAGTAAATTCAGAATCTTCTTTGGCAAACCGATTCTTTTTATGACAAAAAGTTTAAGGCACTTCCTTTATTGTCATATGACCAAGCAGAGTAGAGAGGCTTGAATGAAACGGTATTAAGTGTTATTAAACATTACACAGAAAACGTCAGCTGCCACTGACCCAATTTTCATTCAACTTGAATGACTGTGGAAAACTTTTTTTCCAGGGAATGAAAGAGAAACCCCTTGAAGTATAGGAAGCATGCAGTAAGGAGGTCACTAGTAAAAATCATGTTGCTTTTCATACCAGCTGTGATTGTTAGTTTTCCCCTAAAATTAATTCTGCTTATTTCAGATTTTGTGTCTGTGTTGTTGTTCAGACTGTTTCTTAGTCTGTACATTCTCTGATGATACGGTTAATGTTTTCATCAGTGGTCAGACTGAAAGTTCATACTGAACTGGTGTCTTTTCGGCTAGTACCTATACTAGAGGAAAATGTCATTGACCACTGGTTCATATATTTTTTGGTGATAAGGACACAAAATAGCATAACGTTTGATACCACTTATTTTTATCCTCTAGACCTATGCAAAATCCATTTGGAAAAGTACAAAAAGTAATATGGGTCAGCAGCTGCCTCAGGTAAACAGAAAGATTGCCAGAATTGAGAGAAAACAGCATACTGCAAAGGTCCTGTTTCCAGGCTTCTGCAGCCAAGTGATTTTTTAGTCTACTTAATATGTATAGGCACTGTTTCTTACAGTATGATTTGATGCATATGATGCACTATTGCAGCTTAATTGAAGCCTGACCTGTGTTTTGTTTGTCTTGCATTTTAATATTACATCAGTCTTTTGTTCTCATGAGAAACACAGAATGCAGGGACAGGACAACTGTAAATAGTAATTACATTTTTGGCAAAAGAAATCAGATCTGCTTGGGTTTTTTGCAGGATGAGAAAAGATCACCTTCACTTGCTAGAATGTCACAATTCTCATTCACTATGAAAAGGTGGCATCATAAGTGAAGCTTTCAGTTATTGTAAGCACATGCATCTCTGAATCTGGGGAATAATTTCTTAACACATTTCACGTGCAGTCTTACAGCATGTGCTTCAGCTTGCCCTCAAACGGACTTTCCATAGGTCACAGCATTATCCTTTAGGATACACTCAAGATTGAACCAGACCCTTTATGATTTTAGACCTCTGTTTCAGATCAGATTATATCCCTTTTATATTGTCATAGTAAGTGGGAAATTCTTTTTGCGTCTCCTGAAGTAAATCTAGATTTCACTTAGTCCATCATAACTGAGCAATCCAATGACTTCTTCCTAAGCCATTAGAATGAATTATGATGCTATGAGGCAGGACTTGTATTATTCTTATGCAGTTAAAGAAAAAAGACTGAAATACAGTAAAAAATGTCTTGTTCCATCTGGCACAGGACATAATAAATATAGTAACATCAACTTCAAGCTATTAAGCACTGGAGATATTTGAGAAAAACAGCAGTTTAGGATAGACTTCAGTGTATGTCTGCCCTGTCCTTCCATTGTATGCAGGAATAATCTTGCACACAAAAATCCTGTACAAGTAAACATGTCACTTCTTTACTGTGAGAGTAACAGAGCACTGGAACAGGCTGCCCAGGGAGGTTGTGGAGTCTCCTTCTCTGGCGATCTGTGTGATCTTATCTAGGTGTTCCTGCTCTGGCAGGAGGATTGGACTAGTTGATCTTTTGAGGTCCCTTCCAATCCCTAACATTCTGTGATTCTGTGATTTGGGTCCCATTCCCAAATTAGATGCAATTTGCTCAAAAGTAGCAATCTTGACTCATTTTGTAATGTTTATAATAATCTTGTTTATTTAGACTGTAAAATTTTGGTAGCAAGAAATACCTGTGGCATTAGGATTTCAGCCTCACCTGGGCCTAAAGGTACCATCTGTGATAAAAGCAACCAATAATACACTCCATTCAGAATCAGTGACTACAGGGAGATGAAAATTTCATTGAAATCTTCCCTGACATATTGCATATCTAATATGTGTACTACTTTGTACATTTTGGAAAAATATGTGTGACTTTTCAAATAGACCTTATTTTCAGCAGACTGAAAGAATGGAAATGAACAAATGAATATTAATTTACTTGGAGCTTAGGGAGCACTTTACTTCTATGTTTACTTTTTTGCCTAGCTTTGGTCTGTTGTGTTCCAAAAAGCATAGTGGAAATTATTTCAAAGACTCAGTGAGAGACAATAAAATTAATTTCTGGGCTAGTGATAGCACTTGTAACTTTCACTGAAGAATTCAATAGAAGTTGCAGGTGCTCAGCATCAATTTGGATTAGTCACTAAGAACATGCATGGCAAATCTTACTTTAAGGTGAAATGGCCAAGTAATAAATGCCTTTATAAAAACATTGAGAGAAGCTTAATGATGGTGGAGCGAATGCTGCTGCTGGTATAAAACTTTATGCTTCTTTACAGATTGGTGCATACACTTAAGGCAAAATGTGTCCTTATATTTGCTAATTTACATGATTTTCTGATGGAAGATCCATATTTAGTTATTAATTGTTCATATCCCTTTGGATTGATACTGGCTAAATGCAACTCTCTAGAAGTGGATTACACAATTAATCTTTTTTACCTGTGATTTAACTAATTTCCCTTTCACTTAATAAAATACTCTCACCAATAACAATACTATGTTAAAACATATAATGATACTTCTATTTTTCCAGTGAATTAGTCTAACTAGCCTATTATGTTAATACAGGAGTTATTAAGTCACTCATTAATTCTGTCTGAAAGTATGACACCCAAGGAAGCAATTTGTGTTTGGCATAATTGCCGTCATTTGAAAAGCCATTTTTATGAAGCAAATTATTTTTTAACACATTCACTTCCTTATTATCAGTCTCATAACTGATACCATTTTCTACCTGCTCAGTCACCTCATCTCTCAGGTTCAAGATTAAATCACACTGAGGTATCACTTTACTCCTTTCCTTGATCTACAACTTGCCTTCTGATATTAAATCAGCCTGTAAACCACTACACCATTTGCATGTCCTTGCCATGCCAGATAGCATCGCAATCTTAATGTTGTAAAAGCATGAAATCATTCAGCACCAATTACAGAGTAGCAGAGGTGCCATTAGGTACCTGTGACTGATCAATAAAGACTTTCTATCTGGAGTTCCCTGATGAAAGAAATATCTTGGCTCTTGACTTTGCACTTTACACTTATTTCTGTGATATATTATATGTCAAGATATAGCAGATGGTGAGAGGTGCAATGGGAGGTTACTTTATTACACCCTGTTCTCAGCTGCCTTTGACTTTAAGTGCAGCATTTACATTACTCTACCTTTGCTTCATCAGTTTGAGAATTGAAATGTTGTGACTGGCTCTCTATCACCTCTGACCATAATTTTTTGCATTAAACTCACTTTCTTTCTTTTTCTGCTTTCCTTTCACATAGCATTTCCTCACTACATTTTCATTCTTCTGATAATACATATTCCAGTTTCTTCTCCCTCAAGGGGATTTTCTTGGTTGTAAAATCTGGTTCTTTTGGTGAGTAAGTTTGATGTTTCTTCAGAGAAAACATTCTCGGTTGTGGAGAAGGGTCAAGTCACAGATTAGCACTAGCCTTACAGCCCAGCAAGAGAAGCTATAGTGAAAAGGAAAACAAAGTAAAAAAATCTATAATGCGATTTTCCAGTATGCTTTGTCCCCTGCAGTCAAAAAAAGGGAACTGCAGACCAATTTTTCATAGTCTTAACTGGAAGTTAAATGAAAGATACAGAATAAACAAGAGATATTATTTTCAGGAACATACAGATTGAGCACAGGTACCCTTTTTATTTAGAGTTTAAAATAAATGATGCTGCAGCTGATAATGAGACTGAGATGCTGCTATTTTAGTAAAAGTGCCTAAGTGGCATAAATTGTATTAGGTACAAAGTACTGTTTTCACAGATGACACTATATTTACACTGCTGTTTTCTAAAAATGAAGTCTGTCTTTCTCTTCCCATTCATCATAACTAGGTAAGTAAATAAATGAAATTCATTAAACCTGCTGCAGGGTGAGGGTGTTCAAAACAAAGTCCTAGGATTTGGCTATGCTACCTCCAGTAACGTCACTGCAACTGCATGGCTAAATCCCCAATTATCACTTAGAAAATGTACTAGCTGGTGTCAGACTTATTAGCATGATTATACACGAGGTGCTGAAGAGGGAAGATAATCATACCATTGCATAATTGTTTTTCTCTAATATGGATAGCACTGGGTTTCAAGTCAGACATTGAGCAAATGCTTTATGTATCGCCTTTTAAAGGGAAAGTAAAGCTTCAGTAAGTCGATACTCATGTTGTTCTTTCACAGTTTTTAGAAGAATTAGGAATAGAGATATAGCAGTAAACATACTGGTAAACACAGATAGGTTTCAATATCTGGGAAAGAAAAAAAAAAAGCCATTAAACAACACTTTGGCCACCAAGTTTAGAAAATCCTTAAAATGTCCTCAACAAGAAAATGTATGGAATGTAGTAATACTGTAAGATGATGAAAACTGTACGGGGATGGGAGAAAAGAGACCATAACAAAACTGATCCCTATTTAACTAAGGATTAAGAATTTGCCAAAATTTATGTAGGTAAATTGGATACCATGCTGAAACACCTGGAGGAATAAATCAGTCCAGTTTACACAGTTGAAAAGCAGCCACTGTCCAAACTTCTGACAAACACATGACTCCATTTGCTTCCATTCATAAAGAATTAAATAGCTCATTCTTCAAAAATGTCCTTGACAGTAACAGGTACTTGTGAAAACATGCATGAGTCCACAAAAATCTGAACTGAATACCTGAAAACTTATTGCAGAAGTCTGAGAATAAATATCTGAGATTTTTTTTAATCTTTAAAGAAGAAATCTCATACATTCCATCAGAAACAGGTGCATTTCTGTATTACTAAACTGACATAGAAAAAAAGAGCAGAAAAAGTAAGATCCTGCCCTTTTGAAGTCAAGAGCAAAACTCAACTTGACTGTGTTGGAACCAATACTTCCCAGTGATTACACAAAAAAACACATTATGCAAAGGAAACAACAAGTAAATTGAAGCAGAAACAGAATTTACTGAAAAAAACTAGCTATAGGTAATCACAGGCTAATCACAGGTAACAAGTATCTGTAAGAAAAAGAAGAGCAACAGAATAAAAATTTATAATTACCTAGCCAAGAGCTTATATTAATAATAAATGCTCACTGGAACAAGATCTGCCAGCACATGAAGGAACTAAGAAAGTCGTTCTCAGTTCTCAGTTCTGAAATTTAAAACATAAATTGTTAAAAACTGGGGATTTTTTTCCAATTAAAAAATGACACATTTCTCACTTCAAAGGTACATTACCATTATAAACCAGATTCTGGAAAACAAGCATTTACATTCATTTGTCCTGAGTTTGGTTAGGATAGAGTTAATTGTTCACAGGGAACTGGGAGGGCAGCTGACCCAAAGGGGCCAAAGCAGGTATTTCTACCATGTGACCTCATGCTCGGTATTTAAACAGGGAAGTTCCAGGAAGGTGAGGGAGGGGTTAGGTACCGTGGCTCAGGAGTAGGTAGGGTGGTGAGCTGTTTGGTTCCGTGTGCCAGCTGTGTTGTATATTCTTTCATTAGTATTGGTGGTGGTGGTTGATGTTGTTTCTCCCTTACCATTCCAGTAAACTGCTCATGTCTCAATCCGTGAGCCCCGTTCATTTATATTTTCTCTTCCCCATACCACCGGAGGTTGGGGGCAGGGGAAGGGCAGCAACAATTTTTGGTTAAATCCCATCATTATTGAATATGAATGTTTCACTCATTTCACTGAGACTATGCACAGAACATGCTGCTTCACAAAAGTGAGATTGATAAAGAAAATCTGTCTTTTAAGCATGTGTAATTATGTTTCTGATTCTTTCCTTGACTTTTTCCTAGTAACATTTTTAATTGTCTATGTATTTAAGATTTTCACTAAATATAGAAAATATATTTTATTTAAAGATTTAAAAGATGAGAGCACTATGGGGATAATGTATCTTCATCTAGAGCTCTGACATCATTTTCACAAGAGGCTTAAATGTTTTCTTGTACATACTTGTCTATCTGCTTTATATTTGACCACACATTTAACCCTTGAAGAATATATGATCACCAAGGTTTCCTTTAAGTTGTATTTTCATCCTCTGAAGTCTAGCTAGCCTTAACAAATTATAGGAACATTCATGGCATTTACTAACAAGCAAAATCAAAGCTGCAACAGGGATGTATGCCATTCCACGCACTTCACCTTGAAGAAGTACATCACCTTGGAATGAAAGTTGACTTTTAAGTGAACTTAAGCAGCACTTAAGATCTTGTTTTGACAGCTTGTCTTTGATAGCATGCATGCATATATTCTTCAGGAGGTTAATGTAGGGTACTTACTTTCAGGTGAGGATTGAATTTAATGTATTGGAATTATCCTTCCTTAAGGATCTTGCTTACAATATTAATCTCCAGTCACTTATAAAAGCTTTTTCTTTAGGCACTAAAATCAAGTGACCTAACAGCCAACTCAAATTTAAAAAAGAAAATACCCAAAGAAAACGTAGTACTTCTGATTGCAGTAAGCAAAGAAGAAGATATCTCATTTATTTCATTAGCAGTAAACTTTGGTGCTTTGTGATCAGTACATCTCAAAGGGAATATATTCCAAACTCAAATTGGGAATTATTATTTCTATATACATTTGAAGACTAAGCCATTTGGACTGAGGAGACTTGGCTTATGACCTTACACATATTGTTTTGAATATTATTTAATAAACTCTGCAAAAAGTCTTTATACCACATATTCTGTTTGAATTAAAATATACTGAAGAACTAAATATAATCTGATTCATGTCACAGAAAAATAAATAATGACAGATATAACAAGACTATTGGTCCTGTTAAAGGATTTTCAAAGAGTATATGGATATGCCTTCTAAGAGGCAAGCTATCTTTACCATTTCTTTTCTCTAGCACAGGTCTTAATACTAATTTTATTTTGAGAAAAAAAACAAAACAAAAAAAAAGCCACCAAACCAAACCAAAACAAAAAACCCAAATCAACAAAAAACCCCAAAAACCCCAAACAAAACAGCAGTCATGACATAATCTTTTTGCCAGTACTTGCCAGTCAACATTTTGTTTTAAGATGATCACTTCTGCACATGATGCCTTACTGTACATGGCTCAACCTTTTCAAACTAATCATTGCAGACATTTGGGAGGAGAAAAAAAATCTCATCTAATTAATTCCCAAAATAGTGACCCTTTAAGGGACTGGCATGTATTACTTTAAAATACTTCATAAGCAACACACATTGCTTATGAAATGCAATCCAGGGCCAAAACCAGGGTATAATAAATTGCTAACTGTGCAAACTAGGCTTGTTTTCCCTTTCACTGCTCTAAACTGTTAGAGTGGGATCAATCTCTGCCCTGTTTTGCTAGTAATTTATTTTTAATAATACAAGAAATGCTCCCTTAAGTCTCTGATGCATATTTTCTGAAGGCAGGGAAGAAAGTTAATTTGAGCACATCTGCACCATCAAATGTAATTGCTTCATAACACGCTCGCATGCTGATTCAGTACATCATTCTGTCATTCCATTTATATGAAATAGATGGTAGTGTGGTATGCAACAGCAAACTATAGAAACGGACATTTGCAGCAGGGGAAAATTCAGAAAGATTTCCAAATAATTACAAAGATCAATAGATAGATAGCAAACATATTTTTTGTAAAACAAACAGAAGTGTTTAAAACATATACAAAATAAAATTATGATGGCAATAATCAAAGTCCAGTTGATTCAAGAAATGTCAAGTCCTGTATGCATACATTTGTAAGATTTCTCTGTGTTTCTATAAGTTTCAGGATCATATTCTGCAGAAGGTCAGATTGGGCCTAGGTTGAGAGACAATGTAGATATCAGAAAATATTTTTTTTTTCCTTGCAATTCCTTGTTATTCCTTTCTTCCTTGAATATAGATACTGGTTTGTCAACCCTGAAGGGACAAGCTTATCATCTCCTCCTGTACACACCTGACATATACTATGGAGTACAATTGAAAGGATGCAGCAGAGAATTTATTATGATCCAACTTATACATAGCACAATCCTTGCTAGGGATTCTTTTCATATAAATTCCCAGAGGAAATAATTTAAGCTACCAGCATAAATATAACATTTCTTTGCCTTTTACTATGTTGGTAATTTCTTTAGATATTAATTTTTACATCCTACCCTCCACTTGCTTTTTCCAGGTACAGAATGATACTACTATTTGGCTTGACATCATGAGCTGACCTTTAATAACAGAAGATTATTGTTTCCATCAGATATAATAGCAACAAACAGTGTTTCAACGCTGCACTGCCATAGAATTTCACTGTCCCTTCAAAGTGCAGGAGGGCATCCCTGGAAGTGCTGCAAGTGGCATCACGATTCCCAGAGGTTTAAATGAATGTGACATGGATTGCTCTTCATGGTTTGAACTTTTTAAGCACAGATGGAATAACTGGTTCAATGAGCATGAGTTACCTGTAAATGTGAGGGCTGCTGGAAACCTATGCCTGGCTTGGTCAGTTGTAAAAGTATGAGGGTGAAGCTGCCCAGGGTGTCAGTCCACCCAGAATGGTCTGTACTGCTAAGCAGATGTAGAGGAGTTCGACTCATATCAGGTAAGAGGAGTGTTTTGACTGTACTGCTTTGTAGAAAACAAGTTGCATTTTTAAAAGCATTGACTTCCAGCTGGGTCTACCTATTTGAACAACAAATGTTTTTATGACTCATGTAGCCAGTTGGGGTTTACTAATATTTTACAGGGCTATAGGTAACTAAAGATCACTGAGCCATCTGTGCTTACCACATTTTAATGGGATCAACTGGTTCAATGAACCTGTATACTGTATTTAAAAAGCCTCCAGCCATTTACCTAACTAAAAGCATGAAGGAAGAAATACAGAAAGGCTAATACATTGAATTATTTTCTACTTTGTGATTCAGTTCTTTACTTGAACCTCACAATTCCTGGTTATCTTAAATGACAGAATGTTTCTGAGGCATGAGACTAGGTAGAGAAAAAATAAGAAACCTTCCTCAGGAAAAAACCTCAGAATAGTAGGTGTGAAAAGATTACATCACAAAATCTCAATATTCAGCAATTTAGTAAATGCAAATATAACCCCTAGGTTGGTGTATTTTAGCACCTGTTATAAGAGGAATTAACTTTGAGAGAAACAGAATTCTGAAAGATCTTAGTACACATGTATGTCTTTAGAAAGGCCATACTGAAAAACTTCTCAACAATGTAGGCTTTTCCTAAATATCACAGTTGTGAGTCTTGTGGTAGCAACATCCATTGCAGGCTATAAATGATTTGTAATTCACACAGGAGTGTGGGTCAAGACAATATACCATGTTAATACCATCTTTCATCAAGTAGTAAAATATTGGGGTTGAGAGGTCTCTTCAGAAGTGCAAAAAACCAATACACTGGATTCCAAAGCATAAAGATAAACCCCTAAACCACATTCAGATGCCATAAAAAACTCACAAGTTTCAGCAAAGGTCCAGAAGAAATCTTAGAAGGTCCAGCAAAGAAATCTTATATCAGACTTTGGATAAATTCAGTGCAGGACCCTTAATACCTATTTAGAAGAATTAAACTCTTGTCCTGGTTTTTAGCTAGGACCAAGCTAAGTTTCTTTTTAGTAGCTAGAATAGCGCTGTGTTTTGGTTTCAGTATGGAATTTGTTATGAGAAGAACATTGATAACATGCCAATATTTTCAATTGCCACTGGAAGTCGAAGCACTTCATGTTTTGCTAGTCTACAGGTGCAAGGCCTGAGGGGGTGAGAAATAGTAAAATTAATAAGATAGGTAGACATTTGGATATGCCAGTGGGATATTCCATATCATATAACAACATGCCCAGTATATTAATGAGGGTCTCTCTCTCTCTTGTGGGGGCTCTCTCCCTCTGGCTCTTGCTTGGACGCTTGCTCTTCCAGGATTGCGGTTTCAGTTTTCCAAATCGCCACTACTCTGGGATCGTTATCCGAAAATGGGCCAGGCTTGGTTGTCAGATGGTGAGCAATTGCACTGTGTATCACTCATTTGCATATTTATTTTTATTATGATTTTTATTATTTTAATATCATTAATATTTTAAGATTTATTTTATTTCAATTATTAAATTGCTTTTATCTCAACCTATGAGTCTCCTTACCCTTACCCCTTCAATTCTCTTCCCTGCCTTCTGGGGGCCGGGGGGAGTGAGCAAGTGGCTGTGTTTACCTGCTAGCCAAGTGCTAGCCGAGTGAAACCACCACAACTCTCTAAGAACAAACAGGAGATAGAGATGATAGAATATGATTTTTTATAACAGTTTTTTGACATAATGTCCTGGTTTTTCTAGGATAGAGTTAATTTTCTTTTTAGTAATTAGAATGGCTGTATTTTAGTTTCAATGTTTCAGTTCAGACTTATTATGAGAAGAATGTTGATAACAGTACTGGCGTTATTAGTTGCTGCTGGAGCTCAAGGCCACCGTGTTTGGCTGGTTCACAGCTGCATCAGGACTGGGAGGGAGAAGTGTAGTGAATAGCAAAACCAAAAACTGGCATTTGGATGTGCCAATGAAATATTCCATATCAAATCACATCATGTCAGTATATTAACCAGGGTTGACCGGAAATCGGCGGTATTCTCTCAGGCATCGCTCAGGCTCACTCTTCCGGGGTTTCGGTTTCAGGACTGTCTCAGCTCCGGGATCGTTAGCTGGCACAGGCCAGGCATCAGTCAGCGGGTGGTGAGCACTTTGTGTCACTCATTTGTATAATTCTGTTATCACTGTTGCTATGATTATCATTTTATTTTAATTAGTAAATAGTTTTTATCTCAGCCTGTGAGTTTCCTCGCCCTTCTTTCCAATTCTCTCCCCTACTCCCTGGGTGAGGGTGGGGGGTGGGGGGGAGTGATAGAGCAGGCTGTGTTTGGCTGCAAGTGGCAAGCAAAAAGGGTGAATCCACCCAAACCACCACACATAATTTTGTATACAGATACTCAGTATCATCAAGATCCTTGCTTTTACCTTTCATTAACTTCCTGGTGTCTTGTCATGCTGTATTACTTGAATATATAAGTCCTTTATATATTTAACACACATATATAAATTCCTTTATTTATATAGACACACTTTATATACATATATATACACAGTATATATATATTGTGTGTATATATATATACAATGTATACTATATATATACACACTATATATATATATTTATATATATATAAACACACTTTATATACATATAAACATATAAAGTGTGTGTGTTTATGTAAATAGTGGAATTTTTGTAGCCAGGTTCTGACTGCTGTATACCAGCATTATAACAATTACTATTGAGAAACACACCTTTGGAAATTAAGCACTTACTGTCTGTGCATTTAAAACACAAAATAACATAGAAAAGCTAGGAAATCTAAAGAAAAGCAGATTCCTTTCATACAGACTTATTCCTCTGAATTACCAGATGAACTCTATAAACTAAACACAGAAGGCTGAAGAAGGTGGATTACATAGCAATATCTGGTATTAATGGTTGAGTTCAGCCCTGGCAAAAAAAACACTATGTGGATAATGCCACCTTTTTATAGATTGCTTTTCCTGATGCTGGCTTGTCCTTGTGCACTCTAGATAGGGAGTTACACAAGCTAACACCCACGCTCACTGACACCATTGTACATTGTAACCATGTAATTTGCTCTTTGAATAGCTTCTCCACAGAACTGCAGTCAAAGAATCTGTGCTACACCGCATATATTCTTTGTCACAGCCATTCATTTATTTTTTATTTGCCTTTTTCCTGATAGTACCAAGAACATTTTTTTGTTTGTCTGGTCTTTCATTTGAAATTAGGTCTATACGGGTGGTAAAGGAAAAAAATGAAATGAAAATGAACAGTATAGTGGGGAAAAAAAATACTCTGACAGCACTTTTTCAAATATTCTACACTTGAAAATCACATCCTAGCACTCAGATTTAATTCACTGTAACTAAATTTGTGTTCTCCTGGTGTATACTGGAGGAAAAATCAGGACCTTGGAGACAATCTAAAGCATATCAATCAATATTTCCAACTTTAAAAGTCCTTAAATGGATTCTATGAACTTAATTTTCTTCTATAAAGCTTCTGTTGGCACAATTTGCAGCATAGCTTTCTAACCACTAATACATTATGTTGCTGGCATGGATCTGTAATTTTTCATTAGCTAGTGATTCAATATTCCCAGTTTTCTTTATACCAAAATAGAAGGGATGTTCTTCAGTTATTACACTGGGAAATGCTCTTGGGTATATTGGACCTAAAGGGAACAAATTTGTTATATAGCAGCACAGTATAAAACTGCAGTCACTCCAAGCTGACAATTACACTTTGAGACATTGAAGTTTGCTGTTTTGATGATGGCCCTAATTCTATTTTTAACAGATAGATTGACATGAACAATTTCATAATACTATGAAAGATAATGAATTCACATTCCTGATTTGTATTGACTTTACAGTGACTCTTCAAAGGAGATAAAATGTAATAAAAGGAAGATGTTAAACAATGTTAAAGTTCATACGCATTCTGATACTCATACGCATCTCATACGCATCTCATACGCATTTGCCAAGTGTAACTCCAAAATGGTAATATTTTAAATAGAAAATTGTCTTTTTCATCTAAGATATAATCTCACACAAAATATATCAGTTGTCTACTTGGATCATCATGTGTTTTACCAGAGAGAGAAATGGCAGGGATCAAAAACTTTTCAGAAAGCAGGGGAAAAACAAATACAGCAGGGTGAAGGAATCTGAAGCTTTTTAAAATTGCTAGAGGTGGATGTGTATGTACATAAATGCCTATCAGGTAATGAGAGATTGATGTGATGGGAGTGTTTAGGAGGCTGGCAACTTTTGAACTTCCAGGATAAGCCCGATCTTTCTAGGCTGTTGCCCCTCACCCTCCCGCGCTCCCTTGCTCCAGATGCCGCCGCTGCCTCTCCCTCTTGTCCCCGCCCGGCCGCCTGCCCCTCTGTGCCAGCCCTGCCCGACGCCCCCACCCATACCGGCCCTGCCTACCGCCCCCGCCCGTACTGGCCCTGCCCACCACCTCCCACCGCCCTTGCCCGCAGGCCCTGCCCCCCGCCCTGTGCTGGCCCTGCTCACCCCTCTGTGCTCCTCTGTCCAGCACCTTCATCCCCTGCCTGTGCAAAGCCACCTCTGGCTTTGCCATTCCACCGTTGCAGAGTGCTTAGGCACTCCAATTGACTCCCTTAGCATGATTATATTCGGGTTCAAGGCAAGCCGTTATTAATCATGCAGGTGTCACAGGCCTCTGCTTTTGATACAGAGCAGTTTGTCTTAAAAGTGGCTGAAAGTGGCTCATAGGGTTAAAAGAAACTTCAGACCCTGTGAGCCACTTGAAGCTAAGCAGCAGCTAAGTACTGGCATAATATAAAACAGATTGTCGTCCTATAACTGAATGCTGACTGGTAGAGAGAACAGGAGATGCTTACCTTAAAGGTGTCCATTTTCTTTCCTTAAGGTATTCCCATCCCCATTCCACTACCTAACATGAAAATGCCTCCCATCATCCAAATGCATTCAGTTCCACAGTTCTAAGGTTAGTCATTTAAAAAATATATCTCCTTTATTAAAAATAAATAAGTATGAAATAACATTTCAGCTTGACATGCCACATGTTTTCCCAAAACAAACAAACAAAAATTATTTGCATATCTGTTTCCAAATGTGTCAGGGAGGAAGTAATTATCAAAGTATTGGTTGGGAGGAAGTAATTATCAAAGTATTGGTTAAACTCAGCATCTTCATATAGTTAATTGGCAAATATTTTTTAATTAATGTCCTCATTTCAACTGGGATAGAGTTAATTTTCTTCTTAGTAGCTAGAATAGCGCTGTGTTTTGTTTTCAGCATGGGATTTGGTATGAGAAGAATGTTAATGATATACTGATATCTGTGGTCATTGCTGGGAGGAAAAAAAACAAGGATTTCCCAGCTCCACATGTTTTGCTAGTCTGTCGGCACAGAAGGAACTGGTGGGAGCACAGTAAATCGGCAGACCCAAATTGGCATTTGCATACACCAATGGGATATTCCATATCATATAAGGTCATGTTTAGACTATAAAGGACAGCGAGCAGAGAAGAGGGGCTCTCGCTCTTCCAGGATTGTGGTTTTGGGTTTGGCGTTCCTTTTCGCTCCTCCAGGATCACTATCGTCAATTGTACTATGCATCACTCATTTATATATTTTATTATCGTTATCATGATTATTATTTTAAGTTTATTTTATTCCAGTTATTAAATTGTTCTTACATCAACCTATGAGTCTCCTTAACTTTACCCCTCCAATTCTCTCCCCTGTTCCCTGGTCAAAGGGGGAGAGATGAACGAGCAGCTGGGTGGTGTTTGGCTGCCAGTCAAGTTAAACAAGTACATGATCTAGATTTTCATATAGTAAAGTATTATCTCTGTGAAAACACTTGGCAGTGTAAGAATGGGATTGAAGCAGTATCTGCCACTTTTGTTTGCTTTTTGTTTGAGGGTCTGTTACGATAGCATGACCCAAAAATAGGTCTGGTTTATACGATTTGTTTTTGACTCAGGATGTTACGATTTGCCTCTGAAATCTGAAGACACAGAATATGAGATTCAGGGAGGAGATGAAAAAAATACCAGATGATGCATGAATTAAAAGCCATGCTTTTAATGTAGGCCTGCTACAATTTATCAGATTTATTATTGTACTTATACTCTAGATAGTCATTATAAAATGAATAAAAAATATTGGAATGCAAAGATACAGCCTTCTGTAATGAGATGACTGGCTTGATGAATGAGGGGAAAGCAGCACATGTTGGTTATCCGGACTATAGCCTTTAATGCTGTCTCCCATAACATCCTCATAGACAAGCTGATTAAAAACAGGCTGGTGAATGGTTAGGTGGATCAAATACTGAATGAACTACCAGGTTCAACATTGTGATCAACAGGACAAAGTCTGGAAGCCAGCAATTAGCGGTATAGTCCAAGGGCTCACACTGGGTCCAGTGCTGTTTAACCTCCTCATGAATGACCTGGATGATGGGGCAGAGCGCACCCTCAGCAAGTTTGCTGATGATACAAAACTGGGAGAAGCATTTGATGGACCAGATGGTTTTGCTTCCATTCTGTCTGGGAAAATGGCCTGACAGGAAACTCATGAAGTTGAAAAAAGGGAAATACCAAGTCCTGTGCTTGCAGAGGAATAAACCCATGCACCAGTACACACTGGGGGCCTACTGGCTTGAAAGCAGCTTGCCAGAAAAGCACCTGAGGTTCTGGCAGACAGCAAATTGAGTGGGGGTCAACAATGTGCCCTTGTTGCAAAGAAGGCCAACAGACTCCTGGGCTGCATTAGGCAGAGCATTGCCAGCAGGTCAAGGGAAGTGATCCTTCCCCTCTGCTCAGCCCTGGTGGGACACACCAGCTGGTGGGAGTCCAGCTCTATCAAGTGCTGGACTCCCCAGTACAAAAGAGATGCAGATGTTGTGGAACAAGTTCTGTGAAAAGTCATAAAGATTATTAAGAGACTGGAGTATCTTTCAAATGAGCAGAGACTGAGAGAGGTGAGACTGCTCAGCCTGGAGTAGAGAATGGTCAGTGGAGATATTATTAATGTGCATAAACGCCTGATGGGAAGGTGCAAAGAAGATGGAGCTAGGCTCTTCCCAGTGGTGCTCACTGGCATAAGAGGAATTTAGTACAAGTTGAAATACAAGAAATTCCATCTAAACCTAAGAAAAACGTCTTTATTATAACAGTGGTTAAACACTGGCACAAGTTGCCCACAGAGGCTGTGTTGTCTCCATCCACGGAGATCTTCAAAACTCAACTGGGGATGGACCTGGGCAACCTGCTGTAGGTGACTGCTTGAGCAGGGGGGTTCGACCAGATTTGGTGCCCAGTCAAGTTGAAATACAGGAAATTATGTCTGAACATAAGGAAAACTTTATTTACTATGTGGACTGACAAACACTAGAACACACTAACCTCCTTGTCCTTTTCTAAAAACTGTGACCAATTCAGATTTTTTATCCTTTAATTGCAAAATTGATTATTTCCACTTATAAGTAGTAGTCTACTCTGTTTTAAATTAATTGTCTTTATTTTTTCAGGACATTTCTTGAAGCTGACAGAAAAGAATAGTGTTTAATTCTTTTCCTTTAATGTTCTAGCATGTCTGCTTATCTTTTTGTTATGCACAAATCAAATTAGCCTATTTTATCACTTGGGTCATTAATGAAAATACCAATTAAAACTAGACCCTGGAAACATTTTTGAAGTTATATCTCTAAATATCTCTTACCATTGGCAGTAAGCCAGTGACAACCATTCTTGTGCAGAGTTATGCAATCAGTCTTGTACCTTCCATGTAAGTCATCTCTCGTTACTGTTGTTGTCTTTCTGAATTTCATTTTTTACCTTGTCTTTTCTAACTTTACCAGCATTTTACAGAGAGAGAAAGAGACAACAAATAGAGGCAATGTTATGAAGCTTTTCAGAATGTCCATTCCTTTTCTACGAATAACATTCAAATCCAACTGTATTCCAACTTTCTATTCTCTACTAGATGAACTCTGTGTGTGTATGCTTTGCACACATGCGAGTGTATTTAAACAACACACACATGTATAGGAATGACAATACTTCTAAGCAGAATTTTGTTTTCCAGTTCAGTAAATCTGTATTCAAAATGGCCAAACTACCTTTATAGTTTTCATTACAAAACCAGATTTTTTTTTCTAATTTCAGGCATTACAGGGGAATGCATTTAATTTATATTTTTTTACAAATTAACACACATAACAGTGAATTCATTTCACTGTTTCTAATTTCAGTCTATAACAGAAAATGTCATCTTCTCAACTGTAATTAATTACTTTAGTATCAATCACTAACTGGAACTAAAAGTTTGTAATGTGAAAGCAATGTCTCCCAGTGAGGTTTTGTTGCAAGTGTTTGAGAGATCATATTTCTTGTAGTAAGAAATTTATTTTCTTCAAGTGTCATCTTTCTCATACAATCTTCTGTAAAAATAACTTCACTGTATAAATATCAATAAGAAGATAAATCATGTCTTTTAATCTGTATTGGTATTGCGAAGGTCTTTTTCCTGATAGGGTAGTCAGGAGTTAAACCGTAATGAACAAATAAGACAGACAAATATCAACTGTATTTTAGTTCTTTCTTTATATGCACACTTTTTTACATCATTATGTACCTTGGAAAGTCAAACATTCAGATTTTTCATTACCCTGTAAAAAGGCAGTACCTGATTTTTGAGACCAAAAATACCTCCAAACCCAACCCCTGTGATATAATATGTAAAATGAATGAGTTTATTATTTTATGTTTTAAAATGAAATATAGCAAATAGGCCAGTTTTATTTACATATGTATCTGACAAATGTTCTATTTTTGTCACAAAGATATAAATTTACTTTTAAACTCAATCAAAAAAAGGTGATACATAGCAGGCATCCAAAATACAAAGTTAATCTGATAGAAGTGTGTTAACTTCACAAGAAAAGCACAGCAGATACAAAAGAACTGTGGTTTTGAGCACCTGAAATACAAGCTCCAACTCATTAGGACATTGAAAATGCATTTTTTATTTTTGCAGTAACTCAGATCTTCTTGTAATTTTTTTTATTACTCTAACATACATCAGACACCATAGTTTCTATATAAAATTGCTTCCCTTCAGAAATATTTACTTTTCATGCAATATGCTGAAAGAAAAAAAAATAGTTTTTGTCATTGGAGAATATAGACATGGAATTGTGCTCCTGCAATGTACAATGATTTGGGGGTTTTTTATTTATTTTTGAAACATTGACTTTATTTTGCCTACCACAGTTACTGAAGTTAACAGTCTGTAATGGAACATTAATCCTTTGTTTTTATCTCACCACTGGTCACCATAACCCACAAAAGCAGCAGCAGGTTCTGCTACACCCATATAACAGAACATATCCTGGTGTACTAGGTCTAGGTGGGACATTATTTTTCTCTGTCACAGCCCGCATGGTGCTATGTTATAGATTTGTGGTCAAAACAGTACTGGTAACACAACACTGGTTCAGCTGTTGCTGAGCCATGCTTGCACAGAGTCAAAGCTGCCTGTTTCTCACACTGCACCCTCAGTGAGTAGACTGGGGGTGGGCAAGAAGATGGGAGGTGACATAGCTGGGACAGATGACCCCAACTGACCAAAGGGATATTCCATACCGTATGATGTCATGCTCAACCATAAACTTGGTGGGGAAATTTTTCCAAAGCAGCCTTTGTTTAGAGCCTGCTTGGGCAGTGGTCTGCTGGTGGAGGATGTTTTTGCACTACAGGAAGTCCATGTCACATTTTTCCAGTGGGATTTTAGGTGATGGCTCTGTGTAGTTTAACCATACACACTTAGTGCACTAGTTGCTTTCTTATGTAGTGAGCACCAGCTGCAACAGACAATCTTTGCACACAATCTGAGGTTCTCAGTCATGACTCAGCATCTCCTTTGCATCATCTGAAATATGTGAATTTGGTGGGACTGACTTCTAAAATTGTTTTTCTCATTTGAACAAACCCAAAACATGTTCCTCCTTAATTTTTACATCACAGTTTACCCACCCTTTCAAATTAATTTTGTAACTGTTCTTAGTAAACAGCTCTGTTGAATCACACATTGCCTCTACATCTTAGCAAAATAGATCACTAATGTGTGACATTATTTATGTTCTTATTCCACCATCTATGCCAGTTCTGGGCTCTGTCTGTTGTAGCTTTTCTCCTTAATGATTTTTGTGAGAATTACTATAGAAGTGTATTAAATTATTTCAGATAAATTTATAAGCCTTCAAAGTGCCATAGCTCTCTGCAGTTCTGAAGTCGAAACACAGTCATGAACTATGAAGTAGCCTTCTTTCAAGCAGCATAGGTTCTGTACCCATTTTTGATACAATCTTGATATATGCAAGACACATTCAAAAATAGTAAGAAAAATCAGTTATGATTAATGCTTTTTATTGGCATTGCTGCAAATTTACAAAAATGGTCTTTGTTATTAAAATCTGAATTATTATTTTAATTTTGATGTTGTAAGCATGTGCACAGTTTTTTGGGTTTTTTTGGTTTTTTAACTGGATAGCATTTCTTATATGATATGTATTAAGGAAATTGTGTAATAATGCTCTATAGAAATTATCAGATTCCCATAGAAATCAAAATATAAGATCATCTGCATGCATTGCACTTCAAGAATCTAAATAATTATTTGGTTTTCAGACAATTATTCAACAGATTTTTTCAATCAATGAATTGAACTTGGTGAATACCATAGTCACATTGTTTTCATTTAATTTTATTTTACTTGTTTGTATACCTCAAGTTAGCATAAGTTTACAATGGCTTAGAATTTTTTTCCCTCCTGCAGAAAGAAGCTCAAGATGCGTTTGAATAGACTTTTTTTCAATTTCTTTTTCAGCTAGTGACAAAATAAGTGGGAGAACTAGTCCAAAGGACTGTGCACTGTATACATTTTTCCAGAGGCAAAGGTCAATGTCACAGATAATTTTTCTCTCTTCAGTCATCTCGAGCTCATTATTTATTTTCTGTTGCCTCTGCTGTATTTGAAAATTCAGGAGGTACATTTGTCATGAAAAGAGGTACAATATTAACCTCACCTAGGTGTGTGTGAATTCAGACAACGGTTTTTGTCTTTGCGGTTATCATCTTAAATCTTTTATCATATCATACTCTCTACTTCCTGGTGTAGAGTTTAGTAATCTATAATAACTGCAGACCTTTGTGGTGGTTTCACTCCACAATGAATAGACCAGAAAAAGCAGCAAACTCCTTTACAAGCAACAAAGTGAAGAAGAGAGTGTGTTTGCAGACAGCAGAGGCTTTGCTCTGACAATGGTGAAGATGTTTTCAGAGTTTGACGATTGGCTAGATATTCCTTTCTAAGAAAATTAACTCTATCCTAGCAAAATCAGGACAACCTTCTCTATTATCAATTTATATTCTCTATCTTATTTAAGCAATTCAAGTACAGATAGCTAAAATATAGTTACATTCAAGGAAAAACTTGAAATTTACTTTTGCAGCATACGTCTAATAAAATGAAGGGCCATCAAGTCTATAGTTTTCAGACCTTTTCACTACTGAAGTTTGGCTAAATAGCATGTGAGCTGTACTATAACATACCTATATTTCTCTTTGTCTAGTCTTTATCACTACAGATGCATTTGAAATTGGGATTTTCTTTTCTTATGTTTTGATAAATTTTGTTCTTAAGTCTACCTGCAATTGTTTTTCGTTGCAATGTTGGTGAGTTAATGCAATCAACTCTCATCTTCTCTAGACCAACATTCACATTTTATCTTCAGGATCAGAAGAGCATTCTCATCTTGTGATGCATACTGAATATGCATGCATAGATATTTATGTTTATATAATAAAATACATACAAATACATCAAGCCAAGAATTCAGTAGCAGAGGTGATACTGGAATATTTAAGGAATATTGCCTAGTCCTTTATCCCTAGTATACTGGATTAAAGTCAGTGATGCATGATTTCATTCATGTCAATATTTAATTTAATTTTACAGAGAAACTATTCTTTATTTCATTATAATTGGCATTTATAGGGAGAATAGTAGGGTAAAGAATTTAAACTTCAGAAAGCTATGAACAGTTTAGGAAAAAAAAAATTAACTGGATAAGAAATAAAGAATAAGGGAAAAGAAACACAAAAGAAATATGTAATTGACTGATTTTTGAAGTTTTCTGTAAGGCATCATTAGTAGTGCTTTTCTTCAAAAGAGTATGTAAATGTTACTGCATTCTAAACCTGCCTTCCATAATGTAATATCACTAAAAAGATAAAATGCTGCTCATAGGTGTGATTTACATATTAATATATGTAAATTATGAATGAAGTCATAACACAGAAAATGAAAGTATATTGTGTTTACCATTCATTGTGTGTCATGCTAGAGCAAATTGACAATGGAATTGGTTAAGTTTAAGCCAACACCTACGGTCATGTGGACTATGCTGCTGAAGTTTCTGAGTTTGATTAACCTGAGAAGCCTAATTACTGTCAACTGAGGATCTTAAAGTGAAATATTTAAGAAGAAGAAGGAAAAAAGGTTGAATTAAAAAATGTCTGAGGTTCCACAAGTATTCTGAATATCTTCAACAACACTTGTCTTTTCATCTTTAATCCAGTGCAAGCCCTTTCCGTGCTGCAGCTTTTAACTATACAACCACTCAATAATGAGAAATATTGCTTTTACTGAAAAATGACTTTTTTGGTGCTGAAATACTGTATCTACCATGTCATACTTCCTAAATGTACTTAGTGCACCACTGGCCCTGTTAGAAGGTCAATAAAAAGACATGAGAAAACTGACTCATGAGGTGCTCTGTTCACAGCAAACCCCATAAAGATTCACAAATTGTATCTTTCCCTGAAATGAAAGAGGAAAAAAAGGCTTCATGTTAGCTCATTTACCCATGAGGGAGACTTGGGCTTCAGCAATTGCTCCAACGAAAACTTAAGTACCATTTAAAAAAAGTCAGGCAACTAAATGGAAAAGATTAAGGACAGCAGAATACTATACAGTTTTGCAGTGAAAGCATGATTGGGGAAGATGGATCTTGCATGGTTAAGTGTTTTCAGGCAAAAATTCCGTATACTGAGAAGATACAACAATCACTGCATCCTGGTTGATAACATACTAATCTTCTCATAACAAATCCCACACTGAAACCAAAATACAGCACTATTCTAGCTACTGAGAACAAAATTAACCCTATCCTAGCAAAACCAGGACACACTGTGTTACAGGGATGATGCTGTCACTTCTTCCCCTATTCTACCATTTTAAGGAAAAGGGTTGGCCGGTTGCACCCATTTGAGGAAAGATTTTGATAGTGAATCTTCACTGGGAAAGGTACCTTCCTGATCTCTGGTGTCAATGTTAGAGCCACAGGCAAACAAGTGGGCCTTAACTGTATCTTGGCTTGAGGTTAAGATAACTGTGCAAAATTACTAGACATGACATGAGAAATTGTTGACAAAATTCACAGATGAGGAAAGGTAGCAGGATCTCAAAGGTAGTGAAGGAGTTATGTGAGAAATAGCTGAACTCCACAGGCTGTTGGAGGGGAATATTGGGAACCTTTAGGGGAGCACAGTCTTGTAAGGCCAACACCATCTATGTAGCCACAGCAGTAATACCATATATGGCTACTATACATCATAATGCCATATATGGGTATGGATGTCATAAATCTGGGACCGATAGGGGGAAAGTAATTAGAGATAGGGTTTGGTTTGTTTTTTGGTTTTTATTTTTAATTGAGAGAAGGCTGGGTCTGAGAAAGGAAGGAACAAAGATGTGAAGGACAGACAGATAATGCAAATCTTGTGACCAGGCTTGTCATGGGTGCTAGTCAAGAAACTTCATACTTATTTATTGCAGCTGGAACAGGTCAATAAACCAGAAGAGGTGAGCCTGGTTTTTTTGGTCAGGAGAACTGGGGCAGAAGTGGTGGAGGACTGCTGCCCCTTAGTAGCAAGTTTAAACCCAGAAAGAAGGAGGGTGCACCTTGGTATCACTGTGCTGGTGCCTGTTCCACACCATCACCTACCCAACCACTTCATAACAGTTAAGCATATTTCTGTGAGATGCATGTTAAGTAGTATCCTCTCCTCAGTACATCCTGCTGCATCATTTAGGCAGCTCCCAGCTATGCATAAATGCAGCAACCGGTAAATCCTTCCTTCTTCCCTGTCTCTGGCTTTCAGACATTTAATTAAGCCATGACTTTATTCAATTCATTATACCAAGAATCCAGCCATCTCATCTGAACTTATGGATCCTACTAATAGGACTTCAAGCAAACATCAAGTGCTTGCAAGCAATGTGCTATAGAATATCTACTTTCTGGACAATCATAATAAAAGGAGCCCATGGTTGCTGGAAGGTGTTGAGTCCTTCCTAGGACCTCCAGTAAAAATTAAGTAAGTGTACTCACTGACTCACAGAGTGAGTGAGTGTACACTAAGTGTACTCACAGAGCTCCTGCTCTGTGTACCATTGCTATTCCACTTTTCCACATCTGAACCTTCACTGCTGTGTTTCACCCTACCAGTTAGTTCACTTTTTACTCCTGTCCCTCCACAGTGAGCCTACCAGCACAGGAGCCTTCCTGCTCTGCCTTCACAGACTGCTGTCGTTGGACACAACAGACTTTACTGCAGCCTCGGTTACTTACTCTTGCTAAACCTTAGGGGCTGCTAACAGTCTTATGTAAACCACAGACTACTTAGCAGGGGTTTCCTGGGTCATGTTGCACATTCCAAAAGCCCAGTCTTTTCCTCAACCCCACCTATGGTAGATTTTATTTTTTATCAAACTATCCTTTCTCAGCACTAATGATAATAAATGTGTGATGTAGGGACTCTATCACTATATGGAAATAATAACAAGTAATAATAAATTCATAGACTGAATCATGTTTCTAGGTTGAGGTTGGCTTCTGGAAAATTATTTGGAAATTAGTAAAGTATTATTCAGCATAGTCCTCAAAATTACTACAAGCGTCTTCTGTAGAATAGTGTAAAATATTGTGAGAGGGTTCCATAAGCAACATGGATGTAGGACAATGCAGTTAGGTTTTCCCACATCCAATCCTATTTTTTTTTTTTTTTAAAATGGGTATCAGTCTTGTAAAGAATTATGTGCATGATTATCCTCAGGTAAGAATATTCTTACCAGAGGCATAAAAGTTAGTCTACTGGCTTTTCTATGAAAATGAAAACAAAATATCTCCTCAAACAGATAAATTAGAAAAGATGAGTCCTTCTTATTCTTGAAGGACGTAATCTAATGGAAAACAAGAATTCTACATGCTAGCCAATTATCCAGGTGTCAACATACACATAGGCTGACTGCCTGCCCAAAATGACACCAAATATAAGCACATGCTTTGCTGTTTACATTACATACTTTACTTCTTGTAGAAGTACTACACACACTCCAGTGCTGTTCTAAATAAAAATCAGAGGCTGCACACACTATAAAACTTCAACAAAAATCTTTGACTGAGAATAATTTTGCGTATTGCTCAAAGTAGAACTGTTTTGTAAGGTGACTTTTTTTAGCTGGGAGCTGTTTTATAAGGTAATGAACCTACAGAAATCTGGCTACCATACTGTCATTTTCTGAATGTATATCCTTCCATAGGATTCAGTTTTATTTGGTTAAGCTTTTAATTGAGCTGTAAAAGGATGGGCATCATTTACGTGGATACTGTTTTTATTCCTTTGTTATGGACACAATAGATCTCATTGTTAGCTCTAGTTCTTTTTTTCCTGATAATTTAAACAGCTTCTGAATTTATTTTATTTTAGACAAATTAAGTAAAAATATTGGCTTGGAATAATTTATATTTATTTTAACATATGTACAATACATATTTATTTGGTATGCCTACATAGAATATCTGTGTCCAAATAATAGCTCCATCTGCTGAAATGCCCTTCTAAGACCTTTAATAAGCTATCTATACTGAACAAATACCTAAAAAGAGAAATAGCGATATGGAAGGAAAATATGTGCTGCATATTGTTGGTTCCTTTTCCTTGTGCAGAATATATCTACAAAACCTGTTTTTATAAATGTTCATTATACAAAATCTGTTTTATTACCAAATTATTCACCCATGAGAGCATAACTTTTGCTCTATTGTGGTCACCAGATGATGGTTAGCCCCTAAAAAGAAGCTGAAATTAGAAACTGTAGGATACTCTGCATCCCTGAAATGCACAATACAAAACACAGCTTTCTTTAAAGGCTTTGGTTGAGTGGTTTTTCTACTGCAAAATGCAGAAATGAGGTTAGAGAGTTAAGGGCACTGCATCAAGAGCTGATTAATAGCCTCTGAGTGAGTGAATATGTGCCTACCATCCTACAGCAAAGGCCATATGTTACACTATCACTTTCATTCCAAACTGCATCTTAGCCCAGTGACAAGAATAATTTCTGACAAGCAAGGAATTCATCTAATACAAGAGATATCATAATTTGCAACAGCAGAATTGCTGAATGACCTATGGACCTAACACTTACTCTTAGGCAACACACTAAGGCTTCATCTAATAGTGCCAGTGTTTGTCATCTCTGAAAGGAGCTGAAGAAAATGTCATTCAAAGTCAGTACTTCAGAGTGCTGATTGTGAGATGTAAATTAATGCAGCTGCTCCTACATCAAATAAGCTCATGGTAGATATCTAAGAGCTGCAATAAATGATGAAAATTGCTTTCACTGCAGAAATAATAATGTGTCGGAAAAAGTGTTAGAAACAGTATTACTTTTAGAACTAAACTACAAATTCTAGGATGACAATATGTTGTTTGAAGCAAGCAAGGTCTATTTACCTTGTTATGCATACAAACTGTTTGTTTTGCTTTTAAATCATACCAATAAAAATAATAAATATTATTTCTTAATGCATAGTTCTTCAGATAAGTTACATATTGATTTTTTTTCCCAAGTGATATAATATTAATTTAACAAATCAAATGGAATTAATAATTTTCTGTTTTTAAAACATCACTAACTGAAAACTGATCAGAGAAGCTTAAGTTTTGTTTATTGCAGTGGATGTAGTCACTATATTCACTGCAACAATATCTGAAATTGAAAGAGAGAGGAAATATATTATTTTGTGAACCTGTGTTTGGCTAAATTCAGAATCTAATTAGTGAATTCTAAATAATTTGCATTAAGTTAACCCAACAATTTGGTTCCAGATGTTTTGTAACATTGATTTGTCTTGCATGCTTCACAGGAATTTCGCTATATAGAAGGTAAAAAAAAAAATCTTACAAAGGTTTTGGCATCTCTCTTTCAGGCTTCTCTGAAAATATAGACATTAAAAATATGAAGAACTAACCAGACATTTTATAACCTAATAACCTATATTATATGTGTCTCAGCATATATTTTACATAGACTAGCTGATTCTGAAATAAGTGAGAATGCCATGATTACAACAGGATTTTTTAATCAGAATAAGGAGCATTTATTTAAAAAAACCTGTTTATAGTCATTTTGGCTGTTAGATATCTTTATAAAAACTTTGAAGAAAATATACATGTGCAAGGACATTGTTTCCCCTTACCTCTTCTTTCTCACTTCCCATCATTTTGTGTGGTAAAAAATAAATCACAGAATCACAAAATGGTAAGGGTTGGAAGGGACCTCAGGAGATCATCTAGTCCAACCCCCTGCCAAAGCAGGTTTACCTAGAGCAAGTTTCACAGGACTGTATCCAGGTAGGTTTTGAACATCCCAGAGAAGGAGACTCCACAGCCTCCCTGGGCAGCCTGTTCCAGTGCTCTGTCACCCTCTCAGTAAACAAGTTTTTCCTCATGTTCAGATGGAACTTCTCATATTCCAGTTTGTGCCTGTTGCCCCTTGTCTCATCACTGGGCACCACTAAAATGAGTCTCAATAGAGTCCCCATCCTCTCGACACCCACCCTTTAGATATTTATAAATATCTAAATATTTATAAGATCCTGTCTCAATCTTCATTTCTTCAGGCTGAAAAGTCCCTGCTCTCTCAGCCTTTCCTCATACAGGAGATGCTCCAGGCCCCTCATCATCTCCATAGCCCTCTGCTGGACTCTCTACGGTAGTTCCTTGTCCTTCTTGAACTGAGGAGCCCAAAACTGGACACAGTACTCCAGATGCGGCCTCACCAGAGCAGAGTAGAGGGGAGGATCACCTCTCTCAATCCGCTGGTCACACTTTTATTAATGCACCCTATTAACATATCAGATGCATCAGAGTGGCAATGATCAACATTTCATAGAATCATGGAATGGTTAGGGTTGGAAGGGACCTTAAAGACCATCTAGTTCCAACCCCCCTGCCATGAGCAGGGACATCTTCCACTAGACCAGGTTGCTCAAAGCCTCATCCAGCCTGGCCTTGAACACTTCCAGGAAGGAGGCATCCACAGCTTCTCTGGGCAACCTGTTACAGTGTCTGACCACCCTCACAGGAAAGAATTTCCTCCTAATATCTAATCTTCCAGTTTAAAGCCATTTCCCTTTGTTCTATCACTACTTGCTCTTGCAAAAAGTCCATCCCCAGGTTTTCTGTAGCCAACCTCCAAGTACTGGAAGGTCACTATAAGATCTCCCTTAAGCTTTCTCTTATCCAGGTTGAACAGCCCCAACTCTCTCAGCCTGTCCTCATAGGAGAGGTGCCCTAGCCCTCGGATCATCCTCATGGTCTCCTCTGGACTCATTCTAACTGGTCCATGTCTCTCTTGTGTTGGGGGCTCCAGAACTGGATGCAGTACTTCAAGTGGGGCCTTATGAGAGTGCAGTAGAGGAGAAGAATCACCTCCCTCCACCTGCTGGCCACACTTCTCTTGATGCAGCCCAGGATACAGTTGGTCTTCTGAGCTGCAAGCGCACATTGCCGGCTCATGTTCAGCTTCTCATCTACCACCTCTCCCAAATCCTTCTCTTCAGAGCTGACCTCAAGCCCCTCATAACCCAGCCTGTATTTGTGTTTGGGGTTGCCCCAACCCAGATGCAGGACCTTGCATTTGGCCTTGTTGGACTTCACAGGTTGGCACAGGCCCACCTCTCAAGCCTGTCAAGGTCCCTCTGGATGGCATTCCATCCCTCCAGTGTGTCAACCACACCACTCAGCTTGGTATTGTCAGCAGACTTACTGAGGATGCACTCAATCCCACTGCCCATGTCTCCGACAAAGATGTTGAAGAGCACCAACCCCAACACCGAACCTTGAGGGACACCACACCTCACCAGTTTCCACTCGGACTTTGAGCTGTTGACCACAACTCTTTGAGTGCGACCATCCAGCCAGTTCCTTATCCACTGAGTGGTCCATCTGTCAAATCCCCATATTTCCAATTTAGAGACAAGGATGTCATGCAGGATGGTGTCAAACGCCTTGCACAAGTCCAGGTAGACGACATCAGTTGCTTTAGCCTTATCCGCCAACATTGTAACCCCATCATAAAAGGCCACCAGATTGGTCAGGCATGATTTGCCCTTGGTGAAGCCATGCTGGTTGTCACCAATCATCTTCTCATTCTCCATGTGTCTTAGCATAGTTTCTAGGAGTATCTGCTCCATGACCTTGCCTGGCACTGAGGTGAGACTGACCGGCCTGTAGTCCCCTGAGTCTTCCTTTTTACCCTTTTTAAAAATGGGGGTGATGTTCCCCTTTTTCCAGTCTGTAGGAACTTTACCAGGCTGCCATGACTTCTCAAATATGATGGACAGTGGCTTCACAACTTTATTCACCAGTTCCCTCAGGTCCCATAGATGCATCCCATCAGGTCTCATGGACTTGTGCACCCTCAGGTTCTTTAGGTGCTCCAGAACCTGATCTTCTCCTACAGTGGGAGGCTTTTCATTCTCCTAGACCCTTCCTCAGATTTCTAGGACTTGGGCAGTCTGGCACAAGCCCTTGCCGGTGAAGACTGAGGCAAAAAAGTCATTGAGCACCTCAGCCTTCTCAATGTCCTGGGTGACCAGATCTCCTGTTGCCTTTCAGAGAAGGCCCCCATTTTCCCTAGTTTTCCTTTTCTCCCCAACATATCTGTAGAAGTTTTTTTTGTTGCCCTTGACATCTCTGACCAAAGTTAGTTCTGCCAGGCTTTCCTAACCTGATCCCTGGCTACTTGGGCAATTACTTTGTATTCCCCCCAGGTTACCTGTCCTTCCTTCCACCCTCTGTAGGCTTCTTTTTTGATCCTAAGTTTGTTCAGGATCTTCCTGTCCATCCATGCAGGCCTCCTGCTGTTTTGGCCTGCCTTCCTCTTTGTTAGGATGCATCATTCCTGGGCTTGGAGGAGGAGATCCTTGAGTATGTTCCAACTGTCCTGCACCCCTCTTCCTTCCAGGAATTCATCCCATGGTACGTGACCAAGAAGATCCCTGAAGTGGTTAAAATCTGCTCTCCTGAACTCCAGGGTGGTGAGCTTACAGTGCACTTTCTTCATTGCCCTAAGGATCTCGAATTCCACCATTTCATGGTCGCTGCAGCCAAGATTGCAGTTGATATTTCTGCAAATAACAACTAAAAAACTTTCAGCGCTGCATGAGACTAGGATGCCTATGGCCTAAGGCGGCAGCCTACTGAGTGAATTCCCCCAAGCACGTTTGAAGAGCTAGACTTCATGTGTACTCCAATTCTGTTCCTATCTGTAAAACAGAAAGTAACACTTCTCTGCTTAGCTCACAAGACCATTCTTAGGATAAATTAAGCTTTGTAATTCATGTTGCAATCAAAAGTAAAGTGTTTCAGCACCAATCAATGAAGACTGAGTAAAACAGAATCTATAGCCCCTGAATTCATCAACAACACAGTGCTTAGGGAATGTTAAATGCTTAGAGACTCCAGGACTAGCACTCCAAGCAAAAAGCCAATTGCAGTAACTCCTAGAGAAAAGTTTTAGGCAGAAATTATCTTGAATTTTGCCTGGTCCTGGGCTCCTTTGTGCTCTTTCTGCACTATACACACAGGATTGAGAAAATAGCTTCTACACAGAGCACTTGCCTTAAAGGTGAGACACATAATCCTTCTAAATTAAGTATCTTATCTGCAAGGCCCCAGCCTTATGAAATCAGCCATCTGACTGTTAGAACTAGGGTGACCAGCCCAACCAGAGGAAAATTTACATGGTTAGTCAACATTGCTGCAAGGCAAAATACATAAAAAGCTTTTGGAAATGGAACCTTTCCCTGGAACCTTTGTCCCAGGATGGGAATCAGGCTCACCTTTTTTCTGCAAGATGTCTACTGGCCCCTTCATATCTGTTATTAATAAGACTCCTTCAGAAAACATATTGGCTTTTGGTTCACATTTAGACTTTCTATCTTTAATAATGTAAATTAAATTTACAATAGTGCTGGCATATTTCTGGTATGTGGAATACATTTCCTTCAGAAATGCTTTCTCCATTTAAATACCTGTCATCAAATTTTATGAATGCAGAATGCACAGGAAAAAAAGTCTATATTGGGAAATGACGGAGAAGCAAAATCTTTATGTTTAACTTTCTATTATAGATATGCCCAATGAAACAGCATGAAGGATCTTATTACTATACCAAAATAAAGAATTTCCTAAGAGAGTTCTCTAATTTCATATTAGCTTATCCCCCCTCTGAAACACAGTGATTATTGCACCAAGTGATACACAAGAATGGGAAAAGCAGCAGGCTTCATCAGTTTCAAAGGAATCAGCATTACTAGTGTTCCAGGCTGGAAAAGTGTCAGCAGTGACATTGAGTAGGATAGGAAAAGTACCTATTTTATATGCATCTAATATTTATGTACTGCACAACTTCTTTTCAGATCATCTCTATTTTTCTTGAATAAAAATACTTTTTGTATTTTGTCTTCAAAACCAGCCTGTAGTTAGTTTTCATCTCATCTGTAATTCTGAAATTCAGTGCCATCAGCTAAAGTAATAAACATTTCTGCCTGAAAGTGTATTTTAAAGAGAATCTTCTCAAAATTCATACCTTTAATTTGGTAAAGCATTGTTCAGGGTTTAAATAAATCTTCTCCTGATTTGAGTGGTAGTTGTATGGATGAATTCACAAACAATAATTTGAAAATATAGAAGCCAGAAGCTTTGCAGAGAAAAACAAAAAAGAAAAAGAAATATGTGTAAAGCAGATACCTTTCTTGAAATGGGGAACTCACTTGTTCCTCAAGGCGTGGCAAACATTGCTCTAAAGCTCATTTGTTCACTCTTTTCCAAAACCCAGAAAAAAACCAAAATGGTTATATTTAAGGAAGTTCACTTAAGTCTATACTGATGAATGAACCATCTGCAAGAAAAAAATATCTTTCAGTCACCTGGAACAAAGTTACTTTAGTAGATTTAAGCAGAAATCAGAATTTCTACTTTTTTTTTTTTTTTTTTCTTCAAATTGGGAGAAAATGTTGAGCTATTACGAAGGCAATTAAAAAAAACAAAACAAAAAACAAAACTACTGTGAAAAATCATGCTTTATTTATGACTACTGTGATGCATTATACTTTTTAGCCAAGATTCTTTGGATCATCTGAAATATAGCATGCCTTAACAGCAGAGAATGGGGGCATTTGGTATCTGCATGTTCTAACTTTTGTTTAGGTGAAATCTGTAAAAAAAAAAAAAAATGGAGAGAAAAAGGAAACAAGCAAACAAACAAACAGTTGAGCAATACAGTTTGGAGAATGCCTATTTCCATTCAGTTACATATATTAGGAATATGCCTATGTTGTACTGTGGCAAACTGAAGAAGGATATGTTCAAATGGTTACTTTTCATTGTATTTGGTTTGGCTAAGTAAACTCTTCTAGTGGGACATTTCCGCATCCTGTGTTTAGGTGTATTTTCCTAATAAAAGAATATTCCTTTTCAGTTATTATGATGGATGAAGTAGCATTTCTTAAGTCATAATAACCTTAAAGGAACCTATTTCACTTGACATTAAAAGAAACCAGGAGGATTAAAAGGAGGATGCATACATTGTCTACAATCAGCTGACGGTAGACTCTAGTTGGAAACCAGAAATCTAGCTGGAAACTTCTTGAACAGCTCTGAATGTCTTATACTGCTCCAGTCACAAGTAACAGTAGTTGTGTCATGGTTTCACTAGGATAGAGTTAACTTTCTTGTTAGCATCTAGAATAGTGCTTTGTTTTGGTTTCAGTATGTGATTTGTTACAAGAAGAATGTTGATATCATACTAATGTTTTTAGTTATTGCCGCAAGTCCAAGGACATTGTGTTTTGCTGGTCTGCAAGTACAAAGGACTGAGGGGTGGGGAATGTAATAATCAGCAAAATCCAAATTAGCATCTGGATATGCCAATGAGATATTCCATATCATATAACGTCTTCTTCAGTGTATTAATGAGGACGGACCGGAAAGCTGGGGGATTCTCTTGGGGATCACTCTGGCTTGCTCTTCCAGGATTGCGTTTTCAGTTTCAGGACTGTCTTTGCTCTGGGATCACTAGCTGGGGACAAGCTCAGCATTAGTTGGCAGGTGGTGAGCAAGTGCACTGTACATCAGTCATTTACATATTTTATTATTGTTGTTGTTGTTGTTATTCTATTTCAATCAGTATTTTTTTCTTATCTCAAACTACAAGTCTCCTTACCCCTACCACTCCAATTCTCTCCTCCATTCCCTGGGGTGGGAGGAGAGTGAGTGAGCAGCTGTGTTTGGCTGTGAAACCACTATAGGCTGCATAGGAGTTTTGTTCAGATAAATAAAGCAATTTAATTAAACAATTGAAATACATGTACTCAGGAAAGTGAAATGTCAAGAATGAGCACATATATCTTTGTGACCTCAGGTAGAAAACAGTAGGAATTTATAGTGACATTCCTCATAGACAAATTAAACTTTTACATATTTGTTACAGAGATGTTTTCAACATTAGATATACTGGCCTTTTTCAAGAACATGGTCAACATAAAGTATTCTGAGTACAAACATCTAGATCATGACTGGAACTGTGTAAATAATCACAAGTTGAATGTCTTAATTTTTCTGCCTACATACTTTATACTAATTATTTTGTAGTAAAAGTATATAGAGAGATTATGATTTTGTTGGGAATTAAGAAATTTGATAAAACTAAACACAATTCTGTTGTCACTACCAGAATCATAATAAAGTATCAGATGCATCAGAGTGGCAATGATCAACATTCCATAGAATAATAGAATGGTTAGGGTTGGAAGGGACCTTAAAGACCATCCAGTTCCAACCCCCCTGCCATGAGCAGGGACTCCTTCCACTAGACCAGGTTGCTCAAAGCCTCATCCAACCTGGCCTTGAACACTTCCAGGGAGGGGGCACCCACAACTTCTCTGGGCAACCTGTTTCAGTGTACCACCACCTTCACAGTAAAGAGAAGTGGGCCCACAAGAACCTAATGAGATTCAACAGGAGCAAGTGCAGAGTTGTGCACTTGGGTTGGGGCAATCCCAGGTGTGTGTACAGACTGGGAGAAGAATTCATTGAGAGCAGCCCTGCTGAGAAGAACTTGGGAGTCTTGATGGACAAGAAGCTTGACATGAGCCAGCAGTGTGCGATTGCAGCCCAGAAGACCAACTGTAACCTGGGCTGCATGAAATGAGTGGTAGCCAGCAGGGTGAAGGAGGTGATTGTCCCCCTCTACTCTGCCCTTGTGAGGCCCCATCTGAAGTATTGCATCCCAGCCTGGAGCCCCAACACCAGAAAGATGTAGAGCTGTTGGAGTGGGTCCAGAGGAGAACCATGAAGATGATCAGAGTGCTGGAGCACCGTAGAGCTGTTGGAGTGGGTCCAGAGAAGAACCATGAAGATGATCAGAGTGCTGGAGCACCTCTCTGATGAAGAGATTGAGGGAGCTGGGCTTGTTTGTCTTGGAGAAGAGAAGGATCTGGGGAGACCCCATTGCAGCCTTCCAGTACTTGAACGGAGCTTATAAACAGGAGGGAGAGAGACTTTTTACATGGGCAGATAGTGATAGGACAAGGGGAAATGGCTTTAAACTAAGGGAGGGGACATTTAGGTTAGATATTAGGAGGAAATTTTTCACCCAGGGGGTGGTGAGGCACTGGAACATGTTACCTGGAGAAGTTGAGGATGCTCCATCCCTGGAGGCATTCAAGGCCAGGTTAGATGGGGTCCTGAGCAGCCTGATCTAGTGGTTGGCAACCCTGTCCCCAGCAGGGGAGTTGGAACTAGATGATCCTTAAGGTCCTTTCCAAACCAAGCCATTCTCTGATTCAATGATTATACCTTTGTTACCTGTCTAAAGAGATAAAAAGAGTCTTCAGTGGCAGGCATAAATAGTCAAAGTAATAAAAAATTAAGTTACATTGACGATTCATCCACAGGTTTAGCTTTGTTACAAAAAATGGCTATAACTAATATCTTTCTTCTGACTTGCATTTCCTGGCCATGTCATTAATCATGACTGTTCAAATTCTTATGTTAACAGCACTTGTTTCAGCTCTGTAATTTATAGATCTCTTAGTTGGAAAGATTCCACATTGAGAAGATTCCCTTTCTATTAAGAAATTCAAGGTTATTTGAACAGAATATGGATGAATATTCTGTTGCGCAGGTATACTTGTAGTGCTGCACATTAATCAGAATTTCATTACAAGTTAAGGTCAGATCTAGACAGAGTAGTTCAGAAGGTATTTAGTGCACTATATGCATTTTTTTGAGTCATGCACAGCGTGATATGAGATAATTAACATTTAATTGTTAGTTTATCATTCTCCAGAGTCAAGTAAGCACCTACATTTTCAGTGCTCATGCTATTTTGTATAGTTCAGATCAGTTTTGTGGTACTGCAATTAAAGCAGCTATTGTGGCTTGCAAAACAAATAGCTTTTAGCATCCAGTATTCAAAAATTACAGCAGGGAAATTGTATTCCCAGCTGTCACAGTATGTTCATGTTTTACAAGTCAGAAAAAATGTCTCTCTGTGACCTTTTCTGGATAATGATGTCCCAGTGTTTGACCATGTCATAGGAAACCATTAAATCTTTCACGGTTACTGAAGGAAATGTTTTTGTGGTGTCTTAAGAGAAATCCAGCTGCATCACAATCTTAACTTCCTGATTTTTTTTCTTTCTTTACCTACTGAACTCTTAGAAAAATGGGGAATGTTTGCATGACATAAGATTTCAGTTGGAATACTTCTAAACAATAATAATGTATTTACACAAGATCAGATATAAGAAAACTATTTTCTTAATGACATTGCTGTTTTTCCTATATTCAGCTGTAGAGCTTCCTATGACTGAGGTGAGTTTTTGTGCAGATTTTTTAAGGTCTCTTTCATCCTAACTTTTGCAGGGACCATATATACAGAAATCTGTAATAAACCTAATCTTTCATTTTCTTGCTATATTAGAATAATACATTATGAAACTAATTTTTTTCTAATTTAGAGTGCTATCAAACTTTTCTAGAAGAAAGGTAATCTTACAGTGGAATGTAAAATATATGAAGTGTTATTCCTGATTGTGCAGTCACCTTGTCATGGAGTAATTGCATAGAGCAAAGAGTAGGTGGTCAGGGTGGAAACACTATTTCTAACTTTCAAAAGTTTTGAGATATGGAAATCTTTTATCATGTGAAGTTTATATGAAAAGTCAATTGAGAGTAAAAAAAAAATAAATCCCAGTCTATGAGGTGTTTTTTTCAGATACTGCTTGAGAGTTTTGTTTCAGTTTTAGTTTTCTTCTCTTGCTAAAATATAATCAGCTTAAATCTTCAAATGCAAAGTTATCTTTACGGTAAAACTGGATGTTTTGTTTTGAAGAGAACAAAATGAAAGTTGTTTACGTGGAAAATACCAGCCTGTTATCCTAACAAACTTTGAATTATCATTGATTCAGACAGACATCTTTGGAGGATACTTAATCATTAATATCCTTCATATAAATCCACAAAATCCTTTCACTGTTCTTTAAGAAGTGAGAATTATGTTTATATTAATTCTGGCACCTGTTCGAGAAGAACAACTTTTTTCTTGAAATGATGCTTGTGTGGAAATGGTGAGCATTAAACTGATATCTTTTTGCTAGAGCAGGGCATAACAATATATCATCTGTATCTAATTTGCCGTGGTATTGTAATGATGCATTATCACATACAGCTCCCTTTACATTTTAGATTACATCTTCGAAGAATGTGCAAATCTGTACTTGGCCAACTCTCCTTTGTATTACAGTTAGAGTGGTTAGGTTTTACATGGGTCACTCAATTACTCTAGATCCTAAATGAACAAATTTAACTCTACTTCCTGCAAACCAGAGTTAAAAGCTTTCCCTTTACTAGCTTGTAATTTTGCAACATTAACAAAAGTAGTGAGAAAGTAATTTAAGTAAATTGCTTTTTATTAAGGACATCCCGAGAGACCAATGACAACACACATTCATCTCCTGACAAAAAGCAACTTTCAGCACTTATTACAGTGTACTTGGGTCCTTAACAACCATAACTCAATTGAAAAAAACCCAAACTTGTAATGCAGGACATTGTCTGATGGGGCAGAATGTTGTACCATTCTTTCCATGGTTTAGCCAAAGGTCAGAAAGAGCATGCAACGTATAAACACCATTAAATATTTTTCAGGACAGTTTTATGTATCTTAGATACATGTGAACAAAGAAAAAACATAAACCCCTTCATTTAAAATTGTAGTCCATAGAGAAAATGTTTAAATTAATGCAATTTTTTGTCTATTAACTGAATTTTACTCTGAGGTATAAAGCCATTGAATATGTTTTGATGGTGAAAACAGTTTTATTTCCTCTCACATGAAACTCCCCAAATTTCTACTCTATTTCTGAATTGAATGCAAAAAAATAAATATGTTATTAAATAGGAATTCCTGTAAGGTGTGTTTCAATTCAGCTAGTTCTTTTCCATACTTTATCTTTTCAGGACAATAAAAGACTATCATTTATTAAAATTGTAATAATTTTAAATATTTTATATGTATATTATTCTTATCTTTTCATTTTGTAAAAGGGATAGTAAGAAATGTAAGTATATATTTATCTGTTTATTACATGGAGAAATTTAGACATTAAGGTAGAAAACTACTGATCCCATTCCAAACTGAAAGCATTAAGAGCCAAAAAAGAGAAGAAATGAAGAAATCATGAATGACAGCTATATTCATACTGGATGGTTTACCTCTACAAATCATTGATAAAGCTCATAGCTTTAATGTTACAAATATAGAAGTATCCTTCCAGGTTTCAGATTTGTTTGTTAATTCAAACATACAGCTCAAAACTACATTTCTAAAATTAAACCAATATAATTTGGTACCATAGGAAAGAATACGACTTTCATATCTTAAATTTATCATTGTAGGGGCATTCTTGCAAACTTAGAAATAGAAAGACATTATATTTCAGTTCTAATTAAGATATAAGAGCAGTAAATTACACCGGTGAAATTGTCCAAGGGGGATAGAATTGTTTGTTATTTGCCCCTTTAAAACAGTGAGTAGAAAGAAAATGTAAAATGTAACAAAGTCAAAACAGAAGACTGAGTTCTCAAAGTGACAGACTTCATTTAGGCAGCAGTATCCAAGAATGCAATTCCTGTAACCTTTATCTATTCTAAGAACTTCCAAGTAACTGAAAACTTCATTTTAAATCCATGAGTCTTTCAGATACCAAAGATCTGTTGCAGCTCGATAACCATTTCTGCTTTGAGACATGTTACAAGTTACATTAAACTAAGTGCTTTTCATATAAACTTTCTAACGAGTTTGACTTGGTAGGGGTGAACATAGCACACAATATCAGTAACAGAACTGAGTTTTACAGAAAATACAGATACCAACATCCTCTCCCTGTTTCAGAAAAAGAGCTATAGGAGGACACTGCATCTCCTTTCAGAGGAATATTTCAGACAGTAGAGCAACCTTGCAGAATATTTAAGACTTTGATGAGTTCCACAGTTCCACATGTTAAGGGAAGGCGCAGCTATGAGAAGATTTGCATATATCAGATTTAATTATGTTTACTTAAAATGAGCTTACTTAAAATTAGGTAGTTTGAATTGTAAGTCTGTAACATGTAATAGGTGATAAACTGTATCAAACAAATAGGATAATTCTACAAATATATTTTATGACACGTCATCTTTACTAACTTTGGTGTGTAATTTAAAAATAAATGCAAATGGTTTATTTGATGGAAAATATAGGACTTGGTTCTGTTATACTAAGCTTAATGGATCCAAGGTCATCAATAGGATTTATTGGATGGGTGAAATAAGGACATTTTTAGGCATATATTACAAAAAGTCTTTTTTTTAAATGGTGTGGTGCATCTCTAAATTATCCTCACCTTAGCACCTCTTCTGAAAATTTGGATGTGGCAATTATGAATTATCATTTATTTAGACTCTTCATGTCAGAGAGATCAAAGGCCATACAGCTTCTTACCAAGGAAGTTTTTTACTGGCTTATAGCACAAGACCTGTGCAAGACCTGTGCTTTAACAGAGCAGCTCCTTGTGCCTGCCTGTCACTGTTAATGATGTGTAATTTATGGAAATAGTAGACAGTAATTCCTAATCAGCAAAGCTGCAGCTAATAATGCTGGAATGTCTAATATAGAATTGATGTCAAATTTATGAAAAATGGAATTGACAAGTAAATTTTCTCCTATCAACAGCTGTTAGACCTTGCTTTAGAAAAGCATTCAGTCTATTCAGTAATACATTTTAAAGATGGCTTTAAATCTTATTCTGTTTATTAATTATTTATTAATGAATGCAGGTCTAATAACTCTTGAACAACAAAACATTCAATAAGTGAATAGTTTTCTTAAAATTAAATATTTTAAAATATATATTTTTATATTTGAATTCTTAATATATTAAATAAGATCAAACTTAAAGTAGCTACTTATGTGGAGTAATTGGAAAGGAAAATTCTCTGTTTATTTTATATTTGTGCTTTTGATTTTTATGGTAATCTATTCTAATCATGCTAGTGCTCAAAAAAAAGAAAAAGGATGCATTGCTATTTTCACTATACAGCTTTTCTGTGAAGGTTGTGTGGATAGAAGTTATTTTTTTGCAATCACAAGAAAAGGTTTCTGCAATCTCACTGGTTTTATACACTAAGCTACACAAAATCAGTATATAAACACAAGGTTATGAACTTAACTGTGCACTGTTACCTGCTCTTCTATGTTATCAGATTCCCTGGGTCATTTGAAGGTCACTTTTAATGATACATAAATCAAAATATCTGGGGGACATGATGTTTTGACATCATATTTTGACATGAAAAGCCTGATCCAATTGCCGCTACTTCTTCAGGGTAAAAAGTTTCTTATTGAATTAGGCTACTCATCAGATTTCTAATCTTCATTTCCTTACTACTCCTTCACCAACTTTATAATAAAAAGCTGAGTACCATCATAGGGGCAGGATGTAAGAAAAAATATATTCCTCCCTGCAGCATATGTTGAACAGATGAATTGTTAAATTAATCTGAGATATTGTTAAATACAGGAATATAGGTAATTCATCAAACAGAGTTTTTTGCTGTGTTTCCTAAATGTTTTCTATTTACAAATTTCCATATATGCTTGTGTATAGTTTGAAGTTCCTTGTACAAATCTGCATGGAAAATGGCTGAAGTAAAACTCACTTATAGCTTATCATGAACCCTTCAATTGGATGCTGCCTATCACATTGTTAAATATTCAGGGCTGACATATATACCCAAACTGTGCAAAATACAGTAAGGATTTTTAAAATGAATCATGATTGTCACTATAACTTTGGGCTACACTGAGAAGACAAGTGTCTTCCATGATGACAGTGAAACAGACAAAATATGGCACTGATGGAGTGGAGCAGACTGCTCAAGCAGCTTGACTGACTGGCTGTATCAGATATCACTAATCTGGAATAATCTACAGAATCAGCACCAGCTGAAAGGAATCCCAATATTCTTCTGTTTTCTGTAAAGCTCAGCTGCTTCATGACTGAGAATCTGAAACTTTTAAAAGTTTAGGGAGGGTAGTATTCATAATGAGGTATATAGGTGCATTAAGACAAAATAAAAAACCTGAATCTTTGATGCTTTTGTGAATTATGAATTGCCTTTAGTACCAAGAATTAAGAGATGGGAAGATTCTCAGGAAGTCAAAGCTGGGTACCTTTAGAATAATGTGCTTTTGACACAATACAGTGGTAAACTGGAGAGAGTTGTATGGCTTGTAATGCTGCATCTAGCAAAATAATGTAATATCCCATCTAGTCCTGAAATTTCTTAGCATAGTTGTATTTCTGTTTAGCTATTTGTAATGTTTACTTAAATCGTTCTTTTCTTCATATAGTACTATTTCCAAGTCCTTGTGTGTTTGTACACTATCCAAGGACCATGAATAAAAGTGGCCATAACTTACATTTAAGTCCCCTGAGCCTATGTAGAGATTTTATATGTGGTCTTCAATGGGACAAATGGAAGCCTAATTAATACGAACGTAACCTAAAGCTCTCACATTAGTGAATCATTCTTTCTTCTTTGCTGCTAACATAATATTCAAAATCTATACCAATACTGGAGACATAGATAGTGAGTCAGCATATTATTCTTGGGCTGTACCAAAATCAATAGGAGCTTGCTGACTTGAAAGAGCAAAGCATCGTCTGCCATGAGTCTCTCTAAACGCTTAAAAAAATCCCTTTAACCTTTATTACAGAAGTTCTGTTTTAAAATATGTACTGAAACAATAAAGTGTGCTGCTTTTTATAGACTGGTAATTTTCAATAGGTCTTCAGATGGACAGAAAATTGCACCAATGAAAGTCAATTTATAAGGGGGGCAGTAAGAGGACAAGATTTCATAGCACTAACTATCAATGGTTTAGATTAAAGCATAAAGAAACATCAAGTACAGGAATGTGTCTAAAATGCTGTCCTCTTCCAAGGCTTTAGTAGGAGATTACATTGTCTGAGAGACACCTACAGGTAGGAAACTTATCCTGAAGTTAAAGATATAAAGCCTACAACAATGGTATTCTATTTTATACAATGGCCTAGTGCCTGGAACACTCACCTAGAAATGGAAAATCGAGGTTCAGCTCCCATTCTAGCAGAAAGAAGTTCAAAACAAACAGTCCCTGCTTTCTTGTTAAAAACCCTGGCTAATAAAGCGATTGGAAAAGAAGGACTTCCAGGGTTAAGCAACATAAGCAAAGGCATTTGGGATCTCAGTTTTGGATTTATGTATCAATTTTCTATTTCAGCACCAATTTAGGTAATCCCTCACTGATTCAATTCTTTGGGGCCTAATTTCATATGCTCATACAATGTATGCCAAAAACTGCTAGTTAACATATTTTCTTCTGAGATAATACTAACTATTTGGGCATGTTTTATTTTCCCTGAGCTGAAGAAGAATAAGATTATTCTGGTAGGAGATCATAATACTTGAGAATATCTCAGGTTCTGAGCTCTGATTTATATTAGGATTTATCTGGTGCCCACCTTCAGAGGGATATTTCTACAGCTTTACTGGTTTTTAATATCTGCCAAAGAGTAAATGACAGATGCGGCTTCTGTGCACTAAGCCATCAATCAGAAGTGTAGTGTTGCTGAAGCTGTAATAGTCTAGGGATATGAGTGAGGTAAGTTTCCAGAGGGAGATAATATCTTTAATAGAATGATGGAGAAATAGATTTTGGGGGGAAAAAAGCCATGCAATGCTTTGGTCTCAGAGTGACTAACTGCCTGTTTCTGTCACTTTCTCACAAGGCCAAGATTTTATGACCTCCTCTCTTGCTACTGTTCTCCTTCAATAACTATTCTCTTTTCTAAAGTTGTCCAGTTACTTAACGAAATGCAACTGAAAGTGTCTGTTCCAGTGTACTCTGGTTGGAATTGTTTTAGTCTATTTCATACCTCCTCTAGGAGTTTGTTTCTTTTTTTCCAACCGTACCAGCTGGTCCAATAAATTATACCACTTCTCCCTAAAAAATAAAAAGTGTGACTGCTTATTAACCAAACAGATTTGTAAGTCATTTGTAGTCTTTTTGCATGAAGGAATTCGTATTTCACTTGTACTTTTTACTGTACTGAGGCTAAGGCACTTGGTGAGCTTCTGAACTCAATAGAATGACCTTTATGAAAAAGAATTAGTCAAATAGGAGATTCTATTTGTTTATATTTTCTCAGTGGTATGTCTTTTAAGCTACAGAAACTTCACCTACCTTTGATTACATTTAGATAGTTTGTGACGTAACTAACAAGAATGGAATAGCAATGTAAACAAGGCTTTGCTGTTTAGCATGCAAAATCATTACTCCAGCCTTTAGTAACCTTTTTAATACGTAACTTATCTACAGTTATGCAGATGAGGTGGTGCACTTTGAGACATTCCTGTTCACTCTTTTGTGACCTGTGATGGATTTTCATTATAACAACTGTTTATAAAATTTAGTGTAAAACATATTAATATGATGGTATAATTGAACTTATATGCTGTTAACACAAAGATATGTGAGAGTCATTAAATGACCCATGCACAATTAAAAGGATCATGGCTGTCCTTCTAATGACATGGCGTGAAAGCCAATCACTGTTTTAACCTATTTTTAAATTCAAACATAAAAGAGCATTTACTGGGCACTGATGCTGATGACTTTGAAATATCTTTTAATCCAAAAAGCTATGTCCAAAGATACTTATTATGCATTTGTAACATTAATAACTAGACATTTTGTATATTACTTCGAATTACTGAGCAGAAAGTATTCTCTTAGAAGAATATTTTTAGTATAGCTCACCAGGGGAATTGCTAACCAGTACGTAAGCCAGTGCTAGGACTGATACATAGTGAGAAGTCTGTGAACAGCCTCAGTGGGCTTAGTATGAAATTATACTTTCAGATGTGGCAAATTATGGTCAGGTGTTCTCCAGAACTGAGTATAGAGTGTAAATGGAAAGATCATAACCTGCCCTTATAGGTAGTGGTATATAAATGAGTTTAGAGAAGGAATAACTCATGATAACCTTTTATTACTCTTTGTAGCTTAGTCGAGTCACAGCATACTAGGGAGAATAGCTTCCAGAGTTTCTACTTTCACTGCTAAAACAAAGAGGGGCAAGGAGTCATCAGATAAATGCACCTAAGTGTTCATGCAGAAAAAAAAAAAAGATCAGACTGTTTGTTTAGAGACTTTTTCAACACCCTCTGTATTGCCCAACATCCACAAAACACCTGAAAATTCTGACAATTTCCATGAGTAATTCTACAAGCAACAACTTATTTGAACATTTTTAGAAAAAAAAATAAATTATCAGCAAAACCAGAACATTCATCACACATTTAGAAGCATGGAAATGTCAGTCTCAATGGTAGGGCAATCCCAACTACTTCTCTGTTGACAACAGACACTGTTGCAATTAAATATTTTAGACAGTATGGCACAGATAGTCACCCATTTCTGTAGTGGTCCAGAACTTCTGAATTGTTTCATTACTACCAGGCATAAATTTCATGCCTATACAGATCCGGAGCAATCTTCTCACGTCTTGCCTCTCTAGATTTGTAGCTTGCTTTGCACAGCCTGCTTTTGCTAAGTGCCATCTTGTTCTCTAAGTGCCTTCTTGATCTGTTCTATGTCCACAGCAATATATTTCTGCATCTAGACTTATCGACAGGGATAAAGCATGACTTTCTACAAGATCCCAGTCCCCATTCAGATCACAAACAAATCAAAGTACAGCATGGCTCCTCTGCAGTCCATGTAGATTACTTTGGGAAACAATTGGGTCTGGCTGGAGTCAATTTTCACCATAGCAGCCCTCAGTTCTGTGTTTTGTATTAGTAGCTAGAAAGGTGTTGATAACTCACCAGTGTTTTGGTTACTGCCCAGCAGGGCTAGCAGAGCATCAAGGCTGTCCCTCCAACATTCCCTGCCACCCCCAGTAGGCTAGGGAAGGTCTTGGGAGGGGACACAGCCAGGACAGCTGACCCAAACTGACCACAGGGATATTCCATACCATATGACATCTGCTCAGGAAAAAAAGCAAGGGGAACGGAGTGGGAAGGGCGGGCATTCGTTATTTCCATTTGTCCTCCGGGAACCACAACGCGTACGAAGCCCTGCTTCCTGGGAAGTAGCCAAACATCGCCTGCTGATGGGAAGTAGAGAATAAATATTTTGCTCTTTTGCTTCTGCGTGTGCAGCTTTGCTTTGCTTCTATTAAACTGCTTTTTGTCTCAACCCATGAGTTGGTTTTTTTGGGTTTTTTTTTTCCTCATCTTATTTTCTCCCCTCCCCATCCTGCTGAGGAGGGAGGTGATAGAGCAGCTTGGTGGGCACCTGGCATTCAGGCAAGGTCAACCTACCACAAGAGCATTTGGGGTGACTAGTGTGTTCTCGGTTTCACCTCATTAGAGCTGTAGATCATATCCCTTATCCTCTCACCATGTTCCATGTTTTAAAATCACCATGTGCAAGGGCTTCATTTTTCCCTTATACTTTTCTGTATTTTGGAATATCATCCTTGATTCTGTAAAGCAGATAACCTATTTTGTCTTTAAAAAAACTTTCTTCAATTTTTTTTCAGTCAGCCTTAGAGTCTTGATCTCTATGCCCTTGCTATTTCAATTTTATTGCACTCTCAGGACTAGTGCTCTTTTTGTAGAAAATGGTTAAATTGTGTTTTACATGCCAGGTTGCAGGTTCACATCCTTTCTAATCTACTGCTGAAAAACATTGTGTTCCCGTTTGACAGCAGATGTCCTGACAGAAGCCTATGACAGCCAATAGGCTGAGAAATGTTGCATCCCAGGAAAACAAAAAAACAAACCGAAGAGAAGTTTTGTCACAGTAGCTATTGGGTTCACCGGAGAGGTAACTCAGTGAAACTAAAGGGTCAGTGCATCCGGGAGAGACTGGCTTAGGCTGCTTATTTTAATAGATCTTTCTTTTACCTTTTTTTGTTGTACTTTGCAATGTTATTATGAATTGCATAATATCTGCAACTTCTAGTAGCATATAATTGAGTGTTTTTTCTTTATTATCTAAGGAGAGTTCCTAGAACTCATCATTCTAGAAAATAATTGACCTTAGCACTCTATACATGCTGCAAAAGAACATATGCCTTAGAAGGATTAGGAACTCTAAAAAATTAGGAGACTGACTTATTTTCTGGAAAATTCCCTGTGTAACATCCTGTGTGTACATGATGACTGCAAACAGTCCCTCCTTTCCCTTGGCATGACATGAACAACACTTGAAGAACTTTATTGTTTTTACTGTGCTGTCCAGAGGGTTGTAATACCAGTGTCTGTAGCTTGGGGTGTAACACAGGCTGAAGTGGATTATACTTTATAAAAAGTCTCTGTTATATACAAAAATCCCTTGTATACTGAAAGATTCAAGTTAAAGAAAAATGCTTCCTTCAGTATTGCCCCTTATTGTAACAATCTATTTCTCTTGAATTAATATATTTATTAATCCGTTCTAGGCAGTGTTGTGCATTTACACCTATTTCTAATTCCTTCTGTAAATGTCATTGAGACTCACTTTTCAGAATGGTGCAGATGTCTAGATTTTAACCACAAACTGGGTACAAGCTAGCATCTATAGCACTGGTAAATGAACCAGATAAGGAGGAAAATGTTAACTAATGGAATCTCAGGTGAAATACAGATGAGAGTCCAAGGAATTACTAGTATAGTGATTAAAAAGGCCAAGAGCACGCTAAATCACATGGATGTAATTTTAACTCAATTACTAATGAACAAAATATTTCCTAGGATAGCTTTTAAGGCTAGCTTGAGATAGGATAATACCAGTGCTAAAATTTATATTCAAAAGATATTTTTGTTTACTAATATTTTGAAGATGAGATTGTACTCATAAATATAGAACAGATAAAATAAATCTTTCCAGAACTAAAGTGCTTTAGGGTTGATGAATTGGCAACAATTAATATTCACACACACTATAATAAAATGTTCATGAAGTTTATTATTTGCCATTCTTATCAACTAATTAAAAACATCTTCAGGGTCGGATGTGTAATAAATGGGTTGGAGAGAAAGACAGAATGGATATAAACTCATTTTTTTCCCTTCTATATCAGAACGACTCATGGCACATTAATTCATGCTACAGAAAAGAGCAGGAGCAGCATAAAAAAGGCTTTATACCATAGTATAAACTCTGTGTGTATTAGGCAGTCTGGCTGTAGGCTAATTTTATATGTTGAGATATAATTACTGTGCTGTTATACTTCCAATGTGGAGTCTAACTTGAACTGTTTGGTGTCACTGGCTAGCAAAGAAAAGTGAGAGCTTATTCTGGTTCTTCTCAGCAAAGTCAAGAGGCTAATATCTTTCCCATTTGTGTAACAGACTGATGAGCTCAGAGGAGATTTCCTATTGATAGAGCCTTGATCGTGTCTTTGGGAGCTACTTTTTCTGGCGAGCCTTGCCAAGTAAAATAACTATTTTCAGGGTGAGCTTTCCAGTGATCTTTAGAGTAAATAGAAAGAAATGTGCAAGGCAGAACAGAAGAATACAATTTAAATGAGTCACAACATATGTTAGTTCATCTTATCACTATGAGGCAAAGTATGCATACTCCCCTGATACTGTTTTGCTTTCTGATACAAAACTTCTCAAGTGAACTTTGGGAGCTGAATCTAGGTAAGGAAGTAAAAGTCAGTTTATCTACCAAGTTATACCAGTCTGTCTGTGTCAGGGTGGGATCGATACTAGCAAATTGCCTGTTTATATAGAATTATTATCTAAAAAGTTTGCAACTACCTTGCTTGCTTGTGGAAAAGACATGGTTTTGGTTTGTTTTTTGTTTTTTTTTATTAGAGTGTTTGTCAAAAATCAGTTAGTGACAAAATGTAAGATTAGTGTAACATGACAATATGTATCAAAGTAATTTTTTAAAAGTAGTCGGACACAGCAAATAGTGTTTTCATGTAGTAACGAACAATATTAAGATACTTAGAAAATAAATATGTAAACATATGAGATATAAAGTTAATTTTGCAGATTTCCTCTTGGAAATACTTCTAAAATTATGTTTCTCTGTTTCCTTGCTTCCAAATAACTGTAAGGCATGCTCTGATTTAAAATAAAATAAAATAAACCTAACCTTTACTTTTAAATTAATGATTAAATAAACTTGAGACATTTTGTAAAAATTTCAGTGAGACTTGTGAGAAACAAACTGAACAGTAGCAACTGTTAGTAGACACTCATTTTATCTGAAATTTATGAACTTCATGTTTACAGACAACAGTTCTAAAAATCATAACCTCCTATTTCTAGAAAGTCACAGAGGCTTTCCCTGTACCACTGCGCTAGGGAAAATTTTCAAGCAGATCTCTGGTGTACTTGTTACACAATCCACTTTATATGTCCTATTTCTGCTCCAAATGTGGGAGGAATAGTGGGTAGAACTGTAAAGACAGGAATAAATACAAGATGCATAGTAAATTAGGGATTCCTAATTTAGGGACTCCTAATCCCACCCTCCAGAGTAGAGAGATGACGTGTCCCTAAATGTTTAGGCTGTACTTTATTATCACTGTTCATTCTCCCCCAGATAGTGAAAACAGACAGAGGGAGGATGTACTTAAATTCAAAGGACAATAAATTATGCAGTTGGTAAGTATAAAAATATAGGCAATACAAAATACTTCTTGAACAGGTTAAATGTATGTGTTTTGAGGAAGATAAACTTAGATATTAAGGATTTTGAGATTAATGCCTTTATTCTACTTTTTAATAATACAAAAAAATATTTTACCTGAACTAGTCCACTAGTTACAAAAAGAATGTGATTATAAAAGGATTACAAAGCCAAAATATCCTTCTGGAGAGATTACCATACTGCTGAAAAGACCATTTAAAAAAAAAAAAAAAAAAGGATAAAAGGGATATTATTCAGAACTCAAACTATATAAGCTTGGTTTAGTTCTTAGATTTTTAAAGTCAGACAGTAATGAATTAACTTCAAACAATGGGGGAAAGACATTAAACAAGCTAGAAGTTTTCAAGAAGTAGATGCATCAGCATACAGGGAGGATATCAACTTTATATCGGCTTAACATAAAAAAAAAATAGCAAGGGAGCTGTAATTAAGGTGACTGAATAATAAGGGACTTTCTTGAATGCTGGACGAGTATCACAATGTGAACTATCAGAAAATCTGCACTTAATAAGTAACCATACAAAAATGCTCAAGAGAGTGAAGTTGTTCACTAGCATAGAAATGAATACTTGCTGAATGATAGTAACAGTCATTGATGACCACTGTATCCTTACACTGCTTGATAATGCTTTTGGCCATATAATTACATTTACATTGTTAAATCTTCTGTCCAACCTGGGAGAAAACTGCATCTGTAACTACTGTAGTTTTGCTTCAGAAAGGACTATGGGATAAATCCAGATAAAACCTATGCAAATATATGAACAAAGTAGATTGATGCATGTCAGGGCTCTCAGTTGTTCATTATTGGATTACAATACTAAACACGTATGCTGTAAAGGACTTATAATCCTTTAAAAGAGGTGACAAAACATCATTCTTTTAGGTATCTAGAAATACAAGTCTCAGAAAATTTTTCAGAACAAGTAACAGGTAAACATGGACTTAGTCAAAAAGAAACACTGCATGAGTAAAAATTACTGATGGTTATTTAGACATCTGTGTTGGGAAACAGTTTCACCTACTTGGATACCAATTTTTAGAACTTGTGTTCTGAGCATTACTATGTACAGCCCTTATATAAAAATACAAAACAAGTTCCAGTCTATGAAAGTTCCAGAAATTGCTCTGACATTAAAACACTTGATTAATGGCTTGAAATATTTCCAATTTATTTTCCTTCTCAGACCTATGGGATCAAGTTCACATCCTCCAGCTCCCAACAACCAAATTACCTGATTATCTTATATTTTAGTAGGATCGTTCTCCCATCTTGATAAAGTTGTGGCATGACCAATAGAAAATATGGCTCTCGGCTCAGAGGAGCTCACCTCTCTGAGAATGTCTGTCCAGGAGTTTACTGGAAGCTTTTATGATTACTTGTGTATTTTTAATCCATTAAAAAATATAATATTTATATAGATGTCCTGGGTTTTTCTAGAATAGAGTTAATTTTCTTCTTGGTAGTTAGAATAGCTATGAGATTGGATTCCACCCAATTCACCACAATAGAGAATTTACTAGTAATTTACTAGACAAACTGGTATGGGCAAACCTGGGGGATTATACAGATCAGATGGGAAATTATACAGATCAGAATCAGGACCCACCAAGCTCCCAACATTTACCTAACACAACATTTCAGGTTTCAGCTCACACCTTTAAACTATCCAGCTACAACAAAATACATCACATGTTTAACAGCAAAGGTGTGATCATTCCACAACATGTTATGCAACAGAGGACCAGTTGTTGGTTTTTGTACTGCCATCATAACATATGTGCTTAGCATTACTGGCAAGCTAAGAGGATACTGTGACAGACTCCAAGCTTTTTTAAAGTTGTCTATGAAGTCTGTGTGTGAAAGGCTGCACATGCAGTCAGAATTATTGTGTCTGTTGTCTACAATAATAAGAAAATCGCCAAGGGGTTTTTCATTATGACAGCTGTTCTTCATGAGGAGAAAGAAAAGCTTTTTCTCCCCCTTAACTCTTCCTGCTCTGATTTCCTTATTTTAATGACTCATCTCTTCTGTAGCTTGCTGGAACGATGAAAGAAGTAAGTTAGATTCCCACACTTGCCACCTGCTAGGTCAGGAACAAATAAAAAAACCTCCACTTATCTGTCTTGTTTGATGAGCCACTTGATTGAATTGAAGGTAATGAACAACATTGAATAGAACATAAAAGAAGCTCCTTCACAAAATGCTCTTTGCAATTACACTAATGAAAATAATATATCCTTTCTTTATACTAATACCAAGCATGATTTTGATAGAAAACGAACTGCAAGTGGTTTTGTGCATTTCAATTGAAATGTATCTGGAAGACTATGCATATGGAAACTAAAATCTGCTTGTTCCATATAGTTCTACTTACACCTGTTACAGAATTCTATGTTATGGAATTATAAAATATGTCATCTTTACATCTAATTGTAAGTTTGCCTGTTTCAACTTCTGCTTATTGTGTCTCATTGTATAATCATGCACCTTTGAGAAAAGAAAAGTGTATCTGACTTCCCCATATCCTTTCATCAAGATACTGGATGGACCAATGTCTCCTTTGAGCTTTCCTTTCTCTAGACTGAACAGACCAACTTATTTTCATATGTAATGTACTTTAGACCCTGACCATGTTGGTGGTCTTGCTCCAGTGTATTAGTATCTTTCTTATATGAGGAAGTTTGAAACTGGACACAGCACTCCAGATGCAATCTTACAAGTGCTAGAAATGGGAAGGATTATTTTCTTGGACCTGCTGGCTATATTATCACTAATACATTCCACAACACAACTGGAATCTTTTCTGAAACATGGATTTAAATTTTTATAAATTCAATAGCAAACACAAAAATGAAATAATATAAATTGCTAACTGGCTGCACTTGAAATCAGTTATCGAGGTATCTTTCTGAAACTATCCAGATAAAGTCTAGAGCCACCAAAAATATAGTCTCTTAAGTCTGCAATTTAAATTCTCAAAACCTTTAGTCCATCCCTGGGGCTACAAAAATTCCATGACATTGAAAGTCTCATGGAAGATTAAAACAACCTCTTAAGTTTTTCAGGAATAGTGTGCTCCAGAGCACAGTAAGAATAGAACACTGATCCCTCCCAGCTTCTGTCCACAGGGTCACTTCCAAGCCTGTCTAAGAAGTACTTGTGCAGATGCACCTGGCATTGTATTAGCCAAATAAAACCCTGCTTAGCCTTTGGAAAAATACAAACACTTATTTACTAGAGGTTCCAGAACTGAAAATTTTCTAACAAAACCAAGTTTGGTCAGAACAGTTCAGACTTGTTCAAAAAGGAAGCCTAGCACGCAATTGAAAAGTCACAACTGGAATGAAAGGGAAGTTTGACATGGCAATGCTGAATTTACCATTTGTTTATCGAGCTCTACAGTTTGCATCTTGGAATTATGTGACTACATCAGAATCTATAACTGAATTTAAAAAGATCCCAACCTATCTTTACTCTTGCCTGCTCCACCAAACGCTATCAAACTTAAAGCTGTGACCTGAATGCAACTAAAACAGTAATATCTTCCTGTGTTTGTAAAAAATCAGAAAAATTGGTACTGATAAATTATCTTCCAGCTTGATCATACAAACTACTAACTGCAGGACTCACTGGTTTCTCAATTGCCTTTGTCAGACTCTTCAGTGACAGATCAAGGTACTCTATAACCTGATGAACTGAGAAGTTCTTCATGCTGCTGCCATTCTGTTTGGAAGACCACCTACAAATGTACTTACAACATTGTAGGCAGTATTGCAGCTGATTCTTCTTCCTCTACCCTTCACGGGAACCACTTCTGGAGGGACGTGATTTGCTAGTGGAATTACACTGTTGTCCACCAACAGCACATACAGAGTTTTCAGCCATGAAAAGCCACGTGCATTATTCTTTATCAAACTGTGTTTTGAACTTGCTAGCTCCTCTCATGCTGGATCATTCTTGTAATCTGGAACACTACTGACAGAGGTGCTCAGAACAACATTGCAAAGCAATTATCGGAATTATTACTGTATTACTGTGCATAGAGACAGGGGTCTAGGATCTGCACTGCTGTGACCACTGTGGAAAACCTACAGGGCGAGAAAGGACCAGCAAGTATTGGCAATGGGAGAAGTTACTGTGCATCTGCAGGATAAGAACAGCTTTTGCTTTATAGCCTAAGTCATGTGACAAATTGCCTGGTGACAGTCTGCTGATTAAAATGTTCTTTGAAAACCATCTTTAGCATTTTAAAGAAATGGAGCTTAATATAGAAGCTTATGGTTGAGTTATCAGTGTGTATCGATCATGAGTTCCAAACTTTCTTCTTTATCAGCCCACTGACTCTGCCAATCTCTGCAGAAGATCCTTCCTTGGGAGTGTAAAGTCTGTAGGTAGGGAAGCCACAGGATTGTGGACATTGGCTAGACACAATCCCAGGATCTGGAGATTTTTTACTCTGTGTAGTCCAGTCACAAGAGCAGATGTTGCCTCTAAACCGTGATCAAGTTAGAGAAATCTGAGGACTACTGTAACTTTCATGTTAGACTTTAAATCACTATAGAGGCTTATGCTACTGAGAGGGTCACCACCCCAGAATTATACAACTCCTTGGTTCTCTGATTTCTTTGCAATGTTTGAGTAAGAAAGGCTGCTTTTTTTTAGCAGTTTCTTCAGTGGGCTTCTGACAAGGACTGTCATTCACCAAGAAGGATTTCCATTGGTTTTCAAATTCACAAGTCAGAATGTAAAGCCTCTTCAAACTGTTTATTTTAAGATCTAAATTCCTCTTCTGTGTTGGAAAAACCACAAAATAACATTGGTTAACAAATGGTAATGGTAAAGATTGTAATGGTGATCACTGCATATTGAGTTGCCTTGCTTGCATACTTGTTAGTATCAGTGGTGACCAGATATATAAGAAGTGAAAAGAAACTATCCAATTTAATGGTTCTACAAGAAAGTAACTTTTAAGTAGAACAAGACTAAAATAAGTACAAGAGGGGCTTTTTGTTTTATTTTTAGTGTTTACAAAAATAACTTTTAACAAGAAGAAAATTCCCAAATATCTGCTGAACAAGATGTGAGATGAAAAATGATGAATGCTGTAAATTGGACATTCTGAATGCAACTATTTTAATGAGGCCATTAATGAGACACCAATTGGATACAGTATTATTACATTGTTCTATCATAAATACAGTTGATATAAAAATTCATATTTCTTGAGGACTGGATCTGAATGTAAATTAGATCATTTGTCCTCTGTTAGAATTGGTTTTGCTAATAATAATAAATACCTACATCACGAAGATGGAAGATATAACATGCACACTGTGATATACTTTTATTAGAAATTTTGAAATCTATACATGAATTAAAAAAACAGTTAATGTAATATTGAATAAGGTAATATCCAGTGTAACATTTGCACATGAATATGAAAGCCAATATTATATAATACAATGTAATATGATTCTTTTTATTGACTTCACCAGAGGTATTGTCTACATATATGTGTTTTTAAAATAAGTCTTTAGCTGTCTTCTGATTGAACTGTTACTTATCAGGAGGAAAGTGCATCGTTGGATGCCTCAGTTTCACTGTTGTGTCAAATCAAACCACTACTGCCTCTACATTTCTAACACTTGCACTATCATGTCACAGCCTAGAATATTAGCTGTGGAGTTCAGAGTAAGTGGGTTGTTTAGCAGCAGCAAAACAAGAAGAGTTAGAAAGTCAGGGACATATTTCAATACTCACTGACTTGAAGCATTTTCTCTTAAACCTATGTTACTTTTGAAATTTATACAAAAGTTGTTTTCTTTCATTTTGAAGTGGCAAAAGGAATGATGAAATATTTCTCTCTAGCTAACACACATTTGCACTCCCTTACAACTTCTCTGACTGATGCAATTCCAGGCTTTCCTGTTCCACTGCTGCTAGAAATTCCAAGGTCGTTTTTCACTCTTTCTTGTGATAATTATTTGAAAGGCAATATTAACAGCCTAAACAGACTATGAAATTTACTGAAATAATAATATCAAATTTTAAAATCTGAATGTGCGGGCCTAAAAATCACCCACAAACAAAATAATTTTTTTTATTTCAGACTTTTTTTTTGCCAAAACAAACAAAAAAATAATATTTTTACAGTAGGATTTGCTTGTCCTTGCCTCAGACACACTATTTTCTCTAACCAGTGGTATGCCTATTATGCTATTAGGCTAATCAGGCAATGCAAAATTATTCCTTTAGGTCTAAGACAAACAAACACCTGCTTCCTCCCAAATTAAAAGTGTTTGTATTATGGACTTTTTAGTAGGTGATATAATATATTATTAGTCAATCATGGGGTTTTTTTCAACTTTTCAAAATTCTTCTGAAAGATTTTTATTTTTGAAGGGAAGGGATGAATCCTCAGTTTTCATCAGTTCTTTTTTTTATGCGAGAATTATCAGTGGAGGATTTATAACCACATGGAAAACTAAGTGCACAATTAGAGCCTTCAGCTTTTTCAGTGTGAGCAGCCTTTTTGAGTCCAGAGAGTAACTCCTGATGTATAAATTTTAGTGTCTATGCCAATATTGGAGCTCAGGTTATATGGCTATGTGCACAAGTTAAGCACGGTGAACTAGAATGCCAAGTAATAATGTAGATTCATTCCCTTGAAATATTTTTTCACAAGTATAAATGGGTTTACCACAGCTGTCACTGAGATACAACCTATTATTTAGCACAGGCTAGAAACATGAAATAGTTAATGTTGATCTGACAATACATACTGAAGAACCAATCTTAGAGTTCACTATTGAAAATGTGTGACATTGAATAACACTCATATCAGTAGAACTTAAAAGTGTTACAAAAGCATTCAAAGAGTTTTTTGATAAAAAAACAGCAGAATTATCAGCAAAATGTATATGTATTAGCATTTTAGAGGGCTTTTTCATAGAAAAGGTTTCTGAAGTTACAACCCAAATAATGAAAAGATCTTTTGTTTTGTTTTTTGGGGGTTTTTTTGGCTCTTTTTAAGAGCTAAGGAAAAGAATTCTACACTTCCAGAAATGTGCTTTCTAACTCAAAAACTGTCCAAAACCTACATGTTCAACAAAGTTTCCCCTTATAATAAAACAAAGCTTTCTGGCACAGACTCTACCTGAACAAAAGATTGTTTCATCTCTGCCAGTTTCTCAAGGGAGAACATTTCAGCAGTGAGCTTGCTTAATCTGATTTTTGAAGAAACTTTAGCTCTAGAAGGGAAAAAAAAACCCAAAACATGGAGAATTTTCTAGAAGGAATGAGTCCCTGACTATTTAGTTCTAATATAGCTTGAATATAGATGACACTAAGAAAGATGGGTAGGTAGACATAGCAAAATTTGTCTCCTTGGTAAAAATGGCAATAAAAAAAACAAACAAACAAGAAGTTTGTCCCTCTTGACAAGTTGTTACTGTACATGTGACATAATATTAGAGCACCGGAAGGTAGTGCTGTGACAAGTCACAGGTCTAGCTAGTCCAGTATCTTGTCCCCGATACGATCAAAAGTGGATGTTCAGAGAAGGGAATACAGAAAGGAGGAAGGATGTAAAAAGCATCCCCAAGTTTCTCTTCAAGCTGCCAGTTGCTCGAGGCTCAAGAAAAACCTGAGATTCAGGCATACTTTGAGTTCAGAAAACCTCAGTTGCTCCCATCTCTATGTACATGTCTAGTCTGTGTGATTTTTAGAACCCACAGCAGGCACTTCCAATGACTTCTTCTGAAGCAAGGACATAGTACAATGTTGTTGTCACATATTCTAATAGTGAGCAATATTGCCTTTAGGCAATGATGGATAAAATAACATATACGTATAAGGCTTCCCACCAAAAAGTAGTACCTGCTACCAAAAAAGCACACACTACTTTTGTATTATTATTTTATTTTATTAATCATCATAATAATAATTTGGAAATGTACTAATTGTAAGGCTTTAAACAAGCATTTAAGTGAATATAGAACACTGCATTTACAAAAGCTTATGTTTATATTTATTAATGGTAGCTTCCATACAGCTCAGAGTTCCATGCATTAATTACTTCAGTATGAAAGGTTTAAGGGTCATAATTTTTTTTCACATTAAGCAATAAAAGTTTTGCTTGCCCCTTGGTATGTAATGTTACAATTTTATTTTCTGCTATCATTTTCACTAGGTATTGTGCCATTAACTTCTTATCAGTCTTTAAGCTAAATTTAAGCAAAATATTTGCTTTCAATGTGTAACACCAACACGTCTGTAACAGCACATTTGTCTTTACAGAGGGTAAAAACCCTCTTTTTCTTATTAATTTTAATTTTCTGTTTAAAGTATAAAATAAATCTCTTCTGTGCTTTAATTTTTCTACACTGCTTAATCTTTAACACACAGAATATACCTGTTAACCAATTTTATTTCCATCCTTCTTGGCTTCTTTTCTCACTTTAAATATCCTGTTTATGAAAGGGGCTTGCAGATCCAAGGAATCCTTAGTGACCATTTCCCCCCCTCTTATCAGGAATTGAAGTCCCAGGTAGTAGTTGTCCTGGCGAATAAAATTAATCTGTGCCTCTTCTGCATTCTGTTTTTAATTCAAGTGTTGTTGGCCTCATCAATTTTTTTAGTTACTCAAAGTTAGCCTTTCCAAAATCTCGTTTTTTGTTACTGATCAGTGTTTTATTATTCCTGCAGTTTAGGAGGGCCTGAGTCTGTTCATAGCTTCACGGTCCAACATTATCTTCTACTATGTACATTTCTGACATATTCTCACTATTTCTATTTGACAGATTGCTAAATTTTTTAGATGCACCATGTCCATCATGTGTTAGGACATCCAATGCATCTCAGGAATATTATTTCTAATCTATGTCTACTAAATAAAATGTGCACTAAATACACAAAGTATGTGATAAATGGCAATTCAACTAGTTTATCAACAGATTTTTCAATATACCTGCAGATTAATTTTTCTGATTTAAAATAGCTGTATGCTAAATTGCAGGAGAGTGGGGAGAATGACACATTTATCTGACACTCTTCAAGAAATCATGCTGTATTATACAGAAACCAGATACGATTCTTTCCAGTAGTTAACTTGACACCTGACATCACACATTACATTATGAAGAAGTCAGAGTAGATTGTCCACGTCAATTTATTTGTAGCATCAGACCTCAATATTTTTTACTGTTCCCAAAATGCGATGTCATAACTCATTCCCAATTACATTGCTCTGTCAGTATAAAAAATTCTAGAGTATGTACGTAAAGTCTTGCTATGTGCAATCCCTCTGACTTTTTAAAGAAAGACTGTAGGCACCTATCATCAGGCCAAGATTTTAAGCTCTCAGGCACACAAATGTGAGAAATCTGAGTATGTGGTAAGTCTGAGCAAGGCACATACATGATAATTCTGAATAATGCACCTAAATGCCACAGAGGGGCAGAATTTAAGACATGTTACTATTGACTAGCTTTGACAGCTCCCCACTACAGAATACTGACTTGCATCCCTAGGAATAATAAATGCCTTACTGAAAGATTATATACATTTCTGAAAAGCTGACTCATTGAGGACAGTTGAGGAGTCACAAGGCAAAGAAACTAACTCAGTTTTAGTGCCATGTTGTAACCTAAAGGACCTGACGAGACCTAGAAATATACAGAAGCAGCAGTGGCGAATATGAATGGAGTAATTTGACCTCTATCTACAAAGCTGGAGAGAACAAATTAGGATAGCCATCTGAACAAATACAAGGAGGGAAACTACTGGCTGGGTATTAATTTTACAGTAAAGAGCTTCAGAACCTACTGCAAATTTTAAGCTGAAAATGAGTGAAGGGCTGTGCCGTTGTAAAAATCAAATATGTTACTGTAAGGGATAACAAGACTGTGAAGTAATCCTTATGCTCTGTTCAGCATTAGGAAGGTCTTAGCTGGAGTATTGTGCCCCATTTCAGTTAGATTTACTTTCTAGTGGTAAAGATGGTTAAGTGTTGGAATAGATTGCCTAGAAAGGTTATAGACTCTCCAGTGGTGGAAGTTTTTAAGAACAAGTTAAACAAACTTGGATCAAGAATGTGTACAGTTGATCCAGCCCCAGAGTAGTGGATGAACCAAATGACTTTGTCTAGTACATTCCCAGCCCTATTTTGTATGAATACTATGAATTTTACTATTATGTGAATAAAACATATAGTTCTGATAGGATGTTGAAATACAGGAGAGAGTTCAGAAAAGACAAAAAATTTATGTTGAAAAAGTCATGTTTTAGTAAGACATCTAAAAGAGCTTAGGCTACTTTTCAAAAGAAGTTGAAATGTATCTTGATTATTCTGTTGAAGATGAAAAATACTTGTAGAGAAAAATGTTAATTCTGAAACCATCTTTAGATAGTTGGAGAAACATATAAAAAAAAATCACTGTCTAGAAGCTAGACAAGACTGGAAATAATGCTAAGGTGTTAACAAGATGTTAACCACTGAGGCAAACTAGTAAAAGCCCACAGCAGGATTTAAGGCAGAGACCTTTCTGAAAGATGTTTTGAGGAAGATTCATTTCAGTGAAGACACAATATGTAAACACAGGGAATCCATACATTTTGGTATGTTGGAGGTCAGATTAGATTAGATTATCTAATTGTCTCTTCCAACTTTATATGATAATTAACTTATGCAATACTTCTCTGAAATGCTTTGGTGTTTGATTTTTAATTTTCTGAAAAGTCTTTAATACTATAGCAATATCAACACCACCTCAAACACTAGCTTTCTACTAGGAACAGGAGGAAAAAAAAAGGTTGAAAATTCTTTTTGCCAGAAATACAACACAGTCTGATAGTTTCTGTTTTGTAATGATGCAATATCTCAATCCTAATTCACAGAGCATAAAAGAACTGTTTGCAGAGTGTGAAACAATTCCTCTTGTTTTGAAAGAAAAAAAAAGTCCATATGCTTGCCAAGGCAAAGTATGTAACCTGCCTTGAAATTGTTAATATTTTACACATTATAATTGAATTTTTTTTTCTTTTTTTTTTTTTCTTTTCTTTTTTTTTGCCTCGGCATGACAGCCCCATTTATACAAGGTGAAATTGGGCACAGAGGGAAAAAATAAGAAAATCCCCCCTTACTGGCATTGGCTTCACTAGCATTGCAAGTTTTCAGGATTTCCAGAATAAGGTCCCTACATTTTATGTTAACCTTCCTGGAAATATGTCTGTAAGTCCAATTAGTCTTTAACTTGGAAATGACAGCAGGGAAGCTATTCTTTCTAAAAAACAGAAAACAAGCTTGCATCTGTTTTGCTCTCCAAACTAGCAGAGCTCTGTGCTAAACAGGAATAAAAATAAATGATGAATTTCATGCCCTCAAAAAAAAACCCAAAAAACAAACAATCCAACAACAAAAACATTGTTCTTTCAGTGCATTACAAATGAGACATCTTAACTTGACTAGAAGATATAAGAATTTTTTAGCAACAGAAATTCCAGCGGGATGGGAAAGTTAATTCCCATGCTATATTATCCAGTTCTATTGTGACAAGTTATATTTGTATACGATTTTCTCAACTTCTGCATTTTAGGCCTTGTCCATGTTTTTCTTTGCTATTTGCCCATGTGGGCACAATTGGAGGCACATCCTTTCAAACCAGATATTCTGCTGTAGTATAGAGTAAGGAGAGAGATGATTTTCAAATGAAAGTTTGTCACAAACCCTCATGAATATATTCATAAAGTCAATATTCCTATAGACTCCAACTTTCCAAAGAATCCTGAATACTGTAGATTAAGAATTCAATGGACACTTACGGTATGAATGTATTTGTGATTCCAACCTTGATAGGTAGCACAACAGAAATATTGGTCAGAGGAGGAACAGTCCTTATGAACTGAAAGAGGACATACACATATGACATTCAATAGAGGAGAAATGGTATGAATGCTTATGGAAGATAATGACACCTGCTGCCAGTCCATAGAGAAAATAGATATCTAAAAAAATGGGCAGGATCTCAGTGGAATAATAATTAAATACTTTTTGGCTTTGCAGTTTTTGACAAATAAAGACCAATTCCTATATATAGGATGAGTGTGTGTCATCAAGGCCTGGATTTCCCTCTTCACTGTGGTTTAATCTCACAGTGAACCAAGAATGGAAGCAGCAGAACTCGAAGAAGGGACTGATACACTTGATTTGGCTTAGAAACAGAGTTGGTTTTCAGCCACTTTTTCAAAGGATCAGGTCTGCCTTCCCAAAGTGCCTGGGGCCAGGAGGAGTAGGAGAGGAGATGCAGTAACTGCTACAAAACTGTGAAAAATTTCTAGGGAGGTCTCGGAGTCTGACCTCCTGCTGAACAGGTACTTAATTAGCCCTCCGGAGCTGTATAATTAGCCCCCCGGAGTTGCTGGAAGGTCTGCCGCGGCCTCAGGTTTTCTGCCTGGCACACAAAATGGTTCCCCCGAGGCGGGAATCCCGGCAGGACCGGCGGGTGACTGAGGTCCCCTGTTGAGCAGTTGCAGTATTCGGTCCAGGCGAAGAGCAGGGCGGGGATTTGGTGCCTCTTGCGCTCCTCTCTCATCCACCTGTCAGCGCTTCGCTCCGCCCGCCGGAGGGACAGCAGCCGCGTCCTGCCTCGGGAGCCCAGACCGGGCCGGAGCCCGAGGCGTCGGCGGCTCAGGGACGGGCGGGCAGCCGTGGCAGCAATCCCCGCCCCGTCTCCTCCGAGCCCGGGCAGGAGGCGGTTGGGGGAGTGTTGGGGCGACTGCCAGAGGCTCCTCATCTCTCTGCTTGTTTTTAAAGACCGTATTTTTAATGCTGTGGTACTTGAAACCTGCTATAAGAAATTATTATGACGATATACTGTGCATAGAAGTTACACTGCCTAGAAAAAGAGAATAAACGTGGTCAAATCAGGTAGAAAGTTCCTCCTTCTTGAAGTCAAAATGACTTTGAAACCTTTTGAAGTTTTCTGTCTGCATTCTGACAGAGCATCTGCACGGGCCTCCCTCTGCGCCAGGCCTCGCCTGCCTCTGCCTCGGGAGAGCTCTTGCCATGGTATGCCCTCCTTTTAAAGAAAGACTGAGGTAGCATAATATACTGTATTTTTAAATACCACTTGCCATTGATAACAGAGGCATTTATAGCTTGTGCAAGTGACAGTGTTTGCTGTCCAACAGTTTTTCTGTATTTTTCAAAGTTGAGCTCGCAAGAGCTCGCAAGAGCTGCCACACAATTGCTCTCTGTTTCTTGACTCTTGGCAGTTTGGTATTAATAGATTTCCAGCTGTTGCAGCTGGAAAAGCACCCAGCTTTTTGAAAATTTGAATTCTAAATAGCTGTGAGGAAAAAATATGTATTTTTAATTTTATTGTTCTTACATATTACATTTAAAGTTACGGTTATGTAGTATGAGAACTGCGTAAACAACTGTTAAGAACTACATACCATTTAAGCTGAAAGAAGGTGGGTTTAGATTAGATATTAGAAAGAAATCCTTCACTGTGAGGGTGGTCGGAGACTGGAACAGGTTGCCCAAGGAAGTTGTGGATGCCCCCTCCCTGGAAGTGTTCAAGGCCAGGTTGGATGAGGCTTTGAGCAACCTGGTCTAGTGGAAGGTGTCCCTGCTGATGGCAGGGGGGTTGGAGCTAGATGATCTTCAAGGTGCCTTCCAACCCAAACCATTCTATGATTCTATGATTCTATGATTAGCATAACAGAATTCCATGAGTTCATGAAAGAGATGTTCAAATAATGTAAAACTGTGCTATCATTAATGAGATACTAAAACAGGTGCTATATTAGTAGGTATCACCGTTTTCTATTGTGTACTTAAATTCCATTTTAAAGATTTTATCTGAAATAATCAGGGCTGAATTTTAATTTATTATAGTAAAAATGTGTACTTGTGGGACTCCAGAGTGAACTACTCTTTCAATAGTCATATAGACTGCATGGCATTGAGCTTTTTAAATGAAAATTAATGTGGTATAAGCTTAACAGCCTGTAAATGGTGCTTTATAAATTGCAGAATTATCACCCACTTTGTGTTTGGATTACATCCAAGGAGGAGAGAAATTCTAGATAGGCGATAATGAGATTTCAATGAAAACTGGTTGTTTCTGAGCCTTGTGGTGACTAATTTATGGGGGAATTCCCGGTTTTGGATTTTATTTTTTTTTAAAGTTTGTGGTAGGTAGCAGTAAAGTATGTGATTGTTTTTATGTTAATTCTTCCTTTTTGTGACCCCTTCAAGTGATGCTTCTTGATGTGCCTGTGTTTTGTTGCCCTTGCCAGTCCATCAATACTCTTTTCCTGCTACTGCTGACTCAGAGAAGCAAGAGTAGATTTGATTGATCTTCACCAGGTATTAAATACTAAGGCTCAGCAATTTCTGCTCATTTTGAATGTGGGGAAGAAAAGGTTACTTAGTACATGGATGGTAGTGCTAGAACTAGAATGCTATTGCTGCAAGTTAGTTAGGGTATATTTTAATATAATGAAGAAGAACAGAGGCGGGGTTAGCTCTGAAATATGGAATGATACTGACATAAAATGGAAAACTCATGGACTGACAAAACACTGTCATTAATTCCTTAGAAAAGTAGGATCCATGTAAAAAGAGTAATTAGCTATGCAGTATAGGCATGGCAAAACATCAAGATACTCAGTGCCAGCAGGTTTTTCAGACCTTGCATTCCCTTTTGTCTCAGCCTGGGAAAATCTGCAGCTGCCACAGCTCGAGTGATGGTTATTTGAGTAACTTTGAATGGGTAAAGCTTGCTTGTCACCTAAAAATAGTTTAGAATTATCCAGGAACCTGAACATTGCAGGTAGTAGAGATCATAGCAGAGCAAAAGCAGTAATTCTGCAAGAGGAAAGTATCAGCGTGGAGAAGCAGCGCCAGTGGTTCAGACAATTCTACTTCCAGTAGGCTGGGGGTACCTGACAATTCTGCTTCCTTTAGGCTGGGGGTACCTTTGCAGCTTATATGCAACTGGAGGTATAAGCTGAAGGTAGAGAGACATACAAAGGAGCAGATCAAGGGAGTGCATATCATGTAACAGCTCTTGCATATCTTGCCAGAATAGCTAGGTTTGGAAACATGATCCACGTAGCTGCAGCCAGGCAACTCTTCCAGCATAAGGTTTCCATCTAGGACCACTCAGAGGTTGGATGTGAGTTTTTATCCCTAACATGGGAGGAAAACTATAGAAATGTCAGGCCTTTGGCTCCTTCTTGCCTTTATAATTTGTCCGTAGTAGGCCTTGAAAGTTTTGCCATCTTAGTTTTTCCCAAAGCGCAATCACCTACAATTTTTCATGGGAAGAGCTCAGAGCTTTAGGGAATGATAATACAGTGAGGGATTTTGTGAAGGATGATGGTGATAAGCTATGAAAGTATCAGGAACCCACGAGATCCCCATGACTTTTAAAAAGTGAAGTAGGTGAGCCTTAATACCTACAAGAGGGCTTCTTTCCTTTTACCTGCCAGGTAGGAACCGGAGGCCTGAGCAAGCCATGAATTATGCTGAAATGTGGAAGAAGCCTCACAGAATGAAAGAGAGGCTTAAGGCTCAGGCACGTAGGTTGTCACAAAGTAGCAATATAGGTAACTCAAATCTACAAGTGCACTTTGATGAAAACTTAAATATAATATGATTAATTCTACTTCATCAACTGAAGAACCAAAAGTCTGAAGGAAAAAAAGAAATGAAACTTTATAAATAAGTTCCTGTGGAAAACAAAGGATTACTTGCACTAGTTTGAGTACTATACTGAGGCTGTCCTGACCAAATGGTAGTTTCTGTTAAGAAGTACTTTACATAAAACATTATGACCATTCTTGCTTACAAATTTAAGATAAGACTAAGTCTTCTACATGAAATCTCCTGCATTAAAGAAATAAATGCATAGATGGTAGTTTAGTTAGCTGTTACTGTCATATCTATATTCTTGGTGAACATTCGTGCATTGCAACATCAATGTCATTGGAAAGGATTGATATCGGCCTTACACAAGTGGAAGCTGGAAGCTCAAAAAATTAAGGACATGTTAAAAAGTAACTTTCATTGTGACTTTGAAGTATTTGGAAATAAACTCTCAAAGTGATTCACCCAAGAGTGCACACAGGAGGAGGTGACAGAGATGGGAAATATGTCTTAGAAACTTTTAGTTGGACTAACTAAAACTACTTAATATTACTCTCAGTAGGTCTGGCAGCTAGTACCATAGTCTGAAATGTACCATTCTTTAAAATTGAACTCAAATTTGACACAGCAGATTGAGAAAATTCTGGTGTAGATCTGGGTGAAGAAAAGCAGCGTATATTCACTTGTGTTGGGATGAAAGAATGCTCCTCCCATGTGGCATTTTAAAGTTTGTTATTTCAAGTCAGTAGGCAAACATCTGCCTATATCAAATTGGAGTAAGAATATATGACCAGTGGTGCTCTTTGATCCACTCTGTAGTACCACAGCAGTGTGAAGAATCAGAGTGAGATGTATGCTTATTTCGAAAGGATACTTCTGACTTCTAGTGATTTGAGGGCCTCTATGAAGATGGCAGGTCCTGTGAAATTATGGGAGTCTCCCAGCTCTCAGCTTAACTGATCACAGCCTAATTTTGAATAACCAACCCAGAAAGATGCAGGATAGAGCAAGCAACTAGAACTCAAATACAAGCTGCTTTCAAGAACTGAATGTCCCTCAAAAAATGGGTAATAAGTGATGGGAGCACATAGGTTTATGTACAGGAAAAAAGGAAGAAAAATGCTGAGGATGAGACAGAAAGCAAGAGATGCTTCAGTTGCAGGATTTAGTAATAATATGTGGCCTGATCAGGTAGTTTTTCTCTAGTTCAGTTGTCCATAACAGCAAATCCTCTATCACATCTGGCATCTCTAGTAAAGAAGAACATGAAAACAGAAACTATGGAGTCAATTTTCCCTCTTGGTCTTTAAAGCAAGAGGCTTTTGGTTTAAATGAGGAGAATGAAAGAGGAAAGCTTGCATTAACCTGGGAATTGTGTACATAAGAAAAAAAGGAGCCTTCTCATTTGTGTTTGTCCTAGGCATTACTAGGAAAGATATTTTGGGGGACAAACCTGATGGTTGTAACTGGCATGTTTTTATAAAACAGAAAGTATAAAGCTATTTAGCTTGCTGCATATCTAAGGTATGCAGGTATAGACATAACTTGGTTATTCCTATGTTGAATTTTTAACTATTAGTTGAATCAGACCATGTCTATTTGAGTTGGATTTTAAACTTTGTAAGCCTATCCTTTGCAAGAGGTCAAATTTAATAGTCATAATGTTCTCTTGCAACTTTAAAATTTGGTGAAGACTGCTATTCTTTCTTTGATGATAGAAAAATAATATCAATACCTTAGAAAACATCAAGCACAATGTACTTGTAGTACCAAGCACAATGAAAGCCTTGATCTCGATAGTTGTACAAGTTGGATTCAGTTCAGGTTGTGAGATATATGGGGATATTTAAATTGCTACTTCAAGAGGAATAGTTAAGCCAATCAGCAGTAAGTTTGTGCCTCCCCAAAACCTCCTCAGGCTCTTTCTGATTTTCCTGCACGTGTTGCTTTCTAGCCAGAATAGTTCTGTTCCTTAGAACATTTCTTCTACTGCAACTGTAAATTAGACTCTGAAAGCGGAGAATAAAAGATTAACCATCTTTGAGGTGGCAAAACTTAATTTTTGGTTACACTACTGTGTGTTTTCCTACTACTCTGCAGACAATAGATAGAAAATTCCTTTTTTTCTTTTTTCTTTTTTTTTTTTTTGTTTTCTTTTGTTTTTTCACCTGTAGTGGTTGATAGACTTGGAGAAAAAATGGAGACTCATGATCAGGAAAGGCTTGGACATATGGAAGAACACAAGTTGTCATCAGGAGATCAAAGAGAAAACATGGTCCAAAATGGTGACCTAAGTTGTCAGAAGGGTGAGATGTCTCAAAATACCAGTTTGAAAATACCCTTTGAGGACAAACAGACAGAGGTGTCTGGGAAGATAAAATGTAATGTGAGAGAATTCCAACATATTGTAGTGGCAGGAAGAACTTTGCCAGGACAGAGTCCTTATCAGTGAACTGTGTGCAGTAGAAGTTTCATCTGCAGCTCAAACCTTCTCATGTACCAGCATAGCCACACGACAAAGGCTTGCAAGTGCACACGGTGTGGGAAGAGCTTCAGCCGCATCTCAGTTCTGACTGGGCACCAGGAGGTACACCAAAGGGAGCACATATTTGAGTGTGCAAATTGTGGTGACTGTTTCACACACAGCTCCAATCTCACTCTCCACTGCAAGAGGAGAAGCCCTTTGTGGGCACACAATGTAGTCAGATTTCAGTAGTGTTTCTGAGGTGGTGGCTCATCTTGCATTACAGGCATGAATTCATTGTGGTCCTTTGTGCCTCAGCAAACTGGAACATAGGCATAAGGAAGAAGCAATCCCTCTATAGGACCACATAGCCTCTAAAATTTTTGTTCATTTGGTATATCTTAAAGTTATGTGCAGGTAATACCTAAGAGTGGCAAAGCTAAAAAAAAAAGGCAGCCTCTAATCCAAAGAGCCTGGTTGAAATATAAATTAGTTGCTAAAAATCCGATGGCTGAGGAATGAATCCCCTCTTTTCTAATGCAGAGGCTTCTGTTGGGATGGAAATAGAAGTTTGTATTTATTTAAAAGATAGAATAGGGTAAGTTACTGACTGAGACGAGAACTAGGAACTTTAATGATACAGTTTTGGTTCTGAGTTCATGTACAGGATGACCTTGTGCTAATTACTTTGTCTCTCTGTCTTTATGACTCATAGTTTTAAAAAATGTCTTTTTTAACTTCACTTTCTCAGTGTAGAGTGTGTGTGGACTAATGTGTGCCCAGGTACTACAGTCATTAGAGACAGATGAGTTCAGTAGCTTAAGGAGCAACTTGTTCTGAAAGCCTAGATATCTCTGTCCTATGCTTTTTAAAGGAAGATTTTCTAAAACTCTGGGCTTCAGAAGTTCTTTCATCTTTTAATGGAATTTGGGTTCCTAACTTTCAAAAGCACTTCTAAATATTAGCTTTTTGTAACCATCCAAGATTTCTGAGGGGTTCAGTGCTGAAATAACCTATTCTTTCTTGCCTAGTGCTTATAGATCTCCGTAACTCCTTGGCATCAGCAGAAGGATTAGCTCCTCAAGTTAGGAATCTTCTAATTGAAATCTTTTTTTCCTAGCTTGCTTAAATAATATCTACTTGAAGAAAAAGGAATTACTTGAAATTTGTGAGAGTAGTGTCCCTGATATTATGGTAAGTGTCAGGATAGTCAGACTAAAGAGGACTTTCATTTTACTGTACCATTACACATCTAATGGAAAATGGGCAGTTACTAAGAACTGAGGTGATTGTCCCATCCTCCCTGTCCCCTCTTGACTTTCACCAACTAAGCAGTTTCTCCACGGAAATTAGACCCCATCTTATTGCTCCACAGAGACCAAGGTGTTGATTTAAATATAATCATTTATTGAAGAAAATTCCTTTTTAATTTTTTTTTTATTTTTTTATTCACTGAGATCAAAAGATGAGGAGAGAGACCTTAGGGTACCGAGGCATGCCAGAGAAGTTGCTGTTATTACAGCCCATGTTCTTGATGTGAGTCCTCTTTCCTTTAGAGCCATGCTGGCTTTTTTGTGGACACAATTACTAGTATTAACGCCAGAAGACTGTTTTTGTATATTAATAAACACAAAATATTTTGAAGTTGTATTTGTTTTTACCTCCTTTCACAGATCTTGCCATCCATAAGTATCTGGAATAAGGATCTCAATCAGGAGATCCTAGTATTTTTAAAAGCTGATTTGTAAGACATAAGGTTATCTTTGACTCACTAGTCACTTTCTGCATGTTTTTAGAAGCCTGAGGTAACTTAACGTTCTAGTGCCTATCTGTCAGATGCCTGTCTTACTTAAAGTTGCATCCTTTCGTCTTATTCTCTGCATTCTATGCTCTCTGAAGTCTCCTTATGAAAATGAGACAAAAACCACAAGTTAGGTACCTTCTATTGCTTCTTTTTCATGCTTACTTCCTTTCTTTTTCTTTTTTTGTTTGTTTGTTTGTTTTTTCCAAAATCTTCCCCACATGTAACTCACTTTCAGATGTAAAGTTGGGTAGCAGGTAACAGAATATTGTTGGAGTAGACAAGGGAATGCAGGTCTTTGTAGCTGTTTTAGAAAGTGAGTAGTTAAGCTGATACTATTTGTTGGAAGTTTAGATATCCCAGGTTCTCAGTCATAAGATTGTAAATTTGACACAGTCCAGGTCCTCCTTTTTGTTCTTGAAACTGTTCTCTTTGATGCCTTAGTGCTCAGTTAAGTTTAAGTAGCAGCACAGTGGCAGAGAGAAATCCTGGTTGATTTGGAGCAGTGAGAGGACATCTTTAAAAGTCCCTCTAAAGTCTGAAGTCCTATACTCACACTCCCAAAAGAGAATGCAGCTTGAAAGTTTGCACATATTACTCGGGATGTGCACTTGCTGTGAGCTGAAACAGAATTAATATGTTTCCCTAGAACTAGACATATTCCAGGTCTGGAAGCAGTAGTAATACAAAGACTTCTCCTGCCAATTTCTGAGGAATACTAAACAACAGACTTGTGCAACAGTTCCTTTATTAATAATTTAGTTTAATTAATTTCAATATAGATGGTTGAAACTTTGTCAGTTAATTTAGACTATGTAGAAAGTTTGAAGAGTGCTCAGTATTTAATTATAAGGAACAATTAGGACAAAATAAAATCCTACTAAACCTTAGAAAATATCAATTTTAAACTAATATCTCAAGCCTGTTTATTTGATAGGTTTCTATACAAATTCATTCAGTGCTCAAGAACTAAGGTTATCTGACTTCAGAGTTGTATTTTTTCACAAATCAAAGCAACACTGAGGATAGGGGATGATGGGAAAAGGGAGACTTTGCTCACCATGCATGAATCCGCTCAGGCTTAGGTAGAGGTTAGCCATCAACTACTGTCTATTCTTGTCTCAGCTGGATGACCTGCTGTCTGAGGTGATTCAACAGTTTTTTTAAAGGAAGTTACAGAATTGTCTGAACTCATATTCTTACGGGTGTGGATGGTGTTATCTCTCTCTGTTTACTCAGATAATCTTCTGTTCTGAAAGAAAAGGACAAAAGAATTGTCATTTCTACTACCCAAAGAATTTTGTGGATACTTCCCTTCTTATAGTGTGCTGGCAGTTGCTGGGGTAAGCCCAAAACTGTTGTTCAGTCCTCTGGAGAAGGCTCCTAAATATTGAAGGCAAACACAGAGAGAGAAAAAAACTAATTTAAGTCTGGAAATTACCTAACTATATTATTAAGAGTGGAGATAGTTATAGTCTGAGGTCAAGAATGGTTCTCCATCTGTTTGTGCTGTCCAGAGCAGAAAGTGAGAAATGTGAGTAGGTGTGGAGCTCTGGACATTTCTGAGTGGCATTAGAGAGGGTAAAGACACACAATCCTTCTCTCCTCCTCAGGTGTAGTCCCAAGTAGGTGTCTCTTAGTGGTCAAGATTATTACATCCAGTGCCTTCCACCAAAATGTGCAATCTCAGCTTCTGAAGCTTCATTACTCTTAGAAGCCTTCCAGTTGGGCAGCCTACCTCTGCTAGAAATACTCCTAAATCTTATTTTAGCATTACATGTTACAGACAGCAGGTGTAGGGCACAACGTCCCTCAGGATGAAGCATGGAAGAGGAAATAATTCTAAATTTCAGTATTTGAAGAATGTTCAGCTTCTAATGCTTATCAAAAAGGCAATGGCAAACTGAATAGTCACTAATTCAGTTAAGCAAACATAAGGTCTTACTGTATAGAAAGTATTTTTAATATTTCCAGATGTTGGAGTATGTTTGTCAACATCTTTTTGTAGGTGTAATACTTTATTTAATTTTTTTTAGTGAGACTAAAAAACCCATTTCATGGAAGAGTATTGATTTCAATTTAAATTCCTGGTTGACAATGCATACTTTTGACACAAACAAATGGAAGCAATGTTTTTTCACCCTTTTGATATTGACCTGTATAAGGATGTGCTTTCAAAAACATAAATGCTCCATTTTTAGTTATCCTGGCTTTGCTAGGATAGAGTTAATTTTCTTCTTACTAGTTAGAAGAGCTGTGTTTTAGTTTCAGTATGAGATTTGTTATGAGAAGAACATTGATAAAGTGCTAATGTTGTTAGTTGCTGCTGGAGCCAAAGATCATTGTGTTTGGCTGGTGCACAGCTGCATTAGGACTGGGAGGGAGAAGCGTAGTGAATAGCAAAACCCAGAACTGCCATTTGGTTGTGCCAGAGAAATATTCCATATCATATCCTGTCATGTTCAGTATTTTAATCAGGGTTGACCAGAAGTTGGGGGTATTCTCTTGGGGATCACTTGGGCTCACTCTTTTGGGGTTTCAGTAATGGGATAGCCTTGGCTCAGGATCACTGGCTGGCACAGGGCAGGCATCAGTCGGTGGGTGGTGAGCAATTGCACTGTGCATCACTTATTTGTATATTCTGTTATTACTGTTGTCATCAGTATTATTTTATTTCAATTAGTACATTGTTTTTATCTCAACTCATGAGTCGCCTTGCTTTTGCCCTTCCAATTCTCTCCCCTACTCCCTGGGGTGGGGTGGGGGGTGGAGAGTGAGTGAGCGACTTGGTGTGTGTTTGTCTGCAAGCCAAAGGAGTGAAACCACCATATTAGTATAGATAAATCATACATCAATTCAGGCTCTACAATCTAACATGTCTAAATCCCAGCACTTCCCCCCGACCAAACCAGTGTCCCGGGTGTTGGAACCACTCTAATATCCACTTGATGTCAGACAAATCCCCCTCTACCCAGTAAGTCTAGTCTTTGGAAGAACTCTCAGAACATAGAAAAGCATTTTACCTAAGTGTTGGATAAAAATGGAAGAGCTACTATCTGTTCTGTCTTTAATCACATAAGCAGCAACCAAAGTGAAGGGTAGTTTATAGTACAAGAATAAAAGCACCCACTCATGTGAAAGGACTTTGATCTCTCTACACAGCTTTTCAATGGTTAAAAAAATACTTTCCAAGTATGCTTTCTAATTACTTAAGTCTTTTTTTTTTTACTTTAATTTTATAGCTACCACATCCACATGTGTACATTTTAATGATTTGCTCATCCAAATGATACTTATCAAATTAGCTTATTCCAGAAAAGACTCCATGAGGTAGTCTTGCTCAATCAGCTGTGTTTCTTGAATTACTTCCTTATCTATGAAAATGCAGTTATCACTTTTGATTACTCTTATATAATTAAATAATGAAAAAGTGCTTAATTTATTAAATCAAGTAGCTTTAGCTCATACTGCCTTTTGATGTATGATCTTAACTCCTATTAACACAGATCTTGCTTCAAATATTGAAAGCAAATACCCCCTTTTTAGTTCTGTATTATGGACTAGATGCTAAAATGGATTATTAAAGAAGATTTTGCAATCTAATCTAACTAATGTTATTAGTTGCTGCTGGTCCAAAGTCATAGTGTTTGGCTAATTTGCAAGTGGAAAGGACTGGGAGGAGAAAGGCGTAGTAATCAGCAAAACCCAAAATTGGCATTTGGATGTGCCAATGAGATACTCCATATCATATCCTGTCATGTTCAGTGTATTAACCAGAGGTGACCAGAAATCAGGGGTATTCTCTTGGGGATTGCTTGGGCTTGCTTTTTCGGGGTTTGGGTTTCAGGACTGTCTCTGCTCCAGGATCACTGGTTGGCACAGTCTGGGCATCGGTTGGCGGGTGGTGAGCAATTGCACTGTGCATCACTCATTTGTATATTCTGTTATTACTATTGTTATCATTTTATTTCAATTAGTAAATTGTTTTTATCTCAACCTGACTTTCCTTGCCCTTATCTTTCCAATTCTTTCCCCTGTTCCCTGAGGTGGGTGGAGAGTGATTGTGTTTGTCTGCAAGCCAGAGGAGAGAAACCACCACATCTATACATTCATCATTACAAATATAAATTTTTAATTTATTTCTAATAAGTAATACATACTGTGAATGATTGTTCTTTGTTTATAGATGACTGCTAGAGCAGCTTGAATTTTATAATAATTCATGAGAAATTAATAAGCAGTCATAATGAATAAACTTACGGACAGTTTAATGACTATTCATCAGCAGTTCATGCACAACAAATCCAACTGTTTATCAAAGATGTTCATAAACATAGTGCACAAGCAGCTTTAATGAACTGATAAAGAACATTAATGAACATTCATTATGAATTTCCCTTTGCTGAGAATAAAATCCTCAGAGGAGATCTAACATTTCAAATTATTTTCCTTTTAAAGAAAAGAAACATGGATATATCAAAGAATCCTAGTACTTAGGTAATGAGTGAAAATAAAATAAAATACAGTTTTTTGGTTTTTTTTCCTGAGACCAGGAATAATTTGTAGTGGAGTCTAAGAATATCTGCTCTTGTCATGATCCGTGTGAGCGATCTTCAAAGACCATTTTGCCAGAAGTCTGACAGCTATTTATAGAGAGTCATCATCTCCTACTTTGTGTATTGGTACCATCACTGTGGATTTCATGATTGTCTATTTTCCACAGAATACAGAAAAATAGAAACATTGGGCTGCATGCTAAGAGCCTTTTGAAGAAGAAGAAGTTTGAACATTAAGCAGAAGTAAGAAAAAAATCTAGATATGTGAGAAAAGGCAGTAATATTTAGCAACTCCCAGAAAGGGAAATTATTTCAAGAGTTGCATCTGGCTACCAAGGGATATCATCAAGTTTAGAATAGAACTGCACATTCATGGACAAGAAATCCATTAGCACGGTTCCTAAAGTGAATATGCAGGACTGTACACTCTAACATCTCAAATGATTGCAACTGCTTAGAGGTATGAGGGAAATTGTAGAGGTTATGTGCTTGTACTGACCTTAAATGGAGTGTCCTGTTGTTGTTATTAGAGGCAAGACCATTGATTTAAGACAGTAAAGCTTTTCCTACGTTCTTAAATTATATTTTCAGTGAATAAAGAGGTTAACCTTTGGGAGGTTTGTGAAAGATGTTTAAGAGAGAACATGACGAGCATCAGAGACTTCATGGCTGAGAGGCTATGATTATCACTGTTTTCACGGTCTATGTAATGCTGAATTGGGGATTTACATTGGCATGTATCTTCTAGAAACTTGTACTGTTTTATCTCAGGTTTCAGCTTATCTTGGTAGTAGACCATTTGTAATCCCAGTAACATTTAATTATAACCTAAAATTTGGAAAAAAAATCTTGACTTTTCAATTCTGTATTTCTATATTGTCAATATACAATGACTATGTGTTTGAAGAGTTGTATGTATTATGTCTATGGAAATTTATTTGAGTTCATACATTTTTGACCTTTTTTTAACTCTTACCCTACTCACTAGCACCACTGCATTTATGGAGGAGTTACTGGATAGGCACTGGCTTTTTTGCTCTTACATTTAATTATTTTGGAAGACATTACATATCAATACACAATTACAGAAATGTATCCTCAATAAGCCTGTGGTGATGTTAGAATGTCCACAAGAGCTATCAGAGACACAAACCTATGCTGCTGCTGAATGCTTGCTGGGAAATAAAATTTGTGAAAAAATAACTGTGTAACAGCCTCAGGATGCCAGTACTGGTTTTCAGAACAATATGAAGAAAGTGCTTTCTTGTTTACTACCATGCTGTATCTCCTGCTTTCCTCATTCAGAATCCAAATGCAGCAAAATAGACCAGAGCAGTTCTATAAGAAGACCTTTGAGAAAGATGCACATTGACAACCCTATTTGATATCTGAAGGAAGAAATCCTAAGCTGTTTTCTTCCCAGAAAATTCAATGCATTAAATTCTATCTTAAATGTTAGTGGAAAAAGCTAGGTTTCTTCTCGCCTATCACAAAAACAGATTAAGTAGGAGAACTTCAGTGCAGCAAATTAAAATCATAAGCTCCAGAAACCATCTTAACACTTTCTCAGTTCATAATTTTGGTTATGAGTACATGTTAAACTAAAAACAAACAAACAAATAAATAAATAAATAAATAAAAATCCTTGTAGTTAGGAGCTATATATTATGTGTCTTGGTTATCATTTGACTGTTGAAAAATGACTATATACATGTTACATTTTATTTAAATTGCATTCATAATCCAAACTAAAAAGTGTGTAAAGTATTTATTCTTTAGCATGGTTCATTTTCATGGGAGATACAGTGAGAAGTAGGCTAACTCTGTTAACATTCATAAAATACAGCTATGGGTTTCACATTATTTCTAGGAACTGACTAAAGTTTCACCAGCACAGTGATGAAGACCTAGATGAAGCCTTTTCACAGCAACTAAAATTATATGCACAGCATATTAATCACAAATTCATTGCAGAAACATTGGAGGTCAGCTGAATAAAATCACATTTATCTGCAGAGGAGCTGGAGGAACAAAACATTATTCCTTCAATTGGAATATGCTTTTTTATCTCTAATTCATACTTATTGGAATAAGATGAAAGCTGTACTAATCATTGTGCTGGATTTGCTTTGCATACAGAATAACTAAGCTGCTTCTGGTTCTACTATTACTAAGAACTCTATAGATACTCAAACAACTTGTTATGCTCAAAATCATGTTATGGGCAAAAAGGGAACTTACATATATAAAGCCAAGAACTTATTATTAGTATAATTGAAATCTGAACAGTCTAATCAAGGAATCATTATTAGTCCACATCTAATTATTACAACAAAGGAAAGAAAAGTAGAATGGGAAAGTCTTAGTAGCAGCAATCTAGTTAAAACTGTTACATATAGACTTCTTGGTAACTACCCCTTGTCCTGATGCTGTGCACATCCTGCTACTCCCTTTCTGGGTCCTAAGGGCAATGATTTCACTCTGGTGTGTGCCTGTGTATTGGTGGAGGGGGACTACAGTGGGTCATTAGCAGCAAGTCCTTGGCTGGGAGGAATGTGATGTTTATGGCTTCTTACTCTAGGATCCGCTTGTCATTTTTTATGTCTACTAACTTATTCTTTGCTCTCTTTATTACCTCTAAAACTTTGGTGCTGGTGGTGGTGTTTTTTTTTTTTTTTTTCCACAGCTACATTTCTTTTACTGACCACCAACAAGACCCCTGTCCTCAGGGTCTCCAGTGTTAATTTGGTCTCTGTCTTCTATCACTCTATGCCTCTAGTCCTGCACACCATGGCCAGTGTTCCCACTTCTCAAGGCCTCTACCAGTCTGTATTTCTGCTCACTATATTATTATGCTTTAATCATAAATATCTAATTTCCCACAGAATAGACACTTGTTACTATCTGTATAAAAACTGTGGTTGCACCATAAAAAGTTAAGCAGAAATAGAAATAGTTATAGTCACCTGGCCATTAAAAAAAAAAAAGAGTAAAAAAAAAAAGTAAAAAAAAGTAAAAAAAAGGTAAAAAAAAAGAAAAAAAAAAGAAAAGAAAAGTCTGGTAGAGTTAAACCAAGTAAAAATAAAGCTGCAGATAGGCTAAGTTCAGACAGAGCATGCCTGGCGAGTTGCAGTCCTGAGGCCATGTAGACTCACCAGCCTGTGGCCTGTTACTGTGCTTCTGGGCTGCAGGGTTATAGCCTTAACAGAAACTTTCTAATTTCTCTCTCAAAATGAAAAAATGTAGTTTTAGAAGAATCTCACCACTGAAGATAATATGGTTAATACTTAATTTATCTGTGAAAAATATGTGAACTGGTTTTGATTTTTCTTTGGTTTGTATTGCTTATTACTTTTCCACTCCATTTTACACATCCTTGTACTTTTTTCAGAATAAATATGTACACAAACACGTTTTCTTTATACATCAGAACCTCTAAAGCATTACAGCTATTTTAAAACTGGATTGCATATGTGTTAGAAAACCCAAGCAACCAGATATCTTTACCTGGTTCTTCCACCAGACCTTTGAATACTATGTAACTCTGACTTGCAGTTTAGCCATCACATTCTGGTTTTTCCATCTCTTGGTGAGATTTCATTTGTCCAGCAACTTTTCAGCTATGATCTTGCACCAGAACTCTGTTAGGAAGAGCAGGTAGCAGTGAGGAAAGTCGCTGGTACTGGCACTCAATTAGGTATTTAATCCTGATTGGTATAGTTTGGTGAAGAAGGTTGCCAACATGAAGCTGAGTGGTATCCATGAAAAAATACTGTGCTTTTCAAAGGCCACAGAGGTACCTCAACTGAAATGTGATTTTTAATGCATTTCAATCTCTTGGTTCCATTGAAAGTAACAGCCATTTTAAATGGAAACAGGTATGATCTAGAATGTGTGAATAGTTTATGACATATTTGAGGTCATGACCTAGACTTCATCAAAGACACTGAGTCATTCTGAAAACTTCATCGGATAATTCAGATTGGAAAGGAGCTCAGGAGAGCTGTAATCCCACCTCCTGCTCAGAGCAGGGCCCACTAGGAGGTCAGACTGGGTTACTTAGGACTTAATCCAGTTGGATCTTGAAAACCTCCAATGTTGGAAACGCTACAGCCTGTCTGGGAAGCCTTGTCCACTGCCAAGTTTTTCCCTGTATCTAGTCTCTAGTTCACAAAGTTTTTCCTTGTATCCAGTCACAATCTCTCTTGCTTCAATGTCCACTGTCTCTCAATCTCCTAGCATACAGTACTGTGAGAAGTTTAGCTCTGTCTTCTTCATAATCTTTTGATTTTGAAGGTAGCTATTAAATGGATTTAAGAAGATTTTACACCCATATTGAAAGAAGAATAAAATGTTAATTCCATTTAAATGTAGAAATTGTCAGAATAAGTGTGTATCTGATTATACTTCTTTTTTATTTTTTCTTTTTTTTTCTTTTTTTTTCTTTTCTTTTCTCCAAACTGCAAATAAATGTTTGTCCTTAGGTAGGTAATTTTTTTTTCCTGCTTGGAAAATGAAGTTTTACCCTGAAAGGGGCATTCTTACTTTTCATCAAGCTAATCTGAACATCTGTGGTTCACTTTTTTAATATAATGGATGAACACTAGACAGATAGGCCTCTCAAGAACACCATAATTTAGGAAAGTAAGTCTTTTGTGCAGTGCACATTCCAAACTTGGAGAGGTTACATCAATAACATAATAACTATTCACTTTTAATTTCATCTAGAAGATCCTGACTATCTTTCACAAAGTGTTCCCTGCCATACATATCATTGTTTTTGTCTTTGGCATCATGCCTGCATTATAGCATGTCAAGAAAAAATTTCCTTGAATTGTGGAACAAATCAGAGGTAGACAGGCATTTAAAAACAGATTTGATTTGCTGTATTTTGCAAGTTTTCTGAGGCAAAGTGATAAACCATAGCAGCTTGAAGTAATGTGATGAGAGCACTCTATCACTCTGCATACACTTAACTCTGTTTCACTGCCATGCTTCCCTTAAAAAGTGTTTAGGAGAAATAAAAAGAACTATCATTTTAATACAGAATTGTAATATCAGAAATGCTGAATCATGGATCCAAATAACCTATGTGTATAAAAGCATTACATGTTTAATGACTTAATGTATATTACCTGGAAACTTCTCCAGGTTGCTATTTTTCATATTAATGCTCTTATGAAAAGTTTAAAAGATATGTGTTGGACTGGATTTTGTTGAACAGTTGTTTTTTTTTTTAACTGTTCTCAGTGCTAAAACTGAAGATCTTTAAAAAAAAAAAAAATTCTTAATTTAAAACAGTTTTCAGTGAACTTTCCTTTTTCACCCATCCACAAAGGAAATACAAGTGTTCTAGTAAAATTTAAGTTTTTATGCACAGTTTTGATAAAAAAAACCCATAAATTTAAAGAATGGAAATAAGAAGTAACTTAATGAAGTGGAGGGAAAACAACAACCAAATCACAGTACTCAGTTCTCCAAGACCTGCATGCCCAACACTGAACTTGTGTTAGGAACACTGAATATGTATAACAGAAGCACAGACAAAAAGACACAATAAAATTACATAGAAAGAAATCTTGAGATTGACTCCTTGAACATGCAAAACTTCACAGACACAAAGATTCATATTTCAGCATAACCGATGCTAATAATTTATATTTAAAAAACCCACCCAAAGTGGGTTCAAGTCTGCATTTTTGGCTGGGGATTAGAAATTAATAACACATCATAGTCAAGTTCTGTTGGAAAGGTATCCTCCATAGATTAATTGCTTTAAAGAACTTTATATTTTTGAGATCTGAAAATATACAGTATAATATAATTTAAATGATAGAAGTCCTTTACATTTCTTAGCATAGGAGTAAACTTATTAAGTAAGGACTGGTAGCAATATACAGCAAAGAGACTTTTATTTGAGATATGATGAAACTGCACAAAGGTAACAAAACCTCGAGGTAAAAATGCCATAAAATAAAATAAGCTCTTACCTGCTTAAAATAGGATTGGCAGTCTTTATTTTTGGAGTGGGAGAAATATATGATAAGGGCTTCTGAAGAGTAAATCCACATATAACCTTCACAGGGCAGGAATGTGGGTTTTCTGATAATCTCACAGGGTGATTAGTGAAAATCCCTGTAGGCTGAAGAAATTAGGCCTCCTCAAAGGTGATGTGAAAGAAGAAAGAAAATGTTAAGTAGCTCATTCCAAGGAGAAAGAAAAAATGGTTGCAACAAAAATCTGTCCTCAGACATATGCTTTAGAAAGATGTCTTTTCAGGTCTCTTAAAAAAACCCCTCCAAAATAAAAAAAAGATTTATGCCTCTCTGGGCCAAAACAGTACATTAAAAATATGTTTATCTTACAAGTACTAATTTAAAAAAATAATCTTAGGACAGTATCAATTTTGTATAAATTTTCTAAGTTTCAAACACGCTTGTATTTTGTGAGCTTTTTGTTTTTCACTGTTTATCAGTTAAAATCAAACATATTTTGTCTTTATGAGATACTTCATTAGTAGTTAACTTGCCTTTCTGGTTCCTTAGACTATTTTTTCTGTTAACATACACTGAAATCTTAAGGATGTAAACTGGAGTGAATCACAGTTCAACAACTGGATTCTAGGCAAGCAGAAGTTAACAGGGATGCAAAGGAAACTTCATTTCTTCCATGTCTTCCTTCCCAAATAAAACAGTGAATTCTTACTTATAACAGGGAGTACTATTGCACAGTTGATGTTCTCTCCAACTGCAGGCTGCAGAGGTAATAAACTCAAGTGCTCCTATAGTGACAGCTAGACCTGTTATTCTACCTATTGCCTCGTCCCATGGGTTGACTTTCTTGATCTGAAATACACTGATAAACGCTTGATTGCAAAAGTGAGGCAGTGTGCTTTTGCTTTCTCTTCACATCCTGACTGCCAGATTTTCTAGTGAGAGCAAGCTGTAACCTGTAATATATACAGACATTTTCACTTCATTTGGCTTATTGAACAGTTCTTTGCCATACGCTGAAGCTTCAGCAAGAAAAGTTGAAGGAGGTTCAAAGAGTGTTCTTTGAGGAAGGAGTAGATGCTGGATCAAATGCCCTTAGAGAGAGGAGTGAACTGATCCTGAGTAGTGCACTGCTTGCTGATCTGTTGTCTAAAACTGCTTATTCTGTAAGTAACATCTTATGCAAGCCTTCATCTTCATAGGAGGGTTCAGAGATACAAAAACCAATTGATTCACTCACTGATAGCATCATTAAATCTGTAAATTTTCAATCTTTCCTTCCTTCTTCATAGGTCTTTTTTTTTTTAGAAGTAAGCAAGATACAAATGAAGAGCAGAAAATGAATGAGAACTAATAATTTTAAGCAATTACTACATCTTAATAAACTGAAGGGAGCACAGTTGTATTGAAGTCCATTATTTGATGGAAGACATTGTATTACACAGATAATGCTATATGAACAGAAGATCTTCTAAAGGTTTCTAATTGAGTCCTTTTCTAATCTTCTTGATAAAATGATTGAATTATGTAATCACTGTTGGGAGTTTTTTTCACTGAGGTGTGTGTATGTGTAATCTCAGACTTCTGCGAATTCATTTCAGTGTAAGATTTTAATATTTCCTACAACTAACCTTTGGATAGAACTGTAAATGCCCCTTGATTGGACTCAAGATTATGTTTTATCAGGTTCCTGGGGAAAAAAATAAAATAAAATAAAAAGGAAAACAACAATGGCATTGCTCTCAGAAAGCTGTCATTCATTCACCTTGAACAGGCAATGCCAATAATCTTAAGTAAAATCACTCCTTTCTTTTTTTTTTTCCCTTTTGAAATCTTTGAGAAGGGTTGACTGTGAGCTTTTAAACAGGTTTGAGGATCTATTCACATGTTCATCACGTTCTTGTCCTGCACTAATACCCCTGGAGAAACAGTAAGCAAATCCAGGAATGTTCGATGAGATGTCAGCGCTCTTGAAATGAATCAGAACTCTCATCTAAACCCCGAGCCTTTAACAGGGATTAATATTAGTGACATGCTAAGGGGAAGTTGTACAATTTCTCTAGCCATAATACGCTATTCTCAGTATTTAAATGTATATATAAATGACATCACAACTAATATATAAGTGGGATCGAGTGATAGCTATGGATTTTCCAAAGTATTGGCCTTTCCTTGCAGTCCAGAATGCTTCCTGATGCTGAGGACTGATTTATGTCACCTGCAATTCCTGGCACTGCTGGACTGGTTGGAAGCTTTCACCAGAGTCAAGTTGTTCTTTAGACCAAATCATTCTACAATATTTCCTAGCATAGTACAGCCACTTTTTACTTTGTTCATCAAGGAGATGCTCTATCTGTAATTTCTATTTTCAAAGTCCCTCCTCCACAGCCAGCTATTTGCTCTGTCAACAGATATGTGACCTTTATCTAAACTTATTTTGATCTTTGGTATGTCCCATGCCTTTGCAAGTTGGTAGCAACCAAACTTTTGTTTTGTGTTGTAAAGATTATATCCTATTCCCTCAGCCCTTATCAGCCATGGAAATGCTTTGGCTTACTAACCCTTGAGCTATTAGCCCCTCAAGAACATAGCCACCCTGCCCATCCAGTCAGCAAATGAGAGAAAGCTGGGATGCTCCCTATGCCTCTCCTCCAGACTGACCAACTGCAGCGGTGAGGGTGGGCCTCTTCCACTGTTGGCTCTGAAAAATAGATCTCTCAATGTAAAAAATAATTTAGCTCTTCAGAACAGCAGAAGTCTTAATTAGAAGTTATGAAGGTTTCCAACATTTCAATGTAAATATGGCTTGATCCTTTTGCTTGGAGATGGATTTTGGGAATCGATGTTTCTTTTAAAAAAAAAAAAAAAAAAGTGTCATTTCATTTTTCTCCTCACTACTGAGCCTAGTGACAAAGGGACCAATTACTGTCATTACTGATGAGTCTTCTTAGATACAAATACCAGTCCTCAAAGAAAGTGATTGATGCCGCCACATCATGCCATGTAGTTCACAGAAGAACCTAAAAGATCACAGAATCACAGAATGGTAGGTGTTGGAAGGGACCGCAGGCGATCACAGTCAGGGAGGAGCACAGCGGCGCAACGGTGACTTCTGCGGCTGAGCACGAGTTGACAGAAGGAGAAGGGGGAGGTCCCGGAGCAAGGGGAGGCTGCGGCCGTGACGCTGAGTCCTGTCAGGAGCAGCCAATCGCGGGAGCGGGGCTGACGCGGCGGGGCGGTGCCAGGGACAGCCGTGGGAGATTTAAATGGCCCCCAGGGAGCGCATGTGACCAGAAGCGGCAAGTAGGGTGTTGCTGTTGGTGCAGAAGTTTGTGCAGGCAGGGTGAGCAGGGGAGGGCGAAGGGCAGCTCGATGTAGCTCTGCTGGAGGCAGCATTCCATCGCAGCAGCGAGCTCACTTGCGGGTCTGCTACTAGGGGAAGTACGGGGAGGAACCTGCTTGTGAATCGAGCCAAGTCCCACCCACGCTGTGCTGCAGCAGTGGGTGTGGTAGCTCGTGCAGGCGTGCTTGTTGACTTTCTTGCCTATCGGCAGTGTCCCAGGCTGTCTCTGACCATGATGTCCTCCAAACAGAGAGCTTGTAACAAAAAGGCAGTGGCGACCCAGACAGAGGGCCTGTCCGGAACGGTGGCTGTTCAGGTCTCTGGCTGCAGGGAGTGCCAGAGCCTGCTGCTGCCAGGGGAGGGAGGGAGGCTCTCCACCTGTGTGAGGTGTGAGCAGGTGGACGATCTCCTCAGTATGGTGGTGAAACTTAATGAGGAGGTCGAGAGACTGCGGACCATTAGGGAGTGTGAGAAGGAGACTGGTGGAGTAACTCCCTGGTGTGCCAGTCAGAAATGCCCCAGGGGGATATGCCCCCAAAGGTGATGGACCCCCCACCCTGTCAGGTAGAGAGGGGGGACCTGAGTCAGCCCCAGCCCTGTTGCTGCGAGGCAGAGGCAAGGGACTAAAAAGATGAGGAGGATTGGAAAAAAGTCCCAGTTTGATGTCATGGGCAACCCCCCTCCCTACCTGCTTTGCCCACTCAGGTGCCCCTCTCTAATAGGTTTGAGGCCCTGCATCTTGAAGGAGAGGTAGGTGAGGACGTAGTGCAAGGCCCACCTACAAGGCTACAGAGGAAGAGGTGGTTGACTCCACACCTGCAGACTTCCTCCGATAAGAAAAAAAGAAGGGTAATTGTAGTAGGCAATTCCCTTCTGAGGGGGACAGAGGGCCCAATATGCAGGGTTGACCCTCATCATAGGGAAGTGTGTGGTCTTCCTAGAGCCCGGGTCAGGGATATCACCAGGGCACTTCCCAACCTGGTGTACCCGACAGACTACTACCCGCTGCTGATCTTCCATACAGGTGGGGAGGAAGCTGCATCCTGTAGTCTGAGGGGGGATGTAGAAAGATTTCAAGGCCTTGGGACGATTGGTGAAAGGGTCTGGGGCACAAGTGATTTTCTCTTCTGTCCTTCCACTTTCGGGTGCCAATGTAGAATAGAATGGAAGAATTCAGGCCATAAATGACTGGCTACAGGACTGGTGCTACAGGCAGGGCTTTGGATTCTTTGATAATGGCTGGTTTCACAGGATACCAGTCCAGACAGTGATTTGTGGGAACGGTTTATCTCATGGAGCAAAAGGAGGCTGGGGCAGGAATTGGCAGGGCTCATTTGCAGAGCTTTAAACTAGATTGGAAAGGGTCACAGCTGGGCTTGTGCCAGTGGGGCATCACTCTAGTATTGATGAAGGCCAGGAGGCCTCCCACCCCCTAGGCTGAAATTGGTGCACTCGTCTCGCTCCCTGCAATGCCTGTACACCAATGCACGCAGCATGGGGAATAAGCAGGAGGAGTTAGAAACCCGTGTTCGGTCAGGGGATTATGAGACATGGTGGGACAGCTCACATGACTGGAATGTGGCCATGGATGGCTGTGTCCTTCTCAAGAAAGACAGGCCAGCAAGGCGAGGTGGTGGAGTTGCTCTTTATGTGAGAGAGCAACTGCAGTGTACTGAAATCTGTCCAGGGGCGGATGAGGAGCGAGTTGAGAGTCTGTGGGTGAAAAGCAAGGGGCAGGCTGGTATGGGTGATACTGTTGTGGGTGTCTGTTGCAGGCCACCAGATGAGGGTGAGGAAGTTGATGAGGCCTTCTACAGGCAGCTGAGAGCAGACTCGCAATCACAGGCCCTGGTTGTTGTAGGGGATTTTAACTACCCTGATGTTTGCTGGAGGGACTACTCAGCCAGCCACCCACAATCCAGGAGGTTCCTCCAGTGCATCGATGATAACTTCCTGATGCAAATGGTGGATGAACCAACTAGGAAGGGAGTGATGCTGTATCTCATCCTCACTAACGAGGAGGGTCTGGTTGAAGCGGTAAAGGTTGAGGACTGCCTGGGCTGCAGCGACCATGAAATGGTGAAGTTCAGGATCTCATGTGGCAGGAACAGAATTCCAAGCAGAATTGCAACCCTGGACTTCAGGAGGGCCAACTTTGGCCTTTTCAAGCAGTTGCTAGGGGAAGTCCAATGGGAAAGGGTACTTGAAGGTAAAGGGGCCCAAGATAGCTGGTTAACATTCAGGGACTGCTTCTTCCAAGCTCAAGATTGAAGCATCCCGACATGTAGGAAGTCAAGGAAGGGAGCCAGGACACGTGCTTGGTTAAACAGGTGTATTGGGTTTGCATGGCAAGGTTTTGGTAGCAGTGCGGGGGGGACATGGAGTCACTTCTGTGAGAGAAGCTGCCAGAAGCTTCCCCCATGTCCAACCCGACACAGCCAATGCCAGCCGGCTACAAGAACGGACCCGCCGCTGGCCAAGGCCGAGCCAATCAGTAACGCCTCTGTGATAACAGAATTAAAAATAAAGGAAGAGAGGGAAAAAAAGCTGCACACTTTGCAGCTGGAGAGAGGAGTGAGAAGATGTGAGAGAAACAACTCCACAGACACCAAGGTCAGTGAAGAAGGAGGGGGAGAAGGTGCTCCAGGCGCCAGAGCAGAAGTTCCCCTGCAGCCTGTGGTGAAGCCCATGGTGAGGCAGGCTGTGCCCCTGCAGTCCATGGAGGTCCATGGTAGAGCAGATGACCGCCTGTGGAGAGAGGAGCCCACACTGGAGCAGGTTTGCTGACAGGACTTGTGACCCCATGGGGGACCTGCGCTGGAGCAGTCCCTTCCTGAAGGACTGCACCCCATGGAATGGACCCATGCTGGAGCAGTTCGTGAAGAACTGTCAGTCATGGGAAGGACTCACGTTGGAGAAGTTGGTGGAGGACTGTCTCCCATAAGAGGGACCCCACGCTGGTGCGGGGGAAGGAGTCCTCCCTCTGAGGAGGAAGAAGCAGCAGAAACAACGTGTGATGAACTGACCACAACCCCATTCTCTGTTCCCCTGTGCCGCTGGGGGGAGGAGGTGGAAATTGGGAAAGAAATTAAGTCTGGGAAGAAGGGAGGGGTGGGGGAGGTGTTTTAAGATTTGGTTTTACATCTCATTATCCTCTGTTTTTGATTGGTAATAAAGTAAATTTGGTTTTTTCCCACAAGTTGAGTCTATTTTGCCTGTGCCAGTAATGGGTAAGTGATCTCTCTCCGTCCTTATCTCCACCCACGAGCTTTTTGTTATATTTTTCTCCCTCTGCCCAGTTAAGGAGGGGGAGTGATAGAGTGGGCTTTGGTGGGCATCCGGCATCCAGCCAGGGTCAACCCACCACAACAGGGAACTGCTGGGCAAACTCAAGTGGAAGAGGAGAGTTTACAGATCATGGAAGGAGGGGTTGGCCACTTGGGAAGAATGTAAGGCTGTTGTCAGAGGATGTAGGGAGGCAACTAGGAAAGCGAAGGCCTCTTTAGAATTAAACCTTGACAGAGGGGTCAAGGACAACAGGAAGAGCTTCTTCAAATACATGGCACAAAAAACTAACCCTAGAGGCAATGTAGGCCCACTGATGAATGAGGTGGGTGCCCTGGTGACAGAGGATACAGAGAAGGCAGAGTTATTGAATGCCTTCTTTGCCTCTGTCTACTCTGCCGGAAGCTGTCCTGAGGAGCTCTGTACCCTGGAGACCCCAGAAGGAGTCAAGACAATGGAGGAGTTTGCCTCAGTTGATGAGGACTGGGTCAGGGACCAATTAAGCAATCTGGACATCCATAAAGTTATGGGTCCAGATTGGATGCACCCACGGGTGTTGAAGGAGGTGGCTGAAGTCATTGCTAGACCACTCTCCATCATCTTTGCTAAGTCGTGGGGAATGGGTGAGGTGCCTGAGGACTGGAGGAAGGCAAATGTCACTGCAATCTTCAAAAAGGGCAAGAAGGAGGACCCAGGTAACTACAGACCGGTCAGCCTCACCTCCATCCCTGGGAAGGTGATGGAACGACTTATCCTTGGTGTCATCTCAAGGCATATCAAGGATAAGAGGGTCATTAAGGGCAGTCAGCACAGCTTCACCAAGGGGAAGTCGTGCTTGACCAACCTTCTAGACTTTTATGAAAACACGACCAGGTGGCTGGATGATGGTAGAGCAGTGGATGTGATCTATCTTGATTTCAGTAAGGCATTTGACACGGTCTCCCACAGCATCCTCGCTGCCAAATTGAGGAAGTGTGGGTTGGATGATCAGGTAGTGAGATGGACTGTGAACTGGCTGGTGGGAAGAATCCAGAGAGTGGTGGTCAATGGGGCAGAGTCTACTTGGATGCCAGTATCTAGTGGAGTCCCTCGGTACTAGGACCAGTATTATTCAATATATTGATCAATGACCTGGATGAGGGAATTGAATGCACTGTCAGCAAGTTTGCTGATGATACCAAGCTGGGAGGAGTGGCTGACACAGCAGAGGGCTGTGCTGCCATTCACTGAGTCCTGGACAGGCTGGAGAGCTGGGCAGGGAAAAACTTAATGAAATATAATAAGGGCAAGTGTAGGGTGTTGCACCTGGGCAGGAACAACCCCAGGTTCCAGTACAGGTTGGGGAATGATCTACTAGAAAGCAGTGTAGGGGAGAGGGATCTGGGAATCCTGGTGGACAGCAGGATGACCATGAGCCAGCACTGTGCCCTTGTGGCCAGGAAGGCCAATGGCATCCTGGGGTGCATTAGAAGGGGTGTGGTTAGAGAGGTTCTCCTCCTCCTCTGCTCTGCCCTGGTGAGGCCACATCTGGAATATTGTGTCCAGGTCTGGGCCCCTCAGTTCAAGAAGGACAGGGAACTGCTTGAGAGAGTCCAGCGAAGAGCCACCAAAATGATTAAGGGAGTGGAGCATCTCCCTTATGAGGAAAAGCTGAGGGAGCTGGGCCTCTAGCTTGGAGAACAGGAGACTGAGAGGTGATGTTTATAAATACGTGAAGGGTGAGTGTCACAAGGATGTAGCTAGACTCTTCTTGGTGACAACCAATGATAGGACAAGGGACAATGGGCACAAGCTGGAACTCGGGGCAAAACATGTTTCTTTCTCACAAGTGAGCATATCAACCCACTTTAAGTTTTTTTTCTCTTACAACAGAAGGCTGTGGAATTTATGAACAGAATTTGCAACTGACCTGTTTTCTTAAGCTGTATTTTACTAGCTGTACTCATTATTGCCTTTTTTTTTTTTTACACTGTATATAAAAAAACTTATTTTGTCAAGTCATTGTCACTTCTGAAACACCCAATGTAGTAAAACATAGCTGCTGTATTTCTTGTGGATTTACAGAGTTTCATCAGTTCTGCCTTTGGTACCAGCCATATTGCATTTAAAGGACTTGTTGCCTGGGATGTGGTTTAAAAAAGTGGATCATTCTTTTGAAAAGCTTTGATCACTGCAGTCATATTGTTGCACCTTTTATCTTGCTGGTACATTGATTTTAGCCAAAGATTGCCTTTCATGAAACTCTGAACTTTAAAGCACCTCAGTTTCAAGAAAAAATACTCTGTGAAATATCTGAAGGCTCAGTTTTGATCTTTTTATGTGCATATTACTTCTAACTTATTTTCTCTGGGACAGTTGTATAATACTTGTGCTTCTACAACGTTAACTACTCAATATCAGTATGGAAAAAAAATAAAGAATTTTAAAGCATATTAAAATAGCATAATTCTGCCTTTCAGCTATGATCCTGTTTTGTTTGTTAATTATTTAATTGGGTAAACAACCTGTGTCTTGATGTCATTATATATATTGAAACACAGTATTCAAGCGGTAACATATATAATGTGTAATTTTTTTTTTTTTTTCTTAATGTGTTGAGTTTGTGTGTTTGGTGGGGGGGCAGTTTTTGGTAGTGGGGGAAGGGCCACCTTGTGAGAGTGAAAAGCTCTCCTGGCTCCAAGGTGGAGACACCCCCGCCCAGGCTGGGCCAGTGAGCACTGGAGAAATGCCTCTGGGAATCCATTTTTGTGAGGGGAAGGAGTGTCCTAAAAAGAAGGTGGAGAGAACCTGAGGAGAGACCATCAGCCTAAGCAAAGGACAGACTGACAGAGAGAGAGCTTCATTGCCAGAGGAAAGAGGAGGACCTGATGGTGATGGATGTCCCCATGCCAGAGCTGGCAACTGAGCTCAAAGAGGTCCGTGACTCCATGGGAAGCTTGCTGTCCTGTCGCCACTCATCACTAAGCTGCAAAGAGGTCCTTCATCTTTCTACTTTTCAGAACAGGGAAGGTCATTCAAAAGACTCCTTTGCAGCTTCAAGGATATACGTGAAAATTTTGGGTGTGAATTCTTAAAAACCTTTTGGTAATATCTTTGAAAATACATCTACTGTATTATTTTCATGCATAACTGGAGAACTGATTTCTGAAACAAGGATAATTGGAGAGGGGAAGGCTCAAGAGTTTCCTCCTTAATTTCTAAAAAAGTTAAGGATTTTATTTAAAAAAAAATCATTTTCTAGCAGTCAGTAGCATAGCATACTGTTCATTTCTGGAGGTTTTAAAGTTCTTCGATGCAGAGGTTATCTTTTAATTGAATGTATGCACAGTATGTACTGAAAGAAATTCTTACTTTGCCTGCAAAGGAATTGAACTTTTAAGCGTTCCTTATATGACTGAGCTAGAACTGTTATGTTATTCAGAGTCACACTACTTTATTTAAACTCAAGTACTGAATCAATGAAACCTCCATCACAATTCTAAGCAAACCTTGAAGCCAACCAAGTAACAAGACTAAAGCACAGTAAGAAAATACCCTAAGTGGAAAAGTCCTACTGCTGTTGGAATGTTAACAGCAGGCAGAGTTACAGGTCATGAATTTATTTCATCCTTACAAGCAATGGCTGACAGTAAGAACAAGACAAGCAGCACTTTGACTGACTGAAGTAGACCTCTATCAGATTCTTTGTCAGACAGGGAAACGGTAAGATGTCACTGTGATCCTGAATAGGCTCATAAATACTCCAATACCCACCTCCTATTTTGGAATACTTGCTCAGATTCCAAAGGTGTATTAATTATTTTAGTAAAATTGAGATATGTGGATTTTTTTGAAAAGTATTTGATTACTGTGTTATGCAAAGTTGCTAGAGCAAATCGATGTGAATTTCTCTGGAATTCCTCAAAAGGTTTAACATCATAATCTGAAGAGGGTATGTGGGGGGACAAGTCCAAATTTGCACAGCATACAGTCTCAGCTCTGGTCACAAACATATGCCATTTTACATTACAAGGAGGAAGGTCTGGATCCAGCTGTTGTCTGAATACAGGAGCACTTCCCCCGTAATTTCCCTCAGTAAAGTTCATCAAAGCTGTAATCTCTTTGTGCAGGAAAAGGAGAGAAAGAAAAGCTGAAAGCAGTGGGAAGAGTGTCGTTCAGTTGTCGCATTTGTCTGCATCACACTATACATCTGAACTCCATCTGCCAAGAGTCCCAGGGAACTGGTCAAGGAGGCAGAGCCTTTTTACCTCTCCACAGAGGGTGCTACTGCCTACAGGAGAGGTTGAACTACTGAGGAAGGGATTAACCCTCACAGTGTTTATAACCAAGGAATACATTGGGCTCAGAATGGGCAGCAGGTTAGGCTGATGTATCAGGCATACGAGGAGTTAACAAGAGTCTCTTTGCCAGGGTACAAAAGGAAAAAAAAAATGCCTGGAAGGTTACAAGAAATTTGCAGTGTTAAAAGTCTAAAAATATAGCTGTTATTCACCAGTAAACAAACTCTGGCAAGAGTAAAGGTTGTCTTATTTTGAGAGAATTTAATAACACACCCGTGGTGTGATTAACGTGAAGGTTTTGGCAGAATATGAAGGTTTTTGAGTTTTATCAATTTGCAAAGAAAATCTGATATGCTAAAACAGCTATGTAATACATGTCAGTGTAGATGGTCTTTAGCAACACAGTATGACTTTAGGACAAAAAATATTTGAAACATCAATGCAATACAAATGGGTTGCACAGGATTTTTATTCTGAAAACTTTGCCTACTTTCTTATGCATATGCAGGCATATATACCACAAAAAACCTCTCAACAGACTGAACAACTATCTCCTTATGCTACTGGAAAAAGTAGAGAGATCTAAGAATATGATGCTAAAAAAGAAGAGAGTTTTAAGAATCAGATTTGTCAGGAGCTTTACTGAATTTTAACCATATGGCATAAGAATTTCCAAATAAATTTGAGATTTCTATCAAGCCTTGTAGAAAACTAATATGATATCTAAAAAAAATAGAGGTATAATCTGATTCCCCACTCTATTTTCATAGAATCACAGAATTGTAGTGGTGGGAAAAGACCTTTAAAATCATCGAGTCCAACCATAAACCTAACACTACCAATTCCACCTCTAAACCGTGTCCCAAACTACCTTGTCTAACCATCTTTTATTGAAGCCTTAAAAGTAGAAACAAAAAAAAAAAAAGAAAAAAAGAAAAAAAAAAGATCCCCAAGTTAGTTGGGGATTTTTTTGCTACAAATACCAAAGTAGTAAAAAATTGCCTAACAGAAATATTAAGATATATCCTGACATTTCCGAAAATCAAATCCAAAATGTGTGGATTTTTACTAGCTGTAAGTGAACCCTATACATACTAGCAACTTACATGGTTTAAGTACTGCACCAGAAGCAATGATGTTCTTTCTTTTCTGAAACTGGATTGGAACCTTATATTTGGAATTATAACAAAACCCCTACATCCAACAAGCAATCTTACTAAACAGATGCCACCTTGCAAAACTAAGGATTAAGCCTTACAGAGATACTTAGCTATTTCTTCTTTGTTTTTTGTATTAATTCAGGAAGTCTACTGTGGAGATTATAAGAAATAAAAAGAAGCATGCTCAGCTTATGATTTTCAACAGCTCATGAATATTCTGGTTCCTGCCTTGATATATGGGCTTTTTATTGCATACTTAAAGGTGCAGCAATTCATGTGTTACCACTTTCCAAGGTACAAAGACACATTAAAAGGAGCCAAGAAAAATCTGGAGAAACCTTGAACTGATAAGAGCCAGCTTCGCATTTAAATTACATTTTGTAAAAAAGCTGTTCATATCTGTCTGCCTAGCTGTTATAAGCAGTTAATCTCATAAGGACAAAGTATGTTATAATTTTAACTTGCTCAAATTAATAATATTTATTGTATTACATAATCTTATGTGGTTAAGAACAGCATAGAAACCCTGCACGTGATTTGTACTTTACTCAAGGATCATAGTGTTACTAAAGACTTCTGCAATTCTTTTAAGTCAGGATCAAATAACACTAATAAGCTGGAAAGAATAGTGTCCAGGAAGGTGGAAGAGCATATCCACTTATTTGTCCCTCTTCATTCTCCACTAAGCAACAAACCTAGCGTTTTAAATAAAGAAGGAATTTCTGATAATTTATCAGCTAAGAAAACTTGATGACCTGTTTTCCACTACTTTGTTGACAAAAGATTCAAGAAAGAGAGACATTTAAGCAAAAAATGTGTTGTGTGGGATGATGAGGGTGATGTATTTCCTTTCCCCTTCTCTCTCTGGTTCTCCATTTTTTCCAGCACTACTATCATTCCAATATCCTGTTGTAGCTGCTGTGGTCTCCTGTGTGGCAGACACAGATAGTCAACATTAATGTGGATTAACATTTTTATCTCTTCTGAGAGACCTTGTGCTGAGGATCTGCTTCTAACATGACACTTGTGGAGTTCGTCCTGCTTTCCCTAATATCATTACCATGTTAAGTATGAAGGAAGGAAAGTTGGGCCACCTGAGACCCCGTTAATGTCTCTGTGTTGACTTATATGCACACAAAGTTGGTTTGAAATGAGGGAATATTTTAGCAAAAAAGATATTCAAGGAAATAGGGCTGGATATTGTTGCAGTCAAGGACACACTGAAAAGGAATTCTAAATCTTAATAAATGGACAAGAAATGATGAAATTATTTTCTTGCTTGAAACTTTTAATTTACAGAATGTGTATTGGAATAGTAAATTAGCAAACAGAGCGATAAGGCATTTCTTTAAAAGTAGAAAAGTAGAGAATGTTTCCATGATATTGACTGACAGATATGTCATGTGGAATGACATCTTAACTAAATTTTTAGAATATTTCTTTTTTTTTTAGATTGATTTTTTCCTCTTTATGGTTTAGTTGTAGTATTTTCTGAATACCAGATATTGAGCTATTAAAATTCTAAGAAACTTTTATTTTTTTTTTTTTTTTACCTTTTTCCTGTATTATTAAAGATCTGAGTGAACTGATAATTGCTAAAAGTCTGGAATTCCCTTGAATATCCAAGTATTTAGGATATTATGTTGATGCAGGATTTCATTTAGGGTGTTGTCTTATGGAGTTCTCAAAAGGCTAGCACGTATCTGAGATGCTACGCAGCTGAGCACATAAAAATGTTACATGTGTAGTTTTGTGTGAGAGAGAAAGTCAGTGGAAGAGGTGTTGCCTGACAAGTGATAAGTAGTCAAAGGATATCTGAACTGAGGAATACTAAATGGAAAAAATGTGTATGTGAAAGACTAGGAGCAAGTGCACAAAGAGTGAAGAAGGAGCATGATTATCTCTGAGAATGAGAAGAAGATGTATGGGTATACAACTGCTTAAAAACGTTTCAAAATGCCAGACATGGCATTCAAGTGTGTTCATAGGGAGAAAAAAACATTCAGTTGCATTTCTTTCTGCTTATTGATGATGACATATAATGTTTTTTCCCCAGTATTTGTGGTTAAGGTAGTGGAAAGGGTCAAAAAAACAATATTAACATCATGAATAACAGGTTGGGGGGTCCCTCAGGGATCCGTCCTGAGGTCGATGCTCTCTAATGTCTTCATCAATGACTTGGATACAGGACTTGAAGGTCTGCTAGCAAAGTTTGCTGATGACACCAGATCGGGAGGTCCTGTGGACACTCTCGAGGGCAGAGAGATCCAGAAAAATTAGAGAGCTGGGAAATAACCAACCGTATGAATTTTAACAAGGATAAGGGCCAGATTTTGCACATGGGACATGGCAGCCCTGGACACATCTACAGGCTGGGGAATGAGAGGCTGGAGAGCAGCCCTGCAGAGAGGGACCTGGGGTTTCTGGTTGACGGCAAGTTGACCATGAGCCATCAGTGTACCCTGTCTGTCAAGAGGGACAGCCGTGTCCTGGGGTGCATCAAACACTGCATTGCAAGCCAGTTGAGGGAGGTGATTGTCCTGCTCTACTCTGCACTCGTGTGGCCTCACCTTGAGTACTGTGTGCAGTTTTGGGCACCACAATATAAAAAGGACATAAAGCTACTGGAGAGTGTCCAGAGGAGGGTCACAAAATTGGTCAAGGATTAGAGAAGAAGCCATATGAGGAGAGGCTGAAGTCACTTGGTTTGTTCCTCCTGGAGACAAAGAGACTGAGAGGAGACCTCATCATCACAGCCTACAACTTCCTCACAAGGGGAAGAGGAGGGGCAGGTGCTGATCTCTTCTCCAGGGCAACCAACAATAGGATCAGGGGAAATGGAAGGAAGATGTGCCAGGGGAGGTTTAGGTTGGCCATGAGGAAAAGGTTCTTCACCCAGAGAGTGGTGGAGCACCGGAACAGGCTCCCCAGGGAGGTGGTCATGGCACCAAGCCTGACAATATTCAAGAAGCATTTGGACAACACCCTCAGATACATTGTCTGACTCTTGGGACTGTCCTATGCAGGGGCAGGAGTTGGACTCAATGATCCTTGTGGGTCCCTTCCACCTCATAACATTCTATGATTCTATGATTTTGTTTCCAGGAAAAATGTAATGGATATACCAGTAATCATGCTGAAGGTAAGGGTTTTAAAGAAAATTATATATAACTAGATTCTGAATTAAGTTTAAGATTCTGGAGTCAGTAGAACCCCTTGTATCTTCAAAAATAATACAAATAAACATCCCAAAACTTTTATATATAAGCCGTAAAACTGATTTTTAGAAATACTGAGTTAAGCTTTTTCAGCTTCCGTTGAGTTTATCTGGCACTCATTACAGAACTGAATCTGAGAGAAGAAGAGAGATGGAAAGGGAGAAAGGATAGACAGAAAACCATAGAAGTCCTAGGAACAGATCCAAATACTGAATAATTATGTTTTTTTAAAAATTAAATGTTATTATTCTACTCAATCACTCAGGTCAATTTCCTTCAAATATTAATAGATCCTAGCAGGAGGAAGAAGTAATGCTTCAGATATCCTTTAGTGTAGAATTCAAAATGAGTCAGGGGGAGAAAAATTTTTATCTGATACAGCTGGTTTAATGAATATAATTTGTTTGTCTGAACAGAAGAGTAATTTTATGACTGGCAACTTCCCAGGGCTGTCTTGTCTGACATGGCAAAAGCTGTAGAAGGAGATGTGTGAAGAGAGAAGACTGAAACATACGGCCATGCAAATGTCATAGTGGATATGTATCATACGTTCCATCGAGGGAAACTGAAAGGTTAACGACAATCCCTGTTTACCAAAACAATGCACTTTCTAGTTTTTAAATGTTTTGTCAGCAAAGGGAAAACAATGTCTAGGGGAACATGGGGGAAAACATAAAAAAACCCTCTGACATCTGTTCTGGTTTTTACTCATGAAATAAGCCCAGAAAGATGAAAAGGATTTGAGAATGATTGCTGGGTGTGCTATACTTTAGCTCAACCTCAAGGGCACAATAAACTTAGAACAAGTGCTTAGAAACAGATCAAAGATCCAATGAATTATTTTGCATTTTTAACCTCTGACCAAAACACCATATCCTGAATACTGTTGCTGTTAATTGGAGAGCTTAAAAGATAAGTAGCATACAGGGACAACCATTGCCAAAGGAAAGTAAAACTATGTGATTAATTATGGCATATTCCCTTGTCTATTCAAAATGGTTATGTAAAACTTTTTTTATTCTTTCAGCAATAACATTAGAACTTTTCCCCTATTGAGTAATATTTAAATTGACACACATGCAAATTAAAAAGGTAAAAATGTGCATAAATGTCTGTGTAAGCTTATTGCAACCCACCTAAAAAAATTAAACAGAAACCCTCCCTTAACCTGCAGTTAAGGTTGTTCAATAATATTTCTTAAAGGATAACGAAAAAAATAAAATTTTTTGTAAATCTGTGTCCATTTTGAATAGATCAACACTTAAGCAACTCCATTTTCAGTTTACAAATTGGTCTATAACCCAATGATCACAGAATCACAGGGGTTGGAAGGGAATCATGTAGTCCAACCCCCTGCCAAAACAGGTACATCTAGAGCAAGTTTCACAGGACTGCATCCAGGTGGGTTTTTAATATCTCCAGAGAAGGAGACTCCACAACCATTCTGGGCAGCCTGTTCCAGTGCTCTGGCACCCTCACAGTAAAGAATTTTTTTTCTCAAGTTTGTCTGGAACTTCTGGAACAATTATATTCCTTTGAAATGCATGGAAAAATCAATGTGTTCTTTTGGTCTATCTTGAATCGTGAGATAGCCCTGGATCAATTTACATATCTGTTAAATCTTGATGATTACATGTATTACATGTCTTGTACAAATTTACACAAAATACTTTGAATTATATCTATTTAGTTTGAAGACTTTCTTGCTACTTGCTAGTGGTTTGATGAATAGTTACCAAAATAATAGGTAATTAATTCTAATAGTATAAAAAAATTATTAAAACAGGAAGAAAAGGTGGGATTGAATTTCAATTCCATCAACTGAAACTGAAATTCTTACCAGTTCAACATATTTCAACAACTGACTACTTCTTCATAGTGGATAAATGTATTTATTCACATCCATGATTGTTTCCCTAAGGAATAACAGCAATGTTACTTTATACTTAAGAAAATATTGGGATATTAACTTGATTGAATTAAATAGTCTTTGTAATTGAAAAGAATAATCTTAAATCCTGTATTTTGTGTATTTGACAGGCTGTATCTCTGGCCAGATTGCTCCTCTTTCCATTGGTTCAACCATACACTCAGTGAAGTAGAACTAAGGATTTAATATTACCTCAAAATTACAGGATGCAGCCACAAGAATTTAGCTTGTAGTAAGACAGTGTTGTGATCTAGAAAAATCTTCAAATTATCCTATTATTTGTTTCAAGAAAAAATACATAAAGGTAGAGGAGGATTCCTTTTAAAGTTAATTGGGGTTTTTCTTTTCTGTTTTTCTTAAAAGCAAAATAAGGGGGATTGGACTAGATGATAAAAATACTTAGAGACTGACTTTTATTAATTGCCTATCAGGTAAGGCCTTATGGTTTGTTTTTTTCTTTTTTTTTTTCTTTTTGAATTAAAAAGTACTGCTTAACATAATTAGTAGCAATTAAAAGAATTACATAAGGTATTTTCCTTTTTTTAATATGAGGTCAAGGAAAAAAGGTGATAATTTCATTAAAATTTCAATATGCCAACTGAAACTTAGATAACAGAGTATTAATGATTTAATTACCAAAAGGAAACCTTCCTGAAAGCGCAGACCACTTATGGAAAGGACCAATAATACCTGAGTACATGTGACAATTGACTTCAGTGTGGAAATACTGTCTACAGTGAAAAAGTATTTTCATACAATCACGAGCCTGGATATTTAATATTTTTTTCTTTAGTGAATACATTCAGGGGAAAATAAAAGGCTGAATAAAATTGAAAGTTATCAGCTGTATCACAATTTCAGGTTAGGCAATTTAGATTTACTCCAACAGTTTTTCTAAATAAAGCTTTGATACATTTCATGAAAGAGAAGCACAATTTACTATTACATTGGTCTATTTAAATAGGTTTTGTGAGGGATAACCGTTCTCAGTACAAAAGTGAGCACTTGTAATCTATACAGCTCTGAACATTAATGATTATGTGCCAAACACATCTAGCAAATTCATTTCTCTTCTGTTATTCCAATACAGTTGCTGTTGTTTACCTCAGAGTTGAATTTAGCTGTGTGCTTCAAGACTAATGGCTAAATCTACAAAATATGTTAGCCCTCAAACACTAATATATGTGCACATACATTTGTCCATTTGTCCTTTAATTCTAAAGTCACTATAGCACATTGACAAAGATTTTAAACTTTTCATTGGTAAAGTTAAAGTGTCTGTTTCTGGAAATGTCTAGGACTGCTTAAGCATTCACGGTCAGGTTCTACAATAGTGGTTACCCACAATTATTGCTAAAAAAATGTGTGAACATTTTTACTCCAGTTTTAGACACATGCAACAGCTTTTAAGAAAGCTTTGCTTATTTTCTTGGTTTCATCACTTAAACCCATTGACAAAGTGATGTCAGGATGGCTAGGAAGGAGATCATGCACAGACTGCATCAGTTGTATCCACTGCAGTTTTCCATATAAAACATAAAGCTGTAGTTAAAGCTTTTCATAAAACTTGTTTGCATCCAGAAAGCTGCATGTCTAAAGCTTATGTATTATTTGCTATTACAAATTTAGTGGACAGAAACAAGGAGGGCATCTTTAGCATTCAAGGGCAACTCACGACTCAATTATGTTTCCAGATCATGAGACCTGTCTGTATAATGTAATTTATGCACATCAGTTGCCTACTAGAACGTCTAGGTAACAGTTTCGTACAACTGAAGATGGGCAAATTTCCTAGTGTCATGACACTGACTTCCACAACTCTGTGCTGTGCCACTATTGCCTCTAGCATGTTATGATCAGCAAATGTGTCTATCATCTATCTCATTTGCAGGCCTGATTTATTAGAATAGCAGACTTGACATAATATCTTAGAAAAAAATGCAATTATGTTGGTCCTATGTTGGACAGGGAGATGGATTAGAATTGTCCTGTTGAAGTTCCTTTCATGGTTATTATTCTGTATATCTATATTCTGTGTACTTAGAACTGTCAGGCTGGATTGGACCTCAGGAAAGATGTAGGTGAAGTATTTTATTTCATACCCAGGGAGTTAGATAAATGAGATAGGATATGGGAGTTCAAATTCATGTTTGCTTGAAGAACATGATTCTTTCCTCTTACACTATAGGATAATATGTTAAACATCATCTATAATGCAATCTGGACATTTAATTTTATATTGCTGAATAGTAAATAGCTGTTAAAAATGGGACAGTCTTATTAGAGGGTGGATCAAATATGCAGTTTGCTTTTTCATGGTCTTTGGAGTTCATTAATAAAATAACATGATAAAAACCACAGAATTTCATATGGCTAGGGAATTCTTCCCACTTGAAAGACTACTGGATTAGTAAGGTTTAAGGTAAATACAGGGATATATTGAGCATAAGTTTGTATGAGGTTAGGCAGACACTGAATGGCAGTTTCAAGGAGGCTGAGCCTGTGTGAGGCATGTGAGAAGACTGACAGCGGGCTTTCTGAAGTATCCCTTCAGTTTAGCAATACTAATAACTTGAAAGCTGCCTTATCTGGATAAGATTAAAATCCTACTGTATAGGAAAAACACACAATTTGTGCATTAGATCTCTATTTCCCTCTTGTAATTGTGAAGAATGAGCATTACTACAGCAATGGCCAGTGATGAAATCCATTCCTCATCAGTCCAAATCTCAATTTAAGATTTAAATCAAATCCAATTCCATGAAAACATTAATTCAGCCAGACCAGTGTACAAACACAGAATATTATATTTTACTCTGGAGTATCATAGATACATAGTACACTCAAACACACAGAGACTCAAAGAACATTTAAGAAATAATAATCTTCCAATGATACAAATATTCTTGATCAAATTATTTTGTCAGATTAATTGCTGCACACTTAGATTAATCTAAAACAAGACTATGCTCTCAGATACCCTATGGCTACTGTATAAAGTTACCACACAGCAGGATTGTTGGCTCATGGCTATTACTAGATTCTAATAGTAACAGCTTGTAAATGTCAGTTCTTCTAGTGATGATGTCTCAATAGTGGTTACTATACTTATGTAAATTTCTTAGTCTTCTTTAATCAGCACTGAATAGAAAGAAATATCTTTAAAATTAACAGTATAGCTTTATTGCATTATGTTAGTTCACTAAAATTGTCATAGTCTTGGGGTTTCTGAAGATTGCTCATTTCTAACTTGACTGTATTTTAGAAGAGTACTATTCCAGTTGTTCATCTTTCAATGTGTGGAGATTGTTTAATATATTTCAGTTAAATTATGGAAAAAGCAAAACTCACTGACACTTCTGAGACATTTCTATTCTCCAGTCTCTTGATTATAACAGTTTCTCCAAGGTAATTGCTCTGAAATTCATTTTCTAATCCTACAGTTTTCAATTGTTGGCTAAAGACTGAATTAGGAACAAGACCCTAGATCCTCAGAGGAGTCCCTGAGGGCTTGGACTTATGTGTTGCTGTTGCATTAGCAACTATGCACTAGTCATGTCTTTGACCTTAGTTTAATTGCAAAAGGTGGTCTGTCATGAATGTATTAAATGTACGTAAATGCATATTAACAGTTTAATTTATTCATTAGGCTAATCATCGCAAAACAAACATAGTACTCATTAATAAAAACCAAGTATTTGCCAAGACTGGGAAAGCACTGCTGCTGTGTGACCCTTCCAGTAAGTATACAGGCATGTAAAGTTACAACTCCGTCAGAGAAAAAGTAAATGAATGGGGGAGGAAAACAACACAAACCAAAGGACTGTTACTATGCTGTTAGTAATAGAGTTTCTCAGTGATCAGTCTGGAGACGAGTTTCTTAAATTTTTCTAAACAGACACAGACGTATGAAGTTCTACTGAAAACTGAAGAACACAGTAGATAAAGGGGTCAAAATATCCATATAGTGAGATGTGAATAGTCATGAAGATGATGTTTTGCACTTAAACTAGTAAGTAGAGATGTGATGAAACTTACCAGTATAAAGTGCAAATCATGCAGTCAGGGAGCAGACAAATGATTCCTAACTTTCAGGCAAAATTATCTAGTTTAACTTAAACAGTAGTTCTTTGTTAGCATCTCAGACTGAGATGGATTATGGTGGAACGGTTTTTTAGAATACATTAGGGAGAAGTAACCTATGGGTGAAAGCTAGTAACTAGTAGCTGGAGCCAGTCAGAGGGGCAGGAAGCTTTTTACTGGCACAGACAGTCCTAGAAGAGGTTGCATGTTCTCGGCCTTGGGTCTCCTGGTCAGAATTATTGCAGTTAGTTTAGGCAGTGTGATATTCCAGCACAACACAAACATGAGAATTGCATCACTGATGCCCAGCCTGTTCTTAGTAAAAGGGGAAATCTTTTATGTTTTAAAGGCATCTCAAGAGAAAACATTTTGGTGAGTTCATTTGATTCATAAAATTCACTTCAGAAATGCTTCCCCCACCCTGCTCTGATCAAAAATGCAAAATAAAGCTTTCAATACTTTATAAGGAAACTAGTAATATTTCACTGTTCATCTCTACTGAGCTGAAGATAAATGGGAAAATGGTTTTAAATTCTGAATAAACAAAACAATTTTCTGTCATTTATAATATTGCATGGTAAGTGAGGGCCAAGTAGACTTTTGTTGTACTGTTAAAGAATACACTTAAATAAACAGAAGATAGGATATTGCCCTATGCTTTTAAGAAACTTATGAATATAAGAAATGCAGATCCAATGTGGTTAGGTAATTTCTGATAAAAAAGTCCAGATAAAATACGTTGCTACTAAAAACAAAGAAGGAATAAATAGGGCAATTCTGTAGCATGAGAACAGCCCATAATTCATAAAAGAGCACATTGGTTTTCAGCATGTTTAGGGCTACCAAAAGAACAAACCAATACTATAAGCTTAGGTGACTAAATACTAACCACACATTGCCTATGTGTAATTTGTTCATACTTTGTTTTCTAGTAAACTAAACAGGAATCAGAACAGCTAATCTCAGTTGCCATAAATCCTGTTACTATATTCTGCTATTCAAAATTAATGAACAAAATAACTAAAAAGGGAGGCACTATAAATCAACTAAGTGGCACAATTATACCAAGAACCTTAAAATGAGATAATGCAAATCTCTACTGGCAAGTATGTGCAATGTGTGCAAAATATGTGTGAAAGAGAAAGCATATGGCTATTTGTCACCAAATATTCTTGCTTAAAATACCATAAACATGAATGAAAATACATAGCACAAATATGGTGTCTTGTAACTGATTTTATTTATAAATGCCTAGAAACAAAACAGGAAGTAAATTTTCAATAAGGCAGAACTAAGAAATCAAAGTGCATGGATAAAATATCTGAGGACATAAATATTCACAGCATTAAGTATGTTCAGATTTTCCAAAATACCTTCTGAAAAATTATACCAAAACCCCACAAAACTTCTTCCTAGACATCCACAAGCTTAAAGACTTGGGCTTTTCCAAATATACCATTCACTCACAGTAGAGAAAAATTCTTCAGTGTTTTATGTAGCACAAAAATTATAGAGAATGAAAGATAAGATTAGGATATTTTTTGAAAATTACAATCTGATCTGCATACATGCTTACTGAAACATACTTTCAGATATTTGTTGCCACCAAAGCACACACAGAAATGTAAACAGTAACTTCATTGAGCAAAGAACTGAAGGACGAAAATTTTTGTGTCAAAAAAATATAGTGTTTAAGCCTGAGCAAACTGCTTTTCAGAAAATCCCATGAGAAAGTGGCTGAATGCCTACAGAAAGCATCCTAGCTAAAGAAGGCCTGATTATGTGACTTCAAGCCATCTTCAGTCTCTGAAAGAGGTACTGCTGTCACTGAAACACAGGTCGGTTTGGGTTTTTTGTGGGTTTTTTGTTTGTTTGTTTGGGTTTTTTTGCTGTCAAATAATCAGTATCTCTTTTGTATATTAATTTCATACTTCTGGAGACACAATTTTGGTTAGCATGATGAAGAGTAATGTTTTTGCAAGTCAACATTATCATAACTGCCATTCACCAACCATGCTTCCATCTATGCCACTTAAGTAGGGGGCTGCCTGGTCTCTTGTAAAGGGTAAGAGAAGAGCAAATAAAGTGTAAATATATCTCTGTTCCTTTCTCATTCCAATGGAGAAAGCATATAATGCATGTTTTCCTTCAGGTAAATGAGAAGCATTTGTAGTGATTGAAAATCAAACACAGATCTGTCACCTGTATGGAATGTAACTGGCCAAGGCTAAACTAGCATCTGGGAAAATTCCTAGTCCCTTTTACTTTGCCTCAGTTTGCCTCTCTAAAAATATCTCATTAAAAAAGAATTGCAGGTAGGATTTTGCTGAATTCCAAGCTTCATCACCTGACTTTATAAAGCCTTATGCAAGTATTACTCCAAAGATACTGTAGTTACTCAAGTGAAGATTAGAAATGTATAAAATATTTTGTTAAGCTGGTTAATATTCCCACACATCAGCTGGACAAATACTGAATCACTAGTCATGAACTGTGACAACACAGGTTTTGGTGAAATAGCATTATTCCTTATTGTTCATGGACATTACTAATACTTACGGATTTCCAAAACAGCAGCCATAAATAAGAATGCAAAGTGGTGAGTAAAGCGCTTTTTTCAGATTGTTAAACTGTTTCTGTCACACATAATGAGTGCTATATAAAAATCCATTTAACAACAATACAAACTGAGCCCTGTTTTACAGATCTTTCCATGATGGATGAGTAATGTTTCATGACCGAGGAAAGATCCAGGACTAATTTTAAGCAGGCTGTAATCACATAAAGAGTTTCACAATCTTTTCAGATTAATTTTCCAGAGTGTTGCTTCTTAGACTATCTATTTCTCTGTAAGCCTGTTTAAAACACTAATATACTTAATACCTATTTGCCATACCTAAGAAGTAATCTAGTCAATTCAAACTCAACACATACCAATTTCCTCAAGACTCTTGAACACTTTATAGTGCTAATTATGTCTATTACTGTCATTTACTTTGAAATTATATGTGTGCTCCCATCTGAAATAGAAATCCCCAATTTTGCTTAGTAATGAAGAAAGTTCTATTTCAGTAAGCCTTTCTCATCTAATGGCTCAGATTTCATTTAGAAATAATAGGTTTACTTGTATAAAGAATGGTGACACATATGTTTAGTGCAGATAACTGACTGCTTATCGAATTTGTTCTAATTAGACATTTTTGTATTATAGGATCAATGTAGACACTGTTGGGACACTACACAAGAAGCATGTGTATTTCACAAGTGAGATGATCTTGTAAAAGCAATTTCATGCTTTTTCACACCCCTTCTCCAGTGTACACAGGGTTAAGTGTAGTACTAAAAATAGTCAATGTCACTAGAATAAAGCTGGGAAACCTGTGAATCTGTTTAAGTTTCAACCTTATACACTGCATATTTGTTAATGTTTTTCATAAACATTAATCCTAATTCAATCATATTTTGTTAAAAAGCAGTAATTTACATAATTGTACACCATAGTTTCCATTGTGAAACACTTTTGGAAGAACTGAATTACTAGAAAAACAAGTCTATCTTTCCTTTTGTCTGGGAACTGGACAAAATGGTTTTGTACTTGAGGTTTTGTTTGATTGCTGAAGATATAGCATACTTTATTTGCAGTTGTGTCCTCATACTGAAGGTATGGCTAAAGATGAAGGGACTTGTGCTGACCACCGTGAAAACTTTAAATCCTAAGGGAATCTAGTGCACTTAAACCATTGTAGGTATGTTTTTGTTTTGTTTTGAGTTTATTTTTGTCAAAGAAAGCTAGTTCCTTTAAATGAGATAATCATGGAATAAGTAATCTTCTCGTATATGATGCTAGGAGGCTGATATATTAAGATCTTTCTTTGCTCAACCCTGCACTGTAAAAATATCTGAAATTGATGTAAGGCCTAATAATAATCTATGCCAAAATTACTGTAGAGAAGGAAAAATTGAGGGAATGCTTGAGCTTTCAAGAATGTTAACAATTACATGAACGAGGAAGGGGTGAATTGTTTTTCATGTACATTTTGGATAAGGTTAGAAAGATCTATAAAGAATTCAGGAATTTTATCAGAAGAAAAAGGTTATTAACTGCTTGGTTCTAAGAGGCTGAAGAGAACAGCAGTTTAGTGGAAGGAACCCAATCTTACATCATAGTAAAACAAAGATTAGGAAAGAAGGACAGATGAGTTCAGAATATATTTTTTCCCTTTGTTGTGTTTGGGGCCTGTTTTAGAGCTAGAGATACCAAGGTATGATATTATTTTAAAAGTATGTACTCCAGTTGGAAAGAAAATCTGAGGAAGAAGATAAGAAGGAGGAAGAGTAGCATAGAGAAATTTTTTGCAAGAAACCAGAAAAAAAAAAAAGTATGATGTTATACTGATGGGAAAAGGAAGAAAAACATGAGAAATCCAATCAGTTATTTTTTTCTGAGAATGTCAGAAACACTGGTTTCCTAGAAGAAGAAAAAATGTAAAGGAAGACACAAGTTTTGAGAGAAATCAAAAAAAGCAAGTAGTGATTTATGGAAGTCACCAAAGCTGTATAAGAGTTGAAGCTACAGTTGGGTATTTTATGTACTCTGGTATTCACTTATTAAAATGTAATAATGAGAAATGTATCTTGCTGACCTATATTGTATGATAACATTCATAACCTGAATCATTTGCCTAGAGATTTTAACCTACATATGTATCCCAAAACTGTCTGATCCCTAGCTGAGAGATACACATGATACAGTGTCATAAACGTAAAATGACCTTAAACCCTCAAAAAATTTGAATTATGGAAAAAGGCAGCTACTAAAGAAGGAGAAGCATAATCAGACAATTACTTGAATTGATCTTGTTTTAATAAGGTACCATGGCACCTGTTAGCATCAGCTCTCGCACTGCTACAGAGTCACTAATGTGTTAAAATGTAATATAAAATGAGTTCAGTTAAATAATTTCTGAAGAATTACTTTGAATTACAACAGATTATAATCATGCACATATTCAGTATCTGTGGATCAGATGAGGTGTGGTAAAATATGAAAGATAATATGATTATAAATAGTGGTCTAATTTATGCCATAAGGGTTTTGTTGTTGTCCTGTATTTTGCAGACTAGTAAAGAAAATGGTTGCTATTTTGGCTCCAGTATAGAATGCCAAATCCAGTATGACTGCCAAATTTTTATGCCTTTAAGCCTACTTAGATTATACTATATGAAGTCTTAGTGAAGTCAAGGTGACTTCCTGAGATAAAGTACTGCTAGTGATGAATAAGGTCATCACAGATAACTGCTTATCTGCATGTCACTTTAAAAATAATTCACTTATTATTAGAAAGTAACAAGATCACATCAACCTCAACAAATATGACATTCATGCTGAAGAAAATGACAGTAATTGGATACCAATTTTTGCTGCAAAGAAGATACTACTTTAATATTAATTCAATATTATACAGATATTACAAATTGAAACTGTTGATTTTACTGAGAGCAACTAAAACAGAAATGAAAAAAATACATTAGCAAGACAGGAACATTTTTCAGTCCAATAAAAATCATAAATAGCTGGAAAAGGAGAAAAAAAGACCAAAGTGATAAATGAAGTGATAAATTAACCATATACAAGGAAAAAAAAAATAAGAAAATAACTTGTTGACAGAAAAAGATTAAATATCTTAATTAAAAAGCACTGAAGTTATTAATTCAAACAGCCTACATTTTACCTAGAAAATAGAAACCTGGCAGGATTTATAAAGTGCAATTTTCTATTAAAAGCAGTCTGTGGAAGCATCAGGAAAAAATGCAGAGAATGCACATTTTGGATTCGCATAATGACACCCACCGCATCCCTGTAGGGGTACTAGAAAGAGATGTTTAAGTTGTGTACCAATCTCATTTTGCTGATAACACTTTTCATCAGAAAAGATGAAACAAATGTGACTTTCAAAATTTAATCATGAAGGACAAGGACACTGGATAACAGTAACCACTTTAAATGTCTCTGGAACTTGCACTGTAAATGTGCATGTTATCAACTTGAAAGCAGACCAACACACTTCAAGGCAAACTGCCCAGATTATTTTAGCTCTTGAAGTAGGAAGGACACATAGTACTTTAAATGTATTATACAGCTTACAAAAGAAAGGTGTATTTTCAACATCACATAAATATGAAACAGCCTGAGGTGAAAAAGAGCTGTAGCCAGAGGCCATTAGACCACTTTGAGCTGGATAAATAACTCTTAACAGCATAGCAAGTATGCAGCATTTCATCAAAGGTACAATGTTGCATTTGAAATATACCTGAAAGAAACATCTAGTAAACAGAATGATGATAATTAACACTGGACACAATAAATTACTTTTTAAATACTTCCTAAATTACAGAATATGGGTTTGCAATTGAAAGATACAAGTGGATTTGCAAGAATGCTGGCTAACATCAGAGAATTATAGAGGTCTTACTAGGAAAACCAAAAATTATTCAGTGAGTCAGAAAACTTAATTGTAAAAATGACACTGATACAAAGAATAACAATAATCTCTTAATACCCTGCTAAAATATATATTACAGTGCATTAATTTCTAAGAAGGGCCAAAAAAAGCATCTACCTTTCTACACTTGTAGCTAAATGAAAAAGAAAAAAAAAAGATTTAGAACTGGTTGCTCTATTCTATTAGGAAAAAATCTCTGCCTATAAAATTTATTTAATTATACTGGCAGTTGGATTGCTTTCAGCAAAATAAATCAGAGGAAAGCATGGTCAAATATGTATTTAAAAAAACCAAACTCATTAGGCATATACTTTCTCCTATACAGCTATGAAGTCAGAGATGGCTGACTAACGGGGTCATAGGCAAAGTGTATATATATAAAATTCACGTACACCCAGGTCACTATCAGCATGGTTTTCATGTTTTCCTTACTTAGGCCAGTTCTTACAGACAGATTAATTGATCTGCTTGGTCAGTATGAACAGTCTTCCCCTGTAAAGTGAATTATTCATATATGTATATAATTAAGGAAAACAACAGTACCTTCCTGAAACAGAAGGGACTTATTCCATCACTGAGACTCTAAAGTGTTAGATCTGGGTCCAAGAACTGATCTACACCTTCACCTAATTCTCCATCTGGTCTTTGACAGAACTAGTTTTGATGTTTGCTTTACAGTTAATTCACACTCATTGTTATTTCTTCCCATTTCATATCATTATACTGATCAGGATAAAATATATCCTAAAAGATAAATTTGACAGATTCAGGGTTTTTTCCCCTCCCTCCTTCTATGTTTCTGAAAAGAAAACCTGTACCCATGACACTTCAGGACTAATACTGTAAATTTGACAGGTTCAGATAAAACTTTCTGATTGCTTTTCTCAGATTTAACCAATTTTGCCTTCATCCTCACTACTACTGAAGATATTAAATACACTGAACAAAACAATCATGCTATTCAAAATTAAATGTTGAAATGATGGACAGAATGTATAAACAATATTAAATTACTTAGATGGATATGTCTTACCGATTTTAAATATGAAAGTACTAATCCCAGTATATAACAAATTGTCTAGGAATATCAGACCACAATTTTGATGGAAAATCAGAAATCTTATGAAGATAGAAAACTTGGTCTCTGTAATGTATAACTAGAAACTAGCCACTTCTATGAATCAAGCTTTTATCTGTAACACTGAAGTGTTTTTATTTCCCAGAGTAGCTTACACATAGAGTTATAAAAGAATTGTCATTGGGCAGAGATTCTCTCCTCATTCTTCTATCTCTGACAGAGGCCAGAACAGACAGAGGAATTTAGGAAAAAAATAACAGGACAAGTACAAAGATATATTTTACCTAGTGTGTCCTCTTGGCTTCTAGCAGTCAGTACTTTATCTGGACTGTCATTATGCATTTTGCAAAGAATTCCTGTTTCAAAACTACTCTGTAATTTCAATGGATGATTCCCTAGCACATTACAAAAAGTAGTGAATACTTGCTTTGCTCACGCCATACTGTTAATGAGGCTGGATCTTCTCTGTCAGTTTGTCAGTTTCTCAAAATTGCTAGCCAATTCAGCTTTTAATGTAAGAATTTTCTTTTCACTTGGAAACCACTGTGTATCTCTCATCATCCTTGTCTCTCTTCTTAATAGCATTTCTAATTCTACCATGTTTTGTTTAAAACAGAGTGAATGAAATTGCAAGGAGATAAACGTGCAATGTGTAAGAGCATGAGGATGTTTTCTGCATTCATTTCTAAATGATTCCTAGCACTTCTTAAGGCATTTTGGAAGAGTGATCTGATTTTCAAAAAATTATTGTCTTAATTTCTTCAAGTTAAATATTCTTATTTATAATTGAGAGTTTTTTAAATAGTATTTGTAAAAGTATACAGTCACATTTTACCTTAACTCTAGCTTACCAACACTTTAAGTATAAAGTGTTTTATATACTGTTTTACATCATGTTTTGCCAGATGACCTCCAGAGGTGCCTTCCAAACTCAGCAAATCTGTGATTCACTTACTCAAGGGTGAGAAGATTTATGATCACAAAAAACACTGGACTACATAATTGCAAATTGTAGTTAGTGCACTAAAGAAAGCAAAGCTTATGCTACCTATTGGATCTATGCCCAGGAGTAAATAGAAGTCTAACCTGTACCCATAAGTATGTTTCTTAGGCAGAAATGCTAGCATATCAATGGCATTAGCAAAGAGAATACAGTTTGAAAAATACTAAAATATCAGTTTCAAATTGATATATAATGGTGTCACACCAAAATAATAATTTTGATGCGGTCATTTCATTTTAAATGTTAAAAAAAAAAAAAAAAAGATCACTGGTTTCCTTTTCACTTGCCTGCAGGAAAATAATTTCAAGGTAAAAATACATAGATCTGTAGAAAGCTGGAAGAGGTAATCTGTTTGAAGTAAAAAAAAAAAAGTATAAGCACGTGCAATGGTCTCCTAAAATAACAAGTTCAAAGTAGATGGAAATCTAAATAGACGAAGAAAAGCTTATGATGTGTAAATGCCATATTAGACACCTCATGTAGCTGATCTGAGTCATAGAGTTTTCCTGCTCATGCTGTATTTTCCTGCTCATTACTGACTATAATAGTAATGGAAAATTTAATTAAGAACTGTTAGATCATGTATATCTTTCATGTATATCCTGCTGGAGTTTTAAATTCTCCTTTTAACCAGGGAGGGATCTACAGTACTAGAGGGTTCATAAGTGGGTAGTGTACCTGAGGTTTTAACTCTTCTTCCTGTCTTGAAGGTCTTCATTATAGCAGTTACATCCTCAAACTATTTATGGGAGTTACCTTTCTTTTAATTCATTTGACAGGACCCCTAAACCAGTGCTTTCCAGAATAATTTACTTGACGCCACTGCAAAAAAGACCATAAACGCATAAATAGTCCCTTAGTTGTCCCTTAAAAATGAATTAATAAATAAATAAATAAATATTTAAATATCAACACATTATAAAAATGCTTAAAAAGTAGAAATCAGAAGACACATGCTATTTTGGGATAACAATATCTATTTTGCTTATTATTTCCTGTAAAGATAATATTTTATACAATAATCTCAAATTATGATTAGATGCTGTATACACAGAAGAAGAGACAGACTTTTTGTTCTAGACTTCACAGTCAGACCAGAGAGAGGTCATGTTTCTGTTTTAAAGAGCAATTAAGTGGCTTCCTGCTGTAGGAATTTTTGATCATGCACAAATTGGTTTCAGATTTTCTCAGTCTCTGTTCTGTTCCTGATACACTCTTGTTTCCCTCTGAATTTTTGTCCAGGACACCTAGAGAAGCAACAAATATTTATAGCTTAGCAAATAAAGAGGGAAAATAAAAATATTTTAGGTTTTTAAACACAAACTTTATGACAGTTTTCTGACAGAGTATCACAACAACAATAATGCTTCTAATTTAGATAAGAATTTCAGAGAACTAGTACTATTAAGAAAATATTCTTAATTAAGAAATATATTCTTAACAAAACAGGTACTGTAACTAGATATCGGTAGAAAATACAATTTTTTTTTTGTATAATGGGGTACATAATTTAAAAGAGTTTGACTGAAACACCTTGGTAACTGCAAGGGGAATAATGATGAATTATGTCTCTAGAATCTAAGTGGTGCAATTGTAAGACTTCCAGAATTATCTTAAAATGATACATTTGTTTGTTCTACTACACAGGGAAAAAAATAAAAAGGAAATGCATTCTGCTAACAGTTATCCCATATTGAATTATTTTTCCTTTTAAAAGACAATTGAAAATAAGGACAGTCATTCCTCTGGGCAATTTTAAAACACTGTGGCATCTGAAATAAGCTTGTGAACATCACTAGAGAAATGATAGGAAATAAAATGTGCAGATTTTTGGTAATAAAATGACACACTGGTTTGCTATCAAAATCAAACATCAGTCAAAGTAAAAGTCTTGTCAGAATTATGACTGGAATTGGACAAGGACTACTGAAGATGACAACAAAGATTAAAGGTGAAAAAAATGCAGATCTCATGGGACTCATCTATGCAATCAATTTAAAACAAATCAGCAACAGAAATATGACATTAGATGATACTAATAAAAATAACATCCTCTTGTCCTTGAAAGCAACAAGAAATGAGTTGAACAGGACATATAAAGTATGTGGGCAGGTAGAAAACATTGGAATTAGTAGTAAAAATTATTGCATTATCAATTTACCTAGTTTTTAAGTGTTAACTAGTGCATGTGAGGGTATGGGATAAAGGAAAGAAAACAACAGAACACAAAAACCGGCACAGAGATTTGCTTTATTAGGAAATATAACAGGAGATTTGATTTAAGAGGAGATTTGCTTTCTTAGGAAAGCAAGAATTTTAAGGCTAGAATCAAAAAGTTTGGTTGTGATCACGGCAAATTAGGAGTAACTTCATCAGACCATGTCTATTTCCTCTTCCCGACTTTTTATCTGAGAGAAGAATGCGCATACACACTCTTACTCAAGTCAGAAATTATCATTTCCTAATTAATCAAAATTCAGGCTTATTGACAAAATGACAGGCAGTTAAACTTTCCTAAGTAAACTTCTATTCAACATCTCTCTGAGGGTGTTTCAGACTTCTCCAATTAACAGTTCAGTTAATTTAAGCTCACTCCTTGAGAGTGAAGCTCTGAACTTTATGGATATTATGAAGACTGAAGGATAATTCTTATTTCTCTCTTCATTAGGGCTGCAAATGGAACTACCCTAGACCTAGAGGACAGGAGAGCAAGTTTATGCTGGCTTATGGCAATAACACATTTTAGAAAGTCAGCCTTTTATATTTTTAAAGCACTTTTTAAATTATAAAAACCTTTATACTTTCACTATTTAGAGCAGTATTTTGAAATTTGGCCTGTAGACAACTGTGAGATTAAAAAATAAAAACCAGAACTTTGAAATTCAGCTCAGGTTTGTGTCATGTAGTAAAGAATTAATGTTAGTTACACTGTTAGCAAAGTTCTGATCCTGTGTTAAGACAGCATACCACAAACAGTATGCATCAACACAGAGTCCACAAACCATCTGAAAGTAACTCCAGCTGGTAGCACTGGTTAGGTTTTTTCCCAATGAAAAATTTCTAGCAAAAATCCAATTTCTTAAACTTGAAATGTTGTATTTAAGGATCCTGAATGACCTTTATGCCAAAAGTCTATTCAGGTACTCTGTGTGAGAGCTATTGCTTTTACCCAGGAACAAGGACAGAAGAATACTACATTTAGAAACAGTTGTAAAAGAAACATGTATCAACCAATATTTTATCTCTCTTTTTTTTTTTTTTGTCATTTATAAGAGAGAAGAGAAATGTAATTAAAAAAAAAAATACAAAAAAAAAAGACATGTTGGAATAAAAGTCTGATAAGATGGAAATTTCCTCCTTTACTTGCCAAAATCTGAGAACTGCTAGCTTTTCATATTAACAGTAACAGAAATCCCCTACACATCAGAGAAATCTGTGTTGTACTAGTACAACGAGGTTAGCTAACCAATTCTGTGTGTGTGTGTGTGTATCTGAGAAAAAAATCTGATAGATTATAAGATTTTACCTTAAACACTTGACTTTTTTCCAGGAAAAATAATGTTTTTGAATTTACCTGTGAATTAACTAAAAAGTAGGTGCTGGCATAAATGTTGATTGGCATTTCCATGCAAATAATTATACAAATCCTACATTTACATCCCACACGGTGTCACAAATCCATTTACACTTATAATAATCTAATCACATATATCCATCTCTTTTTTCACTTTCTACCACCTTCATCACCAAATTGGACCCCATATAATCCGGATGGCAACCAGGCAACAAATATCTGTGTATTGGAGAGACCAGTTTGTAACACAGAGGCTACAAATGACATCTCATGTAACATGTGATGTTCCCATTATTCCTCTTCTGCCTCCTTGTGATCTGTAGTGAGAGGGAAGGATGACAGAGGGAGGAAAAAAACCCAAAACCAAATAGTCTCTACACAATTTGTAGAGATACTGGAATAAATTAGGTCATATATAGCATTACAAAAGCTGTACACAATTAACATCAGCTTTTCTGTCCTCGCACATTTTCCTGAACATCTCTACTCAGCTAAATCTAGAGATGAGGTGGGCATTTTGTATTCCATATGCTGACTACATCAGGAAGCAAAAATCCTTCTCAGAGTTTGTATTTCATACTTTTGTTTTGCAAATTCAAATTGCATATTGATTACACAATAAAGAATTTGTACATTATAGTTTTATAATACATTATAGTTTTAACTAGTATTTGACAATTGTAAAGGTAGTAACAGTGTGATTCTTCTTTTAAGAATTATTTAAGGGGTTACTGAAACCCTACTGAATTTGAGCTTCTCAGAAGAGAGTGTGGCTTTTCAAGAGAACAAGTCTGAAGTTTGAGGTTTCAGCTCATTTGTTTTCCTGTGTGAACTGTAACCTTTATAGTTGCACAGTACTACCTGAAAAAGGATATATACCCTCGGCAGGAGCTTCTCACAAAATCCTCTAGAACTCCAAAACAAAATAAAAGCTTGGCTTCCATTTGACAACTGCAGCTTAACGGAAGGAGAAAAGCAGGTATCTTTGGTGATTGCCAATGGAGCGTATACAGTTGTGTACAGCAGTACAGTGTCACACATATATGTCTCTAACTGAGGTCAAGTGGTACCTACTTTTATGACTAATGTTTTGTAAGAACCCATAGAGTGGAAGTTGTAAATGCTTTTTCTACTTTTATTAGAATTATTCTTGGTTTTGTATCCACCCCTTTCTAGCCTGATTAGCCTGTCTTCGTCAACTATGTTTTTGTGAAATACTCTTCCCTATGTGGTCCAAGTTTACAAGGTTTTGGCCAAGGCTGTGTCACCTCATTACCCATTTGAGATTTCTTCAGTTTCAAACTGGTTGTGAGATAACCGATTCTGCTGTAGCCTTGAAAAAGGGTCAGACTGTGTGCCAAGTCTGACATATTCTGTATGCATCAGATGTACAGAATATGTACAGATCCATTGGGAATGTGTATCACCTAAAGAAGCCCCTTCTCACAGAGATAAGTGAGTGTTGTACGCTTGCTCTGTGTTACTCTTGAAAAGTCCTTTGCATCAATATCACCTCTTACACAAAACATAACAATGATAAGATTCTAAAGTTCGGGATCCTACTTTTTTCTTTTTTTACACTAGATAATCAAACTGTAGCCCACCTATCTTTTTGACAGTCAGCTACTGTCAAATCATCTGCAAAAACAAGCGAGTTCGTATAACACATTTTTCACAAGGTTGTCTTTATCCTCAGTGAAAGCACAAAACAAAGACTGCAGAATAAAAGGACATATGAAAATAAAATACTGAGGAACAGGCTTAGACAAGTAGAAACACAGAGGAGAATTATAACAAAAGGAGTTCATCTAGTAAACATATCAGAACCAGAAAAATTAGTGAAGACAGTTCTTCAAGAACAAATGAGATGGCAGAGTTAATGAGAGGGAAAAAAAGCACTAAAACCAGCTCTCATGCATTTTGCATATGTGACAATAATATAGAAATTACTAGAAAATTGTTTGCACTATCCATTTGTTTTGAGACTGTAAACCAGATTTTACTTCAAAAGCAATTTCATAATAATGACTTTTCACATGGAAGAGATAAAGCAAAATTAGACAGGAAATTCAATACTGAAAATATTTCTTTGGTTCTATTCCAGCTTGTTTATTTGCTTCCTGGATGTCGGTTTTTCTTCTTTATTTCTTCTTTTTTTTTTTTTTTCCCCATTTCTTTTTTTCTCTCTCTGTAGTGGTTCTTTACTCTACTTGGCTTACATTTTAAGACCAAAATTACTGTACCTTTTATTATGTGATTGATATTTGCAAGCCACCAGGTGCTAATGGTGCAGAAAAGTGCATACAAGTTTGAGAGATCATTGTTGAATCACAGCATGGAGCCACAGATAATACAGATATATACACTGTAGTTCTACTGGAGCAGACTTTGAACTGTCGTAGGTTGGGATATCAGTTGGTCAAATATTTCATTTCAAGGAAATAATTTTTTTGTGTGTGTGTGTCAAAAGAAAATTTTATGTTAATCCAGTGAGACTTGGGCCCCACACTGCTTTAAATAAGATTAAAGGGATTGCCTACCAGGGTGAAGTTCTATTAAGTTTATAAATATTCATTGCTATATTGAAAAGTTTAAAGCAGACTGAATTTCAGTTAATTGCTCACAGAAGGTAATCTTCTTATTTAAAAGAATATTGTTAATTAGATTTTCAAGGAAAAAAGACTGGGAACCCAAGATTTTTGTACAAAGAGAGAGCTTCAGGCAGCTGAGTTTTATGAAACACAGAAGTGATCAGACCAATTATTAAGGTTAAATTAGTTACCAGTTTAGTATGAAGATATTTTGCAGTTACAAGATAGTATCAGTATGTTTTTAGAGGATTAATTGCAAATGAATGTTCTCAACCAATCAGAATCCCGGGTCACATCAGAAAAAAATAAATTACAGTACTGAGCTACTTCATTCAAAAACACAGACTAGAGGTATCAGAGTAACAGAATCATCTGTATTAGAGGGGCTACAATAAAAAACAAAACAAAAAATCCAAGAGCTCCCCTACTCCAACAAACCTTGCTCCCCAGTATCAGCAGACAGCACAATTATATACAGATTACCAGTACTGTCTACTTCATTATCAGTATTGTAATGGAGAGTGGCTACAATGTATTTGCACTACCCAAATAATCACTTGCTAATAAATATGTATATAATGTTAACAAAGCAGCATTTTCCCTATAATGTCTTGCAAAGTGTACTGCTTAATCTGTATTTCCAGCAACAGCATAAACAAGGCATACTGTTGGAATTCAGTAAGACACAGGAAAACATCAGTGGTAATGAAAAATACTGATTTAATTTCTCTGCCAAGAATTGCATATATTCAGGGAGCTCCAGGTTAGAAGCTACTATTTGTTTCATTTTCTGTTTATCATAGGCTGAAATAATCTAACAGTTATCTACACATAAAAGAAATGAAAGCTGTGTTTGACTAGGGACTTATCCATATGGGGAAATAAATGTGGAATGAGTTACTATGTGAAATGATAGGCCACTAACTCCTCTCATTAACTCTCCAGAAGAGCACTCCTACTCTGCTCTAAGAGTGCTGCTGTGACATTGATTTTATTATACTTTGGAATAGCATTAAGATACAATGCATTAAAGTTCTCTTTAGTAGGATGTTTTTGCCAAACAGGAGGTGAGAGAGAGAGCCACTGTAAGCATGGCAACAGTAAAATAAATAAATTCTTTCTCCTCATTAAATTCCACATGTAGACAGTTTCAAAATAACATGTAGTTAAAATTTGTCACCCAGGCTATGATCGTAGAAAGAGAATCCACTTTGATTATTTACACCAAAGGTTAATAATCCTTTTAATAAGGATGCTTCTTTTCACACTTAGAATCTATAAAAAACCTTGGCTTTCAGTCTTTAGTTCTTTTTTTTTTTTCTTTTTAAATATTCAATTAAGGAGCCTTTTAGTAGTCTATTATGAAAGTACACCCTGAAATGAATGAAAAGAATTATTAAAGTCAGAGGAAAAAGCTCTCATTAACTTCAGAGGATTTCAAACTGCTTCAGAAAATCCTAAAAAGTTTAGTTACTTTTTTTCATTCCTTCATGAAGTTTGTTTTCCAGCCTGCTGAAAAATGTATCTATTTTGTTCAACATTGCAGGAAAAAGCACAAAACAAAACCCATTGGCTCTGAGGGTCAATGCTTAACCTCTATACTACTGATGCTTCTTGAGTTTAAACTCTTAAATGTAAGCAATCAGTCATGCGTTAGTGCTCATTCACCTCCTGGGCTCATCTCTTCTAGGTTGTTATTTAAGTAGGAGTGAGCCCAGGAGATGAATCTGTAATTACATGGATCCAGTTGTTTTGATACTTCTCACAGCTAGTATAGTTCTGGATGATAAGTGGGACACATGTCTGCCCTCATACCAAGCAAAGGCAAATCATTGCATTAAAGATTGTTCAGCTTGGTTATCTGCTTGGTATCAGCACAAGAAAGACACAGAAAGACATGGATCTGCTGGAGCGAGTCCAGAGCAGGGCCTCAAAAATGATCAGAGGGCTGGAACACCTCTGCTGTGATGAAACACTGATAGAGTTGGGGTTGTTCAGCCTGGAGAAGAGAAGGCTCCAGGGAGACCCTATTGAGGCTTTTCAGTACTTGAAGGGGGCCTATAAGAAAGATGGGGACAGAATTTTTAGCAGGGCCTGTAGCAACAGGACAAAGGGAAATGGTTTTAAACTAAAAGAAGGTAGATTTAGACTAGATAGAGGAGGAAGAAATTTTTTACAATGAGGGTGGTGAAGCACTGGAACAGGTTGCCCAGAGAGGTGGTAGAAGCCCCATCCCTGGAAACATTCAAGGTCAGGCTGGACAGAACTCTGATAAACCTGGTCTAGTGAAAGGTGTCCCTGCTCACTGCAGGGAGGTTGGACCAAATGATCTTTAAAGGTCTCTTCCAGCCCAAATCATTCTGTGATTCTGTTATATTGGAAAAGAGTTTTATATACTTCTGAAAGCACAGTTTCCTAAATTAAGTTCCCTCAGAGTTTGACTTTGGAAGAAAGAAAAATAATTAAGACTAACGTAAATCCTCCAGTATTACAATATGAAAAAACCCCATATAATTCCAGTCATTAATATTCCTCTAAACATTACATAACTAAATTGCAATGAGATATGTCCCTGTTCTTTGAACTTTGGTTTAGAAGAGTAATAAAACAAAACACTAATTTTAAAAGCTTCTCATCCAAAAATACAGACCCTAAATCAGAAAGATGAAAGAAAAAAAAGTCTATACTTTGTTGTGATAGATATAGTTTTAAAAACAGAGATTCCACATGCATATTGCTAGCTTTTCCTTTTAAAATCCAAAAAGTCATCTCCTTGCCAATATTATAAAATATATAGAAAAAATACCTTTAAGATGCTACCATCTTAGTTCTTTTTCAGTCTTGGCTATGTCTAGAGAATAATAGAAATGTGATAATTCTGCTGTCCTAAAATAATTATAAACTATTACATGACTAACAAAACCAACTTTATCATTTGTCCTATGTCACACAAAACAATAAAAAGAAATGTAACTGTTGGTCTTAAGTTAAAGAAAAATGCCTACCTAACAATTTATAGCTCTGTATAAGTAGGAAAGGAAATCATTATGCAAATTAGATAGCAATACATCTCACGGAAATCTCTGTGCAAGTATATTCACATTTCTGTAGAGGACAAGAAAAATATTTTTGTGCCTATCTGTATTAGTTTAATTTTTTTACTGCTGAATAGGGGTGTAATTATTCACAAATATTATTGCAAAAATAAAATTATTTTCATTTGTGGAAGATTTTTCTTTAATTCCATCTTGGAATGAAATCTAAAAATTTCAATTTCTTCCTTTGGAAGGAAAGTTGCCACAGATTATATAAATCTTAAGGCACTTCAAGTGTGCTAGTTTTATTTGGCACTCTGTTTGGTGTAATTATCACACTAACAAAGTTATTAAAGTCAATACCAAATAATAAATAAGATTTCTTTTTCACAGAAATAATCAGTTTTTCTAGCATAATCTGAGATCTCAAACTCATTGCAACCCAAACTAAGAATTCATGCACTTGTAATCATAAACCTTTCTGCCCTAACCTTCTTACATCTAAAAATCAACTTTTACAAAACTCAGCTATTCATATGGTAATATAGTCATATGGGACATAAAGCTCAAACTCCTTTACTTAATCTAAATAATTATACATAATTTAAAAAAAATGTTTGCAGTCTAAAATCAGCTTGAAGTGTATTGCTCCTGATCTAGATAGAGAGAAGGGCTTATGTGTCCAAAAGATTATCTCTTTCCAGAAATACATAATTTAGTTCATCACAGTTCATTTTTTTATGACAAACTTTTGTAAAAATGAAACTATTTGCTAATAAAATAACACTTTCTTATTTCTTTTCAAGTAGGGTCAAAAAAGAAGGATAAGAATGTTCTTTAAAATCAGCAGTGATCACATAAATCTTTCTCTGCAAAGGAGAGATCATGCTGCCTACTTACTACAGATGAGTGAAGAACCTTTAGACTGCACAGATTAAGTCTTTTATAAGCAAAAAAAATTGCACATAAATGCTTTTAGGTTGTGTGAAATTCAAAAATAATTGTTTAGGAACACCAAGTATATTTGTTTAAGTATATATAGCAGTCCTTAAGATAATGTCTTTCTTCATGACCTTTCAGCAAATTTTCCACAAACTGACCAAATGTGTCCTTTCATCTTTTTCTGATAAAACAATGGAGAATTATCTCAAAACTGTATATATTAGAGTACTTACTCCTGTCTTATTTAGTTTAGGTTGTCTGGCATTTCTGCCTTGTATATAAAATGGAAAAAACTGAAAAACTGGCAAAATTATCTGGAAACTGTATGTGCTCCAATCACTAATCTTAGAGTTGGAAGCAAAAATCAAGGTTTTGCTGGCTCTTTTGAATTAACACAACATTATTCAAAGTGGATTACTATTCCCTTGGTAGAAAGGAAAAACACATACCTGGATATATACTGACAAAGCCATAGAATATTTTTGTGACAAATTTCTGACATTCATTTACTTCAGACATTAACAATGAGAAATAACATGAACACCATAATAAAGCTAAATGTACTGCCATTCTTTTTACTTAAAGGCTATAGCACCTGAATACAATTTTCTCTGGAAGGAGAAATTGGGTAGAATTAGTTTAGGCTGTGGAGAGAAGTGACATCTGAAGTAAAAGTTAATTGCAGCACATTCACTCTGCGTATTTCAGTTAAAGACATTGCAAAAGAGAAAAAACACCATCTGTTTGCAGCCAGAAACAACTTTGGACTTTGGTGTCAAGAAAACTTGAAAAGTAGCAGAACTTATCCCTAAGGAGTATAATGTGTACAAAACAAATAACAAAGTAGGAAGCATGTACTTACTTTGCTGAAACACTAAGTACTGAGAACTTCTTTTGAAGTCATTGAGACATGTAGCTCTCAGCATCCCTGAAAATCAGCCAGACCAAAGAATTAAATGAAATTATTCTAGATCAACATATATAAATCACACTCTTATTTTATGCTGACACTTTTGTGTATTACTTTGCAGCGGTCAATGAGCCACATTGTACTCAAATAATTATTTAGAGTTTTTATTAGTAGAGTTGCAAGGGACCATCTTAATAACATGTAAAAGTCAATAGAAAAAGTCTGGTCTAGGAGATAATGACTGAAACATTGTTTATTACAGATAGAGAGGAACTGACCTAACATCTTCATTTTAAAAGGCAAGGAAAAATCTGTTTTAAAGTTCCAATATGTAATTCTTCTTTTATTCTTTGATTTCCTTTAGTTTTAAAAATGTGTAGAACTGTATTGAACAGGACCATCTAAACAATATAGAACACCTGTCATTAAAGAAAAGTATTTAAACTGAAATAAAAGATGAAACAAAATCTTTTTATAATGATGTCTGAGCAAAATAACTTTGTAACAGTAATTTCACTTTTCCATATTTACTATAAAAAATTCAGTGACGGATATTTAAATTTATTAATCTGCTAAAACTACCTCCAGCAAGGTTTTGAACTTGACATTAAATTTCCTTCTTGGGAAAACTGGGAAATGAAGCATTTGAGTTATATTTTGGGAAATAAAATAGAATTACATAGAATGTCTTTTCCCCGCCTTCACTGTAACAACTTAGAAATAAAGTTTAAAAAACAAACAAACAAAAACAACAGAGAAAATGAGAAGAAAATCTGTAGTTGCAGATCCTGATAGCTCAAGATACCCAAATAGGAAACAACAGCAATATCTCTTTAGAAGTGAGCTGAAATTTATATATTTTATAAAACATCTAGTATCAGCCATCTATCATCTTTCTGACTAGCTCTACTTTATGGTATCTTGAAAGTTGTATTTCTGCATAAAGGAATTTGATGTGTAATAAATGCAAAAAACCCCAAGATTAGACAATAATATTACATCAGAATAGAAGAGGAAATAAATATTTAAAAGAGGAAGGCTGGCATTTATCGAATTAAAATATGACACATATTTCGCAGTGGTACCCTAAGTATGTACAGTAAGTACAATTTTGAAGGTGTTTTCCATGAATTAGGAAGCAACATTTTGCAATTACTCCATGAAATACAATATTATAGTTACTATGTGCACACACACTTACAAGGTTATAGTATCAATCTAATTTCATATTTGTGATAGCAGCTAAAAGGTATAAACATTAATTCTCAGTTATCCTAGTTTATATGTGAGGATCTCGACCCAAGTGAAATATTTCAGATGTTGTTTTCAGCAGCCACGTTTTGTCTGAAGGACTTTTAGTATTTAAAACTCTTTAGAGTATTCCTATGTTAAATGCAGCACTGGCATTAAAAGGTCAGAAAGCAGGTGCATCTGTAAGATTACATGAGTTCCCTCAAGCTGGCATTTTATGGATATGCAAAATAAATAATGGTGGGGGAGGAAGGAAAGGAATATGTCAGGCAATATATTCAAAGATTAAGAGTAAACAGATTTTTCCCACCTATTTTTCCTTTGTCCTCTGTTAGACACTTTCATTTCATGTACTTTGAATAGCTTCTAAACATCAGATTGTTAAAAGTTATACTAAATAACCATTTATTACTAAAAAAAATCCTGTATGGAAGTAGTGCTATCAATATTTCATTACCATAAATGTTTGCTTGTTTCCATTATATTCTACTACATTACATTATGGCAATTTCAAATATTTATTATATTTTACTATGTGTCTTTAATTTTAATAGACATATTACTTATGGTTGCATAACATCTGCTGGTATTAAGTAATAAAACTAACTAGCATTCCTCCACAAAGAATGTATTTTTCACTTAACAAATTACCATTTACCATCAGAATTCTATCAGCACTTAGAGTAAAACTTCTTAAAAAAGGATAATCACAGAAAATCTACTTTATTCATTATTGTTACAATCTATTCTAACATTACAGGCTGCATTCACAAAAGTATGAACTTCTCTCCAATAACCATGTGTACTGATGAAGGAACAGTATTTGAAACTGATGCAACACTGATTGCACACTAAACTTAAGTAGGTTCTTTTGTGGCCAAAGACTGTTCTCCACAAAAAGTGCTTGGGGAGAAACCAGCTTCTTTATGAGAATACTTAACTAATGAGCCAATAACTTGATGCCCTATATAGAAAAGGTTACTTTTTCAGATAGATTGTATGCTAATTTTAACTTTATTAGCCAGACAGGACAAAATTAGACTTGTGTCTCTCTGGTTGTGCAGCAACAGGCATGTTATATGAATGCGCCTAACCACAAAGGATGCAAAATCATTTTATGGAAAATAATTTTAGGAGCTGGCATTATACTTTCATTCAGTTTTAGACTGTACTGAGAACATTCTGTGGATATTTTGTTTGTGATTCCTTTTTGCATTTTTACTTATGTTCCAATCTTGTTTAATGCAAACTGTAACACAGAAATCATTTTTTCTTCGTTTGGTTTTAAAAAACTTGAAGTCCTAGCTAGACTTCTTTGAAAACTTCCTTAGTCTATTGCCTTGAACTTGTTCTTTTGATGCAGTGAAATACAGTACTCAGTTACGACTGAAATTTCTGTCTATATAGACTGAAGTCTATGTAGATAGAAAATAGATGTGTGTTTCATTCTTTCTAAGAACAAAATAAGAGAACATACCCAACATTTGCCCAAATTCAAGAATGACTACAAGAATAGAATTGAAGACTTATTTTTGCTTTGTCTCAGAAAAAGCTTTCCTTTAGATAGGATGAAAGTGCAAAGTCCATGTATACAACTAGAATTCACACAGAATAAAAATATGTAGATATAAGAACTTAAGGAGCTCCAAATAACGTTTCTAAAATTATGCAGTAGACAAAGAATTTCAGACTGGAGAACCTAAAAGAGTATCATACCTACAGTTTGCTCAACACTGGGTATTAATTTAGATTGTGTAGTCAATTTAACAAATTGACTTATGAAGCAGCTTCTTGTATGGGGAACAATAAAAATAATTTCTTATTCTTATCTAATCAATTCTATGAGGAAAAAAAATTGTAAAAAAATTTCAGACACCTAAGAAAAATAATTCAAAAACTATAAAATAATATATAAATATAGAACACTTTGTAAGACATCAATCAATCATCTGTAGAAAAGAGTAACTCTTCTGAGCATGTAGAATGTGAAATATTAATAAAAATAATCTATTGCTCAGGCATCTTTTGAATGTCAAATCTTCAATAAAACACAATTTTCTCTTGTTCTGTGGCAATTCTGCAACATCAAAGATTAAATTAAAATATATACATATATATTATATACATATATTTATATATGTTCCATTGTCCTGAACTAGATAAAAGAATAAAGTCCACCAGGGTGGAGTAGGGTGGAGAAGGAAAGATAACAAGGAGTTGAATGAAAACAAACCAGATTTTGCTGTTGCTGCTATGAAGTACTTGGTGTTTACACTGTAAAACACAGCACATTCTAGAATAATAAAATTTTACACACTTAATTTTTTACCAGTATGAAATAGAATAGATCACCTAGGTCTCCAAGGTCTTTTTGCATTGTTCATCAGGGAGTATCTGTGCCCTTCAGGAGTGATGTTTATTGTTGTGGTTTTAACCTGGCTGGCAGCCAAACACCACGCAGCCACTCACTCACCCTCTCCAGCCCCAGGGAACAAAGGAGAGAATTGAGGGAGTAAAGGTAAGGAGACTCTTAGGTTGAGATAAAAACAATTTAATAATTGAAATGAAATAAAATTAAATGAAAATAATGATTATTATAATAATAATAGAAAACATAAAGGAGTGATGCACAGTGCAATTGCTCACCACCGACTGACTGATGCCCAGACCATTCCCGGCTAGCAATCCTGGAAGAGAGAAGATCCTGAAATTACAATCATAGAAGAGAGAGAGACAGTGCTCTACTGTCAAGCCTGATTTGTATACTGCATATGACATTAGATGATACAGAAGATCCCATTGGCCAGTTTGGATCCATTGCTCTTACTGTGCTCTTTCACAGTTTCTTGTGCACCTGCACACTTGAACAGCATGTGAAATTGAAAAGTCCTTGATGTCTTAGCAATGACTGAAAACATCAGTATATTAACAACATTCTTCTCATACCAAATCCCACACTAAATCCAAACCAGCGCTATTCTAGCTACTAAAAAGAAAATTAGCTCTATCTCAGCTGAAACCACAAACATTGGCAATATGAAAGATTTTTGGAACCATTTTATTCATCTTTTTGTCATGACTCACAGAGCTTTTTAGAGTTTGAAATTCATTTTTTAATCCATTTTGAGAATATTAAGATTTTTTTTTTAATAAATAAGTAGGGAGGATATTTAAGGTCCATAATGTTCTGTGAAGATAATATCTAGATATAAACGTCTGGTATTAGGAGTAAATTTATTTGTTGACATATTATGCAAATGAGCTGTTTCAGAGATTTTATAACTTTTTTTAAATACACATTGTTTATTGTCAGAGGTAAGATGTTAGAGCATTTCAATCTAATGACTAGCTTTTCACTGTGACTTGACATGTACAAGAAATAGTGACCACTTTAAAATATAATCTAATTTAGAATTCCCTAATTACTTTGTTGTTAGGAAGCATAGTACAATCTAGGGGAACTGAGCTGAAATTTCTTGTGACTCTTCCTAGTTTTGACTGCAATGGGACAATGGTGACTATGTGCAAGTCTTGTGTAACTGGATTGCTTTTAATTGCCATCTGAAAATACTAGCTGAAGTGAAAGCGTTTGCAGTGGAGAAAGAAGGAAAATCAAAACACTGCAGTGGAAGACTTAAACTCTGTTGCATGACAAAGATTAACTATACTATACTATACTATACTATACTATACTATACTATACTATACTATACTATACAGAATCACATCGCTCTTTCTGTTAATCTTCACCCTCACTGTACACCACGTGTATAGTGTATTAACTGCACAAATTTTAAATAAACAGAAGCAATGAATGGAAAAGTCTACTACTAATTGGACTGGTTGTTTAAGGAAGTTTATTTTTCCTGGCATTTTTCTTTTTGGCAGGAAGGGAAATCAGAGATTTGAGTTGATTGAGTATCTGACTGAGTATCTTGACTGACATAATGAAAACACATCACCTACAAGTGACTAAATGAAACCTTAACAAGAATTAGAAAACTGATTTCTCTTTTATGAAAGGTTATGTTAAAGGTTTTTCTATTTTTTCTGAAGTAATTCTGCATTCTGCTCGATTCACTCTTTGTACTCTATCTCTGCTGCACATCATCTTAAACTCAAGATTGTCATTACTTTTCACATTCTAGTGTAGTAAGTTCATCATAAGCACAGGTCAAATGATCCTTATTTATGATGGTATCATTCTGGGAAAATAATGTTGAAATCGGTGAAACTACTTTATAAACCAGGCTTTTAAAAACATGAGAATAACTAGAATTATATATTGTTGCTTGCAGGCAAGACTTTGTTTCATAATTATTTATATGTCTGTATCTGCTTCGATTTACTGTCAAAATCAATTTTGTTAATATTTCATTCCAGGCATCAAATTGTTTCTTTTTATACTATGGTCTTCATTGTAGAAGCTGATATGAGCAGGTGCCTACTACAAAGACATTTTGTTCTTACAAATGACGGAACAAAAATAGCTTATTCTTTTTTATTTCCAAAACTCAAAGAAGATGCAGTTCTCTGTAGTGGATCTAATTGGATTCTACTAATTGGAATGACAAGGCTTGAAGGTTTCACATTTAAAACTTTTGCATTTATCTTAAATCTTCTGAGTTTTTTGTCTTCATTTATGGAAAGCTACTGCCCATAAAGCTTATCATAACACTGCCCTCATAAGACTTACCATATTCTGCGGCAAAACTGTAATCAGGGACACTGATTCCCAAGTAGTGCTACCATAATTGCAACTCCAGCAACTGCAAACATGTCCCAATTTTGTCTACATCTTTTGATTTAATAGTATATAAAAGAGCTGTATATACAATTATATATTTTTATATATATTTAATAGTATATATAAGAGTTGTATATACAATTAAATGTCACATGCAGAAAATATGTAATATGCTGATCTCAGAGGAAAAACATTATGTGATAAAAACTGTCTCAGTAAACAAATGTATGAGATGACAGAGAGTATGCCAGTAAAATACTTAGTTCGAAAACTATTATTTCAGGGACTGAAACAACCCATAACAAAATTTAATTAACAAAATGGTTACTTAATTGTCTCATCCTCTCTTTTTCTCATTCCCTCCCTTTTTCTTCACTGTTTTGCTCTTTCTTCATACATATAAGTTTTAACTTATTTTTTAAAAAAGATACTTTAAGAGACTACATTTATTTTCATTTAATTCAACCAAAGGAAGCTTTTTTTGTTGCTTTGAAATCAATATGTAATATCTTCAGGGAGATATTTGCATTCCAGGTTAAAAGTAAAGTGTGTGTGGGGGTTTTGCACTACTAATCCTTTTCTTCTCATGGTACTGAAGATTCACTCCAGAGAATCTGTTAATTCTTATTATTTTACTCTCCACCACACTCAAAGGTCTCAAAGATGACACTTATTACTTCAAATGTGCACAACATCTCTGCACAGATGAAATACGTTTGCAGGCAATGAGAACAAATTTACTGTGGCAGTGAAGTTCCTCTGAAATGACTCTGCAGCTGTGCTTTCATTTTTTTAATAGACAGTATCTTTCTTATAAGAAAGGCCAATATACAGTAAATCTGTCGGTAAATCTATTGCTTCCCACTTTTTTTTTTTTTAAGAAAATAAATTTATAGTAAAAATGTGCAATGAAGAACTACACATAATATATAGAGAAAATGTGAGGAGGGAAAGAACCCCAGGTTTTTAAAAATAATCTTCTAAAAAAATTATATATTGAGAAGAATTCGTTGTGTTAGGTATTTTGTCAGGAACCTTGCATATTCAAATATATTAATCCTGTTTGTTGGTTTATTTATTCACAAGCTTTTTAAAATGTGAAATGCACTGCTGGAGAAAGAATAGTAAGAATCTAAATGCATAGCTGATATAACACCAGGCTTTTACACAGTATTATTTGCATACTTCATTTCCATTCTTTTAATGAATGGCATGCTATTGCATCTGTATGGAAGCATATGCTCATATATGTTTAAACTAACTTCTCTTGGCAGTATAATACAGAGGTATCATTAATCCTGTAAATTTCAGCTAGCAAATGACTTGTTTCTCACCTAACAATAGCCATTAACATGGCATCAACCCTGAATGTGTTTTACCTTGAATACTGCTGTACAGTAACCATCTTAATCTTATGAACTGGTACAGAACCTTACACTGAAGATTTATGGGGAAAGCGTTTGAAGGTGCCTCCTCTCTCTCATCTGCTCTTTGCCCCCCATGCACTCCCCCCCCATTCCCTTCCTGTGGCATGGCAACTCAGAGGCTGGATGACAATATCAAAGTCACAGCCACCCTTGTGCATGTATTAGTACTCCATTTTATACCCCTGCAGCCCCATGAGTGGTCGCATTCCTTTTATCTGATCCAATAGGAGGAAAGCGGAAGCTCGGAGAAAAAAAGGGAGTTGTTAGCACCTCTTAGCCTATACCAGTTATGGAAATCGAGACAGAGTTACCTGTAACTGGAGAACTGGAAGAAGGAACCAGTGTCAGGAAGCCTAGATGAGGTCAAGCTGTGTCATCACAACTAGAAGCAAGTCCTCTCATCTACGATAGTCTTTAGTGTGCCTTCTCTTTAGGCCAGTTCTACTGACGGCTATGAAAGAAGGAAAGAGTACGATGTTATTCTATGATTTACCATCACAAATATGGGCAGGACATTTGGAAAGCTGTAAGAAAGTAAACAATAAAGAAACAACATTTTTAGAATATGAACAAATGCCTTTTGAGAAATGTACTTGCTGAATTTTATTGCAAATCTAACTTGCTGATTTACAAATTGAAAACTAGCATCAACAAAAAAAAAAAGAACAGGCATAAACTTCCCTATGTAATTTTGTGGAAAAAAAAAAAAAAAGTGAGCAGATTATGTTCCTAGACCCATCTGTTCCTCCCATAGCCTTTTATTTTCCAGCAATCCTACTTTCCATGCAATCATATATTCTCTTCCTCTGTTGTAGTCAATTTTCTATCATGTTCTCGGATTCTGTTTCTATCTTGCATGTCAGTTATGTTGGCTCTGGTGACTGATAGTAATTTGATAACAGCAACAAACATTTAATAGCACTTGTACTTAAAACTATACTTAAGTGAAATATTTCTGTTGGAGTTTTTAACATTAATACTCAGTCATTACTTCCTATCTGTAGTATTATCCCTGTCTAACAGAGACATGGTGGTGAAAAGTGGATAGAATATTTCTGAGATGCTCCTGAATCACCTTGAAAGTTCACACAGACTGAAGTTTTGTCATGATGGGCAGATTGAAATGTGGTCAGCATGCTAGGACATCTTCAGGCTTTAAACTGAGGGAGTGGCTGGGCATGAGAGCTACCCTAGTAAATATATACAAAAATACCTTCTGGAAAATGGCTGAGATGGACTTCTGTGACAATGGGGATGAGAACTGCCGGTTGACTACTAAGCACCTGGGGATGCCAATAGCCAAAGCAGGAGTTTTTGGCTTTGTTATAAACATTTTAAAGATGTCTTTTACAAGTAAAAGCTTAGAATAAGGAGTTCTCCTGACAGCTTTTGTAAAACATTTTTGGTCTTTTAATCAGGAGAGTTCTTTCTGCCTCAGGAATTAGAAGTCTGGGTGGTACCTGCTTTATTTTTTTTTCTGATGTGTTCCTTGTGAATGTTTCCTGAAAGGGCAAGAGGGGGAGGTAGGCAGGAAAAGAAGCCTTGGGATAATTTGCAAGGATATTTTCTGGATGTTTTGCAACCTCATGTTACGACTTTGCAGGGCCAGCAAAACTGACTTCTGCAGCTGTTCATTCAGAGTTGGAAATGCAAGTATTCTGAACAGGTGACTCAATAAATATTAAAATATATTTTAATAATATTTTTTATAGGCTAGTCTAAATGTGTTGTTCCCCTTGTTTCCTCATAATTTAAACAAGAAATAAGCACCGATTTATCTTTCTTCTGCTTTATGCTTTCAACTACCATGTAACACACCATTTTTCAAAGTAATTTTTGACCAGCAAGTCAGAAATTCAGTATGCTTTGTATTAGAATAAAATGTTCCTTTTATTTACAGCAGAATTTCAAGACTACGTGATCAGAACAGGTCAGTATAATATTTGTTTAATTAATGCCTTTCTTTTTTTTCCTCCCTGTTTCCCTCATAGTAAAAAAAAAAAAATAACTTTTTTCTAAGGGAACTGAGAGCTTAATGAATTTGTAAAGGCTAGTTTAGAAATAATTTGAATTTGATGGACACTTTTATCAATATTAATTTTAATCTAGACCATTCATTTAATGTATCAAATGGATTTAACTAGTGTGCTTAATGTATGAATAAAGTTTACTGTGTCATACAGTACATGTAAGATCAGTATAACACTTACCCCGTACTATTTGAAAGAATTATGAGCCACTAAATAATGCCCATCTACAGTCCCCTCCTACAGCAGCCAAGTACCTCCTAAAGAAATACTATTTAAAGAAAAATTTAATATTTGAATAGGAAAAGAATGAAAAAATACTTTTTTAAAAGGCAGTTGTCATAAATTGAAGAACAAAAAATAATTACAGGAAATGTATCTGTGAATACACTTTTTATGAAATACTGCTGGGAAAATAGTTTTTTGTATACAATCTTCATTGCTAGGTAAATAAGAGTATTATTTCAGCTCCCTCACAGAAGCAGCACCATCACCTATAACTGAACTGTACAAAAACATAAAAGCTGTACGCTGGTACACATAAGCTTTAGCACTCAAGAGAAGATTTTTAGGAGATTTGCAAGGAAGTAGAGGCACTTGTGTAGTTAAGGCTCCTGAATTCCAGGATCAGGTAGGGTTTATTCCCAGTGGTGTGGTTTTTCCTGCTTATGATGTATCAGGTTTTTGACATACCAAAAATTTCCCCATGGTTTCCAGAAAGCCTTAGAAGACTTCAGCTTTGTGACTGTTTAATGTGGGCAGACTCAGGGATCCATTTCTGTCCACTTATCACTGCTTTATAACTTTATATTTACAAGGATAAGTATTTTAGAAACATTCCACTGCACTGCTGTCAAAGATACTGGGGCTCTAGGTGATATTATGGGCATAGGTTAAATTAACTAGGAATCTCTCTTCTCATCTCTGACTCATTTTAGAAATGGAAAGAAAGGGAAATTGTAAAGCTTCTGAAAGATTAGAACAACAATAACAACAACAAAATCTCAGTCTACTTCATAAAGATCCACAGAGCTTTGTGTAACTCACTGTTGACATTGCTACAGATCTCCCTCTGCCCCTGGCCTGCTACATGGCCCACCTGCACAATTTGTATTTTTCAGAGTATGGATTTTATCAGCTCCAGAGGTATACCAGATTCTGGTCAAAAAGCTAACCATAGCAGTTTTTCAGCTCTGAGTATTTATATATCCTATTTATATAGTAAGCATATCCTATTTACATAATAATTAAAATATCTTGATGTTAGAAATACGCTGCCTTGTAGTACCCTGGAATATTAAAGTATGAGAAGTATCTATCATAGAATCATAGAATAGTTTGGTTGGAAAAGACCATTATGATCATCTAGTCCAACAGTAAACCCAGCATTGCCAAGTTCACCACTAAAGCATGTCCCCAAGTACCACATCTACACATCCTTTAAACACCTCCAGGGATGGTGACTCCACCACTTCCCTGGGCAGCCTGTTTCAAGAGTATTATTATTCCAAGAGTATTATTATCTATTATGGATACAGGCAGACACAAGCAACTTTTATCTACTTGCTGCTTGCCAGGGAGGCAGAACATGTTAGCCTGGGAACAGCATTACTATGGGGGGAAATAAAAACTAAAACCAAAACAAAACATGCCTTCCTGATACAAAATTAACTTATATTTAGGAAACTTGGACTATAGCTAGCAAGCTTGTAGGTATGGCTTGATTTACACTTAATGGAAATATACCTTGACTGACAATTTTATATTTAGTCAACTAAAAAAGAAAAGTAAAAGGAAAAATAAGGAATACTGGAAAAATAAGAAATACTCAAATTTAGTTAGGGTATTGTGTCCATCTGGATTGCTTTTGTGAGGTAAAACTGCTTTTAAATTAACCTATGACAGCTTTCTTTAAGTATTCTTGACCTGTATTTCAAAGCATCCTGTAAGAAATGTAACTGAACTTATATTCAGATGCTTTCAAATTTGAAGATTTTTTTTTCCTGTTAAGTACACTTTAATTACACACCCAGCTAAACTAACTGTTCAATGAAAAAACCTGTATGCTTTTCAAGCAAGCTGAAAATTTCAGACACTCAAAAGCTTAGCTGTATTAAAGGGTATTTCTAAATTAACTAAAACCACCTGTCTTGGAACATCTTGTGATTTAACTATTAGTTGAGGCTTAACATTTTGATGAACCTCATAAATCTGGCTGGTTATGGCCAAACAGAGTTAATTTGCAACTACTGTACTGTTACAAAAGGTATTAGGTTACAATCTCCTAAAATAGTAAGCTCCGGAGAGTTACTTGTTTCCATAAAATAGTACTTCACTTTTGCATACTAATTGAATTGTGTTTTGTTTTAAAAGTAGAGACAACTTATTTACCCTGAGGATAAATTTTATTATCATGTGAAATACGGAATGTTATTTTGCCTCAAGAGGGAAAAGCAATTTTCATCTGAAGCCCTCTAGAAACTAGTGCATCAGCTTACCTAGTCATCTGTAACATCTGAGAGGGCTATCTTTCAATAAGTATTCTTCAGTATTATTAATTTGTGCAAGGCTTGTACAAACTAAATGTTCCACAAAGAAGATACTTTTTATATTTCTTCTGAAGTTAAGTAAGACTAAATTGTAGCTGTTGGGAATAGGAATCCTGGGAATACTTCACAGAATTTAAAATTATGACACCTCCTGGTGGGTTAGCCATAGGCCAAACTCCCACTTAGCTACTCACTCCTCTTTCCCCTTCAGTGAGACAGTGGAAGAAAATAGGAAAAACAGGAAGAAAGCTTGTGGGTCACGATAAGACAGGGAGATTGCTTCTTAATGATTATCATGGGCAAAACAGGCTTTACTTGAGGAAACCTAACATGACTGATTGCCAGTCAAAATAAAAATGTAATTATTAATTCAGGTAGAAGGAAACAAAAAGGCAAACGTTAAAGCAACACCATTCCCACTCCCTTTCCCAAGCTCAACTTCACTCTCAGCTCCACTGCCTGCTTTTCCTGTCCCCAACAGCTCACCTCTGCCACTCCTTTTTCCTCACATTTTTCCTCTGCTCCAGCATGGAGCTTCACAGGTTGCAGGGAATACCCGCTCTAGTGCTATTTAACAGCATCTCCTCCTTCTTCTGACCTTGGCGTTCGCTCTACAGTTTCTCTCCTCTTTTCTTCCCTTTCTTAACCTTTCCCACAGGCATAACTAGTTTGGCTGACAGGCTCATCTGTGCCCTGCAGTGGGTCAGCTGGAACCGGCTGTGTTTGGCACAGGGCAGCTCCGGCTTCTCCCCACAGAGGTTGCCATGCACCTCCTCACTGCCAGCAGCTGGGCACCTGCCCCCTAATTTAAAAAATAAAACTAAATTTAGAAAAATTGGTAACAGTAACAGTAGAAGTTGTACATACAACATTACAGACATTTTTCACTAGTCTGCTTTCCAGCTTGTAAGCTTTTTGTTTTCTGAACATCTAGTATCTTCTGTGAAAAGTCCTTCAGATATTTTAAAAAATCCCTCAAAATCTTATCTGATCTCCTGAGTTTTCATCAGTTTCACAGTCCATGTGGACCTTAACCAATCATAGCTCGTTGCCTAATGGTGTTAATGGTAATTCATTTCTTCTTCTAATTAAACACAGATGTAGATCTAAAATCTAAGAAAATAAGAAAAGCTGTATTCCCTTGCCAAGCTCATAATTTCCTTTTTCTACCACACTGCAGGGTCATTGACAGTACCCCAGAGTCTACCACAGATGCACATTAATTACCCGTTCTCTAATTACTAGGGTACCAGTATAACTGTTCAACCATTCATTAGGCTTTCTTCTCAACTTTGCAAAGCCCCAGAGATGTTTGCAAGAAGTGCACAACTTGGCAATGTTAATTGAACTCTATTAACTCATAAAATGTACAAAAAGTGTAACTATTGATAAAAAATCCTTTTTTTGTCCACTAAGCCCACAACATAAAAATTATCATTTTTGGTGCTATCTATTTGGACATCCAACAAGGTAGCTGCCCACAGGTTGTTAATTATTGGGCATACATCAACAGGATTAGGTAACAATCCCAGCTATTAAATTACCAGTGTAATTCCCCATTGAAGACATGCATGGAAGCAGTCAGCTGTATAAGCAAATCTAAATAAGATGATTATCTAGAAAGTTGGAATATTAACAAGAGGAGGCCTGTGAAATAGACTCATAACAACCAGGAAAAAAAAAAAAAAAGAAAAAAAACCCAAACCCTTATACTGTTCTGTCATTTATTCATTTTCAGGATCTAAAGTGAGGTTCACTGTTAATGTCTGAAAACACTTTTGCCAACATCATTCAATATTTAATATGACTGAAAGAAGTGTTATGATATGAATCAATCACTCAGAGAAATGTCTTGCTTTAAAATATCTGTATTTTTCCTGTATCTGCTACACTTTTGATTTTTGAGGTTAATTTTCTGTAAAGATGCCACGTTTAACCATCTCCCACAGAGCACTGGAATAAGCTGCCCAAGGAGGTTGTGGAGTCAAAAGTTCAAAAGCCGCCTGGACGCCTTCCTGTGTAATCTGGTGTAGGGAACCTGCTCTGGCAGGGTGGGGGTGGACTAGATGATCTCCTGAGGTCCCTTCCAACCCCTACCATTCTGTGATTCTGTAATTTGTCAGACACCTGTGAGATGTCGTGATGATTCTCATTTGCTCTGGTTTTGTTTTCATGTGCTCTGCACCAGCAGCTTCACAGTGTATCTTTTCTTCTACCTTATTGGCATAAGAACCATTACTACCATTCCTACCTACTAATACAGTTAGTATTCCTTGATAAATATATGTTAATTCATTAATAGTGGCTTCTACATGTTCTTTTTCCAGGAGTCAGAATCCACTGATGGATTCTTGGCATTTCTTAGCAAATTCCCTGTCTTACTTTCTGTAATCACATGTCTTTTTAAAGCCCTTCTCAATATATTCAGCAAGATTAATTATGTACCTAAGTGACTTTTACCTAAGTAGAGCACCAATTAAGACCTGGTGTTGTTATTACAGATATATTCAATAGTCCATAAAAATTTAGTTACTTTTTTCTGTCTGTTCTTTTACCCATGCCGGAGTAGTCAGTAACTCTTTTCTTGTACTTAGTTGATCTACTAGTATATTTTCAAAGCTCTGCAGAATTCCAGGCAACGAAAATTTAGGCCTAATTCTGGTTCACACAATTAAGTTGAATAGTGAGTAGTTTGAAATACATGTATGAATACTTTGTCTTTAAAGTTATAGCAAAATTAACTGTTGAATAATTGTCATTAAAATAGACACCACATCTTTGTGAAACTAGTGTAAGTGGTCTGCTAGAACTTACTTTTGTAATAAGTGTAAGGCTAAGCTATAATACTATAACACTCTTTACAAAAGGTATTCATGCAAGTTTGATGTAAATGAATGATTTTTGCAGTCTGTAACAATAAGCTTAATATAGAAATCCTTAGAAAATGTGTGAATTACCATTCAAAAAAAGTATAGAAAATATAAAGGAAGGTTATTATCTTCATATAGCATTTCTGCATACCAGACCACCATGTATCCAATGAGAATCAGCAAAACAATTGTTTTGTGCTAATCAATAAAACAGATTAATGCCGTACAGATGATCAATTTACATTGACTGATCCTGTCTAAAATAAACCAGAAGAACCCCAGTTGTCTTTTGCCTTCTGTAACATTCAAAATGTGCTCAGTCTTGTCTCTGGTCTGTAACATTTACTCTTTTTTGATTCAGGTTTTTTTTTGTTGGCTTTGTTTTGTTTTGTTTTCCGACCAGTTAGATCATACTGCTTTTATTAGAGTTTTGCCTGATTAGATTATTTGAGTACTAAAATTATTATGAAACTTTCCTGTCAGAATGAATTTCCTTTGCCCTTCATAGTGAAAAAATAACAAAACTAATTACACATATATAATGCCTTAAACAGGATGTGGTTCTCTCACTGAGAGAATAAAAAACGGGGGGGAAAAAAAAAAAGTCCTAGTAACAGTCAAAAAGCTGAGATAATAAAAAATAGCACATAAAATTACATGTAGAACCAGGCACGATTACACAAATGTCAGATCAGATGTACTATCCCAGCTCTAGGCAGTACCACAGTTCCCGCGGGAGCTAACTCTTCGGCCGCCACAGGGACAGGGCAGGTTTTGCCGCGGACTACGCCGAGGGTTGGCCGAACCACGCAGAGCCCAGGCCATGGTGGCGCTGCCCTCCCGCCTGGTAGCGGAACCGCGTCCTGCGGCTGGGCCGGGCTGGGCTGGGCTGGGCCGCGAACCGAGCTGCGCAGCCGACTGGGCGTCTGCAGGCCACGGGCAGCGCGGAGAGGTCGTGCACGCCGTGAGCTGACCAGCTGCCTGTGGGCGCTGCTTGCAGCCTGGGCGCCGGCGCTCGCAAACACCCTCACTGCGTGGTACCCCAGCCTGTGCTTAGCCGCTGCCCCTTGCAGACCTCCGGCCTGCGGGCTGACGTCCCAGACCAGCCTCGACCCGTCCCCAGGGAGGTACCGGCTGCCTCCCTGGCTGCGGTGTATGAGTGGCCCTGGCTGCGGTGTATGAGTGGCCCTGGCTGCGAGGCCCAGCCGTGCCCATGGGAAGCTCCTGCGGCTCGCAGCGGTGAGGGAGCTGCCGGCACCTGCTGTGCTCTGGCCGAAATTGGACGGCAGGTGCCTTCCACCTGCTTGGAAATTCTGTGGGGAGTGATATCCAAGTTCCACTTCCTAAAAGTATTTAGGACCTCAGGTAATTCAGTAATCACATCTAGTAACATGTAGTATTGCTCATTTGCTAAATTTCATGTGTACAACTATTAAAACGTAGAAGCATTTAAACACCTGATAGCTGCAGTGTATGGAAGATTTGCTTTGTAAGCCATTACTTACACACTGCATATTGTATTTATCTTAGAGGTGATACATTTTCCCATTTGTCTCTGGCAGCAGACTTCTTTATATTGGCTTAATACTACTGGACTATTCAGAAATATTTGAATGCATGAAAGAATGCATCTTTTTGAAGGAAAATACAGACTCTATATTCTGTAAGAGACAGAGTGAAATGAATGTTAGTTTGTCCACTGGTAGTTTGAAGTGAAACATTAAAATAAGGTTCATAACCCACCATCCTGTATTCCTTTTCTTTGTTCAGTCTACCTATGTGATAGATGGTGTCTTAATTCTGTTTTAATAGGACTGCTACTGAGCACAGCAAATTTAAAAAGATTATTTGATCCTAAAATTAGAAGGGAATAGAAAGAAGGCAGGAAGGAAAGGAAGACTTATTTAATGTCTTATATTTCTGATTAATGATGCAGTGGACTATAATCACACCACTGTGGATGTTCTGATGTGAAAATCATCTTTCAGTTGCGATATTTAGACAAGTTGTATTCTGTATTATTCTTACTAAATTATAGCTGTATATATCACTTTATGTATAAACATCTTGTACAAGGACTTAATTTGCGTTTAATTAGTTTTTCTGTAAAGTGATTTCTGTTTTTGAAATTATGTATTTGTACATTACAGAACAATCAAATTATCAGCCTCACTGCCAAAGGTCAATTCAGAACTCTGAGAAGTGTGATGAGGTAGGTTTCCATCATTAAAATTGCCTACAAATTCTTCAGTGCTGTCAAAATGTCAGTGGCTTTTATTTAATTTGTTTATGACTAGCAGGAGTAAATGGGACTGTGTAGTAAAGTGGGATTTTCAAGAATGTTTATTTTTCCAGAGGTGGAATGTTTTGCTGGAAGTCTAAGAAACCACTGGAATAAATATATCTCTTTTTTATATGTCTTTGCCTCTTAACAATGCCTAGTCTTAAGATAGGCACAAGAATGTTACGTAGGTTCTAGTTGAAGCCTGATGAACTCAAACGTCTGTGAAGTTTACCTTTAGTGCCACTAGAGTTTGAAACAGAAAATGATGAGAAAGGAAGGCCTAAGATTAATTTTGTCTCCTGATTCTCTATTCTTATGAGGGCAGTGCTGTGGATGGCAAACTGAGAATCATGTATTTAAATATCCAAGTGGTCTCTTATCCTTTATGAGGGCAATACAAATACGTAAACAGAGCTCAGTGAAATTCTAGTGACTGCTTTTCGCACTCATGTTTCTCTCCAAAGTGCTAAGGAGTAGTTTTTAACCACTGAAGATGTTACCATCACATCCCCTACTACCTGCTGTACTGGGGGAGAAGAGGAGAATTTGTGCCTGATTTCAGGACACTGTAATTTTGTGATTTTTCAAAAAGCTGTAAGCAAGCAGGCAGTATTAGAAATCTGTTGTCAACACAAGTCTGTAAGGTCAAGTATGCCTTCCCAAGGGAGAAGTTAGGAAGTGTTGCTTATATAGGCATATCCTGAGCTTCTGTGACCTAAAATAGCTGATACCAATCACCATGTTCACCTGGTTTAGAACTGTGCATTAATTTTACTGCAAAATGTGAAGTATTAATAACTACCATGTTTATACTGATTGCAAAATGAGGTAAATATGAATCTCAATTTCCTTGTGAAAGAAAAAAGTTAGAAAACACTTGCCACTGCCTTTTTTCCTGGACAATGGCTACTGCATATGATCATGGCCAATCATGCAATAACATTGCAAAACATGCCTGACCAATCTGGTGGCATTTTATGACGGGGTAACAACGTTGGTGGATAAGACTAAAGCAACTGATGTCATCTACCTGGATTTGTGCAAGGTGTTTGACACCATCCCGCATGACATCTTTGTCTCAAAACTGGAAACATGGGGGTTTGATGGATGGACCACTCGGTGGATAAGGAACTGGCTGGATGGTCGCACTCAAAGAGTTGTGATCAACAGCTCAATGTCCGAGTGAAAACCAGTGACGAGTGGTGTCCCTCAAGGGTCGGTATTGGGACCGGTGCTCTTCAACATCTTTGTCGGAGACACAGACAGTGAGATTGAGTGCACCCTCAGCAAGTTTGCCGACGATACCAAGCTGAGTGGTACGGTTGACACGCTGGAGGGCTGGGATGCCATCCAGAGGGACCTTGACAGGCTTGAGAGGTGGGTGTGTGTTAACCTCATGAAGTTCAACAAGGCCAAATGCAAGGTCCTGCACCTGGGTTGGGACAGTCCTAAGCACAAATAGAGGCTGGGCAATGAGTGGTTTGAGGCCAGCTCTGAAGAGAAGGACTTGGGAGTGGTGGTAGAAGAGAAGCTCAACATGAGCCGGCAATGTGCGCTTGCAGCCCAGAAGGCCAACCATATCCTGGGCTGCATCAAGAGAAGTGTGGCCAGCAGGTGGAGGGAGGTGATTCTCCCCCTCTACTCTGCTCTTGTAAGGTACCACCTAGAGTACTGTGTCCAGTTCTGGAGCCCTCAACACAAGAGAGACATGGACCAGTTAGAACGAGTCCAGAGGAGGCCACGAGGATGATCCAAGGGCTGGAGCACCTCTCCTGTGAGGACAGGCTGAAGGAGTTGGGGCTGTTCAGCCTGGAAAAGAGAAGGCTTTAAGGACATCTTATAGCAGCCTTCCAGTACCTGAAGGGGCTACAAGAAACCTGGGGAGGGACTTTTTGTAAGGGCAGTTAATGATAGAACAAGGGGCAATGGCTTTAAGCTGAAAGAGGGTGGGTTTAGATTAGATATTAGAAAGAAATTTTTTACTGTGAGGGTGGTGAGACACTGGAACAGGTTGTCCAAGGAAGCTGTGGATGCCCCCTCCATGGAAGTGTTTAAGTCCAGGCTGGATGAGGCTTTGAGCAACCTGATCTAGTGGAAGGTGTCCCTGCTGATGGCAGGGGGGTTGGAACTAGATCATCTTTAAGGTGCCTTCCAACCCAAACCATTTTATGATTTTATGATTCTATGATCATGCAAATTTGGACTTTCAGAGGATTAGAACATACAGGGCAAACCCCCATACAAGGCAAACCTCTTTATGAAGCCTGAGACATTACTATGGCACCTACTTACATTGTTTACAGTTACTCATGTTTCTTTGATGCCTAGAAGTGTTTCATGTTTATGTTCCTGCTTGTTTTGTTTTTTTTGTTTGTTTTGGTTTTTTTGTTTGTTTTTTGTTTAATCATTGAGTTTTAGCCTTGCTTTGGGCTCAACTCTGTGGTGTGAGAGTATGCATATTGTGCGTTGCCCCTGGCCAGCAGATAAGCACCCACGCAGCCACTTGCTCACTCCCTGCCTGACTCCCATCATAAACAGAGAGAACAGGAAAAATAAAAGTGTGAGAGCTCATGGGTTCAGATAAAGACAGCTTAATAAGTTGAGGAAAGAGGGAAAAAACATGAGTGATATAAAGGCAGTCAGTCATGTGCCACCTCCCAGAAGCAGAACAACACCCAGCCACTTTTCAAACAGCAGCCACCTTGGAAGCTAAAAACTCATTGCCTTCTTCCTTTCCCCCCCTGTTTTTATTGTTGAGCATGATGTTATATGGTATGAAATATCCCTTTGGTCAGTTGGGTCAGCTGTCCCAGCTGTGTCACCTCCCAGCATCTTGTCCATTCTCAGTTGAAGGGAGTGGGGAAAAAAGAAAGCTTGATGCTGGTGCAACCACTGTTCAGCCACAGGTGAAACACTGATGTGTAATCACTGCTGGTTTAGCCACAGGTCCAAAATACAGCACCATATGGGCTGCTATGAAGAAAGTTAACTCTGTCCCAGCCAGACCTGTTACAATGAATTGCTGCTATCAGCAGACATGAAGTCTGAAAAATAAACCTTAATAAACACAAGCTACTTTTCTAAAGGTTTTTCTTGGGCAGGTGCAACCGTTTTACCCTAACAGTAATGAAATAATACGGACTGGGGATCTTTACAATGCATGCTCCATCTTGCAGAGGACTATTCTGATGCAGACAGTAAGCCTGGTTGCCATTTTTACAAAAAAATATTATCTGGTCTATCTTGACATTAATATCTCTTGGAAATAATTCCTGTAGAAATACCTGATTTTAATGTCCCTCCTACAACTGGTCCTTGGCTACCCCAGTCACAAATGATGATACATGACTGTCAGCTTCTCTTCAGGCTCAGACAAGGAAGAATATCAAGCTTGAAAGATTTCAGTGTTTTTGTAGAAAGACTATCTTTTCCATTGACAGTTATGTCCTAAGTAGAATGTCCTATTAGCAGAGATAAAATATATGTTTCCGATTTCAAATCCTTGTTTTAATTAGATTTTTATTGAGTCAGGCTAGAAACTGCTTTAAAAGCTTCCACAGAAAGATCTTTAAGTAATAGTTTTGAGCCAGGTGGCTGCCAACCACAGTAAGCTAAAAATGCCCAATATAAGAACAAAGTTTATTTTGGAATACATGTCCCAGATTACAGATGGTGAGGAAAGTTTAGAGTATTGTGGACTTCATGAAAGTTGAATTAGCTGCTAGCAGTTTTTAAGTGGGTGAAGGAAACCAATTTTTTATCTAAATTAGCCATACAAAGCAGTAGTGCATTTCTATCCTTCTGCGAAACTCAGGCCTCAGAAGGAACTGAATGTCTTTGTCACTTACAAAAACAAAAGCTTAACTGTGCGAGGCAGCAACTCCTGGCTCGCAACTCTAGTTAAGATTAGAGATTTGAGAGCCAGAAGCTCAGAATTGGCCCACAAACCTTACACTGCTGATAGTGTGAAGCATGCCTTAGATTCTTTTCTCTTGCATGAAGAAACTGTTTATTGTTAGGATATCTGTACCAGTAACCAACCACTTGGAAATACAGTGGTCCTGGAAATTATTCTGTTATATTTAGGTTTTCTTTCAGTGAAGCTGAACTGAATGGAAGATATGAGGAAGAAAATAATTTATTTTGCATGATTTACCTTTCAATTGATAGACACCAGTGGCTTCATGCTGGCCACCTGACACAAGACTATCATGGCTCATAGGCTTGTGTCAGGTAACATGGCCCCATTTTTTATCTTTTTTGCCTTTTTGGTGGTTGGTCAGATATTTGGAAAAAAAAAAAAAATCAGTTTTTAGCCCATTTCCTCAAGTGGAAAGGATGGCACCAAAGTAGAATAAAATTCTTTCTTATATTAAACATTTTATAGATTTTAAGGCAAGAAGATGCCATTATATTTAACCAGTCTGATTTTCTAAATAACACAGAACGGTGTTTTGTCTATAATTTCAGACAGCAAGTTTCTAACTTCTGTTTGAGCTTTATATGTCTTTCATAAAAAATATATTGGCCTAATTTGAGGGTTTTCTAGTGATGGAAAATCCAACATATCCCTTACTAAATGGTTTCTTATGGATAATTGTCTTTGCTGTTAAAAATTATGCCTTATTTGTAGCTGGATATTTGTCTAATTTCATCCTTCAATCACTGGATATTTCTATTCCTTTGTTTAGTAGATTAAAAAGCCTTGCCTTTGAAAAGTTAAGTAAATAGAGCTTTTTAAATCTCAAACTCCAGACCTTGGACCAGTCTTGTGAGGCTTGTCTGAACCTTTTCCAATTTTTTTTAGAACTTTATGAAGCTTTAGGCAGACTAATAGTCTCTCTGGTGTTGTATTCAGAAGAGATACTATCTTCATATTTCTTCTTATATACATGCATACTGCAAAGTACCTGTTCTGATGGGATTTATTTGAATTTCTGTTAACTCTTAACATGACTGTTCCTATTCAGGCTGTGTTTTTGAGTGTCAGGATTGTGATACAGAGTACTGCAACACCTCTTTAAATTTGAATCACAAGAAACTTAGGAACTAATAAGGAAATTGTGATTAACTTGAGCAACCCAGCCAAATTCTGGTTAATTAAATTTCTGCATTAATTTTCTTCTCATCTAGGTCAGGTTCCTCATAATGTCTGATAGCACAGAACTGTGAGTTTCACTTTTCTCATCTATTTTTTTTCTTCTGGTGCTAACAGGTATTCTAGAATTTACTTTAATCAGTAACAGCACAGTAATTATATAAATTGGCTGCACTAGTCTGCAAAGAGGGGGTGGACAGATTCTTCTGATAGCTCATCTGGTCACTCAAATAAGGGTAGTACAGTTTATTTGCACAAGGAAAATAACCTCCCCCCTGCGCCCGAATTTTAAGCAACATAGGAAATAGCTCTCCTTTGTAATGTAACACTGAGTAAAACAGGTGGTTCTCTTGGCTTCCTATTTCTCCTTCAAATCACGAACAGCCAGCAGAATAGGCAGCTTGCTGGGCCGGTGGCCTGATCAAGTGGTCAGACATATCAGGTATATTAGCATTCTTAGAAGTCCAGTACTGTCTTTTTCATATTGGCTTGTAATCAATTAGTCTTCCTTGTCTGCTTTCAATGATTTATGCTTGTTTAAAGAACAGGCACTTGTACGCTACAGTATCTTAGAAAAATGATATATTTGTACCGGCCAAATAACTTAAAAACATGGTACAGGCAACTGCAAAGTGAAATGAATTGAAGCTGCAGCGCCTACTTTTGGGAACTGGGAATTAGCATAGAAGAGACAGATGCAGGCAGATGGCCAGCCAGTTTGCTGGCTGGGAGAGTGCTGCACAATTCCAACTGGGAGTTTCTGCTTAGAGCAGATAGGACCCAGTACACAGAGTATGAGGTCTCTCTGAATGTTCATTTTAATTTAAAAGAAGATCCTTTGACCTGGGGTTGCGTGGGTTTGCATTGCCTTTTTACAGTTTTTCTGCTGGGTGGCAAAGCATTGGCAATTACAAAATTAAATGTGACTTCTGTGATATTTTGTCAATGGAATTTTAGTAAAGCTATTGCTGCTTTTACTTTTGAGAAGGAAAATGAGAAAAAAACAGTAAGTGCTGCATTTGCTGGAAGTGATCTGATATGGATTAACCCATTCATCATTATTTTGTCTTTCTCCCTTTCTTTTTGATGGAGAAATGTATGGTCGAAGTGAGTGGATTATATTTCCAAATAAAGTATATGACTTGTAACAATTACTGCAGTAAAGTCACAAGGTTTTTAAAGGGAGATACTGAATTAACTAAGTCTGTAGTTTAAGCTGTGTTTGTAGATGGGAAATCTTTAGTGAATCATATGGTTGTATTTTAGTAGGCTCCCTTTTCAGTTACTTGCCCTTATGAGTATTTTTTTCCATGAGCTCAGAGGTTCTCTTACCAAGCAATAAGAAAAAAATAAAACATTGTCCCTCTAATTGTTCTCACAACCTCTCTGTTGCTTTTAATGGAAGTAAAGATGACCATATTTGTTAAGACAAGTTGACTTCATCAGAGCATGGGGAAAGACTTTCTTTGACCAGAGACTGTCAAACAATACAACTATGTAAAATCAAGCAAGTGACAATTGTGGTGATTGCATTTCTCAAAGGAACCCTCAGTCTGACAAATCACTGACAAAAATGCTACAAAATCACTGCCTCTGTGGAGGCAATCCATAAACAAAAACAGATAGTGTACACCAGATGTAATCCAGACTATTAGAACATAGGTGACATTCTTACTGTTTGGAGACTGGAAATTTCTAAGCAGTGGTGAGCAGAATGTATTGTGTTATGTGTGAGAGTCTGAATGTTGTGCTGTAGCAGAAATGCATGCAGGGCACGGAGTGAATAATCTACAATGTTGACTACATTTAGTAAGCTAGCCTTTCAGTTGCTGTAGAGTGGAAACAGTCCTCAGATGAGGACACCTTTATTCCTTCAGTTGCTGAAGGACCTAGGATAAAGCAGATTGTTATATAGAACCCAGCCTGTTTCATTCAGCAAAGTGCACTAAGGAATTATAGCATATGTCTGTATTTTGAAGTGTGGTGTGATGCAGCTATGAGCCATTTTGCTGTGAGAAATCGGAAATATAGTTACAAATTGGTTGAGCGATAAGCAAAATAATGGATAAAGTGACTATAAGGAGAGCTGATGGTTTGTTCAGTAAATTAACACATAGGAATCTACACACTGTTATTCTGAGTCTGGGGTTCAAAAGGTGGCAGGTGGCTTTGAGGTGATTTCCTGCCTATTCTGTCTCCAGGAACATCTGTTAAAATTACAGCCACATTCAGTGCACTACTGAGCCACGACAGCAGTCAGAACCTTTGGCTTTAGTGTGTGGCTTGCTATACTGCATTTTGTTCATGCAGGCTTATGATGCACATCTGTATGGTTTTAAGTTCTGGAAGCAGTGTTTTTTTTGTGCTAAGCAGTGCAATTTTTGTGCTGTACTTCTGTTTACTTATGCTTCTACAGTTTTATAGCCCAAGCAGTAGGAGCAAAATTTAGCTTACTGTTGAAATCTGAATGTTATGTGAGAAATCAGGATTCCTTAGGTGGCTCATCCTCTATTTTCAGGAAGATTTTGAGGTTCGGGAGGTTCCGCTTGGATTTGAGGAGGAACTTCTTTACTGTGAGGGTGACAGAGCACTGGAACAGGCTGCCCAGGGAGGTTGTGGCGTCTCCTTCTCTGGAGACATTCAGGACCCTCCTGGACGCCTTCCCGTGTGATCTCATCTAGGTGTTCCTGCTCTGGCAGAGGGATTGGACTAGATGATCTTTTGAGGTCCCTTCCAATCCCTGAAATTCTGTGATTCTGTGATTCTGTGAATGGAGGAAAGCATTTATCTTCTAACTGCATTCAAGGTAGTAATGGGGATATTGGAAAAAAGAGAGAAAGAAAAACTTTGTGCAGAAACTAAAGTGTGGTGCTTCCCAGCAGCCCAAGAGATACTTACAGATTGATCTGTAGACAGGCAAAATGGCAATGGAGATTCTGGAGCACTTATATTTTGAGTACAGGTTGATAGTGCTGTGTAAGGTATTTCATGATGTAGCAGTACTATATGCACTGAAAAATAGACTTATCTATATGATTGAGGAGTTTGAAATTCCCTCCTTACATGGTAGAACATGATTTCCTTATGACAGCTGGAGATCAACAGGAAGCAGGAACTGAAGGTACACTCGGACTCATCTGTTCCCCATGGGGAACGTGAGGGCTCGGAGATGTGTGCAAGTGTGTATTTTGAGGGTTGTAACTCTTCTTCCCTTTCTAATGGCAGTGATGATATATCAGAAGTCAGCTAACAGCAAAGTTCACTTCTGTGTATGTGACAATTAGTTTGTGGCCTACATGACTAAAAAGCAGATGGCAAATGTCCCATGAGTGCTCAGGTTGGTGTGGGCTTTTGTACTTTATTTTTTTATGGTACAATATCCTGTTCTGGGTAGAATGCATACTAGGATTAGATAATGGCATAGCTGCTGCTTTGTTTTGTTGTGCTTTCAGGATGAGAGAGAGAGAAGTCCCAGAGCACTAGTGATCTAAGGGTAATGCTCATATTGTTTGAAAAAAGTCAGCATATATATGTATATATCTGAATTTCAGAAAAATAGTTGACCTCTTCAGCATGTGGAGGACCTTCCGCACCTTATTAGAAGAAGCATGGCAGCATCCACTGTTACAGGCTGCCAGGTTTTATCATGAACTATGAGTTTACTTGGTATGACAAGTAGTAGTGGGAAAACTGAAAGACTGAGCCTAAGATGCTGGACACTGGCTTGCTATTGAATGTCTTTACATTTTGAAGTTCAGGGTGTTACTGATATTTGTAGTTTCACAAAAAAGACAGTCTTTTAACAGATATTTTAACAGCATTTGTTGAATCATTAGGAGGTAAGCTGGTTCAGCTTTCAGGAGAAGATATGTCAGAATCAAAAGGGTAGTTGAAGTCGTTTTTCTACCAACTTCCAGAGAGCTGTCACAGGCAGTTAAAATTAATCAGATATATAAAAGCTGATGATTGAAGTAGCCTGAAGACTAGACAAGTCCAAATACTTCTTAATTTTTAATGTCTCAGGACAAAGGATCTCTAGTATTTTTTTTAAGTCTCCATGTCATGTTTCTATTCATGCAATTAATGATTTTTAGTTCATGAGAAATTAAACCTTCAGTGTTTTTTGGCACACAGTTTTTCCAAAGAGATTAGCTTTGTCAGCTGGATCAAGAACTGTCAATGGGCTGATGAAGATTTAAGTTTTGCATGTCCTTCCTGAGTGAGAGGATTTTAATAGTGGTTAAGACATCCTGCAGTGACTGTTTTCTTTTAAGAGTGACTCATTTTGAGAGTGGCAAGCTTGATCTCAAACCATGCAGTCATGTGGTAGGAACATGCATTATCGTTTAGTATATCTGGGAAAACATGGATTAGCTCCCAGGAGACATAGACACTATAAAATAGTGGGACGGCAGTGGCGTGGTACTGTGCAGGTTCATGCTTGTGAACCACATATTGCAGAGCAGCCATTTAAGATAACTTTAGTGTGCTTGGTGAGAACAATCAAAGAAAATACACTGATAAAATTAAGGGAGAAAACATGGCAGGATTTTACACTGCTCTCATTTGTTAATAGCCTTACTATTTGCTTATTGGAAATACTGCTAAGGTGAGTATACTACAAAGTCACTTAGGAAAGCAGTTGTGGATGTTACCATGACACATGAGAAAGCAGAATCTTGATGTGGGTATACAGGTTGACATGGATAATATCTGATTATACAGGGGCAATTACAGTAGGCATGGAAGAAATCCTAAGAGTTGAAAGTATTAGTTTTGAAGAGTGAAGAACAACACTTTGGTGAGGTGTTGAATAGCCACATAAATGATGCATGTCACTTCAAGTAATCAGATTATCAGATTCTTCATGGTTGAGTGCCCAGGAAATGGCTTTGAAGGTAAAGTGTGTGGTAACAAACTTATGGACAAAGCCTAGTTCAAGGAAGAAACAACAAGGCATTAATCGTAAATCTTTTAGAGATGGTTTGGCCTGAGACACAGTGAACCAAGTATGTTCCATCTTTGACCAAATAATTACTTTCAAGATAAAACCTTTATATGAATGAAGAATATATGTATGTAGTATATGTATCCTCATATGTTGTATAAATATATGCACACTATGAAGTTGTGGTCTGCATCTTTGTTCCGTGTTCACTTTCTGCCCATCTTACTGAGTCAGTAGGAAAAGAAGTAAGAGGGTGTTTTTTTGTTGTTGAAAGTCTGATTTTATTTATCAAAACATGCAAGGAAAAAAAGTAGATATGGCTTATATGTTTAGTAATTCTATTCTAGAGATAACATTAACAGAGACAGGAATAAATAGAGTAAGTAATGTCACATACTGTTTAGTCTAACAGATTTGACTAGGTTCTGTAAATGCAGAAGGAACTTTGCTGGAAAGAAATGAAAACATTAAATATGTTGAAAATATGATTTAAAAGTCCAGACTTCCTGAAAATGTGAAAATAGAAACTGAAATCCAAAAAAAGAGGCCTTAACAAATAGGCATAGCATTTAAACTTTGGGCTCAGAAATACGCTGCAATTGTATGTGGTGTAAAAGAAGCACAACAAGAAACCTTGAAGCAAGTTGCATAATTTTCTCAGCTCTATGTAGACTGATGAATTACACTCAATACATTTAGAAAACATTAGTGAAGATTCTGAAAGATGATTTTATGTCCAAATAATAATGTATAAAGAGATATATGTAACTGCCTAACTGAAAGAGGATGTTTAATACAGTAGAAGATGCATTAGTCTTTACTACTAGTTCTGAAATAAAAGTGAGGTTTAGAAATGCTAATAGGCTCATTGTTGAAATTAATAACAAAATCTGTCTGCTGATCTGATATTCTAAAAATGTCAAGCACATGTACAAACTTTTATGGTACGCTTTTTTCAGAGAATAAGCCCTTCCCTGGAACATAAAAGAAGCCTTATTTTTCTTAGAAATATTTTCATTGTGATACGTTCATCTGAACACAACAAAGTTGTATGCCAATTTTAAAGTATGCTTATACATTTGTTGTGTTAGGATCTGCACAAATAAAGAACCAAGACCCATCTATCTCTGAACTATCAATTTCAAATGGCTGCAGAAAATCACATTTGTTTCTGATAATATATAGGTTGATAAATTATTTCCTATATAAACAAACCAGTTATCATGTCTAATAAAATGGTAAAAATACATTGCCAATAGGTTTTTTTTCATCCATTTGACAAGAAATTGCATTGTGACTTTAGCTTTTCAGCTGAGGAAATGAGGAAGTCATTGATCTTTTTGCTCTGAGTCTCATTCATTTTTAAATTTTCTTTATTTTTCTATTTTTTTTTCTCCCATCCCCCTCCTCTCCGTTAATAATTTACTTAATCATTTCAGTTACATGTTTTCACTTGGCAATCTCCAGAATCAAAGGTTCTATCTCAGCAATATGTCAAAAACAATGACACCACAAAGGCTTGACTAAGCCTTGACATGACACTAAATGAGAAACTTGATCACTTGAGACAACTGAGTGGATTAGATTAAATGAACTTTCAAAGGAACTTTGGAGCTACGAGCATAACCCACACAATCCATAAATATTGAATACATCTGCAGATGCACTACTGCTTGAATTCTGAATTTATTTAATTCTGTCTAAGAAATGCCCCATGTCTTTATAACCATGCATAAGTTAAATGAAGAGGCAACTAAGTAAAAGAGAAAGGCTTTCATAAAGTTTGGAAAAAATTATAAAGATAGCTTAAAACTACCTCTTCTGTAAAATCCATCAATCATTTTGGAAATTAGTCATACTGAAAAGAGTAAGACTTGTTATGGAGGTAAATATTCTGGTACAGAGAGGATATCTAAAGGTTTTATTGAAGCTGTGGTCTTAGAAAGTCTTTCAATGTGCCCAGATCATCTTGGGTTAATGTGTGGTTGGGGGTGTGTTGAACAGTTGGGGGTGTTGGTCTTCCTGTGGTTTCTAAGACACAGTGTGGGTCTGAGACACTTTGGCTTGGGGACTCTCCTGGAAATCTGCATGAAACATCTGTATTTGACTTTGCTCTATGAAAGAATGTGATAATTTTCATTTTCCTTGTCAAACAACTTTTACCTTATATATGTATTTTTTCTTTATAAACCAGAAATTTTTGGGTGGAAGAGATTAAACAGCCTCTTCTGTGACATGCAACAAGCAAATGTGAATGACGTGTAGGTGTGAATTGTGTAAACAGTGCCAATTGTGAGCAGGGGTGAATTTAGGTGTGTAGGGATTTGCATACAGTTCCCTTTCATTTGTAAACTTGTAACTTCTGTAGATTAGCACGGAGACATTTGATATCTTTTTTTTTTTTTGGTATAGTTAATGTCTTCTGTGATGGTATTCGGATCTTCCATGAGGAATGAATTCCACGTGAATTTACTCCACGTAACTTCAGCTATGTAAATACCTGCATGTTAAGGTGTTTATCTAGACTCCCTTTGTAACTAAGAGAAGACTTAGAATGGATGATCTATCCCATGTATCTTAAATACTTCTTTTATGTGTGTGAGTGTGTACAGGCTGCTACAGATATTTATCTGTATTCATTAACTGCAGAGTAACTCTAGAGGACTGGCTTAGGCTACACACCTGCTTTTAAAATGGATTAGGTTAGGTGAGGTGCATCCATTTTAGGTGCAAAATGAAGTCAACTATATTAATAGTGTTAGTTCCTTAGCTTTAAGGTCATGCTCCTTCTGCATTCATAGAGATCAAAAGGTAGAACATTCAGATAGCAAAATTTATAGAACCTGTGGATAGATAAATTTTTGTGTAGACCTGGAAAATCTATACTATAGGCTATATAATTTTTTGAAGTGTCCCTCAGCAAATGCATGCCATAGTCAAAAGTGTATATATGTTGCTGCTTGTATTCCACATTCTTCACTGGCTAGATATCTGCAAAATAAAAATACCCAAGTTCTGTTCTTTAATAGTACCTTAGAATCGCTTGGTTTGAAAAGACCTTTGAGATCATCGAGTCCAACCGTACCTATCCACTACTAAGTGAGAAGCTGATAGCTGAGAAATGGAACTGTAAACTTATTAAGGCACATGGTCAGTTGAACTTCTTAATTCTTAATAGAATCTAAATGTTTAATTTAAAATAAAATAATAAATCTGTCTTTTATTTCAGAATAGTAAAACAAAGTCCACATATCTGTAGGGGTAGCTGATGATCTTAATGGGACTGCTTACAGAAAAAGATATAGTTTAATATGTGTAAGAGTCATGTCTGCTAACAATTAGCATTTTTGTGCATTTTCTGATTGAGAAAAGTAATTCTTGTAAGATTAAAAAATGTTTTGGAGGTCTACTTGATTGATGATGTAAATTATGATGGAGGATCCAAATCTCTTGCCATTTTACCCATTATCTTCTAATATTTGTGGTTTGCCTAGCCACATCTTTTCTTTAATGCAAGAAATAAACATGCCATTATTTTTCTGAGCCATTCAAAAGTCAACAGTCTGTTTTCTATTATAAAAATAATAAAATTGTTGGTGACTCATGTCATTATGGCCACCCTTCTGCCATCTTTGCATTTGCCTTCTGGCATTTGCCTATGGGAACAGCTCCAGTGCAGATAAGTCCACACTGGGGAGGTGAATCATGGCAAAAAGGGCTAGCAAGGGCTCTTTTTGGGGCTCTTTTGGGGCTTTTTGAAGCCAGGTAAGTGGCTAGCCTGTTCTGGGGACCAACAGCTCTTGGGCAGCCTACTGACGCGGCATGGGCAGAGCCAGCTCCTCCAGTGGCCGCCCTCACTCCCATGAGAGGCCGCCCCCGGGAGCGCCGGCCAACAGAGCGGGGTGAGGCAGCCAGAGCGTGGGGCGGCAGTTTGTGGGCAGGGCCCAGCACATGGGAAGGGCGCAGTCCCTCACCCCTGGCTCCCACACAAACATGCAGCTGTCCAGGTCTCTGGCTGCATGGAGTGCCTGACCCTGTCACTGTGAGTGGAGGACAGCAGAGACAACACCTGTGTGCGCTGTGACCAGGTGAATGATCTGCTCAGTGCAGTCTCAGAACTGAAGGAAGAAGTGGAAAGGTTAAGGAGTATTAGGGAGTGTGAGTGGGAGATAGATTGGTGGAGCCACACCCTACCATCCCTGAGACAAAGGCAGCAGGTGGAGACTCCACAAGCAGAGGATTATCTACCCTCTTACCACCAGGCAAAAGAAGGGGACCTAAGAGATGGAGGGAAATGGAAACAGGTCCCTGCTCGAGGTGGTAGGTGATTCCCATCTAGACCTCCCTTACCTTCCAAGCTGGTATGGGGCTCTAGAACTTGAGGGTCAGTCACATGAGTATGTCAATGAGGGTCCATCCAGGGGCTTGCCTAAGGTGAGTCAGTCAGCCCCAAGCATTCTGATTGCCTCCATTAAGAAAAAAAGGAGGGTTAAGAAAAAAAGGAGGCTAATAGAGAATGAACACTGGCAACTAATTAAGGACAAAGCTCCTTCTCCTGTCGACATGCAGATTTCAAACAGGTTTAGTGCTCTTCAAGCTGAGGAGGAGTTGGGTATGGCTTTGAAGTATGAAACTGACACGCTAGGCCCTGTGCTGTGCACAACCACCTGGAAGAAAGGAGGAGTGATTTTTGTGGGAGACTCGATTCTCCAGGGGACAGAGGCACCCATCTGCCGACCTGACCCATTGTCTAGAGGGGTTTGTTGCCTGCCAGGGGCTCACATCATAGATGTCAAGGAGAGACTGGTCCACCCATCTGACTGCTACCCCCTGCTGCTCTTCCATGTGGGAACTGATGATACCAAGAGCAACCTGAGAACTATCACAAGGGATTTCAGAGCCCTAGGAGCTCTGAAAAGGTCAAGGGCCTTGGGGTGCAGATTGTTTTCTCCTCAATCCTACTGGTTAGGGTTGCAGATGAGAAGAGGAGTAGGCATGTTCTCCAAGTAAACAACTGGCTGCTCCACTGGTGCTGGCACCAGGGTTTTGGTTTCTATGATCATAAGACCCAGTTTGACAATCAACAGCTGCTTGGGAGTGATGGGATCCACCTCACCAACAGGGGTACATGTGCCTCTGCCAATAAACTGGCCAACCTCATAAGGAGAGCTTTAAACTAGGAAGGAAGGTGGTAGCGGAGCAATTATGGAAATTATGGAGATTATCCAAACAATAAAACAAAGTTCAAGAGGGTACAGCCCTGGCAAGTGAATGCAGCCAAGCAAGAGCCTGAAGAACGTATCTGTGGGGTATCCTCATTCACTCCTGCGGTAAAATTGGCAAGCTCTAATTCCTCTCTGAAGTGCCTGTATACCAGTGCATGCAGCATGGGAAATAGGATGAGTTGGAGATCTGTGTGCAGACACAGGGCTTCGATCTTATTGCAGTTACTGAAACGTGGTGGGACAGTTTGTACAACTGGAACGTTGCCATAAATGGCTGTAAGCTTTTTAGGAGAGACAGACCAGGAAGGCGAGGTGCTGGAGTTACCCTTTACGTAAGAGAACACCTGGTGTGTATGGAGCTGCTCCTCAGGGTGAATGATGAGAGGGTTGAGTGCTTATGGGTAAGGATTAAAGGTCAGACTAACACTATGGGTGACATAGTAGTGGGTGTTTGCTACAGGCCACCTGATCAGGAGGAGGAAGTGGACGAGGCCTCTTACAGTCGGCTGAAAGTAGCCTCACAGTCGCAGGCCCTGGTGCTCCTGGGTGACTTCAAATACCCCGACATTTGCTGGAGGAATAACACTGCAAGTCAAATGCAATCAAAGAGGTTCCTTGAAAGCATTGATGATGACTTGCTCTTGCAAATGATTGAAGAACCAACAAGGAAAGGAGTGCTGCTGGACCTTGTTCTATCAAATAGTGAAGGAGTAGTTGGGGATGTGAAGGTTGGGGACAGCCTTGGCTATAGTGACCATGAGATTGTGGAGTTCAGCATCCTGCTAGGACAAATCAGGGCAGTAAGTAAGACTGCAACCCTGAACTTCAGGTGAGCTAACTTTGGCCTCTTCAGGGACCTTCTTGGAAGAATCCTGTGGGATCAGACCCTTGAAGGAAGAGGGGTGCAAGAGAGCTGGTTAATATTCAGACCTCACTTCCTCCAGGCTCAAGAACAATGCATCCCTGTGTGCAAGAAGTTGAGCAAAGTGGGGAGAAGACTGGCGTGGATGAACAAGGAACTCCTGGCAAAACTCAGACATAAGCAGGAGGCTTACAAAAGATGGAAGCAAGGACAGACCACTTGGGAAGACTATAAGGGCATGCAGAAATGTGACAAGGAAGGCCAAGGCCCAATTGGAACTAAATCTGGCAAGGGAGGTCAGAGACAACAGGAAGGGCTTCTTCAAATACATCAATGACAAAAGGAAGGCCAGGGAAAATGTGGGGCCACTACTGAATGGGGCAGGGTACCTGGTAGCAGAGGACACAGAGAAGGCAGAGTTACTGAATGCCTTCTTTGCTTCAGGCTCCACTGCCAAGGCCACCCCTCAGGCATCCCTGACCCAAGAGACCCATGAGAGAGTCTGGAAAAAGGAAGAGTTTCCCTTGGTTGATGAGTATTGGGTTAGAGATCGACTATGCAACCTTAATACCCATAAGTCCATAGGCCCTGATGGGATGCACCCACATGTGCTGAGGGAGCTGGCTGACGTCATTGCAAGGTCACTCTTGATCATCTTTGAGAGGTCATGGCAATCAGGAGAGGTTCCTGAAGACTGGAAGAAGGCAAATGTCACCCCAGTCTTCAAGAAGGGTCAGAAGGAGGACCCAGGGAACTACAGGCCAGTCAGCCTTACCTCAGTCCCCGGACAGGTAATGTAACAGCTCATCCTGGAGGCTACCTCTAAGCATGCAAAAGACAAGAAGGTCATCAGGAGTAGTCAATATGCATTCACCAGAGGGAAATCATGCGTAACTAACCGGGTTGCCTTCAATGACAGGACAGCTGGCTGGACAGACAAGGGGATGGCAGTGGATGTTGTATACTTGGACTTGAGCAAGGCTTTTGGTACTGTCTCCCATGACGACCTCATTGGCAAACTCAAGCAGTGTGGACTCAATGATTGGATGGTGAGGTGGATTGAGAGCTGGCTGAATGGCAGAGCTCAGAGGCTTGTCATTGGTGGTGTGGAATCAATCAGGTTGGAGGCCTGTATGTAGTGGTGTCCCCCAAGGGTCAATACTGGGTCCAGTGTTGTTCAGCCTATTCATCAATGACCTAGATGAAGAAACAGAGTGCCTCCTCAGGAAATTTGCTGATGACACTGAGCTGGGAGGAGTGTTGGATACATCAGACGGCTACGCTGCCATTCAGAGGGACCTCAACAGGCTGGAGAGATGGGCAGAGAGGAACCTCATGAGGTTCGACAAGGCAAAGTGCAGGGTCCTGCATATGGGAAGGAATAACCCCATGCACCAGTACAGGTTGGGGGCTGACCTCCTGGAAAGCAGCCCTGCAGAGAAGGACCTGGGAGTCCTGGTGGACAACAAGTTAAATATGAGCCAGCAGTGTGCTCCTGTGGCCAGGAAGGCTGACGGTATCCTGGGTTGTATTGGGAAGAGCATGGCCAGCAGGTTGAGAGAGGCTCTCCTCCCCCTCTACTCAGCCCTGGTGAGGTCCTACCTGGAGTATTGTGTCCAGTTCTGGGCTCCCCAGTACAGGAAGGACATGGAACTCCTGGAGTGTGTCCAGCGAAGGGCAACTAAGATGCTTAAAGGACTGGAGCATCTTTCATATGAGGAAAGGCTGAGGGAGCTGGGCCTGTTCAGCCTGGAGAAAAGATGACTCAGAGGGGATCTAATTAAAGTTTATAAAGGGTGTCTAGAGGATGGGGCCAGACTCTTCTCATTGGCACACAACAATGGGATGAGATGCAACAGGCATAAACTGCAGCATAGGAAGTTCCACCTGAACATAAGGAAGAACTTCTTTACTGTGAGGGTGACTGAGCACTGGAACAGGCTGCTCAGAGAGGTTGTGGAATCTCCCTCTCTGGAGATATTAAAAAACAGTCTGAACAAAATCCTGGTTCATCTGCCCTAGGAGTCCCTGCTTGAGCAGGGTGGTTGGACTAGATGACCTTCAAGGGTCCCTTCCAACCTCAACCATTCTGTGATTCTGTGATCTGCCATGGAGAGCAGTAGCTTCTGCCATGAAACAGGAGCAGTATATGCTTTGCTCTGTTAATTTTATTCTCTAACATAAAGCCAGAAAGACAGTTTTAGGCATCTTTATTATCTCTATAAAGGTTTTAAAATTTGTTGTTACGTAGCCTAGTCTTTCTCTAGGGGTAGTCTAAAGCAGCATTCAACCAATTTCAATTATAGAAGGATCATATAAAGGAAGTATTCTTATAAATATAACCTAGTCTTGCTCTTGTGGTAATCTAAAGCAATCCCCAACCACATCCAATTATAGATGGATCATACGTACTCATTTAAATATAGCTGACAGGTTCACAGATAACTAGAAACAGGTTGATCATCTAATCTGACAACTGAGATAGCACAGGCCATAGGATTTCATCACTGAGTCAAATAGTCTAAAGAAAAATGCCTTCTAGAGAGCAATCCAGCCTTGATTTATAGGAATCAAAAAATCTGTTGCTGCCTTCAGGCACTTTGGCAAACAGTTTCATTTTCCCTGTAATTTGCCTGTACGATATTTTAATTTGGTCACATTTATCAACTTTATATGAAACATATGCCTTCTGGGATAATATTTCTGTATTTTTTTTTCCTATAAATAAGACATTACAATTGCAACAAAATAATTGTATGCTATGATGGTTTCTTAAAATAGGCTGCAATATGATTTGCATAGTAAACAGCAGAACCCTTTCTTTGTGTTCTAGCTTCCTAGATATACAAAGCATACACAATATTACAGGGTAATTAACTCCTAAGGTGCAGTCACATGTCCGCTGGTTGAGGGACGTGATTAGTGCATCTTTTCTGATCTGTTTTTAGTTTGGTTATTGGATCACAATATGCTAGTAACACCCGCTTTTTCAAGTTCTCTAATATTTATGTTTGCTAGGTAGAAAATCTTTGATCCTTTGATTAGGTTTGTGGAAAATAAATTATCATTGTTTACTAGAAGCTCCAAAGACTAAGAAAAGTCATGTGCTGGGGAACAGGACAACTTAAGGTGCTGTAGATTTTAGGGTTCTGGCCACACAAGACTGATGATAGTCCTGTACATATTTCAGCATTCATATTTGTTGTATTAACTTTTTTTTTTTTCTGTTTAAAATTAAAATTGTGATTGCAGAATTAGGCAACAGAGCGATAACACATATTTATTGAGGTGATAGCGAACATGGGCAATGCTAATCTGATGTCTTCTTATAGGCCATACTTTGCTTACCTTAAAACTTGGCAAAGATGAAGGTTTTTTTGCTTAATTTGTTTTTGTTTCTGTGATAGAAATGGAAAAGCAAATACTTTGAAGACTGTAGAGCGTGTATCAGTCGAACATCAAGAAAGAGTCTAATACCTGTGGAAAGCTTAAGGAAGTTGGCCTTGTTTACTCTGTATATGAAATTTCATGGTGTCAGTTTGAATTATTAAAGTGTTTTCTATTTGTTTCTTGAAACACTGGGAACCTGATGTGGGAAAAGAGAATAGAGGTCTCTTGAGTTTCAAACTATTATGAATCTGAATGGGAAGTGATTTTAAACTCCCTTGGTAATCTTTCACACACACATAAATATATCTTAAAGGATGCTTTCTGTAATAAATCACCATAATATAGGTCTTATGTCTGTCTTAATATTATAACATCTGCGAGCAAAATAGATGTGAGCTTGTAAAGGGATTCACATAAGAGACTGTCTTCATAAATGAAGTCTGTAGTATGCAAATGTAATGCTTATAGCTGCAGCATTCGTTACCAAGATTGTGAGAAGTAAAGATTGAGCAAAACATGAAATTGTCCTGATAGTCTTTAACGTTGGTTGGCATAGGACTCAAGGGGTGTTTAATGCATCACATTAGAAGCTATTAAAAAACCTCAAATTTTTATTATGATTAAATCTTTAATTCACTAGACAAGAAGTTGTTTTACCCTCAGACTTACTTTCTCCAACTTTAATGCTTGTATTGTGAGGATTAAGTATGCAGTTTTTATGTACTACCTTGAAAATATACAAAATACAAATGTAAACACCTGTCAAATATATCTAGAGAAAAATTAAGGCATACTAGAATCACTAGTCAACTTTATTACCTTTCTTTTTATACTGGGCTTGTACATAATGAAACTACTAGAATCATAGAATCATTCTATGATTCTATGATTATACTGCTGCCTCAAAATTTTTTCTCTCTTGTTTTTGCTGAAGGGCCCCTAACCCCATTCTTTCAGCTCAGGAATAGATCTTCATAAGTTGTGAAGTTGCATCTATTGATCTAGCTATTTCTTTTGAAAAAAAACCAGAACAAAACCAAACTGCAAAATTTAGACGTGTGCAGTGTAGGTAGGTATTATTGTTAAATGGCCATCAAACCTTACCAAATCATCATTTCTTTTCCTAGGTGTTGGGAACCATTCAAACGCTGTCATAATACAGCATGCCACCTTAGAAACAGCTGCCTAGTTGGAAAGTGTCTTAAGGGTACAGAAACCTAACTGCTTTATAGGATATTTTGCTCTCTCCCCCTCCCACTTTTAGTTGGGTAACTTTTCTTCCACTTCAGTATTGAACTAGATGAAAAATTATATGGAACTATTTAACAGATACTTCATTGTTTTTTTTCCTAGTCAGCTGACAACATATTTGTCAATAATGCTTCATTTTTCCTTTTCTTTCTCAAACATTCACTTAATGACCGGGTGTCATTGCATTGCATCTGAAACCTTTATTATCTGGAAAAGAGTAATTGTTACTGATTGTTATTAAATGTTACAGGGAACAAAGCATGTTTCAACCAAATTCCAGAATACTCTTCGAGCTGTAGGTTTCAAGATAGTGAAGGGTATGGGTTGAAAAGTAAAACCTTGAGATTTAGTGAAAGATAGCAGGATGCACATAACTGAGCAGCTATGTTCTTACGTGGGCTGGTTTAGCGTTGATGGACTTGGATAATGAAGTAGGATTTAGTACTGTTAAATTTAGAATAATAAGAAATGATATACAATATTTGGCATAAACCAAAAATAAAAAAAATAATAATGAAAACATAGCATATCATCAGCTGGTGAGTTAAGAGGCTGTGGGTCTGGGCAGGATTATCAGGTGGAGAAAAGGACCAGGCTGGTGTTTGGGTGAGGAAGCCAGTGTGCATTACCGGTGAGGTGAGTCTGAGTGCATCCGTTTGTTTGCTAGCGAGCCCCAGGCTGGACTGTCGCAGGTAGGAAGGGGGGTCAAGAGTGAGTTATGCGTTTCACTTGTAAGGGAAATGTCATAACCTATTTATTGATATAAATATAGTGAATTAACAAAGTTCAAAGGTTAATGCGACATTCATTTAACAGGATTCATTGGCGAGGTTCACTTGATTATTTACTGCATAGAGACAGGGTCAGACAGCACTGTCAGGGAGACCCTCCCATTGAGTCACGAGGTTTCAGAAGGGACCCCCTTCCTTTCTAAACTCCTTCTCAGAGCGGAGTCTAGATGCGGCTAGATCCAATCCTAGTCCCAGACTTGATAAACGGTTTGTGTCTAAAGGATTATATACATGCACAATTAATCCTTTATGTCACTTAGCTAAGATTTTGCAGTTTAGCATGCTATTAGTCACTTCACGAAAATCTGTCATGGCAAGGAATCTCTCAGCCTCGAGTTGTAACTCTGACAGGCGTCCCCACTCAAGGGGAGATCCTGTTGTGCAGCCTGCTGTCATTTCAGGAGAGCTCAAGGGGCCCTTGGGCTGTCCACTATTTATGGAGTAAGATGGTTGACCTATAGTCATATTTGCGTACCAGCTGTATTTCCGTCAGTGCATACTTAGCAAGCCCACCGCTCTTGGAACAAGTTGTACAAGGTAGCTCTTGGCTACTGTATTTTTACCAGTCTCTCCTGATCTGGATGCATCTAGCGTGACCAGATAGCATCCATTATGGTCACCATTGGTGGTTATCACTTGAACAAGGTTACAGGAAATAAAGATCACATGTGTGTGTATGTGGGGAGCACACCCTCACATGGACCAGCCAGGGAGCAGGGTGCCATTGGAAAGGGTAAGCGGGCCTGGGAACTGGTCAGGGATGTTGCACAGACAGAGGGGTTATGCCACTCAAGGGATCTACTAAAGTACATGTGTGTGTGAATTTAGAGAGTGTTGAGTGTGTGCTGTCAATAGTGAGCTTCAGTCTCTATTGGCTGAAGAGGAGGAGGGGACTTGGCTGTCTGTGCTTTTTGTATTCTGTCAGTCCTGGATGTAGGTGATGTTGAAGGCAGCACCTTGTCTGTAGCAGCCTGCATAGCTGGCTATGTTGGTGTCCTCTGTGTGTGTGTTTGGGATACACGCTCAGCGTCACTACTGGTTGAGTTTGCAAATGAGAAAGCAGCACCTGCATTCATTGACCTGGGGGTAGAGATCTCTGGATCTCCAGGGGATGTCAGGAAGAGTTACTGGGCCTAGAAATTGCTGGAGGCAGTGGCCACTTCTGAAATCCTTTAGCAAAATGTAATTTGAATACTTACAACCAGCTCCCAAGTTTTCCGTGTAATTTTTACTTATTTTCTTCACAAAAAGCAATTACATTGATGAAAAAGCACATTAATCTCCAGAGGTGGTTAATCTTTACAGTTTTATACTATCATGTTTCCATAAATATAAGCAAAATCCCTAAAGGTCTGTTGAAAGTAAAGTGTCTTTGATGAAAACACAAAATAACTACAGAACAACTCAGAAAAAAAACCCCCAAAAACCAAAAAACTTAATATTGTTGTGAATAAAAATCAAGGTCAAGTTTATCTTCCAGCAAACAGAATGAATATTAATTAAAGATAGAACTTCCACAACTTAAAATAATCTTGTAATACTTCTCTATCATAAAGATACCATAATCCACTAAATCACTGCCTGTTCCTTTTATATGTATATAAAAAAAATTGTGACGTACTTTACCGAAATGTCAGATTATACAATCAGTGCACTAGTTGAGCAATATTCAGAGCTCATGTGGCGTTCCATTGAAGTTTGGAAGACTCAGTTGACATACAAGTTTTCTTGGTTTTCTCCTCACTGAACAAGAGAATTATAGCGTGGGAATCTATCATGGTAAATAACCGGTGACAATTTTCAAACGCTTATTTATATATGCTTCATATTTTAAATGTTTCCATGCTTTTTTTGGTATTCATGTCTATATATGCATTTATATAAAATCTAATTGGCTGTGCAAAAAAAAAAAAAAAAAAAAAATTAGTAACTAGGGTTTTAGTTACATTTACATACCTCAGCAAAAATGCAACAACAATTATGGAAACTGTATCTACCCTACAAGGTCAATTCTAACTGATGCTTCTATTTAGAATAATCAACTCTACCTCTATAAAAGTAAATGGAGGCTAGTGAGCATGTAGAAATGAAGCACAACTATCACGTAAATAATTTAGGACCTCATCCTGCGTAAGTGTCCTATATATTTATTGTTCATTGAATGTGATAGGTACGGAGGTCATTTAGTGGCACTTTAAGCATGAGAGCCTTTTTCCACATTAATCTGTATTTACACTCTATTTTTGTTTTAGCTTTAATATAATATTAAAGCACTTAAAGGGAAGAAATAGTCACCATAACAACTACAGTTTGCCATGTTTCAACTGTTTTATGTCTGTACACAACTTAATACTTTGGCTTTTCAGTGGTTGAGCACATTTAATTTAATGCTCTCTTCACGTTTATCTGTGTAGTGAGGACAAGAACTATTTTTGATCGGGTACCTCAAAGGTACAACTCCAAACTCTTTGCTGAAATTTCAGTACTGATGATTATAATTGTCTCTTTATCTTTTCAAACGTTTTAGTTATGAGGAGAATATGAGAAAGTCGAGAAGCAAAAAGACCAAAATCTGATACAGAATGTAATAGCTATTATGATCAGTGACATAGATTCATCTTCACTGAAATAAAAGTTTTCATTAATACAAAAGGAATAACTTCAAACTGTAGTTTAATACTGACAATGTATTTGAAATAAACTTTTTTTAGAGTTAAAAGTGGCTAATTTTAAAAAGTCAAAATGCATACAAATGAAAACCTACACACTAGTTGCAATTAAGGAGCAAGGACAATTAAGGAACAAGGATAAAATACTTGCAAATGCTGCAGCAGCTGATTATAGACAAGCTATGAAATGGTTTGGAATAAATTATAGATAGAAATGTAATCAATGTTTAAAACAGTTTGTTATAGATATGTGTGTCTTACAAGATAGTATATATAATATGCATAAACATAGTTTATATATAGTAAATATTTAATAGCACTGATATTGTGCATGTACTCTGATATATAAATATAATAAAATCCAAAATCAAAAAAAGAGTGGTCAAATATTATTATCAAACAACACAGTGAAAAACTATTAGATGTAAGAATGTAATTTAGAAAAAACGGTAGTGTTCAGATGCTGTTTGTTATAATACATAAAATTGTAATAAAGCAGAAAGGATAAAAATTTATTCAGGCATTTTCAAATATACCAAATCCAGAAAGTATTCCAGAGGTTTGAGAAGCCAGAGAGTGATAAAAGTATAAAAAAACTGCTTAAAAATATAAAACCAATATAAACTCCTTAAGGAGTGTGAATTTTATGTAGTGCTCAACAAATGGGATCCAGTTCTTCAGCACTGCGTCAATTAAAAATAAATAGTACTGTCCTATTTTTGCTAGGATAGAGTTAATTTTCTTAGTGGCTGGAAAGCACTGCGCTTTGGTTTCAGTGTGGGATTTGTTATGAGAAGAATGTTGATAACGCACAAGGCCATTGTGTTTGGGTGGTTTGTAAATGCAAAGGACTGGGAGGGGTGAAGTGTAGTAATTAGCAAAACCCAGAATTGGCATTTGGATATGCCAATAAAATATTATATATCCTATTACATTATGTTCAGTATATTAATGGGGATTGACTGGGAAGTGGGGGGATTCTCTGGGGAATCGCTTGGGCTCTCTCTTCTGGGATTTCGGTTTTGGGTTCAGGGTTCTTTTTTGTTCCCTGGGGATTGCTATCGGGGGTGGTGAGCAATTGTACTGTGTATCACTCATAAATATATATATATATATATAAAATTATTATCATTGCTATTTTAGTTTTATTTTACTCCAATTGTTAAATTTGTCTGATCTCAACCTACAAGTCTCCTTACCTTTACCCCTCCAGTTCTCTACCCTATTTCCTTGGGGGGGGAGGTGTGAGCAGCTGTGTGGTGTTTGGCTCCCAGCCAAGTTTAACTGCCACAGGTAAGTAAGTTGGATTAATTTTTGTGAAAACTAGAACAATTTTTTAAATTTACTTTTTTTTTTACATTACATCCTCTAATAATGGTTAGAATTACTGTATTGGGGAGATAATGGGAAGGAAATAATAGATAAGAGATCAAAAGAATACTTCAGAAACAGTTAATGCAAAAATTTTTTAAAACTGAGTACTTGCCTGTGTGTGAATCAACTTCATAGTGAGAATTAAATCAACTCTCATGTGAAATAAAGAACGATAGTAAATATTTCCCTAATATCGATATACTTTTATCCTATAACCTTGACTTTAGTCATAGAACTTTACGCTAGTACAGCAGATAATTTGTTAACCAGAATTACTTGCTTTTAAGTACTCAATAGAAAATTAACTTTGTGACCTTAGAGTCATGCCATGCTTGACTTCCATGAAAAGGAAGATAGAATATTGTGCGTTCTTGCCAACTGTCTTTTGGTTTAAAGTATCTAATGGCTGATAGAATCAAGAAAATTTAAATAGGTAATTAAAGCATTTGATTTTTTTTTTTTCTTTAACCAATTAATTGACTGGAATAATTACCACACTCAGCTTTCTTATGTGGTGTCTTTTCATCACATGGTTATATTCAGCTGTCTGTGATTTCCTAATGAACAGTTCATAATATTAAAGTGCAGTTAATTAGAGACAGAAGGCAATCTTGCTAAACTGAGCCTAAGGATAATCTTTGATTTTAGAGGATTGACTTCTTATCTGAACTTGACAATTGGTTTGTTTAAATTTATGTTGACTTTTGTCAAACTTTTTAAATGTGTAGCTCATAATTGAAATTATCGTTGCACCAACTTGTTAAAATACATTTGCTAAGATGATAAACTCACTGAACGTTCTAACAATAATGAGCTGTGAGTTAGTGATAAGGAAGATGTAAGAATCGGAGGTGAATATGTAACTTCCTTCTGTGCTTGGCTCAGAAGTTTTACCTTCTCTTTGCTGTTCATATCTTCTGTCTCATTAGAGAAAAGCTCAGCCTCTTAATCATCTAGTTCCAACCCCCCTGCCATGAGCAGGGACACCCCCCACTAGACCAGGTTGCTCAAAGCCTCATCTAACCTGGCCTTGAACACTTCCAGGGAGGGGGCATCCACAACTTCTCTGGGCAACCTGTTCCAGTGTCTCACCACCCTCACAGTAAAGAATTTCTTCCTAAATCTCTCACCATGTTAGTTTCCTCCATCTCTTATTGCTGTATAATTTTGCAGATCAGAAATTCTAAAAGATCAGAGAAAGTAAGAATAATTGTATACCCTTCTAGGTAGGGCAGAGGCAAGAGCAGAAGCCCTCAGTGGTATTTAATTCAGAATTAGTTTACTAGGAAGGTTGTATATAGTGACTAGATTGTGATGAATTTATTTTTTTTTTTTTTTTTTAATTAGAGAGAGAGAGAGAGAGACTTCTATTCAATGGCACTTGCACTGTAGTCTCAGAGAGATGAGGGCCCTAGCCCCTCTGGTCTAATGTTACCAGAACCATGGACCCAGGAAACAGGACATACAGGACGTTAACTGTAGCTGCTCAGTGTGCCTGAGTCCTGGCTGGTGGCCTGGCCCCTATGCATAGTGCTTGCACCTCTGGCTCAGCTTTCTGTAGAATCTTGGACATGGTGAGAGGGCAGTTCTTTTCATGTACGTATTGCTTTCTAGGTTGGTGGTGTGGCATCAGGCTGATCCCATTGATGTTCTCCATACTGAAGGTCAATGAACGGTTTTCATAATGGTTTCTAACATGTTCTGGTCTCCCATCCCAAATGTGGCACAGAACTGAGGAGTTAGCAACAGTTAAGTAACAAACTTAATCTATTGCTTAATTGCTATTCCAGTTTCCTCTGGATTAGTTTAGTGACTCAGAACTGGACAGATGTAGTAGAGGTTTCCCATACCTGGGGCTTTATGCTGTGACGTGGATCTGTGCTACCTGATGGTAATGACAAATAATTAAAGATCTGAAGGGCTCTCCTGTTCTTTGCATCATTATACAAGACTTCTAGCTCATGCATGTGAGCTGCATATAGGACAGCAGCTGTGGGAAAACCATATCTGGGGAAGAGATTCAGTGACATAAATGAAAGTAACCTTATCAGTTTTTGGATAGCATCTGCTATTCCAAGTCTGTGATGCAGAAGTTGAGATTCTCATTGGGAAAGAGCAAAAAGGACAAAGAAAGGAATACACGTATGGGAGACTAACATGATGCTTTTGTCCTCCACTGATAGCACTGTAATTCCATCTATCATGCGTTTCTGTGAATTTCATCTTTGCTCACAGGCACATGCATTCATATTCCACAGACTGCAGAGTCCATAAGAGCAAAAGAAAAATATCTTCTAGTGAATAAATTACACCTTTTCTTGAAAAACAAAACTTTCTGATTTGATGAGGAATTAACATGTTCCTGCATAATTTCCAGAAATTTGTGGGGGTTTTTTTCTGCAAGTGTATTTACCTCTGGTTAAGTAAACTACCATATTATCGAATCAGAAGCCTTTGTCATGAATGACAGAAATGCCATGTTATCTAAAGAAAAGTAAGGTGGGGAGGTTATTTTACAATGAGACAATTAAAACAAATTTTAGCTCAGTTGTTTGACTGTCATACCAGTTGAAATTTCCTGCCTTCGATTTTCACATATCTTGTGATTCTACTGTTTGTCATGTCTGTCATTCAGCCAATTAAATTCACATTGAGAACAACCGTTGTGAGGGAAGAGAGTGTCATTTTAATGAGGTCCTATTATTGTTTACATTCTTCTACACAGTGGAATTTCAAGAAAGTATTGGAACCTGACAGCAAAAGGAAAGTATTGTTAGTGAAAACTAAGATGAAGACACGTTGTCTTTCTGAGATGCTGGGATTTATCTTCACAAACTGAATTTAGAATGTCCTTTATGTTCATCTGTAATTGCCAAATCTGTTATTTGTATTGACATTTTGAATGGATGTAGTCAAATCCATATGTCTCAGTGGGGGTGAGTTTTTAGAGGTAAATGATGTGTACAGGGTGTGAGAATGAGTTGTAATTTTGATCCAATATAAACTGCTTAGTGAGAGTTACACTACTCATTTCAATTATGCTATTCATTTAAAGCTGTTTATTTAAATTAAGAATATTTATTTCTAAATGAAAAGTTTAAAATCATTGACTTTTGTAAATTGTTGTTACAATTACAAGTGATAAATTAATGTCATATTCCATAAACAATACAATCTTTTACTTATGTAATAGCAATCCCATTGGCTGACAAGTTGGAGACTGGACCAGATATAGAAAGAAGCAGCTGCTATTACTTTTATTAAAAAAGCTATGTTTCTGCTGACAAGAACATCAGTGATTCGTGTGCCTGCTGAATGGCAGTCTCCAACAGAGTCCTGGGTAGAAATATTTTCTCGTGCTCTTTGAACTTTGGAGAATTCAAATTCTTTTTCTGCTTTTTCACTGAAGCAAAACCAAACTTTTTGAAACACATTCAAAGTATAAAGTAGTAAGGCTTAGAAAAGGAGGAAGGTAAAAAAATCCTGAATAGTCTGATAGAAGCATGTATTACCTGATGTTCCTGTACCTTGAACTGTCACAAATATGTGTAAATGCTCTAACTGACAGCAGAAAGCCGTTCTTGGATAGATGCCTCTGTTGGTGAGAGATTCCTGTTATATAAACACCTTGATGTTTGTGATAGACTTGGAATCTCTGTTTTCCAATTCCAGAGTGAAATGTCATGAATAGAAGACATCTGGTTGTTGGAAAAGGGTCTCCCATAACAGAAACTAAATTGTTCAACTGATCAGCCTTTTTCTACCTATTGTTGCTTCCTAACAGAAAGCAGTATAGCCTATGTTTGTATATGCATCAAACATCTGATACTACACCTGATAGTACATCTGATATTATAATAGGTTTAGTTGTTTCATAAAGCAAAAAAAAAAAAGGCATTTTGCATACAAGCTCATTGCTCTGAGTAGTTTTTTCTTTCTTTTACTAACAGAACAATTTTTTCCTTTTTAAAACAGAAAAACTTTAAAAGCAGAAAACTAAGTAGTGTTCACAAGTGCATAATGTCCACAGCAGTTTGTAGAGTTTCAGACTTCTGTGCTTAACTTTATCTCGGGTATTTAAGAGAAATGCTCAACTCATTGCACTTCCACTGACTCCAAGAAGCCTACAATTATAGACAGTGAAAGGCATCGTATTACTGATTGAGATATACTCGTAACTAATCCACATCCACAGATAATTATGACTTTGTTGTACAGAATATAAAATCAGTGGATCATGCTGATCCTTCTGATTATTTTTTTTTTCATCTATAGCTACATATTTCATCAGCTGAAATGGAATAATTACATATATGTATGTAATCATATAACTTTGCAAAAGTTACTGTAAGTAAATGTTATAACAGAGAGAGCATTAAACTACTGACAGCACATAAAAATACCATGCAAGATCAGACTAAAGGTTCATCTATTTTGGTATCCTATGGCAAGTAGTAGGTGGGAAGGCAAGTAGCAGGTCTGCGAAGCTGCTGGTCCTTTGGGTTTTTGTAGAATATTCCCATTATAGGTGGATACTTCACTTGTCTGATTCCTGTGAGGTGATAGTACTACATGAAGAAAAATTAAATCAAAACCAAACCAAATCAACCAGAAAAGTTGGTGGTTTTTTTTTGTTGTTTGGTTGGTTTTTGTTTTGTGTTGGTTTTTTTTCCCAAATTAAATTAGAAACCAGTTTAGGAGTGTTCATTTCAATTTTGACCAATTCCAGCTCAGATCTTCATACTTTTGCCAGGCTGTCTCTACAGAAGTAGGAGGCTTAAATATTTCCAGTTGGAGATCTTTCTAGAATTTATGTAAAGGAAACAGTACAGTTCCTCTTTACCCCAAACAGAAATAAAACATTACAGTTGTAGAAAATACAGTATGTATTAAAATCTAGTCTAATTATGATATACTATTTAATTTGCTACAAAATTTAACATAAATACACACATACATACATACATGTGCTTGCAAAATTTCAAAGGAACAGTGATAAACTTTATAAAGAAACAATTTTACTGTTCACCTATCCTCAAAATCCAGTAGCTTGTACATAAGACAATACACAGACTATAAATGAAAGTGCATTTGCAATGTGACCTTGATAAATGCAGAATGACAGCAGCAGATTAGCCTTCCAGACCCATAAAGTATTGTTTAAAAGAATTTACAGTGTCAGTGAGGAAAATCTCCATGTATAGTTTCCCCAACTGTCAACTTTTTAATTTAGTATGTGGTTTAACAGCAATTCTGTGTTTAAATGACCCAGTTTCCACCAAGTGTTTTAATTAACTCATCCACAAGGTGATGCTGAAAGGGATGCATTTTTAATACATGCAGATTTATAGGCTCTTATGAATTTGTATTTGCCCCCTAACTATTACAACAACAATAAAATCTTCAGTTTTACTGAATATTTGTGAAATGCACAGTTCTTGATATAAGGTATGCTGTTCTTTGTTTACATTTTCATCTGTATAAAGGCACTGAGATTAAAATGTTATACATCTGAAGGCAGGCAAAAGCTTTTTCAAATTAATCTGTGAAGAAGTATGTATGAGCAGTATAAAGAATCTGATCAATAGAAGAGAAGCAGGAAAAGAAAATTAAAATTAGTGATGAAGGAGCTAACCTGGGAGCAGGGAACATGGTTAAGATTTGCTTCACTGTGCATCAGAAACAAAAGATCAATAAGGCCATCGCTTAAACTGAAAATAAAAATTACTTGTGTAAATGTGCTTTATTATTCTGAGCCTTTGTGATTATGTGATTTCAAGACTTCTCTGCTGTTGTTCAGTTCTGCATTGCTTATATTTTCTTCTAAAACTCATCAGTCTCTTTTTTTTTTTCCCCCGAAAAGCTGTCTTCTACAGCCTAAATCTACTTGTCTGTCTATATACATTTATCTATACTATTTTATAGAAATACAAAATACGATAATCGAGCATGGGAAAAACTGATATTGAGTCTGTGTTACAGTTCTGTGTATCAGGAAACAGGAAAAGTAAGTTAACTTTGAGACAAGATACATGCCAGATATTGACATGAGTTAAATTTGAGAGATCCATAAATTCATGTCGTCTTAGACTATAATTTGAGCTTTCACAATTTGTAAGAGACTTATTGAATTTAGGGGGCAGCAGTATCTGCTGATCCTCTCATTTCTCCTTAATGATTGTATTAGGTGGATTTTATCACTTACAGTTGTGTAAACTGACAAAAGTCAGCAATAGACCATAGTTCAGTCTTTCTCCCCCAAGAATCTTTGAAACCTTGGACTGCATGCTGACTGGCAGAAAAAGCCATTGCATGACAATCATACTATAATCACAGCTGTGAATAGAATGCAAGCACTTCTGTAAGATGTATTTTGATTTAAAAGAACCTGCTACAAAGTAAAAAATGATACTAGGTTTAGTTACAAGTGGATTATGTAGTGTATTTTTCTTCTTCTTCCCAGAAGTGAAATGATACATAAAATTTTGTGTTTGATAATTGGGTGTTCCTAAGAGTTCAGAAAAGAGAACTGAAAGTGTCAAAGAAAATCAAAGAAAACGTCCTTCTGTGATTCTAAATTTTATTTTTTGCAGAGAAAGGTTTTTGGAATTTTTAATAAACTCAAGAATCTAGGAGACAGATGCAAAAAAAAAAAAAAAAAAAAAAAAAAGAAACAAAGTCTGCAGATCAAAATGAGAAAAAGTTACTGAATCAAAGCAAAGTTCTGCCAGTCCAGAAAATCACAAGGTTGATCTTTACTTTGCAGTCAGTCAGGGTCGATTGAAAGACTGTGTCTCTCTAGCAGCAAATCTGATTAAATGATCACCTCTGATTTTGACAGAAAACATCTGTGTGGTTCTTTGAGGGATAACAGGAATTAGAAAAGGGACATCTATAGCAAAAGCTCTTTCCACGATTGCAAATAACAGATCAACTTTACAATGACTTTGGATGATTGCTTATGTTAATGAGGTGTTGTCTGGAACGTCCTTTTCGAGTACTACATCAAAAAATATGTGTTGAATCATGTCTAATAGTAATATATTACTTTACATTGGCCTTATGAAACATAGTTTTCTCCAGTGTATCCAGCAAGAGAAACAACAAGGGATTCAAAAGGATAGAGCCAGTCTTAGAAAACTTTTGATTACAAAGACCAGACGTGAACATATTGAAATGATCCACTAAGGAAATATCTTTTGAAAGATGAGAGGCCATGTCAAGCTATTGAACTCAATACTGTAAATCTGCTGTTGACAGTAGTTTATTCACTACATTTTATACAATGAGCATACTTGTGAGGCATTGAGGACGGAGGGAGCTTTGTACACTGATAGACAATCAGTGAATATAATTCTGTCTCTTTTGCTTACACCTGCATTTTGCTTTTCCATAGAGTGAATGAAGCAGATTGATTTGTCTTATTCCTACTTCTTAAAGTGATCAACAATATTTTCTTTTTTAATTCCCCCTCAGTCTGCAAAAACAGACTTTGCTCAGACTGAGGAAAGAGATGAAAGGAATGGCCTTCTTTATTCTGGGTCCATCTTTTAATGGATCAGTTGTCCTGCCTTGTCTGTCAGCAGGTTTCATAGTGTGACAGATTTTACCTGTAGTAGGTAACTAAGGTTTGATTATCTTAGAAGAACATGAATATTTTAAATTTAGGAATGACTGATCTTTGAGGATTTAATTCAGCTAGTGATACTGGAAAGAAACTACTTATCCTATTCAGAGGGGTTTTTTGTTTGTTTGTTTTCCCCTTTCAGTTTAAATCTTTTTCCCTTTTCCCTTAAAAGGATATTATTGATTCTTTAATTTAAATAAATAAGTGAGAAAGTAAGTGAATAAGGAAAATGGAAGGAAGTTAAGTATGGTTTGTTGCAGTAGATTGAACAGTGTTCTGACAGATTTTATAATTGAGAATTGAATGGTATTTTGTAGTTACTATGCTTTTATTATTCTGTTCATATTACACAAAAGATGATTTTCAAGTGGGATTTTTGTGTGTTAAATGAGTATTTGAATTAAAAGACTGCTGAAATATCGTGTGCATTAGATTTAGTGACTCCAGCTGTGGAAGCAGAATATCTGCAGTACTAAAGCTCAAGAGCTAAATGTAAATAAGAGGACCCTTAACCTAACTAGCCAACCTGTCAGAGAAGTGGCTGCAGTGCAGAATCTCTTAACATTGGATAGTTGCCCTTGAAAATGTTTCTGAAATATCAAAACATGTATGTTAGCAGCCATGGGAATTACTGAAGCAGAGAATAAAAACCAGTAAACAGTGGAGGATTTAAAAAAAAAAAAATTGAAGTTCTTTTTCAACAAGAGTCAGTCCTTGCAAAAAAAGAGGAAAGAGGATTTTCTCTGCTTCAAAAGGTTTTCTAATGTTTTCCCAAGTTAACACTTAAAAGTAGTTCTTCTGAGGCTTGAGGAGAATTTTAAAATTGGAAAGGCTGAACGTCTGTCCCTTGTTCTAGAATTTGAAATTTAACACAATGGACTAAAGGCACTGTAACTCACTTCTTTGGTATAAATATGTACCAACAGTTCAAGAGGGTCAAACTTTCTAATTAGTCTAGTTACTCCAGAACTTCCACGGGCTTTTTATCAGAGGTGAGCTGTGAAAGTCTGTTTAAAGTGCTACAGTTGCACTTTAAAATCACTAAATTACTTTTGAATGCATACATTGAATTCATACATATAATACAGCAGAAAGCAAATAAAAATTGAGGTGCTAAGATATAGCAAATTTATCAAGTGTCAATTCTCAGAAAATTTATAGAACAGACATCACAGGATATAGAATCACAGAATCATACAATGGTTTGGGTTGGAAGGGACCTTAAAGATGATCTAGTTCCAACCCCCCTGCCATCAGCAGGGACACCTTCCACTAGATCAGGTTGCTCAAAGCCTCATCCAGCCTGGACTTAAACACTTCCATGGAGGGGGCATCCACAGCTTCCTTGGACAACCTGTTCCAATGTCTGACCATCCTGAAAGAAAATAATTTCTTCCTAATATCTAATCTAAACCTACTTTCTTCCAGTTTAAAGCCATTGCCCCTTGTTCTATCATTAACTGCCCTTATAAAAAGTCCCTCCCCAGGTTCCTTGTAGGCCCCTTCAGGTACTGGAAGGCCGCTATAAGGTCTCCCCGGAGCCTTCTCTTCTCCAGGCTGAACAGCCCCAACTCTCTCAGCCTGTCTTTGCAGGAGAGGTGCTCCAGCCCTTGGATCATCCTCGTGGCCTCCTCTGGATTCGTTCTAACTGGTCCATGTCTCTCTTGTGTTGAGGGCTCCAGAACTGGACACAGTACTCCAGGTGGGGCCTTACAAGAGCAGAGTAGAGGGGGAGAATCACCTCCCTCGACCTGCTGGCCACTCTTCTCCTGATGCAGCCCAGGATATGGTTAGCCTTCTGGGCTGCAAGTGCACATTGCCAGCTCATGTTGAACTTCAATTCCACCACCATTCCCAAGTCCTTCTCATTGGATCTGGCCTCAAACCACTCGTCGCCCAGCCTCTATTTGTGCTTAGGACTGTCCCAACCCAGGTGCAGGACCTTGCATTTGGCCTTGTTGAACTTCATGAGGTTAACACACACCCACCTCTCAAGCCTGTCAAGGTCCCTCTGGATGGCATCCCAGCCCTCCAGCATGTGAACTGCACCACACAGCTTGGTGTCATCAGCAAACTTGCTGAGGGTGCACTCAATCCCCCTGTCCATGTCACTGACAAAGATGTTGAAGAGCACTGGCCCAAATACTGACCCCTGAGGGACACCACTCATCACCAGTTTCCACTCAGACATTGAGCTGTTGATCACAACTCTTTGAGTGCGACCATCCAGCCAGTTCCTTATCCACCGAGTGGTCCATCCATCAAACCCCCATGTTTCCAATTTTGAGACAAAGATGTCATGCAGGACGGTGTCAAACACCTTGCACAAATCCAGGTAGATGACATCAGTTGCTTTAGCCTTATCCACCAATGTTGTTACCCCGTCATAAAATGCCACCAGATTGGTCAGGCAATACATTATGCTCTATGGAGCAGAAAGAAATGTAAAAGAAATCAGAGCATGAGTGATATTATTTTGCAATGATTAAGAAACATAGTGTTGGTAGGCAGTGATTAATAGAGGATACATTCAGTTGTCTTGGAATGTTTATTTACTGAAGGTAAAAATTCCACAGACACATTTTATCAAAGGTAAGATTACACTTCTCCTCTAATTCTTGTACATAGACTACCATCTTGAAAGCAGTACTGGTAGGAAATAAGGTTTCAGTGGAGCTTTATTTTCATTTTTGATCTGTCTTTGCTATCAAAAGGAAAAAGTTTACAGCACTTCCCAATCCAAAATAAATTACTTTATGTGCCAATTTTCCATTTAGAAAGGTGTACTCATGCATAAGGAAACTGTTACCTTAAATAGGTATACATCTTCCATGAACATCCAAGGCAATTTAAAAACATAAACAGGAGTATAAAGCTGAAAAATATCCTGGACAAGGAAGGCGTTTTGCAACAACAGCTAGAGCATTGAACATGAAAAGAGAGATATCTGTGAAATCAGTTTGTCGTTTTGTGGGGGTTTTTTTGGGTTTTTTTTTGTGGTTTTTTTTCCCCCCAGAAATATTTTAAAATGTGCTAAATGTACTAAAAGTATCCAAGTACATAAAGCAGAAAAAGACTCCTTGCATTTCCACATATTTTGGAGCAGAACTAAACTAAATTACCATAACTGAAATTTTTGAAATTCTGAAGTTCACGTCAGTTTTGAAGTTATCCCTTTGCATCACACCCAGTGAAAGTTTTAGTAGCTCTGTATGTTTTTCTCAAGTATAATGAGAAGTATAATGATTGAAAATAATATAAATTATCTTGCAGGAAACTTATACTGCAGTATTAAGAAAATATAGTATCAAACTTAACAATTTAGTGATTAAAACCAGCAATAAAATGCAGCTAAATATGAATAATATGAGGAAAACAGAATAGCTAAGAAAAGTTTAAATGTAAAGCATGTAAAATATAAAGAACTTGGATACAATATGTCTTATTTTCAGAATATCATAAAAAGACAGGAAAACAATGATGATTTAAGAAAAATGATCACATTCAAAATAGGTGACAGGAGCACTTTTTTTCATGTAGAGAATGAAAAATGTGTGAAACAGGCTGTCAGGCATAGTTACTCCGGCAAAAACACAGGGGTCATATAAGAAAAATGAGATGCCTTCCACAGGGGAGTGGAATACTAAGAATGAACTTGGACAGACTGAATAACCTCTTTAATTCCCTGGTGAGATGTTATGTTATCCTCTCAGTTGTCTTTTCTGCAACCATTTAATTGAAAAATTCATTCTGGTTACAGCTTTATGATGTCAGAAGACTTCTTAATTCTGGTCTGGAATTTGCATTCTAATAATATATTTTGAAGACTGAATACTAGTGTAATGTTAAGCAGTGCTGATCTTTTTAGATACTCCTTGAAGTATTGAGTCAATCTGGATGTAAAAAAAAAAAAACCCTAGGCTGCATGTTGTTGTGATACTATTAGTACCTTTCCTTTAGAACCACTGTCAAGACGGTCTTATTTTGCCTTTGAGTGTGAATTACCTCTCACACTTGTACCTGGGAATAATATTGATTGCAGTTTTCCCCAAATCACTTCTAAAAGGAGGTTCTTTATAACTTTGTAATACCTGAAATTCTTTGTATATTGTTTTCTCCTTTATTTCTTGCTTCTTCAGTTCTTTGGCTGAACTCTGCAATGGCATCTCTTTTTGAGGATATTTTGATTTAGTTCATATTTTCACTAGCAATATTTAAATAAAGATTTAATTCTTTAAGTACTAAAAATGTATCATATAACAGTGAATAAAAAGGAGGGATTTAATGATGATTAAGATATGTTTGTGTAGTACTGTGCTGCAACTGCAGCTACTTTTGAAGTGCATACAGTGTCTCCTCCACTTTCACGCCTGTGACCAGCTGTCCAGCCTCTATATATTTTACTACGTTTATTTCAATCCAATTTATTTTGATAGAACCTTGATACTTAAATTGTTTAAGAACAAACTTTTTTTTTCCTTCTCTGTTTTACATAAATACTATGCAGTGGATCAACTGAGTAGTTTTAGTCTTTTGTACTGAAAATACAAGAAAGACAAACAACAAAAAGGCTCTGCATGCAATCTTTGGCTCATTCTGAGTATTTCAAAGAAAGATATTCTTTCAAATCTGGTAATTAAATTTATAGTCTGTAATCCTAGACTTCAAATACTACTATTTAAAGTTCTAAGCCACTTCTATGTAAGCTAGTTCTGGAACTGAAGTGGCAAATGGAGCATGTTGCAAAGATTTTGAAACTGTTTAGGAGACAGGACTAACACTAGAGACAAGATTGCTGCATCACGACTAATAGACATGTTGCAGAGTTAAAGAAATATTTCTGCATTATTCTGTGTTGAGCTTTGCAGAAGTAGCAGCTGAAGGATCATTATACCATGGTCCGTATCCTAATTAGATATGTAGCCATTTTAACTGAAATTTCTTACATGTAAAAGTGGCATTTAACCTGACTGTGTCAGAGAAACACACGGTTACTTTAACATACTAAATGTGCAGTGTTATAAATTGGAAATGCTGATAGAATTCTGGCTATACAGTATCCTGTATTACATGAAAGGTAGGAATGGAAGTTTTACTAAATCTTCAATATCAAATTAATTTTAATCTCTTCTTGGCCTAGGATGATTCATTTGGTGGATATATTGACATTTTTACAAGGCCTTCAAAATGAAGACAATCTTTTGAAAAGAATTACTTAATGCAAATTAAAGAGAAACACAAGATGATACAGGATTATGCACAAAAATTACTTCATTACATTGTCAACATTCCACTACTGTCAACTGCAGTGCTATGGGCAGCGAGCCTTTGTACCAAGCTGCAGGTGGTCACAGTGTTATAACATTTAAGAATTTCATTCCAAGAAAAAAAATAGTTTTAATCTAAGCATAAGTCAGGTCCATTGAGAGTTCATAGTAGTGTAAAACCACAAACAAACAAGATGCACAGAGGAGAAAACCGCAAACCAACCAAAACATCCCAACACTAAAGAAAAGGCATGTAGTTCTTAAGGTGAAGTGAACTTTCTGAGCTGAACCCCAGGTGGTAGTACAGAGTTGACCTCAGTGATCTTGCCTTCTGGTAAACTGTAATATTTCCTCCTGACTGTTTTACACTTCATTATAGCTGATGCTAGTTATCCTGAGGAATAAAGTAGAGCTTTCTTAACAGAAGGAGGAGAAAGGTGAAAGTACAGAAAGCATGGCTATGCCAGAACATATGAAGGGCTTAAAGGCAGCATGTACAACTGTGACACATTGAAAATATCAGTAATTTGCATTGAGCTGTGACATAGTCCTGACACAAAAAGAGAATATACGATTCCACTTCTTAGTTTCTGCACAAGGGACAGTTTAGGTAATGAACAAGAGGAAAGGAAAACACATAGTGCAATATGACATGCAAGGTTTAGGCATGTTGATTGTGACATGGCTTAATACTGGAGAATCTGATCCTGCTTTCGTCAGTCAGTGGTCAAATTATAGTAAACTTCAGAATGAATAAGATTAAAAATTCCATCATGTGTTGCAGCTAACATGCACTGGTGTGACCTCTTCCCTGTCTCTTAGCTTTAAACACTGCACAGTTTTAAACAAAGCATTCACAATTTCATGATTATTTTAGGGATTAATTAGATAGTTTGAAACCCTGTATACTGTTGTGCTTTTCTTTTCCTTAAGTATGAGTTATATTCTAAACATCACTACTAACATAGTGTTTAGTTGAGATCATCTGTATAAAAGCAGTGAATTCCTGAGTATCAACTCCATCAGGAAAAAAAGAAAAAAAAAAGTATTGATGGGCCAAAGTCATTAGCTCCAAAGATGCAAAGGGGAGACAAAGAGACAGTTTTTTCTTGAATTTGCATAGATATAGACTAAATGGCATCAAATCAGCCATGGCAGTTACTATTAGCCTGCAGCTATAGCAACACCTTTTCCCCAGCAGGAACAGTTGTAGAGCAAGGAGTCTTAGCAGTAGTAGCCACAGGAGTATACCTGGAGAGAATATTAAAAATGTCTGTATGCAGCAGCACTGTTGTTTGATGGTGAGACCTGAAATGTAGAAAGATTTCTCTAGCAGAAAAAAAAAAGTATTAAAATTAATTCAGAAATACCTCTGGGATAGATTTGGTGTTGAAGAATTCTGCAAGAAGTGCAAGTACTTTCAGCTTTGATAAGGAAATTTATTAAAAGCCAAGGGAAAGTGGATAACCAGAAAATTGAAACTGCCACAAATTTCTACTATAGTCCAAGATAGTGTGAAAATATATTTACCTTATCCTTTTTGTAAACATTTTAATAAGGAAAACCTCATAACAGTTACCAGATTTCAGGTTCAGTTTTATGTTCATCTAACTGTTTTAACAGCTCACAGATTGTCCAGTGCAGTCTTCTGACAATCAAAGGAACCACTCAGTGATAGCCTGTACAATCATGATAGTTAACAATGAAACACAGTGTTAACATTAGAGTCAGTCCTCAGTGCTCTTAAGTCCCCCTCAAACCTTCTCTGTGTATTTAAGAGAACTCTTATTAAAAAAAAAATAACTATTTTATTTCACTGACATACATCAGGGAAAAGACTGTGCATACTGTACTGTTAACTTCCAGAACCAGCAATATCCATGGAATTATTTAGGTTTGCAACTCATTTGGAAAGAAGTATATGAAGTAGGAACCACGTTTAGTTTGTCGTTGTCTGCACAATGCATGGTATCAATGTTCTAATGTGCAAGAGCATGCAAGGGTTTGTGTGTGGTGAATTGACCCTGGCTGGACACCAGGTGCTTACCAAAGCTGCTCTGTCACTCCCCTCCTCATCTGGACAGGGGACAGAAAATATAATGAAAGGCTCTTGGGTGGAGTAAAGGACAGGGAGATCATTCATCAGTTATTGTCACAGGCAAAAAAAGCTCGACTTGGGGAAGTTAGTTTAATTTATTACCAATCGAATCAGAGTAGCGTAATGAGAAATAATAACTAAATATTATAACACGTTCCCCCCACCCCTCCCATCTTCCCAAGCTTGACTTCACTCCCACTTTCTCTACTTCCTCCCCCCCAGTAGTTCAGTGGGACAGGGAATGGAGATTGGGTTCAGTTCATCACACCTTGTCTCTGCTGCTCCTTCCTCCTCAGTGGGAGGACTCCTCACACTCCTCCTCTGCTCTGTTCTGAGTCCCTTCCATGGGCGTTGTCCTTCAGGAACAGACTGCTCCAGCACCAGTCCCCCATGGGGTCACAAGTCCTGCTCCAGTGTGGGCTCTTCTCTCCATGGGGTCACAGGTCCTGCCAGGAGCCTGCTGCAGCACAGGCTTCCCTTTGGTCATAGCCTCCTTCAGGTGCACCACCTGTTCTGGCATGGGGTCCTCCATGGGCTGCGGTAGGACAGGCTGCCTCACCATGGTCTTCACCATAGGCTGTAGGGGAATGTCTGCTTCAGCGCCTGGAGCACCTCCTCCCTCTCCTTCACTGACCTTGGAGCCTGCAGAGTTGTTTCACTCACACAGAATCATAGAATGGTTTGGGTTGGAATGAACCTTAAAAGGTCATCTAGTCCAACTCCCCTGCATTGAGCAGGAACATCTTCAACTAGATCAGGTTGATCAGAGTTCTGTCCAGCCTGACCTTGGATGTTTCCAGGGATGGAGCTTCTACCACCTCTCTAGCAACCTATTCCAGTGTTTCACCACCCTCATTGTAAAAAATTTCTTCCTTCTATCTAGTCTACATCTACCCTCTGTTTAAAACCATTACCTCTTGTTCTGTTGCTACAGGCCCTGCTAAAAAGTTTGTCCTCATCTTTCATATAGGCCCCCTTCAAGTGTTGAAAGGCCACAACAAGGTCTCTCTGGAACCTTCTTTCTCCAGGCTGAACAACCCCAACTCTCTCAGCCTTTCTTCACAGGAGAGGTGTTCCAGCCCTCAGACCATTTTTGTGATCCTGCTCTGGACCCACTCTAACCGATCCATGTCTTCCTTGTACTGAGGACTTCAGATCTGGACTCAGTATTCCAGGTGGGGTCTCACCAAGCAGAGTAGAGGGGGAGAGTCACCTCCTTTGACCTTCTGGCCACACATGAAGACTACAAAGATGTTGTGAGTCTATGCAGGGAGAAAATTAGAAAGTCCAAAGCCCAGCTACAAAATTAATCTGGCTTCTGCTGTAAAAGGCAACAAGAAATCTTTCTATAAATACCTCTCTTAGATGCAGGAGCAAACATGGTGACTAAGGATGAGGAAAAGGCTGAGGTGCTTAATGCTGCCTTTGACTCAGTCTTCAGTAACAGGACCAGTTGTGTTCTGGGAATCCACACCCCTGAGCTAAAAGACAGAGACTGGGAGCAGAATGATCCTTCTGCAATCCAGGAAGAGGTGGTCAGTGACCTGCTGCACCACAGAGATGTACATAAGTCTATGGGACCGGATGGAATCCACCCAAGAGTTCTGAGAGAGCTCGTGGAGGTGCTCAACAAGCCACTTTCCATCATTTTTCAGCAGCCCTCGCTGACTGGGTAGGTCCCAGCAGATTGGAAGTTAGCCAATGTGATGCCCATTTATGAGAAGGGCTGGAAGGAGCATCTGGGAAACTACGGGCCTGTCAGTTTGACTTCAGTGCTGGGGAAGCCAATGAAGCAGTTCCCTTAGAACCTGTACCAAGAAATTGTCATCCAGCTGGTTTAGGAATCCTTTGGACCTGTTTGTACCAGCTGTGTGGTATTCCCAGTCAACATCTTTCAGGTTGAAGTACCCCCTAAGGACTAGGACAGATGACTTAGGAGCATCCTTTAATTCCTTAAAGAACAGCTCATCAATGTCATCATGCTGGCTGGGTGGCCTATAGTAGACTCCCACGACGACATCCGCTTTATTTGTCTGTCCTTTATCTGTACCTGGAGGCTCTCAAGTGTGCCACAGCCAACTGAAAGCTCCACGCACTGCAGTCCCTCCGCTACATACAGTGCCCCCCATCCCCACCTCGCCTGCCCTGCCTGTCCTTCCTGAAGAGCCTGTATCCATCCATCATGGCACACCAGTCACAGGACTGAAAGGTCCCCCCACTCTCTCATGGATTTTTAGCAGCAGCTAGACAGTATTTTGTTTTCTCTCACTATTGAATATATGTGAAAGACCTCATTTACTGCACACAATTCAAATTCTACTCAGAAATACTTGTTTAATGAAATTTTTTGGAGTGCTTGCCTTTGTAGTATGGCAGTACTTCAGGAACATTCATTTATCCTCACAGTATGCTTTTACCTTAAACCTGTTTTTACAGATAAGGCTCAGGGACACACAGAGGTACAGGAAATAGTATCTACTAGTTTTCAGTGCTCTCTTTGGTATCTCTGAACTTTTTAGGATGAGTTAGTTTTTCAGAGCATGGTATTCATTGTACTGAGCTGTAATTTGCAGAAATGCTGGTCAGTTAGTTGACCACTCAAGGATAGAGAAGCATCAAGTTAGTGATGAAAGGGGGAAAAATGCATGTTTGATTTACTTTTTCATAAAAATACTGTGAAAAAACTGCAATTTCAGGCATACACGTTTTTCAGGGCAACATTCAGTTCCTTTATCTTTGTGAATAGCATAATTTCCTGTTCCATATGCTGTGTAATGTGCTTCAACTACTGAAACAAACAATGGAAGGAATCCTACAGGTAATTTGCACTTCTATTTTATACTCTGAATATTTGCTAAAATATTATCTGTCCTGTATAAAGAATAAGGCAAAAATGCCTAAAGTATTAATTGCAGTCTTATTGGGCACAGACCTCTCAACTATTTCACTTTCCTGCCTCTGTATTTTAGGGCTCTGGTCCCTTTAGTCTCAGAATCCCTTGCCACTCTTAATCTCCAGGTTTGGTATCCTTGTCCAGCTATTTTCAGTGTCTTTACCTATGCCCCTCTACTGTTGCTGTTATGTTTTCCTGGTCACAGTATACTTATTTCTCTCAGCCTGCCTTGTGCATATGAATCAAATACCTTCATTTCACAGGCTGCTGGTATGTGAGTCAATCAAAATTAGATTAAGATCCCATCCAGGATGAGAATAGCTTTGAGCAGTAGTTAGAAGACAGGTTGGCATTTTTCCTTTTGTGTTGGACCCCTTGGTACTCTCCAAGTACTGCCATGAAATCTGGTTATCACTAGAAAGTGTGGGAAAGTACAAACATATTCAGGCACTCAAGATCTTTGAAAACTTAATTCTATACTGAGCACACTGGAGTCGTTTGAAAGTTGCCTTGAAAGGCCGTGTGGGGCCATTCTGACTGAGAGAACATAGTGCTGTTGTCTGCGGGGCGTTGTCAGCTTAAGGTGGTTCAGCACGCAGTTGCAGACGTTCACCTGTTAAGTTATTAAAGTATTGAAGTCTTTCAGTTGAAACAGCAGCAGCAGCATTTTTCATTCTGTACCAAGACATATTTCTTACCCTTCTGCTCTCAGAAATAAGTATGATTTTGATGTAAAATAAGATACATAAATGAATAAATTATAGCAGAATGGTAAATACAATCATCATGAAATAATTGTATTCAAGTGATTAAAGCCTGGTTAAATTAGGAAAGGTAAAAATTCGACCTTACAACAGGCAGAGTTGGGCAAACTATAAAACTATATAAAAATATGTGGCAGCATTCATAAATTGCTGCAGTTACAAATGGCTGTTGCAAACAGTACTTATGTTTAGGATTTAGATAGCTAGCTTTGGAATTCTCAGTACTGTATCCAAAAGGAGGTAAAATTTGATTAAACTGCTTAACTTCTACCACTTTGGGAATGTACATTCTAAAAAAAGATTGAAGTTACATGATTTATCTTAAATTTCTTTCTTAACAGAAGTCATGCGATGCAACTTCAGATATCTGCACATAGTAAACACAGCAATCATTTTGCTTTTAGAATAATCTTTTTCTTATATTTCACTAGTAAAATAACTACAGAATTGTTATCCTAATCTGTCTAATATTTTAAGTGATTATCATGATGATATTTATTTTCAAAGTATTCTAATATTAAGCCATTACTTTCAGATAGTTGGATTCTACAGTAAAAATGCTACTACGTTTCCAAACATGAGAAATACAGTAGATCATTGTTTTTCATTAGGCTAAGTAATATACAACTTGGTAAGTATTAAGAAACCAAAAATACAAATATTTTAATTGTAAATATAAGTAGAAGTTGTGGCCATGAGAACGCTTCACTGAGGACATGTGTTGAGCACTGCTTTCCCTTCCTAGTGAAGATCATATTACTTCATTATTTCATGTAAAAGTACATGTAAAACTTGCCTGAAGGATAAACTAAGAAAGTATTTGATATGAGGAAAAGATAATTGCTGCAAAGATGTAATTGAAGTCTCAATTGGGCCATCATTTCCTTCAAGGTAGGTGGAAGTAAAGAACTCCATCCTTAAAAGTCAAGCTCTTCAGGTTTACATGCATGTTGTAAAGGAGATAAATATGACAATCTGTTTCTGCTTTCCAGAGAAATGCAACTGCTTTAGTGCCAAAGAATATTGCAGTTCACAATGACCATGAGGTTTATACCAAGTCATTAAAGCCCTGCTTAGTTGTTAAAAAAGTAGCACTAAGGACTGAAAACTGATTAGAGTTTGAAGTATTTATATTTTCTCTACTGAGACAAATTGTTTTCAGTTATAACTGAATAACTATATGAAAAAAGAACATCACAGGGTTGCACATGTTTAATCAATAGCAACAAGGCTACTTGATTGTAATTCTGAGAACAAATTATGTTGATGCAATCGTTTTGGTTCAAATCAGAGCAAGTCCTTTAGTGTTCCCCTAGAAGTCCTTGGGAGCAGAAAACCTATATACTTCATGTCTTTGTGAGTTGTGGTCCTTCTCGTCATGCACCAATGAGAACATTTTTTTCCATCATCTCCTTTTATATATATCAGCAATTAACATAGATTGATAGGCTATCGTAGTTATTAGCTTCATTTGAGGGTTGTAATAAAAAGAAAGCAACCAATGTGTATAATCTTTTCCATTTGAATGCCTTTCAAATTCTGCAGAGGAGTTGTTAAAATGTAGAGCAGGTAAGTATTTTGGTGTGGCTCTGTGGCATATGGCTGACAAGAAAGACTAATCTGTGGTATGGTGTCTCCAGTACAGTAATTTTTTGAGGTTGGATTCAGTTTACTGCTATCCTATGAGTAATCCTATCACTTTGCAATATTGCAATCTAATATACCTTTTTTTTAAATGCATCACTTACATCATGCAAATTTCTGACTGGCTACAAGCTGCACTACAGATTTCAGTTATGAAAATTAAGGAGTAATCAGAACCACTTGTTATAAAATTAATAGAAATTAGTAGTCAGAGCAGTTTCAGAGATGTGGTAATTCAATTAAAGTCAACTTTTCAGAGCAGTGATCGTTTGTAAATAAGTTGATATGAAATTTGGCTACAAAATTGAGACTAGCGACATTTTTGATCTTAAGCAGCAATGCAGTAGGAAGGGAGTGTTTATAAAGGGGCTTCACAAAGTGTCTCTTTCAGAATCATAGGCAAGAATGAGGGGAAACCTTTGCACTCTAGAGTATGTAGTGTCCACTCTTAACATTGATTCTGATGTGAAGTAATTTGTTACAAACTGCTACATAAAATAATTGCCCACACAAATACTATTAATTTCCCATTTCAAACATCTTTGCTGTTTAAAACTTCCTTCCCCTTTTCCTTCCTCAAGGCTTTTCTGCTCTGTCCAGCTAAATCCATTAGAAACTGACAGATTGACACTTTCCATCTTGTGTATGTTGCTATGTAGAATGACAAACCAGTGCCTTGATATCAAAAAACCCAGAGCAGTGCAAAGATACACAAATGCATATCAACTGTTATTTTCTCTGTTAACATCAGAGCATCTGAGTGCTTCAGTAGGCTTTTCCCTAGAGTTCCTTTATATATTTTTTAATTAACAGAAAATAGAAAAATAAATTGGAAATATGCTGCAAATAAATAACAGTTAAAGTTCTTCAAATATAAAAATGATTGTGATAATCACAGATAAAAGTTATAAACCTGAACTGTCAACTCATTATCCTTCTGTTTCAAATGAAACAAGGGGAGACTCCTTGTCACTGTACTGACGACTTGACAATGGTCTAGTGTCTGCACAAATATAGGAGTGAGAACAGAAGTCTTTCATAATACAAAAAACAATTTGCCTCAGTCTTGAAGTACTGGGAAGAAAGAGCTTTAAACTAAATTTGAAGGGAGGAGAGGGTAAAAACAGGCTTGCTAGAGATAAGCCTGAGGGCAGGACAACAATGTTTGAGGGATGGTTTGTTAGTGAGGTCCTTCGGTCTACTGTCTCAGTGGAGGTATACAGGAGCAAAGACACAAGAGTTATTGATGTATTAGAAACTTTTGGTTTGGATGAGACCCTTCTTCCAAAGGTCATAAACTTTTTTTTTCCCCTGAGTTCCATCCAAAGCTCTTTGTTCAGCCAGGCTTGTCTTCGGCTGGCTTGTCTTTCGGCACATGGGGACAGCCTGCTTCTGCATCTTTAAGATTTCCTTCTTGAAGAATGTCCAGCCTTCTTGGACTCCTTTGCCCTTCAGGACTGTCTCCCAGGGGACTCTGTCAACCAGGATCCTAAACGGGCCAAAGTCTGCCCTCTGGAAGTCCAGGAGACTGACTGTTCTGCTGACTCTTCTCCTTACTTCTCTGAGTATTGAAAACTATCATTTTGTGATTGCTATGCCCAAGATGGTCTCCAACCATCACACCACCCACAAGTCCTTCTCTGTTCATAAACAACATGTCCAGCGGGGCGCCTTCCCTAGTTGTCTGACTCACCAGCTATGTCAGGAATTCATCTTCCACATACTCCAGGAACCTCCTAGACTATTTCCTCTCTGCTGTACTGTATTTCCAGTAGACATCATCACACAGCACACAGGGGACAACCAGGTAATCAGGTCCAGTCAGCATGGGTTTAAAACTCAGAATTTTATAAAATAAACAATTCCTCAATAGCAGTACTGTCCAGAATTTTGCTGTTGACAATGCTCTGTGAAGTACTCCATTTATTTTTTAGGAGATCATCCAGTAGCCTTGAGTGCCCTGGGGTATTGCAGTGAGGGATTTGGTGAACAGCAATTCTCCATTCAGGTTATCAGTGGTAACATATGCATATTGTAATATTAGTGTCTTTAAAATATTTAAGTTAATGATAGTTTTTCATGTGAAGACAGGAATATTGTCAGAAGTGGAAAGGTGCATGAGGATATTTTTGGTAAAGAGAAATATTCAAAAAAGCAAAGTCTACGTCCTGAATACGAAAAGATTCTTAAAATCTTATCTTAATGCTTCCACCACCCACGAGCTTATATATTAAAAAACAACAGGGAAAAAATAGAAAATATTATTGTTATAGCAGTAGAATGCATGAGTGGCAATTTACTATCCTAGTATGTGAAATAAGAAATATTTTATCTGTTTTGGTTTTGGTTTTGTTTTTTTCCAGAAAGCCTAACTGAAAAAGCCTGAATAGTAACTTTGCATTGTTCTAAGAAATAAGATCCTACTACAAGGAAGTTAATCTTTCTATGACTGTGAAGAAAAACCAAAATGAGAACACTTGCAAAATTTAAAAAAAGGGAATGGGATAAATGTTTAGTTTTTATCAGAACAAAGTTCTCAGAGTCATTTTTCAACAGACTGCAAGATTCAATTGAAATAAAATAAATTCACCTACAAAATAAGACACTAGAAAGAGTGACAGTGAGAGAAAGTAATGTGGCCATGTTGCATATCGTTAGTACTGTATTAACAAGAGATAAAGTTTATGTAACTTTAAACAGTATTTTTTTTTTTTCCCACCATTGGTTAAAACCAAACCTGATAATAAGTTCACTAGGGTTTTTTTGGGGTTTTTTTGTTGTTTGTTTGTTTGTTTGTTTGTTTTAAATTATTATCCCAACAATGTTTATACCATTGTAAAAATGAATGGAAAAAAAAAAATCAATTCTAAAGTTAGAGCATCAAGCTGGTTCTGGTCCAGAAAAATAGATGCTGTATTTAAATGGAACAGCAGTAAGCTAATACAGTTTGCTGCAGAAGCCTGTGACTTGGAGTGCTGCACCATACAAGAGTTTTGCATCCCAACCTGAGCTGTCTAATAAGACGTTAAATCAGCCTATAGCTACCTGATCAGAGGCTCTTTAAAACCTACTGCTTGTATTTTTGGTTCCATGATTAGCGTAGGCAGAGGTCTGGGTACATCTCTTTAAATAGATACCTGAAATGTAAAACCTCAAGTAATTGTAAGAATTTTGTGTCAATGGCAAGACAATTTAAATTCATTATTGTTATGCATACTTGTCCTCAAAATTTCCAAGTACTGTTCTTCCCAATTCATCTTAAAATGCAAAGAGTTAAATGTTAAGAAATGGTAAAGTGTCTTCAAGTTCAAGAAATTTTATTTAGCTATCAGTATAGAATTTCTAAGTACCATTTTAGAATGCAGAAATAATAGATTTAAGATCTTTACTATTGCAATTTATTGTCCTATTTCCTTATTCCCAAGCAAACCTTGTGTGCCGTGGAAGGGTAAAAAAATCTGCTCATGTAGTCCATAATACTGCAGGCTTCTGTAATTATTATAAATAACAGCTGAGAAATGTATGAAGGATTTGTTCCTCAACAAAATATCTGCAACCTGAGGATGCACATACGTTTGTTTTTAACTGATAATGTATAGAAAAGGCCATAGCTGAATATCTGGCAAACTAAAGGATTCCCAGGTCTGGTCTTGATTCTTAAGTTCATAGTGTATCTCCCAGTCAATCTGTGAGGGTCTGCTTCAGTCAGACTGTAAGCATCTTTACAAGAGTATTACATACCTTGCTTCCTGCCAACTTCAAGATTAAATTACTAAATCAAGAATCTTTTAGTACACGTTTAATGTAATATCCCCCCCCCCCCCCTTTTTTTTTTTCTTTCCATACATATCATTAAATAAACCTTGGGGGAATAAATGTTGAAGCACAAAAATAATGGATTCAGTTGAGTATTGCCTTCTACTGGTGATGGACCTTCTGTCTGTTTCAGCTTTGTATCACACTTTTTTCCCCCCTTTTCTTTCTCTACTGTCGACATTTTTGTGTATAGGTGCAGACTGCACCATAAAGTGGCCACTGTAAAAACTTTAGAGATGGATGCTACACTCCATACCAATGAGCTAATAAGCTCTTCAGTAAGGTTGCAGAATGCTGCAGTGATATATATCAGTAACCTGCCAAAATAACCCATGTTTGTTTAACTCTTTCTTCTTTGGCTAATTGCTGTTACAAAGAGATGATACAAAAAGGATTCCAAGGGAAAAAAAAAAAGAAGAAAAAAATAGAATTATTTCAGATAGGTATTTGTTGCCACGTGTATTGGGTATTAAAAAGAACACCATTCAGAACAAAAGTCAGGTTTCACATAACCTGGAAGGCATAGAAGAATTGAACAGATCAATAAAAAATCTGTTGAAGTTTATTAGATAATGTCAGACATTGTTTTTTTGAAAGTTATCACAGAAAGGAATGTGTTATTTATGAACAACCAAAAAGATTTAAGATAATATTTCTATGGCAGGTAACAGTTATTTTTTATGATAACTCAAAAAGATGAAGCTGCTTCATACAACTGGAAAATAAGATATCTGTGTTATCTATCTATCTATCTATCTGTCTAATTATTTATTGCATTTGTCCATAGATATATTTTGGACATAGATACATTTATATCTTTCTGTATTTATTTATATCTACATATTTAAGTATATAAAGTACTCCTCCTTTGCAGTAAAAAGATTATTTAATTTATTAAGTACATATTGCCTTCTGGAAATAATAGATCCATTATCTTCCTAGAATTTTCCTGAATTTCAGTGTATTTCTAGAACAGCTTGTGCATGATTGACAAATGCTGCTAGCAGTACTTAGGGACCTTGAGTTACAGCTGTGGGTTAGAATCAGAAAGACATACTTCAGCATGCCACCACTACTGACTTAAAATTGAGAATCCAAAAATGATAACATTTATGGGGAGTTAATTTTACATTAAGCAACGATTTTCAGAACTAAAAGAAAATAAATTATTTTTCAGGATCATTAGACCTGTAGCTCTTTGGTAAAATAATGAGCCCAAGAAACTGTGTTGTGTAATGCGTCTGTATTTGAAGGATGATACTATACTCATGTTCCACTTAAAGCTTCAGAATAAGAAGTTAATAATTTATGCTTTCTGCTTGCCTCCTGCATAGAGCTGATTTCACCTGAAGGACATATCAGCTGTTATGTCAATAAATACACCATGTAGGTGGATCCTTGTGAAATTAATGGCAAAATATTTCATTTGGATAAAAATAGTCTTCAAAAGTCTAAGCAACTGTCAGCATTTCTGGGGTTCTCATGTGAAATTCTCTTTAGTAATGTCAGTAGAGCCCCTAAGTACAGTAGTACTGTTATAGCATGTGATTGATGCTGAGTAATTAAACCTTATCTGTCTGGAAACCAAGTTTAGTAAGCAGCAGTATTTATTAATTCTGATGCAGGGACTTACTAGTGTATGTGTTTGAATCTGCAGCAGCAGTAGCGTAAGAGTTATTGATAGCATGGATTTATTTGACACTTATGCTGGGCCGGGGAGTCATATATTGATAGAATTTTTGCTGGTAATAAAATGTCAGATTAAAAGAAAACAGCAGCATTCTTATTTTTAATGGTGAGTAAAACTTACTGCCTGCTGCTGCCTCTGACAACATAAGCCTAAAGGTACATGTTATAAAAGAATTGAGTTCGTTATACAGAGGTGCTTGTCATCTAAACCCTTGATTATATTGGAATGTCGTAACTTCTAGAAGTATATCTAGCAAGAAGGAAAATGAGTAATTGCTTTGTAGAGGAGCATAAAACACAGAGCTAACACTGTGAATTTAGTATGAAACTGAAAAATGTCCTAGCCACTGATACATTGCAGAAATGTTTGTTAATTAACTGCAGTCATAGATGACAAAGCACTAGAAATGTCATAGACAGGCAATACATATGTATGCATACACATTCACACACCCACATCTATAATAGATGTTGTGAGAATGACATTCCTTGTTCGTGTTGCCAGATATTCTACTTATACTATATATTCTTTAAAATCTCTTTTCATAGGCACATTTTTATTTTCCAATCTTCGGAGTTAGAAGCAATCATGATATCACCAGCAGTTCTTAGATTTTTTTTTTGCTTGTTTTGAAATTTAAATAATCTCTGTTTTTTCATCAACCTACCATTTTGCGTCTCCCAGATGTAAGATCAGCTCACCTACATAGTCAGATTTCTTGGACCAGAATCCTGAAAAATAAAACTAAAAAAAAAAATTGTATCTCATAATAACAGCTTGTTAGTCAATAATTTGGCATGTCTGTCAATTTTTTAAGATGAAAAATAGATACTTGTGTATAACAGTTTGGAGTCAACACATTGCTGAAACAAATTTAGACAGGGCTGTCATTATCTTCATTTCTTCTCTCATTTCTTATGGCCACATTTTAAAAGTTTTGTTTATTGTCATTATGAACACAGACTTGAACAATAAATTATACACTTTTTGTCTTTTTTTAGAGGCTTTTTTTTCCCTGTGTCCTCACTTGCTTTTGAATTGCATATATGAGGTCCAGTCCAAAGCAGTTAAAATTAGGTATATCTCACCAAGTTCTATATTCTATGGCTAGGCTTAACCTTCATATTAATATGCAATCCTTATAACTAAATGTATTCTAAAGCTTTAAGCATGTGATCATGTTTCAGCATTTGTCTTTGGAGACTTTAATAGGTTATTGAGCAACAAAATGATAATCAGCAGTTTTAGAGGTCGTTCATTATGCACTATATAAATATTTCATAAATTCCCCACTGTTTACAGATAGCAATAGTCTAAAAAGAAATTGCAAATGTTCACTACCTAATGAAGCTGATCTCGTTGTTAGTGCTTATTTTTTTAAAAAAAGCTATCTATATTTTTATGCAAATTATAACCTCTACATGACATAGTTTCATAGCATGGGCCAGCAGAATGTGTCATAATAGAAGCTCCAGGATCATTGCAGTCAAATTAATCTACACTGTTAAAAAGAGTTGTGTTTAACTTAAATTAAAACATGCCAAATGCTAAATATCCTTAAACTGGCAAGTAAATCTTCTTGCATCACCTTTTGTATTTTTTAAGTATTTACATTTGGATATACAAATGATGTAGAGTCAGACATATAATTTTCAAAAATAATACCTGTTTTGGAATTTAACAGTTTAAGTGTTGGCATGAGGCCTGACTGTTTGACACAGTTACTGGGTATACACTGAATAGCAAGTACATCTGTGGGACCTTTTGCAATCTGATATCCAGATGCTGGCTTTGTCCCAGCTGCGTGTAAGACTGGGACATAGATGTCTACAGTTCCCTGCCTTTCTTTAAAGATACCTTTGGTGTATAAATACAGAAGGAGGTGAGTTGTCTTCTGATCAGCTATTCAGTCTGGACTTTAAAATACCAGGGAATGTACCTGCTGTGGAGCACAAATTCAACTTGAGCCACCTTAGATACAAAGCTGTGGTGGAGTATGTTAAATCAAGACAAATAAATGCTTTGTAAATTAGCTGATGACTCTGCTAATGAGGGATTCTGTAGGGTCTCACTTATTTTGAAGCCCTGTAGAAAAATGAAGACCTAATTCCTGTCTTTCCCTGTTTTCCTGAAATTCTCATCTGGATTTGTGCTGCAGAGAGCTTGAGAGACAAATGTTTCAGTACAGCAAAAAGTAAGATCTTACAAAAAAACCCAAACAACCAAAGACCCAAACCAAGCAAAATATAACAGCAATAAAGACCTAAACTAACCTATGGCACGTGATAGTTTAACTTGGCTGACAGCCAAACACAACACAGCCACTCACACCCCCTCTTCTTCCTCCCCTACCCAGGAGGTAAGGTAAGGAGGTAAGGTTAGGAGACTTGTCGGTTGAGATAAGAACAGTTTAATAATTAGAGTAAAACAAAATTAAAATAGTAATCATAATAATAATGATAACAAATATATATATATGAGTGATGCACAGTACTATTGCTCACCACCTGTCAATAGGGATCTCGGATGAGCGAAAAGGAACCTTGAACCTGAAACTGCAATCCTGGAAGAGTGAGCCCGAGCAATTCCCAAGAGAATCCCCCTGCTTTCCAGTCAGTCTTTGTTAATATACTGAACATGATGTAGTATGATATGGAATATCTTATTGGCATATCACAGAATCACACAGAATCACAGAATGGTAGGGGTTGGAAGGGACCTCTGGAGATCATCTAGTCCAACCCCCTGCCAAAGCAGGTTCATCTAGAGCAAGTTACACAGGACTGCATCCAGGCAGGTTTCGAACATCTCCAGAAATGGAGACTCCACAACCTCTCTGGGCAGCCTGTTCCAGTGCTCTATCATTTTCACAGTAAAGAAGTTTTTCCTCATGTTTGAGTGGAACCTCTGGTGTTCCAGCTTGTGGCTGTTGCCCCTTGTCCTATTACTGACTACCACTGAAAAGAGTCTGGCCCCATCCTCTTGACACCCACCCTTTAGATATTTGTAAACATTAATAAGATCTCAAAATGTCAATTCTGGGTTTTGCTAACTACTATACTTCCTCTCTCCCAGTCTTTTGCACTTGCAACAAACTACCCAAACACAATGTGCTTGTATGTTATCATTTTTCTCATAACAAATTCCACACTGAAACCAAAGTGCAGTGCTTTCTAGTTACTAAGAAGAAAATTAACTCTATCCTAGCAAAGCCAGGACATAGCATTTTCTTCTCAGTGCTGTGGTGGAGCACATTGGGACCTGACCACTAGATACTCTGTCTCCTACTTTCGCTATAATTTAGAACTTACTCTTCTAAAAAAGAAAACGTTAGTGTATTGAGTAAATAGTGAAATAACAAGGCATTATGTTTTGGAGAAACAAAACTTTGATAAACTGGTTTTTTTAAGTGGAGTTCAGAGAGCTGAGTAATTCCACACAGGACATGATGTTGCCCAGTCATTCTACTTTCTGTAGTTTTCTAAGCAACTGGTTTTTTGCTGCAATAAATGTATTCTCTAGCTTGTAATGGAAATCACTTGCACAGCTCTGAGTGGTGTAAGAAACACTAGTCACTCCAGCGCACATGATTGGAGAGGTTATTGATGTCACTAAGATGAGTACTAGAATTAAATATTGTCAGAGAAATAACTGTTGCCTCATCACCAGATGTCAGCTTTATGTTCTTAAATAAGATCTTCCTTATCCCAACCCCTTAAAAATCACTGTAGCTTCTGGAGCTGAAATGAAGACAGAACATTTCCAATCTGTAGAAGAGTATTGCACAGTTAGACTATAATTTTTTTTTTCAGTGGGCAGGTTTGTAAAAAAATTACTAAATTCACTGATACACCTTCAGCAGCAAAGGTATTCTTAGTTATATACCGAGCTTGTAATAGCAAGTTATTGTATCATTCTGTATTCATACCAGGAAAGTTAACAGTAAAGGTCGACAAAGACTTATGGTGTTTTTAGTAGAGTTATTTGCTTGAATCTGTTCAGCTGCACATTGTTCAGTAACTGGCCACTTTGAGTCAAATTATCTACCTAAATTAGTTGAACAAATGCTGGCTCAATTTAGTTACATGCTATGAAATTTGTATGTTGAGTTACTCATTTTAGTGAATAGTTTGCTGAAGACTAACACTCAAATAGCATTTACCATTATCTTGTTATTAGGCCTTACTGCTCTAAATCTACTAAGAATGCAAGTAAATGATAATTCTGCACTCATTAAGGAAATCTCTAGGGACTTACTTTGGTTAAATGTTCCAACAGGCATGTTTAGCACTTCTTTCAATTTGGTGAAGTTCCAAAAATCTGTAAATTAAAGTTCTGTGGAGTGCTATAAAATATGCATAATGAAGCTCTGGATGTAAATTAAGAAGATTTACATTGCAGCATTCTGCTTACGTTATTCAATCTGAATGCTTCGCAGGTTTTTACGAAGCAAATAAACTGTTCTTTCTCTTCTAACACATTTTGAATGGTCACCATGGGTTCATTGTTACATTACTTAGTTCACACATTAAAGACTGAATTGTTCTTTTTAATCTATATATCATATTAAAGTGTTATTGCACAATGCTTTTGAAACCTAGGTACTCCATCTGTAGGAGCAGTACACTGAAGTTGCCTATACACATAAGTAGTTAAAATAGAGGTGAAAACAGTGTTTATGTATATTTTTCTACTTTAAACTCATATATTCACTTAAGGCATGCTTATGATTCCCATTATTCATAGCCAGTGAATATTAACTGCAAAAAGTTTATTTCCAAGGGTCTTTAAATATTCTTTATGGAAAAAATATACAAATTCTCATATGAACTAGAACTCCACCTGTTTTTTCTGTGTGGTTTTCAGAAGGAAAGAAGCTAAAGCATAAGTTTTTGTACAGCTGCTACTCAGAGCTGTAGATATGTCAAAGAAATCACATCAGGGCTTTGGATATTACTGTACCTTAAAAAAGGGGCAAAAACATCAAGAAAGAGAACCTGAGGGGCAGTAGTATTCTAGGAAACTTGCTGCTGTGGAATTGTAAATCCGCTATGGAAGATCATACTTGGTATTTTAACAGATCATGTAATTGTTGATTTGGTTATAGATCAGATAAACTAAGTGGTGGTCAGGATATTTCAAAGTTGCACTGAAACAATTATTTTGATTCTACCCTTAATCTTGTAGTCTTTTTAAATAAAGCAACAAAAAGCAGCCACAGCAGGTTACTTTTATGGTCTACCTGCATACCTGTGTGTACCTGGACCATTTCTATAATAAAGACCTACTGTTGAACAAACTGTCTTTGGCTTCTAGTTCTTTAATTTTTGCTTAGCATTTTCTATTTCTTTTAAGATGAAGAAGCTCATGTTGTGGAATTCTGAAGCCGGTGTTATGGAATAGTGCAATCAAAGTTAAACTCAAATATAAATTAGCCACAGAGATATGTGTAAGTAAATAGCAAGACTGCAGATAAACTAAATATTGTAAAACAACAGCAATTTTGAATGGTTGATTTTTTAATTTAGTATTATTCAAAGATAATTTTAAAAAACATTTTTAAATTAATTTTGGGATAACTAAAGTATTTCCAGGATTTCAGAACTATAATGTAATATTTTTGAGCATTTTTGAGTGTATATTCAATATAGCCATTTTTATAATTCTTTATAATAATTTCAAAATTTTTTACACATTTGTCCTGGTTTTACTAGGATAGAGTTAATTTTCTTCTCAGTAGTTAGAAGAGCCGCGTTTTGATTTGATTTCAGAGAACTTGCTATGAGAACATCATTGATAAAAGTACTGATGTTATTAGTTACTGCTGGAGCTCAAGGCCACCGTGTTTGGCTGGTTCACAGCTGCATTAGGACTGGGAGGGAGAAGCGTAGTGAATAGAAAAACCCAAAACTGGCACTTGGATGTGCCAATGAGATATTCCATATCATATCCCGTCATGTTTAGTGTATTATGTGGGGCTGACCAGAAAGCGGGGGTGCATTTGCATGGGTTTTCTCTCAGGCTCGGGTTCTTCCGGGATCGTGGTTTTGGTTCGGGATTGTTGCTCCTCCGTGATCGTTATCTGGGAACGGGCCGGGCTTGTCAGTGGGTGGTAAGCAGTTTGCACTGGGTTATCACTCATTTGCATATCTTATTACTGTTATCATTGTCACTACTATTTTAATATTAGTTGTTTAGTGGGTTTTTTTTAAGTTTTCTTTTATTTCTATTATTAAATTGTTTTTATCTCAACCTGCATGCCTCCTAATCCTTGCCCCAACCCTCTCCCCTATCCCCTGGGGGTGGGGTGGAAGTGGGTGAACAGCTGTGTTGGCTGCTAGCCAAGGGCTTGTCCAGTGAAACTATCACAACGTTTTATAAAAAAAAAAAAATAATAATTGTATTTGTGTGTTATGCAACTAAACCACTGTGGTGTTGTACATAATTCAGTTTAAACACTAGGGATTATAAAATGCCTTTGGAAATTAGAGTCAGCTCAAATTGTTACACTGTGTTTTGTAATGAAGAACAGAGGAATAGATTAGTATTTGAGCTTTTGGATCACGTTATGCTGTGATGATAGAGTACATCTAGAAACAACGAAGACAGTGATGAATATGACTACACAGAGCTTAATTGAGGGATACTTTTAGAGGAAGCAGCATATGCAGAGAACTTCAGATTCAGAGTAGAAACCCAAACAATTAAAAATAAATTATGAAGATAAAACCATTTAAAATGGCTACACATCATTTGCATGTTTCTCCACATATTCATTCAGAAATAAAGAGTATTCCATCATAAAGAGTTTTGTGACTTCAAAAAGTGGCAGTCGGAGTTAATGGTTTCTGGGATAATTCCCAAACTGTTTGAAACTAGAGTATATGGAAATTGATAGCGGGGTGACACCCCTGGCTGTAGTGGAGAACACAGTATTAATTTAGAAGACCTTGTGTGAGACAGGTTTCTGATTTCTGATTCTGATTTTATGGACTGACCTAGAATCTTCCTGCTCCAAAATTTCATGTTGAAATAAAAACAGAGGCAAAACACAATTTAGATTTCACAATTTTAGCATTTAAGTTTTAGATTACAAACAAATACACAAATTAATGAAACTACACAGTAAGCTTTATAAGAAGAACAGCTAAGAATGGTGATCACTTTACTTCAATGAAATAAAGATGTAACTGAACTGTGATGGCTTCACAAAGTACCCAAAGTTTCCTAAAATTTCAGGTCCACAAGCCACATCTGCCTTGTATATGTCAAATGGGAGATTGTAATTAAAAATAAACATTTGTCTGAAATCTATGGTCATATTCAAACTAGAATTTTCCAATAGAAGAAATTAGTGAAGGTTAATACATTTTAATTTGTGTCTTTCTTTAGTGTTCTGCTATAATTACAGGTTGACAGTGTGACAATAGAAAGGCCAAACATTTCTTTCTATGGAAGTCAGACAGGAATATTAATTTGGGGACAATTTGTGTCCCTAAATGAGTAAGAGCTCAGATGTTGATGGACTTTACATTGCTAAGAGGAATGGCAGAAAAAAAAAAAATGTTCAATATACTTTCTGCTTTGCCAGCCACTTCAAATAATAAACCTTACTGAGAGGCAAAGTTTATTAGCTCTGTATAGCCTTGTATTTTATTTTTTTGGTTTTGAGGTGCACAGAATCACAGAGTGACTTGATTTGGTAGGGACCTTTGATGGACCATCTTATCCATCTTCCCTGTTTAAGCAGGGTCCTCTAGAGCCAGTTGCCCAAGACCATGTTCAGACCACTTTTCAATATCTCCAAGGATGGTAACTCCACAACCTCTGTGGATGACCTGTGCTGGTGCTCAGGCACCTTCACAGTGAGAAAGTGTTTCCTGCTAAAGGCCCCCCAAGCCTTGCCTTCTTCAGGCTGAACAGCCCCAGCTCTCTCAGCCTTTTCTCATAGATGAGGTGCTCCAGTCCCTGCATCATCTTAGTGGCCCTTTGCTGGACTCTGCAATAGCTCTGTATCTTTCTTGTACTGGGGAGCCCCGAAGTGGACACAGCACTCTAGCTGTGGCCTCACCATTACAGAATAGAGGGAAGGATCACCCCCTTGACCTGCTGGCAACAGTTATCCTAATGTAGCCCAGGATACTATTAGCCGCTTTTGTAGGAAGGGGACATTGCTGGCTCATGTTCAACTTGCTGTTCACCAGGGCTCCCAGGAACTTTTCCTTTCCAGCTGGGTTGCCCCCAGTGTAGACTGGTGCCTGAGACTGTTCCTCTCCAGGGTTATAGCTTAGTGTTTCTGCTAAATGCTATGCTCATGAAAGTGAATACATGAGACTGAGACATGCTCATGTGTCTGCAGTGCTTTCTCCTGTGTGCTGTTGGTGTCTGTCGCATGCAGAGAGGCAGAAACTAAGCTGAGATCCATTTAGTAGCAGATTAGGCTAAACTATAATTAACAATGTTATTATGTAGTACTAACAATGTTAATATGTTGGCCTACATGAGCAATCAAGTGCAAAAACATTTTTGTCACTGTTTCATCAAGCCATCCTAGAAGAAAATTTAACATTATGCTGAAAACAGCTCTTAAAACTGTTTGTCAGTATTTAGGCTGCTTATGTTGTTGTAATCAGATAGTGTAACAATAACAGCAGCAGCAAACTTTTCTAAAATACCCTGATGTAAATGAGGATAGTGCATGTATTTTTAAAGAGTCTTCCTTGCTTATTAGTATTAGAAGCATATAATCGGTCTTTGGATAAGAGAAAAGCATATAGTTCTTTGTGTGTGCAGAGCTTAAGAAATTCTAAGTTACTGTCAGTGTATGTGCAGTGATCTCTTTGGGATGCAATGACTCTGATTTTCCTCTCTTGTGAGACTGATCTTCAGAATGAGCCTGTTTTCAAAGTTCACCTATGGTGAATTTCTAAATGACCAAAGATGTCTATACCATTTAGTTTTTCTTTTCTTACCAAGTTCTTTTCTGCAATGGGCACAATTTTAGCAGTTCATATATTTTAGTGACTCACAGTATAGTGAAGGAAGGCTGAATTTACTTGGGTGTTTTGTAGCAGGCACCAATTTTCACCTTATTTATATCAGATACTTGACATTAACACAATAGATATCAGATATGAAAAAAGATTCAGTGATTTGCATGCACTCCAAGCTTCTTAGGATAATTTGGAATGGAACTCTGGGAGTCATCTGGTCCAACCTCCTGCTAAAAGCTGAGTCAAGTGAAATGGGTTTCTCAGGGGTCATATTTGGTCAAGTTTTGAATATTTCCAAGAATGGAGGTTCCTCAACTGCTTTGCATAACCTCCTCCAGTGTTTGACTGACCTCCTTGTGAAATGTTTTTTATTCTTCAGAATGGGAAAAAAAAAAATCACCTATAACACAGTTCACACTTAGATATATATACGTACATACTTTCATACAATTTATTATGGCTAGATTGCGGTATTACATTTAAACATAATCAGAGGGAAGCTTATTTACTGTGCAGCACTGGAACCTGCCAAAGCTAAACTGTACCATTGGTCAGTTCCTCGGTGCTAACAGAGCTTAGAGGAGGTCTTCTCAACATAGTAAGTATGCAATTATTTTAAGTTCTAGCAGTGTGGATATGGTGGTACGGTTGTTATTGTACATTAGCCAGCTGTGTACGTATCACAGTTTTTACTTTCATGCTTCGCACATTTGAAAACCACACATTCACTTTTTATTACTACTTGTGCAAGGTAGATCAGGTTGCACAACTATTTGAGGAAATATATGTGTTAAAATTGCATATATTTGTAATCTTGAATTATAAGGCAGAAGAGTTATCATACAAAGTGAGATTCATAACTACATGCTTAGATTGTGATTTTATTCCAGCTAAAATGGATTTTTTTGTATTAGAATGCTAAATACATTGTTCAATTACATTTTTTTCCCCATTGATTTTTAAAATTCTTAAACAGAGCTCAATGTTGGTATTTTACTGAAACTGAGATATCAAAAAAATTCTGACAGTCATCTATCCCCTGTGAAAGACTGCCTGACTCTCTTGTAGGCATTCTAGATACAAGATGATGTTTTCTTTCATTGCTCATTTGTTTTAACTTCTGAGTATCTTTTGTGTTGCTGGCCACCATTAGTATGAATCTGCCAGCTAATCGACTGCTACAAGTGCAGTTGTTGGTACCTGTCTGCTGCTTGCCAACATTTTGAATGTTTGTTATTTAGCACCAGCTTATTCCCCTGGAAAATTATTTGATTCATGACACCACCTGTGGTTTTTTTTTTTAATTTTGTTTTGTATTTCCTATCTTTACTTTTTTTTTCTTTGGTGACCTCTTACTGCTTGAGAACCCTGATGTACAGCAAAACAGAAGACATTTGGCAATTAATTGATTATGAAGGGGCCTCAATTATCTAGTTGCCTGAGGGTAATACTATATTCCCCCAGAACAGTCACAGGCTGTTGTGCTTTGAAGATTTACAGCAAGAGAATGATATAGAAGATTTTGATTAAGGGACCAAGGGCAGATGTTGCTTGAGTAATGGGATTTGTGCCACTCTATTATGTGCAAAATTTAAAACTCAAGATAACATATGACTTCTGTCATTATCCTTTTAATGAAAACTACAGTATGTGTCTGTGAACAAAAATCCTGCTAAGTAAACTCAGGAGAGTTAGTTCACTGTACACTTGAATTCCAATTACTGTGGAAAAATAAATAAGCAAGAAGGAATCACGCTACCAAAACACTACAAAATTTTACAGTAATGACTTTATCAAGTGGTTTTTCAATTCATTCATTGCTGAATTTCTTTATTCTTCTGCCTAAACTATATGAGAATAAGAACAAACAATACAAATTGCTATAGCAGCACCATCTTTCTGCCAAGTATCTCAATGGATTTTGCAAGCATTGACTGATCAACTCTCAGAATTACTGTGGTCCTGGAAGAAAGTACAGGTGCCCTTAAATCACACCTACCTGTCTTACAAATTAATTACAGATGATACAAGATATAAGAGTAGTGAGAAGTAAAAGAAGCAAAGCTCATTTTCAGGAAAATATATTCAATAGGGAAGTAGCTATTAACTATACTTTAAGTTTGACTACTGTTGTAAGGTTAATCACCTCCCTGAGAATTGCTACCCAGTTTTTGCAAAGACCACTGGTAACCCTGGTTTAGCAGTTCCTGGACAAAATTAATTGAGAACATTTAAGAAGCACTTGGAATTAAATTTAAAAGTGCTTTCACTCTTCTTATTTTAACAAGCTACCTCACCAAAGCAAGATATTATTCACTACATTAATCCATAAGAATATAGAACTTTGTTGTTTTGAAATGTATTGCATTTTCAGAAGTGGTGTAAATGATGAAGCGTAGAATATTGATAGTATTCTTAACTACAGTAGTAATAATAACTTAGCATCTTATCAAATGTATTTATTTATACTACAGCCTGTTGCATTATTCCCATTAAGAAGGATTTGTACTGCCATATCAGATATTCAATAATACAATTTTCTTGGCATAGTATAATAGTTTAAGAATTTTTGTTTTCAAGAAGTGTAAGAGAAAATATGGAACTGAGTTTCTGGATGTGCTTTCCCATGCTGAATCAGAAAAAAAAATGTTCTATCAATTATGTAATGAAGTTATGTATATTTATAACTTAATTTTTATGATTTATAACTTCATTTTGAATAGGTACATTTGACATTCCAAAAATACTTTTACATTTACATACAAGTTATTAGATTATTAAGCAAAGACCTAGAATTATGTTACAAGCAGAGGGCACAATCTCAAACATCAGGGCATCATGGCATTTGCCTGAAAGTACTGTTTCAAGACAGTACAGTCATGGACAATTAACAATCACTCAAAAAGAGATACTTCTAACAAAAATCAAAACTAATAAATTTAGACATACATCAGGGTGACAAGACAAGTGACTGTCTACCTAACAAGAGTGGTTTCTTAGGTGTATTTTGCTACATGTTAGGAAATTACCATATGCAGCAACAGCAGGAAATTAAACTCAGTATGACATACTATATTTATATTTGGGGAAAAGGAGAAGCCAACAAATCTGAAATACTGTCAAAGTCTGAACTTAGTTTATAAATTCTTTTAAAGGCCTTAAAAATAGGAACAGTTCCGGTATGATTTCTGCAGTATATCAGATGAAAGGTTGCTTTGATCAGCATCAGCCATCATGTCTTACCATCTTGTGACACTTAACCTTTAAAAAAATTGCTGTGTACAATACAGCAAGGACACAAAAAGGCTACTCTCCAATGACTTTTAAGAACATGGCTTGCAGAGAGTCCTACAAGCCCTGCAACAAATTTGATTTTTATCCACCTTTCCTATTATGCCTTAAAAATTGCAAAGCTTCATCAATTACTTTAGGTCACTGTGAGGAGCAGCACCATTATCTTGCCTCAAAGATTGTCTGCAAGATCACTGGCAAGATTGTTTTCACGAGACCACTGAGAAGGAAACGACTTGTGAAATGCCCTGCCCGCAGGAGGTCTTCTGCCCAGACATGTCCCTGCCCTAGTGCTGGGGGGGCACAAAGAGACGTGCCATTGCTATGGTAACTACAGCCCTCGAAGGGGTACTTAAGGAAGGCCTGCATGGGCAGCAAGAGAGCGGGAAGAAAGAGAGAGAGGAAGAGGGACAGAGAGGACGACCACCTGACTGCGCCACGCCACGCTGCACCTCTGCTGGAACACGCTACTGAGACCTCCTCACCCGCCCCTTCACCGTCGCCTCGCCGCTGGACCCGTGGTGGTGACTATTCTTGCTGCCCTATCCCGACTCTTTGCTTCTTTTCCATCTTTCTTTCCATTCTGTCCTATCGCTACCCTCCTTATTATTTTTGGTAATAAATGTTGTTTCGGGAATGCGGCATTTGACCTCGTTTGTGTCTTAATCTCGCTCTTGGGAACATATCGAAACCTTTCCCCGACATCGGATCGGGATATTTGAATGATCCCGACATCGGATCGGGACATTTAAATTGGCGTCACGGACAGGATCCCTTGAGGGAGAGTGCCGCATTGCCCCTGTTGTGCTAAGTGAGACCTCAGGAAAGTAAAGGGAGCGGGCTTGATCTGTGTTTTAAACTCACGTGCTGCCTTCCTGAGATGACCGCTCCCCCGCTTCAACTATGCTTAAGTGAAATCTCTTTCTCCTATTGCCTCTGTTATGCTAAGTGAGACCTCAGGAAAGTAAAGGGAGCAGGCTTGATCTGTGTTTTAAACTCACGTGCTGCCTTCCTGAGATGACCGCTCCTTCAACTGTGCTTAAGTGAAATCTCTTTCTCCTATTGCCTCCGTGCGCTGGGTGAAACCTCTCGGGAAAGTAAAGGGAGCGGGCTTGGTCTGTGTTTTAAACTCACGTGCTGCCTTCCTGAGATGACCGCTCCCCCGCTTCGACTGTGCTAAAGTGAAATCTCTTTCTCCTATTGCCTCCATGTGCTAAGTGAGACCTCTCGGGAAAGTAAAGGGGAGCGGGCTTGATCTGTGTTTTGAACTCACGTGCTGCCTTCCTGAGACGACCGTTTCCCCACTTGATTTGAGACGTGTGCTAAGTGAGACCTCAGGAAAGTAAAGGGGGTGGGCTTAGTTGTGTTTGCCGTTTGCTGTGTTTAAAACTAACGTGCTGCCTTCCTGAGAAGAGTGTTCCCCCGTTTTGACTACCGTAGTTTTTGTTTGAAATTTGTGCGTGAAGTAAGATGAGTGATAACAGAACCGTGACCCTTCCTTCGGGAAGAGAAGTCTTGTTTGATTTTCTAGAAAAGCATAAAGCGCGACCCTCTGTGCCCGGGGTAGATTGGGCTCAGGGAAATTGGTATAATTTGCAAAGTGTAGTTGATCGGATGCGTGCTTTACAAAAAGATGCCAGAGTAAAGGCTGGAAAAGGTAAAGCGATTGTTTGTGCCGTTCTCGGGGCCAGTTTGGCAGCTGCGGTAAAAGACAGGGACCTCCGTCTCGGCTCGGAGTCCCAAACTATTGTTTCACTGCAAAACCTCGCCCAGTCCCTTCAAGGGCAGGTGGCTGAATTAAAGGAACAACTTAAAGCAGAAAAAGACCTGGTGAAAGACCTGCAAATTGCCCTTAAGGAGCGTCTCCTCACTGATACTGCCCCTGAGGAGACGCCTCCCCCACCAGAAATCAGTTACCCTTTTAGCGATTTGTCACAAACAAAAGAGAAAGCAGAGAAATCTGAACCACCCTCTCTGAGACCCCTGGTTAAAACCGAGTATATCTATGACGATGAACAAGACCCGTCCCCGCAGGTTACAACTAAGGAAGTCCCCTATACTGCCACTGAGTTGGCAAAATTGAAAAAGGAATTTGGCCGGACTCCTAGGGAGTCAGAGACGAATATGTGTGGAGAATATCATTGTCTGGGGGGGACCAGATTCTGTTAAGTGAAAAGGAGGCAGAAGGGTATTGGGGACCGGGAGTGTTTTTAACTACTGGAAACTACCGTGCCCCCTGGTCTCTGACTCAACGGGCAGCCTACTGGGCTGGTGGTTTGAACCCCTTGGAGAGGGGGGACCCCCTCGCAATCATGGGGTCTGTTGATCAATTGGTGGAGAGTGTGCAGAAGGCAGCTTGTCTGCAGATGATGTATGATCGAAGGTTAGAACCTTCACAGGAGTCTCCTATGATGATGCCGGTAGACCCTGAACGAATGACTCCCCTTATAAGGGGACTCCCTGACTCGTTAAAACCTATTGGCATACAATTACAGGGGAGAATACAAGCAATGCCCCGAGGTGGTAGACTTGCAGCTGCTTTAGAAGGGTGCACCCCACAACGTCAGCCCTCAGACAGGAAGGTGTGGACTTGGGGAGAAGTAGCCCAAGAACTGATTAATTATGGTCGCAAGTATGGTCCCATTAACCCTCCAGTCACCACAATGGACTGCCGGGGCTTGAGGCGAGCAGAAGCAAAAATAGTCCCACACCCTGGGAGTGATGAGAGAACTCCACCACCTTCTAGGAGAACTCCACCCCTCGCCAGACCACCGGGAGGGAGAGATATCCCCAACAGACGTAATAGACTGTGGGTGGAAGGACAACTAAAAGGGATCCCACGTGACTTGATGGACGGGCTGCCAACAGACAGATTAGAAAAGCTGATAACAGAATGGCCTGATAAGACAGTAAATAGAGGAGTGGATCGTAGAAGTACAGTAGCCCAAGAACTGATTAATTATGGTCGCAAGTATGGTCCCATTAACCCTCCAGTCACCAAAATGGACTGCTGGGGCTTGAGGCGAGCAGAAGCAAAAATAATCCCACACCCTGGGAGTGATAAGAGAACTTCACTACCTTTTAGGAGAACTCCACCCCTCGCCAGACCACCGGGAGGGAGAGATATCCCCAACAGACGTAATAGACTGTGGGTGGAAGGACAACTAAAAGGGATCCCACGTGACTTGATGGACGGGCTGCCAACAGACAAATTAGAAAAGCTGATAACAGAATGGCCTGATAAGACAGTAAATAGAGGAGTGGATTGTAGAAGTACCACTCGCAGTGCACCCCCCTTGACTGATTTGTTGGAACAAAACAGCCCCAAAAACCCGGCGGAAAACTAGATCCTTCACCCTCTGATGGTGGGCGGGGGGGTGAAGGTTGGAAACATATCAGACAGCTCACTGAAAATGGCCGGGGTGATTTATTAAGTACAGGCATTGTATGGCCAAAGCAAGTCCCAGTGACATTTTTAGTAGACATTGGGGCACAAATATCAGCCATTAAAATAAAGGACGCCACCAACTGTGGAATTGCACCATCCAAACAGATGCTACTTGTGGCAGATGCCTTTGGCAATGTTCAGCCCCAGGCACTGGCAATGGTCAGCCTGCATCTGCCTGGAGAAGATGATGCTACTACTGTAGCTATGGTTGTGGGGGAATTTCCAGTTAACCTTCTGGGACTTGATATTTTAAAAGGAAGGACCTGGGTTGACAATAAAGGGAAACAGTGGTCGTTTGGTACTCCCACAATAGATATTCGGCTCCTACAAGCTGCACCGTTACTTCCCCCCTTCAAAGCTTAATGTTAAACCTTACCCGATACCTTTGGGGGCTAGAGAGGGAATAGCACCTGTACTAGAAGACTTAAAAGGACAAGGTATAGTGACCGCATTTTGTCCATCCTTCTAACAATTTGCCCCTGGTTCCCTAGAGCGAACCGGGTCTGTTTTCTTTTCTCTTTCAGGTAAAGACCCTGGAGTTTGTCTGAAGGAGCCCACGAGACTGCTAATTCACTGTGTGCTTTTGTTAATTGTTGCATTAATTTTACAGAATGTTTAATATACAACCACCACAAATGTTGTTTTGGTTAACAATGGTTGTTGCTTTTAATATCTGGGGAAACTCCTGTGCTCCCCTCTTTGACTTGCCATGGCAGAATGAGTTTATTGCTTTAGGCCAACAAGTGGCTGATGCCTTTAACCTAAGTGCCTGTTGGGTATGTGGTGGACCATTAGGTTCAGAAAGTTGGCCATGGACTGCTACCCCTCTTTCTCCTGAATGGTTGGTAAGCAATTATAGTGAAATCGATAACAATACTTACTGGGAGGAAAATGAGCCACCACCATGGCCAGTGCAATACCCAACTCGAGGTGGATATTGTTTAAACAGAACACAAAAAGGTGGTGTCTTTGTAGGAACAGCAAATGTAACTATACCTTTAATCTTATCCAAGAAAACATTTCCATGCCAAATATTCTTGGTGACCCCGAGTTATCCCTAGGAGCATACCACTTTGCCAACCAACCTAGGTGGGTATGGCTGGACGAAGCGGGAAAGAGTGTGAACTTTAAAGGTTTCTTAAGAATTATTCAGGGCCCAGACACGAAGATGATTTTAGAGCACTTTATAGTTGCTCCTGGCAAAATAGGGAAGGAGCATGGTGGTGTGAGGACACCCGTGATGGACCTGGGACTGATAATCCCTTTGGAGACTATAATCTAAAACCCTATTTTGACCCAGATCCCAGTGAAACTGGTCCTTTCGAAAATGGTGCCCGAGCCTTGAAGGGCCACTATTGGGTGTGTGGCCACCATGCCTATAAACTACTACCACCAAATTGGACCGGAGTGTGTTACGTGGGGGCAATTCGTCCTCTGTTTTTTCTGCTCCCTGGGGATGAGAGTAATGAACTAAGTGTTAAAGTGTATGATGATCTTAACCGGTATCGGCGATCCATTGATACTTCCATAGCCAGCGGAAGCAGTCAAACCTGGAGAACAGATGAATGGACCCCTCAACGTATTATACAGCATTATGGACCTGCCACCTGGAATCCCAATGAGTGCGTTAGTGGTGCTCGAGAACCTATCTATAATTTAAATCGTATAATTCGACTACAAGCTGTCATAGAAATTGTCACCAATCAAACTGCTGAGGCCCTTGATCTATTGGCAGATCAAGCAACACAAATGCGAACTGCCATTTACCAACACCGCATGGTTCTCGATTACCTGCTAGCCGAAGAAGGGGGTGTTTGTGGTAAACTTAATGCTTCTAATTGTTGTTTAAAAATTGATGACAGTGGAAAAGTTATTAAGCAAATTACTGCAGGCATGAGAAAACTAGCCCATGTTCCTGTTCAAACATGGAAAGGATGGGATATTGATATGTTTTCCTGGCTTCCAGGTGGTCCATGGGTTAAGAGGGTTTTATTTTATTTGTTATGTGGTTTGGCAATGCTAATGTTTTTACCATGTATTATCCCGTGTTTTATACGATTAATTCAACGCGTTGTATCTAACATGCAATTTATATCTACTGTTACTCCTGATGGCGTTAAACAAATTCGTGTTGTACGCCAATCCAAGCCATCAGTTTTGCAAATTATTTAAAGTGCTCTTTTCCAACCTTTTCTAGACAGCTATCTTTTCTCAAAACCACCATGGGTCTTAAGGCAATCTTTGAGCCACGGGGTGATGTGAGGAACTGCACTGTCTCAAAGATCGCTTGCAAGGACGGTCACAAGACCACTGGGTTCTGGAAACCCCGACTTGTGAAGGCACCCTGCCTGTAAGACAATCTTTGAGCCACGGGGTGATGTGAGGAGCAGCACCATTATCTTGCCTCAAAGATTGTCTGCAAGATCACTGGCAAGATTGTTTTCACGAGACCACTGAGAAGGAAACGACTTGTGAAATGCCCTGCCCGCAGGAGGTCTTCTGCCCAGACATGTCCCTGCCCTAGTGCTGGGGGGGCACAAAGAGACGTGCCATTGCTATGGTAACTACAGCCCTCGAAGGGGTACTTAAGGAAGGCCTGCATGGGCAGCAAGAGAGCGGGAAGAAAGAGAGAGAGGAAGAGGGACAGAGAGGACGACCACCTGACTGCGCCACGCCACGCTGCACCTCTGCTGGAACACGCTACTGAGACCTCCTCACCCGCCCCTTCACCGTCGCCTCGCCGCTGGACCCGTGGTGGTGACTATTCTTGCTGCCCTATCCCGACTCTTTGCTTCTTTTCCATCTTTCTTTCCATTCTGTCCTATCGCTACCCTCCTTATTATTTTTGGTAATAAATGTTGTTTCGGGAATGCGGCATTTGACCTCGTTTGTGTCTTAATCTCGCTCTTGGGAACATATCGAAACCTTTCCCCGACATCGGATCGGGATATTTGAATGATCCCGACATCGGATCGGGACAGTCACCGTGGAAAAAACAAAGTTACAAAACCCTCAAATTTTTCTTGATCTAGATATGTATTTCTTACAATTTGGAAAAAAAACAGACCATATAAGGGTAGCTTGTTTGCCTATCTTAGATCTATTTTTATAGTCTGCATGAAGGCATCCAGCAAAATGTTATTAATTGATACAGTCAGCATTATGCCATTTGGCAGATACACAATTTAAAAATTGAGGTCATTAGCAGTCTATTGAAAGGACATGGATCCTTACTATTTGCTATTAACAGCTTGTAAAACCATAATTCTTAACAGTGTCAATATAAGAGTAACACGTACAGTATATGCCAGGTGTTTTGTACAACCCATTCACAAATGCTCTTGACAGTACAAGCCTACAGTTCCAACATGAATAGTGTTTTTTTTTCTTTAATCAGTATATAAATACACAAATATAATCCCTGTTGACATCATGATAAGTTTAATATCTTACAATGTTTCTTTGGTGTCCTTCAAATAATAAAAGTACAAATGATATTTTAAGGCATTTTAGATGCCATATACATGCAGTAACTACTCTAAAATTTTAAGATAGATTCTTCTATAGCAGATCAAGTTTTTTAATCCGAAAGTAACCTATGCTTTTTTATTAAAAATAAAATATTTTACTGTAACATCCAGGATTGCCTACTGATTTTTCAAAGCTTCATTATATGAAATGTAAGAGAGAAAACGGAGAGCTCAGTTTTATTCTTTGCAATATGCTTAAAATATTGTTTGGATCCTGAGTAACCAGAGACTGAATAAAAAGTCAGTAGACCTTCTGATACACCACCTCAAGTTGTTACCACCTATGCCAAGAAAAGCAGTATTTGGCACAGCAAACAACCATGTATAACCTTCAGGTGAACTTGAGTGCTGTGAGAATTGTGCCAACAGGTAGGACTGCTTCTTTTAATGTCAAGAAACACTGTTGCTTTGGTTTTGCCCTTTTAAATGAAACAACATACTGTCCCTGATCTGATACTATTTTTGGCACACTTGTTTTCAAAATTCTAGTGTTAAGATCAAAAGTATGGCCATCTGAAATTACTTTGGCAATTCTATCAAGCGTCTCTTCCATCTCTCTCATTTTTCTGGAGCACTAATTTGTGCTACTAGGTATCTACCAACTCAACCTAGCCTGTTCTCATCAAGAAATTTCTACCTAGATATGTGATATTTCAGTGATACTCAGTGAAAAGACAGAAGGCAGTGGATGCGAACTGAATACATGGAATTCCTGTTAAACATAGGAAATGCTTTTGCACTCAGAGTGGTCAAACACTGGCACAGATTGTCCAGAGAGACTGTGGAGTCTCCATCCTTAAAGATATTCAGAACCTGACTGGATGTGGCCCTAAGCAACCTTCTCTAGGTGACCCAGCTTTGAGCAGGAGAGTTGGACTACGCCATCTCCCAAAAGTCCCTTCTAACCTCAACTGTTCTGTGATTCTGTGATACTCTGATGCCGTGGATTTGCTCTCATAAATGAGGAACACGTGTTGTACAGGTAAACATAAGCAGTTTCGTTTATAGAACCCCTTATGTGGTCCAGATTATATACAATTTACTTCTGCATTGGTAGCAAATAGTCTATTCAATTAAAAAAAAAAAAATCATGTAGTCACATTCTTTGCCCTAACTAACTGAGTTCTCCAAGAAAGGGCCTCAGTTTGGGCAGGAAAGAGGCATGAAAGCCCCCTTCATGATTTCTTATATTCACATTTCAAAGACGTGTACACGGTTTTAGGCTGCATGATTCTGTTAGGGTCAGAAAAGCTCAGGAAAGAAGGTGATGTAGCAACTGCTCTTTACGTAAAATAAAAAGTGAATAAAATACTCACTTCAGACAAAAATATATGATAGGACTGGGAATTTTAGTATATGCTGCTTTTTCCTTTGAAATACAAGTAGTCTAAAGTGAATATGTTTGTCTTATATGTGGAAAGTATCCAATGTACTAAAAGAGAACTCTTTCATGGTACACTCACTGGAGTGTCTCAAATCTTGCTGGCATCTGCATAATTCATAAATGTTCAAGACATCTATCTCTGCAGTCTACATGTTCCGTTTCCTGCTTGAACTTGAAAAGTCTCTGGTTATCAGGCTTTCTCCAGAATTTGAGTGATACTTTGTAGACAGTTTGTCCCCTTAAAGATGTGATTTTTGTCTGCATTTTTAAAAATATCTTTTTCATTGAAAAATTGCCAGAAAATTAAAACATTTCTGCAAGACATCAGATTATTAATGCACTCCTTTGTGTCGCTTTTCCAGGTTTGTTTTACGATAAACACTTGTCTGAACTAATTCATGCAGACACATACCAATAAGGTATTCAGTTTTATTATATTACTGCAATATTATTATAATTATGGAATTGAGCCATAAGGTAGATTTACAGTTAACAGTAAGGAAAGGAACAACTTAAGGGATTTTAATTTTTTCTTGTAGATTGTGTGAAGTTGTGAATAAGCTTCAGAATCTTTCTGGTCTGGTAAGAGTATTCATACCAGCCCGTATTTGTCATAGGCTAAGGAATTTCCCAAATGCCTGACAAGAAAAAATCCAACATCCTTCCCACACATCTTTTTTAGTAATTGCCTACTGCTGCCAAAGTTGTCTAAAATCTCAATGCAAATGTGACTAAAACTGGTTGTGAACTCTAGCTACATATCACCATGTATGATAAAAGTTCAGGTAATACTAACAACAATTGATGCATGAACACAGTCAGTATTTCATAGCAATAAAATTTATAACTCGCCAAGACCTCGTGCCATTTCACACTTTGTCATTTGTCAGGTGCTATGGAATGGTAATGTTTAAGATATTTTCTTGCTATTTAACAACTTATTGGTGGGGAAGGAAAGGCAAAGTTAAAGATCCATCACAGAAGGTGGCTTGCTGGCAACTTACATTCTTTTCTGAAATCGTAGAGGATGTCTAGCATTTCTACTGAGTCCAGGAATGTCAGTAGTAAATAAGGAGCAAGGCAGTCTGTTAAGTAGCTCTCTCTTAATCGATAGGGGGAGCTGTAGATTACAATATCAGCTAACCAGAAAATGGACAAAATATAATAAAAACTGTCCACTCTTCCATAAAATATTTTGATTAAAAGCAGTGGACAAACACTTTTGAACAGGCCATAATTTTTTCCAGTGATTTTCCAAACTTGCAATCTCTTGTTTCAGAAGAGATAACAGCTTCCCTTCTTTGTGGAGAATACTGAATCAAATTTATACCACTGAGGGGAAGAGGTAGGTTCATCTGCTTTCTTTACATACTGCATATGCTTTAATAAATCTTCTAATGGTCCCATAGGTGTTACTGAATTCAGTGATTTTTTTATATACTAATTATAGTTGATTCATTCTCTTTTATCAACATGTTTTTAAAAATGCTTAAATCTTAAGCATTTTCACTGGAAGAATGAAGGCTCATGTGTATCTCATATTTAAAGCTGAGCTTTGCTAATTCTTATAAAAATTGGACTCAGTTAATATATTCACAATTTTTTTAATAACAGAAAAGGCTATTATGCTTATATATATCCATATTTCCTGTATGGAGTAGGCTGTGAACTTTCATCAAACCAAATGAATCCTAGTTAAACTGGAATACAGTAGTAAAGTAGTAAGAAGCAACTCAGGAAGGCAACTGATAAAATAGATTCTGCATTTAGGACCACAACCATATTCTCACAATGAAAGAACAATAATGAAAAAACAATACTTTTAAATGTAGAATTGTGATATAATTAATTTGACTGTTTAGTTAATTTCAATATTCATTATAATCAATTAATGAACCAAAGTATTGCCAGCAAACACATTTGATGAACACATATTTTATCATCACAATGAATGTAAATATTTATATTCACAACATATCTGTATATCTTAAGGTGATACCTTTATCGTTATTACCAAGTATGGCAGCTCTCATTTTTTAGTTCTATTTTTTTTCTTTTTAATATCCAGTTGCTGTTTAATTTCCCATATTATATAACATTATTAATGAATCTCTATTACAAAATTAAACATTTAATTGTACATCAGTTGCTTAATCATACCCTAAAATCCCTTCAAGAAAACTTTTGGTTAAGGAATTAAAAAAGAGATGATGAAAGAACCCAAGTAGTTCTATAGATTCTTAGTTGTTCAGAAAAGCTTGAAGTGCCATAGAGTGAATTTACAGTATAAGCAGGATAATGCTCAAAATCTGTTGCTTATTACAGTAACAGATCTTTAATGTACATGTACAGGGATGTACTTTAACAATTTTAAATGTTTTGTTTGAAATGTGGTTGAAGATTCGTATCTGTTGTTGTGTGGAATATTAATCAATGAGAGAAACAGGTCTAGATTATAAGAGAAGTGTCTGATACGATGGAGCAACTACACTAATGACAAGGGAGCTGTTTCTCTTCCTTTTCACCTCTCCTTAAGAAGTTGTGAGAAAGCATAGTCACGAGTTGAAAAGATAAAAAGAGCTTTGGGAAGAGTTAAAGGCAAAGTGAATTTTAATTAGCCAATCAAAACAAAGATCAGCTTGTACCTCCTGTAAGGAGTAAAGGAGCAATAAATAGATATGATCAACTTGTTGCATCTGTTCTTGTATTTATTCTATTTGTATCTGAATAAATGGACTACATTTCCTATTTAAGTAGTTTTCTTTCTTAAAAAAGAGTTCTAAGACTTTGCTGTCTTGTGCTTCATCATTTTTTCATCTTAATCAAGTATTAGTGATTTGTGTACCCGTAGCAGTTTGTAGCTTTGAAACTTTTTTCTGGTTCATTTTCAGTAGCCTCAGTCTTCTTGAGCTTCCTAAAAGGGTCTTTGCTAAAGATATCTTTTCCTACTGTTTTATTTGGGGTTATTTTTTGTGTCCTCTCTCTTTCTTCTTGGATCTTTTCCAAACTCTTCCCTTCTTTCTGTTGAATTTGAGACTTGTAGACATGGATGTCTTCAGTTTCCAGGAGGATGTTTTGCTGATAAGGTTTGTGAGCCCCTATTTACATTTGCTATCGTCTTTATGTATTTTATGTCTCATAATCTCCCCTAAATGCATTAGGTCAAAAACCTTGTCCATGCTGCCTTGCCTTGTACTCTCCTGGGGAGGAACTTTGCTACTTTAAGACTTCAAGTTTTTTTTTACTTTCCAGTCATCTTCACTGTCTTTTCTTCTTAATGCCTTTCTGATGTTGTAATGAGCATCTTCCACAAATCAGTGTACTGTGAGAAAGATGGATAAGCCTGCAGTGGGGAGGTGGTTCCTTTGTTGGAAACTATCACACAAACTCAGTTGGGAGAATTTTCTGTTGTAAAGGGAGAAGAATCTGCAAGGATGAAAAAAAGAAGAGATCCTGATTGAGACAAAAGTTTGACCAAAGAAGGTTTCCTTTGTCTGATGGCACGTCTAAGAGTAAGAGTCTGCTTTGTAAGCATAACAGTCAGTTAAATGGCGTTCTTTCTCTAGTTTGTATTGAACTTATTTGGTTTTTTGTTTGTTTTCTCTTTTAGGAGTTCATTGTATGGTGTTCTATTCTGATAGTAGCTAGGTTTCTGGATTCAAAGTCCCTGTGGTGTTATTCTGTATTTCTTATTAATTTTAAAGTCCAGTCTTTGTCTCTGTACAACTTGCTGAACTGATCCATAGTATCACACTTCTCTTGTTCTGTGGATTTGGTTAAGTTGTGCATAAATTGTGCATATTGGTAGCAAGAGATTTATTTAATAAACACATAGATTCAGCAACATGAAAACATTTTGTCTCTTTGGTAGAACAGAAAATCTGTTGTAGGATCTTCGGATTTTTTCTGCAAGATTTCAAATGAACTGTGAGCTCCAGATAAGAATTCTCCTATTGATTCTAGGTTGTTTTTACATTTTTATTTCATATCTAGACTTTCTCCTGTGCCATGACTCATTTTAGATACTTTGTATTTTTTTCCGTCTAGGTACACATTTATTACTCCTAAAACACGGTATTTGGAAATTACTCCTGACTCTAAAAAAGAAAATTTTAGTCCAGCTACAATGAGTACATTTATGAATTCATATTCAGATGCTTCCATAGTCAGTAGAGAAAAATGAATTTATAGAATTTATGCATGAAAGATGTCTGACTTTTCTTCATTGATTTGTGTGGAGTTAAACTTGGATTTACATTTTTAACTATATCGTTATCTCTCTCTGCATTTGACACAGCTACTTTGAAAACAGATTAAAACTAACATAATTGGACCAAAATTAATATTTTACATAGGGAGTAACTTTATTTTCTGGCTGATTTGTATCAGAAATCTGTTTTGTACATGTTCTATGGCTTGTATAAAATGCACAAAATAATGAGGCTCATCATTATCATGCTATTGTCATTTCAGAGCATTGAAATGCAAAAATTAGCATTATCATTAGTTCCACAAGTTTTTTCCACATAATGAAAACAATTAATCGGTATAAACTGAATGTTTCAAGTCACTGGCAAGGAATGAATTCATAAGACTCCTTGCAAGTAGTACTTGCATACTTTTTTTTACTTGCTCCATTATGCAGGTATTAAGATTTTAAATGTCTGTTCTGGTGTCCAATCATAAAAAATGAAGGGAAAATAGAGCTCATTCAAGATATTTGCTTACCCTAAAGCAGGACCAATTATGTATTCCTCAGTTCCAGTTAGAACATATTTAGACATTTTAAAGGGTGATTTATATAGCTCTGGAAAATCATAGCTTCTCTGCAATATGTGTTTCTGTGTTCCTGTTCTTATTGGAGTTAAGCCTGTTGGACTCTCCATAGGCTTGGAAGCAGTTTATCCACTTACTCTTGAAAGTTCATCATGATCTTTCCTTGTTCTCCTCCCTAAGCTTATGATGATGTCTTATAAGCCTCTGATCATTCACATTTCTCTCTCCTGACTACCTCCATATAATGCCTAAAACTAAGTGCAGCACTCTAAATGAGGCTTCCTAATGTGAGAGAAAAAGATTACTTTTTATGTTGAAACATAGCATGAGATCTCCCTCATGTGCAAGATGACATTTCAACTTCTGTTCAGTTTATATGTATTAAATTCCCAGGTTGCCTCTGAACTACTGCTACCTGGCTGGTTACTCCCCACTGCACACAGGCAGTTTATTTCTTTTTCTCAAGTATGGAGTGTTGTGCATACTGAGTTCTGCCCTGCTTCCTCCTCGCAAGCCACTCCTTTGGTTGTTCTGTCTTGCACTCTCTGTGCTAGTCCTCTTCTCTAGTGCTCCCCAGGGCTTCAATTCATGTGCTGCTTTCATAAGTATTTCCTTTATTCTGCCATCCAGAAAAGTAATAGTAAAAATAGATCCTTGCCTTGCAGAACCACTCTTGATATAGCCCTCCCTTTTGACAGGGAACTACTAATAACTGCTTTCCAACTACAGTTTTCAGCTGGTTTCCATCCCTTTCATCTGCACCATGCTTTTCTAGCTTGTTTATCAGAATTTCACATCAAAAGAATTGTGAAAGTCAAGTTATGACATCTGCTGCTTTTCCTCTCTTCTTAGGGTCTCCTATCATGTCAGAGAGGGAGATTAGATTGGTTGACACTATCTGTTCATGATAAATCCATGCTGACTTTTTCTCATCTGTATCTGTTTCTCCCTGTACTTAAGGCAATTTGTTCTAGTATTATTTTTTTTTAGGAATTGATTTCAGGCAAGAGGTCTATAAATATAAACAGTTGGATCTTATCTTTTAAAGATGGGAAGTATGGTGCCACTTTTATTTTCTGAAATTTCAAATGTCCTTTAAAATTGCTCCAAGACAACTGCTAAAGGTTCCCACTTTATACCAGCTGTTCTAGGGATCTTAGGTCACCCTAAACAGACCTAGAAGTGTATAACCTGTTTAACTACTTTCTAAACTACTGCTTTCTTCTTCTTACCTATTCTTGCAGCTTGGTATTAGGATTTTTTTTTTTTTTAATTTACTGATGAAATATTTGTAAATAGATATATAGCTGTAATATGCAAAGACAGTCTCATCACAGTTGTTTTTGTCAGCTTTCAGGTACTTTGTTTCAGTTTTCCTATTTATAGTTGCTTCTTTGAATGAACATGATTTACAAAGAATAATTATTATGATGTATATAAAATAAGCTTATGAAGGCATTTAGTCATGTACCATTTGCATAGAGTATTACTCTTTGCTTGAACTGTAGTAATTGCATAAGAGTTAAAACTGATTTAAGATTTGCATCATCCATGTATTCTTCAGGTGACTGATGCATTTTTCTAAAGGTATTCAATTTTTATTAGATAAGGACTACTTATTGTGTGTGAAGTAGTTTGATTTCTTTTTAGAAGTAATAAGCTTTAGAGAAAAATACACTTACTGGTGAATTTAAGGTAAGACTCTAATTGTCTAATTCAGTCTTTTCATATACAATGCATATATTACATCCACTTGACAATATTCATTATTGTAAATAATGAAAAATATTTTCTGAGAGACTCACAAAAGCATAAACCACACAGTTACAACCCAGAGCATAATATTAAACTGTATTCTGAAATTAGGATTGAAAATGTGCAAAGTACAGTTGAGTATTTAAAGACTACTATGTTATTTGAGTTAGCCACTTATGAAGATAAGAAAGTAGTCTGGATTTGTACTACGAACAGTGTGATTTAAAAAAAATAATATTGAGTTAGCATTATGAAATGTGTAAAAATTTGGGCAAGTGAGAGCTACAAGTTCTTTATGTGTTTAGAAGTATGGAAAATTGTTTACAGTCTTGGAGCTGTAAAAATAAATGGAATGTTGATATTTATTTAATATTAACTTAAGACTGATTTCTTTTACCGTATACAAGTATACTATCTGAAAATAGTACCTGTGTACATCTCTAGGTTTTTTAAATATTAAGGCCTTACCTCAAGTAGGGCATCTTCATCTTAGGTGTGAATTGAATGAAATGGGGAGACCTGGTTCAAATTTGCAAATTCAAATTAAAATGGTAAGTTATGATTCAAGGAAAATAAACAGGGAATTTTTTTTGCCCTTTGATTAATTTGTATTTCTGTTACTTCAGAGCGACTACGCCATACACAGCTCCTTGAAAGGCTTCACTGGAGTGATGTGGGTTAGGGTGAGCTGAAACTACTGGTTTAAAGCGTGATACAGTTTCAGAAACATATGGATTTACAGTGGTTTGCATTTAAAGCAGTTTATTAGCATCTCATGAGGCAATTTTACTGTTGCAATAATACTTAAATTCACTGTATGTTGCAGGCAGGAGTTAACTTAATCCCACACGCATTGCTGACCAGATCTGACAGTCTATTCATAGCACTGTGAGAGGACGAATAGATTCAAAGAAATACATCCCTTTTAAATCTTCTACTTACGTGTTCTCTTTTCCTGTGAATTCATATCTAAGTGAAGGTAACATAAGGAGATTTTTTTCCCAACCTGTTCTGAAGTGCTGTTCTGCTAGGGCCTGTCAGTATTAAGTTGCAAAGTAGGCAGCTTTCTTGCCCCAGTGATTTTGCATCACACCTTTATTTCACAAGTTAGTCCATACAAATACATCCTTTGGACCTTAATCCTACAAATTTTCATTCAGCTGCATTTGCTAATGGCAGACATTGATAATGTAATCACATATAATAACTGGAACCTGGGCTGTGTTAGCAAGAGCGTAGCTGGGAGGGCCAGGGAAATGATCCCGTCCTCGATTTGGCACTTGCAAGACCCCATCTGGAGTGCTGCATCCAGTATTTGGGCTTCCCAGTGCAAGAAGAGTATTTATGTTCTGGATTGAGTCTAGGAGCAGATACCAAGGTGGCTGAGAGCTGGAGAACGGGGTATATGGGGTGAGTCTGGGGAAACTGGGTTTGTTCAGTGTCAAGGAGAGAAGGTTCATAGGACTTTATTGTTACCTACTGCTATCTTATTGGAGGATACAGAGGAGATGGCGCCAGACTCTTCCCAGAGGTGCACAGTGATAGGACAAAAGGCAATGGACAGAAGTGGGAACAGAGCAAATTCTGATTAGATTTTAGGATATTTTTCTTTTTTATAATAGTGATGGTCAAATGCTGTAAAAAATTGTGTGATGTTCAAGACTTGACTGGCTGTGGCTGTGAGCAACTTGATCTGCTATAGACTTGCTTTGACCAAGATATTAGCACAGCTGACTTCTAGATCACCTTCCAATCTGAACAGTTCTGTGATTCTGTGAAATTTGTGTGCTGGGTAGGAGGGGGAAGACTTAGGAATAACAATACAAATAATGCAACTAAATAAACAATCGCTAAAGATATAGCATGATTTCTTTTTCTTTCTACAGCAAACTTTTTAAAACATTTATTGCAGAAAGTAATTCTGAAATCGGTATTTTTGTCTTATCTGAGGTAAATTGGACAAATTTCATTTTAGCATTGCTTTTGCAAATGTCTTTATTTTCTTTTGGCTTTAATTGCCTGAATAACCTTAACCTCTGCATTTCCCAACTTCTGTTTTCTTGGTTCTATTTTTTGTTTGATCTTTCCTTGAAATACACAAAATTCCTTGTTACTTTTATACATAAATGTTTTTAAACATCTGTAGTAAAAAATCAACAATATTTATAATGCCTTTGATTATCTGTGCTTAACACTGTGCTTTATTTAACAAAAAATAGAATGACTCAATAATGGGTCATAAGTTCTAAGCTAATTGATCTTCTTTGTCCAATGAGATTGTAATCAGTTCTAGCCCTACTTTGGATATCCAAGTGGAAATATTGAACTGTATGTCTTATGTCATCACAGACCCTGTATAAGCAGAGCTGCATAAAAAAAAACCCAAAAACCCAAAACAACAACAACAACAAAAAACCCCCCTAAACCCCAAACTTCAGTCATTCCAAGGCACAGAAAAAATAACACTAATGAAAAGAGAATTCTTAGTGCTACATGGAACTACTGTCCAAGAGACCAGTTGTTTTATTTTTGAAACATAACACTTTTGTCCTGAACACCACAGGCAACTTCACAAGTATAAATTAACTCTCCACTAATGAGCATCAGAGTCACACTTTACTTGAGATTCTAAATCCATGTCATTATTCTAAAACGTGTTTGTGAAGAAAGATTCATTTGCTATGTAGTGAAGGAGCTTTTAGGGACTGCTTTTAAGTGACTTTCATTAACATCAACAATAGCTTAAAATACTTTTAGTGTTGGAACTTTTCACAAAGATTTAAGATTTCCTTAAATGAATCAAGAGAGAAAAGAATCAGAAAAACATAGCAGCCATGGGGTGATTGTGTAAATTAAAAGAACTGCAAGCCTGTAATTGGTAGAATTATTGCCTGTTACAAAATTCTTAGAAAATTACTATCATAATTATATACTTTTAACATTTTTTGAATAAAATGGTCTATTAGGCAAACATTTTTATACATATACACACAGCTATGTGTGTTTATATGTATTTATGTATCTTTGTGTATATAATTTCTGAACTTTTGATGTGACTTCAAAAGGTTAAAATCCAGCAAAGGAATTAATGAAGGCACATTGATGAACATCAAGTTCATTAAATGTCAAATTGTGTTATTTCCCAAATGTTAAAATAGTACTTAATAGCCTTTGATGCAGCAAAATAAAATAGATGTTTTCTTTGATATGCATGTGCAGAACAAAGATGGCTTTGAAGTCTGTTTTTGTGTATTCCTTTAGCAGCGAAAAACTGACATATGATCGTAAGCTTAGATTGTCTGAAAGTATGAAAGCACATGAAACTTAAAAGGAAAAGTAGGACAATTTTCTTGACAGAAAAGTAATGCTACCTCTAGTGTCCATGATGTTAGTTGTCTGTACTTGAACTTTCCCAAGACTTTAGGCGATTAGTTTGTTTAAACTGAAGGGATACTATTGTGAATAAACTTTATAAACCATAAGAGATTTAGAGAAATAATAAAATGCAGCTGGAAAAATAAATGATGTAAAAATGACTTCTAATTTGCTTCAGGTATATATACTGTTTCTTAGTAGATCTTTGAGAATGCCAGCCACCACTGAATAGCAAAACATAGTATTTGTTACATCTCCTTGCCTTGATTACCCTTTGGCAAGTACGTAAACAGGTGTTTGAAAGGATATGTCTCCTCCACAATGATTAAAATAGAACAGCAAATAAACCTCCCTACTGCTCTGCATTTTTTAGATATGATCCCAAACCTTTGTATTCATTATTTCTACCCGTATATTTGGTGTGTGGTAATAAAGCACATTTTCATTTCAGATGCCCTCATTAAACTTCCTGTGTGACAGCCAAATGGGTCTTCTGATTCTGTACCTCTGCAAATTTGTTGCAAATCAGCAAATAGGCTTAATGGTACTTCCTTGAAGCTTCTTTATGTTTCCATTGTATTGCCCTAAAAACTAGTTTGGGCGTTTAAGATTAATGGTAGTCAATCTGCTAGGCAGTTAGTGTATGCAGTGCCACTCCCAGTAGATCCAGTGGTGGATGAACATCTTCCAAAGGATGCTGTGATCAAAGCAAGCTTCTAGTGGTTCAGCAGAATAACAACTGCTTTATGATTTTCGTTAAATCCCCTATTCTCCATGGGTTCATATCTGGCAGGCAGTAAGTAAACTGTGCCAGTTAAAACTCAAAAGTCAGTCAGTTGACACAGATGCCTCTCCAGCTGTGGATGGCATGTTGCACGATGGCTGTCACTATCCCTTACAATTGTGAAAGGAGAGGAGAGGAGAGGAGAGGAGAGGAGAGGAGAGGAGAGGAGAGGAGAGGAGAGGAGAGGAGAGGAGAGGAGAGGAGAGGAGAGGAGAGGAGAGGAGAGGAGAGGAGAGGAGAGGAGAGGAGAGGAGAGGAGAGGAGAGGAGAGGAGAAAAATAAAAAAACACAAAAAAGAAAAGATAAGATAATAAGATACCAAAAGCATATTCTTTAGTCCTAAATATTTTTAAAACTTTCATTTCTTATGAAAGGACAATGTAAATACAAAGCTAGGTCTTGTGATGAAGGAGAGTGGGAAATAAATGCAAGAAGCATTATGCGCTGATTGTTCTGACCTGTGTCAGAACGAATATGTGCAGGTAGTAGTACACTGCTGCTTTAAGGCATCTAGGGCTACCTGAGACTCCCTAGAGTCTCCTAGACATAGTACTTGCAAAATACTTGACAGAGACCTAACAAAACAATGATTATTTGTATCTGGAAGACTCAGAAAGACGCATATTGTTCTTTTAGTCTTGGTATAAGCACTTCCTTAAACCATTTTTAATTAGTCTTGATTACTGTGTATTTGAATTTTCTTGTTGGAAGGAACAGGGATACAGTTACACTTAAAGGAGAGTGGAAAAATTAATCAAGTCCAGAAAATGTGCATTACGTGACATTTGAAGTACTTTTGTCATTGAATAAGAACTTATCCAAGAAAATGAAGGTTACATATGACACAAAGAAGGAAACAAATCAAGATCTGCCGTTACAGTTCCTATCCTAGTAAAATATCCCTATAATAAAAACATGTTGACAAGAGACCCAGGTTTTCATTTTGCTTTAAACTCTTAGAAAATTACTTTGACTTAAAGGTAAAAGATCTCAATGAGATGAAAAGTTAAATAAAAAGATTATGTTATCCTGAATTCTCAATGGAAGCTATTGTCCTACATAATTTATAGCACATTTTTCTTTGATCTTTTATATTTACAGATGGTTTTACTAGTGAATACAAATTTTAAAGCTAAAATACTCCTGTTAATTCTACAATCCATACTTACAGTAATTATTTGGATTTAGTGTATCTTGAGTGAATGTTGTAATAACAAACCATTCATTAAAAAATAAGTTTATGTTTCTACTTGTACTTGCAAAACCTACCTACAAGGTATCCATCTCAATATCTGGATAAGATTCTGTAGTTATGATAAGCTTCCAGTTAGCTGAAAATGAAATAGTCACTATTTTAAGCTGACAAAGTACCTGATTCTTCATCTTCCTGTCATTTATGTTTCCACTTATCTAGTATCCGTGGGAACTCTGACCTGTTTGGCTTACACTTTTGTTACTGTTTTTAAATTACCAGCATTGTAGCAGAACAATGAGACAGTTGAAAATGTCTAGTTCTACTTGATAAGTGAAACAAAAATTTTTCTTAAAAGAACCTTATCTTTGACTCAGACTTGGCATATGGGCAAGAAAATTAATAAAGTAATATCATTCTGTCACTGAGAAGCACAGACTGGTAAATTCTACAAAATACTATTTCCTACAGATGTATCTGGAAATTTGTCTTAGTTTTCTTAGACAGTTATCAGTCTGAGGAAGATCACTGTATCAGAGTACTTAATTTACATCAGAATGTTAACATTAAAGTAAAAGACAACTTTGTTTTTATAAAAGACTGGAGTCTTCAAAAAAATTTGATGAGGATTCTGTTCCTTTATTTCAAATAAAAAATCTCATAGCCATCATAAATGACCCTGTCCATTTTCTAGTTAGTGCAAACTTCTGGTGATTCCTTCTACTCAGATGTCTCTCATGGGTTTTGTCAAGCAGGAAATGCCTAACTTTAAAGATGCCATTAAAGGAACTGAAACTAAAGGAAAACTAAGTCTTAAGATCCTTTCCACTTCACTCCTTGGTACAGCAGAGTGCAGTGAGGACTCATCCAAGTATAACCCTGCTCAGATAATCATATATGCATTAACAGCTGCATCAGTTATAGACTCAGTCTAGCTCATGATATTGGAGGCCATAAACAGTTCAGCTTCCTTTGTACCTGAAGCACACGGTCATATTGTTCTTTGGAAAAAAAGTCTTACCAAGCATAAATCTTTGATTTGAAAATTAAGAGTTTCAGTCCCTAATCTCCCAAATCTTTATGTCTGAGAACACAGTTCTGAATGGGCTTTAGAGAGTACAGCATGGGATATCAGACTTTGTGGTTGTATAATTGCTTGCACAACTGTTAAGAAGAAACAAAATGCAACAGAAGAGGAAAGCAGGAAAACATTTCAGATTCTGCCTAAAAAACTGCTTTAATCTATATTTAAAATTTTGATATGGCATACTACTTTTGGAGATACATTGGATTTCCCTTTCAAATTAATAAACTATGCTAGTGAACTAAAGAGAAGAATATTCACATTGTTAGATATTACCTCTGTATTAAAAGCCATTCAGTGTCCCTTTTTCTATCCTGGATACCTATTTTAAAATACTAACTTATATAGATAGCTTGCCTTTTTTTTTAAATCAATAGCCCTATTTGCAAATTGCATTTCTTTTTTAAAAACTGGATAAAATAAAGCATTCACAGGGGAAATACTGATAGCTGATTGTGTATCACTGTCTCAGTTTGCAAATTAGATATACTTAATCTTTTTCATAAGTAATGAGCATTTGAATCTAACAAAACAAGTACATTTCTACTAATTGTGAAGAGTAGGATAAAATGTAGTATATAGCCCAAGAGTTACAAACAGCATAACAGTACAACAGAGAGTTAAATTCAGTAAATAGTGCGAAAACAGAACTGTTTAACTCCTCCGCATTTAGATGTCACCAAGACAACGAGGTGTGACTCCTTCACACTTGCTGAAAATACCTCAGGTGAAGTCTAATTCAGCACAATTGGATTCCCAGTTCTCCAGCCCTGCCACAAGCTGGGTGCTTAAGTCCGTGCAGAGGTTCTCTGGCGGCTGCTGTGTTAAAAGTTCACACAGTAGGTTCCCAGAAGTGTCTACTAAGTGGTCAGATTTGCATTTCATAATAACTACTCATGTGTAAATATTAACTTTTTTCATTGTCTCAAATTTTGGCCAAAATTTGAGTTAATCACTTCAGCATTCATTGAACTAGCTTAAAAAAGTATTCTAGCATAATTTGAATATTTTCTACCCTGGCTACTTACTGCTCTATCAAGATGTAGGCCATTACGTTAATGAAAGTCACTTAAAAGCAGTCCCTAAAAGCACCTTCACCACACAGCAAATGACTCTTTTTTCACAAACACATTTTAGAATAATGACATGGATTTAGAATCTTAAGTAAAGATTGAGACATTATTTTGAGCACTTTATTGTGTGAAATGCAGGTTTTATTTTTTATTCAGGTTAATATACTTCAAGTATATTTCTTACTCTTTGCTAAAAAGCATGTTATTTTCCAACTCAAAGCTGTAACTTGGTGTTCAGCATCATTAGTATCTTCTTTTCCATTTCTGGTGTTGAAAATATAGTGAGTCTTTATGTATACTGTGACAGTATTGCCAAAACATCTTACTGTGTATTATTGTGGGTTTGCTCTAGAAACTACAGAAAGGGGAAGAAAGAGTAACGATAAAACCAGAAACAGGGTTGCATATTTAAAATGCCTCACAGTTGTCTAGCAATACTCCCCACAGTATGTGGGAGAGATTTAGCATTATGCTGGTGCCAGAGCTTTGGTCCTATTTCTCTCTTCTGATAACTCATCCAGGAAGAAGAAAAGACTCTTATATATAAGTAGTGTCCAATCACATTATTGCCTGAGAAATTGTGGCAACCTGATTTGTACCATCTAGTCTTCATAGCTGCCAAAAATTAATTAGCCTGATAACTACAGCAAGCTTTAATAGGTCAGGGCCGATTTTGATTTGGAAAAGTCATGGGAAAAGTATTTTTTGAGTTTTATTTTTAAGCCATAAGATCAACAGGAGGGATATGGAAAGTGTTGCAAGCCATCATTTGATTGTACAGAGGTGTTCAAAGTTGTTGTGGATACCTTTTTTGAAAATGTGCATAACATTTACCTTTTTCCCAGTTACCATCACATTCACTGAATGTCAGGGTATTTGAAGGGCAATAGAAAGCAGCCTGGCAACTGCAATGCCTTTCTCTCTTAATATCCTTGAATTAATTCAGTTAAGTTCCAAATTATCAATACCAAATAATTTGTAGACTCTATTCTGCTAGGCCTTCGAACTAAGTGTCAAAGTAAATGAGATAAAAACTTAAGTGAAGGTTCCAGGTCCCAGAGGAGAGGGTCATCTGAATTGTGTGACTTAAGTTCAGTTTTGTGGGGGGTTGATCCTGGGTTGAGGAGGGGGAGTGATACAGGGCTTTGGTGGTCATCTGGCATCCAGCCAAGGTCAACCCACCACAGTCTTTTTGGTGCCCAACGTGGGGCTTGAGACAACAGCAGTTCTGCATTCAGAGTGCTCCAGCTGCAGCAGTTATTAAGCAGCGAGCTCCTGCGCGGGTCACAGAGTCTTTGCTGGTAGCACTGCTTATCACTTTGGTTTTTGCTAAGCTGAGGAACACGTTGATAACAGGAACAGCTGTGTGCTTCGCGCTGGCTTTCACTGCTCTGCTGTGCTGGGGGAGCTGTTTTGTGGGGAGGATGAAGGAGCTCGGGAATGTGCTGGTACAAACAGTGACTGTGCTTTGCCCTGGCACTGGTGGCCTTACTGTGCTGGGCAGCTATCTTGTGGAGCAGACGAGGGAATACATCTCCCTTTTCCCACCCAGAGTTAACGTGGATGGCTTTATTATGCAGGCTCCCGAGGTCCTTGTTCACCCTTACGTGAGCTGTTTATTACTAATACTGTTGGAATATATGTTTTATGTGGAATCTGGTCTCACTCTGGTGTAAGAGAAGGCAACCTTTGGGTGAGGAAATACTGAAAAGTGCCTTGAAGCCATCAGTTCCTGGGTGGCAGGGTGTGTGGAAGGATTTGGGCAGGTTCCTAGGACGGTTATCACCTCCCATAGCCTGGGATTTTACACCTGAAGAGGCACACAACCCTGGCAAACTAACGCGCCACTTGATGGAGGGATATCTGGCCTACCCCTATGAGAACCAGATGAGTGCAATGATGACCTGAACCAAGCACTCAGGGAAGTGGTTGGTGGAATGGATTAACCCTCCCATGGGAAAAGGCAAACCCATTCATGGGATTGTCTTTGCTCAAGGGCCTGGGTGTACTTGGTGGGTAATGTGGAAGGATGGGAGACCCGGTGTGTGCCTCAGGAGATTTAACCTTGGGGGGCAAACTAATCTGTGATGTGAGCTGGATGTCGCAGGAAAGAAGGGAATGACCTGAACTGATGGAGAATGAGTTTTGCAAGGACAGGAACCAGACGAGTGTAATGATGACCCAAACCAAGTAAGTGCTGGTGCCCAACAATCAAACATGCTGCTTCTCCTGTCTTGAATATCTATCTTGACAGAAGAGGCCCAAGTCAAAGCCTGTTTGTAAACATCTGGAGGAATAGAGGAAGCCCATGGAGTATCTATCTGATAAAGGACTAAGGGGCGGAGCTAATAAGAGTGTATAAACCTGTATATTTGGTATAAATTATATGGGACCTGAACATGGCGCAAATGGTATGGAATAAGGGGTGGAGATTGTATTGGGTTTGGCTGGGATGGAGTTGATTTTCCCTGTAACAGCTTTGAGAGTGCTGTGTTTTGTATTAGTAGCTAGGAAGGTGTTGATAATGCACCAGTGTTTTGGTTACTGCCCAGCAGGGCTCACACAGCATCAGTGCTGTCCCTCCAACCTTTCCTCCCCCTAGTAGTCTGGGGGTATGGGAGGTCTTGGGAGGGGACACAACCAAGACAGCTGACCCAAACTGACCAAAGGGATATTCCATACCATATGACATCTGCTCAGCAATAAAAGCAAGGGGAACAAAGTGGGAAGGGGGGGCATTCGTTACTGATGTTTGTCCTGCAGGAACCACAATGTGTACGAAGCCCTGCTTCCCGGGAAGTGGCTGGACATCACCTGCTGATGGGAAGTAGAGAATAAAGATTTTGTTCTTTTACTTCTGTGCACTCAGCTTTTCTTTGCTTCTGTTAAACTGCCTTTTGTCTTGACCCACGAGTTGCGGTTTGGGTTTTTTTTGTTTCATCTTCTTTTCTCCCTTCCCCATCCTACTGAGGAGGGGAGTGATAGAGTGGCTTGGTGGGCACCTGACATTCAGGCAAGGTCAACCCACCACAAGTTTTCATCCAAAAATAAACAGTTATATAAGATTCTTAGTAAACATCTTTGTGAGTCTTGATGACTATTAAGTGCCTGTCCTGTATCTGAAGCAGTAATGTCAAAACTCTGATGTAGCATAGGCGAGGCGTTCTTCATAAGACCATGCATTGCTGCTTCTATCTTCTCTCCAGTGTTGTGAACTAAGACATCTGGTGCAGGAACTGGTAATCTGTGGAGTCCCAGAGGATTGGACACCCTCATTAAAGCCCAGGGATCTGTCAAGATTTCCTGCAGCTTGGTCTAGAAACTTCCTTGTTGTTGAGACTCCTTCCTGATGGGCTTACGAGGTGTTCAGGGTTTCTGGATGTGCTCAAGAGACTCTTGGGTATCCTCGGGTTATGATACATTTGTCAGGGAATTTGTGGTGGAGATTGCTAAAAATATCTTCTTTAAATGAATTTTAGGAAATAAAGAGTGATGAGATTTTTACAGAAACCTTTGCTGATTCTCAGATGAGAAACTTCTCACCTATTTTAAAGGAGACAATGTTGTAGTAAGATTCTGCTGATCGCTGATCGGTTTTTTTAAAAATAATTTTAATGAGGATGGGAAACAGTATGAATATATCTTGTTTTCAGTATCACAGGTTCTAGAAACTGCTAAATTGTCATATTCTTTGAACTGCATTCACAAGTGGGATTCAGTGTAAGAATATCAACACTACAGAATTAGGTGACATTCTGCATTTTACTCAGTTATTTCAGTTTTACATTAAATGGAAAGCACTCAGGATAATAAATAATTAAGAACTGTAAACGTGCTCATTTAATGAAACAATCAGTGTATATATATGGCAAATTTAAATTATTAGCAGACATCCAAGCTGACCTTCCACTCACTGCAGCCATATGTATGAGTTAGCTCTGTACATTATTATAAATACTTTTAATTAGGGTTTCTTTAAGGATTCCTGACGTTACAAGCTAAAAGAAGACCACAGATTGATTGAATCTTTATCCCTCAGCATACATTTCTTAACAGGAACCAAAAAGCAGATCAGAAGTGAGACATGTATGAGAACTGCAGGAACAAAAATTACCAAGGTCAAAAGAGCTAGCACTTGCAAAATCAGATTGTATAAGCAATCATCTCATAGTTAATCAGATTTTGAGACAGTCTGATCACTTGTAGATAGGGATACTGATAAATTTGCAAGACTGTTTCTGAGCAAACTTTACTTCCAGGAATATTGTACATCTCAGGGTTTGCAAGAACAATTGGGAGAAATTGTTTTGCAGTACAGAAAGAATAGCAGAGTTTCTGAGTAGGTAGAAACTCATTGGCACCATGCTATTATGAAGACTGACTTAATGAAAGCACAACTGCAGCTTCTCTCTGAGGAGACCAGATTTAAAAAGGATTTTTGTTGCCTTTATTCACCAGAAAGAGCAGAATCAGCCAGTCAATGAAACAGAAACTATGTATCTGATTGAAGTTTTGTGTTGGGTCTCTTAAATAATTCCTTCGAACAATAAAAAGCAGCTTAGATCTGGTGAGTGTAAAAACAATCCTTTGATGTCAATCTTTTCTCTTGGATAGGTAACCTAGACTTTTCTAAGGGGTAGGAGGAAGAAGATAAATTCAGGTTCAAAAATAAGTGTAGACTGTGGCACACTACTAGCTTTTCTGTTAATATTCTACTTAAATAAAATCAATATTTTAAAACATTTTATGAGGTTCCTCTGTTGATATTATAATATACTTATCTTCCTAGATATTTTGAAACATATAAATTTATTTGATTAGTATGTCACTTTTAACTTTAATCTACTCTAAAATACTGTAAGTATTTTATATCTGTTGTTACAGTTATGTTTTTTGGAAGCATCGTTTTCTATGACAAAATAAATCTTGCAGATAGCAGAACTTCACTTTAACCATGAAAGTATGTAACTAATAACAGCCAGTCCAAGTTTCAAAATTAAATTTGAGAACTATGATCATTCATTAAAAAAAGCTTATACATATGCAGAAGCAGAAACCTACAGGAAAGAAACAAAAACTATTTTTCAGTAACTTTCAATTTTTTTCAAAAACAGCTTTTTTGCTGTTATTACGATGCTTATCCTAAAAGTCTTTATTGGCTTTTAAAATATGTATGTTAATTTTGAACAGTTTAATTTTCAGTTACTGTTGAATCTTTTTTGTAGATTGTTAAGTAATGTAAAATAAAAACAAACCTGCACTTTTGAGTGAAATAAAATAATTCAAACTTGATTCAACCTGATTGTTTTTCCTATCTTTCTCCATTATGCCAAAATCCCCCACCAAAGTAGTATCTCAAAATTCTTTTTCAAATCAGCTACCCCACAAAATAATAATTTTTAACCTGCACTTCATTAAGGATCCATATTACTTTTTTTTTTTTTTTTCCCTTGAAATAGTGCCAGATAATCATAGTAAAGTGGACTAATGCCTTGAGTCAAGCTCTGTTAAAAGGAAGGAAAAAAATTGTGTTGGATACTTTTTAAAAAAAATATATATTTTAACTAACAAATTTTAAACTGTATAACAGCAGATGTAGAAAACTGGGTTAATTTGTTAATGTCCTTTCAATAATTCATCGATAAGATGGTACTGATCTAGTTTAATATGGGAATTGCTTTGGAAGTAACAACTTCAAGATGACTTTTAACATTAATTGATAAGCAACAGTACTCTCACTCTAGGAGGAGTTCTGATAATCAGTGACTTCTTATTATTGCTATTTAGACATGCATGCAATAAAATGTGTGTTACTTGGAGGCTATTCTAGATCTACGAAAGAGTTCTGCTTTCCCTTTATCTCTAGAAATCAGATCCCCCTATTCCTATTGGATGTATTTTGCACATCCAAATTTATGATTCAGCATTCATTTTCGGAAGTGTCAGCTTCAAAATATACTTCAGTTCTGAACTCTTTGTTAAGAAAATTAGAGTGAATACCTCATTTTTAATTGCAGCAATTAGCAGTTAAAAATATGAGCAAAGTCTAAACTTTCTTAACATTAGCATTTCTAATTATCTAATGTCCCATTTTTACTGAGGGTTATATAGCAAATTAATTGCTTTGTAATAACTTGTGAGCTGTATTTTCAGAATGTTTTTTCTTTACTTCTTGCCTGATTTACATATTTTTGCATAATGTAGGTTAGGGTTCATTTTCTTCCGTAGGTTGTCTTAAAATTCCTTATAATACCAAGTGCTAAGTTAGATAACTTCAGCTGATTCATGCTTTTTTTTTTTTTTTAGTTTTATATTATGATTTGGGCCTATTAATCTTTCATCAAGTTAAATAATAATTTGGAAAAAAAAAAAAAGCAGGTATAAAATAATACAGAATTTATATACAGTTTTAGTCTTAATCAGTTGCTTATTTTAAACTAATATATGTTCATGTTTTCACATATGGATCTTTGAATTCTCAATGCCCATAAAAACAGAAGCTAAGACACTTAAGTTTAAAAATACAATTTCGCACTTCAGACTAAAATGTTATGCTTAGGAAAATTTCATAAACAAATATATTTTAGAATGTTTCTTCTGAATTGATCTCTATTAATTTCACAGATAATTTTGGTGGTAATGAGTAAATGATAAATATTCAGATCAGTTTTCTTTTGTATATAGAACCCTCTGTGGAGCGTAAAAAAAAGTCTTCTATAGAAATGGATAATAATAGGCAATTAAAAATATGAGAAACTCTACAAGGGAAATTAAGGTTCCTGTGTCCAAAAGGCAAATGGAACATTACATGAGCTGGAATACTATGCTGTTCTAACTCAGGGTTGGTTAAACATTTGCGATTAGTAGCTCCTTAAAAAGTTAACTTTTTTTTGTACAATTGGAAATGTATAAAAAATTTCAAAACTATAAATAGAATGAAACAGTTCTTACATCCAATCTAATCTCAAGCAAGTTCTGCTATGTAGATTCAGTCTGTGCTTATTTAGAAATATGATCACAATGCAAGTCAGAAACTGTCCAATTTTTGATAAATCTCCGTGACAAGGTTAGAATACCTCATTCCTCAGTCTTTAATCCCTAGTTCTTAATTTGGTATTTGGAGAGCAGGAAAGTGGGGGAAAGACAGAAACTTTTGGAAACAAACATTCTTGTTTGTTTCTTAGATTTGACTGGCATACTCCCATGCAGAGAATAAAACAAAGGTAAAAATACGGTACCAAGACAAAAAAGATGGCTGAAAAGAATTCCCTAGTGTTATATAGCAAGGGAAGAGCATATGGCTAATTCTTTTTATGGTCATTTTAAGCTCTCTACTGACTTCCTAGGTGTGTTTCTGGTTTTGATTTTGTGGGGGGTTTAATTACTTTTTGTTTGGTTTTGTTAGGTTTTTTTTCTGTAATTAATTTATACGTTATGATGGGGAGTGTGGAGTCTCATCTGTGAACAGTGGTGCCGAGTACAGTTCTCTATTGGGAAGATAATATTGGGTACATATTTTGTGTGCTAAAATTCCATGAACTCTAATGAAAGCTCTGCGTTCTGCTGGGACCTAAATACTGACTGCATGGAAATTGCTTATTTTTTGTCTTAGATTATTAGAGTCTCTATTCTTAAAACTGTCATAAAAATTAAGTAGAAAAATATTGTGATTATTCTAGATAGATCAACTTTTTTAATGGAAGTAAATAAAAGGGGAGTTTGCATTTATACTTTATAAGGAAGGAAAAAAAAACCAACACCACAGATTAGAATTATTCTCTTCCAATTTTTAATTGAAATCAGTATATAAATGTTATGAAAATAATAATTACAGAACTTATTTTATCTTAGGTATAACTAGTATTGAGGATGTAGTTCTACTAGCAAAATAAATAGCCTTCATAATATCTCTGGGTATTAAATTAATCTTTTATGTAATGTGTGAAAGAAGCCATATATAGACATAGTTGAAAACAGATGGACATCGTAGGTCTCATGTAGGCATATGGGATTTGATCCATTTGTTCTCCAGAGGGCTGGGCAAAACACTTAAAATGCAAAGAGCATGGTCACGTTAGCTTGGCTATGTTCTTGCATTAGTAAGCCCTGCCTCATAACAGGGCCTATTGGCTGGAGCGAAGACCCATGCTATGAAACTTTCAAATTCTGAGTCTCTTCAGTTTTAAATATCCAGCACATCATACATATCTGTAAATAGATATGTAGGCCTGTTATAAATGTCATAAATATCTGCATTTACCTGTCATAAATATCTGGAGCACTGTCTCCCCTTCTGGACTGCTCAGTACAAGAGATATTAGGAGCTATTGTGAAGTCCAGCGAAGGGCCACTAAGATGGTGAGGGGACTGGAGTGTCTCTCAAAAGAGGAAAAGCTGAGGGAGCTGGGACTGTTCAGCTTGGAGAAGAGAAGACTCAGGGGAGATCTCATCAATGTGTATGAATACCTGAAGAAGATGGAGCCAGGCTCTTTTCAATGGTACACAATTAACAGGACCAAAGGCGATGGACACAAAGTGAAACACAAGGGGTTCCCTCTGAACATCAGATAATACTTTTTTACTATGAGGGGGACTGAGCACTGGCACAGGTTGCTCACGGAGGTTTGGGGGTCTCCATCCTTGGATATGTTCAAAAGCTGTCTGGCCATGGCCCCAGGCAACAAGCTCTAGGTGACCCTGCTTGATCAGGGAGGTGGACCACATGACCTCTAACCTCAGCCATTCTGTGCTTTCCACTAGGTTAGCCTTCTTGGCAGTGATTCAGTCCTTGAACGTCCAGCTCTAGCCCTTCCAGTGTTACTTGCAGTGATATCCTAAAAAGCATAGGGAATACAGCTCTCCAGTGTTAATTCTTGTACTCTTTATAATGACAATATCATAAATGCATGCTAACAAGGTTTAGATATAACAGCATTTGATGAAATATATTAAACTAGTATAGCTGTAATAAATAGAGCATAAAATGTGCAAGGTACATATCCTTGAAATGTAACAGTTAGTATGGTTATTTAATTCTCACCTACCTCTACAGAAAGTTTATTCTTAGAAACTGCTTAATTGCCATTGAAAGGGGTTTTTTTGCCTTCCTTTGAAGCATCTAGTGGGAGACATCTATACAGGCTGTCGTGTTACTCATCTGAATAGTGTTCTGTAATTGTAGGCAATTTCATAGAGTTATTGCAGGAGTTGTTGTTTTGTGGGGTCACCCCATTTAGAAGTTTGCCAGTGGGAGAGGTAGGTTTGATAACTACCTGCAGTTTTCTGTTTTATTTGTTTTTTCCTTATGGCTAGATGTCATTCATTCATATTTGGGTAATATCCCATTATATTGCGTGGGAAGGAGCCAATCTTATTACCTAAAATAGTCCTGCCTCTGTAAAAAGAATTCAAAGGTGGTGCCTTTTGTTTAGTAGCTATGTAGTGATATGGCTCAGCCTGTTTTTCTGGTTAGATGAACAACTTAAGGTTATACTGTTTGGTTTTTGTTTGTGTGTTTTGCTTAGTTTGGTGGGTTTTTTATTTTGTATTGTGGTTGATTACAGCACATTTCTTCTGTGATACAGGATTAGTAGATTTGAAGTCAGTATAAGGGGAAAAATATTCTATAATCCCTTGTGCTTGCAGAAAGAGTTTATAAAGAAATGAATAATATGTGGTTAAATTCATGGTGGACTTTAAATTGCACAGTTCAGAGTATGGTATATGAACATATTTGGGTGTGCTATATACTACATAGAGCAGCTACTGTAATTTCCTCAAGTGTGCCTTCACCATAAGTCTGACAAAGATGCTTCATGCTTCACTGCTGTGTGATATTTTCTTTGATTAAGTATGTTGGTAATTCCCATAGAGAACTGTTATTTTATGAAAGCACTTCTGAGTTGACACCCATACATCAAATATAATTTGTCTGTGAAATGACACAGTAAGGTAATGAGACAGGTAAAAAGACAACCTTTTTTTTTTTCTCCTTTTTTATACTCTTTTTTTCCCTTCAATAATATGATGAATTGTAAGAACTGAGATGTGGAATAAAAATTTAACATCACTTGTATTTAAACCACTAACATACATGGGCATAAATGTTATGACAATATATTTGTATATGATGTGCTATTACAGTCTTAGCAAACCGAGTGTTTATTGTGTTGTTTCTGGTTTAAGCAAGTTCTGCTTCTCCACAGCCTCCCCCTCCCCTTCCCCCAATAATACTGACTAGTTTTGCAGGAAAAGGAAGTAAATGATCTGTATCAGTACTTAAACACAGAAATAATTATATTACTGCAATAAATATGTTGATGTAGGCATCACTATTGTTAAGATAGAGCAAAATGCAGACAAGAGGTTCTGACAATTCATGCATAATCAGTCTCTGCAGGATTTGGCTTTTGCTGTATCCAGTTTGGATTATAAAAATGAAGGGTGTTTTTTTTTTTTTTTCCCTATATTGAGAAATACAGAGGATTACTTTCTCTGTAAAGTATTTTACAGGTTAAAGGACTAAAACTGTAGTATATAAAAATTAGCTGTTTTAAATAAAAAGTTAAATAATGTGAATTTTTTAAACTTAAAAAGTTAAATAATGTGAATTTTTGAGAAAGTTTTAAAATGTAAAAACATTATCTTCATTTTACAGAGGAAGAGTGGAGATGTAGAGGATAGAATTGCAGTACACAAACTCAGCTAGGTAGAGCTGGGGCCAGGAGCAAGGAAGAGCAGCTCTTTAAGCATAATACCGTACTCCTTGTATTAATACTACTGAGGTGCTTTAGGAAAAATTGCATTTTCTTCTGGACTGATGATCCTTGGTAAAGGACAATAAGTGCAAAAAACCCATAAAAGGTAGTCCTTAACATTTCAGGGATGCAATCTTAATGTTTGTCACTTCCACATATCATCTTGTTGAGGTCTCTGGTTTGGGCTTAGAAAATAATATTAATGCTCCTGTATGCATTTGACCTTCTGCTCTTTGAGTGATTCAAATAAATCATATGCTGAGAGTCTTGGACAGATGTGGTAAATATTAGCCTTGCAGGAGATAGAAGTACTATGTGTGGGAGATGCTATGCTTTCATAAAAGCTGTAAATCCACAGTGCAGATGGTGAGATACAAGTAAAGGTACAGATGTGCTCTGAACTTTCAGGAGCCTTATTGTTCCTGTTTTCTGAAAAGTACTATGTGAAATGCATATAAAGAAATGGGCACAGAAGAGAAGCAGCACTGTTTGAGCAGTTGCTCTTTATCAGCAAAGCAGATTCCAACACACTGACCTGTACCTGTTAGTCAGACTAGCTGAAAAACCACAGCGTGATTCTGATGCTTTCAACAAGAATTCCATCCTAAATTTCACTAGGACAAAACTGAGAAGTCTGCATATTATCTAGAAGAAATAATTGCTTATGAATAGAAATCAGTAGAATAAAATAAGGAGTAGCATGGTGTTACAAAACTTTCAAAGCAATGAATTGAAACAGGCTACCCTGTATTACATATGGATAATCTTATTTTTTTCCCTGTTGTGTTTTCATTGCTTCCCTTCTGTTTTGACAAGAATTTGAATCAAAAACTTGCAGATATTTTGGTAAAATATTTTGAACTTAAAATTTTGTAAAGTAAAAAGTTTTCTGCAGTTTCCTTAGGTCTGTTTCTGAGGAATATAGTTGAAACCCTGTAATTTATGTAGAATATCTTTTGTTCTAGTTGGTTTCCTAACATAGAATTATCAACAATTCAACAGAAATTTTTTACATGCCCCTCTCTTCCAAGAAGCATGAATATAATAGCAATAAAAACAAAACTGGATTAAGCTAATAACAGCAGCAGTGGTAGCATAATATTAGCATACACTCCTGTTTATACCACCCAGTAGAGTCTGAATATATGCTTTGTTGATTAAGATTTTCCTGAATATTTCTTTGGTTCTTAAACATTTCACCTATTGTTCTCAATATATGTAGTGCTGAATACATTTCTGTTAAGAAGCTTCTGCAGTCTGGCAAGTAGTATGATCAAACATCAACACTTTGAACATCGATCGGACAAACAAAGCACTAGGTTCAAAAGACAGAAGAAAAGATTAGCATATCTAGGAGCAAAGTTGATATTGCATATCAATAGATGTGATGTGCCTTGTGGACACTGATTCAGAAAGGAAGATCACACAGCTGTGGAATTTGTTTAAAAACCTTGCCACTCATTTGATGTATATAATAGGTGTTCTGTGGTGTGCCGATACAGGGGAGAAAATGAAAGCACTTCTATTTTGCAGACAGGGAATTGAGAAGCAGAGGGAATTGCTGAAGTCAGTTCTCAAAGCATTTGAACTAATAGTTTTGTAATTAAACAATTTAATTTTAAAGTAGAAAGGATCTTCAGCTTCCTCTGACTAGGTGGGAACGGTGTGTTCTTATTTCTTAAAAATAGGCTTTTAAGAATGTGTCCAAGCTTAAAATGTTTCAGAATGTTGAAAATCCATCTGAACTTAAACTTCCCTGTATGCTTGTCACATGCTTCTGACAAATTAGTGTAGTGATGATAGCTTGAGTTCACTGTACAATCATGCGCACTCTAGGGAGCAGGCCAAGGGTAAAACACTGGACTGCCTTTGCTTTGTTATTTTTCTCTTCATTGAGCATACACTGATAATAAACCCTAAAAGCACATTCTTTTTTCTTTAGTCATATGGCCAATGTAAAAGCATATTCTTGACATAAGTCTGAAACTGCAACAGGTGTTAGATGAAGCAAGTACTGCTAAGTTACTTAGAGAAAAAACACTGCTTTATTCTCATACTGTGCTCACAACTCAGCTGGAAAGATCATATAACTTTTTTCATCAACTACTTTCTAAAAAGACTTCCATGAATTAGGATGTTAAGAATGCCATATGTGCTGCTATGGATATTTTTGGGTTGACATATGGAGAAGATTTACTAAAACTGGTTGGTTAGTGCAGGCTACCAACTCTGCGCATGGCTGGGTTTGGTTACCTTTCCTAAATCTTTCCACATTCATTACTTCTCTTCACATGTAAGGAACATTCCCTTGGCTTTCTTTTCTCTAATATAAATGGAGAAAAACATGTACATTTTAAAAAGAAGCAGAAGCCTATCAAAAAGAAAACACTCCAGTGCACACAATTCTCCCCTCAGGGACAGACTGAGAAGAAGAATGAATTGCACATGACAGCTGTTAGCGTTTGGTTTTGTTTAATGCAGTGCAGGCAGACACTGGAAAGGGTGGCATCAAAATACTGAACAAAATGAAACCTACCACTGAGCTATCAGGCAGTTGTGTGGAAATTCACATTGCTACAGTTGTATTATGCCTGTAGATAAGAGTTAGCATTTAATAGCTGCCATTTTCTTCTTTAGCTGACACAAAGTGCTGTATCTTTTTTTTTTTTTTACCTTCTTATACGCCATGTAATGGCTGGGAGAAAGTCCAAAGATAATATTCAGTTGCACTCTTCACGTGTCTTCCTGCAGCACTTACTACATGCAAGTTACTGAATTTAAAACATATATCTATCCAAATCAAGTTTCAGTAATATTTGAATTCCTTTTCATTTTCATATTAAGAAATATGTCTAAATCACATATTAAGAAATACAGATAAATTTAAACACTGATGATGCAAATCCATTTAAAGAATTTGTTCATCACTCATTAAAGGAATTGAGGGGTTTAGTGGCTTTTTTTGCATGTTTTCTGCCTCCTTTGCTTTATGAAGGTCTTTCACAACCAAGATATGAGGATGACAGGGGAAAAGAGAAGTGGAACTTGATGTAGATGGAAGGCAGAGCAAGATCTCAGGCCAGCTGTCATCCCAACTAAAAAGCTGTTATAAGTATTTCTGAGCATTATTTTCATGATAATTAATTCAAGCCCCCTCTACCTCCTCCAGGAAGTGAATGACTCCTTCCATTAAACCCTGAAGAATCTTTGATCCAATATTTACGAGTGCAGTCTTTTGTAGAAGAAACAAGAAACTTTCTCTTCTTCCCTTCTCATCTCTTCCTCCCCTCCTGTCTTCCTCCCACTGGAATGTTTTGGCTGGGTTACCAGCCAGAAGTAGGCAGGAGCTTGCTGACTGTAGGCTTCTCTTGGATAAGTGATACAGCTTTCTTTAAACACACTAGTACCTGCAGTTGAGCCAGACAAACAGATGGAAAGAAGTTTAAAATAAAGCTGTGTAAGCTCCAATGAGGCAAAAAGTGTATACTTTTAAAAGTTTTGTTAGCTTTCTACAAAAATGGAACCCCAGGGAAGGTTCTGTCACTGAATTTTATAGGCCAGGTGTTCGCCTGATCAAAAGCAGAAAGAAAGATTTTTTTAAAAAAATAAGGAGGGGGAAATTGCTGTTTTCTCTATTACGTGAATGCTTTCTTAGAAGAAATCAACAGGGGTCCCAAAATGCAAGTTTTGAACCAGCTTAAAAGGCTTCTTTAAAGTGATTATTTAAATATTGTGAAGGTTTATTTCTAGTTTACATTTCCCCTATATTTTTTTTTTCTGACATAGAATAATAGCTTTAGCTGCTTCTGAAGTGCTGAAAACTACTTTTAAGGAGACTTTTAAATGATGATAGGTCCCCACCCCCCACCTTCCCTTGAGTCTTCTGGATGTGTTTTGGAAAAAGATTTCAAAGTGAAAATGAGTAGGTATGAAACTGAAGTTATTTAAAATGATTCATTATTTTTTCCTTATTTTATATTTTGACCTTGTTCTTTAGCTTCATCATACTTACTGAACTTTTTTGACTATGAGAGCAGCATACCATTGAAAATAGTAACAGCTGCTCATAATGGAGTTTTTTTTTTCTTTTAGTTTTTAGTATTTAGAGCTTTAAAACTAGCTGAATAATAAAGCTTTCTGGTTTAAATTTGAAAAATAAAACATAACTTCTTTTTTATCTGGAAACTGAAAAAAACACTAAAGGCTCTTATCTGTCCCAAGAGCTTTCAGTCTAACGTTATTCATGTAGAAACTTCTGAGGCCATATGGGCACAGTAGGTTTCACAGAATCATTTTCAGTTTCCATCTATGTCTAACATATTGCTACGCACAATTGTAACTTGAAAGGCAAGAAGGTTCATTTAAGGTTTATAAAAGTTGCCAAATTTCAAGAGATTTCTAATGGCAAGTTGTAAAATTTTCATGCTTGCATGAAATAATATTGGTAATGATTGTGAGGTTTATGACGTGGGTGTTAAATACCTGAATTACAAAATTATATTCCATCCTTAATGAATATTTATTTTCTTCTCTCTCCACCTCCCAAACCATACTTCACCACCCCTCGTGCCTGTGCAAGCCTGATGTGCAGGTACTATGTAAGCATGTCTAAATCCCTTTGCTTGCATACACAGAACATGAGGGAGTTATTCAGCTAAATATCTGCAGGTTTTCAAGTAACCAGAGCTAGAATGTAGGTGTAGATTTCTCCTTGCAAAGAGAAATACATTTGAACATACCAGAAAGCTAGCTTTCCTCTAGTGGAGTCAGAATTGTTTGATGCTTCTTGCTTGCTGGGTGCCAGTTTGAGAACCCTTGGCTCAAGCCTGGTTTGACATGGGTTCTAGATTCCCGAGAAAGAAATAAAAGTGCATCCACACCAATCAGATATGTGAAAGAACTTTTCTGTATTGAACAAGGAACAAGGTTCTCTGTATTATATCGTTTCTGTGAGCAAGGAAAGGTGAAAGAAAAGAGGAAAGCTAGAAAGAGAGGGGGTAGAAAAAAGTTTCACCAGCCTGGGTTCCAGTAAGGAGCAGTGAAGATTCTTCTTTTATTCTTTCCTGCCAGTGATGGAGTAATCTTCTTTTCTTCTGCGTCATGGATCCAGGATAGCAGGGGGTCCCATACCCTGGACAAAATTGTTGCCTTTTATTTGCTCCAGTTCTTCAGGGTCTTCCCAGTGGGTGGAGGTGATAAGCACATGCATGCAGGCCTAGTCTGCATGGGGGTCCCTGGTGATTAACAGATCCCATAGAAGTTCTCTATCATCATGTATTAGATGCACAATCATCTCCTTCAGGCCATCACAATAAGTTGTCCTGATTGCGTCAAGGCAGAGATTGGACTTTGGAGACAGGATAATACTCCAGCCCTCTGACAGAGCTTGTTCCTTATTGGCAACTCCCCATTCCCCTAGGTCTCCCTTTTCATTCTTCTCATCAGTCCCCTTAGTCATCAGTGTATGGGGGTGTCAGTATGGGAGCCTGCCTTTGTTTGCTTACATGCCTTTGCAGTTTGAGGCATATTTTAACTAAGCTCTGGTGTATTTTTTTTTATTATTTTTTTTTTTACCAGTCTTACATTGCTTCACAGGTTAGTCTGGTATTTAAGGAGGGAAGTAATAAAATTGCAATAATGTCACCAAAATCAGGAATGAACTTCTTAACATCAATGTAGTCTTAAGAAGCAGGCATTCTTTATTACGGCTCCAGGTGCACGGGGGATTGCTCCACCTATTGTGCATACCCACTCCTCTCTCTACAAAAGTTTTATACTATCAAAACATGCATATTCATTACTTTTCCAAGAAATCACTAACTTTCATTACATTTCCAAGTACTCATTAATATATGTAAATGTCCTTTTCACATGCGTACTGGTCGTCTTTGGGGGTCATCTGGTGGTCGTAGAAACTTTTGTCACTGTGCCCTTTAGTTGAACTTTTTTTGTGCATGCTTAGTTCTTCTTTTGGCCTGTTTGCAACACCTCTGTCTCCACAAAAATGGTTTATTCTAGCATCACTACCTTATCTACCCTATTGCTAGAACTCAGCACCTCAAGTTACTACAAACTTGAGAAGCAGGTGTAGCAGATATGTAACTATATTTCAATGTCACATTGTTTAAGCAGAAGGGTATGTTCTCTCAGAATGGTATCAATAATGCCCTGGAGATGTGGGAAATGTGTCCTGGGAAGATGGTGTTTCTTTTACATAGTGATCTGCTCTAAGCTCCTACTTTAAATACAAAAATTATCTTTCATAGCCACCGTCAGTCTTGTGACAGTATTTGCAAATAACGATCTGTAAGCAATAGTGCACACAGTAAATGAGGTTTGTATTAATGATAAGCAAACATAAAAGGGACTTAAAATTTCACATGATAGTTTTGGACAGGTGTTCAAATACAGGTTAGAGTTATACAAGCCATATACCTTACAATAGGGAAGACTTTTCTCATTAAATTGCTTCCACTATGTCTTTATCTTCTTGAGCTAAAATACTACAACAATTCCTCTTAGTGTCACTGAAATCAGGAATAAACCTCATAACACCAGTGTAGCATTAAAAGGCAGGCATTCTTTATTATGGCACCAGATGCATGGGGGACCATTCCATCTATCGAGCAGGCCCTGTAGCACAGAAGGCAAAGTTTATATTAAACAGAAACATACGTATTCATTATATTTCCCAGAATAATCATGCATAATCAAAGCAGTTCTCAGAAATAATTATAATAAAATCTGCCTTGCTGTGCATGCTTATTAAGTCTCTCTAGGGATCTCCAGTTGTCTTCTGAGACCCTTGGTGGTCGTCTCAGGGTTGTGCTTTCGCAGAATTCTTGAGTCCCTTTCCATACATGGACATTCTGGGCTTGTATTTCACTGGCAGCCTGCAGAATCTTGCTCAACTGCTTTGTGGAATCGTGATTAATTACCACCTATTTACATTTCATTCTTCTTAGTTCTTGTTACAGGAGATTTTTACCTTGATGTCATTTACCTTTATGGTTCCCTTGTTCCTGTAATGCAACAGTAACTCACTGGTCCTGCAACATTAGCACCATTGCTGCATGTGTGTCTACTCAGATTTTAGTTTTATCTCCTGTCTGAGGAACTGTCAAAGTTGAACTTTGTATGCAAGAACTGAATTTCTTTTTATTTTCTTACAGGAATTTCATTATACAATTACAGTTCCTTATTGCAGGAACTATTAATTTCAGATGTGTTCTGTGAACTTGTGTCCTGGTTGGTTTTTTTTATATTGTACAAAAAAAGTTGTATACTGTACAAAAATATTATTAATTTTCTTTTCTCTAAACTCAGGAAATACTTAACTTTTTTTTTATCTTTAATTTGCTTCTTTACCTCTCACAAAAAAAAAAAAAAAGTGAGAAAGAATTCTTAATCAAATATTGCTGGGCTACATTTTACTGTTACTTCACACAGATGCATGCAAAATTTATCTGTTGTAATGCATTTCAATCCTGATTTTAATATCTGATGATTTTTTGTTCATGGTATTTGTGTTCTAAGTTTGATATCTCAGAATGTATGTTTGCAACAGCTGAAGCATTTGGGAAATGGTAAATTCTGGCTTCACTATACATTAATAACAAAACTCTGACTACAGTGGGATAAAGTTAATGCCAGTCTCTTGCATGAGGCTTGTATGATATTTGGAGGTTCCTGATTAAATGACTAAGTAACATCTGAAATTATATATTTATCTACATGGAGGAAAACCCGATAAACATTGTAGATTTATTTATGGGTGTTTATTTATGTTTTTATTTTAAAAGTTGTTTTTAAATAAGCGATTTCAAATTAGGAAGTAAGTTAGATTTATTTTTCATGCCTCCTGCTTTTAGGAATTGCTAGTATTGGTGTCTGTAACCATAGTTATCTCGTAAAATGCCTTTACAATTGAACTATTTTTAGTGGGGATATAAGTTATCACTGTATTTTTAATTGCCAGGTAGTGTTGCCATTACTGAAAAAACATACACTATGTAACAAGACAGTCAGATTTCCAAACTGTTCCTGATATCCAGAGGCTACTCATGATTTACATTTAAAGAGCTGCGTGGAAATAAAAAAAAAAAAAATAGAGCAACATATCATATGTCAAATTGAATTTGGACACAGTCTGAAGCAATTAGTATTACTTCGGTTAATAAAAAGAACACTCATGAAGACTGATATGGTATAAGGGTATTAATTTGAAATGGAGATTATTTTGACATTTGCTGAATATTAGCCAGACATATCACAGAAAAAGAAGTTCTGAGATGACAGCGTGCAGTCTGACTGAGCATCTGCCTGAAGCATTCTGCAGCAAATTCCAGATTCTAACATCTGTCCAAAAAAGAGGTGAGGTGGATTTATTATTAAGGCACTGGTGTCCTGGTTTTGCTAAGATAGAGTTAATTTTCTTCATAGTAGCTAGAATAGCTCTGGTTTAGATTCAGTATGGGATTTGTTATGAGAAGAATGTTGATAACGGTGCTGGTGTTATGAGTTGCTTCTGTAACTCAAGGCCACCGTGTTTGGCTGTTCACAGCTGCATTAGGACTGGGAGGGAGAAGCGTAGCGAATAGCAAAACCCAGAACTGGCATTTGGATGTACCAATGAAATATTCCATATCATATCATGTCATGTTCAGTATACTGACCAGGGTGGACCAGAAATCAGAGGTTTTCTCTTGGATATCTCTCAGGCTCATTCTTTTGGGATAGCAGTTTCGGTTTCAGGACTGTCTCTGCTCTGGGATCGCTGGCTGGCACAGGCTGGGCTTCGGTCGGTGGGCGGTGAGCAACTGCACCTGTAGCTGGAGCAAGATTGCACAATTGAGCAATCTCAATTTGTGAGTTTTCTTGCTTTTACACTTTTAATTCTCCCCCCTGCTCCCTGCGGGGGAGAGTGAGAGGGCAACTGTGTTTGGCTGCAAGCCAGAGGAGAGAAATCACCACAATAAGTATTTACAGTCCATTATTACTTATTAGTTCCACTAAAAAAGACCTAGAAAGGAAATAGAGGAGCAGAAGAAAGCTTATTTTCAAGAGCTTGTCCTGGATTATCACTTTCTGTTTCACTCAGTTTTTTCCAGGCCAGTGGTAGCTTTCCTGTACCTAACTCATACCAGACACAACTCTGCCCTCTTCAAATCTTTTTAAACTCCTACCCAGAAAACCAGAAGTCGGAAGGACAAGGCTACTCAAATATGTCATCAAGGGACTTACCTTCTGAAGATTTTCTGTAATGCAGTCTATGTGCAATGATGTTCAATCAGAGAGCACTGAACAACTTAAAAATCTATGGAGAAGTTTTATGGGCAGGAGTTTACTGAACAGGCCTCTCTTCTAGGCAAAGATCTGTTTGGTCTCTGCAGTGCATACCATTTAGAGGAAGTACAGATTTAACGGAGTCTGTGGGGCTTGTTCTGCAGGCTGTTAAGACACTGCTCCTTTTCTAGAATCAGTGTAGCTAGACTGATTTAGGCTGAGAACTGAGAACTGGACCATAAATAAACACTATTGATGTTAGTTAGAATTACAATACAAAAATGAATGCAGAATATATAGAAGTGATGAACGACATGATTCAGTATTTGTAGTGTGGAAGAGAGAAAGTTTTTACGGTTAGTTTCTAAGACTGTAAAAACACAATCAACCAATAGGGGAAGGAAAAAGTAAAGGAGGAGAATAGGGAAGAAGTAAATTGAAATTCATTATACTAGAATCTACTCGTTACATAAAAATTCTTCTATACAGACAACTTTTCCTTAGTAAAGATTTAGTATTTTCTTAACCTGTCTCATTTAAAAATTTCATTCATATAGGGAATAGAGGCTCCAATATGCCAGACAGACCCTCTTCTTAGGGAAGTCTGCTGCCTCCCTATAGGGCCTGGGTTAAGGACATCACCAGGAAACTTCCTAGCCTTGGAACCTGAGCCTAGTCGGGCCCTCAGGCTGTTCCATGTGGGTCATGATGAAACCACAATGCGTAGTCCAAGGACAATGAAAAGAGACTTCAGGGCCTTGGGATGGTTGGTAAGGGAATCTAGAGCACAGGTTATTTTTTCCTCTCTCCTTGCAGTTGTGGGCAGCAACAGATGGGCTCAGTCTGTTAATACATGGCTCCATGTCTGGTGTCACTGCTGCAGTTTTGGGGTTTTTGATAATGGGATGGCCTACATGGCACCAGGCTTGCTGGTGTCAGACAGGATTCACCTTTCTCAAAGAGGGAAGAGGGTCTTTGCTCACGAGCTAGTGGAGCTCATTGACAGAGCTTTAAACTAAACTTGAAGGGGGAAGGGGATAATATCAGTCTTGTCTGTTACAAGCTGTGACGTGACACAGCAAGGTTAGAGCAACAGGGTGCTAGTGAAGGCCCTCAGCCTGTTGCTCTGAGATGTGCTGAGTACACTGGAGCACACTTGAAGTCTTAGGGAGATGAGCCAGGGACTTCTGAGGTGAAAGGAGCCAACAAAGAAACACCAGGGAAATACCTCAAAGGAACTAAAAGGTGTTCCTCTAAGAAGGTGACATGGCTGACAGTCCAGCTGAAGTGCCTCCACACCAATGCACACAACATGGGCAACAAACAGGGAAAGCTACTATGCTGCTAGAAATTTATGACCTAGTTGCCATTACTGAAACAAAGTAGGATGAATCCCTTTACTGGAGTTCGGCTATTGGTGAATACAGGTCGTTCAGAAGGGACAGGCAAGGAAGGAAAGGCAGAGGCGTTGCCCTCTACATCATGAAATGGATAGAGTGTGAAGAGCTGTCTCTGAAGAATAGCCATGAGCAGGTTGAAGCTTATGCATAAGAATTAGAGACAGAGATCACAAAGGAAAACTTGTGGTTGGTGCCTACTACAGGCTGCCTGATCAAGAGGAGTCTGTTGAAGCCTTCTTGCTCCAGCTACAGGAGGCATCATACTTGCAAGCTTTTGTCCTGCATCTGCTGGAAAGTAGCATGGCAAGCTGTAGTCAATCCAGGAGACTCCTGGAGTGCATTGAGGACAGCTTCCTAAGCCATGTAATAGAGAGTCCTAGCAGAGAGGATGGGTTACTGGACCTGATGGGCACCAACACAAGTGAGTTAGCTGGTGACATCAAGATTGGAGGCAGCCTGGCCTGCAGTGGTTATGCACTGGTGGAGTTTGCAGTCCTGAGAGTTATGGCAAAGAGTAAAGTCAGGACACAGAATTTTAAGAAAGCAAGCTTCCAGATCTTCAAGGAATTAATCAATAGAATGCCCTGGGAACCTGCCCTCAGGGGTGGGGTAGCAGAACAGAGCTGGAAGATCTTCAAGGATGCTTTCCATAGAGTGCAAGATCTCTCAATCTCCAGGTGTAAGAAATCAGGCAAGGAAAGCAAGAGACTAGTATGGATGAGTTGAGACCTGCTGGTAAAACTAAAAGGCAAGAAGGAAATGCATAAGCAGTGGAAGTGGGGACAGGTATCCTGAGAAGAGTATAGGGACACTGCCCAGTTGTGTAGAGATGGGGTCAGGAAGGCCAAGGCACAGCTGAAACTTAACTTGGCAAGGGATGCAAAGAACAGTAAGAAGGGCTTCTACAGGTATGTCAGCCAGAAAAGGAAGGATAAAGAAAGTGTACCTGCCCTGATGAGCAAGACTGGAAAACTGGTAACAATGGATGAGGAGAAGGCTGAGTTACTTAGTAACTTTTTTGCCTCAGTCTTCTCTGCCAAACTTTCTTCCCATACTTCTCAAATGGATGGACTGCAAGACAGGGACTGGGGGAGCAAAGTCCCTCTCACAGTAAGAGAAGATCAGGTTCATGACCATCTGAGGAATCTGAACATACATAAGTCTATGGGACCTGATGACATGCATCCCAGAGTCCTGAGGGAATTGGCTGGTGTAGTTACCAACTCACTATCCATGATATTTGAAAAGTCATGGCAGTCAGGTGAAGTCTCTGGTGACTGGAAAAAGGGGAATGTTACACCCATTTTTAAAAAGGAAAGACAGGAGGACCTTGGGAACTACCGACCCATCAGCCTCACCTCTGTGCCTGGGAAGATCATGGAACAGATCCTCCTAGAAGCTATGCTAAAGCACGTGGAGAACAGGGAAGTGAATTGGGACAGCCAGCATGGCTTCACCAAGGGCAAGTCCTGCCTGACCAAACTAGTGGCTTTTTATGATGGAGTGTCTACATCAGTGGACAAGAGAAGAGTTATGAATGTCATCAATCTGGACTTCTGTAAGGCCTTTGACAGTCCCCCACAACATCCTTCTCTCTAAACTGGGGAGATGTGTATTTGATGGGTAGACTGTTTGGTGGGTGAAGAATTGATTGGATGATTGCATCCAGAGGGTAGTGGTCAGCGGCTCAACGTCCAGACGGAGATCGGTGATGAGTGCTCTCCCTCAGGGGTGTGTATTGGGAGCAGTACTGTTTAATATCTTCATTAATGGTATAGACATTGGGATTGAGTGTACCCTCAGCAAGTTTGCAGACAACACCAAGCTGAGTGGTATGGTTGACACAACCGAGGGCTGATATGCCATCCAGAGAGACCTGGATAAGCTTAAGAAGTGGGCCTGTGTGAAGCTTGTGAGGTTCAACAAGGGCAAGTTCAAGAACCTGCACCTGGGTCAGGGCAACCTCTGACATCAATAAAGGCTGCGGGGTGAAGGCATTGAGAACAGCCCTGTGGAGAAGGACTTGGGGCTACTAGTGGATAAAAAGCTGGACATGAGCCAGCAATCTGCAGTTGCAGCCCAGAAGGCCAACCATACCCTGGTCTGCAGCAAAAGAAGCATGGCCAGCAGGTCAAGGGAGGTGATTCTTCCCCTCTACTCTGCTTGGTGAGACCCTACCTGGAATACTGAGTCCAGATATGAAGTCCTCAGTTCAAGGAAGACATGGATCTGTCAGAGTGGGTCCAGAGCAGGATCACAAAAATCCGAGGGCTGGAATACATCTCCTGTGAAGAAAGTCTGAGAGTGTTGGGGTTGTTCAGCCTGGAGAATAGAAGGCTCCAGAGAGATCTTATTGCAGCCTTTCAATACTTGAAAGAGGCCTATAAGAAAGATGGGGACAAACATTTTAACAAGACCTGTAGCGAGGGGTAATGGTTTTAAACTAAAAAAGTGTAGATTGAGACTAGATATAAGGAAGAAATTTTTTCTGGTGAGGGTTGTGAAATACTGGAACAGGTTGCCAAGAGAGGTCGTAGATGCCCCATCCCTGGAAACATTCAAGGTCAGGCTGGACAGGGCAAGGGATAAAAATTCATAACTAAATATTTTATTGCTAATATTCCCAGACTATATGGGGCAAGATTAAGATGCAAGAAAGTAAGTGGAAAAAAAAAAAAAAAAAGGAAAGTAATTTTGTTCTCTAGAAGTTAATTCATTAAGGTTGACCGTCTTGTAGGTCTTTGTCAACAAGTTTTGTCTTCCATTTGTGCAGCCACCACTGCATAACATCCTAATAATTTCAGTGAGTTATTTCAACGATATGTATTTTTTCTGACACATGCTGCCTCAGGCTTCTCCTTAAAACATCATTCTCCAGATTTTGACAATCACTTAGTGTCTATCATTCTCTTCCATCCTTTCAGTCTTTCTCTTTGCCTCCTGACTACTTTCCAGGCATCTGTTTTCATTGTCTTCTTTTAAATTAATCTCCATTTGGGAAAATGTATCAAGTTTGCAATAGATCAGTCCATTTCCAACTCACTGCCCATCCTTTGTTTGCAACAGTAAGTCTCCATCCTTGCTAAATGCAAGGAATCATACATGACTCGTTCATGTAGTATTTGTCAACTTCTCTTCTTAGAGCACTTGTCCGATAGATCTTTTCCTCAAGGCAAATTTAAACCACATGTGTTCAGGATCAGAGGAAAACAGTGTAATCATGAATTGGAAGAATAATTTGCAGATGGAATGTATTTAATTAAAGAAGGAATTTAGGTTGAGTTGTAAGCATAATCTTTAAGACATTTGCTGGATATACAAATCAATCCTACATGCACGTAAGATCTTCAGAACTGAGCTTTTGAAAAAGTTTTCCAGAACAGAAAGAGGCAAAGCTTGGCTGTTAAAATCATGCTTAGGCAAAGTATATAATGGTTTATTGAGATTCCATGTTCAATCATGAAAGTGCAAAATTGGTAATACCTCTTCTTCATATGTGAGAATGAAATGTTGCAAAAGATGGAGAGGAACCTTGTCACTGCAAATATTCAGAACTACATTTCTTTTCTTGCAGCAGCAGGAATCACAGCTTTGTGCACTTTAACAAAAGCCTGCAAATGTATTCTTCAGTATGTAGTAACAGTTAACTCTCACTTTCGTTATCATCTGTATTCTCAGGTACAGTGTGATATACCAGGAAGGACAGTCTGAATAACTACCTTTTTGTTTAGAGTAATTAACAGGGTCATCTAAACTACACCTCCAGGTCAGCTGTTCAGTTTCTCTTAGGAATTCATTTGTGCAGCACTTCAAACAAACTCTGAGCTTGAACATTAAAGAGTGGTAGAACAGACTAGTTAGTCTTTGGTGTCTTTATCCAGGAAGAAAAAAATGATTCATTTTGACAGAATGAAAACATGGAGGTGTATTTTTCTTTCAGTCAGAGGGAGAAACAAAGTCACCAAAAAACCATACTGTTGCCTTGGATAACACTTGTTGGTTTTTCCTTGGCAAATTGTTAAAAGTGTTTTCCTCCCTATTTATTTATGACTCTTTTTTTTCTCTTGTTCTGCATAGTCAATTCTATGCAAGCATTTCATACAACACAGATCTTCGTCCAAAGACCAGATAAATAACCCAGACTCCCACATGCTGAGGTGGAAATGGAAGGACAGTGGCTTTAAAGGATATGTCTGTGTTACTGAGATTGGAGATTGTAGCTGAGTAAAAAAAGTGTTGCTGGACTTAGTTTTCTCTGTCAAGTTTTCTAAATAAACCCCTGACACAGGTACTAAAGATTTCCCATGTAGTGAAACCAGGAGACTTAGGTACCTTCAGGTAAGATTAGAAAAACACCTTGCTATAAGACTGACACACGCTTACCCAGTCTATACTCAGTTCTGAAGTGCTCTCCAAGGTCTTTCATATGACTTAGGATCCAGGCAGACATTTCTTTTCATTTGATTTAAATAATCCACTTCTGCTGCTAACTGTGAGCAACACTCCATTTCCTTAAATGCACTTTTTATCTAAAATGTTCCACTGGCTAGAGAATCGCACAGAAAGTACAACCATATTTTTAATAGTGTCACAGGCTTGGAAGCCCTAACATATTCTTTTGCTGTAGTAGTGGTATTGTATAGCTTAGAATCATAAGATAAAGAAGTAGTATGATTTTTTTAAAAGCATTACTTCATGATCCATCATACATGAAGTAGTTACTAAATGAATTCTTCTTTTTGAAACAGAAATTCTGCCTAACCCCATTTAGCTAGTCTTCCCCTTCCTTCTTTTCCCTCCCCTTATGCAATCCTTCAGTCTAGAAGATTCATTTTTTACCAGTTTTCTGTTGCCTTGTGCTAATGATGAGGGAGGGAGTTAAAATCACAAAAATCTAGTTGTCACGAAAGCTAAACTCACAAAAATCTCATTGTCATGAAAGCTGATGGCAGCTATCTGCTGGTTTCACAGGATGTACTTACTGCCATGGGATTTGTTTCAGTATCCATGTCAAAGAAACGTTCAACATCTTTATTCTTAGCTTTTTAAAATTTTTAGAGATTTTAAAATTTTTATTGGGAGAAATCAACCCTGAAATAAATTATTAACAGAATAAAATGTGAATGAAATTGTTTGGGGTAAATAAAAACAAAAAAACCCCCAAAGTTTTATTGGTAATTAACAATACATAATCCTAGGATCAGGAGTTATTAAAGCATTAAGGGTTACTTTAAGCACAACTACATTTTCTCAGCTTCTGAATTTATAGAAATGCATTGAAAATATTTTCTCAGTAGTAACCGTTTCATTTTCACTTTTTTCCCCCGCACACACTATAAAGAATAGCCTTTCATAAAAATTATTTTTGTTATGATAGTCTATCAAATGAAATAAAAAAGAAATATTTGCCATAGAGAAAAATCGGCTATAGAAAAAGTGAAATTATTACAGTCTTTTACGACCAATTATAAAACTGAGAGATCATTTTAGTAACAGTCCTGGTGTAATTTGACACACTAAATCATCATAGTTCTAGAAAGGCCCTGAAGACATCCTTACTTAAACTACTTAAAGATAATAGCAACTAAAATGAAATAAAAATAACAAAACCTAAGGTCAATATACTAGTATTTCCATTTCTCTGAATTATTTACAGAGTGACTTGCATTTTTGTCCATGAAAGATTTAATTTTAACCACTTTTAGACAACGAGGCTTGTTATTCAGTTGGAATTTTTGTCTGTTTGTGTGCATAGTCTCCTAAAAATCATCATGGTAATTGTAGTTTTGGTTTGGCTAATTAAAATTCACCCTAGACTTAGACAGTGCTTAGAAGTACCTGGACCATACTCAGCAGAAAATAAAGTAATGTCTTAAGAAGCTATACATCATCAAATTCTGTTTTTAATTAAAGACTAATATGTGGAGAGGACCTGAAGCCTACACAGTTCTTCTCAGTGGGAGTCGCTGATATTCTGACCTAAGAACAACATACTTTCGTCATCCTTACTGTCACAAAAAATTGCCTCAGCATCCTGGAATTGTAATAGAGAAGTAGTTTTCTTCATGTCCATTTCAGACTCACTCCAAGAACCTGCTAATTTGTGTAACACCATATTCAAGAAACAGGCATCAGCCTCTTTTCCCCACTTCACACACAGTGCCACTGAGGATGTGTAGTAGAGTGCACCAAGTTTTCTGGCTAGGTACTGTCAGAATACTGCCTTTATTCTATTTTATTATTTAAGTGCATATACTATTAATATATTTCTAATATAACTCTCTGTATAGGCTTTATTGGTAAGGTGTTTGTTTTTTTTCTTGTATGGTTTGGATTAGATTCTTTCTAGCTTTTGAGTGGGAAAGCTAATTTATGTTGGCTTCCAAATTGGCAGGTATATCATGAAACTACAGAAAAAATGGTTATTCAAAGTTTGAGGAATATTGGGCAAATTCTGAGCTCACATCATTAAAAAAATTACCCTCAAATGAATTGACTAATCTAATTTTTCTGTGCCCCCTACTTTAAAATGGCACAAAATTTCTTTCACATAAATTGAGCTACCTAAGAAATAATTTACAAATGGTATTGGGAAAATATAAAAGTCAAATAAATCAAATTTTATGTTTTTCTTTTCCCTCCACCAGTCCTAATCTAAGTGCTCATAGTTATTGAATTCAGTGGAGATGTATTTAGGCCTCAACCCAGCAAACCACTTAAACATATTTTTTATTTTAATTTAAATTATATTGGTGATGTAGGACTGCTGCCTACTGGTTGATTTACTTTCTTTTAGTGTGTGATTTGTCATTCAAGAGTTATCATTAATATTTAAAATAAAACTTCTATTGAAATCAGTAGATTTCAAAAGTAAGAGCACTTCTGAGCACTGGTGTCAGCACTGTGTTTCACCTGGGCATTTGAGATATGTGTGCATAGAGCTGGGGACTACAAAGAGCTTTGAGACAGAAATTACCAAAAAGTAAGAGAAAATATATATCAGGAACACCTATACATGTTGCCAAACTTGTGCTGAGAAGGAAGAAAAAAAAAATTCACTATTAAAAGGCCATTATAAAGTATGTTATAATTATACATTTATATTAAAGTTTAATAAATAGATGTGCTTTTTCTTTAAAAGTACTTTGGCTTTTTGTGTTATATATTCCTGAACAGTACCCTGTATTGAATGCAGACTTTCAGAAATGATCTGCAATGATCAGGCCTCACATAGTTTTTGGGGGTTGGGGGGGAAAATCTCTCCTGAAACAAGTAACCTGCTTTCTGTTAAGTGTTCTTGTTTATTTTTTAATTTATTTAACAAAGCAGCTTGACAGCTGAGCATTTTAAAGGGTTATATAGAGTTCAGATTTTTGTGAGTAAATCCCTATGCATATAAAATGATGCAAATGCTACATAAAATAATTCAGTTATTTTTCATGAAGAGTACTAGATTTCACGGCATATTAAGCTTACATCAAAGTAAACATACAGATATTGGCAGACATATGAGGATTGCCAATATCACTTGGAATGTCACTTCTGTAAAATATGCTGGTTTTAGCAACCAATAGAAGAAAGCTCACGAAAGATATGTTTTAGATACATTTCCCTTGAGAAGGTTTGGATCAGTAGAGATCTGACTGCAAAAATCTATGTGTGTAACTTGTTTTAAAAAAAAGGCAAAAGAAAAAAGAAAAAGCAGCTTGAAAGTAAATAATCTGGTTTTATATAACAAAGTCTTCAATGTTGCTATATTCTCCATAATATGGAGGGATTGTACTAAATTTAGTAAATACACAGGATTCATTCTACAGTATTATACCATTATTACTTACTAAAATTCAGCAAGGGTGTGCCAGTTACTGCAACATTTGCTCACTCTTTGCAGGTTGTCATGACTGTGTTGTAGTAATTTTTTTGCGTACCTTTTGTATCAAGTAGGGAAATGATGTTGTCCTTTTAACAAATAACCCTGTATTATAGTACATAAAATACCAAAATGCATATATATACATATATATATATATATATATATATACACACACACATAGTCACACACATATATATATACTCAAGTAATATCTATCTATAGAATTAGCTATCTCCAGTGTCTCAATGACTACTAAAAATGCTGGAAGCATACTGTAAGTACTGCAGATACAGTTCTTAGTAGTCATCCAGCAAGGGAAGACAAGCACGCCTTGGAAAATCCAAGGAAAGTGGAAAATAAATAGTTTAAAATATTTTTCTATGATTAAATTTTTCCCAGGTGTCCCAATAGTTATAGGAAAGCCAAAAATATAACTCCTAAAGGAAGAATCACAAAAAGGAGTGGATGAAGGCTCTTAGAATTAAATAATTTTGTTTGTTTTGGTGCATATAGTCCTAAAATGTCATTTCAACAGAAGGTACAAGAGTTGAGATACAAATGAGAAGGAGGGAGCAAGAGCAAAAGGTGGGAAATTTAATAGGGAGGAGAATTCAAAAGCAGAGTATAGGAAAGACTGAGAAGTTTGAGCAGGTTGGCATGAGAACAGATTGTTTTAATGTCTACAGTTTCCATACAATTGTTCTGGGGCTTACGTATCTTTTATGAAATTTAATTTTTATTTTTCTCTGAATTAATCTGTTCTGAGTCAGTTTAAAATTATACCAGTCATATAAATGATATGTTTTAGAAAAAGCATCTCATTTAAAATAACATAAATATTTTTATTTGTGCTACAGATTTGTCTTCCAAAAAAATATGCCAGAAGAGAGAGCGTTAGATAAAAGATGAAGACTCTCTGTTGAGGCTGGTAAGAATACATTTACTGAAAAACCAGTATAAATCTTGGTGATTGATTCTTTTGTGTTTTAAAGGAAACAAGAAAATCCAGTGCCTCCTGTGCCTCATGCTCAGAAAACTGAGGTGTTCTAGGTACTTCATGAAAACATTGTTGATGTTATTTAGAGGAGGAAGCTGATGCATATCTCTATATATCAAGCCTTGCATGCAGCCTTGCATTATTTCTTTTACTAAACAAGTTTTTATTAATCTTGGAAGCCTATTTCTGGGGTTTTTTATCAGTAAATTTCTGGGAAAATCTCATCTACCCTGAGGATTTGGGAAGGAAGAGTGATACTTACCTTGGACCCTGCAGCTAGCAGAGCAGAGCAGTATACCACAAATACGTGAAAGAACTGGGATACTGTTCTTTCCCCTCCAGGAGCAGTAGGTTGTAATAACACAGTCTGGAATGACTAGCAGACAGATCTCTGAGGGCAGATTCTTATGCAGAATGAAAAGCTGACTCTGATCAGGGTTGGTGGTGGGCCTCTTGCATCTATAGCTTGACTTTGAAAAACAGGGTCATGGTCAAGGTGATGTGCTATTCTGGGTGGTTGCCTTACGTGTTCTCCTGTCTTTTGGAGAAATAACAGTGCTTAACTGATTTGCACAAGTCTATACTCAGAATATCAACTTCTATGCCTATCTTACCTTGAAGGATAAATGACCCCATAGTTGTCTGACTTAATGTATGTGTTTTTTCAACTCTTTTCTAGTTTATTACTCTTCCAGCAGATAGATTCACTCACTGCTGATCTTCTATTTCCCTGTAACTAGCTTTATCTTTCTAACACCAGCTTTATCACCAGTGTGAGACTCTTGATTTATAACAGGTATATTAATCATTTTCCAAGACACAACAGAGCCAGGCTTCTGATGTGTTTTACATAAACTTCTTTACATCACTGTATATTGCATGAATGTAAACCATTCAGTGAAACGTTCATAATGCAAGCTGTTATGAAGACCTTGTCTAAAGGTAATTATGAGCTGCGATTTAGCTTCATATTCTAAGTTAATAGTGTGGCAAAGGAACACGTATGTATCAAATATGATTTTATCTTTTGTTCATTTTCAGTACTGGCTTGCTCTGTATAGTAGTGTAAGAAACTGTCAAAACAGTCAACCTGGAAAATATGATGCTTCATCAGAATGTGATCATGATTAGTATCGTTCAGTTACAGAATGATGTTAGTGGTGCCTGATATCTTTCTGATATTTGAAGTAACATTTAAAGCAAATAGAAAAGATTCAGTGAGACCTGACTTCCCAGAGCTGTTTTCACTTTGGCATAAGTTTCTTTTTGCAGAGGAAGCCAGACCTTACACACTGCTCTTTCTGCAAGACATAGTTCATCAACTGCGTTCACGTGAACACAGAAGTAAACTGATACAGGTGTCTTTTTCTTAAAATTCGGATGAGAGGTGAAAGAAAGGACGCCTTAGTTTCTTACCTTGTTTGAGAAGATCTTGCCTGAGCAGTGGGCACTGAGCTAGCATGTTAAACAACAGGTCTACTGCTACTTGGCACTGTGGTATTTATGACTGGGGGCATAGTTGCAAGCCCCAGTAATAACACAGAATGAATTAGGAAGTAAGCAGTCTAGAGGAGTCATTAGTGATGAAAATTATTTACTTTTATGTTGATTGGAAGAATGGTGTCAAGACCTGTTTCTTTAGAGTTTTTCAATAAGTAGTAGCAACTACTAGCTGCAAGAGCATAGCACATCAGCAAGTTATTAGTTATTTGTAATGCAAGTTTTCTGCAGATGTGATAGTTTAACTTAGCTGGCAGTCAAAAAAGCTACACTCAGCCCCGTGTCCCCATCCTCTCCCCCAACCAAAGAAACTGGGGAGAAAATTGGAGGGGTAAAGGTGAGACTTGTAGGTTGAGATAAGAACAATTTAATAATTAGAGTAAAATAAAATTAAAATAGTAATAATAGTGATAACTACATATATATATGAGTGATGCACAGTACAATTGCTCACCACCTGCTGATAACGATTCCGGAGAAGCAAAAAAGAACCCCGAAACCAAAATTGCAATCCTGGAAAAGCGAGCCCAAGTGATTCCCGAGAAAATCCCCCTCTTTCTTTTCAGTCAGCCCTGGTTAATATACTGAACATGACGTAATATGATAGGGACTATCTTATTGGCATATCCAAGTGTCAATTCTGGGTTTCGCTAATTACTACACTTCCACCACTCCCCCTGCTCAGGTCCTCTGCTCTTGCAAACTACCCAAACCCCATGTTCTTGTACCTTATCAACATTCTTCTCATAACAAATCCTACACTGAAACCAAAGGACAGTGCTTTCTAGCTTCTAAGAAAATTAACTCTATCCTAATAAAAAACAGGACAAGATTTTATAGCTTTAAAAAAAAATCCTTTAAAATACAGTGGGGGGGAGATGCATAATGAATAAAGCAATGCTCTCTGTCCCCATAATGACTTCTAACCAGGGAACTCACATGTGTTAAAACCAATTCTTGAACTCTCTATAAATGCTGAATCAGCAGCCCCTGAGTTTGGAGGTTAAATCCATTCACAACAGAATTTCCCTGCCTGGAGGAAAAACTGTCCAGGAAGGAACAGAAAGCATCTGTTACATGAGACTGAATTTCACCTGTGGTTTCATCTATGCCATGATGAGCAGGTGGAATTTTACCCTGACATCTTAGATAAATGCCTTGCCTTGTATGTATCTGAGAATAGATGTGGTAGCATTGTAAAATCTGACACTTGTTAATGATCCAGAAGAATGACCAAGAGAGACCCTTCTCTCTGTGGTGGAAAACTTTCTCTTGGAATACTTAGATCTCTAAAACTTATGGTCTCGGAGACTAGCATCAGAAGGCATTGAATGCTGGATTGATTAGCCAGCAAAATGGTTCCACTTGTTATCAAGGGACCTTGACTTTTTCTTTACTAGTTTAATTTGAATAATGTGAAGCCTGCATTCAAATGTCCCTATAGCAGCCACAAGGAGAGAAAATAGAAAATTGTTATCTTCTTCAAGATTAAAAGTTCAAATTGTGATGGCTGTACCTTTTAACCACGTAACTGGCTTTTACCCTGATTTCCGTAAGCCTTTTAGCTTCATCATGTTGAAGAGATCATGACATCTTCCAAAGCACCAGAGGGAAGCATTTCCTTTCAGTTCATTGACTAAGCTGTTCTCTGGGAAAGCAATGTCACCCAGCTATGTCTAGTCTTTTTATGCTTAAGTAATTATAATTATAGTCATCTTTACTCCTTTGCACTAGTACATTAATATTTTTAGATACTTTAAATAAAAACCAAAAATAAACCAAAAAAATTAGCTAGGACAAAAAGCAAGTGCATGCAGGAGATTTAGCACTTCTATTCAAATAGTTTATGTAGAACTGTGAGAAGAGCTTATGAAAAACAGATTAGATATTCTAATCTAATACATTTTTTGTGACTTGTAGCATACTCAAATTCTGCCTTGTTAGTTACTGATCTTAAAAAAAAATTAAAAAATTGCTTTCTGTCTTATCACAGTGAAAGTCTGAATCATGACAGGATATTGCAGAATATGTAACAGACAACTGTGTCCCATAATAAAACTTATATTGTGACAGTAGTGACAGCCTTGGTTTCTTCATTAAATTCAAAAGCATCCACTGTTCCTGTTATATCAAAAAGGACATATTAAATAAGTCAAATTTCTTTGTTGAATTTGAGATAACAATTGAGCATAATTGCAACTTCTAGACTGAATTAATTGATTTAGTATATTTTCATGTGTTTGAATGAAAAGTACATTTTAAGGGTCTGTGGAATTCAGAGTTCTTCCAGAAACAATCAAAGCCATCTTCCTTTTAAAGAATGTATTCCCCAAATTAATTTTTTAATATAAACTCATAATAGATATTGTGGCTGAAAGTAATTTTTATATATATATCTATATATATCTATATGTACTAAACTATAAATTGCAAACAATGTAAGTATTGGTTAGCTTAGTGAGAGAAGGAATTCCTAATTTAGGGTTAGATTAAACTATACCTGTTTTTGATATTTACTGCATGTGATCTTGGCCTAGCTAGGCAACTTGTGTGGGTCTTTTTTCCCAAATACACAGGAGATTATGTTTGCCTTGGTTAGATCTTGGATAGGTATGTTGTAGTAAGTGGCATTCATACTGGATTAATTTGTTGAAGGAGAAGAATAAGAAGTCATACAGATCTTTTATTTTTGAGAGAGAAAGAAAGAGAAAAGATAAGATAAAGTAGGAGGGGAGAGAGAGGAAAAATGTGCAGATTTGTAAGCTACATCACACTTAACCAGATTTGTATTCCCACATTTGTTTGGAAGATGGCACTTTGGTGGATTTATAGTCTACTTTGAGATAACCTGTAAGACATATAGAAACAAGTGCTAGACAACATAGCCTCTCCTAGATTTACAAGGAGCTCACATAAACCAACTGGTGTCATGCTTTAAAATTTAGGATGTGTTTACTGGGTTAAAGTGTGCTTATGATTTGAAAATACAGCATGAAGCTAGGCCTAGGTGGGGCAAATTCGTTTGGCTTTGGGAAAGAAACTTAATCTGAACTGAAACAGACAAAAAACCTAACGTAGATCTGGGACTATTATACCTTTATATGCTCTTAGTAAAGACAGACTTTCTATTTCCTTCTTTCTCTGTTTGAAAAATATTAAATTTAGTATGAATTATGAATGGGGATGGCTTCAAAAAGATGAAGCCATCTCTACCCCCAGGAGAAAAGAGTAGTAACTTTAAGCTTTCTAGAAAAACAACTGTTTTCTCATTTATTTATTCATAGAACAGTAAGTTTTGACATAAGATTTAAGACCTCTAGGAACTATTATTTTTCTAATTTATTTAATACAGTGAAGGAATTCATGTTAAATAGGGAGTGCTTTGACACAGAGTTGGATTGATGCCTCTGTGTCTGTTTGTCTTTAACTGGGCTTTAATCATTACAGTTTTGTTGCAATCTATATCATTAACTTCGCTTAAGCCAATTTCCCATTAAATACTGTAATGTTGTGCTAAGCACTTCGGGAAATTAATATTTGTCATTTCTCATTGTCTTACATTAGCTGGAATATTTTGGATACCTGGAGGATCATTGCTGATAATAAGTAAGAAATTAAATAATGTAGAAGGCTGATATAAATTCACTGCTTTATCATGGGCTAGTCACAGCTTTTTGAACATTAACTATGTCTCGTAGTGAAGATCAGGTGGTTTGTAGTGTTATTAAAATTTCACAAGACTCTCTTCAGAAGGAGAAAAAGGGGGATATGTCCTTGGCTGGGAGCAGGAGCTAGCTGCTTATCACAGATTGTGGAGCTTTTAAAAAGTAGTATAACATAGATTATGATGAAATGTTTAATTGCATAGGTATTCTCTAATGAGGAATATTTAAACAAGGTGTAGTGATTTAACCACAGAGGCTTGCTCACCTCTCCCCCACCCACCCTCTGGTGGGATGGGGAGGAGAATATATTAACAAAGTGAGGAGGAGAAAATACAAACAAAGTGAGCTTGTGGGCTGAGACGATCAGTTTACTAGGATGGTAAGGGAAAAGGGAAAAAACACTAAAAAAGAGCAACAACAATACTAATGAAAGAATATACAATACAAGTGATACGTGGTACCACATGGCTCGCCATCCAACTCCCAACCTGCTCCCAAACTACAGTACACCCCTTCCCAGAACTTCCCCTGATTAAATACTGAGCCTGATGTCGCATGGTACTGAATACTGATCTGGCCTGTTTGAGTCAGCTGCCCTGACTGCTCCCCTCCCAGTTTCCTGTGAACAATTAAGTCTATCCTAACCAAACCCGAGACACAAGGTCAAACTAAGAAAATGCTGCATTTTAGGAATTAGCAAAATTCTATGCATAAATATTTACCTACCTGAGTTGAAGTTGGGCAAAGACATATAATAATAGTCAATTTTACTGTCACAGTTTCCTATCAGATAAAGTTTAAGGAAGACTATTGATGTGTGCATGTCTTGTATTTATGACCTTGATTTCCCAGTGTAAAACTTATCTAAAATATTTTTGTTCTTAAATAAAAAAAAAAAAATCATTCAAAGCTAATACTACCTGTAATCAGTGAGTGTATTTGAACTAATACTGACAGGTGGATTGCCATTCTCTAATAGTTTGTATTTTTCTTGGACAAGAGGAGGAAAAATTACTCCTGTGTAACTTACTAGAAACATAAATATTTTGTTGATTTTTTTTTTTTCACCAGTAAAAACAGGTGAGAATATTGAGACCAAAATGTGTGTCAGATATCATTATGTATTCTGTGAATTTTCTAGCATAAAAACTTACCTGAATCAGAAGCATTAGGCCTTGCTAAGAGGTAAGTCTTTGAGTCAGGAACTGCTGGGCAGGAGGAAAAAGTGACAGAAATGGGAATAAAAGAAAAATATGAAGGAGGTATTTGGCTGGGATCATTAGTTGAGTGAAATAGCCAAGGGGTATATTGGATGACCCTGAAGACTCAAGTAATAGAAATGGGATGAAAGTCAATAGCACAGCATCTAAGGTCATACACTAGGGGACTAATAACAAGCATTTCTGCAATAAGCCAGGAGCTGATCAGATGAGGTGCAGCAGTCATTCACAGGATGGCTGTAAGTTTCCGATACAAGACAATCCCAGAGTGTGTTAGCTAATATATTTCTAGGAGAGAAAAGGAAATCCATAAACTGATACAGACACCTTACTCGTAATACTTTGTATCATTTCAATCACCTTGTTTTCAAAATAGATTGATTTAACCATTAGTAGGTGCAGAAATGTACTACTAAAATATCTTGGCTTTTAACCTTAAAATAAAATCTGAGATGAGGTATGACTTATTCTATATAAGCACTTTAGTACTAGACATGATGTCAATGTGTTTTGCTGGGATACAAACAGATACATATTAGTTCTCTGTGGATAAGATTGAGTGGCAACTGAAAAGCCAATAACTGTCCACCTTGTAATATTCTGGTCTTCTAAAATAAGAAAAAAACTCCACAAACAACATAGATGAAGTGAAGCTTTATCAATTTCAGAAGTTTTGGGATCTGGCTATGTCTAATATCAAGTGCTGTAACAGAAAAGACCCTTTTTAGCTGGGTCTGTGGCATTTTTTTTCAATTCCTAATTTACATGTGGAAAATTACATTAACCAAGGTTTTCGCTGCAGCCTCTGTATTATCTTCACTGATGAAGAATATGAACAATCAGTTTTTTGCTATTCATAAACAACCATTATTATATGTCTATAATGGTTGCAAAAACATTACAGGAGGAAGGAGAGCTGGGAGATAGATTTAAAGAAGAATGACTCAGAGAGCAGTTTTGGCATGCAAATGGACTTTGGACAGGTTGAAGATTAATTTATTCAGAAGTGAGTGAAGGCAAAATGGGAAGAAAGATGTTTTGGAGCTAAATATATTAGTAAAAATAAATGAATGGGATAAGGTAAAAGAATAGTTTTTCAGAAATGCATAGACATGCAAAGACAGATTGAGGAATTTATTTCTGACTCAGTAACTGAGTAATTATCAATGACATGATGATTACTGCCATGAACCGACTCAAAGAGGAGTATTTGTTTGCTACTTATTTGTAGGTGAGACAGAGAGTAGCAGGCTCATTAGTTTTGCCTTTGGTCAGCAGAGCAAAAGGTTATGATGGAGGAAATTATCTCTCCCGGTGGTGAAAGGCTCTGACACCTGCCATGGCTCTTTTCCTGACTTGCAGTTGCCTCCTCAGTTTGCTACTCTAGCTGAATGCTCCCCCTAACTCTGTGCACATGATAATTCACATATGAGCACTTAATTATCTGGTTCATTTAATCAGTGTGCGTGCAGAAAAGGCCTTATGCTAGCAGTATTTCTGCCCAGGAGAGTTTACCCATTTGAGAGGCATGGTCTCTATGTCCCCTGATAGCAATTAACAACTACTGAATTGCTCCCTCTGAATAATCATGAAATTCGTCTGTCTCGGATCATTTTGTGTGGTCTAATAGTGCTTAAATTTAGTATCTTAGCAAACTGGGGCCCCTTAGAATTGACAGTGATTTCATGTGCTTTTTGAGCTAATTTAAATGAGCGCCTTATCTAGATACAAACCTACTTCATGCTTGATGTTTACCTATTGATACTTGTTTGTATATTTTTAAAAATATTTATGGCAAAATTTAAATTTCTAAATTTAAATTAAGAGCCTTTAAATTAAAAGCCTTTTCAAAATTTTCAATAAGAAAGATCAAAATAAATAACAGTAAATGTCAGCATAGATTTCTGCTTCTGTTTAATAGCTGAAAGTTCAAAATAAAATTTCTTATTTGTCTACATAATTAGTGCATTAAGACTTGATATAATTCCTACCAAATACTTAATCGAAGGCCACACTTCTAGTTTTTTTTATTTTAAAAATTATCTTCAGGAAAGCATAGTGAAAAAAGATACCTAATAGGTGTTGCATGTTTTCTCTGAAGAACTTGTTCAGAAAAATAACACTTTGTAAATATGTTGTTTGAACCCAACAGCCGAGACACACTTGCCATTTGACACACTTGAGTAAAGCCTCTGACCAGTAAGGGTCATGCTAAAAATCAGGATCCTAACATCGGAAAAAAAATCAAAATGGTCATTGTGAATGAAAGCAATATTTCTTTAAATCTACTCCTTTTCAAGTTTGTAAAGAGCCCTGACCTCTAAAGCCTCAGGTTCTTTCTGTAAAAGAGGTGTTGTCTCTGCTGACTAACTCTTGACATCCAGAAAAACAGTCTTTAAAGGCAGAGATTGTTTGAGCCTACATGTTCCTTCTAAAAAAACACGTTCCAATTAGATCCAACTTGGAACTGTTAGAAGTTTTATTTTTGGGTTTCAGTGTTATGAATAATCTTCTCCACAAGAACTGGAACCACCAATCTGTTTGGAAAGGTTGTCAGCCACTCTCAGAAATTTGGAGAGAATGTTCTCAGGGGCCTTTCAGATCATGTGTCCAGGGCAGAATATGTCCATTTATTGAACAGTAGAATAAAATTGACATTTCAGTTTAATAATGAATGTTAATGCTGTGTCAAGCAAAATTTTAACTATAGGAACAACGTGAAAATGCCATTGCCTTTTGTGTTTGGATAGCCAGACTAGAGTTTCCTCACTCTGCTCTTATCCTGTGCTATTTTGAGTGCACTGACCCCACAATAAAAGAATAAGAAGGGATAGTTAAAAGAAAGACTTCTATTATATTTTTTAAAATTTAATATAATTTTTGCTTTTACTTCTGTTATTTTTTATTTCTTTTCTGAATTGCATCCTTAGGTATTATTTTTCATTGTTCCCTAGTTAAATTTTTTTTTTGCTGAACTTCAGTATAGCCTCAAGTGCTGTCTTTTGAGTGGTGTGTATATGTCATTCTCAAGGATTTTAAAAAGACCTCCTCTTCTTCTTTTGCAAACTTTATTCTTACATTTAGTACAAACTCTTCCAGAAATAGTCTGGATTTGTGCTATCAAAGGTTTCTTCTTACTGTTTTCATGGGAGAATAAAAAATGTCCTTAAAAAAACATAGATTTTGTTTTCCCTCTATCCCTAAAAAAACCCACCCCACAACATTTTAACCTAAAAAAAATCTTCTGAAGATGAGTTCTCATAAGAAACTTAACACCCAAATCCATACTTGTCAGATGGAATAAATTTGAGCACATCTGAACATAATGCCTGCCCTACTCATACCACAGACTTTCACTTTGTGTACTTACTTAAAAAAAGAAAGTCATAGCAAAAGTGGCAGAAGATTTGATCTGCAATATTTGTGTCTCCCTGAAGTCAAACCTAGAAAAGAAATGTCAACCAATCATTGGACAATTAAAAAAGAAAAAGGACAGATGAAAGAATTTAGTCTGCTAATTTATTAATATTTTTAACTTAAAAAAAAAAAAATCTACCAGTTACTTATGCTTGTGCAACTGCAAATGCCCTGCAAAACAATTGATTATGAAAAAAGATGACATTTCCAGAAACACTTGGTTTAAATTAAGATAATTATGTTTTTAAGATTTTTAGTATCCAGCCATGCCTAACCAGATAAAACTTAAAGTAAGACTCCCTCGATAGACTAGTATCCAGCATTAATACACAGGTAGACATATGTCCTTCCAGTCAAGAAATAAGGTAATAATCTCAAATCCAGTCCTGTAGTTAATATAATGTCAACATTTAGCAGTATAAATCAGTGAGTCTTATCAGCTCTCTTTATCTTACTAGAATTGCAACAGCAATAGAAAAGAGAAATGAAAAGAGAATGAACCAAAAGTAAATGCCAATGGAGATAGAGGAATGATGTTAAAGGGTTTCTGTGATACATTTAAAAATGACTGTAAAAGTTCTTACTGTATTCAGGGCTCAGTGGCAATTTTGACAACTAAATAGTTTCCACTAACAGTAAGAGCTAGTACTGCAGAAAGGGAAGTTGCACAGATTTTTTTTCAGTTAATTTGTATCAAATGATTTCTGTCTACTGTGTCAATAATTCAAATTTATGCTAGGTAACTGCTGAAGACTACAACATTTATAAAAATCAGCTTTTTTTCTTTAAGAAAGATCAAGGAAATCTTTTTGCTATTTTTTTTTTTTTAAACAGTACTGCTGAAATAATGTAGATGTTAAATTTCCTGTAAAAATAAAGTAAGGATATCTTTAGCAGAAATAAAATGAATTTAATATTCATACTAATCTTCATACTTCATCATGTTTATGCAATGAGAAAACAGTAAAAACTTTTTATTTTTCCAAATGTGAAAATAAGTAAGTGATAAGTAGCTGTGTTCATGTCTTTTTAGAATACAAATTTGAGCATGTATTATAGTAAATAATGGCAGACAGGCATCTACCCTTAGCCATGGGTTGTGCAAGGTTATTTTAACATCTAGTGCCTCTGAGAGTTCCAGATATTTGCCAAAAAATCCAGTATGTTGAAATTAATTAATAGGTACCCAAGTTTAAGGGAAGGTGACACCCAGATTTGAAGACAGTACTGCATCATCAGCCTAATGTAATTTGGAGGTCATGATTAAAGCAAAATTAAGAAACTCTAGATTAAGGAAATTAGTCTTATTTCTTAAAAGTATTTGATATGACTGCATTATACAAAGCACTAGTAAAGTCTTAAAGACATTCTGAAGTTTTAAATATCCCATTTACATTTTCAGCCATATACTTTAAACTGAGTTGCCTGTCTTTAAAAATGATTAATGCATAGAACCTAGACACACTGACTAAATAAAAAAAGAAATATATATCCCCTAGGAACACTTCACTGAAAACATTGTCCTACTTATTAAAACAATAATTATAGTGAAAGTTTCTGGAGATAAAGTTATATCAAATTATGCCTCTGAGTTTAAAACTTGCTTAGTCAAGCTAAAATTTAGCTTGACCTGAAGTTTATTGAGTCAAGCTATGTGTTTACAGTGCTCTTTGTCTGAAGAAAAAAAACCTCAATAATAGATCTGAAAATGAAAATACAAACACATGCCGTATAGGAAGGGTCTTTTGTGTGATTTTTTTAAAAAATGAATTTTTACATACATTCTCTGTCTACAGTGGGATTTTATTCTGATCTAAAGCACACTTATGAGATAGAAGAAATGATAATGATTCCCAGAGCTGCAGTCTTTTTAATTAAATTTGCATTCCACCTCTCTGTGATAGATTGGTAGGCACTTGACAGGAGATTAAAGATAAATGATGCCCCTTACCCAGTAGTTAGTTCTGTATGTGATTTTGCTGATGTCTTGGGTAATAGCATTAGATTAAAAAAATGACAAATATAAGTATCTGTGTGTGCATGTGTACACACATTTGATAAACATTAAAAGTGCAGTTTGCACCAAATTGTCCCTGTTTGAATCCTAAGCTTATTTCTAACTGCCTGAAGGCATTTTGGCCCTCTTGCATTTTAAATACTAAATATGTGTTCAGTCTGAACCTCTTACATGGTAATTGCCCTCCAAGATCTTACTTCTTCGTATTAGGTCATATGTTTTTCATTTTTTTCTAATTTTTATTAATGTATTATTAAAATATTACATTAAAATAATATTAAAATACTATATTAAGCACAGTTTTATGCAAAATTTGGTTTAATGTTTCCTAGTAACTGTCTGCATATTTTAGAGTAAAATCATAACAAGCTTTTCTCAGCTGATATGTTTTTGATAGTTGGAATCACAACTGAAACTCCATTTCTGAAAATTTATACTGAAAATTCTATTGAAATTTAATTGTTGCAATTTCTCAAACAGGAATTTAGAAGCTGTGGGGAGAGGCATAATGTCTACCTAATAGATCTTGAAAGTTTAAAAAATGTGGAGAGCTTCGTTAACTCATTTCTTTACAGCTACAATTCCAGAGGTGTACTGTACCATGTCATAGAATCATGTAAGTTGGAAAAGACCTTGTATTGGGTTTTCATGGCAAGGTTTTGGTAGCGGGGTTGGGGGGAACACAGGGAAGGCTTCTGTGAGAAGCTGCCAGAAGCTTCCACCATGTCCGACAGAGGCAATGCCAGCTGGCTCCAAGATGGACCCACCCCTGGCCAAGGCTGGAGCCACTAACCATGGTAATGCCTCTGTGATAACATGATTAAGAAGGGGAAGAGGAAAAAAACTGCAGATTCTGCAGCTAGAGAGAGGAGTGAGATGTGAGGGAAACAACCCTTGCAGACACCAACATCAGTGAAGAAGGAGGGGCAGGAGGTGCTCCAGGTGCTGGACCAGAAATTCCCCTGCAACTTGTGGTGAAGCCCATGGTGAGGCAGGCTGTCCCCCTGCAGTCCATGGAGGTCCATGGTGGAGCAGATGACCACCTATAGCCCATGGAGGTCCCCACGCCAGAGGAGGTGGATGCCTGAAGGAGGCTGTGACCCTGTGGGAAGCCTGTGCTGGAGCAGGTTCCTGTCAGGACCTGTGGCCCCAACAGAGAGAGGAATCCACATCAGAGCAGGTTTTCTGGCAGGACTTGGGACCTCATGGGGGACCTGCTGTGGAGCAGTCCCTTCCTGAAGGACTGCACCCCATGAAGCAGTTTGTGAAGAACTGATGTTCATGGGAAGGACTCACGTTGGAGAAGTTTGTGGAGGACTGTCTCCCGTGAGAGGGACCCCATGCTGGTGTGGGGGAAAAGTGTGAGGAGCCCTCCCCCTGAGGAGGAAGGAGCAGCAGAAACAACATGTCATGAACTGACCCCAACCCCTATTCCCTGCCCCCCTGTGTCACTGGGAAGGAAAAGGTGGAAATCAGGAGGAAATTTAAGCCCAGGAAGAAGGGAGGGGTGGGGGAGGTGTTTTAAGATTTGGTTTTATTTCTCATTATCCTCCTCTGATTTTATTGGTTATAAATTAAATTTATTTTCCCCAAGTTGAGTTTGTTTTGCCTGTGCCGGTAATTGGTGAATGATCTCTCTCTGTTCTTATTTTGACCCACAAACTTCTTGTTATATTTTCTCTCCACTGTCCAGTTGAGGCAGGGGACTGATAGAGTGGCTTTCGTGGGCATCTAGCATCCAGCCAGGGTCAACCCACGACAACTTTTTAGATCATCAAGTCTAACTGTAAACCTAATGCTGCCAAGTCCACCACTAAACCATGTCCCTAAGCACTGCATCTACACGTCTTTTAAATACCTCCAGGAATGGTGACTCAACCACTTCCCTGGGCAGCTAGTTCCAATGCTTGACAACCTTTTCAGTGAATATTTTTTTCCTCATATTCAATCTAAACATCCCCTAGCACAACTTGAGACTGTTTGCTCTTGTTCTATTGCTTGTTACCTGGGAGAAGAGACTGACACCCACCTCGCTACAACCTCCTTTCAGGTAGTTGTAGAGAGCAATAAGGTCTCCTTTCAACCTCCTTTTCTCCAGACTAAACAACCCCAGTTCCTTCAGCTGCTCCTCGCAAGAATTGTGCTCTAGACCCTTCCCCAGATTCGTTGTTCTTTGGACACACTCCAGCACCTCAATGTCTTTATTGTAGTGAGGGGCCTAAAACTGAAATTTCTGATAAAAGCTAGTAGGCTGTTGGCCTTCTTGGCCACCTGGGCACACTGTTGGCTCATATTCAGCTGCCTGTTGACCAACACTCCCAGGTCCTTCTCCTCTGGGCAGCGTTCCAGCCACTCTTCCTCGAGCCTGTAGCATGGGGTTTTTTGTGACCCAAATGCAAGGCCTTGCACTTGGCCTTGTTGAACCTCATACAGTTGGCCTTGGCCCATCGCTCTAGCCTGTCCAGATCCCTCTTGTAGAACGTTCCTACCCTCAGGCAGGTCAGCATTCCCACCCAACTTGGTGTGGTCTGCAAACTTGATCCCCTTGTCCAGATCATTGATAAAGATATTAAACATAACTGTCTCCAACACTGAACCCTGAGGAACACCACTTGTGACTGGCCACCAACTGGATTTAGCTCCCTTCACCACAACTCTGTAGGCCTTTTGGCTCAAAGTTTCACTGGGATAGAATCAGTTATCTGTCAGAAAAGCTGCATTTTAAGAAGACTGCAGCATTTAATTTGGTGAGAACAAAGTTGATAAAACACTTTGTTTTAGGTTGTGGCCATCCATGGTATGCAGGTTTCCATAGTGATTAAGATCTTTAGCAGTTACAAGTTAGCCAGGTGCTAAAGCTAGGAGGGGCAAAAGCCAGGGTAGCTGACCCAAGCTGTCCAACAGAAGTATTCCATACAATAAACATCACCCTCACATTAAATTGGGAAGTTTGCTGGGGATGTTCTTCACTCCCTCAAAGGCTGCCATCCCTTGAGGGTGTCTCCCATCATTCTGCTCCCAAGACCTACTCATCTGTATGCTGTGACTGTCGTGCTTTCGCTGGAGCTGTGGTGCTTGCAGTGTTTGACATCCAGCATTCACTGCTGGGAGACAAAACCTCATGACCGCTATATAGGCTGAGTATAACTTTGTCTATTTTATATTAGTATTAATATTATTTTTTATTATTATTATTTCATTTAATCTGTTTTTATTTCAACCCATGAGTCTCTCCCTTTTCCCAATTCCATTTCTGAAGTGGGGAGGGGTCATTGGGTGATAGAACAGCTGACTAAATGAAGGGAGGTTTAAATGGCAGCTGCTAATCTATTGGGTTGAGAACACAACATAAAAGACTATGTTTTGCTTTCAGTATGTGTCTTTCTGTCAAGTGTATGTATCCAATCTTGTTATTACAGTAGTAGGTATAGCATATGTATCTTCCCAGAGAAACAACCGGTAAGGTATAGAAGTTGTGCTGATGTACAGGTTGTATAAATGGGGATACTGAGGAAAGAAACATCAGGCAAACCCAGAGAGCAGTGTAAAGCTGATGTGCATATTTTATTGCATAGTTGGTTATTAATTTGGTAATTTCTAGATCTGAAGCCTTCTTGTGTGTCCCACATTCCCTGTTCACAACTGTTGTCTCTCCAGCTCTTACACCCCTAAGATCCCATGAGAATTCAGTGCTGTTGCTACAAAGGAATCTCACAGTGATTTGGCACTGTAAACGTAAAAAAGAAATGTAAAGCTTAGCTTGGTTCATCTGCTTAAGATGTTTCTTTTCCTTCATTGATGCAAAGCACATGAAGTAAGTTAGATCCAAACTGAGTCTTGTATAAGAAGTCTATAACCAAGTCCAGCTTATCCCAGAATGTAAGCTGGTTGGAAGTATGTTTAGTGAGGATGTTAGGAGAAGAATATTGAGTGATATATGAGAAAGAAAGATACTGAAGGTCTACTCACTGGCACATTGGACTTGTCAGTCATATCACACACAATTCAGTCAAACACATCAGCGTCATTTCAGGCATATGGACAGAAAAAGACAGCCTTGAATACCACTACTCATTCAAGACTATTTAAACAAGAATGTTTGACACCAAATACGAGAAAATAACAGTTATGGAAATCAGCATTAACTGAAGATATAGCTATATGTATCAATTTTTGATTATTCATTTCTAGTTGAATCTCTGATCTAGAAGTATTACATAGATTTCATTATTGAGATTAACTAGTATTGCTAATAATGTAATATAGAATTGCTCTTTTTTCCAAAAGTATACCTCTTTAAAGTGATAAATAGTAAAGAAAAAAATTAGTGCATCTGCTGTAGAAAAGTGCATTGGGAAAAGAATGAGAACAGACACATGCAGTGGTGGTTTGACCTGCAGTGGGACCATGCAGTCTTGCATCCACTATCCTCACCCAGTGAGATGGGATGGGAGTCACAAAAAAGGAGGCGTGGGATTAGGAATGAAGGACAGGGATGGCTCACTCATCAGTTATGGTCATGGGCAACACAGACTCAAACTTGGGGAAGAAAAATAAATTGAATTTGTTACCATTTCATAGATGAATGCAGTGAGACATAACAACCACATCTTACAACACCTTCCCCCCACCCCTCCCTTCTTCCTGGGCTCAAATCACTTTGCTCCTGATTTCTCCACCTTCTTCCCCTCAGCAGCACAGCAGGCAGGGAATGGGGGTTCAGTTAGTTCACCTGTGCCTCTCTTCCCGTCATGGAAGTCCAGGAACAAGATGTTCCAAAGTAAGCTTCCCATAGAGTCATGGACCTCTTTGGGCTCTGTTCCCAGCTCTGGCACAGGGACATCCACAGGCTGCAGACTCACGCCAAACTCTGGGGGTGCACCCCAACTCTGGCAGCGAGTGACTCTCCAGATCTTAATTCCATCACACTTGTCTCAGGCTCAGCTTTGCTCCAGCATGAAGTCCTCCATGGCCTACACATGGGTCTCTGCTCCACTGTTGAACTTAACTTCCATGGGCTGCAGAACCTCCTTTGCCTTCTCCTGCTCCATCAGGTGAACAAGTTGGTCTTTGTCTTTCCTTCTCTTTTCTCTGGCAATGAAGCTCTCTCTCTCTTTTCTGTCCTTTGTTTAGGCTGATGGTCATCTTTTGTTCAGGTCAGCTGTCTCTCCTCCATGTACCACACCTTCTTTTCAGGACACTCCTTCCCCTCACAAATATGGCTTAGCAAGGCGTTTCTCTAGTGCTCATAGGCCCAGTCTGGGCCTGGGGGTGTATACCTTGGAGCTAGGGGAGCTTTTTGCTCTCACAAGGTGGCCCTTCCCCTACTACCAAAAAAACTGCCCCCACCCAACACACAAACCCAAACCACGCCATTTGTGAAGAACAGCATTTTTATTATTTCTATTGTAGTCTCATCCTGAGGCCTGAACAGAGATCAACTATATGAGCAACTAATTTAGCGATGCATTTATCCTTTATAAATTGTGAAACCTTCAGTGACTGTAATTTTATTAATATTTTTTTCCTTTTATCAGTTTTGGCAGCATGTAAATAACTGGTCTCACTATGATAAATTGTGTGCTTACATAGAAGATGTATGGATAAATTCACAGGGAACTTAGACACCAATTCCTACCTTACTGCCTAAGCTTAAATGCACATTACCCTGGTTTAGTAGGATAGAGTTAATTTTCTTCTTAGTAGCTAGAATAGCTCTGTTTTAATTTCAGTATGAGATTTGTTATGAGAAGAATGTTGATAAAAGTACTAAAGTTATTAGTTGCTTCTGGAGCTCAAGGCCACCGTGTTTGACTGATTCACAGCTGCGTTAGGACTGGGAGGGAGAAGTGTAGCGAATAGCAAAACCCAGAACTGGCATTTGGATGTGCCAGTGAGATATTCCATATCATATCATGTCACATTCAGTATATTAACCAGGGCTGACCAGAAATCAGGGGCATTCTCTCAAGGATCGCTCGGGCTCGGTCTTCCAGGGTTTCGGTTTCAGGACTGTTTCTGCTCTAGGATCGCTGCCTGGCACAGGCTGGGCATCGGTCGGTGGGTGGTGAGCAATTGCACTGTGTATCACTCATTTGTACATTGTATTATTACTGTTATCATTATCATTCTATATTAATTAGCAAATCATTTTTTAACTCAACCTGTGAGTCTCCTCGCCCTTTTCTTTCCAAATCTCTCCCTGTGTTTTGCTGCAAACCAAAAGGGTGAAACCACCACACACACCTAGGCCATGCACCTGGAAGTAGTACTTTGAACCCAGTTTGTTTCTGACTGGTAACTTATTTTAGCGTTAGGGGAATTAAAGATCGGTGACCATTCTTATACCATTGTTCTGAATAGATGGGTCCAAAACTGTAGTGTTTCATGCTGACAAGGAGCAATAAAATAATAAAAGCAAATTTTATGCAGGTTTTGGAACTAAGTTTTTGATGAAGGTCAAAGAGGGAATGTGTATGTAGATTTAGTCAGGAGATAATCGAGGTAGTAGACAGAACAATGAAATGAAAAAAGAAAGGGGACACAACAAGGCAGAATTAAAACTGAAAAAAAGTAGTGGATTATGGGCTGCCAAAAAAAAAAAAAAATTAAGAGAGAGCAGAAAGAAGATACTTAGAATACATTGCAAAATGTAAAAATACAGAAAACCTAGCCAGAAAGTAAAATCTGTAAGAAAGATTTAATTTGGTCCTCACAGAAGAACTGTACAAATTTTGGGTCATATTTTAACAACTTTAATCATTTAAGATTTTTTAAAAATAAGTCTTTTGATTAAAATATCATACTTTTTGGGACAGGATAACTTATGGAGTCAGTTAATAAATCAGTAAATCACTTCTTTAAATTCATGTCAGCTTTCTTCTTCAGAAATTATTTATTTCTCCTTTTCCTTCTGACTCATTTTTTCCCCATTCTCTGTGCGATTACAGGTATTAATAGAAAACTTGCCTTCCCCATCCCCCTGTGGAAAAAAACTTCATCTTCTTCCTTTCTGAACCGGCAGCCTCTATTCTCTTGAGCAGCCCCATTAGCTTTACAAAGAAGGTAAAATGGAAGAGCGGCATGATGAATTGCAGTACTATCTTCCTTTGCATGCTTATACTACACACAATTTTTTAAAGACCTGTGTCATTCTTGTGCAGGAGCTGTATGTCTGACAAAAAGAAAAGATTTGTTACACCTCACTCTTTCCAAGTATCATACTGAAATGCTTTATTTCCAGAATTTCTGCTCTGGGTGTGGGCAAAGGTTGAAGAAAGAAAAAAGTACAAACATAAAAATTCAAAACAGACCATTTTTCCCCTTTTCATGGTCTTCCAAAAAAGGATCAAAAATACTTTAATTATGTCTTTTTCTGCAGTGCTCATCAGAAAATGAACTTAGGAGTTGTGAGGATGATCAACTTTTTCCATATAAAAAGATCTATTTTGTGTAGTCCATGGCATGTTTCCACCCAGATCTTGCTTTCATCCTCACTGACATAATTCTGTGTTCTGCCTGCCCCTGCAGCTCTTTATTCAGCACTGAGTTTGACTGAAAGAATTGACGACAAGTGGTTTGAACTTCCCGCAATGGAGAATTCTTGGCTTCGCCTGAGGCTTTATAGACATTTGCCCTGGGGACTTTACTCCTGTAACTGGCCTGTTTCTGCATTACTTTGATGGTGAATATTAACCAAAGAAGCAAACAGTCTTCTTCAGGATTAGCAACCAATACTGCATTCAGTTATTTGAAAATAAATTTGAAAAAATATAAATACTGCCTGTGCAGATAGTATTACCATCTCTGTTGTGTTCTACAAGTGAACAAAACATAGTTTTGAGACCCTAGAGAATGCAGAGTAATTTTTTCCTTCTTTTATGTCATTAGGCATAATGTCAAAGGCATTTTAGCCCCTATCTTAGGCAGTACATGGCTCATAATGCAGGGGAATCTTAATATCTACAGAGCTGCATTAATTTTTCAGGTGTTTAGATGCGTTATCAGACTTCATCAGCACTGCTTTCATGAAACATGTGCTCTAGTCAATGAATACATCCTTGGACCATGACTTTTTCCAGATTCTTTTATGAATTCTAAAATAAAGCCCAGACTTTCTCCATTTATTTTCTAGCTTGGAAGACTAAAGCACATGCATCTACCATCATAAATAATACTATATTAATATGAGGAAGAACTGTAACCTAAATACATAACTCCCCAAATACAGTTCTGAAATTTACTTCAGTGGGATAGCTTACAGTACATGTGAAAAGTTACCAATAATTATAGAACTATCCATGTGTTGGCATATAGACAATAAATCATGACCGAATAAATTTATTTCTGAATAACTGTGCACCTCTGTACCCTGGAGTTATTTTCAGTGGGACAGCAAAACTGCATGGGCCTGATATTCTGTGGATGCAATGAGGAGAGGTGAACTAGAGTTCTTGTCGTTTACCTAGACTATCTGAATTTGGGTTCAGACTGTGTTCCAGTAAAAGTGTTTGTGGAAAGTGAAGCAGTTCTACCTGAAGATACTGAAAGAGATCTACTCAAGTATATTTGTTATAAACATATGTGTCTTATGTGTGGCTGGCAGATTGCTAATTTGAAACAGAATACTGTCTCCATTGTACAGGTAAAGTAATTCTAGAACAGGTTGAGAATGTTTTGAAAAGTGTTAATATTAAATTCCTCTTTATCAAATCTGAAGCATTAACCAGCTTCGGTTAAAATATTTTGATTCCACAAAAGTTTGACCATTTCTTAAGTTCTTAGCATGGCACTGAGCACTACCTTCCTGGCCACACCTGTGCCATGCAATTGAGTGAAGTTCAGATGTTTCTAAACTGCCTGGGACCATGTGAATTTCTTGATGGCAGTGCTGTTACAGGTGAAAAAGTCGTTGTGCTTTCAGGAACAGGTTAACAAGACTGTAATAACTGTTTCCAAGGCCTGACATTAGTTTGCTAACAATTTTCCTTCCATTTGGATGTACTAATGTACCAGTTTGTACTAGCATATATTTAATGAAATATATATTTTTTAATGAAGCTGGGAGTTCTATAGGAGTTGCTCCATTTTCCTAGGTTGTCTTTCATTTATCATGTAAAATATGGTTTTTCAATCTGTTGTAAATACACTGTCTGTGAGCTTCATCCTAAGAACACATTAATTTTCAAAGCAATAGGTAAAATATTGTGGAGAATTTTTTAAATTTTTTTTTGCAGTGCAGGCCAATGTAATTTAAAATGATTTGAACAATTTTTTATTAGCTGAAGTGATACTATTTTTTCACTGCTTATTCATATAGGAGATACAAACCAAACTGGAAATCTCTACAAATGCAACAGCCTCTGAACTTACACAAGGGATTTATTTGTACTTATGAGAAAGTTCTGTGCTATGGTTTGTGCTGTCACCTGTAGCATGACATCTGTTATTTTTATGGGCTGTTCACCTTTAAATTTTAATTTTGAGGAAAAGACATCTCAGTGAATTTTAGATCACATTAAAGATTAAAAATTCACTCAATATATCCAAGGACACAGTAGAAGCAATGTATTGTGTTTATTTTAGTGTTTAAACTTAACTTTTACTGTCTGACTACTGTGATTCTTCAGTTTAGTTTGTGAAAGAGCTGTTTAAGCAATTTATTACAAAATAAAGCTACTTCACTATGCTCGCTATTGCAGTTGAACCATTAGAGTTTATCTTTTGTTCTTGAATTTAGACTCTTTATATCTTGAGTGACTTCTGGATATCAATCTCTTTTGTGCTGACTTTTCCAGTGGTGCTGAAGAGTGTATTTTCTGTGGTGTTTGGAGGAAAATACTTTAAAGAAAACCATTAGTTTCCAAACAATTTGGATTTTTATTGCTTTATACACGTTATTTGTATCAAGATACTGGTTCAAGAGTGTTTTCAGTAGCATGAATATTTTAAGCCCCAGTGAAGCTCATAAAACTCAAGTCAATTAGTAAGCTTGTTTTGGTTATTCTGTGGTCTTAGTTCTGTATTTTGGTGAGTAACAACTGAATCAATTTTTAGTTGCCAGCACACCATAGTTGTGAGATCTCAGTTAGTAACTGAATAACTGCGAGTGAAATGTCACAAATAAAATGAGCATTAAACTGCATACCAGTTCCTGAGAGGTTCCTTAGCTTGTTTATTTTAGTTCAATATATTGAATAGTAGGATAAAATCCTATTATTTCAAGCAAGCCAGTAAAACTTACAAGAATCACAAAACCATTAAACAGCCGTCATATAAGTAAGTATACTTAGAAAGTTCTGAGAACACAATATCACCTGTCTTACGTGATTGGGGAAGGACCTTTATACATAAGAGTGCATATATCAAGAAATAATGAACTTGAAATTAAACCAAAAGGAAAATGGCAACCCTATTCTCCCTATCTATACTAAGCAAAGAGAAAATATTTATTTTGTTCTAATAATACTGAAATTAGTGGTACACATTTTCATTTTTATCTGTCTCAAAAGTAGTGTTACCTCTGCAGTGTTTTTTTTGCTCTTCAGTGTTGCCTGTTTATACATGCCTTCCCTTTTTCTACATGTGTATATTTACATCGGTATGAAAGCAGTAATCCCAGTTCTTCTGTGATTTACAGTCTTGGTGGGTGTAGGTAGTGTATTTGTGTTGTAAAGGAGATGACTGCTTGAAGAAACTCGAGTTGAGAAAGGTGTTCCTAATTTCCCCACCTGAAGAGACTTTGGTTGAAGAAATGGGGAAATGTATTAAGAACTATATGTGTGTGTGTATGTGTCCAACTCTCTCAGTATGAATACGCTTGATACTTTCTGAAAGCCATGCTTTCAGTGCGATAAGTGAGTGCTGGTGTGGAGGAGGCTTAGTCATGGGATTGCTGGCTAGAAAGGACCCCTGTTACGCTCAAACTTTTCATATGGGCAAAAAGAGGAACACAGGAACATTGCTTACAATGCAGTCAGTAATTTGTTGCTAGCTCAATTCTTTAGTGTTTCTGTTCTCTTTGTTGTCTCTAAAATTGATTTTAATTGAACTGTACAAGATTTCATTCCAATAGTGACTGAACATTGTGATTCTTGTTCACAGCCTAGGGCATCTAGTGTCATTGTACGTGTGTTTTCTTCCACATAATTTTATTCTATAGTCATAGACAAATCAGACTACGTTTAATAAGCACTTCTCACTATAAACAGAAGCTAAGGAAAAAAAAATAGTCAATACTTCCCTAACTACTTGGCAATTGATATCTCAACTAAATAACATAAAATCAGCTCAGGCAAAAACAAACCCGGAAAAATCCTGAGACCATGCAGTGTCAGGGCAGTGCAGTCTTTGGCCTTTTACTAGTAATCTTAAAAAATCATATTTACTGTTTTGTATTACAGCATTCTTTTTTCCGAGCAGGTAGTTTCAGATGGGGGCTACGCAAGCTCTACCTTCACACAAATGGAGATAGGCAACATTTCTAAAATTCTCTTAACAATTTTATAGTAAGAATTCCCTAGCCAATTACATGGTTATCTTCTAATTCTTATGCACATGCAACTGATCTGGAAACAGAGAGGGTTCCTGTTAATCGTTAATGGTCTCCAGCATGGTTGATTAAGTTCTGAAAGCGCAGGTGCCTTGTATTGCTTCATAGAATTGTAGAATCATGGAACAGTTGGGGTTGGAAGAGTCCTTAAAGATCATCTAGTTCCAAGCCCCCTGCCATGAGCAGGGACACCTTCCACTAGACTAAAGCCTCATCCAGCCTGGCCTTGAACACTTCCAGGGAGGGGGCATCCACAACTTCCCTGGGCAACTTGTTCGAGCATCTCACTACCCTCAATAAAGAATTTCTTACTAATATCTAATCCAAACTTACCCTCTTCCAGTGCCTTTCCCCTTTTTCTGTCACTACTGCCTTTGTAAAAAGTCCCTCCCCAGCCTTTCTGTAGGGCCCATTCAGGTATTGGAAGGCTTCTATAAGGTCTACCCAGAGCCTTCTCTTCTCCAGGCTGAACATCCCCAACTCTCTCAGCCTGTGCTCATAGGAGAGGTGCTTCAGTCCTTTGATCATCCTTGTGGCCCTCGTCTGGACTCATTTTAATAGGTCCATGTCCTTCTTATGTTGGATGCCCCAGAACTGGATGCAGTATTCCAGATGGAGTCTCACGAGAGCAGAGTAGAGAAACAATCACCTGTCTTGACCTGCTGGCCACGCTTCTCTTGATGCAGCCCAGGATGCAGTTGGCCTTCTGGGCTGCAAGTGCACATGGCTGGCTCATGTTGAGCTTCTCGTCCACCACCACTCCCAAGTCCTTCTCCTTAGGGCTGCTCGCGATCCATTCTCTGCCCAGCCTGTATTTGTGTTTGGGCTTGCCCCAAACCAGGTGCAGGACCTTGCATTTGACCTTATTGAACTTCATGAGGTTTGCACAGGCCCACCTTTCAAGCCTGTCAAAGTCCCTCTGGATGGCATCCCTTCCCTTCAGCGTGTCAACTGCACCACACAGCTTGGTGTCATTAGCATACTTGCTGAGGCTGCACTCTATCCCACTGTCCATGTCACTGACAAGGATGTTAAACAGTAACAGTCCCAGTGCCCCTGACGGATGCCACTTGTCTCCTCTTAGACATTGAGCCGTTGACTGCATATCTTTGAATGCGACCATCCAGCCAGTGCCTTATATACCGAGTGGTCCATCTATCTGGTCAGATGTGTGCTGCGGTAATTTCTATGGAAATATTACTGTTTTCTTTGCAGTTGTGGATGGGAAGACTAGTTGTCATCATTCCTCATGATTATAAATCATGATTATAAATCATGAAGTAGACTATATTTTAAATTCTGTCAATCTCATTATGTACTCTATACTAAATGTCAGGATTAGCTTGAGTAAAGCTCACCTTTACTATCTCAGTAATTACTTTATAATCAAATTTACCAACAGACTCCAAAATATTTTCTGGAATGAAGAGTCTTTGCTAGGTCAGTTATTTTTTAAAGGAGCAAGAAAGGAAAGAAACCAGTGATTTATAACTTGAGTTTTCTGAGGAATATTGCTTCATATCAATGATCCTACAGTCACAAAATCTTCTGTGGTACAGGGATATTGTAAGTGATGGATGGATGATGTTGAGTATCCAGCCGGAATGTCCTGACAGTGTAATATAGGTGGAGTATATCCTGCCATTTGAAGACTGTATACCACCACATAAAGGTGGTGGTGATGATTTAGACTACATTGAGTGTTTCAGTCTGAACTTCCCTTGCTAAATAACAATATGAGTTTCCTGACTACAAACAGACCTTTCAAAGTGAAGAGAAATGAGCTGTAGTCTCTACTAGAATAAGCAACCTTAATAAGTGCAAAACCTTTCCTACCCTCCTCTACTCTCAAAGCTCTTCAAATTCTATAAATGTACTTATTTATGGGTATTATAGTATGCTTCAAATACAGTCTCTTTTTAAGTGTTTGCTGTATAAGACGACTGCAGAAAGCTCAGTCTTTTTTCTGAATATCACATGTTGAAATACCCTATCATTTTTTTATAGCAATAGGTTAAAACATACATATAGGTATACATATAGTTAGGTATAATAAGGAACATTTTTGGATCGTGTCTTCTTTCCCATATTCCTTTTTATGTGTGTCATCTCATACCAATGGGTCTTTGGGGTATACAACACATTGTCCTAAAGAATGTTCACCAAAATATCAATATATCATACAAAGATTTAAGTCGTATAGTGCATATTACTAATTTAATGACTACATGTTCCACAACTGCGTATAATGACTTTTCTTTGCAGACACTGTTGCAACATCATGACACTTTATTTTGAATTTGGGTGATGCAACAGCAGTTCCTGAGGATTTCATTACTGAATACTGTTTATTCACAGGATAATACAACAGCAGTTCTTGAGCATTCCATTACTGAATACTGTTTATTCACAGGATAATACTCATGTTGTACATGCATATAATTGAATTTATTTTTTAAAAGCTATCTCAAAAATTATGTTTTCTTTAGAAGTGTCAGTCATTAAGAGATTTCTGGATGATGAATCATATCCCAACTTTTGAAGGAAGTTGTCAGGACAAGCAATCACTCTTTATTTTCTTTCTCCTTGCAATATCTTTGATTCATAACTTCTTCGCTTGTTGGTCCTGAGCAATTAAAAATCAAGTTATAAGCACAACTCTCCCAAGCTCTGCAAAAGCACTTTAGAATACAGAAAGAAAAATCAGAAACATTTCCCTTTAGATGTGATTGTGCTTTTCAAATGCAGAAATCTAATTAGTAGAGTATGTGCATTTTGAACTGATCACAGACTGTAGAATAATGGAATCATAGAATCATTTAGTCCAACCCCCCTACAATGAACAGGGACATCTTCAGCTAGATCAGGTTACTCGGAGCCCTGTCCAACCTGACCTTGAATGCTTCCAGGGATGGGGCTTCTACCACCTCTCTGGGCAACCCGTTCCAGTGTTTCACCACCCTCATTGTAAAAAGTTTCTTCCTTGTATCTAATCTCAGTCTACCCTCTTTTAGATTAGAATCATGACCCCTTGTCTTACCACAACAGGCCTTACTAGAAAGTCTGTCCCCATCTTTCTTATAAGCCCCTTTTAAGTATTGAAAGGCTGCAATAAGATCTGCCTTGAGCCTTCCCTTCTCCAGGCTACACAACCTCAAGAATCATAGAATCATAGAATGGTTAGGGTTGGAAGTGACCTTAAAGATCATCTGGTTCCAAGCCCCCTGCCATCAGCAGGGACACCTTCCACTAGACCAGGTTGCTCAAAGCCTCATCCAACCTGGCCTTGAACACTTCCAAGGAGGGGGCATCCACAGCTTCCTTGGGCAACCTGTTCCAGTGTCTCACTATCCTCACAATAAAGAATTTCTTCCTAATATCTAATCTAAACCTACCCTCTACCAGTTTAGAGCCATTACCCTGTGTTATATCATTAACTGCCCTTATGAAAAGTCCCTCTCAGTGTTCCTGTAGGCCCCTTTCAGGTACTGGAAGGTTGCTATAAGAGCCTTCTCTTCTCCAGGCTGAACAGCCCCAACTCTCTCAGCCTGTCCTCATAGGAGAGGTGCTCCAGCCCTCTGATTGCTCTCATGGCCTTTGTCTGGACTTGCTCCAGTAGGTCCCTGTATTTCTTGTGTTGGGGGCTCCAGAACTGGACACAGTACTCCAGGTGGGGCCTCACGAGAGCAGAATAGAGGGGGAGAATCACCTCCCTCAACCTGCTGGCCACACTTCTTTTGATGCAGCCCAGGATACAGTTGGCCTTCTGGGCTGCAAGCGCACATTGCCAGCTCTTGTTGATCTTCTTATCCACCCCCAGGTCATTCTCTTCAGAGCCGCTCTCAATCCATTCATTGCCCAGTCTGTATTTATGTTTGGGATTGCCCCAGCCCAGATGCAGGACCTTGCATTTGGCCTTGTTGAACTTCATGAGGTTAGCACAGCCCCACCTCTCAAGCCTTTCAAGGTCCCTCTGGATAGCATTCCGTCCCTCCAACGTGTCATCTGCACCACACAGCTTGGTGTCAACGACAAACTTGCTGAGGGTGTGCTCAATCCCACTGTCCATGTCTCCAACAAAGATGCTGAAGAGCATCAGTCCCAATACTGACCCTTGAGGGACACCACTCCACACTGGTTTCCACTCGGAGCTGTTGACCACGACTCTTTGAGTGTGACTGTCCAGCCAATTCCTTATCCACCGAGTAGTTAATCCAATTTCTCTGTTTTCCTCCCAGGTAACCCATTGTTCCTTCCGCCATCTGTCAGCTTTTTTTTGATCTTAAGTTTGTTCAGGATCTTCCTGTTTATCCATGCAGGCCTCCTGCCTGTTTTGTCTGCCTTCCTCTTTGTTGGGATGCATCGCTCCTGAGCTTGGAGGAGGAGATCCTTGAGTATAAGCCAGCTGCCCTGAGCCCCTCTTCCCTCCAGGAATTTATCTCATGGTACCTGACCAAGCAGATCCCTGTAATAGTCCCTTTCCCTTCCTTCCCTTTAATCCTGACCCATAGACTCTCGGTTAGCTCCTCATCTGTCTCCAGGTGGAGCTCCATACCCTCCAGCTGGTTGTTGACATAGAGTGCAATGCCCCCTCCTCATCTCCCCTGCCTGTCCTTCCTGAAGAGCCTATATCCTTCCATTCCAATGCTTCAGTCATGGGAGCCATCCCACCATGTCTCCGTGATGCCAATCAGGTCGTAGCCCTGCAGACACACACACATCTCCAACTCCTCTTGATTATCCCCCACGCTACGTGAATTATCATAGAGGCATTTAAGTTGGGCCCCCAGTGAAGTTGATTTACTGGCTGGAGCAGCTGGAATCCCATTGTGGTGCTCATCAGGCATGCTCCTCCTGGGATTATTGTTAGCAGGCCCAGTTATATCCCCTTCCCCCTTCCAATCTAGTTTAAAGCTCTGTCAATGAGCCCGGCTAATTCTGGACCCAGGATCCTTTTCCCCTTCTGGGACAGGTGTTTGCCCGTCCTGCTCACTGCACTCCTGGTCGCTCACGCTCCCCAGAGGCCGTTTAAATCTCCCGCTGTTGCCCCTGGTATCACCCCCGCAGTGTCAGCCCCTCTCACGAGCTCGGCCACCCCCGAGGGACTCCCTGTTCCGCCGAGGGTTTCCCTGACAGCCCCGGGAACCCGCCCTTTCCTCCTCACGTGCGCTCGGCCGCAGGCCTGGCTGTTGCCGTCGCTGTGGTCCTCGCTGACATAGCAGTTAGTTAGGGTGACATATTTCTTACAGCATACAATGTATGTGATGTTTCTTTGTGTATTCTGTAATGTGATTTTATTTTCTTTTTTTTAGTGTATTCAAAATGAACTGTGAAACTATTAATGTGTTCTGTTATTAACGGTAAGGACTAAACCATAAGCATGTTTTTGCTTAGTCGACATGTCCCATTGACTTTGGTAACGTAATTTTATGTTGGAGGGTTCTCAGAGTTGTATGATGTCTCACTAACTCATAGGCTGTGACTCTTGTCACCTTTCTTAAAGAGAAAGGAAATTAAATTCTTGAGAGGTTTGTTTTTCAGACCTCTAATTGAAATATAAAGTAATTCCTGTTCCTGGAAGGATAAAAACTAGGGCTTGTAATTGGAAAGTTGCAGCTGAGGGAATGTATCTGCTTAGAGATAATGCTACATAAAGCATTCTCTATGCTGCCATTATTTTTGATGTGCGAGACAAAGACATTTTTCTTTCATTCTTAAATAGCTTCATTTTTTTTTCCAGGCAAAGATGTGGTTGTTGCTTTAGTTCTGCAAGAAAACCTCAGTTATGACATTCTATAATTGCATTTTGAGAGAATCCAAATTAAAAAGGCATCAGGCGCTATTAAAGTGAATGTGAAATTGCCAGGACTCCTGTGATGATTTATTATTTTATTTGAAATAGTTTTGAGGCTATGTTGATAGACTTGCTGTTGTGGTGTGACTTTTCACAGCAAGAGCATGCATTTGTCTTTTGAAAGATACAACAGATCACTGCTCCTGTTTTTCTAGTACAATTACAGATTATTTTATGAGAATCTCAGGAGCTGGGAGGGACTGGAGAAATGCAGCCAACTACTTCTAATGATACTCATTACCTGTAGTAATGATTATTCACTGTGCTAAATCTTTAAGGAAGCAAAACAATAGATAATCTTTCTCTGTTCTTTAAAATACGTGAAGCTGTTGCTAGTTATTAAACAGCAGTTAAAAAGCTGTTAGAATATTTTGACAGTGGAGCAGCAAGGGGGAAACCAATTAGAAAATAATCATGAGGCTGAATAATCAGCTAAAGATGTTGTGCCTATCCTGAATGACAGGTGATGGTTAAAGAAGTTTCACGATTTGACTGTGTTTAGAAAAAAGTGACTACACAAATAATAGAAAAATACAGAAAAGCTTGTGTAAGAAATCCGTCGAGCATAGATTTTAAGGACAACAGGGCAAAACTTAAAATACTTACTGTACTTTTTACTCCAACTCTTTTTTTTTCCTCAAGTTTGAATAGGATTTAAAACTTCTGAAAATAAGCAGGTTGACCAAGTCCGTTTCCTTCCCTGCTGACTTTAAAAAAAAAAAAAAAAAAGTCTTTGTCATACTATCATTGTGACAGTGTCTAAGCATGACAATACAGGGAAAATTTATTAAATTTATTTTTAGCACACATTTGACAGTTTAATTTCTCTGGGTTTCTTATTCCTGTCCACATGGTAGGAGTTCCCACCCACTCAGAGGGTGGCCTGAGATAATTTAGCATAGCTGAAGTAACAGAAGTCTTCAGTGGGGAGTCAGAGGTCAAAGGGAGAGGGAAAACCACATAAGCAACTGCTACAGTAAAAGAAGAGGTATCAGGTGCCCCCTGTGTAGCCAGTCTTTTTACATCTGTAACAAGTGCCCACATGACAGCAGGAAACCTTCAGGATGAGAGTATGAATGAACAGTTCTGTGTGGCAATAGTACATAGATAGATTGTTTTACTATGTCTTTCTATAGTAAACAGATAATTTACATAAAGGTAAATATCCCTGGCCATTTTTCTAACTGATTTGTATGTATACATCAGCAAATATTTACCTAGTTTGGAGGAATGCCTTACTTAATGGTTTTCTATGTTTGGAGCTCACCTGTGTTTTGCTTCCCCCTGTTCCATTCTTTCTTGTGTCTGTGCATACAAGAGCCTTATGATATGCTCAGGCAGAAAATTCTTTGCCTCATCCCCTCCTAATCTCTCATTACTGGATCTGAAAAAAATCACATTTCGTATAATCACCCAATGAAGGAGGCAGTCTGTGCATCAGCTCTCCTGTGCAGCTCAGAATTTGTTCTTTATGGACAAGTCAATTAGCTAACCTAAACAGCGTGACTATCTGATAAGTAATTTATTCTGTGTTGAACCAGGAATTAATAAGTTTAAAAATTCTAGATTTTGTAAATCTATTGCACTATATTTTGAGGTTGTAGGAAAGAGTATGGATTCTTTCCCCTTAGTCTGAAACTTGTTCCTTTGCACTTTGCAGTGTACTTCCTAAACAGATTATATTTAAAAAAAAACCAAAACCCTTTAAATCTTTTTTCTAGCAATGAAGTATCTTTTGGATTACAGAGAAAACAAAAAACAAAAAAAACCCAAAAGTATGGCATACATCTATCATAAGTAACATGTATTTCCATTATTCTTTTCCTCTTCTCTCTACAATCCTCAAGTCTCTGATGAGCAGAACATGAAAATTCTATCATGTTAAAATTAGAAATGAACTTTTGAACCTTCAGTGCTGAAAATTAATAAAACAGCTGTCCTCTTTGGTTGCTGCAATAAATGATATAATGCCAGTAAGAAGAGATTGTATTGCAGAGTGATTTTGAGTTAGAAGGATTACACTGCACCACCAAACACACTGTGGTTAGAGTAATCCTATTAAGAAGTGGAAGTATGAATGGAGACATTTGTTAAGCCAGTATACACACAAGAAGATGAAGTAGTGCAGTATTGGTTTCACAATGTAGCCTTATTTTGGTTTTAATCATGCTGTTACCTTTCCAGAATATATCCATTTTTTTTTCTAATATAGTAATTAGAATCCTGTTCCCCTCTAATAACTTTACAATTGTTTCTCTGTACAGGTTTATGTGTATGAGAATATAATCTCAAAAGTAATTATTTGTTTAGTCTATCCGTTTGTAGCTGAAAGGAACTGAAGCTTTTAAAATTTATTTTTCCTTTTCCTTGTAAGGCTCTGTGATGACCTATATTTTTCCATAGAACTTGCTCATCTGGAAATTTCTGTTGATCAATTTTATTCTGCATCTGTCCAGGCCTATTCCAGATTAACAGAAAATAAAAAGTGAGCATCTTTCTTAGCTTTCTAAAATGAACCAAAATGTCAAACATCAGTTTGGATTTGTAGGAATTCAGTGTAGTAAAAGTCTGTGTGAGATCTTCCACAAGGCGAAAGTGCTCACTAAAACCTAATAATTCTTAGGGTCTTCCCTTTTTGCTTTACTGAAAACTTTACTTCAGTATCAATACATTTTTAGAAGTCTGTGTTCAGTGTTTGTGGCTCCTCTTTTTAGGTATCTTAGGGTTAACAGTAAAATTAATAAATACATTATTATTATTATCTTCCTGTTAATAAAGTGTAAGATCTTCTGCCAGTGAGTTACTAGCATATGTGGTCTTCATACAAGCAATATAGTATTTGATTTTCATTGATATTTTGGTCTTGGTTTTTAATGAAGACCATTCTTTCAACCCTTCTACTGTTTCTTCTGATGCTTTTTCTTTGTCCCTCTTTGCCTCTTTCATGCACACACTTCTCTTTCCATTCAATGTTTTTCAAATCATAGTATCTGTTATATAGTTACATACATTATAGGCAAAATGTGTTTGCAGATTTCTCTTGTTTTTGACTAATTTTTTGTGAAAGTCGTTACGACTCATCACAAATGTAAATTGCTCATCTAGCAGTTCCCAGAGGTAAATGTGGAAAAATAGGGATTTTCTGGTCTTCAGAATTTAGGTCCTCACACTATTAAATAATACTTAAAAGAGTTGGAAATAAATTATTATAAAGTCTTTCACTGTAAGACATGACACCCTCTATCTTAAACTGAATAATCTTAGGACAGATTCTTGATAAATCAACCTTGTACCCATTCCTTTTTTACCCTTTTTATACACATTACCTCCAAGAACTCTTGCAGAAATTATTAAGAAAAGGCAATAAGAAAGTAGGAAATTAAATTATGATGATGGTTAGCAGGGGTGGGGGTAGTTCTCCATAAATAAAAAATGATCTCAGGGTGGAACGTTACTGCAGCAGATCGGAATATAAGGTGCAGTCAGTCAGTTAAACTGAGAATTGCTAATTCTAAGTTGTTAAAGTATGTAGAAAATCTTTGATTTTTTTTAAGGTGAAGTTTGTCACATATATATTTTGAAAATTTATCTTCTCCTAAAATGCTGTTTGGAAATTATTTCAGTGAGTTTATTTTTAACATACATTGTACATACATAAGGCACCATTAACCCTTCTGTTAGAGTTTTTACTTGTTTATCACAACAACATGGGACTGGTGTTGTGAAGGTTTTGTTTTTTATGACAATGGGATGTTCTTTTCTGACCATAACATGTTGGGGAGGGATGGGATCCATATGTCTAGAAGGGCAAGGGGATCTTTGTCAGCAAGCTAGCCAACCTAGTTAAACGGGCTTTAAACTGAAGAACTTGAGGGATGTGAGTCAAAATGGCAATACTCAAGATACCACGTCCGGTTGGAGCACCAGCTTGGCCAATCAGAGCGGCAACAAGGATTCCTCAGCTGTTTGCCGTTATGAGAACCAGAAGGCAAACCACCTCAAGGGCATGTATGGCTATGGTAGATCCTCCTGCACCCTACATGCTCAAAAAACCTAAAGTTGCCAGAGGAGGGGAACCTCAATCCACCCCACTTCTGCCAGTTTGGTGTCAGTGGCAGCAACAGATGCCCAGAGCCTGGAGAAGAATCACAGTTTGTCAGGAGAGCACCAGAGAAGCGGCACAATGGAATTCCAGCTGCTCCAGCCAGTAGGTCAGCTTCACTGGAGGCCCAACTTAAATGCCTCTACACAAACACAGGCAGCATGGGAAACAAACAAGATGAGTAAGAAATGTGTGCACACCTGCAGGGCTATGACCAAATTTGCATCATGGAGACATGGTAGGATGGCTCCTATGACCTGAATGTTGGAATGGAAGGATACAGGCTCCTTAGGAAGGACAGGAAGGGGACACGAGGAGAGGGCATCACCCTCTATGGCACTGACCAACTGGAGTGCATGGAGCTCCATTTGGGGATGGATTAGGAGCTGACCCATTATAAGGGTCAGGATCAGAGGGAGGACAGGAACAGGTGACATTACAGTGGGGGTTTGCCACAGGCCACCTGACCAAGAAGACTGAGTAGATGAGGCCCTCTCTAGACAGATAGGAGCAGCCTCACATTCACAAGCCCTGGTCCTCATGGGGGACTTCAACCACCTTGGTATTTGTTGGAAGGAGAACACAGCTACTGGGTAAAGTTCCACGGGATAAAACCCTGGAGGGAAGAGAGGCCCAAGAAGGCTGGTTAATATTCAGGGATTGCTTCCTGTAAGCCCAGAAGTGATGCATCGCAACAAAGAGGAAGTCAGACAAAAATGTCAGGAGGCCTGCATGGATGAACAAGGAGCTCCTGGACAAACTCAGAGACAAAAAGGAAGCCTACAGGGGGTGGAAGGAAGGACAGGTAGCCTGGGAGGAATACAGGGAAATTACCAGAGCAGGTAGGGAACCTGCTTTGGCAGGGGGGGTTGGACTAGATGATCTCCTGAGGTCCCTTCCAGCCCGTGCTATTCTGTGATTATGACTTTTTGGCAGCAATATTACAATAATATTACTTTGTTGCTCTTCAGGTGCTTTTTAGTGTAAGGAAAGAACAAGAATATTCCATCAGTAGAGAAAAGTATATATTGCTTTCAGGAAGTTTATATAAAGTGAAATCTTACCAGAAGTAAAAATCTATATTGGAATTAATCACATTTGTTTAGACCTTGATGACTAATAACTTAGAGCCATAGTTACTTTCTGTACAGTAACATAACATAACGGGATTCCAGAATGATTCATTTGTAACAGGAATAAAAAATATATTTCATGCATCACATGATATAGATCAAAGTTGCAAAATAGTCTACTTAAAAGATTTATTAATTTGCAAGGTTATTATTTCAGTTCATCTGACCTATTCTGCTGCTGGAGGCCATGAACTTTCCCATATGGTGAAAATTGTAGATGTTGTCCAGTGTTTTAACCTTTAAAAAGTCTGTCAGGAAAATCTTTTTTCAGTGTAATAGATAGAGAATTAGACTCAGATGCAGAAAATAGCATAAGACTTCCAGGAAGTGCTTTGTAATGATGTAGATTTGATAGATTTGATTACCTTTCTTTCCCTGTCAGTGTTGCAATGTTGGTTAGGTGTCAGTATTTTTGAGAGGATCAGTATTTTTAATTTCTCATTCTTGAATCAACAAGTGCTTCAAGAGTATCCTAGATCCCCTTTAAAGATAACAGAAGAGCAACTTAAAAGTTAATTCCCCATTGACTTGTCCAGTCAGGTTCCTGAGCTGCACTTGAAAAATGAAACTTCTAAATCATCTAGTGACCTTGGGAATTAGACAGCTCATCCCTGAACAGTTGCACCACCTTTTCATTCATGCATTAATACACTGATGTAAGATGGAGGAAGTAAATTATTTATATTTCTAGTTGTCAGAAAGGGTTGAACTTCAATGTTCTGTACTTGTTTCTTAATTTACAAAAAGTTGTCAATCCTGTAAATTCTCACTTCGATTTTTCTACCCAGAAGTGTCCCCAGTAGGAAATGCAAAGGTAGTACAATCAATATTCTAAGCTCTAATTTCTTTGCTTCTTTTCCTTGCGAAGTAGTAGCCTTCAGTCTTTTAACCTATAACCAGCAGTATCTGTGCTACAGCTCCTTAATGGTGCCACTGATGTTTTTAAAAGCGAGCATCCAGTGAAGGCAAGAGGAGTACAGATGATATGTGCTTGGGGACATCCCATTCTGCAGCCGTACGAGCTAAATGCAGGCATACAAGGTGTGATAATGTATTGGTTACTCTCTGTCTTTAAATCTGCTACCTGCTAATGCCCTTATATTTCAGAAGCTATGTATGATCATTCCCTACCTATTGTTTTCACAGCTTTATACATGTGATGGATGGGATTTGGTATAACTGTAGGCACCTGGTACTGCTTTAGATGTCAGGGTGTTCTTCAGACTGTCAGTCAGCTCTCCAGGAGGATATGGGTCTCACATTTATCTTTTCCTATCTACTAGCATAGTTTGTACATCAGGTAATTTGAGTACTTAAAGTGGATCTTTACTGGTTTTGAGGTATCTGAATCCCATGTGAATTCCTTTTTGGATCTCTGCATATGGAAGAGCATTGAAGGTGAACACACTTTGAATGAGTCAGTGGGATAATGGTATTTTCCATTTGTTTCTTAATATTGTCTAACTACTTTTGTTCACTTACTATGCCTGGTATGTCTCTACTTGTCTTTTCTTTGACACTTAAAAAATGGATGATTTATTAATAGCTTCTCCAGCTTCCCTTCCATTATTTCTAAATTATTGTTCCCCTACTTGTCACGTGATAAGTGACAAGAATAAGAAAAAATAATATTTTTTCTTATTGTTTTAAATTAAATTGAATAGAAATTCTTTGCTACAGTTTTATGAAAGATGCATTCACCCATGTTTGGGTTGGCTTTTTTTCCCCACACAATTTCATTTTCCATCTTTTTTATTTCAATGTAATTTTTTTAATATGTACCAGTTTTCCTTTCACCAAATATCTAAACTTAGTGAAAAAATACATCTTTCTTTTCCTCTTTCCCCTGTTTCAAGTTTCATGTTTAAAATAAAAGAATATTCTAATGTTTTATTTCAATGATTGGATTGGCAGGTTTTAAACTGGAAAAAGGTATTTTATTTGATATTTGTTTTTTTCAGTTAGATTCTGTAGATTACAAGTTAAGGTAGCTAAGCTATGACATGTTCTGAAGAATGCCAGTGACACAACAGGATATCCTGGATTTGTAATATGACAGTATGGTGGGCAATTTTCAGTCATACTTAGTTAAACTGCAAGTAAACAGTGCATAACTTCTAACAGGCTGTTGCTGGTGCTTCCATTTCAATATGATGCTGTTCTTTGGTAATAAAAATGAAATGAAAGCATATGTGACATCCAAATAGAAAGCAGAGAATGATAATGAGAAGAAAAATAAACTATTGATAAGTTGTGAATTGAATAATTGCTAACCTTCCTGGGCATGGTGAGGAAGATCTTAGCATCTAATGATTAATCAGTTTGCTTTAGATTTCTGACTTTTTAAGCCTGAGGAAATTGAGTTGGATATCCAGTGTGGGTGGAAGTATTTGATGATTTTGCCAGTTCTCTCTCTGCTTCAGGTTAGCAATTATGCCAGCAGAGATAGCCTATCCCAATGGGGTGACTGAGAGAACTCTGATTTAAGAAATGTATTAATATGTTGTCTTTACGGTTTCTCAATGCTGTGTGAGGTGTCAGGTAACTTAATGCTAAATAAGTCATAAAAAGGAATCAAGGAACAGGGAGAATAACAAGAAGCCTGTTCTGGGTTTCATACTAAAAAGGACGCACACAGACACACCCAGACACACTGGGACCATGACACAGCCACCTGTGCCACAGACAAGGTGCTGCCTTTGACATCATCTACGTGCAGGACTGATATGAACACAAGCACAGATAGCCATGTCCCCTTGTCCTTTTCAGTACAGTCTGAAGCTCACTATTAACAGCACACACTCAACACTCCCTTGATTCACATACACAGGCACATTAGTGGATCCCTTGAGCAGCAGCATGACTCCTCTGTCTGTCCAACACCTCTGACCAGTTCCCAGCCTACACCTCTGGCCTAACTCCAGCTGTTGGCCCCAGATCCACTCACACTGCTCCTTCCACTATCTGGCACTTAGTCCCCGCAGCATGCACACACCCACACACAGAGAATAGAGAGTAGGATTACAGAGGGATAGTCAAGAAGGGATTTAACATGAAGACAGGACAGTCTGTGCTGATCAGGTGCAGGGCTCAGTCAGGCAACTCAGTCAGTCAGCTACGAAGAGAAGGACTTGGAAGTAGTGGTTGATGAGAAGCTGAATATGGGCCAGCAATGTGCAATTGCAGCCCAGAAGGCCAACGTTATGCTGGGCTGCATCAGGAGAAGCATGGTCAGCAGGTTGAGGGAGGTGATTCTCCCCCTATACTCTGCTTTCATAATGCCCCACCTGGAGTACTGTGTCCAGTTCTGAAACCCCCAACACAAGAGAGATATGGACCAGTTAGAATGAGTCCAGAGGAGGCCACGGGGATGATCTCACAGCTGGAGCACCTCTCCTATGAGGACAGGCTGAGAGAGCTGGGGCTATTCAACCTGGAGGAGAGAAGGCTCTTATAGTGGCCTTCCAGTACTTGAAGGGGGCCTACAGGAAAGCTGGGGAAGGATTTTTCACAAGGGCAGTTAATGACAGGACAAGGGGAAATGGCTTTAAGTTGAAGAGGGTAGGTTTAGATTAGATATTAGGAAGAAATTCTTCACTGTGAGGGTGGTGAGACAATGGAACAGGTTGCCCAGGAAAGTTGTGGATGCCCTCTCCCTGGAAGTCTTCAAGGCCAGGTTGGATGAGGCTTTGAGCAACCTTGTCTAGTGGAAGGTGTTCCAGCTCATGGCAGGGGGCTTGGAACTAGATGACCTTTAAGGTCCCTTCCAACCCTAACCATTCTATGATTCTATGGCAAGTGTACTGATCAGCTCCATTTAACAAGTGACTGACCCCTTTCATACCCCTGTCTGTCTATTCCCACTTTGTTCCTCCCCCATACCCTTCCCCTGTGCATTCCCACATCAGTTTACATGGCTCCAAGATCCCCAGCAACATCCTAGAGTTGACCCTCAAGTTTGCATCCTTAACAGCTGCAAGCTGTGGTTTCCCTGCAGTTTCTTGATAGTCTGTGATGAAGATAGTGTGCCTGACCAGGTTTGTTTCTGGTCACTGTCTCCTTTATGTTTGTCTGACAGGTCTGTGTCACCATATGTTTTGTTTATGGCTTCTCCCTTCTCCTTAGTATCCCATTTAGCAATGTCCTAGAGCAAGTAATACAGAAATCAGAAATAAGCCTCCTGCATTCTCTGTACCTTCATCAGTTAGTGTGACTGTCCAGGTTTGGTTCTTGTTACTGCCTCCCTTATAATTTTTCAGTCAGGTTTGTGTCTCTCTGTGTTCTCATTTATGACTTCTCTCTTTTCTTATTATCCCCCATTATTCTTCCTTTTAAAGTCAACCAGTAAGACACTGAAAGGTTATACTTTCTTTTTTTTTTTTCTTTCAAGCACTGTGTGTAATTGGGTGACATTCCTGAAATTGTTTGTTGTCAGTTGATCATTGTATAATGTCCACTTCTGTTTGATCATTGGATACGGAAAGAAGCTGTCCCAAATAATTTGAAGAATCTGGACTGAAGATTTCAAATTATCTGCATCTCTCATTGTCTCAAAACCTTGCTGCTCTTTTCTTCCTTTAGTGCAGTTTACTGCAAAATTGCAAAAGGTTTTAAAAATAGTTGGGACTCTAACTCCAAGTCAGTCTTACAGCTGTAGGCATGGACACAATCTGCCGAAGAGAAACATTGAAAGGGTGGTGATTTGTGAAAGAGGAGGGGAAGTTTGAAAGAAATCAAGCATATTTAATTTTCTGTTACATGCACACAAAAATTTCAGTTTCAGGAAATTTCAACAAAAGCATATTTGCATATAGACTTTTCTCTAGTTTTGATCAGAGTCTCAGTCTACAACAAACTATGTAGCCTAATTGCAGGCATGAATTACTAAGTACACGTGCTTAAAGAGAGTGAAGGAATACATTGGTCTTTAAAAGTGTGCAAAATTTGTGGAGTGTAGACTAGCTATAGAACATTATTATCCTTATAACAGTGAGGTCATATGGATCAGAACATTATTAATGCATAAAACTAGGAAATACAGCAAGTTAGTTATTGGTAAATATTTACTGAAAAGTAATATTTCATTCATGCATCTGTTTCAGCAGCACTCCTTTTTTATGCTTGATTTTCCAGATCGAAACTGCATTATAGCAACATGAACATTCACTGTATCTTTGTCGTATATTGATGGTGACTAAATCTTTAATTGCTGATACCAAAATCTGCCTTTCATTTTTCTTTACCAGCAATCAGGAAATGGAAAATTGCCATGAGAGCCATACATCTTCAATCACGGTTACTGACCACCACTTGGATATCACCTAGCAACTGTTAATGCTCAGCATAAGCTTTCAGACCAGAGGAATCTGAATGGTTTCAAATAATGAATGCCTGGAAGAGTCATAATTTTCCTGCAGTTATTTTGTGAGGGGAGAAAGCAGAACTAACTGAAACACACATATACAAAAGAATAAAAATATTTTGCTTACAGTCTCAGACAATTAGCAAAGCTCTCTGTGTTGGGTGAGAAGCCCATATATGAAATTCTATCAAATCTAAATGTAATAGATGATTCAAATGTGGTGAGTTCTATAACCTCATATTCCTCTAGGACTTATCCATTATCCTGTGTATTTGCAGAGAATTAAACACTTTCTAACATAATACTGGTGAGCTGAGCATGATCAGAATCTTAAACAAAGATTTGTTTGCTTCTGTTCCTCAAAAATGGAATATAGTGATGTCTCCAAATGCTGCAAGTTTCCATCCTGTTCGTTTTTCATCTTGCATTGTTAATAATTCTGACAATAAAATTCATGTACAATTATTTTGAAAGCCCCTCATGTTGGCTTCACTTTTTATTAACCAGATAATAAATGCTTATCTTTTTAATACACAAGGGATGAATATCTCTGAAATGCAAAAGCATTCATTTTAGAAAAAAAATGTAGTTATTCTTTCTAGACATGTGTTCTTTCTTCTGAATCTCCATGAAGCTTGGCAACTTTCAACATAAAACAAGGGTCCTTTATTGTATTTTATCTTTCGTTGTTGATTGGATAAGCGGTGAAAGAGGTGAAGATGGAAGGATTAATATTTTAAAAGGCCCCACAACTTAGCTATTATGTTATAGCATTATTGTTCAAGTTTTTATTTTGGCTTGAGTGTTTTTGGCCAGGTAATATTTTGTTAGCTGAACATGCCTATACCGAGAGATGAATATTTATTTTTAATAGCTTCAAAGGTGCTTTGATAATTTTTTTTTCTTTATTTTTAACTTACCCCTAAAAGAACTGGACAAGTGATGAGTGAAGAACTAGTAATAGTGTACAATTTGTCATGGAAATGAGTTTGTCCCATTACTTTAGGCTTATCAGTTATAGCTTTTAACAATTTTGGAGGGTCAGAGGTGCCACTGCAAGGTGTCTTATATTCAGAATTCATCATTATCACTTAAATCCTACTTTTTTATCCTTACTCTCAACTTTTAAAGACTCAGATTTAATTTGAAAAACCAATAATTTGCATGACAATCTTCATGCCATTCTTTTAACAAATCAGTACTTTTGTTTGTAGCTATCAGTCCTTTTTCCTCCCTTCTTGCTAGATCACACTGCTCCAGGAAGCTTATCTCAGAGTTAAAGAAGAGCAATAGTGTTGCTAATATATGCAGTGTAAACAATCAGAATAAGCATTCTGTCTCCAAACTTCAATTCTTCTTGTCTTAAATCTAAAGGAATTTTACTTTCTCCATTAACTGTGAAGCTGTTTCTTCATCTTTTTGCTATTAAAATATGTTTATTATATAAATTAGAAACATCTCTTACTTTTTCACTGTGATGTGAATATGCTAATCAGTCACAAATATGATTTTATCACAGTATGTATCTGCGCATCCTAGCTTTCTGCTTGTTAATGACAAATCTTCATTTTGCTTAAAACATTTGCTTTTTTGTCACGTTCTTTTATGGTATTTTGCATAATTCAAGCTGAACTCCATACACCCTAGTTGTAATTATAATATTCTAAAGGCTGAGTGCTAAAGGTAGTGGAAGTATTTCTAACTACCATATAGATTTTGGATGGAGTCTGTTGGGTGTATACTTTGCTACAGTAGGCGTGTTTTACTGAATCAGAGCTTTAATTTGTGCATGTAAAATGTATGAAAAAAGATTCAGTGAAAAGTGAGGACAAGGAGCAAAACAGAAGTAAATAGGATTTTAGAGTGTTTTTTTTGTAGTGTGGCTGTACTTAGGAATTACAGACACAAGTTTACCTTCAGTTCAAATTAACCGTGTCTTGTTTGGACCCATTCTAGTTTTACCACCAGTAGGACTTTTTAGTGCCATCAGCCGTGAAAAGGTTTGCTGAACACAGCCAGTACTTACATACTGAACTGTAGGAAGTGGTTAAGGTATGCAGGCAGGTGGACAGCTTTGAGAGGGGGATGGACAAACTGAACATTCCCTAATACAAGGTTCAAAGCAAAATAAAGCTTGAAAGCACTGTAGCATATTAATGGATTTTAAGTTTGGGATAGGAGCAAATGCACAAACTTGATGTTGCAATGTTTTAAAAAACATAAGGTTATGGGGTGTACTACATTTTTTCATATACAGGAAGAGAGTAATTTGGAAAAGGCAAAAAATTATTTGATTAGGTTGGCATAATATTGATACAATATTATAATGAATGAACCATAGAGGTAACCCAGTAAATGAAAACAAGGTCTAGAGCCTCAAGAAGATAACATTTCACCAATAAGCTATTAGGCATGCTGAACAGTCTGTAATGCCAATTAGTAATTTTTCTTAAGAAATTAAGGATGTGCTTGGAAGAAAAATCACTGCAAGCTACACAATGTCCAATAGTTTTTACCTCTACTGTATAATGATTTTTTTTTTTTTCCCAAGGGCACAGAATCTGGCTGTTTCAAATGATTATGAAACTCATAAAGCTAAGCTTGTAAAATAAAACTTTTTTTTTGTTCAAGACTACATGTCTTCTCTTTAAAGTCTGTGACAAAAAAATGGGAACCTCTTCAAAAGTACTAAGTGATACAAGTTATTGAACTAAAGCTTCTGAGCTGCTTAAGCACAGAAGCCTCTGATTGACTTCTTTTCTTTTCTTCCCACCTCCCAGGAACATGAAGGAGAATAGTGGTGGTGATAATATACTTGGTATTTTTTTCATAAATCAAGGAACAATGTATACCACAGGAGTGCTGAAAAATTTTTGACTTTGAAATATAACCTTCAAGGGAGAGTGCACAGGGCACAGCAGGGAAAGAACCACAGTTCACATGATTCATTTCCCTCAGTTGATCTAGGAAGAAAATAACTTTTTAAAGATGTCTGGGAGTTTTTGAGATCCCTGAAAATTCTGAATCACCAGGACAACCAAAAAAAAAAAAAGAATCAGAGGGCTGCATCATTCAGTTGGGTAATGTATTTACCAATGTATTACATGATTTGCTTATAATTCATGTAATTCATTGATAGAATTGAGTTATTGAAACAGCTGATTTGCTCATGTCTGTACTAATGAACTTACTACATACTGTGGCACAGGCTTGAAAAGTAGCATGTGACTGCTGACCTGCTTTGTAGCGAGGTTTCAGACAGGGACAGTATTTTCTTAGGTGATATATATTGAGCAAGGAATTATTCCTAATTGCTGGTATAGATAAGGCCACCTTATTTTGGGAAGAAGAAAGCCAAGACATGACATCAGTATCATTTGTGTCTGTGCACAGAGAAAGTGTCATAAAGCATTTTATTTCTGAAGATTTAAAACATCAGCACTACTTTGGGGTGTTTTGTGAGAAATTCAGCTTCAAGAAAAAAATCGGATATGGCTCCTTCTCATAAAAAAAAAAAAAAAAAAAAATTGTTACAGTAAGGACTAGGTATCCAAATAGGACTGATCTTTGCAAATAAGTAGTAGGATTCCCTTTGAAGTAGACCGTTGGGTCTGCTACCACAGAATTAACTAGATATTTTTAATCGCATTTGTTAGTCTCTTTCCTCAGTACAGAAGCAGAGGACTGGTACCATATTCAGAATTCGTTACAACAGCAAGAAAACCAGTTTTGTTACTTGGAAACAACTTCTTGTGTCTTTTGTTGTTGTAACACTGAAACTTGGAGAGGAAGTACGGCTTAACTGCATGGTTTATAAACCACCTGAGCTAAAGTAACTTTAACAAAAGTCAAGATTTTGCAGTCCTCAAAACAGTAGACAAACAACTAAACTATCCCTTCTCCCAAGCCAAAACACCAAAAATGAACATAAAACCAACACAAGAATAAAAAGTGCACACAGTTATAATGAGATTTATTAATATTATGGATTATCAGTTTACTCTCATGCTTTCCTAGATAGTCATCTGGAAAAAAATATTTCCTATGTGTTTGTTCCTCTGTAAGCATAACATATAGTGTTAAAGTCCTTTAAATTATTTCTTGTTTTATTACAAAATTATCAAACTAAGATAATATTTATAGGACCTGTCCAAAACTTTTGAAATAGGCAAAAATGTTCAATTATTTCAATTAGGAAGAACTAGGGTTGATTAGAATCATAGGTTTAGGAAGTTAGGTTTCATAAAGCTGGTTAAGGAAAGGAATAATAAAAAAGTGATAGCCCTTTATAGTAACTTAGTTCAAATTGCATAGTGTTGATGATCCTTGACATTCCCATGATTAACCATCTGTTTCAATAACTCACAAAGTAAATTTTTGTTAAATATACCCTATTTTTACTTTCAAGATTCCACAATAGGCATCTTTTCAAGACATTCACAGTTTGTGTTTTTTTTTCTTCTTATGACTAACATAAGCATCTGGAGGTATCTGAATATTTAATTTAACTAGACTTCTGTAAAATGAAAACAAAAGATAATATTAAAAAAAAAATATGGCAGGTGTACTGATGTATCTATTTCTAGAAATAATATAGTATTTTAAATCTACATCTTTAAAACAAGAGTACTATTCCTGATAGTATATTTTGGAAGGTAATTTTGATGATACCCAGTCATTTGTGATTGCTCTTTGCATCAGTAGGTCTGGGGAACACAAGCAAAGGTCAATGTTGGAAGTACTCTTTGTGTCATTAAGATAGCTCTTGAAATAGGTATTACTTAACTTCTAGTGCTTGTTAGCTTTTTCCTATGATTGAGATAAAGGATAAATGTTTTATTAGATGTGGAGCGTATGCAAAACACATCAAATGCAGGTAGAACTGTGCTTCTATGTGCGGGGGATTAACTGAGAAATAAAATACCTTCTCAGGGTCATTTTAGTCCTTTGTTTTTTGTTTTTGTTTTTTTTTTCTTTCATCTTTTCCTGTTCATGGGGTTTTTTCAGTGGTAAATATAATCCAAATATTTTAATGGTTGAATAGGCAGACAGTGTAGTTTTCATAAGTAAAAACAAAATAAATGACTTTCCTTTGGTAAGTCATTAGAAGGGTCATTGAGTGTTAATTTCTACTAAATGACTGCCTAGCATGGTGGTAACTTAGTCACCTTAGTGACTTAGGTGGACTGCAGGTTCATTCACAGACTTTCAATTTGATTGTGCGTAGGCAATGGGGGAAAATGACTGGATGTGACTTCTCAGCTGGCTTGGCATTAATACAGCAGCTGAAGGTAGCAACAAAAAAAAGACAAGTCTAGGAAAAGCTTCAGTTCCTGTACTTAATTATTTAAAAAAGCTGCCTAATTGTAAGTTTTATCTCTGACAGTTGTCAGATGTCTTCCTGCAAGTGAAGATCAAAAGGAATAATTAGTATATAGTCTCTTTGTCCCCCTGGCTAACAGAATTTTTTTTGTAATCTGCTAAAATATGCATTGATGAAGTCCTTAATGGAAGGCAGTGATTTTCTCAGGTGAAAGTTTCCTTTCATTTTATCTAATTCTGTCTAGTTCTGGTTTCGACAAGTGGAAGAATAAGAAAAACTTGCCTTTGTGTAGTTTTTAGCATAATTTCTTCAGCAAATTGACAAAAGGCTCCTACTGTGAGAGAAATGTTTCAGCATAGTTCTTTTTCTCTAATGTAGAACAAAGACCTTCCTGCAAATGTAACTTTGAGTTTTGAAAATACAAATAATGTGTGAATCCCTTATTATTTTCCTGTTTTATTCCTAATTAAAACCTTAATTGACTCCCAGCACTGAATATTTTGGACTCAGTTCTTATCTGAAATATGCAAATATACGAGTTAATTCAGTTTCTAGGTAAAAAGATTAATAGTCCACATACCTCAACCTTTAAAAACTAGGAAAGCAAGAGGAGACAGTCCTCCCATGAGGACTGGAGTTATGGGAGAGATGATGAAACGTCTCTAGTGGATGTTGAAGGGTGAGTTCCTTTGGCATGCTTTTGCACCTTCTTTCAGACAACCTTGCTTAAACAGTCACTGCAGCAGGAGAATCACAGGTCACTGAAGGAGATTGCAGCTTATCTCACTCCTTGTGTACCTCTACCTCCAGTAACAGCCAATGTCTTCACCACAGAAGTCTGGGAGACTGCTAAGCTTGATCAGGCACGTGATCACTTTTGCCTGCAACAGTATTGTTTCACCTGAACGCATAGCTGTCACTTACTCCTCTCTCTGTTCTGCCTGGCCTTTTATCTCAGGTCTCTTGAGCTCCTCCTAAGGTTCACTGTGCATTCCTTTGTCCCTCCCAAATTGTTCTTTCTGAAAAAACATAGCTTTAATAATGGCTTAGTAGGAGAAGCCCATCAATGCTTCTTTTAGCAAATAGGAATATCCAACTGAACAGCAAATACTGTTTATTATATAGTAATAAAAGGTGAGTACTAATCAAATAATAAATTCAGAACTACCAAAACAGGTAGAGCCGTGCATGCACTCTGGTCATGCTAAACTTTGTAGAATTGAGAGGCATAGCAAAAGGCTGAAAATCATTCAGGATAGCTAAGTGCCAGTCCCCAAGTTCCTTATCACAGAGCAGGTTACAGCTTGTGAAGATTTATATAATGAGATGTATCTTCTTCCCATGTACAGATTTGCCTTCATCTATTTCTATTTCTCTCTGAAAATATGCTAATTCTTGAGACCCTAGAGCAATTTTGTTAGTGTTTTAAATTTTTCACAATTCCCAGAGTCCTGAAACTGAAAACTCTGTGATTGATAAAGATAGAAAGTTACTGGTTATGTATGTAGAAAGCCATGAAAATCTGACTTGAATATATCGTAAAAGGTTAAGACACAGAAAACATATAGAAGTCATGTTATAAGCATGAATGCCTCGTAAATCCAAATTAAATCTTCTCATTTATTTATAGATATGTTGTTTGTTTATGTGCATACACACATGCACATGCAAATATCTTTGTTTTAAAAATATGGGTTTGGTTTTAGAGTATTTTGAGTTGCAACAGCCTTCAAGGAATGTTTTTCTGTGGCCAATAAATCTGTGTTTATAAATGGATTTTAAATAATTTCAAGTGAAAGATTCAACAGAATTGTAATAAATAAAAATCTTATTTTGATTTGTAGCATGTGTGTGACTATGGGAGTCAAGAGCTAAGTCTGGTAGGAAACAGAACAGAAAATGTAACTATGTCCTTGTGCTCCACTGTATAGCATTAATTTTTCAGCTAAGCCTAAATTTAAAAAGTAAGGACTTAGGAAACCTCATAAACTTTTGAAAACTTGGATTAACTTTTCAATTGTTTACAGTTAATGGTCACTTTATATTTACAAAAATACCGTTTAAAGGTATATTAAAATAACTACCATTCTCAGTGAGAAAATAATATATTTTTAAAGACAAATACAAACAGAATGATGTAGAGAAAAACATAGAACAAAGCAATGCAGAAAATATATCAGTTGTCATTCTTCTGCATCTGTCTATAATTCTAGCAGTGCAAAATTGTTAAAATTTAACAGGAAGATAGAATATTTTTTTCTGAAAAGGAAAAAAATGGAAGGAAATACTTATTTGTACAGTAATTAAATTAATTTTTAGTATTATGGGATATATGTGACACTGACGCGTGACTATAATGTTACAGTCATAAAAGCTATTTCAAACAGAGCTGTATATTTAAAAAAAAAAAAAATCATCATCTTCTTACTTGAAAAAAAAAGAAGTGAGAAAGAATATATTGTATAGCTGTGCCTGGGCCACTTGGCACATGTACAGGTGTCTTGCTGGACCTGCCATCCAGCTGTCAGAGTGAGAAGACTGCTTCTCTTCTCATGGAAACTAGTGAACAAAAAGGGCCTTTAGATGAGAGAAGCTTCACGGTCCTTAAGGACTTTGGCATGAACTGTGGGGGCAGGGACTGCTCAGGGATGCGGGAGCCTAGAAGCAATTCAGATATAGCTGGGTAATTCTCTCCCAGCCTGAGGGCAACCTGAGCTGAACAAGGAGTTTGGCTATTTTAGAGATTCATGATTTGATGTCTTTGCTTTCAGGTCTGACACAGTCCCTTGTAACAATTTTGTCCTAAGTGCATACCTGTCCCTTTTGGCTCCAAAAATCCTCAAAAAACAAACGCGCACACACACATTTGCTTTTCCTAACTTAAAGTCTTAGCGTTCTTAATCTTTAACTGTCTTTTTAAAAAAAATATATTTCAGTAATGACAGTTGTGCTCAGTTACTGTTTCCAGCCCTTTTTATTGTCACCTACCTTTCCATTTTCAGTTAGACTGTTTTTTATGATTCATCAAATCCCACAGAAAAAAAAAAAATTACCATTTATTCTTTATTTTTTTATTTCCTTCAGGTCTGTTGAAATGTAATATGGTCTATTAAACCAAGTGAGATTTCAAAATGCATGACTAGAGAAACTTTCTGGATAATTTCTTTTACCTTCTGCTTTCAAAAGTAATCAGTGGCAAATACTATTAGTAGTTTTCTATCAACTAATCAATCCATTCATCATTTATAACTTGTCCATTATACTCCATTCTCTGTCCTCCTCTAGGGACGATGGCAACGGTTCCAGTCATAAGTCTCCCTTCATGTTTCACATTATTTTGCCAAGTGCATATTGATATTTGGATGGCCAAGGCAAATTTATGCTTGGGTAGCTAATGTGATTTTGTCTTATTATCAAGCCACTTTAGTTCCTGGGAAGCATCCAAAATTCAGCATGTGACTATGCCTTTTCATATCCTTAATATTTGCATTTAAAATTACCATATGTTAAGTGTATGTAGTCCAACAGAAGTAATCAAGAACAGTATGAAAAGGTTGCATAAACAGAAAACCAGTAGTGATGCTTCCAGTTACATAGTGTCAATTTTTACAGACACCTGCAGTTTGTTGTAGTGCTACTGAAAGCGCATAAATTGTGCTCCATTGTTGGTATCCTTATTGTACAATCCTTTCATCTGGACAGCTGTTTTGAATGAATTTCAATAGTTGAAATGGACTGTCTTTTCCTAGAGAATGCTTCCTGCTATTTCATCTGTGTATACATTTAAATATTTCTCTGCCTAGCTCATAACTGTCTTTAGCTGTTGAAAGAAACTGTATAATTTTAAAATTATTTATTTATTTATTTAGTAAAAAGCTAAAATAGTCAGTTTAGTGAAATACCAAAGGTCACAATCAGCTGTGGTGAAATCTGTGTTAATGGAGCTGTATTCACTTACACTCAGCTGAACTTGGCATAATTCCTGAAATATAGTGAAGCTGAGGAACAGAACTAATAGTTTAATGTAAGGAAATGCATTGGAACTACAAGCTACTGGTGTTTGAAGTTGTAAGGAATATTAAGGGCAACCTTTCAAAAGTGTGATGGGGATTTAGGTCACCCACGCTTAATAACCTGGGGTTTTTATAGCCTTGTCATATGAATATCCTTAGACAAAATCATAATTCTTGATCAGATTTATAGAATATACAGTATTAGATAAATAGGTTATTCAAGGTCAGATAAGTAGAAGGTCTTGTAGACTTCAGTGACAATCAAATGAGGCTCTTACTGTCAAGTGGAACAGTGACTGATTACGTCATAGTTCTGTACCCTAAATTAGCATAAAGTGGATCTACTGTGGGTCTTGCTGTTTCCTCCATGCATCTCACTGATAACATCTCCCTTGTGCTGACACAGGTGTTAATTTATCCATGCACTACCCTAGAACAGACTTGGTAAAAACTGCTTTGAAGAGCTTGTTTCTCAATGTATGTTATTTTGCTATTCCAGCTCATTGTGCAGCTTTGCTTACACCAGGCAGTGGCACTCGGAGAGCTTCACAGTGGTAGGAGACAGCAGCTCGAAGCAGCAGCAGCAGCAAAGGGTAAGACCTCTCCCGATGTTGTAAATGCTGGCTCATTCTTACTTGAGGAGCTTGTTGAACAGCATTGTTAGTCATAACAGTTTCACTCTTTGTTGTGTTATTCCATGATCTAGTGAGACTTGAAGGCATTTTTAGTTCCGTTTGAATAAATCCTTTCTCTCAGTTAGTAGTTCTTATAACATTACACGTTATCACAGAACAGTCCAAACAGAAATTTGAAAGCATTGTTTTTCTCCTTCTCAAACACCTCCTTTAAGAATACTTTCCTCTTTTACTCCCCTATCAAATAATTGTTCTTATGTCTTGATGGCAGAATATAATACCTTTTTTTTTCCTTCTTATTGTTATTTTCCTTAAAAAAATAATATGCAATACAGAAATATATATGCTCATGATTTGGAAATAAAATAAGACTATACAACTGCACTGAGTGCTGAGAAAATTTTGTGTTTTGTATATTGTAACCTTACTTCTGTGTTTACATGTAACTTATTTAATTTATTTTTTAATTGGCTTCTATTCTTTTTCAAAAGTGACTCATGAAAAATTTTATATTTTTAACCACTGAGGCATGGGACAGAGAATGACATTGGGTAATGTTACTATAAATATTATGCAGTTTTTTCACCTGCTAAGGAAATAAAATATGAGCATTTTTGGTCATATCTTACTTTCCAAAGTGCCTAAGCAGAATGTTTGACAAAACTAAATCTCTTAATGGGAAAGAAAAGAGCGTGGAGGGAATATCAGAAATTTCTGATTACTATTGCTAATAAAACATTTTTTAAACAATTAGAAAGACTCCCTTGTAAATAATTTGAAATATTAGATTCTGAGTACTTCTGAAATCTGCCTGTTTAATTTCTTAAACAGGAGCCAATAATTAAATACAAAGAAAATGACAAGATATTGAGGCAACAGTTGTACATAACTAAGGAGAGGATAAATGCCTGGTGTGGATATTCTGAGTCTTGTGATCAGCTGCAAGTATGAGGTGTCATTGAAGAGTAACAGTCCTTTCCTCTGTTTATTTTACATAGTACTTTAAAAATGAGTGCTGTAGCATCAGCTTTGGATTTGTTTTCCTAATGGCTTGTGTTTTCAGTATGAGTATCAAATTGAGTAGTTTAGCTACACGCAACTGAGAACTTTATATAAATAAAAATGTGGAGGACTTCAAAGTAAATGAGAAGGTGAAGCCTTTCTGGAGTTGCAGGTGGTTTAGTATAAGAATGTTAAGGTAATAGTCTTAATAGATATCTTTTGCACTGAACTTCCACTGTGCATAAAAATGTCTATTTACTTCATGACAGTCACTGTTTTTCTCTTGGTACTGTGGCTCTCCTCTATACCTCTTAATGAGAGAAATGCTTTGTTTTCTGTTTCCATGGTGCCTGCTACCCCGATTCTTTTTTGCTGCTGAATATCAGACTGCTGTCTTGGTCTTGCTGGATCTGCTCCTGAATAGCTTCTGACTCTGTCAAGCCACATTTCTTCAAATCTCTGAGTATCTTCACCTCTTATATTGTAGGCTTTATAAAGCTTTCCAATAGCTGGATAGTAATGTTTTTGATAGCATATGTCCAGACATTTTCACTTCAACTAAGGTGAAGTTAGAGAAAAGTTTAGTGAAAAGTGAAGAGATCGAAATTATCTATCTTAAAATATTGTAGTCTACTTTTATCCTGATTAGGATGAAGCAAAAAATGATCATAATCCTCCAGGAAAAATTATTTGGAGATACCTAGTTTTACTTCCTAATTTTTGTGTATCTAAATTGATGTAAGGACAGAAATTACAATAAACAAAATAAATCATTTCAAATAAACAAAGATTTTTTTCAATCAGAGATTTATTTCCCCCCCCCCACCCCCCCAAACCCAGGACAGATTAACTCCTTGGTTATATTCCCTACAGCTCATAATTAGTGCAGATCATGATTGTGGTGAGTCCTCTAGCTGTGCATAGAAAGCATTCTCTGTTCTAGGATAGAGTGCCCGTACCAAGACTGCTGTTCTTTTAGGAGTATTGTTCAGAAGTTGTTGAAGGTGAAAGAGTAAGGTGATAGGATTTGCTGACAAGTGAAATTTAACCATGCATTGATGTTGTTTGGTTTTAGTACGACATTTTCATTTAACATTGAGGTTTTATTTGAGTTAGCAGTGCTTTTGAACTAAAATTAGTGTTGTTCAATGAATTCTGAATTCCCCTTGCACAAAGGGAAACTTGTTATGCTGTGAAGGTAAAATTCAGTCATTCACAACCATGATGTGGTCAAATGTTTTTTTTTTTTTTTTAGTAAAACCTTCTAATCTTAGAAAACTAGCTTCCCTGTCATGGTTTCTAAGGCAATATTGTAAAAAAGCTGTATTATTTAATTAATAAGTAACTGACAACAACAGCTGGGACACATGGAGACATTGTAACAAAAGGTTTTTTTGTTTCCAACAGTGTTCTAGTCTAACTAGTAATCTTTTATTATCAATAAACCAAATCCTGAAGGAATATTTGCTTCTTAGGCACTTATACACCCTTAGAGACAAAAAAGAAGGCATGAATTCAGTTTTGATCTTGTGTCTGTTAGGATGTGAAAACATGAATGGATTGCAGGAAGAAAAAGGAGAAAGTGCCATAGATTTGAAAACAGAGAAATCATACTGAAAGAAATAGTTTGCACCCTTCCCAAACATATTACACATTTCATATTGCTTTTGTGCTTTAGGATGGTGAAAGAATTTAACTTCTTGAGGAAAGCCCTTTCCACTTCCTTCCTAGGGCAGTATTAGATCCACACTATGCTTGAACAGGGTTCTGACTAGGTGCTATCTAAGAAATGAAAACACAACACTGATATACTTCTGTGAAAGGGAAGGAACATGTGCCAGAAGGAGTGTGGTGCAGATTACGGTGCTGTCAGGCTCAATTAGGTGTGTTTTCAATGCATCAGGTGAAACAAGAAAGGAAGTGAGGGCAGCTAGAGGGGAACAGCCACTATTCCACCTCCATTCTGAAACATGAGATGGAGGCTTAGGGCACCATTCAGTTTTCTTCAGAGAGTACATCTTTTAGTCTGATTTTATCGAATTTGAAGATTTGCTGCACTCCTACCTCAACTAAATTTATACAAGGGACTTGTAACAGACCAATCTAAAGGATTCTTATTTCAGAGACTGACTAACTAGTGAAACATGTTGTAGAGACATGTGAGCAAGAAACCCCTATTAGGTTTATCAAAAAAAAAGAGCACTATTTGTTTTCAATACTGATGTCTGGATGAGGCACAGCTGTACCACATTATCACCTCAGCTAGCTTAATGAGCAGGCAGAGTTCAGTACTCACATGTGTTCCTGGGCTAACAGGGATAGGTGTCATTCAAGATCTCAGCAGATGTTCAGCCAGCTAAGCAGATTCTGTAGTGTGTTCTGTTACACTCTAGTTCTGATAAATGCATGTGGAGTCAGCTTTGGGATGTCTGTGTTGGATATGTCTGTGATCCTGCAAGGAAGAGAGATAGAAAAGGTAGGATAAATATGTGCTGGTTGAGTGTTAGTGAGCCTGTCTGCATTGAGTTATCTGAGACTAATCATTTCACCCTGAGTGTATGCCAGACCTATTCCAATTTTAGTTTAAAGTGTCTTAAGGTATCAAGGTTTTAGGCTGTATTTGCCAACCTAAGTTATGACTGTTCCAGTTCTTCCATTTCAAAATAGCTTCACTTTGCATGTAATTGAAAGATCTAGCTCATGTTCTTCTCAGGCATAGTATCTTGGGTAACAGATACTAAATAATCAGAAAGCATGAAAGGAAACTCTTAACTCACTATGTCCTTCTGTGACTTCCTTGTAACTGTTTACTGTAGCATATGTTTTCTGTAGTCTGGTTAGATTTGTTTTGGTTTGGTTTTTTATAGTAGGTACCTAACACTATAATAGTTATGCCATTGAAATGTTGAGGGGCTTTTGAAGTTCCTTTTGTTCTCTGTTTGTGTTTTATTTTTTTAAGTAATGTATTCTTAGCCCAAAACATATCTTGCCGCTGTGTTGTAGGCTCAGCCTTTGAGGTAAGGGGGATATCCCTCTCCTTGCAATGCCTCCTCTTGGGTGAGTGTTCTGGCTGTGTCAGGACCTGGAGGGGAGAGGGACAGTCTGTAGCATACTTGTGCTTTGGGGTATAAAAGAGGGCCTTTACCTTAATTTACCCAGGGTTTCTCTGAGGTAAGACCTGGATGAGCGAGGGTGAGGCACACAGCACAGCCACCTCTCTTGTGAAGGGAGAGCAGAGACAGGGAGCAGGCTGGAACCAAGGCTGTGAAGTGCACTGGAGAATGGGTGTCTGCCCCATACCGAAGTTTCAGCTTATGACATCAAATCAAAAAAAAAGGACATGGTAATATGTTAAAGACTGTCCCTAATCACAACAATTATTACATAAACTCTAAAGCTAATTATATTCTTTATACTATCTTGACTCCAGAGTACTCCTACCTGAGAGAGGTAGATGGAATTCAACTTTTGGGAAGTCATCAGAAGATAGGAGAAAAAAATTCTAAAATGTGAAATCCTGGGTACTTGTTGAGTTCTGTAACTGTTTTCAATTTCACTTAGAACTTTAAGCCATCTCATTTCCTTTGTGTTTAAATGCATTTCTATCATTCCAAATAGTCAGAAGTTCATGTAGTATATACTTTCAGAACAAATACTCGACAAAACTGTAGCACATGTTGATTTACTGTCTAATCTTCAAAAGGTAGTTTGGATAGAGTTTTTTCTACCTATAGGTAACAGTAAATTCATATGCACATGTATTTGTGTTGTATGAGTATGATCTAATGATTAGGCTCTGTAGATCCTTAGGAAACCTCAAATATCCAGTGTCAAAAAGGACCACACAAGATACACTGAGCTAGAGTTTGGTGATGTCAGTGTACTCCATTGTAGTGACTGGCCTGCAAACACTTTTGATTTCCAGTGTTCAGACTCATTCTCTGTGCTGTGTAGACATAGCCTTGCTATTCTCACAGTGGATTATATTGCCTGAATGCAAAATATTATCTCCAAAACAGGCAGGAAACCATTAGATGAAATACCTGTATTGGTAGACAAGAAAATAGTTCCTTGAAACCCAACTTGCTAAAGTGGCCTAGCTGTTTGGAAATACAGAGGAGATCTGCAAATATATGTGTGTGTGTGTGTGTGTGTGTGTGTGTGTGTGTGTATATATATATATATATAAATACATATAGAACTTATAGAATAGAATGTATATATGTAATTTCTATATTACAGAGTAAGTTAAGAGTAGTTGTATTGTTATTTCAGTACACTTGTGACATCAGGTGTCTACAAATGGGTAGATTTGGTATTAAGCATTAAATCCCCCTCATGTGGAATATCTTAAAGGGCCTCTGTCAGGGAATACTTTCCCTAAAACTACTCCTTGTCTATTCAGGGAAGCCAAGTGGCTGTGTATTGATATCTTTCTGTCATTTTATATTAATTTAATGTGTTTTCTGGACTTTCTAACAAAAGAGACCATGTCATATCTGTATGTGTTGTTAATGTAAGTGTGCTTTCTGTGGGAGCTTGCTGTTAACCCAATTTGATTGCTATCAGAAAGTGTATGCCAAATAGTCCATCAGAAAGTAGTGAGTCAAGTTAATGATATAATCTCTTTCCACATAGTGTTGAATATCTTCTGGTGTTCATAGCAAACATTTGTATGTTTTAGGAGGGAGTATATGTTAGAGATATTAATATGAACCTTAATTTCAGCTCTATGTTTCACTGCTCTTCTCTTTCTTATTCTTTTCTGTACAAGGTGTTCCTGCTTCGGCAGGGGGATTGGACTAGATGAACTTTCAAGGTCCCTTTCAATCCCTAACATTCTGTGATTCTGTGTGTGTGATTCTACTGTCATAGTGCAGAAGAAACAGATAAGGTCCTGTTGATGGCAAATAAAAATGTGTTCTGCTCCAAAGTCTGGCTACTGACTATGTCTTCAGACTTTAATGAGCTTCTAGGAAGTTTTGTTACAAGAGACATAAGAAAATGGCAGAAATGTTGTAAGGTTTTGGTTAATGAAAGGAATATAACATTGATCTATAGTTGGGTTTTTTAATTTAAAAAAAAAAAAAGTGGAAAATAATTGTGTCAAAACATCAGTCAGATTGAATTGGCAAATTGTTTCTTTTTTATTGGTGACCTGTGGCTCTGTCCGGATGATTGATTTGTGTTTTCATCAATTCATTAATTGATCTTCTTCAGTTTGGTCTTGTTAGCTTTTATTAGGATAACAATAAGATGATACAAGTATTGTAAAATTGAATTTTATCACAAAGATAAACCAATACATTGACCTGTCGGTTAACAGGTTATGTGTTAGAAGCAGATAGCTGTGCATTTGCTAGGTATATACTGTATTTTGAGTCACTGAACACAATCCAGCCTTACGTGAAAGTTTTGGTGCTGAGCCCAAAGTAGTAAAATTGGGGTAGAACAATTTATTGGCCTGGGTACGTGTTTCAGTTCTAACATTAAGTAATAAGGATTGGAGTTTTTCTTTTCAGAGTCAATATATAACAAAGCTTCCTGTCTCATTACTGTTAAAAATATCTCACTTGTTGCCTAGTGACCTGAGATGCCTCCTTCAGTAACAGATGCTTTTATCAATAAACCAAAATCTGTGTTGTTATGGCTTTTTTTTTTTTTTCCCCCCTTACCTTTATGTGAACTTTTCACTTCTCCGGATGATTCCTGGTGACTGTTTCATTATAACAAAAGCAAAATATGCATGCAAATTGGTAACTGCTCTTGGTTATCAAGTTGGTAACTGCTGTTGGTTATACTCTTTTGTTAGTATCACACATTACAGAGAAAAAGACTCCAACCTAGCAGCATCTGATGGTTTTGTTATGGCATCCAGTATTGCCTCTTTAAGAAGTATATGTGTATGTCAAACTATATACCTGATGGAAAGACATGCTTCTAAAAATCATTTGTCATAATACTACCCTGAGCATTTGTATTTTACAATAATCAGGACAGTTAATCATAATCTTGATGGTAAGGTGGAATACTTTGTTTTTCCATAAGCAAATGCTCTTGTGAATGAGAGAATTATAAAAATTGTGAGATGCACTAATTAATTTTAAAGGTTCAATGCAGCTAAATATTAAGAATCCATGCAAAACTCTGAAGTTTTCAAACCATGCAGCAGTGGGGTCAGATAGGAGTCTCCTGGCAGAAACTTCTTACCTCTTCACAGAAGAGTCCTCATATTACCTGCTGGGGAAAGCCGACTGTTGAAACTTACCTTGAGTGCAGGGAGCTGAAATGTAAAATAAAATACTTGTCATTTTACAAATAAAATTTCCTCCAGCAGAGAGGGCAGAACTCCTTCAATTAGATTCAGGAGACTGGTAACATGCTATATTGTGACACTGATTTTTTGGGGTAAACTTGAGGAAACTACATATCTTTGTTTCTCACCTGTGTAAATTAGAGATAATAGTATTTTGCTGAGATACCAATCCATTGATACATTTTAGTAAGTTGGATCAGGTAGGTATGAAAGAATAGTTATTAAAAAAAACAAATGAAAGTATAAATCCTTGTTTCAACTGCAAAAAAAATGTGGAAAATGGTCTGTTAGAAGTTGTGTCAAATTGCCTGTGGTATGGAATCTTGTTCTTCGGGAGCTGCTGGAACTTATTCTTCCCTCATACCAATTCTACATTGTACAGTGGTGTGTCAGCTTGTGATAAGAGACTGTTCCACATTTCGAAAATAAGAATAGCAGCTGAGCTAAGGATGTTACCGGAGACTTAACTTATATATTTTGACTTTTAAGGGTTTAAGTCAAACTCTCAACTTTATTTAAATGTATTTTATATTGAATTATAATCATCATCCTACTTACCTCCCATCTGCTAAGCTGCTTAGAAAATAAACAGTATGTACTGCCTAAGCATATGCACTGAAAATAAATTGTCAAAGAGCCATTACAGAATTACTCTTTTGTTATAACTGTCATTGGGTGAGCTATTCCTCATATGCTTCATAAATTATGTGTCTCTTTATGCCTTTGTATGCAAAGGTATCCCTGCTCACTTGTTTTACAGAAGATGTTATTGAAATGAAATAGAGAAGCTTGATTCTCCAGCATTCATTCCTGCCTGCCACATGGCTAGGTGACTTCTTCAGAAGTCTCAACATTTTAATGCTCTGACAACTGGATTTTAAAATCATGTGATTTGGGTGTCTTGAAATGACAAGCAAGCAGCTATTAAAAAAATAACCTGCTACCTGCCTGTTCTCATTTAGTTTTAAGTCTCTGATGTGATCCTTAGATACTTCACTCCATGCCAATCTGATCAGAACCTCCTGCATGTTATTCCATTACAGAAATCTCTCCTGGTTTTACTTATAACTGAGATGTCTGGGTAAGAGTAGAAGTTTCTTTTTATTTTATACTACCTGTCCTGCCCAGCTTGTTTTAAAAAATCAAGTTTTATTTCCCTTCACCATCCCTTTGAGGGTGTTTCATAAGAAATTATCCACAGAACTTACATAAGTAAATAATTTATATGGGATTGTTTTCCTTAAAAAGAGGGGTATTTTGTAATGACTAAATTAATACTGTATAATGTTCCACAAGAGAGAGCTCCATGAAATATCTGTAATTAATGGAGAAGGAGAAAACCCTATAGAAAAAGACATTTTAGCCCATTAGCCAAAATGTCCTGTTTGGACTATGTAAAGACATGGATTTGGGAGCATGAGAATTGCAAAAAGACCACAGGTTAAATGTGACACATATCAGCCAATGAAAAGAAAAAGGTTATAAGTAGCAAGAATTCTGAAACAAAATGTTTTTCTTATTTTCCTTTTTAAATAGTAAGGGGAGTTGTTTGTTTTTACAGTTTCATTAATACAAAGTAAAGTGTCATTATTTCACTTCAGGTCAAGTGCTATGGCTTGAGTCTTGTGAAATAGAATATGCGGGTTTAGTTTGGTTTCTTTTGTTTGTGTTTTTCTCTGCATTTGTCTGACCTGAAATTATGTCGTATTATTTGGGTTAGAGCACATCAACCTTCATCCTAGCAATCCCTTAGGACCTTCTATTCATCAGAATTTACTGAGTATTCTGTAGCAGGCACTGTGCTGCTAGGTCATTGTATTGGAGAACACTGTGTCAGTCTTAACTATACTATTAAAGTGTAATGTTGCTGTAAAAAGGCAAGTGAATTACAAATCATTGTCTTTAAACCAGTAATACTGGAATATTTCCATCCTTGCCACATAATGATACTTTTGCAGGGATGGATGTTTTCACATAACGTAAACTATTACCAGACATAATAAATTTGCAGGAGTTTATACTGGTGATATACAGTTGGATAAGAACATTTTGGTCTCTCTTGACAGTAGGCTTACATTATAACAGGCCTCAGCTGCTACCTTCTGCTGTGTCAATATCCGTTTTTCTGCCTGCATGCCTGGAACTGGAGAGCTCTCTGCTAGTGTCACACATTACTGTCTGGATAGCTTGTCTTTAAATGTCCTGGCTCTTTATATAGGCGTGGGAAAGCAGCTAGAACTAACCTGCTAGTTTATTTTACTGTGTTGCTTTGTTTGTTTATTTCATTATTAGCTATCATAATGATTTAATTTCCTATTCTAATGGCATATTCCTGTGTGTCAGCTTTCAGAAAAGAAGTTAAGCAATGACATGGGAATACAAGGCAGCCCATTTCTAGGTTTTCTAACTGTTCCTCAGATAGTCCTTAAGGATATGTTAAAATATTCCTTAACAATTGCAGAAAATTCAGGCAAAACATTTCAACCAGAATAGTGCACCTTCTTCTAAAAGTGGGACTATAGAGAAAATACATTAGAAAAAGATTGTTTGTTTGCAAAGCTGTGCAGCTTTCCTTGTTTGACAGAGGGCCTGAAATTATCAAGGGAACAATCTTTGTCAGGGCTGTGCTTTTCCAGATCTGATTAAACTCCCGGTTCATACATGTTGCCTAGAGGTTTTATTGGACTGCAGAACTCGGGTAAAATGATTTGCCTTGTAACTACAATGCCTTACAAGCCAGGCTTAAGAAACCTCGTGACTTCTATGATCTCGTTGCTGGTACCTATATGCTGTGATAATTAGAAAGCTCTGGTTGAGATTTTGGAAGGAATGGGAACTTGAGGGTGGCTAAAGCGGTAGCTTGAGGAACAGTGTTTGAGGATGGAGACCAGAAGAGCAAGTCTAAGAGACAGAGAAGCTGGAAGTTGCATGTGCAAGGGACAAAGACAAGTTAGAGAAGAGGACCAAGAACTGCCATGGAGGTGGGGAGAAGAGGAAATCTGACTGGGAGAAATCACAAAGGTTCTTTCAAGCATGGATGTGAGGAGGTAGTGGGAGGAGAGAGAATGAGAGAGATGCGAGGAGGTAGTGGGAGGAGAGAGAATGAGAGAGATGGACAGTGTGAAAACCAGGTGAGAGATCACAGAGGTAAAAGCGGGAACTGGGAACAGATGGCAAGGATTTAGGAATTACAAAGAAGAATCAGAAGTGTAGAATATGACCAGAGTGGGAAGTCTGCCAAAAAGAACTGAGAAAATAATATTGGGAGTGGAAATGTGCCTCTACTAGCTGAAGAGAGTAAGAGCATGTGTTTAGTATCTACTTGAAATAAAGGAATTAAAGGAATCACAATGTCTGAATTCTGCTTAGAGCAATAGAAGATGTGCTGTGGACAGTTCGTAGGAAAGCACATTTTGAGCTCATGTAGAATTACTTGACTCAGGAATCAATTTTCCCATTTTGCTGCATAACTCTCAAGAATGCTAATCACAGAATGGTTGAGGTTGGAAGAAACCTCTGAAGGTCATCTGGTCCGACAACCCTGCTCAAGCAGGGACTCCAGGAGCACATGAACCAGGATTTTGTCCAGATGGTTTTTTAATATAACTGTGGAGGGAAATTCCATAACCTCTTTGGGCAACCTCTAATGGGGAATATGTATGTATCACTTGTAGAAACTAAACCTTTATATATAATAAAGCTTTGGGGGTTTTTTTTGTGTTTTTTTTTTTTTCCCCTTCTGACTCCTATCTTTTTCCTTTTTGTTTCCCTGATTTATATTTTCCAATATTAGTTTTACTGGAGAATGCATTTATTTCTCTAATTCTGAGGTAATTTTAGTCACAGTTTAGCAGAAAATTACCTATGGATGCACCTAATCTGTACAGTTGAAAAACAAATTTGAAATAACAGAAATATAAAACTACAAATAATACTCCTACAAATAATAAATAAAGGAAACTTAACTTTGTCAAAATTTAACAATAGTCATCATGGAAGCTAGTTTACACTTGTTTTTTTTATAATTCAAAGCAATAGAAATCATTCTAAGTAATTCAATACCCTTTAAAAAGCTAGTAAAACCATTATTATAAAATAATTACTATTATCTTTCACTTTTAAATTAGTAAATATTTAAACTTTCTTGACTATAACTATTATTTTTCAGTGGAATAGCTCTGATCCTGCTAAAGCTAGCATATATGCTGTCGGCCTCCTGCAAAGTTTTCTGTATTTGTCTTCATAAAAGTTGCATTCCTAATAACAAAATGTTTTATAGAAGTAAATAATTCCAGAAAAAAAAAAAGAACAAAACCAAAAATGCACACACAACTATGTAAAGAATCCAGAGATTTCGAGATCAATGTGTTCATTGCATACTGCGCAAAGCTTCATGTTTAAGGAACTAGAAAATATAGAAAAAAATTCTTATGTCCATAGCTATATATATTATTATAGTTGTGATTTATAATTTGGTCAGGATTTTATTTATTAATATGCATTTGTAAATATGACATCCTTTAAAACAGTTGCTACTGATCAGTGTTATTATAAATTGCTTTACATAAACCCCTGCTAATGTGTTTATCAGCTACAGAAACAGATTTCTATAGCAAACTTTAGGGTCTTTTTTTTGTCATTTAAATTATCTTTCTGTCTCAAGGATGGATGATAAATTAGTACCTTGTTCATAGAATCGTAGAATGGTTTGGGTTGGAAGGGACCTTAAAGATCATTTGGTTCCAAAGCCTCCTGCCAACAGCAGGGAGACCTTCCACCAGACCAGATTGCTCAAAGCTTCATCCAACTTGACCTTGAACACTTCCAAGGAGGGGGCATCCACAACTTCCCTGGGCAACCTGTTCCAGTGTCTCACCACCCTCACAGGAAAGAATTTCTTCCTAATATCTAATCTAAACCTACCCTCTTCCAGTTTAAAACCATCACCCCTCGTTCTATCATTAACTGCCCTTATAAAAAGACCCTCCCCAGGTTTCTTGTAGGCCCTTTCAGGTACTGCTATAAGATCTCCCCAGAGCCTTCTCTTCTCCAGGCTGAACAGCCCCAACTCTCTCAGCCTGTCCTCATAGGAGAGATGCTCCAGCCCTTGGATCATCCTCATGGCACGTCTCTGGACTTGTTCTAACAGGTCCATGTCTTTCTTGTGTTGGGGGCTCCAGAACTGGACACAGTACTCCAGGTGGGGCCTTATGAGAGTGGAGTAGAGGGGAAGAATCACCTCTCTCAACCTGCTGGCCACGCTTCTCTTGATACAGCCCAGGATACAGTTGGCCTTCTGGCCTGCAAGCGCACATTGCCAGCTTATGTTGAACTTCTCATCTACCGCTACTCCCTAGTCCTTCTCTTCAGAGCTGATCTCAATTCACTCATCACCCAGATAGTATTTATGTTTGGGATTGCCCTGACCGAGGTGCAGGACCTTGCACTTGGCCTTGTTGAACTTCATGAGGTTAGCACAGGCCCACCTCTCAAGCCTGTCAAGGTCCCTCTGACTGGCATCCTGTCCTCCAGCGTATCAGCCGCATCACACAGCTTGGTGTCATCAGCAAACTTGCTGAGGGTGCATTCAATCCCACTGCCTATGTCTCCAACAAAGATTGTCCCTTGAGGGACACCACTTGTCAGATATTGAGCTGTTGACCACAACTTTTTGAGTGCGACTATCCAGCCAGTTCCTTATCCACCAAGTGGTCTATCCATCAAACCCACATGTCTCTGACTTGGAGACCAGGATGTTGTGTGGGACAGCATCAGATGCCTTGCACAAGTCCAGGTAGATGACATCAGTTGCTTTAGCCTTATCAAACAATGCTGTAACCCTGTCATAAAAGGCCACCAGATTGGTCAGGCATGATTTGCCCTTGGTGAAGCCATGCTGGTTGTCACCAATCACCTTCTCATTCTCCATGTGCCTTAGCATAGTTCCTAGGAGTATCTGCTCCATGACCTTGCCTGGCACTGAGGTGAGACTGACTGGCCTGTAGTCCCCCAGGTCTTCCTTGTTTCCCTTTTTAAAAAGGGGGTTATGTTCCCCTTTTTCCAGTCTGTGGGAACTTCACCAGCCTGCCATGACTTCTCAAATATGATGGCTAGAGGCTTTGCAACTTCATTCACCAGTTCCCTCAGGACTTGCAGATGCATCCCATCAGGTCCCATGGACTTGTGCACCTTCAGGTTCCTTAGCTGCTCCCGAACCTGATCTTCTCCTACAGTGGGTGGCTTTTCATTCTCCTGGACCCATCCTTGGATTTCTAGGACTTGGGCAGTGTGGCACGAGCCATTGCCAGTGAAGACTGAGACAAAAAGGTCATTGAGCACCTCAGCCTTCTCAATGTCCTGGGTGACCAGATCTTCCATTGCCTTCTGGAGAGGGCCCACGTTATCCCTAGTTTTCCTTTTCTCCCCAACATACTTGTAGAAGCCTTTTTTTCTTGCCTTTCACATCTCTGGCTAAATTTAATTCTGTCAGGGCCTTGGCTTTCCTAACCTGATCCCTAGCCACTGGGGCAATTTCTCTGTATTCATCCCAGGTAATCCATCCTTCCTTTCACCCTCTGTAGGCTTCGTTTTTGATCCTAATTTTGTTCAGGATATTCCTGTCCATCCATGCTCTAAGCATTAACTTGGGATAGGTTTAGGAGGTCTGGGATAGGTGTTTGACTGGGGTTAAGTGTTTGTTTCTCTGAGCAGTGTGGACCAGGCTTTTTGGGCATTGAAGAATGGTGACAGATATGTTGCAAACTAATTGTAATTGTTCTAATCTTAACTAAATTGTTAATGTTGCATTTGTTACCAATTATTTATGCCTCAAACAGCTGTCTATGTTTTCTCTGTTAAAACAGCCAGTTACCCTCCTGGCCTACAATGAGTGAGGCCAGGAGGGTAACTGTTTCTAGTCCTGAATCTAGCCTTTTTTTTTTTACTTCTTATCCCCTACTGGTCTCATTCTCTTAAAATCTTGTTCTCTCTGTCCTTTTGCGGATGCTTTACTTTATAATTGCCATGTTATAGTTTGCCTAGATATGTGTAACTGCTTTCAGCCTCCTGCAGCTGAAATTCTTGCTGTAAAGATGTTTTATTTTCCCCCTGAGAAGTGTCCATTTCATGACTTTTTCAGCCTTGCTTAAAAGTAAAATTGGACAGTAATCCTTCAGAGTGCTTAGATAAGCCCTGGAGGGAATTATAATTATATTGCCCATTTTCTAAATAGCTGAAACAGAGCTTCTGTTTCAAGGAACCATTAAAGAGATGAGTAATCGCTGGTGACAGATCTTCACAATGGTATTTCAACAACTAATTAGGATTGTTGTCACAGTTAGTGGCATTTCTTCTTGGTAAAGCAGCACGCAAAGTATCCCCTATATTACAGAGTACTGTGGCTGACAGCCCAGAAGCATGTGATGGCTATGAGGTCAGTGTGCAGCTGCCCAGAAGAGTGAAGAAATGATTAAATGTCTGCAACCTCAGAGACAGAGATGTTCTCTGACTAATTCTTGTGAGACTCCGACGTGTCATCTGCTGCTGATATGACGAATCTTTCTAGATTTAATTCCTTATATAGGAAAAGGGAACGGTCACTGAAGAAAAACGTTTTTAAAGCTAAACCCTTCACATTGTCCAGAATCTATGCAGTAAATATGTAAGCTGGGGTGGTGAAATGAATTACCATGTTATCCAGACTAGCAGTCCATTTGGAAATGACAGAATGAAAACCATACAGAGAGCAGGAACTGGAAAAAAAATCAATATTTCACCTGAGTCCAAGTATCTTCCCTTTTTTAGTGGCAGCCACAAGTTTTGCCTTCATTAATTCAGCAGCTGATTAAGAGAATAGCTTTTTGACATTCCTACTTCCTTTAGTTATTATAATGTGCTATAGTTAGAAAAGACTAGAACAGTAAAACAATAACAAAAAGTTTATTAGTTGTATTAATCACAGTGTTTGGAGACAACTAATTTTTTCTGAACATTTTAACTTTTTTTTCAGACATAAAAGAGAAGAAAACATGTTAATATGGTACCTTGAGGTGGTAAAACAGATTACTTCTACTATCAGCTTGATTAATTTCCATACATGATTACCTTCAATAAGCCAGGCCAAAGCCAGGTTTTTTTCCTGTGACAAAAGTTTTTCATTAACATTTGCTTTATTCTGCTGCAGGGATGAAACAAAACTTTTTACTAGTTTTGAAATGGTAGGAACTAAAGAGGTTTATAGATTTTTTTTTTTTTCCCACTAGTTTTGGATGATTGAGGCCCCATGCATATCTGTATGCATATCTGCAAATTTATTGGAATTAGTTTAAACCTAAGGGAGTCTGCACTTACTCGTTTGTCCATAATGAATAGTTTCTAAGATACCATTTTTAATTGGTACTGATAATAGCTGATACAAAGAAGAAAAAAATGCAATCCTGTCAAAATATAGGATAAAACTATGTATCTTGTTTCCTTCAGAACTAAGTTTGGTCAAAGTAGACATTTCTGTCTACAGAATAATTGAGTTTTCATTATTTTTTTTTTTTAAAAAACCCAAAACCTCTAAAAGGGACAGAAAGCCAAAAATTACTTTATTTATATATTTTGAAGGAAATTTAAAGAAGATTTTGAGCTTTTTCTTTTAGCTTTAATCTTTCTCAAGTTTGACTTCAAATACATTTCAAAATTATTTTTTTGTTTGTGATTTTTTTTTTTGAGAAGAATTCAGTTAAAGTTAGAGGTTTCACAAAATCTGAATATTTTAATTGAACAAAATATTCTAATCAGTGGATCTCCAAAACTACATAAATTATGAAGTTCAACATCTCATCCTTTCAAAAGCTATAACAAAAAATACTACATGTAGCTGGAATAGCAAAATACCCAGAAAACTTCCTTGGAAGTTCTTGCACTTCTCTCCTGTAGTATTTATTTTTGTTTCATACCGTACTTTGTGAAGTCATAAATAATCCTAAAGTTAGAATTTGATCATTAGTATTGCCTCTTTTTCAGGGAAGTATTTGTAACACACTGATTCCCTGTTCCTTTCCTCATAATTGCATAACAGTTTTCTCCCCAGTCATCTAGAGTATGTTGAAGAGTAATATTATGCTTTTTTTTTTTTTTTTAAAGACATCTTAAAATACTTCAGATCCTATCCTTCCTCTGCATTGCATTTTGTCTTTCCTCCCTTATAGTTGTACAGTGATAACTGTTTGTGAAACCATGTAATAACCCCAGTTACTGAAGTGACTCAAAAGTATATCTAAACTAATTTATCCTTATTTTTTTCTACATAAATCACTTCAGTGACCTCATTCACATAATCAACCATACACACAAATGTGTTGGCACAACTGGTAAACTCTGTGTGGAACTAATACATGCAGAAAAAGTACAAATTTTTTCAGCCAGTTTTACCACTGTGAAAAATGTATCATGAAGATGCATCCAAAATTAAATGCTACAAGTTAATGAGTACCACTCGGTGTATTAAAAATACTCAGCAAGATTAGGCAAGCTCAGTTTCTTTACTGATGAGCTGCCAGGTCTAACTCTGCCCTGCTCTTTTAAGAATTTCCAGAGCAACAGGGAGGACATCAGAACCACTCATTCATTCCTCTACTCCATAAGGAAGTGTGAAACTTCATGTTAAAATTAATAATTATTTTATAGTAGATTTTTTTTTTAATAGCAAAGATATAACTGAATTATCAGTGGAAAGCAATATTACAGCAAAGCCCATTTCCTGCCAGTCCAGGTACTACAAATCATCTGAGGGAATCAATAAAGTTGGTCATAAATGTGGAAGCTTGGGCATGTTATAAGTACCTTGGACTTTACAGAAGTTAAAATAATGGACAAACTTAACTTTTTGTCTGTTTATTAATTTTGTGAAGCTCTACTAACTAACTGGGATTACTACTGATTTTTACTCATATTGTTGATTTTATTTTGAAGGAAACAGTAAAGGAAGAAATGCTATTAAAACTGTTTGAGTTTGTGATGAAGCAATGTTTAATTGAGAATGACGGGTATTCAGGTAAAAATATTTTCATGGAAAAGGATTTAATGTTTAAATTTCTGTCCTAAAGAAGCAATTGCTAGATTTTTATTTCCTTCCTGTGTACTTGGTTACTGGAGCTCCCAGAGATTCCAGCACTTTGAAGCTTCTTGGATTTGGGGTTATTGATAATCAGGTCACCGACTCTGAAGTAAGAAGCCTGGTAAAACTGCTAAGTCCAGCCTCAGTCAGAAAATCTAGAGCCTACCTCATCTGAGAGTTGGGTGCCTGGAAGACTTGTGTAGGTTCTGAGGTGTGGCCTCCTGCAGTCATGCTGCAGATGTCCTTCTGTTTTGCATGGGGTGATTGACACCTCGATACTGAAACTAAAGTACATTCTCTATTTCTCTTTACGTTACTCAAGCCTTACAGTGGCATACTACACAGTTGCTGTGGCTGACTGTTTATAGGCATATCTGTGTATTGTTTTTTTTAATGCATTAGAGGTGGCCATGATGAAAGTGTTTAGAAAATCTAATAAATCATGCCAGTTTTAGAGTTTAATGTGAAACTTTGCTGGGCTGACACTTGTTGACAGCACACTTCATAATAAATGGTTAGTTCTTATTCCTAATTCATTATCCCTACGTACTCTAAGCAGCTAATTCTCAACAGTCACATCCTAAATTAACTGTGATTGAGCAACACCAATGAGGTGATGTTTTATTGCCCTATATATTGCCATATGTGGAAACAGTCCTTCATAGCTGAGGCATAGAAGCAGCCATGCTCAGAGCTCTTCCACCGGAAAAGCCAGAGCCTGTATAGTACACAATGCTATAAAACAAGGAAGAGGAAAATATGTGGGAGTAGAGATGAATAGTTGACTTAATGGGACTTGAGACGCAGAAGATGAAGCACAAAACAATGACAGTGAGTTTCAGGCCAAAAAATCATAAGTATATTTAGATACTGAAAGGTGTAGGTTAAACACGTAGTGTGTGGCATAAATTTGAAGAACTTTTGGAAAACATGCCATGAACATTAAAACTGTGACCTTTTCTAAGGCAATATAAAACTTTGGCTCTACTCTTTATTTATATGCTGTGGATTGAGGCTACAATCAATAGTGAAACTTTAGTGGAACCAGCATTCATTTTGCAATGATATTAACTTTGGAAAAAATAATTTAATTTCTTCCTTCAAATATAGAAGGATTAATCTTTTTGATATCTTTATATAGAGACATCTGAGAGTGAAATACTTCTTGTATAAGCTAACATTTCAAATTAGGCTTCAATGGCAAAAAATGTCTGTTTCTTTGGAATAGAAATTTAGATGCTCCTGGAGAGTGAGTATGTTCAAAAACATCAACTACAACTGCAAAGAACAAATCTTAGTAGGATTACTAATTAAAGTACAAACCTGAATTTAAACAGAAGCCTATATATAATTTCAAACTTTTCTTTTATCACTACATTTTTCACCTCGTTTCAGCAGTGAGCTGAATGGCAAGCTGTCAGAATAAAAAGTAAGACTGGGTTCTAAGGACAAACTTATAGAAAGTTTGATTTAATAACTCAGTTCTCCTCTATAATTTACCAGTTTTATGGAACATATTATATGTTCATATAGTTTTATCTATATTTTAACAATTCAGAAAAATAATTTCTTTTGCTTGTAGTCTTTCTTGTAACTATTTCCATAGAATCATTTGGTTGGAAAAGACCTTTGAAATAATTGAGTCCGACTGTACTTGTCAACTGCTAAACTATATCACTGAGCACCTCATGTACCTGTCTTTTAAATACCTCCAGGGATGGTGACTCCATCACTTCCCTAGGTAGCCTATTCTAGTGCCTGGTAACTTTCAGTGAATAAATTTTTCCTGATATCCAATCTGAACCTCCCCTGGTACAACTTGAGGTCATTTCTCCTTGTTCTATCACAAGTTACTTGGGAGAACAGACACACACCCGCCTCACTACAACCTTCACCAGCTCCCTCAATACCCTCGGGTGGACCCCATCTGGTCCCATGAACTTGTGAATGTCTAATTGGCTGAGTAGGTCTCTAACCATTTCTTCCTGGATTGTGGGAGCTTTGTTCTGCTCCCCATCCCTGGCTTTGGCTCAGGGGACTGGGTACCTGAAGAACAGCTGACCTTACTATTAAAGGCTGAGGCAAAGAAGGCATTGAGTACCTCAGCCTTACCCTCATCCCTTGTCACTATTGTTCCCCCTGCATCCAGTAAAGTAAGGAGATAGTCCTTAGCTTTCCTTTTGTTGTTAATATATTTATAGAAACATTTTTTGTTATCCTTCATAGAGTTGGCCAAACTACATTGTAGTTGGGCTTTGGCCCTTCTAATTTTCTCTCTGCATGACCTCACTTCATCCTTGTAGTCCTCCCGAGATGCCTGCCCCTTCTTCTAAAGCTCATAGACTTTCTCCTTTCTGAGATCCACCCAAAGGTCTTTGCTCAGCCAAGACAGTTTTTTTCTCTGCCAGCTCGATTTTCGGCACATGGGGATGGCCTGCTCTTGCACCTCCAGGATTTCCTTCTTGAAGAGTGTCCAGCCTTCTTTGGCTCCTTTGCCCTTTCTACCATGTCATTATCTTGTGGTATTAATGCTGTCTATCTACTTGCTAATTCAGTCTTTACGATCCATCCATGTGATTAATTCTTTTTGTATGGTTGCAGAATGTCCACATTTTGGAAATATGGATGCTTTAAATAAAATTCACATTTCTGAGTTCCCTTTTAACTATTGCACTTATCATATTCTATGTATATTAGCTCTTTTAGAAATTCTGTCACTATGTACCTGGAACAGATAATGTACACAATATAGAACATACAACTTCTGGATAACACTGAGTATGTTGAGATTAATGAAAGCAAATAATTCCATACATGTTTTTTATATTTGGATAATTAATATTCCTCTCTAAATTTCAGTAGCAAGATATAAGCTATTGAAAAGCTTCTTACAACCTGAAATAAATCCTTCTGGAAAGGAAGCTTGCTGCATGCTCTGCAATCATAATTTCATGGGAGGTAATCATAGAATCATAGTGGTTGGAAAAGACCTTAAAGATCATCGAGTCCAACCATCAACCTATCATTGCCAATCCCATCTCTAAACCATGTCCCTAAGCACCTCATCTACCCGTCTTTTAAATACCACCAGGGATGGTGACTCAACCACTTCCCTGGGCAGCCTGTTCCAATGTTTGACTACCCTTTCTGTGAAAATTTTTTTTCCTAATATCTAACCTAGACCTCCCCTGATGCAACTTTTTATTCTCTTGTTCTGTCACCCGTTATCCAGGAGAAGAGACCAACACCTACCTCTCTACAACCTCCCTTCAGGTAGTCATAGAGAGCGATAAGGTCTCCCCTCAGCCTCCTCTTCTCCAGACTAAACAACCCCAGCTCCCTCAGCCACTTCTCATAAGACTTGTTCTCCAAGCCCTTCACCATCTTTGCCCTTCTTTGGATGCACTCCAGAGCCTCCATATCCCTCCCATATCCCTGTATTGGAGGGCCCAAAACTGAACACAGTACTTGAGGTGCGGCCTCACCAGTGCTGAATACAAGGGGAAATTGCTTCCCTACTCCTACTGGCCACACTATTCCTGATACAGGTCAGGATGCCATTGGCCTTCTTGGCCACCTGGGCATGCTGATGGCTCATGTTCAGTCGGCTGTCGACCAAGACCCCTGGGTCCCTCTCTGCCAGGCAGCTTTCCAGCCACTCCTCCCCAAGCCTGTAGCGCCACATGGGGTTGTTGTGACCTAGGTGTAGGACACTGCACTTGGCCTTGTTGAACTTCATACCATTGGCCTCAGCCCATCGATCCAGCAATGTCAGAAAATTAATATTTTAGTAAGGATGTCTGACTTCACCCAGTGTGTAATTTTGTTTTTGAAATATGATTGTCTTTAGTGACATATGGTTAAGATTTTGTTGTCTAGAAATCTGTGTAATAAAAATTAGGCACCTACATGACAATCAAGGTGGTTTTACACAGAGGAAGAAAAAAAACCAAAAATATTTAAAAATTCACCTCCCACCTTAGCCTTAGAATCTACTGTCTAAGCTTCAGAATCTACTGAGATAGTTAGGAAAAGAAACTAGAGCTGAAAAATAACAAAGAATGGGGAGGAGTTAGTATTCAGAAAGATAATGACTGTAAACCAAGGAGAGGAAGGCTGGAACTGGAAGACTGACTAACTAACTGAAAAAGTTAGGAGGAAGGTTTAGAAGGGTCTGGTTAGGAAAGAGCATGTGACCTGAAAGCTGGTTAGGAAAGGGGAAATTGGACAGGCTGTTTTGCATACATGAACTAAAAGGAAATTGGCTTCTAGGAGCATTTCAAGGAAATCATCCCAGTTAGATCAACAGCTAGAAGGTGGTAAAAAGAAACTGGGGTAAGAAGAACAGACAGAATAAGGCAGAACAGGAATATAGATTAAAAAATGCAGCTATACATTCAATTATGAAAGTTATTCAGATAATAAAAAAAAGAAGCCTCTGCAGGTGTAAGATAATTTTTCTTTAAGATGGCTCTCTGCTTTTTAATGTATTAACGGGTGGTTTAAGAAGCCTATATAAACCATTATGCATGGAAAATCCTTTTGATGATTGTTTGGAGAGCCCTAGTCTGATCTAATGAAATAACCTTAATTACGTATCCATATGCTCGTTCTCATTTATAAATAGTGGAGAGAAAAAAAACCAAGCATTTTCTGCTGCTGGTACTGCTGTTGTTGTTATAGCCTGCTGCTGTGGGTATCACTGAAGCAGTTAGTTCCCTTCTTTCCTTCTGTACTACAGTATGTTAATTCCTAGAATGCATTCTCTGTTCTGTTGTGTATTTGGCAAATCAAATGGCCTTCTTGCGATGCTTGCTTATGAAAACATTTCTAAAGATCTGCAATAAAAGCATGTCTGGCTTTGAACACTTGCACACCCATGTTTTTCTTGAAAATAGCCCCTTTAAAAACAAGCAAACCAGAAGTGCACAAATAAATACAAACCATAGGTACCTACATGGAAATGGATTGTATCTGTGTGGATGAACAGGTGGGTTAATTTAGCAGCATCCCTTTAAAGAACAAAAAACCAACAACAACAAAAAAACCCCCAAACCAAAAACAAACCACCAAAAACCAAACACTTAAGTGTTTGCCTCATTATTCAATGAGATATGGAATTTGAAAGCTTAATAGATATGCAATAATGCATTTGGTTTGATTGGAAAATTCCTCACCCTTTTGTAGACTTTGATATTAAACCTAGGTTTTCTTTGAACCAAAAATGCTGGAACATGAAAATAATGTTCCTACAGTTTGTTGTTTTTTGTGTGGTTTGTTTTGGTTTCTTTGTGGTATGGCCACGGAAACAGTACAAGTCTGTTCTTGCATGCTTTGCTTTTTCCATTCTGCAAGTTTCAAAGCATATGATCTTTGTCATCTTTACTGAACTGTTTCCTGGTAGGAGTAGACAAATCAAATATCATAGAATAATTTGGTTTCAAGGGGATGTTTGAAGGTCATCTAGTCCAATCTCCTACACAAAGCAGGTTTAAGCAGATCAGATTACTCAGTGTCGTGCTAAATCAAGTCCTGAGAGATGAAGATTCCACAGCATCCTTGGACAACCTCTTAAGAGTATTTGAACATACTTGTGGTACAAAAAAAAAAACCCTTTCCCTGTACCAAATTGTGTTCCTTGCTTCTTGGCCTGTTGCCGTGCACTTTTGGGAAGGACCTGACTCAATCTTCACTGTATCCTCTTGTCAAGTTTTTGTAGACAGCAATAAAGTTGACCCTGAGCCTTTTTCCGCCAGGCTGGACTGATCCACTTTCCTTAGGGTCTTCCCTTACATATGGTACTAACATCCTTGACCATCTTGGTGGCCATCCTTTTGACTCTTTCCTGTATTTTAATATCGTTCTCTTACTGAAGATCACAAAATTGGATGCAGCACCACAGATAAGTTCTCACAAGTGCTGAATAGAAGGGAAGGATCACTTCGCTGCACTTGTCGGCCACACTCTTCCTAATACGGCCCAGGATGGGGTTGCCCACCTCTGCTGGAAGGGCACACGGCCAACTCATGTTTAACTTGTCAAGGCAAATCCCTAGGTCCTTTTCTGCAGAGCTGCTGCCTGGGGTTATTTAACCCTAGGTGCATGACGTTGCCTTTCCTGTTACTGAACTTCATGAGATGTCTGTCACTCTATTTCTCCACCCTATCCGAGTTCTTCTGAAGACCAGCCCTGAAGTTATAGCATATTGACTGTTCCTTTCAATTTAGTGTTGTCTGCAAACTTCCACCAATTTAGCGATAAACTGCCAGAGAAAGTGTCAAAGACCTTGCAAAAGTCAAGGTATACCACATCCATTGTCCTCCCCCAATCTGTAGTACCAGTCACTCGGCATAGATAGCAGGAGAATTGGTCAGAATGGAGTTGTCCTTGGTAAACCTTTACTGGCTGCCCCCAGTCAATCTCCTCTTCTTAATGAATTTAGAAATGGCTTCTAAGACTTTTTGCTTGCCCTTGGTCACTAACACAACCAACATATAGAAAAGGAATACAAGAAATAATGAGAAAGAGCAGTCCACAGTTGGTTGTATGTATTGATGAGAACAGAAGCAATATGGAAAGGGAAATCCTCACTGCTTCACAGTGGAAGAATGAGAGGAGAAGGAAAGAAGGAAATTCTCTGCAAAATATCTGTGGCTTTCCTCTCTCAGGAGACGTTAGGGGGTATCAAACCCCTGCTTTGCCCTAAGCTGTTGAAGGACAGTTTGATGCCCCATCTTGATGAAGAGCAGAGAAATTATCTGTGAGAAAGAGTGAAGAGAAACAGATCTTAAGTCCTTTTTATTTTCTTAACTTGGATTTCTAGACAGTGAACCTGTTTTTAAAAAATAAATAAATAAAGCAGTATTTATATTTATATAGTGGCTTTACAAATATACAAATGAGCATTTTGCTTCAAACTGAAGAAAACACACATACACACTCATCACAAGATTACATAAAGTAGTGTATGGATGTCACTGTCAGAGAATATAATTGTTTTTAAGAGGAGGAAAGTAGTGTCATTTTCCTTCAGCTTTGCAAGCTGACAAGGCATAAAAGCACAATAAAAATGGAGATTATCCATTAAAAGTGGCCTGAAAACATCTTACAATGTTTATTTAGTTTAAAAAAAGTATTAAGGCACAGAGGGAGAGAAACAAATACCATTTACATTAATTGCTATCTCACTTACACCCAGAGAAGAAATAGCATCCCATTCTAAAGAAATCAAGCAGCAAAGAGGGTGATGTTAGGAATTCTGATCTTTGTAAATAAAATTTTCATTTGTTACATCTTTAATTTCCAGAGCACTAAGGAGAAACTTTCTATATATTCAGTAAGAATGAAATGTATCTCAGGGACAGGGTCAGAAATCTTAGTTGAAGATTTAAATACAACTTGGGCAGTTCTCAAGGATTTTGTAGAGCCCCATCACAGGTCGATATCTTGCCTATTGAAAGGTCAAGCCATTCTGTTGCTTCAATCAAAACTACTAAATAGGACTGTGTCATTCAGTGGTGTGCCAGAAGTGTAGCAGACTTAATCTAATAATGATTTGAAATTTCTAGCCATGGTTGACCTTTAAGTATTTATTCGAGCCCGTATTGGATTTCTGTTTATAATGCCAAAATAGGATACCTGCAACAAAGTTTTAGCTTTGGAAATGTAATTTGAAATTCTCGTAATTACAATTTTACAAGAGTGGAAAAATAAGACAGAAATGTCTCAAATATATGAGGTCATTAACACATTAAGCGCTCACTTCCACTAGGTCTTTGAGAAATTCTATGTTGAAAGTGTGTTATACATTGCAGTGGTCTAAAGTCCTTAATATGCAGTATCAATCTTACCCAAAGTTAAATGCCTGGATTCCTCTGAACAAGCATATGAAGGAAAGAAGAAATGTGACCTGAAGCTAAACAAAATAAATCCTGTCCCTCACCCTCAAACAACACTCAATAACTCTATAAATAATTTTTTAAAAATTCCAAACCAACCAACGAAAACACAAAAAGTTCCTCTGAATTTGTAATTAACTTTACTCAAAACTCTGAGCAGTTAGCTAGGATTCTTTTGGGTCAATGAGCTTCAAATGAAGTCAGCAAAAAGAAAGATTAGGAAGGTCTGTAAACAAGAATAAGTTATTTCAGTTCCCTTTTTCCTCAACGGAAATAATAATTTTAAAGATGAATTATTCTGAAACATAAAATATCTCATTAACAATCAAGGATGGTGTTGACTCCACCCCTCAAGACTGCCTCTGCTAGGAAAGAAAGAAGGGCAATTGTAGTAGGCGATTCCCTTCTGAGGGGGACAGAGGGCCCAATATGCAGGGTTGACCCTCATCCTAGGGAAGTGTGTAGTCTTCCTAGAGCCTGGGTCAGGGATATCACCAGGGCACTTCCCAGCCTGGTGCACCTGATGGACTACTACCTGCTGCTGATCCTCCAGACAGGTGGGGAGGAAGCTGCATCCCATAGTCTGAGGGGAATGAAGAAAGATTTCAAGGCCTTGGGACGGTTGGTGAAAGGGTCTGGGGCCCAAGTGATTTTCTCTTCCCTTCTTCCACTTTCGGGTGCCAACGTAGAATAGAATGGAAGAATTCAGGCCATAAATGACTCACTCCAGGACTGGTGCTACAGGCAGGGCTTTGGGTTCTTTGATAATGGCTGGTTTCATAGGACACCATTCCAGACAGTGATTTGTGGGGAAGGCCTATCCCACAGGGGCAAAAGGAGGCTGGGGCAGGAATTGGCAGGGCTCATTTGGAGAGCTTTAAACTAGATTGGAAGGGGGAAGGGGTTACAGTTGGGCTTGTGCCAGTGGGGCAGCACTCTAGAATTGATGAAGGGCGGGAGGCCTCCCACCCCCCTAGGCTGAAATTGGTACACTCGGCTCGCTCCCTGCAATGCCTGTACACCAATGCACGCAGCGTGGGGAATAAACAGGAGGAGTTAGAAACCCGTGTTCAGTCAGGGGATTATGATCTGGTGGCAATTACAGAGACATGGTGGGACAGCTCACGTGACTGGAATGTGGCCATGGATGGCTATGTCCTTCTCAGGAAAGACAGGCCAGCAAGGCGAGGTGGTGGAGTTGCTCTTTACGTGAGAGAGCAACTGCAGTGTATTGAGATCTGTCCAGGGGCGGATGAGGAGCGAGTTGAGAGTCTGTGGGTGAAAAGCAAGGGGCAGACTGCTATGGGTGATACTGTTGTGGTGTCTATTATAGGCCACCAGATGAGGGTGAGGAAGTTGATGAGGCCTTCTACAGGCAGCTGAGAGCAGCGTCATAATCACAGGCCCTGGTTGTTGTAGGGGATTTTAACTACCCTGATGTTTGCTGGAGGGACTACTCAGCCAGCCACCCACAATCCAGGAGGTTCCTCCAGTGCATTGATGATAACTTCCTGATGCAAATGGTGGATGAACCAACTAGGAAGGGAGTGATGTTGGATCTCATCCTCACTAACAAGGAGGGTCTGGTTGAAGCGGTAAAGGTTGAGGACTGCCTGGGCTGCAGCGACCATGAGATGGTGAAGTTCAGGATCTCATGTGGCAGGAAGAGAATTCCAAGCAGAATCGCAACCCTGGACTTCAGGAGGGCCAACTTTGGCCTTTTCAAGCAGTTGCTAGGGGAAATCCAATGGGAAAAGGTACCTGAAGGTAAAGGGGCCCAAGATAGCTGGTTAACATTCAGGGGCTGCTTCTTCCAAGCTCAAGATCAGAGCATCCCGACACGTAGGAAGTCAAGGAGGGGAGCCAGGACACCTGCTTGGTTTAACAGGGAACTGCTGGGCAAACTCAAGTGGAAGAGAGAGTTTACAGATCATGGAAGAAGGGTTTGGCCACTTGGGAAGACTGTAAGGCTGTTTTCAGAGGATGTAAGGAGGCAACTAGGAAAGCGAAGGCCTCCTTAGAATTAGACCTTGCCAGAGGGGTCAAGGACAACACAAAGAGCTTCTTCAAATACATGGCACAAAAAACTAGCACTAGAGGCAACGTGGGCCCACTGATGAATGCGGTGGGTGCCCTGGTGACAGAGGATACAGAGAAGGCAGAGTTACAGAATGCCTTTTTTATCTCTGTCTGTTCTGCTGGAAGGTGTCCTGAGGAGCTCCGTTCCCCTGAGGCCCCAGAGGGAGTCAGGACAATAGAGGAGTTTGCCTTGGTTGATGAGGACTGGGTCAGGGACCAATTAAGCAATCTGGACATCCATAAATCTATGGGTCCAGATGGGATGCACCCATGGGTGTTGAAGGAGGTGGCTGAAGTAATTGCTAGACCACTCTCCATCATCTTTGCTAAGTCGTGGGGAACGGGAGAGGTGCCTGAGGACTGGAGGAAGGCAGAAGGAGGACCCAGGTAAGTACAGACTGGTCAGCCTCACCTCCATCCCTGGGAAGGTGATGGAACGACTTATCCTTGGTGCCATCTCTAGGCATATCAAGGATAAGAGGGTCATTAAGGGCAGTCAACATGGCTTCACCAAGGGGAAGTTGTGGTTGACCAACCTTCTAGACTTTTATGAAAACACAACCAGGTGGCTAGGTGGTAGTAAAGTGGTGGATGTGGTCTATCTTGATTTCAGTAAGGCATTTGACACGGTCTCCCACAGCTTCCTCGCTGCAAAATTGAGGAAGTGTGGATTAGATGATCAGGTAGTGAGATGGATTGTGAACTGGCTGGTGGGAAGAAGCCAGAGAGTGGTGGTCAATGGGGCAGAGTCTAGTTGGAGACCTGTGTCTAGTGGAGTCCCTCAAGGGTTGGTACTAGGACCAGTATTATTCAATATATTCATAAATGACCTGGATGAGGTAATTGAATGCACTGTCAGCAAGTTTGCTGATGACGCAAAGCTGGGAGGAGTGGCTGACACAGCAGAGGGCTGTGCTGCCATCCAGAGAGATCTGGACAGGCTGGAGAGCTGGGCAGGGAAAAACTTGATGAAATATAATAAGGGCAAGTGTAGGGTGTTGCACCTGGGCAGGAACAACCCCAGGTTCCAGTATAGGTTAGGAAATGATCTCCTAGAGAGCAGTGTAGGGGAAAGGGATCTGGGAGTCCTGGTGGGCAGCAGGATGACCATGAGCCAGCACTGTGCCCTTGTGGCCAGGAAGGCCAATGGCATCCTGGGGTGCATTAGAAGGGGTGTGGTTAGTAGGTCAAGAGAGGTTCTCCTTCCCCTCTACACTGCCCTGGTGAGGCCACATCTGGAATATTGTGTCCAGTTCTGGGCCCCTCAGTTCAAGAAGGACAGGGAACTGCTTGAGAGAGTCCAGTGAAGAGCCACCAAAATGATTAAGGGAGTGGAGCATCGCCCTTATGAGGAACAGCTGAGGGAGCTGGGCCTCTTTAGCTTGGAGAAGAGGAGGCTGAGAGGTGACCTTATTAATGTTTATAAATATGCAAAGGGCAAATGTTAGGGGGATGGAGCCAGGCTCTTCTCAGTGATGTCCAATGATAGGACAAGGGGCAATGGGTGCAAGCTGGAACACAGGAGGTTCCGCTTAAACTTCAGAAGAAACTTCTTTACTGTGAATTTAACAGAGCACTGGAACAGGCTGCCCAGGGAGCTTGTGGAATCTCCTTCTCTGGAGACATTCAAGACCCACCTGGATGCCTTCCTGTGTGATCTCATGTAGGTGTTCCTGCTCCGGCAGGGGGATTGGACTAGATGATCTTTCAAGGTCCCTCCCAATCCCTAGCATTCTGTGATTCTGTGATTCTGTAATTACGAACATAAGGCTTTTTACTTCTGTATTTATCTTCATTAACTTTGGGCAAAAATGTCTTCCTATTAGCAGTACTATTTTATTGATATTCTTTGTGCTGATCTGGTAGAATATAGGGAAATGGGTATCTTCATAAATTAATACTAATCATTAACTTTTTCTCTCAGCTAAAAATCAGCAGATTTACTTACTGATGTAAATAATCACAAACACACTTTGGTGTTCTTTGAAGCTATATTTTCTTTTGTATGTTCTGATTACACTTTTTCCAGGTATCTTATTCTAGTGCAATCCTAAAATACCTCCTTTGGATAATGGGATGTTGGCTGACTGGTGGTTTAAGTGAGTCATTTGCAGAAGTAGAGCCCTCACTGTGACGTTGCTCCTTGTATACACAACCTCCAAAGGGAACAGTGACCTAGCTGCATATCGGTGGTCTGCCAGTTTGGGAACTTGTGGGTTAGGTACAGCTGATCAAGAAACTGCTGCCCTGTAGTGAAAAGGCAGTGGTGGCCAGTTGCACAGATTTGAAATTCAAGTGTTACACTTGGAGAAGGAAGGAAGGGTTAGGACAGAGAACCTCATTCTTAGCAAAGGATTGTCTCTCTATTTTTTGCTTTCATTGAATTTTATCTATTGAACTCTCAAAGGATTCATCTTGCACAATAGATTATCAAGCTGGCATGTGTGCTCCTAAATCAAATCAAATCAGATCTAAACTTTGTATGTTACTAATTACATCTTTTCTGAGCTTTCCATGTCGCTGCTGTTTTTATATGCTACTTTTCAACTTTCAAATCAGGTGACAACTGAAGAGATGCCTAACATGAGCATTCAACCTTACTGTGTCAGTAGCTCTGTGCTGTAATGGAGCGTAGTATTTGTTGGTCCAGCTTTTTAATGTTCTAGTAAGAATTTGCAATTTTTGAGGAGCTCAAATGCTTTACTAACAGGATCAGATTTTTAAAGGGTCATTGTGACAATCGTTTAAAAAAAAATGAACTAAACCTTTTGGAGAATTTATTACTTTGATAATTTAATAGTTGTACAGTCAACATTCTCTTTCAGGAATAGGTAAATTGCATGTGCTGAATGCTATAGAAATTCAGGAGAATAAAAACTTAGGCCACAGGTTTTGTCATGAAACAGGTAGAAAATCCTATATTGTAGGGATTTTATGAAAATGATATAGCTTGAATATTAGACATCATTGAAAAGTCTAAGTGGAAGACTATAGCCTGATTAATAGGTCTGAGAGATTGCTGCTTTACTCAATCAGAGCATGAGGGAGCAGAGAAAGAGTGGGTAGTTGAAATACTAAGAGATTATTTCTTTACATATTAAACGTGAATTCTTAGCTAGTCATCCATTAAATCAAAAAGTCAGAAAGGTAAGTCAACATCTTCCTGAAGGCCTTGAACAAGCAATAGTAATTTACTAAGACTGTAAAAAATATTCAGTTCTTGAGGGGGAGTCAGGAAGAATTTATAACTCCCCCATATACATATATTTCCATAATTGTATGCTGCTAAAAGTGTTCAGGTACGTATTATATGAATACAAGTTCCACACTTTACAAGTTGATCCCACACACAGTGATTATATAGTAGCAAGTGGGAACAAAAATAAAAAATGTTTTAGTATTGTGCAAATTCTTTCATTCATTCTTATACATATTAAAGTATTTTTCTCTTCCTGAGAACATTATTATAGTAATTATTATTATAGGAACTAATGATTTTTTCTTTGTGTTATAGGAGTGTCTCAAGGCAAATACATATTTTTATTCCTTCATATCAATATTTATACATACCCCAGTCAATAACTGAAGACTTTGTGATAAATAAATGCTGAAAAACAGTCCTTTCTCTCTGAGAACCAAAGTCAGCAGCCATATGCTAGTATGCAAAAAATGAATGAATGTGAACGAAATCTTGTAACCATCCTCTGTTGTCACCAAAACTTTGTTTTTTCTGTTACTGCCTAGTTAAATCCAACCTGCAGTCCATAAGGCATTGTATTGTGAGAAAGCCAGAAGCCTCCATAGCAACTTATAAGGACACTAACTGTAGCAACTAATGACAATTTCCATGTCTGTTTGTCATTTCCAGACCCATATAATGTGCCAGGAAACTACTGAACAGTGAATAAAACAAGCAAAGTTTAAGAAAAAAAGTTTTTAAAAATAAACAAACAGAAAACCCAAATAAAATAACAGCAAAAAACCCAACTCAGAACTAAACATGAGAACTTTGTTTACAATACCTTCCTCTCTTGGAAAATGAAACTTAAAAAGCAAATGCTGTCAGGTTCTTCTGAAAGATGAAGAGCATATTACAAGCTTGATTTTGATCATGTACTAGGCTGCTCAAGAATGTCGTAAACTGACATGAAAAAGCAGTGTTTCTGTTTTCTTCCTTGTTTGTCTACCAGATGAAAAGAATGCTTTATTGTACTGGATGTTAACCTTCGTGAAGAATAGAGGTCTAACTATAATAGGTGAACAAGCAACAGCTGATGTGCAGTCTCAATCTTGCATTTTAATTCTATTTTTGTGTTTGACTTGCAAACTTAGATAATATTTTAGTGTCCAGATTTTTAAATATACCAAAACCTTTTCTGATTAATCAATTTTTAGATATCCAACGTTGATACGTGAATTTAATGTAAACATGTTCCCAAAAGGCCGTGATGAAATTTTATGCTGAGTAAATGATCTGAATGCCTATCTTGGTATACATCACAGGCATAATAGAGAGAAGACATTTGGAAGGAAAATCCGGTCCTCATTTCTACAGCAAATAAAATCCTTCATACATCTTTATCTCTACAGCAAAAGAATGTTATCTGCTTGAACACTTCTCATTTCCCACTATGGCTTTAAATGAAAGCACCATCCTTTGTAGTTTCTTATTTGAGAGTCAGTCAGTGTTGTTTTGACAAGGCACACCTGAGACACCTAGAAAAACATTTGCTTTTTCATTCTACAGGTGTTACTGTCTTGGTTTTCATGCATTTGGGAGAACATTAAATACTTTGCCAATGATTGAGTGCTTTATGAGATACCTTTTGTGCTAGAAACATTTCAGATCCAAGTATTGTCTGTTTCATGCACGTGTTTTTTAATGTTTATTCTCTATTCTTACAGTTAAGATAGATAATATTACAGAAATAAGGTCAATTAATTTTCAGTTGATTATACAGAATAATTTTAATCTTTTTTAGAGTGTTTGTAGAGATTGCATCTCCCCCTGTAGCTGTCCTGGGAGTACACCCCCTATAACAAAAACATGAGAGATTTTTGCTAAGATAATTTTTGCCCTGCACAAATAGACTTGTGCAAGGATCTGCACAGTTTATGAATCCAGATCAGTTATTTATTGGTTGATACAGCAAATAGATGGCTAGCATTAACAAGCTACTAGGGTGTGCATCAATGTGCTCACCATACCCAGTGAGGCACTGGATCAGTGCTTTAGTCAGCAAAAAGATTAGACTGGAGTATTGCTCGTCCTCCATTGCTGTGGATGCTCTGTACATTTTGTAGCCTATTCCTTTTTTCAATGTCTATTCTTGTGAGCATTTCCCTCCACCCTGCAATAGTGTTATTCATTCAACAATTATGTGTCTATGTTTTTTACTTTTTTTTATCTTGCATGACTTTAGCTTATGGGTTTTCTTAGACCTTGGCAATGATTTTGTCTGTAAAGCTAACCCAGCAGCACATAGCTGTTCTGCACCAAATTGTGTTTTTCATTAAAGACCTTTGGGCTTAGAGCTGCCCACCCTTGAGATGGACTTTACAATTCAAATAGCTATGATAATGTAAAACTTTCTTTTTCTTATAAGACATTGACATTCTATGTACTGTGTGTTGTGACTAGGTTTAGGTATTATTTCCATTATATTCAAAAATCTTTATGTTTTGAAATTGTGGAATTCATTTATTGGAGAAAAAAACAGGGAAATAGACTTCTCCCTATTGTCTTCCATAACTGTTAAAAATTAAGACATTCTCATGTTACTTTTAACATCATAGGACTTTCAAAATTCATACAGTTTAAAAGATTCATTCCTTTGAAGGAAAACAATAATACAGTTGTATTTGATCCAATGAAACTAATTTCAGAAAATTAATATATTTTTCCAAAGACAGAAAAAAAAAAAAATTAATACAATTCTCCTTGTTTCATGAAGAAATTAGTTTTACTTCCTCTTTAGTTTCTGCAAGTGATTAACAACATGGTCAGATCAGACTTTTTACTTCTCTGGAGCAGATATTTACATTGTTAAGGAAAGCTGTCAGTAGAAGAATATAGCTATCCTGTATGATATGAGAGAATGAGAACCTCTAAAGAGAGCCTTAGTAAAGCTGATGTTACAAAGTTGTAGACTCTAGGAAGATTATAGCAAAAACTGCTGAGACAAATTCTCTGTAAAATGAAACATAGCTTTATCTGTGCAAAAGTTCTGTTTTTTCAAAAATATAAGGAAACATTGGTTTGGTAATAATGAGGAACTATTCTTGCGTTTTAATGTGCAATATATTCGCCTTTATCTTGAATTTTCCAAGAGCAACATAGCCTGATAAACCAAATTAACCCAAATATATGTATTAAATCATTAGAAGGTTATGAATATTCTTATTATTACATGGCTCTTAAGCCACAGTGAAATATATTTAAATATAGAATTGAGGGTCTTTTGCTTATTTTTATTTTTAGAACTATAATCACACATGATAACCATCTTGTAAAAATATTTGCAGCTGCATTCTTTAATTAACATTCTGTGATTACCAGATTACATGCTTACCATGTAGTATTATTTATTATAAAGGCAGAAGTTATAACCAGCTATAAATATTTGGAAAATAAATCTAATCATTAATATGACATTAACATTTCCAAAAGTCACGGCTTAGTGTTTGAGCATACCCAGTGCAGGAGAAATTCTCAACAATATGTCCATGTATGCAACAGATTTATACAAACATGCTAAGATATCTAATATAGAAATAATTTTCCTTCAAAAATATAAAACTATTCCTACTAACTTCTAATAGATTTATAAAACAAATATTTTAATTGCCTAATACATAAAAGAGTTTTCAACTATTGCAGATATTTTTTATAACTGTGTGTGATAAGATCAATATAAATTATGACTTAGTGAAACATTTTTGTTAAGAAAAACATTTTTGTAATATTCTTTTATTGGTTTTGATGAAGCAAATTATATATTTTATGTTTTGAAAGGTTTCTTCCATTAAATAAGACACTTGGTAATTTTGATAACCTTTGCTCTTACTCCATTCATTCATCCTAGGCAGACAATATTATATCTAGGTATTACTGAAAGTTACACCTAAAACTTTTTTAAAAAGGGGGAGGAGAGGATACACAAAATAATATTAGAAAATACAGAAATCCTTGATTTCCAAAATGTCAGAGAGAGAAATACTGCTTTCACATGGACGGTATCCTGTGTGTTTTAGGACAGGTAGAATTTATGTACCTGTGGTCTTTGAACCACTGCTATTACACTTAATGCTTACATATTTAGTATTACTTCTGCAACAGAAAACTCAGGAAAGTGATTGAATTATGTAAATAAAGGCCTGCCCTGAGAATTCATCCTTTTATTTTTTTTTTAAATTTAATTCTCTTCAGAGATAACAAAATAAAACCATGAAGCAGATACACAGAAAAATATGCAGATGCCAAACTGAAGAAAAAAAAAAACAGAACATGGGAGGTCCGTTGGCAGCATGCACCTCATAAGTGTCTGCTTTTCAGTAGTTTCTTTGAGAAAAAGAAAATACTGTAAGTCTGAAGAGATACAAGACAGTAATAGTGACATATAACCTCTGCAAGTTTACCTGAATGAGGGTAGATGAGGCACTATTGCATATCCCAGTTTAGCAAATCCTTTAAACATTACTGGGAATTTTTGTTGATTTTTGCTGTTTGATGCGGTAAACATCCATTACACATTAAAAGAGTACACAAATATGCCACTGATCCTCTGGTCCTTGATAAGGTGCCAGCCACTCAGTATCAGGATTTGCATAAACAGCTGGAGTTTTTCTGGACCTATTCCTATCGTGTAGCTGGATGCCTTCCTGATTGTTTGTACTTCATTGTATCTCCAGTGAGCTAGCCAGTTTATGATACATCTGAAAATTCCGTAGAAAAAAATGGATACATTCTTTATTCACATTTAATTTAAGCAGACTTCGAGATAAATTTAATAGGGAGTATGGTTTGGAACATGAAGAATAAGCTATTCTCTATGTTTTCCTAGATTTACCAGCAGACATGGAGAAATCTCTAAGTGACAGTAACACATTCTTTTCCCCTAACAGAATTATTGTATACAACAGTGGTTTAAGCTTTCCCATGGGGGAAGGAAGAAAAAAAAATAATATATGTTTCCAAAGACAGTAAAAGTTTGTTGGTACTGAAATCATTAATTTAGTAAGATAAATGTGACTATGTATGAAAAAGGCTTGCATACTAGGAAACATTGCTTACTTCAGAAAAAATTGCAGCATTGTAGAAGCAATTCTTCTTTCCTAATTCCATGTTTCCTTATCTATTGAGCAGGTAGTGGTTTTGTTCTCATTCCTTTATATCTAGTAAGAATATGTGTGACAGATTTATGTTTTGAGAATATCATATAGTCTGCAGTGGACCATGCTATACAGAGTGGTTTTTGATAGTCTGTGATGATCCACAAAAGTCAATGTTCCATGATCTCAAACTGAAAGAAAGATAAAGCTATTTTAAAATTAATTATCTTTATTTTCTCAACTTTATTAGAGAGTTGTCACATTATACAAAGTTAACAAGATGAATAGCCTTTATCTTTAATTCAGGTTACAATAAAAATGTATAAAAGTACAAGAAATGCAAGTAAACTTTTATAACAGTAACCTGCATTTCTCAAAAATAAAAGCCATGTAATTCTATTTAGGTGAATAAATATATATTTTGGCAATGTTTCAGAAGCTGGAGGACTGTGCTTTAAATAAATAAATGAAGTAAAAACAAAATGTTCAGAAAGGGGCAGAGAACCATTAGTAGATCTCCTATGAAGGATGGTATTTAATGACACTGAAATTCAAGAGAATATGCATGAAAAAATAGGAATATTAAATATTAAAAGCAAACTAGAGAAAACCAATTAAAAATTGCTTTAATTAAAAAAATATTATGGCTAAGGATGGTGTCAGTTTATCACAGTTTATTGGTTTTGGTCATATCATTCAATATGGAGGTCATATGACGGAGATGACTGGAAAAATCATGCTGGAAAAAAAACAATGGTAGGAATTTATGGTAGAAAAAGTCACACTCTCAACCCTATCCCTAGAGCTATTTAGAGTTGTCTAGACTTAGTGCTTAGGGACATGGCTTAGTCATGGTTTAGGGGACTTATCAGTGTTAGGTTAACAATTGAACTTTATTATCTTACAGGTTTTTTTCCAGTCAAGGCAGTTCTGTGATTCTGTAAACTTCCCTGACTGGAGACCAGCACAAGTTTAGAGATGTGCACGAACCTAGAATGAAAGATTTACTTGCTAGCTTTTGAGAACTGTCATGCACTTTTATTGTCCAACAGACAATAAAAGTCTAACAGAGAGTCCAGTTTTTACAACGCTGAATTGGAAAACTGGCTTCTGTATTTCAACAAAATGTCCCTATCATTTCTCATTCTCAGCTAGAGAATGAATTAATTAACTGTTCTCTATTCAATTACACATTAAGAAAGAAAAAAGAAGTAGGAATGCAGACTGAAAGAATTAAATCCTTTGAAGATTATTTCCACTGCTAACTAATTTTCTCTTGTAGTATAAAACCCAAACATCTGAGAAGTGAAATTTAAAGACCCAGTTCCAGAATCTTTAGGCATATATCTAATTAAAATCACGTAAAATCACCAAAGTTTGTCCTCAGTGAAATGAAATGGAAGCTGTGGAAAACAAATCCAGTAAAAAGCAATTGCTGATGTTACACAAGTGGATGTTAGTTTTATGAAGGGGTTAGCTGTTTTAACAAGGAGTCTTTTCTGAAGGACTGTAAAGTGTTTAGGAATAGAGCTGCTGTTTTTTAATTTGTTTTCTCATCACTACGGTTTTAGTGAGCTATTTTAGATATCTATAAAAAAAAAATTGACAAAAATAATGACTTGACTACAAGATCAAAGAATCGAGATTACAGCAGGATATGGCAGAATGTGTCTGGAAAAAATAATTAGATTCTTATTTTGCAAATACTGCATTATAATACTTTAACAATACTCCATCTTCAAGTTTAGTCTAAATCTCCCCTTATTTAATTTCAGCTCATAAGCTAGTTATATATTTTATTCTGTATTGAGTAATGCCTTAGATAAGTTTATATCTAACTTTCTATCCTGACACCTCTTCCTTACCTCCTTCCCAGCTTCTTCACCTAACACAAATGTCATGGTCAGAATATTAAATTAGAAGTTTCTTGTTTCTTCTGGTCCTTTTTTTTTTGTGGCAGCTCCATGAAGAGCTTTAAATATTCCTGCTGAAAGGAATGGTTTTTTTGCTGCTTAGTATTTTGTGCAAGCTAAGAAACCCCCTCTTTTCTGGTAGCACCTTGCAGTTGTGAAACTCTCCTTTTTCCTGACTCTAACAGCAATTGTAATCACTATTAGCCCTAGATAACACTCTCAGGCATCCCCATTCCACTTTCGGTCTTTCTGGAACTTTCTGACATTGAAAATAACATTATAGTTTAGTTAAAATCTTGTTAAGCTAAGAATTTGGTATTAGGCCAATGGATTTTTTATCAATCTGATAGTCTAAAATGTTTAATTAATGCAGAAAAGACCCATTACTAGCACAGTTATTAATAAAAAGAAAACCCAACCACTCTGTCCTCCTTTTTTTAGCATCTACTCCTTTTCTCTGGTGGTATGCTCACCTTCTCAATCTGCTTCTGGATCCCAAGGTTGACAGATTCAGTCTTCTTCAAGCAGAAGGGGGCAGGGAGGTGGAGGGCCTGTTGCAACAACTTGTCGCAATCACTCCAGAGCTGCTCACTGGGAAGCTCATGTTCTTCATAGCACAAGTTTCTTCCCCATCGGTCTTGGGGTTTTCTTGAAGATACTATGTTTTTCTCTCATAATCTGCTTCCTTCTCTTTGGTGTCCAGCTCAAGTCTGAAAGTTGGACAAGAGCCTCCCCCAACCTTAGCTGACAGCAACAGCGATTGCTTATTGTGCCATGACCTCTTCCATTGGTTAGACTTGCATGGTTGTCATTCACAGAGCTTCAGCAGAAGCTGGTGAGATAATGGTCACTTGGCCACCAGCCCGTTGCTCAAACAGTCTGAAAACAACTCAAGCGAGGGCAAGCCCAGGGATCCTATATAGCCATGTCAGTCCAACATCTCTGGCCTTTTACTAATAACAGCACAAATTTTACTTCCCGTGCTACAGTAGGAAATCTACAGAAAATTATCTGCTTCTTTTTGCAGTCTCAGCCTTTTATGGGGTAAATTCTATAGCTTTTAATAGATTTTAGCTCCCACAGAGAGCTCATGCAGCCTAAATATTTCCTGTCTTGTTTTATTCTCACTGTTTATCAGTCTTGAATTGCCTCTCCTCTCTGAGTTAGCACAGGTTAGACATAACTTATTGATCATAAAGCAGCTATACTCATTTTACTTAATCATTAATCCCAAAGTCCTTTTCCATATGCTGCTTAACAAGCTATATATATGAAGTGTGCCCATCTTCCTTAGTGTTTGATCCTTTAATTATTTATATTTTCCATTTTCTTTATAATCCATACTAGATTTCAGAAGCAGCTACATGTATTTTGTTCGGTGTTTTCAAGACAGCTGTTTATTTTGACAATCTGGCTTATTCATACAGTGCAGAAAAAAAGAGATCTTGAACACACATAAAATGAAATGAGGCTTTGAAGTAATATCAGTCTCAAGACTATTTTCCATTCTGTAAAGCATTTATGGAATCATCTCCCTTTACTGGTTCTTATAGGATTTAATAAATATTACTCAGCAGTTGTGTTGCAGTGAGTAGCTTTATTTTTAATTTAGCTGGTATTTTAAATGTTTTAGGGCTTTTTTTGTGTGTTTGGGTTTTGATTTTTTTGTTTTGTTTTGTTTTTTTCAGGATCATAGCATGCCTCTGCTGTTTTGAAGTCAACATTTACCTAGATTCTTCTCAGAGTATCAGCATATGATATTTGGGACAGAGTCTGTTTCCCTTTTTCTTGCTCCACGGTATCTTTCCTGCATTAATTCTGATGGGAGTTGTTAAGGTTATTTTCCCTTTTCTATCATGTACTGTTTTGTGCTTTCTCAAAGCAGTCAATCATTCTAGTGGTGGTGCTTTACGAAGCAGACATCTTGGCATGAATGTACTCACATCCAACATATTCACTTCCCTCTGATGATCATTTTTACTTTTCTGTGTTTACTTGATGACTTCTGTCTGAGACAGGCTTTACTAGTTGACTGAATGTCAGGTGTTGCTACATTAGCATACAGAGTTTTATGATGTGACTCAAGCTTACCAAATTCACCTCTGTTGTTACAGTCACATTTTCACAGAAAACAAAATTCCTCTGAAAGTAGTATTTCTCACTTTCTTGCAGAGTTAATAAAGTAAGATTGTTAGTTAATACTGGGGGACTCCATTTTAAGTTTATCATAGGTAGCAGAGATTTATTCATTAATATAAAAATACAAAAATACAAGGCAAACTGTGTTCAAAGCTTCCGTTTAAACTTAAATTTAAAGTTAGACAAAGATCAATCACAACTTCCCTGGAGGTTGGAAAGGCTGAATGAATATACATCCATTACTGCAAAAGTTAATTTTTCACTCCTGCAACAACCTAGCTTTCTCTTTATTTTTTTTTTTAAATGGAAATTTCTTGAGGCCCTGTTTTGGTAGGTCCTAGTGTGTACAGTTGGTTTCACTAGTATCATCAGACTTCCCCATTTCCCACAACCTTTCCTGTTTTTCATTGTGCTTTCTCTTATTACAGTGATAGTCCATTTTGTAATTCTTTTCATACACCTTCTTAAATAAAAGGGATAGGTGTCCTTTTTAGAAAGTGGTAACACCTACTTGCAGCTAAGGAGGGTGAGGTATGACCTCCAAACATTTAGGGCAGTAGCAGGGGTCATTATGATGCTTCGAGTTGTGTTTACCTATCTTCCCTACATCTTAAATACTGATACCAGTACCCTCATTCATAACTCTATAATAATGAACAATTAAGAAGAGGCTGTCAATTGGATTCTTTTTCCACTTTGTTTAGTGAATAGCCTACTTCTACTTCTCAAGAAAGAACATTTTTTCCTACTGTACTATATTTTAGAGGTATATAAAAATATTTCCTGTGCATTTGACTGAGTATAAATTTTATAGAAATTTCCTTCAATTCTTGAGTGTGTGTTCAGAATATCTGTATGTGTCTGTGTGCACGTGTATACACAAGAATGCACAGTTCCTCTATTCTTATTTAGTTTATGAAGTCTGCCTGAAAACAGTAGCCAACTAATACATTTTTTTTTCCCCAAGACTGGCAGCAATAGTCAGCTTCTGCATATGGAGCCCTAGCTGTCTCTCAAATTATAAACCATGCTTTTTCATTTTGTTTCCCCTTCCTCACCTCCCAGAATTTTTTTATATCTTTTGTTGTAGACAAAACATCTTTTCCTTTTTCTTGCAATTTCCATGACGACTGGAAAGATCGTATACCTAACAGTACACATATAACTGATAACAGAATATTTTTAGTAGTTTTTAGTTTGATTTTTTGTTTGTTTTTAATGGTGATGGAAATCCTTTATACATTTTATATCAATGTCTAAAGCTAGCCATTTCTACATAAGTTTTGTGGTTTTTTTTCCTTTATTTAACTAATTTTATTTGAGGATTTTTTTTTCTCTGTTTTTGCTACAAAAATCTGTAGGTACATAGTAAAGACCAAGAAATGCCTCTTCAGTTTTTAAGGAATGCTGAAAAGAGTGGAAATAAGGGGGGAAGAAATTGCTGCTTTGAGTGTAAGTCAGGTCACTTCTGTTAACTTATTCCTCACTTTCTACCCATGAAAACCCAGCCCAATATATGCATTAAGTTTTGGACTCTTCCCCATAACTCTTGGTGGTAGTACAGACTGAAAGAGAACAAGCCATTTGCTGTCACATTTTCAGAGTCATTCCTTTGGAAAACAAATGTATTATTTTAAAGTGAGCTTTTAGGCAGGAAGAACCATGTGAGTAGAGAAGTACTTATACAAAGTGGGTAGCTGAACAACTGAGATTTTGTAAATAAGAATAATGAAATAAGAAGAATAAGAATTTTATTTATTTGGAAGGTGACCATGGGATTTTATAGGTGAAAGGGTATTATTTTCTCCAGCAAATGTGACAGATGATGCAAGATGGGAACTCTTTTGTGTAACTGTTGACAGCAAAGCAGTAGCATGCACTAATGATTTAGCAAAGCTTGGACAGTTTCCCTAAGTTATTTTGCTTTTGTACAAGCAATTCAAATGTCTAACACTAAATGCTCTACAGAAAAGCTGGTATCTGTATGTGGTAATTTTAGCTGATTTCTTCTGGCATGGTCTTATTAAGCCTTTTCATTTGCAACTCAAAATCTGGATTGTCCAAGCATTTTAGAACAGCAGAGAGTAGCTCATTACGTATATCTGTTAATTTTATTGGACAAGTAATAACAATTTCTAGCCATTAGAGCTCATTTGTTAAATGTAGCTGTCAGAGCCCTATATGCCTCCACAGGACTGACTGAAGTTTGTGCCCCACCAAGACTACTCCTCCCTGGCCATGGCTTAGGACTCCATTTCAGCCCCACCAGGACTGAAAGTTGCAGAGAAAAGCGCCAATATTATAATTGCCAAGTGGGTTTCCTAACAAAAGCTTATATCTCTTTAGGTTCTGGTATGTCGGGGCCTTTAAGAGTTGGATATGAAATTAACAAATAAACTGATATTTAGAAGCTTTGTAATTCTGCTGATGAAAATGATAGCTGATATTACAAATAAAATATATTTTTTTAATTGCTGAGAGGTGGTAATATAGTCTACAATTGGCTCAATAATTTTTCTGGTATTTTTCTTATAAGAGTAGAAATTAGTTTCTTCATAGTTGAGGGAGGAACTAGGGCCATCTTGGTTTGGTTTTCAGCAGCTGCATTACCACAGTTAATCCATTGTGCTTCTCTCTGGAAAAGCTCGTCCTGCAGTGCAGTAGACATACATTCTGATTTATCTGATCCTCTTGCCTTTTCTAGCTGCAGTAGAGTGAAAGGTTAATTGTGCGGCTATCTAGTACACTTTTTCATAGGTGAACATAAATGTACGTGCAATTCCAGGAACTGGTGGTTTGTAGGGGAGAATAAATCAATTTCATGCTCATTCTATGGTTTTCACTGGAAAATATGTATATTAATAGAAACCATTTCAGAAATAAACAGATGTATATTGGAAAAAAAAAAAAAGTAAAATTGGCACAGTCCTTTGAGAGCAAGAGTGAGATAATTTTTAACACATTAGTGATCTCACCCATTTTTTATTGATCTGAAAATACTCTGTGTGAGCAGCATACCATAGTGACAGCAGGACAACACATGAATACCTCAGCAATATGCTTACAACTGCAGTTGGACAATTTATGTGTGAACTTTCATATCAGTCTCTCTTGTTCAATCTGATGCTTTACAGAAATGTCCAATGATCTTAATAAACTGTCAAGATGAACAGAGTAGCTGGCATGGTTAAAGTGTTTCTGGGGCTTTGGGTTACTACTCTGCTGGGAATACATTCTGCTGTGGTCCTATACCAGGTTATTTCAGACTAGCATGTGTATCCACTTATTTAAAGTCTTACATTCAAGTACATCTTTTATTGTACATTTTATGTTTAATGAAATTATCCTTCTTTCCCAATATACAATATTTTACATTAGGTTTATGGTAGCACATTATGTTTCCTTGTGGCTCAAAAAGTTAATGTATTTTTGATTTGGAGGGTTTCTGTTCAAGAACTTCAGCTGTATTTTTATTTATCTTGATTTACAAAGCATCAACCACTGCTTCTTCACAAATATGTTATCTCATTTAGCAGACTGCTCAGAACTCTGGTTTTAACCATCTAAAAATTAAGCATCTAAAATAAAATAGTTATATTTACCTTCTTAGTCACAGCTAGTCACAGGGAGAGAATAAATGGTTTATTTACTATGTTTTAGAGACATTCTTATGTATTCAGAATTATCTTTATAAGGTGTGGTCTCTTAATTGATGACAAGTGCAACCTAAGTATCATGATCCTGAAGCTTAGTTTTTAGATGCCTATAATGATGAGATAGTCTCCCATTCCAGCTAATTTAGAGACTTACTGTTTAAAGTACACAGTATTCAAAATCTTGACTTCTCTTTGGCTGCAATTTCATTCACTCCTTGGAATATTTATCTCACTTCATAGCCCTAGAATTGCCCAGAAATCATGTATCCTTTCTAGGAGATTTCCTTTATAAGAACAGGACTTTTCTTATTCTTAATTTATCAAGGATGAATTTGGTATAGTTATTCCAAAGATAAAGTGTACTTATTGAAGTTTTGATAAAGCATAATGTATGAACTATTCTGTTCATTCTGTGCCTTCACAGAATCTTGGCAACAACAGCAGAGTAGGCCAAAGTGTGTCAGTATTTTCTTTAATAGCAAAAAAATGCTCATCATCTGGAAGTGATTACTCAAAATTTCCTTTTGGTCCTGACTGTAATTCTATTCTCCATTCAGTGCTATATCATGTCACTTGGAAAGAGGCCTGATAACACTTGCTAAACCTTGTTTACAATTACTATTCTGATAAAACTACTCACCACTACTACATATTATTTTAACGAATCATGTCCATTCCTTATATGCACCCAACGAAAACACTCTTTGACTTGACTGCTTTAACTTAATGAGGATGGTGAACCCAAGGTACCTTACCATAAAGGGCAAGCTAAAAAGTTGCAGTTGTCTAAACTTTATAGGTATCTGTTGTTTCATTTTACACTCTCTGAATGATGGACTTTTGCAGAAGAGTGAATTTCCTGTAAAGTTTCAAACTGAATCAGGACACTTGTCCAGCCTCCCCTCTGTCCCTCTTGAACTCGGCATACTCTCTAAGGATTAAAGAACTGTTACATGTTGCCTTTGCCTGACAAATCAAGAAGGAAGTACATATACTTCCACTTGATCATTAAAATATTCGAATCTCAGTTGCCTTTGGAAGATTCCTTGTGTTTATAAAGGATGAATCATTTACTGATGGAATAGGCAAAGGCAACAGGATATATCCCTTTGTATTCTTCCCTTTCAAACTTATTGCTGTGTTGTAGAAATATCTTAAAATTCGAGGTTGTTTTTGCTGATAATAACACTAACACATGTGTTTCCTCACTGGATAAATATAAAGTAGACTAAATCAATGAACATATTAATTACCCTCTAAATCAGCTACTTTATTAAATTAAAATTTATTTTAAAATATATTAAAAATTTATTCTCTTTAATAATCTATCAACAAATTCATTTTCCAGAATTCAAGAGCTAAGCAGCCAGAAATCAATGTCTGCTCAGCAGCATGTCCGTAGTGATTCTTTTAAAAGTTATCATAAAATTATTTGTATTTGATCAAGATTGGAGTGCTTTCATTATGTGCTGTAAAATTTCACCTTTAAAATAAAATGGTAAGAACTAATTAAGGACAAAGAAGAGCACAAAACCACTGGCATCATATTATCAATAAAAAATTAATTCTGAGTGAATTGCTAGCAAAAATAAGTGAAAAAGTTAGTGATAGTGAATCTAGGAATTTATTCCTGCTCTGCTGCATCTCTTTCCTTAGCTAACTGTCTGCAGAACCAGCACTGAATTGAATTTGCTTTTTTCTACAGACAAACAGGTAGCAAAACCTAGAAAGAATACAGAAATTATTTATGAGTAATTTCTGATCTAGTAATGCCAATAATATTTCTCTGTTCGTTTTTTGGTTTTTTGGTTTTTTTTTTTTAAATGAAAACCGTCTACCTGTTTAGCTTGCTAAGGAAAGAGTAAGTTAGTTATATTTAAAAACTGTTTCCAGGAGTAGAGATATTTTTATTTTTGACTGAGGAGACCAAGCTGAAATGAGTATAGTGGTTAGAAATTGACAGAATTGAATTACAAGTAAAATATGCTTTACATTTTGTCTGGGGAAATAGAGTATTCTTGGTGTCTTTGTAATTAAATTGAACTTTCTATTTGAAAGAAGTGCCAGTCACAATTAAAACCGGTAAGTATGGCCATTACCGGTTTCTGGGTATATATCCAGGGTTTGCTATCCAGGAGTCTAAATAATATTCATCATCCAACTTACCCTTATAAGATATGAATTTACAGTTGCTAAGGGAACTACTTTGATGTAAGAAAGTTAGGGAAAAAAGTCTATTAAGAACTATTCCCTTTTAACATTATTTATTTATTTATTTATTTATTTATTTATTTTGGAGCTGTAAAATTCTAAGAAAACATTTTGTTTTCTGAAAGAAGCACTTTTGTGAGAGCTGTCATCCTGGAATTTTTTAAGTACATTGTGAGGAAACTTCATACGAATAGGAAAAATGAAAGTAACGGATGTCTTTCACAGGATCACATCCTGCATCAGAGATAACTATAGGAACGCTTTGCTGAAAGATACCCTGTATTGTGGAGATGAAGTCAGAAAATCATGCAGAAATCCCTGGCACATGCAGAGCGACCACGCTAATAATTCCCTGCTGCATATTGTGTTTACCTGTGTTTATCTAACATCTGACAATGTTCATGTGCAAAAATACACACTTATTTGATTACATGTGGTACATTAAATATCCATGTAATAGCTCAATCAGTGTAATCTACTGTATTAAAAAAAAAAAAAAAAGTTGCCATGTTGTGCTAAGGCAAGACACAAACGTTAGCAGTATGTAAACAACTTCATCTTGAATTATACAGTTGAAATTGAGATCTATACATACCAAGAGACAGAGAAAGCTGTGATAAAAGCTTGTACAGAGCTTTTCCTTCACTTGGTGTTCTATAAGGAGGGACTTATGAGGGCTTTTTAACATAAAGAAAAGCAAGATATACTGCTTATTTGGGTGTTTGGGTAGAATCAGGTAAAGGTTATATGAGAAATAAGTTAATGGACTGAAGTTTATAGCTGTGTGTATAACTGTCAAATCTCTGTGCAAATTACCTTTCTCTTCTGTTGGCTGGAATGCAAAAATCCAATAAACTGTTAATAAAAATGGAAAGGTCATATGTAAATACCACATATCTTGAAAATGAACCAGAAAACTGTGATAGTTTGCACACAAATATCATTTCATACTCTGTATCATGGTGTCTGAAGTGGGATGTGACTTACAATATGTGGTTTTGTTAAAGTATGGTGAGAAAAGATTCTGTTAAAGAGTTTTGCATTTAATCTGAAAACAACTGATTGTTAATTGTCTGTTTGTTTCTCCAGCTTAGAAAGATATATATTTTTTTTTACCTTATTAAGAATGCTATAAAAGAAAGACTTATTTAATTATTCTAGTAATTTACCAAGAGTGTTTACAGTGGAATATACATTCTGTCTTTTCCATCAACCTCAGCACACACTTATTTATGTGATTTTATTTACATGGAAATATATTGGTAGCATACTTTCTAAAATAAAAGATGGAGGATTTTTTGAGAATCCTGATTTCATACTCAGAAAACTTGTACAGGTGGCAGCCTCAATGAAGTAATTATTGCCTATATTCTGTACCTGAAAACAGTATTATACTTTTATCTTTAAAAACTGAGATTCTCTAGATATTTCAGTGATTTAATTTGAATTAAGTAGAATATATATGTATTGTAAACATAGCAGTCTGTAAGTCTGTGGCAGTTAATGGAGGCCTGTATCACTCTTGGAGTTTTCTTTCTCTCTTGTTTCCTGCTCTCCTTCCATTAAGGATGGAGTATAGTATAAATGTACTGGATGCTTTCATAGTACTGCTTGCTATTTAAGAAATAACTATTTTCTTTTTGGGCTATTAAGCACTAATGCTAAGGGATATCACCCTTACTATTAGTAACTAGAAAAAAGTTTTATGTTAAGAAGGCGATTTTCTCTTAGAATGAGCTTTGGGTGGTGGATTAGTTTAGAAATTAACTGTAGGATGGGTGCTTTGTAATCAACAGATGAATAGAAAGCCCCTCTGCTTACCTTCAGAGCAACATCTTGATATCAAAGATGCTCTAAATTAGAGTGATTACCCACTTATTTTTCTAAACAGAAAGATTAATAATGGCTTTAATCAAGAACAAGCATCAAAACTAAATTGAGAAGGACACAGGATATGTAGCTGTAGGATTATATAGTCACAATAACAAATACCTTCTGCTAGCTTGTTTTTAAAGGATTTTTTTATTATATTTTTTAATGAAACTTAATTTTTTGTACCATCAAATTGAATGGTAGAAGACAAAGGTCAGTACAGCCTTTGCATACCTACATTACTCCATTCTTCTGTAAAACCAGTCTTTTAAAAGTTCTTATTTTCAAGTAAATTTTTACTTTTTCCTCAAATACTGTAACTTCTGAATTACAGAAAATTTAGATCAAGGAAGAGATGTGTCACCAAACCAAAAGCCTGGATCAAACTCACACAGTATGTTTTGTTTCTTTTTATATCTGATGGGAAAATCATATATATATATAAAATTCCAACCTACTTCTTTTCATTCTTTTAGAAGACCGGATGAAATGTTAGCTTATCATCAAAAGCTTCTGAATGAAAGTGGTCCCTGAATTTTTTGGGGCTGGACATACCTCTCATTTATAGACCTTCATTTATGTGTGCCTCATGCTTTGAATTCCACTGGCAATGAAAAATTATTCTGACTATATATGAAGAAGCATAAAGTCACTGTAGATACCTTCGGAGGCTGCCAGTAAGCTGGTGCGTCCATGCAGAAATGTAAGGTAGGATTTGACTTGGAGTGTATTAAAATCCTGATGCAATTTTTTTGCCTCTGTTACAAATCCCAGTTTTCACACCATCCAAGGGAAGTACTATTATTCCCCCAGATTTTATCTTAGGAAAGCCTGATGATGTCGAATCCATTTTAAGAGCTGTGAGAGACTTAGAAATTGTAAAAAGAATAAGGAAGAGACTCAAAGTGTCAAAGATAGTGTCACTCCCTGTATAGGTTTAGCAAACTAATTCATTGGTTATGTAAAGACACTAAGTTAGAAATAGTAGAAAAGCAGACTGTCCATTAGCATATTACAGTGATGTCTGATTTAAAAAAAAAAAGTTAAAAAATCTTCTTCTGCAAAGTTGATTAATTATTTTATGTATGTTTAAATACAGATTTGAAAATTTGGGTGTGTAAAAACCACTGCAAAGCAGCCTAAGGTAATCAACGTTCATATTTTGATCCAGTGGAGCTGCAGTTTCAGCAATAAAAATGCCACACAAAAAGCATTGCTTCAAAAATCTGATACATCTGTGCAGTTGGAGTGCCTGTATTTTATTCAGTAAGGTAGATCTGTATACTGGAAAACCTGAATAGAATTAAATTAGCATGAATTCAAATTTTCTCAAAATAAAAAATTGCATCTAGTTTATGATAAAGAGTTTTAAGGATATGTCCTATACACTATCGTACGGATTTGTAAGTGTACTGAGTAATGTGTGACTCTGTCACCAACTCCATAATTTAAAAAAGTTATTCCAGCTATTTTCTGTGAAAGGCTTTTGTGAGTCGAGCTCAGTGACTTTTACAAACACAGGAAGTGAATTGATCAAATAATCTTCAGAACCACTGTGCTGTCATTTTTTTTCATTCTCTGTGCAATTATTTTCTCTATGTGCTAAATCATGTGGAAGGGAAAGAGGCACTTTCTGTAATCTCAGCAACAATAATTGGATTAAACATATATATTTTTTTTTTTTTTAGTAACTCTCAGCATTTTTAAAATGTTGTGCTTTGAAGAACCATGGGACTAGTAAGTGTAAACTTGAAAGTGTTTTCAATTTTCATTTCTGTGCTGCAGACTTTCAAGCACTGTACAAAAAAAGTATTTACAAAACATCTAGGCAAATAAATGTTCATGGTGCATAATTAATAACTGCATGGAAGCTGGTGAAGAATACAATTTAGAATACTCAGGCTGGAAGTAATAGTGACTTACGCAAAAACTTCTCTGAGCCAGAAGCTCTGTTTTTTAGTTTATTTATTTTAAAGTAGGATTTATATTTTTCTGTTTTAAACTTGAATAAATCTTCATAAACCATACCAAAGCTCACTGCAATCAGTAGAGAATCCTGCGCTCTTGAGCTGGTACTGGACAAATTAAATGTCTTTATTGCATATGCTACAGGTTTTTATTCATTTACTGATGCTATGTCAAGTCCCAAATATTACAGATTGACCACTGATTTGCTGTTCAGAAAGTATGGATATTGTTAAAAATAAGCTAAGGAAAATTGTCCTGGTTTTCAGCTGAGGCAGAGCTACATTTCCTTTTAGTAGCCAGAATAGTGCTGTGTTTTGGTTTCAGCATGGCATTTGTTATGAAAGAAACACTGATAACATACCAGTGTTTTCATTTTTGTTGCTGGAAGTGAAGTTAGTCTAAAAATGCAAGATCTAGGAGGGGTGAGGAATATTTAAATTAATAAGCTAAACTGGCATTCGGATATGCCAATAAGATTATCTATATAATAAAACACCAAGTTCAGTGTATTAATGAGGGTCTCCTCCTCTTTTCTCTCTCTCTGACTTTCACTTCGGCTCTCGTTCTTCTGGGATTATGGTTTTGGTTCGCGATTGTCTCTCCTCCAGGATCATTATCTGGGAACGGGCAGGGCTTGGTCAGCAGGTGGTGAGCAGTTGCACTGTGTATCAGTCATTTGCATTTTTTATTACTATTATTATAATTATTATTTTAATATCATTATTATTTTAAGTTTAATTTGATCTCAAATATTAAATTATCGTTATCTCAACCTATGAGTCTCCTTACCCTTGCCCCCAATTCTCTCCCCTGTCCCCTGGTCAAGGGGGAGTGAGCAAACAGCTGTGCTTGGCTGCAGGCCATGTGGAGACTGGGTGCTAGCCAGGTGACACCACCACAAAAAGATTGCTTGGGAATTTATGAGAATATTTTTTACTAATGAAAGCATCTAATCTCATGAAAGTTATTTTATTTAGATTGAAAACTTTCTAGATCCAACATAACACTTGACTTCAACCTCTTTCTTTTCCTTTGACACTTTTAATTTCATATTTTCTATTAGTCAGAGCTCACTCTCTAGGCAAGCTGCTTAAAGAATTCTGAAAAGAGGAGCATATTGTCAGTCAGGTTCTTGGTTTGATTTTGTTATTTTTTGGTTTGCTTTTTTTTTCCTGCTCAGAGCTCTCGTACATCAGTTTTAAGTAACATTAAAGCCAGTGATTCTATGATTTTCTAATAATTTGAAAGACAATTAGTTGGTGGGCACTGAACAAGTGTCTAGTTTTCCATATTCCTAAACCAGATTTGGTTGTATACCACTATCCATAAACTAAAGTGGCTTAGTAGACACTCGTTACTGGATGATTTGTGGAGTCTGAATACCAGACACCACACTGAAAGAGCTTCCAGTATTTGCTGAGAAGATACTCATACAAGAGACATATATGCATGGAAAGAGAAGAGAGCTGATGCATAGCTTCTAGACAATATCCCATCATTTTGAAATGAACATTCTTTGTTTGCACGGACTGTAAGATTGTGACCTGGTTTGCTTTCCCTTAGCTTTTTTTTTATCTTAGGAGAGATTTAGTTTCATTCCATGTTTGTTTTTCATGCAGAACTGTAATGCTGAAATAAGTAATGGTGCCTTCTCAGGTGTGGTATTGCAACTACTGAGGCTGACACAGAAATGGAACCCAGAATAATATTATAAAATATTAAGGGTATAGTTGTTATCATGAGTATAAAAAAATGACATAACCATCACTTTCTTTTGTAAGACTTCATAAACCAAAGCAGCTGGACTCCTATTCATGTTTTGCTTGAATGTTCTTAATTTGTATTCTTCGAATGAAGCAATATTCCCAGAGGCTTCAAGTCCTACAGCAAATTTCACTGAACCATGTGAATGCTGCAGTTGTGTCTTGGGACTGCTCACTGGTTCTAGAAGCTGATGTTGCTGATAGCCAATCTTAACTTGCAAAACTTGTGGTATGGCATAGGTGTTAAAATGTAAATTTGATTTCTTTGTTAAAATAAAAATAGAAATCTGATATCAAAGGAAAGATGCAAACAGCTTGGGGATAATTTCTGTTACTAAACGGGGAGACTGTTTTAGGATAGAGTTAGTATTGTTCAAGGACATTGGTATCTTCCTGTTGCTGCATTTGAAGTACTTATGTATTTTACAAAAGATTTTCATTAAATAATTTTTTCAGTGTTTGAAAAGAATTCTAACTGGTTATAGGAATGTACATCTGAGAATTTTTTTAGTATTTAAAATGGATTTGTGGTCACTTAGTTATAGCATTAATTTACAAATTCCTATAGGTGTAGATCACCTGAAATGGATGTCACTAAAATAATTTGGGTAGGGTTAAGTTTGGTTGTATTTATTTTTGTTTTGTTTGCAAGATCAGCTAACAATAGAGATGTAATGAACCTAACATCTCTCCCACATATATTTAAAATTATTTTTCTTTGAGATTAGGAACACAAGTTTACAGTAATTTAGGATTCATTACGCCAGCCCATTGAGCATGGGGGTTACTCAGAGTCTGAAGACAGTTTCAAAGACAATGCTCAGTAGTAGTCAGCAAAGAAATCCGAATTGCACTAATTATTAGAAAAGGGACAGGGAACTGACTCAGAATTATCAATGTACCTCTCTTTCTCAGTGTTTTGCCAGTGTATTTGAGTATTTTGTGAGGTTCTGGTCTGTCTGATCTCAAAAAGGATATAGTACCACTGAAAACTTATGAAAGGAGCATCAAGAATGATCAAAAGTGGGATATACTTTCCATCAAAAGGAAAACTCAGGGTGCCAGCTACATTGGCACTGTAGCTTGGACTGCACTTGTGCTTGGAAATGAATCTTCAGATTGTTTCCATTTACCATTTGCTTCTTCAGTTGCTGAACAGTCTGGGAGATCACAAGCTAGATTTCCTTCAGTTAAAGTTAACTAGTCAGTCTAGTGTTAGTCCAAAGTAAAACATTGCTAAACACACTCGGTGAGTGTGTCAGGCTCTTGGCATCAACCGTTTTGCTCTTCACATCTGTTCCCAGTGTACAACCTGCTACTGTCATCATATCATTAAGCAGGCAAGGACTCCAGTTTGGGAAAAACAAACAAACAAAAAACAACTGAGTGGGGAGAGGGAAAACATTACAGAATTTTATTAAAGAGAAGAGAGACAAATTCAAACAATCAGCTTGAAAATCTTGTTTTATGATTTTTGTATTAGATTATAACTGTTTACTACATTGTTGCTAACAGTACCAGTTAAAAAGTGAAAATTACCTCAGTGCTTTTTCTAACACCTTTTTCCTATATAAAAATAAGTTGTATGCACAAAAAATAGAAGAAGACAGTAATCAAGAGAGAGGATTTCACCATGATCATGATTTTTAATTTTTTTTAAATTTTCCTTTTGTATGATTTGTGATGTTTCATACTGCTGGGTTTCATATTCACCAAGGCTATAAAGAATCTGATATCGCTAAGGTGTAAGTCCATTTACTCCAGCAAAGCCAGTCATCTGACCATAACAAGGTTTCTGAGATTGATCTTTCTTATAGAATCCGTAAACTTCTGTACGAATTGCTTATGACCCACATTCCTCACTGACTCCACTTGCTAGAATCTAAGGTTATAAAAACTAAAAGGCAACAGTACAGTGGTACATTACTACTTAATGATTGACAAGCTTCAGCTTATTTACAGTGTATGTGGAATACCACTCCTTGTTTAAAATTATTTTTTACTTCTCTTGTTCCCTTTAATATACTCCTTTAAAAGCATGCTTACTTAAACTAATAACTATGATTGGAGGCCTTAGTATAGTCTAAAACCTTTATAATTCATAATAGCTTTTCTTCTGGCAAGCTTTCACAGAAGTTTAGTGCGTTACTTAAGCTCTACAACAAATCTGCACATAATACAAGGAAATTTCATTCTTTGCCCGTAGCAAACTTGTTATTGTGTTGCCCAGAGATGCTTGCGGTGACAGTGACCACTGTGTGGCAGGTGTTCCATGATGTTGGATAATAAAATCCCTGTGGAAAGCTGCATATTCTCCTAATGTCGATACCTTCCTGCCAGCTTCAGCTTTTGAATGATAAATGATGCAATTAAAGCTTTTGAGATGTGCATAAAATAACTCACCTGATTCCTGTTAACCTTAAATAAGTCTGTGAAATTATGGAATAAATCTGACTGTTAGTTTCCATAAGAATAAATTTTTTGTCAAACCTGATGTTTTTCATGGTTTCTGAGCAATAAAAAGAATGAAACCAAGCAAAATTTTTAAAAGAAAGCTACCATTTTCATGGATGCTTCAAATATTGGCCAAAAGTAGTAAGATAATGAGAATTCCAGATGTCATTTTCTCTAATTTCTCTCTTAAAATACTGGCTTACTGTTAGTTTCAACAGTTGTTTTTTATATTATGACTGGTTTTAAGGATATCTGATTTTGCCTGTTGCTCTCCTTATTTTGAAGTTGTTATTCAATTTATACATAAAATTGAAAACTGTACTTGTGAGTGACTGAAACAACCTGGTAAAAGTTATATTAAGGGCATCATTCTAGTTAAATGAATGGAAAAAATGGGATATACAACAGATAACCTAAAACTGAATTAGCTGTACTCCCTACAATTTATTTCCAGGGCTTTTCATCCAGGGATCATATGACTTGAAGCTATACTTTTTATGTTATAGTTTTTTATGTCAACTGCAGAAATAAACTTAGCAAGAGTTTAAACCAAGAACATTTGAAGATTATTGAGCTTATGGGAAAAGAGAAGAAAGTGGCCACTCCCACTCCTGGGGAGTAGGAAGGCAAATGTAAAGGGGGAGAACTAACATGACTGATTCCTTTCTTGGTTAAGTCATGAAATACTGACCTTATCGAACTCTGAAGGCCCTTAACTTGGATCTTTGGTGAGACATGGGGGAGGAATGTTTTTGACATTTGCAGTATTAGCTTGGGCCCTGCCTCATTTGTGGGATACCAGCTGTGGAGCTGTTACCTGGCAGCTTTCATGAGTGTAATCTTCAGATTTTACCTCATGTTTCAATATCTTGCTTTGTCAAAGCTTGTTTCAGTGTGAAGATCAGGGTAGAGTTTTAATGCAGGTTTGTTTTTTTTTAAACAAACAAACATACAAATCATCATGCCAAACAATTCCATTGATACAGAGTCAGATCACAAAAAAAAAGATTAGCACTTCACTTTGATTTTGTGGTTGCCATGTCAATTAACCCAGAATGCCATTAATATTTCACTATTTTGTTGACCCAGTTTCCATTACCAACAGTGGCACTGTTTCTACTGGCAAACTGGGAGGATGCAAGGGATCACATTAATCCTCCACAGGGAGGCTAATTTAAGAAACCTTTGTCTTTATAAAAATTCTCAATATGTTACAGATGATTATTTCTGTTCTCAAAGGTAGAATAGTTTTATTCTGCATGTGTGCATGTATGTGTGTATGCATGTATCTACACAAGCATACTTCTACATACACTTTCTAGAAAGTCACTGTTTATAGTGAGATTTTTGCTCTTTCTTGTTTTCACGCATAATAAAGCAAAACGAGAATACACTATTTTTTCCATATGAGATCTCAGATTTAATTTTAAAGCACCATACAGAAAGATAGCTGAAGGTAGATGCCTCTGCTGTACTGTTTCTTCAGACCTACTGTGATTTTGCATTTCTTTTCGCTTTTATAGTTAGATGTTAAAAAATTATAGAGTTTGATCCAGGTACAAAGTCATCTCTCTTCCTAAATCCTGGAAACTATTCCTTCTTTAGTCCTAAAAAGGTAGAAATAGAACCCTGGGATTTAATATTTTTTACTTTTGTAAGTGCCTGGTGAACATTCCACAAGCAGAAAATCAGTGATGTTAGTTTGACAAGAAAGTGATTTGACAGTATATTCAAGTACTATTAAGTTTTATTGTTGTATAGCATAGTAATCTATAATGTTTTACCATTAGGATAGCATATATTTTGATGTCCTCGTTCATCAGTTAATATGTCTTATCTGGAAAAATTCTGATGAAAGAGGAATAAGTTTACAAAAAGAGTAAAATTTAAGCATAATTTAATATTAGTTCCTTGTTTTGGGGATAGACAGAATTATAAGTAATTATAAAATTAAGCTCAAGTTATAACTCATTTTGTTATCACATCTGTATTTTTGTATTCCTGTTTCTTATAAAGCGTGTTATGTTGGTACTCAGTTAAGATGTTGTTTGTAGGAGGCATTCTCATGATACAGAAGGTGAAAGGTGTTTATTAAAAAAACAATAAATCTTTACTTAATAAGTGATGATTATGGCCCTGGCTTTCTTGTGGTACAGAGGCCACTTCTTTCATTAACTGTCATTGTATTTGATTGAACTGGAAGTCAGAACCACAAAAACATATGAAACAGCAGTGTAAGAAATATTAAGAAGTAAATGTGATTGTCTTTTCCTTTCTTTATTTCCAAAAGAATTAGATCAATAAACTCATCTAAGGTAAAAGGACTGCTATTCAGCTTACTCTTGCAATTCAAATATGAAGTTAAGCACAAGAACTCTTGCTGAATCAAGATCTAAAATCCTATGTTCCACTTCCCTATTGCTTTTTTAAATGTCAATCACCTTTAAAATAGTTCAGTTTATCATACATGAAACATGGACAGTACATACTCATTTGTAAGAGGTCTGCCAGGAGACAGTTACCAATTCTTGTGATGCTTTTTGATCTCTTCTATGGGAAGATGCAATATAAAAGACAGTAGCTTGTACTGTTCCTTCTATTCATAAAGAAAACCATAATTTATAAGGTGTTGTCAAGAAAATCTAAGTGTGATATTCTAATTTGTGACAGAAATGATTATGATAATTTAGAAGTGTTTTTTTTGTTTTTTTCTGAAGAAGAAGAAGAAATTAAAAAACTAACTGTACAGAATGTTTTGGTTTTGGTTTTGTTTTTCTTTCTTCAAGGAAGGCAGGTCTGTAGGTGGAGACATTAGACCATATTTCAATTAAAAGCTTTTGTACTTATGTATAAGATACAGGGGTTTATGATCATAACTGAGGATTCATCTTTTGGAATAGGGTTTTCGTGGCAAAGGCGAGAGGAGAAACAAACATAGACTGTTAAAAACTAGTTTAATGTTATCATGGTATTAGAGAACTTTATGGTTGTCATCACTGAGTAGATAACGCTGCATGCAACTTACCTTTTCCTAATTGCAGACTCACAGAGTGTATATGGTATGTTAGTGGATAACAGTATCCTACAACACATTTTTCTCCATTACCCCTCTTATCCATTTCTTTAGGACTTAGTGGTTTGAGGTCTTGAGTTGCTGGTCATTACTACATTTTGTTTGTTAGCTTTTTAATAATGGCAGCTGCTTTCTCTTATTTCTTCCCTTTAACTAAATGTCACTGCTACCATCTTATCACATACTGGATTCTAACTGAGGACCTCTGGAAAGTTAGAAAAGATAGGCAACGTGTAAAAGAACGTAAGGGCAGGTTTTGGTTAAAAGGATCTAGAGCATTAAGGTGAGTGTGGAGGGAATATCCTTAGGAAAAGCATACTTGAAAATCAGACTTGACCTGGAAGTTGAATTGCTTTGTGCTAAGTCATTCATAAAATCAGGTTCTTCAAAGAACTTTTGATATCATAGCTTGTTTACATGATAGTCCACTACCATACACTTTCTCCTATATAAATTAAATTTTCTTGAAATAATTTTAAATCCCATTGAAAAAAATATTAATAGGGGAGAGGTGTTAAGCTGTTAAGAACATCAAGTTTTATGTTTTGTAAAATTGTGGTTGATCTTTGAATCATGAGTGTATCTGTGTATCATGAGACATCATAATATAGGAATAGGTATATTGAAGATACAATTAATTCAATATTTTGTCTACAACAGTAGCCATAAGCCAATTTACAGGTATAATATAAAGATCTCATGCAATGGTACTTCCTTGACACATCTTGGGATATTAAGTCACTGGATTTTAGAACTTCCTCTTGCTAAAAAGCAATACAAACTATATGCAGGGCAATTCTCAGATTAGTAATACACTCTGAATTTTACCAGGTGATTTTTATTTCATGTTAGTGACTGCAGAATAAATCTGATAATCAATCCTAGGATCAGAGAACTAGGGTAGCATAATAGTTTACTGAATCTTAGAAAATATTACAAAATTACAGACTTAATTTTGGCTAATTTCTTTCAAATAGGACTCTGTTTGCCACAAAATGTAGATCAAATAGCATCATTTCTGATCTTCACAGTCCATTTAAAAAACAAAGTTGAATTCTCTTTGTTCCTCATTTTTCTTGTTTTATTTTTGCATGTATCTTATGTTAGGAAATTCCTCATAACATATTTCGTTGATATGTATAATTAGGATACTTCTCTTGATTTATATTCTGTGGAAAAGAACACAGTAAAATACTTAATCTTTGGTAATACAGCAAAGAAAATCTTGGTTCTGTAAATGGCATTCTGGTAAAAGACATGTTCCTAACCAACAAAGAAGAACAAAAAATATGTAAAACCTAAGAGATAAATTTTCCTTCAAGAACAAAATTGCACCTTAATCACAGATCAAGGAGTAGAGGGGTTCAGTGTAACCCATCACTGAGGAAATGAAAACCTTGAAATAGTGGGTGAAGTAACAACTTTGTGTGTGTGCGTTCAATGCAAACAAATACCAGGTAAAGCACCAATTTATAGTTAGATTAGTTAAGGACTGAAAAAAAAGTCTCTTATACAAGAGTGAAGTTTGTTCTGGGCACATAGAAAAAAAGACAAGATGCATGAGTGGATATTAAATTAGACAGCAACTTCATTATTGTAATTCTTATGGGAATCCCTTGCAATAATTTAATATTTAGTGCAGTTCATGATTCCTCCCTTAATAATTCTTACAGAACGGAGGCTCCTTACACTTCACGGACAGTACTCAGCTTCTGTGTGGGACCCTGCTAATTTCCCTTTTTCTGAAGTTTTGTTTGGTTTGGTTTTGCTAGATCAGACAGCAAGGGATTACAGATTCATCCCAAACTGCTTTTGGGGGTGTTTCACCTTAAGTCAAGTTTCCACTGCAGTTTCTCAGAGATCTAGATGAGTAGATGCTCCCTGGTATAACAACACTTATTAGGTAGCCAGCTTAGGGAGGGAGTCCAAAATTCATATCCTTCTTATATTTGGAAATGCTAATACTTCCTTAACTTAACTTTGACCCTAAAAAAGTATGTTATAATTTGAAAACTTTAGCTCCCATCTGTGATTAATATTAATGTGAAGTTAATTTTTTCGTTTTTCATGCAATGTTTCTGGTTCCTTATGATTTGTATATTTCCTAGGCCTATATTTGCTCATAACATAACACACACAGGCCTTCAATTTCCTTGTCAGTAATATCTATCAAAGAATTTAGGAGGAGTTTACAACCAAGTGAAAAATGTCAGATTTAAAGATCAAATTTTTAAAGATCCCAAACTGTTCCTAGTGTTTGGTTGCTTCCCAGCTACCAAACAATTTCAAAATACATTTTTGTACTATGCAACATCTATCCAGTGGTATTTAAGAAGAACTGGAAATAAATATTTACTGTTACCTCCCACTTCTCTTCCTCTGCATTTTATCCATCTGCTCATATACCCAACTGCAGGAACCTTCTGAGGTTGTCTGTTGGATGTCTACCTGAAGGCCAGTTATTTAATTGTTGTATGTGAATCAATTGAAAATGGCACTCAAGCTTTTTTTTTCTACATTGAACAGATTTTGTTCAATTCTGGGACATGGAAACAGCTGCAGTTTTCTTTAGAGGGAAAAATGTCCATCTTAATTCAGCACTCAAAATACCAACTTGTTTTTTCGTGATAACTTTTGGATAACTTTAATAAGACAGACTTCTTTGGGATGAGAAGAAATTTAGAATTAGTCTATCAAACCACCAGAGTCCATTGAAGTTCTGTATAATGAGTAGAATTCTCTAAGTCCTGTTGAGTTATCACTGAATAGATCAAAGCCTAAAAAAATTCTTCAGAAGGTGGAATTTATTAAAAACAAACAAAGTCCCCGATTGAATGTATTGCTTATGAAATGTTCTAATTTGACAGCCCTAGAGACCAGAGTCATCTCTATTCATCCAAATAAAAGGTATGGTGTAAGTAACAGCAAGGTAGCTGTCCTGTATTTCTTCAGTAGTGTGAGAGAAAGGATGGATGAATGCCTGGGAGGAACCAGGAAGATAAAATATGCTAAAGATGGAAAAGTTAAGTGGATGTGTCTATAGGAATGCTTGTAATATAGAAGTCATATGCAAAGCAGGAACTGACTACGAAACCTGTAGAGTCCAGATTTGAAAACTATACTTTTGGCTTAAATGATGCATGTGTCTCTCATTCTGAGTCCAAGTGCAGCAGAGGAAAATGGGAAACCTGAATGCGTGATCTAAGAAGTTGTCCTGGTTTTTGCTAGCATAGGATTAATTTTCTTCTTAGTAGCTAGAAAGCACTGTGTTTCGTTTTCAGTGAGGTTTGTTATTAAAAAAAATGTTGATAACTACAAGGACACTGTGCTTGGGCAATTTCCAAGAACAGAGGACTGGAAGGGGGGAGTGGAGAAGAAAAGTAGAATAGTTAGTAAAACCCAGAATTGACAGTTGGATTTACCAATAAGATATTCCATATCATATTACATCATGCTTAGTATATTAACTGGGATTGACTGAAATGGGGGGCGGATTTTCTCGGGAATCGCTCAGGCTCATTGTTCTGGGATTGCGATTTCGGTTTTGGGGTTCCTTTTCGCTCCTCCGGGATCATTTTCAGGGGGTGGTGAGCAATTGTACTCTGCATCACTCATATATATATTGTTGTTATCATTATTACTCTTATTATTCTTATTATTTTAATTTTATTTTTACTCTAATTATTAAATTGTTCTTATCTAAACCTACAAGTCTCCTCACCTTTACCCCTCCAATTCTCTTCCTGATTCCCTGGGTCGGGGTGGGAGGGGCAGGAGGGCAGTGAGTGTCTGTGTCTTGTTTGGCTGCCAGCTCTGTTAAACTACCACAGAAGCAGAAGTGCTTCTGCATTCCTCTATATCTACTAGTATGCTTATGCTAACAGCTGAATAGTTTTCAGTGGCGCAGTAAGGCAGACCACTCAATTTCAAATTAATCAGAAAATGATACAGGCTATGAAAATGTAAGCTGAAGGGTTAAGGTGAAACAAACCTTCTTTTTGTCGTGTAGGAAATATATTATTTTTCATTGACAAATTCACCAAAGAAGTAGCAGCAATGCTAGATCTCATAACAGCCTTCAGCATCTGCTTTTATTTCTTGCTGTTCTTTCTATTATCAGTATGTTTATGATAGTGCTCTTTACAGGCTGAAAGCTTTCAAAATAACAATGAGAGGGGGTTACATTTACAAGAGATTCACAAACTAAAGTGACCATGGCACAGAAAAACCCTCAATATGGATAAAGTGAATTCAATAGTAATGCATATGGTAATATCTGCAGCAAAGTATGCTAATGTCATCTGGTTTTGCATGCCATCCAAGCAGAGAACTAGAAGGAAAAAAACCCAAAAAAACAAAAACAAACCATTGGAACATGCTGTATCAGTACCTTCAATACTTTCCATCTCATAGCTTAATCTTCTGGCAGGATGGAAATCCTCTATTAACAAGTCTTGAGTTCACTTTGACCACAGAAACAGATGTATAAAATCACTGTTTCCTACCATTGTGGTATTAGATTGAGGCAATACAGCCTGCTGCAATACTAAGGGAATTGTAGCAGATTTCATTTTACTATCCCTTCATAAGTGCTCTATTTAATTACTTGGATGACATTCCTCCTGCAATGAGAAGGAAATTTTGAATCGTACCAGTGAAGTTACAGGAGTGAAACATTTGGCCCGGGACTAGAGTGTATTTCCTTAACTACTTAAGCATGGGCACTTTGAAAGGAGAAAAATGAAAGTCATTTAAAAACAAACTTCCCATTACTGTAGTACAGAAAGTGATCAATTAAATGACTGAATAATATAGAAGCTCTAGGTGCCTACAGTTTTCAAATCTTACTGAGAAACATCAAAAGATGTAGTGACAAAATTATTCTAAGTCCATTTCCTTCCAGTTTCTGGTGTCCTACCCAGGCATAGTAGCTGACAAAGTGCTAGTTGCCAAAAGTGAATGTTATACTGGCGCAACAGAGAAATCATCATTTTAGATAATAAGGTTATAATGACTCTTCTTGCCATTACAGTTCACAGTTGGCAGAAGACCTACAGCAGGTGAATTGAGACTTCTTTCTAACAAGCTATCATCAGTGTACTCATGTTGTGTCAATAAGCAAACTGCTGTCCCATATTCCCTACTTTACAGATTTTTCTTCACTTGGATGCCTTGCCTCCAAGTTAAGTGTTTTTGCAGTTGACATTTGTTTAAGCAATTTAGAGCTGCCCTGGGAATATATCCCAACTCACAGAATTAAAATACTGTTGGGACAGATATTTTTTCTGTTAAAAAGATTTAAAAGCAAATAAAAACTAAAAAATAAAATAAAAAAAAATCATCTGTTTAAAGACAGAGTAGGGATGATAAAATAAAGATGGTGGGCAAACAATATTGGTATTATTGGCAGATTTCCAGTCTCTAAACTGGAACTGTTTTAATTTATGCCTGGTGAGGATTTGGACGAGTATCTCTGATACAAAAAAATCTTTGCAGTATGCACTGTTGTTTTTCAATGAGTGTCTCATTTAATTTTAGTTCAAAATGGAAATTATTTGGCTGCCTTGTAGGCTGTAATATCAAATTCAAGTCAGCAGATCATGTCTGATGTTACTGATATTTATTCAAAAGCCTTGCTACACCAGTGTTTTTTCATTACTGATCCCCTGCTATTCTTTAAAGTCCAGAGGGAATTTTACTTTAACATCCAAAGAGCTTTTTTCAACATATTTCACACATTTTCCACTAGCTCTTTGTTCAGATGTTGAAGTGCCAAACACAAGATTGCTGTCATTTTGACAACCACATTACATTCTCAGATACACATGAATTCCTACTGCAGAGGTGAACAGGCAAGCAGTTATTCTGTGACAACAGTACTGATAAGAAGAGGTGAATAGAATGTCTTTATGTCTGTATTTGCCTGTGTACCATGTATATATGCCAGTGATTGGTGGCAGGTTATGGAAAGAGCCTGTTAGGGTTCCTTTAGTACCCCATATTTTATCTTTTTTTCCCTATTGATTGTTTTACCTGATTTCAGGAAATAAACAGTTCAGGAATGGGCCTCCATTCACTTAAAAATCAAAACTTACAAAACTGTGGCTTTGGGGATTTTTTTTTTTAATCTCTCTAGAGATATCACAATACAGTTATTTCACTTTTTGTCAAAACTCCTCTCTTTTCTGTTCAATAGCTCTTTCACAATTTAGGAAACAAAAAAAACAGACTTTTGAGTATTTGTTTGTGTTGAATATATTTTTAAAAAATAATTAAAAATAAAGAGATCTTAAAAATCTGTTTCACACAGAAAATAAAGATGTTTTATTTTGAAACATTAACTGAAATACTGCATTTTACTGGTCTGCAAACATTTTTTGACTGACTCCTCCTAGCCTTTTAGTCTTTTTAGCAAAAAAGTTTTCTCCCTCTTATCTCTAGCTACTGTTGCTGATAATAAAATTAAGTCCATGGTAATGATAATTTCCTTACATATCCTTATTTTATTTGTACCAAATTAGTTTTATTACTAATGTGCTAATGTGATGGTGATAATGACAGGGATCAAAACTGAATGAGAATAATATTGTAATTGGAAGGAGAAGCAGGAGAAAACAGGTCTCCTACCCTAATTCCCACATCAAAATAGATGATATTTTTGCAGTTTTTATATAAATGTCTTCTGCTATTGTACTATCACTTTGATTATTCTGAGGAAAAATTAGTAGCTATGTTTCTATATGTAAATAGTTATTTCCTTTCATACAAAGCAGCTGAACAAAGAAATACAAGATAATTAAGTAACCTTAAACTCACCGTAATTAACTGCCTCTTTGGAAAATGGCCTTGGGTTGTTTTCCTTTGGAACAGTTACAGTAAACACCAAAGTGAAAAGCTCATCCCTCACTCCTAAGGTTATATTTTCACTTCACTGTTACCCCATTGAGCATCTGGATAAAGGTGAAGCTTGAGGAGGTGACAAGGAAGGTGACTCTTACTGCAGAAATTAATGATAGTGTAGGGCTCTCTTTACTCAGATTAATGGCTTGAATCACTGGCTCAGCATTGTCCTGTATCCAGAAAAGCCAGTAGTTTCTAGTGTCCTTTTATCTACATCTTTTGCTGCAAAATTAAGCAATTTGAGATAACGGAACATTTTGGGTTACAAACCAAATTAAGGAAAAAGCTGCCATACCAGCTGTAGCTTCAGCAGTTGATTTAAAAAAAATTAATTCCCAGTTGGAAATATTTTTTAAATAAATAAAATTAGATGTCACCATTGCATCTTTAAAGAAGTATTGCATGCGTGCAATTCAGCAATGATTTTTCACCACGTATCTCCCCCTTTTGGCAGCATTTGGTAAGATTTGGAAGAACCAAATGACATGTTCTAAAATACATGCTAGGAATAATTCAGTGATATGACAATAATATTGTCAAATATATGGTCAAATATTTTGTCAAAAAAATCAGTGATATGATAATACAAGTTATGCTGGCTCATGTTCAACTTGGTGTCTACCAGGGTCCCCAGATCCTGTTCTACCAAGCTGCTTTTCAGCTACTTGACCCCCAGTGAGTACTGGTGCATGGTGTTATTCCTCCCCAGGTGCAAGATTTTGTACTTCCCTTTGTTGAACTTCATAAGGTCATAAAGTTCCTGTCAGTTCATTTTTCAAGCCTGTCAAGGTCCCTCTGGATGGTGACACAACTCTCTGGTGTATCAGCCACTCATCCCCATTTTGTGTCACCAACAAATTTGCTGAGGGTGTGTTCTGCCCCATCATCCAAATCATTCATGGAGATATTAAACAGGACTGGACCACATACTGACCCTTGGGATATACAGCTGGTTACTTGTCTCCAAGTAGACTTTGTGATTCTGATAAGTAGCACTGATGGTTATAATTCAACAGCCTCTGAGTTATGGGCCAAGAGACTTTCCCAGAAAGCCCAGATGTTGAAGATCTGCTCCTTTGTAGTGTAAAGATAAAATTTTGATTTAATTTTCTATTTTTTCATACGATTTTAAAATCTATTTATATTTTCATGAGAATACTTAGGCCATAGACATCTGTGGTCAGGCATCCATAATGCCCGTGATTAATTAATTTTGCAAGGACTAATTAAATAATAATTAAATCAGAAAAAAAACCCAAACAAAAAACAAAACCAAAAACCAACCAAACAAACAAAACCCAAACAAAAAACAAAACCAAAAACCAACCAAACAAACAAAACCCAAACCAATGGGGGTATATACACTAAGGCTTGCCACAAAAACCTGTGTCCAAGGCCTTAGTCAAAAGGGTGAGATTTGGTTTTGTTTGTTTTCTCAAAAAGTTTTTCAGCAAGTAACTCTTTCATTGAGGCCTATAGTCTAAGGTGTAATTCCAGCTCTGCTATTCTCTTGGGATAAAAGCAGAAGTTCTGGATATTCTGAAAAGTATTTATGATGTCCTGAGAATTAATCAAGGTAGATCAAGACTGTGGCAGATAGATCAAGCTACCTGTCCAATTGGCCAGGTTTTTATTTCATTCTTGATTCAGATTGCTGTGATTATGAGTATTTGGTATTTAGAAATCTGTATAGTGTTGTCACATATTTTAGCATTGCTAAAGGTTTTATGCAGTTGGGTCTTAAAAAACTTTAAAGGATTGAAATTGTGCAACCCCTCAGTTGCCCAACTTGCTCCTATAGTTACTCTCCACGTGATTTTTTTTTTTTTTCTTATGTCTAGTCAGAACCTTTCTTGTCTCTTTTTATACCCTCTCCCTCCTGCCATGATCCACTGTGAAAACCCTGGTTCCACTTTTCTGATAGTATCTTGTAAGGTCCCTCACTAAACCTTTAAAATAAATAAAATTTCAACTGTAGTAAATGATGTTTAACTTTTGCTCCAGACTTCTTTGCTCCCTAGACAGAATCAGTAGCATTAATTCATTTCATAGGCTCATTAAAGAGACTGAGGAGGTGTGCTAATATAATTCACCTTGGGATTCAGTGAAATTTATGATAATGAAAAAATACTTCACCTGCTTTCAGTGAGTGTCCATGTCACAAGAGAGAGAACTGAAGAAAAGCAGCATGAGTGCTCCAACTTCCACTCTCCAAAATCCTAAAATATAAACAGCAGAAATAAAGGTAACTGGCAGTGAACACAGATGAAAAAGCTTTTTAGCTTAGTAAAAAATCAGAAAATGGCATGTTCTGTAAAGTCAGCTATTACTCTGAAGTCAGTTTATAGAAGACTGGAATAGTATATAAATGTATATAAGATGAGAAATCAAATGAAAATATATACATTGATAAACTATGACAAAAAATAGAGATTTTGACAGATCTGAGTTACTGTGAGAATGACTGACTGAAATAAAAATTACTGAATACATAAATAGGCTTCTGTGTGTTGTACTCTCAGATTCTCTGTTATTTTTATTTTATTCTACTGCACAGAATGTCTTGAATGACCAAAATGATCTGAAGCAATTTTAAAGACCTATTTAGAAAACAGTTTACAGGCTGGAGTGAAGTCTTTGTTGAGCAAACTTGAAAGGCTTTGGAGGTTTGATTTACATAAGCATACAAAGCGTGAATATTTATTTGAACCTATTTCACTTCTTGTAGCTTGTTTTTGTTCTGGATCCAAATGACTCTTTCAAAGCTGTATAGGATATAAGGTTGTAATAAAGAAGAAAATATTAACAGCTTTTAAAGTGTTTGAGCTTGGACTGTCAAAGAATAGTTTTCTTTTGCCAGTATAATTTGGAAAATTTTGACATTTTTCTTTTTCTGTATCAGTGAAATACTGATGTTTTACCATGAAGATGAGCAAAAAGAAAAAAAAATAGAATTAAGAGGGAGACAGAGAGTATACCATAAAGTATTGAAAAGGTGAAGGTGGTTACCCAGGGTATAAGTAGTGTAGGCTCATAGTCCTGGTGTTATTTTTTATAGACTGGGAAAGTCCTTAATTGACCACGGAGTGAATCCATAATAAAATTTTATATTCCAACTTTTGTATAAATGAAAAGAAATATTACAAAACTTTTAAAAGAGATTATTGCAGGTATTCACTAATAAGAATGGGTCCTGAAGATTGAAAACAGACCAGTGTACAGAATTAACTGAAGATAAGACTTATGTGAGCACTAGGCTGTTTCTGTCTGTTATGTTGAACATCAGTTGTGGATAAAGGCTTAGAAACTATTTTAAGAGATCAAGTGAGAAAATACTTTGAAGGACTCAGCTTGATTAGGAACAAAAAATACAGTTCTAGGAAAAAAAGGAATTTTTGCATTGCTGACTTTTTTTTTTTTTTTTAAGAAAACCACTAAAGTTTCTGAGTTGGAGAGAGAAAATTGAAACTGTTCAGTTAGAAATCTTTTGGCAATATTTTATTTGCAGGTATATAAGTTCTGTTTTATACAGATAAATACCTGAAAAAATAAGTTGATTCCTTAAGGCTAAAGGATAAGTAAGAAAGAAGCTTCCCACTGAGTATTTCAGGAGTCACTAGTAGGCAGAGGTGCTTGTCTGGGTGGTGTAATAGGGACAGCAGTATGACAGCTTCCCCAAAGCTTTTTGTCTGTAGGGTCACTTAAATATATTACAAGACTCTGAAACTAGCTCAGTGTCAGCAGGACCAAAGGAAGGCATAAGGAGTAGACACAAGTTGTTTGAGTTAGGGAGTGATACCTTTCATCTCATTCCATCATTTGTAGAACAAGTAGTGAGAAATTTTCTTAAATGTGTTACCAGAAAATTGTATTGAATCAAAGGCAAGGCTCCATCTTCCATGCTCTGTTCTCATCCCACAGGCATATTTCTGTCACAGGCAGTAGGAGGCAAATACTAAGTCCATGGCAGGTACATCTACATTACCAGGTTAGTGCCCTGTAGGGGTTTTGCTTGGTGTGAATTCACCAGTGTCTGTAGCCGGTGCCATGCAGTATGCCACCTAGGAAATCACTGATGCTCAAAGCAGTTTCTCTTCCACGAGGACCAAGGCTGAAATCATACACAGGGGTACAGTCCAGAGCACCCTGATTGCAACGTGCATGTGTGGTCTTTCAGTACCCAGGTGCTTATGCATGCTGAGAGCGTGCCTTGGACTGGCATCTGGAACAAGCTTCACCACAAAGATAAATGTCACTGCGCCCATCGTCTCTAGTAGTAAATAAGACCTAGTGTCTTCCGTCTTTGCTCTAGACCACTCATTAATGTAGACACACTCATTGAGTTTGGTTGTATAGGCCAGATTCACTACTGTTCAGTTACTGCCAGATGGTCACTTCTGTCACTCTAATGCTGGAGCCATGGGAACAGTGCTTGTTCCCAGCACTTCACTGCAGTACCAGAGCAATGTCCCATGTTAGAGCTGTTTTTGTAGGCTGCCTGCAGATGGGCAGGTTATGCTTTAGAGATACTTTTAAACTGTGTTTTGAAGTTAAGGATTAAGTGTGAAACCCTTATTCCATTGTACTTACACTGGATAAGAGGAACATAGATGTTTGAAATCTCCAGAAAGCCCCATCATCTACTTCAGTTAATATTTTCCCATTACAGGAACTGTTGACAAATGATTCAGGCAGGTTCACAAGCTGGGTATCAGGTATGTGCCAGGAACAGAAAGATAATATCAGCACTGATGCTGAAAATTAGAGGGCCACCTTAAAGTGGAAATGGTACAAAAGCGCTATTGAATTTCCAAATGCAGCAACTGCCCCCAAAGCAGACTACATGTAGTATGGTCCTATCCATAATATTTCATGTTCAGAAAGCCTCAGAAATAACTAAAAGCCATCAGTGTAAGAATTTTGTGATGTATCAAAATCTAACTCTTTAGTATTTTATGAAAGGCAGAGGTTTTATGAAAATTATGTGACCCTGGAAACAGGGGACACAAACGTGTTCTTTTGTCCTAATTTTACTCTTCTTGAAGCTTTTTACTATATTTCATGAAAGTGACATAATGACTCTGCATGTCACAAATGGCACAAATAATTTTATTCCTGAATGCCACATCCTACACACTTCCATAATTAAGAAGTTCAGTATAATGGTAACTGCAAATGAAAAGAGTGAGGACTCTCCTGAGAGAGGTGCAAGTTGTGCTCTATTAGATCCTGGTGATGAATCATTACCAAGTAGGGAAAAAATGTTAGTCACTCGATTAAATTTTCACACACACTATTTGTTTTGTGTGTGGTTTTTTTAATTATTATTTAATAAACAACTATGTAAGGATATATAAAATATGCTAATGTTTTCGGAAGAGAGTGAAAACTACTCTTTCAGAAAATAGTTTTACGAGTTATATAACATCAATAATTTTTCTTCAGTTTTCTACATTTCTAGGTGCTATACTTTAAATTAAATTACTGCCAATGAACCTCTGCAAAGGATATGTTTACTTGTCTTTATAGTGTTGTTTACTATAAACTCTGGATGGCAAAGGAAACACTAACATGAAAGCAGCCACTACATCTCCATTTGTGATCAAATGTGTTGTTGATATTTAGAAGTAGGTGGGCACACTTCACATTAATGAATGATCTGTTGGGTAATTTTAATGACAAATACAGCTCTGTGTGGTCTGCCATTTTCCAGGGAGAGCATTTATTCCTGTCAGCACTGCTGTGAATTTCTGCACATCAGCTAGATAGAATTGAACTCAATCTTTTACCTGCCTTGGGAAACATCCAAGACGTTTCCAATTTTCTTCTGAAATGCAGTTGACTAGGAGGCAGTGCACCTTAAACTAACAGGGATTCATTAAGGCATAATTGCTATCATTCTGACCCCATGACATTCTCCTGGTGTGTACACCTGGTCACAAGTGCTTGCCTTATGTTTTCTTTAGAGCATGCCATAGCCAACCATGAAGAAAGAGTGTGTGTGTATGTGTGACAGGACAATCCTGCTGTTCTAACAGCCAGGGATGGACACAGGCACTAGAACTCTATTGACATGAAGCTGTTTGGAAGCACCTCTTGTGTTGCTTTCCATATTTATTTGACTTGTATTTCATTGTGCATAATAGACGCACATTTAATGTTTTCTAGTATACATCTCAACAAAATTTGTTGATACATCCTTGTTTATTTAAATTGTTTTGTAAAAAAAGAAAGATAAATACAGGTGACATTCTTTGAAATATATTCTCACAAATATACAAAATGACTTTTAATAACTTTTTACATAAATGCATATTCCATGTATCTCATGGCCTAGGTGTAAGCCTGGCATATATAGATAACAGACTGCAGCTAAGTCTTGTATTTTCCACAGGGTTTTGTGTGAACAGCTGAATCCTGCAAGTGGTCTGACCAGCTATGAGCGTTAGGAGTTCCATTCAGAGAAAGAGAAGAGACTTAGAGAGAAATCATACAATAAAATTTCTGATGAAATTGAATTGTTAACTCCAGGAATTGATCCTTGCAATGTAATTGTATGTTGTCATTACTCCTATGAACAGCAGAAAGGATCTAAGCTTGTAGGAGCTCTTTTGCCTGAATTAGGGACATCTGAGGTTAGGAGCTAGAGAAACAAATTTCATTCAAGCTTTAATTCAACCTAAGTTCACTTTGTTCAAAATTAAGAGCAGATTCTCTCCACAGGCTTTTCAATTATACATTATAACATTGAAGAGGCAGCAAAAGGTGAAAGGATGTCTATATCATTGCTTTAAGACAAAGGATCTTGAACTACTGTCCTTAAACTGTGGGCTGTTGGTTTTGTTCCTCAGTAATATAACAAGGTTTCATTTTGACCTTCCCCACAAATTCTAGTATTTTCTTTCCTGACCTATGGTTAGTAGAAGGAAAAAAAAAAAGAAGAAGAAAAAACAATTAAGCACTTGGATCCTACAGTCTTACAGAGCAGCATCAATTCTTGGCTTATCACCTTTCATTGAATGGGAATTTAAAAAAAAAATAGAAGTTGCTATGAGAAAATGGGATAAGAAAAATGAAGGTAGTGTGGGCAGTAGTAGTTTCTCTTTTCATTCTTGGCTGCAGATATTTAGTATTCTGCCCATACTTCCAGTCTTTTATCCTGCCTGCCTCCTGTTTCTTGTTTTCCTGGCATTCAGCCTTACTTTGGCTGAGCTGATAAGAGGCAGCTGGTACAAAGACTTATTTGCATCTTTCTCTAGCTCTGCAGTGACTCAATGTAGTAGGCAACAGCTATGGAGGTGGGAAAAGTTGGTATAAGCTAAGATCCTGGAGGAAAGGCAAATGAGAGAACAAGTAATTAGAGAGATGGAAAGCAAAGACAGCATGTCCTAAAGACATCAATGCTTCTGAAATACAGGGCAGGGACAAGGACTCTGCTTGAAGCCTTCAGAGGAGGAGACTTTTTCTCTGCAAAAATCTTCCAAAGAATGGGAGAGTAGATATGGTGAAGGAGAAGAGATTTATTTGGATAAGGATTCTTAGTTGTTTTTTTAAAGATTTTATTTTTAATCTTACTTAATTAGTATTCATGAAGTAACAATAAGATGATGCTCTTATTTTTCAGTTGACATTTGTATTTAACGTATAGGAAGTAAATCTGCTAAACATGTATAATGAGGGAGGAAAAAGGAACATCTTGACATGTCTAACAATTTGCAGTATTTTCTAGTCTGTAGTCTAGTATGATTATTGTTTTCATTTCCTTTTTGTTGGCTTTTAAATGAAGAAACAATATTTTATGTGCCCACATGATTCCTTTCTCTGCGTTTGGATCTATAGTTTACTCCTTACTGTAAAATGTATAAAGAAATGCATCCATGGTTTTTATTTCAACTCTTAAATGTGTGGAATCTACTAAAGAGGATAAATTACAGAAGTGAGTGTTTCAATAATGAATAAAAAGCAGACATATTTCTTATGATTCTTAATGTCTTTTTCCTGGATTTTTCACAAAGAGACTTGAATACCAAGTGCCTGTACTGGAATATTTATCTCTAAATAGTGATCATGAGTTCACTTAGCGACTCATTGCATGAGTTATAAACATTGCTGATTCCTGGTTGATTGTTAGTGTCCTTAGTTTTGACTGATGCTTGTTTTTTTGTATAAATAGAAACGTATTTAAGTAGAGGTTGAAATTGATCCCTTTGACATGACTAAGATTAAGCCTTATACTTAGCATGTTAAAATAGTGTAAAAATCTAAGAAATACTCTTCTGAATCAGATCAAACAGTCCACCAAGTTCAGTGACAATAATAGATAAAATTTAGAGAAGGCAAACGAATCTGGCCTATGTCTGATACTATTTTTCCTCATACTTCTCCACAGTCATAGGATTAATGATCCTGACTGTTCACCGCAGCATCTAGTTTGTAAGCCTATCATTTATGAATTTGCCTAATCCCTTTTTGAAGGAGCTGATACCATCTACCCCAAAAATCTCCTGTAGAAAGAGATTCCGGAAAATTCCTGCTCACTGTGCAAAGAAATATATTATTTAACCTGTTTTAAACTGACCTCCTGGTTGTCTCAGTGGGTGTTCCCTAATTCTAGGGTCAGAGAATTAGGTGATTAACAGTTCTTGTTCACCTTACTCACTCCATTCTTCTCTGAAAACTGAAGGGGAAGTAGTTTTTGTTTCTCCCTTTAAGGAGGTGAGATGTCCTTCATCATGTCAGTTGCCTTTGAGATACAGTGAGCAGTATTGTATGTACAACTACCAAAGCAAACCAAAACCCAAATCTTTCCAGAGAAAGGTACTAATGTTTCTGCCTCTCTCGGGAGAGGGAAAAAAAAAAGAAAGAAAGAACAAATGCTATTAGAACAAATGCTATTTGGTATTCACTGTACTTAAAGCTGAAATTTGACAGCACTGAATGGGATTTGATGAAGAGAACGTAACAGAACAGAAATCAAGTTTTAAATTTACCATAAAGCCTGTACAAAGTATGAGTATGTAGTTCTTTCAATTTCACATAAGAATTCTTTTCTGTGGGTAGGCAATATGTGATTACTTGCACAAGAAGCAAAGCTGCAGACTTTGTGGTTGATCTGAATACTCTCTCATTCTTTTTCTGTGATAACTATCAGTTATTTTTCCATAGAAAATTTTGGGATCAGACACTATCACAGAGTGACAGAAAGTGTCACATACGTTTCACTGCATAGTAATAGTTCAGCAGCAAGAGTGTAAAATTGCCAGAATATCAAGAAAGATTTTTAGAGTTAAGAAAGACCATTCACCTCAGAGATTAGTGTTTCTGGGGCTCCAATATCTTTAACTGATAACAGTGAGAAAAGGCTCATACACTACTCAAAATCATAGTTGCTATTGTGGAACTGTCTTAATAAGTCATTGACATTCTTCTCCCCACAAAAAAAAAACCCAAAACTGATAATTTTATTTAGATAGTAAATGATTTCTAGAATGAATGAAATATAGTGTGTTCACATAAGCACATGAAATTTTATTTGTGCAGTCAGAGTCTGAAGAAGCAAATTAATTAACTTACAATTATGTATGTTTTAATTAGTCAAAAAAGAGGAAGAAAAACCAATAAAAATGACAAAAACCCCAAAACTTTTCCACAGTCTTTGACTTTCTCTGATCCAAGACTGGAAGAAGGAAGAAGAAGAAAAAAGGTATCTCAAAAGGCTTTGCTTTTTTTTTCTTTTTTTTTTTTTTGTTAAAAATATGACATATTTGAAGTATTTTGAAAAATATACTTCCTGTACACAACATCTTCTCTGGACTTCATTGTTCATCAGAAAATCTTAAGGATTGGACAGCTCTTTCTTCATCAGTGAAATTTTCAGCAAGGCTTCTGCATGATTGCAACTCTCACAATATATTGATATGTAGTGTGTTCCTTGCAACATACCTATAGCCTGTATGTTAGTAGGTGAGTGCAGAGACTCTTGTTGGGTGATAATAATGTTTGGTTTTGTTATGTGGCAGGGACCATTGTGTCCAGGTTGCTGAATGAATTTTAGCTATTTTACTTCTGAGGTATGGATCTTTTGTCGTAGGTTATCTATTGTCTATTGTGCTTAGACAGTTTTTCTTTGCTTTTACATAAACTTCGTGTGCTTCCTAACACATATTTTCCTCAGTCTGAAACAGAATCCTGACACTTACTGTTTTAATATTCTTCTTTTCAGCTTTGTCAGTATTAATAGATAGGTCATGATTTTCTCCTATACTGAAGAAAAGATGACATAGAACCTTTTTATTTTTTTGCCTTAGTTGTTGCAGAAGGGCCAATTTTGAATCACATAGGAGACAAGGTCTGAATTACTTGTCCACCTCACAAAAGGCTAAGATAAACCGGTTTAAAGGCTGTGCAAATATCTGTGATTTGCAATTCCACTCTTGAAGTGATCAGTTAGTTTTATGTACTTGGTAAAAAGAGTATTCACTTCCAAAGTGAAGGAAAGTAGGCAGGGAAAATAAAGAACTGTGCGAGAGATATGATATCCTTCATGTAAAGATGTTCAAAACAATAAAAAGGAACATTTTTTTTCTTTGTAATTTGTAACACAGTAAAAGATGTGTACACCAGAAATGGAATGCACTTGATTGTTCACAGTCAGTGGATTCTTGGTACAAAATATCTCTGGATATAAGTACTCTTAAAAGACAGACAGAACTCACACTCATATTTCATGCACATTGACAACTTGGTGGCACAGTCATTGCTATCATAATTTATTACAAATCTGGAGAAACATCATATTTTTGCAGCAGAGATAAGGAAAAAGAAAGTCTGAATGTTTCTGTGTTCCTGCTACTTTTTTTTTTTTCCTTTAAGTATACATTTTTCACAATTTTAAATTCTGTTTGGTGACCTATAACCTCATCTGTTTTCAAGGACACTTCAATTTAAGAGCAGCAGTAACAGCAACAGTAATATCAGAAGTAGCAGCAGCAGGGATTCTGCCTGTGTAGCTATGAGAAGTATTTCAGTAATGGAAGAGATAATTGTGGCTCCCTGCCTATGCTGTAATTGAAAATCTAGTATAGTGCCTTTTCCATTTAACTTCATTGCTTGAGTTCAAATCATTGTACAGGAGGGAAAGCAACACTAGAATGTCTCTAATGGTACTTTCCTTTCCATTCACCAGTTTGAAACCTAGCATTAAAGTTAAAAGGAAGAACAATTAGATATATTCAGTTATGGTGGAGGGAAAGATCTGTAATTACAAATTTCAAGTAATTCAAAAGTACAGCTTACCAAATATTTACTTACTAATTCTGTCTACTGGATCACCTCCAATAAGCTGGAAGACAAGTAACATGTTGACACAATGGTCCAGCTAATTTATGCTGAATTACAATGGAAAACCTTTTCACTATAGTAATTGCAATAACATGTAAACAAAATGGCTAAAGCTGTTCCATCCACTGACAAGGTATAACCTTAAATCTGCAAAGTGTTGGATATTTTAACTTCCTATGGTCTTAACCACCAATGAGGGTATGTAGTACATTGCACAGTACTCTTCTTTGATAATAACTATTCTTATACAACGTGCTTTTCAAACTTTCTGAAGTTTCTTCTCATGACTGAGTTTCTACAACAGCATGCATATGAACAGAAACACAATGGGTTTAGCCATTCTAAATGCATCTGAAATATATGCTCATTTTTTGCAGTCACTTGTATCACTGTGAAAAAAAAAAAGAGCAATTCTGAATATAGGTGCTTATTGTGCATTGGAACAGTATGTTCACTCTTACATGAAACCGTAGACCCACAACACCCAGTCTTCCACCCACTCTGATGTGCCATTAGTTGCCTTCCATTTTCAGAGTAAACCCCATGTGGATGTTTTGCAGTGATGAAGCCATAAAGTCCAGTTTCATCCTTATCTCCACTTACTTTGATGTATTTCAGGTAAAAATAATGGAGAGACTATGTACTTACCTCCTTGAGAATTAGAGGGAAGATTGGCTTTGAATTTACTGCATGGGAATGGAGAGATGTAATTGATATTTTTCAGCAGTGGGCAAGATAAGAAATGCAAGGAAAGAATCTTCAAGGGCATGAAATCAAAAGGAGCTATGAACAATCGTACTTATCCTCTTCTGCCTTAATGAAAAGTGACAAAGCCCTGTTTATTTTTTCTGTTTGTATTTTTTGTGTTTGTATTTTTTGTTAGCTGCTGCACAGCTAGGAAAGGAAACTCCTTTTATAGGTGAATATTTCTAGTATGTGTAAGGAGATGATTACTTTCATTTAGACTTTCAATTTTAAATTGGTTAAAGGTTTTTTGAGGCATCCATACGTGTCTAATTCACATCCTGTGAAGAGTCAGTTTTCCTATGCTAGTCTTAAAAAATGTTGTGGAAACACAGATGTAAAAACAAAAGAGAACAAATTGAGATCTCAGTGTGACTTGTGATGGAGAACTCTTAACTAAGCTGAAATTATGGGGATTTCATTATCACAAAGTCATTAGCTTGGTCAAAGCTGGAGGTGTAGATTTGTTTTAGGTATAAGCAAAAAGGGAAATGGACAATATTAACAAGTAAATGCGTGAGTTGAAAATGATCTGAATAAAGTGAGTCCTTGCAAAAACATTTACTTGTCCTGGTTCTTCAGAACACCTCTAAAATGAACACCCACATATCCCGTGTGCGACAGTATTGTTATTCTCCTGCAGTACTGTTATTTAAAACAACAATTGGACTATGCATTGAAATAAAGAGACAGAAATAAGGAAAGAGTCAGGAAATGAGATTTTTGAACATAAACTACTAAAAAAATACTAAAAAAATACTAAAAAGGAGATGTCCTTCCAGATGTAGCTGCTGGACAGATGAAAAGTTAACTAAAATAATAAACTAAGATGAAACATAAGTAACACTATGGCAAAAGTTATACACTCTTTTTTTTCTAATGTTGTGGTGGAAAAAACTAGTATTTCCTCTTTGGATTGTTGATTACTGATATCTGTTTCACAAATGCTTGTATTTAATAGCCTTCTAAAGAGGACATGAAAAAACCTCTCCCTATTTTATTCAAAATTTACAATTGAATAAATAATCCTAAATATGTGTGATAAGTATTTAGGGGTTTATCAACTGATTTAAATTATTTGATAAATCAAAGAATATTAAATCAACTTAATGTGTCTGCCAGATTTTTAGTAACCCAGTGTGTCTGAATGTTTGGTTATACTTAACATGTTAGGTATCTACTACTTGTCTTTTATCAAAATGTTTCATATTTTTACAAACCATTTTGTCTCTGTTCACAGCTTTCTGCAAATGGTTCCAGTTACATAATACAGTTCTGCTTGGATTATACTTTGGTGTGGGTCAGTTGCTGAAAGCATTCACGGGTCAATACTGACATCAAAGGTACCTGTCTCAGAGCATCTACTTATTAACATTACTCAGCAGAGAACATAGAATTTCAAATTATTGAACAAGTCAAGACTTGTTGCTAATGGTGGTAAAAGTGCCTGTAATGGTGAAATACTTGTATGGTTGTAGTTGCATTTTATAATGGCTTTATTAATATAAGAAAGCTTGTGAAGAATGACATTAAAACTTTAATTTCTGTCTTAAGAGAACTAGTACTCTGTTGTACTAGTACAGATGATAAAAATAAGGTAGTGCTTTTGACACATCTTGTAACTTCCTAAACATCCTAAACATCCTAGAAACCTTGTTAATTGAAATTCGCAAGCAATTTAACTATTGAAAGATTTTATGGATAAGAAATTTTTTCAAGTTCCTTCTGGGTAGGCCAAAGAAAATAATTTCCATTGCCATCAGAAGGGAACAGTCTGCCTCTATTGTGCTGCACAGTAGAAAATATTTTCTGTAGTATGCTTAAAGACAGATATGAGAGACAATGCTGACGTTTACTAGCTTTATTTGTTGTTTTGGCTCCAGGACAATAAATACAAGTGAGAAACATTTCTGTTTTCTGCCCACTGTATTTTGTTTACGTAAGATCTAGAGACTCTAATTGGTTTATCCAATTGTATGACTAACTGGAAACTATGAAATTGAAAATTGCTTAAGATTTTATTGAAAAAACTTTCAATTTTCCTGGATATCCTCAATTTCTATTAAAACAGAAAAAAAATAATGTAATTGATTACTGTATAATGAAAAATAGGGACGTGAAATAGAGTTGTATACGAGATAAATGAAAATATTCTCAGTTGTAAAAAGCAGGCAGAGATGATCAAATAGTAGAAGCATCTCCTGAGTGTTGATTAGAATTTGGACTGTAGGGAAGGTTAAGCTTTCCTTCCACAGTGGAATGCTAAATCTCTATTGATATGGGAAACAATTTGCAATTCAAATCATTAACGAAGTTATAAAATTATTTTTATTAAATAAGAAAGGAATTTCTTAATATAGCTATTGATTGAAAAGAAAGTTTTGCATATGTACTGAACACAGCATTTGCATATCAGATTAGCCAAGGAAGGTACATGAGGATTCCTGTCCACCCAGCAGGCAAAACAGAAACTATTTGCCACCATCATGTGTCATAGCTATTTTTAACTTCAAAGGATATGTATTCTAGATTATTGATAATATTCTGAGAATGTTGTGGGAAGTCTATTTAAAAAAAAAAAAAAGTTATGAAACTGTACTCAAAAATATGCTTAATATCAAGGAGGAGAAAACACTTTTCTAGGACAAACTGGTGTGAGTGGAATTGTATTTAGGATTATGATTGTGTGCATACTCTGCACATGGGAACAAGGCAGGATTGGGCATATCCACACACTACACAAAGGCTGGGTTTTTTCCAAGATGTGGGCTGAATTGCAGATTGTTTACTCTTTTAAATAAGTGATCTTTTCTTTCTATTCTATCACTTCAACTTCTGGACATGCAGTTTCAGTCTTGGTGAAAGTAGCACAGTTAAAAATGCACATAATAATAGATATACTTCCTTTATTCTGCAAGGTATAAAGGTCAAAAAGGTTGTTTATTCTGGATGGATGCTTACAAAGTTGTGCTTTTCCTAAAAAAGTTTTTACAGCTGAGATTGGTTCAGCTTCATGACATTCAGAAATGCATCAGTATATGTCATATTCTTCACAGCATGATATTTTATTATTGTGTACTGTAAGTTACTTTGCAAACATATAGGTATAAAAAAATTTAAAATTTTATGAATGAGGAATCAGAAGTTCAATTAAAGAAGATTGTGACCAGAAAATATTATATCTAGGGGAAAAAAATTGTAAAAAAAATATAACCAAGAATTTTAGCTTTGTGAATGATTTTATTTGTTCAAAATAAAAGAATTCTTATTTATTATAGATAAAAAACCTAGTATCATTTTATCAGGCAACTTACATATACCATAAACTGTGAATAAAATAGAAACTTTACTTTCACAGTAGTATATTGGCAAGGGCTTTTTTCTCTTCTGATATAATCAAGACAAAAACTTAGGGAGACTTTATCTCCTTTCAGTTTGAAAGGATTATGTCTTCAGCTATGTGAGATGATGCAGCATGTGCTGGAATTATTGTACAGTGTTTGTTGGTAAGGAATAGTAGTCACAGGGATGGGTAATTCTGCCAGGTGTTCTCTGAGGTGATTAATTGTTACTCCTTATTTCAGTAAGTGACTAATTTATGTTGTCAGAGATTTACTGCCTGCTGTTTGGCATGTGACAAAGTGATTCCAAACTGTACTCTCTGAGTTACTTCAACTGCGGCAGCGCTGGAGTAATTACAGTGATGTGTAAGTGGAATTTCAATGGAAGCTGTAAAAGTAAACCCAGAGAAGTGCAGAGGGCTCTTTTTTTCATCTGATTATATGATGCTGCTGCCATCCCTGAGTGTATCTGCAAGGAAATCCTGATAAGTTGAATATAGAGATTTAACTTATTTTATTGTGTTTAAATTCAATAATTACTTTGGAAGATAGAATCATACATACCTTATCAACTTTTAAAAAGTACATACTATGAGGAACAATTGCCTGTTAATTCAGAAAAGTGTGTGGTAAAATTGGAAGGAAAACCTAGGACCAACAGTTGCTACTCCTACCTTTTGAAGTGGAGATTGGAACAGAATGTCAGTGGCAGATAGGAAGAGAAATATTTCCTAGTTCTGTCCATATGTTCAGCTTTTCCTATTACGCTAATAAACAAATATTGAAAGAGCTTCTACACATTAAATACTAAACATCAGCTTCTGTGATTTAATTGGATTTCTTTCAGCCAATATAGAGTATATCAACTTGATCATACACCCACTTTTGTGTTGTACAACCGTGGCTTTTTCTTTGAGTTCTCAGTACTTGAAAAATAGAGGTAGTATGACAACATTTTCTGTCTTTCTCAGTTCATCAAGTCACATTTCCAAGTGGGTTTTTTTTTTGTTTGTTTTGTTGGTTGGTTTGGTTTTTTTTTTTCTGTAGCTGTAAGGGACAGAATTTTTTCTTTAATAGATGGAAGGAGTTAAAAAAAACATGCATGGGAGAATGCACATCATCTAAACATTTTATTCACACTTTTACCTACAGCAGAGAGCACTGTAAAGATTAAAAAACAGAAATTCAAATCTTGAGCTAAATACTAAAAGATTTGGGACAGAATCACCAGACCCCAAAACATTGCATTTTTCTGTGGAAATTTCTTTTTGGGAAAAAAAAAAAAATCCCTCTTGGAAATATGATATTTTCATAAATCTTGTAAGACAAATGGGAATCAGATACATCCAAAAAGCGACCTTCAACATGTGCTCTCTGAAGTTATTGTGATGAACCAGTAACAGACTCCCTCACAGAGAACCTAGTTTTGACCAGTAGATGCGTATATAAGAGATTTTTCCTCAAACTTAAGTTCCCCAATTGAATACCTATGAATATTGTCTGGAACATGTCCAATTTCTCTATTGCATAGTGAAATCAATAATGTTCACACAAGTTTGAAACTAATCCTAAAGCATGCTACTGAAGTAAGGTCCCTGACAATGAACTTTCAGTTTTAATGCCTCAAGAGAATTCTTCATTAAACTGTAATAAATCAACCAACCTTATATAAGGATCAGATTAGGGATTTGCATACTGGTAAAAGGTTTAGTAAATCTGTATGATGTTAGTATTTTTAATTTACATCTTTAATGAGCTGTAGTGTCACCAGAATTGCTGATTTGGCTTCCTTCCTTTTGACTACATAGGACTTGAGTTTACTTTTGATGTACTTGCAGTCATCTCATATATGAAGAAAATACTGACGTTTATTAATTTAGAGGGCAAAAATCATACAGATTCCGTCCTTACTACAAACAGATTTGCACACAGACAGGAGAGTTCCATGGACCAGTCTAGTGCAATCAGATTATCACCAATCAGAACATTAGAATTTCTGTTAATTACAATTTTGTAAATTTAAGGGACTTCATGTTGACATACTAGAATTATAAGGATAACAGGATAATGTTTATCTTTGCAATCAGAAAGTGCTGAAAGTATTATGTATTACTTTTTATAACTTGAACCACTGGTTTGTAACTCACTATTAATAATGATTATGCACAAAAGGGCTATTTTTATTCACTTTCTCTGTATGAATATAAGTAGAATCTTCTTTGAATACAAGGCTGGTGTTTTCCAGTGAAAATCCTGGTGAAGATCAATGCAAATACTTAATGAGAAAATGCCTTTTAACATGATTCTTCTAAAATCACTGTAGGTCAGAGAGGATAATGTGTTTATGAAGATGTTACTGTTAGCAGATGTAGAACTTTGATGAAGAATAGCAAACCAGAATAAAAAACTAATGTGAAGAACAAATGATGCTGTCTTAAATAACTGATTTGGCCTTACCAGGACATTTTTGCTTCCTTATTTTGAATCTGGAACTTGTTTTTCTTACAGACTAATTTTTCACTTACTGCGTTTGCTTTACGGTTTTTTTGTGGTACTTTCAGGAAACTAACTTAGAAAAAAAAATTATATGGAGGGGAAAAAAAAATAAAGCTTTCACAAAGCATTCCACAGAAGTTGATTATTTAGCTTTTTTTTTAATTTTTTCCCTAAAATAATGGACAACTGTCTGGTTATTTTACTTTTTTAGCCTGTTCTAAATAAACTCATAATAAGTAAACTTAGAAATTGTATGAATAGAGGTTGTTGATAACAGAATAACCTTTCATGGCTTCAATTAAGTACAATTTTAATGACTTCTATAGGAATCTTGAAATCATTTTGATTTCCCTACTTTGTCTTCAAGCACCCTGTCTGCTATTTGATAAATAAGATTATTTTTTTCCTTTGATATAATGAATAATGAAACATTTGCAGTTTCTTAGTTTCAGCACTGATTATGGTACGTCATTTTACATTTTCTAGTGTTTTTGTCTTTAGTATTCAAACTGTCAGTATGGAACAGTATAGATTTGTGAGATTTGCCTGCTGTTTACATTTCTACTGCAGTATAGTGGCTTCATTATGCACCTAAGTGTGTCAATGTCTTATTTTTTAAGCACTTTAATGTTATGCTACATCCTCTCATATATCTCTATACTAGATTCCACAGTAAGGGCTGACCTAAACTCATCCTTAGGAAGACAGTTGAATCTACAGTCTCTGGAGAAAGTGGAGCAGTCCCTGGACAGATTCACCTCTGTAGGATGGGGTGAGTTATTCTCTGGAGGGGTCTGGTTTATTATCCGCAAGAGGATCTAGACAAATAACATACTAGGTCACTACTTTTCTTTTTCTTGGATAAATTTAAAGATTATTTTGGATGCCTGCCCTTTAGGTCAGCTTATGTGTAAATTTTCTCCATAAGGCACTGAATGATGATCAGAAAAAAAACATAAATAAATAATAATAATAATTAAATTATGGGAATCTTTTGTTCTGTTTATGTGACGTCACTCTACTGCGTAGCTGACATTAAACAAACACTGAGCTACCATTAAAAGTCTAACAACTGGTTTCACTCTTAACTGTGCTGAAACTTCAAAAATGGAAAAAGGAGCCTAAACTGAAGCCTGTGCTCCTTATTACCTGTGAGAAATGTGCATCTTGCAACATAAAACAGAAGAGCGTCAACACTGTATCAGTAGTTTTCTGTGTAAAAGGAACATAGCAGGGTTTGATGCATATTCCCTGTTTGTTTAACACATTTCTCTCAGTACTCCTTGTACAATATTAGCCTTGGTGGTTATGTTTGCTATTCTGTTGCCTTCTGGGAGTGGGCAGGTGTTTTGACCTTAGAACATGTTGAAATTTTTATGCTTTACCTTTGACATCCTCTGGTGACTTAAATAGTGCAGCACCATGAAATGAAGCTGCCAGGGATTCAGATTTATGAAACTTGTAATATATAGAGCAGATAAGCTAATATGTTAGTGTGTTAAGTTTATAAAACTGATCTCAGTGTCCTTGTTCTTAAAATGAGGGAAATACTAAAGAAGAGCAGTATTTGTTTGTTTGTTGGTTTATTCTTACATATTCTCAATCGTTAAAAAGATCTGGGTATTCAAAATAGGTTAGATTTGCTAGAACTGAAATTCTTTTTCCCTGGTAATAGCATCATACAGCACTCTGAAAGAGAAAGCTAAATAAAGAACAATTTACCCTAGCAGAGACCTTCTAGTAGCTCACACTGGGAGAGATAAGGGCCTTGTAACATATGATGTCAGCTAACAAAGGGGAAGTGGGAACAACCCTTCATGGTATCCCTGCTGGCTTCCTCCATCCTAATCACAGAGCATTGCTTCTGCTGGGCAACCCCTGGCTGGCCTGACGTCTAGTTCAAGCCCTTCAGACAAGAAGGCCCTTAGCAGATGAAGGCTAAGGGGCAAAGTCATTAGCTCAAATTCTACCGAGTCCTTGGGGAAACCTACCTTCATCTCAAAAAACAAGAGCACAGGTGCTCTGAAAAGGTATGCCTATAACAAAGATGTCACTAAACCTGAGTTTCTTCTGCTGGATGTAAGATGTCCTTCAGTATAGGGTGCACAGTAAAAATTCCTGTTAATACAGAAATGATAATGTAGGATGATACAATATATCCTTAATACTAACTGCAGTTTTAATTGTGTTCCTACCGTTTCTTTTTGCTTAGCGATGGCACTTGGACATTATTACAAGTACATACAGGTACCCATAGACAGAGTAATAAAACTATACCAAGATTTGACATACTTAAGCATCAACTATTAAAAGTAAGTGGGGATAATAAAAGTAAGGCCACCAGATCATGCTAAAACAGATTTTATTGTTGTACTTATAAATAGCAAAATCTGAAATTTTCCATCCCTCCTAAAATAACACACAGACACGCAAGGAAAAGAAGCATTAGAAGACATTTTCCCCACACAGTACCAAGGTTTGCAAAAGCAATACTAGCAGAAATGGGCTTGCTGAAGGAATTTGAAACTGGAGCTAGCAAGGGACTTTATGAATAAGTTAAGTTTTCAGAGGCTGATCCATGCTGTGGGGAGTGGGAAACAAGGAAGGGGTGACAATTTGAATAGAGGAAAGGATTTTACATTCCTGTAGAAAAGAAACAGGGGCAAATTAGGTGGATTTTAATGGACATTACCTTCTATACCATATGGTTCAGTGCAGCAGAAATATGATTGCTGACTTTGGGCATGGAACTAGAAACACTGAAAAGTAGTGGTGTTTGAGAACTGATAGGAATCAGCACAAATTTCAGTCAGTGAGCCTCAGATCTTGCTAAAGCCAATTCCAGGCCAATCCCAGCAAGGGATTTTAAAACTGCCTGTGGCATTTTCAAATCAATCCATCAGTCTGTAGGTAGCAATGTAAAGAATGCACACACAGCACAATACCTGTTCCAAACAGTGACAACTCTGCTAGCGCATTCTGAGCAAGCCACAAGCAATTCAAAAGTCCTGTGAGGAAAGAATCAGAATAAATGAGTCTCTGTTCCCAAGAGGTTGAATCATGATTACAAGGATCAGGAAAAAACAGTGTTGCTTCAACAAGGAATAATGTATTATAAAATTAGATGCATGCAAAAAATAGTCTTGCATACAGATCACTCTAGCTTATTATAGCATTCATCTTTAGAGTAAACTTTCTTTTTTTTTCATGGAATATAAAGCTAAGAGAAGTGTAATATAAATCTAAGAAGCCTATTTTCTTCACTTTTGCAATGGTTTTTGTTTGGTTGTTTTTTTGGTTTGTTTTGTTTGGTTTTTTTTATTATGGAGAGAGATAACCCAACATTTCAGGACAAACTTAAATTAATCCTACAAGATATGACCCATAATTTAAATCTGTCCCTTCTGTTCAAAGCGATGAATCCTAGTGCAGGTGAACAGCTAACTAGTTGCTATTGGGCTTATGATAATGTGCTCTGGAAGAACATGGTAAGACAGATATTAGAGCCAGATTTAATAACAGTATTAAAGCAACCAGCTGTCATCTGTAATGGTGCTTTCTCATTAAGAAATCTGTGTAGGTGAATACTAAAAAAGGCTTTCTTTTCTGAAAGATGATACTCAATTGAGAGTGCAAATCTACAGGTACTGAAAGGAGAAGGCTTCTTGCACAAAGGATTCTGTGTATATTAGTGGCTGAAAATAGCTAAATGTCTCTGCATGGCTACATTTCCAGGAATCTTTTGGCAGACATCTAGTTTGTTTCTGCTCTGTGAGTGGCCGTTCAGTTAAATTTTTCAAGTGCTCTTGGGATTTTTTATCTTATCGAGTAGCCAAACAGACAATGCAAAAGCAGAAACACTATTTTCTAGGCAAAGTCCAAACAAAATGGAGAATATCTGTCTTGAAAGTCTTTTTTAATGAAGTGATGTTTCCCTTAACATTTTTGTTCTTGATGGCCAGCTCCTAGCTGTGTGTACAGTGCCTAGCACACTGATAAATAGAACTTTAAACTTACAAATACCTACTAATAAAGAAAATAAAACAATAAATATAATGTATTTCTTAGACAAGTTTCATGTTAAAACAAATGTTCACAACTAAAATAGCATTATATATGACCTTGCTAGTCATGCTCCTCAGAATTGTGATTAATGAGATCTTCTCAATCAGGTCCTACTGCTCATTTTTCCACCATTGGCTTGCAATGCTTTCAAAACTGCAGAGCTTAAATTGGCAGAAATCAAGCCACAGAAAAATAATATTTTTGCTTTATGTACTGCATTAGCTTATTTGCTGACACTAGTGTTAAGGTCTATGCAAATAATCCAAACACACTAAAGGTAAGAAGAAACATTTAGATGTAAGTGGGATAATGTCAGTTAGTCTCTTTGGCAGGACAGTTTCTGAAAATGTCATTTGAAGAAATAGCAGAAAATAACAATGAATGGATTATCACTGAAACTGCTGAAGGGAAAAATATAGCTTTTAGGAAAAAAGGCACTAAATTAATTTGTTATCCGTCCTAGAATCCGTACAGGGTTAAGAGAAGAATGGATTAAGACACCAGAAAATAGAAAAACATGTTTGGTTTTCCCCCTTATGCATATGTATATCACCATTTTAATTTCTCTTTCTAATTTTGCACTGAAGCTTTTGATTCTGCCTATAATAAAAAAAGACCTAAGGCTGTTTGGATACCTGCACGCATGCAGTCTGCTTGCATTGTACTGAAAGCCTCTTTGCTTAAAAGTTTACAATGTTGGTTAAGATTAGATTCCTTTTCAGGTTATATATGTTTCACTGTCCCTCACGTTCTTGGTAAACTTTTTTCTATTACGTTATTCTTTATTACCTGTAATGTAAAACTTTTGGACAATCCCATCATGTTTGGTTTTTTGTTTGTTTTGGTTTGGATTTTTTGTTGTTGTTGGGTTTTGGGGTTTTTTTCATGCTTCACTGTGTTTCCTTTTTAGTTCTCCACAGCTTGTTCAACTTAATTTTCATATTGATTTTGATCACTTAGAATTTTTCCAGTTCAGGGTACTTAGGACTCCATACAACTGTATCATTAAAAGTCATCTTGTTATAGTCATGTGTTCAGTAAATAGCTTTACATGAATTCCCATGTGATCACTGAAACAAGAAATCTACCCTAAATCAAAAATAATAATGAGCAAGAACTTTCTTAGAAAATTGACTATAAATTTATCCTATTTTTCACAATTTGCAATATATTGTCACCATGTCCAGTTCCATTATTACCCTCTGTTCCAAAAGCAAATTACATCTTATGCTGTTACATGAATATAGTTGTTATGACAGCTCAGTGTGTAGTTTTTATACTAGAGCAGAAAATGAAAGGTAAAAATTAGGAGGAAGTTACAGAAGTAAGGAAATTATATTGAAATTTAAAGCTTTTGTCAAATTTAATTCTTTCTGTAATCTTTTCCATAAATCCTTGTTCTATAAACTACATAATTTTGAATAACATAGTATTTAGTTCCATAAAATCTTAAAAAAAAGAAAAGAAGAAAAGAAAAAAAAAGATTTATTTTCTTGGTGCTGCCAATGCCCCCTGGAATAGTTCAGTAAAAAGTGACAGCTGTGCTTTAGTGGTTTACAATGGTTAATTGCAATCATGTTTTTCTACTGGTACATTTGATTTTTGCTCTTTTCATAGGATAAACTGGTTTTGAATAACAACTATTAGCACTAAATAAACCAAAAGGTTGGTTTGGTTTGGTTTTTTTGTTTTTGTTTTTTTCAGTTATATTTACTATAAGTTCCTACTTGTCTAGAAATTTGCATGAAAATAGTCTGTACTCACTTATGTGAAACATACATATTTTTAAAAAATCCATTCTGTGCAGAGTTCAAGAGAATAAAAGTATATTAGGGAAAAAAAAATAGGGGAGACAAACTTTTTCTAAGAGAATCTTAGACTCAAAGAAGGATGTAGACTAGAATTATGGCAGCAGTTGTAGTCTCTTTCTCCCTCTCTGAAATGGAAAAAAATGAACCAAACCTGAAAAACGGGATGTTGGTGTCTAAATCTAAGACAGGTAATAAACTGTAAACAGATCAGAAAAATCTACAGTTTTCAAGGGAACAATCTTCTCAGAATGTTATTAAAGGTACTTTTTTTTTTCCCTTACGTAGTTCTGTTAAAAAATAAAGAAAAAAACCTTCAAAAAATAGACAAATTTGGAGTATTTAACATACAGTAGATGATGAAGTTTTCATGACTGTTTTGGCATCATCCACAGACTACACTAAGCCCTCCTACTAAAATGAGCTGTTCAATACAGAAACATCTCAGGCAGTCATTTTCAAGTGGGATGTCTGGGCATCACCTGCTACTGTCTACTATGGTGACTTGTCAGACCTGTCAAAGAACTTGGTTTCCATAAACAAGTAATGGAAAAGCATCACTTCATGGATGACCAGTTTCTGACTTCTCTGTGAAGAAGCATAGTCTGAGACTTTGATAGTTCCAAGGTTTTGAACATCTTGGGCCTGGGTACCGAAGTGAATTATTCTGAAAAGCCATAGCCTCAAATACATAGGCATTGCAAAGTTTTAAAAGTCATTATTGTCCAAGCCTTGTGTGTTTAAAGTGAGAATGGAACTATGTGCTTCCATACACAACCCAGTGTGTGTCTGCAGATGTGCTCCATATATCGAGAACTGTTCCAGGTCTACTCCTGACTCTGACCATGCTAAATTCAGAGATTTGCAAAACCTGAATGGTACAGCACTGGAATGAAAAATAACAGTGTTTTCAAAAAAGCTGTAGCTACATTGCTTCAAAGATCTGTTAATGAACAGCTAGTGTAAAAAATACAGCATAGTTGATACGTTATCCTTTTCCTTTTCAAAGCACTTTACAAACATAATATGTATGACTCATCATTAGACAACCTTTTAAGAACTCAGTATATAATTCTCTAATGACTTTTACTAAGAAGTCCCTTTGAGAGGCACTCCAAAAGGTTAATGCTTAGTGTTGGAGAGATTATTAGCCCAGCCTTTCTAGACCAGTTGCTCTTGTATATATTTAAGATGCCTCACTTACTAATCATTTGATATGTATTTATGTCTTTGAAGCATATATATGAGCTTTATATATGTTTTATATTCAAGATAAATTTCCAGAGGAATGTATATTTTAATGTAAATTTCTGTATTATTTTCTAGATATTTATTTGCATTCTGCATTGTACAGCCTGTAAGAAGACAAGTTCAGCAAAAAGCAGAAATATAGCAGTGCTACACAATCTGCTTCGTGTGATTTTTTTTTTTGAGAATTATCTGGTGTGAATCAGAAAAGAGGAAATATCCGATTGAAATCTTGTAGCTTTCTGACAGCCTTCTGAAACGCTTTTTAGAAATATAGTACTTGCAATTAATTATAAAATCAAAAGTTGCTTGGTTATAGTTTCCCAAATGTGGGAGACACTGAGTTTCAGAGCGGCTGGGTTGCCACAAGAATCTCTGTTTGATTGAGGAAGTCTCTACTTTTAACATTTTATTAGAAAAAAAAAGAAATCTTTTTTCTAAGCTTCTGTCTACGGATTAGGTTAATACACCTCATTTGCTCTTTAACATGCCACACAGCAATATTGTGCTGAAGCTGACAGTTGGGACATGACAGCATCTTGTTTATCAGTCTTTTACCGGTATTTGATTAGGTTTCTGAGAGAGTGTGATAGTTTAACTTAGCTGGCAGCCAAACAAGACACAGACACTCACTACCATCCTGCCTGCCCCCTTCCTCCCCATCCAGGGAATCAGGGAGAGAATTGGAGGGGTAAAGGTGAGGAGACTTGTAGGTTGAGATAAGATCAATTTAATAATTAGAGTAAAAATAAAATCAAAATAATAAGAATAAGAAGAGTAATAATGATAACAACAATATATATATATGAGTGATGCAGAGTACAATTGCTCACCACCCCCTGATAACAATCCTGGAGGAGCGAAAAGGAACCCCAAAACCAAAATCACAATCCCAGAATGCAAGCCCAAACAATTGCCGAGAGAATCCCCCACTTTCCAGTCAGCCTCAGTTAATATTCTAAACATGATGTAATATGATATGGAATATCTTATTGGTATATCCAACTGTCAGTTCTGGGTTTTACTAACTACTATACCTTTCTTCTCCACTCCCCGCTTCCAGTCCTTTCTTCTTGGAAACTGCCCAAACACGGTGTCCTTGTAGTTATCAACATTTCTTCTTATAACAATCTTCAACTGAAACCAAAACACAATGCTTTCTAACTACTAAGAAGAAAATTAACCCTATCCTAGCAAAAACCAGTCCAGAGAGGCTGACATATTTTGTCAGGAAGGTTTATATTTAAGCTTCTTGTCATATAAGTAGAGAAAAATGTGTAAAATATGTAAGTAAATGACTACTACTACTACAACTTAAAGAATTTCCTTTTTAAATTTTCTCTGAACTAAACCAGATCCCTTGAGTTCTAATTCATTTTTTATTAATCATACCAAGGGACTTTGAATCAGTGACACATTTAGCTGGACTGGCAGGATCTGTACTGCCTCTCAGTCTGAGCCAGTCATTTCTATTTTTTCCTTCCTTCCAGTGCCTCAGTTTTCCTGCCTCAGGAGTGAGGTGGTTGCTCCAGAACTGAACCAAAGTGAGAACTGCAAGTTAGGCAGTATGAATGATTAGGTGCAGAGGGAGCTGAGCAGAACTGACTTTGTAATCCCATGTTATCTTCAGCTGTACTAAATCCTCCTGGAGATTTTTTTTTTCTTGTGCATAGTAGCCTTTCCTCGCAAAAAGTTTGCTTACAATCTTTCATCTTAATAAAAAGTTTTCCTCCAAAAAAATAAAAATCAGCACACATAAAAAAGTCCCAAGTGAATGGCCTGATAAGCACCTAGAAACACTTTCTTTTCTGTTTTAGGAAAAAACCCATACATTTGGACTTCTATATGTACCCATACTATCTAAACATGCTATTTTAACTTGTGTTATTCATGAAAGTTAAAAAAATAACTTTTTTTTTCTTCATGAGACTTTAAGAAAATGTTTCAATATGCTTACTTTGCATTTATAACATTTATTTTGTTTAATTTAATTTTAAATCACTTAATTTTAATTTGCTTTTTTTTATTTCAATTTACACAAATTCTTAATGACACATGAAAGAAAATATTAAGTTGAAATATGTTCTGACTGTAATTTGTAATGATAGAGGGGTAACTGTATTTACCTATAGGTAACATTTGCACCAACTTTTTGAAGAAAAACATTTTAGGAATGTAACACTAGATCTCTTTGCCAAGCAATTCACTCATTCTTATGGAGCACATAAATTCCAGAATGGATTAAGTCAGTTTCACAGATGAAAGCAGAAGCCTGGGAACATTTTAAAAGATGATTTAGCATGTGGTCTTCAGCTATTATTTAGCATTTACAGATTTACGAATAAAAATTTAAAGGTACACTAAAATGCTCTACTTTTCTACAATTTCTTCAGTGTTTTCTTAAAAAATTAATTGAGTAATTTCAGTGTTTTTATCTATCCTAATTCAGATCAGAAAAAAGTAGCATTTGGTATAAGATTTTTTTCTTTCCTCTCTAGGAAATAAAATCCACTGAATTCTTTAATAAATTTATTTTGAAGTTGTTATGAAAAAAATAAGGAGCGGAGGTCTTTCATTTTCCCTATTTCCCCTTTTCCCTTTCCTTTTCTCTGTCTTTCTTTTCTCTTTCCCTTTTCTTCCCCCCATTCCATTCCCCCCCTTTTTTTCTTTTTTTTTCGTTTCCTTTTCATTTTCTGTAAGGGTGAAAGAAATAGTAGAAAGTCTAGAACAGTCCCATATTTAAATGACTAAAAACAATTAAATCAGATTAAAATAAAATGAAAACAAAGCTACTGACTACATTTGCCTCCCTGAAAGGACTCTTGCTTGGTACTAATCTTGCCATTCTTTTGCCACATTTGATTGTACAGGAGGTATGTGTTGTGCTAGGGAATTATGATTAATATCTCCTTCCCCCAAATTCTTAGTTTGGAGAGTTCCTGCTTAGTAGCGAACTCAGTCTCATTTCTGTCAGTACCAAAGACAAATATTACAGTTTCAAAACAAGCATGATTTCAGCATGGTAATCCATGACATTCAAGGATTAACAGATTGTTTAATCAATAGAACCCATCATTTGATCAGAGACTGCAAAAAAATAATGCCCTATTCATTAATTCATGGCATTTATTGTAGTAACATCGCAATGTTTCAATTAGCTATTAATATACATGTCACAAGTATTAATATAAGATTTGCACTGTAACTCATCATAGATTAGTTTGACCATCACTTTAAAGTACCAGAGGAATTATAAAAGTAGCTGTCCTTTGCTTACAGCTATGTTTAATTTATGCTCATTACAGTTTCCAAATATATATTTTTTGCTGCATATGCAACTGTTACGATCATCTGTTATTTGGTAAATCCAAGTAAGTGTTTTGACAGTGAAATCAAACAAATAGGGTTAATGTGCAAGTAATGTAAAAAGTTGTTAAAGAGAGGAAAATCTTCCTACCTTCCTGTTAATTTATAATTAATAATAATTAAAAAAAAAGCATCTATTGCTGCAGTGCTTGGAGGTAATTGAAACTACAGTTAAAAGTAGAAAAATCTACCTACCAATAATAATTTTTAAAAAGGCAGTGAAAATATTCAAGTGCAACACCAGATAATTATCTTTCCTTTATGAAAAATAGCCTCATCTCCCCCCAAAAAATTAGGACACTTATTCGTCGGTAAAAATTTCTAAACTTACATGTCCATTGGATGTTGACTAAACTGATGGCTATTCTGGTATGCATGACAGAACATAATTTTCTGTGTCCAAAAGAGTCTAATAATAATTTGTTCAGCTGTAGAAGCAGGTGTAATGCTACCATCATCAGAAATTAGTATTTTTATCTTCTGCAGACAGAATAATTTTTTTCTGTGTTTTTTAAATGATCTATTATTTTGAGAAATACTTCATTCATTGGGTAGCAACAGTAGTGGAAAAGGTAGCGTGAACCTCCTAATCTATTAGGAAGTAAAAGTCCTTTTAAATGGTTCATTTCACTGTTTAGACGAGGAGAGACATTGCATTATGTATGACATTTTGTTCATGAAAGAAGAAAGAAATAGACTCCAAAGTTTCTGGGAAAAAGCTTAACCTGTATCAAATAAATTAAAAGAAATCATAGAAAAAAGAGACTATGCAATGTACATTTAAGCTAATCTTCTAGCAAGAATGTTTTAAGATTAGCTAATTCTGCTTTCAGGGGCTGGATGGTGACTTAGCTGCAGTGTTAAGTCTGATTACTTTGGAATCCTCTTTCAGATACTTTAAATGGAATTGAAAGAACATGAATAGCTATAAAATAACCTATAGCATTTGGATACAAGCTGGTGTTCAATTAGTTAAAAAGGAAATCTATGACAAATATCAAATGGGAAAAAATAATCTAATTTTATGTGAACCAGAAAAAGAGAGATATCTTTTATGAACTATTTTTTGAAGAAAGTTTAAGAATGAATAATCTCAAAGTACCATCTGCAGAGTAAGGTTATATTGAAATAATACTTCTTTAAGTATGCTAGAATTACACTGATTTAAGATGACACAAAATTAATATAAAACTTTTTTCTTTTTTTTTTCAGTTAATTTATATATTGCACATACATACTGAATTTTGAAAGAAAATTCAAACTGTGGTACAGTTATGATTAGCAAATTAACAAATTTAGAACACTATGGAAAGTACAGTTACTGAACATATGCAGTTATAATTACTCTGTGAATGTTATTGAAACAAATTCACTACAATATCTGAAAGTATGAAATTAAAGAGATTATATTTTTTAAAAAGTGTATAATTGAGTACCATAAAAAAGTAAATATTCCTCTAGTAGGCTACCTAGAGGGAAATTCACTGTGCAATATATGCACATATAAGTCTTTGAATACAAAGATGCCTGTACTTGTGGACCCAGTGAACCATATAATAAAATATTTACATCACCAAGAGCTGTAAAACCCTAACTTCTATCCTGAGGAGACTGGACAGAGGATTGAAAGAAAGTTAAAAGGCTGGAACAGTGTTGTAGCAAAGGGTTATACTGTTTGTGTTTCCCATGGTAACTCAAGGTGGTGTCTCAGCAGCTCTTGGTGGTTTGTTTATTCCCATATCTGGATATTCGTATTTGGATCATATCAGCATATTTCTCATGTCTATTGTGTAAAATTATCCTATCATAGGGTCTGCAGGAGACCTGAATCTTATGCCTGTTTTCAGGAAAAGTGCGTTGGCTGTTGCTTTTGGTCTTCTTATATTGATGGGAAAATCCGAAGGCCTTCAAATATCAGAAAGTACAAATATCAGAAAGCATTTGTTTCTGCTAATGTTCAGTCAGAAATCTGTCCAGAAGTTTCAAAATGGGATGTATGATTTCTTTTACTTCTCATTATTGTTCAAAATCATCTTACTCTCTTTTAATGGTTTTAGATTATCCAGTTTGGGATTTCTTTTTCTTTTCCTCTTTTGTTTTGTTCAAGATAGGGTCCTAATAAACTCCTCTGTCTTTCCCTTTGCTCAGCCAATCTACTGATGACATGATCTGCAGCAGAGTAAAACTCTGAAATGCCACTGCCATACTCTTCTAACTGTGGAATTAACTTCATGCCTTGGAGGTTTTCCTTAGCGTGTACAGAATTATTTGCTATATTTCATCTCCCAAAAGCGTTACAAATTTTGTTTGAAAGTCCAGTGTTTTACTCAAGAGTTTTACAAAATAAAACTTTGGCATCCAAAGGAAAATACTGTGACTTAATTGTTTGTTCCAGTTAGCTGGATTGCTAATCTGATTGGAGGGGAAAATCCTGAGGTTATATAGTACTTAAGGAAATAACTCTTTTCATCTGTCTTTTCAATAAACTAGCTAGTGCAGGGCAGATACTACTTTAATCGAGAAAAAGAGCAAATCTTCAGGTAATGAAATAATTCCATGGACTTCAAGGAACTGACTCAGTATTCAAAATAAAAAATATGAAAACCAGAGAAATATACTAACTTTGCTTGCATTCTTTACCTATTGCAAACTGGAAATTATAGTTTTAGCTCACATTTATCATGTTTCAAGGCAATTTTCAAAAATTGTGTATTTATAGCTATGAATGGTTTATCCTCCATTTTCTGTTACTAAATTAGTTTCTAAGACATGTAAATATACTAAAGCTGTGCACTATTAATGCAGTAGAAAGACTTTTAAAGTTAGACTGATGTGCTGTGCAGATGTAAAATCACAATTTTTTTTTTTTTTTTTTTTTTTTTTTCAGAAAAGATAAGTAGTGTTGACTCCAGACTGAGCACTTAAAATATGAAATAAAATTGCCCAGGCTAAAAAAGCTCTGTGAGTATACTAGATATTTGCATGAATATTTTAAATGAATATTTGGTAATGTGTCATGTGAAATATCCTAACCTTATCTGGCAGTTTTCAATGGAGACAGTGATTTACTTTTATGTGTAAAAACCCTCTTGTATTAGTAAGAAGAGGACTGCAAGAGGTGTGTTTATTATAAATTGATACTACTTCTGAAGGAAAAGAGACACTTAAAAGTAGCTGTATCTTGAAAGGCTTCAGGAGTATGATTGATATGCAATCAACATGGTTTGGATAAAATACATATGAAAGTAATAAAACACCCACAGAGAGGAACTGTCTGGGAACATTAAAAATTACATGCTTCTAAAGACATTTGCTACATATGATAACTTCAGCATTTCTGAACTAATTAAAGTTTTTCATATCTGTTGAGAAGTTAGTGTTGAAAAGTCTCAGCTCAAAACCACTATCATCAAAAAAAAGAAAATTGAAGTCTAGATACAATTTAGCTGTGTAATCTACACTGTATTCCCACTAACTGTGTATGCAAAAAAAAGAAACCTGAAGTCTTTCTAAAGTTTTCAAGAGGACCAAGCCTGGACTAGCATTGTATAAATTAAAACTTTTTATGACTGAGACTGATTTGAAGGATGCCAGCATGCAGTATTGATACATTTGTTGAGTTATCATCATAAAATATGCCGTGAATGTAATGTATATCCAAATATCTATTCTCTAAAATAATATAGCTGTTTTGAAAGACTCGGTATATACAAGACCTATATTTCAAACAACTGTCAGTGCTGCATATTTTCGATGAATTTTTCAAGTTATCAGACATTGTAAAGGTGTCTAAGAAAAATGGTTGCAGGGTATATAGGCCTTCCAGTACTTGAAGGGGGCCTAGAAGAAAGATGGGGACAAACTTTTTAGTGGGGCCTGGAGTGGTAGGACAAAGGGTAATGGTTTTAAACTAAAAGAGAGTAGAAGGAAGAAATTTTTTACAATGAGGGTGGTGAAACACTGGAACAGGTTATCTAAAGATGTGGTAGAAGCCCCATCCCTGGAAGCATTCAAGGTCATGTTGGACGGGGCTCTGAGCAACTTGATTTAGTTGAAGATGTCCGTATCATTGCAGGGAGGTTAGATTAGATGACCTTTAAAGGTCCCTTCTCACCCAAACTGTTCCATGATTCTCTCTCTATATGCCATTTCTACTGTAAAGAATTACTAGTCATTTCTCAGTGAAGCTGAAGAAATTTTAAATAACTCAGTTGAGGGATAAACAAGATACACCATTACACGCTGGGGGATAACTGTATGGAAAGCAGCTTTGTGGAGAAGCTCCTGGGGACCCTGTCAGACAGCAAGTTGAACATGAACTAGCAGTGTCCTGGGCTGCATTAAGCAGAGCATTGCCAGCAGCACTGGTGAGACACACCTGCAGTGCTATGTCCAAGTGTGGGTTTCTCATTACCGGAGAGACGTAGAGTGAGTTCGGTGAAAGGCCACAAAACTGAGGAAGGAAGTTAGAGCATTTGTCATACGAAGCTGAGAGATCTGGAGCTCTTTAGGCTAGAAAGGGTAAGGACCATGGGGGAATCTTATCAATGAATGTAAATGCCTGAAGGGAGAGTCCAGAGAAGACAGAGAGGGCTCTAGAACATTCTAGTAATTTTGCATTTAATAGAAATTTGTGAATACCGTTTCCCTTTGGCAGTATACGTGAATCCTTTATTTTTTTAAAGTAGATGTTATACTGTAATTGTGATTTTTTTTTTTAAACCTCTGTACTGCATCTCAAATATCATTTCACATACCTGCACAAAATTTTGAAAATTAAGTCAGGACCATTTTGAATGCAACAGTGCTGCTTTTTTCTAACAAGCCTAATACAAACAACTGGCCTGAATGGATGTTCTTTAAAGAACAACTAGGGCCCTGAAATTAATGGCAGTAGCAACAAAAACAACAGGTTTCCCATGTCAATGTCTGCAGGCAAAAGAGAATCTCTGGCAAGGATCATAGTCAAGTAGTGCTGATGACAGGGATTGCCTTTGAATTTTTTTTTTTTTTTCATTTCCAGTTGTTTTTTGTCAGTTGTTGGCAGAGATCTGTGCCAGAAAGAACAGTGTGAGAGAAAGTGAAGTACTCTTACAAAATTAGAGATGGATGAATGCCAATATATGTCTGCTTTTTGAGGACTGAGGGAACTACTCTGCTGGCACATAACAACGTAGCTTCACACCAGAAACATTTACAAAGAGAATGGGAAAAAGCCAAGATAGCAAAATATTATAAAGGCAGTTCGCCAGTGATTTTAGTATGATTTAATTTGCTAGTTGAGAAAAATGCTGGTGCAATTTACCCAGCCTGAACATGCTATTGAGTCTTAACAGCTCTGTAGAAAAAGGAATATCTGTTTGAACCATATTAGTGCTGTTAACTCAAAATCAAATTCTGATTTCTCATTTTGATATAAACAAAGTTTAGACATTTAATGATAAACATTCAGGATGTGTTACTTAGTTAACTGCATTTTATAGTACTTTTGCCCAAGGTTGTTTTCTGTCTTCTTGACTTCCAAGATACTGGGTGAGATCCAGGCATTTTGAAATCAGTCAGGAACTAATATATCATATGCTTCCAAGTTTGGCAAAGAAAACTCCTCCTGTACTCACATATGCTGTGGACAACTGGCTGCACAGCATATCTGCAGGAAAAAAAAAAAAGGCCTAGCGTTTCTGGTTGAGAGCAAGTTGAATATGAGGCAGCAGTGCACTGCTGAGGTGATGAAGGTTCACCAGTTTTTGGACTGCATTAGCAAGAATCATAGAATCATTTTGGTTGGAAAAGACCTTTAAGAGCATCAGTTCCAACTGTAAGCCTAACATGGCCAAATCCGCCTCTAAACTATGTCCCTAAGCATCACATCTACACAGATTTTAAATACCTCCAGAGATGGTGACTCCACCACTTCCCTGGGCAGCCTAGGTAGGCAACAGGTTAAGGAAAGAGATTTTTCTCCTCTATTCAATATCTGTAAAGCTACATCTGGAATACCATGCTCTATTTTGATCCCTCTGTTATGAGAGCTGCAGCAACAAACTGGAGCAAGTCCAGTGGAGAGTCACTGAGGTGCAAGAAGAGGCTGAAGGAGCTGAAATTCTTGAAGTGCAGAAGCACTACAGAGAGAAGCGGTACCTAACTACAACCTTCCACTACCTGGAGGGACATAAAGAAGATGCAGCCAGAGTGTTCTCATAAGCATGCAGCATAAGAGCAATGGTGACAATTTGCTGTAAAAATTTAAAGTAGATATGAGAAAAAAAATCTTCAGCTTGGAAATTAACAAACCTGGGAATGGATATCTCAGAGAGGCTGTGTTCATCCTTGGTGATTTCCAAAACCTGACTGTATAAATCCCTGAGCTTTAATGGGTCTGGTCTGGGGAGTAGGTTGCATTAGAAGACTTCTAGCATTAAATATATCTTTCCATGATTATATAGAAATTTTTCCTATACTATGGATAATTTTGCTATACTTTTCTAATGTGGACATCTATTGCTATAGTTGAGGGTTTTATGTTGGTTTTTCTTTTGCTTTGTTTTTAAATTCAGATATTAGTTTTCTGTGTTTATTTTGATGTTATCAGCTCACTTTTAAAATAGTGTTCTGATTTAACTATGTTTGCTGCTTCATACCGTCTTTTTACTGAATATGTTCAGAAATTTTGAATCATAGAATCAAAGAGTAAGGCCTTTTGGAAAAAGCCTTTTCCACTATCTTTGTCACCAGGTCTCTTGGCCCACTGAGTCTCTAGCCTTCCTTTTCCTGACAATGTACTTAGAGAAACCTTTCATTTTGACCTTCATCACCTGTGCTAGTGTCAACTCCAGATGAGCTTTTGCTTTCCTCACGCCTTTTCTACATGAGTGGGCAATATCTTTGTATCCTTTCCGTGTTGCCTGTCCCTGCTACCGCCATCTGTATATCTCCTCTTCATGTCTGAGCTCAGTCAGGAGCTCTGTGTTCATCCATGCTCATCTTCTGCCATGCCTACTTGATATTTTGCCCATTGGAATGGACCATTCTTGTTCTCTAGCAAGCTATACTTGAAGGGCAATAAATGAACCAGCCCCAGGTTATAAAGCATTATTTGCTTTCTTTTCTTACACGTATTTTATAAAATTTATTAGGGATTTTCCATTAATATTCAATCCATTTAAATGTTTAATTTTATTATGTTATTTATTAATTGATCTAATTTTTCTTAAGAGACTTTGGAATCTTCGTTAAGTGCTTTGAATACATAGACATTAATGTATTTATAAGCCTGGTGCATTAAAACTTAGTGAAGCAGAAGGCATGATTGCCTCTAGAATCATAAACAATTAGAAAATAATTCATGGGAACAACTCACAAGTTTATCTACCCCAGCCTGGTGCTGCTAAACATAGAAACTGAACTGAATAGATGCTTGTCTTTTTTTTACCAGAATCTAGTCATTCATATTCCACTGCTTACCCTGCCTTACAGTTAATTTAATTTTTCTTAAATTTTAGCATATTCTTTTTTTAATTCTTTTCCCAATAGACATGGAGAACCTTCTTCTTTGAGACAACCTTTAGCCTATATGAACATTGTTATTTTTTATTTCTTCAAGTTTTCTGCATTCTAAATAAAGGAAACTCAATTAATTCAGTCTTTTATTCTGGGTATTTTTTTTTTCTAGATTGCTTATCACTATTACTGCTCTCTTCTGAACTTTCTCTAATTAACGCCTATCTTTTCTGAAACACAGAGCTCAACGTTAAACATGATATTTCAGGTGCTTTACATACATTATTTCTGTATCATATAGAAAATTATTCTTTTTTCTTTCCTTCTTTTTTTTTTTTTTATTTTTTTTTATTAATTCATTCTCTGCCAGTTTCAGCTTCATTCAAAGGGAGACTAGATGATCTTTCAAGGTCCCTTCCAATCCCTAACATTCTGTGATTCTGGAATCTTAAAGATAATTTTTTTTATTTAATTGAATTTACTCATAATGTTTCTCTAAATGAGTCTATTTCAGATGTTTGGTTTCTTATTATGAGATGTGGATGACACTGAATTATATGAATAATGTACCAGCAATCAAGAAGTTGAATAGAAAGTGCTGGACAAGTTTGGGGAAATAAAAGGCTTGATATCTGTAATATCACACAGCTGAAAATAAGTTTTTAAAACCTGTATTTTCTGTGCTACAGTACATGTAGGAAAAGTATGTCATGGTTAATCCTCTTACTATTTTTTCATGGTGAAGTGGTTAAATGTTGTTGTAACTACTGACCTCAGTCAAGAGCCAGTGATGAGCTGCCTGCACCAGGTGTTTGAACTAAGTGCATTTAGGAAGATACAGAATAATTTACTGTAACAGCAGGAGACATTTTGCATAAAAGAACATTTCCTTTTCAATGAGGAGATTTATCACAGAATCACAGAATTGGCTAGATTGGAAAAGACTTTTAAGATCCTCAAGTCCAATCCTTAACCTGACACTGATAAGTCCCCAACTAAACCATGTGCTTAAGCACTATGTCTAGATCATTCTTAAATACCTCCAGTGATGGGGACTCCACCACTGCCCTGGGCAACCCATTTGAATGCCTGAGAACTCTTTCAGTAAAGAAATTCTCTCTAATACCCAATCCAAACTTCCCTTGGGCAACTTGGATCACAACATTCCTTCTGGCAACGACCCTCAGCAGAGTGGAAACAATTTCTGGGTCCCCATCTGGGAAGGCGATGACCACTAGTTGAATTTGCCTTCTTGCGCTGGGACGGGTACTGTGCCCTGCCTGCTCACCCTGCCTGTGTGATGTACCATGTAAACTGCCGGGCCATGCTCTGGCTGACGTGCCATGCTCTGCTTGCCTCTCTGACCACTCTGGTCCTGGTCACTGGCGCTCCCTGGGGCAGCCTTTTATGGGGGTGGGGGAGGCTGTTGGTCGTGGTGGCTCTGCCCTCACCGCCCAGAAGCTGCTGGTCCCTGGCACAGGCTATCCACTTACCTGGCTGGGAAAGACCCATGGAAAGGACCCTTGCCAGTCCTTTTTGCTGCAATTCTCCTCACCAGTATGGACTTACCTGCACTGGAGCTGGTCTCCTCAGTGAGGAGATTCACACAGTCACTCCTATTTTGTATAGAGATTGTTCCATAACAGCCTCCCCTGCTTTCTCCTCATGGTATCAGGGAAGAAGTTGTTTACATTCCAGTTACCACATGCGTCCTTGTATATGTGTGAAGAGCAATCCGAGGGTGTACTTCTGGCCACTTCTCATTTTCTTACACCAACGTGGCCACGTTTTACAGGGAGCTAGTAGCGTTTAGTAGAGGAGACGAGGGTTCTCTTTAAAATGTTATCCTACTGATTTTGAGTGAAAGTTTATAAAATCTTGCTACTTGATACTTTTACGGACGTTTAACATGATTCATTTAATAGGCTTTTGTACCTGTAAGTATGTTGTAACTAGGGAATAGTAGCTCTGACTTTTTAATGCATTTCCCCCTCTCCTTGTCACTCTAAAACAAAGTAGGAAAACTTTAAGAAATCTACTCTGGTGTAGAATGGATTCTCTTATCTTTACCTGTATCCACTGTCAAAATTTTTGTGCTATATTAAATTTACCCAGATTCTATCATGTGGGATTGTCTGTCTCAGTTGTTAAAAATAACTAGGAATTTTAGTCTTCACTGTTGTGTTGTGTACATCCCAATTCATATAATGTACAGAAACAAATTTATGAATCATATATAATTTATTATATATGTCAAATATAATTTGTTATTCATGCTAGATATGAAAGTATATGTATATGCTTATACAATAATATCTTATTCCCATTGTTATTCATAACAACATTAAACATTCATATGCTTTTGGGTGTACCAGGAGCTATTTCATTAAACTAATAATTAGGCATTAGGGATAAACTTCTGCCTCCATGGCCTGAAGCTCCTATTTTTTATTCAAAATTATGCCAGAGATGGTTTACATCCATCTACTCCTTTTGGAAGTGAGAGTAGATTTACTATAATGCGCATATTAGAGAAGAAACTAGACTATAAAGTGCTTTTTCTCTCACCACAACCTTTGGCAGTTGAAGATATTGTGAGTGAAAGGATATCAAGAAGAGACTGGGAATATTTATGCAGAAATAAGAAACTGGTATAGGTAGGAAGAACACGTTTGATTGACATGCTCCAGAGCACTTATAGGACTGACTACAATACGATCAGTTCGCACCCAATTTATAGAATATGTACTTCTCAGGAAACATGTGAGTATATGTTACTGCTGTAATGAGCAGTAATAATATTTTTATTTGTAATCAGGAAATAATATCCATATTATTGTATTTCAAGTATAAACCAATAACTTAAAACATTTAACAGTTTACCCTGATGTGAAAAGAAAAAGATATTAATTTTTGCTTGCAATGATGCCTGGAGCAAGACAAGTAATAAAATAATATGTACCATAAGTACTATGGGATTTCAACATGCAAAACACAATATTATAAAAAGCTAAGGTTTCATCGGGTTAACTGAAGTATCTAGAATGTATCCTGTATAATTTTTTTGCATACTTTTGCCCTAAGTGGCAAATCTCAATTATTTCATTATTAGATTATTGAATTCTTTGTTTCTTAATTTAATTGTTTGATTTAGAACATAGATTGCACAGAAATATGAGTATAGAGCATGCTCTCATTTTTTGTGCATAATTGCACAAATACATTTAAGTACAAAAATAAACATATGTATGTAAAGGCTTACATGAACTTTCAAATATGCACATATGTTAATATATGTGTAGCGTACATGTGAATGTAGGTGCGAACAGCATCTAGTGCATTCATATGTGTCTTCTACTATTTATACTAATGATTAAGAAAATAAAAATCTTTCTATCTGACTGAGGATGTTTTTGAGCAAAGAAGGAGACTTGGTATACTGGGCTCTGGAAGTTCCCAAGTCTTACATAAAATCAGTGTGTTGCACATGATCTCATGTTTCATGCTATGGCCCCCAGCTATATACATCAAGTGTGATGGTTCTTTTCATGGTCCTACACCTGACTCCTTAATAACTACAGAGGAAGCTAAATCTTTTGGTTTTATTTTTTCTAATATGCAGGGAAAAATGAAATTTGCCAAATTAGTTTTAAGTTTTATTTAGTGATGAAAAGTGCAAACAAACAAAGGAGTCAGAGTATTTACTGACCTCTGAATGTATCAGATCTTTTTTTCTACAGACTGGTGTGGAAGAGATTTGGAGGCGAAGGAAAAGAGGACAGAAAATAAAATGTGTTAAAAGTTATAAGCAAGGTTAATACTGGAGATTTTGAGCTCTTTCCTTATAGGCATATATGTCTCTTTGTCTCCTCTCTCTAGGAAGGCTGACCGAGGAGATAGGAGTTCTCAGATAGCACATGTGGAATAAAAGACAGAATACATAAAAGAATATTATTAATGTTGTTGTAATGGATTGTAAAAATCAGAGAGCTGTAACATACTGTTCTGTCATAATTCTATGCAAAACTTCAAGTACTCTTTTTTTTTTCTTCTTTTTTTTTTCTTTTTTTTTTTTCTTTTACTGTGCAGGCTATATAGCACTGCAACAGTTTTCCAGGTCAAGAAACTTTTCATCCCTCTACCAACATCCTTTCATGGATCTGTTCAGTTTAAGACCTTTGCAGTTATTCAACTTCAAGTAGGATTTTCTTTCCTTCACTAAGTGATGTGTAGTGGCTCAGTCATTATTCCCCAAGGTCAGAGTTTGCAGTTTACACTGATTGCACACACTTTGCCTAGTGCTTTGATTTTTTCCTTCTTTGCATTGTCTTATGTGACACGTACAACTTCCCTCAGCAGTTCAGTTTACTATTAATTCTGTGCAAAACACATAAATGTTTTGCTTTCACTTCACTGATCTATTAACTATGACAACTGTATAGAAGAGTTTATATGAACATAAAGATTTTGTTCTTTTGAAAAATATTTTTCTCTAAGTTGGAACGTTTTTATTATGTTTTCGATAACTATACAACTTCTTATTTAAGAATTCCAATTCTATTCTTATTCCCATTCTAACAAGTGAAATTTAATTACTTAAATACCCGTTCATACATATTTATATGTAATCTTAGAATATTGATGGGATAGCAAAAGTAATAATGCTAAGAATAAGCAAAAGTTTTGTAACAGAAGCATTTTTTGTTAAAATTATGTTATAGAATCTCACTTTACATGGGAATTGTTGAACTGCCAGACTCATTAAAAAAATAAAAAATTCTAAGAGAATCCTGCAATATGTTCTGTGTATCACTTATGCAGGGCTGTCAAAATGATTTGAAAAGTGGAATGGTGTAAAAATCTGCCTTTTCAGTAGAACGTCAAAAGTACAGACATTTAAAATTAGTCTATTTTTTACAGCTAATAAGTGAAATTTTATTATTTAATGTTTAAAATTTATTTCATTTTTGTTTTTTAATAGGCTACATTTTGATGTTAGACTAGATTACCTTTCATATGCAACTTTCTCCTCTCACAAAATATGTAGACAGCTAGGTCAGGCTTTCAAATTAAGGCATTCAGATGCAATACTTAAACTAGGAAGCACCCTCAACTACCTCTATTGTCGAGGGAAAGGGATGCACTCTTACAGGTCATCATTCAGATCTTGCAAGGACTGAATCCTTCTTGAATCTGTGGACCTTTGAAATGCTGTCCCAAGTTAGTGTATCCATGTATTTTTGTGACAAAAGCATTTTATCCACACATGACAAACATTTTTGAAGTTAAGTTTTGTGTACTAAAATTTCATTTAAAAATATTTTGGACAAAATGTTTAACCATATTTTGTGGGAAAAAATGCACTCTGTTTTGGGGGCTTTTTTGAGTCATCTTTCTTAGTTTCTACTGGCATGCAGAGAATTTGCCTAATGCACACTTGAGATACAGTAAATTTGAGAGGCTAATAGCAGTAAATGAGTGTGTGGCTCTAAGGAAGCGAAGAGCAATTGTACAGTAAGAAAAGCTATTCTAGTTGTCTCTGAAATTTTTCAAAATTCAAAACCAACAAATAATTAAACTTATTCTTACAAATTCCCTAGGGCCTTATTAGCTCATTTGGAGCTTTGAGTTTTGTATAAGTGTTATATTTTTAGCTTCTGTTAGAGAAGTTCCAGAGAAGGTACTTCTTTTTTAAAGATAAGATATTTTAAACTTGCAAATATCATATTAAGGTATCCTCAAGTCAAGATGACTAATTTTCTTAATTTGATTTGTTTAATGCTTCATGAATAAAATTGGTGCAACTTTTTTTTTTTTTTTTTAATTAGCCTGAGATTTCTTTCCTGTTGCCTTTCTGGTTCTCTCCATTTAACAGAAAGTCTTTTCTAAAACTGAAATTATTTTATTATTATTTTCTTCTAGAAAGGACTGTTTGGTTGAACTTCATCTCTTCACTGACACCTCTCACGTATATGTATCTAGCATTTATTCACATTAGAAATATTTTTTAAAACCCACACTTAAAACCCCTTGTGGTGGGTTGACCCTGGCTAGATGCTGGATGCCCACCAAACCCACTCTATCTCTCCCCTCCTCAGCAAGATGGGGAGAGGAGAAAATAGGATGGAACACAAAAAAAACCAAACTCGTGGATCGAGACAAAAGCAGTTTAATAGAAGCAAAGCAAAGCTGCGTGCGCAGAAGCAAAAGAACAAAATATTTATTCTCTACTTCCCATCAGCAGGCGATGTCTGGCCACTTCCCGGGAAGCAGGGCTTCATACGCGTTGCGGTTCCCGGAGGACAAACGGAAGTAACGAATGCCCCCCCTTCCCCCTCTGTTCTCCTTGCTTTATTTCTGAGCATACGTCATATGGTATGGAATATCCCTTTGGTCTGTTTGGGTCAGCTGTCCTGGCTATGTTCCCTCCCAAGACCTTCCCCACCCCCAGCCTACGGGGGCTCAAAATGTTGAAGAGACAGCCTTGGTGCTGTGCTAGCACTGCTCAGCAGTAACCAAAACACTGGTGCATTATCAACACCCCTTGAGCCACCAATACAAAACACAGCACTCTGAGGGCTGCCACTGGGAAAATCAACTCCATCCCAGCCAGACCCAATACACCCCTTCTCTTCCAAAGGAAAAAAAATCACTCTCACTTATCTACACCTTTAGCATGTTGTGTTTTAGCACAGGCTCTATGGACTGGTGAATACATTGCCAGTCCTTTACATTCTGAAGCAGAAGCAGCTTTGATGATCTTACTCTTTTGTGAGTTAGCTGACAGTTACATGTGTGGAGGCTGATTTCTTTGCCATTGCCAACACGTGAACTGGAATAGCTGAAACAGTGTTAAAAAACAACCAAATAAAAATAGACTGCATATTAATTCTTTAGCAAAAAAGGAAACAAAGAATCAGAAAATGCTCAGAGGGTAAGGTCTGATTCTTCTTCTACTTTGAGAGTTGTATGGCTATATTCTCTGCTCCATAATAGTTTGCAAAGTTTTGGTCTTTCCCAAGCGCCACAGCATTTTAAGTTAGAATTTCTGTAAATGTGGTCTTAATTGGTAAACCCTTTGCTGAAGTGAAGGTTCACTGAAACTGATCTGATCTAAGAGGGCAATTCACTTCCTACAGAGTCATAGGATTTTATTTCACTTGTGAAATATATGATGGCTCTGTCCCAACTCCTGTGCTTGTATTTCCCCCCTGCAGCAGTAAAGTGGACTTCTGTGCATGCAGGCTTTGGTCCAGCATTGGTGTAAGACCATGGACGAGGATCCCTCAAAGCTTGGAAATGCTCCAGATTTCACCAGCTGAGATACAGCCTATGATGTGTATGGTTGCACGCAGCTGTCTATCTTTTGTTTCTGCTGCATGAGGGAGGAAGAAATGAAAAAAAAAACCCCAAACAACAACAACAACAAAACAACCAGCAGTAGGAATCAATATAAATATATTATTTAAAACGCAAAAGTATCTATCTCAGTAGAAAACCAAAAACATTTAAATATTTTCTCACAATAATTCATATTTATTTTGACTGTTTATGCACTCTTTGCCCTTGTCATTAGGTGTCAATTACAAAAGAAAAGGGAAATAGAATCTGTGCAATTGCTGATTGAAAAGAACAACTATACAGCACAAAATGGGACTGTTGATAAGAAATTTCAAAGACCCATTCTGCTCTGTTACTGATGAAACCATGTGGTTCCAGCAAACTTTGTCATATATATTATTTTCCATTGTTTATAAGCCAACAATATTTATGGTTTCAGTGAAACTGCATTAGCTAAAGTTCAACCATCCTATTTTATTCTTGATGCCTTGTCACTATGAAACTACAAAATTTTAATGAAACTCCTGTGCCATTGTTTAAGACCCAAGAAGGGAAGCCAGACTTTGTTTATTAGGGATGTGGATGAAGTATTTCAGTTGGTCATATACAATGCCAATAAACCTGTGGTTTCTCATATCTATTCCTAGTCAAGTGGGCAGTAGTTTCCAGGGAGTTTAGCTGTCATATACACTGAAATAATAAACTCAGTCAGAAAAAGAATATAAAATTCTTAAACAATATTAGACACAGAGTGGTCTAGGAAATGGAGTTTCGGCTATAAATTTCTTCACTGTAAGTGGTGAAACAGTAGAAATCATAAATAATACAGGATTTTATGTTTTGCATTGTTTGAGTTTCATAGAGCTCAAATGGAAGATAATAAGGAAACAGCAAAACTCTCCCTGGGTTGTGGACTGAATTTTCCTCACTGATGCCAAGTGAGCTTTTTTCCCTCCACTACAATATTCATATAAACAGCAGGGGTGTATTTAATTTCATAAAAGCTATATATAGCTGCTAATTATAAATGACAAGAATTGATTGATATATACCTACCCTAACATAAATTCTGTTTAAAAGGACAGCCCTCTGTGGTCCAAATTCTAAGTTTTGAAAAGTTCTTTAATGCCTTGCAATTACATGTATGGTTTGCTGGAAATTTTTCTAAAATTTAAATTATAGGTCTTCAAAAACACATGAGATAGAGGGTGAGAATATGCAGAGAGACAATTAAGAAAGTATTTAGTAAGAAGACAGATTGTGGTGATTAGGCACAGGGCTCAGTCAGACAGTGTGTAGTGACCAGCCCCATTTTGCAACTGACTGACCCCTCTTATACCTCTCTCTGTCTACACTTACTTTGTTCCTCCCTGATCCCCTTTCCCTGCACATTTTCTCATCAATTTGCATAACTCAAATGACCCTTTGCAACACCATGGACCTTCAGGTTTGCATATGCATCATCTTCAAGCTCCTAGTTTGCCTGCCGTTTCTTGATAGCCCATCCATAAGTACGACTGACCAAGTTTGTTTGCAGTTATTTTCTCCCTTACATTTCTCTGTTAGCTCTGTGTCGCTGCATGTTTTGTTTATTATTTTCACCTTCTTGTCATACCATTTTGATAAAGTCCTTGATCACATAATCTTACAGAAATAAATATTCCCACACTCTACACACCCTCATCAATTAGTGACTGACCAGTTTTCATTCTCCTTATTGTCTTCCTTATCATTTGTCAATCATGTTTGTGTCTCAGTATGTTTGTTTATGGCTTCCCTCTTTTATTATCCCCTTTTGCATTGAAAATTTTACATTTTATTATCCTTTTGCATTGAAAAGGTCCTTGACCAGATACAGGAGGGAAGGAGGGAACAGATACTCTCTCATTTCATGTACATTTACACTTATGAATCTCACAAATTTCAATTAACATGATATCTTCCCCTCAGCAGGTCAGTGGTCACCCGTACAAGCAGGTGGAATCAGAATGGCTGAGGTTGGAGAGCACCTCTGGAGATCATCTAGTCCAACTCCTTGCTCAGAGGTTCAGCTAGGGCAGGCTGCTCAGGGTCATGACATCACAACCTCCCTGAGCAACCTGTCTCAGCCACCCTCACAGTGTGTTTTTTTCCCCCACCCTGATATTTAAATGGAAATTCTTGCATTTCTATTTTTGCCCATTTCTTCTTGTTCTCTTATTGGGCACAACTGTGTCTCCCTTGTCTTCTTTACAGCATGTCATCAAGTATTTGTACACATTCATAAGATCCCCCTGAACCTTCTCCTCTCCAGATTAAAGAGTTTCATCTCCCTCAGCTCTCACAGATGCTCTACTCCCTTTAAAAATCTTTGTGACCCATAATGAAGTGTCCTACTGTCACTGTAGTGGAGTAGTGATATTCTGTGTTCAGAGTAACTCTTTTTGACTTTTTAACTTTAGAGTTAAAACTCCCACCATCAGAGCGAGGGGAGACTAAAGCAGATGGATAGGATCTAAAAACAACAACAAAAAAAGTAAAAATTTGGGAAATTTCCATTTTAATCTGCAAGTGATTAAACATACTGAGCCAAGTACTGGTGCTGAAGTGCCACAACTGATTTTTACCTTGCTTGGAAAAAATACATCAGTATATTCCAGAGTTCAGTTTGAAAACTGTAATTCTAAATCTGGACCAGTTAGTTGCTTTTCATGGTAATCTCTGAAGGCAGAAACAAATGCATTTTTATTCTTATTTGTTTGGCTTCCTAAATCCCTCCCCCATACTTTGATATATATATATATGTATATATAAAATAGGTAGATAGATAGATAGATAGATAGATAGATAGATAGATAGATAGATAGATAGATATTACTGAAAGCTAGTTTTAGGTTGCTAGATACTCTGTGCTGAAATCCAAGGGAAACAGGAAAAGTTAAGCATAATCTCTTCATCAGCCTGTGAAGCAAGTGTCAAGGCCTTAAGGGCACCCTCAGGCCTCACCCAGCCTGCCCTGGAGCTTCCCCCAGCCCAGCCCATGGCCCAGGACCCCCCTTCAGCTCAGTCCTAGCCCTGCTCCTGAAGTGTCCTGTCTGAACTGGGGCCTCTGGGCATAGGTGAGGCTGGTTAGGGGCCACAGAGGCCATGGGTGCCCTCAGGGCCCTGACAGCAAGTGCAGTTAATTGAACTCATGTGAGCTCATATGAAGCACATATGAAAAATAGCTGGGTTTTTTTCAGATGCTTAAGGAGTTGTGTTGCAATGCTTAGAAAAGGGGTCATTTTCATAGGCTTTTTATGTATTCTGTGGGACTACACAGTCTAATGTGAGGCTTTCTGAATGTTATACAGCATGCAAGCTTATAGACCAAGAATGGATCAGTGGAAAACCTAGGACTTTCAACTAGGTCTGTTGATACCTCAGATACAGCAGGACTGGAAGTTGTAACTGGTAAATTCCAGGAAGCTTGCTATATTCCTTGTATCTATATCCTTTTCATTGAGGTGTCTGTATAATAAAAGGGAAAGGTATTCTTCTACAATTGGACCTACTATGATTAGGACTAAAGAACAATTTCAAGTTTCTAGTTTAAAAAAAAAGAAGTGTAAGCCACTTATACTCTTCATATAGGATTAAATTCTTAACTCTAATGCACAATGGACTGACTGCCTAAGAGCAGAAATCAATCTTCTCTTTAATGGAAGTAGTCAAAGTTGAAATTTTTGTTGGATCTTATACCAAGCAAGAGAGAGAGAGAGAGAGGCTAGAGAAGCAGATGTTAGCTTGTTACTACAGTAATGGGAAAAAAGAAAAGCCATGGTTGTAACTAATGATTTTGGCAATTATACATTTTGAAACAGACTAGAGAAAGTTTCATAAATCAAGTTTGGAGGTACTGTAAGTTTTAAAGTGTTATCTCATGAATTATCAGAATACCTTTAATTGAAATACAGATTTATAGTAGAAGAAAGTTTCTTTGTATGTTTAAGTCATATTATTTAGGCAATCTAGATTTAAACTGGAGGGAAATTAAATGGTATTTTTAAAAATCCAGAGGATTTGATATAACATCTCTTCTCATATGCAAGTGATCCTGAGAGAAGTCAGTTGTGTTTTGAATTCGGGATTTGCCTTTGACAGAATTCTAAATTAATAGGAAAGAGCTACCAGAGTAGCAATAAGGGCATGTATTCACAAGCAGGAACAGATGTGTGTTAGCTCTGCCTACAGGTAAAGCTTGTGGCAAATAAATCAGTCTAAACAGACATAAAACTGCATTAAGCTAGTGGAAGCATTCTAAAGTGACAGGAAATATCCTATTTGTGTAAAGGTAGGATTGTTAGATTATTAAAAAAAACCCCAAAAACAAAACACCAAAAAAACCACCAACAAACCCTCTGTCATTAGAAGGGAAGGCATTTAATCTGCAAACAGATCAAAGATGCAAAATTTGAATTCTTCAAAAAGTAGGAGTGTTACAAACTTCAAGTTTTCACAAGTCCAAATTTTATTTCCTCTTTTAGTTGATCAGACCTTTTGAATAAATCACACATTGATGTTTCTAAAATTTCTATTTACAGAAGAGACAAATAACTATGCTATTTTTTTCCACAAATGAAGTCTTGAAAGAATGATGAATGCAGAGAGAAACTGAAATTTTTTTGTGTGTGTGTTTTGTAAATAATGAGATTAAAACATTTTATTAAATGGCAGGGTAATGGTCTTTACTGCCAATCAGAAGAGATTCTTGTATTTCAGGTTAAGTGTTTGGTCCTTGAGAAAAATTGTCTTGACACCTGGTAAGACCATCTGTACTTGTAGTTCTCTTTCCTCTGTGCTCTTAAAATGTCTTTGGATGTCACCTTGTTGAATATGGAAATATTACTTTAAAAACGATAAAAATATAATAGCTCATATGTCCCTAGTCATATGTAGCCTAGCAACCCAGAAAATGTAGTACTGTGTTAAGCCAACAACAGTAGCCACAAAGCTTATTGTACTTTTTAAAACTTATTTTGGCCTGTCTGGAGCTATGTTTTATCTTGCTTAGTTATAGATTATTTACCTTGTTTTAGCTGTTGCACAATTGTCACATAATGCTTATTATCATAAATATTTTTTTTAGCTCATAGATAGTAGTAGCAACTGTTTCTTCTGTACAGAATGAATTATCTGTAACCCTTGAATAATATGCAGCATAGTGGAATATCCTCCATGGTGTGATGGCAGAAGCCTTGCAAGTACAGGCACAAGATCATACTGGATTTCCTGGGGTTGTAAACAACTAGCCAATAGTCACTGACTGGTTATTAGAGGGATGCAGCCTTGGCAACTGCAGTAAAAGCAGTTTTAGTGGTAATTAAAAACCCAAAGAATGAGTATACAAAAGGTGTAAAATACATGATATATGGTTAATTTGCATGGCACTGTGAAGAAAGTACAAGTCTTTCTATATGTTTGATAACATACTTCAAGTGGACCTGACAGAGAGGAAAAGAACCACGAACACTGTAGTCCTCCTGGAAAATGATTCGGAGTACTGATGACCTTTTTTACACTCTCCCTAACTAAGCCCATTTACCTTAGGACCCAGAAGCGCAGTGGAGAGCTGAGCAAGTGAAAAGGGTATAATTTGTAACTGATAGGGAGGTACACCCATGTTATCTAATAGATATTCTGCTCAGTCATTGAAAATTACTTTACCTGTTGTCAAATAAGTTGAGACCTCTGAGCTCATGGCTAGTTCCTTTAGTGACAAATTGCTCATTCATATCTTGAATTTAAATTCCACAGTTTTATAACTACGTCAAGTTCCCAGGTGCAGTCTAAAAGTTTCCTAATTATGAACTACTTTAGAAAATTAATAGAATGTTCATTATCTGCTCCATTACGTGATGATCAGAGGACACTAAACAATTCTCTGTACAACTATGTGCATAGTATTATGTTAAATTCAGATCTTGGTTATACCTTTGAAACTCAGGTGAGGGTAACTACACAGCTGCACAACCAGTTTTTATGCTTCACTAAGTATTAAGCAAATTAGGAAGTTTCACATAGGGAAGAAATACATTCTACTTTCTCAGCAGCCTCCACCTAATCATCTAAAGTTTTATTCCAAAATAAAATCCAGAAGAGAAACCTATTATTCCTGCTACACAAAGCTAGCTTGAATAATTTGTTATTTGCCTGTTTTATTTATTGTGACATGGAGTCTTTTATGTAGTAGGAGTGACATGTCCTTTAGAAATGTGCTCAGTACAAAAGAGACAAACCCTAAATTTTGCGCAAAGAAGTTGTGTTGCAATAGGGAAAAAGAAGAGCCACATCACCTTCCAAATACAAATAAATGTAAAACTATATAGAATAAATCTCTTGAGTCCGCAGACCAACAATGGTAACTATCCTGCCTCCAGGCAATAAATGTCTTTCTTTAGGAAACAACTTTTTTAAAGCTAAATTTTGTTATTGAAGGTAATTTTTTACATTTCCTGCCATTTAAAGCCAAGCCTACACGTCTTTTATCTAAGCTCTTAGAAATTAGAGGATACAGCAGGCTCGATGTGACTACAGACGGGAAAGGTGCTTATACTTTTCTGCTGCCCTGTGAGACTGAAGATTGCCAAATCTTTCTCTTCTGTTTTATTGGAGCATGTTTTGAATATGTGGAAAATAATTTGGATAGAGTATATGAAATGGCCATTTGAAGTCCTGTAGCAGTTTTGAATATGTGTAAAAGAATTTGGATAGAATATATGAAATGGTCATTTGGAGTACTATATTAGCATCTAGAAGATTGAAAAGCCTGTCTCTAATGTATTCAGGCAAGGAGAGAGGCACATAGTTTGAGAAAGTATGTATTAGCAAAGATTATAAACACTTCAGAAAAGTTTTTCAATGTAACATTTTTTGTCATGTTTATTGGATGTTTCCCCCAAAACACAAAATAATTTCACTGTATCTCTCAAGTAACTATAATTTTTCTGTGATAATCATAAATTATCTGTATAGGTGTGTCTGCTGTATTCTGACAATAATTTCTATGAAGAACAGAAAGACTGTAGTGTTGTCACTGCAGACATTCCTCTGGAAAAAAATAATACTCTCTCTTGATAGTTAATCAAGAAATGATATTTAACTCACTTTCCACTAAAGGCTTATCCGTCCACTCCAGCACAACACAGACTTCAAAACAGCAGGTAATTTGCTGAATTACAGTACATGCTGTCTCTCTGTTCTATGAGAATCCATTAAGATCAATTAGTACTTCTATTTCCATAGAGCCTTTCATAACCATTTTCTCAAAGTGCTTTGCAAAGATTAATACTACACAATTTCATGTCACTTATAAATCGTTTTTTTGTTATTATTAAATAATCAGTAACAGTCTAAATTTTAGGTTCTGAATTATCCTGGAGCAAATAACACAGCACATTCATTGAGGATACTTAATAAGATAACTTCAGAATGCCTTGGTAAAATGACTTCTTTCTCCTACCAAGATCAAAGGTACTGGCAAAAGTATCTGTTTAAAATTCCATCAGCTGTCTGAGAGGAGGGTGAGAATGAGCAATTAATTCAATTAATGAGTTCAGTTAGTTTACTTTTCATACCACATACCTGAATATATGGGGATTTTTTGATGGGTGTGGAGTGTTTTGATTTTTTTTCCCCATTTGTTTATTTGTTTTTAAGAGTAGGCATGTTTAGGTACTATAATGCTTTAATATTTTGTGAGAGCTTCATTCAACTGCTAAACCTGCAGAGAAATACAGTGAAAAGCCAAGACTTCCTTCATTTTCAGTAACTTTAAAAATTCTAATCCTTGCACTACTCTTGGTAAATATTCTCTTTCCAAAAATTGTGTTGATCAGAATCAAAAGACTACTGAAATGAATTTTTGCATGTACAGAATCTCTAAATTTCATTTACAATTGATTCTACTATAGTTCTCTGATACTGCCAATGAATTTGTTTGTTATAGGAAAGGTAAAATATTTTTATTGCAAAATTCAACATACAGAGGCAATGAAATCACACTCGATGTATTAGAAAAATGAGAGTATATACAAACAAATACAGAGGAAAAAGGTCTTTTTAGCCAATATTCTCATAGAATACTGTGTTTTATCACACATTTTGTCTGAGTTTCAAAATCATTCAGATGAATTCACATAAATAAAATACACTAACACACACATGCGTATTTTCCATTTGATCCATAGCAGACGTGTTCGTAATTTACATTTAGAATGTTCTGTGAAATATATGTATGAAAAAATACTCGTGCATCCTCATCCTTCTCATTGTATTAGGATTCACAATTGAGCTACACAGCTGTGGTATATATATGAAGCTTGAATATTCTTTCTTAAAATGGTCGATGCTGACACTGCACTGTCATATATCATGTGCAGAAGTACTTTTGTTGATCTGAAAAGGGCAGATATTAAGACAACTTGCATATTGTGTGAAAATTCATAACCTTTCTTTCTGTTAAAAAAATCTATATGTATGGATCTGTAACCTCATGAAATTCATTAACTTTACTAAAATTCAGTTATGCTGGCTATCTTGATTTTAATAGTTTTTGGCTTAAAATTAGTAAAGAGATAATTACACTTATAAATTGATATTACTGGTCTTGTCTCTGTCTTAAGATTTTAGAGCTACTATATTTGCATATGCATATTAGACTTTCTTTACTTTCTACAATCTGTGTAACTTTGGAAAATAAAGTTCAAACAGGAATTTCAAGACCAGTCAGCATTGGTCATAATCTTCAGTGATTTAATAGGAAAATAATTATTGACTTCAGTAGGAACACTTTTAGTATGCATCTTTCATCCATCTCCCAGCTAAATTCTTTTGGTTTAGGTAGCTGCTTCTGTAAACCGCATGACTATAAGCTCTGTGCCTCAAATTTAAATATATCTACCATCTGACCTACTCATCTAAAAATCTACTGCAAGTGAAAGAGCCTTCTGATTCATAATTTAAGGGAGTCTTTAGAAGAAACTATTCCGTTTGTCTCTAAATGATCAGTGATAAAGGACAGGTATTTTAGATTGCCTCTGGCAATGAAAAATGCAATATAAAGCACTGCAATCTTAAAGAAATACATGTAAAAAGCTAAAATATTGTAACCATTTTACTACTTAAATTTTCATGCAGCTTCTGCAGGTACTGTAAAAAATGAAGGTTTTTTTCAGACAAGTCCATCAAAATGTAAATGATGAAAAACAACACCATAAAACCTATGAAAAAAAAAATGAAACAATCAACTTCATTGAACAACTGTGGCTAAAGAAAGTTCAAAAACATGCTAGTTGATTGGCAAAGTTATTTTCTGCTGCCTTGCAATTTGTATAATGAATCTCTTCTAATAGTGTAAGACATGAAATAGTTTATATTCTAGGCATTTACATTGACCTTACTGAGGTAAAATTTACAAAAGCAGTGGAAAATGAGGTTTATATCTTGCTTCAAAAAGCATTCTATCTTCAGTTTCAGTAAGCAGGAACTTATCTTGAACCATGCCTTAGAACATGTAGACAGAATCATTGCTCCAAATTTTGAAATTAAATTTTAGTATTTACAACTGAAATTTCTAGGAGAAGGGAAAGATAAAGGAAATGCATTGCCTAAGTATTTTGTCATATATCATTGTGGAGTTAGCTGATACTGAAATAGATAATGACTACTTAAAATCTCTCTAAAAACTGGTTTAAAACTATTTATTAGTGTTTTGACTTATAGCTGTTCAGGGGACTGTCTCCAGTCTCCAGCTAAATAGATATCTCTGAGTCAGGGAATCACAAGGAGAGATAAAAGAAAAGCATATGCTAGTTCAAAAGGAAGTTGAAGAATTCAATGTCTTGCAGTTTTAAATCAGTGATGGCCATTCTGGTTCTCCTGGGTCTATCGTGACAGAAGCAAAATACAGGTAGCTACTTGGCAAAACGAACATAACCTTTTAACCTTTTTTTTTAAATTATTTGAACTAATTGTCATTGTCTATGGGTTTTTTTGTTTTGTTTTGGGTTTTTTTTTCATCAGTTATTTGTCAAGCCTCTCAACTTGATATGGAACTGTAACATTTTAATTTAGTTTAAGTAAGTTGAAGGAACTAACAAATTGTGGGTAAACTTAATTATGTGAGTGGTTTGGAGTCCTGTTTTATTGCGTTTCTTAATCTGTTTAAAGCCCTGTTTGATGATAACAAGCATTCTTACTCTCAAAATATAGATCAGTTAAGAGCATTATTTTCATCAACTGTATTCACCTCAGTTTTAAAAAAATTAACAGTACTAAATCCTACTTCATTATCCAAGCCCATCGACACTAAACCAACCCATGTAAAAACATAGCTGCTCAGTTATGTGCATCCTACTATCTTTCACTAAATCTCAGGCTTTTACTTTTCAACCCATACCCTTCACTATCTTGAAACCTACAGATCTAAGAGTATTCTGGAATTTAGTTGAAATGTGCTTTCTTCCCCATAACATTTTAAAACAATCAGTTACTATTGCTCTTTTCCAGATAATAAAGGTTTCAGATGCAATGTCATGACACCTGAGCATTAAGTAAATGTTTGAGAAAGAAGTGGAAAAATGAAGCATTATTGACAAATATGTTGTCAGCTGACTAGGAAAAAAACCCAAACAAACAATGAAGTAAATTGTCTGTTAAATAGTTCCATATAATTTTTCATCTAGTTCAATACTGAAGTGGAGGAAAAGTTACTCAACTAAAAGTGGGAAGGGGAGAGAGCAAAATATCCTATAAAGCAGTTAAGTTTCTGTACCCTTAAGACACTTTCTAATTAGGCAGCTGTTTCTAAAGTGGCACACTGTGTTATGCCAGTGTTTGAATGGTTCTGAACACCTAGGAAAAGAAACAACGATGGTGCGGTAAGGATTGATGACCATTTCACAATAATATCTACATTTCACGTGTGTCTAAATTTTGAAGTTTTTTTCCAAAAAAAAAGCTAGATCAACTTGTGCCATTTCAAGTAGTGTGTAAATACCTGTTGCCTTAAAGATTGAGGAATCTTAACATCTGTCTTATAATTAGTCTCAGCATCTGTCTAGATATTTGAAAGTCAAAATTGTAATTTTAAAGTGCTTTTTGCATTATCACTTTTATTTCTGTGTATTGGTACTGATGCCTTTCTAAAGGGTTGTTTATTAGAGCTAATTTTGTATGATAGATTTGAAGAATTGAAACCTTTTTCAACAATCATTTTTTATTTTAAGTCCAAGGAATTTCAAAAGACTGTGAAGGACTAAAATATAGTCATGCTATAGATACAAATTATAACCTATTTTTCACTGGCCCTTGCAATAGATTGGCATCCACTGAAAGAGCTGTTCAGCCTTTGTTCACTTGCTTTAGTTTGCAAGCATTCCCTTTTCGTGCTCCAATTCCACTCAAAGAAAACTGAAACAAGATAAAAATGCTGCTACTGAAACATGTAGCAGATCTCACATCATGCACGAAGAAGAACCAACAGCCAGTGTTAAAGGTAGATGGCTTCAAGATTGCAGACTATTTAGGACAGCCTCTTTCAGCTAAAGCAGCCAGAGGGATTATGATTCTGGTCTTTTACAGGGAATTTCTACATAACTGTAGATTGCATTCCTGTTCTTTTGTTACTTCACTTTTATTTCTCTAAAACATCTCTGCGTTGTTCAGAAAGAGCACTGTTTACAGGGAGACAATCTCCCGTTAAAATTAAGCAAGCCTTCTATGAGCTGTTTACATATGAAAGGAAAAAAAAAAGTTATATATCTTTATTCATAATATGAATGGCTTTCATATAAGTGCTTTATTCGGAGTGTTTCTATGTCTTTGTACATTTGTGGATCTAATATTTTATAAATTAATATATTTCTAACAGCTACAAAAGTACTGGTTTAGATTACATCCTATTTCAGTGTAACATCTGTTTCTATGGCTGTATCATGAAATGCTTTAAACATACGAGTTTGTGCAATCTAGAAATTAAAATATTAAAAATCAGTGTAAAGAGATAATAAATAAATCTTTTTTTTTGTTTTAGCTACTTTTTAATCTGCTTTTTATTTGTACCACTTCAGCTACTATCTAAAGACGTAACAGAACTTTAACTTTTATATAATAATTTTCTGCATCCATCTGTAGTTATTTCCACTTAGAAGATTAAATAGCTATAGCTAGCAATCCCTTAAAAAAACAGTCCCTATGGAAAAAAAAAATAGAGTTCATAAACTTTAAAGGCTTTAATAAAATCTATGTCAACATTATGTTATTTCTAAATATTTTTTTAAATGCACTGTTGTAATGTGACCTACTAATCTCATTTGCAAGGTAAATTATTTAAATCAGAATACCATATCTTTATTATAGAAGTTATGATTTCCTGCTTGCTGTCCACTAAAGAACAAAATTTGAGTTTCACAAGCCATGTTAAATGCATATGCATAACTTTTTACTACAGAACACATTGCCAACATGCTTGTATTTCTGTTGATAAAATTATAGTGTTGTGCACAGCATAAAGATAAATCTAAGAGATACAACTGGAAGTATTGAATTTAGCTGATGGGTACATACTCATTTTATAACCAGCAGGAAATCTTTAATTTCCAGAAAGTATAAGAATTGTACTTAGTTTTAAGGAGAAATACTCTGTGATGTTTTACTTAAAATAAGTGATGACCTTTTTTCCTTTTTTTTTTTTCCCCCTGCTAAAGGAAAAGAATTAAAACATTAAGAGATTTATACATCTCTCTAGGAGACAAATTTTCATTTGAAAACTGTTTGGAATAACTAAAACTTATAATTTTGCAAATATTAAAACACAATATTAAAACATTTTTGGAGGGACAAGTCCATGCTACATTTTAGCAGAAATACACTCCCTCGTAAGAATTATCCAAAACCTCTTTGTTTTTTTTCTTTTTAAAAAAAAAAATCCGCTTCAGCTTGGCTTCTTCATACTTACTATGACCACAGAGCTGACTCTGTATAAGGTTGCAGTCCTACCATAGCTACTAAACCAGTCCTTGCCACTATTTGTGTAGGTTTTTGCTGTTCCTAGTTCTCTGACATATATCAGAGCCTGGAGGTTTGCCTCAAGGTTCTTCACATGCAATGAAGGAGGTGGTCAAACACAAGCAGGAAAAATACGATGTTTATGAAAATCAATGGGTTTTTTTCCATGTGACTTGTTAAGTGAAGTGGGATGACACCATTTGTTGAATGTTGAACATAATTGCTCCATCATCATGCACCTCCCATTATTGGCCACTGCAGCACCTGCAGCACAGTCTGATTTCTCCTCATTTAATATAAAGGGAGATAAACAAACAGTACTATACCAAACTGATCATTCTCATTTGGGATGGCTGGCAAGAGGTACAGAGGGTCCCCATAATGCAAAACTTAGGAGATGATCAAATAGTGCTGTCTTTTGGGTCCTTTCAAAATTTTCCTTAGTATTGGATATTTTGAAAACCTCATCTAGCTTCATGTTTCCACTGTAAAGTTTATTGGCCCTTGGTTGCCAGATTTATTGCTGTTACTTTACCCTGCATTTGTCATTGCAACAGCCTTCATGCCTTCTTTTCAGCTTCTCTCATAGTAGATATCAACATCAAGACTATCATAACTTTCAATGACCTGGATGTAGGGATAGAATCTTCAGCAAGTTTGCTGATAATACAAAGCTGGGAGGAGTGACTGACACACCAGAAGGCTGTGCTGCCTTTAAACAAGACCTGGACATGCTGGAGAGATGGGCAGAAAGGAACCTGATGAGGTTAAACAAGAGCAAATGTGGAGTCCTTCACCTGGGCAGGAATAACTGCATGCATCAGTACAGGTTAGGGGCTGACTGGCTGGAGAGGAGCTCTGTGGAAAAGGACTTGGGTGTGCTGGTGGACAGCAGGCTGGCCATGAGCCAGCAGTGTGCCCTTGTGGCCATGAAGGCCAACAATATCCTGGGGTGCATTAAAAAGAATGTGACCAGCAGGTCAAGAGAGGTTCTCCTCCCCCTCTACTCTGCCCTGGTGAGGCCATATCTGGAATATTGTGTCCAGTTCTGGGCCCCACAGTTCCAGAAAGACAGGGATCTTCTGGAGAGAGTCCAGCAGAGGGACACAAAGATGATGGGGGCCTGGAGCATCTCCAGTTTTAGGAAAGGCTGAGAGAGCTGGGATTGTTCCGCCTGGAAAAGACTGAGGCCTTATCAATGTCTATAAATATCTGAAGTGTGGTGGCCAAATGGATGGGTCCAGGCTGTTTTCAGGGGTGTCCAGTGGCACGGCAAGGGACAATGGGCAAAAACTGGGACACCAGAAATTCCAGACAAACCTAAGGAAAAAAAAAATCTTTACTGTGAGGGTGTTGGAGCACTGGGACAGGCTACCCAGAGAGGTTGTGGAGTCTCCATCTCTGGAGCTGTTTAAAACCCACCTGAATGCTTTCCTGTGCAACCTGCTGTAGGGAACCTGCTTTGACAGGGGGGTTGGACTGGATGATCTCCTGAGGTCACTTCCAATCCCTGCTATTCTGTGATTCTGTGATAACAGGGAAAAAAAAAAAAAAAAAGAATTTGAAGACTCACAATAACTACAAAGGTATATGCCATTATGGTTTAATCTGAATTGTTAATAATCTGATTTAATACTTAAATTCTGGTCTGTTAATAATACAATATTTCTTCTATGGACATTTCTATTTGTCGATCTCACAACAGGTCATGAAGGGAAGCTAAAAGTTTCAGTCCAGCCAAACAGAATTCATGAATACCTGAGTACATAAGGCTCCACTTCCACAGTAGAAGACTCCAGGAGAAAAAGAATCATAGATTTTAATTTGATTTTTAATTTTTTTTAATGTTATTTTTACAGGATTAAGAAAATAACACTTGAAATTGCTAAATTGGACATTACTGATATTTTTTGGCTACTATGGCTTAAGTATTAGAAATCCACAGCTTTCCCTAAAATGAACTGACAGCTTAAGTTGTTGTTTTGGTGAATTTGCTGTAGAAAAAAACAAACAGAAAAAATCCCAACAGCGATCAAGAACCAAAAATAATTAAGCACAGAGGGGAATAGACAGCAGAGCCTTGGCAATGTTATTCTCTTATTATTTGTCCTGCCAAATAAATTCAAATTGGATTTGTGTCAAATATTTGGAAACAATTCTGTCCATTTCCTCATTGCATCTGATTTTCCATGTTTCCAAATAGAGCGTAAAATCTGAGAATTCCTCTCTCATAGTGACATTTGTTAGGACTGGCAAATTAGAAATGGTGAGTATATGAATGATTTAGTTGCTTCTGAAAGCAATATTTCCTGAATCAAAGAGAATATTTTAATATACCTAGAAAAATGAGTTTAATTTTAAAAAGTTTAATGTAAGTAATGAGATTTTGGAAACAGTCTGGAGATCTTGCTACGAAAATGCAAAACTGATAATATGCATTTCTGTATAGAAACTCATATAAAAGTCATGCCCACAAAAGCAAGGTTACCAAACAGACCTTTTGAGCTGTCTCCCACAAGTGGTGTAGTCATGAAATATTAGAATGCCACTTTTACTTGCTATTCACTTGATTTTAAAATGTGCTATAAACAAATAAATGGGCAAATGGAGGCTAGTACAGAATTTGGCAGACTGCTGGCTAAACAAGACAACTTGTCTAGGAGTGTTTGTTGATCTATATGCTTCTGCATTGGGGTTTCTAGGTAATGTTAAAGCCACTAAACACATGGGGCAGGCAGTCATTTTTGTTACTTGTATAAAACTATATAAACTATTTCAGGTGAGAATAAAATTAAAATGCTGGAACAGATTAAATTATTTTCTTATTTCTGTTCTTCCCTATATGAAAGGGATAGAACGTCATCCAAATATATGCTTCCATACTTGAAGTATTAAGTTTTGTATTAATAAAACTCCAAATAGGCCATCCAGCTAAGATTCTGAAAGTTTGTCCAAATGTAATATTTGTTACTGACTTTAGACAATTATATTCAGCTTTTAATGACAAGTCAAAGCTATATAATTGCTGGGTCATTACATTATTTTAAAAGTGTGATGCTGAAAGATAATCAGTATCATTGAGCATGAGAACAAAAGAGGAACAGAATTTTTAGTTGCCAAAAGCAAATATAGAAAATGAAATCTTCTCTGATGTGAATAGCTGTATTGTTTAGTAACCTGGCAAAAAAGTAAATAGCTTTCAATTTCTGTGAAGATGGAAAGATGAATAGCTGCTGTTGAGTCAAATAAAGATTTTCAATTAAAGGAAGGGCTTCACGCATTAAAATGTATTCCCGTAGAGCAGGATATGAAATATCAAACAATTATAGCAGAGATGAGGGTTTTCTACATGCTAAGTGACTCAGCCTTTAGTGCCAGAGGTGATTATAAATTCCCTGCTTTTGTTGCTGAAGCAGACATTTTTTTAATAACTAAAACATGTTTTTCAAACCTTTAGTATTTAAGTTCAACTATTTACTTACCTTATTAACTTGCACTCATAAAGAATGGCTTAGAGCGTGGTGGAATAGGTAGGAAGTTGGAGGAGTATAAGGTTTAACCACTTTCACCGTTCCATGTCAGAGCTAAAATCCCGTTGTCCCTTTTAAAATTATTACTGTTCTATGCTTTCCATGAACACTGGGGAGTTGTAGAGGGGAATCATCACTAGAGTGTCCAGTTTAAGGAGTACTTAAATGTTTCTATCTCTGCTGAAGTGAGGCCTTAGTGATCTGCATAAAATAAGTAAAATTACAGAAATGTAGTGAAAGTAAATGAAGAACCACATTTTTCAGAGCAGTTCTTTGGCCAGGACATTCAGAATTCAGTTCCAATAGCTTTTTCATAGTCAATTATAAATTCGTAATGTCTGGCATATATATCATGAGACTCTAGGCTATCATAATACAGATAATTTAGAAGCTGTATGAATGGATCCCTTAAACTTAGTTATTTCTGTCCATTTACTTTCAGTCTTGAAAGGAGGAAAAACAAAATCTTGTAACAGAGAAGCCTCCTATAAAGCTTAGGCAGAGTCAGGAAACACCATGTAATTTTAAGCAATCTAAGAAACTGTAGCATAGGTTCACTTAATCTCATTGCTGTTCACTTTTGATTTAAGATTGCTTCATCTTGCCAGAAGTGCAAAAGGCAAAAAAATAATGATGAATGGGCTATGATGTCATACAGAACTAATGGCAATTCATCTGAAAATTTTAATTAATATGGCACAAAAACAGTTTTACCTGTCATTGCAGTTCTGACCTTGCAGTTTCAGATATAGGCAGGTAACTTAAGAAATAGCAACATACAATCCAGAAGTAAGGATATTTTGTATTCTTGACGTGTGACAGAACAGCTATAAGTGTAATTGAAATATATGATGCATTTGGCATTGATGCAGATACCTAATTTTGATGGTGTAGGAGAATGAGCAGTGTGACATTTTGCTCATTTTCCTCAGCTGGAGCTTGTACAATTTCTCAAGAGTAAATGACCTTACAGTATTATATAATATGATCTTGACTCTGACTGTTATGGCAGCTCAGAGTGTGAACATGTAGTCAGTAAAACAGCCCTACTAAAAATTGGCTATGATTTACAGCTGGACAAAATCAGATGAAATTTTGAATTCTAATGTCTGATGGCCTTGACATCCTACCTTGGCATTCCCTCTGCTATTTCTTACTCTTTTTCTTCCTTTATCCTCTCTCTGGTGTTTTCTGCCTTTTCTTAAATAGGTTATGGCAGAGGTGCCACCATCTTGGCTGATGGGTTCAAATGTGTCCTGCAGTGGGTCTTTTGGAGCCACTGGAGCCAGCTGGAACTGGCTGTGTCTGGTACGAGACAGCCCTGTCCTCTCCTCACAGAAGCCACCATGCAGCCCCCGCTGCCAGCACCTGGACACATACTCTCAATACCCTATTTGGGATAACTAAGCATATGATGAAATGCACAAAATGTCTGCACTTATTTCTGCCCAGTGTGTGATCCAAGAAGCATTCTCAGAGGACACCTACCTTATTAAGCCTTAAAGAAAGAATTGGGAAAAGGTGCTGAAAATTCTTCTTACAAATATATAGTATTCAACCTTGAGAAACAGTAATGCAGGACAGAAAAGTAATTAAATTAATTTATTCCTTGTAAATAATCTACATAAATTCTTACTTTCTGTAACACAGAAGAGTGTGTTAACTTAAAACCTATACCATATTACAGGTCAGCTGATTTCAATCTGACTTATTGAAGGCGAAATTTTAAAATAATCCTTTCCTCTAGTATTCCTCTTGACTATATCTGTTTTAGCTCCACATGGTAGATTTGCTGTTTCATTTTTCTATTCACTGTGCTTTAGTAAGTCTAGAATTAGGACTTTGACTTTTTTGGATACCTTAAAAATCTAATGTAAAAATAAATGGGCATCTTAAAAAAAGGCATCATGAAGACAAAATAGTCACCTTTGTGACACTAGCACATTACCTTTTTGCTCAGCTACAGCCTAAATGACTATTACTTATTTAAGAAAGGATTTTTGTTATTTAAAACAAGAGTTCCTTTGGCTCCTTTAAAAATCTGTTCTGGGGAAAAAAAAAATAAAAATAAATCATTAACCTAATTAAAAATATTTTCAAAAAAGTAGTCAACTTAAAAGAGTAGTCAACTTACTCCTAAAAATCCTTATTTTCCAAGTAGTATAGTCAAATATGTATTTTTGTGTGACCTTTTACTGTTTATCAGCATAACTACCAGCACAAGGTGAGGACAGTAGCAAAGACCATCAGTCACTGTTATCCTCTGTCAGAGTATGTGCTCTAGAGTGATGGAGTACACTTTTTGGGTTTTTTTTTCCCCCTCCTGATCTTTAGCATCCAAAACAAGTTTTTCAGTCTACCTTTCTGGATGCTGTGTCTTAGTAAAGAGGCTTAATTTTGCATGGAGACAATGGCAGCCCTTAACTGACTACTTGACAACAGTTGCTTATAAAAAAACTATTTTCTTTAGGTAGCAAGCATTTTTACCTACTGCCATATTTTCCCTTAACATATTCCCAATGTTTGGGCGAGGATTCTTGTTTTTCCTCCTGTATTTAGAATATAAAACAAATTTAGAATCACTTGAAACATTTAAGCCTGTACCTGTTTAACAATTTAAGCCTGTACCTGTTTGTACATAAAAGAAATTACATAATAATAAAATAAAATAATAAATTAAATGAAGTAAAATATAAAACAAATGTTCTTGGCTGTTCAAGAGCAACTCTTTGGCAAACTGATTGAAGTTCAGTCAGATCCCGGGCTTATCAACTGGTTTATCCTTCCATTATGTTGTTGACAAGAAACAGCTGATCAAGCCATTATATATAATTACAGAATCGTAGAATCATGGAATCATTTATGTTGGAAAAGACCTTTTAAGATCATTGAGTGTAACCTTAAATCTAACACTACCAAGTCCACCATTAAACCGTGTCCCTAAGTGCTTTTTCTACATGTCTTTTAAATACCTTCAGAGACGGTGACTCAACCACTTCCCTCGGCAGCCTGTTCCAACATTTGACAACCCTTTTAGTGAAGAAATTTTTCCTAATATCCAATCTAAACCTCCCCTGGTGCAACTTGAGGCTGTTTCCTCCTGTCCTATAATTTGTTACTTGGGAGAAGAGACCAGCACCCACCTCACCACAACCTCCTTTTACGTAGTTATAGAGAGCAATAAAGTCTCCTTTCAGTGTCCTTTTCTCCAGACTAAATAACCACAGTTCCCTCAGCTGCTCTGCACAAGACTTGTTCTCTAGACCCTTCAGTAGCTTCATCACCCCTCTTTGGACATGCTCCAGCAACTCTATGTCCTTCTTGTAGTGAGGGGCCCAAAACTGAACACTGTACTCAAGGTGCAGCCTCACCAGTGCTGAGTACAGGGGGATAATCACTTCCCTACTCCTGCTGACCTCACTATTTCTGATATAAGCTAGGATGCTCTAGGCCTTCTTGGCTACCTGGGAACACTACTGGCTCATATTCAGCCAGCTTTTGACCAACACCTTCAGGTCTTTTTCCTTTATTATGTGCTGTCATTTTTCAGGTCTTTTTCCTTTTTTATTTGCTGGGCTGAATCAAGATTACTGCAGGTCCACTGTATTTGCTGGAAAATTGTTATTTCAGAAAAGGTTTCTGGTTCTTACTGTTTTATGTAATCACTTATTTCCTTTTTCTTTTGATTACTTCGTACAAAACACCAAACTAATGGCTAGTAATACTGTGCTTTTATGCATTCTGATGTGTTTAAATGTGCCTAGAGAACTAGCTTATGAACCACTACAAACAACATATTTCAAGATGTGGTTTACTGTAGAAATAGTGACTGCTTTGGAATAAGCTACTTCTTTCTTTTTCTATGTTATCCATTTAATAATCTTTTTCTCAACAATAAGCTGTTCAGCTGCCTTAGTACATCTCCCTAATATAATTTGATGTATACAAGGGTGGTTCACACATCCACTTAAAGTTGACAGATGTGACACGGGCTACAGATATTTTTTTTGGACCAGCAAATAGTGCCAGGTAAAGTAGGCTAGTAGCAATTACTGCCAAATACAAACTAGTCCCAAATACTTATATTTGGGCAATCAAATCAAACTCAAAATGCAATTTTAAGTTAAAACTTAAAAAAGGAAAGCAAACCTTCGATTTCTAACCTTTTCTCTCCATGTTTAGGGCACTTATTTATTTACCTTTTTCACTGTCACTCACCTGATCTTTCTTCAGTGATGAACTACTTCACTGTGAACATTAATTAGTATGATACCTGAAACACAAAGGTCTCTGCTCCTGCAACACTACTCTCTCCATTACTGTATCCAGAAACCTGCTCATGTTCTAACTTTTTCATATATTTGTAAGAAATATATATTTATTCCATTGAAAGTAGAATGTCTTTCAACAAGAGAGTGTGAAAACATAGGTGATGGAAGTAGAATGCAGAAGCTCAGAATGTCACATCTCTTAAATGCTGTAGATTAATTGAAGCTGCTCTAGCTAGTTGCCTAGACAGCTTTAATACCAAATATCAGCAGCAAAAAAAAATCAAGTATCTCACGGATTTTTAGCATGCAAAAGCCAAAGTTTACGTAATTTTATTTAACTCACCAAGCTTTTTTCAACATCAAAGAAATTTATGATGTCATATTAACAATTACAATTATAAACCTTAACATGAGATAGTAAAATCAGCATAGAATTTCAGACACATTTAGTCTTTTTCCTTATTACAAAACAGGTGTTATGAACTGACTTGTTAAATGTCTTGAGCCATTTGAAATGTAACCTATTCTTCTTAGTGTGCTACCTCTGACATAAGTATCATTTCCATTACATTTTACCAACAATAATATATTTTATCTGTCCTGTTTTTTCAAGGTATTTTATATTCACAGTTCTATTTTATTTTCCTCTTAATCTTCCTGTTTCTTACTGCATTAAGTACTGAACACATTCCCTTTTTTCTCTGACTCACTCAATAAATGCCTTGTGTTTCTTTTTGTTATGTTTTTCTTGGAACAGCAAGCCTGCTGGGAAAATGGAGGAAAACTTCAGAGTCGTAAAATTTTTGTAATGACGGTTTGCTTGAGCTTGCTGTAGCACAGTTACTAGATAAATCACTGGAAAGAGGCTACTTTGGTTTTCAGATTTATATCAGCTAAGTTGTCCCCTTTGGTGTTTAAGTTTAATTAAAGAAGTTAATTGATGCAGAAATGGCTTGACAAGATACAGGCAGTGCTATTATTTGGAGGATCTGAGACAGACCTGAGGTATTATTTCTCTGAGTCTAACATGAACCTGATTATAAACCTGAATGTGCTGAGACAGAATATAGTCATCATTTTCTTCTAGTATTCATTATTTTGGTTTGTGTCTTCTTGATGCCTCCCAGGAGTCCAAGTCTCTAAATTACAGTCCCAGTCTTGATGTTGTAATGCATGTTAGCAGAAAATTCTGCTTGCACGATGGTGGACTTAGTCAACAGAGGTCTGTAATAGTTTGAAGATATTCCTATATGGACTGCTTTATGGTATTAGCAGCCAAAATCTAAGCAAATGCTTAAATTTATTTGAGAAAAAATGGGTTTACATCTGTCCTAATTCCTCTACTGTTTTTTGCATTATTTTTGCTCTTTTACTTTGAATGACATGGTCACTTAGTTATCTTTTCCATCTGCTTTTTTTAAGGAGTCCTGTAGTTCTCACCCTAACTGCATGCATATGTCTATAATTATCATGCAATTGAATCTGCTCTTCGATGCGGCTTATCTGACACTTTTTAAATTAAATTATGGACTAACAGCTGGAGAACTGAGCAAATACCAGTTCAGTATTCTTCCACTCTTCTGTCAGAACTGAAAAACATCATTATTGTACTCTACTAGGAAGACTACTTGCTGAAACATTACCTGAATCAGGATGTTCCAGCTCATTGAATCTAAACTTATTTTACGCTCGAGTGAACGAAGTCTAGTGCACAGTTATGCAGGCGTGTTTAACACAGCCTCAGTGAGGCCTATTCCACCTTCCACATATTACGATTTCATATTCATTCCTTTTTCATGCCTATTTAAAATAATAATTTAACAAATAGCAGATTTGATAATACTTAACTTGGTTGTTTTCCCATAATATCAGCTTTTATTTTTTATTTTTTTTTATTTTTTTTTTTTAGCAGACAAATGATTTAGGATCTCTTGTATAATGTTTAGCACTGAATGAAGCTTTATGACTAAAGGATTCTCTGAAGAATCCTTACTAGCTGGTACTCAACAGGGAAGCTTCTTTGGCAGTACTACATTAAATTCATTATACAGGAAAAATGAAATGTTACTACTTTGGAATGCAGACTGATTACTGAAGAAATATTTTAAATTACAAACATAATTTATCATTATAATTCTCTTAGTCTTGTGCATAATAGTTCACGTGTGGCCAATTAACAGGTTTTCAGGGGAGAGGAGATGCAAAGCACAAAGGACAGCTTTCAAAATGCTGAAATAGAATGTTATTAATTCACTAATTTCAGGAGTCACTAGTGTCAGAATGTTGAATATAAGGTAACAGTAGATAAAATAGAAGTGGTCTCCTGTAGTGCTTCACTCATCCTGTGAAGGCTGTGAACACATTTAAGGAGGAAAGCGTAAGCAACATCAAAGTGAGAGAGAAACAATGTGGTGCAAAAAAGTGCATACCTCCTTCTCAGTTCTGTAAAATAGAGTTTCATCTGAAGGAAAGGAAAAGATCCACTGTAATCTTCAGGACTTCAAGTAAAAGATTTCTGTACTTTCCAAGAAACTGTATTTTTTAGAAAATGACCACCATTCTTTTTTTTAAAAAAAGCAGTTATTAGTTTTTCTCTTGTTCAAAATAAATATAAATAATGTACATATAAAATAATACAAATAATAATAAATATGGTATTTTGTTTTCTCTGTCCTTTGCTGCAAATAATCTATATTGGAGTAGTTAATATATTAGAGATTATTCTGGTACTAGAGAATTCTTTTACTGAATTCTTTATGGTTTTCACACAAGAATTAAGGGGGATTTTGGCTATAGAGAAAACAGAAGAATATTATTATGTAGATCAGTACTTGGAGAACTTTCATAGAAATGAGCAGTCTCAGATTCTGGACACTGTTTCAAGATCTCTTCCTCTCTGCTTTATTTGCTATTAAGAAGTGGTAGCATTCAGGATTTTGTTTTTTGCATTTGTGAACCAAGAATCCAGGCCTTCGTAGAATCCAAGGGCTTCCCTTAGCCCTTACTGAACAAACTTCAGTAATGTTTGCTTGAGAGAGGAGGAGATCATGACTTCACAAAAATAAAGATCTTTGAGAATCTCTTATAAAGTAATATTTTCCTATTAATTAGGATAATTTGCATAATTAAAGTATTTGTATTAACCTTAGAATTGCAACAATGTTTTACGTTTGTGTCATGAACAGCAGAAGATTTAGATCCTTTTTAATTTAAAAGTAAATGCATGAGTTTTTTCTTTGTTTTTGGATTTCAGTTGGGATTTTAAGTGCACTTTGTTACTCTGAGTACATATGAGTTCATCAGTCTATGAAAAGATGCACACTGAGGGGACTGCTGTCTCAAAATAAATTTCCTTATTAGTCACATGCTGCGCAAGCTACTGTAGTGATAACACTGGTGGTAGGAACACTGCTGTAAAGTAAATGCTACAAACTGGAGTATATTTATCCTTCAAATACAAACACAGCTATCTTCTCTCATTGTGAATTTAAAAGTTTAACTTCATAATTTGTCTTAACTTCATAATATAAAAAGAAGCAGCCACATGGTAGGACATTTGGAGACTTCACTTTAATTTAAAAATTCCTTGCAAACTATGCTTGCTGTTTTCTTGAGTAAAAAGATGGAAAGTGTGAATACATTAAACAAATTCAATAAGTTTATCTGTAGCACTGAATAAAATAAGGACATTTTACCCATCTCTGGGCCATTGTAGGAATAGGTGATTCTGTAGCCTTCCTTCATTGATGTTTATAGTAATATTTTTCTAAAGTACCAGTAGATTGATGCATTTTAAAGAAAAAAATCTTAATAATTTCAAGAAGCTAAATCTTATCGTAATTCTTTCCAACTCATTTTAGCAAATGAGCTATGTGGATTACTTGAACAAGTAATATGTTATGAATTAACAGCTCAAAAATAGTGAGGTTTCAGTAGCTTGAAAAGAATATTATAATGGAAGTAAGAACATGTTGCTTACTGCTGACAATGATTGTCCAAAGTAGTTTATAAGGAATTTAAAGCAATTTGTTTTTTTTTAAAGTGTTAAGCACTTTTAAGTACTTCCAAATTATCTACTCTATCAGAATTAATGACTCCTATTGCAATATGATAAAGTAAGTACTACTTATAGATGTAATTACAAATTATAAGTAAGCAAATATTCCCTTAAGCAAGTACATTCTTAGGGAAATTTACAGCCTTTCACTACATAAATTACTGGTGGATCAGGGCAGTAATAAAACTGAGGTCAAAGTTAAAATTAAATCAATAAATTTGAGGTTCTATTAAGTATAATAGATAATTAGACCTACTTAGGAAGTTTTGTCGTTAGAGGGCAACATCATTAAAGTATGTTAACATCAATGTTGGTATCCACAATCCTCTGTGGGCTACAGGGGGACATCTGCTCCCTGATGGACCTCCATAGACTACAGGGGGACAGCCTGTCTCACCATGTTCTTCACCACAAGTTGCAGGGGAATCTCTGCTCCAGTACACTCCTCCTTTCCTGACCTTGGTATCTACAGAGTTATTTCTCTCACATATTCTCACTCTCTCCAGCTGCAAAATCTGAAGGTTTTTTTCTTCTTTTTCCTTCCCTTCTTAATTACGTTATCACAGAGGCATTACCACCGTTACTGATGGGCTTAGCCTTGGTCAGCAGCATGTCCATCCTGGAGCTGGATGTCACTGGCTCTGTCAGCCATAGGGGAAGCTTCTGGCAGCTTCTCACAGAAGCCACTCCTATGCCCCCTTGCTACCAACACCTGGCCATGCAAAACAAATTCATTTGGTATAAGTTTTGGTAAAACCCCCCAGGCATTATTTCCTTTCATTTTACATATTTCTTTCAGAAACACTTCTGAAAATACTGTTTGTTTCACCCATCATAAGTTACCATTTTAACATACATTTTACCTTGTCTTGGTTCAAGTAAAAGGTAATTTCTAGTAATTCATAAATCTGAAGGCATTTGTCATGTAACGGTTTGATAGATGTAAAATGTGAGTACCATAGCCCTAATTTCCCAGCACATTCTCCACAGGGTATGTTGCAACAGGATGGCATGGGACACTTGAAAGTAAGCAGAAGTACTTTACAGTAAACAATTAGTATTACAAAGTAGTGGGTACAAGAGTGAACATAAGGCAGAGAAATTTGTAAAAGGCTTTTGTGCATTCTGTGGGCTGTCAGCCTTACCCTCCTTGCATTATGTGGTGTCTTAATAATCTCATCACCAAAGTTGTGTAAGTAGTGGGAACACCATCTTCAAGCAATATGTAAGATGATCAAAGGAAAAGTTACCACAGGATGCAAGTTCGTTACTGTTCCCTAGCACATATTGTTTATCATAATTAGGAAAAAAATTCCCCAAACCAATTTCTAGTGAGGCTTACACTAGACTCTGACTTTATGCTCTTCATTGCTATAACAGATGATCAAAAATTAATTCAGAGAGTATTTGTTTTCCTTAGCTGACAGGAATAAGGAGTGATATATGTTTAAAGAGCCTTTCATATTAGTAAACTCGTAGAACAGAAACTCTTGAACAAGAATTTTTTTTAATGCATCTGATTCTGGTTTTGTTACAGGACTTCCTATAGCTAAAAAGAATTGACTGTTCCTCCTAATACTTCATTCTTAGGAATTCTTTATTAAGCTCATTTCTTTTCTTTTGAGCTGCTTGTTATTCTTTGAAGTTATGTCTCCTCAGGCTCTTCAATATTTTCTATTGACTCTTCTCACTTTAATTTAATTACTTTTTCTTTTTCTGAGACTTTTCAGAAATGGAAAGTATTCTCTGTATATACAGGCTGTACTGAATTATATTTCTTGCTTGACCTTTAAATATTAAAAGATGAGCAAAAGTATCTCAAAATAGATTTAAACATATGATCCATGATTTTTTTTGAATCTCATTAAAAATGTATATTCTTTTTGAAGAAGAGTTGCTGTTGCATGCAGGAGCTACGAATAAAATCAATAGCAAACAGCAGATTTAGTCATAATATAACAAATGGGAATACTTGTAGTGGTATATGATTCCTAAAAGTGAAACAAAATGAGGTGGAGTGGCTTAAAAAATCACTTAGAGGTAATACAGGAATTCTGTAATGGGTTCTTCTTCACAAATGAAACTACACATCAGCCAAAATTTTGATTGTCATAAGGTAAATGAAGCAAATAATTTTATTTTGGTATCTCTTTTGCCATGGGGCATGTTGTTAGTACTCATAGAGATAAAAAATGTAACAGTTATAAGATTTTGGCATGATAGAATCAAAACAGATAAATTCACATTTAGAAGGTAAACTTTCTGTTTTTTCTTCATGATAAGTCAGTAAGTTACAGTCCAATAATAATCTCACACAAGTAAAATAATTTTCTTAAATCTCTCCTGTTAACTTCATAGGGTAATTTTAGGGGCATTATTTATACAGGAAGACACTTTAAGTATGAAGAAAAAAATTATGCATTATTTTTATTAAAATGCAAAGTTTTTTGAAGTTTAGAGGTTTAAAAAGAATAGTAATAGATCATTTTCTTATTAGATAGGCAAACACAAGTGAATTTATTTATTTTTTTTAAAACATTGGGCAATTTTGACCCTGAATTAATGTTTTATCTTCCTTGAAAAAAATCCCAAAGGAACAGAGGTGTGCATTTACATGGTTGACTCCTAAGAGAATGTTGTCCAAGAGTTAGCAGTGAGAATACAAACCTCTACTCCCCGAATACTGATTTCTATAAAAATGTAGGTTTCTGTCCCTAGTTAAAGTAATTTAATGTCATTTGGTTATTTAATTTGGCAACATGAACCTAAGAAAAAAGAATGGATATAATGCAGCTATAGTAAGATAAGTGTATAGTGCCATTTTCGGTATCTTCTGGCCGCCATCACTGAAGATGGGTGTGTATCTCCCATATGAAGGTCATACCTACCAGCCCCATGCAGATGTTTCAGATACAGTAAGACATTTAATGTTTCCTCATGCTTGGGTTTGGCAACTGAATCACTCCCCAGATTATTCTAATACTGACATAAGTTGTTGCTGAATTTGAACTCCGAACAAGAGATTATTCTCATGAAAAGAACAAAGCATAGTAACAATTGACATTCATATTACAGCCGCTCACCTAGATTCACAATTGAAGGATACTAATGCATAGCTTATGCAGAGCAAGATCTATGTCATAATTAAAGGATTAAGAACCTTATGAACTCAACCATTTAAATCCTTGAAAAAATCTTATTCAGCTGACACCTAACTTTTAAATTGTAAAACATTTTTGTAAGATATTCCAGGAATCAAATGCTCTACTCAGCTAATATCTGCTTCTGGAAACGGAACTTCTTTCTTTCTAAAGTCACAGAGTCCTTTCTTTTTAAAAGCATAAACGTCCTGTGAGAGCATGTCTTTGCTCACATAACTAAGTCTGAATAGAACTTCCAGGCAATTAGTTATAAAAAGCTGTTTAGAAGATTGTAGGTGTTTATTAACAATTCACAAACACCTGTTATTGTGACTTACCTCTTGTACTGCAGATATTGATCGCACATGTATAGTTTACAGACTGACAGTTAATTACATGTCATTAAAAAGTCAATAAATTGCTTGAGTCCTAATTTGATTTAAACTACGACCTATGCATTTTTTCCCTGCAACAATATGTAACTCATACCATAGATATATACATATATATCTACTCTAAATCTAATGGAAATGGGAGTCAAAAATTGCTTAGACCATTTTTTAATTTTATTGTTAAGATATATGTGCTTAACTTGGGCCTGCAAAGTCTACTATTCAGGAAGGTACGAGTGCTAAATGCATCACTACTAAAAGCTGTAACATCTAGACACTTTTAAACTTTGAAATTGCACTGACTAAAAGCTAGAGTAAATTCTATGAAGTCTGTTGCCATGTAAGACCTTGCGTCTCATTAAAGTCAATATGTGTACCTTTACTACTGATTGATTTGGACTATATTGGTATGCAACTGATGTACATCTATCAAGAGTACCTTTAATCTTTTATTTTGCATTCACCAAAACAAAAGAGAACAAACTCCCCCAAAAATCTATTACAGTTAACATTTATGTTCTACTTGGGATGCTTCAATTTCCTGAATAATAACGAACCAAATTAATTCAATCATTAGTTTTATTTCAGACAGAAACTATCCTGATGTTGTACTGTTTCCAGAAAACTGCAATCACTGTAGAACTAAATAATTAAAACCTTTATGATTTTATCCATTTTTTTATACTCCCTGTAATTATATGACAACCAACGATGATTAAAAACACATTTAGAAATGTATATAGGATAATTCAGCTTAGTAAGTCTCTAGTCCAACCCCCTGCTCAAAGCAGGGCCAGCTTTGAGGTCAAACTAGGATTCTCAGGGCTTCATTTACTTGGGTTTTCAAAACCTCCAAGGAGGAGACTAAACAAATTCTCTGCCCTACTTCTTCCAATGCTTGACAGTCCTTATGATACAAAAATAAACATAAATGCAATTTAAAATTATGTTTCTGGATGACACTACCTGTGTCACTTCCAGGTTGAAATAATGACATAGTTAATCTGAATACAGTAAGGGAATCATTAAAAGAATGGTCTAATTTAACTGGCATTTTATCCAACCAGACCATCTTTGTTTTGTTTAAGACGTTGTTTTGCTAGAGTAAGAAATCTTAGTAAATAGGAAACATTAATTTCCTCTGTAATTTTTTTTTGTAGTAAGTATAATATAAAGTGTTTAAAAGCTCATTTCTTATAGATTTAGATTAAATTACATAAAATAACAGACAAATCTAAGTATTCAAAGTACATTTCAATAATCTACATGACTCAGTTTTGTATGAGAAAAGCTTAGTTTAAAATAATCTATCACTTAACAGAAGAACATAATACATGCAAATAGTTTTTGTTATTTAGAAATAATCTGAAGAATTTTTCACTTAAAAAATTCTTCATTAGCTAACTTGTAGAGATGTTAAAGCATTTTTTAAAAATTGAAGTATTATTTTGAGTAACATATTCATAGAGAATATTTACAAGGGTTTAATTCAGAAGTTTGTAATTATCACTTGGTGCTGTATTTTTCAGACTATACATTCATATCAAAGCTCTGTAAATACAAAAAAAAAAAAAAAAAAAAAAAAAAAAAGTCATTCCAACCCAGAACAGCCATCTACATTTCAAAAGATTAAGCTAGAAATGCTCCATTAAATTTTCTGGCTTCTTTTGCATTGTGGTGTTATTAATAAGACACTTCATTTGAAAATAATTTATTTAACTATAAATTCAAATTGTGACATTCCAATAAGGAATGTGAGGTGTCACCAGCTAACGGTGAGGAGGCAGTTCCACAGTATAGGAAGCCTGAGTTCAAGTCTTGCTTTATTTGGATGAGGCCTCGTTGATCACATTCTTTAGAAGAAAAAACTATTGACTGTTTTCTTCCCCTCTACTCGTATAAAGAATGTAAAGAGCACTGTAGATATCCCTGTGGGTGAATTTCTTTTGTATCAAAACGTAAGCAATATGTAGAAGTTACAAGATGTTATAGAGATATTAGAAATATTTATTCTATTGATAACAGATTTCCTTTTTAATGGAAAGAATATAGATTCTGAACAAGCAAATATGTTTTGTGTATTCCAGTTTACTCTTAAAAGCTTTAATGCCTTTGTACAGGAATATTTATATAGGTTTGTGAAATATTATTTGCCTTCTTTTTGGTACAAACCTTGTCAGAGCTTCAGACATGTTTTGGTTAACTGAACTGTATCACTAGCTATTTCTGGACTCTGGTTTCATGGACATTAGACAGATTTTTCACAGCTCCCTTTTTTCTGTGAGTTCTTTTGATTGTCTGCAAAAAAGGCCTTTTTGAAATTTAGCATTCTTTCATTGTAAAATATGAAATCTGTTGACATTCCTTGAGTGATGTTCTTTTCTTTTCTTCTACCCCTCTTTTCTTTCTCTCTTTTTTTTCCTTTCTTTTCTTCTTTTTCCTTGAGTCTCCTGTGCAGCAGTGTAATTCATTTAACCATTTATGAGTTCGTCACTCAGAGATAGTTAATGACTTTGTCACTCAGAAATAGTGGATAAAAACTAGATTGTAAATTAAAGGCATTTATCATAGAACTTTATTTAGATTGTATTTTTTTCACATACTTTCTTTAACTGTCAATTTGTTATGTCTAATTTTATGAAATGCATGACCATGTTACTGTCAGATGTCACCTAACATTTGAAAAAACATACTGTATAAGTAGGCAATTTTTTATTCTAAACCGGTTACTAAATTTTCTGAATGTCAGAGTTGTTTATTCTAACTTGCATCTTGTTTTAGTATTTGACATGTTTTTAAAATTTCAAAATGTATAAAACAATATAATAAATTTTTAAAAAATACTGTCACTGCTGAACTGTATCTGTATCATATATTACACAAGAAAATAATACCAAAAAGGTAATAATAAAGTTACCAAATCCAACATTATACCAAGGTTAAGTTTCTTTGTGTAATCTTTACATACAGAACTTCAAAACTTTTGTGAGTTCTTATATGATTACTTCATGTAATACCATGTATTGTAATACTTTTTTAAAAATTAGATTTCTGTTATTCAGTACAAGGTTTTTGATCAATTTAAAGTCTTAATGTTATATTTACATGTTATGTTTACTTATATGTTATTATGTTTTTAAAACATGCTTGTTTTTAATCCAGTGCTCCTCTCTACTTAATTATCGCCACTACCAAAGAGGCTAAAGAAAAAAGCAACATTAAACAAACAGAAATACTATCTGGCCATATCAATAGCCAAATCAGTAAAGGATCCTAAGTAGAACATGGAAATGCTAGATTACTTTTAGAAAAGAGACAGACTTTGCATCCTTGAGTTATTCTGAATTTAATACGAGTTTTGCATATTCCTCTCCTGTTTTAACCAAGACATTATCCCTTCTAATCTTCTCTGTTGTCCCTGCCTCCTCTTTCAGCTTGTGCTGCTATTTGTAATACATTTTTCCTGTAAGAACATGGAAATCTGTTTTCAAACTTTTTTGTGTGTGTGTCATTTAGCACACTGTGCCACTAAGCAGACTTCTTGTGTCACAGAACTTATCTTGTTGGAATGAGGTCTTTTGCTGTTATGGTTTGATAACTTTAAGAAGAAACTGCAGAGTCTTATGTAATAGCCTGCTTCACTTGGAGTCCTTGGCATGCCTTGTACTCAGTTAGAGGTGTGTAGAAGAATCAAGGCTAAAGTAGCATAACTATGTCTCCTAATTGACTGAGGTAAGCTACATCCAACCAGTAGAGAGCAAGGCTATTTACAGTTAGGTAACCATGCCAGCATTATCATGTAAGGCTGAGATTGCCTACTTATTGATATCAGAAACACCAAATTTAGATGTGCAGATTTTTATGATTTGATATTAATGAAAATTTTGTTGTTTTTTCTTTTTGTCCTAAGGTTGCATAAGTGTCTGTAAGTACACGTATGAATGTGTATCCATGTGAATATATAGATAACATTTATGTCAAAGAGCTGATGCTCTGTGAACTCCTGTGAGAGATTATCTTTTCCTGTACAAGTCCTCTTTCATGCATTCTATTTCCTTAAGTATGAGCAAATGCCTGTCATGACACTGTTCTGTGTTGGTACCCATCCTGACAGTTACTTTTATCTATTCGCATAGACTATAATTCCAGACTGAATTGCAATACAATTTTATTGCACTAGTGTTTGACCATTATCTTTTCTTTCTCCCCTTCCCTGCCAAAAAAATCTGTATAAAAATTACAGCGTGTAGTATTATGTTTTGTATACTGAAATTTCATGTGATTCTGGGATGACTGACTTACATGTAATACCTACATTTCCCTAACAATGAATGCACCATAGACACTTTGCTGTCTACTTATTTGGTAGTGTTCACTAAACTCAACAGTAACTTAAACTTCAGAAGTGCTTTATAAAGCGTTCCTTGTTTTAGCTTTTGAAAACTTGTAACACAATATTAATATGTTCACTATCTTTTTCAGAAACAATGCTTTTATTGAGTTAAAATTCCAAGTCCTTTTGAGCATTTTGTCCACCTATTGTTTTGCTTGTGGAGTGCAGTATACTACAGAAGTGAAAAGAGCAATGTGGAAATATTTCTATGAAGATGTATATCATCATGGTTACAGTGTGCTTTTGAGTAGGCACACTGTAGCACAACATCACTCAGCTGATCTGCTTGAATATGTTTTTAACAGCTCACTCTTTAGGAACATTTGGACAACTCTTTCTAGCTAACAGTTTATTCTTATTACCATAACTGGTATAATACGGGAGGAAGATTGCCACTGAGAACAAACACAGAAAAACTTTTAACAGAATTCTTAGAATGGAGACTTGAATCAGGTAATATATATATCTTATAGAGTATGCTCTGCCATTTGATGACCTTAAGATGAGTCTTCAATTTATACACTATCTTATGAAGCTTTCCAAACTCCTAAGAATCAATTATTTTGCACTTTAGGTTATTATCTATGATCGTATCTGATCATTGAATCACAGATCAGTGTTGTGACTCAAATTAAAATTATGCTTTTAGTCTATCTCTGTTGAGGATAAAGATGATAATTCATCAGTTTAACTTATGCATATATCTTTGTTCCCTTTAATTCACTCTAATTTCCTTTGATAAATGGTATTTTCTTCTGAGAATGGGCAGTTCATTTTCATTTTGTATTGTTGCCTTTGATTTCACACATTAAAATACTAAGAATTCCCTTGTTTCTGTCATTGCTTTACAGTACTGAAAATCATCTCTGTGTGTAAACCAAATACACCCGTTCAACATACACAGACACATCCTCACCATGGCATTAATGTATTTAAAGTAATCAGGGTGTTTACAATCTCCAAATATACATTTAAATAAGATGGACACACAGTTCAGGTATATTCAAAGCACTGTTTTATGTTCTTAAGAAAAGTTTTAAAAGTCATATAAATTGTTATAAAGAGATGCTTTTTCATAGTAGTTGATACTAAAGTTCCACGTTCTCTGTAGAATTCTTTTCACAAATTTTTCCTTGGCATTTTCAATATTAATTTACATTAGTACTGAAGCTTTCTTTTCAGTAAAAAACTTACTAACATTTATTTTATTTGTAGATTTATATCTTCAGAATATAATAAATATTCACTTTTCTACTTGATTGTACATTTTTAAAGTAAATATTATGAAAGCATGCTAAAATGCCAAGTATGAGACCAGGTTAAGTATCTTTAAATATTTTATCATGTCTTGTCTTGCTTACTTATTTCATGTGGAGGATTTTAATATCATGTGACTCCATATTTCTCAGATCAGTTTACTTTATCTCAAAAGGAGACAGTTGTACTAAATAAAGTACGAACATGTAGTTTTCTTAGCTCTACACTGTGTCTTTGACCATCAACAGAAGCTTGATCCATTATGACACGTAGTTTTAAAGGATTTTTAAAAATAAATCTCTTAAACTTGCAACTATTACCACTCCATTCAATGTTTTTATTTTTCCTGTTTGTATTGCACTTAGCAAATCACTATTTTCCTAGCACTTTTTAATTTTTAATTTATTTTTTTTTAGCTTGTGTCCTAAGATAATAAGTCTTATAAGCTATATTACCAGTGGTTTCTGACCCTAATGAATTTCTGACAAAATTTTATATGGCTGTCTAAGCCTAAAAAAGACATTCCAAAACGTGTCATAAAAATAAATATTTGAGTGAAGGAAAAGGAAATTAATTATCCCTTTAGAAAACACAGCTTAGAGAGAACTCAACCTTTATAAGACACTGAGAAAAAGCTGAAAAGATGCTTTAAGTCTTCCAAGCACAAGGAAAAGCTTCAATCAGAATTAAAATTGTAAGAAATCTAATCACAGGATGAAAAAACACATGAAAAAAACACTTAAAGATCTCAAGTTTTTTTGTTTGCTTGTTTTTTTCTTCTATCAAGCTCCTATGTTTAATTTTTTTTCATTATCAGTTGATGATGCTAAGGTTTTTTCTCTGTCTTAAGTTTCTTTTGCCTTGTATTGATCAAATTAAACAGTTTATATCATATTTATTTTATTTTCCCTTAATTCTTTAAAAATGCTCTAGACAAGAGAGCAGAAAGTTCAAACAAATCCTGAATTTTGTGAAAATTCTTGCCTGAGCTGTCTTTCGATGTTCAGGAAACAGATTTCTGCTCTTTTTAAATTTTATTTTATTTTATTTTATTTTATTTTATTTTATTTTATTTTATTTTATTTTATTTTATTTTATTTTATTTTATTTTATTTTATTTTATTTTATTTTATTTTATTTTATTTTATTATTTTATTATTTTATTTTATTTTATTTTATTTTATTTTATTTTATTTTATTTTATTTTATTTTATTTTATTTTATTTTATTTTATTTTAATTTTCCCCAAAGGGAGGAGTGGAATTCAAAGGTAACTTTTTAATTTATTAGTGCTGAGTACAACCAGTTGAGAGGGAATATGGATTACCTTTGAGGTCTCTTCTTTCAATCAATTTTCTCAAGTGAAATTACTAAGAAAATAATTGTGTCTGAATGTTTACAACTCTCAGGTTATCTTTTAGATCAAATACCTTTATTCTATATTTGAAAAAGTTGTCTAAGAACATTAGTACATCATGAAAAACACTTTGAAGTATATAAAGGAAGGATCACCTTCTCATGTTTAGCAGTTTGTTGTCATTTAATTTTAGACTTAATTTGTATGGTTATATTAAAATGTAATCCAAAGCTAAAATTTAAACTGGCACGCAGTAGTGTGGTTATGAAATAAAACTTTAGCCTTTACCAATACTTTCACCAAACTGAAGAATTCAAATTTACTATCATCACACTTGTTTTCAGGCAAAAATTGTAGAAATGCTATGTGAGCTCATTATTTTTAAAAGAAATTATGCATATGTAAATGATGATGAAAACAAATAAACATCTTCAAATGAGAAATCACAGTGCTGTGCATTTTTTACAAGTGAAATCAACTGCTGATTTAACAATTACAATGCAGTTTTAAATTTAAACCAAAAGCCTAAAAATCCATCTTGAAGTGTAGCAGTTTTGCCCATGGTTTGATGATTGCTTATACAAGCTCAGTGGATTGTGCTAGTTTTGGATCTGAAAAATTAATGTTGCTATATTCATGTTAGCATTTAAAGAGTGCATTTTACTGTACCCAGTTCCCAAAGGAATAATTAATAACTCAATTTAGATCATCTTTGGCAGATGAAATCCTGTTATTCACATGGCATCTCAATCTATTACTTTGCGCAGGTGTTAGAGGAGCTAAAGGTTCATCAGTTTTAGTGTCTGGCACATGTGACTGATGCCCAGGGGACTTGAAAGACAACGTTGGGGAAACCTGCTCTCACTCACTGGTTGCACACTTCCAAATTGTTAATGGTCTCATTAGGCATACTACACAGAACGCGTGACTTATTAATTGTGGCCTCTCCTACGGGAAATTGCCTGCCTAGATTTGTTACTCTTTGAAGGAGTTTCTTAAACATCAAATGATTTTAAAAGCTGTGGAGTCATTAGTGATGTAGTATCACTATGTTATCACTAGAGACACTGCTGTATAATGTTAGCATCTACTTTGTTATTTTTAATGATGCAGTCTGAATAATATCATAAATACACCTATTTTAAATTTGTTATTCAAAAGAATTGAACAATTTGTTCATTTTCTATTAAATTTGATTGTTAATCACTAAAAAATTGACAGTGAATTTAAAAAAAAAATTGTAGTAATTTTTTTTTTTTTTTTTTAGTCACAGAATTTTTGGCTAACAGGCTGCATTTTCCCTGATGTCTCTATATTCCTTATTTATATGAAAAAAAAAAAAATTACATTTAAGATTACTGAATAACATCCTGGGTAAAATTCAAAGGTAATATGTGTCTCTCCTAATGTTTATCTATTCAACATATCCATCTATTCAAATAAATGCATTCTTATTATTTTTGCATTTTTAATTAGTGCAGTTACCAAACACAACCAGAATAATTTTTAGCATTTAAAAATATCTTCTTTAACCAAATGTTAAATGTGAGAATTTTCAACCTCATACAGAAACTTTGAGAATGATTATAAGAAACTTATAGCTGAAATTATAAGGGGTTTATATCTGAAATATTAAGTAGCTTTGCCTGCAGCTGTCACCATTGTTACAAGTACTCTAATAAAATAATTAAGATTTGATTATATAGAAGAGTTGGGTTTGATTAAAAGAAGTGGAAAGCAGTAAAGCATAATGTATAAGTTAAGATTGTTAGCTTTGAACTAAGCAATCATGGAAACCTCACCAAGTAGAGACTGTAAAGTCCCAGGACTGTTCTAATCATTAACTTACTACTGGAGTTGAGAACAATGTATCTTCATCATAGAACTTCAGAAATTGAAATTTATTACCTTAGTGTTCATAGAAGCATTAAGACTCTATGTCTTATTGATCACTGGCATGTGACAAGAGAACATGTTGAGCTAACTCCTTGGGATGAGGTAGACAGAAGTGTTGGAAATAGGCCCAAGAAAGAACTGAGTATGCGCAAAGGAAAAGTACAACCAAAGGACACAGCAATGAAGACTATCTACGACCACCAGAACACCATGACAACCACCAGAGAGAGGTGAAAGGGACATTTATATATATTAATGAGTTCCTGGAAATGTAATGAATATGTTAATGACTTCTTGGGAAAGTAATGAATAAGCATGTTTTGATGGTATAAAGCTTTTGTGGAGAGACAGTCCGTATGCATGATGGGCTGAACGATCCCCCATACATCTGGTGCTGTTATAAGGAAGTACCTGCTTCTTAAGACTACATTGGTGTTAAGAAACTTATTTCCTGATTTTGGTGACACCATGTACTCCAGATAAATAAGTATTTATATAAGTATATAGCTAAAACAAAAAAAAGTTTGTTTAACAAAAAAAAAAAAAGGAGCATTTCAGGTGAATGTGAAACAGTCTTAATTTTTTCCATGTCTTTTAAATACTTGGTACAAATGTGTCAAGCACTTTTATAGAGTGGGAAGATCATAATTTAAGCTGTCAAAGGGTGAAATTATTTTGAGAGGTTTCATCAGCAGGAGGTTGGAAACAGTTTAATGTAGGAGTGTCTGCAATTAATAGAGTTTCATCTAGCTGGAGGGTTAATTTATTGTGCTACTGTTGTCTTTCTTTAACAACTCCCCACATTTTGGAAAATTCCTTTCATGAATCCCATGTGTTCTCAGTATTGTCACATAAATTATCATGATGAGTTTACAGCACAAAAAGATATTCCTTTCTATTTTTATTTTCCAGTTATTAATGAATTAAGGCTTTCAGGTCAATGAGGTTTAATTTAGTCTCAAGAGTGTGCATTTGACAGTAAGTTAAAACTGTTTATACTGTATTTCTTATAATTTAAATTATTTATTTGTTTGTTTGTTTGTTGGGTTTTTTTAATGTGAACATTTGAGAGTTTGTCTCTCAAACAAACAAAACCATTTTTTCCTATAAGGAGCAGTGTTCAATTTTGTATAGACAACAAGATTGTTTTGGACTACTATGGATATATCTTTTTTATAAAATTAATCAGACTTGCAGAGAAACAAAGAAAGAGTCTCAATGGAGTTCTCAATTAAGAGACTGTGCCAGTTAAGATTCTTACATGAGGGGTTTTTAAATTATAAATATAGTGTAGAATGAGCAGTCACTGCTCATTCTACACTATATTTGCATCAAGAGAGTGGCTACTAAAAAATGTTCCTTTATCATGGTACAATTGATGAAGTTCCTCTCTGTTAAAACGGGGAATACTAAGAGCAGATTTGTGGGTACTGCTGTATTTCCTGCACGTTTCACCACTCTCATTTCTAAAGCCCACCTGTCAAAATTCTTTGTATTTTCAATCAGCACATGCAGAGTGATGAAGAATTCTGAAAGTGTTCAGCCATGACACAAGGAATGGATCCATCCTACACACTATCTATTAGCTTATGCCAGTGGGCAGAAGTAAATTAGATACAGAAAGTAATGTGGTTCCAGCAGGTAAAAGAATTAGTCAAGTAGCAATGTTAAAAATAATATAATTCTTTCTAAGACTAAAACTGAATCTTTTTAACTGTGGATATTGATGGCTATTTTCTGTTTTTAGAGGATTTATAGAGTGTAGAGGATATGTGCTGAAATAGTTACTAGGAGACAAAGTAGGTGGAAAGGATGAACTTAGTTTCAATAAATCTTGAATTGTTAATTTACTGTAGATAAATTAATCTTCACCTGGAAATAGTAGAGCTTTTTTTTTATTTTTAAATTGTGCAGAATAGTATAAAATAGTAGTGTCGAGTAAGTTCTATATTGGTGTTGATCATCTTCTGACAACGTGAATAGGAAAGGTCATGTGGTCATACTGTTTGTTAGTACTTCCTAATCAGTCTTTTCAGACAGCAAGATAATGCATTAGGCGTTAATTTGATTCTTCTTCTATTCCTTCCCTCCTTTTTTGTAAGGAGGAAAAGTTACTCTATGCCTATTTGACCTATTTTTTTTTTGTCCTTTTTTTTTTGGTTTCAGCGAAGCAAGGAATCCTGAGCATAAAAGGCAATCCTGGATTAGGAACTAGGCATTCAACTCAAATATTTCATCATTTTCTAGTTTTCTGCCAAGGGCTTATTCAAGAAACTCATCTTGTCTTCCTGCTGTTAGGATGGCCCTCGGCATGCTTATATTACTTGTCTTTTGCCTTTTATAATTCATAATAAGTAACAGTACAAAAAAACCTGCCAACACTTTTATTTGTCACTTGATTATATTAATCATGGTTATTATTTGTGAGGGATCTTGAAAAGTATGCACTGTGAAACCAGGGCAAATAAATTAAGTGAGCTCAGAGGCATAAATAATGATATGAATAATAGAGCCTGATTTTTTTAAAAGCTTTACCTGGCAGTAAAGCTACTTACTATTTTGCTGTGATACATTTAAACAAGTTATTTTTTGAGTGTTTTGTCTAGTTTTCTGATCCCTTTGTTCACTTGTGTGAATGAAATCAGAATTTCATAAACCATCTGATAATCTTGAGCTGATTTTACATAGATTTCAAGCACTGAAAATCAGGTTGAACAAACAATTAAAAATGAAAGACTACCAGTGAGATAATGCAACTAATTTAACAACAATAATAACAACAACAAATAATAATAACACAGGAAACTATGAAATTCATATTGCCTAAAAGATCTACCAAAATTATGTATTTCAAAATGATTAAGACAATTCAGACCCAAATGAGAAGGAAAGAAAAAAGGAAAGAAAGAAAAGACAAAAGTTGATAGAATGAAAAGTGGAAAAGGCCTTTACAATAGAAGACAGGTTTATGTTGAAATGTATATCATAAATAAGTATGGTCATACAGTTTTAGGAATGTATAGATTTATTCAGGCAGAGACTGTCTGTTACTACAGTCATAAGACTTTTTGTTTTTTTCAAATACAATACAATCTAGGACTTGTCTGAGAAATATGGAACAATTAATTTTAAAAATCTTAGTGGCCCTAGTGAGGTTGCTTTTTTATCACCTTACTAGAAATGTCAGATCATATAATACTGCAGAGGCTTTCTACTTATCTTTTTTTACTGGTCTGCCAGACAGCAACAAGGAATAGTCTGTAAGTTCAATCCCTTAAATATAATTATAACTGTAAACCAATTTACTGCTATATGCTATATTCTGTGTACTATGTACTATGTTCTGTGTACTATGAAGTCTTTATGTACCCCAGATCCTCAGATAAGGATGATTTTCATATGCTTTGTGGTCAGCACTACCAGTGTTTTGGGGATTGTGTTTCTCCCCCCCAAGCTCTGATAGAGAAGATTTAGTTTTCTGTTTTGTGTAAAAAGCCATGGTTTTGAGAGGTTCAGCATTCAAAGATAGATAATCAAGTTTAAAGATCTTTTTTTTACTGCAGTACTATCCACCAAAACACAACGACATTCTTGCAGTTTCCATTAAAAAATTGAATCTCAGTTATCTCATGCTCTGAATGTGAATGTAAACTCTTGTTTATAAGGAAGCACAAATTTAAAATTCCTCCCATATCTACTGTAGTCATTAGTACTGTAGCAGTGATTAATAAAACCAAAACCTCTTTTGGTAGTTTAAGAAACAGCATATGATTATAGTTACATAAAGAATTACTAGATCCATAAATTCGGGGGTTTTTAAGATTTTAGATATGATTAATTCTTCTTAAGTAATGTATTTGAAATCGTGTCTTTTAATGGAGAAAGTTCTTGACTTAGTATTTACAATATGCCAGCAACTGCAATAATAAATTATACCCAGTTACACAATTGATAATTATATTTTTAGACATCTGTGGTTTAAATAAAAAGAGATTTAAGAAAAATCTTTTCTAATACCTTTATAAAGCTAAAGAATAGGCTTTGTGTAATAAAATTGTTTTTCAGTATTTTAAAAAAAAGTACTGTAAAAGCTTAAAATCTTATATTTTTGGTAACCTTTTGATTAAGAATGATAACTGAATGATTGAGAAATTGGAGTTCATTGTATGAGAAATGGCATTTCAGTCTTTAAGAGCTGAATAGAACTTATAATGATTATATTCTAGACTTTCAAATCATGGTTTATCGTATCTGCAAATATATTCCTACTTTAATGATTATTTTTATAATTTATCAAAGTACTTTTTTATTCCAGTAGCTTTATTCCATATAGATAATATTAATAGTTTTAAATAGTAGGAAGAATAATTATTTTGAAAGCAAAAGTAATATTTTTCATAAGGATGATCTTTTGATAGAAATGTCTGTATTTCTATTTCTGAAGAAAACCTGTGTTGTAAGCCGTTGTTTTCTTCAAAGATTTGAAGATTGCATAAACAAACCTTTCATTATTTAGTAGTTGTTACTGAATGTTAAAACTTTGCCCAGTTAGCTATATCATTCTGGCTTATATAACACTGTAACATCAAAACACTGTAAGCAGTTATTTGAATGCTGCCTGCCTGTATCTCACACTGATTTTTGTTTAAGCTTCACTGCCTCATAACAGCATCCAACAGCAAGGGGAGCTCTAAGACAAGCTGGAGTAAATGTGGAGTAAACTGAGAAACTTGAGAGAGATTAGAAATAATGTCAGGAAAAGATAGAGTTTGGTGACAAGATTTGGAACAGAGAGGGACACAGCCGTTATTCACCATAAGTGTGGCAGACAGAGGTGTTTACAAAATACATTAAAAAGAAGAAAAAAAAGTCTAGGAGACTTAAGAGAAGCAGCCAAGTGACTAAATAGAGATGATCCAAGCACTTTAAAAAAAATCAAGTTCACAATGGCGGATGTGCCAAATAGCTAAGAAAACCTCCTAGATATGCTATAGTGTATAGAGAGTGGTTGACATAAGTAGTAAATCAGATGTAGATTGATCTATCCAGGATATAATAGCACCTATGCATTACAAATACGGTTTACTTCCAAGTAAGTCTGAGGAAAAGGCTCTATGAAGGGATGTTATACTGATTTTTGCTCAAGGGCATGGAAGTTGTATTAGATCGTTTTGTCTACATTGAAGTAGTCTCATAAACATGCAGAACTGGTTCATTTTCACAGCATTCTTTGTATTAAATTCAACTTCTGACCCAAATCAGAAAAGGTCTGCAATCTAGCAAACACTAGATTTCTAATAGTCTATTAATTATCATTGACATCAGGGTTCTAACTGAATCATTTTAGGAACATTTTCTGTTATTTAGCTCTGTATCTAGCATATAGGTAATTGAGCACTGCGAGATATTAATTATACAAAATTAATGGCATGTACTATTTTTGAATTTATTTCACTCATCCAGCAAAAGAACTTCCAGCCATTGTAACCTATATTGTAATATTCACCAAACACATGCTTTCTCATCAAAGGCTGCTTAGTTCACAAATACAACATACTTGTGCATAGTAGTATTATCAAATTTATTGGAAATCATGTGGAATGGAAGATGGGATGCCATTAAGCTTAAACAGAAGCATCTCTTGAATAGGGGTTTTCTCATAGAAATCAGACTAAATTAATATGAGTTATTAAATGTTTTTCCAATGTATTTGTTAGTCCTCCCTACAGAGGACTATCAGATCATGAATTATTTCTGTGATTTCTTTTTAAGCAAAATGCATATTATTAGAATACATACTAATATTGCCCCTGCAGCTAAAAAGATTATGATAAATGTACTAATATTAGTTGAGCATACTACTATGCTAATAACCAATCTTGCCCTTCTTATACTGTCTGTTCTTCTATTCATATTAAAGGAAATTTTTACCCAATAAGGGAATTATTTTGGCTTGATGTCTGAAAACTACATAACTTGATTTTTTTGTTTGTTTGTTTTCTTTCTTGGCTATGAATACTCAGTTTTGGCAGAATGAGAAGGCAAATTTCATTAGAAAATAAAGTTAAAAGTAATGAATCACAAAAAAAAATAACAGGTCCTAATCAAAGCTAAAAGTAACTTGTCTCACCTTCAAGTCAAACATTTGTTTAAAGAAACCTAACATCCTGTGCAAAATATTGTGTATAGTGCTATTTAAAGAAAAAGGAATGTCCTGCCACAAGGCATGAATGACTTTACAGTGAAGATGAGAGTTTGTTTTAAGCCTGTGGGAATTATTAAATAGAAATGACTAGCACTAATCTTACAGTACAGAAATGTGGGTGGTAAGCAGGATCAAAAGGTTCAATGAGGTGATTTTTTTTTTCCAAGGAAATGTGTTCTGTAGAAATGTATACATACATTTATATAGGACAGAAATAGAACATTTTGGGCTAATACTTCTATCTATGAGAAGTTTCTTAGCTGCTCGTAGCTTCTGACAGAAACTGTAGATTGTGACATAAAAGAAAATGTTTAGGGTGGGTTTATCCAAAATTTTGACACATATTTAGAATTTATATCCCACAAAGAGTAGTTAGACCCATGCCAGTTTGCACCAGATGAGAATGTTTTTGTGAGTCCCAGTTCAAAAGGATCTCATATACATTTATATGAAAATGCACTATATCATAAGTGATCTGAGATGTCAGTTGATAAAGATCATACAATCTGCTCTACAGGTCTGATTTATCACATGGTAATGAAGCTGTGATGAATGTATCAGAAAACATTTTCTTACACTAAGTTTGTTTGGTTTGTTTGTGTTCTTTATTTGTTATTTGTTATCCTGATGAGAATACAGAAAAATTAAAATCTGTGAAAATTTCCAGGTGATATTTTGATTCAAATAGATTTCAGAATAGATGAGGATATCCTTTATCTTCTCTTTGTCTCCTGATCATAGGAAATATGCTTCTAAATAGGAGTGGTAGCAAGTGTAATTCATCAGTTTAATGGAAAGGAACTGTCATCACTCTGGTGTGTTGATTTAAACACATTTCCAAAAATCAAAAGATTGAACATTTTTGTTACTGAATGCCAGCAGCTACTGACTTAATAAATCTTTCATTAATTTATTTCAAATTTCCATTGATTTCATTGAGCATAAACCTTAAGTTTATATTATTCTATTTCAGAAGGAATGGATGGAAGAGAGGCTGATATTTTGACAATATTTTTGCATATAAAAAACTGAAAAAATCTAAAATAATCTTTTAGTCCTGGTTAGCAGCCCAACCTGACTCCTTTAAACTTAAACATAGATACATTGAGTCACATTAACACTGGGGCCTATCCTTCATGGAGACAGCTAAGGGCTATCAAAATGTTGATAAATATTTTTGTTATGAAAAAGTGAATGTGACAATGTATGAACTCAATCAAAAGCAAAGAAGTTAAAGAGGAATATAGCTGCCCATGAGCTCTGTTATTAGGCTGAACCATGTCTGTTTTTAAAATTCACTGTAAAGGTGAGGAAAAAAAATTGAAAGACTATTTTCAATTTTCATTTGAGCCTTTTAATCTTTATTCAAGCTTAATTAGGCCTTTTAATCTCCACAGTGTATTAATGAGATTATTTTAATGGCATAGTAGAAGGACCAGATTTTTTAAACAGGGCCTGGTTGTATTATACACAACTGAGACTGAATGATTGGTTATAAATTTCTATATCATGAGCTATTAGAAAATTTTATTAGAAGTGTATGCACTGAGACAATTTTCTTCTCAAAGTCTTTATTATACTAATTAAATAACTGAAATATAATGTGTTTGTAACATATCAGTTTATACCATAGTGTTATAGTATCATCATGACATCTGAAAACTTTGCATGAATAGGAAATCTGTTATTGGATGCCATTTATTTGTTCTTTTGACTTACCTTAAACTATGATTTGTAGCTTTGCTGAACTGTTTCTCATTAGTGCAGGTAAATAAACTATTTGGAAGATTAGAATATAAAAAAAATGTAAAACAGAAAAAAAACAAGTTTGACAGATATCCTTTTAACAAATTCCATCATTCCTACTCTCTGTTTCTACAGTGTAGAATTTGTTACTTGCCTTACAGTGTTTAAAATCCCATTACATGTGAAAGAACTACATTAAAAAGGTATCTATCTTGAGGTTATTTCATGTATTTGTTTATGTAGGAGGGGGTTGGGTTTTTTATTTGTTTATTTAAAGCCTGATCTCATTTATTTTCAAAGCAGGATTTGTTCAAGAGGTGATGAAAAATATAGTTTCACTTTTTTTTTTTTTTAAATTATTTTCTCCTTCATATAAGCAAAGAAGCAATCTCCAGGATCAGTAACTGTAAAGAAAAGGACACCACTGCAATCTAGATAGATAGCCATAACTGAATCCTGACTTTTCTTCACTGAGCTTGGAAAATGCTAGGTTGGGCCTCTCTGCTTTCCACTGAGAGGCATTTCTACAGGAACCTGGTTTCTCCTGAACTGTTTCAGGATTCTTTTGCCCTCTGTTTGGCTATACGTTTCCAGTTAGCTCAAGTGGTGAGTTTAGGATGTCTTTTGCCTTCTCACAAAGTTCTTGCTTGCTAACATCTGTCAAGGGAGACAGAGTGCCTCACTGGCATTTGAGTCTCCTCAGTTTGGGCAATACTTGGAGATTAAGCCAGTAGGCCCATTTAAAATTAATGATAAATACAAATAAGCTTATCTCAAAATGTCCTTACTGCCAGTCATAATAGCAGGGAAAAGTGGAGACCAATTTTTACTTAGTTGTAGGCACTGTTAAGGAAATTGTTACTAGATTTGAAAATAGAAATATAGGCAAGCAGGAGAGTATGGCCTATGTAGGCAGGCAGCTGAAAGAAAATAGTATTTGTGATGTTAGAACTAGGACATGCATAGATAAGTCATGTCTCTAGGCAGAGTTTTCCTGCATAGGAATAGTTTCTTAGAGCATTGTTCCAGGGCACAATTATCTTCAATGATGAAGCTGTTGTCAATCTCTGAAAACATATTCCTAGCGTGGCATGGAGATTTTCTTCCCTCTTTGCACTGTCTGCACAACTACTTGCAAAGCCTTACAGTAATATTCTATAGAATGTAAATACTACCTCTCCCCACTCTTACTGGAGAGTTATTTTTAAACTGAATCAGTGCAGTAATTTTACTGATAGACTTACAAAAAGATGTTATGCACACAGGGCAGTGATGTGAGGCATGTAAGTACAAGTCACCGGGAATGAAAGTACTGAGAACTTTTAAAGAGGGCTACTCTCTAAAGAGAGTATTGCTAAACTCTTGGGAATTTTTCCTCTATATCTTCTTTACTGATTGGACAGTATGTTATTTCCAGCTTGTGTTGACTTCAGTAATACTAATGTATTCCTCTGACAATATACTAATATGAAAACTGCTTATTATTAGTCCTTTAGATTTCTTCTGTACTTAAATCTATGTTTGAAGTCATTCAGAAGGTACTCTTGAGTAAAAATATTTTAAATTAATCAAAGTAAGGTTTATATTTTATACCATTCTTGCTGCCATTTCTTGGATAGTTGGATGCTTGTAAGCACTAAGATCAGAAACCTTTTCTGGAAAACAAAAAAGGAAAATATTTGGAGGGCTATTTTTATTGTTATTGGCTTTAGTAGGAACAAAATCTGGAAAATTTCCATTGTTTCTATTCCCAAAAGAGAAGGAGCACATGGCTAAAGTTATTGTGTTTTCTTTAAGCTGATGGAAGAGAGGCCTATGTTTCTGAAAAAATCAGGTGAAAATGTAATTCCACCTTTTCAGGTGTTACAATTTGAATGTTGTAATATAGTTTAATGTTATAGTATAAATGCCTTATTTGCCAATCAATTTCACTGGGAGTATAACTTCTATTTTTCCTATAATTTCAAAGATACTTTGAAAACATAAAACAAGGTAACTAGAATTTGTTCTGGAAAAAGTGAATAAATCTCAGAAAAATTCCTTTTTTGAAGCTCTCTGTTTTAAAATGATGATAACTAGCCAACACTTTTGGAAGATAAATTGTTAGAAAACTTCTTTAGAAATGTGTGCATTGAGACAATTTTCTTCTCAAAGTCTTTATTCTACCAATTAAATAACTGTAATGTAATGTGTTTGTATCATATCAGTTTATACCATAGTGTCATAGTATCATCATGACACCTGAAAACTTTGCATGAAAAGGAAAACTGTTCGATGCCATTTATTTGTTCTCTTGAATTACCTTAATATATAATTTCTAGTTTTGCTGAATTCTTTCTTATTAATACTTGCAAATATGCACATAAATTCACTGCTCCTGCTCTCCTCAGTTTATTCCTTCTACCTGATGCTTGCCCTATTTCTCTATTTATCTCTACATTATACAGCAGTGATAGACTGACAGCAGAATGTCTAGATATAAAAAAAAAAAAAACAACCTACTGGCTGTTTGTGCCTAAATCTGAAATCAGTCCTCATTCCTGTTAACTGCTTGGCTGCACTGTCTGTACAAAACATGCCTATTGCTGCAGTGGTAGGGCTATAAGAGTATGTATGAGAAATTATAGACAGAGGAAAATGCAGAAAAAGCTCACTGTGGCAAAAAAAATGAAAAAAAAAAAGGAATAGTGCTCCTCTTCTGTATGAGGACTTCTCCACTAGTAAAGAAGATTATGTAAAATAATTATTCACATAATACTTTATGAGATGTTTGGAAACATATAAAGACTATTTCAATTCTAAAGAACCATTTCATTAACAATAGATAGAATACGCTAATCTTTTTCGATCTTGATCTTTGTTTGATGGCTGGAAAAATGGCCTTATTAAAAACAGCAGATAAAAGAGTAATTTGTGTGTAACCAATTTGTGTGAAAAGAATATCCAAAACTGTCTGAGAGGGCATTTGACTAACACTAACATGACTGAGAACTGAAGATGACCATCAAATGTTCTGGAGAAAAGTAAGCATATGCGTGGGTGTGTGTTTGTGTGTGTGGTTAAAGCTTTTGAGAGTAGGTTATAGAGGCTGTTTATAAGGAATTATTAATTCATAAGACTCAAAGTGAGATATTTTTCCATGCAACAATAGTAAAATTTAACCACTGTTTTATGCTAAAAAGAGAAATAAACCCAAGCATTGAAAAACCTGATTCATTATGTGTTTCCTACCTGCAATAGTAAATGAAGAATGGTGAAGTTGGTTTTCAGTTTCCAGTCATTTATGGTTTATATTTTTGTATATGTTATGTATTTTTGAAAGTTGCATATTTTTATCTGCCTCAGGTTTCAATTGTTTAGTATGTAGCAGTGCTAGCTTTTTCAACATTATGACTTGGAGTTGAAAAAAATTTTACACATTATCTACCTGTATGCCTAATTCAACTGTGTCATGAGAGAATAGTAAATCAATGTGTTTTCCAGTAGGATGTGTAACCAAATAAGAACAAACAGTTCTATTATAGTTAAGATGCTAATAGTTTAAATTACTACTGTCTATTTACTACAATAATATTGACCTTATATAGTCTGACTGTGTCCTTAATTGTAAAAAAGGAATAATTAGAGTGAAGGAACATGTTTACTTTAGTAATGGAATCCACCTCAGATACATTTGTGTTAAACATTTTGCATCTGAATCTAAGTCTTGTTAGCATAAATTTCACTAAGTGCTCTTTGCTTTCATGCCAAAGAGAGGCAGAACATATTTTTGATTAAGCAGTAAGTTTGTTCTGCCAGTGCATAGTAGACAAAAAAAAAATTGCTGCAAATAAGCAAGTCTGGAATCATCAACTGGGAAAATAATATAGCAATGATGAAAAAACTGAGAACAATGATGATAAGCTTTTTATATACAAGTCTATGCTTCCACATCACAAAAGATCAAAAAATATTAAATAAACAGGTTTTAATATCAGTAAAATAAAAGCAATCAAAAGAATTATTTAGTAGGCTTATACTAGTGGGTTTTTTTGTTTGTTTATTTTATAATAGCTGTGTTTTTTTCTGCAGTCTGGTGAATGAATGACTAGTTTCTAAGTTAGAACTACTGACTGTACTACTTTTTCCATGGACAGCTAACTGAATTTGACAATACTTTGTTTGTAGTACTTTCCAGTCACTTGTCAGTGTTGGGGTTTTTTTCTTTGTTTTCTCTTTTGCTGCAATTGTGTACTTTGATTTTTCTAAAGTTTGTTTTGTGAATGAAATTTGGCAGGCACTTGAAGATAATTAATTCAATCAAAGGCAGGAGGAGGCCTGCTTGTGTGAGCAAGGAGCTTCTGACTGAACTCAGACATACAAAGCACGTGTGCAACAGGTAGAAGCAGGGACAAGTGACATAGGAGAATAGAGATACTGTCCCATCCTGCGGGGATGGGGTTAGAAAAAGCAAGGATAACCTGGAGTTAGATTTGGCAGGGAATGAGAAAGACAACAAACAGGATACTACAAGTAAGTAACATTCAAGTATCCTATTTTATTAAAATAATTGAAAAGCTGGGGTAAAAAAAGCCCCTGACAACAATATTATTCTGTTTGAGAGGACCTAATTTTATCCTTTCTTCTTTCCTTCTCTTTTTCTAATTGCCTTAAACAAATTCCATCTACTTTGTTTCTGGATTATTCTTCATACCTGCAAATGCTGCTAAGAATCTAATAATTGAGTTTTCAAGAGACTTTTGAAAGTGAAGAAGGAACGTTGTCCCACAAGATAAGCTCAGAGAGGATACTCCTTGAAAGATGCAGTTTAGAAATGCATCAGAGTGAGAAGTTATCGTATATTTGACACTCATACATACATTGAGAAAAACAGTAGTCACTTGAAATTAGGAAAGCCTAATAATTTGAGAAGCACAAAATAATGTTCTTCTGCAGGTGTGACAAACTCCCTGGTTTTACTGAATGCAGAGAAGATCTAGAAGAAAACTTGAAATAAGGCAAAGAGGTGGCCCAAAATAGAGGAAGAATATTATTTTTAAAAATCATTAAATCATTGTCTAATTTATGTTTTAAGGGTGTTCTGTGGTCATCTGATCTAACCTCCTCCTCACATTGTGTGTATCTGAAGCAGGTTGCTCAGGGCCTTCTTTAGGTGAGTTCTGAGTACCTCTAGAAATGGAGAACCCAAAATCTCATGCAGTTGTTTTGAGCCGCCTGTTCCAGTGTTTGACCACCACCAGGGAGAAAAAGTTTCACTGCAGAACTTCTTCTGATGCCTGTTGATATTTTGCAATAAGTTCATGTCCTTGAGCACAAGGGTGCCAGGAAATCCAAACATATTCTAGTAACAGAAGAGACAGCTGGGTTTGAGCTGGAGCAAGTGGAGGAAGTAAAGGGAGAGAACAGGAAGAAAGAGGCAGAAGAAAGTGATACCAGTGAAGAAGAAATGGTAGAATTTAGCATTATTAAATACATTCAAAAGTATATAATGGTTTATTCCTCTAGTAAGCGTACAGAAAATTAACTATACTTTTGAATAATCATTTTATTCTTTCACGTAACAGGTCTGTTATTTTTTGAAAGACTTTAAGACAGAACTGGCTATACTTTTTTTATCCTTTTACTATTAATTATGTTGTAAAAAGTAACCTGATTGCAGTCAATACACCAAAAATGTTGCTTTGTAACTTTTGCTCAGTCACGTATGCTTCTTGCTATAGGGCAGAATATTAAAGTGGAGAATAAGATGTCCGTTTGTCTAGATAGTCCACTTCAGAAGCAAGCAGCAAAACATATTCAGCAGTATTCCTCAACAGCTTTTTTTTAAATGAGAAAATGGCATTGATTTTTCTGACAAATATGCCTCTCTTTCCAGTATTCCATGAAAATCAGTAATACGAGCAAAATAATTGAAGATGCAAAGCAGAGCATATGCAAGTGTAATATCAAGTTAGTCCTTCAGTATTTATTCCGATTTGATTAAACTATGGAACCATTTACTTTCTGTGGCAGGTGGTAGAATCTTTTAACGGATAATGTAAAGTGTATTATTTTGGAAACTCAGTTGCTAAAACAAATTGTTGGCAGTCTTATTAATTTAACATTTTCTGCATGGCAAAATGAAAATTCTTCTTCTGACATGTAAACTTTTGATACCCCCAAAATATATATACTTCTTTATCAATTTTTACTGAATTTGCAGCCTTCAAAACTCAAATTTCAAACACTTAAAAAAGATAAATATTTTGTTAAGAAAATAAAATAAGAAATATTTTTTCTTTGCTCCAAATTGAAAATTTTGTTTTTCTAGCCATAAAATGTTTTGAATCTGTTCAGTAAGGTATTAGACTGCATTTACCTTTTAGCATATACTTTAAAACAATTCATGTCTGGTTTTCCATTCTCTGCTGACTATAGTTCTCTACTGAAAAAGAATAATAGTGAAATGTGTTTTCCTGTTGATAAACATGAGTTATACATCAAGTAATAAATGTATATATATGTATATTTTACCTATGAATGGGGAAATAAAAAAGGGATCTAGGCTTTAAGCTGCAACCAACAGGGTTTTGTCTGAATCCTTTCAAGGAAAAATAAGGTTATTGAAAATAATTTAATTTAGTTTCTGAGCACTTTAACAAAGTGAAATCAATTATTTTATTTTGGAGAATATTGAAATATTTTATAATAAAAGAAGTTTTCACAATAAAATGTTTGGACATTTTTCCTACTACTTCCATAATTGCAAGCTTTTGGCTTTCCCCCTCTTAATTTTTAACGTATCTTCAACTTATAGGAATACAAAGGCTAAATTGCTTTCTGAGGGATTGAAACACTTTTAAATGCAATTTTATATTAAATATTTTTAGTGGATTGGTTTGGAAATATTTTGATACATGTATAGCTTTTTATATTTTACTTTTCATCATTATGTAAAGTTTTATGTAGTGAAAATGTGGAAGCTAATTCTGACACAGCCTCCAGTAGACTTTTGCAAGCTTTACAGAAGGGTCAGAATTCAGATTAACGTCCTTGAGTCAGGGAACTGGAAAAAAAAAATTAAAAAAATTGAGAAATTCTGTGTGCATAGAGGCCTCTAAGGAAACCTTGTAGAAGTTTTTGTCATACTTACATACTTTACGATGTTGAAATAGCAAAGCAAAAAGCTTATTTTACTTTAGCTTCCTATTCACATGGACAGTGAATTTCAGAGTAACTGAATAAAAATTCACTACAGTACTTGGAGAAGAATGTTTGTATTTTTTCATGTTGTGATTTATAGACATTTTGAACACAATAAATTCCTGCCTGTAGATTTAAAAATATTTCCAATTAAATTAAGTTGAAGAATCTGTAACGAACAGAATGTGGATTTTTAATTTTTTTAGTTCTTGTGAACAAACGTTAATTAAATAGTTTATGGCAGATTTACACTTGCTTTTGATTAAATGACAATAAAAGCTACGTATTTGGTTGTATTCTGGGATAAGAGGAGAACATTTGAAATTCTGCCAACTTTAAGACAATTTTATTGTATTTATTAATTACTATCAGATACACTTATTTAAATATAATAATCCTTATTTTATTCTATCTTACACTTTAATACAATTTCATCAATAATAATTACTGCAAGTATAATTAACAGCTCAATTATATAGTATTTACTCAAGCTATCCAGTTCGACAAAAAGATTGTGTTTAGTACAGTGTCTTGAAGGCTAGTTTGAAAAAAATGGGCCGTCATTAAGAGTAATTATGTCTGAGGAGGAGAATTGAAGACTTCATAGGAAAGCTTTTGTGTCATATATCTGATTATACTAAGACCATGAACATAAACTCTTTCAGGGTGTAATGTTTTCCAGCTCCATAAACTTATTTTCTGTCATAATACTTCTACCTTGCAATTTTCAGTATTGAAAGTATTTCAATATCTGCTCAGCCTAACTGTAAAAAATACCTAAATACGTTATAAAATGACAAGCCTTCAATAAAAAATGAAGCTTCATAACTTTCAGAATACAAAACAATTTTATTATCTGATCTATTTTTACCCTCTGGTCCACTGTTTTTTCAGCTAGGCAAGTTTTAAAAAAGACTAAATCTGTTCTGTCCCAAATTTTCAGTTTATGGTCTTAAGAGAACCATAGCTTATCTAATTTTACTTGAAAACAAGTGTATTTCCAGATCATCTGATAACATGTCAACCATTTTCTTTCAGGAGAACATGCATATATAAGATTTGAAGATGATCTCTGGTAACCCATTAGTATTCAATAACAGAGAAACTTGCAATAGATCATTAACTGTATTTTTTTTTCTATATTAACATAATAATAATAATAATCTACTGAACATTAGATCTTCATATAGCATGAATTATTTTATTGTCAATTACTTTAAATAAAGCTAAATTAGTTTATATCAAGAAGGTGTCTCAGTCAGTGGGTTTTTTTAATGATTTTTATTTGCTTACTCTAAGGACCACATAGGTAGTCTTGTAGAAAATTGAAGGGACAGTAAAAGTACAACTTTTTTGCTTAAGATAAATCAGTGTCCATCCTCAGAAAGAGGTGTGATTTAATTGGTTAAATACTACGAAATATATTTTTTTATATATATAAATCTTTATATGTTTAGGAAACAGAATAGGGAACAGAAAGAATACAAGAAGATTGTGATAATTTCCATCAGGAAAAAAACAACCAACCAACCAAAAAAAACCCCACAAAACCATGGCTTGATAAAATTCAATTAATCAATGTTTTAAAAGTATATCAAAGGATTCTGTTCTGCCTGCATGACAATATGGCAAAAAAGTTTTATGAAATTGTACTTCTTTACACAACTTTTAGAGCACGGAACTTGATAAAAAGGTTGTTTTTTTGTTTTTTTTTTTTTGGCAACAGCAATTTAGTAATGATCAAAAAAGGTAAGATGTGTTTATGTCTGTTGTAAAATGGATTTATATCTGTGCATATGTACAAAATTCATATTCACTGTAATGTAATTCAGGTTGACTTTCACTTTTCTTTTCAGAAGAATAAGAGCTTCCTATTACTGAAGCTCAAATACTAAGCAGAACCATGAATACGTTTGACTATTTATAAAGTGTCACAGGGAAATATATTGTGGAAGCCATTTTGCATCTTTTTCTTTAGGCTTTGAGCCATTCTCTTGCTTTCAGATATGTTCCATAGATGCTTACAGAAAAGTGCTCTACTGTTCTCTGAAAGTGGCTGATTTTAGTAATTCTTAGAGACAGGATACTAGTAAAGGCATAAACCTTGGTCTGATCCAGTATGAGTATAGAATCAGTTTTATCAGGTCTTACAGTCAAATCTTTATTTCTTCTTGCTTTATTAACATAACAATTAAATTTTAGCATATTAGTAGCTTCACTGATTTCAAAAGGAGTTTTACCTGCTTAAAGTTATCCTTGCTAATAATACATTTTCTTATGTTATATTCAGAAAGACTGTACTTAAAGGCTAGTGTCTTCCATTATTATTGAGATTAAACCAACATACCACCAATATATAAATAGCTAAGTTTGCTTATGTGTTCAGTGATTTAGTATTTTGTATTACCAGAGAGTATGACTATGATGATTAAAGGAACTGAAGACTTTTCCAGCAGATGCAAAAAGCTGAACCTAATTACACAGGCACAGAAAAGTGTGAAATGGATTGTCAGGAAACAAATCCCTTAGAACATACTTAGTCCTTCCACAGTAAAGGCCTGTAGGCAGAAATTCTCTTCCCACTGAAGTAAGTGAGACAGTATAAGTTGGATTTGACTTTTTTATGTTTCAAAATTAGGATCTCCCTATTACTGAAGCCCTGCATCCCCCTACTACCAAAACTTTGCCACATAAACTTGATGCACACACGCATGCACAGAGGACTCAGTTCACTAGAGACAATATAAATATGTCCAAGTCTTTCCAGTCACTGGCATTCAGACCACTCAAACCTAAATATAAACCACTGTCCTCACAAATTGTTGACACCCAGACTTAGAGACCGTGTGAACTCTTCTTCCATTGCTTGCAGCTAGGCTTTGCAGCAAACATACATAGTACAGAGATTACAAAGGAAAAATATTTAGGGAAAGGATTTAATAGTAAGATAGGATAGACTGCGGGTAACAAACATAAGACTCAGTACTGACTAACATCTGCTCACATGCAGAGGGCTATTTTATGTCCTCTCCTCTTTATTTTCCCATCCCTTTCCCTGCCTAGTCTACCCTGATTCAACGCCCCCACGGTCTTTGGTCCTAAACATCTCATAATAAGTTTTATAAAATCCTACATGCCCCTTCTGGTATCCCATAAGAAGTTTTTCACAGTCCCTCAAGACCCCTCAACTATCCCATAATATTGTGATAATTATGTTGCCACTTCTTATCAGATACTAAGTAAGGTTGACCCTTTTCAAAGCTGTGTCAGGGTAGTAGTGTCTGAAGAGTTCTGGGTTTTGTTATTGTCTCCATAATCATCTGCTCATTAATTTCTGTTTGTTTGTGTGTTTAATTTCTCAGTTTCCTTATTTTTGTTATTTCTTTTATACAGAACAGTCCTTTACAGGTAACTTAATGAGCCAGATGCTCTCACATTCCACATACCATTACAAAATGTTCAAAGATAAAGGAAAAATAAAACATAAAAATGGGAAAACTACATTTTAAAAATAAAATTAAAACAATAGGAAAAGCAGCACAACACCAGTTAAATTTTGTGAATGAAAACTACTTACTTCATTATGAGCTACCAAATTTAGTATTAGTTACTATTACCCGTGACATAAATCACCTGAATAGTTTATGTAATTTTGTGAGTATTAGGAATCAGAAGTGTTAGTCGATATAGGTTATGCTGAAATAAGGAAGAGGAATAGAAAAAAAAAAAAGCCAAACAGTTCAACCCATAATACAACTAAATGATATAAGTACAGCAAGTTGATAAAAAGCATTGTGTTAAAAAGAGGCAAATTCTGCCCTGCAATTGACATTGCAGAAGATAATAATGAATACAGGTTTTTGAGTTTCTATCTCAATTTACAGTCTTCAAATTTGTGACACTAAAAATTAGCATGCATGTAATACTGAACACCATTAAATTTCATAGGCACTTTATGCTTAAGAAATCTATTGTGAAAATCTCTGGATATCAGCTAGGAATATAGACAAAGAATATGGAAGTTAAATAACTTTCTGAATGTCTGAAACAAATCTGTGGCTATACACAGAATCACAGAATCACAGAATCACAGAATCACAGAATCACAGAATATTAGGGATTGGAAGGGACCTCGAAAGATCATCTAGTCCAATCCCCCTGCCAGAGCAGGAACACCTAGATGAGTTCACACAGGAAGGCATCCAGGCGGGTCTTGAATGTGTCCAGAGAAGGAGACTCCACAACCTCCCTGGGCAGCCTGTTCCAGTGCTCTGTTACCCTCACCGTAAAAGAAGTTCTTTCTCAAATTTAAGCGGAACCTCCTGTGTTCCAGCTTACACCCATTGCCCCTTGTCCTATCATTGGTCATCACTGCAAAGAGCCTGACCCCATCCTCCTCACACTCACCCTTCAAATATTTAAAAACATTAATCAGGTCCCCCCTCAGCCTCCTCTTCTCCAAGCTAAAGAGACCCAGCTCCCTCAGCCTTTCCTCATAAGGGAGATGCTCCACTCCCTTAATCATTTTGGTGGCTCTTCACTGGACTCTCTCAAGCAGTTCCCTGTCCTTCTTGAACTGTGGGGCCCAGAACTGGACACAATATTCCAGATGTGGCCTCACCAGGGCAGAGTAAAGGGGAAGAAGAACCTCTCTTGACCTACTGACCACACCCCTTCTAGTGCACCCCAGGATGCCATTGGCCTTCCTGGCCACAAGGGCACAGTGCTGGCTCATGGTCATCCTGCTGTCCACCAGGACTCCCAGATCCCTTTCCCCTTCACTGCTCTCAAGGAGATCATTCCCCAACCTGTACTGGAACCTAGGGTTGTTCCTGCCCAGGTGCAACACCCTACACTTGCCCTTATTATATTTCATCAAGTTTTTCCCTGCCCAGTTCTCCAGCCTGTCCAGGTCTCTCTGGATGGCAGCACAGCCTTCTGGCATGTCAGCCACTCCTCCCAGCTTGATATCATCAGCAAACTTGCTGACAGTGCATTCAATTCCCTCATCCAGGTCATTTATAAATATATTGAATAATACTGGTCCTAGTACCGACCCCTGAGGGACTCCACTAGACACAGGTCTCCAACTAGACTCTGCCCCATTGACCACTACTCTCTGGCTTCTTCCCACCAGCCAGTTAATAATCCATCTCACTACCTGCTCATCTAATCCACACTGCCTCAATTTATCAGCGAGGATGCTGTGGGAGACCGTGTCAAATGCTTTGCTGAAGCAAATGCTGAAGCATTTCCAGTAAGTACAACTTACTGGAAGCTCATCCCTGACTGGGTATGACAAACAACACAGGATTTCATTGTAAGTCATTAGAAGATAACCAGAATAAATATTTTTAAGCTTGAAAGCCATATACCAACATCTTTCAGATAGCAATTTTACTGACAACTCTTGCTTTGGTCTCTCTGACTGTTATTTTAGTTTTGTGTGCATGAGGTTTCTTTAGTATTAATTCATAAACCTAAAACTGGTCTATGTCACATACCAAAATCTCTGCACATATAGGCAGGAACCTCTTAATGCCAATCTTAGTGTCATATACATATAAACAAATAGCATTTTATTCTAGTCCCCTAGTAGAATGGGAAGTGTTCTTATACCTCATCTGAAAGGGAAGAGGAGCTAACTCAGCTTCTATAACTAGGAGACAAGTCTTACTCTCTTCACAATATTGTCATTCAAGGAAAAGGGTAGAGGCACAAGGCAAATTACTCCCCGTACTGTACCTTCTAGGTTCTTATAAACTTCAACTTAGTAACTTCTTCAACAGAGATTATAGCTTTCAGTTTGAATAGCTCTTGATGGACTTTCTTTGTTAATAAATGTCTAATTCCTGTGAAGCCCACTGATACTTTATGCCTGTGACATCCAGGGACAATTAATTCCACAGTTTAATATGAAAAAAATACATTTTGTTTCTTTTAGCCTCCTGATTGAAAATTTCATTGAAAGACAACTCTTCTAATTTTGTGAGAAATAAAATTATGTCAGATACCATAATTCTATGTATGTCCTCATTCAACTCATTCCTTTTAATTCAGATGAAAGCTCTTAGATTTTTTATCAACATTCTCTTCCAGAACTCATTTTTTACCATTTCAAACTCTTTTTTTATACCATGTTCTTCTTGTGGTGACCAGAATTGCATGTAATATGATTATGAATCCGCACATTTTGCTTATATTTCTTATTCTGCATTCTGTTCTATTCCTGAGGCTTCCTGATACTCTGTTTGCCCTAAAGGCTCCTCGCACAGAGAGAAAGGTACTTGACATGACTCATAGAGTATGGTGGATTTGTATTTTGAATGTTTCTTTCTGCAAAAAAAAGTATCTTATTTTTATGTACATGAAACGAATGAAAACATGTATTTTAATGTTTTTGGTGTGATATATATATATATATAAAAGATATATAGCCTAAAAGACACTAGGTATTTGTTTGGGTCTTGAAAAAATTTGTGCTCCTGAACATTTGACAGTGTAATGAAAAGGAAGCAGCTTGGCTACACCATGCTTTCCAAAACTTGCAATTCATTCATATCCCAAAATATGAAATATTAACAATGGATAATATATTTGAAACAGTATTTAAAGATTATATTTCTGTTTTGTGAGTAAAATAATGCATAATTTAAAAAAGAAACTATCACCTATATGATAAAGATTGTTGTCAATTTTCCCGTTTGAGTTACCTGCTATAGAACACCACATGCTAAAACACAGTTGTAGCATAGTGATTTTGTATTAAAATGTTTTAAAGTTAAACCTTTGTCACAGGACAAAAAATAAATTAATCACTATCTGGTTTATCTTTAGAATCTTTTACTAGTAGTGGAAATAATTCTATATGTTGTGGTTTAACAACAACTTGGCAGACAGGTAAACACCACACAGTCTTTAGCTTACTCCCTGCCAGTGGGAGGGGGGAGAATACTGGAAAAAAAAAAAAAAACCTCATGTGTTGAAATAAAGGCAGTTTAATAGGACAGAAAATAAAGGGGAAATGATAATAATGAGAAAAGAAAATCACAAATAAGTGATGCACAATGCAATTGCTTGCCACCTGCTGACCAATGCCGAGCCAGTCCCTGAGCAGCCACTGCTACTCCCTGGCCAGCACCCTCCAGATTTATAACTTGGAAAGACAAATAACATCAAATACCATGTCCCTTTCCTCCTTCTTCTCCCAGCTTTGTATTCTGTGCATGATTTCATATAGTATGGAATAGCCCTTTGACAAGTTAGGGTCAGCTGTCCTGGCTGTGTCCTACCAGCTTTTTGTGCACCCCCAGCCATCTCGCTGGCAGGAAAGCATAAGAAACTGAAAAGTCCTTGACTTAATGTACATGCTGCATGGCAGCAACTAAAACATTAGAGTGTTATCAACATTCTTCTTATCTTAAATCCAAAACACAGTATTATACCAGCTACTAGGAAGAAAATGAACCCTATCTCAGCCAACACCAGGACACTATGCTTATATAATGCATGTTAAGGGAACCAACCTTAAATAGCAGTTTCCGAGATCTATATTGTAATGTAAAATCATGAGATTAAGAATTGCAACGCTGGACTTTTTAACATCATGAGCCTTTTCCTGTTGTTAGGTGATGTTATTAAATTTTATTAACATTTTATATATTTTTGAGGAATATTTCTACCCAAGGGTATAAATTTACACATTATATTTCCTATATACCATCTGAAACTGTTGTTCTGTGATGTATTAAGATTACAATTCCAGTCTCCTAAATCATAATGAAACTTATGCAACATGATTATGTAACTGTGCATGCCCTGCAAAGTTCATGACCCACCGCATTATAGCCTTGTCTAAATATTTCAGAAAAAATGTTAGAAATAGTGATTTCATCATTAGTTTTTGATTTAACACACATACAACGCCTATCTTTAATGCCAGACACACCATCTTTCACTTTTTCCTGGAATTCATAGCTTAGCCAAAAAGCTAAACTTCCTCTACAATCATTCTTGTGAAATTTTGTCAGATGACTTTTGAAAAGCTAAGCACAGAACCCAGAATTCTGAAATGTAAATACCTGTGCTTAATTCAAAATGTTAGCTATTTCACATCAATGATATATTTTCAGAAGCTGGTTCTGAGTAACCAGTGCTTTTAGGTACTCATGACTCTCAGAGCCAATGTCCCAATAGATTCTTTGTGTTTTGAATTCTTATTTGTTGTACTCCATTCTTTCTTCCCATTCAGCTGAGGAGAAGGTATTAGGAGTGGGGAGAAGCTACCCTCATTCATTGCATGAATTAATATAGAGACCTTTGAGCTTTGAAAGTCTTTTGGATTGGATTGGATTGGATTGGATTGGATTGGATTGGATTGGATTGGATTGGATTGGAAGAAAGAACTAGGGTACAGAGAATAAAATGTGATGAAATCTCATTTGTAGTTCTTTTCAGGCCTAATGCTTTCCTCAATAGTCTGTCTCAACTATTCTTCCAATGACATCAGGCTTTATCTTTAGGAAATTCCTTTATTCTCTCTGAAGAACAGCCCAAGAATGAATGAAATTATACATATTGTGCTTGATAAGAGACCCAGGACCCAGGCATGTGTTGATAAACAAAGTTATTGGACATTTTAGGTGAATTTCAAGAGCAAAAATATTATAGATTAAATGCAGTTTAATTAATTTCAAGTTTCAGTTTTCCCTCCATGTTGATCTTCCAGTGATAACTTTAGCATTTTATATACCAACAAACAGAAATTGAAGAAAACCAGCAAAAACGTGACATAGCAGTAGCTTATGAAAACTCTAGACATGCAGTTTTTTATCTTATTCTAAAGCACAATTACTTAAAATTGATTCTAGGCATCTTCTTTTTTTTTTTTTTTTTCTCCTTAGTTCAGACCATAAGAAACTAAAATAGGAATACTTATTATGGCAAAAACACACCACTTGTTTTTTTTGTTTTCTTTTTAAATTGCCAGTTTATAAGGCAATTAGAAAAACAATATCACAGCAAGACTGAAACAGTATTAGCATTAGTAGCTTGAAGTAAAATAAATGCATTTTGCATTATTTGGCCATATAAATAATCGGCATCTACTCCATCTGAGATGACTGATGTGGATCTCTTCAAACTATCCCTATGTAGTAATTTTATTTTTCTCAAAAAGCTATGTTGCCTTCTCCTACACTCCTTACACAACTACGTATATATATGCTAGTATTATAGTACAATATAACTAAAAATTTTTCATAGATCTCTGAAATGTATTATTAAAACTGTATATTTTAAACAAATGAATAGAAGTAGATGTATATACATTCTATGTATTTAGGAAGATGCATATGTCAACATGCCTGTGTGCATTAATATGTAATATGAATTTAAACATAGCAATGAAAGCTAAATATGCTTAGTTTTCTGAAACATTTGTCTTAAGTATGCCAGGACTTAATTCCAAAATATGTATTTTCCATGGGTTTAGATTATTTTCAGATATAATCAGTGTAAAGGACACATTCATCAGCTGGCCCTAGGTGTCCGTGACTTTAGAAACTCTTCAAAAAGTGAAATAGAAATCTCTGAATTATAGTTTTAGAAATGCACATGAAAGCACGGATATGACAAACAGCAACTAGAGATTTAATCTTATGTGAGTCCAGTCTTACTACAGGTGTTTTAGTTGTGTTACAGATCAAATAAAGGGGTACGTAAGATGGTGATTGCTAGATCTACTATAGTAGTTTTCAAAATCCCTGTATTGTTAAATAGCCAATTCCATACAGTGAACTATAAAGCTATCTCACTGATAACAACAAAAAAATTTTTTGTTAAAGTATGTTAAGACAAAATCTTTGAGTGAGAACAGCAGATAGACTGCAGCATTATGGCACTGTAATCTAACTTGGACTGATGAAACCATGAGTCATTATGGTTTGGGGTTTGACATGTTTGCAGAATACATGCTCTCCATTAACATGGCCATCAGTTGGAATATCATACGGAAATCTATCTGGTATCTTTACTACTTCTAATTCTTAAAGTTACAGTAAGCAGTATTGCCATTTTGACTTATACAATGATCCACCAGTGGGAAAGGTAACAAATATCATAAGTAGTGACATTTGTATATTTTTCTGCAGTAATGTTGACTGGTTTGGAGAGCTCTCCAAACACTAAAGGAACAGAGAGTTCCTTTAGTGTAAGTCAGTGACAGAATTAGGTATAAATCTTTTGTCTGCCTTTTTCCTAGCATTGTTTTCTATTCATTAGACTAACCTATAGAATGTTGCTAATTTAATAACCTAAATCTCTATAACCTAAATCTTTAGTTTACACAAAAAATGGGTTTCTTAATAACTGGTTATTAAATGAGTTATCAGTACTCTCTCAGTGAATATATGTAGACCTGTATATCAGCTAAAGACTTAGAGATCTTGGTGATGAGAATGTTTTAAATGGGGCTAGTTTCAGACTTTTAAAAAATAGTTCACTTTATTGATATTTTTTAATGAAACACATAGCCAGTGATTATTTCTAAGTCTCTATTAGTCATTATAACTACAAAATGAAACCATGAGTCCTTAACAAGCTTATTTTCTTATTTTAAATTAGCTGAGAGTATGCAATACCATGAAGCTGATGCTACTTTCTGAACATTCATGGCTGCTGTCTCTGGCACTCTCTACTGAGGATGAGGTGGCCAGTCCTGAGAGGTGTGCGATGGAGGCAGATGCATTTGAATCAGACAGCCTTTTTCTTCTCCTTTTCTTCTAGCTGATATTTTATGCTTCTTGGCCCCTTCTCCAAACAAAGAAGTGGTGATCTCATTTGCTTTTGGCATGGTTCACTTTATTTTTGGAATCAGGACTTTGTTTCTCCAGGCATCTGTCCTGTTTACTCTTCAGGATTATTATTTAGGATTATTCTGGTTCTTCAGGATTATTTTGAGGATAATTCTGGTTCCACCAGCCACCTCTCACATCTGCTCAATGTTACAGATATTACTACTTTTTCTTGTACCTCGTTTATTCAACCACTTGAAAGGTTTTCCTTTGCTCTTTTGGGATATGGCTATTTTTTATGTATTTGTGCTTATCTGCTACAAAATGTTATTAGTGTTATACAGTAGTTAGTGGTTACAATATTACAGAATACTTATACAATGATTACATTATCTGAATGCTAATGTTTAGGTTTAAGTCAAACATATGCTAACATCTTGTTTAGTGTGCTCCTATTTTGTCAGCACAATAGGCCTTTGCTTTGGCTACAGCCACCTGCTGCATGGAAACCATACTGGAGAGACACTTTATATTTGTATTTCTGATATATCTTTTTATATGTGTAATTTATATTCACATTACAATTTACATTACATAGCATTTCTGGAGCAAAGACTGTCAGCAGTTTCAGGTATAATGTCTGTTAAGGTAACACAGTCCAAGCATACCTTATACTTCTGATATTGTTATTTATATAGTAAATAAAGCTATTAACCTTATAAAAATCTATTGATTCTGCTTTATGTACTTGTTATCTCATTTGCTTTTAATGTTCTGAAAAAAAATTAACCCCTTTGTATTTTCTTTTCTCCAGTGACTGAGAATCCATTCCTACTACCAAAAGAAAGGCTCAATTTTATTTCAGTCAGGACTGAAGGATAAAACATACAAAATCCAAGCTTTGCTCATTATTTGGGTGATTTCTTACCTAACTTCCTAACAGTCTTTGATCTTGCTAGTGTAATATTCTTGCAGTATATTAAGGAGGTGATGAAACAGAATCTCCTGATTTAAAATAAGTGGCTCCCAATGCACAGGTAATTGGGTCTCAGTAATTTTAGACCCACTTACACCTTGCAGCTACATATCTCAAGACGACTCTAGAGACTTGCATAAAGTACTGAATAAAACTAAACTCTTCTAGTGCACTAGTTAACAGTACGATCAGAAAAAGTAGATTGCAAGAATGTGTCAGTTATGTCTCATAATTGACCAAGAATATGCAAATTTATTAATTTAATAGCACATAAAAAATAATCCATTTAAGAAAGAAGCAAAGAAGCGAAGTCTGAGCATCATTACATAAAAAGTATCCATCACAGAAAAAAAGAATTGAACTTTCTTCTTTTCTGCCTAATCTGATCATTCTCATTCCACTCAAATAAATAAAATAAAATAAACCAACAAAAAGTTCTTATATCTGTAGTTTACTTCCCATCTATTTCAAGTTCTCTTTTTGCATTTGAAGTGCTGACACATTCATCTGAGTCAGACGATATTTGTGTGATCTCATCCTTTTTTATCCTTTTTGCTCCCTCTTTCTACTGTATGTAATGATACCCTGCTCATTACTCACCTGTTATGTTTTCTTTTGCCATTTGTATCATCTTCTGCCTGTCTCTGAATTGCAGACTCCTAATTGCCTCCTAGCCTATCACGCTGTCCTAATTTGTTGCATCTTACTTTGCCATCCTGTTTCTTAAATGAACTCTTCTGTCCTTCAGTTCTGCCTTCATTTGAATAATTATGTGATTGGGTTTCCGTGTTGGTTTGTTTTTTTGTTTTCCCTTAGCTTGGGATTAAAAATGAGCTGAAAAATTTACAAGGACATAACCAGTGGAAGTTCTTGCTAAAATTAAACATGCTATGAAATGACAAGAGTTTCTGAAGTTTTTCTACTGTATTTAAAATCTGAGGAGTTTTGAAGGCATAAAGGAAAGAAAAATGTACAGCAGTTCCTAACAAGATACAGACTCCCTTGTGTTACTCAGTTCCCCAGAGGACTATGCTCTCAATGGAACACAATCAGCTTCTGTAACAGGTTATACAAATTCAGTAGTACTTGCTTTTTCAGTGAGGCATTATTTATGTAGTTCATGGCACACTAGGTAGTCTAGACCAAAATAAAAACCTTTAAAATATAATAGGATTCTAGAGTTAAAATCCTGAAAACTACTTTAGATATTCAGAGTTTGTATTTGTCTTAGATTTGAAGGGAGTCTATGGTTCTGCAGTTCACAGCACTAAGCTTTTGGTAGTAGCCTTAAGACAGTGAAAAAAACCCAAAAAACCTGTAGTAAAAGATCTTCTTCTAGGCTCTGAATTAACAAAACTCATACATGTGCCTAGCTTTAGACATGGGAATGATCTCATTGATTTCAGAGTTAAATATAAGAGTAATCAAGTCTGTATCTGAGAAAGGAGTTAATGAAAATTTCAGGTGGAAACATGAAGCTTAGTCTTCTGACCAGGATCTTAATAAACTGTGTATTTAAAGAGGAAAAAGAAAAACACATCAATACTTATGCAATAAATTTTTGAAAAATTGCTTCACAGAAATAGATGTCACAAGCTGTCTGTCTTTAATTAATTGTGGTATTCAGATAAAGGCAATTTATTTAAGTAGAGATCAAGGGCAGTAGAAAATACTCAGCTTATTTGTTTTTGCTGAGAAGTAAGGAGGGGGAATATCATCAGTTACAATGCCAAATTTTCCTTAAAAGCCAACTGACTATTTTTTACTGTGTTTCAATGGTTTAGTCAATACTGGTAGTTGCTAGCAAATGACGCCAATGCTAATGTTTTTGCAAAGTGAACAGTAATTTCTACCAGAAAGAAAAAGCAACTTTTCACTTGGAGAAAGTGGTATGAATTCATGTGCAGGATAAAATATTGCCCTTGAGTAAAACTAGTAAATGAATATTTTAATGATTTTGCTTGTTCTGCAAAATTTATCATGACTGTATTCAAGCTCAGTAGCTAAACCTTTTAGAAAATAGCCATACAAAAAGTGTTCAAGAATACTGTAACTGACAGGAATGCTTAGTTTTGAAAAGTTACCTCTGTGAAAAAGGATCAGCACTTTTTACTTTGTTTTTGATTTTTGGTCATTTGCTTTAAGTGATATTTAGAGACAGGTGGCAGATAGATGTGTAATGAGAATTATATACACTTCAAAAGAATTTTACCTGTTGCTGTCAGATGCAGCTATATCATAGTTGTATTTATAATGGCTGGTAAAATACAGGGAATTAGGAAAAAAACCAGAAAAATAGCACATAGAATAAACTTTGTTTAACCATTTAAGTTTTGGAAGTAAAAAATTAAATATGTTAGTACAAGATAGGTCTTGAATATTTCAGACTTATTTTTGATAAATGATTAATATTTATTAGTGGCTTATAGTGTTAATATCCCTGACTTAGTCTGATGAAGTATATTTGATACTTGCTATAACTATACTTCTGCTATTTCAGTGATATGAGTCTCTCTTCTCTCTACAAGCCTTAGGAAACAAAGAAATACACAACAAAGTTTATAATTATTAACATTTTCCTGTAACAGACAGTAGTTTAAGGCATTTTTATTTTTATATAAATACACACACATATATATACCTATAATAACATCCATCAGGAGAACTTACACATCATAAGTATACCTGCTTACAGCTGCTCTGGATTTCTCCAGTCGGTTCATCTTTTTTTTTTTTTTTTTCTTTTTTTTTTTTCCTCAAGTTTGTCACATTTCCAGAGTTTTGAGATTTATTTTCTTCCAAAGGAATACAGCTGTTATGTAGATTCAGAGATTAAAATCTGTCCCTTCATATTGGGCCAAAATCCTAAAAATTAGGATCAGGTGCTTAAACCAAGATAATCAATTGAATCAAGTCAATCTCTGTGCTGTGATGTCATGTCCCTTTGCTAAGCTGAACATACTTTTAAGCAAGAAGTTTTTTCTTTCTCTCAAGCTACCTCTTATTCTAGAAACAATCAAAACAATTTTTCACTCTGTTTCTTACAACTTCCTCTTCAAAATTTTTCTTTGACATGCTGTATTCAGAAGCTTTTCAGCTGTTCAGACTGATGTGCTGTGACTTCTATTGCAGGAAAAGTACTGCTTCATCTTTTCTTTTATCCTAGACATACAGTAAAATATATTGGTTTATTATTAGACTTTATGCTCCTTGCAGCAGAAATTGGTTTTCTTTTGTGCTTGTACAGTATCCATGCAGCAAAAATCCTAATTAACATATAGCTCAAGAGAAATACAAATAAGGAGCAATAATATTGTGTGATAGATTTATTTTCTTATTCTCACACTTAGAGAATTTTATATAGCTGTAGCTGACATGAGTTTTTTCTACAACAGAGATAGCCTATTGTATTAAGTCCCCACAGTCTTACTGCTTTGCTTTAATTAATTATTCTTTTAAGCTCTCTTTATATATATTATGTATTAACATTCAGAATCTCAGGAAGGTGAATTATTCAAACATATGCACTTTTTTGCTGCTGTATATAAAGCTATTGTGGCCTTTCCCATACTTCCTGTTTATACATTATTTTAAGATTGCAACTCAGGATTATAGATCCCTTATTCTAAAATAACTCCCTTCAAAAAGATGAGAAGAAAGGATATTTCATCATGTTTCACTTTTCATGCTTTGCTAGTAACAAGTAATATATTTACCTGTTTCCACATTTGTTAATAAACAACACAATATGATCTTATATAGCCTTTTAATTATCAAACGTCCGCTACGGAATAATTTTTTTTTTCAAATTTCTCATTTTATCTTTTTAAGATTTTCTACAAAATTATTCATTCATCACCACTGATACTATCCTGTTATGTGCAATTTTCTGACATTGTATTCAGAGTATTTAAGTCTCTGTTTAGTTGCCTTATATTTCGTGAAAGCAGTTTGCTAGTTATTCCAAGGGCATACCTCTTTGTATGCTATTGCACGTACATATTTGTGCATCTTTTCCTAGTTTTTGTATCCCCACAGAAATTACTGTCACTGCTTCTCAGTACTTTAGGCTATTAGTATTGGTGTTTTTTATATGCAGTACAAGACTCTAAATGTACAGGTGCTGAAGAGGGATATGGGAAATGCAGCTTTAAAAATTATTAAGACACCATGCATGGTATGTTATAAGCATTACGAGACATAGTCACGGCTCTGTAGTTTTCCTGTCTTCTCCTTTACCCTGATCAGTTCAGGAGAGCATCATCCTGTGCAAGGTATTGGGTTTTGCTACACTAACAGAATGATCAGAAGTGTGCTTTTGAAGCAAATCTACCAATTTTCCTCGTTGCCTGTACTTTAGTTAGCCCCACAAAGTGATCACAGAGCCAAGGGATGGGATTCTTTTTAGATTAAATTGAACTTGAAGATGTTTTCCTCTTTGAGGAATTCGGAGTAACCTCCATTAAAACACAGTTTTCATATCAAACCCTGGAAATAGTGTTTTGGTCTGCTCTTGTTATGCTGTGTTACTTGGTAAGGTTGATGCAGGTGAACAGAGTAATATATAGGTCATTTTTCTTTCATAAATATGTATGAATAAAATGCACTTGATGGAAATAACACTTAACAGCTGTATTCTTCAGGTGTGACCTAAATGAGAAAATAAAGCAGACCCTTATAAAATTGTCCCTGGAAAATGTTAAGGAGAATTATCCAGTTTTCATACTCATATGCTTGATAATTAAATATAGTTCTCATTTGATGTCATTATGTTTATTTTAACAGTAAATATCATGTTAACTGTTATGCTTAAAGAAGTATGATGTAGGTTGTCATAAACTTTAGAAGTCATATAGACTGATAACACATACAGAATGAAAACAATTTCTTTATTGAAAAAACAAACTTAAAACATTCCTACAATAACAGTCACATTCTGCTATGGCAAAATATAATTCCTTGAACAGGCATATCTTGTTCAATCTAAAGTTTTAATACTTTATTACCTATCTTTTGAAAGCAGGTCAATGGAAGATGCCCATAAGAACTTCAAGTATCCAAAATTTTATATTTTTGATGCAGTATGTTTTTAAAAGGTTGTGCTTCCTTACTTCTTACCTGGGCACAGATTTGTAGTGTCATTCTTCAGGCATCCAAGTTCTGTAAACTTGTATTGCTTACTTGTACTCTTTGAAATAAATGTTTCCTAGTAGAAAAATTGCAGTCATTTGGGTTTCCTTGTGTCTAACTTTGGAAGTGATGCTACCTTATCAGAAAAAGTGAGAGGGTTATAAAAGTAAATTCCTTATAGTAAGTATTTATTCAAGACTCTTTACACAGATTACTGAAGATACATTATTTCAGCATATTCTATATGAAATAACACTGAATTCTCCTCTGAATATATTAACATGGTACTCAGTGTACTTTCATTATATAACAACAAGATCATGTCATTCTCTCTGTGTTAGTGATTGAAGATTTTTAAGATGTATGAGTCTCTTAAAACCTATTTTTTCTCAAGCAGTTTCTCTGAAATGCAACTATAAACCTTTTTGACTTTCCATTAAATGGGAACTTAATGGTATAAAATAGGAAAACATATCCTCTTAGTAAAATTGGAATGGCTATGAGTCACATCTTTACTTCTACAAGTAGTTTAATTCCATAAGTTTGTCAACTTTGTTTAATACTGTAAAATGATCCCAGAGCTCTTTGATTTACTATACACAGGGATATAGAGGATTTTAGCCTCACGTTTTTTTCTCCTAATATTGGTGCAAGCTGGACAGTTTCCTTCTTCTTTACAATCCATCAGAATAATGGCTAGGATGGAACTTTGTGCAGGGTACTCTGGGCACCCCTCTCCACCTGGAGTCATACTTTTCATTACAATTGCATATAACTATCTTTGCAAAGGAGGGGTGCAAATGTTTGTTGATGCGGCTTTCAAAAAATAGGACTAGATTTGCCCATAATTGTAGTTTAATTGTTCTTCCTATGGAATAAGAAAGAAAGCATGTGCAATTTTATCGGAAAAAAATGGGACCTGTATCATGATTGTGTTATATGACAAAGTTACTGGTAGAATCTATAAAAGCAACAAGATGCACCCTTGCTAGAGTTATTTCCTTGGCTGGAAAGTGCTTCTCTTTGGCAATTACTGCCTCAGGCAGTGTATGTAGCAGTTGTATTCATTGATTAAAATGATACAAAAGTCAAATCTTACTGATTGAAATACAAATCAGGTCTTTTGACTCTATTAAAGACAAATAGTATAAATTTTCTTCAGGGAACATTTTATTTCATATACATCTAAACTGTTCACAAATCTAATAAACCTCATTTTTTTACGGATAATTAATTATTAACAATTATTTTCAGACAGTGTTCAAAACTGTAGAAAGATCTTCACATGTATAGTTAATGAAGAAATAAGACCCTTTTTAGAACAAAGCAGATATTTCATTCCTTTCTATGAATAAGGGAAATTTTATTTAATTCCAGTTTCTCTTTCTGCTCCTTGTATCCCTCTGATAGTATATTTGTAAATTGGAATGCCTCATTATAAACAGCTATTGGATGAAAGTTTACATGGTTGAAAAGTCTTTAAAAAATTAGCATGGCTATATCCATCTAAACTTAGTGTTGTTGCTTATTCAGAGACTGGAATTTCAACTTCATTGCACATATTTTTCCTATTAGTTATGAACACATGCAATTTTGGATTTTTTTTATTTTTTTTATTTTTTTAAATCTTGAACCAAAGACTTACTGTGTTCTTGCAAGTAGCATTTTTTGCAATTTCAGCAAAATCCTTTGTTTCTCAAGACAGTGTAAGAATTATGGACATACATATGCAAATGTTAACTTTAAATTTTGGGGATTCCATTGTAGATTTCAAAACTCCTCCTAATCATTCTGAAAGGACAGTAAAATGACAGTCAGATTTATTTCTGTATTACTGGCATCATACATTTTATTACCCTTGTGAGTTAAATTTTCTGTACAATTATTGATTTTTTTTTTGTTTAATGTAACACTTTTGACATATTTGTGCAATAGTTGTGTCACTGTTGAACCATCTGATGTTATTAGAGCGTGGTCTCTGTCTTGGAGAGTTTGAGATACAGTTGCTGCTGAAAAGGCTAATCTTTTATAACAATTATGTTAAATTTCCTGAACTATGAAAGCCACAGATTTTAACATTTTAAAAATATTTTTTTCCTGTTTTTGTAGTACAAAATTAATGCAAACCTTTTTACTAACTCCATTCTTTATTTACCATCACACTCTTGTTCTGATACACTGTTCAGAATGTAGAGTTATGTAACATAGCTCAATAATAAAACTCCTATTGTCAGGCTATAGGCTGCTGAAAGGGCCTTACAAGCCTGTGATGTAACATTATGGAGCAATGGTTTGTGGAGAGCAAGTTATAATGTAGGCATACTGTTTCTGAGAACAAGAATATCTTCAGTGTATTATGTATAATTTTAATAGTTTTGCAAGCCATAAGACTAAAAATCAAATAATGTAGGTTACATTTAGATTACTTGTTTCCCTTTCTATCACTATATGAGAGAACAGGAAGTTATGGAGATCAATTTGCTACTTATGATACTTTGATATATTTATACAGTAATATTATACTGTCTTTCTGCTGCCAAATATTTAAATATATTAAGATAATTTCTGGTCATTTATAGAATGTGGGTTCAAGTCCAGAACTTAAAGAAGTACCCTTACTTTATTCAGCGTCATTGAAATTTTGCTGTTCTTCAGATAGCTCCATTCCCTGTTCCATAGTACAAATTCTAATAAATTTTACATGCATCTGCAGTCATTAATCTAAAGATTAATTGCCAAATCCTTTTTAGGAAATAGATACTAGAAACAGCTATAAAATAAGTTTTAATGATAGAAAAGGAAAGTGATTATCTGGAAAAATGGGGAAACAAAGCAGAAGGGGATAACTGCATGAAAAGATAAATGCTAGTTAGGAAATAGTTGATACAGTGAACAAAAGGCAAGAAATAGAGGAACTTGTGATTAAATGAAGAAAGAAAATAAGGTAAGTAATTTAGAACTTTCTAATAATTAAGCGCCCAAGGATACTGAATGATTTTCAGCATCTGTTCACATACACTGTGCACTTTACTGTATTGTTAACTGTTCATGCAAGAGATAGACTCTTGTTTTTTGCACGTGCATGTTGCATCTAGTACCCTAGAGGGGAGAGTGACTGAACCCAGCAGAAAAATCCATCTGTAAATGGGTATTCTAGTGATCCATTAGTAATGAACCTGTTCCACTCAATAATTTCAACCAAAGCAATCAATGTCTGAACTATTTTTTTTCCTTTAATCATGACATATCTCATGGAGATGCCACAGGGTATTCTGTTGTCTGAATATAGGCCAGGGTTCAAAGCTAGGATTTGTTTTGCCAGTGTCTATTAAGGATTCAGTTCTAAAAGAACTAAGACATTCCAATCTAACTATTAGCAAGGGTTTCAACCATAGGAAATATATTTTCTGATTTTATAGCAGTCTATAAAAGCACAATATAAACATAACCTTTTTACATGTGTACAATTAACACTGTCATTTTCACCAGACTTTCAAGTCCAGACCTTTATTTTATATTTCCTGTTCAGACTTAAAAGTTCTATTTTATAAAGGAGTGATTAGCTTTCCAGATGGTGTGCCAATTCCTTTAACAAGTGTTTTTGTAACCCTTTGACTGTTGTTTACCATTCTAAACCTTTGTATGAATTAAAATGTCAATAAAAGATGCCTCCACCCTTTTAAGAGATGAGTAACAGACACTTTGTTTCACTAGTTATTCTACATTTTTCATTTCTAAATATTAATAATAATAACTATATTGCAGCAAAACACTTGTTGAGTTACTAAATTATGTCTTTCCTCTTTCTACTTCTCTTACATGACCATCATCAAATTAATCCTACTGTTTGGTGCCAGGTTTTGCATCATTTGTAACAGTAGATTGTAAACCCTTCAGGTTCCCTGGGCATCTTCTCATGCAGGAATTTCTAAAGCTCTCAGCGTTACCCTGGATCTATTTCTGTTAGTTCATGTTGAGACCTTCATTGACTTTAGAAGTAGCAGTGTTAGGTCAAACATTTCTTAAATATCCCAGTGAACAAGAAGTTAGCATTGATCTGACACAATTTTTGGTGCAGGTAGATCATGAATAATGGTGAAAAATATATAGTGACTTTCAATTTACAGTTCATTCTTCTGTATATATAAAATCATAAGATATTGTCTGATGCCTTGCCATTACTTCTAAACATAGTTCACCTTCAGTTGATTTCTACTACCTGAAGCTGTGTTTGTTACACCTTATAAATAGAAGTCCCTAGTACACGTGGTATGTGATAGTGTCAAACAATAGAAAAAAGATGGGCAATTAATTACTCTTACTGCGGTGGTACAGCAATTTAAAATATATGTGATATCAAAATAATTTTTCAGCAATATTATTGGAAGAGCACTGTGCTTCCTGTGGTTCTGAGAGTGCTGCTGTCTCTACTGTGTCTTTGCTTTCCATCTAGCCCTTCCCCCACTTCTGTTTCACTGCTTCAAAACGCACCTTCAGGGAGCAGAGATGACAATTATTAACTTTGAATAATAGTCATAAACAAGTAAAAACTGAGGGGTGGTGTAACTAGATGAAGTAATTATTACCAGCATAAATAGATGAGACTCATACCAATGATGAGTCTTACAAAACGTGATGCTTTTTAATCAGCTGAGAGAATTGATCAAAAATACAATACTAATGACTGCTTACAATGATGATACTTACATTATCACTGATTCCATCTTTTTTGATGCATTCTAGTAAAACTTTTTAAATGTTTTGACAAAGTTCGTTAATACCTATAAAATTTCTATATTGGTGATTTCTGTCATGAGATAAATCTTGGTTTTTATTTTGCAATATTATTTTATAGTTAATTAAGCAGTATATAGACATGATCACAAAAGGTTATAAAATTGAAGATTAAATACAAAGAAAATTAAGATTATAGGGACATTTAAAAAAAAGCTTGTAAATATCAGTGTTTATGTTACTAGGATGGTTTTAATTATGTCCTCTTTAACACTATGATACAGTGTTTTAATCATATGATCAGAGATATTTTTTTCTATATAAACAAAGCCAAATTTGTAGCAGAATTCAAGAGAAGATGTTAATAAATGATGAATAAGGCTATGGACTGATCTCATGGATTTAAAACCATACTCTGAGAACTGGATGTTGTACTAGCACTTATGAAAAAGTTCTTGCACGATGCTTAGAAAATTGTATATTGCAATAATTTCACTGGTTGCCACTAAATGTGGATCCTCCTTTTTCTGAACACTCAACTTGAAAACCAAGATGACTTGATTTGTAGAATTGTTGAGTACTTACAATTTCTTCTGCTGGTGGACAAAAGCTTACTTTATAGTAGTCTCATAAAGATAAATCAAGTGATGTTTGCAAAACACTAATGTGTTGGAAGAATACCATAGAAAAGCCAAAGTGAAATGAACAGTTCTCCAAACAGCTCTGAATTTTGATGGTATGCAATCAGTAAAGCCCAAAATCACACAGTGAAAGAAAAGAATAATAATAGAAACTCACAGAACATATTCAGAGCACTAAGGCAGATGCCCTAAAGATCAGAGGAACAAAACTGAATCAGAACATGTGTATTAAGGGCCATTGCAGAAGAGCTGTATGAGATTAAAATATATAGAGATAACTGGGATCAGAATTATTCTTTGTTATTCTATACTGTTAGTAATTTTTTTGTAATGCTGCATGTATATCAATTGATTTACAGAACCACTTGCATGAGAAGGAGCTCAATTTTACCCTTAGATTACAAGTAGTGTTCAGCAGTAACTTGACATCTTATATTCTGTTTAACAATGTTATATTTTAAATTTAGCCATTGCAAATGGTATTACAGAAATGATAAGAATTGGCCTGGCATTGCTGTGTTGACACCAGTTGATTTTTAAAATAAAGATGATTTTAAAAATGTAACATCAGTCCTGAAAAATTACATATTCAAGGTAAAATACCTAATTAAAAAAAAAAAAAGTTCAGAATACTTTTCCCATCCTCATTCTCTTCATATATTATTTTTGTCCTAATAGTGTACCTGTTGCTATACTTGTTCTTGAAATTTTCTCAGTAATTTAGTGGTATCCTAATGTTACCGAAAATCAGGAATAAGAAACTTATCAACACCAATGTGATGCAGATAAGCAGACACTTCTTTATTACGGCCGGGTGCGTGAGTGAGTTCTCTCACGATCAACGCACACCATGCCTCAAAATCATACATCTTATATAGAGCTTACTCATGCATATTCATTAAGTAGTCATACATAAACATGTTATTTCCAAAAAATCATTAACATATTCTCCTCCTATTTCCAATTCTGTGCAATAACTGTTAGAATCATCTGGAAATGAGTCTGGGGTGTCAAATGGGTGGGCGATCCGTGAATCGGTGGTCGCAATCTCCCCCTGCCAGAATTACCTTTTGCTTAAGGACACGATTTCTTGGCAGGCATCTATAAACCGTTACAGTAGGCTTCCCTTTCTTGGCAGCACCTACAAACCATTACAGTAGGCTTCTCTTCCCATTGTTTCCCCATTCTCATTAATCCAGATTTTGACAGCTACATGTATTCTTCTAGTTTTCTATATAAGTATTATAAATCAGTTCACAGATCAACTTGCACTTGTTACCTAAGTTACGGTTCCTACCAAATGATTTTGACCAATCCCTTTGGCCTTGGTACGGGGCTGTACAGGGATTTCATAGTAGCATTAGGTTGCTGTGCAACCATACTTTTCATTAAAATATTTCTTATAATCTGATATTATTAAAATCAAAACTATTCATAAACTATAAACTAATAATTAATTCTAACATATCAGTAACACTAATGTCTCACTGGCCCAGTTGCCATCCACTGGAATATATTGAAAAAGGAAGTGAATTGTTATAAAACAGGACAGTAGAATTCATAATTTTTAGAAGCCCGAAGAAAAATATTTCAATGTTGTCTGGAGTTTCTTAAAATATGTATGAAGTGTCTAAATGTCAGTTTAATTGCTGTACTAGAGTTTATTTAATGTTACAACACCTGAGAAAAAAAGAATCAAAAACCCCAAATCGGTTACTTTAACTTGTCTTTAAACCTCAAGAGTTTAGATATCATGCATAGAAGTATCCAGAATATGTAGGATATATTTTGGGATGTATGTACATGTATCTCCAAGCAGGGTATTGTAGATACCCCTTATGATAGCAGCATTTGAGCTGTCTTTGAAAACAGCCAGAACCAGGACTTATCCTATTTCTTAATAACAGCCCAACAGTTGAAATATTTTCAAGGTTAATTGATACCAAGTTTGAAATCTGTCTTCTGCTAAACGCAAATTAAATTACATCTTTTGCATTTCATTTAAGGTGTGGAAATTTTACTTTTCTAAAACTGTGTGGAAAAAAATGTCATGATTGTGAGAAAAGTCTGACTCCACTTACTAATGATTGGGTCCCTCATTAGCAAGGAATAAAAATAAGTTTGGTTTTTTTGTTTGTTTTTTTTTCAAGAGTTCTTTATGCAATATCTGTTCAACATAAAAGAACAGTCACAAGGGTTCATAATGTCCTATCTCCTTGGGCTAAAGAACAAAAATGAATTTGTACGTACCACATCCTGGAAGAGTTAAAGCACTAGACACATGAATGAATCTGTATTTTTTGGAAAAAGATTAGAGTTGAGCTGTGGCACCAGTATCATCATTATATGTAGTTTGAAAGGAGGAACAGATGCTGCTCTTTTTTGCACAGAGGTCTGTTCAGGAGCTCAAGACCATCAGATGTACACATACTTGCTGGTTCCCATCGGTACTTAGGAGTAAAAGTAGCTAGTCAGCATGAGATATCTTTTTAACTTTGTTAAGATTGAAGCCTGCAACACGCAGCAGAAATTTAGTTACTGAGAGTACTTTAAGATTAGAACATGAGGAACTTGCAACATTTGGGCATTTCAAGGTTTAAACATCAGCTGAAAAGACACTTTCAAAGTCCCACTCGCATTTGTGTGGTTGTCATATCTAACTTTATTCCTTTTACATGTATCCTTCTCAAACTATGTCCTACTATTGTCTAACATACAAATACTATGTAGTTGAATTATACATAGTGGTTTTCACAGTGAGGCAATACATGGTCCCAACCCAAAGGGGAACATTAATTTGGTTGCTGTTGAAGGGATAGAACTATTAATGATTCTGCAATCTACTGCCAGAGGCAAGTATGTCTCAATATGCAGAGGATCAAACCCAATTATATGAAGTAATGATTGTGTGGTAGTCTGTTGTAAATCAGTTTTCAAGTTTCAACACTCAAGATGTAGCTGAAAATTGATATATTTATAACAACTGAAATCTGGTTCTCATTAATTAAGGTCAGCTGAAACCAATCTAATTTTATATTTTCCTGTATGTATTTGAACTTCTATGTTGATTTAAAGGTGGTCTTAAACATATTTATCTTTGGTTTTGTTTTTCTCTGCCAATATTGTCTGTGATAAATTATGAAACTAATAACAAAAAAAATTGAGGTAAAATTAAAACAGCAAATACCAGGTTGAAAATGACCAATAGTTACTGATCAATCTACCTTATTCTCCCACACTGACAGGAGTAGATTAGTATAAAGATTATCTGTGTAACAAAGGTTCAAGTTGTCAATTCTCTTTTCTCATACTATGAGCTTTTTAAATAAAATTAGCTTGTGTTACATTCAATAATACTCATTGTAGTAACAGATCTAGTAGAGACTGAGCTTTATAAATGTACTACTATATAGAAACAATGTTGTCAGCAGAACACCATATCCTGATATATTTTAAACCAATCTACTGTTGCTATTTGTATATAACATTAAAATAGAGTATAACATGCCACAGCATGTTTTTGTATTCAATGATTATCACTGCCCTTAGGCTTTTCAAAAGTTGTTTTAACTGGTAAGCTATTTTTTTCCAAACTTACATGCCTAGAGCAAAACACACATAAGTAAGAACCAGTGTGTGTAATTTTTTTTTTTTTTTTCTGGGATGAGACCACTTCTGCAGCTTATCAATATGAACACAAAAAGTATTAAGATGAGTGGAGATAAATGGTGGCTGTCTTCTGAGTTCACAGTAGGTCTTGTTTTCTAGGTGTGTGCTGTCACAGTAAGTAAGTAAGTCATAAGGAAAATAGTAAAACTACTTTTTTTAAGAGAACAAATGCTTTGCCTGGTTATTTCACACATGGAACTTAAACAAAAAAGCCCACACTACCACAAAGGCCTTGTTGGGAAGAGCCTGAAAACTGATGATGAGCAATTGTACAGGTATCCATGAGTCGTATACCACCCTTTCAACTAAAAGTTGTTGAGAACTGTCTCTTGTTATGAGTATGTCTCAAAGTGTCAGGGCTGCCTGGGCCCAGGGTGCTGGGAGCTGGAGGAGCTCCCCAGCAGGGCAGCAAGGCAGGGGCTAGGGCCTGTCCCAGTGTCCCAGCCAAGAGCAGGGCAGACACTGTGGCCCCAGCTGTGGAGTCACTGGAGCAGGGGCTGATGGACCCAGTGGTCCGAAATGAGGTCCCTGGGCAGGATGGCAGAGCTCCCCCCCGCCACCACCACCTTGGAGGGGCAAGCAAGGCATATGGGTGTCCTCAGAGCCCTGATAAAGAGAACGTTGAAGAAGGTGGAAAATGAAGCATGGTAATTCCTCACTAGCAAGGAACCAGGACACAATACAAAAACATCTGCAGAGAAACTATATTCCCTTCTACACATAGTTCATTGCAACAACTATACTGTAATTTTTACTTTTTCCTTTTCATTCTTAACACCTTTTTCTAATATGATTCTTTTTCCATGCCTTTAGACCAATAAAATTTATTTAATTCACTGATGATTTCTCAAGCTTTGCATTTATTTTGATTTATTTATAACAAGGTTAGGTCCTCATGAAGTAGAATCGAACCTCTAAAACAAAGACAAAGAATGTGTCAGACCAAGGACAGATCACATTTTTTCTGGGTTTGTTTCATTTTCCAGTTGTTATATTTATTTTCCTTCTGGGTTTCCTATTATTATAGGATCATAAACTGTTACATGATCAAATGTCTTAGGTTTCACCGGTAGAAAAGGGTCTGATTAGATGATTCTATCTTGTGACAAATGCATTTTACCGTATGACCAAATTAAAGCAATTATCATTGTTTGACAAAACGTAAAAGCTCTTGCCAGCTATATTTCCCATGCACATGCTGAGATCTGAGTTTGAGACTAAGGGAGCAGACACTCAGGTCTAACATATTTTCACAAGAGCTTATGTACTCCAAACTGCTATGTTAAAAAATAATCACCCTATAGATCAAAGTTGGATTTTTTTTTTTTTTGTCTTGTCAAAAATTATATTTAGGATAGCACAACATCACAACATTTAGTGATTTCAATAGAATAATTATAGCAAAAAAAACCCGACAACCACATGAATAAAATAATAAATAGCTCTATAATAAGAAGGTGGTTTTTTGTTTGTTTGTTTGTTTTTTTAATAATATGTGCAAGTACTTCATGAACGACAAAATATTTTGTCACAATTAATGGTATTTCCGAAATATGAGTGCTTTGTTGTGTACCACAATTCACTCTTAAGTAGGACAAAATTTTTTTCAGTAATACATAGACACTAAAAATGGTACAAGAATGAATTTTATTATCAGCGATATTGTTCATAATGCCAAGAAACCTATTAGAACCTGAGTATCCGTCAAACCTACTGCATACTGAATTCTAGTACACGTAGAGATAAACTGCATGGTAAATTAACTTCTAGTTGTGGATATTCCAACTTTAAATTAAATTATTTGGCTTACTTATATTGTATTCCACCTTTGATTTTATTTAGGCATAGATTTCTACATTCAGCTATTGAAAAGACCATTTTGTTCATGTCTCTATGATTAAGATTTCCCCATAATATTATATTTCTGCAGTTCCAGCAAAAAGTGAGAAACTGAAAGTATATTGAGTTGTTTTTTATTTAATAAACAATAAATACATAGTGTTTTTATTATCTTCATAGTAATTCACCTCCATAGTTTAGTTTTTCATCACTGAAAGACAACAGAAACGAGTAAAGGGTAATAAATTGAGATTTTGACTATCAATAGAAAACCTTTCATTTTAAAAGAATACATAAATAAAACCTGATGCCTTACCTATCTCAGAAAGACATCCATTGTGTAACAAAGGTATTTGTTTGTTCCATATTTTTGTTTCTTAATTAACAGGCAATAGTTTCAGTCAGTATAAAGGCCCAGTGAAGAAATTGAGAAGAAACCCTCCTTCCTCCTTGGGCTTTGAATCAAACCTTATATTCATAGCTAGTCATGTTTTTTATACTGTTCCATTTTCTTATTCACTGGGTGATTGATTGATTGAAAGTACCTCACAAATTTCCAGGTATTCTGTGGAATAGAAGAACTTATTGTTACAAACCAACATTTGTTGTTAGAAAAACTGCTTATCATACATGTTTATGATCTACTCTGCAAGGTTTGCTTGTAGTCTATTTTAGAATCTATTTTTAGAAAGATTCATTAGCTTAATGAGTTCTCCATTTCTGAGATTCAAATGGTAAGATTGTGCTTTACTTCTGACATAACCTGCAGAGTCAAATCAGGCTGGCAATAATTGGATGGCTAGGAAAGAAACCCTTATGTATATATACATATACACACACACACACAGAGGGATGGAAATGTATTACTAAGTAAGCTTTTGTAATGCTTCAGTTATTTCTTGAGTGTCAGTAGTTAGATATATTTCATATGACAGTGTAAGCATGAAACCTGAGACTTAAAATGGAATTATATGTGCTTTTACTCTACAGATTCTATTTGTCTGTTTAGGTTTTTTCTGGCTTTATATGCAATAATTGAAGGGAAAACTGAGTTGAGATAATATAATTTCTATTTCCTCCTATGTTTATCAATATAACAGTGAAAAGACCTACAGGTCTACTGACTTTATCCAGTTTTAAAAGAATTCAATTTTTTTAATAAAAGATGTATCTCATTTCATTTTATCTCAGAGCACTCATGTCTAGCATTGCTGTGTTCATTACAATGTTTTATCTTGATTCTAATTTCATTTCTTATTTGTTAGGGTGGTTTTTTTTTTTTACCATTAAAGGAAGAAAAACTGAAGGACGTAGTAGATCCTGGCATCACTGCTATACTGTTCTTCTGAATGCAGCTGTACAGAATGGAGATGGGAATGCTGATCTTACAAGAAAATTCACCTATAAAATGTTTTCACAGCTTATACCCAAATCAGAATGGGAGGTCAAACTTAAAGAACTAACCTATGGCAATGAGAAGAATAAACTATAATATAACAACATAGAAATATCTTTGGGCAGTGAACATGAGGAAGTTTTCAAACACCTGATGCTTCAATCATTTATTTATTCATATATTTGAGTTTGAATTATTTTTGAAATTATTTTTTAATATTCTTTTACTTAATGTTACTGCTGATATTTTTGAATAATAAGGCTCTTCTCATCCCATCTTCAGACATGTAGCAAACATCCTAACAATTAAGTTCACATCATGGAGACTAGAAGCCATGTATGTAGAATCATAGCATGATTTGAGTTGGAAGGGACCTTTAATGGTCATCTACTCCAACCCCCATGCAGTAAGCAGGGACATCTTCAACTAGATCAGGATGCTCAGAGCCCTGTCCAGTCAGACCTTGAATGTTTCCAGGGATGGGTCTTCTACCACCTCTCTGGGTAACCTGTTCCAGTGTTTCACCACACTTGTAAAATATTTCTTCCTTTTATCTAGTCTAAATCTATCCTCTTTTGGTTTAAAACTATTACCCTTTGTCACTAAAAGCCCTGCTAATAAGTATGTCCCCATCTTTCTTATGGCCCCTCTTTAAGTACTGAAAGACTGTAATAAGGTCTTCCTGGAGCCTTCTCTTCTCCAGGCTGAACCCCAAGCCTCTCAGCCTTTCTTCATAGGAGAGATGTTCCATCCCTCTGATCATTATTATTGTCCTCCTCTGGACCCACTCCAATACATCTACGTCTTTCTTAATGCTGAGGACTCTAGAGCTGGATGCAGTACTACAGGTAGGGTCTCACCAGAGTTGAGTAGAGGGGAAGAATCACCTCCCTCAACCTGCTGGACACACTTCTTCTGATGAAGCCCAGGATACAGCTGATTTTCTGAGCTGCAAGCACACATTGCCAGCTCATGTCCAGCTTTTCACCCATGAGTACTCCAGATGTGGTCTCACTAGAGCAGAGTAGAGGGGCAGAGAGTTTACCATCAAACTTCCATCTAGTCATTATGAAACAGTTCCTTTCTTTTTTTTTTTTTATTTAGAAACAATTATAATTATTAGTATGTGTACCTTGACATTAGTTCAAGACATATTAACTGGACCATTTCTGAAGTTATGAAGGACCTATATATACTCAACAATTCAGAGAGTTACATATTAGAATACAGATGAAATATGTAATTTGATAAATTCTAAATTAAAAACTGACATAGAGAAAAAAATCCATTAAAACCATGAAAAGCACAGTCCTGTAAGATGAACATTTTAAATGATGGAGTTTTCTTTCCTGTGGTTTTTTTGTTGTTGTTTGTTCTTGGTGGTGGTGATTTTTTTGTACTGCAATTCCAAACCAAAATGCTGAGCCAATTTCGGACTGCAATTTTGGTCTGTGTGGGTAGTGGAGAAAAATATTTGTTTAATGCTACCTGAGCAGGCAAGGGCAGGTAGAGCAAGCTGTACCATATGTTTGAACATTTCCTGGTAAGCTAAAGGCCTGAAAGAAGTCTGTCTTTCTAAATGACAATTTGTTCTTTGCTCAGCTGTTAGGAAAGTACCACATATACCGTTCATTACACAAAAAAGATTTTATTGCTGTAATGGAGTGCATTGAATTTAATGTTCAGTGAGGACATCATGTAGTTCACAGGACTGAGTCACAAAAACTGTAGTCAACCTACCCTTCTTTGAGCAAACTAGATAAAAGGAAGAAAAAAATCCTTCTTCAGATACATGCTGGATCCTAGACATATCTAAAGGGGACCACAGGAAAAAAAACAAACCAAAACAAACAAAAAAACCCACAAAAAAAACCCCAAACAAAAAACAACCCCCCAAAAAAGCCCCCTAAACCCTCTCAGAAAGGAATTTGGAATTGAAAGAACTACAGTCATACTCATGTATTAACGAGAAGAAGAGAACATTCAGTTTCTCGTCCCTTGAGTTTTCTAGTTGAGTACCATTCCTTACAGAACAGTACTCAATTTTGCAATTCACTGTCATGAATTGAATAATGCACTGAAGAAGTACTGAACTCACTGGGATCCTTTCTTTCGAGCTGCACTTGCAGTAGTGACTGGTGAGAGACACCGGTACAGCACTGTGGAAATTTTTCATTTTGAAGAACTAGCAAACTTCAAGAAAATTCAATTTATATGGAAGTCTTCTAGCTAGGTTTAATTTGTGTATGTTTGGCAAGCTGTGTCTGCACATTATGGTGGTACCTCAGACATTTTTTCTAAATATTTAAGAGTCCTTAAGAAGGGCAAGGTAAGTAATCATGCAGTAAAGAAATAATCTTAAATAATTGTTCATCAGGCAGTATAACCTTCTGAATGTGATCAAAAGCATTCTTTCTGATATGCTTTTACATGTTCTCTTTTTATTTTTACATGTGATAGAAAGGCAATACAATCCAATAAATGCTCTATAATGAAGTACAAATACCTCTTCCTAGGAAGAGTCAAGCATCACTGAACAATTTCATATTAAATATTATGCTATCAAAATTAAAAGCATAAATAATGGAAAAAAAAATTAATTCCTCTGACACTTTGAAGTGAAAAATCCAGGACCTCAGGATACTCTTGCATTGATATCGACAGCCCTACATCAGTGTAAAAAGCACAGAGTAGTACTCATTAAGCTGTGGCTGCAGTAAAAGAGCCAGTATAAAAATTTAGTGATTATATTTGAGCTTCCTTCATCTTATTTTTTCAATTGTTAAATGGATTCTATGGAACAAGTCAAAGTCTTTCTCTCCAATCCTATTTGTATGTTGAGAAAGTGAAGTGTTAGTTTCCTGCTATGTTGTTTTCTTATTTTCACTGTATCCAAATACAAACAAAAAATTGAGTAATATTTTATTTATTCATTTGTTTATATTAAAGTAGACAATCAACCAAATACCCAAGTCAAGAAACAGAATGGAACTCTGAAAATTAATAATAATATCTCCTAACTTTCTCTTTCTTTTGTCTTGACCCTATGTTCTCTATTCTTTCTGCTAACTCCATATCTCCTTAAGCAGTAAATTCTATCATAGCATATTTTATCTCAATCTTATTGCAAATCTGTGGTTGCTACTTAGTCACCTGTTAGGAAGCACACACTGATCAGGAAACATACATTCCATCATTATAATGGATGGAATTATATGTTTAATGTGCAATATACATTAAACTTTGTTTAATGTATATTGCACAAAGTTATTTAAAAGTACTGGTATGTGAAAACAAGTTCTTAGATAACCGGCACCCTTAATAAATCATTTGTTTGGTTTTTTATTATAAATAGATTAGTAGGAGAGTGCAGATGTCATTGCTGTCTTCCCCAGCAACAAGTCTGTTTGATTCTCCAGGGTTCTTTTCTTGCTTCTCCAATGTTTTCTTAATGAAAAACAGAAATTTGAAGGCTGCAGAGCTTCTTCTGATTATTCTGTTATGGGTGTGGTATACTCTTAATGAAATCATAATTCAATAGGCATTCCAAAATCACAACTGAACCTGGATTCCACTCCTATAGAAAGGTAAGACATAGAAAGAAATCCTCCTGTTACTATTGGGATTGTCAGCCTTTCCACTAACCAGAGGATGTGGGGTTGTGTCTTTTCAGTCAAAGGATGGTAGAGTATCAATTATGAGCTAATGTCTTGAGCTGACCAGAGAGAACATGTTTCAAAATAAGGTATTCAACAAAGAATACAAATAACAAGCTTGTGAAATTTTTAGCAGAAGTTATGAAATAATTGAAGAAAAGTTCAGTTCAAAATATAAGCCAATTTTATTGCAGGATCTAGTTGATAAATGTTTAGGAAAGTAGCCTGTGTTAAGAGATGTACTCTATATGTACTCCAGCCACTATACTAGTTGTTATGTCATACAAAAATAGAACAGAACAAACCAAAAAAACCCCCAAAACAAACCAAAACCCAAAACCAAACCCCAAAATCCTTGTCTGCTTAAAACACTATGGAAACAAACAAACAAATAGTTTCCATGACAAAGTTTAGCCTTAACTGCCTTCATAGTGAATGAATAAATACTTAAAAGCACAGTGGCTGTGCTTCTGCAGAAATAATCAGAAATAAAGAATGTGTCACTCTATCCTCCACTTCTTTTATCTAGGAAGATGTCTTAGGAACAAATTCCTTCACTGAAGGAGACTGGAATAGAAAGAACCAGAAAGGTGTAAAACATACTCATTACTCTTAACAATAAGCATAAAATCATGGGGAAAAAAAAGGGGCCACACTCCTGGCACTGCAAGTAAATGTAAAAAGAGAAAGAGCTGTGATTGATTTTAAAATACTGCACTGTACATGTTCTGTATAGTCAATGTGGTTTCTTAGATGAAAGCCGCATCACTATCATAATGCAATATTAGTACCCAATATAGGATGCTTTGTAAATTCTATATTGTAAAAAGGGTAATATTATGGATGATAATTTTTCTATTCCCCTATTAAGCCTGAGCAATGGCACAATTTCATTTGATTTTCTGTTCTAAATCTGTATCTAGGGTGACTGCACTTGAAGTAATGTAACTCTTTTTTTAGCTTTATGTAAAATAGCACCATTTTTCTAATTTTAAATAGTTTCCTTTCTGCAGCCTTCACATGGGCAAAATCCCTATCAATAGTAAAAGTGTTTCAAGACACTTGGACATAATCTGTGATAAACAACTTCTGGATGCTATTTCTTAATCTCACACGTATGTGTGTGTGTCTATGTGTGAACATATCCAGCAGGTAAGGTAATGTTATGTTTTATCAGCAATAAAATTAAACATTTAATTTCAATCTTCAAAAAGCCCTACAATTAAAAGAAAAGATATTGAAGGTATCAGGGGCTCTTATGAGAGGACATCATACTTATTACTGGGGACTCTGGGAAAGCTGAATACCAAAATAATTGAATAAGCTAAACAGTATCATACTGTAGCTAAAAAAGTATGGTAAGAAAAGCCAGGTAAGAATTCCTGGTTTGAGAAACCATTCATTTTGAAAAGACATATTAGATGACTTAGTTTCCAACTGTATTTTAACTGAACTACTATTTATCTTCCATATCAGTGAATTACCAAAAGTGAGTCATGAATGAACTTGGAATTAATTTTTTTGTTCTCATTCATTTCAGACACAAGTTATTTAGATGCTCAAGATCAGAAAAAGGACTTAGGTAAAAAGTCTGACTATAATACTGAATATTCTAGACTGTTATTCTGTGATCTAGGTGCTGATTTTTTTCACTCATGTTAAGTAACAAAAAAAATTCTGTTGAATATTATTGGTCTGAAGATGTAGAAAATGTAAGAAAAAAAAATTCAGAGCAATTCTTAAATTTCTAATATTTTTCCCTTCGAGTAAGCAACCTGAAGGATATTACTGTGAGTGGCACATCTAATTTTCAATGGAGGTTCTATTAAGTTAGGAAACTACACCCTGATGTGCTGAATGGAATTGTAGTGACCTTTCCCAAATATTTATAATTGCAGAGATCCATTATGCGGTCACTGTGGTTTCTTGTCTCTCTGAAATGTTATTACCCACTACTTTCTCCTGAAAATTTAGTACGGAATAGGCCTAAGGACTATAATTTTAACAATTAATTTTACATCCCTATTTTAACCCTACAATACAATTTCAAGCACATTTTGGTGCAAAGTTATTTAAATGAACTGTTTGCTGGATTTTCCCAGGCTAGAATGATGCAGCATATATCTGAGACACTATTAGTGACATGTTCAACTATAATGGAGTTTATTTCATTAATCTGTCCTGAATGACCATTGCAATAGATGTAGCCTAAGTCATGAACTAAACAAACTGAATGGCCTTTTGAATGGGGATGGCCTAGAGACTAAGGGAATGTTATTTGTGTATACATCAAAGGATATTAAAGGGGGTGGTGGTGGCTGATGAAAATGTGTTGAATGTAGGACCCGAGTATGATTTAAATGGTATGAAATAAGGGGTTGAGATTTTACTGGGTTTGTCTAGGAGGAAGTTAGTTTTCTTCATAGCGGGCTGTATGGGGCTGTATGGGGCTGTGATTGGTGACCAAAAGTGTGGATAACACACCGATGTTTTAACTGTTCCTGAATAGTGGTTACAGTGTCAATTCCTTCTCTGTTTCTTATTGTGCCCCCAACCCCCACCAGCAAGTAGGCTAAGGGTGGGTAAGAGACTGGAAAGGGACACAGCCAGGACACCTGAACCCACTGGGTTACCTGCCACCTGGGGCCAGCCCACCATATATAGGAAAGAGAAGTATAATAATACAACTAAAATTGTTATAGTTCTTTTGTTTCTACCCATTTTTTCTGGTGCTATGCTCCCACTTACCACAGTTTTCTATGTCCTACGTTTGATCATTGGGGAAGGTGATGGGGAGTGGGGCATACTATAGTGAGTTGTCAGCATCTGCAGTCGTCTGCTGGGAGGAATACCATGCTTATGTTGGTATTTTCTTCTTTCTTACTCTAGGATCCACTTGGAACAATATTTATATGGTGATAGCACACTTTTATACCTTTTGTCTTTCTTTATTGGTCTGCAGCTCCACATTACTCCAAATTTGTGATATATGATGCTTTTTATGTCTTTTAGATAGTTTTGTCCAGATCTGCATTTCTTTAATTGATTATTGGTGAGATGTTTATAGCTCTGGGGTCTTCTGTGCCAGACCTACATCCCATCCTTTAAACTGCCTGCACCCTGCTACACCGCCTCCTTTGTCTTCACTTCTGAAGGCATCTGCTGCTGTATCAGACCTGTATTTCTCTGCACTGCATTATCGTGTTAGCATTGTAAATATCTCACTTGGCTGCCTATATAAAACTTGTGCTATATCACACACAACTAAACAAAAATAAAATAAATTAGCTATGGGCACCTGGTCTATTAGAGAAAATGCTATTAGAGCTAAACCAGACAAAAAATAACTCTCACCAAGTAGGAGTACAAACTGTGTTTAATTGGTATAGCATGTAAATAATTTTTGTAACCATATGGATAAAATACTGCATAATCTGTAATCACTATTATTGTTTGGTTTGCAAGTTAATCTTTCTGAAAATAAAATTATACAGTTAGGACGAGAGGTTTTATTATTTATATTAGTAAACTTTGCTTTTCAGTAGAACTAAACAATGTGAAGTGACAAGTTTCAAGGTTTATGTCAAGTCCCTGAATGCAGAGTGGCAAGTGCCTGCTTCTATTCCTTATAGCAGGCTAGATTTGATTCAAGAATTCATGGGCTATTTATGCATATAGGACTGTATTCACAGCAAGTATTCACAAATATTCAAGGAAAATTCTCTATTAATTTCATCTGAATGTGTAGTAATTTTCACAGCTTATAACTGCAGCTTATTCAGATGAAAATAAGTCTTTTGCATTTGCATGCAGATAAATACATGCTTACCTAACAAAACATTCAGCAAGTTGTGGTCAGAGTTTTACTGCATTTAATTAAGATAGTATAGCTGTTACTATAGTTAAATACTTTGGAAAAGTTAGTTCAATTTGACAAAAATGGGAAAAAATAGTGAGTCTCTAGTAGAGCGACTCATGAAGGAGAAATGGCTGTGGATGGATTTTTTGAGAAACACTGTTATTGATTTTGTGATCCAAAGTTAGTGGGGGGTTGTATCTGAGGACATCAGTATGGAGTAAGCTACTTTAGAGATAAATAGTGGAATTTTACAAAGTCTTATTTATTGCTTTAACTGTTGTTATTGAAATCAGCAAGACTGAACAAGGCTAAAACGCAAAACTAAATTAATCTCATGAGAAATTGTTGGGTATTTAAAAAATTTAAGTACATTATGCAACCAAATGTTTAGGGTCCTAATTTAGGCACTCAGATTCCATAACAATTTCTTATTTTACTAGGAATAAGAATTACATTTTAAAGGATTGTTATGAGATGCAATCTGCCATTTAAATTTTAAACTTGTTTGCTATTTTTTCTTTTTCCTTGAAAATAGAATAGAATGTATCATAGCTTCAAATGAAAATAATTGGGAATATCATGTTAAAAATAATGTACAGGTTCTTCTGAAAGCAATTTAGCATTTTAGTTGATACCTCAAACTCACTGGATGTGTTTGGTAGGTAGAAAGAATAAAGATAGTATGACGGATTAAAAAAAAAAAAAGATTTTAAAAGATAAAGCAAGAAGTGAACAGAAGAGTGAGAAGAAAAAAAAAGTTTGAGGACCAGTGACAATAGAAAGATCAAGAAGCTAATTAACCAAGGAAGAGTTAAACATAAATAAATGAGTTCCCCTCGTTTATTCTTTTGCATGACAGAAGAGTTCTTTGTCAGACAATTGACAGTTGGTTGACAGCATGAAAGGATGTACAATACCTAACAATCATAGAATTCTCTCCAGGCTACAGATTCCCTCTTCCACCACAAAAGGGTCCCCCTGATTGAGTAAATTCCTGTTACTGGCAGATGACCATTGCTGCTCATATGCCGCTGATCCATGAACCTTGCTCTGTATGGTTGCATTGTCTTGTCTTATTGGCATAGTATGAGACAAGAGTTAGTGGGACTGACATAGATTTACAGAAGGAAACAACCAAACCATAACAAGACCAAATGCTCCTAGGAAGCAAGGGACATGGAAAACTCTCAAGTAATTCAACATGTCATCCTCTCTTCTTAGGCCAAAGTAAATCTCATAAAGGCCAAACAGACAACCTAGATTTGTAGTTTGGATTTTAATTTGATATGAATAGAAATAATTCAATATGAATATTCAGCACCACACTTGCAATTTTGTTATGCTAGTATGAAGTGGAATATTCTCTCCAGTGCAATACCAGAACATCAACAAGTTTGATTCCTTTTTGTTTAAATTGTTTAAAAGCATAACTTAAAATTAATGATATTTCATAAAAAAATAAGAAACAGCAGTGTAGATGAAAATAATTGAAATAATAATGTTTATATTTATAGCTTTACAGGTAAAAGAAAGTGGGAGAAAATAGTAAATGCTGTATGCGTTAGTAATAAACATCAATAACATTGATCTAGATTGGTTTAATGTTTGTTGTTTCATGTAAATCTTTCTATTCATGACCTATCTTTAGAAAACACAGATAAAATAGAAGGACTTATTCACTACCAAACAGAAGATTGATGAAGACTTACAATATTATTGTATCCCCAAATGGTTCTGAAAAATACTTTGAGAACTTAAAGGAAAAAAAAAAAATAAATAATAGGGATATTATATGTTGTATTGAAAAAAAAAAAAAAGAAAAAAGTTCCTGTCTCTGTGGCTCATAACTAATTTTGTAATTTCTAAAACACAGCCTACAAATTATAGTATCAGTTTACTGTGGTAATCAGGAAATATAAAAGCAACTGCATTCTCTAGACAAGATCTGAAGCTTTTATAAGTCATTATTACAATTTTGTAAGTGCCACTACCTCTAGAAAAATTCCATCCTTTTTTAACAGATGAGAATTTGACTAAGTATATTAGTAGCTGTACATTCATTTTTTGTCTCCATTCCTCCAGTCACAGGGCATGACAAGGGAAGAGACAGGAAGAGCTAACAAATCAATGCCTGGCTCAGAGACTGGTGCCTCTGGAATAATTTTGGATTCTTTGAGCATGGGTGGGTGTACAGGACACCTACGTGACTTGTAGGGGGAAAAGGACCCTGGCTCAGGAGTTAGCAGGGCTCATTGATAGGGCTTTAAACTAGATTTGAAGGGGGAAGGGGATAAAGCCAGCCTCAAAGAAGGCAAGGCTGGGGGCAGCACATGAGTGTTTGAGAGGTGCTGCGATAGCAGAATCCTTAAGTCTGCTGTCACAGAGGATGTAAGAGACAGGAATCCAGATGGGAGCAGAGAAACAAGGTGTTTTGATAAGGCAGCAACCACAGAGGCTCCCAAGAATCACCATGAGGGAATTGGGACTTCTCCCTCTAATAAGGTGATGGGACCAGCGGCCCAGCTGAAATGTAACTACACGAAAGCATGCAGCATGGGTAACAAACAGGAGCCATCATGCAGCAGGAAAACTACGATATAGCAGCCATCACAGAAGAGATACTCAAAAGCTGTTTGGATACATTTCTGGGCAAACTATTGTAACTATTGAGCAGGGGGATTGGACCAGATGATCTCCAGATGTCCCTTCCAACATCAACCATTCAGTGATTGTGTAAGTTTCCTTTCAGCTATAACTTCAAACAGGAGAGGGAAGGCAATGAATTTGCTATTGTTAGCAAAGCTCTAATGAATCTGATTGGAAAGATTACAAGAATCTGTTAAATCTGTGTAGAAGTATGAGTGATTTTGTTGATAAATAGCAAGCTTTTTTTTTTTTTTTCTTTCTCTTACACCTTTATACTCTAGAGTTTTTAAATGTATGACTCAGTCTTGCCATTTCACCTGTGATAGTCCACTGGGAAAGATTGTGAGGTGTTTCAGATTACAGTGTAATCACTCTACAGAAGACATTCAATTATATTTCTTTGTCCTCAACTCTATATTGTGATGTGTGGTCCCTTTTTCAATGCCTAGCTGAAGGTCTTATTTATGGAGCAGAAGGACTAGGTAAAGACTGAAATAATGAGAGAAGGAATTATACAGTCAGTAGTTGTAAATACAAAAGTGTAGGTAGGTCATTCAGTGTATACGGTGACCTTCTGCGTTGGGTCTCTCTGACATCACAAATAACCACATCTTGTGCTACATTTTTGTCTAGACCACTAGTTAGTTTGTTGTTGAAGTAGAATCTATTATGCCCTCAATTATCTATGTCTCAGATAACTAAATTATGTTTAAAGTTACTCCAGAGTTCTTCTCTGAGAGCTTTACACTGCAGGTAGATAAAAGCATGCAACCCATATAAATAGCAAAATGCTGCTGTTGGCAGGAATAGCTAGGGTTATGGTAGTAGATATTTGTTTGTGGTAGGAAGAGCTAGATGAACATATAGAGTAAAACCTGTGATACCTATTTGTATATGACATGCCATGCCAATTGTTTTGGAAGTAATTAAAATGTTACCTTTTTTCTTTTTCATATTATTCAGAATCATGTCATTAAGAGAAGGAATCTATAACATCCAAACTTCTAATAGAGCTTGTAGCAAAGTATCTTCAGAGAAGATCTTAAAATGTTTTATAATGAGATACAAGCTGTAAGCCAAATTTATATTTCTTTTTTTTTGTTAGAATTAAACTGAAAGTAAACTCTACTATATATTTGGATATGGAAATAATATCTGGAATCTAACAAATCCTTTGCACTGACCATAAAAACAATTCAAAGTAATTATGACTTAAATATGAAATCACATCTGTGAGCAAAGAGCAGTTAATTCAAATGCTTTTGGTGTTCACAAGCTTTTCAAGTGTTCTGAGGAAGCCTAATCAATTTACCGCTACTGAAATGAAACAATTGTTCAACAAATCACATCAGTCCTGCCTTAGGACAGTAATAAATAACTTTTCCAACTGAAACTGCAAGAGAGATTTAAGAGTTCAAAAGGTAGCTGTCCAAACATGTATTTGGCCAGAAGACTAGAGTTAATAATCTATTCTTCAGTAACCTAGTATCTTAAAAGAGGTTTCTTGTTATATTTGAAAAATACTACCACTAGCAAAGATTTCTCATATCAAAAATATCAGTAGAAAATTTGTAGTTAATAACCTAAGTGAAAAAAGGGAGAAAAAATAGAGACAGAACTCTAAAAGTATGAAAGACAAGAGACTTTATAACAGTATTTAATCCGTGTTTGAAAGTGTCATTAAAAAGGAATCACATGGTAGGCACTGTTTCTGTAATAGCAGAGTCTAACACATTTTAACGTTTTTTTTTTAGATAATACAGTAGAAGACACTAACTATGAAAATATAGTGCAAAATCTTGTATCATCCTGGCTTATTCAACAGGATGACAGATTACCTATTTTTGCTCTTTCCCATATATGTTACCACACTTGTCTGCCTAAATTCAGATACCATCTCTTTCATATGGTCTAGCTGATTGACATAGTTTATTTAAACCAAAATAATTTGTTCCCAATTTATAATACATTTTTATGATTGCTGTTTCTATTTTGGTCTTGAAGAAGAACCCATAAACCTGAGAGCTGATTTATTTATTTATTTATTTTCCACACCAGTTATTTTAGTAGAAGACATTACCTTTTCCAACTTGCTTTGCATATAACAGACATATTGTTAACAGATCTGAATATACAGATATACAAACAGATGAAATAATTATTAAGATGATTTTAAGTCTAAAAAATAGATATTAATTGTTTAGAAGTGGAACTAGGTGATCAGATGCTGTTTCCTTAATGAGGGAGAAGAGCAAAAAAAAAAAGAAAATCACCTCAGCAATAATTTATATAGTATCTAAAAAATATATAGAAATAATATTTCATCATATATTTTAAATTTATAAAGTTGAAAAAAAAATCTAATTGAAATAATAATTACATCTATAGTACTAAACAACCATATTCTTTTTAAGTTCTGGCAAAGGTAAGGTCAACATATTGTAGTTTTCTTAGCACATTTCTGGCTATAGTAATTTTTAATTGCAAATTAAATGCATCCATAAAGGCACAGAAAACCAAATAAACCTAAAATCTAATAGTTACACTGCAATCAGAATGAAAAAATCATGGTGAAACAAATGTAATTTAAAACGATGGTGAACTGACAAAAAAGGACAGAAACATTTTTTTTGCCCAAGACATTATACTGCATTCTATAAGTAGAGAAAAGTGAAAGTCTGCTTCCCTTTCCATTTCTTTGACTTCTGCATGGATCTTTAAACCTTGCTAATACTTGAACTTTCATATTTTGCTGATGCAGATTTTATTTAGGTGCAGCAAGTCTAACTTGAAAACAATCATTCTGAGAAGGTCCGATATGTTCAGTCTGATGCAATTTATATTTATTAGTCATTTTAAAAGGAGAATGTTTTCATATATTCAAACCCAGTGGGTTATTTGGATTACTAGACTACCATTTGCTGGTCAAGAACAAAAGAGAACATAAGGCAGCCATACACAAATAGAAAAGAACATCATGTTCTTGTACCATATAAAGAATATGAAAAAGTCAAATAGATAACTGTATGTTATTTTATGCCTTATATTTATGAGGCATTCTCAAGTCACATAGAAGTCCTAACACCTTATTGTTCATTATATAATACAGGACTTTTTCCATGTTTCTAAGTTTTGTTTTCTTTTTGAATATTGGTTACTTTGCTAAAAGCCCTAGGTTGAAAAAATATTGCAGAGTCCTTAGGAAAAGGATATTAAGGGGTTACAAAGCCAAAAACTACAAAGCCAAACACTTAAAAGTTAGGAAAAGCTATGATTAATAGCATCTAGGCAAGTCTCTGCCCACCCAGCACAGGCAGGTAAACAACACATGCACATCGGCCCACGTGCAGGGCAGCAGGGCATGGGGACAGGGCACAGGAAGGAACGCAAGATCTGCCAGCTTGGCAGGTGAGTTCTGTCAGTGGTCATTGCCCTCTAGGAAAGAACTCAGCTATGGTCTCCACTTGGCAGAGGGTCAGGATCCCATCACCCACCAGAATGGATGTGGGAACCCAGATGGAGCAACCACAGGAACACACAGCTGTCCAGGTGACAGGCTGCAGGGAGTGCCAGGGCCTTTCACTAACAATGGGTGGCAGCTATGGGAACTGCTGCCTGTGTTGTGAACAGGTAGATGACCTTCTCGGCTTGGTGGCAGAGCTATGAGAGGAGGTTGAAAGGTTAAGGAGCATCAGGGAGGCTGAACAAGTGACAGACTGATGGAGCCAGCCTCTGTCCTCCTTGAAACAGAAATAGGAGCTTCCAACAGAAAGTACCCAGGACCAAGGGGTGCTTGTATCCTGCCCCTACCAGGCAGAAGGCAGATGCCTAAATGGAAACAATGAATGGAAACAAGTCCAAGGTCAGGGCAGCAGATGGACTCCCTCCTTGCCCACCTTGTCCCCCCTGGTACATCTGAACAACAGGTATGAGGCTCTGGTTGAGGAAGGGCAGTCAAATGAGGGTGTGGATGATGGGCAATCTACACCGGAGGGGTCTCCACAATCAGAAAGGCCTATCATCCATGTCACAACCACATCCACAAAGAATAAAAGAAGGGTTTAGTGTTGTAGGTGACTCTGTTTTGAGGGGAACAGAGAGTCCAATATGCTGAGTAGACCCTCCTCACAGGTAGGTCTGCTGTCTCCCTGGAGCCCGTGTTAAGGACGTTACTAGGAAACTTCCTAGCTTGGTAAGGTCCACAGATTACTACCCAATACTGATTCTCCAGGTGAGCACAAAGGAATCTGCAACTTGTAGTTTGTGATCAATCAAGAGAGACTTCAGGGCCTTGGGATGGTTAGTGAGAGAATCTGGGGTGCAGGTTTGTTTTTTTTTTTTTCTTCTCTCCTTCCTCTTGCAAGCAGTGATATTGGAAGGAACAGAAGGATACAATCTATAAACACATGACTCCATGGCTGATGTCACCAGCAAAATTTTTGGCTTTTTAATAATGGGATGACCTATATGACACCAGGTATGCTGGCATCAAATGGAAGACACCTTTCTGGAAGGGGGAAGAGGGTCTTTGCCCAAGAGATTGCGGGGCAGATTGACAGGGCTTTAAACTAGACGTGAAGCGGAAGGGGGATAATAATGTAGACTGTCTGTGACAAGTGGCACGCTGGCACACCAGGGTTGGAGGGATGGGGTGATAGTAAGGGCCTCCAGCCTGTTGACCTGAGGAATGCAGTGAGCACTGCAGCACAGGCAAAGTCTTACAGAGATAGGCCAGAAACTCCTGAGGAAACAGGAGCCAACAGGGTATCTTCCATGAAGCACTTTGGGGGAATAAAGGGGTGTCCATCTAAGAAGGTGAAATAGCCACCAGCCCAGCTGAAGTGCCTGTACACCAATGCATGCAGCATGGGCAACAAACAGAAGGAGTTGGAAGCTACTGTCCCTCTATAAAGCTATGACATAGTGGCCATTACAGAAACTTGGTGGGATGAATCACACGACTGGAGTGTGGCTATCAATGGCTACAAGCTGTTCAGAAGGGATAGGAATCACAGAGTCATCGAATCATAGAATGGTTAGGGTTGGAAGGGACCTTAAAGATCATCTAGTTCCAACCCCCCTACCGTGAGCAGGGACACCTTCCACTAGACCAGGTTGCTCAAAGCCTCATCCAGGCTGGCCTTAAACACTTCCAGGGAGGGGGCATCCACAACTTCTCTGGGCAACCTGTTCCAGTGTCTCACCAACCTCACAGTGAAGAACTTCTTCCTAATATCTAATCTAAACCTACCCTCTTTCAGCTTAAACCCATTTTCCCTTGTTCTATCATTAACTGTCCTTACGAAAAGTCCCTCCCCAGCTTTCTTGTAGGGCCCCTTCAGGTACTGGAAGGCCGCCATAAGATCTTCCCAGAGCCTTCTCTTTTCCAGGCTGAACATACCATTCTGAGAATAAATTACAATTGTTAGAGGACATTATTTCATGCTGGATTTGACAGCCTAAGAAAGATGAGGCTGCTGAAGCCTCCAACTTGTAGTAAGGCTGAGAATGGGTTCCCAGTAGACACACACAGAAAATAAATATATACCACAAATATACATATATGCATGACTGGCCACGCAGGTCACAGATAGACACACAGAGCATTCACACAAACACAGACAGCACCAATGGCCTCATCCTGATGCCCTTTCTGGCTGAGAAGAACAGAGGTTTTTAGTAGAAATAAATATACATATGTACAATGTTGATCCCTGCAGCATCTGGGCCCAGACATCTTGTGGTTTTCCCGGGAATCTCAGTCTCCCCAGCTGCTGGCGTCTGGAATTACGAGGCCCCGAGGCTATAGCCCTACTCCATGTGCTGGTGCAGACTATCTGACTCACACATGTGCACACACAGATTAGTGGCCAGGGGTTCCCTGGTCCCCTAGCTGACCCTCATATCCTCTCACCCTTAAAGACACAAAGATGGTCTCACACCCAAAGCAGGTCCTTAGAGACCCCCTTGCTCCCACTTCACCTATTCACTGGCTAGTCTGACTTGATCTCACTTGTACACCCACACTCACTCCAGTTGCTGTACTGCAGATTCTGATAAACACATGGACAAAGGAAAGAAACCCTTACCAGGACACAGCTGAAGTTGGAGTTTAATAAGGAGATAGGACAGACTGCAGGGAATCAGGTTCGGGGCATGGCCAGACAAGTATACTGACCAGCCCCTATTTACTTGAGAATGGACAATTTTATTCCTTTATCCTTCTAGTTTCCACACTTGTTCCTTCACATATCAACAAAATCCTTCCCTTTACCCACTTTTGGTTCCTCCTCTAAACATTTAATTAAAAAATCATGTGCAATCCCAAAAATGTTCTTCTGTTGCATCCCATAATGTTTCCTACATCCTTAGATGGCAAACCCCCTTAGTCTGAATGGTGATCTGGAGAGCTGCTCCTATTGACCTAACCTTGATGGGGTTCATGCCTGGAGAATGGAGCTGGTGACAGGACCTGGACAAGGTGTCCCTTCTCTGAGTGTTTAATTTGAGTTCCTGCCTGTCATTGTGCCACTGTGTTCCTCTGGTCTTGTGGAGATGGGCCTTTGGTGGGCTGATAGCTTTTCTGTGATGTGACTGGGAGCTGTCAGGCAGGGTATTATTTGTCCAGTCCTTTCTGCAACCTGCCATTGTCTCTCTGTGCTCCTTTGTGGGTGTGCAGATGAGCTTTTATCATAGAACCTAAAAGCAGTAATATAAAGGAGACTGCTCCCTGCAGGATTCCTGCTTCAATTGTTACAAAGATTGGAAGGCATTAAGTAAATGAAGCAGAGACCTGCAAGAAGAAAAAGGGATGCATGGAGAATGCAACTGAGAAATGCCCAGCGAAATGATCTGGATCCAGGTCTCTGCTTCATCATTCACGTGTAATTCTAGATACGTCACTTTAAAGCACATTTTCACAGGTGGGCAACGATTATGTATTCTTCATTTTCTGGGTGACTGACTTTATTCCCTATAGTCTGATTTGCAAAACAACTTGAGCACTCATAACTGCACCATAAGCTAGTTAGAGCTGTGCTTTGAATACATGAACTGTAACATATTGTTATGTTCTCTAAAATTCAGGTCCAAGTTATGTGAAATTTGGCATATAAAATTAGTGGCTATTTTTTGACCCTATTATCTCTGTGTCTGGTTCTCAGCCTCTGCTTTACTAATGATAATGAGATATAAATCATAATGATATCCTTCATTAAATAGTGATGCTGCAAAAAACAGTTTGTGTTTGGGAAGTTACTGCCAGTTACTATTACTATTGATGATACTATTTTAAGTCTCCTATATCACTGATATAAAAACAAAACATGTTGTGATGTAATCAAATACTATAGAGGTATAATAAGGGCATTCTTCACATATCCTTCCTTAGCCTTCATTTCCTAATACAACAGATATTATTTATCCTACCTTTGATTTGCAGTTGAGGGATTGTCTTTTTAAAGATCCCAGAAAACTGAGTTCCTTCCCACAACACGCTGCCCTTGACCCCACAGCTGTTTGAGTATATGGTCTGTCACACGTATATGCCAGTTCTACTCTGCTGAGGCTCTTCACTAAGAAGATGGAGGCATGTCATTTTCTTTTAACTACACTTTTGACCCAATGCCAGATATAAGTGTCTATGTGCAGTGGAAAGAAAGAGAGAGGAAAATGGGAAACACTGGAGAAAGCCCAGACCAAACTATACTGGCAATTTCTATACTCTCAGAACATAGCATTAGATTAGCAATAGATACAGTGACAGCAGAGGCATTTGGTCACTGTTTTAAAATTTGACATCACAATACCATCATGTTTGTACATGACGTACCATTAAATGCTGTTGCAATGAATATCTCATAAAAGTTGGTGAGTATTAGCTTGGTACTCAGAGAAGGTTTTAGAATATTGTAGAAACACACTGAGAGAGAAAATAAAATATAAACTAAGCTGTCTACTTTGTAAGCCTCATGTACTTCACACACTAGGAAAATATGTATTTCTAACGTTAATGTTATATAGAAGACTATGATTCAATACATAACACAGTAAGATTAATCCTGTTATTTTTTTATTATTATTCAGCTTTGCAAACTTAATAACTTTCAATGAAGTTTTCCTAGTATTTAATAAATAAAGGTGCATGAGATTTGCATTAAGACTCAGGATTGAATATTGATATATCTTAATCTGCTGTTGAAAAGATATCAACTTTTAGTAAAAGAGACAAATGACAAGAACATTTTCTATGCTAGGTTAACACTGACTTAACTATATTAATAAAGTGAACAAATATTCAGTTGAAATTTATGTGTCTGAGACATGAAAACAATGAAGACTAATGACTCATATAATAAAAATAAGAATATAGAGGAATATGGTAATTTCAATTAAAATTGAATATGTGCTCTTACAATTTTATTTAAGCAGACATTCTTTTGTATACAATCTATGTAGAATGTCATATTATTATTTTCTTGGAGCTATATTACTAAATAATTTAGTTCAGAATGAAATCACTTACCATGTATTGAAAGCTGGAAGCATTATGCCTATTTTTAAACTTCAAGGACTTCTTATTTTTTTTGCTTTCAACCCTTCATTTTTTCAAATATATCCAAAAATACCTGTAGGTTCTTTCATTTGTATTGTGCTTCCTAGAAATAAGAAAAATAAAAACCTTGGCCAGCTCTGATCCTTCAGAAACATCAGCAATATTGTTTAACCATGTAATAGGAGAAAACAATATATATAAATAAATGAAAGATATATCTAATACACAATGAATGCCAGTTTTGAGGTATACCATAGTGGTATTAATGCCATAAAAGGTACAGACTGAGTGATCCTTTAGCATTATAGAGATAAGTGAAAAGACCCTAAGAGATGTCTCTTGGTACAGCAGCTGAACAGGATTTTATATAATGATTTCTAAAAGGTATTTGAATTCTTACTTATTTTAATACATTTATAGATCTGTTTGATTGCGAACGTGAGAAAAAGAGTGTAGAGATAAGTCCATAAATGCCAATTTGTACTGGCAAAGGTGTGCTGTCTCATGGCTTTTTTTTTTTTTTCTTTTATCATTTTAATGATACAGGGGAGGGTCCAAAAGGTGTTTACAACTATTTTAACTTACTTTTGGTGTTAATTTCTGAATATTTATGGGATATATTTGAGACATATATGAAGTAACATTTGGTAGCCAGTAAATACTGAAAACTTCTTTAGAAATTTTTATCTTTTTCAGAGTGCTACTCAGTGCTCTGTGATGAATTATGAAAAAGCTTTCTTTAAGCATGTCAGGTCCTATTCTTTTCAGCTTAATTTCAAGCATGAGTCTTTTATAAAAATGTTCAACTTCTCAATGCATCACTATGTTATCTCCTATAATTCTTACTCCTTACAGCCCTATTAGTCTCATCCCAGTTCTCTTTTGGAAATTATTTACCTGTTGTATCACGTAAGTCCTACATATTTCAGCAAAATACGTTTGTTCCATGGCTTTGCCATTTAATTTATACTCCCCTGATAAATAATAATGAATAGGTTAATAATGTTAATAAACAGACTTTTCAGCATTTGTTGTGCCTGCAATAAAATAAGTGAAACTACATTGTTTCATAACAAAAACAGCTGATCTATCACCTTTTACTTAGTTAAATCATGTTGTCTTGAAAAGAAGGATGACCTCCTCAGTTGGGAAAAACTTGTGTTTGAGGATTTCAGTAGTTCGTCAGTTTTTGTTTTCATTAAAACAGACTGATGTTAATCTCTACAGCATGCGCTGGTACAGATTAAACTTCTAAACTTGCATGAGATACAAACAAATTTTTTATGATTTACAGCTCATTTGATAATGGTTGGTTTATATTCAATTAAGAGAAGTAAAATCTTTTTGTCATCTACTTTACAAAGCATTTCTGCCCACAAACACCAGTGATACTGGATTTTTTTTTCTATTTCACAAAGTTTTTATATTCCCTTAAAGTATGTCTATAAAGAGATCATCAGTGCACCCTGTATCTTATAAGCCAGCCTTGTAGCCAGTGAACTCAGAGGCCTTGCTTCTGACGTAACTGAAGATGATGAGTGAGGTGGGCAGCTGTGGAGCATAGTAGGTTTTTGCACCAGTCACAAAATTCTATGTAAATACATTTTCATATTACTGAAATTCCCAGAAAACAGACATTGTTCCACAAGTCCTTTCATTTTACAAAAGTAAAAGAAAGACACAAAACCAGAGATGATTCAAATTAAAGGTGCCGTGGTCAAGGTCTGACATGTCATTTCCCTAACTGTTCAGCAGACTTCTAGGTGTATACTTTCATTTAATCTTGTGTTGATAACCTTCCCTACTTTGACCTAAATTAGTCCAGTATAAGCAAAAATAGTGTTGAAAATTGCTTTGATTTTATTCCTAAATGTTTGCTACAATAAAAGTTGTGCTGTCACAATGGCTTGGAAACATCTTCAGTCCAGGTATGCTAACTGCAGCTATAATCGGGAAGGATGCCTGACTACCACTTAACTTAAGGAACACAGTTAATTACCAGCTTTTCCTCTGTTCCACTCTGTGGGCCATCTCAAATTTAAAACATCACACATTGCCTATGCAGAGAAAAGCCCAGAACAAGAAACAAGAACTGAATTGTTAAAAGGACAAATGTAAAACCTTTGACTCAACACAGTCCTCGAGAGACCCATCACATTAAAAGAAAGCTTTGGATTCTATGTTTTTAGTGTTAACAACTGATGTGGAAAACAAGTTTCTTTGGGGACAGAAGTGCAAAGTGAAAATAAATTAATAGTGGAAGTAGATTTAGATTAATCTATGAAAATATGGAAGGATCAAAACTTCAGAATATTTTTTCTCTGTTCTAAAGAAAGACCTAGACATAAAATGTTTGAAATTTCACTCTTTTTCTGTTTTAGTAATAGGTTCATGCAAATGAGCAAAAAGATGCTATACCTTGCCGTCACAGAACTATGAATTTATATGATTCCTTATTCCTTATTGGAAGTAAACCATGCTAAATCAGTGAACTATGGTGAAATTTCTAGGAATTCAGAGAAGCCACATAAATTGTATTCCAAATAAGCAAGGCTAACAGTACATTTCTCTATATATTTCTCTTTGTGTCTAGGTGACTCTATGCACAGTAACTGTAGCTTACTTTTGGTTTAGGTACTTTCTGTGGGAAAAAAACAAACAAACAAACAAAAAGACCCAACAAACCACAAAAAACATTCTGAGTATCCTAATACATATTTTATATCTATGTCTTGACAGCATTTTGTGAGAAAAACTGCATATGTGATACTCCACTTCATGTTTTTATTTCCTTAGGAAAAGTGAGTGTGTAATTTTCTCAGTTGGAAAGAACAAAAATGGGAATAGAAGCAACTGAAAGAATGGGAAATGTATTTATCGGCTCTTGCCTTCCCCAGGTTCCCTTGAAACAGAGAACTCAAGGCACACATCTCATTTCAGTGTGAGAACTCTTTAAATTTTGTAGCTTGGGAAGCCCAATCTCACAATTCGGACACAAAATTTGTGTGATATCTACATCATGCAGGAAACAGAGGTCTGCTCCATTAGAGGTTGTTCCATAGTTCTGTGAAACTGCTGACAAAGCACAAAGTTGGCTGCTGTCTTCATTTGACCATTATGAAGTTTCTTTTGAGGAAGTGGTAGGGAGAAGTTGTAGAAAATCTATTCTAGTTTTGAAAATGAAATTATATACAATCATGTTCATTTGCATTCTGGAAAGGAATATTCCTCTTCTTCTCTTCATAGTATTGAACACTACACAAAAAATCCACAGCGTTATCACTGGGTAGAATTTAGACTGAACAGTATGACAACATATTTATGAGTAGCTATAATGATATATCAGTTTAATCTGATATTATCTCAAGCAAATTCATTATTTGCCGTAACAATATATCTACCTTGACTACTATTGTGAGGTAACCTCACTGGGCAGCTCAGCCACACACAGCTGCTCACTCACTCTTACAATGGGATGGGAAGAAAATTAGAAGGGCAAAAGTGAGAAAACTCATGGGCTGAAAGAAAGACAATTTAATAGGTAAAGCAAAGGCTGCGTTTGCAAGTAAAATGAAATAAGTAATATATTCAATACTTCTCATTGACATACAGGTGCTCAACTGTTTGTCATACTACCTGACTCTCAGAGGCTTGTTTCTTAGCTATTCATATAGATTAATGCCTTTATTAAGGCTGGGTATCTTTGCTGATAGTAGTGAATTCAAGTAATCTCATACAAATACTGTGTTATAAGATTTACTTCAGTTAAAACATGGCAGCAAATATTGTTTGCCTTTGAAAATTATGGTTTATATTTCTGGTTTTATCATTCTGAACCTTCAGTTCAGGCCGGCACTTCAAATTGATTGTTTTGGAAAAAAAAAACAGAAAAAAAAAAAAAAATATATATATATATATACTAATGATACATATCCCAGTATGTTGGCCTTAAAAAGATTGTTTCAGAGTGACCTCTGATTTTTCACACACAATTAGCTAGCAAACAGAAAATGTAATGAAAGAACTTATAGGTATTTCAACTTGTAAGCCCATTGTTTTTCTTTCTGGAGTCACAAGATCATTATTATTTGCAAAGCAATGTGTATCAGGAAACAAGTTGGTATTTTTGATCATAAACATGTTTTATGTATTTGATTAATTTCTCTCTTCAACATCATAGCTGAAAATAGTTATTTATACTGGTCTACTATAAAGTAATATTTTTCCTAAGCAAATCTCTTGCTAATAAGCAGAGAAAACCAGTTGTAAATGAGTGTGATAAATAGTACAAGGAATTTTGATACTGATGGTAGTTCATTCATAAGGAAGACTTGTCTCAGGCAATTACACACTTCAGATTAATAGAAATAATTGATTTTTATCAGAGACTTACTTATATGTTTAAACATCATCTTTTGTCTTATACTCCTTCCTTAATTGTGCAGCTATTCTGCAATTTAAGAAATATAGCCGTAATGTTTTACTCCAATAACTTTTATAGATCTATAGTGACTAACATTGTGAGTTCTCTCCTATGTACTTTTGTTTCACAAATTGCACCGAAAACTGCAATAAACAGGTAACTAAAATTTGTCCCAGTTTGAAAGGGTTTGTAATTATCAGTACAAACATACCCCTATGAATGGGATTCACTTTATTTATTTTACTTCTACATCGCCATAGCTTATTTTGTTGTTAAAGGAAGCCTCAACAAAAACTTAAAGGAAACTTTCTTTTTACCCACATGTGACTAGAGTCACTAATTTTTACCCCAATAAATCTCTCAATTTCTGTTAGTACATTGGTTTAGCATAGTAGAAGTTTTTTTGCATGAAAGGAAATTTACTTTTTATGTCAATATGTTGTCTGTTAGGGAATAATTAAAAAGCAGTGAGTATCTAGTGATTCTGAGTGATGATGGTATGGTAGCCTGAAAAGTCTACTCTGTAGTGTGCATGATATATAAACTTAACATCAGTTTAGCAAGACGGGGAAAATAAACACATTAAAAATCAGCTATTTATTTATTTTTAATTTGACCCAGAAATTATATACATGTCCATAATAAGGTAGGAAGATTAAAACCTTGAGGAAAAACTTTTGAGAGGTATCAGTATTAAGCAATGAATAATAAGAATTTCAAAACCATCATTAAATTAGTGTCTTCCAGAGAACTGACAGTGGGGAGAAAGGTAATTGCAATCTCTTTGCATGTCAAAGTAGTACTAAAAAAAGACAAGATGATAGCAGAAAAATTAATTATTTGTATTGATGTATACTGTGAAGAAGCTAAGGAAGATTCTTGCATCAAAACCTTCATAAGAAATCTGTCTGAAGAAGTGACAGGAGAAAAGTATTAAAATATTTCTATGTACTAAGAAATAATAAGCTGCTAGAATTCAGATATGAAACTCTTGCTCAAGTTGTTGTGTGTAATATCTTGTCTGAATCAGTCTCCATACCAGAAAAAAGAAAAATGCCAACAGTGATAAAAAAATAAAAAGGAACACTGAAGCAAGTCAAAAATACATATATTGTGCCTCACATGTCTCTTAAAGTTCTTCAAAAGAGTCAATGAGCTGATATAGGTATCCAGGTATCCAGTCCTTCTATAAAGGACTTTAGTTAATTTCTTTAAACTGCTATACGGTAAGAAGGAAAGATACCCTTGCAGATTACTAATGTTACTGAAATATAGTAAGTGATGGATAACAATAAGGATCGGTTTTAACAGTAGCTGGTGTTCACGAATGGAACCTTTTATGGATCAGTCATAGAATTAGGATTACTCTAGAAATTAATAGAAAAATCTTTACCTAATGTCAATGTCCAGGTGCAGTCAAATACAAGTAGAATTTAGGAAACTGACAGGGAAATAATATTGAAGGAATCAGGAAACATAATCTTGTCACTATATAAATTCAAATAAAAATATCTATTTATTTTTCAAATTTGTTAGTTAATTTGTCTTTATTTTGGGCTGACTCACTTCTACCATTTCAGGTCAATAGAATTACCCTACACAATAGGTTTTTGTCAATGTAGAGCATTAAGTGTTTCAGTTAAGAATTTTGGTTGGTTTTTATCAGTACTTAACTCCCTCTATTGCAGAAAGCAAAAGGGTGTGACTTTATTTATTTAACTTTATTTGTTCTTACAGAAAATTATTTGTGTTTGTTCAGATTCCCAATGCCATTAAGTCAATTAAAACCCTGTCAAATCATAGCAACCAAAACCAAAAACCTTGTCCATTTAATCTGGGAAAACTGGTCTTAAATTGTGCTTATAATTATCCAGTTTACTGATTTCTGTATATAATACCCTTATGCAGTTTTTCAGGTCCACATCAAGATCCTTCTTCAACTTCTAATATAAAAAAATCAGATTAAACAAATAAACTTTTCTTTTTGGCTTTTGTTATGGTGGGATAGAGAAGGCAGATGGGGGAATGGGAGAATTCTTTGAAGATCTTTTAAAAATTTTTTTTCCCCGTGCAGGGAGTCAGGGAGACATGGTAGGATCTCAAGTATCCTCATATAAATTATGATGTTTTGATGCATAACTAAGGCAAAAAAGTGCATTTTACATTCTTTTACACATCAGTTTTATTTTCATATATATAATGGATTACATCATTTAACATGAGCAGATAACAGCTGATAGCTGTAGTTATTGTGAAGTCTTACACCACACAATTATATCTGCTTCAGGTTGTTGCTATGTGTCACAAATACCTTTGCAGTCATGCACTCAGTTTTGACATTTAAAATAATGGATCTTGTACATTTATTTCCTTTAGTGAAGAAATGGAAAGAGAAACACACAAGTGGTAAATGGGTCAGACTCGAATATGATTATTCAGTAGTTTCTTACCATATGTAAAGCTATTTTCAGTTCCCAGATATCACATATATTTCACGCCCAATCTGCAGGAAAAATTTAAAAAATAAAAATTTGTTTTATTTCAGAATTGCTAACATTCCCAAACATTGCCAATCCAGTCAATTGGCATCAATTAATTTAATCTACTCAAAAAATAGCAAAAAAAAAGCAACAGTTGCATTTCTCATTCTCTGATATTGGTCTTATTTTATGGCCTTTTTAGAAAAAGGCATCTTGTTTAGTGTATTTCTAAACTGTATCACATAATATAATTCTCAGATCCCATGGTAGGTCTTATGACACTACTACGCTATGATAGTAACTATCTATCTGAAGGCACAAGGTAGCTTTTAGATAAGTAGTTAACGAGACCAGTTGTATATAATGGGATGTTTATGATCTCTTTAGGATGTCTGAGATATCTAAGAATGACAGCAAAACCAGAAGCCCAAAGTTGAAATAAATACTATTTACTCTAGTGTGTAATCCTGAAAAAACAACTGTAACCCAGTCTCAGAAACTTCATCAAGCATTATGGGATCTCTACAATATTAGACTAACTGCAACAGCCACTCTTTCATTACTTCCTGGATTTTCTTAGGGAAGAAATTGTGGAAATTTTGTTAGAAAAATGTCACTATAAGATAAACTAGGTAAGGAAATTAAAGTCTAGTACAAAAGCCTCATCTTTACAAATTTAGATTCAAATAAACTTAAGATAACCATAAACTTTTGGATTCTTATCAAAACAGACCAATCACTGATTTGCAGTTTTCCAACACTAGCCTCAAAAAGCCTATTGTATCACTGAAATGATGCAACACAGATAGATCTTTACTGAAGATCAAAAGATCTGAAAGTGCAACAAATAGTACTTGTAGCTGACCTTTCATGGGTATTGAAGTCCTGTAATTAGTTCTGATTGTATGAAGCCTGCACAGAGCTGGGATTGCACATACACAGATTCCAACGTGATTGCAATAATGTACTGTTTTGATTAGAACGTGATTTAACACATCAGTACCTCCAAGCCAAGAATTCATGCTGTCAGCGAAAAACACACCATATGTGGTACTCAATTGCACAAGCTATTATCTCATTGAGTCTAAACGGTTCTTGCAGAATGCAGCAAGAGAATGGTCTGAATTAGCTGAAAAAAAACCCCTAAAAATCTTAAAATTTTTAAGGATATTATAAGGCTTTTTTATTTTTATCAACTGTCCTGTCACTAGTACTTTTTCTTTCTTTAAAAAAAGAAGTTAATAACCTCCTCTTTATCTTAATTTTACTAAAAGATAAGATCTGATGTTTAAAAGGTTATTTATCTGTGACCTGACAGCTTTGAAATACATACAAAACACACTCGCGAAATAACAACAAAAGTAAAACATAATTTAAAACTATAACACAAAATCCAGTATTGCTTTATATGTGGCTATTTCTGGTATCTCCATTTGAGAGATTTCTTCAGTTTATTTTTCTGACAGATCATCTGGGCAGTATGTTCTTTTGGGATTCAGAAAGCACACTGAATAAAGTCTATATTCCCATATTATATAAAATAGCAAAAAGTGTTATGTTCCATCAGCATTCAAAAATAAAGGCATCTTGAGTAGCAGTACCGTCCTGTCATTTTAACAGCACGTGAGGTGAATAACTCATAGTCATGTAACATACTTTGAAGATATGTACAGGTAAAATTTCTTTCATGGTTTAATGTCCCAGAAATCATTCAAAAGTAAACAGGAGATGCTATTGTTATCTCAAGAATGGAATGAATTTGTTAATGTTTAGCTATTTTCACATTTCAAGGTACACATTTTATTTAGATTTTACTGATCTCAAAAGCCTATTGGATTGTTTTGTTTGTTTATAAGTTGGAAGGATGGATAAGAAGGGAAGCGCTCTATTTGCTATTTAATATTAGATGGGTGTGAATGAACAGAAGATTGGTTGCTAGTGGTCAAACTGGACACAAATAAAGCAGCTGGCTTTCAAGTGTGAACAGATTAGTTTCTCTCAATATGTTACGTGACCTTTATGATTTGGTGTAATTTCATATTGTCATTAAACTGAACAAACTTCCACTCTGATATATTCTGAACTGAGAAAAAAATCATTACAAGCTTTTTAATATACTTGTGATATCACTTTTACAGACAGATTAAAATAATTTTTGACATGTGTGCAAAAAGCATCCTAGTTGAGGGTAAATCTCCTCAGAATATCATGGGAAATTTGAACACATCCTTGTTTTGACCTTCCATACCAAGGGTGTTTTTAATTGTTATCAAGTAAGAAATTCTTCAGATAAAAACAGGACACAAAGGGGCACATTTTAAAGTGTAAGAGGGAGACTAGTACTGAAGTATGAAAAGGAAATAACCACAGCCAGCAAATACAATCTGATCTGAAGCCTGTGAGGAGCTTAATAAAATTACTTAGTTGCTTAATAAAAATCTCAAGCACAGGAAAAGACTGAGTGAACTGATAATATATTAGGAAACAGTGAGTGGCAGAGTAAGATGTTTTATCTCCATTTTATTTTTTTTAATATTTGCATGTACACTTGCAAAAAATCTGTTACCTGAGCTGGGAATTCTGGAATTCAAACCATACATATTTTTTATCCAGGCTTTTAACAGCTTATGTGTCCCAAGAGCTTGGTAAAAACCAGGCAGCCCCAGCAAACCATGCTGTCAGATCATCAAGCCTGAGGCAAGCACATACAGCTACATGCTTTCACCAGCTCAAAACTGGGAAATAAATAAATAAATTGTTAAATAAATAAATAAATGTCAGAAGCACTTTGAAATCTATTCAATTTTCTTTCACATTCATTTTTGACCTAATACAGTTCAGAAGAAAATGTCTTTCCAGAGGGCATTTAGCAAAGTGCCTTGGCAGTAGAAAAGACATCTCATGCTCCTTCGCTTTCCATTTTAGAAAACAGTTAATGCATTTCTGTTATTTGTGCTAGGTTTTTGTTTATTGCTTGACTCTAAGGTAACATACTGAGTGTGCATTCCCATTGTTCTGTTTTTTTGTTGTTTGTAAAAGGCCAACTGTTGTAAGTAACTATTACAAATGTTATTTGAGTTGCATTGAGCATTGCTAATCAAAACTGTGGAATTACAATATTTTTGACATTTATGGCAGACCACACTGAACAAAAGATGTTTTTAATCAACTAATCAAAGTATCTATTTTTTTTTCCTTAGCTATTAAACAATTAGGGTTTTGTTAAGGATTATTCTTATTCTACATTGTAATTCATGGATTATATTTAACTCCAAGCCCTTGGACAGAAAATATTCTTCCTTGCAAGTTTCTAAAATCCATTTCTTTGAGACGGTTCTAATTTGTTGGTTCTATTTGTTGATGCAAATAATCTGCTGAGAAGGTCATTAAGATATGGATAATGGACTGAACTTTTCCTACAGATGGATTATATGTCATCTTTATTTTGTAAATGTGGCTTACAAAGTCTAGCATCTACCACCTCAGTATTATTTTGGTTCAGATAGCAATATTTATCAGAGCTGTTATTGTCTTAGCATTCATGCAGGAGCCACAGTGTGTGAAAGCTGCAAAACTATTACCAGAGATTCCAGCATTGTCACTGGTTTGATGATGGCATTTCTGACAGCTCTAGCCCTTACCTGGTGAATAAATTATACTAATAAAATGATAATGTGAAACCTATAACAATGACTATAAATGAATATGTAGCTTAATTTCTGCTAAGACAAAGATTTCATAATCCTAAAAATAGGGAAGTTTGGAATAGGGATAAATTAGTACAGGATGTGCTATGCAAAGAGTTTCCTGCAAGAAGTGAACTCTTTTTAGATATGTTGAGCTGAGTGTAAGGGACAAGCTTTGGGGCACAAAGTCATTTGATCCATTGTGACAAAGCAGGAAGAGAACTTCTTAAGCAACAAAAGGCCAAGTCACGGGTTTGCCATTTCAGGATAAGAAGAAAAGGATAACATTTTTCACTTCAGAACTTTGCCCTTTAGGTTCTGAAGAGCTCTCTTTTTGCTCACTGACAATAAGGAAAGTTCAGTGCAAGCAAGGGGGATATGTTACCACTTTTAAGGTGTTAATATAATCACACAACTATATTTATGACTAGAAATCTGGCAAAGATTCATTTCATTATAGCCCTTTTCAAAGCTCATTTTAGAGTAATTTAGTGTCTTTGTTGCTACCTAAAAAAATGCTTCTGGCCCAATGAGAATCTCCTACATTGCTTGAAAATCAACAGAGGTTTCCTCTTCCACCTGTATGCTCAATATTCAACACTGTATTTGCAACATTCTAATTTTCTAAATTAGTACGACCTTATTTAATGATCCCTTTATTAATTACAAGGATTATACATGTCTTCTGTATAAGACTTCATTCAGTATAGACAATGATGTAGGAAAATGCAGAGTTCACATTTTCAAACGGACTATAGTGGGAAATTTAAACCACTACTCTTACAGTCTTATAGGTACAGAAATAACCTTACAGTCTTATAGGTGCAGAAAGGCAGCTGTGATTGAGATCCAGATTGCTTACAGGCTCTCGTGTGGTATTGCATTTTGTCTAACTGCACCATGGAATGAAGAGCAACAACAAAAAATCCTTGCTTAAAGCTGTGTTCTCTCCAGCAGGGTAATTTACACTAAGAAAAAGATATTTATGTTTTTAAAAACACTTGAGCATTCTGTCTCTTGCTGTCTAAAGACTTTGTTGACTCACTTTTTGTGTTTTCAGACTTAACGTCTACATTTCTTTCTTCATGTTTGCCTAGCAGGCATATGCTCACACCCCCACCCTCACAAGGAGCTAGCTTGTGCCTGGTGTATTCAAGCAGTTGCAGTGAGCTTTGGGAATAGGTCTGGAAATAGCTGTGATAAACAGGACCTCTTGTGGATTTTATGCAGTTCCATACACCATCTTCTTTCTTGACAGTTAGACTTTAACTTACCAGACAGCTCTGGATTTCACTAAAAGTTTTGTTGATTATTTGTGGGATGTGATTAATCATTTATATATACATACATATCAATAAAATTGAGAGCCAGGAAAAGTGAGGATGGAAAGACAGGTCCATCTGGAAAGACATTCAGGGTAAGTCAGTTGCCCCCACAGCTCAGGACTAGTTCTACAAAGACAAAAAGGAAGGTAATTGTGGTAGGTGATTCCCTTCTGAGGGGGACTGAAGGCCCCATATGTTGACCAGATCCCTCCCACAGGGAATTCTGATGTCTTCCTGAGGCCTGGGTTAGGGATATTAGTAAGAACCTCCTTGGCCTGGTGCAGCCCTCAGACTACTACCCACTTTTGGTCATCCAGGCTGGATGAAATTACAGAGAAAAGTCCACAAGCAATTAAAAAGGGATTCAGGTCATTAGGGAGACTGGTTGCAGGATCAAGTGCACAGGTAATTTTTTTCTCAATCCCTTCAGTGGCAGGGAGGTTTACTGACAGGAACATGAAGATAAACATGATCAACACATGGCTTAGAGGCTGGTGCCACAGTAAGAGTTTTGGTTTCTTTGACCATAGGGAGGTTTACATGGCACCAGGACTACTGGCAAACAGATGGGATACACCTGTCCCAGAAGGGGAAAAGGGTCCTGGGGCAAGAATTAGCCGGGCTTATTGACAGAGCTTTAAACTAGATTGGAAGGGGGAAGGGGATATAACTGGGCCTGCTGGTAGTAACTCTGGGAGGTACATGCCTGAAGAGCACTGCACTGAGACTCCAGATGCTCCAGCCAACAGGGCAAAGTCAATTTCACTGGGGGCCCAACTTAAATACACTTAGCATGGGGAATAAACAAGAGTTGGAAATGTATGTGTGCCTCCAGGGATATGACCTGACTGGCATCACAGAGACATGGTGGGATGGCTCCCATGACTGGAGTGTTGGAATGGAAAGGTACATTCCTTCAGGAAGGACAGGCAGGGGAGACAAGGAGGGTGTGTTGCCCTCTATGTCAACAACCAGCTGGAGTTTATGGAGCTCTACCTGGAGACAGATGAGGAGATAACTGAGAGTCTATGGGTCAGGATTAAAAGGAAGGAAGGGAAAGGGTATGTTACAGTGGGGGTCTGCTACAGGCTTCCAGATGAGGGAGATAGAGCAGATGAACCTCTCTATAGGCAGATAGGAGCAGCCTCACGTTTAGAAGCCCTGGTCCTTGTGAGGGACTTCAACCACCCTGACATCTGTTGGAGGGACAACACAGCAGGCCACAAACAAGTCAGGAGGTTACTGGAATGTGTGGAGGACAATTTCCTTCTCCAAAGAATCAAGGAACCGACAAGAAGGGGTGCCATGCTGGACCTTGTTCTCACCAACAAAGAGGGGTTGGTGGGGAACGTGAAGCTCTTGGGCAGCCTTGACGGCAGCAACTGTGAAATGGTTGAATTCGAGATCCTTAAGGTGGTGAGGAAGGTGCACTGTAAGCTCACCACCCTGGTTTTTTGGAGAGCAGATTTTAACCACTTCAGGGATCTGCTTGGTCAGGCACCATGCGATGAACTCCTGGAAGGAAGAGTGGGTCAGGACAGCTGTCTTATACTCAAGGATCTTCTTGAGGGGGTCAATCATTTCCCTCGCCCTTCTGCCCACTCCTCTTTTGATGCAGCCCAGGCTACAGTTGGCCTTCCGGGCTGCAATCACACACTGCTCGCTTGTGTCAAGCTTCTAGTCTACCCCAAGTACTTCTCAGCCCTACTGAGACATCTGATGGGAATGTTTGATGGGAATGGGGTGAAAAAACAAGATGGGATAATCTTTAGTCTTTTAATCCAAACAACAAAACCCAAACTCATATGTGTATATATATATATATATATATATATATATATATATATATTTATATATAAAATTTTCTATAGAAATTCCCATAGTTATTGTTAGAACTCAATTTGTGATTTTGTCCAGTGGACAGCTATTCAAATAATATGATATTCAAATATTTTACCATGCAGTGCTAATGTTGGGTGTGAATCCCATTTTGGAACTGAATGCAAATCTATCCACTGGACCAGTAGTAATAGTGAGACTGAACATCATATTATCACTTAGTAACTTTTTTCCTTTCTGTCTTTCTTAGTAAGGATTCAGAATGCAATATCCCATGCCTTTCCCAAGAAAAGACATGTGAAAAACCACTTCCAATCACAGTATTTTAAAAAACTTCCTTATAAATTAAAAAAATAAACAGAAATAATAGTTTAACAAAGTGGCATTTTTATATCTTTTTTCCATAGTTTTGGGGCTTTTTTCCTTTTTTATTTTCTTTTTTTTTCTGTCTGTACAATCAGATTTGTTTAAAAGGTTTTGAAGGGTTTTACTGCCTTTTTAAATTTCCTCTTCCATTTATGTTCTTACACTTTACAGCTTTCAAAATGAATATGTCCTGGTTCGATATGGTTGATATATTAGTACAGAATCTCTTTGATATACTCCTACTCTGATTTGTTTTTCAGTTCTAAAGAAAACTTCATCAATGATCTTCTAGATATCATTCACTCATCACATGGATTCTCTCTTGTTCAGTGCAAGTGTTCTTCTGTAATTGGGAATACTTTGTTGCTAGTGTCCTGTTTTACTTCTCCATCCAAACAAGCTTTCTGTAAAGCCAGAAAGTAGTTGTGGTTTTGGGGGTTTTTTGGGGATTTTTGTTTTTGTTTTTTTTTACATAAGAAGTTCAATTATATATGCCCATTTGTAGTACCAATAAATTTACACTATTTGCATTTTTGCTTTTTTGAAAGTGCTTAGTGAACTTCGTGGACAATATTTTAAAATTACATGTCCGGAAAGAAGCTAACAGATTTAATTTAAATTTACATTCTTTTAACAACAAACGTAATTTTAACTATTAACCTGCTAGCCTGCCTAAATTAATTTATTTTTATGTTAGCTTGAAAAGAGGTAACAGTTAACAAATATAAAGAAAAAACAAAGTAATACACAAGTGGATAATGCTAGATCTGTACATCAAATGTAGCTAATGATCATCTTGAGAGGTCATGGCAATCAGGAGAGGTTCCTGAAGACTGGAAGAAGGCAACTGTCAACCCTGTCTTCAAGAAGGGTAGGAAGGAGGATCCAGGTAACAATAGGCCAGTCAGCCTTACCTCAGTCCCTGGAAGGGTAATGGAACAGCTCATCCTGGAGGCCATCGCTAATCATGTGAAAGCCAGGAAGGTCAGCAGGGGTAGTCAGCATGAATTCACCAAAGGGAAATCGTGCTTAACTAACCTGATTGCCTTCAATGACAGGACAACTGTCTGGATGGACAAGGGGAGGGCAGTGGATGTTGTATACTTGGACTTGAGCATGGCTTTTGATACTGTCTCCCATGATGTCCTCATTGGCAAACTCAATAAGTGTGGAGCTGATGATTGGACGGTGAGGTGGATTGAGAGCTGGCTGAATGGCAGAGCTCAGAGGATTGTCACTGGTGGTGTGGAATCAGGTTGGAGACCTGTATGTAGTGGTGCCTCCCAGGGGTCAATACTGGGTCCAGTGTTGTTCAATCTATTCATCAATGACTTAGATGAAGGAACAGAGTGCCTCCTCAGGAAATTTGCCAATGATACTAAACTGGGAGGAGTGTTGAATATGCCAGAAGACCGCACTGCCATTCAGAAGGACCTCGACAGGCTGGAGAGATGGACAGAGAGGAACCTCATGAGGTTCAACAAGGGAAAGTGCAGGGTTGTACATATGAGAAGGAATAACCCCATGTATCAGTACAGGTTGGGGGCTGACCTCCTGGAAAGCAGCCCTGCAGAGAAGGACCTGGGAGTCCTGGTAGACAACAAGTTAAATATGAGCCACCAGTGTGCTCCTTTGGCCAGGAAGGCCAATAGTATCCTGGGTTGTATTAGGAAGAGTATTGCCAGCAGGTTGAAAGAGGTGATCCTTCCCCTCTGCTCAGCCCTGGTGAGGCCCCACCTGGAGTATCATGTCCAGTTCTGGGCTCTCCAGTACAGGAAGGACATGGAACTCCTGGAGCATGTCCAGAGAAGGGCAACTAAGATGATTAAAGGACTGGAGCATCTTTCATGTGAGGAAAGGCTGAGCGACCTGGGCCTGTTCAGCCTGGAGAAAAGACGACTCAGAGGGGATCTGATTAATGTTTATAAATATCTAAAGGGAGAGTGCCTAGAGGATGGGGCCAGACTCTTCTCGTTGGCACCCAACAATGGAACGAGAGGCAACGGGCATAAACTGCAGCATAGGAAGTTCCACCTGAACATAAGGAAGAACTTCTTTACTGTGAGGGTGACTGAGCACTGGAACAGGCTGCCCAGAGAGGTTGTGGAATCTCCCTCCCTGGAGATATTAAAAAACCATCTGAACAAAATCCTGGTTCATGTGCTCTAGGAGTCCTTGCTTGAGCAAGGTGATTGGACTAGATGACCTTCAGAGGTCCCTTCCAACCTCAATCATTCTGTGATTCTGTGAGTTTCAGAATGGAAAAAGGAATTCAGTTATGATTATGTTATATTTAAACATAATACTTAAAAGTATTTCTGTAAAAGCATTTGTGACTATCATTTTCAGTGTTCTTTGAACAGCAAACTTGCCTTGATGCGGTCACAAAGGAAAAAAAAAACAACAAAAAAAAACTACAGAAAGAGGGAGAAAAAGGTATTTTTGCAAGCAGAAAGTGCATAAATTCATCTTCATTATGTTCTTGCTCTTTAGAGTACAATTTCAATGAAGTTTACTTCTTTCAAAATAGTTAAGAGTTCTGTTTTGTTGTATTAAAATATGTTTTTAATCATAAGCAGGAGGATAAAACACAACCCTTTTAAAATTATAATTAGAGGGGATTTAAAAAAACCACAAACCCGCATATTCAAATACAGTAGTAGATGGCTATTGACAGGGGAAGATATTATAATGATATAAATCACAGGGCAAAATCATTTGCAAATGTTACAGTAAATTGAGTTAAGCTTTACTTGTAAGGGCTATTTTTTAGTGCACTGTAGCAAACAGATTTTCAGCTGTGTTACTTTTGACTTGTTCCATCACAAGCAAATAAAAATATGAATTTGAATATTGGCATATATCTGTATAGTTTTGCACACCGGTTTGCATCCATTCAAGACGAGTCCATAGCAGAACTATCCCAAAAGAAACCTGAAAATTGCTATCTTAATGATGTGTTTGATCACCAGGGGTTAATACTGCCTCTGGGAGAGTAGGATTTTTTCCTCTTGTTTTAAAAGAGCATCAGATAGTAAGTTCTATTAAATGATATTTTTTGTCATACTACTTGAAAATCCTTACTTAGATGAATACAATTCATAGATATTTTAAGATGACTAATGTAACTGTTTGTGACACCCTATTATACAAGAGGAAACGTGACTGCTTTTGTAAAAGTTTAAAGTCCTCAAATGGCTACCAACAAGTTGGCTTGCAACTAAGTGTAACAGTCAGATTTGTATCTTTATTAATAGTGAACCCCCTATACTATGCATTTAATAACTAATTAAATTGAAGCTTAAATTGATAGCTAATCTTTGCAGCATCTCACAGCTCTGGGAACACACTTCTGAATTTGGTGGTATCAAGAAATGAATAAATCCATTTACTGTCTATAAATTTATCCTACTGCAAAACAAAAAATGCTTTGTAGTGGTCTCACAGTCAACTCAGAGGCAGCAACATGTGACTGAGTTATTCTGATATCTAGTGAGAGGCCACAGTTTGTTAGTCATTGTTTGTCTGCCTGGGAAAGAGCATCTCTTTTAACTATAAATCCTTTTCTCAGTTGCACCTAAGTGCACTGAGACTGCATATATGGAACTGAAGGAGGAACTTATACATTCAGTTTAATTTTTCCAAGTCAGAAATTTTAATTTGCCTACTGAAAATGCAAGTACAACTATCTCTAAGTCACTACTTTGCCAATCTTTCTACCTAATTTACCATATACTGCGAATAATGCTTTCATTTATTGTTAATAAAAATACAGACTGTTAGTGGCCAAGACTGATTGCTATGCTGTATCTGTCAAAGGTGCTGTACTCCTGCTGAACAAATGCAATCTACAAGCCCATTTTAACACTTATTAACACATTACTACACAAAACTCTTATTCTATCACATTATATTTAGTAGGTCTCTGATTTGAAAAATATTTCATTTGCATTTGAATATACATATGGTTTGACTGTGAATAAAAATGAAACTTCTATTTTTCTGTTAACATCATGCATAATGATAGTAGGAAAAGAAGCAACCTTGTGAGTTCAAATAAAGACTCTTGCCACTAAAATACATAGCTCATAAATATGAATCATTGAGTTAAATACAATAGACAGGTGTATATCCCCAAATCTAAGGTATGAACAATTAATGGAATAATAGTAAAAGTTTAAAGGCAGTATCATTATGCAAACTGTTTCAGGGTGAAATTATCTGAAACTTTTTTAAGACAAGAGTTATTGACCTGATTCTTCAATACCCTATAGACTCTTCTCTAAAGCTTAGTTTCTCTGTTACCTTTTGAAGTTGTTGCAGAATAGGTGAGCAGTTTGCCCTACCAACAGCCTAATTAGGGAGAATAATGTCCCGTGGGACAAGAAAACCTTCTTCATTTTCAATCACCCAGTGCAAAAATATACAGGATGGGGTAATGAATCTTAAAATTGCCAATTTGGTGAGTTTCTAATCACAGATCCTTCATCAGCTGACAAAAGAAAAACCTCAGTAGGTGTAGCACTTCAAAATCTGGGACAATTTACATGTAATTTCAGGAATCAGCAGGGATACACAGCTGGATAAAAATAAAAAGCTTGCTGTAATTGAAAATTGCCTTGCAGCTTGTTTGTGATTAAAATGAAGTTCAGATCCTTGAAATCTTTTTTAGCAATTAAATCTGTTTTACTTAGGCAATATTGTCTATTGTCCTTGAATGATAAAACCAGTACAGACATGCTTTAATATTTTATGCTAATTGAGCATGTGTACATACAAAAATTTGGCAAAATCCATATGCAACAACTTGAAGACTTTCATTTGTGCATATTCAAGAAGTGCCCTCTCTCACTAGAAGAGGTTGTGGTTGTCTATATTACTTATACAGAACCTTGGTGACAGCCTGGTATGTTTTGCACACATGCACACACACACACAAAAGTTTGCACCACTTTACATCTAAATAGAACAATTTTGTCCAAAAAGCCAGTGTGATAACTTTACCTAAAACTTGACTGAGTTTAAAGATCAACTGAAATTTAAAGTTAACCTCTAATAGAATTCAAGTCCTTTTTTGTTTTTCCTTTGTTGTCTTAGTTTATTAGTTTTTGAATAAAAAGTAAAGTTGAGAAAGAGTTGTAAATAAAACTTGAGATCTTACAGTTCTAATAACCATTTTCATAGTGAAGTTTAATCTGTTTTGTTTGTTTGTTTTTTACATTCAAACCTAATGAGTTCTGAGTCCCTACTAGGTTTACCTAGGAGACATAAAACTTGAATTAATAAGGTAAAAAATTAAATAATAATTAAAAGTATTGAATAATAAGGAAAAGTTTTGTAGCATTAAAAAACCAACACACCCAAAACTAAAACCAAAAGCCACAGGGAAATTAATAATGTAAAAATCTTTGTGAGGCATTCTAAAACACAGACGTAGATGTACTTATACCCTAACATTCATTTAATTATTTTCCTTATGTGTATTTCTTCAGTATATACTTCCATAATTATTACTTCCCTAATAATGTTATAATTTTAATAGGATAGATATTCAAAAGATTGAAATAATATTGAAATAATTTTAAGTATTTAAATTTATAACTGAATTATTAACTACAAAGATTTTTTTTTCAATCTTTTATTTGAATCCATTTCTAGGGTGTATTCAGTTCTAGGTGGTTGAAACGTCATTCTAATAATGCTTCAGAGTACATGAATCAAAAAGACCAAGCCACAAAGGACAGTTTCCTGACAAAGAATTGGTTACCTGCAATACCTGGATTGCTATTGTTGCACTAATTGATCTAGTTCAAATGTCCTGAGTGGACAAGGCAGAGTGTCTGTAGTGTGAAGGAAGAAAATTTTGACTCCAAAATAACAGGAAAAAAAAAAAAGTCAGATTATGTGTGGAAACATTAATCAAAACAGACCGATTGAAATGTACTCTAGGAGATGCTGAAAGGTCATTTGAAAGACTCAAGTGAAAAACAAAGAAGTTAAGGGAGACTAAATTAGAAAACAGAAAAACACTCAGTATGTCCAAACGGGGATGAGAAGAAAGACTTAAAAATGAACAGAGAAGGAAGATACATAAAAGAGAAAAAAATGAAAGAATGTAGAAAAAAAAATACATATATACACATCCAATAAGTAATTTGGGGAAAAAGGTTCACTAGCTACATAAATAAAGCACTCACTGCCACCATATTTTTAAACTGGGAAGGGAAATCTAGAAGTAATGTTGCATATAAATAACTGAAGCTATACAGGAATGCAATTTCATTATTATTACCACTGTTAGCTTTTAACAGTAAAAGTCCATTTTTTTCTTGTGTTGGGGGCTCCAGAACTGGACACAGTACTCCAGGTGGGGCCTCACGAGAGCAGAATAGAGGGGGAGAATCACCTCCCTCAACCTGTTGGCCACACTTCTTCTGATGCAGCCCAGGATACAGTTGGCCTTCTGGGGTGCAAGTGCACATTGCCAGCTCGTGCTGCGCTTCTCTTCCGCCACCACTCCCAAGTCCTTCTCTTCAGAGCTGGCCTCAAGCCACTCATTGCTCAGCCTGTATTTATGTTTGGGATTGTCCCAACCCAGGCGCAGGACCTTGCATTTGGACTTGTTGAACTTCATGAGGTTAGCAGAGGCCCACCTCTCAAGCCTGTCAAGGTCCCTCTGGATGGCACCCTGTCTCTCCAACGTGTCAACCACACCACACAGCTTGGTGTCGTCAGCAAACTTGCTGAGGGTGCACTCAATCCCACTGTCCATGTCACCGACAAAGATGTTAAATACCACTGCTAATACTGTCCGCTGAGGGACTAGTCACTGGTTTCCACTTGGACATTGAGCTGTTGACTGCAAGTCTTTGAGTGAGACTATCCAGACAATTCCTAATTTACCGAGTGGTCCCTCTGTCAAACCTACATGTTTCCAATTTAGAGACAAGGATGTCATGTGGGACGGTGTCAAACGCCTTGCACAAGTCCAGGTAGATATCAGTTGTTTTAGCCTTATCCACCATCACTGTAACTGTATCATAAAAGGCCACCAGATTGGTCAGGCATGATTTGCCCTTGGTGAAGCCATGTTGGTTGTCACCAATCACCTTCTCATTCTCCGTGTGCCTTAACATAGTTTCTAGGAGTATCTGCTCCATGATCTTGCCTGGCACTGAGGTGAGATTGACCGGCCTGTAGTTCCCCAGGTCTTCCTTGTTTCCCTTTTTAAAAACGGGGGTTATGTTCCCCTTTTTCCAGTCTGTGGGAACTTCACCAGACTGCTGTGACTTCTTAAATATGATGGATAGTGGCTTCACGACTTAAATCGTCAGTTCCCTCAGGACCCATGGATGCATTCCATCAGGTCCCATGGACGCATCCCATCAGGTCCCATGGACTTGTGCACCTTCAGGTTCCTTAGGTGCTCAAAAACCTGATCTGCTACAGTGGGTGGTTTTTCATTCTCCTGGACCCATCCTTGGATTTCTAGGACTTGGGCAGTGTGGCACGAGCCCTTGCCAGTGAAGACTGAGGCAAAAAAGTCATTGAGCACCTCAGCCTTCTCAGTGTCCTGGTTGAACAAATCTCCTGTTGCCTTTTGGAGAGGGCCCACATTATCCCTGGTTTTCTATCCTAGTTTTTTTTCACCGACATACCTGTAGAAGCTTTTTTTGTTGCCCTTGATATCTCTGGACAAATTTAATTCTGTCAGGGCCTTGGCTTTCCTAACCTGATCCCTGGCTTCTCGGGCAATTTCTCTGTATTCCTCCCAGATAACTCATCCTTTCTTCCACCCTCTGTAGGCTTTTTTTTTTATCTTGAGTTTATTCAAAAGCTTTCTATCCATCCATGCAGGCGTCCTGCTGTTTGTTTGTTTTTTCTTCCTTGTTGGGATGCACCACTCCTGGGCTTGAATGAAGAGATCTTTGAGTATAAGCCAGCTATCCTGCACCCCTTTTCCTTCCAGGAATCCTTGAAGCCATTAAAATCTGCTCTCCTGAAATCCAGGGTGGTGAGCTTACAGTGCGCCTTCCCCTTTTACTCTGCTCTCAGAAGGCCCTGCCTGGAGCACTGTGTCCAGTTCTAGAGCCCCCAACACAAGAAAGACATGGACCTGTTAGAACGAGTCCAGAGGAGGGACACAAGAATGTTCCAAGGGCTGGAGCACCTCTCCTGTGAGGACAGGCTGAGAGAGTTGGGGCTGTTCAGCCTGGAAAAGAGAAGACTTAGTGGACACCTTATAGTAGCCTTCCAGTACCTGGAGGGGGCCTACAAGAAAGCTGGGGAGAGACTTTTTACAAGGTCAGGTAGTGATAGAACAAGGAGAAATGGCTTTAAGCTGAAAGAGGGTAGGTTTAAATTAGATATTAGGAAGAAATTCTTCACTGTGAGGGTGGTCAGACACTGGAACAGGTTGCCCAGAGGAGTTGTGGATGCTGCCTCCCTGGAAGTGTTCAAGGCCAGGTTGGATGAGGTTTTGAGCAACCTGGTCTAGTAGAAGGTGTCTCTACTCATGGCAGGGGGGGTGGAACTAGATGTTCTTTCGAGGTCCCTTCTAATCCCTAAAATTCTGTGATCTTTAAGGTCCCTTCCAACCCTAATCATTCTAGGATTCTATGACTTCAGGATAGACTTTAGCTTATTTGAGGAATTGCTAGTCAAAATCTCCTGGCAAGTGTCCATGAAGATGAAGAAAGACCAGGAGAGCTGCACAAAGTTTTAGGGTAACTTATTGACAGATCAGTTCTTCGTTCAGGAAGATCAAGATGTTCATCAAAGCAAAACTAAGGAAGGAGCTTCATGATGAAATAAAAAGCAAAAATTTAAGGACTTATACAAGAACTGGAAACAAGAAAAGGCAAGAAAATGTAGTATGAGAACTGCTCAAGCACTGAGTGACAAAATCAGAAAAGTTAAAGCCTAATTCTAACTAAAATTGGCAAAGTATATTAAGAATAATTTTTTTGCTTTTGGGTGTTTTCTGGCAAAAGAAAATTGCAGAAACTTACATTGATATAACACTTTTTTAATTATACATTACTCTTAGTATGCTAGGCTCCCAGGCATTTTATAGGTTTTATACCTTGTCATAAATAATTGCAACATTTCATTTCTAGACAGATTACTGACAGAAGACTATCAGTAGGAGAAAATAGGGTTATGATAACAATTATGCAGTCTTAATTAATTTCTATAAGGAATTAATGAGCCTCTTAATGAATCTTATCCTATTTGATATTGATTAAAACTAATCTTAAGGATAGATGATCCCACAGAACACACGCCTGCTTTTTCTCAGTATGTATTTAACAAAGCTGAGAGAAAGTGCTTAGCAGTGAGAATAGTTGCTGTTAGGCCTGTATGATTGGTCTAACATTATTAAAGACAATGTGATTTTTATCCCATCTGCAGAGGTTTTTAGGCATTTCTTAGGCACTTAGCAAATCCTGAGTGATAGTTTTGAGCTAAAAATAATGCTGTGTGGCAGGTTAAAGCTAAAGTTCTTAGAAAAGTTGGTTGAAATATACAAGTTTCTGAAAAATAAGTCTTTTTGTGACAGGCTCAAGAAAATTGCTGTTCTCAGATGTAAAAGGGAGTACTTGCCTAAAGCAAAAGATAGACCATTTCTCCTTGAAATATTAGTACACTATCCAGAAATTGAAACTCTGATTAATCCTAATTCAGTTCATGAGCTTCAGTTTCTTGTCTGCTCTCTTTAGGAAGCTATTGACTCCATTGTAGTACAGTCCTCCCATCATCTTCTTTGGCTTCACTTTACATAAATAAACAAATAACTATTGGGTTGATTTCTAGACTGCTACTAAAGCAAATTAAAAACAAAAGTCTCCCACAATATCATGAATTATTATAAATCACCCAAGGTACTGTGAACTAAAGTATCATTAGTAAACTAAACTAGACAAAGGAAGAATGTAGCCTTTACTGAAGTGAGATTTCTGCCTTTGAGGGCAAACTGTCTATTCTGGTGGAATTAAAAATTCTTGGAGACTAACAGAATTATACATTTTTCAGAAGTTTATGAATAATCTTCTGTGATAGTTCAGGAATGAGATTTATGCATATTTACAAGCAGATCTAAGTCACCAGTAATTGTTAATACCAGTAAGGAAATAAAGAGTGGTGATTATTTCAGAAGATTCATTTCCCTAGAGAAATATTTTCTATGTGTTTTACCTTCAAGTAATCTGAGGCATACTGAGGACAGACACAGACATGAGCAGTGCTTTTCAAATAATATGTTGAAGTCTAAGTGGATTTCTACTGAATTTCTAAAATTAAAGATGATTTTCTGAAAGCATATGGTAAATTAATGTTTTTTTCTGGGAAAATCTGGGTGTACCTCACTAACAGAGATTAAGTGATATACTTGATCATGTCCAGCTCTGCATGCTAAGCATTCAAATATCACAAAAATAACAAAAAACTTTGAAAACTTAATTTTTTAAATTTACATATCAGGAAGCACTTTATTTCTCAGTAAATATCACATTCTCCCTGAAATGTATAAAAAGTAAAATATTAGCTCATAAATTTATTTTTCTTTTAAATCTTGATGACATTGGTTTTTACTTTATTCTATCTACAGTGAAACGAGAGACAGTATAAATATTTAATCTACTTTTTAACCCAATTTAGTGTGCAAAAGAAAAAAGACATCACTTAGATGCAGCTAGAGTCAGTTATTTAAACTTTCTTTTTTAACATTTTTTTAAATTCAAATATTGTTAAAATAAGTAAGATGGTTTGTCTGTCTCTCAAAGGATTTTCAGTATATTTGATCAATTCTAGAAATATATTGCTTAAAAAAACCATTTGTACCTTTATTAACAGAAAATAGCCTTCAGTATCCCCTTTGAAACATTTCATGACATTCAACCTGAAAAAAAGTCAATAAAAAGTTTTAGAAAACACAATGGTTGCAGCAGTTCTAAGGTCTGAAAGTAAGGAAAGTGCAAAATAGCAGTGCATTGTTTCTTATGTCTTTGTTATGTTTTTAATATTGGTTATGTATATAAGTTCTCAGTTCAGCAATACACTGGTTTTGTAAGGCCTGACTAACAGATTTATTTTGTGGTTAAAACAATGGGATGGGAAGGGGCAGATGTAGGTACAATTCCCAGTCCTTTCTTAGACTTTATTAAATGATCTTGTTGAAGAAAACATGATAATAGTATAGATATGCCTAGAGTATTTGCTTCAAAGGTAACATATATCTTCTTGAATTGATATTAGGATGCTCATCTTATCATCATATGAGTTCTTTTAGACAATATTGCCATAAGAAAATATATCTTTTTGGGTTCTGGTGAGCAATGACATGCCAGTGCTTTTTATACGTGAAAATGTCTTCTTTTACCTAAAAGTTTTAGGATCTTATGAAATCTGTAGAACTGTTATAATTTAAAAAAATGTCTCAGAGATCAGCCTCCAGCCCATGGGGGACTCCATGTTGGAACAGGAGGCTGTGCCTGAAGAGGTCTGTGAATCCATGGGAAGCCTGCGCTGGAACAGTCTGTTCCTGAACTATTGTAGTCTGTGGGAAGGACCCTGACTTGAGCAGTTTATGAAGAAATGTGCTTTATGGGAGGGACCCCATGCTGGAGCAGGGGAGAGTGTGAGGAGTCCTACCCATGAGGAGGACAGAGTAGCATGCAAACTGACTGCAACTCCCATACCTTGCCCCTCTGTGCCACTGGCAGAGTTAGAGAAATTGGGACCAAAGTAACTCGAGCCTGGAAAGAAGGGAAGGGTGAGGGAAAGGAGTTTTAAGATGTGATTTTATGTCTCATTATCTTACTCTAATTGATTTGTAACAAATTAAATTGATTTTTTTTTTCTTCCCCAAGTAGAGCTTGTTTTGTCCATGACCGTAATTGGTGAGTCAGCCCTCCCTGTCCTTATCCTGATACATGAATCCCTTTGTTATATTTTCTCTTCCCCATCCCACCAGAGGGTGAGAAAAGTGAGTGAGCAGCCATGTGGTCCTAGCCCAGCTGCAGCTTAACCGCAACAAGTGGATAAGGTACTTATTAAATGGAAGGTATAGGCATTAGTATACCACATATCATTATTTGGTCTGAATATATCATCTACAGCCTGTAAAAAGGAAAATGCATAGAAAAGGGGATAAATACTTTTAGCATTGTCTTTTGGCACAGATCATGATGCTTTTCACTATGGATTCATGTGAAACCCATTTCTTTCTTGTCACATTTGTGCCGCTAAATTTACAAAAAGCTACATGACTCTGACATGTTCCTCCAGAGATACTGGCAAGTACAATTTTTTTCTACTACTTCAAAAGTTAAAAAGTCTCATATTGCTGAATCTAGAGATGATATGATGTCATCAATTTAAATTAAGAACTGTGAGGAGGAGTTTAGTTATCTGATTTCCACTGTTTTTTTTCTTTACCAACCAGTGTAAAAATACCAGAATCAAAGTAAATGTAAATAGAATAATTTCCAAATTTGAGGTAGTCATATATTTCTGCAGTATCCAGAATAATCCATAAAAGTTTTAGTTGGCATTCCACAGAGTCAAACACAAATTTAAAGTTCTATAGGAAATATTTTTTTTCTTTCTTGTCATGCTTAGGAATATTTCCTATGCCTAAAATGCAGGTAAACATGCTACAAAGCCAACTGTTCTCATCGCTTGTATGCCTTCCAGGTAGGTAAGTCATGGAAATAGGGATTTAAAAATTCAAGCTCTTGTCTTCATTATCTTAAAGTCCATTCAGTCCTTGCTGGAACTTCATTTCATTTCTTCTTACCTTAAATTTCCAGTTCATCATATATCCTTACATATGTAGTTTAATTTTCACCTGAAACAGCATAAAATTAACTTGTTCTCAAGATAATTATTAATTGCTTTATTGTAAGATGAAGAAATATATTTCTATCAATGTAGATGTATATTATGTTCCATCATTTTAATTATCACCTGGAATTGATAGAAATTGACTGTAGATAACCTTATTGAATGTATATAAATAATACAGATTTAGAAGTGACATTAGAAGTATACAACATTAATGGGTTTTGAAGGTCAAAGTCAGGCTACTATATCTCTTAAATTCTTTTGGAAGTTTCATTCTGAAACATTTTCAGCCATTTATTTGGTACTCTGTAGTCCCAGTTTAGGAGTTTTCCACAAATGACAACATTTGAACATAACTTATCTTCAGTCATGTACTTTCCTTTCCTATCTTGATTGAGTGGTTAAGAAATGGCAATAATCCCACGTTTCTATTTAATATCATAAATATACATACATATATATATATATATGCATATTCTGTGAACTCATATGTATTTATGTGGAATATGTCCTTAATCAAGCTTTAAGATAACAAGAGATATAAAGTTTCATATTCTGTTTCTTCAAGTATGTACACAAGGATGACTTTCTTAAAGAACCACTTCTTTCAAACTAGATAGATCAAAAAAGTCATGAATAGAAGTATAGCAGTAGGCTTGTAAATATATATTTAATCACCTCAGGGTAAATGCCCTAATTTTCACACATCCTGACTGTCTATAAATCCCATTGAAATCAATATGAGATGTAGAGATGGAGAACAAAGTAGAGTTTAATTTTAGATTTTTAAAATTTTACTTCCTTCCCACTGGTATTTCCTTTAATTCAGGACTGCATGGTTCTGTTGAGATAGTTGTTAAAGATGGGATAAAATATCAAAACACTGATAGAATAACATTTTTTCTCAATCTTTTTCATGATAAATCTGTAACTTTTTTTCTCTGCATTTAGAACAAAATTTATGTCGAGTTCAAAAAATGAGCACTATATAGTGTCTTCCCATATGATATTATCTATAGTGAGAGAGATCAGATTTTTTAACATTATCCCAGTACTGCTTTACAATAGAGCACAAGTACCTTGTTTATTAGCTTGTGCTGTCAATTAGATGAAACCAGAAATCTCTAAGCAACCAATGCTTGGTCACTGATAACTTTATTCAGTAGTGGGTGTAAGGTATTTCCTAACTCAGCTCATGAGGCTTTATCAGTGCTAATCTACTATTCCTTTTAATTTTGCAGTATATTGAGAAATTCTAATGTGTGTTAACTAACCTCTTGAGAATGTCAATTTCCAGGTAACCAGATTCGTTCACCTAACATATCTACCAGAAATCTACTCCACAGTATATTTTTCACTTTTTAATGATTTTTAGGATCATCAAAACATTAAAACATTAATGATATTATGATATTCAGTAAAAATGTGGTTGCTGGAATTATCTCAGGTACTACTATTCATGCAAAACTACGCCAAAGTAAAAAACTAAAAGAAGAAAAGGAAAAAAAAAAAGAAAAGGTTTTTTTTTATTATTTATTTAACTGATAATATGTTGTGAAATACCAATTTGCCATGGTATTCTTTCATAAGTCTACCTGTTTAAAAATTGAAATTAACATCAGAAGCAGAAAAAAATAGGTTTAGATTATGTTTATTTTACAGGATCCAAAAGTTTAATGATGGAATTAGATTCACATGAAGGTAACAGGACCTAAGTCTGTATTTTAATCTTTATTCAAGTAGTACCCCCTGAACACAAGGGAGGCTATAACTATGGAAATAACATCACCTTTGAATTAAGCACCAGGGGACCAAAGGAATGCATAGATCAGAATGAAGTAGGGTGCCTGATAGATAATTAAGACATGAAGTAGAATTCTTCTGCACATATAGAAAAATGCAGCTTATAAAAATCCACACTTAAACTGAAGTCGTAGATAAGATTTGGAAAAAAACTATTGTTAACATCAAAGAACTGTAATTAATACAGAAGTATTTGGGATTTTGTGTTATCCAACAAAATTACAATACTCCTGGTCTTAATAATGAAAATTAATTGAAATGTATGTTTTCAACAATAGTTCTATATAATTTATTTGGAGGAAATGTTAGCCATATTCCAGTTTAAATTAAAAGATATTTCTTAAAATTGTAGTTAGAGTTCGATTAATAGTTTATCTTACTATACTGTAAAAATATGGCACCAAATATAAGTTAAAATGATATGTATTATAACAAGATATTGCATCACCTTACCAAGTTTAGAAAATATCATGGGAGACTAGACATTAGAAAATATCATTTATTCTTCAAATGGGTACAACACTAATAGTTGCAATGATAAAACTTTCGTCATATTCAGATACTCTTTTGTACTATTTGGAGAACTCTGCAGTTTTTCAAATTGATTAAAAGCTGCCATTTGCAACACTGATAAAGTTCTTATGTACCAAAATAATTCCTATTCACTCTTTACCTTCTGGGATAGATTTGCCTAAAAGCAATATTGAATCAAGTTATATTTTCTTAGACAATCCATATCATCCTCTATTTATATAAATCTTATGATACATTCTTTTACTGGATTTTGTAGTTTTATATTGCAGTAATGTATTGGGTTTGCGTGGCAAGGTTTTGGTAGCAGCAGGGTGGGGGGGAACATGGGGGTGGCTTCTGTGAGAGAAGCTGCCAGAAGCTTCCCCCGTGTCCGACCCGACACAGCCAATGCCAGCCGGCTACAAGAACGGACCCGCTGCTGGCCAAGGCCGAGCCCATCAGTAACGCCTCTGTGATAACATAATTAAGAAAAAAAAAAGGAAGAGAGGGAAAAAAAAAGCTGCACACTTTGCAGCTAGAGACAGTGAGAAGATGTAAGAGAAAACAACTCCACAGACACCAAGGTCAGTGAAGAAGGAGGGGGAGGAGGTGCTCCAGGCACCAGAGCAGAGATTCCCCTGCAGCCTGTGGTGAAGACCATGGTGACGCAGGCTGTCCCCCTGCAGCCCATGGAGGTCCATGGTGGAGCAGATGATCACCTGTAGCCCCTGGAGGACCCCACGCCGGAGCAGGTGGATGCCCAAAGGAGGCTGTGACCCTGCGGGAAGCCCATGTTGGAGCAGGATCCTGTCAGGACCTGTGGCCCCTGGAGACAGGAGCCCACGCCGGAGCAGGTTTTTTGGCAGGACTTGTGACCCCGTGGGGGGCCCGCGCTGGAGCAGTCCCTTCCTGAAGGACTGCACCCCATGGAATGGACCCATGCTAAAGCAGTTGGTGAAGAACTGTTAGTCATGGGAAAGACTCATGTTGGAGAAGTTCGTGGAGGACTGTCTCCCGTGAGAGGGACCCCACACTGGTGTGGGGGAAGGAGTCCTCCCCCTGAGGAGGAAGGAGCAGCAGAAACAACGTGTGATGAACTGACCCCAACCCCATTCTCTGTCCCCCTGTGTCGCTGGGGCAGGAGATGGAAAATCAGGAAAGAGATTAAGCCTGGGAAGAAGGGAGGGATGGGGGAGGTGTTTTAAGATTTGGTTTTACTTCTCATTCTCCTCTAATTTTGATTGGTAATAAAGTAAATTTGGTTTTTCCCCCAAGTCGAGTCTGTTTTGCTCGTGCCAGTCATTGGTGAGTGATCTCTCTCTGTCCTTATCTCCACCCACGAGCTTTTCGTTATATTTTTCTCCCCCTGCCCAGTTGAGGAGGGGGAGTGATAGAGTGGGCTTTGGTGGGCATCTGGCCTCTAGCCAGGGTCAACCCACCACAAATAAGAACTCATTAGAACTTTCTCACATAATTTTAAATGGCTACTGAGCCGTTATAAGAACAGATCCCCTGATAAATAACGATAAATGAGAATGTTAAAATGTTTGGACTTAATATTCAAATGAGGAGAATGCAGAAGTATCTTTCATCTATAGGAAAATACTCCATTAAAAAAAAAAAAACAACAACCCTCTGTTCAGAAATAACCAAGAAATTATTACAGTTTTATGATATTTTCCTTCAATTTTTGTTTAAATATTTCTATATATGTTTGCATTAAAAACATGTGTCTCTACTGATGAAATAACTTTATTATAAGTTGTAAGATAGTTAAACATTTTTCTTTGAAGGCAGAGTCTTTGCTATTGATGGATTTGACTGTGGGTGTAACATTCCACTGTCATGGCATCTGTTACCTTCAGCAATGTTGCTTGTCAGTCCATAAAATATTCAGTTTCCTAGGGTAAAAGGAAAAAAAAAAAAAAAAGAATAGGTAGGTTCTATTTAATGTTACGTACCAATATAATATGTATAATTTCATGTTATCTTTATACTTAAAATTAAGACACTTCAGGATTGTGTATTATGAGTCACAAATTCACACAAAAACATATTAAATTGTGGTCTGTGATAATTTTCTGTTATCAGTGAAGTGCTTTACCCAGACAATGTGAGACAGTATCCTATCAATCCTACAGAAGCTAAACATTATATGGGAAGTAATCCAAACTGTTTTTTCCATTATAAACCAAACACTTAAGCAGACATAAACAGCAGAGTGAAAAGACTGCCACTCATGTCTGCTGTATGCTTCATATTGCAGGCATTTGGGGGAGGGGGCACAGGGTAAATGTGTTTTGAATAAATTAGAGACTTTGGTATGCCTTCTCCCAGGAGACCTTTTTTTGTCTTCTGAGTCTCTATTACATACAGAAAAAAGAGAGTTTGAATCACTCTACTAGGTTCAGGGACATTGCCTTCTTCAGGCCCTACAGGGTTTAATGCATCAAAACATGCATTCTGTGTCTAGTTTTTATTCTGTTAAGATGTCTTCTGTCTTAGATTGATATACATAGGTCTAAAGCATGACTAGTTTTGACTTTTCTCTATTATGTTACAGATTGTGCATTTGATATATCTCACAGGCTCCCTATTTTTTTCCTGACTGCTGGTTCAATTAAGTCAAGAGCCCTGTTTTCTTACACCATTATTGTGTGTAGTCATTTTTACTTGAAGAGGTTAATCTCTTTCTGCTTCAAATTTACTGTTCTCTCTACCTAGCTCATTCATTTTGTTCAGACAATATTTTCTCATCTTTTCCTAATTTGAAATCTAAATCTTAATCTGTCTTCAAGGAGTTGATGAGCTGTCTCTAAAAGCTCAAGTTACTGTGTTAATACAGTCTAGAAAGCAGAGATCAGTTCTGACAATTCTGTTTAAGCTTTCTTTTCAGATGTATTCATAAAATATGGTTGATCAGATGAGGTGAAAGGAAATGTCTGAGGAGAAAAAAGTGGATGAGTGAATCATTAATTTTCTTTATGCTTTCCATATTCTTGTTTAAGTCAGGGGTAGTTGTTCTTAGCTTTGTAGGATACTGTAATACTCCAAGATGTAGAATAATCCTTTTGATACACTCTATCAAGTGCCTTTTCAAAATCAATAAGAATTTTATGTAGTTGCCTTATCTTTATGCTCAAGGAATTTCCCAGTTAGTTGTCATAGAATAAACATCTGCTTGATTGTTCCTTATTGGAACAAAACTCCACTTGTTACTCTTCCAGTTGAGTCCCGATGTGTGGTTTGATGGTTCACATTATATCACTCTTAGGAATCATCTTGCTGGCATAACTCAATAGATGCACAATATTTAGTGCATTTTTTAATTATTATTATTAATAGAAAAAGAAGCCTCCAGGTTCTGTATTGGGATTGGTGCTCTTCAACATCTTAGTCAGTGACATGGACAGGGGGATTGAGTGCACTCTCAGCAAGTTTGCTGATGACACCAAGCTAAGTGGTGTGGTTGACACGCTGGAGGGACGGGATGCCATCCAAAGGGACCTTGACAGGCTTGAGAGGTGGGCCTCTGCTAACCTCATGAAGTTCAACAAGGCCAAATGCAAGGTCCTGCATCTGGGTCAGAGCAACCCTAAGCACAAATACAGGCTAGGCATGAGTGGCTTGAGGCCAGCTCTGAAGAAAAGGACTTGGGAGTGGTGGGAGACGAGAAGCTGAACATAAGCTGGCAATGTGCTCTTGCATCCCAGAAGGCCAACTGTATCCTGGGCTGCATCAAGAGAAGTGTGGCCAGCAGGTCGAGGGAGGTGATCCTCCCCCTCTACTCTGCTCTTGGAAGGTCCCACCTGGAGTACTGTGTCCAGTTCTGGAGCCCCCAACACAAGAGAGACATGGACCTGTTGGAACGAGTCCATAGGAGGGCCACGAGGATGATGAGAGGGCTGGAGCACCTCTCCTATGAGGACAGGCTGAAAGAGTTGGGGCTGTTCAGCCTGGAGAAGACGCAGCTTAGGGGAGATCTTATAACGGCCTTCCAACAGCTGAAGGCGGCCTACAAAAAAGCTGGGGAAGGACTTTTCATAAGGGCAGTTAATGACAGGACAGGGGGAAATGGCTTTAAGCTGAAAGAGGGTAGGTTTAGATTAGATATTAGAATGAAATTCTTCACTGTGCGGGTGGTCAGGCACTGGAACGGGTTGCCCAGAGAAGCTGTGGATGCCTCCTCCCTGGAAGTGTTCAAGGCCAGGCTGGATGAGGCTTTGAGCAACCTGGTCTACTGGAACTTATCCCTGCTGATGGCAGGGGAGTTGGTGCTAGATGATCTTTAAGGTCCCTTCCAGCCCAAACCATTCTATGATTCTATGATTCTATGAATACAGTTCTCAGTTTTTCAACAGCTGTGTCACAAATTACTTACTGTTCATGTATTTTATTCTTACAGAGTGCTGTCTTCTGGGATGCTTCTATTACCAGACTATGATTTTTACAAGGAATTACATCATACCTCCTATTCTAAAAATATCTTTGTAGCTGTCTTCCGGGCTTAGCACTATTGCAGTTGAAGAAAAATTTATATTTTATTCAAAAATATTTCTTGTCATGTAAGTTTCTACTTTTCTGACTTTTGCTAATTTTTATTACAGCAATCTTTACATCAGTAAATTTTGCAACAATTCTCTATTCAATCATAATATTAAAGCCGTAGTGTTTAAAAATATTAAATTGAAGAATGACGTGTTTTCATTAAAGACACAGAAAAAAGAGTCTATTTAAAGTGATTTATCTATGGCTTGTAATAGAATGTTTGCTTAGTTACAAAGAAATATCACAACACTGTGCAAGCAAAAAAAAGTTTAAAATTAGGAGAAAAAATGTCATTATATTTCAGTTCACTATTTATGTGCAATATATATGTATATTTCAATCTACTGAAAATAATAGGCATGTCAAAGTCCATGGACAACACTGATGTGCACCTAGAAATGTGGACCTAATGCACAAAATCTTTCTCTCCTCCTTACATGTTTTTAGAAGTCTCCTGCTGAAACCCACCATTTTAAAAACTGCCTTTGTCCATTCTTGTTGAGATTACTCTTACTTCAGATTCATGGCACCTCATGAAAAATCAACAGATTTTGAAAGAGAAATTAACTGGAATTAACACTCCAGTATCAAACTGCTTTATTATTAAGGAAGCAGAAATTTCAAAATCAATATACTGACTGCAATTATTTCCAGAATTACAAAATTAGCATTTAATGAGCAATAAGTTTCAAAATCTCAAAAGTAATGATTTTTATTATTTTATTTGTTAGTTTAGCAAAGCTGATCTTTTTCACTTGAATTTGAACTGTGGTTATGGGCATCTACTTTTCTCAATCAGAACAATTAGATTTTGTCATTCAAACAATTACAATCAACAGGCTCTTTAGAGGCAACGTGTCACTGCACAATGGAGACTGTTTTTGTCTGACTAAAGTTGGATGAATTACTGAAGTTCTGGTTTCTATTTATTTTCATATGCAAATCATCTAACAGTAGCTATGAATAGAACTGAAATTTATCTTCCTCATTTTAAAAGCCTTAGCATATTATTCAGACTACTAAATGTCAGCTCTCAGACAGGAAGGATGGTTTGGGGTAATGCCACATGTGTAAGAGAAATAGTCCTGAAGACACACCTTTATAATAATCATTCCTTTATCAGTTACTCCAGTGAGAAAAATGTATAAACTTTCTTCAGTAGCAGAAGTATACTTTGGTTACTTTTAAAAAATTAATAGCCATAATTTTAGAATCCTGGTCTTAGATTATATCATGTATTTGAACCCAAGTGTATTTGCAAAAAATTGAATGTGTAATATTATATTATTGACTGAGGCAGGAACGTAACAGTTTTAAATCACTACAGCTGACACAATGGAAACTAATTGTTGCATAGCTCAAAAAATGTACACAAGCATAATTATGAATAGGAGAATATTAAATGAGACTAAGATCCCCCTATTATTACTAATGATTACTTCTTGCAGAATGGAATTTTTCATCATATGCATATTTTCTCTTAGAATAAAGTTTATTCTGATACCATTTTAAAACATGGTATAGGTGGAAAGCTGTAAGCAGGCATTTTAGCTAGTACATTTAACTTATTGTGCAGGTTAATGAATGTCTCCTGATTTTGTACAGATATTTGGGTTTTCATCATATAAGAAAAGGAAGAAAATTACCTGTAATAGTTGCAGAGAGTATATTGTTTACATTGTTACCCTGAAAAGTCCTCAAGGGGGCTGCATTTCAGAACCACGTCTGATACCTTTTTCAGAACCTCTCACTCCAGAGGTAATTAAATACCAACAGATTTTCTAACTACAGTAATTTTTCACATCAGGGTGACAGTGAGTCTATCAAAAGGACTATGGACATGCAGACAAATGCATGTAAATATTAACATATGCAAAATAAGGTCCTATATGGAATATGTATCTTTATAGCTGAAGAAATTTTATATTGAGTTCGCTTCTAGGAGAAATAGTGAGATTTTGTGGGTCACTCTAAGTACTATTACTCACTTCTGTAGTGGAAATAACACTTCCCAAAGGATGAATAATATCAAGTATGGTATTGTTACAAAACGTAACAGACTGTTTTATTAGATTATTCTACTTTTAGAATCATTTGGTTTTGTAATTCAGGGATCTATTCTAAAATCCATGAAATATGGTCTCATGATTTCAACTGCGACATCACTTATATATAAATGTATATTAGCTGTTTTTAAAAAGTCAGGATGCTTAAATGCCAACACCTCACATACCTGGAAGGGAGTTTTTTTGTCTCTAAAAGGATCTCCATTTCTCATCATTATGCTTATCAAATGAGCACTTGAAAACAAAATCAAGTAGTTTTGGTTTAAGTAATTTTTTATTATTTTTACTTCCATATTATTTTTTAAAATATTTTTCTAATGTTGCTAACTATTGATAAAGTATACCTGAATTAAAAGTGTTCCTTGTTTTTTAATACCTTTCCAGAATAAGAAATTTTATGTGTAGTGCTAATGGTGTATTCTTTGCCTTGTCAGTTTACAATTTTCTTTCCTTTATCTCCAAGAGTATATCATAGCAATTTTTTATACTCTGCATACACCCTGAAATAATGTGTATGCATATGGTTGATTTGATTTTGCAAATTCAAAAGTGATATCAAAGACTAGCAATATTTTTAGAAACAGGAAGAAAGTTTGCCAATCTTTTTACCTCACCTTGCACTAAATTCATTCTAACATCAAATTCCAAACAAGGCTTTATGCTCAGCTGCATCATTTAAATTTAATAGTAAATGAAATAGATTATTTATAAATTGTAGTTATTAAGATAAAGTATTCATTACCAATAAAATACAAACATAAGGTAAATTTTCTTTTTTTTTTTTCTGTTGCTACCGAGTTTGTTAGGTTAATAATGTGTCCTGTGTGTTCTTGTGTAAACTGCATTTATATTGCTTTTTGATTCTTGTTACTCTTCTAATCTAAAAACATTGAAGTTATTACATGTAAAAGGCTGATCACTTGTGTCAAAACAAAATAGTCTAGAAACTCAAGAAACAATTCCGACTAGCTGCAGAACTTATTAGAGCAATGTTTTTCATATACAGACTTCTGATGAGATTATGTGCATAGTTTGCAGATGTAATGTTTATTAAATGATTCAAACATTCACAATATCAGATAGACTATTTAAATGTACACAGTTTTGAGTCTGATATTAGGGGAAGCTTTATGAATTACATTTTTTAAAACTGTTTTTGAGGTGTTTTATAACCTGAAGGTATAAATAAAACTGTACTGACATCGTGGATTATAATAATTATGTGCTTATTGGATCAGCTGAGGTAAAGCTAAGTTCTTTGGAAGCATGAATTATTTTTTTATATAGGAATTACAATATTTAGGACCTTCTATTGTTTTGTTTTTTCATCTTTTTAATTTAAATAATTTCAGTCTGTATTATAGACAAAAAAATGGTTGATAATGTATCTTTCAGACTCAGGTAATACAAAACGAGCACATCGTGTAAGAGTCACATTTTTATTTTCATTTTAATAACATCAAGAATGCATATATGGAAACAATTTTAAGTAGAATATTTACTTGCTCAAAATACAGCATAAAACTTTTTTACTGATCCATTTTTAAAAACGTGAGATTGTAAAGGTGAAGAAAAAGACATTATTGGAGAAGGAACAATTAGAAAACAAAGAAATAAATAGATAAACTGATGTGACATGTCTGCATAAACTATACATTTCACCTCACTGCTAGGTTTTCACTGTTTATGTGTTACCATAAAATTTCCAATTACTCACAAAAATATTTGTAGATCATGAAACATTTGTTGATTTCAGCTTTAGTGTTGATCACTTCAAAATTCATACTAAACAATTTATATCTAAAAAATTTACTGATAATAGAATCATAGAATTGCATGGGTTGGAAGGGACCTTTATTTAATTTTATGACTTTATTAAATCAGTTTTAAAATACTTAATTGACCAATGTGAAAAAGCAACTTGTATTTCGGTCAGTTTCTCATAACGTTTCATGACTTTTTATTACTTGTTCATACACCTTCTGTTTGCTGAAAAAAAGAATAGTAAAGCTATAGTATAAAATCTCTTTTCACTGTGCTGCTACCTCTAAATGGTATAGGCCATAATAATACATAAGACTCTGAAAAAAAGTGTTTACACTTGTGTTCCTTTTATAAGTGTACCATTGAAGCAGCTAGGTAATGAGTTAACAAGTAAAATAATCAAAGATTAACAAAAACTTACACAAATCACCTGTTATATTGCATAATAAGATCATAGAAATAGGAAATTCCCAAGTACTCAGCTGAACACTAATCACTGATAATAACAGGACCTTGGGAACATGCTAAACATATGAAGTCTTAAGGCTTTTATGTGGCCAGTGTGAGAAACAGATTCTGGAAGAAATAATTAACATTAGTAATTACAATTCTGTAATGTTTAGAATTTTGTGATAGTTTAACTTGGCTGGCAGCCAAGCATGACACAGCCACTCGCAGCCATGTCCCCACCCCATCACTGCAGTATCATCATTATTAGGACTGCTTTCATGAAATGCTGGTCTTAGAAATCTAAATATAGTCAAGATTTCACTCTTGCAAAAAATAATTCTACCTAGCTTTGAGGTCAAACAATTTATGTGTTTTACTATGTAAATTTAATTATATCTATTGATGTTATAACTTGCTGGTTGTGATCCTGATAGATTTTGGGGCTGATGATTAACCATGAGACAGAAACTAAAAAACATATGTATGTTCTACTGAGCTGGGAAGGTACCATGGACTTTGCAATATAGAATACCATGGAGCAAAAACGGTTTGTAGGATAGAATGTATATTAAAAATATCAGCTGTCTATGCTGTTAGTTAATCATTTAACTGCCTTAGGAACTAAATAAATATTTAAAATAAATACGTAAGAATTTATTTTAATATTTCTGTTTAAAAAAATCACTCAGTCTGAAAATGCAAAAAAGAGTTTAAGGGTTTCAATATGTCTACAATCTGTATTATTGTTATGTAATATGTGACATCGTTTCAAGGAATCTCTTGCTTTTGTTTGGAAAAATATCTGTTCTACAGTGGGGACGAGGAACAACGGAGAGAGACGTGGTGCAGACTTCTTCCCAAATCACAATAAGAAAGATACAACAACAAATGGTTTCATAAAATAGATGTTTTGATAAGATAGAATAAAAAAAGGAATAAAGCTAGCAAGTGAATCTTATGTTTTCCCAGATGGTGGAAACCCTGATTTCATGTAGCATTGGATGCACCCCAAATAGATTTTCCAATGGCATGCTGTGCAGATCCAGTCTATGGACAGAAGTTCCTTCTTTTAGTCATTCTAGCTCTTGTATAATTTTCTTACAAGGAAATGACTCGATTTGCAAAGTATGGTCCCTTGAGAACATCTTGCTGCACTTATAGAAAAAGACAAGGCCACATAGGTGGCGTAATCACCAATACAAATTGGGAGCTGCCTACAAGCTTCTCTCTTCCACTATGTTCTCTGAGGTTATCCTGTGGCCAAGGGCTTTGTGCAGCAAAAGGCCATACTGGACATGCAGCATAGTTCAGCACAGCATAGACCTGGAACTAATCACCCAGGTTAAATACTATATGGATCAATAGCTCCTTGATGTACAACGGTCTCCCAGTCAGGATGAAAACATTACACTCCTTGATCCACATGCAGCTTACCTTACCCAAAGATAAGTTATCAATTATATAATTAACACATAGGCTTTCCATACTCTAAGTACAACCCTAATAGACCATACATAGCCTGATTAAGATCACTGACTCCTCAAATACAATGTCTTCTGCATGGGTCTCAGTGCAGTACCATTGCACTGAAAAAATAATTTACCGTTTCTATGAGACTTTATCACTGATGCAATCTGGTCACTGAACATGCCTCTCTGAATAAAGAAATATTCTATATTGTTATATATTGCTATATTTCATTTAAGATGAGGAATAGACACTGACATAAACAGGAAATTCGTTGGACAAAAATATAAAATCATAAAGAAATACCGTGTTGTGGGTTTTTTTGGAAAGAACGTTGTCTATTGGTTATATATGAATAAAGTTAAAAGATACTGATGTGCTTCTGAAATCCTGAAGTTTTAAAGCTCCTCTCCAATCTTTTGTAATCTTTTGTAATACTTGTTCTTTCTGCTCATTACACTCTTCATTGTTTCCTTATCTCAATTTCTTGCACCAAATCACTCACCTTTGTGTTTAAACAGTGACAGCAGGAAGAATTTTTAATTATAATATTTATAACTTTGACTCATACTTTTGTACTAATTCCATTGATCCAGTCTAATCTATGGAGCAAAAATATAAGTACTTTTTTATTTAAAGCACTATTTAACAGACTCCTTGTGCTGGAAGTATTGCTATTCCATCTTCTTGACATAGGGGATAGTCTCCCAAGTGTGCAGAAGAGTTGGGTACATGGACCATTCCTGTTTTGGAACCTTTACATGAGGAATTTACTTTACATGTTGTTCTTTGAGCTCACTTAACTTTTAAAAATTTCCCAAGTTTGAAAAATATAAAGTTTCTCTAATATTAGTTCTACAAAAACCATCACTAACTCATGACCTCATTCCTTAAGTGAAGGATTGCATATAAAATATATGTTATTATTGCATATTAAATATATGCATTATACATTTTAATTATATATACATATGTATATGCTCAGGTACCTGTACAGTTACTGAAAACCCTATGCAAACAATCAGCATGATAGACTGGTTAAACTTTTATTTAATTATTCACATTAATGCTCTATTTGATAGTTTTTAAACTCAGAATAAGACAGCCACAAGATTTCAGGTTATGATATTCAAAGGTGTTTAGTGACACCTGTTTTCACTGATAGCAATGGTAAAACTCTCACTGACTTAAGTGCTAGGTGAATTGTCATTGACCTTTTAAAAATCATCTACTTGATGTTAAAATCTAATTAAGAAAACTGTTATTTCACCAAAGTATAAATTTCAGTCAATTCCTACAGATCATATATCAAAACTATTATCTTGGAGCTAAATTTTTTGAGAAGTTCTTTTCTCTGGGTTGTTGTTAAAAATTATGGAACTTCTTTAGACCACCTGCTTTTCTCCACAATAATAAGAAGAGTTGACAGTGCCCAGGAATCAAAATTAAGACACAGATTTCTCAAACACTGCTCAACTAATGTTCCATCTATTTATATTGGACTACATATTCAAGGTTTTTTTTAAGCCTATGAATTGAAAGCAACTAAGTATTATAGATAAAACCTTCAAGAATTATCTGAATTTCACTTCAGTAGCTTTCTTATTTCTATGCTTATTTTTCCTTCGGCTTAATGTCTATGGAAATTACATTTCTTAAAGAAATTTACTACTACAGATACAAAAACTGAATAATAAACTTCAGGTGTTAATGCAATCAGCTGTAAGTATATTCATAATGTGATAGTATCTTTCAGGTTGGTAAATACTAACAAAGGAAACTATGGGAGAACTTCTTGCAATATGCATGTTTTTTAGATTTTTCACTTTGACATAAACTAGAAAATACAGTGACATCTATCCTGCAACAACATATACACTATTTCTTACCAGAAAGGTGTTGCTAAAAAGTTTCAATATGTTTATGTTACACATGTTATTCAAAAAATCATATTAGAACTAAAACTCAACTTTTCAGGAAGGACTTAAATGACAGCCTTCAAATTCTACTGGCTGGGGTGAATTTAACCTGGTGATAACTATTATACAACAAACTAGAAATGGTTTTCACATCAGGAAAAATACATATGTGAATATGTGGGAATTTTTTTTAACACTAGGGACTGTGTAATTATGCTACTGGAAAGGTCACGAACCTGGTATAATAAGCCCAAAGAAAGATAATAATTTTCTCTTTCTTTACAGGAAAAAGGCAGTTCCAGAACTCAATATTAGAAAATATCACAATGAAAACATATATAGTCACTAGTCTATTGTTGCCTGATAGGCAACTAACTTTTAGAGTGACATTTCTTTGGAAAGACACTCTAAGAATGGCAGAGGAATGTGATGTTCAATCATAAAAGCAACAACAACAACAATTTGGATTTGCAACTCATCTCAGAGCTCTGCATATGCTGCTAGGAGCTGCCCCAGGGTGGTTTGGTAGGTCTTAGAAGACTGTAAAAATGTAGACGAAAGCATTCTGTGAGACTGAATACAAAAGTGGCAAAAGATAGCAAAGACGATGAATGTGCCAAATGCTGGGTAGAACAATATGTTTGTTCTGTTCCTTTTTTCTAAGGAAGTGACATTTAGACAGGGGCAGGATACTGCTGATATATGTAAACTTTGTCCTAATCCATTATTTCTGTTCTTATAGTCTCAGATTTTTATGGCATTCCCAACAGAAATATTTTTTTAAAATTAACAGTGTTTAAGGCTTTATTCCCACTGCAACAAACTCTGAATCTCACAGTGCAAGCCATACAAACTCAAAATCCTTTCCCTTTATTATCTCATAAATCCCCAGTGATTTGGGAGAGGAAGAATAATACATACACATTTGATAATCTCCTATTTCTTTCTCTCTTAGATCCTTTAACACAAATCTTCATTAAAATACTAAATTGAAATACCAGATGTGACAAAGTTAAAAAGATTTTACAAAGATGAAAAAAGAATGATATGAAAGTCATTTTATATAAATTACTTTATGGTCCTGATCTTTCTTTTAATTTTACTCAATGATCTATTCTATAGACTTCAACAGAAGCAGGATCAAACCTCTCATGAGCAGTGGCAATTTGATTTATTACACCAATACATCACCCTATGCAGCTCCTTGATGATACATTGCACTAGTGCTTTATCAAAGTGTCATTGCTCTGATGAAGGCATAGCACCTTCTGGCAAAGCCCTGTAATGAGAACTGTTATGTTGTAGAAGAGGTAAAGTTATGTTATGTTACATTATGCTATGCTATGCTATGTTATGCTATGCTATGTTTTATGCTGTTATACTAAAAAAAAAAAAAAAAATCAGAAAAAGAGAGATTAGGTTCTATAAATGAGTGTCAGAGGTGGATATGCCAAGTGGTCAGACAGACAAAATTCATGCAATTAAGATCCCATAGGACTTTGAGCTGCTAAAGTAATGCTATTTGAATTTTTTTGTCCTATACTTCTTCACTATCTTGACTTTTATTTTTGATAAAAAAAAACTTAAAGTGTGAAAAGCACTGATAAATATTTTATATCAAAATAGTATCTAAGTTAAGGAGAATCTTTACATTTGGCTCAATCCCTCTTCCCAAATCATCATGTGTCAATTCTTTCTGAAAAAGGTTATTTGTTAATATATCACACTTTTGGAAATTCAAGACGGAAGTTTTCAACTGTATGCAGGGCTATTTTGTCAGGTAAAAGGCAGATTATATCCTGTTGTGTTTAGGATACTTGTTGACTGGGAAGACAGAAGGGTGAAACTGGCTGCACAAACTGGTTTGATGAAATTGTTAAACCCTCACCTCTTTTCTGAACATAATAAGACTTTTGTCAAATTTTCTTACTCATAAATTAAAATCTAAAAAAAAAAAAACCCAAACCAAACTCACATTAAGACCAACAGCAAAGATAGCAAAATCATTCAGTGTAAATCTAAGTGTATTTCCACTGCAACAGAGGTGTCAAATAAAGGTCAAAATCAACAAATATAAAAAAACTCACAAACAGATACAATGAAAATAGAATGTTTGTTGGAGGATATACTCTAAATGTCTAACACTATCCCCATTGATACAATTTAAAATACAAAACAAAGAAGAATACATAATAATAAACAGTATTTTCAAAGTTTCTGTCTTTCTGGAAGGTCATGTAAAGCCTGCTTCTGCCATCCTTATTCACACTGATTTCTGCTTTATTTGAAAAATACAAACCTATTTGTTTTGAGGTTTTTTATTATTATTTTTAAATAATACTAATAATGCCATAATTTAGAAACGATATAGTCAAGACTAAAGATAAATGAAAATTAGGTAATACTTAGCATCAGTTTGGATTAGGTATTTGTGAATTCTGTTTGTGTGAGCATCATGAAAGTCACTTTTTGGGATAAAGAAGGATTTTTTGTTCTCATTTTCAGGACACCTCAATTATTCTGCTTCATAAAATATGAATGTCATTGATTCTCTGTATTCTAGTTGCTTTCCCCCAGGGGGAATAAGGGGTTATAAAGGCTGTAAGATATAAACTGAGTAAGATGCTAGATAGACTTTAATGAAATCTTTTCTAAGGTTACTGAGCTGCACCCATCTTGTCCATCATTCAGCAATGCCAGGAGAAATACAAGTACCAAAATGTATGATTGGTTATCTGTTTGTTTCTACTTAATTATTGTGGTGGGTTAACCTTGGCTGGATGCCAGGTGCCCACCAAGCTGCTTTATCACTTCCCTCATCAGCAAGACAGGGCAGGAAAATAAGTTGGAAAAACAAGTACTCCTGGGTCAAGATAAAGGCAGTTTAATATAAGAAAAAAGCAAAGGCCATGGGCAGAAGCAGAGGAAAAACAAAATATTTGTTCTCTATTTTCCATCAGCAGGCGATGTCTGGCCACTTTCCCAGGAAGCAGAGCTTCAGTATGTGTAGCGACTGCTCTGGAGGCCAAATGTTGTAAGTAATAAATACCTCCCTTTCCTCCTCCTTTCCACTTGGGATATTATCCTGATTTATGTATGTTGATGGAAAATGGATGCAGCATACTTTTTTTAATATTTCATAGAACTAATTAATTACCTTTCTTTTTCCATAATTATAGCCTTATCTTCTAGCACTTACTTCTAAAGAAGCTTTTATTACTATCAAGTCAGGTGAAAAGCCAAGAATGAGACTTGTAACTATTTAACATACAAATGCAGAGGAACACAGTGATGCTGCAGAAGGTCATCATTATTTTTACTCTACATTCTACAGACATGCATGAAAACATAGTGTTGAACATCCTCAACTGTCTTTGAAACAGTAAAACTTTAGAGAATTAATAGTTACATTGCAATGAAACACAAATAATAATAGTATTATGATCTGTCAAAATAGAAAATTTGACATCTGTGAGTGATCACATTCCACAGTTCCCATGTGTGTTTCATTATCTCTACACTACATTTACAAATCTCAGAAAATGATGAAAGTAACATTTATCATGGACTCAGTCAAGTTAAAATGTGTTCTACCACAGTTTACTGTAATTTCTTACTTATGGAAAATCAATTCCCTCTTCTACTAAAAAGTATCCAATAAATACCTTTATGGTCCAGCAATTGTAGCATTTATTAATTTTTACTTGACATTACCAGCAAACAATACTGCAAAATACTGATATATTTTATAGATATAGTTATTTTTTTCTCCTTTTGCCATATATCCACTACATTAGTGTATGTTAGTCATTATTTGTTAGCAAGGGTTCAGTAACAGCCTGAAAGACCTTCCTGTATTAGCATAGCTACAATAGCTAGTTTACTTAGTATTGTACAAAAATGAGTTAGATTTTAGCATATGTAAAGTTTTTTGTATGTGATAATAAAAGCTTATTTCAATTTTTAAATTGCTTTATTTTAGTACTGGGTAGCAGTAAAAAAGAGTCAACTGCTTTTCTTGTCCTTTCCTCAAACTTCTCTTTTTTTCTTTCTGTTTCTTTCTATAGCTAGTAAGAAGCTTCCCACTTCTGCATAATGATATATATTCTTTTTCTACCATAGGCCTTTCATTGCTACCACACAGAAATTAAGAGCACTTCTTACTCATGTCTTACCAATGTCTTTCCTCTGATAAACATCTTTCAACTTACTATATGTTTTGCAGTTTAGATGTTAGTTTTACAGAAAATATTTTTTCTTGGTGGAAAAATATTTTAAATTTAAAATAAAATAAAATAAAATAAAATAAAATAAAATAAAATAAAATAAAATAAAATAAAATAAAATAAAATAAAATAAAATAAAATAAAATAAAATAATAAAATAAAATTCATACTAAACTTCGATAATTATATGGAAACAACCATTTATTTCTGAAAATGTATGGGTTACATGTGGCAAGTTTGTTTTCATGTTTTTGCAAAGATTGTATTGAGTTGGACTTTTGAGACATAATTATAAATTATAGAATCATAGAATGTTGTGAATTGGAAGGGACTCACAAGGGTCCTCAAGTCCAACTCCTCTCCCTGCGTAAGACAATCCCAAGATTCAGATCATGTGTCTGAGGGCCATGTCCAAATGCTTTTTGAATGTTGTCAGGCTTGGTGCCATGACCACCTCTTGCAAGGAGCCTGTTCCAGTGCTCCACCACCCTCTGGGTGAAGAACCTTTTCCCAATGTCCAACTTAAACCTTCCCTGACACATCTTCCTTCAATTTCCTCTGCTCCTATCATTGGTCACCAGGATAATAAAAACAAATAAGATTGTTTTGACACTGAAACAAACATAAATGTTTAAATTACATTCTGTAATAACTATATATTCTTCATTTGATGGGCTGAAATTCCTGCTGGGATCAGGAAGTCCATGTACAGGCTGAGACATGTCTGGAGACAGGCCGAGGGATGGGCAGAGCACAGGCAGGGACTGGGGCTCTGGGCAGGGCTGAGGTGTAGCCAAGGGTAAAGCTGTTCATGGTTATCAAGGCATTAGTGAACTCGAACCTGATGTTTCCCAAATATGATCCATAAGAAGCAATGCTTTAAAAGTTTGCTTTTATGACAATCTCCTGCTAATGTTCAGTCATCTGCAAAGAAACAGCCCTTTGCTTCCAGCTATCCGAGGGTGAGAACTGATTTACACAAATGTTCTTGGTAAAGACAAAATTACTTCCTGTAAATATTTTCTCTACAGGTGTAAGCTATAATGGATTGACAGTGACCTCCTCTTCCCCACTGAGCTAGTAGGCATTTGCATATTTTCACTCAGCCTACTTTTTGCTTGAAAAAAATAGTTGTCAGAGAAAGTAATTATTTTGGGTTGTCTCTGTCAGAGTGTACAATGTTGTCTGATATCCCTGTAGAAAAAATTGCTAACAGGTATTTTTGGTATATAAAATCACCTAATTGCTTGGATTTTGTGTACCCAAGCTGACAGACAACAGTGGTTATAGATATCTGTGTTTGTGTGTGCTCGCATAGATCTCCTTTCTAATTAAGATCCTATAAGGCCAGTATCAGAATAACAATCATCACTGCAAGTTATTCTAAAATGTCTTTTTATTTGTCGTAGATTCAGAGACTATAAAATCCTAAGTATTCACACTGATAGCTTGAACAATGCACATGATAGTTAATTTAATCCTTGAATTAATTTCTATGTGAATTAGAATTAGATCTTTTGGAAAACTCCACAACCTGTATTCCCATTTCACCCTCACAAAATATTTCAGTAGATTAGGGTAAATTTTTAATTTTCTAGAAGTTCCTAGTGCTATCAAAGCTATTATTAGAAAAAGATTTATTTAAAAAAAATATTTTTAGTATTTGAAAAGCTGTTTTATTTGCTTTACTTTTATGTTGTGCTAATTTCTAGCTACTTAATAGGACTGGCAAAACTTCAGAGACAAATTCAATCTATTTTGCCTATAGTTCTTCTACCTAATATGAAATCATGCAACACATTTTACATAAGATGATGCATTTATTTTTCAGTATATGTTATTTAACAGTTAAAACTGACAATTAAAAACATGTCAGACAGCACTCCTTGGGCACAGAAGAATTTTGAAATCTATTTGTATCTATAAAAATTTTGAAGACTTACAAACTCCAAATTAAATTAGAAAAAAAATTTCTGAGATTATTTAAAAGAAAGGATTGGTAGAGATTTGTTCAAGCCAATCTGACACATCTTCTTTTTGCTCTTGATTGACTGTCTGTATTCAGCTCTTATCACTACTGAATTGCTATAGAATCATATTTTCTGGTTACTCAGAGTTCAGTGTCAACCCAAGTGCTGAGAGAGCATATCTGCAATGAGATGTACTATTATTGTTCCTTGAACTATATGATGATAATTTTGACCACTGTTTTCTGGAGATTTCCTGAGATTAGCTCTGCAATCCTTCAGAATCCAGTTGGCAGTAGTCAGGATGCTAAAGGACACATGGCTCACTGCGGGCAAGAAGTATCCACGATTATTCTCACAGATTCATACCACACACAATACGACAAGACAGAAACCATCACTGATTTACAAGAAATTAAGATCCTGATGATACTAATGCAAACTTCAGAGGAAATGAGAAGAGGAAAATTTCTTATTGTACTTCCTGTGAAAAATTATCGGAATAAGTGCTTTATGTCTTCCATAGGTTACATTTATTTATTTATTTCCTTAATTAGAATTTACTGTGATCAGTGCCTTATAGGAGGTACTTCAGACGGAATCAGACTAAATGTTTGTGAAAACAGGACTTGGTATGAAAAATTACGTATTACTTAGATATTTTAAGTGACAGTACCATAGTATTACTTTAAACAAGCTATCATCTACCTGGACTTGTGCAAGTCCACTGTCTTGACACTGTCCCACACAACATCTTGGTCTCTAAACTGGAGAAACATGGATTTGACAGACCACTCTTTGGATAAGTAATTGGCTGAATGGTTGCACTCAGAGTGTTGTAGTCAACAGCTCGATGTCTAAGCGGAGACCAGTGATGAGTGGCATTCCTCAGGGGTTGGTATTGAGACTGGTGCTGTTTATTTGTCAGCGACATGGACAGTCGGATTGAGTGTGCCCTTAGCAAGTTTACTGATGACACCAAGCTGTGTACTGCAGTTGACATACTGGTGGGAAGGGATGCCATCCAGAAGGACTTTGACAGACTTGAGAGATGGGCCTGTGCAAAACTCATGAAGTTCAACAAGGCCAAATGCAAGGTCCTGCACGTGGGTCAGCCCAATCCCAAGCACAAATACAGGCAGGGCAGAGGATAAATTGAGAGCAGGCCTGAGGATAAGGACTTGGGGGTGTTAGTTGATGAGATACTCAACATGACAAGACAATGTGTGATTGCAGCTCAGAAAGCCAACCGTATATTTGGCTGCAAGGCCAGCAGATTGAGACCAGGATAAACAAGCATATTTAAGTAAATATTTGCAAGATCTAACTCAAATTTTAGAAGGTAAAATGTCTACTTGTCTCTGTTAAAGCATGCAAATCAAGGCATAATTGTTTAAAGCATCTACAATGCCTGGTTTGATGAGCTATCTTATCAGAAATATGTACATTAAAAAAAGTATTACCAATGTTATCTAGGTAAAACTGTTATAGTCTCAGTCTGAGACTGTTATGTTTAAACTAATGAAGAAAAATATTCAATATAGAACTTATCTGATCCTGATGCAGTATAAAAATAACTCTTAAGTCTCATAGGGACACTTGGAATTGCTAGAGTACTAATATTCTATCCTTGCCACTGTTCTGAGTATCAGCTGATTCCTCATTTCAGAAGCCCAAAATTCATAGAAATGGAATTTTCATTTTTCTCATTTTTTATTACATTTGTATTTCAAGCTTAGGAATAAGCTGTTCAATTAACTGGCATGAGAGTTCTTTCCTCAGCACTTTGTGCAAAACAGAATATTTTGACGGATAATAGAAAATCTTCTCTCATTACTTTACGATGTAATAGCTCATTACTAAACTGAGAAAGGATCTAATTAAAACTAGTGGGATTCATGACATGTTTGTTACTGGTATAGTATGGTGTGTAAGCTGAAAACAAATTTTGAGTCTTCAAAACTACATTGACCTTTTTTTTTCTCTCATTTCTTGTTCTGATACATTCTGCTCCTTCTTCTGTCTTTTTTTTTTTTTTTTTTTTTTTTCCCCTCTAAGAAATCTGTAGGGTCAGCCTTTTCTACCAATTATATTTCCATAGTTGATTGGAATACTAATCACTTAGTCAATTTCTGTAGTAACTCATAATGAACAAATGACTGCAGAGTGATGAATTACCTACCAGAATTTGGATAGTTCTCAGTACATAAACAAATAGTACATTAAAAATGATCAGTAATTCATCTCATTATGTGTATAGAAATTTGATAAACATGCAACTAATTAATGAAATACCCATTACTTTTTGAAACTGCTAGTAACACCAATCATCATCCATGAAATAGATTTCTGCGATGGCTGTTACTGAAATGACAAAAAAACCCCTTCACAAACCGAAACGTGGGATAAAGCTTTAAAACTTAAATGCGACAACAAAATGGCTAATTAGTACTCAGAAAAGTTGCTATCATCCTCCAGGTAAGGATTTGTTTCCAGGATAGGGAGGAGTATGTGAAAAAGAGACAGATTCCCTTCCCCAAATCTTCTGTACTGAAGTAAAATAATAGTTTTAATGGAAAGGGAAAGCATTTTATAAATTTCACAACTACAGTTGTGAATGCTAGACTATAGCATTCAACTATATCTTTCAACTTTCAAAACTTGACCTTTTCAGTGTTTGCGACTTTCTCCTTACTTTCGTCATTAGATCTTTCCAGAGCCTTCATCTCTTTATGCACAAGTATAGTTTTTGCCTTGTGCAATGGGGAGAATTTTCTGATACAGATTTTGATCAGAAAGATACACTCTTTTTGCATATTTTTATCACAAAATATCCATCTTTTCTAGATTTACTGGTTTTAAGAAATTATTTCTAATTTACCATAGTAAGAGAAGTGCAAGTACTTTTATCCTCTAACCGTGTAGGTATCCTGGCCATTTATTTTATGATGTTGAGTTAAACTGTTGTCTAAAATTAACTTGCAAGTTCAGTGTCTAAGGTAGGTGGTCTAAAATCCATCAGAATTTCTTAAGACAAAGTGAATAAATAACATCAAAAAACACAGCAGGAAATATTAGGAAAAGCAGGGAAAAAACCCCAAAACATTAATACATGCAAAATAGATAAATAACTACCAAGTGAAGGAAGTAGTATAGAATCTAAGAGATTGTCTCATAATTCTTTACTCAACCATTTATGATCATACAAACATTTCCTTAGTAACCACTAGTGATAACAAAAATAGTTTTATAACTTAAGGAGGAAATAAGCTGTGTAGGAGGATCAACTTGAGAAACAGAAATCACACTTTCACACAAATGTGGTTAGTATACCAACAAAAATAAGAAAGATAAAATAAAATTTAAAATAAGAAAGATCATTGTTCTGTGTTTTGTGCTTTCCAAGGCTTTATTTTTGTTTGACTCATAAATTCCTGTTTTGCAGCCTTTACAGAGCAACTTAAATGGCAAAGCTTTAACTATCTTTTTTAACAGTGAGTATGAAATGGTGTTCTCTATACGGACAATCTATGCTTCAGTATTTGTTACTAATCAAAATGCCTAATTCCATGGTGTCTGCTGCTTTGCCATCTCTAATTGAGAAACATATACAAGTCTGGCAATGTGATATAATTTGCTGAAGATTCTAGACAGAGTAGAAGTGTATGACCTTTTCCTACAGTGACCTGCTGACATCTAATACCCTGAAGTTTTATTTTCTATTATCATCCCTCAAACATCATCTCTTCATTGAAAAGACTGATTAGAAAGTACTGCAAAAAACTCCTTATGACATTTCAATGCATACATTGGGGACTGAAATGTTTAAATATGAGACTCTTTGGAGGAATATTATTGTAATGAAAATAATTCTATGAATGAAATTCTAGAAGAAATTCTGTTTAAAACATGAAGATGATTGTATTATATTACCTTGGTTTGAGGCTGTGTGTCTAGATATGTATAACTTAAATTTAACTAGGCATTGCTAGCTACATGCATATGATGACATCCCCAAACTTAATATTTTATGGACTAGAAAATTAAGATTTTTTAAAACTAAACTATAATCTCATATTTGTAATAACATTTTTTTTTAGTATTTCACATCCAATAACATCACTAGTGGAAAAAGTGGAAATGAAGACTATACTTGGATTGTTCTTTAATATTGGTATTAATATTTGCTAAGTTGATCAGAAACATGTTCTTTTCCTGACTGTATCAGTAATTGGAAACAAGATAATTTCCCGTTTCTTAGATTCAGTGTTTGTGGGGCTGGGTCATTATGTATTTCGGAAACCAGAATGATCAAGTAACCAAAACTAAAAGCCTAGATGTCAAGAAGCTGTGAAACTGATAGACTCTTGGGCTCCTACACTGTTTATATGCTACTTTTCCTATTCCTGTTCTTGTGTTACCTTTAAAAAGGAATTGATAGTTTATAGGAGCTCTATTGATACTGTGGTTAGCTTTTTTAAATTTTATTTTCCTTTCTATGATTTAGATAAGCAGGGGATATGTAGAAGAATATTTACAGTCTGAAATATATCAGTGTCCTTCCATGAAAATACAATTTCTATGATGACATTAGTGAGGTGAGAAGTTAAATCCTTCTAAAAAGTAGCCAGTTACAAAATAAAAAATTGCTAAGAAATTATTACTTGGGTTTCTCTCCCTATTCTCTCTATTCAGTCAGATCAGAGATGAGCAATAGCTATTAAAATTTTTTTTCAGAGTCTTGAAAACTCCTGTGAAAGTATTTTTAAGAAATAATGTTACTTAAAAAGAGAAAAAAATATAATGTGTACTTTCACATCATATTAATTTCACTTCAGTATGTCTACGAGGTGAACTTAACTCATGTTAAGCTCATGCATTTAAAATAGATCTAGATAGCACTTACTATTTTTGTGAACTGATTTTCTTTAGAACAGAATAAGCCCTTAAGTAAATGAAAAGTAATTTAATGCAATTTTAGCTGTATTCAACTGTACAGCTACATCTTGATTAAACTTATTGTTGGCCTAAGTATCATAATATGTTGATTTTTTTTTTCTGTCTCTATTTCTTTAGAGTTAAGGATCATTTGTATTATTTTCATCAGCTTACACTTTAGATACACATCACCAGTTAGTGTCATACTTCCCTAGATTTTATTTACAAGCCTATTATTCAGAGGGGAAAAACACCAAAAAATTCTACTGATTCTGTGAAGCGTCAGTACATTACAATATAGTAAATGAAAGGCTATTATGTTTCAGATTGGTCTGTACATTCAAACTCCCAAAAGGAATGGGTTGCTGAATTGATTATAATTTGTTTGTAATTGACTGTACATGCATGTTAGGCTATTTTCTACAAAATTATACAGAATTGGAACATCACCATAGCAATATTTTATTGCACACAATTGTAAGTAAATATAATAACCTTAACTAGAAACTCATTTGATATGTATCATGGGTTGTAAAATACTGTTTTACAGAAATGAGCATTTAGAAATAGTGCAAATGTTTACGTTCAAAGAATTTTGAAGAATTCGCAAGAATTGCAAAAAAAGTCCAAGGATGTTCAAGTGAATGCTTAGTGACAACAACTGAAGATTGTGTTTGAGGGCTGTGGCAGAGAAGATGAGGTGACTTTTATGGTTCTCTTCCAGAAACATGATACCTTTTCTCCAATCTCTAAAGAACCTAGCAGTGCTGGATGCAGGTGCACCCAGACTTTCATGGGCAGCTGTAGGATCTTAGCCACACATTTCAAGTAAGACCTATGAAAAGGTTCACTCAGCTCCCACAATCTAGCATACTGAAGACTTTTTAAACTTAATATTTTGCTTCTCTCCCTTAAAAAAAAAATCTTAAATAGGAGCTCTTCCATTATCTTAAAGTAGAAATTCAACAATACGTCAGCTCACTCCAAACCATCTGTTTATACTAATTTATATCGCAAACTTCTCAGTGATTTGCATTTTGCCCAAGCTGTCAGTTCTGCCTTTGCCAGCATTAAATAACATCCCACAACTGTGATAGTTCTTTTCAGTCATGGTGCTAGATAAATTTTCAACAACTGAAGGAAAGGCTCAAGACAGCTGTATGTAGATGTGAAAGTAAGCTAAAATTATGTAAAAAGTGAGCCATGAAGACAGACTGTATTGTTCAACGTACTGTTTTTAAAATTTGTACCATTAACAATGCATAAGTTGCACAATGCCAAAACAGACATTTTTTTAAATAGAAGTTTGACATGTGAATGCAAGCTGTATCCTTCATACTAAATGAATTAATAATTTCCTCCCACTTGTTAGAAAAAAACCTCCATGGGTTGTTTGTGGTTTGGGTTTTTTGTTTGTTTGTTTTTGTTGTTGTTGGGGTTTTTTAAGTAGTTTTGTCCCTATTTCTCATGGGGACACATTACATAAAAAGAAAAAAAAATCAAACAATAAAAATCTTCTTATCAGAAGATCTCAAATTCTCTTTTCCATGTGTTTTCAAAAACGTCTTCTCCCTTTAGACCTCAAGAGTACCTAAGTATGTTGTACTGATTTTCAGTGTTATTAATATACTCTCATGCAAAATGTGGAGTGAAAACAGGACATAAAATAAAGAAACAGAAGGATAGATAAATTACACAATATTCATGAAAAAAATTCTGCTGGTCACTTAACAGGAATAGATCTCTTACTGATTGTTTAAAAAGAGCTGGTCATTGACCAGTTTTTGTGCTGTAGTTCTCTGAAACATGGAGGTGATAATATCAGGGCTTGAAGCCGATAAATACAGGAAGTCGTGCCCAGAAATATTTTGCTTTATAACTAGATTTAAAAATTGACAAACTTAAATGGATTTATAATGTAATCAAATATGTTATCCCATTCATATTCTATCTACCATCTGTTCTCTAGAGTAGTGTCCTGTTTTTTAGCTGAAATAGAGCTGGATTTCTTTTTCCGTAGTTAGAATAGTGCTGTATTTTGCTTTTCAGCCTGGGACTTGTTATGAGAGAGGCACTGATAACACACCAGTGTTTGCATTTTGGTTGCTGGAACTGAAGGACTTTGCGTTCTGTTAGTCTACAAGTGCAAGATTTAAGGGAGTGAGGAATATTTAAAATAATAAGCTAAACTAGCATCTGGATATGCCAATGGGATATTCCATATCATATCACGTCATGTCCAGTATATTAGTGAGGGTCTCTCCCTCTTTTAGCTCTCTCTGGCTTTCGCTTGGTCCCTCACTCTTCCAGGATTACGGTTTTGGTTCAGGATTGCCACTCCCCCAGGATTGTTATCTGAGAACGGGCCAGGCTTGGTTGGCGGGTGGTGAGCAGTTGCACTGTTTATCACTCATTGTATTTTTATTACTGTTATCATTATCACTACTATTTTACTATTAGTATTATTTTAAGTTTTCTTTTATTTCTATTATTAAACTGTTCTTCTCTCAACCTAAAAGCGCTCCAGTCCTCTCCCCTATACCCTGGGGCTGGAGGAAAATGGGTGAACAGCTGTGTTGGCTGCTAGCCAAGGGCTAGTTCAGTGAAACTATCACAACTAGTTTAAGGATGGCAGAATTAGATTGACACATTTAGCTGCATTCATTTAAATATACAAATCATTAAGAAATGAGATAATTCTTTATTTTTTCCTTTTTCAAATTACACTCAATTTAAAAACCCAAAAACTCCCTTCATAAGAAGTTCTGAATTGTCAGCTGAAGCAAGTAAAATTGTATCTTATGTAGATAACAGATTGCCAGAGGCAACTGCAATGCACATTTTCTTAACACTGGCTTAATAGTATGTGTTTGATCTCAAAAGTACTTCTTTTGGGGAAGGAGTCCACTCCATTTCTATTGATGATACATTTTGTTTATTCTACAGGTTTTCCTAAAATATACAGTTCTTACTGTGGTGGTAGTTTAAGGAAAACAAGACTGATAACAGATATATCAGCTTACATCTAGAATAACTTAATTGGTTTCAGTGCTGTTAATTCATGCTTCAACAACAGGACAAAGATATGATTTGAAGACACACTTTGCAGAAAAACTGTAGCGGAATTTGACCCAGACACATATGATGATTTTAAAATATTTCAGCAAAGGGATAAAAAATTTAGAAAATACAAGGATAAAATACTAAATACTCAAAAAGAATGGGGGAAAGGGAAAAAAAAATAACCTGTCATGCTTTGTTCTTGAATCAGTGAGAAGTCAGTAAAAAATTCCACTGTACATTTAGCCATGAGTTGTAAATTGTAGGCAGAAACAGTCTGATGGACTAAGGAGGCGATGTGAAGTCTCTTGGCTATTGGCCTATGTGGCCTATGCTAGCAGGCTGCTTGCATCTCCTCAGGCCTAGATAACTAATTTTATGTATTTATTTATTGTTAATAGGTTTAGGTATCAAACTACTTTACTATTTTTTAGGTTCACGTTGGACTTTTACATCCTGAAACGGCAGAGCCAACAGGCAAATTTTATTTCAATTTACATGCAATCATAATTAACATAATTTCACTAGTGGGAGGAAGGTACTTGGAAGGTCTTAGAGATTTCATTTTTTCAAAGTTATGGTAAATGATAGTCTGGGTAAACACAATTTAAGTTCTATTCCGGTAGTGATCTGTTTGTGATTTGTAAAAACTTAAACTCGATTTCTGCTTGCTTTAAAACTAAAAATGAGAAAATTATTTTTGCAGATATTATTCTTGTTTGTAGCTGGTCAAGGCTGTTGCTTTCTGCAAGTCCTGTTCTTTGGTCTCTTAGCTAGACCTGATATTTTTAAATGAAATAAATAAAATATAGGGCTTTTTGGTTTCCAGTTACAAATATATATTTCTCTCTTTAAATCTTAAGAATTAGAAATCACTCTTGGGTTTCAAGATAAAAAATGACATCTAGATTCAGTGAAAAGAAAGAAATACAGAAGTGCATGGTTAGTGCATGCACAATGTTCTAACAACATGAGCATGATAGGTTTGTAGGTTGAGATAATACCTTTCATTAAAATAGCAGTCATGATGGAAAAATCAGACAAGCTTTCAGACTCACAAGCCCTTCTTCAGACGTGAAAGAAAAGCTCTCTGAAGGAAAGCAGCAGCTTGGAAAACATTGATTACATTTTAGTTAGATATGCACCAATTAAACTAGCTACCAGACCTTCTTCAGTCATTAGAAAAGTATTTTGTCAAAGGTCTTTGACAGAAAGATCATTTTACTGAATTAATCTGTATTTCTTACATTGCCCCGCCAGTGAGGAGGCTGGGAGTTCACAAGAAGCTGAGAGGTGACACAGCTGGGACAGTTGACCTCAACTGTCCAAAGGGATATTTCATACCATATGATGTCATGTTCAGCAATAAAAGCTGGGGAAAGAAGGAGAATGGGGGGAGAAATTTTCCAAGTGATAGGGTTTGTCTTCCCAAATAACCTTTTACACATCATGAAGCCCTGATTTCCTGGAAGGGGCTGAACATCTTCCTGACATAATGAATTCCTTATTTTGCTTTGCTTGTGTGCACAACTTGTCCCGTATTTACTAAACTGTCTTATCTCAACCCATCAGTTTTCTCATTTTGCTCTTCGGATTCTCTGTCCCACCCTACTATGGGGGAAGTGAGTGAGCGGCTGTGTGGGGCTGAGCTGCCTACTGAGCTTAACTCACAAACACCAGCAGAAGTTTTTTCAATCTCTAGCAGCTGATATAACAAAATACATTTCTTCAATCTAGAAAACTTTTTTTGGGGATCACAGATGTTATCAGAGTTTAAAGTGAGGATTCTTAAGCTCCAGTAATGGCTCTGTCATCTCACACTGTTACTGATTCTTTCACATGACAAAATATAGTGAGGTAAAACTGTAAGGAGTGCTGGAAGATCCATCCACACCAGGACACTTGGGAAAGGCAAGTAAACTCTGGGGAAATGCTGAAGCTTCGTGTCTTTTAGTTGTTTTCTAGAGGTATTACAGTGATCTCTTTTTTTTCTCCACTGTTCATTATCAGAGTTTAATGAAACAATCAACAAATTACAAATGGAGAAGTAATACTACATAAAATAAGCAAAACAAAATCTAACAGTGAACACTAATTAGACGGGGGCTGGGGGGACACAAGGAGGAAGGAATGAAAAGAAGCCAAAGAAATGGGTAACCATTATCAACAAAATGGGGAATTGATGGTCATTATGAACAAGGTTTTAAAGAAAAATAAATAAATTATCAGTTATCTTCCAGAAAGCTAGGATCGTATAATGTCATTTACAAGGTAAATTACAATCTTAATTTATCCTCATAACATCCAAATTTAACTTAGATCTGAGCAGTAGAAGTGAAATAAAAAGCACTTGAAGATGAAAGTGAATACCTTTTAATTTTTTTTGCTAAATAATTTTTCTCCAAATGTCACTTGCATAAGCCTGTTTTCCTGGTGGTCAGATCTGAAACAAAATTTTTCGAGAAAGAGATTCAGAGTCTGGCCATTAAACTCAGGTGCCAACCAGACTTTCCAGGCACTGCTGGGACTATTTTGAATGGTTATTTTTGTTACATATAATAATTATTTTTTCCTAGGTTTCTTTAAATAGAAAAAAAAGGGGAAAAAAGTTATTTTCCTTAATATGAAAGATTGCTTGTGAAAGAGAGAAACGATCAAAAACTTTCAGTTTCAGGTGAAGATTTTTAAAGAGTTGGAAATATGTCAATTAGATGTCACCAAGTTAGTCTTCATCAAGCTTCATTGTTGGCCAATGTAAACTTTTCCTCATTTTACAATGACCTTCATAGATTAAGAATTTTTTAATTTTTTCTAGTCTGTATACCTCTTAATGTGTGAGTAAGCAATGACACACAGCAAAATCATAATGCCATAATGTCATGCCTTTTGCCAAAATTGGATACCTTTTCACTTCAGAAAAATGTGAACTTCTAGTCTAACATTTTTAGTTTTTTGAAAACAACAATCAGTAAAATGGTGATTAATTATTCTGATTACACAATTTCAGCACTTCTCCCTCTTTAAAGACCTATCTGAAAGGAGAATAATACATTATAGATGGTCTTTGTGTATGGTGAGTGTAGTGTATAGGGACAAAATAAAATATATACTATGACTTAATTTTAGGATAGTGTTTTAAACATGACTCAAACAGAATTCAGATTAAGGAACTTAAATAAAAATGGTCTTCTAGTTTTATGAGCTGTGAAAGATTTTCTGAAGACAGCTGTTACTGGCTTCCATCAGAAAATGATTTCTGACAGTTCTTATGATCTTAAATAGAGTATAGGAAAAATATATATCTGTTGAAATATTAAAAATTGTCACTTTGGAACAGATTATTAGTATTTGTATGTTTATATTTATAAAACTTTGTCTGGCTTTATAACAGTTTCAGTTTACTTTTTTTATTTTTTTAAATATCATCTAATTGTCCTCTAGGTTCTTGTAACTCAATACAGTATTTAAGTTTTTTATAATGATCATAACATGTCATCATTAATTAGGACAGCTTAGATCTCATCTTTATTATAAAATTGTTCTTGTCTTTGAGGATTACTTTCTGGATAAATTTTGCTACTTTTCACCCTTCTTTTTGCAGCAGCCACACTCAGAGCTAGCACTAGCTTGTGATTTGTGCTAACATGCTCTTGTGCAGTATGTATTACTATGGACAGGGTTAAAGACATGCCTCAGGTTTTCCATCTGAAAGTAATTTCAAATAGAGGTGAAATCCCATCAAATTATTTATCTAAAAATGGGAGGATATTGTTATGTTTTCTTAATAATTTTAATAATATAAATTTAATGATAACAATAATAGTCTATTGTTTATTATTATTCTGTGAAAGGATTTAGAGAACTGAGAAAAAATAACCATCACTCGAGGAATGTGACAGAACTTAAAATCTATAATAGATAAAGGATCGCAGTTACACATATGCTGAAGTGTAAGAAAGAATGATGGGCACTGTGTTTGATTAATAGAAAAGCAGAGAGACAATGGAGATAAATGCAGGAAAGAAAGCAGAAGAAATATGAATAGGGAATAAAAAAAATGCTAGTTTTCCTTGATTAAGTCTAAAAGTACTAGGCTACTTTCTTTGACAAGAAAACCAATGGTTCCTCACTTAGTGGTTTAAAAGACGACTTTTACTCTGGCTAAACAAAATATATAACAGACTCAGTATCAGTAGTAGATGGAGATATTAAAATTTTTGCAACATATCTTAAGTTAAAAACTTGCTTTACAGAATCAGTAGAAGGTAGTGTTATTCAGATAGTATTGAAACCCCCCAAATCAGTTGTCCAAATAGTCTGGCAAGCTATGAACTGGTAGAAAGCGGGCCTTGTAATGAAGAATGTGTTGCTCACTTTGAACCTAATTTAGTGATAATATAAACTTGATTGCTGTGCTTCTGAAGATCACAAGTAAAATGGAATACAACACAAAGTTTGACGGTTTTTGTGGCAGAGGTAAATAATGCCCCTGTTTGGATGGAATAAATTAGTTCCACATAGCACTGAGAAGTTTATTAAGACTGACAAGTTAAGTGTGGCAAAGAGGAAAACAATGTAAAGTTATGGCCTAACATTACTAAGAAAAAGCACAAGGACCTGAGAAACAGTGAAAGTACCCTGCCTCACCTGTGGTGTCTGAAGGGCTGTTCAATTCTCAACAAGTGTCGTTTAACATATTTGTGCTAATTAATTTGTAGCAGTTTATCTGACATATCCTTTAACTATTGATATCTCAGGTGACTTCATGCAAGTTACTCTACTTGTGTTTTGAAGTGGTATGGAAACCCTGCGTAGTTCTTCTCTCCTGCAAGGTCTGCTTTTATAAAGCAAATGAAAGTAAAAGTGTCTGAAAATCACCTGCTGATGTATTTGTGCTTTGCTTCTGTGTATGGCCTTTGCTTTTTTTTTTTTCTTTTTTTTTCTTTTTTTTCTTCTTTTTTTTCATTAAGCTGCCTTTATCTCAACCCACAAGTTTTGCATCTTATTTTTTTTCCTTGTCCAGTTGAGAAGGTGGAGTAAGAGAGCAGTTTCATGTGCAACATACAATGACATATCAAGAAACAATCAAGAAATGACATAACAAGTGCTCAAAGTTTTAAAACATTTTAATTTATTTTTACTGCAGCCTTGGTTTGTATCACTGAGCTATAAACGATAAATTTAATCCTCTAGTACTCTTTGGCTGCCTGTGGGTGGTGGGATGATCATGGTTGGATGTCAAGTGCCCACCAAAGTCAGTCTATCACTCCCATCCTCAACTGGACAGAAGAGAAAAAGTATAACAAAAGGCTTGTGGGTCAAAGTAAGGACAAGGACATCACTTACCAATTACCTTCATGGGAAAAATAAACTTGACTTGGGAAAATTAGCTCAATTTATTGCCAATTAAATCAGAGTAGGGTAATGAGAAAGAAAACCAAATCTTAAAACACATTTCCCCCACCCATCCCTTCTTCCCAGGCTCAACTTCACTGCCAATTTCTCTACCTGTTCACCGCCAGCAATGCAGGGGAACTGGGATTTGGGGTTGCAATCAGTTAATCCCATGCTATTTCTGCCACTCCTTCCTCTTCACACTCTTCCCCTACTCCAGCATGGGGTCCTTCCCATGGAAGACAGTCCTCCATGAACTCCAACATGGGTCCTTCTCACAGGCTGAAGTTCCTAACAAACTGCTCCAGCATGGGTTATTTCCACAGGGTGCAGTCCTTCAGAAACACTGATGCAGTGTTGGTCCCCTACAGGGTCACAAGTCCTGTCAGAAAATCTGCTCTAACATGTGCTCCTCTCTTCCCAGGTTCACAGGGCCTGCCAGGAGCCTACTCCAGCACATGCTTCCTGTGAGGTTACAACCTCCTTTGGCACATCTACCTGCTCTGAAGTGGGGTCCTCCACAGGCTACAGGTGGTCATCTGCTCCACCGTGGACCTCCATGGACTGCAGGGGGACAGCCTGCCTCGACATGGTCTACTCCACAAGTTGCAGGAAAAATCTCTGCTCTGGTGCCTGGAGCACCTCTTTTGTCTCCTTCACTGGCCTTGGTGTCTGCAGGGTTGTTTCTGTCACATATCCTCACTCCTCTCTCCAGCTGCTATTGCACAGCAGCTTTTTCTTTACTGTTATCCCAGACCACTGTAGCTGATGGACTTGTCCTTGACAGGTCTGTCTGGGACCCAGCTGGCATTGACTCTACTTTGACTCCTATTGGATATGGGAGAAGTTCCTAGCAGCTTCTGACAGAAGCCACCCCTGCAGCTCACCTGCTACCAAAACCTTGCTGCACAAAACCAAGACACTATGAAATTTAAAAGAAGAAAGTTGATTTCAGCCTTTGTTCTTTTACAAAGATGAAGATTTGAAATTTTTTTCTTAGAATTTTACAGACATTCACTTGAGATTTACACCTATCATAATAGTATGCAAAGTTTTTAAATATTGGCAAGATAGATGTGATGATATTTTAACAATAACTGCCAGAAAGAAGGAGAATAGATCATGTTTTACAAATCTATTAAATAATGTTTAAAAACTGTTATTAATATATCAATGTCTTTTCCTCCAAAAAAATGTTAATATTACAAAAATATCACCTAAATTTAGATATTATTAATATGCAGACTTCCTACCTGAGTTGCTTTATACAGGTAATACACAGCATCTGGACCTTGTAATTGAATTTTTTGAAGTTTGTAATTCTTTTGAGTCATATGTGGGTCAGTGATCTGGACACGATAATTTGCAGTGCAAATTCTAATTATCAGTTTATTGAATATGGAAACATCAATGTGAAAGCTAAAATACAGCTCACCTATTTCATGTCTACTATTTAGGTACAGAAGGTATACCTTGATACCTAAAGTATCAAGGCCTAAATTGGTAGTCAATGAATGTGTATATATAGAGAGAGATACATATAGATAAAATAATTGAATTACAAAGATCCATTAATTGAATCACAAAGATCCATTGTATTTAATTGTAAATGACTCTTGCTCATGGTTGAAATAATAAATTGATAAATTTGAAGAGGAATCAGTATAGTTCATCAGAGCTCATGGCAAATATGAGTAATACTTTGATTCACATTTTACCGGTTTGGTAAAGTGTGAAGGCTTATGATACCCTCTGTCTTGCTGTTCATTTATTAGGTTTTGAGGAAGCCAGTAATGGTCACAAAATTACAAACTTACTCCTTTTCTTTATGAAGACACTACTTCAGAGTAAAACTCAAAGTAAAATAAAAAAAAAAAAAATCTAATCTTTAATGTGGCCTAGGTGGATGGAAAACAGGGATGAGACAGAACAAAGGAGACCTATTGAACAGTCAAGGTGGATAAGTCACAATCAGTAGTCATGGAACATTTTTCCAATTTTTCATTCAGTTCAGTGAAGTAAAAGCAGCAAGAAAAAATCTACTGAATGTACTCAAATCCACATGGTGTTTCTAATCTGTCAAGGCAAAATACATGGAAACCTTAGCATAAAGCTTACATTTATCTGTCTTAGAGAGCCTTATATGTATTTCCATAAGCATGCATTTTAAATATATCTCTAGAAGTCATGTCTAATCTATATATAAGAAGCTATTGTTAGTAATATATATTCTAAAGATATTTCCTGTATCACAGACTATTCAGGCTGATTTGCATATAGGCATCAGAAGATAACCCCACATAAGCTTAGAAGTGAATAAATAAACCAATAATTGCTAATAATACTGGTAGAACACATAATTCAAAGCTGTGAATCATACTATGAAGGCTCCATAAGATTTATGGTATTTTAAAAATTGTTTAAGATACTGAGCATTTAGGAAATTGGTCTGTATTTGTTTTCTGTTGCTACAGTGAGAAACTGTGCCAGCTAACCTTTTTCCTTGAATAAGATCTGTCAGGTTTTCAGAACTGTTACATCTGTTATCGAAACTTCATATAATGTATGTCTAAGCACACATTTATATCTAAGTGCTGGTAACATTACTTTGTAGTCAAATTGTGTTTCTTTTGCCATCTAATCATCAGAATGGTCTTCAAAAAGACTAAAAATGGTTAATCAAATAAGAAAAGAAAATAGTAATTTCTGCTAGAGGCAATTGAAGGATGAGGGAAAGGACATCTTTATTGCAAACATTTTAGTGAGTTTTGCTTTGTTTCATTTTCTACCACCTGTGATGTCAATGAACATCTAGTCTTGCAAAATTTCACACTTAAGAATATTCCTCATAGTTTTAAAATTAATTGCTTGCATGATAAAACTATCAACAAGAGAAAGGTTATTTGGGATCAAATAAATCTGTGATTTCATTTCTGTTTCACAGTCTGCCAGGAAACATAACCTCCAGCTGGCTACGTGAAATGGAGTTCAGACCCTTTTTTGACTTGAAAAGTGAGCAGCATGTTTTGTGTTCATTTGGAATTTCTTAAATATTACCATTATGTTCTTGTTTGTTTCTGTTTTCTTATTCCTAAATGAATTGTACTTCAGTGATATTTCAAGTTTTGCTCCCAAGAGAGAAGAAAAATTACATAACACTGTAAGGAAAAAGACTAATGGCTGAAAATTATTATTTTGCAATGTTACCAAATTGGTAAGTGTATAGAAGTAGACTTGAATGTAAAATACTTAAGTGGACCTCTCTTATCTTATCCTGTCCTCATATATATGAAGTTAATTTATCTTAGTAATGGATAAACAATTTTCCACAGGTTTTCCATAAAATCTTGTATTGTCTGTATATCACTTTTTTTCTGAAGATTACCTTTGACATTGTCTATTCAGTTATGAGATAGAAAGTAATTTAGAAAACAGGGGGTTTTTTCCTATATTGTTCGTGCTTTTGAAATAACATCTAAACTTTTCTTCTTTCTCTTCAGTATTACAAATAACATGTACTTTTGGGAATGCACGGATGTATTTTTGAGTTGTAAATTTAATTTATTTAAAAATCCCTCAAAACTAAAAATATGTGCAGTCATGCAACTACTTACACCTTTGAAAAGGATTTATTTTCTCTTATTTTAAATGAAGGAGATGAAACTCAAGAAAGTGAATAACAGACTGATCTGATTTCATTCCTCTCTGTGTAATTCCAGGTTGGTTATGCTCAGCAGGAGAAAAAGTGCAAGTGAATAGGTTTTTTTTACTCTGAATTGTAAAAAAGGATTTATGATTGCAAAACTGAATGTTCTGCCACTGATTAAAAGATTTCTAAAACAGATTAAGGGAAATATAAGCAATTTCAAATGAGTGTGCCTCTGTCTATTGAGTTCAATGAGATTTTTGATAATTTTATGTACATAGTTAATTATAATAGCCTTTATTCTTTCTCAGACTGCTTGATAACTTTGAACATAGCTAATTTTGTTTCTGAATTTAGGTTTGAACCAAAGTATCTTGCAAAGTCATTATTAGTCTCTTAGAGAAGTAAATGTCCTGTCCTTTTTCTAAACATGATAATGAACATTAATCCAACTGATTAAATCAGAGGTCTAAAAATTTTAATCTTAAGCTCCTCCCATTCTCTTTTCCTGCTTCTAGGACTTTTTTTGAGCAATCAGTCTCTGCAGTTTGGACAGGAGCACTTTGAGGAGTGAGGGTAGATTAAGCCCCACTCATTGACTGGCTTATGAACAACTTGTTTTTCCACTCTAGAGGAACACAAGAAGATCTTACAGGTTGGTTTTGGTTATCTAGCTTGACAGGACTTCTAGGACTACTTCTTGGTTTTCTCCCCTTCTACACCCTCTTCAGTTCCCACTCCAACGTAACTTTCCTGATTTTTTTTCCCCCACCTAATTTTTGTTCCTTACTTGATATAAAAGTGTTGAGCCACTCACTTTTGCTCTCCAGCTTTGACCAGATCTCAGAAGAAGGTCTTCCTATAGTCTTAACATTCTTTGGGTTTATTTTACTTCCTACTCAGATCATCATTTTAGAACATAACTTGGATTATCTGGATTGTTGTTGTGGCCTATATCCAGATCTGGTCTGTGTATTAATCTGATCCTCATTGCTGAGTTTCATCTTCCAGTTGTTATTTGCTCACAGGGAGCAGCTTGTTTTTCTGGTAATATTATTTATTATTATCTTTGTGCAGAACATCAGGAAAAAAACCATAATAATAATAAAAAAAGATTAAATGCTCCCTGAAACATGCCTGGCTTCATTATCACTAGTGACAACCACAAGCAGAGATTAAAATGGTCATTTTTTTTTACTATTACAATACACAAATTTTGAGGATGGGAAGAAGAAAATTCATAAAGTAAAAACAAGTTGAAACTAGGCAAACAGGTTATATGTAAGTTTTAAATTGTATTGCCCAAGAATTCTGAATATGTATCATATTAATATCCAATTAGTCAGTAGGTAAGACGATTTTTAATATTACTGATAGACATAGTAATAATTTGAAATCTAATAACACATGCTGGTCTTGATTACACTTCATAAAAAGCAAAATAGACACTTCAAGAACATGTATGTCTGATGGATCCTCCTGCACCCCCCCAGGGAAACGTACATGCTTGAATAAGCTAAAGTTGCCGGGGGAGACGAACTCCTGTCAGTTTGATGCCAGTGCCAGCAACAGATGCCCAGAGCCTGGAGAATGATCACAGGTTGCAGAAGAGCACCAGAGGAGCGGCACAATAGAATTCCAGCTGCTCCAGCCAGTAGGTCAGCTTCACTGGGGGTCCAATTTAAGTGTCCCTACAAAAATACACACAGGATGGAAAACAAACAAGAAAAGTTAGAGGAGTGCACGTGCCTGAAGGTCTATGACCTGATTGTCATCACAGAGACATGGTGGGATGTCTTCTATGACTGGAGGGATGGAATGGAAGGATACAAGCTCTTTAGGAAGGACAGGCAGGGAAGACAAGGAGGGGGTGTCACCTGACATGTCATTGACAAGCTGGAGTGCATGGAGCTCTGTCTGGGCATAGATGGGGAGCTGGCTGAGACTTATGGGTCAGGATCAGAGGAAGGACAGAGACAGGTGACATTATGGTGAGGGTCTGCTACAAGCCACCCAACCAGGAAGACCAAGTGACTGTGGCCCTCTCTAGACAGATAGGAGCAGACTCACATTCACAAACCCTGGTCCTCGTGGGAGACTTCAACTACCCCAATATATGTTGGAAAGACAACACAACAGGTCTTAAGCAATCCGGGAGGTTCCTGGAATACATTGATGACAACTTCCTTCTTGAAGTGATCAAGGAGCCAATGAGGAGAGGTGCTGTGCTGGACCTTGTTCTCACCAAGAAGGAGGGCTTGGTGGGGAATGTGAAGCTCAAGGGCAACCTTAGACACAGTGACCATGAAATGGTGGAGTTCAAGATCCTTTGGGCAGTGAGGGGGCATGCAGTAGACACTAGTCTGGACTTCAGGAGAGCAGACTTTGACCTTTTCAGTGACCTGATGGATAGAGTTACATGGATTAAAGCCCTGGAAGGAAGAGGGGGCCAAGAAGGATGGTTAATATTCAAGGATTACCTCCTCCAAACGTAGGAGCAATGCATCCCAATAACAAGGAAATCAGACAAAAACATCATGTGGCCTGCATGGATGAACAAGGAACTTCTGGACAAACTCAGAGACAGAAAGGAAGCCTACAGAGGGTGGAAGCAAGGACAGATAGCCTTAGAGGAATACAGGAAAATTGTCTGAGCAGCCAGAGATCAGGTTAGAAAAGCTAAAGGCCTGCCAGAATTAAATCTGGCCAGGGACATCAAGGTCAACAAGAAAAACTTTTATAGGTATGTTGGGGATAAAAGGCAGACTGGGGAAAATGTACGCTCCCTCTGGTATGAAAAGGGAAACCTGGTCACTCGGGGTATGGAGAAAGCTGAGGTGTTCAATGACTTCTTTGCTTCAGTCTTCACCAACAAGTGCTTGAGCCATACCCCAGTCACAGATGGGTGATAGCCATACCTGTAAGTCACAGATGTTAGAGGCAGGGACTGGGAGAATGGAGAGCCTTCTCTGTAGGACAGGAGATCAGGTTCAAGACCACCTAAGGAACGTGCAGCTGTAGAAGTCCATGGGATCTGACAAAGTACATACGCAGGTCCTAAGAGTACTAGATGATTAAGTTGCCAAGCCGCTATTCACTGTATTTGAGAAGTCCTGGCAATCTGGCAAAGTTCCCACAGACTGAAAAAGGGGTAACATAACCCCTATTTTTCAAAAAGGGAAATATGGGCCAGTCAGTCTCACCTCTGTGCCTGGCAAGATCATGGACCAGATGCTCCTGGAAAGTACGCTAAGGAGCACGAGAATTGAGGAGGTGACTGGTGGTAGCCAACATAGCTTCAGAAAGGGCAAATCATTCCTAACCAATTCGGTCACCTACTGTGATGTGGTTACAGATTTGGTAGGTAAGGGAAGAGCAACTGCTGTCATCTACCTTGCCTTGTGCAAGGTTTTTGATACTGTCCCGCACAACATCCCTGTCTTTAGGTTGGAGAGGCATGGACTAGATGGATGGAGCATTCGGTGGATAAGGAACTGGCTGGATGGTCTCATTCACAGAATCACAGAACGGTTGGGGTTGGAAGGGACCTCTGAAGGTCACCTAGCCCAACCACTCTTCTCAAGCAGGGACTCCTAGAACACATGAACCAGGATTTTGTCCAGATTATTTTTTAATATCTCCAGAGAGGGAGATTCCACAACCTCTCTGGGCAACCTGTTCCAGTGCTCAGTCACTTTCACAGTAAAGAAGTTCTTCCTTATGTTCAGGTGGAATGTCCTATGCTGCAGTTTATGCCCATTGCCTCTTGTCCTATTGTTGGGTGCCAATGAGAAGAGTCTGGCCCCATCCTCTAGACACTCTCTCTTTAGATATTTATAAACATTAATCAGATCCCCTCTGAGTCATCTTTTCTCCAGGCTGAACAGGCCCAGCTCCCTCAGCCTTTCCTCATATGAAAGATGCTCCAGACATTCAAAGAGTTGTGGTCAATGGCTCAACGTCCAAGTGGAGACCAGTGACAAATGGCTTCAAGCAGGTGTTGGTAGTGGGACCAGCACTGTTTAACATCTTTTTTGATGACATGGACAGTGGCATTGAGTGCACCCTCAACAAGTTTGCCGACAACACCAAGCTGTGTGGTACAGTTGACACACTGGAGGGACGGGACACCATCCTGAGGGACCTGGACAAGCTGGAGAGATAGGCCTCTGCTAACCTCATGAAGTTCAACAAGGCCAAGTGTGAGGTCCTTCATCTGGGTTGGGGCAATCCCAAACATAAATACAGACTGGGCAATGAATGGCTTGAGACCAGATCCAAAGAGGAGGACTTGATAGTAGAGGTGGATGAGAAGCTCAACATGAGCTGGCAATGCGCACTTGCACCCCAGAAAGCCAACCGTATGCCTTCTGTAAAGGGAAGTGTGACTAGAAGGTCAAAATGGTTATTCTACCCCTCTACTCTGCTTTCATGAGACCCTACCTGGAGTATTGCATCCAATTCTGGGGCAACATAAGGACATGGACCTATTGGAGCAAGTGCAGAGAAGGACTACGAGGATGATCCAAGGGCTGGAGCACTTCTCCTGTGAGGACAGGCTGAGAGAATTTGGGATGTTCAGCCTGAAGAGAAGACTGTGGGGTGACCTTATAGCAACCTTCCAGTACCTGAAAGGAACCTACAGGAAGGCTGGAGACGGGCTTTTGACAAGGGCAGGTAGTGATAAGACAAGGGGTAATGGCTTTAAAATGGAGGATGGTAGGTTTGGATTAGATATTAGGAAGAACTTCTTTCCTGTGAGGGTGGTGAGCCACTGGAACAGGTTGCCCGAGAAGTGGTGGATGCCCCCTCCCTGGAAGTGTTCAGGGCCAGGCTGGATGAGTCTTTGAGCAGCCTGATCGAGTGGAAGGTGTCCCTGCTCATAGCAGGGGGGTTGGAGCTAGATGATCTTTAAGGTCCATCCCAAGCCATATTGTTCTATGATTCTATGACAAGGACTATTGTTTATTTCAGATGACTAAAACATAATCCAAACAGTTTCTGAATTCTGGAAATTGCATAGAGGAATCTGGGATGAAGGTCAAGAAACCATTTGTTTCAAGGAAGGTTTTTGTTTTTTGGTCAGTAAGACTAAGAAGGTTATCCAAACTTCATTGTGAATAGATTCCAGCAGACATTGAAAAAATATTGAGTGGTTGTGGTATAACCAAAGTTATTCTATCTCTGACTTTAAAAGAATAATTTTATAATAATTGTCAGTGATTCAGTAATATATATAGGGGAAAGCAATTAAAAATCCCTTCAGCAGAGAATTTAAGGATTAGGAAGTTTCACTGAGCTGCTTTTAAAAACTCCTTCCTTGGTAGTGAAAAAAGAGAAAGGATTGCTGGTAGTTATCACACTGTGACTAAAAAAAAGCTATGGGAAATTCTTCAAGATTAACTTAAGGTGCACCAGGCAGCCCAGAGAATGTTATTCTTTGTGTATGAGGGCGAATTGTTGCCTATAGTACTAGGGAGGGTGAAGTAAGTGAAAACTGAATTATTCATGTCCCGTTTAGAAGAGTGAAGAGTGATAGTTTAAATCTGGATCCCCTGTTTACAGAAAATTTCTAACTGCAGAGGAATTTAAATGCCAAAACAAAAACAAAAAAAGTCTGGATTTCTTAAGATTTCTCTGTCACATTTAATAACAGCATATGTTCTTTCAATTCATGGTTATTTTAGTCATCCCATAGATTGCAAGAATATGTAGGTCAGTGAGTGTAGAAACAAAAGGACTATTTGTATCCTTCAGGCCTCCACCAATAAGCAAAACAATAATGTGATGTATGGTAGATGCTGCACTGTAATGTAAGAATATACATATCATCACAACTTTGACAATGTGAAGATTTTTTCATGTGCTTGGAAAGTTTCTGCAGGATTAGGGTCAAAGAGAGGTAACTCAACCTGCTCATATGCCTGTGTATCTGAAGTAGGTATTTCTGGGTTCCTTTTGACATGACAATCTGAGAAATAAAATGTGTTTAAAGAATAAAAAACTAGAAATTAAAAAAGAATCAGTCACTGTTTATAAAGGCTATCTGTTTTCCTCATGAAAATGATAGAATGTTATTATATTCCATAAAAAAAAAAAAGTGAGTTTAGAAATGTAATTCAATATATGAATTCAAAGAAAACAAAATATATAACAAAGAACTGACAAAAAACTTATCTGTTGAGCTGACAGTTCCTATGCATTTTGAAATGGGAGGAGAGGATCCATTTGTGATTTTATTTTCTGAGATGTAGCAGCAAAGCTATCTTAGAAGATGATGTCAAACACTTCTTCTGTGACACCAACCTTTTCCCTTTGTGTCATGCTCTTGGTAATCTTGCATAATTTATGTAAGCCTTAAGAGTTTTCCAATCTGCAGTGATTTGCTTTGTTAACAAAGGCACAACAAGAAAGAAAGCAGTTCCTGCTTGCCTATATAGAAGAGAATAGCAAATATCTACTGAATATACTTTACATCTATGTAAGAATTTTCACCTTGAATCATTATTTGAAAATTAAAGAGTTTCATATTTATTTAGACTCTGGACATCCCTAGATCCTATGCAAAATATTACTTATTTTATTAAACAAACATACTATATCAAAAATAGTATTTTGTAAAGCAAACAAACAAGCAAACAAAAAAACCTTCTGAAAATATAGCTTGAACATAAAAGAATTCAGTCCAGTTGAATTCTGTCTCTTAGAAGTTACACTTACACGGAGTAATGTGACTTGTAAAACTATATAACTGTAAAGAACTATTCTTAATCAGTTTCCTTTACACCTACTGTTGTTTTTGGTGTGGGATTTTGTTTTTTGTGTGTGTGTGTGTTTTGTTTCAGATGTGCAGTGCCATAATTATCTCTTTCTCAAGGAAATTTTATACGTTTTCCTGTACATATCTGTTCCATTGCAGCCTTTGGAAGACTGGTATTTTCAGTGCACCATTTTTTCTCCATGATTACTGTAGAATTATGAATCCAATAGAAAAAAAAAAAAAAAAAAAAAGACCACTTTTATACTTAATATCTGACAGAAACGTATCTATCAGTTCCGGAGACATTCTGTTGCTGATACTAAGGCAAAACTTATGCAGAATTCTTTTCAGTATTTGCATTCCAAGATTATCTCTCTAATGTAAAAGTTATTTGAAGTGAAAAAGTACTGAGAGAAAGACTGATAATTTTCAGTTAAATAAAGAAGCAAGGAGGTTGTCACAGAGCAGAGGTGTTATGGTCCCACTTGTAATATATGCAAAAATAGCACTGCATTTTTTGACAGACTGATGTCTGCAGAGTTGAAAGTTGGAAAGGTCACAGGGAAATACTTTTCTAAAAAACTATCTCATTTTTTAAAAGGATATCAGGCTGTCAGTTTGGCACCTTACTTCTAATATCTACTGTACAGTTTCCCATATTTTCAATAGCTTGTTTTTATTAGGAAAGGTAAAAATCTCTGTGTAGATGTCCTACCTGTTTCTAATACATTTGATAAATTTCAGAATATTTTTTTCAGGGACTGCAATTACATAAATAGCATTTGTGATTTCAAACTAATTTCCCTGACAAATCCTAAACCCTTAATGTTCACAAACATGTTTCTTCCACCCTTCAATTCCTTTTTCTGTGAAAGCTCTTTTTGTTCTCTTATTGAAAATAATTTGATTCCTTGTGACTTCTAAATATCTGCAGAGGCAAATCAGCTGTCACAATGCTTCCACAAGCAGAAAGCTAAAAATCGCTTTGACCCCAAAAAATGTCTTGCTTGAATGCACCTACTACCAATATCTTGATTCTCTTTCTCACTCCCCCTCCTTGAATTTTCCTTGGAAGAACTGCCTGAGAATTTATCTTGATTTGGATGGAGAGGTCTGCAACAAGATATTTGCTAATCTGTTCTTTTACAGTTTCCTCACTCCTGACATTAGTTAATGTAGCTCTGTCAGGTCTAGAGCAAGTTTCTGTAGTTTTGTTATGAATAAGTTACAATTGTTCTCACATTCAGTTTCTCTCTTTCATTTTCCTTGAAAGAAGCAGAAGATTGAAAAAAGGTGAGCGCTGTGCCACAATTAACATGCAGGTGGCGTTCACAGGAAGCTGCCGAGCTGGAACATGTAAGTACCTTGATACAGTATCTTTTTCCCATTAAGTCATATTATCGTAATACCTATCAATTAACTAGCAGAAGTAACTTCCTCTAAAGATCCCTTATGGCTTTTCCCGGGAGCAGAATGTGTTATCAAAGCCTGACAGCTTCTGGTCAAGAAAAGATCAAGCAGGTTTGAAAGACAGAAAGTGCTGCTGTAGTCAAAACTGGAAAGATGTAAATGAGATCTCCAGTAGTGATACTTTTGCAACATTAACACCCACTGAGAGCAAACAGAAAACAGATACAATGTAGCCACTGTGTAAGTAAAAGCTGACCTTACCTTGGGAGGATTTTTGATGTTTTCTATAGGTTTAAATGCATGATATGTTTGTGCAAAACAGTGAGAAAAGATCCTTTGAGTTGGCTATGGTAGTAACTGGAAAACTATATGACCTGAACAGCTAATTAAACAAACAAACAAACAAACAAGCAACCCAGTGTTTTCATTCTACAGGAAAGTCATAATCTGGTTTTGGTTGGTTGGTTGTTTAGATTTCTTTGGTTGGTTATTTTTGTTTTGTTTTCTTTTGTCTTGTTTTGTTTTGCTTTTCCATTGAGTTACAAATTAAAAAGATTTGGAAGTCCTTATGACAGTAGTAGTTAGTATCTTTTAAAATTTTGTTGGAACCATTCTGATGTCTTGAATGAATAAACTTAGATAGTCATGCTCTTAATCACCATATCACATATTCATTCATTGAAATTACTAATTTAAATAACTATATTTCCTGTGTTGTTGCATTTAATATAATTAGCTAAACTACTGCCATAGTAAGGGAGAAGAAAATATCACCAGGCATGAGTCCATTCATTGTAGGGTACATATTTGAAGGAGTTCATATGGATCACTGTCTAAAAGTGCAGGTCCACGTTTACTGCCTCACTTACAGACCTACCTGCACAGTTATGTCCTTGGATTGAGATTATTCAAATTTCAAATATTTATGGAGAACAACTATTAAGTCACAGGAAATTTTATTGGACTTATGAAAGTATTCAGTATTTGTATATGCTTTTTCTCATTTAGATTTATCTAATTTTAATAAATATATCAGGCATTACAAAATGCATATTTTTAACATTGATATAAACCCATATTTATTAGCCAAAGTGATCACCATGTTTTCTGTTCTTTTTAGTGATAAGATTAACATGAAAAGAAGTGTCTCTTAAAAACTGTTGATTTTTTGTCATAATACAGATATCACATGAAGTAGAATTTTTTTATACTATACTATGCTGTTGCTGGATCTTATTAAGTTCCAGTTTGGTAACAGAAAAAAAAAAAAAAATCAATAAAAATACATTTTCATGTAATTAGAAGTTTAAGCAACTATATGTTGAAGGATGTTGAAGGAAATCTGGGTTATAGATGTATTAAAAGATGCAATTGCATTCTGGTATCAAATACACTGGAGTGGAATTATTTCTTAGCATATCATGAATTCTAGTGGGAAACCTTCTTAAAGTTAAAAATACCAGCTAATTTATTTTTTGTACCATGAATGCAGGATTCCTAAATTAGCCCTTTTATTTTTAGTTAATATCTTTTAAGGTAGTATCCAGAGAGAGAATAAAGGTTGTCAAGAGGTAAGGAGACTTTTCATTTATACACTATTTGGAATTAGATTATTCATTTAATCTGTATGAGTTCAAACTGTCTATGTGTAGAAGATCAAAAGCCTGAGGACATATTTTTAAGAATATGTCCTCACATATTCTTTTTAAGAATATGCTAATTCCTGCTTTATTTTACCCCCTCTTTGTCTAGGATAAAAGGAAAAAGAAGACCTCAGCCACCCCCTTCACTCTGCATTTGTAGAGGCTTGTGCTTACATCCAGGTTCACAGAATGTTGCAAGAAGAATTATGTTGAACAGCTTCAGTTTATTGTCACTTTTATTGTCTATCACCACAGCAGAATTTGGCAGTTTGCCTGAGAGAGTAAGTACCACACTTCCAGGACAATATATGATTACAAAACTGAGTTGCTGGTCTGTTTTTCTCTGCACTGGTTTCGGAATACATGGGAAATTGTTTGTTTTGCAGTTTGTTGTTGGAAGGGGTTTTTTTGTTTGTTTGTTTGTTTGTTTGTTTGTTTTGTGGGGTGTGTGGTTTTTTAAAAAATAAAAATCCTGCAGTTTCAGTTCCTGAGCACTGAATCAATCAATTAAGGAAGAAAAAAAAGAACCAAAAAGGGCAAGACAGAGGGAGAGGAGCAAAAAAATGGCAAGTCTGTCATTCATAAGGACCTAGATGATTGCTGCAACAAGTTACAGTGGTGAGAGAAAAGACAGAATGATTCTGGGACCTTGAATGTCACTGACACGAAATAGCTAGAAAGTTTGACCTGAAAGAACCAATAGGATCACAGGACAGTTTGGGTTTGAAGGAACCTCAGCAAGTCCTACTCCAACCTCCTGAATCACAGAATCACAGAATCACAGAATCACAGAATCTCAAAATGTCAGGGATTGGAAGGGACCTTGAAAGATCATCTAGTCCAATCCCCCTGCCAGAGCAGGAACATGTAGATGAGATCACACAGGAAGGCATCCAGGCGGGTCTTGAATGTCTCCAGAGAAGGAGACTCCACAACCTCCCTGGGCAGCTTGTTGCAGTGCTCTGTTACTCTCACAGTAAAGTTTCTTCTGAAGTTTAAGCAGAACCTCCTGTGTTCCAGCTTGCACCCATTGCCCCTTGTCCTACCATTGGACACCACTGTGGAGAGCCTGGCTTCATCCACCTGACACTCACCCTTCATATATTTATAAACATTAATAAGGTCCCCCCTCAGCCTCCTCTTCTCCAAGCTAAAGAGGCCCAGCTCCCTCAGCCTTTCCTCATAAGGGAGATGCTCCACCCCCTTAATCATCTTGGTGGCTCTTCGCTGGACTCTCTCAAGCAGTTCCCTGCCCTTCTTGAACTGTGGGGCCCAGAACTGGACACAATATTCCAGATGAGACCTCACCAGGGCAGAGTAGAGGGGGAGGAGAACCTCTCTTGACCTACTGACCACACACCTTCTAATGCACCGCAGGATGCCACTGGTCTTCCTGGCCACAAGGGCACAGTGCTGGCTCATGGTCATCCTGCTGTCCACCAGGACTCCCAGATCCCTTCCTCCTACACTGCTCTCTAGGAGATCATTTCCCAACCTGTACTGGAACCTGGGGTTGTTCCTGCCCAGATGCAACACCCTACACTTGCCCTTATTATATTTCATCAAGTTTTTCCCTTCCCAGCTCTCCTGCTAGAAGAAGGTTCAGGTATGAGGTTAGACCATGTCATTCAGGGTTTGATCTTGGAAACTGTTAACAAAATTATAGCATGTTAGACAATCCAGAAAAAAATGGTATCAAACAGTTGCTCATGTAATTCTTGCCTGTATAATAGAATACTTTAAAATAAAAACTCGTAAAAAGGAACATGCAATACTACATTAATTTTCTGCCATTTGCTAATTGTTTTAATCCTCTATTACTAATAAGGACAAGCAAGCTGTTGCTCGTTTGTTTTTTGCATAAATAAGAGTGATTAGAAGATCTAAAATAAAACTACTGCTTGTTTGTACATACATAGCATAGTGAGGAATACCACAAGTCTCATGTCAGTCAAATACTCTGGGAAGAACAGAGCTCAGGGCATGAATACAAGTTTAAGACATATTTGCTCTATCTGTTTAGATGCTGAAACCAGGAGAGCTTATATACACTTTTAAAAGTTTTTTACAAGTGTGTATTTTGGCAAGGATTTTAGTAACTTCAGTGTTTTATATTATAACATTATTATTAGACAGTCTTGTTTCTTTGTTCGTTTTTATCCCACAGGATCTCAGCCTTATCTTATGATCAGAGAATATGATTTTTTGACCACAATAATAGCCTATATTTTTCCACCAGAACTTTGGTTCAAAATTTATGTATTATCAAATGGATTTATACATAATGTAGATCTGTGTTCTCTATCAAATTTTTTTTTTTTAAATACATTTTTTTTTTTTTTTCTACTAGATCTCTCCAAGATTAAGAGACAGGATTAAGTGTATTTTCAGTAAAGGTTGACAATCTACTTTTAGCAATGCCATAAGTATAATTCTTTTCCACTAATCAGAAGTAAAGACATGTAAATATACATAAACCAGTGGATACATTCTGAGTGTATTGAATTTTGTCGTTATATTGATCATGATTAGGATGGTGGCCTTTCTTTGATAGGAAAAACGAGTTAAAGATTTAGATATGAAAGAATTAATGATAACATTAAAGAATAAAACCAAATGTCTAATTAAGGAGAAGTTTGAAAGAAATAATTTCCTACAATTATTTTTAAGAGTGCATCCTTATTCCCCTCAAATCTGTACTTTTTAACATAAACAGCAATTTATTATTGAAAAATGCTATTTAAGATAATTTTTAATATGCATGGAATAGAAGTTTAATAGGAAGCAGATTCTAAACAAGATCAATATTTTAACAAGTATATACAGTCTTTGTAAGTCTGCACAAGGGAAATATTCTTTCTGATATGTATATTCAAGGTAGGAATGAACATTACAGTTTTCATAAGTGTTGAAGAACAAGAAAGTCTTGTGTGATTCTCACTAATTCCAATAAAAAATTAAGACTTATAAAATAATATCTGTTGTCTAGAATTTATATTTTCATATTTTATTTACCTTCCCCTGATCATCCTAATCTCCTATATATTTTCTGCACTGTACAGAGTATGTAAGGAATATTATTGCACATCAAAATTATGACAATATTTTTAGAACTCTAATTTTTAAATTATACCAGTTCTACTAGGGTGGACTTTTGCAAAAATAATTATTTTTAAAAAAGAGTAAACCTCTGAAGTTTGTTTGTTTGTTCATTTGTTTTGTTGGAGTTTTTAAACGAGGAAAAGAAAAGCTTATTATGGGATAAAATAAAATAAAACAATGGAAATAGGATAATTTATTCAAGAGATATGCTCATTGCATAGTATTCCCAAAATTAATCCTTTATGGCTCATAGTACCTTAAAAAAAAAAAAAATACTGTGTTCCACCTTGAGTAAATAATCAAGATCAAGTCAATGCTGCGAACCTGGGTAGGTTATGATGTTCATTATAACTACAATTAAATTTAACTCAAAACTTCAAGGGAGCTCTCTCAATTGAATTCAATATATATCCATGTAGACAGCATGAAGAAATACCACAATGAAGTGAATGATCACAAAATGTGTATTACTGATCTAGACTGTAAATCACTCTAGGGTTGAAGGATTTTGTGATGCACTTTGTTCTTCTATTCCTTTCCCTGTAGGGATAGGAATGAAAGGAAATGCAGAGCTAAGGTCCTACCTATACCTCCTGAGTGTAAACACACCTGGGCCACTAGAATTCTTTGGGCTAATTAGCCTCTGAGACCTAGCAGGCCTGTAAGGATGAAACCTTTGTCACAAAATACTTGCATAAGATTCTTGGAGTGTTTGTACTTGTAATTCTGGTAAAAGCATTGAGTTAGAGAAGGACTGCAAAGTCTTACTTGTCATCTGGATGCAGTGGTAGATTTCTGTTCTGCTAAATCAAGCTATTTCAGGAGAAATAGGAGACTATCCTGGCCCATTTGCCATGCTTCCCTGAGAAGAGAACTGTAGCAGTATTATATTCAGAATAGCTAAAGGTAAGAAGTTATACTGACAGCGTGTTACTATTTCTGTATTTCAAAAGAAAATTCAGGCTTGACAGAGCTGTCTTCCTTCAACTCATCACAAGATTTTGTACAAATGGGGAAGAGACACACACAAGGGAAAAACAAACAAACAAACAAACAAGCTGTATAAACTTGAAGGTGACATTATTTTAAGAGGAATAAGGCACTAAAAAGTTTAATTTTATTTTAGGCACAAGTTAATTATTTGAGAAATATCTTCAGGGCTGTAGTGAAACAAATTGTATATATTTTAACTTAAAGAATATATTTTACAGCTTCCTCATACTTTTTTTGTGTTTTTTTTTTTTTCCTTCATTATACCTTACACTTTTCTGTTGAATGTGTATTTTTTTTTCTTTTACTGGTGAGTGGGAGGATGACAGAACAGAGGAAAGGGATGCATTTTGGCAACCTATCAGCCAGAATACATTCAAAACTTCATTTTCTTCTATGTATTTTAGATGAAGAAAGGCAGACTAGCATAAAGAGCCATTCTACATATAAGTGGTTTTATTGCTTTGTCCAATTTCCAATTAACCTAGTTATTATTTTTTTTTAGTATCACTTATACACAAAGACTAAGTCTTCAGAAAAATACTAGATTTTACTGAAATATGTTTTCCTTTATATTCCTTTTAAAATCTTACTTCACTCAATGGTTTCATCTATAGAGGAATAAAATTATGTTGTTTTTCTTATATACATTTCTTGATATACAATTTACTAAAAAAAACCCCCCAAATCTATGTTATTATCTCTGTCCTTCTATCCCACTGAAAAAGTACTATAATCATTCTTGCTACTTTTGTGTGAACTTCACTGAATTTTCATTGTATTCCTACTAATAAGAAACACGAGCCATGGTTTTTAAGTTTCACATACACTGTGAAATCATCATGTAATTCCAAGCCTTCAGGACTGTTTGCTTTTTTCGTGTTATCTACAAATGTATTACAGTTTTAGCCAATTGCTTCAAACTTAGCTGTATGAGACAGACTTCCTATCAATCCAATTTTCCCTCCCTCAAAGCTAAATTTTAATTATTTTTCTCAGATATTGTCAGAGAATTTCTGACAGAGTTTGGCAGCATGTGGCCAACATAACCAAGATTTGAATTAATTTTATCACACCCCACAGGTTTTTATTCAATTAAGCTCTTATTACTTGATACTTCTTATTACTTAAAATAATGAAGTTCATTGTTTGGTAAAAATTTGTACTCTGATAGGTAGGTGAGACCTTCAATAGTTCTGTAGGCCTTGCAAGACCCTTTAAGAAGTGTCTACCAGTTACATAAAGTCACAGAGAAGAGCACATTTGAGACACTGGTCCCCTATGTGCTCACTCCATGTTCTTTAATAGTGCCAGTTATGATTTTAAAAGATTATGGATTACTGAAATATTCAATCTTATAATTGTTCCTATAAGAAACGATATTTCATATATACTTCACAAAGAAAACATCTGGAAGTATTAATGTACATAGTAATAAACAATTAGAATTTAGTAAAAGAAGTTTTAAATAGAGAACATAAATGTGTTTAAAATTATGAATATATTCTCTCCCAACAGAAATAATTGGTAAATAAGAGTACTACCCCACAAAATGGGAGTTTTGCTTTTGGACTTCTATCCAAACTGTAAATTTGTGCACACTTTCCTATCCAGTTCCAGTCCTTTGAGGGTATACTTACAACCCCAGACTTCTGTGAAGTCACAGGTATATACATATTCTTTTCTGAACTATTCCCTATTTTTGTTATAAAAACAGTAATCCACTGTTAGGACGAATATTTTCTCAGAAAAAGTTAATCAGGGCTTAAAAGCAATCATCTTGGTTAATTCTTATCAGAGATTAAATTTATAATGAGGACTTATGTATGGAAATTGTCTGACAGTAAGAGTAGTCCATGTGCTTTCATCTAGAGAACAGGAGCAGAACATCGTAGATGAGACTGTTGAAGGAGGACAGTGAAAGAGTATGGAATAATAACATTTCAGATTTTGAATTCTTATCTAAAAATATAATTGAGCAATGTGGGTTTTCTGCTGTGAAAATGACTGAATTAGAGTGCATTGCTATCTTTATAGTAGTCCTTATGGAGGATATCTATGAGGTGGCAACAAAGCTGATCATGTAGTATTAAGTGTGACATTGGATATCAGCTACAGTGGAAGAAAATTCTAAACTGTTTTACTCTTTTGATTTGTTTATATATATATATAGATATAGATATATAGATATATATATACTTGACACAAAACCAGCCACTGCCATCTTGGTTGCACTTAATTGGATTTACTATTAATTTATGGATTTAATTGTATATAATTTGTTAGGTGTAAACATCCCAGTAATAACTGGAATAAGCCTCACTCATCACATAACATTTAGAAACTTCACACTCTGAATTGAAAACATAAGTAAAAACATAAACACACAGATAGTTTTCAGTCACTGTCCCTATTTCTATGATTTTGAGCCCAGTGAAGTAGTATTTTAAACAAAATGAAGCAATTCGAACTAAAAATCTTAAAATAATTGATTTTAAATTACTTAGGCTAAAAAGTTCTGAAGCTGATTTTAAATGTGCATTACAAAACAAATTCAACTCAAAAAGTCTTAAAATTGTAAGATTAATCAAAGCATAAAAGTCATCAATGTCCATGATTCTTAAACAGGGGAGGACTGTTTTCTAGCTGAAAAGATCCAGCCAGCCACAAGAAGTAGAGGAATTTTCCTAAGAACTGAGATCAAATTTTGTTTACAAATATGTTTTTACTTTCAAAACTTCAATGTTGAATAAGCTTTGTAAAAACAACCCAACCCAACAACAACAAAAAAAACCAACACAAAACCCAAACTCAAAAAACCCACAAACCAAAATACCAAAAAGCCCTACAACCCCCTCCCACCAAACAAAATCTTTATAAATATATACTTTTAAAATGGGAAAGTACTAAAGATGTAAATTTTCACCATGAATTTCAGAAAGCACCAGGGACAGCACTGCTCCACATGGGAAGGTGAGCCAGGAGCCAAGGGCAGCAACAAGATTGGCAGGAACAGCCCTAGACACACTGACAACGAGTATAGTCGTATAGAACCCAAGCAAGAAGAGCAGGTGGTGGAAATCTGATTTAGCAGAGGGTCCAAAACACAAGACAACTCTGAAGTGATGAGACAGGTCTGAGATCAAGACATTAGGGTCCACATCAGAAAGGTACATGGCAAGGCATAAACATGACTGCAATGTAGCTCAAGCAAGGGCCCAGGGCAAGTGCTTGGGCTTAAATATAGCTCCTGAGTAAAGGTGGGAAAATGCCTGGGGAGTCTTCTCATAACATTTCACAGAAGTCAGATCCAAGGTTACACAACCAATGAGTCAATAAATGCATTAAGATACTCGATAACACTGTTTATTTCAGTTGTGTATTGCAAAATGTTTGAAACAGGACAGACCAAGACATGTATTTAATAAAATCCAGGTAAGAGATTGTCTCAAATTAACTTTTGTGTGTGTATGAATGAAGATATTAAACTAAGCTAGTTAATGTATAGACATTTTTTGTACATGAAAGATTGACTAACCCAAAAATGTAATGTATTTAAAGAAATGTGCTTAAATAACTTTATATGGTAGCCAAAAGGAATCAATGTATGTTTTCTAAATACACAATGAGGAATATATGTATGGAAGCAAAGGTGGAAGTCTTTTAGTCTAATCCACAACAAAAATAAGAAATAAAGCTTAATCCTCTCAAATGTACTAGATACTTGTTTCAGGTAATAAAGTTTTTCCAACAATTTTTTGGATAAACATGTTAAAGATTGACTAGACCTCATGAATGTTTTGTTAAATGAGCCTCTACCTTGGCAAATGTTTCATGAAGATGAAAGAGTTAAACTTCCGCTGGGGTTAAGAGTACCAGAAAATCTTGCAAGATACTCTATCAGTTTCACAATCCAGCAGCACTGGGAATCATACACAAGCCTTCTGGAGTTTTGTTGCAATATTGCCTTCAACAGAAATTGTTACATTCCATTATGCACCTGTTTCGAAATCATTGCATGATACCTTTCCTCAACTGAAGCTAAACAACATTTGGATATTATTTGTAGGACTTGGGATTTAATGTAGAAAACAAATCACAGAATCACAGAACCACAGAAAGTCAGGGATTGGAAGGGACCTCAAAAGATCATCTAGTCCAATCCCCCTGCCAGAGCAGGAACACCTACATGCAATCACACAGGAAGGCATCCAGGTGGGTCTTGAATGTCTCCAGAGAAGGAGACTCCACAACCTCCCTGGGCAGCCTGTTACTGTTACTGTTACTCTCACAGTAAAGAAGTTCTTTCTCAAATTTAAGCAGAACCTCCTGTGTTCCAGCTTACACCCATTACCCCTTGTCCTATCATTGGACATCACTGCAAAGAGCCTGGCCCCATCCTCCTCACACTCACCCTTCAAATATTTAAAAACATTAATAAGGTCCCCCCTCAGCCTCCTCTTCTCCAAGCTAAAGAGACCCAGCTCCCTCAGCCTTTCCTCATAAGGGAGATGCTCCACTCCCTTAATCATCTTCGTGGCTCTGTGCTGGACTCTCTCAAGCAGTTCCCTGCCCTTCTTGAACTGTGGGGCCCAGAACTGGACACAATATTCCAGATGCAGCCTCACCAAGGCAGAGTAGAGGGGGAGGAGAACCTCTATTGTACCTACTAATGCACCCCAGGATGCCATTGGCCTTCCTGGCCACAAGGGCAGAGTGCTGGCTTATGGTCATCCTGCTGTCCACCAGGATTCCCAGATCCCTTTCCCCTACACTGCTCTCTAGGAGATCATTTCCCAACCTATACTGGAACCTGGGGTTGTTCCTGCCCAGACGCAACACCCTACACTTGCCCTTATTATATTTCATCAAGTTTTTCCCCTCCCAGCTCTCCAGCCTGTCCAGGTCTCTCTGGATGGCAGCACAGCCTGCTGGCGTGTCAGCCACTCCTCCCAGCTTGGTATCATCAGCAAACTTGCTGACAGTGCATTCTATTCCCTCATCCAGGTCATTGATGAATATATTGAATAATACTGGTCCTAGTACCGACCCTCGAGGGACTGCACTAGACACAGGTCTCCAACTAGACTCTGCCCCATTGACCACCACTCTCTGGCTTCTTCCCACCAGCCAGTTCACATTCCACCTCACTATCTGACCATCTAACCCAGACCTCCTCAATTTATCAGCGAGGATGCTGTGGGAGACCGTGTCAAATGCCTTGCTGAAATAAAGACAGACACATCCACTGCTTTGCCATCATCAAGCCACCTCATTGTGTTTTCACAAAAGTCTAGTAGGTTGGTCAAGAACGACTTCGAATCCTTATTGTAAAGCTAATAACAAAGTCCCCAGACACCTCCTTCTTAACATGTAATAATATATAATAATATAATTTAAACTAGTAATATAATTTTAACTACTCTATTTTTTTTGGACACAGATATTTCATTGTACAGTCCCTTGTGAATTAAAAAAAGATTCTTCAGTATGGTATTGAAATGGCCATATTTTTTTCAAAGTTGGACCAACCTGATTCACAAAAGTGTTATAAAGCGATGCTTGTCAGTCCCTTGTTTTGATTTGTAATTAAATTTTCATTGTTGGATATTAGAATAACATTTAACGGCATTTTTTTTTAATCAATATTTGTTGGCTACACATGGATGGGATCTGTTTTGTACTTGTGAAAAAAATTATTGGTTTGTGCCTATGCTCTGTATAGGGATCAAAAAATATATTTATTACCATCTGATTGGGGTCCAGTTACACTATATGTGGGGAAGTCTCAAACACATTAGGTGATGGAAATATGCAGCAGTAAATAAAACTGTTTATTTCAGATGCTTGACTTATCTAATCAGAAGGACAGGAAAAATGCACTCTGACCCATGCTATCTGTCACACTGACTAGGAGACAAAGGGCAGGTAAGCAAATCTTTCCTCAAAAAGTTTCAGGCTGAGATACAATTTGATAAGATCTTTGTATAGACTTAAAGTGGTGTAAAAGTAAAAATAATAAATCTTATTAATTTATTAATTATTTGCTAATAAAAATGAGCAATACTGCTAATCAAATTATTCATAATAAATTTTTCACCTAGGTGTTACAAAACATTTCAGAAAAAAAATATTATTTTTTTTTTCTCACAGGTTATGATCTACACATTTCAGTTCCTCCCAAAGCTTTCTAAATTCTTAATGCCTTAAGCAATACTTTGCAAACACATATTAGTGGCAGAAAAATAAGGGACTTTTATCCACACAACTACACTGGTTAGGGCAAGTGTTGTCTACATATAATTGCAATTGTTTGCTTTACAAGAGGTGAGAAGGGACAATGTGTAAACAATTAAACATTTGATTTGTAGTCTCTAAAGTAAGATTAGTGATGTTTGAATATCAGTGATGATATTTAGTAATATGTACTTTAAAAAAACCCCGATTTGTCAGAAGCTTATCCATTGATGGGGGGCATTTCACTTAGTTTTGTTATATAAAAATCACAAAAAACCCCAGAAATTGGCAGAGTGCCATTGCAGCAACAAAACAGAACCTTCATCAGCAAGAACGGATCAGGGGATGGAATTATCCCCACTCTTCTCAACACTTGTTAAGCTATGCTTGATATTGTATCAGGTTTTGGTTTTCTCAGTTCAAGAGAGAAGTTGAAAAACTTGTTAAGGTTCTTTGAATGACAACTGAGATGAGTAGAGGGGTGGGGAAAGAATGAAGGAATTTTGTCTGTTGAACCTACGCAACAGAACCCTGGGGGAATTCAATCACAGCCTTCCAGTACTTAAATCCAGCTGATTGTAGGCCCTTTTAAAATTTCTTTTTTAAATTTTCTTCTCCATTCTTACTATTCTGTTTCTCAGAAGGTGTAGACATAACACCTAAAATAGGTAGCATCAAGATTTGAAACCATCAGCTCATGTTGTCTTTAAATATTCTTTTGCTTTATCCCCACATCTTCTAAAGGACATCTTTGTAGTGTAGTTTTTTTAAATGACACTTCTGATATCTGGATAATCAGTTCTCAGTAATGACAAACCTGGTGAAATTCAGTCTTTGCTTTAATTTCTTTGTTCAGTTCTAAGAGTTTACTTGCTGATGTTTTGGATTTTAAAAGCACAGCAATCTTTGTGTATAATGAATTCAGAGATACATGATTTCTCTGTGTGTGTGTGAGCATAATCTAAGAAAAATAATTTATCTAACTCTTCAGAAAAGGAAGCATAATGTCTACTTATTATATATATATATTTTTTTTTAATGTCTACTTATATATTCTATTCTATTCTATTCTATTCTATTCTATTCTATTCTATTCTATTCTATTCTATTCTATTCTATTCTATTCTATTCTATTCTATTCTATTCTATATAACCAAAGAACACTTCATGTTACATTTTCTGTTGAATATTTACAGCATCAATCAACATAGATTTTAGACATGCAAATTCAAATGCAAAAAAGAAACTACATGAAAAATAAAACAGAAATACTGCTGGAATATTTTCAATAGCTTCTAAATTGTTCATCAACATTTAAAATGCATTTTCTTTCAATACAAAACAGTTCATTAAATATTTTCCAAGAAAAGTAGGAAGTTTAGATGCATAACTATTTACAGCATATTAATATGGGTCACATCTCAGGTGTTTACATCTATATAGTAAGGTAAAGTCTAGATATAGTGAAGATCAATAGAAAGCTTACTGAAAGAACTCTTATCTAAACTTTCAACATCTCTTCCAGACTCCATTTAGGAGGACAAAATAGTTATTGATTATCTCAGTAGCAAACAACATCTAGGTAAAAAAAGTCATATTCTGATGATATTTTTTTTTCTGCATTATAGCCATATTAGCAAAGTTATTTTTTTTCCTTTATACTATCAGTAAAAAACCTATGAGCACACTGGAGCTCACAAAAAATACTTTTATTCAAGGAGCTTTTGTGTTATCTGGAATAAAAAGCTAAGTAGGCCACAAATTTAGAAAGTTGTCTCTTTAATAATGCAATTTGTTACACTGGGGTCCCATATTGTCTGTTTACTGAAGCAGGTGGATTTGCTGAAGAAGAAAAGTGCTGATGATGCAATGTGCTGACCCACATATCAGTTCCCAACAGACTGCACCACTTGGTATAGTTTATGCTTATAGCTTAAACTAAGCCAACACATTTCCCTTTTGAATACCTCTTGCTGATAGAATACAGAAAAATAAAAATATTGTCAAGTTATCTTCTAGGAAAAGATCTGTAAGGAAGTCTATACTTACAGTTATTTATAGGTTGGGATTTTTCTTTCTTTCTTATTCTGTATTATTTCTTGTGTGAATAGAAAATAAAAATATAGATCTTGGAAACTCTGCTTATATGCTTATTAAATTACTTACCTTGTTCATTTATAAACACAAATATTAATCCTTTAATCTTAGTCTACAAAGGAAAACAAGTTATTACTCACTTTTTATTGTTTTCTGTTGTTTTGTTTTCACAGATGCCTAAAACGGTACAAGAGCAGTTGTAAGATATCTTAAAATTTACCTCAAAATTAGGGTTGTACACCTTGGCAGCTATCTTTTCTGAGGTTTCAGAAAATATAACAAGAAAGAGTACCAGGGTTAATGCAGTTAAAATGTTAATTTCTGTTATATCTGAGATACTTTAAATCTTAGATTGTAATTGTGTTGTTTGTTTAATTAACAATAGTATTGTGTCCACTCGGATCTCCATTAAACAGAATATGAAGAAAAATGCCTATTTACTAAGCAAAGTTGTTGAAATAAAAAACTTTAATTTCTGCAAGATTCAGAAATTATTCATTTGAAAATGTTCTCAACATTCAGAAATATTCTCATAACAGAGAGATTGGACCTAATGCTTTTTCATTTAAAATTAAAATGTTGTCTCTGAGTTCCTAATAATGGAATACTGTGGGGTTATTGCATTTGTGGTTCAAGCGTAGATTTTTGCTTTACCAAGCTATATCTGCTGACTCTTTTCATATTATACCAGAAATTGATCATGACTGATCTTCTTATGTGTATGCTGTATGCCCATAAATAATTTCAGTATGAATTTATACACTGGTACGGAATTGGATATTGAATTAAATGGAAGACATAACACTTACTGCAGGATATCACTACATTTTGCAGACCTAGTTGAGGTGGTTTTAAATAGCTGTCTCAGGTATAGATAGCTGTAGAGTTTTGTCATGGAGTTGCATGAGGGTTAGTAGCCTTGTTCCATGAAGGCTCTGGACCCTGCACCTGATGTTATAACAACACACTTCATAAAGAGAAGACTGTTCTAAATTTAACTCATGTCTGTGAGAATTGTAATCAGCTGATTGACTATTGGTAAATGTGATTAATGAGAACACAGATGTATTGTTGATGCAAATATGGATTTGAAATTACTCATGAAAAAATAATAGGAGAAATGAAATGATAAATTTGAATGAATGGTAATGCACAAGGTTCAGTATATGAATAGCCATCAACCTTTGATGTTGAAAGTCAGGCTATCTTTTGACCAGTTTTCAGGATCATGGTGGAACAGTATTCCTTGATTGTAATGAAACTTGAATGCTCATCCAAGATGGGCATCCAAGAGCATTCCAAGAACAACACTTTTGCGAGTTGCAAAGTGTCAATGAAATTTCCACTTTTTTTCAGACAACTCCATAATGTCAATAATGACTTTTAAAAACCAAATAAAAGATTATTTGAACTTTCTAAATGGGTCAGAACTTGAATTTTCTTTCTTTTTTTTTTTTTTTTTTTTTTTTTTTTTAAATGCACTGGCTTGCTTCCTTCTAAGAAGCAAAGAATCCAGGAAATATTATAAGAAATATTAGTCTTTAGAAAAGGTATTTTGATATTAAATTCTCAGTATGGAAGAAACAATTTAAAATTTACTACATAAAATGCCTTTACTTGTCATAGTGCAGTAGCATATTCAGATAAAAATGTGTACTGTTTTCTTTAATCCCTGAGATAATGTGTATTTTATTGTGCTTGGGAACCATGATAACACAAAGAGACATTTCACGTTTAAACCAGATACCAAAGTAGCCTAACAATAAGAGTATGGGGACAGTTTTAGAGGGAATAGAACTGATTAACTGTTACAGAGATTTAGAATATTTTTTTGATTATTTTTTTTTTTAATCTGGTTCTGTGGAAATAGAATATTAGAGGCACTGTCCATAGATATGCTTTTCAGAGTGTCTACCTAGACAGTAAAATATTTGGTAGGAATGACAACGGTATCTTTGCTGATATGGCCAAATTAAACATCTGGAATAGGTTCTCCAAGCTTTGGGTAGCCATTTTATTTAGAGGATACAATAGGTTCTAAGAGAACACAGGTTTTTGAAATAAGTTTTTTCAGAAAAATAGATGGAAATATCATACTTTCACTGTCTCTGAATAGAACTATAATGCAATAATGCACCTGCCTAGAGAGGATGCTGCACTTACTGTAGATTCCTCAGAAGCTAATCTGTAAAGGACCTGGTCACCATATCCCAATCTTTTTACATATAATTTTGCTTAGTAAACTAATATTTTTTGTGCTTACAAGTTTTATTGTTTGTTTATAAATTATAGCTGTTGGATAAACTGTCTATATTTGGATAATGACTCATCACAATCATTTGTCATATCTACATTTCCTTACCCATGGGAACCTTCTCATAGCCTAAAGACACTAACAGCTTTTCAGTCATTCATTTTGGCTTTCAGTAAGTAGTGCAGCTAAGCAAGAGGGAGTATATTGCTGCTGTATCTAATTAATCATCCATTTTCAAATGCGTCCTTAGATTAGAGCAGTCATTAGATTAACTAAATGCCTTACTAACTATAGCAATAAAAATACATTTGGATAAGAATAAAAGAAAAGAAACAAAATTAAAAATACTACATCTCCCACTGTTTCCTACAGCAACCACAATTCTACTAGACTAGAAAGTACTAGTTCTACATTTAGTCTACATATTTTCAATTAATATTTCTAATTTTCAATTGTAAGTTTTTTTGGGGTTTTTTTTAGAAAACTTAATTAGTGGTCATTTTCTCAATGCAATACACATCTTACTAAACATTTTAAAGCTCCATTTTATAAACTTTCTCAGATCCTAAGAAATTACCTTTCTCAAGAAATATTTACTCACTTTCAATGGTAACTTGAGCTCAGTATCTTTAGAATAAAGACAATTCAAAATTATTGCTGGTCCTCTGCAAGAACGTGAATTTCACCCTAGAAAAACACCTTAGCACATTGCATCATTCCAAGAGCAAATTCAAAATTCAAACTAAATCTGAGTCTGTCTATAACCCCATAAGATCATTCCGTGGAAATACCCGGTCTTGTCATGTACCAGGAATAATTGGAAAAATGGCAATATTAAGACAGACAGATCTGACCAGATTACTTTTTGATTTGATTATTATTACGAACAATTAATATTAACAAAGGGCTTTTTGGCTTGCATCTTTAAATATAAATCTATTTACTCTGAAAAAAAAAATATAACCAACAGTAATAAAACCACATAGTGTTAGAAAAAAAAAAAAAATCTTTTTCTCAGTCCAAGGGCATTATGCATGTGTTTTTGTGAACAGTAAAGGCAAAACTGAATATTCAGCTTGTTTTTTTCTTCTTGTGTATACAGTTTTCTTGTATAAATGAATAATCTGAAACTAACACTTCATTAATAACATCAAAGAAGTATAGACCAATAAACCATAAATGGATGACTAGTTTTTGTAAAAAATTCAAGCCAGTTCAATAAAATATATGAACATTGGAACATAATTTTTATCACTTGAGGAAAACACAGATCCTTTAGAAGGAAAATAATCTCTCTATCGCAATGCATCAACCTATTTTCATTTGTAAAAACTGTACACAAATCAGGTACTGTAAAATGCTATATGCTGTCTCTTTATTTGATCTCCTTAGTTATCAAGTATTAGGATAAGAAAATACAATAATTGATTACTTCTTGCCTATGCTGATGACACCAAGATGAGTGGTATGGTTGACACACCTGGGGGACAGGATGCCATTCAGAGATCTGGACAAACTTGAGAAGTGGGCCTGTGTGAACCTCATGAGGTTCGACAAGGTCAAGTGCAATGTCTTGCACCTTGTCTGGGGCAATCCCTTGTATCAATACAGGCTGGGGGGTTAAGAGATTGAGAGCAGTCCTGTGGAGAAGGACTTGGGGGTACTGGTAGATGAAAAGCTAGACATGAGCCAGTAATGTGTACTCACAGCCCAGAAGGCTAACCATATCCTGGGCTGCATCAAAAGAAGTATGGGTAACAGGTCGAGAGGGAGTGATTCTGCCCATCTTCTCTGCTCTGGTGAGACCCTATATGGAGTACTATGTTCAGCTCTGGAGTCCTCACCACAAGACACTGACCTGTTGGAGCAGGTCCAGAGGAGTGCCAGAAAAATTATCAGAAGGATGCAATATCTCTCCTATGAGGAATGGCTTTGAGACCTGGGGTTGTTTAGCCCAGAGAAGAGAAGGCTCTGGGGAGACCTTATTGCTGCCTTTCAGTACATAAAGGGGGTTTAAAAGAACAACAAAGATCTAAAAAAGGGCCTGTAGTGATTAGACAAGGGGTAATGGTTTTAAAATAAAAGAGGGTAGATTCAGACTAGATATAAGAAAAAAAAAAATATGATGAGGGTGGTGAAAGACTGGAACAGGTTGCCTAGAGAAGGTTGTAGATGCTTTATCCCTGGAAAAATTCAAGGTTAGGTTGGATGGGGCTTTGAGCAACCTAGTTGATATTCATTACCATTGCAGGGGTGTTGAACTAGATGACCTTTAAATGTCCCTTCCATCCCAGACCATTCTATGATTTTATGGTTCTATGATTCTTTGCTTTTATTTCTTGTCAATCTAATATCATGTGAGTCATGTGAGTTCAAAAAGGAAAAAAAAAAAAAAAAACCTGATTCCTTATAGTTTAATTCTTATAATATTTTTCCATTATGGGGATGATGGTTTTAATCCTCTTTGGTATCCTCTTTTAAATGAAATTTTTTTCTTGAACTTTCCAAATAAAAAGGTCAGTGTTCTGATTCTCTCTTTTTTTTTTTTTTTCATTTATTTTTTTTATCAAAAAGAAACCAAGAGAATATTTCCCAGAGTAATTATAGAAAGTTAAGACATTCCTCTTCTTATTTCTCTTTCCTATGAGTGTTTCCAGGTAAAATGACATTGTTCTATTTGGAAAACTTTTTTTTTTAATATATATACATGAATTCATAAAGAACATACTTGGCACTTACAGCTTTTATACTTCCTTTCAAATGTTCTACTGTTCTGTCAGTACAATTCCTCTGAAGGCAGAATAAGTGCATTTTTCTTCTGAAAGACAACATTTAAATTAGAGATACTGTGAGTTTGAGATAGGAAAGGAAATTCACCAATTGTTCTATAAACTTTAGACTATCCAAAAAAACCCCAACCCATTACTCTTTTTCTATGAGTTAAATGCAGTTTCATTAAATATGGAAGAAACTGTGTTTTCCCTTGTCCAACTTCAGTGTACTTAAAAGAGATCTCATTTACCTGCAAGATATTTTCTAATTCAGTCATAGATGCAATCATGAGTAGTCGGCTGGAAATGAGGTAACTGGGGTATGACAGAACTCTTAGACTATATTCATAATTCATAGTTCATAATAAAATGCAAAGGTGCCCTATGAAAGAAAGTTCTTATGGTAAGTTAAGTTTTGTAAAAGCTAATAAAATTAATTGCTTTTATGGGTTTGATATCAATACATCATCTTTCAATATGGAAAACAAAGTTCATGTTTCAGTGATAAAAAGACCTAGAGAAATACAGGTTAGTCAGCCTCACCTGATCCCTGGGAAGGTGATGGAACTAATCCTGGAAACCATTTCCAGGCACATGAAGGACAGGAAAATAATCAGGAGTAGTCAACACAGATTCACAAAGGGGAAGTCCTGCTTGCTCAGCTTGGTAACTTTCTATGATTAAATGACCAACTTTGCAGAGAGAAATGGATGCTGCCTACTTAGACTTCAGGAAGGCTTTTCACACTGCCTCCCCCAACATCCTCACAGCAAAGCTGATGAAGTATGGACTGGATGAGCAGACAGTGAAGTGGATTGAAAAGTGGCTGAATAGCTGGGCTCAGAGGATGGTGATCAGTGGTAGGAAGTCTAGCTGGAGGTCAATTTAATTCTTGTCACTTTTACAGAATCTAACTTTTATCACAAACCTTTGGAGACACTCAACCAAAGAATGGTTATTCAGAAAGGAATGCAGTAGGAAGTTGCTAAAGTATATTCTTGGCTCCTGCCAATATTGTATACTTTCTAATATGTTCCCCAGACAGATTTGAAAAGATTCAGAGTATACTTCTTCACTTCCAAAACAGAAGCATTTTACTGATGAATGTGGATGACTCTCTCAGGGGTTTATTTTGTTATGTCTGACACTACCCTCATATTTCTAGAATGTTACTTTATAGGGTTTTTAGAAGTCGTGATTTAGGTAATTCCTTCCTTTTACCTGCTACATTTCTATTTGGAGGAAGTTGATCCTATTATCAATATCAAGAAAAGACCTTCAAACATCTATTGCACTTTCATTTTCCTTCATTAATAGAAGTGGAGAAAAGTTAAATGTTATCAAATCACTATAGCTGCATTATACCCTGCATAAGTCCACAGCAGCTCACTGATAGGTCTTTCTCGATTTTCCACAATGTTTATGTAATGATAACCACAGCTCTCAATACATACTAATAAGGAATACTGAATAAAAGTCACTTTAAAAAGACTAAAGAAATAGAAATACTAAGTGCTGTACCATAGTAAGGGTGTTCTTAGTTGTAGCTTTAGAAGAGCTGTCTTCCTTTCTGCCTAATAAACAAGAGACTCCTTAGCAGCAGAGCTGAGTGGCAGAAGTGACAACATAACAGTAAGAGCACAAGACTTTGTGGAAGAATTTAAAGTAAAATAATTACATTTACTACCTCTGCAAAAGTTTTAGTAAACGCTGAAGAGGAGAAAAATGCAGGTGCTGACTTCAGAGAGTTCTAAAAAATCTCAGTAGAAAATATCGTAAACTCTACTTTTTAAGTTTCTGTTTGTTTTTATTCTATATTGCTTCCTGCTGCTGGAAGCCCACCTGTTCTTTGTTGCATCTCCTATTCAGCATATTTAAAGTTTGCTAGAACTGCTTCAGGGTTGAATAGAATAATGTTAATACAGCAGATTTTGACATTCTATTGTTCAAATGGCAACAATTTTATTTATTTATTTAAATTTTTTGCTAGGTTGAATTCAAACTCCCTTCAGAACAGGAGATGCTGAACTCTGGACCAATAAAACTTGCAGAACAACTTTTTTTTTTTTTTTTTTTTTTTTTTTTTCCCAGTTACATCAAATAGTGGAATAGAAGACTTTCTTTTTTTTAAATCAGTAGAAACACATGAAAGAAAGAGCAACATCTGTCCAAACCTCTGCAAAATTATATTCATTAAATACTACCACACTACAAAGATGTTACACTACAGAAATTAATGTTTAAATTCTAAAAGCTATCTTTCTCAGAGGAGCTCTTAAAGACAGCAAGTGAATAGTATGAGTCTCAGAAGTGTTGAGCATATCTCTACTGTCTTTATATTTCATTATCAAATAAATTTTAGATTGACTGTAACCTGCATATTCACTTAGAAGTCTGCCTTCAAACATGTTTTAAAATCTTTGCCATAGAGAAGAATTTGCTCCACAATACCCAATATTTGAGAAAAGTATATTCAAGATGATTGATTTTCATAAAGGAGTAGCAATCTTTTAAATTTGCCTCAATATTTCTGTCAATATATGTTTTCATTTCATAGGAAATATAAAGAGAAATGGAATCTATATGAAATGTGGATTTAAAAAATCTTCAGAGGAAATTTGCTTTAAAGAAGGTATTCTTAAATATAGGTTTTGTGTAGATATGTCAACAGATGCAAATGATTTCAAGATATTATTTTTTGTCTTTGGAAATACAGTAGGAACACTACCTACCTTCTGCAAGCTCCAGAAATGCTGCTGAAAGGGAGAGGAAATAATTGTTGGCCTAGTGTTTAACAGACGAAGACTTGTTTTCTTAGTAAAAGTGCATAGATGCTTTACAGGTCATTAGCAGCAAAGATTTGTTTGGTCAAAGTTATCTGGCTATTTATGATTTCTTGTTATGTAAGTGGTCAACTCTAAAGCTCAATGCATAGTCCTGTAGAACTGCAAATATATTTTGAAAACCTTTGCAAATAACAACAAATTTTTAAGGCACCACACAGGATACTGCATTGCCTAAGAATCACCTTTGTCTGATCTACCATGCAGATCGCTAACAGAGTTAAGGATGGTATAGGGAATAAGTGTGCTTATGCAGTATCTCTGGAAAAAGGAGAATCAAAGGGAAGGAATTGTGATGTTGTATTATTGAGTTAAATAAATGAAATTAATGAAATTGATGAAATGCCTGTGAAAATTATTACTGAATTTTTCTAATAACCAGTCTTCAACTTTTGCCTGAGGAAAGATGTTTTCTGGTATTTTTACATTTCAGATCTGGTAATGGAAGCACAATACTGTCATCTGAACAAACTATGAATTATTTCCATCACAGACTGGTAACATATTTTGGGGGTTTTAATGATAACATTACTCAGTTTGATAGAATTGGGAGGAATATCTTTGATTTGCATAAATTGCCTGGAAACGTTCTCAGCGATAAATACACTGAGTAATATGGTAGAAAGATGTCTAGCCCCATCACTGACATGCAAGATTGTTCACAAGAGTAAGAAGAGACGGAACCAAAGTAAATAGTTATGCTTGTGCAGGACCCAGAGCTGTTTGTTGATCCTGCATCAGTATACTTTTATACATGCAACACATCAAAAAACCTGTTTCATATAACATCTTAAACCATTAAAATAAAAAGTATTAAAAATAACCCTGCTTCTTGTCATGACTACATATTTGAGCACCAATTTTGGAATATTCTCATTTAAGACTGTCAGTTAAGTCAAAAAAAGAGGTTCCATGAATAACTCTGAGAAGAATAGGAAAGGTGACAGATTATAAAAATGTTTTCCTTGAGAAATGTCTTCCAACTGTCTCTTATTTTAATAATTTATAGTGAAGAAATATGATTACAACACAGATACATGTATCCTAGTGAATATGATTGTTGCCATCACTAGCAAAAGCCCACAGGCTTTGAACAGACCTGACAATGCAGCATCACAGGGCAGGTCTGGGCTTGCTTTGGGATGAGTTGATTTTAACTTGTCTGAACAACAGACGGATGGTCAAGTGACTACTGTCTCACTCGCTTGAAGTGAAATTCTATGAATGTCTCTTGAGATTAATTATAAGCAACCAAGGGAGTTATGGCACGGTAAACCACTGCTCTTTCTCTCTAGTTAAGGCTGGCTCTTGAACAGCCTTCAAACTTGAGCTGGGAGCCACTGAGCAAGAAGCTGACTGTGATGAGAAAGCATGTAGAATGACCCTAGATGGGGACCTTCAGACTTGGGAAGAAGGTGGGACCTCCCTCCATGAACACTGACCTACCTCTCCCTGCAGAGCCCTGAGGCTGTGGACAGCTTGCTAAATCCTGCTGCCCTGTTCCACCTCTGTTGGCCTTAGGTCCTAGAGGGCCACTGGAAGCAGGAGCATCACTTGAAAGGAAAGGAGTAGATATTAGTAAGTCTTGTATGACACTTTAAAGGTTATTACTGTCAGCAGTGTTTTTCTGTAGCAATTTAGATTACAAGTATCATCTGAATTATTGTAATTGGACCAAAGATAACTTTACTATATTAGAATTTTAGTTAGGCTGACAATAAATAATCCTTGACTCCACGTGAGATGTGTTCCATTTTTTCCCATAACAGGATTTTAAGTGTAAGACATTATATTGAATTATCTAATAATTTCCTAGAAGCAGTTTAACATTTTTGGTAAAATTATTCTAGGACAATTTAACCTACTTCAGAATTCAGACATAAAACTTTGACCTAAATATCATGTTTCTCATAGCTTTTTTTCTTGAAAAGAAGGCCTCACAGTGAAATTTCAGGTCAGCCTTTAAAATAAATAGCTTCATATATTATAGGGGGCATACAATCCAATACAAAACATTTTTTCTGAAGATGACATTAAGTTAGTTTTAGTTGTTCTAGTTGTGAAATAGGATTTTTTTTTCTTATGTAAACCAAAATGAAGATAATAGTTAGTTTTTTAAAAGTGTATTCATTTTAGGCTCTTATAGAACTGTCTATGAAATTATCCTTTATTACTTAATAATGGATTTTAGTTATAAATTAGTACAGCACATTTTGATTTGTATATATGCATAGAAAACTGTTTTTTCTGTTTCTGTTATGACTTTCACATATATTTATCTAACAAATTAATGCTGTGAAAAAAACTGAAATATGCAATTTCCATCATGAATGAAAGGCACAAGAAGAAATGTTTATTTGCTCATAACAGTTTAATATTAAATATATAATACCTGGGGGTTTTAATACAGTGTAAAATCATATGCTACAATAATAACATGCAAATGAGCTATTAAAAGGATGCAAATATTCCTGTAAATACATAATCTTATAATAATCTAAATTCTTACTATTTGTAGCTGTAAGAAATGGACTGGACACACTTTACCACCCTTCAAAACACATTTCAAAATTTCTTAATGAATCATCAGAAAATCAGCTGATTTTCAAAGTATGTGGAATATACCACATAAACATTGTTTATTAGAAATTTACCAGCACATAAGATCTCAGATGGGGTTAGGCCACAATTATACCCACTGAAATTTTAATCACTTTAAAAAAAAAAAAAAAATATAATGTTTTCAATACTCAGTTATTGCTGTTGCACTTTTATTTACAATTCACTGTTTCACTTTGTTAACATTTGCTATTACTGTAATTATCTGTTTTAATTTATTTGCTTAGTAAGACAAAATAATACTACTGAAAACTTATAAAATCCAGTTCCTATAATTGTTGTTTTACAGAAGCTAAAGGCTCAAGCAAATTTACATTTCTATAATCTCTAAGACTTGGTAACTATTTTACATATTGAATTTTTTTCAGGGTTTATATGCTTTGAGAATCTGTATGCTTGTTCTTTCCTTTCAGTGATGTTAGAAGAATATTAATAAAAGCAGACCAACATATCTATTTATGGATTCCTTTTCTGTAAATAAATAAAGATGAGAGATTTGGTACAACATTGTGGCAGAAAGAGACTTAACTGCAAGGTTCAAGCAAATGATTTATTTAAACTTCACTTACAGACTTAACACACCACTATTGCAGGTTTTACAGATACAACGAAGGAATGCACTGTTGCAATTTTAAAAGCTATCTACACAACTCCTCATGAGTCATCTCTGCAGAGACAAGTCGTCAAGGCAATCCAAGGCTGGGTCACTTTTGCAACCCCTCATGAGTTGTCTGTGTGCACTAGACATTGTGAAACTTGTTAGTGAACTATGAGTGGGACAATCCATAAAAACATGTCTTGCAATTTTTTTTTTAATAGTGCATTCACTCACACTTGCACATGAAGTACGACAAGAGCACCTACTAAACAGCAGAAAAAATATCACAACTATCAGAAACTGGTAACATGAGCTCTTTACCAACAATTGATTACAGTTTTCAATAATAAAGTTGGGGGGGTGTGTTAGTTTTATTTTAATACTCCATGATGGAAATATCAGATGCCTCTATAAGTCTAGAATAAATGTGCCATTATACCACATATTGCAATGATGGACTGTGTCAAGAGATGTTCATTCCCTCTTCTACAATGTGGATTCAGCTATGCCTTTGCAATGGTGACAATTGTTTGCCTATGCTGTTCTTAAAAGATTCTGTTTGCAACATGAGAAATTCTGCAGGCAATAAGTGCATGATCAAATATTATCTGGTAAAAAAAGGACATAGAATAATTCAGGGAGCTAAGGAAGGTGGCTATTTATGCAAGCTTAGTGGTAATTTTAAGGTAAAAATGAACTCCAGTTTAAAAGGAATTAGAAATTGTAGCTAACACTCACACTAATACTATATCCATAATCTTGTGACCAGTGAATAACTAATAGTCTTGTAAATTTGAGTAGGGTAAAAATCAGAGAAAGAGAAATGGATAGTGTTGAAGGGCAAAATAAATGTAATAAAAGACATGGAGTTAATAAAATATCAATACTAAATAGATAACTAAGTTGGATGGGAATAGGATTAGATAATAAACAAGATCTTTTGGCCTTAGTTATATACTTACTGAAATTATTGAAATAACATTTTCAGTTCCATTTTTCCACTGAATGTGTACACATCAATGGATCACAAATCTTAATTCTGTCTGTTACTGACATCAATAGTGATTGTGAATTATTTGCGTAGGTGCTGAATTAAGCAGTTTATCATAAACCTTAAACAGATGGTTTATATGAAAAAATATCTATTCTATTTTAATTTACATTAATTTGGATTTTTGTCAAAAAGGGTAGACTACCTAACTGAAAGGGAAGAGGAAATAAAATATACCTAACACAGGAAAGAATTCCTTATGGTAATTGCTGTCTTGGTCTTGTATTGATAATTTGACAAGTATTATTTCCACAAATACTGAATCTGCTAGTCTGAGGCAATCCTAATTTCATTATTGTTGAGGCTTTGTTCTTCACTGGGTTTGTCTTCAGAATTACAAAGTTATTTAATTGATAATAATAATAATAATAATAATAATAATAATAATAATAATAATAATAATAATAATAATAATAATAATAATAATAATAATAATAATATAGTCCAAACTGGTTGTGTGATGCTGCATAGAAAATTTTTAATTGATTAGAGTGCTACATAGCTAAGATTAAACTAGTGTTATCAATATTTATGGAAACTATAACATCATAAACTAACAGAAAAAAAGTTATTAAATACCTCTATGTATTTTCTACACTTTCTACATTTCACTTTCTACATAATGTGCTGAAAAGTAGAAATATTTGGATCTCTTTGCTGCCAAATCAAAAGAAGAAAAAAAATGCCAAATCATTTCCTTTAATTTTTTCTTAATAGCATATAAACAAACACACCTCGTATGTTATCTTTCGAATTATGTACTTCTTGGAGCTGTAACAGGAAATAGAAAAGTGCAATACAAATGTATTTGAAAAAATAATCCCTTGCTGGTGCATAGAGAAGAAAAAAAAATATTGATAAAATAAAATTAGCCAATAATTAATATTTGCAGGTTTATTTTTAGTAGATATATTTGATTCACTACAAACAAAAAAATATATATATATTAGGTACTAGGGCAAAAACATTTTGCAGGTATATATACTTTGATATAATATTTAGTTCCTCTGGTTCTTTTGTGTGCGTGTGTATATCTAAGCTCTTAGCAAAAATTTGAGAATCATTACTCTGCTATTACAAAAGGAAAAACTGACAGGAGTTGAAATGCTTTACTAAAGATCTAGTGATAACCTATGATCATATTCTTGCTTTTGAAATAATCCTGGACTTCTAGTCTGCTAACTTTATAGAGTTGTTAGCAGTGTCTCCTCCTGTAAAATATAAAAGATCCATGAACTATGTGGACTGTTTGATATAGAGGAACACATTTTTCAAGTGTCTAGTTCATTCCTAAAATAGCAATGGAGTTTATTTGTAAAAATGAAAATAAATTATATATGAAGAATTGTATTCAATGTCTGTCAAGATTCAGTGTACAATTTACGAGACTTTCTTCTCTAAGAACCATTCCAGTTAATAAACACTTTTCAACTTAAGAAATAAATACATGGGCCATGACACCCTGAGCTAAGCAGAAAAAGAGCTCTTCAATAGAGACCTGAAATGTAATAATAGATTGGCAGGTTTAGAAAGATGCCAGTCACAATACACAATGGCTCTGAGTTACACTTCTCTCCTAAAAGAAAGGATATTCTTCCTAAACATCAAATACTAATGAACAGTGAGTTAAGTCTTAGAAAAAAATCTGCTATTGTGAAAATAGTCACCTTTAGGTCACCTTAGATAGTTTACCTTCGAGAGGGGTTTAAGGACGCCTAATATGCCTCTCCACTGGAAAAAAAACCAAACCAAACCAAAAAACCCCCCCAAAAAAACCCAACAGAAAAAACAGACAAAGAAACAGAAAAAGAACACCACAACATTTACAAGTTGTAAAAGTGGACTTAAATGTTTAGTTCTAGAAATTTCAAATTGTGGTAATGAATCAGATGTTTAAATAAAGTAGATTATTCTTTCAAATACTGAACTACATTTTGTATATCTTTCTTTGCAAATTTAACTAAGATTAAATCTTGCTATTTAGTTATCGGTTAATGCAAGCATGCCAAGAACCCAAAATGCAGAAAACTAGTGTGGTTTAGAATGCTAGTGAATGAATACTTTGTTCATAAAAACTATCAATATTAGTGCAAATTGGTCCAATTTCAGGAAATCTTTACTAAAAAGATAGTTTTATCTGAAGTAAATCATGCCTTTGTCCCATTCTTTTTCCTGTAGCCGTAGGATTTGTCAGCTGGAAGAAACTTACAAGTTGTTTTCAAACTTGGAATTGTGAAGGTCGTGGAGTGTACCACAATTTGTCTGTAAAACTGAGGTATTTCTATCCGCTCCATCACCAGGACCTACCCACCTTCCTTATTTTTAAATGCAGGTGGTACTCAGTATGCACAGCATGAAGCTTCATGTATATTTTTCCTTACATTTGTAGCAGCATGGTCAAAGAAGTATTAGGTATGGCTTATTCCCATCAAAGTTAAATTTCTAAACTGCTGAAGACAGAGGAAAATTGAGACAGTAGCCAGATGAAGAGGAAGTTTCTTTTCTGATCTCTAATAGGTGTGTAGCTAAAAGGCAAAATACCTGATAAAACCAGGACCAACAACATATGCTTTCACCCTCCACTGCCCAATAAGAAAATAAAGGATTTGATGGGAGAAGAAATAAGATATGAGGATTCTTCAGAAGCTGGAAAGCTGAGGTTTAGTACAAATCTAAAAAAGAGAAACTGGTTGACAATACTCCAGATGATTCCCTGCAGTCTATTCAAGTTTCTGTGAAAGATAAGAAGTTATTTGGCTTCGATTTTTGCTTAATTCAAACACCATGGAGAAAGACTTCCCAAAGATGCATATGAAGCTTTAGTGAGGACTCTGATCTGCAAACCAATCTAGTGATGAAGGTAGATCTTTTAAAATCACCTTGATACTAAAAATCAAGTTTACAATTTCTGTAGTCTTTCATTTCTGTTTTTAAGCCAGCTACAAATGATAATGAGTAAACTGCAGAGGATGATTAGTATGCATTAAAATGGAGTAAAATATTTAGTAATTCTGTGATAAAACTGCCCTTAGTTAAATATCTAGATACTGGGTGCAATATGTTGTTTTGAGTCACTTCTGTGACATAAGGTGGCGATAGTGAATCTTTTTGACGAGACATTATTAAGATTAACTTCATTTCAGATACAGTGTTTTCTGAAATTTTAATGGTCTGCTTTGGAAAGGAGCTAATGGGTCCTTTTCATTCTATAGAGCATATTTTATTTAAAATTTCCTTTGCATATACAAAATTGAGGAGTCTGATTAAATATGCATGCAGCAGAAGCTAGAAATAAAGAATTCAAAGGACAACCATAGGGAGATTTGATTGGGCTAAGCACTTCACAAGCATTTCTGTAGGGTACTGTAGGTACTCTTTTGGATTAAAAAAGTTTGTGACTAGGATATAATGACTTTTTATTCCCCATGAAACTCTCTCTTTTTTTGTCTTAGTAACTTTTTTCTTATATGACTAATGATATCATTCAAATGAAAGCCATGACTGCTTCACTCAATAAATTACAAAAAAAGAATAGTATTTTAAGCTTTGAAATATTAACAGACTAAAGGAAAAGAAGACATAAGAAAAAGTATGTGACCACTTTGCTCTCTTCAGTGACCAAATAACCATCTCAAAGTTAGTTATTCTAGTTATCTCAAAGGCTTGCTTCAAAGAAGGTTTTTTTTGAAGCTTGGGTATTTTGTGACTGAGAACAGAATAGAAATGTGAAGCCTACAGTTAGGATGAGGAAAGATTAGAAAATAGTCTGGACAGAAGTCTTCTATCCGAAGATTTCATAGTTCTTACCTGGTTTCTTATTTTAGACTCTTTTTCAGATATGTATACAAGCAATAGATTTGGAAATCTAGATGTTTATCAAATGTTTTGTTTGAGAAGTGCATCCAACCGACATAGAACTAAAACAAATAGCAGACTAATACTAAAAACTTGTAGACCATAATAAGACTGCTCCAGTCTAGCATGATGTTTTGTGCTTTAGGTCTAACTTTATTTTTATCATATTTATACCATTGTTTCAGGAATCTACCAGTATCTAGATCACAACTCCTTGATGTCATTAAATTCCAAGGTATGAATTTCTTACCCACACTCCCCAGACAATTAATCTGAGAGAGATTCTATGCCGAAACTCCTGCTGGGAGACAAAGGAAATGAACTATGAATATAAATACATTTAATGTTATGAGGTAAGTAATGTGGTTTAATGTAGTTTCTCTCCTACATGGGGAGAGTAACTCTTCTATAGCTCATATATAATATGAGTCAATTTACACCAGGTTAATTCATGGCAGACACATTTGATAGAGGTGAGCTAGGAAAGACACCTCTCTCACCATGTAAGACATGCAATAAATTTGTTTGAATGCAAAAAGTGGGATAAGTTGTGCAGAAGTTCTGTCTCTAATAGTCAGGATACACCATCTTTAAGATAGAATCAAACACAAATCTTTAAGATATAACCAAACATTCAGTTGGCGATGAGCCCATCGGCAGCAATGGTAAGTTCTGCAGCTAAGTGCTAGATCAAGGCAGAAAGGTGGGTTCCTGGTGCCAGTGAAATCTGGGAAGGAGCCGAGGGACCTGCCAGGAACCTGCAGCTCCAGAATACAAGGCTGAAGGACCATGGGTGTTGCCAGGAGCAACTGTGGGAGATTTAAACAGACCTTCGGAGTGCCAGCAACCAGGAGGGAGTTCAGCAAACAAAGTGGCAAACAGAGCATGGCATGGCAGTTTATGCAGCAGTTTGTGTAGGCAGAGCTCTGCAGCCTGCTTGTTGGTCTACAGCCCAGGGAAGTGCTCTAGGTCTCTGCCAAATGGTGGGCACTCGCCTCAGAGCCAAATCCAGAGATCCTGCAGAGAAACCCCTTGAGAGGGCTGATGTATCCACCCAGAGGGAACTGGTAAGGAAGGAGAGGTCAGTACAGACAGTAGACTGTAGTGTCTACACAGACCCTTGTCCTGGTGAAAAGGTAAATACCTGGGTAAGGTGCTCCCAAGCTGATATTCTGTAGCACCAGGTGGCCAAACTGCAGGTAAGAGTCTACAGGTAACAGTGAAATGGCTGATTAGTATTAGAGGGGCTGACACAGAGATAGATAGGTGGTTTCCTAAGGATGCTCTACTCCTGCAGTGAACACCACTGAGAACAAAGCACCTTGAACCCTGGTGACTCACAAAAGCAGGACTTCACTCCAGTCTCCATGCTCCAACATTAGAACCAAAAACAGATATGAAGCTTTAACAGCTATAGACACCCATGAGCAAGGTCCACAAGGGAAAACTGGTCCAGCAGCCCACAGCAGACACCCTAAAAGGAACAACTAGTGCTCGTAGTGGGTGACTCTCTGCTAAAGGGCACTGAGGTGCCCATCTGCAAGCCTGAAAGGGAGTCGTGAGAAGTATACTGTATACCAGGAGCCAAGATCCATGATATTGCAGAGATGGTGACACAACTTGTCAGGAGCTTGGATTACTATCCACTGTTGCTCTTTCATGTAGGCATAAAAGACATCAAAAGCCAGAATCTGAGCAAAATCAAGGAAGACTATAAAACCCTTGGAGTAAAAATGAAAAATGTTGGTGCCTAAGTCATCTTTTCCTCCATTTTACCAGTTGACAATGGGACATTCTTTGAGAACCATAACCTGTTAGAGAGGCATGGAATCCACCTGTCTAGAAGAGGCAAGCTGGCCAACCTGGTGAAGTAGGCTTTAAACTGATAGACTCGGGTGGTAGGACCCAAAATATCAATGCTTATGTCATTGTGTCCAACTGGGGAATAAGCCAGGCCAACCAGGGCAGCAACAAATGCAGCCTCCCATGACGGGAACCAGAAGGACAACCACCTCAAGGGCATGTATGGCTATGGTGGATCCTTCAGCACTCCTCCAGGGAAACCTACATGATCATGTAAACTAAAACCGCCAGGGGAAGAGAACGTCAATCCACCCCACTCCTGACAGTTTGGTGTCAGTGCCAGTTAGAGCAACAGATGCCCAGAGCCTGGAGAAGGATCACAGGTTGGCAGGAGAGCACCAGAGAAGCGGCACAATGGAATCCCAGCTGCTCCAGCCAGTAGGTCAGCTTCACTGGAGGCCCAACTTAAATGCCTCTACAGAAACACACACAGCATGGGAAACAAACAAGAGAAGTTAGAGAAGTGTATGTGCCTTCAGGGTTATGACCTGATTGGCATCATGGAGATGTGGTGGCATGACTCCTATGAAGGGAGCATTGGAATGTAATTATGCAGGTTCTAAAAAGGAGCCCTTAGAATTGTTGGAATGGAAGGACAGGCAGGAGAGAAGAGTGGGTGTCACCCTCTATGTCAGTAACCAGCTGGAGTGCATGGAGCTCTGTCTGGGGACGGATGAGGAGCTGACTGAGAGCTTGTTGGTTAGGATCAGAGGGAGGACATGAACAGGCAATATTGCAGTGGAGGTCTGCTACAGGCGACCTGACCAGGAAGAATGAGGGAATGAGGCCCTCTCTAGACAGATAGGAGCAGATTCATGCTCACAAGTTCTGGTACTCATGGGGGACTTCCACCACCCTGATATTTGTTGGAAGGACAACACAGCAGAGCTTAAGCAATCCAGGAGGTTCCTGGAATGCTTTGATGACAGCTTCCTTCTCCAAGTGATCAAGGAGCTGATGAGGAGAGGTGCTATGCTGGACCTTGTTCTTATCAACAAGGAGGGGCTGGCAGGGAATGTGAAGCTCAAGGGCAGCCTTAGATGCAGTGACCATGAAATGGTGGAGTTCAATATCCTTAGGGCAGTGGGGGGTGGGACGCAGCAGACTCACTAGTCTGGACTTCAGGAGAGCAGACTTTGACCTTTTCAGGGACCTGCTGGGGAAAGTTCCATGGGATAAAGCCCTGGAGGGAAGAAGGGCCCAAGAACACTATGTGATCTTTAGTCACTTCCAATCCTGTGATTCTATACAAGTAGAAAATTCTGAGTGTAAAAATAGATTCAGTTACTTACTGGGCTGATGGTATCCTATCCAAAGAAAAACATTGTTAAAATAAATTATTTAAAGTAGAAAATATTAAAATAAATTATTCAATATGGTGGTACTCAATAACTTAAAACCATTGTAATCAAATACTGAAATAGAAAAAGAATAATAAAATCATAGAATTGTTTGGATTGGAAGGGACCTTCAAAGATCACTGCCACGAGGGTGATGAGAGGGCTGGAGCACCTGTCCTATGAGGGCAGGCTGAGAGAGTTGGGGCTGTTCAGCCTAGAGAAGAGAAGGCTCTGGGGAGATCTTATAGCGGCTTTCCAGTACCTGAAGGGGGCCTACAAGAAAGATAGGGAGGGACTTTTCATAAGCGCAGTTAATGACAGAACAAGGGGAAATGGCTTTAAGCTGAAAGAGGGTAGGTTTAGATTAGATATTAGGAAGAAATTTTTTACTGTGAGGGTGGTGAGACACTGGAACAGGTTGCCCAAGGAAGTTGTGGATGTCCCCTCCCTGGAAGTGTTCAAGGTCAGGCTGGATGAGGCTTTGATCAGCCTGGTCTAGTGGAAGGTGGCCCTGCTCATGGCAGGATGATTAGAACTAGGTGATCTTTAAGGTCCCTTCCAGCCCTAACTGTTCTATGATTCTATGATTCGATGATCATCTGGTTCAAGCCCCATGCCATGGCCATGGACATCATCCACTAGATGAGGTTGCTCAAACCCCCATCCAACCTGACCTTGAACACTTCCAGAGTTGGAGCATCCACAACTATTCTGGGCAAACTGTTATAATTTCTCACCACACTCATTTAAAAAAAAAAATAATCTTCCTTACATCCAATCTAGATTTATTCTCTTTTAGTGTCTTGACCTGTCACTACAATCCCTGGTAAAAAGTCTCTCTTCATCTTTCATACAAGCCCTCTTTATGTATAGAAAGGCTGACATAAGGTCTCACCAGAATTTTCTTTTCTCCAGGCTGAACAACCCCAGCTCTCTCAGCCTTTCTTCATAGGAGAGGTGTTCCAGACCTCTCTTCATTTTTGTGTCCCTCCTCTGGATCCAATCTAACAAGTCCACCTCTTTCTTGTTCTGGGGACCCCAGAGCTGGACACAGTACTCCAGGTAGGGTCTCACACGAGCAGAGTGGAAGGGTAAAATCACCTCCCTCGGCCTGCTGGCCAAAGAAGGAGTGTTAATAAAATTCTTTTTCCCTTGTCTGGAAGAAAGAGAAAACGATTATAACATCCAGGTTAAGGTAATATACCTTGATATATATATTTTTAAATTAAAAAATTACTATTTATATAAGCAATAGTTTATGCAGCCTGCACTTCCACAGCATAGTCAGGTGTGGATTTAATTTCTGCCAGAACTTCCAAAGAATACTTCATTGTGAACAGGTATAGTCCTATGCTTAGTTTTTCAGTTGAAACCTGAAGTATCTGATAGTCTCCAACACTAAGAATATGAGAGATGATATTCTGGACTGAATGGATGATTATTTTCTTTCAACTTGATAATGCCTATATGCATAATCTTTCTTAGTCAAATTGTAAAAAAGTCTTCATTAAATATTTGCAGCACTTTCAAGCCAAACAGAAATCTTCAGCCTGGAAGCTATCTCTGTGTTCTAATACTTCCCCAACTGAATACTAAAGTTATTGTGTACCGCAGAGGTATTTTTGTATTTCAGCTGTAGTATGCAATATTGGTGATGTTTTAAAGGTTTAATTAAAGAATACTTATCATAGCAGAATTCCATAGGAAGTGCTGGATGACAAAAACTTAGTGTTGTAAAATTAATTGCACCACTAATGTGTAGCTGAAACAAGTGGAAAGCTTTCACCCAAAGAAACAACTCATTAATCTTTAACCATCTGTACTATGGCAAGTGAATCACTTCTGTATTCACGTCAAGTTCTGTAAAAAAAATTGCTAAGGCCTTTTTTTAAACAAGAAAAATTACTTTGCAGACCAGAAATGCATTGTATACAAATGTTTACCACTGAGAAATATTTTCTGATGTGTTTTCTTTGGAGTTCTTTAAATTCATTTTAAAAATTAGATTGATTCCCTATATTTTAATAAATAATAGAAAACCTTCATTTTCTCCCTTCCTTTCTGCAATAACTATATGTATTTTCAAGAGAGAAAATTTTAAAAGAGGTTCAAATGTTTGTCTTTGAGCATAGTAGTAAGAACTTAAGAAAAGATCATGTATTTTGATAGTAGCTGATTGGTTTATGAATTAGATGGTTTATATAATGCCTCTTGGAGAATTGCCAGGTAAATTTCTTGGTCAATGTTTTGATACAGAGAGATAATAGCATATCTAGAGAATGCTATACCACCACTAGTGATAAGTCTGTTTTTCTTAATTTTATTGCAAGTTATAACATATTTTTCTGCAGTAAATGAGTAATAAACTAAAAATAGATGAAAACTGATGAAGCTTTGCTGTTTTTTTTCCTTTTTCTTTACAGATTTACCTCACAAATCAGTTATGATGCTAGACCTTGACCTTGACAACATCATATTCCACAGCTCAACTCTATGGAAAAGATAAAAAAGTTACCAAGAGCTCAAATAGTTTTTCATGGTATGAAAAAAAACCAAACCAAAAAAACCTTGGCATTGCTCAAAAATTTAAAACTTAACTCCTAGTAATTGTAATTGTAGTTACTATCATGGCCAATTTGTTATAGTAACATCCTAAGGCCCACAGTTTTAACACCAAAAATGAGGAAGTACCAAATCTCAAGCTATCTTTGATAATTTCCATTCAGAAAATGAGCCCTCAGCCTTATATAATTTGATTTCCTATTTCAAAGATGTTGCATGTATAATATGAAAATGAGAAATGGTAAAGAGAGAGAGGACACAAGAAGCAACACTTGATGACTCCAGGCTGTCAGAAAGTTTTAAAGGTAACTAACCAGTTAAGAAAAAAGTCTGTTCTAAACAATCATGTAGCTTTGTGAGGACTGCTGGGAGAAGCAGTTCATCAAAGGCTCAGAAAATTTAATTTTATGTGTGGAAAGAGGATGAGGAGAAGCAGTGGCAGATGCAAGGAAGGATTCAATATATACTATGACACTAGTCGCAGAGGAATCCTTACAGAATGAGTGTTTGTTGCTATTCATTGTTTACATCAGATGTGGATATTTCTGAACTTAGTTATCTGGCTCTGAATGTATGTTTTGGAGCACCAGGACAGAAAAGGCCCGAGAGGAAATGTGTTGGCACTGAAGGGACAATAAAATTAAATGAATTGCAGAACTAATCTTTAGTAGGAGTGTCATTAGTGAAGTTCAGTAGGCAGTAGGAGTAAAACAAAAAAATAATAAGGACAAGAAAAATGGAAGGGAAGTGCACTATAGACCTGAACAGTGTGGACCTGAAGCTGACCTAAGAGTTCTAAGATTCCATAATATGGCTCAAGGTAAGGATCGGAGTACAAGACTGATGGTTCAGGAATCCTGTCTTAATATGTCCTCTGAATGAATTTTAGGTGATAATTGTGGAAGAAAGTATTTTTAATTTAACCAACTACAGATTTAATTTGTATTTATTATACTTCTGGATCAATTTATTGAAACTCTTGATACATTGTTTTCCTTCTTTCTTCCTCAGTGGTATAGCTGTCTTGCCTTTACAGTAATCAGCATCTTATTGTTTAAGAACTAATTAACAATGATAGTGACTTAACAATAGTTATATCTATTAGAAAGCCAATATTGTTGCAGTTTCTTTCCTCTTTTTGTCTGAAAATTAGTATGTGTGCTTTTACACATGTGAGTACACTGTAGAGCTCCCCAGTCAATATTCTGTCAAAATATAAAAGGCCATTGTCTTTTACTAGCAATCAACAGGTACAGGGTTTCAGGGTAGATCTGGGCTTGCCTTGCCCTGAGATGATTTTAGCCTGTTTGAACAACAGGCTGGTGGTCAGATGACCACTGTCTCACTTGAGGTGAAGCTCTTTAAATGTCTCCTGTGGTCAAATCTGACTCATGGCACAGCAAACCATTGCTACATTCTGTCTGTTGAGGCTGGCTCTTGAACAGCTTCCAGATTCAAGACGGGAGACTGCTAATACCCTATGTGGGTCCTACAGACTCAGGGGGAAGGTGGGACTGCTTTTCATGAACATTGACCTTACCTCTCACTGCAGAGCCCTGAGGCTGCCCCATTCTGCCTGGAGAAAGCCACCTTCATTGCGTCAGATCCCAGAGGGCTGCTGGAAGGGGAAGTGTAACTTGGGAGAAAAAGAGTAATTGCACTAAGGATAACTGTTTACTGTATGTTGTTATGATTTTTTGTTAGGCTGACAATGAATAATTCTTGACTCCACATTTGAGATGTGTTCCATTTTTGCCAATAATGGCATTTGGTAGATGAAAGCATGAACTGTTAATGAAAAAGACAGAAATGTAATTGAAATACCTCTTTTCATTGTTTGGGGAGTGGGAAATAAATGAGCTATAGCAGATGCTGGAGATTATTTTATTTTCAATTCCTGATGACTTCTAAAGATGTACAACTTTTAGATCAAACAGAAAGCACCATAAAAATGGAGGCAGAGCTGCATCCGAGACAGAAAAAGAAGTAGTTTTCCATACATGAGCACACAGACTAGAGCAGTGTGAGTGATGCTGGAAGGAGGCAGTGACTAGAACCAAACTGGTAAGCCAGAAGGCAAGTAGGAAAAGTGAGGGAGAAGTTACCTATTTCTCTTGTACAATGTCTCACATTTCTGCTAGCTTTCTTCCATTCTCTTGATAGGCAAGTAAATACTTATTTTTAGACTTCAATGTGTTAAGAATGCTTGTACATGACCAAAAATTAAATTTCAAGGATAATAATCTGAAAAACTCATAGGTTATAGAAGGGGAAAATCGGTTAGCCAAACCCGACCTGAGATTAAATTAGTAAGACAAAATCAGGTTAAACTATCTGATTTTACAGATGGTAAAGTGGAATCCTTGGGAAAAGGATGTGAAAAATACAGTGCATGGTAGAATGCTGGCTTACTAGGACTTTGTGACTAATGCTGGGTATAAAATCAGTAAAAAAAAGGCCAGTGGAAAAAGAAGGGGTTAGCTGTTTATTTAGGATAGAAGGAAGGGACTAGGTAAGGTAAACCAAACCATGTCATTGAGGCTGCTCAGTGCTTCCTCTCAAGTAGTTCCACTGATCCTGGCAGCTTTGAGCAGGAAGATAAAGGTATTGCTGAGCTGATAATTTATATGGCTAACTTTATTCTGTGACAATGAGAGAATTAGGGTGCTTTTCCAGCCACCTGTGAGAAATCATTCAACAGAGACAAAGCAGACATCCTGACACCCTAACAGACTGCAGACAATTGCATCAAATAAAGATTCAACTCAAACTAAGTTTCTATCCTGTATAATACAACACTAATTGCCAACCACCTTTTGTTTAAGTGCTGATCTTTTATTTCTTTGAATTGCTGATTTAAATGACTGCCTGTTCTGTGTTGTAAGGAATATACCTTCTCTTATGTGTTTCCCCTGAATACAAGTGTTTGAACTGGGTCCTGACAAGGTTGGTGAATCAGTCAAACCTTTGCAGAGTAATACTAGCTGTCAATAGACTTTTTCAGCCTGATTAGTAAAAATGAACCACTGTATCTCAAATTTTTTTCCTTCTGTATTTTTCTAAGAGAGGGCTATTGAATCCCATACGGAACAGTCATAATTGGTGTTTCATGTTTGGGCTATTGACTTATAAAGATTGTAAGATCACTATTGGTCTTTGAAACACAGATAGGGAAAGGAATGCCAGAAGAAATTGTTCACTGTAATGTCCCACCCACTGTAAACTGAAAATATTGTTTATGTTTGAAAGTGAATATTCTTTATTTCAGAGTTACAATAGCTATGTATACAATTTATAAATCTAAACACTGGAAACAAGTACACATCCTACAATTTTCCAAACCCTCTTGTGAGACTAACACAAAGGCAAACCTTGACAGAGGTATGCAAAGCTCTTTACAACCGTTTAATTTCACTCAAAACACAATGTTGTTCAAGATGAACATAGAATTACAAATGGCAGTTGTTTACATTTTACATAATAATTAAAATAAAAGAATATTAAGCTTTTCTTAAGTGGTGGGGTTTTTTTTGTTTTTCTTTTACATGTGATACAATTATGACTTTGTCATTGAAATTGGAAAAGACATATTTGAAATATATTTATATAACATCTGTGTTTTAAATTAATTCTAAGTTAGATTTGCAATATAGATACAATATTTGAAGTAAGTAATATGTGGGTAACAGTGTCTAGGTATATTAACTTAGTGCACAAATGCAGAAAAACAAAAGGATTGCAACCTGAAGTGGGGGATTACAATATTAAGTGGACATCTCTTCCTGAGTGATGACTGTGGTAGTAAAATTCCTTTCAAAGCCCAGGTGAAAGCTCCAGATATGTTATGTTTGGGGCTTTTTGGTTTGTTCGGTTGGTTGGATTTTTTTTCTTTCTTTTTGTAAACTTCCTATGAATAGAAAGGATTTTGCATGGGCCAGGAATTTTCAAGAGCATTTCTTTAAGACTATATTTCTCTACTGCTAATAGTGATTTGTCATGTATAAAACAGTATACAGACAAAGTGGATCACAAAAATAATTTTAGCATAGTTCCCAGAAAAAAAAACCTCTTGATGCTTGTTTTGTGGCTCTCTAGAAAACAGTCTACATCCCAAGAAATACTTATCAAGACATCCACATGCACACGGACATGCACGCACGCACATAAACACATACATGTGCTCTCACAGAGCATGTGGGCTACAAGCAGACCCTCTCTTTCACGTGGTCTCCTACTTGTACACAATTCTGCTGTAGATATGGATGCTCCAGCTTTATATCTGCCTGTGCTCCTGCCTATAAACTAATGTACATGCTGATGAGAAAGCCTCCCATGAGGTCACATATACCAGCACAAGAAGTATATTTTTCCCAGGAAAAAGATAGAAAATGGACACAAATATTCTATTGCAGTAAATTCTAAGGTTACTTATGTTTTATTATACAAATAACACTCTAATCATAGAATTACCTTGATTGGAAAAGACCTACAAGATCATTAAGTCCAATCATTAACCTAACACTGACAAATCCCTTATACCATAACTAAACCATGTGCCTAAACACTATGTCTGGATGACTCTTAAATACCTCCAGGGATGGGGGACTCTACCACTGCCCTGGGCAACCCATTCCAATACCTGATAACCCCTTCAGTAAAGAAATTCCTTCTAATATCCAATCTAAATTTCCTCTGGTGCAACTTTAGGCCATTTCATCTCATCCTGTCACTTGTTACCTGGGAGAAGAGACTAGCACCCACCACTCTACAACCTCCTTTCAGGTAGTTGTAGAGAGTGGTAGAGTCTCCCCTCAACCTCCTTTCACAAAATGAAAAGAAAACCCCAGTTCCCTCAGCTCGTCCTCATAAGACATGTGCTCTAGACCCATCAGCAGCTTCGTTGCCCTTCTCTGGACATGCTCCAGCACCCACATGTGCTTCTAGTTATGGGCCCAAAACTGAACACAGTACTTGGGGTGTGGCCTCACCAGTGCTGATCCACCCCCCTACAGGGGTAGGATCACTTCTCTGGTCCTATTGGCCACACTATTCCTGATACAGGCCAGGAGGCCACCTGGACACACTGCTGACATGTTCAGCCAGCTGTCAATCAACACCCCCAGGTCCCTCTCTGCTGAGCAGCTCTCCAGCCACTCCTCCCCAAGCCTATAGCGCTGCCGGGGGTTGTTGTGGCCAAAGTGCAGAACCAGACATTTGGCCTTACTGAAACTCATGCAGCTCTTGGCCCATCGATCTAGTCTGTCCAGATCCCTCTGCAGAGCCTTCCTACCCTCAAGCAGATCAACACTTCCACCCAGCATGGAGTCGTCTGCAAACTGACTGAGGATGTACTCCGTCCCCTTGTCCAGATCATTGAAAAAGATCTTAAACAGGAGTGGCCTCAGTACTGAGCCCTGGGGAACACCGCTTGTGACTGGCCACCAACTGGATTTAACTCCATTCACCACCACTCTTTGGGCACAGCCATCCAGCCAGCTTTTTCCCCGGAAAAGTACATGCCCATCCAAGTCGCGAATAGCCAGTTTCTTCAGGAGAATACTGTGGGAAATGGTGTCAAAGGCATTACTAAAGTCCAGATAGACAACATCCACGGCCTTTCCTTCATCCACTAAGTGGGTGACCACACCGCAGAAGGAGATCAGGTTAGTCAAATGGAACCTGCCTTTCATAAACTGTTGCTGACTGGGCCTGATCGTGCGGTTGTCCTGCATGTACTGCGTGATAACACTCATGATTTTTCCATCAGCCTCCCCAGCACTGAAGTCCAACTGACAGGCCTGTAGTTTCCAGTATCCTCCTTCTGGTCCTTCTTGTAGACAAGTGTCACATTGTGTAACTTCCAATCTTCTGAGATGTCCCCAGTTAGCCAAGATTGCTGAAAAAATACTGGAAAGTGGCTTGGTGAGCACCTCCGCCAGCTCTCTCAGAACTCTTGGGTGGATTCCATGTGGTCCCATAGACTTGTGTACATCTCTGTGGTGCAGCAGGTCACTGACCACCTCTTCCTGGATTGTACAGGGATCATTCTGCTCCCAGGCTCTGTCTTTTAGCTCAGGGGTGTGGATTCCCAGAATACAAATGGTTCTGTTACTGAAGAGTGAGGCAAAGGCAGCATTAAGAGCTTCAGCCTTTTCCTCATCCTCAGTCACCATGTTTGCTCCTGTATCTAATAGAGGAGGGAGGCTCTCCCCAGCCCTTCTTTTGCTGTTAATGTATTTATAGAAAGATTTCTTGTTGCCTTTTATAGCAGAAGCCAGATTAATTTTGTAGCTGGGCTTTAGATTTTCTCATTTTCTCCCTGCATAGACTCACAACATCTTTGTAGTCCTTACCTGTGTGGCCTGCCCCTTTTTCCAAAGGCCATAAGCTCTCCTTTTTTCCTTGAGTTGCAGCCAAAGCTCCTTGTTCAGCCAGGCCAGTCTTCTTTGCCACCTGCTCATCTTATGGCACATGGGAACAGCCTGCTCCTGCACCCTTAAGATTTCCTTCTTGAAGAACATCCAGCCTTCCTGTACTCCTTTGTCCTTCAGAGCTGTCTCTTAAGGGACTCTAGCAACCTGCATCCTGAACAGGCCAAAGTCTGCCCTTCAGAAGTCCATGGTAGTTGTTTTGCTGACAGCCCTCCTTACTTCATCAAGGACTGAGAATTCTATCATTTCATGGTTGCTAAGCCCAAGTTGGCCTCTGACCACCACATCATCCATCAGTCCTTTGCAGTTGGTAACGAGCAGGTCGAGCAAGGCACCTCCCCTGGTGGGCTCCCTCACCAGCTGTGTCAGGAAGTTATCCTCCACACAGTCCAGGAACCTCCTGGACAGTTTCCTCTTTCCTCTCTGCTGTGTTTCAAGCACACATCCAGCAAGTTCAAGTCCCCCATGAGAACAAGGGCTAGTGATTGTGAGATTTCTGCCATCTGCTTGTAGAATGCCTCATCTGCCTCTTTATCCTGGTTGGGTTGTCCATAAAATACTCCCAGCAGGACATCTGCCTTGCTAGCCTTCCCCCTTATCCTCACTGATAACCACTTCACCTTATCATCACAATCATTGAGCTCTAAGCATTCAAAACACTCCCTAACATACAGAGCCACCCCACTGTCTCTCATTCCTTGCCTGTCCCTTTTAAAGAGCTTGTAGACACCTATTGCAGCACTCCAGTCATGAGAGTCAACCCACCATGTTTCTGTGATGGTGACCAAGTCATAACTATCATTCCAGTTCCCCCTGTTTGTTGCCCAAGCTGCGTGCAGTGGTGTAGATGCACTTGAGCTGGGCTATCAATTTCACTCCCAACTCTGACACATCACCCCTAGGCTCACCTCTAGTGAGCCTGGTTTTATCCCTTTCCTCTTTCCAACCCCTCTCAATGAGCCCTACCAACTCATGAGTGAGAATCATTTTCCCCCTCTGAAGTAGGTGAACCAGTCATCTGATGTTAAAGCTCGATGAATCAGTCATTTGATGTTAAAGTTTGTGAGACAACATTTTTCACTTAACTTTTCTTATTTGCTAGGAAATTCTGTGATGGAGGTGTTCCATTATGTCAGTCCTGAATAAATGGACATCTTGAGGCATGTATTCAAATACTGGTTATCTCTCTTAACTGTAGCTGAAACAAAATTTTGAGCAATATTCATGCTTGAAAAGCTACTTCTGTATCACTTCTACATTGTAAAACTGTAACTTTATAAGTTTTAAGCAAGAAAGACAAAGAGTTTTTCATCAGTTCAAACTCTTTATAATGTTTCTCAACGTTATTTGTCATATTTCTCATATTAAAACTTTCCGGGGTTTTTTCACAAATGGAAAACTTAAATAAATTGTTAAGTTACAGTAGTAAGAAAGATTCAAAAAGGAGATAATTGCAAATTATTTTGTAGTAAAAGTAATCTTAAGACACATTCCACTGTAAAGTGGAAAAAGCACATACTGTTATACTCATTATCTGAAACCTTAAAAAACCCAGAAATGTATATGAATCTCAAGGAAAAAAATACTGTATATGAATGGCATACATGTTTGAGAAACAAATATACTTCCAGTTCATAAAAATCATGCTGTGCTATAATGCCACCACACTCACTTTTTCTTGTAATTACTAGGTATTTTTTACTTCACTTGGTTTTAGTGATATGACTACTATTTGGTTTAACAAAGACCTATTGTGTGGCTCCTCTTCAGCTCCCTTAAACTAATCTCAGGACTAGCAAAGCTATCCTGAATATCTACAATTCTCAGGCCATAATCAGTGTGAAACACAGGTAAGTCAAGACATAGAGGTAACCTCATGATATCAGTCCCAATCAGAACCAATTTAACAAAGCCCTGCTCTGAAGTAAAATTATTTTGTCAGAATTGCAATATCTTGAGAATGGTATTACCAATTAAAGAAATTTCAGGGAATATAATCATAGAATCATAGGACAGTGTTGGTTGGAAAAGACCTTTAAGATCATCGAGTCCAAGCCTAAAAACGTTCTACGGTTTTGAAAGCTGTAAGAAACTTGATAAAAAATGGTTTCTAGGAACATTAATGAAAAAAAAAAAAAAAATCATGCACAAAGAAGATCCTTTTTGAACCTGGAACAGGAGAGACCTTTTTGGTTTCCTCTGGTTCCTATTCAGGCTACACACACTGACTAAATGTGTTTTTTTTTTTTCTTTTTTAATTACATGAACAGGTCAGCCTACACAATCTGTGTCATGTGAGGTCCTCTAGTTGAGTTAAAGTTTCTTAAATATCAAATATTAAAGAGAGATGGTAAAAATAAAAGTATATATATTTGTAGTGTCATTTTTTCTACCCTGGTCTGTCAGTGGAGGTCAGGAAGAAAGTCTTTGTTTCATCAGCATAAAAACTGTTAAGACTTTAAAAAGGAAAATACTAGTCCTTTATGTAAGAAATAGATTTCTGTCATGTGGTTGCAGGCAGCAACAAGGTTGACTGACAGGGAATTCTACTCCTGGATGTCATTTGCAGATGCTTAACAGAAATGGTGGCTGATACAAACCACAGCAAAAAGGATTTGCCTTAAGGTATCAGGCTGTGCCCTACTTCTTTCCTCACAGGCTTTGTAAGTGCACATTTTATCAGAACATATATAAGACATTTTGCAAATATCTCCTTTTAGAAATATTTCCTTCAAAATATGGCTTTTGGTAGTATTTTTTCCTGTCGCAATTTGAAATCAGAAGGTATATTTGTAAGGTGACATTTCACCGTCTTTTCTCTTTAGGAGAGTATCCCCTTTTGGATGTTAAAATGAATACACACTGTGAAATAATATAACTTTTTAATTTCTTACAAATGTTAACTCTTTGTTTGGATAATTATTGCAACTGTATAGAACCCATCAGTCATTTGTTTGATCTGTCTGTCTGTACATCTACATCACCCATAAGATATTACTTAGTGGCCTGAATACAGCTTCTTCTTTGAATCACATCCTTAGTCTTCTCTTCTCTACCACAGAAATACAATTATTTTTTTTTTAAGGTCTGAAATATTTACTTTCCTAGACTTTAACTCCTCGTAATACTTCACTAGTGCATCTACTTCTATAATGTTATTAGACTTAACAGTTAGTTACTGCCTGATCTCCCTAAACTCTGTTTTTCATCCGACGAGGCCAGTTACTTCTATAAATATGCACAATAACATACTTCAAATGAGATTTTTACCACAAAAGATTATACTTTGTATACTAAAATTTTATATGGTTCGATATTTTGAAAAGGAATGCACTGACTGCTGTTTGCTACATATGTATTTTTATAATCAGTTATTACAGTATCAGTTCTTGACATTCTACATTATTTCAGTAATGCCACTTATGTCAAGGTCTTCTCCATTGTTAGAGTTCCTCTATTTCTGGTTTTTAGTTACAGTGTCAATTCAAAACCAATTTCCTCAAAAATAGGGCTACGTACTCTTTCTCCATGTCAGCTGCTGTTTGAAAACTCAATGCTCAGTTGTATTAAATGAAGTACTTAAAAAAATAGCTTATTTTTTAACAAATATAATTTGAGAACAAATAGAACACTTCTTGTTGTATGAAAAAAAAATCAAAATTATATTTACATCAGTAGTAGAAAATAAGTAGGGAAAACTAATACTGTGTAAGAATCAGATTAAATAACATGTCATTTTATATAAGAAATAGCTTGTTTTCATTTGCACACAAAAATACACCTGAAATCCTTTGTCACGTCATTATGACCTGTAAAATCTACTGTGCAATGTTAAATTTTTCTAAAAGATGTGATTTTATAGAAGGATAATGTAGCTGCATACCACGTACCTTATTGCAAAGCCATGTAATAAAAATACTTATTACACTTCTGTGTTGGGTTTTGGGGGCGGGGGTGTGTGTGTGTGTGTTTTTGGTATTGGGGGAAGGGGTACCTTGAGAGGAGCTAAAAGCTCCCCTGGTCCTGTGAATCCATATTTGTGAGGGGAAGGACTGTCTTGAAAACAGAAAATGGGATGAACCTGGAGGAGAGGCCACTGACCTGAACAAAGGACGACCATCGGCCTAAACAAAGAGAGAGCTTCATTGCCAGGAGGAAGGAGGAGGAGGAGGAGGACAGGGAACCTCAGACACCCAGTTCAACTACATGGAGTAGGAGAAGGCAAAGAAAGTCCCTGCAGCCCATGGAGGTTCAACAACGGAGCAGATACCCATATGTAGGCCATGGAGGACTCCACACTAGAGCAGGAAAGCTGAGCCTGAGGAAAAGCATAACGGAATTGAGACTCCGAGAGTTGCTCGATGCCAGAGTGGGGTGGCCCAGAGTAGGGGGTGAGTCTGCAGCCCGTGCATGTCCCCATGGCGGAGCCAGGAGCTGAGCCGGAAGAGGTACGTGACTCCATGGGAAGTTTGCTCTGGAATATCTTGTTCTTCGACTTTCATGCTGGGAAGAGCAGCAGAGGTGAACTGACTGAACCCCATTCCCTGTCCCCTGTGCTGCTTCAGGGGGAAGGTAGAAAAATCAGGAGCAAAGTGATTGGAGCCCAAGAAGATGGGAGGGGTGTGGGGAGGTGTTGTAAGATGTGGTTGTTATGTCTTGTTTGTGCTACTGAGATGAATGGCAATGAATTAAATTGATTATTCTTCTCCAGGTTTGAGTCTGTTTTGCCCGTGACCATAACTGGTGAGGGAGCCATCCCTGTCCTTCATTCCTATCCTGTGCCCCCTTTGTTGTGTCTCCCATCCCATCTCACTGGGTGGGGAGAGGGAGTGTAGAACTGCATGGTCCTACCTGTGGGTTTAACCACCACAATTTCCTTATGTAAGCTCATTATTATCTGTTCAGTGTCTACAAGGAAAAAAATTCAAAGTTTACTTGAAAACTGTAGACATTATACGCTTTTTAAAGTATTTTAAATCTTCTTCTGTTTTGATTTATTTCTAATTAGTCTTTGCTGGAGAATTACTAGAAAATGGGAGGAATTAAACAACTGAAGCTACTTATGTGGCTCTACCTTCTGTTTGTTATTATATCTTTCTATGAGCAGTATGAGTCTAATTCAGTCTCTTTAGCAAATTGATACCTGTTCTTTTAGATATAGTACCTTTTAGACATAGTACCTCAGCAGCAGGAAGACAAGGGAAAATGTGGGGCCGCTGCTCAATGATGTGGGTGCCCTGGTGACGGAGGATGCAGACAGCAGAGTTACTGAATGATTTTTTTGTTTCAATCTTTACTGCTGACCCTCAGGAATCCCAGGCCCTGGAGGTAAGAGAGGAAGTCTGGAGAGAGGAAGACTTTCCCTTGGTCAAGGAAGATTGAGTTAGGGACCATTTAGCTAAACTTGTCACTCACAACTCTATGGGCCCTGATGGGATGTACCCTCAAGTACCGATGGAGCTAGCAGATGGTATTGCAGAACCACTCTCCATCATTTTTGAAAAGTCGTGGAGGTGTCTGAGGACTGGAGAAAAGCCAACATCACTCCAGTCTTTAAAAAGGGCAAGAAAGAGGACCCAGGAGACTACAGACCAGTTAGCCTCACTTCCATCCCTGGGAAGGTGATGGAACAGCTCATTCTGGAGGCCATCTCTAAGCATGTCGAGGAAAAGAAGGTTATTGGGAGTAGTCAACATGGATTTACTAAGGGAAATCATGTCTTACCAATTTGATAGCCTTCCATGATGGCATGACTGGCTGGGTGGATGAGGGGAGAGCAGTGGATAGTGTCTACCTTGATTTCAGCAAGGCTTTTGACATTGTCTCCCATAGCATCCTCATAGGTAAGCTTAGGAAGTGTGGGTTAGATAAAGGGACAGTGAAGTGGGTGAAGAACTGGCTTGATGGCAGAGCTCAGAGGGTTTTAATCAGCAGTTCAGAGTCCAGTTGGAGGCCTGTGGTTAGTGGTGTTCCTCAAGGGTAAGTACTTGGTCCAGTCCTATTCAATATTTTCATCAGCGACTAGGATGAAGGGACTGAGTGTACCCTCAGCAAGCTTGCTGATGACACAAAACTGGGAGGGATGGCTGATACATCGGAACTCTGTGCTGCCATTCAGTGAGATCTGGATAGGCTGGAGAGTTAGTCAGAGAGGAACCTGATGAAGTTCAATAAGGGCAAGTGTAGGGTCCTACTCCTGGGGATGAAGAACCCCAGGCACCAGTACAGGTTGGGAGTTGATCTGCTGGAAAGCAGGCCTGAAGAGAAGGACCTGGGAGTACTAGTGGATGACCAGTTCACCATGAGCCAACAATGGGCCATTGTGGCCAAGACAGCCAATGGTATCCTGGGGTGCATTAAGAAGAGTGTGACCAGCAGGTCAAGGGAGGTGATCCTCCCCTGCTGCTCTGCCCTGGTGAGGCCGCATCTGCAATATTGTGCCCAGTTCTGGGCCCCACAGTTCAAGAGATAGGGAACTTCTGGAGAGAGTCCAGCGGAGGACTATAAAGATGATTAAGGGGCTGGAGCATCTTTCTTATGAGGAAAGACTGAGAGAGCTGGGTCTGTTTAGCCTAGAGAAGAATGAGAGGGGACCTTATTAATGTTTATAAATATCTAAACAGTGGTGTAATAGTTTCACTGGGCTAGCCCTTGGCTAGCAGCCAACACAGCCGTTCACCCACTACCTTCGGACCAGCTTTCCTATTCTGTCTGCAGAATTGTCCACTGGAGACTGGAGCAGGAGATTAACTCTATCCTAGCAAAACCATGACAAGTGGGTGTCAAGAGGTTGGGGCCAGACTGATTTCAGTGGTGGCCAGCAATAGGACAAGGGGCAACAGGCACAAGCTGGAACACAGGAGGTTCCACTTAAACATGAGGAAAATATTCTTTACTGTGAGGGTGCCAGAGCACTGGAACAGGCTGCCCAGAGAGGTTGTGGAGTCTCCATTTCTGGAGATGTTCAAAACCCACCTGGATGTAGTCCCGTGAAACTTGCTCTAAATGAACCTGCTTTGGCAGTGGGGTTGGACTAGATGATCTCCAGAGATGCCTTCCAACTCCTACCATTCTGTGATTCTTTTCTCCCAGGTGGCTTTACTTAAAGACACATTAATTATATACTATATATTCACAAAAATAATTCAGTAAATTTATATTTATAGGCACTTTTTCAAGTGGTAATTCAATGTAATTGTAATGTGCCACATTTACAATGTCATTTTGCAAGTACAAAAATGATACAATATGCAATTTGGCATGTTATTTCAGATCAGCTCATGGATTCGGATCAGCTTTAGAAAGCAATGATGACTAAAAACATAACTTCTGGTAACCATCCATAGGAAAATAACTGTGTTGGTCTTTGAACTTATGTGATAGTGGATGAGACAAAAATGAAGCAATAACTGTTAGTGGTTTGAGGGTTAGGTGACATGTAATAAAAGCACTAATTCAGCATGTTCATTTTCTCTGATACTCAGTTCTGGTTTCCATTACATTCTGAGAAATGTACTGTTCAACTAGGGACCTGTCTGCAGAGCAGCATCACTTCGATGCTTGAAGCACTAATAATTTAAAACCTTACATCTTTGATATTGGTTCCCTGCTAAGCCTCTTCCCTTTCAATTATAATATTGACTTTTCTTTACACTTTCTTGCAATACTACATGTTATGTTATAGCCACAAGTGTTCATTTCTAAAAAGATAAAAGGAACACTGCAATGCACTTTTCAACCTTTATACAGGTGATTGTAAGCCTATGAAAAGCGACATTTTTTTCTTTCTTTTTCTCTTGAAAATAACACAGGCAAAAGACGATCAAACTCCCTCTCCTAGCTCCTGATTTTACCAAGTATATTCAATAGATATATTTCTGTATATTTGCTAAGTAGTCATCTTCTTCACAGGTGAGATATCTGCAAGGTGGATCATAGTAACTGCAGCTGGTGGAAGATCATCATGAATGATAAGCATGTGCTAGAGGCAGGTCTTTGCAAACATTGTAACTACGACTATATTGAGACTTTTTTTTCTGAAAAACACTCTTGTTCTTTATTAACATTTAAGATAAACTAGCTCAATGACATGCTAATGTGTGTTTCTCTAGCATCTCCCTCCCTCCTTTACTTCCCCAGAAATAAATGCTAGGTCCTTTGCACATGTGAACCAAAGATTAATGCATGGCAGGTCAAAACGGAAACAGTAGGTGATGTACAAGTAAGGATTTCTGAAATACTATTGAGAAACTGAAACATGAGATAATTACACTGAAATTAATCTTTTATTTTATGTTTTCAGGCATCATCAGGAATTCATTACACATCAAGTAGACCTAATTTGAGTTTCAAGCACAACTGAATGCCAACCAGAAAGAATCTGGCCTTGATATTTCTCTTCAATTTTGTTACACCTGCTCTGAAGATATCAAGGGATGCACATTAACCTGCTTTTGCACAGAACCAGATGTTGCCTTTTGTAGCAAGTCATTACATTTCAAAGTGAGCATTCCATAAGTAAAATTATTTTGTGTTTTGACTTCAGCTTCTTCCTTTATCTTCTTAGGGGTGTTATTGTTGATGTTGTCTTCTTGTTTCACCATCTACTTTTTAAAATAGCTTTGTTAATTTTTATGTTTTTTTTTCCTGTATAATTTAATTAGTAACTACAGTCACCAACACGTATGATCTGGCAAATTTCTGGACTGTGCTAGACTGTAGCTTTACAATTTGTGTTGCTTAAAGAATGATACATAGCAGGGCAATATGCTTCTCTCAATAGTGAAGAGTGCATCTCATGGCATGGCATCTCCATAGCTACAGGAAGAAAAACAGTTTCTTAACTTCTGCCATGGCTGGAGCAGGGACTCCTCTCCCTTCTTTCCCTCCTTTTCCAACCTTTTTTGAAGCAAGTGTGTAGAAGCAGTATTTCTTTCCCTGGAGAAAAATATAATGTGAAATATTTGGATAAAAATATTTTACGTATTCTGTTTTTGTGTCTGACTCACTTCACTGTTTGAATATTACAAACCTGTTATTCATCACAGTTTGTTTCCTTTTGTACAGAGGCTGCACATAAGCTATTTGTTAATGTGATGATTGCCTATATTAACTTGTACAGCCATGAAGAACACAAAATACTTCATGTACTAGGCTATTGATAATTAACATAGCATTGATACTTTAGCATTAATGTTATAAATATTTACATTAACATTTCTGATTTTATGTGTTAGATCTAGAACCTCTAGAACATTGCTTTTTGTGGGCTGGTTAGATGACTTTATCACTTAAATAATTCAAAATTTGAAAGGATGTTTTAAAATTTTTCATTTCTTGAGTTTATGCATATTTATCCTATTGCAGGAGTAGCTGTAGGTTTGTAAACCAGGGTACAATAGTGTTGCCCCTTGAAAGGCAAGATGGAGGATGCACTGCAAACCAGTGCATGCAGGCATAGCGTGGTCCTAGAAGTGGCAAAGGTTGACACTGGATGACACTGGGAATGTTAAACAAGTCACTAGAAGTCATTTAAAGAGGTAGGATCTGGACAAAGTGGTTTTAAGGGTAACAAAATGAAAAAAAAAAAAAGAAAGTATCTACCACATATGAAATATACCATACATAGTAACTTCAGCTGTAATGTAGACTTGCAGACATATGAAGAAGCAGCAAGGTGTAAAATTGTGTTAGAAGGCACACACTAATAGTTCAAAGTGAATCCTGCTTGAGGAAAAAGAAAATGCCACCATCAACATCACCACTCATCCTGGTGAAACATTTAGGATTCTGACACTTTAATGCAACACCTCATCCTTTCTTCTTGAGCAATACTGATACAGTTATGTGGACAGTAAGCAAAACACCAAACAAAAGAGATACAGTAGGAAATTTTTGTGTAACAGTTTTTAATTACATTATTATTTTAATATTTGTTTTGCATTGATTGGATAATTTGAATTGCGAATGTCAGTATCACTGTACCAGACTAATTGTAATAAATGTCATGTTTTATTTAGACTATTAATGTTTTTATTACACTAACAAGTTTTTGAATTCCTGTAAAAGGTGTGTGCCCCTTTCTCCTCATTACAAAATGTGAAGTGCAACATAGCTAGCAGTCTCTATGATGGATACAGCCTTTCAGAGCAATTCATAGAGACTCTACCCTGTTTCCTGCATCTCAGGACTCACCTGACTAGGGGCAACTACTCCTGGTCAGGAGTCATGGCTTTATTATGTCTGCAAGTCTGAGTAATGGAAACTTGTGAATTTCTTAAGCATGGTGGTTGTGCTGCCTGTCATTTGCCAGGGAATGTGTATACAGCACACAGACCATATGTTCTACTCCATCCTAAATGCTGAGTTGATGTGACCCAGGGGTTGATCAGCTGGTTGGTTTGTTTCTTGTCATTTACAGTTACTGAGAGTTTTGGGAGCAATATGAAAGTGTTTAAGCATGGAGACGAGCACCAGTATCTACATATCACAAGGATATCTTTCTTGTGTCTCACAAATTTTGTAAATGTGGCCTTGAATATTCTGAGACCTCTATGATGAATTTTATCGTGATAAATTGGAAATACTGTATAAAGATTGCATTATCAGCTAGTACTCTGACAAGAAAAATATTGTCTGTTTACTTCATGTCTCACTGTTATTGCCTACCACACAGTGCCTTTTTATCACCTATTTAATGAACTGCAGAACTATCTTTCATTTGTGTTTGGTATTCATCTTGGCACAAAGTTTCTCAATAAGTGTGTTAATGGAATTAATGCACAGCAGTAAAAGAGAGTAGAATCCAGAAACAGAATTAACAATCTAATTTACTATCACCAAACTACTAGCCAGTGAACACATATGCCACCGAAACAGATGAGCACAACTGTGGCAGCTAAGAGACTAATGCACTGCAGTGGATATGAATCCCTGCTCTGAACAGTGAAACACGTATTAGTACTTGTGTATATCTCAAGAAGCAGACTATGGAATATCTACCATTAAAAGCTGAGCAAGATAATTTAGCATATGTTTTTAATAATTAAATTACATGGTTCTACAGACAGCATTCAAATAGTCCATATGAAATGCATATATTAGCTTAAGACATATACTTCTGTTTTATCACATACACTTCTGATTAGAAGTAAAAATCCATAAAGATGTATAATCTGATAAATACAGAGCTCTGTAACGCATACATTGGACATGAAACATATGGTCTGCAGACAATAAAAGAAAGCCTCATACAAGGTGAAAGCCCAGGACAGCAAATCGTAAAGACAGAATAGCACACAAGATGAGAACTATTTTTGAGAACTATTTTTGGAAAGCCATTTTGTTTGCTTAAATTATTGAGAGTGTCCTTTATAACTTTCTGTACTAGAAGCACTGCTCTTCAGTAATAGGGTTTTATTACCTTTGCAGAAACTAAACAGCAAAAAAGTACCTGTCCTCTTATATCTCTGAAGTGAATATATGAAAGTGAACATTACTTATGTATCTCTGTTCAGTAGGGACACAGCAAAAAGAAAGAGTGAGTTAAGAACTATTTCTTCAAAATCCAGTCTATTTTTACTTATTTAAGTTTTTTTTAAGACTATCCTAAGTGTACTAATCTAATTCAGTATTACCATTGGAATGTCTCAAAGCTGGAGAAGAACAGCAGCTAACAGCAGTCTGAGGCCTCACTCTAATAGGTTCAGTCAGTCAAATGAAAACCTTCCATTATAAGCATCTCCTAAATGTAATCTCTTATGCAAAAGACACTAAAACTCTTGCATTTCTTTGTCTATGATAACAAATGTATTATGTATCTCCATGAATTATATACAAAAGGAGTTAGATACTGTTAGTAAAACAAGCATGCTTGCTGGGTTTAATCACCACAAGGAAAAGTCACTTTAAATCTGCTATCAGCACTTTGGACTGTTTTATTAGTGAGTGTATAAAAGCCTCTTTGATTTTTTAAAATACATTGGAGCTGTTTTCCTTGTAAGTGTTGTTAGAACAATATTCCAACTGACCTTCACCTTGATATTACTTTTATGCTGTACAGCTTCTCTTCTAATAGTTAAAAGAAAATGAACTCAGGCAGTGAGCTCAGATGATTAGTCACTTGCCTTTCATCTCTGGGACTACAGTCAAATGTGTCTTTGACAGGAGTATCTTATTGTCTTCAGACCAATTGTCTGTACACCTGTGGTGTAATACTTTTTTATGACCTTGGCTTCTAGGCCAACCCCTCCGGCCCCCCCCCCTTTTTAATTTTTTTCAATGTAAGTACTAACAAATTCCTGTTCTCCTATTTGATTAGAGGATAAAACCTTCTACTGGTTCAGAACAGCTGAGAGAAGAGTGGAAAATATGACATTATACCTACTTTAATTTTATTTCACCTACACAAAAGAAGCAAAACTTTATGTAATGATATATCAAATATCTGTTCCATTTCAATTCTGAATCAGCTACAGCTATTTTTAGTTATACCTGTAGAAGTAAATAATAAATTTCCTTACACTAATTTTAACCAGCCAAAGGTATAATTAGACACTGAATTTGGGAGGTATCCTCTCAGAAGTTCAGCGGCCTGCAGAATGGCATTATATCACAATTGAGAATATCAAAGAGATATATTGTAATACCAGGAGAACAGTACAGTAATGTACAGATGAACTATTACACAAGTTGTAAATAATGGCTGAGCTCTTCCTCGTATGGGAAAAAATACTAAAGCTAAGATGTAAATAAATCTTACTTGAATTAGCCTTGCAAATAATGAGTTATTTTTTCCCCACAAATATGCGCCAACATACTTGATTGATTTCAATAAGAATGTTCACTTCATGCTCTTTTAGGAAGAATCTCACTCAATATATTAGAATTAGCTTCCAGCTATTGTTCCCATGCTATGAATATTTTTTGAGCTGAAACCTGGTGAAATGTCCTCTTCAGAGATAGCAAGTGAATATTAGTGGTTTTAATAGAGCTGCAGGGATATAAGTAAAAGGTTAATTACCTCATGTTAGGTTCTTTATGACTGTGTATATTAGTCTAATATATGTAATCTAATTTAGTTTCAGACAGCATTACTCCCTAAAACTCATGTAGAAAAATTTATGCATATTATATATAGCAGCTACACTTAATTGTAAAGAACTGATCAATTGACTTCTGTTGCCTTGCGTTAATTTTCAGTTCTGACAACCTAGTCAATAAGAGGTCAAAGAAATTCTATTAAAAAAACAAGACATCTGGCACTCTATTTATAGATTTATCACCCAAACAGCTGAAGTCTACAAACCTCATTTATTCCATTTTGTTACCCTGATCGTAGTAGTAGTCTAGTGAGAATCTAAGCACCTCTGAAACATAAAAACAATTATACTAGGTTTTACTAAAGGTCCATCTAAGTCTGTACTTTGTCCTAGACTGTGACAAGCCACATCACAGCAAAAACTTTAGCTGTCCGTTGTCCTTAGAAAGTTGGGTACAGAACAATCCTGGAAGTGCAGCTGGAAGGCATTGTGTGAGGGACTAGTGACATGCATCCTTGCTTACTTCTCATATGTATGGATGCACTGTGACCATTTACCAACCAGCTCTCAAGAGGAGATTGGGAATGGTGAATTGTGGTCAGTTCATAACAATTCACTGCTTCTGTTCCTCTGCTCCACATGGGGTCCCTCCCATGGGATACAGTCCTTCATGAACTGCTCCACTCTAGTGCAGTTCTTCAAAAACTGCTCTAGCACAGATCCTTTCCATGGGACACAGTCCTTCAGGCAAAGACTGCTCTAGCATGGATAGCTCCCACAGGCCACAGGTCTTGACAGAAACCTGCTCCTGTGCGGGCTCCCCTCCAGGGGCTGCAGCTTCCTTCAGGGCACACCCACCTGCTCCAGCACTGTCCTCTCCATGGGCTGCAGGGACAAGCTGCTTCACCATGGTCCTCTCCACAGGCTGCAGGGAATCTCTTCTCTGGTGCCTGGAGCACCTCCTCCCACTCCGAATTCACCTGTGTGCCTACAGGGCTGTTCCCTCATATTTTTTTATCACTCCTCTATCTCACAGCTGCTGCACAGTGTTTTTTACCATTTCTTTAACACATATCCACTGAGGTGTTACTAACTTGGATGATGAGCTCAGCTGTGTCCTGTGGTGGGACCACTGGAGCCAGCTGGAACTGTCTGAAACCAGCTGGAGCTGGCTGTGTCTGGCACAGGGCACACCCTGCTCCTACTTGCAGAGGCTGCCCCTGCAGCCACCCCCCACTAAAACCTTTCCATTCAAACCAAATCCATCCTGATTCTAAGTTTTCTCCTTGTTGTGAAAGAAAAAAGAAAAAAAAAAAAAGACATCAAATGCTGCTAAAAGCTGTTTTTGTGGCACGGAAACAATCATATGCTGATTTTTTAATTGATAGTGCATTAAAGAGTGATTCATATACCTCTCCTTGAATTTATTAAAAGTCTGATAAATTTCAAAAATATGGCATATAAACTATATTTCATAGGCATACTTACAGAGCAATGGTCTCTTATTTTCCTTTTTGTTTGAGCATATAATTTTTTGCTTCACTGATCCCAACTGAATGCTAAGAAATCATGTGTTGAAAGTCAGCAAAAGGCAAGACTAAATAACAAAACCAATGTGTTGTAAATCAGCTCATAAGGGACCAGGTCAAGTTTTAGCTATAAAAGTACTAGAAGGTTGAGCTGTTGACTTGATTCTTAGGGCAGAATAACAACATTGTTTGCTTAGATTATGCTGCTATGCTTGGACCACCATGCTATATTCCTGATTCTTAAACATGGTGCTTATGCGTTGCTAACACACTAACCTATTTATTTAACAATGATTTTAGGAAAAAAATCAATAACATAATATTTTTAGCAAATAATTGATATAGTTCATAAAAATGATGTTACACACATCTCATAATGTGAAATTCAAGACAATGCATTACTATAAGGACCTTGATAAAAACCCCAGAAATATTCAGAGAAGCTGGAAACACCAGTAGAAATGGAACAAGGAGTTCCATTGACACATTCTTGGCAGATAACAATTAGTTATATTACAGAAAATCAGAAGCTGAACCATTTCTTCATGACAGAACTATTTCCTAATCTTGACATGAAGTACAGGCATACAGATCATGAAGGAACTGTCTTGGGTTAGCTTACAGAGGCTTCCAAAACAACGCTTTCTTGAAGTTACCAGCCCTTTTTGGCTTGCTAATACTTTACCAGTAGAGACAGTATTCCTTAAAGGCAGAATAAGGTGAAGAATCAATAAGTGAGTAATTGTATTTTCTTGATTCTGAAAGAAGTACTTAATCATTTTTTTTCCTTTCTGAGTCTTGAAAAAGACAGAATAGTTAGTGGTACACTCATAAAATCCACATATAATGAAGACATATGAAGATTTAACCACTCTCTCATGTATAATTTGACAAGAAAGTGAATTCAGTTAGGATTGAAGATGCAAATACCTGTCAATAAATCTTTAGTATTTTGTCTTTATACTCCATTAATTAAAAAGCTAGAAAAGTTAGTTATTCAGTATACTGTTCAGAATATCCTAGATCTTTAGGTTTCACTGGTTAAATTCCAGTTTGATTTTGATTTAAAGCCTCTTCTTAAAATATGCAATCGTGGCTAAAATATTCCTTTGCTAAAGACACAGTTACATCCTTCCATAAGGTGGTCTAAGTTTAATCTTAAACTCATCTTTCAGCTGAATTTGCTACATTTCATCTTCTAGACATAAATAAAACAAAGTTCAAATTTATTTTATCCATCTACATTGCTTAATCAATCTTTCAGCTCTCACTTTCCTAAGCTAAATAAAACTAGTTCCTTGAGCCTCAACTTTTAAATACTTTTTGTGATTCTTTTATTTATAACATCAGAAACATTCTCCATTGGCACTGTCACTTCCACTGAAAAGAGACACAATTTATTCTTAGTTTGGGATTGTTAAACAAATATATTGTATTGTAAGAATATATGTAATGTCTAGTTGAAGTTTTTAAAAAATAGGTCATATGCTTTTACATATAATATTAAATAACAGTACATAGCTGCATAAAAGACACATCAATTTAGTGAAAAAATGAATATTAATTAAACTTTTAAAAATTTATTTAATGTATATGATGATTTTCTGTCATGCAATTTTTAACATGACCATCAGCCACCAAGGCTATTATATCATTAAAATAAAAATATGAAACAAATATGTAAAAGGAATTTAACAAGGTTCATTTTCTCTCCTCCATCCTGTTATTATGTTCCCTTCTTTTAAGATGGAATAAGGATTTCTTTGTGTACAAAATTTTCCTTTCTCTATTATTTCCACAAATAGCCATGACAGGTAATGAAATATACTACATTGTGACAAATGCAATATGTTCTATTTAATTTTCTAAAAATTGGCCATATGTATTGAACAGTAAAAGTTTTAGTGATTTAGATATGTGTGGAAAGAATAAACAGCAGAGAGATGTGAGTCGGTGCGTTTAAATTTAAGAAAAACAAGGCTGGCTACAGATATGTTTCAGTTAAAACAAAATTAAATCTTTAAAATCATACAAGGTAATATAACTAGAAAAGATAAGACCAGTCTCAGGAAAAAAAGACAGAAGCTCTGTTGCATCCAGATATTATAGTAAGATTTTAAGAATTGTTATTTGATTAAATGCATAACACTAGTAATAGAGGGACATAATTCAAACCTCTTTGCTTGTCTCTTTTTTACCCCCTATTATTGTAGTAGTCTTGTTTCCCTATCTTTAGAAGTTTCTTTGTGATATGGAGTTAACAGGAGTGCTTTAAACTCTCTCAAAGTCTTAGGTGTAACTTGATCAGCACAAAGAACTTCCGATATCATTATTCATACTTAAAACTCAGTAAGATGAAGTTGCCATATCACTTGTGGAACAAAGTAGTGCTCAAAATGTGCCATCAAATAGCCCTAGAAAATATATTCTAAGTGGCGTTGTCATCAGTGGGTTAACATTTAATATAATGTATTAGAATTTCATTTTGTGTCATCAAGTGTCATTTTAATGATTTATATGTAATACATAAAGCAGGATAATAATTTAATCTTACAATTAAAAAAGAATTGTAGTAGATTATAATTGTAGCACAGAAACTGATGCTGAGTACCTGGTAAGATAATGCAATATGATTGCCATTTCGTAATGATAGGTTAGCACAATATCATTGATATTTCACTGTAAAAGGCATTTCTAGGTGGTTCATCTTTGCGACTTCTGAAGTTCTACTTAGATGTCAAAATTTTTTTTTTCATTTTTGCAATCTGCAAAATTGGATAGATTGTTCAAAGTTTACTATATGTAATGTTAATGAAAAATTGGGTTACTTTCCAAATGTCTCTCAATACAGAGGAAGGATTTCCTTATGTATTAGCTAGAAATTCGATTTTAGAATTCTTATCCACAAGTTTTGTTGCAAATACATTAGAGAACAAAGTCAAGATTGTTAAATCCAGCTCATATTTTTTCTCTTAGATTTTTAAAATTTTTACTGATATGGTATTTTAAGAGAAAAAAAAAATCCCCACAAATTATTAATTTCAGTTTAAAGGTTTTTTCTTCAATCAAAAAACTGTATCTTTAGAGGAAATCTGAATTTTCTTAAAACCGCTCCTTGAGGGGATTACCTATATTGACTAGTATTTTTAATACTAAATTTTAAACACTACCAAAAAAATTGTTTTTAATGAACAATCATTAAGCATTCTTAAAAATTCAGATATGCCTTAAAGCATGCTAAGTTTAGGAACACAAAAACCCCACCAGTTGCTTTTGTAAAGCTATGTTTGTATTCTTAACTGGAATATCCAACTCTCCTTTTTTTTTTTTTTTTTTTTTCTTCCTTTTTTTTTTTCTTTTCATAATTTTACCAGTAATATATCAGCTTAATTTGGGATGAATTGTTTTGGGAAGCTTCATCCAACATGATTATAAAAATACAATTTCAAGATTTCAAGTGTTCACATAAGTGGTTCCTCTTGACATAATAAGATTTTAGGAGGGATGCAAGAATATTATCTCTTTCATGCTTCCTCATCCTAGATATAATTTTTATTGCAGACACTGTAAAGTAATACCATGAATGAAATCTTGTCTGCTACTTGAAAGAACTAAAAAATGCCTTCAAAAATAAGTTTAGATGTTGGTAAGGCCCAGGATCACCACAATCTGTCACTTTATGTTCCCTTTTACCTGAAGGTGTTCTCACTTAAGACAGACAGTACCACTTTTTCATGGTCTATCTCTCTCTCTTACATTTGTGTATGCATACATATTTGTTAATTTATGTGTACTTAAATACATACACTTATAGACGTGCAAGCAAACAAAATCAATTTTCAGATTAAATGTAGGACATTCAGATCCTATGCCTAAAACCGAATTTACTCATCTGTACTTAATCTAAGGTTAAATGTTTTATCATGATAAATTTTCTCCTTGTAATAGCTAGATTATAAAGCAAATTATTAAGAAAAGTATCAAGCAGAACATGACAATATGGTATCCTGCTATGTTTACCTTTACTATTGTGAGACATTAAAACAAAGCATTGCAAGTAACAGTATTGGCTTTTTTATCTTCTGTTGATGTAAGTCATATGAGTATAAATATCCCAAAATTCTTCATCTGCATTTTATTGAGATAGCTGGTGAAGAAATTCCATGACCTAAACTGAAGAGGTACTGCTTTCTGCCTTGCTGTGCCTTCTTTTTGGTGTGTCTTACTGAGTGGGTGGAATTAATGAACAGCATGAGTATGATGACTGAAAGAAGATAAGTAGTTGAGAAAGAGAGATCACGTGACACAAGAAATCTTAACACTCAGCACTAGTTGAAAAGAATAAAACATAGCTTACAATTCCCTATTTGTTTTGGGGGGTTTTCTTGTTGGTTTTCTTTTTTCTTTTTCATCACAGTAGTGCTTCTATTTTGGTACAGTTCTGGCTGTCAAAAAAAATGATCTGACTGGGATCAAAACTCAAAAACAGAGTGTACCCGCACTTGAGAGATCAGAGCCACAGTCAGTGGGATTTTGCTACCCGCTATTACAGATGGTAAAATGGAGAGATGCAAAGGAGTGAAAGCTGATCTTTCTCACACTGAAATCAATAAGAGATTTGCCATTGACTTAAAAAGAAGCAGGAGGGCAAAATATACAGCCAAGGAGAGAACACTCGTAAGAGTCTCTAAAAAGAAGAGGAAAGAAAAGAACAAAACAAGATATTTAGGGAGAGAGAAAAATGGTTTGAGAAAAGGTAAAAATACAAAAGGTTAGAAAATAGGGGAAAAATGTCTTGAATTGTAAAATGTTACACAGATTCTTAAAGTACCTCCTTATAATGTTTGAAATGCTATTTTCATCTCAGAAAAACAGTTTATTAAATCTGATCTTGTATTTGTAGCACGTTCCTTCAGCACATGTATCGTGATTACTAACTTGGCCTGGACTCTAGACAAGCTGTTCCATAGACTTGCAGATTACTTCACTTCCTCCACAGCTCCTTAATATGCATTGGTTTTTTAGAGTTTTTTGGTTTTTTTTAAACTGTATAAAATAGAGTGAAAAGCAAGCTACATTAATTCTACCTGGGAAACCGTCAAAGTGGCAGTGAACAGCCAGTTCTTAAAGCCAATTCAACAAGTGATTTTATATTATATGTACACACACACATGCATGCACACATATCAATGATATGAATCTTTGTGTATTTGCTCATTATTTTATTAGGTTTAAATTCCAGATAACTAGACGAGTGAGTTCATTGTATGTATGACGAGGTCAGGCTGCAACCACATTTAACACAAAGAGAACCTGTAGAAATTTTGAGAGATCTTGGACTGTTTCCCTAGTGCTCTCAGGCTAAAGGTTTTATAGCAAGCTTGTATAACATTGCTTCGTCTTCCATCAATCAGTGTATCCTCTTCCCTAGTCTTGCTTATATGTCTTTCAACATGATTTGTGTTATGAAGTAATAGGGAAAACAAGTGAAGGAAAGAAGGATCTGGATCTGTTTTAGAAAAATAATTTTACACAGTTTAAATTTTATAACTGTTAGAATTCTAGTTTGAGGTTGTTGTTTAGATTACTCTATATGTTTATTATTTAGATTGTTTATATGTTTATTATTTAGCTTATTCCAAATGCAATGTCCTGCACCTAGGTTGGGGCAATCCTCAGTATTAGTATATAGGCTGGGGGCTAAAGAGATTGAAAGCAGCCCTATGAAGAAGGACTTGGGGGTACTGGTGAATAAAAAGCTGGACATGTTGCTCTTGCAGCCCAGAAAGCCAACCATATCCTGGGCTGCATCAAAGAAGTGTAGCCAGCAGCTTAAGGGAGGTGATTTGCTCCTCTAATCTCCGAGACCCCACTCAGAGTACAGTGTCCAGCTCTGGAGTCCTCAGCACAAGAAAGATATGAACCTGTTGAAGCAGGTCCAGAAGATGGCCACAAAAATGGTCAGAGGGATCCATCCATGCCTCTCTTATGAGGAAAGGCTGAGAGGTGGGGTTGTTCAGTCTGGAGAAGAGAAGGTTTCAGGGAGAACTTATTATGGCCTTTCAATATGTGAAGGAGGCCTACGAGAAAGATGAGGATAAACTTTTTAGTAGGGCTTGTAGTGACAGGGCAAGGGGTAATGGTTTTAAACAGAAAGAGGGTAGATGGAGACTAGATATAAGAAAGAAGTTTGTTACAATGAGAGTGGTGAAAGACTAGAACAGGTTACCCAGAGAGATGGTAGAAGCCCTATCCCTGGAAACATTCAGGATCATGTTGGATGGGGCTCTGAGCAACCTGATCTAGTTGAAGATGTCCTTGCTCACTGCAGGTGGGTTGGAATAGGGGACCTTTAAAGGTCCCTTGAACCCAAACTGTTCTATGATTCTATGATTTTACATATTCAATGGGGAATGGAAGTTTCCTCCAGAGACAGATTTGGTACACCTATTTTAGGACTGTGACATTCTTTGCTCTAGATTTTTTTCATTGAGGGATGACTCCTCCTGGGAGGATTCTGATTCCTCTTTGACAGTCTAGTGACCCTTAATGACTTATTTAGAATAAACAAACTACTTTTAAGATTAGAGTCAGGTGACTGACTACTTCATCATATTTATCAATGTTGAGAGGAATAATCATGCAATATGATATAAAATATATGTAAAAGTGACATTTTGAAGTATTTCTCAGTGTAGAAAGCTTTATATCCTCAATAAGTAGGTTACATTAGTAAATTAAAATAAGATTAATAAATGTCTGTTTCTGATTCTAAGAGACCCTGTGCATCACCTAAGCAACCTCGGCATTCAATAAGGATAGCATTCCATTAAAAAAAATAAATACGGGGCCGTGTGGTTTTGTTGTGTGTGCATGTATTATTTTCTTTCCTTTGTACAATACTTATTATCTGAAAAGTAAGATAAGTTTGCTCAGAAGAAGCTCATCATAAAGTGTCAACACACCCGGTAACAAATCAATGGTTGTTTAAATAACTGTGCTTTCTGGAGGAAAATATATTTCAGTTTGGGGCCCTAAATTCATTATGCCTCAGTGCATACTGAGTGAAAAACACAATCCCCATCATTAATGTGTTTATAAAAGGCTCTTTTTGTCAACACCAAAGAGTCAGTTGCTTGCTTGCTATTTTATGCTTTCTTTAATGTGTTATCTGACAGTAAAAAGGTAACACACACGGCAGCTTTCAAAGACTTTTAATTGATTTTAAAATTTAAGTCAATTTTTAAACAGTAACAAGCTTAACTACATTATTATTTTTTATACATTCTTTCAATACCTCAGTGAGAAATCTCAATTAATTCAATAAAAAGTAAATTTTAAAAAGTCTTAATGTTTCATAGAGTCCGAGAATGGATTTTGATGATTTAGTTTTTCCACAGTGATGATCTGCATTTGAACTTTTTAAGCCTTGCTGAGTTGTGGTGGGTTGACCTTGGCTGAATGTCAGGTGTCCACCAAGTTGCTCTATCACCCCTGTCTTCAGCAGGATGCGGAGGGGAGAAAATAAGAAAAAAAAAAGAAAAAAAAAAAGAAAAAAAAAAAGAAAAAAAAAGGAGAAAAAAAGAACTCATGGGTTAAGATAGACAGTTTAATAGAAACACAAAGCAAAACTGTGTGCATGGAAGCAACAGAATACATATTCTCTACTTCCCATCAGCAGGTGATGTCCAGCCACTTCTCAGGAAGCAGGGCTTCAGTACATGCAGCTGTTGTTCTGGAGGACAAACGTCATCATTAACAAATTACGCCCCTTCCCCCTCTGTTCCCCTTGCTTTTATTTCTGAGCAGATGTCATATGGTACAGAGTATCCCTTTGGTTAGTTTGAGTCAGCTGTCTTGGCTATGTCCCCTCCCAATATTTTCCCATCCCTAGCCTACTGGGGCTGTGGGAAGAGGAATGCTGGACAGACAGCCTTAATGCTGTGCGAGCACTGCTCAGCAGTGACCAGAACACTCCTGTGTTATCAACACCTTTCTAGATACTAATATAAAACATAGAACTATGAGGGCTGCTATGGGAGAAGTTAACTCCATCTCAGCCAGACCCAATGCATGAGTTTCTGTGTTTTTTTTTTTATTTTTATTCTATGAAGATTTCTTCAGAATGCACAAGAAGCAGAAGAAAGAATTCTAACCAATTCTTAAACCACATATTACACAAAAAAGCAAACAGTCCCAGGTCCATTTCTCAGCAGATTTTAGAGTACCATAAACCTATTTTATTATCCCTCTCTAACAGTATGACAAAGAAGTATCATGAGAGAAGTTTTACCTCTAGAAATTTTATTGCCAAAAAATTATGTGTTAGCCTTTCAGGGACACCAGACTGGCTTTAAAGTAATAATTAAATATGAATCATAATATAACACTAATGGAAATAAATGTGGAGGCTTTTTCATACTGCTTCATATTTCACAGAATCATAGAATCACAGAATGGTTGAGGTTAGAAGGAACCTCTGAAGGTCATCTAGTCCAATCACCTTGCTCAAGCAGGGACTCCTAGAGCACATGAACCAGGATTTTGTCCAGATGATTTTTTAATATCTCCAGGGAGGGAGATTCCACAACCCCTCTGAGCAGCCTGTTCCAGTGCTCAGTCACCCTCACAGTAAAGAAGTTCTTCCTTATGTTCAGGTGGAACTTCCTATGCTGCAGTTTATGCCCGTTGCCTCTCGTTCCATTGTTGGGTGCCAATGAGAAGAGTCTGGCCCCATCCTCTAGACACTCTCCCTTTAGATATTTATAAACATTAGTCAGATCCCCTCTGAGTCGTCTTTTCTCCAGGCTGAACAGGCCCAGCTCCCTCAGCCCTTCATATGAAAGATGCTCTAGTCAGTCCTTTAATCATCTTAGTTGCCCTTCGCTGGACATGCTCCAAGAGTTCCATTTCCTTCCTGTACTGGGGAGCCCAGAACTGGACACAATACTCCAGGTGGGGCCTTACCAGTGCTGAGCAGAGGAGAAGGAGAACCTCTCTTGACCTGCTGGCAATACTCTTCCTAATTCAACACAGGATACCTTCAGCCTTCCTGGTCACAAGAGCACACTGCTGGCTCATATTTAACTTGTTGTCCACCAGGACTCCCAGGTTCTTCTCCTCAGGGCTGCTTTCCAGGAGGTCAGCCCCCAACCTGTCCTGGTGCATGGGTTATTCCTTCCCATATGCAGAACCCTGCACTTTCCCTTGTTGAACCTCATGAGGTTCCTCTCTGCCCATCTCTCCAGCCTGTTGAGATCCCTCTGAATGGCAGTGCAGTCTTCTGGCATATCCAACGCTCCTCCCAGTTTAGTATCATTGGCAAATTTCCTGAGGAGGCACTCTGTTCCTTTGTCTAAGTCACTGATGAATAGATTGAACAACACTGGACCCAGTATTGACCCCTGGGGGACACCACTACATACAGGCCTCCAACTTGAATCCACACCACCAATGACAACCCTCTGAGCTCTGCCATTCAGCCAGTTCTCAATTCACCTCACCATCCAATCATCAAGTCCACACTGCTTGAGTTTGCCAATGAGGATGTTATGGGAAACTATCAAAAGCCTTGCTCAAGTCCTGAGGCAAGTATGCAACATCCACTGCCCTCCCCTTGTCTATCCAGCCAGTTGTCCTGTCATAGAAGGCAATCTGGTTAGCTAAGCATGGTTTCCCTCTGGTGAATCATTTCTCTCTGTGTATCTCCTTAATCACAATGGGAACAAAGGTAAAGGTTTTTTTGGCAATATTAAGGTAATTAAAGCTCTTAAGAGCTTTATACAGGACACAGAGCAACAAATAGAACTGAGAGTAACTGAGTATTCCATTTCCCTCAGGTATTGTAGGGCAGGTACTATCTCTTTGAAGCAGCGTAGCTCCTTTCCAATTGCCTTCCCACAGAGTTTGTATCACTCATCAGTGTCAACTAAAATAATTGTATTCACCTACTTGCCCTGTTCACATTGCTTTAACTTTTTTCTGGTCAAGAAGTAGGATGAAGAGGAGGCTCATTCAGTGAATGATTAAACAAACACGTAATTTGGAGCACATACTACTCACGAAGTTACTGAATTTACTTATAGAATTATTAATATTTTCTCCTGTTAAATTCAACCCATAGTCCAAATACTGATTGGCATGAGTTTATATTATTAGTTTGGGCTTCCACTTACTAGGGTAATAAAAAAGTAAAATAATTTTTTATTACTATAATTGTCAGAATAGCAGCATTACTAGGCTGTTTTTGCAAGTAATTTTCTCTTTTGGGACAAGATTATAAAAAATAATTTAGTTTTCCCTGGAAATATGTTTGAAAGATATGTATATATTTTAGTGGAGGAAAGTTTATTTTATTTTATTTTATTTTATTTTATTTTATTTTATTTTATTTTATTTTATTTACTAGAAATACTTGTCCCCTCAGGTACAAAATATTAATAATAATAAACCTATTTCATCTTAATGACATTACTTTAGGGATGCATTTAACTATCTCCTAGCAAACAATAATGTTTAGAATGTTCTAACACAGCTGTGGACTCTAATCGTAATTTCTCCTGTACCAAGAGTATATCTTTGCCCCAATTAATTTTGTGTTGATACAATGATTCTCTGCCCTATGGCTTATCTCTTGGTATATTGAAGGGGTTTTATTTCTGTTTGTTTTTTCAGCTTTCCTGAATAACTTTTTATCTCTGTTTGCTTGAGTTTTGACTTTGTTTTATTTCTTTCCTCTCTCTATGAATAACAAACCAGAATTAAAATTTGTTATTATTTTGACAATCCTTGATCTGGGAGCTGCGATAACCTGGTAAGACACTTGCACAAGTGAAAAAAGGGGAAAGGTATGTCCTTAGACCAACATTACAAGATAAAAATAATTGTTAGAGAATGAGTTTCCTTTTTCTGAAGACAATATTTTTTTAGTAATTTTGAAGATACAAGTATTTCATTCTTCCTAAAAAGCTGTTTTTACAACTTCAGCTGAGTTCCTGAAGAATTAATCCTCAGTAAGAATTTTTCAGGGCAGGGCACAGAATATTTCTTTCAATTTCTGCTCCTGACATTTGCAGGTAAGTATATCACTAGGTGGAGTGATGAGAGCTGCATTCAGAGCACTTCCTGATAGAGCCAAGTAGGATGTAGGAGGAAAATACATGAATCAAAGTTAAAGGAAAAAGTATTGTACCTCAAGTGATTGCAGGCACTCAACGGGTAGATTTTCATTATGGCAGTCTCCAAATAGGGAGAAATTATAAAATCAGAAAAACCTGGGTGAGTGTGTTTGGCCAAGGAACCTAACAATTAAAATTAAGTAGGAAAGAACAAAGAGTGGGCTGGCTGGTCACAGAACAGACAGAAAGGATTCCTCTCTTATTTGAGGACTATTTGGACAGATCAGCCACATTTTAACAAGTTTTAAAATAAAACCCTGCTAACTTAAATGAAAATATGCATAAGTACAGAAGTGATGGAAGTGCAGTGGTAACTTGTCTTTTTCATAAAACATAACAGGAATATTTTCGATGTCTGAATCACTGAATAGAGTTATGTCCTCTTTGCAGGTTATAAGGTAGGAAAAGATGTAGACATTCAGACAACTAGAGGTACATATCCTCTGTTTTGTGTAATTTTTTTTCAGACCATCCTATCACTTAGCTTAACCTCATAAGATACTGGAGAAAACTTAAGTTTTCTTCAGTAGACCATTATTGCCATAGAAGACAAATACAGAGAAAGCAGAGCTAAAGGGAGCTGGGACAATGACTGAAATCTTTCCTAGTCCTCTCAGTTAATCTACATCTGATTCATGTAAGAAGAGTAAGATGGAACTTTGTGTTTAGTAAGTTATGAAGTTTAGAAGAGGAGAATTATATTAACAAGGAGATATTCCTATCACCAAAAGGAGCCTTTTGTCACTGAAGCATACATAAAGGTAGAATACTTTTATTTCTTTGTCCTTTCTAGCATGTGTTCTACCATTGTACAATGCTGTACAATATAATGTCCACTTGCCTCTACTGTGATTCATTAGTTACAACAGCACAGAACTCTCTACAGACTAATGACAGTTCCAAGTTGACATTATGAGATTATTGAGATTCCACATTGCATTTACAGAATTTTTAGACCCTGAACATGAAGTGTAGACTTGCACATGTCTATATTTTTCACAAAGACACTGGCATATGCAGTCAACCAGATGCAGCAGAACAGTTCACAGGGAACTGTACAATGCTAGTTCATTTGCACTTGACTTTAATAGCTAAATCTGTGTCATGGTTTAACCCCAGCTGGCAACTAAGCACCACATATCTGCTTGCTCACTCCCCCTGGTTGGGGTGAGGGAGAGAATCAAAAGAGTAGAAGTGAGAAAACTCGTGGTTGAGATAAAACCATTTAATAGGTGAAGCAAAAGCTATGTGTACAAGCAAAGCAAAAGGAATTAATTCACTGCTTCCCATCGGCAGGCAGGTGTTCAGCTGTCTCCAGGAAAGCAGGGCTCCATCATGTGTAACAGTTACTTGGGAAGACAAAAACTATCACTCCAAACATCTCCCCTTTCCTTCTTCTTCCCCCAGTTTTATATGCTGAGCATCACATCATACGATATGGGATACCGCTTTAGTCAGTTGGGGTCAGCTGTCCCGGTTGTATACCTGCCCAATTTCTTCTGCACCCCCAGCCTACTCACTGGTGAGGTAGTGAAGGAAGCAGAAAAGGCCTTGACTCTTGTACAAGCACTGCTCAGTAACAGCGAAAGCATCTGTGCATTATCGACACTGTTTTCAGTACAAATCCAAAACATAGCCCCATACCATCTCCTATGGAGAAAATTAACTCTATCCCAGACAAAACCAGCACAATCTGCAACCCATCTGTAAAGAGGTATTTTCATAAAGGGTTGGTTAATTTACATGCAAGGGCTTTTCTCTGGGCACATAAACACATTAAACAAGAACTGTGAGGGCAGCATATAAAGCACAAAATAAGCAAAAGTACATGTTTCTTAGGGAAAAAAAGATGGAAGTTGGAAGCAGAATACAGAAGCAAAGAATTCAACACGTGAAATGTGACTTCAGGAATATGAGATTTCCAGACAAAATCCTGGTAGCCCTAGGGAGGTAGTAAAAACAAGATGTGGGATAACAGTAAGAGAAAATTGAAAGGCAAAGGGGAAAAGAAGGATTCTTTTATACAGCTTCACTAGAGGAAAATAAGAATAAATTACCAACATAGTGATGCCAATAGTAACACTAATAGTACTATAGCTTCTGTTAAATTTACTCTGTGAATAGGGGATAACACAATACAGAGATAACATTTTTAGCCAGAACAAAGGAATAGAAGGAGAGGTATATACTTCACATATAATACAGGTGGTATAAAAAAATTCCATTAAGAAGTGAGATGGTGACTTGGTGACTTGGGGATACAATTCCTGTTTAAAGGAGAAACAGCAAGAGGAAAGCAAAGCAAAACAAAACCTGAATAGCAAAGGCAACTGAGGTCTCCAATAAAAGAGTTACATCAATGACATGTGCTGTAAAGATTCAAGCTGAAGGAGCTCAGGAATTAAGGTAATCGTTGATCCAAGAGTGTGGGAGTGGCAAATAACAACAGAAAAAGTATAAAGTTGGAAAAATAATGCAAACTGTCTGGGCAGTGTAGGAAAGGTTTTGAAAACCAAAAAAACTTCAAATCTCAATGTCTCAATTTATAGGCCCTAGACATTTTGTAAATAATATACAATACTGTAGACTGTGCCAGGTGAAGAGCTGATATATATTAACCTCTTCCAGCTAGTGTTGAACCATATTAACCCTTAGCAAAAGCATTGTGCAAACCTCCCTGAGGAAGGGGAGGGGTAGCCTTTTAACCTACCAGAATATATTTATAGCTTTCCTCAATAGTTTAGGATTAACCAAAATGTGACTGCTGTTATAAAAACTGAAAAAGAAGTTTTCAGTTTTTCATCTGTCATTTTGATAATTACATTATGAAATCACCCATCAGTTCAATTTCAAATCTGTGATGGAGACAGCTGTGATAGACTCCCAGCAACACTAATCAACAGCAGCATAGACTAGACAAACAATGCTGTGAAAATATGTACTGTAAAACTAGTTACTATGAGGCTGTAGAAAAATGTAAACTGTTGATGAGCATCATTATAAGCATCATTCTCACACAAGCTGAAAGAGTTTATGGTAGGTGATAAATAAAATCATCTCTGCTTCTGAAGAGCAGGACAGTGTCAGACTTGGACTGGATTGCACTGTAATACAGGACTGTCCATAACATGAAGATAGTATAGTGTGTCTACTGATTTTACAGAATATAAGGTCATTTCAATGAGGTGACTATCTAGAAGGCAAACTAAAGTTACAAATACAACTCTGTTTGCAATTGTGAATGGAGTTCTATTAGCCCAGGTGGAATCAGTGAAGATGTAAGAAGTAAGCCTGCAGAAAAACCCAAATATATATACATCTACCCTGAAAGGAGCACAGAGTGAAAATGAACAGCCAAATAGTGGTGAGAAAGCTTTCCAGTAAAGGGAATACCTGCTTTGATCAAAACCAACTTAAAAGGATACTGAAGGAAGTCACAGACTATTAGTAGTGACTGAGGACATGCTGACCAGTTTATTCAGGGAAGGGTGTTCACTGTGATGTCAATAATTATTTTACTTGTATTTGGATAAATGTCTTTTCACTACACAGTAGTAGTTTTCCAAAGGAAAGAGGCAATTGGATCCTGAGTGAGAAGATAAGAAAAATATTTAACTCTTGAATTTCAGTTATTCTTTAAAATATATGTACTTTCTATGCTTTGTTTTTTTCTGGTTTTACAAATAATTTAAGTACTCTGTCTTCTAAGAGAAATTATAGCAATTTTCACTTGAAATAAGGAGTCATTCTGCAAAGTTACAAAAAATTGAATAGTGCCATCTGTTATTAGAATTACTTAGCACATCTAATAACAAGTCTAGTTCCTAGAAAACAGGCAGTGTTTTCGTGACAAATACAGTTTGTGTGGTAGAGTATTTCCTTGTGATTAGGAAGCAGAAGGATATATGCTTGAGAGAACAGCACAAAGAAAGCATGAATCCATGTTAAAAGCTGACTACCACCTTGGAAAACTGACTATCTCTCTGCTAACCATTTCCTATACAATGTGAATAGTGTTCCTAGTTTTAAGCAACCAAAGAGATATCTTTCAATTCAGATATGAGTTCATAATAGAAATTGGAAGTATGTGTTAATTTGATGATGTAAAAGGATACTTACCACTAAATATGCAAATTCAGATTCTTGATGTCCTAAAATAGGTTCCAAGAGAAATGTTCAAACTATTAAATTAGTATAAAACTACTCCCTTTTGCATCTTTTTATAGTATACTTGCATACTACATATAGTATAGTATAATATACTTCCATAGTATTATGCAAGTATGTTCAGCATGAGCCAGCAGTGTACGCTCATGTCCCAGAAGGTCAACCGTATTCTGGGCTGCATCAAGAGGAGTGTGGCCAGCAGGTTGAGGAAGGTGATTCTGTCCCTCTACTCCACCCTCATAAGGCCCTGCCTGGAGTACTGCATCCAGTTCTGGGGCCTCAACACAAGAAGGACATGGACCTACTGGAGTGAGTCCAAAGGAGGGCCACCAGGCTGATCAGAGGGCTGGAGTACATCTCCTTTGAGGACAAGCTGAGACAGTTGGGGCTGTTCAACCTGGAGAAGAGAAGACTCTGAGAAGACCTTATAGAAACCTTCCAGTTCATGAAAGGCACCTACAGGAAGGTCGGGAAGGCAATTTTTACAAGGGCACGTAGTGCTAGAACATAGGCTAATGGCTTTAAACTGGAAGAGGGTAGGTTTACATTAGACATTAGGAAGAAATTATTTCCTATGAGGGTGGTGAGCCACTGGAACAGGTTACCCAGAGGAGTTGTGGATGTTTCCTCCCCGGAAGTGTTTAAGGCCAGGTTGGATAACAGAGCAACCTTGTCTAGTGGAAGGTGTCCCTGCTCATGGCAGGGAGGGTTGGAACTAGGTGATCTTTAAGGTCCCTTCCAACCCATGATGAAAGTTGTCAGTCAATCAAATGATACAATGATAACTATTGGAGAAAAGTCTATGAAGAGATTGATTCTCTGTTCAGGTTTTGATTTGATACTATGCAGCATATGAGGCCTAGGATCACATGCATGAGAAAATTATGCTTTAAATGAAAATCCATAGATCTATAAAAGTGCAAATTCAGTTTGTATCACTCTACAGGGGTCTAGGTGGGATGGAATTAACTTTCTTATCAGCTCGTATGATGTTGTGAATAAAATAGTCCTGATAACACACCAGTCTTTTGGCTATGTCACAACAGTTCTTTCACAGTGTCGAGGTTTTCTATGTTTTTCAGCTGTGTTCCCACAACAAGTAGGCTGGGGGTGGACAAGAGGTAGGGAAGGGACAAAGCCAGAAGACTTGACCCAAACTGGCCAAATGAGGAGGAAGGAAAGATATTCATGATTATGGCATTCGTCTGCCTAATGAAACATTATGTGTGGTGTTGCCCTGCTTCCCAGGAAGTGACAGGTCATCTGCCTGGGTAAGCTATGTGAAAAGGTATGAAGTTGAATCCCATGTTAAAACTCTGTGAAGAGTTCCATACAAAAGTTCAAAATAAAGAATAATAATTATGTCTTCTGAACTCAAAAACTGTGAAACTGCTATCACATCAAAGAAAATTTCAGTAGTTTTGTTTTTGTATGCCTTGTGAAGATGAATTTAATATAATTTAAAACCTTTAAATACAGATTTAAATATTTAATGACTTAATATTAGGAAATGGAGATGGGTTATTTTTTTGCGGAAACCTCTAAAATTATCTCTCCAAGAACACAAATATTTATTTGGGAAAAGGTGTTAACCACATAAGCATAAATAAAATATATAAATATTGCTTTTTAAAATTTTCAGTGGTCAGGAGTGCATTAGCCCAAGTGTTCAAAGTATGTATGATAAGAGTGCTGAAAAGAAAGTCAAATGAAAAGAAGATAAGCAAAAAAATCTCAGACTTTACAGACATTATAGGCAAAGAATATGCTAGTTTCCTTAGAAAAACAAAAACATAAAACATAGTAAAAACACAGTTTTGAAGAGTAGTAGGGGAAATATATTCTTCATGAATTAAATAATGTTTATCACACAGCTTTAAGGGAGAAAAAACAAAAGTACTGGAGAGGGTGTGAAAAAAAACCAAAGCAAAAACTAGAAGTCCCTAGTTGCACATTCTTAGGAAATCGTTCTCTCTCAAAGTAAATGCTAAAGCAGGAACTCACTAAAGTATGTGAAACTGCAGTACTCAAGAGCAGAAAAGAAGATACAGTGAATAAAGACAAGATGTAGTCTCTGGTTCATTCCAGCAGGCAATAAAAACAGAAAGGGAACATCCTCTTGCCAAATTAAACAAATAAGTAAAACAGAAAATATCACACTTCCATAGGGATAGACAACTAAAAATTGTTGTTATGCTTTTTGGATAAGTAGGACTCTGTGAAGTGTTCTAGAAGATGAGGTACACACCTCAAAGGTTCTATAAAGAAAAGTTAATCACAATACAATCGGGTGTACTGTCCTTGTCCCTTGCCTATACGCTAAACTTCCAGGATCTCATTTAGGGAGTCATGGCTCCAAGCCATTGTAATTACACCAGTATAGAATTATGTCTGACTGACTGGAAGTCTACTGTTTTCACTAAAAATTTCACACCCAGATAATTTAGTGAGCATAAAACTAAGTAGTTTCAGGGAGTTAGAAGGTTTTATATATAACAATTCTCAACTAGCATATTAGTGGAAATTAGTTCAAAATGTTTAAAAAAAGTTGTTATGTTAAATGGATAAACAAGACAAGCACTTTTAAGCCACGTAATTTGATTTTATTTTTTTATTATGCAGAGGCAAATGATATATAATACTGATTACACAAATGCAAAATGAAAGGGTAGTTTTGATACACTAAGCAATTTGGAGAGGAAATTGCTGGGATAGAATAAGCTTTGCAAGGAGGATATAAAGAAGATTCCATTGTGTCTTTTTCGTACAGGTTGGTATGTAAAGATGATTAGTTTCACTTCTTAAGTCTTTTGGTGGTCTTAGAGAAGTAATTTGTATAACAGAATACGATCTTTCCTACACTGAAATCCTCACAGGCTGCTTTAAATTTTCTCCTGGATGTAATAGTTTCAGTGGGCTAGCCCTTGGCTAGCAGCCAACACAGCCATTCACCCACTTACCCCCCACCCCCAGGGGACAGGGGAGAGGACTGGGGTAAGAATTAGGAGGCTTGTAGGTTGAGATAAAAACAGTTTAATAATAGAAATAAAAAAAAACCTTAAAAAAACCCCAACAACAACAACAAAACAAAAAATCCCCAACCAGTAAGCAACTAATATTAAAATAGTAATGATAATGATAAAAGTAATAAGATATGCAAATGAGTGATAACCCAGTACAACTCCTTACTACCCACTGCTAAGCCCCGCCTGTTCCCGGATAACGATCGTGGAGGAGCAACAATCCCGAACCAAAACCGCGATCCTGAAAGAACCAGAACCTGAGAGAAAAACCGGTGCCAATCCCCCCGCCCTTTCCGGTCAGCCTCGGATAATAAACTAAACAAGACAGGATATGATATGGAATATTTCATTGGCACATCCAAATGCCAGTTTTTGGCTTTGCTATTCACTACACTTCTTCCTCCCAGTCCTTATGCAGCTGTGAACCTTCAAACGCAATGGCCTTGAGCTCCAGCAGTAACTAATAACATCAGTACTTTTATCAATGATTTTCTCATAGCAAGTCTGAACTGAAATCAAAACACGGCTCTTCTAACTACTGAGAAGAAAATTAACTCTATCGTAGCAAAACCAGGACACTGGAACATTGCTATATGAAGCTTGCTGTCAAGTCAAAGCATGTGGCATTTGCAATTACATTGTATTAGGTAGGAATGAGATACTACAAGCTTGTACTACTCAAACAATGTTATGTGCAGCTCCTAGCAAATTTAAGAAGATTTTTTTTTTTTAATCCAGTAAAGTATGGCATTATAAAGAATGGAGAAATATATCTTCTTTAATTAATAGCAGATAAATGAAAATATGTATGTTGGTGAAAGAAAAATAATAGCAATAATTATGTTCATTGGCTCTTCTCATCAGTCATACATTTTTATGCCTGTTGAAAGGTGTCCTGGTTTTTAGTAGAAATAGAGCTGGGTTTCTTTTTCAGTAGCTAGAATTGTGCTGTGTTTTGCTTCCAGCCTGGGACTCAATGTGAGAGAGAGACTGATAACATACCAATGTTTATATTTTTGTCACTGGAAGTGAAGGACTTTGTGTTCTGTTAGTTCACAAGAACAAGATCTAAGGGGGAAGAAGAATATTTGCATTAATAAACTTAATTGACAGTTAGATATGCCAATGGGATATTCCATATCATATCACGTCATGCCCAGTATATTAATGAGGGTCTCTTCCTCTCTCACTCTCTCTGGCTTTCGCTCGGGCTCTCGTTCTTCCGGGATTGTGGTTTCGATTCGGGATTGTTGCTCCTCTGGGATCGTTATCTGGGAACAGGCTGGGCTTGGTCAGGAGGGGAATGAGCTATAACATTGGGTGTCATTCACTTGCATATTTTGTTACTTTTATCATTACCACTAATATTTTAATATTAGTATTATTTTAAGTTTTCTTTCTATTATTAAACTGTTCTTATCTGAACCTACAAGCCTCCTTATCCTTGCCTTCCCAATCCTCTCCCCTATCCCCTGGGGGTGAGGTTAGGTGGGTGAACGGCTGTATTGGCTGCTAGCCAAGGGCTAGCCAAGTGAAACTATGACAAAAGGAATGGAAGGAATATATTCTAAGTGTCCATATTTCAAGAACTGTTAAATAGAAAGACATGGATTCCCAGAACAATAAATTGTTGGAGACTAGGAAGATATTCTGGGAATGTGTTACTAAATCTTTACTCATATTTTCACATGCTTTCTTCAGCAGCTTAAGATATTGGACAATGAGGTACTTCTACACAACTAATCTAGTACTATTTTACCTTTTCTCTGAACCATAGTTACCAAAATGTGGTAGAGGTCACAGAACTGTGACTTATAATTAGTTTAGATGTTAGCATTAACAGTCCTCTGAAATACTCTGATGCTTTCTAAATTAATAACTGGGGAAAAAATAATAAAAGCATTGACGTAATTTGCCAAAGGTAACTGGCAAAGCTGGGAGTAGAACATAATTCTGAGACATTGCTAGATAACCTTTAGTAATATTAACACAGTTCCTTCTATCACATAGAAATACAAGTTGTATTTACTACTCAGTCGGCAAGAAGTTCAGCAGCAGCAACAATAAATTCTGTGGCTGAGCCTAGACTGAGGCAGACAGGGGGTTTCTGAAGCCAGGGAAACCCAAGGAGGAGTTGAGGGACCCACCAGGAAATGGTAGCTCGCAAGCGTAAGGCTGATGGACCATGGGTGTTGCCAGGAGCAGCTATGGGAGATTTAAACAGCCCTGGGGAGTGCCACCAACCAGGAAGGAGTGCAGCAAACAGGGTGGGTAAACAGAGCATGGCATGACAGTTTAAGCAGCAGTTTGTGTAGGCAGACCGCTGCAACCTGCTCGTTGGTCTACAGCCCGGGGAAGTGCTCTAGATCTCTGCCAAAATGGTGGGCACTCGCCTCAGAGCCAAAAGCAGAGTTCCTGCAGAAAAACCCCTTGAGAGGGATGATGTATCCACCCAGAGGGAACTGGTAAGGAAGGAGAGGTCAGTACAGACAGTAGGCTGTAGCAAGTGCCCTGATAATTGTCCTGGTGAAAAGGTAAGTACCTGTGTAAGGTGCTCCCAGGTTGATGTTCTGTAGCACCAGGTGGCCAAACTGTAGGTAAGAGTGAAAAAGATGATCAGTATTAGAGGGGCAGACACAGAGACAGACAGGTGGTTTCCTATGGATGCTCCTGCAGCGAGCACCACTCCTGCAGAGAAGTCCACTGAGAACAAAGCACCTTGAACCCTGGTGACTCACAAAAGCAGGACTTCACTCCAGTCTCCATGCTCCAACATTAGAACCAAAAACAGATATGAAGCTTTAACAGCTATAGACACCCATGAGCAAAGTCCACAAGGGAAAACTGGTCCAGCAGCCCACAGCAGACACCCTAAAAGGAACAACTAGTGCTCGTAGTGGGTGACTCTCTGCTAAAGGGCACTGAGGCGCCCATCTGCAAGCCTGAAAGGGAGTCGTGAGAAGTATACTGCATACCAGGAGCCAAGACCCATGATATTGCAGAGATGGTGCCACAACTTGTCAGGAGCTCGGATTACTATCCACTGTTGCTCTTTCATGTAGGCATAAAAGACATCAAAAGCCAGAATCTGAGCAAAATCAAGGAAGACTATAAAACCCTGGGAGTAAAAATGAAAAATGTTGGTGCCCAAGTCATCTTTTCCTCCATTTTACCAGTTGGAGGAAAGGGGACAGTCAGAAACAGACATATCAATGCATAACAACTCCTGGTTACATCACTGGTGCTATCACAAGGGTTTTGACTTTTATGACAATGGGACGTTCTTTGAGAACCATAACCTATTAGTGAGGCATGGAATCCACCTGTCTAGAAGAGGCAAGCTGGCCAACTTGGTGAAGTAGGCTTTAAACTGATAGACTCGGGTGGTAGGACCCAAAATATCAATGCTTATGTCATTGTGTCCAACTGGGGAATAAGCCAGGCCAACCAGAGCAGCAACAAATGCAGCCTCCCATGATGGGAACCAGAAGGACAACCACTTCAAGGGCATGTATGGCTATGGTGGATCCTCCAGTACTCCTCCAGGGAAACCTACATGATCATGTAAACTAAAACCGCCAGGGGAGGAGAACCTCAATCCACCCCACCCCTAACAGTTTGGTGTCAGGAGAGCACCAGAGAAGCGGCACAATGGAATTCCAGTTGCTCCAGCCAGTAGGTCAGCTTCACTGGAGGCCCAACTTAAATGCCTCTACAGAAACACACACAGCATGGGAAACATGTTGATTAGGTTGTGAAAGGGACTACATGCAAAAAATACCTGTGTGCAGCAGAAAATAGGCTTAAAAACATTTTAGTGCACAGTTTCCATATCACTATTTTGCCTTGATGCCTCAAGAAAATAAAACAGTTTTTCCTTGAAAATTTGCTTGGATTGAGGATGTCACCAGCCTTCCTATTTTCCCAAAACTTATGGCAAGCATTCTTCCAGGCTTCATAATATTGAGAAGGCAAAGGTATTGAAATAGTGACAACCACAGTCAAAATCAGGGTTTTCCAGTGTTTGTAGTAGAACTTTTTAGAGTGCTAGTTACAGCAGGGATTAACAGGATTTCCTGGCTCCCTCCTGCAAGGCCAGAACTCAGAAATTGGAGATATGGTAGTGGGGAAGGGAAGGTTTGGGAAGGGAAAGTTTGGGAAGGGAAGGTTTGGGAAGGGAAGGTTTGGTTCCCTTCCCTGACACACTTTTGAACCACTCCCACATATCTTGTCACTGGATACCAGGGATAAGAGATCAACACCTCCCTCTCAACTTCCTCCTCAGGAAGCTGTAGAGAGCAATGAGGCCACACTTTGGCCTCCTTTTCTCCACACTAGACAAACCCAAAGTCCTTAGCCAGTCCTCATAAGCCATTCCTTCACCTCCCACTTTCACCAGCTTTGTTGTCCTCCTCTAGATGTATTTGAGTACCTTAGTGTCCTCCTTAAATTGCGGGGCCCAGGACTGCAAACAATACTAAAGGTGAGGCCGTACCAATGGTAAATACAGCAGGATAATCACGTCTTTTGACTGGCTGGTTATACTGTGTTGGACGCACCCTAGGATGTGGCTTTCCCCCTTGGCTGCCAGGCCACACTGCTGATTTGTATTGAGCCTGTTGTCAACCACCACTCCCAGATCTCTTTATTCAGGCCTGCTCTTCAGCCACTCCTCTCCTAATTTATACTTGTGTCCAGCATTACTCTTTCACAGATGCAGAATGTTAAATTTCATTGCCGTCGATGATTGCCCAATGCCCCAATCTATCTAGATCCTTCTGCAAATCCTCTTGTCCCTCAAAAGAGTCAAGAGCACCTCCTAGTTTAGTATCATTAGCAAATTTACTAAAGGTTCATTCAACTCCTGCATCCAAGTCATGATAAAAATATTGAACAGAGGTCCTACTAAATCATAGTGCACTGGACAATTTGACCAGAAATGCTTCCATCCAGTGATCAGAAACTTCTGGGCCCTTCAATCCTGCAACTAATTCATGAGGGGGAAACTCTGGGGTCTCTATCAAGGTTTATTCTTGTCTTATGATGTTGCAGAACTGCACTGCTGAAAGCCATTGATTTTGCAGCACAGATTAACAGAATAAAAAAGGGCGCTGTCTTAAAACACACAAAAAAAAGAAAAAAAAAAGAAAAAAAAAGATGAGAAGCCACAGCTAGAAAAAAAAAAAATTCTGAAAAAGGGAATTCAGTGATTGTTCCTTATTGATGAAATGGAAGAAGTGCTCAATTTCATAGACCATAGAATGGTTTGGGTTGAAGGGAACTTAAAGATCATCTAGTTCCAACTTCCCATACTTTCCAGTAGATTAAGTTGATCAAAACCTCATCCAGCCTGGCCTCGAAACCTTTCAGGTAGGAGGCATCCACAACTTCTTTGGGTAACCTGTTCCAGTGTCTCATCACCCTAATTATAAATTGCTTCCTAATATCTAATCTAAATGTACCCTCTTCCAGTTTCAAACTGTTACCCCTCATCCTATCACTACTCTCCCTGACAAAGATAGCCTCCTCATGTTTCATGTTAGCCCCCTTTAAATACCAGAAGTCCACTGAAAGTTGTCCCCAAAGCCTTCTCTTCTGTAGGCTAAAACCCCCCACCTCTCTCAGCCTGCCCTCGTAGAGGAGGTACTCCAGCTACATGATCATCTTTGCTCTCCTCCAGATCCCCTCAAGCAGGTCCATATTTTCTTTTACTGAGGACCCTAGAGCTGAATGCAATACTCCAGGTGGGGTCTCACAAGAGTGGAGTAGAGCAGGAGAATCACCTTATTTGACCTGCTGGTCATGCTTCATTTGATGCATCTCAGGATGTGATTTGCTTTCTGGGCTGCTAGCGCATATTGCTGGCTCATATTCAATTTTTCAGTAAAGTTGTAACAACTTTGCTATAATAACCAAATATTAAAAGATCTGGACACTCAGGTAGCAATGAATTCAAGTCTGCAGTACATAAAAGAGAATGAAAAAAAAAAATTAAAAATTAATAAAGTACGAAATCAGCTTAAGAAACCCAGTAACTTTTTTTTTTCTTTTTTTAATCTATGAGCATTTGGAATTGCTACGGGGTAGGGGTTGGCTCCTTCAGGAATTATTCTTCTCAGGAATATTTTTTTACTGAAATCACAGCTGACTGACTAATAAGAATTTTATTTCCGTAAAAGAAGTCTGTGAGTGATGTGATGTATATACCACATGCAGTTATTGTAGGTTTAAAAAAAAAAAAAGAGAGAAAGCAAAAGCTAAGAATGCGTTAATAATGATGAAGAAGCTGGTACCAGTAAACAGGGACATGGTGAAGGAAGTCATAGTGCAGCACTCAGCCCCAGCAGGAAATGAGAAAGTAACAAACAAAATGTTTGTAGTGTAGTGCAGGAGCTCAAGCAATTAAATGGAAGAATTTGAGCCACTGGTGCAGAACCTCAATGAGAACCTCATTGTGGAGAGGCAGCTGACACAGATTTGCTGCAACCTCCAACCAAGGTAACCATGAAAAAAAAAAAAAAAAAAAAAGATGCAGAACTATGTAGCCCCAGTGCTTAACTACTGTAGAAATGGTACTGGGAAATGGTACTGGGAGTGAGCAGAGAGCCTACAGCAGACAGCCTACAAGGAAATGGAAAAGAGATTGCCAAAACATTAAATTATTTCAAGTTTGCGAATCACTTAATTTAATTTCGAGACTACACTTTATAACTGAATTTTTACAAACTAACAAATTTATCTAAACCAGCAACCCTAAATGTCCATTTAGTGACTTTATTAGGATCATGTGTAATTTTAAAGATTATGTGTAATTCTAGACCTGTGTGTACTCATTTATCACTATACAGTGACACCCTTTAAGGGTTTGAGGTTACAGTAACATAATTTAAAGAGGTAAAATTGCCAGAAATATAAACACAAATGTTAAAACATCTTAATGTCTTGAGAGCACTCATTTGACACATTCAGTACATCAATACCTAAAACGTTTTCCCCTATGATATGCAATTTTAAGCATCAGCTTGGATGTTGCTCATACTCCAGATTCAAGGTTTTGACAGAGGTGAATGTCATCAGTCATGCCAACTAGCTATAGTTTGTGAATATATTTATTTTTTCAGAAAAAGTTATTTTCATGGTCAGTTCTGGAAATGTTATAGAGTTAATGTCTATTTCTGCTGGAATAGATGAAGAGCCAGCTGTGACATAATGGCTTAGTTTACATTGATTGTTTGAACTTCATCAATAAAGTGAAAATAATCTAGTATGCATAAGACCTAAATCTTTGCAAATGTGGCATGTTTCAGGACTAATACTAAACAGGTCAAATACTGTAAGTCAAAGAACCTTACCTTAGAGAGGTTGCAGTATTAAATTTTATTTATTAATATGTTTTTAGTCATGCTATATCAACTGTGAGTATAAAAGTATTTTTATCCATGGTAAATACATGAATAAATTTATCAGAGAAAATTAAAACAATTGTTTTTTAATCTCTCTTTTTTTTTAATTAAGAACTCTTTTCTTTGTTAATAAAATGAACATAAAATGAATTCATAAAATTAGTATTTGTTGGGTTGGGGATTTTTTGAGTAACGTGTAAATTGTCTTTTGTCTGCCTTGCTTGGCTGAAGAACAGAAGTTTGGATTAGTTTCCTCAATTTCCATTAATTTTCTTCAATAGAAATTCCAATGAAAGAGAAGGTTGAAGACTGATATAATAACTTTGAAACTAGAAGCATAGAAATGGTTCCCATTTCCCATTAGCAACAGGTTATTTCTGTATCTCTGCATATAGAAGAATAAGCAGTGTTATTGCTTTCTTAGATAGCAAGTTGTGAGAAAATAAATAACAGAAACACTTATTCATGCCAGAATATAAATTGTTCACTATTCTTAGAAATTCGTCAAACATTTGTGTTTTAATTTATACTTGACCTAATACATTATGGATGACAATGCTAGATAAATATTTTTGTTAGGAAAGACAGAAGAAAATGCCTTGGGATTTAGCTACATGGCTCACAAATCTGTTCATGTTTCGTTGGGTTTGTTTTTGGTTTTTTATCTGCTTGGTTTTTAATCTGACTTTGTTATATATTTATGCATATAACAGAAACTAATACAAATAAGAAATTCAGTATACAAGATACTCTCTTGGTCCCTTTCTACAGTTCTCAGATAATGTGTAGGATCTGTTCCATTTTCTGCCAGCTACTCGGTCCTTTGCTATCATGAAAAATTAATGCTGGTGGAATGATGAGATCACTTTGTCTTTCTTGCTGCAATAATCCTTTTAAGAATATTGAGATAGATAAAATCTCTTAGAACTTCATGGGTAGAAGTTGATGTTTGCTCATCACAAGGTCGTTCAACCAACTATTTATAACCTTTCCTCTACCTGGTTCATGCCACTACAGAAGTTTATCTGGATTATTAAACAGAAAAAAGTCTTGAAGGAGATAATGAACTCTTGTTTTGCTTTAAAATTTTGCTAAGATGTAATTACAGTTATATTTTGCAGACTGTGTATCTTTGTAGTGAGTTTGGAGTTTGTATTTTTTTATTTGTTTTCCTTTTTTATTTCATTTATAGCTAATATGTTGTAAATCAACATTACCCTTACAGCATCCACATACTAACACTTGCATGATTTTTACTTGTATTTAGGTGCTTTATAGGTTTATCCCTACAGTCCACAGGGGTCAATATTTTATTTTATTTCCAGCATAATACCTTACACAATGGATAATTGACAAATGTTATGTCCATTTACAAAAAGAGCCAGAGAGAGGATCTGGGGAACTACAGGCCTGTCAGTCTGACCTCAGGGCCGGGGAAGGTCATGGGTCAGGTCATCTTGAGTGCTACCACACAGAACACACAGGTCAACCTGGTGATCAGGCCTAGTCAACATGGGTTTATGAAAGGGAGGTCCTGCCTCACTAACCTGATCTCCTTCTATGACAAGGTCATCCACTTAGTGGACGAGGAAAAGGCTGTGGATGTGGTTTACTTGGACTTCAGTAAAACCATTGACACAGTTTCCCATAGCATTCTGCTTGAGAAACTGGCTGCCAATGGCCTGGACAGGCAAACCCTCTGCTGGGTTAAAAACTGACTGGATAGCCAAGCCCAAAGGGTGGTGGTAAATGGAGTTAAATCCTGCTGGAGGCCAGTCACAGGTGGCGTTCTCCAGGGCTTGGTATTGGGGCCAGTCCTGTTTAACATCTTTACCAGTGATCTGGATGAAGGGATTGAGTGCACTCCAGTAAATTCTCAGATGACACTAAGATGGTTAGAAGTGTTGATTTGCTTGAGGCTCTACAGAAGGACCTGGACAGGTTGGATCAATGGTCTGCGACTAACTGTATGAAGTTCAACAAGACCAAGTACTTGGTCCTGCACTTGGGTCACAATAACCCCATGTAGCGCTACAGACTTGGGGAGGAGTGTCTGGAAAGCTGCCTGGAGGAAAAGGACACCCCAGGGGTGTTGGTCAACAGCCAGCTGAATATGAGCCAGCAGTGTGCCCAGGTGGCCAAGAAGACCAACAGCATCCTGGCTTGTGTCAGACACAGTGTGACCAGCAGAACCAGGGAAGTCATCCTTGCCCTGTACTCAGCTTTGGTGAGGCCACACCTTGAATACTGTGTCCAGTTTTGGATCCCTCACTACAAAAAGGACATTGAGGCACTGAAGCATGTCCAAAGAAGGGCAACAAAGCTGGTGAAAGGGCCAGAGAACAAGCCTTATGAGGAGTGGCTGAGGGAACTGGGGTTGTTTAGCCTGGAGAAGAGGAGGCTGAGGGGAGACCTTATCACTGTCTGCAACTACCAGAAAAGAGGTAGTAGTGAGGCAGGTATGCGTCTTTTCTCCCAGGTAACTAGTGATAGAACAAGAGGCAATGGCCTTAAGTTGTGCCAAGGGAGGTACAGATAGGATGTTGGGAAATATTCTTCACTGAAAGGGTTCTCAGGCACTGGAATGGGCTGCCTGGGGAGGTGGCTGAGTCACCATCCCTGGAGGTGTTTAAAAGATGGGTAGATGAAGCGCTCAGAGATACGGTTTGGTAGCGGACAGGAACTGTTGGACTCGATCTCAAATGTCTTTCCAACCAGTCAATTCTATCATTAATATGTATATGCTAATTACAAAATAACAGTGCCAGATGAGAGATGGGGGCGGGGGGAATGGAAACAGGTCCCTCCTCATGGATGCAGGCAAATCTCCTGCATGGGGGACTTCATTAACTGGGAGTACCAGCCAGCTGGTACAAACAGTTCCAAAGGATTCCTAAACCAGCTGGATGACAACTTGGTTCAGATACTAAGGGAACCAACCAGGAAAGGTGGCTTCCTCAACTTGTTGGTCATCAACAGAGAGGGTCTCGTGGGTGAAGTGGTGATTGGTGGCTGCCTTGGCCACAGAGACCACAAAGCAGTCAAGTTAAAAATCTACAGTAACAGAAAGAAAACCACCAGCAAGACCTCAAGTCTAGATACGAGGAGAGAAGACTTAATGTTGCTCAGGGATCTAAGTAAAAAAGTCCCCTGGGAAAAAGCTTTTGAAGGTGCTAAGGTCCACCAGTGCTGGTCACTTTTTAAGTACCACCTCATAAGAGCACAGGAGCAGGCAATCCCAAAACCACAGAAGTCAAGCAGGCAAGGCAGAAAGCTGGCTTGGCTGAGCAGGCGTATTCTAGAACGAAGGCAGAAAAAGATTGTGTGTGGCCAGTGGAAGCAAGGTCAGGCAACATGGGAGGACTACAGAGATGCTGTTTGCCACTGCAGCAGTGAAATTTGTGTAGCCAAAGCTCAATTAGAGTTAAAGCTGGCTAGTACTGTGATAGACAATAAAAAGAGCTTTTTAAAATACATTAATAGCAAAAGGCAGACCAGGAATAACATTGGCCCATTACTTAATAAGCACGGTCACCTCCCAGAGACACAGACAAAGCACAGACATTCAGTGCCTTCTTTGCCTCAGTCTTCAACACTGAGGATGGGCTCAGAAACTCCCAGAGCCCTGTGCTAGAGAACCATGACTGTGAGAATGATGAACTCCCTAGCAGCCCCGAACTTGTGCGGGATTTGCTGCTGCAGCTGGATCCGTATAAGTCAATGGGGCCTGACGGGATCCATCTGAGGGTACTTAAAAGAGCTGGCAGATGTCATAGTGAGTTCTCTCTCAAGGATCTTTCAATGCTCTTGGGAATCTGGAGAGGTCCCAGTTGCCAGGAAGCTGGCAAATGTTGTTCCAATCTTCAAGAAGGGCAACAGAGAAGACCCGGGTAACTGCAGGCCTCTAAGTCTCACTTCTGTGTCTGGCAAAGTTATAGAAAAGATTATTCTGGGAAATTATTGAAAAACACCTGTAAGACAATGTAGTCATTGGTTCCAATCAGCTTGGGTTCATGAGAGGGAGATCCTGCTTTGTGAACCTAATCTCTTTCTATGATAAGGTTACCCACCTAGTTGTCCAAGGGAAGACAGTCAATCTTTTTCGACTTCAGTAAATCCGTTGATACTGTCTCTCACAGTATTCTCCTGGACAAAATGTCCAGCACACATCTGAATAAACACTTACTGCTATGGGTGAGCAATTGGCACACAGGTCGGTCTCAATGGGGTTACATTGGGCTGGTGGCTGGTCACTAGTGGGGTCCCACAGAGATCCATCCTGGTGCCGGTGCCCTTAAATGTCTTCATCAATGATTTGGATACAGGACTTGAAGGGCTGCTAACTAAGTTCACTGGTGACACCAAATTGGGAGGTCCTGTGGACACTCTTGAGGGCAGAGAGGCACTGCAAAGATCCAGATAAATTAGAGAGCTGGGCAATCACCAACCATATGAATTTCAATAAGGGCAAGTGCCACATTTTGCACATGGAATACGGCAACCCTGGACACACTTACAGACTGGGAAATGAGAGTCTGGAGAGCAGCCCTGCAGGGAGGGACCTGGGGGTTCTGGTTGATGGCAAGTTGAACATGAGCCATCAGTGTGCCCTGGCAGCCAAAAGGACCAACTGTGATCTGGAGTGCATCAAACACTGCATTGTGAGCTGGTCCAGGGAGGTGATCGTCCTGCTCTACTCTGCACTGGTGCGGCCTCACCTTGAGTACTGTGTGCAGTTTTGGGCATGACGGTATAAAAAGGACATAAAGCTACTGGAGAGTGTCCAGTGGAGGGACACTAAATTGGTGAAGGACGTAGAGAGGAAGCTGTATGAGAAGAGGCTGAAGTTGCTTGTTTTGTTCAGCCTGGAGAAGAGGAGACTCAGAGGAGATCACATTGCAGTCTATAACTTCCTCACGAGGGGAAGAAGAAGAGGTGTAGGTGCTGATGACAAATGATAGGACCAGGGCAAATGGCAGGAAGATGCACCAGGGAAGCTTTATGTTGGACATTAGGAAAAGGTTCTTCACCCAGAGGGTGGTAGAGCACTGGAACAGGCTCCCCAGGGAGGTGGTCATGGCACCAAGCCTGACAACATTCAAGAAGCATTTGGACATGGCCCTCAGACACATGGGCTGAATCTTGGGATTGTCCTATGTTAGGGCAAGAATTGAACTCCATAGTCCTTGTGGGTCCCTTCTAACTCACCACATTCTATGATTCTATGTAGTGCTCCAGCCCCTTGCGAGCTTGAAGGCCCTCCACTTAACTTGCCCCTGTCTCTTGTTGTCTTTCTTGAGTAGAGGAGCCCAAAACCAGGCACAGTGCTGTAAATATAATAAAATGAATGCCAGGTAAATGGGTGCAGCCGTTTCCCTTGACCTCCTGGCTGTGCATAGTAGAGCCCTGGTTGCTGCACACAGCAGGCTCATGCTGAGCTTACTATCCACCAGCACTCTCAGGTTCTTCTCAGCAGATCTGTTCCCCATCCAGTTAGGCTCCAGCCTATTAATGCTGGGGAAATTTCCTTCCCAGGAGGAGGACTTGTAATTTGTCCTGATTGAATTTCATAAGGTTCCCAGCAGCCTATTACTCCAGGCTGTAAAAGTCTCTCTGAATAGCAGTTTTTTACCTCAAACTTATTGACTGGTTACTCAATTTGGAGTCATCTGCAAACTTGATAAGAAAGCTCCTCCTCCAGATCATTAAAAAATATGTTAAACAGGACCAGTCCCAGTTTAGAACCCTAGAGTACTTCATTTGCTATTGGTTCTAAGGTAGAATATGACCTTTTAATTGCTACCTTTTGATGATGTCATTAGGAAAAGCTGCTTAGGTCTGCAGATAAGGAGAAACTGTATGTGTGAGGCCTTCCTTAAGGGCTGAGTAAAGTAGGCACAAGATCCTTGTCTGATGATTAGTTGAGCCTTAAAACACAGCTGTCAATAAGAGAAACTGCTAGTAAAAATCCAGTTCTTTGGCATGACACAATACACAGCATCCCAACTTTATGTGCTATAACTAAAGAAGGAAATAGTCATCAGACTTCTATTCCAGAAGTACATAGAGAAGATCAAGTCCTTTGGATGCACTGATGATTAGTGGAAAGATATTGAAGATAACATGACCAAATAAGCACCATGCTTGACGTATCATTCCATCAACTGATGTTAAGTTCTGCGGAGAGGTCAGAGCTCAGATACACAGACTTTCCAGCTATTAGTGCATTGTACCAAGTGGACATATTAGCTCATTCACAGTTTATTTACTTCAGAAGTCTTTTGCTAGCTGATTGCTTGTCATAGCACTGAAAGGTGCTTCCCATAGACAATTTCTGCAAATAAGCTACATTCACTAGGAACTGTGAGGTATGTGTTTCCTAAACAGTAATTACTGGGGAGGACAAAAGGCTGAAAATAGAATAATGCTGAAAGTACTATTCTTATTTTTAGAAGAAATAAAATACAATGTATGGATTAAATAAACAAAATATTAATATTTAAGATGTAGTCACATTCTGCCACAGGTTTTCCTCATTAAGGGTGGTGTGAAATTTAGAAATGATGCATGTATGTATAGATGTGTGCATATATATCTATATATGTATGTGTATATTCAGAGAGATATGTATGTATATATAGGATGCTTCTCCCGTAAAAAAAATATAATTTTTGGAGTCATTTATACATTTATAATATTTAAACAAAAAATTAAAAACCATTAAAACATAACAAATTTCTCTATTGTCTTTAAATAAAAGTTCAGTCAACATCAATATATAATTCACAGAAGAAAAGTTAAAAATGGAAATGGGAGTTTTCAACAAAAGACAGTATATAAGTGCTGTGAATCAATTACTAAGGGAAAATCCATGCTTATGTGGTCTTCAAAGAATACATATTATAGAAGAATAAGCCTCTGAATTCTCTAAATTACCTAAGCAGAACTGTGAAGATAAAAGAAGAAAAAAAAAGTACCATACCACAAAATTACATTAAATCCTACTCATTTTATTTGTTCCTTAAATCAGGAATTACCAAATGCTAGCAAGAAGTGAAAAAGTCAAGTTTTCTTCCTCATCTATTAGTTTGAAAGGAACATCAGCCTCTGGATAATGGCTTTCATTTTGTTTTCCCAAATGATATGCTTAACTCTATTTTATGTCGAAGAGAGCTTAAGGAGGTGTTCAGCAGACATCAGAGTATTAAAGACAGAAATTGTTCATACAGTTCAAAAAAGTTTTTACCACTGTTAGTCATTTATTTAATTTCCTTAAGTCCTAAACAATTTAGAAGTTTCAAATTAGTGTTTTCAAGTGGAAACAAATATTTTCTATACTAATCAGACCAACATACTGTACGGTATTTAAATTCCAGACCTGATTATCCAATTGTCTATGTTACGATTACTTGCATTCATCTTCCTGATGCATTTGACTTCAAAGGGACTAAATATGAAAGTAAAATTAATCAAATGCAATAATATTTGCAGAATTGGGCCCTTAGAGAACATATTATTCAGGCTAGAAGTGCACAGAACACTAAAGAAACAATAATATAAGTAATAGTATTCCTTTATATGATACATTTTGAAAAAAAAAAAAAAAAGAAAATATGAGCTTTTTCAGTCTAGAAGGTACCCTAAAGTAAACTGTATCTGTTAAAACTCTTTCCTCTTTGCATAGAATATTTGAACTGTCAAAAGGAAACCGTTTATTACTTTCTTCTCACAGGATTGGTAGTGGTTTCAACAAAAGAGATTAACAGTTTACCTGTTTCCAATAAAACATCTGGATAGATAGAAGACAGCTAGACAATGAGAAAAATAATTATTTTTCTATAGGCTTAAAATTTAACCAGAGTTTTTTTATATTTTAAGTAAATATCTGTTAGTTTAGGAAAAGATGAATTGTCTTCTTCGTCTCCCATATCCCTGTCTGAAGATCTTGGCCTTTTTTTTCTTTGGTCTTGTAAGAAGTTTTCATTTTAACACAAGAACAAACGTGGAGTTTTTTTTTTAAATTTCTGTTTAACCAAAAAGCTTGATACAAGTTATTATTATTGGATTTTTTTTCTGTTTCAGTTTGACACTGAAAAATAGCTATTATTTCCACATCAGTCAGATGGAAAAATTAAGTGGATCATATTTCTTCTATTTACTTTTTACACTTAATGATTTACTTTTTTAATATTTTTTTAGTATGTTATTGTCATCCTAAAGTTTTACTGGAATTTACTGATTTTCATGTTTTACCGGTTCATGCATTATCTGAAACAGTTTCCAAATAAGTTGCGTGGTCCGGACGTCAGGGGGCGCAAAGAGAGCACCTCAGCTCACTACCCAGAACGTAACGTCACCTGTGTGGCCTTCAGATACCCTTACGTGTCTTATGCTTGAAGCTACAAATCCATCTTGTAAGTATTGAGGGTGTGCACAGACCACTGAAGATAGGTTTCAAGAGACGCAGTCAATGCCTGCTTCAGCTACTTGGATTTACAGTAAATTTAAGTCTTAAGGCATCCAGTGCAGAGTAAACAGGATGGCATAAACCAATAACACGCTAGAGCAATAACACTATTGTAATTTCTGCTCTCTTCTAGATAGCAATATGTATTAGAAAACAGATTCCAGATTAGAACCCTTGTTTCTTATTTTTACTCTTCTTTTTGCTTTTCATGTCTTTCATATCTTAATCAAATATTCTCAAATGCATTAATTTGAAATTTGATACGCTCAGGTAACACTGGTGACAATTTTTGAGATTTAGAATAAAGTACAATAAAGCAGAATTATCACATACGATGTTTTGTTTACTAGAATAGATGCTTGATATTACTTCTTCACCTATAAACATTTATCTGAATTATGTATGCAGTTTTAACTCTAAGCATTGTAAACCTTTGTTTTATATTTAATAGAAAAGACCCCTTAAAATAAGGGTGTTTTAAAACAGTGAAAGACATTTAATAAGAAGTAAAACTTTCACATGTATACAATACAATATTTTTATGTCTATTTTGTTAGTATCGTGTCTGGCATTTTGTTAGCATTTTGCTCCTGTTGAGAAATGACTGAGAATATTATATGAAATGTCTCTTTGAAAGAAAGGAAAAAATACACCTTCAACTCCTGAGCTTAAGTGTTAAATAAAAACTCTAAGGAGGTCTGAAACAATTATATAAAATTTGTATTGCATAATTGAAATGAATATCCACTACTTGTGGTCGTGTTTTCTGAGTATCTGTAAAAAGCCAGTTTAATTTGGTTCTCTTACATAACACATACCATGTTAACAACTGGCAGAAGAACTGCAAGTTTATCACAGACCTAGGAAAACAAATCTCACAAAAGCCTTAGGTTTTACAAACAAACCTGGAGGCTTTGTTTTGAGGTAGCAGTGGGCTTTTCTGAAATTGCTGTAAACTGACTGATCATCCACATGGAAACTCAGTCCCTTTTGGGACTGTCATGATATAAAATCATATTTTTCTTGTGATTTTCACTTTTAAAACTGTGATAAGGAAGACACTCACCAAATCTCTTCAACGCACAACTTGATAGTTCATTATTTTCTCTCACTCAGTGTATTCGTGGCTATTGTCTTGCTTCTAGATGAGAAGGCTGAAGGTAAAATTGTTGTTGATATAGAAGTCCTTAATAAGAAAAATTGACTCCATATATATAATAAATAATTTTGCTTTGTTGGGTTTTTTTGTTGTTTTTTTGGGGGGTTTTTTTGGTTTTTTCCTCTACATTTTTTATTGAAATTTATTATTAAGATTATTTAAAAAGTGCATTACCAGGAAATATTCACTGTATTGAAGAAGAAACTGTGGTTGATACTTTTATTTTAACATTCATGCATATGAAAATAAAGTAGTTACTTCCTGCTCAAATGCACTGTATTGCATACATATGAAGATGCTATACTGTCTCCAAGGAGAGTAATTTGTGAAAGAATGAATAAAGTAAAGATAAAATATAATATATAAAAAGGATGAAGAACATAGCTGATTTCTAGAGGTACTTCCTACCTTAACCTTCAGCTATGAATGAGATTCTTGTGGTAATTACCTGTATGAAGCAAAGACAATATATAACACCTTCATCTGTAAAATAAAATCTTATGCAGATTTTACATTTTTCAGATTAAAATATAGTCTTTTAATATGTACAAATATTTTGGGAAACTGTGGGCAACCTTTTCAGGAATCTGAAAAAGACATTGCCTTCTGTCTCTGAATTCTGTTTCTGTAGGGATTAAGCATAAAAAATACAGAGATAAAATCACTCTGCTCGTGATTTTAATAAAACCATATTATACAAAAGAGTTTTTCACCACATATGCATGTGGATGCGCTTGATTGGGATGAATCACCCTTTGAAGGCATCGATCTCTTTTTATTAGCTGCAAAGGGAGTAGAGATTCATTACACCTAACTTTAGTAATCTAAAAATTAAGGAGATAATTAAACCTGTTTATGTTGGTTTCCTCTTTTGTCTCTGTTGAGATTATTCATGTCACCTATTTTAGGTACAGTCTGGAGCAGACATGATTGTCTTTTCTTATTCTGCAGTTCTCTGCAGGGATCCTAGAGAAAAAAAAAAAAAAAACAACAAACAAAAAACTGAAGTAAGGCAGATCAGATAGCATGCATGTCACCTAACATTCAGTGTTATATATCTACTGTAATCTAATTGACTATATTTTCTCCATAGCTAACAGGCAAAACTGCTCTTGGTAATTTAATCCAGTCTTTTGTAGGTAGCTATTCTGAGCTTGAGTATGTTATATTTAACCTGTTTCTTGTTGCCATAAACAAGACATAAACAAGCAATTAGCTTTAGGTGTATAACTAGAGTTATGTGAGATGATTAGTACTCCAGATAGGTAAATTTTAGACAAATGAGACAAATTTCAAAGAAAGATAAAACAGTCTTAAAGCACAGTAACTGTAATATAGGACTAATTAAATATGTCAAACTAAACAAGCTCTCTTCATTTTTACCAGTTTTTCAAAATTTACAGATACAACTCATTTCTATGTGCTATTTATTTTAGAGCTTTACATCTTAGCAAAAAGCATTTGTTAATAAATCTTCTGCATTTCAATACTTAAAATCGATATATTCAAATAGCATAATTGGATATTTATGTATTATGGCACCATTTAAATTCTTATTGAAAAAAAAATACTGTTTATTACCTTTAAAACTAGAGAAAAAATATACTATTTATTTTTATTATGCAAAAATCCCACTATTTTAGTTTGGGATATTATTATGCCTGATTTTGAATAAACTGGCATACTTTAATATACTACATTACAGCCTAATATGAAAAAATCTGGAAACAAATTGTAATACATCATTAAATATACGGATTAGTTGAAGTAGGAGATGCCTTAGTAAGTTAGATAATTGCTTAATTTACTCCAGCATATTGTTCCTAGATTTGTCTAACAGTAAGTGCTTCTTAGCAAAAACAAAGCTCTTGGTATGTCAAAAAAATATTTTCTTTACTGCTATAGGGAGTAAACATAGAGACTGATTTAGGCTCATCCCTACTGCTATGCAGTAGCAATTTATAGTCTTGTGGCAGGCTAGCCAGTGTTAGAAGTAGATAATGAAAATTATTCTAGAATCACAGTCATATCATAAAATGAGTGAAGATAAATACTGATAAAAACCATATTTTATTCAAAATTAATACATGTTTTTGTAGGTCAGACAATTAAATTCTTTCTCAATAAGAGTGATAAATACAGTTTGTACAGAAAAAAAAAACTTTTTTTTTCATATGAAATGTACACTTTCTTTCCATGCACACTTTCTTTCTAAATATATTACTTATAGTGAGTGTATATTTGTTCTTTAGTATCCTCTTTACTTGTGCTTTCTTTTGGGTATATTTTTATTCCCCTTTTTGGATCATGATGTTCGGTGTAAGAAATACTTGTTCATGTGAGTTGCAAGAGGTAATCTGAGCTGTTAAAATAGAATCATAGATCACTGAATCAAAGAATGGTTTGGGTTGGAAGTGACATTAAACATCATCTAGTTCCAATCCCCCTGCCATCAGCAGAGACACCTTCCACTAGACCAGGCTGATCAAAGCCTCATCCAACCTGTCCTTCAACACTTTCAGGGAGGGGGCATCCACAACCTCCTTGGGCAACCTGTTCAAGTGTCTCACCACCCTCACAGTGAATAGTTTCTTCCTAATATCTAATCTAAACCTACCCTCTTTCAGCTTAAAGCCATTACCCCTTCTTCTATCACTATCTGCCTTTCTAAAAAGTCCTTCCCCAGACTTCCTATAGACCCACTTCAGTTATTGGAAGGTCGATATATGATCTCCCTGAAACCTTCTCTTTTCCAGGCTGAACAGCCCCAACTCTCTCAGCCTGTCCTCACAGGAGAGGTGCTCCAGCCCTCTCATAATCCTCGTGGCCCTCCTCTGGACTCATTCTAGTAGGTCCATGTCTTTCTTGTGCTGGGGGCTCCAGAAATGGATGCAGTACTCCAGGTGGGGCCTTCCAAGAGCGGAGTATGGGGGGAGAATCACCTCCCTCTACCTGCTGGCTACGCTTCTCTTGATGCAGCCCAGGATACGGTTGGCCTTCTGGGCTGCAAGTGCACATTGCCTGCTCATGTTCAACTTCTTGTCCACCACCACTCCCAAGTCCTTCTCTTCAGAGCTGGCCTCAAACCACTCATTGCCCAGCCTGCATTTGTGCTTCGGGTTGCCCCAACCCAGGTGCAGGACCTTGCATTTGGTCTTGTTGAACTTCATGAGGTTAGCGCAGGCCCACCTCTCAAGCCTGTCAAGGTCTCTGTTGGCATCCTGTTCCTCCAGCGTGTCAACGCTAATTCTTTCAGGGGTAAGCTGAATGCTTTGAGTTATAGCTATGCCTTGGTTATGCTAAGTACACCTTCCAGTACACTTACCTTGTTACGACTTACCTCATCTTTGGCTAGGCAGCATATTGAATTATAGATCATAGTAGCTTTGTTGAGGAGGGTGACGGGCGGTATGTATGTGCCCCAGTGCCATCTTAAAGTGGGCTTAATTATCCCGCTTTACTGCTAAATCTGCCTTCTGGGGACAATTTCATGTCCCCTTCCGTGGGTTTTCTAGCTTAGAAAATGTAGCCCATTTCTTCCACTCCATGGGCTATACCTTGACCTGTCTTATTAGCGGTGTGGGCTGTTTAGCTCACTGCTGTACTCTCAATGAGGTGAGCTGGTGACGGCAGTATGTAGGCTGTTTTGGCAAGGAGTGGTTAGGTGAATCGTGGGTTATCGATAATAGAACAGGCTCCTCTAGGTGGGTTTAGGGCACCGCCAAGTCCTTAGAGTTTTAAGCGTTTGTGCTCGTAGTTCTCAGGCGGATACTTTAGTTAAAGCAAGTATCTGGATTTAGGGCTAGGCATAGTGGGGTATCTAATCCCAGTTTGTGTCCTAGCTTTCGTGGGATGTAGTTGGTCATTGATGCTAAGATCGTGTTGAGGGAGGCCTTAGGTACACTTTAAGCTTATGACAGCTCAATTGTACTTTGATCCTAGTTGTTGTGAGTTAACCTCATGGTCCAATTTAGATTTCTTTAGTTGTACAGATTAGATAAATTGAGGGAATATGAGTTAGGACTTGCAATCACTCAAGTAAAACATCTGAGTAGAAAGTTGTTGGGAAGTTTGGAAGGAGGGGTGTTTCAGAGCCTCTAAATATTAACATAATTTAAATACCTTTATGCCAAGAGTTCTCTGTATGAAATGCACAAAACAAATGGCCCTGGATTGCATTAGATTTTCTATTGTCATTTGTTTAGAAAACTGAGTAAAAAAGTGAAAGTAATCAATTTTCATTTGTCCTTTATAAGTTACTCAGTGTCCCAGAATATTTTCTTTTCCTTTTACTTTGTCTGTGTAACCTCTCATAGTATGTAAATCTTACCTTACCATTAATCAGTTTTGCCACCTTTGGTACATCTTTACTGAGGTGAAGGAACTGAACTAAAAATTAGTTATATGAGTATTTTATAAAACATATTTTCGATATATGTTTATACTTCTATTTACCTGATTTATTTTAAGAGACTTCTTTGGAATACTTTGTTCTTTTGTTTGTAAGAAAAAATGTTTATTTTTTTGTTTCTTCTGAATTAGATTTTTAAAGGAAATAAAAAGCTCTCCTTTAAATAACCTTTACTGCTAACATAATACTTACTGATATATGATACACTTCAACATCTCTAAGACCATATTGTAATAATATGTAATACTGAACATTAATTTTTGTGGTGTGATATATTCAACACAGCACTACATGAGCTATTGTGCACACAATAGTGCTGTATTTTTAAATGAAGTATATAATTTTTCTGAAAGAGTTTAGCAGTGAAGAGATGATACATTAAAAAGTAGGTAACAGAATCACGCTGTCAAACAGTTACATTCTGTTCAAAGATTTAAAGCGAAAACAGCAATAAGTTCTTCATAACTGTAGGTTTCTTTTCTTTTAACATAAAAATCAAAATCATCTGAATAACTTCATTTTGTTGTGACATAGAAATAACATCTTAGATCAATTATTACAATATATTAGAGTAAAATTTGCTTCCACATTCACTTCTCTGCCCAAAAAAGCTTTTAGGTCACTCTGAGAATGAACCATCTCTTCAATTCACGTCCGACTAATTTATTTTTAATAATTACAGTATTTTTCATGACATAGTAGTGTAATAGACATCTGAGATCTATAGTTCCTTTTATGCTTATATTTTTTCTGTCTTTTTTTTTTTTAATTGTTGCTTTCTTCCTCTTGGTTTGGTATTGCTGAGATATGAATTGTAAAACCAGACTGTAATTTCCCTAAACAATTGTCAATTATAATGTTTCTCAAATATAGTTAGTTTTCCCCTTTAAATTATTTTAAATTATTTAATTCTCAACTATCTCAAAAATTACATATGTTAAATTAGCTTCTTAAAATGTTAAGACTGTGTGACTGTGCACAGGCATAGAACCATACTGATTTTGTTCAGAATCTGTATCTATTTTTATCAACATTTCATGTCTTCCCTTAATTTTCTTCGTCCACAAACTAAAAGAATATCCTTTGTCCACAAAATAAAATCATTTTCTGTGAAGATAATTTTTACCTTTTTTTTGCTCTTCATTGGACTCTGAGTTTTGTGTCTGCAATGGCAATGAAGTTATGAAAAAAGATTGTAGAACTAATGAACTAATTAAAATACTGCATCTTGTGGAAGGGACCCATGCTGGAGCAGTTCATGAAGAACTGTAGCCCATAGGAAGGATTCACATTGGAGAAGTTTGTGGAGAACAGACTCCCATGGTAGGGACCCCATGCTGGAGTAGGGGAAGAGTGTGAAGAATCCTCCCACTGAGGAGAAAGGAGTGGCAGAGACAATGTGTGATGAACAGACTGTAACCCCTGTTCCCTGTCCCTCTGTGCCACTGGGGGGAAGAAGGTGGAGAAATCAGGAGTAAAGTTGAGCTTGGGAAGAAGGGAGGGGTGGGGCGAAGGTGTTTTGAGATTTGGCTTTATTTCTTATTATCCTACTCTGATCTAATTGGTAATAAATTAAATTAATTTCCCTAAATTGAGTCTGTTTTGCCTGTGATGATAATAGGTGAATGATCTCTCCCTGTCCTTTTCTTGACCCACAAACCTGTCATTATATTTCCTCTCCCCTGCTCAGCTGAGTGTTGCCTCTCAGCAACAGCTGAGGAGGGGAGTAATAGAGCAGCTTGATGGGCATGTGGCATCCAGCCAGGGTCAACCCATCACAGCATCTGTACTAGTAAATCCAGCTTTATGCAGGGCTGTGTAAAGACATACTGGGGGTGTCGAAGGCCGTTACTGTTAACTGCCTTGGCCTCAAACCTTGGCAACTAACAGGTTTTTCTCTCAATAATAACAACAACAACAACTATTATATTATTATTATTATTATTATTATTATTATTATTATTATTATTATTATTATTATTATTATTATTATTATGCATAAAGGTTTTTATTTCACAACAGGTGTGAAATTTCCTTTGCAGAATGAGATTTCCTTTCCCTAGCAGGGAGTTACTTTAGAACTGCTGTTAGTATCAGTGATAAACTGCACATGTAGCCAATGGTGGCATTTTTCACATTGTACAACAGCTCATATCTTGTATCATAAAATGTGTTTGTTAGAATCATTCGTGAAATTAAAGCTATTACACAATTCCATACATGTATACAAAGTTCTGCAGCCAGAAGGTGAGAAGAATTAAGAGTAGAGTGGTAGGAAATAAGAAGGAAGGACTACCTTGACTTTGATAATTAAACATGAGTAAAGATGATTTCAACTCCTATGACACATTTCAAACGTTCATTATTGCAATGAACTAAGGTTGCATGTAGGTGATTAGCAAGAGTTACTCCCATAACAATATGCATGGCTAAAGGAAATTCTTATTTCATTAAAAAAAAATATTTTAATTTATTACAATTCTTTTAAGCTTGTGAAATTTCCCAATCATTAAAATCTGTTACAAATCTCACTATACCTGTGCACGATTATTGGTTTTATGATTAATGTTTCCAAGGAGTTCTTACTGAATAATTTAACATATTTGTGTCTTATTTACAGCATTCTTAAATTTTTAAAACACACTTTTCTCCAAACCAATCCAACTTGGCTCAGAACACACTTGGATGTGCTCTGTGCTTTTTGCTCTGGTGTGTATGGTTCTTTATCATCAGCTGGTCTATGTTTTTGACTTTTTAAGTTCTAGGAATTCCTAAAAATGAGAGGTATAATATGTTCAATCAAAAAGCATGTTTTGAAATGTTTTTTTTGTTTTTTTTTTCCTGTAAGTAAAAACAACTCTAGTAGATGGAGAATTTTTACCTCTATGTACACTGGAAAGCACAGGAAGTATGGAAAAGACAGGCAAAGTCTGATTCATTATGACATGAACAAATTTTGTGCCAGTTCACTAGATGAAGAAGAAATATTAAAAAACAAAAAAGAACAAAAAAATTAGAAAATTATATTTTTTTAAATAAGAATTTTCAAGTTATGGTATAAATTGCAAATGGAAAGAAAAAAGAAAACAGTAACAAGTGTTTTACATAACACTGTATAATTTATTTTCTGATTGAAGATTTCACACTGCAAGACTATCTGTTTTTATAGATATTAAATAAATATTCAAAACACTTTAAATTGGCAAACTAATCCCTGAGAATGGAAGCATTAGACTAGCTTTCTCCTACCTACAATTCTGAAGCACTTGGAAGGAAAGGAGATTTAAAGCTGTGTCGGTAAAAATATAGGAAGAAAATTGTGACTCTCAAAAGTATTCTTCTAAGTCTGTGATGTGCAGTCCAAAGAACAATAACAATTGCAATCTTTCTAGTGTGTTTTTAAGAAACTCCTAACACTAAAAAAGAAATATCAGAAAGTTCCTTCCAAAACCAGGAACTGGTTGGAAGTCCAAGGTAAAGACTGGAGTGCTGCCATTCCCCAAACTGATAGTATGCATTACGGTCATAACAATGATATAACTATAAAGGCCAATATTATGTCTCAAAGGAGTAGTAGTTATGTTGAGAGGTTGCACATTTTGAAACTAGTCCTCTAGCTCCTGACTATTTTTGACATTGACAACACACATGTCTAAGCTTATGTTCTTCTTTTGAGTATCTTCTTAAATTAGAAATATACTACCAAGTTGTTGTTATTGTTTTGTTTGCTTGTTTGTTTTTGCAGCACTGGGAAAGCAGCAAGGAGGTAAAACTACCCCAGAAAAAGCAGTAAAAGAGTTTAATGGAATATAGTGAAGGTGAGAAAACAAGCTGCTACTGCTATTCAGCCAGCATAAAAAATAGGCACTGTTGCTAGCTGGGTAAGAGGTGCTCCTGGAGCATTTACTAAATCTCCCAAGTCTTTGGATGACTCTACAAATGCATTAGAGGAATGTCAATGTAATGATCTTATCTCTTCTCTTATATCCTGCATCAGCTGTGAATTATACATGTTGAGGCTGAAGGTGAGGGTTTTATGTTAAAGTGTAGGATCACTTAATCAAATGAAATTAGGCCCATTAGAACACTGGTCCATGCTGGGAGAGTGTAACCAAACTAGTACAAAAGGAAGAGGAAATAAGCCTTAATACTTAACTGCTATGCCTTCTTTAAGTACTCAGCTGGATATAGTATTTTCATTTTAAATAGACTCAGCTACCTTTCCTATGAAAATTTCTTTAATTTTATTACATCGTGTTGGACTATACATATTCATGCTATTTATCTCCCTTGTAAGAACTGACAGATCTGAGAAAATTCAGTACCTGAAAAAGAAAGTAGCAATGTCTCATCTCACTTATTTTTACTTGTCTGTTTTTTCTGCTGCAGCCAATAATTTTCTTTTGCCTTTTATAATTTTGATAAACAATAAGGCCAAATGTGAAAATTTCACTTCTCTGCTATCCCTTGTCACCAGATGCTCACTTCAGACAGTTGTGACATTAAGTTGCCTCAGCACATGTGACACACACTCCTTTTCTCTCTAGGGGTTATGCAAATAACTCTGGCAGCAGCAATCAGAGGGAAGGTTGTATGTATTGATAGACATGGATCCAAAACTGCAATGAAACACTTCTAGTGACTAACAACAGAATCACTGAATTAGTATGTGTTTGGCCTTAAAATAGGGTGTGTTGGGGTTTTTTTGTTCTTTTTGTTTGACTTGTTGGTCTTTTTTGTTGTTGTTTTTAATTTTATAGTCATACTGCATATATATGGAACTTCACACAGGCAGCCACATTTGAGAAAATTTATGCTTTATCTGAAGCATCGCTTTTTAACTTTCATGCCCTGTACAGATATCATAAGAGTAGCAGATGAGTATTGCATTCCATGTTAATTCTGTAACAGCAAACTTTATAATATGCAATGATTTATGGGGAACCCTAACTCTTGTCTGTGCTGAAGACACTTCCACTTGGACTTTGACCATGCTTTTTTTCCCTGGGACCCAAAGGGAGAAAGTCTTTTACTAAGGCTAAAATATTGATTACCATAGTCTCAGTCACAGCAGTGAGCTTCCAATTAGTTCATCCATAAAACTAAGTATTTAATAGTAAATAATTTACATTATTCACAGATGTTGGAGCTTGTAGACAAATAACAAAGAATGTATAGGAAGACTCAAATTAAAACAAAAGTTACTTAACAACTTGCTGCATAGAACGAGAATTTCTGAAAGTTTAAAGGTTTGGAATGGTACTAAATGGCATGAGTTTGAAGTGCTCTAAATACTTCCAGACATCTGAAACTCCTTTCCCTATCTTATAAATGTTTTGGCTTCAAAATGTGAAGTGAGTTCTTTTTAAAATAGATTAAATGAAGAGTGTTGTACTGGCCAATGTGGCCAGTGCTTCCAGAAACAAGAGCTTTGAACTCTATTCTTGCTTCTACTAATAATTTCTGGTTCATGACCCTGTCATGGTCATGAACAAGTAATGTTACCTTTTGTGGGTTTGTTTCCCTAAATTAAAGGAAATAAATGGACTAACTTCCATTGTATCTTACTATTATTTTTATATCAATCGATCATCTGATTTCTTATGAAATACTACATATTTCAAAAAATGGGGTTGAAGAACATATATATCAGGAACCAGTAGAGTTCAATCTGCCTTATAAATATTAAAATCACAGACAGAAAGTAGGCATTAGGCACTAAGAGATCACACTTCCACAGTAAGATTTTGTTTTCCTCTTTCTTCTATGTAGACATTTCACAATTCTATGAAATACTATGGTGCATGTCACTTGCTCATTCAGCTTGATGGTTCATTTGCTTATGTATACATAGCAAATATGATTATTACCATTTAAGTAAAAAAAAAAGAACCAGTTTAGGATTTTTATCTTTTTTTTTTTAATGTATAGTAGGATCCTTACCAAACTAATGTGCAGTGTTGCCAAGAAGTTAACGTTGCCGAGGACAAACTATTCCATATTAAAATTAAGTAAGGGCTGAAGATAAATCTGTAGTTAGAAGATTTGTATAAAATTCTGATATATTATTATGCTATTTCCAGTATTACCATGCCTAGGAATAGCTGAAATAGATGTTTCTATGACAGGTGTAGTGCTGGAGGGGAGGCTGGGGGAGAAGTTTGGGGGTTTTTTTAAAGGGATTTTTTTTTTTATTTTGACAGCAAGTATTCCACTGAAACATCTAGCTAGTCAGAAAAAATTCATTTTGACAAAAATGTTAATAGAAAGAGATAGTTCTGCTTCCTTATATTATAATGGGAATAGTTGATAAATATGTTTGACTTCTACTTAATTGGATTTTTTTTTTTAATTCACAGTATAAATAACCTAATTTTATTTATTTATATTTTTATTTTATGTTCTACCTTTTTAATACTTTATTTGTATAATTTCATTTTCATAAAAATAAAAATTTAAGTATTTTCTTCATAATAAATATATGTATGTTTAGAATTCTCCTCAGGATCAATTCTTATCAGTTCTGTCTATTTTGTGTGTAGGTATGTGTGCAGAGATCTGAATGACAACTAGAGAGGGGACCATGCATCCATTAGGCCTGAGTACCAACAACAGGAGATACCAGGTTGTATATGTTTCCCTAGAAAACTTCCGTTTTCTTCAAATTTCAGCGTTTGTGCATACGTGTAAATCACTATTGAACTTTACTACTGAACTTTGAACCTCAGGAGCGCGTATGTCCAGGTCACAGCAAATGTGGAGAGCAAGGATCTGAGGTCATCTGTTGGAGGGACAGATTGACTGTCTAGGGTCAGCTATGGGAAGGATCCATACTGCATGTATAAATTTATATCCCAGTAGTGAAATTCAGTCCTGGTTAGCCAGAGGGAAGGAACAGGACCGAGCCATCCATGCTGTTCATATTTGCAAGAGCTCTGCGTGCTTCTGCCCACATTAGACTTTGTGGTCAGCCACGTGTCCACTTATCTGTTTATTTTCTTATTGTGTGCATGGCTAGTGTGGACCCAACAGTATATACAAGTCCAGCACTGCAACTAGGAAGACCTGGGGATGCAATGCTGCAGCAGCTCTGCCTCTATCAGACTAGATTTAGTAGTCTTTAACAATGTTGAAATTCTGACTGGTGTGACATAATGTACAGCAACACTGACTATATTTATCATATAGGTAACGTATGTCTTTACAGTAACATTTCTGTTATATATATTATTCAAACAGCCCTACAAGCTTTTAATGTATTTGCAACACATTATTCATCCAATTTATTGCCAGGCAGTCTCAGATGCCTGGACGAAAACTCGTATTCTGTCATTCTTTTGCATGAGTAAGTTATCTTTTTCAGATTTCAGTAAATCTAAAGGAGAAAAAGAGTAGAAAAGAATAAAAGACAATCATGCTGAGAACATCAACATAAGCCTATGGAATAAGACAACAATCTCAAGGAACCATGATTTTTTGTTCAGCCTGCTAGAGAATGTCAGATTTTTTTTTTTTTTTTTCCCCTCAGGGCATTGTTTCCTTTCTACAATATTGAATTACACTACTAAGTTTTCAGTGCTGGAGCTGTTGAAGATTTATTTTTTGTATCATCTTTTGTCAAGCAAGAATCTGGAACCAAGTCCTTAACACATGTACTATAGTGCATGCAAAAAATGACAAACTTATCTGGAATTATTCCTAAGAAACCTCAAAGCTGATCTCCAATCAAGAAATAAGGTTTTCTTAAAAGCTCATTAGCTGCATACTTGTAACTTGTCTTTATACATCTGTTCTGGTTTTGCTAGGATAGTTATTGTTCTTCTTAGTAGCTAGAAAGTGCTGTGTTTTGGTTTCAGTATGGGAATTGTTATCAGAAGAATGACCTATTAGAGAGCAGTGTAGGAGAAAGGGATCTGGGAGTCCTGGTGGACAGCAGGATGACCATCAGCCAGCACTGTGCCCTTGTGGCCAGGAAGGCAAATGGCATCCTGGGGTGCATTAAAAAGGGTGTGATTAGTAGGTCAAGAGAGGTTCTTCTTCCCCTCTACTCTGCCCTGGTGAGGCCACATCTGGAATATTATGTCCAGTTCTGGGCCCCTCAGTTCAAGGAGGACAGGAAACTGCTTGAGAGAGTCCAGCGCAGAGCCACAGAGATGATTAAGGGAGTGGAGCATCTCCCTTATGAGGAAAGGCTGAGGGAGCTGGGCCTCTTTAGCTTGGAGAAGAGGAGACTGAGGGGTGACCTCATTAATGTTTATAAATATATAAAGGGTGAGGATGGAGCTAGACTCTTCTCGGTGACAACCAATGATAAAACAAGGGGCAATGAGTGTAAGCTGGAACACAGGAGGTTCCACTTAAACTTGAGAAGAAACTTCTTTACAGTAAGGGTGACAGAGCACTGGAACAGGATGCCCAGGCAGGTTGTGGAGTCTCCTTCTCTGGAGACATTCAAAACCCACCTGGATGCCTTCCTGTGTAATCTCATTTAGGTGTCCCTGCTCTGGCAGGGGATTGGACTAGATGATCTTTCAAGGTCCCTTCCAATCCCTGACATTCTGTGATTCTGTGAAGAATGTTGACAACATACTGATGTTTTTAGTTGCTGCTGGAAGTTGAAGGACTTCAAATTTTGCTAGTCTGTAGGTGCAAAGGATGGGGCAGGGGGGAGGGGGAGAAGCATAGTAATTGGCAAAACCCCAAATTGGCATTTGGATATGCCAAAGAGATATTCTGTATCATATAATATTATGTTCAGTATATTAACAAGGGTTGACCGGAAAGCAGGGATCACTTGGGTTAGTTCCTCCAGGATTGCGTTTCTGCTTTCAGGACTGTCTCTGCTCCACAATAACTAGCTGGGCACAGGCAGGGCATCAGTTAGCAGGTGGTGAGCAATTGCACTGAGCATCACTCAATTGTATATTCTGTTACTACTGTTATTATTGTTGATTTTATTAGTAGTAGTATTTTATTTTAATTAATATTTTTTTCTTGTCTCAGCCTATGAGTCTCTTTACCCTTACCACTCCAATTCTCTCCCCTATTCCCTGACAGCAGGGAGAGTGAGCGAGTGGCTGTGTTTGGCTGGTAGTCAAGTGAAACCACCACAACATCTCATAAAGAAATTACTAGAGAGAATCGTAAAAAAGACAAATTCTCAATTTGGAACCATATTTGTAGGCACTTAAGGTAGATAAAAGGAAAGTGTATAGTAACACTGTACCCAAAGGATTACTATTGGGATTTTCTTTGGCAGATATCCCTGATTCTATATCTCCTTGCGTAGCTACAAATTCTCTTCTTCCAGGGAAAATGGTGCTTGTAATTTTTTTCATGATTCAGTCACTTAGTGATTTTCAGTCATAGGGTTGCTCTTTGGTAAGAAGAGTGGCAGATTCACTGCTAAGACTGGCCTTGTAATTGTTAATTGTCTCTTTTTGGTATTTGGATGTTAAATTGCCCTTGAAAAGAAAGTACTTTGTTGATTCAGACAAGTACATGCCTGCTCTAGAACTCTCTTTAAAGTCACACCTACTCACAACAAGAAAAAGTAATAACCTTTGTGCATTTCCTTGTTACATTTGATAAAGAACAAAAAGCTCTTTAATTGCAGATCCTCTTGGAAGCACCAAGATTAAAATATTGTGTGCCTTCACAATGCTTCTCACTTGAAAATAAATTAAATCTCAGAGTGAAAAAAAGAAAAATATCAGAATGTAAAAGTGAATCTTGAATAGTAGGTGGAAAAAAATGAAGCAATTTAAAATAGCCAAAAGTACAAATATACATATGTTTAAATTTATTAAAAAGAACTAAAAAGTAATAAAAATTAATATTTTCTTTACTAACATTCACTCTAGAGAGTTGTAAACTCATACATATGAGTAGGAGTTGCCATCCAGTCGGTGCAGTGACCAGCAGTGGCACCAGTGACAACCCAGGTGAGCCCAGTGGCTCAGCATAAGATCCTGCTGTTCAGGGAGGCTCCTGAGATCTGGGCACCCTGTGCAGCCACCCAGAACAGAGGCGAAAACCTGGAAGCTTGCCCGGCCAATCAGGTGCAGCAGGGGGCATGTTTGGAGCAACCCAGGGGAGATTGTCTGTTCAACATGAAAAGTCCAGTTGTGACTGGAAAGAAAACAATCTTACAGAACATATTCAGATAGGCACACTCAGAATTTGCTCTTTTGCTGTTATCAGGTATTAATTAAGTCATTTCAGAAGACTTGAATGTCATCTCTCATCTGTATTTCAGACTAGTTTTTCTGATTTTTTTGTTATGTAAATAAATTACACAGTGTTTAAAACCTGTCAACACAATGAATCCATTGTTTTCAATAGGTTTTAATTTGCACATGTTTTCTAACAGAGCTGACATGCTTTCTTGGGATGTGAAAGAATCACTTTGTGGCTGATCTAACATGGCATAGTTATTCTCAATTCTGTCAGGCAAAATGATAAATAAAGGACAAAAACAAGCCTACACCAAAATAACTGTTGTGTTTATTACTCAAATTATTTAAGTCTCCTGACAGTGGCTGAAGCCATTATTTACATCAACGACTATTGAGTGCTACTGTAGTAAGTAGTTAGCAACCAGTGGTGCTGTTAAACAGTACTAGGAATCCATTCACCAGCTATTATTGAGATGTTAAAGTAACTAACCAAATGAATGCAAATCATCTGTGGCTATTGAACCAATTATTTTAAGGTTTTCAGAAAAACTAATTTGGGTATCTGTGGTGGGTTGACCCTGGCTGGATGCCAGATGCCCACCAAAGCCCACTCTATCACTCCCACTCCTCAGCTGGACAGGGCAGAGGAAAATATAACAAGGCTTGTGGGTTGAGATAAGCACAGAGAGAGATCATTCACCAATTACTGGCACAGGCAAAACAGACTTGACTTTGGGGAAAAAAAAAAAAAAAAAAGTTAACTTATTACCAATCAGACAAGAGGATAATGAGAAATAAAACAAAATCTTAAAGCACCTCCCCCCACCCCTCCCTTCTTCCCGGGCTTAACTTGTCTCCCCATTTCCACCTCCTCCCTCCAGCAGCACAGGGGGACAGAGAATGGGGGTTGGGGTCAGTTCATCACATGTTGTTTCTGTCACTCCTTCCTCCTCAGGGGAAGGACTCCTTCTCCAGCACCAGCGTGGGGTCCCTCTCACAGGAAACAGTCCTCCACAACCAACTTCTCCAGTGTGAGTCCTTCCCCTGACTGACAGTTCTTCACGAACTGCTTTAGCATGGGTCCATTCCATGGTGTGCAGTCCTTCAGGAAGGGACTGCTCCAGCGCGGGTCCCCCACGGGGTCACAAGTCCTGCCAGCAAACCTGCTGCAGCATGGGTTCCTCGCTCTCCATGGGGCCACAGGTCCTGACAGGAACCTGCTCCAGCGCAGGCTTCCCATGGGGTCACAGCCTCCTTCAGGCATTCACCTGCTCTGGAGTGGGGCCCTCCACAGGCTACAGGTGGTCATCTGCTCCACCATGGACCTCCATGGGCTGCAGGGGGACAGCCTGCCTCACCATGGTCTGCACCACAGGCTGCAGGGGAATCTCTGCTCCGGCACCTGGAGCACCTCCTGCCCCTCCTTCTTACCTTGGTGTCTGTAAGGGTTGTTTCTCTCACATCTTCTCACTCCTCTGTCTCCAGCTGCAAAGTGTGCTGCTTTTTTATTTTTTTTTTTAAATATCTTCCCCTTTTTTTCTTAATTCTGTTATCACAGAGGCGTTATTGATTGGCTCAGCCTTGGCCAGCCACTGGTCTGTCTTCGAGCCAACTGGCACTGGCTGTGGCAGACATGGGGGAAGCTTCTGGCAGCTTCTCACAGAAGCCTCCCCTATGCCCTCCCCCCTGCCTCTACCAAAACCTGGACACGCAAACCAAATACAGTATCTTAGTTACAGCATGTTATATAGATGTATATTGGATTTGGATTCATACCTTCACACTTTCTTTTGCTAAGCAAGTTTTTGGAAGTGTTTTTAAGTAGCTTTCACACTTATTTTGACTAGGAAGCAATCAAGAAAGATGAGGCTTGCTCTGTGGCAGCAGATCTTCAGGTCTTCTTCCCTGTACCTGTAACATAAGGAAAACGGGTTTCTTTCTCATAGAAAGAATAGGAATAGTTTTGCAATGAGGGATTTTGATAAAGAAACTGTATTAAGGCTTTTTATTTGCTGAGTATTTCAGAGGAAATAGTTTTTCATAAAAATAAAATGTCACTGATCTGTTCGATTAAGGCCTCAGATCACCAGAACAATGTAATTTCAATCTGTGGCCTTTAGCTTGCCAAAAGAGGTCATGATGATGGGATCAAGCAGCAGAAAGAAAATAAAACTATGGTAAATGCTGTAAATATGAAAGAAAAATAAGTAAAGTAAGTGAAAGTGATACTGTTGATATGTTAATAAAGTGAAAAAAAACCCATTATTTCCTTTTTGAAAAAATTAATTATTTTTGCTTGAGTGAATTTTATGTAAAAATTATCAATATCAAAAAAGCATAATGAAAATGATTACAGCACTGATCAGAACGCATTAATATTGCTTCTTTACATTGGTATGGCACAGAAAATGAAACAGGAACAAGTACTTCATTTCTTCTCTCTTTTCAAAATTAATATTTCTACTTTCCCTTTCAGATTTATCTGAAAATCTTTGAGCCATCACAAATTAATGTAACAATCTGCACTTGCAGCTACATGTTGAATGATAAAGAATCACAATGCAGAATGAAATGGTATAACAGAACTGAGAACAGATTTCCCATGTACAGGACCCATATGCAATAGTATATCATTTTGATGGTTGTAGCTAGAGAGAAATAGATTCACAAGACCTGGCTCAGTATACTGTTTCTGCCTCTTCCTAATGAGAAGTAACAAAGCCTAAATTTTGCTATTCCTTGTTGTGCAATTGGTTTATAAAACTTCAAATTTTCTTGTCACTTTCCCATTTAATCTTTCACAGATACTAAAAATTACTAGAAAATATTTTTTATTTTCTTTTACCTTCATTTTTAGTAACATACAGCCTTACTGTGATGGAGTATTTTTGTCCAAAAGCAACTTAAAAATATACAGTAAGAAATACTTTTGTATAATGAACAAGAGGATGCAATGTTCTGTTTGTTTAAATGATTTAACAGAAAATAAATTTTAAAAGAATATGTAATGAGGTGTTACAGTCATTTCCATATCAAAGAAAAAAAAAAGGGAAAAAATATTGATTTGGTGTTTCATAGAATCATCAAATTATATAATGTTGTGAGTTAGAAGGGACCCACAAGGATCATCGAGTCCAACTCCTGTCCATGCGTAGGACAATCCCAAAATTCAGACCACGTGTCTGAGGGCCATGTCCAAATGCTTCTTGAATAATGTCAGCCTTGGTGCCTTGACCACCTCCCTGGGGAGCCCATTCCAGTACTGAACCACCCTCTGGGTGAAGAACTTTTTCCTAATGTCCAACCTAAACCTCCCCTGTCACAGCTTCCTGCCATTTCCCTTGGTCCTATCATTTGTCACCAGAGAGAAGAAATCAGCACCTGCCCCTCCACTTCCCCCTGTGAAAAAGTAATAGACTGAAGAAGCAATAGATCTCCTCTCAGTCTCCTCTTCTCCAGGCTGAATAAAACAAGCAACTTCAGCCTCTTGTCATACAGTTTCCCCTCTAAGTCCTTCACCAACTTAGCGTCCCTACTCTGGACACTCTCCAGTAGCTTTATGTCCTTTTTATACCGTCGTGCCCAAAACTGCACCCAATACTCAAGGTGAGGCCGCACCAGTGCAGAGTAGAGTGGGACGATCACCTCCCTCGACTGGCTCGTAATGCAGTGTTTGATGCACCCCAGGACACGGCTGTCCCTCTTGACTGGCAGGTCACACTGATCACTCATGCTCAACTTGCCATCAACCAGAACCCCCAGGTCCCTCTCTGCAGGGCTGCTCTCCAGCCTCTCGTTTCCCAGTCTGTAGATGTGTCCAGGGTTGCCATGTCCCAGGTGAAAAAGATGGCAGTGACCCTTGTTAAAATTTGTATGGTTGGTGATTGCCCAGGTCTGTAATTTATCTAGATCTCTCTGCAGGGCCTCTCTGCCCTCCCAATTTGGTGTCTCCAGTGAATTTTGTTAGCAGCTCTTCAAGTCCTGTATCCAGATCACTGATGAAGACATTTAAGAGCACCAGCACCAGGATGGATCTCTGCGGGACCCCACTAGTGACCGGTCACCAGCCCAATGTAACCCCATTGACTAGAACCCTTTGAGACCGACCTGTCAGCCAATTGCTCACCCATAGCAGTGTGTGTTTATTCAGATGTGTGCTGGACATTTTGTCCAGGAGAATACTGTGAGAGACAGTATCAACGGATTTACTGATGTCAAAAAAGATTGACTGTCTTCCCTTGGACAACTAGGTGGGTAACCTTATCATAGAAAGAGATTAGGTTCACAAAGCAGGATCTCCCTCTCATGAAACCATGCTGATTGGAACCAATGTCTTACGGGTGTTTTTCAATAACTCCCAGAATAATCTTTTCTATAACTTTGCCAGACACAGAAGTGAGACTTAGAGGCCTGCAGTTACCAGGGTCTTCTCTGTTGCCCTTCTTGAAGATTGGAACAACATTTGCCAGCTTCCTGGCAACTGGGACCTCTCCAGATTCCCAAGAGCATTGAAAGATCCTTGAGAGAGAACTCACTATGACATCTGCCAGCTCTTTTAAGTACCCTCAGATGGATCCCGTCAGGCCCCATTGACTTATACGGATCCAGCTGCAGCAGCAAATCCCGCACAAGTTCGGGGCTGCTAGGGAGTTCATCATTCTCACAGTCATGGTTCTCTAGCACAGGGCTCTGGGAGTTTCTGAGCCCATCCTCAGTGTTGAAGACTGAGGCGAAGAAGGCACTGAATGTCTGCGCTTTGTCTGTGTCTCTGAGAGGTGACTGTGCTCATTAAGTAATGGGCCAATGTTATTCCTGGTCTGCCTTTTGCTATTAATGTATTTTTTAAAACCCCTTTTTATTGTCTATCACAGTGCTAGCCAGCTTTAACTCTAATTGAGCTTTGGCTGCACAAATTTCACTGCTGCAGTGGCAAACAGCATCTCTGTAGTCCTCCCATGTTGCCTGACCTTGCTTCCACTGTCCACACACAATCTTTTTCTGCCTTCGTTCTAGAATACGCCTGCTCAGCCAAGCCAGCCTTCTGCCTTGCCTGCTTGACTTCTGTGGTTTTGGGATTGCCTGCTCCTGTGCTCTTATGAGGTGGTACTTAAAAAGTGACCAGCACTGGTGGACCTTAGCACCTTCAAAAGCTTTTTCCCAGGGGACCTTACTAAGTAGTTCCCTGAGCAACCTGAAGTTCACTCTCTTCATAACCAGAGCTGAGGTCTTGCTGGTGGTTTTCTTTCTGTTGCTGTAGATTTTTAACTTGACTGCTTTGTGGTCTCTGTGGCCAAGGCAGCCACCAATCACCACTTCACCCACAAGACCCTCACTGTCAGAGGCTCTCAAGTGTACTATTACCAACTGAAAGTTCCATGCATTCCAGTCACTCAACTACATGCATGCTACATACAAGTCCCCCACCTCACCTGCCCTGCCTATCCCTCCCAAAAAGCCTGTATCCATCCATCACAGCACACCATTCACAGGACTCATCAGGTTTCAGTTATGCCAGTGATGTCATATCTCTGGGACTGGGCCAGGGCTTCTAGCTCCTCTTGTTTTTGCGTCATGCTGCATGCACTTGTGTAGAAGCACTTCAGGTGTGGCTTATTGCGCCTATCACTTTGTGGAGCTGTCTGAGGAGTCCCACTAGCACGCAGCTCCTCAAACTTAGGCAATCCATTCTATTGCTCATCACAGACTAGCTTGTTACCGTCCCTTTCCCCCTTCCAATTTAGTTTAAAGCTCTATGAACCAGCCCTGTTAGCTCTTAGGTAAAAATTCTTTTCCCCTTCTGAGAAAGATTCATCCCATCGGATGTCAGTAGACCATCCCATGAACAAAACCCCCAAAGTTCTGCCAATGACACCAGCCTTGGAGACTCATGTTGATCAGATGTGTCTGCTTTTCCATTCAATATTATTACCTGCTACAGGAAGGATTGATGAAAACGCTACCCGAGCATCAACCACCCCAAGGCTCTGAAATCCCTTTTAATTGCTCTTTAATTTCTCTTTGTTACCGCTTCACTGCCAACATGAAAAAACCAATAGCAGGTAGTAGTCTGAGAACCTGACCAGACCAGAGAGTTTCCTGGTGACATCTGTCACCCTGGCCCCAGGGAGACAGCAGGCTTCCCTGTGTGTTGGGTCCAGTTGGCATATTGGACCCTCTGTTCCCTTCAGAAGGAAGTCGCCTACGACAACTACCCTTCTTTTTATTTTTATAAGAGTGGTTTTGATGCATGGGATATGCTGCCTAGATGACCCCTCCATTTCAAAAGGACCTACGTCCACATCATCGGTTGTCTGCCCTTCTAATTCCAGGGTCACCTGGGAAGGTGTGGCAGTGCTGAGAGTGGATTCACACCTTCTGCCCTGAGCAGTAACCTGCTTCCATTCTCCCCCGTCTCCTGGGTCTCCTCCTTCTGTCTGGTGGCAAGAGGGTGGGGGGACCTTTGTCTCCTGTGCCCTGGTTGGCTGGTGCACCTGTCTCAGTGATGGGAGAGTACGATTCCACCAGTCAGTCTCCTCTTTCGACTCCCTGATACTCCTCAGCCTGGACACCTCCTCCCGAAGTTCTGTCACCAGGCTGAGCAGTTCCGTTACTTGGGCACATCTCCCACAACTGTCACCAGATACTGATCTGAAACTCGGGCACACCTGCAGCCCGAGACATGAACGGCCGCATGTTCCCTTGAGGGCTCTGTTTGCGTGGCTGCATCAGTTCTTGCAGCTGGCGGGGCTGTGAGAGACGCTGAGGGCGCGGCTTTTTTGCCGGGCAGAGACCGTGGCTCCTGCTGTTCTCAGCTCCATGCCGGTGGGTTGCAGCCTCTGTTTGAAGTGTAGGACCCCCCTACTCGCCCTCCCTGCGCGAACTGGCGCTCAAACTGCGGCGCCGCGCTCCCCAGAGGCCGTTTAAATCTCCCGCGGTTGCCTCTGGCATCACCCCCGCGGCGTCAGCCCCTCTGGCGAGCTCGGCCGCCCCCGAGGGACTCCCTGTCCCGCCGCGGGTTTCCCTGACAGCCCCGGGAACCCCCCCTTTCCTCCTCGGGCGCCCTCGGCCGCGGGCCTGGCCGTTGCCGCCGCTGTGCTCCCCGCTCCGTGTTGCTGCCGGTTTCACCGCGTTTACATTTTTAAACTGAGACATTCTTAATGCCAATAGGTCAAATAAAAATCAGCGGGACTCTTTGTGACAGAATACTTATCCCAGCCCACTTACAAATTACAACAGCATCTTGATCCAGCTTGCAGTGAAATCAAAGAGATAACGTGTTAGAACAGGTTGTGGGGCAGTTTTTAGATTTTATTTTGTTACCCATTCCACACTATTGTTTTGTTTTAAACAAGCATGTCAGAACTTTAAATTGCAAAGGACAGATAAAAAGAACATTTTTCTTGGATGCAGTGTCAAAAAGTGAAGGCCTTCCCTTTTCCTTTTATTTTAAATATTACATTTCTAGATCATCCAGGATACTTTCCAAAGTAAACTCATTGGGGTTTTTTTATCTAATCCTTAGAGTCTGGCTTGGTTTCTGAATGACCGAATATGTTTTGGTCATGATTACGGCTATTTTATAAACTAACAGAAAACGTTTGCAGAAAGTTAAGTCTACAGGTAATGCATATTTGCAATGCTAACGCAACACAATGGTTTAGGAATCTAAAAACAATTATATAATTTCCTATTTAAAAAAAAAATCTGTTTTTAGAGCAGCCCTGTAACTGACTAAAATATAAGAAATTACAGGAATGAGTATTTTGTTTCAGTTCTTGATCATAAAGTCCCAAGATTGAGTACAATTTTGTAATTTATTATCCAGGTTCTTTCTGAGCCCTTCAAGGAATCTTGTCATATTAGATTTCATCTAAAAGATATACTACAGCTAGAAGTACTTTCAGTACTATAATGCTTGTGAAAACATTACCTTATACTAACATGGCTTCTTAGCAGTCAGGGTATAGAATATATCCATTTGAAATTAATTTTCAATATATACTGATATATTCCTTCCCCCACACACACACCTTTTTTTTTTTTTTTTTTTTTTCTTTATGAATTGAACTCTAGAAACAGTTGAAATTCCTACCTGGTTCATGAAACATAATTCTATCAGAAGTTTGGCAGATCAGAAAATTCTGAAAATTCTTTATACTGCTCAAAGACACTGCATTGCAAGGTTAAAAGATAGATAAGAAATAAGGCAGTCCAGGGAAGGCATGGAATAGAATTAAAAATGTGGGTTAAAAACATGATGTGGCTTTGAAAAATTGTTATTTAAATGAAAAGACTCTAGTGATATACTGTTAATTATTAAATAATACACTTGCATTGACTGAAATACAGTTCTAAACTTAGTAACCTGAGTGTGTTATGGATTACTGAATTGCCATAAAATCACATTTCAGTGATACATTTAAACACTACTTATGTCAGAAATTTGTATTAGCTGGGATTGACTCTTAGCAGGCATAGTCCTATCCAATAAATAACTGCTTTAGATTTAATTCCTTGTGTATCTTACCAAAGAAACATGATAAAGTCCTCCCCTCACCCCCTTTTTTTTAACTGAAATAATGGACTATAAACACTCCTGTGTCAGTCTCCAGTTTCACTTCGTTGTCTGTAATGAGAGAGACTGTTTTGAGTGGATATTTCTTTCCAGTAAAAAGCAAAACAAAATACATTTTCAAATTCAGAGTAACTCAAAAGCATTTACCTGCTGAATGGCCTCTTGGTTTTAAACTTGAACTGTCTTTAGAACAGAAATACTTTTTAGCATGACCCATTTTGTCACTGACATGTCACTTATCATAGAATCATGATCTGGATTGGAAGGGACCTTAAAGATCTTCTAGTTCCAGCCTCCCTGCTTTCCTTTTTGGAAAGGCAGGTAGTGGTAGAAGAAGGGGTAATGGCTTTAAACTGGGAGAGGGTAGATTTAGATTAGATATTAGGAATAAAATCTTTACTGTGAGGGTGGTGAGACACTGGAACAGGGTGCCCAGAGAAGTTGTGTTCCCTCCCTGGAAGTGTTCAAGGCCAGATTGGATGAAGCTTTGATCAACCTGGTCTAGTCGAAGGTGTCCCTGCTGATGGCAGGGGGGTTGGAACTAGATGATCTTTAAGGTCCCTTCCAAACCAAACCATTCTATGATTCTATTGTTACTGAAAATCTGGAATAAGAAACTTATCAACACCAATGTGATGCAGATAAGCAGACACTTCTTTATTAACGGCCGGGTGCGCGACTAAGTGCTCTCGCTATCAACGCACATCATGCACCAAAATCATACATCTTATATAGAGCTTACTCATGCATATTCATTAAGTAGTCATACATAAACAAGTTATTTCCCAAAAATCATTAGCATATTCTCCTCCTATTTCCGATTCTGCACAATAACAGTTAGAATCATCTGGAAATGAGTCTGGGGTGTCAAATGGGTAGGTGATCCGTGAGTCAGTGGTCGCTATCTCCCCCTGCCAGAATTACCTTTTGCTTAAGGACACGGTTTCTTGGCAGACACCTACAAGCCATTACAGTAGGCTTCTCTCCATTCTCATTAATCCAGATCTTCACAGCTACATGTATTCTTCTAGTTTCTTTATAAGTATCATAAATCAGTTTACAGATCAACTTGTACTTGTTACCTAAGTTACGATTCCTACCAGATGATTTTGACCAACCCCTTCGGCCTTGGTACGGGGCTGTACAGGGATTTCATAGTAGCATTCAGTTGCTATGCAAACATACTTTTCATTAAAATATTTCTTATACTTTTATACTATTAAAATCAAAACTAATCATAAACTATTGGTTAATTCTAACAGATCAGTAACACTATGATTGAAATATATTGTATATGAGTGTATATGCAAATATTTTCCTTTTATATACTTGAATATTTTTAACTATCTGCCTATGAATGTTGTAGTACATAGTAGTGCAGCAGGAATATCTTCATATTTTAAAACTTCACAGCCTGAAGCAAAAGTTTCAGAGAGTGTCTGAATACTGTATTCATCCAAGAAACTTAAGGCCATTTCCATGATGTGAGAAGCTATGATACTAACCCTTATTAGGAAGAAAAACAGGTGAATATGCAGGATATTCATGAGTGGAATTATGATAAGGTCACATGACATGCTAACAACACGAACAAAAAATAAAAATGAACTAAAAAAATAATTTTAATCTTGCTAGTGATGCTGCTGCCACTCTACATGCTCCTCACGCACACACATGCACATATAAGAAACAAAGTAAGACAAATGTCCCACTCAGAAAGCCAAAAAGAGCTTGATTAATTTCAAATATATTTTGTTTGAATGCTTGCCCAAAGGTCTGAACAAACATAACCTGTTCCTTAAAAGGAAATGCTTTTTAAATGTAAAGAGGTCAGGTTAATGAAACAAGTCTGAGAATTTTAGTGCGTCTAAGTATTTATTCCGATTTAAATGTGAAGCATTAGATTTACTTGGAAATAACACCAATAATGGTTAACATCTTGTTAAAATGCATTATAAATTTCCAGTAAAATATTATGAAATAGTTAGATTATGTATATAACTTTTAATGACACAATAGGTCTTTCATCATCCTGACAGTAAAAGATACAGTCTTGTAAGTAGCATTTTTCATTTTTAACATTTTTTTTTCCTAACAATTACTTTTAGATTTCTTACCTTCTGTTCTTATCCTTTTAGAACAATGATTTGAAAAAAAATTATTGAATGTGACATCTCTTCATCTGTTTGGAACTAATAATGCCTCCACAACAAACAGTTGTTTTTGTACATGCTGGATACTGATGTAAAATAACAGTGGATGAAAACATATGGAATAGTTATCTAATGTGTGTGTTCATTTCCTGACATAATCGGGTCAACCTTGCAAGGTTTCCAGAATAAGTTAATTCAGAGAGAAGCTCTCAAATTAATTTTAAATAAGGATGTATGCTCTGTAAACCTGGAAATAAGTATAGAATATTTAGTTTCTTCCAATAAAATGGTCACAGTCCAAACATGTTGAATGATACATTAGTCTTTTTGTTACTGTCATTTTGTTAACTTTCTGTACTCTAGAAATATATCCAGTTCTCAGTAGAAAACAGCACAAGATATTCCATGAAAACTAACCTAAAAACCCTGTTCAGCTCCTGAACATGAAATGATGTAGTAGATTAGGGCTGTAAGTGTTCACCTAGGTGAAAAGAGCCCCATGGCACATCATCTCCAGATATGAGCTGTCTCACAGGGTTTCTGTGGCCCCTCCACACAAACTGCCCCTCTAATGGCTAAAGTCTGCTTGCTATGCTCCTGCTTACTAGCTCTACTGAGGTGTCCTCCTCAGAAGATGTGTAAGAGCCCAATGCCCTCTAATCAACAGTCTAAGAATATACATGTCTGTTGGAGAAGAAAGACTGATGGCTCTTCTTTCTCAGTCTACACCTTACAAAGACATCTATCCATAAGGTGAGCTTAAATGCACAAATACTGCTGTCCTTACTACACTATTCAGCATGTGTGGACAAGTGAATCTAGACAACACTTCTGCACAAGTTCAGAGCCTCTTAATACTGTCAGGATTCAGGCAACTCTATATAACTAGGAGACTTTTAAGAGACCGTAATAACTTTGTTTTGTATTAAGAAATGTAACACTCTGCTATGAAGCCAAGGAGTGTAACAGTAAACTTATTTTTCCCAAAGGGAGGTCACAAATTCTCCAAGGAACATAGGTAATATTAAGTATATTCCTAAGAGTGGGGAAAAAAAAAAAATCTAGATTCCATGTTTATGCAGATTAAAACATTTGTGTAATGTAAAGACAAAGATCCTACATTTCTTAATTGCCAAACTTATGAAGTTAATTTACAGTTTTAACAAAAAAACCAAAAAAAGGTAAAAGACCTCAATCTTTTCCATGCTAAATTTATTTTTTTTATTTTATAAGTCAAACTGCATAAAAAGGTGCAATACATATATTATAAATAGGGTAAGAATAATAGTAACTACTAGAGAGCCAAAGTAAATACAGTGGTCTAGAAAGTCAAGCTGTGGATCTAAAGGAAAAAAAAAACAAAAAAACAAAAAAAACCAACAAAAACCCCAAACATTTATAACCTTGAAGCTTCAATATGAAGCTAAGCAAATTTTAATTCTTTGTTATTTATGACCAAATAATTGTGTTAGGAAATTCATAAAGACATATTTTTCTTTGATGTTTTAACTCTTCTATATTCTTTTCTGAAGTAAGTAATTTGTCTGTTCTCTTACATCACTTAATTTGGGACTTCGTAACCATGTTGTTATAAAACAATAGAAGATAATGATCATAGGCAAAGAAAAATAATTGTCATTCTACTCTTTGCAAATGAATATGTGTATTTATGTGCGTATATAAATATGCATATATCAGTTAGGGAATTCTAAATCTGTGATGAGAGTGTTTAGAAGACAGATAAACAAGGCCTGTTTTAAAATTTAAAAATTAACTTAAGTAAATTCATTAATTATTAACACTTTTCATACTTACACATTTTCAATTACTGTCACTACATAGTCAAAGCCATTATTCCTTAGCAATTGTATCTTAAATTAGCTAAATTAACACTGTTATTATAATGGATACTTCAGCTCACTATACTCAGAGGAAACTGAAACAAACCCTTGGGTCACAGCTAACTAAACCAGACAAGCAGTCATTTCATAGAAAAGTGCTATGTTCAAATGTTTGAATCAATTTTCCTCCATATTTAGAAATAATGCTCTGAAATGTTTGAGAAGTCTCCAGCTACTGATTTTATCTGAGGGAAGAAGAAAATGAAGACTGATCATAATATTTTGTTGTGAGATGACGATCTTATCACACAGATACTTGAAACTTTTCAAAGACAGAGAGACTTTTATAGAAAAAGTTAAAATGACTTGTATTTAAAAAAAAGGTTGGAGAGCTTAAAGTATATTTGAGCATGCATTCAAAACCATAATCCTATAAATAAAATTTTATGTAAGATTTGAGATACCTAATCATATAAATATTACTTTTTATGCCTTATTTTTAAATTTTAAAGGCTTCTAGACGCTATCTAATTTTTTCCAGGAATAGTATTCTAGCATGTCCGGTCAGGAAACAGTTTGTGCTTAAGTCAGGTCAGTATTTAATAGTAAGTGTGCTGCCTTCTGTGTTTTTGAGTTTCATCTATTTTAAATATTTTTTCTTGTAGTGGTGTTACCCAGTACTATTGACATAATGACGCTCTTTTGCACAATATGGTAGAAAACTCAAATTTGTATTGGTAAGAAATGCAATATTTAGCTTCTGGCTCAAGAATATAATAATTGCTTTGTTGTGTATCAGTGTGTATCAGTTTTGTCTTTAATTATCATGGTGGTAGGTATGATTCATATCCAGTCAGGTGGTGACTGGATGTTGACTGTGTAAACAAATGTGAAAGTTACAGAATAGTGAGGAGAATTTCTACCTTATGAATATATCAAAAAACCACATCATTCAATACAGAACTATAAAGACATTTAACTTCATTGCTTTGTCACAAAGAAGATCAGGATAGAAGGATAACAGAAAGTCCATAACTGCATATTTTTAATACAGTATGGACAGACTAAAGCTGGTGAGAATATGTTTGATTACTTCAGAATTTAATTAAAACATGCTTCTTTGTGGGTTCAAAGCATTTCACAGGTCACTGATGTTTTAATCTATAGGTTTTTTGAAGGTTTATGCTTTCTTGTCACTTCGGATTTGTGTGTTTGTCTGAAGAAACAGATATGTATGAAGAGCTGTCTTACCATGACTACACTTCACCTAAATACTTAGAAGTTTTATTTCTGCTTTGCTGAATAAAAAATAATTATAAAACTTCCAAAGCTGTCATGAATTGAAATTATACTCTAAAATTACATATACAGCTTCCTTGATACACAAGGGGGGAGATACAGAAGTGAAACAGAAAGGACACTAGACATTTTGAAAGTATATTCAAGAAACTAGTGTCTCTAGGGTTGGAAGATACTGGTAGACTGCAAAAGTGAAGTATCTCAGCAGTTATTTGAACCTTTTATTTCATGTAGGATAGGAAAAGTGTTATGATATATTAAAAGTGCTGAATTTAGAAGGGAAGTTAAAAGTAGCCCTAGGCTATGCCTAAGTCCTGTGATACCACAGACACACCTGTAGAGCAACCACAAAGTGTCTAGACTTCAGAATTCTGAAAAAAGTTTTCCAAACGTTAAATGACTGCAAAGAAACGTTATACTCGGTCAGCTGCAGACTGAGAGCCTGAGGCTTGGTTTATATCACAAAGTTCTGCTGCAGCAGCTAAATCAGTCTGCACTACAATAACAATAATGACAAAAGAAAGGGCAGAAACCCGCTGCAACATCTGTATACTGGCAAGCGCCTCCATGTAGACTTAACTACATCCACAGAAGAACAATTTTTGCTGTCCATACTAATTCTTACTAATGAGGCATGTAAGAAGAAGGTAGATGTGATGTAGTTTAGTTGCAGGAATGTATCAATGATTGTTTTAATGTAAACATATTGAAAAAGTCCAGGTGAAAGAACTAAAATCCAGCCCCTCTTACTGTAAGACTACGGACTCACACTTCTGCATGTTTTCCTTTTCTAGTTCTTGCTCACTCCATTTCATACAATAACAAAAACATCAGAGGAAGGCATACTTTCACATGGATTGAAGAAACTTTGTCAGAATAATAAAGTTGACATGGCAAATGTGGATACTGAATATTGTCTGTTGCTCACCAAGCAAACACTTTAAATTATTTGTACAAGGCATCTGACACTGTCCCGCATGACATCCTTGTCTCTAAATAGGAAACATGTGGGTTTGATGGATGGACCACTCAGTGGATAAGGAATTGGCTGGATGGTCACACTCAAAAAGTTGTGGTCAACAGCTCAGTGTCCAAGTGGAAGCTGGTAACGAGTGGTGTCTCTCAAGGTTCGATATTGGGACCGGTGCTGTTTAACATCTTTGTCAGAGGCATGGACGGTGGGATTGAGCACACCGTCATCAAGTTAGCTGTGTGGTGCAGTTGACATACTGGAGGGAAGGGATGCCATCCAGAGGGACCTTGACAGGCTTGGCAAATAGGCCTGTGCTAACCTCATGAAGTTTGAAAAGGCCAAGTGCAAGGTCCTGCAACTGGGTCAGCGCAATCCCAAAAAATAAAAACAGACTGGGCAATGAGTGATTTGATACCGGCTCTGAAGAGAAGGACTTGGGAGTAGGGGTGGATAAGAAGCTGAACATGAGCCCGCAATGTGCGCTTGCAGCCCAGAAGGCCAACTGTATCCTGGGCTGCATCAAGAGAAGCGTGGCCAGCAGGTCGAGGGAGGTGATTCTCCCCCCATACTCCACTCTTGTAAGGCCCCACCTGGAGTACTGTGTCCAGTTCTGGAGCCCCCAACACAAGAAAGACATGGACCTGTTAGAACGAGTCCAGAGGAGGGCCACAAGGATGATCTGAGGGCTGGAGAACCTCTCCTATGAGGACAGGCTGAAAGAGTTGGGGCTGTTTAGCTTGGAAAAGAGAAGAAAAAAATAATCTTCAATTAACTTCATTTCTTTCTTTCTTTCTTTCTTTCTTTCTTTCTTTCTTTCTTTCTTTCTTTCTTTCTTTCTTTCTTTCTTTCTTTTCTTTCTTTCTTTCTTTCTCATTCTCATGTGAACATTGTTTTGTTTGACAGTAGAAATGATTGATAGAATTGCTTTCTGCTGAGAAAGTCAAAAAGGACTCTAAGGACCAAAATGCTGATGAACCTCTCCACAGAGGGGATCTGGGCAGAATGCCTTGTCCTGATCAGAGATGTCTTGCCACCTAATGCTGCTCTACTCAGGGTTCCCAGCATCTGAAGCAACATAGGATTACCTATTCTATTTCTCTTTTTCCTTCTAGTGCTAATTACAATAAATAGTATCTTAATATCTTTCAGAATGTGGGTGTCATTTTCACTGAGATCATAACAAACACTAGCCACAGTGCATTACAATAGTCATAGAGAATTAATTAATAGATAACATATTTCTATGCAGCCAAAATAAATGAGAAAATATAGTTACTACATTTTACTGTACAAATAAATATACAGTACAAAAATTATAGACTTAATATTACATTTTACACTTTTAAGTTTAGATTCATGTATCTTACAATATGTGGTTTAAAGTACATTGATAGTGAACAGTTCATCATCATTCGTACTTTCCAGATAACTGGCGGCAGGGTGGAGATATAACATAATTCTTGGTGTAGCAACCATGGAAAAATCTCTGACTCCTCAAAGATATATTTTCTGGTAATATTCACTTTCTGAGGAACTCAATTTCAGTATCACTTCAAGGCATTTAAAGTGTTATTTTTCATACTGTCTTCTAGTCTCCAGGCAGAAGATATTTTTCAGTCATATTTTTCATGATATAATAAACATGAAAAGTTATCTCAAACACAGCTTAGTTTTCAAGTAACTATTCATGTGAGCTTGCTGGTGAGGTGAGCATTTTATTTTAGCTTTAATCTTCACCTAGCAAGATTAATAACCTCAATTAAATAGTTGGGAAAAAAAACCCCACACAAAACCCTCCTATATCAAATAAAAATTAACAAAATTCTTCTAGTGGGACAGGTGAGCATTAATAACCATCAGTTACACTTTAAAAGTTGTGCCTTGAATGAAAATAGTAAAAACCAGGCAAGGTTATGTAGGTTATCATGTTCAATATCTTGAGATATCTAGAAAAGCCTAAAATGCAAATGAAGTATGACACCCTTCTTCCCCATTAGTTAGCATGGGTATTTTCTATTCTATCTATAGTTATTACACTGGCAGAAATACAAACTATAACAAACTTTATGATGTTTGCCTAGGAAGCCCAAAATAAACACATCATGCTAATGTCAAATCATCACTACTGCTATTTGGAAAATGAATGAGAAACTCGGCAAATCTCATGCCCCATCTTCTTCTCATGTTTGAGGAGAAGTGTTATTGTTTAATTTTAGATTCCTTATCTGCGACACTATAAAACCATCTATTTCAAGCCCTGAGTATCTGTGATAACAAAAAAGACCACTTCAAACCTGTGCAAAATAAAAGACAAAAGTCATTGTAAGTCCTCATGAAAAATCAAGAAAATAAAATAGCCAGAATATTTCACAATTTGCTAATATTACTTCCTAATATTTTTTTCCAAATAGCACTAATGTATGGTACACAAGTGATGATGGAAGAGTTGTGCTCCTATTTTGTAGTTCCAAGTTGGATAGGCTGGAGCCTTTAAGCTTATTGGCATAGTACTCTGTTGATGATGATACTTTTTTACTTGACTGTTCATTGTGCTATAATAGAGAAAATTCAATATAAAAACATCTGTCTACAAAACTAGCAAGGATATTCTGCCTGGAAGACATACTAAAATATATTCTAGATCAGGCTGAGTTAGCATGTCTGCCTTCTACCTGCACATCATGTCATTATATTAGTAATTTGTCACAAATGACAGCATAAATGTTAATACTATAATATGACATTCTTACCAAAGATTATAAGAAAGGAACAGCAATAAAAAAAAAAAAAAAAAAAAAATCAAAGATCTTTGATAAGCAGAACCACACAAGTATAAAGTGTGAAAATAGGATGTAACTCGTAATGGTTTGTAATGTCATATCAGGGTAATGAAATGCCTACATAAGACTTACCCTATCTGCTTTCTAGTCTCTTTATTTTTGAAAATGAGATATTGAGATATAAGACAACAACATGGACAATAGCTCTGATTTACAGACATGTCATACATATCCTCTTCTGATAAAGAGGATTAAAATGAAATTGATGCCCACAGGGGAAACTAGATATGGAGAAAAGTAGTACTAATAATTTAAAAAACGTAAAAATTTGAATTGAAACATCTGTCTGGATTAAAATAAAGAATGAAGATTTTAGAACTAAGTTCAGAGAAATTGAGATAATTATAGTTCAGAGTACAACAGTGAAACATTAAAAATCCTGAACCTATTGTTTGAGTTCTTTAAGAAAATATTGTCTGAATCTACCTTTGTTAGGAATTATAGATATGATTGTTCAAAGACTGGAGATTAGAAAACAGAGAGGTTTCTTACCTACTTGGTAGTGAATTCTGTTAAATTATCTACTAATTTAAGAATTTGTGGTAGATACAAATGCAGATTTTCCAGTAATTTGTCAAGCATTTTTATATGAATACATATATATATGTATATATACTTCTGCTTACTTACATCTATTATAAGTTTTCTTAATAAATTATTTGTCCAGCTTCAATCTACATGTTTAACATCAGTCTAATGTTAAAGTTTCTCGATAAAGGAACAATGATATTGAGGAAATCTATAATTACTTTTCTAATTACTTTACTAATTACTTTGTGAACATGCTTTCCTTTTTTTTTTTCTTTTTTCTTTTTTTTTTTTTCCCTAATGATTACTCTAATATATTGAGAATAATCAATGGAGGACATCATGTACATATTAGAACTAATCATAAAACTCACTATACTCCTGGAAAAAACAATATCTCTGAGAAGAGCTGACATTTATTAAGAAATTCTGTAAAATTTATTTAAGTAGATAAATAAGGATAAATAGAGACATATCTATCTAAATTATTCTATTTCTGAAAACTGCTTTCCCACATATCTAGATTCAGATTTTGATCAATTTCTTTTTGATTCTATTGTGTGTAAGGATATCAAGGATATGTTATGAAGCCATTTACATTTTTTAATAAATATTTAATATCAATAAATTTTACCATAAAATTAACAGAAACAAACCATGTTAAGCCATTTTTTTTCTGATACAATGAAAGACTTACTTGGTAAGGACGAAGCAATAAATATGTGAATTTTTACTCTAAGAAGGCTTTTTACATTGTCTCCAAATGTGGCCCAAATGAAACTACTCCAAGTTTTTAATAATTTTCAATTAGAATTAAAAAGCAGAGCAAGACCTATGAAATATAGGGGATTATATACTGAGAGGGTTTTGTAAAAACCCAGTCACATTTTACGATGTGTCAATAGGAGCATCAGATATGAGATATAGGAGGTAAATACACTGTGCTTTGTGCTGTTGAGGTTGTTCTCCAATTTAAAACTTTTTCAAAAGATGAAGAAATTAGAGACTAAAATGACTGGGGAAAAAGATTAGAAAATGTGACGCATGATGAAAAGGTAAACAGGAGAGAAAGAGCAGAGTGACAGAGCTTGAAAATGTAAACAGTTATAAAGGAGATGGTGATCAATCATTCTTCATTCCCACTGTACAAGTAGCACATAAGGAAATTGTTTAATTTGCAAAAAAAGAAAGTTCATGTTAGTAATTCCAACTATAAGGAATGTTTAGCTATATAGGCAGGCTGGGGAATCTCCCTAATGGGATATTTTTGAAAACATGCCAAACAAACTACTTCCATTGACTTTTAATATATAGTGAAATAGTTCCCATGGAGAGTAGGACACTTCTCCTCAGAAAATATATAGCTACTAAGATCACTCTCTTTACTCTCTTGTAGTTTTACTTTGTTCCATGCCAAGGAGGATGAGTATTCAGCACTTCTCTATAAGCTATAGTTTGGCAGTGAGAAGGATTTCTTGGAAATGTGTTATGAAAATGTATTGGCTTCATGCTGATGCCTTGGTTCCTCTGAAAATTGCCTACCCAATTAATTATTGCATAAAATATGTACCTCCTCATTGAGTGTGCTTGAAAAGAACATGATCATACACTCATTCATATAGAAAGAGCTCAGAAGAGTCAATACTTATCTGTACAGTCAGTGCTGATAAAGCACAGAAAATAAATTTCAGGAAGCTAAAAAAAAAATCAAATCCAAAGGTCAAAAAAGGCAAAGCCATGTGACATTTGGTCATCTCTAAGCTGAGGCTTCAAATGAGTTGAGAACAGAACATAAAATTGTGTTTGATACCTAGAATTGTAAATTTCTTATACTGCACATCCTTATAAGATCAAGACCTGTCGGCGGCGACGGGAGAAATGCTCCATTCTGTAATGGCGGCAAGTCTCTCTTTATTATCAGAAAGCTGCATGTTATATACACTTCTACTTCCGTACACGTATTCAGACACTACGAAGCTAATTACCATTGGCTAATAACATAAATCACATATGACCTCTCAGTCCAAGTGGTTCACTTTTATCTCGGTTCAGGTTCACTTCCTCGGTGTAACTTCCTGATTCTTCTCAGTCCTTCCCAGTCCTTCCCAGCTGGGATCCATCTTCTTTGATGTTTATTACTTTCACAAGTCCTTCACATACCTTTGTTATCTTCACTAGCACACAGCCGAAAGGGGCCTAGCTAGTATTACAGCCTTGAAGAATACAGACATGCAGAAGATCCTGTTTTCCCTTATATTCTAACATAGCTAGATTTTCTCATAACCCTTATTTTATAGCTAATTTTTCAAAGTTGCCAACAAAGACCTTACTTTTTCTGTTGAGACCATATCATTTTTTTTCTGAAAATGCAATGGTATCAATCAAGTCAAACGTTTACAAAAATAATTTTTAACTAATCAGCTGTATAACTTCTTACTAAATTGGATTTCTAGGTGTTTTTATGATTGAAGGCCTTCCTATTCTGCGTGCTTATGTGTGTAGGGGCCTGAGTGCCACAGACTGGATTGACGCTGTGGGCTGTAGGGCCTATGTGCCTCCATGCCAGCAGCTGGGGGGACTGGAGTGACTGAAGTTCAAGTGCCAGCAACTGTGACCTTGGATCATAGGAGCCCTGTGGTTCCAGCTGCTGGAGCGAGTGTGGGTGTGCAAGTGAATGTGTGTTTGCTAGTGAAGGTCAAACATGATTAGCTGCTTAGTAGAAAAAGTGGCCTAGCAGCTGTGTGGGGTAGTGGTGTCTCTAAGAGTGGGAGAAGCTGGCTATGCAGGGACCAGGGAAGTCCCAGCCAACTGGTAGAGATACCATTGGGTCGAGGGTCTCTGAGTGTGATAGCCATGTATGTTTGTGCATCAGGTAGGGAGGCTGGTTACTGGGGATCAGGGGAGACCTGGCCAGCTACCAGTCCCCTCTGAGTAGGTGCGTGTGGAGTGTGAGTGAGTGAGGGAGTCACAATACCAGCAACTGGAGTGGGACTGCAGCCTTGGGAGTTTGTATATGCTCTTTGTGTTCATGTGAGTGCTCTGCGTGGCCACTGGCTGTATCTATGTGTAAGTGTTGTATGAGTCAGTCACTGAGGGAAGATGCTCCGGTACGGTGGAGTGGCAGATCTTGACACATAGGGAATTTTCCTGAGGTAGGGAAATGCCAGGGCAGTGGAGTGACCCACCAGGAGCTGGCAGCTCTTGTGAAAGATGTTGATGAGGCCTGAGTGTTGCCAGAGCAACTATGACCACACTCTATACCTATAAAAAACAGGCAACCAGAAACACTGACAACACAGTGTGAAAAAAGAATGTTGCATCAGCCAGGACATAGCATGGAAGTTTGTGTGGCAGTTCATGTGGGAAGGCACACAGGAAGGGTGCAGTCACCCTACCAGCTCAAGAGGTCTCTGCAATAATGGGTAGGCACTTGCCACAGAGGTAAAACAAGTGTTTCTGCAGAGAAAGCCCGTGAGATGTCTGACACTTCCACCCAAACAAAACTGCTAAAGAGGGAGACTCCAGTAGAGAGGGTAGGTTGCAACGGGTGCCCAGACCTTTCTCCTGGAGAAAAGGTAAGAATCTGCAAAAGATGTGCACAGGTTGATGACCTGTTGTGTCAGGTGACTGACTTGTGGGAAACAGTTACAAGGCTGCATAGTATTAGAGGGGTTGAGACAAAGATAGATAAGTGGTTTCAGAACCATGATTCTGTGGTGGACACCACAGAGAATGAGGCACCTTGGACCCTCTAAACTCACAAAAACAGGACTGTACTTCAGTCCCCACCCTCCAACATTATAACCAAAACCAGATGTGAAACTTTAACAGCTGTAGACATCCACAAGCAAGGTTTGCAGGGAGAAAATGTACCAGCAACACACAGTGGTCAGCACAAAAAAAAAGTGATGAGTGCTCGTGGTGGGTGACTCTATTGAGGGGCACTTGAGTAGCCCATCTGCTGGCCTGACAGGGAGTCCCAAGAGCTATGCTGCTTTCCAGGAGCTAAGGTCTGAGATGTTGCCGAGAGGGTGCCGAAACTTGTGAAGAACATAGGCTACTATGTTCTATAGCCTATAGAACTATACATAGCTACTCTTTTATGTAGGCACAAATGACACTGCAAGCCAGAACCTGTGCAGAATCAAAGAAAACTACAAAGCCCTGGGGGTGCAAGTGAAAAGTGTTGGTGCTCAAGTTAGCTTTTCTTCCATTTCTGAGTTAGAGGAAAGGGTGCAGCCAGAAATAGAAGTATGATGCAAATCAACTTCTGCCTTCATGGATGGTGCTGTTCTGAAGGTTTTGGCTTTTATGGCAATGGGACATTCTTCAATGACTATAGCCTGCTAGGGAGGGATGGGCTCCACCTCTCTAGAAGCGGACAGGGAATCTGCTTTGGGCACTGTGGTCCCAGAAAGATGGAACACCTAGAGTTCAGATTGGAGGCCTAGAAGTTGTCATGTTTTCTATGAGAAAAGTTTGAATTATACTTACAGTTGTTTAACTCAAAACCCATAACTTTCTAAAAAGAGAGCAAAATAAACTTTTGTTCATTAAAGCCACGAGGAAAAGTAAAAATTATAAATTTCAGCCAAGGGAACAGAAGAAACATTTCTGAAGGTAGAAACAGTCCAACAGTGAAACAAATTTTCTGTAAAAATGTTCTTGAATGCACTATTCAAAGATCTGCTAAGAATAATGTAGAATTAAATGATTGTATCTGGGGCAAAGATTAGACATAATTTTGCATGGTTTCTTATGGCTTTTCAATGACTGCATAGGAAATAACCTGCAGGTTTAGGATCAGAATGGGCAAATACAAAATTTTCCCAACAGGTGTCCAGCAGTACTCTTATGGAAACTAGAGCCCAAAATTAATTCAAGAAATGTTTTTCTGCACTTTGGGCAGTTTCTGACTGGAATTGTAGAATCCCCACGGAGTGTTGAAGTTGTGCTGACTGTTCTGGATTTACTTTGCATTTCACTTTTCTGCATAGTCACTTAGTAAGGTGTAGAAAAGGGGACTGTCAGTTATTAAATGAAAATGGTAATAGAAAGAACAGAAGATTCAAGGGAATGGGGCTGCTCAGCAGACGCTGAGTAGCTGTCAAAAGTTATAGCCTTAAGCTATCGTGATAACTCTAAACAGCACAGGGCACCAGGGAGAAAAAACAACCAAACAAACAACTCCCTCCCAAACCCCAACAACAACAAAGAAAACCCCAAACCCCTCTGCTGGCTGGGATGGAGTTAATCTTCATCATACCATCTTGTACTATGCTGTGTTTGGGTTTCTGATTAAAACAGTGTTGATAACATGCTGATATTTTAGCTATTGCTGAGTAGTGCTTATGCAAAGTCAAGGCCTTTTCTGTTTCTCATGCTGCTTTTCCAGCAACTAGGCTGAGAGTGCACAAGAAGTTTGGAGGGAACACAAATGGGACAGCTGATCCCAACTGACCAAAAGGATATTCCGTACCATATGACCTCATGTTGAGCAATAAAAGCTGGGAGTTAAAATAAGGAAAGGAAGGGCATTGTAGTTTCAGCATTTGTCTTCCCAAATAACTGTTATACCTGACGAAGACCTGCTTTCCTGGAGATGGCTGAACACTTGCTGGCTGATGGGAAGTAGTGAATGAATTCCTTATTTTGCTTTGCTTGCTGCAAAGCTTTTTCTTTATTTATTAAACTACCTTTATCTCAACCCATGATTTTTCTCACTTTTATCCTTCTGATTCTCTTCTGTATCACACTGGAGTGTGTGTCAGAGAGCAGCAGTGTGGTGTTTACCTATCTACCAGGGTTAACCTGTAATACATCCAATCCAAAAACACTGTGATTTACATGGGCTTATGTTACTGATAGGATCCCTCCTTTCCCCTTCTTCCAGTGTTATATTGGCATTAGGAAGGATGCTGCATGATAAGTACCATAACTGACAGCAAATTTAATGGGCCTTGTCGACATGGACAAGGGTTTAGTATCATCAACACAGTTTGACAGATATATTTTTTTTTTTTTAATCCAAAGTGCTCTCCAAAGGAAAAAAGGAAAATTTCTGTCCTCTCCTACCCCAGGAAGGGTAATGGTTAGAGACTTGTTATGCCCCAGTAGCATCTCAAAGATTAAATGAATCATTAAAATTCTTACATAATTTTAAAGTTTATTTCTTTCCTCTTGACAAAGATGTATGAGAAACTGAAAAGCAGATTCCATATGAGTCATCTGTTTCAGCTTTATCTAAACAGGACGAAACTCTTAAAATAGGAAATTTATGGTTTCTTCCTGACTTTTAAGACCTCTTATTCCTTAAGGTTTTAATAAATTAGCCTTAGCTTTAGTATCAGACACAATGGTAGAGACCTCCAGGCTTATGCAATAATACAAAGAGATTGATAAAACTTAAATTTATGCACATGTGCCTTTGTAGAGTCCAATGCAGAACCACAGTCTACATGCCTGCAAATTTTAAAAGCCATTGAATAACAGAAAGAAGCATTTTCCCATCATTCTGCTGAAAACAGCAATTCAACATTTCAATTATTACAACACTGTTTATATTCTATTTATATATAACATTGTCTAAACATAAAACAGAGATTTACAAACTCAGAGTTTTACTTAGATTGATCAACAGAACTGGAGAGCATTCTAAACTGTAAAATTATCTAAACTTGAAAATTTGTAAAATCAAATTCTGTGTATCACTATAGAAAAATAGATTCATTTCTTTACAAGTTAGTATGCCATAGTTTTTTTTCTTGAAATTGACAGACTGTGATGTTTATCAACATGCAATGGTGTTTGTTCATTATGCTGATTTTTATTACAGGTTCCCACAATTTGAAATAATTACAAAAGAAACAACAGAAACAGGTTTTTGATTGTTCATTGTTTGTGGCATCTGTAGGAAATGTGTTGGCTTGACATCAATCCTTAACAGGCTTTATTTAAAATTAACAAAAAAGAACCCCAACCTCCCCCCCAAAACAGTTGCAAATTATAAATATGGTCTATAATGGAGCTTTGTAGTTTACATAATTATATTTTGTGAAAGAAAGGAGGCAAGCTTGGTCTGACTTCATTTTTCCGTTAGAAAAGATTCAACTGTCTTCATCCCATGGTACCAGCTGCACTGTGCTTTGTGTGAGATCACTGTGCTTGACTTCAATAGCCTGCAGAGAGTTTATTTTTTAAGTGCTGTCTTCTGCAGATGTGCCAAGGAAAAGATAATTTTGGTCTCTCTAGTCATATACAGAAAGCTATCCCTGTTCTGAAGCTTTACTACACATGGTGCTTCCAGAATAACCCTGTATAGAGTCATAGTTTCAAATTCAAGTACATTTAAAGTCAGTCTGTTTCCCATAAGGATTCTCCAAAAGTACTTAGAATTTGTACTAAATATGAATATTTTGTTACTCAAGGGTATACTAAATCCTATTTGAAAATAACATCTCTGTAAAGACTTTGCAAATATAAGACCATTTTTAAAAAAAAAAATGGCATTAAAGGGTGATGACAGGAACATAAAATTTATCTCAACAAAACTTTTACATACAAAACCCCTTGCACCTTTATCAAGAAATCTGGGCACTGAGCCCAGCTCTACAGTGAATATGACAGAACAAATTTTTATTTTCCAAGGTAAATTCTCATCTTGCTATTTTTACTTAGGCTAAGTGCCTAAGAAAGTCTATGAATCTGTAAACCTTAAAAACTTCCTGCTTGTCTGAAGGAATTATGCATATCTTTCCCTCATCAGAGATACTCAAAAATAATCCCAAAATTTTATTTCTTGTTTCTATTGAACAAAGGATAGTCTTTGAACTAATGTCTCTTGGGACTACGATTCTATCCTGTGAATTTTAGATGGAGGTTTTAACTTTCTGCCTTGGCAGTACAGATGCTCAATTAAATAATTTTTGCTCCCAAGCTTTACTAATTTTTAAACTAAAAATCTCTTTATTAAACTGAAAATGAATTTTAGATGAGTTATTTCCAAACTTTTGGGAAATAATTGGCACAGTATTAATGAATTAATTTAATTGCCCAATTGGCAAAGCATTTAAGATATTCAAGATATAAAACTATCACATCTAATTTAAATAAAATAATGATTAGTAATAAAATGTTAAATATACTAAATAATCTCTGAGTGATTTTTTTCTTATTCCAAATAAATATTTCTGATAGTTTTTTTTTTTCTTTTTTTCAGAGGCAAATTAGTTACTGTTTTTATTAATGGCAATAAAACTTCTGTGTAGTACATATGAATGTCCATGGAAAGGATTTGAAATTATCTGGTTAAGATAATGAAAACAGATTAGGCTAAAAAAAGGAACAGCAATGAAGTTTCAATCAATTTTATTGTATGGATCAGACAGCAAGACAGACCTGGACTTAATGACCAAAAAAACCCCCAAACAACAACATAAAAAAACCACCCCACCCCACCCCCACAAAAAAAAAAAAAAAGCAAAAGAGTACACAACATAAATACAAGTAACAGCAGTAAATATGACTATATATAAAATGAACTATAACGATGAAATTATTATGTGAAAAGACTATGTTAGCTTCTGTAACATAAATGGCAGAAGACAAAGTAAGGTTTCTAATCTTCAAATACTATTTGCGCCTTGAAATGAAGGAGCAAAGAAATAATGAGACTATTTTTTAATGTTAATCCTTTCTTAGAGGATTAGAAAGTAAAACTAGCAGAGCAGATCCTGACTATTTCTTAAGGCAAGCCTTTAATCACATTATAATACAGCTGAATGTGGCTGATCTGGAGCTTATTTACTTATAATTAAATGCTTGCAACACATGTGTCAGTGACAATATCCCCTATTGCTAGGCATCAACACAAGGTTATATATCTAATGATGATTCCAGATTGAAGTAGTTGGGACGTGTCCTGAACATAGTCTTTGATAGACAATATCTGAGAAAACAGACTTCAGAAAAAAAAAAAAACCAAACCACCAACAACAAAAAACCTAAACAACTAATACCTTATTACCTATAATTGGGAAAAGCATTGGAATGACAGAGCTGAGACATCTAAGGACTTCAATAATATTTTTTATTTATCATATTTATCATTGAGAATTTTTCTGTAAATTCTCTGCATCTTAGATTATTTATTTTCAAAAGGAAGTGATGTACAAAAACCACATATTTCAGTAACACTAAAATAGAGCTCATGCTCAAAGCTTACCTCTCAAACAGTATAAAGTGGTAAAAATATGTGACATTATTTATTAACCGGTGATTGGGAATCTTTTCTCCAAATTCTTGTTTTCCTTGTCAAATATTGATTCAGTGAAATATACACCTTTTTAACTAAACCACAGCTGGGAAACAAAGTTTTTCAATCTAGGAATCTCTTGTTATAATGTAGTAACCACATAACAACAAGTAAGTGATTACATCAGTCATGACAGCTGAGAAGATTTGAGTTCAAAGCCCTACTTTAGTTTAGACAGAAGAGGCACTTCAGTCTGAATCCCGTAGAGATGACAACATTACTGTCATGTAGGTCCCTTCATTATTATTCAGAAAAAAGTTTGAAATAGCTTAGTTTTATCCAAGTGTTAAATGTGAATATTTGAAGTCTTGTAAATGATTCTCTTCCAGCTTCAGTAATCACCTGGGAGTGTTCTTATAAAATTAATTCACTTCTCCCTGAGGACTAAACTTACTGTGCCACAAGGAGACCTTTGATTTTAGTGGGTTTGATAGTGACATAAATAAAGGGTTAGTAAAACAGCTAAGAGATGCCACAAAACTTGGCAGATCAATGTATGTCTAAGTAGACTATATATATCACCTGTAATCAATGTACAGAGCTATTTGAACAAATTGTCTATACACCATCATCACCTAATGCAGGCAAGATGTGCTCTATACCAAATTGTCTAATGGTGTAGAGAATTAAGTCAGAAGAGGCTGTGCAGAACTTCATGCATGCTAGATGGTGTGTTAAAGTCTTACTTCAAAGGGTGACATCTGGCATGCACTGATCTACAACAGTTAAACACCTGCAGTTGAGTGCTGGATGTCCACTAATCATCACGTGAGTAATGCCGCAAATCTGATGTGTGCTTTCTTCAGACAAACAAGACATTGTGAGGGACACAAAGTTTCTTTTGTTATTCCTGGGTCGCCTCATTGCAGCATCATTTGCCCCTACTTGGAATAGTAGGAACGGGTGACAGTCCACAGGCTTTACCAGGTTCAGCAGCTTGTCCATGACATCATGTGTGCAAGCTCCTGGCAGGCAGCAAACTTCTCTAGAGATATTGTCTGGACAACAAATAGGCACTTTGGTGCCTCTCAGCAAGGAGTCTCCAATTGCTAACACCCTATGTACTTTTCTGGTGGCACTGATTCTAATGCATGTGGGTGATGGGACAATTTTTGCCTGGTTGACCTTTCCTGGGTCTTGCCTGTTACTCAGTCTGTCTTAATTCTTCACCCCCAGGGCATTGTACCTGTTACGTAGGGGCACTTCAGGAGGAAGTGAAAGATTCCTCCTCCTGCCCTGAGCAGAGACAAGAGTCCAATCTCCTTTGTCTTGTGAGTTGATTGAGTTTGTCACCTCATAGTTGGAAGCAAGCTTATCTTCCCTTTACAAAGGCTGAAGACAGGGCTGTTGCCCAGTTTGTAACATAGAATCATAGAATCAGTTGGTTGGAAAAGACCTTTGAGATCATCAAGTCCAACTGTACCCATCCACTTCTAAACCATATGTCTGAACACCCCATCTAGATGTCTTTTAAATACCTCTGGGAATGGTGACTCAACCACCTCCCTAGGCAGACCATTCCAGTGCCTGAGAAACCTTTCAGTGAATAAATATTTCCTGACATCCAATCTGTACCTCCCCTGATGCAACTTAAGGTCATTGTCTCTTGTTCTATCACTAGTTACCTGGGAGAAAAAACACACACCTGCCTTGCTACAACCTCCTTTCTGGTAGTTGCAGACAGTGATAAGGTCTCCACTCAGCCTCCTCTTCTCTAGACTAAACAACTCCAGTTCCCTCAGCCACTCTTCATAAGGCTTGTTCTCCGGCCCCTTCACCAGCTTTGTTGCCCTTGTTTGGACATGCTTCAGTGCCTCAATGTCCTTCTTGTAGTGAGGGACCCAAAACTGGACATAGTATTCAAGGTGTGGCCTCACCAATGCTGAGTACAGGGCAAGGATGACTTTCCTGGTCCTGCTGGCCACACTATTCCTGATACAGGCCAGGATGCTGTTGGCCTTCTTGGCCACCTGGGCACACTGCTGGCTCATATTCAGCTGGCTGATGACCAACACTCCCAGGTCCTTTTCCAGCCACTCAAGTTGTAGCGTTGCATGGGGTTGTTGTGACCCAAGTGCAGGATATGGCACTTGGCCTTGTTAAACCTCATATAGTTGGTTGCAGCCCATTGATCCAACCTGTCCAGGTCCTTCTGTAGAGCCTCAAGCAAATCAATACTTCCACCCAGCTTAGTGTCATCTGAGAATATACTGAGGGTGCACTCAATCCCTTCATCCAGATCATTGATGAAGATGTTGAACAGGACTGGCCCCAACACTGAGCCCTGGAGAACGCCACTTGTGACTGTCCTCCAACAGGATTTAACTCCATTTACCACCACTCTTTGGGCCTGGCTATCCAGTCAGTTTTTAACCCAGCAGAGAGTATGTCTGTCCAGGCCATTGGCAGCCAGTTTCTCAAGCAGGATGCTATGGGAAACGGTGTTAAAGGCTTTACTGAAGTCTAGGTACACCGTATCCACAGTCTTTCCCTTGTTCACTAAGTGGATGTCCTTGTCATAGAAGGAGATCAGGTTAGTGAGACAGGACCTCCCTTTCATAAATCCACATGAACTCGGCCTTATCATCAGGTTGACCTGGGTATGTTGTGTGATAGCACCCAAGATGATCTGCTCCATGACCTTCCTTGGCACTGAGGCCAGACTGACAGGCCTGTAGTTCCTCGGATCCTCCCTCTGTCCCTTCTTATAAATGGGCATAACATTTGCCAACCTCCAGTCATTTGGGGACCACTTGGTGGGTAAGGAATTAGCTGGATGGTCACACTCAAAGAATTGCGGTCAACGGCTTGATGTCCAGGTAAGGACCAGTGAAGGGTGAGGTCCTTAGGGATCTGTACTGGGACAAGTATTATTTAACATCTTCGTTGGGGACATGGACAGTGGGATTGAGTGCACCCTCAGCACATCTGAGGTTGACATCAAGCTGAGTAGTGTGGTTGATAGGGAAGGGGTGCTGTTCAAAGGTGCCATGACTGACTAGAGAGGTGGGCTTGTGCGAACCTCATGAAGTTCAACAAGGACAAATGTAAAGTCCTGCACCTGGGTTGAGGCAATCCCAAGCACAAATACAGACTTCATGTTAAATGGACTGAGAGGAGCTCTGAGGGGAAGGACTTAGGGGTGTTGGTTGACAAGAAGCTCAACATGAGCTGGCAATGTGCGCTTGCAGCCCAGAAGGCCAACCATATCCTTGGCTGCATTGAAAGAAGTGTAACCAGCAGATTGAGGGAGAAGATTCTCCCTCTCTAATCTGCTCTTGTGAGACCCCACCGGGAGAACTACATCTGGCTCTGGGGTCCCCAGCATAAGAAAGACATGGACATGCTCAAAGAAAGACAGAGGAGAGCCATACCTCCTGTATGAGGACAGGTTGAAAGAGTTGGAATTGTTTAGCCTAGAGAAGAGAAGGCTCTGGGGAGACCTTATAGCATCCTTGCAGTACTTAAAGGGAGTCTACAGGAAAGATGGGGAGGGAAATTTTATCAGGGAGTGTAGTGATAGGACAAGGGGTAATGGTTTTAAACTGAAAGAGGGAAGGTTTAGATTAGATATTAGGAATAAATTATTTACGATGAGGGTGGTGAGACATAGGAACAGGTTGCCCAGAGAAGTTGTGGATGCCCCCTCCCTGGAAGTGTTTAAGGCCAGGTTGGATGAGGCTTTGAGCAACCTGATCTAGTGGAAGGTGTCCCTGCTCATGGCAGGGGGAATGTAAGTAGATGATCTTTAAGGTCCCTTCCAACTAAAACCATTTTGTGATTCATTCTATGTTTCCTTGACAGATAAACAAAAACAACTGAAGATGTGTAAAAGATTTTGGAGGTCTGTTCTGGGATCGGTCCTTCTCTGCAGCTGTCTCTTTAAGAAAAAAACAGAGCTGCTGTGTTTTTATGGTTTCTTTATACCTCAGAAGTTATGAGCAGAAAAGACACAATAGTAAAGTGACTCTGCTAACAAGCACTCTCTTTTAACAACATATTTTAGTGTTATTATCTTTTATTTACTTTCTAATATATCTTGGCAGTTGTATAGAGTCTTGGGAGGATCTAAAATTTTTTTTTTTACCCATTTGCAGGGTCACAAAAAATCACCAGAATTACATTACAAATAATAGTTCCAATTCTCTGCAGTAAACCCGAGGTCCCTTGGCTGATGCTGGAGAAGTGGAACCCTAAAGGCATTTATTCCCTGGGTTATAAATCTGACTATGGAGAAAGTAATTTTTAGCTGTTTTTCATTCAAGTTTCAGCAGCAATTTTTACTCTTATATTCTGATACTGTTCACATGAAGGATTTAAATGCTACATGAGATTCTTTATTATTATTTCTATAAAATATTATAACACATAGCCAAAAAAAATACAAGTTTACTACTGATTTCAATGTATCATTAAATACATTGATGCAATAAGATTTTATCTATTAGTAAAGAATGAATAAATACATTTTTTAATATCTGAAATCTACTACCTAGTATAATATGTCTCAGGGATTATTCTTGTGAACCTTTAAGAGAAAGACTTCTGAGATCAGCTTCTTTACATTAAAGTCACGAAGTCACAAAAACAGAGGCAGCTACAGGAGGTTGCCTGGCCCTAGGTTTGGAATATCTTCACAGTTGGAGACTACACAAACTCTCTGGGAAACCTGTTCCAGTGTCTGACCACCTTCAGAGTAAAGTGTTTTCTTGTGTTCAGATGGAATTTCCCAATTTTTAATTTGTGCCCATTGCCCGTTGTCCTGGTGGTGGCTACTGCTGAGAAGAGTCTGGCTCCCACTTCTTCATTCCCTTCCATGACATATTTATACCTTTATTTATGAGATCACTTCTGAGCCTTCTCATCTCCAGGCTGAAGAGTCTCAGCTCTCTCAGCCTTTCCCCATTTCAGAGATTCTCCAGTCCTTTCATCATCCTCACTGCCCTTCACTGGACTTACTCCAGTAAGTTAATAAGCCCAGCACTGGGGACTATACTCCAGGTGTGGCCTCACCAGTGCTTAGCAGAGGGGAAGGATCGCCTACCTTGACCTGCTGGCAATGCTGCCTAATGTAGCCCAACAGGAGACTGTTGGACTTTTTTGCTGCAAGGGTGCACTGCTGATTCATGATCAGTCTGTTGTCCATCAGAAGATCAGCATCTGCTTGGGAGACAATGGAATCCACCTCAGGGCAAAGCTGGTTTTGCCAATAGGATTGCTGACCTCATACGGAGAGTTTTAGACTAAGAATGACGGGGAAGAGAGAGAGTAACCAAAAGTCCTGTGTGGGTGTGACAGACGGGATTGCTGAGCAAAGGGCATGGGTTGATGTGATGGGAAGGGATCACAAAATCAGCAAAATAAGGCTTAAGCAAGGCACCTCCACCACTTGCATTTCCTTCAAGGCACCATTATGAAAAAACTCTCCTAACTCTCTCCAGGAACTCAACATGATGGAGTGCCTTTTGAAGTGACCCACTGCCCCAGGCTGCACACAGTATAGGTAATGAACATGAGATCTGTGTGAAGTTGCAGAACTACAATCTTATTGTAGTTGAGATGGCTCCTGTGACTGGAATGTTGCACTGGAGGAATAAGGGCTCCTTAGGAAGGACATGTGGGAAGATGAGGAGAAGGAGTTACCCTTTATGTGAGAAAGCAGCTGGAGTGGATGGAGCTCTGCCTGGGGATGGAAGAGGAGCCAACGGAGAGTATATGGGCTAGGATTAAAGAGGATAGTTAAAGGTGACATAGGCGTGTCTGCTGCAGGACATCTGACCAGGAAGAACAAGTGGATCACACTCTCTACATACATATAGTAACAACCTCAAATTTACAGGTCCTGGTCCTCATGGTGGACTTCAACTACCCTGATAACTTCTGGAGGGACAACACAGCAGAACATAAGCAAAACAGGAGGTTCCTGGAGTACACTGATGATAAATTCCTCCTCCAGTCACAAATCTCAGTTTTGCATTCTCTGAAAACTTGCTGAGAGTGCCCTCTGTCACAACAACCAGGTCGTTTGTAAAAAGATTAACTGTATTGGACCCAATATTGCCCCTTGGGGTACACCACTAGTGACTTGCCTCCAACTGTACTGTTCACAACCCTCTAGGCCCTGCTAATCAGTAAATTTTCAGTCCACATCACTGTCCGCTAATATGAACTGTACTTTCTCAGCTTGACTATGATGACATGGGAGATACTGTCAGAAGTTTTACTGAAGTCCAACAATATCCACTGCTATCCTTTCATCAACTAGTTTCCTCATTGTAGAAGTCAATCAGGATGGTTAAACAGGATTGCCCCTCTGTAAATCCATGCTGACTACTCCTGATCACTGACTTGTCCGTCATATGTTTGGAAATGTTTTGCAGGACTATATACTCCATTACCTTTCCAGGGATTGAGGTGAGGCTGATCATTCAGTAGTTCTCTGATTCTTCTGTTGAGAGTCTGAGAGTGAAAATTAAGAGGGAGGCTGGTATGGGTGATACTGTTGTGGGTGTCTATTACAGGCTACCAGATCAGGGTGAGGAAGTTGACGAGGCCTTCTACAGGCAGCTGAGAGCAGCCTCGCAATCACAGGCCCTGGCTGTCATGGGGGATTTTAACTACCCTGATATTTGCTGGAGGGACTACTCAGCCAGCCACCCACAATCCAGGAGGTTCCTCCAGTGCATCGATGATAACTTCCTGATGCAAATGGTGGATGAACCAACTAGGAAGGGAGTGATGCTGGATCTCATCCTCACTAACAAGGAGGGTCTGGTTGAAGCGGTAAAGGTGGAGGACTGCCTGGGCTGCAGAAGAGTTTGCCTTGGTTGATGAGGACTGGGTCAGGGACCAATTAAGCAATCTGGACATCCATAAATCTATGGGTCCAGATGGGATGCACCCGTGGGTGTTGAAGGAGCTGGCTGAAGTCACTGCTAAACCACTCTCCATCATCTTTGCTAAATTGTGGGAAATGGGGGAGGTGCCTGAGGACTGGAGGAAAGCAAATGTCACTCCAATCTTCAAAAAGGGCAAGAAGGAGGACCCAGGTAACTACAGTCAGCCTGACCTCCATCCCTGGGAAGGTGATGGAACGACTTATCCTTGGTGCCATCTCCAGGCATATCAAGGACAAGAGGGTCATTAGGGGCAGCCAGCACGGCTTCACCAAGGGGAAGTCGTGCTTGACCAACCTTGTAGACTTTTATGAAAACACAACCAGGTGGCTAGATGATGGTAGAGCTGTGGATGTGGTCTATCTTGATTTCAGCAAGGCATTTGACACTTCTCCCACAGCATACTTGCTGCCAAATTGAGGAAGTGTGGATTGGATGATCAAGTAGTGAGATGGACTGTGAACTGGCTGGTGGGAAGAAGCCAGAGAGTGGTGGTCAATGGGGCAGAGTCTAGTTGGAGGCCAGTATCTAGTGGAGTCCCTCAAGGGTCAGTACTATGACCAGTATTATTCAATATATTCACAAATGACCTGGATGAGGGAATAGAATGTGCTGTCAGCAAGCTTGCTGATGACACAAAGCTGGGAGGAGTGGCTGACAGGCCAGCTCCTTTTTCATCCATGCACACCTCCTGCCATCTTTGTTTGATTGCCAACTCTCTGGTAAGGACGTATCTTAAGCTTGGAAGATGTAATCCTTGAATATCAACCAACGAGCACTTTATAATTAGTTTCATTTCCAGAAAAGAAAACAAATATTTTAAATAGTTTTCCATCTTGTTTAAATATAGAAAAATCTGACTTTATTAAGATCTGTCAGATTTCTACCCTGATGACCCTCTTACCTTTAACAACAAAGAAGTTAAGTTGTGTAAAGAAAACTTGACTGTTAAAAAATTTAGAAAAAAGATATACTTAGGGACCTTCTCATGATGGGGCAAATGTAATGAAGGGCACATAAACACTCATGGTTCATTTAACATTTTTCGTCAGTCTTTTTGTAGCTTTGAGTAAAAGCTTTGAAGATAGAATATGCTCTTATTTTATTGGATTACTAACAAAGCTCCTCAATGAGGCAAGAAACCTGTTTTTCCTATGGTAATATGTGTATTTATACATGAATAGAAAATCCCTCATATTCTGCATTTTTGTCATTGAACTTGTCTTCTTACATGAATACTGTATAGTTAAGCTAATTTTTCAACAAATAACATTTTATTGTGGAAGAAGTCATAGTTTTAATAGTTAGTTTAATTTGGAAGAAGTAATGGAATACTTCTAAGGTATAAATTAGCTATTTTGCTGACACTAAAACTGTCTGTTGTAAATATTTTCAAGTATTTAATTAACAACTACAGTAGGGTTTCCCCACAATATGATCCTGTGTAACCATCTGAATACTAGAATGTTATATAACTATCAAAGATCATGGAGAGAAGCCTCACAGTGATGTTCACCCACTCCATTGGCTTTCTTGGATAAATGCTCTCAAGTAATTGAACTTTCTCTCTTCCTTCCTCCCATATTATACACAACACACTGATACATTTTTTAGTGAAACCAAGTATGTTGGGTTTTAGTGAAACCAAGTATGTTGGGTTTTAGTGAAACCAAGGTGGGGGCGGGGGGGTGTTTTTCACATGAGGGGGAAGGGGCTATAGTGATGGCCCCTGTAAGAAGCTTTGTGAAGCTCCCCTGGCTCCAAGGCAGACTTGCCTCCAGCCCAGGCTGAGCCAGTTAGTGATAGGGAAACACCTCTTTGAATCCATATTTATGAGGGGAAGAACTGGTTTGGCAAGGAAGGAGAGAGCCATCAGGAAAGCATGGACCTGAACAAAAGATCATTGGCCTGGAAAAAAAGAGAGCATCACAAACATGAGCAGAGAGAAAGAAGGGAGGAGACAGAGAACTTCAGACACCCAGATCCCAGATCAGCATGCAGAAGATTAGGAGGAGGTAAAATGAGGGTAAGCTGCAGCCATGGAAGTTCAATGGTGAAGCAGATACCCATGTGTAGGCCATGGAGGACTCCACACTGGAGCAGAAAGCTGTGCCCAAGGGCAGTTATGACTACACTGAGTGCTCAGTTGATAAGCAAGGATAACTCCCAGAGATGCTCAATGCCAGAGTGGGGCAGAGAGGAGGTGCACTCGACCTATCTGCAGTCTGTGGACATCCCCATGATGGAGCCAGGAGCTGTGCCTGAAGAGGTCTGTGACTCCACGGGAAACCCACATTGAAACACTTTGTTCCCGGCCCATGGGAGGGAGCTTATGCTGGAAAAAGTGGCAGAAATGAACTGACTCCAACTCCCATTCGGTTTCCCCTGTGCTGCTGCAAGGGGGAAGGTACAGAAATCAGGAACAGAGTAATTTGAGACTGGGAAGAAGGGAGGGGTGGGGGGATGGTGTTTTAAGATGTGGTTGTTATGTCTCACTATCCTACTCGGGTTGATTGGTAATAAATTTAATTGATTTTTCTTCCCCAAGTTCAGTCTGTTTTGCCCATGACCATAACTGGTGAGCTAGACCTCCCTGTCCTTCCTCATTTCAAACCACGAGCACCTTGTTGTGTTTCTCTCCCCATCTCACTAGGTGGGGGGGGAAGGACGAGTGTTGGCATGGTCTTAGCTGTGGCTGAAACCAGCACACCAAATGGATGGATGGATGGCAATGAATGGACTACATTTTTACTATTTCCTGAAATAACGGTTATTAGTTATTGAGAGGTAAATGTTAAAGGTTATATTCTAATGACAAAAAAGATAACAATACATAGGGTATTATAATTTTTAATGATATTTTTCACTTTTTAATGACTTTTTAAGGGTCAGTGGTACAATATTTTCTACTAATTTTCACATTCCATGCTATCTGATAATTACAGACAAACCTGTCAGTATTCAATTATCCAGTTCTCTGGAAGATGCAATACAGTATTATATTCGCTGAGGCTGAGGAAAGGAAGTCAGTGGATACTTAAAGAGATGGGAGTGTTTTTCAGAGGGAAAAATAAAACAGTTGCCATCAACACTTACATTAAGGCTTTCAATCCACAAAACAATGTTCAACTAGGAAATGTGCTCTTCTGACAAGACTGCTATTATAACCTCCACACTGAGACTGTTGCCTGCTGAAGATATCTCTCTGGAACAAAATTAATGCTGTTCAAATCATAGAGGTGATAAATAATTTATTAATACATTTACAATCTGCAGCTAACAGGTTGTATCTTCCAGTCCTATGTTACTGTCAGCACAACACTGTAAAACAGGGAAAAAAAAGTATTTTTAAGGTCAGATGTTTGCTGAAAGGCAGCAGGTAATTTTGCATTTAGCAAATGTGTAATAAACATAAATTTCATACTCACTAAATTGCTGTGTTTTTTTTTTTTTCTTTACTTGTCTTTACTTTTGGAAGACAAAAAGATTTACCTTTATAATATGATATGATTGCTGGCAGTGACAGTGAAGAACCCTGGATATTACCAATTTAAATATTAACTACATTTTGCTAAAAATTTAAATTAGAATTTTAATTTCAAAATACAGATTACTTTATAAAATAACGGAATTTTATGTGGAGATTTGATTAAACAAAAAATTTAAGTTTTTAGAATTAAAAAAAAAAAGATGGAAATTATAAATGCTTAATGTGACTAGTGGCTTCCTGAAACAATTACAATTTTTTTAATGTTGATGCGTTGATTGCTGTGATTTCAGAGAAAAGAGAAAAAAATAAATTTTAAAAAAAGAGAGCAAGTCCTCAGCTGTTATAAATCATCACTGTACAGCTATTGACCATGGATTTTACAACAAATAAGAAAAAAACTGAGCTTTACAACAAGATGAACAAACCTGAAAAACTGGAGCTGAAGTTTTTCAGTCTTCATAATAATAATATTTTTAAAAATAGCATGAAGTCAGTGTGTTTTGAAATTTAAACTATTAGAATTACTGTCTATTAATAATTTCTGGTATTTATAAATGCTGTGTATTAGAGGTATATTAGCCTATCTTTTTGTTTTTCCTTTTTTTTTTCTCCATCAGCCTCTTTCTGAACACCCTAAACTAATTTCAGGATATTTACCCCTCCATCCCACAGATTTTACCTATCTCAAAAAGATTACAAAGGAGCCATATTTTACTTTTGTAATTGAGATTTTAAAAGTTAATTGAATTTATTTTCTCTGATTTCACAGGTCTACATTTATCTATCAGAACATATATAAAGCAGAGTCTGTGTCAAACATATAGAATGCTTATATGTAGAAACCTTAATACCTGGAAATTAAAATCTAAGAAACTCCTAGGCATGACAGTAAATCGGAGGAACAGCAAATGAATGCACTTTGATTCAGTCATCTTTCAGAGGAGTTTAAACTTACCTATATGATTACTTTGTTGGAAAAAAAATATCATGGAGAGAGGAGAGTATATGATTTTCAAAGTCCTGCTAAACTTTTCTTCCATTTAGCAATCAATATAGTTCTTAGAAGTGACACTAATCTAACATACATTAATATTATTTATTAGATTCAGCAGGAATTTTATATTCTAAATCACAGAATCACAGAATGATAGGGGTTGGAAGGGACCTCAGGAGATCATCTAGTCCACCCCTCTGTCAGAGCAGGTTCCCTACAGCAAGTTGCACAGGAAAGTGTCCAGGTGGGTTTTGAACATCTCCAGAGATGGAGACTCCACAACCTAATCTTCTGTAGCTAAGGTAACATCTAAGAGCAATTAGCCTCAATTAACTGTTTATTGTATTAAGTTGAATAGTGGAAAATCACCCAGGGCAAATATCACCTTCACAGAAGTGAGCAGCGTACACACATGAGAATAGATAAGATAGCTTCATGTTGAAAGAAAGTATTTTCAGCAAAAGAAATAGAACTTCCAAGACTTGTTTAAAAACTGGAAATATTCCTAACATTGACTAACAAACAATGTTTTATCATTGCTTGGTCAAACATCACCATGTCAATTTGCAGCTCAGGGTACATGGTACATATAGCTCATAAACATGCAGATAACCTCTTTTAGCTCTCTCTGGCTTTCGCTCGGGCTCACACTCTTCCAGGATTGCAGTTTTGGTTCAGGATTGTCGCTCCCCTGGGATTGTTGTCTGGGAACGGGCTGGGCTTGGTCAGCAGATGGTGTTTGATTCCATTGTGTATCAATTATTTGAATATTTTATTACTATTATAATAATCGTTACTATTTTAATTTCAGTCTTATTTTAAGGGGGTTTTAATTTCAATTTTTAAATTTTTCTTATCTTAACCTAAGAGTCTCCTTACCCTTGTTCCCCAGTTCTCTCCCCTGTCCCCTGGGGGTGGGAAGCCAGCAGCTGTGATGGCTACTAGCCAAGTGCTAGCCCAGTGTTAGCCCAGTGAAACCACCACTGTCTTTTTGGCGCCCAACTTGAGGCTTGAGAGGTTGAGATAACGACAGTGTCAAATAGTGCTTTAACAAAATGATTACAATGTTGCTACATTTCACCACAAAGTTGATATCAGAACTGTGGGATACGTGCCCTTACTTGCTTTTTATTGCAATGCCTATTAGCTGTAACAACATGATTAAGGGTCTTTACCATCTGTACTGTCTGATAAGAACTGTAAATTTAAGCAAAGTCAGTGAAATTATGAAATCCCTTGAAACTTTGTGTTCCTCCATTTCAAAAGGCCAGAAAATTGTTTTCCAAAATGAATTAAGCATACTTGGGAGTCTATATTTCTGAGTTATTTAAACACTATAATACCATTGAGAGACTGATGAACTTTTTTTTTCTTTTTTTTTAAATGAAAACTTCTTGTTGGACTAGGATGATTGTAAATATTTTCTCCTTTTAGATTAGAATTAGTCAACCGGAAACCTCTTGTACTAAACAAAATCAAGAAATTCAAAGAAAATTAGACAATTTTCATCACTATTTTGTAGAGAAGTTAAGAAAAGGACAATGCATTAGAAGAAAGATAAACCTTCAGCTAATATTCCTCAGGTAACTGTTGTGAAGTTTGCTTGTCACTCCTCAGCCTGTTCCTTTTCTTGGGAAAAAACCCAAAACAAACCAACAACCAAACAACCAACCAAAAAACCCATGAACCAGTACCATCACCCTTAATCCTTAAGGGATATATCATGCTTTATTGGTTCCTGCATTAAATGTATTACATTGTGATTGTTAGTATACAAAATATTACAAAAAATATATTATGAAATTGTTGCAAGACTGATTGTTTCTGATCAGAATAAAGCAGATGACAGAATGTTTAGGATTGGAAGGGACCTCAAAAGATCATCTAGTCTAATCCCCCTGCCGGAGAATATTGAAAGCACCGTACTGAAAGTACCAACTTTTGAACTTATTGGAAAACCAAGAAACAGAAAAAGTGAAACATGAGGAAAAAAACCAAGAAACATTTAATGTTAAATTTATTCTAAAGAACGTGTTTATACAAATTCTGCTTATAGTGTCAGGAACATATATAACAAATGGATATATTATTTCAGTGTGACTGCAAAATACTATCCACCAATACCTCTGGGAGATCTAAAATCTTTTATTTAAATATAAATATTCTCAGGGGGTCATTGAGACTTCTTTAAATATTACTGCAAACTCTCTTCGCGTATCTTCATCTACTTCATTCTAGTAATAGAAGTTAAGATTCTTATTAACTGTCTCCATGTTTTTCACAGCCTTTGGATATACCACTATTATCTCAACAGTTTTTAGTCTGTATAAGACTTATAGATAATGGACTTTAAACAGTTTCTGCATATGCATGGCAAACGAACCTGATCAGCTCTGACATTCATTATTAGAAATCGTGATAGTGGGGAACACTAACTGCCATATGTTTTCCAAAAAATTCTTTATTAAAATTCTACAGTGACCATATAATTAATGAAAACCAACTTTTCACTACAAATTCAAAAATTCAATCTAATCTTGTGTTAACCAGTGATCTCCATTTGTTATATATGATCTTTGATAAAGATGCTGTAGAAGAAATTTAAGCCCTAAGGTTATGTACCTTTTTCAGCTAGGGATGGGATAGATGTAGCAACACTAGTACTAACACAGAAAAATCAGATTTTTTGAAAGACTGCTTTTTCCAACATAACTTTTCAGGCATGGCTCAATATATACACATACACACAAATCTGGGCTATGTAGTCTCTCATTAGAGCTCAACAAATACTGCAACATAGATAAATTGGTATACTTTATTGTGACTTCCAGATATTAACTGATTAACTAAAAAGGCTGCAAAAATAATTCTAATTTTATGCATGAAAATATTTTAAAACCATGTTCTTTAATAAATTAACATTAAAAAGAACACTAAAAGAACTTATATTTTTAGTTATTCACAGTTTTGAAGATAGTATCACTGTGCTGTGTTTATAACAATGATCAAATATGTCTTGCTGGCATCACTGCAATTTAAATCTCACATAAGTATTCAAACTTACATCATGTATTTGATAATGGACACTGAAAAGATACTTTATTGATTTTCACTTTGCTATTCCAGCTTTACTGTCATGTAAATGGGATTACAGCCCCAGTTTATGATGCTTTAACCTATATTTGTACCATGGGAATTATTATATTTCAGACAGAATATGAGAGTATTTAAAATCCTTTACCTATGAGGGTTGCAATTTTACTTCCTCTAATTTTCCAATTAAATAAATTAAATCAAATCAAATTCTTAGTGCCCATGGCAATGCACTTTTAGCTGTAATACTGCATATTTTTTATTATCTCTTAGGAAGTAGAAATTTTGAAGTATCTTCGTTAATATTCACAAAGTCCACTAGCTTTGTGGATCCACCTCATACAAAAAGCCTAAGGAGGGTCAAACAGACAGGTGAACCAGATAAAATTATTTTTTTGTCCAGAAAGGGAAAAAGAAACACAGCTTCTGCATTCTGTCTCCAAAATCAGTTATAAAATATCTAGTTTTACTTTGAACAAATGGGCTTACCAGTCATTTTAGAAAGCAATAATGAAATATTAAAGTCTTTTATTAAATAGTCAGGAGAGTACACTTTATAAATGCTTTGTAGTTTCCCAAAGTAGTTTATCAGATTTCATACAGAAAATGAGAATTCATCTGTGGAACAGTTTTATAGAATTTAAAAAGATATAAACATAAATTAGAACTAACACAAAAATAGTGACAAATATGATTTATTGACAAGGCCAAAATATTAACTGTGGCCTGTGATAGGTTGACCATGTCTGGCTGTCATATGCCCACACATCCACTCTCTCACTCTACCTCCTCAACAGCACAGGGGGAGAAAATAATATAAAAGCTCGTGAGTCAAGACAAAGACAGGGACACCATATGCCAATTACTCTCACAGTGACTACAAAGAAGGTGGAAACTCCCTTTTTACAAGGAGTCACATGGAAAAGATGAAGGGCAATGAGTACAAGTTACTCCTGGGGAGATTCTAGTTGGACATAAGAGAAAAAAAAATCACAATGAGAATTATCAGCTATTCGAATAATCTCCCCAGGGAAGAGGTGGATTTCTCAATATTGGACACTTTTAAGAATCAGCTGGACAGGGTGCTGGGTCATCTTGTCTAGACCACGCTTTTGCTGAGCAAGGTTGGACTAGATGATCTTTGACACCCCTTCCAACCTGGTATTCTGTGTTTCTATGAAATGCAGAAGTTGTATACCCACCTAACAATATTTTATGGGCAATAAATAGAATAAGAAAAAAGGATCCGCTGTTCCAGAACTGAAAAGAAATGAAACTTGGGGTAAAAAAAATGAATGTCAAAATGTAAATATAGTACAAGAAAACACTGAATATTTTTGTGAAATTTCATTTAAAATATTTTTTTTCTGTTGGGCATCCCATAACTGCATTCCAATGCAATTTCAAGGTTAGTTTTTTAAAGAAATCACTTTTTTTCTATTTTAAAATATAAAAAAAATATGTATACAACTGTTGCCTATATAAACTACAATACTCGCAAATTCTGAAATGATCATATGACCTGTATCAAAGAATGTTTATTTAACAAGCACCAAGGAAATAGAAAGAAGAAATATCTGGAACTTTTTTCCAGAACTTAATATTGATTACTTTCTCTCTCCTTTTCTAATATCTGTTGAAAGAATGTTAAATTTTCCTATTTGATTTTCACCATCATAAAGCCCACCCAGTCACCTAATTCAATTAACTCATTCATCCACTTTGAAACAAAATAAACTACTTCTGTATTCAGAAAATAAAATGTGACTTTCCTTAGAGAATCTTATATGTAAAATATTCCATGAAAAGTTTTCTCAACATTTATGCAGATTTTGAAATAATGCAAAGTTCTGTCCTGTTTTGTTTACATGCTTTAGATCAAATATCAATCTTATGAATCCTATTCAGAATAATTAACTTGTCATATCATGCTTGCTGAGAAAGTAAACATATAACTTAGGAATTTTTGTAATTTAATCTTCAATACCTTAAAGGATTTTATATGCTTCTTTTTCTCTGTAATTAACAGAGAAAAAATCTTCCTTTCCCTTGAAAGTAATTATTCCACTAGTGCTTTTTCTCCCCTCATTGTCACAACATTTGCTAATAGGAATAATTGCACTTATTTCTGCTATAAGAATTTGTGTAATAGCTGTCATTAAGGAAATCTCTGAAATATGGGGCAAGAGGAGCAAATTAGTATTTAAACAAGGTTCTTATATTATTTATTGTTTAGAAACCAGTATTCCCAGAATCTGAAAATTATTGATGGCCATAACATAAACAGGGAGAACTATTGTATTAAGACATAGAATGTCTATGTCTTAAGACATAGAATTTGCTATTGTTTGTTAAATAATTATTTCTATTTCAGGGGCTCTTGTATATCCCCACTCTCTTCATTTACGGATATCAAGAACATACAAGGAAGGGAAATGCAGAAAACAAATAATCAAATGAACAAAAAAACAGGTACAAAATGTTGGGCTCCTTCCTTTAATTGCATTTAAATGATAAAACAAACTCAATGTACCTGAAATTATACTCTTACAGTAACAAACTAGCAGAGGACCTCTTACCTCGTGGAGCTTAATAAAATCTCTCACACAGCTAGAGGAACAGTGTTAATATACAACACACCATAGAGAAAGCTTCTCAGGGTTCATTTTAAGAATTTAAAATTTTCCTTAGAATTAAACAAGTGTACTTAGGGTTCTGCATTTCTTGCCCCCTCAAAGCAATGAATCATCCATTGACAATTAATTTCATCTGTACCAAGTAAAATATTAGACTACTAATGAATACAGTCTGAAACAGAAACAGAGAAAATATATAGAAATATTTTGTTGACAAATACATAAAACGAGCATTTTGCTAACGTATCCATAATTTTGAAATTTAGTACACCCCAGATCTAAAATCCATACCAAGCATACCCTTTCTAGAGAACATCCCTGCCAAATGAGGACAGAAATTATCTTTTTGACACAGGTATGTCTCAAGTATTTGCATAATTATATTTGCAAATCAAAATATTACATTATTAACTTACCAAGATGGAAACCAAAAGAGTAAGATAGCTTTTATTTATGAGGATAGTGAATGTATCCATTAGGCACATTTCAAGGCAACATAGCCCTCATGAATCCAAGATCTCATGAATCTTATAAAAAAACTTGCCAAATGAGATTTTTCCCCATTACAGTATTTGTCTCTAATTTTAAGGAAAGCGTGACCAGGCTATATGTCTTTAAATTCTGTCCCACAGAGAAATAGAGCTTTTTGCAGTGTGGTGTTGAATGTCCAAAATAAAATGGGCAAATTTAGTTTTACATAGAAAACTGTGAAATACCCTATGCCTCATAGTACAGATGAATGTGAAAAATTATAACTTAAACAATTTTAAAAAAATACAATTAACTGAAGTGTCTTTCTTCCAACCTATATTTCACCAGGTGCTGTTCTCTGAAAACATTTCAATAAAAATATTATTCTTTTAAAACAAAATAAAAAAGGAAAATTTTATTTCTACAGGAGAAACCATAACTTGTACTATCATTAATTGTTCTAACTACGGATAAATAATGGACAAAGGGAAGAAAATGAAGTTTGGAATTTAATTGTATGAAGTCAGAGGAAATAAATTGTTAGGAGGTTCCAATCATGTGATATAATAGTCTGATATAGCCTGATAATCATTATGCCTATCTTCAACCTCAGACTGGAAAAGAATTTACCCATATTAGAGAAGCAGCACAAGATTAAGAAAAATAGTCTTACTTTAGTCATAATGTCATCAGATACATATGTTATTAGATTAAAGTCTAAACTGCTAAAGGTTTTGTCTGTGCAGCAGGAAGACTGACAACTCAAGAATTGCAACTTAAAATGGGTCCTTCTCCTTAAAGCCTCACAGCCTTGCAGGTCTTTAGGTTATTGGTTGGATAAGAAATAATTTTATTTACATGGCTCTTCCTGTGTTATTTTTGAATTCTTCCTGACTGGAACCAAGGTACAGAGTCCATAAAGTCAGGAACAGGAGGACAGCCTAACATTCTTTCAAACTTCAGAAAATTTATGTTTCCATTTCAATCATATTGGAATTTCATTTTGCAGAAAATATTAACAGCTCAAGTATTTGTTCTGATGAAAATAAAAACATATTGGCAACAACTGACTGTTTCATGGAACAGAAGTTAATTTCAAGCATTAAATGAATTAAGTTGAGTTTGCAAACATATTATAATTTTACTGCTGGACACAAATCTCAGGAACGAGTGTAAGGATTTAATCATGGTGTTAATCACATTTAAATCCATTTGTTATAGAGATCTTGAAAAAGACTGTGAGAAAGAGATCAGATCTCTGTTTTCTGGAGTTACATTTCAGATGAGTAAAAACCTCTGGAACACAGCAAGATTAAGAATTTTTTTTTTTTTTTTTTTTCTGTTGGTCTCTCTGTAACTGGTTGCAGTGGAACCCAAAGGCTGGTCTACTATTGGTTACACCATTTTCCTGTCAGGACTGTTTGAATTAAAGATTGTGATGTTCCTGGTACAGCTGCTGAGTTTTAATTATGTTGTTGTGGAATAATCACATAAAATTATGTAAACAAAATAAGGTAATTTGGCAGAAAAGATCAGCTTTGGTACACATAAGTATGTCTAGGATTGTTAATTATCAGTCATTTACATGGGAAACTGTGCTCTAATCTGCTTTGCTTTTTGTTTTTAAAATTTTTTTTTAATGCTGATTCAGAGGTGAGAACCAACTGGGTCCCCTATGGAGCAGCAGATTACGTATGTTGTTCTCTATACATCTGTTGACCTGCAGCAACTACTCATGAACACCTAAGTATAAAAGACTTCTATTTGCTAAAGAAATAGAAAGCATATGATTACAGCATAAATGCAGAAGAGACATTGATCTGATATAACTGAAGATCAATCTCTCAAAAACTTGTCATGGTTCCAGAGAACTGTTTTGGTTAATCATATTTATAAAACACTTTCTCAAAACTGTTGATGATCCATTCATTTGTTGTTAAAACAAACTGCAAAAAACCAACATTCCACCTTTGATATTTACATTGACCATCAAAGCAAAAGAAAGGTTGCAATATAGTTCTGAAATATATCTTTAAAATATAATTCAAGTTATCAATTACTTATTTATTAATTTTATTTTTATTTTTTCCTTCTACTTCTGCTACTTATTACAAATTATAACAAAATATATAGGAATTTCTCCAATAAAAACTGGATTATATTTCTGATGTTTCCCAATCCAATCCTGTTAGTCACAAGTAAGATCTGTTTACTGGATAATACTATTTTTAGGACTAAGAATTTTGTGTTGTCTGCTGAACATTTACATGTCTATCAATTGCATATAACAAGGATTCAATAAATTATTCTTATTCAAACTATTTTACATATCATGGAATCATAGAACCATAGGATGGTTTGGGTTAGAAGGGACCTTAAATATCATCTAGTTCTAACCCCCCTGCCATGAGCAGGGACACCTTCCACTAGATCAGGTTGCTCAAAGCCTCATCTAACCTGACCTTGAACACCTTCAGGAAGGGGGCATCCACAGGTTCTCTGGGCAACCTGTTCCAGTGTCTCACCACCCTCACAGTGAAGAATTTCCTTCTAATATCTAATCTAAGCCTACCCTCTTTCATCTTAAAGCCATTACCCCTTGTTCTATCATTAACTGCCCTTATTAAAAGTCCCTCCCCAGCTTTCTTGTAGGCCCCTTCAGGTTCTGCTATAAGATTTCCCCTTAAGCCTTCTCTCTTCCAGGCTGAACAGCCCCAACTCTCTCAGCCTGTCCTCATGGGAGAGGTGCTCCAGCCCTTGGATCATCCTTGTGGCCTCCTCTGGACTCGTTCTAACTGGTCCATGTCTCTCTTGTGTTGGGGGCTGCAGAACTGGACACAGTACTCCAGGTGGGGCCTCACGAGAGCAGAGTAGAGGGGGAGAATCACCTCCCTCGACCTGCTGGCCACACTTCTCTTGATGCAGCCCAGGATATGGTTGGGCTTCTGGGCTGCAAGCGCACATTGCCAGCTCATGTTGAACTTCTTATCCACCACTACTACCAAGTCCTTCTCTTCAGAGCTGGTCTCAAGCCACACATTGCCCAGCCTGTATTTGTGCTTGGGATTGCCCCAACCCAGGTGCAGGACCCCGCATTTGGCCTTGTTGAACTTCATGAGACTGACACAGGCCCACCTCTCAAGCCTGTCAAGATCCCTCTGGATGGCATCCCGTCCCTCCAGCATGTCAACCACACCACTCAGCTTGGTGTCATCATCAAACTTGCTGAGGGTGCACTCAATCCCCCTGTCCATGTCTCTGACAAAGACATTGAACAGCACCGGTCCCAGTACCAAACCTTGAGAGACACCACACCAGTTTCCACTTGGACATTGAGCTGTTGACCACAACTTTTTAAGTGTGACCATCCAGCCAATTCCTTATCCACTGAGTGATCCATCCATCAAAGCCCCAGGTTTCCAATTTAGAGACAAGGATGTCATGCAGGATAGTGTCAAATGCCTTGCACAAGTCCAGGTAGATGACATCATTTGCTTTAGCCTTATCCACCAATGCTGTAACCCCATCAAATATGTGACTATTTATGTAAAAATCAAGAGTTGCATCCTTTTAAAGTTAAGTATATATTTTATTGTCTTTCTGAATTAGGTGGTTTGAATAAAGGAAATTAAGAAAAAATCTATTCATTGTAAAAGAGTTATTATAAATTAGTAAGAAAGCTCTACATTATGAATTTTATAAATAGGAAAACTATTGTTTCAAAAGTCACCTTGATTTCAGTTTACATAAGATGCTTCAATTAAAAGGTAGTTTCATTTCTTTTCATAATTATTTATAAAATACTTTTTTGCAAACATATTTTTGGTTTTTGATTATTCATTACTGTTTATTTCAATAATTCACTATTCTGTTATATTTTTTACCTGTCATGTAAAGTGCCGTTTCTTTCTCCTTAAATAGGAAAGTAAAAACCCACATAAACTTCAAGATAGCTGACAAATGCTTCCAAAACAAACTCACAAAGGCATTATTTTTTTGACTACATGTAACACATTGTCTGTGAAGTCTACAAGCAAAATTAAGAAAACAGGAAAATTTAATAACATAGCAAATAATTTATTTCAGACAAATGCTTCAAAGTATATAAATAAATTGTATTTACTATATACATAGTGATATGTGAACATGTGTTTACAAATAAGTAAGCTCCCTACCAAGTTTTCTTATTAGGTTGGAAAACTGTAATTTAGCTAAGAGTGGAATACTGATTACACTGGAATCCTTCCCATCTTCTTCAAGGCTTCTACACCGGAGCTTTTGTTCATTTGAAGATGCCGTTCAAAAGACTGCCTTTGGCTCTGCAAAACTCCGTTTGGTTTCAGGTCTTGATTATTTAAAAAAGCATGTCTCCTTCAGTTCTGCTAAGATCCTATAAGTCTTTATTCTCTAAGACTATAAAATAACAGGTATAATCAAAAGCTTTTTAGACTGCATTCTAACAAACGTAATGATTTTACATATTCATTAACATTGAAATTCTGCTTTGCCAGCTTTGAAAATACCTTTGAAACAAACACTTTTTAAAACAGGTGTGATGTAACAAATTGTGTATACAGTGTTAATAGCTTTAATACAAATATACAATATTTTTTAGCTTATTACTCACAGTCCTTTTGCAGTCTGTTTTTAAACCTGATGTATTCTCAATGAGCAATATTATGGATAAACTATAAGCGAAAACCAGGATGTCAAATAGTCAGAAAGCCTACAGTTGATTTGAACTGTAAAGTAATATGAGTATACCTTAGACCATTTCCTCATAATTTCTTACATGATATATGCCGTGTTATGAGATGTAGTTTTAACAAAGGTTAAATCTGGTTTGAGTATCTTTTTGTTTGGCCCTGTCAAGTGACTAACAACGTCACTAACCATTATTGCATTTATAACCCATTATCATTATCTTTTAACATATTATCTGTACAGAATTCATAGGAGTGTATTAAAGTTATAATCTCAATACAATAATGAGTTTTCTATATTGAACTTAATACAAAATAAGCAGATAACTATACAAATATCATTAAATAAAATATCTGTAGATGGTTTTATTTTTTAAAAGTATAATGACTTAATTACCAGATAAGAAATCAAAATTCTAAGCTGAAAAATGTGTGAATCAATAAAATATTAAGATGATATGCATTTGCTGCTGAAATGAATTTTCCAATGGAAAAAAAAAAAACATAAAACAACTTAGTATGGGCATAATTATGTATATTGATAAAGATTCATCCTGTGCTATTATCTATTTATATTAATGTAAATAGAAAAAAAATATTGGTGGAGTCAATGACATTAGAGGCTGTTTTGTTAGAAAAAAATGATTAGAAATTATTATTGTAGTGTATTACAAATATAGTTAGCCTTAAAGTTTATAACTTTCCTCTGGCAAGAAACTCTCCTCATTCCTATACGCTGTGCCATTTGACCTCTGAGAAAAGCTTCTTATTTATTATAGCTGAAAGCATTTTTGAATGCACAGAAAATGAGTTGTTCAGAACTCCTTGGAGGAAGAATACAGCAATATCTTGAGTTTACAGCTGTGTGAGGCAAAGTGCCTATATGCTACTGTGAAAACTCTCAGACACTAATCTGCAAAAAGCTAAGACCACTGACTCCATTCTTTTTACCCAGAGAAATTTTATAAGGCAAAAAATTATTTTGTAATTTATTTTGCCCCAATATAATGTTCTTTGACTTTTTCAGCAATTAATTGCTGAGTTTTCATATAAACGTCTCTGTTGAAAAAGTAGATTAGCAATGGCACATCCCCTCAACCATAGGTTGATAACCTTAGGATAGACAGATGTTTGGGTGTTTCCGACTGGGACTTATGCTCTCAGTAAACACATATGATGTTCATTCATGGTCTTCTGGTTTCTACACTCTCAACCATCTGTTAAAATGGCACCTTGCCTGTTAACAAGCCAGTTATATTGTTCTAAAGAAATGGAAATTAAGTAAATATAGGGTGAGATGGACTACATGAATAAATATCAAATATGGCTGTTTCCAATTAAGTCTCTTAATTTAAACAGTATTGTGTCATATTCATCTTTTACTCTCTAAAATTCTTTAAAACATACTAATATTTTTACAACTTTCTTTGTAGTCTTTAGTATATTGAAAATTATGCTCTCATGTTTGTTATTTTATTTATATATTGTATTTTTGAACAACATTTATAATTTTTGATCTCTTTAGCCAATATCAATAGCTTTCTGATATAAATCACTGTCTTCAATGGAACGTGTTCATTTCACACCAGCTAAGTATTATATTTAAAATATTGTTTGTATTTCAACTTACAGAATCTTATGAAGTTTCAGATTTCAAAATTCAAATTACATTATTCTTTAGGTTTTTCAATATTAAAGAAAGAAAAAAAAAACAACCAAACCAACAATAATGGCCTAAGACGTTACAACTCTTCATCCAATTGCTGAAAAGACAATGCCTCCTACTGGGAGATTCAGGTTTAATCACGTTAAGGTGCAATCATGACCTACAGGCTCCACCACTCACGTTCTTCAAAGCTAACTAAACCTAACAAAACTTGCAACTACTTTAGAACATAGCAGTTTATATATTTAGTTTCACTGATGGTGTTATCTTAATATCTGCTGATTTCCTAACTCAGCTGGACAAATCCTCTGTGATATAATTCTCCTTGGAAGTTACTCACCAAAGACACCCAGAGGTTGCTTTCAGACTTTATCCTATAAAGAATAGTTGTAAGAAGATAATATTACAATAAACTTGATAAACTTAAGCTTGTTTTCCGTTACTATTTCTAGTGGTTTTATTGCATTTGAATGTTTAATATTATCTGTCAGATACACTCTTTTCTAATTACTTCAGACTGTATAATAAAGCTTGGCAGTTTAGCTAGGAAACTTATTACCTCAGAGTAACATAATCAACCAATAATTACACAATGAATATATATATACTTCAGACATCTGTAGCCAATAACTTGTCTATAAATAACAGCCAAAAAAATTTAAGCTCTAAATATTAAGGTGCAAGAAAACAGTAAACTATACAAAATTTCAATTTTTGCAGTATACTGAGCATTACATGGGCAGAAAATGAAATTAAATTGATTTTGTACAGGCTTGTTATGAGAATAAACTTTATGAACTTAATATATGAGGAAAGATAAACTATTTCATGTTTCAAAGGAAGGCAAATGGCTAGACAAAAATACTTCAAGGTTGCAAGGCAACAATAAAATATAGAAGGGCTGAAAAAAACCTATGTAAAGGAAGAGTGGGTTGAAGATAAGGAAACAGTACACACACAGTTCTGGAATTAATAACTGCTACACATCAATAGCTGAGTTCCACTTTCAGGTTTACATTTTATTTCATTCATTGAAAAGAAAGTGTTATTTAATATATCTCTTATTTTTTAAATTACTCACTCTTGATCTCAAATATATTTCCTTAAAAATATACTATTATATTCTTTAAGGTTTTCTGAAGGATTCATTTAGGAACTCATTTATCATGGTACCAACCTGAAAATTATGTGAGGTGATAATAATTACAAAATTATCTCAGAATTAACACCTGCATTAGAAAGATATGAAACTAGGAGTTCAGAGATGTTAAAAAGTTAAAGGACCAGAAAATTCTTTATTTAGCTCATCACTGTCTTCAATAGTTTGTCTTACCTACCATGTGTTTGCTGTAACAATATTGATAAACATGCAGGTGGTGAACATACATACAGATTATCACAATTATGAAAATTATTGTATCCATTAACATATATTAGTACCCTGAATATATTATTTTTATAGTATTTGATATATTTTCCTAGTAATTTTTTTTTTTCCCAGCACAAGCGAATTGTTTTTTGTTAGTTTTTGTTTGTTTGTTTGGTTGGTTGGTTGTTTTCTTTTTTTAAAAAAAAACAACACTGCTAAAGAAAATAGAAAAACAATTGTGCAGGTGATTTCTCAGATGTAAAATTTTCAGGGATCTTTGATGCCTTTCAGATGAACAAAGAAAGGTATTATGCATCCTGAATATAATCTAATACTTGAAAATCTGTCACTGTAGAACTTCAAACTCATTTCTCATCCTGCAAACTTTTTCTCTTGCATTATTTTGATAACAGTCTGGACAAAGGCAACAGCTTATGGGAAAGGAGTAGAGTTGCCACAACAATTTGTTCTGCATTTTATTATTTTTATAAACCATACAAAATGCCTTTGAATAGATTTGTCACTTGTATTTCAACTTAAAGGATGATTTTAAACTATTTTTGATTTATATATAGCATCAGATTGATTTTCCAAGTCATGTGATACTGTTTTTTCTCCCAGACTGCTTAAGAACTTTTGTATTAACTGAGTGATTCTTATTGAAGAAAATATTATCGATTCTAAAGACTAGACATTCTTTCAAATTTTTAGCAACACTATTTAGAAATAACTTTTGAAGTTGCCAATAGAGAACACTAATTTTAACAGTAAAATACATTTTAAAAATATAACTTTTTAGATTGAAACCATAGAGTTACCTGGCATAATGGGTAATATGATTTTTTTTATTAAGTCTTCACTTCTTTGACATCACAGGATGATTTTCTCTCAGGACTGGATTTGATATATATTCATCCTAAAAGAATAAATATAGGATGTAGTTTTCCTATAATTTCATCTTTTTTTTTTGTCTTTATGGTAGAATATATTAAAAATATTGGATTATATTTAAAAAGCATTACTTCTAGAATTATAAAATCAACAATACGACTGGAAACAAACATATAGCATATTTGCATTGGTATTCATTATTGTCTTTTCTTTTATCTCCTTTCTTCTATACTACACTTACAGCTTTTTATAGCAGAGATCTCTCTTTATCCATGTCAGTTTTATATGCAAAATAATGAAGCCTTCATCCATAACTGGACTTCCTAGGTAATAGTTCAATTAAGATTAATTGCAATGCTAACATCAACTTACTATTATTTATTTTCATTTTTATTATTATTATTATTAATCAGATGACATCTTTGGTAAGTGTTTTATACAATGGAAAGTTAATCAAATAGAAGCCACTAAAAAGAATGGGCATTCTAATGAAGTGCCATCAACAGTCATGTCCTTTTATTACTGGTATTAACCTAATGACAAGTAGCATCAGCAAAACCAATAAAGAAACAGTCAATATATTAGACTTTATTTGCATGAAATATTCAGGTTTGGCCCAAACAAATTCTTATTTTGTGTGAGTTTGTAGATAATTTCTAGTCCAAAGTTCTCATCCTTCAGGAATAATGACCACTGGACAGTATTTCTGCAGTGATTAAAACATAGGAAAAAACAGATACTGTTTTTAAGCAGTTCTTATTTGCATGTTTAAATAAAACACATATTCTGCCTGTGAATCCATGAGGCTGAAGTGGCGCAGGAAGCAGAAAGTTTTTCCCCTTACAGGGGGGAAAAAAAAAATCTATTCCATTCAAGATATTTAAAATAGACAAAAGAGAATCAATGTAACACTTTTTAAGCCATATGACAAATTGTGACCTCTTTTCTTTTCTCAACAAGACAAAAGAATATGAAGTTTTATGTATAAGTCTTTAACAAACTGAGACCTTAATTCACACTAAAATAAACTCAATCCATCTACAGTAAAATAAAAACAAGGTATTTCCTTCAAATTATTTTCAGATTACAATTTGGTGGAAAATTTACAAAGAAAGAACTCATCTCACAACTGTAGTTGAAAGATGAAACCAAATTATTACTGCTGTTAATTATTCATTTTCATCTATGAAAAAGAAACCTGACTGCAAATCTTCTAATGGCTTCATAGTATAAATGAAGGTAGAAAAATATCAACAGAAAGAAAACAAAGTTCATCAGTAGAAGCATCCTTGAAAATATACATACTACAATGCCAGAGAAAAAGATAATTTATAAATTAAACATTTATAGGGACCATCCAGGAAAACAAAGTGATTTTACCAAAGCTAAGTGATAGACCTATCCAGTAGAACAGTGAAATTTATACAGTATTTGCATGTCATGAATTGAAAAGACCATTAATTCACCATTTTTAGGTGCTTTTTTGGTTTTTTTTTTTCATATATCCAGGCAACCCAGCTGATATGTTCATTTATCCATGCCTAGCAGGATTCCCTTTGCTGATTTGATTCTGCAAATAGTGGATTCCTGAGAGTGATATGTATGCCTTTTGTCCTTGAAATCCAGATTATTACTCTTACATTTTCTTTCCTGTTTTATCCTTCTACCTATTGCTTGCCAGGGAATTTATCCTCCTCCTCTAGATGTGTCTGGCTAATGCCATTGAGAGAGTCAAAGTCCATTACTTTATATTAAATTGAGATAATTGCCCTGTTGTCCTGTACTAAACTGTAATGAGTGTCTTGTCTCCTCCAATACCAGGCACCACAGCTTGAGACTGATAATCTAAGAGAAAGCACATAGTGCTGTAGCTGCATCTGGCTGTTTCCCTGTCTTGTGAGGGTTGATAGAATCTGAGAGAGAGGCTATATAGCTTCAGCCTTTTTGCAAAATGGAGTTGTGGCAGATAAAATAAATGTTGGAGATGCTGAGGAGAATGAGAAAATAGAACTGTGCAGAAAAGAAAGAGTGGAAGGAAGGACTCATAGGACTGTAAGGCTGAACAGCTTGGGCCAAAAGTGCAATGGAGACCTGTATGTCCAAAAAATAGTTTCTCTGGTACAAAAGGAAACTGGTTAAATGACATGGGAAAGTTTAATCACAACTATAGGGCAGTTGGCCTATATGAAATATTTATCTAGAGATCAGGTTTACCTATCTTCAAAGGAACTAGCCTAGAGAAGAACTACCTATGGATTTCCTTATCAGTCATGGGAAAGTCAGAAAACAATAATTATTAATTTTGAGGGAGGATAACAGAGTTCTGTTCAAGGTTATTGCTTATCTCTATGGTAAGCTACACAAACTGTTATTGTCCAAAGATTGTGACAGCATTCTCTGTATCTAAAAAAACCCTTGCAATTAAACAGCTGTTCATGCACCCTTCTTTCCTGTTTTTTTTTTGTTTGTTTGTTTTTTGTTTGATTGGTTGGTTGTTTGGTTTGGTTTGGTTTGGTTTTTTTGAGGTTTACACTCTCCCTAAAAATGGTTTAGGTAGTACTAATACTGTTATTATCACTCAAGTAGCTACTGTACAGGATTTTTTCAGCCCCTGGTGGTTTTCTTCTCTTACTGTGACGTGCAAATGCCGTGCTACCCCTCATAAATTACTGGGCTTTCTAAAGCTAGAAATCAGTAAGAATCAGGCAATGGTTTGTCAGCCTTGGGCTAAGGAGGGGACATAACAAAAGAAGCAGTTAAACATGAAAGTGAAACAAAGAGTAATTTTGTGAAGCATGACAAAAACCCATAGGTATCTGAGCCATAACCTGTTAAGTTCCAACACAGCCCTCCACAATCAGAATTGAATTAGTCGTTCAGTATACTGGAGAGAAACATTCTGTGTAGTATTTAAATATCTATTTAACGTTGAATTTTCCCTCAATTAGGGATTGACTTAAATGAATGATTAGTGTTTTCTTGAATTGTGTTCCAAGACCTACAAACAAAACTGTGCAGGATATGTTAGGAAATCCAGTATCTTAGAATACATTAAAATTTTGCATAGTATTTTTCAGCATGCTTTTAGAGGAATATATTTTGAACAGGGCTCTTGATATAAATCAGTGTTGCTGTTACTAAGGCACAAATATCTTGTACTTACAAGAAAAGATGGAGTGAAGAACTGACTTGCTGGAAAGAATTATTATAGCTGTATGAGTATGTGCCACCAGTAAGAAAACCTAGAAAAAATAACATACATATTATAGGCCATCTTAAAATAAATTGTTAACAATCTTATGTTGTTTGTTATTTCAAGTTTCTGATAAAATCATTACATTATTTTTTACATAAGGTACACATTTCTTCCATGCTCTATGAAAGCTTATCATACATGTGCAATGAATATCTATAAAAAAATACTTCTACCATAAAACACATTTGTAAAAAAAAAATTGCTTTTGTTTAAAAATATAAATTAGAAACAAAAATTACAAATAATATCTGTAAACATCACTTAATCAACTATTTATTTCTTCATGTTTTGTAATTTTTTTAAGTCCTTTTCAAAAAATTAACACAGAATTTGTTACTGTTTTTTTCTTTCCCTTTTCATTTTTGAAGCTACACATAAGGAAGGTAATTATGTAACTGACTCATTCACTGAAAGAACTTCTGAACTCCTTGCTCCAGTCTATTTCAGTCTATTTTTTGTCATGACTGCAAAGGGGAAACAAGATATGCCCTATCATGCATTTTGCACTCCGTAATCCTCCTTAAATCACAGAACAACTTCTAGAGGTTTTATGAGTTCTACTCTTGAGAAATTTAGATTTTTGCTTACTGTCCTTATTTTTTAAAAAATGTGGGGTTTTTTGGAGGGGTGTGGAATCAAACTGCATTTTGAAACTTGTTTGCATCATAATAACAGTTTCTCAACTGTAATCTCATATTCTGTTATTGCTTTCTAATTACTACTTAGCAAACAGATTAAGTTCCATTGTGTTCCAAAGTAGCTTTAACTTGCTGTATTGCTTATCAATATAAGCAGCTGTTCAGTGGTAGATTCAGTGATGACGACATTTTTAATTGCTTTTTTCGTTTGGCTAAGTAAGTTCAGATGGTCACTAATTAGTTCTGTCATGCTGAGGTAGTTTTGTTATGAACAATGCAATCAGTGTTTCATTGAAAAGACAACTTTCCCGACATCAACACTGCTTAATTATCCCTAGGAATCTGTCCTCAATTTCTTTATTTGTTATTACTGTCATGAGTAAGGTGACATGAATTAAACTGAACTGCCACTTAAAAGAAAGCTACTACTAGTGCACATAATGATTTCTCATTTTCCTCTGCTGAAAAGCAATAAAATGAAATAGTCATAAAGACTTATTCTTTATTAAGGTCTATGCCTTCCTTTAGGGCAGCCCAAGTTATTTAAAAATTGTAAGGCATTGAAGCAGTTTATGATATTCACACTTGTGTCTGCATTTCTTTTACACAAAACATCATGAGATGACTAGCTTTTTCTTAGATGTTTTAACCTCATGCTATAGAAGAAAATAGTCTTCCTGAAATAACGGAAAGAAGCAATAATGACATTTTTCTTCAAGATGCATAAAGATAAATTTAACAAATAATATAAAAACTCCATTAATATTAATTATATATTCAGTGTTTACTTTTATTAAAAATCCATCACTGATTTTTTTTTTTTTTTTAATAATATAATGGTTCTGGATCCTATAGTTCAAAAACTTATTAATAGTTGAGGACAAAAACATAAATGAAACTCCTTACAGAAGTTTTCCTTAGTGTTTTTTAAATAACTGGGGTTTTTTCCACTTTTCACTAGAGATAATCTTTGTCAGATGTTTTATGTCAGATGTTTTATAATGCCTATTGATTATAAAAGCAAATCCATATTGATTGAACTGTTACTAAAGAGTGACTAGTGAAATATCATTACTGTGGCAAAGATGTATAAAACTTCCTGGAAAACACTTTTGGAACACTAAGAAACTATCTAGATCTGATATATAAACCTTAGCATTTGTGTAGTAAGGAATTTTTTAGTTTGTTACTTATCATTTTGTGTAACTTTCAGTGTGAAAAAGCATCTCTTGGCACTCTCAGAAACCTGTATCTGTTTCAGTTCTATGTTTTTAGCATAAATATATGAGAATACCCAATGGTATTTTGAAGAGACAATTTATGCTCCTGAGGTACCAATGACTGTTTCAGCTGCTGTGGGATAAAATCTCTAGAAGATTTTTGAAGAAAGATGTGGAAAAAATCAAGCTAAAAATGACATCTTGCAGGAAAATTGGTCTTAAGGAAAGCTGGGAAAAATATGCTATCATGACTTGCCTGCAGAATATTTGGCTGCAGATATTAATTTTGGGTTCATCATGCCATGGAAACTTGTTAACAACAATTTCCATTTGAAGAGCCAGACGTGAATGCAGAACAGAAAACAAAGTAATGATCACGCAGCACTAAAGACTGACTCCTCAGGTAGCCCACAAAACCAGGCTTATATAGCAAGTCAGTGAGAAGAAAATAGAAAAAAAAACCAAAAACAGTTGTACATGTAGTGACTCCATCAGGTTGGAAGCATTATTAGAATGTCAGTCCCTGAATCAGAATTTCTCGCTTTCCATCACCTTCTGTTTGTAGCCAAAAACTATTGAAATCCATTTTATAATTACATGTGTAATACATTTATGCTTTTGAAAGCAATAAAAAATCTCTTAACATCTGTTCCATATAAATACTTGATCACTGAACACTTTAGTGATTGAACAATAATTGTTACCTGTGGACAAAAAATAATGGAAATACAAATCAGGAATATCAATAAAAATTAGGAATAGAAGGACAAGAACCATGGTAAAGGTATCTGAACTCAGTTCTTATCAAAATAGTATTTTACATATGTGAAAACAAATAGAGAAAGTTAGTTTCATTTATAAATTCAGACCAGGAAAGAAGTGAACATTAAATTACCCAGATACTTCAGAATTACTGATTCACTTTGACCTAGAAGAATGCTAAATCTCAGAATGCATATTTGAGTACTACAAGACTGTGATGCTTTGTTTTTGTGAGGATGTTCAAATGGCTAAAGACAGAATAATCCTATTCTTCTGAATAAGGTTAAATTTTCAGTCTATGTTAACCTTAATTAGTATGCAGCTTCTTTGTGATCCGCAATTTGATGAGTGAACTGTGATTTTCTAAAATAATAACCCAGACATTATTTTTACTTTTTAAAAAGAGAAAAGATATATAACCTAATAATAGAATTTTCATGTACCTAAAAATTAGTTTAAGATCACAGTACCAGCCTTTTAGCTGAAACCAGTGACATAAGAAAGTTACTTAGAGAGCTGGTTGTCTCAGAATGCAATCTCAACCTCTTTTCACCTAATTCATACAGCTACTTAGAGCTGGGCAAGAATAAATTTTGAGAGAGATGTATTAGGCTATTTCTACACTATAAATAAAGCAGGGTTAAAGTATGAGCTGAAGCATAGTTCTGCAAGTATCTATACTACATAATTAAATTAATTGACACTTAATTTCAATGTTTTCCCTTGTGTCAATTGGCATTTTCCCAGAAAATCCTGGGCACAGTTCAGGGCATATACATGACATACCACTCCCAATAGGTATTTTCAGTGTGGCAGTCTATCTTGGAGTAAAAGAAAGTTTAGTTAAGTGACTATGAACCAGGTAGTTCTGCTTGGAGTCACAACCTGAACATTTCCTGCTAGTAACACAGGCCTTGTCTGAATTCTATACTAATTCTATACTAAGGACTGTAGAGAAGCATATCAGATTCAAACTATGAAGCAAATCATTTATATGTTTTAGAATATAGAAGGTTTTAAAAAAGATTGTACTATCTTTATAAGAAAAAGATTAGGGAGTATGGTTAGAATCATACCAACAAGGATTTAGCTTGCTTTTTTGTCTAAGGATACCAAAACTCACTTCTTCCACAACATAAACATTCTTATTTTGTTTTATTATATTACACACAAAATCTCATCATAGGAAAAAAAAAAAAAAAAAAAAGTCACATTTGCAAAGCCAAGAGTTTATTTTAATATAATGGAAAACTTTAAAGTCTAAATATATATATATATATACATATATATATATAAAATTATTGGTCAATATCAAATTATTACCAAAACAAGGGAAAAATTAAAAAGAAAAATAAAAAAGGAAAAAGATAAAAGACTACTATTAAACAGAAAAAAAACCCCTCAAAACCAATAATATAGTTAAAATTTTTACATATATATATGCTTCTTACTTCCTTTTCCTGGAATTATGCTCAATTTTTCATAGCTGCTGGGGGTCCTAATGGGGGTAGGTTCAGTACAGAGGTGTGTGTGTGTGTGTGTGTGTGTCTATGTGGAGGGGGTATTGGAAGGAGGGTAGTAGTGTGAGTCCTCAGTATCCCAAATATCTCATCTGAAGGAGTATGATGCTGATGAATTCTTCTTCCTCCACTTGGATCTCCTTGGAGCCTTTTTTTATGTTTGCTAACATGCTTTTACACTTTTTTATTTCTCCATTTATCTGCCAGTACAGACTATATTTGATTTTACCATATACAGCATGGTTTACATATGTTTGCTCTTATTAGTCTACTCTGTGATAACCGTAACACTTTTTTGTCCAGCTCCATATCTCCATTTCTTGAGCTGATCACTGCGGGGGTTATTTTTAGCCATGGAGTCTCTGGTGTCTGCTTGGGCCCCATCTCTTACCATCTCATGCCTGTAGTCCTGCACACTACATCCTCTGTCCCCACTTCTCAAGGTCTCTACTATCACACCAGGGCTGCATCATTATACTTGCATCATTACTGCAGAATAATGTAATTGTACTGTAGAGTCAAACCCATCATTCTACACATAACAACTACTTGTTGGTACTAACTATATAAAAATAGATAGTTTGACCATACTAAAGTAAGCAAAAATAAAACAAATTAAGCATAACCACCTGATTACTGGGAAAATTGCTGTTATAGGTAAACCAGATGAAAACAAAGCTCCAGGCAGGTCAAGACAAGTTCAGGGTGAGTATATCTGACATGTCTCCATCCTAAGACTTTGCAAACACAGCACAAAGCCTGGGGCTTCTTATTAGCTATGGCAGAACTGTGTTACTAGGTTACAGTACTATATTTATGGGATGTAAAGGCATAGGGTTAATGGCAGTACACTATAATCAGATTAATTTGTATCATTGTAAGGAAAACAATGCAAGATGCACTGTGACAGTAGGAATAGCATTCTCAACTACTTATAACAAGAAAAATGTCTGCTGCATAATGAAATCTCAGTTCCTGTCCCCAGAGTTATTTCTCCAGGTTTTCTTTCTTCTAGGATGAGTAGTTTCAGTGTCTTCTCAAGAGGTAGGAGATATGGGATTAAAATCCTTACCTATGTTCAGAAGTACTTTGATGTCTCTAGGACTTCTGATGACAATACTTTAATACTTCTAGAATTCAAGCTTTCAAATGAACAGTCAGGTGGGAATCTTCAGTATTAAAACTTTTAAATCTGCATCACCCCTACTTTCTTTTGAGAAAAAAACATAAAATAAGACATAACTTTCTCTACATTTCACTACATAAATCCAGCATTCCAGGATAATTCCAGGTACCTAGAAACACATTAGTCAAAGCATGAAGGTCATCATTTACACCTTTTAGAACACAGTAAGTTTTAAGAAAGCCTTTACTGTTTTGTTTTTAGAGAATAAACTATATCTACTTAACTGTAATTTAGCTCTGACTGATTTGATCACATGATGAAAATGTCAGAATTGGTCAAATTATGATTATATATCCTGCTTTGATCCAGGCTGCTGTTTATTTATGAAAATATACATCATTAAGAACCCTATGTTCATTATGTCAACACTTAGGTGATTTGTAAAATATATTGATTTTTTTAAATTTTATTTTCATATTATATTACACAATCATGTAAAATAGCTAAAAATATTAAAAGATTTTTATATCAATCTTCATAATTCTCCAGTCTACAACTTTTTCTGAGCTGTAACTGAATGTATAGTACAGTACAGGAGCTCGTAAGTGACACTATCCACTGGGGAAACACACACAGACTACTGTAAGTTAGAGATGGAAATCAAACTGTCTTCTCTATATAAAAAGCTTCCAAATATATTTAATCAGCTTATATCATCTTCCCTAGCAAAAAGAATTGACATTTCAATAAGCTTTGTGACAGTGTAAGAAAATGGCTTTAATGTATTTAATTGACGAAATATCTTTCAGACTATGTAAGAAAGTATGCTACAGTGAGGAACCCCCATGCTGTAGGTGGAAAGACAATCACTCTCTGCACTACCCACTGCAAGCTTGATAGTGCTACTTTTTAATGCATGTTATTTTTCTGAGTACTTCAGAGCAAAAGCACATGACAAACCATGATAAATGAATATCTTCTAAAGTGCTTTCTTGAACCCTAAGAACTGATTGTTTCTGTAACTGGAACTGGATTATTGCTACTGTAAGAGCTGAATGGTAATAGTCACCCTACAGGCTTATTCCATGTTTACCTCTGTGAACAGTGAATCAGCAAATTTTGACACCTTAGACGCATTTTCCACTCATTTGTTACACTTTCATTTTTTAGAATGATTACTTTCTGAACACAGAGCAAGGTGCTCTGCACAGACACTGCATTATTTTCACACTTTGGTATTTATTTCAGGCAGGCTGGGAGGCAGCCAGAGGCTCAGAGCTGCTGAGGGGAACCGGGGTCAGACACAGCCCCTAGATGGCTGGGCAGGGCCTCGGGGATGGGCTGAGGCTGGGCCAGGACTGGGCTCACAGGTGGGGCCTGGCTTTTCAGGGCCCATTGCTAGTCCAGGGAGGGCTGTGGGCAGCTGGAGAGCAGCCCTGCTGCGGTGTCGCTGGGACAGGGACTGATGGCTGTGGGCAGTGAAGGCGAAGCTGAATTGGGTTCCTGGGCTGTGGGCAGGGTCAGGGAGTCCCTAGGGTGATGGTCAGGGGCAGTCAGGCCTGGTGGTGTCCTCAGGGCCCTGTCAACCATTTTACTTCACCTGCTTCAGCCAAAGCTGTGTGAACCCCTCTTGTAGTAAAAGTCTGACCAGTAGAGGAGGTCACGGTGCAACAGGTGTCCTTTCTGTCAGGTGAAACTGGGGAACAACCTTGTGTAATGTCTGAACTTCAGGTGTGAACCAGTGAGAAAGAAGCATTTTATACATCAGAAAATGTATTAAAGAAACCTCAAGCAAACCTCAAAACTGAAGAGAAAGACATAAGGGATGCTAGTGACTTAGCAGAAAGCCCTTCCTCCCTCCTTTCATGAAGACTGAAGGACCCAGGGGGACTTTGGAAGGGGGAGCAAAATGTCAGGAGAAGGAGATTGATATTAAAAAGTTTTGTATAATAGTTTTAACTGTATTATAAAATAACTTTTCTTTATTAATTGGGTAGTTTGGACAATAGAGTTAGTATTGTAATTTGACTAATAAAAGGAGCTTTTTCTATTTTGATTTGACTAGTAAAATATTAGGTGATCTAAGAATAAATTCTTGGCTTGCTATACAACAGGTACTTCCATTTTTTCATATGAAGATTTTGAGTATAGTGCTTCCCAAGAATTTTACAAGCTCAGGATATTTCTTTACAGGTAATGTTGTGTCCAGATAAATTACAAAATACTAAAGAATATCTGAAAAGCTAACAAAATGTATAATTTTTACTAATCAGAGGTAAAATGATGTGACCTAGCTAGTTTTAAGGGCTTAGTAGAATACAGACAATCAATGAAAAAAGCTAGCATAAGTGATTCAGAATTTAATTATTTAAATTTAAATTTGAGGTTAATATTAATTTTCACTGCTATGGCTTTATGAAGAAAGAAAGAAAAAAACCTCCAGGTTTTGGCAAGCAATCATATTTATTTGATTGTTAAGATTACTCTCCAAGTAATTCACATAGAGTTTTCTACATTTTCTGCTTAAAAGTGGCACTTAATATGAGAAAATATTTCGTAATATGGCATGACTTCTAAATGGCAGATTCTATAAATTAGAGAAAGGACATCATTGAATAAAAAATATTTAATATGTTTCTAACGGGATTAATATTAAATTAATTAAAATAAATCTATAATAGCTGCTGTTAAAATTGACCAATGATACAAAGAAAAATTGAAACCCTGTAAATAACTGCAAGAACAGAAACAACATATGAAGCAGTCTGTCTATGTAAAGTGGATCTACACAGGCAAAGGTTTGAGTGACACTTTTATTGAAGTTGATAGGAAAGACGTGTGCATAGAAACAAGGACCGTAGACCATATTTATAAAAACATAGTCTTTATCCAGAAGACCAAGTTTGAGAATGATCTAAAATCACAGCTGTGAAATTGTTACCACGTCTTCCCTCCCCTCCAGGCCCATATAACGATCCAATTCAGATAATTATAAATCTGAACCCAATCCATTTTTTGAAAAGGAACTTAACATTCATTGGAAAGAAAAAGACTGAGAGGAAGACTCTATAGTCTAATTCTTAAGAATTTAATCTGTTCTGGAGAGTATTTACATATTTCACACTAAACAATTATGGGCAAAATTAATAAAAAGCATCAGGCAACTGAGTTTGGAAGCTCGAGTTAAGTCAAATCCACAGTGCTGGTTATTAAATGGACTTCCTACAGGTTCTGAACACCTGAATCTGAAAATTTCTTCACAAGCCAATGCAAACAGTGACTGAACTAGAACAACCGAGAATACGTTCTGTACTCTTATGAGTATAGCAGAGAATTGTGAATTGAATTATGATTTAGAATAGTTTAATTGTCTTGCCTATAGATTATTGCCACTACTGTATCCCAGAGTGAGCATTGGACATTGGATAACATAATCTTGCCCAAGAGTCTCATAAATCTCTTCAACTTTCTCTTGTTCACAGAAGCTTTCATTGTATTACTATTAGAAATTAATATAAAAGCTATTATTATAACAGAATTTTCTGCTATTATTCTATTCTATAAATACCGCATATATGAACATGCACCCTTTACTCAAAAATATGAATATTTTAGTGATCTGGACTGAAACTGATATTGCACATATATCCATTTCATTTTCTAGTAAAAAAAAAAAAACAAAAAAACCCACTTATCTGTGACTTATTTTAACATATTTCTGGGGTTTTTGTTAGTTTGCCTTGTAAATAATGCATGATAGTCCGTTCATTGTGTCTGTATTAAGAAAACCACAGGTTGATGTTAACATTCAAATGAATGTAAAAAAAGGCATGAGAGCTAGTGATAAGATATAAAATAAAGAATTATATTCAAAACAGTTTTATAAATCACTTGTTCCTAAAGCTATTCATCAAAATGTATTTCTTAGATAACTAGTTAAACCGATTGTGCAAAATCCTGTTCTCAAAGGGAAATCTGATTTCAAGTCTACAACCATTCTACACTGAAATGTTTGCTTTGTGCCTTGATGCCACCTAAATATATTCTACATCTCTCTTTTTTTTTTTTTTTTTTTTTTTGGAGATAAACATCATAAATGAGCATTTCTACTTAGAGAAAGAAAATACTAATAATTATTAGAAAAATGATAAAACCCCTTTCCAAGGGAAGTCCTCCAAAAAGAAAATCTCTCAAACAGAATCTGTGTTCAGCAAAGTACTTTTGAAGAATGATTCTCATGAAAAAAAAACAGCTAAGTAAAATGCCTCTTGGTAAAATGTTTGAGAGAGATTCTTTAGACTATCCCTTGATATTCTGCCTCTTTAAGACATCAGGCAGAATCTAAAGAGCTAAAGTACTTCCACGTATTTCATCATACAAAAAAGGTCAAACAAATTTCCATATTAAATTGTGCACAGCTGCTCCCTCATTTCCTTCATCTTATGAGTGGCTACTCTTCCAAACTGCAATGGATAATTTCCTGGTGTAGACAAAGCATCATTCTGAGGCTGGGTTGATAACTGATGGTTTGTGTTCAATTTACCTGTAGTAAATTGCTTCATATTTTCTGTGAATTACTCTTATGCAGTGACATTATTAATTCTATCACAAACTAAGTGTGGTTCTGTTGTTGAAGCCATCAGTAATTTAATTGTGTTAAAACAAAGCCTCTTATTCATTGGAAAGAGAATATGGGAAGACCAAAGTACTACTATCTTTCTTTCACCTAGAGTTGAAAGCTGCCACAAACCAAATACATTTTGCCTAGCTGAAGATTCTCATGATGGGGCCTTAGTTACATTGCTCATTTAGCTTTGCAAGTATATGTAATTTACACTATAACGCAGAAGGAAATAAGAGATGTTCCATTACACAACATAATATTAACAAGTTTATTAATGACAATGTGTTGAGTTTGGGGAGGGGTGGGGGAAGGGGCAGGTTTTGGTAGTGGGGGAAGAGGCTACAGCGATGTCTCCTGTAAGCAGCTTCAAGAAGCTTCCCTGGCTCCACAGTAGACCCACCTCCAGCCTAGGCTGAGCCAATCAGCAGTGGTAAAATGCCTCTGTGAATCCATATTTATGAAGGGGAAAACTAATTTGCCAAGAGGAAGAAGTCAGGAACATCAGCAACAGCAAAGATGACAACAAGCAGAGGAGGGGGGATGTGAGAGAGACAATGACAGATACCCAAGTCAGTGAGGAAAGAGGGAGAGGAGGTGAGTGGTGATTCCCCTGCGGCCATGGAGTTAGCAACCAAGTAGATACCCATGTGTAGCCCATGGAGTGGGAGGCTGTGCCTGAAGGCAGCTGTGACTATGTAGAGAGCTCACAACAGAGCAGAAGACCCCAGAGACGATCATGTCAGAGCAGGGGGAGGAAGTGTACCAAAGGCCCTATGTTGGAGCCAGGGTCTGTGCCCAAAGATGTCTGTGACTCCATGGGAAGCCTGTATTGGAACACTTTGTTCCTGAACTTTTTTAGCCCACAGGAGGGACCCCACACCAAAGGTCAGGGGAGAGTGCGAGAAGCTGCTCCCCTGAGGAGAAAGGAGTGGCACATGAACTGACTGCAACCCCTATTCCCTATCCTCCCTGTGCTGCTGGAAGGAGGAGGTAGAGAAATTGGGAGCAAAGTAATCTGAGCCTGGGAAGAAGCGAGGTGTGGGGGCAAGGTGCTTTAAGATGTGATTGTTATGTCTCGTTGTCCTACTCTGATTGGTAACAAATTAAATTGAATTTTTCTTCCTCAAATGGAGTCTGTTTTGCCCATGACCATAACTGGTGAATGAACACTCCCTGTCCTAAAAATTTAAAAGTAATGTTTGAATGTATTTTTTTTTTTTTATGGTTCACCTTACTGGAGGACTCACCTTGCAGGCATGATTTTTTTTTTAGGCTATATGCTAAGGAAGTGTTTGAATAACTATTTATCACTGTCAGCTGTGTATGGACATATAAAGGAGTTTAGTATAATATCATAACAAGTGGTATATGTTAAATAGGAATAGGCACACAAGATATTCCTCTTGAGATGCAAAACAGGACCTCCTTCACCATTGGTTATACATACGTCATCATGTACTGTGGTAATCTGGTTTATCTGAGGCTCAGTTTCAGTGAAAATCAGATATACCAGAGAGTACTGGATCTTCAAGACATTTAATACTAGAATACCAGATTTTCTCCATAAATGAATATCCTATATATACAGAAAAATCCGCCTCTATACACACATATATGTGCATGTAATTAGCGCCTATGTTAATGTGTCTTCACTGACATTGCTTCTAGCCTTTTGGATTAATGAGATAACTGATGAAAATAGTGATGCTCCTCAAATACCCTACACAAGATCAAAATAGACATGGCTGATAATACCTGTTTCATTACATAAACCTTCTTTCCTTTCTGTTTGTACTTGGAGATTAGTGAAATTTAGAAGTGTTGACATTTAGACTGCCAACACTCAGTACCCTGTGCTGCACATCTTCAGATATTGAGACTACCCAAGCAATTAAAACTTTCCAATGATTGGAGGTGGGGGCAGGGGAGTTAAAAAGATAGAGGTAACTATATGACCATGGGAAAAAGAAGTCTCTCAGTCACTGAACTACATTACATCTAAACCACTCTGACTTCTGTCTTCAACTTTTCATGCCTTGAAAATCTCTGTAGCACAGCTAGGAAAAAAGTATTTCTGTGAAAGAGCTTGACAGCAAATGGCTTAATAGAATATATCTTTTAATAGGATAGAACAAAAAAAGGAATGCAGATAATGAACAAATCTTAGGTCCCTTCAGATGCTGGGAACCTCTTTATTTTGCATCATCAGATTGACCTGAGACAGATTTTCTCATTACACTCTGTACAGATCCCATCCATGGAGAGGTCCCTACTTCCTTCCATTCTGTGGTGGCCTTTGTTTTGTGTAACAAACAGAATTATGTATTTTTTCCTGACAGGCTGGAACACTGTCATAATGTCCACCTGCACAGAGCACAGGCTGGCACAGGGCACTTCTAGTGGGTTTCCACGTAGTGGCTACTCATGCAGGCCTCTCCTAACATACAGGCTTCTCAGGCTTAAAGTACAAAGCCCAGCCAAGCAGACAAGTCTTGCTCAGGATCACTAACTTCACGAATACAATGGCAAGGCTCCCAATACAGTCCTAACTCTTCCCGGGCTTATGGCATTCTTATAGGCATAGGTGCCAATAAAATCTTAATTACCTATAACAGTAATGATGCTAGAATTTTGCTCACCAAGGTCGTGCATTCTAAATATACTAGTTACAAAAATGACAGATTACTCACTGATATATTTTGGATCCCTACACTACCTGTCTACACTAAGTTGAATGGTGTTAAAAAAAATAAAAAAAACCCCCAAACAATCTTTAATGCATTCCAGTTATCTAAGTTAAGAGCTGGTCCCCATTACAAATGTATAGTTAAGGAGTACACACATGGATTTCTAAATCTGGATAACTGTATCCACATAGGGATTGGGAAAAATGAATATTGCCTATTATAAGTAGTTGATTATTCTGTAGCTGGACACACTCAAAGGTTGCAATTGTAGGAAGGCCTGAGGTTTATTATATTTTCTTGAAGTACTTAATAAACTTAAATATTTTTCAAAAGAAAAAAAAGCTTGCAAAATTGATCCTTTGAGGAAGAAAAAAAAAAAATCCATCTAGTAGCTGATACTAAGGAATCATAGCTAATGACTTTCAGTATACATTCTATTACTTTAAAAAACACATTACATACACCAAAAAAGTAATTAATTCTTTCTACTTTATGTATGCTACTATATGATTGCATATGACAGGATTATGTTTGAATAGCTTCTATAATATATTTTAGCTTACGTTAGTATTTGATCTGATCTGAGAATATAATCAAAACTGTCCTTACAACATTACCACTTACCAATTCTGGTTTTTAAGACCAGTTTGAAAAGGTGAAATTTTGTAGGTTTAACAGTGATAGACATTTTTCAGTGTTATAATTTGATCTGTCTGCCTTCTGATTACTAAAAAGTAGTTGAACTAACTGTGATGCAATGAGTGCTCAATAAAATTTTCAGTATCCATTCTGTTTGGAACTTTTCTCCATTTTTGTTATATATCTATTTTTAAAGCTACTAACAAATTTGTTTACCAAGAATTTCTCCCATGAAATAAGACTTAGATGCAGTGAACTGATATTGTATAAACATGAGATAATGCTTATTATGAGCCTGATACCAAATAAGAAATCAAAAATAGATGGTAGATCCTTTGATCTCTCGGCATTGTTCATCATACTATTTTGATAAGCAAATGAAAAAGAGTAATTTAATTGAGTTGAAATAAAAAATCATCTTGGTAGCATCAGAGTGTGAACAGGAGAGAAGTTTGACTGATATACTTGAAAGTGGTTTTTTGCTGTGTTTGTAATGCTCTATTCATTTTTTTATAAGTATAGTTAATTGCCTGTCCAAGCAAATTACTTTCTCCAGAGTCATAAATCCAGGCACTGTAATGGTTTCTGTTCTGAGACAATGTGTATCTCTAATATAGATATATTTAGTACAGAATAAAGATAGGAAGCACAAAAATATTATTGGGAACAATGACAAAACCTTCATTGATTCTGCTGGAGCTAGTTATTATTGCTACATTGGCTATAATTGCTACAGTTGTTATTAATAGTTTCTTTGAAATTTTTTGGGACTTGAGTCTATTTATTCCCCTGTTGACTGGCAGTATGTAGTTGGCAGCATCCTGACTTCACACCCAAACTAAAAATGTGATTGATGTGGATTGGAATGATAAGAAATGGCCACACAACATTAAAATCTCACCATTTTTGCCTTGAACGATATTCTTAGATTCCTTAAGTCAACAGAACTATTCACTAATATTTATGGTGACTATGTATATATTTTAATTTAAACATAAATTCTTTAGATTTCTTGTAAGAATATTGTCAAGACAGAAAACAAGCTAGACAGCGTGCCTCTTCAGAAAGGCAATCTCCTATGAACAACTTTTTTTTTGCATTAAAGTTAAACAATTTATCTATTTAAGATATTAGGTTGTTAAGAGGATAATTTCAGTCTGAGATAGTTTTAATCATTGACATGATTTTCAGGATACTGACAATAAAAAGACAAAATATGTAGTCTTAATTTTAGCCTTCTTTTCCAAAAGCTTGATCTCCATACTTGGTATTCTAAAGCATTCAAAGTGCTAAATCCATTGAATATTTTTAAATAAAAGATAATCCAGTGTTTTAATAAATCCCTGAACTGCTAACCACTGGACGGTGAAAGAGTTTTCTGAGAAAATGCCACAATACGCTTAGTCTCTTTTTATACTTTTACCTAAGCTTTCCTTGATTATTTGGGAAATAATTATCAAAGCACTGTGGAGCTACAGATTGATGCATATATTCATTTTGTTGAAAATTTATTTAAAATTGAAGGTCATATAATGGAGGAAAAAAAAACACTCTACAAAAGAGAAATACTATACATCACTTGCAAAAATTTGAATGACGTGATGTCGCATTCACGCTAGGTGATTACAGACAGTGATTATGTTCTGTTCCTCAAAGCAGATGACAGAAGATATACAAAGTCATTGAATAGTCATGGCACATGACATCACAGCTATTCAGGTATGACAGCTTATATTTTCAGATATCTGACAATAGTGAGCTAGCATATCACATTCATATGATGAAATCAAACTGTTAGAAATTAAATTAATGATCAAATAATTATGCATTTTAGGCAACGGACCTTTTACAACTGAATACACAGGAGGAGGTTCATCATTATTAAAACAGGGGCCAGAAACTCAAGTCTTGCTTACAAAGAGTGTAAACCTCCTCATGCTCCAACAAGACAAATTCTTGCTCTGATCACTCTAACAGAATGTGTTTATTCCTCCAATATAGGTTTCCCGTTTTCACTAACTTCATGACTTACCTGCTATGACTTCTGTGCTGAGATGAAGAAGGAGACAGTTGTGGAAAAGTTGCTATAATAAAATTAAGGCTATTTCAAAGACATTATATTAAAATAACCTCTTGGATTAATTTCCACTTATTTCTTGTAGGCTGCTCAGTCCTAGAAATGGTTTGTTCTCCATCTGTTCTTTGTTTTGTTTATTTTTTTCTTCTTTGGCTATTCATTGATTTATCATTTGTTCTCCTTGTTGTGTTTCAGCATATGTGCTCAGTAGTGAAAGAAAAATTATCACCTATTGTTTTCATAGCCTCTATTGTTTCCTCTAGGCCTTTTAACAGTATTGTCTCTGCTGTAGACCTTTTATTTTTGTTATGTTCTCATTATATAAAAGGTAAAAACGGTGTGGAAAATCAAATGCAACCCACATATCCTATTTCTTTAGTATAAAACATATTTTGCAGTTATTTGTTTATAAAACTAAAGTTAAATAAAGAAATAAAAACAAAACAGAAAGTTGAGATCTCTTAGATTTTGCGAAAGGAGTTAGTAAATAAGTTTAGACACAACAACTAAATGAATGAAATATTCAGAAATTTAACTATTTGCAGTAAGAAGCAGCTCTCCCATATCGATCTTTTTTCCTTTCAGACACACTATGCAACTTTGACATGTATCCTTTTCATCATTTTTATTGTTTTCAAAATCTTGTAAGTATATGCTGCTCCTTTTACTCCCGAGACTCACACTCACACTGACAGCATCAACCCCCTTATATAATATCTTCTACTATATCACCTACTGGAGGCAGTGGAAGTCTGGAAGTCATTAGAATAGGCCAAATGCTCTAACACAAGGATATAGGTATTGTGATATTGCAACTCCATTGTAAACTCAAGACTCCAAGTAATGTTGCGTTACTTGATCAAAAATGTGATTCCCATAAAATCTGCTAACACTTTTGCTCCAGACTGGGACTTGCAGCTGTGTGTTTTTATAGGCAGTGCTAATGTGCTCTTACACTTCACTGTTCCAAAATATGTGTCACCCTGATTGGCCTGGCACCAGGACCTCCTTTGAAGGAGTAGTGGATGCATGACCTGGTTGCTCATGGCTAATGACCGTCTACCCCTAAAGATGGTATACCAACAGTCAGGAGTAGGGGGCATTGGTCTTATCCTAGTAATACTAAAAAGGTCCCAGAACACACAAAAAAAACAATTCTGAAGTGATTAAAGATATATAACCTGCTAAATGCAGTGCTACAGGGACAACTCTAGGCTGGTTCTGAATTTGCTTCCTCAGATACCACCATAAGCATTACAATCTTGGAAATGTGTTATTTGGCCCAAGCTAACAAATGATATCACAGAATCACAGAATCACAGAATGTTAGGGATTGGAAGGGACCTCGAAAGATCATCTAGTCCAATCCCCCTGCTGGAGCAGGAACACCTAGATGAGTTCACACAGGAAGGCGTCCAGGCAGGTCTTGAATGTCTCCAGAGAAGGAGACTCCACAACCTCCCTGGGCAGCCTGTTCCAGTGCTCTGTTACCCTCACAGTAAAGAAGTTCCTTCTCAAATTTAAGTGGAACCTCCTGTGTTGCAGCTTACACCCATTGCCCCTTGTCCTATCATTGGACATCACTGAGAATAGCCTGGCCCCATCCCCCTGACACTCACCCTTCAAATATTTATAAACATTAATAAGGTCCCCCCTCAGCCTCCTCTTCTCCAAGCTAAAGAGGCCCAGCTCCCTCAGCCTTTCCTCATAAGGGAGATGCTCCACTCCCTTAATCATTTTGGTGGCTCTTTGCTGGACTCTCTCAAGCAGCTCCCTGTCCTTCTTGAACTGTGGGGCCCAGAACTGGACACAATATTCCAGATGTGAATAATCTTTTTGGACTTCGGTAAAGCCTTTGATGCTGTCTCTCACAGCATCCTCCTGGATAAAAAATCCAGCATACAGCTGAATAAAGACTTAATGTAATGGGTGAGCAATTAACTGGTGGTTTGGGATCAAGGGGTTCTAGTCAATGGGGTTACATAAGGCTGGTGACCGGTCACTAGTGGAGTCCTGCAGGGATCTGTCCTGGGGCCAATGCTCTGTCCTGGTTTTTGCTAGGATAGAGTTAATTTTTCTCTTTGTAGTTAGAATAGCTGTGTTTTAGTTTCAGTGTAGAGCTTGTTATGAGAGGAATGTTGATAAAAATACCAATGTTTTTAGTTGCCGCTGGAGCTCAAGCCCACCTTGTTTGGCTGGTTCACAGCTGCATTAGGACTGGGAGGGAGAAGCATAGTAAATAGAAAAACCCAGATCTGTCATTTGGATGTGCCAATGAAATATTCCATATCATATCATGTCACGTGCAGTATTAACAAGGGCTGACTGGAAAACTGAGGTATTCTCTTGGGGATCATTCAGGCTCACTCTTCCCAGGTTTTGGTTTCAGGACTATCTTTGTTCTGGGATTGCTGGTTGGCACAGGCTGGGCATTGGTTGGTAGGTGGTGAGCAATTGCACTGTGTAACACTCATTTTTATATTCTTTTATTATTGTTGTTATAATTTTATTTTAATTAGTAAATAGTTTTTATATCAGCCTGTGAGTTTCCTTGCCCTTTTCCTTCCAATTCTCTCCCCTACTCTCTGGGTGAGATGAAGGAGGGTGAGAGAGCAGACTGTCTTGTTGGTGCAAGCCAAAAGGGTGAATCCACCCAAACCATCACATGCTCTTTAATGTCTTCATCAATGACTTGGATACAGGACTTGAAGGACTGCTAACTAAGTTCACCAGTGACACCAAACTGGGAGGTCCTGTGGACACTCTCAAGGGCAGAGAGGCCCTGCAGAGAGAACTAGATAAATTAGAGAGCTGGGAAATCACCAACTGTATGAGACTTAATAAGGGCAAGTGCCAGATTTTGCACATGGGACATGGCAACCCTGGACACATCTACAGACTGGGGAATGAGAGGCTGGAGAGCAGCCCTGCAGAGAGGGACTTGGGGGTTCTGGTTGATGGCAAGTGGAACATGAGCCATCGGTGTGCCCTGGCAGTCAAGAAGGACAACCGTGTCCTGGGGTGCATCAAACACTACATTGCGAGCCAGTCAAGGGAGGTGATTGTCCTGCTCTACTCTGCACTGGTGTGGCCTCACATTGAGACCTGTGTGCAGTTTTGGGCACCACAGTGTAAAAAGGATATAAAGCTACTGGAGAGTGTCCAGAGGAGGGACACTAAATTGATGAAGGGCTTAGAGGGGAAGCCGTATGAGGAGAGGCTGCAGTTGCTTGTTTTGTTCAGACTGGAGAAGAGGAGACAGAGGAGATCTCATCACAGTCTATAACTTCCTCATAAGGGGAAGAGGAGGAGCAGGTGGTGATCTGTTCTCTCTGGTGACCAATGATAGGACCAGAGGAAATGGCAGGAAGCTGTGCCTGAAGAGGTTTAGGTTGGTCATTAGGAAAAGGTTCTTCACCCAGAGGGTGGTGGAGCACTGGAACAGGCTCCCCAGGGAGGTGGCCATGGCACCAAACCTGAGAATATTCAAGAAGCATTTGGACATGGCCCTCAGACACTTGGTCTGAATCTTGGGATTGTCTTATGCTAGGACAGGAGTTGCAGTCGATGATCCTCATAGATCTCTTCTAACAACATTCTATGATTCTATGATTTTGTGGTCCAGCATTTCTGCAAAGCTCCAAACTGATAGTCTTTTAAAAGCCTATGAGCCACAAAATCTTTCCAAGCAATAAGGAATATCACTTTAAATTAATTCATTTACAGTTGTGTCATTATGCTGTTATATGCATCAGGAAGAAACACAGAAATGCTTGCTTCTTGGGAAAAAAGACAAATTACTCACAAAAATATAATTGCTTTCCCAGCACAGGAGCAGATACAACCAACCATTAACTCTATTTGCATTGTAGGTGTTTCCTTTTTCTTCTGTTTGCAAATCAAAAAGAGTTTTCAAGCAAATCTTTCTCTGTTATTAGTAGTTTCCAGTACACTGCGAAATTGAATTGAAACTGGTCATGAGCTTGAAACACAGAAATTTTGCACTTCTGGCCTTATGAGAGACATGACATTTAGAAATAGCTGCCTTTTTTTCTTTTCTTTTTTTCTTTTCTAGTACTTATCCTGCATAACTTTGTTTATGAGCCTGCTGCTATTTAATTATCCGAAAGTAGGACTATTTAAGATTTAGGCATGATAACAGCATTCAGTGCAATTAGACATTCACTAAGTTTGAGTAAGTCAATAGTTATACATGATACAGAACTGAGCAAGGCACATCTTTCAGCCTTGGTAATAACATAGAATAAATGAGAGCTAATTGAATTATCTCACCTATCACGAATGTCTGATACAGCCAAACTTCTTCACTTATCAGAGCTTGTTTGTCCAGCAACACTGACGAAGGGAACTAAATTCAGTAACATATTATCTCTTGCAGAAACACTGGAGATATTAATATATTAATATTCACCTATACCCATCATACCTGATATCTATATATGCACTTGTACTCATATGCATATGTAACCAAACAGATACAGACATTCTCATACACGTTGTGGTTTAATCCCAATAGGCAGCTATGCACAATACTGCCATTTGCTCATTTTACCCCCTCAGTGGGATGTGGGAGCGAATTGGAAGGGTAGAAGTGACAACAAAATTTATGGGTTGAGACAAAGACAGTTTAATAAATTTAAAAAATAAAAACCACAAACAAACAAAAACCTCAAAGAAAAACCAAACCAAGAAAAACCAAACCAAGAAAAACAAGTGATGCAAAACCTCACAATTGGTCACCATCAATCAACAAATGCTCAGCCAACTCCCCAAGAAGTTGCAGCCCTGGCAGAATCCACCAATCCAACTTATCTCCTTTTTTTTTTTTTTTTTTTTTTGTGCTGAGACAATGTCATATGAAATGGAATATCCCTTTGGTCAGTTAAAGTTAGCTGTCCTGGCTGCCTTTCCTCACAAATTCTTGTTCACTCCCAGCCTAGTTGCTTCAGGACAGCGTGAGAAACAGACTTTAACACTGTGCAAGCACTCTTCAGCTATAGCTAAAACATCAGTGTGTAATCAGCACTGTGTTAATCACAAATCAAAAATACAGCATCATGCAAGCTACTATGAAGAACATTATCCTAGCCAAAACCAATATATAATCTTTAAAAAAATCTTTATATACAATTATATCAGTTTTTGTTGGTTGAATTACCTGAAGAGTAGACTTTGATGACTGCTGCTAAAACAGCTGATGCTCTTAACTTATTTCAAATATTGAGATCTTCACAGATGCAATTACAAACTGAGTTACTTAAGGAATTTAGGGAAAAGGTGTTGTAGTGGGTCTGGCTGGGATGGAGTTGATTTTCCCCGTGGCAGCCCTCAGAGTGCTGTGTTTTGTATTTGGTGGCTCGAGGGGTGTTGATAACACAGCAGTGTTTTGGTTACTGGTGAGCAGTGCTAGCACAGCACCAAGGCTGTCTCTCCAACATTTCCCCCAGTAGGCTGGGAGGGGGGAAGGTCTTGGGAGGGGACACGGCCAGGACAGCTGACCCAAACGGACCAAAGGGATATTCCATACCATATGACGTATGCTCAGAAATAAAGCAAGGAGAACAGAGGGGGAAGGGGGGGCATTCGTTACTGATGTTTGTCCTCCGGGAACCGCAACGCGTATGAAGCCCTGCCTCCCGGGAAGTGGCCAGACATCGCCTGCTGATGGGAAGTAGAGAGTAAATATTTTGTTCTTTTGCTTCTGCGCGCGCAGCTTTGCTTTGCTTCTATTAAACTGCTTTTGTCTCGACCCACGAGTTTGGTTTTTTTGTGTTCCATCTTATTTTCTCCCCTCCCCATCTTGCTGAGGAGGGGGGTGATAGAGTGGGCTTTGGTGGGCACCCAGCATCTAGCCAGGGTCAACCCACCACAGGTGTTAAGTGGATCAGGAATAATAGCCGATGTGTATGCTTTCCAGTATCCAGGAACTAGCATTTGCAATGTGATGGTGAAGGGAACACAATGTTACAGGCTTTATTTATAAGATGGGTATTACAAATGAGAAATAAAAGGAGGCTGACAGTGACTACAAAAGTCTTATCTGTACCTTAATAATGCTAAATAATGCTGAGGAGGTCTAATGCTGATAGGGTAATGAAAAAAAAGAGGCCTGTTGTTTAAGGGAATCAAACTGGAGTGGTAGATAAGCTTGTTTATACTCTCAAGTTCAAAATGGCTTTCAAGACAGATTACTTCTAGGCAGAGCAAGAATGCATTTGCAAAACCTTCAATCAAGATACTACATAAGCGATTTCTATCATTGTGCAAATACAAATACAAGAGATAACTTTGTAGCAAAGAATAGACGTATAACACAAAATATTAGAGTGAATTCTGGATTTTTCTTAAAAAGCTAGAGTACAAAACAATGTATCTGATTTGCCACACAGTTAAATCCCACATGGGTTTTTCTGGTGGTCAACATTTTGCTGTTATGCCACTCTGCCTGCTACATTTTTGGATAAAGGAAATTTGAATGACAGTTCTCTTATTGAGCTCATAAGTAGAGATTACAGAGTTTCTTGGCTGATAGACATGCAGTGTATGTGTTGAGGATAGATCTCTTTACATTCGTTGTTCAGCCAGTCCAAACCTGCTGAAATGTGCACTGTTTTTGGTGATAATTTGGGACAGCTTTTTTAATAACACTATTCACAAAAATAACTGCAGTACCACCACAGATATTTCATTTAGACAGTAAAGACATATTGAACTATTTTCGATCTCCCAAAATCAGTATCATGGCAAAAAAAAAAAAACCACAAACGTTATTCTGAGGCACCAGATTGGATCCTAAAAGCATAACAGCATGGTTCTGAGTTTGAGATAATTAGTACTGCTTCCTAGCAAGGCTAATTAACTCAGGTTAAGCACCATGTTAAACACCTGTACTAGTCATTCTGGCACTAGCCTGTTTACAGCTAGCCTGGGATCTCTTTATGGCATTGTACTCTGAGGAATAAATACATCCTTTGCTATCTCAAAAAGTCATAGGAATTGAAGTCATACTCTTTATATTCATCTTAGAAATAACCACACTTTAAACTCAGTTTGTAGGATTTTGCCTCTGGAATTTGAACACCCACATACCCTGAAAACGAGTGAGCCAAACTGGGCAAAGCAACTTCATTATGAAGCAAAACAGGCATTCTTGCAGTATCTATATTTGCTTTGCATTAAACAAACAAACAAACCCCTCTCCCACCCCCCGAAAAAAGCCCCCAACCTATTATGTTTGCTTTTTTTGTGCCATAGCCATGACCAAGACAACACTGTAGTAAACAACAAGAAAAAAATAGTTAAGTTCAGAACGTGGCTGCCCACAATTTAAACAGAATTGCTCCTAGTTTGGGATGAGTATACAGAAGCAGAAGACAGGAAGGACCTCAGGCTCCAGAGATGATAACCTTATAATGCAATGGTCACTCACAGAAAAAAAATTCCCAGCTTTCTATGACAAATGTATACTATTTGATACAAAAAGCCCAAAGCTGCTTACTACTTCTAGAATACTTTCTTCAGATCCTGGAGGTGCATGGAGAAAAGAGAGCAGATAGCACAGCCTTCCCAATGACACTTTCTATATGGCAAATAGAGAACTACTGGATTTACTGCAGGTTCAGAAGAATTGGGTTTTTTTGTCCACAGCTGATGTACTTTTTTTGCACAAATATCAGTTTTATTTGTTGAAAAAGACACCGGAGTAATTCCTATATATTAATTGGTAATTATGGTAAATCACAAGGTTTCACAAATGGCAGCTCCCAGAGAAGGGGATTTTTAATAAAAACCACAAGCAATATGGATTGAACTGGGCCTCGTTTATAGGCCACATCATCACTTTATGCTCTAAAGAGGAGAAATTAAGATAAACCTTTGGTGACTTTAGTTCCTGAAAAATTGCTGGATAAATGTATCTAGGGAACTCAAGGTGGAATGTATTCAGCCTTCCATAATTTCATCAGCTAAAATATGTAACTACATTTCTTATTATATAGAGATTTCCACATTATTGTGTTAGGGTTTGTTTGGGGGTTTTTTCAATATTTGAAACCAGAGTGTGCAACAATCTTGACAAATACTTAGTAAGACTTTGAAAACTGCCTAAATAGATCAAGCATTTTATATTCATGTTATGTTCATATTGTTAGAAAGTTAGCGTTATTAAGTGTCAATGGATTAACCACTAAAGAGTAAGAACTGCAAAGTTTATTTTCCACATGAAAAGGAAAAAAAAATCAATAAATTCTCAGATTCTATTTGTGAAGCAAAGTGCCTTGTTTGGCAAATAAATCTTTTTTCAAGTCATATATCAATATATAACCAACCTCTGAAGAGAGACCTAAGATTGAACTACATACTAAGATGCCAACAAAATCAATGAAAAACAGAAATAACAGTTCTCCATCTGAAAATGGACAGTATTTGCATTATCACAACAGTGCTAACATTTTCTTTATGTAATAAAAAAAAATTATATTCTTTCTAGTGAAGATCACTGTTTTCTCATACTATCTTAGTAGTTGTTTTTCTCACTCTTGACTGTTTATAAGCATTTTTTACATTTTACTCATATCTGGAATATTCTGCTCATATGTGGGGAATGGGATGTGCAGAGTAATTCTGTGTTCAACAGACTATTACTACCTCAGGGAGAAAAGAAAAAATAATTGACATAAGAGTCTATTTTATATGCATAAAGTGATACAAATAAAAAAATTGGCCTAAACCAAATAACTAGGTATGTACTTGATTTTCTTAATTATAATTTTTGTTTTATATAGATTTTGCAAAGTAGGAGTGTCAACAATGTTTTGATCAAGACCCTATAATGAAACTACATAAAGGTGAGGCCACAAAACTTTTAATATCTCAGGAAGGTGCTCTTTGGGAGGGCTTAAGCAAATAAATTGAAGAGGGAAATACAGAAAAAAATCTATTATTTTTTTTTTACTTGAATCCCTTACCAAAATCTTTCCTTTACATAAATATGTATGCTGTAATACAGAGGTAGAAAAAAAAAAAACATGTTTAATTTGAACCTCAGTGAAGAGAAGAATTAAATAGCACATCTAAAAAGAGAAAAAGGGATGGAAGATGCCTTACTCTTTAGGATATACATCATCACTCTGAGCTAAAAAAAGCTGATCTTGGATCTTAGGATTTGAAGCACAGATAATGCCTTTATTGGGTCTGGTTTATGGTACCTATCCAGTGCTTTAAAAAATCAATGAACAGGTTTTAAAATATAATTCTGAATAGGTGCACACTACTAATAGTAGAAATTACTTGAGTCTGAACAATTCAACTTCATTTACTTATTACTCAGAATTTGTATCACATAGAATCACACAGAATTACTTAGATTGGATAAGGCCTTTAAGATCATCAAGTCCCATCATTAACCTGACACTGAGAAGTCCCCGAAAAAAATATGTCCCTAAGCACTATGTCTAGATGACTCTTAAATACCTCCAGGGATGAAGACTCCATCACTGCCTTGGACAACCCATTCCAATGCCAAATAACCCTTTCAGTAAAGAAATTCTCCCTCATATCCAATCTAAACTTCCCTTGGCGCAACTTGAGGCCATTTCCCCTTGTCCTATCACTTATTACTTGGTTGAATAGACCAACCTCCACCTCTCGACACCCTCCTTTCAGGTAGTTGTAGAGAGCAATAAGGTCTCTCCTGAGCCTCCTCTTCTCCAGGCTAAACAACCCCATTTCTCTCTGTCACTCCTCATAAGTCTTGTGCTCTAGACTCTTCATCAGCTTCGTAGCCCTTCTCTAGACATGATGCAGCATCTCCATGTCCTTGTAGTAAGGGGCCTAAAACTGGACACAGTACTCGAGATGCAGCTTCACCAGTGCCCAGTACAACGACAAGATAACTTACCTAGTCCTGCTGGCCACACTATTCCTGATACAGGCCAGGATGCCATTGGCCCTCTTGGCCACCTGGGAACACTGCTGTCTCAAGTTCAGCAAGCTATCAATCAAAACCCCCATGTTCTTCTCTGCTGAGCAGCTCTCCAGTCACTCCTTCCCAAGCCTGTAGCACTGCCAGGGGTTATTGTGGCCAAAATGGAAAACCCGGCATTTGGCCTCATTGAAACTAATGCAATTGGTCTTGGCCCATTGATCTAGTCTGTCTACATCCCTCTGCAGAGCCTCCCTACCCTCAAGTAGATCAACATTTCCACCCAGTTGGTGTTGTCTGCAAACGTACTGAGGGTGCACTTCATCCCCTTGTCCAGGTCATTGAGAAAGATGTTAAATAGGAGTGGCCTCAGTACTGAGCCCTGGGGAACACCACTCATGATTGGCCACCAACTGGATTTAACTCCATTCACCACCACTCTTTGGGCATGACCATCCAGCCAGTTTTTTACCCATTAAATTATACCCCCATCCAAGCCAGGAGCAAGTGGGTGACCACATTGCAGAAGGAGATCAAGTTGGTCAAGCAGGACCTGCATTTCATAAACCCATGCTGACTGGGCCTGATCATTTGGTTGTCCTTCATGTAATGCATGATAGCACTCAAGGTGATTTGCTCCCTCACCTTTCCTGGCATCGAAGTCCTACTGACAGGCCTGTAGTTTCCAATATCCCCCTTCTAGCCCTTCTTGTAGATGGGCATCACATAGTCTAACTAATCTGCTGAGACGTTCCCAGTTAGCCAGGACTACTGAAAACTGATAGAAAGTGGTTTGTGGATCACCCCCACCATCTCTGTCAGAACTCTTGGGTGGATTCCATGTGGTCCCATAGACTTTTGAGCATCTATGTGGTGCAGCATCTCTCTGGATTGCAGAGGGATCATTTTGCTCCTGGTGTGTGTCTTTTAGCTCAAGGGGCTGGATTCCCAGAATACAACTGATCCTATAACTGAAGACTGAGGCAAAGGTGACATTGAGATCTTCAGCCTTTCCCTCATCCTTAGTCACCATGTTTCCTCCAACATCTGTGTTCAGTTTTGGGCCTCTCACTACAAGAACGACATTAAGTTGCTGGAGAGTGTGCAAAGAAGAAGAACAAAGAAGCTGGTGAAGGGTCTGGAGCACAAGTCTTATGAGGACCAGATGAGGGAACTGGAGTTGTTTAGTCTGGAGAAGAGGAGGCTGAGGGGAGACGTTATTGCTCTCTACAACTACCTGCAAGGAGGATGTGAGGTGGGTGTTGGTCTCTTCTCCCAAATAGCAAGTGATAGGACAAGAGGGAACGGCCTTAAGTTGTGCCAAGGGAGGTTTAGGTTGGATATTAGGAAAAAATTCTTCATTGAAATGGTTGTCAAGCATTGGAACAGGCTGCCCAGGGAAGTGGTGGAGTCACCATCCCTGGAGGTATTCAAAGGACATGTAGGTGTGGTACTCGGGGACACGCTTTAGTGGTGAACTTGGCAATGCTGGGTTTATGGTTGGACAACATGATCTGAATGGTCTTTTCTAACCAAACTAGTCTATGATTCTTTGAAGCAATAAAATGTATTTAAAATTTTTTTTTTTCATTAAATTAACTCCACTTTAATATAAAAATAAATTGGAAAATTTTGACAAATAGCCTGAAAATTATTTGAATTCGTGAACTGATAATAGAGAATTAAATGTAGTTATCCTATTTGCCTTTAAATGTACTCACATAAATACCAGATTTCTTTTAGCTATGTTCCTGACATATTAAAGTGTTCTACATTTTTGTGCTGTCAGCTTCATGCTTGTCTTACAGAAAAAAATATTTTAGTAACATATACACAAAATAGTCAAGAGAAGGAACTCGTGAAGAATAATACTTTTGGTGAGTCTGCATGAGAGCATTGACAAGACAGAGATAGAAACCATAACATGCATAGACAGTGGAATAGTTTTTTAAATTACAGAATACTGTCTTTAAGTTACATATTTTGAATAATATGACTACATAATATTCTGATTATTTAAGGAAAAAATAAGATATTGGATCTTCTAGGGCATGCTTTAGATGATCTTGTACTTGGAAGATAGCACTGTCTACTGGTCATGAAAGTTCATATATTAGATTAGATGACTAATGGCAAATCACAGATACCACCTGAAGCAGATGCACAGATGATATTTAATGTTGGCAATAGCTGATATAGTAAATATAAGTATGCCTTGCACAGTGTAGAAAGGAAATGAATTACACCTATCTAACCTCAGACATCTAACAAAGCTATCTGATTTAGGAGAACAGTTATCAAGACTCTCTACAGACAAGTGAAAAACCTAGGTGTCTCCAAGTGGTGATTTAGCTCACCTAAGTTCTGTATAGAATTAATTATATGATTGCAGAAAGTAAGGTTTCTGAAAGCAAGCAGAACTTTGTTGTATTACAGACAGGATGAAATTATGAACGATGAAACACATCTAAAACCATTTTAATAGTAGTTGGCAAATAAAAAAAATACATTGGGTACATTTTGATAAGCATCCTTTCTTATAGCAGAACCCTATTTCCTACAGTAAGTATTACTTAAAGCTAAGAAATAAACCTATGACAGCTCTGAACCTAAGGCAGAATGTAATATGTTGCTTCTTGGAAGGCAGAGATTTCTATAACTCTTTGGTGTTCATCTCTTAACTTCGGGACGTACTAGAAGTTATGTTCACGTTAATATTTGAGGTTGCATATATGTTTTGGAAATGTGAAAAGCTTGAGGATATCTCAAGACTAACGGGAAAAAAATAAACCTCTCATCATCAGAGTGTGGAAATAACATAAAAATCCAAATAAGAAGAAGGAATTTGATTAAAATCATCATAGAAAATCTTCATATGGAATTCTTTCTCTGTCAGATACAACATGTTCTCTCCTTATTTAAAGAATTTTTTTTGTAGTTCTTGACTAATATAAAGATCTAAAACCAGTTTTTGCTGTCTGTCCTGAAAAAAACCCAACATCTGGAATTATTGTGTTATGTGTTATGAAGAAAACCACTTATCCTTTATTTCTAATCCAGAAGCAATTAAAAAGATAAAGAGGGAGAATTATTGCCTAACATACTGTGGGGAAAACAGAAATAATTGAGCATTACTGTTATGGATGAAGGACAGAGAAAAATGTAAAATAAAAAGACAATGTAAAAAGAAAAAGGGTATTACAGTAAAAAAACTTGTGAAATATTTTTTATCAGTTTGCGCTAAAAAAATCACAAGACAGTAACTCAGTCTCCCCATATTATTTTTCTCAGAGAAGATAGTAAGCTTAATACAGTCAGACATTTGTGTTAAAAATATTAACATGGCAACAAGGCACATGATATTTTTATACCCCTAGTATTTTTAAGTTAATACTAAAAAACTAGTTTTATCAACAAAGATTTGCCCCAAAATCATGAGACACTATTAAGTACAAAAGGTGTTTATTATTTCCTCATGACAACTATGCTCATTTTTATTAGTGAAACTGAAATCCAATACCCCACTTACCATCTGAAATGTATCATTTTTAATTACATATTTGATGTTACTAGTATTTATTAAAAATCAATTTAGGAATAAGCAAAATTTTGTGGCTAGAAATACATAGACCAAAACATATTTAGTACTTCACTAACAGTATGTAGGGACTTTTTTTCTTTTCTGTAATAGTTCAGTTAAAAGCTGCTAAACTATTTGATATCTATAAGTGTTTAGTATGTTTAGTATCCCTACAACTGCAGAAACCTCTCTATAAAAGGCATTTCATCCACTTTTGTTATTTTCAAATATTTCTTTTATTTTTAGGGAGATTACCATAAGCATAAAAATCCGGACTTTAAAAACATCTATTGTATCCTCTTGTCAGGCAGACATCAGACATAAGGTTTTACTTATTTATATAAATTTATTTATTTGTTTTAAGATAACAGAATTTTAGGATAGCTTGTGGTCATATATTACTCTAGTGCTGTAGCACTTTGAAAAAAATAAAAATCTTTTATAAGACAGTAAAATATCAGAAATGGAAAATAACCATATACATTTCCTTCATTATGTTCTATAAAATTTAAACTTTAACCATTAAGGGGAATAACCTGTATATGTTCTTGTATCATATTGTTTCTGTATCTTGTATCCGAGAGATTATTTTGAAAGAAAAACAACCCAAAATATTAAACTAATTTGAAAGTATTGGGATGTTTTTAGATTTTGGAAAAACAAAACAAACCAAACCAAAACGCAAAACAATAAAAAACCCCAAGCATTTTGTGGTTTTCTTAATGTATTGCAATTATGCATGATATTTGAGAGAGGAACAAAAATCTGAGTAGTGGTCATTATTTTATCCCTACTGATGGAAGAGTTGCATTTGGTTTTGTCAGCACTGACAATAAGTCATGACCTAGTTTTTCCTGAAAATATTTTAAATAATATGTTAAAAAAATATTTTCCATTATATTATATTTAAACTCTGCACATTAGTAAACACCATAGGTAGGAAACAAGATACTAAAATATTTTCCAATCCATATTAGTTGCTTAATGCTGCTTCAGTTCATGTTTAGAATTCCAAAGTCTAATAACATGTTTTATAAAATTGCTAAAAAGCTAGTTACAAAAGGCTTCAAAAATATACCTACTCTTAAGATTTCACTGAGTGAAGTACTTTATGCGTTATGGTGTGTTAAGCCATACTCAGTCAAGCTGGAGGGAAATAAATTTAGTAAGAAAATGGGATTAGATGTATAAACATTAGCTAATCTTACTTAAATCAGTGAGGATATATAGGCCAATAACTACTGGATCACAGCTGTTGAGTCATGTAGGTAGGTTGTTTGTTTTTTTTTTGTCATTGAATGTCTGCTAAAACTATTAGAAGTGTTTAAATTTAACCAGCTTCATAAAATTTTGAGTCAGCATGTAATTTTCAGTAGTAGTAATAAGACTTGGTTGTCTAGTGTTGATTTAAGCAAAGCCAAAGCTACCAATGTCTTTTATAAGCACAATTTCTAACTATTAATTTAGATTATTTTAAATAACAACTTGTAAATTATCTTTTATGCTTCTAACAGTATTGTTTTAAATTTAAATTGTGCTGATCTAAGTTACAAATATGTAACTCCATGTGCTTGATTTCACATTTTATTTTTTAACTCACAGAAATTTAAAAATAACAGCTAGCAAAAGCCAGTGCACACCCAATTGTTGCTGTGGTGTTTTTTTAAAATCTTGATAGAAATAGATGAAGAAAGGGAAAGATATCAAACATAATTCAAATTACTTCTTTCTAAATACTTTCTAAATAAATTTACTTCTTCAGGGAAGTAAAGATTTATGCTTTTGCTTGAGTAGTTTGTGATCTACTGACATTAAGTTTTATTACTTTTTTTCTTCTCATCATTTGACATGTGTCTGTCATTTTAGAGAAGGTTATATTGGTGAAGGTTAAGAAACTGGCATTATGTTTTCTGTTTAACATTTTTTCCCTGACATAGTGAACATCTTTTCTCCACTTCTGCTACAGTCAGCACTGACCGGGATCTAATAAAGCAAGGTCTTTAACAGCTTAAAATTGCCCTGACATTAACTTGTCAGTTGTATGAGACCTTGAACGATACAGACTATGAAAATCTTTCAAGAACATTTTGATAGTGTCAGACTATTTATAAAACCAGCAATAATTTTAAATCATTTTCAGAGACATAAAATACATAAAAAATACATGCCAAAAGCCAAACTGTTGGATCGTATGCTCTACCATATTTTTTTCCAAGGTTAAGGCTTGAGGACTTTGCAGTATAATGTGCATTGACAGTATAGATTAACTCCCATACATTCAAAAGCTTAAAGAATATCTCATAGCACATTTTATGGATGAGCAACTTTTTGTATGTTTTTTGAGTAATAAAGCAAATAGGATGTATTCTTATATTCATGAGCATAGAATCTGTCAGCTAAATTCTGTGAAGTCTAATGATGTGTATAAATTTAAGAGATGAGAGGACCACTGAGATGAGAGAAGCTTTTTGAAAGTGCCATGGGAAAAGTATATAAAATATATTTCTAGTCTGTGTTACGATAGGGGGGGGTGGGGGGGGGAAACTGTTTTTGCAAGATTGTAATTAAAATTAAACATACACAAAAATTTCAACACAAATTATTATGCTGAAAACCACAGCAGAAAAGGCAGAATGTCTGTACATATAGGTACAAGTTCAAAGTAATATCACTAAATTACTTATGTTCTAAACATATAATATCAATTTGTGTAAATTAAACACTGAATTTAATAACATTATGTCAACTTACATCAGTAGATGTTTATGATTTTACTTTCTTTATGTAAATATTGATTTAGACATTTGTCAGAGAGATAAATCCACTCACAGATTTATTGTGTAATAATAATTTCTTTTGTTATTGGAATCAGAGTCTACAACAAGGGGCAGAAGAGAAAATCAGTTGCACATAAAAAAGACATACATATATAAAAGTTTGCTAACTTTTAAATCTTAATTTCTTACAAAAAGGATATATGAAAAATATGTATCTCAACTTGTTTTGCATTTTTGCAATAATATTATCATATATGAAGAAGGGAAGAGATGTAATTATCAACAATAAAACTGAAATAATTTGCTTGAAGAAAAAAAGTGGCAGTAGCTGATGACGATGATGATAATAATAATAATAATATTAATAAATATCATCATCATCATCATCATCAAAGTAGGGAAAGAAAAGATTCCTGATCCTTCATTCTAGATGATCATGTAGACTTTTTTGCATGCAAATTATGCCCTAAGTTAATTAAAATCATAGATTTAAAAGAGCACATATTAGAAGTCTAAAGGAAGCAATAAAATGTTTAGAATGTGCTCAACACATTCAGGTGAAGGTCTAAATAAAGCATTTTTACTGACGATATTATGTCATTTCACATCCAGTATTATGATAGTTTTTATAGAAAGAAAAGAAGAGGAAAAAAGTTTCTTATTTTATTCTAACTGGTCACATTCCTTGTCACTAACTTCCAATTATACTTCAAAGTATAATGGAACCCAGCCTGTAAACAGACTTCCATAGAAAGTTATACTGGGGATTTTAATTTTCTTTTTGCAAGATTTATTTGCATTTGGAACATAAAAGAGAGAATTTCTTATCCATTCACTAAAAACCTGTGGTAGGTTGACCCTGGCTAGGGCCAGATGCTCACCAAAGCCCACTCTATCACTCCCCCTCCTCGACTGGGCAGGGGGAGAAAAATATAACAAAAAGCTCCTGGGTGGAGATAAGGACAGAGAGAGATCACTCAGCAATTACTGGCACAAGCAAAACAGACTCGACTTGGAGAAAAAAACAAATTTTCACTTATTACCAATCAAAATCAGAGGATAATGAGAAATAAAACAAAATCTTAAAGCACCTCCCCTCACCCCTCCCTTCTTCTCGGGCTTAACTTCTCTCCCTATTTCCACCTCCTCCCCTCCAGCAGCACAGGGGGACAGGGAATGGGGTTGGGGTCAGTTCATCACACGGTGTTTCTGCCGCTCCTTCCTCCTCAGGGGGAGGACTCCTTCTCTCACACCAGTGTGGGGTACCTCTCAAGGGAGACAGTCCTACATGAACTTCTCCAACGTGAGTCCTTCCCATGACTGACAGTTTTTCATGAACTGCTTCACTTCAGCCTGGGTCCTTTCCATGGTGTGCAGTCCTTCAGGAACAGACTGCTCCAGCGCGGGTCCCCCCATGGGGTCACAAGTCCTGCCAGCAAACCTGCTCCAGTGTGGGCTCCTCTCTCCACAGGCCACAGTTCCTGACAGGAACCTGCTCCAGCGCAGGCTTCCCACAGGGTCACAGCCTCCTTCAGGCATCCACCTGCTCTGGTGTGGGGTCCTCCATGGGCTATAGGTGGTCGTCTGCACCACCATGGACCTCCAGGGACTGCAGGGGGACAGCCTGCCTCACCATGGTCTTCACCACAGGCTGCGGGGAATCTCTGCTCTGGCACCTGGAGCATCTCCTGCCCCTCCTTCTTCACTGACCTTTGTGTCTGTGGAGTTCTTTCTCTTACATCTTCTCACCCCTCTCTCCAGCTGTAAAGTGTGCAGCTATTTTTTTTTTTTCCTCTCTTCCTTTTTTTTCTTAATTCTGTTATCAGAACAGAACTGGCCTTGGCCAGTGGTGGGTCCATTCTTGGAGCCGGCTGGAATTTATTGTGTCGGGTCAGACATGGGGGAAGCTTCTGGCAGCTTCTCTCACAGAAGAGAAGCTTCTCACCCCTATGTCCCCCTGGCCCTGCTACCAAAACCTTGCCTTGCAAACCCAATACAAAGCCACAATAATTTCCATCAGTTACGTTTAAAATGGGAGTTCACCTGATGTTACAAAAATCTTGTTAAATTTTATTTAGTATTCCTTAAGTATCCCTTTCCATTGCCTACAAATTGATCTTTCACTTACATAAAAGTTAATTAACTTTTTTTTTTAAGAAAAACTACAATATTTCTTAAAAAATAAGTAAAATAAAATAGTTTTCTTCATCAACTATGGAGACATTTTATTAATTTTAGGGATTTTATCTAACCAAAAGCAGGATTAAGAATGGTACACTCCCATAGCTGTATTCTTATAACCTCAGGACAGACAACCATCTGGTACTTCCTGGCTAAACTTGTGCCCTTCACAAACACATTTTGTGATTATAGATGGTCTCTTAGATATTTGTACTCATGTCCATCTGTTCATATGGCATTATGCCTACATGCAAGTTGGTGTTTTCACTAATTCACTGGTACTGGACATCAATGAGTTTAGCTTGGCTGCCTGGATAAAATTGCAGTTGCCATATTTTTTAGCTGCACATACAGTTCTGCCTCAGTGACATCAGATTTGTGCTGGACTGATGTGCCACTTCACCTATTATTGCAGAGTGACTAAATTATACCTTTAAATCAGTAGATGAATACTCATTAAATTCTTACAAGAGACAATAACGTATCTCTAAAGCAGAGTAATCTCATGACAAAAAAATTGTCATTTTCTCCTATAATCCCCTCCATACCATTCCATGTTATTGGCTGAAATCTGGCCTAGACCACATGAGAAGTATTTTAAAAGAATGCTTATACTGGGTCTGTTAGGGATGAAGTTATGAAGTTAAATTTCTTCACAGCGGTCTGTGTAGTGCTGCTTTTTGTGTTTGATGCTAAAACAGTGTTGGTAGCACATCAATGTTTTGGCTACTGCTGAACAGTGCTTTCAGAGCATCAAGACTCTCCCTCTTTCTCCCTTGCTTCCCTCAAAGCGAGTGTTCTGGGCAAGAGGTTGGGAGAAGACACAGCTGGGCAGCTGACCCGAACTGACCAAAAGGATCTGTATAACCATATACCATATGATATTATGCTCAGCAATAAAAACTCAGGGAAAGAAGGAGGAAGAGACATTTGTTGTCATGGTGGTTGTCTTCTCAAGTAACTTTTATTTCCTCTTTCCTATAACATGACATAACATCCTGCTGTTGGAAACTAGGAAATGAATTCCTAGTCTTTTTTTTGCCTGCACATGTAGCTTTTGCTTTTCTTATTAATCTGTGTTCATCAGTATTGAGTCTTTTCATCCTCCTTCTATTTTTTCTCCCCATCCCCTGGAAGAAGGGACTGAGTGAAAGTCAGGATGTTTTTTTGGCTGCTGGCCTGGGTCAATCCACTGCAATTCTTCAATAGCATTTATAGGCAATTTTCTTTGGAAGACCTACATTTGAAGACTATTAAAATCCACAAATGGATTACACACCCAATAAAACACTGTATTTTTCATATAACAACTGATTTTTGATTCACAAGTACTTTTTTGGAGCTGTGGACAAACATCTTTCATTTTCAGCAGCAGAACAGAAATAATTAATACAATGTATGAAAATTGCTAATGAAGAATTGTTATTCTTTAACTAACTTAAGAATAAAAATATTTATGTCTCAATATATAGGAGACTGACATATAATCTCAGAAGTGTGACTGAATAGCTATAAATCTAAATTTACTGTTTCTCCTAATATTCAGTGTATTTTTTTCTATTATCTTGTGATATGTTATGACATGAAGTATATGTGTTACCCAAAAGTGACTTTTTGAATGAAATAAATAAGTAAATAATTATCAATAAAGACTCAACAAAATAGAAAAAAAATGAAACTTAGGAGTGAACTGGATAGTCAATGAGCACTGGAACTTAAAGGAACAAAAGAAAAAAATAAAATAAAAGAATTAAAAGGAATACTCCATGTGATTGCAATTGAATCTCTGTAGTCTGAATTATAATTTAATAAATTGAGACATCAGATCTACATAGTAAGGCCCTTCTTTCTTCATGGATTTCTCTATTAATAAGGGTAATAAAACTCATCTGTTTTCCTTAAACTTTTGTACAAAACCTCAAAAATCTGTAGCAATCCTGTTTTCTCTATATGTGATAAACTTCATCAAAAAGTCAGATTTTGTCAGTGATGTTCTGGAGGAAGAACAGACTCCTAGATAAAACAGTTTTGACTATTAATCCTGCAAAAATAATATATATTAAAGAATTGAAAGTAACAAATAAATGTTTTCCTTCTGTTTTTGTAAAGATGACAGATAATAACTAAATATGAGGTAGAAATTTGCAGGCTGTAGTTTAGTTATAAATATATGCATACAGCATTTTTCAAATGCAAGATAAACAAGATATAGGAAGGTAATGTAAATGGCATTTGATAAAATTATTTTAACATGAATCATAGAATCATTTGGTTGGAAAAGACCTTTGAGATCATCAAGTCCAATCGTACCTGTCCACTACTAAATCATATCTCTGGGCACCTCATCTACCCATCTTTTACACACCTCCAGGGGTGGTGACTCAGCCACTTCCCACCACCTTGTATGGAAGAGGATCAGAAAATTATAGATTTTCTGTATAATAAAAGTAAAAGTAAAATAGATTTTCTCTTTAACTTCTGCAGCTGAAGATTTTAGCTCAGCACTTCTAGTAATAAGTATAAATGAAAAAAATGGTATGATAATCTCAAAAGTTATATCTCTCTAAGCTAAAATAGGAGAATAGCAAGAATTTAAAAAGCGCCCAAAAGTGTACAGCTAAGTCTCAAGCTTAGTTATGCACAGCTAAATAACATAGCTTCACATATATGAAAAAGGTTGGAAAATAAAGCTATATCAACATTTGTGTGCAAGGCACGTGAAGAACTTTGTAGTATCAATTTCTTCAGAAATCTACATCCACCTATCACTTATACATACATATATTAAATGTGTGGCCTCAGTGCCCATTGGTATTATTTTCTTGACTCCATTATGTTAATGCAGTTAGTACACCCTTCATAAATAACAGCTGGATGAACTTAAGTGATCCTGCAGTGACTCCATACTTTCAACATCTACTATAAAAGAATGTTAACATAATTAGATGCAACTTTACACATAACAGAAAATTCTGGATCTGAGGGAAACAAGTCAAAGCAAAAAATCAAAAACATGTATGCAATCACAAAATGGCATATTGAATTTCAAATACATATTGAAATTAATTAAACACTGTGAAAAAATTCTTTATATGCTTTTTAGGTGACAATTCAACGGGTTTAAGTTCCAGTTTTAGGTAACTCCAGGCAATGTAAATATATGCATGTGTAAGAATCACAAATATTTGTAGAGAAGAGGTAGTACTATGCATGCAAAAATGCATAAGAGTTATAGTCTGCAGCTGGACTTCAGACCTATATAGAACAGCTGAGAAATACTGTTTAGAATAACTTCACAACTGGCAAAGAAAGAGCTGGAAATATTCATGTTGTTAAATAAGTTATGGAAACATGGTAAATAAGTTGGAAGAAGCGAAGGTTATCAAGAGTAATCAACATGGTTTCACTGAGGGGAAATCATGCTTGACCAATCTGGTAGCCTTCTATGATGTCATCACCAGCTGGGTAGATGAGGGGAAAACAGTGGATGTTGTCTACCTTGATTTCAGCAAGACTTTTGATACCGTTTCCCACAACAACATTGTAGAAAAGCTTAGAAGATATGTGATAGAAGAGTGGACAGTAAGGTGGATTGAGAACTGGCTGACTGGCAGAGCTCAGAAGGTTGTGGCACATAATCTAGTTGGAGGCCTGTAACTAAAGGTGTTCCCCAGGGGTTGGTACTGGGTCCAGTCTTGTTTAACATCTTCATCAATGACCTGGATGTAGGGCTAGCATCCACCCCCAGCAAGTTTGCTGATGATACAAAGTTGGGAGGAGTGGCTGACACACCAGAAGGCTGTGCTGCCATCCAGAGAGACCTGGACAGGCTGGAGAATTTGGCAGAAAGGAATCTAATGAGGTTCAACAAGAGCAAGTATAGAGTCCTTCACCTGGGGAGGAATAACCACATGCACAAGTACAGGTTAAAGGCTGACCTGCTGAGAAAGAGCTCTGAGGAAAAGGACCTGGGTGCCCTGGTGGACAGCAGGCTGGCCATGAGCCAGCAGTGTGCCCTTGTGTCCAAGAAGGCCAACAGTATCCTGGGGTGCATTAAAAAGAAAGTGGCAAGCAGGTCCAGGGAAGTTCTCCTCCCCCTCTCCTCTCCCTGATGAGGCCACATCTGGAGCACTGTGTCCAGTTCTGGGCTCCCCAGTGCAAGAGGGACAGGGATCTTCTGGAGAGAGTTCAGTGGAGGTCACAAAGATGATGAGGGGCCTGGAGCATCTCCCGTATGAGGAAAAGCTGAGACAGCTGGGACTCTTCAGCCTGGAGAAGAGAAGACTGGGAGGGGATCTTATCAGTGTCTATAAATATCTGAAATGTGGGGCCCAAATTGATGGGGCCGAGCTCTTTTTGGTGGTGACCGGTGACAGGACAAGGGGCAATGGGCAAAAGCTGGAACACCGGAAGTTCCACACAAACTTAAGAAAAAACTTCTTTACAGTAAGGGTGACGGAGCACTGGAACAGGCTGCCCAGGGAGGTTGTGGAGTCTCCACCTCTGGAGATGTTCAAAACCCACCTGGACGCTTTCCTGTGCAACCTACTGTGGTTAACCTGCTTTGGCAGGGGGGTTGGACTAGATGAGGTCCCTTCCAACCCCTACCATTCTGTGATTCTGTGACTTTTTACAAGGGCAGTTAGTGATAGAACAAGGGGTAATAGCTTTAAACTGGAAGAAGGTAGGTTTAGTTTAGACATTAGGAAGAAATTCTTTACTTTGAGGGTGGTGAGATACTGGAACGAGTTGCCCAGACAGGTTGTGAACACTTCCCTCCCTGGAAGTGTTCAAGGCCAGGCTGGATGAGGCTTTGAGTGCCTGGTCTACTGGAGGGTGTCCCTGCTATGGCAGGGGTGTTGGAACTAGATGATAGTTAAGGTCCTTTCCAACCCAAACCATTCTATGATTCTACCTCCTGAAGTCACTTTCAACCCCTATGATTCTGTAATTCTGTGATTTAATGTTCTCAGTTGATTTGGCTTTTAATGTATATATTTTTATTTATAAACAGAATAAAACACTTAAACACACACACAAAACAAATAAACAAACAAAAACTGCCCCATAAATTTGCTGGCCATCATTCATCCCTCCTATCCAACATAGAGCATGAACTGTGTAATATAAGAATTTCTGTATTTCCTTATTCTCTCTTTTCTTACTCATGAACACTTGTAGTTACACTGCTGTGAGTAATCAAAGCACATACAAAATTATAAGTATTGAGTGGATTACATAAATCCTATTACTAAGCAATTCAAAATAAGATGTTGATTCAGCAACTTATGTAAGCAAAATTATCCAAGTTTTCAGTTTCAAACTTTTACATGACTCAGAAGTCAGTTTAACTTAATTCAAACTCAATTCATTCAGTTTAATTTAATTCAAATCAGTTTAAGTTTGGGTTGTAAAACTGGACCTAATTGGAACAAATGTTCCCTATTAGTTTAACACAATGGCTCATCTTGCTGCATAATGGTTCTCTGAATGAGACTCAGAGGCTGAAAGTAATTGAAATGCAAAAGTTAAGTAAATAAAACCATATGTATATTTCAGGGAATACAGAGAAAAATTGAGTACTCTTTTTTTTGTAAATGACAGGAAATTCTGATACTAAATACAAATATTTTAGTTAGCATCTTTTTTTTTCTTCAGTTCTAGAGATAATTCCAATAGAGTTCAAAAAGAGATACAAACTTTAATCATTTATAGTTTCAGTAGTATTTTAGTGAATTAATTCCATGAGCTTCCATGGAATGAACTCCTTGCAATTCTATTCTTTGAGACTCTATCACAACAAGGAGAGAAGAATGTTCTTGTTTGAAAATTTTAAAAAATGTTAAAGATGAACCCTAAAATGTACCAGGAAGGAGTTTGAAACATATGTGAAAAAAAGGAAAAAAAGAAGAATGAAGTTACAATCAAGTGTCTGCCATACTGTGAATAGTTTTTACAAGAAACTGCCATTTTTTTTCATTTTTTTAAATGAGTAACTTCTAATAGATGGTTTTTTTTTAAAATAACATATATTATGAAAGAGGAAAATCTAGAGAATATATGAGTTGTAAGTAAGAGGGATGCTGAGGTAAATGATGGCAGGTCTTTATTAAAAATAAATATTCAGTGCAAAAAAAATGTATTTGGAAAATGGATTGTTAGATTAAAGGTTAATGGATATTAGCATGCATTAAAATGGCATAAGACAGAACACATAAAAGTTTTGTAATGTTCCAAATAAAGAGGTATATCCAGAAAGTTGAAGCATGCTTAATATTGTGAAGAGTAGAGCACGTTACAGCAGTAATAAACCTCGATGAGAACATGTATCATATTGCAAAAAAATCTGTCTTTTCAGGTATTCAGAGGATTCCATTAACCTTCAAAGTTGCAAATGCCTTTAGGTGTCTTTAATTTATTTTTCTGGCAAAGATGAAAACTGCACATGTATCCAAGGATTCCCTGTCTGGAAACTGTAGTGTTGTCAAGTTATTACTTCAGTGACAGGTAATTTTTTGGCAGAAAATACTGTTCCTACCCCAAGAATTCTGCAAGCATATAAATTATTTTCAAAATTTACTTGATGTCCAAGATGATGTGTCAGCAAATAGACTTTCTAGCTACAGAAGGAATTTAATATGGGTTCATTAAGGGATGGCAATGGAAGGCAAGAAGAAAGGGATGGAACGGTGCCAAAGGACAAAATACACATAAGTGAAGGTTGCAAGAGGATTTGCAGGGCTATGACATTGTCAGGGGGAAAAAAGAAAAAAAAAAAAAGGCTTGGTGAGATAATGTACATGACTGAAGCATCATCATAAGTGATTAAATGTCCTGTATGTTCTTGACTTTATGCTAAGTAGATCTTTGGCTGACCAGGCTTTCAGTATGAAACCAGAACATGTTTGTCAAAATCTGCAGGTCAAGATCAAAGGGAATTTAACTTTGGGGATGCTGTCATGGAAGTCTTACAATATTACAGACTGCTTCACCAAGCAGATGGAAGTGCATAAAACTTTACAGCAAAAATCTCCATGTTACAGGCCCTGTTCTTCATAATGGATTTCAACCATCCAAAAACCTGCTGGGAGGGCAGCACAGCATTGGACTATGTTTGTGGTATTTTCTTAACTCAAAAGGAGGACTGGCAAATAGAGACAGTGTTCTACTCGACTTCTAGCTCATTAACAGTCAAGAACTGGTGGCAAAAGTCCTCATTGATGGCAGCTTGGACTTTGGGGATAATCACAAGATAACTGAGTGCAGCATTTAGAAGAACTCTGGGAAGGTGAGTAGGAGAGAACTCTGAACTTAAGAATATAGTAGACTAGTAAGTGTAACGCAGCAGTGAATAAAAATATCTGAATTGTAATTAAGGACTATAAATGCTTCCTAGTTAACAAAAAGGAGAAAGTATCTGATCTATAAGTCTCTCTGTCCCTGTAGGATGACCACTATTGAAGAATTGAAGATTATAGAGCAGTGGCCACTGAACCATGGGGTTCAGTGATGTGCCTTGCCCAGGAGATGGAGGTGATCAAGTATGGGAAAGTACAAGGAGCTGCTGTAGCAGATCCCGTTCTCATCTCTCGAGTGAAAAACAACCTGCAAAGCCTATTCCACTCTCTTAGAAAGATACTCAATGAGCCTCTGTGACAACTGTCTGGATTCTCTACCCTGCTTTCTTTAGACCCCACCTGTAGTACTGCATCTAGCTCTGGAGTCCCCAGAGCAAGAAAGACATGGACTTGTTAGAGCAGGTCTGGAGGAGGGTCACAAAAATGGTGAGGGGGCTGGAACACCTCTCCTATGAAGGAAGAGAGGGAGCTGGGGGTTGTTCAGCCTGGAGAAGAGAAGGTTCCAGAGAGACCTTATTGCTTTCATTATATAAAGGAAGCTTATAAGAAGACAGAGAAAGGCTTTATATCAAGGCCTGTAGTGACAGAACAGCGGGCAATGGTTTTAAACGGCTTGAAGAGGGTTGGTTTAAATTGGATATACAAAGATTTTTTTTTTTTTTTTTTTTTTTTTATTATGAGTATGGTGAGACACTGGACAGGTTGCCCAAATAAGCTGTGGAAGTCTCATCATTGGAAGTCTTCAAGGTCACACTGGACAGGGCTTTGAACAACCTGATCTAACAGAAGATGGGCTTGGAACTGGATGATCTTTGCAGATCTCTTCCAATCCAAACCATTCTATGATTCTATTATTCTCTTTGCTTCCCCCTTTTTTCTCAATTCCTTCAGTGCTCTGCTGAACAGGTATGGTTTTGCTTTACTCTTGAAGGAGATTGAAGTAATTGCTGGACAGCCTTCTGTGACAGATATACAGTGTTTCTTGTGCTTCCCTACCTTGCCTCTGTTTTTCAAAGTACCTCCCTGAAAAGTGGATAATATATTTCAAAAGAATGATTAGATTACCTTTTTCTATTCTACTGGTTCATATTATGCTTTCAGAATTGCTATCAAGGGTCCTGTGACTAATACACGTTGCCTGAATCAGCACAGTATTATGTGCAGTGTCTACTGCAACATGGAGAAAAGTATCTTTATGTAAAATATGAAGGTCTGAGTGGATGGCTGTGAATGTCCTGTTTAAACAAAAGTCCAGCACCTTGGGAAGTATTAAAGTATGTCAATTCAATGTCTCTTTGATGTCTGTGTCCCACAGCCATATCTCCCTGCTGCCTTCTCTTGATGCTGACACTGTCTTACAGAGGAACTGAATGATACCCACCTCACTCCAAAATACTAAATTACTATAAATGATCCTCAGCATGTGAAAAATACACAGACTTCTCCAAACTGAGATTGTCTGACTGTGAATGAGGGACTCCTGGAGGGCAGCCAGGAGTAGGACAAAACTATCCCCATGGAAAGTGAACAAAATGCTTGGTGTTTTGGGGGTTGGTCTGTCATAAGCCCAAAAGTGTGTTTCAGAGCCGTGTAGGCGGGATGAGAGGTTTCTGGAATATCTGTTTCACCTGACAATTACTTGTTGCTTCCTAAAGCAAACAAACCTTATTATATGGTGCTATGAAGTAGCAGATTGATGAAAGTGATGGCAAGTTGTCATAAACTTGTTCATATGCAATGGTTATCTGTGGTTGCCTGCCAGGTCCAGTGTGTTTGGGAGCTGGGCCTTTATGCTGTGCTGGCTGCAGCAGTGTCACAAGGGATGGAACTAAGCCCTGCTGCCTATCTGCTGCGCAGATGTACTCTCAGCTGTTGCCATTGCTTTGTCTACTGTAGAGAGACAATCACAACTGTGATGTCCCTATTATCACAGTTTAAAGGGAAAAGTTTTATTTGTATTTGTATCAGTTAATATTGTCCTCAAAGCCAGAATTTATTTGTGATTACCCCACAGAATTCTAAATACTATGAGTCTACTCTAATGACTATGACAATTGTGATATGTTGATAAGATAAAACTGAAGAGATTACTTCTGTAAAAGGTCACAAGTAGACATGAATGAGTCTGAATAAATTAATATATGAAAATAAACATACTTTAGTCCGCAAATTTCACTTGCATTTTCAGTTGCAATACATTTACTGTAAAAAAAAGATATTTCAGATTTTTCTATTTATAGTTAAAAAAATCTGGTTTTGAAAACTACAATTTAGTATTATGACTATTTTTACATACCTGTATTCAAGAGACATTTTGCTAAATAAAGATTACTTGAGGCATTTTATTTTTGGTGTTATAATCAAAAGCATGTAATTCATACAGAAATATTTTCTGAAACAATTTAAAACATTATATGTTTTAAAGCTTGGGCAGGAGAAACTGTAAATTATTTTTACCAGTTCTCAGTAAAATGATGTAATGAATAATAACAGAAAAGTCACAAAAAATACAAGCATCACTATTTTAATTAAAATATAGCTCCTATAAAACTAAGAAGTGTGAGGCAAGACATATAGTTATATTACCATTCTTTATTAGATTTTCCAGGATTTTTTTTTTAGGCATATTTAGAAGTGATATAAAATTATAAGTGAAATAATGTAACAACAGACTAAACGATGATACTTCCTCAGTTGAAGCACAGCTGCATTCAATTATGTTTCATGATGTATGAAATATATGGTTAAAATTATAAATTCTAGGGCAAAGTGAGATTTACATATCCTGAAAGAGTCATGAATAAAGATTATTCATACTTGAAAATGAAAAAGCTGAAGAAAACTGTTTCAGACTATATATAACAAAAAATGACATCTTTCTTTTCTGCCTTATCAAGTAAAAGGCTGGGGTATGGTAAATGCTTGTAACTTAACATCATCCATCCAAGAGTACTGAAGGAGTTGGCAGAGGAACTTGACAAGCCACTCTCCACCATCTATCAACAGTCCTGGCTAACAGGGGAGGTCCCAGAAGACTGGAGGCTTGCCAATGTGACACCCATCTACAAGAAGGCCCTGAAGGAGGACCCAGGGGACTACAGACCTATCACCTGATCTCAATACTGGGGAAGATCATGGAGGGGCTCATCATGAGTGCACTTACACGGCATATGCAGGACAATCAGGGAATCAGGCCCAGCCAGCATGGGTTCAGAAAGGGCAGGTCCTGCTTGACCAACCTGATCTCCTTCTATGATCAGGTGACTGACCTAATGCATGAGGGTAAGGTTGTGGATGTTGTCTACGTGGACTTTAGCAAGGCCTTTGGCACTGTCTCCCACAACATTCTCCTAGAGAAGGTGGTGGATCAAGGCTTAGACAGGTAAAAAACTGGCTGCATGGCTGAGCTCAAAGAGTTATGGTGAACGGAGCAGAATCCACTTTGCAGCTGGCCACAAGTGGTGTTCCCCAGGGCTCAGTTTTGGGGCCAGCTCTGTTTAATATCTTTATCAATGATCTGGATGAGGGGATTGAGTGCACCCTCAGTAAGTTTGCAGATGAAGAAGTCTTGGCCCATTGATCTAGTCTGTCTACATCCCTCTGCAGAGCCTCCCTACCCTCAAGTAGATCAACATTTCCACCCATTTGGTGTTGTCTGCAAACGTACTGAGGATGCACTTGATCCCCTTGTCCAGGTCATTGAGAAAGATGTTAAATAGGAGTGGCCTCAGTACTGAGCCCTGGGGAACACCACTCATGATTGGCCACCAACTGGATTTGACTCCATTCACCATCACTCTTTGGGCATGACCATCCAGCCAGTTTTTTACCCATTAAATTATACACCCATCCAAGCCAGGAGCAGCCAGTTTCTCAAGCAGAATGCTGTGGGAAATGGCATCAAAGGCTTTACTGAAGTCCAGATAGACAACGTGCACAGCCTTTCCTTCATCCACTAAATGGGTGACCACAATGCAGATGGAGATCAGGTTGGTCAAGCAGGACCTGCCTTTCATAAACCCATGCTGACTGGGCCTGATCATTTGGTTGTCCTTCATGTAATGCATGATAGCACTCAAGATGATTTGCTCCATCAGCTTTCCTAGCACTGAAGTCCAACTGACAGGCCTGTAGTTTCCAATATCCTCCTTCTGGCCCTTCTTTTGAGGCCTGTAAGTCTCCTGTGCCTGGCAAAATTATACAGATGATCATTCTGGGAGTTATCGAAGAACACCTGGAAGACAACACAGTAATTGGTTCCAGCCAAGATATGTTCATGAATGGAAAGTCCTGCTTAACAAATGGTATTTCTTTCTATGATAAGGTTACCCACCTAGTTGTTCAAGGAAAAATAGTCAGTGTAATCTTTTTGGAATTCAGTAAAGCCTTTGATACTGTCTCTCACAGTATCCTCCTGGACAAAATGTCCAGCACACAGCTGAATAAACATTTAATGTGATGGGTGAGCAATTGGCTTCTGGGTCAGGCTAAATGGGTTCTAGTCAATGGGCTTATATCGGGCTGGTGACCAGTCACTAGTGGGTCCTGCAGGGATCCATCCTGGGGTCAGTGCTCTTTAATGTCTTCATCAAAGACTTGGATACAGGACTTGAAGGACTGCTAACTAAGTTTGTTGATGACACGAAATTAGGAGGTCCTGTGGACACTCTTGAGGGCAGAGAGGCCCTGCAGAGAGATCTAGATAAATTACAGACCTGGGCAATCACCAACCATATGAATTTTAACAAAGGCAAGTGCTGGATTTTGCACCTGGGACATGGCAACCCTGGACACACCTACAGACTGGGGAATGAGAGGCTGGAGAGCAGCCCTGCAGAGAGGGACCTGGGGGTTCTAATTGACAGCAAGTTGAACATGAGTCATCAGTGTGCCCTGGCAGTCAAAAGGATCAACTGTGTCCTGAGATGCATCAAATACTGCATTGCGAGCCAGTTGAGGGAGGTGACCGTCTCGCTGTACTCTGCACTGGTGCAGCACCACATTGAGTACTGTGTGCAGCTTTGGGCACCACAATATAAAAAAAAAATATAAAGCTACTAGAGTATCCAGAGGAGGGACACTAAACTGGTGAAGTGCTTAGAGGGGAAGCCGTATGAGGAGAGGCTGAACTTGCTTGTTTTGTTCAGCCTGGAGGAGAACTAAGAGGAGAACTCATCGCAGTCTATAACTTCGTCACAAGGGGAAGAAGAGGGGCAAGTGCTGATCTCTTCTCTCTGGTGACCAATGATAGGACCAGGAGAAATGTCAGAAAGATGTGCCAGGGGAGGTTTATGCTGGACGTTAGGAAAGGATTCTTCACCCAGAGGGTGGTGGAACACTGGAACTGGCTCCCCAGGGAGCCTGACAATATCCAAGAACCATTTGGACATGACCCTCAGACACATGGTCTGAATCTTGGGATTGTCCTATGCTATGACAAGAGTTACAGTCGATGATCCTTGTGGATCCCTTCTAACTCACAACATACTATGATTCTATGATTCTTGTTGCCTTTTACAGTAGAGGCCAGATTAATTTCTAGGTGAGCTTTGAACTTTCCAATTTTTAACCTGCATAACCTCACAACATCTTTTTAGTAATCCTGTGTGGCCTGCTCCTTCTTCCAAAGGCCGTAAGCTCTCCTTTTTTCCCTGAGTTGGCAGCCAGGCTGGTCTTCCTTGCTACCAACGCGTCTTACAGCATGTGGGAATGACCTGGTCCTGCACCTTTAAGACTTCCTTCTTGAAGAACATCCAGCCTTCCTGTACTCCTTTGCCCTTCAGAGCTATCTCCCAAGGGACTCTCGCAACCCATGTCCTGAGTAGGCCAAAGTTTGCCCTCCAGAAATCCATGGTAGTTATTTTGCTGACAGCCTTCCTTATTTCACCAGGGACTGAGAACTTTACTATTCCACAGTTGCTAAGCCCAAGTTGGCCTCCGACTACCACATGATCCACCATTCCTTTGCAGTTGGTAAACAGCAGGTCAAGCGAGGCATCTTCCCTGGTGGACTCACTTACCAGCTGTGCCAGGAAATTGTCTTCCTCACACTCCAGGATCCTCCTAGACTGTTTCCTCTCTGCTGTGTTGTATTTCCAGTAGGTGTCCAATGAATTCAAGTCCCCCATGAGAACAAGGGCTAGCAATTGTGAGACTTCTGCCAGCTGATTTTAGAATGCCTCATCTGTCCCTTCAAGGTCCTTAGGGTAGTCTTTAGGTAGTAGGAAGGCACACAGGAAGCTCACCACCCTGGAGTTCAGGAGTGCAGACTTTAACCTCTTCAGGAATAAACTCCTCGAGGGAAGAGGGGCTCAGGACAGCTGGCTTATATTCAAGGATCTCTTCCTCCAAGCTCAGGAGGGATGCATCCCAACAAAAGGAGGCAGGCAAAAACAGCAGAAGGCCTGCATGGATGGACAAGAAGTTTCTGGACAAAACTGACATCAAAAAAGAAGCCTACAGAGGGTGGAAGGAAGGATGGGTAACCTGGGGGGAATACAAATAAATTGCCCAAGTGGCTAGGGATCAGGTTAGGAAAGCCAAGGCCCTGGCAGAATTAAATTTGCAAGAGATATCAAGGGTAACAAAAAAAGCTTCTAGAGGTATGTCAGGGAGAAAAGGAAAACTAGGGAAAATGTGGGCCTTCTCTGAAAGGCAACAGGAGACCAGGTCACCCAGGACACTGAGAAGGCTGAGGTGCTCAATGACTTTTTTGCCTCAGTCTGCACCAGCAAGGGCTCGTGCCACACTGCCCAAGTTCTAGTAAGCAAAGGAAGGGTCCAGGAGAATGAAAAGCTGCCCACTGTAGAAGAAGATCAGGTTCGGGAGCACCTAAGGAACCTGAAGGTGCACAAGTCCATGGGACCTGATGGGATGCATCCACGGGTCCTGAGGGAACTGGCAGATGAACTTGTGAAGCCACTATCCATCATATTTGAGAAGTCCTGGCAGTCTGGTGAAGTTCCCACAGACTGGAAAAGGGGATCATAACCCCCTTTTTAAAAAAGGGAAACAAAGAAGACCCAGGGAACTACAGGCCGATCAGTCTCACCTCAGTGCCATGGAGCAGATAGTCCTAGAAACTGTGCTAAGGAACATGGAAAATGAGGAGGTGATTGGTGAAAATCAGCATGGCTGCATCAAGGGCAGATCATGCCTGACCAATCTGGTGGCTTTTTATGACGGGGTTACAGCATTGTTTGATAAGGCTAAAGCAACTGATGTAATCTACCTGGACTTGTGCAAGGCATCTGACACCGTCTCGCACGACATCCTTGTCTCTAAATTGGAAACATGTGGGTTTGATGGATGGACCACTTGGTGGATAAGGAGTTTGCTGGATGGTTGCACTCAAAAGAGTTGTGGTCAACAGCTGGATGTCCGAGTGGAGACCAGTGATGAGTGAAGTCCCTCAGGGGCTGGTACTGGGGCCAGTGCTGTTCAACATCTTTGTCAGAGACACAGACAGTGGGATCGAGTGCACCCTCAGCAAGTTTGCTAGTGACACCAAGCTGTGTGGTTTGTTGAAACACTGGACCTTGACAGGCTTGAGAGGTGAGCCTATGCTAACCTCATTAAGTTCAACAAGGCCAAATGCAAGGTCCTGCACCTGGGTTGGGACAATCCCAAACACAGTTAAAGACTGAGCGATAAGTGGATTAAGAACAGCTCTGAATAAAAGTACTTGGGGGTGGTGGTGGAAGAGAAGATCTACATGAGCTGGCATGTGTGTTTACAGCCTAGAAGGCCAACCATATCCTTGGCTGCATCAAGAGAAGTGTGGCCAGCAGGTCGAGAGAGGTGATTCTCCCCCTCTACTCCGCTCTCATAAGACCTCACCTGGAGTACTGCGTCCAGTTCTGGAGCCCCCAACACAATAGAGACATGGACCTGTTAGAACGAGTCCAGAGGAGTGCCACGGGGGTGATAAGATGGCTGGAGCTCCTCTTCTATGAGGACAGGCTGAGAGAGTTGGGGCTGTTGAGCCTGGAAAAGAGAAGGCTCCGGGGAGATCTTACAGAGGCCTTCCAGTACCTGAAGGGGGCCTACAAGAAAGCTGGGGAGAGACAGAAAGATAGGTAGTGATAGAAGAAGGGGTAATGGCTTTAAACTGGAAGAGGCTAGGTTTAGATTAGATATTAGGAAGATTTTTTTTCTTTCTGTGAGGGTGGTGAGACACTGAAACAGGTTGCCCAGAGAAGTTGTGTATGCCCCCTCCCTGGAAATGTTCAAGGCCAGGTTGGATGGGGCTTTGAGCAACCTGGTGCAGTGGAAGGTGTTGGGATTGGAACTAGATGATCTTTGGGGTCCTTTCCAACCCAAACCATTCTATGATTCCAAGATCCTAGTTGGGTGGCCCGTAATGGACTCCCAGCATTACATCTGCCTTGATGGCCTTCCCCTTTATCCTTACCCATAAGCACTACACCTTATCATCACAACCATTAAGCTCTATGCTATCAAAACACTCCCTAACACACAAAGCTACCTCACCGCCTCTCCTTCCTTGCCTGTCCCTTCTAAAGAGCTTATAGCCATCCATGGCAGCACTCCAGACATGAGAGTCATCCCACCATGTTTTTATGATGGTGACCAAGTCGTAACTATGAAGCTGCACAAAGACTTCCAGCTCCTTCTGTTTGTCGTCCAAGCTGCATGAATTGCTGTAGATGTACTTGAGCTGGGCTATCGATTTCACCCCCAACTGTGGCACACCACTCAAAGGTACACCTCTAGTGAGCCTGGTTTTATCCTTTTCCTCCTTCAAACCTAGATTAAATGAGCCCTGCCAATTCATGAGTGAGAATCCTTTTCCCCTTCTGAGATAGGTGAAATCCATCCATGACCAGCAGGCCTGTTGCTGTGTAAACCTTCCCATAAAAAAAAATAATCAAAATTCCATTTATGGCACCAGTCTCTGAGCCATGTGTTAACCAGGTGTGTTTTCCTGTTCTTTTCAGTACTCTTCCCGATCACTGAAGGTATTGAAGAAAATACTACCTGTGCTCCTGATCCTTCAACCAATCGCCCCAGTGCCCTGAAGTCCCTTTTAATTGCTTTAGGACTTTTCTCTGCAACCTCATCACTGCCAACCTGTACAACCAAGAGTGGGTAATAATCAGAGGGCCGCACCACACCAGGGACTCTCCTAGCAATGTCCCTGTCCTGGGCCCCAGGGTGGCAGCAGACTTCCCTGCGGGTAGGGTCAGATCCACATATCTGCACCTCTGTTCCTCTCAGAAGGGAGTTGCCTATGACAATTCTTCTTCTTTTTTTCTTGGTAGAGGCAGTCTTGACGTGTGGGGGTGACCGACTCACCTTAGACAACCGCCTGGATGGACCTTCATCCACATCCTTGTTTTCCTGTCCCTCAAGGTCCAGAGCCTCAAACCTATTGCGCAGAGGCATCTCTCCCTGCCATCTGGGAGGGCATTCGCCTGCCACCTTAAGCATGGACCTGTTTCCATTCCTCCCTGTATCTTAGGACTCCTTCTTCTGCCTAATGGCAAGAGGGTAGGGGAACCTCTGCTACTTGCGGCGCATCCCCCCAGTGCACTTCTTGCAGGGATGGCAGGGTGTGGCTCCACCAATCTATCTCCCTCTCACACTCCCTGATACTCCTTAGTCTCATCACATCCTGTTTTAGCTCTGCCACTATGCTTGGCAGATCATTCATCTGGTCACAGCACACACAGCTGTTGTCTCTGCTGTCCTCCACTACCAGTGACAGGGTCAGGCAGTCCATGCAGCCCGAGACCTGGACAGCTGCATGTTTGCATGGGAGCTCCATCTGGGTCACCACATTCCTTCTGGCAGTGGTCCTCAGCTGAGTGGAAACAATTTCTGGGTCCCCATCTGGGAAGGCGATGACCACTAGTTGAACTTGCCTTCTTGAGCCGGGACGGGTACTGTGCCCTGCCTGCTCACCCTGCCTGTGTGATCTACCCTGTAAACTGCCGGGCCATGCTCTGGCTGACGTGCCATGCTCTGTTTGCCTCTCTGACCACTCTGGTCCTGGTCACTGGTGCTCCCTGGGGCAGCCTTTTATGGGGGTGGGAGAGGCTGTTGGTTGTGCTGGCTCTGCCCTCGCCACCCAGAAGCTGCCGGTCCCTGGCACAGGTTATTTACTTACCCAGCTGAGAAAGGCCCAAAAAAGCTCCAAAAAGAGCCCTTGCCAGCCCTTTTTGCCACAATTCTCCTCCTCAGTGTGGACTTACCTCCACTGGAGCTGGTCTCCTCAGCAAGTGGAGAAATTATTATTTATTTATTTATTTTAATTTACAGGCACAAAACAAGTAGATAATAGCTATCATGTGTACATTTCTATGAGAATATGCATCCATTGCAAAATGATAGAAGTACAGAAAACTGATGTCCCAGAAAGAAGTGTTGAAGCCATAGAAGTAATACATTATCAAAAATATTTATTAAAAAATATTTTTCTTTTCTTTATACCAAAGCAAGTCTATTAGTTTTAACATATTTTATGTCTACATAATATGACAGAGAAGTTTTCCTACATTTTTCTTGAATTAATAAAAAGCAATAATGAAAATTCTTACGTTCTTATACTTGTCTCTTCCTTTCCAAGACTTTTGTTGGAAGCATAAACTCACCCATCATTTTGCAGAAAATAACATTTTATTGGTAAAAAATCAGTACTCTAAGCAGAATTCCTATTAAAATAGTAATTTCTGTAAGAATTATCCTGTGGGGTTCTTATATACATCTATTTTGCTGTAGCATGCAGCAAAAGTAGAGTTGGAAATACTGTACTTAGCTTTAACTAGAGAGGGTTTTCTCACACATTTCTTGTGCTTATCAATTTTTCTCAGCCTCAGTGATATTAGTACAGAAGTTGTCAGATCACGTTTTTTTTGCTTTCCTGTAATCCTTTTCTCTTCTCCTTTTCTCAGCGTATTTGAATGGTAAGGGCAAACCTCTGTGTATGGAGAAAACTTGCTAAATATCATGAAGATGCTATGCAGTTACTCCAAGTCAAGGATGAAATTAATATTTCCTAACTTAGTCATAGCCATTTCTAGAAAGCAATTTATTCAGGTTAATCTTCCTTCTAATCATCAGAGGAACTTCAAGTGCTATCAGTTCAGGTTCAAATTCTAGATTAGCTGTCAAATACCCACACAGCTAAAACTGAGACATGAATCAAAGTCCAAGGAATTGTAAAATGCAGAAACAATACTTTTCTGCCCACATATGGGCAAAAAGCCCAGATATCTACAAAGTAAATACAAAAAGTTGGGGAGGCTGCACAGTTAAATATTTTTCATTTCCTTCATTATCATTTCAATCCATACATCACCCAAGTGTTGCTTTTCCCAGGATAAAATCTAGTACTGAAGTAAGTAGAAACTCTCACAGTAGGGCAGAAATTAATTTATTATTTTGTTCAAATATTTAAAAAAGATTAATTTATTGCCTGAAATTATTTCCTACTGAATGAAAAAACACAAATTCTATATTTCCTTTTCCACAGTACTGCAGTGAAGTCAGGGGACAGCTTTCCATTGTTGTCAATAGGCTTTTGATGCAATACCAAGAACCTGATCAGCTACTCATTTCACACAGGATACCATATTGGTTTCAAGAAGAGTTCTGCATTTGAGTATTGAGTTTGAGGAAGAAAAATTGCTTCAGATTTTTAACATATTCATTTTAATACAATGTTTTTCTGCTCTTAATCATACAAGTTTCCCCTAGGATTACTGCTCTTTGCAGCAGAAGTTAATATAGCTGTGTGGTTTCCACGATGTGAAGAGAGTTTTTCACATGTACTTAGAGCTTATCCACCTAAATATCTAATTACCTGATTATTAATAATTCTATATAGAAAATAATGTTTACCATCCTCTATTCTAAACATAAATAACCATATGTTACGTTTATGACTTTAAAAAGACCATCATATTAATATAAATTTTACTAAGTATTAGGCATTTATTGAGAAGCCATTACTTCTATGAAATGAATAAGCTCATTCAAGAAGGTATAACACAGATTAAAATAATTACTCTGACCAAAAATTGGCAATTTTTTTTTTTCAAAGTATCAAACCAACATGTGACAAAACACTATTTTGTTTATTCATGTGATCTTCCATGAAAAGAGAGAAGTAAGAATACAGGAAAAGATAAACTGCAAATCAGTTTTTTAAACTATGATAGATTCTATTGTGTTCTGAGTGGAAAGAGGAATTTGAGAAAAGAATTTGCTTTTAGTCCAAAGAAAGTTTTAGTGGTCTAATAGCTATAACTATTAATACAGAAAATTAATGTCATTAATACAGAAAATCATTATTAATAATGCAGTTAAAACGGTTATATAAAAGCTTCCTAGTGTCCCTGTTTCATACACTCTTTCAGTGTTCCTTTGGGCAGACACTTGAGCATTCATGAAGAAGAGTAGTGTGGGGGCAAGTTTCCAATTAGCTATCAGTGTCCCGGGATCTTTGCTAGAAGAAGAATAATGTTAATGGTGGTGGTCGTGGTGGAAAGGTCCTTCCTGCACAGTCTTGGGTACACTTGGGAACAATTTTGTGTTTTCTCATTGCGCTTCTTTTTCACTGTTTTCAACTTAAGTTAGAAAGTTACACTAGAGCCAGCTCCAACCTCACTTGTTACAAAGGATTGTTTGTTACTACCTCAGTTTTCCACAGGAGGCATCCATAGAGCTTTGACTAAAATAGGTGAGGTAGTGGTCACCCTTGTGGTACAATTTATCTTCTGCTGATATTTAGGGATAGGTCATGCTTAGGAGGGAAGGTGGTGTGGGTATTACTTTTAATCATACATTGTGAAGTATTGGAATTTTTGTCATTACTGTAAGATTGTGTCTACAAATTAATTATGGAAGAATTTGGAATATTGCATGCAAAGTATTCTATGTTCTGCTTCTTATTTCAACATCTTAGAGTTATCATAGGAAAAAATGATCACATCTCAACCAATACTACTATTCCAGCATTATCAGCAAGACAAAACAAAAATAATTTAATCTACTGTATTTGCTAGATAAGGTGGTCAGCAGGCCAGAGGAACTACACTGCTTGAACTGAGACTTCAAACAATCTATTACAACCTATTCAAAAGGTAACTTGTTGTATTTGTATGTGATGTTTCTTCAGCCTATCACTTTAACTCAAAATTTTTAGTAAATATGATCTTTACAGTTATCTTGAAAGAACCTAATTATCAAACACTTTCATCTTCTTGATCTGGAATAATAAAAGACTTAGAGAGAATATTCATACTTAAAGGTTTTGTAAAAGAAATACATAGCTGTTCAAAAGAGGTATAAGTAGTGTTTTAGAAGCAATGAAAATGGGTTTTCTTGGGAGTAAGAAGGGGCAGTATGTAAGCTTTCAGTCTTAAAAAGAATTAAAAAATGAAAATGCTTAATTTTCAGGGAAAGTAAAGCAGCAGTTTCCTTTTTATTGCATTTAGAAATTTCAACCTTCTTGTTATCTGCCTAGAATTTTTTTAAATTCTTCTTTTGTTCATTCTTTATGTGATATGTCATTTTCTATCACAGCATCTTAGAAGAATAAATATTTAAAGATATAATATTCAAAATTCTACATTGCTTTTTCACTTCATTTTTACATAAGGCTACACCTTAGATACTGCAGACTATTTTCTGCCAGGTTCTGCATAAAGTCTTTGCAGGAGTTGCTTGCCCTTACAACATAAACCAAGAGAGAAAATAAAAACAAGAGCATGAGAAATCAAGTTCGATGTCCAAGGTCACTGAAGCACATACCAACATGAATAAAAGCAGCTATGTTTCCTGTGGCCCAACTGAATGCTCTATCATTGAGTCATGATGTTTTTATTTATTACAAATTTGTTTTCAATAAATGTTTGTAATATGGTATAAATAATTTTGTTTACAAGAGCAGAATTCTCACCCTGTCACAACATCAACATGGAGACTATTCAGAACCTCTGCACCCTGACATTTCTATGAAACAATAAAAGAAAATGCATAAATCATTGGAAAGAATGTCCCTAATCCAGTTGTGTAGCTGTCAAACCTTTCCCTTCTCCTAGAGAAAGAGCTCATGACTTCAAACCTTGGCTGTTTTCAGAGCACTTGAGAATGATGTCAGTGTCCCAGCAGAGTATATGACATCTTTTTCTGATGACTTAAAGCCAGCTAGTCACTGAATCAAACATCCTGAGACACCTCATGGATGATGTCTTTTTAGGACTAAGTCTTGCAAATCTGAGTACATTTGCCCCAGTACAGCAAAACACTTATTCATTTAATTGGTCCTATTGTAATCTAATTTTTGTTTCTTTTTTTTTTGTTTTGTTTAGTTTGAAGGCTCTTGAAAGCACAGCTGGCAGCATCATAAAACTTTTTTTTTTTTTTTTTTTTTTTAGTGTTTGGTTCACATCTTCACTCTGCTTTGCTTTTCAAACTGAAGTTTCTAAGAGACAGTTTTAACCTTTAAAATGGGCATTTTTGGAAAGCTCTTCAGGTTCCTCAGTTTTTTTTTCTTTTTTTTTTTTTTTTAGTCCTATGGACAGAAATTCATCCCCTGTTAATAACTCAATTATCTTTGTTAATTATTGTCAGAAATTATTATATATCACATTTGTGTATTATTGACCTTTTTTCAGGCTTCAATTTTTAATGTGAATTGTTAGAAAATCAGCAAGTACTTTTGTTAGTGGTTCAAGATTAGAAAAGAGTGCCTGGAGCTTGATTTTGTAGAAGAAGAAAAAAGAAAGAAGAAGAAAAAAGAAAGAAGAAGAAAAAAGAAAGAAGAAGAAAGAAGAAGAAAGAAAAAGAAGAAAAGAAGAAAGAAATAGAAGAAAAGAAGAAGAAGAAGAGGAAGAGGAAGAAGAGGAAAGAAGAAAGAGAAAGAAGAACTAACAACAAAAAAAACCACCCTAGTCATTTAAATGGTTTAAAAGCTGGAATGGAGGAGCTCTAACACCTACTAAGTATGTTTAAATTTGATTATGATTTTAGATATTCATGAGCATATCCAGTTATTGATCCAAAGACATCAAAACAAACAAACAAAAAAAGCTGTTGATTTTTACAAATACTAATGGCTAGATGTGACTCTTAATGACTGGAAATGGTTTTCAGGTCTGGGTTATGGTCTACTATTTTACATATTTATCATTGTATTCTTGGGAAGAATGGAAACTTATAGAAAAATGTTAATTAAAATCAATAAAGAAGAAAATAACAAACTGGAAAAGATTATAAGAAAATTTAGAAAAATTGATAAAGTGTCAACAACAATCAACATCAAGTCTTCACAAAGTTACAGTGTCCTTATTTTGGTTGATTTAGTTTAAATCCACTTAGGATTAACTCAAAGACATTTTGACTCAGTTGGCTTAAATTTACTCAAAGACAAACACTGAGTTAAGTTTTAATCTGATATCTTTAAATCCACAAAGAGCTGCAGTATCATCTGAGTGAAAATGAAAGTTTTCAGAACTGTTATGAATTCTTTTCAAAAGGATTTTAGAAACATGACTCTAATTCCTACTAGTTTTCAATAATAATCAAGTACCTCCCTTCTCAAGTTCTTTCAACAATGCTTTTGTAACCTTTCAATTAGCTTGCTTTTTAAAAAAATAATTATTTCAAATGTATATTTAGAATTCCCTGTCAATTTTTAATTTAGTTAAGTAAGTTTCACTAACCCTTTCATAAGAGATATATCCCTCATTGTATTTTTGGTCATTGTTTCCAAAATGAAAATAAAACACTAAATCAATTTCCGAGGAGACATTCCAGTTAACCACTTGTCCCAGACCTATGTCAGCTATGTATAGCCAATAATATTTTAAAGTTTAATAATTTTCTTTACTTTACACTTATGGAATCCATGCAGGTGCATGTGGCAAAATGCAATACAGCACAAAAATATAGTCTTGCCTTTACAGATCTTTTCAGAAGAAGCACGCTTACATCAAGCTGCAAGAAATTCAGTTTACTTACCTGAAGATATGAAGATTAAAGATTCAGCTAAACCTGCCTGGATTTGATCCTGTGGGCTCCAAGGAGACAAAAGATTTCAAGCTACTTGCTCACACTGCTAAGCCATCACCCTCCAGAAAAGGCTAAATACTCCACTGTTGTTGTAGCTGTCTGTTCACTCAGTTCTTTTAAAACACACTTTTACCACTGAAGAAGAAACTTTCTGCTAACCATTGCAAGGATCCCAGTCGTTTTCAATCCTCCTTAGTTCGACTAATTGAAAATCTCCCTTTACTTTACATTCTCTGTCAGAGACTGAAATGAGAATACAGAGAAGGGCATGTAACCTCTACCTCTGTTCTTCAAGATACTAAATTTCTAGCATGAATTATGATTATATAGTATGATATATTTACAGGCAATTATATACTTATCTGTAATTATTGATTAAAAGCTATGATAAACAGAAAGTTTTGAACTTGACAGACAAGAAAATAAAATTGTGTACGATTTCCTCAAAAAATATGCATGATGAACTTATACAGTCAAGTAGCCACAAAACTTTCTATGCTTCTTTTCCAACTGTGACTATACCAGAAGCAATATATTTTTTATATGTTCATTGCAGACTTTCTGACTGGAGTCCTGTTGGCTAAAAAGCAAATGCTTTTCTTTTACCCTATATATCTGTTGTATCCCACTCAGAAAAATAAATAAAATGTAGCAGAAACTGTTAACGTTAATAAGGCCCTGTCATGTTCAGAAGATATTTCCCTTATTAATTTAAAGAAAAAAATGGGGTTAAAAAGAAAGAGTAAAATAAAATTCCCAAGTAAATGTTTCCAAGATTAAACAATATAGAAATTATAAAAAATTGTGATTTATAAGAAAGTAAATTAGATAGGTAAACATATAACTAATGTTAATTGATGACTGCATAATAGCAAAATTATCCCAGAGACTGAATTTTGTGGAAAGAACTCACTGTGCAATAGAACATGTACGGTAAAAATTCTCAAAGAGGTGAGTGCTACTTGGTCTAATCTAGTTATTCATTAAGGCTTTTGCTGAATATATAATATATATGAGTCTAGGAAATAATGCAAAAGGAGGCACAAAAATGTCAAGAACCCTGTAAGGTCTGCAGCATTATGATCCTTGAATAACATAAACTTATTGTCTTAAATATACTGCAATTTTAAGCTTAAATTGCTACTGATTTTAGGCCACTGTTTGCTTATTCTATCCCTTGAAATAAGTTAATAAAATAGTTCAAAGCAATAAGGACAGGAAAAAAAAATCCACATTATTATAATTTAGAAAAGAACAGTGGGCTATTCAGTGAAAATCCCACAAATGTATTTGTGAAACTCTTAACAACTTTATAATCTATTCTTCACAGTTGTCTTTGAACATTATGACAATTTTTACAATTATTACAAAAAGTGACATTAAGATGATCTCTATTACCACACTGCTCATGCATTCAATTATTTCAAATAAGCACAAAAAGATAGACTTGAATATTTAAATAATTAGTCTAAGAAAAGACAGTTCATAAGTCTGTATTGCATGCATGCAAAAAAAAAACCAAACCTACAATAATAATGTAGCAATTACATTTTTTCTTAAAACTCTCCTTTACTAGAATTTACTCTTCTAGAAGATAGAAAATATTTTGAAACCTTAATTTTCTGGCCCTGTTTCCTATACTCCCTGACCACAAAGCTACAGGATACACTGAGGCTTTGTAAATCTCTCAGGATCTCCTCTAGTAGCTCCCACATTTGTATGAAATTTAACAGACTTAAGATGCCCTCCTGCGGGACTTTTACAGGCTGGAGAAGAGAGCCCGTGTGAACTTCATGAAGTTCAACAAGGCCAAGTGCAAGGTCCTGCACCTGGATTGGGCCAATCCCAAGTATCAGAACAGCCTAAGTGATGACTGGATTTAGAGCAGCCCAGTGAAGAAATTGGGGATACTAGTAGGTGAAAAATTGGACAACATGTGCTTGCAGCCCAGAAAGCCAACCCTATCCTGGGCTGCATCAAGAGAAGTATGGCCAGCAGGTTGTGGGAGGTGCTTCTGTCCCTCTACATCTCTCTCATGAAACTCCACCTAGAATACTGTGTCCATCTTTGGAGTTCCCAGAACAAGAAAGACTCGGATTTGTTAGAGCAGATCTGGAGGAGGGCCACAAAAATGTTGAGACAGCTGGAAGACCTCTCCTGTGAAGAAAGTCTGAGAGAGTTGGCTTTGTTCAGCTTGGAGAAGAGAAGGTTCCAGGGAGACCTTACTGTGACATTTCAGTATACAAAGGGGAAAGACAGAGAAAGACTTTTTACCGAGGCCTGTAAAAGGGACAAGGGACAACAGTTTTAAGATGAAAGAGGGTAGATTTAGGTCAGATATATGGAAGAAATTTTTTATTATGAGTTTGGTGAGACACTGGAACAGATTGCCCAGAGAAGTTGTGAATGCCCTGTCACTGGAAGTGTTGAAGGTTAGGTCACATGGGGCTTTGAGCAACCTGACCTAATTGTGGTGGGTGTGGTCTATCTTGATTTCAGCAAAGCATTTGACATGGTCTCCCACAGCATCCTCGCTGATAAATTGAGGAAGTGTGGATTAGATAGTCAAGTAGTGAGATGGTCTGCTAACTGGCTGGTGGGAAGAAGCCAGAGAGTGGTGGTCAATGGGGCAGAGTCTAGTTGGAGACCTATGTCTAGTGGAGTCCCTCAAGGGTCGGTACTGGGTCCACTACTATTCAATATATTCATAAATGACCTGGATGAGGGAATTGAATGCACTGTCAGCACGTTTGCTGATGATACAAAGCTGGGAGGAGTGGCTGACACAGCAGAGGGCTGTGCTGCCATCCAGAGAGACCTGGACAGGCTGGAGAACTGGGCAGGGAAAAACTTGATGAAATATAATAAGGGCAAGTGTAGGGTGTTGCACCTGGGCAGGAACAACCCCAGGTTCCAGTATAGGTTGGGAAATGATCTCCTAGAGAGCAGTGTAGGGGAAAGGGATCTGGGAGTCCTGGTGGACAGCAGGATGACCATGAGCCAGTACTGTGTCCTTGGGGTGCATTAGAAGGGGTGTGGTTAGTAGCTCAAGAGAGGTTCTTCTTCCCCTCTTCTCTGCCCTGGTGAGGCCACATCTGGAATATTGTGTCCAGTTCAATTGAAGAAGGACAGGGAGCTGCTTGAAAGAGTCCAGCACAGAGCCACCAAAATGATTAAGGGAGTGGAGCATCTCTCTTATGAGGAAAGGCTGAGGGAGCTGGGCCTCTTTAGCTTGGAGAAGAGGAGGCTGAGGGGGGACCTTATTAATGTTTATAAATATTTGAAGGGTGAGTGTCAGGGGGATGGGGCCAGGCTCTTCACAGTGATGTCCAATGATAGGACAAGGGGCAATGGGTGTAAGCTGGAACACAGGAGGTTCTGCTTAAATTTGAGAAAGAACTTCTTTACTGTGAGGGTGACAGAGCACTGGAACAGGCTGCCCAGGGAGGTTGTGGAGTCTCCTTCTCTGGAGACATTCAAGACCCACCTGGATGCCTTCCCGTGTGAACTCATCTAGGTGTTCCTGCTCCAGCAGGGGGATTGGACTAGATGATCTTTCGAGGTCCCTTCCAATCCCTAACCTTCTGTGATTCTGTGATTCTGTAATTGAAGATGGGGTTGGAATTAGATGGTCTTTGAAGGTCTCTTCCAGTCCAAACTATTTTACAATTCCATATTTACATATTTTTGACAAAGTCAATACTATACCTTACACATCCTACAAAAAATAATTTGCAAGTTAATAACATTTCCAGTCAGTCTAAACACTGATCTTCCTTTTGTTGAACACTTAGCTTCCTTGCACTATATTTATTCCTTTATATGGACTATTGAAACCAATCTGCAGCTCTCAGAACTCCTAAAATTTTAGTGTTACTTAAAGTGCCACAGAAAAAAAGAACAACTGACAGTCCTGGCTCTTAATCTCTAGAGGAACAGAGGAGATTTTTCCCCTTTCTTCTTAATCTATTAATAGTTTTGCTAGTAAACCTGAACGGTTTGTTTTTGGAAAAGTATGAAATAATTGATCCATGCTGTTAATTTATAGCAGATGTTCTTTTCTTGAGGCTTCTTAAAATAGATTTGTTTGGATCCCAGCTTATTGTTTGGGTTTGGGTTTTTTGGTTGTTTTTTGTTTGTTTGTTTTTGTCTTGAAAGATTTCTCATTTATTTACTGAAATAACAATGTTTGGATTTTTTTTTTTTTTTTAAGAAAAAAATAAGAGTCAGTAATCGGCATTAATAGAGCCAACATTCCTATTTAAAATCTGAATAATCAGCTTTGTACTTGCTATTGTACTAATCATACTTCACAGGTACACCAAATACTCCATTACTACTTCTAAGGACAAGAAAGTACTTGTATTAAAAAAGCCCCAATAAAAATCCCTTCTAATTAACCTCATTTATATTTTCTCGTATAGCATTAAAATGAACATGAAAAACAAACTAGATGAACTTCAAACAAATTATGGGAAGTAACTTTTTGTGTTATTTTGAATATATTAATCTATGTATCTAATTACTGCAAACCAAACTCTCTCAATTCTTACAGAAGACAAAAACCATAAAGCTCAATCCTTCACCTCATACGACGCTGTGTGTTCAGGAGAGTTCTCTTCATTAAATTTCAGATTATGCTCATCTCATCATGCTGTCTTTCTTCTACCTTTAGGCATATAAAGCTGCAGAAACAAATTGGATCAAGGGGAAAATACACCAAATTATTCTGCCCAAAGGGCTAGGGATAGACATGTTGCATTTCATAAAGGAATTGTTCAAAAGCACAGCTGAATCATATAATGATTTTATTGTCCATTCTTTTCAGATCTGAGTATTAATTGCCCTATTTGCAATATTTTTTTCCTCATTTTTTTCTATTGGTTGTTGCTTCTACATTGGTTGTCTATGCATGAAGTTATGACCCTGTTAGAGTGAATACTGCTTAGACTTCTACAGATTGAACATGCTCCAAGTATAGCAGCCTTTTTTGTGTGTTCTTTTGAGGTACAAAGCAATAGATAACTAAAGAGTGAGGGTGAAGCAAGTGGTATTGGTGTTCAAAGAGCAGCACTCCACCTCATGGGAAAAACAGAGGGATGGAGCAAAGAGAGAAGATAAACCAACAAACAAACGAACAACAAAGGAGACTTGGAAAGGCTAGTATGTGGTGAATAATTTTTAAAAACATCAAAAAGGGTGGGAAAAAAAAAGACAAGAAAGGCTATAAAATAGAATATGTGGTAATGGGAAAGAGACACACTCTTTGTAGTACATGCTACTCATTCCACAGTTTGGGGTTTCATGTTTTAGCAGTTTCATGGATATTTCTGAAGTGCACCACTTGAAACAAGTTTTCCTGTCTTCTTCTATGTCTGTTTAATGCTGCAGTTCTAGAGGAGCCTAAAGACCTGAAATGCAAATTATTACCAATGTTACTAATTTAACATGTCCAATTTTTATTTGGAAACTAAAAGTACTTTGGCCTCTTGTGGTGAGGGGGAAAAAATGGATAAAGAGAGGTATCTGTGCTTTCACACAAGTATAAATAGAATTCAGACATCATGCATTAGCCCATTTTCCCTTATTGAAGCATAATGTTCTCTCAGTTTGACTGGAGTGCTGTTCTCAGCCTGCCATCTGAAGGGCAACTGCTTTAATAATTGCTCTTTTTATGTAAATTCAGAATTGAAAAAAAAATCTCATTAGCTAAGTTTGAAGTTGATACGTTAAGTCATTTTTAACATCTTTGAAAACAGTTTATTCAGATAGTGTTTCCTTCTCTGTTTACTTGAGACTCTGAAGTCTTGGGGTCTCTTTTATTAAGGGTTAATTGAACAGACCATATGGGAAATGACTGAATTAGAGATCCATTAAAATTGTTAATTGTGCAAAGTTAATTGTTCAAAGTTATGACTTTGTTTTGACATCCAGTTTTCAATATTTTACACTACAATGAAATCATTATTAGTTGTCTAATAAGACTTGCTATTTATGGTACTCTCCCATGGTTGAAAAGAAGCCTGGTGTCAGAAAGCAAACAACTCTGCATTGAGAGCATGAGTTCAGATTATTTTTTTGATGTGGATCAAGGATAAATTTTACACAACATGAGGAAATAGATAACTTAAAATTATCTTAGAAGGATTTTTCCTGTCCTCACGATATAGGAGGATAGGAACATATGAAAAAGTATAGAAGATAACAACTGGTTGACAAAAACAAAGCTACTCATTTTTCTGCCCCAGATATTTACCCTTAAGACATTCATTTTATCAAGTACTGAATTCCAAGTGAGAAGCTAGGAGAAATATCCACAGGGATGAATCCAGTAGAAAGGAAAAAAAAAAAAAAAAAAGGAAAAAGAAAAAGGAAAAGAAAGTTGGCTTTAAACTATTTTTTAAAAAGCTTTAAAGGGAAGAATGACAGGAGTATCTCGCAGAACTTTCAGATCTGGTATAAATATGCAGCATGTAAATGACAACATAGCCTTGGAGGAAGAAGCAGTAGAGTTTTAAGAAATAACTGAAATTGATCAACACAAATCAGAAAGATACTTCATCCAGTAAATTGGCAAGGTGAGATTAGAAATGACTACAATGTTTTTATGCTAATTTGGAAAGCTTTGAAAATAAAGAGGAGGATTAGCAATTCTGATTCAAGACATGAAATCAGACTTTAGAGAAAATACTAATAACAGCAGTTACAATGGAACTAGAGTTATTGAAGGCTCAACTGTTTAGAAAGAAGAGAAATAAGGTAGAAAGTAGTTGAATAATAGCATACATGAAAGAAGTGTCTCAGTATTAAAGAAATAAACAGTAACAAGAATAAAATAGAAACTGTGTGAAGCACTTATTACAAAAATATGTAAAAATATGTAATTTCCAAGACAGGAAATCTGCTCTAGATCTCCAGTATTGGCTACAAATAATGATATATATGGGAGACAGAAGCAAAAATAGAAAATATTTGATATTAGGAAATTTTAATTTCCTAGATATAAACTTAAAAGGTACCATCTAATTTATAGAGAGTTCTGGAAAACAATTATTAACAGTTTTTTCTGCAAAATAACTAACAGATCAATGGCAGTGATTACTACTTTAATCTTAGCAGTGAGTACCCTATCAAAGCACTTGTCACATATACCAAAGCAGTAAAAAGAAATGGTTTTGATCATATTGAACTTCTCATTTTAGTCCAAAATAACTCTATAATTTTTTGGTTATATTAGTAATGTTGTAGAAAGACAAAAACTTAGACTACTTTAAGAAACATGTAGTGAGATTGATAGAAATTAAAACATTAATATGAGCCCTTTTGGAAGGTGTATCACCAAAAGTATTGTTCAGGAGTTTGATGATAAATCTTCCTTTAATTTTCATCAGTTACATACATCAGAAAGAACTATAACATTGCTCTGACTGTTATGAAAAAGCAGAGCAATTTTATTTAACTTAAAAAGAGTTCCAGGCATGCATAAACCATGATTCTTATAAAGTATTTAAATATTAAAAAGTCAAAATCCTTCATTTGACAGTGTCTGACCTTTAAGCCTATCTGTTCTTAAAATACATCTTACCTATCAACCAAAACTCTAATCGCTTTCTCATTTCAGATATTGAAAGAAAGATTCCATTTAAATCAAGCAAAGGTCATCTTTCTTTGAAATATAGATTACTCACCTGCACTTTTTAAAGAAGTAAAACTGAAGAACAAACTCAGGAGAAGCAGCTCTCTCTCCACACTGAAAAAGTACTGAGTCAGCAATGGAAAGGATTAAACATAATTAGGCATAACACCCAGAGACTGTAAGGTCCAGCCCAGAAATGAAATGCAATTCAGTTTCAAAATGTATGAACTTCATATACTGGAAAAGAAATGAAGTGAAATGTTATATTCTTCAGGTTTTTTGAACTACTACTTAATGTGCAATTAGGTTAAAATGGCACTGGAAGCATCAAAAGATAAGAACAAATGGATACTTCACCTGAGACCACTTCAGATGGTTTTCCAATCTCTGATCATTTACATGCTAAGTAAATGGTCAGCTTCTTTTAACTCATATATACATTTGTTTTACTAAAATATTACATTACATTTTAATGCTTGGCCTCAAATATCAGCAAAATTCCAACATTTAAGATATATTCATAATGTGATTTGTATGTGTCTCTGAATGACTGAACATTTCACAGAGTGTGACAGCTGGCAGCCAAACAAGACGCAGCCACTCAAAGCAAGCCCCTGCCCCCTTCTCCCCATCACCCAGGGAATTCCTGGAATTGGAGGGGTAAAGGTAAAGACACTTGTAGGTTGAGATAAGAACAATTTAATAATTAGAGTAAAATAGAATTAAAATAGTAAGAATAATAACAGAGATATATATATATATATTTATATATGTAGTGATGAATAGTACAATTGCTCACAACCTACTGATAACAATCCTGGAGGAGCAAAAAGGAACCCCAAAACTGAAACTGCAATCCCGGTAAAGCGCGATAATTCCTGAGTGTTTCCTGAGATAATTCCCCCCTTTCCGGTCACCCTCGGTTAGTATACTAGACATGACATTGGCTTTTTTAGAAGGATTTATTTTTAGAAAGATTTCCTGTTGTCTTTTACAGAAGAAAACAGATTAATTTCTAGGTGGGCTTTGGAGTTTCTAATTTTCTGCGTGCAGAACCTCACAACATCTTTGTAGTCATCCTGTGTGGCCTGCCCCTTCTTCCAAAGGCCATAAGCTCTCCCTTTTTTTCCTGAGTTGCAGCCAAAGCTCCCTGTTCAACCAGGCTGGTCTTCCTTGCCGCCGGCTCATCTTACAGCACACGGGAATGACCTGGTCCTGCACCTTTAAGACTTCCTTCTTGAAGAACATCCAGCCTTCCTGTACTCCTTTGCCCTTCAGAGCTGTCTCTTAAGGGACTTTCTCAATCCATGTCCTAAGTAGGCCAAAGTTTGCCCTCCAGAAATCCATGGTAGTTGTTTTGCTGACAGCCCTCCTTACTTCACCAGGGACTGAGAACTTTACTATTCAACAGTTGCTAAGCCCAAGCTGGCTTCCGACTACCACATGATCCACCATTCCTTTGCAGTTGGTAAACAGCAGGTCAAGCGAGGCATCTCCCCTGGTGGACTCACTTACCAGCTGTGTCAGGAAATTATCTTCTCCACACTTCAGGAAGCTACTAGAGTGTTTCCTCTCTGCTGTGTTGTATTTCCAGCAGGTGTCCGGTAAGTTCAAGTCCCCTACAAGAACAAGGGTTAGTGATTGTGAGATTTCTGCCAGCTGCTTGTAGAATGCCTCATCTGCCTCTTCATCCCGACTCAGTGATCCATAAAATACTCCCAGCAGGACATCTGCCTTGTTAGTCTTCCCCCTTATCCTTACTGATAACCACTCCACCTTATCATCACAACCACTGAGCTCTATGCAATCAAAACACTCCCTAACATACAGAGCCACCCCACTGCCTCTCCTTCCTTAGTGTTCCTTCTAAAGAGCTTGTAGCCATCCGTTGCAGCACTCCAGACATGAGAGTCATCCCACCATGTATCTGTGGTGGAGAACAAGTCACAACTATGCAGCTGCCCAAAGGCTTCCAGCTCCTACTGTTTGTTGTCCAAGCTGCATTCATTGCTGTAGATGCACTTGAGATGGGCTATTGATTTCACCCCAGAACCTGACACACCACCCCAACACTATCTGTGCTCCTGATCCTTCAACCAATCGCCCCAGTGCCCTGAAGTCCCTTTTAATTGCTTTAGGACTTTTCTCTGCAACCTCATCACTGCCAACCTGTACAACCAAGAGTGGGTAATAATCAGAGGGCCGCACCACACCAGGGACTCTCCTAGCAATGTCCCTGTCCTGGGCCCCAGGGTGGCAGCAGACTTCCCTGCGGGTAGGGTCAGATCCACATATCTGCACCTCTGTTCCTCTCAGAAGGGAGTTGCCTATGACAATTCTTCTTCTTTTTTTCTTGGTAGAGGCAGTCTTGATGTGTGGGGGTGACCGACTCACCTTAGACAACCGCCTGGATGGACCTTCATCCACATCCTTGTTTTCCTGTCCCTCAAGTTCCAGAGCCTCAAACCTATTGCGCAGAGGCATCTGGGAGGGCATTCGCCTGCCACCTTGAGCATGGACCTGTTTCCATTCCTCCCTGTATCTTAGGACTCCTTCTTCTGCCTAATGGCAAGAGGGTAGGGGATCCTCTGCTACTTGCGGCGCATCCCCCCAGTGCACTTCTTGCAGGGATGGCAGGGTGTGGCTCCACCAATCTATCTCCCTCTCACACTCCCTGATACTCCTTAGTCTCATCACATCCTGTTTTAGCTCTGCCACTATGCTTGGCAGATCATTCATCTGGTCACAGCGCACACAGCTGTTGTCTCTGCTGTCCATCAGAATATCAATCAGACAGAATTTTTTAAAGATATTTTGTCTGTAAAATATTTCAGACTCCAGTATTTCTCCTGAATAGGAGAGCTAGAAAGGGTTTGTGGAATTACATAAGAAATAGCATTTTGTAGTTTTGAAGTATAAATTTTTTTCTTAGAAAAAGACATATTTTCTGACAGTTTATAACTCTTATAGTATTTACTATTTTTTAGATAAGCTAAATTAGATTCTTATAATGCTGGCACACATAAAAACCTCCCAATATTTCCTCATATGTGGAGTTTTTGGTATTTAAGATAAGAGATTATATCTCTCCTGAATTCCAGGAATGGCATGTGTGTTGTTACTTTGCATGTTGAACAAAGAGTTTTAGTTCTAAAGACTGTTGACGGTAGCATGATTACAACCTCTATAAAAGACCATATGCAAAGTAGAAATAACGATAATAATAAAAAAATAAACAAAAAAGTTTGAAAGACAGAAATCTTAAACGACTTTTTGGTATTTTTATGGCATCTTTTCTTATTCAGGCTGATGCTGTTGTTCTCATCTCTATAATTGTTACAGAATGTATAAATTACACTTAGGGTTTTAAGTCAGCATAGGTAATTCATTAACATTCATTAAATAAAATATGCCTGTGTAGTATTAAACTCTCCAAGTGTCACAGGTGGAAAAGAAATAGTACATAAGTATGTTTAAAATTACTGAAGCCATCAAGAGTAGACATTTTTAACAGCTATTTTTGCATTGGTATTTGTGATAGTTTAACTTATTTGGCAGCCAAACACCACACAGTCGCTCACACCCCCCTTTTCCCCTTTCCCCACCCAGGAAATAGGGGAGAGTATTGGAGTAGTAAAGGTAAGGAGACTTGTAGGTTAAGATACGAACAGTTTAACAATTAGAGTAAAATAAAATAAAATAGTAATTATATTAATGATAACTATAATGTATATATATGTAAATCAGTGATGCACAGTATAACTGTTTGTGACCCTCTGATAACAATCCCAGAGGAGCGAAAAGAAAACCCACACCCAAAACTGCAATCCCAGAAAGCGAGCCTGAGAGATTCCTGAGATAATTTTCCTCCTTTCTCGTCAACCCTCAGTAATACACTGAACGTGACATAATATGATTTGGAATATCTTATTGACATATCCAAATGTCAGTTTCAGGTCTTGCTAACTACTACACTTTCCCCCTCCCAGTCCTTTGCACTTGCAAACTACCCAAACACAGTGTCCTTGTACCTTATCAACATTCTTCTCATAATAAATCCCCCACTGAAACCAAAGTACAGTGCTTTTGAGCTACTAAAAAAAAAAAAAAAAAAAAAAAAACCCTATCCTAGCAAAACCAGGACAGTATTAAAGTTCCCCAAACCATAAGCAATACAAAACAATGTTACCTGAGTATAATTTTTGTAGATTAAATCAATATCTATAAAAACTTTCTCAATTTTTGAGGTATAGTTTGACTGAAAAAACTCATTAAAATCTCTATTTCCAATGAAAAGTTTATCTTTTCTATTATGATTAATAGTTTATGCTACCATTGCTCTCCAGTAAGAACAACTTGAAATTTATCCTTTGTATGAGTTGGAGTTAATCCTTTTCTACCTAAGCATATTTGGGTTATTTTTGTATTGTTATCTAACTTCTATCAGATTAAATATCAGTTTAGACTCCATGACCATAAATTAATCTCATCACACATCATCATTAGGGATGACCTAAGCACTGAATACATATATCCTTAGTAAATCTGAACACTCTAAGTTTTCCCAGCCTCTGTCTAAATTATTTTGTTACTATATTAATACTGGAATTTGATCGAGTATGACTGTGCTCTCAGGGAACTGATGCCTTGCATAGGAGCAAAGAGTTTTGGAAATAAGGACCAAGAATTATATTCCGTTATTTCAGTACCAATAATTTGTCATTTAATTATGGAGAAGTCATGAAGACAATGACTTAAAGTTTGTATATGAAATCTTAATTTGGCCATTTTGTGTATTCTGAATGTCGAGCTATACAAACATTGATTTTTTAGCATATTTTTTTAGATTATAATAATAGCATATTAGCTATTTTAGCATATTTACATTTAGCAAAATGTAAAGGTTGGATGCATGCATTATTTTCAACTTGCAAATTGACCAATTTTTCATCATCCAAAACACATAAGAAATATGCAAATATTTAGTAAATAGAACCATTAAATTAAACAAATAGAGCTCTCACAACATAGAGCTCATGAGGTTCGCAGTATGTAGAATTCCTCTCTTAATACTGACATATTTTTGAATACTAATACATCTGGTACAGGGAGATTTTAGTCAATCACAGCAGGTGAACCAGAAAGTATTTTGCAACTATATTGTTGAAGTTTCTTTCTTATGGCTTCAGCATCTTATTACAATTTTCTTTAATTTTAAAGAATAGAATGATTTAAAAATAAGACAGACTTTTGCCTTTCTCAGAGAAACATGAAAATTTCCCTACTTCTGAAGAATTTCATGCATTTAGAACTCATAAAGTATTCTGATTTTTGAAAAAGTAAATGAGCTACTCTAAGTAGTGAGAAGTGTAACTTTATAATTATCCAGGTAAAGATACAGTCTGGTCTAGATGTAGATACCACTCATATAAAATGATCAAGTATAAGCACAGTTACGTAAAAATGAAAGTAGTCCAGGCAGGAAAAATAGAATTGTGTTGTTAATGTAAGTGAAAACATGACACAATCTTTCCTTCAACAGTTTCATAGCTATTGTTATGGTTAGCTAAAGGGTTGAAAATAAACAGTCTGTATACACTGGCTGTGGTGGGTTCACTCTAAACAACAGCCGAACATCTACCCAGCTTCTTGTTCACTCCTCTGTCCTGAAGGCCAAGGAGAAAACCTAAGGAAGACAAAAAGACTCAAGGGTTGGGATAAAGACAGTTTAATAACAAAAGCAAAAGCTATGTGCACATGCAAAGCAAAAAGAGGAATTCCTTCACTACTGAACATCAGCAGGCAGATGTGTCACTTCCTGGAAAGCAAGGCCACAGCATGCATAACAGTTGCTTGGAAAGACAAACCCCATAACCAAGAATTTCTCCCCTTCCTCTTCTTTCCCTGAGCTTTTATTGCTGAGCATGATGTCACATAGTATGGAATATCCCTTTGGTCAATTTGGGTCAGTTGTCCTGGCTACATTTCCTTCCAACCTCTTCCCTGTCCTCAGCCTACTCACTGAAAAGAGTGCTGGTGGTGGAAAGCTGATGGTGGGCAAGCACTGTTCAGCAATGGCCAAAGCACTGGTGTATTATCAACACTATTTTAGCCACAGATCCAAAGCACAACACTGTAAGGGCTGCTATGAAGAAAGTCAGCTCCACCCCAGACCAATCCTTGTAAGTGAGGTAGGAATGGGGAAGAACATTTTCTTGCATGCTTCAAGTTAATGTTCTGTGTCAAGTTTCAAGGGAGTTTAACTAAGAAGAGTGGCCCTTCAGAACCATTTTTGTCTTTGTTTAGTCTCAACCTAAGCCCTAGATAATAAACAAAATCCTTACATAGGACTCTAGCTACTTCAGTCTGTCAGCCAGCATTTGTTGTCAAATGACTAAAGTTGAGTACACCATGCTCCAGTCACAGCCTACCACCCCAAATGCAAAAAATTATGTAAAGAGCTTTTATGTTAAAAAAATTATGTAAAGAGCTGGTAAGCTCTTTACCAGCTAGAAGTGCAGAATGTCAGCAAATTTTTTTATAGAAGCATCTCAAATAGACTGATGAAAAGTAAACAGTCTATTCTGATGACAAATTAGAAACTGTTAGTAATATGCTTAAGACTTAGGAAATCTGAGTTCTGATTATACTGATGTTAAGTTTCTAAGACTGATTTTCTGTATCATTGTCTAAGGCATTCAGTTATTTCAGAATCTAAATTCCTGGAATACCTCATGAAATATTTAACCTCATAGTAAGAAAATTATGACTTATAGAAGTCAACATTATAATTAACTAAGGTAGTAATTTTTTATATTATACCAATATTTTTGGTATAATATTATAATTTGGCTATCTTGGATAATTATTTCATTTCTATATAGATGTATAATACATAGAATAAATTACATATTTTACAATTTATATATAGGACAATAAAATATAATTTACTTATTAATATGTAAATTATAATACAATTATTTTGGCTACCATGGATTATATATATAAATCAAATATATGTATATGAACTGTACTTGATAAGATTATCAGTGAATTCAGAGTCTTAGTTTCTAAGGATTTTTATACTCAACCTAAGTTATCCTGTGAAGAAAATAAATAAGCATCCTAGGATAGCTCTGAAATACACATCCACATTTCTTTTTCCATTTGCACACATAAGCATCTCTAATTTTTGTTTTATAACAATTTTATATTCATAATTATTTTTTTATATTTTATTTGGTTAGATTCTGGTTTTCCTTTCATATTGTTTTTTAAACTAGTATTTAAATGTAAAATTAATATATTAATATAATAACAGATTATATAAGAATTCCAATGTGTTTCCATGTTTTTATATTAGTTCAAATAAATAATGTTATGTCATTGTAGATATAAATAGGATACATCTGTAAAAGATGTTACAAATCACTTAGACTATATGTTTTTATGAACAACCCTCCCCCCCTCCCCCCCAATTAAAGGAATGTATTTGAATATTTCATTAAGATCTAGAGGTTTCTTATCAAAGATGAAATAGTCTACCCTTAATTTTATTAAATGAGTCACAAGTGCTGACTGTATATGTATTTTGTCAAAGTATTATCAAATAAGATGGCTGTCAAGGAACTGAGAACTGAAAGAGCTATATAACTTTGGCTAATTTGGATTCAGGACTGTGGTCAAACTTTGGTACCATTATAAATCATTAAGAATTTGTATAGGAAATAGTATTCATTGAACACATTCATGGAATAAAAAAGGTTACAATTCCCATCAGATTCAGTTGAAATCAGTGTAATTTTCTCTGCTGTAATTAAGAAAATTTGAACCACACCTGAAGGTATTTCTAAAGTGTGAGAGAGTTGAACTAGGAAGGGATCATGCTGTACACATCATGCTAGATTTTATAGACAGTGAAATAGATTTGGGGACATACATGAGAACAGCTTAGATCACATATATTTGGGGTACATAAGTATGTGATTGAGGAAAAGAGTAGGAAATTACTTTCAAACCCTTAATCTCAAATTCTGTAAACAGGAATAGAGAGAAAATACAAGAGGGATGAAGTTTTGCTCAGTGATTACATTTATTCAGCATGCCCTCTTCCATATTTTTTTTCTCCCCTATGAAATCCAGTGTGAAAACCAGCCTCAGTTCAGGGAGTTTCAGTTAATTTAATTTATTGCCAGTTAACAAACTTCTACTTTATTATTTGGGTATTGAAGGGAAAAAGAAATATTTTAACAAACACTTAATGAGACGCCTCCCTTTCCCTTCCCTCAGGCTCAGTGCAGCACATCTCCTCTTCCCTTCCTAGTCTGAACTCCCCTTATTTTCACCACATCTTATCCTCAGTCCCTCCCAGCTACTTTGGTGAACAATGGGAGGTGCAGAAGGTTGATATCGGACTCTTAACGATTTCCTTCTGTTGCTCCCCACTTCTTACTTGTTTTGCTCAGCTGCTACTTGCTTCTTACTGCTGCTCTGTCTGATATGGATTGCCCATGGGCTGCAGTCCCTTATCAGGAAGAAAAAGTAAATGAGGTCTTCTGCAAACAACTGGAAAAAGCATCATGTTCACAGACTCTGGTCCTCATGGGGGACTTTATCCACCCTTATATCTGCTGGAAGGATACCATAGCAGGGTACAAAAAATCTAGGAAATATATGGAGTACTGAGACAACAACTTCCTGATAGAGAAAATTGAGGAACCAACAAGGAAAGGTACTTTGTTGGACTGGACACTAATAAGGAAGAAGTGGACATGGATGTGAAAGTCAGGGGAAGCTTTGAATGCAGTGACCATTGAATTCAAGATCTTGAAAGCAGGAAGTGGAGCAAAAAGCAGGACAACAGTGCTGGATATCAGGAGAGCAGACTTTAACCACTTCAGAGATCTGTTTGGAAAATTCCCATGGGGAACATCTTCTAAGAAGTTCAAGAAAGGGAAATGAAAAGTCATGGATCTGAAGAAGAATAATCCCATGCATCAGTACACACTGAGGGCAAAAAGGCTGGAAAACAACTTTCCTCAGAAGGACTTGTGGGTCCTGGTGGACCCCAAGTTTAACATGAGCCAGCAATGTACCCTTGCAGAAAAGAAGGATGACTGCATCCTAGTATTTATGAGGAAAAGCACTGCCAACAACCCAAGAGATGGGATCCTTCACCCTTATTCAGCACTGATGGGGCCACATTTAGAGTATTGTGTCCAGTTCAGGGCTCCCTAGTACAGGAAAAATATAGACTCTAGAACACGTCCAGCACAAGGCCACAAAGATAACGAAGGGACTGGAGTACCTCACATATGAGGAAAGACTGAGAGAGCAGGGATTGTTTACCCTGGAGAAGAAAAGGCTCAGGAGGGATCTCATCAATGTATGTAAATATCTGAAGGGATAATGCAAATAAGATGGAGCCAGGCTCTTTTCAGTGATGCCCAGTGACAAGACAAGAGGAAATGGGCACCAACTGAAAGACTGGGTATTCCATCTGAACATCAGGAAGTATTTTACTATGAGAGTAACTGAGTACTGGCACAGGTTTCTGAAGGAGGTTGTGGAGTCTTCATCCTTGGAGGTTTTGGAGCCATGTGGACATGGTTCTGGGCAACCTAATATAGCTGACTTTGCTTGAGCAGAGACATTCGACTAGGTGACCTTTAAAGGCCCCTTCACGTCTATACCATTCTGTGATTCTGTGAAATAATTCTATTTAACATAGTTTGTGAAGCTATGTGAAAAATTTAGGTAAAGTTATGTCAGTCCACTCTTTTCATTACACAAAACACTGCTGTTCTCATTTTCTGTATTTCTTATTGAATTAATGATTCTACTAAAAAATTGTTAGCAGGAAGTAATTTAAAATGGAATTTCAGTTAACAAAAAAGGTAAAAATATCTTATTCTTTTGTCATCTCAAGTCTGATTCATTAAGAATATTAATTAAAATATACATTAAATCAGTTCAGATAAAAATGTATTTGCAATTGTGTAGTAAACTGTAACCTTTTAAAAGCTACAACTTATAAATAAAGCTATATTTTCTAGGAATTATGTCTCATTCTAAAAAGATGTTTGTAAATTCAAATACAGAGAATCTTACTGTCTTCCTTGGTTTTTTTGTATAAAATAGTCTATATTTTGCTGTAATATTTGTGATAATAATGTAATTTCATAGTAGTTGGTTAGGACACACATGATTTTCCATATTATCAAGCAATAGTGTGAAACTAGCCTTGTAAAAATGCAAAGACATAAATGGGCATCAATGTCAGAGCTCTATTGAATTGAATGTGTAACTATTGCAATATAAATAAAGCAAAGAACTTTCCCAAGAGTCAAAGGTACCTAATTCAGCAAAATCATTAAAAACAACCAGGTGTGAATTGAATTTAAGTTCTGTTAAATGGAAGAATTTGCAATACATTACTGAATGTGTGTCTGAGAAAAGTACAAGCATTTACAAAATATTGTAAGAAGGGGCAGATGATTGTGACAGAACTGTTACTGAATAAGATGGAAATGTTCACTAAATTCTTCAACAGATATTTTCGTCAGTTATATTTTTCCCCAAAACATAACTGTAATGTAAAAATCCAGTATTCATCAATAGATATTGAAGGATACTTCAATATATAGAAAAAAATATACAGATAATGACAAATAAAAAAAATAATATCACAAGTGGGGTAATTATGTACTGGGATTATTGGTTTGCTTGGGAGAAGTTCCTTGTTAAAAAAAATAAATATATAGTTATGTAATATAATATCTTATATTTTTAACAGTATTAAAAGTTATACATTATAATGTACAAACACAGACTTCTCAACACATTTAAAAAATACAAGACATGGCATGCAACAGATAAGCAGATAATTCTGTATTCAATCTTCCCAACAGGATTCTGATAATATTAAGCACCACTTATATTTTTCTTATTGTGAACCTTCCCATTAGATAATCAAGGTTGCATTTAAATTACAAAATATTAAAATACACAAAAGTTAAAATATAAAAAAATATACAATGAAGAATAATTCAAAATCAGGATAGTCTTTTCTATAAAGGCCAAATCCTTCATATATTTAGGCTAATATACTAAAAGTCTGTCTTTTGTCTTATATCCCGTCTACCAAAATGGAACCGATTTTAACATCAGAGCAAAATTAGTAATTTTAGCTGCCCAGTTCTCAATATTTTGTAAGGTGAAATCTTGATTTCTTATTTAGAAAATTCCATGTTCTCATTTGGAATTGTATGTTTAATTTTAAAACATTTTCACTGTCAGCAATACTATTTTTAAGACTTCTTATGGTACCTGTAATCTCATTTATAGGTCATCTTTAGCTTTTTATCACAATAGATTCTTAATAAGATGATTAAAAGGATCAGCAACTAGTTCAAACTTCATGTTTTCATTTGTAACCAAGTGTTGAAATATTATCTTTGTTGAACTTTTCAATGCTTTTCATAAGGTATTTTTCCTTACTGAATCTTTGATGAAAGATACAAAATAATGACTATTTCTCCTAATCTGTCTACCAAATAACATGTTTACTCTAGCAGATAACTGAATATTAAAATCTATAGTGATGGAGTTGAAAGTCTCATATTAATAATCCAATCTCATATATTCCAGACCTGAATATTTCCATAGCAGAAAATAATTTTAAAAGATCAACACTTATAAATTTTTTGTACTCATAAAAACACATGCTAAGATCAACTTTCTCAGGAAATCCCATAAAGGTGGTAGGAAAAGAACAATGTAATTTCCATCAGATCCTATTTTCTTGCTCTGCCTCTTACAATCTCATGCAGCTAAACCCATAGGTTAGCTCATTTGTCTCTGTCTAGCACACACATCAACTGATTCCTCCACCCTTCTTTCACCCTGAGAAATAGTATATATACTACAGTATGTAGGATGTAGTATATAGATCTTACATAGTGTATAGTATATAATACATACTACATATAGTAATCTATACTACCCTCTTGAGAGCAGTGTGCTGATTGGTTTGTTTTCCGTACTAAATATGAAGTAAAATACATTCCTTGAACATGCTAAAGATGGCAGTGTGGCTCCCATGTTGAGATGTGACACACACAAATGATGTATATGGTCTGCCAGCATGAGAAAGAGACACCTTGAAGACAAATAGAGACTGTGTTTGGTATTCTGACTCACTCAGTGGTTTTAACACTGAGAGAGATTAAAACATGTTGAAATCTTTAGCAGCTGAATGAGAAGATCCACAAGAGTGTATCATTACAGTGAGATGTCTTGATTCTTTATAATTACTTCGATTTTGTGAGAAAATTTAGACAATGTATGTTATTCTAAAACAAGAAACTACAATATTTATTATTTGTTCTGAGTTTAGGTGATGATACATAAGTGTGACTATGTATGTACTTTGTCCACCTTTGCAGATCGATATTGCACTGTAATCTTAAGATGACACAAAGTATGAACTGATTGGAATGGAGTCTCTCTATCTTCCACTTCCACCTCAGTTGCACTTCAGTTGTTTATCTTTTTTTTTTTAAAAAAAAATCCTTTATGTTCACAGGTATTTAATAGAAACCTGAAAATAATAATAACAGTGCAGTTAATATGAACATAAAAAGGAATCATCCATTGCTTTTTAATCCATTATTTCAAAAAACAGTTGATATAATATTGTATTTGTCAGCCATTGCAGAAGTCTGCTTTTTTCCTGTCTTAGCAACTGATGACTGCACAGGCAGTTATGTAAGTTTCAGAATACAGACAGAAGAGTGGTTCTGCTACAAAGTGAAGTAAATTTACTCCACTAGCAAATGTAGAGGTCTTCATCAATGAGCATGTGCAAGTTGAAAAATGTTTGCTCTTACAAACAAAATTTATTGTTTAAGTTCTGAAAAAATCCCCTTACTGATTAAAATTTTAGCTACATAATTTTAATTTTTTTAGTTTAGAATCCAGATAAATAACAAATGAACATAACTGGTAACATTGTGTGTGTGTGTATGGCAGGAGGCGGGGGGAGGGGGTGGTGGTGTTTCTTTTATATTTGTTCCTATTCCATCTAAACTCCTTTTGCTTTGAGTAACACATAACATTGTGACCTTTTGGTTGCCTGTATCTTTTATTATCCTGTTTCCAAAATAAAGTTTCTCAGTCTCTTTATTCAAAGTAATGGGAATACAAATCTCTCTGTTTCACAAATAACTTACTTTAATTATTACAAAATCAACTAAGGGACTCAGAAAACCATAACTGGAAGAAAATTAACTTCTGCAGCTAAGTTTCTACAGGACTACAAATTGAAGGGTGGACCAGTCAAAATGTTTGAGGGCAGGGCTGCCATCCAGGAGGACCTAGACAGGCTGGAGAAATGAACCACCAGGATTGCAAGTGAATTACAAGGTGGGCATGAGCCAACAGTGTGCCCTGGCAGTGAAGAAGGCCAAGAGCAACCTGGGCTGCAGTAATAGGAATATGGGCGGTAGATTGAAGTGAGTGGTCATTCCTCTCTCCTCAGCACTTGTAAGTCCACATTTAGATTCCTGCATCCAATTTTGGGGGCCCCTGATAGAGAAAAGATGATGAACATGGGTGAATTCAGTGGAGGACCACCAAGCTGGTCAGGGACTGGAGCACTTCTCCTGTCAGGAGAGGCTGATGGAGTTGAGCTTCTTTAGTCTGGAGAAAAGATAGCTTGGGGTGAATCTAATAGACTGTAGAGAGACTCTCTACAGTAGTGCATGGTCAGAAGATGAGAAATAACAGTCACAGATTGAAACAAGAGCAATTGAGACTGGGTACAAAGAGAAACTTTTTTCACCATGAAGACACTCAGGCACTAGAACAGGATTCTAAAACATTTGTGCACTCTCCATCCTTGAAGGTTTTTGAGATCCAGCCAGATCAAATCTTAAGCATCCTGATCTGACCTCACAAATAACAGTGTTTTGGGAATCCTGAGGTCCCTTCCTGCTTGAGTTTTCCTGTGATCCTATATTTTTTCCAGTATTTTGCCTTAGAATGCATAGAAGGAACAGAGCCTCCTAGTACTATTTTAGCAGGAAAAGGAAGTAGGATAGAGAATTTTTGTGTGCTTCCTCTCAGGGAGATAAATTGCAATATCACTGTAGAATAAACTGCAGCAGTTCATCATGTTCTGAGGTCTTAGCTTGCATGAGATACATTTCTTCTTTCAGACTGGTTGAATTAAGCTAGAGATGAATCTGAACGACAGAGCCTGGATAAAATTCTAGCACATTGAAAGGTAATGGTAAGCCCCTCACTGACTTCAACAGAATAATTTTTTACCTTCCATACCTAAACTATTATAATTCAGGTAGAGTCCAACTGAGAAACCTAGATATGAAAACAATTCTAACTTGTATCTCCTCACAGTTTATGTATGCATAGTGTTAGAATTCATTACAGATGACCTTTTAACAGGTTAAGTACACTGTATTCTTAATGGAAGAAGAACTTTAGAATAGCAGTTATTTAAATATAGATTTGTTGGGTGCATAAACAGGTCACTTCCTTCACTCCACATGTTTAAAGATAAGAGTATGGAGCCATGAGATAAGATGAATATTTCAGATTACTCTGGACATGAAGGAAGGTTCTTCCTCAAAGCTAGAAGGACATATTTTACCAAATATACATGAATATATAAATGCTTCTAATGTAAAAAGACTCAGGGAATGAATAAGTTCTGTAAGTTACAACATATAATTTCAATGAATTTATGAGACTATTCTATAATACTGTTCAAGACAAAAACATTGAGGTTTTCTCTGGACTTTTTCACCCCTTCTCTGTTCACCCAGTTGTCTCTACAGCCTTGCTGTCCTTAGTTATTTATTCATTCACAGAAGAAATCAAGGAGAGATTTATAAAAAAGTTAGGCAGAACAGATGGAAAGAGCAAGGTTATGTGGCAATTAGCTTCAATGCTGAATCAAAGTCCAAGCCTCCCAAATCAGTTGGGGATGATGGAGGAGAGAGACTGAACATTCTGAATGTTGCTGGGTGAAAGACAGTTAAGTGAGTGTCTTCCTCTCACATGAGTTTTCTTAGATGACAATGAGATGTTTAGAACAAAGCATGCCTACAAATGTTAATTCAACAGCATACTTGGGATTTTTTGTTACTTTATACAGGGATTTTTTCTGAAGAAGGATATGATACCAAAGATGAATCCATTAGATATTTCTCAAGTGTATATCATATTCATAGTCCAATTTTTGTCCAGCAAATCAGTTACATGACTGAATATCATGATTTGAGCAGCAGGTTAGGTTACAATACCTCCTGAAGTCCCTTCCAAATTGAATTATTTTATGATTCTAAGAAATTATAAATTTTCAGTACTTATAAGGCGATATGCAGCCAGTGCTCCAGAGTGACAACAGGGCCAAATTTCCAGCACTGTAGAGCTAAGTTATGTATATATATGTATACACACACACACATACAGAGTTACAAACAAGCATATCTGAAATATATACATGAGTATGTGTTATGTAAAATTACGTTTTATAAAAATGAGTATCATATTGTAAATTGATTATTAATTGTGGACTTGTTAAGAAAAATAGCTATGATGCTTTTAAGCTCTAGTTATGACAAAGTATATATTTTTCTCTCATTTCTGAAAATTATTATTTCCTCAACTTGTAGACAACTTAACTTTGAATACAGTGACAATAATGCTCAAATTCTTTGTTAAATTATTTTGGAATAAAAAAAAAGCCAAACAAAAAAAATTCTCTCTCTTTATCCTCTCCTTGCACATGTTCACATTTTTCTTTGCTGTCAAATATCATCTTCAGAACCCAATAATTTGATTCCTGATACCAGAAAAAAAAGGTATAAAAAAGTGTAAAATTCTTTTTGTGCCCGTCAGTGCAGTAAATGTCCTTATATTAAATGATGCATTTCCTAGCTATGCAGCATCTTCATTCAAATGTTGCATCTGTCCCTAGATGTATTGAATTGCCCCTAGATTTAATCATTTTTGCTTTACATAATTTTGTGACATACACATAATAAAAATCTTTATATTTTAGAGCAGTTCTTTAAAATATTGTTATAGTACAAATACCCTGTAATCCAAATACATCATAACAGTTCACTAAAATCACATCAAATCTTTCTATAGAAAGATACCATAAAAATAAAAAAGATAAATACACACCCCCATACCTTCTTCCCCTTCCTGGAAACACAAAGGAAGAAAAAACACTTTGTTTGACTTTCTTACCCTGAAAATCTCCAGGGTATTCTTAATCTCTTTTCTTTTTATGAATCTTTTGCCCAGCACTCTACCAGGTAATTATGACTCCAGAGGATTGATGCTATTTTAAGATTCATTTCTTAAAATATTCTAAGGATTTATGGATCTTTAAACAGCAGTAGGGTACAGATAAGATACCTGATTTGTAAAGAAGAAAAGCACAAACATAACCAAATGCTTTCAAACTCCTGTTTGTTGGGTTTGTGTGTGTGGAGGGGGTGGAAGCCATTTTTTTTCTTGGTACTGGAGGAAGGGCAGCCTTATGAGAGCAAAAAGCTCCCCCAGCTCCAAAAGTGGACGGCCCCCACTCCCCCGCCCAGGCTGGGCCAACAAGAACTAGAGAAACACCTCTGTGAATCCATATTTGTTAGGGGAATGACTGTCCTGAAAAGAAGGTGTGATACTTGGAGGAGAGGCAATTGACAAATAAAAGAGGACCATCAGCCTAAGCAAAGGACGGGCAGACAGAGAGAGAGCTTCAATGCCAAAGGAAAGAGAAAGTACAAAGATCCACACACCCTGGTGGAGTAAAAGCAAAAGGAAGTCCCCTGCATCCCATGGAGATTCAATGGTGAAGCAGAACCCATGTGTAGGCCATGGAAAACCCCACACTGGAGCAGAGAAGTTGAGCCTGAGGGCAAGTGTGACTGAAATTGTGACCCTGAGCCAGAGCAGGGATGGACCTCCAGAGTGGGGGGTGAGTCTGCAGCCCGTGGATGTCCCCATGCTGGACCCAGGAGCTGAGCCCAAGGAGGTCCGTGACTCCATGGGAATCTTGTGCTGGAACATCTTGTTCCTGGACTTTCATGCTGGGAAGAGCGGCAGAGATGAACTGACTGAACTCCCGTTCCTTGCTAGAAATGTACTAGAAATGTTGCAAAAGGAGTTTCAAATTAGATTTAAAGAGCTTCGTGCCCATGAACAGGACATACAGCTTTTCCAGAACCCATTTTCTGTTGACATTGAAACTGTTGATCCGATTTACCAAATGGAATTGGCCAGACTACAGACTTGTGACTCTCTGAAAGATGCATTCAAATCAAGCACCCTTACTAATTTCTATGCATCTCTCCCCTCAGAGACATATCATAATCTCAGGAACCATGCACTCAAAGTTGCAACCATCTTTGACAGCACCTATGTCTGTGAGCAGACTTTTTCCCAAAGGAAACATCTGAAATCTCCAATCTGACCCAGACTAACTGATGAGCACTTGCATGACTTGCTACGACTAGCAGTGACAAATATGGAACCTAACATTGACCATCTCATTAGCCAAAAGCAGGCACATAGTTCACATTGAAATATTATTTGTTTTTGTTGATTACAATTGTTCTTCATTTTAAATATTTCATTCTTTTTCCTGTTTTTTGTGCACTACTACAAATAAAATTTGTGCAGTGTACATAGGAATGAGTTCATTTTTTTCCAAACTGTACTCTGGCCCCTGAGAGTGTCTGAGGGACAGTGAACCAGTCCCCTGTTTAAAAAGTTTGAGTACCCCTGCTCTAGAGAATATACCAAGTGGATTCATCGAAAGTCAAGTTGCAGAAGAAACTTCCTTCCTTCCTGCTTTTAACTAGCAGCTCATTTTTCCTATGTTTCTTGTGAGCATAGCTGAGTAACTGTATTCATCTTAGTTTTTTTGGGGTTTTTTTTTGGTTTTTTTTGGTTTTTTTTCTCATTTGGAATCACAACTGCTTCTTTTCCATTCTTTTAGTCACACAACTATAATCAAAACATTCCTCCACACAGCAATCTGCACATTAGGTGAGTGTTTGAATCTGAAGACTCACATATGTGTTCATATTTGGGCAGTACTTTTCCATTTTATAGCTGTCTCAAAACAAACAAACAAACAAAACCCCCAAAACCAACCAAACAAAAAAAATCCCCTCCTCTCTTGATGTTAACCCTCAGGATGTGGTTAACATCAATCTGCTGATGGAACTGATGAACAAATTCCTGCCTTGCTCTGCTTGCACGTTGTCCCGATCCGATGTCGGGATCATTCAAATGTCCTGATCCAATGTCGGGGAAAGCTTTCGATATGATCCCAAGAGCGAGATTAAGACACAAACGAGGTCAAATGCCATATTCCCGAAACACCATTTATTATCAAAAGAAAAAGAAATAAAGAGGGTAGCAATAGGACAGAATGGAAAGAAAGATGTAAATCAAGCAAGGACTCGGTGTAGGGCAAGCAGCAAGAAATAGTCACCACCACGTGTCCAGCAGCGAGGCAATGGTGACAGGGGGGTGAGGAGGTCTCAGTTGCTTTTTCCAGCAGTGGTGCCGTGTGGCGAGGCGCAGCGTGGCAAGGCGCAGTGTGGCGAGGCAGACGATCGTCCTCTCTGTCTTCTGCTCCCTTTCTTCTTGCTTGCTCTTGCCCATGCAGATCCTCCTTAAGTACCCCTTCGAGGGCTGTGGTTTCCATAGCAATGGCACGTCTCTTTGTGCCCCCCAGCACTAGGGCAGGGACATGTCTGGGCAGAAGACCTCCTGCGGGCAGGGCATCTTCACAAGTGGGCAGGGCATCTTCACAAGTCGGGGTTTCCAAAACCCAGTGGTCTTGTGAAAACAATCTTGCAAACGATCTTGCAAACAATCTTTGAGACAAGTCAATAGTGCAGTTCCTCACACACAGGCAGCTTTTCCTTCACCTTTTAAATTGCTTTTATGTCAATTAATGGGTCTTCTTACCTTCTTTCTATTTTCTCTCCAACCCACAGGAGAGAATCATAAAATCCCCTGGTTGGAAAAGACCTTTGAGATCATCAAGTCCAACTGTACCTATCTACCAACAAACTATATCTCCGAACACCCCATTTAGCCGTCTTTTAAACACCTCCACAGATGGTGACTTAACCACCTCCCTAGGACACCCGTTCCGTTGCCAGATAACCCTTTCAGTTCCGTTGCCAGATAACCCTTTCAGTGAAGAAATTTTTCCCAGTATCCAATTGGAACCTCCCTTGGTGCAACTTAAGGCCATTGCCTCTTGTTCTGTCATTAGTTACTTAGGAGAAAAGACACATACCCATCTCTCTACTACCACCATTCAGGTAGTTGTAGGTAGTGATAAGGTCTCCCCTCAGCTTCCTCTTCTCTAGACTAAAAAAACCCAGTTCCTTCGGCCATTCCTCATAAGGCTTGTTCTCCAGCCCCTTCACCAGCTTTGTTGCTCTTCTCTGGACATGCACCAGTGCCTCAATGTCCTTTTTGTAATGAGAGACCCAAAACTGGACACAATATTCAAGGTGTGGCCTCACCAAAGCTGAGTACACCAAGATGAGTGGTGTGGTCAACACGCTGGAGGGACGGGATGCCATCCAGAGGGACTTTGACAGGGTTGAGAGGTGGGCCTGTGCTAACCTCATTAAGTTCAACACGGCCAAATGCAAGGTCCTGCACTTAGGTCAGGGCAACCTCCAGTACAAATACAGGCTGGGCAATGAGTGGCTTGAGGCCAGCTCTGATAAGAAGGACTTGGGAGTGTTGGTAGACAAGAAGTTCAACATGAGCCAGCAATGTGTGCTTGCAGGCCAGAAGGCCAACCGTATCGTGGGCTGTATCAAGAGAAGTGTGGCCAGCAGGTCGAAGGAGGTGATTCTCCCCCTGTACTCTGCTCTCGTAAGACCCCATCTGGAGTACTGTGTCCAGTTCTGGAGCCCCCAACACAAGAGAGACATGGACCAGTTAGAACGAGTCCAGAGGAGGCCACGAGGATGATCCGAGGGCTGGAGCACCTCTGCTATGAGGACAGGCTGAGAGAGTTGAGGCTGTTCAGCCTGAAGAAGAGATGGTTCCGGGGAGATCTTATAGCCATGTTCCAGTACCTGAAGGGGGCCTACAAAAAAGCTAGGGAAGGGCTTTTTATAAGGGCAGTTAGAAATAGAACAAGGGGCAATGGCTTTAAGCTGAAAGAGGGTAGGTTTAGATTAGATATTAGGGAGAAATTTTTCACTGTGAGGGTGGTCGGACACTGGAACAGGTTGCCTAAGGAAGTTGTGGATGTCCCTTCCCTGGAAGTGTTTAAGGCCAGGCTGGATGAAGCTTTGAGCAACCTGGTCTAGTGGAAGGTGTCCCAGCTCATGGCAGGGGGGTTGGAACTAGATGATCTTTAAGGTCCCTTTCAACCCAAACCATTCTATGATTACATGAAGGATGACTTCCCTTGTCCTGCTGGCCACACAGTTTCTGATACAGGCCAGGATGTCATTGGCTGCCTTGGCCATTTGGGCACACTGCTGGCTCGTATTCAGCTGACTATTGACCAACAATCCCAGGTCCTATTCTGCCAGGCAGCTTTCCTGCCACTCTTCCTCAAGTCTGTAGTGTTGCACGGGGTTATTGTCACCCAAGTGCACTATCCAGTACCTGGCCTTGTTGAACGTCATACAGCTCTTTGCAGCCCATTTTTCCAACCTGTCCAGGTACCTCTGTAGGGCCTCCTACCCTCAAGCAGATCACCACTTCCACCTAGCTTTGTGTTATCTGAAAATTTACTGAGGGTGCACTTAATCCCTTCATCCAGATCATTGATAAAGATGTTAAACAGGACTGGCTCCAACTCTGAGCCCTGGAGAACACCACTTATGGCTGGCCTCCAGCAGGATTCAACCACCTCCAGCAGGTGGTTCCATTTACCACCACTCTTTGGGCCCGGCCATCTAGCCAGTTTTTAACCCAGCAGTGGGTATGCCTGTCCAGGCCATTGGCAGCCAGTTTCACAAGCAGAATGCTATGAGAAATGGTAGTAAAGGCTTTACTGAAGTCCAGATACACCACACCCACAGCCTTTCCCTTGTTTACTAAGTGGATAACCTTGTCATAGAAGGAGATCAGGTTAGTCAGGCAGGATCTGCCTTTTTGTGGTAGTTTAAGCACAGAGGCTTGTTCACTCACACGCCACCCACCAGGGGAGAAAGTCACTCCCCTCTGTCTTTCCCTTAGCCTGTGTGTGATTACTAACATGTTCAGACAAAGGGCACCCAGGATACAGCCATGACAACAATACTGCAAACAAGAAGCACCCAACTGTGGCCAGTGATGCGATCATATCGTAAACTGACACCACACAGTACAACAAAATCATAATCTTGAGCCCTCTCTGCACTGATAAACAGCACGGCAGGGAATATATATAGCACTTAAAGTTTTACATAGCACAACCGGGTAAAAAATGAAACAACTTTGTGACTATACATATATATATATAAAGTTTACTTTAACACACCCTGGTCAGGTCTGCTGTTATCTCAAGCCTTTGATGCCCCACGCTAGGCACTGAAAACTGTGGTGGTTTAACCACCCACCACCCCCCACCCTCCAGTGGTATAGGTAGGAGAAAATATAACTGAATGGGGCTCATGGGTCAAGATACAAGCAGTTTACTAGAATGGTAAGGAAGAGAGAAACAACACCAAAAAAACCCAGCAACAATACTAATGAAAGAATGCAACACAACTGATACACGGAACAAAACAGCATCACCCGACCTGATCCCGAACCACAGTACCCAGTACCTTCCCCACCTCTTCCCAGAACTTCCTTGTTTAAATACAGAGCACGATGTCACAGGCATAGAATACCTGCTTTGGCCTCCTTTGGGTCACCTGCCCTTGCTGTTCCCTCCCAGTTACCTGTGAACAATTAACTCTATCTTAACCAAATCCAGGACATTTTCATAAACCCATGTTGACCGGGCCTGATCACCAGATTGTGTGCTGTGTGATAGCACTCAAGATGATCTGCTCCATGACCTTCCCCGTCACTGAGGTCAGACTGACAGGCCTGTAGTTCCCCATATCTTTCCTTTGGGGCCCTTCTTGTAAATGGGTGTAACATTTGGCAACATCCAGTCAAGTGGAGCCTCCCCAATCAGCCAGGACTGTTAGTAGATAATGGAAAGGGGTTTGGCGAGCACCTTTGCCAGCTCCCTCAATACCCTTGGGTGAACTCCATCCAGCCCCGTAGACTAGTGGATATCTAACTGGCTGAGTAGGTCTCTAACCATTACCTCCTGGATCGTGGGAGCTTCGTTCTGCTTCCCATCCCTGGCTTCTGGGAGCTTCGTTCTGCTTCCCATCCCTGGCTTCTGGCTCAGGGGACTGGATACCCAGAGAACAGCCTTACTATTAAAGACTGAGGCAAAGAAGGCATAAAGTACTCAGCCTTGTCCTCATCCCTCATCACTATTGTTCCCTCTGCATCCAGTAAAGGATAGAGATTCTCCTTGACTTTCTTTTTTATATTAATATATTTATAGAAACATTTTTTTGTTATCCTACACAGAGTTGGCCCAATTGAGTTCTATTTGGGCTATAGCCCTTCTAATTTTCTCTCTGCAAGACCTCCCTTCATCTTTGTAGTCCTCCTGAGATGCCCGTCCCTTCTTCCAAGGCTCATAGACTTTCCCCTTTTTTCTGAGATCCACTCAAAGGTCTTTGCTCAGCCAAGACCGTTTTCTTCCCCACAGGCTCGATTTTTTGGCACATGGGGATGGCCTGCTCTTGTGCCTCCAGGATTTCCTCTTGAAGGAGAGTCCAGCCTTCTTGGGCTCCTTTGTTCTTCAGCACTGCCTATCAAGAGACTTTACTGACCAGTGTTCTAAATAGTCCAAAGTCTGCCCTCTGGAATTCCAAGGTGGCAGTTCTGCTGACCCCACTCCTTTCTTCACCAAAGATCGAAAATTCTATCATTTTGTGATTGCTGTCCCAGGCATCCTCCAGCCATCACATCTCCCACATTATATTATACTTAAAGCAGACATCAGGTAAGTTGAAGTCCCCCACAAGAATGAGGGCTAGAGATCATGAAACTTGTCCCAGCTGCTTGTAGAATTTCTCGTACATCTCTTTATCCTGACTGGGCAGTCTGCAGCAGACTCTCACCATAACATCTGTCTTATTGGACATTTAGCTGATTTTTACCTATAGACATTCAACCCTACCATCACCATCACTGAACTCAGTGCAGTCAAAACACTCTCTAATGTAGAGGGCTACCTCGCCACCTCCCCTTCCTTGCCTCTGCTGCCTGAAGAGTTTATAGCCATCCATGACAGCAGTCCAGTTATGTGAGTTGCCCCACCATGTTTCTGTGATGGCAATAATATAATAGTTTTCTTGCTGCACAATGGCTTCTAATTCCTCCTGTTTGTTGTCTGTGTTGTGTGCATTGGTGTAAATGCACTTCAGTTGGGCTACTGATCCTGCCACTCTTTGGAAGGGGATAGTCTTAGTTCCTAAGTGACTACTTGCTGTTGTTTCTAACCCATCAACAACCTTTATATCTTTGCTGCCACTTGGAGTAATATCCCCCACTTCCCCTTAGGTGGCAGACGAAAGAGCCTCACTAGCACACCATCCCTCAGACATGGGAGTGCCATCCCCAGGCCTATTTCTAGCAATCCTGGTTTTGCCCCCCTTCTCCATCAAATCTAGTTTAAAACTGTTTTGGGGAGTGAGCAAGTTACTCTATAGATACTTGACTGAAGGGTGAATAAAATCCACCACAGAAGTCTAGTAATAAAAGTAACAATCACTTTAAATATAGGAATATGGGATTTTATAAATTTTGTTTTCTAGTATAGTGAGATTCAAACATGAGAAAATATAGGGAGAAATCAGTGTTTTTTGGCATTTATTAATATAAAAATCCCTTTTCAATATTGCTAAACACAAGTCCTTTCAAGACTTAAATGAACACAGTTGACTCCTCTGGGCACCTCCACGGCAATCATGATGTCAAATCAATAAAATAGAGCTCTTCACTACATTCCCTGATACAGTTCCAGGAAAAGGCAGAATAGCAAGTTATTGCAGGCAACATTTTTAACAAGTCAAAGTCTGTAATTTTCTTCTGTCCTCAAGAAAACAGGACACTTTTTATGTTATTACATTCCTTTTAAGGTTAATTAGGCTTTCTATTAGAAAATAACAGTTAAAGAGTATTTTTTTTCCAGGTTTCTAATAATAGCCTGGATAAGTCTGACCTGTACTATCCTAGTGAAGGAATAACCTTGTAAAAGACCTAATAAGGCCACACTGAAAAACTATGTGACCCAGATAACAGAAGGGAGACCTTCTCTTCCTGTTCTCTGATTTTTGTTTATTTTTTTTTAATGTATTAATCTATTTAAGCTATATGTCATTGTGTTACCAATAATATGACATGTTCAAGTCGTGTTTTGGTCCTGTAGTACAAAACTGAGAGAGTTTTTTATGAACTAAGAGAAATTGATGAACTTAGAAGGAAGCTAGTCTTCAAGAAAACTTTAGTTTTTATTACATTTTGTGATTCATTAATCCGTCTTTATCTGACTGTATCTGGCTTTGGCACAGGCCCTGAAAGCTTTATGATCACTTTTCTTCTATGTAACAAAGTCAGAGAAAATATAATCAAGCTTAAAATATGGAAATAATACCCAGATACTCAGTGTTATTTTTTTTATAGAGAACACTTAACCCAACCAATCTAACATAAATCTGTGTTATTTTCTTCTGTGAAAGCAGTGGGAGCAAATTGTAAAGATCTAGATATTAAAATTCATAATGCAGATAAAGCTTACAAGAATAACTATCTAGATACTCTTTTCTAATTTATTTCTCATGGATGTAGAGGAAAACAGAACAGTTTCATAACCCAAAAAAAAAAAAGTGGAAGCCGCTCAAATAAATGAAAAAATATTAACAAAACCCAGACATACAAATTAAAAAAAAAAACCCACGTAAACAAAAGACCCCTAATTTGATAAATGTTGATACAGTCTTTGTAATACAATATAAATTTATGTTAAATTAATAGATAACAAATACTATGGCATAAAATTGTTTCCTTTAAACTAATATTTCTTGTTCCTTGTGACATTACAACACATTTTGAAATTATGTAAAACTGCTGGTTTTTGCTCATTGCAGTAATGGTCATTAATGCTTAGGCATTAGTGACCACTTTCCACAATAACAGAAAATTTTTAGGCTTGATCTGCCCAAGGTGAAAATGTCCACAAACTGTCCAATATACCTTAGTTAAAAGATCAAGAAATGAAAGGAATTGTTTATAAGGACACAGAACACAAATTTTCTTCAGAAGGCGTGTTCATATGAAAAAACAGAATGAGAAACAGAGATTCCATGGCAATGGAATGAGACAATGAGATGTTAAAAGTACCCATGTAAAAATAAGAAATTCCTTATTTCCATTTTGCATTAGTTTAAAGAGGAAAAAGTTCTGTATCAGAAATGAAATAAGCGCATGCATCAGTACAACCTGGGAGAAACTAGTTGAATAATAGCCCTCGTGAAAATTACTGAAGTGACTGTAAGCCAGCACTGCATTCTCACTGTAAACAAATCAAAATGCCTGAACTACATTAGAAGGCATGTAGACAACAGATGAGGGAAGTGATTATCCCCTTCTGCACTGTACAGGTGAGGCCACACCTGGAAAAGTTTTAAACCTCTACTTTAAGAGGAATTTCAAGACACTTGAGAGTTTCCAGTAGAGGGGTACCAAGGTGGTCAGTGGCCTTGATTCATTCATTCTAATTCAAAGCATTAATGTTGAAGAGCTGTTATGAAACAGTGACCACAATGTATGTGAGATATATATTTGTCAAAAAAGAAAAAAAAAACCAAAAAACAAACAAACAAACAAACAAAAAAGGTAAAGGGCCTATCTGAATAGTTAGGGGCATTCAGCACATAACTTAAAAGTACAGATTGACAGTACTGGCCTTGCTCAGTCATAAGGAGATGAGGTTAAGGTGTAACAGCCTACAGCTATTTACAGCCTACAACAATGTGAGGAGGAATTACAAACACAGCACAGTTTTAGCAAGGGGCAACAGCCACAGGTTGCTGTAATTCAATGAAGTGAAGGAAATAAAAAGCAAACCAACCAACCAAAAAAAGTCATGGATGGACAACTTTGATTTAAATCAAAACAAAGGAGATCTCCTTCCTTGTACTGAACTGACAGTGAAGCGTACCATGTCCCCTTCCTGAGGCAGGAGGTCTCACCTGCTTTAGCTGAAACTCTGTGAATGTCATCCATGATAATGATTTGACCAATCGTTACATCAGTCTAGCTGAGAGATGGTGAGAAGGAGGCAGATTGATGAGAAAACTTATACAACATCCTCAGGTGGACGAGGTCCCTTCCAATCCCTAATATTCTGTGATTCTGTGATTCTGTAATTAAGAAACCAGCTCCATAAACACCATCCTCCTCTTCCAGTGAAGAATGCAGGAGTGATATTGACACTCCTGAAGGTTGTGATCAGTGGTGCAGAGCCTGCCTGGAAGCCTCTAGACCCCCAGGGGTTAGTACTGTTTTAACATATACATCAACAACCTGAATGAAGGTACAGACTGTACCCTCAATAAGTTTGCTGACAATACAAACTGGGAGGAGTGGCTAATAGACCGGAAAGCCGTGCTGCCTTTCTGCAAGACCTGTACAGGCTGGAGAGCTGGAAGGAAAGGAACCTAATGAAGTTCAATAAGGGCAAGTATAGATTCCTGCACATAGGGAGGAATAACCTCATGCACAAGTACAGGTTGGGGATTGACCTGCAAGAAAGCACCTCTGCAGAGAGAGACCAGGGAGTATCACAGAATCACAGAATGTTAGGGATTGGAAGGGACCTTGAAAGATCACCTAGTCCAATTCCCCTGCCAGAGCAGGAAGACCTAAATGAGATTACACAGGAAGGCATCCAGGAGTGTTTTGAATATCTCCAGAGAAGGAGACTCCACAACCTCCCTGGGCAGCCTGTTCCAGTGCTCTGTCACCCTCACTGTAAATAAGTTTCTTCTCAAGTTTAAGTGGAACTTCCTGTGTTCCAGGTTACACTCGTTGCTCCTTGTCCTATCATTGGTTGTCACCTAGAAGAGTCTGGCTCCATCCTCGTGACACTCACCCTTTATATATTTATAAACATTAATGAGGTCAACGTGCTGTACTGGTGGACAGCAGGTTAACCATGAGACAGCAGCATGTTCTTTTGGCCAATGGTATCCTGGGGTGCATTTAAGAAGAGGTTGGCCAGCAGGTCGAGGGAAGTTACCTTCCCTCTCTACTGTGCCCTAGTGAGGCTGCATCTAGAGCATTGTGTCCAGTTCTGGGCTCCCCAGGTCAAGAAGGACAAGGAACTACTGGAGAGAGTCCAGTGAAGGGCTGTGAAGATGATTAGGGGCCTGAAGCATCTCTTATGAAGAAAGGCTAAGAGACCTGAGTCTGTTTAACCTGGAGAAGACTGAAAAGGCATCTTATCAATGCTTATAAATACCTAAAGGGTGGGTGTCAAGAGGATAGTGCCAGACTCTTTTCGGTGGTGTTTAGTAACAGGACAAGGGGCACCAGGTACAAACTGGAACACAGGAAATTCCATCTGAAGATGAGGAAAACTTCTTTATTTTGAGAATGACAGGGTACTGGAACAGGCTGCCCACAGACTCTGTAGTGTCTTTCTCTGGATGTACTAAAAATCCACCTGGATGCAGTCCTGTGCAACCTGTTCTAGGTGAACCAGCACTGGCTGGGGTGTTGGATCTCCAGAGGTCCCTTCCAATCCCTACCATTTGGTGATTCTGTGATTTGTTGTAACCAGAAGCAAGCACTGAGGGCTGGCTGCTCCACATGGGAAGGTGAGCTGAACGCCAAGAGTCAGCAAGACAGAACAGAGATGTGGCCTCTCCTGCAAAGATCCAGGAAGCAGAGTCAGGATCAGACCTGGCAACATTATTCACAAATTCCTGATTCTGTCCAAAGACAATGAAGTCTGTAATTATCTGCATTTTCTTATAAAGATTTTTATTGATTATTTTAAAAGTTTTAAAATTTAATTTCATTTAAATATGTCATAATAATTAAAATTAGTAATTATAAGGCTGTATATTTATAAATTCTTCAAATTATAATTCAGACATAGAAGAATTATTCCAGATTCAGATTTTTATGACACATTGTCTAAACAATGCAAATATTTGAATGGTCATTTATAATTTAACTACATATATGTGGTGTTTTGACCAAGGCCACCAAGACATTTTAACAATCCCCTTCCTCAGCTGGATGAGAAAATATTGCAAAAGGCTCTTGATTTGAGATAAGGACAGGGAGCAATATCACTCAGCAATTACCTTCACAGGCAAAATAGACTAAATTTGGGGAAATTAGTTTAATTTATTAACAATCATAATCAGAGTAGGATAATGAGAAAATAAAAAAAAAATCTTCAAACACCTTCCCCCCACTCCTTTCTTCTTTCTGGGCTTAACTTTACTCCCAGTTTTTTCTACCTTCTCCCTCTCAGCAGCAAAGGGAGTGGGGAATGAAGGTTGCAGTCAGTTCATCACTCATTTTCTCTGGCACTCCTTTCTCCTCATGAGGACTTCTCACGCTGTTCCTATGCTCCAGCATGGGGTCCCTCTCCTGGGAGACAATCCTCAATTGAATTATCAAATGTGGGTCCTTCTCATGGGCTGTAGTTCTTAACAACCTGTTCCAGTGTGGATCCTTTCCATGGGGTGCAGTCCTTCAGGAACAAATTGCTCCAGTGTGGGTCTTCCAGGGCGGTCACATGTCTTGCCAGCAAACCTGCTCCAGAGTGGGCTCCTCTCTATGTGGTCACAGATCCTGTCAGGAGACTGCTCCAATGCAGGCTTCCCACAGGGTCACAGTCTTCAGGCACATCCACCCACTCCAGTGTGGGGTCCTCCACGGGCTACAGGTAGATATCTGCTTCAGTGTGGACCTCCATGGTCTGCAGGAGGACAGCCTGCCTCACCATGATCTTCACGGCAGGCTGTAGGGGAATCTCTGCTCCAGTGCTTGGAGCACCTCTTTCGTCTCCTTCATTGACCTTGGTGTCTGCAGAGTTGTTTCTCTCACATATTCAGTCCTCTCTCTGGCTGCAATTGCACAATTGTTTTGGTTTCCTCCCCCCCTTTTTAACTATGTTATCATAGAGGTGCTACCACTGTCACTGATGGGGTCAGCCTTAGCCAGTGGCAGGTCCTTCTTGGAGCTGGCTGACACTGGCTCCGTCAAACGTGGTTTCTGGCAGCTCCTCACAGAAACCACTTCTGTAGCTCCCCTGCTACCAAAACCTTGTCACACAAACACATTACAACACAGTAACAAAAGAGAAGCCAATAATCCAAACATGGAAAGACAGTGACAAGAAACTTATCCAAACACCAACACCTGGAAAATTGTCTTTATATTCTTAGTTTTATGGAATTTATGAATATTATGGATACTGAGAATTAAGGTATGGAATTTATACCCTAAGAATGAGTTAATGTCACAGTTGTAAGGGTGACCAGATGAAATACACCCAAAGCCTAAAATTCTGTGTTAGAGGCACAACTAGTATCAAAATTCTAGTTTCTCTCTGTAGAGAACTGTATTTTGTTGGTCTTGTCATTCTGAATAATTACAAGAACATTTGAAATAAAATTAATTCTGAGATGATAGTACTTATCATTTTATTTGATCTTGCAAAAATAAGCGTTAGTGATATCTTTCTTAGGAAAAGAATGAAAACAAGTATATATGTAAAAAATAAGTAAGTCAAATGACATATAAGAGTTCTGCAGTTTTTATAGTATCTGTGTTGAGACAGTGTTTTTATTTTCTATAGTTAGCATGAAATACAAGGAATATTTTTTTTTTAATTTGAAGGACTTATGTTCTGTTTGCATATTTATAAAATTCCTAAGAGCATTTAAGAATATATGAAGCTATTTCCTCCAACACTGAAAACCAACAATTCATGAGCCTGAGAGTTTCTTAAACTTCACTTTTCAAATGCGAACCTACAATAAAATCTAAAATAGAATCTTCCCTGAGTCCATAGGCCTAGGGAGCATCCTCACTCCAAATGAGATTCAGAATATCATGCTTCACTCATTGCTGCAGGAAATTTCTACTTTTAGAAACCCAGGACTTTTAAGATTTTTGTTTAAAAAAAAATATTTAAGAAAAAGTATATCTGACAAATGAATAAATATTTCCCTCTTCCTTTTTTTTTATATGAAACCTTGAAACAACTTATTGCTTTTTTTTTTTTACTGACTTTTTTTCCAACTTATTGCTATTAATCAATAAATATTTTTAACAGAATCAACTCTGCAAGGAGTGTAATCAGTCCTGATAATGGTATAGTTTACTGTGCCACTGTATTATAACAAGCAGATGTTCCAGTACTGCAGTTCTAAGCAATATTTAAATTATGTTTTTATTTTTGAGGGATTTTAGCAAATATTTATTAATCACTATTAATCATTAATGTAGCAGTATGCTGTGTGGCACTTTTGAAATGTCATATTATTAAACTTCTGCAATTTTCTGCATAGTACTGCACAAAATTCCAAAGAGCTAAATCTACAGACTAGTCTACAGATACCACAATACGAGATATTGCAATGCAATAAGGGAATGAAATTAAATTTGCCACAGAATGTTAGCTCTCATGATCTGTTATTCTTACAAGAATACCAATTGATAACAGATCAGGAAATTGATGACCGGGAGTAGGAAAATTCTACAAAATTAAACCCAAGTGTAAAGTTTTCTGTAACAGGTCTCATGTCTAAGATATCTCCACTAATACCTATTGGTTGTCTGCAACTTTTAATATAGTCCTTGTGTAATATAGCTCCTAATACTTTAAATGTAACTGCTATTATGATTTTTTCTACATCTTTTTGCATGATACTCATTTCTGCCATTGAATATCTGTGAAATTGTATATATATATGCTGGACAGTTTTAACAAAAGAGCAAAATCCTGTTAAGATGATGGTTTTACTCCTTTCTATTCTTAAAGAGGAAGACCTTAATTAAACAAACAAACAAACAAACAACAACAAAATAAAGGCAGAGAGAGAAGGTTCTAAACCCATACATATTTTTGTGATACAGAGCCTAAATACTGCAACTATTTGGATCAGCAATTTATAGTTCACTTACCTATAGTACCAGTAGGTGAGGTGAAATTTCAACCACTGAAAAACAAAGGAAATGAAAGCTGAACTGAATACCCACCTGGCCAACTATAAAATATTTTTGTTTCTTAGCAGTGTTTTACATGTTTTCCACTGGAAAATCAGAACTGAGTAGCTACAGGAAGTCAGAGACAATTTCAATACCATGGATCCAAGAAGTATAATTGTTCTGGACTATGTCCAAACTTTGGTCATACAATTCAATTTATATGCTTTAAGGTAAAGATGCTACAATAAAGATTGAACGTCATATCTGTAAAAGAGATAGTTATTTTTCATTAGATTGTAAAATATGATGATATTTCCTAACACTGCATAAAAATAGTCCATAAATTTTAAAATATTTGGTGTAATGATTTTATAATGATACCTTGTTGAAAAAAATACATTTATTGAAAGTATTATACAGGCAGAGGATAACATTTGTAAATAAGCTTTGTTGCTACAGTTGAAAAAATATCTGCTAATTTCTCAGAGAAAATAAACATTCAATGGTTAAAGGTGCAATATATCTGTCTTCGTTAATGAAAAATATAAATGATTACACATCATTTGTCCACCATGTTGGTGCTACCTAATTCAAACGTACTTTAATAATGAAAGAAATTATAAATATTTCTTCTAATATAAAGCCTTAGTTCCCAGATTAAATTGTCTGATTCCAGTGAAACATTTATGATTTTATTTCACTACCTCCTTAAGTCACAGGAAGAATTTCAACAAGACCAGAAAGATTAGAGGTGAGACTCCATTTACAGAAACATGGATATCTCACTCAGATTTGAAGGTTTTCGATAACTCGGATGCACACAGATAGAATTAATTCTAATGAACTTGCTGAAAATGAACTTGGAAAAGTGGAATTTTTCTGAATAAGGAAATCAATAACAAAAGAACAACTCAAAATATTCAACTAAAAATGAAAACTGTATATTCAAAAAACTTTTTTCTTTTTTCTCACAATTTAGCTTTTAATATTTTAATTTACCTGTGAGCTTGTGAAAACAGCAGAAAAATTTTGTTGTAATTTGAATTTTATAATCATCATCTAGATTACTGTGTAGTGGAAATTAAATGGAACAGACAAATGGATTCTTTAATGTGTGATATTACCCCAAGTGCCTGTAAACATCATGACAGAAGCTTGCAAATGCATTTACTTTTTGAATTGTATTTTGTTCATTAACCTGTTCAGAACCCTTTCATCATTACACTGACTTTTTATATAGTCCATTCATTATATTTAGCTCACTGGTGGCCAAATTAGAACCATGATGCTATGTAGGCAAAAAGTGTGGGAGTTTTAAGGGGTATTTTTTTCTGCAATTTAGTAATCTTTCCCTACATGCACATTTTCAAAATTGTGTATAGGAATTTCATTATAAAATATTAATTAAAAGGTTATTTTCATTGTTATTAATAAAATTACTAGGCTTCTTTTCCCATGCATCCTGAATTTTTGTCTGTGCAAAACTATTACTGAATACACTGAAAATGGATTTTAGTTAACTTTAAATTTTGCAATGCAAGCAGCAGTAATGACAGAGCAATGTCTGCTGCTGAATATAGTATCTGAAGTCTTGACTCCAAGTGAATCACTTTCATGAACAAAAAGCAGGAAGAAAACAATCCTCCTCCCTCCTTCGTAATGTTTTCAATAGATTACCAATGCATATGTCAAAGATATATGAAAGGTCTTTAATTATAATCTTTTCTCTTCCTTAAATTGCCAATGATTTCTCAATTACCTTGATTTATTTCCATTAAAGGTAACCTTTATCACAGTAACCTGTATCTGGTGAAGCATGAAAACTCCAAGCATCCATTCATTGTCTCATTTATTCTTCTAATTCAAGATTACTAATGCATTCATAAAAAATGAGCTCTTGAAATAAGCTTTAGAATAAAATTCTAATTGTTGGGTATCAATTATTTCTAGATTAGAAATGAATTTATTTAGACCACCAGGGAAATTGATCCTGTACATCTGATACAAACCAGTAAAATTTCAACATTTATCTCATTTAAAGTAGATGAGGATTTGACTATACATATTGCCTTTATTACTGTATATCTAGAATTGCTAATTATGTATTACATATTTTACGTGGTGTTTGTTCTAGTGTATTCTTCATTGTGATTATTCCCTACAGGCACCTAAACAAAGGCATCTTCATTGTTCTTATTTCTTTCTAACTTTACACAGCATATTTCATTAATTTCTTTTTCACTCTGCCACAAAATAGTTGATCAGTCAAATGAGAAGCAATTTCATGAATGCCAATCTCTTATTCAGAAAAGAAGAGCACTTTCTAAAGTATTTGTATCCTGTTAAAACAGTTTTAGGACTCAGTAAATAATTTAGGCTTTAGGATTTTGTTACTATATCAAAAAATAACGACATTAAAAAGAAATATGCACCAGAAGAAATTCCTCAAGTCTACTCTATTTTGAAATAAATTAGCCTTCCAGAGAGTTTTCACTTCAGCCTAGCTCCCTTACAACCCAAACCAAAATGGATAAAACAAGGGGTGTGGAATCAGAGAACCTATAACAACTAGAATTCAGACATTTATGAGGATTTCTAAGGCTCATGATATTACTGAAAATATTACAATTATTATATTCTTTGAGAATATAATTGATTGCAAAAATATAACTGATTGCATACAGTATGTTCTAATTCAGCTCCTTTCATTTGAGACTTCACTTCTTCAAAATATCTTTTAGGTACTATTGGATCTCAAAAGGTATAATCCCATCCATGGAGACAAGCTAACTGGCTAGAAAGCAACTCTGTTTAGAAGGACCCGTAGGTCCTGGTGAACAAGTTGAACATGAGCCAGCAATGTATCCTTGTAGCAAAGGTGGCCAACAGCCTCCTAGCCTGCATTAGGAGGAGTGTTGCCTGCAGGTGGTGGCAGATGATCTTTCCTCTGCTCAGCACTAGTGAGGCCAAGTCTGGAGTGGTGTGCGGAGCTCATGGAGACATGGCCATACTGGAGAAAGTCCAGCACAGAGCCCCTAAGATGATGAAGACATTGAAGCATCTCTCCTATGAGGAAAGGCTAAGAGAGTTGAGACTGTTCAGCCTGGAGAAAACTAAGGAGCAATCTCATCAATGTGTACAGATACTTGATGGGAGGGAGTAAGGAAGATGGAGCCAGACACTTTTCAAAGATGTTTAGTGGCAGCACAAGAGGCCATGTGCACAAACTGAAAGACAGAAAATTCCATTTTATTCCATAAAAGAACTTTTTCACTGTAAGGGAAGAGATTGCCCAGAGAGGATATGGAGTCACCATGCGTGGAGATATCAAAAACCCAACTGGACTTGATCATCACCAGCCTGTGCTAGCTGACCCTCTTTTAATCAAGGGGTTTGTATGATATGATCTTCAGATGTTCCTTCCTACCTTAACCATTCTCTGATATTGTGATTCTATGATCCAATAAAAATGATCTAACATGATCATAATTAATATTTGATAGCTCCAAGTAATTTTCTACTAAATTTAATTTACCAAAAAATGATTAAAAAGTCTTATTTTTATTCTCAATAGCTGTGTAATACAACCTTCCTGGGCAGCCTGTTCCAGTGCTCTGTCACCCTCACAGTAAAATAGTTTCTTCTCAAGTTTAAGCAGAACCTCCTGTGTTCCAGCTTACACCCATTGCCCCTTGTCCTGTCATTGGACATCACTGTGAAGAGCCTGGCCCCATCCTCCTGATATCTGCCCTTAACATATAAACATTAATGAGGTCATCCCTCAGTCTCCTCTTCTCCAAGATAATGAGACCCAGCTCCCTCAGCCTTTCCTCATAAGGGAGATGCTCCACTCCCTTAATCATCTTGGTGGCTCTGTGCTGGACTCTCTCAAGCGGTTCCCTGTCCTTCTTGAACTGTGGGGCCCAGAACTGGACACAATACTCCAGATGTGACCTCACCAGGGCAGAGTAGAGAGGAGGAGAACCTCTCTTGACCTAGTAAGTACTTGCTGACAGTGCACTCTATTACCTCATCCAGGTAAGTTATGAATATGTTGAATAATACTGGTCCTAGTACCAACCCTTGAGAGACTACACTAGACACAGGTCTCCAACTAGACTCTGCTCCATTGACCACCACTCTCTGATTTCTTCCCACCAGCCAGTTAACAGTCCATCTCACTACCTGATCATCCAATCCACACTTCCTCAATCTGGCAGCGAGGATGCTGTGGGAGACCATGTCAAATGCCTTACTGAAATCATGATAGATCACATCCACTACTTTGCCATCATCTAGCCACCTGGTTTTCATAAAAGTCTAGAAGGTTGGTCAACCACAAATTCCCCTTGGTGAAGCCGTGCTGACTGCCCCTAATGACCCTCTTATCCTTGATATGCCTTGAGATGGCACCAAGGATAAGTCGTTCCATCACCTTCCCAGGGATGGAGGTGAGGCTGACCGGTCTGTAGTTTCCCGGGTCCTCCTTCTTGCCCTTTTTGAAGATTGGAGTGACATTTGCCTTCCTCCAGTCCTCAGGCACCTCTCCTGTTCCCCACGACTTAGCAAAGATGATGGAGAGTGGTCTAGCAATGACTTCAGCCAGCTCCTTCAACACCCGTGGGTGCATCCCATCTGGACCCATAAATTTATGGATGTCCAGATTGCTTAATTGATCCCTGACCCAGTCCTCATCAACCAAGGCAAACTCCTCTATTGTCCTGACTCCCTCTGGGACCTCAGGGGTACGGGGCTCCTCAGGACAGCTTCCGGCAGAGTAGACAGAGACAAAGAAGGCATTCAGTACCTCTGCCTTCTCTGTGTCCTCTGTCACCAGGGCACCCACCTCATTCATCAGTGGGCCTACATTGCCTCTAGTGTTGGCTTTGTCTGCCATGTATTTGAAGAAGCTCTTTCTGTTGTCCTTGACCCTCTGGCAAGGTTTAATTCTAAAGGGGCCTGCGCTTTCCTGGTTGCCTCCCTACATCCTTTGACAACAGCCTTATATTCTTCCCAAGTGGCCTACCCCTCCTTCCATGATCTGTAAACTCTCCTCTTCCACTTGAGTTTGCCCAGCAGTTCCTGGTAGTATTAATTTCCCGCTTACCTCAGGATTCTTCACAGTGCTAGTAAATGTTACTTTATAATTTCTATGTTCAATAACACTGTGAATTGAGTGGTTAAGCTGATTCATGCTTATCCTAGCAAAAGAAGTCAGTAAGTGGCTTTGAACCTTTTGGAAGATTTATAGTCCGTCAATTGCCCACCATCTCTTTGTCATCCCCTGTTACTTTGTATCATAATGTGCCATTACAGACTGATGTTTGCTTCTATACAAGTCAGCAAAGAAGAAACTGCATAGCCCAGGTTGACCTTTCTTTACATTAACTCTATTAGTTTTGATTTTTCAGAATGCTTCAAGCACTGATAACTTGAGGGATTTTGTCATTATAGAAAAAAAAAAAAAAAATAATTTGGAGGGGGTATTAAAGTGAAAGGGGGTATTTCACACAAGTGAAATACAAAGGGAGTATTTCTCACCAGTGAAAAAACAGATTAATATTGCAGTATTGATCTTTATCAAGAATGCTTTATGCAAGATACTATGAGATAGCATGTTCTGTGTTTGGAAGAAAGGTTTTTTATAAGTCTGTATTCAACTTTTTTTATTATTATTATAATAGCTTAAGACCAGTGCTTCTCAGTTTGTTTTCAAATAAATATTGGGATTTACTTACATGGAATGCTAGCTGACTGAAATATATTTAGTAAAAAAATCCCTGAGATCCATAGTACACACAGAAAATATTTTATTTTGGTCATATTAATACATCTAGCTTTTAAAGAGTTAAATTTCCATTTAGTAGCTTGTATGGGGCTATGCTTTTTATTTGTGCTGAAATAGTTTTTTAGTTATTGTTGAGCAGTGCTTACAGACTGCTAAGGCCTTTTGTGCTTCTCAGACTGTCCTGTCAGTGAGTAGTCTGAGCATGCACAAGAAGTTGGGAGGAGACACAGTCAGGAATAGCTCACTTTAACTGACCAAAGGTGTATCCCATACCATGTGACATCATGCTCTGCAATAAAAGCTGGGAGAAGAAAGAGAAAGGGAGTGATGTTCAATTGCAGAATCATAGAATCGCTTAGGTTGGAAAAGACCCTTAAGATCATAAAGTCCAGCCGTTAACCTAACACTGTCAAGTTCACCAGTAAATCATGTCTCTATAAGCATATTATAGCATTTGTCTTCCCAAGTAACTGCTACAAATGAATCCCAGCTTTCCTGGAGATGGTTGAATATATGCTTGCCAAAGGGACTTAATTACTAGTTTTTCTTTGCTTACTCAGCTTTTGCTTTATCTATTAAACCCTCTTTATCTCAACCCATGAATTTTCTTATTTTTACTCTTCCAACTTTCTCCCCCATTCCACTGAGGAGTGAGTGAGTGAGTGACTACGTAGTCCGTTGCTGCCTACTGGGGTTAAACCACACCCTATGTTCAGTATGGTCCCTAGTTGTAAAGTATCTAACTAAGGTAGGACTGGCAGATAAAATACTAGTTTTTGGGTTTTTTCTCCTGGAAAAAAAATGTCCTTCATAAGTTTTTCCTCTTCTGGGAATTTTCTAATTTTTGGCTCTATGTGTGTGCAATAAAGAATGAATTTATTTATTAAAATAATAAAATTATATTTTATTGATTGGACAGCATATCTCAAGATATATATATATATAAAAGTTGAAGATTTTAAAATCTTCTCAAGAAATTGTTTTTTGAGTCAAATTCTCTTAGGCTATGAGGACTCTCAGAGAGGCTCAAAGTAATGGCCTTTTAGGGGGGAAGAACTGGGGAATGAATAGCCCTTATTCCTCATGCTGAATCTACCATGATAGAGCATGGTCATTAGTGTTGCAGTGAATCTCAAAGTGCCCCACAGACTGAAGCAGTCAGTTGGACTTCTAATTGACACACATTAAAAATTTGATATTAATACTCCAGATGAAGTAAAGCTTCCTAGAGACACTAAACTTTTAAAGACTAGCCGAAAAACCTAGCAAACCTAACATGGTCTAGTACACTAAGGAAATGGTAACATCCCTAAGAGCCATGGAAGGACACCAAGTGTAGGTGCTCCACTGCAGTTCATTGGTGTTAGGTGTTTCACAACAGACTAAAACAACGGTAGAAAGAGATTAATTATAAGTAAGTTTTGACAAAATTTGTGATGCTTTAGAGATATTATCAATTTTCAATGTATTTAAATTTGCTAATCCCTAATTTTTTATGGTACAGAGTCCATTTTTAATCTGTCATAGAGATGGTTGTGAATTCTAACCAATAAGAAAAAAAAAATATATTTTTTGTTTATTTACAATTTATTCTTTCACTTCCAATGGGGTGGGTTACACTGGGGGTTTTTTTGAATAAAACATTAAGACTTTTCCTTCAGCATTGAGTTTCTACTTATATAATTTTATTAATTACATTAATACTAAAGATTTCCTTGAAAAGCAATATACATATAAATTCATAATTAGCTTACAGCTATTCAGATTGTAGAGTTTTTTTCTTGTCCAGTTCATGCTGTTCTTTTTTCTTCTTAATGGGATCAAACAAGATCTTGTCTAGAGTTCATATTTCAGGCAATCATTGCTGGATAATTCAGAAAACTCCTCTGCTTTCTTCACTGTTAGAATCAAAGTTATCACCTTCTGGCAATGAGATTTTAACATAGTGCTTCTATACTCACCTTTTCATAATGAGTAGAGAGAGAACTAAAAAGTCCCCTTTTTCTTTTTTATGTCTGTTACAAGTCAATTCAATTTGAGTCAAAATCATTTTCTCTTATGAAAAAAAAACCCCAAAAAACCCAACAAAACCCAAACAGTTAAAACTTCTCAATAGAGGCTTTCTCCCCAGCCCTTTTTTTCCCCTCTAAGTATATTGACAATTGTTCCCTATTTCTTTAGATATTTAAGTTGTGGTTGTGATGCTATGATAAATTATTTAAGTAAGAATTCAGCAAGGACAGGTTGCAATTTCAAGGTGACACTTTTTCAAAGAGATAGGAAAGATGAGGGGGGTAGTGCTTTGAAAGAGAAAATGAGTATACAGAGATAAGTTAATATCTCATGTTGGCACTTTCTTAGCTGTCAGTACTTCCTCATGGCTATTGCTCAAAGTTTATGCTAATGGTTATTTTATGAGCATGTATAAAGCTTCTTGTCACTAAATGTGTACCACCTGCTTATACCTCAATATACTTTCTCAAGTTTTCATCCTTTCCCTATTGAAAAGCATCAAATATGCAGAGCATTTTTCCTATGTGTTTTGGAGGTACTATGTTATGAGAAAGGTTTTGGTGAAAGAAGCATCTTCCAACAGCAAATAAAAGTGACAGAACCTCCTAATTGAATCAGTAAGTTCATTTAGATGTCCAACCATTATTTGATTTTGGTGCACCATGACAGTATTTGAGTAAGGTGTTCAATAAACTTACTCAGCTGCATTTTACTCAGTATTTCTGACAATCTTGTCTTTTGCTATAGATAGAAACAGTACCTCTATGACTGTGTAAGGCTTTTCAGTCTTGCAATTTGGTGGCTGACATCAAAAGACATTCAGTCACTTTATTATTCACAGTGGCAGCTGAATGGGAAATTTTATTACTTTATGTCAGTTCACTCATTTCATGCTTGAAGTGCTCTATACTTTTTTTGATAGTACTATGCTTGGAGGAAGCAACACAGGCTGAGTAGTTTAAAACTCACTAGTTAAGACTTTTGTTTATATATATATTTTAAATTGTTAATTATTATCTAATGCAGTACAAGAGAAATCCGGCTGGATCTAAACTGGGTATAAATGCTGTTACAAGGCTCACTTTTTGTTTCCAGCCAGATAGACAAGCTATATAGTCACTTTTTACCAAATACTTGTGCTAACCTAATTTTGAGACTCTCTGTTCATTCAAGTGAACAATCTTGTCACATTATAAGTTTGAACTGAGACTTTATTTTTCCTGTCTAAAGCCATTGACCCATGGGTGAACAGAGAGCAAACAAGATCCTCAGTAAGTAGAAAGAGAGTAGAAAATGTAATTACAGCAATGCTTTTCTCATCTTTGCAATGATTAGCCTAGTAAGCAAGAATCAGTGACGAAGGGATGCAATGAGTGGTGCAAAATGCCAAGCTTTTCAACATAAAACCACTGAGATCAAGGCAAGCCCAGACCAGCCCTGAGACCCTGCACTGTAAGTTCAGTACAAAGCCGGGGGGCTTTTACTAGTAATGGCCACATTTACATTTACAGGGCTACATTCTTATCACTGTCAGTGACCTCCAGAATTTGTTCCTGAAATTCCTTTTGGGCCATGAGCTGTGGGGGTGGAAGAGGGCAATGCAGGGAGTGAGGTCTCCTTTATTTTGATTTACATCTAAGTTGTCCATCTATGGCTTTTTTGTTTGTTTTTGAGGTGGTTTGTTTTGTTTTGTTTTGTTTTGTTTTTATTTCCTTCACTTAATTGAATTACAGAAATAGTGATTTGGAAAAAATCTCAGAAGTCATCTGATCCAACATCCATCCTGAAATAGGATTGTTGCCAACATGAAATCTGGTCACTGTGACTTTGGCTAATTGAGTCTTAAAAACCCCAAAGGATGCAGATTCTATACTACCCTGTGTCAACCCGTTCCAGTGCTGGACTACTGTCCTCATTTTGCTAGGATAGAGTTAATTTTCTTCTCAGTAGTTAGAAGAGCCGTGTTTTGGTTTCAGTTCAGACTTGCTATGAGAACGTCATTGATAAAAGTACTGATGTTATTAGTCGCTGTGGGAGCTCAAGCCCACCGTGTTTGGCTGGTTCACAGCTGCATTAGGACTGGGAGGGAGAAGTGTAGTGAATAGCAAAACCCAAAACTGGCAATTGGATGTGCCAATGAAATATTCCATATCATATCCCATCATGTTTAGTATATTATCTGGGGCTGACCGGAAACGGGAGGTGGATTCGCATGGGTTTTCCCTTGAGTTCCGGCTCTTCCGGTATCACGGTTTCGGTTCGGGATTGTTGCTCCTTTGGGATTGTTATCCGAGAACAGGCTGGGCTAATCAGTGAGTGGAAAGCAGTTGCACTGGGTTATCACTCGTTTGCATATCTTATTGCTGTTTTCAATATCACTGCTATTTTAATATTAATTGTTTAGTTTAGGGGTTTTTTTTAAGTTTTCTTTTATTTCTATTATTAAACTGTTCTTATCTCAACCTACAAGCCTCCTAATCCTTGCCCCCAGTCCTCTCCCCTATCCCCTGGGGGTGGGGGGGAAGTGGGTGCATGGCTGTGTTGGCTGCTAGCCAAGGGCTAGCCCAGTGAAACTATCACAACTACCATCCCAGTAGAAATATTTTTTTTTTTCCTAAGAGATAGCCTGAGTCTCCCAAAATGCAACCTGTGGCTGTTGCCCCTTGCTAAAACTGTGCTGTGTTTGTAATTCCTCCTCATATAATTGTAGGCTGTTAACAGCTGTAGGCTGTTACACCTTAACCTCATCTCCTTCTGATTGAGCAAGGCCAGTACTGTCAATCTGTACTTTTATGTGCTCAATACCCCTAACTATTCATATAGGCCCTTTTTTTTTTTTTTTTTTTTCCTTTTTTGTCCCTGACAAATATATATCTCACATACATTGTGGTCACTGACTCAGAGCAGCTTTGAACACTTTGAATTAGGCTTGAGTGCTAGTGAAGGATTGTTTCTTCCCTCTGGGGAGCTCTTTAGTGTCTCTCACTTGAAGTTACAATACCTACCATTGTAGCGTATGCATTTTTCTCCAGCGTGATAGTTGCCCAGGCTGTCAAATTGTATACCAGTTCAGTTTAGAGATTTTAAGCAAAGAAACTAAAAAAATATTCAGAACCCCTTAATAATTAAAAACACTCAAAATAGATCTTAAACTATAGGTATTCATAGTCCTGAATTCCCAAAAGGAATTTAGTACTGAAGCTTTGAATACTGGCACTTAATTCTACATTTCAGTGTGGTGTATGGAGTGTAACTTCGGAATGGTTGTTCCAGTCATTAAGAATCAAATTACACAAGCTGTAGGAGATTTTACATTTTAAAAAGTAAGGCAAGTTTGCTTCAAAACCATCAAGTTTCTGCCTTTCAGAACCATTTCATATGTTTATTTCCTTTGAATATACTACTGACACTGCAGGTCAGTTTTGACTTAATTTAAGAAATTTTACAATTTGAAAAATATATAATTAACTTTAAACCTCTTAAGCTTTTAAGACTGAAATATTTTAACTGAATAATTAAAAATAATGTTAATTGAAAGATAATACAGTGAAAGTGAAACATTTTAGAAAAAATATATGCCCAATTCTTATACTTATTGTTTTGATATATGACATTAAAAAAAAATCAGATTTTTCCTCTTTGTCATAATACAAATGGAAAAATAAAATTTATGTGTAACTCCTGTTAAAATACGTTTTTTTTACATTGCTGCTGTAACAGTATAGTCGTCAAAATAAATTACATGTCAAAGTCTTTCACTTCACAGCATAGCTTTCTCTCTTTGCTTGCTACACAAAAACTAAAATGGAATAACATACTTTAATGAACCCTATCTTAAATGACTTCCCTAGGCAAAATGCAATTTAAATACAAAGAACAAAATGAAACCTTAATATTTGTCAGTAATCAAGAATGTACAAATGAATCCTTATTTTTGACAAAAGCTGGTACAAACAGCCTGTTGTCTCAGGAAGATAACCTAAACTGTTATAGATAACACTAGTGTCATCAGCATGATTATTTCATATCGTGTATTTCCTTTCTGAAGTCAGGAGGCTCAGTTCAGCAGAGGGTTATGTTGCATTCTCTGTTTCCCCCTGCCCCGCCCCACCCCTCAGATTGCTGGAGAAAAAAAAAAAAGAAAAAAAAAAGAAAAAAAAAAAAAAGAAGAAGTGGAAACATTGCATGCAAGTATTCTTGCATGCAAGTTTATTATCGCTATTGCCCTCTCAGTGTATTGCAGTATATCGTCTCCTCTTTCACACAAGAACATTTCACTTTGGTAGATTAAATCCCTGTGAAACAAAAAAGAGAAAGCCTACAGCTTAGCAGAAAACATGATAATAAATAAATTCTAACAAACCTTTAGAGAATGTCTTCCTTAAAGGCTTACAGAAAAAAATGAGTAAAGGTATTAAGCTTTCAATGAAATTATGTATGAAATATATAATTTATATGTCAAAACCACAACAGGCTGAATGTCCTGAACAAAGATAAGATACACTGTATGTATAACTGCTTACTTAATTTCAAATATCTGTTTGAAGATCTCCTTGGAACTAAATCACTATCAAAATACCATGTGCCTCCATATTCAGTTATGGGTACACTTATGGATTCATTCATCGTCTTTAACTTAGGATAGAGTTATATTTTGAAATGAAGTGATGTCTCTGTGCTATAATTCCCCCCCCTTTTTTTAATGAGGTATCACAGAACCACAGAATGGTCCTCTGGAGAGGTCCTATCTAGTTCAAATCTCCCACTTAGAGTCACCTAGTACAGGCTGCTGAGGGCCAAGTCCATTTGGGTTCTGAATATCTCATAGATAGAGACTCCAAACCCTCTCTGGGAAACCAGTGCCAGTGTTTGACCATGCCTACAGTGAAAAACATCTTTTATGTTTAGGTGGAACTTTTTGTGTTACAGTTTGTGCCCATTGCCTCTTGTCCTGCCACTGACACCACTGAGAAGTTTCTGGCTCTATGTTCCTTACTTCCTCTTATCAGGGAGTCAATAGTCTGAAATACTCTCATGTTGCTTAGCACTGTAAAACAAATAATATAAAATGTGAGTAGCAGAATTTAGCCTTGGGAAAATAATGTACTTGTTTTATGTTTATTTTACTAATGTTTTATTCCTTCGGAAGTTAAATTCCTCTTCATACAGAATATTTTATGTATTTTTCATCTTTCACTTCTTTTTCTTGGTATTCTGGGTAGATAGAACAGCTCTTGACATTTCTTATTGTTGTAGAGGACTGCTACACATTATTGGAGAGTATTAAAGATGTAAATAGCTTAAGGAAGCTCAATCACAAACAGGCAATAGACCACTTATAATTTTGGATTATGTGGAGGTGTACTTGTATTTCAGTTATAAACTTTTATCTATTTTATATACATTCTAGACCTGAAAACATGTTTTAAGACATTCTTTTATTCATAATTCTGTAATTTATTAATAACTCTGTAAGAGTACCTACGTAGCTGTGCTGCTGGTAAGCCAATGGATCTACTCATCTGAGCTAAATGACCAGGCCTAGTTATCATCACTTCTTGCAAAATTTGAACAAAATTTCTTCAGTACACTACAGTTGCTATTAGAAGAGGAATTGACTTCACCATAAAGTTCAGACTGTTAATTTATGTTAATAAAGACTGCTATCTTTTTTTTAATCTAGGCATTTGATGTCAATGAAAGCTCTGCTAGTGGCTGGAGTTGGATAATATGCTGAAAATATTTGGAATCATAACTGGAATATATGCTAAATGAGCTTTTTTTGAAAAGGATCAATAGACTTAGCCAATCCCTGCTTTAGTATTTTTCTAAGATTTATCCAGACATCTGAGCATAAGTTTTTGAACAAACTGCTTCAAAAATAGGTCGAGACTAGAGGGAGATACCACAGGGCAGGATCAAAAAGCTTGGTGAGGGCAAAAAGATCACTGGATTATGTTCCCTGAAAAAGAAATAGAAGTGAGTCTAGAGAAGCCTGAGAAGGTACTGGATTCTTGTTCAAGAGCCCTGTCTCTGCAGAAAATAATTTAAAGAGTTGAAATCTTAGCTAAGTTAAGGAAGCAAAAGCCCAATACCCCCCCTCTTTTTTTTTTTTTTTTCCTAGATTGGGTCAAAAAAAATGTTACTTGAAGACGCTGTTGGATGGCATTTCAGAGCTAATCAGGGCTTTTTTTTTGACAAGCAAAAGAGAAATAGTGTTAATAACAAAGATGCAACTTTGTCAAAATTTATTGTCCAGCTAAAAAAAGGATTTTGATATAATATAAAGAAAAACAGAGGAGGTTGAAAGAATTTTTTTTTTTTTAAAGGGAAAAAAAAAAAAAAAAGAAAGAAAAGAAAATCCAGGAAGAATTCTGTCCCTATGAGCATAGCAGAGAGGAAGATGTATTGTTTAATCAGATATCTTAATTGAAGAGAAATTACCACTATACTATATTATCAAAAACAATGACGTTTTATGTTTATAATCTTCATTATGCTCTTTCAACGGTTTCTTTACACTACAGAATAATTCTAATCTTGAATAAACACCCAAAAAGTCATACATAATATGAATATATTATGCTTAATTAAAATATTGAAAGCCCAAGAAAATTATGTTGACATAGATCAAGTACATTGTGTAACATGTCAACAAGGTCTACTAGGCCCCTGTGAGAAGCTTTGCAAAGCTCCCCTGGCTCCAAGGTGGACTTGTCTCTAGCCTAGTCTGAGTCAGTTAGTGATAAGGAAATGTCTCTTTGCATCCATATTTATGAGGGAAAGAAATGGTTTGGCAAGGAAGGAGAGAACCACCAGAAGAGACCATTCATTGTTTGAACAAAAAGAGCGTTTTTGACATGAGGAAGGAAAAGGAAGGAGGAAAACAGAGAATCTCAGACACCCAGATGAGCACATAGAAGAGTAAGAGGAGGTAATGAGGGTCCTCTGTAGCCATGGAGGTTCAACACTGGAGCAGATACCCACGTGTAGGACATGGAGGACTCCACGCCTGAGTATGAGGCTATGTCCAAGGGTAGTTTTGACTACAATGAGAGCTTGTGAGGAACAAGAAGACCCCAGAGACTGGGGGAGGAGGTGTGCTGGACTAAAACCCATCTTCAGCCTGTGAAGGTCCACACACCAGAGCTGGGAGTTATGCCTGAAGAGGTCCATGGTTCCATAGAAGGTCTCTTTTGGAACATTTTGTTCCTGAACTCTTTTAGCCTACAGGAGGGACCTCATGCCTGAAAGAACATAGGAAAACTGACTGCAACCCCTATTCCCTGTCCTCTGTGCTGCTGCAGGGGAAAAGGTACAGAAATTGGGAGCAGAGTAATTTGTGCCCGGGAAGAAGGGAGGGCTCGAGGGAAGGTGGTTTGAGATGTGTTTGTTATGCCCCACCATCCTACTCTGACTGATTGGTAACATGTTAAACTGATTTTTCTTCCCCAAATCAAGTCCCTTTTGCCTATGACCATAACTGGTGAATGAGACCTCCCTGCCCTTCATAATTTCAACCCACAAGCCCTTTCTTGTGTTTCTCTCCCCATCTTACTGCATGAGGGAGAGTGAGTGAAGGACCACATGGTCTTAGCTGTGACTGAAACCACCATACATATATTTTGATTTTGAAAAAGCTATTAGGAGATACTGGGCTGGGGGGTGTGGTGGGCGGGGACGGAAATAATATATATATATATACATTGTAATAGAATCTCAAAAGGGTAAAGACAAGAGGAAATAAAAAAGGTTTTTCTCTTGCCACCTGTGTGGTCATTTCTTTCTAGGGTAGCAGACTCAGCTACTTCCCTCCATGAATAAGCATAGGTATACAGAAATAATTTTATTGTATTATCTCAATATTTAAAAATATTTTTCTGATCTAAATTTAATGAAGTTGTTAGTGGTTTACAATGCCTCATATTTTAAGCTGTATTTATGGAATTACTCTAATTTGGAGAGACTATCCTAGACAGAGGTTAGTCAAAATCACCAATCACCTTCTGTACTCAATATAGAGAAAGTATAAATCAGTGACATATCTGAGCTTAAGACTATAGTTTCTCAGCACAGGAGAAACTATATGTTAGCATTAATGTATTGTTTTAATTCTGGAGATTGCCATGTCTAATTCTAGAGATGTTAGTCACCAATAGGTTAACTGAAACTGTTAATATATATGCAATTTATCTGAATATTAATTGGTAATAAATGAAGTTCTTTTTCTCCAAGACAAGTCTGTTTTGCCCACCACAGTAACTGATAAGCGATTTCCCAACTTTATCTGGATCCTCAAGCTTTCATATCCCTACTCTGCCTGTTCTCTCTCTTTTACAGCTGAGGTGAGGGAATGAGCGAGTCATTGGGTGAGTGCTTGGCTGCCAGACAGGATCAATCCACCACAGTAATATTCTGCAAGTTCAGCTCTCTCTGAAGAGAGAATACAGTGGAAAGTTATGAATTTCACAGTGCCACTAATAAGTAAAAAATGGTTACAGGAAAAGTCACTAAATAATGGGAAGTGGTAGTCTATAAATGAAGAAATGCCAATCATAACTACTTCAGTGATTGTTAATCTATGATTTCAATATTATGCATTGTTCCAATCCAATGTCAGGATCATTTAAATGTCCTGATCCAATGTCGGGGAAGGTTTTGATTTGATCCCAAGAGTGAGACTAAGACACAAATGAGGGCAAATGCCGTACTCCCAGAACACCATTTATTACAAAAAGAAAAAAGTAATAAAGAGGATAGCGATAGGACAGGATGGAAATAAAGATGGAAATCAAGCAAGGAGTCAGGACAAGGCTGCAAGAATAGTCACTACCACGGGTCCTGTGGCAAGGAGACGGTGAGGGGCGGGCAAGGAGGTCTCAGCTGCTTGTTCCAGGGTGGTGAGGTGTGGTGCAGTGTGGTCAGACGGTCATTCTCTCTGTCTCTCTCCCTCTCTCCCTCCTCCCTCTCTCCCTGCCCTTGCCCTTGCAAACAATCTCTGAGACAAGTCTGTAGTGCAGTTCCTCACATGTATCTAGGAAGGTTTATCATAAACATCTTAAGGACAACAGCTTAGGACTGTACTTACCCAACATGCCTAGTAAAAACAATTTATAAAATATATAAATTATGTTTCATGGAGCAAATAAGTTTATACTAGCACATAGTACTTAGAGCAGCACTTTTGAACTAATTTTGATGCCCAAGGACATGATTTAAACATTATTTTTTTTTCATATAAAACCAAGTCACTGACTTGAATGAAATTATTCCTAGTTTATTGTCATGTGAAAATAAAACCCTTATTACGTTTTGGGTTTTTTTTAAAATCTCTTCCATCAGTACTATATTGAAGTGTATTTAGTGTATCAGCATTATTGATCTAAGTATAGTCAAATGCTTTGAAACTGATAGAATATGGACTTGATGTATCTCTAGTAAATGACTCTTTGAAACTGTAGTTGTGAGGAAGTAAACTACATTTGATACAAAGACTGTTGATATTTGCACTTTTATGATGCACTTTTCTAGTACATCTAGAAACTAGAAAAGTTTCTCTAGGTCAGAGACTGAATTAATAGATACGTTCCTTTATCAGGAAGCAAGTTGTTGAAACTAGACAACATATTTGCATAGAAATATAGCACATTCTTTGCTGGTTTTTAAAAGGCAATAAGTTTATTGCAAAGAGAAATCCATCTTTTTCAATAAGCAGTGCATCTAATCTCAGAGACAACATATATAGAATAGCTAATATGTTTATATCAAAAAGTGAAACACCTGTTTCAACAAGCGACATTTCTAATTTGGTAAGAAATTACTTTGTTTCTAGTTGATACATGATATCTGTCTCAATATGAAACCTTTCTTATTTGCAGTTGAAGCAAATGATGCGTGTAGTATATGTTCTGATAGTCAGCACATATGTTTCAATTAAAAAAAAAAAAAAAATCAACTCTTCCAAATACAACATACCTGATTCAAGAGGAACACCATCTCAGCTGATGGATAACTTATGAATGTCTTTCAAAAGATGATATATCTATGATCTATATCAAATTTATGGAACATTGTATTTTTTCAGTGTGGTGTGTAAGGTTTTCTGGATCTCCATAATTCATATTTTATATTCCTGCTCGTATTCTAACATATCCATATCACCAGTAAATAAATACTCATTTTTATTTCAGTTTTAACTGATGTATTTCAGCAAATTAAACAGTACTTTTTTGTAGAAAATTCAATTTTCTTTTTCTATGTGTAATAGTGATAGAAATACATTAGTAATTCTTTTAAATTTACTTCTATAATATTCTAATTTTAATTTGAAAAGAAATATGTAAAATAACACTATGTAAAAGTGACAAATGTCCCACTGTAATTCAAGTCAGTATACATGTTATTTCCTATTCATATTATGAGGAACATTTCAACTATTGTAGTGCAGATAAATATTATAAAATACCATTTCATATTTATGTAAGAAATGGCTTGTTGTTTAATGAACCTTGAAACAATTTGGCCAATTTAGTTAACAAGCCAACTCACTGACTGCACTACAGTCTGCATGATTATTGTTTGTAGTCACATGGCATGGGAAGAGCCATGAAAAAAAACTAGATACCATATTGTATCAAATATATTGTACTTCTTGCCTGTTATTCTGCCTGCAATGGTGACAGATGAACTTTAGGAAGAACCTGCAAACTAACTTGCATCTGTTCCTCTCATTACCACTCCCTCTCCAATCTCGCCAGGTACAGAACTGACATTTTTAGATATATGTAAACAATGACACAAAGATTTATTTCCTGATCTGTTCCCACTAGTTCCTTGTTTAGCATCACACATAAGTGGTTTCTATTATTTTTCCTGCATGCACTTATTTACATTTACCTACTCTGAAGCTTGTCACCATTTTGCCCACTGGTTCAACACCATCAGGTCTTGTGAGAATTCCTTGTCACTGGCATCATACTTGACCCTCCAAAAAAGCTTATAGAATCATAGAATTGTGGTAGGAAAAGACCCTTAAGATCACTGAGTCCAACCACAAGCATAACACTACCAATTCCACCTCTAAACCATGCCCCTAAGCACCTTGTCTGCCCATCTATATACTCCCAGGGATGGTGACTTCACTACCTCACTGGGCAGCCTGTTCCAATGCTTGACTACCCTTTCAGTGAAGAAGTTTTTCCTAATATCTGATCTAAACCTCCCCTGCCACAACTTGAGGCCACATACTCTTTTACTATCTCATGGTACCTGGGAGAAAAGAATGACTCCCACCTCACTACAACCTCCTTTCAAGTAGTTGTAGAGAACGATAAGTTCTCCTCTCAGCCTCCTTTACTCCAGGCTAAACAAACCCAGCTCCCTCAGCTGCTCCTTGTAGGACTTATTCTCCAGGCCCTTCACCATCTTTGTTGCTCTTTTTTGGACCAGCTCCAGCACCTCAATGTCTTTCCTGTAGTGTGGGGTCCAAAACTGAACACAGTACTCAAGGTGCAAGTTTCATCATAAACTTAGAAATTTCAGTGTACACTCCCTTCCCCATGTAATAAAAAACCCCCATGTTCTCCACCTTCTCTGCAAACATATTTGTCCATCCAGAAAGATATATAGGCCTGGATTAGGACCTTATAAAGTCAGGTAAAATTGCAATTCAAAAGGGGATTTCAGAGGAAACCAGATACTAGCCTGTTATCAAACTTCTTGGAAACCTAACATTAAGTGAATTGTGAAATTAACTGAAGAAACTACATTCCAGATTTGAAAATCCTTAAAAATCTGTTTCAGTGTTTTTGAAACTGTAAGTAAAAAGAAAGAAAACCAAATAAAATTATGTATTTTATTTTAGGAGAAACACATCTCATATCTGAACAGTGTCTTAAAATGGTTCAGCACATTACAGGAAATTTAAGATTAAGCTTTTTTTTTTAGATGCCAGAACTAGATAACTCCAGAACAAGACATGATCGCTACAATGTAATAGCATACTGTGAGATTTTCTGGCAGCCTGAATGGACCTTTTAAAATTTAGGAGTACTTATCCCTCAGAGATAAATTTGAAATTTAGGAGAGTTTAATGTTTCAGTGTATACTATCTAAAACAGATTTATTTTAAACTTCTCAAGTGGTTTACTATATACTTATTACCTTGTGGGAAGTCATGGATGATCTCTAGAAGCATACTTTTTTTTAGATATTCAATAAAATAAAATATGGCATGTTTTAAAGTATCTCTTTATGGTTCATGAAGATTATTCATTTCAGTTGTTTTTTTTTTTTCCAAAAAATTTTCAGCAATGTAACAAGGAGTACAGACAATAAAACTTTAAACTCTGAAATATCATTCTGTCTCTTTCAAAGAGTAACAATAATTTCTGGTTTACTACCCTTTAAGTCACTTGAAATAAAATGCAAAGAGCCATTTTGAGTTGAAACTCAGCATTATCTTTCTTGAGAGAGATGAACCACTTTCTATTATCATCTCCTCTGCATAAACATACAAAAAAAAACCCAAGATGAATGGCAAATGGATCACTAGTCAAGTAGGTGAGGTATACTGCCAGATTAAATTTTAATTCCAAGTAAAGCTTTTTAAATAATTCAGGGAACAGCTTTTATGATCCCACATATTAGAACAATCGTATTAATCAGTCATTTTAAAATTTGTCTAGAAGAATATTAACTATGTATATTAACTAGGAATATTTTAACTCTAAGGATAAAGAAGGTGAACTCCAGCCCTGGGAGGGTAATTTTGACCTCACTTACATTGACCTGAAGTAATGATTTTGCTCCCACTGAAGCTGAGTGCAATAAGAAGAAGTTCTTGTTCTGAGTTTAAATGGCATATAATTTCTAGTGACATTTGAACAGATCTTCAGCATGCAGATTCAGTCTGTGCAAACACTGCATTGTCAAAAATTGTAAGGGCACTGCTCACAGTCTTACACTCAGAGCAAAAGGCAGGCACATATTTTTACAGTCACAGTTTGTGTAGAACAGATTCCATTTTAAGGAAAATTGAGCAGTCACAGAAGGGGATAGATACCATATGACCTGAAAGGAAGTCAAAGTTGGAAGCTTCTAAAGTAACACTTGAGTCTTCTTCCTCTTTTTATTTATATTATTTTAGTTGTTTCTTAGGAAGCAGAAATATACTAATTTCAAAAGAAACACTAATCTCACAAGATATCAGTCATGATCACTTGGTAGGCTGTCCTTTTTGAGTCTCTGTTCCAGACACCTGCATGTATTTCAGCTGAGAGGTCTATTCACTAATTATATTCATGATGGAACCTAATTGTTCAACCAACTATTCCATTCTAGGCATCTGGATTACCTGTGCAGTTTCTAGCAGTCTCGACAGGAGTTGCCTTGAAGTGTCTAAAGAAGCAGGACACGTGATAGCATTAAGAAGCAGTGGATAAGCAGATGAATAGCAGGAATAAAATCCAAGCCATTTATTCTAATTAATAAGAATCCTTCTAAGTGGTAAGGAAAGAAAAAAGATAGCTGGACCTGAAGACAAACAAATTTTAACCATTTGAGAGTGGAAGGAGAAATAATTTCTTAGAGTTTTTCATGCTAATTAAAACCATAGAAGTGAGAAAAATGTTTTATAAAAAGACAGAAATTTGATTTTCTTGGAAATACTGACTTGCTTGAGAAAGAAAATAATTTATTGGACAATAAAAAATGAAGAATTATTGATTATTATAGTAGAAATATTACTGTAAAATAATAGTTTTTCTTACCAGTTTCTTCTCTTTCCTACTTGTCTTATGATGTATATATTTCAGCTCCCCAGACAAGAGGCTGGTTATAGGAATAACAGAACTTCCTCTTGTTTAGCCTTCAGACCAATGAAATCTTTGGTGAATTAACACTTAAGTTAATCTACTTCTGTTCCGTTTTAGGCAGTGGTTTGCCTTGCTTCTTAATATCAAACATCATTACTGCTCAATTTCTGGAAACCTTAACCGACTAGATAGTGAAGTAAAGACTCTTTGTTGATAGATTTCCGTTTATCAGTACATATGCAAAAGCTGAAGAAATGAATAAAAGAAGAAAGTTGCCTATATATCTTATATTTATCTATACTTGAAATTCATTTTTAGCGCTGGCACAGGCTAGTGAGGTTTTCTAAAGTGTTTTTAAAAAGTTTAAACTGAACAGCATTAAAAGGTTATATTTTTTTTTGCAATTTTTATTCATGGATCTACTTTCAAAATACTAGCTGACTTTACTAAAAGTTTTTTTAATAGTACCAGAGAAAAAAGGTTGAAAGCAAACATTCAAGAAGAATGATTTTTTAAAGGTTTGTCTCTAAAAGACAGCAATAAGACATAGTATAACACATCATCTTCACAAAGTGCAATGAGAAAATGACAGTGAATATTTAAAGTATTTTAAAATCCAAAATTTAAAATAAATATTCTCTTATTCAGAAAACAATTAGTTCTAAACTAGAACATACTCTTTAAAGAGTGTGTTAAGCTGCTTCACTAGTGCCATTACAGTTTAACTATATGAATTTTAATTATTTTTTTTCTTATCAAGGTTTCCTTAAAGGACAGTGTTCTACTTTTGTTTTCTGGATAATCGCCGAGATGACAAAAGATGAAAAGACTCCAAAAAAGAAAAGAAAAGTTGACAACAAACAATTTTAAATAACCCTATATGCAGGAATAAAAATCAAAAGCAAAGTGCAATTTCTTCTTAGTTCCAACACTGTAGTAGGCTTTGTAGAAGGACAGACACCTAATGAAAAAAATAAGTCAGTTATCCAAAGCTAGTATTAAACCAGAAATAAGTTATAATGGTATCTTAAAGTATCATATGTAAGTTTTTTGTTTGTTTGCTTCTTTGTTTCCATTAGGACATCATTAATTTCTGTAAAAAACAGGTAATAAACACACAATTTACTTAGTTGCTGACTCTTGTGTATAATTCAGACTTGAAATTTATTATCTGAATATATAAACCAACAAACTAATCTTGAAGTATAGAAGAAATCCCTTCAGTTTCTGTTAAATATAAGCTAAGTGGCAAAATGTCAGGGACTGGAAGGCATTTCCAGCCCTGACTGCCCCTACCCAGCCCTCAGGGCTCCCCACAGCCTGCCCAGGGCGCAGGACTCCATTTCAGCCCCCCTAGGACCATCAGTTCCTGCCCCAGTGACACCACAGCCTGGCTGGTCTCCAGCTCAAGCCAGGCCCACCCTGGGGCCAACATCCCAGTCCAGCCTTGGACAGTCCCCATTGTCCTCACTGGCCATCCTGGCACCGTGTCTGACCCTAGTTCCCCTCACTAGGCCTGGTAATGTCCCCTACTTGTGGTCTGATGTTCCACCTCACCTTGGCCCAACCTCATTATGATCTCTGACAACCCCACAACAAGGATTCTTCCATCTCAGTACTTTCCTGCTCAGAAATAGCTATTTTGTGGTCTCTTAAACTTCCCCTGCTTATCTCACCTTTGTCATCACCTTCAGTTTTCCCCTGCATTTTATCAGGTGTTTACTTAGATTCTGAGACATAATTGACTCTTCTAGAAAATAATTTAGCAATTTTCTTGGATATGGTCAAGCCTTGGCAAATGTCTACTATATTTTATAACTTTTTTTTTTTTCTTTTACTTACACAGATTGCATTGGGCAATCCATATTCTGTTATTTTGTAGCCCTCGTATTGTCATTGCTAGTAAGTTTATAAGCTTTACACTGAGTTTGCAAGACCTCAGGACTAAGGCTTGTCATGCTTGCTCTGTCTGAGCTTTTCTTGACCTGCCTGAAGCTTGATTTTACTTGATGTAGCTGTAGCAGTATTTTTTTTTAAAATCGATCACGTTTCAATGACTAATTTCTCTACCTCAGGACTCACTTAATTATGCCCTACTATCAGTTTTAGAATATTTTGGGATAAGTGCTCAATATAATTTAAAGGGATAAAAAAGAAAAAAAGAAAAAAAAATGTATACTTCATGTGGAATGAATTCACATAATTTATTTTACTGGAGAGTTAATCATTGAAAGTCTTAAAGACAATAATTTTAAAGGAATAAGGTATTTTTCTTTAAATTTCACAAAATCAGTCTGTTTGCAAATTAAGTTTGAAGCATAATGAAAACACCTTATCTGCTATTACTTTACAAGAAAATTATTAAGCAATTTGAAGTTAAATGAAAAATCTCTTCTACCTTTCTTTCATCTTAAAGCTCTTCAAATCCTTCCTTTTTTTAATATTTCCTTCTCCCCTCTCTGAAGATACACTGCCCATGGTCACTATAATTTTTCAAAGCTCTTTTTATGTATCCACAAGGCTTCCACAAAACCTTTTTTTTTTTTTTTTTTTTCTTCCTTAAAGATTGTTACAAGAATGAAGTCTGCAGTAAATTTGGTAACATTTAGGATGCTGGTACTCTGGTACCTCATGGTAAGGTAGGGTTTTTTATTGTTGCATGGTATTTTTCTCTCTCTCTGAGTCCATACTTCTCATAGTGTAAGCTTGTTGAAGAAGCTGCTTTCTTTAGTAAGGTACTCATTCCAGCAAGTCCTGGATCATGCCATGAACTACAGCATTTTACTGCTATTAAAAGTTTGAACAAAGCAAGGTCCCAAAATTTGCTAAGATTTATATGGGTGCCATGCACTTTTTATAAAGCAGAAGTTTAAAAATAATCTGGTTATAATCTAGGAAACCCAAAATTTATTTCCAAATTTGGCAGAAATACCTTCATCTATTATTACTATTGGTATAATATCAGAAGTTTGTCTTATATGCACAACTTTGGAAAGGAATGTAAAGATTATTTTTTTTAATTGCTGTTTTGATTTAGTGTAGAACAAAATTGCAAAAAAAGTTTCATACAATAATGAAGGCTGTATCTGTCATTAAAGAGGAAATTAAGTCACTGTGTATTAATATGACAATTAGAAATCTAAGAGATCTGACTTTCATTTTGAAATGTGCTTGCTGTGCATTTTATTGCCTCATTTTCCTGAGAATAACAATACAAGTAATTTCAGTGATTTACAAATTATAGAATTACATAATCTAATCTAAACTTTCTTCGTATTATTAAAATTTTTGAATATTCTTTTAATTTTAAAGACATTTATTGAAAATCCAACTCCTGTTTCAATCTTCATCAGCAGTTTAGAAGTCACTAGTCTACTCAAACTTATGTGTGCATATATTACTCTTAAACCTCATCTTTCTTTTCTTCATTATTATTCATTTTACAAGTCAATGTGCAAAAAGTGTAAAACTGCTGTGTTGCTGTCTATGGTTTAACTATAGAATAAGTAAGAGTCGAAGCCAAATTTATATATATTGATGACTGAGTATTGAAAGTTTAATGGTTTAAAATATAGTATTTGATGGTTAATGAAATGAGTATTTAAAGAAAATTGTTTGGTAATTACAGATAAAACAAAATTATTTGTCACCAAGTTACAAATACAAAATTGCAAGAGCATACAAATATAAAGTAATTATTCAGAATATGGTTAAGTAAGCAATTAACAGTATTTTCCTAGAAAGATAGGGAGAAAAAAACCCCCAAAAACCCCCAAAAACCCAAAAACAAAAACACAAACCTCAAGCGAAACAAACCAACAATAAAAAATATTGGTTCTTATGTTGCATTTGGTCTGGCTGTGATGAATCTTCCCCATACCAGCCCTCATAGTGCTGTGTTTTGTATTGGCAGCTAGAAAGGTGTTAATGACACCAGTGCTTTGGCTACTGCTGAGCAGTGGTCTCACAGCATCAAGGCTGTTCCTCCAACATTCCCCCCTCAAGAGTAGGCTGGGGGTGAGCAAGATTTTGGGAGAGGAGTGCTGACTCAAAATGACCAAAGGGATATTCCATACCATACGATGTCTGCTCACCAGTAAAAGCTAAAAGAAAAAAAAGGAAGAAGCAGGGCACATTCATTGTTTACAACATTTGATTTCTGGAGCAGCTGCTATGCATACAGAAGTCCTGCTTCCCAGGAAGAGTATGGACATGGCCTGCTGATGGGAAGTAGAGAATAAGTCTTTTGTTTTCCTTTGCTTCTGCTCACAGCTTTTGCTTTTGCTTGATTAAACTGCTTTTATCTTGACCCATGAGGGTTTTTTCCATCTTATTTTCTCTTTCTCCTGTCTTGATGAGGAGGGGAGTGATAGAGCTACTTGATGAAAACCTGGCACCCAGACATGGTTAACTCACCACAGTATTTTTTGGTGAACAACGTGGGGCCTGAGGAATTCAACATAAGGATAACAACTGGGAGAACTAACAGGCAAAACATGGACTGAAGAATGTTAGACAGCAGAATGATTGTGGGGAATTTTTGTTGCTGTAATTGTAGTGAAGGGACAAGGGGTAGACTGTATGCAAATTGTCCAGTTTTGTTTGGTGTTGTGATGATGTTATTTTGATTTTGGTGTAGGGAATTCTTTTTTGTTGGTATGAGTCAAGTTTGTGAAGATTGTGTGATGAATCTGGATTTTAATGATGATTCTTAAATATGTGATTCACAGTGGCAAGGGGTAGAATATATTAGGTTTGTGTGGCAAGGTTTTGGTGGGAGGGGGGCTACAAGGCTGCCTTCTGTGAGAAGCTGTCACAAGCTTCCCCTGTGTCTGACAAAGCCAATGCCAACCGGCTCCAAGAGGTACCCACTGATGTCCAAGGCCGAGCCCATCAGTGAAAATACTAGTGCCTCTGTGATAATTCAAGAAGGGGGAAGAAAAAAAACTGCTGTCAGATAAAGGAGTGAGAATATGTGAGAGAAACAACTCACCAGACACCAAGGTCAGTGAAGAAGGAGACAAAACAAGTGCTCCAGTGGCCAGAGCAGAGATTCCCCTGCAGGCCATGGTGAAGACCACGGTGGGGCTGTGCCTGTGCATCCCATGGAAATTGATGGTGGAGCAGATATCCACCAGCAGCCTGTGGAGGACTCCATGTCAGAAGAGGTGAATGTGCCCAAAGGAGGCTGAGACCCTGTGGGAAGCTCATGTTGGAGCAGACTTCTATCAGGATCTGTGAAGCCTGTGGAGAAAGAGGAGCCCATGCTGGAGTAGGTTTTCTGGCAGAACTTGTGACCCTGTGGGGGACCCACGCTGGAATAGTCTGTTCCTGAAGGACTGCACCTAATGGGAAGGATGCTCGCTGGAGCAGTACTTCATAGAATCATAGAATGATAGAATGGTTAGTGTTGGAAAGGACCTTAAAGATCATCTAGTTCCAACACCCCTGCCGTGAGCAGGGACATCTTCCACTAGATCAGGTTGCTCAAATCCTCATCCAATTTGACCTTGAATATTTCCAGGGAGGGGGCATCCAGAATTTCTCTGGGCAACCTTTTCTAGTGTCTCACCACCTCCATCTAATCTAAATCTACCCTCTTCCAGTTTAAAGCCATTACCCCTTGTTCTGTCACTACCTGCCCTCGTCAAAAGTGACAATAGTGAAGAGAAATGTATCTTTTATTAACCTAGTCTAGGTTAATAAAAACATCAAAAGAGTAATGATGGATCTCAGTGGCTATGTCAACTTTGAAGACTATAGATGCACCAGGTGTCCTGAGTGTTGCCTCCTGTGTTTGCAATTTAACATTTTTATCTGCACATCTGGAAGGAGTTATAGGTACACAACCTTCACTTCATAGAGTTACGTTTACTTTGTAAAGATGACTAGATGTGCAGACAGACAGAGAGTCAAGTATTTCCCAACAGGACAGCTAGGAGATTGAGACAGTGTAATGTTACAGCTGGTACTTGCTCTGCAATATATAAAACTACTGGTGTTTGTTTGAACTTGTCCTGCTTCTGGACACACACCCATTTGCTCTCTCACTCCCCCACTTCAACAGCACAGAGCAAGAAAATAAGATGAAGAAGCTAATGTGTCAAGGTAAAGACAAGAAGGTCACTTACCAATTACCATAGTGGGCAAAACAGATTCAAATTCAGGAAAGTAATTTTAATTTATTGACAATTAAAACCAGACTAAAATGATGAGAAATAAAGGAAAAACTCCAACACTTTTCCCCCACCCATCCTTCATCCCAGACTCAACTTCACTTCTTCATTCACAACTCTTCTGCCTTCTCCCCCTGCCCCAAGCAATGCAAGTCAATCCATAACAGTGGAAGTTAAATATTTCTCTGTTGGTTATGGCTGGGTTGGTTTAGGTTGGTTATCTGGATGAGGCAGATAATATGATGTAACATTCTGAAGGTACATTGCCATTTGACCCCTTTGTCATGACACTGTGCCTGAGATTGCCTTTAGATCATGAAACTCTAAGCAGTTACAGCATGATGTAAGCGATGTAACCTGTGGCATATCAGCAAAACCCCCTCATACAGTATCTAGTATTGGGAAGTGAGCAGGGAGGGGAGAAGTAGTCATAATCATAAAACAAAACAAAGATGACACAAATACTTTAGACCTGTCCATTTCTCTCTATGGTTTTTCTGAATCTATGTTAAAATGTAGAACACCCTAAATAACACTCTGCCTTGCTTGAGGGTTGTTTTTGTTTATCTGGTTTTACAAAATTCCTACATGGGCATTTCCCTTACCAAGGAAAGGATGGCTATCTAGGATGTAAAATGAAGGTTAAGAATAGGCTCTGACACAAAATACAAAAGACAATTTTGACATTAAAAAAAAAAAAAAAGAATAAAATAGTTTGTGTAAAATAGCCACTAGCTAAAGAGAAAACCTGCTATAGTCATATCTGTATCGACTACATCAGAAACTCTATTTATGGACAACCTGGGGTGTTGAATCAGATTTCATAATTACCCTTGTGTTGGCAAGGGCTTACCAGCCAAGGAGAAAAAAAGATGAATTAAAGATGTGAGGGCTCTCATACAACCTCACCTTCATGAAGCAAACCAGAAAAACAGGAGGACATGCAACCTTTGTTCATCTAAGCTACTTTTTCCATTGTGACTGTTTTGTTTTATTTTGTTTGAACAGGACTGTTGATTCTGAGATTTTGCCCATCTTGCAGCTTACCTTGTTCCATGAACAAGTTTTGAGTTTTTAAGTCAAGTAGTTTGTCACATGTCTCTCAGAACACATTTTATACAACCTCTCTACATTACCTGCATTTATATAAGATGTAGGTATTTTAAATCATGATCGCCAGAGCTATGCTGCAGAGTAGAGCTGGGTGTATGTTCATTGTGTCACTTCTGATGAATGGGAATACAACTGTTTTGATAGATTGAACTAACTGCTTAATTTATGCATACACACAAAAACCCGCCTTGCACTTTTTCTCATAAATTATGCAGGATTATCATCTTGACATACCTGCCACACTCAACCTTTAAACTTTCTCCAACGCATGGAATTGACTCACATTTCATAGGTCTGAAATAAAAATCTCACTCTACATTGTGAATTATGATTCCAATTTCTTGTATCAGTCATCAGTGTAGTGTATCAGCACTCAAAAAAACTCCCATGAATGGAAATAAAGGGCATGACACTAGGCAACAGAATCTGTACTTGTCTAAAACACTGTAGATGACTGGAAATCCTCAGTTGTGGACTGTAAAGTCTTAAAAAGAACATCCAAAACGTTTTGAAGTGACACACAACAGTAATCTTAAATTCTTGATCGTATAGGTAAAATGAGGATGTGTTATTGTAGAAAAAGGTATTGGGCTTGCAGTCTTTTTTCAGTTTCAGTAAAAAAGAGCTTAAATGCCTTTTAGTCATGGTAAAAATAGAAAAAAAAAATCTGAAGAGTTAAATTACTTAGATATTTTTTTCAAAATGAGTTATGGAGTCTATAGTCTCCATAAACACTCAAGTTACATCAAAGAAACAAAGGCAGTCATTTGATCCATAGCTACATTAGAAATTTGGAAAAAAACTTTTGCAAAAAAACTTGATTGTAAATGGTCATACATCACTAATGATTCAGCATGTATCCTTGAAAACATGTTGCAAGGGAAGAATAAGGGTACATTTTTCTTTGAATATTTTTAGGGTGAAAAATCCAAATTAAAGACAGAGAACTGCAACACGTCTGGCTGTTTTTTATACTTTCCTTGGAAGGAAATTTTTGTAATGCAGCAGTAAATACTAAAATATGCAATTTTAGTAGTGCAGCATACAATTTAAATGTACCCTTTTAACAGGCAATAATGTGATGTGGGATTAAATCTATTTTAGTGGCAATACCTTCCCTAAAATAATATTTTAAATCTTTGATAAAGTTATTTGAGAGGAGGGAGAGGAGGAAAACTAAGAAAAGCCTTATATCAAATAGTTTATAAATGAGATAAGGATAGTTCAACCAGTAAAGAGGAAAAAAATAAGTGATGTAAAGTTAATTAATTATCATCTCCCACAAGAAAACTGATGACTAGCTAGTCTTCAAACAATGGCTGTTTTAGAAATACTACTCCCAGTTCTGCTGCCGAGCATGATATTATATGGCATGGCATACTCTTTGGTCAGCCTGGATCTGCTGTTCTAACTACATCTGCTCCCAAACTCTTGCACACTCCCAGCCTACTAACTAAAGAGACAGAGTGAGAAAAAGAGAAGACCTTGATGTTATGCAGGTACTGCTCAAGAACAGCCAAAACATCACTATTACTAACACTGTTTTAGTTACAGATCCGAAACACGGTACCATACGGACTACTATGAAGAAAATTAACTCTATCTCAGGCAGACCCTTTACATTTATATAGTAAAATCTTTATTTAAATTGGCAGTTCTAAAACAATTTAATAAATAAACCTGAAAAACAAATTAAAATTATTAACCTACTTGCCTTCTGATCCAGCATCTCTAGCATTTTGAATTAATATATTCTTTTGGTCATTTCTAATGACCTTCTAACTACTACATGTATGAAAAATAAATAAAAGTGCCAGAAAATTATTTAATCTGAGAAAGGTCTTTTTGTTTGTCTCCCCAGCAATAAGAGTATCCTAAAAGCAATCTGTATTGTAAGACATGTTCACTGAACTGTGTTTCCCACATCATAGTTTGTGTCTACTGTGATTTTATTCTTTAGAGGTCTTTGGATAATTTGCTGCCAAAACTTCCTTTGTTCCTTCTGACAATCATCATGACAGCATATGAGATTTGACCTTTTGTATTGGGTTTGAGTGGCAAGGTTTTGGTAGCAGTGGGAGAAGGGGGACATGGGGTGGCTTCTGTGAGAGAAGCTGCCAGAAGCTTCTCCCATGTCCAACCCGACACAGCCAATGCCAGCTGGCTACAAGAATGGACCCGCCGCTGGCCAAGGCTGAGCCAATCAGTAACGCCTCTGTGATAACATAATTAAGAAAAAAAAAAAAAAGGAAGAGAGGGAAAAAAAGCTGCACACTTTGCAGCTGGAGAGAGGAGTGAGAAGATGTAAGAGAAAACAACTCCACAGACACCAAGGTCAGTGAAGAAGGAGGGGCAGGAGGTGCTCCAGGCGCCGGAGCAGAGATTCCCCTGCAGCCTGTGGTGAAGACCATGGTGAGGCAGGCTGTCCCCCTGCAGCCCATGGAGGTCCATAGTGGAGCAGATGACCACCTGTAGCCCGTGAAGGACCCCACGCTTCAGTAGGTGGATGCCCAAAGGAGGCTGTGACCCCGCGGGAAACCCGCGCTGGAGCAGGTTCCTGTCAGGACCTGTAGCCCGTGGAGAGAGAAGCCCACTCCGGAGCAGGTTTGCTGGCAGGACTTGTGACCCCGTGAGGGACTTGCACTGGAGCAGTCCCTTCCTGAAGAACTGCACACCATGGAATGGACCCATGCTAAAGCAGTTTGTGAAGAGCCGTCAGTCATGGGAAGGACTCACACTGGAGAAGTTGGTGGAGGACTGTCTCCCGTGAGAGAGACCCCACGCTGGTGCGGGGGAAGGAGACCTCCCCCTGAGGAGGAAGGAGTGGCAGAAACACTGTGTGATGAACTGACCCCAAACCCATTCCCTGTCCCCTTGTGCTGCTGGTGGAAAATCGGGAAAGAGATTAAGCCCGGAAAGAAGGGAGGGATGGGGGAGGTGTTTTAAGATTTGGTTTTACTTCTCATTCTCCTCTAATTTTGATTGGTAATAAAGTAAATTTGTTTTTTTCCCAAGTCGAGTCTGTTTTGCCCATGCCAGTAACTGGTGAGTGATCTCTCTCCGTCCTTATCTCCACCCACGAGCTTTTTGTTATAATTTTCTCCCTCTGCCCATTTGAGGAGGGGGAGTGATAGAGTGGGCTTTGGTGGGCATCTGGCCTCTAGCCAGGGTCAACCCACCACACCTTTCCACTGATGTCACCTGTAATAGTCCTTAAAGGATAACTATTAAAAAGAACTCCAAACCCCCACAAAACTATGTGTTTAAGTTGAAATCAAAGCTAAATCTCCAAGTTCCTTTTGCTAAATTCAGATGCTTATACAGACCATAACAAACTTCTGGTTTTGTTGCTGAAAGCTCTTATGGAAGAGGAAGGCACCATCATGTATAAGAGCTATGAGATCAAATTCTGCTCTCTTAGTTTAGTCAGCTCAGGATAGATGACAGTAGCTCTGTGTTTTCAAAGTATGAAAGTCCTAATGGCAATAGCAGAATGAAATGAAATGAACTATTTGAAAGTTTCCAAGTAGAGAAGTATATAGAGGTGGATTTCTGTCATTCTGACTCTAAATGTCATTCAGGAAAATGAATTTTCAAACAAGCTGAAGAGAGTCTGTCCTTTAAATGGTGAGAAAAAGTCAGTAAGAAGATTAATAGAAAGTATGATGTACCATATATTTTGAGCCTGGATACAGAGAAACTCTCTTGATGGTTTTAGAATTGTGTATTGTGGAAACTTTTTTTCCACAATATCATGTTCCCATGCTTAGAATAATGATTTTGCAAAAGACAGAATTTAGATCTTTTTAAGATTTTTACTCAACCAAAATTATACTTTCTTAACAGCAATCATACTCTTCCTGTTTGCGAACAGAAAAACAAAACAAAACAAAACAAAACAGTCTTAGTCTATTTTTACTTACATTCAATTTATTTTAAGGACAGAATATTCCAAATCACAAGCAGAAGAGATCAAATGTCTGCATTGCATTTTTGCTCATTCAGCGTGGAAGAACTGATTAAAGGCATTCATTGCATAGCCTATTTTTGGAGAATTGTGTTGTTACAGAGACAGTGAATGACACAATGGTCTCTAATAATTAACAATAAATAAGGTGGATAGATGTAATAATTTATTATTGCACCACAGCAATCCAGTGGCCATTTTGTAGGTGCAGAATAAATAGTTTTTAATAAAAAAAATTCAGATCTTGTTACCTAACCAAAACCCTAAACTAATAAAAGCTACAATAGACATAGATACAGAGATTAGACAGATGTTCTTAAGAAGTCAAATCAATTTATATATTAAAAAAAAAAAAAAAAAAAAACACAAGTTTTTCTATTAACCACTAAGTATTTTCTCTGAAGTTCAAGCTCCGGCTGAGCCACAGACAACCTCTTCTACTTTATACAGCTCATTTAGACATAATTTTAATTATAGATTGTGGACATAGGCACCTTCTCTTTTAGCTTAGTTATGTGTATTCACATGTTAAATTCTGGATTCTGGAAAGTAAAATGAAGTAAGTTCCATACATATATGTGTGAAGGAAATGTTTTGGAACATGAAATCTCCCTAAATCTGCTGGGGTTTTTTTGCTGTTGTTTTGGGGTGGGTTTTTTGGTGTTTTGTTTGGTTTGGTTTGGGTTTTATTTTTTCTTCTTAAAGGAAATCAAATTTAAAAAAAAACCCTCAAACACAGCAAAAGTCCCATGAAAAGACCTTTCAATATCCTTTTCTGGCACATTTCTTACATCTACTACTCAGAAGATAGTGAACTTTTTTCTGTTTCCATTCAGGATTATGATTAAAACAGCACACAGAATTCATGTGTTTTCATTCTTAGGCTACATGCATTGTAATGCAGATCAGTAAGGAGAGAAGAAAACAAACAAAAACCAACCAAACAAACTGCACATTCAGGTTTGTTTTTTGAGGGGAGGGTGGAAGAGCATTGATTGTCAGGGTTTTATTTGCTTAGAAAGTTTACACTACTAACACAGTAAGTGTTAAGAACAATACATGTGATATCTTTTAAAAATGGAAGATTTGTTAGCATTGATTTAAAGAAATGCTTAAAAGCTGCAGCTCTAAGCAATAGAATTCAAATACAAGCACATAGAGAATTTGTGAAGAAACTTAGAGTTTGTTTTCTCATCACTTCAATAAATCAAATTCTAAATTAAAGCCTAACAAACAAACAAGAAAATGAAGACTACAGAATTAAAAAATGCCTTGAGTGATTTGACTAACATCGATGAGGTTTTGTAACAATTTCCAAGATAAAATCCAATCCTTCAGGTACAAGAAGAATGAAATAGCTCAAAAAAACCAATTAGAACAAGGCTCAAAACTATTTTCACTTGACAATATTAGCTTTTTTTTCATGACATTGTGATCCTGATTGTGATGCATTTGTGATGAATTTGATACTATTTCATAGAAAATGAGTCTGTAATACTTAACTTAGTCTTGTTTCACTTTCCATAGAGATAATTCTATGGACATAATTAACAATAAACTTAGATGAAAATTAAAAATATTTTCCAGTGAATAATACCAGAATCACACATTTTTTACTTCAGTGAATCAGATGTAATGTTACATAGCTGAAGATCAAATACTTGATAATAGTGGTTTTCGCAACAAATTAAATTTTGAAAGTCACATTATCCAGAGAACATACCATCTCTACCCTAAGATGTCTTATTCCATATTTTTAAAAAAAAAAATCTTAAATTCATAAAGCAGTACAGTTTGGATATAGTACATTTATAGAACTATTCATTGTATAGAAGTAAATCCTTTTTCCCTTTTGTTGCTTTGTTGTTTTGTTTTTTGTTCTTTTTTTTTAAGAAGTTATTAAGTATGTTACAACAAAAGAGGTGTCAGTGACAGAAATTTTCAACAGTATCAATATGAGAAGATGAAAAGAATCAAAGTCTTTCACTATATTTTCAAATACAGTCAGTAAAATTATCTATGTGATTATATCAGGATTCTCATATACAGCAACAAATTAGATCACAATGTTATATATTAATAATCCTATATTTACCATTCTTCTTATTTTACACTGCTTTTAGTCTTCAGTTTCTGGTATTGTATTGTAGAATATGATCAAGAGCTGTTTCAGAAATATTGTAGCAACAGTCCACAGTCATTTAAAACAGTTCTGCCTCTGTATTTACTGAATTTCCCACAGGGGAAAAAAAAAAAAAAAAAAAAAAAAAAAAAAAAAAAAAAAAGTTTATGGCAAATACTTGAAGTTTTGCTCTATCTAAATAGTTTGACAATTTTACTAGTGTCAGTGAAGTTTTCAGATACATACCTACTTGAAACTTCACTGTGCAATTTCCACTTCCTTGAAAATCAGCAAATAAAAAATGAATAGGGCATCATCATGTTTGACTATATTGTTTGGCTTTTCTTTGCATCATATATTTTGTGCATCCCTACTAGAGATGTCTATTGACCACAACAGTTTTCTGCTACTGTGCTAAAACTATTGGGAAACAAGTTTAAATTACCAGAATATATGTGTTTATATATCCCTTTCTTTTTACCAGTTGCTAAGATTCTTTTAACTTTTCCTCACAATAGAATATCCTATTCATTTTAACTTTTCAACAATGAAGAAAAACAAACCAAAACCAACAGAATTTAATTTTATGACACTAACAGCACACACTATTTTTTTTTTTTTTTTCTCTGTCTTTCATATGAACGTTGTCCTGAATAAAGAAGAAAACCTACCAGAAATTTGGAATATTCAGAATGCTGCAAAATTCTGATGTTTGCCTCCAATTACAATAAGTGTAGCCGATTGTTCTTGAATAAACTCTTCCAGATAGCCTGCAAGAAGAGATGGCAAGCATCATTTCAGGAAAATAACTGGTAATTTATGGGTGCAACTACAAAGAATCCTAATAATGTTGAAATAGAGGGTATTTTTTAATAACTCTCAAACTGATCTCATGTCAGGTTAATTTACACTTCTTGCAAGACGAAGGGAGTATTACACTTACATTAAACCATATTTTCAAGATAGAGGAATAGACGGTGTAGATGTTTTTACTTTGTGTTGGATGTTTTTTTTTCAGAAGTAGAACACACATTAAGTAGTATTTCAGATGTGATTATATTTTTTGAAAACCTGTTACAGATTTTTTTAACATGAGAATGGAAAGCATAAATTAGAAGGGAACTCCATGTAAGGGTGAAGGGAGTCAATGCAGTCCAATGCTAAACAACTGCTTTACTGTGAATTAATTAAACAATCTTTCTCATCTGAGGATAGACAAGTTTTTTTGGGAGGTAGGGCAAGAGAGGTATCAATTTTTTTTTTTTTTTGTTTAAAATATATTTTTTTAAGGCCTATTCAATTTCTTATAATTAACCTTAGGTAATTTTCATTAGTACATCTTTTATTCTATTTACACTGGTTTGTGTATTAAAAAAAAAATAACACTGCCACTAGCTAATCAGGGTTGGTTTTTTTTTTTCTTTTTATTTGTAAACCTGCTAAAAAAATTGATTTTTTTTTTTTAATTGTAGGCAGCATTTTTTCCTCAGCTATATTTAATCTAGGTGGTTTCAGATACTTTTTTATCTTCCATGCTTTCTCATTTGCTTCTGCTCGAAGTCCAAGGAGCTTCTAATGTACTTAGTAGCAAACTTTGGATTGCCAGACCAGGTTTGGTATACCACGGCAATTGTCGAATCAAAGCTCTATTTGCCACTTTTCCTGTTAATTGATTAAGATGCCATCATCAGTCAACAGAACTACTGAATAGTAAAGAACAACTCATTAACGATTTTTTTTTTTCAAATATATTTTTATTTTTTATTGGAATGCTTTTACTGTGTCTGCTTTGAAATTTGTTTTTAAAAATTGTCAAAGTTGTATTTTGTCGCTTGGTTTCTGGTCAGTATTCTTGAAGAATAAATTTGTGTACATTTAAGTCTGAGATACTATTATTAAGTGTAGGAAAGACCACACCTATTTAAAGTCTGTCCCTTCAAGTAATCCCAGAGCTGACCATTTTGACTGTGAAATGCTAATTTGTTTGTTTTCTAGGGCTCTCACAGGGTGATGGAGCATAGTGTAGGTCAGTGATGCCTTGGCTTTCAGTCTGTGTATTTTATAAGGCTCTAAATCCGCCTGTCGAGTGAAAGAACAGAAAGGTAGCAACTGCTAGTTAAATCAAATCACTTTGACTAGAATGGACAAATTTGGTTAGCTTCTGATGCACCTTGGCCCAGATCCATGTCAGCAAGAATGATTGTGTTCAATCAAGGCTAAGCTTGGGGGGAACAAAATACAGTCTGAGAATACCAAAGAAAGTGCTTTCTGCAAGCACATCTTTATAGGGACAAAAAGATTTTACTCAGGTTTGATGTAGAGATATGGCTGGAAACAAGCACTAGGGTATTTTCATAATAATAAATCTTAAAGAAGAGTCTAAATCTAATAAATAAAATAAATTTAAGGTTATTTTATACGTGGATTTCAGATTTTCAATATATTCAGCTTAAATTTATATCTCTAAGATTTTTTAATTTCCTTTGACACAAAGAAGTTGTAGCAGTAGGAATACCCAATGCAGTAGGATCTGGGAATCACAGATTTGGTGTTTTTAATACAAACTTTCAGTAAATAATATTGCATTTATTGGTACTTCTAATCTTATGAGTTATCATTATTAAAATTCCTGTAAATAGCTGGTATATTCCCCACACTAACAGAGCTGTTACACATCACAACATTTTACTATAGGCATAGGAATGAAGTAAATGTACTAAATTTAACTAATAGTCTGAGGGAAAGGAGAAATTTAAGTTGGTTTAATAATTTTAAATTTAATTCAGACAGAGAATTTTTTTTTAAACTAAGGTTTTAAGTTATTTTTAAGTTTCTATATAAATTGCATTTTAGTACTTTTTTAAAAAAAATGTGAAATCTGACACCTTAAAACAATCACTCATGATTAATAATCTCATTTTTATTACCATCTTTCTTTCAGGCTGGGCTTTAACTTGGTTCTGTTCAGTCTTGCATTGCTGTTTTGAGTGTTAACTCATTTATGTTTTCTAAGCCACAAGTCTTCCTTCTTCATGCTATAAATAAGAACGTTAAAACTGTGGTTTTAATGTTTAAAAAGGTAGCACTTTCAGCTATGTAATTATATGGTTAGCATGGCATGTATTACAGCCTAGCTGAATATTAGATGACCATACCTACCATAAATTCAACTTCACCATCTTCCTCATGTATAGGGGCATACATGGAGAAACATTATAAAATAACATTTAAAAAACCCCCAGGTTTTTAATTAGCAAATTAGCAAAAGATCAATCATTTCCACAGAAAAAAAGAGTGGAAATGAATAGGTTGTAGGGAGTCTACTCTCCACACCTAAGACTTAATGAGTTAATACTCTTCTTAGAAACCAATAAATACATAAATAATCTTCAGCAAATCCTTTACATTTTTTAAAATCCTAAAGCATTTCTAACACCACTGACCTTTTGCCCTACTTTCTGATGGGGAAGCTTTTCACGTGTAGTAGTGATGGCTTTAAGTGTCCTTTTTTCAAGAACGCCTTCTGGTTTATGGATATGACACAAAGGCAACAATGACGAAGTCACAAAACTGCAAGTCTGTCTTTAAAAATTTGGTAAGACCACAGTTTTGGTAATCCATGTTAGTTAGGGAGAATCTAATCTCTATGATCTCAGGAACATGATAAATCTTTTGGAAAAATCCAGTGAGCATTTGAAATAAATATATGGAAGATAGATTACTATTTGTTTAAACCCATAGTTTAAAATAATTTATATGAAAGTAAAACATGTCATGAACTGAAAATCTTATAAAATATCACAGAAAACTGCAGTAACAATTACAGAAAAACACCTAGTTTTAATATATGCAGTTGTAATGTAAAGAGCACATGCAAAACAGTATGAAGTGGTGTACTGGGAGTCCATGGCAGTGGGGGCTGCAGGGCAGCCTCTGTGAGGAGACGTCAGGGCTGCCCCATACCTCACACAGCCAGTTGCAGCCATTCTGGCCAGCTCCAATGAATGCATTGCTGAGCCCATCAGCCAGGCTGGTGTTGCCTCTGAAAAAACATATTACTAATAAATTAAATGTTTACTAATAAATCAAATAACTATTAAAAATGAGTTTTTAAGAATTGCCTGATTTAGCTATTCTACAGCACTCAATAAAGTAGAGAAGCTAATGAACCAGTATTTAAGAATGTTTTGCAAAGATATCCACTTTATCTTCCAAGAACTAATTCAGGGATTGTTGAAAAACGTGCTAACAAAACATATATAAGGTTTTGTCTTTGATTGAAAAACTTCCTCATTTTGTTTGCTTTGCTCCAGATTTGGGATCTTATGTTTTCCAGATACACTAATGTTTACCTTGAACAACACTAGATAACTCAAACAATTCAAATTTATATGAAAAATGAATTATCAATATCTATTTCAGGTTACCAAAGCAAATCTAACAGGAGCTGTTCCCTTTCTACAGGTCCTGTTTTGATTTAATTGTTTTTCCTTAAGTTTCTGTTATCTTTTTACTCATAGAAATAGCTCTGATTGCCATACCTAAAACTGTTTCTTTTCTTTACCTGGTTAGTAATGAAATAGTACTATAAAAAGCAGGGTATTTTTTCACATAAAGACACATTCCCATCTGGCAAAAAAATAGTCAGCCTTCCCCTTTTTAATAATATCTGAAGGCAAATTGATCAAAACAACCTGATATATGCTAACAATTACTTTGGAGACATCCTCAGGAGACCATTCTATGCTATGAATTCTAAATAGACAGGAGTTTGCTACCTTGGAGCTTCAGGGTACGTCAGCACTATATAACTGTGGTCAGTGCAACTCTAAGCTTACAATAACAAGCCCTACTGAGAGTCAGAATATAATTGCACAGACTTACTACCAATTTTACATACAAACACAGCTTGCTTTGTAAGTCTAGAGTCAGCTTTCTTCTGCTGGCAAAATAACATATAGATGTACCTTAAATAGGAGATCCCGGGTCTTTAGGAGTTGGCTTTACTTCACCCTCCTTTAAGCACAGGCAGCCCACAACCATGTGTCCTTCCATCAGGAGTTGCTTAACTCTACTCAAATCTAATCCAAACCATCCAGATACTTTTCCCACTCTTTTAGATACCAGCCCAGACATGTTAAACTTAAACATTGTACTCCTCCATAGAATAGAATACCACTTCAAAATAATGGGGACTAGGGAGATGAAGCGCAGAGGGGACCCTACTCTATATGACTGAGGGTGAAAAGGAAAAAAAAGGAACAAAAGAACAAAAATGGAACAAAAAAAAATCAAGTATATTATGATGATAAATAAGTGCTGTAGTTTTAAAACACCATAAAATTGATCTGCCTTTAAAACCTGTCATTAAAAATTAGTCATTATTTTACTTTCTTCTTACTATTACACCTTACTGCAGAGAGTTTTAATAGCAAAATTACACACCACGCCCTGTGTGGCAATGATTACTTACTGTCTACTTGCATGAATAAATCAAAGATAGCATAACTATCTGTCTGGTGCCTATTGCTAGTCAATTACAAGGAAGAGGTTAAAAAATTGAAAAGCTTGTGAACTCTATAGAGAGATACTGAAAGCAGGGTGCTACCATTTTTGTTTAAGTAAACATCTAATTAATAATGTATTACTTTACTATACAATTAGAGTAATACAATATAATACCTCCAAACATAGAGTAACATGAAAATGCATTATGGTTCTATTATTTTGCATTTTCCCATTATTAGTTCAGAGTGTACTGCATTATGGTTCTTGTGTTAATGTCATATACAGATAAATATTATTTCTAAAATATTTTTGGTTTAATGTTTATCTGTAGATATAATTCTTTATTATGAGGTATTTTTAATGTTATCAGATTGTTCACCCGAAATATTTAGCTAATTTGCTAATAGCTTCTCAGCACAGTATTGATCACAGCAAGAAGACAGAAATGTGTATAAATATAAATGTCTGCTTCTTGTACAAGGGTATATAGAAATTCCCTTACATTTTGTGTTGTTAGAACTCATTGTCTTTTTTCCATATTCTTCTTCTCTCCCCACAGCCACCTCTGCATCATCAGTTTATGAACTGAAATGCAACACTGAAGGAAGCAAACACAGTTTAGCAAATATTCCATAACCACTGAGCCTGTCAAACATTTCAGATCACAGTTCTTGCTGGCAGTCAGCCTTTAGCTGTTTAAAACTGTGACATACAATTTTCCACTCTTTGCAAAATCACAACACCCTTTAAGGTTAAGTTTGTAACAGAATTATAATAAAAGTGATTTGAAGATGATCCTGCCAGCTTTTTTCATGTGACAAGCCCCCCACTGACTTGCATGACCAAAGCTTAGGAACAGTGCTCTTGCAAGATGAAATCGCTGCTATATTTGTTCTCAAGGAAATTTCAGAAGAAGCTGTCTCTTTTCAAGTAGATATGGTCACAGTTCTTTCTGAAGAATGAATTAGTCAGATTATTTTCTTCACTATAAGGCTAAAACTACAGAGTTCTTTGGTAGAGAAATAACAGAGCTTCAAATCACACTTGATAATATTATTCAATATTTTTATTTAACTGTATCTCAAAAGCAGGTAAAAATTAAGTATCTTAAGACACACCACCTTGTTTTTTCAACAATTATTTTAAAGTTTTCTTAAGTTAATGAATATTAACCACCTTCAGAAGGTTGGTTCAGAAGCATTGGATTAATATTTCCAAAGATGTAAATATGTTTAAAACCATTCCTTTTAATTTTTAAACCTTTTTAAAAATGTTTCTTGTGCTTTTATTTGTCTTTTGTGAATTTTCTATCACTGTTTTATTTAAATGGTCTTAAATATTTTTCTTTTTTCCAGTTTGTCTAGGCTGATAAAAAAATATTTAATATTTTCAGTCTTGTAACTAATTTTTTAAAAATAATTATGTTATTGTTGAAAAATTAAAATGCAGAGACCATGAGAAGTTTTTTTTGTTGTTGTTTGTTGGGCTTTTTTTCCAAAAAAGCTTTGCTTAAAACAAAGGACATCTAATTATAGTCAAGTTTGAATTAGTATTTCTTAACTGATATCTTTTGTTTGTTCCTGAACATCTCTAATATTGAGGTTTACTCTGTTTTCAAAGTTACTGACAATGATAAAACAGAAAACATGTTAATAACATTAATGTCAAGTGATAACATTTTTTTTTCGTAGTAATGTACAAGTATACAAAAAATTTCTTAAAGGTTTGCATTCATAAGAAGAAGGAAATGCAAAAATTTGTGCAGTATGTATATGTTTTATTCTTTATGTTCAATTATGATTTGGTCCTTTTGGTCCATATTCCCTTGGACAAATACCAGTTACAAGGTTTGGGTTTCTTCCTAGCCAAAATAGCAGATATAGCTATTAAAGAGGGACTCTAAGGGCAAGAAAGTAAGCCAATAAGTTTTCACGCAGAAGCTGAGAGGCAATGCTTAATGTCTAGGGCTAGAGTGAAACTAGATACTTATAGATCTAGAAAAACTGATGGTGGCAGGGAAGGTTTCCAATGAACATGGCTGCCATGCTTATTACTTGCAAAAATGCATAAATAAAATACACAAAGCATAAATACTTTACTCCAGAAATTTCCTAAAATATAGTTTAAAAGTTCTCAAGTAACTACTGTTAATTTAAATGTAAAAAAAAAGTTGTTTTACTTTAAACACTTCATGTACAAACGTATAACTTTTCAGTGAGAGGAATTACCCATGTATGCAGTTGACACATGCAGTTTCAGGCGGAAAAGGAAGTGAAATACTAAGGTTATTTTTCCATTCCAATAGAAAATAAATTTTACACATTAATTCTGAATAATCTGTAAACAGCGTAAAGTGTTGTTCACTGAAAATATATGGCTACATCCTAACCATAAATATTTTGAATCTTTACAGATAATTTATGCACTGTTAGAAGAACAATAAGTCAATTAAATATGAAAACTATACAAAAAACTGTCATCTGTATTGCTGAAGAATAAGAAAATAAATAGATACAGATGTTAACCGAAACATAGAGAGTATTTTCCCCATTGTGAATTGTAACTCTTTTAAGATTCTTCCTCCTCATTAGTCAAAAAACTTAAAAATAAAAAGTCAGCAAAATCACCTGCAGACAGTGAGGTAGACCAGACCAAGCACAAAGGGTGGTAATCAGTGATACAAATCTAGTTGGAGGCCAGTAACCAGTGGTGGTCTCCAGAGGCCGATACTGGGTCCAAACCCATTCAACATCTTCATTATTGATCTGGATAATAGGCAAATAGAGGAGGTGGAGCCTTGGCTGTAATTACCATGAGACACGATGGCTTGAGATCCCACAATGTTAAGATCTTGAATTGAAGAGAAAAAGTATTCTAAAGCCCTAAAGACAGACCCCTGACTTTATGAGGGTAGATTTCTGCTTGTTAAGGGAAGTTGCAAGCAAGATCCCATGCATGGCTGTTCTAAAGAACAAAGGATCCCAGTCTCTGAAGAGTGGTTCCTCGAAGCACAAGAACATGCTCATGGCAGGGATTTTGGAAGTAGATGCTCTTTAAGGTCCCTTCCAACCCAAACCATTCTACGATTCTACTGCAATTCAACATGGTCTATGAAGAATAGTAGGCCACCTTGGCTAAACAGTGGAAAAGCAGGAGGTTCTCAGTGCCTGCTTTGCCCTGGTCGTTACTGTCAATGTCTGCTTCAGACTTCACAAGTTTCTACCTCATCACAAAGTCTGAGGGATGAAAGTACTATTCATGAGAAAAGAGGATTGAATTAGGGATGACTTAAATAAATTGAACACACACCAGACCACAGGGTGAAAAGAATGCATTCAAAAGTGCCAACAGAGATGACCGACATTACTGCAAGACTGCTGCATATAATTTCTGAAATATGGATGGCAGAGGTCTCTAAAGACCAGGAAAAGTCAAAATTATCAGCCATCTTTAGGACAGTCAAGAAAGAGGAACCAGAGAACTTCAAGTGGGTCAGTCTCACCTCAGAACCTGCAAAGATTATGGATGAAATCCCATACCAATGGGTATAATCCATTTCCAGGATCATGAAGGACAGGGAGTTGATTATTCTATGATACATGGTGTATTTGGAATCTTGCAGACAACATTGTTTGTGAGTAAGTGACTTTAGGCAAGTAATGTCTGCTTTATTGAGTCCTGTACTTAAGGCTTGAGAAGCCCATATATTAGCATGAGTAACTGCTGTTTAATTCCATGAATGCAACACTGCAAAGGAACATGCTGGAATGTTCCATACTGGTCTATGCTGTGCTCTAGTGGATAGCATGAAAGTGATAGCATTCTGACCTTTCACCAGGATACCACTGACCACCTCAGCCACAAGGACACGTTGCTGTCTCATGGTTAACCTGCTGTACACCAGTACTCCCTGGTCTCTCTCTGCAGAGCTGCTTTTCAGCAGGTCAATCCCCAACCTGTATTTGTGCATAGGGCTATTCCTCTTTAGGTGCAGGACTCTACACTTGTCCTTATTGAACTTCATTAGGTTCCTTTCCTTCCAGCTCTCCAGCCTGTACAGGTCTTGCAGAAAGGCAGCACAGCCTTCCAGTCTATTAACCACTCCTCCCAGTTTTGTATTGTCAGCAAACTTATTGAGGGTACACTCTGTTCCCTCATTCAGGTCATTGATGAATATATTTTCACTACATTTAGGTTTAATTTTTTAATCTTTTGTATCTCAGTGATCAAAGTGGGTGAAATTTCTCTCTTATAGAGAAAACAATTAATAATATGAATATAGTAGGAGGACACAGTGACAATGGTCATTGCTAGCAATCAGAAGGGGAGGTAAGTATATGGTGGAAAATAAATACTTGGGCATTGACTTTAATGTGATGCCATTTGAGAAAAGAATGTGATGCTATCTGAGAAAAGACAACATATATTAATGTGTCATTACATCAACACTAATTTTTGCTGGAGTATTCCACACTCAGAAGGGCTCCAAAAACCATCTATGTTTTTTCTTTCATGTCTCAGTTACAAATTGTCAAGATTCTCATTTAAGACTGAAGTTTGGCAGGGAAGTCTGTAGACTGGGTTCCTGGATGGAATTTTATTAGATTACTAAAATTGATGCTCAGACATTGAATGCTTGGGTTTGGTTGAATGTTTTCTTGCAATCAGATAAATATTAACAGTTGGAAAGGTATGATGCTTACAAGAAACAATTTCCTGGGGCATCTTGGCAGCTGAAGGGATATATATTATTTTTGAAAGAAGCACAATAGAATCAAATGCTTGTTCAAGTAATTAAAAGGTAGTACTTAGATTTGGGAAAGTTGATTTTCCTGTCAAAAGTGACGTGTTTCAGCAAATGAGTTTGAAAGGCATGCATGCTTTGCAATTTATTAAAAAAAAAAAAAAAAAAGAAGAGAAACACTTTAACTTTTCTTCCTGATCCAAAATGGATTTTATTTTTTAAGAATGAATTTTATTGGAAATTTAAATATTGATGAATATATCTCTAGTAGTCAATGAATAGTTATAAATTATACTATTCTGTTTGTATACAATCAGGTGAATAAAGGAGAAGAGACTGAATGCAATATATGTATATGTTTGCTCTAACTCGTTAAGTATTTTATTATTACCACCTCTTACCCCACAAAAAATGAATTGAGCTTTATCTCACTAATTAGTAACAATCTTCTAGTAACTGACAACTTAAAGAAGCAATATGTAAGAGTTTACATAAAAAAATATTTACTGAGTGCAGCACCCTTTTACATCTGTGATGTGTCATGGAACAGTTCACCAAGGAGTATAACTTTGAGTTCCTTTTTTTATTTTTTTTTTTTTTAATTCCTCTGTGATTGTTGTAGCTCAAAGAAGGAAGTCTACCACTGTTTACAGAATCACAGCTGTGCTGGGTATGCCTATTTATTCCAAGTCAGTGCTAGACCAGGTAATTTCCACAGTGCCTGATTTATTTAGCTTGTTTGTCACTATTCTCATATTAGATTGATTCTCCTTTTGGAAAATAAAGCCTTGTAGCCTTGCAGATCTCATCCCCTGAGTTAAAGCTCAACTGTTTTCTACAAAAGTAAAAGGCTTTGCTAGGCTTCATCTCCATAGAGAGTCAGTTTGCTCCAAGAGCAGCACTCCAAATAAGTAATTTACTTTTATGAATAGTATAAATAATGGAAGAATATATCTCAAAAAACCCTACTGCAGGTCTTTCTCTACAGCACCCAGGTTGGTTTATTTTATTTCTTGCAGAAGGTCTACAAACTGTTGCAGTTGGCTATCTGTGGGAGGTCCTTAAGTTGTTAACAAAGAATTTAGGTAAGTAAAATTACGAGGGTTTTTGGTTTTTTGGTTTTTTTTTCCCCTTCTTACTGGTAGAGGTACAAGTTAAGATGCGACCACAGAGACTTACTTAACCACCTGCATATTTTTTTAAATATTTGTTGATATTACAACTATTTAAAAGTTATCTTCCCCATGAGAATGCAAAAAAAAAAAAAAAAGTTTATGATCTGAATTCATCTGTCTATCTGCATTAAATCACATTCATGCATAAATGTGTTTCCAGTGTATAGGGTTTGTGTGTGGGGGGAGTGGTTTTGGTAGTGAGGGAAGGGGTTATAGTAATGGCCCTCGTAAGAAGCTTTGTGAAGATGCCCTTGCTCTGAGGCAGACCCACCTCCAGCCCAGGCTGAGCCAGTTAGTGATAGGGAAATGCCTTTTCAAATCCATATTTATGAGGGGAAGAACTAGTTTGGCAAGGAAGCAGAGTCATCAGACCATTGGCCTGAACAAAAAGACATCAACAACAAGAGGAGAAGGGGAGGAGACAGAGAACTTCAGACATCCAGATCAGCAAGGAGAAGAGCGGGTGGGGGGGGGGGGGGGGGGGGAGGTGTAAATGGAGTCTCTTGCAGTGCATGGAGGTTCAGTGAAGGAGCAGATAGCCACATGTAGGCCATGGAGGACTACATGCTGGAGAAGTATGCTGTGCCTGAGGGCAGGCGACTATGCTGAGAGCTCATGATGAGCAAGAAGACCCCAGAGACACTCACATTAGAGCTAGCAGGGAGGACGTGGGCTGGGCTGGAGATCCTTCTGCAACTCATAGATTTCCCCACGTCAAATCCAGGAGCTGTGCTCGAAGTCATCTGTGACTCCATGGGAATCCCACGTTGGAACACTTTTAACCTGTGGAAGGGATCTCAAGCCTGGAAGAACGGCATAGACAAACTGACTCCAACCTCCATTCCCTGTCCTCTATGTCACTGCTGGGGAGAAGTTAGAGAAATTGGGAGCAAAGTAATTTTAGCCTGGGAAAAGGGGAGGGGTGGAGGAAAAGTGTTTAAGATTTAAGATTTTTATTACACCACTTAGACATCCATAAGTCTATGGGGCCAGATGGTATCCACCCCAGGATACTGAGGGAGCTGGTGGAAGTGCTCACCAATCCACTCTCCATCATTTACCAGCATTCCTGGCAAACCAGGGAGGTTCCAGATGACTGAAAGCTGGCCAATGTGACGCCCTTCTACAAGAAGGACTGGAAGGATGATCCAAGCAACTATAGGCCTGTCAGTCTGACCTCAGTGCCAGACAAGGTGATGGAGCAGATCATCCTGAGTGCCATCAGGTATCACATACAGGACAACCAGAGGATCAAGTCCAGTCTACATGGGTTTATGAAAGGTAGGTTTTGCCTGACTAACCTGATCTCCTTCTATGACAGGGTGACACATGAATGGAGTTAAGTCCAGTTGGTGCCTGGTCACAAGTGGTATTCCCCAGGGATCAGTGTTGGGGCCAGTTCTGTTTAATGTACTTATCAATCATCTGGATGAGGGCATCAAGTGTATCTTCAGTAGGTTCATAGATGATATCAGGTTGGACGGGAGTGTTGATCTGCCAGAGGGTAGGAAAGCTTTGCAGAGGGACCTGGACAGGCTGGATCAATGGGCTGAGGCCAATGGTATGAAATTCAATAAGGCCAAGTGCTGGGTCCTGCACTTTGGTCACAACAACCCCATGCAAAACAACAGGCTGGGGGAGGATTGGCTGGAAAGCTGCCCAGCAGAGAAGGACCTGGGGGTGTTGGTCAAAAGCAGACTGAACATGAACCAGCAGTGTGCTCAGGTGGCCAAGAAGGCCAATAGCATCCTGGCTTGTATCAGGAATAGTGTGTCCAGTAGGAGTAGGGAAGTGATTGTCTCCTTGTATTCAGCACTGGTGAGGCTGCACCTTGAGTACTGTGTTCAGTTGCAGGGCTCCCAGTACAAGAGGGACATTAAGGCTCTGGAACGTGTCCAAAGAAGGGCAACAAAGCTCTTGAAGGGCTTGGAGAATATGTCTTATGAGAAGCAGCTGAGACAACTGAGGTTATTTAGTCTGGAGAAGAGGAGGCTGAGAGGAGACCTTATTGCTCTCTACAACTACCTGAAGGGAGGTTGTAGTGAGGTGGGTGTTGGTCTCTTCTCCCAGGTAACGGGTGACAGAACAAGAGGAAGTGGCTACAAGTTGCACCAGAGGAGGTTTAGGTTAGATGTTAGGAAAAATTTCTTCACAGAAAGGGTATTGAAACATTGAAACAGGCAGCCCAGGGAAGTGTTAGAGTCACCATCCCTGGCTGTGTTTGAAAGACAGGTAGATGAGGTGCTTAGGGACATAGTTTAGAGATTGGATTGGTAGTGATAAGTTGATGGTTGGACTCGATGATCTTAAAGATCTTTTCCGACCACTATGATTCTGAGATGTGGTTTTTATGTCTCACTATTCTACTCTGATTGATTGGTAATGAATTAAATCGATTTTTCTTCCCCTAGCCAAGTCTGTTTCACCTGTGACCATAACTAATGAGTGTATTCCTGTCCTCAATTCAACCCACAAGCCCTTTGTTGTGTTTATTTCCCCATCTGACAAGGTGAGAGGGAATGATTGAAGGATTGTGTGGTCTTAGCTGTGGCTGAAATTGCCAAATCCAATAAAAATAACAAAATAGTATTTACCAAGAATAAACAAAATGCCCTTAATTGGGTAGTTAGTTTTGATGACAGAATAATTTCATACTGATGGCTATATGATCAGTGTAAAATACATATCCTTGTACCAAATAGAGGAAGAATAGACATTTTTGTTTTTTTCCAATTTAAGTTCTTGAGAGAAAAGACAAAAGACAAAAAAAAACCCCACAAAACCCCAAATCATTATGATTATTTGGGTAACAAGAGGTGTGAAGAAGATAAATCTGATCAAAGCTTACATTCATTGTACAGGCCAGGTTGGTAATGGTAAGTATAGATATACTAAAAAATGAACATGCAATAATCCTTGACAGATTCATTAAAATGTGTGCTATTTCACTTTGTTAAAAAACGTATTAAACAGATTGATAGCAGGTTGACAGACTTACCTTTAAGATAGTGATTAATGGGGAGCCACTTCTAAATAGGATGCTTTAAGTGTGGTTTTGAGCGAATCAGTAGTTAGGAAGTAGCTAGGAAATAATTTTATGTTATTCTAATTTCTAATATTTTAAAATTCAGACCCCCAAAAGATCCACAAAAACTGTCTCATCAGCTGAAAAAAATGTGGAAGAGACTTAAAACCACAAAAAATACCTTTTTCATAGGAAATCTATTTATATAGGAAGAGAAACACATTAGATATGAACAGAGTCTTTAAATATCTTTTACTCCACAAGAACACCTGAAATGTATCAACCATTGCATGGAGGGACAACACAACTAATTTTAAGTGTTGAAGAATGAAAATAAAGTGAAATTAAATATTAATAGAATAATACCTTAATTGTTCCATATATACAAAGAAAAAAAAATGTATTTCTGGAAGCTGCACTGTAGCAAAAACATACCTTATGGAGTTTGGTACCACTGATATCTGGAGAAAGGCAAAATCTCCTGATATGAAGCTCTTCATCTTGTCTGAGCCAGTGCAATACTGTAGCTTCACATTCTTTATGAAAATAGTGGCTTGGATTTAGAAGAGAGAGTGATACACAACATTTAAAAACCAAACTAAACCAAACCACCACAGAAATTAAAAAAAAAAAACAAAAAACAAAAACTCTTAAGAAAGAAGGACGGTAGACTATAATCACTAAGAATCCTGGTATTCACCATGCATGCAGTTACATTCCTCTTCAGTTTTTGTTTTTTCTTGACTCTTAGATGTTCAGCTGTATCCAAGGTAGGTGAATACCAATTAATTACCATAATAGTCTCCTGTGAGTAAAAAGAACAGGAATAAATATACTCTCCTGTGAGTAAAAAGAATATGAATATGTATTACCATAACTATAAAAAATAATGAAATATAAAATATTTTTCTTCAAAGTAAAATAATAAAATCCTTTAACTTTCAAGAAAATGAGTCAATTCATAAGCTCAATATGCACATGACCATTAAGCCTTAACAATGTGTAAATAATTCTATTAGAAAAATAATCTAATACATCAAAATTCTATCTCTAAAAATCCAGTGCAAAATTAGTGTTTATCAATGTGTTAATTAACAGTTTATGTTGCTAACAGATTCTGTACTGAAAGCCCTGTTATAGAATTTATTTGGTTTTTATTTTGCAATAATTTCTTCATTACAGAAAAGATGTAAAGTATTTTTTAATTTTTAAATGATTGAAGGTTTGTTGTTGATATATTAGGAAAGTTATTTTTCCATTAAAAATAATACAAAACCTTTTTTTTTTTTTTGTCTTTAATAGCTAGAATTCTAGAAGGTTTGCATATTAATATCACTGAGTACAAAACTTCAGCCATATTTTGGGCCATATGCTCTGTAACACTAGTTCTGTTGAGGCTGCTTTCAAGTTAGAGGCTGTTGATTGAAAACTTGATTATATAACTGCAGTCATGCATTCAGGAAGTCCATGTAAAGGTCTCTTAAGGGCAGAGTTACACCTGCAGCATCCTGACATTTTTGAGACTGAGGGAAAAAAAAAAGCTTGTGTACAAGTTTTTGATAGACATATGGAAAGAATATTTATTTTGTTTCAGCTAAATTTTGAATAAATTGCTTATCTGGAGCAAAATTATTGCAGATTTACAGTTTGGTTGTCCTGCTCTGGTCAGTATTTCAGCTACAACAATATTTACTTGTTTAGGAAGTAGTCCAAACTGTTCATCAGACTACAGAAACCCTTTTTTTTTTTTTTTTTTTTCATTTTCATTTTTATGGATTGGGATGCCTAAAGATTGTCCTTAGCAGACTGAAAAACTTGCCAAGCAATTCAGAGATGATCATAGTTATGTTAACTGCAGGTGGTGATGGATGTCAGGTGCCCACTACAGCTGCTCTATCACTCCCCTCCTCAGCTGGGAAGAGAAAATATAATGAAAGGCTCATGGGTTGAGATAAGGACAGGGAGAGATCACTCACCAATTACCATCACAGGCAACACAGGCTCAACTGGGGGAAATTAATTTAATTTATTGGCAATTAAAATTGCAGTAGAGTAACAAGAAATAAAAACAAATCTTCAAATACCTTCCTCACAGTCACCCCTTCTTCCCAGGCTCAATTTCACTTCTGATTTTTTGTACATCCCCTTGTTCGAGAAGTGCAGAGGGAATAAGGGTTGTGGTCAGTACATCTCATTTTGTCTCTGCTGCTCCTGTCAAGAAAGGAAATTATGTCAAGGAAGGAAAAAAAACACTGCAAAACACAAGCACTTGAACTGAATGGGTTTATGTTAGAAAGCACCAATCTTCAGAAAAATGCAGTGGATAGTAGCAGGATTAACTGGGCTAGACCTTCCTTTACATATTTCTGAGATAATCTTGAAATAATGGCTTGCTATATGACTATCTACTATTTTCAAAATTAAACAAATAATAAATTAAAAATAAACAGTAGGCAAAAGAACATACAAAAATACTCTGCAGTATTTGAAATTGAACACAAAATGTGATATTTTGTCTGCAGAAGACTCATAATCTCTATAATGAACTCTAAAAATATTCAGTCCTGTGATAGTTTAACTTAGCTGACAGCCAAACAAGAAACGGCCATTCAAAACCTCCCTCCTTCCTCATTCCCCCTCCACCCAGGGAATGAGGGAGATAATTGAGAGAATAGAGTAAAAGGAAATTAAAATAGCAATAATAATAATTTTATATATATATATATATATATATATATATATATATATATGTAAGTGATGCAGAGTACAATTGCTCACTACCTGCTGATAACGATCCTGGAGGAGTGAAAAGGAACCCCAAAACCAAAATCACAATCCCAGAAAAGCGAGCCTGAGCGATCCACAAAAGAATCTCCCCCTTTTCCAGTCAGCCCCGGTTGATATACTAAACATGACGTAATATGATATGGAATATCTTATTGGCATATCCAGCTGTCAGTTCTGGGTTTTGAAACCTACTATACTTCCCCCTACAGTCCTCTGCTCTTGCAAACTACCCAAACACCATGTCTTTGTACTTTATTAACATTCTTCTCATAACAAATCCCACACTGAAACCAAAACACAGTGTTTTTTAGCTACTAAGAAGAAAATTAACCCTATCCCAGCAGAAACCAGGACAAGTTCAAAGAAAATGATACCTTTCTGACCAAGATTTTTCAGGTTTATAAACACATATTTCAAGCCACAAAGGTTTAGAAATATTAGACTCTTAGAAACATTTCTATAAAATTCATTCTTTATTTCAGGGAGGGTTGTTTTGTTTTTTTTTTTTCATGTACTGTGATATTTATCAGATACTTCTCTTAAGCTAAAATCAACGAAGATAAATTTCCCTTGGATTTTTATTTTCATATGGGATTAATACTTACCTGTTAAAAAAAAAAAAAAAAGTACATCAGCATGGCCATACTCTTTACTAGGCTATCTTTATCTTTTGTGGGAGCAAGAGAGATGAAATAAAATCAGGCTACACTGAGTCAGGATTATTCTAAAATTATTCCTTTACTAGTCTGTTTTGGAAAGAACATGTTTTGAAAATTATAGAAAGAAAAGCCCTAAAATTAAGCAACAATGATTTACATGAAGATTTATTTTGACATCAGTGAAGAAGATAATATCTAAAAAATAACTTAATTTCTAACTTTACAGTTCCTCCATGGGGAGGGAATCAAAGAAAAGATAAAACTGATAGTTGTCTCTTCACGTCCTACTTAACTGGAAACTTTGGTCCAGGGGGTGGGAAGCAGCGATATGCAGTCTGGTTGCAAGCCTGTAACTAGCAGTGTACCTCAGATGTAAATACTTGTCCAATCTCATACAATATTTTGATTAATGATTGGGGTAATGAAGCAGGATGTATGCTGATCAAGTTTGCTGACGATAAAAAAACTGGGATGAATGGCTGATACACCAGAAAGTCATGCTACTATCCACAGGGATGGAGACAGGTTGGAGAAATGGCCTGACAGGAACCTAATGATGTGCAGCTAGGGGAAATGTGAAGTCCTGTACCTGGGGAGGAATAACCATGCACCAGTATAAGATAGGGGCTAAGCAGGTGCAAAGCAGCTTTGCAGAAAAGGACCTGGGGATTCTAGTGAATCCCAAGTTGAACATGGGCCAGCAATGTGCCCTTGCTGCAAAGGAGGTTAATGGTATCCTGGGCTGCATTAGGAGGATTGTTGCCAGGGGGACAAGGGGAGTGATCCCTCCCCTCTACTCAGCACCTGTAAGGCACTCCTGGAGTGTGTCCAGTTCTGGACTTCCCAGAGCAAGAGACGTAGACATACTGGATAGAGTCTAGCAGAGGGCCATTAAAATGATGAAGAGCCAGAAGCATCTACTGTATGAAGAGAGGTTAAGAGATCCAGGATTTTTTAGCCTAGAGAAGATAAGGCTTAGGGAAGATCTCATTAACGTATGCAAACACCTGATGGAAGAGTGTAAAGGAGATGGAGCCAGGCTCTTTTCAGTGGTGTCCAGTGACAAGGCAAGAGGGAGGCTCAAAATGAAACACAAGAGGTTCCATGTGAACATCAGGAGGCACTCTTTTACTGTAAGGGTTACTAAGCACTAGCATGGGTTTCCCAGAGGGTTTGTAGTCTTTCATGGCTAGTATAAAAATGCACAGACTTCATTATATTCAGCAGAGTTACTCACTTCTGCTTCTTTGAATTAGCCCATGTATTTGAAGAGAGGTATTTAAGAACAAAATACAAATGTACCTATAATATCTTACAATAATTATAGATGGCTTTTCTACACTTTTGCATAAAACATATTGAATAGTTTCTCTACCTGAAAAATAGGTAACTTAATTTCATGGTTTTCAGCTTATTATTTGGTATTTGTTTTATCTTCCTGGAAGGTACATTTAGTTCTTGTCTTGGTGATTTGTTAAAGTTTTGTTTTAGAGGTTTGCAGCAAACCTTCATAGAACATTCAATTTAAGCTCACTTGAACCTGACAGGTACTTTCATGGCTTTTGGCATTTCCATCATTGCAAATGTGTATGTTTTATTTCAGAAAATTTATTTTAGTGCATAAAAAATTTAAAAAACTTTTTGTGAGACAATAATCTCTTTAACTACCTGGAAATGAAATAGTAAGCTCAATAAAATATAGTAGAAACAAGTATAAACTGATATTTCTATGATTTTTAAATAAAAAAAAAAACCCAACACAACCAACAAACACAAAAAAAACCCCAAACTATTTCAAAACAAAATGGAAGAAAACTAAATGAGAACTTTTTCAATTAACCAAACTTAATTGGTAAAATAACTTTTAAAAATATTTACTAACTCATACTTTTGTAATCCATCTTCTCACTGAATAACACATTTTGTGGTCGTTCACCATATGCATTCTCAATGTTAGACAAGAGTTAGCAGGAGAGAATATCATTATGCAGCTTAGTGGTTAGGGTGTTTTGGCAGATTAGGAAGTCTTGGATTTTCTCTCATCCTAACCTTTCACTTTCCTAGGCATGGTGCTTGATTATACCTTGCAAAATGAGTAAATTCTTTCTAGAGTTATTGGTCATTGTTAAAGGAGATATATTGTAAAACCTTTCCAGCTAGCCTTCTAAAATAATTAATACCTCAGCTATGTTTCCTTTTCTTAATTGTCCTGGTAATTCCTTACTACGAAATCTCATTCCTTTTTTAATTTTAAATATTTTGTAAAATATCCATCTAATGGCAAAAGAACATCTTGCTGTATTCTTCACTGGAAATCTTAAAAAGCTTTTTGACCTTTAGTCTTCTGGTTTGTCTCCCAAGGATAAATAGTACTGACTCGTATAATAGCTCAACACTTCAAGGTGCTGTTATGGGCTATTTCGACAGTGATTCACAAGTTAAGGCCTCCCTAAGAAATCTTTGACATGATAAGCTATAACAGAGATATTATGGGCAATCATGTCAGCCAACAGCGGTGCTCCACTGCGATTCCACTGGAAAAAAAAGGGGAGTGAATCAAACAAAATCACATATCTGATTAAAAGCAAACAAAATTACTAGATCTTGTTCCTAGTTTCACAGAGAGGATATGCTTGTTCTCACAGCCTACAACTAAACAGAAAATATCCAAACTCTCATCATATGACTTTTTAATTTCTGCTAGAGATGTGGATAAGTTTTGGGACTGGCTACTCAAACTGCCACTGAGAAAAGTAACTGCAGCTAATATTGAATATTCTGAAAAGTCTGGCTTCCAAATTCTTTATTTATAAACCTGAATTTTGCCCTTTGTTTATGTATTTCAACAGATAATCAGTTCATCCCAAACTGAATTCTTTCCTCAGTGAAAAAAAGAGCAGGCAGAAAAAGCTAAACCAGAACATTCTTCACTTATATAACCTAAATGCACAGCTCTTCTACACCTGGATTTAATGGAACAGATGTAATTGAAGGATGTAAGCCTTGGCTCCTTAGAAGGACTTAGACTACACAACTGTTCTCTGCAAGCTAGCCTAACAAATACAAGTCAGTATGTAAACAGCACCTTTCCTCTTAATCTTGTCACATGCCACTTAGTAATCAACTCATTCTAACAAAGTGCACATGTGTGCAGCCTGTGTTCCAAGTACTAAACATTTGATCAAACTTTTAAGGGATGTTTTTTGCCACACATATACACAGATATCTCTTTCTATATGTGTATACAGATGTTTGTGTTTATATACACAATTATATAATTTTCCTAAACTTTTCTGTTGTTTCCTGGGATAAGTGTATCTGCAATCCAACCCCTTTTTAATTTACCTTGAGAATTGGCCATTTCCAGAAAAGAATAATTCCGAGTATTTATCCTAACACTGATCTATGGATTTCCTGTTGTAAAATATTTCCATGGGGAGTTAAAGATAGAAGTGCTTATCTTCCGAAGGATTCATTACATTAATATTTTTTCTGTAGCATTGCAGATTTGCAATTGTTAGATTCTACAGGATATTAAATATGAAATGTCTATTAGAATATCTGTAAAACATATATAAATAGTTTGAATATTAAATTCTGCGGATCTATACTTTTAACAGGTGAGATAACATCAAGGGCTGACTCTGGATGAGTACAATTGAACTTCTAGCAGCAGAATTTTGGCAGAAGAGATGATGCTTTGGAGTTTTTTTAATTATTTTTTAATGCTCTTACCATTGATAGTAATCAAGCTTCCTAAGGTAAACAAAAAATGAATAACAATTTTGCCCAGTGTGTAAAAAGGTGTAATTACTGAAATGTACCAGCCCAGTCTCTTCAGTTGTCTTTAATTCCAGAATTTACTTAGATGAATTTGCTTCCAATGGTTTACAGCTTTACTGTACAATATATTGAATCCTGAATGTAAAGTGTGTATGTGTATCTTTGCACAAGTTTTTGTGTGAGCTATATTTACCTGTTTAAAAAAATCTGTATTATATCCTTTCACAGCTATGAAGAACTCACGAAATAATTGAACTGTCTTCTGAAGTAAATGAGGGTTCTATTTAGAGCCTAAATTTATAGTCTTATATACTCAAACATGTTAAGAAACAAAGCAAAAAGCAAAGCTATTGTGTATTTCTCAGCATTCAAAATATGATGAGTCCTTCTACTTTACTCATTTTCTACCTAATGTGCACCCTAACATCAGAGTAAGAAGGTTCCTTGGGATTAAATCTTTCATATAATACACACAGATGTTCAAATTGCCTCCTACAACAACATCAGGTTGCATATGCTACAAAATACTAATTACTACCCAGAGGAATAATTCTCTAAAAATTAACCTCATAAATTTTTCTTAAGGGTTCGAAACTAACAATCCTTTGTAGTTTATGATTAACTGTGTGCATAAATGAATAATAATAAAATGGTTACATATTTTCTGAGGCTAACAGAAACTAACATTACTATACACGAAGAATAATGCATTATTTGTCACTTCTATTCTGCTTACATGGGGTAAGTCAGGATACAGAATTGTATTGCAGTACCTGTATTTAAAGGAATAACATATATTATTTAGAGTTCAATTTTTCTACAATTACATCCAAAACTTTTGTGGTTTTTTATTCCTTTTTGGCTAAAGATATATTAGGATGAAGAAGAACAAGAAGATTATATTACTGTTATGTCTAGATTTTAAATAAAATTCTGTTATAAATTCCATCTTTTTAAAGAAATGCAGATTCATAGCAATAAAGTTTGTTGCAGCATTTAGCGTTCAAAAAATAAACATGAAGTAAATAAATTTCTAGTGTTTAGTATATTTTTACTGAAACATAGCATTTTTGGAGCCAAGAAGAAACTTTGCTTGGAAAATTGTGCATTTTCTGTAAAATTTACAAGAAGCAATGATGTTATACAGAAAAAATAAATAAAATTGGTTTACCCTAATCTAATCAGAGCAAGCCTGAATCCACGTGATGTCTGTATTTGAATCATGGCTGGTCAGTCTTGAAAAGGTTTTCTTTTTTTTTCCTATGACACTCTATGAATCAACAAGGGCTCCTCTTAGCAATAATAAAAGTTAACTTTTATTATATTTAACTGGTATAATAAAATTGCATTTTATATTTTAACCAGATATTATTAATCATAACAAATATTATTTATTTCTTTATATTTTTAAAATTTATTATATTGAATAGGAAATATTTAAAGAAGGTAGAAGAACTTTAAGATGAGCAGGCAAAGTTGTAAAGTAACATTTCATATTTTCTCCATTGACAATATAACAATCTAAAGTATCTATCTGCAGCTGTAAAAACAGTGACAGAAAAATCTATTCAAAATATTAAAAAAACTAATTTTGAATTTCATTCTAGAATAAAATTCTGACACTGTAAGCATCCAAGAAGACCCTGTGTAGCTGGATTCTGTATGATTTGTAAGAATAAGCAACAGTTCCCTAGTATGGAAGTGCTTATGAAAATGAAATTATGTAATATTTGCAGAGTGACTGCTTTATTACATTTGTTAAACATGAGTATGACAAATTCAAAAGAGTAAGAGTGTGCCTATAGAGGTTCTGAATCTCTTTTTTAGAGATCTCTCTTCTGGACACTAATAAAAATTAGGCTTTTTAATTTTTGTTTTGGTGATGCAAAATATCATAGGAGAAAATAACTTTATTTTGACAGTTCTATTTTGAGTACTTTTGGTCTGATCTCCTAGTCCCTGAAATTGTGGTGTCACAATTTATAACCACCAAGTTTGGTGTCACAATTTATAACAAGAAACGTTACAATAAACTAAAGGAATGCAGAAATAATTTATAACAACATGTGGTTATAACAGAAAAGAATTTAAACATAGATTCTATAGTTTCAAAGATCCTGAAGAGAAAGGAGTTCTTTAAATCAAGGTTGATCTAAATATCCCAGATCATAATATCATTGTTATGTTGTAGTTGTGAGGTTTTGTTCAACTAATTGTGTTTTACCCTCCAAATAATGTGGATTACACATTCTCCACAGAAAGCTATTTTGCTGTGATTTTTTTTTAAAGGCCAGAAATTATCTGATATCAAAGCTGAAATACTTAATTTCTCTTTCCATTCTTTGGATTTTGTTATGCTTTTGTCATAAATGCTTGAATGTCTGTGGTCCAATATCAAACACTTTTCAATATAAAAATAATGATTATCAATTTACCCCCTAAATTTGTTTCAATGAACTTCTTTTAACATTGTCTTCTCATTAAAATGTTTTTCTTTGCAATGTCTGTTTTTCTCTCCTCCTTTTAATTTACTCATTTAACCTGAGCACAGGCACACACAAAATCAGAGAGGGTACTCTATTATCAGTCCACAGTGATAACTTAGAGCCTAAATACGTTTACAATCTCTAGCAGGCTTTTCTCAGTCTATTCCTGATTTGACAATTGTTTCAGTGCTCATATTAATGTGATTATCTACTACATACTTCTATAAATCAGCTAAGAGAAACAGAAGAGAAACAGAGAAAGTAGACATTGTTTTAGTTCCTAAATGTAATAACTTTCCTATGACGTTATTAAAGACATACCTTTAGATTATGACCATTTTAACATGCAATTTAGAGTCTTCTTTGATTGTAATATTTTTTCATTGTTAACATTCTAGGATCCATCATGCTTTGTATAAATCTGTTAGGGTAGTATTATTAACCCAGTAATTAATAAAAGGAAAAAAACAAACCAAAACAAAACAATTAAAAATGTCCTTGCAGCAAAGCGGTTTTAGTGTATATATTTAGAATAGAAAAAGAAGTCATTTTCTTTCCCTCAATGTCTATTTTTGACGAGTGGGGGTTTTACTAACACTATCTTTGAGACTGTTAATTCTCCTTTATGGAAGTGTCCTAGAGGGATATAGTCTTTTATAATTTAATTTCATGAGTCTCATTGTTCTCTAAAAATATATTTAAAAAAAAAAAAAAAGATTATTAAGCATGTCATAATTTTAAAATATATCAGAACAGTCACTACAGTATAAACTTAATAGCCATAGTTATAATAGCGGCATTCTAATCCGAATTAGAAATAGCATGTTTAGAAACAGATAAGGTTTTTTTCCACCTTTCTTAATGTCATTGTTTGGCTTTTTTTTTTTGTGAACTAATTTAGTGAAAAATAGTTCTGACTAAATAGATGGAACTTTATTATTATTTGAGAGATCTGCTGTGCTGTATTAAGAGATTTTCATTATTCATTTAATTGTTTGGGATTTTATTAATAGCATATTTAAATACAGTAAAATAAGATTATTCTATGTTTATGGTGTTGCAAACAAAATCAACAACACAATTTTTTTTTCAGTAATGTTTAAAATTACTATAGAAGTAATATTCATAGAAATACAGTCAATGAAAAAGGTAGAAAGGATGTGAATCATTAAGACTGATAACTTCAACCATATATCTGTTGTAGAAAGCTAGTTTATTTGCAGTACTTAGATAAACAGTGGTGAGGAAGAAGGAGAGAGAGAAAGAGAGAGATGTAAATGTTATTGAGAACACTTGTGTTAAGGTCCTGCTCTGTTTAACTGATTAAAAAAGGGCTTGTTTAGGAACTTATCTTCTAACTCAGGCACACAACTTGGATGTCTAGAATTATGTGATATAAATATTCATTAACTTATTCATCCTGTAAATATGTCACCCTGCATCTTTGTATTTTCAGAATAAATTATTTATAAACATTAAAAAACAAACAAAAACAAACTGGTAATATATTAAAGTGTTAGAAGCCTTGAAAAAAAGCTGTGCGTTGTAACTTTGAGATATTACTTACCCACTTACCCGTTTGAAAATGCTAACAAAGATTAATGGCTTAATATAGTATCTAAGGACAAAAATGCAGAAGAAAAACTCTTTAGTCAAGAAGAAATAAAAAACAGCATAACGAAAGAAAGTAAAGACAGCAAGCTACAAAACAGTGATGTAGAATGGTGGTAGAGAATGAATGTTCTTCCTCTTTTGGGACTTCAGAGAAAAAGTACTTTTCTTTCTTAAGAAAGCTTTTTAGTGCTTGCTGGCAGAGGAAAGACCTTTGTTTTGTCATGTATTTTAAAGTAAGGGGTAATGAACTGTTTGTATCACTATTTGTGTGTTCAACTGTTCTTCTGTTTCACTAAAAATAGTGTAGTTCAACCCATTTTTGACTAGTGTTGTCAATGCCAATGCATGTGTGAAAAGTTTCGTGTGGTAAAACTTGAGAGAACTCTCCTTTTTCTTGTGCTGTTCCTTCTTGTCCCCTTCACACATGTTGTCAAAGAAGCTTTCTTTATTATCTCTTTTTTATATCATAAATTAAATTTTAATATATGCAAGAAAACTTTTTACAGTGAGTGAAGTGCTTAGTGTTTCAGATTAAAACATCAAAAAAGATATGCTGATAAACATGTTTCTTTCCTCCAGAAACTGGCTTTTATACTTGACCTAGCAGCAGGACACCAGATTAATTGTTTTCTGTAAGCACTGTTAATCACAATTGTGACAATTTCCCATAATACACTACTACAGTAATTGAAAATTGCAATTCACTTTTAATATAATTTAAATCACAGAGCAAAGTTAAATGCTGCAGTAAGAAAAGAGTGTAAGTTTCTGAAGATGGTCTGTGCACTAATTGCTAAGATGTGATGACATTTTCACTTCTTATAGGCTGGTCAGCCATTAATCGTCTGTAATGATACAGTTCTCTGGAGTTTCTCATTGAACAAGCCGCAAAGTTTAACTGCATCTGAGTTAAAAAAAAAAAAAAAAATAAAAATAAAATCAGCTGAAAAATAAATAAATTATTTTAACTCATTGACAAACTGTACATATAAATAAAAATAAAGAGAACATTCTGTACTCTGTAAAATTGGCTCACTTTTTAAAAATAAAGTTTTAATATATCAGCTCATAGACATAAAAAAATAAAATTGATCCTTTGTGTCTGATATATTTAAACTTTTGGGAGACTAACAGGGTTTCTTTGATAAGTTAGTGCTCAGAATTGAGCTACCTGAGTGTAAGTCTTAAGATTTCTTTTAGCATGCTACTGAACTCAAATGTTCTATTTTGATATATGCTAGAAAATTTTCTGGATAATATGTATTATTAAACATAATAACATTTAAAAATCACTTTGTTACTAGCTTCTGAACATAAGATAATTGAGGTACCCCAATACCATTTATATACTCTGAAATATTGGGCATTCTGTGAGAGGTTCAGCATTCTAGCTTTAATAAGATTAAGATTACAAATAGCTGCTTTTCAGATAATTTATTCTGTTAATAATAAAACAAGTTTTAACCTCAACATAATGCTAATGTTTGAAATTCATTATGAAGTCTATTTGTAACAGTGGAAAAAAAATTTAAAAGCATAATTGTTGCTTTTATTTATGAATAGCTGAATAAAAAAACCAAACCAAACCAAAACAAAAAAAACCTTTGATGAAATCAACTTGCATATCTTACCAGAAGTACTGGAATATTAATGTTTTGTTTAATTCAGTGCTATATATACTTTAAAAAAAAAACCCTCTGGATTTTAAAGGCTTCTTAAAACAAGATTTGTGATCTTTATTGTATTCTGAAAGAAAATTTGTTCTTTTTTAAAAACCTTAAGATGGTCATATACTTTAAATCTTTCAATTTTATTAAAAAAACACACAGAGATAGAGTATTCATCAATACAGACAAGCAAAACTGAAAATATATGTTGAAGTGAAGGTCTCTGACTGCAATTCAGAACAGAAGTAACAATGTCAAGGCAATTATGCCTAAAACATAGGAATAATTTGATATATATTTCAGCTTCAGCCCTAGCTTTTCAAGTATTTGTTTAATCTATTCACTTCATAAGTTTTGTGTTGCCTTCTCTCATTTATACAACTTGAGTCATTAAGTCAGGATGATTTTTTTTTTTTTTTAACTCTTTTAATAGTAAATTACTTTTTTATTATTATTTTTATGTGATATTTGCCTACATTCTTTGTATTTCCTAGTTGTTCCTGTTTACCACAGTGGTCTACTGTATGGAATCTGTCTTATTGTGACCTGATCCATTGTGTTTCTGCTGTCTTGTCAGCAGAAACCTGTGATACCTTGTGATACCCTGGCTCTCTGCTCACTTTTATTTGAGTTCTAAGGGCTGTTATCTGTGGTGGTTTGGGTGGATTCACCCTTTTTGCTTGCAGCTTGCAGCCAAGCACAGCCTGCTCTATCACCCTCCCCCCTCCCTCACCCAGGGAGTAGGGGAGAGAATTGGAAAGAAAAGGGCAAGGAAACTCATGGGTTGAGATAAAAACTATTTACTAATTAAAATAAAATTATAATGATAATGATAACAACAGTGATAAAAGACTATACAAATGAGTGATATACAGTGCTCACTGCCCGCTGACTGATGCCCAGCCTGTGCCAGCTAACGATCCCAGAGCTGAGACAGTCTTGAAACCAAAACCTTGGAAGAGTGAGCCCAAGTGATCCCAGAGAGAATACCCCCATCTTCCAGTCAACCCTGGTTGATATACTGGCATGACGTCATATGATATGGAATATCTCATTGGCACATCCAAATGCCAGTTCTGGGTTTTGCTGTTCACTACGGTTCTCCCTCCCAGTCTTGATGCAGCTGTGAACCAGCCAACCATGGTGGCCTTGAACTCCAGCAGCAACTAATAACGCCAGTACTGTTACCAACGTTCTTCTCATAATAAGTCTGAACTGAAACACTGAGACTAAAATACAGCCATTCTAATTACTAAAAAGAAAATTAACTCTATCCTAGAAAAGCCAGGACATTATCTTAAAGCTCCTTGAAAAGCTTGCTGTGTACAAGTGTGTACTAGCTCATTTCATCAACTGAAACAAAAACCACAGAATGCCAGCAATCACGGGTATGAAAATAAAATCTCATGAAAATCACAATACTCAGGAGTCTGGTGACAGCTGTTGTAACAAATATCCATCCTTCTTGATGAAGAAACTTTCTTTTTTTTTTTTTTTAAAAAAAAAAAGCCATTTACACATAGAGAGCATTAAGTTAAGTTTGTTATGTACATTACCTGTCATGAGGTTTACTATGATGACAATAGAACTAGTTCTTGTTACGCTTTATGTAGGATTGTGCTTGATATTGAAATCTAACATGTTCTTCACCAGTTGTTTGTGGACTGTTTATAATATTTACTAGTCATTTGTAGAATGTGCGTTAGATATTTCAGCCGTGTCTGTCCTAACAACCTTAAATCTTTGATTACGTGCTTGCTGAGATTTCACAGATGTTTCCATTGCAAAAACAATTTCAGAATGAGGCCTTAATTGCAATATAAAATTTATCAACACAATAATGTCAGGTGCTAGGTATGTGAAGAAATTAGTATATATCTCGAAAATCTGTATTAAAAAAAGGTATAATACTTGTTTTCTAATTCAGATTTGTTTTAATTATATATAATCATCAGTTACTGTAAATATCACCTGTCATATATAGGAGGTCAAATTAATAAATCATAGCAAGTCTGGGCTTTTCTACTGAGATGAAACATATATATTCTAGACACACCATTGTGAGGACTCTGTTTTCACTGGGGAAGAATCAAATAATAGCTAAAGGTAAGAACAAATTGACTGTAGCCTAATAACACTTATTATCAGTTTCCTCCCACCCCACATAAGTAATTTTACTTCATAAACTTGAAAGTATGCTTTGTAGATTGTCATACAACCAAGCCCCTCTACAAATAAAGCAAGACTCTGTAGAGACTTTTGTATCACCAATAAAACAATACCTATACTGTTTGAAAAAGCCATTGACTTATGTGTCTAATCATAATAAAATTTGCCTTTTCTATATGTTTGGTTTTGTTTTGGGTTTTTTTTTTCATTTTTGATCTACTTTAATCAGATCAAGTATTTATGTAGAAATGCATGGGATGGGGAGGGGGGAGTCTCAGTTGCTGCTTTTACAAAAATGCTACATATTGAAATAAAACAAAACCATTCCAACATTTAGCCCCAGTGAAATCAAAGAAAGACCTAAAATTAACTTCAGCATGAATAATCATAGAATCCTAGAATCATTAAGGTTGACAAAGACTGCTAAGATCATCAAGTCCAACCATCAACCCAACACCACCATTATCACTAAGCAATAATGGAATCCTAGGATGCTAAAATCATAGAATAATTAAGGTTGGAAGGGAACTGAGGTTGGAAGAGAGGTCAGGACATCTCTTGTCCAGCCTGTAGCATAAAGCAGGACCAGGTCTGACATCACCCAAGGTTGCTCAAGGCTTGGTCCAGCTGGATCTCAAAACCCCTGAAAGATGGAGACTGGACAACCTTTTTGAGCAGCCTGTTCAACTTCTTGCCTGTTCGTTTGAGGAAAATGTGTTTCCTTGTGTCTGGTTGGACCATATACTTGTTTCAATCTATGTCAATGCCTCACATCCTTCTGCCATCACTGTGGAGGAGCCTGGTTCTGTCTTTTTGATGGACTTTCCATAGGTGCTGTGGGTCTGCTGTTAGGTCCCTTTAAAGCTGTCTCTTCTCCAGGCTAAATAATGCCACCTCTCTCAGCCTTTCCTGACTACATTCAGCCAATCTATCAATGTAAATCTTGACTGGGGTGTCCAAAAACTGGGCACAGGACTCTAGGTGCAGTATAAAGAGCAATAAGGAAAGTGGGATAATCATTCCTCTTTGCCTTCTGACTGTGCCCCTGCTAGTACAGCCCAGGAGCCTCTTGGCCTTTGCTGCCAGAGCACACCGCTGCCTCGTGCCCAGCATCACCAGGTCCTTCTCCAAAGAGCTGCTTCCTAGCCAGTCTGGTCCCACCTTGTGATGTTGCAGCAGAATTTCTGCCTATCCAGGAGCAGGGCTTAGTCTGTGGTGAATTTCATGAGATTCCCATCAGCCCATTCCTTCAGCCTGTCTAGGTCCCCTTAAACAGCAGCCCTACCATAGAGAGTATTGACTGTTTCCCCTCCTTCTCCTTCTCCTTTCCCCTGCCTTTTTGGCATCATCTGCAAATTATAAGAGTGCACATTGTTACTTCTTCCAGGTCATTCGTAGAGACAGACTCCTCTGATTTTTTATGACATAAACATTCTAACTTGGATATATAATTATTTACGTTATAAGTACAATAAGTTCTCTAAGCCAAGTACATATCAACTGAAGCTAACTGGAATTGCAGAAAAGATTAACAGGGATAGTCTGCTAGGGAAAAACAAACACACAAAAAACCATAATGTTTAATCATTGCATTTTTCATAGAGTTCAACTCATTAAGCTTGCTTGAACACTCATAGCATAAAATGTTTTAGAAAATGTGGTTATAAGAATACTTATTTCAAGAATCCAATGAATATTTGGTATGAGTAAAGCATTTTGTTGCTGAAGTGTGTTAATATTTCTGTTCACAAGCAGAATCTTCTACGAGTAGAGTCTTTGTAAATGTGAACATCCCTGTGTAATACAGAAGGTAAATGTAAATGATCTCCAAAGTAAAGGAGAAATTTGAGAGGTCATAATTTTGAATTTAGGTGTCCATGTCTCTTTAAAATAAGTTCTTTCTTCTCAAAAATAAAATGTTTAACATAGCAGAGATTTATTTTAAAAGATTTTCCACCCTTAACTCCTCCCAAATTTAGTTCTTTTTTCAAAAACAGAGGCTCAGTGCATTTGGATTTTTCAACAACATCATCTTGTTAAAAATTTTATCCTATGCTTACACTTACATTGTAAGAGAAGCACAAAAAAGGCCCAAGGCCCTATGTCTATTGCTGTGAATAAAGCAATCACCATTTACAAGTGGTGGTACCTGCCTAGGGTCTACCAAGGACTGAAATGAAAGAAAATCATTCAAGTCTGAAATGGTCTACAAAGGTCACTAAATAAATTAAATTTAGGATTTTTTTCTGTTTGAGTAAACTAAAAGAGCAGCATTCAGAGCACAGCTCCCTCCTAAAGCTAATACTAATTTAGGTGAATTATCCCTGAGAGATTCAGAGGAAAGTGATTTCACAAACTTTAGAACTAATGGGATGCATTCTTAATGCTGATATAAATGCAACGTCTTCTTAGTTCACCTTTGTCCTTTTGCAATATAAAGGTTCTTTTATCACCTTTTGGTCTCATAATCCCAAATCATACTGAACAGTTAAACCATTCCATTAATTCTTGCTGTCCTTTAAAAAACCTGAAATTAATGATTGCTTGTGTCCTTCAAACTCTATATTAAAAAAGCAAAAGGGAAATACACTGATTTGCCATTTTAAGTGCATTTTTAAAATTAATTGGCTGGTTTGCTTTTTTATTTGTCTGGTTGATGAATTGGTTGACCTCCCTGCATCTTGTCAATCAACTGACTAAATTCTACAAAAATATTTTTGACTATACAACCAGTAAAAAATATAAATTAAATATGTAAAACATTTTCACTGCAAAACAGGAATTAATAAAAAATTAGAACATGCTGAAGTTATACCAATTTCTCAATGAAAAAAAAAAAATTACTTGTTTAAAAAATAGGATTTACTTGCTTGGATTATAAAGAAAGCTGACTCAATTCTGTATTAAGCTTAATTAATTCAACACTGCTGTTAAACATGTGGTTGATATAAACTGCTCTTATCCAACCTTCATAATTCCTCACACAATGAGTTTATTTGAAGTAGAAATCTTTTTATTATCAATCCCCAATGAAAGGGTTAGGATTTTTTAATTATTATTATTTCTGAAATATTTATTTTTAATTATTGAAATTTTAACAATCTCAGTGAATACATATTCATATCAGACTGAAACATTCTGTAGTAAATTTCAGCAAGATTGAAATTTTAGGAAGTATTAAAAATCCTCTTGTAATAGAGTTTTGTAATGGAAGTACTGTCAGATCCTGAATTATTGTTGTGTTGTTGGGCACAGAAAGAATGTAATTTTCTGTAAATTAATTAATGACAAACATATGAGGTAATGGATGTTTCTATGGAGACCAAGGTGTATATATTGTGTATACTGAATAGCTGTTAGTAAACTGAAACTTCATTTACCAAATATACTTAATCATCTTTTATTACAATGAAATCTCATTGACCTATGACCTCCTAGAACAAAGCTAATAAGAAATCCATGATGAAAATTATAAAAATCACAATTAAATATGGAACCAATGCAAATTTTGGAATTTTGCAGAAGGTTAGCCATTAATTTTACAGTATTTTATAACCCAGTTTCAATGTCACTCAGCTCTGGGGGAGGGGTGTTAACAAAAGCCTGTCTCTGAGGCTGTTCAACTGCATAAAGAAAAGAAGGATACAAAGAAGTTCACCATAAAGATCACAGACCATATATGTTCATTGTAAATAAAATAAAGGTTTAAAAAAAGTGTTTCAAACCAAGGTTCTTCACTTGCTCACTCATCATCTTTCTATTGTAACTAAACAGTGTGGTGACAGACCAGGTCAGATGTCCTTCCGACATTTCAGGGGTGAATGCCTGAGATCATCTCTGATTTTATCTTGAATTTTTGATTACAGAGGCTGTGAAAATGAGGGTACTTGTAAAGTAATCAAACAAAACCAATATTTTTTTTTTCTCTGCATTCAGCTAGGTAACAGGAAACATGAAGTTCTCTATACCAGACTGATTGGTTGCTGAAACTTGGTCATAACCTTTCATAATAGATTTCTTATTTTTTATTTACTTGTGTATTTATTTATTTATAATTAAGAGAAGTATTTAAACATATACTTTTAAGCTGAAAGAAAAATGAAAGGAACACATGCTTAAAGTGGGTATTTCATGCACTTATGTAAAACTGGGAGAACATTCACAAGAATATATATGGCTTGACAATACACTTACATAATTAATAATTTTTATTCAGAAGTACAGTGCTTGTAGAGTAGTCTTTATGAAAAATATTGCTTGTCTGAAATACTTAAGTAACAACACAGGAAAAACAGGGTGGAGTTTTAAATAAATTTAAGCAACCAATCACAGAACTGAACACATGAAATAGATAACAAGGTATGCTTCAATGTGACCTAGAAATTTACTACTTCCATCACATAGATTTTCTTTAAATGAACATGCCTTCTCAAGAATTAAATACATTGTGTTAATGTTTGAGTTCATTGAAGTTATATGTTCAGAGAATCATGGAATGCTGGAGGTTAAAAGGGACCTCTGAAGGTCATCTTGCACAACCTTCCTGCTCATGTATATCCACCTAGAGGTGGTTGCGCAGAAGCATGTACAGATGACTTTTGAATAACTCCAAAGTGGGACACTCTACAACCTCTCTGGACAACCTATTCTAAATCAGCACATAATCATAACTATTGTTCATTGACTCAACTATTTCAAGAACGTATACACGATAATGTGTTTTCAAATCCTCATCTGAATGCTGTACTAATATTTAGTTTTCCTTGAGGCTATTTTTTTTCTGTATATTCTGTGATTATTATTTTTTTTTAAAGTTAGTCTTCTTTCTAAATCTGGTAGTTAAAGAATTATATCTTGTACATAAAAGTATAAGTAGCTTATGTAATAGACAAATATTTCAGAATAATTATCTTTCAAAAAAGTAATTTTGCTACTGGGAGAAAGATGGATTTTAAGCACAGTTAACCTCATTTATAATTAGTATTTTATATAACATTTTAAAATTATTCATTTTGAATTACATTAAATCTATATGTATAGATTAAGTTTTTAAAATTTTATTTTATATGCCTTTTATTTCATTAAAACATAAATTGTATCAACTTACTTTTAGAAATGTTTCATTGGAAATTGTTTTAAATATCCTGTTATCCTCATAAACATTGCAAACACTTTATAAAAATGGATTATGAGTCAAAATCATTTATCTTCAAAGAGATTTTGTGTTCACATTATTCATACTTTGTCTAGATTCTTGTACTATTTTGATATGTGTTTATTGCAATGCCAATTACTTGACTATCAAATAACACTTTCGTAGTTGATGAAAAAAACATATTCACATACTGTGACATACTTATGTTCAAAATTGGTATACCTAGATTGAAAAAAATGTGTTTAAGAGCCACAGTCTTCACAACCTGTACTTTTTAGGCAGCCAACTACCTAAAAGGATCTCCCCCCTTAAAATGCAAAACACCAAAAAACCTGCATGAATATAGGAGTGTGGCTTCAGCTATTGAATAGAAAATCATAAATAGAAGACTACATCTTAAATCCAGTCCATGTCTGAGATTTAGTGGCCTTTCTCTAGTGGCTTTGGGTAAATACCAAGCTTTATTAAAGTTGAGTTCTGACGTAGTTTAGCCAGGAAGGATCACTGCCTGCCCCACTCCTCACCCTCCAGTGGTACGGGGAGGAGAAAATATAAACAAACAGGGCTCAAGAGTTGAGACATGAGCAGTTGACTGGAATAGTAAGAGAGAAACAACACAAAATAACAACAGTACTACTGAAAGAATATAAAACACAAGTGGTAAACGGTGTGGAACGAAACAGCTCACCACCCAACCAGCTCGTGAACTACAGTACCCAGCAGCCAGCTCTTCCTGGAACTGCCCTGTTTAAATACTGAGCATGATGTCATGTGGATGGAATACCATCACATGTTATGGAACACCTGCCCTGGTTGCCCAGACCAGCTGACCTGGTTGCCCTCCTCCCAGGTGACTGTGGTCAATTAACTCTATCCTAAGCAAACCCAGAACAAGTTCTTATACTGTTTACCACATTTAACTTTTTCTCACAAATGAAAGCCTTACTAGATTTTGTCTACTTTCTAACCAGTATGCTTCAGGCTATTATTTTCCTATGAGGAAGCAGCTCCACTTTGCATTCCTTCCTCTGCATGAAGGATTTGAGCATATCCTGATAATCTGTCAGTGAATTCTGGAGGATGATCTGTATCATGACCATGTTTGTGTTCACCTGTATACACCCTCAGTTCTCCTGTGTGAGTTATTTCCTTTCTCATTAAGTATCTGCATATTAGCTGAGTTGAAAAATATTGATTGTTAGTCGAATTATTAAGGTACCTGACTTTGTTTAAGTAATATTTTAAATTATTAATAGCAGTTCAGCATGGCTGCTGGAATCAGGGAAAAACTATACCCCTTCACACCAAGGCTACAGACTCAAACTCACTCCCCTTAGTTTAATGTTTCTACAGATACTATTGAACCCAGTGTCTCTTGACAGTAATCAGTAACAAAAGCTAGGGGAAGAGAGTTATAAAAAAAAGCAGCGTATAAATAAGATTATACTTTTCCCAGATATAACATCCCAGAATGTAGTAGCCGGTGGCCTAGGATTTCCTGAGCTGAAGGTTTAATCAGACTATTGCATTTCACAGTTGTTAAATGAGATGTTATCAAAGATTTTTTAAAATTATCTATGGCAAACAGTTCCTAATTCAGAATATTCTTTAAAAAAAAAAAAAAATATTTCTAACCTAATGGTCAGTAATTTCACTAAACAGAAATGTTCTTTAACTAGCTCTTGAAAACCAGTGTTTATTTACCTCCTTTTCTGTTCATGGTTTTATGCACTTCTCGTATATCTGGTCTTTATTTATTCTTTTCACAAGGTGAAGAGTGTTAATCTACTTAGTTTCTCTTTTTCTGGAAGTGATTCCTCTGGAAATACTTAGTAGAAACTTATATTTTTAGTTGCATTATTATTTATTATTATTCTTTCAGAGTTTGCTGACTAAATGACACATAAAAATAAAAGCTATCAAGGACCTATACTTTTTTCCTCCACTTTTGTTTTAATAATCTTATTTGCTTTTCAGATTATTGTTATTCATTTTTTGATCCATTGTTTCCTCTCAGCCATTTAGATAAATGAGTTATACCTTTTAAAAAAAATTTTCTGCAAGTCCTTAATTGTTATAATAAACACTATTCATAAGTATGCAGCAAAGTTCTGGGTGTTTTTGCAGATTGACTTATTTGGAGAAAATATTCTATTTTTTGCATAACTCTTACAATGTCAGTGAGGCTACAGTGTGTCTCATTTCCATACGTGATTCCCTCACATGTTTCAGAATGGGAATTCAAAAGGCCTAGAATGTCTCTAATTTGTTGAATACCATAAACTGGAACTGAAATGCCATTTGCAATGAAACTTTTCCTCAGATGACCAGAAATATGAAAATGGTCATTTTGTTGTATTAAAAACATCAGTACATTAAATGAATGAAAACAATGCCAGAAAGATCATGCAAGCTGTTCAGACTCAAACACACATACACACACACACACAAAAAAGACATAGAAAGGAAAAACTGTATTTATCAGACTTCTTTCTTTATTCTCTTTTTGCATGGGTAATTTTCAATGATGTAGTCATAATGCAAAAAGTATAACTACTTTTTAAATTTTAAATATTCTAACTGAAAACAAGGTGGGTTTTGTGTTTTTTGTTTGTTTTGTTTTGGGGTGGTTTTTTTTAAGTAGCAAACTTAAATTCAAACAGAACAGATGCCAGAATGTTGCAATTAAATGAATATCTTTAAATTATATTCATTAATCCACTGCCTTGATTTAGACTGGGATAATCCCAGGTTTTGGATTTAAACCCAGTGAGGCTTTGGAGATTCATATTAACCTTCTGCAGGGCCTTCACAAGGTCAGAGCCATGTCACAAAATGAATATTAATGTTAAGTGGAAGCTGTGGAATGAAGTATTGTTGCCACTGATTTCTTGAGAACACTTAAAAGAGGATTTATGGGAAAAGATATAAGAAATAGTTGGCAGTGCATAAAGGTAGCTAGAGGCTTCCTGGGGGCCAGGATCCTGGGAGCCATGGGGCATGCTCCCAGGGGTGGTAGGGCAGGGCCTAATCAACCAGGGCCAGTTCCATGGGCACAGCCCAATCCTCGGGGCACATGGGGGCCTCTCCTCTCAGCAATCAGTAGAACAAGGCTGCCCGTGGCTCTGCTGGTACTCAGCTAGCCCCAAGCCCTGGGGCACAAGCTGCCAGCAGGATGGCTCTCAGGACCCTTACAATAAAAATTACAAAATTTTACATAAGGAAACTGCCTCATGCTACATCATATATTGAGCATAGGCAAAACAACTGTATGGTCTATATGAATCTAAGTGCATTTTTCTTTTGGGAGCTTGTTAATCCTTGATAATTTAAAATAGGCAAGACATCCTAATACTTTTCAAGGTTTTGCCCTTAACTACTTTTCCAGTTTCTACTATTGAATTTCTGCTGAAAATAAAAGGGAGCACCAGGAAATGTGACCTGGTTTTCTCATTTCTTTGCTTTAATTTTGCACTGCAGTGAAAGATTGAATTACATAAACTGTTATACTTTTATTTGGTTTGTATAGCAAGGGTTTGGAGTGGGGCGGGGGGAGGTTTGCATAGGCATAGGAATGGCTTCTGTGAGAAGCTGCCAGAAGCTTCCCACATCTCACACAGCCAATGCCAGCCGGCTCCAAAACGGACCCGCCGCTGGCCAAGGCTGAGCCCATCAATAACGTCTCTGTGATAACATAATTAAGAAAAAAAAAAAGAAGGAGAAAAAAAAAAGCAGCACACTTTGCGGCCAGAGAGAGGAATGAGAAGATGTGAGAGAAACAACCCTTGCAGACAGCAAGGTCAGTGAAGAAGGAGGGGAAGGAAGTGCTCCAGGTGCTGGATTCCCCCACAAATTGTGGTGAAGACCATGTTGCTGTTCCACTGCAGCCCATGGAGGTCCATGGTGGAGCAGAGGACTACCTGTAGCCCATAGAGGACCCCATGCTGGAGCAGGTGGATGACTGAAGGCGGTTGTGACCCTGTGGGAAACCTGTGCTGGAGCAGGTTCCTGTCAGGACCTGTGGCCTTGTGGAGAGAGGAGCCCACACTGGACCAGATTTGCTGGCAGGACTTGTGACTTTGTGGGGGACTCGCATTGGAACAGTCTGTTCCTGAAGACTGTACACCATGGAAAGGACCCATGCTAAAGTAGTTCATGAAGAACTGTCAGTCATGGGAAGGACTCACGTTGGAGAAGTTCATGTAGGACTGTCTCCCTTGAGAGGTACCCCACACTGGTGTGGGGGAAGGAGTCCTCCCCCTGAGGAGGAAGGAGCGGCAGAAACAACGTGTGGTGAACTGACCCCAACCCCCATTCCCTGTCCCCCTGTGCTGCTGGAGGGCAGGAGGTGGAAATGGGGAGAGAAGTTAAGCCCGAGAAGAAGGGAGGGGTGGAGGGAGGTGCTTTAAGATTTTGTTTTATTTCTCATTATCCTCTTGTCTGATTGGTAAGAAATTAAAATTCTTTTTTTTTTTTTTTTTTCCCCAAGTTGAGTCTGTTTTGCCCATGCCAGTAATTGGTGAGTGATCTCCCTTTGTCCTTATCTCGACCCACAAACCTTTCATTATATTTTTCTCCTCCTTGCCCAGCTAAGGAGGGGGAGTGATAGAGTGGGCTTTGGTGGGCATCTGGCATCCAGACAAGATTAACCCACCACAATACTGTACTCTCAATTCCATCCATTTCCTTTTACCTATGAGAGGTTGACAGTGTTATTTTTGCTATATCTTTCCTATTCATTTGTGTCCCAAAGAAAAACTGTACAATTTGGGTAGTTTAAATTGTATCAAAATCAAAGTGTTTTATATATTTATTAATTATGCATGATTAATCAGCAATCAGTGAGCCGTATGAGAAGGATCAATATACAGATATACCACAATACTAGCCACCTACAAAATGTTAATAAAAACCTACAACATTCTAAACAGCCTTCTATAAACAGTCTCAGCAATTATATTCCTTTACAAATATTAATTCACACTTATGTGGCCACACACTCACCATCATAGGATATGTGGACTACAAGCTGATATCCCTCTCTTGACACTGTGAAGTCCCCTACTTGCACATACCTGTGTTGGAGATATGGCTTCTCCAGCTTTATATGTACTCATGTCACTGCCTATAACTTAGCGATGTGCATGGCAGTGACAAAGCCCCCCACAAGGCTGCATACACTCCCCTGCATTGTGGGTCCCCACATGCTGCACCCAATACTGTCACTCCAGGATCAGGTGCAGGCTCCTCACAGCATCTGATGGAGAAGCTGCTCTCTCCAGCCTAGACAGAAGTTCTGGCAGTATCAAACCAGTTTTCCACTACTGCTCTTTCCTTTACATGTTCTCAGCTCTGATATTACTGATTTTTCTATTTCTTTTATACTGCTTTTCAGGTTTACTCCTTGCTTCAACAGTCTGCTTTATATTCACTGGTTATTGTTTAATCTTGATTGTCATTTTCCTCTTTAACACCATCAGTTAGGGGCTGATGATCATCTTCCTTTTTAACATGGTCATTTTTTTGCAAGCATCCACCAGATTTTTATATATATATATATATACACACATATATATTATCCACATATGCATTACATACACTCACATTTATTGTGTTTTTGAAAATTAATTTTTGCATGTATTTCAAAATGAATTTTTGCATATTTGTATTCTCTATTCTGTGTAATATATGAATTCCAAAATGGCTGGGGGGATTCCTGGGTTATCACTATATTTCTGGGGTCTGGACTCTGAAAAATACACAAATATGTATATGCTTTATACATTTAATAACAAAGTATTTTTATTGGTTGTTATCTGCTACTTTATTAGACAGTTTCCTCCCTGAGGGCAAAAAAGCTGTGCTTCAGTGGGGGAAGAAATGCTCAATTTAAAAATTAAGTAAAAAGGTTGTTAAATTTGTGTATAATATTTTATTTTTTCTTCTTGTCATTTACTTCACTTTATTCTTTCTTATTCTTTTATTCTGTTTTTGATCTTTCCCTTTTTAACACTTCAGAAGGTAGAAGTCAAGGGTACTATTGTCTATTTTTCCTCTTCACAAGTAAATGACCTCGTTTTGTGGTCTTATTTTCTTCCCCCACTGAGTCCTCAACTAAGTCTGTAAGCCAGATGAAAAGGGACACTTCAGAGTTCTCAGTGTGGTTGGAATTTAAGCCTCATTTAAAAATCAGCAACAATGCTGCAGAACTGCCTGCATACTTGAGAGTTTATAAGCATTAGAATTTTGGCTGTAGAGTTACTTAAGTATTGAGAATGCTGTCGTTTTTTAAATAATTATGTCAGAGTTGGGCAGCTCTAGATCTATATGTAATCTAAAGCCAACTAAGATTCATTGGTTTAAATAAAAATGTGCTCATGCCATACCAAATGCCTCCTATAAAATACATACCACTTTGCTTCCAAGACAATGAAAAAGGATAGAAACAATCTTATTATGCTAAATCAATAACTATTTACTCAGCAGTTTGAACTTCGAGATTCATTTTGGTCTGAAATTATATCAGTGCACAACTCCTAAAAAAGCAGTTAATCATAAACGGGCAAGGCTTCAAAATAAAACGTCCTTCATCATTCTTGTTGAAGTTGCTCCACTGTGTGCAAATAAAAACGGAAGATTTCTGAGACAGTTGGAAACCTAAGTGTCCATAACTGGCTTTGAGAATTCAGAGCCAGGCAAAGAATTAATCATTATGAGAGTGATCATCTTCATGCCTGCGAGTCTTTGTGAACCTCATCACATCTCATAACCTTTCACAATATCAGTTACCTATCTTTATGTATTTGATCCTCTCTTTTTGAAGAAAAATATGTAAAGATTGCGCACTATATAAATGAAGGTTTGGAAGAAAAAAAACACAAACTAGATGAATGTTCTGTACTGAGGCTGCTTCAAATATTATAGTTAAAATGTCAGTTAATGGCTTGATTCAACCCATATGCTAGAATGGGCTTATTCTTTGTTTTGGGAAGCTTGATTTTTCAGTGTTTTATTTCCAGACTGTGTGGGCATCAATTAATATAATGTTTTGTTGGGCTTTGTCTTTCAGCATTTTGCCTTTGTCTTGTTGACTCCTTCCTTAAATAATGTTACATTTCAACATTTATCTTCTTATAGAGACTACAGACAACTTAAGGAAACCTATTCCAAAAGTCCTTGGTAGGAACACACTATATGTAACTTCAGCTCTGTGCTGTGATAATCACAATATTTTATAGGAGGAAGCTCACCAGCCATTTCAGATATGTCCATAGAGCACTTTGTAGAACAGTCCTCCAAAACTATCCTTAGGAGAAAGAAAATGTATTTGCACACTCTCATTATCTTTACAGTTTTATTATAATGACTACATCTATAGTTCTATTATTACTGATGCTACTATTAAAATTATAATATACCACAGCAGAGTGTGACATTTCTTAGGTTATTATAAAGCCTCTAGAAGCCATTAAGGATTTGCTTAGCCTACTACAGGACATGTCTGAACAATTAATTTTATGAGACAAGGCACCACTGTGAATAAAACCACCTTCAGCTTTCAAGCTGAATGCTTTGTACCCAGTGTAAGAAAGGAAGAATAGTTTTGCAAGGAAGTTACTGTAGCTAGAAAAACCCTACCTTTTCTTTTTTTTTTTTTTTCTTTTTTCTGTTTTGTGTGGTTCGGCATCTGTGCAGTGACAGCTAGTCTGGGCTACTCGCAGAATATGCTTTCTCTCAGGGCACTTCAAATGGAAGCAGTGCGCTTGAAGAAGTAGCCCAAAAGAAAATTTTCATGTAACAATAAAAATTTAAGGTGTACATAATTTCAACCTCTTAAACTGCCATTCCTGCAAAGTGATAAGAGTAAAAAATAAAATGTATCCGACAGTATATATGCAAAAATTTGAATTTGTATAGAGAACATTTCACTGCAGTAAGAGACGTAATTAAATAAGATATATAAAGATATATCTTTAAAAAGAAACATTCAACACTTGAATATAGAACTGTATTGTTATGTAAAAATTCTGTACATATTTATTGCTATACACTTTGAATGGACAATCATTGCATATTATATATTTTCCAAAAGTTATTTATTTTTTTCAATGCATAATAGACAAAATATCTCAGACATGTTTTAGGTGAAATTAGTCTTTACTATTCTTAGCTACAACTGAGAATAAAGTTGGTTTTCCCCATTATTACTTCTAAGACATCTGATATTCTGAATCTATTGCACCCAGAGCCAGCTTAGCCAGGAATGGGTCTAATATCCAGGAAGGGGCACCAGGTACATGAACAGAAATTCAGATCAACCATATCAGCTAACTAGTATACAAAGCCTTCTTTATTATGAAACATTGCCTAAGGAACAGATGTCTTTCCTATCTGCACTGGGTGACAGTTCAATTTCTCTTCTTCTTAGAAATCAGAAGAGATTTACTTCCATTTATGTTTCTTATACACCTAAAAATCACAAGATACCTCATAATATGTAGACATTTCTTTTTCAAATAAGCCTATTTATTTCCTAACACTGTTAGTATTACTGTGGAAGATACTCTCAAAAAGTCCTGTAAAAAACATCTGCATCAAACAATGCAAGTGTTTCCTCTTGCTCTTTGCAAATTGCACCCAAATAAGTGGTTTCATAACCCCTATGTGAAGTCAAAAGCTTTCGAGATCAACATTGGAAAGTCTAGCATAATACACTGCTTTTGTGCTCTTGGTTCATAGCCAAAATAAAGATGTACCTGCAGTGGTAATTCCAATCAAAGAAATGCAATTTATTTCTTAGTAGTATTTTTAGAAAAATGAATGTAGTTATAATACATTCCAAAGAATATGAGAGAAGTGGCTAAATAAATATATATCATTATTTTATTTATTGAAGGATCATAATTTTACAAAACAAATAATTAAAAGAGTTTAACATTTGTTTTTTTCTAACATTCTTGCCCTTAAGAGAGACATGAATGATATTCTGCACTGTCAACAACCATTAACAGCAGGAAGTGTATTAATCTAGTCCTTATTAATATTCATTTATATTTCTGTAATTTATATCTAAGCTAAAAAAAATCTTGGACTGTTTTCACCCATATTCTTCTAACAAACCAATCCTCTATAACCTTTTCTGCAATAACTACTAGAACTTTGATCACACTGTGCAAAATGCCAGAATGACTGTATTTCTGTTCCAGAAGTACTTGATAGCAGTCCTACATTATTATAACTATAGGTATTTGCAGATTTGCAGTTATTTTATTAGTATTAGTGCATAGATAAAGTATTTTAATTGAATAGATCGTGACTATTCATTTATAATAATTGTAGAAATTGCTAGTCACCAACAGCTAGCTAAACACCACACAACTGCTCACTCACTCCCCCTTTAGTGGGATGAGAGAGACAATCAAAAGGGTAAAAGAGAAAACTCGTGAGTTTAAGTAAAGACAGTTTAATAGGTAAAGTAAAAACCATGCACACACTTCACATTTTTTTCATCTTCTCTTGGAAATACTCAATTTTTAAGCTGTGAAATAGTGAAATCTTCAAAAACTGTGAACAGCTAATAACAGATCTTTGTATCATTTTGCCTGTTTCAGGCTTCTACTCCTTCTCACCAAAAGGGAATTATGTTTTGATTAAACAACTGCCATTACTAGTAATAAACTTGAGAAATAAAAGACTAAAAAATAGTTTATGTCCTTTTTCAAAAAGCCAGTCATCCAGAATATTATTTTGTAGTGCGCTGTTTATAGAGAAAAGACTTATCTCAAAGGAAAAAGAGAAGTGAAATCAGAAAGTAAAATACAATAGGAAGTCTTTCTCTGAATTTTCAGGAAACCAAAACAAAAACAAAAAAACAAAAAAACATTGTGTATCATTCTTTTGGTGGGTGAAAAAAAGCATTTCTTGAATGAAATATATATAGTACATAAAACTGCTCTGTTTGTGCACTTCCAATTCTGACTTTCTAATTTTGTTTAGATAGCTTTATACATAATGACCATTACACTGATATCATGTCTCAGAGAAAAATAATCATACTGCTTTTTTAGATGTCTTTTCTTCAATATAAAACCTAATGTAATTAAAATATAGTGTTCCAGAGATATTTGCTAATAATATTCTTGCTTGTTGCAGTTTAAAATATTTCTATCTAGCTTATAGTTCTGTCACAGTTGACTCTCTTGCTACAAATAGATGCAACAATTATGAAAGAAAACGAAAAAAAGTCAAGCAGCTGTAATCAGAATAAATGCTTTTGTGCTCCCTGTGAGATTGTTTGTCAGGTTCAAAGATAATGATTACACTGCAGTTAAATACTTCTGTGAAGAACACTGATTTTTATGTTAAGATTTTGTGACAAATTCCAAAACTTAAGAAACTACATTTAACTGTAAGAGCAATAGCTTTACGTAATTTCCAGAAACAAGATGTGTATTTATCAGCAATTAGTCTGGAAAGGGCAAGACAGCCATCTGTATTTGAGTTTTTCTTATTTTTGTCTTTGAAATTATTACAGTTTTTTCACCATGAGTAGATAACAATAAAGCTCTATTAATACTTTGAAGAAGACTCTAAACTTTTTCCTATACAGCTCTGCTACAAATAGGAAAAAACCAAAAAGAAACTAGCAAAACCAGCCTTTTCAGAACTGAGACATATGAGTAAATGAGATATTGCACTTGTATTGAAATATTAATGTGATCCAGTGAAAAATGAAGTGGTTTAATCAAAGCACAATCTTTTGTAGCATTTAACAATGTTGTTTCAGTTGGACATGTGACTTAGTGCATCTCTTTGTGTTTCAAACAATTAAGAGGTTCAGATAATGCACTGAGGAACACCAAGAGAAGTTTCCTTTCAAATGCATGAATTCTTACCTTTGCAGAATCTGCAAAAGAAATACCCTGTTCGTATTTTTTTTTGGGGGGGAGGGGAGAGAGGGAGAGGGATGCTCTTTACAGTAGGTAAGAATATGTGTAAGATTCTTAGTTAATAAGTTGTTTTTAAAAAAAGTTCTGCAAATACTAGTAGTCAATAAAACTGATTTGGAGCAATGTAGAATATAAGAAGAACAACGGAGTGTATTACAGAGCATTCATAATATCAGAATAGCTCCCTCATGGTTACAGCATGAGGGACACTGCAATAATATTTTAATTTTAAAAGAATCAGAGAAATTGACCCTCAACTGCTTTATTACAAGTAGGGTGTTTAGTGTGGGTGGGGTTTTTTTGTTTGGTTGATTTTGTGTTTTTTTTAAAAAAAACACACAAAAACCATACAACATAGATGCACTGAAAAAAAAATATTTGTTACTAATGAAGCAGCAAATTCTTTAATCCCTTACTTCAGCAATACAAAACATATGAAATTCTTTTAGAAAGAGTGTTCTGCTATAGGGGAATACTGGCACAAGTCTTATAGAGGAAATTTTATATCTTCTGTCAACACAAGCTCTGCAGTAAGATGCAGAGGAGGAGATGAGAGGTTGTTATTGAAGTGTAGTACAGCATTTTTATCAGATCTTTAGCTAGAAAAATGCTAAATGAAATCTCTGAATTCAAAGAGATATTCCCCATTTATTTAAAATACTAATGTTCATACAATATATAGCATGTTTAGATCTATTTTAGGTACTGAGTAGTAAATAGTACTCTTAAACTACGTTATTGACCTGTATAAATAAAAAATTCATTACAAATTTCAATCTAGATTCAGAGCATATTATCATACTACAAGTGGTCCGTATTTATTCATATCATCACTACATGAAAATTACTCAGAGAACATATGACTGATGAGATTACTTTATACCAGAAGCAAATGACTAGAGGGGTGGAAGTGGAGTTGGGAATGAAGGAGTGAAGGAGTTGAGCCTGAGAAAAGGGAAGATCAGGTAAAGGTATTGTTTTAAATTTGTTTTTGTGTTTTACTATCCAAATCTACCTTAATTTGCCATAAATTCCTCAAGTTTTCTGTTTTGTTTGTGACTGTAAATGGTAAGCCATTTCCTTGTCTTTAGCTTGAGCCATGAGCTTTGGCATCTTTGTCCTGCTGAGGAGGGAGAGGAAGAAAGTGACTGATGGATGTCTGGCAGCTGGCCAAGGTCAACCCACCACAAGAAGAGATATGTATTAATCAATGACAGAGGGAAGAAGATGAAGATATTAAAAATTGGAAGTATCAAGAAGATATAATATTTGGGGGGTGGATATGGATAGAGGTAATGGTAAATAAAAGCCTGAAAGAGCTGGGGGTCATTTAGTCTGAAGTAGATAAGTCTCCATGGAGACCTTTTTGCGGCCTTTCAGTGTTTGAAGGGGGCTTATAAGAAAGATAAAGGCAAACTTCTTAACAGGGCCTATAGTGATAAGATGAGGGGTAATAGTTTTAAACTGAAAGAAGGTAGGTTTAGATTAGACACAGAAAGTTTTTTTGGTTTTTTTACAATGAAGGTGGTGAGACACCGGAACAGGTTGGGCAGAGAAATTGTGGATGCTCCATCATTTGAAGTGTTGAAGCTCAGGTTGGACAGGGCTTTGAGCAAACTGATTTAGTGGAAGATGTTCCTGCCCAAGGAAGGAGGGTTGAACTAGATGATCTTTGAAGGTCTCTTCCATCTCAAACCATTCTATTCTTTTATGATTCTATGAATTACTTTAAAAAGAGCAGTTATGTTTATTAAGTAAGACAGAAGAAAAAAATGTAAGTGTATATATATATATATGTATATATTAATATATGTATTCATATTTATACACACATATTTGTGCTTTTGTAAATCTGTGTTTTCACAGACACATATTCCAGATTTGAAATTTTTCATACAAACGCATGTCAAATAAAAATGCACAGTTGCTGCAACTTCTAATAGTCAGTTTCAAGATTTGGTTTCTCTGAATGTTTGAAACAAACTGTCTCAGGAAGCAATGCAAAACCTTGTGGAAAGCAATTTAGTGACATGGCTGATATTTCTTTGAAGTCTGAAACATGCTAAATATTTTCTTTATTAATTACTCCAGCAATTTAGTCTGAGATCTTCTGCTTGTAAAAGTCAAAACAGCTTCATTGACCATATTGCTTTTGGAACACAGAGCTCTTCTGGTTTAGAGTAGATAAGAGTTAAATGCTTTCAATGTTGTGCTCACATTTTTTCAAATCTGAGTTTTCCTCAAGCATCTGTATATAGTTAGACAGACTAGCTTTGGAGATGTGTAAACAGGAAAATTGAATGTTAGAAAACTTCAGACAGAAAAAAAAAAAAAAAAAAAAAGAAGTTAGATATCTCAAAGGTTGAATGGAAATGTCTTTGAAGGGAAATGTTTCCCCCACAACTGCAGGCGTCAAACCTGAAAAAGGGAATTTACATTTCCACTCACCTTAAAGTTTTGTCGTCCTACATTATCCATCAAGAAGACTATAAATGTGGATAACTTTCCTGACATTTTACTATCTGAGATATAAATTTATGAACTATCAGAAATCATTTTAAAAAATCCAACAATATCAGAAAGAAGGAGCAAAATAGTGATAGGACATAAGAACAATAACAATGTTATTGTAACATGGAATGAGTAGTCTCACAGAGACATATTGCAACAACAAAAAACCACACGCAAAAACCCAAAAGCATTGAGAGTAATTCTGCAGTGGGCTGTGTACTTTGAACATGGCTATCCTGCATTTTCATCCAAGAGAAAACAAACAAACTGCTTTCTAAACATTCTCTAGTGGTTTTTTTTTTCCTTCTTTGCTGTAAATCAACAATAATATGTATCCATTTGAAATAACATATATGCATATGAAAATTAGCAGAATATTTATTAAAGTTTGATCATCTTCCCTTTAGATACAGTGTATATTTTATGTTTGAACTTAACACCATATGATTTGTTTTGCAGTTCACAAATATTTTATGACTTATAATAAAAATATTTAAAAATAATTAAAGTGTTTTTATGCACTTTTAACTAAATTCTTTCTCATTTCATTAATTATTTTAGTAATGTAATATTTTTCCACAGTAGGAAATGTAAAAAAAAAAAAAAAAAAAAAAAAAAAAAAAAAAAGAATAATAGGAATCAAATCTTAAATGGTTCATTGAAACATGGTTTTGTCTTAGAGGTAGATGAGTAGTTTTAGAATTATCTTTTACTTTCCTTATGCAGTGGATGTACTCTGAAGGAAAACTGTGCTAATGCACTCATTGAACAGCACTGATGAAAATAAAAGTTACCCTCATATAAGCCAGAACAAAGTAACTGTTAATCAGAAATTGTAAATATAGTAGAAACCTGAGAAATAAGTGTACAAAGAAGGGAAAAGGTGCTAAATAATATGCTTTCACTAAAGAGAAATGTTGTTAATCATATATCCTTTCTATAGACCATGTGCATAAACATGGACTGTGAGAATAATCTCATTAGAGGCTGCAAAAGAGTGTCTAGAAGCCCTCCAGTAAAGATACAGTTAGATTGAAGCTTCATTATTCTTTAATGTGCTATGTTTTCCATTAGACAGTGATCAAATAAAAAGTACTAAAGGAGATCCGTAGGATGCAAGATTGATTACAGACTGATTCAGCAGTGCAATCACTGTTTGGTGCAATCTCAGCATGAATGGAGTCCCTGGAGAACATGTTGCTATCTGATAGCACTACAGTAAGGGAAAAATCAAACAACTTTTAGGAAGTACGTTGGTTTGGGTTGCATTATACAGGAAAGGACTATATCTCAGATTGTCATCCTTCCTGGGATCCAAAAGTAGGGGTTCTAAAAACATCCCAGTTTCAGCTGTACATAAAATCCAAAAAGAAAACTGGTCAGTTACTCTAGTAAGGCTGGCAGAAATAGCATATTTCTTCTTTTGTGTTATTGTGATGGATTAAATTAATAGTTCTTCTTTTAGTATACAACTTAAAACATTATTTTAATTTTCCAAGAGCCTTAATTATGCTTTTATGTAGTTATTTCCTTTTTCCTTTCCTAATTCTTCATTACCCAATAGAATTTCACATCTGTAAAACTTATTTTGACATGAATTATCTGTTCTAAGCACAGAAGTGACTGATGCTGTAAAGCACTAGTGTAAATTACCTGCTGTTATGAATTAGCAAACATCCACTGAATCAAATTCGGTAGCATCTGTTAGCATCAGCTATGCATTTTTCATTTAAAGCAATAGTATGCATATTCATCTAGGAATATGGCTCCGCAGTAATAGCTCCTATATTTTTAGGAATAGATATCCAAAGTTTAAAATTACAGATGAGCTTTGAAACCCTTTGCCAGTAGTGTGCTGGCAAATGAGTGTCCTAGCAATCTCTAAGACTTATAGAGTCATAAGATCATAGAATGGTTTGGGCTGGAAGGGACCTTTAAAGGTCACCTAGTCCAACCCCCCTGCAGTGAGCAGGGACATCTTCAACTAGGTCAAGTTGCCCAGAGCCCCATCCAACATGACCTTGAATGTTTCCAGGGATGGGATTTCTACCACCTTCCTGGGAAACCTGTTCCAGTGTTTTACCACCCTCATTGTCAAAAATGTCTTCTTCACATCTAGTCTTAATTTACCCTCTTTTAGTTTAAAACCATTACCCCTTGTCCTATCTCTACAGGCCCTGCTAAAAAGTCTGTCCCCATCTTCCTTGTAAGCCTCTTTTAAGTACTGAAAGACTGCTATAAGGTCACCTCAGAGCCTTCTCTTCTCCAGACTGAACAACCCCAGCTCTCTCAGTCTTTCTTCATAGGAGTAATGTTCCATCCCTCTGATCATTTTTGTGGCCAACCTCTGGACCAGCTCCACCAGGTCTATGTCTTTTTGTGCTGAGGACTACAGAGTTGGAAGCAGTACTCCAGGTGGGGTCTCACTACAGCACAGTAGAGGGGCAGAATCACCTCCCTTAACCTGCTGGCCACTCTGGATGCAGCCTAAGATACATTTGGCCTTCTAGGCTGCAAGCACATTATGTTTCCTTCAGAAAGTTATAGACATTTGGAAAAAGAGGGAAGAGTCTTTTCTTAGATGTTTGTGGGTTTTTTGTAACAAAGATTTGTGGCTGAATGATGTATTTTGAATACTTTTCACAGGATTATTGCACAAGTTCCATGTTTAAATTCTCCAGGCCATTGCACATAATTCTCTAAGTGTTCTGCAAAATTAATTGTTTTGATTTCTGTACATTTTGGTTATTTTGAATGAAGCTATTTGAAAATCTGTACTATAGCACTATGCACTCTGTTTCTGTGTTCTTAACACTGACCTTGTAACCCTAGTTTTGAGAGGAATGAAGGAGAATGAAACCTGTCAGAGACAGATCTTCAAGCATTGGAAGCTCCTCAATATCTGCACTATTTGTAAAGGTCACAGGAAATGTACATTCTATTTTTACTTCCTCAGTAATAAAGAAAATCAATGGCAAATGGTGAATATAACATATGAATAAAATGCAACATACATTTGCTAGCACCCCTTGTCTAGAATGTATAAAATGTACATATTTAAAGAATAATATCATTACTAGAAATGAAAAATTTATTCCAATATTTCATTTAATAGACAGAGTATTTTATTTCCAAAATAAATAGCCATTTATTAAAATTACATTTGATCTCAATAAGCAGTTTACCGTTTAGCTGAATACAGTATCACTTAAAAAACCACTAGAATATTTTGCAACACCACGAATAATGCAATGACTCTGCAGTTTATGCCCATTTTTGATAAAATTTAGTATGTCATTGTGAAGAGCTCATAATTACTGTTTATCCTACTTTTAATTAATAATGAAATAATTCAGTTTAAATAATGTTTTATCTATTATTCATATCCGTTTAATATATTGTTTAATAAAGCATCCTTTTTGTCTTACTACATTTATATTGATAAAAATTACCTTTATTTTTATTATTTTTCTTAATTTATGTATGTTTATCATATGCTATAGGTATCTGAAATAAAACTTTATAGCTTGCACCTATGTTATATGAAATTCTAGATGTCAATGTTTCATTTCATTCCTCAGGAGAGAAAAATGTCAACAGTACATAATTGCTACGGAAAATTGAAAAATCTGTTTAATTGCCTACCAGCCAACCTGGAGAGTTAGCCCACCAAAAGACCAGGTACTCAACCAGACATAAGTACAACTTTCCAGGTTGTGAGAAAGAGGAGACACTTATGAGGTAGATGAGAAACAGAAAGCTTTCTTGTACTCAAGACAGCTGAATGACTAACAAGGAGGTCAGACCACTAGGGATCCTGAATGGCAGGACAACTTAAAAAACCCTTTGGACTGTTCAGAGAAGCCAACTGGGCAGGTGGTAACTTGAGGAGTTAGCCAGGTTTCACACCAGCCAAAGAGGACAGCTGGGTAGTAGGCAAGCTGAGAAGCGAAACATTCTGCCTGATTTCTAGCCAGCCCACCAGCTTGGGGTCCAATTGGCAAGATAGCTGGTGAGCATACTGGCACAAAATCAGATAAATGAGTGGCTGGCTGCTTGGTCAGCCTATCAGCCTCTCTGATTTTTGTTGGTATTTTTGACACAATCTAGATGTTCCCAAACAATAATTAAGTTCTATTCAATTGGGTTTTTTCTTGATAAAACCTGTTGAAAAATAACCTTACTAGCTCTAGTATTTAGAATATAGAGCAAATATATGGTAAACAATGCCTTTATACCTCCACATAATTACATATAAGAAGTTTATTATAAAACCCTATGAATTCTTTCTTTGTGAGGTTTCCACATATCTAGGATAGATTAATTTCTCATCTGTCAAGATGTCTGCTTTAGGTCCTTTTCCGTAGTAGCTTATAATTTCAAAGATATTTGCTGTGTTCTGCTTGCTTATGGTCTTCCTGACTTCCTTAATGCCCACAGTCTTTCTTTAATATAATTTAAAAATCCATGCTTACTTCCTTTTCTTCAGTGGAAACACTACTGAGAGATGGACCTACTATGCATTTCTTCATATATGTATTTCTCCAATACCATGCATTTCTCCAGTACCATAGTGTAAGCTTCCACAAACTTTTTATTTCTCATATATCATTACTTCTTCAATTGGCTCACCAAGATATTTACTTAATCATTTAACAACCCATATCTATGCCAATAAAATTTGAATTTTTAAAATATAATTTTAACTTACATTGTAGTAAGCACATCTTAAAGTGCTTTCCTTTCAGTTATTACTCTGAAATTTTATAAAAACTAATAAAGTTAGTGTAACGTTTTGCTATTCTAATAATGTTGCCAATTTGAAAGAGTGACTCCTGTGAAATTTGTATTTTGTAGTCAAACTTCAAGAAAATTCAAGATAGTGTGTAAACTATTGAGCAAGTGGACATTACCTAAATTTAAAGGATTCTTATTTATTAGCAGCTTTAACCTTCTGCAGATTAATGTCTTATTGGTAGAGAAGTCTTTAAACCTTTAAGAGGTATTTTCTCTTCCTGGATATTCCCAGTTTCTTATATGCTGGGATGTCATTCCATGACTGTATATTAATGATGAATTATAATCATATTATAGGTAACTTAATAGTCACTTAGAATATACAGCACTGAGAAAGTAAAGAGTGTATACTCAAATATCACATATATTGGTTTCTTTACTTCTCCCAATAAACAATACAAATAGGAAAATTATATTCCCAAATATTGCATTTAATGTTTTTTGTGAGGCATTTGGTAAATAACATATTACAAGTATATTTTTATAATTTGGGTAGTCTGGTACAGGAGCTATGACAGAAGTTCCCACTTAGCTGAAAAATATTTTGAGTTTTGTGAGGTGTGGTCATATACAGAACTGCCTAGCCACAATTAATTGCTGTGAGCCTGGGATTTTAAGTCCTGAACCAGAACTGGACTCCTGCAGTCAAATGGGTATAACAAGTCCATGATAAGGCACCAACCATGACACAGTGCAACTAAATGAACAGTACTCAGGTATGCTAGGATAGTTCTTTCATTCAGATCAAGAGGTATTGTATCAAAGAAGATGAAATAGCCTACCCTTAATTTGATTAAATAAGTCACAAGTGATGACTTTTTCCTTTCCCTCCAGCTTCCTGCTTCTCCATCTCTCCTAGAGAAAGGAAAAAATAACCTCAGAAAAATAAACTAATCTTGGGTTTCTGGAAAGTTGTAAAACCTTCATGTCAGACATGGCAGAATAAAGTTGGTTGCTACAGAGTTGAAATAAATAAATGGGTAATAATAATATGTGTCCTCTCCTTGTCTTTGTTTTTTAGCAGATGGTGACATGTTACAAAATATTTTTCTCCTATAAGGAAATTATTTTTATTTCACAACTAATTTAGATCATTAATTTAGTTTCTTTTATAATTAAACCAAACTTTTCTGTGATTCTGTGATTCAACGGTTATTGGATTAGGCACCTGTTTCTAACTTCATAATTGTCCTATTGACTTTATTGGAACAAATGACATAAACATACATACACACTTAAGTGTATATGAACTACAGCTGTAGAAAGGAAGATCTTTCCATATCCTATTTGTCCAAAAGTGTATTTTTATAAAATATTTTATGCTTTTTTTTTTCATTGGTTGACATAAATTTCTTCAAAATTTTAGGTTAGGGAAGAGCCCTTCTTGCCCTCTTTGTATTTGATGATCAGAACAGTTTCTTTTAATTTCAAGATTCATTAGTCTGTGAATTATTTGCTCATTATTTACTGTTGTTGATTTTGTCTCTTTTCTCCATGTTGAACTGACTTTGAATGTTTGGCTCCCTCCTAACTTTTAATTGCTATAGCATAAACCATCTAAAAATACTACTAACACCAGCAAACTTCCTATTTCACAACAAAACAAAACAAAACTCAGCCAAACACAGCCATCTTACTTGAAAGGTATAATTAAATGAAAAGCTTTAACTTATTCAGAACTTTTTTTTTTTCTTATTCTGAATCTGTTAGCGTTTCTAAACCATTCTCATTGCATTTTAATACACTGAAACATCCACATGGCTAAAACTAATTAACCTTGTCTACCAAGATAAAATGAGCATGTTTAAATATGTATGTGTGAATATGTCTATCTTCATTACCTGAATAACCTTATTTGAAGATTTACCATTTTTTAAAAAAGATTTAATGGATGAGATTATCAGTTTGCTTGGAATGTGTTAGGGTTTTTGTTTGTTTGGGGTTTTTTTTTGTTGTTGTTTAACCAGAAATATATAAGCATCTCTTAATAGAACAAAAATATAGATTTTAAAAGTCTAAAAATTGTGTGTAAAGCAGAAAATGCTAAATAGGTAAGCATGCAAAGAATAAGACAAGGTAAAATAGTTAACTATTCATATGACCTCCTGGAATTCAGTATCTTTCTGTTTGTCTATGTTGTGCTATACTATATACTCAGAAGAATTTTTTTTTGCTATGCAACTGGTAGTGTACTTCTATTATTGTTAATCTTCACATTCCAAGTAACACAGATAAATGTTCAATATGTTCAATAGATGTAGGAAATCCTCAATGACAGAAATTTTCTGTTAAACCAGAACTAGAATCCTAGTAAAACAGCTCCAGGTATTGGAGTCCATGTCAGCATAAGAGGAAGAATTAATTTTTTTCCCTTTTAAAGAAAATAACTACTTTGTGTAAGGCCATTAAAAATACAAAGGAGAGGTCATAGAAGATAAACAGCTGTCCATCACACATGTGATGTATGTAATGCATAAGAACATTTTGTTAATCAGTCCCACAAAGTCATAAAGACAGCATTTTGGAACTAGAGCAATTTTTTTCAGTTCTATTTAGAACTTTAAATAATTAAAACAAAATAACTATCCCACATGCATTTTTAAAATATTGAAATAAATAAATATATATATATATTAAACTTGTGCTCAATATTGAAAAATTTATTCTTTTGTTATTGTCCCACTCAATTTTAGGCACATGAGTAGTCCTTGATATCATCAGGGTTCATGAAGAGAAAAGAGGAGAGGAGAGGAGAGGAGAGGAGAGGAGAGGAGAGGAGAGGAGAGGAGAGGAGAGGAGAGGAGAGGAGAGGAGAGGAGAGGAGAGAAGAGGAGAGGAGAGGAGAGGAGAGGAGAGGAGAGGAGAGGAGAGGAGAGGAGAGGAGAGGAGAGGAGAGGAGAGGAGAGGAGAGGAGAGGAGAGGAGAGGAGAGGAGAGGAGAGGAGAGGAGAGGAGAGGAGAGGAGAGGAGAGGAGAGAAGAGAAGAGAAGAGAAGAGAAGAGAAGAGAAGAGAAGAGAAGAGAAGAGAAGAGAAGAGAAGAGAAGAGAAGAGAAGAGAAGAGAAGAGAAGAGAAGAGAAGAGAAGAGAAGAGAAGAGAAGAGAAGAGAAAATATTTCAGTTGGAAGAAAGCTACAACTATCATCTAATCAAATATCTGACCACTTAAGGGCCACATCAGAAGTGTTTGCTGTAAATGAGTCCTAATTATAAAACTCTAACTTTAAAAAAATCTCATTATTTTGCCTGATCATGTATATTGCTACTGTTCAACTCTTCTCAGTAGAAGAAACTTCAGTTTTTTAGTGTTGGTTTCATTTTAGATATATCTTATGCCAAAGTGAAACATTACACAGAACCAGACTAAATTTACCTGCAATGGACAACAAACAAAAAAACCCATTTAAGCAGGCCTAGAGCAAAACTTGGTGCAGCTTTTTTAACTGTTGAAACTACTTCTGATGCTAATTGTTGACAATGTTAAAAAATAACCAAAGGCTATATCCCTCCCTTTGGCTCTGAGAAAAGAACATACCCACACCTATGGGCAATGTTCTTGGCAAAATGGGCAGAAAAGAGAGAGAACAGTCAATTAATAGCTTGTTTCTGTGCTCCTAGGGAGTCACTGAGAGCCTCTAACAGAGTTTCACTGCTTCATTTTTGTATTAGATTAAGAGACAGATGGAGGAAAAAAGGTGGAGGTAAGAAATGGGTGCTCTCTACAGCTTGTTCCCCTGCTGATCGCATAGAGAGAGCACCAGATGCTTGTGCTACTGCAAACAGCTGTAAGGAACACACAGATCATCTTAGGCTGCCTCTGTACCATTCTACTGAAATGATAAAACTGACATTTTATGTCCCACAAAACTTATCAAAATATTGCATTAAAATTAATTGAGTTCTCTGTGTTTTTCTTAATGAGGACAATTATTTTAATATGGAGAATCTCCAGATCTCTGTTGTGTCAAAACTGAAATGAATGTATGGACCTTTACACTCTTCATCCTTCTTCTATAAGTCTGACTTATGGGAAATTCAGTCTTGCAACCGCTTTTCCTGGTGAAAAACTTATCAAAATTCATTCCTCTGAAATACTATGATTTTCATTAAATCATGTTTTTTAACAAAAAAACATTACTCTGAAAATTCTTGGTCAATTCTGATATAAATAATTTGTACAACCCCTTAAATATACAGTTATTGACTATACAGTTATTAAATATTTGACTGTTCTAGAAACCTGTTTTATCATAAATCATTTTTTGGGTATAATTTAATTCCATGATGCTAAATAGAGGCAATAACTTATTTTTCTTTTATTCAGTCCCATGATGTTGAACATTATATAAATGTAGACATAAATATTTAAATACTGATCATTCATTCATATGTGTTTTTCTTCCTGAAGCTGCAGAGGTTATCCTCTCAACTGTTAATCATTTACATGTTTTCACTGAACAGAAATTACTATTCCTTCAGAGCTGCTAACTTAACTTTTCTTTGGAGTAAAACCTTCTGAGATTTAATCAAAAAAGAGACACATGAGCTGAAATATTTTAAATAGTGTTTGCTAACCTTCAGAAGTGCTTGACTGAAATGGGTTAGATCATCCATGCAGCTGACCTATCAAATTAGAAAGGTAATGTAAATGTGCTGTTTGAATCAGCCTGAAAGGATATTATGGCCTCCTTCTTCGAGACTTTCACTTCACAGTAGCATTACAGCAGTGCTTAAAGCTGAGTATTTGTCAGTGTGGATCCAAACCAGACTGAACTTTTTATGAAGAAAAGCTAGAATATTTGATTAGGTAGAGGATTCTTTTGAATTTATGAGATTCAAGATAATTGTTGAATGGTTTTTATTATCTATGTGAATAGATAAGCATATATTGTTATTGCTGAAGAGTTATAAGGTAAGCAAGAGGACTGCTAAGTGTTCTCATGCTCAAAGTCTTCTGTGAGATCTTGACCCCATTGAAAACAGTGGAGCCAGAATATCTTTTTATTTCTATTGATGGTGTTGTCTCCTACTCCTCTTAAGACAGTTGATATACTTGTCTCATAGGAGAGAATTAATAAAAAAAATGATAGAAAAAATATTATATGGGCAGGTTTTTTATCCTGAAGACATATTTGCAATAGGAATATGCTGTCAGCAACATTTAATTCACATGGATTGAAGATGGAATTTTAGCATATTCCTGTAAAGTAGCAGTATACATCTTCTAAGTATTAACAGATTAGGAATTTCTCATAGGGAAATCTGACATTTCAGAAGTTATAAGAACAAAACCACAAAATTAACCCTATAAACTCTAAAATTTATTTATTAAGTGGGATGTATATAACATGTGGATGTTAAGGTTTTTTTTAAGGTGCCTGTTCAACAACATAGAGGTACTTTACAGAACACGTACCAGTCAGGACACCACATCAGGACATTCAGTCCAGTTGTGACCAGTACCAGGAGTTGAAGTGAACAAGACACTAACACTAGGAGATCACAATATCCGCAGCCATATGTGGAATCATAGAATCATAGACTAGTTTGGGTTAGAAGGGACTTTTAAAAGTCATTTAGTCCAACCCCCCTGCAGTAAGCAGGGATATCTTCAACTAAATTAGGTTGCTCAGAAACCCATCCAACCTGACTTTGAATGTTTCCAGGGATGGGCCTTCTACCACATTTCTGGGCAAATGTGTTGGGTTGGGGGGGCAGAGGGGAAGGGTGTTGTGGTTTTGGTAGTGAGGGAGGCTATAACTTTGAGAAGCTCCTCTGGCTCTGAAGTGAACCCATGTCCAGCCCAGGCTGAGCCAATTAATGATCCTGAAATGCCTCTGCGAATCCACATTTACAAGGTGAAGAACTGATCTGACAAGGGAGGCGAGAGCCATCAGGAGAGACCATTGACTCAAGCAAAAGGAAAATCAGTGACATAAGCAAAGAGGAGGGGAAAAGACAGAGAACTTCAGACACCAAGATCAGCACGTAGAAGAGTAGGGGGAGGTAAAGGGAATCCTTTGCAGCCCATGGAGGTTCAACAGCAGAGCAGATATCCATATGTAGGCCATGGGATATTCCATGCTGGAGCAGGAGGCTGTGCCTGAGGGCAGTTGTGATGATGCAGAGAGCTTGTGATGAGCAAGTAGACCCCAGAGACACTCATGTCAGAGCAGGGGTTTGGGGGGCGGGGCCGGCAGGGCTGTGCGGATGAGTTGGGCTAAAACAATGTTGCGTGAAAGGGGTGGTAAAACAATTTCCCAGGAAATAAACTCCCTTGTGTTCCAACTCACTCTCAGGTAACTGGAGGAGCTGGGGGCAGCTAGGCTAAAATACTGAGTGATGCCCAATTGAGCACTACCCATCCAACAATGGCAGATTCACTCGATAGTGCGCTGCACTTGCGTGCTCACAATTTATAGACTCTTACAGCTAAACTTTCAGAATTTAGCGATGTCCAGTGGGGGCATGGTGTGGCTGCTTACGGGCAGATACAGTTTGCTCGATGTGGCACTACAAGTCCGGGTAAACCAGTGCTGAATTCACTCGATAGTGCCCTGCACCTTCTGTCCAGTCTATGGACTCTCACGACCTTATCAGGCAGTGCCCAGAGAGAAACTCTGCAGCAATTCAATAAGCTAATAAGACACTTTAATAAAACAAGAGGAATAATGCAGATTTCTGTGGATTGGCTGTGATAATCTACTGTCTGCAGAAGCATTAAGGTTACAAATTACTTAAAGCGCTGAGTTAGAAAACAATTCTATAGGGATTTCTAAGTTTACGAGAAAGTTCTCGAGGCAGTATAAATTTTACCCAAAGGTGTCCCAATGTAGGGGAAGAGAGCCTCAGCCTGTTGGCTGATCCCAGGGGTCAGAGGTCTGCGATGGTATCTTCCCTGACTTGGCCATGATGGTATCTTCCTTAATTTACCCCTTTCTTTGGGCTATTTTTATATAATTTTTTACCTTCAAGGTGAAGCCTGAGTGACTCTAGTCACACTTTTACCGTGATTGGTAAAAACACTTCAATTTCCCTTTTAAGGTAGAAGTTACCAAAACATAGAGAGCATGCTCAGTAGGGGGAAAGAGGGGAGGAGAGGAGTGGTCAATGAGCCAGAGGTATGTTTTTGTGCTATTATAATTCAAGGTTCATCCAAGGGGAGGGGGGGTTGGGAGGAGCAGTATTTGTCTAAGGTGGCACATATGCGTCTCTTCTGCAGTGATTACAGGGCTTGGCTGAGGAGTCTTCACTCCTCCCCACCCGCTGTATTGATACGCAGCAACCTTGGAGAGGATTCTTCACATACCAGTTGCATTCTTCCCTGGGATCTTCTTCGATATTATACCATTTCCTAGTGGGTGAACAAAGCCGTTTTCTGATTTTTAAGTTACCTCCAGTATTATTCCACAAATGGAGATGTGTCTGCTGCCTATGGAGGTCCCCATAATGGAGCTGTGAGCTGTGCCCGAAGAGGTTCATGACTCTGTAGGAAGTCTCCATTGAAAACTTGTTCCTGAATTCTTTTAGCCTATGTGAGGGGTCTTATGATGGAAAGAGCGGCATAAACAAACTGACTGCAGCCCCCGCTCCCTGTCCCCTGTGTCACTGGTGGAGAGAAGGTAATGCAATTCGGAGCAAAGTAATTTGAGCCTAGGAAGAAGGGAGAGCTGGGGGGAAGGTGTTTTAAGGTGTGGTTGTTATGTCACTATTTTACTCTGATTTATTGGTAATGAATTAAATAGATTTTTCTTCCACACGTTGAGTCTGTTTTGCCCATGACCATAATTAGTGACTGAGCCCTCCTTATCCTCGTTTCAACCCTCGAGCCCTTTGTTGTGTTTCTCTCCCCATCTCGCCAGATAGAGGGGAGTGAAGGACTACACAGTTTTAGCTGAGGCTGAAACCACCACAGCAATCTATACCAGTATTTCACCACCCTCATCATAAATATTTCTTCCTTATATTTAGTCTCGGTCTACCCTCTTTTAGTTTAAAACCATTAACACTTGTCCTATCACTACTGGTCCTGCTAAAAAGTTTGTCCTCATCTTTCTTGTAAGCCCCCTTTAAATACTGAAAGGCCACAATAAGGTCTTCTTGGAGGCTTCTCACCGCCAGGCTGAACAACCAAAAATCTCTCAGCCTTTCTTCATAGGAGAATTGTTCCATCTCTCCAATCATGGAGCAGATACTCCTAGAAACTATGCTAAGGCACATGAAGAATGAGAAGGTGATTAGTGACTATCAGCATGACTTCACCAAGGGCAAATCATTCCTGACCAATCTGGTGGCCTTTTATGACAGGATTACAACATTGATGGATAAGGCTAAAGCAACTGATGTCATCTACCTGGACTTGTGCAAGGTGTTTGACACTGTCCTGCATGACATCCTTGTATCTAAATTGGAAACATGTGGGTTTGATGGATGGACCGCTCAGTGGATAAGGAGCTGGCTGGGTGGTCGCACTCAAAGAGTTGTGGTCAACAGCTCAATGTCTGAGTGGAGACTGGTGACGAGTGGAGTCCCTCAAGGGTCAGTATTGGGTCTGGTGCTCTTCAACATCTTTGTTGGACATATGGACAGTGAGATTGAGTGCACCCTCAGCAAATTTGCCAACAATACCAAGCTGAGTGGTGCAGCTGACAGGCTGGAAGAATGGGATGCCATCCAGAGGGACCTTGACAAGCTTGAGAGGTAGGCTTGTGCTAACCTCATGAAGTTCAAGAAGGCCAAATGCAAGGTCCTGCACCTGGATTGGGGCAATCCTAAGCACAAATACCGCCTGGGCAATGAGTGGCTTGAGACCAGCTCCAAAGAGAAGGACTTGGGAGTGGTGGTGGATGAGAAGCTGAACATGAGCCTCCTCCCTGGATGTGTTTAAGGCCAGGTTGGATGAGGCTTTGAGCAACCTGATCTAGTGGGGGGTGTCTCTGCTGATGGCAGAGGGGTTGGAACTAGATGATCTTTAAGGTGCCTTCCAACACTAACAATTCTATGATTCTATCATCTTTGTGGCCCTCCTCTGGACCAGCTCCACCAGGTCCATGACTTTCTTGTGCTCTTGACTCTAGAGCTAGACACAGTACTCCAAGTGGGGTCTTGGTCTTAGCAGCATGGAATTGTATTTGGTATCACTGGCTGAGATAGACTTAATTTTCGCCATAGCAACCCTCATAGTGCTGTGGTTTGTATTAGTATCTAGATGGGTGTTGATAACACACCAGTGTTATGTTTACTGCTGTGCAGTGTCTGCACAACATCAAGGCTGTCTCTCTGACATTCCTCCCTCACCCGTTGGCTGGTGGTGAAGGTCTTGGGAGGGGACATAGCCAGGACAACTGACCCAAACTGACCAAAGGGATATTCCATACCATATAACACCTGCTCAGAAATAAAAGCTAGGAGAATTGAGGAAGAGGTCACATTCATTTACGACATTTGTCCTCCAGTGCGACCACTACACATACCAAAGCCCTTCTTCCCTACAAGTGGACAGATGTTGCCTGCTGATGGGATGTAGAGAATAATATTTTGTACAGCTTTGTTTTGTGCTTCTATTAAATTACCTTTATCTTGATCCATGAGGGTTTTTGGTTTTGGGTTTTTGTTTTTTTTTCCCCCATCTTATTTTCTCCCCTCCTCATCCTTCTGAGGAGGGGGGTGATAGAGCAGCTTGGTGGGCACTTGGCGTCCAGCCAGAGTTAAGCCATTGTGGTTCTTTTTGATACCCAACTTGAGGCATTATAAATTTCAGATGAGGATAATAAATGAGAGGAGAGGTAACTGGCAAAACAGGGACTGAACACGGCTAGAGTGAAAAGTGGAATGAATGTGAGGGATTTCTGTTGTTTAATTATGGCGAAGAGACAAGGGGTGGATTGTTTGTAAATTGCCTTTTCTGGTGTTGTGATGATGTTATTTTGATTTTGGTGTGAGGAATTATTTTTTTATACATGTGAGTGAAATTTGTGAAGACTGTGGATGAATGCTAATTCTTAAATATGTAATTCACAGAGGTGAAAGGTGGAATGTACTGGGTTTGCATGGTGTCGTGGTTTTGCTAGGATAGAGTTAATTTTCTTCTTAGTAATAAGAATAGCTGTGTTTTAGTTTCAGTGTAAGACTTGTTATGAGAGGAATGTTGATAAAAGTGCTAGTGTTATTATACCCTGCTGGAGCTCACGACCATTGTGTTTGGCTGGTTCACAGCTGCATTAAGACTGGGAGGGAGAAGCGTAGTGAATAGCAAAACTCAGAATTGGCATTTGGATGTGCCAGTGAAATATTCCATATCATATCATGTCATGTTCAGTATATTGACCAGGGCTGACCGGAAGACAAGGGATTCTCTTTGGCTTTCACTCAGGTTTTCGCTCTTCCGAGATTGTGGTTTCAGTTCGGGATTGTTGCTCCTCCGGGATCATTATCGGGGAACAGGGCCGGGCTTGGTCAGTGGGTGGTGAGCAGTTGCACTGAGTTATCACTCATTTGCATATTGTTACTGTTATCATTATCACTACTATTTTAGTATTAGTGTTATTTTAAGTTTTCTTTTATTTCGATTATGAAACTGTTCTTATCTCAACCTACAAGCCTCTTTATCCTTGCCCCTCAATCCTCTCCCCTATCCCCTGGGGGTGGGGGAGAAGTGGGTGAACAGCTGTGTTGGCTGCTGGCCAAGGGCTAACCCAGTGAAACTATTACACATGACAAGATTTTAATAGTGGGGAGAGAAGTGGGGAGGGCAAAGGGGGGGCATGGGTTCCAGAAGCTTCCCCCATATCCAACACAGCCAATGCTAGCCAGATCCAAAATGAACCTGCCACTGGCCAAGGCTAAGCCAATCAGTAATACCTCTGTGATAACATAATTAAGAAGGGGAAGAGAAAAAAACAAACAAACAAAAAAAAACCACCAAACCGGCACATTTTGCAGCTGGAGAGAGGATTGAAAATACATGAGAGAAACAACCCTTGCAAACACCAGGGTCAGCGAAGAAGGAGCAGGAGGAGGTGTTCCAGGCACCGGAGCAGAGATTCCCCTGTAACTTTTTGTGAAGACCATGATGAGGCAGGTTGTCTCCTTGCAGTCCATGGAAGTCCATGGTGGAGCAGATGACCACTTGTAGCCTGTGGAGGACCTCACACCGGAGCAGGTGGATGCCTGAAGGAGGTTGTAACCCTGTGGGAAGCCCTCACTGGAGCACGTTCTTGGCAAGATCTGTGGCCCCATGGAGAGAGGAGCCCACGCTGGAGCAGGTTTTCTGTCAGGACTTGTGACCCCGTGGGGGACACGCGCTGGAGCAGTCCCTTCCTGAAGGACTGCACCCCATGGAAAGGACCCATGCTAAAGTGGTTTGTGACGAACTGTATTTCATGGGAAGTACTCACATTGGAGAAGTTCGTGGAGGACTATCTCCCATGAGAGGGACCCCACACTGGTATGAGGGAAGAGTTTGAGGAGTTCTCCCCCTGAGGAGGAAAGAGTGGCAGAAACAATGTGTGATGAACTGACGGCAACCCCACTTTCCCATCCCCCTGTACTTATGGGAGGAAGGAGGTAGAAACTCACCACAGGAGTAGAGGGGCAGAATCACTTTCTTCGACCTCCTGGCCACACTTCATTTTGTGTAGGCCAGGATATGGTTGGCTTTCTCAGTTCTAGCTCCAGTTTAGATGGGTAACAAATACCACCAACAACTTTTCATAGACAATTGGATTTCTGCTTATTTAAACTAATTAGTGGTCATTATCTGGGTCTATCATCTGCTGGATCAACCCTCTAATGTATTAAAAGGATTTAAGGTTTCTAATAGCTCATTTGTGCTTCTTTGCATCTCTCTCAGACACACCTAAACAATTAGAGAGGTCAGATGTAGTCTAGAGCTTTCAGACAAGCCTCTCCCACAATGATTATCTTTTCTCTGCTTGCTTTGGCAACCCATAACAGAATCAGCTAATGAATTAGAACTGTGCAGGTGTAGTCATGTCTGGTTTTATCTCAGAAATACTGTTGGGCAGGTGTCACCTGTGACAGAGTTTGATGTCTCATTTGCTTAAAAAAACAGAGTCCAAACTAGTGTCTTCCCCTTTGCCATTCACTTCAGCAATATTTTGAACAGACAGAGAAGATGACATCAAGACAGTGAATATCAAATCACAGCTTACCTCAGACCATAGAAAAGCACATGAAAGGTGTTTTAAGATTTTTTTAAAAAATGTAATCGGCGTGTTGACAACTTATAATGAAGGGATCAGTAGAAACTATATATATATATATAAGCCACATAATATAAGCTACTTTATTGTTCTCTGTGAGTAGAATAGTATGGAAGGAACAGAACTCATTTTATTGATGCACTACATTGTCCTTGAAACAGTAGTGGTATATGGGTTAGTCTTTCACTTAGACTGAGAAATGATATTTTATCTCTTGTCAGTGACAGTCAACAAAGTCAATATACACTTTGACTGTATTCTAGAATATACAAAATATTTGTTTCTTATCTCTGTGGCTTCAGATCTGAATAGGTCTACGAGGACAAAGAATGCATTATTTGGCACTGCCATCTACAGTTTTACATACACACTTTTAATACTTCTAACTACAAAATTTTGTTTTGCTGTGATGGATGAAGTGGAAAATATCTATGGGACAGGGAAAATTAACGTCTGTATTAAGCCATTTTTGGGTGAATGTACTGCAAGTGACAGTTGCCAAAAATTAAGAATCATTGTGTGGGGTCTGGAGCAAAGGGTAATAATATATTAAGTATAACAAAAAGTTACTCATCAAACAGTAGACTATATAATAGTCTATATTATTATATATATTAATATTATAAATATATATATACATTATATGCCTTATATTATTATAATACTATATTATTTCTGCCAAACTTTGACAGAAACAAGACTGAGTGAATTCCACCTGTGGTGAACTGCTATGTGTGTATAGTTGTGTACCTACATAATCTACATAAACTGAAAATATTTTGATTTCCTTTGATGAAAATTTATTAATGTTTTACCTGTCTCTGTATAGGAACTTAATATATTGAATGAAATGTTGCCATAGATTTTCTTTATTGAACTCTTGTGTTCTGATACTAATTTTAGAAGCAACGTAACCATCTTCCCTATTGTGTATATAATACTGCAGGAATTCAAGAGTTATTTACATTATTTGTCAATAATAACATAAAGCCATAGCAATCACATTATCTCATGCATATTATCTTCATGCATAAGTCTTAATACAAGTATTCTCTTTTCCTGATCATCAATTCTGATGCATCGGTGTCTTTATCTTTCTAGCTACGTATTGGTGTGACAGTTACTGACATATGGCCTGACAGACATGGAATTTTCTAGACAGCATGACTGAGCAAGTTGAGCATTCAGAAGTTACTGAACTGATTGTTTCCTTTCAAAAATAAACCCATGGGGAAATTAGTTATCATCCCTGTCAAGATTCAGCCCACAGAGTTTACATAAACAGCACATTATTGGCACATAAACCTGAAATCTCAGTTACCAATTTTATTAAAACCATTGTGTTAATCTTCAAGCCAATTAATTGTCCCTTATCACAAATTTGTGTCACATTTTTTTAGATAATACAGACATTCATTAAATTTTCTTTGGAACATTTTACAAACACTTTTAAAAAATCCATACTAGTCAGTTCTTCAAGGTGTTTAGTCAGAAAGGAGATAGTACATTCTGGGAATTGGTGCAGGGATCAGAGATAAGTTTATTCCTGCACAGTTCTGGTATTCTGTTTCTTAATCAGTTTTGTCTGGAAAATCAAATATTATATTGGACTTTTGCATATTCCATGTCTATCAGGACTATTCAGATAGTCTGGGAAACCAACGAAAACCTCGTGTCTTGTATTTTTGTGACCAAACTACCCCTACAATTGAAGAATACTCAGAGTAGATGGGCACAGACAAGGTACTTAAGCTCAAGGAAGAATATAGGGAGTGACCATAACTGTAAGGGAACCTGAACATAACACAACACAAAGATGCCCATGCAAACAGATCCAGATGGGATTTGTTTTAGATAAATAGCTGTATAAGTTGAGTGAATCAGCTGGCTATATCAGATGAGTGGGTGAACTAGTTGTGTAAACAATCTTCTGTGAATTAATTAAAAAAAAAAAGATAATATCTTCCTGAGCCAGCCAGATCACCATGAGGGAAACATACATATCACTCAGCCCAACGCAGAGTATAAAAGCTAAACAATCAACAAAATGAACTTTGAAGAGACCAGTGACTTTCAGCTGGCTTGAACCCATGTATTCCTTCCCAATGACTGGGGATACCCAGTGTCGCAATGGTGAGCATATTTTAGACTGGTAATGGGAAACACGTTTATATTGTTTTTTCAACTGCATATTGTGTTTGTGTTGTAATTATAGTTGCCATGTCACTCTCATAAATCAAAATCTTGTGCAATTTCAAGTAATTTTAAATAAGTAAATTTGGTATTAAGACATTAAATTCTTGTGTGGAATATCTAAAAGGACCTTTTCAGAGAGCATTGGACACTGACAAGCAGTTAAGAAAGTGTTGCTCTGAAAATTGCTGAACTAAGTACTGCTGTACGTATTCATAACGTGTTGTCACAATTTTGACAGGCCAGGGATGATAGTTGATTGTTAAAACTAATGAGACAAGTGGAATGGCCCAGACTTATGATAATGGCCTTACAAAGTCAGTCCAGAATATTTTTTCTAAGTTTGGAGAAACAACTTTTTGGAAATAGTCAAAGATAGCTATTACAGTAACCTCATGTCCTGGTTTTTAGCTGGGACAAAGCTAGGATTCTTTTTAGTACCTAGAATAGTGCTGTGTTTTGGTTTCAGCATGGGATTTGTTATGAGAGAAACACTGATAACATACCAGTGTTTTCATTTTTGTCACTGGAAGTGAAGGATTTTGTGTTTTGTTAGTCTACAAGTGCAAGGTATAAGGGGGTGAGGAATATTTAAATTAATACACTAAACTGGCATTTAAATATGCCAATGGGATATTCCATGTCATGTCACGTCCAGTATATTAGTGAAGATCTCTTCCTTTTTGTCTCTCTCTGGCTCTCGCTCTGAATCACAGAATCACAGAGTCACAGAATGTCAGGGATTGGAAGGGACCTCAAAAGATCATCTAGTCCAATCCCCCTGCCGGAGCAGGAACACCTAGTTAAGACTACACAGGAAGGCATCTAGGTAGGTTTTGAATGTGTCCAGAAAAGGAGACTCCACAACCTCTCTCGGCAGCCTTTTCCAGTGTTCTGTCACCCTTACTGTAAAGAAGTTTATTCTCAAGATTAAGTGGAACCTCCTGTGTTCCACTTGCACCCACTGTCCCTTTCCTATCATTGGTAGTCACCGAGAAGAGTCTAGCTGTGGCTCTCACTCTTCTGGGACTGTGGTTTCAGTTCAGGATTGTGTCTCCTCCAGGATTGTTATCTGATAAGAGACCAGGTCTGGTCAGTGGGTGGTGAACCATTGCACTGTGTATCACTCATTTGCATATTTTACTACTATTATCATTATTTTAATATCAGTATTATTTTATTTTATTTTATTTCAATTATTAAATTGTTCATATCTCAACCTATGAGTCTTCTTATCCTTGCCCCCACTACTCTCCTCTATCTCATAGGGCAGAAGGAGTGAGCAAACAACTGTGTTTGACTGCTAACCAAGAGCTAGCCAAGTGCTAACCAAGTAAAAAAAACACATCTCACAACAGACAAAAAATAAACCATCTTTTGTATGACTAAAGACCTAATTCAGTTAGCAGACTTATTAAAATTAGAAGACAAGCCATGAACCACCTAGTATCTTAAAAGTAGGCAGATACCCAAAAACTTCAAAGAAAATGGAAACTATAAAGAGGTATATCTATTGGTCTGTATTTTTTGTACATTATCTCTTAAATGAAAGGTTAGAAATTTTATTTGAATGCCTTCGTGGAGGACTGAAACTTAGGCATCTGCATTCAAGAAAATGCTTAAAAACATCAGTGCTGCATTGGTGTTTGTGTAGGTTTAACCACAGTAGGACTATGCTGTCTTGTACTCACTTCGCCCACCCAGTGAGATGGGATAGGAGTCACAACAAAGGGACCATGGATTAGGATGGAGATCAGGGATGGCTCACTCACCAGTTATGGTCACGAGCAAAACAGAATCTATTTGGGGAAGAAAAATCAATTTAATTCATTGCCATTCTTCTGAGTAGCACAATGAGACATAACAGCCACATCTTAGAACAACACAACCCCATCTTCCCCCCACCCCTCCCCTCTTCCTGGGCTCAGATCACTTTGCTACCGATTTCTCTACCTTCCCCCCACAGCAGCACAGAGGGCAGAGAGTTGAGATTGCAGTCAGTTCACCTCTGCTGCTCTTTCCAGCATGAAAGTCCACGAACAAGATGTTGCAGCACGAGCTTCCCATGGAGTCACGGACATCTTCGGGCTCAGCTCCTTGCTCTGGCATGGGGATGTCCACGGGCTGCAGACAGGCCTCTGGTCCAGCACACATCCTCACCCCCTCGGTCTGGGGGTCCACCCCCACTCTGGCAATGAGCATTTCTCGGCGTCTCAATTCAGTCACATTTGTCCTGGGCTCAGCTTTCCTGTTCCAACGTGGAGTCCTCCATGGCCTACATATGGGTATCTGCTCTGCCATTGAACCTTCATGGGCTGCGGGTACACCCTTTGTCTTCTCCTACTCCATGCGGTTGAACTGGGTGTCTGAGGTTCTCTGTCCTCCACTTCCTCTTCATTCCTCCTAGCAATCAAACTCTATTTTTGTTTAGGCTAATGGTTGTCTTTTGTTCAGGTCAATGGACTCTTCTCCAGGTTCTCTCCACTTTCTTCTTTTCAAAACAGTCCTTCCCCTCACAAATATGGATTTGCAGAGGCATTTCTCTAGACCCTTCACCAGCTTCATTGCCCTTCTTTGAACATGCTCCAGCAGTCCTTCTTGTAGTGAGGGGCCTAAAACTGAACACAGTACTTGAGGTGCTGTCTCACCAGCACCAAGTACAGGGAGATGATCACTTCACTACTCCTGATGACCACACTATTTCTGATTCAAGCCAGGATGCTATTGGCCTTCTTGGCCACCTGGGCACACTGCTGGCTCATGTTCAGTCGTCTGTTGACCAACACTCCTCGGTCCTTTTCTTCCAGGCAGCTTTCCAACCACTCCTCCCTAAGCCTGTAGCATTGCACGGGTAGTAGTGTCCCAAGTACAGGACCTGTCACTTGTCCTTGTTGATTCTCATACAATTGGGTTCATCCCATTGATCCAATTGATCCCATTGATCCAATCTGTCCAGCCATCAGTATAGGTATTCCTAGCTGCCCTTTGCATATATCTAAAAATTGTTACATTGATGCAAAAAATAGAAGATAGTTGAGACCTATACCACTTAGTAGCTAGATACCAAAGAATGTCCTGCTAGAGCCATGTTGATTGCTAGAATGAATCAAGAAGCTGTTAGGAATGCAAGAGCCACAGAGTCATAATGAAGACAAGGATGAGGGAAAATATGTCAGTAAACGAATTAATCACTTTTTGACTCTGTTGAAATGCCTCTTCAATGAGGCACTGTGAACATCAGAGGAATCATGAAATATTTCCATTGCCAATTCTTATGAGACACATAAGGGCAATTAATTTATTGAAATCCATAGACATTCTTAACATTTTGTGTCTCTCTGTTTAGCTAGTTGCTCTCTAGTATTCCCTACTTCACCTGTCTCTGCTGAATGTATTAGGGAATGAGGGTCACTTTTAAATCGTGTTCAAAAACTTTGCATATTTTCCCTTCTTATTCTGTACCTGATTCTGCTTTTACGTGGCTATGATATAATAAGTATAGAGTAGAGCTTCTTTACTCTTATGCAATATTCTGTACTCTAATTCTGATGGGCTGAGCTTTATTTCAACTATCACTAGCAATCTAAAAGCTAGTCACATACTTCTAATTAATCATTCTGGCATCCTGTGTTCACTGATGAATGACACTGAGAAAGTGATACATTCCATCTATTAAAGACATCAGTCTTACCACGGGATGGCCTGCCTTCTGAAAATGCTTTCTCTCTCTCTCTCTCTCTCTCTCTCTCCTAACAAGAGATGAGTTAGGTTTTTAGGCTCCATTCCACCCATTTGGCTTCTAAACGACTAATTGTAGGTGAACCACATCTCTCCCTTGGTCCTTAGACACAAGGGTCATGAATATAATCTAAATGAACACTGTACAGACAACATGGTTACTTTTTTTAAGAATTATTTTGGAGTTTTGTTGTTGTTGTTTTTGTTGTTGTTGTTGTTTTATTTTTTCTGTTATTGCAACACTCACTGATCATACAATAGTCTATGACTGTTAAGACTGAAATTCTTGACTGAATCAGTAGACTATTGGAGAGTTTTTTAAAAAGAAGAATGAGTAGATTTGACTGCATTTGTGGGAGGATGTTTCAGGAAATAAGATGAAAGATGACAAGTCAGGAATGGGCTAAGAAGCAAATAGCATATTCATATCAGACCTTAAATATCATATTAAAAAATAAAAGTGAGGTAAGAGGCAAAATTGGGCTAGGTGTAGAAAATCCTCTTAGTTGCCACTTCAGTCTTGGAATAAGTTACACATCCTGCTTTTGGTCTTTTGGTTGATTTTTGTTTGTTTATTTGTGTGTGGAGGGTTACTATTTTTTCTTTTAAATGTAATGGGTAATTTTACGACTTCATTCAGCTTAACACTGTCAGGGTAGTCAGATCATACTGTACATTTACAGTGCAGTGGTTCACAGTACAAAAGATATAGACTAGAGATTCCCAGGTAGTAATCTACTCATTTCAGTTTTGTGCCATTTTATATGAAAAGTTCCACTTCACCTTTGATATCTCCCCTTCCCTCACTGGGGAGGTGCTGAGAGAAGTGTTGTGTCAAGCTTTCTTCATGTACAGACACTGCTGAACTCCACAATGGAGCCTATGCTCTATTCCCTAGTTCTATTGAGCCTAGCCAGGCTCTTCCTTCTGTAGGAAGGGATCCTGAAAAGATAGTGAGGTCAACAGCAATTTTATATAGGGAACAGAATAAAATGTTTACATATAACAGGAGCTTCTAAATTTTATCACAGACCTATTTTCATTGTTACTGCATTTTATATTTTTTTTCCCCTTTTTTAAAGGAACAACAATAAAAACAATTAACAGTTACTGCATTTTTTCCCAAAGTTTCATTAATAGGAATTAAATAACTACAATGGTCTGAGAGCTTATTAACTATTATAATATATGTTTAATGAGACTGATGCAGATAAAATGACTTTTCAAATGTCATTACTTTTCAAAGGAAGTCAGTAGCACAGAAAGGCTGGTTCCTTTTACCTTTTTTTCTGTTCTTTTTCTATATAACCAGGAAAAAAATAGATTAACCATTTAATGTTTGCAATGTTTATTCTGATATGATTTGTGTGCTGGTGGTTATTTATAGAAATTACAACAATACTAAAAATAATAGAAATGCAGAATGACAAATTAAGACCCAAATACAGCATGATAGCATATAATCTGAAGCAAATGAAATGTATATATTTGTGATCACTGATTGATATATTCTCTGTTATAGCAGTGTCTACAGTTATGGCATTAGTATACAGTACTTGTTTTACTGAAAAATTGTGAAATATATGCATTCTTTCTCACTGCAATATACTTTTAAGAAAAAGAAACAAAAATTAAATACTTTTAGAAAGACTTTTCATCATTTCATAAATGCTTTAATTGTATTTAGATTTTTAAAAAAGTAACCAACCAACAAGCCCAACAACTCACAAATGATATTATATGTTGAAACTAGAGGACTTATCTACTCAGATCTTAAGTCCAACTTTCTAAGCATATTTTCATTTACATTTATGGTTGACAGGAATAACTAGTGTGTTTTGGAAATGCACAGAGAACAGATTTCTTATCTGACCACATTCCGCTATTTTAAATTCCAGCAGATTCCAAGTATAGGCATTAAGCGTAAGAGTGGATACTTTAATTAGCTTTTTAGGGTAATTTTTGCTAAAAGATAATCCAGGCTACTAAAACTGTAGTGAGATGTTTCAGAACAATGACTTTCTACCCATTAGATGGCAGAATCCTGTGTTGTCTCATGCCCTTTAGATAAAGCATTTAAGAAAAAAAAAAAAAAAGTGTGTCCTTAACATCTTCACAATGACATATCTTTTCACCACTACAGAAATAAATCCCTAATTACTTCATAGCTATTCTAATATGAAGTAAATAAAAGCCAATTAAAATTTTCAACCACATTTCTTAACATCAAAACATTCTTACTTACGTATAAAGTGTACTACACAGACTTTTCTTAAAGATGTATGGAAACTTTGTGGCAGTCTGTAAATGCATTTGCTTTTCATCCACTAGCTGCTCAAAAGAGTCAGTAGCTTGAAGACCTCTCAAACATACTGATGAAACAGTCTCCTGAACTCTAATGTAAGCTGCTGTGTGCCAGACCATACAATGAAAATAGAAAAGAAAAAAGGCAAAAATAAAAACTGCTGTGGAATTCTGTTTTAATTTTTAAATAGTTGTTTATTACACAGTACTTTGTATAGTAAGTATTTAAGACATAGCACTAAATTATTAAATATATATTGACATTAATTTGATTCAATATTAATAATTTTTGTTAATTATTTCCTGGTTTTAAAAAAATAAATATATAAAACATATAACAAAGATAATACAATTGTACTGGTATCAATTGCGCATATGCAGAAAAAGTAATTGCTAACACAGTTGTCCCTAGAACTTGACTGAGGGTACATGACATAGTGTTTCAAACAGCCTACTGCTCCTGGTTTAAGTTCAGCTCTTCCCAGGACAGTGATTTTAAATGACATGACAGTTCTTAAAAGCTTTAGTAAGCATATCCTGCTCATTTTATCTTTACATTCAACTTTTATGAAAAATATTGAATAATCTGTGGTACTATGTCAATATCAAGCAAAATTCAACACTTGCAATACAGTTATCTACATTGTAGATAATACATTGGCTTGAGACTGTAAACACTGAAGGTCACAGTGTTTCCAATACCCAGGATTTTGCTGGAAAAAAAATGCTCTCTTTTCTAGAGTTGAGAGAATACAAAATTAAATCTCTGTCTTCTAAGTAGGTTTTTAGTATTCATATTATTGAAGGTATTGTTGAAAAAATATGGACACAGTGTCCCTGGAGTGCTTATCAAGATACAATCAAAGCCCTAAAGCCAAAGTATATAGCATCACTGGCAATATTGTTATCACCGGCTTCCAAGTCTTTTAGAGTACAACATTATACTCCCCTCACTCAATGTTGACTTCCCAAAATGAACCTGTTATTCCATACCATTGAAACTCATATATTCTACCAAAATTTAATTTACTTTTTCCCATGAGAAAAAAAGTGACTTATTGAATAATTTCTGAGAATGTCTAATTACTTATTTGGTAAGCAAATATGTTATCATGAAATTGTTGCACTCTAAATCTTGATATGGGTAAAGAGAAACACACCATATATAGAGCTAAAACCTTATTGTTGATCAATATATATTTTAAAAAAATAGTCTAGTAATCCTAATTATTGAATTCAGATGGAAAGCCTCATTCACAGTAAGATGAAATTGTCATACAACCTCCTCTCATCTTAGTATTTATACCTGTCCTCTAGTATAATGCTCACTCTTGCAGTGCTCCTCTGGTTTACAGGGCTGACACTTCAGTCTTTCTCAAGCAGCCTGGCAAAGGGAGATTATGACATGACAATAGTGTCCTGACATCTTCACTCACCAGAATATCGTGTTCATGAAAGAAATTACTTTCTCCTCTTTCCTGAAAAGACCATTTTCTTTTTCCTCAGTTTAGCAATCTGCTATGTTTGTTTTCTTAGTACATTTTGCTTCTTTTTCACCATTATTCAATTTAAAAGTTTCACAAGGTCCCCAGACTCAGTTATCAGAAAGGACAATTTTTGTGCTACCTGAGTTGGTCAGACCTTTACCACAGATGTTATCTACAGAACTTCAGCTAAAACAGATGTCATAGTTATAACACTATGACATGGATAAAGTTCTTTGTATAATGACCTTTTTTCTTATACAGGATATTATATTACATTATATTATAACAAATTTAGGTTGGACATTAGGAAAAAGGTTTTTCACCCAGAGGGTGGTGGAGCACTGGAACAGGCTTCCCAGGGAGGTGGTCAAGGCACCAAGCCTGCAAATATTCAAGAAGCATTTGGACATGACCCTCAGACACATGGCCTGAATCTTGCAACTGTCCTGTGCTGGGGCAAGAGTTGGACTCAATGATCCTTGTGGGTCCCTTCCAACTCACAACATTCTATGATTCTATGATTTAAACAATTACAAAAGTGAATATCATTTCAGACAACTAGATTCAACTCATGTTACCAAAGTGATTTTTTTGATGTGTACAGTGCTCATTAAAAAGACTAAAGAGGACGAGAATCTGTAATAGACTAAAAAAATCTAAAAGTTGTGAGTAGGAACTAGAAGCAAAGTTAGTTTTATCACTCTCAACTGGTGGCATTCCTTTTGCCTTTTTTGCAGTCCTATAAGAAGGTCAAGAAATAATTCATTATTTGATGTACCAAAAGAGAAGCCAAAATGGGCACGACTGTGTAAATTGTAATGTCCATTACAATTAATGTAAATTTAAGGCCGCACCTCGAATACTGTGTTCAGGTTTAGAACCCTCACTACAAGAAGGTTATGGAGGTGCTGAAGCATGTCCAGAGAAGGACAATGAAGGTGGTGAAGGGTCTAGAGCACAGGTTTTATAAGGAGTAGGTGAGAGAACTGGGGTTGTTTAGCCCAGAGAAAAGGAGCCTCAGGGGAGACCTTACTGGTCTCTACAGCTACCTGAAAGGAGGGTGTAGAGAGGTGGGCATCGGTCTGTTCAACCAAGTAGCAAGTGATAGGACAAGAGGAAATGGTCTCAAGTTGTGCCAGGGCAAGTTTAGACTGGGTATTGGGAAGAATTTCTTTACTGAAAGGGTTATCAGTCATTGGAACAGGTTGCCCAGGGCATTAGTGGAATCCTCATCCCCAGAGATAAATTTAAAAATTCAGGTAGATATAGTGCTTAGGAACAAGGTTTAGTCAGGGACTTTTCAGTGTTAGGTTAATGATTGGACTTTATGATCTTAAAGGTCTTTTCCAATCTAGACAATTCTGTGATTCTGAGATTCTATGACTCAGTTTTGTCTGCTATAATTGTTTGGTTTTTTTTCTGTATAAACTATGAGAAAAATGTAAATCTACCATATAAACAATACCAATCCAGAATCAACTACATAAATCCTCTAGAGTAACAACCCCTGTTATTTCCACTTTTCTCATAAAATAAATTTTTCAATTTCTTTTGTGCATGGTCTTGTTTCATCATAACAAGAGCAGAATAATTCCTATATGCTTCTTTTCATTGGTTTTTGATCCAAAAGAGCCATGGATCTTTTAAGAAGTAGAAAATTAGAATTTGAAACATCTTAAATTGCCATTCCCTTTTACTCAGGAAAAACATAAAATGACATTCAGGATTTATAAAACACTTGTTACAATCCCCTCTTTTGGTATTGTCATAGAAGGAGTTGTCATTACTGCACTCAGAAGTAAAAGAGTGGAAGTTGTAATTCTATGAAGGAATGATAGTTTTCAAAGTGATTAGCAACTTTGAAATCTCAGAATATTTAAAAGAATATTATTTCTAAATCTCACCTAGACATAGATTAGTGGTAGATGTTAGAGACTCAGTCTGGGACAGTATTAGACAAAAAAATGGAATCCTAGACAGCTCATACACTGAAGGTTATGTAAAGATTAATTCAATAAACTGAGAATTTAACAAGGTTAAGTATTACTCAATGTGACTTGCTCTTTAATGTGTGTGTGTGTTCATGCAATGTCTTTTTGTTTGGTTTGCTTTTGTTGTTTATAAAAAATTTGACCTTTTAAGGTGCTCTAATGGACATATTGAAGGTGAAAACACACATTTTAAAAGTGTAGTAGAAATGAAATTCTTCATATTTGTGAGATAAGTTAGTAATGAGTGCTACAGAAAAGCCTGGGAAGAATATAAACTTTTTAATAAAGATTCCAGTTTTTAAATGTACAACTCTTAAACTTTGACTGTCCATGTATAATCAATCAGAGAGCAACAGGACTGCATTGAGAAATTCAGTTTTTTCTTGTTTGTTCTATATTTCTCATGAGTGTTTCAGATTCTATTCCTAAATATTTTTCTTCAAATATTTCAGTATTGTGGGCAAACTGACTTATAGGCTTCTCATTGTTAAGGAAAAATCCTTCCATTTTTTAAACTAATGCTGAATTTTATGGATTTTTTTTTTAATATGGTTAATTTCTATAGTTTTCTTCATCTTTCCAAGTGCTCCAATGCTGTATTGCATATTTTGAGGTGCCTGATTCACTCATGGAGTTGTCACTTTCCACACGTATACCAATCACATTCTGCTCTATTTTTATTTAGAAGCTTTCATTCCTGAATTGCACTTAGCATTGCCTGGTTGTTTTTACAAAAAACTCATTTCTGGGTGTCTTCCAGTGTTGGCTTTTTAAGAGCTGAAGCTGCAGGCAGCTTTGGCCTTGGGCAATTAAGTCTTGACTTAGAGTGAGAAAATAAGAGAGAAATAAGATTCATGAGAAAGAATGCAAGAAAAACAAGATAAGAAACCTCTTATATAACTAGTCAGAAGCAAAAAGAATGCCTCATGAACAGGTGGATTTATCCAATCAAATATTGTAACCAAGTGTGTGAACAGCAGATTTTAGCCAATGAAGAGTTTTTGTGTGTGTGTGTGTGTGTTAACGGCTTAAGAGTATATAAGTGATCATGTAATGAATAATAAAGGTCTTCAGTAGAATTCACATTGAATCGTGTGTTGAGTCCATGGGTGAATCTCTCTCGGCATTCCAGTATTCTGCAAACAGTCAGCAAACATAGTAAAAAAGACGGTAGATTTTTTTTGTTTTAAAAAGATTCTGTTGTTACATTATCTTTGTTTGAAATAAGTTCTTTATTTAGAGCAGTAAATGTTCTATGTCTCCACATCTTTTTAAATGTTAAAAGTTATCTTTTTCAAAGTCATTTTCATTCTGCTAGAGATACTGAACTTGGTAAAGTTTCTGATATTCTTTTCTGTCCCATCAAGTGAGTTCTCTATCTTAGTAAACAGTAAAATTATAATTTTCAGTTCAGTGTATTTAAGCTCAAATCCTAGTCCTCCTTTTTGTCATAACAAGTAGGCTGTGATACTGTCATTCTTTGAATAATTAAATATATTATTATTAAACTGTTTAAAAATAAATAGTTTACTTCATAAGCGGAAAAAAAATTAAAAAAAAAAATTGGAAACATACCACAACAAATTACATCTTCACAAGATTTTGCTATGAATTAAATCCTACTGGAGACCATTAAACTGTATGACTCTCATAGGTAAAATATATTTTCTTTTCTGTCTTTATAGACCTTAGTATTCCATTAATAAGAATGGCATTAAATATCCTTAAGAGTAGAGAGAATGTTATCAACTAACCTGAGTAATATTTCAGTGTTAAGCTGTATGTTTACCACTCATTCCTTAGTCTTTCACTTTAATAACATGAAGAAATTTCAGATCATGAAAGGGAAATCATGAGAGCACAAGGTGGATCATTTTTTTTCTCTCAAGGTCATGCACAACAGAAAAGAACTAGGTATCCAATGAATCCTTTTTCACATAATGTATTCAATGCTTTGTTGTTACTTATGAAAGTGATAGTGAGATACCTTTGGAACTGAAGTTCTGGAACCTGAGTGGACTAGTGAGTGGAAAACTTCAAAGAATCAGTTTTGGATAGGGAGCTGGACTATCAAATTATGATCTCTTTAGGGAATGAAATGATTCACCCTTCCCACAAGAATTTCAATGATATGTAAATGTTCTGGGGAAGTTCTCATTTGAAAGATACTTACCAAGGCACAAAAAATTTAAAGGTACTGAGAATGTGGGGATGGCAGTAACAAGAGCTCTTTCACTGTTTCATCTCAGGTAGCTGAAAACATTAACATTTGAAATTTGGCTTTTTTCAAATTGGGGTTTCCTTTGGTAATAAAATGCATGTATATTTGCTTATATTAACACTAACAAACCTAGATCACCCATCTGTGTTCTTATAAGTACTATATCAAATAGTTAATAATGATTTGAAGCATTGCAAGTAACTGTAGATGGAATTGAAATAGCGTAAACTGTTATAATTAATTGTTCAATATATCTTCTATATGAAATAATAGGAATTGTCTATGAAAAATTGGTTATAATGGTTTCATTCTACTCACGGTAGTAAAGATGGTGCATAAGCTGTGAATGTCCAGACTGAAATCGAGGTAGGCTAGAAGTGAAAATTCCTAAGAATATTTCCTTATAACATAAGACATCTCTAACAAAGATATCACTGTTACTGATTTATTCAAAAGCTACTAAAGGTATTGTATGTTTGTTTGGTTTTTCATTTTTTAATGGAAAGGTTGTAAATAAAAACAATGATTATAGACACCATTCCTTGTGAAAAAAAAAAAAAAAAAACAGACTGTAAAAAAATATTTTATCACACATGGAAAACAAAATTACTTAAGACACATACATCACTACAGAGAAAATATCAAGGAGTTTGCCTGAAAAATGCTGGCAAAGCATATTTTGATCATCCCATACTTCATTTTTACACTTCAATAGACAAGCAGGAGAAGCAGAATTAATCATACAAATCAAAACACAGTCATTGCTTTCAGAACTAGTTAACAGTATTTATTTTTCCATGCCATCCGTCCATAAAAGTGTATCTGTTAACTTCTGCTTCATATCTCTCTGAATTACTAACGTGTACTACAGACCGCAATATAAAGGCTAGCAAAGATGTATTAATAGCATATGGCATCTCACAGGAGGCAAATTACAAGTGGAAATACAAATGAGAGATGATAGGCACTACAGTGGCAAATATTATCTATGAGGTGGGAAGAAGTGAATTAATATCTTGTTTTTAAGCTGAGACAGAGTTAGGTTTCTTTTTAGGAGCCAGAACAGCTGTGTTTTGGTATCAGTATGGGTTTTATTATGAGAAGAATGTTGATAACATACTAATGTTTTAAATTGATGCTGGAAATTGAAGGAATTCATATTTTTCTAGTCTACACATACAAGGTCTAGCAGGGGCAAGAAATATTAAAATTGGTAAGATAGATTGGCATTTGGATATGCCAATGGGATATTCCATATCATAACATCTCATATCATGTCATGTTCAGTGTATTAATGAGGATGTTGGGGTCTCAGGCTCTCTGGCTCTCACTTGGGCTCTTGCTCTTCTCGGGTTGCAGTGTGGGTTTTTGGGATTGTCGCTCCTGCAGGATCATTAGCTGATAACGGGCCAGACTTGGTTGGCATGCGGTGAGCAATTGCACTGTGTATCACTCATTTCTGTGTTTTATTATCACTATTATTATCATTTTTATTTTAATATCATTATAATTTTAACTTTTATTTTATTTTAATTATTAAATTCTTCATATCTCAACCTATGAGTTTCCTTACACTTACCCCTCCAATTCTCTCCCCTTTTCGCTGGGGGGTGGGAGTGAGTGAGCAACTGTGTTTGCTAGACAAGTGAAACCACCACAATTAGAGAGGGTAAAACCTGGAAACTTAGCATGGTGCTAGTTACACTGATAGATAAGATTATATGATTTCAATGCCATTGGATAGCAAAAAGTACTAACTGACCCAATGGATAATTTAGAGCCCTATATTCCTACTCACTGAAATGATTTTACATTAAATGATACACTACAAAAGGATTTCCTTTCTTCTTCTGGTGGAGACAATGATCTAGAGTTCAGTCTTCCTGGTGTGAGTCCATCAGAATATTTGTATAGCTGTAAAGGAGGTGTGAATAAATCTGAGAGGTTCTGAGGTTACCACAGCTTTTTCTGAATCCAGTTTTTCAATAAAATATTTTATCTGCAAGTAAAGGACATTAAAACTTTATATACAATAATTCTTTATATTAAAGTACAGCCAAGTTACTCTACTATTGCTGCAAGGTTTTAATAGATCTCTTGAAATCTGGATGTATGATAAGCAGAGACTAATGCAATATTGCATTATGTTAGAGGAAGAGGAAATGAGACCCAGCCAAAATTCACATAACCATCATCTAAGTAGTTAAAGATTAAACTCATCAGAGGATTGAAAACTTCAGATTCATGGTTGTTTGTACAGTCTGCACATACTTGTACACAAATGGTAAAACTTGCCTTTTTTTTTCTGATCATACATGCAGGGCCACTAGTGTTATTTACTACTGGAAATAATGGATAAAGAAGGCTGTAACATACTAAAAAAACAAACCCATAACGTAAGTACATTAGGAAGCTATAGATCACCACAAAATATTTTATTCTTTAATAAAACACTGAAAATTTATCAACAACAACAAAAAATTGCAGATGAAAATTAGGAATAAGATTTAGAGATAATTTATAACTCTCAGTATTAAGATATGAAGTAGGGATTTATTGCTAAATATTTAAATATTCTACTGGGATAAGAAGAAAAAAAAAATTACTTCTGAAGTCCAAACCCAGACAAGAATCAAGGAGAAAGCCAATATACAAGCAAACATAAAAATAGGCACAAACCCTACAGTGATGGGAATCAGACATTGACTTGTTAGTTCCTTTTCCTTTCAGTCTTTCATTTATTTATTCATGATACACCAAGGGGTAAAAAAAATAAAAATCTGAATCTTTTTCCTGCCACAATGTTCTTGCTACTTTTTGCTTTACTAAAATCCAGGCTTCCATACACAACAATACCTGATTCTGCTCTCATCTGCTTTGAACAGCTGAAAACATTGCTTTGCTTAAAACTGCTCTGTTCTTGTCTATTGTGGCAGAAGTCTCTCTGCTGTATAGATTTTCAAGAAAGCTTATCCTTCTCTCTTTGTATCACAGACAATCTGATAAATAATCTTTAACTTCCAAACAAGGTAGTTATTTTCCGTATTGCAGATGCTGCTACAGAGTCATAAATTCCAGCATGGCCATGTCAAGAAACTGCTCGAACTTAAGCTGCTCCAACATTTCAGAATCCAACATTGCTATGATTCTTTTCCTCTCTGCTTACTCTCAGTTCTGAAGAAACTATGAGAATAGGATTAGAAATTGACAATTTGTTAGCCTTGTTCTATAAATTATTTTACTTTCATTCCTTCTAGGCTTTTCTTCATAACTTGTCTTGTAAACAGCATAAAAAGGTGATTTTTTTTTTTTTTTTTTTAATATAGCTACATTGTATATTCTTTAAAATCTATTTGGGGCTTTAAATAAAAAAAAGAGAAATACAATACACTATCTTCCCCCCTGCTTAGCCGCAGGGGTCACACTATGCCCCTCCTCATGTTCATAACTACCTGGTGTTGACAGATATAACTTGCTTCACCAGTTATTTAAATTACTTACAGATAGATTGTTACGTCTCTAGCATCATAAGAACATCTGTCATATTATGCTGCACAAAAGTCAACAATGACTTTGTTTCTAAAACGTACAGTTCTCTGGCAAATTTTGTAGCAATTACAGGCTGATTATACCTCGCCCAATTTTGTAAAACCCAAGATTTAATTTAATTACGCTAAAAATTATCAGAAAGAGGTTGTATTTATAGTCTAAATAATGTGATGTATTGATGGTTCTAATTAAATGTGCAAAAAACATTCCTATCTGTTAAATCTGGAAAAACTGCAAAGAAACATTACATTAGAAAACTCCCATCATTCACACAGAATTTTGTATTGATTATTCCAGCTACCACGTTCTATCATCTGACCATGCTACATAACCTCATAACCTCTCATAGAAGAGCTGTAAGTTAAATGAACTAGTTGTGTATACTGCACCCCTGTATGTTTGAAAAAAAAGTAGGACAGAGGGATGCAGAATTACCAGTTTTTATATTCAGTTACAATATGCTCTCTAACATATGGTAGCTGTAGCATGCTTTCACAGACTGCAGAGTTTGCTAGCATGACAGTAAGCATATGCCAGTCCTCTCAAACTTTTAAGAAGAAATGGCTTTAATTTGAAACAAATAAATAAATAAAACCCTCAAGTCATTGTTTATCACTATCTTCTCTCTTAATTTTAATTATGTTTTCCTGGTTTATACTGTTTGACGGGGGAAAAAGGTTAAGATAATTTTAGAATCATGTTAATCGGTGCAGAAAGAAAGAATTAAGCAGCTTTTGTAATGCATATCAGAGCCAAAAAAACTGTCATGTTGATATGTAGGTTCTACTACTCACATCCATACCCAATCCAACCTTGGTTTAACTTTGTAAAGTATTAAACCAAGTGGTCTGTCTCTAGAAGGCATCAAACCTTGCCCTAAGAAACAAAGGAACCCCCCCTCAAAAAAAACCCAAAACAAAACAAAAAAAAAACCCAACCAAACAAACGTGCAGCTGTTTTAATAAAACAAAGAGATTTTACACCTCTGTAGCCTAAGTGCTGTGCTGCAGATCATAAAAAAAAAATCACGTGTATTTTTAAAGCAAATTTATGTAGTAGGTGGTACTCACTTCACAAAACTGTACAATAGGAAGATTTTAAGGGGGTGGGGGGTGGGGAAGGAGAAAAAAAAAAGAAAAAGGAACAATATTAATATTAAAGGTCTGACTCAAAGTCTCTAGAGAAAGATTTATGTACAGCTAGAAGATGGAAAGGCAAAATGATGCAGAGTGTCTTCCATTGCTGTTTCCCTTCAAGTCAGTGCAATTCCAGAAAGACAAAATATGGCCAGAGAAACACATATCTTGTGTGTGTCTCATGTCCTTTGGTGTCTTCTAGGTTTCTCTTCAAGGCCACTAAACCTACTTTTACAATACCTTCTAACTCTGGACTCCTCTTTTTCTCACACATATTTTTGTGTCCATTCTTTATTCACTGTCTTCTGCATTTTAAGATGGGCTTCTCTTCTTGAACTGGATAACCTTTCATGTATTACTTTTCAGTAATTGCAGAAGCCTCAGTACCTAGAAAAAAAATTCTGCAGAAGAGGTCATAACATTCTGTTGCATATAAGGAATAAGAAAAAGCTCTCAATCACGGACTAACTGTTGAGTTGAACATAATAATGTTTTTGTAAGATAGATATAGAACAAGGAATATATACCATGTTAATTGAGTAAGTTTAGATGCTTTGTTTTCCATAGAATTAAAGTTTGTTAGATTTTAATAAACAAACCTTAGTTATTTAACCAATAAAACTGAGCAATTCCAGGACTATTAAAATGTTTTTAGACAAATTCAAGGTCTTATTAATCATATTGATTTGATATTCTTTGTTTACCGCACTAGATCCAGAGTTAGATACACAGCTATTCATCTATAAAATTAAGATAATAATTTTGTGTCCTTTTCATTGTTTAGATGGTATATTGAATTTTAACCCTGTAGGAGTTCAGCACACAAATAATGACTAGTTTGATTTGAAGTTACAAGACGTAAACGTCTCCACAGCTTTTCTGAATCCAGAAGAGTTCAAGAATCTCAAAAACTTCCAGGAAATGGTTAACATCAAATCACAACAGGAAGAAATAAAAAGAAAAACTCCCAGGCAATGCAAGATTCCTAAGGAGAAAAAAAAAAATCATAAAAGATATCAAATATCTATAATATATATAATATCAAAAAGTAGCATGTATTGGGTTTGCATGGCAAGGTTTTGGTAGAGGCAGGTGGGGCTTAAGGGAGGCTTCTGTGAGAAGCTGCCAGAAGCTTCCCCCATGTCCCACACAGCCAATGCCAGCCAGTTCCGAAATAGATCTGCTGCTGTCCAAGGCTGAGACAATCAGTAACGCCTCTGTGATAACATAATTAAGAAAAAAACAAAAAAAAAGGGGGCAGGGGGAAGAGAAAAAGTGGCACATTTTGCAGCTTGATTGAGGAGTGAGAAGATGTGAGAGAAACAACTCCACAGACACCAAGGTCAGTGAAGAAGGAGGAGGAGGAGGTGCTCCAGGCACCAGAGCAGAGATTCCCCTACAACTTTTGATGAAGCCCATGGTGAAGCAGGCTGTCCCCCTGCAGTCCCTGGAGGTCCATGGTGGAGCAGATGACCACCTGTAGCCCATGGAGGGAGCAGGTGGATGCCCGAAGGAGGCAGTGATCCCGTGGGAAGCCCGTGCTGGAGCAGGTTCCTGTCAGAACCTGTAGCCCGTGGACAGAGGAGCCCACGCCAGAGCAGGTTTGCTGGCAGGACTTCTGACCCCATGGGGGACCCGCACTGGAGTAGTCCCTTCCTGAAGGACTGCACACCATGGAAAGGACCCATGCTAAAGCAGTTCGTGAAGAACTGTTATTCATGGGAAGGACTCACGTTGGAGAAGTTCGTGGAGGACTGTCTCCCGTGAGAGGGACCCCACGCTGGTGCGGGGGAAGGAGTCCTCCCCCTGAGGAGGAAGCAGTGCCAGAAATAACGTGTGATGAACTGACCCCTGTCCCCCTGTGCCACTGAGGGGAGGAGGCAGAAATTGGGAGAGAAGTTAAGCCTGGGAAGAAGGGAGGGGTGGGAGGAGGTGCTTTAAGATTTTGTTTTATTTCTCATTATCCCCTTGTCTGATTGGTAATAAATTAAAATTCCCTTTTTCTCCCCCAAGTTGAGTCTGTTTTGCCCATGCCAGTAATTGATGAGTGATCTCTCTCTGTCCTTATCTTGACCCACAAGCCTTTAGTTATATTTTTTCTCCCCCCTGCCCAGCTGAAGAGGGGGAGTGATAGAGTGGGCTTTGGTGGGCATCTGGCATCCAGACAAGGTCAACCCACCACATAGCAAAAGGTGACTTTGATAAATTTGAAACATAACTCACCTCTCAAGTTTTCATTTTTGTCCTCTCTCTCTAGCTATCAATAGAATACAAATATTTAAGAAAATCTTAAGGGAGGCTGTTATTCCTTGAAGTTCTAAAAAATATTCTCCAGAAGAGAAGAGAGCTGTTAAATGCAGTCTGTTTCTCCTACACTACAATGGCTGTATAACTTTCTCACTTCCTAGGACACCAACAAGGGTGCTAACCCTGTCACCTTTTCAATAAAATTTCATTCCCAGCATTTTGCCTTGCTCTGTAAAGTTTAGAAGTCAATCCTTTAAATCAAGCAACACCATAAGAATATTTTTTTATTATTATTATTACTGTTCTAAATGTGGGTATGAGAGTAAAAAGAACTGCCATTTTATGTGTTATTTTTATAGTTATTGTTGCAGTTTTTACCTGTCAATGACCTCTTCATCAAACAGATCACAGGTGTTGATGACAAAAACCCATACTCCTTCTCCTTTTCTTATTACATAGAATTTGTTTTTTCTCTCAGTTTTAAAGTAATTTTGTCTAAAAAGTTCTCCAAATGTCTATAAATAAAGCACAAGTGTCTTACTATTTAACACTAATAGGAGTAACTTGTAGATATATTGTAAATAATGAAAGCTTCATTTAAAACTTAGAAAAGGATATGCAAATTAACCTCAGAAAGTTCCATAGTAATAAGAAGACATATAACACTGAAAGCTGTTAGAAGGTATTGCTGTTCTCTAATTTAAAGCAAATCCTCTTGGTAGACTGCTTTAACTCTTCTATTTTTGACTTTTCCATTTGAGCAGATGCCGTTTTCTATCTGAACAGCAGAAGAGCATACAGAAGATGTTTCAAATTAAGGGTAAAACAGACATTTCAATGTCAGCATTTAGTTAAGCTGTGTGGGTGCAATTCTTACATTTTTTCCAAAGAAGACAACTCTTTTAAACTGTTACACAGAAAAATACTTTAGTTTTGCAAGTACAGTGAGATAAACAAATGTTGCATTGATCATCAGGTTGAAGTTTCACATGTTTTGTGTTTATTTGATTTTACGTTATTTTCTTCTATCTTCATTTCTAAACAGTACTATTTAAGCTATCTGGATAATGTTATACATATAATTATTATGAGTAAGAAGAAAAACAGAAAAACTCTGAAAGACAGCCAGCCAGAATGAATTATTAAAATAGACTTGCTGATATCCAGAGTTACAGTTTCTTGTATTTTCTTCTGTAAATACCTAAATTCAGACTGACAGAAGAAGGCACATCTGAAAGTTTAGTCATCCTGACTAAATGGTCACTCACATTTTTGCTGAGTCTATCTAGCTCTGCCAATTATTTCATAGACATTTGCACCTTTCTGCTGGAATTAGCAAAAAAATTAATCTTTCAAATATTGATACCAATCAGTTAACAATCACTTTTGGCCACTACTGGCCTCAGGTGTGCATAAAAAGTTCATGCAACATCAAAAACTTTGAGCCTCTGGCTGGAGAAAATTCTTAAATATTTCTTCACAAAATATAATTGGTCCTGTGCCATCCATTACTAAAATATGTCAGTCAGGTTGCACAATTTAATAATCGTCATTTAAAGAAATTATAGAATAATGTTCTTGCTTTAAACAGGTGATGGCAATCTACATTTATTTATTTCTGTGTTGTCTTCTAACTTGGTCCTAACATTAGTACCACAAAAATAGAAAAAGTAAATTACATTAGAAAATAAGTAAACTAATCGTTGCAGAACAAGTATTGAAGTACAGCATTTATTCTTAAATCACAGTGTTTATAATTCTCTGAATACATATTAAAGTGCATCAAAATTGCTGTACATAGGCATCTGGGCTGCTTGCTGAGAAGGAGTGAAATTGTTAAAGGAAACATGAAAAAGGCAGCTGAGTCTTTATAGGTTTAATGCTGAGGAATTTGCTCTGTTAAGTTCTAAAAGGCTGCAGGATTCCAGTTGGATGATATAAAGTTGCTTGATAATAAACAAAGATTATGAAATATGTTTTCTAATTAGTTCAGTCAACTTGATAGAGGAGTCCTTGACCATCAACCTTAAAATGAAAGAAAATAAAATTTAAAAATACAATGGTTTATTTTATTTGTAATTCTATTTGTATAAATATGATAGTTTCACTGGGCTAGCCCTTGGCTAGCAGCCAACACAGCCATTCACCCACTTACCCCTCACCCCCAGGGGATAGGGGAGAGTACTTGGGGGCAAGGATAAGGAGGCTTGTAGGTTGATATAAGAACAGTTTAATAATAGAGAGAAAACTTAAAATAATACTAATATTAAAATAGTAGTGATAATGATAACAGTAACAAAATATGCAAATGATTGACACCCAGTGCTATTGCTCACCGCACTGCTGACTGAGCCCGGCCTGTTCCCAGATAACCATCCCAGAGGAGCGACAATCCCGAACTGAAACCGCAATCCCAAAGAGCGAGAGCCCGAGTGATAGTCAGAGAGAGTTAAAAGAGGAAGATCCCCTCACTAATACACTGGACATGATGTGATAGGATATGGAATATCTCATTGGCATATCTAAATGTCAATTAAGTTTATTAATTTAAATATTCTTCACTCCCCTTAAATCTTGTGCTTGTGAACTAACAGGACACAAAGTCCTTCACTTCCAGTGACAAAAATTTAAACATTGGTATGTTATCAGTGTCTCTCTCATAACAAGTCCCAGGCAGAAAAGCAAAATGCAGCACAATTCTAGCTACTGAAAAAGAAACCAAGCTCTATTTCAGCTAAAAACCAGGACAATTAATCCAAAGCCTCAGGAATAATAGTAGTAAGAAAATACTCAAAGCACTTAGAAACAACATCCCTGGGCAACATCCTGCATAGGGAAGGACTTCATACCAACATTTCTAAACCTCACAATTTGTAGTGTGGTTGTGTAAAAAAAATGCACAAAAAACCAAACCAAACCAAAACAAAAAAAACCAAACCAAACTATCACAGAACTATAAAATCAAATAAACATTGACTGAAGAGGTCTCTGGTCCAACTGGCTCAAACAGGATGATAACAACACTGATTCAGGTCAGAGTGTTATTTTCCACCTGAATCTTGAGTCTTGCCTATGTAGAATCTCACTAACTGAAACACCCAAGGATGTAAATTCCCCAGCCTCTCTGGAAAACTTGTTCTGATACTGCACCAACTTCCTGGTGAAAAAGGTTTTCTTAACTTCCAAGATGCTAGTCCTTCTTATTTACAGTGTACACTGTTGGCTTGTATTTGACTTAGTGCCTAAAGTCACTCCTATATCAAACAAGGTGATGATCACACTGCTTATTCCCAGTCCTTTCGCATACTCAGGAGAGCAAAATCTTACCTCTTACCTCAGAAGAAAGATGCTAAGTGTTGGATGGATCATTCTCTGTAATCCACTGTCATACCTAATGACTCATTATCATTGTGTTTTCTTTCAGAAAGTAGCTCAAAATGAGATTTGTGGGTTTTATCTGATACATCTGTATCCTGTATATTCAAATAAAGTATAAAGCTCAGTACTGGAAGCACTTCAAACTGAGAGATGAAAACTGATGCTGTGATTTTATTTGCAATAACATAACCTGATAGTTCACACCACTAGAAGTAAAGCAAAATATGAAATTTTCTCTGCTCTCTCTGTCACCTCTAGAACTGCTTCCTTTACACCACCCTACTTTTTGATGTTTTACTTACCTTGTTCTGGCTGTGGTTTCTTCAGTACCTTTTCTGAATGAATTCAAAGTAAAAAATTAGCCATATTGTTGATTTTCTGCTGAGAAAGGGAGTTAAATCATCTCAGGGAGCAGTCCAATAAATTAACAAGACACAAGATAAAAGCCAGGCATATGAATCTAGAAATGGAAAAATAGGTTTAAGAGGAACAAAAGGCAGAACTATGTCTTTCAGATGGTGATAAACTGCTAGAATATGTCTAGTGAAGGCATGATCTGTATCTTAAATGTAGAAATGACTTCAACAACTACCACTTATCTTCACAGTGACTTCAACAACAGCCACTTCGACAACTTACTTGCTGAAGTAGAAAGTTTCCAGTAAGTCAGTAAGTCAGTAAGGTACAGGAAATATTAAAAAAAAAAAAAAAAAGAATCAAAGAAAAATAATCTAGAGTAAAGCATGTAACAAAATTATCTTTTAAATAAAAATGAATTAATATAACTGAGCACAACTAAATACAGGTGTTTAATTCCTCTAGAGAACTTGTAAAAGAGTTCACATAAATTAGCAAGATCCTCAAAAATATGTTTTCTTTAGTAGATACAATGTCCAGATGTAATGAGATAGGGGAGATTAACTGACCTATCCAGGCACTGCCATTGAATCAGTGGTTGTACTTCCTCGTCCCCTTCTCTCAGTGAAAGTTATGCCTCATTTCTTGTGCAGCCTCTGACATTTGTTTGACCTCTTGGTGAACAGTTCCAGCTCATTATGTCAACAATAAAGTACTATTACTTTATTTTTTTCCTGGAGCCAGGAGACCCACGTGGTTAAACAGGGAACTGCTGGGTAAACTCAAGTGGAAGAAGAGAGTTTACAGATCATGGAAGGAGAGGCTGGTCACTTGGGAGGAATGCAAAGCTGTTGTCAGAGGATGTAGGGAGGCAACTAGGAAAGCTAAGGCCTCCTTGGCATTAAGCCTTGCAAGAGAGGTTAAGGACAACAAAAGGGCTTCTTCAAATATATTGCACACAAAGCCAACACTAGAGGCAATGTAGGCCCACTGTGGAATGGAGTGAGTGCCCTGGTGCCAGAGGATACAGAGAAGGTAGAGTTACTGAATGGCCTCTTTGTCTCTGTCTACACTGCTGGAGACTGGATTGTGAATTGCTTGAAAGGAAGAAGTCAGAGAGTTGTGGTCAATGGGACAGAGTCTAGTTGGAGGTCTGTGTCTAGTGGAGTCCCTAAGGTGTCAGTGCTGGGACCAATATTATTCAATATATTAATCAATGACCTGGATGAGGGAATAGAGTGCACTGTCAGCAAGTTTGATGATAACACAAAACTGGGAGGAGTAACTGACACACCAGAAGGCTGTGCTTCCAATCATCAAGACCTGGACAGGCTGGAGAGTTGGACAGAGAAAAATTTAGTGAAATACAACAAGGGCAAGTGTAGAGTCTTACACCTGGGGAAAAACAACCCCATGTACCAGTGCAGGTTGGGGACAGAACTGTTGGAGAGCAGCATAGGGGAAATGGACCTTGGAGTCCTGGTGGACAGAAGGATGACCATGAGCCAGCAGTGTGTCCTCGTGGCCAAGAAGGCCAACGGCAGCCTGGGGTGTGTTAGAAGGGGTGTGGTCAGTAGGTTGAGAGAGGTTCTCCTCCCCCTCTACTCTGCCCAGGTGAGGCCACATCTGGAATATTGTGTCCAGTTCTGGGCCCCACAGTTCAAGAAGAACAGGGAACTGCTTGAGAGAGTCCAGCATCCTCCCATGAGGAAAGGCTGAGGTAGCTGGGTCTCTTTAGTTTGGAAGAGACTGAGGGGTGACCTCAGTAATGTTTATAAATATGTAAAGGTTGAATATCAGGAAGATGGAGCCAGGGTCTTCTCAGTGATGTCTAATAGTAGGACAAGGGGCAACAGGTGCAAGCTGGAGCATAGGAGGTTCCATGTAAACATAAGGAAAAATTTTTTCAGTGTGAGTGACAGGCCACTGGAACAGGCTGCCCAGAAAGGTTGTGGAGTCTCCTTCTCTGGAGACATTCAAAACCCGCCTGGATGCCTTCCTGTGTGACTTACTGTAGGTGTTCCTGCTCTGGAGGGGGGTTTGGATGAGACGATCTTTCAAGGTCCCTTCCAATCCCTAACTTTCTGTGATTCTGTGATCTTATCTCATTGAAATCCACCATGAAGTGACTTTGGCAAGTTAGAAAAGTCTATAGCAAGTCAGCTTCATAAAAAAAAGAATACCTTTTCTCATTTAATCAATGTGTAAGTAGACAAAGTTTTCATTTCTGCACCAATGTTTTTATAAACACAGTGAACTATCTTTCCTACGCTATAATTATCTAATTGCAAATTTATCTGAAAACAGTTTAAGTGTTCACAACAAAAACTACATAGTAAGAAATTTTTTACTTCCAAAGAGTGTGGCAAGTCAAGACACTACAACATAGGAAAAGAGTAAATATCGTATTTCCTGGAATACCTGAGAGGAAAAAAAAGGCCTTCATTAAAGAGTGAGGTTGCAGATTTGGATGCAAGGATAAAGAAATAAGTGTTTTTCAAAGACTTGAGGTAATAAGAAGGACTGTCTGACTTGCATAAGAAGAATGAGGAGTTTAATTTAATTTTAAGAATTTTGACAAAGTTTCCTTTTATCTTCTAGAGGGAAGGTACAGGTAAATTAAAGTACCATGTAACTCCATATTGTGGAATGGACTCTCAGCCACTTTACTAAAAGCAGGAAATGTGACAGAGCAACCACTGAACAAAGAACACTTTAATAAGAACATTGAAGATAATAGATGTTTGTATTCTGTATCTAGTTTTAATAAACTAATTTAGGGCTAACACTAAGTTACTGTTTTTTCAATCTTTTTTCTAGCCTTAACAGTAGTGAATAGTTTTTGGTTTTTTTCTTAAGGCAGTATCATCAACTGGTTCACATTAAGTCCCTGAAAAGAAATGAAAATATGTCATAAATATAAGACATAAAATATGATGTAAATACCTCAAAAATAATGTATATATTTTATTACTATCCTCTCATGAAGTAATATTAGTTGAATACAAGTTTTTGTTAAGATAAATATTTGTTACATTATCAATTGATAAATATTATATCATGCTTTTTGAGGTGTTGCCATAATGTTGACCACAGTAATTAAAATTAAAGCTAATAAGACTCAAAGGTCAAAGATCTACTGTCATACTGTCTACAATAAAAGAGCAGTTGACTCCTGTCACTGAGATTACCCATTGCTAATTTTGAATTCCTTCCAACTGAGTAACAACAAATACAGTGGTTGGGCAGATAAAATTTCACTGTTGAAGACAACACTATTCATTTTTTAATCAATTTCTCTATTGATGCGACAACATCAGAACCAATATGCATGACACAGACCACTCACCAGGCCAATCAAAAAATAAGCATGGAATCAAGATGGATTTTAGGAACTTTTCTGGCAATAGATTTCTTTTCATAAATGGTGATTTTTTCTTTTTTGACTGGAAATCATTGCCGCTTTCTGATCTTTTCATGTTTACATTTGCGAGTTTTTGTAGCATGTTTTGCTGCATTTATTCATGTACCATCTGTTTTTATAATAATTTTTTCATAAAGAATTTTTATGCAACACAAGAAACTATGCTCATGAACTCCCACAGCATTTAAATCATAGAATCATAGAATACCAGGTTGTAAGGGACCTCAAGGATCATCTCGTGCAACCTTGCTTGGCAAAAGCACAATCTAGACAGGAAGGACCAGCACCCTGTCAAGCTGAATCTTAAATGTGTCCAACTCTGGGGAACCCACCACTTCCCAGGGGAAATTATTCTAATGGCTGATTGTTCTCATTGTGAAAAAAATTTATTCTTTTGTCCAATCAGAATCTCTCCAGGAGTGGCATTTGGATGTCCAATGAAATATTCCATATCATATCATATCATGTTTAGTATATTAACCTGGGCTGACAGGAAAGTGGGGGAATTCTCTCTGGTTTTTGTTCTGCTCTCGCTCTTCTGGGATTGCAGTTTCGGTTTGGGATTCTCGCTCCTCCAGGACGATTATCTGGGAACAGACTGGGCTTAGTTGACAGGTGGTGAACAGTTACACTGTGTATCACTCATTGGCATATTTTATTACTGTTATCATTATAACTACTATTTAAAAATTAGTATTATTTTAAGTTTTCTTTTATTTCTATTTTTAAACTGTTCTCATCTCAACCTACAAGCCTCCTTATCCTTGCCCCCCAGTCCTCTCCCCTATCCCCTGGGAGTAGGGGGGAAGTGGGTGAGCGACTATGTTGGCTGCTGGCCAAGGGCTAGCCCAGTGAAACTATCACACCCAAATAACTTTCCAATTCCAATTTCTCAAGGAAATAAAGTGTCATCTTTAGAGAGTTGTTGCAGTATTTTTCGCTGGTTTAATGGAACTAATCAAGTACAGTTTCTTTTATGATCCGTGAGGTTATCATAGAATCACCTGGTTGGAAAAGACCTTTGAGATCACTGAGTCTAACTGTACCTATCAACTACTAAACTATATCTTTGAGCACCCCATTTAGTCACCTTTTAAACATCTCCAGGAATGGTGACTCAACCACCTCCCCAGGCAGCCCATTCCATTGTCTGATAACCTTTTCAATGAAGAAGTATTTCCTGACATCCAATCTATTCCTCCCTTGGCACAACTTAAGGCCATTGTCTCCTGTTACCTGGAAGAGGTAACCTGTTACCTATCATTAGTTACCTGGGAGAAAAGACACACACCTGCCTCACTACGACCTCCTTTCAAGTAGTTATAGACAGTGATAAGGTCTCCCCTCAGCCTCCTCTTTGGACTAAAGAACCCCAGTTCCCTCAGCCGCTCCTCATAAGGCTTGTTCTCTAGCCCCTTCACCAGCTTTGTTACCCTTCTTTGGACATGCTTCAGTGCCTCAATGTCCTTCTTGTAGTGAGAGGCCCAAAACTGAACACAGTACTCAAGATGCAGCCTCATCAATGCTGAGTACAGGGGAAGGATGACTTCCCTGGTCCTACTGGCCACACTGTTTCTGATACAAGACAGGATGCTGTAGGCCTTCTTGGCCACCTGTGCACACTGCTAACTCATATTCAGACAGTTTTTAACAACACTCCCAGGTCCTTTTCTGCCAGACAACTTTCCAGCCACTCTTCCGCAAGCCTGTAGCGTTGCATAGGGTTGTTGTATGTGCATGTGCAGGACCTGGCACTTGGCCTTGTTGAACCTCATACAGTTGTTTGCAGACCATTGATCCAACCTGTCCAAGTTCCTCTGTAGAGCCTTCCTACCCTCGAGCAGATCAACACTTCCACTCAGCTTAGTGTCATCTGTGAATTCACTGAGGGTGCACTCAATCCCCTTCATCCAGATCATTGATAAAGATGTTAAAAGGACTGGCCTCAACACTGAGCCCTGGGAACACCACTTGTGACTGGCCTCCAAGTGGATTTAACTCCATTTACCACCACTCTTTGAGCCTGGCCATCCACACATATAAATGTATATATATTTCTATAATAAGGGTATATTTCATTGATAGGTAGTGAGAGTGTCTGTATAGGCACACAGATAAATATCCCTGATTATGTCCTCTAATGAAAACATGTTATTTTGTATGTAAATGCTAATCTCTTCACATATGTTATTGATTACCCTCTTGTCTGGATGGCTGTATCAAGTCATTCTGATCTAGCTCTAGTCTTATAAGAGTTTATTGTCTTGGAAAAACAAGTTACATTTTATCAAGAATAAATATTAAACTGGCTCCAAAAGCTTTTTCTGCTTGGTGGTTAATCTGCAAATTTTAAGGATTTTTAATCTTTTTTTTTCACACTATTTTACATTACATATCTCAAGAGTTTTGATTCCTTAATTTTTATCTTGCTGTTCAACTCAAATTCAGTTTGACAAAGTCTGACTCAGAGCAACGAGCCAATTGCTCAAAGTAGGTAAATCCAACTCAGAAAAAGGCAAGCCCAGGCTGTACCTGAGACCTTGCTCTTGCTGATCCATACAAAGTCTGTAGCCTTTTGATAATTATGGCAAAATTATATTCACTTGCATAGAGTGTCAACCTGATTGCCCTAAAGGTTTTCTCTTCTTAGTAGTTTGCTACAAGCAAACAGAGATTTTTCTGAGTCTCCAGAGAACCTAGAGTTAAGTAGACAAATATCATCTACTTCATTTGGTAACAGACTTTCTAACCTATTTATCAACAGTTTTATATATTATATTAATCTCTACTCATCATGGAAAAAAACAAAAACAAAAACAACATACTTTGGTAATCTACTGATTGAAATGTTGATTTTAAGCAGGCACCAACTCCTTAGCTGAGTAACCTAGTTTCATGTTACTTGCTCCATATTACTGCAAATCCTGGAAGTGTAACATGGCCTCATCTTACTCTAATCAGAAGCAGACAAACCCTCCTTTGCCCATGAGCTCAAAAGCTGATCTTTCTTGAGCTGTTCATAATTCATGCTTGCCATCTGTTTCTACTAAAACAAACTGATCAATTTGCTATTTAATGATACATTTAGGAGCAGAATAGTTATTAGAAAAAGATTGAAAATATGATCCTTAAAGGCTCCAGCATTAAAATACTAAAAATAATATATTACAAGTAATTGGAAAAGCAATAAAGACCTTAATGTCATGTTGATTCTTGTATATTAGTAATTTTTCTATATACACAGAATATTTATAAAATTATGCTTTACTTCTCCCATTATACTACCCCTCTCTCTAGGCGCTTACCGTCATAGACTTCATTGGATTTTGATAAGGATTGTGGAAAACCCCATAGCATTTCATAGCAATGAACAAATCAGACTACTAAGCTATTGGGTGAGTGAAAGGATTCTAGCTTCTATTTCTCATAGAGGTGATAATCTCAGGAAGAGTTGAATTTTTATGCTAAAACACAGGAACGGGATAGGAAAATGTAATCTCTAAATATTAGGCAGAGTTGTCCTGATCCGATGTCGGGATCATTCAAATGTCCCGATCCAATGTCATGGAAAGGTTTCGATATGATCCCAAGAGCGAGATTAATACACAAACGAGGTCAAATGCCGTACTCCCGAAACACCATTTATTATAAAGAGAAAAAGTAATAAGGAGGGTAGCGATAGGACTGAATGGAAAGAAAGATGGAAATCAAGCAAGGAGTCCGGATAGGGCAGCCAGAATAGTCACCACCACAGGTCCAACAGCAAGGCGACGGTGAAGGGGCGGGTGAGGAGGTCTCAGTTGCTTGTTCCAGCAGTGGTGCAGCGTGGCGTGGTGCGGTCAGGCAGTCAGGTGGTCGTCCTCTCTGTCCCTCTTCTTCTCTCTCTTTCTCCCCTGCTTGCTGTTGCCCATGCAGGTCTTCCTTAAGTACCCCTTCGAGGGCTGTGGTTACCATTGCAATGGCACTTTTTTTGTGCCCCCCAGCACTAGGGCAGGGACATGTCCGGGCAGAAGACCTCCTGTGGGCAGGGCATCTTCACAAGTCGAGGTTTCCAAAACCCAGTGGTCTTGTGAAAACAATCTTGCAAAGATCTTGCAAACAATCTTTGAGACAAGTCAATAGTGCAGTTCCTCACAAGAGTAAATGACATACTAATTGTTGAAGAAAGTGGGGTTTTTTTACTTCTTAAATCATACTTGTCATGGTGGTTAATAATTGATTTAATCATCCATTTTATTCTTGAAATAAAAATATAAAATAACAGCAAGAATATAAACAATTCATCACCTTGATCACCGAATATCCTTCCTTTTCCTCTTAAGCATTGATATTGAAATCTGTGATTGTATATTCCCAAAACAATTACTGAGGATTAATGAAAGACATTCCTAACATTATCTTATGGTGTTCTTAAGAAGAACTTACATATCTTAATGGCTTGGATTTTTAAACAGAAATGACTGTGAAAACTAGAACTGAGAAACAGTGTATATGGGCTATTAAAGGAGATTAAAAAAATAATATTAGTCTCCACTGTTGCAATTCTATATTCAAATTCTATTTATTTCTCAAAACTAGAAGTGAAAAACCAACTTCAAAATAATTTTTGTTTTCCACAAATAAGTAATTTATTTTCTCGCATTTTTAACATCAGTTTAAGAATTTAAATTCCTTCCACTATAAAGAGTTCCTGTTAAACTTTTTAGATGATAAGAAAGGATTAATTATGCATAAGATAAATTATTGTCCTAGATGGTAGTGCTGTTTCAAAGCAACTGGAGTCAGTGTGATAAAGTGTAAACTCCACCTTTAAACTGGAGGTAGTTGTCTTATAGCATCATAGAATCATTTAGGTTGGAAAAGACCTTTAAGATCTTTGAGTCAACCACAAACCTAACACTGCCAAGTCCACCACTAAACCATGTCCCTAAGTGCCCCAGCAACATGCCTTTTAGATACCTTCAGAGGTGATGACTCAGTCACTTCCCTGGGCAGCCTGTTCCAGTTCCTAATAACCCCTGCAGTATTCTTTTGGCAAAGTTTTTTCCCTAATAGTCTGATCTAAATGTTCCCTGGCACAACTTGAGGCCATTTCTTCTCGCCCTATAGCTTGCTACTTGTGAAGTGGCGAACATCCACCTTGCTACAACTTCCTTTTAGGTGGGCAGTGAGGTCTCTCCTGAGCCTTTTTTTCCACAGACTAAAAAACTCCAGTTCCCTCAGCCACTCCTTGTAAGGCTTGTTCTCCAGACCCTTCACCAGCTTTGTTGCCCTTCTTTGGGTATGCTCCAGTACCTTAGTGTTTCTTGTAGTGAGGGACCTTGAAAAGAACCAGGTTAGCAGATGTACCTTATTTAGCACCTTCTTAATGACCTTAATTGGACAGTAAACAACGTATTAATGTCTTTCAAACATGATAGTAATTGAGGTTCATGGGTAGTAATCTGTACAGGAAAAATACTTGCATAGAGTTTAAAAAATCAGAGACATCATCAGAAAATAACACAAAAAGCTACAGCCAAAGAAAATGTTTCAGCATAAGCTTCTAGGGATAGAGAAAATAATTTAAAATTAGGTGTTTGTTTTCATGGCCTAGGTGTAATACAATATAAAATAATTTATTTGCAGTCCTAAGAAACTTTTTAAGCATTAATCCGATTAGTCTCCATTTCTCTGAGTGATGTGCTATTTTCTAAATACAGACCATTTTCTAGTTGCTGTAGCAGGAAATCATACAGGCTGGACTTCCTACCTCACTTACACTCCTTTAGCAGAAATATATTTTAGCAGAATAATCTAAAAACAATGAACCATGCTTACATTAGTCACAAAGTCTTCTCACATACATTCTCTTCTATCTCAGCTCATGCAAATTATGACCCTGGTCATAGGAAATTGAAGATTTCTGCCTAAAATAACTCAATAAAACCTAAGAAAACTTTCATTCAAATGTTTTAATTACTCTTTTCTAGCTCAGCTTCTTGTCTGGGTTAAGTTTTTCAGCTGATCTTTCTGAAAGCACGAATTTCAATCTTATTGTCTTCATATACAGAACTCATACATGTTTACTTTCTTTGGCACAACTCTAACCCTTTGTCCCAAAAGAAAAATGTTTAGAATGAGATATCTTTTTCTTTTTTTGTTTATATGGATTGTCTTTATGTATACAAAACATAATAAAATTAAATATCTCTGTGTTGTATCTGCTACTCTTGTAACCAATGAAAGTTTTACTGACAACTCATATTTAATGCAGAAATTTGGATAACGTATATTTTTATCGTGATACAAAATTTAACAGCCAAAAACAGTCATAATAACAATATGACCTCAAGCCAGAGGTACAGATTACTACTTTCAAATACTGTGCTTTGAATCTGGATCTCTGATAGACATCTATGAAGATGACCATAAATACTATTAAATTTTTCTTATTCTTAGGTTATTTGGATTTACACAAATATGTTAAACTGGATCTGTTCAAAAGACAATATATTAGATTCAGCATCCAAATTTTAGAAAAGAATAACAATAAAGCCATATTTAATGGACCATTTAGACAAAGATTTAGTTTCTATGATTTTGTAAGAGGATCTTACATTACTACTCCACCCATATAAATATATTTTTAAATATAATAGATCTCCTTTTTCATTGATTCTATAGTATTAAGGCAGAAGAAATGGATTATTGATGGAGTGTTTCCTATAAAAACACATAAATAAAATGTGATATATACATGAATCAGAGTAGCATAATTGGAGGAAATTGAGACTTGAACAAGTGTCTGTTATCTAGACAAATTATAAGGTCCTCATTCAACCTCCAGTGACATGTCTGACTGTCCTGAGATATGCTCGTTTCTGAAAAAAAATATGCAAAAAACATGCAATTTTTAGTAGATGACATTTCAAGAATGAGCAAAAAAGTCAAGTTTACCAGTTTCCTTTTTGCATTGTACTGAGTATAGTTTTCACCTAGAATGAAAAAATGACATAACACTCTTTTCAAAATATTTCTTTATATTTACAAATCTTTGTTGAAATTCCCCACAGGCTCAGTTGTGCAATTTTTGTCTGTTTTTCCTTGTCTTGTTCTTCATTGTGAGCCTAGCTGCATAGTGAGCCTTTTGACAAAAGGAAAGTAGCAGACAACTGTTATTGAACTTGGTTATTTTGCCTCAGGTCTTGTCTGAAAAAGAGCATTTCACTATACCTCTATTTGGTAGACATTTACTGACCAGTTTCCTAACTCCATAATTTGAGTTCATAGGAAATTGCATCCCTTTCCACATTCTGCCCCTTTTCAGGGTCAAGGTTTCAGAAGGCTAGGTTGCTAAGAAACTACAGGGGTAGTACATAAAACACTATAAATAAGAAATAAGCAATTTCATTTCTGAAATAGAAAAAATATTGCTTTTCTTTTTATTACTTTTTGCCCTCCCATTCATGTTGTGTCTCTTTCTACATTGTGTATACTATACATGGTAAAGTTATGTAGTTTCTTTACTTGGGACATAGCATTCCAGCAAAGAAAGCACCCACCTGATGTTTGCAAACTATTCTGGCGTTCATCCTAATTAATTTCATGTATGTCAGTATTCCTCTTATTAGTAAGGAAATTAGTAATACATGTTAAATTAGTTATGCATGTAAGGTAACTGATTTCTTTCTTCTTGCTTGTAGAGAATGGACATTAGAAAGGTTATAATGTAGAACTTACTTGAACTCTGTGACAGAATTGATTGGTGTACAGTCATGAATGTTTGAAGACTGAATAATTCTCCAGGCATAGCATCAGGGTGGTGTGTGTATTGATGTGTGTGTCTGACGTGGTTTAACCAGGAAGGGTCACTGCCCACCCCACCCCCCACCCTCTGGTGGTATGAGGAGGAGAAAATATAAATGAACAGGGCTCAGGGGTTGAGACACAAGTAGTTTACTGGAATAATAAGGAAGAAACAACATCAAACAACAAGAACAGTACTAATGAGAGAATATACAACATAAATAAATGATACACAGAATGAAACAAAATGAAATGGCTCACCGCGGGACTGGCTTGTGAACTATGGTACTCCTCCCGGAACTTCCCTGTTTAAATATGGAGCATGATGTCACGTGGTATGGAATACTGTCATGTGGTGTGGAATACCTGCCCTGGCCACCTAGACCAGCTGCCCTGGCAGCCCCCCATCCCAGTTCCCTGAGAACAATTGACTCTATCCTAACCAAATCCAGGACAGTGTCATGGAAATAGACTGTGACTATAATTTCTACGCCTGGAAGATTAAAGTTTAACAACAGACTCTGCAATTGTATTCTACTTGGTTTTGAATAGGGTGCACTACTTCTATTCACACATTGTTTGTTTTCTTCTTTTGCACCCATGTACTGTAGAGGGTTTGTTTGTTTGTTTGTTTGTTTGTTTGTTTGTTTTCTTGTGTGGACAATAGATTATGAAATTACTATTGTTTCTGCAAAGTAGAAAAGTAGTTCATCCTACCCCTGTTTACACATATATGTGAACATACATAAATATTGAAATGAAACATTATACTTCATAGGGCTTAGAAGGCAAAACCTTAGCTAATGTAAGTGTTCTGCTAAGCTAAAGACATTTAAACTGGCTAAACTAGCTAGATCAAGCTCAAATTTGTATTTCTTTTGGATACATTACTTACAGTAAACTATGACCTCTAAAGGTTCAATTTCAAAACACATTTACTTCAAAACAAGGCTGTTTAATATTGCTGAACACCAAGTTGTTGTTATGAATGGAGCATTTAGCTTCCAATGGCCTAATTTGGAAATGCAATAATAATGAGAGACACTTCAGTCTTTTGGGCACAAAAATTAAAATTGAAGCTCTTGGCCCTAAGTTCCCTACCTTTTATCTTTACTTCTTTGTCTTCTTCCCAGCCTTTTTTTTTTTTTTTTTTTAATTAATGATTCATTTGGTTTAAAGAAGTCTTTCAAATACTTAATTAGCTTCTGTGGAATGACATACTTATCACCAAACATTAAAAGCTGCCCACTCATATCCTCAGTTAAAATAACAACTTAAAAAGGTGTTTACAGTAGTCTGCTAATTTGTTGAAAACCTAAACACATATCAAAGCTGCAAAGAAGCTTATTCTGTATGTTAATTTAAAAAAAAATTAGAAAATTTTCTAATTACCAGTACAACTTATCCTAGCTTTTAAATACTGTTTAGGAGCAGCAGGCATCCAGCATGGAGTTTCTAAATCACTTATTCCCTTGGCTCCATCTGATAAGCACTTATGGGCTACCTGTATGTAGCCAATGCAGAAATTTCCTTTAGATTTGTGATCTACATTATATTTATCTGTGTAATGTCCTCTCTTCAAGAAATTTACGGGGTCATTATTTTGAATTAATTTACTGATGGAACAGCAAGGATAAAAAAGTGTAATCCTGTGTACTCTGAGTATTGTCCTTCAGTAAGACCTATATTATCCACTAGCATCAGCTAGTGCTGAGCATCTAGTTCCCTAATATACTTGAACCTGCATTAGTTTGTAAAAGTGGAGATCAATGTTCTACAAATAACAACACTGTACTATGTTCAAAACTTTTGAGATCATGTTTTCATTTTTCTAAAAAAGAAGCAAAAGTCAGGGACATTTTAGCTCTAAACATGCTTTAGGCTGGGAAACAAAATAGTAATAAGAAACAGGACAATACATAAACTCAGGTTTTGCAGCACTTACTGACTCTTTTTTTAAAAAGGCATCAGAGGAAAAAAAAAAAAAAAAGTCCTAAGATAACTTTTTCTCCCAATCAATTTTTCACATTCATGTTAAAAAGTGTGCCCATAGGTTTTTTGTTTTTTTTTAAAGTTAAAGTTTATGCACTTTACTCATCATCATCAGATAACACAAAGAAAAAACAACTACAGAATCATTAATTTGTTAAATTAAATGATCAGAAACTCAAAAATACTCATGTGTGGTGTTATATATATAAGGAGAGTGACAAGCATTACGAGACAAAGCATATTTCCATGGAGGAAGTAACTTAGCTCCTCTATTGTTTCTGTCCATGAAGAAAATAATTTTGGTTTATTCTGGATATTTTGATTGCATACAGTAGAGTATGGTACAGAGATCCCTCAGAGTCCCTGCTGAACTGACAATGCTGTACTGAGTAGTCTTACCAACTTAGATCCAGATATAACACTGCCCACATACACAGCATTGAAGTTCTGCTAATAATAATGTAGTACAAAGTGTGGGCATTTTGGTTTGGCTTGTTCCTACCTTCCACCTTCCTCACTCCCTGGCAACTTTTATAACAGCAGCCTTCTTGCTATTGGCAACAAGGCTGAGTGAAGAGTGGACAACTCACTTACTTTATTTGCACAGCATTTTACCCCCGTGCTGAAGATTTTTTTACAATTGATAAATTTTCTATTATGTTACTGGGAAATATTATTATTGGCCAGACCTTATTTCTGTTATTTGAATACCTTCCTAAATATTACTTCTTGGCACATATAGATTTATATTTGAGAAACAGGTTAATTAACAGGTTTGATATCAACACAGGAGGGGAAGTAAGGGAAAAAGGTCTCTTTGGAATACAACCTTGCTCAGTTATGCCTGAGCAGATGTGATCTTCACCTTTTTATTGTGAACTTTCAGGAAAATTTTTGGTAAAGTTTCTAAAAATTTCTGTGCACAAGGTAATGTCAAAATTAGTTTGGTCACTTGTAACAAGGCAATTTATAGCTTTGAATGTATAATTTCATAGTAAATCCTCAGAAGGGGGGAAAAAAAAAAACCCCAAACTGACACCTTCCCCTGTCCCCCTCAGAAACAAACAAACAAACAAACAAACAAACCAAAAATCCCAAAACACTCAAACCCAAACAAAAATCAACCCTTACACTCCCAAAAAAAGTCCTTCAAAAGTTTATTTTTATCAATCTCTTTTAAGTTGAGTTTAGAAGAAACTAACCTTCTAAAGAGACATCAGAATCTGCTTTACAGACTGTCCATTCTATAAAACATTATCCATTATTCTGCAACTGAGCTGCTGTTTAATTTATGCCTGTCATGGAAAAAGCTTCTTGGTGTCAGGTCTGGCTGTGAGTAGAACTGTGCAGGGGGATCAAGCTGTGCTACTGTTTAGGATCCCTGCCAAAGAAGTGACGTTTCCCAAGAATGTAAGCAGAATTTTAAGGAGTTGACTTTGTCCTTCTTAAGCAGTAGGGCTAAAGGGAATCTAAGGACAAGGAGAAGAGAGAAAGACAACCTGATGGTGGTATATGGATGGTAGCAGGGTAAATAACAAAGCTAGTCTGAGCAGGAAACAATGTTCCCTTTAAGAATAAACTATGGAAATTCGTAGTTTGGCCTTTGTAAATGACTTAATTTCATACAGTAAAATGTAAGGTAATCAGAATATTTTTGAAGTAACTATTTGAATATTTAGAAGCACTACTAAAACTGATGAAAAGAGTAAGATTAGCAATAGAGTTGGTCCTATCTACAACATGGAGGCAAGGTCCAGTGAATTAGTAAGGAAGAACAGCAACAAGGATGACATCATAATAAAATAATTAAAATTGACCTGTAATTTACCTTTCAAATATTTATTGAAAAATTTAAGTTCTTGAATTTGTATTTTTCTGTCAAATAGATCCAATAAAGGTTGGATTGAGACAGACATGAACTGATTCATTTGTATTTTTGTGTTTGAAGATAATATAGCCCAAGTTAAAAAAAAAAAAAAAAAAAAAAAAAAAAAAGGAAAGGAAATACCTACAAGAGGTTATTCCAAATGTACTGACTTCAGTAGTTTATAGAAGATTCCTCATTCATGCTAACCTCTCTAGTTTTTTATATTAAAGGTCAAAATTAATAGTTAGCTTATTGTATGTGTCTGACTGAGGTGGAATTAATTTTCCCCATAACAGCCCTCATAATTCTGTGTTTTGTACTGGTAGCTTGAAAGGCGTTGATAACACACCAGTATTTTGGTTACTGGTGAGCAGTGCTGGCACAGCACCAAGGCTGTCTCTCCAACACTCTGCACCCCCACCCAGTAGGCTGGTAGTGGGGAAGATCTTGAGAGGGGACATAGTCAGGACAGCTGACCCAAACTGACCAAAGGAATATTCCATACCATATGACATCTGCTCAGAAATAAAAGCTAGGAGAGCAGAGGGGAAGGAGGGGCAATTGTTATTTACAACGTTTGTCCCCCAGAGTAACTGCTGTGTGTACTGAAGCCCTGTTTCCTGGAAAGTGGCCAGACATTGCCTGCTGATGGGAAGTAGGGAATAAATATTTTGTTCTTCCTTTGTTTCTGCATGCAGTCCTTGCTTTGTGCTTCTATTAAACTATTTTTATTTTAACCTGCGAAATTTTTATTTTTATTTTTTTTTTGTGTCCCTCATCTTATTTTCTTTTCCTCCCTGTTCTGCTAAGGAGGGTAGTGACAGAGTGGCTTAGCGGGCATCTGGCATCCAGCTAAGGTTAACCCACCACACTTATTTATCCTCATGTTTTACATAGTGCAGATAGTACCACTGTGCTTCAGTCCTGCATAAAACTTAAGGAATAAAACACAAGGAATAAAACACTTCAATTCATGGAAGTCTAAACAGTGTGCCACTGGCAAAAAAAAAAAAAAAAAAAAAAAAAAAAAAAAAAAAAAAGAAACAGGTTGAAAATGAAATTTTCCATTTGATAAAAATTAGAAATGATGAAGGGGAATATTAATTTCATTCCAGAATGAAGAGAATACTCCTCTCCCCAATTTGAAAGAAAATTAGAGAAGATAATTAGCCAACCATATCCTGGGCTGCATCAAGAGAAGAGTGACCAGCGGGTCGAGGGAGGTGATTGTCCCCCTGTACTCCACTCTCGTAAGGCCCCACCTGGAGAACTGTGTCCAGTTCTGGAGCCCCCAACATAAGACATGGACCAGTTGGAACGAGTCCAGAGAGGGGCCACGAGGATGATTCAAGGGCTGGAGCACCTCTTCTACGGGGATAGGCTGAGAGAGTTGGGGCTGTTCAGCCTGGAGAAGAGACGGCTCTGGGGAGATCTAATAGCAGCCTTCCAATATCTGAAGGGGGCCTACAGGAAAACTGGGGAAGGACTTTTCATGAGGGCAGTTAATGACAGGACAAGGGGGAATGGCTTTAAGCTAATAGAGGGTAGGTTTAGATTGGATATTAGAAATAAATTCAATAAATTCTTCACTGTGAGGGTGGTCAGGCACTGGAACAGGTTGCCCAGGGAAGTTGTGTTCAAGGCCAGGTTGGATGAGGCTTTGACCAACCTGGTCTAGTGGAAGGTGTCCCTAGTCATGGCAAGGTGGTTGTAACTAGATGATCTTTAAGGTCACTTCCAGCCCAAACCATTCTATGATTCTATGATTCTATAATTAAAAGTTTAAGAATAACCAAGATATTTAATCTCAAAACTTTCAGAATGTGATTAAAAACTGAGTTTCTGAGTTCTGACCATTCAGCTTTGGTTTCCACAGTTTTTGGCGCATATTTAGCATAGCTACAGAAAAAAATATTTTAATAAGACAGTTTTGAAAGCTGAGACCTTGTTAGTCAGAGATTATATCCTCTAAAAGAGGAGTCTAGAGGTCAGTCCAGAGATTAAGAGCACTACTTAGATTCTAAAGGATTTCAGAGTCCTTGGAAGGGAGATAAAACCTGGTGTCAGGTGAGTCTGTATTATCAAAAGAGCTAGGCTCCTGACTCCTGTCACAAAGTAGGGAGCTGAGCCTGAGCTGAAGTCAGGATTTCTAATTTCATATCTTGGAAGGTTGATTGTTTAGTAGAAAGGAGCCTTATTCAGTGTCATGTCATAACTTATTTATTTACCATTTGGACATCTTTTTAAATGGCACTTTCTGAGCTGAAGATGAGATGCAGTATGCTATGCTTGAAACTATGAATCTGTATGAAGACCTATATTCCTTGCCTGTGCTGGGCAGATACTGGGCTTAGTCTCCCACATCTTGCTAGGTGTGAAGTCCAAATCCTACCCAGAAGGAAATATTCAGCACATGGTTCACACCAACTAAACTGGGATTGCTACAGTCTTTCGTGCTGAGACCCAACCACAGGGGCAGGTTGAGCACACAAATAGAGTACAGTTGTTCAGAGTGTGGAATATCTCCTTTCTGCAAAAGACAGGCTCCATATGATAAAGACAGACAGATCTCTCTGTGATAAGAAGCTCTCAGAAAATGAGTACACAAAACAAAGCAGCAAAATAAAACCTCTTTAACTTTTGTTAGGAATAGAACTATTAAACCTATTAATGGTATCAAGATGCTGAAATGTTGTAACTATATAATATTTTCAGAGAACTGTTTATTATGTTATTATATTTAACAAGATTACAGAATATGTAGTATGCCAGGTATACATATTTCTAATGCTTGAGATAAATATTTGCGGTAAGAAAATCTATAAATTAAAGATTATGGAAAGTAGTGACCGCTAAGAACAAATAAATATCCTTAAAAAATGGAGAGCCTCTTTCAGGCAATTAAGAGCCCAGTTCATAATTGACTTGGGTTTTAGTGACAGTTTATAGTTAGAAGTCGTGCAAGGTTAGTCACGTAGACTCTTTCATAAGCCCTCAGAGGATGTAATTACAAGTTAAATAATCAAGACAAGTAAAACAATCACAGTCATGGTCTATGGAAAAAATGCAACTCCCCAAAATAATGAGTGTTAATTCTGTTATCTATTTTATCAGTGTGTATTTTTGGGGAAGTAGACTTCAGGTTATGAAACAATATTGATTACGAAACACCTTTTATGTGAGACCAGAGTTATAATTTGAAATGAATAATCTTTTTATGCATAATTTATAATCAAGTAGATTGTAATGAAAAAAGTAATTCACTAGCTTATTCAATATTAATTGAGAAGGAATTAAAGGTTTTGTAAGTAGACAAAGTGAGAAATTTTCAGAGTTCCATAAAAAAAAGAAAATAGATTTTAAAAAGCTGTATTAAAAAGTAGAATTTAATCTATATTTATATATTAATGTCAAATTATTAAAGATCTCTCTGGATTTTCTGTTTAATTTTTTTCTTTCCTGTGCACTCTTTCTAGTGTGTGGCAGAAAAGCTTTTGTTACTTTAAACCACGACAATATTTTCCTTTCAAATAATTGAGAAGTATGAATAACTAAATTAATATTAATTAATAAGAAGTATGAATAAATAAATTCTTACAAAGTGCTAACATTCGGTAAACTTCCTGTCACCATGACTTGATGATGATTTGAGGCTACAGGAGCAGTTCTGTACAAAAGCATTGTTTCTTTTGAGAGCCCTGTAGTAAATTCTTTGTTCCTTGTCTTCTTTTTTTGCTCAAAAGGAAATAGATGAAATAAGATGAAAGTATTTTAAAGGACATCCATTGAAATTAAGGGATGATAACAGAATGTTTATGCTTGCTCCACTAAGAACAATTTACAATATTCTCTTTCCATAGCGTCACTAGACCTGTGGAACAACCTTTTTGGGTGCTCTGGATGGATTTTAGCCGCATGGATTTAATTAGCTGTTATCATCCCTTCATTGGTTTAACATTATCATGGATGATATCAGAACATTTAAGTTCATTAATTCTAATAGTTTTTATAAATATGCAATGAAGTGACAGCAGTCTATTCTACTGTAGATCAAAGACTCAGACTTCAGTTTTAATCCTTAAGTTGGTTGTCTTTCTGAGATGTTCCTCTCTTCCTAAAAGAAACACAACAGAGGTGGTTTTTGCTTAGATACAATTTCTTATTTTGCACATATACCTGAATGTTTATTTTTCATTTAAAAATCATTAGTCACAGGCAATTCTTAAAGCTACTTTTTTTTTGTTTGTTTTTATTTTCTAACAAAGAAACTTTTACTAGAACAAACCCCAAAGAAAGCATGAAGCATAATTTTTGTTAGTGTTGTCCAACTACATTGTGAGCACTCCTCTCTGGACTCCTGCTCATCAAAAGAAATGGGAAAGACATGGGCGAAGTTTTCCCAGAAATTGTTGCCTGTTTTGACAGTTATGTGCATTCACACTGATATATTTATTGATATTAAGATTAAAAAAAAAAAAAAAGAAAAAAAAAAGGGGGGGTTTAGAACAGATTTTGACAAATCAGTATTTTGTTTGGAAAGAAAAAACACTTTGCCATTAGAAAATTTCCCATATTTTAATTAAGGTGGCTTGTCCATGTGAACCCACAAGTAGATCATACCTTTTCTGAAGAATGTAAAAATCTAACTGTTTAAACAAGAACAGTAAAATCCCACAAAACCAATGGTCTCTAATTATGCAATTCCTTCCTATTCCCAATGTTGCTTTCCATTTGACCCTGTGTGTATAACATGGCAGTCAGAACTGCTGTGAAATATTGTACTTCTTAAAATAATAATGCTGACATCTTATAGACTAAGTTGTAGGTAATCCTTATAAAAAATAAGTATTAAAAGTAGTAGTACAATTTTTCTCTTGTTCTACTAAAGTGAAACAAGCTTTTCAAAGGGAAAAACATATAAAAGAACTCTCCTTGACTGTTAGCCTTCTTTCAGATACTCATACCAAGGCCTACAGGTGAATGGACAATGCTTTCAACATAGGTTTTTTTGGTTTGTTTGTTTGTTTTGGTTGAAGGACTAAAGTACAAAGGGTAATAAAATCCCTGGAATAAATAGGGAAATAGATGAGTATATATATAAATGTGAAACAAATAGAGACAATGGAAAATAAAAAATGCAGTGAATGAAATGGCTAAATTACTGCAACACTTGATACCTTGGACAACAAAAATATCTTTGCAATCAAATGATCTCTGAAGAATATGGCTTTTAATATTAAAAGTGATTGAAAAATAGTTTGGTCAACTAAGCAGCTTATTGATTAACTCAAAACCAGAAATGCATTACTGACTCTTCTAGTCACACTGCAGATTAAAAATAAGTTAGAGATAAAATTGAAATCTTTTTATATTACTCATTTTGAGATGTAGGTTCCAAAACCCCATATAAATTTCAAAAACCCAGTAAGCTGTTTCTTACAATTGATCACATTGTGAATGAATGTCATCTGCTTTCTTGTCATGAAAACTTTTGTTACTTAAGATATTCCTGAATATGTGGACATTCTTGCTTTTGAAAAATACAGTCAGTATGTTTCCTATAAAACCTCAAGTTCTATGATTTTTTTTTAAAATAATGTTCTACGCATTTTAGCTTTGTTTTGGTTTTTTTATTACTCTGATTAAAGTGATAGGTTCTTCTTACAAGCAAAAGTCCCCTGTTGTACTTAAAAAATGAAAAAGAAAAGTTACAAGACTTTAAACGTGTTACTTCAGATTATCTTAATGTTCAGAAAAATCTGTAACAAACTTATGGATTTTCTTTTTTCATAAATTGTAATGCATGCATTTTTGCAAACTGAGGTGAACTTCATATTCAAAAATATTATAAAAAGCCCTGTACAATCTAAGTCTAGTATTGGATTTCATCTAGCAGAACAAGTCCTGAAGAACCCAGATATTGTATACCTGCATCATCTTCACTTTATTGTACTTCATACTTCAAAAATATTGGAGAGCATATAAAATCAGACATAAATCCTGTGAGCTTCATACATTATTTTTCTTGTTTCTTGTAGTTTTTTTATTTGTAAAAAGTAAAAGTATTAACATAGAATTAGAGCAAAAATAAGAATATAACAAAAATTGAAAATTAAAATAAGATTGTATAACTAAAATTGCAAATAGAAAGGATACTGTTGAGAGACATGTTAAAAAAGGTAGAAATGACAAGTTTTAAAGCTATGAGGTCTTCTAACAAATGTGATAGAACCACACATCTTTCCGTGCTGATACAGACCCACAAAATTTAACAGGTTTTACTTAATTTAACTCATTTTACTCAGTGTTATCTAGTTTAATTTTGGGAGTAATCATAAGTAATTATCACTTAGACATTTTAACAAAAAATACTTCAAGGAATCTGTAAAGAACTGAAGATCAAATACATTTTTATTTTATTATTCTTACTAACTGTGCTGGAAGGGCAAAGTCATTTTTATGCATGGCTAGTATCCAGTCATTCCAATTTAGATTAAATTCAATTTTAAATGCTTGACCTTAGAAGTAAAAAATAGTGGTATTTACTCAGCTAAAAATACTTTTTTTAATTCTCTTGCAAGGGAATTGAGAGAAAATCAGTTTACATGATTGATGTCCTTTCCTCTCTATATTTTCCAGAAGGAAATTTACAAGTAGTATCCTTTAGTAGCTTTCTTTTTCTTTCATTTAAAATATAAAAAAAAACAATTGTATATTCCTGATGCTTCTTTGACTTCAGATCAGAATATTTACCCTTTCCCAAGAATGGGAGCTTAATGCAACAGAACAGATGGCATCAAACCTAACCTTTTCCTGTAGTCCCAGCACATACATCTGGGTCATAGTCACCATGAAAAATTAACTTGCTGTCTTGACATGTACAGATACCTGCCATTCCCTCTATTGAAACCAAGTCGTGAAACTGGACTTTTTCCTTCTGGGATATCACAGAAAGCTTACTTTAGTAAACTTAGTTTAACCTGTTTACTGGGAGGCAACCACAACCCTGCAGGGCAGGGCATATTTCTGTCTGTTTTGTGGCAGACATTTTTCTTATTCTTTGACACTGAAAGACACTTTTCCCATAGCTGACTCCTATCAGAATATTTGCTGTTAAACCATTCCTACAACTTCTAGAGTCAATTCTGTTGCTTATTTGGGACACCTTCAAAGATCTTAAAACCTTCCAAGATCTTTCTTTCCTTTTAATTTTCTTCTATAACTTTTTCACGTTGCTTTCTTTGTGTGCATCAAGTTCTTACAAAGGCCTGAAAATTCTACTTCACGAGATTTATTTTGAATGGTATGATTGTTTTCCTCACTGACCATTACTTTGGATACAATCTTCATAACCGTATTTCATTACAATTAGCCTTCACACATTATATTTCCTTTCAACAGTATCTTAAACTCAGAATGTTCTGTTGTTTTCCCATCTTTCAGAAATCCAGTAAGTTCAATTAAAATAGAATCAACCCCTACACATCTACCTTTTCTCTCTCTTTCAAAGTGGATTTTACTGATAAAATGATATAGCAGGGTTTCAGTTCTCTGCATAGGACAACTGTGTCAACAATATGACCTTGGTTTTAAATTAAAACAAAATTACACAGCTCTCACTGCCACCATATCTGACAGTATCAGTAGCCTTTTAGCATATACTTAAGGCAACACTGGAAACTTTCCTATATTTTCTGTCTTTTTTTGTCACTTTTTCCATTATTTTATGTAATCCTCAGCTAACTCAGGACATGTCTCACTAGATCAGGTTACTCAAAGCCCCATCCAACCTGACCCTGAACATTTCCAGGGATGAAGCATCTACAACTTCTTTGGGCAACCTGTTCCAGTGTTTCACCACATTCATTCTAAAAAAAAAGTCTTTCTTATAACAATTCTAAATCTACTCGCTTTCAATTTAAAACTATTGCCACATATTCTGTCACCAAAATTGGCTGAGGACAATAGTATGAGGTTCAACAAAGCTCAGTGCTACATCCTGCACTTCGGTCACAGCAACCCCGTGCAATGCTACAGACTTGTGCATGAGTGGTTGGAAAGCCGCCTGGTATAAAAGAACCTGGGAGTATTGATTGACAGCTGTCTGAATATGAGCCAGAAGTGTGCCCAGGTAGCCAAGGAGGTCAACAGCATCCTGGCTTGTATCTAAAATAGTGGCCAGCAGGACTAGGGAAGGGATTATCTCCCTGTACTCATCACTGGTGAGGCCATGCCTCAAATACTGTGTTCAGTTTTGGGCCTCTCACTGTAGGAAAGTTGCTGGGGCATGTCCAGAGAAGGGCAGTGAAGCTCGTGAAGGGTCTAGAGAACAAGTCTTATGAGGAGAGGCTGAGACAACTGGGGTTGTTTAGTTGGAGAAAAGGAGGCTGAGGGGAGAACTTATCGCTCTCTACAACTACCTGCAAGGAGGTCACTTTTCTCAAGTAACAGGTGATAGGATGAGAGGAAATGGCCTCAAGTTGTGCTAAGGGAGTTATAGATTGGATATTAGGAAAAATTTCCTCACCAAAAGGGTCATTAAGCATTGGAACAGGCTGTCCAAGGAAGTGGTTGGGTCACCATCCCTGGAGGTATTTAAAATATGTGTATATGTGGCAGTTAGTGACACAGTTTATTGGTGGGATATGAAATATCCTATTGGCACATTCAAATGCCAATTTACCTTATTAATTTAAATATTCCTTGCCCCCTTAGATCTTGTGCTTGTAGACTAACAAAACATGGAAGTCCTTCCAGCAACAAAAATGCAAACACTGGTATGTTATCAGTGTTTCCCTCATAACAAACTCTGGGCTGAAAGCAAAACACAGCACTGCTCAAGCCACTAAAAAGAAACCCAGCTCTGTTTCAGCTAAAAACCAGCTACAGTATGGTAGTATTAGGTTTACAGTTGGACTTGATGACTTTAAGGATCTTTTGCAACCGAAATGATTCTGTGATTCTATACACCCCAGGATACAAATGGCTTTCTGGGCTGCAAGTGCATATTTCTGGCTCATCTTCAAACTGCCTGCAGTTTTAAACAATTTTGAAACAAGGTCTAAAGATCTAATACCTAAAAATCCATAGGTTTGTAGTAGATGTGTCCATAGATGGCACCAAAAAAATAAAAGTAATATTATTTTTTCCATCAGTTTAATATTTGAGTGTGTTTGGAATTCCTGTAACTTTTTCCTATAACTCTAAGCAACAGTATATTGATAGTAAATGCCTATTTAGTTGTTTGCTGTTGTTTTTGTTATATTTTCATTTTTCATTAGGACGTTACAACTCCAACATGAAATCAGTTTTGTGTGGGTGGGGTTTTTTGCTGTTTGTTTGTTTTTTCTGTGTTTAGTTTGGTTTGGTGTTTGGGGTTTCTATTGGTTTGATTTGGGTTTTGTTTTTCTTTTTATTTATGGTTATATGCCCACATAGATGTAGAAAGACAGAAGTTTTTTTTAAGGCCTGCTACCAGCAAATTAAAATCACTAGCTCTTCTGCCCATTGCTGGCAACCTGTCAGATAATTCATGTCAGAGAATCGTAGTCTTATCAGTGTACTGTTGGGTCTGAACTACTAAGTCCTGTAGGACTTAGATCTTACTTGAATGTTTAATATGGTATATTAGCCTGTTTATTAGGCTTCTGTATGGTGAAAGAAATGGAAAAGATGAGAATTGTCTGTAACAAAGAACCTAGCTGAATGACTCTGTAGACAGATACTAATTGAGCTTTTTTAAAAGATAACTGGAAAAGAACACTGTCCTGGTTTTGCTAGGATAGAGTTAGTTTTCGTCTTAGTAGCTAGAATAGCTGTGTTCTAGTTTCAATATGAGATTCATTATAAGAATGTTGATAAAGTAGTAATGTTATTAGTTGCTGCTGCAGCCCAAGGTCATTGTGTTTGGCTGGTTCACAGCTGCATTAGGACCAGAAGGGAGAAGCGTAGTAAGTAGCAAAACCCAAAACTGTCATTTGGATGTGCCAATGAGATATTCCATATCATATCACGTCATGTTCAGTATATTAACCAGGACTGACTGAAATCAGGGGTATTATCTTGGGGAACTCTTGGGCTCATTCTTCCAGGGGTTCGGGTTCAGGACTGGCTCTGCTCTGGGATAGCTGGCTGGGACAAGCTCAGCATCGGTCAGTGGGTGCTGAGCAATTGGACTGTGCATCACTCATATATATATTCTTTTATTAATGTTATTATAATTTTATTTTTATTAGGAAATAGTTTTTATCTCAACCTGTGAGTCTCCTTGCTCTTTTCCTTCCAATTCTATCCCCTAGTCCCTGGAGCAGGGGCAGAGAGAGAGAAAGCGACTGTGTTTGGCTGCAAGTCAAATAATTAATTCAGTCCTTCATAGTCCTCTGACATGACTTCATTTTTCTGAAAGTTTTTGCTGAGATTCATACGTGTCTCTAGTTAAGCATGTAAGTTAACACTTTAAATCTTTTTACTTACATTTAAGTTACACATCTACACACAAATATTTTAGTGATTCAGTTTTCAGATTTTTCAGCATCTAAAGACCTACTGAAAAAAAAAAACAAACAAACATGAGTTTAGAAATATAAATGAATATGTTTGTACTTTTGTGTTTATGTAGAGATTGAGCATCATACATCTTGGTATAAAGCACTTTAGTGTAGTTCAACTGTACCTCTGGATACTATTGTAAAGTGTTTTATAACTTCTAGGGGAATAATATTTGCATTGATTAGATTAAAAGGATCTGAAGAGTTAATTTACTGCTTTTAGAATGTATGAGTGTTTAAAAATGCTGGAGAAGAATGTTTCCTAAGAGAGTATCTCTGTGGTCACTTTAACTATCCAATTATCTGAAGCATTTATTACTTTATGTTCCAGAGCAGACAAACAATATCTGTGGGAGTTATCTATGTCACAGAAAATGTAACCTAGGTGACTGTTTTCTTCATTTTTAATCTCTAAATAATGTAGTTGTGTTAGAGCTTCTGGCTGCAAAGCTTTGGTTTTTTAGTTGAAACAGTAAAGATTTTTTTATTTTAGCACATGTGAAATACCTACAATTAAATTACTTAACAAAGGAGTTGTAGCTGTTCAGTTAACATTAACTATACTGTACAACAGCAAGCAAATATTAACAGTAGGCTTTTTTGATACTTTGAAAAATCAATTTTCTTTAGTCAGTTCTGCTAAACATTAATAAAAACCTGCTTTATGTTTGATAAATAAGTTTATACAGTGCACGTATTATCACTTCATACTTCTTGGTTTTGAGATTTTTCACCTCATATGATAATCAGTTTTTAGATATGTATAAAAAACTATTTTGTATTGTAGTCCTTATACAAGTGAATGTTTTATTCAAAGAGACAGAACACAGACCTAATCATTCAAAGGCATTAAGTAATTTCAGATAAATTAAATCCATACAATGGTCAGAAACAATTTAATCTATTATTGACTTTAAACTTAACAAGTGAAGGAAAATAATTACCTATATATTCCTGAAAAGAATTATATAACCAGGCAGAAGTTCTGATGTCCAGAAGCAATTAGAATCTAGCTTAATCATTGCATCCATCCCCTCAACTTTCTGATGTAGAAATCAAATTTTAAAAAAAACAGTTAAGGATAAAGGACTAAAAAATCATTGTTCCCAGAAAAACAAACAAACAAGCAAACAAACAAAGTTACAATTAAATTTTTCAGGATTAATTATTAAAATAAGTGTAAAATTAAAATAATTTAAAAAAATCTATTCTATCTTAATTATCTTCAGACCCTGATTCTTATTTACACTTCAGCTTTTATTTTTTTTTTTTCCTAAACTACTAGTGGGATAGAGCTTTATAGTAAAGGACAATCAGACCATAAGTATTTCAGAAGAGGAGATAGAAAAGGGGGGCTTTGTTATCTTTTGGGTTTGGTTTATGGTTTTCTTTTAAAACTCAAGCAAATTAGGTGGTAGAACTGGTTCTCAGTGTCAGATGAATTTGCTCACAGCACAGCTGAAGAAAAATTACCAATGATACCTTCAAGAATACAATGAACTGATAATGAAATATGATGATTCTTTGCACAAGTCCAAGCTTCTGGTTTTGTGTTAATCTGGTTGATATTTTCATGCATTAGTGCACTTGCGATTGTGAACTTGTGCGTATATATTCTACCTCACACACGGTGTGGATTATTGTTTTGGACATTTGCTTTGCATTATTCACTGTTCATACTATCTCTTTGTGAATTATATTTGCAGGGCAGGATGTCCTAAACTTACCACCAAGAAGAAAGGTAAATAGCCTTAAAAGCCTAGTTCTAGTTTAGGAAATAATAAAATCATAGAATCACAAAATGGTTTGGGTTGGAAAGGACTTTCAAGATCATCTAGTTCCAACTCCTCTGCCATGGGCAAAGATATCTTATACCAAACCAAGTTACTCAAAACTCCATCCAACCTGACCTTGAACACTTCCAAGGAGGATATGTCTACAACATCTCTGGGCAACTTCTTCCAGTGTCTTACAGTAAAGAATTTCTTCCTAAAATCTCATCTAAATCTACCTTCTTTCAGTTTAAAATCATTACTCCTCATCCTATCACTACACTCCTCATAGAGTTCCTCCGCATAATCCCTCTACCAGTCACCACACAAACTTGCTGAAGGTGCACTCAATACCACTGTCTATGTTCCTGACAAAGATGTTAAACAATACTGGTCCCAGTACAAACCCCTGAGGGACACTGCTGGTCACTGGTCTCCAGCCAGACATTGAGCTGTTGACCACAAATCTTTGAGAGCAATCATCCAGCCACTTCCTTATCCACTGATAAACCACCCATCAAATCCACATCACCCCATTTTAGAGACAAGGATGTTCTGCACAACAGTATCAAACGCTTTGCACAAGTCCAGGTAGTTGATACCAGTCACTCTTTCTTTATCCACAAACATTGTAAAACTCACAAGAATATCATAAATTACTGTTTGGGACATACTCAAATTCCATGCTATCTGGGGACATTGATGCTTAGTTATATGGAAATGAAAGAAGTATTTCTAAAGTAAACAGTCATTAAAAAAAAAAAAAAAAAAGACTTTAACTCATCAAACAGCCTCATTGCCACCATTTTGATTCTTTAACATCTTAGAGTCAGTCCTCTGATTCTAAGATTTTAATTCCTCATTTTGTAGTAAAAAGGTGACTTAGGAACTTCATACAATTTTTCACGTGTCTAGGTTAATATAAACAAGTAAAAAACTCTACTTTGATAAAGTGTATCTTAAATTACACTCTCTTCAAGAGAGTGAGTGTAAGAGCTAGAATATTGTTTGAATTTCAGTATCTATTTCTTTCTATTATGGTTTATAAATGCAGATATTTCATTCTAAACTCTCCTCACTAAATGGAAGAAAACAGAAAAGTACAAGAGAAATAATATCTCACAGTTTTGCTTATAAAATATCTATCACTTTACCTCTCCTTGTAAATAACCTACAGTTAATAGGAATACATATTTCCTTAGAGGAATGGAAAGTAAATTACTTCCTGTCTTTTGTCAGTTGCTTTAAAGGAAGAGTATAGATGATGACAGAAATAATGTACTTCAAAATGGAAGATAAATGAGACATCCAATTTTTTCCTTGTTGACATCTTTTTGCCTCCTTAATTGAAATCAACTGCAGTAGATCTGACCAATGACAAAGGCATTTTCAAAATACCACTTTTAAAGTTATGTGAAATATTTTTGTTTCTACAGGAAGGAATATAATGGAGCTCTACACTATGGCTGGGACTCTTAGGTGTCATTGGAAAAGCGAGTTACTTTCATTGTATATATAGTATAACACTATTTAAACATAATCTCAGAACTATTCTCAATCCTACTGTTAAAAGAGTAACATGGAATTCACTTTTCTTATTCTTTCCTGAATTGAATGAAGGAATTTGTGACCAGTGCAGTTTCATTTTGCAATCACTGCTAGAATTTATGAAATGTGGCACCACAATCTCAAATTGAAGACAATTCAGAATAAAAGGCAAAAGTTAAAAAAAAAAAAAAAACACCAGGAAAAAACCCTCAGTGTATAAGTAGCACAATTTTTCAGCTATTCATGTCCCACTCCAGAATCAGCAGGAAAAAGAGTTGCCCTGAGATTCCAAAGGATGTCAAGATGCCTGCCTTTGAGCTATGGGGCTGCAGCTTACATCCTTCCACTCTGGATAAGGATTTCCTTTGCAGGTGACATGCCACCTTCACTTCCATTCACATGCATGTCCTAATCTTTCTTCTGTTGTGAGAGACATGTCCCTGCCCTTGGCAGCGGGGCTGGACCAGGTGATCTTTGAAGGTCTCATCCAGTCCAAATCATTCTATGATTTTTTTAGGCTCCCCGGGTATTGTATGCAGGTTGTCCTTTGTCTTTCTGTGCATTTGTATAGCAGAGATAGTATTGTTTTACAGAAATGTTGTGAAGCTAAACACAATGAAACATTAAGTCATCATAAAGATTATTTATGCATGGCCAAGAGAAACAAGATGAAAATGAAGATTTACAGAATCAAGCCTTTTTTTTTTGGAAAGAAGTATGTCTTCTCTTTGTGCAATCCTTCCTCAGAAAGTAGGGGAAAGAGAAATAATATTGCCTAACAAAATGAAAAGGTCATATAATGACCTTTATATATATGGTATTCTATATATATATATACTTATATATATATATATATGATATATTAAGGATAGTAAAGACAGCAGAATGAATTCATTTTCATACTACAGGATAAAATAAATCAACGTATGTAACACTGATATCATTTTGTTAACACTGATATCATTTTTTAATCCAGTAAGAAAAAAAAGTGTGGTCTTTAACAATTATTTCATTCATTGTCATAACTTGAAACTGTGCACAAGGTATTTGTGTTTGATCACAGCTAAAATATCAACCTAGCATTAATTTGTTAGTGCAGAACATGGTAAGAGAACTAAAGGACAGAAGAGAAAGAAGTAAATATTCTGTAAGTATTCCAGTTATAATTCAGACTAGTATAGATTACAGATATAATTTGGAATATTATATATTGTTCTTAATTATTTGAAATGCTATGGTTATTTAGTATTGAACAGACAAAAAAGCCCTCAGACTGTGAGGGAACTGGTAACTCTACTTTTAGAGGTCGTAGAATTTAATCAATGAAATTATTACAAACAGTTCTTTTATGAGTGACTAGAGTTTAGAAGGTACGATGATCATATTCTTATGAATTCCATAAAGTTTTAAAGAACTTTTAGTACATGCTAAATCCCCCAAAGAGCCTTGATTGTCTTGTTAGTGATAAACTGGATATGCACTACTTTAGAAAGAATGTACATGTCGCACTAGAACTGCCTGGCAATGAAGAAATACATAAATTATCTCAGGCATGTATACCTAACTGATACTGGCATTAAATGTCAGCAAGAATAAAAGTAAATAAGCTTGCACTGAGCTGTGCATCTGAGATTAGATTCTTGCAACTAACAAGTTGTTTAGATTTAGTCTGGATTGGTCTACATAGCACTGCATTACTGTAGTTGTTGTGCAGATAAATACTAAATGGGAAATCAGTCGACTACAAGGTGTTACTTGTGTCCTCAATGGAGTGTGTTTCATGAAGCAAGATTTTTGCCATAAAGAAGCAAAAGCTGAGGAGTAGCTATCACAGTAGTGTATGGGAGCAGAAAGAGGGGCATAATACATTAGATAGAATCACACTGAGCAACATTCCTACCTAGACTGGAAAACTCCCTGGGGAAGTCCTCTTTCCTACTCCTTCAATCTGTCTGGCATGCAATGAACCCATACCAAACTTTAAAATGTGTTCCACTTGGCTTCTAAGTATTCAGCTGCTGCTTTGGCAGTGAATCATATCAGTTCCTAAGGGGAGCTTTCCTCCTTTGTGATAAAGAGCACCTGTGAAGCCTAGAGTGTCCATGAGAACACCAAAATTTACCACCTGCTCATGTTCTTGTGGTCACCGCCCCAGCACTATTTCAGCCAGAAGCTGGACACCATGAGCTAGTTGGTCATAGTTGTGCTTTAATAGAATGTTGGTCTAGTTGAACGGAAGGGGTCTTTAGTTGTCCTAATTTCTATGATTCTGTGACTATTAGCATTGATTTATTTTAATGGATAAAATTGATGCTACTTATATAATTGGTAAGATTTCATTTGTAGGTAGATAATACCTTCTGGGTCAGCTTTCTGCAAATTGTTCAGATACTACTATAACATAGGTACTGAACTGGTTTATTATTCTTTTATTCTTATCTTCTATACCTTAGTTTCTGCAAACAGACTGATGACTGGATTCAGTTGAAATTATTTGGTTTCTTATTCATCTTTAATTTCAGTCAGTTCCTCAAAAAAAAAAAAAATCTCTTTTCATCCACAAAATAATTCTTTCTTTTTTTTAATGTGTTGGAGTGTATGAATTCCCAGTGTTCTTAAATGTTTCAAATTTTGGTTCCAAGCTGAATAATATCGTGTCTCTTTTAGTTGTTACTTTGGCATGTGAAACTATCCATCATGATTTTTCACTGGTATTCTATGTATAAGAGTGAACTTGTACTGCTCATAGTGTTTGGTATTATAACCTGCTTGGCCTCTTGAGAGATTCATTTTACTTTCCCAGACTGTTCTCAGATTGTCAGTATTGTTTCTTAATCTAGATCATATGGACAGTGAAAGTCTCTGTGGCTTAACTTACTCACACAAAGGTATGTGCAGCCAGTCACATAGGAATGTAAGCAGAATTATCTGCTCAGGGCTATAAATCTTCAGATGTAACCTGATATAATGGAGACACTGGAACAACCTTTATCTGCTTTATTGCTTTATGGTCATAGACATTGGAGTTCCTTTTGTCTCTTCATATCTAAAATGGTGCATTATTTTTAAGAAAGAGGACTTTAAAATTTGTTTTCACCACAAGCCAGCAATTCAAATCACCCATTACATTTCATGAGAAAAATTAAAACTCTCTGCAGTAAGATATAAAATTTAAGTAGACAATTCAGGCTGTGGCAGTGTCCACTTTAGCGAGTATCACAATAAAATAGGTGGGAATCTGTAGCACAAATGGTTATATAAGGATCTGACATCCATGATGTACACATTTTGGAGAGTCTTTATTTAGGATTATGTGTTACAGACTCAGTGAAAGTTCTTGAAACAAATCTTTCAGATTATTGTTATCTAAAATAGATGCAATTTGTTTTCCTCCACTTTAAATTGTTGTTTGAAATTTAAATTTACCTGAAAAAACCCCAAAAGTTCCAGTTAGATTCCTTCTAAAATCAGGTAAAGGAATACTGTCACTTATGTTATGTGGTATAGATGATCCCAAAGAGTTTAAAGCCAAGTTTGGTATCAGCAAGGTGTCAACATTACAAATCAAATACCTTCCACTCAAAATTTTCACTGACACTCCTTATTATCTGCTTATACCAGATGTAAAGATGTCTGAAAAAATCTAAATTAGAGGTCAGGGAATGTGTGAGACAATAAGTTAAATTAATTCATATCCTTTTTAAGCTTCATTTAAATTTTCTTTCAATGTATGTATGGCAAATATTTGGCTTTGGATGGTTATTTGACTGCTGCATGTAAGAGAATAATAGTGGGAAACACTCTAGTCAAGCTTAACCAGATGTTTATTAAAATATCCTGTGTTTGGGTTTTTAGTTTTTGATTTTTTGCTGAGTTTGACTTCCAGTATAAATGTTGAACTCGAAGGGGAAGATGGGACATCATCTGAAGAAATGGATTTATCGATGGGGAAATTCATCAATGTTATGACAACTTTAATGCACCAATGTGTTTCAGTGTGTCATGGTCAAAGAATCTAAAGTAGAAAGATACATTTGGACCCTTGTTGTTGCTTTAAGAGCTGAAGCTGCAGGCAGCCTCAGCCTTGAGCAATTAAGTCCTGACCTTGAGTGAAAAATAAAACAAAGTGCGAAAAAAACCAAGAAAGAATGTGTATGAGACAAGATAAAAATGATTTCTGTGCTGTAATTAGCAACATTCAGAAGTAAAAGAATGGCTCGTGAACAGGTGGAATTATCCAATCATGTCAATCATTTAGGCTTGTGTGTGATAAGGAGAAACAAATCAAAAGTGAAAGAATGCCGTGCGCTTGGGCTGTGCTGGAGGAAAAAAGGATATATAAACAGTGCAAAGCTTCAATAAAGTGTTGATGCTTGAACACATCGGTGTTGGTCGTTTCATCTGCCGCAGACCCTGATTACCCCTGGTACTATCTAATTACTGGTTTACTGCAGTTGCCTCATTATGTATGTGTAGACCACCAATAAAAGGACAAGAAAAATACAAGATTTAAATATCAAGTCTTGCTTCAGAAATATGATTGTTATTTTAATCCAGTAAAAACTATAGTTGCATGCTGATAAGACTAAAAAAAAACTTATTTGATGATAAGCAAACAAGAAAGCATAGAATCTCAAAACCAAATATCACATTACAATGCATACACAGAGTTATCCTTAGTTTCATATTTTGTTAGCCTAGACATTTTAACATATTTCCATTATATTTTGACTCAGGAGAAATAGAAGGCACAGATTCCTTTTCTTTTTCAATAAAACAGTTATTTAGGGACAGCTATTTGCTTGTTCACTCTTCTGCACACTAACTGACCTCATTCTTACACAAACTGATGATAAAGTGCCATAGAGGTTATCACTCTGGAAAAAACAAACAAACAAAAAAAAAACAAAAAAAAACCCATAAAAAAATCAGTTGTGCATCAGCTGCACTAAATGTCTGATTATTGAGAAAAATACTCTATATGGAAAATCATCACTGTTAACAGCAGGGAAGCAGTGAGATAATTCAAAGATATTAAGCCTATACAGAGTCCATCAGTGTCCCTGAAATTTGATAAATTGCTGTATCTAGAGAAATCCTATAGTACTTGCTGTAACTATTTTTTAACATTGTGGAGATATAATTTATAGTTCCTTACATATGAAACTAACAATAGGAGGCAATGTAGTTTATCAGATTTTGTAAATCTCTGTTCTCAAGTATATATATATATATAAACAAAGAAAAAACCAACCAACTAAACAAACAACAAAGCATCTCTCAATCAGGTCAATATTTGATAAGACTAGCAATTATCCTACTTTATTCCCTAGAAGCAGGCCAGCTAAAACCCATCTGTCCATCTTCGGATTGACATTGTACTCATCCAGTATAATTATAATTGTAACTTAAGAACAGATTACTCAAATCACAAGCCACATGTCAGACTAGAAGCATGCACCTTTTGCATAGCTTGCTGAAAGCTCTGGGTCTTTCTCCCTTTAGGCTAGCTGGAACACCATAATATGTATAATTGCCAGAACTGAAAGAAAATAAGCTTTTGTGATGCTATTATCAGCTTTTCTCACAGCACTGCAGGATCACATATGCCATTGTTTTTTGTACAATATGTTGCACTGTACAGTTATATCCTATCATGTAATAATATAATTCTGTAAAAATAAAGTTATTAATATCAGTGTGAAAGTTGAGGAATCAGTAGTTCATGTTAGGAATTGCAGTGTAAAATTTAAAGTTTACTGCATATATTTTTCTTCTTAGGTATTTCTTACATTATGCAATAGTTGTGTCATAAATTAATAGCAAAGAACATATCTGATCCTACAGGAAATATATCCTGCTGTATTGCATTTTCATTTTTTACTTAATTTTGAAGTAGATTTACAAAATACTTTTGAAGAACAGCTGCTTATCTGTATAAAATGTTTCATAGTGATTTCATCAGACTCCAGGCAGTGCAAATACACATCTCTTTCAAAGTCACGAGCTCTGTTGTGCTGTCATGAAAATGAATGTTGAGCTCATGGTGAGTCTGTGGTATATGCTTTGTCCCAACTCCAGGATTATTTTTATTCAAACTTTGCCAAATATATATAAAGTAGGGAAGGTTGAGCATTGACTGATTGGATAGCTAAATGTTCAAGTGGGAAAACACCTTGAATTTTTGCTTGCCTAGTTATCTTTCTTTGTTTGATTAATTACTTATTTAATATTGAAGATTGGTGGTCTTAAAAATCATATAAGTTCATTTTCTCTTCCTTTTGAAAGAAGAGTAGTGTCAGCCTAATTTCCTGTAGAGGAATAAAAGTGTTCAAATTCCAGAAAACAAACAAACAAACAAAAAAAAACCCAACAAAAACCCAAAAAACTTCAACAGATTTTGTTGGAATGTGTATTGCTTGATGTATTGAACTGTATGCTATGCAGGTGCTCAGGCTTTGGCAGCAAGGGCTACATGGCAGTCTCTGTGAGGAGAGGCCGGGGCTGCCCTGTGCCAGACACAACCAGTTCCAGCTGGCTCCAACCAACCCACCACAGGGCACAGCTGAGTCTCTGAGCCAAGCTGGATCACCTCTGCAAAAAACATGATTAAAACACCAGAGAACAGTGAGGAAAACCAGCATGAGAAACAGCCCTGTGAATACGAAGATGAGAGAATAAGCAAAGGGAGGAGGTGCTTCCAGTGCTGAAGCAAGTATTCTCTCTCTTACCTGTGGAGAGAATTGGGCTGGAGCAAGACATCCATGCTGCAGACCATGGAGGACCCACATCAGAGAAGATTGATATTTCCTGAAGGGACTGCAGCTGTGTGGAGACCGCACTCCAGCGCAGGAGGAAAATGGGAGGAGGAAGGAGCAGCTGACCATGAACACCATTCCCTTTCCCCCTGTGCCACCCAGAGGGGTTGAGGAGGATTTGGGAACAAAGTAGTGAAGCTGAGCCTGGGAAGTAGGGGTGTGGTGAGGGGAAGGTGTTGTTTTAATTTTGTCTTTGTTTCCCACCATCCTACTCTATTGAGTTTACTTGTCAATAAATTAAATTACTTTTCCCCATGTGGAGTCTGTTTTGCTTGTGACAGTAATTGGTATGTGATCTCTCTGTCTTTGTCTTGACCCATGAGACTTTTCATTTAATTTTCCCCTCCAATCCTATTGAGGAGGGGGATGAGAGAACAGCTGGATGGATGCATAACAGCATGCCAAGATCAGCCCACCAGAGGAACTATGATTCAAGTTGGATTAAGAAAATAAAAAATATATTGTTTATTCTTTTAAGATAGTGAAAATTAATGTAAGTCTATTTTAAAGTTAAATCCCTAAAAGATTGACTGCAAGAGTTCCAGAGCATTTTCTTATTTATGAGAGATCGATACAGTTTTACTATTAGCACACTATAGGTAAGAATAAAATTAATACTTAATTTAATTCTCTGTTATCTAATTTTTATTTCCTCTTAATAGGACAATTTTAGTAACGGTGTGCACCTAGTAAAGGTACTGTCTTTTTTGCATAAAAGTAGCCGATAGATATTTTCCATGTTCTTTGCTTTTTGCCCTTATGCTCAGATAAAAAGTAACTATTCACAAAAGAGTTTTGTATTGTACCTTGTAAATTTAATCTGAAATGCAAATATTTTATCCCAACCCATTTCTGTGTAATTTCAACTTTAATCAGTATCTAGATTTCTAGTTTCATTGTAGAAACAAAGGAAGTAGTGCAAAGGGGGAAAAGTACACACTTAAAAAAATTTATGTATATATATATATATATATGAATAATAAACGAATTTTATAGTCATCAGAGTGAAAATAGAATAGTTTCTTAATAACCTATACAAATTAGTAGTAATTGTATAGGTTATTAAAATCTTATTTGTCTTTTCTTGGTTTTCCCATACACAAAGCAAACTTGTTATGTGAGGTTGAGACTAGTATGTCAGGAGTTACCTTATTATCCTTAAGTATGTTAATGTTCTAATTTGTTGATAAAGATTTCTGAGAGTTGCACGTTATTAATGTATCAAAGAGATTCTTATGCAATCAGAAATATATGAGACATATTTAAAGGAAGGAAAAATTAGATTTATTTAGATATTTTTGTCAAGTTCACTATTTCAAAGTGTTAATCAGTATTTACTAAGCACAGTTTGATGTGTACAAGCATTTGACACCTATACAGACATTCATGACTACCCTCACACTAGGGCCTTGATTTCGAAGAGCACCTGCATCTGTAGAAGTACTTGTGTAATTTGCTCTCCCCCGCTGGCCCTGGCTTTATACTTTGGAGTATAGATTGGATATTAGGAAAAAATTATTTACTGAAAGGAATTTCAAGTATTGGAACAGGCTGCCCAGGGAAGTGGTTGAGTCACCATCCCTGGAGGTGTTTAAAAATGTGTAGATGTGGTGCTTAAGAACATGGTTCATTAGTGGGCTTGACAGTGTTAAGAACATCGAGTTCAACAGTAGTCCTAAAGGTCTTTTCCAACCAAAACTATTCTATGATTCTGTGATTCTGTAAATCTGATCCTATGCTTGATGTTATGACATCCTGAGATCTTATTTTACACCTAGGAGTACTAACTGTAATGCTTCTAATTCAACTGAACAAATTATTTACATATGATTGGAAAACAAAGGTTTTACTCTGTAAATGTTTTACATAAGCTATAAATATAGCTGTAGTAGAGATATAATGACTACACAAAATTTAATTTTCAGAAGAACCCTATACTTCTTTTACTTGCTTTTTTAGGATTTAAGTTGGATGCAGGAGAATTAATCTGCAAAGAGTGGAGAAGGAAGAAGTATTCTCAGAAGCCCAGTGTAGCTATGCTTGTCCCTGTCTTCCACTATAAACCAGAAGAGTGCTTCTTTTGCAGACTGGATGTCTCCTCTTTCAGAATCCATACCTCTGTTTTTATGTACTTCCTCACAATCCTTTGAGTATTAGTGGGGAAAAATCTTTAAGGTAGGGAAAATTATCTTCTTTAAAAAAAAAAAAAAATCTTGAGTTTGAGCTATACTCTTAAAATACACAAAACGTGGGAAAAAACTTACCATGGGGGGATTATGTATTGTGTTTTTACTAAAACAGCTGAGAACTAGATTAGTGGGCTGGCCCAGGCTTTAAAGTTATGGACAGAAAGGAGCACAGTTTTGAAGGCAATGTTATTTGGAAAACAGTGAAATCACTCATTAAAAGATTTGATAGGACAGATGTGTTGTAAATTTGAAGGGAAAGTTTTATAATGAGATTTTTCTTGAGAAAGAGTAAAAAATAGAAGATTTGGATGGAAGAAGAAGAGATGAGGAAAAAAGAATGGAGAGAGACAAGAATTGTAGACAATTAGAGCTTTTTGGGGAAAAGATATAAGGGAGATAATTTAATAAAATTCATGGGGAAGATAGGAACACTGAAGGATTAGAAACAAACAAGAAAATGGGACATATTTATGGAAGTATTAGTTTTGTTGGCATCTCAGAAGAACTTTAGTTGCAGGTGACAAATCTGAAAGAATAATCACAGAATCACAGAAAGTTAGAGATTAGAAGGAACCTTATATGATCATATAGTCCAATCCCCCTTCCAGAGCAGGAACACCTACAGTAAGTCACAAAGGAATGCATCCAGGTGGGTTTTGAATGTCTCCAGAGAAGGAGATTCTACAACCTCTCTGGGTAGCTTGTTCCAGTGGCCTGTCACTCACACTGAAAAAAGCTTTTCCTTATGTTTACATGGAACCTCCTATGCTCCAGCTTGCACCTGTTGCCCCTTGTCCTACTGTTAGACATCACTGAGAGGAGCCTGGCTCCATCCTCATGACATTCGCCCTTTACATATTTATAAACATTAATGAGGTCACCCCTCAGTCTCCTCTTCTCCAAGCTAAAGAGGCCCAGCTCCCTCAGCCTTTCCTCAGAAGGGAGATGCTCCACTCCCTTATCATCTCTGTGGCTCTTCGCTGGACTCTCTCAAGCAGCTCCCTGTCCTTCTTGAACTATGGGGCCCAGAACTGGACACAATATTCCAGATGTGGCCTCACCAGGGCAGAGTAGAGGGGGAGGAGAACCTCTCTCAACCTACTGACCACACCCCTTCTAATGCACCCCAGGCTGCCGTTGGCCTTCTTGGCCACGAGGACACACTGCTGGCTCATGGTCATCCTTCTGTCCACCAGGACTCCAAGGTCCATTTCCCCTATGCTGCTCTCCAACAGTTCTGTCCCCAACCTGCACTGGTACATGGGGTTGTTTTTTCCTAGGTGTAAGACCCAACACTTGCCCTTGTTGTATTTCACTAATTTTTTACCTGTCCAACTCTCCAGCCTGTCCAGGTCTCGATGATTGGAAGTACTGCCTTCTGGTGTGTCAGCCACTCATCCCAGTTTTGTGTTATCATCAAACTTGCTGACAGTGCACTCTATTCCCTCATCCAGGTCATTGATTAATATATTGAATAATATTGGTCCCAGCACTGACCCCTTAGGGACTCCACTAGACACAGACCTATAACTAGACTCTGTTCCATTGACTACCACTCTCTGACTTCTTCCTTTCAAGCAATTCACAATCCACCTCACTACCCCATCATCCAGAAGACACTTCCTCAGTTTAGTTGTGAGGATGTTATAGGAGAAAGCGTCAAATGCTTTGCTGAAATGAAGAAAAAACACATCCACTGCTCTATCATCATCTATCCACCTGGTTATGTCCTCATAAAAGGCTGTCAGGTTGGTTAAACATGACTTCCCCTTGGTAAAATTATATTGACTGCTCCCAATGACTCGCTTATCCTTTATATGCCTTGAAATAGCGCTGAGGATAAGTTGTTCCATCACCTTTCCAGGGATGGAGGTGAGGCTGACCGGTCTATAGTTACTCAAGTCCTCCTTGCACCTTTTGAAGAGTGGCGTAACATTTGCTTTCCTCCAGTCCTCAGGCACCTCTCCTGTTCCCCACGACGTACCAAAGATGATGGAGAGTGGCTTAGCAATGACTTCTGACACCTTCCTCAGCACCTGTGGGTGAACTCCATCAGGACCCATGGATTTATGGATGCTCAGTTGATCCCTATCCCAGTCCTCATCAACAAAGGTAAACTCCTCCTTTATCCTGACTTCCTTTGGGGCCTCAGGAGTCTGGGGCGCCTGAGGACAGTCTCCAGCAGTGTAGACAGAGACAAAGAGGGCATCCAGTAACTCTACCTTTACCTTCTTTGTATCATCTGTCACCAGAGCACCCACCCCATTCCACAGTGGGCCTACATTGCCTCTAGTGTTAGCTTTGTCTGCAATGTATTTGAAGAAGCCCTTTTTGTTGTCCTTGACCTCTCTTGCAAGGCTTAATTCCAAGGAGGCCTTAGCTTTCCTAGTTGCCTCCCTACATCCTCTGACAACAATTTTGTATTCCTCCCAAGTGACCAGCCTCTCCCTCTATGATCTGTAGACTCTCTTCTTTCATTTGAGTTTGCCCAGCAGTTCCCTGATTAAACCATGTGGGTCTCCTGGAAATATATTCACAAGGTCATTCGGATTAGGCATTTTGTAACTGAGAAAATCTGAGCCTTGAATTAATATTTAAAGCACAAAATCTGTCATTTTCCAAATGTCTAACCCATATAACACTGCTGATGTCAAATATGATCTATCAAAAGGAATAATTTGACCCAAGGTAGTTCTTAAAGATATTGTGTATAAATAGGTGTGTGCAAAATGTTGTATAAAGCCAAATGCTTATGACAACTTTTTTCCTCAGCACTCTTTTAGGTTTTTGGAGCTTTTTTCCATTCATTGATCAGAATTATGGCACATTAAAAAATAAAATTTGACTGATTGTTCTCATACAACCCCTAAATATAAACTTTCCCTTAATATAGCCAGACCATCTCAGTACTGCTTTTCAGTACTTTTTGTTGTTTGGTTTTTGGGCTTTTTTTGTACATATATTTTCACCTTCCCACCTTTATTTTACAGGCATTAGACACTGCAATACCATTTTGACCAGGTCTTAGCCATTCTTTTAGACTGCCTGGTAGTAAGTTCTCTGGTTAAAATAAACAGGAGGGAGAAGAAAATATAACAGAAAAAAAAAGTAAAGATTATGTAGATATTGCTGCTTAGAATCACAGAATTTGTTTGGAAAAGACTTTTGAGATCATCAACTCCAACCATACCCATCCACTACTAAGCCATATCTCTGAGCACCTTGTCTACCTGTCTTTTAAACATCTCCAAGGACGATGACTCAACCAATTCCCCAGGCAGCCCGTTCCATTGCCTGATAAACCTTTCAGTGAAGAAATTTATCCTGACACACAATCTATACTTCCCTTGGCACAACTTAAGGCCATTGTCTCTTGTTCTATCATTAGGTACCTGGGAGAAAAAATACATACCTGCCTCGTTACTACCTTCTTTCAGGTAGTTATAGACAGCAATTAGGTCTCCCCTCAGCCTTCTCTTCTCCAGGCTAAACAACCCCAGTTCCCTCAGCGGCTCCTCATAATGCTTGTTCTCTAGCCCCTTCACAAGCTTTGTTGCCCTTCTCTGGACATGCTCCAGTGCTTCAATGTCCTTGTAACGAGGGACGCAAAACTAGATGCAGTTATTCAAGATACTGCCTCACCAATGTTGAGTACAGAAAAGGATGACTTCCCTGGTCCTGCTTGGGCACACTGTATCTGATACAAGCCAGGATGCCATTGGCCTTCTTATCCACCTCTGCACACTGCTGAGTCATAATAGAGTTGTAGAAATAAACCTTTCAGAAATACATAATCCCTGTAAGCATTTTTTTTCTTTCTCTTGCATCGTGAGAAACCGAAAATTGATTACTTGTTCTACTTTAAAGAAATGTCATAATAGCGTATTAGTGTATGAGTATTATTATATGAGATCAATGTACATTAATTTTATACTGTTTATATAGGTTTTTTTTGGATCTTATAATTTCATTAATATATTTATTTAAAATTGTATTAAAATTATAAATTTACCATTATATTCTGTGAAGATTTTTAACTAAAATTTTATCAGAACTTCAAATTTGGGATTTACAATGAAATTATGAGTTATGAAAAGGAATACTCACCCAATTCAGGATACTATCTTGTGTTTACACTGTGGTCCTCATGCATTCCCCTGGGCCTTTTCTGTAAGTGTGCAACTTCATTTCATCCAGTCAGGACTTCTAGACACGCACCATATAAAATGTTGTGGAAAAGAGCCTGGCTGCAAGACAGAAAGAATCTCTAGTAGTCTCTGAGAGCTCTGTGATCTGGATGACAGGTATAGAGAATCATCTCTGAAACACTTTTTTTTCCCTTTATTTTTATTTGCTTCTGGAAAAATAATCACTAGCTATTTTATCCACTCTGAACAATCAGCATCTTTTTATCTGTCTTTCCTGTAAACCTGTTTTCACCTCTTGTATGCTATTTTTACTTTATCTAACTATAAATATTCCTTCTGCTCCATGCATAAGGACATTTTTTGCTATCATGGCTGAATGTTATGTTCTCTGGTAAGCTGCATTTCTAAAAGAAACACGGAACCTGAAGCAAGCAATGTCTATTTGTCCTTATTCTATTTACCTGACTTAAACAATGGCAAAGAATTGCCTCTACATTTAGTAAATGCTCAGTAGAGATGAGCCCGGGGCATTATGCCAAAATTGGGGGTGAAATTGATATCCCAGCTCAAGTGCATCTAGAGGAATGCACAAAGCATAGGCAATAAGCAGGAGGAGCTAGAAGCCATTGTGCAGCAGGGCAGCTATGACATAGTCTCAGCCATGGAAACGTGATAGGATGACTGTCGTGACTGGAGTGCTGCAATGGATGGCTATAAACTCTTCAGAAGGAATAGGCAAGGAAGGAGGGGTGGTGGCATGGCCCTCTACATTAGAGAGTGTTTTCATTTTATAGAGCTTGAAGTTTGTGATTATGAGGTTAAGTGCTTATGGGTAAGAATGAAAGGGAAGGCCAACAAGGCAGATATCCTGTTGGGACTCTGTTAGAGACCACCAAACCAGAATGTAGAGACAGATAAAGTTTTCTACAAGCGACTGGCAAAAGTCTCACAATCGCTAGCCATTGTTCTTGTAGGGGACTTCAATTTACCAGGCAGCTGCTGGAAATAAGACACAGCAGAGAGGAAACAGTCTAGGAGGTTCCTCGGAGTGTGTGGAGGATAACTTCCTGACACAGCTGGTAAGTGAGCCCACCAGAAGAGGTGCCTTGCTTGACCTGCTGTATACCAGCCGCAAAGGACTAGTGGGAGATGTGGTGGTTGGAGGCTGTCTTGGGCTAAGCAGCCATGAAATAGTAAAGTATTCTATTGTTGGTGAAGTAAGGAGGGGGATTAGCAAGACCATTACCATGGACTTCCGGAGGGAAAACTTTGGCCTGTTCAGAGCACAGGTTGAGAGAGTCCCTTAGGAGACAGTCCTGAAGGGCAAAGGGGTCCAGGAAGCCTGGACATTCTTCAAGAAGGAAATCTTAAAGCCACAGGAGCAGACTGTCCCTGTGTGCCACAAGACAAACCGATGGAGAAGACGACTGGCCTGACTGAACAGGCTCATGCTGAGACTCAGGAAAAAAAAAGGAGAGTTTACCCTCTCTGGAAGAAGGGGCAGGCAACTCAAGAAGAGTACAGGGATCTTGTTAGGTTATGCAGAGACAAAATTAGAAAGGCAAAAGCCCAGCTAGAACTCAATCTGGCCACTGTTTTTGGAGATAACAAGGTTTTTTTATGAATACTTTAACAACAAAAAGAGAGGCAAGGAGAATCTCCATCCTCTATTGTATTCAGAGGGCAACAGTGCTACCAAGGTTGAGGAAGAGGCTGAAATACGTAATGCCTTCTTTGTCTCAGTCTTTAATAGCTGGACCAGTTATCCTCAGGGTGTTCAGCCCCCTGAGCTGGAAGATGTGTGGAGAACAGAATAAAGCCCCCCTAATTAAAGCCCTGTGGTCAATGGGGCAGAGTCTATTTGGAGGCCAGTATCTAGTGGAGTCCCTCAAGGGTCGGTACTAGGACCAGTATTATTCAATATATTCATCAATGACCTGATGATGGATGAGGGAATAGAGTGCACTGTCAGCAAGTTTGCTGATGATACAGAGCTGGGAGGAGTGGCTGACACAGCAGAGGGCTGTGCTGCCATTCAGCGAGGCCTGGACAGGCTGGAGAGCTGGGCAGGGAATAATTTGATAAAATATAATAAGGGCAAGTGTAGGGTGCTGCATCTGGGCAGGAACAACCCCAGGTTGCAGTATAAGCTGCAGAATGATCTACTAGAGAGCAGTGTAGGGGAAAGGGATCTGGGAGTCCTGGTGGACAGCAGGATTGCCATGAGCCAGCACTGTGCCCTTGTGGCCAGGAAGGCCAATGGCATCCTGGGGTGCATTAGAAGGGGTGTGGTTAGTAGGTCGAGAGAGGTTCTCCTCCCCCTCTACTCTGGCCTGGTGAGGCTGCATCTGGAATATTGTGTCCAGTTCTGGGCCCCACAGGGAACTGCTTGAGAGAGTCCAGCACAGAGGCATAAAGATGACTAAGGGAGTGGAGCATCTCCCTTCTGAGGAAAGACTGAGGGAGCTGGGTCTCTTTAGTCTGGAGAAGAAGAGACTGAGCGGTGACCTTATTAATGTTTATAAATATGTAAAGGGTGAGTGTCATGAGGATGGAGCCAGGCTCTTCTTGGTGACTACCAATTATAGGACAAGGGGTAATGGATGTAAGCTGGAACACAGGAGGCTCCACTTAACTTGAGAAGAAACTTCTTTAAGGTAAGGGTGACAGGCCACTGGAACAGGCTGCCCAGGGAGGTTGTAGAGTCTCCTTCTCTGGAGACATTCAAAACCCACCTGGACGCCTTCCTGTGTAATCTCATTTAGGTGTTTCTGCTGTGGCAGGGGGATTGGACTAGATGATCTTTCAAGGTACCTTCCAATCCCTAACATTCTGTGATTCTGTGATTCTGTGATTCTGTGATTCTGTAATTCAGGAGGAAGCTGTTTATGACCTGCCACACCACCTGAACACTCACAAGTCTATGGGGCCAGATGGGATGCATCCAAGGGTACTGAGGGAGCTGGCAGAGGAACTTGCCAAACCACTCCCCATCATTTATCAACAGTCCTGGTTAACAGGGGAGATTCCAGAAGACTGGTGGCTTGCCAACATGACACCCATCTACAGGAAGGGCTGGAAGGAGGACCCAGGGAAATACAGACTTGTCAGCTTGACCTTGGTTCCGGGAGAGATCATGGAGGGGTTCATCTTGAGTGTGCTCACATGTATGCAGGACAATCAGGGAATCAGGCCCAGCCAGCATGGGTTCATGAAAGGCAGGTCCTGCTTGACCAACCTGGTCTCCTTCTATGATCAGGTGACCCAACTAATGCATGAGGGTAAGGCTGTGGATGTTGTCTACCTGGACTTTAGCAAGGCCTTTGGCACTGTCTCTCACACCGGTCTCGTAGAGAATCTGGTGGCCCAAGGCTTAGGCAGGTGTACTCTTCGCTGGGTAAAAAACTGGCTGCATGGCCAAACCCAGAGAGTTGTGGTGAAGGGAGCAGAATCCACTTGGTGGCCGGTTACAAGTGGTGTTCCCCAGGGCTCAGCTTTGGGGCCAGTTCTGTTTAATATCTTTATCAATGATCTGGATGAGGGGATTGAGTGCACCCTCAGTAAGTTTGCAGATGACACCAAACTGGGAGGGAGTGTTGATCTGCTTGTGGTTAGTAAGGTTCTGCAAAGGGATCTGGACAGGCTGGATCGATGGGCTGAGGCCAATTGTATGAGGTTTAACAAGGCCAAGTGCTGGGTCCTTCACTTGGGTCATAACAACCCTGTGCAACACTACAGGCTTGGGGAGGAGTGGCTGGAAAGCTGCCCAGCAGAAAAGGACCTGGGGGTGTTGGTGAACAGCAGACTGAACATGAGCCAGCAGTGTGCTCAGGTGGTCAAGAAGGCCAATGGAATCCTGGCCTACATCAGAAATAGTGTGGCCAGCAGGAGTGGGGAAGTGATAATACCCCTGTACTCAGCACTGGTGAGGCTACACCTTGAGTATTGTGTTCATTTTTGGGCCCCTCACTACAAGAAGGACATTGATTTGCTGGAGAGTGTGCAAAGAAGGACAATAAAGCTGGTGAAAGGGCTGGAGAACAAGTCTGATGAGGAGCGGATGAGGGAACTAGGATTGTTTAGTCTGGAGAAGAGGAGGCTGAAGGGAGACCTTATTGCTCTCTACAGCTACCTGCAAGGAGGTTGTAGTGAGGTGGGTGTTGGTCTCTTCTCCCAAATAACAAGTGATAGGACATGTTGTGCCAAGGGCGATTTAGGTTGGATATTAGGAAAAAGTTCTTCAGTGAAATGGTTGTCAAGCATTGGAACAGGCTGCCCAGGGAAGTGGTGGAGTCACCATCCCTGGAGGTATTCAAAGGATGTGTAGATGTGGTACTTGGGGACACGCTTTAGGGGTGAACTTGGCAATGTTAGGTTTATGGTTGGACTAGATGATCATAATGGTCTTTTCCACCCAAACTATTTTATGATTCTATAAAAAAAAGAGATGAATAATCATCCTCTCATTTCTGTTTTAACCAGTATGACTGAAGGAAATTCATGAAGAAAAAAAAAAAAATAATAACTTAAATAAAACAGAAATCTTGCTAAAGAGTTACATAAATGTGTGCTTTCTACAGACAGGGGTTTACTGATTACTGTGATATGGGATAAAAGAAAAAATGAAAGACACTACAAAACTGCATCACGATAGACTGATAATCAATAACCACATAAACAAAAACACACTAGCTAGACCTGCTATAGAATTTACCATGTTGTTGCTACTTATATGTTAAACATATAACAGATGGAAGCTTTTAGAAATCAACAAATACTGAAAGAAGACAAACTGATTAGACAACACTGAGTTCCATTTCCTCCATTTTTAGGCAATCATGTAGCTGATTATATTTCTCAATACTCCGATGGAAAACATAAGATCCATAGAAAAATATCACAAAGTCACACTTATAATGTAATCCATCAGGAGAGCCGAAAAGATAAGAGCACTGTCAAAATGTGAATTCACCTGTGTGAAATCCTAAGAACCACATCAACTGAGGATCTGACCCTGAGGTCTAATTCTATTTTGTGCCTAATATTTATTTTTAAAGTCTTCTCCATCTTTTGTAAAATAGCTAAGAAGTTGGAACACTTTACTTGAGGGACTTCAGTTTTCAGTCATCTTCAATTTTAGATTGTTTTAACCCCTAACATAAAATAAAATCTACAAAAGATTTGCCTGGGCATTCACTGCATTCAGATGCTCTCCTCCATTACTTTGACACAGTCTTAAAAGCTTCCTAAGTATTGCTAGCCATTGAAATATGCTATCATGGCTCTTACAATATTAATTCTGAAACATGCCAATGAAAATTCTGTAAAAACTGCTGCTGTTACTTTGGTAACTTCCAGATACCTTGAATAGTAAAGAAATTGATAAGTTATATGGTAAGGTTTGTTAAGGTCTTCGTCAAATCTCTACTGGGCTTGTGGAAAAGAGCAACAAACTTCACTATTCACCCCCTGGTGTACTAACATACAAACTCTAGCCCCAGCTGTAATTAGAGCCCAGAAAACATATGAGTATTTGGCTTTAGCTTTAATCTCAATAAATCCACGTGACTTTAAAAAAAAAAAAATGTAGACAGATTTCCCCAAATCTCATGATTATTCCAGCCTAATCCTATCTTTCACATAAACTAAAGACACCAGAAAAAAAGCAAATAAATCTTAAATAATTGTTACCTTCTGGTACCAGCCTCTTTTCAGGTCTTGGTAAAGTGTAAAGAAAGGTTAAACTGAAGCCTAGCTTAACCATCCTCACAAGTCCAAAAAAACCCTCTTCAATATTTTTCATCCTCTTGGTACTTTAGGTGTATGATGTTATAATAACAAGGATTAATCTTAACTTCTTAGCCTTATCTGTTCGTAACTTGTAAAACAACCAGTACATAACTTTTGTCCCCCCTACTCATCTGAGACAGCATGCTAGAGTCTGTAAGTGGTATGTTTAAATTGAATATTCTTCTCTTTCTTCTTCAGCGCCATACACATTATTTACTGGGCTCTCTTTTACATTTTTTTAACAATGTTGCTTAACTGATGCATCCAGATAATTGTGAACCTCTGTAGCCTTACACCTACTGGAGATCTGAGAATATCCTGATCTTTACTTCAGTGAGAGAAAAAGAGAGTCTTAATTCCTGCTCACTGCTTCCCATGGAGTCAAGGACCTCTTCAGGCTCAGCTACCGGCTTTGGCATGGGGACATCCGTGGGCTACAGACTCGCCCCCCCACCCTGGGAGTCCACCCCTGCTCTGGCAGCAAGCGACTCTTGGGATCCCAATTCCAGTCACATTTACCCTCAGGCTCAACTTCTCTGCTCCAGCATGGAGTCCTCCCTGAACTACACATGTGTCTCTGCTCCACAGTAATCGCCATGGACTGCACAGAACTTCCTTTGTCTTCTGCTCCATTCTGTTGAACTGGGTGTGGGTCTTTGTCTTTTCCTCTGGCAAAAAAGCTCTCTCTCTGTCAGCCTGTCCTTTGTTTAAGCTGATGGTTATCTTTTGTTAGGTCAAAGGCCCCTGCTCCAAGTACCACTCCTACTTCTCTTAAGGACAGTCCTTCCCCTCATAAATATGGATTAGCAGAGATATTTTCTCAAGTGCTCATTCGCCCAGCCTGGGCCGAAGGTTCTCCGCCTTGGAGTCAGGAGAGTTTTTCACTCTCACAAGGTGGTCCTTCCCCCACTACCAAAAAATAGCTCCCCGCTCCACACACAAACCCAACACACTGTTTTATCTGAGACATACTTCCTTGTATTTTTTCATGTTTCCTAAAAGAAGGACTCAAATTTTATGTTTTCCTGTTCTGTCTTTTAATGAACAACACCTTAACTTTATATTCCTTACCTCACCCCATTCCTCTGCTTTAGCTTGGTCCAATTCCATACCTATAACATTAAATAGTGTTGCTAGATAGCCAAGTTGTTTTTTGTGAAGACTAGGCACAAGAATAAGGAGCTTCTGTCATCAAACTACTGAATAACGGTAACTGTCCACGTGGAACTTGATAATATTACTTTGTAGAATTTTGTATAAAATTCATTCACATGATACATAATATCTTATATTTGTGGAAGGCATCTGCTTCCATTTAGTAATTCTGGCCCTATTATTTTCTAAAATCTGTTTTCCAGTATCCAGAAAAGCACTACCAGAATGTAGGCAAAACCAAATAAATTTCTTAAGTATTTATCTGAGTTTAATTTAACGGTATTTTAATAGTCTTAAATTTAGATATATTGTCTAGACAAGTTATCTGGTTTCCATTCAGACACAACAGAAGACACTCCCAAATATCTGACATCCTTATTTTAGGATGCAATGAAGGTATTTACACTAATTCAGCTGTTCTGCACTATCACAATTCAGGAAATGTTTCCATAGTCTGTTTTACTGCCTGAGGTTCCAAGGAAAGTAATCGTTAGCTCATCAATAGGGACAGCAGGTAACATCTTCAAACTTTCTTGTTCTAATAAAGATCTCTCTCTCTCTCTACTGAAAAGCAAATACATTCACTGGTTCACAAACATAAAGAAGGAATATTTTTCAGGTATGTGGTCTAGTTCAGAATGAAGGATCTAAGACCAATTTTCAACATGTGAATAATTGTACTTCAAAGCAATGTTAGAAGCCCAACTTGTAAATTGACTTACAATGAAAGTCAGTCAAAGGAACATCTTAGAATATTCAGCATAAATGCAACCTAAACCAAAGATCTTCATCACTATGAATTTACATAATGACTGGTTTGTTCCATAGGAAGTATAAACATGCACTTTATATAAGGCTTTATTTTCCAATCTACCCTAAATGCTCTGGGGTTTACTACACTGATGTTGACAAATCTAAGTTTGTTTAGTTTGAAAGCACCATACAAAAATGCTGCAAAATACTTGTTGTCAAGATTCCAAGAGAGTTTTATTTCTCACTGAATTTCCAAAGCTTTTGAAGGTCACTGAATAGAACAATGGATAAAAGTAGAGGTAGTGAATACTGACACTCATTTCAGTAGGGTGAATCCTACTTAGAAGATCCATTCAAATAAGTGAGACCTTGCCTGCATCTGCACAGCTCTAACTCATAAGAGTTAGATTAACATTTACAATTGTCTCAGTTAGAGAGCAATAAACTGAAAAAATAGCTCCTTATGGATTGCACCCCATGCATGGATTTCTGACACAGTATAGAAATTGAATTGTTGCATAGAGATTTAGCCACCAGACAGGTTCCAAACATGTCAAGTGGTCCATCTAAATTGGAACAGTGGCACAGGGGCAGGGGCTAGATTAGTGTGAGTCTGAAGTGTGTGACTGTTGTAGAATAGAAAACTTAGCATAAAAACATTAAAATAAAAATTGCTCTCCTCCTGCTTTTCTCATCTTATCTATTAACTATATTTTTGTCTTGCTATACCTGTCACACTTCATAATGAAATCTTATGTCAGTCAGTAGTGGGAGCAATAACACCCTTAAATTCAGAAAAAAAAAAAAAAAATCCTTGTAAAAAGTAGAAATTTGAGTCCCAACACTGAATAAATAACCTTCCAAGTGGCAAAGGTCAAAGCAAACCCCTGGAACTCTCACAGTAGATTAATGAATTAAATATGCACTATAGATCTTAAACTTTCTGTTCATTGATGGGTATACTGTACTTCTGCTTAAGCCGTTTCTCGATCTTTGCTGAAATTTTTTTAAAAAGAAGAAATTGTGTTCCAACATAGGGAAAAATTGTGAGGAACATAACATCTAAACATAATAGAACTAGCAGTAAACTGTTCAAACGTTCACCTTAACAGAGACAGAAAATATACAGATAAAGAGAATGCAACATATGAAATTATATTTCCAGTGTAATAAACAGAGGAAATTCAGAGTTTCTCAACTGATCTTCTTAAAGAGAACGTTAAGTATGTTTAATATACTAGAAAAAAATTTCCAACCTCCTTTCCCTGGCATTCTTCACACTTAAAAATAAAGAAGCTCAGAGGACTCTTCCCACATTTGCATGGCATTTTCTCATAGAAATTAGATTATACTTTAGCTAGGAGTAAATTCATGCAGTTAATACATTTATCTTTACTGGACCAGATGGTCAATTTAGAATTCAAAGTACAGGTTTAAAATTTAAATCTTAAATGAATTTCAGTCACCACTATTTGTGTTTTATGCTTTATAAATGTTATTTTAGATGTAAAATAAGTGATATTTATGTTCACTATATATATTTGGAAACAAAAAACCCCAAAGTCTGTATTGTGTTCTGTCCTTCATGTTTCTTTCTTCTCTCTCCCTCTTGTAAATTTTTGGATTATGTAAACACTGTGCCTTGCATTAATTTGTTAACAGCAGTTTTATTGCATTGTTATTTATTTGCTACAAGATAGTATGTATAGTACAGTCTTCCAACTTTCCATTTGCTTGATTTTTTTTTTTTTTTTAAAGAAGGAAGAAAGCAGAGGTGTTTGTCTCTCAGCACCGTTATACTTTTACCTTCTTTCTTGTTAACCTAGTTGAAATTGGTTTACCACAACAATGCTTCTGAAAAAGAAAAAGGAAAAGGAAAAAGAAAAACAGTATATTTAATAGGAAGTTTTCAATTCATATAAGCAAACAGACAAGCTTAGCTATAGTGAAGGGTGTAATGTGAGCACTGGATAATTAATTTGATAACAATAAGAGCTTATTTAAGCACTCTGATTTTAAGGGAACACTCAGAACTTCACAGAATAAAAGCTCTTTAAAATATACTATTGAGACCAAAACCTTGCTATATATTTTTACTCTTTTGTTTACTTACCTTCCAAAATTGGACCTTTGTTTTTTTCCTTTGAGCTGCATTCCAAGAGACTGTCTGAATAGTTTTCCTTTTTCTAGCAGCCAAATGGATGGGACATGGAGAAGAAAGGGAATTGTGTTCCAAATGCATGTGTTTTTACTCTAAGAGAGAAATGAAGAGCTCAAAAGTATAAAAAAAGGCAGAACACAAAGCTGATTTGTGTTTTCCTTTAAAAGGAAAAGGAAATGGATTAGAAATGGATTTTAAATAATTGTCTCTGCCTCTGTCTCTTCTTTAGTCCCTTACAATAGTCTGCTGCAGATATCATCCATGTCCTTTTTGAATCTCTGAGGAACTTATTTTCCCTGAATTTTTAGTCAGTTTATCACACCCATACTCCCTCAGGAGAATTAAGGGAAGAAAAATTCCCTCTGGAGCTCATGGGTGCATCTGAGATGCTCCATAATTATCCAGAAAGGGGCCTGCCCCTTAGCATGACTGCTTGGCACTGCTTCTGCAGTATTCCTAGACTAGGCATTTTTATCAGAACTCCCCAGAAGTTTGAAGAATTCAGGAAGTCAGTCTTTTCAAGCAAACTCTCATCTATAAAAGAAGGAATACAAATTAATAAATAATAAGATATTAAAGGTCCATAGATTTTAAATGGTGGAAATGAGGCCAAATGGTATAAATGCCTGACTTCTTGCTAGCCTCCCTTCAAGGGCAGATTGTTAAAAGGACTGTATCAGAGATCACACTGAAACAAACTTGAAGAAATAAAATAGAAAATATATATTTTTAAATAAACTAATATAATAAAACAAGTGCTTTGAAAGAAAAGATACATTATTTCCTTGTAAGGCAAAAAAGATGCAACAGAGTTAGAAATATCATTGCTCTTGAATTCACTCTGTTATTTTAAAGCAATGATCTTTTGATGAAAAAAACATTTAGCCTTCTTTTTGTACAGTTTTCTTTCCTTATTTTAGCTATTAAAATGCTGATTGTTTTTATTTGTTTGGATTTTTTAATTTTTTTTTAGTGAGGCTTTCTGTTCTACTGAAGCTACTATTTATACCTGACATTCACTCCTTGCTCTGTGAATTTCTCTCTGCATCAGATTCCAAATGAAGCTTCTTCCTGGAAACACTCCACATTTTTATGATTGTCAAATGTAGCTCCAACGACAGGGTTCCAATTTTAGAAAGTCACCATGAAATTCAGCATTCCTATTTTAGTCTCTCATATTCCTAAATACCTGCTCTTCAAAATTTGGGTGTTCAGGTTTCCATATATTCTTATTAAATCAAATAACTAAGTATGCAGTTCAATATGATAGGAAAGGTATTATGTTAGTAAATGTCAGTACTTGGTAAGACTCATTGTGTTATACTGTTCACCATTTGCTCTGTAGCAATGTTTTCTTCTATATTTGTTCTGTGTGCAGACAGTGTAGGCGCAGTAAATGATCTGCAAAATACAGGGGTTTTTTTGTCTTTATTGGTTGCTAGAGTGGAAGATCCTTAAAAAGAAACTTCTAATACTGTACTTGTCAAAGTCATGTAAAAAATAAAAGACAAAGTTGGAGAGAAAAATAAAACCCTGAGGGACTGGAGAGAAATGGAAAATGGATGAATGAGAAAAAATTATATTTTAAAGCACTTCACAATTTAGAAGAAACAAGGGAAAAAAAACCTCAAAGACTGAAAGCTAGAAAATTGAATGAAAGAGAAAAAAGTACTATTTTTATTAAGACAGAAGTATAAGGTTATGTACAGATCTACTTAAGGTTTGTAGATATAGAATAAATCTTGAAGCTGGATCATCACAGCCATTTCTTTGATCATGCATACAAGTTCAATGTGATTCTGGGCAGGCCTAAAGACAGAAAAGTGTATTTGCCTGAAAAACTAGTAAGCAAAAGTTCAGTAGTCCAACTAAAATAAAATGCTTTAAGTGTGTATTTTTTCTGCCCAAAAATGAAACTGCAGTCTTCCTGTCTGCAAATTCCCTTAGAATGTGCTGAAAAGATTCAGCTGGGGAAATATATGACTAGCCTACAAGCAAAAAAACCAAACAGAATTTCTACTATAGATTACAGATTCTTATCTAATAGCTAAGTGGCTGCTATTATGTCTGATATTCTCTAAAGCCCCTGTGAACCTAGAAATCCCACCCTGCACTTCCCAGGAAATCAATAGCCATTATCAGGAAGTACCACAATATGGGAAATTAAAGTGTAGAGACTTCTATTTCTTAAATTAATGTTGTTTTAGGATTACTGCAATTGTGAATTAAATGTGCACAACCTAGCTACTAAACAGAAAGGACATACAATCTGCTTTAATGACTATATATATATTCCATACATAAATATAATTTCTCTCTTCAAGTTTATTTTGGCAATGGATAATAAATGATGGCCATGCCCATAATAACTTTTTTCACCTTTTAACGTTATCATAATGATAGTCTTTAGGAAGAGGAATAACTGCACTCAGAATCCATACAGGAACCCAGTTTGAGTTCTGGCTGGACACACTAATAAAATGTAGGTGATCATCTGTTCCTACCTACTCTGAGGTATTTCTTCTCCAGTGTGAGAGCTCTTGACACCTATCTCCAGCTAGATTACAGATTCAGCAAAAACAGGGTATATTGTCCCTCACTGCAGTGAGATATTTTGTTTTGGTTCAGAACTCAGCAGGGTTTTGAAGCTATTGCCTTTCATAGGGCAGAAATTCACCTGACTACGTGTCACTTGTTTTTTTTTTTTTTTTTTTTTTTTCCTGAGTTTGATAGTAGCCAGAGGACATCGCCACACAAGCAGGTAAAAGTCTAATCTGTGTCAATTGGATGAGCCTCCTCATGTGGAAACCAGACCACAATGGCAAGATGAAACTGGACATTAAGAGCCAAGTGATATCTTACCTCTCTATAAAATAGAGAACCATAAGTATAAATGGCATATGTGTTTCCAACATGGGCTGTACCTTTGTAGCTAGGGTATTATTCTGAGAGATATGAACTGATGCTCCTTCAAACAAAAAAAATTTCACCTAGTTTTCTTGCATTCTGCTTGACTGTTATAACCGTTGTACAATATATGTAAATGAACACGATTTTAAAATAAAATACAGCTACTGACATAGTTTTGTAAAGCATATGAGTTATTTTTTGTCTGTGTGTTTGGTTGGTTTTTTGCTTTGCTTTTCCTGCTAGCCCTAAGAAATTAAATATACAGTTCAGCCTATTTAGTTCTATAAGAAACAATCTTCTTATTTAAAAAAAAAAAAAGTCAAGGGACAAGGAAGGAAAAAAATACATATCTTTTAATAAGTACTTTACCTTGTGTCTGGAATTCAGAACAAAGCATCAATCTATATCATAGGTTGTAAAAAAAAATATTTGGACTAGGCACTGTGTGGGGATCCTACAATATCAAGGAGAAAACCACAAACAAAGAAAAATCAACTAAGGACAGGCATTCAAGATGGAAAACAAAAGTACAATGACTAAAAGTTGGTAACAATAAGCATTTTCTTATGATGGTAACACCATGTCAACCTACATATCAGCATTGTTTCAAGGACAAAATTAGAAATTCTGTTCCAGAAAAAAAAAAATTATAAAAAATATATAAAAAAAAAATCATTATGAACTTATTTGATGGAGGAAGAAGAAAGGAAGATGGATGCACTGTTTCTCCAGAGGAGGCACAACTTCATTGTCAGGGATGATCCTTGAAGATTTGAACTAAAACTCAGTTCTCTGCATGATACCGCTGTGGTTTAAAGCCAGCTCAACCCCACACAGTGACTTACTCACACCGGAAGGGTAAAAGAGAGAAAACTAATGAGTTTAGATAAAGGGAGTTTAATAGGTAAATCACAAGCTGCATGTACAAGCAAGCAAAAGAAGACATTAATTCATAACCAGCTGGCAGATATTTAGGCATCCCCAGGAAAGTAGGGCTTCATTGTGTAATAGTTACATGGGAAGACAAATGCCATGGCTGCAAAAATAATCTTCTTCCTTCCTCCTTCTTCCCTGAGCTTTTATTGCTGAGCATGGTGTCATACGGTGTGGAATATCCCTTTGGTCAGCTGAGGTCAACTGTCCTAGCTGTGTGCCTTCCCAACTTCTTGTGCACCACCAGCCTCTGGCAGGGCAGTGTCAAGAATAGGAAAGGCCTTGACCCTGTGTAAACTCTCTTCAGCAATAACTAAAACATTGATGTATTATCAACACTGTTTTCATCATAAACACAAAACAGTACTACACAAATTACTATGAAGAAAGGTAACTGTCAGAGACAGAACCAATACAGATACAAGCTCAAGCTCGTGACACATTTTCTAAGCTACTTGTTTCCAGGAAGATCCTCTCTCTAGTATATATCAAAACTTTCATTTTTGATATGAATAAAATAAAGAATAAAAAATTGGCAACAGTGGAAAGACATTTTGGCTACAACATGATGTATGTATTGGTTTTTTACTGTGTATATTTATAAGAGTTTTGAGTAAATATATTTATATATATTTATAAATATATTTATTTGTTTTGAGAATGATTCTAAAGAAATTTGTGAAACAGCTGAGAGCACTGTAGAACTTCATTCCTGACTGCTTATTTTTCCTTCATGTCAGATATCTGTGCAGTTCAAAATCAGTTATAAAAACATGGTTGGTTGCAATACCCAAGAACTATTAACAGCTACTGAAAACCTATTTAATGGCTATAACCCTTTAGCAGGACAGTAAATTAATCTATACAAGAAAAGTATATCCTTATGTCTTGATTAAGGAGTATGTAAGATGCTATTCTGATTTCTTTAATTATCAACTCAAAGTTTCATCTTTTATAATCAGAATAATTTCAGCATAACTGAAACACAGATTAACTAGTCAATAATTTTTCAGTTTGACAATGAAAGAATCATAATTCATTCTAAAAAAGATTTACAGTATTCTCTTCTGAGCCAAACACATTCCTTTGTGGAGTTTACTTTCATTTGCCTAAAGATTATATAAAACATAAACTGTCAAAGTAAAAACAACAAAGTACAAATGAAGACACAGACAAAGGAAAAAGTTTATTGGATGAAATATATAAAACACATGCAAATAACCTCAAATTTGGTACCAATTCATATAAATTATAATTTGTTTGTCTGTAATACATGAGGAAATAAAAAGTTACGTTGCAGATTAATTTAAAAAATTGAAATTTGTATCTACATTTTAATGAGGGTTTTAACCCTTTTCCATTTAAAGTCAGTGTAAAATGCTGTGGGTATCAATAGAAGTAAGAATGGGCTTTTAGTCAGCTGAGGTGCAAAGAGTATCTTCAAATCCATAAGACAGCATCTTTATTTAAAATAACAAGGAACTGTTGTTTAGAAATAGTGAAGATTTGCTGATAAGGCAAAAAACATAAATATATAATTAATCCTCTCCACCACCCCACCTATGAATTCCAGTTTCTTCTTAAAGGAGTGTGGTGGGTTGACCCTGGCTGTATGCCAGATGCCCAACAAAGCCCACTCTATCACTCCCCCTCTTCAGCTGGGCAGGGGGAAGAAAAATATAACAAAAGGCTTGTGAGTTGAGATAAGGACGGAGAAAGATCATTCACCAGTTACCGGCACAGGCAAAACAGACTCAACTTGAAGGAAAAAACAAATTTTAATTTATTGCAAATCAGATCAGACGATAATGAGAAATAAAACTAGACCTTAAAACACCTCCCCGTACCATTCCCTTCTTCCCAGGCTTAACTTCTCTCCCGATTTCCAACTCTTCCCCACCACCAGCACAGGAGGATGGGGAATGGGGATTGGGGTCGGTTCATAACACATTGTTTCTGTTTCTATTTACTCCTCAGGGGGAGGACTCCTTCCCCCACACCAATGTGGGGTCCCTTTCATGGGATACAGTCCACCACGAACTTCTCTGGCATGAGTCCCTCCCATGGACTACAGCTCTTCACGAACTGCTTCAGCATGGGTCCATTCCATGATGTGCAGTCCTTCAGGAAGGGACTGCTCCAGTGCGGGTCCCCCATGGGGTCACAAGTCCTGCCAGCAAACCTGCTCCAGTGTGGGTTTCTGTCTCTCCACAGGGCCACAGGTCCTGACAGGAATCTGGTCCTGCGCAGGCTTCCCACAGGGTCATAGCCTCCTTCAAGCATCCACCTGCTCTAGCATGAGGTCCTCCACAGGCTACAGATGGTCATCTGCTCCACCACGGACCTCCATGGACTGCAGGGGGACAGCCTGCCTCACCATGGTCTTCAACACAAGTTGTAGTGAAATCTCTGCTCTGGTGCCTGAAGCACCCACTCTCCCTCTTTCTTCACTAACCTTGGTGTCTGCAAGGGTTATTTCTCTCACATCTTCTCACTCCTCTCTCTGCAGCTGCAAAATGTCTTTTTTTTTTCTTTCCCATTTTTCTTAATTATGTTACTACAGCAGTATTACCATCATTTATGATTGGCTCAGCCTTGGCCAGCAGCAGGTCCATTTTGGAGCTGGCTGGGTCTGGCTGTGTTGGACTTAGGGGAAATTTCTGGCAGCTTCTCACAGAAGCCACCTCTATGCCCACCCCATTCCCCCCACCCATCACCCCCGCAACCAAAACCTTACCACGCAAACACAACACAAGGAGCTACAGAAGCACTTCAGAGATAATGTGCATCCCCTGTCCCCACTCTGATTTTTACTTCACAAGGCACTTGATCTTCTTCAGGAGTCCTTACTTGACTGTATTTCTTTTCAACTGACCTTGGACTACTCTTGAGGATTAACAATGTGTTAAATAATTATGTCCAAGAAAGAACAAGCACAGTTAAAGGGGAACACTTAATTTCTTCTTCCCACTTGTAATAAATCAAGCAATGAATACACGTAAAGAAAGTCCAAGAAAAGAACATAAAACTCAGTCAAATTTTAAAAATTGAAGGATACTGCCTGACTTTAACTAATGCTGCTGGCTTCCTTTAAGCAGAGATGACAAATGCTGTGGTCTGTGGTAATAAGCACATCTATCTTCTTTTGGTTTAATGGAAACTGAAGGTGTTCTCAGCAATGGGAAGGAATATATCCCAGAAAAAAACAAACAAACAAAAGTGAGAAAGAATAAGTGCAGAACATATTTAAAATCACAGTAACAACCTAACATAGATTACAAGATGTCATTCATTTCTATTACATTTCAGGCTTATAAATGTGAATATAATGATACCAACTATTTGTTAATAGTAATAGCAACCCTTTTAAAAGTTTCTACTTAAATTCAACTGCTGAATATCTAAAAAAGAAGTTGTCTTCTGCTTAGAAAATGTAAAATATGTTTCAGACCGAATTGTATATAAGTTATTAAAAAATCTCATTCCTCTGTGTAAGTATTCACAGGAGAGTCCCATAATTGCTGCCAGGCTTTTCCAAAGCTAAGGAAGAGCTGATTTGGCTCAGCATAGCCTGAAGGTTGGAAACCACTGCTCAAGGCAAAAGACATGATGGATGTTCATATATTAGCTTAACCTGTGTGTGTGTGCGTGCAGCAGGATACGCCATTTTTAGCTGGGAGAAAAATAAAACATAAAAATTCCAGAGACTTTATTTTTAGTCTAATACTCGAGGGTTAGTTTCTAGATTCAAAATTATTCAAAATAGTTCTTGTTTATCAAAGAGGAAAAAATTGGTCTAGATACATATAAGTCTACCCTCATCTGAATTCCAGTTAGGAGCAGATTTATGTTTATTAAAATTAAAAAAAAAAAAAAAATTATGCTAGAAACTTCATAGTAAAATTACTATTACCTGTTATTTCTAGTGACCAGAATTTTACTTTGTAACATAACTTGTAATTATTTATAATTAAAAAATACAGTTATACAGAAACTTTGGAGTGAATTCCTTGGGTGAAAGCTCAGTAAAAGCTACTATTTAAAGACAATAAGTCAAAGTAGTCAAGGAGAAGATGAAGAAAAAAATGTATTTCTTTCATTTTATATAGACATAGGGGTCCTTGCTGTAAATGCTTAGGAAAGTTTTCAGTAAAATGTGTGAATTTATATGAATATTCAAGAGTCAGTGAGACAACTCATGCACTTAGTTATGTTTTCAAATGTATGTTCAAAGGTGAAGGAAATGTGTGAAGGAAGATGGAATGACATTGGAAAAGAAATAGTTGCTTGTAAGACTGAGACCTTTTCCCTGGACAAACTGCTAGAAGTTAAGGAAAGCTGCAAAAGAAAGAGGTTTTTTGTTTTGTTTCATTGGTTGGTTTGTTTTTCTTTTTCACTTTCGATGTTGAATTTCTTTTTTTCTTTTTCTTTTTTTTCCTCCTAATATAACTTAAATTAAATAGAAGTTTTATCTTGGTTTCATATGCCAGGTTAACTTCAGTGGAAATACTGACTCTGTCCTGTCTTTAAGAGACGTGGAAAGGATAGGCTAACTAACCTCAGTAAGAAACACACCTCACTTCACGGTAAAGAAAAAAATCTGAGCACAATTTTAAAAAAATAGTCACTGTTAAGATTTATTGATAACAGCCCTTAATTACTCATACATGTATCAAGTAGTCCTGTGAGACATTTTATCATCATGCAACAATACTGGTTTTAATTTGAATATATCATTGTGGTTTGTGCATTTGTCTTTTCTATAAAAAAACAAATTCTAGGGGGGAAAAAACCCCATTATTTCATTTGCAAAGTCTGTATTCTTAAAGTGAAAGTTGATGGTTCTCTCTTCTTTCTTACAAAACATTACCAGATTATGTATATTTTTTCTTATTCTTATCTGATAATATGTACAATAATTGCAGATATTAAACTGTCCTATATTCCTGTGATTACTGAGGCAGTGCTTGGTTCCTGAAATGTGGAAAGAATGTATATTTTTTATTTATGTTCCCTTCATCCTCTGGAAAAAAAAAAAAGGATAAATTTGTTTTAAAATAGTTTTATCTGATTGCTTAAATAAAATAAATACATTTACACTTATTTGTTCTTGATCATATACACAGCATTTCTTCAAAAGAAACTAGTCTGCTGTTAGCTAAAAAAACTTTGTAAAAGTTAGACATTTTATCTCCTTTTCTACAGAAATGTATGATAAGCCTCTAAGATGTTTAATTTTTTTCCACCATGAATCTTTTTCCTTACTAATATTTTCTTTCCTATTTCAGTCTTTTGTATTTTATTAATACAGGCTATGTCAGTACAGTTAATTGTTTACTCATCTATCAGTGAAAAACCTTTTCTGTTAATAACATTTTATAAATTTTAGCCTAAAACATTCCTGAAAGAAAAATAATTTTAAACATACAGGATGACCTTTCATTTTTTACCAGAAAGATTTCATTCTGTTCATTACATTCAGTTTCTCCAAAAAAACCCCACAAACAAAACCAAAACAAATTTTTTTTAAAAAAGAAAGAGCTAAACAACATCAGCATTTTGCTGACAGGTTCAACCCTTAACTGAACCTCCTGTTTTTCTGTGTTTAGAAGCAGTTAAATAATAATTGATATCCTACAAATACAGAACTCACAAGTATGATTTTTTTTCTATATATGAAGATATAAATTTTCATCCATTCACATTTTTCCCTTTTAATTGAAAAACTACTTAAAACTGACAGTTGAAGGAACTTGAAATAGTCAGCTCTATAGCTGCTACTTACACATAGGCTCTACAAATGTCCTGTGGACATACTTTATAGGTCTGTACATTGTGTGTTTGCTTATATTCTGTGTATGATCTTTGAAAAGCAGTGACAGATTAGGAGTGCATTGTAAAATGGTAAGATGTCTGAGCCACTCAACAGCGTACGACCTCATGAATTTTTTCCTGCACACACATGTACTCAATCTGAACTTTTGCTGAAGACCGTACAGTGAGCTTTGTAACATCCTGTATTAAAAAGGGTACTATTTCATGATTTAGTAGGCTTTTTCTATCAACATTTCTATTATAAAATCTTGTTAGTGTAAAGTGATGTGTTATAGCAAATTTTTTCCTTGTAAGCTTAGTTATTGTCAATAGTGTATGTGGAAATGCAGTTTCAGTCTATTTTATGTGTATATTCTGCATCACAAATATTCAGGATGGTGCAAACTTTGGGGCTGGTAAGGAGGATAGTGATGTTCTTGCTGTACTACAACTTAATTACACAGGTGAACGGCATCAGGAATGTTGGTATCTGTAAAATTTAAAGAAAGCCCTAGAAGTTTTGGGTCTTCCCAGGCTACACAACACCTCAGTAAGGTTTAGTTTACCTGCCTGGGGGTACTGTTGGACAAAAAGCTCGATGTAAGTCAGCAATGTGTGTTCACAGCCCAGAAGGCCAACTGCATCCTGGGCTGCATCAAAAGAAGCATGGCCAGCAGGTTAAGGGAGGTGATTCTGCCCCTCTATTGTGCAGTAGTGAGACCCCATCTGGACTATAGTGCCCAACTCTGCAATCTTCCGTCTGGGAAAGCCACGGACCTGTTGGGGTTGGTCCAGATAAGGGCCACAAAAATGATCAGAGGGATGGAACACCTCTCCCATGAAGAGAGGTTGAAAAAGTTGAGGCTATTCAATCTGGAGAAGAGAAGGCTCCAGAGTGACCTCATTGCAGCCTTGCAATACTTAAAGAACATCTATAAGAAAGATAGGGACAAACATTTTAGCAGGGCCCTTAGTGATAGGACAAGGAAAAATGGTTTTAAACTAAAATGAGGGTAGATTTAGACTAGATGCAAGGAAGAATTTTTCTTTATTTTATTTTTTTTTACTATGAGAGTGGTGAAACACTGGAACGTGTTTCCCAGAGCAGTGGTAGAAAGTCCATCTCTAGAAACATTCAAGGTCCAGCTGGATGGGACCATGAGCAACCTGATCTAGATGAAGATATCCCTGCTCACTGTAGGGGGGGTGGACTAGATGATCTTTAAAGGGTCCCTTCCAACCCTAACCATTCTATGATTCTATGATTCTATAATTCTGAGTTTTGAATGCAGTCTTTAAAACTCTTTATTCCAATACTTCAAGTAAGGTCTCTAATGAAAAGAACTTATAATCCTTGCCTGACACTTACGTTACAGTTTTTCATTCTTTTTCACCATGTGATATTACTACACTTAAGATCATAGGATAGTTCAGTTTACCAGGGACATAGGAGGTCTCAAGTCCAACTTCTTGCACATGACAGGGTCAGCTCTGAGGTCAGATCAGGTTACTCAGATCTTGATCCAGTTGTTTTTTAAATCATCAAGGATGGAGACTTCACAATATCTCTGGGTGGCATGTTCTACTGCTTGACTCTCCTCTTGCAGAAAAAGTTCCTTTCATTTCAGTTTATATCTGCTGTACCTTGTCCTCCCCCCATGGAGTGGTGTGAGCAGCCTGGCTCCCTTGTCTCTATGACCTCATTATCACATAGGGGATTAGAGTTCTCCAGTCTGAACAATCCCAGCTCCTTCAGCCTCTCTTCATAGGGCAAGATCTCCAGCTCCTGATCACACTGCTGACTCTCTGCTGACCTTACTCCAACTATCAATGCCTTTGATTAACTGTGGGGACCAAAATTGAACACTGGACTCCAGATACAGTCTCACAGCTGCTGGGGAGATGGGTATAATCACTTCTCTTTGACTTCTTGGCCTTTCTCCTGTAAGTACAACTCAGGAGTTGTTCCGGCCTTCTGTGCTACATGGGCACACTGCCGGCTCATGCCCAGCTTGTTGTCTACCAGCACCTCCAGGTCTTTCTCAACAGAGCAACTCCCTTGTTAGTTAGGTCCCAGCCGCTATTACTTCGTAGGAGTTCTTTCTTACCAAGTGCAGGACTTGTCATTTCTCCTTGTTGGATTTCATGAGCAAAGATAACAAAATCTTGTCTTAGATTATTTATTGTTCTTTTGGATTATGTTATTTTGTAGATCTATCAAAGAGAAACCATTGGGCTAATATGCACAGAATTCGGACAGGAAAACAATAACAGTATCTCTGAGTTGTTACTGCAGCACTATATTTAAGTAAAGGAGTCCTGATGAGAGGAAATCCTTATCAGCATAGTAACACAGCTTTTCTAAAGCAGTTGCAGAACTTCTGAATCCAAAATAGTAACTGTGTTCTGTACAACATATACTTGTTCTCCATTTCAGTGTCACTCACTCAAGCAAGCCTTTCCACAAGTCTTGCAGCATTTTTTTTCATTTTTCCTGAACAAGCTATCTTGCCCTACAAGGAAATTGTGCACTTGTATTTTCTTTATGAACTATTCTGGACGGATGCCAAAGTTTTTCCAAATCAATACACTGAATGACAGTAATTAAGATTTATTAAAAGTATATTAATAAATTAAAAAGAGAAGCCCAAATGCTAATGGATATACAGAGGAAGCAAGTGGAGATTCTCAGAAAAGGGAGAGCAAAACAGCAATTAATGTAATTCTCATGTTTTCTGAGTCTGATCAGGACTGAGGAGTAAGCATTAGTCTTTTATTCCCCAACTCCTCATTTGTACATTCATGTAGTCATCTAACAAAAGCTATTATTTTCTGTTCTCTTTTGTTTTAAAAGAACTGTAGCAGCACTGCCCTTATGAATGCATAAAAATCTTTTCTGGTTGCCCTCTTAGTTGCTTATATTTAAATGACTTACAGGTAATCACAATGAATATCTAAAATATTTAAAAGTATCTGAAGCAAGTCACTTATAAGCAACGTTTTTGTATTTGATACCCTGAGGAATGAGTTCTTGTTGTTGATTGTAGAACTAAAAGGCTTTGGGTTCTTTTCCCCCTTTTTTATATATTCATGTTTAAATATAGATCTATAGCAGGAGAGTGTGTGTGTGGTGGTGGGGGGCTGTGTGTATCCTTCTATAATAATATGTATTTTCATGTTTGCTCTTTTTCATGATTAAAACAAGTTTTAAAATGTTTTTTGTTAAATTGCTTCTGGCTTTTACTATTTCAAAAATTTATTCTGTAAGAGACAAACATACATATGTATGTACATCATATTTATGGAGAAAAGTAGCTAAAATAGAAATGAATATAAGTAAATATTTGAACTTGGAATGAGAATAATAAATTGAAAGTGGAGAGCAGTTTCTGTGCTGTATCTCAGGAGAGATGCATCAAGGAACAATCAGCTTAAGATAAAAAACCATATCTTTATCTTCACTTGTAATAAAATGACCAATTCCCTTTTATTTGTATGCAGATTAACATATTGAATAATCTGTAGCTATCTGTAATAGAAAAGTTCAGCACTGTCATCAGCTTAGTGTGTGCATATGTATGCAGAGATATTTATGTCTGCAGGTATGTTTATGCATGTGCATACAATGCCTGTCACTTGTCTGTTAACTACAACACAAATACCTTACACTGAATCACACAAGAATATAATTTAAATAAGAAAGAATATCTCTACAAAAATAAAATAATAAGTTTTGTAAATATTTCATTTTATTACCAAGATCTATAAATCAAGCTATGAGCTCATGCCAGATTCCTGCATGAAATTGTAGATACACTGCATGGTTAAATGAATGGCCATGCAACACTTAAATTTTGACAGGTTTTTTTCCTGAGAACAAATTTTTTTTTGGTGTTTAAAGCAATTTTTTCATACATAAACAAAATAAGCTCATATGTTGTCACTAATGAGAAAGTGATAGATTGAGTTTTCTTTATTATTTTTTATTTTATTATTTTATTATTCTTTTATTTCTAAATATTTGGTGGTAGATTTGGGTGTGGGTTTTTTGTTGGTTTTTGTTTTTTTTTCTTTTTTGCTAGATTATTAAACCAAAAATAACTTAATAAGACAAAGAAAATATATCTTAAACCGTGTGGAACAATACTAAAGTAATGTAATCACTACAGAGAAGATTTATTAACAAAAGAGGGACATACTGAAGTCAAGGAAATGATTCCTAGTTAATTATTAAAGAAATGGAAGCAGACAAATGAAATTAATTTTAAATATTTTATGAGTTCATGTGACATCATAACCTTGTGGTCACATTTTAAAAAATTGTTAAAAAAATGAAAACTTCCTATTCAGATCATAGACATTGCAATTATTTTTAAAGCCATTTTCACTGGATAGCAACATTTTTCTTTCTTAAATCAGACTTTTATATTTCCTGTAGTTTGTGCTTTGTGGTTAAACCTGGTATTAAATTTGGCTTCAAACCAGAAAGGACAGCATATTCTCTTTTACAGCAATATTTTCCTATGATGTTCTTTTTTTTTGTGAATTGCCAACTCAAGTGTCTAACTAGAGTCCTTTATTTCCTTTCTCAGGTTTTTTGGGGGGATTTAGAATTTTTGTTGCTGTTGTTAATCTTACTTGGTTGCATACTGAGTTTTTTGATACGGTATTACATTTACTCCTCACTTAATCTCCTGTTCTCAGAGTTTTCCTGCATATATATGTAATATATAAATATTTATATATGTAATACAAAATGTATATATATATTTATCTCTGTATAACTAAACATGCATTTAAGTAAAAAAAAAGGAAAAAGAAAAACAAAAAACAACCTGTAGACCTACATGTGATGTTACATAAGAATTTTATATTTAAAAATATATTTAAATGTATAGAGACTTCTAGTGTGAAAAATCAGCCTTGCTAGTTTATCTTTGACTTCTCAGTAATGCTTACTTTGTCCCCAGACACAACTATTTCTTGTAGCTTCTGCCTTTTTTATTCTTGTCTATCACAGTTTCCAGGTCGTCGGTTGTGCTCTATATGGCAGACCAATGTGCATAGCTTTACTTACTATATATCATCTGATGTTTAATGATGGGTGCCTAAAGCAAAGGAAACTGATGAGCTTTTAGTTTTCAATCTTTATGGTAGATACCACATACAAAACAATCATCACACATTAATTAAATTTTAAATAATTAATGTGATATAAGTGAAATAGTAAATACTCTAAATTTTTAAACTTATGCATATGACAATTGAAGTTAATATGATTTGTCATAAAATATTGTCACAAATTATGCAAAGTTCAAGGTTAAAAGCTAAATCTTCCTATTATTTCTTTCACCTTTGCATAAACTATTTCCATAAATTTAACCATTTCAATTACATTTCCCAGTTAGGTGTTTTCCACTTTACTAAATAAGAAGTTATTTGCTTTACAATTTTAAAGGTTCAAATTTTTACTGATTTCAGTACATATTTACAAACAACAAGAAGGTCAGTGAAGTCTGTTTTGAAATTAAAATATCAAATAGTCATGTCTGAAGTTTTCTGGAAGTTCTGTGGGATTTAATTCTACAGGATCTGTATTGGTCAGATGGAAAACTGAATACCTTTCCAAACAAGTCTTACCTATCTTCTTGCTGCAGTTTAAGATCAGATGAAAGCATGGAGAATAAAAAGACTCAGATAACAAAGCACTTTAATCACAGACTTAGACAGTTTTATGAGTGATATGCCTTCTCCATGGGGAAGAAAACACAGTCAGGAGACAAGCTAGGGGGTCAGCACACTTGTTTCAGCTGCATCCTGTGTAGTCCTGAAGCAAGGCCAGGGAGTCACTGGGGTGGGTGTGGGCAGTAATGTCTCCTTTTCCCTACTTCTCCCTCCTTGTCCTGACCTTTGCCAAATGGTACATTGGAAGGCCTTTTCAATCGGCTCCAGGTGCACCCTCTCTACAAAGTTTCAAGGTGGCACACCTGTATTACTGAATGCCTTCAACATGCAGAGAGAGACCTTCAGCAGCACATTTTACTCAGCAGATTTTACTCTTTTTTACACAGAGAAAATGAGAACTAGGGAACTGAAGTGAAATTTCTGGTTGCCAGGTATTAAGAAATCTCTGCAGTATTTTTCTTTTTAATCTGAGAATTTAACATTTTGAGTTTGATATAACTGAAATTTCTGAATGATATGCAACCTGAGCATTTCTTATTAGTTGCTCATCTGAAGAACAAAAGTTTTTTGTTCAAATCTGTCCATGCCTATGAGAATGAAATTCAGGCATAATAAATAAAACATAAGAAATATGTCATATTAGGAACAAAAGATGCATATATATGCATGCCTATATACCAGTTATATTTATACTATTAAATTATATAAGCACAAATATTGACTGGTGTTTTCAAATATAAATATATGCATTGTATGTATGTGTCTCTATATTTATCTATATGTATACATAAATCAATATGATTTTCTAGGACTTCAAAATAGCTTATCACTCATGATTTTCCTGTTTCTAATAAACTGCTATTCATTCCCCAAAAGATGGAAAAAAAAAAAAAATGGATCATCTTTTCTGTTTTCTATCTGGCTCTAGTTTAACCTGAAGGAGGGTTAACAGGGAAAAGAAGTTAAATATCGATGTTCATGGTCTTCACTGCCCAGACAAATGAGAATGAGAGAGTCTATGTAGACTGCAAGCTACAATTTTAATTATTTTTTTAAATTTGTTTTTTAATTTCTTCTTCTGCCTCTATATAGCTTTACCTCAGGCATTGGACCATGTAAGTAACCATTTATACACAATGCTTCCAAGACACAACTATTCTATTGTTCCTTACTGTTTTTTTAATGTGCATGAAAAGCAAATATTTTGAACAGAGTTGTCCTGAGCATATGTTATGAGATAAAATATGAATCTTAATCTCGAATTTATAAAACCTACCACTCCAAAGAAACCACTATGTGTGTAACAATGTCCAGGATAATGCTCTCAGCTACCTGGTAGAATTAGCCCAGTTATGAGAGGCAGAACAAGATAATTATATCCTTTTCAATTATGCTAACTTATAATTACAACAAACTGAAACAAGTAACAATCTTGGATACCATGTTTTGTATTATGCCATAGATGTAATTACTATTTAGTAGTACTTCAACACAGCCTCAGAACAAGAAACCAAAAGTAATTTCCAAAAGCTTTTAAAAGAAGTTTTGGTCCAGTTAAAACACTTAGAAATTAATGCCTAGACTAACCTGGTAGACAGCTGAGGTGCTGAACAAACTTACAAAAACAGTGAGGACTCTTACTTTACAGGGGCTGCAAACCACACCAGAAATGCAACTAATCCCAATGACGTATCAGTTTTGATTCTACCAGAAATACTTAACTATGAAAATAGAACAATCATCTACTTTCCACCTATTTACATTAACTTTATACTAATAATACTAAAAATTCCCTGGAGCTGTTTCCCCCGCTGCGTGTGGGGAAAAAAAAAAATAAAAAAAAAGACTAATGCAGGATATTTTAATTTATAAATGAATCTACAGGAAATCTTCAAAGTGTTAATCACAGGTAGTCAGAACGGAGCTGAAGATTATCTAGATACGTAGAAGCAAAGACATCATCACAGAGACTCTAGAAATGTCCTTGCTTTGATAATTTCATGACATATCTAAAGAATTTTTGATCAGATCTTTTCTTTTATGTTATTTCTTAATGTGTGGATAATGGCTATGAGCTGAAACTATCAAATATTTTTCTTCTTACACAAATGGGATTTATGCAGGGTCTGTGGTGGTGAAAGTAACTAATTAGTCTAATTCACAAACATACTTTATCCTGATGACATTCGGAGTTATATTCCAAAACTTCAACAGAAATTATTTTAAAGTTTGTCTTGGATAAGAAAAATCAGGAATAATATTCAAATTGCCAAATCTATAAATTTAGTTTAGAGATTTAAAAGGTTAAATTTTAATCAACTTAGAATTCTAAATTTTAGTTTTGTGTAAAGAAAGAAGAGTTTGGAAACTTACATTCTACATAAAAAAGTACGAGTCAGAAAATAACACAGCTGAAAAAAATGTGTTGGTGGTGTTATGGTAGGTATGTTGTGGTGCTACACATTATATACGTTAGATATACTGAAGGGGTGTCCTGGTTTTTCTAGGATAGAGTTAATTTTCTTCTTAGTAGTTAGAATAGCTGTGTTTTAGTTTCAGTGTAGGATTTGTTATGAGAAGAACATTGATAAAAGTACTAACATTAGTGGCTGATGGAGTCCAAGGCCATTGTGTTTGGCGAGTTTGCAAATGCAAAGTACTGGGATGGGGGAAGTGTATTAATTAGCAAAACCCAAAACTGTCATTTGGATATTCCAATGAGGCATTCCACATAATATCTTGTCATGTTCAGTGTATTAACCAGGGTTGACCGAAAATCAGAGGTATTCTCTCGGGGATCACTTGGGCTAACTATTCCAGAGTTTTGGTTTCGGGACTGTCTTGGTTCCAGGATCACTAGCTGGTACAAGTTGGGCATCGGTTGACAGTTGATGAGCAATTGTACTATGCATCACTAAATTGTATATACTATTATTACTGTTGCTATCATTATAATTTTATTTTGATTAGTATATAGTTTTTCTCTCAACCCGTGAGTCTCCTTGCCCTTTTCTTTCCAATTCTGTCCCTTACTCCCTGGAATGAGAGAATGACCATGTTTGGCTGCAAACCAAAAGGGTGAAACCACCACAAGGGGAAATTCAAATTGTAACTGCTCAGCAGTGCTAATTTGTGACCAAGGAATGATCTGACATGGTGGGCATGAAGGCCTAACTGCAGAAGGAGTTAAACTGACTGGAAGCAGGGATGTCAGAGAAAGAACAAATTCCTGTAAGAAAGTGAAATTTCCTGTGATGGTGAGATAAGAAATAGCCAATCCTGGAATGGGAGCTCTCAAAGACCACAGAGCTGGTGCTGGGTAAGAAACTGCCCCCTAGAGCAAAGATGATGTTGTCCCCATGATGATGCTCACAGTACTGGTGTTGGTGTAAGTGTATACCTTATAAGAATCTGTTTGTGATGTATCTTTGTGGGGTCCTTATAGAACTGCTTCTGATGGTGGGACTGTCCAAGGCATTGTTCATTAACATTTATTTTTTTTTTAATATTTAAACACTAACATGTTTAATTCATCTCAAGAGTTATAATAACAATTTCCCAACAATACCAAGTTTTGAAAAACAAATGTACTACATTAAAAAAAAAAAAAAAGTTCTTCAAAAGGAACAACAGTAGTAACATCCCATAGAAGTAGTCTTGCTATTTTTATTTACATGATTGTGTTACAATGGCAATATAAACTAAAATAATAATAGAGGAGTCTCTGATTCAGTGAACTCAGCTTTCACAGAAATTTTATAATATAGTGTCACTAGGTCATTTAGCTAATCTAATGGTTTCTTTCATCAAGAAACCATCTATTAAAACATGTTATTATATTACAATAACTGTGTCCAAAAGTGCTACTAAAAGCTCTCTATTTCTAGATCATAGTTAAACTCTATGAAAGAACAATAATCTGAACTTTATAGCAGTATATAAAAAAGTTGACAAAACTGAATGTATTTTTTGTATGATATCCACACTGTTTTTTTAACCATTTATCTTTGTCATAACTGCTCTAACTACACCTGAACTGATCACAAGAAAAATAGTATATATGAGTATAGATATGTATATAGTTGACATTCTTTAAACTTAGTGTGTCATCTGTAATGATACACTTCACCTGAATTACGAATGAAGCGTTCGCTTACACTTCTAGAATAATATATTACTATTTATACTATGCAGGGGGGTTGGTTGGTTGCTTGGTGTTACTCTACTTGAATAGATGACAATATTCTTTAGTTAATATGATTTTTTTAATTCCATTTATTATTTTAAAATTAATTTCAAAAAACTTCTTAAATAATGATAACAAATACAGCTCTAATTCAAATCCACTGAAGTAAATGTGAAAGTTCCATAGATTTCAAAAGTCTTTGAACCAGATCTCATCTGAAAATCAATTAAAATATGATTTCCAAAATATAAAAATTTCTATTGCAGTCTGAGGGCATTGCTGAAACATCCTCAAAACAATGCAAAATTAAATATTTTTGGGGGGCTTGATGTGGCTTCCTATACTTTAGGCAGATGAAAGAGAACTAGTACAGATAATCTTCACTTTTGTTTGTGATATTTTTGACAGCTACCATAAGTTACTGAGAATGTCACCTCAAAGAGAGCATCATGCTGTATGTAGGCTTTCTCATTTAAGTTATTTTCAAAATATTACATAAATGAGTATTTTATGTTTATATTTAACAATGGTGTACTCTTACCTGATGCTGTTCCAGCTTTTCACGTGCCCTTTTCAGACACATTAACAAGGATTTTAAATAATAAAAGGAAAAATAAAAAGCATGAAAATACATATATATATGCATACACACATACAAACATATATATGTGAACCTATACATTCACACATCTGAAAATAAACCATGAGCTCTTTCATATGAGCAACTTTTTTCTCTGTACTTAAAACGGAATATGTGATATCTCTCATTAAAAAATACATTTCAAAATAAAAGAAACCCAATAGTCTCATTAGAATATCAACATTAGTTCTGGTAATGACATTAAAATAAACCTGCATACGCATGTAGAACTTTATATTTTATACAAGTGCTGCTTGTTCTTGGTCATTGATAATCTTTTTTATTTTTTCCCATAGGTAGAGTGCAACATAGGGAGATACACTTTAAGTGAAATAATTATTATATAAAATAAAATAAAATATAACTAATAATAATATAACATAATATAGCATAATGTAACATGATATAACACAAGCATATAATACAAATATATTTTCAAGGCTTTGCAGGAACAAGATAGGAACAGCTTCATGTTCACAAGCCCTGATTCTCATGGGGGACTTCAACCACCCCGACATCTGTTGGAAGGACAACACAGCAGGCCACAAACAATCCAGGTGGCTCCAGGAATGTGAGGAGGACAATTTCCTTCTCCAGGTGGTCGAGGAACGGACAAGGAGGAGTGCCGTGCTGAACCTTGTTCTCACCAACACAGAGGGGTTGGTGGGGAATGTGAAGCTCTTGAGCAGTCTTGGCTGCAGTGACCATGAAATGTGGGAATTTGAGATCCTCAGGGCAAGTGAAGAAGGTGCACTGTAAGCTCACCACCCTGGATTTCAGGACAGCAGACTTTGACCTCTTCAGGGATCTGCTTGGTCACGTACCATGGGATTAATTCCTGGAAGGAAGAGGGATGCAAGACAGTTGGAATATACTCAAAGATCTGCTCCTCAAAGCCCAGGAACGATGCATCCCTACAAAGAGGAAGGCAGGCCAAAACAGCAGGAGGCCTGCATGGATGGACAGGAAGGTCCTGAACAAACTTAGGATCAAGAAGGAAGCCTATAGAGGATGGAAGGAAGGGTGGGTTACCAGGGACAAATACAGACAAAATCCCCGAGAAGCCAGAGATCAAGTTAGGAAAGACAAGGCCCTGGCAGAATTAAATTTAGCCAGAGATGTCAAGGGCAACAAAAAAAAGCTTTTACAGATATGCTGAGGAGAACAGAAAAACTAGGGAAAATGTGGGGCCTCTCCAGAAGGTAACGGGAGATCTGGTCACCCAGGACACTGAGGAAGCTGAGGTGCTCAATGACCTTTCTGCCTCAGTCTTCACCGGCAAGGACTTGTGCCACACTGGCCAAGTCCTAGAAAGCATAGGAAGGGTCCAGGAGAATGAAAAGCCATCCACTGTAGGAGAAGATCAGGTTCGGGAGCACCTAAGGAACCTGAAGGTGCACAAGTCCATGGGACCTGATGGGATGCATCCACGGGTCCTGAGGGAACTGGAAGATGAATTTGCAAAGCCACTATCCGTCATATTTGAGAAGTCCTGGCAGTCTGGTGAAGTTTCTGCAGACTGGAAAAAGGGAACTACAGGCCGGTCAGTCTCACCTCAGTGCCAGGCAAGGTCATGGAGCAGATACTCCTAGAAACTATGCTAAGGCACATGGAGAATGAGAAGGTGATTGGTGACAACCAGCATGGCTTCACCAAGGGCAAATCATGCCTGACCAACCTGGTGGCCTTTTATGATGGGGTTACAGCGTTGGTGGATAAGGCTAAAGCAACTGATGTCATCTACCTGGACTTGTGCAAGGCGTTTGACACCATCCCACATGACATCCTTGTCTCTAAATTGGAAATATGTGGGTTTGATGGATGGAGTGGGGTTGGAACTAGGTGATCTTTAAAGTCCCTTCCAACCCAAATCATTCTATGATTCTATGTTTCTTCCTTAAATTGACAGATACAAAACTTCTTATCTTTAGACTTCTTGAAAGACTCTGAAAGTTTTGAATTCCAAAGGAATTAAAGGTTTGTTCCAAAGGAATTCCAAGAAAGAGCTAAAACCAATAATGTCAAGATATCTAATCCATTTCTTTTGTACTGCAGAGTTTCACAAAGGAAACACACAGCAAGACTTCTACGAAAAGAGTCTTTCCTGTGAGGTTGTGGGGTTTTTCTTTCTTTCCTTTTTTTCCCATTTCTCTTAAGACACATCTCCATCCATATGGGATTAGACTTATTTTAAAAAGTGACAAGCTATTGGTGGTGAAAGATAGTTGCAAAATGTGGAAGTATAGCTTTCAATCTCTCGATTTATAGGTAAGCTTTTTCTCATAAGGTAGGAAACATGCCTCCTTTTTTTGTTATTTAAGATTATCATCAATAATTAAAATCCACATAATCATATCAGGTTCTTTTCTTTCCCTTATTTGAGTGCCTCATAATATTTATTCAGTTCTAGACTTCATGAGATAGTTTTGTTGAAATTTTCTTATTCATGAATAATGAAATGTTTGCTTAGGCTTCTGATGGAAACCTGACTTTCCTGTATACCTGTTTACCAGTTCCTTCTTAAAGAGAACAATGGACAAGAACGTCTGGGGAGTTTCATCAACCAAGTTTATAACATCTCAACAAAGGACTACCAGGATCTTCTTCTCAAGAAGTAGTGTTTTTGGGGGAAGGATTTGTAGAGGGCAAAGCTTGGAAGGCAGGTGAGGCAGGGTATGATTTGTGTATGTGAAAATGTAAGGGGGAAGAGTTCTAAGAAGAGGACAGGCTAGGGAAGACAGGCTAGAGAAGACAAGCTATTGAAGACAGGCTAGGGGAGGATAAGGGACAAAAATACATACTCTAGGTAAGTAGTTAGTCTACTCTTTCAATCAGGATACAAGTGTGCTCAACACATTTTAGAGAAATATGATAATAGTGTTAAACAAATACTCTTAATTGCAAGTCTTTCCCCCTGCCCTCACCACTGCCCAGTCTAGAGGTGTTGGTCCTCACTTATACCAACAGTGTATCTATATATATAATATATATATATATATTTATTATATAATAGCTCCACTTTATTCAAGCCACTTAAATTGTCATTGAGTTAAATAGAAAGGCCTTGATCAATTTCATGGGACTAATTCTATAGTTCAACAGCTGTCTTCTGAAAGATCAGCCTTGATTAAAACCTGAGATTTGTCCACTCTTTCTTACTCTGGAAAAAAAAAAAAAAAAAAAAAAAAAAAAAAAGTTCTGAGTTTAAGGGACATGTTCTAAAAATGAAATTCTGCTAGAAATGACTGATTTCAGAAAATCATCACAAATGCAACTGTGAAAACAAGAGCTAAGCACTTTGTCTTAGAATAGACAACAGTTTTATACATGGAAATGGTATATTCTGTTTTAATTCATCTATAGCTAAAGTTTGTATACCTTCCTCATGTCCCAATTTTACAAATCTACCCTTCTGCTTATTAATTCCAGTACAGCAATGAGAAGTCTACAAAGTAACTACCACTGTCTAGACCCTTTAAGTATTTAATGTAGAGACTTAAACATCTCAAAGTCTTAAATTTAAAATACTGATTAAACAATGTATTGAACTTTGGTCCAGTATAGATCCGAAAGTTTAAACCTTCAGATCAGAAGCTCCAACAAAGAAATTTTGCATAATCTAAATTAAAATATCATAAAATATGTACAAAACTAAGTAAAAATTCGTACCTGGAGAATTCTTATAAATAGTTCTTAATCAAAGAATTAATTAGCTGGGGTTGTGCAAGGGGCTGTGCTAGGTGAACAAACTTACAAGGGAGACATAGTTTCATTCGGTATCTAAATGATGAGGTAAGATTATTATGTTTGCAGACTATAACACTCAGGGAGGAAAAACAAACACATTGGAGGAAAGGATTGCAATTTAATATTATCTTCATAAATGGAAGCTATATTCTTAAAATTGTTCTATTGTACTAATAAAAATTAATGAGTTCAAGTAATACATTTAAGTTGCCAGGTTCGATGAGGCTTTGAGTAACGTGATCTAGTGGAAGGTGTCTCTGCCCATGGCAGGGGGGTTTGAACTAGATGATCTTTAAGGTCCCTTCTAACCCAAACCATTCCATGATTTTAAGTAAGAATAACAGTTTATATACAGACCAAACAACTATCTGTGTAGATGCTCTGTAGAAAAGGACCTTAAATACTGTAGAAGATCTGTTGGAAATGAGTCAGCAAAAGGCTACTGTTTGTTTATACACGTCCTAAATACAAGTAAAATGATCTTTCTGTTCTGTTCATCATTAGTAAAGACATTAATAGAGACACTATGCCAAATTCAAGACAGATGCAACATTTCAAGATCAGTGAAAAAAACCTGAGTGTCAGTTAAAAGAGGTGAAGGTAAAGAGATCAGAGAGGTGATAACCTGAGATATTTCCTAGGTTACTGGTTCCTTTGGTGTATGTTATAGGCATTGTAATCAAAGAGTCTGGAAGAAAAGTAGCAAATAATATGTTTATTTTAGTTTTTGGGGGTTTTTTAACTCTGACTTTTCAGTGGAAAATCTGGGAAAAATATTAAATTTTCTTTGGTCTGGTCACAGAATAAAATGTCTATATTATTCTGCAAGCAAAACAGTACATCACAAAATATTAGATTACATAATTAAACTATTAAGATGTAAATTCCTGAGCGACAAGGGGAAATATTGTGTCAAAATTTTGTCTCTATGTATTAAAGTCATCTAAATGTCCAAGTTACAAAATGATTAACTGATTCACCCCCTACACACAACAGATGGAAACATTCTGATCCTGCTTTGTTGCCAGAAAGACATCTGATAACTTTGTTCACTCTTCTTGATTAATTTGTTTTTATATATTACACACTGTTATGGTCAGCTATTGACGTTTCATTTGTTCTATTTCAAAACCTGTCTTGATTACTGAAAATAATGTTTTTCTTTAACAGTGTGAATATTTGACAGACACAGCTACAGCTCCTCCTACAGACTTACAGACACTGTAACTTATATTTATACTTATTCAGAAGTATAGAAATATTTATCTTTTTTTCTGATACATTAGACTTTTTTTTTTTTTTAAAGATTGATAGAACATTTAAACTCAAATTCAGAATTGATACCTAATTTACTTAATCCTTCTCTCTAGTGTTTCTTATTGACCAAATGTCTGTAAAGGCTCAAACTTGAAATATAAGTTGACTCAATCTGGGCTTCAGGAGTTATATTGTTTTCTGATCTTATTTTTGTAACAGGGAAAAAAAAAAGCTCAAATAATCAAAGCTACCTTCATATCCATTGTTTTGCCTCAATCTATACTAACAAGCTATGTGGCCTAATGCATTTTTCAAAATTAAAGTTTTCATAAGCTAGGTTTGGTCTAACTTCCAGAAAAAAATCCTACAGACAGTGGCCCAGATTTGCTTAGTCCTCTCAGCAGCTCAGTGTCCTGAGAAAAGCCATGAGAAACTGTGCTTTCCTCCCTGTTATCCATTTTAGAATATTACTGGCATCTGCTTCTTTGGAAAAGTATATGGACCTTGACACTATTTAGCTCTATTTTCAGGTTATCAATGTGTTGGCATTCCTTTCATCATTCAGTGACCAGAGACTGTTGACATCAATAAATGGATGAGTGATAATATAAAATAATTGTGATACAAAAGACTAAAGATTTATTAATGCCACCTAAAGCTTCAACTTAAATGTCTCAAAATTAAATATTAATATGAAATGCTGACTCTGCTAATTTCTCAGGAAAAGCTGTGGTTGCAGTTGTTTCAAACTGACAGGTGGAAATTACATCATTTCTTTGTGGGAAAACATCCTGTTAAACAGGCAGGATGGTGTTCACCAGGAAAGATGGTGTTGGATCTCCCTGGTCCAAAACTAGAGTCCTACAGAATTCAAACTGTTAGATTGAATGTCAGAAAGCTGTTTGATGAAGACAGGGACAAATACATGGACAAACTGAGTGGCAGGTGGGGGTGAGGGGAATAAACTCGGCACAGGTTTAAACTTTTTTTTTAATTATTTTCAGTCTGAAAAGTATATTATTCCTGAGTCGTCTGAAGATAAGTCACAAAAATGTTTATCTGGAAGGATCAGGGGAAGTGGAAATAAGGTTTTCCAGTGAAAGTCAAAATAATTTTCTCCTTTAGAATCAGATGGCTGATCTTACACTCAAAATCTTCTTATGGGTAAAAGTGAATATGTTGTATACGAGGAATTATTAATTTATTGTTTAATTAAACTCTTATAAACTAATCGAAATACAGCAGTTTTTCAGATACAACAATGCTAATACTCATAGCCCAGATTAATATAGAAAAGCTTCATAAATATTTTTTTTTTTTATACATAAGCTTACCACTAACATATCTTTTTCTGGTGTTATGTTCACCTTCCCAATCTATCTCTCCATCTTCGTCAAACAGATTGGAGATGGAGGGTTTTATGACAAGTCAGAACTATCCCAATGTCTTTGATAAAAAGGGATGTGTTGTTGTGTTTTCTTGGATTTTTTTTTTCCTCTTAACACTGCCTCTTCTGTGGTCCTTCTTGTTTCCCTGTTACTAAGATTTTTTGCTTTTTTTGTCCTTCATTATCTCTAAAACTGGTTTTATATGGTGCTCAAGGTTGCACTTTCTGGTAATGACCAGTGACTGATCACAGTGATTTGTGTTTATAGTTTGAGATTTCTGTCTGGTATCTGCACTCTTCCACGGCACATTTTATTATAAAATCACACCTACACTCTTCTACAGCACTTTTTATTCTGAGATCATAGATATTTCAATTCACACAGAACAATTACTTGGTTAAAATGAAAAAAAAACATTTTTTTTTGCAGTACTTAGCTGAGTTAAAACTAGTTAAAAACAGCTCAGGCCAAGTCAAGAGAAGTCCTGAGAGTTCTGTGCTGTCAGGTGAATATAAAGCCTATGAGCTTGATGGGGCTATACTGGCAATTTTAGTAATATACACTGCAAGAAAACTTGTAATACTTTAAAATGTGGGAGAAAATTATGTTTTCCAGCCTTCAAACATGATGTGTGTAGAATTTGCCTGGTTGTATGACTAGGAGGAATGTTTCCAATGTAAACATTTTTGATGACAGATGTAGGATGATAGGCTCAAAATAATTCATGAAATTGACCTGAGGGTCACCTGAATCTAACCTCTCACTCAAAGCAGGGTTAGATATGAGGTCAGATAAGGCTGCTCAGGACTTTATCCAGTTTGGAATACTGTATATAGAATGGGATATAGCATATCAAATATTACAGACATCAGGGTAGAATGTTTAAGAATAATCACCCTCTGAAAGTGTCTAACTTTCCTGATTATAACCTTAGGTGGTTAACTGAGACTAGGAGCCTGACCTTTTCATAGCTTAAGATGAGTACCAACTTTTGCAGGCACTTTTTTGTCTTCTCATTTAGAACATTTTTGTCATCTGAAAAATATTAAGGTGAAAATCAATCTGTTCAATCACTGTTTCCCAAAAGGATATTTTTCTCATTCTCACCTACTCATCAAAAGTGCAGACCACCTTGGCAGAATATTTTCAATGGATCAAATGTGCCCCATAAGCATCAAGCCCATTGTGCATTTGATGGACAATTGGCTTAGTAAACCCACAGTAGGATCACTTCTAATTTTTGATTAAAATGCAATAAATCTCCCTATCCCTGGACATCACAACTTAATCTCAAACTTTGTCTTTATTTTTCCTGTATCAAGGTTCTTCTTTTGCACTAAAATGGATATTAATTCTAAATGGCACTCTTCATATCTCCCCAGACTTTTACATGTTCTGAAGAGACAAAAATAATTCAGTAGTTGCTACAAATTTGTGGAAAGAAAAATCCAGAAGTATACTGAATTTGTCCTATTAATTTAACATTTTCAGAAAGTCTTGAAGAAATGGTACCAAGACATTGTCATATGTTTGATTTTTCTTCCATGGGGAGGATTACATAACTGAGATTCTTAAATGGCAAAGAGCCTGCAGGACAGAAGCTCCATAATTTCTTATGCATAACCTGTGTTTGTTCATTTGACACCTAGTTCCAAAAAATAAAAGACTTTTAAAAAAAAAGAAAACAAAACAAAAGAAAACAAATAAAAAAGGAAAGTTGAAATAGTGAAATGGTAACAGTGATATTAACAGTATTGGGACACAATAATCTACTTATGTGCATTAAATTTCAACTGTAAGAAACACAAAACAGATTTTTTCAAACAGTTTCTAGAGGACTAGACAACTGAGCTTGATAGACTAAAAACTAGTCAGCACTATGAACAGTGCAACTATTGAAAAACATGATAGATGATTGAAGACTTAGTTTAACTGCTACTCCAAGAGACAGAATAGCTTTTAATTATTTCTTATGCTCCTACTGAAGTATAACTTGAGTATTGGTTATTGTGGGTCAAGTGGATTTGTTCAGGGAACAGTTTATGGTTCATTATCCTATGAGACAAACAGAAAACTAATAACAATAATGTTTTGCTTATTTCTACAGTATTTAATTCCTTTTTTATTAAGGTGATTCTTTAATCATATATTTTCCTGAAGAAGTTGTGGAGACAATGTGGGACACACATTAACTACACACAGAGCACCCCATAAGATAGCAAGTAACAAAGAATTCAGACACTGAATGAACATCATGGCCTGCATAACTTAGATATGCATGAAGGGCTGACCCGTGCAGAAGCCAAGAACTCAACCTGCCTGACTCACCCACCTCACCCTGGGGATGGGAAGAAAAATGGCAAGAAGGTGAACAGACTCATGCATCAAGATAATCCCAGTTTGATTAGAAAAACAAAAGCTGCATGCACAAGCAAAATAAATAATTGATTTACTACATCCCATCAGCAGTCAGATACTTAGCTATTTCAAGGACAGCGGGGCCCCAGCACATGTCATGATTACTTGGGAAAACAAATACTATAGCCCTGAATGCCCCCCTTCCTTCTTTCCCCCAGCTTTCTTGGTGAGCACGATGTCATATAGTATGGAATACCCTTTTGGTCAGTTCAGGTCAGCTGTGCTGTCTTTGTCCCCTCCCAAACTCTTGCTAACACCCAGTCTACTCACTTTAAAGGGGGAGCTAGGAAGACAGACAGAGGAAGTTCTGATGCTGTGCAAGCAGTGTTCAGCAGTAGCCAAAACTCTGGTGAGTTACCAGCGTTGTTTCAGAGAATGACAGAATCATATTTGTTTCAGCCACAAATATAAAGCACAGCACCATGCAGGCTGCTATGAAGAAGGTTAACTTCATAAATTCACCCTGACCAGAACCAGTACAGTATGTTTGCAGAGAAAAATCAATAGGAGACTGAAAGACTAAAACCTGCCATCACCTATAACAGGTGAGAGAGTTAACTTTTAGACCATTCTTTGTTTTACATCTGAAGGTAGATCACCCGTTTTCTAGACAAATTAAGTGTTCTATGTTAAAACTAAGAGAAATTCTTTCTTTTCTTGTAGATACATTAACATGATCATTAAGTAATGAGGAAGTCTATAACTATTCAGCAAGTCGTTCTTAAGCCTGTGCTGTTTGCATTAAGTACATATGAATGCTGAAACTTGAAGGAAGAATCATGCAACACAGATACGAGATAGTTCTAAATAGTGACTGTGATTTTGTTTTTATTCCAGTACATTATTGACTTGAGCATTACAAAGACATAAGATGACTTACAGTGACCTTTCTGTCACTTGCAGTCCTTCATAGCCTGCTTAAATAGCAACAGGATGTGGCAATAATGGATAAATTATTTTAAAATTAATTCAAAACATTATTTGATGTTAATAAAATTTATATATATATATATGTGTGTGTGTGTGTATATATATATATACACACACATAAATAGCTCTCTGAACATCTGAAATGTCTATTTCACTATTAGAAAAGACTTTCTAGATATATGCTGAATTTGGACCACAATGGACATTACACTTCATCTCTTATAAAGGCATGTAAAAAGATGTAAAAAGAGTCATATTTATATAATATATATTATTTACATCTCACATGGAATCAAAATTATATAAATTCTTTTATATGTAAAAAGGGTCAGATAACAGGCTATGAAAAAAAGTGACCATGATAAAAGCTGCAAACTATATGAATGTTTTGTGCTGGGATTATATAGTTCCTTTACAACAGTGACCTGCTTTATATTAATTTTAAAATACAACTGCCTAGAAGTATTTCTAGCATTCAAATATAAAGTGTATTTCTTCTTGTAGCAAATTCACATCCTTACCTTTGGGCAACAATTTATCTTCACTGTAAATGAGAACGTTTTAACATCTCTCCTTTTGTCAGCAACATTCCTCATTGACAATTCTATTATCCTTTGTTCTGTGGGTTGAGAATTTAATCTCAAACATACTTTGTAGGAAAGCAAAAAACTGTACCACCACCACAGCAAAAAACCTGCAAATCCTAGCATGTATGCTGAGAATACCCACTCCCAGAAAGTTATTTAACTATTGTGTGAAGATCCTGCTTATCTCCAGAAGTAGAGATACTTTAGTCATGCTTTTATCAAATTTACTAATAGCACCTTTAAAAAGCTTTGTACTTACAGTCCACATTTACAATTAGTAGTATCTGAGATAGCATTGAGAAAACAAGACATTTTCAGAGTATTTTTCTAAGTGATGCCTTCATCCTGAAAAAAGACTGGAATTATCTGATTAAACTGCATCTCAGTAGCTCAGAGGCAGGATTATTATTAGAAAAACAGGAAGTCCTATCAAAGAAATTCATTTACTGTAGGTGATAAAGCTGTTGACATTGATATTAAAGGAACCAAAAAAATAGCATTTATAGATTTTGCATCATATATGTGTGTGACAAAGTACTTTCAAGTTCTCTGTGATGTGAAAAATCCCTAATTATAATTTTAAAAATTGCAGAAGTCTTCATGAAGAAAACCCACCTAAAAATCTTAGATGTGATCTAATCCATTTTTTTCCCACTTACATAACACGAACATTAAAGATGACTGAACATACGTTAACTTTATGGCATGAATATACAAATGACAGATCAGTTGCCTTTTTGTCATTTCTATTTCAATAGGAAAACTCAAATAAACTTCAACTAATTAAACCGTTAAGAGCAAGAATAATTTTAATCCCAATCTACAGGAGGAGAGAAAATCGAACTAGTGATATTTTACTATTCAGTTAAATCATAAGTTTCATTAATAAAAGTACAGCATAAGTGTAATGTGTATTAAGGCTTTGACAGGAAATTGAGTATTCTACTAATTTGAAATATATTAGTAGCTCCATACAATAGAAATAAAATACAGAAAGGAAGAAAAACAGTAATTTTTTATCTTAAACATAATTGTAATTAAAATCCTATATATTAATGGGAACATTTTTAATGGAATTCTTCTGGAATAGATGTGATGCTTAAATGTTTTTAAAACTATTTAAAGTTTTTATCAGAATTTTCATCAGTACAATAATATGATTTGTGTATAACAAACAACAGTTATCTTGGGAAATTCATATCACATGATAAACTGACTCCTTTAAAAATAACACTGTTCTAATGCCAACAAATACAAAGTTAATTTCAAATTAAATTGAGTAAGTATAAACTAAGATACTATAAACCAGAAAAAAATCACACTGATATGAAACAAAGGATGTAGCAGACAACCCAGCATGAGCTTTATATAATAAGGTATCAAAATGGCCTAGATCTACAAAAACAACTAGCAATTCTATGTTGCAATGTAGCAATTACAGTTAAATTAAATTAGAAAGACTAATAGAAGTAGTTCTTTCATAGGAGAACTACAGAACAATAGATATCACCACTATGTCGTTGTTTCTATCTATGTCTCTGCACCAATGGAACAAAATGGCAAAGCTATAAAGAGAAATTGGAATCTGAGGAGGTATTGTTACTGTGGAAGTGTTGCCATAAATTTTAGTTCCAGGTTTCAATTTAGTATTTATTATCTTTCAGAGTATGTTCAAAGATCAATATTTTTCAAAGGCAACTCTTGAAAGCAATTTGAGCATTGTTAGTCTTGAGAGTTCAGTTTTAGATGATTTGCGGGAAACCTGAATTTCAGTGACCTAGTGATTAATGCTTCCTGAAAACCTTGGTTCCATTTTCCCTGCTCAGCTTTAAAAACTGAACTCAGAAACATATTCTAAAGGTATTTAAATATAAATTTCACTCACTGGAGGAGTGAAATGCCTAGGCATTTCTAGAAAATATTGGTCCTTTCTATATTTTTAAATACTTGCTTGTAGAAAACAATCTTCTAGAATTAGCAGAATATTTTGAGAATAGTACATGTATTTATAATGTATCCACTTTATTTGCCCATGGTGAATACCCAGAATAATAGCATTTATGATTCTACTTTACAGTCTCACTTCTAAAAACCAAACCAAACAAACAAACCCCAAAAAAACCCAACCAAAAAAAGCACCAGAGAGAAAGAGAGAACAAAATTATACTGTGATTGAACTTTGTATCCAGCTTCAAGATTCTGAAAGCAAAAGGATTTGTTTTGGTCAATTTTTCAACATGTGCTAATTTCTGCAACATTAAATGCTTGCTTATATTCTTTCTGTGCAAATAATACGATTATGTTAATTAGTTACACGGTCAGGGAGAGTGCTTTCCATCTTGTGTTACAATTTGTCTCTTTACATATAATGTTCAAAAGGTTAATTTCTGAAGACTTGTAATGGATACAGCAGCTAGTTCTCCCTCAAAAGCACTGAATATACCTAACTATTTACAGCAATGTCCTTAACTGTGCTGAAAATCAAAGGTCTGTTAAATTTACAAAGAGTGATTAAAATAAATTACCAGTGGACAGCAGCTTCAAAGAGAAGGCATTTTCAGTAATAAGTAAAAAAGATTACAGTTTTATAAAGAGTAACTTGAACTTGAGGCTAACATAATATTTAATTTAAATTGCAGTTAGGTTCTGTATGTGTTCAGTTAGGTTCTGTACACATTTAGTTAGGTTCTGTATAAGTTTATTTCACCCAGGGTGTCCATGTTCAGATCATTATTAAGTTTTGTTAAGATTTACGTGGTTAATTCCTTTAACAAAGCAGTTTTCATTTACTAAACCATTATAAACTGGAGTACAAGGTAACACAGGCAAATACCAGAGCACATAAGCTTGATAAACACAGATATCATAAATAAATAAAACTGTACTTTTTCTGCTACCACTCTCAAAATTCATATCTTCATCATAAAGATCTGCTAAGGTCATCAGTTTTGTATCATGTGTAAAACACTGTCTCTTAAATTGTGCAACATAACAATTTTTTTTTTTTTAATTATACATTAGCAATAAAAAGGTGGATGAGCACTACAGATGTTTTAAAGTTTCATGACTGCATTGACTTCAATGGACCCATGTTGATTTATGCCAACTGAGAATCTGTTGCTTATGTTTAATATGTTTTATAAAAATATATAAAACTATTTTCTATGTTAGAAAAGCAATGGATATTCTTAATATGGTTTAGATATATTTTCATTGTACATTTTTTACAGGAGTGTTTGAGTCTCAAGTAGCACATAAGTAACCTTGAAATGATTAATATAAGGTTTTAGATTAGAAACCTTGAGATATTTTCCCCTCCCTCTTTGATTCTAGGGGAAAAAAATAAAAAGAATACTGAAGATATGTTTATTTCCTTCCTTCCTTCCTTCCTTCCTTCCTTCCTTCCTTCCTTCCTTCCTTCCTTCCTTCCTTCCTTCCTTCCTTCCTTCCTTCCTTCCTTCCTTCCTTCCTTCCTTCCTTCCTTCAATCAATTGCATTTGTTTATAAATTTAGGAGAGTTTGATACCAGGAGGGTGGAATAAATAATTCTCATGGGCTGACTTCAGCCAGCAGCCAAGCACCACTGAGCTTCTTGCTCACTTACCCACCCATGGCAGGATCAGGGAGAAAATAAGAAGGAAATGCATGGGTTGATAGGTTAGGTAAAGCAAATTCTCCATGTGCAAGCAGAGCAAAATAAGGATTTTTTCCCTACTTCCCAGAGGCAGGTAGATGTTCAGCTGCTTCCTGGAAAGCAAGGCCTCAGCACATTAAATGCTTACCTGGGAAGACAAACCTCATAAGCACAAACACCCTCCCTGCCTCCTTATTTCCTCAAGATTCTATTGCTGAACATGACATTGCACACTATGGAATATCACTTTGGTCAGTTTGGGTCAGCTACCTCAGCTGTGACCTCTCCCAACTCCTTGTCCACTCTAAGCCTGCTCACTGAAGTGGGTAGAGTGGGAAAAAGAAAGCCTCAGGGCTGTGCAAGTACTGCTCAGCAGTAGCCAAAATGTTATTTCTGCATTGTTTCAGCCACAAATCCAAAGCACAATGCCATAAAGGCTGCTATGAAGAAAATTAACTCCATCCCAGCTGGATCCAGTACAACAGTGTATGAGAGCAATACCTGAAGAAAAAGTATCTTGATCAGTTATATATATATCACTGATATACAGGTGATTTGAAAGATAGAGATACAGACTTAGAGAAAATAAATAAAGAAGAAGTAGTTACATAAAGACAAGAAAAGTACAAACGTTCAGTCTATTGTTATTCCTTTTCAATTTATTAGCATCCTGCAAGGCTTATTTTTTTCATTTATACTTGAAAAGCTCTGAAATCCTGTGTGTTTTCCATTTATTATGCAGAGTGTATATAATGCCTTGTGGAATACTTTTAAAAGCACACTTATGTCCAAATAATTAACTAGATTTTAATAATCTGGCATCAAACATGTTTCTATTAAGGTTAGTGTGTTGATACAATGTACTGCATATGGCAATACCTACAGCATTTAAATGCCACAGTAATAGTGAATCCTTCTGTTTGAATAAAGGTGAGGAACAAGGAACCGATTCTGGCATGAGGGTGACTTGAGGGATAGTTAATCTTTATAGTTTAATATCTACAGCATTTTTGCATAATAAACCAGTTAGACATTAAATCAAATAATTGACCAGCCCTGCAACAGCCAACAGAGCATTTACAGTCTTCACATATCATTCACTGATTCCTTATCCATATGCACTTCACTTTCTCACCAGGTTACGATCCCCACCCCGCTACCATCTAGATTTGGTTTGGGGTTTTTTTGTTTGTTTGCTTGTTGTTGTTTTTTTTGTTTTGTTTTCCTAATAGCCTTCAAGCAGCCCACAGTTGGAAAAGGGGATTCTAGGTGAGTGTTTCATGACAAATAAATTCTGTAAGAGGTCATATTGCTTTCAACATCATAATGCTTGGTATGAAATTATACAACTTAAAAAAAAAAAAAAATCCAGAAAAGTTGGTGTTGAAGACCTTACCTCTGGCATTATTTATTATTTGCTAGTCTTATTTTGCCTACATAATTCTAGTGAATTAGAAAGCATAGCTGCTAATTTACCCTGGTGTAAGTGGAAGCAATTTTAAGTTGTGAACTTAGACAAGCTACAATGCCTTTGAAGTACCTGAAAACAAATCTAAGTGTATCCCAGCTCAGCTTGAGATGTAATATGCAAATTTGTTTATAAATGTTGGTGTCTGTCCAATCATCTCCAAGTTTCATTTGTTTTCCTCATAACTTTTGCTAAGAACTGCCACTAGGGTGAAGATGAATACCTAAATAGAATTTTTCAAGTATTTCTCTTGAGAACCTCACAGAAATTGTGTATTCATATAAAAAGAGTGGGTGTTTAATAGCAAGTATTAAATTCCTTTATGATGAAAATATTATAGTGATTCATGTTTATACCTGCTTTATTTTTTTTCTTCAATTATAATAGAACTTTAAAATGGATGGTAGGTACTTTTTATTTTTTTATTTAAACTTTAATAAAGAGTACTTATAATAAATTTTAAAAAGTGTAATGGGAAAAATACATTACAAGAATTATGTTGCAAGTGGTTAATTATATATGAGTTTTACAGAAATTGTTCATTTCACAGTGGGAGTTTCTCCTGGTTCAAAACAGAAAGCATTTTGATTATCTAAATCATAAGAAGTCCAAAAATGTGTATGATATTCTATTCTAGTTCATGGTCTACCAGGCCATGTTCCATCATCTGGGTTCTCTAGAAAGTTGGAAGTTTGCACCTTACTAAGCAAATTTCATAACAGTAGCTGAAAATATAACCATGAACCCTCTGATTATAAATTAATGGGGATGGCAAATGCCACTGCAAGGGTTCCTCAAAGAACAGTCATGTCCTACTATTCTAGATAAAAGTTTTGAGATTTTAAGTTCTATTGTCTACTATTGTGTTGACAATCCTGGGAGGAACAAAAAAAAAATATTATGTTTATGTAAGAAAAAATAACATGCAACTAAATAAGCTAAAATATCAGTAATCAATTTCCTTTCTGTAAAATACAGTGTTTTCATCAAGAGACCTCAAAGTATATCATGTCATATACTATGTGGCTTTGGATTCAAAATACCAAATAAATATGCAAAAAATAATAATAAAAAATTGAATATATATATATATTCATAGAATGGTTAGGGTTGGAAGGGACCTTAAAGATCATCTAGTTCCAACCCCCCTGACATGAGCAGGGACACCTTCCACTAGACCAGGTTGCTCAAAGCCTCATCTAACCTGGCCTTAAACAATTCCAGGGAGGGGGCATCCACAACTTCCTTGGGCAACCTGTTCCAGTGTCTGACCACCCCCACGGTGAAGAATTTCTTCCTAATATCTAATCTAAACCTACCCTCTTTCAGCTTAAAGCCATTTCCCCTTGTTCTATCATTAACTGCGCTTATGAATAAAAGTCCCTCCCCAGCTCTCCTGTAGGCCCCTTCAGGTACTGGAAACCCACTATAAGATCTCCCTGGAGCCTTCTCGTCTCCAGGCTGAACAGCCCTAACTCTTTCAGCTTGTCCACATGAATATTACCTAAAACTATAGGTTATAGAAGAGAGAGCAAACTTTAGAAAAAAAGCTCCAGTTCCCACATAGTTACCAAGATTAAAACATAACAAAAAATAAAAAAAAAATTCAACATACTTCATAGAATGAGATTGGATATTTTTAAGGGGTTGCATTCACATAAGGTCATAAAATGAAATATATAGGAGTTCCTGTACACACACAGTCTGGTAGTTTCCATTTCTATTCAGGAAATTTACAGCCTTACAAAGCAAAATTTTTATGGAAAACTCAGTTTACAAGTTTAAATGCAAGATTTGTGTTACATTAAACCACGGACAATACATATTTCTCTATATTATGCTTCAAATATCCATTACCAATGAAAATTAAAATCAGGGGCATTATGTACATTAACACTAGTGTGACAACTCAAAACATGACCAGTAGTCATAAAACATATTTCAGCTACAGTATATGTGAGCTATTTGAATATAGTCTGATTTTCTGAATGTCCGTATATGCGTTATTTTTAGTACATATATATTTATAAACAGGTAAACACGGTGTTAAAATGACAAGTATATTTAAATAGATTCCTGAACTTTAAAATGCTTAAAATACTGAAAAAAAACCATTTTGTCAAATTTTATGCTGTAGTACACTAACATTTTTATATATAGTTGTTTCAATTTGCTGTCAATACTTTACACTTATATTCTTTTTTTTGTGCTACAGGATGTGTAAAGTATTACAGTTCTGCTACAAATAGACATACAGTATTGTAGTAATCACTGATTTATCCATAGTTACTCCATAGAATCTACAAATATGGAACTTTGTCTTATACTTTAAAGATAAAGTAAAAGGAATATCTATATTTCTTTTTAGCTTACCAATGTGGGTCTGCCATGCTTTTTCTACTAACTCAGTAATCCACTACAGAAGGTACCATCCTGACATTTAAATGAACAGAACTTCCCCTGACTTATTTCTTTGAGACCAACATGTTACACTTACTTTGCCCAGAGGATGAGAAAATGAAGACAGCTGGTTGGGATTTTTTTTTTTATTTTTTTTTTTTTTAAGAACCTTTAAAACTTGTTTCATGTCTTGATCTGTGTGGAAAGCAACATGGAATTTTGTTTTGTTTCGGTTTTAGGGAAGTTTAACCTCTATGTGAATATTTGAAAATATATTTACATATGAAAAGAAATAGAAGTCTGTTAACCCCCTACCTTCTCTCTTAAGGCCATGATATTAATTTTCATAGCTTCTTTCTCCTAACAGAGAGTTAATTTCCATTTTTTCATTGGAATTCTTCCCTTAAACCATTTTAGTTGGAAGAATCAATACAAATTTATGTTTAGAAAAAAAAGGAGCTGTTCTCACTTTTTTCCTACGATCTCACAGTTCTTTGGTGGTTTATGAAGAAATTGGCAAAAAAATACGCTGTGGAGGAAACTTCTAAAATTTATAGTCTTACAAAAGCATTTTAATTTGAATCAGGTAGAAATAAACATAACTGCTTCCCTTGGCATAGTAGCTGTTAGAAAATTCAGTTTATATCTTGATTGTAGGACAAAAGATTAATTTTGATCCTTCCTACATTTCACCATGTAGAGCCAGTAGAAACAGCAGTGACTACTTTTCTATCCATACAAATGTTTAATCATGATTTTGTAAGGCCAAGAGAGTTCAGCACCCTGCAGATAAGAGCTGTAGATAGCTAAATAACCACAGATTGTATTGGTTTGTGGACAGAATTAACCAGCAAAAAATGTAAGCATTAAAAAACGAGTAAAAGTGATAGGGAGCTTTAGGTGTTTTGTGTTTGTTTGGTTGGTTGGTTTTTGGGGGTTTTTTGTTTTGTTTTTATTTTTTTTATCTGCATGCAGAATGCAAGGTTATTAAAACTTAAACTACTGATAACAAATTTGTTTTTCAGTTGTCATGGTCAGGCTACTGCTTTATTAAACTGATTAACATTTTTTAAAGTGTGTTCCTATTATTCCATCCTTCTTGAGTAATAGTATTATTATTGAACTAACATACTATCTATATTTGCACCTGTTTTAAGTTGGAGGTGGGAGAGGGAGGAACAAATAAAAAAAAAAAAAAGAAGGGAATATAAAAAACCAAAACACGTTATAGTAAAAGATTCTGCATAGGTCAACCTTTAGCTTTTCAAAAACAGTATCAACTGATGCCTCAGTTACAGTAAATAAATACATTTGTCAGGGAAAATTCTATTAAAGGACACCTCAGTTTAACAGAGGAAGGTTTAATAAGTTAAAAAAAAAGTCTGTAAAAGTGATTATTCAAATTACCAAAGTGCATGGCAGACTGTTTTTCAACTCCCAGACAATATCTTTCCAGGAACTTAACTGCAAGTTTGAGATTCAGAATAAAAATAACCACTTCCCTCTCCCATATAGTATGTAACGGGTCTATATAGTTTATTAGTTCACATTGGCATGCCCTCCTATTAAAGCTTTTAAAAATAATATATTAGATTTATACGTCAAGTTTTTGGTAGAGGGGGGAGTTCGGGGGCTGCCCCCATGCCAGACACAGTTCCAATTGACTCTGCAACAGACCCATTGCAGGACACAGCTGAGACCATCAGCCAGATTCAGGTGAGTTAGCATGCGGTATAATAATCATGACACTGCTTGGACTTCATAACAACTGATTCATGTGATTAAACAATGAAGTTGTCCATACTACTGAAGATCATTCAAAGCTTCAGACAAGGTATTGACAGTCAATACAGACTAAAAGTTGTTAAATAAATTACAAAGGAATAGATCTTCTTAAAGTATGACCTCTGAAGTGAGGAAGGGTGGGGTGGAGAGGAGGAGAAAGAAGGGGAAAGAAGAAAGAAAGAAGGGGAAAGAAGAAAGAAAGAAGGGGAAAGGAGAAAGAAAGAAGGGGAAAGGAAGAAAGAAAGAAAGAAAGGAAGGAAGGAAGGAAGGAAGGAAGGAAGGAAGGAAGGAAGGAAGGAAGGAAGGAAGGAAGGAAGGAAGGAAGGAAGGAAGGAAGGAAGGAAGGAAGGAAGGAAGGAAGGAAGGAAAGAAGGAAAGAAGGAAAGAAAGAAAGAAAGAAAGAAAGAAAGAAAGAAAGAAAGAAAGAAAGAAAGAAAGAAAGAAAGAAGGAAAGAAGGAAAGAAGGAAAGAAGGAAAGAAGGAAAGAAGGAAAGAAGGAAAGAAGGAAAGAAGGAAAGAAGGAAAGAAGGAAAGAAGGAAAGAAGGAAAGAAAGAAGGAAAGAAAGAAGGAAAGAAAGAAGGAAAGAAAGAAGGAAAGAAAGAAGGAAAGAAAGAAGGAAAGAAGGAAGGAAAGAAGGAAGGAAAGAAGGAAGGAAAGAAGGAAAGAAAGAAGGAAAGAAAGAAGGAAAGAAAGAAGGAAAGAAAGAAGGAAAGAAAGAAGGAAAGAAAGAAGAAGAAAGAAAGAAAGAAAGAAAGAAAGAAAGAAAGAAAGAAAGAAAGAAAGAAAGAAAGAAAGAAAGAAAGAAAGAAAGAAAGAAAGAAAGAAAGAAAGAAAGAAAGAAAGAAAGAAAGAAAGAAAGAAAGAAAGAAAGAAAGAAAGAAAGAAAGAAAGAAAGAAAGAAAGAAAGAAAGAAAGAAAGAAAGAAAGAAAGAAAGAAAGAAAGAAAGAAAGAAAGAAAGAAAGAAAGAAAGAAAGAAAGAAAGAAAGAAAGAAAGAAAGAAAGAAAGAAAGAAAGAAAGAAAGAAAGAAAAGAGGGTCATTTGACACACTGTGAGTAAAAATCCATAATGGGCTACCAACCATTGAAATATAATCTTTAAGAAAAGTCTTAACAATAAACAAATAGATTGGGATCATATATATACTAGATATATACTGATATATACATCAGTATGCTTGCCCTGTTCTGATTTTCATAACATTTACCTAGAATTCATTATAGCTAAGCCTTACTATGCTAAACCACAGGACTTAATAAGGGGTTTTTTTGTAATTATTTTGCTCTAGATGTCTTTTTCTAGACACCACATCTTATGTGTTTGTCTATTAGATTAGCTTACATTACTAGAAGTAATTTTCCTTCTGTAGGTATTTGTAGACAGTTATCAAGTCATATTTTAACTTCTGCATAAAATAAATCTGCTCAAATAGGCTGAGCTCATTTAGCCATCCTAATAATTAAGGAAGAATTCTATTATTTTTTTAATAACAAATTTATTTGAAATCCATAATCAGGATTCATTTTTGTTGAAGGGCTTTAATATATTTTGTCTTTTTGAGAAAATACTATGCAATTTCAGCACCAAAAAAAAGAAAGATATCACCTGCCTAGAAAAAAGGACACAACCTTGAAGCCACACTGACAAAATTAAACACATTTATCAGTAATATCCCTATTTTAAATTATTCATTATGTTTGAAAAGCTATATGTAAACCCTAAAATATTAGAAAGGTGTCTTTTCACAGAATCACAGAATGTGAGGGATTGGAAGGAACCTCTAAAGATCATCTAGTCCAATCCCCCTGCCGGAGCAGGAACACCTAGATGAGTTCACACAGGAAGGCGTCCAGGAGGGTCTTGAATGTCTCCAGAGAAGGAGATTCCACAACCTCCCTGAGCAGCCTGTTCCAGTGCTCTGTTACTCTCACAGTAAAAAAGTTCCTTCTCAAATTTAAGCAGAACCTCCTGTGTTCCAGCTTACATCCATTGACCTTTGTCCTATCATTGGACACCACTGTGAAGAGCCTGGCCCCATCCTCCTGACACTCACCCTTTACGTATTTATAAACATTAATGAGGTCCCCCTCAGCCTCCTCTTCTCCAAGCTAAAGATGCCCAGCTCCCTCAGCCTTTCCTCAGAAGGGAGATGCTCCACCCCCTTAATCATCTTGGTGGCTCTGTGTTGGACTCTCTCAAGCAGTTCCCTGTCCTTCTTGAACTGAGGGGCCCAGAACTGGACACAATATTCCAGATGCAGCCTCACCAGGGCAGAGTAGAGGGGGAGGAGAATCTCTCTCGACCTACTAACCACACCCCTTCTAATGCACCCCAGGATGCCATTGGCCTTCCTGGCCACAAGGGCACAGTGCTGGCTCATGGTCATCCTGCTGTCCACCAGGACTCCCAGATCCCTTTCCACTGCCCCCTAGTAGATCATTTCCCAACCTGTACTGGAACCTGGGGTTGTTCCTGCCCAGGTGCAACACCCTACACTTGCCCTTATTATATTTCATCAAGTTTTTCCCTGCCCAGTTCTCCAGCCTGTCCAGGTCTCTCTGGATGGCAGCACAGCCCGCTGGCGTGTCAGCCACTCCTCCCAGTTTTGTATCATCAGCAAACTTGCTGACAGCACATTCTATTCCCTCATCCAGGTCATTGATGAATATATTGAGTAGTACTGGTCCTAGTACCGACCCTTGAGGGACTCCACTAGACACAGGTCTCCAACTAGACTCTGCCCCATTGACCACCACTCTCTGGCTTCTTCCCGCCAGCCAGTTAACAGTATGTCAAGTGATGACAGGTGAGGTCCACAATCTGAGAACTACATGTTACTTGTCATTTACAAGAGCAGTCACTAGAACCTTGAAATAATTAAGCTAATGGAAAAATCTAAAAGAAAACACAGAAATCATGCTTTGCCTTCTTGAAATCTATCTCTCCACTGAACATTCCTTGATCTTAAAAAAAAAACCCCAAAAAAACCAAAAACAAAACCCCTCATAATTATACTTGATCTAAACTACATTAAGCTCCTTTAAAAATTAAAGTTATAGTAAGAGTATTTCACTTTAATCTAGCAATATAGAAAACAAACAAAAAAAACCCACCACACAAGTCAAGTTATCTGCAAAGCCTGCATAAAAACACTGGTTAATTCTGTCACACAGACAGTCATATTACAAGCCACAGTGTGGCAGCTGTCCTGGTTTGGCTAGGATAGAGTTAATTTTCTTCTCAGTAGTTAGAAGAGCCGTGTTTTGGTTTCAGTTCAGACTTGCTATGAGAACATCACTGATAAAAGTACTGATGTTATTAGTTACTGCTGGAGCTCAAGGCCATTGTGTTTGGCTGGTTCACAGCTGCATTAGGACTGGGAGGGAGAGGTGTAGTGAATAGCAAAGCCCAAAACTGGCACTTGGATGTGCCAATGAGATATTCCATATCATATCACATCATGTTTAGTATATTATGTGGGGTTGACCAGAAAGCGGGGGTGGGGATTAGCAGGGGTTGTCTCTCGGGCTCTCGCTCTTCCAGGATTGCAATTTCAGTTCAGGATTGTTGCTCCTCTGGGATCGTTATCTGGGAACGGGCCGGGCTTGTCAGTGGGTGGTAAGCAGGTGCACTGGGTCATCACTCATTTGCCTATCTGATTACTGTTATAATTATCACTACTATTTTAATCTTAGTTGTTTAGTTGTTTGGTTTTTTGGTTTTTTTTGGTTTTTGTTTTTTTTTTTTTTAAGTTTTCTTTTATTTCTACTATTAAACTGTTTTTATCTCAACTTACAAGCCTCCTAATCTTTGCCCCCAATCCTCTCCCCTATCCCCTGGGGGTGGCGAGGAAGTGAGTGAATGGCTGTGTTGGCTGGTAGCAAGGGCTAGTCCAGTGAAACTATCACAGTAGCAAATTGAAACTGTAGCCCAGTAAATACAGCTTTGCTATTACTAGTCAGTTTTATAGGGTCTCAGAACTGGTTGGGGCTTCCTTTACTCTGTGCTGGTTTTAACCACTTCTTTTGGCCATAGTGGGCCATAGCAGAATACATGATAATAAGTTGATAAATATTTCAAGAAGAATCTAGGCAGAGTGTAATTATAGACCTGTGTTGTAGAGACTCATCTGCTACCATGAGTGACTATGACTGCCTTTATCTCTTTCCTGTGGAGATATGTATGACCGTACTACTCTCAGTGAGCCTCAGAGACCACTAGATTAATTTACCTGACTAACTCCAAAGGACAAGCCTGTGCTTGTTCCTGCCCAATACATGTGGATGATGCCATCCATATCCCTCATTTTATCCCGAGATTAAGCAGCATATCTACATGTAATATTCCTTTACCTGACAGTAGAAATTAAGAATGGAGTTGCTTTCTTCTAAGAAAATCTTACAGGAGCTCTAAAGACAACAATATCAAATAAACTCAACACAGGATCACCCAGCCAAGCATCTTAGACACAAATTCCTCCTTCCCTCCTTTCCCAGAAAACTAACATAAAGAATAACATGAAGGTTGACTAACCTCTACCTGTAGGCCTGTAGGGGCACATGTGCTTTAACTGCTACTTGCTGTTCAGTTTGAAATACTATGGTTATTTTTATAATTTTCTTACATCATGTACCAGATTAACGTGATTCCTACCAGAAATATGAAATATGCGTATTTATTTCTATCCTACTCTTCCTTTCTCCTCCATATCTTCATTCATTCATCTCTGCAGAAAGTCAACACCAGTAATTCATAATTAGTCACATTTTCTTTAACCAGTATCAGAGAATCAACAAGAAACATACGCTGAATTGCAGAAATGCAAATAGAAATTTAATCCTGGAAAATTACTCCCTCATGCCTTAGGCTCTTTCTAACCTAGAATTCCTATTGGAGGGATAAAATAGCTTTTATTTTTGTTTCATGTGTTCTAAGGAATTTAGGACTTACTAAAGCAGATAAATGAAACAGTTCAGTTAGGTAACAGAGAAATTTAAGTGATCCTTCTCCCCGTTTGGAATAATTTACACTTTTCTGCAAACTGTAAATAAGATTCAAAAGTATTGATAATGAAATGCATGGGACTGCATAAGACAGATAAGCAACAGAGGTCAAAAAGAAGTTTCATAATATGCTGGGAAAAAAGTTTTTCTTGCATTAGAAATGGATAACTTTATAAATATATGCCATAGTAATTAATAAATATAAATAAAATTGATTTAATATTTTTATATCTGAACAAGATCAAAGGGGTTACTTATTAAATGAGTGGAAGACTGCACTTGGTTTTGTCCTTCTGCCGCATGTAAAAAGAAGCTCCTATGTCAAATGCAATAAGAAAATGGGTTCATCAGAAATATGTGGGATATTAAAATGCTTAATATTATAAAAGTAATTTCAGCTTAAAATCTGACTGTCTATTAATGAATCAAAGGTATAATGCACTCAGTTTAAGCCAGATGTTTGTATATTTTAACTGAAAAGCATGACTAAACATACTTTGTGCACCCTCAGCTTCCTCACTGGCAGGGCAGGATAAGAAGCTGAAAAGTCCTTGACATAGTGTAATCACTGCTTGGCAAGAACAAAAACATCAGTGTGCTATCACATTCTTCTCATCTAAATCCAAAATGTCATATTATACAAGCTACTACAGAGAATATTAACTCCATCCTAGCCAAAACCAGGACAGGTCCTAATGTGCACTCATGAAAAATAACTTTTTTTTTTTTTTTTTTAACCTCAGCTATACACAAGAGCTATGCCTTAAATTGATTACATTTCACCCAACGTAACACTTTTCACTGTTACTTCAAGATCATTCTGGAGCAGAAATCCAATTAAACTGAGAGTATTTCTACTCTACTTTTGAAAAAAACACCATTGTCAATATGCATACTTGACTTAGAGCCACAAAAAAAAACACAAAAATGCCACAACCAACCAAAGCAAAAAAAATCAATAGAAAATTCACTTTCTTGACAAGGATTTTCCTTTGCTACTTTGTTGCTATTTTAGCTTTGGAATGGAACTTTTTGTTTGTTTGTTTTGGAATCAAACATGCTGAAAGACAAGAATTATGAAGAGAAAATTTAACTGTTTTCTTAGTTTATTTTAACTTAGTTCTTTGTTTATTCTTATACTTTAAATCTTTTCATCCTAGATATTTGGAACATATGATCAACATTCGACTTAACTTCTGGCTCTGAAAACTTTCATTTTGGGGTCAGATGAAAGAAATTAGAAGTGACCAATAAAAATTATGTGAATGAATAGCATTAAGTGGTCTAAAATCCAAGTAATTCACATTTAAAGCTTTTTTCAGAGAGGGTTTTTTTGTGTGTTTATCTTTCATTTTGCAGCAGATTTCCCTTTCAGTTGGAACATGTATAAAAGCATCCAATACAAAAGGCCTTTTTGCACAGTTCTCAAATATAATTTGTTACTGTAATTGTTTGATGGGCCTTAGAAAGTTTCAAAGTAAGTTCATTTACTGCCTTTGATTGCATCCCTCGAGAGTTGCAATGTAGAACAGAATAGGGGAACAGTTTGGAAGAAATCCACATGGATTCAAAATAGGTAATTATTACCCAATGATTCTCTTAATATTCCTAGATAAATTCAAGGACATGCCAGAATGAGCAAACACAGTTAATAAACTAATATTATTATATAATTTCTTTGTGATGTTGTTGAGGTAAGATCTTTCAGCTGTATCTGAGGGCTTTATTAGTTTTTCCTATTAAAGTGATTAAAAAAAAAAAAACAAACAAAAAACAAAAACCGAACAAACAACAAACTTTTCTCTCTCTTCAGCTCCCTTCAATGATCTCTAAATATTAAGTGAATTAAATGACAAATATTTTGTAGATTTTTCACACTGCTGTAATACGGATCAGCTGACATTATAAGCAGCTGGACATATCCATGGCATATGGGACTCCAGGTTATATCCCCTCTGCATATATCCAGAAAAAATGAACTTATTGGAATTGCTACAGAGGTTCTATATCCTTGGGGACTGTGCAAAGTCTCTTGAAGGTGCAGTTTGTTTGCTTCCAGGACTGTACTATGAAAGAACTGCTGTAAAGCAGCCAAACTGAATCCGATTTGGTTCTCCTTAACTTCAAAGGAGAAGCCATTAAAATAAAACCATTTCCTTTTGCAATTGTGTTTCAAATGCATATTAAAAAGAAATTGTACTTGCCCCAAGCCCCACTTCAATTTTATTTTAATTGATAGTCGTTATTTGTATTAGAGAGATGCATACAGATAATTAAGCTACAGACATGAAAGTCCCTAATGGAGATGTGTTAATACATAAAACAAGACTTATTTTAACTATTAGGGTCTTTTAATTTGCCTGGAGAGCTAATAAATATTGTCTCAGAGATGGGTTGAATCTATCTCAGATAGAATTGCACAGAGATTCAGTATGTATTGAAATATGCACTAGAGAAGTAATTCAAGCACTGGGTGAGAAAAGAAAGACTCAAGAAAATAATAAAGATATTTTGGGGTTTATTATTTTGGTTTGGTTTTGAGAAATGTATATTTCTAACTGTAAATCTCCACTGCAAGGAAACACTATTATGCAACAAAGAGGAAGAGTCTATCAGTACAAATGATGGATAGGATTTGGACTGGGCAAGAACAGAAGTGCAACCAAGTAGCTTAAAACAGTCAGAAAATTTCAATTCAAAACTCTTAACTAGCCATTGAGTCTCTTAGTCCTTGTGAGGATTAAAGACATATGCTTACTCTAACTCAGGGTTAGACATTCCACTCCATTTTCACATTATGTTGGGTCTGGCTGGGATGGAGTTGATTTTCCCCATGGCAGCCCTCAGACTGCTGTGTTTGGTATTGGTCGCTCGAGAGGTGTTGATAACTCACCAGTGTTTTGGTCACTACTGAGCAGTGCTAGCACAGCACCAAGGCTGTCTCTCCAACATTTTGAGCCCCCGTAGGCTGGGGTGGGGAAGGTCGTAGAAGGAGACATAGCCTGGACAGCTGACCCAAACGGGCAAAAGGGATATTCCATACCATATGATGTCTGCTCAGAAATAAAGCAAGGAGAAGCGAGGTGGAAGAGGGGGGGCATTCGTTTCTTCTGTTTGTCCGGGAACTGCAACACATACAAAAACCTGTTCCCCAGGAAGTGGCCAAACATTGCCTGCTGATGGGAAGTAGAGAATAAATATTTTGTTCTTTTGTTTCTGCACACGCAGCTTTGCTTCTATTAAACTGCCTTTGTCTCAACCCACATGTTTGGAGGTTTTTTTGTTGTTGTTGTTCCACCTTATTTTCTCCTCTCTCCATCCTGCTGAGGAGGAGGAGTGATAGAGTGGACTTTGGTGGGCATATGGCATCCAGCCAGGGTCAACCCACCACACACATACCTGCAAAGCTCATACCTGTGAACTCTAAACCTCCTGGATAGTCTTTCCTTAGTCATTTATTATTGGGCCAGCACACCCTGACTAAATATATTTCACTGGTTCTTTAACACTCTAATATTGGTTATATATCCTGAATTGTGTGAAATAGAGTGAAGAATAGGAAACAGCATTCATCACTAACACCATAATATTAAACTTCCAATCTTCACAAATAGTTACATATATTATGATCAATTGTGTTTATTAGAGATGGAAAATGACAATAGATAAAATCATTAGAGACAGAACTAGTGTGATTGATCCTGACTTTTGTTTTTGCAAAGAAATGACTGCTTTTTTATTTTTTTTTTTTTTTTTCCCCTTCCAGTAAATGATAAATACATTTTAATCTCTCTCTGGGAAATGGAAAAGCAATTATAAACATACTTTAGTCACTCAGTTCTTGCCTCACTCCTCATGTCTTTCTTCTCTCAAGCTCTTTTTTGATGGGTGTACATCAAAGTGGCATTTTAAAAGAACCCTTTTGGTCTTCAAACAGTACCGAGTTCTAAGTGGCCGACATGAACAAAATTAAAAATAGAAGTAATGACTAAAGTATTTGCAATTATTTGACACCAGTTTTATGCATCTGCTTAGTGTAATATAGCTTTAAAGAAATTAGCTCAGAGTTATTTTCACAGACAACCTTAATGCTGACACTTTGAGTATTTTTGTTTGAAGCCTTAACATTTGAAATTACATCTCAGTATAATTAAAGTATCATTTTTATAAAAAAAAAAACCAAACAATATTATTTTCTATGTTCAAAACAACACTGAACAAACCTTAGTGCAAGGAAATAATAAAAAAAACCACCCATATGATTTTCTTCCATGTAATTTTGGAGCCAAGATACTCAGATTTTCAGTCTTTAACAAAAAGAAACACAGGAGACTGCTATTCTCTCTGAGGATCTTCTCTAATGTAGATTGCTTAGATATGTTTTGTTACCTGGGGTATCCTCACTATTCACTGACACCAAAGGGATTTTGAAACTCAGCAGTAGGTAAGTGGAATGAAAGTTGTTCAAGAAGTGTTTTAGAATGATTAGAAACTAGAAACAATGGGGCATTTTAGAACATTTAAAGATATGTTTTTGTCAAAGAAGAAATGTTTTCACATTCTTATCAGTTTTCTCTTAAATCAAAAAGAAATTCCTTATCTTTAATTTCAAGATTGTTCTACTTTCCATTTCTCACTAGTGCTAGTAATTACATATCACTGTTTGAAAGCCTTACTAACAGACAAAAAAAATATATTATGGCTAATAATATTATGACATTAATAATAATAGTACTAGTAAGTAAAAATCCAGAAAGATATCCTAGGGTTTTCAAACACATTTCTCTTTCTGTAAGAACAGGTGTAGCTGCACAAGACTACTGGATACAATACTGCATTGTGTGTCCCATGGCAAGTACTTAACAGCAGAGGGCTGCAGAGGTGACTTCTGTGAAAAGAGACCAGGGGCTGAACCATGCTGGAGAAAACAGGTTCTGCAATGGACACCACAGTCAAAAAAAAAAAAAGGGGGAAGGGGATGGGAGGGGGGTGGGGAGGGGAGGGTGTTGGTGGTAAAAAGGGAGCTCCATGTGGCAGAACAGGTATTCCCTGCAGCTCATGGAAGAGCCCATGGCAGAAAATCGTAGCCCATAGAAAGACCATGCTGGAGCAAGTTCTTTTCCTGAAGAGCTGCAGCCTATGGGAAGGACCCACTCTCCAGCAGATATCCACAGTGCAGCCCATTAAAAATCCCATGTTGGAGCAGTTGGACATTTCCTGAAGGAACTGTAACGTGTGCAGAAAACTAAGATTGGGAGAAAGTGTGAGTAAGAATGAATGGCAGAGATAAATTTTTATGGTTGCCATGGGAGGTAGTCAAAGAGGAGTTAGAAATGAAGGAGTGAAGTTAAATGTTGGTAAAAATAGGGTGGGGGAAGCTGTTTTACAGTGTTTTTAACTATTCTACTCTAGTTGTAATTAGCAATAAATTAAATTATATTTCACAGAATTACAGAATAATTGAAGTTGGAAGGGACTTCTAGATATTATCTGGTCTACCCCATCCTGCTCAAGCAGCACCACCTACAGATCACAGAATAGTTTGAGTTGGAAGGGATCTTTAAAGGTCATCTAGTCCTTTTCTGCTGAAGATGGGGAGTGACAAAACAACTGTGGGTGTCTGGTCATGATCAATCCACCACACATTGTTGCTGCACTGTAGTCTCCCTTTTATGTGTTGGTATTCATTATGCCTTGTTCTTTGGCTATAAATTTTTGTGAAGCAGAAAACGTCTGTCTTTAACTGACCTAATCTACATTAAGTGAATTCTTATTCCAAGACTAAGGATCTTATAAATTGGGTTTTGCTCCTAATACCCTTTCACTTGAGGGCCTATGCAATCCCAGATTGCTGTACCTCTTTCTACATTGCACTTAATTACCATTCATCTTCACCTTCATTTCCTAGACTAGAGACAGACAACATCAGTCTGTGGATCTCTGGCAGCACTAACCAGAAAAAAGGTCAGGGTGCAAACCTGCTAGTGAAATACAACTTGTGAATATGTTTTTATTATCAGAATCTCAAACAAAAAAGTAAGCTTGAGCTTAACAGTCTTTGTTACTGGACCTGGATAAAGGAAGAGAAAAATGTATATTAACTTCTCTAGACAATTGAGGCTAGCAAAATCGTTCAAACACTAATCACACTGCAGAACCACAACAAGAACACACCCTGTCTCATAAACAGAGAAGAGCTCCTACTTGAGGAGTCTTAATTGAAGAGTACAACATGTACACACTTTTCTGTAAAGTTGGTTCCATTTTCATTCTGCAGTTTCAGGAAATCATGTATCTATTCCAAGTGACACCACAAATGAGACAGTGCCTTACTGTACTCACATTTTCACTTCTTGAAGTTGTAAAAGAATCCCTCATTTATTGAACAACTGACTAGTTATTAAATAAGATCGCCTTAATTCAATAAGGCCAACAGCACTTTCTTTATAGGTAAGTACTTCTGTGCTATCTTTAATACTAAAAAGAAAGCTTTGAAGATGTATTGACATTTACATTGAAAATAATTTAATCCAAATGACATTCGTATCTCTAATAACCTTAATAAATACAGATAAAACTTAAAGCTTTATAGATATTTTTCTAGTGATTTAACAGCTCATTAAATAAAATAGAAAAGATATTGATTTAATTTTAATCAATTTAGTCTCTTTCTTTTGAGTGAAATGCAGTAGTCATACAGAAAGGAAAAAAAAATCAATTCAGGTCCTGGCTTGCCCTTTAGAAGGGTAGAACAGATTCACACATTCAAATATGTTGTACTTTTCTTGTATTTGTTGCTTTACCAAAACATCACAAAAGCTAGTGGTGTCAGAAGTCTGACATCTAGTTTGACATTATTTCTATTTTGAATCAACCAGCATATTTACATTGTTGATGCACAAGTCAGTTTTTCAACTCTCTTCATGTCGTTTTAATTATTACTATGGCATTTATAAAAATGTTCTTGATAGGTATTATTTCAGTTTGGATAGAGAAAAGGGAAATATAACATTGGATGATATTGTTGTTTCTATTTATATCAATATCACTATGCTTTATCTCTCAAAATAAATCTCAGAAAAATTAAACTTATAAATTTATCTTAGGTATTCATCATATTCAAGCTTTCAACTTTACAATGTATAGCAATCACACATGTAAATGCAATCAAGAAGCTGTAATTGCTGGGGGGAGTAGTTACTTATTACAAATAAATAAATTGCTTAAGATAAAAGAAAGAACTGACATCCTCTAAATTGAAAACAAAAACTGAAGTTTAATTTCTATAGAGCTCTCTAATGCTTCTTCAAGATTTTTGTCTATGTCATTCTGTTGCAGAAAAGTCAGGTCTAGCCCTTACTCTTAAAAAAATCCAAACACAATCCTATTTATAATATACTTATAATGAATAAACTTTAATACTAACTTAATAATATTTTTAATTATGTATTGGATATTGTATTATGTTTACTTGTTATATTGTTACAGTCTTAAAATCAAGGACTTGTTCTGTGATAATAAGAACTATAACTAAAAGTTTTAGTTACTACATTTTGTCTACAATAGAATTCAACATCTCTATTCTGAATTCAAATATTCATAAAATTAATGTATACAGAGGGCTATTTAAAATGGAATGCAAACAGCAGCTTAATTCATGTGCACTTACCTGTATGTAGCCCTGAGGACAACTTTTCCACACTTCACATGGAGTTGTAAAGAAATATCTGCAGTTTCCACAACTCAAAATATTTTTCTTTTAGGAGTTTTCTACATGGTTTCCCTCAAAATAAGAATGAAGATTTTATTTGAAGTTTACAATGTATAAGGAGCTACTTCTGCTTATGGGCACCTGCATGTAGTGATATGTCTGGACAATGCTTTGGTTTAAAACTGAAGTTTTAGTATTTTGTAAGTAAGCAAGAAGAATTTTTTGATAACAGCTTTGTTCTATTATGGCAAAATTACCCATTCTTTTTGGGAAACTCCATCTTTTATTAGTAATTATCTGGTCATAAAACATACTCAAATTATTCTGCCTGGAAAAAAACCTCTCTAATAGCATCCTGCTTTTTGAGATGTTGTGTACAAATATAATTGTTATTATATAAATGTTAATATATAATTAATACAATAGGTTATCTTTTTCTTTTAGGCATTGGGGACATAGGTACTGAAGAATGAATACAAAATCTTTTAAAGTTAATCTAAGAGGTACTGTTATCCTTAATCTGAGTTAGGGTTCAGAAAAAAAAAAATGTCTTCCACAAAATTAAGCCAGATCTCTAACATCAAACTATGATTCTATAAACACAAGCTATCCTTCATCTCAACATTGTGTTATTTTAATTTAGACGTACAATATAGAATAGAAGCATAACAGAAACAAGATATTGCTAAATCATGAGCAAAGATTCCTGCTTACAGATACTCATGGAAAGTTTAAGACTACAAGAACTGGCACACTGACAAAAAGTTTGCATTTTTTGTGTCTAGATTATTATTATTATTATTTAAGCAGACATTTATGAAACAGTTAACATTTACAAAAATGCATTTATGTATCTAAATGCATGCTTTGGTTTATCTCAACTATTGATTGATAAATTCATTAGAAACACAAATCTTACTCTTTCTGAGTCCTAGAATGTCTACTTAAAATTTTTATCATCTTTCTTTAACAACTTTTAATTTTAGATACAGATACTACCACTGCTTAAACTATAAATTGAATCCAGCACTGTAAGCTAGTTCTAAAATTGCTAAACACTTTTCAGGTTTTGAAGACACTATTAAGGGCAAACCATAATTTAGATTTTAGATATTGCAAATAATATATGATTTTTAGCATTCTTAGGAACTTTCAGTAGTAATGATATTAGTAACAATACACAACTTATTTAATGTTTAAGACTTTAGCAATCATACTTTATATTGGTATCTTGCATCATTTCTATATATATTCAGATAGCAGTTCTAAAGCTGAAGTTATAAACTGTGTTGAAGTAATATCTTTATCACTATGTTGACTCAGACATACTCTGCCATATCTAATCCCTTCCTTCCTTCACCACTGAATGACAGCTCTTCTGATCTGCAATTATCTTAAGAAAGAGGGCAGTTATACCACATTTCAAAAGTTACTTTAAAGAACTGACAACTTTAGTCCCCAACTTTATTTATGTAGGGGTTAATGAGAATCTGGCATCAGTTTAACAATTAATACCTAATCAAGCAAGACACCTGAGGCTGAATAACTAGCAGATGTTTCTTGAATTGGAAACTTAATGGCTCACCAATCAATATAGCAGCATAAGAGTATTTCTTCTGCAAAGTCAGAGCAGATGTTTAAATAGAAACAAAAGTGTGTAATAATTAGCTTATTCAGTGTAACTAGCAAGAGTTATTAATTCAAAGAACAGAAGATACAAACAATAGGAAGTTTTCATATAATATATTAATACTAATCATTATCTCCAAGTCAAATATTTTCTCTCTTGATGAAACTAACTCTAAATACAGGCAAAGAATGTAACTATCTATTTACTATGTATAGCATGTTTATCTTATATCCTTACTGACCAAATTACTTATTACTCTACATCATAAGATCTGCATCTCGAATTCAGTCAAAAAAAAGATTTTAAGGTTGGGGTGCCAGGAGGCTGGCACTGGGATGCAAAAAAAAGGAAATATTCCTAATTTTCTGGAATTCTCAAGTAATGTTTATTAGAATAGGAAATTCTGATAAGTTGATATCAGGTGCAGAAGTGTGATATATGAATAAAAGCTTCTGTCCTAAATCACCCCTCTTTTCCTTTTTCCTTTTACCTTTTTCCTTCTTCCTTCTTCTTTCTTTCTTCTTCCTTCTTCTCCCCCCTCCAAATCCAATAGCTTGTCCATAAGACCTTGCTTATTATGTTTTATGGACATTATAATTATTGGGAGAAAAGAATGAAAAAAAAAAAATAATATGCACTTTTCCACACATTATTACGATAAAGAGCAAATTACGGTTCAGGCTTGTTTTTCATCAGTCAGAAAGTACATATGCAACTTATTAATTAAGACAAAATTAAGATGAAAGTTTGGAGAAGGAAATTACAATAAATTAAAAGTTATCAAGTATGGATAATTGTCAATATACTTAGGGAAAAAAATCTTTTGTAGGACAAGGGACAGGAAGTTTGAAAAATAAATACTAAGATCAACAGAAGTAGGAGAAAATGTAGGCTTGTTACTAAACTGAGATGATAATGACAATGTAAAAAGGCATCATATTTTTCTGTTTTGGAGTAAAGCAATTGAATTTCTTTTGTGACATGAGAGTAATCAGGTCACTTCAGCTCAAGAACTGGAAAAAATATTAAACAAGCTCTACTAGAAAAGAAAGAAAATGAAGTACATTTCAAAATACAGAATATAAATTGTGAAAACTAAAGCAGAGTTTTGTATAAGGTAAAGGTGACAATTTGTTGGAAGTTTACAAGGAAGTTTACAAGATATATCCTAGGTAGTGAAATGCCGTTAACCTCTATAGGAAAGACAATGGAGATGCAGTTAGAAAACAGTATTTAGATGATTCAGGTTTGGGTTTTTTTTCTATTTTATTTTAATATTGACAAAGCAGAAGAGATGAGATAATAAAAAACAAGATTTACAAGATTTTAATAAGAAAAAAAAACCTTCAAAGAAAAGAGGGGAGATTTCAGGAGCCAGCAATTACTAGTAGATGCACAGATTAAAAATACTCCAGGATTTTAATATTTGTTTTACTATTTTGGAAATTAAATAAATAAATAAATAAAAAGCTGATAAGATTCATGGAACACAGATGCACATCATGATATTCTAAGCAAGCAGTAATCCTAAAAAAGGATCTAGTGTTCATAACAGATAAGTGATTTTTTTAAACTCTAATTTCCTTTTAGAAACTATATTCAGGTAAAATTAAGTTACTGAGCTTAATGTTGGAATTCTTGTATGAAATTCAGTATCACATACAATACAGAAAATGAGATGGAGTTTTTTGTACATCTGATATACAATTCGTGTGGCCTTGGGTGCTGTGTGCAGTTTTGGGCTCCACAGTTTGAGAAGGATGTGAAGGTGCTTGGGTGTGTCCAGAGGAGACCAACAAAGCTGATAAAAGGGCTGGAAGGTATGCTCTATGAGGAGCTTCTAAGCACTCTGAGTTTAGTTTGGAGAAAAGGAGGTTGAGGTGTGACCTTATTGATTTCTACAGCTTCCTGAGCAGGGGATGTGGAGAGGGAAATGCTGGTCTCTTCTCCCTGGTATGCATTGACGGGACATGTAAGAATGGTTCAAAGCTGTGTCAGTGGAGATTCAGACTAGACATTAGGAAACATTTCTTTACTAAGAAGACAGTCAAACACTGGAACAAGGTTCCCACATCTGTCAATGTTTAAGAGGCATTTGGACAATGCCCTTAATATCATGTTTTAATTTTTGGTCATCCCTGACATGGTCAGGCTTTTGGACTGGATGATCAATTTAGATCCCTTCCAACTGGAACTATTCTATTCCATTCCATTTTGTTTCATTCTAAGAGACTTTCTCCATTTGCTGATAAAGAAAATGACTGGTTGACTGATGAGAAATTCTGAACACCACAAAAAATAAATTAGTACCTGAGATTTTTAATGGAAGAGAAAACCTGAAGAAATGTTAATACTATTTGTTATCTAGGCTCTGATGTTACTCAAGAGAGTTCATAGGAACAGAATATTGGGACTAGATGAAATAGAACAAGAATATCCTTGCTAAACCAATGAACTATCTAGAAGCATAGAATTTGTAGTTTAAAAAGAAAAACTCAAACTGTTGAAGGTAATTGCATAGATAATAATTATGTAGATTTTTAAGAATTTCGAAACAAGAAGCATTTGGAATTCTGACAAGTCCAGGGGTAACATTAAAAAAAAAAAAATACAATACTAAGTGAAATAATTCCATTGCTTAAACATAAGCATCTAGTTCCATCTGAGATGTATTGAGATGTGAGATATCCTTACTGTTCTCTTAGACATGACAGAAGATCTATGGGAAATCCATACACATCTAGAGTGGCACCTGATGGCAAGGCAGAATACCCTTGTTGCCATTTTTAGGTGACCAAATACTACCTCTTCTGACAGCAGTGATGTCTCTAGAGACTGATCATTATAATCAAGGGAAGTTTAAAATGTTTTGAACATGTTGTTAGAAAACAAGGAATCTAGAAAAAGAAATCTATCTTTATCAGAATATTTTTGTTTGTGGGAGTTTATTTTATTTGTTTTACACGAAAAAACACCAAACATTCTCCTCAAATAAAATATCTTGAGTATTTCTAATTTTCAAAATGTGAGTACACAGATTTCAAAGATAAAAGAACTGGGAAAACAAAAAGAAACACGTCTATGTCTCAAATCCCATTAACATGACTCTGAATGTCCCTCCTTGATTTCGATCTAAAATTTAATTAACTTTAGTCAAAAGTCATTATTATTTTTATTGAAATAATGAACAAAAACTCTGTTTCCACAGGTAATTTGCTTATATTAATTGCTCAGTTGTTAAATAATACTAAAACCCCTCTGATTTGTAATCTATTTGTTGAGAATTTAAATAAATCAATGGCCTAAATTAGCCTTCCATAATTCTACTTGATGTTAAACTAATGATTTAGTATTGCTTGGTAAAGTTACTTAGTATATAGATTTTGATACTCATTAGTAACATGGTTCTTCTTTTAATAAGTCTTTAGACTCCGTTGAGCACCTGTAAATATTTAAAAGTCCTTCCCTTCAAAAAGTTATTGATGTGTTTAAAAGTATTTAGTCTCATATAAAGAGTAATTTAAAGAGTCATACAAAAATATATTAAAGGCTTGATCATATAAAGATCCATTAAAAAGTCACTATTTGCTCCTTCATACTGTCTAATTCTTTTAGAGAGGGTTTTTGGAAAATTATGTCATGAATGAATGTAACACAGAGAATATCCACCAGAGCCTTTCAACTTTTCTGTGACACAGAACACGACAGAGAACAGAGGAAGCAACTCGGGGGACAGAAATATGCTGAGAAAATATTATTGGGAGCTTGCTTATGACACATGCTTTCATAATACAGGACTTTGAGTAGTGAAAGGAATAATTTGAACTGTTTAAATACACTAAATGAATTGTAAGCACTCATGAAGGGTAAAAAACCAAAGACAAATCCTGCTATACTTCTGACAAAGCAATTGTGTGATATTTGTTGTCTTTATTATATACAGGTGCCATAGCGGTGCTTTGAGTACTTTGCACTGTTGTAATTGTACAGAAAAAGAGGGAAAAGTTTTCTTTGCTAGAATTATTTTGAAAAAGCATACAAAGACTGGTATCAAGGGTAAAAAGAGTGCCTTTAGGGATTGTATTCTCACACAAAAAATAAGTGGTAGAAAATATAGAAATACTCATGTCTCTTAATTTCTGTTCTAATGTCCTATGCACTAGACAAAACTGAGAAGAAATTATTGAGCTTAAAGCAGAATTAAATATTATTAAATTTTATTGATATGTTATTTTCTTGATAAAGTAACATTTCACATAAATATATTGATTTTGAAAATGGTGAAAAAAAACCCATCTAATTGTTTCATATCCTTGATTCATTTAAATAACTTTGAAAAAAAAAATTTCAGTTTATGCTTTAAAGCTTTATTTACATGGTTTGAAAATAACGTGATATTAAAATACTTAGCAAGTAAGTGATCTGTTTTTCTTGATCATTTTTGGAATCACCTTCATCACATCCACAATCTTGGCTTGAAATATACAGCAAAAGATAAAAAAAAAAAACAAAACCAAAACCAAACCTATTAAAGGAGGAGAAAATATTCATCTTTTTGCTTACGGAAATGTCTGTGCCCTGTTGTGCTTTTTCCATAGCTCTTCAGAGGACTCATTTTCTGCTTTCTGTTCCCTGTGAGAATGACATTAGCACCTAATTTCAGAACCACTACAGAATATCCGTTCTTGATGCTTTATAGAGAAAGCAGCAAGTGCAATATGGTAATTATAATAATATTTGTCAAGAATATTGCAATGATTTATGCCTGTGAAGAATAATTTAGCCTTCTTTCTACAAAGATCTTATAATGATTGCCTCTTGTTTAGGAAATACTCTATCATCGCTACCTTTGCAAATCCTATTGACCCCACTATAATAATTCGTATCTTGAAAAGCTTTCAAGGTTCTGCCTCCTTGACATTCATTGTCCTTTCTTGACCTGTATTGACATGATACCTAGAAACACTTTTTTCATTCATGCTGAATGCATAACATATATCTCTCAATAATTTATTTCAATGCAACACTCACTTTTTCAATATGCCTTCACAAAACGTGTCAGACAGCATAATTTAATAATCAGTAATACTTAGCAGAACATATTGAAATTATTAAAAGAAGATTATGCTTATTCAGCTTCTGTCTTCTATCAAGTGTGAAGACAATGTCATAAGGGTATGCAAATTAATTAAAAAAAATTTACATATTGTTTTTTATGAATGGTTTTTAATTTCAGTAAATAAGAGAACAGTCAAATATTTGTTTTGAATATTGATCATGAAATCAAACCACAGTGTCTGTGCTATATAGGAATAATTCAGGCATTGGCTATAGATGTGAACCTGAGACATGTTTCTGCTAAGGGATGTTACAAGCCCCCTGCCTCTGGCAGGCTCTGGGGCCCAGGTGTTGTTCTGTCCTGGCTGCTGGAACTTAGCCTGGTGCCCCAGAGGACCAGGAGTCTCTCTCCCAGGCTGTTGGATGCAGCTGCTGCTTTCCTGTTTGGAGGCTCAGCCAGTAGCAAGGCCGAGCATGTATCCCAGGGACAGGCTCCTGTACGCACAAGGGACACCGATACATCTGGCTACAATGACAGTCACAGACAGGGCACTGCCTTCAACAAACTCCAAATATGACACCACCAGGACTTACATAAAACACAAGTACAGCTATCCAAGTCCCTAAAACTTAAGTACAAACAGCCAACTACCTTTCCTCCTCTCCGGCTGATCAAGACTAAAGTTCACCAGTGAAAATAAACATACTCACTGTATAGGTTCACAAGCACACACATGTTCATGAATCCCTCAAATATCTGCACAGTCTCTTTGCCTAATACCTTTACCTGGATCCTCAGCCCTCTTACACACTCCACAGATGTCCTACTCACTGGCTGGTCCAGCTTGATGTTCACTAGCAATCACACTTCATTTCAAAGGCACCCCACACCTCTGCATCCTCATAGACACCACCATGAGCCCTCTTCCCGCTTGATACTCCTGCCTGGACCTGGGTCATCTTATGCCGCTTGGTACAGCTTGAAGTTTGCTAGTAAATTAGACACATCCCCACCTCTCGCACCCAAACACACAGTTTTGGGAAAAATTAACTTTCCTCTCCACCCACTGGCTGACACCCAGGCATACAGGCCCTTTAACATACTGTCCCACTCCAGCTGCTGGCATCATGAACACACAGAACCTGTCATCCCTGGTGTCACTTCAGTTGCTAGCTCTGAATTCACTAACAATATCCCCAGTTGCTGTCTGACCACTTACACATGGGACAAAGAGTAAGATTACACAGAGAGATAGTTAAAAAAGGATTTCATAGGAAGACGGATCAAACTGATGATTAGGCATAGGGCTTGGTCAGACAAATGTACTGACTGACTGTTGCATGCACACACCTGGCTCCTCTTATCCCTCCTTTTATCAGACTCCTCTACCTTTTTTAGACCTTAATGCCTCCTTTTTCTCTCCCTTTGACCCTTCCCTAAACATTCCTTAGTAATTTTTGCACAGTGCCACAGCCATGGACAAATATCCTTAATACTTGTGTCCTCCTGCTTCCCCCTTCTTGGCAACTACACAGTCCAGGATGACCGTCTCCAAAGTTAAACCCGAGATTTTCTTAAAGAACCGTAAATTACAATTTCAAGAGGGTTTTTTTGGTTGTTTTCTGCCTTATCACTTGTCTGTCAGTTTTGTGTCTCTGTTTCATTTACCACTTTGACTCCCTTTGGACTGGAAAGGTCCTTGATCTGATAATCTGAATGAAGCAGATGTTCTCATATTACACATTCCCTCATAGTTTATTAATAGGTAATTTAGTGAATAGTTTTAATAACACCTGTTTCTAGGTACATCTGCAGAAGTGATGGGCTAGCATTTACAATCAGTTATTGAATTTGCTGAAAGGCAGTACGTTAAAAAATTGAAGAACTTTCTTTCAATACTGAAGGAACAACAAGAAAAACAATTTTATCAGACATTAGAATTCTGCATGCATAAAGGTGATAAAAATTGTTGTATCTTAAAAATCTGATGCATTTTGTTCTTTTCAAAGGCTAGAATAGTCTTCCATTATAAATGGAAAAAAAAACCAAAAATGTACACAGTCTTTGAACAAAATGCAATTAAAACCCCTTATTAATATTTTCTAATATATAATATAATTTTACATTGTATTCCTGCTACGTTTCTCATGGTTATTTGCTTGTTGTCCTTCTTCTTTAATGTAATGCACAAAACTTGAAGCAGAATGAGTCATGACAAACACACAAAAAAGGCTAAATGGAACTATATTTAAGTTCTTTCACCTAAATGTAACAATATATGGATGATGGTGGTTTTGATTTTTGTTGTGTCATAAGTTGGGGGTTTTTTCAGTTTTTGAACATTGTGTCAGATATCAGGACATGAGATTAATGCATTATATTTTGCTGAAACTTACTTTTTTAACTTAAAGCTGTAGGGAGGGCTTCTATTAAAAAAGAAAAAACAAAAACAAACAAAAAAAAAAAAAGAGAAAGGCCAGGATCTATTGAGTGCTGAATGCAAAAATTTTAAAAGACAAAAAACCCCAAAACTGATGTAGATGCAATATAAATTTTTCTTCCATAAATTATTGTTAGTCAATACTATTTAGCTGTACAATAAAGATATATTATGTATGGCAAAACTAAAAAAAAAGTGTCTGACAAATTATTCAGTAACATTCTGAATGTATCCTCATCAGAACATATTCACATACTACAGCAATTTTGAGCACTTTATAGATGGTAGGTAAAACCCATCTAGGTAAGCTGAAAAGAAGAATCTACCACTGCATTTAAATTCTGATTTTATAAAAATATTATTATTTTGCTTTTTTAAAAACAATCTTCAATTAAAATGCCCAACTTTCTACTTTAACTTGGATGTGAACCATAATGTTAATTTGATGGTTCCTACAACATAACTGATGTAACCATGAGAAAGATTTCACTAGATGGTTCAAGAATAAAACTGCGTGATCATAATGATTCACATATATATTTCCCAAACATATTTGAATGATTTATATACACTAACGTCAGAGAAATTTTTCATAACAAAAGTAAACTACGAAAAAAATGTTAATTAAAATATTTAAATATTCATCTCAGTAGTGAATTTAATTAATAAAACTTAGATTATTTTATGAAGAAAAATACAGGAATAAGAACTACTAGCATTATACATTTTTATGATTTAAATAAAATATTTTTATGTAAACTTTGTTTGATGTTAAAATCTTACTGCAAATATGAAGTGGGTGGTAGTAGTATAGAATAGCTATTAAAAAGAGGTTAAAAATAGACTCAAATAATTTTAGAAGAAATTTGATCATGTACATTAATGTGTTTTTACATCTTTTCTTACTATAATTCTGATTGCCTAATAATTATCATAAGTTTTCATTAACGATTCTTTCATACTAGTAGGGAAAAATATCGCCATTTTACAGATGAAGAGCTGAGACATAAGTAATGAATCTCTTAAAAATCTCTTTGATCTTTTGATTCCAAGCTGGAAGAACACTGTTTCTCTAGATCAATATTTGTGTTCCTTAAAATAAGATGCTAAACTGAAGGATGAGACCCATCTACCTCAACTTTAGTCATTTAAAAATCCAGTAAGTCACCAATGTTTTTCTTGTCATCAGTTGAGAGAGATAGAGACCTTCGTACAAAAATCATTTTTCCTATCTCAGGTCACCAATTAGTACAGGACAAATTGGCCCCTTGATCTTCTTTCCACTGCCACTGTTGATTGAAGTTAGGAGACTAAAGTTAGCTGAGATAAATCCTACCTCAAGAGATTTACTGAGAAATCACAAAAGATGTCTGTGGTTGAACCAAAAATAAGACCATGTGTTTAACTCCAGCTAAGGGTCTTAACCTTAAGAGCACCTTCCATACATGATAGAAGATAAAAATAATTAAGTCAAGAAGGCTTAGAGAGAAATAAAGCATAAAGGGATGATCTGAAAGAAGTCATTTAGTCAATGAGGCAAGTGTTTTCCCACGTCATTAATTTGTAACTTGAATGAAAACAAATCAAAATTATCATTATGTGATATTTTTCTCATTAGATAAAAATGAAGGGAACTATGAAACCTGCAATTTAATTAAGGGAGAAAAAGTGTCAGTAAAAAAGAAGAAATTGTAGCTACAAATAAAACTGTTCTTCAAAATGAAAAAATATCCTTTTCTCTTTAGTCACTTTTAAATAATTTTACAAAAAATGGTTGGAATGTAGGTATATGTTTATTGATAAAAGCAAGAGAAAAATATTTATCTAAGATCCTGTAAAGGAGGATTATAAATCTCTTAATACTGAACCTGGGCATCTAGATGTCTATCATTTGCAGTACACCATTTAAAAGGCCATCATACACAGGCATTACTGATATATTATGAAACGTGGTACTTTAAAAAGAGCATGAAATTCTGCCAGTCATAAAATCTCAATTGCTCTATGCATGATCATTTTTTATTCTTGTTACTGTTGAAGAAAATTTTAACATTGAGAGTGTCTTGGACTATTCAGGTCTACTATCACTCTTGAGAGGTTGTATTATATTTCACAGAATCATAGAATTGTAATGGTTGGAAAAAACCTTTAAGATCACTGAGTCCAACCTCCAACCTAAAGCAGCCAGGAGAGACACCATGAATCTCTGTTACACCATTTGTAGTCTGTGTAAACAGAATGTACTCTTTAATAAGCAAGGATAAATTTGCCTAAGTACAAAGATGAAGTTTAGTTTAGTACTCATTTTTCAATTCTTGAGGTGCAAGGATATGAACATAGTTCTGTGAATCTTGTTCTTTCTGACATAATTTATAATGATATGCCTACAGTCACACAGCTGAAAACGGCATATTTGACTTATAGTTCTTTGTTGTTAATTTATAGCATCTTATGATGCTATGTTTACCCTGTGAGAATTTAATATTTACCTTTTTAGAGAGAGAGAGACAGGTAAATTGGAATTTACAGACCAAATGTTTGGGCTTTTGGGTTGTGGTTTGGGTTTTTTTTTTGTTGGTTTTTTTTTTTCTGGTGGCTAGCAATTAAGCCTTCATATAAGCATTTTGTAACAAATAGCCCTCATTACAGAGGAAATTATTTTTTAAAAATAGTTACTTTGAAGAAAATACGGTTAAAATAAAATAATTCCTCCTTTTCTGCAGAAACTGGTTTAAATATGGAAAATATTTTTCTTCAATAGACATTAGACTATAGTAAAAAACAATCTAAGCTATCTAATTTGTATTCTCAGAAGACAACATAAAAGGTCATGCTGGTTCTTTTCATTTAAAAGAAATAACTTTAGAAAAGGTTAGTGTAATTTAGGTCCTCTGGGTTTTTTGTTGCTGTTTTTACTGCTGCTGCAAGAAAAAACTTCCAGCCTAACATTTGGACAAAAGAACAATCTCTTACATTATTGATCTCAGGTAATCTCAACTCATAACTGCTCATCTTGTTAAACTGACAACATAGAAATATATTACTTATCACAGTGTAGAACTGAATTAAACTTTCTTTCTTTTTGTTTTTTTTTATTTGTTTTATTTTTACAATAGTTAACAGTACCCTGCATTTAAGTCAGGAAATTATTTCAGCGGTAATTAACTGGAATGTAATAGTAATACTGTTGAGGACTATAATATTGATTTGCAATAACCAAACACAGCCAGACCGTCCCTCTGAGAGTCTGCAAAAGAGAAGAGAATGAATAATCATGTTGATCATAATAATAGTTCCTTTGATTTAATGATGGATATTCTATATTTGTATGTGTGTGTATGTATGTGTATGCATATCTGTGTGCAAGAGGACAGATAGATATCTGTATTAATGCACACATATATAGATACATATATACATACATACACACACACATATATTCCTAGGGTTTGCCATGCCTTAAAAATATACATTTTAAATAAATTTGAGTCACAGAAAATATAGGAAAATTACTCAAGATTTTTCAGTGATTCAGTGGAAGTCAAAAAGGGAAAAGGGAGCAGCAGTCTCTCAGTTGTTAACTCCATGACCCGCATAGCTAGATACTGTTATTGCTTTAGCAACAGAAGGTGAGGATAGCACTGCATGGATGTGTGGAACACTAAGAAAAAGGAGAGAAAAAAGTCAGTCAGGTTACATTTTTTTTCAGAAAACCTTTCCAAAATTTCCAAAGCCAGAAAAGGAGGTAAAAATGCTGGTAAAAAAGAGGGGGAGTAAAGTAAACTTCTCCTTACTGTGCTCCCAAAGGTACTATAGTCAGAGTAGGCAAGCAGAAAAAAAAAAAAATAAAAAAAAAAATCTATTGTAAGTTCGTAATTATTTTAGTAACAATTGAATTTAATCCAAAGGAGTCTTTGACGTTTGCTATACCCTTGTTTTATAACACCAAGTATTTCTCAAGTGACTGAAGCACTACTCCTTATGGCTCAGTTAATTAATTTAGACCTCCCATTAATGCTTATTTTCAGTATTCTTGTTTGGTCAAGTAAAAAGATACTTTAAAGGTATGGGATTCAGAAGGAGAATTATGAAGGGTTACAGAGAAAGTAGTGAAGGATCAGTGAACATGAAACAAATATATTTTGGTGTGGCCTGACATGAGATCAGGATCCTTAAGCCCTCATTTTCATTTTTTAACCCTTAAGAGAAGCTGGTGTGGAGAGAAGAAAAATCTTCTGTCACGGCTTAAACCCAGCTGGCAGCCAAGCACCACACAGCCACTCACTCAGTCTCCCCTGGTGAGATGGGGGGGAGAATCACATGAGTAAATGTGAGAAAAAAAATAGGCAAAACAAAAACCACACATGCAAGCAAAGTAAAACAAGGAATTCACTCACTGCTTCCCATAAACAGACAGGTGTTCAGCCATCTCCAGGAAAGCAAGGCTCCATCACACATAACAGCAACTTGGGATACCAAATGCCATCACTCTGAACATCCCCCCTTTCTCCTTCTTCCCCCAGCTTTGTATGCTGAGCATGATGTCATATGGTATGGGATATGCCTTTGGACAGTTGGGGTCAGCTGTCCTGATTGTGTGCCCTTCCAATTTCTTGTGTACTTTCAGTATACTCATTGGTGGGGCAGTGTAAGAATCATAGAATCATAGAATGGTATAGGTTGGAAGGGATCTTAAAGATCATCTAGTTCCAACCCCACTGCCATCAGCAGGGACACCTTCCACTAGACCAGGTTGATCAAAGCCTCATCCAACCTGGCCTTGAATACTTCCAGGGAGGGGGCATCCACAGCTTCTCTGGGCAACCTGTTCCAGTGCCTGACCACCCTCACAGTGAAAGATTTCTTCCTAATATCTCACCTAAATCTAATCTCATCCAGTTTATAACCATTGCCCCTTGTTCTATCACTACCTGGCCTTGTAAAAACTCCCCCCTCAAGGAAGGTCACTATAAGGTCTCCCTGGAGCCTTCTCTTCCCCAGGCAGAACAGTCCCAACTTGCTCAACCTGTCCTCATAGGAGAGGTACTCCAAACCTCTGATCATCCTTGTAGCCCTCCTCTGGACTCACTCCAGTAGATCTATGTCTTTCTTGTGTCAGGGGCCCCAGAACTGGATGCAGTACTCCATGTGAGGTTTCATGAGAGCAAAATAGAATGGAAGAATCACCTCCCTCGACCTGCTGTCCACGCTTCTCTTGATGCAGCGTAGGATACAGTTGGCCTTCTGGGCTGTGAGCGTGCACTGTCGGGTCATCATCCAATTTTTCATCCAACACCACTCCCAAGTCCTTATCCTCAGGGTGGTTTGCTACCCATTCTCCACCCAGCCTGTATTTGTGCTTGGGGTTGCCTCGACCCAGGTGCAGGACCTTGCTTTTGGCCTTGTTGAACTTCATGAGGTTTGTATAAGCCCACCTCTCAAGCCTGTCAATGTCTTCCTGGATGGCATCCCTTCCCTCCAGCATGTCAACCACACCACTATGCTTGGTGTCATTGGCAAACTTGCTGAGAATGCACTCAATCCCACTGTCCAGGTCACTGACAAAGATGCTAAACAACACCGGAACCCTGAGGGACGTCACTCGTCACTGGTCTCCACTTGAACATGGAACTGTAGACCGCAACTCTTTGAGTGCGACCATCCAGCCAATTCCTTATCCGTTTAGTGGTCCATTTTTCTAGTCCATGCTTCTCCAACTTAGAGGCTTAGAGAAGCAGAAAGGGCCTTGACTCTGTGTAAATATTGCTCAGAAATAATGAAAACAACCCTGTATTATCAACACTGTTTTCAACACAAATCCAAAATATAGCCCCATATCAGCTACTATGGAGAAAATTAACTCTATCCGAGCCAAAACCAGCACAACTTTCTTGACTCCTCTTTTTAATAGCAAAGAGTTCTGATACACTGAACTTCAATAACACATGGACATTGCACACTGTATGTGAATGTTTTAATTGCATAAGCTAGTGAATCTTGGAGGTAGAAAGAATCATCCTGTCACTTCCTTTACCACTGTGCATTTTGAAGGATGCTGTGCAAATAACGCCATTTAGCTATATTCAAAAATGCTGTGTCTTGAAGGACATTATTGTAGAAGCAAATTTACTCTTTCCTCTTAGGCCTTTCAAAACTGAATGAGCTAAGCAAAAAGTAACTATCCATGTGCACTGAAAAAGTTTCATGAAACTCCAGGGGGAAAAAAAAGCCTCAGGCTCTCAGCCAATAAGTATTTCACCATCTGAATAGTTCAACTAATATGAAAAAAAAAAATATGTGCAGATAGTTAAAACACTGACCAGGCAATGGTTTCATCAAGTCCAAGTGAGAACCACTAAATCCTGCTGCCTGGCCTATATTTCACGAGCCGTTACATTCCTCCTAGTTCTTTCAGGAATTAGCCCAATACCTTCATTTTGATGTCTCCATAGGTAATTATTTTGGATTTTTTTTTCTAAATAAATGTCTATATTTAGTTTTGTCATGTTTTCCTCCACTGGATTTAGTAGTTGGCATATCCTCCTTTGAAATGTATTTTTCACTGTAGCCATTTTACCACATTCTACTTTGTATAACTTGCCATCTTTCATTACTCATCTTAGTCTGTGTGTTGGGTTTGTGGGGGGGGGGGGGGGGGGGGGGGAGGGGAGCTGGGGTTTTTTTGGTAGTGAAGGAAGGGCCACCTTATGAGAGAGTAAAGCTCTCCTAGCTCCAAGGCGGAGATCCTCCCAGCCCAGGCTGGGCTAATGAGCACTAGAGAAATGCCTCTGTGAATCCATATTTGTGAGGGGAATAACTGTCCTGAAAAGAAGAAGGTGTGGTACCTGGAGGAGAGACCATTGACCTAACAAAAGATGAACATTGGCCTAAACAAAGGACAGACTGACAGAGAGAGAGAGCTTTGTTGCCAGAGAGAAAGATAAAAAACCACATCCAGTTCAACATGGAGTAGGAGAAGACAAAGGAAGTTCCTTGCAGGCCATGGAGGTCCAATGGCAGAGCAGAGACTGTCATGTAGGCCATCGAAGACTCCATGCTGGAGCGGAGAAGTTGAGCCTGGAGCAAAGAAGTTGAGCCTGAGGGCAAATGTGACTGGAATTGTTACCTCCAGAGTTGCTCGCTGCCAGAGCCGGGGTGGACCTCCAGAGTGGGGGGGTGAGTCTGCAGCCTGTGGATATCCCCATGCCAGAGCCAGGAGCTGAGCCCAAAGAGAGCCATGACTCCATGGGAAGCTCATGTTGGAGCATCTTGTTCCTGGACTTTCATGCCAGGAAAACCCCCATTCCCTGCTCCCTGTGCCGCTGTGGGGAGAAGGTAGAGACATCAGAAGCAAAGTGGTTTGAGCCCAGGAAGAAGGGAAGGGTGGGAGAAGGTGTTGTAAGATGGGGTTGTTATGTCTCATTGCATTACTTAAAGGAAACGGCATTGAATTAAATTGATTTTTCTTTCCCAAGTTTGAGTCTGTTTTGCCCATGACCACAACTGGTGAGTGAGCTGTCCCTGTCCTTCATCCTAATCCCATGCCCCCTTTGTTGTGACTCCCATCCCGTCTCACCGGATTGGAGAAGTGAATGCAGAACTGCATGGTCCCACTGTGGGTTAAAACACCACAATCCGGAATAAAGGGAACTGTCTCAAAAGTTTAAGGATATTTTTACCATACTTCAAATAAATATTATTTCTCTCTATGTGACAGTCCCCATAACATTTGACATAAAATGACATCTTATCTATGCTTTGGAAAGTTCTGACTTGAATCAAAGCACATCATCTGTCATAAGGTAAAGCCTACCCAAAAACACTGCCCAGCCAAAGGAGACCATGACTACATTTGTTCAGCTCTGACTAGATTAAGCAAGTATAAACTGGAAAGCAAAGTAACACTAAACAACTGTAAGAGTTACTACGTTCACACTTTTTTTGTCATAAATTTGGGACTGGAAGTGGGAGTGTGACAGAAAGCCTTGTCACCAGAGTGACAACTTCTAACTGGTCATAGATACGAAGTCAATGATAATGCTGTGAACTATGTGATTTTCGAGAACTTACACTATCAATCAAATATAGGAAGTAATACACAGTGCAAACAGTAGCTGCTGGGGTGGTGATGGGGAGCACCATGTGTGGAAGACTGAGTTTGAGGTGCAGCCATCCTGTGGAGTGACCAGTGAGAACCTGTCACATCTTCAGGGTTCACATGTACTGCCAGGCTAACCCACACCAGCCACAGATACCTATATCAAAAAAATTAGGAAGACTATACGTAAAACTACCACAATTTATTTTTCTTATGTGCTTTGGGCTTGCATCAGGTTTTCATGCTATTCAATTTGTTTATCACTTAGAAAGAAAGAAAGAAAGAAAGAAAGAAAGAAAGAAAGAAAGAAAGAAAGAAAGAAAGAAAGAAAGAAAGAAAGAAAGAAAGAAAGAAAGAAAGAATAAGAGTTGTGGGTTTGTTTATTTGGTTTTTTGGGTTTTTTGTAGATCTAACCTTATAGTTATCTTCAGTTCTGAAGGTCTTCTTGTCAAAAGCATACACTACGATATGTAAGCAAGGTCTTCTTCCAGATTAGATCTTTGCCTAGAATGAAAACATGAAGAAAATTTATAAACACTTTTTTTTTTTTTTTTAAATTACATAGTTCTTCTCTTTTTATAAAAATCCATAATGTGTTTTCATTTCTGGGGACAATCAACACAAAAATAGTGACCTGCTTTCAGAACTGCTCCACAGGTGCATGTTTTCCATTTCCTAATTTTTTTTAAGTTTTATTTCTCAAAATGACTTGGGCAAGTATCTTCTCAAAACATAGAAGTATTCATTTCATTGTTCTCAAGATATTCAAATTTTTACTTCTAGAATGTTCCAACATTAAACCATACTCTGAAATGTGAAATATGTATAAAAGTGAAATCTTTTTTTTTTTTTCCTAGATGAAACATTTTTTGGATAATGACAAGAAACCAATATAGTCAAAGACAGAATCATAGAATCATTAGGGTTGGAAAAGACCTCTAAGATCATCAAGTTGAATCGTCAACCCAACATCACCATGCCCACTAAACCATGTCCTGAAGTGCCATGTCTACAAGTTTTTTGAACACCTTCAGGGATGGTAACTCTATTACACTTCCCTGGGCAGCATGTTCCAATATTTGACTACTTCTTCACTAATTTTTTTCCTACTATCCAATCTAAACAGGAACAATTATTGGCACAACGTTAATGGAAGGCAACACTTCTTTCTCTTGCAACTAGTAAAGTTAGATGCATATATAGTTTACATAGATTGTTCTACTCTTAACTTTGGCAACACAGAACATAACACTTCCCATAAAGACTAATAGACAAATTTAATCACTTATTTAATCACTGTCTCTAGATACAAAAATATATATTTATGTTGCCTTTTCTTCACTGTTCTCTTACTGCCTAAGAATAGGTGATTCTTCTGCTAATTAATCAGATTATTGTTTCCATGTTTCCTCTTGAGTTGGCTTAAAATCTCTTTCTTAGACATTTGTCTGTTGCTTTAGTCTTAACTGTATGTTCAGTCAAGACTTTACAGACTGCTAGTTAAAAATAATTATTAAAAATTATGTCTTAGTGTGTAAGAATTGTATATATTGCTTTCTGTTTTTTAGAAATCTCTTTACAAACTTTTTTTTTTTTTATTTTAGCTTCACAGCCTTGATTAATGTTCAATTTTCTGCTTTTTTATTCTTGTACTAAAACTAACTGAACAGGCAACAAAGAAATATAATTTTGTGATACCTACTTTAAAAGACTAATCTACTTCTGGCAAAAATGTGCCACCAACTTAGTTTAAGCAAGCAAGAAAACAGTTACAAGAAAAGTATGGCAAAGACACTGAAAATTTCAAAGGCAGTAAAGCAGATTAAGATTTTTTTTTTTTTTCCTAGGACCAATTATTATCAAGTGTAGAGCAACATAGAAGATTGTGTTTGCTTCTCCTTTTATTAAGCTACTAATTAGTCATACTAGTCTTCTCACTAAGTACATTTAATACCTCAATTGTTCCAAAGCTATTTTTCTGATTTTAAGGTATGAATTAAATAAGAATATGAAAGCTCTTTTACTATAGCATTTTCATATTAGGAGTTTGGTTTGTGGCTACTTTTACTGATAACCTAATCTAAAGATACCCATGCAGAGTTAAATCTATTATAATTTCAAATATATTCTCTGTTCTAGAGACTACTACAGCATAGATTACTAAAATGTTCATGCAGCTGTTCCATGACAAATGAACAATTTAGCTTTCAGTTTATTATTTATAATTCAGTGGTGTCAGGGACAATCAATGTTATACACATCTCTTATTGAAACACACATTATGAAATACAGATATTTTATGTACCCTCTAAAATAGCAATATGCACTTCAGAATAAACTATTCACAAGTCTCCTGCATTATAATTGCAGTTATCTTGGGAGATGTCTAATCAAAATAGCTCTGGTTAAGTGTGTAGTAAGAGGAAACATTAAAAAAAATAAAATCTTCAGTTCAGAGAGACAAAACAGGAGGAACTGTTTCTTACACAGAGAAAGGAAAGTGATATTTCCAATTTCTTTCTAGTGTGGCATTTCTTCAAATGGGGGTGGTAAATCATAGAAAAAAAACCCTTGTTTTCCATTTTCAAAATAGAAACATTAGAGAATGGTAAAATACTCTTTTGCACCATTTCTAACAGATTTGTCATTTGTAGTACACACATTAAGTGCTTGAGAGAGTCCAGCGCAGAGCCACCAAGATGATTAAGGGAGTCGAGCATCTTCCTTATGAAGAAAGGCTGAGGGAGCTGGGTCTCTTTAGCTTGGAGAAGAGGAGACTGAGGGGGGACCTCAGTATTGTTTATAAATATATGAAGGGTGAGTGTCAAGTGGATGGAGCCAGGCTCTTCACAATGGTGTCCAATGATAGGACAAGGGGCAACGGGTGTAAGCTGGAGCACAGGAGGTTCCGCTTAAACTTGAGAAGGAACTTCTTTACTGTGAGGGTGACAGAGCACTGGAACAGGCTGCCCAGGGAGGTTGTGGAGTCTCCTTCTCTAGAGACATTCAAGACCCACCTGGACGCCTTCCTATGTGATCTCATTTAGGTGTTCCTGCTCCGGCAGGGGGATTGGACTAGATGATCTTTTGAGGTCCCTTCCAATCTCTAGCATTCTGTGACACTGTGATTCCGTGACATTTCTGTAAGAGCTATTAAGACAGCTTCAGTAAGTAACATAAGTACTTGTTAGAAAGCAGTAGTCCTTTGATCACTGATATTGATTGTACATATCCAGAATGAAATTTATGCTTGACTTCCCTCTAATTTTATGAAATCAGGAAAAGGTAACTATGTCAGAAAAATTCTTACTCTCTTTATTACTTATGGTACTTGTTCCTGCACAGTCATAGATTTGAAGGCAAGACACAGTAGTCTTTACCTCTAAGCCAGCCTCAGTGTAATAAGTCTTTTATTTTCAGCATCTGGAAAAAAACCCAACCAACCAACCAACCAACCAAAGAAACAAACAAAACAAAACAAAACAAAAAAACCCACCCCATCATTTTATTCTGAAACTATTTCAGAAAAATAATGTCTCTGCACAGCCCTATCCAGACAGATTATGTTAATATTTGATTTGATATTGAATTACTTTTATGAAATCTAATATCAATGTGTGTCTCTTAATTAAGTCTTTTATTTTGAAAATCCCTTTGCAAAATTACTCCTAGGTTTAGCAGCATTAAGGTAGTAAACTAGAAACTGAAAAGGAAGACAGTGAAAAAGTATCATTTATATTGAGTGAATTAAAAATCCTCAAATAGCATGAAACTTGAAAAAATAGAAAAAAAAAAATTTCTTCCTTAATTTACCAAAAACTTTTCCTAACAAAATCAGAAATTAAAATATATTTATATAAAATTATAATTAATCTGTTAAACATTTGTGGACAAACCATCAGTGACCCAATGAGTTTTCCAAGACAACAGAGACCTAAGTATAAGTGTATTTTAAAAACAAACCCAGTACTTTTAAGTTATTTTGCTTACATTGTACTGGAAACAGCAATTATAAGTCTTGGCTACTTCTTGTAACAAATAATGTGAATCTGAAGGTGTTTTGTTTTGTTTTTTCTTTATAAATCTGACTGCCTACAAGTCTTTCCTCCCGTAGCCTATGTTTGAAGACAGATGCGTAAGCTAGTGCTCACTTAAAGGTAGTGTGCTCAACAGGACATTGATATCTGGAAAGGAAATGAAGGACATGTGCTCTGTTTCCATATTTTTTAGAGAATTTTTTTAGGCAAGTTTTTGATGTTGTATACAAGAGAACTGGAGGAGATTGAATAATTACAATTGTGACGTCAAAGCACTAAGTGGGAAAAGTTTGATGAATCAACGCTCCACAGAGACTGAAAGAATACATTAACCATTATAAGTCAGTGCCACTCGGTTCTCTGAGCTGCCATAATTCTTCCCCTGAGATCACACTGGAAAAAAAAAGTCTTAAATAGTTTGTCTCCTTGTGGCATTTCATTGTTACATGGTTAGAGAGCACAATATTCCTGTTAACACTGTGAAGTCTCTAAGAAAAAGCAAGGTGTACTTCAGGATTTAATTCCTGCCCCTGGCTCAACATATTTAAGTAGAGTGGATGTAAGGGTTGCCATAGCAGTTTAATCTTTTGAGTACTGTTGGTAAATGATGATATTATAAATGCACATTGCATAGTATGATAATCTGTCAATAATATAACATCTTTGATTAAGAAAAAATATATTTTGTTTCAGAGATTACCATTAAGTCACTGGCAGAAATGAAGATAAGTAATCAATGTTTTCACTGTAGTTTGTCATTAATGACCCACCTTGCTGCCACTCGTGGATTCTCAAAACTGTTTTCTTAATATTGAAAAGATATCTTAAAATGTATACATTTTTTTGCATTTAATGTACTTTGTTAAATTAGGGTGACTTTTGTAAAAAATTAAAGCAGCTGAAATCAATGCATTTCTGCAATCAAACTCATCTTCTATGTGAGTGTATCCATATAAACATTTGCTTTCAGGATAAATTATGATCTGCCTATTTACACTGAGTGGGAATATTACTGTTTACATCAGGTTTGCTTTTGATCCTACATTAAAAGTTAGTCTCTCAAGTACATAGATTAACTCTCTTGACTAGATAACTACAATATCATATCATGAAATAACAATATCAAAAACTACCTGTGAGAATCACTTTAACTTATTTTTGAGTAGGTCTGTTTATTTAAAAAGTACACTGTTTTACATTTTTAGATAAATCTTTGCATCTTTAAAATTTATGTTTATGACAAGAAGCTTATTAGCCTATGTTTTGCTTTTTCCTTTCTGTATAAGTAAATTTTATTTCAATAAACCCTCAAAACCAGCTTTGCCTTGAGCTTTTAGGTGATAGCAAAGTTTTGCTTTCTGGACTGATGAGTGGGTGGTTGTACCTCCCTAGTAACAAGAAAAATACAATACCAGTATAGTACAATAAAAAAGACAGTCCATACTTACACAGATAGCAGATGTTTCACAAAATGGAGGCAAATATCTATTTACTGACGTGCAGGTTAATCTCCATCTATTGATTTGTTGGTTACTCAGAATCCTATCTTAGATATGTAGATAATAATGGATTTCACAGAGACTACATAACTTGAATTCAGCTAAATAAGGAAGTAGATAAATGTAATTTCATATGGTGATAGAAACAATGGGCTCTGTTAAGGATATGTGGAGTGTGAAAACATTTATTTCAGTAAGATTATCTGACTGAAGACATTGTCAAAATGGGATGATAGGGAAAAGGGGAAGGCAATTTAAAAAAAAAAATTTACAGACACAGACCTGACAGGCAAACAGCAATGGAGATAATGACAAGAAACCAATATAGTCAAAGACAGAATCATAGAATCATTAGGGTTGGAAAAGACCTCTAAGATCATCAAGTTGAATCATCAACCCAACATCACCATGCCCACTAAACCATGTCCTGAAGTGCCATGTCTACAAGTTTTTTGAACACCTCCAGGGATGGTAACTCTATTACACTTCCCTGGGCAGCCTGTTCCAATATTTGACTACTCCTTCACTAATTTTTTTCCTGCTATCCAATCTAAACCTCCCCTGGTGCAACTTGAGACCATTTCCTCTCATCCTATCACTTAGTTACTTGAAAGAAGAGACCAACACCTAACTCACTACAACTTCCTTTCAGGTAGTTGTAGACAGCAATTAAGGTCTCCCCTCAGCCTCCTCGTCTCCAGAATATACAACCCCAGTTTCCACAGCCGCTCAAAAGTCTTGTTGTCCAAGCCCTTCACCAGCTTCATTGCCCTTCTTTGGACATTCTCGATCAACTCAATGTCCTTCTTGTAGTGAGGAGCCCAAAACTGAGCACAGTACTTAAGGTGCGGCCTCAGCAGTGCCAAGTACTGCCAGGTAGTACAATCACTACCCTGGTGCTGCTGGTCACACTATTTTTAATACAGGCCAGGATGCCATTGCCTTTTTCGGTCACCTGGGCACACTGCTGGCTCATGTTCAACTGTCTGTTAGCCAGCACCCCTAAATCCTTTTCTGCCAGGCAGCTTTCCAATCACTCTTCCCCAAGCCTGTAGTATTGCATGGGATTGTTGTGACCCAAGTGCAAGACCTAGCCCTTGGCCTTGTTAAATCTCACACAATTTGCCTCAGCTCATGGATCCAGCCTGTCCAGATCCCTCTGCAGAGCGTTCCTACTCTTGAGCAGATCAGTGTCATCTGGAAACTTACTGAGGGTGCATTCAATCCCCTCGTCCAGATCATTGATAAGGATATTAAACAAGACTGGCTCCAAAACTGATCCCTGGCGAACACCACTTGTAACCGGCCACCAAGTGGATTCCTCTCCCTTCACCACAACTCCCTAAGCTTGGCCCTGCAGCCAGTTTTTTACCCAGCAAAGAGTACACCTGTCTAAGCCATGAGCAGCCAATGATACTAATTGATGGTCTGTCAAGAAACTGCAGGCAACACTTGAAAGAGGGCCAACCTGGACTTAGCAAGTGATGAGGGTGCAAATGTGAGGGTCCTAGATATCGAGGGGTGTGGAAGATCTTGGAGTTATGCAAACTGAAGTGGCAATGTGCAGGGGAAAGGTGTTGGGGAGGAACAATAAAGGAACAGACAGAAAGCAGTATAAAAGGAGCTGGTGGCATGTAGAATGAGGCTGGTCAATACTTATTGGACTGAGCCCTGTACTTGATCATCTCTGTCCTGTCTTCTTATCCTTTCTTAACTACCTCTCTGTGTAATTTCACTCTCTATCCCATGTGTGTGTGGAGAGATGCTAAGTATTGGAAGGATCATTGTAAGAAGATTAGGGGCTAGTAGATGACATCAGGCCAGGAGTGTGGATGCCCCTCCCCTGTAGTGTCAGCTACTGGCACAAGTATGCTCTCAGCATCAGCTACAGGAGTGAGTGTAGGGTCTTGACTGCCAGCCACTGGGGTGATCTGCGGAATCAAACCTTACAACTTGTAGAGAGTTATAAAGCAGTTATGTTTTATTCGCCAGCGGGCAACAGGTTGGATCGCTCCATAAAGGCCCTGCACGCCCCACTCTTTTACAAAGGCATTATTTAAAGCACACATACAAACATATTCATTAAATTTAGGATGGGTTAAGCTAATTATTTTTTTAAAAAATTAACATAAGTTCACCCCCATTCACGCTTGCTCACTGCCTCCTGTTGGTGCTTGTTAGCACCCTTGTAGACCTCTAGACAAAACAAAGCCAGCTTTCTTGCTTCAGACTGCAGGTGTTGCATACCAGTTCCTTCTTATCTTGCCCCAGACTCCTCATATACCAGGCGTCGCAAGGCCTTTGCTGATAGTGTGAAATAACTTGTTAGTTATCGTAAAAGTTTCCCACTTAACACAAACAAAATGATCTAAAGTTTCCCACCTAACACAGAGACAAAATGAACTAAACTTATTTTCTAAAATCTAACTCTTAATACAGCACTTTCTAAAATCTAACTATATTTTATATGTTTGCTTATCAATTACCCCCTGTCTTTTAACCTAGGCAAATTTGTTTGTCTCATATACAATCCATTTCTTAAAGTGGAACTGGATAATACTTTGCTTGAAAGTTGCTTCTTAATGCATTCTCATGTAGAGAAGTTAAAAATGTTAGTCACTGTAGCTTTCTCAAATTTCAAACAAGCAGTATGGCAGATAAAGCAAAATTAATTAGTACTAATATCAAAAGGACAACAATGGGGTGACATAACCTGTTTAGAGTACCAGTTGCAGTAAGTGACCACCCAAATAGCGTGTCCCACCAGTTGTCTTTTGTATCTTCTTTTGTCCTTTCTAAGACCCTATGAATTTCCTCTGTGTCATGGTGGACAGTTATCAGAGTTTTCTGTCCATTTCCTTGGGACTCTTTCAAGATTTTGATCAAATCTTGATGTCTCATCAATTATTTTAACAATGCAAGATTCATTCCAATAGATACAGGTGATAATTTGTGCAACATTATATAGTTGGATTTTATCAACTGGTGTGATATGACTGATGCTAAATAAGAAAAGTCACATCCAACAATTTTAACAATTTACAAATACAAAAATTAGAATGATTCTCACTATCTACTATTATTTTGTCTATTGTCATAGAGTCACAAGCAGTACTCAAACATACTCAACCTTGGCCAGTATATACAAGCACTATCTTTTGATTACTGTCTGGATGGATTTCGAAATGACAAATGCCTTGCTCAGTATCAAGGCAAATGTCCTGAGCATCAATTTTTTTACTTTCACAAATGAATCCTTGTTGTTCCCATGCAAGGCTCTAAATTTACAGTTCGCCATTTGTCATTCACTATTTGAGTCCATACTTTGTGTTCAAAGGGGTAGAGCACAACTCCATTATGATTCAATCCTAATGTAATGATGGGATGGATTACGTATATTGAAGCATTATGTACGGTCAATACAAAGGTCGTGGCCGTACTAGTGCTGGGGTCATCGGTGAAGTTTATCAGAGTCCACCAGGATTGGAGCACTTGCAGGGGCAAGTGTCTGTATCTTCCCCAAACCAGGTATGTGTGGGGTCTGCTTGTGTATTCACGAGCAAACCTCCAGCTGGACCAGCCAGCGAACTCCAATGGTGAGAGATACTTCTGAAGTGTCCTGTTTTTCAGCTGAGACAGAACTAGGTTTCTTTTTAGCAGCAAGGATAGTGCTGTGTTTTGGTTTCAACATGGGATTTGTTATAAGAAAAACACTGAAAAATAAAAACAGAAGAATATAGGGAGAATGGGAAAAAGAAATCCTCTGCCCAGGAGCCAGCAATGAAAAGAAGTGACAGAAATCCCAAGGTGAGCATCCTCCCTTGGGTGTCCACTCCAGCACAGCAGCTGGTTTCCCCTCATAATTTTCCTATAGCAACTATAAACTTTACATGAGGACCTGCACAAACTCCCCATGGGCTATTCCTACTTATGGTACTGTTATTGGTAGCTAGAGAATGCTCTGGTCAGGAGCAGCTGCTTACATGCAAGCAGCTTATTAAGTTGTGTGCACACACGTTATTAGGTCCCCTAATATAAAATAAAAGCTGCAAATGGAACAGGAGCACCATGGAAAGAAAGGGTAATCCTATGCCAGTGACACTCAGACACTTCCTAGAAGACCTCACAGTAATAACAGTATTGGACTTTACAGGTGTGAGGCCGTGAGAACAACTGGAAAATACAGTGCCATATCAGCTTGCATGTAAGGTTACAGAGATGTAAATGAAAGGCAGTATACTGAGGTATAAATGGACGACCCCTAGTAATATAAAATCTAATGGCACTGAAGGCACTGCGCAGCATTCTTGTACAAAATTATTAAATATTTTAAATAGTTTATACTGATTTTTCAGACCAAAGGATTAATAGAATTATTAATTGCCCATTAATCCGAAAAAGAGATAATTATCTATAACATTCTGTATTTGCAGGTACCCTTGTTTTTCCTGACATTTTCAGTTGTGATCAAATATTCAAGCTTCTTCTGAGGGATATTAATGAGCTAAAGTTCTGTTTTCAGGATTTACTAGTCAAAGAGAAAATATTTACACAAACATGTTCTACTATTTTTTTCGTTGACATTCTGTCCTGGTTTTTAGCTGGGACGGAAAGAGCTTTCTTTTAGTAGCTAGAATAGTACTGTGTTTTGGTTTCAGCGTATATTGATAACAAAGAAAAACACTGATAACATACCAATGTTTTCAATTGTCACTGGAAGTTGAAGGACTTCGTGTTTTGCTAGACTACACCTATAACTCATTTAAATATTTAATTACCATTATTATAATTATTATTTTACTATAATTATTATTTTAAGTTTTCTTTTTTTTCAATTATTAAATTGTTCTTATCTCAACCTAGAAGTCTCTTTATCCTCAACCCTCCAATTCTCTCCCCTGTGGGTGGGAGAAGTAAGCGAGCAGCTGTGTTTGGCTGCCAGCCAAGTGAAACCATCAAATATTCTGATACAGTCTTCAAAGAAACAAATATTATATTACCTTCTGGCAGCATTCAGTATTTCATTATGGTGTTTTAATAAAATACTTCCCACAAGACTGTTTGTTTATATGAAGACTGATATCAATCTAGTGTATTAGCTTGTGTGAAAAATCATTTTCTTTAACAAGTGTGAGGTGAATATTAGGGTAAAGTATTGGATTATTCATTATATCTTCTTGAGTTTCTATCTAGTTTGAATTTTTTTGATATTTCATAAGAGAACATTACTATGATATATCTCTCAATTTTTAAAAAATGAAAATTTTCAGATTTAACATTTCACATTTTTTTATTGTTCATTTCAAATCACAGCTTTCTTTTTGTTATGTTTTATTCTTCAATTAGTCAAAATTGTGCATAACAAAACAGATCATATATATTCTTTGCAAACTGAAAAAGAAAAAAATAAATTACAAATGCATTCAAAATATAAATTTTCTTTTTCTAAATGCTGCTTTGTGAAAAGAAAACACTTAATTCATAGAATAGTCCTGACCAATTCTTCTCAGGCTTTTGAAAATCTAAAAACTGAGAGATGATTGCATGAAAACAGACTTGTCCTGAAAAATTAATTTTAGCTGCCTAGTCTATATCAGGTCTTATTAAATTCCCCTTTTAAGGGAGAAAAATAATACATTATTACTATTAAGTGAACAGAATGAATTTTGGGCTGAGTATCCTTTCCTATTTCCCAGTACATTTGATTTTATATATTGAATATGTAACATAAAGATGCAGTTATATATGCTTGCATAAAATACCATTTAACAAACTTTAAGCATCTGTTGTACTATTATAGACACATCAAGACAAAGTTAGAGGCAAAGCAAAACAATGAAAAAAGGAGATAATGGAAAATTACATGGTTTTAAAACATTGTTTGAAGAGTCTATGGAGAATTATTTTTCAGAACAGCATAGCATATGACCACTTTGATGAAAACCAGCATTGTATCCATGATCTATACAGACAAGTATGGAGTCCACAGAAAAACAAATATGCTAACTACTTTACTGTGAAAATACTGATCTGCTTTCAAAATCTGATCTTTGCAATAACTTTTCCACCATATGCGTGCCCCTGTGGCCAGTATCCTGGGGTGCATTAAGAAGAGAGTGGCTAGCAGCTCGAGAGAGGTTCTCCTCGCGTTCTGCTCTGCCCTGGTGAGGTCACATATGGAATTCCGTGTCCAGTTCTGGGCTCCTCAGTTCAAGAGGGACAGGGATCTTCTGGAGAGAGCCCAGCAGAGGCCACAAAAATGATTAGTGGCCTGGAGCATCTGCCTTACGAGCAGAGGCTGAGCTGGGACTCTTCAGCCTGGAGAAGAGAAGATTGAAAGGAGATCTTATCAATGTCTATAAACACCTGAAATGTGAGGGCTAAATGGATGGCACTAGGCCCTTTTCGGTGGTGCCCAGTGACAGGACAAGGGGCAATGGGCAAAAACTGGAACATCGGAAGTTCCAGACAAACTTAAGGAAAAACTTCTTTACTGTGAGGGCGTCGGAGCACTGGAATAGGCTGCCCAGAGAGGTTGTGGAGACTTCTCCTATGGAGATGTTCAAAACCCACCCAGATGCAGTCCTGTGCAGCCTATTGAAGGGAGACTGCTTTGGGTTGGACTAGATGGTCTCCTGAGATCCCTTCGAACCCCTATGATTCTGTATGTTTTTGTGTGAAATATTCAAGGTGGCATACCTTTTGCCTTCTACCAGAGGTGAGGAGTTTGCTTCACACATCTTCTGGAACATCTTATGGCTTTAAAGAAAAATAATTGTATTTTTATAATTAATATTATATAAATATAATATATATTATAATTACAGTAAAGAAAAATAATTGTAAAATAATTGTGGCAAATATTGTGAAAAGATTAGAGGTAATACATCACATCCCAGGTAAAGCTTGATTGCATGCAGTGTTGCACCTTTTTAACTTGCAAAATATATTTTTGTTTGTTTGTTTCATTTTGTTTTTTAAATCCCTTACATATATCAATACAAAATTCCCAGGCAATGTAGACACTGGTTTATACATGACAAGTTCTGCTAACACTAACACAGCTTCTTGTGAGCCATTATAACAGCTGTGTTTCTTTGTAGGCTGAATTAATTTTGTGAAGGTCAGATGGAGGATACATTTTGGGGGGGTAGTTAAAATAGTACTAGCAAAGCTTACCTGATTTTGAACAGATCTCCAAAGATTATTAAATGAAGTCTGACAGGCTTTCCCTCACAACACTGAAGAGGCCTTTGCTGTATAGAATAGACAATATATCTATTCCTTTTACTCAATAAAGTAATTAACATCACCTTTACTGGTAGTATTGATAAAATTACTAAACAATATTCTTAACCAAAATTAGAAATATGTGGAGATTCCACACTAATTTTATTATTGTTAGTGGTTTTATTAGAAAGTACTCAAACAGTAAAGTGACAGCTATAAAATTCTAAGATAGGTAAGAAACTATTAATATTGTTTAATATTGATTGATTTTTTTATCAGATAAGTAATAAAATTAATTTAATGTACAGTAAATTTAGGTTGTATTAAGAGTATCTCTGTACTCATCTGATTACATTAAATAAGAATGACTACTTAGTCTATGCTGGTAAAATACTAAATATATATAAGGCACAAAATAAGCAATAGCAGATTTTAATAGGGTGGGAGCTCCTAGTCTAATGCAAACTGAATGGAAAAAAAAAACCAAAACCTTAAAGCACTTAAACATTCATGTCCTTCAGTATTTCTGGATAGTAAAGGCTCGTTTCTCTAACACTAGACACAATTTTCAAGTATGTAGCTACAGTATTTTGAAACTTACATCCAAGTAACTGTGATTTTCATCCAGCATCTATTAACATTGGGTTTTAAATTATCATTGTGTTTTAATGTACCATATTTTGTCTTTCACTTTATGACACAAATTTGGTAAAGTCCTAACCCTCCACTGTTAGCTTTTCTGTCACTTAAGATCATTTTGAAAGCTCTTTAAGGCTTTGCAGAGGTGAAGCTTTTTTCCATCTTCCTTCCACAGCTTTCATCCAAAAATAATAGTTTTTCTACAGTTGAAAATGGTTCACTGACATTTTTGTAGACATTCTTGACTGAGACTGACTTTTTACATTATAAGTGTATCTATTTTTGTGGAAAGCTATTTAACATTTCTCTACAGTCTGTATTTGCTTTTCAGAAACCAAAATTTGCTACTGTAGTACATTTATGTACTTCCTAATAAATGTATATTTACCTCTCTTTATTTATATTTAGACAATAGCCCTTGATAGTCCTGTGAAAGTTAAACTTTTAAAAGGAATTAGGTCAATAGCGCTTGTTTCGTTTTAACTAGTTTATCAATAGTCGTAATTAAGTATTTTGTACACATATACAGACACACTCTCTCAGGAACTCTTCACCTTATTTTAAACCAAATAGGTAGAATTTTGTTAGATATTTTCACTAGTTAAATTATATTTGCAGTTGAATATGTCAAATAATATTGCAGCCAAAATAAACTTCACCTTAATATAGAGTTAAGAGCTCAATATACTTTTTTTTATTTTTGTGGTTTTCCACTATCATCCATGAATGAGTAAGTGATAGCAACACATGCTGATTTGTAACAACTTCTCCTGTAAGAAAGCTCTGATTTCCTGATCATGTTATTTTGTGTTCAACTCTTCATGAAAATTCTATTTAAATCTGGAATTGTAAAGGAATTGCAGAAATAACTTTAAAAATCTCATCTGAACTGTAAAATTTGTAACAGAGTTAAAATTATATGACACAATAAACTGAATATCCAAGAAGAAATGTTATTTTAGATCTTGTGCAAATTATCAGTACAAAGTTGTTAAACTTGAGATAAGTATATTGGGTTTCAGGGTTGGGGAGGGGAGGGGGGTGTAGGGGGGTGGTGCATAGGAGTGGCTTCTGTGAGAAGATGCCAGAAACTTCACCCATGTCTGACACAGCCAATGCCAGCCGGCTCCAAGACGGACCTGCTGCTGGCCAAGACTGAGCCAATCATTAACGCTTCTGTGATAACATAAGTAAGAAAGGGACAAGAAAAAAAAGCTGCACGTTTTGCAGCTTGAGAGAGGATTGAGAATACATGAGAAAAAACCCTTGCAGACACCAAGGTCAGTGAAGAAGGAGGGGCAGGAGGTCCCCTGCAACTTTTGGTGAAGCCCATGGTGAGGCAGGCTGTCCCCCTGCAGCCCATGGAGGTCCATGGTGGAGCAGATGTCCACTTGTAGCCCGTGGATGACTCCACACTGGAGGAGGTGGATGCCTGAAGGAGGCTGTGACCCTGTGGGAAGCCTGTGCTGGAGCAGGTTCCTGTCAGAACCTGTGGTCCTGTGGAGAGAGAGGAACCCACGCTGAAACAGGTTTGCTGGCAGAACTCATGACCCCGTGGTGGACGTGTGCTGGAACAGTCTGTTCGTTCCTGAAGGACTGCACACCATGGAGAGGACCCATGCTAAAGCAGTTCATGGAGAACTGTCGTTTGTGGGAAGGAATCACGATGGAGAAGTTTGTGGAGGACTGTTTCCCATGAGAGGGACCCCACACTGGTGTGGGGCAAGAGTGTGAGGAGTCTTCCCCCTGAGGAGTAAGGAGTAGCAGAAAAAATGTGTAATGAACTGACTGCAACCCCTATTCCCTGTCCCCTTGTGCCGCTGGTGGGGAGGAGGTGGAAATCGAGAGAGAAGTTAAGCTTGGAAAGAAGAGAGGGGTGGGGGGACGTCTTGTAAGATTTCATAGAATCATTGAATCATAGAATGGTTAGGGCTGGAAGGGACCTCAAAGATCATCTAGTTCCAACCCCCCTGCCATCAGCAGGGACACCTTCCACTAGACCAGGTTGCTCAAAGCCTCATCCAACCTGGCCTTGAACACTTCCAGGGAGGGGACATCCACAACTTCCTTGGGCAACCTGTTCCAGTGTCTGACTACCCTCACAGTCAAGAATTTCTTCCTAATATCTAATCTTGCAGGCTGCCTCTGACTATGGTCTCCTCGAGGCAGAGAGGTTGTAACAAAAACACTGTGGCGACCCAGACAGAGGGCCTGCCCCGAACGGTGGCTGTTCAGATCTCTGGCTGCAGGGAATGCCAGAGCCTGCTGCTGCCGGGGGAGGGAGGGAGGGAGGCATTCCACCTGTGTGAGGTGTGAGCAGGTGGACAATCTCCTCAGTATGGTGGTGAAACTTAAGGAGGAGGTTGAGAGACTGAAGACTATCAGGGAGTGTGAGAAGGAAATTGACTGTTGGAGTAACTCCCTGGCGTGCCAGTCAGAAACGCCCCAGGGGGATATGCCCCAAAAGGTGATGGAAACCCCACCCTGTCAGGCAGAGAGGGGGGACCTGAGTCAGCCCCAGCCCTGTTGCTGTCAGGTAGAGGCAAGGGACCAAACAGATGAGGAGAGTTGGAAGAAAGTCCCAGTTCAACATCATGGGCGACCTGCTTCCCTACCTGCTTTGCCCCCTCAGGTGCCCCTCTCTAATAGGTTTGAGGCCCTGCATCTTGAAGGAGAGGTAGGTGAGGATAGGGTGCAAGGCCCACCTACTAGGCCACAAAGGAAGAGGCGGTTGACTCAGCCCCTCAAGACTGCCTCTGATAGGAAAGAAAGAAGGGCAATTGTAGTAGGTGATTCCATTCTGAGGGTGACAGAGGGCCCAATATGCAGGGTTGACCCTCATCATAGGGAAGTGTGTAGTCTTCCTGGAGCCCGGATCAGGGATATCACCAGGACACTCCCCAACCTGGTGCACCTGACAGACTACTACCTGCTGCTGATCTTCCAGACAGGTGGGGAGGAAGCTGCATCCCGTAGTCTGAGGGGAATGAAGAAAGACTTCAAGGCCTTGGGACAGTTGCTGAAAGGGTCTGGGGCTCAAGTGATTTGCTCTTCCCTCCTTCCACTTTCGGGTGCCAATGTGGAATGGAAAGGAAGAATTCAGGCCATAAATGACTGGTTACAGGACTGGTGCTACAGGCAGGGCTTTGGATTTTTTGATAGTGGCTGGTTTCATAGGACACCAGTCCAGACAGTGATTTGTGGGGAAGGCCTATCCCACAGGGGCAAAAGGAGGCTGGGGCATGTGGTCATGGATGGCTATGTCCTTCTCAGGAAAGACAGGCCAGCAAGGCGAGGTGGTGGAGTTGCTCTTTACATGAGAGAGCAACTGCCGTGTATTGAGATCTGTCCAGGGGCAGATGAGGAACAAGTTGAGAGTCTATGGGTGAAAATTAAGAGGAAGGCTGGTATGGGTGATATTGTTGTGGGTGTCTATTACAGGCCACCAGATCAGGGTGAGGAAGTTGATGAGGCCTACTACAGGCAGCTGTGAGCAGCCTCGCAATCACAGGCCCTGGTTGTCATGGGGGATTTTAACTACCCTGATATTTGCTGGAGGGACTACTCAGCCAGCCACCCACAATCCAGGAGGTTTCTCCAGGGCATCAATGATAACTTCCTGATGCAAATGGTGGATGAACCAACTAGGAAGGGAGTGATGCTGGATCTCATCCTCACTAACAAGGAGGGTCTGGTTGAAGCGGTAAAGGTTGAGGACTGCCTGGGCTGCAGTGACCATGAGATGGTGAAGTTCAGGATCTCATGTGGCAGGAACAGAATTCCAAGCAGAATTGCAACCCTGGACTTCAGGAAGGCCGACTTTGGCCTTTTCAAGCAATTGTTAGGGGAAATCCCATGGGAAAGGGTACTTGAAGGTAAAGGGGCCCAAGATAGCTGGTTAACATTCAGGGACTGCTTCTTCCAAGCTCAAGATCAAAGCATCCCGACACGTAGGAAGTCAAGGAAGGGAGCCAGGAGACCTGCTTGGTTAAACAGGGAACTGCTGGGCAAACTCAAGTGGAAGAGGAGAGTTTACAGATCATGGAAGGAGAGGCTGGCCACTTGGGAATAATATAAGGCTGTTATCAGAGGATGTAGGGAGGCAACTAGGAAAGCTAAGGCCTCATTAGAAGTAAACCTTGCCAGAGGGGTCAAGGACAACAGAAAGAGCTTCTTCAAATACATAGCAGATAAAGCCAACACTAGAGGCAACGTAGGCCCACTGATGAATGAGGTGGGTGCACTGGTGACAGAAGATACAGAGAAGGCAGAGCTACTGAATGCCTTCTTTGTCTCTGTCTACTCTGCTGGAAGCTGTCCTGAGGAGCCCTGGACCCCTGAGGCCCCAGAGGGAGTCAGGACAATAGAGGAGTTTGCCTTAGTTGATGAGGACTGGGTCAGGGACCAATTAAGCAATCTGGACATCCATAAATCTATGGGTCCAGATGGGATGCACCCACGGGTGTTGAAGGAGCTGGCTGAAGTCATTGCTAGACCACTCTCCATCATCTTTGCTAAGTCATGGGGAATGGAAGAGGTGCCTGAGGACTGGAGGAAAGCAAATGTCACTCCAATCTTCAAAAAGAGCAAGAAGGAGGACCTGGGTAACTACAGACCGGTCAGCCTCACCTCCATCCCTGGGAAGGTGATGGTGCCATCTCAAGGCATATCAAGGATAAGAGGGTCATTAGGGGCAGTCAGCATGGCTTCACCAAGGGGAAGTCGTGCTTGACCAACCTTCTAGACTTTTATGAAAACACAACCAAGTGGCTAGATGATGGTATAGCAGTGGATGTGGTCTATCTTGATTTCAGCAAGGCATTTGACACCGTCTCACACAGCATCCTCGCTGACAAATTGAGGAAGTGTGGATTAGATGATCAGGTAGTGGTCAATGGGGTAGAGTCTAATTGGAGACCTGTGTCTAGTGGAGTCCCTCAAGGGTCAGTACTAGGACCAGTATTATTCCGTATATTCAAAGATGCAGAATGGAAATGGCACCTTGCGTTTCTGACAGATGTAACAGAGCTACTCAGCGATTTCAATGTCCAACTGCAAGGAAGGGGGAAGCTCATCTGTGATATGTATTCACATGTGGAAGCATTTCAAGTCAAATTAGACCTGCTCATTAACCAAGTAAAGGAGGAAAACTTCTACCATCTCCCCACAACTCAGAACCTGTCTGCAGAAAAAACAGCAGTTGCATTCCCAAACAAAACATGTATGGATGTACTAGAAATGTTGCAAAAGGAGTTTCAAATTAGATTTAAAGAGCTTTGTCTCCATGAACAGGACATACAGCTTTTCTGGAACCCATTTGCTGTTGACATTGAAACTGTTGATCCGATTTACCAAATGGAATTGGCCGAACTACAGACTTGTGACTTGCTGAAAGTTGCATTCAAATCAAGCACCCTTACTAATTTCTATGCATCTCTCCCCTCAGAGACATATCATAATCTCAGGAACCATGCACTCAATATTGCAACTGTCTTTGGCAGCACCTATGTCTGTGAGCAGACTTTTTCCCGAGCGAAACATCTGAAATCTCCAATCTGACCCAGACTAACTGATGAACACTTGCATCACTTGCTACGACTAGCAGTGACAAATATGGAACCTAACATTGACCATCTCATTAGCCAAAAGCAGGCCCATAGTTCACATTGAAATATTATTTGCTTTTGTTGATTACAATTGTTCTTCATTTTAAATATCACATTCTTTTTCCTGTTTTTTGTGCACTACTACAAGTAAAATATGTGCAGTGTGCATAGGAATTTGTTCATTTTTTTCCAAACTGTACTCTGGCCCCCAACAGTGTCTGAGGGACAGTGAGCCAGCCCCCTGTTTAAAAAGCTTGAGGACCCCTGCCCTTGAGGATTTCTGTGGCATAACTTTGCCCAAACAGTTACAGAAGTAGATTCTTCTAATGTAAACAACTCTGAAGCAAACTAAATAATTTACTGTTAAGCATGGGCACAGAATCTCTGTTCTTATCAAAAGGAAAAAAAAAAAAAACAACCCGATACCAAATATACACCAAAATCTTAAAAAAGATGCTCATTATTAATCTATGAACACGGATGTGTTATTAATATTACTGTCAAAGAGAAACTAAAACATATTAAGATGTTTCTATAAGCAGTATAAACAAGAGAAAAATATGAAAATAACCACATAAAATACAGCCTAACAAGAAAAAACTGACATAGCTGACAAGCAAACAAAATTAAACATATCGCTATCTCCAGAAAGAATGCTTAAGGGCAGATGACAACAGCAGCAAAGTAACCTTCTCCAGCCTTTCTTGAGGGATACCATTTTCTTTTGGATAACAACATATATAGTCTTAGACTACACTTTTGGAAGTGTGAATGTGGAGTATGTTATGTTTAAAAATCTTGTTTATGAGCAAAACTGAAACACCCTTATATGTAAACCAAAAATTTATTGTTATTAAAATAAAAATCTTGACAGTCTAATCCAAAAATCATTAAAAATACACATCAAATCATTACAGGAAGAGAAAAAAGTATGTGTATGTAGAAAAAAGTTTCAGTAATAATATGGTAGTTAAAATTATTATACATGCACTTCTTTTCTACCCCTTTTGCTCTTATGCTTCTTCTGTTCCTCTGAGTCCTGAGGCTGATGGCTTATTTCTAGTTTATGATGGTTAGTCAACACTTGAAACAAGACTTTTGCTGGGAGAATTATGAAGTTCATGTTGATGGCTTCTTCTTTACTCTAGAGCCCACCTAAGGTCATTTTTATGTTTGCAAACATGCTTTCATACCTTTTCTCTTTTCATATTGCTCTGTGACTCCACTTTATATCAGAATTTACTATATATGATGACAATTTGAAGATAGTATGTCTTTGTTCTCTGTTGCCTCTAAAAGCAGATCTGCATTTCTTTAACCTACCATGTGTGAGTTGTTTACGGCCCTAGCATTTCCAGTGCCAGGTCTGTTCCTTAGCCCTTATCATCCCAGGGCTGCACTCCTCCATGATGCATCCTGCATCTTCACTTCTTAAGGCCTCTACTATCATACTGGGTCTGTATTTTCCTGCATTCTCTCATTGTACTATCGTTCTAAAACCATGATCATGCCCTACAAAGATAGCCAAAATTAAAAAAAAAAAATCATTATAGATGTCTGCTCAATTAGAAAAATTGTCTCTACAGTTAAACGAAGTAAAATAAAGCTAGAGGCAGGTCAAGAAATTTCAGACAGAGCAAGCTTTAGCAGCCTCTATCTTGAGGTTTTGTAAACTCAGTCAAAAGCTAATGACATGCTACTAACAATGGCAGGACTGTATTACAAGGCTACTCAGCTACAAGTATTAGTCTGTGTGCTCAGGAAAGAGAAGGGTAAACCAAAAATAAAACAAAATACATTTGAAATACTGAACACCTTTTGTGAAGCAAAGGAGAATCTGTACATGCCTGTATTACATTGCAAATATTTAATAAAGAAATAAAAATGGAAAAATATCACAATTATCTTTACAAATACATTATCCAAAATTAGAGGTCTGCACTCACCAGAATGTTAATTTACATGAGAATGTTTAGCATGGACTGAATAGGAAGACAGGACTTTTAATGATTATTAAACATAAGTTATGTTAGGGTGATATGTGCTAATTGGGCAATTATGAAGACATGATGTAGCTAGGAAATATAAATTGTCAGGCAGTTTACATTTTCTACAATGGAGTCATGTTTTTTTGTAGCTCTGTCATTAACATAACAGATAAAATTTATTTTTCTGGCCCCATAAGGAACTAAGTGGCCAGAAAACTGTAATCCTAGCAGATTACATGTTTCTGAGAATTTAACAGAAAAATACTTGAAAACCTCATCTGTTTACACAGACAATCGTCCCTCAGATTTTCTATGCCTCTCCCATTTTCCTTTCACAAAGTAATCCCTAAATCAAACACTCAAAACATGACTTGGAAAATCATACAAAACATATAAAGAGGCAATGGCATATGTAGCTTTCGTATGCACTTTCTTCCTAAGATAAATAAATGCACCACAGTTCATCTATGCCTATCAGATTGCTGATTTACATATACATTATTTTGTTGAATTTGTTCTGAGCTTGTACTGAAAATGCTATCCTGTTATTTATTGTTTAACACAAAATACATGAAGCAATGGCAACAAAATAACCTCTTATTATTTTACAAGTTTGTAATATATTCATATATCTCTCAACTTCAAAATTCAAAACTATGTCAGGAAATACATTTTAATATATATATATCTTAATTCAGTAGTCCTGTTTATATTATTAAATATTATTATGATTTTCATTTATATCTATCTCAAGCAATTTCTGACTTTTATGAAACAAGATAAATAAATCCTTCATTAAAAATGAAAAAAAAAATCACATTTTTGAAATAAAATTTCACCATTCAGCACACACACAGATCTGGTACAGAGTTTGCTTTGTCTATAAATTGAACTACCTTGATGGCTATTTATGAAAAAAGAGATTAGGATTGAGGAGATCTCTGGTAGCTGAGGGTTTTTGCAGAGGGTTTCTCTCTTTAAAAAGTGGCAACAAGAACCTGAAAAATAGATGATTTGAAAGAAAGATCAGGCTCATTATATTGAAGGTTAATGTAGCTGCCTTTTGCTCTTCCCATATAAATGGTTCTCATTCTGACTCCATTCCTTGCTTTACCAACACTAAGATATGAATTAGTCAGGGGACTTCATAAAAGGCTGCTCATGCCCAGAGCTGCCGATCTTCACTTTCTGCAGTTCAGCGGCTATTTAATTTTAATTGCTCCCCAGGCTTAGGCCAATTCTGGATGGCAAAAGCAGGGCAAGAATCATTCACTGCTCCTTTGAAGTTTGAAAAGCCTGTATTCAGATTGCCTCAGGCACTCATTCTTACATTTATGTGAAAATGTAAGCTGCTGAACACTTCTGTTGAACATCTACAACACTAACTTAACAGGAAATATCTTGTAAAGTGCAGCTTGATTTTTTCCTGTGGATTTAATGTTAAGGATCCCAATCTTAATAAAAATAATTGAAAAATGTAATAAAAATTTTAGAAAATCCATGGTAATTAGTTTGGATAGGTGTAGGTTTCAGATCATATTGCACAATCCCTTCATTAAACATTTTTTGGAGGGATTATTACATCTGTGTATAGCCCCAAGTGCATACCACAAGTAAATCACAACTTTCTAAGTATGCAAAAGTTTCTCACAAAGAAAAAGCAATAAATGATGCCTCGTTAATGGTTTTGCAAAAAAATGGAAGACATAATTTTTATCCTGTCCCTTCACCCCTCTTTCTTTCCTTGCCAACAGAGAAATTCAGGCTTCACGAAGGAAATCACTTCAAGCTCTCAGAAAATTGAAAGAGTGAATCACTACAGGAGATAAGCTGAAGCTGATGGTGGTGCAGAGAATAACATATTCCCCTGTGGGCGTTTTTTCATGGGGAATGTTTTTCATCAGGAAAAAAGAAGTATGCAGCTAGACGAAAATATATGTTGGAAGAAGAAAGGGAGGTATAAAAATATATTTTTCTGTATGCATTGGCACTAAATTAAAAGTGGAAGAGGTAGTAAAGCTAGAGGTGTGACAATACTAAGCTAAGCCTTCAGTGAAATTAATATAATTATGAAATATATGTGTTTTTTTCTTCCCACACAATTGGATGGTATCTCTGCCGAGCTGACCAGACAAAAGTAAAGGAAAAAGAAAAGGAAGGGGAGGGGAACAGAAGATTATTTGTAAACATTTGTGTGCCTGAAATATTGGACCTACATTTACCAAAGTTATTGCAGAAGCTTAAAAAAACAAAACCAAAACCACAAAATACAAGCACTAGTTTCCAAGAAACCAAATTCTAGTCCAACATGCTTATGTTCTTTCTGATTTCACATTTCTAAAAAAAAAAAAGCCTTTCACAAATTTTCTGTTCAGGTTTTCCCCTCATATTGTGACTGAAAGGAGAGTTACTCATCTGCTGCTTTGAAGTTTGTCTCTTTGCTTGTTTTGCCAGCATGACTGTCTTCAATAGAGGCCTTTTAAAATTATAGTTATAGCTGCAAATTACCCTTTAACATTAGCTAAATATGAGGAAACATAGCAACTGCTATGTCTTACCCAGGGTTTCTTTTGCTTATAATTTCTCAGAAAATCGACAAAATAAGTGTCAGACAGGTTAGCAGCTTTCAAGAACTGTATAGATTTTTTTTCTATTAAATAGTCTTTTTTTATTGTACTATCATCTTTACATTATTCTTGTCTTAAAATTTTAATAGCAACAACAGACAATACTGTTTTTTGAAATACCTTCATTTCACTAATGTTATATGTGTTCTGCTACATACAAGCTCAAAAACTGAATCTTTTGCTAATTTTGAGACAGTTTTTATTATCTTTTGTTGATTTAAAAAAAATATTCTGTTATTCAAAATACTTCAATATTGTCTAACTTGAAAATTTAGTAGCAGAGAAAATTAATTACATTTTAACTCTTAGAAAACTCAGAGTAGATTTGTGTTTCTGCCTGTCCCAGAAGGTAAAAGGTACCCTCCTTTTCCTGGAGAAAAGGAGGCTGAGGGAAGACCTTATCACTCTCTACAACTACGTGAAAGAAGGGTGCAGAAAGGTGGTTGTTGGTCTCTTCTCCCAGTTAACAAACTATAGAAAAAGAGAAAATGGCCTTAAGTTGCTCCAGGGGAGATTTAGATTGGATATGAGGAAAAACTTTTTCACTGAAAGGGTAGTCAAGCATTGGAACAGGCTGCCCAGGGAGGTGGTGGAGTCACCTTCCCTGGTGGTATTTAAAACACAGGTAAACGAGGTGTTTAGAGGCATGTAAGGTTCTGCTTGGATTTGAGGAGGAACTTCTTTACTGTGAGGGTAACAGAGCACTGGAACAGGCTGCCCAGGGAGGTTGTGGAGTCTCCTTCTCTAGAGACATTCAAGACCCACCTGGATGCCTTCCTATGTGATCTCATCTAGGTGTTCCTGCTCTGGCAGGGGGATTGGACTAGATGATCTTTTGAGGTCCCTTCCAATCCCTAACATTCTGTGATTCTGTGATTCTGTGATGTCTTAGAGGTGGAATTGGCAGTGTTAACTTTATGGTTGGACTCAATGATCTTAAAGGTCTTTTCCAACCACTATGATTCTGTGATTCTTTTGCTAAGAGCTGCCTGGTATATGAAGTGCCCATTCTATAGAAGTAGTTATCTATTTCTGATTTAGTTAGGCAGACAGTCACTAAACTCATAAAATAACCCTAAATTTTACAATAAAATTCAAATTTATATTAAGTAATATTAAACTCAGTTTTCAAGTATTTCTAAGCTAAATAAGTTTATATTCAAAGTTATGATTCAGTTATTGGATTTTGGAGTGTGTGCAGGCTCAAGAAGTAAGCCTCAAAACATACCACATTCTACAAAAACAAAAAAAACAAAAACAAAAACAAACCCTTGTGCATGGTTATCTGAGAGATATTTGCATATCAAACTTTTAGAAGTCATATAAATTAGTCACCTAATGTAAAAACAAGGAATAATTACATAGTGTTTTTGAGAGTCAGTGTTTTGATTTTGGGATACTTTGGGGTATTTTTCCTATTTATATAGTAAGTTACTTACTACATATTTGGTTCTCACTGGGTTCAGGACTATTTCCAAGCTTTAGGATATGTCAAAGTGTTTCTCAAGGTTTATGCTTGTGCTACTAATTAAACTTCTGAGGTTTATTGTTTCAGTGGGAGTAAAATCATGTCTGCACTTTCATAAGAAAAAAGTAGTCAGTAGTTAGAATTCAGTATTTAGAATTATGAAAGTTCTGGAGATCTGTTAGTAGGTGACTTTGCAGTGATATATTTTTAATTTCCTTCCTGAATTTTTTCCTCTGACTTTATTTGGGGAGTTTCACACTATGCAGGGGAAAAAGGAGAGTTTATTTTCCTTATTTCCTTCCTCTCTTTTTTTATTATTTTTTTTTTTTTAAAGATGTCTTGTGACTGTATTATATTATGTTATGTCTTTAATTGTTTACCACCTGCTGGGGCTTTAGTTCAAATTATGCATAGTCTTGGTCATTAGTCCATACAGTTATTTCACGCATGAGAATTATCATTTTTAATTTGGCAGAAGTGAACTAGTACCCCAGCATGTGTCCATAACATCCACCTCTAAAGAGCAGTAAAACGAATCAACTAAGTTGATTAAGACAATAAAGCTATCAGGATAGCTTTGGGGCTAACAAAAATGCTTACTCAATCCCATTTAGTGTTTATAATTGTTGGCAGCTTTTTCTATTTTTTTCTAATGTCGCTAATGTGGACTACTAATTCAAGTAGTAAATTAAAATGTCCATAAAGTGGTAATGTATCCTATAAATTTAAGAAATCACTCGTTAGAATTCTAATTATGGATATATTTCAGTGTAGCACGTAACATCCTGAATTGCACTTATTTAGGTAAAGTCATCATTTTATCTTTGTAGAAAGCCTTCCCAAGTCTTCCAGGAATGAAAGTCTAATTAAAGTTACTCACAAAATGCAAACAACTTTGTAACAGAAACTTCGTTTTCCACTGCTAGCTTCCTTGGAATAGTAAAACCTAGAAATATTCTCTAAAGAGAAGAAGTATAACATAATGGCAGACTGGAAATTGATGGAATTTTGTACAGTGTGTAACCATGTGGCAGTGAAATGGAGACTTAAAGGACTGAAATTTCTTATGTAACTGTTATCTTATTTTTTTCCACTTTAACTCATGTGGGCTATGTAATAGATCTAGTAGGTTTTTGTCACTAATTCATAGTTTTTCATGTATATAATAAAGTCTGAAAGTAATTTAAAGTAATTTGACAGGTCTTCATGTGCTGGTAAGGAACACAAATATTAAGTCTTCCTCTGAAAGGTATTTTTCAAATATGTTCTCAAGAAGCTTCAGTAGAAGAAATTCTAGAACTCAAATAGGCAAATATGAAAATAGATACATTTCAAAAACAAAATATTTTTCCCTAACATTGAACACTACTGTGTTTCAAAGTGTATAGATTTTTTTTTTTCTCACTCTCAGTGAAGATGGATCACAAATAATGACAGTTCTGTTTATAAAGACATGACTTATTTGTCCCTTTAAATTATTTTTTTCCTTCAATGGTCATTTTTTTCTGACCCCTTACTGGGCCTTTCTTCTGTTTCTCTATGTGTTCTTTATAGTCAGATACCAAAAGCAGGACACAGTGCTCACTGAGGCCTTACAAATACAATTACTGAATAATCCTTACACAGAATTTATGTATAAGAACACGAGACTCTCCTTTTTACTTCAACAACATTATACTCAGCTGGTGGGCTGGGTTGACCTTGGCTGGCTGCCAGGTGCTCACCGAGCAGCTCTGTCACTCCCCCTCCATCAACAGAACAGGAGAAGAAAATATGATGAAAAGGTCATGGGTAGAGATAAGGACAGAGAGATCACTCACGAATTACCATCACGGGCTAAACAGACTCGACTTGGTTAAATTAATTTAATTTATTGCCAATTAAACAAAGCAGGACAATAAGGAATAATATTTTACCCCACTAGTGTTGTGTGGTATTCCCAGTTGACATCTGGCAGGTTGAAGTCCCCCATAAGCACTAGGACAGATGACTTAGAAGCATCCTTTAGTTCCTTAAAGAACAGCTCGTCAATGTCATCATACTGGCTGGGTGGCCTATAGTAGACTCCCACAATGACATCTGCTTTATTTGTCTGTCCCTTAACCCTTACCCAGAGGCTCTCAAATGTGCCAACTGCAAGCTCCATGCACTCTAGTCCCTCTGCTACATGCAATGCCACCCCCCATGCCTTTCCTCCCCTGACCGCCCCTCCTGAAGAGCCTGTAACCATCCATCGTGGCACACCAGTCACAGGACTTATCCCACCAGGTTTCAGTTAAGCCAGTGGTGTCATGTCTCTGGGATTGGGATAGGGCTTCTAGCTTCTCTTGCTTGTTTTTCATGCTGCATGCACTTGCATAGAAGCACTTCAGGTGTGGTTCATGTTAATAGCAAAAGGCAGGCCAGGAATAACATTGGTCCATTAATTGATAAGCATTGTCACCTCACAAACAGGGACACAGACAAAGCAGAGGCACTCAATGTTTTCTTCGCCTCAGTCTTCAACACCAAACATGGGCTCAGGTACTCCCAGAGCTCTGGGCTAGAGAACCATGACTGTGAGAATGATAAACTCCCTACCAGACCCGAACTTGTGCGGGATTTGCTGCCTCAGCTGGATCACTATAAATCAGTGGGGCCTGATGGGATCCATCTGAGGGTTCTTAAAAAGCTTGCAGATGTCGTAGCGAGACCTCTCTCAATGATCTTTCAATGCTCTTGGGAATCTGGAGAGGTCTCAGTTGACTGGAAGCTGCAAAATGTTGTCCCAATTTTAAAGAAGGGCAGCAGGGAAGACCTGGGTAACTGCAGGCCTCTAAGTCTCACTTCTCTAAGTCTCTATAATTTTGCCAGGCATTATCCTGGGAGTTATCAAAAAACACCTTGTGGTGGTTTAGATCGATTCACCCTTTTGGCTTGCACTTTGCAGCCAAACACAGTCTGCTCTCTCACCCTCCCCCTCCCCTCACCCAGGGAGTAGGGGAGAGAATTGGAAGGAAAAGGACAAGGAGACTCATGGGTTGAGATAAAAACTATTTACTAATTAAAATAAAATGATAATGATAACAACAGTGATAACAGAATATACAAATGAGTGATGCACAGTGGAATTGCTCACCACCCACCTACCAATGCCCAGCCTGTGCCAGCCAGCAGTCCCAGAGCAGACACAGTCCCAAAACCAAAACCCCACAAGAGCGAGCCCGAGTGCTCCTTGAGAGATTTCCCCCAATTTCCAGTCAACCCTGGTTAATATCCTGTACATGTCGTGATATGATATGGAATATTCTATTGGCACATCCAAATGCCAGTTTTGGGTTTTGCTATTCACTACGCTTCTCCCTCTCAGTCCTAATGCAGCTGTGAACTAGTCAAGCATGATGGCCTTGAGCTCAAGCAACAACTAATAACATCAGTACTTTTATCAATGTTGTTCTCATAACAAGTCTTACATTGAAACCAAAACACAGCTATTCTAACTGTTAAAAAGAAAATTAACTGTATCCTAGCAAAACCAGGACACACCTGGAAGGCAATGCAGTCATTGGTTCCAGTTAGCATGGGTTCATGAGAGGAAGGTTGTGCTTGACAAATCTTAATTCTTTCTATGATAAGGTTACCCAGCTAGTTGACCAAGGGAAGACAATCAGTCTAATTTTCTTGGACTTCAATAAAGCCTTCAATACCGTTTCTCACAATATCTTCCTGGACAAAATGTCCAGCATACAGATGAATAAACACATAATGCAATGGGTGAGCAACTAGCTGATTGGTTGGGCTCAAAGGGTTGTTGTAAACAGTGTTACATCAGGCTGGTGACCTGTCATTAGTGGAGTCTCACAGGGATCCATCCTGGGGCCAGTGCTTTTTAATGTCTTCATTAATGACTTGGATACAGGACTTGAAGGACTGCTAACAAAGTTTGCTGATGACACCAAATTAGGAAGAACTGTGGACACTCCATCCAGATACTTTATAAAAACATTAAAGAGCATTGGCCCTAAAATTGAGCCCTGAGGAATCCCACTAGTGACTGGCCACTACCGTGATGCAACCCCATTTACTGTAACTCTTTGAGGCCAACTCTTCAGTCCATTTTTCACCCATCATATTATGGTTTGTCTACTTCTATGCTAGACATTTTTCCAGGATACTGTGAGAGACAGTATCATAAGTTTGCTATCAAAAAACCCCACATCTACTGGCTTGCCTTAGTCAACTAGATAAGTGACATATAAGAAAATTAGATTAGTTAAACAGGACTTTCCCCTTGTGAACTTATGTTGGCTATGAACAATGAATGCATTGTCTCTCAAGTGTTTTTTAATAACACCAGAGTAACTTTTTCCATAATTTTGCAAGGCACTGATGTGAGACTGACAGGCCTGTAATTACCAAGGTCTTCCTTCTTATCGTTCTGGAAAATTTGGATGACATTTTCCAGGTTCCAGTTGACTGAGAACTCTTCAGACTCCAAAGGCCATTGAAAAATAATAGAAAGAGGTCCTGCAGTAACATCAGCCACCTCTTTCAGTACCCTGGGATGAATCACATTGAGCCCCATAGATTTATGTTCATCCAGTTCGAGTAGCAAGTCTTGAAAATGTTCAGAGTCAGCTGGGAGTTTATTATTCCCATAGCCACAGTCTTCCAGCACAGGGCTCTAGGGATCCCAGGGTCCATCATCAGTGTTAAAGACAGAGGCGAGAAGGTATTAAATGTCTCTGCTTTGTCTACATCCATATTTACAAGGGGATCGACCTCATCAAGTAATGGACTAATGTTATCTCTGATCTTCCTTTTGCTGTTAAGATATTTTATTTTGTTGTTGTTGCTGTTGTCCTTCACAGCACTGGACATTTTGAATTCTGATTGAGTTTTGGCACACAGATTTTCTCCCTACAGTGGACAACACCATCTTGGTAGTCCTTCCTTATCACCTATCCTTACTTTCAATGTCCATAAACTTTCCTTTTCTGCCTAAGTTCTAGGAGATCACTGTTCATCCAAAATGGCCTTCTGCATCGCTTGCTTGACTTCTGACATTTTGGAATTGCCTGCTCCTGTGCTCTTAAGAGATAGCTCTTAAAAAGTGACCTTTTAGAGATGGTTTGGACAGGAAGGCATAGTTAAAGGCCCAAATTGAACATATACATTAACTAAAGGTATAACCAAACCAGCACTTCACTTTGTAGTAATGGGCATAACCTGGGGATTGGATGAATGCTTCTGTTTTGAAGTCATGCAATTTAACAAAATAGTCAGTGTCACAGGATCCCAGAAGACCTTCTGGATTAGATGAATTTGCAGCTTTCGCTGCATAAGAGTGCTCTTCTGACTAGTGCTGGTTATCCAGTCCACAGATCCTTTCTATTTCAGACCTCAGAGTGTCCTCTGAATTTTGTCTGTTGACCATGTTATTCTTCAAATAACTTGGATCACTGAGTTAGATATGTCTAGATTATTCCAGTATAATACTTTTAGGGAACACCAGGAGAGGATATCATGATTCTAGTGAGTGACCTTAAAATCACTGTTAGTTCTTGCCAAGTACTAGCAAAAGTAAAATTCTTTTAACAAAATTCTGAGTGAACTAAACAGTTCCAAGGTCATAGAAAGGCATATACAGACATATAAGAGTACATAGAAATTATACCTATGATGTACGTAGCTACCTAGCACTTAATTATTTGCAAAGGTTTCCCTGATAAACTGTCATACATTTCAAAACTGCCAGTCTAAATATGCAACCCATGCAATTTTCGGGTTGCTTTCTCAGAATAGGAATTAACATTGTAAATCCACACTCAGTTCACACATAGTTCTTTGGAAACTACTCATCTGCAAAACTCACTATATCTTTTAACTCCATCAGGAAAAGCCCTAGACTCCCTTTCATTAGACTGTACAATACTCCCTCCAAGTTTAAAATTTTGACAAAGTTCTTTGAATGTAAAAAAATAAAATCTTAGTTCATAATTGAATGGAATACCAATATTTAAATACATTATTGTTATACATGTGGTTTAGGAAAAAACAGTAAGGGAAAAAAGGAGGAGAGACATATCAAAGACGATGTATTACACCATGAGCCATAGTTTAATAAGAAGATTGTAGATGGATCAAGTAAAAAGGAGACAAGAACAAAAATACCACCATCAAGATCAAATCATAAGGTTAATGCTAAAGGAAGATTTAAATACTGAAATATTTATTTGCGAAAAAAAATACAACACGTCAAAAACATAGACTAAAATTGAATGCCATATGATACCGAAAACCAGGAAGTTTAATTTCTGAAGCTGGAAAATTGAAGTAAGGAGTTGTTTTAAAACGTGACAAATAAGCAACTAAATAAAAAGCTAACAAGCAGGATGCTTGTAGGCCAAAGTTTAATGGAGGTCTACACCTGTGTTATTGTAAGATGAGGGCCTGCTGACTGCAAAAGAATCAAAATATAGCATTCAGAAATACGTAGATTGATCTGCATACATAATGTCTTCTATTGATTAAAGCTGATTCAGGTTACAGATAAAATAACTATGTAATCACAAATTGAACTACAGATGCATTATAATTAGTAGAAAAGGACATGGTGTATAGGAAGCCAGTTAAAATAATGTTAAAGGAAAAGGTCACAAGAATTCTTTGGGCTTGGGTTGCTGCAAGCTGTTTGTTTCTAAGAGAGTGAGGAACATATGCCATGAATTATTCTATCACAGTAAAAGAAGCAAATGACTACCCAATATACGTATTATAGAGACACTTACATGAAAAAATCAGGACCTCAACAATGAGCTGAAAGGAAGAAGATAAAAAATTCTACAAACTAAAGAAATAGAAAACTCATAAAATTGCTAATTTGGATATAACGAAAATATAAACTTACAGTAACAAAACAAAAAAAATGTACAATTTGAGGATAAGCTAGTAAGAAACAGAGTTAAAAAGAAAATATAACAACTATATTAGTATAATAAAAATATAATATAATATAATATAATATAATATAATATAATATAATATAATAATAATAAAGTTAAGGAAAGAGTTCCTTTATTATTGAACAGGGACAAAAATACATTAATATTTTACACACTCATTCCTACCTCAATTTGTATTGCTAAATTGTTTGTACCCCACTCTGGCCACATTGTTTTCCTCTGTGGTTATTTTGGAGGTAGAGTGATGACAACAATAACTGGATGTAGGAAGAATGTATGTAGAAAGTATATGGTTGGATGAACAGGAGATATCATGACTAAACTTCTAATTCAGAAGTCTCAGAAAAGTACTTGAAATTAGAGGGAATGAAATGGGGACATAGTGCCAGTTTTTCAAAAAGGGAAAAAAAAACAAAGGTCCTAGGGACTCATAAATGCATCACAGTGTATTTGGGTGTTTGTTGCTATTTAGCTCTACTGGACAAGACTGACAAGCAGTTTCTTGGCAACATTTTAAGCTTTTTTTTTGTCAGCACAAAGATATCAAGCTTTCAATATCAGTTGTGCAGCACTGATCATGTGTTCAGAAAACTGCACAACTGGCCAAGTTTGGTGATATTACAGGGAAAGTTCAATACAGACAAGCCTTCACTAGTTCCACAGGGACTGTGTTTTATCCAAAAAGAAAACTGGAGGGCAAGAGGGTGAGCTTTCTTCCAAAAATGCTCAGTTCACTATCCTTCCATTAAAATTCTGAGAAGACTTTTTTTTTTTTATTTCTCCTTCAGTTTCATAAGAAACTTAAAAAAAAAAAAAAAAAGGAAAAGCAACTCTAAGTCACAAAGAAGAGTTCAACCTCCTTTTAATCTCAACCTCTGAGTGTAGTGGGACTCAGAGGAAAACAAATGGATTTATCCATCACTGAACACAATAAATTGTATGTTGGCCCCTTTGGAGATAGTTATAGATAAAAGGGCTTAATCATAATTTTCCAGGGAAAACTGTAAACAATTAACCACTATTGTCAAATTTTGAAAAAAGACAAATGAGAAATTTAGGATAATGTCAGTACAAGCCTCAAGAATAGAGAAGTAAAAAATTAAAAGCTTAGTAAGTATATATTTCCATTCTACCTTTTCCCATTTAGAAATAGTTTTGCCCTAAACACCACTTTGAAACACAGATATATAAATAAAAGTTAATCAAAGCATCAAATTAGTGGAAAAGGATAGAAAGCTATTCTGTTATGAAGTGTGATATTTCAAGAAAGAAAAAAAAAAATTATAAATGAAGTCATTAATGTCTAAATCTAGCAGCCCAATATATGTTCTACTAATTTTACTGATTAACTGCTTGAAGATTTTACTGTTTGCTATTGACTATATTAATTTAGAAATGATGCCCACAAAGCACAATTTTTTACAATGAAATAGCTGCCAGGAAAATGCTGCATAACAGTTGGGTGTCCAACATTAAGCAGTGATTTAGAAGAAAAAATCAGCAAGAAAGAAAATAGGTTAGAAGAAAAAAAACTGTATTTTTATATAAGGTACCATGCACATATATATAAATGTTACATTGCATGTTGTATTTAATAATTATCTGTATGTGCATGTTCTTATAAATACCTCCCTACATCTAGAAATATTTTTTCCTATGATTTTTCTCCAAATACACAAATTTTATTGTGTGTGTCTGTGAGTGTGTACGTGTACAAGGGTGTGGGGTAGGAAGGTCTGTATAACTACAATTATTTTTATTAGTTTGCTTCTCGTGAAGAACTACATCCAGAAATACATCTGACTACTTACTTTATATTTATTCTGTCTCCTCAGAAATAAAGCATCTGCAAATGACAAAGCTGAAATCAGTTGCTGAATTTACAGTACAGATTCAATGTACATTTAGCTAAATTTTGAAAAGATATAGTTTTGCACCTAAGAAATGGGAGTCAAAATATTATATAGAAAGAAGCTTAAACCAGCTAGTAAAAAATGCAAGAGATTGAATATCTGAGATATCATTGTCTTCCTAGACACAGTTACCTATCTGTAATCTTAGTTAGTTAGTCCTGTGAGGCTAAAATTGTGATCTGAAAGTGACTCCTGCACTTCAGCATCTAAATCTTTTCCTTAAAGAATAGAAAAATGTCTCTAGCTTTTATTTTAAATGGGAAGTGGTCAGTATGTCAATCTGTTGGTTTTTTTTTTTTTTTGTTTGCTTTCCATTAAGAAAGCTTTGTTAAATTACTTGTCGAGATTGGAAAAAAGAAAGAGAAGCTGAGAAAGCAGGAGATAAATAAATTCCATATTTTTCAGGCAAGCAGCTCAAGAAATAGACCATAGAATAATCTTATCTGATATCTAAGGTTGTTAAACTTGTAGGATGCAAGAGTCGCAGGGCCAAAAAGAGAAGAAGAAATTAAATCACAACAAAACTGCTGGTCAGTAAGAGAGAAGGATAACCTGATCTAGGAATACTGTGGGGAGAGAAGGTCTTGACAAGCACTCCATACTCTGATAGTGTTATTCTCAGACCCTTCGTGTTTATAAGAAAAAGTTAAGTCTACTCCAAAAGAAGAAAAAAAAATCTATCTGAATATTTAGCACATGTATGATTCTACTCCAGTTTTAGAAGTTATTGCTCTATTAGAACTTCTGTGCATTTCTTTGTGGGTAAAAAGGCTCTTTTTTTTTTTTTACTTCTGTTCGCTGCCTGTTAGTATCTAAAGATAGCTTGGCTGTAGCATGATTCCAGATTGCTGGAATGTAGACAATGGATCTGAGTCCTCTTTATTTTATGCCTAGCACACTGCCTTAATTCAATCCAGTAGCTGCTTGAATTATGATTAGCCCATATTTTGACTAAATAAGGAATCTTAGGGTTGCCAGTGTGACATCTTTAGACATCACTAACTTAATATTACTCCTAACAGTATTATTTTATCTTTCTTACTGGTTTTGTTTTATGACATCAAATGTGGTAATTCATTTTAATAACTGCTTTTAATCCTTGTACCATACACAATATACTGATACTTACATTCCATTTCAATTCTAGTATTATTTTCCATATTTTAATCTAATGCAATATTTTCAATAAATAATATGTTATTAGAAAATAACTAAACTGTAAACCAATTCATAAAACTTTATCTTTCAAGTAGGTCTCTTAATATGAAAAGTCTTTCTGATTCATTATTTCATGCAATCAACCTCTAGAGCTGAACCGCCCCTGCGGCAGCTCAGCAAAACAACAACTGAGGTGTCGCAGAAGCTTGAGCCGTTAGTCACACAGGCAGGAACAGCCATGGTGGCTACCCAGTCAGAAACTGTGGGTAAAAGAAACGTAGCGACCCAGACAGAGGCTGAATGTAAAGGTGTAGGTGTCCAGGTCCCTGGCTGCAGAGAATGTTGGAGCCTCTCACTTGAAATGGAGAGGTGCAGGGATGGCAGCTGTATTCACTGCAAACAGGTGAATGACCTGCTCAGCATGGTGGCTGAACTAAAAGAAGAGGTGGAAAGGCTCAGAACTATTAGGGAGAGTAAGAGGGAGATAGACGAATGGACTCAGGCCTTCCCATCTCTAAGCCAAAGGCAACAGGCTTCACATGCAGCACAGCATCCCCTATCCTCTTGCCACCAGGTAAGAGGAGAGGAACCAAGAGACAGCGAGAAGTGGAAACAGGTCCCTCCTCAGAGAGGCCGGGGAAGCAGACAGATTTTGTGCCAGCCTCCCTTGTTCCCCCCAGTTACCACTTCACAACAGGTATGGGGCCTTGGAAATAGAGAGCCAGGAGATTGAGGACAAAAAGGAAGATCCACCCAGGAAGACATCCAGGGTGAATCAATCATCCCCGCAGCTTAGGACTAGTTCAATCAAGAAAAAAAGGAGGGTAGTTGTGGTACAGGATTCCCTCCTGAGGGGAACTGAAGGCCCCATATATCAGCCAGATACCCCACACAGGGAAGTCTGCTACCTCCCTGGGGCCCGGGTCAGGGATATCAGTAAGAACCTCCCTGGCATGGTGCAGCCCTCAGACTGCTACCCACTTTTGGTCATCCAGGCTGGTAGTGATGAGATTTCAGAGAAAAGTCCAAAAGCAATTGGAAAGGGCTTCAGGTCATTAGGGAGACTGGTTACAGGATTAAGTGCACAGATAATTTTTTCCTCAACACCTCATTAACACATGGCTTAGAGGCTGGTGCCACAGGCAGAATTTTGTTGTTTTTTTTTTACCATAGGGAGGTTTACACGGAACCAGGGCTACTGGCAAAAGATGGGACACATCTGTCTCAGAAGGGGAAAAGGATCCTGGGGCAAGAATTAGTGGGGCTCATTGACAGAGCTTTAAATTAGATTGGAAGGGGGAAGGGGATAAAATTGAGCCTGCTGGTAGTAACTCTGGGAGGTACATGCCTGAAGAGCACTGCACTGGGACTCCAGCTGCTCCAGCCAACAGGGCAAAGTCACCTTCACTGGGGGTCCAACTTAAATGCCTCTACGCTAATGCACATAGCATGGGCAATAAACAAAAAGAATTGGAAATGTGTGCATGCCTGCAGGGATATGACCTGATTGGCATCACAGAGACATGGTGGGATGGCTCCCATGACTGGAATGTTGGAATGTTGGAATGGAAAAGTACAGGCTCTTCAGGAACGACATAGCAGGGGAGACGAGGAGGGGGTGTTGCCCTCTATGTCAACGACCAGCTGGAGTGTATGGAGTTCCACCTGGAGACAGATGAGGAGCTAACAGAGTCTTTGGGTCAGGATTAAAGGGAAGGCAGGAAAAGAGGATGTTACAGTGTGGGTCTGCTACAGGCCACCAGACCAGGGAGACTGAGCAGATGAGGACCTCTATAGGCAGACAGGAGCAGCCTCACGTTCACAAGCCCTGGTTCTCACGGGATTCTTCATCAACCACCCCAATATCTGTTGGAGGGACAAGACAGCAGGCCACAAACAAATCAGGAGGTTACTGGAATGTGTGGAGGACAATTTCTCCAGGTGGTTGAGGAACCAACTAGAAGGGGTGCCATGCTGGACCTTGTTCTCAACAACAAGGAAGGGTTGGTGAGGAAAGTTAAGCTCTTGGGCAGTCTTGGCTGCAGTGACCATGAAATGTGGGAATTTGAGACCCTCAAGGCAGTGAAGAAGGTGCACTGTAAACTCACCACCCTGGATTTCAGGAGAGCGGGATTTTTGACCTCTGCAGGGATCTGCTAGGTCACATACCATGGGATGAATTCCTGAAAGGAAGAGGGATGCAGAACAGTTGGAACATACTCAAAGATCTCTTCCTCCAAGCCCAGGAACAATGCATCCCTACAAAGAGGAAGGCAGGCAAAACCAGCAGGACGCCTGCATGGATGGACAGGAAGATCCTGAACAAACTTAAGATCCAGAAGGAAGCCTATGGAGGGTGGAAGGAAGGACGGGTAACCTGGGAAGAATACAGAGAAATTGCCCCAGTGGCTAGGGATCAGGTTAGGAAAGCCAAGGCCCTGACAGAACAAAATTTGGCCAGAGATATCAAGGGCAACAAAAAAAGCTTTTATAAGTACTCTAGGGAGAAAAGGAAAACTTGGGAAAATGTGGGGCCTCTCTGGAAGGTGACAGGAGATCTGGTGTCCCTCAAGGTTCAGTATTGGGACTGGTGCTCTTCAACATCTTTGTCAGTGAAATGGACAGTGGGATTGAGTGCACCCTTAGCAAGTTTGCTGATGACACCAAGCTGAGTGGTGTGGTTGACACAGTGGAGGGCTGGGATGCCATCCAGAGGGATCTTGACAGGTTTGAGAGGTGGGCCTGTGCTAAACCTCATTAAGTTTAACAAGGCCAAATGCAAGGTCCTGCATCTGGGTCAGGGCAACCCCAAGTACAAATAGAGGTTGGGCAATGAGTGGCTTCAGGCCAGCTCTGAAGAGAAGGACTTGGGAGTGGTGGTAGACAAGAAGCTGAACATGAGCCGGCAATGTGAGCTTGCAGCCCAGAAGGCCAACCATATCCTGGGCTGCATCAAGAGAAGAGTGGCCAGCAGGTCGAAGGAGGTGATTCTCCCTCTGTACTCTGCTCTCGTAAGGCCCCACCTGGAGAACTGTGTCCAGTTCTGGAGTCCCCAACACAAGAGAGACATGGACCAGTTAGAACGAGTCCAGAGGAGGCCACAAGGATGATCCGAGGGCTGGAGCACCTCTCCTGTGAGGACAGGCTGAGAGAGTTGGGGCTGTTCAGCCTGGAGAAGAGATGGCTCCAGGGAGATCTTATAGTGGCCTTCCAATACCTGAAGGAGGCCTACAAAAAAGCCTGGGAAGGACTTTTCATAAGGGCAGTTAATGACAGGACAAGGGGAAATGGCTTTAAGATAAAAGAGGGTAGGTTTAGATTAGATATTAGGAAGAAATTCTTCACTGTGAGGGTGGCGAGATACTGGAACAGGTTGCCCAAGGAAGTTGTGGATGCCCCCTCCCTGGAGGTGTTCAAGGCCAGGTTGGATGAGGCTTTGAGCAACCTGGTCTAGTGGAAGGTGTCCCTGCTGATGGCAGGAGGGTTGAAACTAGATGATCTTTAAGGTTCCTTCTAGCCCAAACCATTCTATGATTCTTTGATTCTATGGAGATACTTAACACTTTCTACTGATTTTGGTCATCAACAGTTTGCACAGAACAGTATGCTAGAGTCTGGGTTTGGGTTTTTTTTTTAAATCTGCTCCTTTGTTAGTTCAGAAGTTGTTTACATATGGCACTATAATCTGCTGAGAAGATTGTTGCCACTAGAAACCTAACTCATGGTAACCTGGAAAAATCATAAGTACACACAAGGTTAAAAGCTTTGGCAGAATGCAACACTAATATATCTTAGAAGAGTCACATGTATCTTTCAGGGTCCTTTCAAGGTCATAGACTGAAACAAATTGAAAGTGGAGTGTAGAAGATAGTAAGCAGCAACCTGAACAGAACACTCAAAGCAAAATATTTGTGTTGTACACTTTAAGCCAGTAATTATTCATGATAAATTTCTAACTTGAAAATGAAGAGGAGCTTTGCTTTTTTGTTGTTTTTTTTTTCTTTTTTTTTGCCTTTTTTTTTTTTTTTAATAAACACTTGGCCTAGTATTTGTGCTTTTCTATGAGTTTCTAGACACCTGAGAATTTTCCAAAACTATGTTTTCTGGTGGGTCTAGTGAAATCAATTCCTTCCTTAGAAATACAGTAAGAATTAGTAGAATTTGGAACACAATGAATAGCTCTATTTTCCTAAATCACATGATGAGAGTTCATTCCTGGTTCACATCCTACTCTGTTTTATTCAGGGTCATGATTCAGGGTCTTTCATGTCAGGAAGATATAGAATATTGATCCTTCTGCAACCTCTTCCTTACTTAACACTGTGTAGGGGAGGAAACAAAGCCAGACCCCACAACTGAACAACAAAACTTTTTAAAAAATTCAAGGAATCCCAATATGAAACAGAAATTTTTTTATAATGTTGATTTGTTTTAATAAGATAATCTTCCCATCTTCACTGTGTTTCACATATTTTTTTCACAGTGATATACAGCACTGGCATCTGAAAAGAGATTTGGATCAAAAAACTCTCCATCAACATTTTTGCTACGTTTATTATGTGAAGATTATACCAAGAAACATAGACTGCCTATTCATTTCAGTAAGAACAAAACTGAATTCATAATATTATACTGATAAGTAAAATTATAAAGAACGACATAATACAAAAAAGAACACTCATTTATTCAAGCAAGATTTCTACAATTGTGTAATATTTACTTCCTCAAAACAACACATCATTTATGTTCATAACAAAAAATCACCACAAGAAAAAAAATATTCTGTTCCTTTAAATGTTATGTGTTCCTTTTTTACTTTGCTTGTATTTTTTACTGAACCTCTGCACATTTTATGTCACCTTCTTATTACTATTAAATACTGATTTTGAGTTAATATTATTCTAGATTATTTGTTGGTTTTATTTCCTTTGTTTGTTTTGGTTTGTTTTTTTTAGGATTTGTGTAGTCCTCATTCCTTGGAAAATTATAGAAAATCTTGAATTCATGTAGCTTGTTCAGTGTTTCAGAAGTGATTAATTAATATGATGCTGACATTCATAGATCAGGCTGTGAGCTCTGCATGTGATCACATTAGAGAGTATTTACTCCCATAAACAGTGCCATTGATTCTTACTCAGAACCACAAGTAAAGGGATAACAGTCTTACCTTGGATGACCTTATTACTTTTAAAAATTAAAAATCAGTTTATAAAGAATGATCCTTTTCTTGTATGCTTACAGGCAAACAGAAACTTTCTTCCATGTGACACCGTCATTTATAAAGATATAACCTTATTCTCTTGTACACTCTTTAGAAAAAAGACTGACATATTTTTTAGATATGAGTTAGACCTCTTGAAATACATCCTGTCTAGGCAAAATTTAGATTCCTTCTATAAAGGATATTGATAAAAATGATGACAACAACAATAACAACAGAAAGGGTGGTGCTCAAAAGAAGGCTTTGAACAAGATTACTTCATTGCATTTGCAACTTCAATTAAAAAATCATTGGAACAATTTATATTCATTCCCTATGCCTCATTTTGTTTTTTTTAATGTAGTCATAAAAAAAAAAAAAATATTAGCTTTCACTTCCCCGGTGTTTGAGGCTTGTCAGTGGATGTAGCTATAAAAACAAAATATTAGCAATATTTTTGAACATTGATAAAAATTTAGGTATGCACATAGTAGGTAATAGAAAAGTCCTGTACACTGCTAATCAAGTTACATATTTTGAAAAGTTACAAAATACTGTAATTAATTCCCACTGCTCAGATTATATCATTTAAAGTCCTAAATTTGTGAGTTTCAATATTATTCTTTTCTACTTAGAAGAGTAAGAGGGGATTAGATGCTAAAAAGTTTGAATAAGCTTGGGAAAGTATGTAGTTAACTCTTCATTGTGAAAAACTGCAACTGAAGAAATGAATGTTTAGGAACCATAAGTTGTAGGTGTTAATGCAGCAGCATTAGAAGAATCAATGGAATTTGGAAGATATGATCGAACAAAAATAACATAACCAAAAACAACTAGAAGGAAGTTTTCATCACTTTTCTAGACATAAGTAGTAGTTGTATCTGAAGATAAGAAAAGTTAATAAAAGAAGTATAAATCAGAGAAATAGAATTAGAATTCAAGGCAAAACAAAAAAAAACCCAAAAAAAAAACCAAACAAAAAAAACAGATTTGAAAAGAAAATAAATGTGTGCTCTAACTCTCAGGTTGTCAGAATTCACCAAACTCTTACAAGGAAATAAATGTAACTGCACTAATTCTGCACCTTCTGATAGAGCCAGTCATGCATTTCTTATATTTGTGGACCTGGCAGCTACCTCTCTGTCTCTGGGGAACAAATGAAGCAGAAGTTTAATTTTGAATAGCTAGAAGGAGCAAAGAACCAAAACATAGCATCCATCACCATTTTCCTTATTGTCCTATTGCACATATAGGGTGTGTTAAAGAAGAGGGATCTTGACATAGGGTAACATATGTTTGGGGAATCAAGTATCTCAAACAGGACATTTGGTTGGTCTCTAGATTTGTAAGGAAGGTGTATTGCATGCATCCTTGCAATGGCAACTTCAGTTGGATCAGGTAAGACTCCTCCCAGCTGTTGTTTTCCTGAATCCAGCACTCTTGTATATACATGATTTTATGGGTTATCTGAAAACACATACAAAACATCACCTAATTACGTAAATTATGTATAAAGCACTGTCCTAAATGACAATGTCTGCATTTGCAGCAACCGTTTCCACTACTTTACAAGCACCCTGTCTACGCATATTTTGATCAATTATGCAGCAGGAATCATCTGAGAAGTTGCTGAGAGGACTAGATTCTCCCCACCAGGATGATTAACACACTGAAACAAACAAATCTGTGTGGGCACAGCAGGGGATATCTGGAAGGAATCTTCAGGACAGTCCAAAATGCCCTCTCAGAGAGCTGCTGCATCCATTAGTCAAATACTTAATTGTGAAGGTGAATATGATTTCAATGACCTTGTTTCAAGTCCTTCCACTGTTTCAAATCAGTTCATTAATTTACCTGTGCAGACAACTAGACAGGGAGTGCCTTGCCTACCCAAGGAATTAATGACTCATGCAAGGGTATATAGACAGTCACTGCTCGATACTCAGTTACACCACAGTTAAAACTGTAGGACAAACTTGGGTTTCATATACAAATTATGTTCCCTTGGCCTTGCCACAGACCATCAGCTTAGAAGGAGTGGGAGAGAGATCTCACCTGTTTCAGTCTTAATTTGTGGAAAAATCTGTTTATTTTCACCATGATATGTAGGAACTGGAGTGTTCTTTAATCCTTCAGTACCTGAAATATGCTTAGGATTTTTTTTATTTCTTCCCAATATGTTTATGGTCCTAAGTGAGGTACAGTGAAGAAAATCAGTTAACTGATAATTGTTCCCATAAAAAAAATTGTCTCAGAAGGGAACTAAAACAAAAAAGGCCAAAGCTATGTGTTAGTTCCTGACTGTTTAATAAAGAATAATACATGTCTTTGTGTTTGTTAAATTCATAGCTTTGAATCTCTTCCAAAGTTGAAAACAACATTTGCTGATCAGAAAATGAAAGTAGGGGAGTTGTTGTTGGTTTTGGTTTTTGGGGTTTTTTTTTTAGTAAAATACAGTAGGAATATAAAGTATTGCAATCTAAGGACTAAGAAGTAACATTAGAATATGATGTTATGGAAACTGATATCTGAGATTTAGGTCCAGTTACTGGTGCTTGCTGCTTGCTAAGTATGATTACCTGGCATTAATTCTGCAGAGCAGTGGTCAAGCTCTATGTGTACATAGCAATATGCAGGGCTGCTAATTTGTATCTCAGGATATCTATAACCTATGCTACTGTACAGTTTTGCCCTTCATTTCTCTCAGCTCAGAAAACCATCATATTGCTATAATGCTTTTTATTCTAGAGGTATCTCATTCAGGAGAAATCAAAATCAGCTTTGATTCTAGAGATATCTTGCTCAGAGGTAGCTACAGTATCTGTGCTTTATGCTTCCTTGCATTATTTATACATTTCCAGTGAAAAACATTTTCAAACAAAGTACTTCAGTTCAGTTCAGTAAATGGGAGATAACAGCATTCCTTTTGTTTTTCTAATTTAGACAGAAGTTCTAAGACTCAGACTCTTTTTTTACTGTGTTTCTTCAGTGGCTAAATAAATATTATAATTTTATTGAAACAATAAATATTAAAATGGATGGAAACACTTAAACAGCTAAAGACACAAATATAATTTGTATCTACAATTAAAATTTCAATCAAGTTACAGGAGGTGACCCGTGTCATACAAATCTAGCCCTGGTGGATCATTCTTCAGCTTTATAGTGCAATATGGGGAGAAATACAATTTTTCATAGCAAATACTCAATTTTAGCTAGACTGTTAGTTAGGGGAAAATATGTCCCAAGCATTTTGGTCTAGAGATATCTGTAACTAGCCAATAAAGCTTATGCCGAGTTCATCAGAGTTGCTCCCTTCCAAACCTCAGGCTAGACTCAAGCTGTGGTTTCTGACAAGAGCAGGTAGCTCTCTAAGGTTTGTTCAACAATTTGCAGACAAAGACGATATATTCTGAATTCTGAAAAATACAGACTTAAGGGATTTATGAACTAGAAGCTTTGTTTTTAATGACAGAATGCAGATTTCTCATGTGGCCTTGAACAGTCATATTTTTTATATGGTCTTTGCTTTGTGTTTTAACTTCCTTGTTTGTTAAAAAAAAAAAAAAAAAAAAAAAAAAGAAGTAAGATTTTATTGGTGTTCTGACCGTGCATCCTCTACACTATATTTTCTGCTCAAGGGCAAAAATGTTCACTTGCAAAACTAGAACTTGATTTCATGCTTCTTGGAGAAATCCCACATACTTCAATTTACAGCTAACACATATAAAAGTTTAAAGTGAGAGACTGTTCTGGATGTAAGGAAGACTGAGAAGGATCCCAGTCCTTCTAATTCCTACCTTTTGTCCTAAAATTAGAAGGAATTGCTTTACAGAGTCTGGATACTTACAAAGAATGACATAGTAGTACAAAAAATGAACTAGACTAGTGTGCTGGTTTTGACTGAGATACTGTTAATTTTCTTCATAGTAGCTAGTATGGGGCTATGTTTTGGACTTGTGCTGAAAAAAGTGTTGATAACACACTGATGTTTGAGTTGTTGCCATTCAGTGCTCATACTAAGTCAAGGACTTTTCAGCTTCTCATACTGCCCTGTCAGCAAGTAGAAGTTGGGAGGGTAGACAGCCAGGACAGCTGAACCCAGCTGAGCAAAGGGATATTCCATACCATATGACATCATGCTCAGCCTACAAAGCTGGGGTAAGAAGAATGAAGTGGGAGACATTCAGAGTGTTAGTGCTTGCCTTCCCAAATAACCACTACTCATGATAGAGCCCTGCTTTCCTGGAGATGGCTGAACATCTGCCAATATTCAGAGTAAATATTCCCACTGGGGCACACAAACAAAAAGGGGTATAAAATATTGATAATAACATAATAATAACAACTGTCGCTGTTTAACATTTAGCTGAAGAAACCAAAGTACTTTGCAAAGTATTTGTGTATTACATATTCTTGACAGAAGAATCGTCTCATTTATCACTGAAATCTAGCTACTTCTCAGTTGGAAAGTAACAACCTTTTCAAAGATACTGTGGCCTTACAGGACATCTGTGGAGAGAAAATAAAAGATAAATCCAATTCAAATTATTTGCCTCTGTGTGAGGCAAACAATTGAAAATGGCCAAGAAAACACATGCAGTGTTTCTTTCTTCTCAGATCATCTAGAGTTTTGATGAGCTGGCAGGAAAATAATATGCGAGAGGAAAGTAACTTTCATTAAGATTAGAGTGACTACTCATACTGGTACAGACTATACCATCCTTGAGACATCTACAGTAGCCCACTCAAAACATAAAACATATAATTATGTCAAAATTAATACAGAAAAATCCTAAGAGAGAGAGTAACTTTTGAAATTCTGAACAAGTAGAAAGAATAGAAAACTATTTGTACATAGCTGCTGTAGTTCAATGAAAAAACCTGTAATGTCATTCTGCCTGTCGAATTCTTGAGCTGAAGTTCAAAACTAATTTCTTCATTATTGTCCTTCCACATTCATTTTTTCTCTCCATCGTCTGTGGAATTAGAAAGTCAAAAATGTTTCAATTTAATTAGATGGTAGAATCCTATCTGCAGGCTGCTCATTGTCCATGGGACTTAGGCCTTCCTGATGTTCCAATGACATAAGTTCATTTCTCTTATGACTTCTGAACCATAAATTGCTTAGGACTTAAAAAGTTCTTTAAAACATTTCTTTCTTATAATAAGACTATAAAGTGATCTACACACTTGTAGAAGACATATCACATGGGAATCTAGACAAAATGTACTTTGCAACATAGAGCTGTTTCTGACAAGTCAGATGGAGCTGGAAACTGTCATACAGCTTTAGCAGATTTTAATATAGTAAGACTAAAAATAGGTAAACCCATTATTTTCTTGATTCCTGTATTATATGTGTATTTTACATGCTTTTATTTAAACGAGGTATAGATCAATGGAATTATCTAATGAACCTTAATAGCAACCATTGCATTTTAATGCACAGTGGAAGAAGTAGACATTGGTCCCTATTAATCAGAGCATGTATGTCTAAAATATTCCCATCAAAGTTGTTAAAATATACTAAAAATTAACATACTGTTTTTTTTCAGAAGAATCATGAGATAGGTTTCTTAGTACATAGGACTGAATAAAGCTCGGGTAATAGTTGCACATAATAGAATTTACAGAAAAATAAGAAAGCAGGCTGCACTTGACATTTCAAATTAGGTTCTACATCTCATATGTATTTATTTTAGGTCTCTGTAGCTAGCCTCAGGCATTAGTTGTTGTTCATCTACTATATCAATAATGATTAACCATTTAAAAAAAAATATTCTACGGTGGAGAACATTGGATGCATAAACAAAGATTTTTAACATTTTTTAAAAAAGCTGCTTTCAGAGTGTAAAAAAGTAAGTTGTAAAATCACATGCTTGAAATAATGTATCAAGAAAAAGGCATGACATCTGAAGACAACCAGGAAACTACTGTGTTGAACAGTAACAAGAAACAGTTAAGTTTCTAGAGGTGTATTTTCATATTTGATTTTTTCTGTTTCTTTGTGAAACAGGATTTATAAAGGAAATCCTAATGGATTTAGGGTTTAACTATTGCTATACCAACATTGCATATTCAAAGTAGATTCTATGAAAGGATAAGCTTATAAGTTCAGAGACGTTAAAACCAAAAATTACTTTCAAGACCATCTACTCTGATCTCTTGTCCTAAATATAATCTAAACTTTTACCCAAGTTAATTGTGATAGTATGCTGAGTTTGGATTTCAAGCTAGTTTAAGGACAAGATTTCAAAGACCTCTAACTTTTGCTTATTTGAATAAACACTAAAAACTTAGCCATCTAAATAACATTTTGACATTCTCTCAAAATGCCATTCTAAACCCTCTAGACAAAAATGCCACACCCTATTAGTCTCTAATCTATTTATGCACAGAGAGTCAACAGACATTAAATATAAAGAACAAAAATTTTTATTAGTATGGTAAGGTTCTGGAAGCAGGGAGAGAGAGGGCTTAGCAGGGATGGCCCCTACAAAAAGAAACCTGGAGCTGTCCCCATGTTGGACAGAGCCAGTTCAAGATGGCTCCAAGACAGACCTGCAACTGGCCAAACCTGAGCACATCAACGATGTTGTGATGCCTCTGTGATAATATATTTAAGAAAGGGTAAAAAAAAAACAACCATAAAAAACCAAACCAGTGCACAGCAGCTGTGAGAGACAGGAGTGGAAATATGTGAGAGAAACAGTCTTGTGGACATCAAGGTTTGTGAAGACGGAAAGGGAAGAGGTGCTACAGACACTGCAGCAGAGATTCCTCAGCAGCTCATGGAGAAGACCATGGTGACATAAGTTGTCCCTCTGCAGCCCATGGAAGTCCACAGGGCAGCAGATATCTACCTGAGGGAACACACTGGAATATATGCCAACCTGACTCCTCAGATAGTACAAAGAAATCAATTATTTCTAGGCTGATATGGTCTATAAATTTTATCAGGTAACATGTGATCCGGGTTTAGTAAAATATACAATTGTAGGGGAAGAAAAAAACATTGTAATTGCTAGGAGTCCCGTCAATAAGAGGATATTGCTGTTTCTCAGGCAGGTATAAGCATACAGCATTTACCACATCCCTAATTACTTTTGGGGTATAGGAAGAACTGTAGTGATAAAAAGAAAAAAAAAAAAAAAAAAAAAAAAAAAGTCCTTGCCCCTTAAGATATGCTAAGGATTCTTTTTCTCTATCTTTTTAAAATATGTCTCCCAGGAAAAATAAATCCATTGAAGCATACACATTAATAGTTAAGAAAAAAAAACCAAAAACAAACTCAACAAACAGTATAGTTCTAAAAGTCAAGCCTCTTATCCCGGTTCTAATAGGAAAAATCCATCTAATGAACTATTTAATTCAGTTTAACAAGACTTATTATAGTTAATCCTAAATGCACTAATAGGAAACCTAAGGCCTATATGCAATGTTAGTTTTGCTCCTTTTGAATATTACTCATTATTACAGTTTGGTCTTTAATTATTCTTTCTCATGTATTCAATTTATGATTAAGACCAACAGCTTGCCCTGGAGACTGAAAGTGCTGAGGTGGACACTGGTGAATCAGCAGAGAGCAACTCCTTCAGCAATGTGCATCTACTCAGAAGCAGGCAAAAAGCAGCTTTTCACTCTAATAATTAAATTCAGAGTTCCAGACAAGGGAATACTACTCCAGCAAGAAAACAAACTCTGATAACTCTCCAGGGAATGGAGATTAAAGAAACAGATCTATAACTCTCAAATACTTTTGTACTTTTATTGAAGAAAATTTTGTTGTGTTGGTAATTAGAAAAACAGTTTTATCTGTCTATTGTATGTTATTCAGTCACATGGTACTCAGTTTTTGCTTCTTCAATTTGCTGGTTTGTATTCCCCTACTTAGGTGCATTATCCAGTATCACATATCTGAATACCCTTTCTTTGTAGCTTCTATGAAAAGTAATTTCAAAATGAAAATTTGTTGAAAATGTCTTAGGGCAACAAAAATGAGGGGTTTTTTTACCCCCTTCTGTCATTTTGATAAAGAATATGAAGGAACTATGTATGGGAGTTTCTCTAGCATAAAATAGTATGTTTCTGCCACAGAAATACGTAGTTCCTGCATATTACCTTTGATTTCAAGAAATACAGGACTGATCATTAGATTTTTTTGGGTTTTGTTTAAGCAATTCTTAATATTCTTTTGGAGTGGGAATGCAGACTAATAGTTCTTGGAGTCCTAGAGCTAGAAAGGATCTAGTAAGCATAAAACACAGAGTATTACAGGGCCATACAGTTGGCTAGTTGAAAATCATCCAGGGCTTCAAAACAGTCTAGCCTAAATAAAATAATATATCCTTGTTCATCATTTAAAAAAAAAAAAAAAAAAAAAAAAGTGAAATGCTGTGGATAAATATGGAATGTAATTTCTTTGTGAAAGGTACTGAAAAATACATTTGTCCATTTGGAATTCACACATAGACGTTCACTCAAAGGTACTCAGAAGCAATAGTCACAAACAAGCATTACAGAACTTTTATTTTCTATATATCTTGATGTGACAACACGTATGAAATGCCAGCACAGCATATGAAATGCCAGCACAGTATTTGTGGCAAAATTGTGAAGAATCCAAGGTCTCACTTTCTCTGTTATGTTCTCTCACCATTAACCTAATCACTACGCTTATGTAGGTCAGTCCACTACCTAAAAATGGAGGTAGCTTTTCCTTATCCACGGAGTTATAATGACAACAAGAATAACTTAACTAGATTGCTATGATAATTTAACTTAGCTGGCAGCCAAACAAGACACAGCCACTCACAGCCCCCTCCTTCCTCCCCACCCCCCAGGGAATCGGGGAGAGAATTTGAGGGCTAAAGGTAAGGAGACTTGTAGGTTGAGATAAGAACTATTCAATAATTAGAGTAAAAGTAAAATTAGAAAAGTAACAACAACAGCAACAGCTATATGAGTGATGTAGAGTACAAATGCCCACCACCCACTGATAACGATCCTGGAGGAGTGAAAAGGAACCCCAAAACCAAAATCGCAATCCCAGAAAAGCGAGCCCGAACAATTCCTGAGAGAATTCCCCTCTTTCTTTCCTGTCAGCCCTGGTTAATATAATGAACATGATATAAAATGATATGGAATATCTTACTGGCGTATCCACCTGTCAGTTCTGGGTTTTGCTAACTTCCTCCCTAGTCCACTGCACTTCCAAACTACCCAAACACCATGTCCTTGTATGTTTTCAGCATTCTTCTCATAACAAACCTCACTGAAACCAAAACACAGTGCTTTCTAGCTAATAAGAAGAAAATTTACCCTACCCTAGTAAAAAAAAAAAAAACAGGACAGTTGCCTAGATAAAAAAATCTTATTTATTTATTTATTTATTTATTTATTTATTTATTTATTTATTCCAATTAGACCTTTCTGGGGCAGGATTCTAAAACTACTTGTAATATTGAATGTCTTCCTGTACACATAGTGATCCTAAAATTTTTATATTTTCCAAACATTTATAACGTGGCCTTAAAATATCATCCACATATCTCAATGAACGTATAACCATCCATATTTCTTCACTTTGAACTCAAAGCCTTGGTTATCCATTGATTCCTTTTTATCCTAAGTAAAGTTTTGAAGTGACTTGTATGAGTGATGTAGAGTACAATTGCCCACCACCTGCTGATAACGATCCTGGAGGAGTGAAAAGGAACCCCAAAACCAAAATCGCAATCCCAGAAAAGCGAGCCCGAACAATTCCTGAGAGAATTCCGCTCTTTCTTTCTGGTCAGCCCAGGTTAATGTACTAAACATGACATAATATGATATGGAATATCTTATTAGCATACCCAACGGTCAATTCTGGGTTTTACTAACTACTACACTTCTCTTCTTCACTCTCTGCTTCCAGTCCTCTGTTCTTGGAAACTGCCCAAGCATGGTGTCCTTGTAGTTATCAACATTGTTCTCATAACAATCCTCACTGAAACAAAAACACAGTGCTTTCTAGCTAATAAGAATAAAATTAACCCTATCTTAGCAAAAAACAGGACATGCCTGAGGGTGACCTGGCCAAAGTGCATCGGGCTGTCTGCATGCTGAGCAACACCACAGCGATTTCAGAGGTGTGGACCTGCCTGGACTACAAGTTTGACCTGATGTATGCCAAGCAAGGCTTTGTGCATTGGTACGTGGTGGCGGGGAGAGGTGGAGGGGGTGGAATGGAGGAGAAGAAGTTTTCAGATGCTTGGGAGAGCTTAACTTCCCTGGAGAAGGGTTATGAGGAGGGTGGAAGGGACTCAGCAGATGGAGAGGACTATGATGAGGAGTAGTATTTTTACCTGTGGGAAAGAAGCTTGGATGAAATTAGTTTGCAATTCCTTGAGAATTCAGAAAAAGGACTTGTTGACTGGGTCTGAGGAAATGTGGCTTGGCAGCTCTGCAGCTTGGCCAAAAGTAAGTCTTTGGGCCAGAGTGTTTTCTTGGAAACCAAGGGAGTGGAGGAAAGTTTATATTACTTAACTAGTTAGCCAGTTATGCCAGTTGTAGTATAAAGACTTAAAAATATTTTCTTTAAGAGAAGACATTTATAAGTGTGGACGTTAAAGTTAATAGCATGTAATCCAAACTGGAAAACCACAGAAAAACTTTAATCTTGATTCTGAGTGCTTATGTTCATTTTATAAAATGATGTCTGCTTGATCTGACAATTAACCATATTCCAAAGTATCAAATGGACCGTTTTGTATTTTATGTAGGGAATAAAGGTAAAATCCAAATCACCCCATGGTTAAAATGAAACAGATAAGAGTGCAGAAGCTATTGCCCATTCTGTCAGGGAAAATTATGATAAGAAAATATTTAAATTATCTCGGGAATTATGAAATTATTTGAAGTTTGACAAAGGAGGGAGGTGATGTACTAGGAATTCATTATCTATAGGAATCCTCTGTTCCTCAGAAAATGGCATGTGGGGTGAAGCATAAGATTTTTATAGAGTAAAAAATGATTGTTTCAGGTGTTGAAGGGCCTGCACAAAAACATGAGATTTGCCAATAGGTCAAACCAAATTCATAACATTATAAAGAATCAGGGAGGAACCTTAAAGGAAGTGAAAAAAAAAAAAAAAAAAACAATATACCTGGTTTTTTTTTATTTATTCCAGTTACAACTGAATATCGTAAAACAACAAAAAGACGTGTAGTTTTAACTAAACATTAAATTTGCTCTTAATATTTCAAATCACATTGTGATCTTGTTCAGCTTCTAACATCATTGCCTTGACTCTTCCCAGAAATTCATAAGTGAAAACTAATTTTAAGTTTGTCAGATAACTACAGTGATTAACAATGCACTGATTGCTCTGTAATAACTGAGTGTACTATTTCATCTTACTAAAGAGTGAAAGAAATATCATCAAAGGTGGGATTTTTCTTTTTTTTTTCCTTTTTTCTTTTTTAATGCCTGAATACATCAACAATGCAATGCCTGCATCAACATGCTGTAGTCCATGATTATCAATCTGGCTAAACAGTCAATTTAATAAGTGGTGTCATTCAAACTATCATATTTGTGTTTAAATGAAAAGCTAACAAAGCATGTGAGCTGTATGAAAAATTTTCATTAAGAATTATGTTTGGTTTAGGACAGAAATGAAATGCAGATACTATCTGTCTTCTGTTTATTTTCCTGCCTTTCCCTTTTCTTATTAGCTTGTGCATATAATTTTAGTACCAAGATTTGTTATCATTGCTTTCATTTTAATCAACTAAAATAAAACCCATGAGAAAAGTTTTTTTTTTCCAGATTTGCCAAATACTGGATGATTTCAAATTTTTATCCATTCCACAAAGACAAGAAACCAAATTCTTAGAAAGGTATAAAGGGTTTGAGGGTGTTTTTTTTTCTTTTTTTTTACTTATTGTTTATCTGAAAGTAATTATATTTTGTTAAATGTTTTAAGAACCAATATCCTGATGATTTGATAATTTGTTGATGAAATCCACTACAATTCTTTTTTTTTAATATGTCAGACTTTATCATGCAGTGACAAGTCCTCTTCAGAGTTCATAAGTGTTATTCATTTATTTTACAGATGTATGTAGAATGCAGAGATTAACATTATCCCACTGGGAAAATAAAATGAGGAATCAGGCAGAGCTTTATTTTGAAATCTCTGTGATTCTGTAATTAGAGCTAATTGCTATTTAAATTATATAGAATGATATATAGACAATGAATAAAAAGAATCATTGAAGGTAACTGGAAAAAAATGAGATTTCTAAAGATAAATTAGCTTCATTATTTACGGGAAATTTTAAAAACATATCACAGAAATCTTAATAAGGTCTCACAGGATCTGGATTCGAAGTTTAATAACTCCCTGGATGGATGAAATCCATATAATTATCCCCCAAAGAAAATGTAAGTTTTGGGATATTTTTTTTTTCAGGCACATAACAACTATGTTTTTGTTAAGTTATAGTTATATTTTCATGTGAAAAATCACAAGAATGCATGGCTTAACTATAAAGAAACATATCTCATTTTGTCTTTCTTGAGTGAACCAGTACTGACTTCATCAGAGCAGTTGTGAGAGGCAAAATAGTAAATTTATTTCTGATTCTATTATCTTTTAATCAATGGGGTTTTTTGTGTTTTGGTTTGGTTTGGTTTGTTTTTTTTAAATAATAATATCTATTCTAAATTCTGAAAATTTCCTGTATGCTGACAGTGGTACAACTACTAATGTCTCCTCAGATTTAGGATTTGTTCGTTAGAATTTTAGTTTTGAAGTTTTTTGAAACTTTGGGAAAATTTGTTGTTGTTTTTAAATTAATCAACTGGTTGGAACAGCTAAATTCTCTATAAAGGGTGCATAACGAAACCATGATGTGACTTTCCTGACCCCAGGCAAACTCCTAAAGGCTATTTTACCCATTGACCATGCTAGTTGGAGAACTTTTGTAGCAGAAATATTCTTGTTCTGCATATAAATATTTAAGTCTTTAATTTATTTATTTTTTTTAATACAGTAAAGCTCTCTATTTCAATGACTTAAAACAAAGATAGACAGGAGGTGTTACTCAATGACAGGATTCTATCAAGATACAAATATTTTAAAGTTCTGTATTTCAAGTGTTATTAGTCTACTTAAATAAAAATAAACTAAATGTCTATATATTTTTTATTTCTATCTCCAATATATGAAAATGAAATGGCAATTATGTTTTAGATATAACAAATATATCTTGAATAAACACAGTGATTACTGAAAATTTACACACAGATATAATAATTTCAATACATTTCTAACTGTTTCAGATCTGTCTAAGATTTCAGGTCAATCATACATTACTGAAAAAGACTTGATTAAGAAAAGAGTGAAAAACATCATAATAGTTGTAGTGTGTGGTACTGTAATAACATACTTCTTTTACAGAAAAGTTCATTTTCAAAAGTAATTTGACCTTATAGTCCTGTTACATGGGATTACATCGTATACAGTGACATTAATTCACCGGAGTAGGAGGAAATCTGATGCTGAAAGGCCCTAATCTGTAATAAAAAACAAAACCAGAAACCCCCAAACATTGCTACTTGTGATTAGGGTATAACACAGGGAGAAAGAAAAACAGTGTTAGGCAATTTTTAAAGCCTAGTATATGCCTTCAGTCATTTTGATCTCCACAGAGCTCTTCAAAATTTCTAAGTATTGTTGTAATTGAAAAAAAAAAGAAATTATGTTTAGAAATAAACCTTAGAATGGGAAGAAAAATGTCTGCCATTAAAGAAAACCTCTGAAATTAAGAACAGTAACTTTGAGTGGCTGTTGCTTCACATGAGATAGCTGTAAAACAATTGGCTGGGATATTAGGAATTATTTTGCTAATCCTCAGCAGTAGGTGATGATCATCCTTTAAGCATACATATGTGTTCAAGCACCTGTTTTATGGATCAAATCTGTTCATATGTGCCCCATAAAAATTTGGTAAAAATCACTTCTTTTTTCAGTAACTTTAATAGGAATTATTTGCAAAGGTATGACGGAGTTTATAGTCAACAGAACAACAACATCAGCACTGTATTTATAAAGATCCTTATTAAGAAATATCTCAATTGTCTTAGTGCATATTCCAAGTGATTTGAGTATAAATCTGCAAACTATATAGCTGCTTCAGCACAGTACTCAACCTGAATCTCTGTAGCACTTAATGAAATAGTTCCAACAGAAAAGCATAAATAAAAAATGCCTATTGAAATGAAATTTTGTATTCCAAGATCACTAAATTGCCTAAGATTCATAGATTTTAAGAGAAAAAGGTAAAAGCACCTATCAGAAAAGATTTAAACAGGACTTACCTGAACAGGACATAACAGATATGTCATGGTCTCTATATATAAGTCTGTATTTAATAATCCTAAATTATGAAATGTCATTTTGTAATATTGTGCAAGACAGTCCCTGTCTAATAGAATAATATAAATGTTAAAAGATAATATGGGAAAGAAAAACACATCAAAATACAACATAGTAAAACATATAAGAAATTATCTTTAAATCATTTTATTGGAAATACTGTTTTTATTTTAGTTTGAAATTTAAAAAAATGCACATTTAGTGTTTTTCTTAAAGTAACTCTGCCTTTTCTAATGGCCTTTATCCAAAATAATTTAAAAACATGAACAGGAGAGGGTGTGGAACCTCTCATCGCCTATGACAATTTTATTAATCTGTGGAAATAAGTTTAATTTGAAAATGTTTTTCAATAACAGTTCTTTATTAATTTATTTTCTTATTAACTTATTGTAAAAGACATATACTATTTCTTTATTAATTTATTTTCTTATTAACTTATTGTAAAAGACATATACTATTCTCCAAAACTCTGTAGGTGATCCTTCAATCTTACCTCAATGCCCAAGATGAAAATCTGCAAACAACTATTGCTAGGATAACACAAATCATATTTATTATTTAATTTTGGGATTTCCTAGTAAAATGAAAACTTAAAATATATTTTTTATTGTCCAATAAAGTCTGAAAATAACCTTTTTTATTTCTCCAATGTTTCTAGCCTGCAGACAAAGGTAAATTAACAGATGCAAAAGTCCATAGTTAGCCCACTCCCATTACCCAAACCTTTTCAATGTATTTCATCTATCTTTATTTACAGTGCACTTCTCTGGCCTTTTCTGCAGAAGGAAAATAAGATGTGTTGGAAAATGAGTTTGCTAACATAATTTTTAAAATATCTCAGCTTAGACAAGACAAAGTTCAACATTTTTAAAAATGTGTTAGTTACTTCTGCCCAATGCTAAACCATTTTTTTCTTCAGAAAGTATAAAGTATCATTAAGAAAATCTCCAGAAATTTGATCATTTTTAGATATCAGCTATTAACCTTGGAGAATCAGGCATACTTGCCAATAAAACTCACAGTAAGTGTGGTAGGCAGTCCTTCTTGCAACCATTTGCAGAACAAATGAGGAAAAGAACACACACTGTTAAAAGAACTGCTGCAGATTTAGCAATAGTTGAAGAATTTGCAGATGCTGTTTTGTTTGCAAGGAACAGCGGGAGTTCTGGTGACAGACTAAACCCTGAAATCCTCAATTATATCACAAATGTAAAATAAGAAGTGAACAAATATTATTTGGAAATAATCCAAAAACCAGAAGAAATTATACTTCTCTTCCCCTTTAAATCTGAAAAGGGTTATTCTGAAACATGTTTCTTAGGTACTAAACCTTAAACCTTACTGCTAGTGAAGGGTGTCATTCTTTATGACTGAAATTATTCCTTCTTTAAAAGCAAATAAATAATAATCATAAGAAAACAAAATTTTTTTTTTAAAAAAAAACCTAAACAAAACAAAGCAACAAAACTTTAGTCTTATTTTCCACAGACACTATGGACATAAGAATTAAGGTAGGATAAAACATTCAAGAATATTCTGATGAAATGGCTTATCATTACTTAATTTAGACGGATGTGATTTAAAAAAAAAAAAAAGTAAAAAGAAAAAGAAAAAAATCCTGATTTAAGCCATGGACTTGAACAAGGATTGCTAAAAGACAAATAAAGAACTATGAGATTATTTTGGATGTGTTGGTGAACCTTATTTTTTGTGAACTTTTTAATGTCTTGAATTTATATCAGTGTAGAACAGGAACTCCTGATACATCTGCAAGGTGAGATAACTTTCTTGTCCAGGTCTAAGCTAGGCAAAATGAGATGTGAGCCAAACCAGATTTACTGAATAACCTGGACACAAGCTATTTACTTTCTGACCATACTCCACGAGAATTTAGTTTTCTTGATTCTGAATGTATTGATAATTTGTTGTAATTTGCTTTTGCATGTTACTGGTATATGGGATGCAATTTAGGAAAATATTAAGGAACGATTAACAAAGTTTAAATATATTAGAAAAAGTAGAATAGCTGCACAAAAATAAGAAATTTTGTCAACTATATCCTTCACAAAAGTAAATGTTTTAGTAAGTTCAAGTCTACAACAAATTGAAATAAGATATGGATAAGTAAATCCTTATCTCTTAAAATATGCTTTATCTAAACTGTACACCCACTTATCTTTGTTATATAGCATTTCCTTTTAAAATGTTTATTCATCTTAAAATATCAACTGGCAAGAGTTGTCAAGTAGTTGAGAAATTTTTAGTGATATGTGTTGGCATGAATAATATAAAACTTGATGATTTTCATTGTTCAGTTCTGTCTATTCTTCTTATCAAACCTAATTGGTGTAAATGTCAGGTTTTGTGATGACAAATATAAAACACATTGATGTAACACTTCATGTAATCGTGTTTCAATTTCCACTTTTAAAAATTATTTTCTTCAAATGTCAGTAATGACAACAGTGTACTTGCATTCTTAGTGCTATTTATATGAAACAAAAATGTTGGAAATAGCCGACTTATTTAGAAGTATTTACTCAAGATATGTCACTTTGTCAGTATTTTCAAATGTCAACTGTCATGGAAAAAAGCCTGAAGCAGTATTCTAGCACTATTTATTAGATGAGCAGTAAAACAGAGGCATTGGTTAATGAAAGACTGGACATTCCTGCATGCCTACAGACATGACTGAGTTATGCAAGTCAACATATCACATATGACTGAGGTAAGTTATCCTACCTGCCATTCCAACATACAATCTTTTTAAATATTTATTTATTTCAGTTGTGCACTTTTGAATACATACTTCATTAACAGAGGCTTCATTGTCCATGAACATTGGCAACAGGAACTAAATCTCAAAGAAAAATGCATATTTGTTATCAGAAATTACCGAACTAATCAAACATGAATTGAGGAAAAAATATTTTAAGCTTCTATTTAACATGTAACACTCCCAATAAACTATAGATTTCATCAGTGCTCTGGACCATCAGACCAATACTGAAAAATTACTGGAAAAAGAGTTGCAACTTTGAAAGTTTTCTCATTACATGTAACTTCACTGGTAGTGAAAAATATATACTGTCTGTAACTAAAATACGCTGCCCTAAACAGCTTGTTTGAATTTGACTTACGAAAACTTCTTTAAGAAAACTACACCATCTCTCACCTCTGAAGATTTACTATAAGGTCATAAAGTACTGTTGAGGCTAACCAGGGAAATGTGGTCCTTGGGTTTAGAAGGAGAATACCAAGTGTATGAAAGGATGTGATTTTTCCATTGTACATTACATGATCATATCAAGAAGTTGGCTTTGCATTTTAGAATTCAGCAAGATTGCAAAACATTGAAAGAAGGACAGTTAAACTATCCAAAGCATAGAAAATGAGATTCACACTGGGAGACTCAGCAAACTCCATCTAATCAGTTTATTGAATAAAACTTTGACAAAGTACTTGATCATTTGATATTAGTATTTGCTGTGAATAATTATATGTCATTAGGAGGTTTTCTGTCTTGAATATAGAGATATAACAAGATGTGGAGGGTAGAATTTGAACCTGTTCACATACCACCTTGAACATAATTATATTCCTTAATAATAAGGATAGTTAAGCACTGAAAGACGATATCAGTAAAAAACTGGTAGGATCAGATTCCTAAAAATAAGATTAAGTATCTTTTGCTGTTCTCATGCTTTAATTCAGCCTCTGAAGGAAAAAAAAAATATATATATATATATATATATATCTATATCTATATATCTATATTTTTTATATATATATATATTATATAAATATGTGTATATATAATATATATATATTAGAGAGAGAGAGAGAGAGAGAGAGAGTATATATATATACAATGATGTTCATAGAATTGCAGAATCATAGAATGGTCTGGGTTGGAAGGGACCTTAAAGATCTCCTATTTCAAACACCCTGCCTTCAACAGGGACACCTTCCACTAGACCAGGTTGCTCAAAGCCTCATCCAACTTCCATGGACGGGGCATCCACAACTTCTCCGGGCAATCTGTTCCAGTGTCTCACCACCCACACAGAGAAGAATTTCTTCTTAATATCTAATCTAAGCCTACCAGTTCTTCCAGTTTGAAGCTGTTAGCCCCCATCCTATCACCACCTGCCCTTGTAAAAAAATCCTTCCTCAGCCTTTCTTAATATTTGTGTGTTCTAATAAAGACTCTAGCTGGTGTCTGGCAAGGTGTCAATAATCTTTGTTGTTTCTTCTCCACCTGTGGTGGGCAGTTCCTCTAGAGGACACTAAATGGAAATAACAAATAGTGGTAGTAATGGCTGTAGCATGCTGTTCTGCAAAAAAACCACAGTTGTGACTTCAAAGAAGAACACTCTCTCAAACATTAATTTTTGTGTGAGTGGGTTTTAAAGCTGAATTCTTGTTGATTTAACAGAACAGTTCAGCCAGACAGCAAAACAGAAAAAGTTTCTGCTCAGAAATATCACAAGTCACACTTCCCCAGCAGTTTCTGTGTCTCTTCTCAGTGCAGCAAAGGACAAATACCACTTCACTTTCTATTAGTGCAAGTGCATCTCCTCCTTTGTTGATAAAGGTAAGGCCCAGAGCAGGGAGTGGGTGGGGAGCACGGGGAGGTTTCTCTTGGATGTGCTGATGTAAGCCCCCTTCAGGTACTGGAAAGCTGCTGTAAGGTCTCCCTAGAGCCTTCTCTTCTCCAGGCTGAACAGCCACAACTCTCTCAGCCTCACAGGAGAGGTGATCCAACCCTCTGATCATCCTGGTGGCCTCCAAAAGACTCCCTTCAGTAGGTCCATGTCTTTCTTATGTTGAGGGCCCCAGAATGGGACACAGTACTCCAAGTGGGGCCTCATGAGAGTAGAATGGAGAAGGAAAATCGCTTCCTTTGACCTGCTGGCCACTCTCCTCTTTATGCAACCCAGGATACGATTTGCCTTCTGAGTTGCAAGTGCGCATTGCTTGCTCATGCTGAGAGTCTCATCCACCAGTACCCCCAAGTCCTTCTCCTCAGGGCTGCTCTCTGTCCCTTCTCCATCCAGCTTGTATTTGTGCTTGGGATTGCCCTGGCCCAGCTGCAGGACCTTGTCTTTGTTGAATTTCATAAGGTTTGCACAGGCATGCATCTCAAGCCTGCCAAGGTCCTTCTGGATAACATCCCTTCTGTCCAGCACGTTGACTGAACCACACAGCTTGATGTCATTGGCAAACTTGCTGAGGATACACTCAATCCCACTGTCTATGTCACTCACAAAGATGTTAAACAGCTCCGGTTGTATAGCTGTGCAGATAAAATCATAGAATTGCAGAATCATAGAATGGTTAGGGTTGGAAGGGACCTTAAAGATCATCTAGTTCCAACCCCCCTGCCTTCAGCAGGGACATCTTCCACTAGACCAGGTTGCTCAAAGCCTCATCCAACCTGGCCTTGAACACTTTCAGGGAGGGGGCATCCACAACTTCCTTGGGCAACCTGTTCCACTGTCTGACCACCCTCACAGGAAAGAATTTCTTCCTGATGTCTAATCTAAACCTCCACTCTTCCAGTTTAAAGCCATTACCCCTTGTTCTATTACTACCTGCCCTTGTAAAAAGTCTCTCCCCAGCCTTTCTTTAGGGCCCCTTCAGGTACTGGAAGGCAGCTATAAGGTCTTCCCAGAGTCTTCTCTTTCCAGGCTAAACAGCTCCAACTCTTTCAGCCTGTCCTCATAGAAGAGGTGCTCCAATACAATCATATGAATGAACAGGCAAATTTTATCATGGTGTCTTCACTTAAATTGTTGTTTCTTTATATATAAATCCTGTAATCATCATAAATGTAATTTATTAATTAAGATTTTTAGATCAGTAATTGAGTTATTTATATAGCACATGTCACCACAGGAGCTGATACACAGTGGGCAGGACATTTAACATTGTTGCAGAACACATTCCTAGTGGTATTTTATCATTTAAGTAAGCCATAACTTTCACACTATTTGTAATTATGACAGTGACACTTGAAAGACAATATTAGTCTGTTAAAGTTCTCTGTTATTCATGAGTATAAATGTTGCACACAAATAAGGGCAGCAAAGAAAATAGAAGCTATGACTGAGCCAACTGTGAAACAGAAAGCAATATAGCTGTATCAACAAAGTGAGACAGGATTTGTAATCTCAGGCATGACATCATGCTACACAACTTGAATAGGAACAACCTGTCTCCGTCATGATCTGTTTACTTCATAGTGGCTAAAACAGTTCTCTGAAAAGTAGAGGTCAGAGTTAAATTTATAGCCTATACGATGAAAAGCCACGGTTTGAAATAAATACTGTAAGTTTTCAGTTAAAAAGAGACATGAGAACTTTGGATCCTTGATGTGTGGTTTGGTGTATGGGCCATTAGATAATTAGATTATGAGAAATCTCATGGTAATTGATTGTTTCCCTCTGGTCCCCTAAAAAAAGTATTATCTGAAAGTATTAGAAACAGGCCACAATTTACTAGTAATTTTAAAACTACTAACAGCACATTATTAAAGCAAAAATGTCATCCAGCAATGTGTGCTTTCTCATCAACAGTGACGTAGGGAGGAATTTAATAGCAAAACTAGTGATATGAAAATAAGTTTGACCAAGTGCTGCATATACTTTTCTCACCAGAGGAAAGCCATATTCCCAGGACCCAAGAGCAGTCTAAGTCGACGTACATGTTACAAGTAATAAATAGCAAAAGGAAGGAAAATTTTCATACAACGAAACAGTTAAACCCAGGAAATTTTACTTTGGACTAATTCTACTTTGGTGACTTGTACATGATAACCACCATCAGTCAAAGCACATTCAGTGTGGTCCTGGAGAGCATCTTTGTGTTCAGTTTCATTCAAAGGAAACCTAATAAGAGTGATTTGAAACCATACTGTGAATGAGAGTAGAGACAATTGGAAAAGTCACTTCAAAAACACACGTCTCAACAAAACTAAAACACCAATATAGAGGCACCTTGAGTTCCCCGGGAAACACAGCATGCTTTCAGAGGCAAACCTGTAAAGACTCTTCAGTGCTCCCTATGTAACATCACAGACTCCTTCATAAGTGCTCAGCTGTGTCAGTGATGTTCAACAAGTCTGACTGTGAGCAGACACAAACCTTCTGTGCTCTGAGCCAAAGGAACACAGACTGCCTTTGAACAGAAGCTGTATATGTGTTGCATTTCTTATTGGTGAAGCAGATTCGTATATTGACAAGGCTGGAGCATCAGTAGAGAGAGGTGTAATCAGGTGAGAACTAAATACAGATTTGTTCCAAGGTTTGTTTTCAGTATTGTTTTGAGATTAAAAACTATGTAAAACTTAACAAATATAAGGATTTTTATGTTCCTGTAAGTTACAGAAAAAAAGCACAAATGTTTGTAAAATTTCATTAGGAACACTAGCCACTGGAGTTTTAGACAAAAATAAACTATCCAAATCCAGCCACAAAATCCTCTTCCAAAAAAAAAAAAAAAAAGAGTTTCCACTGACTATCATAGAAAACCTTGATCAGAAGTTGCAAATTCCAAGATCACCAATTTTTACCACAAATTTTGGTGGACATCTGAAGAAAGTCACTTATCCCTACTAAAAAGGCCAAATGAACAACAATGCCAAATAACAGCAGACCTGGTTAGTATACATACACACATACATACATACATACATATATATATACACACACACCATCTCTTACATGCTTTTTATACATGTGTTTTATATGCATTGTAGCAACATAATAACTGAAATAAATGTTTTCCTTGAAAAATTACAGTCAAGGTCCCAAGTTCATAATCCCCACAAACATCCTGGGGGTTTAGTGGACTAGGTTCATGGCCAAGATGGTACAGCTGGTGACCTTGGGAATAGGTTGCCAAACAGCTCTGCTGGAAGGCCTCTGTGAGGGGTGACCCCTCATTCCCTTGGGAGATTCTGTGAAGCTGTAGCTCTCATCCTAAGCCCTTGCCTGACCTATAATTTCAAAAGCATTGCAGCTGTACCTGTGGCTGGCCCGTTTACCCAGGCCCAGACATTTCCTGCACATTGCCATCCCAGCCTGGCTATCCTGAAGCTGTGTCTGGCCCCATTTGCCCTCACCAGGCCTGATCCTGACCCCCACTGATAGGTGGGTGTTCTGGCCCAGCTTCAGCCCATTTGGTGGGAGGTATCCCAGGCCTGGGGCTTGGGCTGCCCCTGGCTGTCCCCAGGACTGCCCACCCTGCTGCCTGGCTGTAATGCCCTGGCTGTGAAACCCTTCCCTGTCTGCTCTCAGGGAGCACCCGCCACTCCCCACATTCACTTGTATGTCTATAGGACATAGCAAACAGCACAACAGTATACTCAGCAGGACTGTTTCATTTCATATATCATTCACAGATTGCTGCTGTGATTCCAAAACTGTCCATAACTTTCTCATAGTGTTAAAAGGACAAGAAGTTGTAACTGGCTTTTTAATTTCAGGGAAGATTTTCAGATTTTTTACTTCTTTGTTTTTCAGTTCCCCTTGGGAGGACAGAATTTTGAAGTTTGATTTTCTAATTAGAAAAGAAAAAAATAAGATACAATGTTGGGATCTAGGATTACATTTAAATTTAAATGTTACCAGTTTTCAAGAGGTTGTTACTGTGCATTTACACAACTAATGGTGCTACATTGTGGGTTAGCTGTGGGTACAGTTTACAATTAACTAATGTATTTCAGAGCATGAGACTGAAACTATACATAGGTGCCTGTATAGTGTTCTTAGTATTTACATGTACTCCATCACTGAAAAACAAACAAACAAACAAACAACTCTATCATCTTACAATCTTTTCTTCCCATGCTGGGAAAGCAGCAACATGGAACAGAAGGCTGAGGACAAAATTTTAGATGTACAAGTATTTTGACATCTACTGGCATCCTGGAAAATCAAATTAGTTGTTTAGGTATCAAGCTTCCAGCAAATAAAACAGATTACAACCACGGAAAAAATATATTAAAGTTGCTGTTTCTGAGTTAAACAATAGATGAATTGTTGCCAGATGCAAATGCTGATTTACCTTCAAGTACAACCTCTTCAAGGCACAAGAGTGGTCAGCTCTTTGCAAGCAAGTGCAGAAAAGGTCAGCATGGATAAACACTGAGCTCTTGAATGAGCTCAACCACAAAAAGGAAGTATGGAGATGGAAGAAGTGGGGACAGGCTAGATGGGAGGAATGAAAAAACATTGCTCACTGATGTAGGAATAGATGGAGGAAAGTCAGACTTCAGTTTGAACTGAAATTAGCAAGGGAGTTGAAGGGCAGTAAGAAAGATTTATGTAAGTATGTTGTCAGGAGAAGAAAGGATAGGCCTGTTGCTCTGTGGGGCAAAGGATCTAGTGATAAAGCTAATGGAAAAAGCTAGACAGTCTGTGCCTTTGTCCTGGTTTTTAGCTGAAACAGAGCTGGGTTTATTTTTCAGTAGCTGAAATTGTGCTGCGTTTTCCTTTTCAACCTGAGACTTGTTATGAGAGAGACACTGATAAAATACCAGTGTTTGCATTTTTGTCACTGGAAGTGAAGGACTTTGCGTTTTGTTAGTTGTTGGTGCTTTAAGAGCCGAAGCTGCTGGCGGCCTCAGCCTTGAACAATTAATTCCTGACCTTGAGAAAAAAAAAAAAAAAAAAAAAAAAAAAAAAGTGGAAAAAAACAAGAAAGAATGTGTATGAGACAAGATAAGGATGTATTATGACCTGTAATTAGTAACCAGTCAGAAATAAAATAATGGCTCATGAATAGGTGGATTTATCACATCATGTCAATTGTTTAGGCGTGTGTGTGATAAGTGGTAATGAATCAAAAGTGAAAGAGTGTCGCGTGCTTGGGGTGTGCTGGAGGAAAAAAGGATATATAAACAGTGCAAAGCATCAATAAAGTGCTGATGCCTGGTGCCTGAAGACATCTGATATGTTGGTCATTTCTTCATCCACTGCAGTTAGCCTACAAGCGCAAGATCTAAGAGGGTGAGGAATATTTAAATTAATAAACTTAATTGACATTTAGATATGCCAATGGGATATTCCATATTGTACCATGTCTTGTCCAGTATATTAGTGAGGGTCTCCTCCTCTTTTAGCTCTCTCTGGCTTTTGCTCGGGCTCTCGTTCTTCTGGTATTGTGGTTTCGGTTTAGGATTGTTGCTCCTCTGGGATCGTTGTCTGGGAACAGGCCAAGCTCAGTCAGCAGGTGGTAAGCAATAGCACTGGGTGTCATTCTTTTTTATATTTTGTTATGGTTCTCATTATCACTACTATTTTAATATTAGTATTATTTTAAGTTCTCTTTCTATTATTAAACTGTTCTTTTCTCAACGTACAAGCCTCCTTATTCTTGCCCCCCAATCCTCTCCCCTATCCTCTGGGAGTGGGGGAGAAGTGGGTGAACGGCTGGGTTGGCTGCTAGCCAAGGGCTAGCCCAGTGAAACTATCACAGCCTTTTTTGTCCCTTAAATAACAATCAGCTTATAAAGTATATTAAGATAGAAGCCAGCACATTTGTATGTAAATTAACTGCAACCCAGGCGTGTTCAAAGTGTTTACATGAGAGAAATTTCATTTGTGTCTGGTCATCTAGTTGTTCAAGGCTTTAGAATTCTATTTGTGGCTCAAAGTTGAATTTTTGTTTCCCAGAAAACTTCAAACACTTTCAGGGTTGTGTTTAATTAATTTATATTAATCAAATTGATGGTTTAGAAGTACGCAAAAACATTATCAGGGAACGTGGACCTAGAAAATGCATCTTCTTGTAGTTCTAATCCCAACCGACTTTGCAAAACTCTTTGGGTCCCTAAAAACTTTTGAAGTAATGGGCCTAATATATGGTTAAAGGAGAGCTGGGATAAATAAGGGAATTGTTTTTCTTTCTAATCTTTTAGTGTCTTTCAGAATTTAGTGCAACACTTCATTCTGAAACATGCACCTCACACTTTCCAGAAAAAAATATATGCAATCACTACCACATATTTGTGCTCAATACCAAAATACCTCTTGCTATGTTATTATTACAAAATCATACTTTCTTTCTTATTTTATCTAGAGTTTTGGCAAACTAAGTAAAAGTGATGTTGTTGAGGGAGACATAAGGTTCAGGGCTTCAAGTTCTGGTTTGATAAATAGAAAAATGCACTATTTTATTATATTATATATTTATATTTCAATAATTTTTCCTTCAGTATTTACACATTTTTTCATATCAACAATAATAACAGCACTATCACATCATGCCTACTGTTGTTTGCATGAAAATGGATTAAGGAAATAGCTACCTTATTTAGGAATGATTATTGTTAACTCAAGATATCCTACTTTGCCTTTGTGTTGAAATGTCAGCTTTCTAATGAAGAGCAGCCTGGAGCAGAATTCAGCACTCATGTTACTTATTAGATAAGCAATAACATAGAGGGCATGGGGTTCTGAAGAGTAATTCCTGCCGTGTGCCTAAGGTCACTGTAGAATCATGAAATTCAACATGTCATATGTGAAAGGGATGGGAGACTCCTTTTAATTATATGTGCTTTTGTATCAAGGCATCACATAGAACCCTTAGTGGTAGAAACTCGAGCATGAAACCTACAGTCTCACAACAAAGAATTCTATTAACTCAGCAGGACACTAGACAATCTACTGTAGGTCTGTGTTGGGCCCTAATGAAACCAAAAGAATGATCTGTTGGTGTTAGTAAGTATATTTTAAATTATTTCTAATGTAACTATAAAATATTCTTCTTTTAGAAACCACCAAAGGTATTTCACACTTAGAGAATGTAATCAGAGACTTCTGACACCTGTATATTTCAAAGATATTCCAAATAAAATGATAAATAATTATTTATTGAATCATAGAATCATAGAATGGTTGGGGTTGGAAAAGACCCTAAAGATCATCTAGTTCCAAACCCCCTGCCATCAGCAGGGACACCTTCCACTATATCAGGCCGCTCAAAACGTCATCTAACCCAGCCTTGAACACTTCCGGGGGGGGGCATCCACAACTTCTTTGGGCAATCTGTTCCAGTATCTGACCACCCTCACAGTGAAGAATTTCTTCCTAATATCTACTTTAAACCTACGCTCTTTCAGTTTAGAACCATTACCCCTTGTTCTATTACTACCTGCCCTTATAAAAAGTCCCTCCCAGCTTTCTTTAGGGCCCCCTTCAGATACTGGAAGGCTGCTATAAGATCTCCCCAGAGCCATCTCTTCTCCAGGCTGAACAGCCACAACACTCTCAGCCTGTCCTCATAGGAGAGGTGCTCCAGCCCTCTCATCATCCTTATGGCCTCCTCTGGACTTGTCCTACCTGGTCCATGTCTTTCTCGTGTTGGGGACTCCAGAACTGGACGCAGTACTACAAGTGGGGCCTTACGAGAGAAGAGTAGAGGAGGAGAATCACCTCCCTTGACCTGCTGGCCACACTTCTCTTGATGCAGCCCAGGATATGGTTGGCCTTCTGGGCTGCTAGCTCACATTGCTGGCTCATGTTTAGCTTCTCGTCTGCCACCACTCCCAAGTCCTTCTCTTCAGAGCTGGCCTCAAGCCATTCATTGCCCAGCCTGTATTTGTGTTGGGATTGCCTCAACCCCCGTGCAGGACCTTGCATTTGCCCTTGTTGAACTTCATGAGGTTAATAAACCATAAAAAAAGCTCATGTAGTGCTTTCTGGACATGTGTGGTATTTAATAGTTTCACTATATGATTATAGCTGGCAAAAAGAGAATAAATGTTATTCTTTGTTTGTTGTTTTGAAAAACAGAAGGATTTTCAGCACTTTTTAATTGTCTTCTCAGTATGCAAAGTTACTTATGTGAGTGAAGGGTGAAATATCAAACCACAGGAATTGTTTACAATATAGATAACCATTATCACAATTATGTGCTCATAGAGTTTTGAAGACTCCATTTTCTTGCACCTTGTGTGGTCTGATGGATGACAAGAAAGCACATTGCATGTGAAACATAAAGTATAATATCTATAGAGAGTGGATAAGCAAATAAAGCAAGAGGGATATTAAAAAAATAAAAAAAACCACTATTCTATATTAACGATGGATTCCACCTGAATAGTACAAATGACTACTGCTAGTGTGAGGCACTTGCATAAAAGTTTAAATTAGTAAACTTAATTGACAGATAAGCCAATAGGGTATTCCATATCATATCACATCATGTCCAGTATATTAGTGAGAGTCTCTTCCTCTCTTGCTCTCTCTGACTTTTCACTCGGGCTCTTGTTCTTCTGGGATTGTCGCTGCTCCGGGATCGTTATCTGGGAACAGGCCGGGCTCTGTCAGGAGGGGGGTGAGCAATAGCTTTGGGTATCACTCATTTACATATTTTGTTACTGTTATCATTATCACTTATATTTTAATATGAGTATTGTTTTAAGTTTTCTTTCTCTTATTAAACTGTTCTTATCTTAACCTACAAGGCTCCTTATCCTTGCCCCCAGTCCTCTCCCCTATCCCCTGAGGGTGGGGGGGAAGTGGGTGAGCAGCCAACACAGTTGTTCAGTAACATATCTAACTGTCAATTAAGTTTATTAATTTAAATATTCTCATCCCCCCTTAAATCTTGTGCTTGTGGACTAACAGAATACAAAGTCCTTCACTTCCAGTGACAAAAATGTAAACATTGGTATGTTATCAGTGTATCTCATAAAAAATCCCAGGCTGAAAGCAAAATGCAGCAGAATTCTACCTAATGAAAAGAAACCCAGCTCTGTTTCAGCTAAAAACCAGGACAGATATTAAAACAGATAGGAGAAAGAATTTTGCATTTTAACATATTTATATATGTTTGTAATAGGTACATTAAGAGAATTTGCTAATCAAACAATCAATTTGTCTTGGAAAAATCTGTATAATGTCAAATCACAATGCTATGTTTAACAATGCTATGTTTAAGCAAGTAAAAGAATTTACTAGTTTAAAGAAAAGGGGGAAATGATAGTGGGCATTTGGTATTTTTCGGTTTGTCTCTTTAAATTTTAACCATTAGCATTCCCAGCTTCTTAGTTTACTTATCTTGGCCTGACAAGGACTGACCTTCTAGACAATTTATCACAAAGCTCAGCTTGCCAGGGGTAGGCCTGGACAGCGTATCAGAACTCCAACTCCCTACTTGCCAAGGATGGACCTTGTGGGGGATTTATCACGGAACTCAAACCAATTTAAAACTGATGAGCAAAGATAACGAGGAAGAGGCCTGGGCCCAGATCCAGAAAGAAAGTGTGCATGAGCAAAATCAAGAGGTTAACTACAGGTGATGATGAGGAAGGTGGGGTAACTATAGGTTGCGATGAAGATTTCCCTCTAAGACCCTCAACGACCACCACCACGAAGCTCTGCGCAGGCGCGAAGGGGAGGAGACCTAATTTTAATACGAAGCGGGGAAAGGTCATGCATATGTATAGGCGTTTTGCATTAGCTAATGAATATGTATTGGAATAGACTTTAAATATGAAGAACTGACTGCTGTGAGATGCGAGCCGTTGGTGGAGCGCAGACTCCCCGGCTGCCCAGCGCTGCTTTTGCTCACCTATTCCTACTCAATAAATTACCTTTAAATTGATTATTGGACTTTGAGTCAAATTCACTTATAGCATGCTATTTCTATAACAATTTGCATCTAGCATAGATGTAGTATCTATACTTCAATTGTGTATTCTCTAAAGGTTACAAAGCAAGAATTTTCTCATTGCTTTCTAGTGTTTTGGCAAATAGAAAATCCTGGGAAAGTTATAAACAATTTTCTTATTTACAGTACTTTAAATATTAGTATATGTTTTTAATAAAAAATATTGAAATATTTGATTCAATATTTTATTGAAAAAATCTTATTAAGTCCTTCATTCTCTATATTTTATAAAGTTCCTTCTGTAAAAGGTTACATTTGCTGAAAAAAATAAAGTCAATAACTTTTTTGTGGACATTGTTATCCTGTTGCTAACAAATCCTAGTCAACAGTATTTGGAACAGGACTTAAAAAAAAAAAAGTAAATAAAGCAAAATTTTCTTTGTTGCTTTGCTATGATACATTCTGCCTTTTTTGTTAATTGGATGCATGTCAAGAACTCAGAAGACAGAATGCCTATTTGTCAAAGAAAGACAGCATTCCTAAAACTGGACTTCTGTCTCTTTATACTTAAGAGTCTAAAAATTAGACATTCACTTGTTAAAACCACAGTTAATGAATTACTTAATCTCTCTTTTAGCAGCTGCAGTATGCTCCCTTAGCTTGTTACAGATATGTAATCATATGCTAAAATTTAAAGTCAGTATAAGGAAAGTAAGTGCAAAACCTACTGGGGTTAATACACAGGCTCACACCCTGTTCTGGAACTGGGAAAGATAAAGACAAATTATGTTCACATTATTGGAAAAGAGGGGAATAAAAATGACTGCTAGTTTTAACCTCCATATTTTTGTACTGTTTGAAAAATTTCTTTTATTTTTTTCTTTTTTTTTTTGTGTTTTGAAAAACAGAACTGTTTTAAATTTCAATTTTTATATTCCAGAAAAGTACAAAAACAGTAACCACAGAAAATGAAATTAAGAACGGCAGAGTCATAGTTATAGGTATAAACTGTTAACAGAATTTCACTCAAGTTTAGCAGTTTTTATGCTGTATATGTGTATGGGTGTGCATGTGTGTGTGCACTTACACACACTTCTTACATGTAGAACTTTGTGTTATATGACTAAATAGGCTTACAAAAAACTAACTCTTTGTAAGATTCTGTCCTGATGTGATGTCGGGATTATTTAAATGTCCCGATCCGATGTCAGGGAAGGTTTCGATATGATCCAAAGAGTGGGTCAAGTTCCAAAAGAGGTCAAAGGCCGTACTTCCAGAACACCAAAAAGAAAAAGTAATAAAGAGGATAGGGATAGGACAGAATGGAACAAAAGATGGAAATCAAGCAAGGAGTCGGGATAGGGCAGTAAGAATAGTCACCACCATGGGTCCAGCGGCGAGGCGACAGTGAAGTTGGGGTGAGTAGGTCTCAGTTGCTTGTTCCAGCAGTGGTGCAGCGTGGCGTGGTGCGGTCAGGCGGTCAGGTGGTCAGGAGGTCAGGCGGTCATCCTCTCTATCTCTCCTGATCTCTCTCTTTTTCTCCCTCCTGCCTTTGTCCGTGCAGGTCCTCCTTAAGTACCCCTTCGAGGGCTGTGGTTTCCATAGCAATGGCACGTCTCTTTGTGCCCCCCAGCTCTTGGGGCAGGGACATGTCTGGGAAGAAGACCAGAGCGGGCAGGGCATCTTCACAAGTCGGTGTTTCCAGAACCCGGTGGTCTTGTGACCATCCTTGCAAGCAACCTTTGAGACAAGTCTATAGAGCAGTTCCTCACAGATTCTAATATTAATAATTTACTGTTCTGTCTGACTTGTCAATTTTGGGTGTTACAAGGAGAAGCTTGAATTGGCCTGCATTTTCCCAGGAAACAATGTCTTTTGTAACTTTCTTGCTCGTTTCTTACCAACAACCGGCAGTTGTAGTCTGCAAGAGAGTAGAATGTATCTTCTTCAAAGATACATTTCTAACATAGACTGAGAAGTGAGGAGCTAGCAGTTAGGAGATTTATGATTCTACAGTCCTTACCTTGGATCATTTTTGTATGTTGTGTGTGGACTTGATGTTGTTGGGGAAAACAAACAAACAAACAAAAAAAACCCAATGGAAAGAAATCATATCTGAGGAAACTATATTTGCTCCTGGACTAGAGGTGAAATGTCAAACATTAGAATGGACCAAGGAGACAAGATAGTGAGACACCAGCTTCTTTATGAGAAATTGACTAATGGAAAATCTTGATGCAATTGTATTTAACAAGGACTGGGCCAGGAGAAAATGCATATCTTAATAGTCTTTTCACCTTTTCATGTCTTATAATCTGTACGGGCTTTGGTTAAATTAGATATAAAGATATCTAATTAGATATAAAGAAGCAATCAAATAAATTCTGCAAAGCCCACCCTTTATCAACCTAGTATCCAAGATGAACCTTAAAGGCTGTCTATTCTGTGCATATAGATAATTACATTTTAAACCAGTATTGATGTAGTTCTGAACTACTATTTTCTGCCTCAGCACACAGGGGAACATTGAGATGGTAGTATGGGGTGATACATGTTGATTCTTTTTCAGGTTAAGGCAATTTTCTGAATGCTCAAAATTTGGTAGTAGCTGCTTCAGAGTGCTTATGTCAAGAAGACAGTAGTCAGCTCATGCATCTTTGTTCAAGATGCTAAATGTTTTGTATACTATTTTTTAATCACACATTTGGTCATAACTACAAATTCCCACTCTTTTATGTACCTCAGGCTGTTGCTGAACCTGTTCCAAGATATAAGACAAATCCATATAATCCAATACATAACTGAAAATGAAATTAAAGGGTAAGAGGCTGTTGGGAGTCATATACAGGTGAAAAGTGTAGAAGGGACAGTTAAGGGGCAAACTTTTTTTTGTGCCTCTCCCATTCTATCCTACTTTTGACACTGCAGCAGAAGCTGTCTAAATTTAAGCAGCCTGTTTTCAGCTTGCTTTTATTATTCATAGTTGACCAGAAACCCAAGAATTTTCCTGTGGAGGAATTCTACTTTAAGCCTCCTTTGCACCTTGAGACCTGTCCTCATTTTGTGAAACAATACTCATAAAAACAGTTGTTTTCTTCCCTTCTCCAGACAATTTTCCACTATTCATATCTAGGGGTTTAATGTCTCTTTGTATTTAGTATTCAGATAGAAAACAAAAGCCTCTTGACAGGCTGAGCCCATTCAAGGATACTAAATAATGTAAAATAAATTTTTTTGGTAACCTTAAAGGACTTACATTGCTCTCATTGTTGGAATGGAACATTTCAGTTTTGCTGTAGTATCAGAACACCTTTTTGTGTTGAGCCTCCGAGGAAATGCATTGGGAGCCAATGAGGTGCTTGTAGCCAAAGCAGATTCTGACACTTTCAATTCCTTTTACTGCGCAGGACCGGGGCAGCAGCTGAGAGGAGCTGCTCCACAGCCTCAAGGGTTTTTGTGTGTTTGTTTGTTTGTTTGTTTTCTGTGATAACAAGCAGAAAGCATTGCTCTGCAGAATCAAAACACAATCTTCTTTACTGAAATAGTTGGGATAGTTGTCACTTTGACGCCTGGTGAGATACCCATTTGGTTAAGCATAAACATGGCTTTGCTGATTGTACATTATCCCTCTATTTGCCATGTTTCAAATAGCTTAATTTAAGTTTTGCAGAATGTTAGGATTTGATCTAGGTGTGAGTTCAGATGAAGTTCCAAATACAAAATCTATATGAGAGATAAAATAAGAGAGGTAGCTCTAGGACTGTTTGAGAAAGCAGTTTTTGGCATCTGCATTTTGCTACAATATTTGTTAGACATATTTACCATGCTAAAATAACACGTGTATATCCTGGCCTGAGGTTTAGCTAACTGAAGAGACTGTGAGAAACCTCTGCAAATGACATGAGAAACTCCTGAGTATAAGTAACACTGATATCTGACAAAAATTACAGGGAGCACTATTCAGGATGAATGCATTTCACAGGTGATTAAGGGGAAGTGATGTGACTTGTGGACTGATGTCCCAGCCCAGCTTTATTCCCACAGCACAGCCTGGACATCCCAGGGCTGTGTCTGACCCCAGTTTCCCTCACCAGGACTGATTCTAAACCTTACTCACCAGCTGATGTTTCAGTTAGATCTCAGCCCAGCTCTGCCTGCCCTGGGGGAGCCCCTGCATCTAATAATTAACTTCTGTGAGATCATTTCATTGAAGGTCTCAATTTGAGAATGGCTTCAGTGACTGACAAAAGAATTGTTAGAAGTATTCCAATATTCCCACAATTCTAATTGATATGCAATACACTTCTTTCTTTTTTTAGTTACTTTTTGTTCCTTAATTTTATGTAAAAAACTGTAAAGTTAAGTTAAGTGGTGTAGATAATTTGATATAATTCATAGTGAAATATCAAAACATGTATGAAAAATATAGTCCTTCCTCAAGTGGATCACAATATGTCTTTTAAGATAACAGATTTTTTTTTTTTTTTCTCCACAAAGCTAAGCCTATACCTCTAAGCATTTATTGCTGTATTCTTCTTCTGAGAACATCTAAAAATAGAGAATTCAGAAAGTAGATCTGTTCTGATTCTAGAAAGAAATAAAATGAATATAAAATGTTTCCAATAGCAACCTTTCTTTTATTGTACCATTGTTGAGATCCCACAGCATTTAAAGTTACACTCACAAATAAATTAAGGGATACAAGAAGCTTCTTCCTAGAACTGATACAATTACATAAGTCTTTGTTTACTTATGCATATAAGAATTTTTTTTTTTTTTTTTTTTTAATTCTTAACATTTCTCTTTTCTGTTTTGATAAAGTAACTGCTACTTTTCTGACAATGAAAGGTTACTGGTTTACCTGAGGTTTGATTTTGGAATATGTGCTTTTGAATCTTCCAACAGGGGATATAATTTGTAGTTTGTAATCACAGCTGTAAGCCAGTCATGGGAAAAGTAAAACAATGCTCTACCCCTCCAAAAATAAATTTGTTGACATTCAAATTTGTTTGCATAGCTCAAATGCATAAAATACAAACCTTTTTTCATCAATAGTTTCTGTCATGGAAGATAACAGCAATGCTTGGTGAATGGTTCAAGGAAACAAAATGAACCCGTATGAGCAGTCTGATTTCATTTATTGTATTATAATATCTTACAGTATGCAGTTTCAATTGTGGGACCATTTATTATTAAGTAATACATTATAATTAATCTTAATTCATACTGGTTTTGTTGGTATGGACTTCTAATGATCACCTGACATCTGTTTTAAAAAGTAGTGCTTTCATAAAGTTCAGGGATATTTACAAATTTATTCAACTGCATGAAAAATAAGAACATTTTACTCACATCCATGGGATTTTAAGAATAATTCTGCTCTAAATTATACTGTAATTATGCTGGATATATTCTAGAATAACTGACAAGTGTAATTGGCTCTTTTCAGCCTCCACATCGTGAAATCTAGATCCTGAGAATTTCATGTAATGATTTAGAGGAAAGAGCTAACTCAACAAGTGTTGTCTCTGAAAAAAGAAATAAAAGTCCCCAAAATTCCCACCAGAGACTCAATATCTTTGTGATTTATAGCAAATTACTGTTAAATAGTAGCTGTTCAACAAGTTCAATGTTAAAAAAATAAAGTTTTCAGCTGACTTCCGTTTTCTACCTATACTATAGGTTTTGTACCCTTTTTTGAATGATGCATTCAGTTCAATAGTGGGTTTATTTTGATTTTTTCTTAGTTATAGTCATTGGGGAAAGATATGTTTGCATAAGTAAAACGTATATGTGTACAAGTATGTGTTGTTGATTGGTGAATTTAGATGAGATGAGAACAATATATTACCAAATCCAAATCACAGGGGGATGTCACAAATTTATATTGTATATCACACAATTTATATTATGAACTGGTTTGTTTAATTAAATGAGAAAATTGGATCATTCACCTTCTGAGTCTGTACCATGGGTCTCATCAGCACTGTTCAGAGAAAACTCCCTTGTCATCTTTAATTTTTGAGAGCCTACAGTCTCAATCCAACACTGAGAAGAGAGATTAGGTCTTTTCTTTCTTCTACTAGGAAAACATATCAAGAGAATAGAGCTTCAATTTGGCAGACATTCAAAAGTTTCAGGCTTTAAAAAAGCTTGGTTTAATAGGCCAACAATTAAACAAGTTTTACAGTCCAATGAGAATACAAATGCTGAAATTGATAATCAGCAAGGGGTAGAAGCAAAGATCTGTTGCTGATTTGAAGCATACGCAATAATTGCACAAAAATAAGATTAAAATAAAATCTGGTTTTTTGGACACCACTAAATGAGATATTTTATATCAGATCATTTCTTAAAATGGCATGGTCAAACTCCCACTAGTATGCTTCCTGCCATGCGTCAAACCCAATGCTGTCTAAAACATTTTTTACTCTACCTGAGTCTGGTCAAGAAGATAGACTGGAAGCTCATGTATAATGACTCTCCCTTGGCTAACACAATGATTTTGAACAAGAAATCACTAGAACTAAATACATTCTCCTTAGAACCAGAAAGAAAGTTCTTCAGCTGAACTTCTTTAAACTCAAATCCCCTGTAGATTACTAGACAAAGAGAATTTTGGAATATAAAATATTAAAACTATTTATTGGTCTATGCCATAAGACTTCCAATGGAAAAATATTGGAGGAAGACATATTCAATATATGTGCTGAAGGTTAGATTTCTCTATATAAAGCGGATATTGAGATTGTATTAATTGTTTACCAGTTCCTCTCCAAGCTGAGAAACTCTGAAAAGGAAACTGGTAGTTCCCACAGGTAACTTTTCACTGGAATTTTCTAAGAAATAGAATTATATTTGACCTACAGAGCCAAGAAACAAGAATGAAAACAGAAAGTGCAGTATTTATTTAAAATTGCCTTTATGGTTTGCAAAAATTGCTAAAGTTAATTCTGGACACGAGCCCAGCATCCCTTTGATTAAAGAATCACTTATGTTGGTACCAAGATGAGTTTTTCAAGTGACTTGATGTTCGCTTTTGAATAAACCCCTTCACTTTTATCACCAGTGTCAACAGGATCTTATTCATACTAATTAATTGTCTGCAAAGTACTCTGAAGATATAAGCTAAGAGTTAATCATACCATTATTCATTTTAATTATATTCCATTTTTATGTAATATAGAAATTTGCTTTTATAAGAAGTATACCTTTTTTATTTCTATATAGAAATTTTATGAAATAGTATTTTATTAGAATTATATACATATACACACTTCTTTTAGACAATCATAGATTAACAAGACTAGGAATTATGTTAACCTTATGAAGTGAGAATATTTTTGGTCCTGATGTCAATTAGAAAAATTTATACAGTTAAGAAACTCTGCCTAGGGCATTTCCTGGGGATTAATGAATTAGTTGTCATTTGGGAGAGTTAGTTGCTTCAGGCAAAACTGTTTGTTAATTCCTTAGGAAATATGTTGGGTCAAGAGTTTTTTATTATTTATTTATTTATTTATTTTAATTCTATAAACACTTACAACTTTCCCTGGGAGCAGCTTAATTTTTCCACTGTGATAGAAACATATTAAGTTTGAATTGGTGGTACTCCTGTTATGTTGGATATTTATACAGTATTTATAGCAAGCACAGCAGTATGAGAATGTTTTATTTTAATTCTTAATATTCTGTCAGGAACTATAATGCTAACATATTATCATAGAATCATAAAATCATTTAGGTTGAAAAATACTTTTAATATCTCTGAGTCCAACCAAAACCTAACACTGCCAAATCCACCACTAAACTATGTCCTTAATCACCACATCTACTTCATCTACTTGTCTTTTAAATACATCCAGGGATGGTGACTCAGCCACTTCCCTGGGTAGCCTGTTCCAATGCTTGACAACCTTTTCAGTAAATATTTTTTACTTAATATCCAATCTAAACCTCCCCTGGTGTAACTTGAGGCCATTTCCTCTCATCCTATTACTTGTTATTTGGGAAAAGAGGCTGACCTCCACCTTGCTACAACCTCCTTCCAGGAAGTTGTAGAGAGCAAGTTCTTCCACGTTTGTTAGAAAAACATTTTCCTTTTTTTTTTCCCCTCCATAACTATAATCATTGGACTCTTGTGGGAGCATAATAACCTTTACAGATGTTTTGACAATTTTTCATGCTAAATACTTTGAATTATGAGGTAAATCTTCAATGTAGTCTAACCACTAGTAGTGTTAACACTTAAAAATCAATTAAAAAATCCTTATTTATGTTTTAGTAAAGAAGACCTCCACAGACCAACAGCATACTGCACGATTTGAAAATCGGTTCATCTACCCTTACCAGGTGTTGCACAACTAGTGTCTCTAATGCAATATGCAAATGACCTCACTTCTAATAGCTGCCAAGGAGCTGATAACAAAGATTTTCTGCTGGACATAATATTTAATTATGTTGCAAGTGAGTACAATGGAGATGTTGAAATGGTCATGTTTCATAATTCTAGCTTCTGGCCCATTTCTTGCCGATCTGGTGTCCTCAGGGAACTCACCCGGACATAATCTTAAGAAATAATTAGAAACAGTGTGAAAGTGACTGATTTTTGTAACTTTGTGAAAGGAATAGAAGACTAAGTTCCTCTGTATTTACATCTCTAAGTGGTAAAATTTAGTAGAATGGTATTTTTTTACTAGAACAAGGAGACCATGTCGTTAGCGAGTGTTCCCTTGCTTTATCTGGAATATTTTAATAGATTCTTAGGTTAATGAGCAATCCAAAAGTTTAATTCAAACCACTATCAAAAAGAAAACTGATCACCAGTAATATCTGGGTGTTCAGAAAACTTTAACACAAATCGGTATTTGTTATTGGAAAAATTCTACAGAGTTCAAAAAGGGTGAAATCAGTAGGAGGCTACTGAAATTAGGAGGGAAGGTGGCAAATAAATTTATATAGAGAGAAATTACTCTAAACCCCAGCAGAAAATAAGTGAAAACATCAGCCTTTCTGCATGTTTCACTGATCCTTCCTGTAGAATTACATATAAAGATAGCAACTCTCTGGAAAGCTACATTATGTAAGTTCATCACATTAATTGGGCAATTTAAGCTAACAAGGATCAGCCACCAACTTGATGCTGAGACACTTACGGATAAAGTTATAGTCCATAGAAAAAAGTTAGTTAAAGGTTCATGATTTAAACATTGTACCTTTGTCTGATAGGTAGGGTGTAGCCATTAAAAAGCAGAAGTGGAACTGATAAATTGGTAACTCAGTTAGCCAGCCCTGAAGAACTGCTTCAATTTACCAAAAGACTGTGACCTTAAAGGAACATTAATTCCAGAAGGGGGAGATTGAGACCGCTGACTCACAGACCCTCTGCTCAATTCATACCACTGACCAAAAGATGTAGGTGGAGTAATAAGATTGAGCATGCCTACTAATTTGCTTGCTAGGTGAATAGATTTTAACAAAGCAATTAATAAAATAGCAATGTATATGTATTAGGAGGCTGAATACATTAACACTTTGTATATAAATATCATGGATTTGAAGATTTTGTGGACTGCCTTAGGACAAGCACCCATAAATGCTCTTATATGCAATAAAAGGTAATACCTCCACTCTGCGTGGATTGGCTCTTTTCACACCAGGTGGCAGGTCCAGTTTTGGGGACAATAAAACTGAGTTGGTATTGCCTGTTCAGAACCCAGTAGCATTGTATTGGAACTGGTTAAATGCTCAGAAGATGACAGTAGGAAATGGACATTTGCTACTTCTTTTACAGATTAAATTAAATGAAATCCTGCATTTACCATTAATTTAATTGATGAGCATTAGCTCCCCTAATTTCCTGGAAAAGAAATGAGAAGCTACTGCATTTTGCTTGCTTTTGTCATGGTAATGTTAGTTATCATGTACATTTGAAAATTGATTTGATATTATTTAGAATATGATTGATTTAATTAGGCATTGCTTACACACACACACACATATACAAAAAAAAAAAAAAAAAAAAAAAAAGATAAACCAGTATCCTGTAAGGAAAAATATATAATTTTACTAGCACAACCCCAAGTTTGACAATCTTCAGGACAAATTTTTTGTTTAACATCAAACTATTTTCACAGCTCAGTTCTGGAATAGTAGTTTTTGCTTGGGATATTAAAACAGCTTCAGTTTATATTGTAAGAAAACAAAAATAGTTTCCAAGTATTCGTCACCTTTTGAGGAAAATATTCTACAGTGAATAAAAATTTTACTGACATAAGTCACACATAGCAATGTGTCAACAAAAGTATGGAGGGAAATTATTAAATAAGAACAAGAAAGATGTGGAATCTACAAAGGTACAGTGATCAGACTTTAATTATAAGACAACGGAATTAATAAGATTTTTCATGTCACTGAACTGTAGTCCAAGTTCCTGGGCTTCCATAAGAATAAAGATTATAAGGAATGTATGTACTAATTATTAGAAATTGGGGTAAGAGGCTAGATGGAAACAGCTCTTGTACAGTCCTAAATCAGACATCCACTTAGAAACTTTTGTGTCTATAAGCAGAATGATTAGTAAAAGAACAACAGAAAGAAAAGGGGTGGTCCTTAATTTATATCATAATGAATTAGAGAGAAGGGAGAAAATTGAGAGGTATTAAAAGGAAATAATTAAAATACAATAATAGTCCTTAAAAACTATGCCGCGAACAAACTGTTTATTGTATAGACCACTCTTTTCATTCTTAAATACTATTTTTTAATTTTATTTTTTTCTTATTATGAGTTAAGAATACCATGATGAGTTTTTATTTATTGCTTTTTGATGGTATTGATGCTATTTTGGAATTTCTGGAACTTTCTCTTCATCAGACTTAATATCACTGTGTAACTGGCTTGAATGAGTAGGTGGCAATCCACCTAAGTTTGAATTGGTCTCTGAGGTTGTGTGCTTCCAAATTATTCAGGGCAGATTTTCAACATTGTTCACAACGAGAAGTTACTGAGTGCTTCTTAGATTCTGTTCCTAGCTCTATGCTAGGAACAGAAAATCTGGTTCTGAGCTTTTTTTTTTCTTTCTTTCTTTCTTTCTTTCTTTCTTTCTTTCTTTCTTTCTTTCTTTCTTTCTTTCTTTCTTTCTTTCTTTCTTTCTTTCTTTCTTTCTTTCTTTCTTTCTTTCTTTCTTTCTTTCTTTCTTTCTTTCTTTCTTTCTTTCTTTCTTTCTTTCTTTCTTTCTTTCTTTCTTTCTTTCTTTTTTTGTTGTTGCAATTTTTTTTTCTTTTTATTATTTTTAATCTGGACCATGCAAGAAAGGTACTGCAATATCATTGAACACTTGTAAACAAAACACACTAAATTCACCTCTCTTTTATTCCTTGCCTTTCTCTTCACACAAATCTCACACCATAAGGATTATCTTCTGACAACTCAAACTTCTTAATTTAGTTCAGTAATCATAGCTTTGAAAATTTTGTCATTGATTAATAAAGGCCACACACTTCATAAATGAACTACTTGTGCTGTTCCTAATTTGTTTTTCAAGAAAAACATGTTTTGAAGAAAATGATTGATTTCTAATTGGTTTTTAATGATTTCTGTCAAAACTATTATTTGCAGCTATCTGAATTTCCTTTGAATAGTGGCATCTTTCAGTCTTCTGTTTTACTTGGTAAAAGTACAGGCACTCTTTGCACTCAGAACAATATTTCAACATCTCTCCAGTTTCTTAAATCCCGCACACAGGAGTTAGGGACATAAATGAAGCTGAACTACAGTGCTACGTGTCTATAAATGCCATAATAGTGATCAACAAAATGAGGGTGGGTGGTGCACTTTCCAAATGAAGGTGTTAATGCATACACATGCACAGAGTGATGTTCAGCACTGTGAGAGCTAGGGCAGACCTTGGGTTGACTGAACCTTTTCAGATCTTTTGGTGGCAACAAAGGTAGATGTCCACTGAAGAAGAGTATGAACTCACATGGAATATTTTACCTAACGATCTTAAGAAAACCAACACAATACCAGGTTAAGTAAAGAAAGAGAAGACTCACACTGCACATGATGGCAAATTTGACAGTGAAACAGAGAATGATGTTCTGATAAAAAGGCAGGTGCAACATGAGGCTGCCCAGCAGAGACTTCATGTTGATTCAGAACCTGTCAGTTTTCAGTTGAATCAGTAACTGGACAATGTGTTATGTTGATTTCTGATTTTGGTTCAGCAAGGATTTCAAAATACATTTTAACCTTCTTTTTCATTCAAGCAGATTTACAGTTGATGCACATGGGTTTTTTTCAAATCAGTATTCCTCCTAACCTCTGACCTGGAGACACAGACTGTAAAAAGGTGCAAAGGACGAGATTTATGTATGAATACCATCAGAGCTGTTTAAAAGCTCAGTGAAGTTGCTTTAATTTTTTAGCTTCTTTTTTAACATCTCACTTCTACACTTTTATTTTACTAAAAGAGTATTTTCCATGTAGGAGAGGCTGACACTTCAGTTAGTCCAAATGTGCACCACCTCAGGACAATAAACTGTTGTGCCTAAACAATTTCAGAGATTTTTTTTTTTTTTTTAAAGTATCTGATGTCTAAAATGGTTAATTTTCTTTTAATTTATACTTAGTTTAGTTATAAGCTGCTATATCATATTATAAGATGAATGATGAAAATATCAGAAAATTATCTTAAAGAAAAATTCAAACAGTATTTCACATTGGCCTTCCAGGTATGTTACTATTTGTTTATAACAATGAATTTGCCACAGCAAGTGTCTTCAGCTGCTAGATACAGTGACTATAGCACTATTTTACATCTTATGAGACTGTAGTGTAGTAGCAAAGTTAGTACGTTAACATTCATTACCTTTGTAACTTATAATGGCTTGGTTTTTGGTTTGGTTTTTTTTTTTTTTTATAGTATACTTTGTGAATTAAATTAAAATGCTTTGATTATTGTGGGGACATTGTTTTCTACAATTTCAGCATTAAAAAAAAACATATCTAAGACTTTTAATAGCAGTGCACATTTTAATATTCAGTCATTCCTTAACACTGGTATTTCTATCTTAATCAAAAGAATTAAAGGGACAACATTCTATGTTATCGAGATTTTAATTTAAAGATCACTTTCCTTCAAAACCTTAAAAACAATTATTTCAATAGAAAATTTGATTAAAAAAAACCAAGAAACTACAATGTTCATTGAAACATGAGGAAGGATGTTCTCAAGTGTACTAAAACATAGATAGTTTTTAAAAACTAGTTAATTCAAATTTTTAAACTACTAAGTTTAAGATCTTTCTCCTATTTGTTTGAAAAATATTCCAGGAAAATAAATTGTCTCTTTTCTATTGACCTCTGTTTAGGTATAATATCATGGATAACACTTGTATTTGACTACCAGTGCCCCGGCAATGAAATGGGAAAGGGCAGCATCACTAATTACAAGAATTTCATATTACACAGAACTGGAAATGGAGCCATATATTTCCAAATGGACTATGAGATTTACAGGAGATAGTAAAAATATCATTTACTGAGTAAGAATATGTTTATTTAACTACTAAATAAAACAGCAATTAACCTCCTGACAAGTATATGCAGATAATTAATAACCACCCAATGAAATTACAGCTAGGCACTCAGGTCAAGGGTTTGAGATTACTTCCTGGGTAACACACATGTTTTTTTCAATGTAGTTTTTTCTGAAGAGGCTTGATTGTGCATGTTCCCACTGTCAGTCATTGGGTAGACAATTGCTCCTTCAGTTATGTAAGGAGTAATCTAAGTTAGCTTTCTAGAAATTCCCAGTCAATAAAATGCAACATTTTTCCTTTGTTTGCATGTTGTTGGTCCCTTTTATAGAAAGTCCAAATATTCACAATTTTTTAATCCAAAATTATTACTATTATCTGGTCTTAATTGCACTTTAACAGACCATAATTCAGTACTCTCTGTACGTCTCTGAAATGTACTAGTGACTTTTTTGAGAAATACAAAATTGATCTGAATTCCTCCTGTATAGGAGGTACCATATCTTCTTTTATTGGGTTGTTAAGAAATTACTATGAATATGAGAAACTTGGGTATAGTGTCCGCTATCCTGTACAACAAAGAGGACTTTTGGAATGAGACACTTAAAAATTAAGTGCAGCCGTCATTTAAAAATCACAATTTACACTAGAGTATTTCATTTTACTTATGCAGGTAGATACATTACATGAAATATATGTACATATAAAAAAAAACCCAAAAGTGGTTCTAAAAACCAAAGTGGTTCTAAGAGTAAATGTTTTTATTGAATTCAAGCAGTTCAGCAGTGACTTTGGACCAAGATCATTCAGGTATGTTGGTGAGCTCAATCATTTGTTGTAGGTCTATTTCTATGTTTTAATTTTAATTACTCTATTTTATACAGTTTTGAAAAACTTCATGCTGGACCCTATCTTGACAAAAGACCTTAAATTTATCTCCTATATTCTATCTTATTTTATTATCTCATCATATTGTTAAATCATACTCATTTTAGATGGTGTTTGTTTGAAAACAGTAGACTTCAGAAAGATATGTTTGAACATTGAATAGCCATTTGCAATAAATTTGCTGTTTGTGAAAATAAACAAATTGCAGATCTATCTGGAGAGTAATGTTTTGCCCTTTGCTGGAATTTGTAACAAATACTGACTTAAGTTCAAGATTTGGAGAGGAGATATCTGTGACATAGTAATGTTTATTTTTATTTGCAACTATGCTTCTGCTGAGAAACTAGAGTGTGACTTGATCAGACCACATGTACCATAATGATGCATGAAAATATGTAATCTAAGAAGCCTAAAGCATAAACCTGAAGTTCAGATGTTTCAGATACTGGTATTACTGAAAAAGCTCAGCAAGATATAAACTTCAATAGTGAATTTAATAGACAAGAATTTGCATGTATCCATTGTGGTTGAGTACTTGAATTAATATCTGAAACAAATCAATCTCTATGCCAGTTACCATTTTTGAAATTGTATTTAGCAACTCAAAAAGCAGACAGATTATTTGCAAGAATAAGGAAAGTTGTTATACTTGCCACTACTTTCTTCTTATCCTTATTTTTTTCTACTTTTAAATCTTAAAGTTTTGAAATATGGTTGCCTGTTCTATAGAAAGAAGATCAGATATCTAATTAATTGAATTATACCACTCTTATAATCACTGAAAACAATTGATTCTGGAGAATTCTGTAATATTCTGACTCGAAAGCCTCAGAGATTAGAATCTGCAGTTGCAAGGCATATGTGCAGTAGTTCATTATGAAAATCGTATAGCTACAATACTCAGGTAGGATTAAATTGCTCAGACATCAGCAAAACTGTCATTTAAATGCATCTTTGATGCAAAGACTGAAGGGAAGAGATTTCAATGTTAAAAGCATAAAAAATAGGAAGAATCAACAGAAATTATGAATAACCAACTTCTGGGAAGGATTTCAGGTGCACTTTTAGATTCAGCTTTAAAATCCAAGATCTCATGTTGGTTAAATTAATAGTATCACTTCCATAGTATTGTCTTTAGCATGGATGTTTGCTCTTGACCAAATGCCCCATTCACACTACAGTGTGACAGCCTGTCTGAAGTCTTGTCTTCTAGAAACTTTAGCATTTATGTGATGATGTGTATAAAGTTTTTAATACATGAAGCATTTGGAGATGTCTGAAGATGAAGGACTATATGTGAAGGACACATAAAAATATTATTTTCCTTGCTACTAGGAGTCTTTAAAACAATGAGACACTTCCAAAATATATTAGTAAGCTCTGTACAGGAACTCTCCAACTACTATTTTATTTGTAGCGCAGGATGGTCATGCCTTGAACACCATTCAATTTCTCTTTCATAAGCAGTGTTGATGATGCAAGCTAGGCCAGGTGCTGTGAATGAAAAGTTATCTGCGCATCAGGTCTGAACAAATGTAAAATGAATTTGAAAACAGTGAGACACAATGCTGCAGTGACTGGAAGACGGCCTAATTTTTATGCTGTCTACAAACTTTAGAAACAATTAAGTCTTTAAAAGGAAAAAATGCACATTGGTAATAGTGCTTGATCCATGTTCATTCCCTCCCTAACACATTATGAATTCCTGGAGGTATTTAAAAGATATGTAGATGTGGTGCTTAGAGATGTGGTCTGTCCTGGTCTGGTTCTCCTAAAAAGCTTATAGTCATTTATGGCAATGTTCCAGTTGTGCAAACTGTCCCACCACGTTTCAGTAACTGCAGTAAGATTGAAGCCCTGCATCTGCACCCAGATCTCTAACTCATCCTGTTTATTTCCCATGCTGCTTGCACCGGTATACAGGCACTTCAGAGAGGAATTAGAGCTTGCAAATTTTACAGGAGAGGTGAATGAGGATACCCTGCAGATAAATTCTGCAGACACTTGCTTGGCTGCATTCACTTGCTAGAGTTGTACCCCCTTGAGTTTTGTTTTATTGTTTGGATAATCTCCATAATCATTCCACCTATGGTGAATGCTGACTCATCTCTCTACAAAAGCTTTATACTATTAAAACATGCATATGCATTACTTTTCCAAGACACTATTAACATATTCATCACAGTTCCAAGAACTCATTAATATATTTAAATGTCCTTTTCACATGTTCACTGATGTCCTTTTGACGCTCTTCAGGGGTTCTCTGGTGGTCGTGAAACTTTTGTCACTGTGTCCTTCAGTTGAACTTTCCTTTTTTCACATTCATCTTTTAACCTGTTCACAACACTTCTATCTTCACAAAAAAAGGTTTATTCTAGTATCACTACCTTTTCTGCCTTATTGCTAGGACTGAGTACATCAAATCTACTACTAACTTGACTAGGCCTAGCAGATATGTAACTATCTTTCAATGTCACATTGTTTAAGCATAAGGGTATGTTCTTTCAGAATGGTATCAACATACTGTAAAATACCCAAGGTACATTGAAGAGAAACTTATGATAAGTTCCTGTCATTTTTGATAGTTGCTTTTAAAACCTTTTATTTTGGGTTTGTTCTCTATACAGCCATCTTTGGCATCCACCAAATAAACTATTTCTTTTCCTTCTGTTTGTTTTTTTTTTTTTTTCTTATTTTTTCTGTTGTTTTGAAGGGATAATGAAATAAAAACAGATTCATACAGCCATAACAAGAATGCCTAGTTGTGATAGGCTAAGATTTATTACTGAAAGCTATTTACAGTAGGGTAGGTTTTATTTTACTCTTGATATAAATAAACTTGCATACTACATAAGGCAATGAATTAGGTACAGTATTGCATGCAATTCCATTGGCAAGTGCTACAGTCATTAAATGCTCAACAATAGCCCACACATGCCTTGAAACAATACAATCTGCTTTATTAAGAAACAGAATATCATTAGGACACCTCACTTAGCCACTTCAAATTTCTTAGAAGTTAAAAGATCTTCTACTAGGTACTAGTAGAAAAGAAACAACAACTGTGATGATAGTTCAATGTCTTTCAGTTGTCCTACAATGTCAGCACTGGAACTGTGCCCAGGTCTCAGTAGCAGTTCTCTAAAATTTACCATAAATTACATCTTAGTTTAAAGTACACGTTTTCAGTGTTACTGAAATGTTATTATGCTCAAATGCAGCCACTGAGGTTTTTTGGTAAAGGAAAAAAAAGTGTCAGAATATAAACAAAGACAGGGAAAATTCGATCTCATTTTTTATCCTCTGTAATTTTATTCATGTCTTTCTGTTGAATGAGATAGAAGTCAAGGCAGTGTTTGTCAGTACGTCCTTAAACGTACAGAGAAAACCTGATATTTCAGACAAATACAGAGCCCATTTTAGAAATTATTCCAAACTTCATCATCTGTTCGTTTTCTCATTTGAACTATCTAGTCAGATATAGAATTCCCTGCTCATCCCCTTTACCTGGTGTCTTTAAAATTAGTTCAGAAGGCTCTGCCACAGTCAAAACCAATAGGCTGAACCAATACATTAAAAAGAACACCTTCATACTTCAAAGGATTACACCATATTAGGTGCAATTGTCTTCACAAATACTTCTGACACCCTGTTGGCAAAGTCATCTAAATTTGCCTGTCTTTTCAAAAAGTATTATTTCTTCCATTTTAGGATGTATCATTGAAAAGCCATTAGGAACCTGATTTTTTTTTTTTTTTTCTATATCTACATTATGTAAACTTATTTTTGTAAAACCAGAATGTTTAAATGTGTGTGGCGGGTTGACTCTGGCTAGGGCCTGATGCCCACCAAAGCCCATTCTATCACTCCCCCTCCTCAACTGGGCAGGGGGAGAAAAATATAACAAAAAGCTCATGGGTGGAGATAAGGACAGAGAGATATCACTCACCAATTACTGGCACGGGCAAAACAGACTCGACTTGGGGGAAAAAATAAATTTACTTTATTACAAATCAAAATTAGAGGAGAATGAGAAGTAAAAAAACAAATCTTAAAACACCTCCCCCACCCCTCCCTTCTCTTTCCCAATTTTCCACCTCCTCCCCTAGCAGCACAGAGGGACAGGGAATGGGGTTGGGGTCAGTTCATCACACGTTGTTTCTGCCGCTGCTTCCTCCTCAGAGGGAGGACTCCTTCCCCTGCACCAGCTTGGGGTCCCTCTCACGGGAGATGGTCCTCCACAAACTTCTCCAACATGAGTCCTACCCATGACTGACAGTTCTTCATGAACTGCTTTAGCATGGGTCCTTTCCATGGTGTGCAGTCCTTCAGGAAGGGACTGCTCCAGCGTGGGTCCTCCACGGGATCACAAGTCCTGCCAGCAAACCTGCTCCAGCGTGGGCTCCTCTCTCCACGGGCTACAGGTCCTGACAGGATCCTGCTCCAGCGCGGACTTCCCGTGGGGTCACAGCCTCCTTCAAGCATCCACCTACTGCAGCGTGGGGTCTTCCACAGCCTACAGGTGGTCATCTGCTCCACCATGGACCTCCATGGGCTGCAGGTGGACAGCCTGCCTCACCATGGTCTTCACCACAGGCTACCTGGAGCACCTCCTCCCTCTCCTTCTTCACTGACCTTGGTGTCTGCAGAGTTGTTTTCTCTTACATCTTCTCACTCCTCTCTCCAGCTGCAAAGTGAGCAGCTTTTTTTTCTTCCCTCTCTTCCTTTTTTTTCTTAATTATATTATCACAGAGGCGTCACTGATTGGCTCAGCCTTGGCCAGCGGAGGGTCTGTTCTTGTAGCCGGCTGGCATTGGCTGTATCGGGTCGGACATGGGGGAAGCTTCTGGCAGCTTCTCTCACAGAAGCCACCCCCATGTCCCCCCCCCGACCCTGCTGCTACCAAAACCTTGCCATGCAAACCCAATACAATGTGGAATGTAAAAACATCTATTACTTGGTGACACAGTATATCAGCTGCTTCAACTAATGATTTCATAGATGCAGATCAGCACTAAAAGCAAGTTCATGGTTCACATCAGCTCTTTTTTACTGGAGAAATATAATAGAACATAATAAAAATCTGTGCAAATAAAAGCAGTTATTGGCTGAAGTAAAAACTCTCTTATTCATCATTGCTTCTATAAGATGAAGGAGAATTAGTAGATGAAGGAAGGTGCATGAAATTTTGGTATGGAAAAATCTAGCTTCCTATGAACATATTTTCTCATCTCTCCTGTGATAGACGTGAACTTTTAATAGTGATTTTTCAATACTTTTTTTTTTTTTTTAATCTGAGTAGTTTTGAAGTATGAGGTCTAAAATCAGTTGAAAATGCAAAATGAAGTTAAGTTATCTGGAAGATCCATTGTAAATACTTGGGAATTATACTGGGCAAGTTTGCAGCCAATGATTTTTAAAAACTTAAATTTTCTTCAGGTACTAAAATGTCTTGGTCAAGGAGGAGGAAAAGAACAGTATCCAATTTCTGGATGGATGAAAAGGTCTCTTATGAGAAAAAATAATGTGGTTGTTAAGGTGCTACTTTGATTGTTGGAGATATAATAACTTAGAAACTTCAGACCTGCTTAGATTATCATCAGTAGATAGTCTGTAAGATCTATCGCATTCTACTTTAGAGTAAAAAATAACTTGATAACCTGACTTCTAAAGAATCAGAAAGAAAAATCCAGCATGCTCTGCAATAATAACAGCCCAAATACATCCAGATGATTATAGGACCACTCCCGGTTGTCTTTCTGCTCTATTTTTTTAACCCAGATCACACTAAAGCAATTCTTGGTATACTATAATGTTGAATAACTATAGATGATTCCTGCAATAAATGACAAAGGATTTTAAATTTCCATCTGCTAGTTGTATTCTATAGCTATCACTATTGTGATAGATCCCTTTACAGATTGTTTCACGTGTATGTGTATGCACACAGTGCTATTCATGTAACAATACCTGCAATATATCCTTCCATGTGCTTGGTAATGTTTTTCATTTTTGCTTTAAATGGCACAAAAATATTTCTTATAATTATTTTTATTCCTCCTTCTTTTAGTAGCTGTGGTAAAAAATCTCGTTAGAAATATTATTAAAGGTAATTAGATCTGATGTGAATCTGATAATAATTTAATAGTTATGTATCAAACCAATCATAAGTGTAAAATCACAGCTGTAAGATAAGTAGTAATATTCTGACACCGATTTAGAAAAAAAAAAAAAAAAAAAGCATAAATTTTGCTAATCAACTATTTTTTTTAATATTGTTTTGTGTTTTTTTGTGTTGGTTGTTTGGTTTTGGTTTTTTTTTTCAGGTTTCTATCACCCTTTGAAAAATTACACTTTATAGTCTGTGCTTGCTGGAAGTCATTCCAAAGACATTTTCTCTCAGTGACCTTTTCCATAATTGCAGAATAAATGTTGGATGCTTCTTAAAATTGTTATATAGTTAAGTTATTCTTTGCCTTATTCTTTCTTTTTCAGTCTTTTGAGCCTGAAGACAGCTAACTTTCCACCATATGTAAAATCACTTACTTTTCAGCATGTATAAAATTTTACCATATATTTTGATTTCAGAGCATAGAAAGAAACCTCCCTTGAAAACACTTAATAATACTGTTTCTTAACAGATTATTTATCTTTACTTATACATGCATATAATTTCTGATTTATGTAGACACCCATATACTCATGGTACATAAGAAAGAAGCTTAAAGGTTATTATTGTTTAATTAGTTAAACTGAGAGGAATTTGTTTTTTCTCAGGTTCCCTTGAAAGACCAACATGTATGATTCATTTCAGACTATTTAAGAGATGTATTTGCACTTACAAGACTCTAAATCTGATTTTATATCATTGATAAAAAGTGGAAAAGGTGTGTGTGTTAAAACTGTGAAAAAAGGATAAGTGACCTGTGAAAGGATAAATATCATATGCTTTAGATTCACTGTAGTTTTTGTGAAGAGCTCAATAGATAGAACAGACAGAAAAAAATGGGAAAAAATGCAAAATATTGACTTTGTGTTGTTCTTTTATAAGAAACATTGTGTTTTAAGACTACTTAAATTAAGTGTACACATAGACAATTAAGGAATACCATAAAGTTAGGAGTTCCGATTTTTTTTTTTTTTAATATTTGAAAGTTAGTTTGAACAGGATATTTTTCATGCTTCTCTGTACCTAAAACCTTATAGTTAATTGTATTTTGTTGCATAAAGTGATTAACTCTTTTTAGTTTGTATTGATTATAACGATTTATGATTATGGAGTAAGGCTGAACAGGTCAACATGAACAGTGATCATACTCTTCATTGCTAGTTTCCTAAGAGAAAAAAAAAACCAAAAAACCCACATAATTGTATTTTAATATCTAAATTGATTAATAATAATTATTATTCTACTTTTTGACCTTCAACAATAGCAGGAGTGCATGAGTTTTCCAAAGATCAATTCTCCCTATTTAAAATAAATAATTTAAAGGATTCAAAGCACTATTAAAAATTTGGAGCTCATCATTAAAGGTTATCCAGGTATGGCTATCTGCTGCTTACAATATCTCCTATAATATCTTGAATTTAAATTGCTTAATATAACTTCCTTAAAAATCTACCATTTGTTCTCCAATATTCTATAGACAGGTAGAGACTGCTGGCAAAAGTGAGTGTTGAACAGCTTAAGGATGAACTTCTTTTGAGCTTCAGGGGCAGAGTTTTGTCTGCCTGCAACATCAGAAAATGTTAGAGCTCAAATCCATTGTGCATTTGGCATTATGAATATCCTAATTAACCTTAGCTACTTTATTAAGATTGTCTTGCAGGCAGTGGGACACTAGGATATAATTTCATTTGTAGCATAGATTTATATAGATCTGTGTGCTGCAGGTGTCGTGGTAAGCTAGAAGTGTTACAAACTAATGAAAATTATGAGACTCATTTTTCATGTCTGAAATGTCTAAACAGGATATTGTATCACAAGTTATTGTTACAGCAGGGTTATGAAATAATTGGGGAATTCATAATAAAAGTTGGGGAATTACTACTTTTCATGAATTTCAAAATCTTCAATTTCATAGCCGTAATGGTGTCCTCAGAGTGGATATTTTGAAGCTCTTAATCTGCTACCTTCTTCCTCAATTTATTATCAAAGTCTAATTAAAATCAAAAAGTCATACTGAGAACTGTGCAAATCTTCAGTTACTGCAATAGCCCCTCATTCAATGGAAAAGATGGGGTGACTGACCGACATACGCTGGGAATCATGCAGGTTTACTGGATCAAAGGAAATAAGAATAAACTGTGCAGATCTTTCCTGTCTGCATGGCTGATGCTACTTGCAGAAATAAAGTTGCGCAATAGAGAAGAAATGCAAAACAGTTACTGCATATGAAATATACCTGAATGTGCAAATCAAGTTGGTCATAACTTGACACTAAAATCTATTATATAATTATTATTGGGCAAGTAAGATCCATTCAGTGCAATAAGAAGTTTAGAAGGGATAGACTTCTGGAATTTAGTGATCTGTAATGTGAAGTACAAAAAATTTAAGTCTTGAGCTCTTTGAATGGCAAAGAGAACAATAAATAAAATAGATCTAAAAAACCAAGGTTCTATTACAGAGCATTTTCCAGATAAACCAATACAGAACCACCTACTGTCACAGTCTCTTGTCTGTATCTATCAGCATTCTTTTTTCTAGCCAAAAATTCAATATTTGTCATTATCTCAGAATAAGACATTTCCAGCTATGGCAATGTCACAGAACTTGTATTTCTGAGGTATTTCTTATGTTCAGAATGTATATTCATTTAAAATGGGGTGGTGATGCCATTTGACTAAATTCAAATGTTACTGCTGAAGGGCAGATTACAATTCTATTTTTGGGAAGGAAGCTGGAGACCATTCCTTCACTAACAACCATAGCACAGGAAAAGTTAACAGTTGTTGATATACAGACAGAAACTTGTGGCCAGAGGAAAAAACAAAATCAGACTGCTTTCAAAGATGGTGCAATTTGGTGTTGAGTAGTCATGGATGTGAGCAAGGAAAAGGGTCATCAAAGCTAAAATTGGATCTAGGTTGATGTTCTGGGAAAGCATCTTTTAAGATTCAAAGCTGAGTGTGGTTATTGAAGATAATTTAAGTTTGATCAGGCAAAGATCCAGGAATCTGCCACCTGAGAGTATAAATACAGTCGTGTTTCTACCTGAAAAAAATATTTAGAATCTTGTAAAAGGCTTCACTTCATCATCAGGATACAGAAAATTTAAATTGGATCCAAAACCTGTCCTCATGATTATAATCTATTGCAATAGATGCTATAGCTGGCAACATTAACAATGCAAGGAGGAGAATGAATTATAGGGAATGGGAGAGTTACTAATTATCCACAGAATTATTATACTGAGTAATGAGGATTTTTACTTAGTCAAGTGGGAAATTTAATATTTTAGACAGTTCAACAGATAACTTTCTGGAAAACTGGCAAGTATCCAAGCTTACTGTAGATGGTACTTTCTGGTAACATGTTTTGTGAAAGATTTCATCCTGTGAGAAAAAGTGCAAGCCTGAGCAATACTGAAAAGTGAACTGTGGTGGAAAATATTACCTACAGAAGCTGAGAAATAGGGAAAGAGCTCAGAGATTTCAGTTTAGCAAGAATACAAACTCTTTTACACCTCTTCTATTTGGACAAAGTGATGAGCTACCAGTAACAATGGCAGAAAAGTAAGGAAAAAAGTGTTGGATTTCCTGGTCAAATTGACTGTATAACTGAGGAATTAATACTAACATTCACTATATCAATTATTGCTAGATAATTCTCAACCTGATAAAGTCACAGATCTTTCTGTAAAGTCTTGCTACTCTTCCCATTTCTCTGAGACATCACTTTTTATTACTTTTGAATCAGTTCTTTTATTTCTTTCTATTCAACTTACAGATATAATGGTTGTTCTGTCTTATTTTCAGTTCACATTGTTGTTATCATATATCAAATACAGATGGATATGTGAGAGAGTTGTCATTCTAGAACTTACAATGACAACAGTTTACTACTGCAATCTATAGGTTTCTTTCTTGAGAAGTAATATTAAACAGTTTTTACAGCAGAGATCTTGGCTTCTTACTCAAGTTTAGATTCCTCGTTTTTTACAAGGACCGTTATTATACTTCATTTAACAACGTGAGTTGCAGACAAACACCAAGTTTCTATCTTAAACTCTGACCAGTCCAGGATTTCTCCATTGCTGATAAATTCTTTCCAGTCACATAATTGTGGATTATATAAGGCTTAGAAGGTATATGTAAGTAAATGCTCAGCAGTATTACTTCTCTACATATCTGTCTGGGCCTGTTGACAGTTCTTTAAAAGAGATAAGTAAAATGTGTTTTCTATAATCTGGAAGAATTTGTATTTCACTACCCCAGTAACTTTAGAGGAAAATAGTGTTATAACTTAAAATCAGTGTTATATTGAGCATGTTTCGGGCTTGGATTTAGTTACATAAAAATCATTATAAGTGTTTGATATTGACATAAAATAAATTTAAAAATGTGGTCATTGATGATTTGAGGACAAGGACATATAGAAGGATCAGTAACTGGAATTTCAAAACTTTACTTACAGAAAGAAATAGGAACGTTTTGAAGACAAATACAAGGAAAGAATGTAATTCATGTGTTGTCTCGAGTGTCTGAAAGATTCTGAAGATTATGTGCTATGCAGGTTACTGTATGACAAGATGACAGGCACAGTCAGCATGGATTCACAAAGGGAAAGTCCTGTTTAGCTAATTTGATATCCTTCTATGATAAAGTCACCAACCTAGTGGATGAAGGAAAGGCAGTGGATGTAGTTCTTCTGGATTTTAGTAAGGTTTTTGATACTGTTCCTCACAGTATTTTTCTGGTCACATCCAACTGTGAGATGAGAAGGTGCATAGTGAAGAAGTGGCTGGATGTCAGGGCTCAAAGGGTAATGAGATAAAGATTATTCTAATTTACCTTTCAGAAAAAATGAAATATTACTGCAATAAAGAGAGCGAAGCATTCAAGTGCACAATGTATTTTGTACAGTTTTCCTCCAAAGACCATGTCAGACAGGGGAAATTATAACAAGCACCAGAAATTCACATAAACCTGTAGGACAAGAACAGAAGAAACAGGAGCCAGGTATCTTATGGAAGGCAATAGCAAAGGTGATGGGTACTGGTTTTGGCTGGGATAGTTAATTTTGTTTATAGCAGCTTGTATGGTGTTGTCTTTTGATTTTGTGACCAAAACTTTGTTGATAAAACACTGATGCTTTAGCTCTTCCTGAACGGTGTGTACACAATGTCAAGGCCATCTCAGTTTCTCCCACTACCCAGCCAGTGTGTAGACTGATGATGCACAAAATGTTGAGAGGACACAGCCAAGATAACTGACCTAAACTGACCAAAGAGAGATTCTATATTATATGATGTCATGCTCATCAATAAAAACTGGGGAAAAGGAAGAAGAAGCAGAAGGAGGAACTCCAAATGAAGATGTTTGGAATGATGGTGCCTGTCTTCCCAAGTAACCGTTATGTATAATGCAGTCCTACTTTTCTGCAAATGGCTAAACATCTTCCTGCTGATGGGAAGGAGTTAATTAATTCCTTATTTTGTTTTGCTTATGCATTCAGCTTTTGTGTTACCTATTTAACTTTCTTTATCTCAACCCACAAGTTTTCACACTTTCACCCTTCCAATTCTATTTCCAGTCCCAATGAGGAGGAGTAAGCAAGCAGCTGTGTGGGGCTGAGCTTTCTACTGGGGTTAACCCACAACATCAAGAAAGGAAGAGTTTCTGATAGATCAAGGTATTTGGAAATAGAACTTGGACTTAGGTCTATGCTTTATTTTGTTGGGTTTTTTGTTTGTTTGGTTGGTTGGTTTTTGTTTGTTGTTGTTGTTTGGTTTTTTTTCCACCCACTCACCAATGCCACTATAGAACCCATTTGGGAAAGCAAGTAACCATAACAGATTAAAGATTGATCCATTCATTCTCAGGTTGTACTACTGGCACAAAATCTTATACCTTACCGTTCTTTCCAGTTCCGAAAAAAACAGTAAAAACAGTACATGCACTGTTCTGACTTTTTAATAATAGTCACTGTAAGCATATCCTTGAATTCCAGTTTCTGTTTGCCACATTTTTGTGTCCAGCATATCCTTGAATTCCTGTTTCTGTTTGCCACATTTTTTCACTCTTATTTTCAATTAAAATATTTTGTTATTCTTTATTCTCCTTGATTTTTGTTTGTTTGTTTGTTTGTTTCTCAAGTAAATGAGAAATACCAGACAGCATGCAAATTCTATTTCCTCCTCTGTCGCATGTGGAATATGATTCTTCACAAGAAAAGTTTGGACATAACAGACTAAAATCTGACATTCATTCTCTGTCTGATATATGTTACTGTAGCCCAGCTACACTGCCTTTCTAGATTAATAATGAGATCTTGTTTAATAATCAGTGCGACTCAGTCATGTTTTACTTTCTCCCTGGAGGATCAATTGCTTATCTCATCAAAAGGATGGTAATTCCCTCCGTCTGTCAGCTGATATGATCTTTATCTGGCCATGAACAACATCAGCAGACTGCGCTGAGCTTCCAGCCTTGCTGGTGGTAAGGGATTCAAAATTCATGTTTATCATATGCAGAAGATAGATGCACTAGCTAGCTTCAGGCACTGCATTAGCACTAAAGTCCATTAATTCTAATTATGTTTTGCATATAGAGAATATTAAAATGTTTAAATTAATAAAGGAGAAGAGCCATCCTCTTGGCACAATTTCTGCATATTAAGACAGTTTTCTGTGCAGGACATGATCTGTGCAAGAACGGAGCATTCCTCAGGCCACTGGAGATTGAGCACATAAAGCTATTTAGGGGATGTGTGCCAACCACAGCCATCTCATAGCATGTCTGTTCATCAATTCATAGAGTTTTATTTTTATAGGCTTTGGATAAGAACAAGATCATTAGCTTCTTGAATGAAGGTAGAATGGCAGTGATCCAGCTCAGCTGTGCATATCATGTGTATGGGTATGTATATGAAGATTGCATAAAACAAAGGCTTTCCTTTCTTATTTTCTTCTACATAAGGGAATTAGTTGTTACAATGATAGTTCAGCTCTTGCATGGAAACAAGGAAGGGGTCAGGATGGTTAGAGCAAGTCCCTTATTGTAACTCCACAGTTTCCTTTCATTTAAATTAAGAAATTTTAAGGATAATTCCTGAACTTTTGATTCTCTCTTAGTTTCCATTGGACAATTTTTGATTAAGTGATGACAAGATGCAATCTTGTTTGAAGTAACGAAATCACCTTGCAACATTTTTCATTTTATTGTCTGTTACTGTATATTCATTTACCTTCTATCTCTGCAAAGTATAAATCCTCTATTCTCAGTTTTTATTTTCATTATTTAATTAAATATTGTAAATGTGTACATATTCTATATTTAGAATACGTGTAAATATCCTGTTTAATAATAATGTAAAAAAAAGCCACTTCCCTGTTATTCCCTGCCAACAGTATCAAGGAAGAAGTAAGAACAATCTAATTAAGTATGATTGAAGTCTATAATCCAGCATTTCTAATGTAAAAAAAACCCTGATGGATATTAACAAAAAAATAAACTGATTTTTTTAAACTGCATTCTAAAATCTTAAGAAGATAAGAAATGTGGTAATAATACTAATGATGAGAAACAGGGCAGGATATGGTATTAAAGGTCTAAGAAATCCTAAAAAATCCCAATAAATCTTTAAATACTGTTTTATTAATATACCCAGCTCCTTTTAAAACCAATGAACTGATATACTTGACATCAGGCTTGCACCTTTTATGAAAGCAGTGATCTGTAAGTGCCGAAACTTAACAGGTCACCGTAGTAAAAAAGAATTTGTATGAATCATTTAACTTGGAAATTTAAAACAGAGCTCAGATCCCTTCAGAAATTGTTGGGATTTATTAATTGTTTGGTTTGATTTGGTTTTGTTTTGGTTTGGTCTTTTTTTAATCTGTTGATATTATGTCCACTCAGTTTCCTGAAAGGCAAATAAAACCTTGTTCTGCCTTGCTCTTGCTTGATGGAGAACTATGTAGCTTTCTTCAGTGTGTTATCATACATGATCTAATAATCCCCGATGAGATACAAGTACTTTAGCTTGCACTCCGTATGTAATAGCATGGCAGTCACTCTGCTCTGCTGAGAGTTCAGGTCAAGCTGGAATGTTGGTGGAGGTAATTAATATCTGCATATAAAAGCCTTTTTTGATATACCTGAATGCTTTGTGGTACATTGGTAAGTTAACAGGCCATCCTGTCATGCCACTACAAGATTCTTTCTCCAGCTGTTTTATCTTTTCAAGCTCTTCTGTATGAATAGGGTTCTCTTCCTCTGTACAATGAGGAATACAGGTTAATTAATCTACGAATTCCCCTCACATATTCTTTGCCAGCCATTACTCCTTGGAGGATATATGTCCTTCTTCACAACCTTCTTCATCTGGCTGCTCTTCATGAAGATAAATAATATTAATATACAATATTCAACAAAAACATTTTTCTGAGGAAAAAACACTGGAGCTCTCTGTTTCTCCATCATCAAGAACTTGGAAAATTTGCAGTTACTTCTGTTGCTGTTTGTCATGCTGACTGCTTGTCTGGTTTGTGCTGGAACACTGAGTAGTACTTGATGCAGAAAAAAGCCTACCAAAAATATAAAAGTTATTTACTTTGCATTGGACTTTATTGTACTGTCTTTGTGACAATATAGTACTTTATACTTAAAGGATATGACTTTACTGTCTTGCTATACAGATTACTTATTTTCTTATCTTTTAAATATAGTCTATTTTTTCAAAATTAATTATTTTACCTCCTTTTTCCCAGTCTGCTGGAATTCTTACTCTTATAGTGTCTCACCAGCCTCTTTCTCACTGCTGTTCCCATGTACCTTTATTTATGTTTGCCCCTAGGTAGTCCTGGATAAATGGAGGGAGCAGCTAACTGTCCAACTTAGTAAGTAGATGCTGGTACACTTAAGAAGAATAAATATGGAAAACAGAAAACTAGAAATACTGTTGGGTATTAGAGCCTGTGTGTTGGCAGTATGCTCAATAATATTAAATAAGTGCATTTTTTTGTTTTAGCATTGTATAGCTGGGAATGAGATGTGAGAGGCACAAATTTAATATTCTAATGACTTGTTTTGTCAAGAATTGCCAAATATTACTCTGTCATAACACTGTAACCCTAGAGAAATAGTATTAGAAGGAGGTATCATAACTTACCCAAGACTAATTACAACTTCCAACTAAATTTAACATTATTACAGTAAGAATGGCATGTATCATGGTAAGGATCACATGCCCTGTATTAAAGACAAACAAACAAAAAAAACAAACCAAAACAAAAAAAAACCCAAACCACAAAACCCCAAACAACCCTGCATTGCAAAGTAACAAAAGCAGACCTTTCACAGTGTTTTAAAGATATATTCCCAAAATGTAGACCTAAATGTAAGTGTCGGGTTGTACATTTCTCATTCGCTTTTGATAGCCAGTGGAAATGCACATTTTAACTCTGCCTTTTTGTTCAGTTTGTTCCTAGCCAAATTGAACAAGATATTTTTGGCTCATTTTATTTAAAGGTACCCTAGAGGAAAATGCTATGGCAGACATACAGCTCATCTACATATTCAACTATGAATTTGGCACATAATTTTAAGAACTGCTATATATACTAGCAAAAAACGACAACATTAGAGAAGCTAAAGATGGAGTAAACCAAGTGAAAAAACATGACATGATGGAATTCAACAGGATAATACTACTTATAGAGTAATTGATGCTTGAGCATGGTGTAAAATAATACAAACCTTTATTCTTATCTTTATTATATCAGAATACCTAGAATTTAGGCAATACAATTAATTTTTTTTTTTTTAGTTTTAAAAACTCTGGAGGAAGTCAAGGCATTGCAGAAAGACCTAAGATGTTTTCAGATGAAAAAAGTAATAGTGTCACTAGTAACAGCGGTTCAATAATGAGACTTCCAGCTGTTAAAATAGCTTGCAGAAACATTACACTGCATCACTTCATTTTCATAAGTAGTTACCTTACTTTAGTGTCTTTAAAAGCATGCAGTCATGCAGTATCAACCTCACAATGGAAAAAAATGCAAATTTTGACTAACGAAAGAATCTGAACATTAACTGCATTCTTACAGATATTCTACCTATAAATCTCCAAAACTACTAATAAGAAGGAAGGGTGTGTTAGGGAGGAAAGATATGTGCGAGACACAGTTTATCACAGGACCTTGCAGCCTAGAAAGCTGAAACCAATTAAAGGGTGGATAAATAATACAAGAGACAGAACAATACTGATGCACAGGACAAATGACAAAAATTCTTAAACCTTTTTCCTTTCTCTCCATGTCTTAGAGAATAACCATTTACTGAAGAAAAAAAGGTAAATATTACATGACCACACACAACTGAGTTGGATTCAGATGTATTGAAAGAGTTTTTCTTCTATTCCAAAGGATGTTTTGTTTCTGAAAATTGGTACACCTTTTATGCAATTAATTTCAATTAAAATGGAAAAAAAGAATTTGGAGTCACTCAAGCTTATTAATTAATAGCAGAAGATTCGCATAGTCTACCCTGGCTAAGGCTCAAAATTGCTTTAGTGCTGTGATTTCATTTCTGTGGGGAAGCTAAGACCAAATTTGGCTTTAGCATTAAAAAACAAACAAACAAACAAACAAAAAAAAACCCAAAAAACCCACAAAGCAAAACAACTACATTATAGTGCTCTGTGGAAACATAAAATCACAAAAAGTACTTTTTCTTTTCTTCAGACTGGTGAAATGGTAGCCAAGAATTGTTTGCATTGTGTAGTTCATCAAAAACACTATTTCATACTATGAATTGCACATTTAAAATTCAGTATCTGCATATAAACTTGATATCTGTATTCACAGTATCTCATTGCATAAGGTATCCATTTATGAATGACACAAATCAATATTACCATAAGATCTGAAACTCACTTAAGTCAATAGGAAAGTCCTAACTTGCATGTGAAAAGTGCAAATACTCATTTTGCAAGCAATGAAAAGACTCGGACTTTTATTGTAAGATTTGTAACAGGAGATATGAAAAAAATAAAATATGATAAGCAATTAAATGACAAATTGCCATCCAGGAGATATTTAGTAAGAGCTACAGACAGAAGTTCTAACATATATGCATCTGTAGTTTATATATTACTTATTTATAGATAAATAAAATTATATCGTGACAGGAATAGAAATGGCTTTGTGAGCCCCTTGCTCTTGCAGATTATAAAATATTAGTGTTCAAAATCTGTTTTTAAAATAATTAATCTTTCTTCATCTTCTACTGTTATTGGACCTTTTTCATCTGACATTTAGAAGAACGACTTTTCTTTCCAAGGTAAATTTCACTGCAGCTCATTTTGCTTATTTCACTCATTTTCTTTGGTACCCACATTATCCTTCTCTCATCCCTGCCCCTTCCCCCTAATTTGTTTTCGAACTTGGAATCATAGACCCATCAAATGGCATGGGTTGCAAGAAACCTTAAAGATCATCTAGTTTCAACTCCCCTACCATGACCAGGGACACCTTCCATTAGACCAGGTTGTTCGAAGCCTCATCCCAACTGGCTTTGAATACTTTGGGGGAGATGGCATCCACAACTTCACTGGGCAACCTGTTCCAGTGTCTCACCACCCTCACATCATGTAGGACATGTACCATCACACAGTATATGCAGGATAACCAAATTATCAGGCTCAGTCAGCATGGGTTTATGAAAAGCAGGTCCTGCTTAACTAACCTGATCTCCTTCTACAACAGTCATCCACTTAGTGGATGAAGGAAAGATTGTGGACATTGTCTATCTGGACTTTAGTAAAGCCTTTGACACCATTTTCTACAACATTCTCCTGGAGAAACAGGCTGCTCAAATCTTGGATGGGCATATACTTTGCTGGGTAAAAAACTTGCTGGATGGCTGTGCCTAAATAGTAAATGGAATGAATGGAGTATAATCTAGTTGATGAACAGTCAAATGTGGTGTTTCCCAGGGCTCATTATTGAGGCCAATCTTATTTAAAGTCTTTTTCAATGTTAAAGAATCATTGAATGGGATTGAGTGCATCCTAGGTAAAGTTGCAGAGGACACCAAGCTGGGTGGAATTGTTGATCTGCTTGAGGGCAGGGAGGACCTGCAGGAAGATATAGACAGACTAGATCAATGAGCCAAGACCAATTGCATGAGTTTCAATAAGGCCAGATGCCAGGTTCTCCATTTTGGCCACAACAACCCCTGGCAGTGCTACAGGCTTGGGGAGGAGTGGCTGGAGAGCTGCTCACCAGAGAGGGACCTGGGGGTGTTGATTGACAGCTGGCTGAACATGAATCAGCAGTGTGCTCAGGTGACCAAGAAGGCAAATGGCACCCTGGCCTGTATCAGGAATAGTGTGACCAGTAGTGTTGCAAGAACTCTGATAAAATAAACAAGATTTTATTACATAGAAGAGTTGGGTTTGATTTTTTTTTTTTTTTATTAAAGCTAGAAAATTGTAAAGCATAATGTATCAGTTAGAATTGTTAGCTTTGAACTAGGTAATCATAGAAACCTCACCAAGAAGAGACTGTAAAGTCCCAGGTCTGTTCTAAACATTAACTTAATAATGAATTTAAGAACAATGTATCTTTCTAATAGAGTTTTAGAAATCAAAATTTATTACCTTAATGTTCATAGAAGCATTAAGACCCTTTGTTTTATGGATCACTGGGATGTGACAAGAGATTGTGCTGAGCTAACTCCTTAGGATAAGGTAGAAGTGTTGAAAACAGGTGCAAGAATGAACTGTGCATGCACAAGAGAAAAGTTCAACCAAAGGACACAGTAATGAAGACTACTGATGACCACCAGAAGACCTTGATGACCACCAGAAAGCATACATGTGAAAGGGATATTTACACATATTAATAAGTTCCAGGAAATGTAATAAATTCTTGGAAAAGTAATGAACATGTATATTTCAATAGTATAAAGCTTTTGTAGAGAGACAAGTTGGTATGCACTATAGGTGGAGATCCCCTGTGCATCTGGTGCAATAATAAAGAAGTGTCTGCTTCTTAACACTACATTGGTGTTATTTCCTGATTTTGGTGACAGTAGGACCAGGGGAGATATCTTACCCCTGTACTTGACAATGGTGACGCCATACATTGAGTACTGTGTTCAGTTTTGGGTCTCTCACTACAAGAAGGACATGGAGGTTCTGGAGCATGTCTAAAGAAGGGCAACAAAGTTGGTGAAGGTCTAGAGCACATATCCTATGAGGAGCGGCTGAGGGAACTGGGGTTGTTTAGCCTGGAGAACAGGAGGCTAAGGGGAGATCTTTTTGCTCTCTGCAACTATCTGAAAGGAGGGTGTAGAGAGGCAGAGCTGTTCAACTAGGTGATAGGACAAGAGGAGGTGGCCTCATGTTTTGCCAAGGAAAGCTTAGATTGGATATTAGGAAGAATTTATTTCCTGAAAGGGTTATCAGGCATTGGAAGGTGTTGCCCAGGGTAATGGTGGAGTCCCCATCTCTGGAGGTATTTAAGAGACACCTAGACATAGTGCTTTGGGACATGGTTTAGTCTGGGACTTGTCAGTGTTAGGTTAATGATTGGACTTGATGATCCTAAAGGTTATTTCCAGCCTAGGCAATTCTGTGATTCTGTGATTCACAATAAAGAAAATCTTCCTGATATCTAATCTAAATCTGCCTTCTTCCAGTTTAAAGCTACTATCCCTTGTTCTGTTCCACGCTACATGCTTTTGTGTAGCGGCATTTAAGTTGGGACCTCGATGAAGCTGACCTACTGGCTGGATCAGCTGGAATTCCATTGTACCGCTCCTCTAGTGCTCTCCTGCCAATCTGTGATCTCTCTCCAGGCTCTGAGCATCTGTTGCTGGCACTGGCACCAAACTGACAGGAGTGGGGTGGACTGAATTTCCCCTCCCCTGACGACTTTAGTTTATTCTAGCATGGAGCTTTCCCTGGAGGGGTGCAGGATGATCCACCATAGCCATGCATGCCCTTGAGGTGGTTGTCCTTGTGCCCATCATGAGAGGCAGCTAAGGAACATTTGTCATTGCTCTGCTTGGCCTGGCTTATTCCCCAGCTGGATACAAAGACACAAGCATTGGCATTTTGGGCCCCACCCCCCAAGTCTATCAGTTTAAAGCCTGCCTCATAAAGTTAGCCAGCTTGTACTGAATTTAGACTTTATTTTGCTACTTTATTGTTACCTTTTCCTGAATTTCTTTAACTGTCAAAATTACTGCTACTTCTACTACTTTATCTTTATGGTCATTCATTTCTTAAAGTATTACACTAATTATCCCTTTCTGCTTTGACAAAATTTTTAATTTCTGTCATCAGTGCTCAAATTTTACACTTTTTTTTTACATTATCAGTGAAAATATTAACTTCTCAAAGAAGGACAATTTTGGAAATCCAAGCCTTGCATATGACCCATTGACGTGTTACAGCTGACCTTGACAGTTTCTTACTGCTACCACTGTAGCTGCATTGCAGCTGTGTCTGTGTACAGTCACATATGACTGGCCCTGATCTGATGTGCCTTCCCAGCTTGAACTCGAACCTGCCTATAACTAAAGACTTGCTGGATGGCCACTGATCTTTGTTACTTTTTTCTGAACCTGACTTCGGTCAGCATCCTGACTCTTTGCAGGTAAGGTTTTTGCTCCAGTCTGTCTTGCTGTGACTATTGGCTCATGGCTTGCCACCCCTAGAGGAGCAACTAGCTCGTGCCTGTACCTGACAGTAAGTACAAGTAAAGGATGATTAGTGAAAAATTTAAGTGACACCATTCCGAAAGAACATACCTTTCTGCTTAAACAATGCGACATTGAAAGATCGTTACATATCTTCTAGGCCTAGTTCAGTTTGTAGCCTAAAATAGATAACAGGAGACTCAAGATGCCTGATCTTTGCAATAGGGTAGATAAAGTTAGAATATGTTAGAATAAACCAGTTTTGTGGAGACAGAAGTGATGTAAACAGGCCAATAGATGAACTAAGCACACACAAAAGAAAAGTTCAACTAAATGGCACAGTGACAAAAGTTTTGGTGACCACCAGGGGACCCCCAAAGAGACTGGAGGACTTCAGTGCGCATGCAAAAAGGACATTTACATATCTTAATGGGTTCTTGGAAATGTAATGAATATGTTAATAGTGTCTTGGAAAAGTAATGAATATGCATGTTTTGATAGTATAAAGGTTTCAAAGAGAGACAGGTCAGTGTGCACAACAGGTGGAACAATCCGCTGTGCATCTGGAGCCATAATAAAGAATGCCTGCTTCTTAAGACTACATTGGTGATAAGAAGCTCATTCCAGATTTTGGTGACATAAGTGCCCACTGACCTTTACTGTTCCCAAGAAAGGCTATAAATTTTGGATGGATCTACTAACATGGTAGTTGGATGGGATTCAGAAACTGAAAATCTTTCCATGAATACATATCTCCCTGAACTGAAGCTTTAACCAGTGTAGAAAACATCCAGTAAAAAAATACTAGTGCATTAACATGGTTTTCACTTTCCCATGCAAGACTGTATCTTTTAAATTTAAATTCTACTCCATTTTAATCCATATTTTAAAGTACTATTTATAATATCTGGATTTTTGAAAGAGGAAACACAGTTCTCCAAAATAATTTTCAAAGGTAACCCAGTCTCAGGAAAACAGTAATATATTTGAAGCAACAGGTTTTAATCATGAAAAAAAAATATTTTTATGAATATAATTTTATATAACTCTGTCTTGATGATTTAGTATGTCTTCTTAAATTATATGCAATATAATAAAGTAGTGGAATAATAGTCATTCCAATAAAAGACACAGAAAAATTTAAAACTAAAAAAAAATACTGTTAGTTATAATGATGCATATTTAAGAAGTACCATTGAGCCTAACTTGGGATGAGCATTGAGGGAAAATTTTGTATCAGGGCAGGACTAAATTTATTTAATGTGTATGAGAGGAATATTTTGCAACATCTTTCTAGATATTATAGATTTTGTGAGTCTTATTAAAATAAATAATAATTCAGATCAGATGAATAAAAAAAGAGATTTGGATCTCTTTTAAAACTAAATTTGTTAATAATAAATATCTATGAAAAAGAAAGTGAAGCAAATAAGCACTGAAAATTAGAAGAACACAGCCAATAAAATTATGATTTTGAAGGAATATGGCATACTTCAAATATGCTAAATAAACTTGATTCTGCCTTCTGTAGTTTAAATTAATTCAAATGGCACTACTTATTTTAAATGGTGCAAAATAAGCTCTTCACTAATTATTATAGAATAAAGAACTGACCAGAGATTTGCCTCAGTTCATGTCTTCATATTATAGCTTCTCCTATACATAGGACCTGTAAAAATAAGTATTTCTCCACATTTTCATTTGAAAACAGGCTATAAAGTCACTTTACCACAATATACATAATATATAATTTCAAATGATCAAACCAACTAATTAAAACTAGTAAAGCTGTTTTCAGGAAGGGAATTATATCTTCTACCTGCCCCTTTGATTATATATGTTTGTTGTGAGTTTCATACCCTAGTAGAACCTTTGGGTTTGTTTTGGTTTTTGAGGCTTTTTTAATGTATGTTTACATAAACACAGACACACACATTCAGTTTTTCTGAGAGCCTATGCTATTGGTCCAAAGGTTTGGTGTTTCTTAGAAGAATTCTGTGCCTGAAGACATCAGGAACAAATTTCCCTTGTATTGCCCCTACAGTCAGGACTGGGATCTTCAATTCCATTTCCTTAAACCTGGCCTCTTACTCATTTCACAATTTTGCATGGTAACGTTCTCAGATTCTTTCCTCAGGCAGCTAGACAAAACACATTCTCAGCTTATCAATTTTGTATATTCCTTTGCAAGAAGAAAAGTTAATCATTGTAATCCCCAGGATTTACCTGTTTACCTTCTCTAATCTGTGGCTTTTCACATTTCTGGCAACACAGTGGTTTATGCACAGCAGTCCAAGTTAAAATTAATTACTTTTGCTCCATTTGCTTTTATGAAGATACTATATTCATCTCGTGTTACAGCATTGTCTATTTCTCTAACAAATAATTCACCTTTTTAAACTTTATATGCATTCTGCTGTGTTCTCTGTGTGAGATGAAGTAGCAAGCTGACCAGTTCTTAAGATCTGTTGACTGCATGTCTATCAAGGCATTAATAATGAATGCCCAGCTGTGATGGACTGGGTACACGGTTAACATAAGTAGTAGATAAATGCCCAAGTAATTCTTGTATGGTGAAATAGGGTATAGAAAAAAATCAGCACATTTGCCCATAAAGGCACTTGGAGGATACTTCTGATCCCACTTGGAATGTTGATGTCCTAGCTTCAAGTAAACAAGACTGAAATACCATAATAGCAAGCCATTTTAAACAGAATCCCTTGAGCAGTAATCCATTCAAGATGAAGGGAGCAGAACAGCGTAGACTGGCTTACTGCACTGCCAGATTGTGTGCTGAAAGCATGTGAGATTAAAGGCACTTATAGGGAAGCCATCTAAGCACCACCCAAGTTTAACTCAGCAATCAGACTGTCATTTATGAAATGACTAGAAAGAACACCATCACATGCTGTCGCTTCTTGGAGCTTCTTACAATATTATTAAATCAATTATATTCTCACAACTTTGTCTATGTACTGCATGTAATCTACTAGCTAAATAATGTGTGAAGCTTTTTGCACCTGATCTGAATGATTTTTAATTCACTTGCAATTATCCCGCAGATCTCTATTCTCAGTCCTGTTCTCTGTGTCAGACTACTCTTTCTTTTCCATTAGATTCTGTCTGAAGCTGGAGACCTCTGCCAGGAAAAATTTAAGTGCTTTGTCCCAGGTCAATTTCTCTGGTGTATTTCTAAGTTTTCTGTTTCATGTTGTGTTCTCTTTTAAGGGATTTGATCCCTTAATGTTCCAAAATTGACTGATCAGTTCAAATCAGACATAATCTCTTCTGTAATGTTTACTTTGTTAGAATCCAGTGCTGATTCCCTTACAGTGTGTGAGAGTTTAACTTAGCTGGCAGCCAAACAAGACACAGCCACTTGCAGCACCACCTCGCCCCACCTAGGGAATCAGGGAGAGAATTGGAGAGGTAAAGGTGAGGAGACTTGTAGGTTGAGATAAGAACAATTTAATAATTAGAGTAAAAATAAAATTAAAATAATAAGAATAATGAATAATAATGATAATTATATGTATATATGGGTGATACAGAGTACAATTGCTCCCTACCCGCTGATAACGATCCCAGAGGAGCGAAAAGGAACCCCGAAACTGAAATCAAAACCCCAGAAAAGCAAGCCTGAGGGATTCCTGAGAGAATCCCCCCCTTTCTGGTCAGCCCCAGCTAATATACTAAACATGATGTAATATGTTATGGAATATCTTATTGGTATATCCAACTGTCAATTCTGGGCTTTACTAACTACTATACTTTTCTTCTTCACTCCCCACTTTCAGTCCTCTCTTCTTGGAAACTGCCCAAATACGGTGTCCTTGTAGTTATCAACATTGTTCTCATGGCAATCTTCACTGAAACCAAAACACAGTGCTTTCTAGCTACTAAGAATAAAATTAAGCCTATCCTAGCAAAAAAAAAAAAAACCAGGACACAGTGTTATTCACTGTGCTACAAGTTAAACCCCCTAGTTATCCTTAGGTTACAGGGGCATGGAATGTGAGGTTCCTACTCACCACTGAAGTATGTAGTCTACTGATCAGATGCAATGTGAAAGGAATGTTTACCATTCCTTCAGCTATGTTTTCTGAAGGAGAGTAGCTCTCACTGCTGTGATTTATATTGTGTTAGGGATGCTGATGTACTGAAGTGTGTTAAGCGTGCTCCAGTGTGTTATGACAGATGTAATCTGTTTTGCTTGAGGGTAGTTTACTGTATGGACACTGTATACTTTGTTTAAAAGAAAGTTTTTGGACAATAGAAATGAGGGCTGACTTTGTCTTGTCTTAGCAGCTGTGCACTGTATCATAAGTATCATAATGCATGAGGAAAAGATTTTCCCTGAAAATAACAGCATGTTCAGCTAGTGAAGTCTTCTAGCATGTGAGAAGCGAGGACAGCCAGATAAAAGCCAGACACAGCAGGCAGTGAAACTGCAACATGTGCATAAATCGAAATGCTCCACTGATGCATTTCTTCAGAAAGACTGAACTTGGCAACTGTGAATGTAGCAAATAGTGAGGGTAGGCTTCAGCATAACCAGAATATGTTTTCTTTCAATATTGTGGTCATTTTGTCTCACAGTTCACACTGACAGTTCACAGAAATTGTTACAGGCAGTCATGTAGGGCATATGAGTGGAGCATATAGTCTTTCATTATCCTGTTCTTTACAGTATTGTAAAGATTTCTGGGACTTGACGAGCATTATGTGAAGTTACTTCTAACATAGAAGTGATTGAAAGATGGTGAACAAGCCAGAAGAAACTATACACCCGATAAGGAAACATTGGATAAGACAAAGATTTATTTACAAGTCCTTTATTTTAACTTGGATTACCTGACACCTTCTCTATTTCACCTTCTTTCCGTATTTTAATATAAACTAGTGATGCATTCTATATATTGGAAGAGATATTTTCACACATACAATCAGAGGTTTTATATTGGTCAGCCTTTCTTTTTGAGTTTTTATAAAACTTATTTGCTCACATTTTGGTGCTTTCATACATGACTAGGCACCCATGCTGGCTAAATATTAATGTATTGAGCATCAAATTAATGTAAGTGCATAATTGGTTTACTGATGCAGGGATGAGAGCTTTCTGGGCCTTTTTTGCACTGTCTGGATATTTATGTAAATTCATTAGAACAATTGAAGGCCACTTTCCGAGTGTCAACATTGTCATTAATGATTAATCTATTTTTTACTACCCTCAAGTCTTAATATTATTTAATAACTGTCTTTAAACACAACTAAAGACATTAAGTTTTTCACTTGGATCATCTGATAATTTAGGGCTCTTGGCCAACTGGATAGCTGCATGCCAGTAGAATTTCCTCTGTCCCTTTACTCTTATGAACTGATTTCATAAATCATAGAATAATAGAATCATAGAATGGTTAGAGTTGGAAGTGATCTTAAAGATCTTCTAGTTCCAACCCCCAATCTCTATCCATTAATAGTTTGGGGTATTCTCATTCTGTTTTTTCCTCAAAGTTAATCTTCTTTAAATTTGAATATAGTCAGAAACTAAATTGTGAGCTTTAAGCTGTAACTAGTTCAACCTTTCAAGACACAATTTAGTTAGAATTAGCTTGGTAGTCAGTGTAAAGGAATTCATCTTTTAGGTGTTCTTGCTATTACTTTTCCAGCAGAGGTTCAAAAAGAAACTAGAAATTTATTTCTTTGCCCTTGAATGTTCTACTCATTTCTTAAATAGACTTCAATATTTTTATTTTTTTTTTTTTCCCTGACTAAGCTTTCCTTGTTCTACACTGAAATTTGGAAACTAACAAGAAATAAATAATTTTAAAAAGCTCTTAGAGATCTAAAATGAAAACAAACCTTAAACACTAGTACAGAGGAAGAGTGAACTGAGATTCGGGCATGAGTGTTTCTTTACACTTTGTTGTTAATTAGTATTAGCTATTATATTAGAAACCAACTAGTAGGTGTGCAAAAAGTTGGGAGGGGGCACAGCCAGGACAGCTGATCTGAAGCAACCAAAGGGATATTCCATGTCATGTGACATCAATAGAAGCTAGGGGAAAAGAGGAGGAAGATAGAATGTTTGGGGTTATGGTATTTGTCTTCTCAAGTAACTGCTACATGTGATGAAGCCCTGTTTTCCAAGAAGTGGCTAAACATCTGGCTGCTGGTAAGAAGTAGTGAATGAATTATTTAGTTTGCTTTGTTTGCAGAAGCAGTTTTACTTCACCTATTAGATTATCTTTATCTCAACCCACAAGTTTTGCCACCTTTTGCGCTTTCAGTTCTCTCCCCTATTCTGCTGTGAAGGAGTCAGTGAGAAGCTGTGTGGGGCTGAGCTGCCTACCAAGGTTAATCCACTACAACACATATGAGAGTTGCTCGTTGCACTCAAGGCTGTCTTCTTTATGTGATGATGATTTTGTATCCCTATATTTTTTCAACTTTCTTGAATATATATTTTTTTAAAAATATATTTTATTATAACTTCTTATCCTATATAATTAGTGAAGTAAATATTAATTTTTGTATACATCCTGGAAAAGATTTCTGCTGATGAGGTTTGAAGCCCAACCATTCATTTAAGTCTATTCTTGTACTTTTTGTATAGTTTAGTTTATATAACTTTGTTTGACACAAAAATTTCTCCCAGACTCTCAAAATATGCTAATCAGTTTCAATTCAAACTAGATAAAAACATCACAGAAACTGCTGCTTAGTTCTGAGCAATGTTTGGTTCTGAAAATTTTAACCAGCATGAGTCAGGACGTCTAAAGTGAAGAGTATACGTACACGAACAATATTTAGATTAAGTCAGTGGCATTCTAGGTAATTTACTCTTTTTAATAGACTGACTTCCTTTCCATATGTTTTGAAAATCACCTGAAATTTTAATTAAGTGACTTGATGAGAAGCTTTTCCTAAAAAGATGAACTTTTTTTTTTTCTTCTAGCCATAATAAATTACAAGAATCAAGAATCTTAATTAAAAACAAAGAAACAAAGAAACAAACAAACCAACAAACAAACCACCTAAAATAAGGGAACTTTGTAATGTAGTGGAAAAAAACAGAACACTTAAATATTTCCAGTCAGTAAAAACTAATGTGAAAATCTATAGGTGGGGAAAAAAGGAATTTCTGAAATAATGAATTTTACTGTGACATGTTACCTTGTAGGAAGGAAATCAGAATCAGCAATTTATCAGTGCTAATGGAGACATATAGTGACTTTTGCACAAAATTAATTAATTAAATTTATTAAAATAAATATCCCATCATACCATGTGTTCAAAGGTAGTAACATATATTAGTAGCAATAATCTATGCAAGTCACAATCTTGCATTAAATAAGAATTTTCTTTTTTTTTAATTATGGAAAGAAAGGTTTATGTTCTCCTATCAACCAAAACATTTTGGCTAGGAGAGTTTGAGATGCATTAATTTTAAGATAATATTAATGCAAAGAATAGGAATTAATGCAAGGGAAGGCATATATTTCCCAGCTTTTTAATTACATACTTTTGTGTGCTATTAAAGAATTAATATAGTAGAACATATGCAAGCTGCATCCAAGAATAAGGGAAACATTTTAGTAAAGTTCATTTATGTGCTATTATCTAAACTAATGCATTTCTTGGGAAAAATTTGTGCTTGACATTTTGTATTTTGACTGGCTTTGCTAGTTGCCAGCTGTCATAAGAGAAGGACTGTAACACATGCCGTTAGCAACATATGCCTTTTTGGGCACTGAATAGCGTTTTCATACAAAAAAATCAAATGATCCATAACATATTATGCTGTCATTTAAAAACTGCATCAGAACTGTAACATTTTTCATGCTCATATTTTTTTTTTGTTTTCCCCAAGGCTCAATCTAGCATTTTCTTACTATGTTTCAGGACATAATGAGGAAAATATTTACTCTATTAATTGGCATTGCTTTTATCCAGTATATTAATTATTTTCTCAAAATGGATATATCTTGCAACAATTTTTACAAGACTTTGGTTTCTGTGCTTTGCTACTCTCTGTCAGATGGATCTACCTGTTTATTTCCTACCGCACTGTCTTCTCCACCATTCATAACTCTGACAAGTGCATATCAGATGAGATAAAGATTTGATAGCCAAGCCATTTTTTCTTTCCCCCGGTCATTTTTTGTTTTTCTACAATAAACTATTGCAGATATTTTAAAGAATGTCATAGATAAATGACATTCATTAATAATTTAGGGATAAAATACATATTTAGTCTAGCAATTATATTACCTTTCAACTTTATTTTGTTGAGGAAACAATCACCTCACCTTTCCCCCAGAGAAACAAAAGCCAGTTTGCTTCCTGGATAGAGAAATTGTAATTTCTCTATTGATTTATAGAAACTCACTGATGTCTGGATTTCTTTATCAAACGTTTGGCTCCTGATATGTCTTAACTAGGAGACAAGCTATTCTAAACTACTTAAACAGTCAAAAGGGATAAATAAGTATTCCCTTGGTGAGTGATTCAATACACTTATCTTCCTCCAAAGACTATTTGGGGAAGTCAAACTGTGATACTAATTGAACAAGCAGATAACTTAAATTAAGAAGACATTCAATTTTTTCTTGAATACTTAAGAGCAATGGATGATTGTTTTCTAAGAAATATTTTACTGTTATTAAGTACTGAATATTATAGAATTTCTTCAAAACCATGGAATTATTTATTTTCCTCTTTGAATTTTGTTAAGTCAAAAGAATCTTTACCTTCTTTTTTATTCTGACTTATCTGTGTTCATTATTTACTGACTAAAAATAACACAAAATATTAAGCAGAAACCTATGTAATTGAATTTAAAACACACTAATGCTTTATGCAATATACCAAATTTGTGGCTACGTTGTTCTTAATCTCTGCTCTGTTCATGGTTTCAAGCAGCATAGTTCAGAAGCTTTGATGCTTGTGATGACCATAGATTATTTTTACTTTCATATAAATACACTAAATACAGAGGAAAAGTAATAATATAACTATGTATTTTTAAAATGGCAGCTTTAAAAAGATATTTTATTTTAAGAATTCTTTGTATTAAACCAGTACCTAGAGTCTCAAATCCACTATTGTGATTAAAATTAGTACCTTTTTTTTTTTTTTAAAAAAAAAAAAAGAAGAAAAAACCCACTAATGCCTTTAAAAATATGTTTTCTAGTGATACTTCTGAGTCTGAGAAGAAATATAAGGGAATAAAAAATGTTTAATTACAAATTTGACCAAAAAAAGTAGATACTATTTTGTCTTAAATAAATTAGCAAGTTTCAAATCAACCCACAGTAAAAAAATTTCTATACATTTTATTTTTTTATGATGAAAAAATAGTATAAAAAGAGTTTCTGTGTGCATGCTAAGCACATTATCATAATAATGCATATGCAGAGAAAGTTATCTATACTTAAGTCCAGGTAGGAGAAAAATTGATGGATGTTATTCAGAAGGATATCAGTTAAATTACTGATGATATCCGACTCCTTTTCCTATAAGACAGAATTTCAAGGGAGGAATATGTGAAGAATCAGCTATGGAGATCACATTTCAAAGTCCTGTTTCCTAACCTGCTACTCTCCAAAGATATAAATCTATCTGAACAGAAGTAAAACTTACAGAAGAAACATTTTCAGTGGTCCAGGTCCTCTCTGAATCCAAAGTCACAAAGAAGTCAGAAAAAAAAGAAGGCATAGTCACCTATAGAATTATAAAATCATAGAATGGTTTGGGCTGCAAGGGACCTTGAAGACCATCTAGTTCCAAGCCCCCTGCCATCAGCAGGGACACCTTTCCACTAGACCAGGTTGCTCAAAGCCTCATCCAGCCTAGCCTTAAACACTTCCAGGGAAGGAGCATCCACAATTTCGTTGGGCAACCTTTTCCAGTGTCTCACCACCCTCACAGCGAATAATTTCTTCCTAATATCTAATCTAAACTTATCCTCTTTCAGCTTAAAGCCATTTCCCCTTGTCCTGTCATTAACTGCCCTTATGAAAAGTCCTTCCTCAGCTTTCTTGTAGGGCCCCTTCAAGTATTGGAAGGCCTCTGTAAGATCTCACTGGAGCCATCTCTTCTCCAGGCTGAACAGCCCCAGCTCTTTCAGCCTTTCCTCACAGGAGAAGTGCTCCAGCCCTCAGATCATCCTCGTGGCCTCCTCTGGACTCATTCTAACTGGTCGATGTCTCTCTTGTGTTGGGGGCTCCAGAACTGGACACAGTTCTCCAGGTAGGGCCTTATGAGAGCAGAGTAGAGGGGGAGAATCACCTCCCTCGACCTGCTGGCCACGCTTCTCTTGATGCAGCCCAGGATATGGTTGGCCTTCTGGGCTGCAAGCGCACATTGCCGGCTCATGTTGAGCTTCTCGTCCACCACCTCTCCCAAGTCCTTCTCTTAAGAGCTGGCCTCAAACCACTGATCACCTGGTGGAAATCAAATCACAGGTGGGTTTTGTTTAATCTATACATGTCTAAAAATTTACACTAATTAACCCTCAACTACTAGTGTTCAACTACTATGTTCATTATCTGTACATGTTGTATGTAACAGACATGTCAACTTTCAAAAAACTAGCTAATTAAATGTTTGTTTTAGAATTTTTTTTTTTTAATGTGCAATTAGTCACTGTGTGTGTATTTTCCTCCTCTTTGGTCCAGATGTCTGAGATTTTTGGTATACCTTTTTGATCTACCACAGGAAAGGGATAGATCATCAATTAAACCTTAAGATGAGGTAATCTTATCCATACATCTTATCATTCATATTTTTAATTAAAAGTAGACAAAAATAGATAACAAACAAAATTTTGATGTAAACATAATCTAACTTTGAATTTTGTTATAAATTTGATATGGAAAAAAATATAAAACATGATTTAATACTCTGATAGCAATTTATCACATATATTCAACCCTATTTTCTATTTCTTCTGCCTGACTGAGCAGTTGTAGGTATAACTGATTACTTAATAGATATGGTTTAGTTTTTAGCATGTTAGAAGTTCATATCAGCTGTATAATAAAAGAGACAAATATTCTGGGCATTTGGAAACATGCTCTTTTCAACTTTAATTTCCTTCTTATATATTACATTTATAAAAAATAATACTAAATATTATGTTAAATATTTTTGTATAGTCTTTCCTTCATGAAAGAATTAGAAAATAAACCTACACATTTATAACATTTGAAAATAACATTTGAGTCAGAATGTAGGAGTAGTGAACAGTAAGCCTTCTCTGGAAGCTTTATTTTTCTTTCTAGAAATAGGTTTGGGTATCTTTCCCTTAGAATGGCCTGATTTGCCAAAGCTCTTTATAGATTCTTAATTGTCTTTGCAAACATTTAAATGGGAGTATTTCTTAGGTGTAGCATTCAGTTCCCAATGTAAATAATGAAACAGTAAAAAAACAGGCAATTTACACTATGTTAAAAGTATCAGAGTTAATAATTCTTGATCACTATAGATGCCCAGGTTTTATTTTTTTCAAGTAAGATGTAGTTTTTGTTCCAGAAAAAAAAAAGACACTGAACAATCAATATTTATGACCAGCTATACTATATAGTGAAAACGTAATTTCAAAGGCTTATTGTATGAAAATAGAAGCATTTCTATTTAACAAAATGAACTTATGTTTGAAATAGAGTTCATTAGTATTTATATTGTAAATATCATTAACGTCACAGAAAAAAAAAAATCCACATTACTTGTAAAACTGATATTTATAGTGCTTAAAGCTTAACTTTTCACATGAACTTTGTGGAACAGAATGTAAAAACTTAATAGAGATGTCCTATGTACCAAATTTAGCTTTTCAGCTGAGATGCAAGTTCTACCTAGAAACTCGTTGGAATGGGAAATACCTCTGGTTTTCATCCATCTGAAAACATGTTTACCTCATTGCCTGTCATCTTGAATCTTCTACAAGGATCTTTTAGAGGGTATTTGCTTTTGGAATAAGAAATAAGAATAAAGAGAAACCAGTACACCCACAAGGACTATCAATAAAGACAGCTGGATGAACAAGTATTATTTGAACTCATTTACAACTAATAAATATAATAAAGATCTATAGTTTATGAAACCATCTCTGTCAATTTGGAACACAATGTGAGGAAAAGACCAGTAATTAGGCAACGGACTTATCACAAATCCTACTGACAGTCACACAACAAGAAGCCATATTTTGCTCAAATATGGAAGTTTGTCCAATCTGATAAAGTCAGAAGGGCTCACTGGAGTATAATAATGACACACATGCAAGATTTAAACTCTGCTTAACAACTTGATCACTACTAAGTAGTCACTTTTGTTCTGCTGAAACTTTCACACTTCTATTAGAAACCAATTTCCATGTCCTTGAAAATTTACAAGTTATATATAATGATAAATATCAATAGTAATACTTCATTGCAATACACAGTAACAGTTTACACGGCACTAAATGTTATTATTTTCTTCTGGAAAAGTTCATTTTTCTGTATTTCAAAAAAAATCATATTATTTGTTGTTCATAAATGAGGGAAATTGAGTTCACATTTTTTTTTCCATATTTTATATTTCAGAAAAAATAACACAAGGTACAATTCATCTGGCAATCTTTATCAGAATATTATCTGTTTTTTGACAGTTTCTCTTTTAAAATGCTTCATTCAACAAAATGGAAATTTCTTATCTTCATAGTGATAAAGGAAAAATAATATTTGACCTAAGTGTCTTGTTTATGAACATATCTAGTGAATAATCAAAATTAAGAGTGTGGAACCTTCTAGTTAACCTTTAAATAATTCTATCAGGCATTTAAAAAAACACTGAAACTGTATAAAAATAAAATTATTGAAAGAAACTCTGATGATTATTCATTTCTGAATAGCACGTTACTTAACTATTTATCCCATTCATAAAATTCATTGAGTTTTTTTAAGTTGGAAGAGGTCACTTGAGATCATCTAGCCCAGCTCATCTGCTGGAGTACAGACAGCTAGAGAAGATTGCCCAGGACCATGTCCAGCTGGCTTTTGAGTATTTCCAGGGGTAGAGACTCCACAGCCTCTTTAAGAAAACTATTCCAAAGACACCAACCTCACAACAGAAAAATATTTTCTTGTATTCAAGTGGAATAGTATGCATTTGAATTTGTGTCCGTTGCCTCTTTTACTTTAGTAGGTACCACTTACAACAAGCAGGACTCCCAGGTCCTTTTCTGCAAAGGTGCTTTCTAGCTGGTCAGCCCCTGCCATGTACAGGTGCATGGGGTTGTTTCTCACAGATGAAGGACTTGGCATTCCCTTTGTTGAACTGCTCATTTCTCCAACCTTTTTTGATACTTTTGAATGTGACTGAATCTGTTATATCAGCCACTATTCCCAGTTTCTTCCATCTGCGAGTTTGCTGAGGGTGCATGCTGTCCCATCATTCAGGTCATTAGTGACCTAACCATTTTCTGTGTTCTTTGCCACCAAATCCCCTACCTCACTCTGCAGTGGGCTTATGTTTTCCATAATCTTCTCTTTGCTCTTTTTTTACTTATAGAAACATTTCCTGTTGCCCTTCACAAGCTTTGCCAGACTCATCTCCAGGTTGACCTTGGCTTTTCTAACCCCATATCTCTGTGTAATTGGACGGAAACTCTGTGCTGCTCCTGGGTCTGCTGCCCCTGCTTCTACCTGTTACGATCTTTCTTTACGTCTGAATTCAGACAAGAGATCCTTGTTCATCCATATAGATCCCTGCCACTTTTTTTTTACTTCCTACTTCTTGGGATGCCCCTTTCTTGAGCTTGGTGCAGGTTATCTTTTAATATCAACCCGTTCTCCTGGACCTCTCTTCTGTCCAGGGCTGTACCAAATACAATTCTTCCAAACAGATCTCTGAAGTGATTAAAGTCTGCTCTCTTGAAATGCAGGGATGCTATCCTGTTTTTCTCTCTCTTCTGTGTTCCTGAACTCTACCACCTCACAATCATTGCAGCCAAAGCTGCCTCTAACTTTCACACCCCAGACCAGTTCTTCCTTGTTCATAAATATCAAGTTCAGTAAAACACTTTTATTTGCTGGCTCCTCAATTACCTGTGACAAGAAATTGTCACCAATGCACTCAAGAAATCTCTATTTCTTGAGCCCTGATGTATTATCCTTCCAGCAAACACCAGGGTGATTACAATCACCATGAGGGCAAAGAATGTGTGGCTTCTTCCATGTGTTTGAAGAATTCCTCTACTTCTTATTCCTAAACAGGAAGTCTGTAGCAGATATCCACGGAAACAGTGACAATGTAGGTCTGCCCTCTAATTTTCACCCATAACCTCTCAACCAGCTCCTGACACCTGACCGGTCCTAAGGCAGAGATCCATGTCATCCATTACAATAAGCTGTAGATTTAAATCCTGGACACATAAAAAATAAATGATGTGGCTGTCTTCAACGGATGACTTTATATTAATTGCTTCCTGTGATTCAGAAGTACATCCTAAACACACAGTGCTAGATTATTCAGTGGGAAATGATCATAAAGGAGCTAATTCTGCAAAACACATTTTACATAAATAGAGCCTAGCTTTTAAAATAATATATATTTTGTTTTCAAATGAAAACACAAAGTAAGGGTATTCTTCTTGAATGTATAATCAATCTTTTAATCTATTCTTCAGCTAACAGATAAGTAATAATTCTTAGCTGCCTGTATGTAGAAAAAAATATCTGTAAATCAAAGACATGCTTTTGCTGTACACACATCACTTTGTAGAAGAAGGACTAGTTCTCATAATTAGCATAAAGCATTTTTTATTGACAATTGTCAAGGTTGGGACACTGGACTAAAAACACCTCTTTTATGAATGAGAATTGCAGTTCTTATATGGAATCATAGAAATTTTTTAGCTGGAAAAGAACTTTAAGATCATCTAGTCCAATCGTAAACATAACACTGCCAAGTCCACCACTAAACCATGTCCATAAGCACCTCATCTACATGTCTTTTAAATACCTCCAGGGATGGTGACCCAAACACTTCCCTAGGCAGCCTGTTACAGTGGTTGATAATGCTTTCAGTGAATTAATTTTTCCTAATATCCAATATTGTCCTGGTTGTATCTAAAATAGAGCTGTTTTTTTTTTTTTGGTTGGTTGGTTGGTTGGGGTTTTTTTGCATTTTGCTTCCAGCCTGGGACTCTCTGTGGGAGAGACACTGATAACATGCCAATGTTTACATTTTTATCACTGGAAGTGAAAGACACTGTGTTCTGTTAGTCCACAAGCACAAGATTTAAGGGGGGAGAAGCATATTTAAATTATTAAACTTAATTGATGGTTAGATATGACAGTAGAGTATTCCATATCATATCATGTCATGCCCAGTATATTAGTGAGGGTCTCTTCCTCTCTTGCTCTCTCTCTGGCTTTTGCTTGGGCTCTCATTCTTCTGGGATTACGGTTTTGGTTTGGGATTTTTGCTCCTCCAGGGTCAGTATCTGGGAACAGGCCGGGCTTGGTCAGGAGGGGAATGAGCTATAACATTGGGTGTCATTCACTTGCATATTTTGTTACTGTTATCATTATCACTACTATTTTAATATTAGTATTATTTTAAGTTTTCTCTCTATTATTAAACTGTTCTTATCTCAACCTACAAGCCTCCTTATCCTTGTCCCCCAGTCCTCTCCCCTATCCCCTGGGGGTGGGGGGGAAGTGGGTGAATGGCTGTGTTGGCTGCTAGCCAAGGGCTTGCCAAGTGAAACTATCACAAATATAAACTTGCCCTGGTACTTGAGGCCATATGTAGTCCACACAAGTTTGTCCCAAAGAGATTTGCAGGCCTGCTGACCAAACTGCAAATAAATTTCAATTTATATATTCTTTGAAGCTGAAGATTATATAAAACTCGATTTTGGACCTATATATAAAAATCTCATACCATAATTATGATGAACAATTTTAGTGTCTCTATGTAAGTGCTGTACTGCCATTTCATCTAGCAGAAGGATTAATTTGGTCAGTTAGTTAGCTACAATATTGTGACAGGTAACAAGATAAAACAGATTATTTACCATCTATTTACTTATTTTAAAATATTTAATCCATAATTTTTATTAACTTGAAGAGTTACAAGTTATACTGTTTCTTTATAAGGCATGCAGAAGAATAATACATCCCTCTAATCATTGGTCAGTGTTTTTAAGTTGTTGTCTACTTCTAATTATAAGTGCAAAACAATTACATCTAGATCTTCCTTATTTGCTGTTTTGTTTTTTTTTTTTTTTTCCAGAAACATTGTTTGCCAAGGGTTTGTTAGTATACAAAATGTCTGGACTTTAATTCTGATATCCCATATGGTCTTCCTTGGTTTCTCAAATGACTACCACAGTGAAACCTATTTTCCTGGCAGCCACAGAAGCTTTTACGAGTTCATACTACCTGTTTTCCATTGTTCAGGAATGTTTCATTTTTTTTCTTATTATTTTGGCATGTAATTATGAACAGGTGTCATTAGGTGCAAGGAGGCATGTGGTGTCAGTGTAGTGGGGCTGTCACAGAAGATGGACTTCCCTCCTCTTTTCCTGGTGAACAGATGTCCTTTGCAGTGTTCTGCAGGCCCTCCCATCTCAATCCTATTGATATCTGGCATCTCTGCTTAATGGCAAGGGCTCTACCAACTTCAAAATGGGCACCCAGCCACCCAAACAGATGGTCCTAGATTCAGGCAGCCAAATAAAAATTATGTGTATGTAATATGTTTTTAAAGGCCATAATCCCAGCTGGCCTCACTGAAATGGTTGTCCTTTCTCTGCTCCTGTAACTATTATTCAGACAATGTCCTACAGTTACTTTGTCTTTGATCTGTATTTATATTTCAAATTGCATTGTATAAATTTAATAAAACATTTATTTTTCTCATATATGCATATACATGTACAAACTCACAGTCAAATGGAATCAATATGTACCCCTGAAGCATTTAGCAAGAGTGAGTGACTTATGACTTTTTTAGGTCATAGTACTTAGCAGTTATATAATAATTTTACATTCCAAAACCTTAGCACATTCAACTCATGTATTCATTAATTCATATTGAAAACATATATAATCAACCAAAGTCAAGGTAAACAATGCAAACACACGCAGCAGAATAAGTAAAGTCAGTACGTGTCAGAATCTATGAAAACTTTAATGCCTTTCTTTGGTGAAACTCATCTGAACTTTAACAAAAGTTTGTGCCTTCTTCATATTCTTAACCAGCCAGAGAACTCATGAAATGAGATTCTGTATTATCCTTTCTAAAGAAGATAGCGTTAGATTGGACTTTGGATATTTTCCTGGTTTTAACACTATAAAATTTCCAAAAAGACATTGGTTTAAACCCACAAAAATCTTGAGGAATTTTTATTTAGGTAATATTTACATGTCTGTGCTGTCACATCTTAAATTAGCCAATTACATATGCAACCACTTATGCAAGTGATTTGTTTGCTGCAGGTTTTTGTGCATTTAAAGTTACTTTAAGAATGCAATCACTTACACAATTATATAGACAGCATACTGAAGTGAGATGAAGACTCATTTTTCCAGAGGATTCAAATAATTTCAGACCTCCAGCATACAGATCATATCCTAGGCCACTACAGAAGCTGGAAACTTCTAGAATCAACTGTTAGGCCATTTTGCCTATTTTTCAGCAGCTTATCAAATAAGTTTCTATTTTTCTATTTGTTTTACAATTGAACAAAACTGTTTTTTGACAGCTGTATTTTTCAAGTTGCTTTTTTCCAAGGAGTACAAAGAGATACCTTTTCCATACTGAAGAGGTAAATACTTGTGTTCATTTGGTCCTACACTGTGTATCAAAAGCTACTGAAACAATTAGAAGCTATGATTTTTTTTTTTTTTTTAATTCTATTAACAACAGTTAGTCTGTAGCTTCTTATTGTGTTATTTTACCCAAAGTCTCACTCATGTTTCAGGACACAAACACCAAGCTGCATCTATTACACTATTAGCTGTAAATGCAAACTATGTCTTTATTGTCATATTCTGTTGTAAAAAGGTTTTAAATACATTCTCTATTCTAATATACACTTTTCAGAATGGCTGTTACAAACTCACCTTTGTGTGCATAAGTTACCAGCACATGCAGAAGTAATCCAAACTGGGGAAATATTTCCAAATATGATAATTTCCCACGTGGTTTCATTATTATAGACATAGGACTTAAATGACAGTATTCAGATTTATTATTGTCAAAAATCTCCATCTGAAAAATGGTGGATTTCTAGAAAAGAAGGATATGACATATTCCACCATTTTATTTCCTTAGCATAATTCATAACAGCTGCCATTTTTATCTGAGAGCCTAGCATATCCTCAGGGTCAAGTAATAAAAAAATGGATTGCATAATAAAATTATATCTACAATGTTGTAATAGCCATAAAAAAAAATAAGAGATAATAAAGATTAGCTATACAAAAATATAATAATGAGCTATAACAAGGTAAATGGAAGGCTCCCAGGAGGAATAAAAGATGGAAAAGAAAACCTGCAGTTGTCAGACAACTCCACCAGTTGCTTGATTATATCACAATATCAACAGTAACTTCATTTGAAGAGAAATTAGTCTGTCCAGCTTTGTCTCACAGCTTTATTCCCATTTATGGTTTATCCCTAATAAACCTCCCAAAAACCTGGGATATGTGAATTGATATAACAACATGTACTCCACCAGAACATTTTTGGTGTCCCTAGATGGAACCAAGAAAAACCAGTTATTTCGCATGAGTTTGGATTTTAAAGACCAGAATAACCACCTGCTTGAAATCAAGAGAATTACCTAGGGACTGTGGATGTTTATGGGTTTGTGCTATGTTCTTTCTTTTTTCCAGATAGGTTAAAAAGATACATAGATTAAGATTAAGCAAAATTTTCCATTAACTAGATTACGGAGGCCATGAGACCCTAAATACAAGAAAGAGCAGCACTTGTAGACCTGGAAGACTTCAAAGAGTTTGCCATCTATGGAAGATACAGTGAGTGTGCTATTAGCCTAAGCCTAATGACATGACACTGAATTTGACTCCTTTATAGAGCTTTACAGGATCTGTTTGCAGTTACTGTTAGTCTGATGAAAGATATAAAATAATTTTAAAAAATGATAGCAAAATTTAATGAGGAAATGGAAAAAAAAGTATAAATCATTTACACTCAGGAGTAGAGATACTCCAAGGCATTTTGTTAAAGGGTGAAAATAGGGAAGTCGTTTTGAAAAATATCCTGGCATCCAGAAACCAGTATGTTAATCTGTTATTTCTGATTACTTCCAAGAAAACCTTGCCTTCAGTGGGGTTCAGATGTGCACATTGTCTTAAGTTATTTTTTTCTTTTTGGTTAAAGTTAGATTAGTTATGATCATGCTTACACTTATGCTATATACCTGAAAGTTGGTAAACTGTTGAGCTGGCAAGCAGTGGAAAGCATATCAGGTCATACTGGAGATAGCAGTCATTCATCCCTGCTCTTTTCAATTCTTTCTTTCCTGAGAACCTATTTATATCCTGTAATAAAGTCAGCTTTCAAATTTCCTCTTAAGATAATCTAGTTTAACAGTATGACGGAGTAAGTGGACTCTGCAGGTGAAACTATATGGCGTATATAGGACTTCCACCTATTAATCTGCTATTTTCTGAAAGTTGTCTCTGGTACCAATCATTATAGAATGCAAGGTAAACACATTTTTTTTACCTTTATAATTTTATTAATGACTACTGACTTATTTTAGTAGATCTCTGAATTATATGTTCCACCATAACAGTGACTAGATATATTCCAGCATAGCATTACATCTTTATTTAGAAACCAGAAACAAATGGTCTTGATATTTTTTTTTTCTTAAGGTCTTCAGGTCATTTATTATACAGTTGCTTCTCTATATAAATATCTCAGGTATAGTGAAGATTATTGTGTCACTGATAACAGACTGTCTAGGTACAATAATGAGCTCGCAACACTGTGGCTGTGTTACAGTAACATGACTTTCACATGGTCCTCTGGGAAGAATAACGTGGTCTTACTGAGAATTTTATTTAGTCTGCTGATAGTTATTTCACAGTAGCTCCAGTCTTTTTAACAACTAAGCTTTCTTGCTTGTATTTCTGGTATAAATTCCTGAAAAGGCAAGATGAATTCTTTGCCTGTGATTCGAGACTCATTAAAGTGAAAAGAAGGAACTGCATTTTCTTTTCAGTGCTCCACAAAACAAGTAACTCTTACAGGAGGTTGCATTAACACTGTGACCTTCTGTTGGGAAAGTGATGCTTAAAAGGAGTCCTACCAGGCAGGTATATGACAGGGGACTTGGTGTCTTTTTGGTTTTAATAGTGAGATGTAATTCTATAAAATATGCTGCTACTGGAAGTATGAAGCATATGTAAAATCAATGTTTTGGGTTTTTTTTTTGCTTTTTTTTTTAAATTAATATGCCTGCACTTATAAAGACTGAGGCCATGGGGTGATAGAAGTATGCAGTGTTGTTACCTACATCCTATAGTATTGATTGTGAAGTTATGTATTATATATGGGGCCCACCACCTCAAGGAAATACTCTGAATTTGGTATGGTGATGTTAGTTAACAAACAATTTCAGTGAGAAGACTGTTTTGAAAGGTTCAGAGTGGGGAAGCTGGGAAAATCCTTATTATAGAGGTGAAAATACATAGCACAGACAATAAAATGGAGTCTGGACATCATCTTTCTACTTCTGAGTCAATAAAAATGATGTAATAAAATTAACTAGGAGGCCTGTTTCTTTTGCACAATTTTTATCTAAATATTCCTAACAATGGTCTAACAACAGGTCTCCTTAAATATCAGCTTCTATATATTACCATTATGTTACAGTTCTTTTTAGCCTAACACTTTACAGTTGTTGCCGTCATACAAAATAAAACTAATGGCTTTGTGTTATTTAATTCATTTCCTTCTGTTTTGAAAGACAAAAGAAAAAGTATTCTTTTTTTGAAATCTCTTTTATGGTTCCTTATGCTTATGAAAGACATCACTAGGAAGAACTGTGTATAGGGGAAATTGACCATTTTTTCTAGCTGTGAGCAACAAATATTTCAATTAGAAATATATAGAAGATAATACATCTCTACTGTAATAAAAAAACAAAAACAAAGCAAACAAACAAACAAAAAACAGAGTAAGTTTGATTCCCTACAATTAAACTTTATTTTCAGAATCTAGGGAAAAATCCATTTGTTATAAAACAGTTGCTTTCTAGATGTTTATTTCAGTTCTTATCTTAATTCTTATTAGTTTATTAAATAGATGTATACATAAATAAAACAGTAAGCATATTTTTTAAAAAGTATACTGGCAAGTCTTTCTGACAAGTCATTTTGGACTAGATTTGTAAAAGACTACATATGTCTCTCACATGGACAAAGAGACATCTAAAAGTCTTCAGACTTTGAAAAATTATCTCATTGAGCCTGAGACATCTAATTAATACATTTCTGCACAAGGATTTTGTACTCATGGCCAAAACTCAGCATTCAACATGGAGATGAAAGATATGCTGTGTTTACTAAACAGTTTAGGGCTACACTTCTACATCAGTCAAAAGTGTGACCAGTTTGTGTAAACAGTTGGTAATCAAAAAAGAAGTTTGGATGAAAAGGTAAAGTGATGGGCTACTAGGGTGATCGCAGCAGGAAGGAGATTTCTAGATGGGAGGGCACTGAAATGCTGTTGATCACCCTTTCGAGAGAAAGGAAGTGGTGTCTTTCACAACTGCAATGAGATCAAGCAACTTGACCTGTTGAAAAGCAGCTTTTGAAGCTCAGGAGCAAGCTGCAAAATGTCCATCCTCTTTCCAGTCCAAAAATAAAAATGCTGGATTTTTTTATTTTTTTAAAAAATTTTTCCTTGCAACTACCTGTGTTCTGTGGTCATTCTGACTTAAAACAGTGCTAGTTTGAGGATATCATCACTGCACTGCTCTACACATCATGCCCACCCCTTGTTTTGCTTTGGTGGACAAAATAAAAAACAAACAAACAGATAAACTCTGGGTTGCATTTCCAAGAGGGTTGTCAGCAAGCCAAAGGAATCTTATCAATGTGTATAAAGATCTGAGAACATGAAGCAGAGAACCAGGACAGTATCTCCTCAGAGGTGTCCAGTTAAAGGATAAGAGGCATTAGGCACAAATTAATATGCAAGAAATTCCACTTAGATTTTTACTGTGAGGGTGGTCAAACAGTGCAACGAGTTGCCTAGAGAGGCTCTGGAGTCTCCATACAAGGAAATGTTCAAAATCCAACTGAACATGATCCTAAGCAACATGCTGAGGAGAGGGTTTGAACTAGATCTTATCAAGAGATCCCTTCCAACCTAAATGATCTTGTGATTCTCCAAAAAGGTTTGGCATAAATAAGCTGCAACTAATTTTGTTATGAAAATTCATTTAAAACAAACAAACAAACAAACCAACAAGCCAAAATAAAACCACCTCCTGAAAAGTTTCTATTTCTCAGAAGTTTGGATCACTTAACCGAAAAAGAATAAAAAGTACTGGTTTCAAAGAGAACAGCATCATGTTATCCAATTACTTGTCATCCTTGCATTCAAGTAAGCTAAGGTAACTTTTGGAATTCCAATTTAACAGAAGGAAGTTTTTTGTAAGAAAAGTAGCTCCAGTCCATCCCTCTCTAGCTCTGAAATACCAGGAGAAAAACCAGATATAAGAATCTCCAGAGGATATTTTAATCCACAAACACCAGGACTTGAATAATAAAGGATATTTGCGTAAAAGCCTAAATTATATGTATGTCCTTCAATCTAGTTTTTCTTTTTACCTAAGCATACCTGAAAAGCTAGAGTCTACCAATAGATAACAACAGGTATGGTGATATGGCTGGATTTAGGTTGCCAGAGTAAGTCCTAAAGTATGTAAGGAAGATGATGTGCTATTAAGATTGTAGGAAAACAGCTTAATCGAGTATGAGAAACAGTCACTGGGGTTTATGCGGGTGGCTGTGTCTTGTTTGGCTGCCAGCTAAGTTAAACTATCACACTGGGGAAATGGAAGTCCTTCAGAAATACCTGCACATAACACAGAATTACTCTGGACCATTTCAGTTTACACTGCAGAAACTTATCTACCAATTTTTTCCTTTGTATCATTACATAATTGTCACTTTGAGGTGCAGCCAAATAGGATACAGTTGAAAGCTTCAGCAGTTAAAACAGAGAAAGAATGAACAAATCTATCTAATATGTATGGTATTGCCAGTAAAGCTCTGATTCTAAGAATATTTATTAAAAATCTTATAACAAATATCTTCCTATTTATTCATTTGTGGTGGGTTGACCCTGGCTGGATGCCAGGTGCCCACCAAAGCCCACTCTATCACTCCCCCTCCTCAAGTGGACAGGGGAGATAAAAATATAACAAAACACTCATGGGTTGAAATAAGGATGGAAAGAGATCACTCATAAATTACTCACATGGGCAAAATAGACTTGACTTTGGGGGAAAAAAATGAATTTTAATTTATTACCAATCAGATCAGAGGATCATGAGAAATAAAACCAAATCTTAAAACACCTCCCTCCACCCCTCCCTTCTTCTGGGGCTTAACTTCTCTCCCAAATTCCACCTCCTCCCCACCAGTTGCACAGGGGGACAGGGAATGGGGGTTGGGGTCAGTTCATCACACATCATTCCTGCCACTCCTTCCTTCTCAGGGGGAGGACTCCTTCCCCAGCACCAACGTGGGGTCCCTCTCATGGGAGACAGTCCTCCATGAACTTCTCCAGCGTGGGAGAAGACTCCTTCCCATGAATGACAGTTCTTCACAAACTGCTTTAACATGGTTCCTTTCCAAGGGGTGCAGTCCTTCAGGAATGGACTGCTCTAGTGTGGGTCCTTCACAGGGTCACAAGTTCCTGTCAGCAAACCTGCTCCAGTGTGAGCTCCTCTCTCTGCAGGACCACAGGTCCTGACAGGAACCTCCTCCAGCATGGTTTTCCCATGGGGTCACAGCCTATCCACCTGCTCCAGCCTGTGGTCCTCCACAGGCTGCAGTTGGTCATCTGCTCCACCATGGACCTCCATGGATTGCAAGGGGACATCCTGTCTCACCATGGTCTTCACTGCAAATTGCAGGGGAATCTCTGCTCCGGTGCCTGGAGCACCTCCTGCCCCTCCTTCTTCATTGAACTTGTCTGCTAGGGTTGTTTCTCTCACATCTTCTCACTCCTCTCTCTCCAACTGCAAAGTGTGTCTTTTTTTTTATTTCCCCTTTTTCTTAATTTTATCACAGAGACATTAACATCACTACTGGGCTCGGCCTTGGCCAGCGACGGGTCTGTCTTGGAGCTGGCTGACATTGGCTCTATCGGACATAGGGAAAGTTTCTGACAGCTTCTCTCAGAAGCCACCCCTATGCTCCCCTCCCCACCCCGCTACCAAAACCTTTCCACACAAACCCAATACCTCATTTATTATAAATATGTTAATACTCAATGTTATATTATTGTGGTGGTTTTACCCATAGGTAGGACCATGCAGTTCTGTATTCACTGCCTGCCCTGCCTGGTGAGATGGGAAAAGAATCACAACAAAGGGGTCATGGATTGGTATAAAGACAGGCAGGGCTCACTCATCAGTTATGGTCACAGGCAAAACAAACTCAATTTGGGGAAGAAAAATCAATTTAATTTGTTACCAACCAATCAGAGTAGGATAGTGAGATATAACCACATCTTAAAACACCTTCTCCCCAGCCATCCCTTTTTCCCGGGCTCAAATTACTTTACTCCTAATTTCTGTACCTTCTCCTCCCCAGTGGCACAGGGGGCAGGGAATGTGGGTTGCAAACAGTTCACCTCTGCCATTCTTCCTGGTATGAAATACCTCCCATGGGCTACAAGTGTCCACAAACGAAGTTCTAACGCAGGCTTCCCATGGAGTCATGGACCTCTTCGGGCACAGCTCCTATCTCTGGCATGAGGAGGTCCACAGGCTGCAGAAGCATTTCTAGTCTGGTGCACCATTTCGCTCGTCAATGAGCACTCAAAGTCTCAACTGCCCTTAGGCACAGCTTTCTGCTCCAGTGTGGAGTCTTCCATGGCCTACACATGGGTTTCTGCTCCACTGCTGAATGTACATGGGCTGCAGGGGACCTCATTTACCTTCTCCCACTCCATGTGTGTTGAACTGAGTGTCTGAGGTTCTCTGCTGTCCCCTTCCTCCTCATTCCTCATGGCAACGATGCTCTCCTTTTTGTTTAGGCCAATGGTCATCTTTTGTATGGGTCTCTCTTCAAGGTTCTCTCTTCCTTCTTCTTTTCATAACAGTCCTTCCCCTCATAAATATTGATTCAAAGAGGTGTTTTTCTATTGCTAATTGGCTCAGCCTGGGCTGGAGGTAGGTATGCCTTTGAGCCAGAGGAGTTTCATAAAGCTTCTCACAGGCACCATCACTGTAACCTCTTCCCTGGCTACCAAAACCAGTCTCCACACACACAAATCCAACACAATTAAATACTGTTGAAATTTTTTTTTTTTTTCTATATGAAACTCTTAATACTTTATTTAAAATTTATTAAGACAAATCAGACTCACTATACAAAACTTATAAAACCTTTTGAGCCGCTTCCAGATGTAAGTATTGTGTCCTGTTCTCCAGCTGAACATCTGTTTGCCTGTGGGTTCTGATATTAAGTCTTGAATGAAATATTATTTTATTGAATTTAGGAAAATTGTCTATTTCTCTTTAGAAATTTCCATGAAATCATATTTTTCCTGGGCTTTGTGTCAGACCAGCAACACAGACATCCAACTGGTAGTTACTGTTACTCTACAGTGACAGAAAGAAAAAATCTTGAAATGCAACATAGAATGCCTTCATCTGAAAGCACCAGCATTTAAAAAAAAATTTAAAAAGTAAAATCACAGTTTGAGTAATTGTTTTATCTCTTATAAATTTACCAAGTTATCCTAAGAAAATAAGTGATTGTTTCGTAGAACTAAAACATTATTATTTTGTTGCTGGTTTACTTTATAGTTGCAGGTAAATTTTCTCAAAACATTTTAATAAAATACCTGAAATCATTTTTGAGAAGTCTTTTTGATAAAAAAATATGTATGATGTATTAATCTTTAAAATCTTGGATTTATAATGTCTCTCAATAGCTTGTTTTGACATTTCTGTTTAAATATTGTTCATCTTTGAAGTCACAATAAAACATCTATTTTATAAATTTTTTTATTATGTGGAGCTGAAATGAAAAGAATACTCCCCCATCTACCTCTAATCTAAACCTCCAGAGTACTGTAGCTACTACTTGGAGTGAAAAGAAATTTCCTTGCTATTATTTAATCATCCTATCTGCTATCTATTTTCTGCAGTAATAAGAACAAAGTTCAAAAGTTGTAAGTCTTTCTTTAAATTAAACACCACTAGTTTTAGCCCCAGATCTGATTTTCTTGAGATCTCTAAAAGTAAACATATTTGTTGGATGTCTTCAATAGGAAATTCATCCTTACTTGCAAGTAGTGAGTCTGAAATAAAACACTGTGCATGAAGCAAAGAAAACTACAGTATAGTAATGCAGAAATACTGCATCCATTTGTGAAAGAAATAAAATTATTTCTCCTTCTATTTTGGGAATTTGCTTATTAACACAATTTATTCTACCTTTCTGGTATGAATGTTAAGATCACTACCTTTCCAGTCTGTTTAAATCCTATCCACTCCTCAGTTAGCTTCAGTGGGCAATTCTGTCTCAGAGTCTTGAAGTAATAGCTCTTTATAAAGGAGTATCTGATAGTGTTACAAGGGAAAGACCCACTAGAATTCCTTCTTTTTTGGCATCTTGTGCCATATTCCCAGATGCCATTAATTAATTAATTAATTAATTCATTCATTCATTCATTCATTCATTCAGTTTGATATTAACTGATTTTCTCAAATTAATTAATAAATTTTGTTCTGAGTTTTGAGTCAATTTATGGGATACTAAAACCTAACAGTGTTTTAGAAAAAGGGAAAAGCTGTGATTAATCTAAGGGTGCTGAGAATCACATTGCGAAAGGAGGCAGAAAATGTCTCCAGTAGAATTATTAAACACTGGTGAACTATCAGAGGTGGAACTTGGCTGTGACCCAACTTATAACTGTGTGCTGGCAAACAAAATGTAATTATTCTGGTGTATATCTTTCAGCCTCCATAAATTTAATTAATACTCCTTCCTGTTCTATCAGCAAAACTTAACTCTACATTTAAGATCTGTGTGTTGTATATTAACTTTGTCTAACTGGTTGCAGTGAATAATATCCAATTGTCCTATCATTGGTTGTCATTGAGAAGAGTCTGGCTCCATCCTCGTGACACTCACCCTTTATATATTTATAAACATTAATAAGGTCACCCCTCAGTCTCCTCTTCTCCAAGCTAAAGAGACCCAGCTTCCTCAGCCTTTCATAGAATCATAGAATGGTTTGGGTCGGAAAGGACCTTAAAGATCATCTATTTCCAACCCCCCTGCCATCAGCAGGGACACCTTCCACTAGACCAGGTTGCTCAAAGCCTCATCCAGCCTGGGCTTAAACATTTCCAGGGAAGAGGCATCCACAACTTCCTTGGGCAACCTGTTCCTCATAATGGAGGTGCTTCACTCCCTTAATCATCTTCGTGGCTCTGCACTGGACTCTCTCAAGCAGTTCCCTGTCCTTCTTGAACTGTGGGGCCCAGAACTGGACACAATATTCCAGATGTGGCCTCACCAGGGCAGAGTAGAGGGGGAGGAGAATCTCTCTTGACCTACTAACCACACCCCTTCTAATACACCCCAGGATGCCATTGGTCTTCCTGGCCACAAGGGCACAGTGCTGGCTCATGGTCATCCTGCTGTCTACCAGGACTTCCAGATCCTTTTACCCTACACTTCTCTCTAAAAGATCTTTCCCAACTTATACTGGAGCCTGGGGTTGTTCCTGCCCAGATGCAAGATAGATCATATAAAAACACATTTAACAGAATTATATGGTATACATTAAGGTTTATATTGTATATATGTTTATATGATATTTTTACAACAAATCTTACTCTGCCACTACGGCTCTGCAGTCCACGGTACTGCAGTCAAGGCTGACCCCCAACCTTCACATCCTCAACCAGTTCTCCCTTGGTTTTAAGTGCAAGGTCCAATGGAGTGCTTTCCTTAAGCAGCTCCTTGATCTAGAAGTTATAATCAACACACTCCAGCTATCTTTTGTGTAGGGAAAGTAGCATATGGAAGTGAAGTAGCGTGGTTTAGGAAAATAATTTATCTTAGATGTGAGTTGCTTTCTTTTCTTTTGAACTAGACAGCAGCTCAGAACAACTAATACACTTTTACAGCAAGTTGTGAGGCATAAAACTCTATCGATACACCAAGAACTCTCAATATTCTCAGTGAATGTTTTTAAAGAACTTCATGGTAAGAAAGAGAACCCAAAAGCTGCATATGTGAACTTACCAAATAGTTTAAAATGAAAAAAAACCCAGACAATTTATTTCTTAGTCGCAATGCTGAGTTCATCCAGATAGTTGTACAGATATAATCCTGTAAAGGAATGGTTGGAAAAACAATGTTATGTGTAACAAAGTTCATGTGGGCCCAAATTCAAGTCTAGTCATTCATTAATGCTGGTTGGTTTTCTGTTTTCTTATTGTAGCATGTGTGAATTGAACCATACAATATGTAGTAGTAATTCTCAAATACACATATTTCAAGAGAAACAAACAGTTTATTGAGTTAACTGTGTTAAGTACAATTAAGTGTTGTTTAGCTCAGTAGTTTATGTCAGAAGAGGAATAATTCTGTTTAGTCCAGCTTTATCTACAAATCCATTAACTCGTTTATATTATTATTGACCTATGTAATATATACAAAAACTTATTTGAATGGTTCAGTTTCTTTATTAGTGCCTTTTTATAGTCTTGGACAATCTATTTCCAGTAAAAAGGCCTTTTCATTCTAAGAGTCAAATAGTGACCTAAAACAAGTTTGTCACTAACAGCATTGTATTTTCTTTTGAAAGACAGTAAATTAACTAAAGCCAAGCCTTTCCTCCAATATATTTAATCTGTTTATACTAAGTGTCTTTCCTGTGTAAACTTTCTCAGTTTATTCACACAGGATAATATATATTCAGTGAAAGGTCTTGTACTATAAGCAAGAGATCATTAGGCTTGTGCTGGTTCTATGGGCATGCATTTCACAGTCTTAAAATTGCACCTGTAGAGGTTCTGTCTGATGCTTTACCTATATTGTAAGGAAGTTCCATCTCGGTCGAGGAACAAAGCTATCGGTTTCAAATAAGGTGTTCAATTAAACTTTTTTTTATCTATGTTAAACTATATGGACTCCTATAGTCTAATGCATATAAAACTACTTTCTGCCAGATTATAGTACAACCACAAAAATCCCCGATGACCATAAAAGCCCATAGATATACTTTAAAGTTTATGTTTCAATTTTTTCCTAACTATTGTTTTGCATTCTTCTAAAATTCCACTAAGGTAGTTATTAATTCCTTTGACTCCATTACAGGTGTCCTAGTTTGTGCAACAAAATTTATATAATGTCTGTGGTGGACTGCACTATATACTTGTCTCAAAGATTGCTTGCAAGAACAGTCACAAAACCACAGGGTTCTGGAAACATCGACTTGTGAAGGCGCCCTGCCCGCGGGAGTCTTCTGCCCAGACATGCCCCTGCCCCGAGTGTTGGGGGACACAAAGAAATGTGCCATTGCTATGGAAACCACAGCCTTCGAAGGGGTATTTAAGGAGGATGTGCATGGGCATGGGCAGGAGGGAGAGAAGAGAGACAGAGGATGACTCCCTGACCACACACACAACCGCTGGAGACCTCCTCGTCCTGCACCTCACCCCTTCCCCCCCCCACACCCTGCCACCATTGTCTCGCTCATGGACCCGTGGTGGTGACTATTTTTGCAGCCCTATCCCAACTCCTTGCTTGATTCCCATCTTTTGTTCCAGCCTGTCCTATCACTATCGTCTTTATTACTTTTTCTTTTTGTAATAAAAGATGTTCTGGGAGTACGGCATTTGACCTGGTTTGTCTTAATCTCACTCTTTGGATCATATTGAAACCTTCCCCAATGTCGAATCAGGACATTTAAATAATCCCAACATCAGGTCGGGACAATCTCATAGAGTATTTTCTGATTAATAATAAATATTATTATCAAAGTATGATTTATAACCTTATAAATAGGAAAGAGTAAGATGAAGATACAGGGAAATGAAGCATTACAATGGTAGAAAAATATTGTCTGGTCAAATATAGCCTTACATAGCTTATTAAAAGAAGATACAAACAATACAAGTCTTCAAATGACCATTTTGAGCTGAATACTAAAAAGGGAGAGGGAAATAAAATATAACTTGCTTAAAAAGAAGATTTCTATCAGTGAAGCTTCTTGTTACTATTGATATCAAGATGGTTGAAAACATTAGTTTGTTTGAATTTCTAATGGTGACTTTGATCTAAGAGATTTCAATAGCCTTTTTATTGCAAGTGGTTTTATGATGAAGGGGAGAGAGGACTCGATAACAGTACCTAACAAAGTCCGAAAGCAGGTAAATGGAAACTGACCTTCCTGTTGAGTAAAAAGTCCTTTACAATAACCTTTCCCCTTACTTTGAACTTACTTCTTCATATGTGAATAGTTTACTTTTGACTTATTTTCATACAGAACAAGAGGACAGCAGTTGCAGACGGGTAAACTGTAAAATCACTTGAAGAAGTATGGCTTTGCATTTATTATAAACTGAAAAACTTTTCCTCAGAATGATAGAGGAGAAGGAAAGGAGGAAGGGGAAGAGGAAGGAAAAAAATAACAAGAAAGGAAGGAAAAAAATAACAAGAAATAAAGAAAAAAATGAAAAAGAAAAAGAAAGCCAAATAAAAAGGAGAAAAAAAGTGAAGAAACCTGAGCAAGAAAAGAGATGTTCCTGAAGTTTACTTGATTCTTTGCTAACCAAATATAAAAAGGGTTACACTCAAGTAAGTTTGTGGTTCAATAAGAAGCTGCATTTCATATTTGTAATCTTTGATTTTTATCTTCACTATAGGAATGATCTTGTTTTTGTCATGTTTTTGAAATCTTCATAAAGATTTTCTAAACCTATGTTCATTAAAAACAATGATAATTTAAATCATTACGTACATGTATGTGTGTATGTTTATAACTATCTTCATTAGGTACGTCCTCTAACCATTAATTTTTGCTATGCCACTACTAAAATTTGCTTACATATATGCTCTTTTTTTTTTTTCCAATAGAATAGTGCAAACCAATAACTAATTTCTTGAAAAATTCAGTGAACAACAGAAACCTTACAAACCCAACATGAGAAAGACAGACAAATTCATTCCTCTTCAGATGCTGAATTTCTTAAAGAAGATAATAGGTATAAATTTGCCTATTTTCAGGTTGCAGAGGAGACAACATATTTTAATCAATTCTAAAAATATTTTTACAAACCACTGACTCTGAAAAACTCTTAAATGTCATCTAAGTTTTCTTACCAAATTATGAACTGGATTTGCAAACAAAAACCTAGCTGAGCTATCGACTCTTAACTAGCCTGTGCTCCTACTACTAAATGTAAACATGTCTGAGTCATACTCTATGTTAGAACATATGGCACACCTTAGTAAACAGTTGGTATGATCATTTGATCCAATACATCTCAGGTTCCCCCAGATAAATATGTATCAAGACTTGAAAATGAGAATGATGTGGGAATGGCTTCCAGTAGACAATTTACAAGAAGATATGATGTTTTGAAGATGAAAACACCTTTGTTAGCAGAGGTTTGGATATGTTAAGAATACCTTTGAATATGTTTAAACTATTATTATATATTTACTCATAAAGTCTCAAAATTCTAATAGAATTATACATGTATTTTACCTTTACTTCCAGGAAATGCTATTCAGGCTTGTGTAAGAAATACAGCAGTTTTTTGTTGTTTGTTTGTTTGTTTGTTTGTTTGTTTGTTTTTTTCCTAGACTAAGTAAAGACAAATTAAACTTATTTCTGCCTTCCCTTCTATAGCATAATTTAATGATCTTACACATAGTTCACTGTCCCAATAAAATGATTATGTTAATCATCTATATACTGTTGTGTCTAACCTTTGATAATTTCGATACCTTTTATTTATATTGAATCAAAGTGGTACAGTACTGTGCGTAGCGCCTACTCAGTGTTACTTAATGATTATAATATCATGTTTTATTTATAATGTCTTTTGACCCAGGATCATGTTTATTTATTTGTTTTAAGTCTGAACATCAGACATGAAGTTTTAAGGTTTTTTGTACAATAGCTCCCAATAACTTCTCTGCTCAGTATGTAGTATTTTTTTCTTCAGTTAATTTTCTTTCCTCCTTCATTTTGCTATGAGAACCATTAATCTGCATCTATTTTCATAAAACTGTGTTTGCTATCTGTTATTCATAGCATTTAAAAGATATTACTTTGAGCATTCCTTCTAATTGACTGGACACATTAAGTTAATTCTATTTGTAAAATGAGGGGGAAAAAACCCAGACCAACAAACCAAAATGATCTACTACTGACACAGACAGTTACTGTAGGATTAAAAAAGTGGTAATAGCAACAAAACTCCTAAGACCTTGGCATTTCTTTCTCTGTTTCTCCTTCTACAGATTCAATTTTCATTTCAAAATAGTCTACTTTCACAGAATCATAGAATCATAGAATCATAGAATCATAGAATCATAGAATCATAGAATCATAGAATCATAGAATCATAGAATGGCTTGGGTGGAAAGGGCCTTGAACATCATCTACTTCTAAACCCCCTGCTGCGGACAGGGTTGCTAACCACTAGATCAGGCTGGCCAGGGTCACATCCAACCTGGCCTTGAGTGCCATCAAAGAGGGGGCATCCACAACTTCTCTGAGCAACCCGTTATAGTGCCTCACCACCTCTGGGTGAAAAACTTACTACTAATATCTAACCTAAATCTCCCCTCTCTCAGTTTAAAACCATTTCCTCTTGTCCTATCACTATCTGCCCATGTACAAAGTCACCCTCCCTCCTGTTTATAAGCTCCATTCAAGTACTGGAAGGCTGCAGTGAGGTCTTGCTGGAGCCTTCTCTTCTCCAAGCTGATCAAGCCCATCTCTCTCAACTTTTTTGTCATAAGAGAGGTGCTTCAGCCCTCTGATCATCTTCATGGCTCTCCTCTGGACCTGCTCCAACACCTCTACATGTTTCTTGTGTTGGGGACTCCAGGTCTGGACACAGTACTCCACAAGAGACCTCACAAGGGCAGAGTAGAAGAGGATAGTCACCTCCTTTGCCCTGATGGCTACCCTTCTTTTGATGCAGCCAAGGACATAGTTGTGAGCGACGGAGGAACTACGTGAGCCAACTCAATGTGAGTGATAAGGCATAGTTCACTTTATTGCTCTCATTAAGTCATATTTATACAGGCTACGATAATTATTCCTACTAGTCCTTTGCTAATTGGCTTAAGCTCTAAATGTTACATGGTCCTCCTACTTGCGGTTTAACGGTAAAGCATTCTCTACATTTTTCACACACTTACTTTCTCAAGGTTGTTTACCAGATTGAGATAAAGTTGCAGTGTCAGTATTCAGTACTTTTCCACTGCGGTCTGCTGAATGTTAGACCAGACTCTGCTCGTACAACTATTCTGCGAATCCATGTCCTTGCTCTCTGAGCCATTCGCCAACACATAGTTGGTCTTCCGGGCTGCAATTGCACATTGCTGGCTTATATCAAGCTCCTCATCCACCAGGAATCTCAAGTCCATCTCAGCAGGTCTGCTGTCAATGAGTTCTTCTCCCAGTCTGTACACATAGCTGGGATTGCCCTGACCCAAGTGCCAAACCTTGCACTTGCCCTTTTTGAACCTTATTAATTGTTTCTTGTCTTTAAGTGGTATTTATCATAGAATCATAGAATGATTAGGGTTGGAAAGGACCTTAAAGATCATCCAGTTCCAACCCCCCTGACATAAGCAGGGACACCCCCCACTAGATCACGTTGCTCAAAGCCTCGTCCAACCTGGCCTTAAACACATCCAGGAAGGGGGCATCCACAACTTCCTTAGGAAACCTCTTCCAGTGTCTGACCACCCTCACAGTAACGTCACTTCCATAAGCACCAGCTACAAGAATATGAGATGAATCTTCCTGGCCACAGAAGAGCCATTGCTCTGTATAAGAAAAAGAGAGAAAAGACATTTCTTTTGTCCTGCTGCTCAGTCAGGAGCAGTGCCACACAATAGAAAAGTAGAGAATTTACACAGCAGAATACATTTCAAAAAGTACAGGGAAAAAATATACATCTGAGGAGACATCTTATAGAGCACAGGTTTTTGTTTGGTTTTCTTTTTATTATTTTTGACTTTTTTTTCTTACTTTTTTATTTTGCAGGTTACTTTCTTTAAATTTTTGAACATATTTTCTGAGATGCTTATGTATCTCCTGCTTTTTCCATAAACATCTATTTAACACTTTAAAAGGTACTAGGCAAATAAAATTTTTCTTTATAATTTCCATGATGTCACATTAATCTTTAATCTGTCTCCCTCTATCATCCACAGTGTGGATTCCTAAAGCACATGAAGTGTGTTACAGCAGATGTTGAAACCACTTTGATCAATGTACTTACACTATATAACTTCCTCTGAGCACATATCTGTCCTCATTCTTTCTGTCACTACTTTAACATTCTAGTAAACTTTGCTTCCATATCATCATGTATTTTCATATTGTTCATTCCTCCATATTTAAAAATTTAAAAAATAAAAGGATGGTTATTGGACTTCTCTACCTCCTAGATCACTTTTTAATTTAATTAAGACTTTTTTTCACTGGGAAAAGAGGCTTGAAATCTATAGTGGGGGGCATGTGTATGTCTCTATTTTTATTTCTTTCTGTCATCTGATCACACTGTTGCACATCATATTTAGTAGCATAACCATCTGCTTCTTTCCCCATTTTTTAATGTTCTCCAAGACCTCAAAGACCTTTAAAAGTCTTGAACTTGTGTTTATTCCATAAAGACTGTTGTTTAGAGCAGCTGTCTTAATGGTAAAGCAGTGCCATTTTGTAGGTAAAGACTAACTCTTAACACTATTTGCATAGGAAGTTTAAAGAGAATAAATGTTTTATTACATTCAAGACTGGACAAAATATTCATTAAATATATATAGAGACCTAGATTATGTCTAGAGATGACTTCAGCAATGAACCTGAGGTGTGCAAGTTTTAAATATGTGACTTAGCTTGCACCTGTATACAGTATTTTTAATATGTCATTGACCTTTTTTTGTTTGTTTGTTTGTTTTTTATCTTGCTTCAAGGAATCTGTAGGAAGAGCTTTTCAGATTAAAAGCAAAAGAATACAACACCACAATTGTGCAGCATTCCTTTTGATATTCAAGGGACGTGAAGAAATGTGAAGGTTCCTTTTTTTAAAAAAAACTGTAATGCAGCAGTACAAAATCTAAGGTAATATACCAAAGCAATTTGCTGCAAATAGAAATGGATCAGATCATAAGATGCTCATCCAATTATTCTTGGCTGTGAAGCTGTTTGCTCTAAAACCTTAACTGAATGTCTTGATCCCTATTTCTGGTTTAAAACCACAGCTTTGCCATGGAGAAATTGAGACGTAAAGGAGAAAATCTGCTGTGGTGTGTACATGACATCAGTCTACATGTGTTTTTCTTCTTAATGATTCTTTTTTACAGTTCATCTATTCAAATATTTCAGATTCTGGCATCTGCAAACATTCCAAAGAATGGCTTCGGAGTGTGAAGAATTCCCAGTATGGGTAAATGACAACTATCGATACTGAGTAAATAGTGATAGAGAATTAATCGGACTGTATTACTTATAAGAGTATGCTCAGGTCATTTACATTAAAATTTATCTTCTTCTTTGAATGAATGTGGACAATAAAGTCTCTCTCACTATGAGGACTAAAGGGACAGGCAAAGGGAACTATTTTTCTACGAAAGGTGCTATGGTCTCACAAAAATCCGAGAGTTCTCTTAAGCAATAGGAAAATTGAAGTAGCTTTGACAATAATGTCTTTGTCTTCCTAAAAATTCTCCCTGCTCACAGAAGGGTTATTCTCCATGTTTCATAAGATACCATAGTTAAAGGCAACAACCTGCCCCCCACCAAAAAAACCCCAAACCAACAACAACAACAACAACAACAAAACCTAACAAAAAAAACTTCACCCCAATAAAACTAAAAAAAAAAAAAAAAAAGAGCTATCAACAGTGATTATTTGATTATTAAAGCAAGGGAACAAATCAAAGACAATGTAGAACAGAACAAATTTAATAAACAATTATTCCTTTAATTACAATCTTTTCTTCATATCCCTCTGTGGAGATCTCTTGAGAAACATTATGTCTTTGAGAGTTGCTGTAAAGTGAGGCCTAAAACATTTTATTCATACACACAGAGGAAAAATGAGTTTTCTCTTTGTCTTTCATATGCAAATACAACAATTAATTGCATAATATTTATCAGCATTACTGTCATATGCTTATAGAAGGTAATGCAGTCCACTCCGTATTGACAGATGGGGAGTAGCCAGCTCTGCATGGGGGAGCAGGGAATAGTGAGTCCAAGCCCAAGCGCCAGAAAAAGGAGATGAAGGTCACACTCCAGCAAAGAGGGTCAGGAGCAACAGCTCTAAGAAACAGAAGTGTTTAGGGTAGGTAGGAGTGGCAATTTATGACATGGTTCAAGACACTGTCAAAACTGCCCTGCCAAAAGTGAGTAAGACACAGCAGTAGAGAGGCAAGTTGAGCACAACTGAGAAGCTGAGGAGTGCTGGGAGGCTGACAACAAAGTAAGTTGCATTTACATTTCAGAAAGTGGTTATCACTCTCTTTCTCCTAGCTTCATTGAAAATCTTTATCTGAAGAGTTTCCTAGATCTTGAAATGTTGCTGTTATTTCCTCAGTAGTTCAGTATCATTATGAGTTGTCTTTGTTAACAGTTTCAGCTCATGAACAGCATATACATGGTAGCAGCGTACTTTTCTGAACTTAACAGTTTTACTGGATTTATCTTCGTGGCCAAACATCCCTTAAAGTGTGAATTATTTATTTTACTGTCTTTTAAGGAAATATTCCTTCATTTTTATCAAAGGCTGGTAGGTCATGAAAATATCTTTTAAGATAGTTCAGACTTTTGTAGTCTACAAAACATCTGCAAAGTTTGCAAAATAAACTTATAAAATTAATTATTTTCTCTATAAATATCTTTAAATTGTAGTAGCTGTTTCATTTATTAGTAGCAGTATTACTGTATGTATTTGGTTTGCATGGCAAGGTTTTGGTAGCGGGGGTGCATAGGGACGCTTCTGTGAGAAGCTGCCAGAAGCTTCCCCCGTATCTGACACAGCCAATGCCAGCTGGCACCAAGAAGGACCCGCCACTGGCCAAGGCCGAGACAATCAGTAATGCCTCTGTGATAAGCGAAAAAAAAAGCTGCACACTTTACAGCTCAGGAGAGAGGAGTTAGAAGATGTGAAAGAAACAAGCCTTCCAGACACCAAATACATGGAGGTCCATGGTGGAGCAGAGGACCAACAGTAGCCTGTGGAGGACCCCATGCCAGAGCAGATTCCTGAAGGAGGCTGTGACCCCATGGGAAGACCACACTGGAGGAGGTTCCTTTCAGGACCTGTGGTCCCATAGGGAGAGGAGCCCACACTGGAGTAGGTTTGCTGGCAGGACTTGTGACCCTGTGGAGGACCCACAGTGGAGCAGTCCGTTCCTGAAGGACTGCACACCATGGAAAGGATCCATGCTAAAGCAGTTCATGAAAAACTGTTTTTCATGGGGAGGACTCACATTGGAGAGGCACCCCATGCTGGTGCAGGGGAAAGAGAAGGAGCGGCAAAAACCACGTGTGAGGAACTGACCCCAACCCCCATTCCCTGTCCCCTTGTGCTGCTGGCGAGAAGGAGGTGGAATTTGGGAGAGAAGTTAAGCCCCGGAAGAAGAGAGTGGTGGGGGGAGGTGTTTTAAGATTTGGTTTTATTTCTCTTTATCCTCTTGTCTGATTGGCAATTTTTTATTTTTTATTTTTTTTTTCCTCCAAGCCAAGTTTGTTTTGCCCATGCCAGTAACTGGTGAGTGATCTCTCTCTGTCCTTATCTCAACCCATGAGCCTTTTGTTATATTTTTCTCCCCCTGCCTCGATCAGAAGGGGAAGTAATAGAGTGGGCTTTGGTGGGCGCCTGGCATCCAGCCAGAGTTAACTCACCACACCATAATAGTCAGGTTCATATAGTAGTAATTGGTTGTAATACATTCTTATACTGAACAGAACCAAACTCCCAGAGTTTCTCAGGAATTTTTGATACAGCTTTGGAGACTAAGCATTAGTGCGAATTTACCAGGCTTCCAAATCTCTATGAGTGTGCAATTAGGGTTATTATTAGAGTTCTCTTCCCTGAATACCCTGCCTCATTCTCACTGCTCCCAAACCAGTCTATCAGGACGTCCAACATCCTTACTTCTGTGACCATCTTATCTGAAACTGAAAAGCTAACCTAAACTCTGCCTTACACTCAGGAAATATCAAAGTTAAGGTAACTGGAATGTAATATTTGAGGTTCATCGAAATAGCTCTTTACATTGAAATGTATTTAATTAGAAGATTTCCACACATGAATGATTTAAGAAATTACCAAGGAAACCTGAGTCATGCTGAAATAACCAACATTTTCCATAAAACTTTTCCTAGTTGTTAATCTTTCCCTTAATGGTTGAAGGCCTTAAAATTCTGACAGAAGTAACGTAAATTAATTTCCTTATAGTTTTGGGTTGTTTTTTTGGTTGGGTTTTATTTTTATCCTTTTTTTACTGATTTGAAGTGATACTTCATTTCTGAAGAAGAAAGGAATCTGCTTTGACAGCTCTGCTTTATGGTTTCTGATAAAATCTCTTATGTAGGCTCCTGTTTGAAGTAACATGAGCGGAGCCTCTTATTTCCATTTCAAGTCAGGGCTGTTCTGTAACATAAATAACTTATAAATATAAAAGGTTTCCGCACCATCATTCTTGCAGCAGTAAGATCATATTAAAATCAACTAATATTTTTACAAGGTATGTCTTGCTTTTTTGTAAGAATATTGATTGTTACTCCGCAGGGGGGGGCACAGAAAAAGTATCTTTGAATTTACAACATACTGCTCTGAGTGTGTCTGTATCTTACCACCAAAGGAATATATTACATATTTTATGTACAGAATGAATCATAGTAGCCATTGTTTATACACATTAAAAAAATAAAGTATAAAATAATATTATATGAAAACATTCAGGTAGGGTAGTAATTATATGAGAAGGCTGTGTGAGCACATTGGATGTAAACATTTTAGAACAGAAGTGTTATCATTCCTAATACTTAGCTTGTATCATGCTAACAAGTTTCAGAAATCAACAATACTTTTGTTGCTCTTCGTTTTACATACATATTTCCCAGGTTTATGCTATCCAACCTGAAGTTAAGCTAAACGTAGCAGATAGATCTGCCAGGCATGTTTTTACTATGCCTTCCCCCGATGTTTTAATTTCCTGATACTTCAATGATCATAATGCTGTGCATGACTTAGAGGTGATGACTAACTTAATTAGAAGGTTAAGATGTATCCCAAGGCACAATGTTTTTCTCCTCAATGATAAAAAATGGTCCTAATCATCATTATAGAGCACTCTAGGTTAGAGAAAATTAGTGAAAATTGTGTGCTGATGAGAACTAACTGGCTTGCTAGCCTTTACATAGGACAGAGAAATTAATGTTTTCCACTCCAACAGTACAGTTGCTTTGAAATATACTGACATGAAACCAATTACCTCCCAAACATCCATCCCCCTCAATGTGTAAGCTAGCATACAAGACACCGCAAAGAACGAAAGGACTCAACACCAACCTCTCCCTTGGCCACTTACTGTGCATGCAATAAGACTTTACTGCAAGATACCAAGATACAGTTTTGGCTGTTTTTCTCATGGAAAACAACATGAGAGTCATAAAGTTAATTACATTTCAATACCAAAACAAATAAAGGATCCTGGTTAAAGTGGAAGTCTTTGATAATAGTATAGTAAATAGTAGATTTCCTTTTCTTCCAAGTATTCTTCCAAGTACTCATGTATGCAATTATTGTTTCAGTCTGCTGGAACTTTGAGTGTATCTGAGGTTAGTAAGGTCTGTCAATACCAAAAATGTCAGCAGGAGAATTCATTATTATTGTCTTCCTATATGTATTTCAGAAACTTAAGAAACTAACAGTATCTCATTGGCATGTATTATACTCAGGGTAAGCAAATACAAATATTCAGCTAATATAGGAAGCATTTTATTATATAACATCTAATAGTAATTTCTGTTATACAAATTTTTGTTATAGGGCTGAGCAAAGATCTTAAAAACTGTGATAATTGATTTCTTTAAATAGGAATAAAAATCCATTATGCTTGAATATGAAATTATAAACACCTTATACAATTCACTATAATAAGTAGAGCAAAATTACTGTGATTTTTCACAAAAAACGTGAACACAAAATAGTTTCTGTTTTTTTTCATATTTCATAGATACACTTGAAGTGTCATTGGGACATAGTCACTTGTCACTGTGTTTTACTCTGTGTGGAAAAAAAAAAAAAAATTACTGTTATCTTTTATTAGTTAACAGTTGCACCAACTCATTAACTGATTTTATCTACTTCACATTTTCAATAAGATGTAAATTTGGCTTGTAATATTTGTCAATTGCTGTTTTCAAATCAGATTTTTTAAGGTTAGTGTAAATGGTTTTCTTAATCACAAAAATAAAGGATAAGCCGTTTTTTAATAACATTTACACCTGTAATATAATTCAGCATCTCATCACTGTATAGCCAACGTATTCATTAATTCATTTTTCTTTTTTTTTAATATAAAGCTAGTCACAGTAATGGGTAATACAGAATCTTTATTGGGTTTTGCAGCTTCATATTCTTCCAGTTATGTTCAAGAACTCAAGATAAGCCTTTTATCAGTCAGTAAATGAAATTACCATATCTAATATAAAAACTGGGCAATATAAGCGGTTTATTTGGGTCCAAAGCTTAAGTAAAAATTGCTCCACAACTTCTTTCAAAATAGATTGCATACTGAGTGTCTTTCACCTGCTAGACTGAGGATAAAAAGGAAGATTTGAAACTTACCGTTTGATAATGTGAAGATGGAGAGACTAAATTGTTTTAACTGGAAGTGAAGGCGGACAAGCATAGAAAAAAAAAAAAAAAAATCTTAGTTAAAAATTTGCTTATTCAGAATCCAGCTTAGCTTTCTGGTAGGCTGCACCTTTCTCTTTTCTGGCAAAGCTCCCACCTGCCCAAGCAGTCACTTTCAACCAGTGTTTTCTGTTTTGTTTGTTGCATGCACACATGAGAACTCTCCGTTGACAATTTCTTTTTAATAATTTTGTTGTTTGATTTTCCTCAAGATCTTGTGATTGCGTTCTCAGGATGAGAAACAAGATTGCCTTGTAACAGTAATTTGTATCAAGTCTTTCAGAATCTCTCTACTTATATCCCTTTCTTTTTCTCTCTCTTTTTTTTTTTTTTCTTTTATCTTTCTCTCCACCAAATAAGAGTTCCAAGATTTCTTTACTGAAGTCCCACAAAATTTACCATCTAAGAAAATTAACAGTGAAATCACTGGGATGATATGTGGTTTTGCTTTGGAAAATTACATATTACTTGAATAGGGAAAAAAAAAAAAAAATAACAACAGCAGCAGCTAACAGAAAAAGCAACAACTAATATTAATGTATTTTTATTAGTACTATTCCATAACTTTTTTATATAGTAAATGACATAAGTGTGTATTTAATCAGCTACTAAAATAATATATCTTAACAATGTATATGGACTATAACCTAGGCAAATCAAGAAAATAGAAGCTAATTTCTTTTCAGCCTTTATTTCTTGAGTTTTTATTATAAAATCATAGAAACATAAATGGGTTGGAAGTGACAGGAAAGATCATCTAGTCCCAGCCCCCCTATCATCAGCAGGAACACCTTCCACTAGATCAGGTTGCTCAAAGTCTCATCCAATCTGGCCTTCAAACTTCCAGTGAAGGGGCATCCACAAGTTATCTGGACAACCTGTTCTAGTGTCTCACCACCATCACAGTAAAAAATTTCTTCCCAACATCCAATCCAAACCTACCCTCTTTCAGTTTAAAGCCATTACCCCTTGTTCTATCACTACCTACCTTTGTAAAAAGTCCCTCCCCAACCTTCCTGTAGACCCCCTTCAGGTATTGGAAGGCCGTGATAAGATCATCCTGAAGCCTTGTCTTTTCCAGGCTGAACAGCCCCAACTCTCTCAGCCTGTCCTCATAGGAGAGGTGCTCCAGCCCTTGGATCATCCTCATGGCCCTCCTCTGGACTCAATCTAAATGGTCCATGTCTTCCTTTTGTTGGGGGCTTCAGAATTGCACACAGTTCTCCAGGTGGGCCCTTACGAGATGGGAGTACAGGGGGAGAATCACTTCCCTTGACCTGCTGGCCACACTTCTCTTGATGCAGCCCAGGATACAGTTGTCCTTCTGGGCTGCAAGTCTACATTGCAGGCTCACGTTGAGGTTCTTGTCCAGCACCACTTCCAAGTCTCAAACCACTCATCACACAGCCTGTATTTATGTTTGGGATTGTCCTGACCAAGGTGCAGGACCTTGCATTTGGCCTTGTTGAACTTCATGAGGTTAGCACAGGCCCACCTCTCAAGCCTGTCAAGGTCTCTCTGCATGGCATCTCATCCCTCCAGTGTGTCTCAACCACACCACACAGCTTGGTGTCATCGGCAAGCTTGCTGAGCGTGCACTCAATCCCACTGCCCATGTCATCAATAAAGATATTGAACAGCACCAGACCCAGTCCCTGAGGGACTCCACTTGTAATCAGTTTCCATTCAGACTTTGAGCTGTTGACCACAACCTTTTGAATGCGACCATCCAGCCAGTTCCTTATCCACCAAGTGGTCCATCCATCAAACTCACGTGTCTCCAACTTAGAAACAAAGTTGTAGTGCGGGAAGATTAGTCACATTAGAAAATACAAGAATACTACAAGTAATGAAGATTGCAGTTATATGTTAATAGACTTCCTAACCTCCTCTCAAATTTGAAATTAATGGTACCATAGAAAATTTGATTTTGCATGGATTTTTCACTAAGTATGCGTTATGGAACAGTTCTATAACAGTTACTTTCTTCTGTTGTGTTAAAACTAATGATTTACAGATCAATTTTATTGCTACAATGTTACACCTGCATTATATTACACTAACAAGTAAAATACATGTCCTTCAATACAAATATGCCCATTCCTATATGGGGTTTTTTGGTCACAATTTAAAGATATGTCAGCAAAAGTGTTATACAATTTTTTTTATGGGATCTGTAGCTTGAAGGTCATTTGCCTATGTCCAAAAAAAAATTATCTGGAGAACCTAATTCCTAAAGGTGTTTAGCCCTCATTTGGCTCTTAACTTTAATACATTTTCAGAATTAAGAGTGTTCTTTAAGTGCTTAAATGAGCTACCATGTTACATCAAAGCACAATAGTCTCCAGAATAAGATACATAGTTTAAACTCTCTTGAGACATTGAAAGAACCCAGACAGATGTTTAATCTTCTCTGCAGTTCGAAGGACTTTGTACCTTGCCACAATCCAAACACACAGTACTCATGCATGTCTTTGTGAATATTTACCACACTAGTGAGGAGCACTTACAGAAAGAAATACATCAAAATGGAAGAACGTTGTTTAAATATATATCTCATTCTTTTGTGCATAACAATACTCACTATTCTCTTGACATCTTATTTCAAACTTGATCTTTTCTGCCCTGGTCTTCGAAACTTCTGTCAAAAATACCAAATCATATTCAATGGTAATATTATCTTATTTCCCATTTGTCATGATAGTTGACCTTGAATACTTTTATTCTTTGCTGTCTTCTGACATGGTACAGGTTACACTGTGTACCTTTGCTATATTTTCGTTAGGAAATCAGGATTTAGTCCATATGATACTTAGCATAACTGCAGTTTAGAGTGCTTTTTGTGAACTGTAGTCTGTGTAAGAGTGAAGAGTTCACACATTCAGACTTCATTGAAATGAAATTTTGTACCTTTTGAACCTCTCTATAAAATGGAAAATGATGCCTTCTTGTTTTCCTTTTGTCTTGAAAACAGAAATAAATAAAGGTTAATAAAGAACTATAAGGTAAAGATTCTTAGAAATAAAAATATATTGAATTTAAATCTAGTTTTACACAAACCTGATCGGTGATGTTAGAGCTAGAACATTTACAGACTTTGCTTCATAGCTTACAGAAAAAAAATTGTATTTCTTGGAGACCTTTTTTAGTTTGGGAAAAAAAATATTACATGTACTTACACTTTATTTAAAACAATTCAAGATAATTTACCTTTTAATCTAACATTATTCTATGTTTTCACTTAACATTATTGAGAATGTTGAATATTCTACCATATTCTACACTTGTCCTTCTGTCCAAAATAAACATCATTGTATCAGTTACTTGACATCCTTTCCTTGAAAAACTAAAGGGGAAAGGATGGTGGTGGGGGAAAAAAAAAAAAAAAAAAAGAGAGAGAGAGAGAGAGAGAGAATCTGCTAAAGAACATCTGAAGAAGCCAGTTTGAAACACCTGAATCTTGAATAACTAAGAATACCTGTGGGTGGGAAGATGAATCAAGTAGAGTGTTGCAGTTTTGGTATCACCTACAACTGACATTTATCATTCTTGTTGTGTAAGGCAAGAAAAATTAAGGAGTCCTGACAGAGTAGAATGAAATATCGATCAGAGCTATGTAAGGTCTAAAGTCTTGTACTGGAATCTGGAGTAAGTTCTTTAAAGAGCTCCAGCTCAAAACTTGGCTTTATTTGAACATATGAATAAAAACTAACATGGTTCTATCTGGGCTCTCAGATGGGAAAATAATAATAATAATAATAATAATAATAAATAATAATAATAATAAGAAGAAGAAGAAGTCCTGTAAGGGCTACAAGGGTTACAAATCTGCTGTTATTACAAACTGACAAAATTGTGTAAGTTTACTCTTTTTAAAGTTATGGTTAATCCTAGTAAATCTCCAATTTGTTGTGAAGCAATATATGTGGATGTATTTTCTTCATTACCAGTTTTTCACCATACCATACTTAATATTCCACTTATTTTAATGTCCAGAGTAAAGAATAGGAAATGGCTAATAATACCAGAAGGTTTCATACACTTTAGTTCCCAGAAAGGTGTCAAGAACCCTCACCAGCTACCAGTTATATGAACATAATCATCAGGGTACATCAGGGTGAGGCCAAGGAAGTTTGCTTGTTAAGCAAAGTTAACTAGCAGAAAAGCACAGAAGATGGGGCAGGTTGTAATATTCTTCTGTTTGTAGAGGTAGAACATTTCACTGAAACTTTAAGAACATAATGGTGATACTCATTATTGTGCAGTATTCTCACTCAGTATTCTCTTGAGTGTATGTGCTTAAACTTAGTGAAATAATCTCACTGTCAAAATATGAATATAAAATTCTAATGTCTAGATCACTGCTTATGGGCTCTTGCAGTTGACTGAAGAGTTTACACATAACCACCAGTAGCTACATGCTCAGGTTATCTCTGAGCTCTACTCTTTCAAGAGATTTAGATGAAGGAATGCCTAATTTTTATATCTAGGGAAAGTCTATGTCTGAATTGACTTTGAACCAATTGGACTCTGGAAGAGGACAAGAATAGCTTAGAAAGGAGCCTAAAACTGAAGCTGGGCATTATCTAGGTAGTCTATATGTACCCAGGCTGAATGACAGCTGAAAGGAAAGTGGTTTCGTTTTTTGTTTTATTTTTAAGATCCCAGTGATACCTCACATCCAACATAACCCTGCTTTAGGTAGTTACGTACCAAACTTAAGAATCTAGTTTTGAAGTAGGGAAACCTGTTTCAAATTGTTAAATGGCTTTCCTACTAAGAAAAAACAAAAAAGGAAGTTTAAAAGTTCACTGGCTAAAAAGTACCCCTTCATTTAAAAAAAAAAAAAAAAAAAAAAAGTTACTAAGTACCTGCTGGAAAATTCATTACACTTTTAAAATAAATGAAATATTTTTATACTGTGGTCAATTCCAGAGTAGGTTTCTATAATTTAAAAAAAAAAAACAAAACAAACCAAAAACAAATCTGAGCATATTTTATATTTTTTATATATATATAAACCCTCACCAATTATAATCTAAAAACAATAATATTTTAAACATTTAAAACAGCTTTTATATTCCAGATATAGTTTAAAGATATGGATTTTTTCTTCAATCAAATTGTTTCTAATTCATTTTTGATAGTCAAATTATATATGTTTTTTTTGGAGGACTACTTGAGAATTTTCTAAAAGGTATCCCGATGAACAATCACTTGGTCTGTGGAAAGAATTGTGAAGATATATGGTATCCATCAAAGTCACTACTAAACAAAGGAAAATTAAATCTAAGATATAAGATTGATTCATTGGTGGCTTGGAGGGCTTACCAATCACTTCCCACACAGGAAAAATAAAATGGTTTTGTATCATACTGTAGAATGACTTTCTGCATTTTCATACAGTAGCCCTAACAAATATAAAATAAGAAAAACAGCCAAACTCATTCAGATAAAATAATAGGGCTGATAGTTCTCTGAGCTACCTCATTTTGTCTTAAATAAATATTAGGTTTTGTGAAAATATCTGTGTTTTCTGGTCTGCATGGAATTTTGATGAACTTAGAAAGCTGCAGAGGTAGAAAGAGACATTGCTTTTTTATTTTCGTTAAGTTAAGTTAAATTAAATATATATATATATATTTTTTTTTTTATCTTTTTTTTTTTTTTTTAAATTTATTCAAGTCTGAACAACTCCAAGTCAGTTCTTACTCTGGCTTAAAAGTACAAACATCATGGGATTATTTTTGCTCTTCTGATCTTAGATATATATATCCATAAGGAAAATAAGAACAAGCTTCATTAGAAAACAAAAAAACAAACAAACAAAAAAAAAAACCAAAACAATTTCATTCTCATTACAGTTATGATATATTCATTATTAACAGTTGATGTAGTTTCCAAATATTAAATGTAATTTCACTCATTTAATAATTCATATCATTAAGACATGTAGCTGCTGTATTATTTAGGTTGTTCTTAATGGTGCCCTTGCATTTGTAAATATACCCTAAGTCACATAAAATTTCTTTAAAAGGATGTGAAGCTTTCACAATTAATATGTAAAAAATTAAGAAGTATGATAAGCATTTCAATGCTACAATTAACTTGTTTTATTTTTTTCAGTATCATAAAAATTATTGCATATTGGAATGTTAGTTCTATAAAAATATTAAAGAATATTTATGTGCCTCAAACCAAATTATATGCTAACTGGTCCTTTTAGTCATTTTTTTTTTTTTTTTTAATAGGAAACATTCACACAGGTTTTAGTAGATTAATGATCAGTTAATTCTGCAGAAGAAAACTATATATACTATCTTGATACTAATGATACCAAAGTGCTAGGCTCACATACTTTCGCAACACCTCTTTCATTTGTAATGTCACCTAAAATTTCAGCACAGTCATCAAAACCAGCTGGTGAAACAACACTAAGGGATACACTGTTCCATATTATAACAGAGCCGATGTGCTTTAGCAGAGTGTACTTCAGTTGAATATTTTTTTCCCCCTAGAATCAGTTGCAAGTGGCATGAAAATATTTCTTTTGGGAGGAAAAGTGTCTAAAGCATACGCAGAAGTAGCCTCTTTCTGAGTCTGTGGGAATGTTCTTGCCCATCCCACTTCATGGATCCTTCTGCAGTGCTGGCATACAAGCTAATGCTTTAAGTGTTCAACATTGTCTAAAGCTGACATTTTGATGGCAGTCCTTATTTAAAGAAATCTACTAATTTAATAAAGAATTATTTAACATAGGTGTGTTTACAATCATCCTAAATCATCCTTACTTTGTTCTCTCTTGGTGCATGCTTAAAATTATTAGGATTCAGTTAGGGATTAAAACTCTTTGCTCGTGTTTGGTCTGTCTCACCTGGTGTGAATGATATTTGAAGGAGTCAAATGTGTCACCAGCAGAGCCCTTTCCAGTGACTTGTACAGCTCCTAGCATCCCTGCTCAATTCTGCTGCAACTCGTACACTCCTTGCCTCCTGGAAAGTGTGTTCAGAATTGCTGCTCTCCACCTGGGAATTCCTGAACTGAGACGCAGGACCCAGGATAGGATGCCTTCAATTATTTCTTTGGCTGCTTCACACTAGCAGTTTCCTACTTGATATTTCTGGGTGAGGTCTGGCAAACAGGCCTTCCAGCTCCCCTCCTCTCCTGGCTAGACAGAAAGGACTACTCACAGGAAGATATAGAAATAGTTTATTGGCTTCCGTTTGGACCTCATCTAGCATAGCAATTCTGCCAGTTACTCTGGTCTTCCTCCTCTGTTGGTGGTTTGGTTTTGTTTTTGTGGTTTTTTTCAGTCTGTACTTCACGTTCAATAAATCTTTTCACTTTTTGTTTGCATACTGTGTGAGTTGAAACTTATTTTTGTGCCTGTGATCCCAAAGTGTGTGGGAAATTTAGCTGCCAAGGCCTGTAAGCTGACAATAAAAAGGGCTAAAGAGCTCAGACTGTCACAGCTTGAAAAGCTAGGATATAAAACATTTGTGAGGCCTGGCCTCACAGGGCTGCAGAATAGAGTAAAAGGACTTCTGTGTTAGACTTGTAAAGGTTGCAGAGTCTGAAAAGTTTAGATGCCGAGGCACACAGAGTTGGGATAGATGAGGCGGTGAAAGCAGAAGTCAGGAACTAAAATGCAGTTGCATTATTTGTTTTGTCTTTTGAATAATAGGTATTTACTACAGGTGGTATACCTGTAAAAACTTAATCTGTTTGCAGGAAAGTGACTAAGCTGCACCATTGTGTTAGTGTTGGTGCCACCATTCAGACGCTGTTCTTCCAGACTCCCTCAGGTTTTGTGAACATTTCACAGAAGCCCAACAAGCAAACGCAGTCAGAATGGACAGGGGATAGTAAGGTGAGAGCAAGTCTTATCATCTTTCAAAGGACAAGAACAACCTACTTTTCAGAAATCAGTGGCACTAATTGGTCACATAAGCATAATGGTGGTTTGTTTGTTTGTTTGTTCATTTTTTAATTTGGTTGGGTTTTTTATGAAAATCAACTCCCCTCCAGAATTTCTGTTTGAGCTGCTGATCCATCATCATCTTCAGCAAGATCCTGACCATTATTCACACAAAGCAACATGCAATGTGGAATGACGGGCAATTATTTACAGGCTGGATGAGGCTTTGAGCAACCTGGTCTAATGGAAGGTGTTCCTGCTGATGGCAGGGGGGTTGGAACTAGATGATCTTTAAGGTCCCTTCCAACCAAAACCATTCTATGATTCCATGATTCTATAACTATATCTCCTCTATCTTAGTAAGCCTAACTGCTGGAGAGAAGAGACATATTTTAAAACTAATGTTACAGTTACATTGTGAACATCTTAAAGAAACTTATATCCTAAAAATAGAGAAATTCTTCTGTCCATTTTTTAAAATAGGAGAAACAAGACAAAAAGCCATCAAAACACTTGTACTTCTATTGCTCTGTTATCTTCAATTGTTTACACTGACCTTTCAGAATAGTACTATTTTAATGTTTTACATTAATTAGCTTTAAAATAATGCAAAGCTCAAATGTTCTTTGACTAAATAGAACAACTGTACTACATAACAAGATAATAGTTAAAACAGCTATCAGAGAATACAGCTTTTGAGATAACAAGGTCTGCCAAGAAGTCTAACAGACAGTTGAAAAGATTGATTCTTAACACTTTTGTACAGCTATTAAATATATATATATATAAAATAGATTTAACATGTTATTACAAATACTCATAAGAAAGTTACAATAAATACTGCTACATTTCATAAAGCAATATCTAGAAACAGCAGTAAATATTTGTGATAGAATGGATTTGAAATACCCCTTGCAAATTCCACTGTTGTCTTCTATTAGTTTGTGAGAAGATAACGAGTCCTTTGAGATTAGCACAAGGTAAACTAGGGGGAGTGGCTGCTTCAGAGGACAAAGTCATTCTTTCCTGTCGACCTAGTTAGAGTTTACTTCTCAAAAATAGATCTATTCCCTAACTCTTGCATAACTCAGTGCAAAGTAGAATAGGAACAGAATCCATAAGATGGGGAAATGGATTCACATCTTGTTATGCTGTGTTCTTTATAATGCACATGGGAAAAGAAACTAAGAATTCTCACATTTCAGATAAGAAAGAGAAGAAACTGCAATATTGCTTCCATACAGTCTTCATAATACAAATCAATTTGTCTTTCAAGTGGAGTGCATAAACGATTGGGGAATAGGGATTTAAACTTTTAAAAAAGACTTCTAAGAACCGTAGATGAAGTTTTCTCTAAGCTTCACTAAAGTTGTTTAGATATACTTTCTCAATTCAGTCTTCACTTTCAGTTTCTATGTCTTCCTCTACCAGTGGAAAATGTATGTAAAGTGGATATAAAATGTGACCAAATCAGACATGGCATTTTATACCTACACTATATTCATTCTGTTCTACGACAACCGACAACAGTAAGCAGCCTTATTTTCTTCTGTGTGGTATTCGTGAATAAAGATCCTTTTAATGACCACATATTTTAAGTTTTACTTTCTTTAAAGCACTAGTCATGAGGACTTATGGAAAAATAGACTACATACTGAGACAGGTTCCTTCAGAGAAATCAGCCTCATTATGTGATGTCGTACTGTTAGTTGTGTTCTGCTTTTGATCAGCCAGTAAGCCCCTACTGTGAAAGGAGAAGTATCAGTTATATTAACTGGAAAATTATTTGCAGTATAAAAATGCAAGAGACCAATTAGCATTAAAATTTGGCCAAAAAGATGATAAAAACATCTGTTCAGGATTAATTTGGTATAGACTTTTAGCTTTCTGATGTCACAGACCAAAGAAGTGAGGCTATTCACTAAGGGAATGTTAGCCATGAGCACGGTGGCACCAGCACAGGCCATGCCTCACAGGGTCTGACCACAGTGGATGGAACCAGCTGCTGGTAACAGGGTCCATCAACATTTCCAGATAAGAAAAAGTGAAAAAAACCCAAAACCAAAATCCAAAAACCAAAATTATCTGAGGTCCAATTCAAGATGTTCAGTCAGCAGCAACAAGAGTCAAGCCCAAAGAGTGCAAAGAAGTTACAGCATAGGTCTGAGGGGTGCATCCATGAAACAAGGTGCCTGCACAGTATACATGACGTCCATACAGCAAGAAGAGATAGGACCAGAGAAAGGCGAAGGTTGTACATTGCTCAACCAAGAACTGGATACCCAAGACTGAGCTTAGCTGGGGATCCATGGGCTGGGCCCATCGGTTGCTGGTGTGGATGGATGCCTAAAATGAGGCATTAAGGCCTATTAGTGCCCTCATGACTCTGAGAGCCAAAAGAGGTAAAAAACCCCAGAATTCTAAAATTTTTCTTTCAATATTTAGAAAAAAAATCTAAACAAACAACAACAAAAAAAACAAGCAACCCCCCCCCCCAAAAAAAAAAAAAATCCAAACCTTTCAATATTTTAATTTAGTCCTACTTGATATATGAAAACATGACTGATCAAATAACGAATTCAAGTTACAGGCATTCTCAAAATGTTTGTGGACAATGACAGACTGAGAGGAGAAATCAATTTGCTGGAGGGCAGGGCTGCCCTTCAGAGGGATCTGGACAGGCTGGAGCCATAAGCTGACAGGAACTTCTTGAAGTTAAATAAAAGCACATGCAACATTCTTCATCTGGGATGGAATAACTCCAGGCAACAGCATAGGCTGGGGGCAAGTTGCCTAGGAAGCAGTTCTGCAGAAAGAAATCTGGGATCCAGGTGGACAGTAAATTGAAAACGAGCCAGCAATGTGTCCTTGCAGCAAGGGAGGTCAAACATATCCCAGGTTGTATTATTAAGATCCAAAAAAGTGATTTTTAAGACGATAGGCCTTCACAAAATCTTCTTACCTCATCACAAACTTCCCTGTACCTGATAACTTTGAATCTGTGCGAATAAATTCCCTACTTAGCACTGAAATAACAGTACTACCTCAAAGTAATGTCGATTGAAAATTTCCATCCAATTTAATAGTAAATAGTTCTTATTTGTCTAAAAAAACCTCCAAAATCTGAAAGTTACATCCTTTTTCTCAGACTTTCACTATAAAAATATGTTTGTATTACTTTAGGCCCAAACTGAACAAATTACACCTTGCATAAAGCTGTATAATAGCTTTCCCAAATATATTTTACCTGTCTTTTTCAACAAAAATATTACGATGCCTTAATTCTTAATGGAAAATATAATAATTTTGGACTTTAAAAATTTTGTATGCCATTAAAAAGTTTTATTTCAAAATATTAGCACAAGCTCAGTTATCAGAGGGAACTTTACATGGAGTTATAAGATGGCCCTTCAGAATTCCTGACACTGGTTTGCTTCAGCAAGGTCAAGTAGGGATCTTCATTCATATTTAAATTCCAGCTAATATTCAGAGAGATGGTTTTGCATCATATTTTCCAGATTTAATTAATAACATAAGGACAACTGGTAACAGATTTAGAAGTGCTAAATTGTGCAACAGCTAAGAAATTCATGTGCCAAATAGGAGAATTAAGGAATGGAACACAAGTACTCAGGAGAATAAGAGAGATTTTTCACGTACTGGAAGGCTGCTATAAGATCTCCCAGAGCCTTGTCTTTTCCAGGCTGAACAGCCCCAACTCTTTCAGCCTGTCCTCATAGGAGAGGTGCTCCAGCCCTTGGATCATCCTCGCGGCCCTCTTCTGGATTCGTTCTAACAGGTCCAATGTCTTTTTTGTGTTGGGGGCTTCAGAACTGGACACAGTACTCCAGGTAGGGCCTTACGAGAGCAGAGAAGAGGGGGAGAATCACTTCCCTCGACCTGTTGGCCACACTTCTCTTGATGCAGCCCAGGATACGGTTGTCCTTCTGGGCTGCAAGCGCACATTGCTGGCTCACGTTGAGCTTCTCATCTACCACCACTCCCAAGTCCTTCTCTTCAGAGCTGGTCTCAAGCAACTCATCACCCAGCCTGTATTTGTGTTTGGGATTGCCCTGACTCTCTGATAGCTCCTCATCTGTCTTCAGGTGGAGCTCCATACACTCCAGGTGGTTGTTGACATAGAGGGCAACACCCCCTCCTTGTCTCCCTTGCCTATCCTTCCTGAGGAGCCTGTACCCTTCCATTCCAACATTCCAGTCATGGGAGCTATCCTACCATGTCTCTGTGATACCAGTCAGGTCATATCCCTGCAGGCACACATACATTTCCAATTCTTTTTGTTTATTGCCCATGCTATGTGTATTAGCGTAGAGGCATTTAAGTTGTGCCCCCAGTGAAGTTGACTTTGCCCTGTTGGGTGGAGCATCTGGAGTCTCAGTGCAGTGCTCTTCAGGCATGTACCTCCCAGAGTTACTACCAGCAGGCCCAGTTATATCCCCTTCCCCCTTCCAATCTAGTTTAAAGCTCTGTCAATGAGTCCCGCTAATTCTTGCCCCAGGATCCTTTTCCCCTTCTGAGACAGGTGTGCCCCATCTTTTGCCAGTAGCCTTGGTTCCGTGTAAACCTCCCCATGGTCAAAGAAACCAAAACTCTGCCTGTGGCACCAGCCTCTAAGCCATGTGTTAATGAGGTGTTGAGGAAAAAATTATCTGTGCACTTGATCCTGTAACCAGTCTCCCTAATGACCTGAAGCCCTTTTTAGTTGCTTTTGGACTTTTCTCTGAAATCTCATCACTACCAGCCTGGATGACCAAAATGGGCAGTAGTCTGAGGGCCACACCAGGCCAGGGAGGTTCTTACTGATATCCCTGACCCGGGCCCCAGGGAGACATCAGACTTCCCTGTGGGAGGGATCTGGCCGATATATGGGGCCCTCAGTTCCCCTCAGGAAGGAATCCTGTACCACAACTACCCTCCTTTTTTTCTTGATCAAACTAGTCCTGAGTTGGGACTGTTCAGCCTGGAAAAGACAAGGCTCTGGGGAGACCTTATAGCAGCCTTCCAGTACCTGAAGGGGCCTAAAAGAAAGCTGGGGAGGGACTTTTTACAAGAGCGAGTAGTGATAGAACAAGGGGCAATGGTTTTAACTGGAAGAGGGGAGATTTAGATTCGATATTAGGAAGAAATTCTTGACTGTGAGGGTGGTCAGACACTGGAACAGGTTACCCAAGGAAGTTGTGGATGCCCCTCCCTGGAAGTGTTTAAGGCCAGGTTGGATGAGGCTTTGAGCAACCTGGTCTAGTGGAAGGTGTCCCTGCTGATGGCAGGGGTTTTGGAACTAGATGATCTTTAAGGTCCTTTCCAACCCTAACCATTCTATGATTCTATGATCCTATCTGTTGTCCTAGTGCTATCTGTGTATTCTCTACTTAAGAAGCTGATAAGGAGGAGAGATGAAACCAGTAGAGAGTAGTGGCAATCGTGTCTGTCACTGGAATTTCTTCCTCTATAGGCTACAGGTATGTTTGATAAGAGGAGAAAGGGAGTCTTTCCTACCTTTAAGGCAGTGTTCCTTCCACCACAGTACTAATTCTGTTTCTCAGTATGTATTTTCTCAGCATCATGTGATATGATTCTTAATCAAACTCTTTCCTTCACATAGTTTTACTATGAAATCTGTGCCTTATGTAAGTTTTAACACTGTGGGCTGAAACTAGAATAATTTTCCTGTGAGTATGATTTTTAAATGCCTTGAGAAAACTAAAAAGGCCTTTCTATGTCTATGTTTCCTTACAATATTTGTAAAATGATATGTCGGTATATTAATTTGCCCCTGTAGGAAAGAGTTCTTATTTTTCCAAAGATCCTTTTCCAAATTAAAATCTCAGTACTGTTTTAGCAGATGAAAGATGTAATTGCAGAGACTTTATTAGTTTCATTCATACAGCTAGAAACCAGTTATTTTTAATTTTTATTTTTGCTGGGGCATAAACAATGTTCACACAATTTTCCATACTAAATTACTAATATGCTGATCTACTTTAAAATAAAAAGTCCAATGTTAGATGTTAGAGATAAACAAAGGAGGAAAACCAGTTGGTTGCATACCATAAGTTCATGGTAGCGTAAAACTGGTTTTGCTAACGTTTCTGTCTAGCTCACTCTACGAAACTGATGTTTCAAACTTAATTCATATTTCCACAAACACTTTAAGTCAGCCCTGCCCTTGACAGATACAGTTCTCTACTCCATTTCATCCTACCCATTCTGTTTTTCATCAGAGTAGGAAACTGATTAGAAATAACTTTTTACATCTGTAGTAGTTTCATTTGGATCTGTTCCTCGGTTTATCTTAATCTAAGTCTGGAAACACACAATGGAGATAGCAGGGAAGAGTAGGAATGGTCATTCAATTGGTTCAAGTGGGTTTTTTTGCACTACCTTAAAATACATTGTAACTACTTTCTTAGACATATAATCCCACTAAAGGAGCACCTTGAAGTTGCATAAGACTTGAACAAGTAAAGATTTACTGTATTGGACCATGAAGAATAAGTATAAAGAGCTGAAATTTGGGGATAAACTATTTCAGTTTAAAACAAGTGCAGTCCAAACAAACCAATCTTAAAAAGTACCACTGCTTTCTGAAAGATACTAAAGGCTTCAAATGTCCTTTTAAATTACAAAAGGAGTATTTAGGAAGCACTCCACACTGTCAGGCCTTTAAGAAGGTGTCAAAAGCCTGCTCCAATGGGACTGTGAATAATAGGGCTTTTTATCTCTGCTTCTTTCACCTCAACACCCAAAGACCATGTCCTGGTTTTCCTAGGATAGAGTTAATTTTCTTCTCAGTTGTTAAAAGAGCCGTGTCTTGATTTCAGTTCAGACTTGCTTTGAGAACATCATTGATAAAAGTACTAATGTTATTAGTTACTGCTGGAGCTCAAGGCCACCGTGTTTGACTGTTCACAGCTGCCTTAGGACTGGGAGGGAGAAGCGTAGTGAATAGCAAAACCCAAAACTGGCATTTGAATGTGCCAATGAAATATTCCATATCATATCCCCTCATGTTTAGTGTATTATCCGGGGCTGACTGGAAAGGGGGGGTGGATTGGCATGGGTTTTCTCTTGGGCTTGGGTTCTTCTGGGATCGCGGTTTCGGTTCGGTTTTGTTGCTCGTCCGGGATCTTTATCTGGGAACAGGCAGGGCTTATCAGTGGGTAGTAAGCAATTGCACTGGGTTATCACTCATCTACATATCTTATTACTGTTATCATTATCATTACTATTTTAATATTAGTTGTTTAGTTGTTTTTTGTTGTTGTTTTTTTAAATTTCTTTTATTTCTATTATTAAACTGTTTTTATCTCAACCTACAAGCCTCCTAATTCTTGCCCCCAATCCTCTCCCCTATCCCCTGGGGGTGGGGAGGAAAGTGGGTGAATGTGTTGTCTGCTAGCCAAGGGCTAGCCCAGTGAAACTATTACAGACCATTAGATCAGATGCAGGGAAACAATCATAAAATTTTCCCTTAAGTAAAGGGGATGGGCCTTTAGTATTTAACCTTCCAGACATTTTGATGATATTAATATACCATTCACAGAACTTTAGATTGTGTGCCATTCTAGCAAAAAGGGAAAAAATGAACTGAAGAGTGTCCCGGTCGGATGTCAGGATCATTCAAATGTCCCGATCCGATGTCGGGGAAGGTTTTGATATGATCCCAAGACACAAACGAGATCAAATGCCGTATTCCCGAAACACCATTTATTACAAAAAGAATAAAGAGGATAGCGATAGGACAGAACGGAACGAAAGATGGAAATCAAGCAAGGAGTCGGGATAGGGCAGTAAGAATAGTCACCACCACAGGTCCAGCAGCAAGGCGACAGTGAAGTGGGGGTGAGGAGGTCTCAGTTGCTTGTTCCAGCGGTGGTGCAGTGTGGCGTGGTGCAGTGTGGCGTGGTGCTACGTGACGTGGTGTGGCGTGGCGTGGTGCAGCGTGGTGCTGCGTGGTGCAGTCAGACAGTCAGGCAATCGTCCTCTCCGTCTCTCTTCTTCTCTCTTTCTCCCTCCTGCCCTTGCCCATGCAGGTCCTCCTTAAATACCCCTTTGAGGGCTGTGGTCTCTTTGTGCCCCCCAGCACTTGGGGCAGGGACGTGTCCGGGTAGAAGACCCCCCGTGGGCAGGGCGTCTTCACAAGTCGGGGTTTCCAGAGCCCAGTGATCTTGTGACCGTCCTTGCAAACAATCTTTGAGACAAGTCTATATTCCAGTTCCTCACATAACCCTGTGGCTCAAAGATTGCCTTACGGACGGGGTGCCTTCACAAGTTGGTGTTTCCAGAACCCAGTGGTCTTGTGGCCATTCTTGCAAGCAATGTTTGAGACAAGTCTATAGTGCAGCTCCTCACAGGGAGTAGAAAAGATAAATGATCCAAGGTCATGGTGTAGTTTACTCTAGGTCAGAGGACTGAGTGATAGAAAAAAAAAATGAGTTAGACAAGGCAATATGGATGTGAAGTTAAACGTAATTCATCAGATTAGGAAGTGCTTGTAGAACACTATGATCACTACAGTGATACTGAATTTACAAGCAGAGCAGAAGATATAGATAAATACTACCTGCAACAGTGAGGTCAAAAGATCATTTTGTGGAGACACTTACCTTCATTCTTATGGAACACTTTGTGCTTTGTTAGGGGCAAATTCTGATCTACAGCCTCTGCCATTGCATATTGAAGAGTTGAGAGAGAGCATAAGGGTACAGATTAATTTGACCCTTTGTGTTTTCCTTTCTGTGAGATGAAAATACATTAGCTCTGAAAACTGTTTAAATCTGCTACTGCAATTGCTTAATGAGAAAAGCTTTTTTCCTCTGATGAACTAGTTGTTAGAAGCAATACTTCCAAACAGTCAATAGAAAAATGGAGCCAAATGCCCCTGTAGTGACGTAAATCCTTGGCTCCCGCACTATGTCCCTACAGTAAAGTGCCTTGCAACTAATTACAGCGTTCAACCTCCACAGCAGACCTAAGGCATTAGGGATGATTAGAATTTTGGGCTGGAGCTCTCGTTAGGTGATGTGCTTCTGCTGTCTGCATCACCACCCTATGTAGCAATTGAAAAGCTACAGCCTTGTCATTACAAAGGAATGTACTATTAGGCATAATATGGAACTATTATATAACTGCATATTTGTGGCACAAATGATTGTCTACAAAAGCATTGAAAAAATACTCTACTCCCAAGAAGAGAAACCAGTGTGTCTGTCTAAACAGAAGACTGCTAGGCTCTTCCTTGAATGTAGGAAGGAATGAATAACTGTCTTTTCCAAGTTGGAGCATCCTAAAATTCCCAGCAGTGATGAGTTTGGTATTTGGACTGGTGACCAGTGGCAGAGGCAGTTCTAACTCTACTTGGTCCTTTCCTCTTCTTTTTTTAGCACCACAAATCTTGAAAGAAAATGGAGAATGCTTCTACTCTGGCAGCCCTGCACAACCATAGAGGAGGTGCTGTGGGGGTGACAGTTCTTGTTTATCCTTATCATTTTATTTCCTCCTCAGGATCTTGCACTAAAAATGTTGAACACAATAAATTTTATTTTAAAGACACTGAGGCTATTGCCTCCTAATATTAATAATTAAACCCAAATAACATTTTATTTCTGTCTACACACCAAGTTAGAAGCAATGCTAAATTAGGTTTGTCATTTTTATTGTATTGTAGACTGCCTAAGAACCACTGTCACAAGCCAATGCCCCACTGTGCTAGGCATCGTACAAGCAACAAACAAAAAAAGACTGCCTTGGTGCCAAAGAATGTTTCAGCTGAATGTTGTAGTTCAGAGCAAAGGAAACAGGAACAAAATGTAAGTTTAGCTATAACAGTGAGCACTATCTCAGCTAGTTCCCACACCCATTCTGTATGTCCTTTTTTATCTTTCTTCTGGTTTTCAGCTTTGCAGTGCACCTTGTCATTTCACAGCAGAGTCACAGTGATCTGATGAAATGTGAACACAAGCAAAAAAAAACCTTGGCAATTCCTGTTTTTGTCACTTTTTTTTTTTTTTTTTTTCTCTAATGCACTACAAGATTAAAAATAAAGTTCAGACAAAGGGAAGAGTGCCCATAAAAAAGGGACTTTAGGTATTTTCCAAATACCTGGCAACAATTAGGAAGTTACGTTACTGAATTGCCATGATGCTCATCTCCTACTCATTTTTTTGAGTATGCATGCTCCAGAATTCTGCACCATTGTTCTGAAAGATGTTTGAATGCTTGTACAATATCTGACATGAATGAAACTAGCACAAAAGAATTGAAGTGGACCTGGAACTACACTGACTGAGCATCTCACAGTCAAGAGCAGAGGGTAGATTATGAAGAGAAAACAACACTTGTAGCAATATACTCTAAAAAGGTCACTTGTGCTCTGCAGCCTTCAGCATGAATTCTGTGTTCTCTAAAACTTAGAAATATCTGTGAACAAGGACAATGTAGAGAATGAAGTGTATTTACCCATATTGCCAAGCTGTGTATATTTTTATAGCAGGTATGAGGTTTATATATTATTTTAAGCGTAATCTGTCGTATACCCGTACTGTTAGAACTACACTAATTCTTGTGGAGTTAGTTATGATATGCTACAGTTTATGTGGAAGGAAAAACAAGCCATCTACTATTAATTATATATTCAGTGTTCTGCTTTGGGGCAGTAGGGTTGGGATTCTTTTTCATCATTTTTATTTGTTTGGCTTTAAGATGTGTGTATAACTACTAGCCATAGTAATCACTGGATAGATCACTACCTCTAATTTTCTGAGCAAGAAACCAACAATGTAAATTAAACTTTCATAAGCCAGACCTAGGAGTGAGCTATAACATCAATGGTTAGCTGCCACCAGGAATGCTGGTTCTGCTTCTTCCTTAGATTTCTAAAAGATGCTCTTCCTGCTTCCTGTCAGCAATGCCACTAACATGACCTCCAGGTCACTAGTTCAGGGAATCAAACTGACAGAAAGCAAATTCAAATGTAAAGGAGAGCTGGCAGAAGGGGAGATGTAGGAATGCACACTGGATTTGCAAGTAAACCTGTGTTTACACACACAGCATCAGAGAGCAGCATGAGCTGGGCTGCTCTCCAGCGGAGTTGGGAGGACATGGGGCCAATGGAGAGCACAGAGCAGGTGAGGAGAGCAAAAGCTCCTATCAAGATTCCAGTGATCATCAAGTAAAAGCAAGCTAACAAGTCAGGTTTGAGGTCCAACCAGGAAATGCAGACAACAGTTCAGGGACAGGAATGTGGTCAGGCACTCCTATGACATCACTGGAGCTGGGACTGATGGTCTTAGGTTGGACTGACATGGGATCCTGGGCCATGGGCAAGGCTGGGGAAAGTCCTGTGGAGGCTGGTCCAGAGACAGTTACTAATGCCCTGACATATATAATTGATGATTGTTTCTTTTCAGACTTGAGTCTTGGAAAAGTTACAGCTCAGAACATTTTCACAGTGGATGAAAGAGGAAAAAAAAAAAAAAAGTGTTCTTTCACAAAACTATTTCTTAGTGTGTTGTTTTTTGGGTTTTTTGTGTTTGTGGGGTTTTGTTTTGTTTTGTTTTGTTTTTTTAAATCTTAACCTCCTTCACTCATTTGTTGACTTTGGATAATCACTTGTATATTGATTTGAAAGACCATATCCTCAAACATTGATATATTCCCTGTTACACATCTGGCTGGATCAGTGATTTGCTTGAATCCATGCTCTCCTTCCTCTCATGCTTTTTTAAAAGCTATTATTTAGTACATATGATTGCACCACAAATTTGGGATTTGGACTATCTGGGAAATATAGGACCATTTCTTCTGGAGAATAAGGAATAGCTCACATTATAGGGCCCATTATAAGGGAAATCCTTTATGTTTTAAAACAAATGTAGATATTTAAATCATATTTTTAACAATACATTTGGTAACCTTGTGCTGAAAATGCAGTTTTGATTTCCTGTAGCTGTTGTTTGAAGGAACATTCTGTATTGTGCAGGAGATAATAAAGTTCAAGTTAAAATAAAATTGAGAGAATAAAAGCATTTTGTAGATAGTGCCTTCATCTCCATTTTTACTACTCTGAAATATGTCACCCATTATTACTTTTTTGATGTAATAATTAAGGTCTATTTTCCTTTTAATAGGTGCAGGTTGTAACTATGTTTTCATTCTATCAAAATGAACTGAAAATTAAATCAAGCAAATATACTTGTTTGCATTTAAATTCACTTCTGTAATCCAAGTTATACTGTATAAAACGAATACAGAAAAAAGGTGGAAAATACTTTTTTATTATTTATATTTATTCTGTAGTAAACATTAAAGAATTTCTGGGTTAATCTATAAAATTTAAGTTTAAGTAATATCCCTTCAATCCCTAATTAAACAAAAACCCAACAACAACAACAAAAAACAATCAACAAAAAACTTGTGAGTTTAAAGTAGCTGAATCTGGTAAAACAAAACCTGTTAAATAATTTTATTAAGGATATTTGTACAAGCCATATAAGGCATATTGTAAGTGTTGGCCTAAATGGCAATGTGATCCCAAGAAAATGTAAGGTACTAGTAACAACCCTTAGCACCCTCTCACTTACAGGGTCATATCTGATACTAATTATCTTGAGACATATTCATGCATAAAAAATTTCGTACTATTTACCTCATATTATACAACCAACAAATCAAACCAACAGGATATTGTATAGAATGTTGTAGGCATTGTAGTACTGCAGTACCACACAGACAAACCTCGTATAAAATGTATTGTAAGGATTATAGTTACAAAATATAAAAAAGATACCTTACATATTAATGACTGCATCACCTCAAGGTTCATAATGTGAATTAAGATAATGAAGAGTTTGAGTTCTGTTCCTGTTTTTTTTTAAATAACTCTAAGGAATGAAAAATGAATTTTGAACACAGACGACATCTATCCATCTATTTTGAAATTCTTATATGTGTTTAATAGTTTACAACAGAAAGACACCAATTTCAAGAAGAATATCCAATAAGATTTTCTGAAACTGAAGAATCTGGAGTCACCTGAGGGTGTCAGAAATGATTCTGAGCCAAGAAGGCAAGGAAAAGTATGTCTGGGAATAGTTTCCAAACCATGAAGACAGGTATAGACATTCACCTTTGCACATACTCAAATTGTCCCCTATTTTGAGAAACAAGACACCAAGTTGGCATAAAATAAGTGTCTGTAAGATGTTGGTGGCAGCTCAAAAGTCTTTGGAACCCTTTCAAAATGTGAAATTAAAAAAAAAAAAAAAAGCATTAATCAATTTTTTTTAATCTTTTTTTTTCCCATACTCTATTTGAGAAGGATGCAAACTTCCAAAGCTTTATTTTCCTGTATGCCATTATATTAATTGTATTTCATAAATGTTTCCTACTTCTATACTCTGAATCTCTGATGCACACTGGGTGATGTTTCTGAAGAACATCCAAAGTATTTTGCCTTTATAACATTTCAGGTTTTTTCCCAGATGTGGAAAAGGAAACAGAGTGGGAACATGCCTCCACTTACAAAGTAATAAATCATGGGCTAGTGCAATCAACACACAGGAAGAACATCGAGAGGAACCTTGACAGGCTTCAGAGGTGGACCTGTGGAAACCTCATGAAACTCCACTTGGCCAAGCACAAGATCTTGCACATGGGTCAGGGCAATCCCAAGCACAAAAACAGGCTGGGAGGAACATGAATTGAGAATGGCTGAGGAGAAGGAATTGGCGATGTTTGTTGACAGTAGGTTCAACATGACCAAGCAATGTGCCAAATGTATCCTAGGATGCATAAAAACAATCGTACATTTGAAAAGCAATATAAAGTTTCAGTGTGTATTATGAATGAATAGCTTTCACATTTATTTTTCTACTGCATGCAGTAAACTTGAAGCTAGTTTGGAGTTACAGGATTAGGAAAACAAGACTTGTTATAAATCTCTTCTTCCTGTGTTATTAATTAAAAATGGTGTGTCCATGAGTTGAAAACCTACATGTTTTTGCTTCTTGGAGTAGACTTGGTATTCACTTTGTGTCAGAACTAACCCCTGGGTAACAGAAGGCCTCAAGGCAAACTTTGAAAACAAACTGCATTTTAACTACTTCTAATCATCTGATTGAAAATTTTCTATAGTTAAAATAGCTTTGGCTACAGTTCTTAAATAGCACCATTATAATTACTTAGCATGTTTCACACACAGGCTCTTGCTCTCTCTCCAAGGTACTTGTTCAGTTTTATTGTTCTCTGTAGCTTCTACAATAGAAATATATAAAAGAATAAAGCAAGCCATGTGGGGATTAGCAGCAGGTTTAAGCGTTAATGTTTCATAACACTCCATATTCTGAGAAATTCACATTAAGATTCTGAGAGTGGCATAAGCAGTGTGCAGAGTGTTTGAAGAAAGACACTGTTAAAGCAGAAGGTTGGGGAAGTTATCTAGAGGTGAAAAGTGCAGCCAAGAAAGTACATTCTGAGCAGAACATTTGTAAAAAGACCAAAAAACTATATAATGAATTCAACTCTAGTAACTAGAAGTACACTAAGTCTATGCCTGATAATCACACTGTAATGTATTTTTAATTATTTCTGCCATGTTCCTCATTTATTTTTATTATTTATTTTTTTCTTCTGTACTCCTAGGAAGTATGCTGTTGATATTCATTGAGGTCATGCAACTTTTACTTTAAAGTATATGTTTATATTTGTGTAATGGAATAAGTAATATTTTCATTCATATTTTGATTTTCACATTTGGAACTGATCACAGAGGACACACTATTGATTCATGAAATTGTAAGAATGTCTGAACCTAATTTCTGCCCACTTTTGGTTGTGTTTACCTCATGTCCTTTAGTGTCTCTTTCACAAAATCTGCTGTTAATTTCACTAATATTTCCAACAACAGAAAAACACAGACTGAGATTATGAAATCTGACAGCTTTCCTTCATAAAGAGTCATGAAAAGCAAGAGTCATGAAAAGCAAGACAATTTACTGTCCGAAGTCTCAAATTATTACTTACTGTGTTGTTCTCTGTTCCTGCCGCCGGAAGTTACCGACCTCTATGATAACTTTGGGGTTCTTATTTCCCTGAGGAGAGGTCAGAGCTAACTGATTTTCATTTCACCCCATTAAAAAAATATTTTTTCAGAAGTACTTCCATGTACGACAGCAGTCAGCAAGGTAACTCACAGCAGATGGTAACACAAAAAGCTAATATCCATTACAGGAAAAATCAAAGGGAGATGAAATCATGAAACAATGTCTGACTTACTCTCTGATCCCTGCTTCCTAATTGTTCCAGAAAAGGGTTTTTGGCTGACCCTCTGATGTGGTGATCCTCAGTGCTGAATTTTTCAGCACTGGAGGGAGTTGAAACTACCTTTTCCCGTAGCTCTTCAAGGAGCATTACCTCAATACAACACTGCAAACGTAGGCAAGTAGATATCTGTTAGCAGATTTAGAAAACACAGATTTCCCACTTCAGGTAGTACTCTAATCATAAAGATGTAAAATAATCTTTCATTTTTATTTGACTGTCACGCCAATACTTGACTGTTACTGGAAAATGGTTTTATGTTAGAAATAAGACCTTTTTTATTTTCTGTGGTCATCCTAGACGACATTATCTATTCTATATCACCTGCAGTATGATCAAAAGACTGGTAAAAACATCTTTTGCTGAAAGGCAGGAAGTGATCTTCCTTAGCTCTATGTGAAAGTCATTAAGCATACTTGTTATAAAGTAAAATAGAGCAGACAACACAAATGTAATCTGGCAGCTTGTTAAAAGTCAACTATTTTTGACTATACAATTAAATAATTTGGCTTCAGTCATGTCAGCAATAAAACTCCCACTTGCTAGTCCAGAATAAAAATAGCATCAATAAGGACAATACTTAATCTTCATTGTGCAACAGTTATTTATATATATATAATATATATAAAAAATATATATACATATATATTTTAGATATAAGGATTATTAGGTACTGTAATTGCTCAAAAATGGATGTCAGGATTGTGTGAAAGTTCTAAAGCAGTACGCACAATGGAACCCACAACAATTTACCAAAAGGAATATTATTGAAAGCTGAAGATGTGCATTCTATATTTTATGCTGTTATCACAGAATGGTGGATGAGACATTCAAAACTATTTCCAAAATTCTGTTCTCATTTATAATGAGTTCATATTATTAGTACATTTCAACCTGCTTTAATAATGAATACCTAAAGAGGGAAAAGTAGTCATTAAATGGAGCATCAGTTTTTTGTGTTTCAATCACTGAGCAAGACCAAAGAAATATTTTGGTTCTTCTCTTGGACCAAAGAATATCTTAGTTTTCTTTTTCAGCTTTTTGGTTTGTTTGTGTGGGGTGGTTTTTTTGTTTGGTTGGGTTTTTTAAATATAGATATCATTATGTTTCAAGAAGCTCTCAATATTTAAAACTGAAGTGGAAAGTAGGTCTTTCAAAAAAATGTAAGTTGAAATTTTGGAATGTTGTACAAGGACTTTTTTCCAATACACTTGCATCCAAAGTCACACAGTGATTATCTCCTGTTTAATTTGCTATAGAAGGAAAAACAGTTCCAGAGTTTTGTAATAGTTTCACTGTCCCAGACAGCTCACATCTTTTCAATTTCACCCTTCTAGAAGCCCTTTTTCCACTGTCTAACACAATTCTATAACAAAAATAAAACACTCTGTATATCAGATGACACAAGGTAAACTCACTGAGATTTTACTTATCTAACATTTACAGATTTTCTAATCTGTGTGTTTATTTAGCCTTTTAAAAGTAAAAGCTCTCTGGGACAGTCACTGTGTCTTGTTCATTCATTTTCCCCTGATCCATTATGCTAAATAATGGAGAGAAATAACTGCCAACACTAGCATAACTGTTATGTTCTAGCATTCTAGAAGATGCTTTTAACAAATCATGAAAACACACAAGCCTTAGGAAAAATCTAGATTAAAATCTCAGTAATAATTTGTTTGACAAAACAAGGTTTTATTTTAATATATGAAGTCTCCCTCTGTTCTGGCGAGTGTATTGGCAAAAAGCTATATGTGCACAGGAGGAGTAGGTAGAAAATATGATAGCACTGCAGTACACCTTATACTTTAATTTCATTATGTGCATCTGCATTTTTTTTTTTACATTGGTTTTGTCAGACTTCCTCTTTCAGAAAAAAAGCATTGATACGAATGACTTAACTCATTTAATGAGTAGCTTCATGAAGAATAGATTTGCAAATTAGTTTAAACTGAATGTCCCTGAGGTAGCAAGGCAGGCAGGTACTTCCATGTTGGGAGCTACTGAACTTCCCTGAACTTAGTCAGCTCACTTCTGGAACATATCTGTGCTCTAATAGACAACATTGCTGAAAATTATCTATTTAAGTCATCTGTCCCCCTACTTACCAGTATCAGTAGCTATCCTGTACAGTAGATATAACTAATCAAACCTAGGTTTTAAGGACCTGGGCCATGAATGTTTCACTTTCTAGTGACAGTCTATTCTTCAGTTCAGTTTTTCCTTGGGGTTTGTGATAGATTTTATGTAGAACTTAAATGTTTTTTTTCTCTTACTTTTATTACTGTATCTGATTGTTGCACCTTTCTTCTAGATGAGAAAATGATTGCACTTCTAAACTCAGTGGTAAAAGTCTCCTTGATTTAAAAATGACCAAAACTTCACCTTCAATTTAGTGTGCTAAGTGACTACTTCCTCTTACTCACTGTATCAAATCACAGATCCAGAGAAATCAGCTTTCTTGATTGATGGCATTGTAGATAGGTCCTCCTACCAAAAAAACCTTATAGTGTTGGGGAGAAGTCTTTCTTGTTCTATTCAGTAGGTTCTCACCCAAGAATCCCAAACTGACCTATGACTGATAATTGTTCCTACATAGTAAATAAAATGTAAATGAATGCATATTAAATAAATTATGTCATTTGGGACATGACAGCCACACTATAGCCTAAGTAAAGTGACAATACTAAAAGGAGATTATGACTTTAAGATTTCTTAAATTACATTAATGTAATGACAGGAATAAATTGCTTTTCTTTCAGCCAATGTTTACAGCCCTACAGGTGTCAGAAGAACAAAGCTAATTCTGTTAAACTGTACTCACAATTTAAAAAAAAAAAAACAACTAACATTTAAGAAGCACATATAAGATATAATACACTTTTACACAGTACTATAACTTCTCATCATACTGATTTTGATCTTGGTTTTTTATAAGCTTATCTCGTGTAGCAAGGAACTTTGAATCTTTTTTCTTTCCCCAAAGTTATGAAATGGTTTTACTTCTTTTTTCATTCGCTTACTTTCATAGTAGTGAAGCCATTATTACTTCCTGTAGCCTGAAGAACTATTTGTCTAACAGCACCTTTCAATTTTATCCAGGGAATGCCTTTTTTATCTCTATGATAATACTAGTGTTTCAGTTAGCTTTAACATCTCTAAACATGCTGCTAAATTCATTAACAAATTGTTTGTAACAAAAGTTTTATTTTTTTATTCTATTTTATTATTTCCTCCCTGGTACAGCCTGTTTTTCTGTAAATTCCCCAAAACCTGTGGTACATTTGGTATTGAAAATTAGTTTTGTTTAAATATTTATGTGACCTTTTCAACTAATTCTGAGTTTTTAGCATCATAATGTTCAATGTAAATTTTCAAATGTAAATTTAGATGAGGATTTTAGTAAATAGATTCTAATTAATTTATTAATTTAATAAATTGACATTGAAAATGTCTTTTTAAAACTCATTTGTAACATGGTTATATTTAAAAATCACATGTTTGGAAAAGGCACGAATGGGGAGGGGGAATGTGGAAATAACTTAAAACCTGAAGTGATTTACAAAAGAGATTCCATGGCTAATGTGATTAAGAGTTTCTTGGCACCCTTGAAGGTTTTGGGAGTTAATTTTGACTTCTCTGCTTTTTTTGTAAATGACTTGTCACAGTGTCAGGGAAAAGAGGAAGAACTTTTCAAGTCCTCTTAAAAGGTATATGAAAAGTTGTGGTGTGTGGTGTATAAAATTGTTCTGGGTTTTTAGGGTTTGTTTGTTTGTTTGTTTTTCCCAATTTTCCTCACTTCTATAGTTCCAAGGAATGTCTCTGTAATTTTGTTTTTCTTCTGATTTGTGTGAGGAAGGGTAATCAAGAGGTAGCACCAGGATTTTCATTCTTCTTGCTAACATAATTCTCACTTGATACATTTTCTGGGGTACAGATGTGAGGAATTAATAGAGGAAGACTGGACTGTATGCTGCAAACAAAAACATACACTGTATCTTTATGTCATGTTTGGAATAAGTAAATATTTATTCATTATCAATTCACTCAGTGGTTTCAGCTGGTTTTGAAGTCAAATACAATCAGTGCCAAAAATAAGAATTGTTTCTTGAAAACTAATCCCCCATTTAATGGATTTTAAAAATTAATTTATTTCATGACTATTTAAAGTGTCTTTAAAAAGACAAATGAAAAGAAGAAAAAAAAAAAAAAGACACACATATGCCATTAGTGAAGTAATTTTTTAAGAGACGACTTGGAAACCATTTGTTTGGCTAGAAAAGACCAGTAATTTACAGGCAACTCTGGAAGATTGTTGTGAAAGATTTATTCAGACAATACATTACTTATTAAGTCAATTAGTATGTCATTTCTTTGAAAAAATAGTGGATAGGGCAAACTCAGCCATCCTGCTCTCAGGTTGCAAGCAGACGTCTGTTTCATAAAGTGAAGGTAAGTACAGCCCTTCTTAAAAGTAACCCCAGTGCATTGACAGCTTCTCCCAGACTGGTAACATGTCTTGAATTTTATGAGAATGCTCTCCATCCCAGTGTCTAGAACACTAATAAAGATGTTGTACAGTACTTTTCCCAGTATCGATCTCAGAAAAATACCATTAGCACTCAGCTGCTAGATGTACTTTGTGGAACTGATCACAACCATTTCAGCCCAGCAGTCTAACCAATTTTTCACTTGTCTTGTGTTTCATCCAGTCAATTCTTACCTTGTCCAATTTTGTTATAATATTATGGAAGACTGTGTTGAATGCCTTCTTAAAAGGAAGCTAAACAACATCCACTATTAACTCCTTCTCCATCAAGAGAGTCATTTTGTCATAGGGTGTTAGTCAGATGCAATTTTGCCTTGATAAATCTATGATGTTTGTTCCTAATAACCTTCATTTCTTCATGTGTCTATATAGGACTTCCATAAGGACTGAGATGAGGCTGACCACTCTTCCAGAGATTTGAAGAGATTCTCCTAGAAAATTAACAGATCTTACCCATTTTCAATAAAAAAATTGATTTAAAATTACATTTTTAAATCAACAGTTTATTTGGGAATTACTTAAGTCTTTTTTTCTTCCAGAGTTTTATGAAGGGGACAGGAGGTAAAAAGGAAGTCACTGTCCCTCTGAACTAAACTGTAGCACCTCGAAAAATATTATTTCATTAGACAAATATTAATAAAATAATAGGATAATCCTGTTTGGGAGGGACACACAGGAGATCTCTAGTCCAAATTTCTGCTCAGGATAGGTTTAGCTATGAGGTCAGACCAGGCTGCTCAGAGCTTTATCCAATTGGGTCTTGAAAACCTCCAAAGACAGAAGCTGCACAGTTTTTTTGGGCAGCCTGTTCCATTACTCGACCATACTCATGGGAAGAAGATTGTTTTCCTTAGGGGCTTATCTCATAACAAATTCTTCTAATGCAATCTAAACGTTGTCTCAATGTTTTGTTGCTTGTCTTGATGCACTTAATTGTCCTAAGAATTAGGTTACTGCTGTTTTGAATAGACCTTTCTTAGTATTCCTTCTCATGTTTGTATAAATTACAATGTCATTCAGTTAGAGCTCAAGAAACCTTAGATGACTTTTCATAGCAGTAGGGCACCTCAAATCTATATCTTGCAACCATTAATGAGTAATTATTATACAGTCAACAACAGAGATTTAAATTCTTCTTTTAAATCACTTGATGGTGAGGGATGTCCTAAACTAATTGACAGACCATGGCACAAATTCCCAGGAGAAAATGATTTCTTTCATACAGTGGACTTTCTAAACCATATACTTTCAATAGTAAGAGCAGTAGTCCTCCGAGAAGTCTGTAAATATTGGCACTTTTCTACATCAACTAAATTCTGTGAAAAAGAACAGCTTCAGATTATTAAAAGTATGTTTTCTGCATAATGCACCCTTTAGGGAAGGGGGGAAAAACATCACCTGACTAAGAAGTTTTCTGGTTACATGTTCCTTTAAAGTATTATAAAATTATGATGGTTTGTTGATGTAGTGTATACTACTTTTGAGGAAAAGAGTCTTAGAGTTTTTTGTTATTGTTTTTTGTGTGTGTGTGTGATTTATTTATTTTTTTATTTTATTTGAATGGAAAGTAGTGTCAGTTTGGTCAGTGTGTTCTGTTTCTGGGTTCTACAGATAGAAGTGAGTGGACAAATCAGAAGAGGAAGTAATCATGGAAAAAATAATACTTGCTCAGATGTTATTGCTCAACTTAAGGTTTTTAAATATATATTTTAAAAATATATTTTTTGTAATATATATTATACTTATATATGTGTATATATGAGAAATTTATTTGTTATGATTAAAAAGGTGGTTATTACCTGAATATCCAGCCAGACAGCTAGTAGGAAGCTGTTTGCAAAAATGCTGCCATAGCTGCTAGAAAAAAACCTTCTGAAAATCTGTCCATGAAAGATTTCAAGTGTGAAGATTTGTGTTATAAGGACGTTAAAAGAAAGCTGAAGTAGCTACTAAAATCATTAAGTATGCATTCAGTGACCCACAAGTAAACATTTATAGCAAGTATTACTTTTATAATAATGTGGACAGTTCAGTTGTGTTTCAAAATTCCTGTTAACATTTACGTGACTAGACTCACCATATCACTTTTATGGACAGATATTAACCTTCACAGATCACTGAGTATATCCAGATTCTATAATTAAGTGTGTTTGCTAAAAACAAAGACTCCAAGTTGCTTTCAGATGACTTAGCAGAAGTATGTTTTCTAATGGTAGTGTATTGATCTTAACTGTATATCCTTAAAGAAAATCTATGTGTCAGGAAGCTTTGACCTGAATAATTTTAAACAACGGTTGAAATTTATTTATTTGTTTGTTTGTTTGTTTGTTTATTTCCTCCTGGGTTTAGAAAGAGCTTTAGCAGAGTGCCTTAGTGTTTATAAGATAAAACAATAAAGTCAGTGATAAAGCAGCATTTCAAATATTACTGCAATGACTGAAAAACACATTTCAAACTCCTGGAGAGCACCTTGAACATTTAATATAATTAATGTATTAGATACGAATATATTTTACAAACACAGATATGTTATAAAGTAAATGAAAGAAGAAAAGAGAATAAAATTAGAGCTAGGTTTTGGGGTGGGTTTTTTTGTTTTGTTTTGTTTTGTTTTTAAATTCTGATTACTAGATAACATTTGTATGGGCTTTTTAATATATAAAATATGACTGTATCAAGACACTGAGGGAAAATTATCTGTACTTATTGCATTTAAAAAAATATTCTTCTGCAACCTTAAGCATTAAAACAAAAGGCAAGGGAAAGTGAGATCAGATATGTAAATAAAATGGCTATATGTTACTGTAAAACTATTAGTCTTAAAAAATAATGTACAAATTAAAAATTTCTGTACCAGAATATATGCAGCTTGCTGAAAGCACAACTAGCCTTAACATCACATAAGAATGAATAGGTAAAAGTCTTCAAATAATCAGAGTTTAACTTCAATTTGATGTCCATTTTCCTTAGGGTTCACTGTTCCTGCATTTACAGGGCATCTACTGAGGAAGTGGACTCCAGTTTCCTCAAAACCTGAGGGTTTCAAAACACAGCTAACATGTCGTCACCACTGCAAAATGGGCAGACAAAGCAGAAACTACTGTCCTTACTGAATTTGTACCAAGAATTCAAGTTAATAGAATCATAGAATCATTTAGGTTGGAAAAGACTTAAGATTATCGTGTCCAACCACTAACCTAATACTGCCAAGTCCACCACTAAACCGTGCCCCTAAGCATCATATCTACAAGTCTTTTAAATACCTCCAGGGATGTTAATTCCACCACTTCCCTGGCCAGCCTGTTCCAACACTTGATAACCCTTTCTGTGAAGACATTCTTCCTAATATCCAATCTAAACCTTCCCTGTCTCAACCTGAGGTCACCTCTTCTTGTCCTGTAACTTGTTACTTGGGAAAAGAGACCAACATCCACCTCGCTACAACCTCCTTTCAGGTAGCTGTAGAAAGCAATAAGGTCTTCACTCAGCCTCCTTTTCTCCAGAATAAACAACTCAATCTCCCTCAGCTGCTCCTCATAAGACTTTTGTTCTAGACCCTTCACCATCTTCATTGTCCTTCTTTTGACATGCTTCAGAACCTCAATGTCTTCCTTGTAGTGAGAAGCCCAAAACTGAACACAGCACTCAGGTGCAGCCTCCCCAGGGTTGAGCAAAGGGGGATAATCACTTCCATACACCTGCTGGTCACATTGTTCCTGATACAGGCCAGGATGCTATTGGCCTTCCTAGCCACCTGGGTACACTGCTGGCTTACGTTCAGCTGGCTGAAAGACACAAGAGAAAGGAGGAACACAGAAAGAAGGAACAAAGATTTAGTCCAGTAAAGAAGAGTGAACACAATATATGTATGTCTTTTGACTTATAAACTTCTGGAGGTCTTTTGGCACAACTAAACATAGTATCCACACCCTGGTCACAGAGTCTGTTTTATCTTTTAGATTCTTAGATTCATGTGGAATTGATGGAAATTCAATGTTGTTATATTTTTAAACACATCATTCCACACACTTAATGTACATTCTGTGAGGTTCTTTCTACTTAAGAAAAAAGGAAAAAAAACCAAACCTATAACATATAAAATCTCACTTATCTTAATACATCAAATCCTACCCCAAACCAGCCATTAAAACTGATTTAAATGATTATTATTTTAATGAAATCAGAACTGATTTTATAACAGGCTGGGGTAATTATGCCAGCAAAATACTATCTTTAATTTACTTTAATAAAATGACTACAGAATCAAAGGTGTATTTTCGGGTCCTCAATCACATTAAAAGATTTTTTTCCCCTCTGTCTAACATCAAGGGATGATTGACTCTGAGAGATATGATGTACTGACGTCAGAGACTCAGAGGCTACTCTAAGTGTAACTCTTCATCTAGGTCGCAGCCAGTAGTAAAAAATGGAAGAATTATTTCAAGTACTTCCCCTTGAACCTGGCTCTCTCTATGATGTTTTTCTGTTTTTCCTCTCGTATCATGTGTTTCTGCTATCTAGCACCTGGTTAGTGTGTCAGTAGTTGTCTACACTTGAGATTTGGATAAATAAACAATGCAATGAAACTGTATCAATGGCTTCAGTCCTGAATCCAAACTTCCAGGCAACAGTCTAAAAACATTTAATGGAGGATGTCACTAGAGATTTCCAAGGTAGGCAGTGGATACATCATTTCATTTCAAAACTTAAAAAGAAAAACAGTAACATCTTTCTGCATCATAGCAAAAGTTTGCTTACAATTCAACAACGTTTAAATTAAGAAGTTTCAAATAATAATAATAAAAAATACACTACACTGTACATAAGCTGAATTTTTAGATCAGCTGAGAGATTTACAGTATTTTTGTAACAACCCTTTCATTAATGTAGGAAAGCTGAAAATCAAAATCTTAACTCAATTAAAATAATCCATAATCTTACTCTATATTATGTTGAGTGTGTTTATACTAAATTTTTAATAGTAACATTTTTTTTTATTTACCTATTTACTATATGATTTACTACTTAGATTTAAAAGTGTACGTATTACTGAATGTAATTGTAAGATAATTGCATTATATTTTTTTCATTCTGCATGTGGAAGGCTTAACTGCAAACAAATATATTTCCTATATAAACCCAGTCATATTTCTGACAATAGATATACCTTAAAGGTTCTAACCAGGGTTTCATCTAACCCAGTCTTTGGTCTTCAAAATTAGCAAAGGCACTGCTGTTTAGAAAAGTATACGATTTCCACTGCTATGTGCAGTCTAGTCCTCTTATAGTTTTATCAGTATTAGGAATTCTTGTATTATGAATGTAAGTAGGGATTTCTGACAGTAACAGGCAGTTCTCAGTCACTTCCATCTGAAGAAAGACCATTAACCTTGAGCATCTGCTTTCTATTTTTTAAACCATATTTTAGTCCACAAAAACCTTTTATCCAATTGTGTGACAATTTAATTTCTTCAGTAGGCTGAATTAATGTTTTGGGTCCACAGGTTTCCCTTCATAAACTTGCTTCTCAACCATAATGTAGACTTCGACAGGCTAGTGAGACAGCATTTTCTTTCAAAGAAGACACTTGATGACAAAGACTATGTTTACCTGTGTCATCAGTGATTTCACTCTGATATAAATTTCCATATTAATGGACTTTCTGACTGACAGTTGTCAGGATTTCCTGTAGAGCCCTTTAGGTCTATAGGAATTAAACTGGGAACCCAGTAGTCCTTTGCCATGGTTCTTGTGACAATTCTATCACCTTGACTAGAAATTCTGTGGGTTCACATCAAACATTGTGATGAATGACCTCCAGATTTAGTGAATTAATGGTTTCCAATTTATCTGTTTGGTCTAATATTTCCTGCACACTTGCTTCCAACTTATTTCACTCCTTTAATCTATCAGCTGTAGGGAATGTGTGAAGTGTCAGATCCTTCACAAATAATCACTGAATTAATTGAACTTTTTAGTTTTAGCATTCTTGAGTGTCTTCCCTGTATATTTTGCAGTTTCTTTACCTCTTCTGTTTTCTCTTTCACTTTATCAGGCAATATACTTAGCATAATTAGGCTTTTTAAATGAATATGGTTCTTTTATCCAAGTGCAGTTATGGTAAAAAAAAAAATATTAAAAAAATAATAATAAAAAAATTAAATCACCATGAAACATAATGTCTAAGGAACACATTTTTTAAAAAGTTTCTTCATATTTCCCAGAAATCTTCTCAGGCCTTTAATAACATTTTAGAACAATTGTCCAGATTGTCTAGATCTTTCTCATTTTGAAATATGAAGATGATAAAAAATATCAAAAAAGCATATTATTCTGTCAATTTGTTATATGTAGTAATTTTGAGGCTATTGATCATAGGTTTTCAACTATTTTTATTATTAAAAAAAAAAGAATATGAAAATACCACTGTCTGAAAATTATAAATATTTGAAAAGTTATAATTTAGCAATTTAGTTTATATCATGCCTTTTTATATTTGAGAAAAAAAAAAATGAACTATTAATAAAATATAGAAGATTGGAAAGAATTAAATTTGAAAACCTTTTTTATTAAGTAATAATTAAAATGGCCCCACAATATAGAAAAGTATAATTATTGCTCTTTAAAATTTCAAATCAGTTTCCATTAAAACTGACTGTCAGCCAGTTAAATGTAGCAGTTATGAATTTTAAAATACACTATTTACTTAAAAGTGCAATGGCTTCCAAAGAGCCAGAAGAACTTCAGAATGTTCAAAGGCTGAGTTGTATTAAGTACATATTTTTAGGGTGCTTGGAAGCTGAGGAACTTAACTAGAGACTGCACTAGTTCTTAATTCATGTGACAGGGGTTCAGATATGTTGACTCAGTTAATTTTATTTTTTTTTTCTTTCTTTTGCTGAAAACTGTGTGTTAGGATAGAAAATGGTGATCTAGTTTAAATCCCATATAAGACCTCGGATGTAAGAAGAAAGTCAAAGGAAACTGAGACATCCCTTTTACAAAGCAGAATAAATGACAAATAAATACCTTGACTAAATTAGAAGACAAGGAAACAGTTTAACTGTGATGGACAGAATTATGTTAGAATCTACAACTAATCCTATGCAGCCTCCTTGAAATTAAATGCAAATTTCTATACAGCTATTGCAATGCGCTTTTTGTATCTGTGTAATAGATAGAAGACCGTGCATATGTTAATTTCTTGGAGGCTGTCAGAAGTTTCAGAGTATTTTCTCTAATTTGGTGACTGAATTTTTCCTACTTCCTGAATTGTGAAAAGCTGAACCCAAAGTATTAGAGCAGAAAACTCTTTACCTGTTATTTAGAATTGGCTTTAAAATAGAGTTGGTTATGTTTATTGTTTTTCCTTTCTGTTGAGAGGAGGAGGTGGGGAAGGCAAGCAATTTAAATCTCTTAAGGTAGAGTTTAGTTCTAGAATAGTCCTAAACTATCCAGCAGGACCATATAAAGGATAAAGGGTGAGGAAAGCCATTCTTTTGTGTTGGATACTGAAGGCAGAACATAAAGGGACAAGAAATTGGCAGAGTATAAGCTTAACGCAAAAAACCTACATCGATCAGCACTGATAGATTAATTTAAATGTCAGTAAACTCAAACCCACGAATTTAAATTAAGGCATTGGGAGACGGAACTTTTCCTTAACTGAATGAAGCAATTCTACCTAGTATGTTGTTGTAACTTAAAACAAACAAACAAAAAGATAGTTATGTACCACACCCTACATTAAGTGGAAGCTAAGTGTTGAAGAAGGTCTCATCCACTTCACTGTTAACTTCATTTGTACAACTGTGAAAGAATTTACTGAAGAAAGGAATTTACTTTTCATCCAAAGATGTTGGTTAGTCTTACCACAAAGAAAAATTATTAATTCTAACTGCTTTTCAAGTAGTTCTGCATAACTTGTTTTCTTAACATATATTACTCCTTTATTGCTATTCCTACTAACAATTTTGTCAAGCATAAAATATAAAAAGCAGACATTTAAATAATAAAAGGGAGTGTTGATTTAATATATATAAAGAATACTTCTCGATTTCCACCAAATACAAAATTGATTCATTGCACTATTTTAAAATAATCATGAAACAAGAAGTAGGCAGATATAATGATTATATTGCATACAATGAGTAACCTAACCCATGGATAACAACTGATGAAAACTAAACAATTTATATCAGATACCCATAATCAGAAAATAAAGAAAGATAAAAAAACAAAAATAAGAGCTTTACCAGGATATTCTTCATTGCTGCTGGGCATAGCATGAAACATAGAGATACAGTCCAGAAGCTAACTGTTCATTCTGGAAAAAAATATTGCAGTCAAAATTTTTTTTGTTTTAAATTTACAGGTGCCTCAGATCTGTGACTCTGAGTGATTTGTAAAAAGATGAATTATTTACTAGATTCTTTTTTTTTTTTTCATTTTTTTCATGTAATACCCTTTGACACATGGAAGCCAAAGTTCCTGATCTGAAATTACTCTTTGCATAGATAAGATGTTTCACCTGAAAGCACACCCAACTCCTCCTAAGATTTCTGGGAAGTGAATCAGTTTTGTAGCTGCAAGCCTTTAGGTAAATAACTGCTCTTAGTGCCATAAGTCACCAGCTTCCATTCTTTGCCTTCCCCAGAGTTTGTACTTATCACTCTGCTAGGGACAGAGTCTACATGCATTTCCATGGCAGCTGGGATCTAGGGTTTGTCAAGTTCTTGTGCTTCTGGGAATCATAGAATCATGGAATCATACAATGGATTGGTTTAGAAAAGACCTTTAGACATTATCTAGTTCCAACCCCTGTGCCATTGGCATGGACATCTTCTAACAGTTCAGGTTGCTCAAAGCCCCATTCAACTTGATTTTGAACACTTCAAATGACTAGGCATTCAGAACCTCCCTGTGCAACCTGTTCCAGTCTTTCACCACTCTCATTGTAAAAGATATCTTCCTTATATTCAATCTAGATCTACCCTCTTTTAGTTTAAAACCATTGCCCCTTGTCCTTCCACTGTAAGATCTGTTAAAAATCTCTCTCCACCTTTCTTATAGCCCCTCTTTATGTATTGAAAAGCCACAATAAGGACTCTCCAGAGCTTTGTCTTCTCCAGGCTGAACAACTCAAACTCACTCAGCCTTTGTTCACAGGAAAGGTGGTCTGATCATTTTCAGTGGAGTAAAGGGGGAGAATCACCTCCCTCAACCTGCTGGCCACACTTTTGATGCAGCCCGGGATATGGTTGGCTTTCCAGGCTGCAAGTGCACATCTAGATTTTCATCTACCAAAAGCCCCAACTCCTTCTCTGCAGGGCTGCTCTCAATCCATCCATCCCCCAGTCTGTACTGATATTGCTGACTACCCCAACCCTGGTGTAGGACCTTGCACTTTCTCTTCTTGAACTTCATGAGGTTCACATTGGTCCACTCCTCAAGCCTATGAAGGTTTCTCTGGATGGCCTCCCTTTACCCCTATTTTATTAACTGCATCACTCAGCTTGGTGTCATCTTCAGACTTGGTAAGGGTGCACTCAAACTACTTTCTGTGTCACTGATGGTGGGAATGGTCCCAATATGGACCTCTGAGAAACACTACTTGTTACTGATCTTCATTTGGACATTGAACTGCAGATTGCAACTCTGCATGTGGGCATTCAGCCAATTCCTTATCCAATTAACAGCCCATCCATAAAACATATATCTCTCCAATTGACAAACAAAATTGTTGTTTGAGACCATGTCAAGGCCTTAAGGAAGATGCTGTCTATCCTTCTCTCATCTTTGCTGATAATGTACAGCCTGCTAACTTCCTCCTCTAACTCCCCCATTTGATGACACAGCTCTTCAACAACATTAGAGCAACTGCAGACCATCTCTCCCAGCCTCAGGGAGAGGGCCCAGGAATTCCCTGCAGCCTGCAACTTGCAAAGCTGTATCTATCATCTGAAGCTCTGTCTGGGTTAAAGTCTCTGCCCTGACAGAAACAGCTGCTCCAACAACTGCTGGGAAATGTGCACTGTGGTGCATCACCACCACTCCTTTGCAGATTTTGCTATTGTTGCAATTGAATTAGCTAGAAATTCCCATGAAATTATAAAAGATTTTGGTTGACCTGCATCAGTGGTTTTTGATGAAAAATGTAGGATTCCTTAATAAACTATAATAAAAATATTTACAGAAGTTTTACATTTCATGAAGATTTATGCTGAAGATAACTCCTCTATCAGTCCTAAGCTTAGTTAAGCTTTTCACAAAAAAATGTCCTGGGACATTTTAAAACATATTTCAAAGCTCTTAATCCAAACTTTAAACTTATACCTTGATTGTACAAGTATTCTTTGAAAAAAAAAATGTTTATTCTAATATTTTTAATGCTTGAGAAACAGAAAAGCTGTGTTATTATGTGTGAAATGAAGAAGTGATCAACATCGATGTTCATATTTGATACAAAGGAGGAGTTATGTAGGGTGAAATTCACTTAATCTTGTTCTATATATTTAAAACGTGGCCTATTCATTCACTGAAGTTGTTTAATAAAGGTCATAGGTTAATTTCACTTTCTGAACCATCAACTTGGACTAAAAAGAAGTGCCATCCAAGGTGAGCTTGCTGAAGTAAGACAAATAAGTTGGAACAGTGAAAAAGACAGAAGATGGAAAAGAGTATGCCATTTAGAATTATATATCTTTCAGGCACAAACTTAGTAAAATTCATTATTTTTACTTAGTAAAAAAAGTAATGGAAAAGGTTAGAATAAAATATAAATTACCAACTTGCCTTATTAAACCTATTTGTTCCAGTGTAAATCTGAGCATTAATGTCACCAAAAAAAAAAAAAAAATCCTTACTGAGAACAGTAACTTTTCTATTTGACATTGAGGATCTCTGTGTTATGTTAACTCTTAGATTTTTTGCTGTCCTGTTATAAATGATGATGTCCATATAATTTTATTGAGTCTTTCTACAGTCTGAAGAGCAAGAACTCTATTAGAAAACATGTCCAGAAATGTGTTATAGAAATGCAAGATAACTATTGAAACAGTAATTAATCAAGAAATGTTACTCTAGAAGATTTAAAATCAAAATGACCTTAACAACAGGTCAAATGTTCACTCATCTTAAGTCACAAGTATGTATTTCTGAATACCCCTTCATAGTGGTGGGTTGTTTTTTTTTCTGTTTTTAAATGTTTTCTCTTAAATCAGTGTGAATAAAGTTAAAAGAAAATCCCTGAAAAGTATGAGGCTATTATCAATCATTGAGCTCATCTGAGTTCATTGGGGACAACAAATAATGTTATCTAATTAATTAGGATGACAGCAAACTGTGTGACACATTTCTTACAGCTGACCAGTTTAACATTCTAAACCCTCTTGTTGATTAGAACTTCCATGTTTTAAATAGAAAAGGATGTTAGACATCCCATCTGCTGTGTAGCAGAGCTTCACAAAAAGAAGTACACTGATGTCTTGATAAGTTCACATCACCAGAACACGACAAATGCAGCATCTTATCTGATATGCAATGACACAATTCCAATTGTTTCTAAAATTATATCCTTTTAACCAATCTACATAGAAAAAAATTCCTACTGTCAACGTTTCCTTGATCAAAGTCTGACATCATGTTAGTCAACAAAATGTCTCACTTTCAAATACCTCTCCTCTTTGAGCACAAGTAGAATTTTGAAAAGGAATGCATACCCAGAGATGGCACATCTTGTTTACGAAGTGTTGGTTGGCAAATAATGATATAAGACTGACTGACTACTATGCAATAACTCTAATTATGTGCATAGTCTGAAAAAAAAATTGTTAGAAATTATTTTATTTAAAAATGCATGATTCTATTTCATGCCTAAATACACTTATGTGATAGTGTACTTCTATTATATTTCAAATAGATTTAGCCAACATATGAAGGGGCAGTATATCATTCATTAAGTCCAAGTATGCTATAATCAAGCTCTTTTTTTTTCCAATAACTTATTTTATAAATAGCAGTTTGTTAATATTGATATCCATATTATATATGGTTACAGAAAAAAAACTGTATGCAATTATAAATTCTTTATTTCTAATGGAATCAAATGCAGAAATTGAGCATGTGCACACATAAATGTTTATGCTTCTATTGGAATAGCTATGTTGCTACAGAACCATATATTGGTTATTTTTTTTAAGTATATGTGTTTAAATTAAAAAAACATATTGCTTTAATCTATTTATTTTTTGTTGTTTTAAGTGTGACACTATTTGCCACTGGTTTCAAACTTCTGCCTTGATATCTCCTTAAGCGTTCCTTTTGGAAATCTGAGGTGATCACTGATGCACTCATGCTTATCTTACTGAATAATTAAAATGTAGTTAAAGTTATGGAAGCTTAACAGAAAGGACAGGTCAAATGTTTGTGGATTAAAATTACTGTCCAGAATGAATGACTGTAACTGGTACTAACCATGTAAAGCACATAAAAATTGCATAGTTTAAGTGGCATCTCATGGGGCATGATAGAAAGCTTTCCCTCACTTAGAATTATAGATACAGAATATCTCAAGTTGGAAGGGACCATTAAGATCATCAAGTCTACCTCCTTTCTCCTCAGAGGAGTACCTAAAACTAAACCATATGACTAAGAACATTATCTAGACGCACCTTGAACTCTGACAGGCTTGGTGTTATGACCACTTCCCTGAGAAGCCTATTCCAGTGACTGACCACCCTCTCAGTGAAGAACCTTTTCCTAATGAGCTTCCCCTGCTGCAGCTTCATTCCATTTCCTCTTGTCCAGGAGGAAATGCAATCACCAGAGAGAGGAGATCTTCACCTCCCCACCTACTTCCTCCGTTAAGGAAGTTATAGATTGTGATGAGGTCACCCCTCAGCCTTCTCCTCTCCAATTTGAACAAACCAAGGGACCGCTCCTTGAAAGTCTTGCCCTCAAGGCTGTTTATCATCTTGGTCATCCTCCTCTGGACAGACTCTAATAGTTTAATGTCCTTCTTATTTTAAGGCTCCCAAAACTGCACACAGTACTCAAGGTGAGGCTGCACCACTGTGGTGTAGACTAGAACAATCACCTCCTTTGATTGACCAGCTATGCTGTGCTTGATGTACCCCAAGACAAGGTTGGCCTTTTTTTGCTTTTCTTTTTCCTATTCAAGATTCTTTTTTGTCTTACAGTCAGTTTGTAGTTTTCTTGTGAAGCCTTGTTTACTTAGTATTCAAAAAATAGGGAAAAAATTCTTGAACCAGAATTGTTCTTCATGACACATTCTCATATCTACAGTCTAGGTGAGTTCTAGACATATTATGCATTAGATTTATATTCCAAATGCTCATACAGGACAGCTGTAACAGATCTTTAAGCTAAATGATCATTAATCTTTACATAGAGTATTTGACAGCAGATGTTTATGTTAGGTTGCTTTCTATTGCTCTTTAATTCTTTTCTGTTATAATATAAATAAGAACACTGATTTATTCTCACTAAACGCTTTTAGTCAGAAACATTTGGAATTAGTCTAACAGGTTTGCATGAAATTTTATGTTTTATTGTTGATGCTGCTTGAGTAAGAATTATCATTATCATGCAAATAAAGATGGGCACAAATATTAAGTTAATATTAGACTATGTTAAAGAGATACATCTTATATCAGAATAATTACAAGACAATATACACAGTAGTTATCATCTTAATAAAAACCAAAAGTCCCTACTATTTTTTATGATTCACACCAACAAATAGAATATTTTGTCTCAAACATATGTTGAAATCGATCATAAATGCTACAGAGAACCTTTAAGACATAAACATCTTAGCAAAATCAAAACACAGACTGGGACTCCAGCTGACCATGTAAAACTCACAATAAAATGTAAGACTAGACAGGTTTAGTTTCATTATGGGGGAACAAAAGAAAAAAAACAAAAAGCACCTAAACTTCTCAAACGCAACAAGAAATCCCCCTGCAAAACCCAAAACAAACAAACAACATGTATTTAACGGATTTCCTTTTAAACTATGCCTGAGTAACTGTCATCAGAATCCTGTTATGGGGACTTGAGAGGAATTTACAAAAACACCCAAATCACTTGATCTAGGAGAGAGTATTGACTAATAGGTAGATAGAAAATCTGCAAGATTTAATTAATTAAATCTTAATTAATTAACATTTGCATCTGTTTTAACATTCTTGCATAAACTTTATTTTCTATGAAACTGAAAAGTATTTCTAGTTTCTGGATTTATTTTTTTTTTTTTAATTTGCACAGAAGACCAACATGAAAACCACTGAAGTTCTACTTACTGTCATTTTGAGAACATTGAGGGCACTGACTCACATTCAAGATGTTATAGCTTCAAAAACTGAAGCTGTACCTCATGTACATGTTTTAACTCACAGAAAAAGTAAGATGACATAACTTTAAACTTTTTAACTGTATCTTACATTTAATCACATTAGTTTGTATTCACTGTGAGTTAATAACATATACAGGAACAAGTAAAGCAGTTCAACTTTTACCAGTTATATGGCTCCCTACTAAGACAACTAAATTAGGTGTCTATATACAGTACCCAAGCTTCTATCATGATCAGCTAGTCAACACAATTAATGGAGTCTAAGGAGTTATTTCACTAAGTAGACATGATTGTCTGATCAACTGAATTGCACTCTAGTGATTGTATTATCAAAAGGCACAATGCAATTCCTCAATCACAAACATCCAGTACCATCTCCACTGTACAATATCCCATAACTACCTTATGGTTCAAAAAGGTAAAGGCCTTCTATAGATTTTGTCTCAGATGAGCCACTCTCACATAGATGCCTAAAATACTTTAAGGCATCTCAAATTACAAGTCTATGAACTGAATCAACTGCATGGCCTCTTCTTAGACAGACTAATCCTGACAGATTTGTATGAGATCATCAATAAATTCATCATATACCTGCTCTCTACATGAATTTCTTCTGTTGTGAGCAAAATTCTCCAAAAGGTTTTAAAAATATATTTTTGTACACCTATAAATATCTTCAATATGTACATCACAACCAAGTTCTTTTATTCCTCCTTCAAATTAAAATAAAATTGGAATCTGATTGTGTAGATATTATTACCAGAAAAAAGTTGAGATGGTGAGGTTAGAGCATAACATAAAGGACACGTATGTAAGCAGATCATAGCAGCTTTCTCTAACAACTAATTGTAGCACCTGCTACATCTAAAGGGGGTAGTTTATGTCTTTTCTCACTCCTTACTCAGTTTTCATAATGATCCAGGAAAGTATCTAGATTGATTTTGAGAGTAGGTTTAAAATGCAATAGGCTGCAAAGGGTAGTCTTGTAGACAGAAACACCAGGAATACAAAAGTAGAGTAGAGGACAGTGGTAGAAAAGATTTGTGATTTACATGGACATGTACGTGTAAAAGCTCAGTATATAGAATTTATCAATATTTTCCACCATGGAAAAAAAGCTCTTTAGCTTCCAAAGGGCCTCTCTGTCTCACTGAATGAATCTGAGCTATCCTTCTCAATGAAAACCAGCATAAAAGTCAAGCAGAAAAAAACCTAACAAGCAAAAGGTAATGAGCAATAAATTATTAGTCCATTTTTCACATGTTCCTCATACATAAGCACACTTACTGGTACAAATCAATTCAGTAGTATTTTAAGTAAGTCTATTTGTTTTACTCAAGATCTTGTTTATGGGCAAGGGATAACAAACCTTATCTATCAAGCTAATAATTAACAGCTAATGTTAACAGTCTGATCCAATGCTCATTTTAGATCTAACTAATAGAGAAAAAGAAAAAAATAATTCCATACAAAATTTCACTAATAGTAATAAAATAGGAGGTTTTTTAAGTATAAATAAATCTTTGTTCCTACTTTTTTTTTTCCTCTTATAATACCCAGCCTTGCATGACACTTCTGGTACTTAAGGTATCATCTTCAGTGTGGTGGTGTGAGAAGGGTGTTGTGACAAATTATTAACATCTCTAGTCCATCCAAGAATCCATCTGACTCCTACTTGCTCAGCATTCCAGTTGTCTTTCCTTCTAGTCTCAAGTCCCAATCCCAGTCTCTTGAAATAACTATGTTGAGTTTGTTCTGTCCTAATAGTTCCTGGAGTTTTTAAAAGTAAGTAACTTTACCCAGCTGCTTTCTGTGTACATAACCACAGAAGTCTTGTATGTTTTGCCCCATAGTCTTTTTGCTTTCATTACATTTGCATTGGAAAGCTTTCTTCTCCCTGGTTCTTGAACACCAGCAAAGCATAAAAAGAAGTCACTGTGATCTTTCAATAGCACTGAACTTTTTTTCAGTTTTCAAAGGTAGAAAAATCAGGCTCTGTAACATATGCAATAGAAAAAAAGATTAGCTTTTGAATCTTAGACCAGTTATGACTGATAAAGTTTTTATTTACAAAGTAATACACTAAGCAGAATATTGGATTCTTCTGCACATAGTGAATGGTTGGAAGACATAGATCTGGAGAACTAGTAGTGGATAAAGTAATTGTAATTAGACATTTGACCTCCTATTGCCAATCCCTTAATTCTTCCTGTCTGAAGAGAGAGAATTAAACATATCTAGTGAAGTTTCTTTTAATAAGAAGAATAAACACTTCTATAGACCAAAGCTTGTGTCCTCTAAAAGAGAATCTGGTCATGTGTAGAATGAGCTTTTCTTGAAGATTAAAAAAAAAACAACAACAACAACAACAACAACAAAACCAAAAAGATGAGAACTTGATTGTGTCTCTTGGAGACTATTGTCTGTTACAGATAAAGGAATTGATAGCTAAGAGGAAATAGGAGACCATGGTGTGAAATATGTATAGTGTAATTTTTTCTAAGCAGTCAGCCTCCTTTGATTAGATATTAGGAGCTTGTAACTGAATTTAATGCAATGTTAAAAATCTCGTTATTATATGTTTGTCAGCTTCAAGTACTAGAGGGATACCGCACTGTTTTCACAATTCAGACATAACATGGAAATCTTCTGGGTACTTGGTTTGTGACATACATCTTACATCTCTTCTAGGCATTAAAAAAAAAGCAACAAGCTGCTGAAGTGACAAAAAAAAAAAAAACAACCTCTCAGAATTTTCTTTTTATTATGTTTTCCAAGATGCTTTGTAAACTAACTTATCCTTCATGCATAAGTTAAATGAATGACCTCAGGGGTCCTCAATATGTACATGCAATGGATAAGCTAGGAAGTGAAAAAAAAAATATTATAATGGAAGCTATAGGAGAATGTCAGCTTAGTATAAACCCATTGTATAGGTAACTTGGTGTTAAATTGCAACTTCAGATTTAACAGATTAATAATTTAAAATCTTAGTTCCAATGATATCAGTGACAAGTGTTCATAGAAATCAGTCAATCCAGGACTTCCACATTCTATATACAATTAGGGGAAAAAAAAATCAATTTGATTTAGCAGACATAAATGACTTTATTTTCTCTAACACATGTAGATTTATGTATTTTCAGTATTGTAACAGTTATAGGGAGAAATATGGAAAAACTAAGTTATGACAGAGGTATTTTTTATTTTTACTAGTATATGCCTCAATATAACAAAATAAAATGGCTGTTTCTGAATTCTAAACACCTTTGGAATATCTATCATATCTCTGATAATTAGTTTCCAACTTAGTTTATTATTAGGCTGTTTATGGTGTGTTCTTTACCAACCACTAGTCAAACAAAGATATTTATAATTTTCATTTAGATTATCCTCTTTCAACTACTTTTATTTTTCTGAAAAAAAAAAGTTTCTTATGAAACCTTTACTCATTTGTCACAGCTCACATTTGATTACTTCAGTTCTAAGAATATCACAGATTCTGCTGAAGCCTTAAAGATCTAATTAAGAATTGAATTAAATGCATCAAGATGGATGTATATTAATTCTATGCATTAAAATAAAATATCTTTTTTTTTAATTACACTTTTTTAATAAATAAACAAAACCTCAAAACAGATACATAAATAGTATGTAAACATGCTATTCATGATCTGCTATATGGACAATGAGGTAGTAGAGTTCAGGATCCTAATAGGAGGAAGCAGTACAAAAACCAGCATAACAGCCTGGGATTTTAGGAAAGACTTCAAGCTCTTAGTAGATCTGCTTGGAAGAATCCTATAGGATATGGACCCAGAGAGAAAGGGGATTCAGGAGAATGCAAACATCAGTCCCTGGGAAGATGACGGAGACCATCCTCTCGGAATGCATTTCCAAATAAATCCAACTGGAGACATTCAACATAGTTTGTTCAGAAATTACTTTTCTACACATAGAAGTTTTGAGTTCACAGCTATTTCCTATCTCCACCAAGGAGAAACGTGTTCTTATGTATCTTGTGAAATATAAACCAGACTCACTATAATGTAAACAGTAGCTTATTGATCAGATTTTTGACATGCAATGTGAAAAAAATATTTAAATACTTTTTTCACTACTTTTGCATATTTATATAATTTCTTGTTTCCACAGATTTTTATGGACTCTCCTTTACCTCTTTGAAACTATCTTAATGAAAGTTTAAGCAGAATTCTCCTGAGAAGTTTCAATTTAAATATAAATTGCACATTATTTTCTGATCAAATCATTTTCTTGAGGGGGAAAAACAGCCAATATATTATCTGCAAACAGACTGAGAATCCACTGCTTTTGTTCCTACCTACTCAAACTTTTCATCCAGTTACCAGTTCACTCTATCTCACTCATCAAACTAGAATAAGTCCTAGAATCTCAAGAAAATGAGCACTTCTTTGGTGATTTTATTTATTGGAATACTGAGACCTGATTTATTGACATTCTTGTCTGTTGACATGGGAAGTGATGCAGAAAAGAAGATTCATCTTACATCTGATGTATGAAACAGTTGTCAAATAACAGGTACTGTGTGTTATGCATCCACTGGGTTTACTACAGGGGAAGAAGCTGCATAAGGAAGAGAAGGCTAAATCACTTTGTAGTAGGACCACTACGTTGTTACCATAAGTAGGTGACATTTTAGAAATTTTGTACACTGTATTCAGTGTAAACCACTGTTTGGTAGATGACGGATAGCTTTATGTTGAATTTAATGCTTCAGAGAACTGGATGAATTACAAACATGGAGTTTACCTGACAGGAAAATGCCCTAAAGTATGGTGAGCTTAGAGTTAAGATAACCAGAGGAATATTAAAAAAATAAAATAAAAACCTCAAGCTTATTAAAATAAAATATAGAAAAATAACATAAAAAACTTAATTTGGTGTACAGCAAATATGAAAAGATTAATATTTTATTAGTGTGGTGGGTTGACCCCTGACAACTAAGTACCAACCAGCCTCTCCCTCACTCTTTGCCTTTAGCAGGACAAGGAGAGAGAATCATAAGGGCAAAGGCAAGAAAAAATTATGAATCAAGATAAAGACAATTATATATGTGAAAAAAACAAAACAAAACAAAAAACCCAAAGACAACATTCAAAGGCAACCAGTTACTACCTGCCACTGACATACTGATGTCCAGCCAATCTCTGAGTAAAAGCTACCTAGAAGAAGCAGTGCCCTCACACACACACATACACACATACAGAGTTTTATCACTGAGCACAGAGTCATATAGTTTGGAATATCCTTTTGTTCAGTTGGGATTAACTGTCACAACTATGCCCCCTCCCAGCTTCTTGTGTATCGCCAGCCTACTCACTGGAGGAGTGGGCAGAGAAAGCCTTAGAGCTGTGCAAACACTGCTCAGCAATAAATGAAACATTGATATGTTATCAACACTATTTTGATCGTAAATCTAAAACACAACACCACGTAGACTGCTATGAAGAAATTTAACTCCATCTCAGTCAGGTCTATTTTTTTTTGTTTTGTTGGGGTTTTTTTGTTTGTTTGTTTTTGGGTTTTTTATAAGAACCAAAACCTACAGCTCTGCTGGTTTTTCTATCTATTTTATAATAAATTAATAAATTAACTGTATGGAAAACAAAGACTTTCCTCATATGTGAAGTAGTTAATAGCCTCAGTCAAATATCAATATTTTGATGGCTGATGGATTCTTTGTGATTCTCAGTAAAGATAATATGTGCAAAGATGGATCTTTTATATAATTAATTTCTTTAATGTTATGGACTTTATCCTAAATGCAGTGAATCTAAAATATTGACTTGATTTCTCCAAGAAAAATATCTTATTACAGCCAATGTGTAACATGGCCAAATGCTGCATTAACTGCCATCTGCATCAACATATTGTCAGCCAGGTGCAAATGCTCAGCTGGCAAATCTGGCAGCCCACCATCTAGTTTTGTTAAAAAAAACAAAAAAAAAAAAAAAAACAAAAAAAAAAAAAAAAAAAAAAACACGGTTTTCTGTCACTCTGGGAAACTTCTTCTGCTTAATGGAAACTCTTGGCATTTCTTATTTCCAGAATGTTTAAAAATGACATTTCTTTCCTTCTGCACTTTCATACACTTCTCCATTTCCTGAATATCCATTTCCATGAGGTCTTCAAATAACATTAAAAGAACTGTTCAGCTCAGAAACTCATATAGTTAGAGTTAATAAATTTTATGGAACAATCTTTTCAAATGGCAGGGAGTAGTTAAAACTCAACACTGATCTTTGAAAAATAATAGCAGAAGAGGTAAATACTTCTACGTTATGATGCACCTCAATTGGACCTATTTACTGTGTAATCTAAAAACAATAAACACAATGTCCTTCTGTTTATGTAAAAGGTTAAGCTCAAAACCTTGTTATGGATAAACAGAAAAAACACCTCATATGTGAAGCCAATAATTTATTTTTAGTTCTATTAATGTTTTAATAGTCTTACAGTCTCAATCATTAGCCTAGTTAGCAGTAATATATGTTCACAGTTCAAATCAACACAGACAAGTCACAATAAAACAGTTTAACACACTGCACAAAAGCTTTCCTAGCATCTACTCCATTGCCTGGTGTTATGCAAATACTGCCCACTGTCCTTGGCTGCTGAGGTAGTTGCTGTCTGCTGGGCAGGGGTGAAGTTTTGCTGCACCATCCTGAAAGTTTTCCAGGAGAGCTGAAACATCACTGATAGGGATTTCTTTCTTCCTTTTAAAGCAAGGTGCAAGATGTAGGTGTTTTCTTTCCTTTCAGTATGGAGATTAATTTTCCTGCATTTTCTTAGCACAACCTGCCCATATATTCTTTGTTTTAATTGACTCTCAATTATTTGGTGTTTCTATTTTCTATTAATTAGCACAAAAACAGGGAAAGTGGAAGAAGTTATTCATAGAGCACCAAGGTAGTGTCATGTTTCTTAAAGTAGTCTTTGAAAAAACTAATAACATAATTTAAAAAATTCCAAATATATTTTAAGATACAATATTATATGTTGTCTATATTAGAATTTTATAGTTCTAAGAGCATGTATGTATTTTGTGGTTAAGATAAATAAAAGCTTTTATGATAGTTAATAGGTTCTAATTTTTCTTAGTGTAAATATTTATGTATTAATAGAAAAACAGAATACCTTGAATAAAGCAAATTAATCTTATTGCAATGAGTATACATATCATAGAGTCATAGAATCATAAAATCTTTTAGGTTGGAAAAGACCTTTAAGAACATTGAGTCCAACTGTAACCTAACATTACCAAGTCCACCTCTAGACCTTTTATAGATTATATACTATTCACACATTTGTCCAGTTTCTCAATCATTTACAAATATATAAACACTCCAGGGGCTCAAACAGAGTCTTAAAGAATTAGCATTCAAGTCCTTTATTTTGCATGTATAATAAAAATTAAGTGTAAATACCTAACAGAAGAGAATTCATAGGAAACCTGTGGCTTTCAGCGGTATGTTTGAGGAAACATTAGCTTTTAGTACTGTTTGCATCCACCCAGTGAAATTTCAAAAAAAAGGTCATATTTCAGTCATTTGCATTACAATATATCTAGGCCCAGCTTATCGCTTAACATGTTCAAAAAATAGCATCTTTTATAAGAGTTCAAATTTCTCTCATGCACATACAAACTATTTTCAAAGTTTAACTTCAGCATTATGGCTTATACCCAGCTTTGGTTTTTGCTTCATTGTGAAGATTTTTCATTGATTTTAAATTGCATTTTACATATTATGTGAAACTATATACAAAATATATATTATATTATGTGTAATTTAAATATATATATGCTTTATGCATCATATTAATATATTTACGACATTAACCAAGAACATCTTAATAGTTTGGGTTTTGTTTTTGTTTTTTCCAGAGGAGTAGTATAGTCATATTGATTTGAAAAAAAAAAAATCTGTAGAACTGTATAAGTTATTGTGTGTTCCCCTCTTCATTATTACAAATACAGAAAAAAATGTATGGGTCAGTTTAAGGTTTTTATTACTGATTTTAATTATCAATTTTTTTTTTGTGGAAGATCCTGCCATTCTATCACAGTGCCACACTTTGCCCCTTCTAAGATCATCAGTTACGCATATGACTTACAGTCTTGTCTTCCAGATCGAGACATAAGCATCTAAGAACAACGATCCTGTGTTTACGTAAATGTCACTTTTATTGCAAACTGTAGAAAGAAAAGGGGAAAAAAGTCAAATGAATAAGCTCAACTAAAATGTGATTTAGTTTTCAACAGTAATGACATGTAACTATATTTGTCTTGTTGACAAAATGAAATTTTGAAAAACATAAGAAGAAAATTCGAGTGAGAAAGGACAAAAAAAATGTTATCCTATACTGACTCCAGCATACAAAGAAAGATTTCAGATCTCTCCATCATAAGAGAATAGCAACAGCACAATGGCATAAAAATATGTCAGATAGGCTGTGCCTATGCAAGCAACAACAGACGCAAGTCCTCAGCTGACAAAAGGCAGTTCTAGCCACCTACAAAGTATGTAAAGACTGTAAATAAATCAAGATTATAAAACACATATTTCTGTATAATCCAGACAAAACATTAAATAGTAATTTTGCACTCTAATGATCTTTGACAAAAGCAAACTATTTTCATGGACCTCCACTTTACATTCCCTTACAATCTTCATTTGTTTCTATTTGATGCATTATAATGGGACAAGTGCTGACAGCTGAAAGCAAACCCAGAGTAGTGCAAGTTGTCACTGGAAAAGACATGGATAATGCTACCACAGAACTAATACACTTGCATATATACAAAATAAATGAATGAACCTTTTTAATATAAGTTTTAGGAAAAAATAAAGCTCACAGCTAAAAATTCTGTATTTTTAAATCTCACTTGAAGTAAACTAAATTATCTGTAAGTGGAAATTTAAAGGAATTGGTAGAATTGACTCTGTAATGTTCTAATTTAACTACTGTGAATGTTAGATAGGTGCAAGGGTTACCAACTTCATTTAAGTAACAAAGATCATGGCTTCTCCAAAACAATATTACTGTTGTTGTTTTAAACTAGAAAATATGAATTCCTTTAAACCAAAATGCTTTAAGCTAACATAACAATTCCCAATAAACCCTAATGTGGAAATAGACGATGTATTTTTCTTTTCAAAATAAGGGAAAATTGCACTGTCATGTTCCAAATGTGCCAATGCTGTGATCGAGATGTTCATACTTAACATGATAGTCCCATGTTCAAGTGTATGTTTAAAAAAAGTAAGCTACTTTTTTTTTTTTATTTGAGCCTATGAAAGTTCAGTCTGTTTCTGATAATGTTTACAATAAAATTTCATCTGACTTCACTGATAAAAGATAAAGTTTGTTAAAACCTTCAATAAGATTTCCATTCCTTTTGAAAAAGAATAATTTCACAACTGCTGAATAGTATATTTTTAATCTGGTAGTAACATTCTGTTTGTGGTTTTCATATCACCAACATGAAAACACCACACGCCAAAGAATTTCATCATTTCTTCTCATCTCACAGGAATCCAAAGATCATAAAGAACTGATAAAAAAAATAGCCATATTATTTTAAACCACTTACATGGATTAGAATGAATTTGATCTGAGCTAGAGCTGAAGATTTGAGGGAGTTCTTTTCACAAGGTAAAACAAACACCAAATAGTGTAACTCAGTTACAAACCAGATCAAGTAGGCAACAGGGACTTTATCAGAAAAAAACCATCCTCCCCAAATCCTGCCCCCCACACACATGCATCATCTGCTGACACTCCAGTGACTCTGTGGGATGCTCTGACCAGGTTCCATGTCTGGCTCTGTTGGCTGCTTGGCTCTGACACTCAATGGCTTCACCTCAAGCACCTGTGTCATGCCAGGTCCCACGCCTATGTGACCATGTTCCTCCAGCCTCTGCCTCAGAGGGTCTTTCAAGCCCAGTGTCAGCAAAAGTTTCCAGCCAGGTCAGTCCACAATGATTCTGTGATTTGCCTTTCCAGCAGTTTCAGTTATAACTCTTTGATTAGCTGTTGACCTTTGGTCTACATCAAGGCTCCTTACCCTCTGTTCTTGTTTGTATCGTCCTGTTTGCCCTGGCTCACTACACTTAGCCCTTTTGAGTTGAACTTGGCTCCTGGCCAGGGTGATGCCATAAAACTGCTGGGTAAATTTCTGATTTATGAACTTGATGTCAAGGAATTCTCACTGGTTGTAAATAGTTTGGATGAGACTGAACTAGTTCTTCCTTGATATCACAGAGCAGTGGTACTGATATGTACTTTAAATAATTTTGTGAAAAATAAAATCCAATGGCTGGGTAGCAGTTGCATCTAAAATCACGTTAAATATTTAAAATATGACCTAGTTTGACCCCCTTTTTGGACAAGACAATATCTTTTTGTCCTATGTTTACTTAGCTTTTATCTGCAGTCTTCAAGTACTACTGAACTGTAAATAAATGCTTAAGCACATAGATAAACTGAATATTCTATTTGTTTCAAACATTGTATTCCTTTTTTTTCCCACAAAGGCGTTTTTTAAAAACAGTTTAACTTCCAAAAATTATATTGACAAATACAAATAAATATATGGCCATATTTATTAATTCAGAATGTTTTCCCAGTCAAACATATATGTTGTAAACACAAAGATGAAAGCATCTTCACTCACAGCTCTGCAAACTCAGTCTGAGATCTGAAAATGCAAATGTATTTTTCCTTTTATCTCTATTGTTTTCACTAGCAAGTTATGAAATTAAATAGAGGGTCTTGGTTGCATATCCAAATATGGTGTTATAGCTGATTTTTGCCAAAGTTTTCAACTAGGAATGAATAGAATTCAGTTCCTTATCTCTGATCTGTGGTACAATATGCCAGGCATTAAAAAAATGTTTTAATTTCTTATTTAAGTTGTAGAAAAGTACCATTGACTCTGAATACATACAGAGGCACTGATTCACAACTGCATAAAGAGACTACAAGGTGACTGAAGACATTGAGTGCAGATCTAATTTCTGAAAAGCAAAAGGAAGGTTTTAGTGCTTCTCCAGTTTACTGCAATTACTTGATATAAAACAGGCAAAACCAGGATTTGGAAATTGGTATTGTCCAACAGTATATTGATAGACACTCTTCAACTCCATGAGGCTGAAATGTTTGTTTTTACTAGTAGTATTCTCTCATAGCAATGTCCTCAGAAAGGACATTACCCCAAAAGATGGATCTCAAAAGTAATACCAGGGCTGTCTATAGACCCTTCTGCCTAAGAATTGTTTTCTGTCCACATTCCAGTCCTGGTTTTGCTAGGATAGAATCACAGAATCATGGAATGGTTTGGGCTGGAAGGGAACTTAAAGATCAGCTAGCTCCAACCCCACTGCCATCAGCAGGGACACCTTTCCACTAGACCAGGTTGCTCAAAGCCTCATCCAACCTGGCCTTGAACACTTCCAGGGAGGGGGCATCCACAACTTCCTTGGGCAACCTTTTTCCAGTGTCTGACCACTCTCACAGTGAAGAATTTATTCCTAATATCCAATCTAAACCTACCCTCTTTCAGCTTAAAGCCATTCCCCCTTGTCCTGTCATTAACTGCCCTTATGAAATGTCCTTCCCCAGCTTTCTTGTAGGCTCTCTTCAAGTACTGGAAGGCCACTATAAGATCTCTCCGGAGCCTTCTCTTCTTGAGGCTGAACAGCCCCAACTCTTTCAGCCTGTCCTCGTAGGAGAAGTGCTCCAGCCCTCGGATCATCCTTGTGGCCCTCTTCTGGAGTCGTTCCAACTGGGAAATGTGTCTCTTGTGTTGTGGGCTCCAGAACTGGACACAGTACTCCAGGTGGGGCCTTATGAGAGCAGAGTACAGTGGGAGAATCACCTCCCTTGACCTGCTGGCCACACTTCTCTTGATGCAGCCCAGGATATGGTTGGCCCTCTGGGCCGCAAGTGCACATTGCAGGCTCATGTTGAACTTTTCATCCACCACCACTCCCAAGTCCTTCTCTTCGGAGCTGGCCTCAAGTCACTCATCACCCAGCCTGTACTTGTGCTTTGGGTTGCCCCGATCCAGATGCAGGACCTTGCATTTGGCCTTGTTGAACTTCATGAGGTTAGCACAGGACCACCTCTCAAGCCTGTCAAGATCCCTCTGGATGGCATCCCAGCCCTCCAGCGTGTCAACCACATCACTCAGCTTGGTGTCATCAGCAAACTTGCTGAGAGTGCACTCAATCCCCCTGTCCATGTCACTGACCAAGATGTTAAACAGCACCCATCCCAATACCGAACCTTGAGGGACACCACTCGTCACCAGTTTCCACTCAGACTTTGAGCTGTTGACCACAACTCTTTGAGTGCGACCATCCAGCCAGTTCCTTATCCACCGAGTGGTCCATCTATCAAACCCACATGTTTCAAATTTGGAGATAAGAATGCCATGCTGGAAAACACTGTGCTTTGGTTTCAGTATGGGACTTGTTATGGGAAGAATGTTGTTAACTGTCCTGGTTTTGCTAAGATAGAGTTAATTTTCTTCTTAGTAGCTAGAAAACACCATGTTTTGGTTTCAGTGTGGGATTTGTTATAGGAACAATGTTGAAAATGTACAAGGACGTTGTGTTTGGGTTGTTTGCAAATGCAAAGGACTGGGAAGGAGGAAGTGTAGTAATTAGCAAAACCCAGAACTGGCATTTGGATATGCCAATAAGATATTCCATGTCATATTACACCATGTTCAGTAAATTAACGAGAGCTGACGGAAAGCAGAGGGATTCTCTTGGGGATCACTCGGGCTAGCTCTTCTAGGATTGCAGGTCTGAGTTAGGCGGGTAGTGAGCGACTGTACTATGCATCACTCATAAATATCTATAGCTGTATCTGTCTATTTATCTCTCTCTCTATCTCTCTATCTCTGTGCATAAAAATATATTATCATTATTATTATAATTATTATTTTAATTTTATTTTGCTCCAGTTATTAAATTGTTCTTATCTCAACCTACAAGTCTCCTTACCTTTACCCCTCCAATTCTCTCCCTTATTCCCTGGATTGGGGGGGAAGGGGGTGGGGTGTGGGCAGCTGTGTCATGTTTGGCTGCCAGACAAGTTAAACGACTATCACTCCAAACATGACTCACTAAAGGGCAGAATTGTTGAGGGAGAAAAAACTACTTTGAATATGTTTGTTTTCCAGAGGAGGACATATAAGTTTACAATAAGTAGACATCTTAAAAACAAACAAAAAAAACAATAAAAATATATTCTGTAATGGCCAAAAGAGTTGTAGAATTTAATGATTATATACTAAATGCTTTTCTGCATGCATAGTGCCTGATACCAGAGCATAACACCAAAATATTCTGTGTTATTTGAAGGAGAGAATATTTCCCTGTTCTTTATAGCTGCAAGCATTCTCTGTTGTGCAAGAGGAAGAACATATATTCAGTACTTTCTCTCTTTGAAAGCAGAGTGTTTTCCTCCATATGCAGTTCAGAAACTTTACAATTTCTTCTCTTCTGAAAAAAAAAAAAAACCACTCCGTATTTTTTATTTAGTAGAACTTACTTTACAGAATGAGAAGTAGCATGCAAATAATCACAGAATCACAGGGGTTGGAAGGGACTTCAGGAGATCATCTAGTCCAACTCCCCTGCCAAAGCAGGTTCCCTACAACAGGTTGCCGAGAAAAGTGTTCAGGCAGGTTTTGAACATCTCCAGAGATGGAGACTCCACAACCTCTCTGGGCAGCCTATTCCAGTGCTCCATCACCCTCACAATAAATAAGTTTTTCCTTAGGTTTGTCTGCAACATTCGGTTGCCCAACTTTCGGTGACAGTTTTTGCCCATTTCCCCTTGTCCTGTCAGTGGGCACCACCCAAAAGAGCCCGGCCCCGTCCATTTGCCCCCCACACTTCAGATATTTATAGACATTGGTAAGATCCCCTCTCAGTCTTCTCTTCTCCAGGCTGAAGAGTCCCAGCTCTCTCAGCCTTTCCTCATACAGGAGATGCTCCAGGCCCCCATCATCTTTGTGGCCTCTGCTGGGCTCTCTCCAGAAGATCCCCGGCTTTCTTGAACTGGGGAACCCAGAACTGGACACAGTGCTCCAGATGTGGCCTCACCAGGGCAGAGTAGAGTGGGAGGAGAACGTCCCTTGACCTGCTGGCCACGCTCTTTTTAATGCACCCCAGGATACTGTTGGGCTTCCTGGCCACGAGGGCACACTGCTGGCTCATGGCCAGCCTGCTGTCCACCAGCACACCCGGGTTCTTTTCCACAGAATTCAAAATAATTATGTATCTAAGACTGTATAATGGTTTTATTATTGTGAGGCATGGTGTATTCTCACTGACTTTTGGGGTTGAGTCACAGCATAACTGAGATGACTGCATTTCTGTGTTTACTGCATGTCATTGTGTAGTGCTTTGAGATCTTTTTTGTAATGCAAAATGTTACTGATAATTATTATGGATTGTAACTGATTCAACATCATATGTTATTTATCTTAAACTGAGCTTTCTTAGCAGCAGAAGCAAATGTTTATGTTTAATTAAATCTGGGGTTTTTGCTGACAGTAAATCCAATACCATTTCATAGATTTTTTGTGCCATACCATTTTTTAATTATAGATCTCATTCATATATTGTTGATATGATTTTGTCAGCCTTTTAATATTTTTCAGATAAAGTAGACATAAATGATGTGATGTGTCTAGAATGCACCAATAAAAATTAAAAACCTTCCCCACACTGCTATGCATGTAGATGTAAATGCATGGTGTTTATTACCTTTGTTCTCTAATGACTGTATGTAATTTCTGTAGACTGATCAGTGATAGAATGAAGATCCAAGACCAATCTAAAAGCTTAGATAGAAAGCTGAGCTACAGCAGTTTCACAGTTCACCAAACAGAAGCTAATCTGTTTTCATTGCTCGTCATTGCACCAGTACGGGAAAAATGAAGACAGATTCGTAGTCATATTTTGAAATTGTAGTACAGCTTTTTGTAGGTGGTGCAGTAGTTTTCACAAGTTCGCAGTATGTAGGATTTAAGATATCTCAAAACTATATTGTTTATTGAATGTATGGTACTCAAGCTCACATGCTATCATGTCACGTCACACATACCCTTATGAGGTGTGTAGGATTTCCTGATGTAAAGTGCATGGTTTTTGTTAAATCTAAGAATGTATCCTTAAAATACACAGCTACCTTTTCAAACTCTAAGAGTTGTAGCAAAAAGTGTGAACATACTTTTGACCATCATTTCTTCTGTTTATACAGAAAATCAGACCTGCCAGGTTTGATAGGTGTGAGTTTCCTCAACTTGTATGTCCAAACCAAAGCTTTTCATTAATTAGTTTGCTAGTTCTCAAGAATTCTTTTTTTTTTTTTTTAAATTTGATTCACAAAGTAATTGAACAAAATCCATTTGAGTTTAACATTGCAAAATTACTTGTACAAGGCCAGCTGCACTATGTTTTACAATGAGGAGTACTAACACGGTAAGTACATATAAATGGAATCACACTTGGTGTGCAAAAAAAAATGTAATTAATTCACTTTATAAGGGAGCATTAAAGTTTAATCAATTCCTGTTATTTTAACCAAAGGATTGTTAAAATTAAAAAGTATTAATTACATATCTTTAAATAAATCATGTTTCAAACATGTTTGTCTGGCTTTAGGGGACAGACCACTTTATTCTGGAATGCTGGCTTCCAAAATGAAGAGGGTTCATTGAGCATGACTTCCTTCACAGTTTAATGTAGCTCTTACCAAGATAATGCTGCCAATATATGTAACAATTTCCTCCAGCCATCACATTTTTAGTATAAATGAGCAGAATATATTTCACCTATTTGAATGAGAAGAATTAATGTATTGCATTTTCATAATTATCTCACAGTTCATTTTAAGTCCTACTTGACGGCATTGCCTTCTTATCAAATGCAATTTATAAAGCTTTTAAGCTTGTTGCCAGGAGGAGTTCAGCATAATCTAAAATTGCCTTTTCTAAATGAAAAATCTAATCCAGTTCTCTTATCTGAGATGTAGGACAGATGAGGTAGGACTGTGGGAAGCATCCAGAAAAGAAAGAAAAGAGTATATAAGCAAAAGTTAGGAGTCCATTTTTTTTTTTTCTTTTAAAGTGATGTTCTCAGTATATCAGAATTGATATTGTTCTCTGCAGTCTCTGGTCCCTAACAGTGAAAAAAACGCCTTAGTAGATAACATTCTGTACCCATTCAGTTGGAAGGGGATGACACCTTGAAATAGAATGTCTGTTTGCCTGAGTAAGGTCAACAATCAGGATTGTGTTATTTTTTTAAACTTTTTTTTCCTACTAATAAGACATAACTCTAATCTGATGTGTATTTTGACTTATTTTTAAATCTGCAAGTGGAAGTTATGCTTTTAGAGTAGCACTCAGAGTCAAGAAATTTAGATATCTAAAGACATAATGTCTACATCTATGCCAGGAAAAACTAATTACTTATATGCTCTCAATCCTTTGACAGTTATCTGAAGTATGCGGTGAGCAATAGCATACCTTTTTTCCTTGAATCCTGCACACACATAATCCTGAAACACTGATTTTTGCAACACTCAGCAAATACATAGAGGCTTACAGAAAGCTTCTGAGCTTCCAAATATTCTTCTTTCATCAATATACAAAAGGCTGTAGCTCTGTGAAATGTTACTATCCTCATATCAATGTCAAAATACCTCAAAAGAAATATGAAAGAAATGAAACTCGCTTTCACTTAACCCAGCTGAAAAGGAAAAATATTCAGGGGACTAGCACAAATGTTTACTCATCTTCCTGTCAAAGGCACCACTGTAATCATCATTGCCAAGGTAGTACAAAGTTTGTTCCCACTTGTGCTTACTTAAAAAAAACAAACCTGTCTTTCCTTTAAAAGAGGTAGTGTTTTATGCTATGCATACATCTCTTTATTAAACTACTATAGCTCACTCCTCCCAATGCTGTGTAAGAAAACTTCATTAAAATCCCAGTTTATATAAAGTATTACCTTGAAAAAACAAGCCACTGAAAGCATGTCACACATGTAGTCTCTTATTCATTACTGTCACAGTTCAATGTTGGTTTTTTAATCTAAAAAATGTCTTAAGAAGATCTTAGGGATCATTTCCTTCACTATAATTCAACAAATGACTGCACTCTATAAGAAAGTTGTCAGAAACTCATTCTGAAACAGACTAAATTGGCAAAATATTCTGTATGACCAATGTTTGACTGAAAAACTTATTATCACTGAAGCTGAAATTGAAACCCCCTCTTTGGCACATCTGGCCCATAGGCTTTCCTGAAAGCACCGCTAGGAGAAATTCTCTAATGTTTAAACAAATACTTTGAAACTTCTGTCTTGTATGAGTAAACATTTGTTGGCAGAAATATATGAACCTGTCTTCCACATCTCCACTGAACACACAAACCACTGGACTGTAGATTCAGACTCCTGTGACCAGCCCCAAATAATTTTTACAGATAATATGCCTCAACCGTATGAGATGGAGAGGGACATTTGCATCAGAATTTGGTTCATTTATGAGAGTAGAGGAGCGGATTAAGTTCTGAGATAAATTTCTTGGTCAAAGATACTATCACAGATGTCAGCCTGACATAGAACTTTGAATATGAAACTCTTTCTGGCCAGATCCACTAGAGATATTTATATCCTGCCATTTTCCAATATATTACTGTATTAAGTTTAGATTGAGTGGGGTTTTTAAAAAAAAAAAAACATTTTTTAGTCAACACACTTTCATCTCCATTATTTAATGAGCAAGAATACTTTGAAGGTATGAGTTTGGACATAGCAAAGTGTCTATTTGGAATCTTAAGCCTTCTATTCTTAATGATCTGTCACCTAAGGTTTACCTCCTAGTCAATAATATGAAGATGCTTCTGAGTAACTAACTTTCTGAGAGGAAGTAAAATTACCTAACACAAGGGGAGTTCAGACTTCAGACTGTACTACAGCTATTGTTAGTGTGCTGGTTTTGGCTAGGTTAAAGATAATTTCCTTCATAGAACTGTTATGGAGGCTGTGTTTTGCATTTATGCTGAAAACCATGCTGGTAATACAGAGATCTTTTAGTTATTGCTGAGCAGTGCATACACAGAGCCAAGGCTTTTTGTGCTCCTCATAACACTCCATGTGCAAGTAGGCTGGCGGTACACAAAATGCTGGGAGGAGACACAGCTGGGAGAGCTGACCCCAACTGGATAAAGGGATATTCCACACGACATGATGTCATGCTCAGCAATAAAAGCTGGGGGAAGAGAAGGAAGGGGAGGACATCCAGTGATGGTGTTTGTCTTCCCAAGTAACAATTATGAGTGATGGAGTCCTGCTTTCCTGGAGATGGCTGAACACCTGCATGCCAATGGGAAACAGTGAATGAATTCCTTATTTTGCTTTGCTTGTGTGCATGACTTTTGCTTTTCCAATTAAACTGTCTTTATCTCAGCTGATGAACTTTCACACTTTTACTCTTCCAATTCTCTCCCCCAACCCACTGGGGGGAGTGAATGAGTGTCTATATGGTGTTTATTTGCTGGCTGGGGTTAAACCACAACAGTTAGAGACCACAGAACTTAACACCTTAACCAAAAAAATTACAGAACATTTACACATGGACTTAGTTAACAAAATATCATGATGCATTTAACAGTCTTTGAAAAATCTCAGTCTTGTGATGGATTACCAGTAGTTTTACACCATTGAAAACATTTTTTGCCGAAATATCACATCATTCTTCTCCTTCAGAAAGAAATATATCCAAAGCCTTATTTCTTGACTTTTTCTTGAGCCTCACCGTTTCATTATCAACAAGTCCTAACTCATCATTCACTGTAAGGGGAAAAATCCCTTTGACATCACTGGCAGTGGAATTGGCCCTAATGATGATAAAATATACTCCCTGAGCTACTTCATTGCATGTATGACTACTTACTACTTGTCTTCAAAATATTACGCTACTTTGCCTGAGCAGCCAGATAAAGTAGGAAACTGTAAATAACTACAGGATAAATTTTAAACCTATTGACTACCTTAAAGAAGGTAAAATTTCTTAAAAAAAATCCAAAACAAACAAACAAACAACAAAAACCCAGATAACCATTTCCACAGTAAATCTATTTTTTACTGCTCAACTACGTGTTGACTGATTGGATCATTTGACAACATAATTTCACATCAAAATTAAAATACAACATCAAGATATGAGTGAGTTTTTAAGAGGGAAACATGAAAGAAAATCATGAAAGCAGTTATCCCAACCACAAAACAGCAAATTATGCAAAGAAAAAAGTAGGAAAAAATAAGATTGGGCACTCTTAGCAGCGTGTTTCTTCCCTGAAATATAATATATTATACCTTACATATTACATACATAGAGCTTTAAACTAGATTGGAAGGGGGAAGGGGATATAACAGGGCCTGCTAACAATAACCCCAGGAGGAGCATGCCTGATGAGCACCACAATGGGATTCCAGCTGCTCCAGCCAGTAAGTCAACTTCAATGGGGGCCCAACTTAAATGCCTCTATGATAATTCACATAGCGTGGGGAATAATCAAGAGGAGTTGGGGATGTGTGCGTGTCTGCAGGGCTACGACCTGATTGGCATCACGGAGACGTGGTGGGATGGCTTCCATGACTGGAGCATTGAAATGGAAGGATGCAGGCTCTTCAAGAAGGACAGGCAGGGGAGACGAGGAGGGGGCATTGACCTCTATGCCAACAATCAGCTGGAGGGTATAGAGCTCCACCTGGAGATGGATGAGGACCTAACTAAGAGTCTATGGGTCAGGATTAAAGGGAAGGATGGGAAAGGGAATGTTACAGTGGGGGTCTGCTACAGGCCAACAGACCAGGGAGATCAAGCAGGTGAGGTTCCCTATAGGCAGATAGGAGCAGCCTCACATTCACAAACCCTGGCCCTTATGGGAGACTTCAACCACCCCAATATCTGTTGGAGGGGCAACAAAGAATCACAGAATCACACAGAATCACAGAATGTAAGGGATTGGAAGGGACCTCGAAAGATCATCAAGTCCAATCCCCCTGCTGGAGCAAGAACACCTACATGAGATCACACAGGAAGGCGTCCAGGCGGGTCTTGAATGTCTCCAGAGAAGGAGACTCCACAACCTCCCTGGGCAGCCTGTCCCAGTGCTCTGGCACCCACACAGTAAAGTTCCTCCTCAAATCCAAGCAGAACCTCTTGTGTTCCAGCTGACACCCATTACCCCTTGTCCTACCATTGGACACCACTGTGAAGAGCCTAGCTCCATCCTCCTGACACTCACCCTTCATATATTTATAAACATTAATAAGGTCCCCCCTCAGCCTCCTCTTCTCCAAGCTAAAGAGACCCAGCTCCCTCAGCCTTTCCTCATAAGGGAGATGCTCCACTCCCTTAATCATTTTGGTGGCTCTTCGCTGGACTCTCTCAAGCAGTTCCCTGTCCTTCTTGAACTGTGGGGCCCAGAACTGGACACAATATTCCAGATGCGACCTCACCAGAGCAGAGTAGAGGGAAAGGAGAACCTCTCTTGACCTACTAACCACACCCCTTCTAATGCACCCCAGGATGCCATTGGCCTTCCTTGCCACAAGGGCACAGTGCTGGCTCATGGTCATCCTGCTGTCCACCAGGATTCCCAGATCCCTTTCCCCTACACTGCTCTCTAATAGATCCTCTCCCAACCTATACTGGAACCTGGGGTTGTTCCTGCCCAGGTGTAACACCCTACACTTGCCCTTATTATATTTCATTAAATTTTTCCTTGCCCAGCTCTCCAGCCTGTCCAGGTCTCTCTGGATGGCAGCACAGCATGCTGGCATGTCAGCCACTCCTTCCAGCTTTGTATCATCAGCAAACTTGCTGATAGTGCATTCAATTACCTCATCCATGTCGTTGATGAATATATTGAATAGTACCGGTCCCAGTACTGACCCCTGAGGGACTCCACTAGACACAGGTCTCCAACTAGACTCTACCCCATTGACCACCACTCTCTGGCTTCTTCCCAAGAGCCAGTTCACAGTCCATCTCATTATCTGACCATCTAACCCAGACCTTCTCAATTTGGCAGCGAGGATGCTGTGGGAGATGGTGTCAAAAGCCTTGCTGAAATCAAGATAGTCCACATCCACTGCTCTGCCATCATCAAGCCACCTCGTTATGTTTTCTAAAAGTCTAGTAGGTTGGTCAAGCACGACTTCCCCTTGGTGAAGCCATGCTGACTGCCCCTAATGACCCTCTTATCCCTGATATGCCTAGAGATGGCACCAAGGATAAGTCGTTCCATCACCTTCCCATGGATGGAGGTGAGGCTGACCGGTCTGTAGTTACCCAGGTCCTCCTTCTTGCCCTTTTTGAAGATTGGAGTGACATTTGCTTTCCTTCAGTCCTCAGGCACCTCTTCCATTCCCCACGACTTAGCAAAGATGATGGAGAGTGGTCTAGCAATGACTTCAGCTAGCTCCCTCAACACCTGTGGGTGCATCCCATCTGGACCCATAGATTTATGGATGTCCAGATTGCTTAATTTGTCCCTAACCCAGTCCTCATCAACCAAGGCAAACTCCTCTATTGTCCTGACTTCCTCAGGGGTCTCAGGGGTATGAAGCTCCTCAGGACAGCTTCCGGCAGAGTAGACAGAGACAAATCAGTAAATCTTCCTTCTCTGTATCCTCTGTCACCAGGGAACCCACCGCATTCATCAGTGGGCTTACATTGCCTCTAGTGTTAGTTTTATTTGCCATGTATTTGAAGAAGCTCTTCCTGTTGTCCTTGACTCCTCTGGCAAGGTCTAATTCTAAGGAGGCCTTAGCTTTCCTAGTTGCCTCCCTACATCCTCTGACAACAGCCTTATATTCTTCCCAAGTGGCCAACCCCTCCTTCCACAATCTGTAAACTCTCCTCTTCCACTTGAGTTTTCCCAGCAGTTCCCTGTTTAACCAAGCAGGTCTCCTGGCTCCCTTCCTTGACTTCCTACATATCAGGATGCCTTGATCTTGAGCTTGGAAGAAGCAGCCCCTGAATGTTAACCAGCTATCTTGGGCCCCTTTACCTTCAAGTACCCTTTCCCATGGGATTTCCCCTAACAATTGCTTGAAAAGGCCAAAGTTGGCCCTCCTGAAGTCCAGGGTTGCAATTTTACTTGTAATTCTGCTTATGCCACATGAGATCCTGAACTTCACTATCTCGTGATCCCTGCAGCCTAGGCAGTCCTCAACCTTTACTGCTTCAACCAGACCCTCCTTGTTAGTGAGGATGAGATCCAGCATCACTCCCTTCCTAGTTGGTTCATCCACCATTTGCATCAGGAAGTTATCATTGATGCACTGGAGGAACCTCCTGGATTGTGGGTGGCTGGCTGAGTAGTCCCTCCAGCAAACATCAGGGTAGTTAAAATCCCCCATGACAACCAGGGCCTGTGATTACGAGGCTGCTCTCAACTGCCTGTAGAAGGCCTCATCAACTTCCTCACCCTGATCTGGCGGCCTGTAATAGACACCCACAACAGTATCACCCATACCAGCCTGCCCTTTAATTTTCACCCACAGACTCTCAACTCGCTCCTCATCCGCCCCTGGACAGATCTCAATACACTGCAGTTGCTCTCTCATGTAAAGGGCAACTCCACCACCTCGCCTTGCTGGCCTGTCTTTCCTGAGAAGGACACAGCCATCCATGGCCACATTCCAGTCATGTGAGCTGTCCCACCATGTCTCTGTAATTGCCACCAGATCATAATCCCCTGACCGAACACGGGTTTCTAACTCCTCCTGCTTGTTCCCCACGCTGCGTGCATTGGTGTACAGGCATTGCAGGGAGCGAGACGAGTGCACCAATTTCAGCCTAGCGGGGTGGGAGGCCCCCCGGCCTTCATCAATACTGGAGAGCTGCCCCACTGGCACAAGCCCAACTGTAACCCCTTCCCCCTTCCAATCTAGTTTAAAGCTCTCCAAATGAGCCCTGCCAATTCCTGCCCCAGCCTCCTTTTGCCCCTGCGGGATAGGCCTTCCCCACAAATAACTGTCTGTCTGGTGTCCTATGAAACCAACCATTACCAAAGAACTGAAAGCCCTGCCTTAATTCTGTCATTCCATCCCACGTCAGCACCAGAAAATGGAAGGAGGAAAGAGCAAATCACTTGAGCCCCAGACCCTTTCAGCAGTTGTCCCAAGGCCTTGAAATCTTTCTTCATTCCCCTCAGACTACGGGATGCAGCTTCCTCCCCACCTGTCTGGAAGATCAGCAGTGGGTAGTAATCCGTCGGGTGCACCAGGTTGGGAAGTGCCCTGGTGATATCCCTGATCCGGGCTCCAGCAAGAAGACTACACACTTCCCTATGATGAGGGTCAACCCTGCATATTGGGCCCTCTGTTCCACTCAGAAGGGAATCACCTACTACAATTGCCCTTCTTTCTTTCTTATCAGAGGCAGTCTTGAGGGGCTGAGTCAACCGCCTCTTCCTTTGTGGCCTTGTAGGTGGGCCTTGCACCACGTCCTCACCAACCTCTCCTTCAAGAGGCAGGGCCTCAAACCTATTAGAGAGGGGCACCTGAGGGGGCAAAGCAGGTAGGGAAGGAGGTCGCTCATGATGTCGAACTGGGACTTTCTTCCAACTCTCCTCATCTCCCTGGTCTCTTGCCTCTGCCTGACAGCAACAGGGCAGAGGCTGCCCCAGGTCCCCCCTCCCCGCCCGACACGGTGGGGGTTCCATCACCTTTTGGGGGTTATCCTCCTGGGCCATTTCTGACTGACATGCCAGGAAGTTACTCCACCAGTCAATCTCCTTCTCACACTCCCTGATGGTCCTCAGGCTCTCAACTTCCTCCTTAAGTTTCACCACCATACTGAGGAGATTGTCCACCTGCTCAGACCTCACGCAGGTGGAATGGCTCCCTCCCTCCCCCGGCAGCAGCAGACTCTGGCACTCCCTGCAGCCAGAGACCTGAACAGCCACCGTTCGGGGCAGGCCCTCTGTCTGGGTCACCACAGTGTTTTTGTTACAACCTCTCTGCCTGGAGGAGACCATAGTCAGAGGTGGCAAGGGACACACCTCCAAGTGGGCGAGCTGCTGCAATGGAGTACTGCTATCAGCAGAGCTACAGCGCGCTGCCCTGCTCACCTCGCCTGCTCACCCTGCCTGCGCAAACTGCCGCGGTAACTGCCGCGCTGCGCCACGCCCTTCTGATGCGCTATGTGCTCTGTTCACCGTGCTCCTGGTCGCTCGCACTCCCTGGGAGCCGTTTAAATCTCCCGTGGTTGGTCCTGGCACTGCCCCCACCGTGTCAGCCCCGCTCCCGCAATTGGCTGCTCTTGACAGGACCCGGCATCACTTCCGCAGTGTCCCCTGGCGCTGGGACCGCCCCTCCTCCTCCTCCTCCTCTTCCTCTCAAGTCGTAAACAGCCACGGACTTACCGTTGGCCGCCGCTGTGCTTCTCGCTGCCTGAGAGCAGGCAACAAACAATCCAGGCTGTTCCTGGAATGTGTGGATGATAACTTCCTCCTCCAAGTGGCTGAGGAACCATCGAGGGAAGGTGCCATCCTAGACCTTGTTCTCACCGACAAGGAGGGGTTGGTAGGGAATGTGAAGCTCTTAGACAGCCTTGGCTGCAGCGACCATGAAATGGTGGAATTCAAGATCCTTAGGGCAGTGAGGAAGGTACACAGAAAGCTCAACACCCTGGACTTCAGGAGAGCAGACTTTGACCTCTTCAGGGACCTGCTTGGTCATGTACCATGAGATGAATTCCTGGAGGGAAGAGGGGCACAGGAGATCTAGCTTATACTCAAGGATCTCCTCCTCCAAGCTCAAGAGCGGTGCATCCCAACAAAGAGGAAGACAGGCAAAACCAGTAGGAGGCCTGCATGGATGGACAGGAAGATCCTGAACAAAACTAAGATCAAAAAAGAAGTCTATAGAGGGTGGAAGGAAGGACGAGAACCTGGGAGTAATGCAGAAAAATGGCCCAAGTGGCCAGGGATCAGGTTAGGAAAGCCGAGGTCCTGACAGAATTAAATTTGGCCAGAGATGTCAAGGCCAACAAAAAAAGCTTCTACAAGTATGTTGGGGAGAACAGGAAAACTAGGGAAAATGTGGGCCCTCTCTGGAAGGTGACAGGAGACCTGGTCACCCAGGACATTGAGAAGGCTGAGGTGCTTAATGACTTTTTTGCCTCAGTCTTCACCAGCAAGGGCTCATGCCGCACTGCCCAAGTCTTAGAAAGCAAAGAAAAGATCCAGGAGAATGAAGAACAGCCCACTGCAGGAGAAGATCAGGTTCATGACTACCTAAAGAACCTGAAGGTGCACAAGTCCATGGGACTTGATGAGATGCATCCACAGGTCCTGAGGGAACTGGCAGATGAAGTTGCAAAGCCACTATCATATTTGCAGTCTGGTGAAGTTCCCACGGACTGGAAAAAGGGGAACATAACCCTCATTTTTAAAAAGGGAAACAAGGAAGACCCAGGGAACTACAAGCCAGTCCATTTCACCTCAGTGCCAGGCAAGATCATGGAGCAGATGCTCCTAGAAACTATGCTAAGGCACATGGAGAATGAGAAGGTGATTGGTAACAACCAGCATGGCTTCACCAAGGGCAAATCGTGCCTGACCAATCTGGTGGTCTTTTATGATGGGGTTACAATGTTGGTGGACAAAGCTAAAGCAACTGATGTCATCTACCTGGATTGGTGAAAGGCATTTGACACTGTCCCACACGACATCCTTGTCTCTAAGTTGGAGACACTTGGGTTTGATGGATGGACCACTCGGTGGACAAGGAACTGGCTGGATGGTCGCACTCAAAGAGTTGTGGTCAACAGCTTAGTGTCTGAGTAGAAACCAATGACGAGTAGAGTCCCTCAGGAACTGGGGCTAGTGCTCTTCAACATCTTTATCAGTGACATGAACAGTGAGATTGAGTGCATTCTCAGCAATTTTGCTGATGACACCAAGCTGTGTGATGTGGTTGACACGCTGGAGGGATGGGATGCCATCCAGAGGGATCTTGACAGGCTTGAAAGGTGGTCCTGTGCTAACCTCATGAAGTTCAACAAGGCCAAATGCAAGGTCCTGCACCTGGGTCGGGGCAACCCCAAGTACAAATAGAGGCTGGGCAATGAGTGGCTTGAGGCCAGCTCTGAAGAGAAGGACTTGGGAGTGGTGGTAGACGAGAAGCTCAACATGAGCTGACAATGTACACTTGCAGCCCAGAAAATCAACCCTATCCTGGGCTGCATCAAGGGAAGCATGGCCAGCAGTTTGAGTGAGGTGATTCTCCCCCTCTACTCTGCTCTCATAAGGCCCCACCTGGAGTACTGTGTCCAGTTCTGGAGCCCCCAACACAAGAGAGACATGGACCAGTTAGAACAAGTCCAGAGGAGGACCACGAGGATGACCCAAGGGCTGGGGCACCTCTCCTATGAGGACAGGCTGAGAGAGTTGGGGCTGTTCAGCCCGGAAAAGAGAAGGCTTAGGGAAGAACTTACAGTGACTTTCCCATACCTGAAGGGGGCCTACAAGAAAGCTGAGGAGGGGCTTTTTACAAAGGTAGGTAGTGATAGAACAAGGGATAACGGCTTTAAGCTGAAAGAGGGTAGGTTTAGATTGGATGTTAGGAAGAAATTTTTCTCTGTGAGGGTAGTGAGACACTGGAACAGGTTTCCCAGGGAAGTTTTGGATGCCTCCTCCCTGGAAGTTTTCAAAACAAGGTTGGATGACGTTTTGAGCAACCTGGTCTAGGAGAAGGTGTCCCTGCTGATGGCAGTGGGGTTGGAACTAGATGATCTTCAAGGTTTCTTCCAACTCAAAACATTCTATGATTCCATGATTCTATGAAAAAAAAGCATAGGCAGTCACAGATTCCAGGAATATATACATAATAAACAAAATACAGTATTCAATATATTCGGTACTGAATCAATTATATTGAGGTTACAGTGTTTTCTGAGCTTGTACTCATCTAAATTAGCAAGGCTGAGCATCACTCAAATCTAATTTGAATTGTTATTTGCACCCCTAATTGCCAAGCCCTCTGCACAAAACTGGTGATGGAAATCTTTCATTATCCCTCTGTTAAAGCTTGACAGTAAACCAAACACTCAACATAGAATGATTTTCCTCTATTAAGACAAAACAGTGACATACTGATTAAAATTAATCTGTCAGATCTTATTTGATTTATCAGTATTACTCTCACAGCAGAATATAACTAGTAATTTTCTTTTTAGGTACTTTCATCTAAACTTTTGTCATCATTAGAAGATGGCAATAGCTGAACTAATATTTTTAAAATATTATATTTATTTTGCAACAGCTGAGAGAGTGTCATGACACTCAGATTTCAGATTACTGAAAGTGGTGTGAATAGTTTTAAAAATGATAGTGGAATTGATGTATTGCCCAGTCAATACAGAGAGAAGTATTTTCTCCAGTGGGCTTTGGACATACTTATATGGTAATTAATCTGAACAAACTTTACAGTGAAGTGCAAAGGAAAGGTAAAAAGCATGGAAAATAACATAAGATCTGTGCTAGTTGATTAATTTGTGTTTATTTCTTTATTTTTTTTTCTTGTAATCTACTTTTGATTGTTTGAATTTGATGGAGAAGCTTGATTGACTTATTAAAATTTATACAATTCAGCTATAAATAATTAATGAAACAAATTGTAAATGTGCAGAAAAAAATAATTGCCAGTGCAGAAGAAAGGGTTTCAGAGATTTTTAAGACATCGGATAATTTTAGCGTATGAAGTATAGATATTTAAAAATAGCTTTTAAAGGTAGCAACACTGCCTATTTCTGTTAAAGCTCTTAAAAGCTCATTTGATTTTATGTGATGTTAGCTGCTTGCTAACCTCAAAGAGAAAATCATAATGAAAACAGCTTGCACAATATAGCGTATTTTTAGCTTATATCAACAGATACTGAATAAGCACATTCTATCTCTTAACATAATTTTAAGAATTTATGTAATAAAGTATCTGTCATATAGAATATAGTTTGCAGAAACTTTTATTTAACTACCAAGAACAATGAAATTATTTATTTTTTGTTTTCCTCTCTTTACGAAGCTCTATTTTCTTAGGAAATATTTGGAGACATTGACAGTGCTTTGCAAGACAAAAGTAGAAAGCATTAGCCTTAGTTTACAAGTGTAAAAATTATTACAGATTTGCAGTAGAAAACAGTAGAAATGGTTCAACTAGATTAATTACTTACCCTGGATACCAATATCCACATGAACTTCCACACATTTTCAATTCAGTTATTCATTATGAATTTGGTATTATTAATATTATTTGTGTTTTATGTTACTTGTATTCGCTCTGGGAGCTGGTGATGTCAAGCAGATACTAGAGTAAGGTGCTTTCACCCTTTTGACTTGCAGCTGAACCTAGTCGCTCTCTCACTCACCACCCTCCAGGGAGTAGGGGAGAGAATTTGAAGGATAAGGGCAAGGAGACTCACGGGTTGAGAAAGAAACTATTTACTAATTAAAATAAAATTATAATCAAAATAACAGTAATAACAGAATATACAAATGAGTGATGGACAGTGCAATCGCTCACCACCCACCAACTGATGCACAGCCTGTGCCACCCAGCGATCCCGGAGCCCAGACAGTCATGAAACCATAACCCCCAAAGAGAGAGCCTAAGTGATCCCCGAGAGAATATCCCCATTTTCCAGTCAGCTCTGGTTAATAAACTGAACATGACGTGATATCATAGAATCATAGACTCATAGAATGGTTTGGGCTGGAAGGGACCTTAAAGATCATCTAGCTCCAACCCCACTGCCATCAGCAGGGACACCTTCCAGTAGACCAGGTTGCTCAAAGCCTCATCCAGCCTGGCCTCAAACACTTCCAGGGAGGGGGCATCCACAATTTCCTTGGGAAACCTGTTCCAGTGTCTCACCACCCTAACAGGAAAGAATTTCTTCCTAATATCTAATCTAAACCTACCATCTTCCAGTTTAAAACCATCACCCCTCATTCTATCGTTAACTGTCCTTATAAAAAATCCTTCCCCAGGTTTCTTGTAGGCCCCTTCAGGTACTGGAAGGCCACTATAAGATCTCCCTGGAGCCATCTCTTCTCCAGGCTGAACAGCTCCAACTCTTTCAGCCTGTCCTCATAGGAGAGTTGCTCCGGCCCTTGGATCATCCTCATGGTCTCCTCTGGACTCATTCTGACTGGTCCATGTCTCTCTTGTGTTGGGGACTCCAGAACCGGGCACAGTACTCCAGGTGGAGCCTTACGACAGAGGAGTATAGAAGGGGAATCACCTCCCTCGACCTGCTGGCCACGCTTCTCTTGATACAGCCCACGATACGGTTGGCCCTCGGGGCCGTAAGTGCACATTGCCAGCTCATGTTGAGCTTCTCGTCTACCACCACTCCCAAGTCCTTCTCTTCAGAGCTGGCCTCAAGCCACTCATTGCCCAGCCTCTATTTGTACTTGGGGTTGCCCCGACCCAGGTGTAGGACCTTGTATTTGGCCTTGTTGAACTTCATGAGTTTAGCACAGGACCACCTCTCAAGCCTGTCAAGGTCCCTCTGGATGGCATCCCATCCCTCCAGCGTGTCAACCACATCACACAGCTTGGTGTCGTTGGCAAACTTGCTGAGGGTGCACTCAATCTCACTGTCCAGGTCACTGATAAAGTTGTTGAAAAGCACCGGTCCCAATACCGAACCTTGAGAGACAATACTCATCACCAGTTTCCACTCAGACTTTGAGCTGTTGACCACAACTCTTTGAGTGCGACCATCCAGCCAGTTCCTTATCCACAGAGTGGACCATCTATCAAACCCACATGTTTCAAATTTGGAGATAAGAATGTTTTGTGGGACGGTGTCAAACGCCTTGCACAAGTCCAGGTAGATGACATCAGTTGCTTTTGCCTTGTCCACCAACATTGTAACCCCATCATAAAAGGCCACCAGATTGGTCAGGCACGATTTGCCCTTGGTGAAGCCATGCTGGTTGTCACCAATCACCTTCTCATTCTCCATGTGCCTTAGCATAGTTTCTAGGAGCATGTGCTCCATGATCTTACCTGGCACTGAGGTGAGACTGACCGGCCTGTAGTTCCCCGGGTCTTCCTTGTTATCCTTTTTAAAAATGGGAGTTATGTTCCCCTTTTTCCAGTCTGCAGGAACTTCACCAGACTGCGAGGACTTCTCAAATATGATGGATAGTGGCTTTGCAACTTCATCTGCCAGTTCCCTCAGCATCCACGGATGCATTCCATCAAGTCTCATAGATTTGTGCACCTTCAGGTTCCTTAGGTACTCCCAAACCTTATCTTCTCCTACAGTGGGTGGCTTTTCATTCTCCTGGACCCTTCCTATGCTTTCTAGAACTTGGGCAGTCTGGCACAAGCCCTTGCCAGTGAAGACTGAGGCAAAAAAGTCATTGAGCACCTCAGCCTTCTCAATGTCCTGGGTAACCAGATCTCCTGTCGCCTTCCAGAGGAAGCCCACATTTTCCTGAGTTTTTCTTTTCTCCCTAGTGTACCTATAAAAGCTTTTTTTTTTTGCCCTTGACATCTCTGGCTAAATTTAATTCTGTCAGGGCCTTGGCTTTCCTAACCTGATCCCTGGCTTCTCAGGCAGTTTCTCTGTATTCTTCCCAGGTTATCCGTCCTTCCTTCCTTCTTGATCCTAAGCTTGTTCAGGATCTTCCTGTCCATCCATGCAGGCCTCCTGCTGGTTTTGCCTGTCTTCTTCTTTGTGGGGATACATCGTTCCTGGGCTTGGAGGAAGAGACCTTTGAGTATGTTCCAACTGTCCTGCACCCCTCTTCCTTCCAGGAATTTATCCCATGGCATATGACCAAGCAGATCCCTGGAGAGGTCAAAGCCTTCTCTCCTGAAATCCAGGGTGATGAGCTTACAGTGCACCTTCTTTACTGCCCTGAGGATCTCAAATTCCAACATTTCATGGTCACTGCAGCCAAGACTGCCCAAGAGCTTCACGTTCCCCACCAATCCCTTCTTGTTGGTGATAACAAGGTCCAGCATGGCACCCCTTCTAGTCGGTTTCTCAACCACCTGGAGAAGGAAGTTGTCCTCCGTGATATGGAATATTTCATTGTCACATCCAAATGCCATTTTTGGGTTTTGCTATTTATTATACTTCTGCCTCCCAGTCCTAATGCAGATGTGAACCAAATACAATGACCTTGGGCTCCAGCAGCAACTAATATTAGTACTTTATCAACATTCTTCTCATAACAAATCCCATGTTGAAACTAAAACACAGCTATTCTGGTTACTAAGAAGAAAAATAACTGTATCCTATTAAAACCAGGACATAAAGTATGATCATGGCAGACATTCTAAAGAATAAGATGTGTGCAAGATGTGCACACAAGATGTGTGCAAACACTCAAATTTGTGAGCAAAGAATTTAGTCTCCCACCTCTCTAGATATAAACTTCCCTTTGGTTGCTAAATGACACTTATTCTCAAATAAACACACACACACACACATATATATTAATTTATCAGTTTTAACTTTTGCTATTTTTATTATCTGAGTCATGATGTAATTCTCTATCAGAGGTAAAGATAGTACATCCTATGCCTGTACTGTTACAGGTAAATCATATGGAAAATATAATTATATTTTAGAGTACAGGATATATAGAAATGATTGTGCTTACCAGTCAAATTTTGACATGCCACAGCTTGTCTGGGTCTGTCTGACCTGTTTTTTGGTGATATTGAATAACATCAAGTGATATTAACACCAAAGAAACCTGAACATTAAGTCACACCACTGATTTCTCAAGTACCAGCGCTTGGTGTTATAGGAGTTAAGAATTGCACTTGTGGAAAAAGAATAAGAAAGGGGAATAAGTTTGTTCTTTGAACCCACTCACATACATACATGAGGCAAAAAAAAGAAAAAAAATAAATCACATAATATCTATGTGTTTATACCACAGTTTGGTATGCATTGTCATTTGCAAGTTGAGAAGCATTTGTACCTGCAGATGGTATCTGTACATGCCTGTTGGGGTGCCAGATGTCTTGGATTACCAAATCCAAGTGTTCTTACGCACACTGTTTAGAGAAATAGCAAGGGTTAGAGGAGCTCTTAATCCCTTCTTCTAAGGGATGTTTGAATTCACAGTTTGGAACTTCTTTTAAATTTTTGGCTCTTGTAGGTTCCCAGGAAACAGTGATGATTCTTTCTAACTATTTTTATCTGCTGTGTAATTATCAAAAATGCAACTTCTCTGTCACATCAGACTGATACACATTTTTCACCTTCTACCTGCTTTGCAACAAAATGAATGGAGCTACACTGAGGACCAATGATACTAAACTACTGTAAATCACATTTACAGAAGACACCTATGACACATTCCCGATTCCTGCCCCTGACAATGTCACATCCCAGTTTTCTGTGTCAGAATACACAATGGCAGAAAAGAGGGAAATGTGACCCATTCATTGATCCTCTTGATTGGAATAAAGATGCAACAGCACTAGAGATCCATAAACTGACAAATCTATTCAGTAGTTAAGCTTAGGAGGATACAATTAGGTGTAGAGTTGGTTATTATTCATCAATCACATGGGGTTCATATCTTATGTAACAGGAAGAAAAGGAGGAAAAGTAAGAGAGATAAAACAGAGGAGAGGGATGGATAGATATCACCAGCCCTCGTTCCAACGCTGGTCCAGCCAGTGATGGGTTCATAGATAAGTTGTTTCTGGAATCTCCATTTACCTTGTCCTTTTATGCTTGTTTATCAGGCAACCGTTCTGCCATGCTGGCAGTTTTGTTTCAGGGTAGAGCTCAGAGGGTTTCACTTCAGGGTTTTTAGCATCTTGTGAGTGTTTGAGACATTCCTTGTAAAGACTCAGGAGATCTCCACACCCTGCTACCTCATCAAGTTTAATCTCCTGCCATTGTTCAAATTCTTCAGCAAACAGTGTTTTGTTCCAGAAAATTACAAATTAGCCATGGTGCCAGAACTATCTGTTCCAACCTTGTTTGTCTAGCTGGTCTCCTACATCCTATACATGAAATAATAATGGTTTAATAAATGATGCAGTTTTTATCCTCCATACTTGACATTTTTCTTAGTTCCAAATCTAATTCTATGCAAGTTAATATTTTGTTCACTACCTTTAAAAAGGACAAACTCAAAAGTATTTTTTAATGACAAATGCTAAGATCAGCAGACTATTTTCATTTTTCTCATGCATTGTTAGAAGACATCCTAATACTAGAGAAATCAAAGGGAATTTAGTAATTTATTTCATTAGAACTATGTATCATTTGGAACTGGTGATCAACCAACCAAAGTTTTTTCAATTTATTTCACCATTTTGAGAAGAAAATGTAAGGGTATGCTTCACTAATCAGTTTAACAAATTTCAGGAGACTATACTATGTCACTTTGAATAAAGTTTTTTAAGAGACAAAGTTAAATAGAAAGGCTCTGTTGAGGAATGGATTCAGTAAGAAGATAAATGAATAAAAAAAAAAAAAAAAGAGATAAATTAGTACTTTTAGTGAGGTAAATTAAATAACTGGCAGTCTCCACAGCTCCTGGCAATTGGGCATCAAGATGATTTCTCAACTTCTACATCCACGTCCAAGGGAAATGAAGTAGAGCAAAGTAGCCAACGTTCTTCAGAAATCTTTTCATTTAGTATTCATTAAGAAATGGCAATATGGCATCAGTGGTATTACCTGTGCCCCGACAGTGGATGTAGACACAAAAAACAACAGCTATGTATTGAATTTAATGTCTGTGGTATATACATCACTTGAAGAGGTTGCCAGGACTGTCATGGAGCATTTGGAATTCACAATAATTTATACATTATTTCTATTTATAATCTCTATTCCTAGTTTGGTTAACAGAGATTTTGAAAAAGTGTTAAATAAGAAAAAAGACATACTGCTCAAACAGATCGATTAACAAAATACAAATCGTTTGAAAAGCCCTTGTAAGGGTAAAAATCCAAGCTTGTCTGTTAACTTTCCATACATTACTCAGTATATTATTTTAACTGCTTTTGTTTGCTTCCTATTTATGTAATATAATTCTAGACTAAAATCCTGGAAAACATATATCCAAAATATCCAATGCAAAAGTCCCAATGACTTAAGTGGAGCAAGATCCAGATCTATCATTATAAATATTCATCTGCTTGGAAATCTTACCCTTCCCTAAATGAGTTTGTGTCTAATACCTTATTCAGAATTAATAAAATGAAGGGGTTTGTGGGAAGTAACTCGTACACAGACAAAAAAAGTGGGGTCAAAACTTTCTCAGATTCTTGTTAAATTAAATTTTGTCCAATTAAAAAGGAAGAATCATAATTTTTCATTTGAGTCACATCAACTAGAATAAAAAATTAATGTAATTTCTAGACATACCAAGTGAATATAATAATACTTTCAGTTATACATAAAATAATACTATCAAATTTTTTTGGTTTACAGTATTTAGGCTCTTATCACAAATGAAAATTAACTATAGAAAATCACATTACTTTGATGTAATACAATTCTTTTAAATTATTGATCAATGAAAAGATAAATGGAAAGCACATAATACTATTCGTTTGGTTGTCTATGACAGCATTGTCACACAAGTCAATCTGTGACCTTATACAAGCAAACAGACAAAAATATCATCTGTAAGTGAAATATTCTGGAGAATTAGATACAGAACTCATATTAAAGTAGAGAATTAAATGCAATAGGCCCTTTTAAGGACATAATCAAATTTTCATATACAAATATCTGCCTAACATAACTCTATCTATGTAATACCACTACCTGGTTTTGTGGATATGTACATAGAATTAACAAAAGCTACAAGATCTGTTGCTCTGTTTCTTTCATATCAAGAATCTTTGCTGACAAAGCTGAAGAAAGTGCATTAACTTTTTCCTAGGAGCTTCTTCTGCTCCCAAAATATTATTAAAAAAAAATAATAATAATTTCTTCGTGTACTATGATAGTTAAGCTAATACTATGTTAGTTGTTATTTAAAAAGAGAAAATTCACTCCCTAACAAAAAACAAACAACTGAACAAAAGCAATCTTCTGAAAGCAAAATGCAGTTATTTTATGTCTTTACAAATTAAATTTCAAATCACTGAATTTTAATAAATTGACTCCTTATGTTCTTTTAATATAATTTCTCTGTATTCATCTTCTTTACAAAAACATAAAGAATAATTGTCTAAATATGTAGACCATATCTTACTCTAAATTCAGTGACTCCTTTCTTTCCCTTTTATGACCCTCAAATATTTGTCTATATAGTCACTATAAGATCTCAGAAATAATTGTTTTAAACAAGTCCGTGTTTCCTATATCCTAAGGTTTCCAGAGTTACCAGGACTCAGAAACATATTTTCTATATGGTGACCCCAAAAAAACTAGATGAAGTATAAACTTGGATCTAAAGACTTCCAGATCTGCTAATGCTGCACCAAGGATTTATCAGCTGAAATAGTTTCCACTACTGGGATAAAATGTATAATTATTTAAATAGAGATCAATACTTTTTTAATATTGTGTTTATTATTAAGGGACTCAGTTTTAGGCTGATTTATATTTCAGAACTTGCACTTAGGAGAAATAGAGTTTTATATCAGATGCTATGGCAATGACCACTGTATAAATAGATTCAGAGAATAATCTCTGTTGTAAAAGGCCACTGAAATTCATCTTGGCCACTCAAAACAGGAATAACTTAGGTGAGGCTGCCCGGAACCTTGAAGAATCAAGTTCTGAATATCCTCAAGGTTGTGGATTCCACAGCCTTACTGAGCAGCCTGTGTTTGACCATTCTCATTGTGGGTTTTTTGTTTGTTTGCTTTCCTAATGTCTGATCGGAATCTATGTTAAAACTGTGCTTTTTGCCATTCATGCTTTTGGTGAACACCTCTGAGTCTGTTTCCACCCTCTTTTGATCCTTCAATATTAAGAAGTATCTTTAGTATAGAACTGTAAAGAGTTCTATACTAAATAAGGCATTTATGTTTAATGATATAATGCAGAGTATCAGACTGCTGAAACATTAATTAAGCTAACAATAAGTTTTGTAGATTAACAGAGTAAATTGTCTGTACACTGTGTTTCAAACTGAAGTCAGAGATGAACCACGAGTGTCCTGGGTGGAGGTGGAGTGCTTGCAGGGTATTACCTCCCTGTAGCAAGGTGGTGGTGTCTGCAGCTGTCATTAGGTGCACCATCAGTATCAGTACAGAAACAGTAATGTTGACATTTGATCCCTCCAGAACAGGAACGCTGCATATCCTGCCCAAGAATTGGTCCAGACAGCCACATGGTATGCGCCTGAAGTAGAAGTCATCCATGGAGAACTGCAATTTTGTGTTGCAGAGAGAATATGTATTTTTCATTTGATGAAGATTATTCTACTGCTATCCCAATGTAAGTTTTTAGTTCGTACTTATATAAATAATATAGTTTCCATTTTAAAGATAGACATGTTTAATAAAGGATAAAAAAAAAAAAAACAAAAAAACACCAAACCCAAAACATAAACTGAGACAGAAATAGCATGCATCATCCATTTAACATAATCTGACATATGAAAACTCAAATGCCTTGTCAAACTAATTTCTCAGGACACAGACAAAGTGCTGACTCAATTTAAATAAAGAAATAAATAAATAAGGGTTATTTTAAGGATTTTCGGTTACTTGTAAGGGAGGCAGTAAGGGCTTTATCTGTATACATGATTTGTCATCTACATTTCAATCTCTGTGGTGCAATCTGTTTTTAAATGATTACTATTTCTCTCTTAGTTTGTCACAGGCATAGCTAGCCTCTTTCACGTATAATCCTTTGAATAATTTTCTATGGAAGTTCAAAGTCCTCTGTCTTAAAAAAAAAATTAATTAAAAGAAAAATGGATGCCAACAATACAGTTGTGTCAGGTTATAACTTGGTGAGAAAACTTTTTTTTTTAAAAAAAAAAAGGAAATACACATTAAAAAAACTTTTACAAGAGCTTTAAAAAAAAAAAAAAAAATCAATCAATCAATAAATAAAAAGCTGCCAAAACAGATTTAGACAATACCCTCGCTGAGGACATTTGCTCCAGTGCAGGTAAGTGTGCACTGGGGAGGAGAACTTTGACAAAAAAGGGCCGGCAAGGGCTCTCTGGGGGCTCTTTAGGCACTTTCTGAACCGGGAAGTGGCCAGCCTGTGCCAGGACTGGCAGCCTGTGGGCGGGCTGCTGAGGCGGCAGGGGCAGAGCCAGCACCACGGGCTGCAGATCTGAACGAGCTGTCAATGCACCAAGGGTCACCACCCCCGCACCCACAAGGGCTGCCCCAGGGAGCGCCAGTGACCAGAGCCTGGGGCAGCAGTTTGTGTGGGCAGGGCGCTGCAGTCTGCCCACGGCTCCCTAAGTCAGGGAAGTGCTTGAGGCCTCAGCCAGAATGGTGGGCACTCGCCTCCGAGCTCAAAGGGCTGAAGCTAACACAACTGATCCAGCCTCCCAGACAGAGTGACACTGGGAACACGCACCCACCCAGCTGCCTGGCTGCCCTGCCCTCACGGTGGGGTGGGACAGCAGTGGTGAGCAGAGCTGCAGGAGGTGTGAGCAGGTAGAGGAACTCCTCCACTTAGTGACTGAGCTCCGGGGGGAGGTCACCAGGCTGAGGAGTATCAGCAAGTGCAAGGAGGAGATAGATTATTGGGACCACACCCTGATTTCCCTAAAACAAGCCAACAGACCACCTGAGATGGAAGACTCTCTGTCCACTTGCCATCTGGCTGAATGTGGAGACTCAAAAGACAAGAGGCAATGGCAGCAAGTTCCTGCCTGATGCAGCAGGCATGTTGCCCCTACAGCTACCTCACCTTCTCAGGTGCCTTTGAAGAATGGATGTGGGGCTTTGCAGGTGGAGCCAGAAAATGATGAGGGTAATGGTACACCTAGACTGGAGGTGTCACCAAAGGTAAGTTGGCCCATACCCTGTATCCAAAGTTCAGCCACCATGAAAAAGAGATGGGTTGTTGTCATAGGAGACTCCATTCTCAAGGGAACAGAATACCCAATATGCAGATCAGACCCACTTAGGGAAATCTGCTGCCTACCTGGATCTTGGGTTAAGGATGTCAAGAGAAAGCCTCCCATCCTTGTTAAGATATCAGATTATTATCCACTATTGATATTTCAGGTGGGGAGCAATGAAGTAACAATAAGAAGCCTGAGGGCAATCAGGAAGGACTATAAGGCCTTAGGACAAACGGTTAAGGGCAGAAGCACAGGTGGTATTCTTCCCAGAAGCACAGGGCCCAACAAGGAAGGAAATGGGAAGAGCTAGCTAACCAATACCTTGCTCAGAGACTGGTGTCATTCACATAATTTTGGCTTCTTTGAGCCCAGGTGGGTTTACAGGACACTGGGCCTAATGGTGCCTGGTGGAGGCCATCTGTCTTGCAGGAGGAAAAGGACCCTGGTTCAGGAGTTAGCAGGGTTCATTGATAGGGATTCAGACTAGTTTTGAAGGGGGAAGAGAAGGAAGCCAGGTGCAGTGGAGCAGAGCCTGGGGGTAGTACACCTAGGTTTGATGTTTGCTGCATTAACAAGGCCCCTCAGTGTGCTGTCCCAGAGGAAGTAAGAGATGTGAATCCAGGCAGCAGCAGAGCTACAAGGTGTTTTGATGTGGTAAGAGCCGCAGAGACTATCATCATGAGGGAATTGGGGCTTTTCTCTCTAATAAGGTGATGGGACCAGCAGCCCAGCTGAAGTGCATCTACACAAATGCATGCAGAATGGGCAACAAACAGGAGGAGCTCATAGTCATTATGCAGCAGGAAAACTATGATATGTGCTTCTGTAAACTTCAGGTTTGATAGAAGTAAAATCTCAATATTGATTTAGAGCTTTGTTACATAGTAAAAACTGAACAACAGCATTATATATATATATATATATATGTATATATAACTTTAAGAAATTGTATTAAGCTGCATTCAGTCATCTATGTGGACATACTCTTCCAGAATGTGCATTCTTTGGTTTTTGTAACTGCAGGCAACTGCAGGTTATTTTCCATTGCATGAGAACAAGCCAGTCAAACAAGTCAGTGGCAATATTTCGAAACTCTGTAAGTTTTATATTTCTTAACTTTTTTGTTGAAAAAACATAGTATCATACATTTAAGTTTTACATTTAAAAGCAGCAACAAGCCTGGCACAGGCTGGCAGGGTTTGTTTTTTGTTTTGTTTTGTTTGTTTTCACTGAATTGTTCCATTTTATGTTCTCATAATCCTTTTCCTGTAGAAAGTCTTGCTTTCAATACATAAATTTACTGCAGACAGCTTTTTTTCAGACACAGCTGATTTCACAGATGATCATAAAATGTCTAGGCAAGACTGCAATAATGGCAAATACAACTGCCTGACAGAATACTATTATTATAGTTGCTCATAAATAATAGGACATGATTAAAATGCTGTGGAGGAAATGACCACCATTACATTCAACTAGGAGTATGTTACCAGAACTCATCTATATCTTTCATTTCTCAGATACATCTTTTGTTTTTATTCCTTTTAACTATCTTGGATTGTTTCATTTCAGCAATATATTCTAGTTGTGCACTGGTTCCCTAAATGAAACATTCACCTTTCAATTTTTTAATTTATTTTTTTATTTAAAAAATCAATATAACAATATTTTGAAAGCAGCGTCATATGTGGAAATTTAAGTAATTTGTAGTGATTTGAAAGAAGAAATACATTTCCATTGCTTCTTTGGAGTACATACGTACGTATTGACTGCACTTATTTGAACTTTTCTTTGATACACACTGCCTAGTGATAGAAGAAATTGAAATTAAATTGTTTGATCTGGTGTTTGCTAAAATGTAAGAGTTGTTTTCTGACTAAATATATAACTGAGTTACTCAGCAACATAAAATTTAGACATCACAAAGGAAACTATTTTAACATTTCTGAGATACATAAAAGAGGTGTTTTGTTGTATTTTCATATTAATTATTTGTCTTTTATAATAGTTTATTTAGTAGGCATCTTGAAGTAAGGCAAGAAAATAAAATGCCTGGCTGCCTTTTGCAAGTCTCTTACTTCCTGTAGATCCTTGAAGTATTTTATTACAAGTTTTAGTGGAAACAGAAATCTATTTTTTCTAAAATGTTTTAATGCAGAAGTTTAGTTCTTCTTGAATAAGTTTTCATATAACAAAATTTCCAATACTTAATGGGCTTGAAAACATAAACTTGCAAGAGTTTGATTAATTTTAGAAAGAAAAATTGTCATGCAATCCCAATCTCTCTACTTAATCAGCAGAAACATATCAGAGGAAATGGAAAAAGCTGTATTGGAGCAAGAAAGGACCAAGATGATCATACAGGATTTATTTATTTATTTATTTATTTTTTAATTGATATATGTTCTGTGTACTTTTAACTATATACTTTTTGGATGATTTTTTGTTAGTAATTTTTTTTTTTCTGATTGACTTTTTTTTTTTTTTTTTACATTTTCAATAGATATATAGCACTCCAGACGCTAAAGACACTTGATTTTATTTTCATTAAAAGCAGTTGAAGCTTAGTCATTATCTTCAGTCAGAGATTGATCCTCCTTAAGAGTGAGTGAAAGAATGAATGATCATTGATGAGTTGGTGCCATTGTGAGTAATTTCTTGATTTTTAAATGGCAATGATTCCTTTGAAGAAAAAAAAAAAAAAGGTAATGGATTTGTGGTTTATCCATTTTTATTTTTTTTTCCCTAACATTGAACAATGTTTATGGAAACAAAAGCATCATAAAATAAAATAATTAAAAAAAAAACTAAGTCAGGAGGGGAAAAAAAAGAGAAAAGAAAGGAAAGAAAACAATTCAGACCCAGCTATGTCCTGAAATAAATTTTAAAAGGCTTAGACTTTATCTGAAATTTATATCCATTTTGTTGCTAAATTCCACTGTCAGCTGTGTGTGAAGCTTGATCCAGTTGCCTTGAAAACAGGCAGATGGTACCTCTTGAAGTCTGCAGGCAATACAACTATTACAGAACAGAGCTGGAGGAAGCCTGAGCATCACACCTCTTTGTGTGTCATTCCCCTTACTTACAATTCAATTTTTCATCTCTTCTCAACACCCATTTTCAAACATATAGACTGAAAGTTCAAGATAATTTTGACTCAAGTCTTGAGAGTGTTTGACCTATTCTAAGATGTACTCAGACATTCATTTATTCTGCTTATTCCTCTGATCTAAGTGCTTCCAGGGAGTTGTACAGGAAAGGAATTCTTCCAGCTTCTTCTCCAGTTATTGACTTCCTTCAGATGAAAAAATGGATGGATTTAACCTGTGCAAGAGAAATAATGCAGAGTCTTAAATTTTTAATCTTTTTAATATCTGATAAATATATACATATATGCAGTACTGTTTTGCTATATATTTTGCCAATTAACAGGGGTTGGCAGAGGATACCAGCACCAATCAAAAGAGCAAGCATATTTTACTGATTATCTTAAAACAATACAGAAAGGAAATAACGCAGTGAACAATTAGAATGAGCTCAGCATATTGCTAAGCAACAACACAAGGTTAGGCAATGCATGTAATCATTACTACATATAGTTAGCGATAATGATTAAGAAAGATACATCACCAACTGCCCTATTTATCATCAGCCAGACCCGCAGTCGCTGGGGTGCCTCAGAGCAGCAAGGGTTTGGAGAACCTCTCCCTGGCAATTGGGAAGTCCTGTGTAGTATGTTCACCTGCAGAGGAGGCCACCAAAGAATCCCTGCATGGGGGTCCAGCTTTACAGTGCTTATTTATCAACCTGCAAGTCAAGATGACATGCATTTTCCTTTGTGAGGAAATGCCTGGTGGGTAAGTTTCACTTCGCATGGGCACATCCCAGATTTGGCCAGGATCCGAGATATTTTTGAGAAGCTACTATTTTGATATTCTGCACCTGACTTTGAATTGTAGGAGTAAAAGTCCCAGTCTTATTTCATGCTGATGTCATACAGGTTGGGAAAAGAATCTCACAGTCACATTTCATGCTACTGTAGTACAGGTTGGGAAGTTCACTCAAAAGTCAATTTTAAGGCTTATAATTTAAGCCTTTCTATATCAAGTACTATATATGTCATATAGTACCTTGCTTCCAAAGTAGTCCAGGCAACTTTCCACATAATGTATTTTGTTTTGCTTTGCTAAATTACCATAATACACATATGCTAAAGTGCTAGAAAAATATAATAAAAAGTAACTCTTTTCCTTTATATACTACCGTATGTCAATTAGAAACAGTGATATGTTTTAGATTAGAACACTCTTGAATCATAAGATATCATCTATGCAAAAATGAAAGTAAAATCTTTATTTTATTTATATTTGCCTGTCTAACCAATAACTTTGCAACTTAGAAAAAAAAAAGATTTTTTTTTTTTTTCAAAATAATAGTAAAAAAAATAGTTCAAGGGCAGATTTTACTTCACTAGCTGAAGAACCGATTGGATCTTTATATATAGTATATGTGTGTGCGTCTGTGCCGGAAACTAGCTAGAAAAAATATTTCCTTAGGCTACACTGTTTTGATCAGAGGACTAACTGAACTAAACAGAGACACTTTTCATTCCATAGCACAGATGACGAACAAGATCCTATAACCAGTTTTGAAAAAGGTCTATTTACAGCTTACTGGGTAGCTTATCTCATATACTTTTCCAGGTTTTTTGGCTACAGTGAAGTGGATGAAAAGAAATATTTTTCCAGATAAGCTATTGAAATGTAGGGAAAGCTCTTCAGAAACAAAGTTATCAAACCCAAAATTCTCAATTTTCACAGGGGGCCATACAGACAATCATATAAGGAGCATTAGGATCTAGTCCACTTAAAAGTCTGTCAGTGCTTCTGTTTTTATTGGGGGGGGGGGGGGGGTTTTTTTTTTTTTTTTTTTTTTTTTTTTTGCCTACAGAATGATTAATATTGAATTAGAGTAAGTTCTTGAAAAATAGGTTTCTCCTTTACTGTGTTGCAGACAATTCTTCTAGAAAGTGGAAAAAAAAACAAACCCAAAAAACCCCCAAAACCCAAACCAAACTTCTAGAGTTTCAAATGAAGATACATCATGTTTGATGTTATCATTTACTCGTCAATTTCTCTATATTCTTTACAGAAACAATGTACACAAAATTAATGTGTTGCTTGTATAATATAACACTTCAGTCACATGCTTTAGTAACACAAAAATCTAAAGAAATTTTAAGTTAAACACTAAATCCAATCTTTGAATGACTAAGAAATAGGCATTGAAATAGTCATTGTCCCAGAGTAGAAATAATATCTTTATCAAATTCTTTTAGTTTTGGATATGAATGTATACATTTATAGATTAAGTCCCATTATGGACTATCTAAGTATAAACAGAAATTCATTTCACAAATATTTTTTAGAAAAAAAAACAATCCAAAGAAAAATGCATCTGTTGCATTGGAAAGCAATCATAAACTGCCATCATTTAATTCTTGTTAACCTAGATGAATTTATAAATCTTTCTACTTTTCTTATCCAAAACAAGGTAAATGAGGGAAGATGTTGGTTTTAAATTTATCAAAACTTTTGACATAGTCTCTCATAGTATGCTACAGTTAATTTGATGAGATACAGTTTGCATAAGTATTTAACAAGGTGGGTGATGAATGACTGGACAGCTGGAAAAAAAAATTGTCATCCATGATTCCTATCCATTTGGCAGCTGGATGGGATGTTGGCAGGAAGGGCTGCTGCTCAGAAAGGCTTTGATAAGCTGCTCAATAGGTAGACAGACAGTTGTGAAGTGCAACAAAGTGTAAAGTTCTGCATTCAATATAAAATAATCCCATGCAACAATACAGGCTCCTGCTATCTGCACAGACAGCAACTTTGCAGGAAAGAATAGGGGGTCCTGGCAGACAATAAATTAGGACAACATGAATCAGCCCTATATCCTTGTGGTAAAAAGGACTAACCATGGGCTATGTTTCTTCCCCTTTATTCAGTACTGGTGACACCACATATAGAATATTATGTCCAGTTCTGGTATTCCCAGTATAAGAAAGACATGAGCATAATGGAGCAAGTCCAGCAGAGGGACATCAGTGTGGCTAGGGGGCTGGAGCACAGAACATGGTAGGAGAATTTTAGAGAGATTAATTTATTCAGTCTAGGGAAGAAAGCATTCACATTAGTTTTAATTGCTATTTTCAGCTATCTGTCAGAAAGAAGAAAATATAGAAAAGTTGAATCCCTTAGAAAGACCATCCATTGAATGTTCCTCTGGGTTCTAAGGCACACACATCAGTCTTCCTCAGCCAGAATGCTAGTGGTAAAGATGATATGAAGGTAGGAATTCTGAAGAGTATGATAGTCATAGTGAGTATTTCTTTCTTCTTTTCTTATCACAATCTTCTTATCCTCCCTCACTCTCAGGTGAAGTTTGAAAATTGCACAATAGCCACCTCCAGCCTCAACTGACGTAAAGAGCCATTTCTAATCTCTAGAATATGCTCACAATCACTATGTTAGAAAAAGAAGAGAAAAAAAATCCAACAAATATTTAAAACAATTAAAAGCTAATTGAAAACCAGTTCTGAAGTGAAAGTATAGTACATATGTCCTGGTTTTACTAGAATAGAGTTAGTTTTCTTCTTAGTAACCAGAAGAGCTGTGTTTTAGTTTCAGTATGAAATTTGTTGTGAGAAGAGTGTTGATAAAGTACTAATGTTATTAGTTGCTGCTGGAGCCCAAGGTCATGGTGCTTGGCTGGTTCACAGCCACATTAGGACTGTGAGGGAGAAGTGTAGCGAACAGTAAACCCCAAACTGGCATTTGGATGTGCCAATGAGATATTCCATATCATATCATGTCATATTCAGTATATTAACCAGAGCTGACTGAAAGATGGGGGTATTCTCTCGGGGATCTCTCGGGCTCACTCTTCGGGGGTTTTGGTTTCGGGACTGTCTGGGCTCTGGGACCACTGACTGGCACAGGCTGGGCATCGGTCAGCAAGTGGTGAGCAATTGCACTGTCCATCACTCATTTGTATATTCTATCATTATTTTTATTATGATTATAATTTTATTTTAATTAGTAAATAGTTTTTATCTCAACCCATGAATTTTCTTGCCATTTTCTTTCCAATTGTCTCCTCTACTTCCTGGGTGGTGGGGAGGGGAGGGTGAGAGAACAGACTATGTTTGGCTACAAAATAAAAAGTTGAAGCCAATCCACCACAATATGTCCTGTGAAAATTAATACCTGATAATCAGGAAATTGATTTTTTTTTTTTTCCCTAATAAAATTAGTAGCTTATTTATCTCCTTATTCAGCTTTTTTCATTGTGTAAATCAAATATGGAATTATATTTTTAAGCTAATACTGAAGTATATGTGAACAAATTACAGTAAAAATTACTTTGAAATCAATCGATTAGATATATAAGACATATTTTTTAGAACTTTTTTCACATTAAAAAGGTATGATCTCATTAGAAATTGAGAGAGGAAAAAAGGCCTTCTGAAAAATGCAGAAAGTTAAAGAACCAAATAATTTCTAAAACACAGAGTGAAAACATGTCTTTTCATAGTGATAAATCAGTATACAAGCTCTTGAAGGATTCTTTGATCTGATCAAAAGAGGTGGGTGTTTCTAATATTTCTGTTCAAATTCGCAAATAACAAGAAGAGCTATTAGAGAAGTTGAGTGATTTATTGCTTCAGGGTTGTAAAAGACAAAACTGTTCAAGCAGAATAAAAACCATTAAACTGAACAAAAATATCTAGTTACTTGAGAAGCATGCTTAAAAGCTGCCCATTTTGAACTCTATTAAAGGTATGATGAGAAACAAATTTGACAATACATATTGCAACTTTTTGTTTTCTCCTCTTGTTCATAAAATTATTAGGACTTTCTAACTAAATGTTCTCCTGCTGCAGAAAGAATCTTAACACAAGTTAATATACATGAACATTTATTAGCAGAGTGTGTAGCTGATGGTGTACCTCGACTATAACTGTGATGGTTATCTTGGAAGAAATAAAGGAGAAAGAGAGAAAAAAAAGAAAAGAAGGGGAAAAATACCCATGGGAAAAGGAAAGAGCAATGATGGGAGGGAGAGAACCTAAATGAATATCCTCCCATGGGGAGTTCCTCCAAGTGCAGGAGATGCCAATAATGAAAATTATTTTCACCACGCTTTTTTCTTAGTATTATTCTCTTTTCACTGGGTCTTGCTCAAACTCCCCACTGATTATTTCTGTTTCTAATGCCATGAGAACTGTTTAGAACATGAGTGCTGCATATTTATTGGCTATTAAGTCCCTGTTCACATATATTATTAGATATTATTTAGAAGGATTTTCAGTGACTACTATCTACTTTGCTGTACACTATGCTTGGCTTCATCAAGTACAAAATAAAATCTGCAAAACAAAAAATGAAGAGGGATGAAGAGAAGTGATTTTCATGCCAGTGGTAGTTGTTTCCCATGAGAACCTGCCATGGCAATAATATGAAGGTTTTGGAGGTACAAGCACCTGAGACCAACAGCACTAAAATAGAGGCATGAGAACACATGGGAATATGGCCACACAGGCTCTGGAAAAACACTGCAACAACAGCTTAGGTAAAAAGTTACAGAGCTGAGGATAGCAAGCTCTCAGTATTATTGAGACTAAGGCACTTCAGGCACTGTACAAACATACCCTTTGCTCTTTTTATTAAATTATTAAATGTCAGTTTTGTAGGAGTTGGCTGACAGTGTTGTGTATGTGTTGTTTTAAGTGGTTAAAAAAACCTGTAGAAATTGAAGATATAGATTTTAAACTTTAAATGTGTAAGGCTTCCCCACACACTCCAGGCTTCTTTAAAAAGTTAGCCACAGCATATGGAGCATACATAATGTTAGTTTCATTTCTATGATAGCTAAGAAATGTAAAGTAAATAGAGACTGATCTTTTAGCAGCTTGAATTTACGTTCCACTGAAGACAAAACAAACAAACAAACCCAACCAAACAAAACAGTTGAACTATTAAAAGTGGAATCAGTAAAGCTGTATTGTAGATTGAAACCATTGTATCACCAGATTAAACATCAACTCCAAGAGTTTGGAAAACCAAGGGCCAATGTTGAAACTGCAACATTGTATGATTGTGGAAATACAAATTTACAAATATACTATCCTCAGTGAGAAGGGTGAACTTCCTTACACTGTGAAAACAGTGAACAACATAGATACACAGCATCTTCTTTTTTTTCTTAATAAGAGTTTGTCAGTGTAAGCCCGAGGGTATATTGTGATATTTCAATGAAGAACATCTTGTCCACTGTTTAACTCTTTTAATTGAATATTTATCCTCTAGAAGACTTCAGCACTTCTACTGTGACTTACCTTAACAAAAACAAGCAAATAAAAATTTAAAAACCCTGAAATCACCTGATTTTTCCTGAAACTATTAAATTTGTCTTCTTGTAATAGAACATTGTAAGAGGTGATAAAATATCCCCTTCTAATCAGATCTTCTTTTCTAATGCAGTCATGTGAGTAACCTAGAGAAGATCATAGGAATAATTAACCAAATAAAAAAATATGGCCCTCATGATACTTAAAAATTGTCAGACCCTTTCCTTTCCTTTCCTTTCCTTTCCTTTCCTTTCCTTTCCTTTCCTTTCCTTTCCTTTCCTTTCCTTTCCTTTCCTTTCCTTTCCTTTCCTTTCCTTTCCTTTCCTTTCCTTTCCTTTCCTTTCCTTTCCTTTCCTTTCCTTTCCTTTCCTTTCCTTTCCTTTCCTTTCCTTTCCTTTAAATGTGGGGTTTTTTGTAAGAGGACATAATATAGCAATTCTTCATATAGCAGATTTTCAGCCTTTTCAGTCAATAAATTAACTTTAAATGCAAATTTAAAAGTAATTATACAATGTCATAAAAAGAAAATTAATTAAACACTACAGAAAAAGTAGAAAAATAAGGAAAATATGAAAATACACATTTAATAGAAAAATAAGGAAATAATAGAAAAAGAAAATTAATTATTTAGTCATAAAAATGTTGTCAATAGAAATATCTAAATCCCCATAAGGACCAGCTTCTTGCTACTTTCATGATGCCTGAATGAGAGGAGAGCCTTTTAAAAAGAAAAATCCCAAGTCAATATCATATCGGCATGTATTACCAGAGCCTAAAATAAGGAGTTCAGAACATCTGTTAAATGATTTGCATTCTGCCAGTATCAGTAACTACAGAAGGCATATTTAGTCTTCATGAATCCATGTCAAAATAGCATTGAACATTCAAGTCAGCATTATCTCAAAAGTGAGAAAGTAGGTGTTAAGACAAACAAATACACAGCTAAGTACAGTTGTAGGGAAGTAGCCTGAGTAACCCAGTCATCATTCAAATTCTCTGTTTGCAAAACCTTCTGAACACAAACAGATCAATTGCACATCCAAGTGTCCTGTGGATATTTGCCTTTATAAAACAGTTAATTTCTAGAAGGTTATTAACTGGCATCAGTAATGTCATCATATGATTAAACATTTTTTAATGATACTGTTTTCAGCTTAATATCCTCTGAGAAAGATTGAAGCTCAGTGAAATTTGGTAGAACCTGTGTCCTTCTTCCTTCCTGTACTTATGCAGTTTTATTTAAAGTCAACTGGATTAACTTTCCCACTTTTTTTCATGTCTTGTCTTAAATACTCTTATGACAAGAAACAAGAATTGAACTGCTGAATAGAAGGGGATTTTGGTTATAAGTTGAAGCAGTTTTTCATTATTAAGAAAATAAAGATGAGCACTTCTTTGAGACACAGAGGATGATGATGTGTAAAAATAATAAATTATTTTTTAAATTCAATGGGAAGTTTTTGTTTTCCAGTAAAATAAACAGAAATAAAAACTTATTCAATCCCACTTGCCTTCTATTGCGGCACAGTCTATCTTTTCATACCACTGTCTGTAGTAATTTCTTTTGAACCTTTTTTATGAAACCTTTTACTTCTTAGCCCAATCGGCTTTCAAAGTAGTTTGAGAACTAACTTCTTTATCACATAGGTAAACCTGCCCTGACTGCTGACATTCACTGGTATTTTATATAGCAACATTCTTTTTGCTTGGGAGAGACATCTTGTTTTAATAGCAGTCATCTGTGTTATTGCTGTAAATGCAGCTTTCTAATCTTTTGTCTCTTTCCATGTCATTTATTTTTTTCAACTTGTTCACTTTTTTTTTTTTTTTTTAATTTGTTTGTTTGTTTTGTATCTTCCGAACAAGTGGAATATGTCTTTTACCAGTTTCAATGCTCTCAGCTCTGGTTTTCCTTTATCCACTTAATTTCTACTTTCTATTAAAATGATAAATTCTGTGAAGTTGTTCACAGTGCTAGCTTCCACTGCTCACATACTAAATTTTTTATCAAGTAGCTTGCAGTCATGCTCCTCAAATATCTCCGGAGTCCTTGTTATTCTCTCATTGTAACTGCACTTGAAAACACATCTTTTAATTGATCCTACAGAAAAAATCTTAAGAGTTAGACCACTACTATGTCATGACAGTTGTACATCTCAGTGTAGACCTTGTCAGATTATATAGTTTATTTGCCTGTCAATTTGTCTGTAATACTTATAAATTACTTGAGGAAAAGACTGTTTTTTTTAAAATTGTATTTCTAGAATATATGCTGTAATAGGATCTGACCAAAGACTGTGTTTCCTCAATATTTGTGAATAACTAGGGTAGAAGTCATTACAAGGGAGGTGAGTTTTGTGGGGTTTTTAAAATAAAAATGGTACAACACTGAAAGGAGATAATTTTTTATTCACCTATGACAACTGCTGTATTAATCTCTTGTAAAGCTACATATTCAGGAAAATCAAAATCTATTTGTGGAAAAGAAAGCCAAACCAGAAAGAACTACAGTGCCCTTTCTTTTGGCCAGTCTAATCAGGATGTGAATGATAGGCAACCTATACCAGAGGTCTCATCACGGTCAGATAGGCCTTCCAGCTACATAACAACCACTTCCACAAGGAAGAAGAATTGTAGTTGTTGGAGACTCACTCCTCAAAGGTACAGAGGATCCGATATGTTGGATTGACCCTCATCATAGGGAAGTCTGTAGTCTTCCTGAAGCCCAAAACAGGGATATCGCTAGGAAAATCCCCAACTTGGTGCAGCCGTCAGACTATTACCCACTACTGATCTTCCAGATAGGTGGGGAGGAAGCAGCATCCTGTAGTCTGGAGGGAATGAAGAGAGTCTTCAAAGCCTTGGGGCGGTTGATGAAAGAGTCTGGGACACAAGTTATTTTTCCTTCTCTCCTTCCAGTTGCAGGCAATGACATGAGACAGAATAGAAGGATGCAGTCTGTAAATACAAGACTAAGACTGGTGCTACAGGCAGGGCTTTGGGTTCTTTGATCATGGCTGGTTTTTTTAAGACACCAGACTTGACTGTAATATGTAGAAAAACACTAACTTGCAGAGGGAAAGGGGTTCTAAGACAAGAATTAGCAGGGCTCATTCGTAGAGCTTTAAAGTAGATTCAAAGGGGGATGGGGTTGTAGCTGTGTTTGCACCAGTGAGGCAGTGTTCAAGCATTAATGAAGGACAGAAGGCCTCCCAAGAATGGAGGGTGGAATCAGTGTGCCCATCTCGGTCCCTGAAATGCCTGTACACCAAAGCATGCAGTATGGGGAACAAACAGGAGTTAGAAATCTGTGTGTGGCCAAAGGGATTATGATCTGGTGGCAATTACAGAGACATGGTGGGACAGATCACATAACTGGAATGTGGTCATGGGTGGCTATGCCCTCTGTAGGAAAGACAGAGAGGTGGTGAAGTTGTTCTTTACGTGAGAGAGCAATTAGAATGTATTGAGTTTTGTCTAGGAGCAGATGAAGAGCAAGTTGAGAGTTTGTGGGTGCAAATCAAGAGGCAGGCTAGCATGGGCGATAGTGTTGTGGGTGTCTATTACAGGCCACCAGATCAGGGTGAGGAAGTTGATGAGGCCTTCTACAGACAGCTGGCAGCAGCCTCCCAATTACAGGCCCTGGTTCTCATGGGGGATTTTGACTACTCAGATATTTGCTGGAGGGACTACTCAGCCAGCCATTCACAGTCCAGGAGGTTTCTCCAGTGCATTGATGATAACTTCTTGATGCAAATGGTAGATGAGCCAACTAGGAAAGGAGTGCTGCTGGATCTTATACTCACTAATAATGAGGGTCTGGTTAAAGCAGTAAAAGTTGAGGGCGGTCTTGGCTGCAGTGACCATGAGCTGGTGGAGTTCATGATCTTGTGCAGTGGAAACAGAGTACCAAGCAGGATCACAACCGTGGTTTTCAGCAGGGCCATCTTTGGCCTTTTCAAGCAATTGCTAGGGGAAATCCCATGGGACAGGGTGCTAGATGGTAAAGCGGCCTAAGATAGTTGGTTAACATTGAAGGACCACTTCTTCAAAGTTCGAGATCAGAGCATTCCAATGGGTAGGAATTCAAGAAAGGGAGCCAGGAGACCCACATGGTTAAACAGGGAACTGCTGGGCAAACTCAAGTGGAAGAAGAGAGTCTACAGATCATACAAGGAGAGGCTGGTCACTTGGGATGAATATAAAGCTGTTGTCAGAGGATGTGGGGAGGCAACTAGGGAAGCTAAGGTCTCCTTGGAATTAAGCCTTGCAAGAGAGGTCAAGGACAACAAAAAGGGCTTCTTCAAATACACTGCAGACAAAGCCAACACCAGAGGCAATGTAGGCCCACTGCAGAGTGAGGTGGGTGCCCTGGTGCCAGAGGATATAAAGAAGGCAGAGTTACTGAATGGCCAATTTTGTCTCTGTTTACACTGCTGGAGACTGTCCTCAGGAGCCCTGGCCCCCTGAGACCCCAGAGGAAGTCAGAATAAAGGAAGAGTTTACCTTGGTTGACGAGGACTGGGTTAGGGATCAGCTAAGAAATCTAGACATCCATAAATCCATGGATTTGTATAATGGAGTGCACCCATGGGTGCTGAGGGAGCTGGCAGAAGTCATTACTAGGCCACTCTCCATCATCTTTGCTAAGTCGTGGGGAACGGGTGAGGTGCCTGAGGACTGGAGGAAAGCAAATGTCACTCCAGTCTTCAAAAAGGGCAAGAAGGAGGACCCGGGTAACTATAGACCAGTCAGCCTCACTTCCATCCCTGGGAAGGTGATGGAACATCTTATCCTCAGCGCTATCTCTAGGCATATCAAGGATAAGAGGGCCGTTAGGAACAGTCAATACAGTTTTACCAAGGGGAAGTCATATTTAACCAACCTGATAGCCTTTTATGATGACATAACCAGGTGGATAGATGATGGTAGAGCAGTGGATGTGGTTTATCTTGATTTCAGCAAAGCATTTGACACTGTCTCCCACAGTATCCTCACAGCTAAACTGAGGAAGTGTGGTCTGGATGATCAGGTAGTAGATGGATTGTGAATTGCTTGAAAGGAAGAAGTCAGAGAGTTGTGGTCAATGGGGCAGAGTCTAGTTGGAGGCTGGTATCTAGTGGAGTCCCTCAAGGGTTGGTACTGGGACCAATACTATTCAATATATTCATTAACAACCTGGATGAGGGAACAGAGTGCACTGTCAGCAAGTTTGCTGATGATACAAAGCTTGGAGGAGTACAGACTATTATGGTGGTGGCAGCAACAGAGCTATTGTAACAGCACAGGCAATCCAGCAGGCACATGACCATTGTCTTTGACATTAACTCACTACCTACACTGAAGGTAGCACTATTTTATGAGTTATCCATGTCATGTCTTTTCTTTTTAATGGAAAAAGTTAACATTACATTTAAAAATGAAGCACAACATTAAAAATAAAAATAAATTAAAAATAATATGGGAGACTCTCTAAGTGCTTTATAGATGTAAAATTTAAAGACATTAAACAGATCCGTATATTATGTTATAAACGCAGAATTTAGCTTCTTTAGAGTGAAGATGAAGCATAAGGAGATTTTGAGATAGCATATATGCAAACTTTTAAAAGGTCTCAGTGCCCATAGTTGAAATATGTGCTTCTTTAGACATATGACAAGTTTATTTTAAAGAAATACATAGTAAACATCCCTAATTAGTTAGTTCTTCACAGCATATAAAAATAAGCTTATTTGTGATATCTGAATTTAAACAAAGGTTGAATAGCTTATAGAGCATCTGTAATTTCATTTAAGTAATGAAGTCAGACTCTTAATTTGTAATTATTCAGCCATTACCATAGTAACAAACTCAGCTCATTAACGCAGGGTCACTTCTTCATTGCAAGTTTATCAAAAGCTGGACATGAAGAGCATGAAAGCTCGTTTCTATCAACAAAGATAGCAACAAATCTGAATAATAATAGATGAAACAAAAAAAGAAGCATTCTTACTTAAAAGTCTCTTCTTTGTTAATTGTTGTGAGTTAACCCCAGTAGGCAGCTAAGCACCACACAGCCACTCACACACTCCCCTATTGATTAAATTTATTACAGTAAAAGCTACATGCACAAAAAAGCAATATAAGGAGTTCATTCACTAATTCCTATTGGTAGGCAAATGTTTATTTATTTCAAGGAAAGCAATGTTTCGTCATGCCTAAAGGTTACTTGGGAAGACAAACACTATAATTCTGAATGTTAAGGTGTTCCAAAATGGACTTATCCACAGCCACAGATGCTTCAAGGTGCCCCTGCTCCCATGTGGACTTACCCACGGGTCACAGTGCCTTTGACTTGAGTTCGCACTGCAGTTCCAACCCATTCAGTACAGCAACACAAGAACAGCAGCAATGTCCTGGCAATCTGCTAGCCACTGCTGTTATCAAAATGTTCACAGGCACAACAGAGTAAGGTGATAAGCGGCACAGTAAACAGCAAAAGCAGCCACTAACAAGCACTAGATTAATACACAATAAAACAAGCAAGTCCCATGGTAAGCACAGGAGCCTGCCAACTGATGGCTGAACAGCTATAGCAGCTGTAAATTCAGTCTAGCACGCTCAAATCTGTCATCATCTCAAACACTTTAAGATTCACACTGGGTGCCAAAAAAGGCTGTGGTGGGTTAAACCCAGTAGGCAGCTAAACAGCACACAGCTGCTTACTCAATTCCCCCACAACGAGATAGGAAAGTGAATCAGAAGGGTAAAAGTGAGAAAACTTGTGCATTGAGATAAAGATAGTTTAAAGGGTAAACTAAAGCAAAAAGCTGCACATGTAAGTAAAACAAAATGAGGAATTCATTCACTACTTCTCATTGGCAGACAGGTGTTCAGCCATTTCAAGGAAAGTAGGGCTTCATCATGTGTAGTGGTTATTTGTGAAAATAAATGCCATAATTCAGAACATCACCTCCTTCCTCCTTTTTTCCACAGCTTTTATTGCTGAGCATGATGTCATATGGTATGGGATATCCCTTGGGTCAGCTAGGGTCAGCTGTCCCAGCTGTCCTCCCTGCCAACCTCTTGTACACTCCCAGCCCTCAGAGGCAGTGTGAGAAACACAGAAGGCCTTGATGCTGTTTAAACGCTGTTCAGCAAGAACTAAAATAGTGTATTATCAACACTGTTTTGGTCAGAAATCAAAACCAGTACCATTTCAGGTTGCAATGAGGAAAATTAGCTGTATTCCAGCCCAAACTAGTACAACTATTAATTAACTTCCTGTAGTTATTGCGTGCTTATTTCTGATACCACAAAATGTGGAATCATTTGATAACACTGATTAGAAAATAATACTAGATTTGTATTTGAATAACTGTGTTAAAAAACAAAACAAAACAAAACATTAAGTTGTTGAAATTCTTTTTAAGGACCTGATCTCTTTAAGAGAAACAGCTATTTGTATGATCATCATTGATCATGTTACACACTAGTAAACTGGATTGTATTTCTGCAGTAAACATGGCTCAGAAAACATACACTGTGTATTGATCTTTAATTACTTTCTACATTACTGTATGCATATCTTTGAAGCAATTTTTAAAATGTAAATGGAATTATAATGGCTAATTCAGCCAATGCAAGTCAGAGTTACAAATTTAATGTAATATAAACCGGAGTTAAATAAGAAATGCTGCATATTATCTCGGCTTTTCTTTCTCTTTATTCTATTTCAGTATATTATTCGTACAGTTGCTCTCAGCTTGCATCTTACACTGAAATTTCCTCTTAGAAGTAAAGCTTTGTTATGTACTCTTACAATCTGTTATGAGAAGACTATTTTAGAATTGGTACATTGGTAAAGAATTGGTAAAGAAATTTTAGGTACCAGTGGATCAATGCAAATAATAACAACATTCGTGAAAACTGCACTACAATAGTACTCCAAGTACCGATAAAGTGAAAGTTATAGAGTATTCTCATGTAATCTTTTCAAGAATACTTGAAATATTATATTAAGTGATAACAGATATATATATAATTAAGCTGTGGGGGTTGCTAACATGAACCATTGAGACCAAAGCTGGGTTCGCAAAGGATAGTTTTAGTACTTCTGCCCAGTGAAATCTATGTCCCTAACTTGTATTTTACATTGCTTTCTGCAACACAGAAAAGAATGGAAATAGAATATATTAAGGTGGAGAGAGCAAAAAGAATGAGTTTCATGTTTTTAGAACTTAGAATCACAGAATTATAGAATGGTGTGTGTTAGAAGAGACCTTTAAAGATCACCTAGTCCCAACTCCTGTGTCTGTAGCTACTTGCTACTGATCCCCAGCTGAACACAGAGCTATGGACTGTAACTTTTTGGATGCAACCATCCAGCTATTTCTTATCCATTGAAAAAGTCCATCCACCAAACCCATATCTCTCCATTTAGCATTAAGGATGTTGCATAGAAATATGTCAAAACCTTACAGAAGTCAAGATTGAGTGATATTCTCGTGGCCTATTCTATTCTATTCTATTCTATTCTATTCTATTCTATTCTATTCTATTCTATTCTATTCTATTCTATTCCATTCCATTCCATTCTATTCCATTCCATTCTATTCTATTTCCTTGTGCCCTTCTGTTAAATTGGTATAATATTGACTAGCTTCCAATCAGTAGGGGCCTTCCCTGGTTCCCAAGTAGATGATAGAGAGGGGTCATGCCATAATATTTACTAGGTCATTCAGTACTCTGTAAGGAATCCCATCAGGCCCCACAGACATATAAATATTTAACTAATACAGCTGACCATTTAACAATATCCATGGCCACAAATGGAAAGTCACTGTTCCCACAGCCATGGTCCTCCAACTCACAGGACCGAACAGCTCAAGGTCTATCATAGGTATTAAAGACTAAGGCAAAAATAAATAAATAAATAAATAAATAAATTGTTGAATAACTCAATTTTTTCTGCATCCTTGTTTGCCAGGGGACCATCTTCATCAAATATCAGTTTAATGTTTTTCTTGGACCTTGTCTTATTTTAACTTACTTTAAAAATCCTTTCTTCTTGTCTGGCACAAAAATAGCTAGTTCAACTCTAGTTAAGCTTTGGTCTTTCATGTCTTTTCCCTGCATATGCAAACCGCAATTATGTTTATCTTCCTGGGAAGCCTAACCTTCCTTCTAGACATCATCCCATTTCTGTTTCCTCCTGAGTTCAAAGAGTTCCCTGTTCAGCCAAGTTGGTCTCCTGCCCTGCTTGCTTGGCTTGCGACACAATGGGATTGCCTGCTCCTCTGCTTTCAAACAGCAGTTCTTCAAAGTTGACCAGCACTTATGGATCCCTTAAGCCCTCAAAAACAGATTCCCAGGGGACACTGCTAACAATTCTTGGGCAGCCCTGCCCTGGATCTCCAAAGTGGGAGGCTGGGAGAGCATGAGGGATACATCACTTTTTGCAGCACTTGAGTGAAATAAAATTAGGGTGCAATCTGAGAAATCTTCTCCTTTAACGTTCCTGCACTGCTGAGAAAATTTTGGAAAGTATTCTCTGTAGTGGGTTGTTATTTGGTCTTAAAACACACTCATCCTGCAAAGCATCAAGTTGTTTATTAGATGTGGAAGAGGTGGATGCTGAGGGACTGCAGCCACATGATGCCATTGCATGGGTCCGGAGCAGCAGCAGCACCAGCAAGGTGCTCAGCTGTGCTTGACAGTGTTGGCTTCCAAGAAACAATGAGTGTAGGAGTCTGCTGGGAGGTGGTGTTGGAAGGCCCTGGAGCTGCACCCTATCTCTGTGCATGGTTGGTCCCCACAGGCCTGCTTCTGCCACCCAAGGGGTGACCATCAATGGGCCACCTGTGCAGGCTGCAGTGCTGCTGTGGTGACCAGCTACAGGCCCTCTCCATGGTTATTCTCCTGTGCAGGTGGGTGAACAAGCCAAGCACGTACTTCTGGTAGTTGTCATCCCTTCGTATGAAGTGCAGCAGCTGCTCCAAAGGCAACCTACAAACTGGGCAGACATGTCTCAACCTGGCCCACTGCCAGATGCAGGTAAAGCAGAAGCAGCGCATGCACAAGGCCTCTTTAATGTTTCCCAGGCAGATAGAGCACTGGGAAACTGTTGTTACCTTTACCAGCCCTACTTGGGGCAACTGACTCATGCTGCCATCCCTTGCAACAGAGCTGCTTTTCCCCATATCTTTCTTGGTTCCTGATGCTGTGTTCTACTTAGAGAGACATGCAAAGTGCTGGAGCTCCTCTGGTGAGAGCTTACACTCAGCCCACCACAGGATGCATGGGTAGCAGAACTGGTGGAAGCATGGCATCACAAAACTGGTCTCCTCACAGCTTTTCAGACATATGGGACAGTGGTTGTCCAGCTCTGTGGCCATGCTCTCCACAGGCTGTGGTGGAGGACCTGAGGATGTGGAGCTGCTCCATCTTACTGGCCCTGTGGCAGTGGGTGTCACACAAAGAAAGGAAGAAAGGCAATGATTGTTGTCTGGACTGAGCAGGGGGCGGGGGGGAATGCTAAGATACATCAAGAAGGAAACCCTCCCAGCTCCCCAGAGTGAGGCTTCCCTGCACAGGTCACCTCTGCTCCTGCAAGTACACCTCCTGTGTAACCCAGCTGCCTGAACCTGGCAGGGCCAGGGAATATCTTTTGATGGCTCTAGGGTCTGGCAGCTGCAATGAACAACTCCGAGCACAACACCAACACAAATGGCCTTACTCAACATTAATTTAATAACACTCCATGCTTCCCTTGGAGTCTGCAGGACAAAATCCCACAGGGTCTCCCCATGCGCTACCAGTGCTGGCCAGCTCCCTGTGCTCCCCTGCTTCCTCCCATGGTGGGTCAAAAGCAGCACTTGGCTTGCCCTCCTTGATCTTCTCTTATCTTTCTTCCCTAGCCAGAGGGCACAAAAGTGATCCACTCTGCTCCGTACATCAGGCCTCATCTGGGCACTATGTCCCATTTGGGGTCTTGGATAGGAGGGAAGTCAACAAATCAGAGGGGCTCAGAGAAAGCAAGGGGTTCAGCATAGAGCAGAGAAGGCCTCGGTGCACCTCACAGCACACTCTGTGTGCCTACAGAGGTGCCTACAGAGAAAGCATGAAGGGGTTAGGGACAGGCTCTTCCCAGGACTACCTAGTGGGGCGGTGAGAGACAGTGGCACCTCCTGAAAACTAGAGAGGTTCAGGCTGGAGATAAGGAATTGTGCTGGGTTTGTGTGTGTGAGAGGGAAAAGCCTTTTTTTTTTTTTTTTTTTTTTTTTTTTTTTTTGTAGTGGGGGAAAGGGGACCTTATGAGAGCGAAAAGCTCCTCTGGCTCCAAAAGTGGATGTAGTTTGTCCTCTTGGCTGTCAGGACATTCTATTGACTCCTGTTGAGCCTGCTGTCAACCATCATCCTCAGATCCCTTTCTGCAGTGCTGCTTTCCAGTCACTCCTCCCCCAATTTGTACTTGTGCTCAGTGTTCCTCCATCACAGGTACAGATTGCCCAATGCTCCCATCTGTTTAGATCCTCTACAAGGCTTCTTGTCACCCAAGAGACTCAGCACCACCTCCCAGTTTATTATAATCTGCAAATTTGCTGATAGTGCTTTCAACTCCAGCATCCAGACACTGATAAAAATATTGAACAGAACTGGCCCTAGAGCTGAGTCCTGAAGAACACCATTGGTGACTGGTCACCAGCCAGATGTAGCCCCATTCATTACTACTCTTTGAGCCCTGCCATTCAGCCATTTCTGTGCACTGTACACCTGCTCATCTCACAGTTGGACAACTTGTCCAGAAGGATGCTGTGAAGATCAGTATCAAAAGCCTTACTAAAATCTAGAAAAACTGCATCCACCACTTTCCTTTCACCTAGTAGGCAGATGACCTTATAATAGATTCTTGTGGTATTTTTGTCTCATCTATTTAGTTTTAGTTTAAGTGGAGTTTAGCTTAAGTGAAGGTAGTGTTAGATATATAGTGTTTGATTTTGAGAATAGTGTAACCTTATGTGGTGAGGAATACATAAAATGCTTTAGAACCTCTCTGTAAATACAAAAGAATGACAGGGGACTTTTCGAAAGAGAGTATTGTATTAAGTACTGTATTAAGTACTATATTAATTACAGATGTAGTTAATATAAGTGATCAAAAGCAGTACAACAAGAGTAAAATCATAAAAACAACAGATTTAGCAAGAAATACGATAACACACGCACACATATATACATGCATAAACTGAAATTTGCTCTAAATATCTGTTGGGATTTTTTGTCGTATCTTTGAAGTCATGATGTAGATAGTTTTTGGTCACATATTAATGTATTGAATAGAACTTTGCCCTTGAGCTAGTAGCAGGTTACACAGTTGAACCAATTATGTGATTTTTAGTTTCTTCAAACTGTTAAGTCTTAAATGAAACCTGCTCTTTGTAAGTGCCACAGGCTAGGTTACCCATAAACTTTTACCTCAATAGCATCTGTTAAATATCTTTTAAAAATAATATTTACCTTATTTTCCGAAAGCTTATAGTGTAAGAAATACTTTTAAAATACTCATTTGAGAGCTTATGTAGCATATGATTTACTTAGCTAAAGATTTTAATACACCTGATTTAAATTTCAATTTAGGATTGAGGAAAAAAAGTTCCTTTTTTCAGTGCTGACTTTCTGTATACTTTCTGTATACTTTTTTGGCTACATTAAATGCAGGTGTCTGTATAGATAGGATAGTAAGTAATCCTCTCTCCTTTCTAGCCATAATTAATCCTTTCTGGCACTTTATCCTATTAACCCCCCTATCTTCCTCCTGTTTTTAAATACTCAAACATTGTATGCAAATTACTCATATTTATTGCCATTCTTGTGAAGCAGTTGATGTAAAAACAATATACCCTCAAACAATTCTGTGATTCTGTGATTCTGACAACTCAAATAAAAAGATAGCACATGAATTACTCGTGAATACTCAGAATGATGATATTTAGGGAATTACTCATTTTACTTTAGTCTGTATCTTGGACAAAGAAGCTTGGATCCATTGTTTAATGATTTTCATGGCCTAAATGATCACCTGGTCTGCAGATGTGTAGAGATTGTGACTGTGGGTTTATAGAATTCTGTAATACACAAGGACACAAGAGACTATATCCTCTAACTTTCCCTAATATTACAGATTACCACAAATACCACATGAATCACCACTAACAAGTATACCTATGATTAATAAAATGAATATATAAATATCAAATTATTATAAATTACTATCAGCAATCAATCATATAGTATCAATTACAAGTATGGCAACAATGAATAGCTGCAGCCAAGTAGGCATATACCATTGCATAAAGTTATCATTAGTGAAGAAACTTATCAAAAACGTAACAGTAGATATAATGGATTGTTTATATGGACATATAAATATATATAGATATATAAAATCACTGTTGTGTGAATTAGGCAGATTTCAGATGACAAACCATTCCAAAAGGGAGAACAAACAGATCCCAGAGGGGTACTCAGCTATCCCAGGGGTAGAAGGACAAAGGGAACCGATTCTAAAAGTGGGGTCCAATAACAGACAGAGCCTCACTTCAAAGACAATCTGTGACTCAAAGTCTGGAGTCAGGCATCCCCAGTAGGGTGTCCAAAACCTCACAGAAAATTCATGAGGAGAATTCAGCCTGTTTAGGAAAGGAGAAGTAGGAGCAGCATGAGGAGCAGAGAGAGAGGTTCCATTTTGGATAAAAATTAAGTCCTTTTCATAACATAGAGACATAAGAGCACATAGGACATACTACTCTGAGAAGCCAATAGATGTTAATTTTTATTTTCACCTGTAACAGCCAAGAGATAATGATATTTTCTGTTCTTTCAGAGCAATTTTATTTTTCCAGACAGTTTTCCACCTTGTCAGACAACAAGTTACTATTACAGTACCTTGTGTTTGAACTTATCAGTGGTATCTCAGGATGTGTCGATTTCTAGGTACCCACCTGTACTTCACGGATGTTCCTGGTCCCCAGGACTAGCTTCCAGGCTGGCAGTTCCAGGCTGACATTCCTTTCTCTGTAAGTATATTTCAACCAACATTTACTTTTTCTCAGTATTTTTCCCTTTCTAACCATGTCACCTTTAGAGCTGCTCACATCAACTATGAGCCAAAAGCACGAAAATATAACTGAAGAAATACCTTTCCTTAGTTTGGGGTGTATTGACCTGAGCTTTCTCAAAACCTCTTAAACTATTACAAGAATGAAAATACAAGTTTGGGTAAGGGATAGGAGAACAAATTCTTTGTCTCAAACATTCTGTTGTAAAAAGACTGATTGTATGAACAGCCTTGCTGATAAAAGAGATGAGCTCACACCTTACTACCTTGCCCATAAGAGGATCTGTGTAATGTCAAAGGAATCATAGCCCTGTTCTCTGCCCTACTCCCTTGCTGATAAGAAAGAGGAGCACAAAGTAACCAAATGACTGCTGCATGTGCAAAAACAAGGTTACCACTCCTCGCTGCTTCTAATGCAAATGAGGGAGATAGCCCCTCCAGCTTCTGATGCAAAATAACATCACATCACCTGGCACTTCATATCCTAATTGAAAAAAGTTAGGTGGAGACCTGAGAACTTTTGTTTATTAAAAGGTGAATTAATAATGGGAAGGCCCAAATCTGCCACCTGAGAATCCCAGAACAGCTGGACCAAACTTCACTGGAATAAAGGAGTGGTGATTGTCCAGAAACTTTCCTGTCTCTCTTTCTCTTTTGCTCTTTCAATTTTCCATTTCTTTCTCAGCTTAACTACATTCCTGGCACATAAGGGTAGTGTTGTTATAAGTTTTTAGCATTGTGAAGTCATCACTACTTCATAGTATTGTTATAAGTTTTTCATATTGCCAAATGATTGCATGTTTTGATAGTTATTGTTTAGTTTGCTCTAAGTGATTAATATTTTTAATATTTTATTTTAATGTTTTCTAAGACTCTAAGTTTTAGTTTTGTCAGAAAGTGTCAGTAGTGCGTAAGTTTCCTTTGCCAAGTCATTTGTATTCTGAGTTTCCGTTGACAAGTCATTTATCTCTCATAACACCACTACATTTTTTACAACACCTTTTAATAAACTGAAGTTTGATAGAACTTCTCAAAGTAATTTTCATTGCTAGTGACACCGAAGCCAGTCAGAAGAAACTCTCTAAGACTCGTTTTGGAGCTTTAGAAAGCAGACATTCGTTATTAAAGCACTGGATGCACGGGGGGATCACTCCACCTGTCATGCATACCAATTTGTCCCTCTACAATAGCTTTATACTATCAAAACATGCATATTCTTTTATTTTCCAATAAATTATTAACATATTCATAACACTTCCAATAACTTATTAATACATTTAAATGTCCTTTTCACATGTCATCTGATGATCATAGAAACTTGTTGCTGTGTTCTCTAGTTAAATTTTCTTCTGCATATGCTTAGTTCATCTCTTGTACTGTTTATAACACTTCTGTCTTCACAAAAATGGTTTATTCTAGCATCACTACCTTATCAAATATTTGATGCCTCAAGTCTCTTGTAATCTATTTTAGACTATAAACTTGACTGAGCCTAGTTGGTGTGTAACTAACTTTCAATGTCACATTGTTTTAAGCAGAAGGGTATGTCCTTTCAGTATCACTATTGTGCAGAGATCCAAAACAAACCCTCCCCCTGAACCCGCCAAGCGGGACAGGACAGTGTGTCATATATCAGTATATGAAAGATGGCTCTAGATAACTTTTTGATCTTAACATGCTCTTTTCAGGAAGAGTAATGATGCTCACTAGAACAGAAGCATTGAAAAATGACTGGCAGTGTGCTGGCAGCCTATGAAATTTAGATCACTTCTATTGTGCAAAGGTTTTGTTTGTAAGAAAGAGAAGCGTACTTTCTTACATTTTATTTTATTTATAAAACATACATTTTAAAAGCTTGACTACTCATTACCTGGTACCTGTGTTTTAACATAACACAAATTCAATGAGTATGGTGCATTGCCACCTGCTCTGAAGAGAAGGAATTGGGGGTGGTGGTGGATGAGAAGCTCAACATGCGCTGGCAATGTGAACATACAGCCCAGAAGGCCAACCATATCCTGGGCTGCATCAAGAGAAATGTGGCCAGCAGGTTGCAGGAGGTGATTCTCCCTCCCTACTCCGCTCTTGTAAGGCCCCATCTGGAATACTGTGTCCAGTTCTGGAGCCCCCAACACAAGAAAGGTATAGACCAGTTAGAATGAGTCCAGAAGAGTGCCACAAAGATGACCCAAGGGCTGGGGCACCTCTCCTATGAGGACAGGCTGAGAGTTGGAGCTGTTCAGCCTGGAAAAGAGAAGGCTTAGGGGAGATCTTATAGTGGCCTTCCAGTACCTGAAGGGGGCCTACAAGAAAGCTGGGGAGGGACTTTTTACAAAGACAGGTGGTGACAGAATGAGGGATAATGGCTTTAAACTGAGAGAGGGTAGGTTTGGATTAGTATTAGGAAGACATTCTTTACTGTGAGGGTGGTGAGGCACTGGAACAGGTTGTCCGGGGTTGTTGTGGATGCCCCCTCCCTGGAAGTGTTGAAGGTCAGGTTGGATGAGGCTTTAAGCAACCTGGTCTAGTGGAAGGTGTCCCTGCTGATGGCATGGGGCTTGGAACTAGATGAACTCTAAGGTCTTTTCCAACCCATACCATTCTATGATTCAGTGATTCTATGGTATAAAGATATTTGCTTTCCTTCTGATTTATTCTCTTTGTTCTCAGTGATTCTTCCAGAAGGAGAAAGTGATTGCAGAGTCTTTCATTTTTTTTGCTACCTCATGTGAAAAGGAACTAAACACTACTGTTGGTTGACTGCTGACTGTAAGCCGCAAGCACAGGATTTAGGCCTTCCTCTTTTTCAGATTCCTTTCTTTGTGATTCACTGTTCTTCCCAGGGGCCATTGCTGACACTGGCTTGCCCGTGGCTATACATTCCTCATACATATAGTTTGACACAGAAACTATTGTCTGTCACAGGCTTCTTCAATAACATTAACCACAGTTTGTTTTGTTGGAAAGGCAGAATGTACCTTCAGGTTCCTTTTACATTTCTGTGCAGTCTTCAGCAGCATTTTTATATTTTCTTTTGTACAGTTAGAATCAAACTTACAAAAAAACAAAACATCTCTAAGATGGAGATAAAGTATATAGCAACAAAACTGGAAATGTTTTTTTCTGTCCTTTCAGGTCTTTTCATAATAGAATTTCAGTTTGTTTAGAAAACTGTTATTAGGCAGAACCAGGGAATTAGGTATTATGTGAGAAAAAAAAAAACATCTCAACCTTAATTTTATATTGTGTGTTAAGCCTCTTATTAAAGAAGTATAAATTTAATTCTTATTTAAAAAGCAGTCATAAAACTTCCCACATTTTTCCCTAAACATATTATTGTTTATGTATTCCAATAGTCATACTTATTATATCACTTCAGTAGGATTTTTCACATTTTTTATGCCATCTGTAAAATTCTGTAAAATTCTAAAGCATTAAATATTTATTGCATTAAGAAATTTTGTCAAATCTGACAAGAGGTTTGCTGAAATTCTAAACTACCTACTCAATTATTTTCTATTACAGTATTAAACTTTCTTGGAAAGAAAGAAATAATAGAAACAAGAGTGTCTTTTCACCTACCAAATATGAGCTTGTATACAAAAGAGTCCTCAACAATACTTTCTTTTTATTACCAATTGCTAATTAGTCCACTAAACTTGTCTGTTTGTTACTATTGTCATGCTTGAGTGCTCTTGAGAAAATCAAGTAGCAAGCATATATGTTGGAAGTCTGGTAATTAGGTAATATTGTTGTCATTTGGAATAATTGGTCTGGAAACATATCATTATTTATTATTCTGAAAGTGTTAAAGGCACTTAGTCTAAATGCACCTGAATTTTTGATGAGTTGATACCAGTTAGGCTTTAGCTGAAAGGAGTTCTTGCAGAAGCTGTCAAAACTAAGCACTGTTGCACCGGACAAGGGTGAGGGAAATATCAGCTCTAAACAGAAGCCAGAACAGCTAATGAAAAGCTTCCTAACTCTGGCTGTGCTAAGATCAGGTAGTAGCCTGAATGCTTGTCTCTCATGCAGATGCCTCTGTCTCTTGCCTCCACTTCCTCCTCCATATGTTCATTAGTTAAAATTGCAAGGAGAAAGTTATTTAAGCATCAAATAAATAGAGGCATTCCTTCTTGTGCTGATCACTTCTAAACCTTCCTCTTCTGTTCTCAAGCTCACATAATCTCTTTTCTCTTATGTTATTGTTCCTACTCATTTTCCTTTCCACTTTTATTTTAGTGGAACCCATTCTTCTTTTTCCTCATTCTCTTTGTTCACACTATGTACAGTTATGATCAACATGTTTTTTACTGACATTGAATCACTTTATGCATACCTCCAATATGAGGTTCTGTTTCTAGTCTACATATGTAGGCTGTATGTTTGAGCAACATGATCTATATATACTGTGTATACAGTGCCTAGGGCAACAGAAACCCACTTTTATTAAATAATAAAACCTACTATTGATATGTTTTGTTATTAATAAAACAGATATATTCAAATAAATACATAAACAAGAGCCGATGCAAGCATTAGTAATCATATATGTAGATAATTCAACCAAATGCAAATTAGAAATTATGAAACATTGAACCTGATTCAGCACCTGTAGTTTGGTAAATCTTCAGTTACCTTTATGTTTAGTTACTTTACTCTAGGAATAGAAGGAATGGTGGAAGTCAGAAAAATATGCTTATAACTTTAAATTAGCACACAAGAGAACATTATTGTCACAGACAGTGTACAAATGTGGAATGAACAGGAAAAAAAAAAAAAAAAATCCCTACAGGTTGGAGTCACCTGAATTTCGAGGAGTACTAAAGAATCTGTCATTTTGTCTTGAGTTCAAGCTTACGCATGTTCCAACATTATTTAGTAGGTACTTTTTTTTCATGAAGCTACTCAAAAATACACTGCAAAGTATTTTTCCTCTCATAATACGTTAATTTTATTTTTTAATTATTATTATTTTTAATTTTAGAACAATTAAACTTTGTGGAAAAATCACAAATCGCAAACTAACTGATAACTAGTTCTTGATGTTTAATATGCCATATATTATACAGTGTATATGATACACATATATAGCAAAATATATGCCATAATACACATGATATATATTATTTATCATTATGCATTTTTACAGTAACTTTAAGTATCCATTTCAATTCATGTGTGAAAAGAGGTAAAAATAATTTGTGTTGTGCATAATTGTGAATAAACATAATCTATTGCTAGTGACACCTAAACAATGATAAATTAGAAGAATTAAATGAGATTTATATGAACTTTGCTTTTGCAAAATGCTTTAAAAATATGTTTACTAAAGTTTTCATAGAATCATTTAGTTTGGAAAAAGCCCTTAAGATCATCGAGTCCAACTGTAAACCTAATTCTGCCAAGTCCACCACTAAACCATGTCCCTAAGTGCCACATCTTTTTGTACAGCTTTTCCTGGTTATAGATTACCTGTGTGTCTTCTGTATTCACGGTTTATTTTTAATATCAAGATATTAACCATATGTTGTGTGTTATGTGTTGGGATTTTTTTAGTAGTTCCTAGTTAAGCATTTAAGAGAAGCAGAATGGACTTAAATGAATCTGCAGGTTGCAAAAATGCTTTTCTTACAGTAGAGGCAACTAACAGTCAACAATCTTTGAAATAATTTATGGAAGATACACATGCTGTAGATTCCTGTGAAACAGTAGCAGCTGGGGTCTTAATCACATACATATGGAATCCATGTTATCTTACCTTTACTAGAAAGATTGTCTCATTCTTTCCTAACTGAACTTATTTTAAGTCTTAGATCTGAATTGAGAACACAAACTCCATCATATTTATCTTCCATCAGGTAGACTGCTTTTGCTAGTGGAAAAAGAACTGCTTGCAGATCAGGTAAGTACTAACACCTCTTCTTATCTTATGTTACCAGCAAGTCATAAACCTAGCATAATTTGTCTTATTTCATGTACCAAAAAAATCCTATGCTATGTATGAATCCTTGGAAAAAACTCAACAGGCATATTAAAATTCTATAATAAATAAACCATAGATTATATATTGTGTTTGTAAATAAGAAACAGAATGTGAGATAAAGGGGTTTTAAATAAATAAAAAGCTCACACTTTTTAGTGAAGTTATTAGATGATGATACAATTAAGAACACAAATTTCACACCTGCAGGATAGATACTACAGCCTTAAAATCTGCATCAGAAAAATATTAGGAATTCATATTCACATGGGTACTGAACATTATGTAGCACTTTTCATAATAACTCTGAGGATGAATATTTTATTTTTCTATATTGGCAGAGGGGTATTTAACAAAGAGGCACTCTTAATATGGGATAAATGAGATCACACAGGAATACAGCATCCTCTTCCAATGTCCATGCTTAAAAAAGAGATACAGAAAAACTGAGTTTAGAGAAGAACTACAAAAATATTCTGAGAAGCTAAAAGGCAAGGCTCTGAATGCATGGATGGGCCTTAACAGCCTCAACTAGCCTCCCCTGAAGACCTCCTTAAACACACACATATACATCCATACACACCTCCCTGTTCCCAGAGTCTCCAGTTGAGCTCAGGTTTGAGCACTGAGCACCTGCCTAAGCCCTACTGAGCTAGCCCTGCCTGTTCTGCCCATCCTGACTTGTTGGCTGCCCTCCCCAGGCTGATTTTTGACCTCACTCATCACCTCAGAGATGTCCGGTGATGGCTGTGCTGCTGGTGGGATGCATTGTGGGGGTCACCCTGCTCTGCTCTGCTCATTTTTTTTTTATTATAGTATAGGTCATAGGAACTGCACCCACAATCATTCTCATTCGTTATATCTTAAACGTATGAAAGCCCTGTGAAAAGACATGCAGTAGCTCAGGGTTACTGATTTGAATGTGTAACCTCACTAAATTCTGTAGTCTTTTTTTGGTGAGGTTCAAGCTAAATGGTTGTCATACTCTTCTCTGGCCTCATAAAATCTATTAAATAACTTTAATCATGTAAGTAGAGTGGAAACTAAAATTACAAATATGATTTAATATGTCTATTTAAGGATAAGTGTGAAAGTTAATAATAAAATATAGAAATGTTACCCTCTCATCTTACACTTGTCTAGGGCATAGATAAAGCTATGATGACTATAATGACAAGAAATTGCGGGGGATGTAATAATGTAAGTATGACAAAATCAACAGTCTTTGCAAGGTGAACTGTTTGAAATCTAGATCAACAGAGACAGGAAAGAACACCTATTCTTTTACCACTTGAATGAGACAACTTTTTTTTTAAGTCAATTCCTATTTATAAGATAAAATGCTTAATCTTACATAATTTAGCATGTCTGACACTAAGTACACGAGTATTTGAAGTGTTCTATCTTGTGTCAAGAGTGTACCCAGAGTAATTCAGAAGCTATTTCATGTGCCTTTGTGAATTAAATTTTGTGCCGATTTTTCTTCAGTTTTACTACTTTTAAAATGTTTTAGCTGTCTTAATAAATCCAAGAGTTCCAGAGATAAAGCATATAGACTATATTTACAAGTGCAACTCTAAAATATGACAATAAAGCAAATAATGTGATTTTCCAGAAGTGCTTGTACACACTAGACTGTCACCCGTTTCCTGCCTTTCAGAACCAAGTTTTTCTAACTGGAAAAAAATTCATCTCTAATATTAAAACAAAGCACCCAACTGTGACAATTCAAACTCTCTGGCCCAGAAATCTGGCTGCTTAGATGAGTCTCTGTTTTCCTTCTTCATTGCCCAGGTTTACAGGCTGCTGCAACAAATACAGCAAATATACATCAATACAAATTTTTGAAGTAGTATTTTACTTTCCACCCAACAAAAAAAAAGGCCTTTGCATTTAGCAGAAAAAAAAAAAAAAAATCAAACAAAAATCTCCTTTGTTCTCCTTTATCTATGTCTTTCTATCCTTAGGGCAAAAGGCCATCTACTTCTTTTGAAGCATTGCCCTCAAAAAATCTAGATTTCTTCCTTCTTTCATGTCTTGAAACTCTTTTAGCAATGTCAAGTAGGAATCACATCCTGGAACTGACTGCCAGCCGCTTCAGTTGGGTTCCTGAAACAGAAGAGATGTCTGGTCTTGTACATTCTTCTGGCATCCTAATATGACAAAATAATACATTGTCAAAACCCTGATTCTTGTGTATGCTCACCTTTTCCTTTGTCTTGGGTGAAAGTAAGCTGATTACTGTCTATTAAAATTGTTAAAAGAAGACACTAAGAGTGACTGCTCTGAGGCAGAAGTAATCTATCCCATTCTATTACATCATTGCTGCTATTTCTAACATAGTTTCTTCTTACTTAGAAAGGGGATTTGCATTGTTGTTGCCTTTGGGGATCTACAAAAATAATTTTTCCCTCTCCTTGTCACAGTTTAGGATGTCAGCTTTATATTGTTTGTTCTGATTATTACTGGTTTAAGCAGGACCTTCTGTGGAGCTTGCCAGGTTTCTCAGTACTGTTGCTACTAATTCAATTCATCCACTTCCATTGATTTCCAAATAATCTCTTGCAGAAGCTAGAATAGGAACCTTGGATGGAATTCCCAAACGCTTGAATAAAAGCCTTTCTTTGTACCACGTAGGCTTCTACTAAACCTAAATATGTCCTAGAAATCAAGTTCATTATACATTTTCAACCTGTGATCTTGCCAGTTTTCAGTGGTTTTGCATTATTTTCATGTTTTGTTATCTTTTTTTTTTTTTTCCCTTAAAGAGGAAAACATAGCTACAATGTGACTGAACAGATACTGCAAAAATTATTAAGTTAGAGTTTAAAGCAGAAAACATCTCCTTAGTTTAAAAGATTCTGATCAGACTCAGCAATATTCTGGTTCAGAAGCCAGCTTGAAAGTAAATCCATCATACTCACAATGTATACAAAAGAGTGTGCCTGTGATTGTGGGAACAAATTCTCTTGGCACAAAGAACTATACCTGACATTGGGTTATTGGAGTCTACCTCAAAGTCTTGGGGATACAGTTAGGTAATAACCAGGATTTCCTGGCAGTGACAGAGCTGCTCTTTGTTTTGTGAGCAACCGGTACCTAATGACTTTCTTAGCTAGGTGAAGAGTGTGAAGCAGTGTTCAGATAGAATTTCTACCCCATATGTCCTTGATCAATAATAAATCTAGCAAGCACATAAACAGTCCACTAAATACCAGTTGAAGTAATAGAAAACAGCAATTGAAACTATGGTGAGGCAACATTATAATTAATGTAAATAAGGCTGCCCAGGCATGGCTTTTTGCCTGTGTTGAGGACAAAGAGCTCAGTCCCTCTAAGCCTCCCAGCTTGTGAGCTTATGCATACATTAGCTTCAGGGATCAAAATAAAAATGAATTAGAATTTAAAAAAAAATAAATAAAATTACACATCCATTACAGGAATGAAGGAGTTATGGTGGATCTTTTGCTAACATTTAAAATGGAGAAGTAAATTAATATTCCAAGATATATCTCCTGTTATATTCTGAAAAAAAGGGATGAGTTTGTGGAATTTAAACATTTCTATGATTTTCAGTAAGGTTCCAATGATTATTGTTTGTTATAATTTCATTATATATACTTCTAATAGAATTAAATTCAAAATTTACAAATAAGAGTTAATAAATATTTCTGAGATGTACAGCTTTATGGATCTGAATCTTATACAGTGGAGAAGACAAGTGAAGGTAAAAAAGAAAGTAGATGTGATATGTTAGAATATTTCTTTTTCAGATCATAATATTAATTAATTAATTTTAAAATATGCTTAGCTTTGGGGCTTACTTCTATGCAAAAGACAAGAAATATTGTTTTTTAAACCTCTTATATATCTTTATAAGCCGGAAGACAAACATTGTTAGTGAAATGGTATACTAAGTAACTGTGTTAGTTTACTATAGATTAAGTAAAAAGGGAACAGTCATAAAATGCATTTAAAGAAAAGAAAGAAGAAATATCCCGTCCTAATCAAACTATAAATATATGGACTGACATACTATCCAAGGTGGCAGAAACTAAGCACCAAAGCTTTTCATAAAACAGATGGCATCCAGAGGGACTTAAGTACTGTTGAAAGAAGCTGTCCTTGATCTTCACTTGTGTAGAGTAATTGCTGGAGGTAACTAAAATCAGAAAACAGCTGCATCCACACACTAAGGGAAAGGTACAGTGTCGAAGAAAATCCCAGGGGAAAAACGCAGCTGGTATGCCAGGAATTCCTCTAACATCACCTTCCTTCTGACTGCTTATCAGTGAGGGAGGTGGGAAAGAGTGGTGGCTCCTTCTCCAACTCCAGTCACAGTTTTGACTCTACGAGACTTGATCTATAGTCTACTCGCGATCCCAGGTCAACAACGGATGCACCACAGATGCCGCTCCGACATTTGCCTCCCTACAGTGAACCTTGAATTGTAGCTACGCAAAAGCATAACTCCAGCACACTGCGCCCCCTATTTCCCCCTCAAGGAGCATAAGCTCCAAGTTTTGGTAACTTCTGCCTAAAAAGGGAAACGGATGTGTCTTTACCAATCACCATGAAGGTATGACTAGAGTCACTCAAGCTCCACCTTGCAGGTGCAAAGGAGTATAAAAATAGCCCAAAGAAAGGAGAGAATTAGGGAAGACATCATTGTGGACCAGTCAAGGACAACTCCATTGCAGACCTCTGACCCCTGGGACCAGCCAATGGGCTAAGCCTCTCTTCCCCCGTATTGGGACTCCATTGGGTAAGACTAACACTTAGATTTAGCTGAGGATCTTCCTTGGAAACTTAGAAAATCTCTAGAGAATTGTTCACCAATTTAGCACTTTGTAGTAATTTGTCACCTTTTAGCAATTAATAACACTTTTAGTAACTTGTAACCTTAATGCTTGTATATACTTCTGCAGACAGCAGATTATCACCGGCAATCCACACAAATCTGTATTAATCCTGTTGCTGTGTTCAAGCGCTTTTATTTGCTTACAAACTTGCTGCATAATTTCTTCCTGGGCACTGCCTGATAAGGCTGTGGGAGTCCATAGATGGTGACTGGACAGCAGGTGCAGGGCACTATTGAGCGGATCTGGCATTGATATATCCAGACTGGTAGTGCCACATCAAACTGCGTCTATCTGTAACCAGCCACCCCAACTGACCCGCGCTCAGGGGGACGCTGCTAAATTCTGCCAGTTTAGCCATGTGAGTCCATAAACAGTGGGTACAGGAGGGCAGTGCACTGTTGAGTGAGTCTGCCATGGATGGACCTGTAGCGCTCAGTTGGGCATCACTCAGGTTTTAAGCCTAGCCACCCCCAGCTCCTCCAGTTATCTGGGGGTGAGTTGGAAGGCAAGGGGGTTTATTTCCTGCTAAATTGCTTTACTAACCCTTTCACGCAACAACTTGATCCTGAAATTTTCTTCTATGTTTTTTTTTGGGGGGGGGGAAAAGAGACAAGATAAATTCAGTCTTAAAATAATTTTGTTCTCTTACCTGTGAGACAAAGAATGTATTATGGAAAAGTGTTAGCATTAAACAGAGTTATAACACAATCCTATTATCCACTCAAGAAACTTCAAACTTACCCGTAATTTAGCAAATTTTGGATCACATTCTTTATGCCATCAGATATACACGTATACACATATATACATATAAATATTGAAATAAAGAAGGGAATTAGAGGATAATGTTTCATTTTAATAAATATATGCAATATGAACTTTATTGCATTCATAATTTAATGACATACAAATGCATGATAAGAATTTATTCTATTTCAAATAGACTTCATCAGTGAGCAATAGATGTTCACAATTGTATGTTAAGCTTGTCTGCAAAGCTTGGTTTCCAAGTATGTGATTTTTCTTTCTGCCTTCATTTCATTGCTTCTTAAGATTCTATTCCATGCACTTGAGCGTCATTGCAGAAAACCACTATTTTACAAAGAAGTCAATGGGAAATAAATTGGAGCTTAAAATTAAGCTCACACTAGAATGCAATCAGAATAGACACAGAAGTTCAAATGCTTCCTCAAATGAGGGCCATGAAAGATGTGCAGGTTTTTTTTTCAATTCTTCCTACTTCTCTTCCACTTCTCAAGTAGATAGATCTCAATTCCAGAAACTTGTTTAATAACACAGCTGATAAGCAGATAACATTTCTGTTTTGCAACAAAGTTTGAACTTTAAAATTTGTTTTTAATTCTGCTCACATCATTGTCTTGGAACAGAATAATAATTAACACCCCATGTTCCATTTGTTGTACATGCTATTATACACATACTCAATGATATCTTTTGACAAAATGTCATACTTCTACAAAAGCATATTATTCTGAACCTATTCATGTTAGATCTCTTCTTAAGCATCTAAGATCAAGAGTTTCTTTTGGTTTTGGATTTCTGGTAAATCAGAAGATTAGTTTATGATAATGTGGGTAAATCTCATTGCAAATAATATAATAATTTCTCCTCATTAAGATGGTATTTTAAAACAATTCTATAATTGTAAACAAACTTCAAAACAATAATTAGTGATTTAACTATTAAAATACCTACTGAGTAATATCAAATATATGTCCTTCTTTTACATCATAACTGTCTGAATATATTATATTATATTTTAGAATGAAGTAAGAAATATTAAAGGCTCTTAGCCTCTAATTTATAGAGTTTGTCCTGAAAAGTTCCATCCTTCAGGTACGTTAATAAATTCCCTTTGTTTTTGTTTTTCCTCCGTAGTAGGATTTTGTATGAGAAATATATATACACTTAGAAAGGATAATCAATTTTGTGTTTGTCTATACTAAAATCTTTGCCACAAGTAATAATTTGTACTATAGTCTATATCAAAGTCTCTCAGAAGTTACAGAAAAAAAAGATTCAATGGTTTTATTTCTTTTTTTCTTTGTGTTTTTGCATTCTTTATCTCTGAAGTATATGTATTAAGTACCTATGAAAGGCTTCCATAGCAATTATCATCCATAAATAAATTACTTACAACAGTAACATCAAAGAGTCTCACTAATATGTGAAGCTGGAACTGAAACATTTAAGGTTTAATACAAAGTATTAAATCATGGATAATTTGAGAAAAATAATGTTCTCTTATGGACAGAAGTGTGAGTCAGAAAGAGGAGACTTCAGATCCTGACACTTTTTCCAACTTCCTCATGTGATTCTGATCAAGCTACTTGACGTCTTGGTGCCCAAAGTCCTAATCAGAAAAACTGTTGTAATTTTATTCCTCCTACTAGCCTGTCTCTGTAGATTATCAGAACTTCAGTACAAAGGTTGCTTATCATTATGTATGATGCCTGAAAAACAAGGCCCTCATTCAGTTTTGCCTAAGAGACAGTACTGTTATGCACTTTTATATGCAATTTAAAACATCATTGAAGATGTTATAAGAACAAAAAAATATCCAAGGATTACTAGATTCATTATTTTTCAGGGGGAAAAAAAATAATACTTTGGTTATGCTGCATCACATGTGAATTTCAATTCCCAAATCTTTTAAGTTTGTAACCTTGGTTTTTGAAATTGTCAGAAATGTTGAATTAAGACTGTTAAGCATTGTTATGTGTATTTGTCACATCTCCTGCAGCACCTATGTGTTTACTACTGTTCCCTAGAAGTGATTAGTTTAGGAGAAAATACATGAAATAAGTGAAAACAAAATGATGACATAATATTAGCTATATTTTAAATTTTCTATTTCTACTCCCATCATCTGGCAATGAATAGCCAGACTCCAAAGTTGCATGATCCCACTTAATGTATCATGTAGAGAAAAACAATCCTGAAGTATATAAACAGAAGATCCTTTTTCTGTCGAAGACATAACATTCTTCTATTTCATAAGTGGAGTTTAGATTTGGATGTCTCATATCTTCAGCATGGACAATAAGGAATGAATGCACCAGGGACAAGGAGGTAGTAAGGTAAGCTAGACTTTGGACACTACAATATTTCTCTGGTGTACTAGATGCTAAGGATTCTAAAATAGTGCCAGAGGTCACTGACATTAAATTGCAGTTATAAGTATTGTCATGTTTAATATGACTGTACTAGCATTGCAACTGAATATATATGTGTGATGCACACACATGTATTTATGTATATATGTATATATATGTATGTATATGAATATATATGTATATATTCTTACTTTTTTTGTTACTTGTTTGTTGCTTGCAAGTCAGAAGCATACAAATAACTAAATGCATCTTTTCCTGCCTTTCTCATGACCATATTGCTCCTAGAATTATGTCAATTTCCTGTCTGGGTTACTATAGTATTACTAAATACAAGCAAGACTTTTCTTATTTACAATACTTTAGCACACATACTTGAGTTAGCGACAAGCTTATATTACCTATATCCAGATTAATCCACTTATAATTCATAATTTTCATACACCTCTGCTTTGACTATATTATAGAAACAGAAATAACTTTGAATTTTCTTGTTGTTTTTAATGAAGAATAATTGTAATACAGGGCAAATCTATACATATTCATAACTTTTCCATGTATATGTATATTTCTCCCATACAAAATTGGACCATAAATTGTAAAATAACTAGATATATACAGTAATATCATCTGCTCTCTGTAAAATATGATGCTACTCCAATAATACTTCTTTAAAAGTGCATCTTTCTCCACTGTATTTCTTATATAGTTTTCCTCCCAAATTAACTTAATCAGCATGTAAAAGGAGATTAATTACTTTCATCATAACAACTGTTATCCTTGCAAATTCTTCCAAGCAATATAGCAAGTGTAAGGTAATTATCTTACTCCATAAAAAGTGGACAGCCCAGGATCTCACCTTGAGTAGGGACATCTCTCAGGGTTACTCTTTGAGGCTGAGAGAATCCTTATCATGTCAGATACACAGTAAGTGAATTGGGAATAAGCATTGAAACTTGAAAGCTAAATTATTTAAAGGATTGATTACACCTTCATAATCCTGTAGACTGGGACAAGGATTGGATGTAAACACACCCAGAGTCCTTTCTGAAAATTTTAAAAAGCAAGGGGTTCCTTTCTGAACCTCATGACTCTCAGTCCCCCTGAGAGTTTTCCCTGTCCTCAGCTATGCAGTAAATAATCAAGTGTACCTTGCCATCAAATCTTGATAAACCACTGTTGCATTTACTATTGAATTTTGTTAATTCGCTCTTATATCAATAAAGATATTGCTTCTCTGAGTGAAGTGTTACTTTCACTTCATCCACAACACCCTGTGGTCTCCACATACTGTGCTTAGCTTTGCACTGTGGAGCAGTTTCAGTGTGCATGAACATGATCCCTTTCAGAAGAAGCTAAACTACAATATTTACTTCAGGAGCAGAACTAATGCATTCCAGGTTTCAACTTATATTATGCCTATGGGACCAAACTAGAGACAACCCAAAGTGAGAAGTGCCTTCAATATGTACAGTGTGGATTTCAGGTCTTCAACCTCAACTGTTTTAATCTTTAGACCCATTCCCACTTCCGCACACTATTTGGTAATGTGCACATAACCACTGACTCCATCTGACTTGGAATTATCCTGTCTTCTAACAGTTCATATCAACTGTCTGGAGTAAGGCAAGCATTTAATGAACACAGACTTCATGAGTCAGAGAAAGTGTCTGTATTTCATGGCACCCTTTATTTTCTTTTTCATGAATATGACATTATAAAACACTTCTGCTTAAGAAGAGTTGCAATTTATAGTACGATTATGGTGTTAATTAAAACGAACTGGGTAGTTAGTCCTTTTTGAAAATTCTGTTTAAAGCACTAGTCATCACTAAAGTATCATTAACTGCCACATAAACAGTATAGTTACTCCTTGGTTAAAATTAAACAAGTATTTCAGAGACACTGTAGTGATTGTTGACTCTTCAAATTGTGACCTGATTATTTTCCCATTTTTTATCATGTACTACAGTTTATATCGCTTAGTGTAACAAATGATTTGTCTATATATTGCACCTAGCATATGGTCACTCTAAATTAGATGGACTAGTAGACAAATGCTCTTAAAACCTCCAAAAGCAGTATATTGTTATCTTTTTTGCTCAGTAGTGAGAGCTAAAACAGGAAAGAAGATTTATGAAGTTATTATGCATAAAAGCTCAGGACAAATTTTTCTTAACATATTTAGCTTGTTTGGTTTAATCGATAAGAAAGTTAAATTAACCTTCACCCACTAGGGAGAAAGATCAGAGCAAGTACTCTACACATACCTATGAAGTAATACAGCTGCTCAATACAACCAGAGAATTCAGTAGGTACAAGGAAGAGTAATAATAATGGTGCAGTAATGTTGGGTTTTTTTACGATTAATTATGCCACCTCCTGAATGAGAAAAAGGCAAGTATGGCAAGAGAACTTATAGCAGGAAAATGTAGTTACTATTCCAATTAATATTTAACTAATTTATACTGACATGAGCAGTATCTGTAATCCAAGTTTCCTAGTATAACCCCAGTGAGTGTTTTAGTCATTATATTACAGGTAAATCCACATATGAAATTCCTCCTTTCACTCCCCTTTTTCTCCGTCACTTGCTTCCCCTCTCTCCCTAGTTTCATTTGTACCTTCCAGTGAATCTTTGTTGGATTTTTAAACAAAATAGTGATCTATACAAATGAAATCCTAAATGTCATTTTTATTGAACTACATTCAAATAAAAAGAGGAAGAGAGAGAAAAATGCCCAGAGAACAGAAAGGAATAATATGACTATAGTTTTCATTTTCAATATTTTTGTCAGAAAGGATTATATCCACATTCTTTTTATTAGTAAAATAGTCAGAGGCTATAAAAAGTGGTCATGTATTTCTTCATTAATGAAGCAGGTCCCATATACTCTTCAGCATCTCCAGAGCTACTAAAGTGTCCAGTTTCATTCACATCTGTTATAATCTACCAGTTCAGGGATGAAAGGGAAGCTCTTCAGATTATTAGAGCCTCTCTCTGATTTACTTAGACTTTACCCTTTCAAGAATAAGTTATAATTTATTTTATTCCTGCTGATTCTAACCATATCAGATTTCTGAGAAACTCTAAAATTTTCCAGATGTTTCTTAAGCAGAAAATTCACCTTTTCAGTCCCTGATACCTATTTCTTTATAGTATATTAAACCACTACTCAGTGAAAGAAAAAAGTAGGTGTCTTCTTTTCTTTCATCTGAAGACTAGACAGATTTTCCCCTAGATATCAGTAAATCGTCTACCCATTACATAGCAAGGATATGACATATGTATTTTGCTGAGTAGTTTTACACGATATAACACAACTATTTGACCTCAATAAGGCTAATCATTATTATATGCTTTGTTGAATCCAGCTTTAAAACAGTGTTATTCAATATTATACAGTATATGGAAATTCCCTGAAAATTCTACAAAATTTTGTGTGTTTAATCTTTGAGGTTAATCAAGTAGATGCTCTGTCTTAGACACATGAGTACTCATATTCATTTAACATGTTATTGGTTCAGCATGTAGGTACAGTGTTTTTTTCCCAAAAGAGGAATTATCTTATATCAGATAAATGTGAATATTAATATCCACGGGTTTTTTTGTATGGAACCTGCAAACAGCTAGTGTTGATATCTACTGATATCTGATCATATCTTACTAAATTGTTAACCAACACTTACAAAAGAACATTGCAAATTTTGATTCTGCCCTAGGCTTCTAATTAACGTTACTGATTCTTTTCTGACAACACATTCAATAAAATATTGTGCAAATTCCTTTAACAAACCATATTCTGGGTCAATTCTAACACAATGCTTCTTTTTCAGTTTTTACCATGGGTTCTTAACTCACCTTTAATTAATAATTATATACAGGATTTAAATGAAAAGCATGTTTAGTGGATGAAGAATTTCCCAGGAATGTTTTAGAGTTCATATAGGCTGACAAACAGCAAACTGTAACTATGTTAATGATATTGCTGAGAATAAATTCTGTTCTGGGGAAAAAGAAAATCATGTGAAAAACTCCATATTAAGTTATTGTATCTGTGTTGGTGTAATTTATTCAAGCAGTGACTGAAGTCACATCCTCGTATAAACACGGATTCATAATTACTTTTTATTTTCTGAAAAGCATGAGAATAAATAATTAATTGCTTACTTTTTTTATCCTTCTCTGCACTGCAGTCTACTGTAGAAATATTTCCATTCACAGAAAAACAAACATTTATATTCTAGATCTTTCTTTCAGAAATTGTATTAGCTCTACTTCAACTATTCAACATCTCTAAATAAGATGATAGCATATTTATACTCTCAAAAGTACTGACTGTTCTCCTTACTATACCGGACTATGTCAGGTTATTTTAATTTTCTGTCACTAAGGGTATTGAAATTCCTTTTGCCTTGCTATTTATGAATGCACGAACAGACAGTCATTTAATTGTACCATGTAAAATGGCATGTGGAGTTTCTGAAATTATTATTACTAATAGCAGAATGTTATTAAATATTACTTAACTTTAGAAGTCTAAGTTGAAAAGAAACCACTCCATACTTAGTGAGTGAATTAAAATAAAATTCTAACAAAAAAAAAGCTAAATGTGTCAGAAGAAGCATTTGTTATGAGGGGAATTCAACCTTGCTGATAAGCTTTACAGATTTGTCCATTTCTATATTTATTTATTTATTTATTTATTTATTTATTTAAATTGGTGGTCATATACATGGAGTGCTCCAGCCAAGCATGTGGTATGACAGACGTGATGATGAAGAGTCCTTTGGCAGGAAGCAAGCTGCGAAATGTTGAAACTGATTGATTAGTTGGATTTCAAAAGTTTTTTGCAACTTTAGAAACTTGTTGATAATTATTAAAGGTAAATATTTATAGAGAATAATTATGAGAAGGGTATCTATCTAGAGTGGTCCTCACTAGCTTTTCAAAATAAAGTTTATTTTAATATCTATAATCTGATGCTCAATTGTCTTCCAATATTTTGCTGTGTTTCTGTCAAAGTCTGTTAATAGGATTAATCTTATTCAGATCCACTTGAGGTTCTTTTTAAAGTAAAATTTATAGTTGTGGTTTTTTTCTTTCCTTTCTTTTTGGAACATCTATTCAAGTCATTAATTAGCCTATAAGGATGTGTGGAATGTGAAGGAAAGAAGAAACAAGTACTACATTGCTTGTTTCTGTTCCATTTTGCATTATAACCAGCATATGCATCTTTGCAACCTATTGTCCATTTGTAAAATATCCCATAAGATTTCCTGGAATCAGGGTTTTACAGCACAGCACAGTAGATTTATCATTGGCTATACTTGTCTCATCTGCTTCTGAAGAAACAGCATACAAATGTGGGAGGTTTTGTTGTTGTTGGTTTTTTTTTGTTTGTTTGTTTTTGTTGTTGTTTTTTTATAAATCAAATTATTCCAGTGTCTAATGGAACTGCAATATAGACTCCCTAAGCAATCCGAAAGGCTATTAATATCCTTTCTGGTAGAAGCATATGCTATCTTTGTATATTATCAACTGAGAACCGCACTGACAAAAAAAGTATTTTTATATAAAATCCTAAATCTTGTATCAGTGATACACATCACCAACAAATATGCATGGTTGTAAGAAATGCATATTCAGATCTCTTTTGGAAAAAAAACAAACAAACAACTGTCTGCATGCTAAAATAATGTTCATGACATGGGAACTGATGCTTCTTTCTTATTTCTTAATAGAAATCAATAATCCAACAGCAGCTTAAAGATCACTGTAAGAATCACACAGAAGCTGATTAGAAATGAAATAGGTATAGTTAAAATGGAACCAAATAAGCTGCCTTATACTGTGGTATTTTAGCAGAATAGGAAAAGAACTATTATTTTCTTCCTTGAGGAATAAACAGAATATATAATAATCACTTGCAGCACTGCATGGAATCGATTTAACTGGAGAACAAATACATTTATAATTCACTTGTGGCTTTGGCGTCAGCTGAATTAAGAGGTGTTCTTATTACTTCTGGAATGTGCTTGCTCTTCTACAAGTGCCTGAGCAGCCTGTGTGTATACTAAGCTTTGAACTTAATGAAAGAAATACCACTAATCCTGACTATAGGCTTACTAGTTAGAAATGTGTATATAAAATAAAATAAACAAAGTTTATTTGGCAAGTTCAGTGTACACCAAGACAAAACCTCATCAGCAACAAAAGAACAGTAGGTTATTATTCCAAAACGTCTATATTTGATATAGTATTGCCATAAATTAACAAAAAGTAATGCTACTTCATATTTCCTCAGTGACCCTTGATGAAGAACCTCATAATCTCATACCATTTAGCATGCAGTAAGGCCTCACTATCAAAGCATTTTAGGAAGTGACTGTTTTTAGCTGGCATGGTCCACTGCTATCAGATAAAGGCTTGCTCAGCCTGTACTCTGAGCCAACCAAAGCTGTTAGGACATATTAGTCTGATGCAAAACTAAATCATTCCCCCACTGAAACTTCAGAGGATTATAGTCTGTGTTTGACATTGTGCTACTATTGTCACACTACATTTGACTAGGAGGTAACTTGTGTCCTTTCTGCTCCGAGCATCAGCAGACCAAGCTCATTTTTAACAGGCATGTCTTTACACAGGATTGCATCAAGCTCAGGAATCTCTCTGACTTGGCTTTTCTTTAAGTATTGTAATTCCTTAAGAATTCATCCTTCTATTTTCAAATAGCACGCAAGTGTTATTTGGCTTAATGATGCCTCCCAGGTTTATTTACAGTACAGAGAACTGTGGATGCTAGGAAGCATACCAGTGATGCTCAACCTTCCTGTCAGGAAAGAACAGCATGTACACTGGGATTTCTTCCAGCATCCCTTGACAGAGACTGTAAGCAGTCAATATAAAAGATCACAGAAATGGAGGCAGTAGAGATGAGCAGTAGACTTCAAGTGTGGTAAGTGAAAGCATACTCATACCTGTATGTAGAACATAGTCACAATAGGCTTCCTCTGGAAGGAACAGTGAATATTATTTCTGTAAAGAAAGAAAGGCTGTCAGAGGATGACTCCGGTCTTGCTTGTGTTGAGTCACATAGAAGACCTGTTTTGACAGAAACGCAGAATTACCTCGATTGGAAAAGACCTAAGGTCATCAAGTCCAATCATTACCCTAACACTGACAAGTTCCCAACTAAACAATGTCCCTAAACCCTAAGTCTAGGTGATTCTTAAATACCTCCAGGGTTGGAGACTCCACCACTGCCCTGGGCAACCCATTCCGATACCCAATAATCCTTTCAGTGAAGAAATTCTTCCTAACATTCAATCTAATCTTCCCTTGGTGCAATTTGAAGCTATTTCTTCTAGTCCTGTCACTTTCTACTTGGGAGAAGAGACTGGCCCCCACCTCTCTACACCCTCCTTTCAGGTAGTTGTAGAGAATAATAAGGTCTCCCTTGAGCCTCTTCTTATCCAGCCTAAACAACCCCAGTTCTCTCAGACAGTCCTCATAAGACCTGTGCTCCATACCCTTCACCAGCTTTGTTGCCCTTCTCTGGAGATGATGCAGCACCTCCATTTCCTTCTTGTAGTGAAGGGCCCAAAACTGAACACAGGACTCAAGGTGCAGCCTCACCAATACTCGGTACAGAGGTAGGATAACTATTCTTGATGCAGGCCAAGAGGCCATTGACCTTCTTGGCCACCTGGGAACACTGCTGACTCATGTTCAGCCAGCTACCAATCAACACCCCCAGGTCCCTCTCTTCTGAGCAGCTCTCCAGCCACTCCTCCCCAAGCCTGTAGCACTACTGGGGGTTATTGTGGCCAAAGTGCAGAACCTGGCATTTGGCCTTATTGAAACCCATGCAACTGGTCTTGGCTTATTGTTCTACTCTGGCTATATCCCTCTGCAGAGCCTCCCTGCCCTCAAGCAGATCAACACGTCTACCGAGCTTGATGTCATCTGCAAACTTACTGAGGGTGCATTTGATCCCCTTGTCCAGACCACTGATAAAGATGTTAAACAGGAGTGACCCCAGTACTATGCCCTGGGGAACACCACTCATGAATGGCCACCAACTAGATTTAACTCCATTCTCCACCACTCTTTGGGCACGACCATTCAGCCAGTTTTTTTACCCAGCAAAGTATATGCCCATCCAAGCTGTGAGCAGCGAGTTTCTCCAGGAAAATGCTGTGGGAAATGGCATCAAAGGCTTTACTAAAGTCCAGATAGACGATGTCCACAACCTTTCCTTCATCCACTAAGTGGGTGACCAAGTTGTGGAAGGAGATCAGGTTAGTTAAGTAGAACCTGCATTTCATAAACCCATGCTGACTGGGCCTGATCATCTGGTTGTCCTGTATGTTCTGCATGATGTCACACAAGATGATCTGCTCCATCAGCCTCCCTGGAACCGAAGTCAAACTGACAGGCCTGTAGTTTCCCAGATCCTCCTTCTACACCTTCTTGTAAATGGACATCACACTGACTGCCTTCCAGTCTGCTGGGATCTCCTCAGTTAGCCAGGACTGCTGAAAAAATGATGGAAAGTGACTCAGTGAGCACATCTGCAAGCTCTCTCAGAACTCTTGGGTGGATACTATGTGGTCCCATAGACTTGTGTACATCTATGTGTTGCAGCAGGTCACTGACCATCTCTTCCTGGATTGCAGAGGGGTCATTCTGCTCCCAGTCTCTGTCTTTTAGCTCAGGGGGCTGGATTCCCAGAACACAACTGGTCTTGTTACTGAAGACTGAGGCAAAGGTGTCATTAAGCACTTCAGCCTTTTCCTCATACTTAGTCTCAATGTTTTCTCCTGCATCTAATAGAGGAGGGAGGCTCTCTCCAGTCCTTATTTTGCTGTTAATGTATTCATAGAAAGATTTCTTGTTGCTTTTCTGTTGGGTTTGTGTGTCAAGGTTTTGATAGCAGAGAGGAGGGGGGGTGCATAGGTGTGACTTTTGTGAGAAGCTGCCAGAAAATTCCCCCATGTCCGACACAGAGGTGATTCTCTCCCTGTACTCCGTTCTTCTGAGACCCCATCTGGAGTACTGCATCCAGTTCTGGTGCCCCCAACACAAGAAAGACATGGACCTGTTAGAATGGGTCCAGAGGAGGGCCATTAAAGTGATCAGATCACCTGTCTTATGACAAAAGGCTGAGAGAGTTGGGGTTGTTCAGTCTGGAGAAAAGAAGGCTCTGGGGACATCTTATTGTGGCCTTTCAATACATATAATATGTAATGTGTAATATATAGTATATAATATGCAATATATTTTATATAATATATATTACATATTATGTATTTTTATATATACTATAAAAATATATATGATATGTTATATGCTACATATATATATATGCTAAGTTAAGTTTGACTGATGCCAGCTACAAAATTTAGTCATTAGTCATCGGATTATTAAAAAATTAGTTGAAATGAAGCATACATTACTGGAATACAGGTTATATAATGAGGGAGTAGTGATTTTGAAAGTAAAATTTCTACAACAATTTTAAAGAGCAATTTATTTCATATTAAGGATAATAAAGACCTAATCTATGGTAAGAAAATTATTTGCATTGCTATCTCTAATAAGAAAACTAAATAAATGTAAGTTTTACTGTATTTTTTTTTTTTTTTTTTTTCTGGGAAAGATTTGTGTTACTAGCTGTCTGTCTAAATTTTTCAAGGTTTTGTTTTTGGTGGGATTTTTTTGTTTGTTTGGGGTTTTTTGTTTGTTTGTTTACGGGTTTTTTTGTGGAATTTCTCCACGGTATTTCTCGAAACTGTTGCATATACTCTTCCTGGTTAGAGCAATTGTACATGTAGTCTGTGTATCCAATGCTTTGGCCTATAAGCAGATGTACAACAACAGTATTGTGAAAGTGCTTCTCTGATTTCCAGATATATGACAGCCTGGTAGCTCTAAGCAAGCTGCACTTTGATGAGGTAACCTCCGTGTAGTTACAGAAAGAGTTTGATATTTATTTAAGCAAAATTTCTAGGAAGAAAAAGACTAGACATAGTCTAGCATACAGTAGCTTTGAGGATGAAGAATTTCAAGAAAGTTATAATTATTGCTTGGCGTAAAAACCAAAACCAACAAAAAACCCAACCAAAACCTGTCATTATTATTGACTAAAACAAATAAACTATTTTTATTTTTCCCTCAACTGAAAATGCTTTGTCAATGGAAGAGGAAAAGGGACAGGGGCTGATTAATGGTACAATCCTCACATAAACTGCAATTTATCTATCTTAGGCTCCATCTCTGTAGTATATGGGAGTCTAATTGCTATATATATATTTTCTCCATCTCTAAGAGTTGCATTACCTTTCAGGAGGCAATGCATCTTTAGACAAAAAGGTCTTTAGGAAGACAGTTCAATTTAAACAAAATATTCAAAATGTAAACTTTTAAAACTCCTATTCAGCTAGCACTAAACACCAGAGGTCACTAAGTTTCACAGTGTCCCACATTTTCTAATTTTCTGTTTCAATTTGAAAAGATTTTAGTAATTCACCACATAAATGTTCTTGGGTCAGAAAAAAGGCATTGTACCACCTATCCCGTTTCAAGGATTTGAGCTGTTAAGTACAAAACTAGTCACTGAATTGCATTTAAAATGGAGCAATATGCAACTATGGTGATATTCTTCCCTCTCTTAACAAAAACAGGCATATCACCTAGATGAGTGTAGTTTCAATAATTTATTCTGAACAGACCCCAGGACTGAAATTTAGGGCTTAGTCTTCACAAGAAACTATCTCTGTCCTTAGCAAGTTGCATTTTACTCTCCTATTTCCTTTCTTTCTTTTACTGTTTACATATATCAAGTCTTTAAGAGAAAGACACTCTGAACCCAGATTACTTCATGCTCTGATGAGGAACAAACTTATCTGGGTGTTAGGAATGTTGGGTTTGTGGATTTTAGGGTATTACTGGTATCAATTTGCTACTACTGATGTAATAAATGAACAGGGAAAGGTGGCAGAATCAGCTGCAGAAGGGATTGCAGATGCATGGGATTCAAAAACAGGTGTTCTGGAAGCAGTCACTGCCTCTCCTTTTTTTTGACTTTGATTCTGGAATCTACGTAGAGAAGGACATGCTTGCAAAGTGTATTCTTCTGGGAAGAGAAGCAGAGGTCATTGCTATCCAAAATTGAAAACCTGAGCTTGAAAATGACAGAATTTAAAACTTGCTGGCAAATTTGTAGCCCTATGATAGTCTTGCAAGCCACCAAGATAGACTAGTTTAAAAGAAAAGCCAAAATGAAAAATAAATAAGAGATTGCCTGTCAGAAAACCCTAGTCATTATCTCAAAAATTGAAAATTAATAAAGTTATTAGTTCATCAGTCTAAAAATAGTGAAAGAATATGTGTAAAGAAAACAATTATATGATCCACCTTTAGAAGTTAATGCAGAGAAGCTCTGTCCCAGCTAAGTAGTTGAGAAGGACTGAGAAAAATTGAAAGATAAGGTATGTCAACTGTAAACATTTTTCAATTAATCCACCATGCAAGTACACATGCAGACAAGAAGTAGAAGAAAAGCAGTCTTTATTCACTTACATGCACTTTGACTTTGAAGTATGAAAGCAGTGTTAAACATTTCATCTCTGTGATGAAAATGCTTTCAAAAACAAGTAAATATTGGAAGTAATAGTGAGAAACTAGATTGCATTAATAACTCATGCTGCTTGATTTTACCCGTTTCATTTCAAAACAGCTTATTTTGTTAAGTAATCTGTTTTTCTTTGTTTAAATAATATAGAAATATTTATGGCTTATGCTAAATCTTTTGGCTTACTTAACCCTTCAAATTTAAATGTTGCGGCATCATTTATTTGAAATGAAATTATTTTTATTGATAGAATAATTTGGGTCATTGTAAAACTGAAAGATATCCATAAGGTTATGTTGCACAAATGTCACATTAATATATGCTCTCTCCATGTACCAAAGAACTCATAGATTTACTCAATTAAAATAGATTTTTAATAAAAACTTTTTCTCAATGTTTTCCAGATATTTCAAAAGCAATTAATATTAATAAAGGCAAATGATGAGCAAGTTTAAATGAATTTGTTACTTCTAATGGTGATATGAAATGTCAAAATGTTTTTTTCTGGGATACTAAATTATGTGCTTACATTAACTTATTTTAGGGACTTTTTATAGAATACTAGAAAGACGTTATTTCTACAACACTTGTTTTTAAACTGCATTATATAATAAATCTAAGATAATAGAGTTAAGATCAGCAAATCAGTAAACTGCCAGGTTATCACAAAGGCACGCAGTTTTCTTTCAGAAAATGTTGCCTACCTCTTCATATTCAGGAAATTGTTTAACTCGGAAGTAGATAACAAGCTCTTGAAATGTTGAATTACATCTTTAGAAGAAAAGAATAGTCCTAGATGATATATTAGAAGTTATTTAAATTTTCATAGTAGTGCTACTATCTTTAACATTATGGGACAAGAACAGACTAAGGTGGAAAAAAAAAAAAAGGTTAAAATATTTGTTGGAGAAAAACCACTTATGACACAGAAAAACAAACATGGAGTAAGAATGCCTTATTCCTTCTCTGACATGGTCAATAAATAATTATCTGCAATATTCCTGTTTTGGTACCTGTCTCAGTTAATCAACTACATCATTAACTGATAGAAATTTAACACACAAGTATCATCTTTTGAATAAGTAAGCTTCTCTGGCTTCATTTCAAACTTTTCTGAATGCTATTTGCAGTGTCTGAATACAAGAATTATTTAAAAAAAAAAAAAAAAAAGAGAGCAAAGAATGAAAAGATCAGAGGGAAAAACAAATATGGACTGAGCAGAATCAGAAGAAAATACATAGCTACTGCATGAGTACATAAGGATGTCTGTGCAATGTCAGTAAGATACACTATATTGTATATTTCAGATGACCATAGAGAAAATGCCCATTTAGATTCCAATTCAGAAATAAAGTGACCCTGTTTCAGACCCTTGAATAGCTTCTCTGATTTTGACTTTCAGACCAATCTGAAAATGCTATAGGTTAGCTAAAGACAACTGTAGCATTATTTTGGGTTAGTTAGGACTTTTTTAAAAAATGTTTTATGAGACCTAGATTTTGTTCCATCTGCTTTGAACACTTAGTGAAGTAGGAGTCATGCAGAAACTGTGCAGAGGCATGTAAGGGGAAAAAAATCTCTAAGAATTCCAAGAATTTTAAGAGTTATATCCTGGAAGAAGGAGCAATTTTTTTCTCTAAGACATGAACTGCTAAACAAGATGTGTTCCTGAGTTTGAATGGTGGTTTGGGTGGATTCACCCTTTTGGCTTGCTCCTTACAGCCAACCACATCCTGCTCTCTCACCCTCCCCACCCCTTACCTAGGGAGTAGGGGAGGGAATTAGAAGGAAAAGGGCAAGGAAACTCACAAGTTGAGATAAAAACTATTTACTAATTAAAATAAAATTATAATGATAACAAAAGTGATAACAGAATATAAAAATGAGTGACAGGCAGTGCAATTGCTCACCACCTGCTGACCAATACCCAGCCTCTGCCAGTCAGTGATCCCGAAGCAGAGAGAGTCCCAAAACCGAAGCCCTAGAAGAGTGAGCCCGAGCAATCCCAGAAAGAATACTCTTGTCTTCCAGTCAACCCTCGTTAATATACTGAACATGACATGATATGATATGGAATATTTCATCACCACATCCAAATGTCAATTTTGCTATTCATTACACTTCTCCTTTGCAATCCTAATGCAGCTGTGAACCAGCCAAACACAGTGACCTTGAACTCCAGCTGCAACTAATAGCATCACTACTTTTATCAATGTTCTTCTCATAACAAGTCTTATGCTGAAACTAAAACACAGCTATTCTAACTACTAAGAAGAAAATTAACTCTATCCTGGCAAAACTAGGACAGAACTTGTGTTCTTTGGACAACTTATCTTTCAAAATACTATGTTCAGAATGAAAATCTTTGATACTTTCTTATTCATTCTTCCTTTCTTCTTCAATAGGGAAAGAAATGCACCATTTTTTTTTTCACATTATTCTATTTCCTGTATTCATTAAAGCTATCTGATTTTTGAAAACCAGATAATTTCTATTTTAATATTTTAAAGAAGTAAAAAAGGATCATTAGCTAATTATATTCACCTTTCTCGACTAATACTAAATAACTCTCATGGTTCATCAGATCCTTGTCAGTCTTTAAAATTATTTTCTGATTTTTATCAGCATGATAATGCTGATAACTATGCCTGTAAGAATACTAGCTGCAGTCACTGGGACTCCAAAAGATATTACAAAGGGAACCACATACTCTTCCCTAAAAATTGAAAGAGCAGAAGCTTTTCTTATCTCCCCTTTGTAATGACCTGCACAATACAAAATCATTTCCTCATTATTTGAGTACTTACTTTTAAGAAACGGTATTTCAGAATTACAGAGAATCTTAGAGATAGTATTATATGCATAAAATTATGATATTTGTAATGCCCACTAGTCTGAAGTGCAGCATTAAGTGTTAGCGGTAGATTTCTTAAAATAAATCTGAATTTTGTCCCAGATATTGTGTTTCACAGCTGTGAGATAAGTAACATTTCCAATATCAGAGGTATAAAACGTAAACAAGAAAATAAATAATTTTTCAAGGTCAAGACTGCAGAGTGATCCATGGAAGAAACATAGCTTAAATTCTAAGTTAATTGAGTAATACTACTTTAAATTACTATTTTCAAAGGAAGCTGTAGCAATTTTCTTTAAAAGAATATCACTATTCAGGAAAATACATTGCATAGCCAAAGGACTGGAAACTAGTGTCTTATGTTAGTAAATGAATTTTCCCATAATTATCTTGTAGAAACTGTGTGGGTGTTAAATCAATAGTTCGTATATTGTGTTCATCACTAACCTTCAACAGTTCTTGAATTAAACTCTAAGCAAATTGTTCTTGAACTTCCTGGATAAAATACCATACAAGTGCTCTTTTTTTTTTTTTTTTTTTTTTTTTTTTTTTTTCCTACATTAATCTCATATACAGTAGTTATTATAAATATGTATAGATTAAGACCTGAAGAGTATGGTATATGATCTTCAGATTTTAGTTTATACAAATAGTAGCTGTATAGTGTACCAGCACATATAGCTAAACAAATGAGCTTCTATATACTTAAATGGAAAATACATAGGGCATGGATTTAATGAAGCACATAATGCAAAGCATTAGCAGTACTAAATGGTCTGTTTATCATTTACATCAAATAATCTTTTCCTATTAAAATGTTGGTATCCCATAATAAGTATAAGCCCCTTGTCTCAAAAATAAAAATATGAATTTACAGGCTTACCATTTTAATGTTAATGACAGCAATACTCTGGAAAGGAAAAACACAGTAAAGTGTATTTCCCCTCCCCCCTTTTTAAGTAAAGACTGCTGTAGTCAGATCATATGGAAAAATTAACTGGTAAAATAATTAACTTTCTTTCTTTAAGATTCTTTACAATTTAATTTACATGTTGATTATATAGCTGGAAAAAATCTCCCAATTTGATTAAGTAGAGCAGAAAGTGCCTAAGAGTAAACTGATGTCTGAAATTGGAGAATGTACTTCATCTAATTGTATTAATGAACTACACTGATGAAGTTTGTTTAGGAAGAAAAAACCCTTTTGACCTTTTGATTTAATGTAGAGTAGAACACATTATATCTCAGTCTTCTTACAGTATTCTCATTACGTTCATCAAAATCAAACACTTCTATAACACTTGGTCAAAGTGAAAAAATAATGGAACAGTAAAGACTTAAAGTAGTTGAAAAGTTAGTTATACACAGTACTTACTATGTTTTAAACAGCTGTTTTTGTGTTGTTAGATGTAAATTGCAAGAAGGAACAATTGTAGTTTAACATTTTCCTTGAACAGTGTTTGTTAATTTTTTTTTTTTTCTATTAATGTTTCATTAATTTTGCACTGTGTGAAAGGTTATGGGGTTTTTTTTCCATTTTCAGTGAAATTACAATTTTTTTTAGTGACTAGCATTATACTTGTTCATATTATTAAATATTAGATACACTCTGAGTTTGTTCATTTGAGGTAATAATGTCATAGCTTAGAAGAATTTTCTGGAAGGTGTGAATAGTTTGGGGAAAGAAACAATAAAACTCAAAATAAGATATTAGATTCTAAAGTATTTGAAACATCAGTTTTACTGACCATCTGAATTCCACTCAAACCCAAATAGGATATTTATGTGAAATTAATATAGGAAACAGTTCTGAGTAAGAGCAATAAAACCAGTATTGTGGGATGGCATCTTGATTAGAGAAACACATTTCTCACCTCCATGATGTGGTTTACAAGAGAATGGAAACTTCAAAAGATTGAAGTATCCAAAGATATTCATAGCTGTAACATCAGATTTTAACTATCTGACACAAGAGTGTCACAGAGGAAAAGGAACGCCAACCAACATGGCATGATCTTATTTCTTTGTATCTTGTTTATTTATGAGTTTGGTTTTTTTTTTCCAAATGGAGTATGTGACTTATTTTCTTTCCTAGAATGCACAGCCTATCTGCTCTTCTCAATGGTTACTGCGACTTCATCATTTCACTATTTTATTTAATTGCTTCTGTTTCTTTATCCTAACTGTAGCTTGAAGACAACAAACTAAAAAAAAAAAACCCAAAACCCCTCTTATGTGTCAGTCAGGCAATATTACCACCTTTCCAAAGGTCACTGTTCTCTTGTTATATCTGATACATCAAGTTTCTTTTCTGACCTTCAAATTTTGAAATGCTGCATGGAGCAGCTCCATTTCTAGCATACCATACAACTTATCTCCTCTGAAGGATTCCTTTCATGTGATTCTATCAGCCAGCTCTCATCTTCAATTCAGCATATAGGTTTATTAAATTAAATGAATCAAACTTTAATAAGAAAAACCTGTCCTTAGAAATAATAAAAAATCATTATTCTACTTTTGGTAAGTAAATTATTCCCCATCCCTTACTATTCTCTAGAATAGTACATCATCTAGAATGATTTAAAAGTCTTAAATGAACACCAAAAAACCTTTCATTCAGCTTCTACTAATATCCAACATACACAAAGGAAAAGGGAGTTTACCTAGCACTTCACTTATCTGAATCATAGCAAATCTGTAGAAAAGGATTTCACTGCAAATATAATTGAACGGTTTTACAGACTTAAAGCTACACAAAGCTGACAGTTTAACATTATTATACAGGATATTTCTTGCTGTATATTTGTCCTTATTTATTTTCGTTGTTTTAGTTTGCTGACTTTATTTTACAGCTCTGCATGTTGTCTCTTTCATGAAAGCTCAAAACTGATTTGAAGAAAATTCCTTCCTTGAAAATTGAACTTTTCTTTGCCTGGGAAGTGCAGAAGGTCTGTCTGGTGATCATTTTGCTACACAAGAATTAAATCAATGGGAGACAGGTTATTTATCTGTATAAAATATGCCAGTAGATTGGAAATTTATTATGTTGTCTATCTAAAAGGTTTTCCTTAGAAATACATACACCACTGTAAGTTTCTACGGTTTTGTGTGGCATCCCAGCTTGTCTCTTTCTTATTTGACCTCCAAATCTTATGGTAGAAAGTATGTTATCAGAAATTGCACTGATGCAAATATATGACATAATGAAACCAACCATCTTCCTTTTTAGAATTAGATTATTTTAAACCAAATGTGAATCCTGAAAAGCGAAGTAAATCCATCCTTGGAAAACTTCCATGTGCAACTTTCCAAGAGCAAGTAAGGCTGAAATGCCTGAAGCCTTTGGAATAGCAGGGGATCAGTTGGATAGAACACATCTGGATGATTCTAGGAACTTAATCAAGTCCACACTATGGAGAGGAGGAAGGGAATGGAGAACACAGGAAAAACAAATTTAGAAGACAATTTATTCAAAATTTCTCAGGAATGGAGGGAAGAGATTGCTCAGATTGAAATTTAGCTGTCAATATGTCCCTAAGCAAGTAAGCAAGAAACACCAGCCAGTCATCAACATTAAAAACACTCTTTGAACAGTGTGTTAACTAATCTGTCTTTTCTTGACTTTGTCATGGCCAGTATCTGACAGGAGCAGAACAGATGAAAACAAGCTGATTGTGCATCATACACACAAAATATATATAACCCAGAGGCTAGTAGCTGAACTGCTGAAGTATGAATTTTTGTTTTAACTAAGAGCTGTAACTGTTATAAGCATGTAGCACACACAGCCAATTCTGTTCATTAAGACATGCAAAAAGGGACTGAAGATGCTGATTCCAAAACTCATGACTTTCAGTGCCAGAAAACACTATTACGCAAAACTGCTGCTGAACTTTTCACAGAACTGTATTAGAGAACATATTTTGAAAGGTTAGCTAATTCCTTCTAAAAAAATTTGGATACTAGTAAATGTGTCACCTGCCATGTTATTGTACTTGTGGATTACCCTCAAATCCAGGAAACAGATTTTTGATCCTTGCATGCTTTCATACCATAGTCGAAAGGGCTGAAAAGCCTCCCATTATAATTTTCTATGTTTTTATACCTATACACAGAGACCAAGTTGTTTCTCAACTTTCTCTTCAGTAAGGTGTTCTGTTTGATCTCCTCAAGCCCCAGCTGAGGTCCAAGTGTTTAAGCTGCTGAAATGCTTTTAGCTGTCTTTTTCACATCTTATATGTCTTGATTTCTTAGAAATGTGAACACCTGGTGGTTGAAGTGGTTGGAGTTCTTTGATCTTCTGACCCTGTTACATAAAGAGAAACATATATCTAATGATCACTACAACTTTCTCTCTCTTTCCTCAGCATCTCCATCTATCCTTTCCCTTAGTTTTTATACTGACAATACATGTTGAAGAGTTTTATGATTCCTAAATTCTTACCTGAATCATTCTTTTTCAAGACATAGGTCTGTCAAATGCAGACATAATCTGTGATTTTGGTTTAGCTTGGCAGCGTTATATTTATTGGATTGTTAACAATCTTACCAGCAGATATCCTTCTATAGCAATAACCTGTCATACTCATTGTTAAGAATCCTGCCAAAGTTATTAGATTTTAAATCAGCCTTAGTTTCTGGTATTTTAATCAATACATCAGTTAAAAAATGGTTCTTTGGAATATTTCTAGTACTAGCTCTCTGATAAACAGGATTCATTAACCACAGTATTTCGAGATCTGTTGATGTACTAGTTTTTATTTTGAGATTCTTTTACACTTTTCCCATGCAAATTATGAAGAAAAACAACTTTCTAGAGTTTCATGGGTTTCAAGTGGCACAGAAGACATGACAAACAGAAGTGCTTTAACTGTACAGACTAAAACTTGTCAACTCAGATGTACAAAGGCAAGACAAGTGCAAAAAGGTTAGAATTATTTAAAAAAGTACACAGCTGACAAAGAAGACTGAAGAAGACACTGATCTATCAACAACTTAAGAAGCTAAAAAGAACTAAAAGAAAAAGAATTTTAAAACAGCAAAACCAGAAAGCAGATATTGATATTAATAAGGCAAAAAGTGTAATAACTTTATGCAGACTTTGAACTAAAGGAGGAGGTTGCATTAAGAACTAATGCTGCCTATGCCATTTATAAAGCAGCTGTAGAACAAGTCTCTTCTACATTAAAGTTTTTAAAGTTACTAGATATGGATACTCAGGTGCACTGAATAAGGAACAGCTGAGAAGCTAATTTTAAATATTTTTTGAGGGGAAAATTCAGAATACAGGACAACATTTGTTAAATTCTGGTACTTTAGAAGGATGATTCAGAAATTACAGAGTAAAGCATGCATTAATTCTTAAAAAAAGTAATTCAATCTAAATTCAAGACTTCATTAATAAAAAAATAGAAACTAAAAATATCATTAATGCTAATCAATTTGGCTTTAAAGGATGTACTGCATGTCACATAAAATTATTATCTTCGGGAGCAATAGGAAAAAGGATTTCTTTTCCAACCTGTTTGCTGAACAGGGTTAACTGCATTTCTGACAGACTGACCTTCTCTGGAGAATGCCCTTAGTTCTTAAGTCTCCAGCCCTAGTTTTTCTTAGGGCAGTAACCTGAGAGCATTTTAGAAGTATAATCCTCTCATAATTTATTGTGATAATTTCAACAAGTGTGAATTCAGTTTCACACTTGGACTTTCACTTTATCTAAGGAAAAATGAGGGAATTTAACCTGTGGACAAACAGCTTTCAGTAAAAATAGTACATTTCGCTTAAGACAAAGGCATTTTGGAAAAAATCCACTATAAAGCAACCAACAGGTCACACACATACTATATCTGTCAGTTATTAACCATTGTTTATACAGGATGTTGAGATGTGTTGTTCATAAATTTGCCACTTATTTGTCCCAGAGAGAGTCTGATTGCATCTATCAGATCAGAACCACAGGGGTGCCTAAAATTCAAGAAAATTACCTAAGTCAATTTCCTGTTCATTTTTCATGGGTTTTTAAGTCACTAAAAGAGCTGTTCAGAAGTATGTATTACGTTGGTACCAATCAGTAACACACAGGAATATTTTTATTTTCTGGACAATTTTGTGCTATTCTTTTGATGTTATTTAACTACACCCAGTTACAGGAGAAGATACAGAGGTGTTCACTCAGGTAATGGGAATTCCACCTTACTTTAAGAGTATTAACCTTCTAATTTCCGTTTCAAGTATCGACCATTCCACATTAAAAGAACAAGCCTTTCTTCAGCTAAAGATATTCTCAAAATAATAGTTCCTTCTTCTTTTGTCCTGTCTTTGCACACACACTTTGTTGCACAATATTATTTTTTTTTTCCAGTCCTGAAATCCTCAGATAAGTACCAAAGGCATAGTTAGGTTACTAACTCCATAAAAAGGGTCACCACTTTTTTTTTTTATATAAACTTGCAAAAATTCTTACAAGGAAACCCATTTTTATCAGTAAGCATGTTCTAATTGCTACTGAAACCTTTTGCTCTTAATGCTGAGATGATTTTTATAAATACTTGTGAGTCTCTTTCAACTTCAGCTTCAGATTCTCCTATGTTAGTCTGAACCATTGTGAGGGTGGATGAAGTGGTATTTCATTGTTTCAGCTGAAAGTCTACCCTGAGAACACAAGTTGTATTTAATTCAGTCTCCAGAACTAGGTTGAAAAATTTTACTTTAAAACATTTAGTTCACATAATGAAAACTGAAGGGGCAGTAATTCTATGTCAAGAATCACAGGAAAAAAAAAACCTCTGACATATTTCTGAATCCTTGACAGACTACAGCTTCTTTGCAAAACCAAAGTAACTCAAAATAGTTGAGCTTACTAATGAATTTGGACCAAATTTCAGAACATCTTTAAATTAAAACAAGAGATAATACCAACTGTACTTAAAAATATCTAAAGACGTATTGTTAAATCATGCTTGACCAATCTGATATCCTTCTATGATGGCATAATTGGCTGGGTGGATGAAGGGAGAACAGTGGTTGTTGTCTACCTTGATTTCAACAAGGCTTTGGCACTGTCTCCCATTACATCCTCATAAGTAAGCTTAGGAAGTGTGGGTTAGATGAGTGTACAGTGAGGTGGATTGAGAACTGACTGAATGGCAGACGTCAGTGGGTTGTGATCAGCAGTGCAGTCTAGTTGGGAACCTGTAGCTAGTGGTGTCCCCCACAGGTCAGTGCTGGGTCCAGTCTTGTTTAACATTTTTATCAATGACCTGAATGAGGGAACAGTGTACCCTAAGCAAGTCTGCTGACGATACAAAACTGGGAGGAGTGGCTGATAGACTGGAAGGTTGTGCTGCCATTCTGCAAGACCTGTACAGGCTGGATAGCTAGGCAGAAAAGAACCTAATGAAGTTCAACAAAGACAAGTGTAGAGTCCTGCACCTAGGGAGGGATAACCCCATGCACCAATACAGGTTGGGGGTTGACCTGCCAGAAAGCAACTCTGCAGAGAAGGACCTGGCAGTACTGGTGGACAGCAGGTTAATAATGAGCCAGCAATGTACTTCTGTGGCCAAGGCAGCCAATGGCATCCTGGAATGCATTAACAAGAGTGTGACCAGCAGGTAAAGGGAAGTTATCCTTCCTCTCTACTGTGTCCCAGTGAAGCCACATCTGGAGTACTGTGTCCATTTCTGGGCTCCCCAGTTCGAGAAAGACTGGGAACTACTGGAGAGAGTCCAGCAGAGGGCTATGTGGATAATTGGGGGACTGGAGCCTCCCTTTTATGAAGAAAGGCTGTTTAGCCTGGAGAAGAGGAGACTGAAGGGACCTTATTAATGCTTATAAATACCTAAAGGGCAGATGTTGAGAGGGTGGGGCCAGACTCTCCTCAGTGACTCTCAGTGACAGGACAAGGGGCAATGAGCACAAACTCGAACACAGGAAGTACAATCTAAAGATGAGGAAAAACTTATTACTTTGTGGGTGATAGAATATTGGAACAGGTTGCCCAGAGAGGTTGTGGAGTCTTCTTCTCTGAAGATATTCAAAACTTGCCTGAAAATGTTCTTGTGCAACCTGCTGTAGGTGTAGCTCCTTTGGCAGGGTGTTTGGACTAGATGATCTCCAGTGGTTCTTTCCAACCTCTCCCATCCTGTGATTCTGCGATATAAGGCTTCATTAATATTTCCAATATATTTGCAAGATTCACTATAAATATTTATGTCAATTTTCAGTTCAGGACCCTGACAAAATGGGAATAACACATTCCAAATACAGTGAATTAGAGTATCTATACATGTGTATTTGATTTCCTTAACACACAAATCATCTTCTCTTAGGGATTTTTCCATTTTTCACTAACTACATTAATGGGTTTCCTATTTTGTCTTTCTAAAATTGTTTTAAAAATATGTATGGTTTTCTGTTTTTCTTGGACCCTTAGGAATACAAGGAATAGAATTTCTTAGAAAAAAGCAAAGGAGAATGCTTAAGTGAGGGTGCCTTCAGGAGTGCAATGTTCAGGCAAGTAGAAAGGGAAGAGATAAGCAAGAAGGCATACTAGTGCACATACTTGCAGAACAACAGAAGAAACTTTTTCCAGGGATGCCAAGAAGCTGGATAGTGTATTAGAGTCTAGGAGGACAAAAAAGGTTGTTGAACTGAGAACAGTACCAGTGAACAGGACTCTGAATAAGGGCCCAGAGGGCAGATTAATGCATAAATTTCTTTAATGTTGCTTTCCCTCCCTTACCCACAGTACTGTATTATCTCATTTTTAAGTTTATTGTTCTAGTTTTTGCTTGTTTAGAGCTTAAAATAATTTGAGCATAGAGTTAAGATATTTTGATCAGGTATAATGTCTACACTTTAAGAAAAATTTGTCAGCAAAACAACCCCAAAGCTGTACCTGACTACTAGATTTGCTTAATTTTCTAGAAATTAGAGGACAGGAAGAGGCTATGTGTTATTAACATAGTGACAGGTTGTCCACTGGATTTTGCCTCCAATAACAATAGTTCATTTAAGAAGTGTCAAGTCTGGCCTTCCATTAATGATGTTTTCACATTTACTGAAAATGTATAGTTGCAAATGACAACTTGCTGTTTTATGTTTGTTCTTTGTCATGACTTTAGAAACAAAAAATATTTCGCATACTTTTTATTTATTTTTATTTTTAAAACAGAAATCTTATCATAAAATCAAACACATTTGCAAGGAGAATTCACTTGATCAGTTTTACTATTTTTCTCTCTTCAAAAGTTCTTAATTTTTTTCTTCACTGTTTTTTCTTATGATGTCTACGTTTGCAACTGGACACTCACAGGCAAATTATTGCAATACCTGGAATTCTTAAATGGTCTCCCATTTAGCTACAATTCGTTCCCAAACCCTAAACTTGCTGTGCTTGAGGCACTCCTGTATATGAAAAATGCTGTTTTCTGCTATGATATTCTGCGTGCTGCAGATCTAATCTCAGGACTGAAACTAACACTATTTGTGCACAGTTCTAAGTATCTAATATTCTAAGTTAATGTTGTTTAATTGAACATATGAATAATAGGATACATTTCTATTAAGTATCACTGCTAGAATCAGTTCTTGATGCAGGTGTTCAGATTGTAGGTTCCACAATTTTTCTGTGACTGCCTAGCAACATTTACATCTAATTCTTTGTCAGACTCAATGCCGGAGCCTTAAAACTCTTGTTAGTACATTAATAGGAACACTAAATAATTGAAAATACTATCAAAAGAAATCTCTTTAAAACTACCATATCTGCTAATTTTTATTTCTAATGTAGTAATGTCTAATTTTACTTTTCCTTGTTTTTAATAAATGTTTATGCTTCATATTTAAAGAGTTGCCCTCCCTCCAATTATCTATTACTAGAACTGATCGATACGTTACCTACTGAGGCAAAAGCATTTGACTACTGTAGCTGGTTTTTTCCATATAGAAAAACATGGAATATACTACCATTATAAATGCTCACAGGTTCTTTAGGCTAAAAAAAGTAAAACTTCCTCCCACTCTTACCTCCAAAACCTTCCTCTGAACTTAAGTGAGAACAAGGTAACGAAAAGCCTGTAGCAAAAGAGGCTTTTTTTTTTTCAAACCCCGCAACAGAAAGGCCAGAGTTTCTTCTGCTGGTTGCTTTGTCTCATTCATGCTGCTGAAAAAGACAGTTCAACACACATTGAATTTGACACTTCAGGACAAATCTGCAACTGTGTTTTTTGCTTTCTCTCTTCTACTCATAAATGCCTTGAAAATAAGTGGAGTTCCATCAGGAGTCAGAACTAGAGGTTGTGAGAGTGACAGCATGTTTTATGCACACACACACCAATGTGACAACAAAGTCCATTTTTAGAAAGCTGCATAGAACCTCTCTGCATCAGTGTCAAATTAGAGATACTGTTCTGAAATACTGATTACGACTGCATATTTAGCCTGTGTCAGTTGAAGGAATCTATCTGACTTATCTATCCGTCTATTGCTGCCTGCTGCTCAAACGAATGTCATCTTGTCAATGGCCTTGTCATTACATTCAGCTGGAAGGTTTGCAGACTCTTTGAGCTCTAAGAAAAGGCTATTATGGTGTTTATAGATTACTTCAGTACTAACATATCCCTTTTTTAAGAGTGTCAAACTTCTTGGCAATCCATTTTATAGAACAAAAGTGAATCCATGTTGTGTTCAATTCATGAGCCCTGTACATCATTTTTTTCAAGGATTAATTCTTTATGCTCTTATGGATGGTCAACTTATACTTTTCCTTTAATGTAGTTCTGCCCTGCTTGTGTAGTGTTATCTGTTTCCAAAGGTACCGTTCCGTGTGAGAATGTGCCTGAAAAAAATCACTTATAAGACAAATTTTATGACAAACTGGGGTACAAGACAGAACCATTTCGAAATACTTAAATTTATTTTAAACACTTGTCTTGTATAGATTAAACACTTGTGTAAATTAAAGTAAGTGCTTTATAAAAGCAGTATTTCCTATGAAGTCTACTGTTTAAAAGGTACCTACCAAGGTTGCCAAAGTTACAAGTTTACAAGTTTTTTGACCTACAGGTTTTCCAGGCATCGGACTTGCGTCATCTGAAATTTATGGAAGACAGATTTGTTTGGGTTTTGGTTGTTTGGGTTTTTTGGTGTTTGGTGGTTTGTTTTTGTGGTTTTTTTGGTTTGTGCGTGTGTGTGTGTACAGATATGAGCAACTAAAAAGGATTATATGTTTAGATGCCTATATATACTCAAAGACCTTGCATGAAAAACTTGTTAGCTTGATTAATTAATTATATTTTTCTAAATCATAAGTCACTGCAGTATTTAGTCTTTTACTTTCTAAAATTTGTGCAGATTAGAAATACTGTATGGATGATATAAGAAATATCATTGATTTGCATATATGAGTAAGACAGATAAATTAAGAAATGCTCTTAAAAGAGTGGAACCTGGTAAGGTAAATAGCATAATGTGATCAAGTAATATACAGAAGAAAATAAATCTAGGAGTTTTGTTGAGGGTTTCTCTTTGAGTTCTGGACTCTACTGTTGGCCACTTCACTGAACACAGTCTTGTAACATCCGATGTCAAAGAGATGATATGATTCAGCACAGCTATGTGTATTAAAGGGCATGATAAAATTGCACAGATGGAAATAGAACTGGCAGACAGAACAGAGCCAAGAAGAGGAAATATTTTTCCTTCTGGCTGACATCCACCACTGAAAATAACTGGATTAACAAATGTGATGTAAGTAAAGGATTTATGAGTGAATAAGTATTTTAGGTCTCTATTAAGCATATTTATTAAACACTGTTACTAACATAAGAAATAGTATGACCATACTAAAATTAATTCCCTCATCATTGAACAAAGATGAATTAAAATAAAATAAGCTGGCCTTGAATTTATTTTTATCTCAGGATTGTCTTTTAGTTTGTTTCTTTGGTTGGATAGGTTTGTTTTAAATTTTATATTGTGCTAGTTAAGCTAAGGTTAGGAATAAAACTAGACAACAGTGGAAATGAAGGAGTCTATAAACTCAGAGAATTATTTTGCCATCCCTTTCTGGAAGGAAGTGTAGCTCAGTATTGTATTTTAAAGAGCAGCTCCCTATGATTTGAAGCATTTTAGAAGGTTTTTCTGGCCTCTGTATGTTGTTTTCTGTGCTGCTATTCTTTAACTGCAGCTTTACAAATAAAATTGGGATTTTTTTTTTTTTTTTCACTTCCAGGATTATAGTAAAAAATAAGATCTGAGTAGGGTACTGAGAGTGGGAATTGGTTTTCTAATTTGTAAGAGACTGTCTGAGCAAGTATACTAAAATTCTACAATAGAGATTAATATTCTTTTTCCAAAAACTCTAGTTTTTAAAATGGGAAGGGAAAAGGAAAAAAACAACAACAACAAAAAACACAAAACAAAACCAAAAGAGTCTTCATTCAAGTTCATATCAAAGTATCTTACCTACCACATAACTGGGTTTTTATCCATATCTTATAAAACATCATTGTATTTTCATCATCATCAGTAATATTTGAAGGATAAAATATTGACCTTCTGTAGTTTTCTTACTAGTGTTTCCAAGCAGGGTTAAAACATAAAGAAAAAGAAGACTAACACTATAATTCTTAATATAAATACATGTTACAGTCAGATAAATAAATAAATTTGCAAAATATAGTTTTTATCATTCTCTATTTGCTTCTAATATTACAACACTCTTCAACATCTTTGTCAGTGACATGGACAGGGAGATTGAGTGCACCCTCAGCAAGTTTGCCAATGACACCAAACTGAGTGGTGTGGTTGACACGCTGGAGGGACAGGATGCCATCCAGAGGGACCTTGACAGGCTTGAGAGGTGGGCCTGTGCTAACCTCATGAAGTTCAACAAGGCCAAATGCAAGGTCCTGCACCTGGGTCAGGACAACCTCAAGCACAATTACAGGCTGGGCAATGAGTGGCTTGAAACCAGCTGTGAAGAGAAGGACTTGGGAGTGGCGGTAAACGAGAAGCTCAACATGAGCCAGCAATGTGCACTTGCAGCTCAGAAGGCCAACCATATCCTGGGCTGCATCAAGAGAAGCATGGCCAGCAGGTCGAGGGAGGTGATTCTCCCCCTCTACTCTGCTCTTGTAATGCCCCACCTGGAGAACTGTGTCCAGTTCTGGAGCCCCCAACACAAGAGAGACATGGACCAGTTAGAATGAGTCCAGAGGAGGGCCATGAGGATGATTGAAGGGCTTGAGCACCTCTCCTATGATGCCAGGCTGAGAGAGTTGGAGCTGTTCAACCTGGAAAAGAGAAGGCTCTGGGGAGACCTTATAGCAGCCTTCCAATACCTGAAGAGGACCTACAAGGAAGCTGGGGAGGGACGTTTCATAAGGGCAGTTAATGATAGAACAAGGGGGAATGGCTGAAAGAGGGTAGGTTTAGATTAGATATTAGGAAGAAATTCTTCACTGTTCAGACACTGGAACAGGTTGTCCAGGGTTGTTGTGGATGTCCCCTCCCTGGAAGCGTTTAAGGCCAGGTTGGATGAGGCTTTGAGCAAACTGGTCTAGTGGAAGGTGTCCCTGCTGATGGCAGGGCGGCTGGAACTAGATGATCTTTAAGGTCCCTTCCAACCCTAACCATTCTATGATTCTATGCTTCTATGATTCTATTAATTATCTGAGTACTGTAAAGAATCATAAAGCTAAAAAGTTTTACTTTGAATGTCAAATAGGAAAAAATAAATTAAAAACAAAGGTGGTCAGTTTGAGATTTATTAATCTTATTCTTGCAAACTTTCAGGTTTTTCCTAGTTACATTTCTGCAGTTTTATAAAATACATTCAGATTCCATGAAGAAGATAACAAGGACTAAATTATTTAGTTTCCATTTCGTTTTCTTTTCAGCCTCTCCTTTATCATCTGAAGTCCACTGCTAGACTATGTGGAGATGTACACACACAACTCTAAACAAAATCTGTTGTCTCACATTCCACTGGAAAATTATTTGGCTCCACTAACATTTGTCAGTTAACTAACAAAAATGGTGTTTTATAGACAAAACCCTTGGCTTACTAAATTGTCTATATTGATTTCAGAAATAGAAGGAAACATATTGTGGTGCACTTGAGCAGCAGAAAAATGTAGCTACAGTCCTGAAGAAGACAGTAATTTTATGTTGTGAAAGTAAGTGATTGCTTCTGTTCACGTTAAATATTTTGATCACCTAGTCATCCTGTCACTTCATAAAATGAATAAGAGCACTTGCTCAGTTTTTCCTAGATGACACTCTACAAGAAGCAGTAATAAAACTTATTGCAGTAATTCTTGAGAATTTCTATTATTCATTTTAGCATTTGCAACGATATAGCCTAACTCAGTGTTCTAACAGCCAATCAGTCTGTTAACTTGAATCACAGTATGGACACAAAATTTAGCTTTACATACAGCGTTACTGAACTTTTGCTATACTGTTTTATGGGAATAAGAATAAGAAAAATTGAAAAATTATTTAAAAGGAATAGTTTAGGTTGTCATTGAAGGTTCAGGTATATTTTGTGGGATTCTAAGATGTTTGTTACCTAATTCAAGACCCTCAGTTAAATGATGACAGAAACTTTCCCGGCAGGCCTAGTAAAAGCTTTCTTTTAAATATTTGTATTCTAAATTGCTTATGATGACAAAAATAGTGATATTTTCATGTCTTACCTACTGATTTTCCCAATTCTATGTGGTTTTCTTACCATCTCTGTCTTTTCTTTCTTTTACATAAACCAAATATCATTCCTCCTAATATTTTTTCCTTCTTTACTGGTAACAGGATTGACAGAATTTTTTTTTTTTTTCCTTTTTTTTTCTGTTTATAGAAGGCAGTGGCAGGGAGAAACTTTGGATCAAGATCACAATTCTCTCTCAAAAATATGAAGACTTGAGGCAGTACACAACTACCAGACTTTTGTTGACAAAGTTCTTGTTCTGCAGAGGCACAGAGTCAAATTGAAAAGTGCTGTGAGCCATGTTTCCCTTTCCAGTGTTGGAGTTACGTGATTCTTCCCTCTAACCTTTCATTCAAATCCTGGTCATTTTACATATCAGAGTCAGTAACTAAAATTAATTAAATTGTTCTTGTACCTAGAGAACGACATCCAGAAGACAGTCACATCCAGGTTTAAAATAAAATAAAATAAACACCAAAACAAAACAAAACGAGGGTATGAATTCTCTAACATCTCATAAATCAACTCTTTCAAATACTAGAGTTCATATTTTAGCCCCTCAGAGGCACCAGGAATTTTACAGATTGCACTTACACATACCCAGATCAACAGGCCCAGTAGCTACAATGACACTGGGATGTGCTGAGAAAAATCAGCTGAGCTGTTAATGAAAGAACCAGACAGAACTCTACATATACCCAGAAACAAAAGTGTGATGTGGAAACCTAACACAGCATTGCATTTTCTCTGTTTTGTATTGGCAACTCAATCTTTCAGTTATCTAAAAATCGTACCTTCATGTTATGAGATCAGAGCAATAAAAAAGAGTCACATGGTAAGCTGACCTACAGTGTTTACAGTATTGGTGCATGCAGGAGTCCAGGCTCATAGGTAGTGTGAACCTAAACTTTTGCCTTTGATATGATAACTAAAATCTTTGACTTCGTTCTTGCATTCACACAGAGGATATACAAGTCCATTTTAGGCCTGAATATTGTCCCAGGTCTATGGTGCAATGTACATTTGCTTAAAGTTTTATAAAACTAGTTATAGGTCTTAATTTGTGATTAATAGAATAATAATTTTAATGTATTATTGTATATACACAATTCTTAGTAGTGTCTACCTGTAGTCTACTACAATTCAGTGTAGTAAAGAATACCGCAGAACATAATACATTACTTTTAAATGTATTTATAAAAACTGTAGGCAGTGCTGTCATCAGCATAAAGATCAAAATATTGGAAAGTATTCTATAGTTTTTTAGAGCTTATGACAAATAAATAAATCCACCTGACTCACAAATCAAAAAGGAGTATCGGAGCTATTACAATTCTTCTCATAGAAAAAAATATTTTTTAATATTATGTATGTTTCATATTATTTATTCATCCCAAAAAACTGAAAGAAAAATGTGATCAAAAATTAATAAAATCCTTTTCTCTCCTCACTGGAATAAGGCTTCCCTTTAAATAATTTTCAGAAGCAGATTAATCATGCAAAGAAATGTTATAAGGTACATTAAGAAAGGAAGTAAAGAAGAGTACTAAATTTGAGTGAAACTGCAGAGAGCTTTTAGGCAGGTGGAAGTAACATTCAAATTGAAATTTAGTCAAGACATTCAGGTTATGCCAGAAGGTAGCCCTGAAACATTATCTTAGTTTTAGGATGATTTGTTTTGTCACTATCTCCAAGAAAAGGAATTGATCAGTCCTATCATAATTAATTAAAATATTTTTTTTCCTATAATTGAAGTGGCTAGACAAAATTATATATTTTCATTGTTACATTCAGTAGATAAAATAAAGATCATTACAAGAGGAAAATGTTGTTTAATCTGAACGGTATAAAAAGGAAGAATTGTTCAGTAAACTGTAAATACATTAATTTCCAAAACAAAATGACACATTTATTTTTGAAAAAAAAATTCATTGTATTGCAACTGATTTTTTATATCTCTATTTAATAATTAATAACTGTTAACTTGGTAACCATCTTTTATGCCACAAAAGCATACACTTTTAAAGGACAGATACTAAGGAATAAGTAAGTATTCACAGTATTGACTCAGCATTCAAACACTGACTGTTGCAGGGTGTTGCTTTCATGTTTTTTTGCATGATGTTTTTAAGTAGAAATTTCCTTCCTTATTTCAGTGTCAGTTGACATTTTGTGATTAGATGCAGCAGACTAGAAACAGGACATATAGCTTTACCCTTTTCTGGTTACTTTATCTTCTCTTACACTGTGTTTCTGGTGATATAAAAGGAGAAAATAAACTATTCTATATCTTAGTGATTAAAAAAAACCAAAACAACCCATAAGTTGTTTTCAAACTTTCATTAATCACAATCGCTCACCTGGAAAAATCTGCTAAAAGTTATAGAACATTGACTTCTTGAAAGGGTGCTATCTGATTTTGTATATATTTTTTCTTGTACTCTACTTGCCATCTGGATTAAAGATTTAAAAATCTGTAGAAACTGGAGGTATAAAAAGGGAAGGAACTAGTTAAAAATAAGTGGAAGAAGGAAAGACTACATGAACTAACAATGTCAGAAGAAGAACAAATAAAATGCACAGAAAAAGACCTATGGCTACTTAGCTACTGGAAAACATCTAGGATTTGTGCCCATTATCTCTGAAAGATGGAAAATTAGTTCGTACATACAATTTCACAAAGGAAAAGTTGTTTATATGTATTTTGATAAGTAGCTTTTCCACATCAGTGGAATTTATTTTCAGGATTCTGGCAGCTAGCTTATGTAGAATGAGGGATTTCTGAAGACTACTTCTGTGAGAATCCCTAGCTTCTGATTCCAAGTAACTATGTTGTTTTGATTTTGTGGTTTTTTTTTTTCTTTTCTTTTCTAAGTTAAATCAAATGCAAAAGCAAATAGTAATGATGCTGAACATTTTCAGTGCCAATCATTCATACACATAGGAACCCAAATTCTGAAAAGATTTAGATGCTACTCTACCGAGAACAGGAAAGCATGTTTTTTGTTTTATCAAAGAAAATAAAGCATTGAAGTACCACTTTGGGTTTCTGCATCTAACTATCTAGCACTAAGATCTTCAAATCCATATTTATTGCTTTCTAGTACTGGGGTATTAAATATGTCCTGTGTATTTAACCTTTTTACCTAGTCCCAGGGATTAGTTGTTCCTTTATTGTGCTTCCTCAGTCTTATAGGTGCGCTCCAATGGCAAATAAATATCTCAACAACAGGCAGCAGGGCACTCCAGAGAGAAGTAGAGGCATTGACTTGCCATCCTGCTCTTGTGGTTTCAAAGAGAGCTGTCTGCAGTGCAGTCAGGCTGCAGGGTGCCTGTCTCAGACACTGGCTTCCATGACAATATTCTAGGTGGGTATCCTCTGCCTTTCCAGTTGGAGAATATTCAATTCTTTTATCACTATGCATTTATTTAAAATAAATAAGCCTTCTTGAAACAGACAACTGAGATTCAAGCTTCCAAACTTCTAATGACTCGGTTACACTGTAATTGTCAAGTTTCTTGTATTCTGAGTAGTTAATCCCTGAATAACTTGTGAAGCTTCACCACGAATGAGTAGAAGAGACTTGTGACATAACCTAGGAGCTTGATAGCTAGTACACCTTTGCACAAAGTGCAATTGATCAATGGTTCTCTGATGGAAGGTAGCAATCAGAAGACTTGAATGACCTCAATAAAGTTGTATCTTTGCTATTGAGTCTTTTTACAACTCATGTTTTCACGCCTTCCCCAGAAGTCAGTTTCACTGTCCAGTCTCATAAATGTTGTCTGAAATCAAGCATTCTATGAAAGATAGAATAGATATCCAACACTAGGAGTTTGAATCCAAGTGTTTGCTTACAGTGAGATGCTCTATTCACACTACAACAATTTTATACTGCAAAGTAGAGGGATATTTAAAAGTCATAGGTAACAACATACTTTTAAAATAGTTTAATGAGTTCTCAATTACTACAAACAATCTTTTGAATTCCTAAACCCATTCCCATCCTTCAGATATCTTCAAACTCATCTTAAGTACTTAGATAATTTGTGACATCCAAGTAATATCATGCACTTCTATTTTAGTGTGTTCAGCTAAATGCAAAGGTCTTTAACACTCAAATTATAATCCTCCCTCTCCCTGCTCTGTTTGAATAAAACATCCCATCGCTGACCATGGGTGCTTCTATGGTTTATTTATACTTGTTTATGGATTCTTTGTTAAATATCTATTCAATGAACTGTACATATATTAATATATAAATATGCAAAAATCTTATTGCTGTAGTTTAACTGTCCAACTTAAAAAAAAAAAAGAAACTGTTGTTCAATGTAGCATCTGAGTTATACTGTTTCAGTTTGGTGACCTTGTCTTCTCTAATCTAATTAAATGAAATATTGTTCATTTATACTTTCTTCTTGAGAGGGTTATATTTTAAAAATAACCTCTTAAACTTAATCTCCTGTTCTTGTATATGTTCTGGCAGGTAGATATAGGACACTGAAACCATGTACACAGACCAAAAGTCCAAGATAATAAATAACTAAAATGTACTGTTTAATCCTGTAGCAAACCCTGTTAATAGAAGACTTCTCAGTATGTCACAAACGTAATGTAATTTACTTTTATATATTGTCTTCTGTAAAAGAGAGTCTTGAAACTGAGAAATAGTGTAGAACAATATATTCCAGATAAGATATGAACAGAGAGAAATAAGGATTCACCAAAGAAGTAAATTATATATTAAACATTTTTGAGTGGGTAAAATTGAATATTACATTAAGATCATGTCATAAAAGTTTACGCCAGGGATTTTGTTTATTTCTAGTGGTGGTCTTCTTTTCGAATGTTTAAAATTTCTCATTTTTTTAAAAAAAAAGCTGTCTGTCTTTTATTTTGTCTTATGCTTATGCTTCCCTTTTCGGAAGTTCTACATTCTGGTTGTCAAAGCCCTATAATAATTTATCATATACATATGTCATGTATAGTCCATCTACCTGGAAATTTTAAAATGTAAATAGGAGAAAAACAATGTTAAAAAGTTAATTAGTTTCTATTTCTTTACTTTCTAGTTATGCATTAAAGTAAAATGTCTCTTTATTAAATCAAATATCAATGTCAATTATATATTTAAACTTCAGACTGTTGTTTATACTAATGTAACAAGATAATCTTTTCTACATCCATAGCACTTGTCTCCCCATCACCACATTTTGCTCCCAAAAGCAGGTGATCTACAAAAAACAACTGAATTCATTAGCCTGGGAAGAATAATTTCCTCTTTTTTTTTTAATTTCTTTTCAGATCAGGATATTGAAAGAGAACAATCTACCTTTCCTTTTTAGCTAACAGTCACTACAATCCTTGAGCTCTGAGCCAAATCCAAATGTGATGAGCTCTAGGCAATTACTTACATCTCTTTTATATTATAAGAATCACATTTGCAGATGGGAAAGAATAAGCTGACTAGATCAAGTACGTTGCAGTATGTTTGTCTGTGATATCTGAACACCAAAGAACCTAAGTGAAGAAATGTTCCAATGAAACTTACAGACATCCTGAAATATGGAAGAGAGACATCAAACTAAGCATGGTAATGGAGGAACCTAAAGCCTGGAGGATGGAGGGTTCCTGTACTTGTGTTTATCTTGGCCCCATTTTTTACTTGATATTACAAATTAATTAATTTTTCAATTAGCGTTAAGCTCAAGAAAAGTTACCTGACAGTACATGACATAAAGACCACTCTTTGACACTGAGACTTTCAAGAGCATAGCTACTAAAAATAACATTATTAAACAAAAAAATAGAAGGCTTTTATATTCAGTAGGTATTAAAATAAATGGAAATCAAATAAAATATTAACTGTACAATATGCACTCATTTGCAGTGCGTTTCACTAAATGAGTTTAACCAAACATAGTTTGATAGGAAATATCGTTCAGTTATATTAGTCCAAACTGCACGCAGAGGGAGAAAAGGCTCAGGTAAGAAAAGGGCAAATAAATAAAAAGTAGATCTCACAACCCCTTGTAAAAGAAACCTGCCCTCTCTCCCAAATAAACCTTTCCTAAAGACACCTTCTGACAGCCACACTCACAGAGAAAATAGCCATCAGCAATAACTGGCAGCCAAAGAATATTGAGCTGCTTTGAACTGTTCTCAAGAGATATGAATTCTAGTGAACAAATCCCGTTATCCCGGCTAAAAATATTCAGGTTTTTACCTGTGATCACCACTCAGCAAATAAACCTCTGCTGCAGAGCTTGGTGAGATTCTTTTGAAGCAGTGCATTTCTATTGGCTTTTTGTACTTTTGTACTTTAGTGAAGGACTGAAGGTGTGGTTTTGGCTTAATTTACATCTTTTTTGCTGCGTAACAAGCTGAAGTTTAAAACTTCATCTCCAGTTTTCCATTACGTAAGAATTATAATGCCCTCTTCTAGATTTTGCTGTCATTCTTTAAATTCCATAAATCCCTCCCAGTTAGAACACTCTGCATAAACTATATATAGGTATTGTAGTAATTGCAATAATAACATATAAACCTATGTATTTTTATACATATATTATATGTGTGTGTATATATATATATATATATATATATATATATAAAACATGCAACTACATATGAAAAGAATGTGGCTTCTACAGTAACTCATTAAAATAGTAGACCCAATTGTAGTCCTTTATAGTACTTACAAATAAATGTAGTGTACCTGTTTTTGCTATAGTATGGTTTGAATAATCATAAGGATGTACAGTCTATGGATAGCTGTTTGCAAGTGCAACAAGCTGTGACTTTTTAGCCTGATAATAAGTATTGCCATGTTTATTAATAGACCATAACGTTTACTGAATTTGCAAGGCATCAGGACTGAGGCTTGTCAGGCTTGCTCTGAACTTCACTTGAACTGCCTTACAGTTTTGTTTCACTTTATTTCACTGTGACAACAATTTCTCTATTTGACCGGTTATTTATGGCTAAATTTATTTTATTTGTGTTTATCCTTATGTGGTACAAGCATAGTATTGTAGAGAATAACAAACAATTATTCTGTATAGAATGAAATATTTACAAGTCTAACACAATGAGGTAAAGAAATACAGATCTGTTACAATAGTAGGGGCCTTGAGAAGTGGAGACAAAGTATGTGGCATAGGGGAATAAAGGCATGAGATGATAAAGTATGAGGCACAGACAAAGGTATTTAAGATTTAAATTCATAAATGTCTTGTTTAAAGATACTGTTACCTAAGATTATTTATTTTACTGTGTGAAAAATTTATTTTTTCAGGCAAAAGTTGTTGAGATGATGTTAGGAAGATTTTCTCTTTGATTATAAAATAAATAAGATAAAAAATTATTCAACAAAAATATTCCAACTGCTTCTATTATAAATGTTTCCAATCAGACACCGAGCTATCATTTATATCCCAGATGTAATCCATTGATATATATCTTTAATTGTAAGTAAATAAATAAAATGTAACAGAACAAAAGAAAAAAAGCCAAAAAAATCTAATTTTTTAGTGTGATAACTACTGCTTTAGTGAAACAGAATTTTTCAAGTATTTTGCAGTAATATAGTTTCATTACAGAGACTTTGTTAAAGAACAACAGAAAATGCCTGATCTTAAAACAAAAAAAAACCCAACAACAAACAAACAAAAGATAAAAAATAATTAAAACAGATTGAGGAACAACAACAACAACAAAAAGCACCTTAATTTAAAGTTTTTAGACAGTTGTCTGTACATTTACAATTAAAATTATAATGATTTTGGTGCCTCTTTAAATGATAAGACATTATAAAGGAGAAATAGCAGTAATAAAGAAACAATACAAGAATAATTATTTTCTTTGAAGTATTCTTTTTAGAAATCAAATTTTCTTATGGTCTTCTGTGAGCTGTGTAAATGATGGCGTAAGATGGATGAAAAGTAAGGAAAAACAGTTAGAGATAAGACACAGTTTTGAACCATGGGGATTTTGAACTGTGTCAGGGATATAGATGAAACTCATGTGCCAATTATGTGCATCAGTCTTGTAAATTAGAAGTAACTGAGAACCGATATGTGGTCAATGTATTTTTTTTGAATGATGTAAAAAGATTATGCTGTGTAGGTGAGACTGAATTTTTAAAAGAATCTTTCAAAATAGACAGATGGACATATTTTCCAAAAAACATTATGACTATTCTGATTATTCTAGGTCCACAGTGATCCATGGTAATCTAACATTTTTACTATAGGTGTTTTATGAAGCTAAAAAAAAAAAAAAAAAAAAAAAAAAGGATATAAAATATTTCAGGTATATAAAAACGATAGGCTTTTTGCAAATCTTAGAACCTCCACCTTTAACAAATATCATCAGCCAGTAACTATAACATGGTGAGTTGATAGGCTCATGTTACATCCTCTGTAGAAATAGGATGGTTACAATGTAGAGTTCCTGAATTCTATCATAAATGCTCTTCTGACGGATACTGATTCTCATCTGTATGAGAACACACAGCAATATATGCTTTTACCTATTTTAATATGTAAAATTTGCAGGGTAATTACAATGATCTGGAAAGTTAACAGTGATCTACCATGGCTGCATATGGTTATGTGTGCCTCTAGGAATTAAAAATACCTGCATATAAAATATAATGACATAGAATATCTTCTTAATCTTATGCATCTTAGAAGACCTTGACGTCTTCTGATTACTCTGTTTATGCTTAAACAATGTAAGAAATTCAATTAGGTCACTACAAGATTTTATTTATGTTCATCAGCTGTAATGTGAAGTCTATATATAAAAGAAGTAAGGACAATCCTCAGAGTTTTTTGATGATTTGATTCTTCTGGAAGCAGGGTAGGGTAGAGCTTTTCAAGAAATCCAATGACATTCACATTAAATACAGACTAGAATACTGAAAAGTACCTTTAAATTATTTAAAAACATAAATGTCTTTTAAGTGGGTGCACTGAAAAGAAGTTTAATTCCAAACTGTTTTGGAAGATTTTATCTGCTACTTCTACATCTTTGCATTACAGGTCTGAGATTGAAGAAACTGTCTAAATTTTTTATTCTGTTTTGTTATATTAATGCTCCTTTTTTGTATCCAAAGGTATAATGAAGGGCAACTTAGTTCGTAAATAACTTATTTGTCTTTCTTCCTCACTAAGTGTCAATTACATGTTTTTTGCACGATACAAAAGCATGATGCAGTAATGTAATGAGAGAAACATTGATAATTACACAGATGACAAGAAGAAGAAAAGAAAATACCTGACACAACTTTTTTTTTTTTTTTAGTGGAATGTATCAAATTGCATAAAAATATGCAAACAAAATATGTTTAAAACATAAAGGGAGATTTAAAAAAAGTAATGAATTAATTAAAAACTAGTTATTAAATTAAATACAAGCCATTCAAGACTGATAATCTAGTAACTGAGTGATTTTATACAATTTTATTCAAATTCCAGATAAATGGTTTTAATTTTTTTTTCCCATGGTTTCTTTTCACAACTCTGAAAAATTAGGACTGCATGTACATTTTTTTTGTGAGCACCAAAGCTCTCATTATCCTGGTAATAATTTTATTTTAAACTCTTTTCTTGTACAGACCTGGCTTGTGAAGTCTTTCACTGTAATTCATTTATGTAGAGTAAAAAATGTCATCACATAAGGATGTACAAAACATTTAAGAAAAATAAGAACACAACTGAGCCCAATCTTCAATAGTCAAAAACAGTCTGATAGCTCTGTAATAGTCATTGGCCAAATAATTCTTTGGAATATGCTCCAAGGGTCTATGTATCTTTGTGCAATTGCTATCTGTAGTGCTGCTTATCAATTTTCAAGTTTGCATTCACAAGTACGATAGTTCAAGTTTTATCATAGTCTTTAAGGAGTGTACTCCTTACCCTTTCACATCTTACATAGGGTGTTCCCCTAGCCCTCAGTTTTACTATCTTATTCAACATGTTGCTAACTGTTCCTCATATTTGTCTCCTTTCATCTATTTACCTTTGCCCATCAGTTTAGAATATTCTATAATGTAAATTTTAGGAGCTTCTCCTGTAATAAGAGTACTCTCTTCCTAAGAAAGAGAAAGGAGAAAAAAATCACAACCCAAACTCATTAGTTAGCAACATATAGACAAGAATGAAATTTTGCAACCAGGTGCGTAATAGAAATAGTTCCTCAATTTTTATCAACTTTTCGTGTAAGCTCTAATATTTGTCCTTCCAGTAGTTATGCTTCCTGGACGGTTGCGAAAATACCACAGAGAAAAAAATTGTTTCTTTTATTCTCTCATAATGTTGGTCTGAATCCTATCATTTGTTATGCTTAATTCTTCTACCATAAAGGAAAATCATAAAGTATGATATTTTGTTTTGATCTTCTCTTTTAAGGACAAAACATTGAAAAGACAGTGAATCAAATAGGCAAAGATCATCCTGTTCTAATTTAATACTGTTATAGTGTTATTCAAAAGTTCAATCCCAAATCAGAGAATGTAAGAGACTGCAGACAGCATAACATTACATAGCAAATGTCAGTAGATATATTCTATAGAGTTTTAAGAAATATTATAATAAGGATACTTCATAAAATGATTTATCGGTGGAGCAAAATAACAAGGAATTTCTCAGATTTTATGTCAGGACACAGAAAACTCATAAGTTTATGAACATCTACAAAATACCAAGGGTCCTGGCCTTTTTAAATCTCAGTGTGGCAACTAATTGTACTTTAGAATATTTTCAAAAGGGTACTAAAACTCCTTTAGAAGCCTTTAAAGATAACAACCGGATGGATAATGTGAAATGCAAGTTCATTTTTTTTGTATGATCATCAAATTATTTTGCATGTTGAATGAAAGAAAATGGTAAATGTAGTTTGCTTGTTAAGTAGCAGATACATGGGAATAGCTGATTTTCTGGTCATCAGTAATTTTTTTTTTTTTTTTTTTTAAATAGTAGAAAATAGTTTGAATGAATGTAGGTGAAAACTGCAACATTCCTTCTAATGAAAAAGTAATTTAAGTGGATGAAGTGGTAACCCTTCTACTTAAATAAAATATTTTATATTTATTTTGAAGTTTTCTTGGTTTATGTGGGTTCTAAAGTTTTCTAGAAATAAGGATATTTTCAATAATTTAAATATTTTTGAGGATTTCTGAGTTGCAAAATATTCATTGTTGTCTCTGCCTACAAGTGGCTGCAGGAACAAATGAATGTATAATCCTAGTTCAGAAAACCACTTGCTAAGAATGTTTCTTACTTAAAAATAAACATATGAGATCTATGTGCTACACCAGACTAGAATCTAATGCTTTATAAGTATGTGTGATATATTGAAAGTCAGCAAGTGTTAAGCTCTTAATTCAGTTAATTGCTTTTGTAAAACCAATGCCTATATGCATCCCTAGGTCCAAGAAGATGTTAGAAAAAAAAGTCTTTTATATCCTGCTATTTAGTTGACACAAAAATGGGTTGCAGATATTACTGAAAATAATAAAATTAGGTTTCTTGCACAATAAAGAATAACACATTCACCAATAGGTCTCTAACACAGAGAATTTTATCAGCACCAGGGAACAAGTACTTATAAGGATGGTAGAGCATAAATAACCAACAGAATTCACTTGCTATGAAGTAAAAGTTATTTTAAAATTCACCATTTAGGTCAAAAAGTTGTCTTTTTCAGGGAGGATGAAGTATGAGAAGAAAAGAGGTTATGGTACTTGTATCTGAAACTAGAGTTGTTTAAATATAGCTTTATTGTTATTCTACTTTTGCCAAGTTGCTTGTCTAGTTATATAGGGTAACATCCATCTTTGTGAGGGCAAAAGAAAGAGTGAAATCCCCAAAGATCCCTTTCTTTTCTTCCTTTGAAAAAAAAAAAAAAAAAAAAAAAAAAGAAAAATAAAAGAAAATATAGGGTCTTCATTTGACAATTCTGGCATGTTTATTTACTTTTGACAGATGTTGAATGTCTTGATAATAACTTTTTAAACTAAGTTTTGCTTTTGCTTGCTTTTTTCTCCTTTGCACTTCTTTTGGATTTGGAACATGCTAGAATTTTTGTGAATTAATATAGAATGATTGCTACTGCAACAGAGAGAACAGAATGGGAGACAGAGTTGTGTGATCGAAAAGAGCAACAAAAATACGCACACTGGAAAATTCCTTGAAAAAGATTTAAGACTTTATAAAATAAGCAAAAATTGAATGAGGGGTTAGTTAGCCTTTTTAACATTAACCTTCCATCTAGCTATGCTTTCCAAAGAGTTTGTCCTAAATAAATAAATAAATAAATAAATAAGTAAATATGGTCACCTATAGACAAAAGTATCTTCTTGGAGGTTTCCATGTATTTGATTTAACGCAGCATAGCAAAGTAATGATAAATCACATGCAAGTTTCATATACCTTCAATGCACCTTCAGACTGATCTGCAGTGTGCAAGCTGTCATACTTTGAGTCCCTTCTGGATAGAGCTGCCAATCAGGCTAAACCATGTGAATGACTTAGTGACACAGACAGATGTTCACAGAGGATGAGATAGAGACCACCAAACTCATTCATTTGTGAATTTAATAGGATTTGAACATAGGCCTCTGGTGTGAAAGTCCAGTTCATTAATCTGGTAGTTTCTTACAATTGTATTTTTATAAGATAAATTTGTAAACAAAAAATCCTCAACCCCTTACTATTGCTGACAGCAAACCGAAGCAAGCACACTTAGCCCCATTGCAGCTTTCAAACTCTGCATCTTTCCTTATGATTTTTTTTTTTTTTTTTAAATTCAGAAAACAGCCTTTCAAACTAAGCTCTGAACTGTGAGAAGCATGACACTGAGGTTTAAATACAATAGTTTTAACAGGAAGAGAAACTCAGGAAAAGGAAGTACCTTAAAGAAAAACTTGAAATACAGAAACACAAGAACTGAACAGTCTAAAAAAATTACGAGACCAAAGTTATTCAGTCGATAAATATTTACATAGGTCTGATTTTCACTCAAAAAAAGAAACCCAGCAAGGTTCTTGATAACTACAGTAAGATTAAAAAGCATTAAAAATGTTTTATCTGTGTCTATAGTAAGGCCATAAACACAAAATGGAACAACACAGTAGCAGGGATGTATATAATGGAGATAAAATATACAATCTCTGTATTTTTAAAACTTATTTTTAGTGAAGCCTCATTCTGTTTCATATAACACATTTTATTTGGTTATAAGTACGATTTGCTTGATATTACTTTCTGAACTAATCTGTTTTCCCACAAAAACTTATTCAGCCATCCTTATTGAGGTTATTAGGTTTTTGTGAGATACTGCAGGAAAAAAGTTCACAATTTTATACACTGATTTTTTATTGATTATTTTTCTTGGAATTTTCCAGAGCAAGTAATCTACATGTTCCACTTCCTGAGACAAAGCCGAGGCAAAACTCAGAGAAGAACTTAAATCCAGCAATGGTGAACAATATGTGGTTTTCAGATAAATGTGAACATACCACTGAAGATGGATTAAATAATCCAGGTATTATTTTATCTTTCAGGAATACATCTTGGCTCTTTTTAAACTCATGTACAACAGTTAAACTGTGTGTAAACTTGTATTTGAAGCTGGAGTGCATTTACTCTTTTGTTGGCCCTTTAAGAGCTGAAACTACCGGTGGCTTCAGCCTTGAGCAATTAATTCCTGACTTTGAGAGAAAATTTAAACAAAGTAGTCTAAAAAGCAAAAAATGTGTATGAGACAAGATAAGGAATGGTTTATGTGCTGTAATTAGTAACGAGTCAGAAGTAAAAGAATGGCTTGTGGACAGGTGGAATTATTCAATCAAGTATTGTAACCAGGCGTGTGAACAGTAACTTATAGCCAATGAAGAGTTGTTTATGTGTGTGTGTTAGCAACTTAAGAGTATATAAGTGATCGTGTGACCAATAATAAATGTCTCCAGTGGGATTCACATTGAATCATATGGAGTTGGTCATTTGTCACTCTTGCACTCTTTAAGGAAAATTTAAATGTTCTTCAGAGGCCCAGGAGAATTCATAGGTTCAAATTTTCTCCATATATGTAGAAAGTTAAGCACATAGGAATGAGATCCAAAAAAGGAGCTATCTAAATTAGGGAATGCAAATTGAGAAAGAATATCTCCTACATCATTTTCCACTGCAGGATTTTGATTCCACCCACAGTAAAGATCCATGAGACTGAGCTTTCTATTTGAACTACAAGTCTGTACCTTTTTAATATATTGTAGTTACAAATTAATTTATTAAGTAATTCAGTAGTCACAGAATTGACCCTTATTTCAAAAAGAAAAAAAAGTAAATAAATAAATTGAGAGACATTATTTGAACATCTTGTACATCCCAATGAAGACTTCCACCTCCCAGTGAAGACTTCCAGTCAGTAGTGGGGAATAATTGCTCTGTCTATTACACTGGACTCTTGTATTTTGAATATAATATCCAATAAGATGGGGAGAGATTTGATGCTATAGTCATCATGTTATTTTCTTGAAGAAAGGAGACATGGACTCCAAACCATCCTCCAATAATCCTTTAAAATTTATAATAGATGTAGTTATTTGAGAAATTTAACCCCTCAGCTATCTTAATTTTTATCTAGTGACTGTATGATTATGGTACCTGTTTTACTTCAGCTCAAATCATTCTTTAATATGGTATGGAAAAATAAATTATTTAATTGGGAAAGACTGACAAAGAATCATCACAGATAATCCTATTAACTGGAAGTTTTTTCAGTAACCTACAGGAAAATGTAAATTTCAGCCTCCTCACACTGAATTGGTCCATTCTCAGGTGAGTGTTTCAAGTTACTAAACTAGCAAACACTGAGCTGGTGAATGATTACTGTCTGTAACTCATGCAGGGTTTTTTCATCACTAATTGCAGATATACTGAGACAGAGAGTAGGTACACAAACCAGCAAGTGAGGTTGACAGAAGTAATCCCAGATTTCAGCTCTTCAATTTAGTGACTTCCTGCTCAGCACTGAAAGACTGCAGTAGTGTGAGTTTTAATAATAAAAATAAATACTGAACAAAAATTAGATGTGCGTTTAGTAGATGGCTGGCTTATCCAAACCCTTAAGAAAGTGTCAAACATAGCTGGTTGGCAACATTATCTTTCTAATTTTTATTTCAATACTACTTTTCACATCAAATATTTAATTAAATAGTAGTTTAGAATTGAAATTTCAGACTCAGATTTTGTGGACTTGTGGCCCAGTGGGGGACCCACGCTGGAGCAGTCCCTTCCTGAAGGACTGCACCCCATGGAAAGGACCCATGCTAAAGCAGTTTGTGAACAACTGTTGTTCATGGGGAGGACTCACGTTGGAGAAGTTCATGGAGGACTGTCTCCCATGAGAAGGACCCCATGCTGATGAGGGAGAAGGAGTCCTCCCCCTGAGGAGGAAGGAGCAGCAGATACAATGTGTGATGAACTGACCACAACCCCCATTCTCTGTCTCCCTGTGCCACTGCGGGGGAAGAGGTGGAAATAAGGAGAGAAGTTAAGCCCAGGAAGAAGGGAGGGGTTGGGGGAGATGCTTTAAGATTTGGTTTTATTTCTTGTTATTGTCTTGTCTGATTGATACTAAATTAAATTTGGTTTTTTCCCCCAAATCGAGTCTGTTTTGCCCATTCCAGTAATTGGTGAATGATCTCCCTCTGTCCTTATCTCAACCCACAAGATTTTAATTATATTTTTCTCTCCCTGCTCAGTTGAGGAGGGAGAGTGATAGAATGGGCTTTGGTGGGCATCCAGCATCCAGCCAGGGTCAACCCACCACATGCTCTCTTTTAATGTCTCCAAAGAAAAGATTAGAAAACAATTTCTTGCTCATGTATTTTTTTAAAAACTAGGTACTTCAATGTTGATCCTGCTCCACATATTCACTAAATAAGTGCTTCCATTTTATGTAGGGACTCAGTCTCCTAGAACGCAGTGTCAATGCTAACTACATACAGAAGGAAGGCAACAATTTATTTTCAGAAACTAATGAAACAATTATTGAAGCAAAAGAGTTATATACTGTATTTGGAAGGAATGTATTTAGGTACTTTCAATTCTAGAATAAGCTTCTTGCTTTGAAATGGAAGCAGTTTTCTAACTTAAAATAGCTAATTACACACTCCATTAAACAGGTAATTAACAGATTACAATTTAAAAAAAGAAAAAACAACCTTGAAAATGAGCAATTCAGATGCTAAATACGACGCAGTTATAATTAGCATAATGCTTTTTGAAATGGATTAACAAATACACAATAAAAGTGAAAAATAATCTATTTTCTCCATGCAAATCATGTGCAACAAATAGCATTATATGAGCCAAACAATACTGTAGTATAAGAAGCACCTACTGCGAATAACTCATATTAAATTACTTTAAAACCGGAAATAAATAAACTTTTAATTCCCTGAAGAAGTAGTTAAAAGTTTTATAACTTTAGTATTACACATGCACCATGATGGGAGCATTCATTATATGAAGAAAACAAAAGGTCAGATGCTGTTTTTACAAGCAAACATGCTGCTTTTATTAATTTAAAGATGCATTTAAAATTTTACCTACCATTATTCCAAATATCAGGAAAAGCTACCATAATGCAGAAGCAGTATCCAATACATTATGCTTCCATGTCTTGTGTTTATTTCGTAAATTTTATGAAGTTTCTCAAAATAAAAGTTAATATGCCCAGATTAAATAGTGAAAGGCATGAATGGGTTTATGAACTAATTTCTTCAGCATCTTCACTCCAGCTAGCATATACTGGACAACTGTCTATTCCACCAGTACCAGATGTGTACTTTTCAGCTGCTGCCTCAAAGTAATGTTAACTTTGCTTCAAAACTAAGGAAAAGGACTTTAACAGAAAGCAGATCCTTTATATGTAGTCATCTTTTTTCATCCTTTTTATAACTACCTGTATTGATTTGTTGAAAAAGTGTTAAATATTAAAAATGATCTAGACAGAATCTAGTTTAACCTCTTTCCAGAGACATTTAATTTAGCTGTTCTCCCAGATTCTCATTTTAATCATAATTTTACTTCAAGAATAGTAAAAATTCTTCTACACTTACAGTTCTTCTAACCTAGAGGAAGATTTTAATTATTCAAACATTATTTTTAAATGTTCTTAATTTCATAAAGAGGAAGAATTGCAATAAGTACTAGTGATTTTTTTCATTTTTTTAATCAAAATGAAAGGATTAATATAGGGGTTTTTTTTTTAATTCAAAAGACAGGAGAATGAAATAAACAGTAAAGAAGAGCCCAGAAAACCAAAACTTTAGGAATATATTTTGAATGAAATCCAAAAGACAAAAAAATATTCAAGTTCTGCCACTTCCTTTTTTCATTTTATTTTCTATGAATTCTTGAATCCAGCTACTGGCAACCCAATATTACTTAGTTTACAGGACCTGACAATCAGAGCCCATGGCAATATGACTGCATAAGAGCAATGTTTTGTTGAATGCATTAATGTCATGATAAACTGAATTATTCTCTTGCTAATGAAGTTGACCTCTTCTGGTGTTACTGCTAGCCAGGGCAGTAGAAAAATTCAAATATCTCAGAATCACTCAAGCCTTAATCTACATTGAAACAGAGGGATCATTAAAATAATAATAATTAAAAAATGAAACATTTTATAATGCTGTATCAAATGCAGTATCTATGAGTAAAGAAGACTGCAAATCTTACAGAACAGAATCATTATAAGGAAAATATGATGTGGTACATCAACTTGATGGGTTGATAAATATCCAAATAAATATCCAAAGGCTACTCCTACCTACAGCACACTAGTATCTTCCAGTTCCATTTGCCCTATAGTTGTTTTGATGAAGTAGCAGCTAAATATAGCTCGGGGAAGATGAGCATGAGATCAAATTAGAAGATCAAAGGTCATGAGGTTCAATAAATGACATAGTTTATTAAATCAAGTAAATAAATCTGTCATTAGTTTCTTACACAAGTCTTTTCCTTCCTCACCAGTCTTTCTTGAACCACTTTGACCACTTAAATACTATCATAGATGGTCCTCATTCCAAGATGATGCCTGAGAGAAATGGCAATTTAAAAGCCTGTCTTTTCATTCTTCCAGTTATTATTGAATGCTACAAAATAAATATGGGAATGCATTTAGAGAGGCATTCTTACAATATTATATTTCTTTCTCTGTAAAGGAATTATTTGTATGAAATTATAATTTTCTACCAAACTTCAGGTATCATAAGACTCTGACATGATGAATAGTTGAAACTAATTCCATAATCAGTTTGAATGTAATAAAGACAAAAGATTATGCATATATAGGCATAAATGGTAGTAAGGGGCATTTTACTTGAAAAACTGATAATATGTTTAAAAATGTCCAAATAGGCAAACTCTTTATAGTTTTGATTTTTTTGTTGTTATTGTTTTTTTTTTTTTTTAAATCTGTAGATATAATTGTAGAGTTGCTCTATTTATGTAGCTTTTTTATTTAACAATGTTCCTTTTCTCAACAAGTATATAAAACTATTATGGAATGTTCTTAATTTGATTATGTTTATTAAATAAATATTAAAATAATCTATTTTATAAGGTTATTTCATTTCTGAGAATTTAGCAGAATCTTTTGAGGTAAAAAAATCTTAGTCACCAATAATTTCTTTCCAAATATATGTTTTAATGACACATAAAGGTAATTATTTTCCTAGGTATTTCAGATATAGCTTTAGTGGACTTGAAGCCTTTTCTCCTGAAAAGAGAGATAGTTGATCGTTAAGTACAGATATCTTCAGCAACAAATAAATATCCAAAGTTGTTAATGTTTCTATACAAAATAAATAAATAAATAAGATTATGTTATCTACATATGAGTTATCCATTTTTATTTCCATCTTATTTTAAAAAAGGGAAAAAAATGATAACTTTTAGACTAGGAATGAAGTAACTAGTAGCATAAATGACTAACAGTCAGTCTTAGATGTTACAAAATCTATTGCAGACAAAATTTTAATCTATAAAAGTGCTTTACACAGACAGGAATTCTGATCCTCTTTGTGCACCTATCAGAGACAAATCCCTCTCACTTTCTATCTGTGGATTATTTTTATGATTAGTCCTCTGTTCAATGTCCTACTTTGCAGTACAATAATCAAGATGCGGGTGCAAAGCCACATCAAGAAACACTAGCTGCAACAAATTTAAAAAAAAAAAAAGAATCATCTTACAAGATAAACCAATGGAAATTTACATGACAGAATCTGAATATCTTTCAATACCCATTTTCTCCGAGAGAATAAACTAACTTTAATAATTGAGACTTGTTGCACACTTCAGGGTAACTCACAGGCTTGGTTCACCACCTGAGGAAGTAATTTTGATAGTGAAGTACATAAAGATAGTTTTGTAGGAACTTAATTAGTTTTCCTGTTCAAGCAAAATCAAACAGTTCATAATAAAGACAGATAAAGGAACTAACCTTCTCTTTTTCTAAGTTTGGAGAAAAACAGATGACAAAGGAGAAAATTCCTATTTGATTTTGTACATATTTTTTTCATGTAATATTCCTTTACATTTTAAATTAGATTGTAAAAGCTGTATAAGTGATTTATTTGTTATAGCAAAAGTATATCTATATATCAGGTAGTGAAAGAACAAGGGGTAATGGCTTTAAACTGGAGGAGGGTAGATTTAGATTAGATATTAGGAAAAAATTCTTTACTGTGAGGGTGGTAAAACACTGGAACAGATTTTCCAAAGAACTTCTGAACCCTCCTTCCCTGGAAGTGTTCAAGGCCAGGCTGGATGAGGCTTTGAGCAACCTGGTCTAGTGCAAAATGTCCATAATCATGGCAGGTGGGTTAGAAGTAGATGATTTTTAAGGTTCCTTCTAACTCATATCATTCTATTATTCTATACTCCATGGGCACATCTAAATTCAGGGTAGGTGTACACTGAGGGTAATATGTAACAAGTTCTGGACTCCTAGAAGACAATGCAGACCCATCCATCCTGCTTTTGCTTTCTATGAAAATGAGCATGTAAGGAAAAAAGAAATGGAAAAACAGGTATAGAACTGTTTGCCTTGGTCTCATAGTGACACTGAAGAAAAAGCAATAGGGGGAGACACCCAGACAGAGAAGGGAAGAGGTAGTTTTGAGACATTGATGTAAGGAAACTTACACACTACTGACACCTACTGACAAAGTAAAACTTGCACCGACTTAGCAAACACTGGCAAACGTAATCACTTACAGTGAACTAAACAATAACTATCAAAACTTGCAATCATCTGTCAATACCAAAAACTTACACCAATACTAAGAACTAGTGATCACTTGATAATGCTAAAACTTATAATAGTGTTACCCTTATATGCCAGGAATGTAGTTAGGCTGGGAAAGAAAAAGAAAGATTGAAAGAGAAAAGAGAAAAAAAGGAGAGAGACAGAAAAGTTTCCAGAAAAAAGGAAGATTGGAAAAGGGAAAAGAGGAAAATGATGAGAGAGGCAGGAAAGTTTCTGGAGAATCACCACTCCTTGGTTCCAGCAAAGTTTGATTTAGATTTTCTGGGATCCTTTGGTGGTGGACAGACATGTTCCCATTGTTCATTCACTTTTTTAAAGACAAAAGTTCTCAGGTCTCCACCTAACTTTCTTCAATTAGTATAGGATGTGGCAGGTGATGTAATGTTATTTTGCACTAGAAGCATCAGGGGGCTGCTCATCTGTTGAGACAATTTGTCTTTTTACAACAGAGTATTTGAGACAAAACACTCACTTTTCTGCCTCTTACAAAAAGTTATAAAAAATGTGCATCAACTTTATGAAGTGAGTGAACACTGAGCAAGAAAATCTTGAACCTCCATTGCCTGCCTCTCTGGACTGTCATTTATACCTGTATAAAAAAGGTATAGAGTGCAGTTATACCAAAAGGCTCATCTATTCCAAGTACAAACTAGCACTTTTTGGTTTTACTATACTTAAAAATATTATTTCAGAAAATATTTTAATGAATTAGGTTAGAATTTTTGAAGAAGATATAAATCACTTCTAAAATGCTTTCTTGATTTTCAAGAAAGATGGTAGAAATATTTGCTGTAATGTTTTTCATTATCAGTCTGAGACAAAGTATAAATATTTAAGCAGGTACAGAAATACAAATTAAAGTACATTGATAAAAATTGTGCATACCTAACTAAAGTTCCCTGTAATAATAACTAGAGAGACAGTTATTTTCAGTATGCCACAGGGAACTTTCCATCTAGTATACCTGAAGTTGTAGGCAACGTTCTTTTTTATAAGCACTATATAGGAGGTATTTTATATTTCATAAAGTACTGCACCTATTTATCTGTGACTGATCCAGTGACAAGGAGGAGATCCTTCTTAATCTGGTGCTCATCAACATGTATTAAAAATCTTTCCTGGTCATACTTAAATATGATGTATTTTTCCTAAGTTTTCAGAAATTCAGCAAAAGGGTCACATAGTACATCAAAAAATCTCACTTTACAATGATACTCATTAGTGCTACTTGCATATAATTGTTTTGTACATACCTCATCCATCCAGCTGTTAATACATCAGTGTTAGAAATAGGTTTGGAATACCAATGTCAGCATCTTGACAGAGAGGACTGAAACAAACACATTGGCTATGATTCTCAGTGCTACCTAAGAGATTTGAATGTTCAGTTCCCATTAATTAATATCCAAGTCCCCTGACTGCCTGACTATCTCAACTTTCAGCTCCTGTGAACCTTTTGGGAAATAATATGAGCTTTGACACTGCAAAGTTCATTATGTTTAAATGTTTGTACATGGGAACTAAAATCCTTATATAATCTGAAAAAGGTGTGAAAAAATACATAATAGTATGCAAAAAAGTTAACATACTTCAGAGATATTAGGTATGCCTGTTAGCAATATTTAGAATTACTCTGACAGCTTTCATTACAGTTCCTCTTCCATTAATTTATTTAAATATTTCCACTCTAAAGAAATGTATTCAACCATGTTATAATTAACTTGGCTGACAAAAGATATTATATATCATCAGATGCTCATAGGCCTAAGGTAGTCAAAGAGTGTCAGTTGTATTGTTCAGTGTTTAATCAGGTCAAAGCTGTGGCAACTTTAATTATAGTTATTGTCAAGACACTGCTTTATGCTTGCAACAAAGCTTGTCATATGTCAGCTTTTGAATCTTTTCTATTAGCCGTGTATAAGGGAAAAGACAGTCCCTGTTAAAATTGACAAGTATGTTTCTATAAGAAATATTGGCATATTGCTACTTAAATTTGAGGTGCTTTGGATGTAGTGCGATGACAGGAAGTAGGCAAACTTATCTATTCAAAATGGAAAAAAACTTACTCTTGTCACTAACACAGAGAATAAGAAACCAGACCAGAGAAACTGAGGCCAGCAAACTACAAGATATTTTTTTTCTTTTTTTTAAATCCCAGTACATATAAAACTGTCTTAAAAACAGAATGTGATCATCTAGCATTATAATTTATCCACCTGAGTCATCACACGACACTAAGGATATAGACCTGCCATTCATATATCTGCCACCTGGTTCAACAAAATAAGTAAGTCTAGCAGTACTGTGCCCTTTGTGTTTTAAATTTATAATTTCTTTTGGTTCTACATAAATATTACAGTTTACAACAAAGTTTCAGTATTCTTTTTTCCACATTAGCAGTTTGACTCATTCCATATTTCCCTCCAGGTCTATTCACACTGCCTATATTCTGCTTGGATCTCAAGGTCCTATCTGAAGCAAACAAAATAACTTTTTCTAAGGAAATGAACTGAAATGACACTGGGTTTCAGAATCTTCTGCCTGTAAAAGTGTCACATCTTAAGGATGGATCAGGTTTCATTGTCTCTGCTTGAGACAGTCATTCACCGTTATGCTAGCATGTGTATCACATCATATCCACAAGCAAAGATTGAGATGCATGTATCCCACACTCTGAGTGTCATGTTATGAAAATCAAGAGAGCAGTCTCATCATTTCTCTGGCAAGCTTCTGCATTGGTAAGAGGTGTTTGCTATAAGCAGAAACACCTAAAATACGACAGAGTACAGATATAGCTGTGCTCTATATATAGTCTTCTGAGTGGTGAGCTGAAGGGAATAATCACTTCTCCCTATCTAATGACTGTTCTCCTGTGTCATGGAGCAGATCAGGAACTAAGCATGGTAGCAAAGCAGGAACCTTGCCATCAAGGGTCCTGTCCTACTGTAGATGGGCAAGGTAAGTTGGGTAGGCCCAATGGTGGTCCACAAGTCAGAGTGGTAACAAGTGTCAGAAACAGTCCAGTGATTGCCAAGCTGGTCTGCAGTGATGGAGCAGAGCTGAGGTCAGGCCAGAAAGTTGATCCACAGGTTAAGGCTCAGATTGATGGAGACCGTGACCAAGACTCTGTTGCAGGAGTGCAGGTGGAGGACTATATATTTAGCCCTATCTTTCCACCACCACTGACATCATTACTTTTTGTGACTTTCAGTTCTGTTGGCACATTTTTCCCATAAGGCATAATGCACCCCCATTATTTAGCAGAGATGGAAGCATACCTGGCCTAAAACAGGCATACAAGTGCCCCAGAATGACCTGTTCCAGTTGCACACTATTCTGGACCATTCCTTGACTTGGATAGTTGTCTTTATAATGCATAGCACTGGAACAGCAAACAGGAACAACTCAGTTGTTCTCTTGAAGATCTCAGCTGCTTCCAGGGGAAGATACTTGAAGCATCATGACTCCATTATTCCCTGTTTAGAGGAGGCTGGTGAAGCACAGAACTAGCACAGCATACACAGACCAGCTCCTCCTTTTTCTCTTCCTCTTGTGTACACCTGCTATATCCTTTGCACTGCAGTCTTTCTAAGACTGCTGCATAGATAATCATCGAATCATAGAATAGTATGGTTTGAAAGGGACCTTAAAAATCATCTAGTTCCAACCTCCCTGGCATGGCAGGGACACCTTCCACCTGACCAGGTTTCTCAAAGCCTCATCCATCCTGGCCTTGAACACTTCCAGGGAGGGGGTATCCACAACTTATCTGGGCAACCTGTTCCAGTGTCTCATCACCCTCACAGTGAAGAATTTCTTCTTAATATAGAATCATTGAATCATAGAATGGTTAGGGTTGAAAGGGACCTTAAAGATCGTCTAGTTCCAGCCGCCCTGCCATCAGCAGGGACACCTTCCACTAGACCAGGTTGCTCAAAACCTCATCCAGCCTGGCCTTGAACACTTCCAGGGAGGAGGCATCCACTTTTGAGGTCCCTTCCAATCCCTAACATTCTATGATTCTATGATTCTGTGATTCCATGGGCAACCTGTTCCAGTGTCTGACCATCCTCACAGTGAAGAATTTCTTCCTAATATCTAATCTAAACATACCCCCTTTCAGCCATTTTCCTTTGTTCTGCCATTAACTGCCCTTATAAAAAGTCCCTCCCCAACTTCCTTGTAGCCCCCTCAGGTACTGGAAGGCCACTATAAGGTCTCCTCAGAGCCGTCTCTTTTTCCAGCTGAACAGCCCCAACTCTCTCAGCCTGCCCTCATAGGAGAGGTGCTCCTGCCCTCAGGTCATCCTCGTGGCCCTCCTCTGGACTTGCTCCAGTAGGTCTATATCCTTCTTATGCCAGGGGCCCCAGAACTGAATACACTACTCCTGGTGGATTCTCATGAAAGCAGAGCAGGGTGACTGAGTACTGGGATGCGAAAGCAGAGTACTGGCATGCCATCTGCCAAGGAATGACAGACGTAGTTTAACCCCAGTAGGCAGCTGAGCCCCACACACCTACTTGCTCACTCCTCTACCCATTGGAATGGGGGAGAAAATCGAAATGGTAAAAGCAAAAAAAAATTGTTTGAGATAAAGACATTTTAATAATAAAAAAAAATAAAAAGATAGAAAATAAAACAATAAAGAGAGCAGGAAAAACAAACAAACAAACAAAAAAAACCCACAAAAAAAACCCAACCCAAACAAACAAATAATGCATAATACCCGCAGTTGCTCATCACCAACCAACCCATGCCTAGACAGTTACAGAGCAACAACCGCCCTGGCCAATCACCACACTCCTCACAGTTTTCTTGCTGAGTACAATGTCTTATGGCATGGAATACACTTTGGTCAGCTGGGGTTAACTGTCCCAGCTGTGTCCCCTCCCAGCTTCTTGTGCACTCCCACACATTGGTGGAACAGTAGCAGTTTGAGAAGCAGAAACCGCCTTGATGCTGTGTAAGTACTGTTCAGGAACAGCTAAAACGTCCCTGTATTGTCAATTGTGTTTTAATCACAAATCCTTAACACAGCACCATACAAGCTACTATAAAGAAATTTAGCTCTGTCCCAGCCAAAACCAGTACAATAATTCTAGCACATTCAAACATTGAATACGGTATGCTTGTGTCTTCAGGAAGGAGTTGTATGCAGTATCTTCAAAAACTCCAAGCATATTATTCCATAGGTCTGGCTGAAAAAAGCTTCTGGCTATAGCTGCATACAGACTAAAATCCCTCCTGGCAACAGCCAGCCAAATAGAAAATCTGGAATAGATTTTTATAAATTGGACTGCTCATGGGAGGTCTTCAAGGCATAAACTTGTAAACAGGATATTCACTCTTGGTTTGATTGCACAGAGGAGAAAGAAGTACAGAAGGAAAAGACCTAAGTGTCTGTTAAAGACAGTAAAGGGAATATCAGGTGCTTTAGCTCATTCACAGTTTCCTCTCACACACCTTACTATAATTATCCTGTGCAAAGCAAGCCACAAAAGGAGCTAACAATTTATTTAAACTTGTTTGTAGTCCAGTAGCCATCTTCCCAGCATTGTAACAGTGGACAGATAAGCATATTTTCAGCGGGGATGATAGGGAGATAAAACAATTATCCTTTGTTTTAGGCAATTATCAGATTTCCTACATTTTAATTTCTGGATTGGCTGGCCTTGTTGCAAGCTTTGGGATTTACATATATTTATATGTATATATATAGAGAGAGCATATGTATATTTTATTATATATTATATATTATATAGTATATTTTAGTATACATATTAGTGCATTTTAGCATAAGTGTACTGTGGTGTGTCTTTCCTTTATAGGGACCTGTGAGTCTTCTTCTGCATGTTTCCTTCCCCTGTATGTCTATACAGTCTTCTTCATTATTACGTTACTGCTCTGAAGTACACATATGCAAGTAGCACCATGAATGTGCTGCCCATCCCCAAACACAGAGCAAATAACAGCCTTGAATAAGCTAAAGGGAAGGTGTCCTTCAGCTATAAATGCATTTCTCACTATCTTTTTAATATGGGTGTACAAAACTGTAGAATTTATGTCACTCTTGAAATAATAAAAAATTCTGTTGCTTATATTTCATGTGTTCCTCAAATTTTGACATTGAACATTTGCCAAATAGGTCCTAAAAACTGTAATGATTCATCCTGATTCAGGCTTGTCCTATTTCATCCCATCGAATGAGGTAAATTCCATGTATTCTGTGGTGCTAAGCAGCTCGATCACAGAACACAAGTTTGAAATGAATGATAAATAGCATTGTGGACATAAACATTTTCCCTTTATAAAACATGCTGTTAAGATAACCTACTGTGTGTGGATTAGACAATATGCAGAGATAAGCATGCTGTGTACTGCTTGTAAAATATGTCTTCTGGTGAAATACTGAGTGAGCATTTGGTTTAAATTGACCTGGGTCCAGAGTTTACTTTTCACTTCTTGGTCACATGAACAGATCAGTATTGTATGTGTCTCAACCACAAGAAAAGAATTAAACACAATTTGACAATTGTTTGCACAGATACATGTCAATATGGGAAAAAAATGTGAAGACTTAGGAATCCTGAACTCTTTAATATTAATATTAGCACAGACTATAATGTCCCATAAATCTTCATGCATCTTCTTGTGAATCAATTCATGTCTTTTCCTCTGTTTCTCAGTGTTCAGATTGGTCTTCATCTGCTGTAAAGATTGTAAATTCTAATGAAACTGTTCTTATAGTCTACAATTACTATGTATACATTTCCCACCATTGTAAAAAAACAATGGATCAGCTATTTCCCTATTTTATGGAATTTCAGTGTCCTTTCCAATAATTGTCTTAAAAACCCCGAGGTGCCCACCCAAGCCACTTCATCAATCCCCCCCCTCAGCTGTAACAAATGGCTTCTGGGCTGAGACAGAGACAGGGAGAGGTCATTCCCAATTTCCATCACAGGCAAAAGAGACTCGATCTGGGGAAAACGAGTTTTTATCACCAGTCAAACCAGAGTAAGATAATGAGAAAATAAACCTAAATCTTAAATCCTCCCCTCACCCCTTTCTTCTTCCCAGGCTTAATTTGACTCATGATTTTTCTACCTCCTGCCCACAAGTGGCAGCAGGTTATGGTGGTTCATCCCATGCTATTTCTGCTGTTCCTTCTTCCTCAGAGGGAGGACTCCCCATACCCTTCCCCTGCTCCAGCTTGTGGTTCCTCTCACAGGTGACAGTCCTCCATGAGCTTCTCCAAAGTGAGTCCTTCCCATAGGCTACAGTTCTTTATGAACTGCTTCAACCTGGGTCATTTCCATGGGGTGCAGTTCTTCAGGAACAGACTGCTCCAGCATGAGTCTCCAACGGGGTCACAAGTCCTGCCAGGAAACCTGCTCCAGAATGGGTTTGTCTTTCCATGGGACCACAGGTCTTGCCAGGAACCTGCTCTAGTGCAGGCTTCCCACAGGGTCACAGCCTCTTTCTAGCATTCATCTACTCCAGTGTGGTGTCCTCCATGGGCTACAGGTGGACATCTGCTCCACCATGGACTTTCATGGACTGCAGGGAGACAGCCTGCCTCACCATGATCTTCACCACAAGTTGCAGGGGAATCTCTACTCCGGCAGCCGTAGCACCTTCTCCCCCTCCTTCTTCACTGACCTGCAGAGTTGTTTCTTGGCAATAAGCAGAGACATCTTCAACTCGATCAGGTTGCTTAGAGCCTCCTCCAACCTGACCTTGAATATTTCCAGCATGGGGCATCTACCACTTCTCTGGGTAACCTGTTCCAGTTTTTCATCACCTTCACAGTAAAAAATTTCTTATTTATATCTAGTCTAAATCTACTCTCTTTCAGTTTAAAACCATTACTCCTTGTCATGTCCCTCAAGGTCCTACTAAAAAATCTGTCCCCATCTTTATTATAAGCCCCTTTTAATTATTGAAAAGCTACAATAAGGTCTCCCCAGAGCATTCTCTTCTTCAGGCTGAACAACTCCAACTCTTTCAGCTTTTCTTCATAGAAGAGATGTTCCATCCCTCTTTTCATTTTTGTGGCCCTACTCTGGAGACACTCCACTCTTTCCTTTAATGAGGACTCCAGAGCTGGATAAAGTACTCCAGGTGGGGCCTCACCAGAGTGAATCAGAGGGGTAGGAAACATCATGGAAACACTCATTATTTTAAAATCTTTATATATGTATTGGTAGGCTTTAGAAAGGGATACTCTTTTTAAATGGTTTGTTGGGGTTTTTTTTTACAAATTTATCATCTTTCAGTTTAGGGATTGAAATTTCTTCAGTTCAGCATAATGAATGGAATTCATAATTACTAATGATAGTCATTTGGAGAATATAAAGCTTTTACTAAAATCTGAAAAGTTATTAAAGGAGATTACCTTTATCTGTTAATCTGTCATCATGATTATTTCTCTAAAATCAAACATATTATATTACCTAGGTTTTGGAAAATAGTCATGAGTAATATGGATGTTTATACATTACAAATCAATTAATTTATACTATAGCTATGTAAGGCACTATGTTTTAGTGTATGTAGGATTTTATTATCTTTATTAATTTCTTGAAGATATGTTCTCAGGTTGTAGCTTCAATTTTTTTGGTTAATTTCTGTTAGAGAAATAGGATACACAAATCATTGTACAAAATAACTCATATAAATGATGATAATAAATAGCTTGCATTTATATAACAACTTCCATGTTGACTGAATATCCAGAATCTGAGTAATGTCTTAGTTTTTGCTACTTCAAACATAATCCCTTCCTCATATGTACCTTCTCTAAGTGCTAATTGCTCTTTTGCTCTTTTTAAGTAACCAAGTTGACAGGCAGCTCTCCTCATATTAAGAGAAATATTAATGGTGTCTCCAATGGAGATCTTTTATAACAAATTTCAGTGGACAGCTGGGAATAATAGAACCATTTATAGAAAATTCTGGTTGCTTTTGACATGTCAGATTGGCAGCTGTCTAGTAAGAATCAACAAACGCACAAACTGATCTTTGAAAAGTGTTATTTTCTTTTTCATTTGAGGGTGCTTTTACATAAAACTGTATCAAGGATTATTACTAAATAAATAAATAATATATCTTCCTTACTTTGTCTCTTCCTTATGTTGGATAATAATGCTTATCATTATTAAGAAAGATTCTTCATTATTTATGAAGAAATTGAAATGTCTTTATAGTGGCACTACTTGCACACTGACCAGAGAATAAGCACAGTTACAGAAATGTACCAGCCTTCTCCAAGAAATCTTGAGTATTCGCACAACATTATTTTAAAAATACATTAAAAATAAGCTGTTCCTGAGATGACAATAACAGCAGCAGCAGACAACAGCAACAACAAACAAAAGTAACACAGAACTCAATTTTCGGATTGATCATAAACCAGAAATTCTGGCAGTAGATTCCAAGTTAAATATCACATATTTGACAGCTTTATTTTTAATGCCTCTATCCTCTGGACAGTTTTATACTTCAGATATCTTGGACTGATCAATCACAAATTCCTGTGTTTTAAATACTGAACAGTTAACATTTAAAAACTAGTCTACATTGGGAGTGATACAATGCAAAATGTTATAGTTTAATGGAAATAGAATTAAAATAATGTATTCAATATTTTTCTTCTGTGAACTTCAATTATGTCTAGTCTATTTCTGACAATTTTTAAAAGAAATATTAGTAATCATTTAGAGATGAATCTCTCAAAAATAATAATGACCTAATTCTACTTTCACTAAAGACAGCAGTGGATTTTCATTGCATGTAACGGGAAGATAATTTGGTCAGTGCTTTGGGAACTTGACCTTTAGACTGGGCATTATTCAAGTGCTTAATTAAAAATTCTACTTGTTTTCTACTTGGTTATTATTCCTAAGGTGAGCTTAACTGCTGTTATATGAACAGTGTATCTGACTGGAGCTATTTATTAGTTTCCAGTTAAGCATTCACTTGTTATACACAGCTTGTGGTAATTCATGCTAAACAGTACCCTACTTTTGTGAGTGTAGTTCATATGATGAAGTCCCTAAGTGTGAAACCACATAGAGCAATTAGTTTCTGTTGTCCTTAACAACTGACAGAATGCCATTATTTGTTCAGGTTGTGCAAACTCCTAGTCCCTCTACTTGCATGAGTAAGTATTATTCAAGTACAGAATTATACTCAGCATGCAGTTAGCGATTTTCAGAGGCTATGCAAGTTTCACATTCCATACATGTACAACATTCCATTTCAAGTTCATACTGGAAGTGTTTGGTTTTGTAAACCCTTCCCCCCCCCCAGTATCAAACCTAGAAAGGATTATTATGATCATAATAGTAGGCAGAGAAATTGTAACAATCAATATAACTGTCAAATACAAGGAATTCTTTTTTCTGGCTTTTTTTCTGTCTGTGATATGTTGAATCATTAAATGTGCTTTCTTTCAGTCTTTAGCAATTGACTTAAATATTTAATAATTCTTCCTTTTTATACTGTAAAGTTCTGGCATACTCTGACTTCCAATTTCTTGTTTAACTGTGAGACTCAAATATTCCTTTATTTTCAGAATTATTCTAATCAACAAATAAACCTTTTGAAAATACACTTATTTAACTCCCTGTTCTCTTTTACTATCTCTTCAATACAGGCACAATTTGATATTTTTCAGCATGTTCCTGTATTCTTCAAGAGTTTTTGACTGACAATTTCTATGTAGAGGTGTATCTCTTTTTCATTCTCATTAAGCCATTCAAGCTGGAAATACAGATGTGTGATATTACACCATAAAAGTGTTACCACTAAGTATGCTTATTCTTTTGGAAAGCTGCCTATGTTTAAAGGGTCATATTTTGATATACACTTTCTTTTCTTATATCTAATGACCAAAGGTAGGGTTTTTTTGCATGTATTTTTGCATGTATTTTCTTTTATATTTTATGTCTTCATTACATCAAAATATAACAAGAACTCAATTTTCCCATCAAAACCCCTCTTCAGGAATATAGTATTTTAACACTAGATATTTGTAAAAATAATGCATTCATCAGGTCTGTATGCAGTTTTATGTTTTAAATAAAATGTCAGCTTTGTGTACCTTAATTTCAAGGTACATTGAATTTCATGCATATGAGAATGCCTAGTATTCCTTCTGTTTCTTTTCTGAGTTTAACTCATGTTTTTAACAGAAGCCTTTCTGAGTCACTTCCTCAGTGGGAAAAAAAAAAAAAAAAAAAGAAGATATCTTGGTTATCTAAGAGAAAAATACATTTTTGTAAGTTTCTAATATGTGTGATTGCATATAATTCTGTAATTTAAATATTTAAATTTAATACATATAACCCTTAATAGTTCCAATTAAGTTTCTAGTTTAAGAAAAAGAATAGCAACACTGGTCAAAATGCTAAACCAGGCATGTTTTCAAAGTTGTGTGATTTATTCAAATGTACATATTCTCTAGGAAAGATTCATAAAACACTCCTACCCTTTACAGAATAATACAGCTATTACATCTGTTTTCACTGTATTTGTACAGCTATATGGACATTTTCCTAGGACACAAGAACAGGTTAAAGGCTTCTCAGATATTTCCATGAAATGGACAGCTAAGCAGGCAGAGTCAAAGGAGAGGCAAAGACAACTGAGAGACCATTATGTGGATTAATTCAAAAAGCCATTTCAGCCCTTGGAAGGTATCCCAGTGTCCTAGAATTAGGCAATGACAAAGTTAAGCTTTATGTCTCTTGTGTGCAATCACTTCTCTGCCTTTCAGCTGGCACTGTATGCCCTTTGGTCATTACTAAGAATGTAGCTGAGTTTTGACTCATTAATGTGATAACAACTCAGCAGCTGACACCGGAGGCCTTGTGCTTAATGGGCATGTTCACTGAATTCTAGTGGGATTCCTTTGTTATGAGTGAGAATGGATCGGAGAGTACAATCTGATTGCTCAGCAGCAGCAGACATACTGAATCTGTATGAGACAAGTTATGTGAATGATTCATGCCAGATATCTGAAGAAGTGGGGACTGTGACTAACTGCTTTAATTCTCCTTTTAACATTAAAATAATAATGTGAATAGAGAGAAAGTAAAACACAGAATGAAAATTAAAATGAACTGGAAATATGAATACTAACCAGTCTTTCATTCTTCTTACAGGAAGATATTATTTATTAATTCTATAGTGTGTTCAACTCAGGTTTATGTTTTCATTCAAACTAGACTGGCATCAGTATAAATTAATATGCTAGAAAATAGGCTGACAACTTACTTTCAAAAAAAACCCAAAACCCAAACATAAAACTCAATTGTGATGTTAGAGTCTATTTTAGCTGCTCAGTAACTCAAGTATTTTATACTATCACAAATAATTTTCTTGTACAGTAGTATTTCATGTCTCCATTTACTCATCAAAGTATACTCCATTCTGTTTGCCCTATTTATTCTCAACAGTTGCACAGTCAAGGATATTATTTGGTATTATTATAGAGATTTAGACAAAGCCTACTCTGTAATAATTTACCAAGACACTTTTGTATAGAGAGGTGGCAATTCCTTGATAAAAGTAAGTTCTTTTGTTACACTGCACTACAGACAGAGGATTTTGTACATATTTGATCCTACATCCAAGTTTGTCTAAAGTTCTTTGGTGGTTTAGTGACATACCTCCTGCACATGAACAGAAAAACAAGATTCCAAATGAGTATAGAGGAGGAGATTAGTGTGTGTATCTCAATTATAGCAGACTACAGACCTGAATTGAAGGACAGTAATACTAAGTGGTCAGGCAGTTGAACAAGGTTATTCTATTCTATTCTATTCTATTCTATTCTATTCTATTCTATTCTATTCTATTCTATTCTATTCTATTCTAAATGTAGATAGATATAAAGCAAGGGTAGAAATCCATAGAGTGTACATGCCAAAATCAGAAGACTAACTAGGGATAGGAGTCTCTCCACAACTCAGAAGTTTAATAGCATATGGCTTTTCATAGCTTGACATTTTAAGCAAGAGTAGCTTTTTGAATTTCTGCTAAGCTACAATATGAAGTGACCCAAAGTGTCACAGTTTAGCATCATTTTATGCAAGACAGACAGTGAGGGAAAATTTAGCAAACCAATTTATTATTTTTTGCCTAATTCTAGTTACATTGAAGCAGAGAATAAGAGTTAAGAGATTAAAATAATAATAATAATATATACTTTAATATTCAAAATTACTTCTCTTTTGGCTATAGTAAAAATGTTTCCCAGTGGCATGAAGAAATTAATCATAGTACAACTGAGCATGTGATAAAGTGTCAACACCAATACCATTCTTTATCAAGTGAAGTAACAACCTCCAGCCCTACTGCCAGTGCAGTTCTCACCTCTTAAGGCTTTATCTGGTGAGTTTAAACACTCAAAAGACTGGGCTTTTCCACAGAAACTCTTTTCTTTGCTTTAGAATCTGTTTTATGCAAGTTTTGCCATCAGCTATTGATATGAATATCAAGCTACATAAAATGATGCATAACAGAAATGGTGGCATACTTCATTCACTTACTGAAATGTATGTTCTATTCCACAGTTTCATTCTAACAATTAATACTAGATAAAATGTTGAAAAGTTCATTTAGAAAATGACCCCAGATTAAATTATTTTATTACATTTAAAAAATTTATTAAATCAAACTGTCTAATGATAAAACCTGTTATTCCCCAATAGAAAATAGTATGATAGCAGTCACGGGGAAAAAGATTCTTTAAATATAATTCATGTAATTAGTCCCACAGAACCCACCTAAGCTATGGATAAGGTGGGGATGGTTAATATGAGGAAGGCTTTCAAGATCAGGTATGTTGTTATTTTTTATTGTTAACTTAAAAAAAAATAAGCCTAAATTTTAAATAATATTAAAAGAAGAGTAAAATGAAATTTTCAAATATTTGGAAATATAGTTCTGGTAACATTCATGTAATGGTGGATTATTTCTGAAATGCTAGTTTCAACACTAAACATTATTTTGCTGGCAGTTATTACACTTTTTTGATTTCCATCCACATCCTCTTGTCAGCTGCTGCTTCTAGAAATAGAATATAGTTGTGGAGGTGAACCAAAGTTGGATTTTGTAAAGGTACATACTTTACTTTTCTATTAGACTTGTGTAGCATCATGTCTCAAACTGTGGAAGTGATTCTGAGCTCTGTAGTAATTACATGCTATTGACTTCAGTAAATTTTCTTCAGATTTGTACAGTTGTCAAAAAGGCAAATATCATATCCTATAGCTTCTGTGAAGGATGTTTTGGGTTTGTGTGTATTTTGGTTGAAAATCTAAGGAACAGCTAAAGCTTCAGGTCTTGGTAAAAAAATCAATAAATAATAAAATAGATCATAAAAACTTTGTGAAAGTCAGTGAACTATTTGGGCATATACTATGGTGTTCCTGGGGTTTAGAAACAAGGGGTGTAAGAATAGTTCTGAAGTTGCAAATGAAAATGATACCAAGAAAGCTACTGAAATAAACTGCAAGCAACTTACTGGTTCATGGATTTTGAAATTCAATACCTCCTAAGGGAATTGTTTTAGAAGTGAACATTGAAAGTTCAACACCAAGTAGTGTGGAAATAAACATTTCAAAATTTGTAACGCTTGATTTAAACTGCCTTGTGTTAAGGATTAAGATGTTCTTTTTAAGATTGCATTATATCTGGCAACAATAATAATAAAACCATGGAAAACTATAAAATAGTTTCTCCTGGAAAAGGAGCTGGTATTAATGAATGATTCAGCATTTGGAAAACAGTATGCTTATAAGTATTGACAATAGACTGGCAGTAGAGTGAGTGAGCAGAAAATGTCACTGGAATAAATCTGTGACAAGATTTCCTAAGTAAAGTTAGTAGGTTGTCCATGGAACTTTCTCATGAAGACAGAGTTTTCATAGACAAACAATAGTTTTATTTCTACCTCTAAAATTTGTTTCTGAATCACTATGAATATTGTTGTTGTGTATGATGACATAAAAATATTTTTCTTCTTTATTTCCAGGGTTTTTTTGGTAACTAATATTAGTTTATGTCTTAATTTGCACTTGTGCATTTCTAGTGGTTCCTAATATTACTGAGAATCACAGGGGGTCCAGGATCAACTGGCAGCCTGATTTTTTTTTTTTTTTTTTTTTTTTTTTTGTCTCTCCCATATTTTTAACTAGGGGGGAAAATATCTAGATATGTCAGTTTGTAAGAGCAGTCTCACAGGTGCTTTGTGTTACTCTGTAGCATAAAGGCTTGTTCCACGCCTTTCAGATCAACAGCAGATTTTTGGTTGGGGTTATTGTGGCTTTTATTTTCCTTTCAATCCTAACATTTCTTACTGTCCTAGCAATTCTGAATGACCTTTGGTGTTGTTTTTACTAATTTATCTTTTTTGTTTCGTTGGGTTGATGTTTTGTTGTTTGGGCTTTTTTTCCTCTTCCCACTAATTTTTCTGCTATTGTAAATAGAATTACAATGAATTTAAATACAATCTCTTGAGTATTATGTAGAGAGGTTCACAGAGAGGTTTAGGTACTTGAAAATTTTGTGCTAATATATAGGATTGAACAGTGAATAGTTTTGAGAAGAGCGTTGCCTCCCCAAACAGCTATGTCTATCTTATTTTTTGATGGTAATAAAATACAGACTCAAGGACACAGTTTCTGAAAGAGTACAATCGGTAATATATATATTTGTACATGCATTGTAGAAATAGAAAATCAGGAACCAACCTATCTCTAAATTTATTTTTCAAGATTTGCTTAGTGTGTTTTTTAGTTACTTTTTTATTTTCTTTGTGATCTTTTTCTGAATGATAGAAATGTAGCTATTTTAATCAATAGAAACTATGATGACAGAAAATTCCTAGGTTTGGGGAGTGTTGCGTGAAAAGGTTGGTAGAGCAATTTAGCAGAAAATAAACCCCTTTGAATTCCAACTCACCCTCAGATAACTAGAGGAGCTGGGGGCAGCTAGGCTTAAAACCTGAGTGATGTCCAACCGAGCACTATGGTCCGACAGCTGTGGATGAACCGAGCACTATGGTCTGACAGCTGTGGATGCACCGAGTGGCCGTACTGCCACTATCGGTCCAACAGCTGCAGATGCACTGAACAGCATGCTGCACCCCCATGCCCATGAATTATGGATTTACACAGCTAAACCTGCACAATCTAGCAGTGTCTTTGTGAACACGGGTCAGTTGGGGTGGTGGTTACAGACGGACACAGTTCGACAAGACACCACAGGTCTGAGCACGTCAGTGCTGGATGCACTTGATAGTGTCCCGCACCTGTCAGCCAGTCACAATCTATGGACTCTTGCGGCCTTATCAGATCACAGACAGGCAAAAAATGAACTCCCACAGCCTCATCAGGCAGCAACCCAGCAAGAAATCATGCAGCAACTCTGTAAGCAAATAAAAGCATCTTTAATGGAGCAACAGGATTAATATTTGTTCATATGGATTGCCAGGGATAAACCACTATCTGCAGAAGTATATGCTTATACTGAGGTTACAAATTACTGAAACCACTAATGGTAGCAGGTTGTTAGGTTACTACAAAGCACTAAATTGTAAAAACAATTGTCTAGAGATTTTCTAAGTGTCCGAGAGAGAAGTTCTCAACTGAGTGTAAGTCTAGATTTAAGTCTAAGTCTTACCCAAAGGCGTACCACTGGGGGGGAAGAAAAGCTCAGCCCATCAGCTGGTCCCAGGGGTCAGAGGTCCAGGATGATGTCTTCCCTGACCGTGATGGTGTTTTCCCTAATTTCCTCCTTTCTGGGGGTTATTTTTATACTATTTTTCTACCTGTAAGGTGTAGCTTGAGTGACTCTAGTCATACTTTTTCAGTGATTGGCAAAAAGGCATTTCCATTCCCCTTTAAAGGTAAAAGTTACCACAACTTGGAGATGTTCTCTGTAAGGGGGAAAAAGTGGGGTGAGTGGTATGGAGTTATGGTTTTGTCAAAAGGGGCACCAGCTGTTGATCCAGAATCACAGATAGACCATACATGAAGCCTTTTGGAGTCAAAGCAGTGTCTGGCATGGGAAGTTGGAGAAGGAGCTGCCACTCTTTCCCATCTGCTGTACAGTAAACACCCAGGACCAAGTCAGTGTTATTAAACTCCTGGCATACCAGCTGCACTTTTCCCCTGGGATCATCCTGGACACTGTACGTTCCCTTAGTGTGTGGGCACAGCCATTTTCTGATTTATAGTTACCTCCAGGAATTACTTCACAGGGAGAGATAAAATACTCAGCCATGAAGATGAATAGCCATTTTGTATCAGATGACAGATGCTGAATCAAGCTGAATTACTATAATATTCATTGCAGTCCTATTTAGATACAAGTTTGCTCTAACACCAGAGCCTCAATGAAGTTGGAAGATCAACCCAAGGGAAGATTAAGTTCTTGAAGAATATTTCTGGGTGACTTTTAATATTCTAAAGATCACTTCAGCCTGTAAGCTTGGCACAACTCAGAAACTCCCATTGGCTTTAAAGTTTACCTTTGGAAATACCCTACAATTTTCCTTCTGTCAGCAAATGTAAAGATTATAGTAAAGTAAGAGCTTTGCAGATTTTTTTTGTAATTATATACTTTTAAATTCAGATTTCAAAGACATAAAGGCTGTGTTCAATGCTTTAGTTTGTTCATGTAGATTAGTCAGTCAAGTCTTCCACTAAAAAAAAAAGCAAAATGTAGCCAGAACATAAGAGTTTCTGTAACTAGCAGGAAACAATGCTTTCTAGCTTCTGGGGAAAATATCCAGCTACTGTAATTCTGCCCATTGGTCTGAGTCAAAACCCAGCTACTGTAATTCTGCCCACTGATCTGAGTCACTGTTGTGCTCTACTGGGACAACTGAGGAGGCAGATAATTTCTCAGGAAGTGGTCCCTGAAACATGAAATAATCACAGCAACGGGAATTAAAACCCAACATCATCACCCATTTGAATACTCTGGAAGTAGTCACATTCTGTATTGTGTAAGAAACTATTTCTAGTTGCTTATTAGTCAAGGAATACCTTGACTTTAGTTTTATTATTTTCTTCTTCTATTGGTAATTGCTTCAATTTTACCATCACTCTCAAACTTCATTGCATTGCATATATGATTCAGTGGTTTTTTATTGTACCTCAGGAATGTTTTTTTTAATGTGTGTGTAGTTAAAATAATAAAATTACTGCAGCACCTTACTGTTGCTGCTTTAAGAGCTGAAGCTGCTGGTGGCCTCAGCCTTGAGCAATTAATTCCTGACCTTGAGTGAAAAGTAAAACAAAGTGGCAAAAAAAAAAAAAGAATGAATGTGTATGAGAAAAGATAAGGTTTTGTTGTGTACTGTAATTAGTAACCAGTCAGAAGTAAAAGAATGGCTCATGAACAGGTGGAATTATCCAATCATGTCAATTGTTTAGACACTCGTGTGATAATGGGTAAAAAATCAAAAGTGGAAGAGTGCCACTTGCTTGGAGCGCGCTGGAGGAAAAAAAGGATATATAAACAGTGCAAAGTTTCAATAAAGTGCTGGTGCCTGATGCCTGAAGACATCTCGGTGTTGGTCATTTCTTCATCCATCGCACCTTACCTTGAGAGCTGTCAATAAGCTAGTGTTTTCATAGGCCTTTTATTAAGTTTGCCATCACTATTTTTTTTTTTTTTTTTTTTTTGGCTGTAGTTATACAACATTCTCTTGCTGAGGTATTCTTTCTGCACTTGTTCCTCTCTGGATTTAGAGTTTTTGGTACCCACAGCCTTGCATCAAAGGTCTTTTGCTGAATGCCAGGAACAAATACAGGCATGTGTACACTTCTAACTGCAAATGAAATGCCACTTAAAAATAAAGATATTTTTGTCTTGGGCAACGGTATGTCAGGAAATTAATTTTAAAATCCAGGACACTTCTGTTCTCTTGAACAGGTATCCCCTGTTGTATTTTACTATTCTTAACGGTCTAGTTACAAGGATGTGAAGAGATTTTTCAAATAATTTGCTCAATATATCACAGAATCACAGAATCACAGAATCACAGAATATTAGGGATTGGAAGGGACCTCGAAAGATCATCTAGTCCAATCCCCCTGCTGGAGCAGGAACACCTAGATGAGTTCGCACAGGAAGGCGTCCAGGCGGGTCTTGAATGTCTCCAGAGAAGGAGACTCCACAACCTCCCTGGGCAGCCTGTTCCAGTGCTCTGTTACCCTTACTGTAAAGAAGTTCTTTCTCAAATTTAAGCGGAACCTCCTGTGTTCCAGCTTGCACCCATTGCCCCTTGTCCTATCATTGGTCATCACTGCAAAGAGCCTGGCCCCATCCTCCTGACACTCACCATTCAAATATTTGTAAACATTAATCAGGTCCCCCCTCAGCCTCCTCTTCTCCAAGCTAAAGAGGCCCAGCTCCCTCAGCCTTTCCTCATAAGGGAGATGTTCCACTCCCTTAATCATTTTGGTGGCTCTTCGCTGGACTCTCTCAAGCAGCTCCCTGTCCTTCTTGAACTGTGGGGCCCAGAACTGGACACAATATTCCAGATGCGGCCTCACCAGGGCAGAGTAAAGGGGAAGAAGAACCTCTCTTGACCTACTGACTACACCCCTTCTAATGCACCCCAGGATGCCATTGGCCTTCCTGGCCACAAGGGCACAGTGCTGGCTCATGGTATCCTTATCAAGAGTAAGCTTCTATGTGTTTTTTTTGTGTTTATGCTTGACTGAAGGATCAGTTTTTACCTTATGATGGATAGTATGGCTTAGATGTCAACAAAGGTATCAAGCCAGGGAAAACTTTTTCATAATACATGTATGCTACTTTTTCTGCAACAAAATATTTCAAATCACCAATTTATATATAAATGATAAAAGAATGTGGATACCAAAACTGTATCAAACAAAAATTATTTTACTTCTATTTATTTTATTTTTAGTCCAACTTTACAATAGGTTCCATATTAATAAGACATGGGGCATGATTATCTCTTTATTTACTTTTATTTCATACTGCTGCATCTCTATTGACTGATAATAATAATACAAACACTGTGTAGCAGAATGGCAAATCAAGTTCCATAAATACTAAGGTTACTGGATTTTATGAGAATATTTTGATGAGTCTACTTTTACCACATTAAGTTAGTTCATTTCTCAAGGGAACACAGCAGATATTTAACAGCTCTTAGTAATACTAGATAGCAGGTTGACCCTGACCCTGACATACCATCTTCATTAAATAAAAAAATTAAAAAAAAAAAAAATCTGGCCAAGAAACTAGAGATAATTCAAAAGGCCTCTGAATGAAATCACTGCATTTAGAACTTCAGAAGCTCTTTTCAATGGTCTATGATATTGCTAGCTTGGAATAACCAACTTAATACACTGAATGATCTTACTTCACTTTCTCTCTTCCAAGTTCTGAAGGAAGTAAACAGAGATTGTCATGTATACTTGTGGCCAGGTAGCAAAGTCCTCCTATGTGTAAGAACATAATGGGTAAATAATTGCTATAGTAATCCTAACTGGTTTTGCTTTTCACTTCCCTTCAAAAAGTGATAGCATTTTCTCCTGATACTGTGTAACATCTTTTTGACTAGTCATTGTACATGTCATGGTATCATGTATTCTTCCGGATCTCCTGGCTCCTTGTAGACCTTTGTTCTTACTTTGTGTCTATTCACCATTTCTTGTTAGTTGGATACCTTGTACATGCAATTAGACCTATCTTTGGCCCTTTTAAGGTCGCATTGGCAAGGTACATATGTAAAATTGTTACATCCTGTGTTTCACTATGACATCACAGTGTTAGAAAAATGCTTGAACTCTGTTGTTGGTTACACTATTTTTATACATTTATATTTCAGTTCAGGGTATGCTAATATTAATTATATCAACTTCATAGATCAATTATATCAATAATACTAATTATAACAACTCACAGTCATCCAAAGTCAGTTAAACTCATATTAGAGTAGAAAACTACTATGGCATAAGGTAGCTAATTTTCCACTGGGTTAATGAACTATGTATTCACCCAGAAGTCCCAAGCAACATCAGAATCACAAAAGAGGAGGGCATGATTTCAGAGCTGAGAGCAAGGGAAAAGAGCAGGAGGAAAAAGTAAACAGAAACATCTTCTTTCTGCACAGATCAGCTGTAGATCACCTCACCTCCTCATTTCCCCGAGAGCTATATGCTAGAAGATTCTAGTGTTTCTGTTTACATCTCTGACACTCTTGATCTCACTGAAGATACTAAGTAGTGCCAAGTGGGTGCCAGGCAGGCTGCTTGAATTGAGAATTTGATCTTTGTGTGTATTAGAGTAGCTGCAGATTCTAGTGCAATCAACCAGAACTTATCTATACTACATGTAGCTATCTAGTTTTTGGGAACCTACTTTAGAGTGAAGGAAGATAAAGTGTTCAACTCATTTTATTGCAAAACAAATATGTAGAATAGATCTAAATTAATTGCAACCTGAAAGTATATATTTATCTTTTATTGCAAATGTAGCCTCTGTAAAGCACCTCAGATGTACAATGTCTGTCTCTGCTGTGTAAAGTGATTCCCATCTAGAGATTCTCAGACGCAAAGCTCATTGTACTTGCAGATTTCTAGGCAAAGAAGATTACTCACTGTTGTGCTTTCACTGTGTTGAAGGAAAGACCATTTCAGGGGAAAAAAATAAAAAAAAAATTAAAAAGTGTCAAAGGATTCTTGACTTATATCCACTTTGAGAAGTAACTTTACAAGAATCTTAATATTGCTTGACTACTTAACCAAAGCAACAACAATGGCTTTTATTATTTTAGCAGGTCTCCATCACCTACTCTTGAGTAAAGTTGCATTTAGAACTCTGCTCTTAGCAGAAATAGAAAGAAAGACAAACAAACTAAAATTAGTTTTCACCAAGTGTCTGTGATAAGAATCCCACCAATATGCATACTCACAAGTAAATTTCCCATATTTCTTGGGAAAATAAGTTCACATGAGATATTTAATTCTGAGAATATGAAAACACCAAACAATAACCAAAGTATTGGGGAACATTCAGTGAGCTTACAAGTCTGAGGAGAGACTCCCTAAAGATAATAGTGAATTGAAAAGTGGAAAATAAGATGGGCCATAAATAAATAATAAAATTCTGCTATTTGGAAAGAAAACAAAAACAAAAAAAACAACCCTTTTAGCAACTACACTATTAATACTTATTTCTTCTGTTATATCAAACAAAGGCTTTGTTAATTCTGTTGTAAAATACAATAAAAATAAATAAATAATAAGATATTTATAGTCCTTTCACCATTGTGGTTTTATTTGCAAAGTTATGATGGCATGCTGCACTAATGTTCTAAAATAAAGGCCATCTATGACTGTTCAACAACAAAGTAACACAGCTTCATTGCCGAGGAGCAAGTATTTGCTAAGGAATTTAAAGGTCTGTATTTATCAGAAAGATGGAAAAATAAATGTCTTGTTTCTCAGTCTAAAGGTGATAGATAGAACAGAGAAAAATGACATCAAACAGATATTTTTGACCAAATAGTTCATTAATACTTTCTGTTTCTGAAGTCAGTTTAGTGGTAAGGTTGAGATCTGGACATAAGTAGACCAGGATGGAAATCCAGCTGCTGATCATCAAAATAGTAATCACTGCATGCAGCAGAAAATTAAGGCATTTCTTTATATTTTTTCATAATATTTTATATAAGGTAATACCATTTAGGAATCTGCAGACAAAGTCTGTATCTTAATCTACATAAGAGAACTCTCAGTCAGCATGAAGCTTATATCACCATGAGTATATAGTGATTTCATTTGTGTCCCTATCTAAGAGAAAATATGAAGGTTGTCTTCATCCATTTATCTTGTACTGTGCTTAGTAACTTTTTTTTTTTTTCTGCTATCATTGGGCTGAAGCAATTGAAGGCCTAGGGCAATTTTATTGAGCGTAAAATGACAAGCTTTTAACAGGTCAAAAGAAGTGAAATGGCATTTTGTATTAAACATCACTCCTATCTTTTCTAAGCACCATTTCTGAAGTTACCTAAGGGAATTTGCACCTAAATTTATGTAAAACACTACTTTGTTCTCTCCTTTCTCTGCTGCAACTCCTGTGTGGCATGCAGGAATATCTTTACATGTTTCATGCTGCTGCCAGAAATTATTTTATCTAATCTGTAAATGTGTAAATAACCTATTAGATTACTAAATTCAAGGCAATGAGTAGAGTATTATGCAATAATTTGGCTCTTCTAACAACAACAGAAAATTAAGAACTGTTTAACTGACAGACATTTTCTAATAGGTACATATTTGTTCTAGTTCTGTTCAAGGTTAAGTTGTGCAAAAAAACCACTACATCAGTTAAAGCAAATTCCTTATGAAGATACAGCATTGCTTTCAACAGGCATCGATATCTGAAAAGCCTTTTGAGAAGTAGTAGCTTTTGTTGCAGTTACAAATGTGTCTACTGCTGAACTACTTCAGCTGTCTTCTGCTGGAGCTCATTCTAACTGGTTGTTTAGGTTCACTTAGTCATGCCCTCAAGCAAGTTGCTTAATCTTGTGTTGATATAAGTTCAATTTCCAGCAGGTTGATCGAGAAGTTAATTTTAAGCTACTTTTCCCCAAAAATTGGAAAAATTATACTGAATGTTTAGAGATTATTGAATTTTATTTTCCTTTTTCTCAGAGTTCTTACTTATCTCAGTAATGTTACTCACAGGTAGTGAAAATGTCCATCAGACTTTGTCAGGTCTGATTAGCCTACAGGAAAAGAACTAAATATCAATAGCAGGAGGATGTATTTCCTGTGGTACTGAATTCTCAATTAAAAAATAATTCTGCAGGAATGAATAGCAATTAGATTTATACAAAATGGAAATAATGAAAGGAGAAATTAAGATGGTGCAGTGTCTAACAATATTATTATAAAGTCTGTGTATTACATATTATGCAGCAGCTACTATGAAATCTTTAAATTTTTATTTCAAATGACTACGTTACAAAGTTATTGACATGGAAAATAAACATGAAGTATTAAACTGAGAAATAAGAAACCAATATTTAACTGCTACATTGAGCATCTAAATTGAACGTCAGACCTCCAAACAAATGTACATCTATGGTAAAGTCTAAATCCCCAAGAAATCTAAAAATACCATGATGAATACTTACTTTACAACTACTGGGAGCATATAGAATTTCTCAAGTCTCAAAAATACCAAGTAGCTCAATGCCAATTTTAAGCCCACATACCAGCACCATTCATAGACAAAACTGTTCTTTTTCCTAACTCATGTGTCAGGTTTCAGCCTGTATACGCGCTCTGAGCAACTTTACAACTTCTAGTGTGAAGTTCCACGACTTACTTCTCCCAGCAGTGTTCTAAACTTGAGGCTAGAGAAACTCTAACTCTATATAACAGATAAGCATTTCATGTTGAGAGTTTTACCAAGGAGATTGAAGAACATGTCTGCTGTTCCTTTCTAAATTTCAACATAAGAAAATTTGATGTCAAAATTGGCCTTCATAAAGTCCATTTGACTGCATGAGATTATTTTGGTTTATATTATTTTTTGCTTACAAAGCTGGAAAAATCATATCCTATCATAACCTGCATTTCCATTGAACATTTAAATTGACCTTCAAATTTAAGCACCTTTTTAAGCCTAAAATGCTCATGAATGCTTGTTATGCACTGATGTCTCATTACAGGTTTTTTGTGCTGCAGAAATAAAGCAAATTAATAATCCAATACAACTACTTCTTGGACACTTGTGGGAAAAACATTCTGTTCTAGTCAGAGTGTTACAATATTATTTTAGTTCTGGACTAAAATAATAAAATCCAAGTATCACATTCGAATAGATTTGGTACTTGAAAGAAAACATCACCTATATTTTGTCTTGTGGTCAAAAAGAAAACAAAACATGCAGCCAAACAAGCTGAAAGAGGAGTTTTTGTATTGGATGTCCAATCCAAGGTGTTGGCAGCAGCAGGCTTCAGGGCTGACCTTTGAGAGAGGAGGCCAGGGGCTGCCCCATGCCAGACACAGATGGTTCTGCAACAGACCCATCATAGCAAACAACTGAGCCAGTCAAGCAATGCTGGGGACTCCTCTGTGAATATATGTAAGAAAGGGCAAAAACACCACTCAGGTACAGGAGGAAGAAAAAGAAGACAGTGAGAAACAGCAGTCTGACTATAAAGGGGAGGAGGAGGCGCTGCAAGTGCCAGAGCAAGTGCTTCCTTTCAGCCCATGTAGAAGACCAGAGTGGAGCAGATATCCACACTGCAGCCCATGAAAGACTTAGCACCAAAGCAGGTGGACATTTTCTGGAGGATATGCAGTCTGTGGAAAGTCCATGCAGAAGTAGTCTTATCCTGGAGTATTGTACAATGTGGGAGGGACCCCATGCTGGAACAGGGGAAAAGTGTGAGGAGCAGCAGAGAGTAACTGTTAAGTACTGACTGCAGCCTTCCATATTCCACCATGCTGCTCAAGGCAGGGAGAAGAGTCAGAAGTACCCTGTCAGGAGAAAAATAGCTGAGCCTGGAAAAAGGGAGTTCTGTGGATGGGGTAGTTTTGGGGTTTTTTGTTGGTTTTTTTTTTTTTGTCTTTATCTCTCAGTACCTGAATCTATCCTGACAATAAATATAAATATTTTTTTCCCTCATCAAGTCTGTTTTGCTCATGATAGTAACTAGCAAGTGGTCTCATTTTCTTTACCTCAATCCATAATCTTTCTCATGCTATTTTTTCCCACCATCCTGATAAGAAGGGTCAGTGAAAGTTGCTGAGTGGACATCTAGCTTCTGGACAAGACTAACTCCACCACAACTTTCTAAGCAGCAAATTATTACTCAAGTTGGATCTAAGAGCTCTGTGTGTGAAGAAGAAGGAAGTTACTGTTTTTATGTGCCAGGGATAACTCTTCAGTGAAAATGTGCCAGAGGAGAAGTAATAATGCAAGGAAAAATAGGGAGACATAGCTTCATCCTCTCAGTAGGATTCAAAAGAAAGGAAAGACACAGAATCATTCTTACTGAAGGGTATAATAAAACCCTATAACTGTGGATTGTCATACAGCAAACTGAATTCCATCTCATTAACTAAGAAAGACAAATTTATTGAGCTAGATCAAACTCACAATCATTTAAAATAACTTAAAAAGATTTGTGTGTGTGTTTGTTATCTTATTTCATTCATTTGAAAAATCAGATTTTCTTGCAACTCAAAAGTGGTAGAGGGCAAGAAAGCTGATAGCACAGAACATGGTTTCATTGTGAGGAATCCTCTGAGGAAACATCACACACAGGAAACCATGGTGGCTTTTTGTTTTCTTTTGTTTTGTTTTTAAAGGAAGGTCAGGTCATTATGAGTACCAGAAGTTTTACTCTTTTCTGCTCTATTTCTGGACATATTGATACCATTTACACCACAGCCCTGTTCTAAAAGGAGCAAAAGTATTTTTATTATTGTGTATTGCTCCTAGTCTTATATAAAAATATCCCTGTAATCTGAACAATAACAACTTGTGTAGGTGTTCATTGTTTGGTTTTTGGGGGTTTGAGGGGTTTTCTTGTTTTGTTTTTTTGGGGGGGTTGAATTTATTTTCAGGGACTATGACGACTAGTGCTTACTGCACCTCACGGTATGTTACAAACAAAAGCTGCCCTCAGAGACAAACTACTGAAATGAGAACTAAGAGAATCTCTTAAAGAAGGAATTACAGCTTGCCTCATACTTTATGCAGTATTCTAGTAGAAACATCTGTGTATGGACATACACAGACTGTGCAGGCTTTCTGTGAATAGAAATTTAAAATGGAAGGGAAATGGTGGAAATAAAGAATACAAGCAATGAAATAGATAATACAAGCAATGAAACTTGTAACATGGTTTATATAATTTTGGGGCTTGGTCTATGTTTTTATAACTGAAATATCATAGTATCATAGAATGGTTCTCTGGACTCATTTGAACAGGTCCATCCATGTCTTTCTTGTGTTGGGGGCTCCAGAACTGGACACAGTACTCCAGGTGGGGCCTTATGAGAGCAGAGTAGAGGAGGAGAATCACCTCCCTCAACCTGTTGGCCACGCTTCTTTTAATGCAGCCCAGCATCCAGTTGGCCTTCTGGGCTGCAAGCACACACTGCCGGCTCATGTTTTGCTTCTTGTTCACCAGTGTCATTAGCTATTGTCAGTTATTAACTAGTAGAATGTATTAATTCTGCCTAGGCTTTTTTTCATGCTACCTTCCTGAAAATTATTAGTTTGGTCTTTTTCAGCATTTATAAAATCTGGCTACTTTGCTAGTAGAAACATCTCAGAAGTTGTCCAGCTTCCATAGTTGTTAGGCATCATCTTTGCTAAGTTGTGGGAAACGGGAGAGGTGCCTGAGGACTGGAGGAAAGGAAATGTCACTCCAATCTTCAAAAAGGGCAAGAAGGAGGACCCGGGCAACTACAGACCGGTCAGCCTCACCTCCATCCCTGGAAAGGTGATGGAACGACTTATCCTTGGTGTCATCTCTAGGCATACCAAGGATAAGAGGGGTCATTAGGGGCAGTCAACATGGCTTCACCAAGGGGAAGTCATGCTTGGCCAACCTTCTAGACTTTTATGAAGACATAACCAGGTGGCTAGATGATGGCAAAGCAGTGGATGTGGTCTATCTTGATTTCAGTAAAGCTTTGTGGTGGGTTGACCCTGGCTAGATGCTGGGTGCCCACCAAAGCCCACTCTATCACCCCCCTCCTCAGCAAGATGGGGAGGGGAGAAAATAAGATGGAACACAAAAAACCAAACTCGTGGATCGAGACAAAAGTAGTGTAATAGAAGCAAAGCAAAGCTGCGCGCGCAGAAGCAAAAGAACAAAATATTTACTCTCTACTTCCCATCAGCAGGCCACGTTTGGCCACTTCCCGGGAAGCAGGGCTTCATACGCGTTGCGGTTCCCGGAGGACAAACATCAGTAACGAATGCCCCCCCTTCCCCCTCTTTTCTCCTTGCTTTATTTCTGAGCATACGTCATATGGTATGGAATATCCCTTTGGTCCGTTTGGGTCAGCTGTCCTGGCTGTGTCCCCTCCCAAGACCTTCCCCTCTCCCAGCCTACTGGGGGAAATGTTGGAGAGACAGCCTTGGTGCTGTGCTAGCACTGCTCACCAGTAACCAAAACACTGCTGTGTTATCAACACCCCTTGAGCCACCAAATACAAAACACAGCACTCTGAGGGCTGCCACGGGGAAAATCAACTCCATCCCAGCCAGACCCACTACAAGCTTTTTCCAATTTGATCAACTATCAATACACATGAATGATTCAGTTTTTAACTAAATACCAGATGAAAAGTTACAGCTGGAAATATCTAGTAGTCTGCATCTCAACAGAGGAAAGTTTTCTGGATCTGTACAGTAATATAATAAAGGCTAGATTTTCCAGTCAGTATCTTATGTGAATATTGAAAATGTATTTTAAGCTAATGTGATGCAAAATTATCTCATTAAGAAGTGTAGTTTTCACTCGTAAAGATTTACAATTTAATTTACTTGTGTAGACTCACTAATCTGATTGTAATTATGTTACTTATCTTTTAATTTTGTGTGTGGTAGATGTACATCAGAAATGACATACAGGTGGGACTATCATATATTAAATCAATTCAATCACATTTAAATATTTAAAAGTTTGGTCTTCTATACAAAGCTGGTTCTTAACAGGCAAACTAAAAAAAACCCATTACAAAGTCATATTTACATACCTATCTCTAAGCAAAGTTATTTTCCACAATTAAGAAGCCTCAGTCAGCTGTTTGATTAAGAATGACAGAAGTATTGTAATGCTTATTGAGGCAGATATATATTTTCCCCCTCTTCAAGAGGAATTTATAGTCTTTAATAATTTTATATTTATAATTTAATATTTCATATTAATAGAGATATTGCTATGATTTCTCAGGCACATATGCACAATGCCTAATTAGATTTCTTCTTGTCTGGTTACAGGCCAAGGGAACTTAGACTGGAATTAAGAATCCAGGAAAGCTATTTAAATGTCTTGCATGATTTCAGGTGTACCTTAATTTCCTGTGGCATTGTCATTTGTGCTGATAATTCTGAAGACAAGGATTCTTCCAGTGGCAGTAAGGCTGTTGCTACTTCGTATCAGGGAGGGTCTTCTAGTGGCAGAAAGACTATTAGTATTTCAGGTGATATCATCCCTATCTTGTCTTTCAGTCCCTTCACTATCAATTGCAGGGAGCATCTTATTAGTGCTACTAAAGTCTCTCATGTCTGCACTTACTTCTTCAGAATAGTGACACATAATGCTCTAATAACTTATATATCTTAACCATGTACTTAAGAACACTCTGCACAAGGAATGTTTTACAAAAAATACATATGCAATAAAATCAGTTTATGCAAAAAAAGAAATTACATATCCTCCACAAAAATTAATATGTACATTCAAAATTAAATGCATGCAACTTGTGGTAGATAAGTCACTTTTAGCATATCTAAATCTCAAAAACTTTATATGCCATTTTCTGCATATATTTTTAGGGATTTGCCAAATCTGACATCAACAAAGCAAGGCTGCCACAGCTTCACGCCCTGGGTCCAACCAGTAACATATTTTCCCAATACGCACACACACGAACACATGTTCACTTCTATATATAGCCAGTCACACTGTTCAGCTCATACAGGTACATGCAGCACTCGCATAAACACAAACACCACCAACAGCCTCATCTTGTTCCCTTCTCTGGTTGATCAGGATAAAGATCCAACAGTGGGAAGAGGTGCAAGTATATAACATTCACCCCTCCAGCAACTGGGATCAGACATTCAGTCTGTCCAGTTGCTGCCCCTGAACCCCAGTTGGTGGCACCGGGGCATGACACCTCCAAGGCCACAACTGCTCTCCAGCTGCTGGTATTCAAACCTACACAGGCACACTTACCCATTATATATCCCTTCAGTAAGCGGTATTAGATGTACTAGTGCTGAATCCTCCCTCTCCCCCATTGTCCTCCACACAGACAGTCACATACACAACCAGGTTTCTCAATCAACCTCTGGACCTCACAATCTCTCCAGTAGTTGATTGGTCTCTCCAGTAGCTAGCTTCTCCAGCTGCCTCAGCCATACACATGCACACATACATGCCTATCTAGCCCCAACTACTCACCAGCTAGTTTGACTTCATATTCCTAGTGATCATACACTGACTTATGCACCCATTCTTATCACCATTATTGGTGACCCAGACACACAGACCCTTTGGCACTTCGATCACTGACACTTAGGCCTCCCATACACATGAACACACAAGAAATCCCTTCATCCAAAAAAAAAAAAAAAATGGAAATAAAGTTTAATGAGAAGATAAGACAGACTGTGATGATGGAGTGTAGATCATGGCCAGGCAAATGCGTTGACCAGCAACCAGCCTTTCTTACCCCCTTCTCGCTCTAGAGAACAAGTCTTATGAGGAGTGGCTGAGGAAACTAGCATTGTTGAGCCTGGAGAAAAGGAGGCTCAGGGGAGAATTTATTTCTCTCTAAAGCTACCTGAAAGGAGGTTGTAGCATCATGGGTGTCAGTTTCTTCTCCCAGGTAGCAAGTGGTAGGACAAGGGATATTAGGAAAAATGTCTTCAGGCGAAAGGTTATCAAACACTGGAAGAGGCTCTCCAGAGAAGTGTTTGAGTCATGTCCTGGTTTTTCTAGGATAGAGTTAATTTTCTTCTTAATAGTTAGAATAGCTGTGTTTTGGTTTCAGTGTAAGACTTGTTATGAGAAGAACTTTGATAAAAGTACTAATGTTATTAGTGGATGGTGGAGCTCAAGGTCATCATGTTTGGCTGGTTCACAGCTGCATCAGGACTGAGAGGGAGAAGCACAGTGAATAGCAAAGCCCAAAACTGGCATTTGGATGTGCCAATGGAATATTCCATATCTTATCACATCATGTTTAGTATATTATCTGGGGCTGACCAGAAATGAAGCGGGGAGATTTGCTCTGTCTTTCACACAGGCTTTCATTCTTCTGGGATTGTGGTTTCAGTTCAGGATTGTTGCTCCTCTGGAATCGTTATCTGGGAAGGGGCCGGGCTTAGTCAGCAGGTAGTGAGCAGCCCTATTTGTAAAATATACAAATGGGTTATCACTCATTTGTATATTTTATTACTGTTATCATTATCACTACTATTTTAATATCAGGGGTTTTTTTAAGATTTCTTTTATTTCTATTATTAAACTGTTCTTACCTCAACCTACAGCCTCCTAATCCTTGCCCCCAACCCTCTCCCCTATGATGAAATATAATAAGGGCAAGTGTAGGGTGTTGCACCTGGGCAGGAACAACCCCAGGTTCCAGTATAGGTTAGGAAATGATCTCCTAGAGAGCAGTGAAGGGGAAAGGGATCTGGGAGTCCTGGTGGACAGCAGGATGACCATGAGCCAGCACTGTGCCCTTGTGGCCAGGAAGGCCAATGGCATCCTGGGGTGCATTAGAAGGGGTGTAGTCAGTAGGTCAAGAGAGGTTCTTCTTCCCCTTTACTCTGCCCTGGTGAGGCCACATCTGGAATATTGTGTCCAGTTCTGGGCCCCACAGTTCAAGAAGGACAGGGAGCTGCTTGAGAGAGTCCAGCGAAGAGCCACCAAAATGATTAAGGGAGTGGAACATCTCCCTTATGAGGAAAGGCTGAGGGAGCTGGGGCTCTTTAGCTTGGAGAAGAGGAGGCTGAGGGGGGACCTGATTAATGTTTATAAATATTTGAATGGTGAGTGTCAGGAGGATGGGGCCAGGCTCTTTGCAGTGATGACCAATGATAGGACAAGGGGCAATGGGTGTAAGCTGGAACACAGGAGGTTCCGCTTAAATTTGAGAAAGAACTTCTTTACAGTAAGGGTGACAGAGCACTGGAACAGGCTGCCCAGGGAGGTTGTGGAGTCTCCTTCTCTGGAGACATTCAAGACCCGCCTGGACGCCTTCCTGTGCGAACTCATCTAGGTGTTCCTGCTCCAGCAGGGGGATTGGACTAGATGATCTTTCGAGGTCCCTTCCAATCCCTAATATTCTGTGATTCTGTGATTCTGTGATTCTATCCCCTGGGAGTGGGGGGAAAATGGGTGAATGGTTGTGTTGTCTGCTAGCCAAGGGCTAGCCCAGTGAAACTATCACAGTCTTTCTGGTGCCCAACTTGGGGCAGAAAAGGTTGAGATAACGACAGTTCTGACCAAAGCGTGTTACAAAATATCTGCAATAAGCATTTGTTATGATGACTTGGTTGTCAGTGATCATAATGTTGTTGTACTGGATTGCTGAGTTGTTCTTTGAGTTCTTTGAGGTGGCACGTTACATGCCGTTTATATTTTTCACCGTCCCGAGGTGTGGGTTTGGAGGTAGGGGTACTGTTTTACTGTGTGTTACAGTGATGGTTGTTAGTATGATAAAAAGATGAGTAGGGAGACCAATTTTGTACCTGTATTCAGCAGTGGCAAGCGGCACACAAAGCAAAGCAGCAGAAGTGGCTCCATTTCCGCATTGCGGGAGCTAACTGGTGAATATTGTTACCAATTACACCAGTGTTTTTTTCCCTCTGGGAGGGGGAACATCTTCGTTCAATTTCCTGCTCCCAGTTACAAAAGTTTTTGAGAATTTTAAATATTCCTGGGATAATCAAATGAGCATAATCGTGCTGCTAGTTCTTACAAATGTATGCCACATTTTAATGCATGCCAGACTACTTAGGAGTACCCCAGAGTTATTTAAAAGACATGTAAATGTGGTGCTTAGGGACATTGTTTCATGATGGACTTGGTAGTGTTAGGTTTCCAGCTTGCTACTCCCCAAAACACGTCAAACACCCTTTCCTCTCCTTTGGTCCTTCTCTAAATGTACTATTGTCTTGTACAACCCCCAAAAGTGTTTCTCCTGCATTCAGTCACAAGTCCCACACTCCTATATGCAGTAACCCTCCTCAGTCCAAAAGGTGAACCAGAGAGCTGCTCCTCTTGACTTACCTGATGAGTGTCACAGTTGGCCACTGGAGCTGGATGTCCTTTGAGATGGCCCATGGAGGGCAAGTGCAGGGTGTCCATTTGACTGGGAGACTTACTGTGTTTCCCCCATATGTTGTTCTTCTTCCTCGCTTCTTCATGTTTGTGAAGACAGACCTTTTATAGGTTGCTCACTCTCCAGGGATGGGCCTGGGAACAGTTGCATGAGGATATTATTTGGGTTTTTGCATATCATTGCCCCTCCATGCTTCTGTGTGTGTGGAGATGAACTTTTAATCATGTAACCAAGCACAGATCACTCAACTATAGTGTGAAATGACAAACTAAATGCTCGACTGTGGCTGTTCATCACAAGAGGAAAATGGATACTGAATCCACCTATTTGTACTTTCTCTCAGAATCTTGACAAAGGTATCTTAAACAAGCACCTGATTACTGTGTTGAGAGTTGTCTGTGATCATTAGGTATGTTTTTCCTACTGAGTCTAGTTTTCAACTACTTTAAATAAGAACAGATATTTTAATCACTTTCTTGTAGTAAAGCTGTACAGATTTTTCAATGACAACTTCATATTCTTTACCCTCTTTTCACCTCTTCCTTATCTTAAAACTATTGATAAGATCAAAGTCCTATGGCAATGCAGAAACAACAAGCTTAGGAGAAAAGTCACAATACTATGTGCTTGTATCTAAACTTTACATGTTGCAGCAACAGATTATATTGTATTTTCATTAATCATCTAAACTCATGTAAAGGAATATTCACCCAGAAAATACAAGTTAATAAAAATATAGATTCATTCACAGAAATTTAAAGATTTATATACAGAGCAACATACAAAGAAACTTTAACTAACCTAGGTCTATATTACAAGCTAAAGCTAACATGGCTATGTCAGTCAAATTGTACACAGACATGATGCTACAATTGACATGCAGATGGAAGACCTCCATTACAATTATGGCCTCCAGCTGCTACCTTTTGCCAGCCAAACTGGGAGTGCAGTAACCTCCATCAAAGTGGTTTCTGTGATTGATCCCTCTTCAGGCAAAATCACCCAGGTAAGCACATATAACTTAAATAGTTAGCTTGAGGCTAAGGAGAGATAGCCTCTTTCAGATCTAGCTGTGCTGATGGTTGTTGTTCCTAGTCCTCCCTATGCTGCAGTCTATACCACTCAGAATGTCCAGCCAAGTTGTAGATGTCTCAGGACTGCTACTGAGACAAACTAGCTGCACACACACTGTTCAAGCGCAGTTGTTAACCTGATAGTAGCAGATACTATTATGGTGTCTCTTTTAAGCAAACTGATGTGTTTTTCCATGTCATTCTGACTGTCTTGTCTCTCTGAATGTGGATTAAACAAAAATTTGTCAGAAACACTTTACTAGCTGAGCTGTGGAAAGGAATAAGCTCTAACTAGTGAAAAGGGACAGATAACTGCTACTGCTACATCAGCACCTGCAGAGGTGTCTGTTTATAGCTTTAGGCAGTTAAGATGGGCAAGAGATGTGATCCCTGATTGACAACAGTTTTGTTCACAAGTGAAGAGGCTTTACAGATACCATTATAATGTATTAGTTCTATTTGAGCTGGATGTTAGAAAGACATTCTGTACTTGTACAAAGCATTGTTTTTCATCCACACTAGTATCCCAGTCAGTAAAATATTTGATATTGGACTAGATCTCAGATTCCAAATGTACTACCCAAACTGTCTTAACTAAAAGAAAACTGTAGTAAAAACTACATATAAGAAGACATTTTTACTTACATTCTATCAGCTGGTATCAAATCTGAGTCTTACCTAATTAAGTTCAATTAAATGTGAGTATGTTAGGAAACAAACTGTGAATATTGCTGAATCTATCTATTCAAAACACAAATCCTCCTTCCTATTAAAATCCAGACTTTTTCAGAATGTAAGAAACAAAAATTCAACTTGTTGTGCTTTTAAACAGAGGAAAAATATTTTATAGATAAATCTGACCTCTATTTTATTAAATAGAAGAAAACACCTAGGCAAAACTGTATTTTAGTAATTGTGACACACAACACAAAGAAAGATTTTGTTACAACTGAGTGTATTGTAAATACATTAGCTATAAATATTGTGTTCATTTTGTAATGGTGTTAATACTGCTGCTAGGCAGCAGTGTCACCTCAGTGTGAAGGGATTTAGCAAAACAGACCTTTTACTCAGGCCACTTCCAGTCACACAGTAATGAGGGGCTGGACAGAGGCACAGAGCTCAGCTTCCATGCACACACACTAGAAGAGTAGTCCCTTTACCAATGTCTTTCAGCCACTGTAGGTAATCTGTTATCACAAATTTGTGTCACTGACACAAAAAGGCTGTGAATCCAGTCAGTGATTCTTTGACTGAAATGAACATCATTCAATAAAATGTACTGAACAATTCCTTAGCATGATTCAAAAAAAAAAAAAAAAAAAAAGTTACGTGAGCTTCAGTGATTAAATAAAGAGGAAACAGGAATACAGTAGAGAGGTCTTTATAATGGTCAAGCAACTTTGTGCTAGGGTTGTTAGCACAGGCTTAGGCTGATAGCTTCATTGATAGTTATGGTACTTACATGAGTGAAATCAAACTGGTACTTGTAGATTAACAAGCACTGTAATCACACAGTCATTTTGTCATATGGACAAATCATTTTCAAAGTTTGTCCTACAGTGACATTAACACTGACAAATTCTACGTTTACTGGTCCTCATGTCCATTTTACAATACAAACATAAAGTAAATCAATTATATGTTGATCAGCATTAATGCTTTTCTCCAATAGCCCCAAGAGTTGTAAGTGAAGTAATAGTAGTGAGTAAATACAGTAAAAGCTTAAATCTTAAGTGCTGAAAAATCTACCAAGATTTTTAGTTCCATATGCAATTGCTAGTTACCTGAGTGGCATATTAACTTTTACCTTGATTACTACAACTTCTTCTTTAGCCTGCCTGATGCTAACCTTAGCTCTTTAATTTATTCAAATCACAGCCACTAAAATTATCTTCCTTATCTCTCATTTCTTCTTTTACATGTCAATGAAGAGTCCAGGTACTGATGCCCTCTTCCACAGTGCATTAGATATAAGATCTTCATCTTCTTCCAGACCTTATGCAATTTAGACCTAATTTTATTTTATGATACCTCTTAATCTCTTCTCTGCATTGCCACAGATGAAGGTCTTAATGTTCTGTTCTCTCTCCACATTCTACTTCAGATTTCAATGCTAATTCATTTGCATATAGTGTACTACTCCCTGCTCCAAAATTTTCTTATTAAAAATAAATAAATAAATATATATATTTCTGAATTTGTTAATAATTATGACAATAAGACAACAGGATAAAATAAAAAGCAGTGTGGTAAAGGTTCAAATCACTATTTCTTGGTTTTCCCACTCCTAATGAGAATATAGCATTGCCACATTTTGTACATTAAAAATACCTCACTGATAATTATTAATAAATTTTGATAACATATAATAATTGGTAATACTGTATCTGCATCTAATTATCTTATTAACGGGATACTCTCAAGAAAGCCTCTATTTAGCAAAATGCTTTTCTGACTTAATATGAAAGAAACTTATAAACCTAAAATAAATACTTCAGGTTGTGTTTCTAAAACATTATTTAGGTGTGTACACTAATGGCTTGCTTTTTGTAACAACTGGATGTTCAGAGTCTTTCACTGAAGTTGCTAGATGCTGAAAATGAGCTTTCCAAATGCAAAGACAAAAACATTCCATCTCCTTTCTGAAACTATTTTTTGTTTATTATATACATGCAGTAGCAGTAATTGGCTTACTTATCTGTTAACCCTCTTTGTAGACCTCAGTACAAAATGTCTCTTGGAACTTATTTCAACATTCATTAATTCTGACAATTTATCATCACTACCTCATAGTTAGTGTGTTGGTGACAAGAAGTCTCACAGAGAACTTCTAAATTATGTCCCCTGGGATGACATTCTGTGGCATACTCAACCTTACTGGTAAGGTCAGTGACACAGATTTGCTTTCAACAATGTAATCCAGGGCAAGAGTGACAGCCAGACTACTCAGCATGATAGAAACAAGGAAAGTTTGAAAGGGCTTTTCATTTGTAAGTGACAGAAACAAGACATACTGGGAATTCCAAACTTTGCCCAGCTAAGAACATCTTTAAGCAGAATGGATCACTACTTCTTGAACTGGTTTAGGATGTAGAAAATTCCCAGTATAACTAAGTAGAAAGGTATTCTTACAAAGAAATGTTAATGCCTTTGCAATGATTCTGGCATCAACCTATGTATTTATGATCCTTCCATAGGGAAACATCACTTGCTATTGACAGTCTTTCTACTAGTTATTTCCTGCCCTCCTCTTTTAACATGTTCAGATGCTTGTTTAAGCCCCATTTAATACTATAATTGCAATGTCTTCTTTCAATTCTGAACTTTCTGGAACAGTACATCCACATGTTTAGCTATCAAGTCCTTAAGTCAAATGAAGAAAATATAGAGCAAATTCATTCATCAGGTGGAAGTTTTCCACATGCTAAAATAACTGAAATTAGAATCATAGAATGATATGGGTTGCAAGGAACCTTGAAGATCATGTAGCTCCAAATCCCCTGCCATGAGCAGGGACACGTTTCACTAGATCAGGTTGCTCAAAGACTCATCCAACCTGGACTTAGACATTTTCATGGAGGGGGCATCCACAACTTCTCTGGGCAATCTGTTCCGTTGTCTGACCACCCTCACAGTGAAGAATTTCTTCCTAATAACTAATCTGAACCTACCTTCTTTCAGTTTAAAGTCATTTCCCCTTGTTCTATCACTAACTGCCCTTATAAAAAGTCCCGCTCCAGTTTTCTTGTAGGCTCCCATCAGATACACTATAAGATATCCCCAGAGCCTTCTCTTTTCCAGGTTGAACAACCCCAACTCTCTCAGCCTGTCCTCGTAGGAGAGGTGCTCCAGCCCTTCGATCATCCTTGTGGCCCTTCACTGGACTTATTCTAACTGGTCCATATCTTGTGCTGGGACTCCAGAACTGGACACATTACTTCAGGTGGGGTCTTATGAGAAGGGAGTAGAGGGAGAAAATCACCTTCCTCGACCTGCTGGCCATGCTTCTCCTGATGCAGCCCAGGATACGGTTGGCCTTCTGGGCTGCAAGTGCACACTGCTGGCTCATGTTCAGCTTCTCATTTACGTAGACAGATACCCTTATGATACACTTGCAAGCATTTAGAAATTGAAAATTAATTGGCATGAAGATAATAATAATAATAATAATAATAATAACAAAACAAAACAAAACAAAACAAAACATAGAGATTACAGGATCAGTTAGTAGATCAAAATGGTTTATACCCTCCTAGGATTTGTTCCTCAATACAGACCCCAGTAAAGCTGAAGGAAGATAGAGGTCAAAATTTATTTTGTTTATAATTTTAATTTTCATACCATTCAAATGGCTATTATCACCTGTAAGTTTAGACAGTAAGGTCAGATTCAGTCAAATATGAACAGACAGCTCTGTTTTGGTTTGACATATACATATTACAAATGGCCAGTAAAATATTTTGGTACCTCACCCCTTGATCTTTTATACTCACTGTGTTTTACTTATACTTTGCTACTTCTCTTTGTTTGGTTATGTGATTGAAGATTTATCTCCAAACACATGAAAGAACTCAAAACAACAATGACAGATGGAAGAAACCAAATAACTCAGGGAAAATGGAGGCCCTGTTCCAGTCATGGCCCTCTCCAGGAGCTATCAGATAGATGGCCCTGATGTGACACCCTTCACAATGAGTCAAAGGGAAGGGCATTATGGATCGCTGGGGGTTTACCGCCTACAAGGCTACATATGGAACGAGGGGAAGAGCATTTGGGGACTGTACAAGACTTATTATAGGATGTTTAAAGGAGGAACCAAAGGCAGGGAAAGGAATAAATCAAGATGTTTTGAGAAGGAACAAGCATGGGAAAGTAGATGTATAGGAGGAGAAAGAGGCTGATCTTGTGTAAACAGATGGCTGGTCAATACACTTGTCTGTCTGTGCCCTCCAATTAGTCACAAAAGTCTGTCCTACATGTTAATTGAACTCCATTCCTAACTATTTTACTAGATGAAGGACTATCTTATGTGTGGGTATATATGTGCATAGGAGTTCTAATTTCCAGAGAGCAGAGTGAAGACCACAAATCATAGGTAGGTCTGAGATGTGTGTGGGTCTGAGAAGCAACAGCTACAGTGGGGTTGCAGGCCTCAGTGGCTTGTCCATCTGGATACTGGATAGATTGAGTACCTAAGAGCAGCTTCTGGAGGGATCCATATTGTATATATATACACACACATTTCCACCCTTGCCTGGCTGACTGGGGGACAGTGTAAAGCCATTGGAGCTGTTGGTGGGAGTTGTTTGTTTTCTGTCTGTGCTGATCCATGTGGCCTGATGTGTGCTGTGTGGGGTTTGGGGGAGGGGGGAAGGAGGGCAGCTTTTGGAAGTAGGTGAAGGGGATACAGTGATGGCCTCTGTGAGAAGCTTCACAAAGCTCCCCTGGCTCCAAGGCATACCTGCCTCCAGCCCAGGCTGAGCTAATTAGCAATGGAAAAATGCCTCTTTGAATACATATTTATGAGGTAAAGGACTGTCTTGAAAAGAAGAAGGTGGAGAGAACTTGGAGGAGAGTCCACTGACCTGAACAAAACGTGACCATTGGCCTAAATAAAGACAGAGTTTCATTGCCAGGAGGAAAGAGGAGGAGGGGGAGGACAGAGAACCTCAGACACCCAGTTCAACATACATGAAGTAGGAGAAGGTAAATTAGGTCCCCTGCAGCCCATGGAAGTTCAATGCCGGAGAAGATATCCCATGTGTTGGCTATGGAGTACTCCACACTGGAGCAGAAAACTGAGCCCCAGGGCAAGTGTGGCTATACTGAGACCCCAGACACACCCAACACCAGAGCTGAGGTGGACCCCCAGAACTGGGGGGCTAGGGGAGGAGGTACGTTGAACCAGAGGCCTGCCTGCAGCCCGTGGACATCCCCATGACAGAGCTGGGAACTGTGCCCTAAGAGGTCCATGACTCCATGGGAAGCCCACATTGGAACACTTTGTTCCCAGGCTGCAAAAGCCCAGGAACTTTCTTGCTGGGAAGAGCAACATAGGTGAACTGACTGAAATCCCCATTCCCTCTCCCCCTGTGCCACTGGTTGGGGAGAGGGTAGAGAAATCAGGCACAAAGTGATTTGAGCTCAGGAAGAAGAGAAGGGTGGAGGAAGGCGTCTTAAGATGTGGTTGTCATGCCTCACTGTGCTACTCAAATGATTGGTAACAAATTAAATTGATTTTTCTTCCCAAATTGAGTCTGTTTGGCCTATGATCATAACGAGTGAGAGAGCCATCCCTGTCCTCATTTCTAACCCATGACCCCTTTGTTGTGATTCCCTTCCTACCCACCAGGTGGCGGGAGTGAGTGGAAGAGAGCAAGGTCTTACCTGTGGGTGAAATTATCACATGTGCATATGCGTGTACGTATTGAGTGTAGGTGTGCATCTGTGCCTATTGGGGACTCAGACTTATTACTGACTGGACTTGGGAACATGGAGCTGCATCAGCCTCAACTCTATTGGGCTATCAGATCTGGCAGCTCCTAACAATTTCTACTTTAGTCTTTCTTGTCTTGCAATTTATATTTCTCACTGTCATAGACTTATACATTCTCTTGTTCAGCAGCAGTAGAGATAGTAACAGCTTTATGTAACAGAATTAAGACCTATTCAGATCCCATCTAAGAGAAAAAAAAATTTGTCATGCCCTTGCTTTAATTGTATAGATGACAAATATCAACAAAACTATAGCAGCTGAAAGCTCAGTTTAAAAATAATGTAGATACTTTTATGTACTTTATATAAAGCCTCCAGCTTTCAAGAAAACGTAAATAAAATAAAACAGTTTTTTTAAAAAGATCCTCAATATCATCTATGCCATATAATGAGAAGATTATTTAAATAATTTAATTTTAAAAGAAAATAAATACATGCACATACGTATGAACTGTGTAAAAGCACTGAAGATATCCCCTGATGTTACATGAGCTCTTTTCAAACAGTCACTGAGTAAGAAATCTTAGTAATAATGTGTTCCTTTTCAGCACAATAATCTCAGTTATCAAAGCTTTTAAGCAAAACCGTAATGACTGCTGTATAATTAAAAAGAATGCAATGAAATTGTTCTCTCAACACTAAAACAAATTACTTCCTTGCCATTCTGAATTTAGCAATTAAAATTTTGCCAATGAAAAGGGAAGAGAAATAATAATAAATTATTTACTCAATCATGTTAAAGAAGCAGAATCTTTTGCTTTTGACACTAAGGTAATCACAAGCTTGATGTTCATCTGAGGTCATGGTGAGGAAATTTGATCATGATTAAACACCAATACATGATTGTATATTTTTTAATGTTTTCAAATATCAATACTGTCTCAACACTGTAACAAAAATAACAGAAAGAGCTAGATTCAGTAGAGTATGTAGGCATTTACAGGTCAGATTTTGAAATACATTTTAGGCATTGTCTTGTCTAAAATCCTGTGTCAGGTAGCTAGGTTCCTCAATGAGACAAAAGCAAGATACCTCAAAATTATAATAATTACCTTCAAGATGATAATAATGGCCCAAACAATAATTATTTACTTGTCCAGAAGTTTATTTAGAAGTGGATCATAGAGAATACTACAGAATACTCTGAAATCACATCTCTTCTCGACTCTCATGGCATATCTTAGTCTTTTAGCACAGCAATGTCTGTGCTATAAGCTGGCTAACTATACAATAAATGCACCAATTTAAGATAGCTCAAAGTACTACCAAAGTTAAGAAGATTTTCGGGGATTGTGGGCTAACAGTTGCCACATGGATGCAAATAAAATAGATGGAGGATCTATTCCTGCTACTCTACACAGCAGAGGCAGCTTAGAAAGAATGTCCTTACTCCTGTCAGCTGCAGTCACGTCTCGCCTGAGACTGGGCAGTTGACTGTGGTTGAGTTTCTGTTCTATTTAAGTGTAAGCTCTACCATATTAGCTGAAATCACCAAAGACATTGTAAACTAATGCATAGGCCTTTGCCCAGAAAGGGACTAGAAGCACAACACTGTCACTTACAGATAAGTTAGTTGAGGAAGCTGTTCCTTTTTCATTGCTTTTTAGACTGTAGCTGCCAGTTCTTATATCAGATAGGCCTAGTGCATGCAAACACATCAGTCATGGATTCAAATTTGACTTGCAAGCCAATGTGTAAAAATTATTAGGAACGCTCTTATACAAACTAATCAGGACAACAGGAAGGTTCCAACCTTTTTTCCACCTAGTTTTGTAAATTGGATTTTACCAAGAAGATGAGTGTTCAGTGTTTGCATCCAGATACTCAAAGGATTTAACAGTGTCCTTACTTTTGAACCTGGGCAAGGAGAAAAGCAAGCCTGCTACCATCCACTTTTTATGAAATATTTTGGAGGTGTACCAGTTTTGGCTTTAATAGCATTCATTTTCTTTATAGCAGTTCATATGAGGCTGTGGTTTAGATTTTTGATCAAAGCATTATAGATAAAACACTAACATTTTAGCTTTTGCTAAACAGCGCTTGCACAGCATCAAGGTCTTCTTTGTTTCTCACTCTGTTTCCCCAGTGAACAGATTAGGGGAGTGTATAATAGGCTGGGAGGGGACACAACCAGGTAGATGACCTGAACTAACCAAAGAGATGTTCCATACCTTATAACACCATGTTTAGCAATTAAAGGGAAAAGAGCGGGGTTTAGGAGGGTCATCTTTTGTTCAGAAACTGGCTGGGCATCAGTCTACCCATGGAAATGGGAATTTATTGTCTTTGTATCACTTCTTTTGTTTTGTTTTCTTCTTTTTTTTCACTTGCCCTTCACTTGTTAAACAATTATCACTATTTTCTTTTATCTTGATGCTTTTATTCTTCCTTTCCTCTTCCCCTATTCCCCTGGGGGAGGAGGAGGACAGAGTGAGCAGATATGTGGTGCTTAGCTGCCCACTGGGGTTAAGCCACAACAGGAGGATAAACAAGTTTTTCAGCAAATGGGAAACCAGGATTCAGTCCTTTTCTCATTCTCAGTGAATCCAGATTGGTGCCTTTCCAGGGAGATTTCCTGGGAGATCTCTGCAAGATTATGATCATCAGATTGTGAGCTAACTATGAAAAGTATTTTAGTGTCTCTTTTCAATGTTGTGCCATCAGCCAAATAATTCAGATCCTTTCCTATCATTGGTAGTGATGTCAAATCTTTTCCCTGTGTAATAAACATCTTCAAATATAGTATATCTCATCACATCAAAAAATACATATTATGTTCTTGTCATTTGTTCTGTTTCTTGCAACCTACCCCTTTTTGCTCTGCTATTGCATACCTAAAAAAAACAGCTCAGTAAATGGCAAACTACTATCAAGTTCAAATGCTCTACTAAATAGCATTAAAATTTGAAGATAATTGCCAAAAACTGTAATGTAATAACAATTTTAGTTAATTAAAGTTTTTTTTTCTCTTTTTTTTTTCATTCCAGTAATAATCTGTGAGGTTTTTTTTCTTTTGCTGCTAGTCAGTTAAGAAGCTTTATTTCAGTCTGAAAGGTATTTTTAATTTTATTTTTTCCTCTACTCTGTATGTTCATATTAAATCAGAAAGATCTTTCCTGTTATTTTTGTTAAGAGATATTTCAGTTAATACACAACAATGCACATTTTAATGATGGAGCCAAGTGACAAAAAATAAAATCCTCACCCTATGGAATTCATACATGATTTCGTGTCATATTTTAAAATATATTCAATGCACCATATAGGCATATGTACTGGATTTCCTATTTAAAATACCCGTTAGAGAATTTTCTCTAATTTTCCCTTAAATGATCTTAAATACTTTCTGTGTTCATTCACTGTCTCTCAGAATATTCTGATTCCTCATTTCAGACAATTTTAAACATTCAAGGTACTCTAATAGGTCTCTAGCTAACATGTTTTTAATCTCCAACCTAAGAAATCTCTGAAAGAAACTGGAGAAACTATGTTTCCAACACAGCACATAACTTCAATGGCCATAGCTGTCTAGCTTTATAACTGCAGTGACTGCAGATCAGTTTGGAAAGAGAGTTATTTTCATGATAACCCCATTTTAGATACTTACCTCCTCTGGGGCTTGCTTTTTTTTTGGTTGGTTGTCCTGTTCTGATTTGGGTTTGGGTTTTTTTTTTTTTTAATCTGTGCCTTAAATGCTTGCTAAATCAATATTCATTTTAAAACTTGTATGAAGAAGTGTACTGAGACGTAAGAGCCTTTTAAGTCCTCAGATGAGAAGCTGGTTCCATTTTGAAAAAAAAAAAAAAACAAAACAAAAACACCCCCCCACACACCCTGCCCAGAGTAAACGAGAGAGAATTGGAAGGAAAAAGGGCAAGGAGACTCACAGGTTGAGAGAAAAACTATATACTAATTAAAATAAAATTATAATGATAACAACAGTAAAAACAGAATATACAAAAGAGTGATGAACAGTGCAATTGCTCATCACCCACTGACTGATGCCCAGCCTGTCCCAGCCAGCAATCCCAGAGCCGAGACTTAACTCTATCCTAGCAAAACCAGGACAGGACAGGAAAATGAGATTACTAAGGTATTTTCCTCCTTATCTAGAAGGCAAATCTGCTCAGGCTTATTAAGGTGGTTGGTGCTAAAGCATCTGGGCTACCTGGCAGTGGATTTAGCTAGCCTAAAAGGAGACAAAGGTGGATTGCATATGGAGGAAAGTAAGTCTGGTAATGAAACTGTTAATTTTACTCTTATTATGTATCTACAATATACTTCTGTATTATTATGCTTACTGAATTGGTATAATAACTTAAAATCTAATTATGTGTTTTTCAGAGTCTGTTATCTTTGCTTTCACTATTGCATACTTCCTTTTTACTAAAGCAAGGAGAAAGCTGGCATCTGATCAAAACTGATATTTCTTTTCCCTCCTGCTCAAAAGATTAAAAAAACCCCAAACAAACAAAAAGGAAAACAAAATAAAACAATAACCCCCCCACCACCATCACCACCATTTTCTGGGTTAACCTGAAAAATCAGAAGTCATTTTCTTTTTCCCTCTTCCATGCTCTGATTTGAGTACATTGGTTCTGATTCACTCAACTTCAGGATCCTGGGAAGGCTTCAGCAAAAATCTTGCCTAGTATAAATTAATGAATTAGTTTAATTCATGTGCTTTTGGCTTGTGTTTTGTGGTGTTTCTGCCTAGCTTTTATCTACTAATGTCCTGGTTTGAACATATGCTAAGGAAACAAGTCAGAGTTTTGTGCTATCATCAGAAAGAGGATCAACATCCATTTCACATCTTGCTTAGGATACAGAGCAAATAATGGGATTTCCTTGCCTTCTTTTGAAGTTGCTGTTTTGTAGAAAGAAATACAAAACTTCTAGGGTCATAAAGGTTAACCAGGATTCTGTAGTGCAGTGGTTAAATCCCAAAAGCAAACCCAACAAAAATAAATAAATAAATAAAAATTTGTTCTATTAGTAAATAACTGTTACTAGTGTTGAAGTTGTATATGCAAACTCCACATTCAGCAACTCCAGAGAAGGTGGCCCCATCTGAATGACTTGATTTGTTTAGCTATTTGTAGCAACAAACAGAATACAACGTTATTAATGTTGTAGTAGCCTGCATTAAATCCTAATCCAAAGTATGGAAAGTCAAAGATGTTTGAAATAGGAATTAGACTACAGGAAAGGACTTTTCTTCTGACTGCATTTTGACATCCAAACAAGATGGTCCTGATAGCTGCTCTCTATCACAGAATCAGAGGGAAGTGTTCAAGGAATCACTCATCCAAACACTTTCACGTGAACTTCCACATGGTAGGGTAATTCTATTTGAACCTTAATAACAGTATTTTAGTATATACTTGTTAGTTTGCAAAAGAATATAATCATCAAGCTATAAAAGAGTCCAAGAAGGATTTTCCTTCCCTTCCTCCCACCAGAAGAAACCCATTTATTCCCCTATGCTTTATGTAAAAGGAGACAGGAGGTTACCACTATTTTAAGTGGTTCTGACAGTTAAGTAAAGAAAGAATAACTGTTATCTCTCCTGATGGATATTCAGTTCTGTAAGTTTCAATGGAATAAGTCTCCAACAGAGTAAGTCTGCAAAACTGTTCTATGACTGGATAGGTGTGGAGAAAAATGGTGTCAGGGCAGGTGCTGCTTATTGGATGTCTGCTGTGATAAATGGGATTGTGCCTTAGCACTTGCCTTGAAGGAAATGAAAACTATTATAATGATCCTATTTGATACATGGAAAGTCTCTTCCAAAGAACTTCTATTTCCCTATTAAAATCAAACTTGCTGTGTCTGATGGGCTAAATGCTTCTATTGACTCAATCTGTTATATTTAAGCTGCATAAATGAAAATTGATTTTTACTATAATAATTTTTTCAGCTGTGTCAGCATTCTCCTTAAACATTTTACATGTGTTTCTTCAGAACATGTTCTTAATAGTTGCTCAAAAACTTCAAGTTGTCAAAGCCTCCCAGGCTTATTAAAGCTACTTTTTTCCCTTGGATTTTTTTTTTTTTTTTAATACTGCTGGTGTTTTTTTCAGTATAGAAACAATATTTCTAATCAGAATATTTTCTCAAATTAACTGAGATACTTATGCATTTAAAATATGACTAAGAAACTCTCCCTTAATATTGCTTTACTTTCCTGACATTGAATTACTACTAAATGCATATCTTTACTATTTCAGAAGGTTTTTAAGCTTCTGAAAATAGCTTATTCATACAGTAAAATATCTCTGAATAGAGATCTTTTGTATGTGACTGTAGGTTTGTTTCACAGTGCTTGTTTGATTTTCCCCTTCCTGCTTGTCCTGTATGACTAATCACTTGATTAAAGGACAGCATCAGTAACTGCTTCCTTATGCCTCCTACTACTCATGTATAGGTGAGGAAGCTGGATCCCTCAATGCTGCAAAAAGATACTAATCATTAAATTACTACCTGTAATGACTGTTACAGTTGGCTTATGGGTAACTCTAAGGTGAAGAGGGCAGCTCTTATATTGAACAAGTGAGCAGCAAAGATAAATCTAACTTTCATCCTATCAATAAAGTCAACTAGTGGTGAGTCAGAATGAGTGTTTCAGTGAGCAAAGCAGAGAATTAAAGAAGAATAAAAAGTTTCATTCCTTCTTCTGAGATAATCTGTTTCCGTGTTGTGAATTTTTAAGTAACTGACCATCTCTGCAGACAGTTTTGAATTTGAATTCAGGAATACTGATAGACCACAGATACAAATATTTAAAGTTGACCTCCTCATGGTCAAATTAATTAACAGTGCAATTTACCTCTAATGCTGATATACACTTGAGTTACCAGGGTAGAGGAATATTAAAGTTTCACTCATAGTCTAAAAATGTGTACTATTCTACCTATCTTACTGAAGTAATACCACATAGAAGCATATTGTTGCTAAATACTTAGCAGGTATTAAATGTCAGAGGCTTGACAGAATTTTCAGACTTGAGTGTGGAATTACTTTAGAAAGACATGTGACAGACTTGCCTTCCAAAGCAGGTTTAATCATGTGTTGCCTCTGCTCGAGGATGGCTTGTATATCAAGTGACAACTGAAACGTGGAGGTAACTTACCATTATGGAAACTCTCGAACAGGTTAATGGGTAAAGCATTCTGTGTTCAATGGATATAGCTGTAGTTAAAAAACTCACATAGGTGCCACCTGTAAAATCAGAAGCCTCATTTGATTACTACCTTTGGTGTTGTATTCGTAGTTTGGATGCATATCTGTTGTCAGAAAACTAACTACAGTATATTCAAACCATTGGCACCTAAAGTCATGTGCAAGCTCAGAAATACTTTCTTACCAGCTGTTCTTTCAATAAGTCCAGCACAGTGTTCTTGGGGAAAACCAGGTTAAACTACCACTATTCAAACAGGACATCTGATTAGGAAAATTTGTTTTGTAAATTAGCATTCTACCACATGCTGAAATGAAGCTCTTGAGTAACAAGCTCTCTGGCATTCTAGAAAGTTGTCTACCTAAACCAGCATAATAGTCATAAAGGTATTTAAAATAGGCAATATCAACCTGTGAACACCTACAGAAGGCTTCTACAAAAAGGCAACAACATTTTTTAGTTTAAATACAGTGGCAGATTCTTTCTTGATTTTATGTGAAATTAGCTACCTTGACTGTATAAGTTAGCTTTAAGCAAGTAGCATATTTGGGTATGGTGGGTTTTTAAATTTATATGTGTGCGTGTATATATATATACATACATACATATATAACATGTATGTATAAATGTATATGTGTGTATGCCTATATATGTATGTATGTGTATGTATCTATATTAAAGTTCTTTAAAGGTAACCAGAATGTGACCTTGAGTATGGAAGGTTTTAGTTTAGTGAACTCAGATGACCAAATTCACATTATCAAGTTAGCCAATTATGTTGTGAGTAAACTGCATAACATTGAATTCTGGCAGGTTTGAAAAACAGAGTTGTTGAAAGTATGAGTGAAAACAGCAAGAACATAAATGGTTTACAACAGTATGTATATGAGAAAAGAATATAACTGAGAATTACTCAGCTAATAAATAGAGATTAATCTCTTGAAAGATAATCACCCCTCATCATAGCCTAAGAAGTTGCTGTTAAGTGTAGGCAGTTACATACCTCTAGGGATGACTTAGCAATGGTGAATTATAGTGTTATACAAATGTTTCAATTCACTGGAGTCTAGATAAACCAATTGCTTCTTATTCTTTGTAATTAATACTTTAGATGTATTAGCTTTGAGAACATTGAAGAAATTGCAGGTAGCTTGCTAGCAGTAAATATGACCTCAGTTTCTAACTTTAGATGACTTTTGTTTCATATCCTGGCAAATTACTTTTAAATCTGTAGTCTGAATAGAAGAGTCAGTTGTTTGTTTTGGTTTGATTTGTTTTGTTTTTCCCTCTGGTCACCAATACAACCTTACTGACATTAGTCCAAATGAAGAAATGTAAGCAGGCGTAATACTCATTTGTCAGTGTCTTAATTTAATAGCAAGGTCACATCCCTACTAGCTTTAGAAAACTTTAAAAAAAAAAAAAAACTTCAGTGAAATACATACATATGTGTGTGTGTGTGTTGTACTGCTTCTTCAAAGCCAGCTAGTTCAGACAAAAGAGTTAACTCCCAGAAACAGTAATCCATGGGACCAAATAAGGATAAGAGCAATTTATTGGTTTGCTTTTGTTTTTTAACAGTACATGATTAACTAGCAATGAGGGAACTGTACATTAAGGATCAATGTCAACAATACAGAAGACTTGCCAATAGCTAGACACTTAAAAAATATTTAAAAATGACCACATATCTGTGAACACTCTTCCTTAACAAATCCCCCAAAGTCTTAATGACGTGGACACATTTACAGTCACATGCACTCCACCCATGCCTCACAGGACACGTGGGTTACAACTAGACCATGGGGTAGCTTACTTGCACACACCTGTGTGGGAGATGTGAGTGCTCCAGCTTTTTGTACCCATGCAGCCTACTCCCTGCAACTTGCCAGTGTTTCCTCAGTACCTACACACCCAGGTAATGAAGCCCCCAGGAGGCCAAGTGCCACCACAGCCCTCAAAGGTGTGGGTCCCTACATACTGTGCCCCATACTGTTAAACTAAGAACTGCTGCAGACTCCTCACAATATTCAATGGGGAGGCTGCTCTGTCCAGCCTGGACAAAGGCTATTACGTCCCAGGTCAGACTTGTGGCAGCATCAAACCATTTTAACTGCAATTCTTTCTTCTCACTTATACAAATTTTCATTACTCTTTTATATGTCTTTTCAAGATTACTCTTTTTTTTTTTTTTAGTTGGTTTTCTTACCCAAAATTTTCATGGTCATTTGCTGATCACTGCTTAGCCTAACAGATGTTCGTAATCTTTGGTGTTATCAAGGAGCTTGGTTGGTTGGCTGGGTTTTTTTGAGTTTTTTTGGCAAGTATCCTCTCAAACAGCTTTAAGTATTCCACTCATATACGCTGTTTATATTCACATTCACATCTTATCACAGGCTCTTTTACCAAGGGAAAGCCATTAAGGTTCCCCCACAAAGGTGTAGTGCTTCTAGTTTATGTGCCAACATTGGTGCAAAAGCAGCCTGAACTCATACAGATCCCATCTGTCTTAGTGAAATACTGAGGTCTGATGACAAAGGACCCTCCAGATCTCTGCAGACAGCTTAAATGACAGAATGACACAATATATTGTATATTCAAGCTGTACTTGTATGCATGGGTTCTTTTTGTGTAGTTAACCACATTCAAACTCTATTCTTCCAGGCCTCTACATAATAATATTTACTTGTGGCTTTCATAAACACAGCGTGAGATGAGGTTTAGTGTGTAGTTTTTTCCACAGGTTGATATAAAAATGCACAACTAATTTTTAAGGTCATCTTCCAGATGTGTTAGAAGCAAATATGTCTTCAGCTTTTGAAAGGGTAGATGCTTGGGGATTTGCTTTCTACAATTAACTTCATGCATAAGTGATTTTTATTTTTTTTTTCCCTCAGTACCAGTAGCACACACATTCCATTTTTTCTCTGTGCTTTATGACTGCTATTATTATGAGATTATGTAGCCTCAATTTCAGCTGTGTTTTATTTGTGTTCAAGATTTCTGAATTCATTTTACCCTACTAATGTGAAGTAAACATAATGAAAACTTTTAAGTTATTCTGAAAGAGTGGTCTGTGGAAAATTTGTGAATGTAGCATATCTCTTTCTCTGCTTATACATCATCTGGGCAGATACTGTGTGAAAAGTAAACCTACAGTATTCTTTAAGGTGTGGGGGTCTTTGCTGTATTGAGACAATGTAATCTTGTGCACAAGGGCCAGCATTTAGTCAAAGTATGTTTGCAAGTAAGATGTCTGATGGGAGTGTACTACTGTAACTGAGTTCTAATTTATCTGGCTAGCAGAACAGTGGCTGTTATGCACTCTAACCTCCAATACAAGCCTAAGGCTTTGCACAGAAATGTGTTATATCAGTTGCTTAAACACTTTCTAAACTCTAGCCTGTCGGCGGCGACGGGAGAAATGCTCCATTCTCTAATGGCGGCAAGTCTCACTTTATTATCAGAAAGCTGCATATTATATACACTTCTACTTCCGTACACGTATTCAGACACTACGAAGCTAATTACCATTGGCTAATAACATAAATCACATATGACCTCTCAGTCCAAGTGGTTCACTTTTATCTCGGTTCGGGTTCACTTCCTCGGTGTAACTTCCTGATTCTTCTCAGTCCTTCCCAGTCCTTCTCAGTCCTTCCCAGCTGGGATCCATCTTCTTTGATGTTTATTACTTTCACAAGTCCTTCACATACCTTTGTTATCTTCACTAGCACACAGCCGAAAGAGGCCTAGCTAGTATTACAGCCTTGAAGAATACAGACATACAGAAGATCCTGTTTTCCCTTATATTCTAACATAGCTAGATTTTCTCATAACCCTTATTTTATAGACAATTTGACAATGTTGCCAACATTTCCCGTGTTTTGTTTTAGTTTAAAAGGATTGATTGACTTGTGTTCTAAAAATCATTTTTGTAACCAAATTTTGTAAGCAAATTGATTAAACAGGGTAGCAGAATATAGGAATATGCCACTAATACCAATTAAATACATATGCCTTCAAAATCATTGCAATCATAACTTTAGGCCAATAGCAGAAAATCAATTGATGCTCTATTTTGTAAAATTTGGTGCCTCAGGCTATCTATGTCCTGGGCTAATTCAGCCAAAATCTGTGTGGTAGCATTAGACTATTTGATTATCCAACATGCCAATTTACCAATTATTGTAAGGGCATGGATCGTGTCCATTCCAGGGACTAGTGTGGCAAAAAATTGAGCTGTAAGTTCTCATAGCTCTGCTTAATCATTGCAGTTAGGTGAAAGGAATTGACCACTTCGTGTGAGCCTGTTTGTTGAAAAAAGACTGTGAGACCATAAAAACAAATCTAAAAGCTAGCATAGCATTTCTATAGTGCTTAAAATTATCATTTGATTATGTCTGATTATATAGCTGCTAAAATTTGTGTTTAAATTAAATGTAATAATGCTATCAATACCTACATATCCTAAAAGCTTTTAAAATTATACGAAAACACTTAAAGACTCTAAAAAGATACAGCTTAAAGTCTTAAAACAATGCTAATTAACAAAATCTTAAAGCAGTAATAACTATGAACTTAAAACTATAACTATAAACTTAAGACTCTTTAAGATCTTTAAGACTCTTTAAGATTCTTTAACACCTTTCCTCCCCCCCCCTTTTTTTTTTTTTTTTTTTTTTTTTTTTTACATTTTAAACAATTTTAACCACTTCAACAATATACTAAGCCTACAATAATTAAAGTCATGCAATGTTAAATCATAAACTATTAACTATTTGCTACAAGTTAACTCTAAATAGTATAACTTTAAACCATAAGTTTAGAAAGTGTAAAATGTAGGGTGGTCACTTTAAGGAGCCGCAAAGAAAACGGCAGGGAGGGGGGGTGAAAACCCTCTCGCAAGGAATGCGGTCTGACAGGTCCTGGTTGCTTAATGCAGGAATGTTGCTCGACAGGTTCCGGTATGCCGTTGTCACAGAGACCGCTGTTCGCCGCTGAGAAGCGGAGGGGGGAGGGAGGGGGAGAAGGGAGGGGGGAAGAAGGGAGGGGGAGAAAAGCGGAGAGAAGGAGGAGGGAGAAGGAGGAGGAGAAGGGAGGGGGGAGAAAAACGGAGGGGGGAAGGAGGAGGGGGGGAAAAGCGGAGGGGGGAAGGAGGCGGCTCGGCGCCATTTTTGAATCGCCGGTCCCGGTCATTGCGCAGCTCTTTTTTCGCCGGGGAAAGCGGTGGAATGCCCTCCCGCCGGGTTCTTTCTGCACTACTCGCTGATTTCATGCGCAGTTTCGCTGCCGCTTCACCAAGCCACCGTCTCCGCGGGAGGGGGAAGGGAGAAAAGCGGAAAATGCAATCTCGCTGCTCCGGAGGTGGGAGAGATGAGAAACTCGATCCCTCCACCAACGCCACTGATAAACCGTGGAAACAGCAGGCAGCATGGAAAGATTCTCCAGCCAGTATCATACACTTTATTCTGATCGCAAGCAGCTGATGTTTGTAAGGGAGCTCTCTGCTCCACCTGATACTGTAACAAGTTGTTATGAATCACTCTCCATGCTTTCTCTAGCTTCTTTGCAGTTTTCTCTCTATCTGTAGCTGTTTCCCACAACATATCACCAATTTTAAGGAGCTCTTTCTTAAAATCTATATCTTTACTCTGCTTTTTTTCTTGCGAAGCAGGTAAATAAATAATAATATGTTGCTTGCCTCTTTATCTCTTAACAACGCTGTTTTCGCAGTCTTCTTGAGGTTTCTGCAACATTTTATCGACCAAACACGTCTCTAACGTTCATTTGGAGCACGGCATATTTATTTCCTTATGCTTACTGCCGTCCCGCTGCGGTAGGACCCGAACCACAACATCGCCGGACCGTGGTACCAGTCAGGTTACGTCTATACGCTCACCTGAAGTTTTCGGCGTCTCTTGAACGCTTTTACCGTCCCTTTCGCGGCGTACCTTCTTTGCACGCTTTTGCCGTTTCTTTCTCGATGGGACCTGTAACCCCTTAGGTGCTGGTGGAATTACGCTGCTAGAAATTCGAGACACATTGGTGGTATCGTGTCGTTAGTATCACGTTGATGTTATCACGTCGTTAGTATCACGTTGATGTTATCACGTCCGTGTTATCACGTCAGGGGTCACCATTTGTCGGCGGCGACGGGAGAAATGCTCCATTCTCTAATGGCGGCAAGTCTCACTTTATTATCAGAAAGCTGCATATTATATACACTTCTACTTCCGTACACGTATTCAGACACTACGAAGCTAATTACCATTGGCTAATAACATAAATCACATATGACCTCTCAGTCCAAGTGGTTCACTTTTATCTCGGTTCGGGTTCACTTCCTCGGTGTAACTTCCTGATTCTTCTCAGTCCTTCCCAGTCCTTCTCAGTCCTTCCCAGCTGGGATCCATCTTCTTTGATGTTTATTACTTTCACAAGTCCTTCACATACCTTTGTTATCTTCACTAGCACACAGCCGAAAGAGGCCTAGCTAGTATTACAGCCTTGAAGAATACAGACATACAGAAGATCCTGTTTTCCCTTATATTCTAACATAGCTAGATTTTCTCATAACCCTTATTTTATAGACAATTTGACAATGTTGCCAACACTAGCCAAAGGGTGAAATTATATGATGCAGCTTGAGCTGAACTCACATCTCAGATATGTTGAAAGGAGAAAGTTTTTATTCCTATTTTTTCAACTGTCTCTGTTTGTCTTTCTCTGCAGTAAGTCAATTCAGTTTTGCCGATCCGTTGGAGGACTCTCTTTTTTTGGTGGTTTGGGGATTTACTTGTGTTGTTTTGGGGTTTTTGTTTTGTTTTGCTTTTGTAGCTGTGTTTGTGGTTTCTCTCTGTGGTGTGGGGTTTTTTTTTGGGGGGGGGTTTTTATTTGTTAGGAGTTTGTTTTGAGTGGGTTGTTTTTTTGTGTGTGTGAGTGTGAGATTTTACTTGTCTGGTACAACTGAAAGGGTCAAATGAATGTCAGTGGAAAGGGAAGAAAGGAGCATGAGACTGCTCTTCTCGCATATAGGTTTAAAGCTCTAAGAGGTATTAACTCTATCCTATGTTCTCGCAGAAAAAGCCAGATTTGTATGTCTATACAGGACCCCCAGTGATGAAGTCTCGATCCTGAACTGAGGACCCCAGCTTCTGATGTAGTACAACAATGTCTGAGCTATAAATATTTTATGTTACCGAGCACTAGAAAATCAAGATATAAGTACAGGAAAAATGACACATCATGGAGCGTGCCCCTCAACATCCCTTTGCACTTACATACTTTCACATTATTGAGTTCATGTTAGAGAACTGTGCTTTTGCACAATAGTTGTTATAATGTGTCTCTGGACTTTATTGTACTAAATAATTACAAACTTAGTAACACAAATCAGATACAGCATCTTTCATTTTTTCACTTTAGAAATGAATCTGCATGTGAAGCCATTTTCTTCATTATACATCACTTCAAAACATTTTGCCTGCTCTTAGTCTGTCCTCATACTTTCTTATTTCAAGTCCATGTTCAAATAATTTCTAAATCTTCATAAATTCTTGTAACTTGATTTTAGTGAATAAAGAACCAGGGTCATTTTTATGTATTGAGAATGTGAAAATTCAAGGACAGATATTTGATCAATAATTAAGCTGCAAAATTAAGTGTGATGAATTCTTTCTTTTGGTGTGATCTCCTTAATATATTACTTAGTTTATTGTGTAAAGTATGTGAAAGTCTAAGAAACATTGACATTCTAATGCTGTTATGCACTCACTAAGGGATCAAGAGCGATATAATCAGCCATGGTCACTAAGTTTTTTTGAATTGGGTGTCTGAGGTTCTCTGTACTCCCCTTCCTCCTTCTTCCTCCTGGCAAATAAGCTCTCTCTTTGTTTAGGCCAATGGTTTTCTTTTGTTCTGGTCAATGGCCTCTCCTCCAGGATCTCTCCACCTTCTTTTCAAGACCATCCTTCCACTTACTAATATGAATTCACAGAAGCCTTTCTCTATTGCTAATTAGCTTAGCCTGGGCTGAGGGTGTATGTCTTGGAGCCAGAGGAGCTTGGAGAAGCTTCTCACAAGGTGGCCCCTTCCCCCACTACCAAAAGCACCCCTCCACACACACACACAAACCCAACACACCAGGAGAGGACCTCCCAGCCATTTAGGGTTTTGGAATGTGTAATGTACAAGAAGTAGCTGAGAAAAATAGGTTTGTTCAGCCTTAAGAGAAGACAAAGGCAGATCTTGTTTTTACCTGTAAGTACCTGATGGGAAAGTATGCAGGAGACAGAATAAGTTTATTCTTGAAAATGAACAGTCATAGAACAAGAGGCAAGGAATGCTATTTGGAATGTGGAAAACTGATTAATTATAAAGAAAAGTCTTTTCATAACAAGACTTTAAATGTGGGAACAGGTTGAGCACAGAACTTGTGGCACCTCCATCCTTTGGAGATATGCAAAACTTGATAAGACAAGTATTTGGTCTGGTTGAGATGGAGTTAATTTTCCCCATAGCAGCCCTCATAGCACTGTGCTTTTTATTGGTGGCTAGAAAGGTGTTGATAACCCACCAGTGTTTTGGTTACTACTGAGCAGTGTCTGCACAGCATTAAGGCTGTCTCTCCAACATTATGGGGGTGGGAGGAAGGAAGTAAATCTTTATTAAGAGAATGAAGAACTTGGTCTATTCTTGTATTCATTAATCTTCTAGAAAAGTCAATTTGTTATTAGGGCATTCCATTCTTGTATTTCCAAATAAGCAAGATGCTGTAGTCTAATAGAAACCCCAAAAAAATAAAAGCTGTGAGGAAGAATAGGTCTGAGGCATGTTGAAGCAGCATCAGTAGATATACCACAGAGGTGCTATTCTTAATCTTTGCTGAACCCAACATGACTGTATTGGGACAGTCAATATCACCTCTGTAATCACCTCTGTAATCTTCTATGAGCAGGGAAATGATCCCCCCCATGTGCAGCTCAAAGACTGCTCTGAGAGGTTCTCACTCCATAACAAACTGAAAGGATGTGGAGTGAGTTGCTGTCCCGATCCGATGTCGGGATCATTCAAATATCCCGATCCGATGTCGGGGAAAGGTTTCGATATGTTCCCAAGAGCGAGATTAAGACACAAACGAGGTCAAATGCCGCATTCCCGAAACAACATTTATTACCAAAAATAATAAGGAGGGTAGCGATAGGACAGAATGGAAAGAAAGGTGGAAATGAAGCAAGGAGTCGGGACAGGGCAGCAAGAATAGTCACCACCACGGGTCCAGCGGCGAGGCGACGGTGAAGGGGCGGGTGAGGAGGTCTCAGTAGCGTGTTCCAGCAGTGGTGCAGCGTGGCGTGGTGCAGTCAGGTGGTCGTCCTCTCTGTCCCTCTTCTCTCTCTTTCTTCCCGCTCACTTGCTGCCCATGCAGGTCTTCCTTAAGTACCCCTTCGAGGGCTGTGGTTACCACAGCAATGGCACGTCTCTTTGTGCCCCCCCAGCACTGGGGCAGGGACATGTCCGGGCAGAAGACCTCCTGCGGGCAGGGCATTTCACAAGTCGTTTCCTTCTCAGTGGTCTCGTGAAAACAATCTTGCCAGTGATCTTGCAGACAATCTTTGAGGCAAGATAATGGTGCTGCTCCTCACAGTTGCACTGCATATTCTTAAGCTAGCTTTATATTTTTTTTAATTTCCCAATTTGTAGCCTTTCCCTGTGTCCCCTGCAGTGTTGATTATGCCCTATTCTGTCCTAGAGAAATAGTAGGAAGGTACACTTCTTTTAAGAACACTGATAAATTTTCACTGTTGCATAGACTGATCTGAGCAAAAGTACATTCCCTTCTAAATACATACACAAGAAACTTAAGTCTCTGACAACTCTGTAGTCTTTTATGTTTCATTTCTTTGTGTAGTTTACTGAGATTTTTAAAAAAAATCTTGTTGAAGATCTGCGTTTTAATTATGTCTCATATGCCCTAATTTTTAATTATGAAGTCCTTTGGTATAACTTGTTACATAATTGAACACATTTCTGAAACTCTTGGAATATCAGGAACTCTGCTGTGCTACTGGAATTCAGGAAAAGTGTACGAGTGTCCTGAACAAGTGTTCAGGACTCCTATACCTATGTATATGGAATTCTAATATCTGCTTTACTGAATACAATAAGTGGTTTGTTAATGTTACTTCAAAGCAGCAGGTTTTCTAAGCTTGACAAAGGATTTATTTTCTCAAAAATGTTTTATTAAACACTATTAAACTGGAGCAACCCAAAACCAAAATCCTAGACCCTCTCTTCAAAGAATATAAAGTTTTATGTATCATTATGTGTATAAATGATTTTTCCTTAGAACTACAAAAAGATCATATAGATCCAGTGACACTAATTCATGTAAAATCAGTCTTAAATGATAATAAAATAGTTGTGGTGGTTTGACCCACAGTGGGACCATGCAGTCCTGCATTCAATCCCCCAACCCAGTGAGATGGGATGAGAGACACAACAAAGGGGGCATGAGATTAGGAATGAAGGACAGGGACGGCTCACTCACCAGTTATGGTCACGGGCAAAACAGACTCAAACTTGGGAAAGAAAAATCAATTTAATTTGTTGCAAACCACCTGAGTAGACAAAAACCCCACTTCTTACAACACCTTCCTCCACCCCTCCCTTCTTCCCGGGCTCAAATCACTTTGCTCCCGATGTCTCTACCTTCCCTCACCCAGAGGCACAGGGGTGCACGGAGTGGGGATTCAGTCAGTTCACCTCTGCTGCTCTTCCCGGCATGGAAGTCCAGGAACAAGGTGTTCCAAATCAAGCTTCCCATGGAGAGCTTCCCACAGACCTCTTCAGGTTCAGCTCCCTGCTCCAGTATGGGACACCCACAGGCTGCATGAGACTTTCTTCCCACTCTGGGGGTCCACTCCCCGCTCTGGCTTGGGGTCACAATTTCAGTCACACTTGCCCTCAGGCTCAACTTCTCTGCTCCAGCATGCGTCCTCCATGGCCTACATGTGCATTCTGCTTCATCATTGAATCTCCATGGGCTGCATGGGGACTTCCTCTTGTCTTCTCCTGTTCCATGGGGTTGAACTGGGTGTGTGAATCTTTGTCCTTCTTTCTGGCAATGAACCTCTCCCTCTGTAGTCTCCATTTGTTTAGGCTGATGGTCGCCCTTTTATTTGTCAATTGCCTCTCCTCCAGGTACCACAACTTCTTCTTTCCAGGACAGTCTGTCCTCTCACAAATATGGATTCGCAGAGGGGTTTCTCTTGTGCTCCTTGGCCCAGCCTGGGGTTGGGGAGAGTGGGGCGGGGCACTTTTGGAGCCAGGGGAGCTTTTTGTTCTCATAAGGTTGCTCATCTCCCACTACCAAAAAAAAAAAAAAAGCTTTCCCCCCCACATACACAAACAAACTAAACACAATAAGACATTAGAAAAGATAAGGCATGTTAATTCCTAAGACGGTAGTTCACTGTATTCATCTTTATGTTTTCTCTCTTGCGCTCCTATTAGGGAGTTTTAGGGAGGCATATAGCAGGACCTGCATCCAAAATTTGGACAAAACCCATTCTAATGCAGATGGAACTGTATTTCTAATTATTCACTCTTGCCAAGTGGTCTATAAAAGATCAGCTCCAGTCATAGGTTTCATGACAAGTGGGAAAATAAATTGTTCAAGATAAGATGCAAATTAGGGACAAAGTTCAGCTGACTACTGGAATATATAATTATATTTTGATATTTCACAGAGTAAGACAGTCTTATTTAATTTAAATTCTGTAAACTTATAATGTTTGGCTGGAAAAATGGTCAGAGAGAGGTGTACAAAAACTGTTAATTCTTGAGAAATGTAATTTTGACCTTGAAAAATAAATTCAGAACAGGTTAGGAAAATAACTTTCTTGAATGTGATTTTAAATTAGTGTACTTATTAATTAGGGATTATACTTGCTATATGGATGAGCTGGAGTATCCATAAATGTACCACTGATGGTCTTAGGGACAAAGATTTTAACATATGAGCTACTGCAGAATCCAAAATATACTGCATAATATGCTGACAAAGAGCAAAAAACCCCAATAATGATGACCAAAAAAACCCAAAAAAAGAACAAAAAAGCTCCACCAAACAACAAAAAAACTCCACCAAACAAACAATAAGACTCCTTGAAAATCAGTTCCAGCACAAGAAGATTTGAAGGCTTAAATATAGTATGTAAGCAAAGAATATGATTAAGGATATATGGCTGACACATTGCAACACTTCAAGGGCTGTGCAACATAATTGGTACTGAAGGTCGATATTCCTAGAGTAGCTCACCATTATAGTTGTTAGGAAGCTGATTTTGATCTATCATTTCTTGGCTATAACAGCTTACTGCCCATTTGATGCTGTATAGAAATAATTAGATATGCAATCTGTGTCTGCATGCATGATTTACATTTATATCACAGTGTTGATTGATGAACATAAGGTCAGCTTTTTTCAAAGCTACTAATCCACTGTGACTCAGCAACTGTGGATGCAGGCTAATGGTAAGCATGTATGTAGCATGGATTTAAGTGTTTAATGTTAGAGAATGCTGGCCAAGCAATAGATCAGCAGACAGAAAACAGTTACACTATGCTGTTTGGTATAGCTTATTCTAACTAAAGTTAAGCTTGCCCTTAAGCGCTTGATTCTCCTTTTAGTTTAAGGCTTGGTTGTGTTATGCTTTTGTGCTCCCTGGCACAGCATTTGATGGAAAAGCAGTGTTTTTATCTCAAACAATACAGATACCTGAGAGCTGGCCCTAAGCAAGTTGGAATGCTTACACAAAGCAGTGTGGTGACATGCAGAGGTGTTAGTGAGAGTCTTGACAGCATTGTAGCTCTTTCATCAGTCATACCATTGCCTTCAGTCTTGTCTCCACAGCAGCACTACTTTGTTTATTTGTATCTTAGCTCAGAACAGCATTGTACAGTTTGGATGCACATGATCCCTTTTCATTTCAGCTAAGAGAATCTTAACAACAAACAATATGATCTTATTTCAAGTTTACAAGAAACAAAGTAGGAAGAAGAGAGGTAGAGGCAGAAGGCTGGTTGGCTGCAAAAGGCAAGATGATAGCCAAAGTAGTATGATGGTTGGAAAACAGACCTCCATCTGTAATGTGTAGATTTTCTTGAAAAGATAAGTTCTTGAGTTGCTTTCAGACAAAGTCTGGAATGTCAATATCAGCCATAGATTCAGCTGGGAACATATCAGATCATGTGCAAATGTGTTTCGTATCTGATTTATATGTATTCAGCAAGCTCTCCTGAGTGTGAGGCTTAAGGTGTAGTACACATCACTAATGTGTTACCTACAGATCCTATACATACTAAGTTACCTGTCAGTGCAATATAGTCAGTCTCTACATAGACTTTAAGGCTGGTGCATTTACTTTAGTATATCCTATACAATTCTTCTAACTGCGGAGTGTCTTGAGCAGGAACAGATCGTACCCAAGGCAGTACGACATCAATTAAATTAAAATGTTTAATGATAGATCTTAGAAGGACAGGGTTTGGGTAACCACAAATCTATTTTTGAAAACTAGACACATACCAATGGAGCTGCATCACTGATGGTCTCTGGGGATTTGACCCTATTAGTGTGAGCAATTTAATAGATTTTATTATGGTGTTTATAAGTGAATATACATATTCACACATCTTTAAAGGGACATTTGATAAATACCTTTTTAAAGTATTGCTTAAAAACCTATGATTTCAAGCTATCTCGCTCAGCTCTATGGAAGCACAGCCAAGCTAGTTCTGCATATTAAAAAATTACTGGAAAATATTAGGATAAGTGAGATTAGAAGGGACCTCAGAAGAGCTGTAGTCCAAATTCTTGATCAAAGTAGGGTCAGCTATGAGGTCAGACCAAGCTGGTCAGAGTTCAGCCCAGTTAGTTCTTGAAAACTCCCAGGTACATAGACTGCACAGCCTCTCTGGGTAGCCTGTTCCAGTGCTTGACGATCCTTATGGGAGAAAAAGTTTGTGCTCATATCCAGCATGAACCTCTTGCATTTCATCTTATGCCTGTTGTCTCTGTTTTTCAATACACCTCTGAACAGCCTAGTTGTTATCTTGATGACATTCATATAAGTACTTGTAAGATGTTGTTAGGTTGTCCCTAAGTTGTCCCTTCTTCAGCTCCCTTTTCCCCTCCTTACAGAGCAAGTACTCCATCTCTGGACCAGCTGTGCTAAAATCAACCCACTTTCTTCTGTAAGGATCCCCAAAACTGGACACGGGACTCTAGATGTGGTGCTGAGAGGGGAACAATCACTCCTGGGGATCTCCTGGTAGTACTCCTGTTTGTATAGCTCAGGATACTCTTGGCTTTCTTTACTGTCAAGTCGCACTGCTGCCCAGCTTGCATCCACCAGAATTGCTAGGATATTTTCAGCAGAGCTGCTCCTCTGATAGTCACATGTGAGTCTGTATCACTGCAGGGGCCTCTGTGAGGAACTGCACTACCATTATCTTGTCTCAAAGATTGTCTGCAAGATCATTGGCAAGATTGTTTTCACGAGACCACTGAGAAGGAAACCACTTGTGAAATGCCCTGCCCGCAGGAGGTCTTCTTCCCGGACATGTCCCTGCCCTAGTGCTGGGGGGCACAAAGATGGTAACCACAGCCGTCGAAGGGGTACTTAAGGAAGACCTGCATGGGCAACAGCAAGCGCGGGAAGAAAGAGAGAAAAGAAGAGGGACAGAGAGGACGACCACCTGACTGCCTGACCGCACCACGCCGCGCTGCACCACGTGGAACAAGCAACCGAGACCTCCTCACCCGCCCCTTCACCGTCGCCTCGCCGCTGGACCCGTGGTGGTGGCTATTCTTGCTGCCCTATCCCGACTCCTTGCTTCATTTCCATCTTTCTTTCCATTCTGTCCTATCGCTACCCTCCTTATTATTTTTGGTAATAAATGGTGTTTCGAGAATGCGGGATTTGACCTCTTTTGTGTCTTAATCTCGCTCTTGGGAACATATCGAAACCTTTCCCCGACATCGGATTGGGATATTTGAATGATCCCGACATCGGATCGGGACAGCCTCTTCCTTTCCAAGCACAGGATTTGGCATTTGTTCTCATTGAGAAACCTTGCTAAGGTTCCTGTTGCCCATTCCTTCCTCCGGTCTACTCTGGATGGCCATCCTGCCTTCAAGCATATTAACTGATCCAGCAATTTCACATCAACTACAAACTTGATGAGAGTGCACTCCATTCACCACCTGCAAGTCATTGGTAAAGTTGTTAAACAGAACAGGTCCTAGGATAAAACCCTCCACTTGTCACTAACCTCCAGGTAGGGAACCTATTAATCACCACTGTCTGAGTTCTATCAGATTTGGGGTTTTTTTAATGGAATTTTTATTTTTAAAAATCATCCATCCAGACCATAATGTTCTGACTGGGATACAAGAATAATGCAGGAGAAAGTGTTGAAAGCCTTGATTAAAATCAAGGTAAATAACCTCCACTGGTTTAACTTCATCCATTTGCTTTACCACAGGAAAAAAAAAAAACAGGTTTCTCAGGAATGGTCTACACCTGGTCAGTACTGACTCTTCCCAAACACTTTTGTCCTTCATATGCCCAGAACAGTGTTTCAGGAGGACTTACTCCTTGAATTTTCCCAGGCACCAAAGTGAAGCTGACTGACCTGTAGTTCTTCGTAGTTGGTATAATGGCCTTTTTGAAAATTACTCCAATTGCCTTTCTCTAGTTCGCAGATCTCCATGATATTTCAAAGATGACAGACAGCAGCCTTTCAAGGACATCAACCATCTCTCTCAGCACCCTTGGATGTAGCCCATTTGATCACGTGTATTTGCGTGGGTTGAGTTGTCTGACCTTATCCTCACTCAGTGCTGGCTGTTCTGCTCTCTGAATTATTTCACTGACTGCAGGTGCTTGGAAGATATTCTCAGCAAAGACTGAGGCAAAGATGGCATTGAGCACCTCATCCTTACACATCTGCTGCCACTAAATCACCAGCCCCTTTAAGCACTGTGCTTGCATTGTCCCTTTTCAGCCTTTTACTGCTATTGCAGTACTCAAAACTGTTCCTGTGGCCCTTGACATCCTTAAAAAGTTTCAGCCCCAGCTGAGCTGCAGCTTTTGTAACACCTTTCCTACATGCCTAAGCAATGCTTCTAAATTTCTCCTTAGTAGCCCCTCCTTGCTTCAACTTCTTGTATACTGACCTTTTTTTTTCCATTAGAGTTCCACCATGAGTTCCCTGCTTAGTCAGGCTGGCTTCCTAGGAAAGGTACTTGTTTTCCTGGGAACCAGGTGGACCATTCTTTTGTTTGGCTGATATCCTTCTCAGCCTTCTTGATCTCCTTTGCCTTTCAGAACTGCTTCCTCCCATGTGATCCTATCAGTTCCCTGAATAAGCTGAAAGCTACTCACCTAAATTACAGGATATAGACTCTGCTTCTTATCTCCCTCATCCTACTCAGGATCTAAAACTTGCCTAGTTCATGGTTGTTACAAAGTTACCATTGATTATCACATCACTAACCAGTTCTCCCTTGTTTGTGAACAGCTGATCCAGCTATATATAAACCCTGGTTGCTACCAGTATTTGTATCAAGAAATCCCTGACACTCTCTAGAAATCTTTCCTGCCGTGGTACCCTGCCAGAAGATGCTAATGACCTGATCAGTTGAATTGTAACAAATTCTCATCACTAGGTCTTCCTTTCTGGCCTCTTCTTTGCTCCTAAGCTGTGAACTCCCATCCAAACTGTTGTCTGTCCCACAGAAGAACTTGCATACTTCTGAGCTACTCTTTCACCTCACTCTTTCTTCCCTCATCCTCTTCTTTATCTCTCTTTTTACAAAGAGATTGTTATCCACGCATTGCACCCTACTTGTGTGAGTTGTCCTACCGTAGCTCGGCAATGTGAATGAAGTGGTAGTTCTGTAACCACATGCAGAGCTACAATGCCCGCTGTTTGTTTCTCAGGCTGCATACATTTCTGTGCATATGACTTGCTTGAGGTGGCCTCTCTTTCACTCTGTTTTATTATTCTAGAAATCTCTTCTGTTATCTGCCACCTTGCACCCTTTGCCCAGCACTTCCTTCCATGACTATGAGTTGTAATTTCCCTCCGCAGCTGTTCCTAGGTTAGAGCTTTACTCACTAGGTTTGCCAGCCTGCTACCAAAGCTGCTCCTGACAGCTTTGTCTTCAGCCCTCAAAAAGAGGGCCTGTACTCTGAAAGCAAAATTGTTGTTGAAGACACCACCTACATAAGTCCCTAATCAATTTCCTAAAATAATTGGAACCATATACTATAGTTAGCAAAAAACTTGTGTTAATATCACCATCAGAAACAGAAAGAACACTAGAGATAATGGATTCTTTCACCAATCTCAATAGGTTATGTGCTAATTTATTGCAGCTGAGGATTTGACCATCAAATCTCCATGCCACTCCAGTTTGATTAAAAATTCGTGCTTTAAATATCTCCAAATACCATGTCTATATGCATTTTTTGATTCAATAGGTATGGAAGCTATTATAATTTCTCAGGAAAAGTTTTAAATCTCACTGCACTTTCTGTTTGAACTAAAGTGCTGCTGCTGTTGGTTCACTATGTTTCTTTCTTGTGGTTTGGAAAGGCAGAGCAAGGGGAGACTTGAGATACTGCTATCATGTATATCTAACCCTTGCTGTGTTAATTCAACACTGACTGCTGCTTTTTCTCCCCAGGAAGCACTTTTAAAAGTCTTTAAGTGCTATTGAGAGGAAGAGGGTAAATATTCTATAATGACTTTAAGGACAGCAAGCAAAAGCAGAAGTTTCTAGAAACATTAGAGGGGAAAAGACCTAACAAAAATCTGTCAAATTAAGATTACTTTCCTTTGCCTATTGTACAAAGGTATATTTTGCCAATGTAATAAGAAACCAATGGTTTATATCAATAAAAAATCATGCATTCAAGCAGATACTTTGAGGCTCTGAAATCATCGTAATGCAGTTTTAAGAGACTTCTTTTTGAAGAAGAAAGTTTTGAGAGATTTTACATTTATAGCTTTCCAACCAAGGCTATGTTAGAGTGCACTAGAATCTAGTATGTCTAGCAAGGAAGAGAATTTACTGGGAAAAAAACAAGCAAACAAACAACAACCAAAAAATCCTGGCTGTTTTTCCCCCCATCCTTGTAGTTTGAGTGTACTGGGATAAGCTCTGTTCAGATTTGTCCCTGTGCAGATTAGTTCTGGTTACATGGGTAAATTGAAAGCAGAATTTGAATAGTTATTCTTCAATGTATATATTCTGCTTTAGTGATCCAGAGGCAAGATTTTATTTCTGCGACTGAGACATGGTGTAGGGCATAAAAATTTATAACTTCTCACTTCTGATATTAACAGTCTTTTCCTTCTAAAAGATTTCAGTAAGAATTTGATCTATTCACAAATGGTAGGTAGATTAAAGAAGTACAAATAAAGGTCTTTAAGCATACTTGATTCCTTTTCATTTCCACAGTGATAGTGTGAACACAAAGGATAGAAGCTGCAAGAGTCTGCAAAGACTGCTATGTTTCTGTTGCTCAGAGCCAGAGGTCTCTCACTGAGGCATGATATCGTATCCTAGCTTTTCTACAGTGAATTGGTACTTTCACAAAGGCATTAATGCATCTTTGGAGTTGGAGTACATCTCCTTCAAAACAGACTGTACCCTTTAAGTTGCTGAGGTTTTAAGAGGTAAAATAGGTTCTTCTGTCTAATCTTCCGTAGAGTGTACTTCAGGCCAGAGCCCTGCACTATGCACTGCAAACAAACCCTCTATTAAGCCGTACGAAGATACAGGAACTAGATCTAAATTATTTGGGTAAGGTACAATTCACATATCAGATAACTTCATTAACATCTCTATGCAGCGCTGTTTTGTATGCAGTAGCAATATCCTCTGAGGGAGAAGGGATTCTGCTCTTTCCATGCTGAAAAAATACCAGAACTTGTCTCTCAAGAGGTATTGCAGATTTAGCAATATTAGTAATGATAGTACGAAAAAGTTCAAACCCTGAGAGAATTAGGGGACCTGATTGGGTGGGAGGAAGCTTTTTTCATTTCATCCTTAAGGTAAACTTCAGTAGTTTGTGTGTAGCACTGATGGCAACTATGTTTTAGAAAAACAGTAAAGAACAGGAATAAAGTCAAGGGGCACCCATTACGACAAGGAGCAATGTGTATAAACTGAAACACAGTGATAGTGTGAACACAAAGGATAGAAGCTGCAAGAGTCTGCAAAGACTGCTATGTTTCTGTTGCTCAGAGCCAGAGGTCTCTCACTGAGGCATGATATTGTATCCTAGCTTTTCTCCAGAGAAACTTGAGAAGAAACTTCTTTCCTGTGAGAGTAACAGAGCACTGGAACAGGCTGCCCAGTGAGGTTGTGGAGTCTCCTTCTCTGGAGACATTCAAGACCCGCCTGGACGCCTTCCTGTGTGATCTCATTTAGGTGTTCCTGCTCCGGCAGCGGGATTGGACTAGATGATCTTTTGAGGTCCCTTCCAATCCCTAACATTCTGTGATTCTGTGATTCTGTGAAAGTCATATTTCTCTACTTTTGAGAGTAAGTATTAATTCACTTTGGTCACTTAAACAGCTGCATTTCTTTATTTATAGTCTTTCAGCTATACAGTCACTTAAGCCTAATCAAATTGTCTCATTTCTCAACTTTGACCAAAATGCACTTTGCTTAAGGCTTATATGACTTTGTGTAAATGGTAGATTTTTATTCATTTATTTTAAGGTTAAATAGTATGCACTTCCCATGTCTTTAACTTGTGCTGCTGCATGAGGTGTAGGAAGTAGTTTGTTTTGTAAGTCTTATCTGGAGTTTGAAGAGGTTGTAGAACTGTTGCTGACAAAGGATGATTTTTACATAGATGAGGAACTCCTCCAGTATTCTGAATAATCATAATAGAATATTAGTGTAAAAGATACTAATTTGTATCTTCAAATTTTAATCTTGTGTTTTCCTGCTATGTTACAGCATGATTTTTAGAAACTATTGCAAGACTCAGTTCTTTAAACTAAAATAATACTAACTTGTATTCAGTGAAATATTTTTGTTGTGCACATTAATTTAATGAGTATCAATTAGCTTTTATATTTTATCTTAAAGAGAAATAGTATGAAATGATATTATTAGTACATTGCAGATTAACCTGCAATGATCCTAATGACTCCAAAATTAAGTCTTATTAACACACAATTGCATTTTGAAGTGGAATGTGAAGGTGAAGAAACAGCACTGCTTTTACATTTCCTTGTGGGGAAAAATAATAATAATAAAAAAAAAAAATCAGAATTTCTAATGCCATAATTGATGTAAAACTTGCATATCACTGTATTATTCAAATATTTTCTAGTAAGTTCTGTTTTGTGCATGTGTTCAAGAGGTATAAAGTTTGAAATAACATCAATCCTTGGAAACTTGTTTGCAAATTTGTTTTTTTTTTTTTTTTTTTTTTTTGTGACACATTTTTGTCTACATGAATCTCCACAATCAGGAGTTCACAGAAAGATAAATTCCTGTCATTGATTTCAGCAGGAGTTAAATACATTGCTGTCTTTAAAACTATGTAATAGACTGTTCACATGTCCCAATAAAACCAGTAACAGTCTGTTCTAAAACATATAACCTACATAATTCTGTGAGTGCAGCTATGTGTTTCCTGAGGCACAGAGTTGTGGAGTTTAATTAGTAAGTTTACTGCAATATTAAGAAAAGAAAGTCAAACTTTTTCATATTTTCCAGTGAAATTTTTCTCAGCAGAAGACTTGAAACTAAAGATTTCCAAGGAGTAACTGTAGTTACACATAGATTATTTTTCATCACTCTCTTGGAGAATCAATATCAAGAGCATTATCGATACAAACTTCCTGAAGCAAAGGTTTTCACTGTGTTGGTTAACAAAATAGGGGTGTTGAGAGCTGTTTTTTTGTGGGTTTTTCTGCTTTGGTTTGGTTTGGGGGATTTTAGAGAGAGAGAGACTTTCAACTTTATATTCTGCTTCCAGTAGTTAGTATGTATGTTTAGGTGAGACAGCAGTAGAAACAAACATATGTTTTTTTATTTATGTTATTCTTAACATGTGTCATTCATAAATAGTATCAATCTATAAATTTTCTGATTTTTTATTTTATTCTTTATGTGAGTCAGATTCATGGCATCCCAAAAATCAATCTCCTCTGACAATAAGTTAAGCAGTTTGATGCACTGTGAGAAAATACACCATCTTCCATATATCTTGAACCTATTGCTTGAAAATTTCATGTGATGCTTCATAGCAGATTTATTAAGGGAAACTGGTAGTTTTCCCCACTTCTCTTCATGCCATTCATGACTTTATATGAGCCACTGTCAAACCTCTCAGTTCTCCTCTCTAGGCTGAAGAGTCCTATCTTACTTTTTCTATAACTTTGATCACCCTACTCTGCATCTCTTCTAGTATTTAGATCCTCTTTCATGTAGAGGGGTGGAGGTCAGTACTGTGCAAAATTTTCATAATGCACCTGCATCTTGATTTAAGCAGCAGAATCTATTCTGTTTAATAATCTTTCCTTAATTCTAAGCCTTTGTTCTGTTTTTTGGTGGGGTTTTTGGGTTTTGGGTTTTTTTTGGTTGGTTTGTTGGGTTTTGTTTTATTTTTGAGTGCCACTGAACAGTAAACTTCTGGAAACTTCAAATCCTATCACCGTGTAAGGAAACACAAGATGTATTATTTCTGGGTGTTGCTAAATTTATTTCATCTGCAATCACTCAATAGAGAAAAATGATTCTGTATCTCTCAGATGTTACCCAGTCCATGACTAACAAACTTCTCACCTTTATTTCTTTCTGAATGTTTATTTTGACTAGCTGAGTTTTCTTTGGAACTGAAAAGTGGTATTTAACTTTTATATTAATACATAATAATATATAAAGTCGATATAATATAGCACCTCATAGGAGTCAAAGTTTGAATGCCTTGTTCTCCAAGTGGCACTTTTACATTGCTTCCCACGATCAATTCTATTTCCTCCTGAATTAGCATGTCACATTAGCTATCATTAATTAGCCATTGTCAATGTACTGATGACACATAAACACAATCAGAATATTCAGCAAGGGCATCCAGACTGATTGGAAAAAAGCTGAACTTATCAAGGCTGGGCAAAAGATGATTCCTTCTTTCCTGTATATATGAAACACCGCTAACTGTACTTCAGAGGGACTTGGGGCGTTTGTACATCTTCCTTTCATCTCTACATAAGGCACAGATTAGACCAAGAAGAAATGCACTGCTTGTTATTATAGGGTTGTACCCAGCATGTGATTTGTTCTTTATCACACACAGCAGCTTTTCAATCTTATCTGAAATTCAGGATTATTTTTTTTTTTTTTTAGTGTAGCACCAGATTATTTTAAATTCAAGGCATACTTCTTGTTCTACCATCTATAAGTACATTTTTAATATTCAAACTCATATTTAGAGTTAAATGTGAGAGAGTCTACCATGATTTCATGCTCCTAAAGATAAGGGTGGCAACACAACGCCTGTCAGTATGCTCAGAGGTCAGACTGAAAAAGAATATTAAATCACCTATTATTCCAGAGCTCTTTTCTAGTTCAGAACAAAACGAGCAAAAGCTAAGTAGGTGCCAAACTGATTCCAGGAACTGCCAGCAAAAAAAGATGAACCAAGATTAAAAATAATGCTCTGACTTTTGTTCTAGCAACTTATGTGAGATAGGAGGCTAGAGAGAAACTGAGAGAAGTTTGGTATTTACCCTGTTTTCTAACTCTGTAATCACCATACCCTGTTGCAATAAGTGACAGCCACTAATTTTTGTGTTTTGTTCTGTCTTACTAAACCTGAGCATAGATATAGGACCTTGTGCTGAAGGTTTCTATTGTCCAGTATTCTCTCTCTGATATTGGTTAATGGTAGAAGACAATCTTCTAGAATCTTGAAGAGTATCTTAAAATCTGCTCCAAAAGCCAGCGGTGAAAGGAGTGTGTTTGTGTGTGTGTGTGTGTGTGTATACATATACCTACATACACACACACACATGCATGCACACTCAACTGTTATTAGGTCTCCATCTGTAATTATATATTTTTTAAACCTCATTTCTCTTTTCTGCTTATGAAATTTTCAGTTTCTTTCATTTTGATCAGACCTAAATAATAAATCATTACAGTGTGTGCAGCAGTTTGTGGATCTTTTCAGACCAACAAGATCCCTTTCATCTTATTCTGTTTTCTGCACTTCTACTTGTCTGATTAAAGATATATTCAACTAACTTAGAGCAGACTACTACCACCATAATCTTGTCTCAGAATAAGTTTATTTTTTTCTGGAATCATGTAATACAGTTGCTATATAAAAAGCATCAAGAAGATGGTTTTCCCCAGCTAGACGTAGTACAAGTTACAAAACCTGCAAGCTCTTTCGGAAGAAGTGGATGTGTACACTTGTGTGGGGAAAAGATAGGCTCTAGTATTAGGTATTCCACTCATGGGATTTTCTGTAGGTGTTGGAAATCCATGAGAGGTACAGGAATTTTTTACTTTTGCTCTAGTCTTTCCTTCCTTTTCTGATTCTCCACTGAATGGGGAAAAACTTAGTGATTCTTTCTTATTTAAGTTGCTTTCTCCATTATACTGAATTTGCCGAGTGTAAAATTTACCAAAGCGGGAGTTAACATACTACATTAAACCTGCTTTTATGTTACTTTGTTCCCTCTGTAATAATCTGGAAAGCAGTGATACCTGAAAGGTCTACATTTTTTTTTTTTTTAATTCAAGATTACAGTGTAAACATGAAATAATTGTTTGCATTGCTGAAAATAGATTAGAAATATGAATACTATATCTTGATCTTCTGAACTTGCCTTCTACAGTTAATGTTGTAGAAGCCTGTTGAATTTTGTTTTACAAAGCTTACAAAGAAGGAATACTAAGATATAAATATTTTTAACCATTAACTAAATCTTTTAAAACTTCACCTTAAATAGAATGATATGCTTTATAATTAGCAAGCATCCTTTCTTAGAAATTACAGTACCATACTGTAGATAGCTACAAATTATATATTAATATCTCCCTATTTTAGAATACTTAATCAGTTTAAAAGTCCTAAAGGGATTTAATTCTAACACTTCTGTGAAAATTACATTATACTTATTTACTGTTCTTTGTTCTCTCTTCTCCCAGAGGCTATTCTATGCCACAACACAATAGGTATGTTTAAGCCAGCCATACTTGCTATAGAAGAAATAGATGTATGAACTGACTGAATGAAATCCTATCGTTTTATTAAGCAATATACTAAATATTCTTGTCTAACCCTGGTGTTGCTTTCTTCCTTTGCATAGGCTAGATGATTTGCACATTTATAACTATTAAGCATCTTCTATACACTCCCCTCAGGAGGCTCAATAAAGACATGAAATTATTTCTGCCTAGGTCACATTTATTAAATCCAGTCTCTGCATAAGATTTACATTTTACTGCAGTGCAGGAAGGAGAAATGAAGTCAGGGTTAAAGGGGAGCATAAATTGTTAGCTTTCACCAGTTTATATTATCCTCTCTTACCACTCTCTGTGGTTCAGGAAATTTATTTTATCTTCCCGTAATCACCTTCCTGGATGGAGCTGGTAAACAAGAAGAATGCAGATAAAAGACAAAGTAAACAAACATAAGGTCATGCCTTGCATACTACATCTAGTATAAAATAAACATGAAAGCTTGATTGAAGTTACTCATTAATATACTGCTACTGCTGAAAGAGGTTGAGGGGTAGCTCATGCAAGTGTGATGTGGGAGATCTGGAGTCAGTTGGTGGATTGAATTCTCTCCATAGGCATGAAGATTCAGACCTCTGCTTACGGAAGAATCTTCCTTGTCACATTCATTAGAGAAGACCAGGCAATATTAACTGAAAGCACAGTCAGAGAAAGAAATTTGCAATGTAAACTTTATTAAAAAAAAAGTTCCTCCTAGTCTGTATTCACAAAAAACAAACCCTAATCTCTAACTAAGGTAAAAAGATAAAACACTTTCTGTGGTGTTCAGTGGGAAATTGTACACAATGGTTTGCAAGGTTTCTGTAGCAAAACTGTATTTTGTAGAAAATAACAAGGAGGGGGTAAGTTTTAAACTTCAATCCCTCTCCCTACAAACATATTTTTCACATGTTGCAACTGACACAAATCCCAATTTAATAGCTGTTTTGGAACCTGGGTTTTTGAACAAATAAAAAAAGCAGTGTGTGATCCAGACAGATAAGGAATAAACTTTTTCTGCTTCTAAGATATTCTGTCTTGAAGAGAATTTGCTCTTGATCTGTAGTTATGCTGAGATGGATAACCTGATTCAGAGCTAGAAAGAACTGAAGGTTTTATTTTCACATTTTGCTCTGAAATGCTGCTCTTTTCAGCATAGATGCTTCACTGACATTTTAGGACTTGTTAATATTTCTAAACTTATTGGGAAATTAAAAAAAAAAAAACAAAAAACAGATGATAACTAGAAAATTGCCATTCCATAATGGAAACACCTGAGCATTTGCTTAAGACTTGTTATTTCCCTTAATATGAAGGTTTTAAACACACCTTAATAGGAAATCCTTTTGAACAGTAATCAGAAACAACTGCTATAATTACAAGTACTTTATTTCTACCATTAAATAACTGTATGCTGTCATGAGTGACTCTAGGTAGGTAACACCTCAGCTACATTAGCAGCTGAAGATGTGGCCAGTTACAAATGCAGTTTCACCTTTGCCATGCAAAATATAGGTTAAATATGCAAACTAGCATGTGATTTAATCCAGTAAAAGTGGAATAGCCTGTTAGAGAAAGTACACTGGCAAATGGGCAACCAGTTGAACATGTTATATTTTAATTTGCAGAGACAAAAATGACAAGCAATTTATTTACATAAAACTGTACAAAAGCAAATTAAATTATGTAAATATTTCATAAATAGAGGTGGACTAGCATTTAATACATTTTGCCATGTTTAGCATAGTTGCGTGCATAGTGACTCATAATAAACAATGATAAATTGTTCTCTGCTTCACTATCAACATCCAAGTTGCAGAACAATAGTCAATGATTAATATTACAAACAGATCGTACCACACTGAATGCAAGTGCTTTAAAATTTAGGAAAAAGTTGTCTGAAAGCATACCCCAGGCAGCTGGTGAATGTTGTCTTCTTCTGTGTGTTTATGATCTTCAGTCAGTAGTACAACTTAACCGATGGACTTTCATGTCTATTGCTATTTCATCTGCTTCATTCCTTAAGGAAATATTGTATGTTTATCACCAATGAAACAAAAGGAAAAATATTTAATGTTCAAGTTCTTAACAAGTATTTGATGATGGCTTGATTTATGTCAAGGTTTTATCCATATTCTTTGCTTTCTTGCTTGACAACTTCCTAGGGTAGCCTTTCAGACAATCATTTCAGTCCCACTTAAGTTCTTCCCCCACATAAAAATAATGTTTAACTATTAACTCAAGCAGCAGGCCAGTCAGAAACCATTTTGAATAAACACAGTGTATCTGAGATCCGGAATGAGCATTAGATTTTAGACCAAAGCTATTGAATTTTCTAATACATATAAAGTTATATATTAATGCATCAATCTATAAAGGTGCCCTAATGTAAAATACATGCAAAGATCATTTGAGTTCCTCATGGAAGGAAATAAAAGGATGATCTCTGTGCTGTACAACTGAAATGTGATAATGGCTAAAAGCAATTAAAAAAATTAATTGCCAATTTTCATGGCAGCATGAACTGGTAACAACTTGCTAAATAGCTGTAATATAGACTGATCATAGTTTTCCAGGCAGCAGAATGAAAAACAATTGAAAACAACCCCACACAAATAGTAATTAAAAAAAAAAAAAAAAAAATCATCAAGACCTACTTAAACCACAACCTTGTATTAATAATGCTTAAGACTGGTCTATTAACTGAGTTTGGCAAAAGGCTTGTTTTTAAATATATTATTTATAATTTCTCAGAAAATAAACACAGGTAAATATACAAGTTCAAAAAGTTTGGGAATAGCCCCTTATCCCTCAGTGTCCAAACCCAAGTTCCACTTTATAATAGGTATAAAAGGCACAGTTGCATATTTCGCATTCACCATAATTATTTTTTATAGTTTTATTTGTTTATTTTTATACAAAAGCACCCTATTGATGGAGTGGCTTTAGATTTAACCTATTTCAAATAAAGAGGAAAAATACAAACACAAAATATATTTGTGTGTCATGCTAGGTCAGAAGAGTAATCAGCATATTAATAGTGGCTAGTTCCACTAGAATTACTGTGAATACTTACAGTAGACAGAATTTTTTAAAAGACTATTTCACACCTATTTTAGATCTCAGGAGATGTGCACAAGTGAAGTATTTAATGACTGTCTTATGTGGTGCAAAAATTGGTGATTGACCGCTGATCCATTTAATCTGAAGGCCTTCTATGATCTGTATTTTTAGCCTCATTGAAAAAGGGTCTAAGAATACATGGAAACGAGTTACCTAATTTTATTTTTTGTGTGCAATATTAAATAAAATCTTATTAAAGGAAATTCTGTTGAACACTTGTGTTATGCAATTGTGTATTCCGTTGAAACGTGCAAGAAAAATGTGTATACATTACATAAGCATTTTTAGAAGCATTTTTAAACAGATACTTACAGATTATACAAAGCAGTAACTGCTGTATGCAGTCTCATAACAATGTACTAGTTTGCATCTCTCCATATTACTTAAATAATTAAACATAAAAATGTTCAACCTTTATTAATCTTTGATTTTAATATTTTCTTTCTAAAATGCGCCCATTCATCATAACTGCTATACACAAACTAATGTTACTTGAAGAAAGTAAACTCAAGAGAGGACAACAAAGTGGCCAATAATGCCACATCCCACTATATGGAGACGTGAATTCAAAAATAAATGTGAGGAGTCGTATTGACTTACCAACCTCTACTTTAGGCTGTTTAAGGTTATTTCTATGCAATTCTTCAAAGCAAGTAACTACCCAAAGCTACATTGTGACTACGGTATACTAGAGAACCATCTAGCCATGCCTTAATGCCAGATTAAACAGCCAGGGATTTGAATGCTTTCCCCCTTCTCAAGCTGTCCTTGCTGTGTTGTTTGATTGTCACTTTCATCTGAATGTCTGAGCTTAGTCTGTTGTTATTAGTACAACATCAGCTACAAAGCAACTGGTTGAAGTTCTGCACATTTTGTTGCTTTTATTAAACAAAAAATCTGTTTCATTTCTTCTTTCTTTAAAGAAGTGCTCTCCATGAGAATTGTTACAGCCCAGAGCTCTTGCATATCATGGTAGCTTGGACTCCTTTTGACTCATCTTGACCCGCCAGCTGAGTATCATTCCACTGTTTATCAGACCATTTTCTACCTATTCTAAATGTTCTGAGTCTTGACATCGTTTAGTATTGCACTTCTCTTGGTTTCAATGCAATTTGGTTTCAAGAAAACCTGCATTATATCTTAGACATAAATGAAGCAGTTGGTAATCTGCAACACTAATGACAAAAGACTTAGCAATCATTCCTTGCACTCTGAAAATGATGTTTTGTGTTTAATACACATAATATTCTCTTGTCACTGCATCATCCCATTGTCCATCCTTTCAAATCCATCAGTCATTCTCATTAACACAGCCTTCTATTACTAGTTTTTTAATTTTGATGTTAAAAATGTCCTGGAACTGGCATATGCAGCATATCATATGCAGCATCTGCAGCAACTCATCATATCATGTCATTACAAAATAACCCACACCAGTTCCTTTGGGCATTCAAATGAACCTCACTGGGAGGAGAAAAAAGAAAAAAAAAAAAAAAAAAAAGTGTCATCTGGGCTTGTGAACTGTGCTGCTGTGCAAAATGTAACTGAAGATGTGTTATGAGTACATGTGTGTATTTGTGAATATATTAGTTTTGCAAGCCAAGCCCCAATACTTAGCAGTTCCCCTGATCCATTATGTGATCTTTGGCCTTTTTGTTATTACCATCTTCCCATCTAGATGTTAGTCTTGCCCAAAATAATGATTTCAACAGTTTATCATTACTAACCTACGGTATATGTGTTACTAATTGTGTTTACATTGAAGTAATCATTACAGAGAACAAGAGAGAAGGAGAGAAAGAGATACAACAAGAACACATTTGTTCTATGGATAAAACAGAATCAGAGTCCATGAATCATAGGAAATTATGCCACGTTTTTGACTGTAGTCTCAGGCTGAATGTATTTCTGTTGCTTCCAGCCTCAGATGAGAGGTGAAAATATTAAAGCTGTGGTCTTCACAAAGTGCCTATTAATGATTATTCCATTATATTTATCTCTATATCTGCATGGTTTCTGAAGGATTGTCCCTGGTGGGGATCAGCAATATTCAGATGATATGTTTTGAATACATTTTCCCTGACCTGTTATCCTCAACAAGCCAGACGACAATCAAACAAAATGAGTAGCTAAACTCATGCTTCTGCAGAGGGGAAACAACAGCATGTTCTGTTTTTTTTCAGTCAAGCTTGTTACTATGGGAGGAATTTGCAACCATAGATTTAGGAAAATAAAAATCAGTGAGGGGGAATTAGACATGCAAGTAACAACAATGTTTTCTACATTGTACAGTATAGTCAGGCAGACAGTATAATTAAATGCCTGCCATGGAGGCAGAAGTAGCAGGCAGGTCTTTTGTCTCTTTGGTGGCCCCCTCTTTTTTTTTTTTTTCTTTTTTTTTGTTAAAATTGTTTAGGTTTTAAGACTTTTGCCCCTTTTCTTTCTTATAATATGAAAGAGCTTTGTTGCTGCTTTTTAGCCTACAGGTAAACTTCTCTTCTAGTTAGAGTATTGACAGGAGATGGCTTGTATTCCCCTGTCTGTGTAAGGGGGATATCCTCTGGATGGCCTTCTTCATTTTTGCTGAAACTAGCCGCACTGAAGGTCTCATAGGATGAGGTCAACTTTTTGTTAAGGAGGTTCCTGTTGCGATCACCCATGAGGGAGGCTTCTCCATTGGCCAGCTTTTCCTGACTGCCCCGTTCATCGACAGGCATGAAAGTAGAGAGTTTTGGCTGGCTCTTCTGCTTTCTTTCAGGAGAAGTGCGAACTGGCATCCAGCAGGAGTCTGAGTGGCCATATTCATCACACTCTCGGGTACACTTCCCCGTCAGAGCTACATCTGGTAGAGGCCTTGAATCTGAAAGTAAAATAAAGTTGTCTTTACAAATTAATAATATTGAGAATTCTTAAATTCACAAAAGGTATTTTTAAAGGTCTCAGTAAGAATCTTGCAGTAAGTTCCTCAACAGTAGTTTTGTTTTGTTTTGTTTTGTTTTTTTACATTTAATGTGCCCAAAGGCAACAAGCATATATGTACAGTTATCCTCAATCTCAAGAATTGAAAAATAAGACTATTAAGCCACTTCCTGTGATTGTAAATCAATCTTAAAAGCATTCAACACTAGGTACTGAATGAATTTTGATGTCTGAAAGAATCAACCATGCACTTTATTCCATACTGCCAATTTTATTGAAATTATTAAAAATACCTTTCTTTGAATTTTTTGTAAAGAATGCTTTGAATTTATGTGAAAGGAACTCGAGGCCCCGGACCCTGCAAATATTTATGAACATACTTAACGCCCTGCAAGTGAGCAGCTCTGTTATTGACAATGGGACTCAAGATGCACATAATGTAAATCTCTGTTTGTGTTTCTAAGGATGGGGCATTCATTGTTACTACACAATATGTTACATGAATCCTACAATCAATTATTAGTAGAAGCATACAAAAACCTATTGGATATAAACTTAACCTAACATGTATGGATAAAGGTGTTCTGTGTGGTGTGTGTGTGTGTGGAGGGACAGAGAGAATCTGAGTGCTGTCTGAATAGATGCACTAACATTTCATATGTGACTCGTGTTGGAAGGTGCCTTGTTCCAGATCACTGTGTCTAAGGTTTCCAACTACTGTACTTGTAAGAGCTTTCACTGAAAACTAATAAAGTTCAGGGGACTGTAGGAATGACTCCTACCTGATAAAAACACAGGTAGTGTTTAATATTTGTATTTTGATACTTGCATTACAATGAATTAAAAAGCTATCTAAACTGTTTTAATTCTGAAACCTTGCTTTTATTTTGCTATAGTGTAGTTTATGGTCAGCTACATACAAAGTAATAACATTCAAGTAATATTCAAAGTAAATATTCAAACAATTAAAGTTGACAAAGAACAAAAATTAATTTTTCTAGTTTATTTTATATGACTTCCATATGATACGACTGATGAAAACTTTTATTTATTTTATAAAAAATCAATTATCTTAAAATGAAGGAAGGAGCTTCAATGTGAAAACACAGTAAGGTACTTCATATGGGCTTTGGCAACTTCCTACCCTACCACTACAACACGTAAATTCATGTGAACAGTAATTTTACAAGTAATAACCTATGTCTTATAAAATATCTTTCAAAGGCCTAATCAGCCTTCATTTTGTTACTTCTATTTTGCCTATTTTTTCTTTGATTTTGTCTGCCAGATGACCTTATCAAGCAGTGACAATTCCAACTGTGATTTTTTTATAAATTCATAAAAATACTACTGATTAGTTTAAAAAAAAGCAACAAAAAATCCTTTGCCTCTTCCAGAATAAACTGTTTGAATTTAAAATATGTACAACAGATGCTTGCAGGGCAAGCATATTTCATTTCTGCATCTGTTAATCCTGACAGAATTGTAAAAGCTCTTAAAAGTTAGATATATATTCATCCTGTCCTGGTTTTTTTCATGCATGTAAACATTTATTTAATTAGTCATTTATTGCAGTATTGTAAAGAATATGAATATTATTTATTAATAATTATTGACAACATTTTTATAGAATCTACTGCATGTATTCTGAATACTGTATAATATTTCATATTTCAATATGTCACTGGTTTTAATTAGGAAAATAGTACTATCCCAGTTATCTAAATAACTATTTACATAGTAAACTGAGTAACTCTAGCTGAGATATGTAAAGTTGGAAAGAGGGAACAGTACGACTTTTTTTTCTTCCTTATTGTGCTTTTTTAAGGCTTTTGCACTTAGATTCAGCCATGATTCCCACTTTTTTTCAATGAATAATGCAAAGACCATGGACAGTTATCAGCTTATCAATTTTCAGATAACTGTGTTCTGGAGATGTAGACAAAAGATGGGGACTGTAACAGGAAAATTCTCTATTTGTCATCCAAATTTAGTATTAGTCTGTTACTTCCAAAAAATAAGAAGCACAAAAACCTGCTGAGCTGCACCTAATGTGCTTTCATTTTTAAACAGAAACACCTTCTTCATATTTTTATAAAAGGGCAAATCCTCTTCCCATGTAAATGTCAATAAACTCTTCAAACAGCCTTATTTCCAAACAATGACCACTAAATATTATGTTTACTACTAGCATTTAAATTATTACTCTGGCAAAACATTAGCAAATTCTTGTCAAGGTAATAATTAAAACACAGGAGTATTTATTTATTGAAAAAGGTGGTTTTGGTTGTTGTTTTTTTGTTTGTTTTTTCCAGACTCAAACAGTTATGTCTCATTATATCTTATGGTTTCTTTTTTAGTGTAAACAAATCATGAGCCAGCATTACTTGGTTTGATAAAAATGCTCCCCTTGCTAGTGGTCCTTGAATCATGCACTTGAAAATTTACCATTTTGCATTGTAGTGTTTTCCTATTAACTTCTAGACAAATATTAGAATTCCTTATTGTAAAGCATGAGGACTGGCTATACAATTCAGCCTTATAATGCTGTTTTATGAAGCAATGACCTCTAGGTCAGTGTGTGCCTGACTCACCCTTTTGGGTTATGCGATAAACTTCATCTTCAGATCCACAAAAGAGATGAGAGAGACACTGTCAGGATAACACTAGCCCAAATAATACCCTGATGGGTGACTCCTGGGCTCAACACAGGGTCCATTAGCCCATCAAAGGACTATCTGCCCAGGTCCAGAGGAGCACAGGGTTGTAAAGTGACAGAACCCAAATCAAGGACTTGGGAGGAACAACCATCTTGTCTGGGACCTTCCTAGTTCTATCCTAGCAGAACCATCAGCCCCATTGTCCAGGCGTGAAATAGTGACACCATGAGTCACTGGCGGCTACTCTTCAGATCACCTTTCTATCCAACAGTGGGATTGCTGCCTAGGTATGTACAATATGTTATGGGATATGGGGGGATAGCAGTTAAGGATCTCACAGGATTTACTATGTGATGTTTAGGAGAGGAACCAAAGGAAGGACAATGGAGGGTTTTAGGTGATTTGGGGAGGAACAAGGGTGGGAAATTTTGAATAAACTGCCACAGAGTTTTAGCTACAAAGCAATTAACTGTATATTTGCTAAGTCCCTGAACAGATTGACCCTCTTTTGCAGAGTAATGACTTTATGTCCTTACCTAGCCCATGGACTTGTGAATAATCTCTGAATTTGTCAGGGGAAGAGGGAAGTTACTCTTGTCCTCTGACATAATTTACATCCAAACATATCTGTCTCTAAGCGACATGCTTTTTAAAGTTCTTCTGCTTTAAAAGTTAAATATTTAGTAGCTACCACACTGCTAGCTGAGAAGCCTAGTGGAATATGACACAGCAAAGAATTTGTCAGCACAGCTAGCAAATCATAAAGGAAGAGAACAAAAGATTTCTACCACAGTTACATATCTGGAAGCTGACTCAAGTGCTTAAAATGCTAGCTATTAACAAATAAATTTTATCACAATGCTAATTAGCAAGAAAGTAAACCTCGATGGATTATATTTCCTGTCATACAGAAAAGTGTGGATTTGAAGTTAGGTTTTAACTGTTTATACATAGACTACTCAAATTTAAGCTTCTATTTGCATAAAAATTTCTTCATAGTTACAATGGAGGATGTAATCTTAAGTTATTTTCAAACATATCCTCTTACATCATAACTAGATATTGTTTGACTATTTACAAAAACATTGTAAAACTAGTCCCTAAAATGCAGATATTTAGACAAGTTTTTAGGTATACATGTAAAGGGAGACTTCAAAAATTAATATTTATAAAGCAGATTTCACTTCCAACTGCTCAGACTTCAGCTTAAAAAATTGGAGAACACTAATTTACAAGGTCTCACAATCTACTCCCTCATTGCATCTGATATAAGCTTCCACCACCAATTTCCAAAGTTAGCCGATAATTCAAAACAAAACAAACAAACAAAAAAGCAACAAAAAAACCCAAACCCTTTTATCATTAACCTAACAATTTTTTAAACATTTTTGTCTAATTTCTGAGACAGTGATAGCTATGTTTTCTATTAAAAAATGTATAAAAGCATGCAAGTGAATGGAGTTAGTTATGTGTATGCTCATGTTTCTGCTGACTGTAGCTGACTGTTGCTTTCTGACTAGAGGGATTGCTTGTTATAAAAAAAGAAGGTATCTACCACAGCAGTATGGAGAGGGGAAATATGTTGTTCTATATCCAGTTTAAAGCCAAAAAAAAAAAACCAACCAAAAATATTCCACCCAAGCAAACTTCCATTATTTTCTCTCCTCCCAGTCTTTATCAAAGAAGGTCAATATATTTCATCAAGTACAAAGAAAGTATTACGAATACAGTAGTCAACAAGTACATGTTAAAAGTTATGTACTTTTTTGTGAGCACATTGCAGAAATATATTAAAGGATGCACACTCACTTTGGCTCCACTCTGCATATTTTTTAACAACCATTCTTGTCCAATATATTTTATACAAGCCTAGCACTACCAATTGATCATGACATAGTTCTAGTGCATATGCTCTTTTGGAGAAAGGTACTAGGAGCTTTTCATATTCTCATCTTCTGCAAACTACACAAAAAGCTTATGGTAACAACAGACTTTAGATGTATTTAAGCAGTCAAAAGCTCTGTTCCACTGGTCCCTGGAGATGGAAAACCCTCCAGATCAATACTGACACCCTACCTAGATATGATAATTTGAACATTCCCAGAAAGGACTCTGTGCCCAGAAAGCATTCCTAGCTGTAGACCTTTTCTTGGAGGAGTACACAACCACAGTAGCCATGCAGTACTATGGTAGTGCAATAATGTTTCTGTAAACCACACAGCTTTGTCCATAGGATCTGAGGAATCATTGGCAGATGAGTTTTAAATAGTACCTATGACAAATCCATGACTACATGCAGATTTTGTTGTCTTTCCCCATTGATGGGCTTGTAACATTCACGCATAATTCTAGTCATTGAGTATCTGTAAAGAACACCTGTGAAGTGGTTCCAGACTACTCTGAGAAAAGAAAAAGGAATAAGAACTGTCACACAGTAATGATAAAGACTGTGGTTTGGATTAGCCAGCTTTTCCTGTACTCCGTACACAAATATACTATATTCAGAGAACCATGCAAAATTCAAGTGAATCGTCAGTAAGACTGTGTAATTAAACAAGAGTACATTTACACAGCTTTTGTATTAAATGTTTGTCTGTTTTATAAGCTGTGTGACTGGAGACACAATAGATCTTTTAAAGCATGAGAAGTATTGACTACATGATCAGACAACAGCTGAGAGGTTACATATTGTAGAAATTCACTGTTTAAGGGGGGAGGAGGGGGAAAGTGCTAAGCTATAGTAATACACAGCTATAGCAGTACTGTCTTTGAAATTCCTGCCTCCTAATTGTAGTAATTCAAGAACTGCACCAGTTAATGCTGTGGCATATTCTGACATGCCAAGACACTATTAAAATACTGAAACATGTTTGAAGGCATCAGCAACTTCTTTCTCTGCACCTTAGGCTAAATACTTTTAAACAGCAATTGAACATATCTCAAGAAGCATTTAGTACCCCAAGGCTTGGACTGCTGTCATTCCAAATGTGGCATTATCATGTACTGCAGAGATAGTGCCATCTCTAAAACAGTCCTACTGAATAAAGTCAAACACAAATACACTGTTTGAGATATGCTAACTGTGCTGAAGTAACAAATATATTAATTACTTTTGGACTAGAATAATTTCATGTATGTAATGTCCAATTCTGAAATTCTTTTCAGTGCTTAAGAAAATACTTCAGAGTACAGAAAGATTTACATGTACATTGACTGAATGATTAATACTGTGACAGAACGATATAAAATAATGAATTCTGAACCTTTTTGTTCTTTCATTATGCATGGGAAAAGGAACTGTGCTGGTTTTGACTGGGATAGAGTTAATTTTCTTCATAGTAGTTGCTATGGGGTTGTTTTGGATTTATACTGAAAACAGTGTTGCTAATGCAGAGATGTCTTGGGTACTGCTGAGCAGTGCATATAGAGACTCAAGGCCTTTTCTGCTTCTCACACCACCACACCAGCGAGGAGGCTGGCGGTGCACTAGAAAGTGGGACGGGACACAGCCGTGACAGCTGACCCCAGCTGAGCAAAGGGATATTCCATATCACATGACATCATGCTCAGCATACAAAGCTGGGGGAAGAAGAAGGAAGCAGGAGACGTTTGGAGTGATAGTGTTTGTCTTCCAAAGTAACCATTACAAATGATGGAGCCCTGCTTTCCTGGAGATGGCTGAATACTTGCCTGCCAATGGGAAGCCATGAATTAATTAATTGTTTGGCTTTGCTTGCGTGAGAGGCTTTTGCTTTACCTGTTTAATCGTCTTTATGTCAACTGACAAGTTTTTTCATTTTTACTCTTCTGATTTTCTTCCCCAGATCACCAGGTGGAGTGAGTAAGTGGTTGTGAAGTGCTTAGTTGCTGGCTGGGGTTAAACCACAACAGGAACATAGAATGAAAGTGACAGTTTTCAGTACTTGACTTGAAAATTGGTAAAATAAAAGTATTCCTTAAAAAATTTCTAAGAACAGCAAAACTTACTGCTGTAGTGTGTCAAAAGCACTTAGCTGGTTTCAAGAGAGACCGAAGTGGAAGCAAACATGAGATGCTATACAGTCCTCTACCACTAAAAATTATAAAAATAAAACAAACAAATGAAGTGATACCATAATAAAATAGAAACAGGTAACTGCTTCTTTAACATTTGAAAAAAATCTCATGCTAGATGAATGAAATTGAGTTAGTCAGAAGAGAAGGCAGCTGAGAGAGAAAACAGTACATTTAATGTACCAAAGACTATAGTAAAGCAACAGTGGGAACAATCTGTTTTGTATGCCCACAGTGAAAAGAACCAAAAGTAATGGCTTGGTCGCAAAAATGACAAATCAGGTTAAAAATCAGAAAAAAGCTTTGTGGTTAAATGTAGTGGTGGAAGCTTATAGATTCTCCACCACTGGGAGAGTTTCACAGATGTCCAGAAAAACTTATCCCAAGGTTAACATAAACATGGCTAATCCTACCTTGGGAAAGCAAGGATGCACTAAATGACCTCTAAAGGTTCCCTTCAGATCTGGAATTGTGTTAATATGATTACTAACTTTTACATACTGTGGTCTCTGTCCAATCCTTAACAGTTCATGGGTTAAAATTCTTGACTTATTTGGCAATAAATCAAGCTTAGAAGTTGGGCTTAGGTTCAGCTAAAAGTCTATTTTAGAATGACACCCTTCTTAAAATTTTATGTTAATAGAATAACAAACAAAAAAAAAAAATGACTGGCCCATTTAAGACTGGTGTTAATTAAAGGGATACAGAAACAAAAAGCTAGTAATTATAAAAAAACCCACTCTCAAGTTCCAACATGATAACCTAGCATCTATAAAATCTTCTTGCCTGAGTCCCAACACATCTATTCCATTTTATAGTTTCATCAAAAAGTTAAAAATTGAATACTGCTTATACTCATAGTTGTGCAAAACACATATCATGCCTCTGAAGTTCATTAAACCTGAAACTGGAGTAAGAGAGACTCTGTAAAGCAGAAAATTTCAATAGTATTTACTTCCTATACAAAATTTTGGGTTTGTTTCCCCTTGCATATTACTTGACTCTGGTTTAGGGGGGAACAGATAAAGAATGTATAAGATTTTGATGTATTTGCTTTGTTTAATTAAACAGCCTATACCAGACTATATAGCTATTTAATATGACTCAGACAGGTAATCAAAGAAATATTACCCAAGCAATAAAATTCCTGGCTTAGATTCCACAGTGACTTCTATCACAATTGCCTCCCACAGGTTAAGGTATAATTCTCTTTAACTGTTCCTCTAATTATAGAATAACCCCACAAAAAAAAAAAAAAAAAAAATATATATATATATAAAAATCCTACCTAAATTAACGAATGTACTAGCTCTATAGTGTTGCATCTGTGATCTTCAAGTAATCATCAATATTTCACAATTGACTTAAAGTTTTTTTATATGAAAAACAGGCCTATGCCTTTAAAAACTAGTTGTACTCTTCCAGGCCTGAATCATATTAATTAGTCGGTTGTCAGTGGAGAACCATAATATAGATTGTATATGGTATTAAATGTAAGTGAAATCAAATTCAACAAACATAATTCTAGATAAATAAAAATTTAAAACCCTGACTGCTTTATAAATATAAAAGGTATAAAAGGAAGCACATTAGAAACATAGTTTTCTCTTGTTTCAGTTGTATCTATCCTGTAGTTCAACTTTATTATTTCACTTTTGTCCACAAGACCAATTGTATACATGTATAATGAGGAACAAGAAGTATAAGCTTATGTGATACCAATGGAGAGTACTGTACAAAATACATTATGCTGAACTTCAATTCCCTAGATTTTAATTTTCTAGATTTAAATGTAATTGCTACAAGACTCCTTGTAATCCTGTTAAATCCTTTGATAGCCTGATTTACTTCTGTCACTGAAATGGCAACATGTTCTTCAGAAAAGTAGGACTTACTATGGCTTCCTGAAGTAGCACAGACATTAAGATGTAGGAAACATTTAAGCTGTCTAATTGTTCTGCCAATCTGATGCTAAAGTATTAATCTGTCACTGTGTCAAATTACATACCTTTATTTTTTCCAGTAAAACGTGTCAGCGCTTAACAAACTCTGAGCTGAAACAATTTGTGGAGCAATTAGAATGTCAGCTCTCTTAAAGATGACTTAAGAAAAGTGTGAATCAAGGCTCAAAAGTCAACATAATTTCCTTGGTACTCATGCCAAAGCGATGAGACTACAGGAGCTCTAAGGGAACAGAGTAGCTAGCAGCCATTATTAGCTCATCCTAGCTGTATACTGTGCCTTTCTTTTATTTCTTTGTGATACAGATATAACAATGTATTTTCTTCATCAGGAATGGATACCAGGTAGGAAAACTAGTGCTCTTGACACAAGAGAAAAACAAGTTTACATTATTCCCCTCACCTCCCTCCAATTTATGCCCATATCATTCAAAAGGAAACTTCTTTTTGGAGATGCTCCAAGTGACGTTTTCTAGGGGATATTAATGAATGTATTGCTTCCATTTAGAAACTAAAAGAACAATAACAAAAGATGTTCAATGTCTTTATATCTAATGGATATCTCACAAGTATCTCAGAGGATATCCAGAATCAATAATCAAAGTTGAATATATAGGAAAAAAAACATTGACTTGATAGAGTTTCAAGCTGGTTTATAAGCTTAATATTTGTTGATATAAAAATGCATTAGATATGAATAATGTTTAGGTTCAAAGGGTAACTGATTAAAAAGATACAACCTCCCCCCCCTCCCCAACACATGGTTGCTTAATTGTTTATCATAAGTAATGGGGGGGGAAAAGACAACAAACAAACAAACAGCAGAACTGAACCACTTTTTACTATGGACAAGAACTCAAACTAAAATAAAGTTCTGGTTGAATTCTTCTGTGTTCAAGATTTGGCTTTAGAAGACAATACTGATTTATTTATTTCCTATCTTTCAGTGAGAACTCTTCTTGAACTGATTATCTTGATAGAACCACTGCATTCCTGAAAATGAAATGCTTCATACAGTTCTAATTCATGCAACAACACATTGCTGGATTCTGGATCTTATTTCATTCCTGCATATACAGAATAAAATATTATATAATAAGATATATTAAATAGTAGTATTGCTTTCATAAAAAAGGAATTACTCGTGTTCCTAAGAGGTTTTCTGTGTGACTCATGTAATGTTTGTTTTGTTACAGCTCATAGACCCTTAAAAGTTAAACTTGAACAGTAATTGTAAAATGTGCTGTAGGTCTATTAATTTATATTATGTTATTTTCAGATGGGAGGAAAATAAAGTTGTCCATGCTCTGCCTGCAAATGATCTGCTAAGTAATGTAGAGTTCAGCATGAAGTAGAAAGAAATAACTTGTGACTACTTGTCTTTTTAGTACCTGTCAAGAGGTAGTTGTGTTGTAAGAGGAAATATAGCAGCCATGTGAAGGATCCATTTAACTTTTTATGTCACATAAAGGGAACCTTATCCCACACAATAGTAAAAAATACTGACTTTTCTGTTCATGTCATACATGTTTCTCTCACAAATACACATAAAAATCTGTAATTTTACTTGATCATAGTAGCAAGATCTGGTATCTAAAACCAAATTTAATTAAATTCAGTGAATTGAAAAGTATAAAGAACATATTTTCATTCCTTTAGCAAAATTACATGATGAAAGACTTAAATGAATGATAAAAATAGAAATACAAAACATTTTAAGATTATTGTATGTGGTGGTTTGAGTGGATTCATCCTTTTTGCTTGCAGCTTGCCGCCAAATACAGCCTGCTCTATCACCTCCCCCACCCCCCGCCCTTCACCCAGGAAGTAGGGGAGAGAATTTGAAAGAAGGGTTGAGATAAAAACTATTTACTAATTAAAATGAAATGATAATGATAACAACAGTGATAACAGAATTATACAAATGTGTGATACACAGTGCTCACTGCCCTCTGACTGATGCCCAGTCTGTGCCAGCCAACGATCCCAGAGGAGAGACAGTCCCAAAACCGAAACCCCGGAAGAGTGAGCCCGAGTGATCGCCCAGAGAGATACCCCCGGAAGAGAAGTGCCCTGTCTTCCAGTCAGCCCTGGTTAATATACTGGCATGACGTGATATGATATGGAATATCTCATTGGCACATCCAAATGCCAGTTCTGGGTTTTGCTATTCACTACACTTCTCCCTCCCAGTCCTAATGCAGCTGTGAAGCAGCCAAACACGGTGGCCTTGAGCTCCAGCAGCAACTCACAACACCAGCACTGTTATCAACGTTCTTCTCCCAATAAGTCTGAACTGAAACACCAACTAAAATACTAAAAAGAAAATTAACTCTATCTTAGCAAAACCAGGACATTGTATTAAAGCTTTTTTTTTTTTTCCTATTGGTATTAGTATACTACAAAAGAAATGGGTTAAATTTTATAAAATACAGTGCTCATCTTCACTAATCATGAAACATAACGATAGCATAAAATCAGGAATAAATGATAACACTTCCACCTGTCACAGGGAAAGGAAATTATTTATTGATTAACTAGTTAACAGGCTTTTGTCCTTTATTCCATGTCAGTGACATGAGCCATAGTGTCACTCTGGTCTTTATTATTCAATTATTTTTGAACACTCTTCTTTTCCTACGAAGAAGTAAAAACTACACTTGAATTAATCCACTTAAGTAAGTTTGTACTTTTGTTATTAGTACTGATGCTTTCTCATTGAGATGATGCAAGGGAGGGGGATGTTGTTTTGATGTTGTTGTTATTGTGTTTTTTATAATAAGTATGTGGAAAAGCCTTCCCATCTCAAAAAAATTGAGAGACAAATACAGCAAGATAATGAATCTCTCAGTGTGATTTCTGTCCTGCTCAAAGGGATTTTTTTCATTATTTTTTATTGATTTTTTCAGCTGTGTGTGTTTTCAGCTGTGTGTGCAGATTACAGCTAGTGAATTAATTGCAAACATCAGCTCAGAATGGTTACATACTTATGACAGATTCATCTGAGTTAATGTCCATTAGTAATTAAATATTAAGCACAGCACTAATTCGCCTTGTGCATGTACAGTATGACTGTAATCATACACATGAATCATAAGGACATTATACTAAAAGAGATTAGTATACCACTGTTTAACGCACCCTAAAATGGAAAAAATATAATGATTTTATATATATACAAATATATATATATATATATATACAAATGGAAAGTATAGGAAAATGTTTGAATGAAATAAAATAGAGAATACAAAAAAAATCTAAAATTACTTCCAAAGTCTAAGCCTGTCAGAAATATCCCAATCCTTCTTGTGGGAGAAGGAATCTAATGGAGCCTGTAGTATATATCATGTTTTTTTGACTCCTGCCCTTGTTGCTAAGTATACTACAGTGTTTCATTCACTCGACAATTAATAGGAGGTAAAGAAGTAGAATTCTTACCTTGCAAATAGAATTAAGTCTTGACGCAAGTTAAAGGAAAGATTGGGCTTGCAGAGGGGTGTCTAAGCATATTAGTCAGAGCACTCTCTGATCTCTGAAATGAATATATTGGGGTTTTGGTTGCTTCATCAGCTACTAAGTAAAATTTTCTTCAGATTTCCTAAGCCACTTACTTGAGTGGACAGTTAGGCATACCACTCTACAGACTTCTTGAGATATTCCTCCAAAATATGTAAAATACTTCCTAGTCTCAAAGTAAAAATGAAATATTTTTTGTCAGAAGTTACTAAAGTGAAAGTACTCTTTGACAAATCCATTCTCTTGGTTTAAGAATGTTTAATATTATAATTTTTCTTCTCCAGTGTTTTTCAGTACAATATTAAAATTAGTCAGTATGCTTTTGTTTAGCTTCGTTGCCAGAGTGTATACCCATACCCACTAAATTTTAAATCTCAGAAAATATTCCATTATTCCTCAGTTTGTGACATTTACAAATTTCTTAAGAGGTGCGCTACATATACTTTGGACTTTTGCTTCATAGGCAACATCTCTTCTTCAAGAATGAATCAGATAATCTCCAGCTTGTTTCACTCATTCAAATATACAGAAGTCTTATTCTTTCATGCTTTCATTCAGACTTCAGTTCAACTGACAAAAGATTTTAAACTGGACAATGTTAAGTTTGCTCCACTTGCAATGCATGACTAAATTCTTGACAGCAGGTAGGAAAAAAATCCTAATTATATCAGCTAGGATAGCATAAAATCCATTCAAGCAAAATATGTTAACAAGGAAGTTGGGCAGTTTTTGGTTGGTGGGGTTTTTGGGGTATTGTTGTTGTTGTTTGTTTGTTTAGTTTGATTTTTTTTTAAGAGTACATATTCTGAAAAAAATTAAGATATTAATGTATTAAATGTATTAACTACAGCATAGAGAAATAAAATCATCCTCTTGATTATTCCCAGTGTAAATCCACAAAGTAATTTCTGCTAATCTATCCAATATCAGCTGCAGTGGTCATAATCACTTAGCAGCTGCTGGATTGTTTTCCAAATCTGAACAAGATACAAAATAACAGTGGTTAAAGTGTCAACTTTTATCTGACTTGAAAGATAATTGTTGTTAAAGGGGAAGGAATAATTTGGTATTTTGACAATTATTATTTTGGACAAGTTTTTAATAAACTATTAATTTCCTTTTATTAAATGGTCCTTGCCTACTCTTACCCTCACAATGTATCATGACTAGATCATATGGTGCATACTTTGTGGATCCATCTTCCTTCCAGGCCATTCAGAATATTATTTCCTTAATGAAAAATATTCAGTAGAAAATTGTTCTCTCCACAGTGTTTTAGTCTCTAGCTCTTTTCTGAGATCAAAATAGAGATGCCAGTTGGGATTATGGTTCTTGTGAATGTAAAACATTATGCACTGGATTATAACTAATTTATTCATATAGTAGATTCACTTTCAGATGGTACAATTTGTTTCTACTTGGGACAACTTTGAAGCTGCAACTTGAGGCAAAATTTGAGTGCCCAAATATCAATCACCTGAGCCATCATAATTTGCAGAGGATGGAATTATTCCAGGAGAATTATTCAAATAGAATGACATGCTCCTACCAGAGCTGAATGAAGTACTATCAGAAACTGGGCAACACACTTGGATATTTCATGGTCCTTGTACAGGACTGAACAGCAGAGATTGCTGATGAATAGATTTCATGCCTCTTTGTAGACAAAGCAGCCTAGACTAAGCAGAGAGAACAAACCCACAGTCCACAGTGGTGGACACCAGTGATTAGTTTATGAAACTTATACTTCAAGTTAATTAATTTAATTGCACTGGTAAAGTATAGCCATATATAGATATATTATATTTTAGATTAGAGTGGTTGGCTAGATAAAGTTGAAAATTATGTTTACTTCTGAGTGATACAGATAGAAAGTAAATGGAAGAACTAATGTGTTTACTTAATCAGCATTAAAATTAATATTAATTTTATTCTGCTCTTTGTGAAGGTATTTTGAGAATCTTATTTTTTATTAGACTATTTATATATACTCTGAAATCTCTTTCTACCAGGTAGCTGAAAACTCACTTAATATGTAACAGTGCAATGAACAGCTAAGCAAACTCTCAGTGCAGGCTTTACCCTACCATAGACATAAACTGCAATTGCATAGAACTTGAGTGTTGCTGAACTTATTTTGTGCTGCTGCAGAAGTATTTATGGGGTTTTCTCTGTTTCTATTTACTGATGCTTTTAGTCACTGAAAGTAGAGGAGGTACAGAAAGAGGTCAAAATTGACAGCAAAACTGAATCAGAGCTTCTCATGCCAACGAAATAATGAAAACCAGCACTGTTCTTACAGGAACAATAATGAATATAAATAGACAAAAGGCTCTGAACAGCTACTGGAAAAGAATGAATAAGGCATCCATTTTAAGAAAAAAAAAAAAAATCTTTTCCTGCCATCACAGATAGCTTTGTGAACTGGATAAATTAGGATGCCCTTTAAAAAATGTTCATGCTTCAAGAAACATCTGTGAGCGACAGGTCACCCTTATTTTCCTTTAAGGGATTAGACGTAGTAGGTTGAATTTTACTCGTATTTTCTACACCTTTATTTCTCATGTCAATCATTCCCAGATAAAATCTGTTATCTTGTCTTTGACATAGTTCAATACTTAATATGAACACTTTTTCCCTTCCTTGGATTTATTGTCTCAAGCACACATATCCCTGCCACTCAAAAGATAACATTAGCAGGGTGCAAGTATGGTACAAATAATTGTCAATGGATAATAAAGATTTGCCCAACTCTTCTATCTGTTTCAAAACTAAATCTTTGTTAAATGTCTAAGTCTGCATCAAAATAATTTACCAGAATAGCTATGCATATCTGATTTTCTTCTGTCTAAAATTCTGGACACTGCATCCAAAGAAAGATAAAAGAAACAAGTTCCTTTGCTTTTATGACTGATGACATGTACTCAACCCACAAGTTTAAAAGTGGAGATGTACCATATCAATTAAATTCCAAGATATTATAAGATTTTTTTTCTGCCACTGATTCCATGGACTTGTATTTTACACCACCATCTGTTCAAAACTCAAGTAATATCTTGCCTCTAGTTGAAAGTATTTGAAAATAATTATATCTTCTTCTAGAAAAAAAAAAAAATAGCAATGTTACAATACTTATGAATCTAATCATGCTATAAAAGAACAATTGTTCTTGTTAATGTATAACATTTTTATTCATAGGGAGGTTTTAATCTAGATTAAGATGTACAGAAATACTTTAGATTTCCAATTTCAAGAGGCAGAACTGATGGAAAAGGAAAAAAGAGCAGATCAGAAATAAAATTTTCTTTCTTATGTCACAAAAAGCAAGTATCATTTAACTTCTCTGTTGATAGATTGTCTCATTTATTATACTTCCATCTATGAATATTTGTCTGTCTGCAGGCATCTCTCATTCTGCAAAACAAAGTTTATACAGTTTTCTGCAATAATCTGTATTTTGAAAACTCTTAGGAATTTTAAAATTATATTTAAGACCTCAGTTACACAAACTTGTCAGAGGAGTTAGCAATGGCTCTAATTATAAATGTCTGGGAGACTTTCTCACAGGATCAGTTTTACCTAGTCTTTCTTTCAGGGAAAGATGGTATACACCTAAGGTGTAGCTTTTACTAGATGCACTACACCATTAGCACATAGCATTTAGAAGTCCAGTTAATTCACCTTCATTTAAATTTCTAAAAAGCACAAGTATTTTGCATATTTAGAAATTGACCTCATACTGCTTCAACATCACAGAGAATCTGGTATTTCTGTCATCAATGAGAAGTGCAAATTCAAAGTAATCAACTAAAACTAGTGGCATGGCACAGATCTGAAATAAAAAGTGTGATCCAGATCTGTTCCAAGGATAGCAACTGATACCACAGTTGAGCAGAAAGGAAAGATCAGGTCTCAAGATTTATGTGTTTTAGATGTTAGCTATTATAAAGCAGATGAAGATTCATGCAACTTTAAATTGTTTGTTAAGACATTGACACCAATAGCATACCCAAAAGAAAGAGATTTAAAGGACGCTGTAGAGTTTATTCCATATAGAAAGCCACTGAAAGTTGTTTGAATAAATGGTCTGGAAGAAAAGGATGTTAAAGAGGAGTGGTAAGATGCATTTTCAGCCTTATATATTCTATCTTGCTCAGAAGTTCTTTGTTTTCATTACTAGAAAAAAAAAAAAAGTCTTCATCTTAATACTTGATGGTCTAATAAAATAAGGCTTTGACGAAGAGGATGCTTTTGGTATCCCTTGGTGTGTTATACTGCAAAACTGAACTAAGCAGTTCATGAAACAAAATTATAAACAAAGAAACATTAGGAAATCAACAAGTGCTAATTTATAAAGTGATGGCACAAAAAAACGAAGCCAAAGCTACCTAAGGAGCCATACCAGCTTTGCTTTATCTTGGGGTTATACCTCTACAAGTTAAGTAACCCAGAAACAATCTGATTAAATAAATTCTGGTCTTATTCACAGAACTTTTGTTTTGAAATTGCAGTGATTTATTTGTTGATGTTAATATAAGGTTCAAAGGTTGGTTGTAATAGAAACTCAACATAATCCTTAACCATGGATCAATATTGCAAATAAATCAGTTGTTGCAAATAACTCCAATTTGTTGGAAAATTTAAATTGTAAAAAAATACATGCTTGCTATGATATATCATTCCTGTTTTACAACAGAAATTATGTTTCACTCTATCAAACATACAAATTGCAAGTCATATATACCTACATCCTGATGGAAAACAGCTGACAGACTACAGAAGAGCATTGTATCATGTAAGATTACAGAGGGAAAAGAACAAAACAAAAGCTTACAGGATGAGAAAATTTCTTTTAAGTAATTAAGACTAATTTTCACCAGTTTTATATGTCTGCTATGAAACTGAAATACAAACAACATTTACAATTGTATACTACACATACTGTTCTAATTTGAAGTTTCTTCTGTTCTACTAGGATATTGTCAGGTGGTTTTGGGTTTGGGAATTTTGTTGGCTTGTTTGTTTGTTTTTTTAAAGGACAGCAAAAGAAGATTAAAAATAACATAAAAAGACATTCATGCTTACAAAGTTTGCCTACCTATTTAGAAAGGAAAAAAAAAAAAAAGTTTTGAAAAAATCAACTTTTACACAAACAGGAGATAAGCAATTATAATGAAGTTTATATAGTGTTTAGAATAGCCATGCCAGACAGTAAACCTGACTTACTTCGAAGAGCATAATTACCTCCTTCATGCTTAATATTCTTTGTTCATCAAACGAAATGCAAAACAAGCTAACTCCAGGAAGTTCTGAAAATCTAACTTAGAAAGAAAAGTATTATCAATAACTGTAGGTCATCTTATCTCAAGAAAATCTATCAGGTATCCAACACATCAAAGCACTTGTGTTGCAGTTCTATCTTAATATCTTTTTTTTTTTTTTTTTATTATGCGGTTCTTCTGTCCAGGAAGCAATTCTAAGAAAATTGAGACAATTTATTTTAAAGGTTATAAACATAGAATTGTCTTTCACACATTCTGAAATTCAGAATATCTTAACACCTCACAGTTTGTAACAGATACATACACAATCTTTTTCTAGGTAAATAGACTTATTTGGGAACATGGCTTTTCACAATAACTCCCTAAATGAATTGTCCCTATTAGTAACTGCACAATATTAAATTGAAAAGGAAAATAGTCTTTTATTGACCAAATGCAAATTAATTGCAAAAAGTTATCATTTTCTAATACCTAACTAAAAGGCATATTTTTAATTTATCTTTTTGTAAATACTGAGAAATAAACAACGTTGCGAGCAGAAGTAAAAAGAACTATGCATTTTTTAACTTAAGCAGAAAAGAACTTGTGTGGAAATGTTAAGATATGGAGAAAAGCATTTCAAACAAAAGTAGACAGACTTGCTTGTTTGTGAAAAGTCATAGCGACTTGCTATTAGAAATATTTAACTTATTCTGAAAGTACACGTCTTCTGATCTTTGCTACGCACATCAATTTTTAAAAGAACCTTTTATTTCCATAAAGCTGTACCAGCGTATTTCGGGGAAAAAGAAAGTTTATGACAGTTTGCATTGTTATATTTCTTCATTATCCTATCTGCCATGACCTTCAGTCAGTACTGATCCTCTGCAAGATTTGATTTTATCATCCCATATTTGAAACAAACTGAAATGGTGTCATGAAAATATTCTGATATACAAGTACTCAGAAAGAGTTACTGAGATGAAAGTTACACTGACAAAACATGTGGTGGCTTAGCTTAATCTAGGTGCAGAAATATTCTAAAATAGAGAACTTCAAAGCAATTTTTTCTTTATTTTTTATTTAATTCAACCCTTAGCTCAAGTCATCATGTCTGTGTTCAAACTTGAGTATTTCATACACAACCTCACTTCCTCCCAGGTAATGTCATGCAAGTGTTCTCTTTTCTTATTGATCACGGGAGAGATCAGCAACATGTTTGTATTTGGTTTGCATGGCCAGGTTTTGGTAGCGAGGTGGGCATAGGGGTGGATCCTGTAGGAAGCTGCCAGAAGCTTCCCCCATGTTCCACACAGCCAGTGCCAGCTGGCTCCAAGACGGACCTGCTGCTGGCCAAGGCCGAGCCAATCAGTAACGCCTCTCTGATAACATAATTAAGAAAAAAAATGGAAGAGGAAAAAAAAAGGCACACTTTGCAGCTAGACAGAGGAGTGAGAAGATGTGAGAGAAATAACCCTTGCAGACATCAATATCAGTGAAGAAGGAGGGAGAGGAGGTGGTCCAGGCACTGGAGCAGAGATTCCCCTGCAACTTGTGGTGAAGACCATGGTGAGGCAGGCTGTCCCCCTGCAATCTGTGGAGGTCCATGGTGGAGCAGATGACCACCTGTAGCCCGTGGAGGACCCCACGCTGCAGTAGGTGGATGCCTGACGGAGGCTGTGACCCTGTGGGAAGCCTGTGCTGGAGCAGGTTCCTGGAAGGACCTGTGGTCCCATGGAGAGAGGAGCCCACACTGGAGCAGGTTTGCTGGCAGGACTTGTGACCCCGTGGGGGACCCACACTGGAGCAGTCCCTTCCTGAAGGACTGCACCCCATGGAATGGACCCATGCTGAAGCAGTTCATGAAGAGCTGTCAGTCATGGGAAGGACTCATGTTGGAGAAGTTCATGGAGGACTGTCTCCTTGTGAGAGGGACCCCACGCCAGTGCAGGGGAAGGAGTCCTCCCCCTGAGGAGGAAGGAGCAGCAGAAACAACGTGTGATGAACTGACCCCCACCCCATTCCCTGTTCCCCTGTGCCGCTGGGGGGAGGAGGTGGAAATCAGGAGAGAAATTAAGCCCTGGAAGAAGGGAGGGGTGGGGGGAGGTACATTAAGATTTGGTTTTATTTCTCCTTATCCTCTGATCTGATTCTTAATAAATTAAATTTCTTTTTTTTTTCCCCCAAGTCGAGTCTGTTTTGCCCGTGCCAGTAATTGGTGAGTGATCTCTCTCCGCCCTTATCTCCACCCAAGAGACTTTGTTATATTATTCTCTCCCTGTCCACTTGAGGAGGGAGAGTGATAGAGTGGGCTTTGGTGGGTATCTAACACCCAGCCACCACGATGATCTACCTCTCTAGCTGAATAGTAAGCGTTCAGCTGAAAGGGGAAGAAGGGATCTGTGGTCAGATTTTAGAAAGCAGATCTCTGTCCCTAGTTAAATACCTAACAGGCTTCAGGTCACCCTGCTTCTCTGTCTTTCGATAACTCCTGATATACCGGCTGTGCAGCACACAGCTACAGAATGATGATGGCTTTCACCAGGAACAGTTGAGAACTCTGCACCTGAGTCTCCTTAGGCTAAATACAGTACTTAAAACTTACAGTAGCCATGCTTGAATTAAAATCTGTGGTTTCTACTCTGATTTTATGCTATGTGCTGAGTTCATGTTTTTAGGAGCATTCAGAATTTAATTGATATTTTTTGCCTATTTATGGTTGTCACCAGAGCATGGATTTCCAGGTGAAATGGTTTTGTAACTGTGAATTTTAACTTAGGTTCACAAATAACTTTCTGATTCAAAATACAGTCCCAGTTAAAGTAGTTACTGCAAGATTAGCTTTCTGAAACTGTTTCTTAGGTGCATATGTGTAAACCCCACCCCCAGAGCCAAAATAGGTGCTCTTGATCTCCCACATTTCTCTGAACAAAACAATTATAAAAGCTTTGTCTGGCACCAAAACAGTCAAAGTAGTGGTAAGGTTTTTAGTTTGAAAATTACAAGGTCTAGAGCTGCTCTATGACACAAATCTTAATGCTGTTAATTAAATTCTAAAGTAAATACTACATTTTGAGCTGCAATAATTCCCAACATTTTCTCTAGAGCTCAATATCAAGTGCTTATTTCAATTAATTAACTGGCATGACATCTTCAATAGCATTTCAAAAAAGAGATGTTTAAAATTCAGCTGAGTTTATTAATAAAGTATTTGCCCCTCCAAAGAGTAGAACTTCACTTATTACCACCTTGTTCTCAACAGATTAATAGTATGAAGTCTATAGATACCCACTCTTCTGCAAAATATTCAATATCCTGAAATAAAGTCTTTTAAAGTAAATACAAGATGACAACTGATTAGAGATCTGTCAGCTTGAGCAGGAAGACTTGACACTTTATTTCTATCTGAATTTCAAGTCCGTTAGTTTCCATAATTGCACAAATGAAACCCTTGCATATTTTTCTAAGATGTGATTGCTATGAACAAATAAGTGCTGTCATTCATTTATTTATATGATCTAAAAGTAGCACAATGAATGCAAGCCATTTGATTGGTCAACTTTTTATTTTGTGAACCAATACCATGCTGCTTGCTAGAAAATTTTAAAGCCTCTGAGGGATCTGCATCAGTCATGATGGCTCACGAAAAACAATTGCTCCTCTGTTCCAGTCATACTTTACTTTCTTCAGCTCATTACTATTCTCCCTACACTAATCAATGTTTCACTAACTAGTATGATTGAACATGAGTTGCAAGATCATTAGAAGAGATCTAAGACGATATTAATTTAATATTTCCTATCAATCTGCTAGACAAATTATATTGATAATTTGACTTTAACCCTTCAAATTTTATTAGCTAATTTAATGCTATCAGTCAGAATGTACATTTAAGCCTCCATAACTATCACTATTTCAATTACTTTCAGGCATTGTAATGTCAGTATTTATTCGATATTAAAAATAACCAAAACCAACCCTTGTTCAGCAAAAATATTCAGTTTCTCTGGCTAGAAGGTACCATTATGATCTTACAGATAGTTCCCTGAATGCATAAATTGAGGATTTTCTCCCTCCCAGAATCAAGGTAAAAGTATGCCTTCTAGACAATAATATTGTTTAGACTCCAAGCAATGTTAGGTTTATTGTATCCCCCTAGTAAAATGTCATTTTAATTGCCCTTACTCTTCCTCCTTGGAGGAGCCTGTTTAACCTTTTCTTTGTGTACCAGAAACTTACAAAACTGAAAAATCACCTATCCTACCATATAAGTATACATATTGCAGTATCCTTCCCCTTTCCTATACACTTTCTTTCTTTCTTAATGAAGAAGTTCCTGTTTTCTAAAGAATAATCATAGCTGAAAAAGGATCAAGTGTAATGTATTTTCCTAGGTTAACAGAAAGATCTAACCTAATAAGTTCTTTTGGGAACTTGGGGCATTTTTTCCAGGCTTTAAAAAGTATTTGTAAACAGACAGAGATTAAATCAGTAGTTGCAATATTTCCAAACGAACTCAAGATCTTTGCAACTTCTTTTTTTCTCTTTTTTTTCTTTCTTTTTTTTTTTTCCCCCATTAAAACCAATGCTTTCTTCCTATTTAAGGAAAAATAAATATCTCAGCTATCCATTTTATCACACGCATCCAAAGATACCTTCTTGACTTTTTTTTTTCAACTTTTAATTGCACAAATTGTCTGTCCTATTTTTCTAACACTTTTGTCTCTGATTTAAACCATGCTACCACAACAGTTTACATTAAAGACTACAGAATTTAATTGCATATATCTTTCAAATATTGTTTTCTACCACTAAAGGGTTTTTCAGTTTTGTTTTGTTTTGTTTTGTTTTTTTTTTAAAAAAGATAAAATAGTTTTATGACTGGTTAGGCTTTCAGGCCCTATTATACTGTTATTATACTATAATGGACTTACTATAGACATTAATTTATGAAAGGCATGCTATCTGAACACTTTAGTATACATAGAAATTGATTCATAGATACTTAATTTAAAAAAAACAAAAACAAAACCTTTTTCTATTCTAAATTACACACTAATCTTTGCCAGTGGATATTAACACACATTTGATTACTTCAGTTTCTCTGAGTAAAACATAATCTCCTGCTTAGAGCAGACAGATATAAGTATGCGGTTTCCCAGCAGATAACAAAACTGGACAGTGAAGTAAAAGCCATTTAAAGCTTTCAATACATAACTGGCAATTAAGAAGACTTTTCTCATTTAAATAGATGTTCTCCAGATAGTATGCTAGACATTGTAGTCCCACATTCATCTTTATCATGGACAGTTTCTAGACAAAACAATCCTTCTGCCACACACGTTCCTGCTGTATTATACCATATAAAACAATCTGCATCTCTGTCATAATGTTTTGGCAACATATTAGATTGTATAAACATTAAAAAAAACAAAAACATTTTTCAAACAATATTGCAGTCAGAATAGTATTTCAGGTTCTATAAAACCATAAGGACTAGTATGATCTGACAGTTCCTAAATCTAAAAACTCAAATCTCTATTTCTGTACTGAATTAAATCACATTTGTCTCATAACCACAGATTAAATCGCTCTGTCTTGCCCCTCTACCAACAGATATACACACTTCCTAGAACCCATTCCTGTGTTTGTTTCTAAATTTCTCTGTGTTGGCACATTTTTCACTTGAGCTGGCACTAGTCAATCAGTACTTTTCTACTTCAGCTGTTCAAGCAGCAGCTAGTAGGGCAGCCACAACAAACACAATTCTGTTACTGTGTGTCCCTGCCTCTTATTCAGATGCTATTTACACACTGTTTACATGTAGACCATTTAGGTTTTATAAAGCTCAGAGGTTAGATTTAAAATGGAAAGTTTATTAGGCACAGGAGTCTCAAATTAAATCATAATAAGTAGCTACTTAAAAGACAGAATTCACAGTAATATATTTTTATACAGAGATAGTGTTTGTCTAAAGAGCAAAATGGAACAGCAAATGCAATCAGTCAGATGTACTGGACATGGGACTTTTACTGCTACACCATTTGCTTGCAGTCAAAAAAAGAAAGCCTTTATTGTCTTAATTTCACCATGTACAGGAAATTATGAGCACACAGAACAAGCGAAAACATGAATATAATTTCCTTAGCTAAATATCCAAGAACCATATATAGAAATAGTACATTACATGTCTACTATTTTGTTTGTTTTGGTTTTTGTGGCTTATTTTTTTGTGGTTTGGTTTGGGTTTTTTTTCTGTCCCAAGAATTCCAGACAAACCAACTAGGACCGATTTAAAAGCCAGGTAGTTTTCTTTCTGTCCCACAATTTATTTATTTATTTATTTTTTTATTTATTTTTTAACATAGGATGTAGGAATGTAGAGCTTCAAATCTGCAGTTTGTCTCAGACATAGGAATTACTCCAGGCTGGGTGACTTTCTCCTATAATAATCTGGAATTATTTCTGGGAATTAAACTATGAGACCTATTGACAATACTTCTTATTAAAACTTGTGTGATCCTATGAAATGTTCTGATTAAGGTGAAGTGTATTTGCATTGTACTTGCTCACAGTTTGAGTGTGCTGAACAAATCTTTTAACATTTTTCTATTTCCCCTTCAGTCTATTAATCTTCAAGTGTCTATATTAATAATATAAGCCTTATAAAAACATAAACTCTTTATTATGTATTTACATTGCAGCTCTCTTTCCACTCTGCCTTTCCGGTCCAGTATTGTGGAGAGTATTCATTTAAAATAGACATAAATACACAGCCTACAAATGTGTGACCGTGCCACACCCCCCTGAATCCAATAAAGTTTTTGCATCAATGCCATTTTATTCAGAGCAGAATGCTACAAACCGAGTTACCATTTCACTATGTCTTAGTGCATACAGTTCACACAGGCAAGCAAAACAGATCTTACAGGTTGAGTAGGAGAAATCTGGCTTAGGCTGAAAATTACTACACTGAGAACTGAAATGTTCTTGGAATATATACCCCTGAAATGGCATATGAGAAGACTGAATAAAGAAGCTAAAAATATGATCTTTGAAGATAAATGCAGCAAGTTTTAAAATTTCTAAAAGGTTTTCTTTGTTTACCTTCTAGTTTCACTTTGCTTTAAGCTGTTTTGCAGTAGTAATGGGCTATATTTTTTAACATTAGTGATTCACAACAGGCAGGAGTTAAGTTGCTTTAATATCAGGCTTATTAATTGCACATTAAAATCAGTTTTATCATGCCGGGGATAGATTTCCTAACTTCTTTACCAAATTATGCTTTTCAGCATATCTTAATAAGTAAAAGAATATCAACTATACTGGTATATGCATATGCAATCTTTTAACCTGAAATTATTTGAAACACTCGACTAGTTGAACATTCAAGGGAATTAGGAAAAGTCTATCTTACTGCAATACACATTGCCAGGAGAGGAATAAAAGTATATTAACATTAGGTTCTTTTTTGACAGGACCTCAGCTTGAAAACTCCAATTCTTTTACACGTGTAATTCACAGCAATGCCTATGAACAGCAGTTTAGGAAAACTCTTTTTTATGTTGCCCTGGAGATGGAGGTTCAAAATCCAGTTCATAATTAAATACATGGGATGGCTGTTACTGAGTGGTTAATGCATGTAAAATTTCCTTTGACAATTCAAATTTAAACTCACTTTAGTTCTTATAAATCTTGCAGGAGTATAATTGACTTAGCGTTTTCTCCAGCACAACTAATACATTACTTTCATTTCTATCTGGATTTTCATACAAATTAGAGTTAGGCCTGCCAAAAGGAATTAGTGATACCTGATAGCCAACACTGAAACATCTGGGGAAGACTGGGCTTTTGTTTTCTTTTTTCCCTTAATCTTTCAGCTGTAGCCATATGTGTAAATGACCTAAAAGAATGATCTGTTGATGACCTAAAAGAATGATCTGTTAATGCCAGGACAATAATTTCTAGTAAAACAAATCTGATCAGTTATGACACTATACTACTGTGGGCATAAGCAAATAGATTACTATTATGAACTATATTTTTAGGTCTGTGGTTTAATTAACAGAAAATGCATTCTTCTGGCAGTTGAACAAACAAGGAAGAAGAAAGGCATTACCTCCAAATATAACCTCACATTCTCTGCTTTTCTGACTGTCAGGAACTGCACTGTAGACTTGTCTCAAAGATTGCTTGCAAGGACGGTCACAAGACCATTGGGTTCTGGAAACCCGACTTGTGAAGGCGCCCTGCCCATAAGACAATCTTTGAGCCACGGGGTGATGTGAGGAACGGCACTATTGTCTTGTCTCAAAGATTGTTTGCAAGATCGTTGGCAAGATTGTTTTCACAAGACCACTGGGTTTTGGAAACCCCAACTTGTGAAGATGCCCTGCCCACTTGTGAAGATACCCTGCCAGCAGGAGGTCTTCTGCCCAGACATGTCCCTGCCCCAGTGCTGGGGGGCACAAAGAGACGTGCCATTGCTATGGTAACCACAGCCCTCGAAGGGGTACTTAAGGAAGACCTGCATGGGCAACAGCAAGCAGGGGAGAAAGAGAGAGAAGAAGAGTTGGAAGAAAGTCCCAGTTCGACATCATGGGCGGCCTTCTTCCCTACCTGCTTTGCCCCCTCAGGTGCCTCTCTCTAATAGGTTTGAGGCTCTGCCTCTTGAAGGAGACGTTGGTGAAGATGTTGGTGAGGACGAGGTGCAAGGCCCACCTACTAGGCCACAGAGGAAGAGGCGGGTGACCCAACCCCTAAAGACGGCCTCCGACAGGAAAGAAAGAAGGGTCATTGTAGTAGGTGATTCCCTTCTGAGGGGAACAGAGGGCCCAATATGCAGGGCTGACCCTCAACACAGAGAGGTATGTAGTCTTCCAGGAGCCAGGATCAGGGATATCACCAGGGCACTCCCCAACCTGGTGCACCCAACAGACTACTACCCGCTCCTGATCTTCCAGACAGGAGGAGAGGAAGCCGCATTCCGTAGTCTGAGGGCAATGAAGAAGGATTTCAAGACCTTGGGACGACTACTGAAAGGGTCTGGGGCGCAAGTAATATTCTCTTCTGTCCTTCCGCTTTCGGGTGCTGATGTGGGTTGCAATGGCAGAGTTCAGGCCATAAACAACTGGCTACAGGACTGGTGCTATAGGCAGGGCTTTGGGTTCTTTGATAATGGCTGGGTTCATAGGACACCAGTACAGACAGTAGCGTGTGAGGAAGGTTTATCTCGCAGGGGCAAAAAGAGGCTGGGGCAGGAATTAGCAGCGCTCATTTGGAGAGCTTTAAACTAGATTGGAAGGGGGAAGGGGTCACGGCTGGGCTTGTGCCAGTGGGGCAGCAGTTTGGAATTGATGAAGGCAGGGAGGCCTCCCACCCCCCTAGGCTGAAACTGGTGAACTCGACTCGCTCCCTGAAATGCCTGTACACCAATGCACGCAGCATGGGGAACAAGCAGGAGGAGTTAGAAACCCGTGTTCGGTCAGGGGATTATGATCTGGTAGCAATTACAGAGACATGGTGGGATAGCTCACATGACTGGAATGTGGTCATGGATGGCTATGTCCTTCTCAGGAAAGACAGGCCAGAGAGGCGAGGTGGTGGAGTTGCTCTTTATGTGAGAGAGCAACTGCAGTGCATTCAGATCTATCCAGGGGCGGATGAGGAGCTAGTTGAGAGCCTGTGGGTAAAAATCAAGGGGCAGGATGGTAGGGTTGATACTGTCGTGGGTGTCTATTACAGGCCACCAGATCAGGGTGAAGAAATTGATGAGGCCTTCTACAGGCAGCTGACAGCAGCCTCGCAATCCCAGGCCCTGGTTGTTGTGGGGGATTTTAACTACCCAGATATTTGCTGGAGAGACCACTCGGCCAGCCACCCCCAATCCAGGAGGTTCCTCCAGTGCATCGATGATAACTTCCTGATGCAAATGGTGGATGAACCAACCAGGAGGGGAGTGACGCTGGATCTGATCCTCACTAACAAGGAGGGTCTGGTTGAGGCTGTGAAGGTTGAGGACTGCCTGGGCTGCAGTGATCATGAGATGGTGAAGTTCCGAATCTCATGTGGCATAAGCAGAATTACAAGTAAGATTGCTACCCTGGACTTCAGGAGGGCCAACTTTGGCCTCTTCAAGCAATTGTTAGGGGAAATTCCATGGGACAGATTACTTGAAGGTAAAGGGGCCCAAGACAGCTGGTTAACATTCAGGGACAGCTTCTTCTGGGCTCAAGATCAAAGCATTCCGATATGTAGGAAGTCAGGGAAGGGAGCCAGGAGACCTGCTTGGTTAAGCAGGGAACTGCTGGCCAAACTTAAATGGAAGAGGAGAGTTTACAAATCGTGGAAGGAGGGGCTGGCTACTTGGGAGGAATATAAGGATATTGTCAGAGGATGTAGGGAGGCAACTAGGAAAGCCAAGGCCTCCTTAGAATTAGATCTTGCCAGAGGGGTCAAGGACAACAGGAAGAGCTTCTTCAAATACATGGCACATAAAGCCAACGTCAGAGGCAATGTAGGCCCACTGATAAATGAGGGGGGTACCCTGGTGACAGAGGATACAGAGAAGGCAGAGCTATTGAATGCCTTCTTTGCCTCTGTCTACTCTGCCGGAAGTTGTCTTGAGGAGCTCTGTACCCTGGAGACCCCAGATGGAGACAGGACAATGGAGAAGATTGCCTCAGTTGATGAGGATTGGGTCAGGGACCAATTAAGCAACCTGGACATCCATAAGTCCATGGGTCCAGATGGGATGCATCCACGAGTGTTGAGGGAGCTGGCTGAGGTCATTGCTAGGCCGCTCTCCATCATCTTTGCTAAGTCGTGGGGAACAGGGGAAGTGCCTGAGGACTGGAGGAAGGCAAATGTCACTCCAATCTTCAAAAAGGGCAAGAAGGAGGGCCCGGGTAACTACAGACCGGTCAGCCTCACCTCCATCCCTGGAAAGGTGATGGAACGACTTATCCTTGGTGCCATCTCTAGGCATATCAAGGATAAGAGGGTCATTAGGGGCAGTCAGCACGGCTTCACCAAGGGGAAGTCGTGCTTGACCAACCTTCTAGACTTTTATGAAAACACGACCAGGTGGCTGGATGATGGTAGAGCAGTGGATGTGGTCTATCTTGATTTCAGCAAAGCATTTGACACGGTCTCCCACAGCATCCTCGCTGACAAATTGAGGAAGTGTGGATTAGATGAGCAGGTAGTGAGATGGATTACTAACTGGCTGGTGGGAAGAAGCCAGAGAGTAGTGGTCAATGGGGCGGAGTCTAGTTGGAGACCTGTGTCTAGTGGAGTCCCTCAGGGGTCAGTACTAGGACCAGTATTATTCAATATATTCATAAATGACCTAGATGAGGGAATTGAGTGCACTGTCAGCAAGTTTGCTGATGATACCAAGCTGGGAGGAGTGGCTGACACTCCAGAAGGCTGTGCTGCCATCCAGAGAGACCTGGACAGGCTGGAGAGCTGGGCAGGGAAAAATTTGATGAAATATAATAAGGGCAAGTGTAGGGTGTTGCACCTGGGCAGGAACAACCCCAGGTTCCAGTATAGGTTAGGAAATGATCTCCTAGAGAGCAGTGAAGGGGAAAGGGATCTGGGAGTCCTGGTGGACAGCAGGATGACCATGAGCCAGCACTGTGCCCTTGTGGCCAGGAAGGCCAATGGCATCCTGGGGTGCATTAGAAGGGGTGTAGTCAGTAGGTCAAGAGAGGTTCTTCTTCCCCTTTACTCTGCCCTGGTGAGGCCACATCTGGAATATTGTGTCCAGTTCTGGGCCCCACAGTTCAAGAAGGACAGGGAGCTGCTTGAGAGAGTCCAGCGAAGAGCCACCAAAATGATTAAGGGAGTGGAACATCTCCCTTATGAGGAAAGGCTGAGGGAGCTGGGGCTCTTTAGCTTGGAGAAGAGGAGGCTGAGGGGGGACCTGATTAATGTTTATAAATATTTGAATGGTGAGTGTCAGGAGGATGGGGCCAGGCTCTTTGCAGTGATGACCAATGATAGGACAAGGGGCAATGGGTGTAAGCTGGAACACAGGAGGTTCCGCTTAAATTTGAGAAAGAACTTCTTTACAGTAAGGGTGACAGAGCACTGGAACAGGCTGCCCAGGGAGGTTGTGGAGTCTCCTTCTCTGGAGACATTCAAGACCCGCCTGGACGCCTTCCTGTGCGAACTCATCTAGGTGTTCCTGCTCCGGCAGGGGGATTGGACTAGATGATCTTTCGAGGTCCCTTCCAATCCCTAATATTCTGTGATTCTGTGAAGAGGGACAGAGAGGATGACCACCTGACTGCCTGACCGCACCACGCCACTCTGCACCACTGCTGGAACAAGCAACCGAGACCTCCTCACCCGCCCCTTCACCGTTGCCTCGCCGCTGGACCCGTGGTGGTGTCTATTCTGGCTGCCCTATCCAGACTCCTTGCTTCATTTCCATCTTTCTTTCCATTCTGTCCTATCGCTACCCTCTTTATTACTTTTTCTTTTGATAATAAATGGTGTTTCGGGAATGCGGCATTTGACCTCGTTTGTGTCTTAATCTCGCTCTTGGGATCATACCGAAACCTTTCCCCGACATCGGATCGGGATATTTGAATGATCCTGACATCGGATCGGGACACTGACTTTAACTGATTTTAGTTCAACTGAAATTAAGAGTGACTTCAGATTGCCATACCTCTTTCTGATGCTCATATCAACTTCAAAATTAGTCATGAATTTAAAAATTAACTTTCCTTTTTTTTTTTTTAATTTGAGAATTTGTCTAGCACTTTGACTATTTATTATTAAATTACTCCATATTCATACATGTTCAGATTATTGATGTTACAGTACATATATGTATGTAATTATAAGGGGCAAAAAACCCACTTCTTTTAGAAAGATAAAAAATACACACATACTAAAAATAAATAAATAAAGAACAACAACAAAAACCAAACACCAAGAATTTTCAATGGAATCTATAGAAAGTAGAGAAAGAATGAATTTTATGTCAAGATCTTCTAAACAAAGTCAAATATAGCCTGACATTTCTTTTTTATGTCATTTTTCTTACATAATTGCAGCATTTCTTCTTTCTGTGCAGTCACTTCTTTCTGACTTTTTTTGTTTTAGTTGTAATAGAAAAGTATTTTTGGCAACCATTAAAAAAAAATTTCTGGAGTTGTATTTGGGTCTTATTTTTCTGATTTTTTAAATTATTATTATTATCTTTTTTAATTGGTTGGTTGGGGTTTTTGGGGGGGGTTGGGTTTTTTTTTTTCTTTTTTTCAGAGGGAAAAACATTTGAGCTGAGCACACTGACTGTCACAGTGGTGCTGTTTGTGGGGTACCAAATTCTTCTTTGTAAGTATAAAACAAACACTGTCCTTCTCAGGGAAGCTCTGCTGGCACACCCAAAACAAACAACAGGGCTAGCAAACATAAAAATGCAGGAGACCATGTTCATTTTGTAAAGCTTTCAGAGAGAACATTCATCTCCTTCAACTGATCAGTGTATGTTCACACTGTGGGAATATTCAAGAACTATTCTCCAGTTTCTTTATGTCTTTAAGACCACATCCATACCATTCTGGATTTTAAAACTAAATAATATTAAAAATAATTCTCTTCCTATTGATTTTAATGGGAGTTAACATTAAAATGTTAACTCCCATTAAAATCAATAGGAAGAAAATTAAAATAACATTAATTAATTGTCCTGATAATTGTTAAAAAACCCAACCATTTAACCAACAAATCCAAAAAAAAAAAAAAAAAAAAAAAAAAAGAGAAAACAATCCTACCATTCCACAGGAAAATTTTATAATAGATACAGAAATAATTCATTCTTAGGTTCTATATTTACTTGTTTTCAAGATGTTTTCTTCTATTTTCTGAAATAAATGAATCTGCCTGTTCCACCTTATTTTTCTCAAATTCATTTTCCACTGTATTTACACTCCAGGAAGAACTGAGTTTCTCCCAAACTCTCTTTATAGCAAAATCATTCATTCCTGTATTATCAGCTGGACATGACTGCCCTTCAGATCTGCTGATTTTTTACTTTACATTGTCTCCTACAGACTAGTCTATCTTGTAGTTTTTATTTTCTCTTTTGATAATATATCTTTTAGCATTCAATCATCTTCTCACGACTGAAGATTTTTTTTTTTCTTGTGAAGCATTACATTCTAATGGCAGAAACTTTAGCCAAGTCAATCAGTTGGGCCTTGGCTGTATTACCCTCTCTCGCCCTCACTGCCTCCTGTTACACTGCTACACTTGTTACTCCTGTAACAACGGGAGGAACACTCTCAACATTTCTCTCACTAGCTGTAAACGTACTCTGCCTTTAATACTTTACGTGATCTGCTGTTCTTCTCTATTGGATACACTCACCTTTCTCTGATACATTTAAAGTCCTTTTTAATGATTAATCAATGATCTTACCAATCCATTTTCCATCTTATAAATCACATATGTAAATAAAGTCTATCCTGGACTGGTACCAGTCCCATTCTCCACTTTATCTACTCATAACAACTGCATTCAGAAACACAAAAACAAAACTAAATGAACTAAAGGTTTGCACAGCTTGTTTATTTATTACTATAAAGCAGGTTCTGTTTTCACCATAAGCACTAATGTCTCAAGCAATTGCGAGTTCTGACCTGGTAATGCCTTGTTTCTCGCTAACAAAAGCCTAGGTTAGTAAAGAACATTGCCTTCTCCAGCAACATCTCTTAAGGTTTTCATCTCTTCCCTGCATCCTTTCCTGTCTAGAAAATAATAAAACAAAACAAAACAAAACAAAACAAAACAAAACAAAACAAAACAAAACAAAACAAAACAAAATAAAATAAAATAAAATAAAATAAAATAAAATAAAATAAAATAAAATAAAATAAAATAAAATTACAAATGTGAGATGGAGAGAAAAATTCTGTTTTGCAACAACATTTCAAGTTATGTTTTCTGAACTGGAGAGTGGTAAGAGATTCAGAATGCTCCTACTAATATAGTAAATAAGCAAGTTCAATTCTTCTTGCTAGAAATTAGGATCTACTAGCACTCAGAACTTTTCTTCTGTATCTGCCACTGTTAATTTATCCTTATTTTTAATATATTTTAAAAAACATCTCTCTAAACAAGAAGTAGGGTTATTTTTTGTTTATTTGTTTTTGCTTGTTTGTTTTTAACTTCTGTACCATGGTTTTGTTATACAAGAAAGCAAAAGCAGATTTGCCTGTAACTCAGTAATATCTTTGAGCATTAAGAATGCTGAAAAGAAAATGCTTCATACTTAGGAAATAGAGGGGGAAAACAAGTGTGAGAACTCCAAGCATCAAAAAAAGCAGAAAGTATTAAGTGAGGGTAAAAAAAAAAAGCAAAAAACAAAAGAACAACAACAAAAAAAACCCACACAGGAATAGCTGTGTCTCATGCTTGCACTTTCAAAAACTCAAATGACAACACAAGGAAACAAGTTTTGCTCTCTTCACTCTAAAGTGAATACGGAGTGTGCATAAAAAACATAGCAGGCTTAAGTGATATTGTGACTATTATTATATCTGTGCTTCCTTAAGATGTCTTTATGCTAGATTCCAAATCTAACCATCCTACGTAAATGCTGAACTTTTCTGGATATCCATATCTATTAATTAAGCAACGAAAAAGGGAAAACCGCACACATCCTAATGCAACCTTCTTTCCTAAAGCTTATCTGTGATTTTCTTTGATTTTTCTAGCATAGTAACCTGAAATAGCAGGAAAAAAAGCAGAGAATGAAGAAACTATCCTGAAGAAGTTGCTTTCTTCACTTCAGAATACTATCAGCAGTAAGGCAATAGAAATTCAGATATACTCCAAAAACATGAATATAAATGACCAAGTAGTTTTGAGACTTAACTGGTGCAAGGAGACCTAAAAAGTGCAAGGTCCTGGACCTGGGTTGGGGCAACCCTGAGCACAAAAACAGGCTGAGTAGAGAACAGATTGTGAACAGCACTGAGGATAAGGACTTGGGGGTGCTGGTGGATGGGGAGCTCTACATGAGCCAGCAATGTGCACTCGCAGCCCAGAAAGCTAACCATATCCTGGGCTGCATCATGAGAAGTGAGGCTGGTTGAGGGCAAGTGATTCTGCCCCTCTATTCAACTCTCATGAGACCCCACCTGGAGTACTGTGTCCAGTTCTGTCATCCCCAACACAAGAAGTACATAGAACTACTGGATCAAGTCCTGAGGAGGACCACCAGGATGATCAAAGGACTAGAGCATCTCTCCTACGACTACAGACTGAGAGAGTTGGGGCTGTTAAGCCAGGAGAAGAGAAGGCTCCAGAATGACCTTATAGTGACCTTCCAGTACCCAAAAGGGACCTACAGGAAGGTTGGGGACAGACTTTTTACAAGGGCATGTAGTGACAGAACAAGAGGTAATGGCCTTAAACTGGAAGAGGGTAGGTTTAGATTAGGTATTAGGAAGAAATTCTTTCCTGTAAGGGTGGGAGACACTGGAACTTGTTGCCCAGAGAGGTTGTGGATGTCCCCTCCCTGCAAGTGCTTAAGGCCAGGTTGGATGAGGCTTTGAGCAACCTGGTCTAGTGGAAGGTGTCTGTGCTTATGGCAGGGGGCTTGGAACTAGATGATCTTTAAGGTCCCTTCCAACATACACCATTCTATGATTCTATGATCTCTAAACTGAAATGTAATGCACAGTTATATGTCTTGAGTTCAAATACTCTGGTGAAAAGAGTGTATGCACTCTTTGAGAAATTGGCAAAGAGACTCTAGTGGAGATGCCACTATGACACTGTGCTAATTGGACAGATCAGACTTATTTGTTCTTCTTCCTTTACACTGGAGGAGAATCAAGGCATGAATTTAAATGAGCTTTAGATTTACCTTGGGAAATTTGCTTCAGTGCCACATTTAATTTTACTTTACTATCATATTAGTTTTCAAGGAGCAAGATTAAAGTCTGTTCCGGATGACACTACTTATAGTTCTGTTGTCCTGGCACTTGGTTACTTTGGCTTCAACTTTGAGTGATAAACTATATTGAAAAATATAATCTGAGATAACATGCAAACTAAAAATGAAACCCCAATCTCCCTTGAAATAGACACTTGAAACAGACAATGGAAGTATGTAGAATTCAGAGACCATCAATGGGTCCTTAATCCCCCAAACATGTTCATTTATACTCTGTGCCAGAACTTTGCATAGTGCCTTCCTAATGAAGCTTTTTAAAATTATTATTATTGATATCAATAAAAGAATCAAAGTTGCAAAGTGGTGAAGGAATCAAAGGTACACATGATGAGCCAACACTCAGCCACTGGAAAACTGCAACCCAGAACTCCAAATGTTTAAATGGAAAGATCACCATCACACACAAGTGCCGGTTGTTCTTTTAAGTTATTACCACTGTGGAGAATCTCATTAATTCTTCATTCCCTTCAATATGTTGAAAATCACCCTGTAATCTGTATTTGCAAAGGCTTGACTGTGACTGTGATATCTCTGCCTTAAGATGACGAATCATGAAAGCAATGCACTGAACTTTATCAACAGCAGTTGTCTGCAAGGAGTTGGCAGTATGTGTGATAGAATGTTATTTATTATGCCTTCTTTAAAACAAGCTACTGAACTAAAATCTCTAGTGAACAGTGTTTTTTGAAACTTATTTTTACTGTGTCTTACAAAGGAGAGCATTTGAAAATGTGCATGCGTAACATGGCATTAAGATTTCAGTAAAGTGGAGTAAGATGGAGACATAAAAATAAAGATGCATATTATGGAAAAATATCAGACTGAACAAACAATCCCAGGCTGGCAGTATATATCATAAGACTAAACAACAGATTATTATTCTGTCACACTCACTTCTGTTTTATTTTAAAACCTATTTTAGCTTTTATTCATATTACTTTTACTCTCCTTTTTTTAGTCTTCATAGCTAATGGTGTAGTAACATTTGTTAGCAAGATCAGGGCTTTGAGCTAACATTTGTGGAAATAAATTTGGAATAAATTATCTCATCTTTTTAAAAAATATATTTGGGAGGACGTCTTAATCTATTTGAAATGATGAGTTAATATATTTGCTTTATTAAAAGAATATATACTGAAAACACACAAAAAGAATATTATACATGCTCAGCTGATTTCTTTCATACATATACCAGATATATAACCATCTACAGGGGTGTCAGCTCATAAACCATCTGCATGCTGGATGAATGCCTGCAGACCTAAGCAGTGCAGTGTAATGAGGACATGTACAGACAAGTTTTAGGGAGAAAAGAACCCTGAAGAGGACTTAGAATGAATATATAGGCAAATGAGTAACATAACACTGGCCAAGCCACATACCTGACCAATCAGAGGTAATCAATTTCATAGTTATCTACATATGCTTAAATTAACGGGTTCAGATCTGCATCTGGGTTTGCTTAAAAAAAAAAAAAAAAAAATCAATAAAGCTTCTTGATTTCCAGTGTTTGAGAATGTGACTCATAAACACCTGATTAAACTGACTCTTCCCAGCACAGAGTTGACTCCTGAAGTCACTGATACTGCTCAATTTTTAAAAACAGAGCAAGAAGTATAAGTAACAAGTATATAGTTCTTCTGTTCTTCGTTCCCAAATTCTTAATTGACCTTCCAAGAACAATCATCTCCAATAAATGTTGAAGTTCTGTACAAAAATGGTTACTTTTCCCTCTTACTGTCTCAGAGAGCATTCCTGGTCCTTTATTGCATCTTTCTTACTTCCAGCGCAAGTTTGTAGGCTGTGCCCAGGTTTGCAGGTTCTGCTTTCAAAGATGCAGAGCCATGTTAGGAGTGAGAGACCAGCACATAAATTACCATCAAGCAGCTCTAACATTTCATTACTCTAACCCTCTGCTATCCTTGGCTTTGCAAATGGAACAAAAAGAAATGTCCTAGAGGGGACTACATAACATCCTATTACATAACATATTTCTACCTCCTTTCTAGCACAAGGCGGGGCTGGAATGACACCTTATATTAAACTCTTTCTGGAGCATCCCTTTCATCATACTCCATATACTTCACAGATGGTTAACTTTGATCTGTTCACTTTAAGTGTCTCAGTTACTGTTGCTTTTTCCGTAACTGAGCATGGCATATTGAAATCAAAACCAGAAGCAAGATCAGGTTAATAAAAAACTTGAGAACTGGAGTTGTTTTAAATAGATAGATGTACATATCCCATGTAAAGGGGTTTTATTTTTTCCTGTTGATTTTAACCCAGAGAGGAAAGTCTGAGAAGTGTATGACTACTGTGTGTAAAACAAATAAAATGAATTAGTCAACTTTTTTTCTTTTTGAGACTCAGAAAATCTCTGTGATAATTGGTAGATCAAATCACATTTGACAAGCTTCTCTCAAGAGTATAATATCTTTCCTGCTTACAAAATGGTATGTGTTCACTTTGCTGAACACTGCATGCAGAAGATAACATACTGTAATGTGTAATTTGTAATTAATATACCTTACATGGTTAACAAAAATACTTAGAAATCAACAAAAAAGAAGAATAAGAAACATTTTTTGGTGTAAAGGCTTGCATTCATTATATCACTCTTTCCATTTCTACTGGCATGAATTCCAACTCTATTGACTTAAATGGCCTTTTTCTAACTTTACATAGAAACAAAATCAGGATATACTTTAGTATAGCTGCAACAAAGAGGTATCAGGAACCATTTTTTGGTATAATGAGGCTTCTGCTCCATTAGTGCAAACTAATGGACACACTTCCTGTGAAGGCATTTTTGCTTCACTTGCACTTTTTTCTTTATATCAGATAAAGACAAGGATCAAGAGTAAACTGTAAACAAATCTAAACTGTAATGCTCATAGGCTGTATCAACAGTAACCAAATGTTTAGTGCTGAGAAGTTAGTGACCCTAAGTGTCCTTCCTCATGACCTGCTAGCTTACAATGCTATTGTTTAGAAATGCTCCCATGCAGTTTTTGCTCCAGCCATTTGACTTCACTCTTCATGCTCTTTAACAAGGAGAGTTTAATGGAAAATAGTAATGGTAATGTCTAATCCTCATCATATGGAAAGCTACCAAGCAAACACACATCTCTTTTGGCTAAAGGAAATACTGTATTTCCAGTCAACTGTCTTCTCTTTCAACAGTAAAGTAAAATAATTTGAAACAGTAAAAGGGTGATGGACAATCAAAATTTTGTTAAAGGCAGAAAAGAAGACACTTATGGATGTTTCTAAGTTCACAAAATAAAGGGCTCAAATTATACTACAAGCTCATCATACCAAGAAGTATATAAATTGAACAGGGATAAGTATGTCAACAACCTAAAAACAAAACCTTGCTGTCATAATATTATAAGTTATGTACACACAGACATGAGTTATGACATATTTTACAACATTATCAGCTGAGTGGTTGATTTGATAGTAATTATGGCAGCAAAATTTTGCTTTTTGAAAACCTGAAGACTTTCATGGCAATTTAATGACCTAAGTGAAACAAACCTTCTGTCTTCAAACATGTCTACATTCTGTGTTGCAGAAAATATTGGCCTTCCTCTGTCAACACTTCTGAATTTACTGGAAGCTGAACAGAAGCGCTGATAGAATGCTGAGCCTGGTCTAAGAAGCCACACTGAGGAGTGAGGTTTGTTAGCTTGGAGTTGGCTCCATACTGATGCAGATGCTGAGAGATTGCATCACAGCAGAATCGCACTCTGCTCACTCTGAGCAAACTCAAGCTTTCCCACCACTCGATGCCTAGTCAAAGTTTGGCCAGCTATACCACAAGTGTCATCTTGAATTGACATTTACTGAATTCTTTGTTTCATCAGGTAAAAGAGTTCCTATAGATCCTGATTTTAAAGGTTTTCTAACCAATAACCCTTGAAATTCTATTATCTGTATCCTTTTAGCATCTATCCTATAAAGACATCTGAAAGTCTGAAATCTTTCAGTATTTTTAAAAGAAATTTAAGAGCTTTGTAGTGGCAATGTGATTCTTAGTTTTGGAGAAAGCAGCAGCATAAAAGTAATATTTTTTTTACAGAACTTCAGTTCCAAAACATGAAAAACATTGCCTTTTGGACACAATTTCAACTCTGTTTAACTGCAGTATCAAATAGCAGATCTTTGTATAATAAAGAACATTTCCCACAACTAACTTTAACCATAAAGACATAAAGATAAATATCCTTTTCCTGACTACTCTGCTATAGACCTTTTGCCTAAAAATGATTTTTTTCTGCAGTTTGTGCTTGCAGCTCCTCTCTGATGTGCTGCTTGCCAGAATTTTCACCATTGCAAGCATCCTCTACTGCTTCTAATCAATTTATATAAACCAAAATGATATACAAAACAAATAAAAAAGAAGGTAGAGTTGAAAAAAAAAATTTGATATTTTCTTGAGCTTAATGTCCTGGATTATTAATATTCCTGAAACTACCAAGAAAGGTTTTATCCTCCCTCCCCAACACTGTCATTTTCACTTTGTCTCTGGACAGTTTTACATCAACTGTGTTTGGCAACACTTAGATAAGAAGTACTTTAATGCTTTGTACAAAGAAAACCTTTGTTTACATTTCTGTAGTCAATTGGTATATCTTTCAGTAATGCTAAAGGCAGCAAGGCTCTGAATAATTTAGTTATCTAACTACAAATCATAGAGGGTGGGAAGAACTAAAAGGGACAAAATAGATCCTTTAATTCTTCTAGAAGTCTATATGCTCCTGATACCATCTGAGTTGTTGATTGTACAGATGTGATTAATCTTGAATGACGAAGGTCTAGTCCTGGTTTCTACATTCCAGTTTGCAAGTAAAGAAAGAAGGTAGAAAAGAGTAATTGTGTAGACAAACAACTGTCATTACCTTCATGAGTTAGAGCTACACTCTACCTTCTGCAACAATTCTTTGAACATGGAAGTAGAATAATTTTCACTGCTTCAGTGTTTGTCAAAGGACAACTAGTTCAGGAAATGGAGGTTTGAAAGTGATAAAAATCTCTGGTTTTATTCAGGCTAAAAGATCACATATCACAGCTGAAAAATCACTTGGGATTGGATCCTCTAAAACCTAGCAAAAATAATAATATAATATGCTTGTGTAATAGCTGTCAAAACCCCAAAATGTTAATTTAGAGGTTGGTTGTAAAGTCCTTCACAGGTCCAGCACAATTTAAACACAGATCAATTGCTTCAATAAAGTACTTTGCTCTCCACAATTTAGTGAACAGCTTTTTGCTTCTATCTTAATACTTCCCTATTCTGTTGTGATACTGTTTCCAAAAAAGACTGCTGTCCCTGCTCTTTAGGGAAATGTATCTATAATGTCTCATCCAGGCATTCCATATTCAACAGATGGTAATCTTGGCTGTACATTCATTCAGGTTTTTTTGAGCCTGAGTGCTTAATACCCCTTTCTCTGCCAATCATTTCCTAACTAGCAAACAAATCCTGATTAGACATGTATGCTTCTTTGTGTCCTCTCTCACCTTTAGTTAACACTGACACCTTCAGACATTATTCTGAGATGTGTATTTTTGATCTGCCAGGTGAAGGAGGAAGTCTGCTACCTTACTCTTTAATCCCACATACAGGTAGGGAAGAATAGACGTCTAAGTTTCTACAGAACTGATATTTATTTCTTAATTAGATCTTAATCAAGGTGGTCTTTCTTTTTGTTGTTCTAGGGGGTTTTTGTTTGGTTGGTTTTGTTGGTTTGTGGGTTGCTTTATTTGTTTGGTTGTTTCCTCTTGTGGTTTTTTTTGTAAGTTTTGTTGTTGTTGTTTGTTTTGTTGGTTGGTTTTTTTTTTACTTCATGCAAGTAGTAGAATCAATGTAGAAAGTTGAAACATAGCATAAATAAAAACATATGTCTAGCCTGCATGTAAGAAAGAAATCTGTTTGGTTAACATTTCCAAAACCATATATATAATTAAAGGCAATACATGTACGTGCTTGCAGTTCATCAGTAAGGCAAGAGCACCCCAAAATATCCACAAAGAAATTGTTCCTGAATTGACTTAATAGAAGTATATGCAAGATATACAATTTGAGGAGATAGGTAATCCAGGTGTGGTTTCTGATATCATGAACAATTTTGACAGACTGTATTTTGGTGGGAAATATGAAACATAAGTCACCATTGGCTTTGATTATTTATATATTTTAATAACCTCAATTATTGAATTATTAGCCATATTAGCCATATTAGACATTAGCCATATTATTGATAAAATAGTTGTTTAATAAATAATAACAATAATACTGTGATACCTCCCTGGATCTTTGTCTTTTCCTTTCTGACTAAACTGGCTGAATAAACTTCTACTTTTTAAAACAGATACCCAGTGAACTAACAAATTCTGATCAGACAATACTGGATTAGGGGAAGGAACTATGAAAACATTGCACACTTGCTTTACAGAGTACAAATTCCTTTTCATTCTATGGAATGTTTGGTGCAGCAAATCCTCCTACTAAGATTAAGTACTTAACACCACATTTCAATATCATGGACACTGCTCTCATGATTGATTAGCATTATTCCATACAGAGCTATTATTACTTAGCCTTTAGTATTCTGAGTCCCAGTAATGAATTTGCTTTCTGAGAACTGTAGAAAACAAGTCTGCTACAGATGGTTTATTAGTCTGATTAAAGACCTAAAGAGGGCAAATTTAGAGTTTTTGAAGCTACTGATTTTTTGATAGGCTATATCGATGCATACTACAGACCTTAAAAATCTGAAATGCAAAACATAATTCTAGTCACTACAGAAACCACCTTTTCAATCTATTAAACTCTAGATAAGACAATAGAAGATAAATGTCTATATTAACCACTTAATTTCTTTTAGTTCTCCCACTGACTACTTCCCTCTTTAGTTCTCCCTTGATTACTTCAGGAAAAAAAAATGCATACTCACAAGTTTCAATTTCAATTTTGTATTCTCCACGGGAGAAAATTAATAAAGATACCTTGAGGTTTAAGACTCTATTTTCTTTTTGGTTTGCATATCATATTGTGGTGGGTTGACCTTGGCTAGATGCTGGGTGCCCACCAAAGCCCACTCTATCACTCCCCCTCCTCAAATGGGCAGGGGGAGAAAAGTATAACGAAAAGCTCGTGGGTGGAGATAAGGACGGAGAGAGATCACTCACCAGTTACTGGCACGGGCAAAACAGACTCGGCTTGGGGGAAAAAAAAAAATTACTTTATTACCAATCAAAATCAGAGGAGAATGAGAAGTAAAACCAAATCTTAAAACACCTCCCCCATCCCTCCCTTCTTCCCGGGCTTAATCTCTTTCCCGATTTCCTCCTCCTACCCCCAGCAGCACAGGGGGACAGGGAATGGGGTTGGGGTCAGTTTCATCACACGTTGTTTCTGCCGCTGCTTCCTCCTCAGGGGGAGGACTCCTTCCCCCACATCAGCGTGGGGTCCTTCTCACGGGAGACAGTCCTCCATGAACTTCTCCAACGTGAGTCCTTCCCATGACTGACAGCTCTTCACGAACTGCTCCAGCATGGGTCCATTCCATGGGGTGCAGTCCTTCAGGAAGGGACTGCTCCAGCGCGAGTCCCCCACAGGGCTACAGGTGGTCATCTGCTCCACCATGGAACTCCGTGGGCTGCAGGGGGACAGCCTGCCTCACCATGGTCTTCACCACAGGCTGCGGGGGAATCTCTGCTCCGGTGCCTGGAGCACCTCCTCCCCCTGCTTCTTCACTGACCTTGGTGTCTGCAAAGTTGTTTTCTCTTACATCTTCTCACTCCTCTCTCTCCAGCTGCAAAAGTGTGCAGCTTTTTTTTTCTTCCCCCTCTTCCTTTTTTTTGTCTTAATTATGTTATCACAGAGGCGTTACTGATTGGCTCGGCCTTGGCCAGCAGCAGGTCCCTTCTTGTAGCCGGCTGGCATTGGCTGTATCGGGTCGGACATGGGGGAAGCTTCTGGCAGCTTCTCTCACAGACCACCTGTAGCCCATGGAGGACCCTGTGCTGGAGCAGGTTCCTGTCAGGACCTGTAGCCCGTGGAGAGAGGAGCCCATGCCGGAGCAGGTTTGCTGGCAGGACTTGTGACCCTGTGGAGGACTCGCGCTGGAGCAGTCCCTTCCTGAAGAACTGCACCCCATGGAATGGACCCATGCTGGAGCAGTTCGTGAAGAGCTGTCAGTCATGGGAAGGACTCACGTTGGAGAAGTTGGTGGAGGACTGTCTCCTGTGAGAGGGACCCCACGCTGGTGTGGGGGAAGGAGTCCTCCCCCTGAGGAGGAAGCAGCGGCAGAAACAACGTGTGATGAAACTGACCCCAACCCCATTCCCTGTCCCCCTGTGCTGCTGGGGGCAGGAGATGGAAAATCAGGAAAGAGATTAAGCCCGGGAAGAAGGGAGGGATGGGGGAGGTGTTTTAAGATTTGGTTTTACTTCTCATTCTCCTTTAATTTTGATTGGTAATAAAGTAAATTTGTTTTTTCCCCCAAGTCGAGTCTGTTTTGCCCGTGCCAGTAATTGCTGAGTGATCTCTGTCCTTATCTCCACCTATGAGCTTTTCGTTATAATTTTCTCCCCCTGCCCATTTGAGGAGGGGGAGTGATAGAGTGGGCTTTGGTGGGCATCTGGCCTCTAGCCAGGGTCAACCCACCACACAGCTGCACTGGGTTATCACTCATTTGCATATCTTATTACTGTTATTATTATCACTACTATTTTAATATTAGTTGTTTAGTTGGTTTTTGTTGTTGTTGTTGTTGGTGAGGTTTTTTTGCGTTTTCTTTTATTTATGTTATTAAACTGTTCTTATCTCAACCTACAAGCCTCCTAATTCTTGCCCCCAATCCTCTCCCCTATCCCCTGGGGGTGAGGGGGGAAGTGGGTGAACGTCTGTGTTGGCTGCTAGCCAAGGGCTAGCCCAGTGAAACTATTACAGGAGGACAAAAGATAATGTTCAGAATTTTAAACAAGACACAATCCACTTGGATATAAGTAGAAACTTTTTCATCTCAAGGACAGTCAAACAGCAGGGCAGGCTGTACAGAGAGGCTGTGCAATCTCCATCCTTGAGAGTTTTCAAGACCAGACTGCATAAAGCCCTAAGTAACTTCATCTGACCTCATAGCTGACTCTGCTTTGAGCAGGAGATTGTACTAGAGACCACCTGAGGTTCCTTTCAATCTGAATTATTGTATGATCTTAGGACAAAGGATGAAGAATACTGATACACCTCCATGACCTTCAGCTTCTGAACAGCCATCTCACTTGATCAAGGAGACACAAGTAATTGTCTGGATAGTGATCCTTTGTATCTTTTCATTAGGTAGCTTGCAGTATCATTACATTTGGGAATATTAATGCACAGACCAAAAAAAATGTCATTAGTGTATATACAAAACCCTGTATAATGAAGAAACAACCAATTTCCCTTTCCATTACTTTTTGCTTGTTTCTCTTTATCCTTAGAATTACTGAGGTAATTTAGGTTGCTTTAACAAAGGGATTAGACTCATTCTAGAAACAAGTGTCAATGAAACTTGCTGAGATAATGCACTGATTTATTATATTTGGTTGCCTAGAAAATATTAGCCTAAATGATTACTTGTACTAAAGTATTCTACAGTATTAGGACTCAAGACACAGTGAATAATAGCAGAAATAATAGATCTAATTTCTGTTAATCATATTAAAATTTAAAAAAAAAATAAAATCCTGCTTTCATCTTTCTGTTATGGCATCGAACATTAAGTCTAGAGGTCCTAATTTGATTTTTGTTTCTACCATAGAGTAAGCTTTGATTTGGCATGGTTTTATAGACCAGTAACTAAAGTCCTTAGTTTATGGAACAGACTTTTTCAATCCAATATATAGAGCAGCTATTGGAGCAGGAAGTAGTTTGTAATAGTTATTCTAAGAAACATTTTTAAAACTTTATTGCTTTCTAACAAAACTAAGATTGTTTAATCACTAACATAAATATTTGGAATGCAGAATATTTAGACTAGTTTAAATTATGAATTTATTGTACATAATGTTTTCACCATGAAGAATAGGAATATTATAAATGATTATATATTTATACTTACATTTTCTATTACTCACAGAAGAAATTTTCTGTTTTATTAAAGCACAACAATTTCACACAGAATCACACAGAATGTTAGGGATCGGAAGGGACCTCAAAAGATCATCTAGTCCAATCCCCCTGTCAGAGCTATGGAGAATTTCTCCATTCATCTGTTTCCTTTCCTCACACTGACAAGCAAAAAAGCTAGTTAAATGAAGTATAAAAATAATTCCGCTAGGGGAATAATTTTCCCACAAGAGGTTGAGATCCAGTATTCTGGACACAAGGTTAATTATTGTAATTTAACACACTGAGAGAACTTACAACAGAGAGATATTAAAAAGATCTCTCAGGTTGTCAGAAAACTGATACTACTTTCCAACTAGGTATCATTAATAGCACAGTAAGTGTACTAATATCTATACACTTTAGTTCTTCTGACTAAACTGTTTGACAGGCTGGGTTCATCAAATATATAACACAAGGTTTAAAATACTATTTTATGTGACTAAAAAGCAAACAAAACAGATTCAATTTTAAATTGGTGCTGAACATCTTCCTAGGCATCGATGCTGAAAATTTAGGTTTTCACTTTAAATTCTCCCACCTGCTTTATTAGCATTTGTACATACACATACTGAATAATCACATAATTACTATGATATTTTATATCCTTTTAGATATAAAGCTTTTCATGAAAAATCTGAAAGCTATCTAGAAAGGTGCTGAATCACTTTTATAAACAAATGCACATTTTGGACAGAAGCACAGGGTAGTAAATAAAGGTCAAGACACTTCAGAGAATATAAGAGTATTTAAGAAATAAACATGTTTCATACACACCTACATTTTAAAAAAACTCAGCTTTAAAACATAAACTCTAAAAAAACCTCTTGCTTAGCTCCTAACTAGCCTGAGAAGTTGGTACTCATGTAGTCAAGAACATAATTTCCATAATTGTCTTAAGATCTGCTTCTGTTCATAAACAGACAGGCCTCAGGATAAACAGCTTGAAGACTAGCTGAGATTTAATCCATACATTTAATATATCACCTATAGCAATAACAATGCATACTTGAGTTGTTTTCAAAGCACATCTGCAGCTAAGGAAAGTGACGGTGCAGCTGTGCACATTTCACTTTACAATTCAGTGTTTTTAATGTTTATTAATAACACTGTAAAACTACATTCAGTTACATCTGCTCAAAATATAACTTTACTTTTCATTCTTCAGCTATTCTGAACTAAGTGTTCGTGCACATACTCATATTCCTACCTGATGAACGTTCTGTATTACATAAAATATTATTATTTTCCTCCCCGCAGCCCTCATGGGAATATGGCTTGCTAGTGAAGATATTCTTAGGCTTATAAAAAATAATAAAATACATATTGAAATTGATTTTGAAGTCCAAGTCTTTTTTTTTGCTCTCACAGTAAGCATCTTGGCTATGCTCTAGTGGTGAACTTGGCAATGCTAGGTTTACGGTTGGACTAGATGATTGTAATGGTCTTTTCCAACCAAACTATGATTCTATGATTCTACAGCAACATGGTATAGAATGTATGTAGTATAGCTCCAATTCTCAACCACATGAACTACTCTTAGCTGTATAGAAAAGTTGCATCAGAAGAAATGATACTATTCCATATAAGTTTACCCTATAACCGGTCTGCTAATGATGCCCACAAGGATGAAAGGACTATTTCAAAGCCACAAAGACAGGAAAAGAAAGCCAACTCACTTCATTACTATTCTGGATGTGATAATAGGAGACAGCTTCTCCTCTGAACATATTTTTAAAAGAACAAAAAATGCACATGACAGTTGCCTCTTGAACAATGAACTGAAAGGTGGCACTCAAGCCTATGAACAATCACTAGAGAAATGCATCTCAGTGCTGTGTCTCCCTAACCTCAGTAGTTCAAGCCCAATTTTGCTAATAGCAATGGATTAAAACAATCCCCTTTTGGGAAACTTCATGCTCCCTACTTAATGTACAGTGAGCTTTCTCTGCAACAGGATACATAAAATTTAAGGAGCTCTACTGTGGCTAAATTTCTCTTTACCTCTATCTCTATATTTCAAGTGGGAATATAATTTCATGAAAATGTACAACTTTCTTATATACTTAGTGCACACAGATGTGAAAATCATTCTTTCTGTTCATTTGGGATTGCAGACAATAAAATTCAGAGCAACATGAGTAAAAGTTTATATAAAACAGTTAAATTCATATGACTTGCACTAGGTGGAAATTAAGAATGGAAGAAAAAGCAGCAGACTACCTCAGAATGACTATAGATCATTAATAATTTGGGAGTGAAAATGCATAGTGAGTTCAGTAATTGAAACAGAGACTCCTTTTAGACCCTTCTACTAACTGAAGAGCTGGAGAGTAGGACAAAGTAATTTCCAGTTAAATGAATGAAAAATATTTAGAACAATTTGAAGTTATCTGAAGCAGGAATTTTTCCTGTAACCAGGCCACAAGATGAAGTGCCTTCAAAAAAGACAATTGAGGAGCTGGAATGATCCTCTCTTCAATTTCATCTGATTTAGGACCATTCTATGGCATTGATTTTCAACCTGAAAAGGTTTTGTTTGTAAAACAACATTAGAATAGTTTTTCATATGCTACCTCTTTCAAGTTCTTGTTGCAATCCAAGTCAGGAAGAGAAGAAAAAGAAAGAATGAAAGGAATATGTTTTTCCTAACTTCAAGAAAGTTTCAAATTGAGTTTCAATTTTTTTTTTTTTTTTTTAATTTGAGTGGAATAAATTTTTAGAGATCCTTGAAATGAATCAGATACTGGCACAAAGTAAGAAATCTTCTATAACTTTGTAGTTTCATAGTCTTATGCTACTCAGACAATCCTTTAGAAACAAGGAGAGAGATTATGCCTCTTCATCCATGTGAAGCCACCACAGAGAGTAATGGGAGGACAAAGAGTCAGAAAGCAAAGCTTTCAGAATGATTTTTTTTTTTTTTTTTTTTTTTTTTTTCCAGTAGAGGAATTATAAAGTACAAGTCAGTAACCATCCCCAAACTCCTTCCCACTCCCATTGCCAAAAGCAGATGAATCCTTTGGCAAATTTTTATTTAGGCATTACATGGTTTGTTAAAGCATTTGTACTTTTTTCATAAAAATAGATTTTTAATTCTTTTGCTAAGCAAACACATCCATATTAAATTAAATTGAATTAATTTCTGACCTACAGTTTTGTTAGATGAAACTGACTTCACAGTTATCAATGCATTAGCAATGATAGCAAAATTTCTCCCATTAATGCCCAGTAATATTGTAGTGTTTCAGTATCCATAATTTAAAAGAAAGATACAGTTTTGTTTCAAAATTACTGTTGGTCATTAAAATGAAGCTCCTTTAAATTATATATATATATATATATATAATGGCTAATTACTCTATTAAAGATAACATCTCTGCCAACTTTAGTTTCTAGTTGCTGGATCTTGCTATGGTTCATCATTATTGTGTGTGTGTTTGGCTGGTTTTTTGTTCATTTTTTTCTTTAATAATCAGGATATAGCTAATTTATTTTAAAAGTCTGTGAACTGCAAGTTCAAAAAGCATATGTTTATGAAATTTATTTTGATTTTATTTTTATACATCAACCTCACTTCACTTAAATAACAGTATTTTTAAAGGTGTTTTGGTGTATATGTGCATATATATACTGAAGAATTGAGTCTTTGCAAGCAAATGCTTCTCATTCACTACTTAAAAGACAAATACTGTTATACTTATTCCCAGGAGTAGATTCACAGACTTAGAATATAGCTCAGACTCCATTACTCCTATGAGGATCTTTCATCATGTTTGATATTGTATATATGAGGGTCTAGTATACTAACTTCTAAGTCAGGAGTTTTAAAGGGATGGCAGTGTCTGAAATACCTTCTCCAGACACCTGTGATCAGAAAGACCAGTCTCAAAGCCTCTATCTCAGAGACTATGACAGTCAAACTGAGAGTGAACTCAGTATGGTACTTCTTAAGTAATACAAAACCAGCAAAAAAATTACACTTATTCTTGACAGGTGGCTTATACTCGGTCTTTCAAGGGGAACAGAAATGGTGTTTGTTCTGACCTCACACATACGAAAATAATTTTGCTCATTTTTATTGCTTACATACCTACTCTTTCTTCACACTACTAAGAAGTGTTTCAAACAGAACAGCATCAAGAAGAATTGAATAAGAGGAGGAGTGGAGAGGAGGAATAAAAAATTATAAGACACATCATAATATATACAGATTGGAGTACGGTTATAGGACATGGAATAAGAAAGTGTGGGAGACAAAGCTACTCTACAGTGTTCATAGCCCTGGCAAAGAAAGCACAATGGGCTTTTAGATCTTCCTTGACAATTTTTTTCTTCCATAAACTATTGCTTTGGCTTTTCAAGTAATTTCTTGTTTAATAAATAAATAAATAAATAAAACCACAAATAAATGCAAAGAAAAGCAAAAAAACTTGTGCTAATTATCAGAATAATAATTTAGAGCCTTAAAGATTTTTAATTTGAGAAAGAATTCTGAAGGAAGCATTTCTATTTTTGTAATACAAGCATTTAAATCTTGAGTTAGACTTGAAGTAGTAGAGATTGTAGTAAGTCTCCAAACAAATCATTACAATTATCAATTGACCTTTTGGATGAGAAAAGCATTTTACTTCTTGTTTTAATATATTTTCCTTAAGTTTCCCATTTCTGTATATCAATATGACTTTATTCTACTAGATTAAAGTGTTGTCTTCAGTTAGGTATCTTTCCACAACTGAATATTTTGAAAACACAGTCAAGTCATTGTGATTTACTACTCAGAATTAGAAGTATTAATGATTATGTACTACTGTTATCTTATTCAACAGAATACTAAAAACTTAAGGCACTGCTATGCACATCCTGCAACAGTTATATTGTTGCATTAAGACTCAAAGACTGTTGTTAAAGAGTGTACTTTGGACTCTGCACCATTTTTTCTCACCTACCAATAATGGCTTTGGATACTTTTTTCAGATCATGGTTACAAACCATCTACGCACCTATATGCTGCTGTCACCATAATTTTTCTATTTGTGCTAAGACAATAAATAAAATGTTTTCTGTTTCTTTCATTAACCCTGTAAATCAATCCTCCAACAAGTTTAGATTTGGTCCATAAAAACATATGCATGTGTGTGCATGAGATTAAAATCTGGTAAACATACTCATTTACAGATCAAGTCATTGAATTGGCTGTATTACTGAACATAGAAATACACATAGTTGTAAGCATAACTCCACAGATATGAAAACTAAACGTTAAAGGCACTGAACCCTTCCTGTTAGTAGACCTTTTTTTTCAAAATTGAAAACAGAGGTCCTCCTGGTGCATGAATAACTGTAAATAGAAAAATCTCTGGAAAAAGCATGCTGCAACCCTCAATTAATATTAAAAATGTCCAAAAACCTGAAAGAATTTTAAAGCTAAAGTTTAATGGGAAAGGATACAACTGAAAAGTAGACTAACTTCGACTTCTAATGAAGTAGGTATTTTGACAGCTGCAATAAACTAAATTTCCACATAAAGTCTGTAGTATTCTCTAATTTTTAATAAACTGATTAGTAGTCCATCAGCTGCAAAGTATGAAGTACCAAGATTTACCTGTAGATTCCTTTAATTTCTAGGCTATTTTCTGTGTCTGCAAAAGTAATTATAGAGTGATATTTTCATGAATGTGGATACAACCAGTTTTATAACTAATCAACGATTGTCAGCAAATACTGGTTAATTAACCAGTGCAATAACTTTTTCCATAAAGCCTGCCCCTTACCACATCAAATAATAATGATTTTCTTTCAATTCTATGTAAATTTTGTTTCAGATGATCAATATATCATCCTGCTTGTAAAGAAACAAAACCCACTACCACCTACTTAATGGTGCTAAACATATTTTCAGTGAGAAATGACAGTCGTCTTAGAGCTGGATGGATAAGTTGCTACAAATAGATTAACACTAACCTTTCTTATTGCTTTTCTACAAAGAAAATGGAGAGATGTTTTCTCCTTGTAAGAATCTAAAACAATTCTGTCTGTGAAAGGGCTTTGAATTACTTCTCTTCTGTCAAATCCATTTACCATCCCAACAGAACAAGACTCTAAAAGCAAACACAGAGAAGAAAGGCTTCTGGACTCGCTTCAATAGGACTAGCTTTTGCTCTGAGACAAAAGGTGAGACTGAACACATCTGTAGCACTTAATAGAAGCTCAGCTAAACACTGCATAATTCCCTCTGTTTAAGCTTCTTTTTCTTTCATTTTGGGCTTTCAATAATGGGAACTCATTGTAGGATTATTGATTTGAGGGGTTTTTGTCTACTGACTAGCAGCTAGAGCAATTCCAATTTCAAGACATACAGATGTGACATGTGTTTGCATGTTTTTTCAGTAGTTTTCAATTTTACAGGCATTACTTAAACTATATTAAAATGTTAATATCACTATGGCTAAGAACAAACAGAAATAGTTTCTGTATAAACATCTGTATCTAATATGTCCATTTATATTTAAGTTTATTGTGGAAGATCTATCCCTACGCAATAGCTATCAGAGTTACATTATGTGCATTTCTATAAGTATTTCTAGGCACACGATGTTCTTGAAAACACCAGTCTAAAACACTAAAAATTCCCTTCTGCTAATCGAGCTGCACATTCTGCAGTGACTCCTAATTTAAACCGAAAGCCACTCTGTGTATTGCATCTTAAAAGATCAATGAATACGACAAACATTCCTCAGCTTGTTTGAAAAGCCTTAATCATTAGATGTCTGTCTAAATACTTAAGGCTATTTCATTTTAATGAAACAGTTCAAATATTATGTTGCTGACTGCTTGTGTTAGTGTGATAGATCAATAATTCACTCTGCCAGACAAATACATGCTGAAGCATATCTGGAACCAGAGAAGTGTATTGGACCTTAGATAGAGCTGTAGTTCATTTTTTCAGTACTTAAAAGAAAAGCTTTGATATATCATGGTTAATTAACCAGGAAAATGTAAAATAAATATAAATAAAGAAGCTTTTGTCTTTCACAGGGCCATAGTATCTTTGTTACTTCTATAAACTATATTGTAATCTTAAAGAATTTCAGATTTTACAGATGAGTCACTAAGCATGACACACCCAAACTGTATACTTTTCTAGTGGTACTTTATAAATCAAAATATTTTTTGTAAAAAACCCAATAATTTACAATCTGTAAATGCATTCCTACTAAAAAAAAACCCAAAAAACACAAACAAACAAAACAAAAAATACAAAACAACCACAGAAATGCCAGGCTGGGGATGTATTTGAGGAGTGCAGAACAGGAGAACAGGAAAACCAACATTCCTCATATACACGATACTGCTCATAAGCTAAGTAAGCAGTAAAACTCTGAGTAGCCTGGCAGCTAGTTCTTTCTTACACAATCTGGCTTGCACAGAGGTTGCTTGACCAGTGGAGTTATGCTTACTTGTCAGAGGGTCACAGTTGACCTGCAATCTAGGAAATCTGCATGCTGCCATCAGCAGCCTGTAATAACAGTATCAGTAGCAGCAAAAACAATTTTCCCTTTTAAAGGAACATACAACACAGTACACTCACTCTATTTACAACACTCTGCTCTTCAGACATGAGATTTAATGGCTTTAAGCTGAAAGGGGGTAGGTTTAGATTAGATATTACCAAGAAATCCTTCACTGTGAGGGTGGTGAGACACTGGAACAGATTCCCCAAGGAAGTTGTGGATGCCCCCTTCCTGGAAGTGTTCAAGGCCAGGCTGGATGAGGCCTTGAGCAACCTGGTCTAGTGGAAGGTGTCTCTGCATAAACATTGTTTTTTATTCTGTCCAGTAGCCAATATTTACATACCAGGAGAAAAACAAAATACTTCTGTATTAGCATTGAATAGCATGTCACAGGCAAAGGGAAGTTGTTATCTGAATAACTATCACTATCTGCTTAGGAAGTTTGTTTCTCATGTTATCTGATTTTTGTATTTTTACAATTTTCTGTTATCTGACAAGCCAAAGCTATGTGATAAATTAATAAAAATAAAACACAAATCCCAACATTTGGGGCACTTTTAGAAATTTAGCCACTCATCTAGTAAGTAAATGGTAAGTAAATTTTATGGAGAATCTTAACCATAAAACAAATTTATCTGAAAAGCTGCATCCTTAAAATTTTGCCACCCTCACCAAAGAATGTAATTCTTTGTAATACAGTAAATATGCTTAAGAAACATTATGGGACCCTTAAATCTGTGTTCCTTGATTATTTCAGCAGATAAATTATAAATAAGGGGACAAAACATGGATGTCTATACACAAAGGCGTAACTTCATGAAAGGAAGGAATTTTAAATAGCAAACATCTCATTAATGGACACAGCATCTACAGCTTTGCATGTCTATAATTCATTTAGAGTTGTATAAAACTTAGTTTCTTACCCCCTACTGTGTCTGTTTTGCAATGTTCCACTAAGATACAGATCCAGAAGCTCAAGCATTGCCCCATGGAGTAAAAACAATGCTTCTTTTACTCCCTATGGCATGACCTCAGTCCCTCTGCCAAGTTTTTTTCCTTCCTTTCCCTGTAAGCAATATCTGCATATCTCAAAAGAAACACAAAATGTAAAAAGGTGCCAGCAACTTTCAAGATTCAAACTGTTCTCCTTTCCTCAAATGCAAAAGCAGGCTATAAAGCAAAAACAAGCAGGAGAGACTGCTTTTTCAACTTTAAGCAGCCTATTAAGGAGCTGAAGTGCATTACAGGGCACCAAGATAAAATAAAAAAAAAATAAAATATTGAAAAAAACCCACATATTACTAAAAAATAGACACAGTATACCACAAAAATGGAGCACCAGTGAAATTCTGGGGGACAGGCAAAAAAAGAAAAAGCATACACTGGTATGTCTTGGTGCAGATGTTGTCCCTTCATCTTTTCTTCACCTTGTCATGTGTAGCTCCTTACATACAGAGCAGGTCCTTTATCATTGCAGTAATAAATTCATATGTGCATCCATCTGCCTAGCAGATGGGGCAGGTGCTGAGTATCGTCAATCACTAGCTTCTACTTGTGCTTGTCATTATCAGGAGTTACTGTACCCTAAGGCAGGAGGTGAGCCACATACACATCAGGAACAACAGCATGTTATGCCATGTTTGTTCACACCGAGACTCCAGAGAGAAAGGGGGTGATGAAGGAGGGGGGCAAAGAAAATAGGAAGTATTTTCATCTAACATGTTATTACATAGCAGACAGTAAGCGTTACCTCAACTTGCTAACAGATGTTACCTCTCCAGTGCAGCACATCCTTTCCATCTGAGGGGCATGCCCTTGTACTTGTAACTCACACAACACTATTGCCACATTGTTAACATGTGAACTCATGAGTCAACACTTTTATTTGTTGTTGCTGTTGCTATTTTTTTTTCCAAATGCAACCAGGAAAAAAATACAAAGGTAAGTTGTCAGGAAAAGGGCAGGGAAAAAAACCCACTTGATGGTAATGGGCAGCTACAGACACAGACATTAGTATGTGCTAAATATACAAAAGGACCATGTAAGAGAAGAAAATTTTCTTTCCTTTCTTAGAGCTGAATTCCAATACTCATTTCTTATCCAGACTAACACTGAGTTTCAAGAACAGTCTCTTTTTTTCCTCTGTAGGTTTACACTTCCATTATAAATTTGATGTGACTGTCAATAAAAAGTCAACATTTACTGTAAAGAATCCCCACAGAAATCTGGAAAACTTCATAGCCTGTGCAATGTTTCTCACTGAGGTGTCAATGAAATCTGCTTGTAACTTACTGTCCCCACAGTACACTGCCAGAAGATGTGAATTCTGTTATTTAGCACTCTTTCTATAACTAGAAACCATGGCTCTCATAATCTGAGACAATCATTTTCTCTGTATATTTAATTGATTGATTACAGAGAGAACTTTCTATTTTGAAAGGTGCTAAAATAAACACAGAAAATACACTCAAAGCATAAGTCTGAACTATGGAGTTGTTTCTTCTCAATATTCATTTTTTTTTTCCTGTTGAAAGAAACGAAACCATTTTCGGTTGCTGGGTTGTTTTTAATTAGTATATCATTAAAATGTGGGGGTTTTTAGGTTTTTTGCTAGTATATTTTTCATCATATTAATTTAATTTTATAATGGACAGTCAACTGTCTAATAGAATAAATATTTTTTTTACCCAAAGTCAAGGTATCTTACCATCATTTAACTTTATAGCATCACCTGAGCTTCTTTCCCAATGATGTGCTCCGTAATCTCTACATTTGATATTAGTTCCTTATTTTGATTTCTTCTTCCCTATTTAGCAATTCTGTGTGTTGCAGGAAACACACCTCCTGCAATGGAATTACATGCCTGAACATAGGTAAGTTCTTTCCTACTAAATCAAAGACACTATATTCTTCTAGATTTTCACCACAGTCATATCACTAAGATTAATTCTTCTCCAGAGCACACCCTTCTTGGATAGCATGATGACTCACTAAGAAAACAGTTAGTTGGAAAATGTATAAATAAAAAAAAAATTAGATCAGGAGAACATAGTCATTTTACTATTTAAACACAAGACAACTGAAAATGATAAACTGAAATTTCTAGCTTTCCTAGCTTCCTTTGTAGGAAACTCCAGTTGACAGATTCAGCATGTGAACAGTCTTTTCTTACTGCCAAATACCTGCATATATGTACATTTTTTGTATATATATAAAAGCACACCCAGAGAGACATTTTGTTTCCCCAAGATATTTTCCTGATTATTTTTCTATTAAGTATATTGATTTCAAAAAGCCTACAATCTCCAAGGAAAAATATGCAACCACCAACTGACAATTGATGAAAAGGAGAAAGTAGTCAGAAAAAAAAAAAAAAAAAAAAATCTAGATTTCTAAATTAGGAATTTTCCTACAAGCAAGTTTTGTCAATGTATTTTCAAGCTTTTTTTGTTCTGTTAGCTCATAAACATCTGCAGCTAATGCAGATTCTTACAACTCTTTGTCATAATAGAACATTTATTTCCCTTCAGAGTCACACAAATGTGCTCTCTAAACCTCATAAGTATGCAGGGCATGACTTAACCTCATTTTGTTGACTTCTATGACCCAGAGCTCAAAAGCTTGAAATCTATACCAAAAAGATGAACACCAGCTGTTGACATTCTGAATCTCTCAGACCATGAAGGAATATATATGTGTTTTCTTTATGTTGCATACTCAAACTGACACAGACATTTCAAATTAAAACCAGAAACTGAGTGCCATGAATTCAGGCAGAGAGGAAAAAATAATAAATAAATTGTTTCCCTTTGTTAGGGCCTTGTGGCATTTTTATACAGTAGATGAAGAAAATAAGGAGAAACCAATGAAGAGTGGGTCATGAATGGAGATGGAAATTGTTGCTATTGATTTTCACTGGCAGTGAAGCTCATAACACAAGGATTATATTTATAAAAAACAGAAAGCAGATTTGATTCATCAAGAAGTTCTACACACATCCCAGGCAAAGTTTTGATTTTTTTTTTTCTCATCTTTTAATTACTAACATTTTCCTGGTGTCTAATCTAATAGCAAAAGAAAATGGAGGTGGGAGGGGGAAATCCCATCAAACATACATACTAAAGGAAATGGGAGAAAAACTTAAGACTAGGGATACAAACTTACATATAGTGCTAATAGTATACAGAACCACTGCTATCCCTGCAGAATGTACATTAATAATACTAGTGTATTATTGTGCTTTCAGGTAGAATTAGAATCCTACTATGTTAAGTGTTACACAAAGCATAGAGTAAAAAGCCTTCATGTGCAGTCTTTTTGAGCAAGTAAACTATGCAATAGTTATTCTTATAACCATTGCTTTTTTTATAAAAGCTTTCACAGGACAAGACAGCAGTTCTTTCACTGTATAGTTTATGTAACATTTTTATTCTCTAGACTTCTAGAACAGTTTGAGCTGGGATCATGCTGATAAATTGCAATAACAGCTGTGCCTTTGCGTTTATCAGAGTACAGTGCAATGACTGTTTGATCCTTTCCTATTTAAACCTGAGACATTGCAAAACTGTAGACACAATAGAAAATTATTATTGTCTCTGTGTTCTTGAGTTTGTGGATAGCTTCACTCTGCAAGACCAAGAGTCAGTCAAAAGGCCTGATTGTATCCTCATTTACAATTATATACATTGAGAATAATTCCACAAAGGCCAGTGGAAACCAACTGAGGTAAAATTGGTGTGAAGTAGCTTCTGAAGTGAGACATGAATTCATGAGTTTTGTGTAATGAAACGCCTGATCCACAAGAATGCATGTAGAATTGGAACAATTCATAATGCACAATAATAGTGCATTATGTATAATTTATTTTGTTATAAAGCAGTGTTTTTTTCAAGGCTGTTCCATGTTTCCTGATTCCATTATTTTTCTATTCACTTTCTACTTTACTATTCAATGATTGCATTTTTACTGTCTTCCTTAACAAGAGGATACAAAACAATAGGATTATAAAGGGTGGGAGCGAAAAAAAGATAACAGTTTTTGTCCAGAATTTAATTTTCAGCTTTAAACATGAATCACAGAAAAAGATAGTTTAGACATCAATTCAGAAAAAGTACATTACCTTTAATACCTCTAAAAAACTGAACTGAAATATAGAGGGTCTTATCTTTAACAAGAGAGCTGTATGCTTTCGAACCAGCAGCAACTGGAATAAAAGATGACTTCAGGTAAAGTTTACCTGAAACCAAAGCAATATTTAGTTTTAACACAGTTTTCCCTAATGATAACTCAACATTATCAGAATAAATGAATATTCTTACTTGCTACATAAAAGCTATGTTGTCTCCCAGTTCTTTGTGTGGATATCCCTTGAACATGAATGACCACCATGGTGAATCAAAACAGAATGAAGTCAAATATTGCAATGTGTCTCATAAATAAGCATTAAAGATTCTGAAAATATTTCTAGATTAAACTGTGTGTTAAACATTTTTCTCATCTAGGACAAAGGCAAGGACATCACTGCCCTCCTCTCCACAAAAAAATATAATTAAAAAAAAAGACTTAGAATATGCTGCTCCCCTGTGAGTAGAGGAGATTCCCTTTCCCTTTGGGAATCATATCCCCAAATATAATATCCCTGAAATAATGCCCAGAATTGCCTTTTCTAACTATTAGTGTTCTACTTCCTAAAAGGAAAAGATGACCTATTGCACTCCCATGCACAATGCTTGGGAAAAAACAAAACAAAAAACAAACAAACAAAACCCCCACAGCACCTAGGATTAACTGAAAGATTTAAACAAATAGGTGCCTAGAAATGAAATTCAAGACCACTAATATGCCAAATGCATATATTTAAAGTAGTGAAAAGGAAGTAGAGGCAAATGTGTCTGAAAGTCCATTCCTCTAGGTGACTGATCCCTTTGCTTTCTCAGTGACACAGTGTAAGGCAAAAGCGACTACCGCTGGGGCTGACCCAGCTGTTACAGACAGGGCGACGATGATATGCTGTTAGTACTGTAAAAGCTATTGTTTCCAAAGATATTCAGTATCAGGTTGCTAAATTTTTACTAATAGTGTTGTCAAGAACATATTAGCTGCATTTAACATATCTAGATTCTTAGCATTTTGGATTTAGGAATCATCTGTGTTTCTCCTCTTTTCCAATGATGTCTTTACATGAAATTATACAAAGTATCGTAACACACATATATAAATATTAACTCAAAACTGATGATAGTCAGATTCTTTTGCCACTCAGTAAGACAGATGGATAGTATGTAGAAACATGCTGATACTCTATCACCTAGTACTGATCACAGAACCGCAAGCAAAAATCACTGAATTGCAGGTTGACTGAGGTTGGAAGGGAGCTCTGGAAATCATCTTGTCCTATCCTCCTTCTCAAGCAAGTCCATGTAGAGATAGGTGACCAGGAACATGTCCAAGTAGCTTTTGAATGTCTCCAAGGAGGGACACTCAACAACCTCTCTGAGCAAAATGTCTTACTATAAAATTGCACAGCTTCATTTGGTTCACTCTGAATGCATTTGTCAATTTTAACTCAATTTGACTTGCATAGTTTAACATTCCTAGGATTCTGCCTTTATAAAAAACTCATTTTTATTTGAGGAGGGGAAAAACCCCCACATTTTGACTAGCTTAAATATGATAATGGAGAATAAAAATAGTTTGATTGCTTTACCCTTAAAGAAAAGACAAATTGAAGAGACACAAAATAGGAAGAAACTTGAGAGTAAGAAGTTTGTTGCACACATTCTTTCAAAAATAATGTCAAATATTAAATCAGCCTGCAGCAAGCTAGATATTAATTTCTAAATTGTCTAACCATAGCCATCTTTCAAAGTGTGTAGTTCACAATAGAATTCTAGGGGGTATGCAATTGATAAGAAAACCATTTTATTGTTGCATTAACTCAATTTAACTTTATTATGTGGAACAGGGCAAATACTGCAAAAAATCCCCAAGTGATAGTTATAAATTTATTTTAAAAGAGATAACAGATCAGATCAGTTAAATAAAGTTACGTATGAAAGTTTATTGTGTAGTTAAGCAAGTCAGATCGAACCAGAATTTAAGTCTGGCACGTGGCCTGCAAAAAATGACCTTTTGGAAGTATATTGGTGAAACTTATGCTATGAGACAGTAGTCATACAGTAGAGTTTGAATAAGAGAAACATAATGGGTTGCAAAATGTTTTCATGCAGGTGCTGACAGCTTTTGTGTATATAGATGTAAGTCAGAGGTGAGGTGGAAGAATGTTTTTATACATTATTAAAACAAACATAGGAATTCAGCAAACTTCAGTAACAAAAATTTCAAAAAATATTTTTTGTAGATTTTACAAAGCATGGCTATACTTTTGAGATAGCATAAAGTTTAAAAGTCAAAATCTGAAAGTAACAAAACTTTTAATGAATGTTAATGAAATGGTAACATATATCAATATTAGAAGCATTCGAGTAATTACAACTAGTTCAAGATTTTCGAGGCAGAAAATGGACTAGATGAGGTAAGACAGAAGCTGATAAGAAATACTAGATCAACCATGTCAAATTCTGGGAACAGAATAGTTCATATAGAACAGAAATGAAAGTGTTATTTTTTAATATATTTGGAAATAACATAACTCCTTCATTTCAAAACCAACTGATGTTACCTTGTGACAAAGACACCATCATTCTAGTTCAAAACTTAAGGTATCCCCCAAATACTTAGATTAGCAGCAGCATAGATATATAATGGGGTACTGCATTAGAATAAAAATAAAATCAGGGAAGTTACATAAGACATATTAGCACAGATGGGTGCAAAAATTATGATGATGTAGCTATGTGAACTCATGCATAAAAAAAAAAGATGCTGCAAACCAGCTCTGTGGTGGTGGCTCTGTGACTGTCACCATTTTTCATGTCTTTTCATGGTTACCAGACTATTATTGTATATTATCAGACAAAGGTTCCATAACTGTTCAACAAACACTATATATTTAGTAGAGGGGGTTTTTTTAATTCTTTGACTGTTTATTTTTCTGTTCTTTTCATTCCACCAATCTTTTTCCATTCTATCAGATAAATATTTAGGAGTGTGGTGGGTTGACCCTGGCTGGATGACAGATGCCCACCAGAGCCCACTCTATCACACCCCTCCTCAGCAGGAGGAGAGGAGAAAATAAGATGGAACACAAAAAAACCCAACCAACCAACCAACCAAACAAAAAAACCAAAAACTTGTGGGTCGAGACAACGGCAGTTTAATAGAAGCAAAGAAAAGCTCCGCACAGAACCCAAAGAACAAAATATTTATTCTCTACTTCCCAGCAGCAGGCGATGTTTGGCCACTTCCTGGGAAGCAGGGTTTTCACGTGCTTTGCTGTTCCTGGAGGACAAATGGAAGTAACGAATGCACCCTCTTCCCCTTCCGTTCTTGCTTTATTTCTGAGCATACGTCATATGGTATGGAATATCCCTTTGGTCTGTTTGGGTCAGCATTCTGGCTATGTCCCCTCCCAAAACCTTCCCCACCCCCAGCCTACTGGGGGAAATGTTGGAGAGACAGCCTTGGTGCTGTGCTAGCACTGCTCACCAGTAACCAAAACACTGGTGTGTTATCAACACCCCTCGAGCCACCAATACCAAACACAGCACTCTGAGGGCTGCCACTGGGAAAATCAACTCCATCCCAGTCAGACTCAATACAAGAAGTATACCTGTAATAATAACAACTGGTGTGCTTTTTCTTACTTTGTTTGTTTCTTTTTTCAAACAGTTAATATGACAACAAGATAATAATTTACAGCTAGAGTTTTGAATCTAGTATGATTTTATTGAACATTTTCTCTGGAGCTGTACATTATACACTTAATATATGAATCTAGTATATACCCTGAGAAGCTTGTTGTTCCCTGAGTCTTCTCTTATGGAGGTAGAAACCTGCTTAGCTCTTTTCAGTATGTTTCAAGATACACAGTGGACATTATGCTGTTGAGTTTCCTTTGATAGAGACGTCATAAGATGTTGATTTGTTTTTGTTACACCATAGAAATAATAATTTCAGCTTCACAACTCCCGATTCAAAATATGGATCAGAAGCAATATTCTGAGTTAAGTAAGGACTCTCAAAACCTTCATAAGAATGAGAACATGTATAACATTCGTTCCTGCACTTCACAAGCAATTGAACTGATAAAGCAAACAAATGAGCAAAAAGCGTAAACTGATTAAGGGGAAAAAAATAGTAGAAAATCAGACCAAAACAAATAAGATAGTATATTCTGACCCACAAAATCAGACAAGATGGTTACAATGCTACAGAAAATGTGATTCACCACATAAGTGCTAATAATCAAGCAAGTCAAAACCAAGCCACTATGTTTCAGAACATCCACTATTTGTACTCACATATAAAACCTCACTACAAGCCTGTAATCTTATAAAAGCATGTGGACAGAATCGAAAGCTACATTATAACAAATCAAGAAAAGTGCTTCTGAAGTTAAAAATAGATTACTTGTGAGTTGATGATAAATAACTAAGATTATAATAAAACTGAGCCACAGAAATAACATTTCAAATGCTCTCTGTTCTTGCATAATTGAAACATCTAAAGGGAAATGTCTGTGATACAATACATGACATACAATAAAAGAGAGAAAAGCAAAAATAAACAACTCTCCCCTCACTCCAAATCTACAACACTTTTTGGACATGAGACAGAGTGGAGAGCTTGCAAAAAAATGGTACAATTAAAGGATTGTACCTAGTCTGAAGTCAAAAGTAACAAAAAAGACTAAATTCAATAGGAAAAAAAGTATTACTCCTATCTAATATGTGGATTTATTGTAAGTGAATGCTAAATATTATATTAGACTAAGACAAATTCAATGTCATTATATTAATTGCATGCAATAATAAAGAAAAAGAGTATTCTTTATGAGCTCCTGAAACCAAAGCAAAACTAGAAGCAATTTATTCAGGCCTTCTCTAAATTTAAATCACACTATAAAGAAAGTATTAGTAGGCTATGTCTTCCACAAAGATTGATATAAATAGGTAGTGGAGGTAATATATAAGCTAGTGATTTATAACTACTTTTCTAGAGACTTTCTTATGGTACGGAGAATCATTTACTGAAAATGCACTCATCCACCTCTTGTTGAGGCTATTTTACTTCGCTGCTTTCTTCTGATCTCCACAATTTGCATATGCTGACACTGCTCACAGCAAAACCAGTACACACATACTCATGCCCATGGTATTATAAAATCCATATTCAAACCACTTTGGAATTACTAAAACTCTATCATTTTCTCTCTAGTCTATCAATTGTTAAAATATTATTTTATTATAAAGTATTTTTAAGATTATAGTGAAGAAATTATATAGGTGATATTACTAATAGCATTATAAGTAAAACATAAGATCTGAAAGGAAAAACATTAACATAATTATTTATATTTTATGTAACCCATTTACAAACTAAATGCATTTATTTAAATTAATTTTTTAGTATATCTGCTATTATACTACCACCTAATGGTAAAAGATAATTAATATAGCACACAACTACATAAAGATGCCTGACAATCCCTGTAATTCAAATTCTTGCAACTAGCAACATCCTTTTCTCTGGCTTTTCCAAGTCTCTAATTTCTCCAGCTGTAAGACATACTTTGTACTCCTTCGTTCATACTTCTATCTTTTCCTTCACTTTTTACTACTCCAATTACATTTCCCAGTCATGAGTCATTAGTCAAGCATATATCATTACAAATAAGGTCATACTACCCCCATGTTCAACAGTATGGAAATTTCCTGTCAGTTATGCTAGCGGTTGTTTTGAGTGAAAAAATTATATTTCTACCTAGAATATTAACTTTCTTCCCTTTTTATTTTTAAGATATATTAATTTTGTAGAAAGGACTTAGAGGGCTGGGTCCTGCTAGACAAGTTGAGTAGAAGCAGCATTATATCCTTGTGACAAAAAAGGCCAACTACATACCTGGCTCTACCATTGAAAGCATCAACAGCAGGTTGACAGAAGTGATCATTCTCTGCTACTCAGCATGTTATAAAAGGGTGTGTCTAGTTTCAGGTTTCTCAATACAAGATAGACATTCATTTACTGTTTTGTCTCAGAAGAGGCAGATTAGGGGACTGAAGCATGTGTGTAATGGTTTCACTGGGCTAGCCCTTGGCTAGCAGCCAACACAGCTGTTCACCCACTTCCCCCCACCCCCAGGGGATAGGGGAGAAGTTTGGAGGCAAGAATTAGGAAGATTGTAGGTTGAGATAAAAACAGTTTAATAATAATGAAAACAGTAATAAGATATGCAAATGAGTGATAACCCAGTGCAACTGCTTACCACCCACTGATAAGCCCGGCTCATTCCTGAATAACGATCCCGGAGGAGCAACAATCCCAAACCGAAACCGCGATCCCAGAAGAATGAGAGCCCGAGAGAAAAAAACCCTGCAAATGCACCCCCGCTTTCTGGTCAGCCCTGGATAATATACTAAACATGACAGGATATGACATAAAATATCTCATTGGCACATCCAAATGCCAGTTTTGGGCTTTGCTATTCACTACGCTTCTCCCCCCCAGTTTGAACCAGCCAAACACGGTGGGCTTGAGCTCCAGCAGTAACTAATAGCATTAGTACTTTTATCAGTGATGTTCTCAAAGCAAGTCTGAACTGAGATCAAAACATGGCTCTTCTAACTACTGAGAAGAAAATTAACTCTACCCTAGAAAAAACAGGACAATGTGATACAAGAGGAGAGACTTAAAGACTTTGGTTTGTCTAATCTGAAAAAGAGGAGACCAAGAGCAGATCTTGTTGCAGCCTTCAACTACCCAATAGGAGAATATGTAGAAGATGGAGACAGACTCTTCTTGAAGATCCACAGAAAAAAGACAAGAAGCAAAGGACACAAGTTGCAGCAAGGGAAATTTCAATTAGATAATAGAAAAAGCAAATGACAATGAGGGTAGTCAAATCTTGGAAGATGTTACTGAACACGTTGTGAAATTTCCATCACTGGATATGCTTGGAGAAGTTGGACTAGATGACCTTTAAAGGTCTCTTCCAGCTCAAACTATTCTGTGACTCTGTGATGATATGATGACAACTTAGAAGAGGAAATTTAAAAAAAAAAAAAAAACCACTGCAGAAATAAAGCAATTTTTATTTTGCCTAAACAAACTAACAAAAATAAAAACCAAAAAGCACATACAAGGATAAAACAATTTGTTTACTGAAACATGTATTCCTTGATAACATAAACTGCTGATAGTTTTAACCTCAGCTAAACAGACCTCAGATGAATTAAATCTGCTGCGTATTAGACTTCAATAAAAAAATATTTGATTGTGTTCATGATGTAGACACATTTTTGAAGACTACAATAACCAGAAAAATAAAAATATAAAATAAACCAATATTTTATTTTAATTTAAAATTCCCATTTTTTATTTACAGTTATTAATCTTTACTAAATTAAACCTTCAGTTTACGAGTTTCCTTCATTTATGTGTTAAAGCTCAAATATGTAATTAATTTATCAACTCAAGCAATTACTAATGCAATTAGAAAACATGGATCTCTGTTTATCCATTTTAGTATGGGGGAAATATCCCACTGATACTAAACACTTTCAAAAGCTAAGCACTAAATTGAATACAATTGTCCCTTTCTCCAACTCTTCATTTCAGCACTTGAAGCAAGCATCTGACCACTGAAGTTCTAAATAAAGTTCAGAATAAATATTCCAGATCACACAAATAATAGACAAACATTAAAATAGAAGAAACATTTCATTAAAATATGCATAATAAAACTGAAATATAATATAATTTTAAAAAATAAGTAACTTTTTTTAAAAAAAGATGAACTATAAAATATCAGAAAGTGCAAATCAGATTATACTGGATACTAATATGACACAGTATCATAATTTTAAAGAAAAGGCTACTTAGATGAATAATTACATTCAACTTAAAAAGAGCTGACTTAAATAATACTTCATCTCCATTTCAGTTTGAATTTCTCTTAAGTCACGTGCAATAGTAAACATGGCAGAAACTTAAATCTGTGCTTTTAAATGTTTTCTCTGTTTCATAACCTCTGATTTTAATCTGAAATGTACATTATGCACTTGGCTGTCGTTCTTGTGTACTAATGCCTTCAAAATTCTAAGGGAGCACTCTGTCCTATTGTGTTGATGTCTCTAGAAGATGCTTTGTTAAGACAACCTTCTGATTTAATGTTTCTGCTGCATCTCTTGGCTGAAAAACTCAGTGTGCACTTGGCTATAAGCATTTCCTTTGCTGCAGTGCAATAATGCCCTTGTTTGATGAATTAAGCATTCTGACATTTTTAAAGCACTGCTGTGATGTTTTATCCTATGAGTATAGTATGTAGAACCAACATCAACTGTTACTAGTAAAAGCTTGAGGCTTATAAGCACTTTTGTTGAATTTACCTTTCATTCCACATAAAGTAAATGAGTTGGAATTAACAGGTTTGTCCTTGAAAACTGAACAGGAAGTCTGACAAAGTAATTCCCTGATAATCACAGCAAATTAGTCTTGAAATCCATTGACATGGAAAGATTCTTACTGGCATCAAGCCTGAGGAGTAGGCATAAATCCCTTATCATAAAATAATATTATTAATTGAGAAATCTTAACTAAGGAGAAATTCACTTTTTACTTTTTCCTCCCTCCCCGGTCTCCCCTCCCCCCACCACCTTCTTTCTATTTTTATCCTGGTTTAGAAACACAGTTTGCCAAAGATTACAGCATATATGCACACTAGTCAGATTTTGAATACATATCCACAACTAGAAAGTCTACCCACACTTTACTTTGGAGCTATGTGTGGAAAAGAACAAATTCACACCTCCCAGCTGTGAATTTGGAAACATTTTATTTTCAAAGATATAGTTTCCCACAATTATATGCAACTCAAAATGTTGCTCTCCAGACAAGATAACTTATTCTGAGAGATGCTTAAAAGCCTGATGTGGGGAAAAAATGCAAAAAAATATCAATCCCTGTTAGAAGAAGCAAACATTCCAAAGTTTTACACATGGGTCTTGAAGCTGTCAATCTCACACCAGAGACTGGTGCTTAGGGACATGGTTTAGTCATGGTTTAGTGGACTTGTCAGTATGTTAGGTTAACGATTGGACTTGATGATCCTCTAGGTCTTTTCCAATTCTGTGATTCTGTGATTCTGTGAATTGACTTAACCACTGAAGAAGTAACAATCAAGTAATTATGAAACAGACACACCAAGTAAAACTGACTCTAACTTAGGGCTTCCCCCCACCTCCATAACAACAACAACAAAAAAAAACCAACTTGTTCCTGGTCAATATGGAGCATTATCACGAGATATCAGATTATTTTATGATATCTTTGACAATTATAATCATTGGTGATACTGTCACACTGACTTAAAACTTGTATTTTGCTGTCCATAGATTGTAAAAAATTAGTGATCTGCCTCAGAATTTCCTGTCTACATCTACTCTAATTTCCAGAAGAATTGCAACAGATTTGTATGAGAAACCCACATGTTCATAATCAAGATATATTCTGAAATAAAAATCAAAACATCTGGACAAACTACATATAGATACATGCTTTCCAAAACAAGTTTCATATATCACCGTCATAAAAATGTAGAAAATCAGGAACTTCAAAAGACAACCAGATAAGAGATCCTGCCATGCCTTATCACACAGCTTCAAATTCTGGAAAAATACTTAATCATTTATCTACATAAATATGCACTCAACATAGTTTTTGCAATTGCCCAAGACCTAGTTCACTTTACTCGATCTACAAGTTTGTGATTTAAAGTAGTTACTGAAATCGTAATCTTCATTCTCCAAATAAGTACTCCAATCACCAACTGATGATATGGGAAAGAAAGCCTGACAGAGAGGAACCTGAAACTCCCCAGAGAGGAACCTAGAACTCCGCAAAAAGGAATGCTTTAACAATGTAATGGGCAGAGGGGCGGGGGGGGGAAGGGAGGGGAAGAGATATAGAGAGAATGATGCATCTTATTCTCTATCCATGTAGTGAAAGATGAGAGATGGGGCTAAGGTGTTTAACTTAAGATGGTGAATCCTCTAGTAGATGGACATTTGCATGATACTTCCATTTCCTATCAACTAACTCAGGGCAGTTTCAATCAGAATGCTGTGTTCTGCAAGCCTCTCTCTTCAGCAGATAACTGCACAATCAAAGGTAAGCTCCACAGATATCATGCTCTCAAAAAAGCTTTTGGGATGTATGTTACTCTTTTGTAGATCTATTCCCAGATGTCCACTTACATAGACACTCAGATATCTCTGAAATTTATAGCTCGATAGAGCCAAATCAAGACTGGGTCATCATGAGTTTTCTTCAGAGCCAAAATGATAAGAACAAATGATAAAAGCACTGAAGACTCAAAATTTTTCATCAGGTGGATTTCACCACTGAAACTACTTTGACTGAAAATTAAAGGCCAGCATCATGTCAATAGAGTGTCAAGACTTCCTGCAGAAATATGAGATTTAGGAGAACAGTTGTGAAAGTAGTAAGAAAAACAAAAAGTTTAATCAACAGTATAAGAGCCATGACATGCAACAATAGTTAAATAGGAGGGAAAAGTAAAACACAGATAGCTTTTTGCTTCATTAGAGACACAAGAAAAAAAGAGAGGAGAGTGTGCAAAAAAGGTGGCTAACGTGGACAGTTTTAGAATCAAGGAGTGAGAATTGCCAGTTTTGGGGAGTGGGAACATCTCATGTATTCTGTAGAAAAGTGAACTGCAGTATTATTTATACCGTCATCTGTAATGCATCTTGTACCAATCATGCCCTTCTATAAAGCATAGTAGGAATTAGCTTTACAGGGAATTTTTGATCAGTATTACTATTGTACATGAGATTAAAAAGTTCTTATGCTTTAGAGGACTTTAATGTCAAGGTTAATAATTGGTACTCTGCATCTGGAGGTAATTAATTGAATTTGTAGATGACAATATGAACAAAATACTCAGACCCATTTAATTCTCCCATTCCAACATAACTGCAGTCAACACACAGACCCTCAAGATACGTAAGTAGCATATATTTGAAATAAAAATCTTTCTTCTAAAAGATGTGCAGTTATATTTGATCCTTGTCACAACCTCTGAAAATAGAAAAGGCAACATCAAACCTCATGCTTGCCATGGTTTCCACTTTCAAAGGAGAGAAGAAAAAGTAGCTGTCTCACTAAATTATACTGATTAACCTCCCACAAAATGTGCATATTGTTTGATGTTACTATTTATTGAACATTCTTTACTAAAGAAGGACTTGTTCTTTGCCAGACAACTTTTTTATTCAAGCTAGAAATGGTGTTATCATGCTTACAGCAGAGTATTAGAGTTACAATCCTTCTTTGTTATGCCAAAAGCAGACAAATAATCAGTTAACAAGGAGAGATACCATCATCTTTATCAAGTGTTCTAGACTTGCATTTCATAAACTAGACAGAAACCATATAGGAGAAAAACGTTAATAGGACAACAACTCTACAATCCAAGGCTTGGATGTTTACGCCAGTAACCCAAAGTATGGATATTTGTAAAGCTGACAGGCCCATCAGTAGGCATATTTATAGTAGGATATTTATAAAGCTGAAAGACTCTCCCCATTTGGAAGGGGTTCTGATGATCAGAAAAACCGGTGGGTCTGCAAAGGCAACACCTGATCACCTTTTACATTAGCTTTCTTATTCCTTTTGTTACTTTTTATATACCGGTGAACCACACAAACTACCACAGATAAACCAAACCTTGTTCCAGAAACAACAGTGCAGTTGCTCTGCATATTAAATGTTAGATATTCATTAATACATTTAGCAGAAATATTTTAATGAACTAGAGGGAAAAATGTAAATTTGTAAAATTATTTTCCTGGAGATTTTGTGTCTTAATCACATTCTTTAACGTTGTGGCTTTGTTCAGTTACTGATTTGAAAAACTATGTGCAAGTTGAGATTGCACATACTTTAAAGGTATTACGTCCCAAATTATACAAGCAAATGTACCATGTAACTTTAGTAAAAAATTCTCTTAGTCAACTTTTTGGTTTTCATCTGTAGTACATACATACAACTAATAGTACATAAGCAAACTAGTACATTAGCAAAGCTAAATTATGCTTTCAGGCTGTTACTTGCATTTTAAAACAAAGCTGATACTAATCACAGAATCACAGAATGTCAGGGATTGGAAGGGACCTCGAAAGATCATCTAGTCCAATCCCCCTGCCGGAGCAGGAACACCTAGATGAGTTAATAGTGATTTTAGTCAGCATAACTCTTTCATTATTATTCTCTGGATTCCATACAAGAAGAGATTGTTGTGTAGCTTACAGCACACCAAAGAATGGGATTTGATATCCACCTGTCAGTCTAGAATTTGCAACCACAGTATTTAGTAGTGATTGGATTTTGACATACTAAGTGTGATAGTGCTCCTTAAAATTGCTGAAACAGAAACTTGGAAGGACGGGAATAAATTTTGAGGAGTATACTGGTAGCAGTATACCACTATGCTGTGGCAAAGTTATTGACAGTATCTGGTCAATAAAATTTCTATCAGGATTCAAAGGTCTACTTAGTAATAACCAAGTTGATTATTCTCAAAGAATGTCCCCCAAACAAACAAAACAGAAACACAGCTTTGTGTATAGCGTATATCATAACTACTGCTGAAGGAGATGAATTGGTAGATTAATTAGCCAAATATTTTCATGCACTTTTGACATGACTGAGTAGGACAGAGGAACCCTGAGCAACAAATAGGGCTGTTGCTCCCAGAGCCTACTATTGCATATCAATCCTCTTAGAGGTGCTGTTGCTCAATAATTTGTGAGCCTTTTTTCCTGCCTAATAAAATTGTTTCAGTATCTTTGAATACATTGCCCTACAGGTACCTTGGAATATCTTCTAAATAAGAGTGTTAATATGTAGGAGCTCTGTGGAAAGAAATGTTAAACCCAGTGAGGATTTTTAGAGGGTTTGTTTTTGGTTTTGTTTTTGCTTTTGTTTTTTTTTCTGGTTAGGAAGGAACAATAGCCTTGCACTATTAAATATATAGATCAAACCAATCTCAGAGCTTTATCCAGATATCTGTATTGCACTGCATAAGGGAAATCAATTTTCAGAGAGTAAATATTTAGTACTCTGTAAAGAAACTAGATTTATTGTCAATATCCCAAACTAGATGTCTCAAAGCAGAAACTCCCAAAACATTAGCAACCCCTAAAAATTTTATCTGTGATTTTTTGTCGATAGATACAGATCTTGTAGTTAAAACTTTGACATTTCAGGCTGCATTTCTGGAAACAGTTCAATAAAGATCTAAATCTGCTTCCACCCTGAAAATTTATTTTCTGTGACTATGGGTAGTTTTGAATTCAAAACTATATTTCTGTTGATTGGTCTTTGGGACAGAACGACTTCTGGAAAGAATTAGTGCTTGCTCAGCACTTCCTATTACCACAGTTAGCGTTTACGCTTCATTCTAAGGAAATATGGAAAGGGGAATGCAGACACCCAAGTTCTTCATTGCAAAACATTGCCATTCCCTTTATCTATATCACAATTGCTAAAGGTACAATTCTTCAAATCATGCTTTGTGGCACACCCAAAATGTTAGCATGAGAAGACTAAGTACTATCTAGTTGAGAAGGAAAGGGGAAAACATTTAGAAAGAGTTGTTTATTTTTTTTAATATAGAGAGTCCCAAATTTTTGTTCAGGCTCTAGGGAATCAAATGTTGAAGATTTCTTGATTTTGATAAATTGCAGCATAGGGTTCCAATTTAAAAAGAATTTAAGAGGGGGAAGAGAAATAGATAACCTTTGGTATTTCCGTGTCCACCATTTTCCTATATGTATGAACATAGTTAGCATACCATGTAAAATCATATATATCACAACAATTGCTTATGTCTTTGCATTAATTTTTGAAGTGCATTGAAAATTACTACTTACACTGCTACTTTCAGAAATACAATCTTCTCTCATCTGAAAACGCTTTTGTGTGTGTAGATCTCAGTACAAGAAAGTACATTATGGAAACCTGAAACATCAGGTACCTTGCACATAAAAGTCTACATAGCCAATACCTAGAAACCCACATAGCTATAGCACAACACTTAAACTACTGAAAAATACTCTTTCAGCTTTTGGTGGGAGAGATTTGTCATATTGATAGAGCCTAGCCCCTGCAAAGGGTTCAGAACTGCAGCTCTTAACAGATGCGTTTGCTTTTTGCAGCTAATGCAGCAAATGCAGCTCAGGCATCCAGGCTCCTAAAGGAGTATGAGACTAAAGTCTCAGTAATATCCTTGGAATTTCTTATCAGCTAATTCAATAGATGACTGACTGTTGTTGCATGCTGACTGCAGTACAATTCATTCTTATTAATCTATGTTACGCAATGCATGGGGGGCTGAAATGTGGACACAGGAAATGAATTCAGTGACAAATTCTCTACAAGTTTATACATCACAGTCATTTTCGAGATCCAGTTCAAATTGCTCAAAATCTTCCTAGGTACATAACATCTCCCCTTTCCTCTTTGCCTTCATTATTCCTAAAGTATAATGCTTGTTTTCAGGATGCAGAATAAAGTTGCACTAATTTAAATCTACAGAAATTTTTACTTGTGTTTCTTTCGGATAACTAAACTTTTACAGACAGAAAGATAGATGAGTTTAAGCCACATGGTGATCCCAGGAATGGTAGCTGCAAGGGATATTTAGATATATACAAAACACATTTAACATAAAAATTACGGATTTTGCATAAACAAAAAAAAATGTGTCAAACTGTTGTAGTTCTGATATTTTCAATATTTAGTATGGAATTAGAATCATAGAATATATTGGGTTGGAAGGGACCTTCAAAGGTCATCTAGTCCAACCCCCCTGCAGTAAGCAGGGACATCTTTGCTAGAGCAGGTTGCCCAGGGCCCCATCGAGGCTGACCTTGAATATCTCCAGGGACGAGGCCTCCACTACCTCTCTGGGCAACCTGTTCCAATGATCTACCACCCTCATATTGAAGAACTTTTTCCTAATATCCAACCTAAATCTACCCTTTTCTAGTTTAAAACCATTATCACTTGTCCTATTGCTACATGCCCCTGTGAACACTTCTTCCCCAGCTTTTTTATAGCTATCTTTCAGGTACTGGAAGGCTGCTATAAGGTCCCCCGGAGCCTTCTCTTCTCCAGGCTGAACAGCCCCAACTCTCTCAGCCTGTCCTCACAGGAGAGGTGCTCCAGCCCTTCGATAATTTTTGTGGCCCTCCTCTGGACATGGTCCAACAGGTACACGTCCTTCTTGTGTTGATGGCTCCAAAACTGGATGCAGTATTCCAGGTGAGGTCTCACTGGAGCAGAGGGGCAGAATCACCTCTCTTGATCTGGCCACACTTCTTTTGATGCAGCCCATCAACCCAGATGATGTGGTTGGCCTTCTGGGCTGCAGATGTACATTGGTGGCTCATGTCCAGCTTTTCATCCACTATTACCACAAAGTCCTTTTCCTCAAGGCTGCTTTCCAGCACATCATCTCCTAGCCTGAATTGATAACAAGGATTGTTCCATCCCAGGTGCAGGGCCCTGTTTATTATTGGCAATTATTCAATCCCAATTATTAGCATTGAATTATAAAACTAATTGGCATGGTTCTTTACATGGTTCATTTACATGATATTTTAAATTCACATACAAAAGACCTAAAAAAAAAAAAAAAAAAAAAGTAATAATAATAAAAAATGGCCTGCCAGATCACTACCTCATTACTTGGGTACTAAAGAAATGGAATACCCTGGACAGCAGGAAAATAAAAGATTAGTAAGAAGGAAAAATGCCCCAAAATTTTTGCATGTATCGCTCTTACCTTTAGGGTTTTCAGCTCAAAGCCAGAGATTTAGAGCATTTACATACTGGACAGAACCTAGCAGAAGTGTTCAAGTGTCTGTGTACTCCATCAAAATAGACCGAAAGTATGCTACTCATTAGAAATTCCTAGGTGTAAGCAAGCAAACTTGCAGATTTGCAGGTTTTATTAGCTCAGTTCTCATGCCATGCTAAAGCACTAAGACTATTTTAGACTTAATTTGATCTTCAAAGCATCATGGTTGCATTTTCACAATGCTTAATCTGACCTAATCAGCCTGGCAAAACCAGAGCAGCTTGATATCATTGCATCTGCAGCACGGCGGCTTTGCAAACCAGTTAATCCTCCCACAAATAACAACAAAATGAATGTTTAAGGTATAGAAAATAAGCTGTAGGTTGACCCACTGGAACTGGTGCTTATTTTGGTAAACTACATACTCACTTCAGTTATATTTATTGAAAGATACAGTAGAAAATCATTTAAAGTGTGAAATTACAGTAGTCCTAAATTTAGTAAAGAGATCTTCAGAAAGACAAGTAAACTGCTGATTTTCTTCTCTGAGGGAAAAAAATGAACAAACAAACAAACAACAACTCTTTAGCAATAAAGAAAAAAATAGATTTTATCTTAGAAAATATTTCATTAAGAACTTGAATGGGTCTGTCTGCAATCTTTTGCGCTTCTGCATTGCTACATAAAGGAAAGAAAAAAAGGTGTTCCCTAGGCTTCTTATTTATGCGCTATTCTAATACTACTCACATAAGCAATTTGTTTTAAGAGACATACTATTTGTAGCTTGACTACCACATTACAATTATGTGAAGAAAATTGCAACACACAAACCCCCTTAACCTCTATTAGTCTTCAGTTGTATGGAATGCATTTTAACCTGTCAGATCTTGTGTTCCACTGCTCTAAGATCAAGCAGTATGTAATATTCATCAGTTTAAATAATGTCAGAGACAAACACTATTCACAGCAACTTCCTCAAACACTGAAGCAAGTAGCTGCTGTTGAATATTATAATACCATTTGTTATCTATCTCAGCAACAGAGAGAGTTCATTATTGGGCAAATTATTTTCTAAGTTACTGATGTTGAGCTATAAATAATTGGCATCAGCAGAACTGTTCCCAAGCCTTTTTTTGCTATGCTTTTAAACATGGTAACTGCTTGGAATGGGTAAAAATTATGTATTTCAGAAAATATTGTTCCTCCATATATATGTGTTTCTATCACATTTACTGCAAGCTATATAATATTAGGTTGATCTTGTAAATGAAACTGATAGAGATATAACTTTCCTTAGTATCTCAAAAATTTCTAATGACAACTCATGTGTCTTATGAAGCAAGTAGTTCTGCAAACATCACTATTTTAAATGCACAGAGTAAAGATGCTGTAGGCAGGTTCAGTATGTTATCAGGCAGTTAAATTAAAAATGGTAACATACCAGAATAAGGTATGGAGTTTTCCTTTAGTAAAAAAGCCTTAAACAAACAAACAACAATGGTACATCCTCGAGGACCACAAACATATAGAATGAATGGTATCTTGCCTCCGTAGACTACACTAGCTCCTGATATAACAGTGCAAAGCAGGGGATTCTATACTAGGGCAACCACTATGTTCCCTTTGATAAGGTAAGGACTCCTGTCTCCTGATATATTCATAAATGCTCTGCTAATCTAGAAGCTTTATACCCAAGGTCAATGTAAATTCATCTGGAACTACTGCCCCAGCTAACAAATGTTGTTATATCCCAGTGAAGCAGCCGCTCCCATGCTTCCTCAGTTTAGCTGGTGTTAGGGTGAGGATGTAGGAATAGAGTCAATAAGACATGGTAGGCAGGAAAAGCTTGGGAGGAAAGAAGCAAAAAAAATTCTAAAAAATTACTTAAAAAAAAAAAAAACACTGTAAGAAAAACTTGTGTAACTACCTGAATAATATTCCATGACAAAATCAAATACACTCATGATAAAACTTACGAAAGCTGCTAAAGCTGATATTCTGAACCAGTTCTATTTTTTCATAACTGCTGTCTGCCTACTAAATGCTTTTTAACCTCTATTACACTTTTACTGCAAAACAGCTAAGAAACTGAATTTTCACAATGATCTAAATTAAAACTTAGTAGCTATCCGATGGCATTGATCCTACTTTTCTTACTTCATTGTTATTAAATATTTGCCATCTGCTTCTGGAATTTTACACTGTAATGACTGCCATTTGTCAGAACCTCCCACTGTTTTCTACTGTGCATGAGGTTGGAAGGAAGCAGTAAAGGCTAGTATTTTTCTTACCACATATACAAATTTTCTCAATATGTTCAGTGGTACAATACTCTCTCCATTCCAGAAATAGATTACAGGCTTTATGTACCATACAAGTTACATATCTCAACTTATTCTACCTATCAGTGCAAGAATGCACTGAGGATAGGAGGCTATACAAAACCGGAAATCAATTTACGGAGAATACAAAATACGTTCTCATCCCTGAAAAAAAAAAAAAAAAAAAAAAAAAAAAAAAAAAAAAAAAGTTGCTAATATCTTCTAGTTTTGTTTGAAATACCATATACTCACACTTCAGTCACAGCAGTGATGAAAAAAGGTACTTAAATAGGCTATAACCATATTGTAGAATCCAGGTGAAATTGAAATAGACTTCTTCCAATTGTCTTTCTGGTAAAATGTGACCCACAGCACATTAAATCCACAAACAGTTCTTCAACTTTGGATTGAGCCACTTAGGCAGTAAGGCATGAACCATTCCTTCGCATTAAGACTATTATAAGTAACTATCAAGATAGTCTTCTATTGTTATTCCTTTACTGAATTTTATTGAAGGTGTGCCATACTGAGTATTTTTCTCAGGATAACAAAGTAGTTACTTGACTATATTCAATCTGGTTTTGCAGCTCCATTGGCATTAAATATTTACCTTCCACTTCTCAGAATTCAACATTTTAATGAACACCTCCAAGTTTTCCATGTTAACTCCCACTGTCTTACATCATGCACTTTGAAAGTAGTGGCAAAGGTTAGTGTTTCCTCCATCACATGGAAAATTATGCTTGTATCAGATAAGCTGATGCAGAAATTGTACTTTTATATAATTAGGTCTCAAGTGACTTTAAAACACACACAAAATTCCCAAAGAAAAATAAAATAACAGAATGACAGATTAAAAAAAGGATTCCTTCCTGATTTTAAAATGCATACCATGCATCTTACTTTAAAGTTATTTCAAATTTTATAATTTCAAAGTAGCCATTATGAAGAAATAACCAAGTCTAAGGATCGCCTTCACCCTCTGGAGTTGATAATCTGTGGTAAAGTCAGTTTCAGAGAAAAAGGCTTCTACATTCCCCGGGGAAGGTGAGAGGGCAGTAGATGTGAAGCATACTGACTGAGCAAATGCCACCCTTCACACTAGGTACAGCTTTCCTACTCACAAAATGTTACTTCAGACTGCACCTAGTTTTTTAAAAATTGTCTTCCTGAACCAGAGGGTTAGAGATGATTTGCACAGATGGAGCCCAAGAAATAGAATGCAGCTCAAGATATGACCTTAAATTAAGCTGGCTGAAGCTGTCAAAATCCAGTGGGAAAAAAAAAAACAAAAAACAACCAACCAACCAAACAAACAAAACCCAAAAAACCCCAACAAACCCACAAAAAAAAAAAAACCCAAACAAAACCAAAACCAAGCAGAACCAGAATTCCAGAACAAATATCAGAGACAAATAGCAGAGCTAATCAGTATATGAAAATACTGTGTGTAGGAAGAGACAAAAGATAGACTACAATGGAGAGGGTTCTGCTTTAAGTTTTGTTTTCTTGCACTAGGGCAGTAAAACATGTACAAACAAATACACATTCCAGATGGCTAAGGCAAGCATACTCTTTCCTAATAGATTCAAGACATTGTTTAATACCAACTTCACTCTTGCGGAAGCATAATTATCCCCGCAATACTGCCAAGGTCAGTGAAAGCGTAAGTTGCCTGCTGTGCAAGTATCATTACACCATCCAGAACAGCCCAGGAGATGCACACTAGGTGAGTGTCCCTGTCGACATTATCACATTTATCAGCCTCTGTTGATAAATTGTGCTTGTGTAGACATTAGAAGGACCTTAACTAGAGCATAATTACATGGAAATTGAGCAATAATCAGGCATAACTAATTCATAAACAGACAACATATACATCATGTTTTTATTTGTCAAATCTTGCCATCTGTTGCATATGATGTAAGTAGAAGAATCAAAGAAAAGCAGCTGATTTTTCCCCTGCAGTGATTAAACTCTTTTGAATTTTTCTATCTCCTTTCAGATTGTAATACACAGGAGTTCATTGACTTAAAGTCATTTTGCAAGTTTCTGACAGCCAAGAAACAATGAAAAATAGGATTATCATCTGAAAGGATGCCAAGCATTTGAAAACATTATTTTTTTAAAAATAAAGTGCCTCTTTTTTTTTGGTAAAGTATTTTATTCAGATTTTTTTTTTTTTCTAAACCTGTTTCAAACCAAATCACCTTCTTCAAGAAACAAGTACATTATAAAACTCTTAGCAGCATTTTTTTTTATTTGGTGGAAGAAAAAGAATTCTCTAGTGAGCAGACAAATATAAAAAGATAAGTTAGTTTCCAAGGCTCTCATATTCAAGAAGACAAAAAAAAGTATGGTGATGTCCCTATATCCTTTTCATTATTCCTTCTTTTAAAATAATTTATTAGTATAATAAAGTAGTATAGTAAAGTAAGGAGTCACATAAGGCTCACCTAACAATAAACACCAAATCCATCTACAGCTTCATACAAAATGAATTTTCTGAAGGTGAGCATCTTGCCATGGTTTTCCTGTATTTTGGAATTACTTCAAAACTATTAATTAAACATATAAATACTTATATAATGTGTGTTCATATATGCTTATGTCTGTGTACACATATAAATACATACACAAATAAATTAAAAGTAATTACTATGAATGTGGGTGGCTGCATGTAAAAGACATGCAGGCAGACATGTTTCTTTTGCCCTTTCTTTCCAGCAGAAGCCTGGGAAAAGTAAGTCAGATGGAAGGAAAAGCACATGATAAAATATTATTAACTTTTATATGAAAATGATAGGCTAGGGCTTTCAGCTGAGCATTCAGGAATGAGACATTGAGGGTTCCATATATCTGTCTTAGACTATATCATCTCATTACATATTAGCAATTAAAAATCAAATAGAATTAGAAAGAGTTACAAACTGACAAAGAAAATTATTGTACCAGTGAGTATTTGAACACCCTCAACATTGACATGGGCTTGCACCTGCCATACTGGATTAGATGTGTCAGTATAATAGCTTTTAAGCCTCATAGCCAGGCATCACTAATGGGCAAGCCTATCTGTTTACAGAACCAGATTGTATTCACAGTCTCTGTTTTTGGTGTCTACTTCTCCAGTAACTGATCAGTGAGAAGCTGTAAACAAAACCATCTGCTAGTGTCAATACTTTTTACTAACCAGGTAATCACTTTCTCTGCATTAAATGCTGCTCATTTCCTTCTAATGTATTTTTTCGAGAGGAATGACATGGTTAGGATGGGAAGCTCAACAAGTTTCAGCTTCCAACTTCCTTTACAAATAGCAAATATCTGGTTTTGGTAATCTACCACAACATTTCCATTTACAACTAGTTAAACAAGCTATTATGTGTACAATGTTAAAGTTTTATAGGCCTTGGTTTCACAAGGAGCTTAAAGCCTTTTGTTAGAACAACCACTGTAGCCTGAAACAACTGCTGGCTCTGGTCAATTTTAACAGATTGATTTATGAAGTGTTACAATGCAGCTGCACTTTATTAAGTCAGAATGGGATTCTCAATCATGCTAATCTATCTTTATTGATCAACTTTGGTTTTTGAAAGAAAATGTTTCCCTCTAGGAGTAAACAAGGTCTTTATATAAGAGCACACACAATGACATCCTTCAGGAAAACCTGGTATTTTTACCACCATCACTTAGCAATAACATAAACAATGTCTTCCATCAAACTTTTCCTGACCAGACTGGAGGATTGCATGCTTGAGGCATATTGAAGGTTAGGCTAGCTTCTGTTTTTCCAAGATGTTTGAAACTGACACATTACACTTGTCTACCTACAAAGATATTGAAGTCTGTTACCGTATTCACATTTTACAAAAACTGAGTAAGAAAACAGTTTACGCTTAAAGTTCTTTTAAAGTCAGCACCTGCTATAGCCTTAACCAACAGCTAAGTAGGCACAATCTACACAGTATGGCACATATATATCAAATGGTCCTGATAGCATAAATGGTTATGTACAATAAAACATTGTTTATACACTCAAGGGCTTCTGAATAAAGGCTCTCACAGGCAGAAAAGTATCTAGGTGAACTGCTGTTCTGAGAACAGCTGGCAAAGCCATGAGTACATTCACCCTGTTTCAGTCCTCAATGCTGTTATAAGAATTCCTAGTTAAAAATAACTTCAGTTATTGCCCTCTAATATCTGAATGTTATCTTTCTAGTAGGTCAGCAATGACTTAAAATGAAAAAAAAAAAAACAAACAACAAACTATAGTTCTGTGAGGGAAAAAATGTAGTACTTTCTGTTCAAAGAAAATAAAATATTTCTATAATATCTCCATAAGGATTAATATGTGTAACCATAACATATTTTACTTCATAGCATTTTTGCTGTGCCAGTAAAGCTGCCCATAAAATATATTTTACTAATAAATATCTTCAAGGCATTGAGTTCCTTGTGGTATAATTCATATACTTCAAAAGAATTACATACAGGATGAATGTGGTCCTCAATATCTGCCGCTGGCATTGCTTACCTCCAGGTGGAATTGAATTCCTTGAACTCTAAAGAGCAACATAATAGTAACACAATATATGTGAAATCAGTTCATTTGACCTCTACCTGTATTTTAAATGATAATTCATCAGGAAATTATTTTTAAAACTCCTTAAAGTTACTAGATGCACAAATTAGTCATATTTTCTATGCTAAATAAACATGAATTTTAATAGATTTTAAAAACTAAAAAAATCACTTCTTTCATGCTCTCCTACTGTTTTATCATTTCAGCTTTTATGCTTTCCTGCTTACTATTTTCTAAGCCATCTTAATGTGTACAAATACAACAAAATACACCATAATGTTAATATTTGCTATTTTTATTAAGGCTTATTAAAAATTACTTTATATGCATTCACATACTCTTCCTAAGCAGTCTGTTATATCTATTCTTCCCAGAAGAGACTGAAAGTTATATATTGGCAGGACCACATTACTGCTGTGGTCAGTTTCCAAGGATCGGGAAAGCTGTAACTTTTAAAATACACATCAGTAGTTCTTGCTAGTCTTACTTTTTTGAATAACAAAATCATTTATAAACTCAGGAGATGAGGAAAAAGGAGACAGCATTAAGAATCTACTACAAATTTAACTTCTATTTTTAAGTAGCAACTAACTTAATGACAACACTAATTTCTTTTAGCCCCCACATTCACATTCTGGTAATGAAACACTTGACAAAGTGAGGCATGCTGAAAACAGAATCACACATTATGGCAAGAAGCAACTTAATAGTTTGCTTCTACAAAAATATAAAGGTACAGTTGCCAGGGATTAATTCTTTGTCCTTCTGTGAGGCCCGTTGCTTGCCTCATTGAGTCATCCCTCCAGAAAACAACATAAATACCAGATCCAGGGACAGGGAGGACATAGTACTTTTCAAATATAACTGGCGGTGAAATTAACCCATCTGGAAGCAAAAAAAATTAGACTATCACAGCTGTAACATGGAATTTCCCCCTGAAACAACCTGAAGATTAATAAATAAAAACTGTTCCAAACAGAAGCAAAGAATGAATGAAAAAGAATTTTTTTTCAGTTCCTGAGAAACTGTTTCAAAGGGGATGGGAAAAGAGGGTGAAGCGTGGGAGGGTTGGAAGCTGTTCCACTGAGAACAGTGGGGGAGAGCACAATGTCTTAGGATAGAAAAAAACAAAATGTGTAATTGTGCAACAGAAGCATCTGAATCTTTTCACAAAAGCTGAGTAGGCCAGATCATAAGAAGTCTTGATGTTAAGACTAGGTCCTTAGTCTTGTTCATTTTATAATTATTTACTTCCATCAAGGGTGGGTTGTTGGAGGTTTTTTGTTTCTTTATTTTTCCTTTTCCTTAAAGAAACAACAAATTTATAGGCATTGCTACCTCCTTAATGACTTTTAAGGAATCAGTGTCTGGGGTTTAAAATTAGTTTGAGTTTGAAACACAAAAAGCCATTCGATACTATCCAAAATATTTTGATTTATCTCCTCATCCAGCTTTAATTAAAAGAGGAAAAGGGAAAAAACAACATCAGAAAAAGTAAAATTAAGTTGAAATATTAATCTCTAAGTATGACTGGCCAATGGAAATTAAAGTCTTTGTTTTACTGGTTGTAACACATGATGGAGTAGGGTGGGGGCTACAAACTGTAGACTATTCAGGTCTGTTGTTTCCAAAGTTAGATAAGTGTGCAGCCGAAATGAAATAAAAACTTCGTGGGGACTTTGTTTGCTTTTAAAGTAGCCAAAATTCTCCCACCAATGCCTAGCTGAGGGACATAAGGCTTCCAGCCTGCATGCTGTTGTGCACAGCACTGTGCAAACCTTTCACTCGGACTGCAGTCCCCACACAGAGCCTGCAGCTTTAAAAACCAGCGTATGACACATCTCAACTCTCCTCAGAGAAACAAGAATGATGACGAGGACTGAGTAGCTTCAGACTAGCATCATCAGCTCCAAAGTGACTGCGGTTTGCAATTCTCATGAAAAGCATGATCTAGAAAGTGTACTATGATATTAGCCACGCCAATACTTCAGGGCTTTCTCTATCACAGCTTCAGTCACTCCTCTGAACACTCCAGCACTGCATGAACAATCCAAACTCACATCAAAACAACAGCATCAGAGCGCCTCACAGCAGTAGAAAACCAATAGTGCTGAATGACTTATTCTTCAACAGTAATTGCAAAATCATTTTAAAATGAGACCAGAATTGCTGCAGCTATTCTTGAGTTTCACTGATTCTCTTTATTCAATTCCTGTGGTTACACAAGAAGCATTAGAGTAACAATAGACATATGGAATGAAGTCAGTGAGGTTTTCTTCAGATTCTACTGGGGGCAAAAACAACTAAATATGCTCAGCAGATGTAGCCAAAACTGTGTCACTGTATCTGGATATAGCTTCTTAAATCTCAGGAAAAAGAATTAAAAGTAGCCCTAAGGACTTGATATAAAAGTTATTAAACATACATGTACCTCATTTGCAGTGTTTCTCAGAATTCACAATTACTAGGACGCTTTTCAAAGTACAGCCCCAAATATGTCTGAAAAGACTTTAACCACCATCACAACTGTGTGACAACTTATTTTCTAAGTACTTTACTGTTAATTCAAACTAAAAAATAATGAATAGAAATAAAAGAAATCACACACAGAAATAAAGAATCACTCAGCTATATGGAGAGCACACCAAATATTTACACAGTTAAATAACTTCCTCTGAGTGACAGTTGTGGTCAGTGAACTACAATAGCTAATCTGCTATGAAGATTGTTTATGCCTCAATGGATCACAAGCTGACTACAGCTAGTCCTCCAGTAGAACTTGACAGAAACAGAAGAGCAGCTGCTACCAGGGTAAGACATCATTCCTTGAGTGTGCAAAAAGCATGTGTTTTCCTGAGAAGCAGTCTCTAACTTCAAACATATCTGATATTCCATCAGAATGCTATCTTAAAAAGTAATAGGTTACTTTTCCAGCTGCAATTTTTCTCATTTAAGTATCACATAGGGCTCCATTTTATGTTGTTTAGACATCGTTTTGCACTACTGCTTAACAAGAAAAAAATCTGATGAGGTTGCTCTATAATGAGAAAATATTCTTCTTCCACCCCTGCAAAATAAGATACTCAAACACCAATTATTCCATTAATTTGTCACTATGAAAGTGAGTTCAAAGCTAATGTTATGATCCTTTTCTGCACCTTTTCCCCATTCCATAAAAGAATGTAGCTTATAATACTCCAGTATAATACCTACTCTGCCAACAATATAGAGCAAGATTTATTGGCACGAAATTTTAAAATAATTTCACAAAAAAAAAAAGTTTAGAAGGAGATTTTCTGATAGAATAAAAGTCACACACATTTTTCACCCACAGAAATGAATAAAGGCTATGACTTACAATTTCTTGATCATTCTCTCTTCATGCTGTATATGAATTTTACCTATTAATAAAGTGTACCTCCCCCAACAAAATCTTATAAAGATCAGTTGAAAGGTAATTAAAAGTACAGAGGTTCTATGAACACTAGCACATGTATTATATCCACTCTGGACTCTTGAGACAAGATTTCGGTTAGTCAAGATCTTCTGCATGTCTGTAAAGATGCTAACTTGATTAGAAGACTCTTCTAATGCAATCCATGCAAGCAAAAAGCAAAGCTTCAGTCAGACACAGGCCTGAGGAAGGAAATCTAGTAAACACCACTCATTTAATTACAGTAATTACAGCCATTCTGCTCTCCCAAAGCAATCATATATCTTCTACTAATCCATAAACCAAAATGAAAATGTATCAACAAAAAACAAACAAACAAACAAAAAAAAATCCTATCAACAAGTGTATTCATTAAGAGAAATTTTAAAAATAATCCAAGTATGGAAATAGTGTCTATCACCATTATAATCCACTGAAATTAAAAATTCAGATTACACAGATTCGTCTATATACTCAGGTAGTTTTTTGAGTCATCACCCCCATGATGCTTTATCACTTTTCTTAAGATTTTCATTACCTCATGTCCATTTAGGCTGTATAATTAATTATTTTGTACCTAAGACACTTCAAGTTCTTTCAAAAGAAAGTAAAACCAAGAGACATAAAAGGACCAAGTGGACTTTGTTAATCACCTGTAAAGTAAGTATAATGTTCAAAAATGTAAAGTAAGTATAATGTTTAAAAATGTAATTTTATATTGTTATTTGTGACCCAAATTGCTATTAATAGTGTTTTGTAGCATCTAAAATGATTGTCCTATTGAAGAGTACATCAATCCATTCCTCTCCTGCCAGTTTGGTGCCAGTGCCAGCAACAGATGCCCAGAGCCTGGAGAAGAATCACAGGTCAGCAGGAGAGCACCAGAGGAGTTGTACAATAGAATTCCAGCCACTCCAGACTGTAGGTCAGCTTCACTGGGAGCCCAATCTAAATGTCTCTGTACAAATGCACGCAGCATGGGGAATAAAAAAGAGGGGTTAGAAACGTGCACATGCCTGCAGGGCTATGACCTGATTGGCATCACAGAGACATGGTGAGATAGCTCCTATGACTCGAGCATTTGAATGGAAGGATACAAGCTCTTCAGGAAGGACAGGAAGGGGAGATGTGGAGATGGTGTCACCCTCTATGTCAGTGACCAGCTGGAGTGCATGGAGGGTGGATGAGGAGCTGACTAAGAGCTTATGGGTTAGGATTAGAGGGAGGACAAGGATAGGCAACATTACAGTGGAGGTCTGCTACAGGCCACCTGACCAGGAAGACCCAGCAGATGATGTCCTCTCTAGACAGATAGGAGCAGCCTCATGAACGATGAATCCCAACAAAGAGGACGTCAGACAAAAATGCCAGGAGGCCTACATGGATGGAGAAGGATCTCTTGGACAAACTCAAAGACAAAAAGGAAGCCTACAGATGGTGGAAGCAAGGACAGGTAGACTGGGAGGAATACAGGGAAACTGTCTGAGCAGCCAGGGGTCAGGTTAGAAAAGCTAAAGCCCTGGCAGAATTAAATCTGGCCAGGGACATCAAGGACAAACAAGAAAAGCTTTTATAGGTATGTCAGGATAAAAGGAAGACTAGGGAAAATGTGGGACCCCTTCAGAAATAAATGGAGGGCCTGGTCACCCAGGATATGGAGAAGGCTGAGGTATTCAACAACTTCTTTTCCTCAGTCTTCACCAACAAGTATTCGAGCTACACGCCCCAAGTCACAGAAGGAAGAGGCAGGGACTGAGAGAATTAAGAGCCACCTAGTGTAGAAGATCAGGTTCGAGACCATCTGAGGAACCTGAAGGTGCACAAGTACATGGGACCAGATGAGGTACATCCACAGGTCCTAATAAGTTGCAAAGCCATTATCCATCATATTTGAGAAGCCCTGGAAGCCTGGTGAAGTTCCCACAGACTGGAAAAGGGGTGATTTTTAAAAAAAGACAGGGGTGATTTAAAAGGAGTGATTTAAAGGGGTGATTTAAAGGGGTAATTTAAAAAAAAAAAACAACCCTATTTTTAAAAAGAGAAACAAGGAAGATCCAGGGAACCACAGGCTGGTCAGTCTCACTTCTGTGCCTATCAAGATCACGGAGCCAATCCTCCTGGAAGCTACGCTAAGGCACATGGGAAGTGAGGAGGTGATTGGTGACAACCAATATGGCTTCACCAGGGGCAAATCATGCCTGACCAATTTGGTGGCATTCTATGACGGGGTTACAGCCTTGGTGGATATGGGAAGAGCAACTGATGTCATCTACCTGGACTTGTGCAAGGTATTTGACAAGTCCCATGACATCTTTGTCTCTAAGTTGGAGAGACATGGACTGAATGGATGGACCATTCAGTAGATAAAGAATTGGCTGGACGATCACACTTTCAGAATCAGAGAATTGCCTACTTTCAAAAATACCTTGAAGATCATCAAGTCCAATCATTAACCTAAAACTGACAAGTCCTAGACTAAACTATGTCCCTAAACTCTATGTCTAGATGACTTTTAAATTCTACCAGAGGTGGGCACTCCACTAGTGCCCTGGGCAACCCATTCAAATGCCTGATAACCCTTTCAGTATATAAATTCTCCCCAATATCCAATCTAAACTTCCCTTAGTGCAACTTGAGGCCACTTCCTCTTGTCCTATCACCTGTTACTTGGCTGAAAAGATCAACCCTCACTTTTCCTTTCAGGTAGTTGTAGAGAATGATAAGGTCTCCCCTCAGCCTCCTTTTCTCCAGCCTAAACAACCCCAGTTCCCTCTGCTGCTCCTCCTAAGACATGTGCTCTAGACCCTTCACCAGTTTTGTAGCCATTCTCTGGACACACTCCAGCATCTCCATGTCCTTCTTGTAGTGAGTGGCCCAAAACTGAACACAGTACTTGAAGTGAGGCTTCACCAGTGCCGAGTATAGAATTAAAAGAAACTCAAAGAGTTGCAGTCAACAGCTCAATGTCCAAGCGGAGAATAATGACAAGTGGTGTCCCTCAGGGATTGATACTGAGACCAGTGCTATTTAACATCTTTTTTGGTGACATGGACAGTGGGATTGATTGCACCCCTAACAACGTTGCTGACAACACCAAGCTGTGTGGTTCAGTTGACATGCTGGAGGGAAGGGATGCCATCCAGAGGGACCTTGAGATGTGGGCCCGTGCAAACCTCACGAAGTTCAACAAGGCGAAGTGCAAGGTCCTGCATCTGGGTGGGGGTAATCCCAAGCACAAAGACAGGCTAGGCAGAGAATGGATGGGGAGCAGTCCTGAAGATAAGAACTTGGGGATGCTGGTGGATGAGGAGCTCAACATGAGCTGGCAATGTGAGCTTGCAGCCCAGAAGGCCAACCATATGCTAGGCTGCATCAAGAGAAGCGTGCCCAGCAGGTCGAGGGAGGTGATTCTGCCCCTCGTGAGACCCCACCTAGACTACTGCATCTGGGACCCCCAACATAAGAAGGATATAGATCTACTGGAGCAAGTCCAGAGGAGAGCCACAAGGATGATCAGAGAGCTGGAGCACCTCCCCTATGAGGACAGGCTGAGAGAGTTGGGGCTCTTGAGCCTGGAGAAGAGAAGGCTCTGGGGAGACCTTATAGCAGCCTTCCAATGCCTGAAGGGGCCACAGGAAGGCTGGGGAGGGACTTTTTACAAGGCCAGGTAATGACTGGACAAGGGGCAATGTCTTTAAACTGGAAAAAAGTAGCCTTAGATTAGACATTAGGAAGAAATTCTTTCCTGTGAGGGTGGTGAGACACTGGAACAGGTTATCCAGAGAAGTTGTGGATGCCCCCTCCCTGGAAGTGTTCAAGGCCAGGTTGAATGAGGCTTTGATCAACTTGGTCTAGTAGAATGTGTCCCTGCTCACAGCAGGGGGGTTTGAACTAGATGATCCTTAAGGTCTCTTCCAACCCAAGCCATTCTATGATTCTATGATCTCTAGTCACAGCTTGAACACAGATAATTTTGAGCATGAAGGTACCTAGTGTGTTCTGCCTTTAGGACTCAGGATTGAGGATGAAGTGTCACACAAACACTGTCCTTTTCCTTTGTCTATTAAACTGCTAGACATACAATTCAGGCCATGGATTACCACAATCCTCCCTGTCCAAGGAGACACAGATCCGCATGTCTAAACTTCAAGAGTGTTCTCATTGAGTTACAAAGTCTGAAACAAAAACTCTCTGCTCATACCGCTCTGCTTCTTATGGAACATAAAATCTTTAAGGAAAACAAGGGAATTAACCTGTGCCCTAGTTTTAAGAGCTATTTGGACTCTTTCCTAGGAATATGAATATCAAAGATATATTTTTAATAAAATTTAACTCAAGCATTCATTGAAACAAGGACTGTGATCCATGTTTCCTAGGGAAAACACTAACCTTTATCTCTGAAAAAATTATGTTAAAAAATAAATCAATGTAATAATGACTATGAAGATCAGCTATGAAGATGGTATCCTAGCAAACTGCAGTTCACCCAAACGATACAAATAAAATTCATTATTTCTTCCCATTTGTGATAAGTTTTAAGAAACGGTATTTCACAACATTTCTCAAAGATGTTTTAAACACTGTAGCATAGTTGTAGTCCTTGTTATGTGATACAAATAACTGAGTATTTTGGGTTTGGTTTTTTTTTACCGAAATGTCATCAAGTCATTAGCTATATCAATGCTAGCTAAGACTTGCAAATCCTAAGGCTAATTTACTCTGACATTATCTTCATTGACTTCACTAGGAAGTATGGGGCTTTACTGTACTGAACAGAGCAAATACCACTTTCAATTTGCTGTCTTCAGATCTTTTTTTTTTGTTGTTAATGAGAATAAAAATAAACTCCCTGATTCACAGGAATGTATTTTCTCTTTTACTTTGTTTTTATTTCTGAAATGATTTAGTGATAAAACGGTCTAATTCAAAGTCTACTAAAGTTCACAGAAGTCTCTCCATTCTGTTCTACTGAGTGGTATTAACAGTCTCGATATGTGATCTATTAACACTAATGGCAATGGATCTAGTTCAGCAAGCTTCATAAACATAAAACAAGTTTTAAAAATCATTAGTTCCCTCAGTGATTCAACATCTTCAAGCAAGTACATTTTTAGGTGAATCTGACTTGAAATATGCATAAAGTACTATGGTGTGTGTTGGATATTCCACAGCCTGTAACATTCCACACCATCACACAATTGATTTCAACTCATCTCTGCCACTGCGTCAGTCTGCACATGAGTCAGACCAGGTTCTTTCTCTAAACCCAGGTTCCTTTCTAGGATGCTTAGGAAAGTAAAACATACCGTATGGCTGTATGATATAGTATAGACCACGAATATTAGCAACAAACTATAAGATACAAAAGTTAATGATTAAAGAAATCTTACATAAAAGAAATAGTATTGAATACTTATTGGAATTGTTAGGTTAATTCACTTGGATTTCTTTTTAAAAGTATAAATGAGAAATTTCATAGGTTTGAATATACTTTACTTTCTGAGCTGAAAGATTAAAGCCATCTGTTTCTTGTTTCATTGTTTATTGTTAAAACTTTTAATTGCTCTACAACACTTTCATATATCACAACACTTTTCATATATCACAACACCCTCTTTTAAAATAAAATTGTTACAAAAACGGGAAAACACTTAAACTGCTTTGATAGATGAAAACAAGCCCTAATGCTTTTCTTTCACAGAAGTTACCAGTTTGCTTTCATTCTAAATCTCAAAACAAAGCCTGATTTGTAAATCTTGCAAAAGTCTTGGTGAAATTCATATGTTTATTGTTAGTGTTCAGATAAGATTTGGAAAAACAAAACAAAACAAAACAGAACACATTTTGCTAACATTGTGTGTAATTTTACATTATTGTAAAAAGACAAGTATCTCACCTAATTTAACTAGATTTAACCCCTTTATCTCAGGATTGCTCTTGCAGAAACTTTATCAAGATGTTTCTTGTACTATACATACAGTAATTCTTAAAACCAGTATGTAATATATAACACTTTATCATAGCTATTCCCTTGGCAGAATATGTTCTTACCAGAGGTCTTCATGTTGCCATGTATTCTCCTGACAATAAAAGTTTATTCATTAGAGTGTCACTTTCAAATCAAAAGACATATGGAGATTTATCATCTAAAATAAGGTTTTTTCATTGCTTTTTTAAAAAAAAAACAATGATGTAAAAATATTATAGCTCCCTAAGCAGGATTTAAGATCAGTTTTTGTCATTTTGGCTGAGAAATATTAACAAAACAAAGCAAAGTTTTTCCGAAGCACTATCTCATTATAACATGTACACAAATAAAATGTAGCTTTTATGGATTCTCATTTATTAAAAAAAAAAAAAAAAAAAGTTCTAGAGAGATACTGTATTTGGAATTGCTAAAAGGAAGACACACAGCCAGAAAGAAGACTAAAAGTTACTCCCTTTGAGCAGCATGCAAAGAGATCTGAATAAAACCTATTACTCTTTATATGCAGCTGGCGTAATCTGACACAAAAATACCTCAACAGCCACATACAGAATAAGTACAAAATACTCAATCCTGGTATTGTAGGCTCTTCATTTGAAAAAGAGCATTTTGTCTCTCATACTCACTTCTAATACTGCATTGTTAACAGAAAACACAACCTTAACCTACAGAAACACATTTGTATACATTTTTTTTTTTAGTTTTCTATACTGAATAAATTGTCAGATTAAGATATTAAAACTTTAATTTATAAACACATGGAATTACTGGCTACATGAGGGAGCAGAGAGGACAATAAAGAATAAAAACAGAAGGCTATAACCTTTCTTTCTCTTTCCTCCTTGTAACAGTGCTGAAAATTCACATATTTCCCAGCTGCTGCCTTGCACTTTGACTTTTTCCTCTAAATACCCCAAAGCCAACAGAAATATAAAGTGCATGTCATAGCTAACTGTCTCCTTCAGTCTGCATATCTATGAGCCAGCCAACAATGTAACGCATTGGGTGGCTAAAGCTTAGGAGCTTATACCTTCTCCTCTCATCACTATTTCACTTAAACTCTGATTAGGATACTTACAGCCACATATATTAACTGAATGATATATTACCAAGAGACACAAGAATTCACCACGAGCAAGGACTATATATCATGTATGATGCCACAAGAAATGCTACTGATTCGTATTTCCATTTATTTTTACAAAAAAATGCAGATCTGATTACAATATGTCTTTAAGTATTATTGTAGAAATAATATTTCCAATAATATTAATAAACTGTAATACTTCAGGACATGTAAAAAGGCAAATTTCTCACTCCAGTTAGTTGAGCAGCAGCAACAGTGCTTTATGCTTTTAAACAAACAAATTTTTTTGAATTTAAAAAAAAAAAATAGTCAAAGCTTATTATCTTTGGTACAGTAATAATTTACATTCTAAAGCTTGATATAAATTAGTTTATTTACTCAAAGAAATCTCAAGTAGGTAACAAGAAGTAGAAGTCTAAAAACAAAACAAGAAAACTAATTTTTTCATCTCTTTTTATTGCACTATTTATCTGAGCAAATCAAGGAAAAAAAATAAAAAAGTCATGGCCTAACATTTCTCCAAATCTGAAACACTTTCAAATGGATGTTGAGAAGTGATGGCAATCTCACTTCCCATTCTAAACAAATAAGTAAAATACAGACCATGGATATGGAGGAGGGGGAAAGACATTTTTAAATTAGAAAAAAGTTTGGTTTTTTTTAATAGCTCCACCCTCCGCCATATTGAAGCAGCAAAAAAATTCAAAAGCTCAATTGAGGTCTATCAGACCATGACAGATGAAGATATACAAACGATTTTTCTTTCTTCTGGTGGATACAAATGAAATGAGGTCCTAGTCCTGCAAAACACTATTCACATTTTAAATGGAGCATAGCACTCTCCATTCCCATTGACTTCAAGTGCTCCTGTTAAGTATTATTTGTTGCATAGAAACATTTTTCATTCTCAGGAGGTTTAAGCTCCACTCACATGAAAAATATCCATTTTCCTATGCAACTGATAGATTCAGGGAAAACTGTTCTTCATGCAAATTCGGTTACACCATGAAGAGAATTAACCTAAAACAAAAGTATAAAAACGTAATAGAAAGCTTCCCTCCATCTCCATTTCAAGTTTGGGAGTGGCCAAATGATTCTGTTCTCTGTGTGAACTGCAGTTTGTAATTTGGCTGCTGTAAAAAACTTAACACAAATTGTAGATGTGGATGTCACATGCAAAAGATACTTACAGTATTATTTTCATCTTTATTTCAGAGCAGTGCCAAAAGAAACTTAAACACATATTCAATCCTCTCTTACTAAGAGTATCAGCCCTATCCACTTTTTCTCTTTTAATTTTATTGCAACTACTCGCTGCTTGTAAGCAGCAAAGTGAAAATACAGAAAGAGATATCAGCACTGCTGATAAATACTACCTGATGGATACTCCAGCTCCCTTTAAATACCACAGGCTTATAGTTCTAAAATATAAGTAAATGCACCTGAAACCATAGTCAAATGTAGCTATAATTGATACCCCAGATGATACCGTTACCTCACCTTAGAGAGGGCAAGGGGAGAAAAACACTTTGGTCAGTCTTTGGAAGGAATTACAGTATTCAGTGACGGAGGAAAACGAACTGGCCATAAGAAGGTAAAATGTTAACCTTAGCCCACCCTCCCACCACCACTCTATCAGATATAGCTTATGCTACATAAAGAGAAGAATTAATTATAAATAGATGAACTGCAGGATATGTGTTATATACTTGCTTTGACAAAGCTCCCTTTTTCTACTAAGTCCAGCAGTATCCAGTATAACTTCCCCTATAGCATATAAAGTTTATCCAAACCTTTTTGCCTAAAAACGAGAGCCTCCATTTCCTTTTCTTATGGTACAGGAATTACTTATTCTGCAAGGTGTCTCCTTGTTTCCTTCATTTTACTCCTTACATAAAACATAGCTAGGTACAGAACGATCTAATTAGGGCTAGATTCTACCCAGCAAAAGACAGTGCGGGAAGCTTAAAGATGATGCTCTGCAAAAAGTCTATGAAGCTATGCAATTCAACATTACTTCCTTAATTCTTTTTATCTGTTTCCAGTGCAGGTGTGTCCTAATTGGCATACTAAGTTCAATTAAGAGATTGGGAAACATGCCCACTCCAGTTAAAACACATAAGGAAGAGCATACCTTGTATTTTGATATCCTATCCTCCCAGTACTGAAGAATGCAAGCATTCTTTCCAAAGTGAGGGGAAGAAAAGGGGGGAAAATCAGCTAAAGAAAAAAAAAAATTCCAACAGAAAGTTCAAAACAGCATGGTGAAACATGGAATATTAGTTAAAAAAGACATTTTCTTTCAACATCTTTCAACAAAATATGTCTTCTATTGTACTGCTGATTAATTTCTCATGTAGAATATTTGTCAATGTATCTTTACACATACACTGGTATACAATGTAGTAATTGAGCTCAATAATGGAAAACTGTCATTTTATTTGACTTACTGGTCCATTAACATGGCTTGCTCCATGGTTGAAAAGTTACTTTAAGATTTACTTTAACCACAAATTATTTTTCAGATGTTTCCTCTCTACTCCCAAGGGTTCCTTCTTTACTTGCACATTTCCGTGTATGTAATATTATAGAAGTTAATACAGATAGATATGGTTGTATTGTTTTCTCGTTGCTACCACCACAAAGATTTCTAAAATATTAATATATTCTTATCATCAAAGCAAAATAACCCATATGGGCCTAAACAAACTTCTACAAGTGCACATAGTACTGAGGAAAAGACATCCTTTATCCATCAGGATACAGTTTGGCAGAGATGTCACCTAACAGTAATTCATGGGCACTTTTCAAATGTGCAACTACCAAATGCACATTCAGCCTGTATGCACCTGATCCTGAACTCTGTTTAAAATTTCAGGTTTGAACTCTCCCTTGGCATAAATATAGCTTAGTCACCATCACTGAAATATTCAGGAATAGCTCTCAAGAGAGATCTTTTTTAAGTGACCTATATTAAATGCAGTTTGGAGTGAAGCTCATCATAAATGAATTATTGACTACAATACAGGTGGATGCATTTATCATGTCTTTCTCTTTCCACGTGTTATATTGATAAGCATTTGTATGCTTTAGTCTCCAAGTTGAAGATATTTTTGAGAAATGGGTAGTATCACACAAGACAGAAGCACTACCTGTGCTGGGAAACAGGAAGTTATTTCTGATTTGCTGCAGGTTTCATCACTGGGTAGGAACTGTGCTAGACCAGACAGAATGTCATTTGGATTATATAACTCTTTCAGTTAATACCACAATTCAGATACTTTGGGTCTCATTTTCACAATGTGAAAGCCAAAACTCTTAATCTATTTGCACAAAGCATTAAAAAAAAAAAAAAAGAAAAAAAAAAAAAGAGATATATATTCGATATCTATTCATACAAAAATTTCTTCAATTAACATGTTCTTACTGCAGTAACTGTGCATACAAAAATGATGGACTGACCTTGGGCCTCAATTTCATTAAAATAATGGTGCTATGCTGCTCTTTCAGAAATCACTTAAACAGAAAGGGCCTATCAAAACATGCTTATTATCTTAGGCACTAGAAACAGTTACTATCTGGGATAAAGACATTTTATTGATAATATTTAATAATTTCATTATTAATTTTGCTCATTAGTTTCCTAAATGAATGCCAAGGAACTCCAAGGTATTGTACAGACTGATGATAGGAGAATTATGTCTTAGACCAGAATGTTATCGTCATGTCAGGAAACAGATTCAAGCAGTAGAATCTGGGAGATTCCAGACTGAATAAAATTATGATAGACTAGCTGAAAAAAATTGGGGGGGGTGGGAAATAGGAGAGGAAGACTTTGAAAGACTTCTGAGAAGACAGGGATTAAAAGCATTAATACCTTTTTTTTTTTTTTTTTTTTTTTTTTGGTATATATAGACAACCATAACAGAAGGTAACTGGACAGAACAGGAGACAAAATCTCTGCCAAACTGTGCAGGCAAGATCAGAAAAACTGAGTCAGTTTATTTACTGAGAATTACTGCACAGTTTAAAATCCAAGAAGTGAATGAGGTCAAAGACAGCGTAGCAGTGCCAGAACATGAGAGAGGGGAAAAAGAAACTGGAATGGAGAAAGTCAGGCAAGACAAATCATCATTTATTTTTTTAAAGTAAGATTCAACTCTTTGTAGTAATATCTAGAAACAGAAGTACCTCCATCAATTATATGGCAATGAACCAAGACCATTATAAAGATTCAGCATTTGGACTTTATCCCCAGGCTGATCACATGCAAGGCTAAATTGCTGGCAAAGTTTTTTATACAAACAGCACTATGCTATATTTTATATCTGAAATTAATCTTGATGGTAATGCACCATACAAAAGCTTCAGGGAGCAGAAAAAAATAGCTTTTTACAAGTATACAATAAGTGAAAAAATAGCCAACAATTTTTATGACTGATGTTTATATAGAATTTAAACTCCTTAAACTTATCTTTTTTTTTTTTTTTAAATATAATACACTCCTTATTTCTCTTAAACTGTTAAGCAAAAGTGTTTCTTTTTTTCCTTCTGAGCTTCTCGAACCATTTTCCCAAACTTCATTGTTTACTGTGTTTATACCACAGTAGCCTGTATTCCAAAACACTGTTTTGAACAAAAGGAACTGTAATAAGCAGGCTCACAGCTCTGACCATTTACAGAGCTAATACAATAGAGTCTGCTACCAGACTTTCCTTTTTCTTTCGAACTTATGAAATGAACCAATAATTTTCCCTGTCAGGTTAAAATCCCAAGTCAACACAAGATGAAGTTAGAAACTAAATAATACTACTGCATATGTTGCATACAATTGATACACTGAATTTGAAAGCAGCAAATGAAAATAAAGGACAAAGCAATAAAAGAATATTGCCCCACTGAAGATCTCACACACTACTACCAGGAATACAAAGTTCATACAATAAACAAATAGTTTATTTTATATTTAACAGATAGAATCATATCTTAGTCAGCTTTGAAAAGCACCCAGAACTAGCAAACCTAACCAATAACTCCTCAAAAAACACTTCCCACAAAACAATTTGGATTGAGCTTTTGAAGAAACTAGCTGGTGCTGTTTCTCTCAAATATGGTGAGCTTTTTGGGGGAGAGTTTGTTTGCTTTTGGGGTCTTTTTTGTTGTTATCGTTGTTTTTTTAATGTAAGCCAGCTAAAAGTTGGGCCAATGGATATTAGCAGCTTTAAGTCAACTGGGAATAAGACTCACATTCCATTGGCCTAGGAAAAAAAATCAGTGCAATCTAAAAAGACTTACAAATGGTGCTTAGCCTACAGAAATTAAACAAGGCAATAAAAAGAATAATTGTCTCACTTTGTGAGTTGGTGTGTCATGAAACTGCTGGCATGTTAGTGCATTCAAAAGCCAGTCGAGAACTCTGCATTTATTATATGATTCGGGAGAGACATGAAATTGTTCACATTTTCACCTAAACTCAAATTAAGATTTCAGTGTAAGGAATTTAATTTTGGATATAAAAGTGATAAATAGCAGAACAAAAACTGTTCAGATCATGTGGAGCTTAAATATAAAGGGAAAAAATAGAATAAGAAAATATAATTGCTGTACGAAATGGATTTGTAAACAGAAAATTGCTTTATAAAATGTAGGAACAACTATAAAGCTATATTTTTGGATTAATGTTACAGAAAAGGTTGCTATCAAAACATTGCTCCAGACCTCTAGGAAGCTAAGAAATAATTTATATACAGAACTCATGGTTAAATTAGCACTAATCTTCAAAAATAATCTTTCAGAAACAGAAATTCCCTGCTTCTTTGAACCTGATATATTAGTATAGTAATAAAATAAACTCTACCGAATTCTCTTTTGTTTTGTTTTGTTTTTTCTTTTTCAAACAAGCATATAAATTAGAAGATAATTCTTAATTTCTGTAATTTGAAGCACTTCTGTACATTGAAAATACAAGGTCAGAAAGGCAATGGTATGGGTCCACTCCCTTAAATAATTACACTCTTTTACACTTTTATGTCTAGGGCCAGAATGTAGAACCAGGGTAGTGTTCTTAGCACTGAGACAGAGACAACACAAATTTATCTTTCATTGCAATGATATTAAACTAGAGATGTATAAATAAAAATTTATCTATCTTAATTGAAAGAAATACTCTAAAACACAATCATAAGAAAAAATGTAATGTTAACAAAGGTAAACCATAAGACATAAAAAAATATGAAGTTTCTATACATATTAGCTCAGGAGACAAAATACTATTCCTGGGGAAGCTTACAAAGATGTTAATCATAAAAAGTCTAGCTGAAGCAAGTTTTGATTTTAACTTTTCAGCTAGCCTCCTTCTTTTCACTCTACCTCCAGATAGCCCATTTGTGTGTTCTTTTATCTTGCACCAGGCCTACCACACAGCTATAGCCTCTGCCTTTGGGCAAGTCATCTGCCAACTTGCTAAAATATCTCAGATGATTTAGCAACCTTACATTCCTCATGAGGCTATTAAGTCCTATCTCTTCTTCATAATTCAGTTCATTGAAGCTGGTTTATTTAGCCGTCAGTTTAATTACTTTACTACTGAGCTTTTAAGTTCATCTGCTACACTCTGGGAACCCCACAACATGCATAGTGTTAGTGGGCCTTTGCCCAGACATGTTACATCTTTCTAGCTGTTTACATCACTCCTCAATTACCTGCCTGCTTTAAAGATAACATATATCATTCTTGAAACCTCATAGACTTTAAAAGGCATCTCATCAAAACATGATGCTTCTTGTATATTTCTCTGTTCCTATAGAGCTTTATAAAAAGTGAGTCAGAATGATTCACCTTGTATCTCAAAAGGAACACCACTTTTCCCACTCAGTGTGGTTTTGCACATTTAGTTGAACCTGGTTTTAGTTGAAACATTTTTTTTTGTTTAAGGCAAATTGTGTATTAACATTATCATATCACTGTTCTGAATTGTAGCTTTATTTGTAGAAAGAACAGTAAAAAGCAAACACCTAGGGAAAAAAAATATAAACTCCAAATACTCCAAAACTCAGCTCCTCTCTGGGTCTATCCTGAGCCTAGGCATATCAGTTTTATGCAGAAATTTTACACTAAAAATAATTATAAAAGCTGTAACCACCTTATTAAATCTGTCATGTTCTAAGTGTAAAATCAAACCCAAACCTATTCTGCATGTACTTACTTAGGTGAGCAAGCACTGTTCACATACACAGGAAAGAAAATAATTCCTCCAGCTAAACAAAATATTTCCACTGCACTAGCACTTGATCTCTAAGTAGAGTTTTATTGTGTTAAAAAGGCATACAGGAAAAAAGAAACACACATAACTCATAAATATTTGCTAACCTCCTTCTCTATAGGTCTGGTTTCCCTGTGGCAATTCTGTTGCAGAATTCCAGATCAGTTTACTCAGACTGAGCAAACAGGACAATTCATAGGATACCTATCTAGTAACAGTCATTTTTGACTGGGCAAAAGGTATAATTGCTTCAACAGAAAAATCAAGTTAGAACATAACACAATTAATATAGAAATATTACAACAGGTTAGAAGACACCCAGGGAGAACTACAAAAATTACTATTTGTGAATTTGCTCCATACTGCATGTTGACTCCCTTTCACTTCTCATTAGACTTTCACTTTGCATTTGGTATAAAACTACTGTTTGCTATTAGCAAGTTTTGATGTAGGTTCACATAAATTTCATAAGTTTCACAAAAATTGAGGATACACATAACATCTTGCAGTTAAGTAACAAGCCAGTATACAAAAAAGAACCAAACAAACAAGACAAAAAAACAACCTTTTATAGTAGCTTGTAGCTACTTTTATTTAAAACTGATACATTAAAATGATAACATCACACTCAGACATATCGTTTGCATAGGCCTTTTGGGGCTACAACTATTGTATGAAGAAGGTATTATATAAAAAATCCAATAATAAATCTGAAATCTGAATCAGAGAGGAGTTTTTTGTCCTATGATTTACCATGTAAAAAGGCATCTCAAATTTTAGTTGCCCACTGTTGTATAGAATGTGAAAGCTGTGTAATCAACATCAATTAACTCCCAATGAAAAAATTCATGCAACCTATTTAATAAATCTGTATCATTGATAGATAAAAATTAATACCTATTCTTTTGATGATTCCATATTGAAATTTGTGGCAATTCATTAAGCATGAAACTCATTAGTAAGCCATTTATGTCTCTAATGACAGTATAGGGTTGTCTAGCATTCTGTTCATAATTCTTTTCCAAAAATAAACTTTTTTTTCATCTCAGTCAGTATTATCAGAGCTATTTTTACAATTAGAATTTTAATTGCATGGTTCATCATTAGCACCTTACCTGACAAAGTAATATATTTAAAAGAGTCTATTCTTCCAAACAATATTAAGAAAGTATAATCACTTCCTAAATTTATTTTCAATTACCATTGTGCAATTATCATTAGGAGTAAAATATTTATTCAGTATGTTATTATATATTAAGATGTAAAATCCATCTCAGGTTCTGCCTTAACTGCTTTGCATAAAAGCAGAAAGGAACTTCCATCAAGGAAGCCATTGTGTAAGAAGAAAATAAGTTAAAAAAAAAAAAAGAACTCTCCTGAAAATAAATAAACAAACAAAATCCTAAAACATTCTGTATCATGTTATTTGTGAAACAGGTTTTTTGTTTGATTTTTTCCCCCCCCAGCAAGGTGCACAATACTAATATTCCTTTATATAGGAAAAGTTCTGCCCTGCAGTCTGTCTACTGTATGATAGCTGACTGTTCTTGTAGATTATTTGTTTGTGTTAAAAAGTAGTTGATGGAAATAATTTTACTTATTTGTGGATATAGTATGTTCCAGCTAAAATACAGATCACATTTTGTCTATTCATCCTGCTGAACACCTAATTTAGCAAAGTGTTTGGTGTACATTTACCTAATATCAACATTCAGAACTTCAATGCACATCTATGGAAATGCTGGGTGACACATAGAAGTATCTTAAAAGATCCTGCCCAAGACACCTTGTTCTATCCAATTGAGCAAGAACAAAAGGATGCCTGCAGTGTTAATTCTACAACACTGTTAAATAGCCTTTTTTTCACATTTGCCCCTTTCATTTTTCTTAAAAAATACTGAAATGTCCCCTTATCTCTTTTGCACTATGGGATAAATAAAAGCATAATTTATCTGGGCAGCTGACTGTTATTTGGCACAAACACATTCCCTAACTTAACGTTGAATAAAGACTGCATCAGTGGAATTCCCAAGCTGTGTTTCCCTAGCCTTAAAATAAATTAAAACACTTATGTCCCTTGGCCTGAAACTCAGTGTTTCAATACAGAACTGTTTCAATATTTTGAAAAAAAGTTTTAGCTAAAATCAGATAGTTTAGGTTGTATCCTAAAAATACACTATTTCCTAGATCTCATATTTACAGATACACTTTACTTAAGCAAAATTAAGTCTAAAGTCTGTAGCACTCCATTAAAATATTAGCTAAACAGCAAGAAAATTATAAAGGATGGTTTGAAAAAAATGAAACTGCTTTTAATTGAGTAAGTGATGAAACAAATAAATACTGTGCCAGTATTTATAGTAGTGCATTTAGGGATCACTAATTTTATTACCTTAGTTCTCTTTGGCAATTAAGAACTCAGATAGTTATGGCCAGAGTACCAAATAATTGAACTGTTTTCCCAGCTCTGGTTTAAATAATTTTCATTGCAAGAAGAAAATAATTCAAACAATGCTGAATTAACCTTGCACATAAATACAATGTGAAGTTGTCTACAATTTATTTAGATAAATATTTGTATTATAAAATCATCTTAATAAAATGAGTAGAAACTACAATTACACCACATGCAGAAAACTCAGAAACCACAAACTTGACATTATTTCCTAATAAGAGGAATCTTTGGACACAGTTTTCAAACACAAATGCACCCCCACCACCCCCCTCACCCTGATGTCCAAAAATAAGGGTCCTACAAGAGGAAAACCACAGAAGAAATCAACCTACAGCATTAATAAAGACAGGGACTAGAAAAGAGATCAAGACCATGGTTTAGAAATTCCTTCTGCCTGGCATCATTTGCTTCATGTCTTTGACATCTAAGGACCCACAGACACAAAAAAAATCTACTTTGTCTAGTAACAAAAATGTCTGTTTTATATATAGGTAGTTGACATGAAGTCTGAAATGTAAATATCAAAGAAGTTAGTTTCATTAAAAGTCAAAATTCAAGAAAGATTTATTAAGTGACTGGGGCAGGGAAGAGGAAAAAACAACTATATAAGCATAATTTTAAATTGTTTCTTAAGCAGAATGAAGCAAACCTGTTAGGCACATCCATGCATTAGGAAGTAATTATTTGTGGCCTCGTGGTGTAGAGTAGATTACTTTACATCTTTATGTGGAAAATGGAAAGGTTAAAGATTATAATTAATTATCACTTCATCCTCTAAGAAAAACAAAATTATGTCAAAGATTACCTTTACTTTTGAGAGGGAAATTGAAAGTATCTTAGTGAATAATTAAGAGCTTCAGATAAATCTGGTCTTGTAATACCTGACACTCAGTTTGCTAAAATAAAATATAACCTGATTGAAAACAGAATTCCTATCCTTCATCCTCTATTTTAATTTTATGATTATAAGGAACAAGAATAACACTGGTGGTTTCAGGTCCATTAAGACAGAGCATCAAGACACGCTTTTAGTCCTAAAATTGTTTCAGCTTTCATAGAGCAAGTGAAGCTGTTCCAATGAGCACGTAATGCATTTACCTCTATGAAAGCATTCTGCATTCTCTCCTATATGCTATATGAAGCAAGATCTTGCTTTGCATTAGTGAGAACACTTAGATGACATCACTCTTAAATGCATCTATAAAAGAAATAATTCAGTTACTTAATGTCCCCTTGACATTTATTTTTATTTAATTGATTGCATGCTTGAAAACTTATGCAGGTCCTAAGCAGCAAAAAGCATCCTTTTTCTTTGTTTGTTTGTTTGATTTGAACACCTTTCTTTCTCCGCCTTTTAACTTGGTGTATATTTTTTAAATACCTTGAGGTTAACTTTTCCAAGATAAAGAGTATAGCATTTTCATTAATTGTATGGACACCTAACTGACTTCTACACATTTAACATTTCTAGGATAGACATTCATGCACAAATGTCAAAAAGTGCATGTCATTAGGTTTTTTACTACGGTATCATTGCGTGTTTTGTATAGTCATATAGCTATTTTGTATCCATTTTCAAGGGCCTAAAGGCTTAAACTATATTATATTTAACTTTGGCATATGTCATCACTCTTTATCATCTATATAATAATGTCCTTAATAATGCTGGCACATGTAATACCTGGCAACTGCAAAAGTGCTATGGGTTAGCATTTATAATTTATGAACAGGAGAGAAATTGTACTTTTAACATCCTTCATTTCATTTTTTATTCTCTTTTCCTCCTCTTACTTTTTTAATAATGAAATTGCTTATGGTCTCCAACTATCAAAAATGTTCTTTTCTACTGTATCAACTACTTTGCCAGTACAGAATCCACATTTCCAAAAATCCCCTTTTGTACATTTTATGCCTCAAAGCCTGGAACGCCTTAAAGCAGCTGGCTTTAAAAGGAACGCATTCCAAATATTTTGACATTTTTTGAATAGTTTTTCAATTTTTTCACAGAGACACACACACAAAAAAAAAGGATAATCACTTTAGAGAAACAAAAAGCAAATCCCTGTCCATCAAAAGATACATACTTCAATTAAGAAAACACCTAACTGGAAATAAAAGGAACTGAATATGCATCTGAACAAAGATGTCATCTTTTAAAATCCCTGAACTATTTAAGTTTAATGAGAAAATTGTTTCTGTATGTTTTGTATAGAAACCTAAATATTATGCTGGCCTGTAAATTTTAGGTAGTCTTAAATCAAAGGATTTGGTTTACTTAATATGTGAAGTATTTGGAATCCAAATCCAAATTCTGTTAAGTTCTTTTATACATGCTTTAACTTTTTATTATGCTTTTATTCCAAGTACACACAGACACAGCAGGATTTAGTTGCTTCTGAGAGAAGAAGTAGGAATATGGTCAATAATCATCATCATCTTTATCAAACACCATTCACCCCAGACTTTATTACTGGTGATAATGCATTAAAAAGAAATACAGAATAAATATCTTTCCAAGAATGGCAATTAGGAAAGAAAAGGTCTCATAGTTTGATCTCTTACACTTGTCAAATGCCTGACAGAGGAGGTACTTTTTTTTTTCTTCCTTCAGACCAACCATGAGAACTGATACTTTTCAAGAAGATTTAGCATTCAATTAATTTGAAAAGTTAAGGTAGGAATGCAAGGCTAACTCAGTTTTTCTCCTGTGCATGAAGGGGGGAGTTGTTTGGTGTTTATTTGTTTGTTTGTTTGTTTAAATTAGATTCACTGATTTTTTTTTTTTTTATTGTATCCACAGTGACCTCATATTTCAGTACACCACGAAAACACACCCAAAGAAAAAATGCTATGTAATGAAAACTGTTTGTTGCATCAGACTATTAAAATCTCAATCTTTACAGAAGAAACCTTTGTCAGCATAGCCACCATGTTCAAATAACGCTTTCTGCTCTTAACATGATTAACATAGCTATGTCTACAAACACTGGTTCTGACTGCACATGTAATCATAATACCAGATACATATAATGACAATACTCAATCTTATTGGAGATTTCATGCATTCTTCAACAAAATAAACAGAAAAGGTAGATGTTTCCAGAGGAAAGGGCTAGAGATAAAATATTTCTTAGACTTGCATTACTCCCTGGAGAAAAGGTTGTTCCAGATACATTTCAGAATTATTTCTTTGATCCCTGCAAATTACCGTAACAATAAAAACCAGGGACCCTAAGAATTATCTCTCTACTGTCACATCTCATTAGTATACCTGTGAAATCCTTTGTCCTCCTCTCACAGGATCTCCTTTTTTTTGGTTTGTTTGTTTTCAAAGGCTTTAATCCAAAAGAAGACTAAAATAAAATTTGGTGGAGGGATCAGAAAATTTTGGGTTTACTTTTTTCTAGAAATATAAATTACAGTTGATTTATCATTATGACAGATTGATAAAAAAGTTCAAATCCCAACATTTTAACATATTTAACTGATTCATATAAATGTTTTACATTATATAAACCAGGTTTTGTACTTGCATAGCATTTCAAATATACCATGTTTTTAAAACTTCGAAGATATATTACAGTGTATTACTAACTCTCATGCTCTGAAACTTAAAAATTCAATTTTATTGGTCTTGTCTTGCCAGTTTGGGGGGGGGGGGGGGGGGGGAGGAATCACTTAAGTGTCTAAATAAGGTATATTTTGTGTTACTGATGACGTTATGTTCCTGGCTAAATGTTTACATACTAAAACAAAATTAATTATAGAATATGCTGACTGTTGGTGATATACACAAAATAGTTGAAAACATTTCCTGAAGAGCTTGATTTCATGTGTTCACTCTGCAAGGTCTAGTGTTTTATGAATCTGGGGTAAATCTATACCTAATCTGATAACATGGTAGTTTTCTCACAGATTATATGTTCCCACCATTTACATGCAAACAGGAGAAGAGAGACCAAAGAATTCCTTATATAAAGCAAGGCTGCAGCCAGAATCAATTATATTTGACACTAAAGAAGCTGCATCAACCTACAGGTCATCTTCCTAAGCTAAATCAGTCACAGAAGGACTTCTTTATCTTAAACCATTTCTTCCTTTGAAAGGTCATTGAAGACTTGCAGAACATGTGTTAATGTGTGTGTTAACGTGTTAATATGTGTGTTAACTTGTGTGTGTTAACATGTGTTAATGCATTACAGTGCCTCTGTAATGAGTGTGGTACTATGTTACCCTGTATAGTGTATGCAGAATTAGGTGACTATAAACTTTATTTAAAGAGGACACAAAGTTGAGAAGGAGCTTGCCAAAGCACACTATAAGCAAATGTCAGTAAGACATACTGGGATTTAACATCAAATTCAAGCCGGATGCAGAGTGTTCACATATGACTGCTCTCATTGGAGCTGTTCTTGCTTGACTGCCTTAGGCACTCAGTGAGGTAAGCCCTTTTTGAAGTGAAGGCCAGAGAAGGAGAATCTCTCTTAGCAGCCCAGCAGTCACAGGAATAAGAGAGCGCTTTACTTTAATGTCTCTGCCCTTCCATTTTTTGTAATGACAAATTATTTACTAGGCTTGTAGAGCAGAAGGGCCCTAACTGGTTTACTCAAATGTCTAGGGCACTCAACTTCAGTGTGGAAGATTCAGTTTCCAGTTCCTGTTTCCCTGAATACTTAATGATCTTTATAAAGGTGGGTCTGAGAACAATGAAATAAGCTAAGCATGTTGTGTCAGTGCAACCTCACTTCTAAAGCAGAAAGGACAGTGAAATAGCTGTTATCTTGATGACTTCAGCCCAAATGAAAGTAATGGAAGACATATTCACAAGTAATTAGAACAAGTATGTATGTTCTCTACCAATAATCATGAGATTGTGCTGAAAGTCCAACTTAAATCAAATAAACAAAGTACAAACACATCAAATATTGTAAGATTCATTATAAAATCTGGAGAGTTGGTAAGCCTGGTTGCAGGACCTGTGAAAGGTTTGTTAGCACATACACTCACAGGTGTATTACATAAAGTTGTAGACACTACAGACATACAATATTTGCATATAAAACAGACAGAACATGCACTGCTGCAGGCACACTACAGGTGGTAGGTATTACAGCTATGATTAATGCTTCTCATGTAAATAAAAAATTTATCCACTGCTAATTAAACATTTTTATAAACCAAAACTCCTGACCATAAAAATAAGCTAACCCATTAGATGGCTATTAAATACTTTGCCAAATATCTGTACCTTTCTGCAGTTGAGATATATCAAGAATTTATAGCGCAGTACTTCTAATGCACCAAAATGTTAGCAATGCTTTGTTTTAACTGCAATTGCTTTTCATGTGTTACCTCTGTACAATTAAGGCAAGATTTTATTAAATATATGTATATATAGCCATTTGCAAAAAAATCTGTGTATTAAATATTACAAAATATGTTTCAGATTAATTAATTTATCATTTGACTTAAAGCATTATAAGTTCAGTTAAAAATAGAAAAATAATAAGAATTGTCTGCTTTAACTTCCTTTTATGTACAAAGACATATAAAGAACAGTGATTGATTTCTCAAGACATTTCATACATTTACCTTTCTGCAAAACTTATTCTGGGAAAGACAGTGATTTGACTGAGCTAGTTTATAGGTAGCACAGAAAAACATGCATTAATACTACCATTGCTGTAGATAGCCTGCAGGTAAACTGAGGTCTTCCATTCCCAGTCTCATTAGATATCTTTAACTCTCAACGCCGAGGGTAGGATTTTCCAACACTAAATTCTAGCATTGAAATTATCAAAGCTGTAGTACTGTTTAGTGTTGCAAATCTCAGTCTTGCCAACGTAGTATGCTTCTGTGGCAGTTCTATAATCAATAGTATAATAAATCAAGATTTTGATTATTTGCCTCAGAATTTGGTTGTTTGTTTTGTTTTTTTTTTTCATAAAACAGGATGGCTTAGGCTTAGTAAATACCGTATAGATAGGAATTATCAAAACAAGTCAGAAACACTTTAGTTTGTTTTTATCTTTTGTATCCTTAAGCCTAGATTCATCCAATACTGAATGTTAATGGAACATGAATATTAGAAAAGGGATGGAATATGACAGTGCATATGGAAAATGTTAGGTTTCTTTTTCTATCAAAACTTAATTCTGACTAGAGTGTTTTAAAAAGTTAAAGCTAAACTGTTAGAAAAGTTACAGTCTTTATTCAGTCTCAGAAGTAATCTGTTACATGGTTCAGATAATTTCATTGTTGTTTATGCTTTTATTTTATTTGTTCACTAGTGTGCACAGAATTTGATTTATGTGTCAGGGTTTTTTTATTAAATGCTTCTATTAGCATTCTCAATTTCATCTATAGGAAGCTCTTTTAAAATGTCTAACACCTTTAAAGTGATTCGGTATTATTAAAACATTTTAGGAATCTCAACTCTATAATATTATTTATACAAAAGAAAATGTTATTAAACAGAGTCTGATTTTAAGGGCTTTTAATTTTAGGGAAGCCCATTTTTGCTAATTTGTGAGCTCAGCTTAATTTCACAGGTTTTCTTAATTCTCCGAACCCCCACTAACTCAGTGAGTATTTGGGAATACCTAAGATTTCTAAAAATCATGACAAGAAAGTCTTAAACTGGTTAAAAAGAAAAAAAACCCAAAACCAAAACAAAATAAAACAAAATAAATAAATACAAAATATCAGTAATTGCAGACATAAAAATTAGAGGCTACTCTTAAATTTCTGTGCTGCAATATACTATGTTTTATATCCTAAGTGTTAAATTATGAAAATGAATTCTTTAAGTCCTGTATTCTACCCTGTTCTTTGGGGAATAACATACAATATTTCTTTGAAATCAACAGGTCTTCTCCAATGCAAAAATCCACTCAGTAGGGAGGTACGTGGGCTCTGGGTGACACACAAGTCTCTGCCCTTCACATTTCTGAATATCAAAACAGAAAGTATGCATCAATCTGTTTACAAAATTTGTAAAACACACTAGATTTTGGGGCAATATCTGTATGTCACAGAAGCAACAATTAAACTGCAGGATCTTTGCAGACAGTGAAAACACTATTTGGCAAATTGTTTTTAACATTTTCTGATCAACTTTGTCTAAGAGAAGGCTGAGGCATGACCTCATGGCAGTTTTCAACTTCCTCACAGGGGATGGCAGAGTGGGAGGTTATCTCCTCTCTCTGGTGACCACCAATAGCACATGAGGAAATGGAATGAAGCTGAGTCAAGAGAAGTTCAGATTGCACATTAGGAAAAGGTTCCTCACTGAGAAGGTGGTTGGTGGTTGGAAGAAGCTCTCCAGGGAAATGGTCATGGCACCAAGCTTGTCAAAGTTCAAGCAGTGTCCGGATAATGTTCTTAGTCATATGGTTTAGTCTTAGGTAGTCCTGTGAGGAACAAGGAGTTGGGCTAGATGATTCTTATGGATCCTTAGGAGATATTCTATGATTCTACAATTCTATGATTCTGTGACCACTTTTACATTTGTTTTTATTATGTGACACAAACACTTCACAGAAGAGCTATATGAAAAAAAGAAAGTGATCTGTTTCCTTAGGAATTTAAAAATTTATGCATCTCTGTTATTCCTTTTCTGGTTTATGAATTGTCTTTATTATTAAATGTATAAACATAAATTTACAACTTTATCATGACCACTTTAACCTACTCCATTATATAACATATAATTTTGTTTGTAAGGGGGGGGGGAAATGCAAACAGTGTGCCAGAGTATATTTACATTATGCATTTGTTTCCTTGACTTTCATGGTCTTAACATTATTCATAAGATGTTACAGCTTTCAGAAGCTTCCTCAACAGGAAAACAGTTCTGATTATGTTCAAATGATGACAAGAAGAAACAGTTTCATTACATTAGCAGTATAGTGCAACTACGTAACACCTTATATCTACAGACAAATGCAAATCTACTGTTATGATTCTGTTAGAAGCATTTATAACAATTCTGCTATATTTGATAAATGAAGTTAAAGTAATTGGTTTCATTATCTTATTCTGGCTATAGTATATCCAGTAACACTTTTGATACTACATATTTCAAAATGTCAGTTTTGTTACAGTTCCACATGGAATGCATACTGATTACAACTACTTTATAAATATAGGTGGCCTAATAAAATCAAAAGAATCATGTTAAACAACTACAGGATGTTAATTTTGTCAAAGTTCAATAAAAAAAAATTAAATAAAATTATAAACTTCTAACCTACTAGTTTTTCTCTATGAACACTAAAAAAACCATTTTCTAAATGTGGAAGATTTCAGTAATTATAAGACTGAGATCTATTAAATATTTTTATTCTTAAGTCTATAAATAAAACTAGGTATATTTTTAAAGATATCTGTGGGGGTAGACTTTCATCCATGTATTTTCTCATGTGGCAGAGATTAAAAATGACCAGTCGGCTATTTTGTTTCCATCTGGCCTCGCCTGACTATTCACAGAATAGTAATATCCAGAGTCTGCTGGTTCACAGCGACTCACAGTGCTGCCTACTCTTCAGTGCTCTCCTTCTTAGTGAAGCTAAGCTTAAACTGAAACAGGTCATCTAACACATACTGTACTATTACAGTGAAATCATATTGACACTGCTGATAAAAATATCCTCATGTTTCTGTGTAGTTTCATTTAAATGAATGGGCCTGCTACTGTAAGTAAGGGTTTGTAGCACTAATCCACCAAAACCAAACAAAATGTAAAATATAGCATATCTAAGTTCTAGGCTTTATTTATTGCCTATCTTAATACAGTGACTAGAAGCCCAAGCCCAGGACACTGTTTTACTATATTTTGGCTATCGCCCTCCAAATTCACACCACTATGACTTTGTTGTTATGATCTGGTCAGAAGTAGGTATACCATGTCCTATAGTTAAATAAAATGGTGACATAGTGACATAGTACTCTCTTATTCTTGCCATAGTGTCTAACACTTTATCCCTTCTTCCTTTATTCCACTCATCTTTCCTTAGTAAATTTGTTTTGTTTTGTTTTTAAAAGTCTCATCATTCAAATTACCGCTGATAATTCATTAAGTCAGCAGCTGTTACTAGCTCATTTTACAACATACTCACATGTCTCTATACAGCCAAGGGAAATTTGTTGCATAGATGGATTTTAAATACACTTACTGTTCATAAGTATATTTTTACTTCTTTTACCTGCTGCCACAGTGTACTTGAGGGTGGGCAGATGCAGAGTTAACTCCTGGTATGTGACTGGCAGCTGTTCTCTTTTCTAATGAAGAACTACAGATCACAGATTACAGAATATACAAAATATCTTGATCTAAATGAAAAGCAAAACAGATAAAGGAAGACTAAATGAGAAGCTAGCATGCAATACTCCATTATTGCCTGACTCTTCCCTTTCAGGAAGGAGAGTGACTAAGCTCCTAGTCACTTTTTAATTCAAATTGAGTATACACTTTGAGTTACTCTCAACACTTGTGCTGTTCAAAAGCAAAATATAGGTGTTTCTTAATATTTCAGTATGCTTTGATTTAACATCGTGCTGTTAAACTGTGAACAGTCCTACTGTCAAATACATAAAGTATTAAAAACTAAGAAAGTAAAGTAAGTTGGACACCTCTGGTATTTACCTCAAGTAATCCATTACTGGACAAGAAATGGGTTGATAAGATTAATATACTGATGCTCAGGTATTTGTTGTTTGTCACAGTTGTGGAGAGTTATCCACTGGTTGTCAAAATTTACAGTAAGCTGTTACCTCTAAATAAAGAACAAGCACTGTATCATAAAATTTGGTTTTTGTTAAATTTTGCTTGTGGTTTAGCTACACTTTTAAGTAATATTTTTATTGTCAAAATAAAAACAAGAATAGGCAGCAGACAGACACGCATAGAGTACACTTGACAATGCATTAAAAATACAAATTCTACATGTTTTTTGAATTCAATGCGCTGATCTGTGTTCAAGAATCTATCTTTATCTAAACAAGAGGATGCAGTTCTCTTAGCATTTGAAAAAAATCTCAAGAGCAGTCTTACCATCTATGTTCCATTTTCTTACTGAGTTATATAGTGATTATAATGTTTCACTGTACAAACAATTCTTAGTTAAAAATATTTTAAGTTAAAAGTTAGTTGATGGGATTAGATAATATTTTTTTTTCTTAATTTTAAATCAGCTAGATAGTAATAAACCCTTGCCTGCCTTATAGGGAAATATGGGGAAAAATCATACGGATTAGGAAAGAACTGGATATCAACAGAAAATTGCAAAAAAAGATTCAGTATGCAAACGTTAAAGAAAGAAAATTACTTGGAAAGGAAAACTGCATAGGAATAAAAATATTGGAAAATGCATAATACTTGAAGAAATTTGGTAACAAGTGCATAGTAAATTAGGTGTGGATTTGCAGTAATATATGCCAGGAAACGAAAGACCAATGTGATTTGCAGCTAAATGTATAAAGTCATCACATTATAAAAGAACCAGGATCACCTAATTCTATATATGACTGATAAATTAGTACACATAAAACCCGCATTTATTTATGTGCATTAAAATGACTGGAACAAGAACAGCAAAATATCACTTCACATATTGCTGTATGTTTTATAGACACGGCTTAAAAATATTGAATTCGTATAAGTAATTTATCCAGTCAACTGGGGTCTGCTGATATTCATACGATGCTAAGATCATGAAGAGTTTTATTGATTAAATATTTAATCAAAACATGGAAAAGAAATCCAGAAAAAAAAGATCATCAAACTATGGGCCAGATCAGAATCAAAGTAAGTACAGTCAATATTTGTAAGTGATGTAATGTAAAAGAGTAAAACATAACTAATGAGGACTCATATTGACACAATACATATTTGGGGAATTCCACTTCGAGATATGTTTGCCCTATAAACTAAATACCTACTAGCAGTTGGGGCATGCTATGTTTTTTTCCTTGCACATATCTTTTTGCCTAGCTTCACTTAGGAGTCCAGTCCTCACACTAGAACACTGCTCTGCAATAGGAAGCAAAGCTCTTTAAGTCATGACAGTCAGTGGTTTAAAAGCCTGCTCTTGCATAAAGTAAAATTCTTACATAGATATACTCAAAGTCCAGAATTGTGAGAGCAAATACATAAACTAATTTACCCTTTTAATTAATTTTGCTTTTAAGATGCACCTCCAGGCATGCTCAGAACTACATTGTTTTTGACAGGGCTAGGTATGTATTAGCTGTGTCTAATCAGTTTCTGGAAATCAAGTGTTGTTCTGCCTACAAAGATAAGGGAGGCCTTCTCAAACTATTGGGTGAGAAAGATTTACTTCTTAGTCAGAGATTGTTAAATACCATATGTCCTCATTCCCCAATGACAACACATAAACACCATGTGTAGTCTACATCTGGGACCTTTGCCTTTTGCTGAAGTTTGGACATTTTGTAAGAGGTCAAGCCTATTTGGGCAAGAGAAATAGGAAACACAGAAATCATGGTTCCATAAAAGTGTTTAGAACATCTGACTACACCATAAAGGCAGGAATGGAAGTGAAAGAGGATCTTGTTCCATGTTATCTTAGTACGTTATCCAACAACTGTATGATACACAAACAAAAATAACCATGGGAACAGGGATCATAATCTGAGATGTTCCCCTCACACATACAAGTACAGAGGTGCTGATAAATATTATTACTTTTTTGTTTCACAATAACTTTAACATGAAGAAAGAACTTGGCAAATTCAGTCAGTCGGATTTGGATGTCATTTATCTGAAGGCTAATGCAAACCCATCCACCACTACAAAACAATTTATGGTAGCCAATGAAATAATTTTAATAACTAACATCAGATTAAATTCAATGACATAGTTTTTTTTCTTTATACTAGTAATATCTTGAGGACTAGCACTTTCAGTGCATTTCATCAGTCTTTTAATATATTAGTGAATCAGAAGAGAAATTATGTCACCAACTCAAATAAAGACCAAACAGATTTTTTATGTTTGTCATGCACAGCATAAATTCCGAATGTACATCTGAAAGTGATGCAGAGATATTAGAAGGTGCCAGGGGGTATTGGCTAGTTTATACAACCTTAAGTACACAGTTTAAAAAGAATTAATCTGTAAAAAAATCCAGATTTTTTTTAATTCACCTTACACCCTCAAAGGATGAGAACAAAACAGCTGAATTGTAAAAGAGGATTAGTAAATTACTCTGTTTCCTTTATCTACTTAACCACACTGGGTGGTCTGCCCCCAAAGTCTGTCTGTCAGCTATCCAGCTGGCAGCTACAAACTACTGTCTCTTGAAGCTACAGCACAGCTGTATAAATGCCATGAAGGATTCTTTCCCTACATACATCACATCCCAGTTGTTTAACATATACTGAGCTAGCAAAGAAGCTGCATTAGACAAATGAAAAATATAACAGGAGTTAATGTTTCACATTCATCCACTTACTTTTTTTTTAATAAAGAAAATGACAATGAAAAAGCAAAACAAATAGTCAGAAACCTATTTTGATGGTTATACCTGTACTTTAACTGTGTTATAGATGAACTTGTAATAATGCCTGCAAGTAAAAAGCCAAATCCCTTCACATTTTACTTTCACATGTACTATTGTTTGTATACTCAGTTTGTTTCATCTTTCAAGTATTTCAGTGCACTGAGATCCTCATGAGAGAAAAAAAATTGTCAAAGAAATTGCAAGTCATGTACAGCGACCACTTTACTAGTGTCCAGAAAATACCCATTAGAGTTGAAAAAGTAAGTGATGTCCATCTAGAAATGCCAAGAAACCTGAGAATTTACTTATTATGTGGATACCCTGGTAACAGATGCATGAAAAAGTAAATGACCAAATAAACAAGATACATTATTTTCTTTAAACTTTTTCCTTTATTCTGTTACTAGGCATGAACTGAAGGCAGTCTTTCTGCTAAGATAAATAATTTGAAAACATTGACCATAATGCTATGGGAAAAAAAAGCTGGTTTTAGATAACTCACATGGCATCTTTAGTCATATGAGCTAATCTTCCTTAACTAACCAATTGCTGGGCTTTCCACACATTTTTCTGTCCTCTACTTTTTTGAGGATGAAAGATGGGTAAACAACAGCAGGCATCACAAGAAAAATATTAAACTTGAAATCTGTTAATGATGACCACAAAATGAATGCTGTTCTTCTGGCAGATGCAGCAGATGGCCAGATAATGCAGTGCAATTAACAAATAGAAGCTTATAGGGAGCAAGGTTTTGCTGGATGCTAGAACAGCATTGGTTAGCAGGTGAATACTAGCTTGAGGGGTTTTTTATGCTAGCCTTTTTGATTTTTTTTTTTTTTTTTAAATACCAAGGGTAAAATTATACATTTCTGTCTTCTTTCCCCATCACCCAAATTAGGCACCTACCACAATGCTCAACTGTCTAAAGTGGTAGTTTATTATCTCCAAGTGCTTACTCTCTGCTTTGTTTGAAGTCAGTGAGAGATACTTCAGAGTTTAGCATTAAGGTAATACTTAAGCATTTTATACTTTTATTTTTCATTTTAAAGTATATTCAACTTAAATAATCTAGGCTCATTATTCATTAAGACATTTTCTACTACTTAAAATGTTAAGGTCAGTTCCAATTCCATAACTCTAGCTTATTCAGAAAGTAATATGAAAGTGCAGTCTTCACACAGACAGTCCTTTCATTTAATGCAGAAGTATAGCCATTAAGAGCAAACACGTAAGTGTTCTCTATATTAGGTACTTTAATTAACAACATGTCCTAAAAAAAACCCCAAACAAAACAAACAAACAAACAAAAATCAAATTAAAAGAGATTAATTTAACTGAAAAAAGTCATATTGCTAAGCCTGATGAGAAGCTAAACATCTGTCATGTCCATAAGGTGAGAAATCCAACACTGAATTTGGAAATTACATTTTATAAGTTACTAACAGAATATATATATATAAAATGAATTCTTATATTACAATTTATTTTTATATAAAAGACATAAATTGTTGGAGGAAATTAAAATGGAAAGGATAGATACAAAATGAAAACTAAAGTAAAATGACACAAGATGTATTATGAACTCTCCAGGTTTATGTCACGTGTGAAATGAAATCAACCAAAGATGACTGTTTTCCTTACCCCTTTATTTTTTTCTCTTCTCAGATGTAACTTTTGTTCTTTCCTTCTTATCCCAAATATCTTTTTTTTTTTAAAGAAAAACCTGTATACAATATGTTTCCTTTACACATGAGGATATCAGTAAATACAAAACATTAATTACTTTGTAGAACATAAGAAATTCACATAAGAAAACTAAGCATCTATTTTCCAGCCAAACTGTGGTGTAGGGCAGAATTTCCAGCTGTATATGATGCAAAGCTGGAAATCCTTTCTTAAGTGGTGTAAAGGAAACATGTTTGTTTTTTGTTTTTTGGGGGTTTTTTTCTGTGTACAGGAATTATAATATTAATAGATTAAAGGAAATATATTAAAAGGAAAACTTTCATTGACCCTCTGTATGAAAGTAAAAGCCAATCTACTAACATTTAACAAATCAATGCTTTCAGAGAAATGTAATGTCATTAAGAGTTTCATCCGAGCCACAGAAGGTTGGGCTAACCACAAAGTTACAAGATAAGCTGAAGAATCTGAAAGGATTGCACACTGGAGACTCCTGTTTTGCAGTAGGAACACAAACTCACAGAGTTAAAGATAAAACATAGGTCTGAGAAAGCAGAAGTCTGTCCTAGTGCTAGATTCTCAGACATGTGGGCCAAACCCTTGTTATCCGAAAATTCTGTATACGTCTTCTCACCATTATTGAGCATATATTATTGATCCAGTCCTGGGAACAGAAACAGTAATACAGGACTCCTGCCTATGATTACAGCTGTCAAAGATGGAGAATCTTGTATCTCTGCCCAGCAGTTCTGTATTCATTTTACACAAATCAGTCACTGGATAATGCTTGGTGGTTAAGGCACTTCTGGATGTTGTGGGAGTATGAATTTCAAGGACCTGCTAAAACTAAAAAGACTTGAATCCCAGTTTGCCTGTACAGCTAAATTATTTCATTATTGATCTATTCTGGCATAAGAGAAACCCATATAGGTGGCTTAGAAGATCTTAGAGCAAGCTAAAGGAATCAGGGAAAAAAAGGGAGGGAAAATACCTGTTCTGAGAATCCTTGTTCACAGTTTGGGGATTTTGTCTAACACCAGAGCTTAAGAGTATAGGGAGGTAGCAGCAATTTAGTGCCTTTGTTTATATCCACCAATAAGAGTATAAATGATCGAAAGATTAGATTCAGCTGAGTTGTTTTGAGGCTATCAGTGACACTTGAATGATAGATGAGTACTTAAAGAAAGGAGATAAACAACTACATATCTTTGAAAAATCTTAGCAGTGGTTAGTAGATATAACTACGTATCATAAAAAAATTCTAGAAATGCCTACTGGGTTAACAGAGTAGCCTTCAAGCAAAAGATGTTCCTTGCTCTACAATTGCAAATGTTCATATGAGGCCTCTATCTCTTATTTTTTCACAAGAATATTCCACTTCTTTTGATCTGTAAGAAAAAAAATCTTGGGAGTAAATTTTCCTTTTCAAATTTAATTATAAGAACTTATTTTGCATCTGCCGTACTTAATTTCAAGCCTCTTAACTCTTAACTCATCAAAAAAAAAAAAAAAAGATGAAACAGGAAGTGCCTCAATTTTTATCATCATGTTAACTTACATTACACAAAACGTAAAACATGGTGATTTAACAGGATCAGCTTTGGTTCAGCATTGTATGGTCTTGAAAGGTCTATTTTCTTATTCATATGGGTTTAAAGTGTTCATCCAGAAAAGATTTTGAAGTGAATTCTGATATCTCTTTGGTTTGGCAACTGATGATGTGCTACAATTTAACTAAAAAATAAGTTATTTGTCTTCTCTTTTTTGTCTGTATAGAAGTGTTAGACCAAAGGCTGCCTATCTCATGGTAGCTAGTTATTAATCTGTCAAAGCTATCATTGAATGTTTTTTCTATAATTATTTAATAGTAAAATTTAATTTAAAGGCCTCAATAGGAAAACTTGAATAACACAAAGACTAAGAAATTTTGATTTTGTTTAATCATTTATTATGTCACTACTATACTCATACTGATATATCTCCTTCATTTGAGAACATGAAGGGTTATTTAAAATAATCAACATAAAAAAAAAAACCAACCACAAAATAAACAAAAAACACAACAAATAATAAAAAAAAAACCCCTACAATGGATGTTGATATAATGAGGACATTTCAGACAGTGATGCAGCAAATGTCCTTCTGACCTTACTGGTAAACCAAGATGAATTATATTGAAAAAGGAACATGTCTAACTAAACAAATAACCTGAGTGCAATTTTCTGCAACCCATTAGCTGGTAGCAATGCATTGAAGGCCGTGAAAATTGAAACATGGTTCATTAACTGTGTGGGGGTTTTTGATAAGCAACTCTGATATCTATGTTCTCTCTGATGACCAAGAGTAATCTGCACTGCAGCAACCTGATGACGTGTTTCAGCACATAGCCTATTGACCACCTGCTGCTTAATATGCTACAGATGATACCTTAACAATTCACAAGAAGCTGGGAATAGACAAGAAAGAAAAGCCTCTCATCTGAGCTTCAATCCGTGTTACTGAAAATTCAGCAAGTTATTTGACTGAAGAAGTTAAAGATGTTGTAGTCCATAATAAAACTCATTTTTTTTCCCTCCTGAAGTTCAGAATTAAACCTTTACTTGCAAATAATAAAGAACTAAGTGTATTACAGTGTTTTTAATACTTAACCTGCCAGAAGAGACCTTAAGACAAGGTTACTGAGAAGTGCAAGGATCTTTACTGAAATGTACAGTGCGAGACCAAGAGACAATGGTTATATGTTGAAACAAGGGAAGTTATGACTAGATATAAGGGAAAATAGCATAACTGTGAAGATAGCAAACATTGGAGCAAGTTGCTCAGAGACGTTCTAGAATCTGTCCTTGGAGATTTTCAAGATCCAGCCGAACATAGCCCTGATCAGGGCTCAGTCTGAATTTGGGGTTGATCCTACTCTAGCTATGAAACTGGATTTGACAAACTCTCTTCCAATGTAAAATGATTCTATGGACAAGGGAATAACAACCAAAGACTTCTGGAATTTTAAAATATTGTTTTGTAGATATATAATCTACATGTATAGATGTATAATTTAGATTTTTAAAATAAACAAGGAACCAGAAACTCAATATGGGTTATCTAGCACCTATTGAAGGGATTACATATTTTTTTGTTCCTTTCCTCTGTAGCCAAATGAGAGACACATTCCTCCATAAACTAATTCAGATATGAGAAGTTTTATACAGTGATATGCCTTTAAATAACTAAGTTCAAGCTCTGTGTTGTTACACAATATCAAGAACCACTTATCTATGCTCCATTTTTAAACCAAGACCATTCAGATGACTAACAGCAAATCAGAATGGGCAAGCTGATATTTACACTGCTGATAAGCAATGATAAGGTAAGCATTCAGTTTTATATATAAAATGCTTAATAAAAAAGCAAAACTGTAACAAAGCTGTAGAATTTGAATCTTGCTAGACTGAATTTGTAGCACTAGTAAACTTTTTAATTCAATATCTCACTGTAATTCTAGTCCTGGTCCCAAATTCTGGGAATGTAGATGTCTTTTTCCATGGGCAGCAAGTTAACATTTCCCTATAAATAATGATTGCATTAATTTCTTTTTAGTTCTAAGTGCACTTAAAAAATAGTTATATAATATTTAAGGCAAACCCTGAGTTCTCAGTCATTTCTGATTCCAGGAACATGTTATATATATCATTAAAAACTTAGGTATTTTTAAATTTATGGAAAATGTCTAAATGCAAGATGATGATGATGGAGATTATAAATCAAAGCCTTACTATCATCCCTCCAACTCCTATGAGTTTCTTGGAAGATATATTTTTTATATATATATCAACCACCACTGCAAGCTCTTTTATATATCACTTACTAGTATGTGATACTTCAAAATAAGTATTCTGTAAAATGGAAAACATTTATCAGCTTTCCAGAAAAAAAAAAAAAAAAAAAAAAATCCTTCACATGTGAATGATTATTTTCAAGACATTAAAATAAGCTACTTTTACCCTATAGCCTCAAAATTAAAATGATCTCATAAATGATCTAAACATTGTCTTGCAAACCTGGTCATTTTCTTGGCAACCCTTTTAAAACATGCCTACACAATGCAGTTCTGTGATTTATTTGATTAAAAAGTGCTTTAAAATTACTCTACCTCCCATGAGGAATAAACCTGTTATTGTTACTTTTTTTTCTTTTCTGAACATATTTCAAAATTGTTTCTATAGTATGATATTGGATTACCATTTTTAGAAAGTCCTTGGTCACATATCGTAATAAATTATACTTATTATAATAATGACATTCAATACAGGTTTTTTTAATGGTTCTGCATGGTGGGAAGATGAGAGAAAACAGGTTTAAGCTGAAAGATGTTCCAAATGAAAAGCCTCTCCCTCATGAGGAAAGTCAGGCACTGGAACATGCTGACCAGAGACATAATCCAGTCTTCATCCTTGGAAGTCTCCAAGACCAGGCTTATTCAAGTCCTAAGCAAGTTGCTTTGACCTCATAGCAGGAGGATGGACTAGATGACCTCCTCAGGTCCCTTCCAAATTGAATTATCCTATGTTTCACATAGGACTCATTATGGTGTCTAAAAAATTTTAAGTACTGCACAGAAGTTTTTCTAGTCATTGTAAAATTTATAAGCCTGACTGCCCTCACTTGTGCCCTGTGGAGATTCTCTGGTGTATACTGAAGATGAAAGCACGTGGTAACTGGAGACCCCATACTCATAATGAGTAGCCTATTTTCATGAAACTTACAGATGTATTGTTTGTCATCATTGGAACTTCTACCCAGCAATCAAATTTAGGTGAAATTATCAGCAGTCATTACAGGAGAATCAACATACACATAAATAAACACAAGAAGGCACAGAGCAAGAAACCAGCTTTGATTTGCTTCCATATACAATCAAACTAAAAAATAATTAAATATTTTTCTCCACTTAAGATCAAGTTTAACGTCAAAAAAGGGAAATTATTCTAATTTTCTGTGTTCTATAGACAAATACAGTTAGAATTTTTTTAAGCAGTTTATTGATGTTTATCTTGCATTTTCCTAGCATTCATCTTAAGTAGACAGTTCTGAGATCAGTTTTACTTTTCTACAGAGTAGTATAGGTCTTCTATGAACAATACATGCTATTTCATTATATTACACTCATCCAGTACAGGTTAATAGAAAAGATAATATTGAAGTTCCTTTTCCTCTTTGAGCATCAGCTAATATGTCTCTAATACTGGGTACACAGGAAAGCATTTAAAATAGAACTCGAAAACTGTTTCCCAGATAGAGGCTTTTCTGCCCACTTAATATTAGTTTTTTTCAGATTAAATTTAAAATCAATTTTTTAAGTTCTATAGTTGCTATCAACTTGATTTAAAAATCTTATATTTTTGTTTAAAGTGAGCATTAACCTTGTGCAGCAGTGCAATAATTTTCCACACTAGGACCACATGCATGCTGCAAAACAAAAACTCTGGAAAAAAATATATTTAAAAAAACCTAAAACAACCCACCCCATGCTGGACTTAGTTTGTTATTTTTAAAGAAGATTATAATTGAATATGAGGTAAGTAATTATTTTTTAAAAGATAGTTGAACTATAATTATAATAACTAAAATTTTCATAAAGTAAAGTGAAATTGCTATAATAATAAAGTTCCTGAATAAAGATTTGCAAAAGTTGATGTTCATATAGAAAGTTTTCTTCCTGCCAACTTTATAACAACTTGAGGAGATAATGGATTTTACTGAACATAACTGTCAGATAAAAAGAGTTACTAAATTCTCCACTGCAATTCCCTCTCTTGTTCTGTTATGCATCTTTGGTATAGAGTTTAATACAGTCTGAGCACTCTGTGTACAACTGAAAAGTTGCTGCCTACTCATATTACCAACTGCATAAACTCCAAAGCAGGAATGATGCTTTGATCACATTTTGGAAAACTCTTTTCCTTATTTTAAGTGGTAAAAAAGTTTTAATCATTGGAGAAAAAAAGAAAAAAAAAAAAAAAAAAAAAGCATATCTCCATCCTAAAGCATAGGGTCTTTACATTGCTAATATACATCTCTGTTGAAGAGAAAAATATTATGACATTGTTGCATCTCTTTTAGGAGGTGAAATTTAAGACTTATTATGCATTGTGCAAAGAAATGGACAGTAAAGTTTCACCATGCTTTGGAGCATTAAATGCCGTTCAGAAAAATAAAAGTAGAAAAAAAGTTGCATCTTGCTCTGAAAACCGTGTCAGACAAAATTATGTGAGTAGGAGAAATGAAAACAATGTGTATTTTAGATCACTGTGTATTCATGTAATTTATATATTCCACGTGAAATATTTCATATAAGAAGTTAAGAAAGAATAAAACAGACCTGGTAGAGGAGTTTAGGAGCTTACTATAGTGATGTTTGTAATGATGACACTTTTATGTACCAAAAGATGTGTTTGGGGGTTGTTTGGGGTTTTTCGGGGAAAGGGCTGTGTGTGTGTTGGGGTGGGAGGTTAAACTACATAATTCTTTGAAATAATCTACGGAAACATTTCAGTTTGTTTGTAGGTTGTTTCTACACTTGCAAAGTTCCAAACAAACTTAGTATATATGATGCCAGTATACTCACTGAAGGAATATTGCACACCACCAGCGACCATTTCTAAAATTTTGAATACTAAAGTTTAAAAAGAGAGAGCTGGGAGAAAGTTAAGAGAAATGCAGTGTCCATCAGTAACATGAGCTAGTATGCAAGCAAACTCAAGCATTCAGTGAAAAATCCCATTTTCCATTCAGTAGGCAAAAAAACGTATCTGCTGAAGAAACAAGTAGTTATGATGATAAGATATACATGACTCTTTATGAAGAAAAGCACATGGTTGACACCTTATGCTCTAAACAAGTTTCCTAAAAGAGTTAATCCATGTAAGGTTGGGTGTTTTTTATGCCAAATGCAGAAAAAAATATAAAAAGTGCATTTTGACTTGGCTTTTTAGCCAGGATGAATTTAAATTCTTACTTTTCAAACTTTGATAGTTGAATCTTCAATTTAGACAAGATACTGGAACATGATTTGGAGCATGAAGTATGTGTATACGTATATTCACTGGGTACAATTTAAAAAGTCAGCATATACCAGGATTCGTTGCCTTAAACTAATTCTGATAACAAAATGGGATGGCTTATGGTAAATGTCATCTGAAAGCAGACTGCCACATCTGCTGTTTGATATGAACAAAAACGTTTTCAACACTGAGAGTGACGGGAAGGTTTCTCTACCATTCTTTAAGTTCATTAAGTCTTTGCATGCATTTTTACGTTTAAAAGCTTCATTTTCTACTCAAAGAGCATAACTGATTGAAAATGTTCAAATATGCTCTTTGAAAGGAAAAAAAATAATCTTTTAAACATATAAAAACACCTATGGTGCCCTCCTTCCCCGTGAGACACATTGAAGATGAGCTAAAACTGATAAAGTAAAAAAGTAGAGGAAAGGAGATTATGTCATAGAACTATATTTCACTTACTGCTGTGAAGAGGTACTTTTTGCTTTATAGAGGTATGCTCCACGAAGCAGTGAAAATTAAAGTACTTTCAACTGCAAATGTAACTGTGTGACAATTTTAAACACAGATTATTCTATACCTTAATTAACCCTATCCTAGAAAAGAAAACAGGACAATATCTCTGTACAGCATCCACATCACTGGGACATGATCTCAGAAATTTATTTTATGAGCAGTCCTGTATACTACGGAATTAAAATACGAATCCAATTATTTTATGTGTTTGTTCTACAAGGGAACTCCTATGCCCTTAAAAGCACCTGCATTTTGTCAGTCTTGGTCTTCCAGAACAGGTTTTTAATATGTATTTTTATGGGTCAAGAAGAACATTTGAAGTACATTCTTAAAACAGAAAAAAATAAGTAATCCTCAAATTTATTTCTTATGAACAAAACATACTGAGCTCTTGAACCTTCTTACTTGAGGACTTTTTAAAAAATAATAATTTAATAGTTTTTGTGTGGATTTTTTCAAATCTTTCAACATCCTTATGAAATCCTGCATACTAAATTTATATGAGCTTCTGAATGTGCAGTTCAGAACTCAGGATTACCTATACAAGAATCCTACCTACAAAAATTGCATTTCTTTTGCATATTTTTTCTTCTGAGTGAAGGAATACTATATTCCTTTCTTCATTGTCAGACCTTCAGGTGCAGAAAGGTGCTTCACCCAACCCTATAGCCTCCCATAAAAGAAGAAAAGGAGCTTGAAGAAAACTTCAAATAGAATGTCTTTATTTTCCATGTAAATATTCTAATAATCAGTCAGTACAATCAATAACATCAAGTCACAGAATCATGGAATGGTCTGGGTTGGAAGGGACCTTAAAGATCACCTAGGTCTAATCCCCCTGCCATGAGCAGGGACACCTTCTACTAGACCAGGTTGCTCAAAGCCTCATCCAACCTGGCCTTAAACACTTCCAGGGAGGAGGCATCCACAGCTGCCTTGGGCAACCTGTTCCAACTTGTCTCACCACCCTCACAGGAAAGGATTCCTTCCTAATATCTAATCTTAATTAATCCTCTTTCAGTTTAAAGTCATTACCCCTTGTTCTGTCACTACCTGACCTTGTAAAAAGTCCCTCCCCACTTTTCTTGTAGGCCCCCTTTAGGTAGTGGAAGGTCACTATAAGGTCTCCCTGGAGCCTCCTCTTCTCCAGGCTGAACAGCCCCAACTGTCTCAGCCTGTCTTCATAGGAGAGGTGCTCCAGCCTTCTGATCATCCTCATGACCCTTCTCTGGAAGGGTCCAGCAGGTCTCTGTCCTTCTTATGTTGAGGGCCTCAAAACAGGACACAATGTTCCAGGTGGGGTCTCACAAGAGTGGAGCAGAGAGGCAGAATCATCTCCCTCGACCTGCTGGCCACACTTCTCTTGATGCAGCCCAGGATACAGTTGGCCTTCTGGCCTGCGAGCACAGATTGCTGGCTCATGCTGAGATTCTCATCCACCAGCACCCCCAAGTCCTCCTCAGGGCTGCTCAATCCATTCCCTGTCCAGCCTGCATTTGGGCCTGGGATTGCCTCAACCCATGTGCAGGATCTTCCACTTGGCCTTGTTGAAATTCATGAGGTTTACATGGGCCTACTTCTCAAGTCTGTCAAGGTTCCTCTGGATGGCATCCTTTCCTTCCAGCACGTTGAACGAACCACATAGCTTGGTGTTGTTCATAAATGTGGTGAGGGTGCACTCACTATCATTGTCCATGTCACTGACAAAGACATTAAACAGCACTGGTCCCAAAACCGACCCCTGAGAAACGTCACTTGTCACTTGTCTCCACTTGGACATCGAGTCATTTATTGCAACTCTTCAAGTGCAATCATCCAGCCAATTCCTTATCTACTGAATGGTCCATCTGTCCAGTCCATGCCTCTCCAACTTAGAGTCAAAGATCTTATGCAGGACAGTGTCAAATGCCTTGCACAAGTCCAGGTAGATTACATCAGTTGCTCTTTTCTTATCTACTAATGCTGTAACCCCATCATAGAAGGCCACCAAATTGGTCAGGCATGATTTGCCTTTGGTGTTGGTAGTCACCAATCACCTCCTCACTTCCCTATAATATATAATTGTAAAAAAAATAAAATATGGTCTTTGCTATGATTCTCTTCTTATTATTTCCAAGTAATTTCTTTTTACGAAAAATCCTAAACAAAACCACCAGAAATGTACTTACCAAAAAGACAAACTCAGTGCTCTTTATCTTACATGAAAAGAAATGTCTAACGTCATTCCAGTTTATGAGTGTATGCTTAAAAAATTGAGGCACTGTAGATGTGTTCAGAATTTTGATAGAACAACTTATTCTTGATACCATCTCTAAGCATTTGAAGAAAAGAAGGTTATCAGGAGTAGTCAACATGGATTCACTAAGGGGAAATCATATTTGACCAATCTGGTAGTCTTCTATGATGTCATCACTATGCGTAGATGAGGGAAAAGCAGTGGATGTTGTCTACCTTGATTTTAGCAAGACTTTTGGTACTGTCTCCCACAATATCTTTGTCGCAAAGCTTAGAAGGTATGGGATAGATGAGTGGACAGTGAGGTGGACTGAGAACTGGCAGAGCACAAAGGGTTGCAATCAGCTGTGTAGAATCTAGTTGGAGGCCTGCAACTAGCAGTGTTCCCCAGGGGTCCGTACTGGGTCTGGTCTTGTTTAACATCTTCAACAGTAACCTGGAAATAGGGATAGAGTCCACCCTCAGCAAATTTCCTGATCATACAAAGTTGGGAGGAGTGGCTGACACACCAGAAGGCTGTGCTGCCATTCAACGAGACCTGGACATGCTGGAGAGTTGGGTGGAAAGGAACCTGATGAGGTTCAACAACAACAAGTGCAGAGTCCTTCACCTGGGAGGGAATAACCACATCAGTACAGGTTAGGGGTTGACCTGCTGGAAAGGAGCTCTGAGGAAAAGGACCTGAGTGTGCTGGTGGACAGCAGGCCGGCCATGATCCAACAATGTGCCTGTGTGGCCATGAAGGCCAACAGTATCCTGAGGTGCCTTAAGAAGCGCGTGTCCAGCAGGTTGAGGGAGGTTCTCCTCCCCCTCTACACTGCCCTGGTGAGGCCACATCTGAAATACTGCGTCCAGTTCTGGGCTCCTCAGTTCAAGAGGGACAGGGATCTTCTGGAGAGAGTCCAGCAGAGGGCCATAAAGATGATGAGGGGCCTGGAGAATCTGCCTTAGGACTAGAGGCTGAGAGAGCTGGGACTGTTCATCCTGGAGAAGAGAAGACTGAGAGGGGATCTTATCAATGTCTATAAATATGTGAAGTGCAGGGGCCAAATGGATGGGGCTGGGCTCTTTTTGGTGGTGCCCAGTGACAGGACAAGGGGCAATGGGCACAAACTGGAACAATATTGGCAATATTTGTCTCTACTTTGTTTTGTTGCTTGTCAGAGCCAAGAACACTGATAATGAGCATAGCTTTTGTTCAGGGATGAGCAAGAGCTCTTCTTTTCTTTAAGCAACAGTAAAGATTATGTGAAATTATAAAACTATAAGCAAGCAACAGACAGGAATGCTGGCTTTACCTAGATTTTATGGTTGAACCTGGCTTAATCACAGCGGGGATTTTGGCTCAGCCCAATCTGTTATTCTTATTTCTGTGGTCAAGTGAAGGTTCTAGCTGGATTGCAACACATTTCAAACTCATTTTGAAGTTTAGAGAGGGGAAGGGGGAAAAAAAAAAAAGAAAAAAGATAAAAGATAAAAGCTTGGTTTCTCATTTTACAGATTGAGAAGGAAAAGCATTGGAGCATTGGCTTGGAGATTACTGATCCAGGCTGGCTGAACAGCAAAACATTTTGTAATTAGAAATTCCGATTATCTCATAGCCCTGAGATGGAAAAACTGAAAGGCATAAGGACAAAAGGGAATGAACTGGCTACACAAATATTTTTCACCTTCAAACACATAGTTCCTGTCTGTGTCACAACAGAGGTATAGAAATTTCCCTTTATGGCAGTGCCTTTAAGTCGGAGCAAAAAAAAATTATAACAAAAATATATGACAAAGTTGTCTCTGAGTGAATGGCACTGGTGAGTGTGAGACTTCTTCAAATCCTTACAGCCTCCATTTTATGAAAAAATAAATCTCAAAGATATATTTTTAAAGGGGTATTTACATCTAAAGCATTTTTTGTTGTAGTTTCCTTCAGTAAAACTATGCATCATGAAATAAATGTTTCCCATATCTTTGATTTGACTTGAGGATTATATTGAAAATAACTAGTCATGTTAGAGTAAGCTTCATTGTTTAATCAGAAATTTTTGAAAAAATCTGAGCTTTTCAAATATATTCTGAACTAGGCAACCATAACAAATAGACCTGGAAAATATACTGTGGGGAAAAAAGCCTAGAAAAATAGTTTAGAACGTAGATCTAATTTCCTTTCCTCTTATTTTTTTTTTTTTTTCCCCACGTGAAACATTCCATTGTGCTACATGAAAATAACACTTTTTTGAAATTAGAATGGAATAGAATAATTCCAGTAGGAAGGGAAACACCTACAAGGATCATCTAGTCCAACCAAAATTTAAAGCATATTATTAAGGGCATTGTACAAATGCCCCAAACACTGACAGGCTTGGGGCATCAACTATCTCTCTAGGAAGCCTGTTCCAGTGTTTGAGTACCCACTTCATAAAGAAATGCCTCCTAATATCAGGTCTGAACCTCCCTCTGGCACAGCTTTGAACCATTCCCATGTGTCCTATAACTGGATACCAGGGAGAAGAGATCAGCACCTCCCTTTCCACTTCCCATCCTCAGGAAGCTGTAGAGAGCAATAAGGTCAACCCTCAGCCTCCTTTTCTTCTGAGAATAGACATTACGGAATGATCCAGCAAAGTAAAGAATCAGGTGATCTACTAGATCTTATGTGTAATAGTATTTTTTTCATGGTAGATTTGGTTAGTGCAGTTACAAAGGAAAAACTATTATCTTTATGCTAGTTTTTGTTCTGAAGTTTTCATTGTCAGTGCTCTAAACAAATTGGGAAAAAACCTTAGATATAATTTTTTACAGATGTCTCCATTTGATATTAGTAGTTTGCATTATATTTTACTATAAGTTGGGATATCACTATGCAGTGATATAAATATTTCTCCTGAAGCATGTCCTGCTGTTTTATCTTTGTATCCCTGCAAGGCTAATAAGCTACATGATACATTGTCATCATGAGGTGATGGTAACACTCCCTGGAGATATAAGTATTTTTACATTTCTTGTACTTGAAGTCAAATAATTTCTTTTATCATTAAAGGAATCAAATATTAACTACAAAATCTTTATAGAACAAGGAAAAAAAGCCCGTAGGTTTTCCAAACTTACACAGCTACCAAATGTAACAAGAAATTAAAAAAAAAAAGTTTGCCAGAAAAGAAAGATATTTTCTAAATTAATTGGATTTTCCCATCATTTTTCCACATAATATTACAACAAAGGAAAACAATATAAATACTTTAAAAGTTAATTCCAAAATTTATGTCATTTTTCATAAAGTAATACACATCAATAGTGAGATAATGTGTAAGAAAGGAAAAAAAGAAAGGATTGGAAAATATTAAGACCTCAACAGTACGTATATCCAAGCTAGCCAAAATATTACAAAAATATACGATAGGTTGTTATTGCCTGCAATATCAAGGGGAATAATCTGTTTCATGCATAGACTTCAATTCTGGATAAAATAATTATTTAAATGAAGTCTGCCTAAAACAAAATTTCTGTAATATTTTTTCAGGGAAAAAACCCCAAACTAACAAAAAACTCCCACTTTTAGAATGCTGATATTCAGCTTTCTTGTAAGGAAACAAAAAATAAAATAAAATAAAATAAAATAAAATAAAATAAAATAAAATAAAATAAAATAAAATAAAATAAAATAAAATAAAATAAAATAAAATAAAATAAAATAAAATAAAATAAAATAAATCTTTTTTTTTACTACCTCTACTGAAGGATTAAAAAATAACACCTTGAGTATAGGAGAATCTTGTAAGCTAGTATTTTAAAGAAATAAAAATGTAGAAGAGTAAGTGAACTTTCATCTATATTAAATCAGTTTTAATTCTTTTGCCATGACTGTGATCCTATAAAAGTTTCCACAACTAACTAAATAGTAGAGAGGTTCACAGTAAAGATGCACTAGGAAGGCAAGTGTGCACATCCTTCTGGAATCAGAGGCCTATGTACCACTGAAGGAAAACAGACTAATTCAGCAGAATACATGGAATAGAAAAACACTGCAGTGTGCACCAATGGATCTATGTCCTCGAAATCATTAAAATCCATTTTCTTTTAAAAACTGCATAATGAAGAATGCTTTTTTTTTCTTCTTTAGATTATGATTATTCATAGCTAACTAATCTTAACCTTTAGTTGAAGGTAACAAATAATTTAAAATGCTATACTTATGACACTTTAAAATGTAGAAAAAACATTAAGTATAATCCTAGTATAAATGTAAAATGTCCTTTTCATTCTCTCATTTATTATAATTAATGTTGGAAAGTTACTTCTGTTGAAGTCATTTTCACATTAGCAGTTATATTGTTGTCATATAATTATCTGCTGCAAGTTTCTTTCTTTCTTACGACAATTATAAAAGTTAAAAAGCTACAGCTATGTTGGCTAATATGTTTCTGAAAGGTATGCAGAATACATAGTATCTTTAAACTTATTAAAAACCCAACCTGAAACATAAATCTGCTTTTCTGAAGTACTAGGAAACATTTTCACTAATACACATCTTCAGTAATGGCACTGCTTCTTGCTTTGAATGCCAACACAGAGAATAGACTGCCACTTTTATCAGAAAGTTTCAAAAATATATTTAAAGAACCTACAAGGATGATGTAACATTGTCTTAATTACAGTGTTAGCTATTTATTCATTAATAAGTAAAGGGTAATTATTCCTTAAACTCACTAAAACATTCAGCAAAATAACCTGCATTATATTATTAGCAATAATACTCCTATATATTTTATTAAAATAAAGTTATTTTTCAACAGATTTTTTTTTTTTTAAGTACCTAAAATACAAACACTTCTCCAAATTTTCCTGAAAACTACAGCATTGCATGAAAGTTCAGTGTTAAACTTAAGAAAGCTAAGGCCTTTCAGGAACGCTGCTGGAGTAGTGGAAGCTTTGTAAACTTCCTCCTCCCATCTTAGATACTAGATAAGCTTGTTAACAATAAATAAACTTTTTGGGGGTGGGGCGGGAGGGGGAATATGAATTAAGCATTGACAATTCCCTTCTGAAATCCATTACGTCAAGCATGTAGAGCTTAGCTTATTTAATACACTTTTCTCATCGCTGTGGAAAAATATTTATTTAGAAAAAAATGAATGTATTGGGCCATATCAAGCCATTCTAGCTCCTTTTTTCTTTAGTATAAGGTTTTGTTTTTTTTTTTTCCTTTGTTGACAACTATGTCCTTGGAAAACACAATGAACATAGAGGTTCTTTGGATGATGAGAATAGTCAGGGTAAAGGTTGAGCGTAATCAAACTAAAACTTGGAAGCAACATACCTGAAAATTGCAATTATCAGCAGCTTTCCCTTTGAGAAGCTCACTGATCTTCATGAAGAACTGTCTATTAATTTTATGAAATGAATTTTGCACCTGTTTTATAATTAAGCAACCTTTTCATTGTCTCACTGTAACTATGGCAGATCTGAAAGCAGAACCTAGACTCTTCAGCTCCCAGTATCTATTCCCATTCATAATGTGAGATGAACTCCTAAGTTGGACTCAAAGGTGGAAACCCCATTTCTTGCTGATGCAGCATGATGCAACTGCATCTCCTGCAAAGACTAGTATTTGTCTACCTATGTTGCTGATTAATCACTGATTAATGGTTTACTTATCATTTGAATGAAGGTATAATTTTATTTTCTTGTAAAAGTTTTTCCAACTTTTTATATTTTAAAACCTATTATGTAAAACAGAAGCCTTAAAAGTCTTTCTGTTTTCATTCTCTCATTTCTCTAGAGGAAGTCTTTCCAAAACAGTTCTGCTAAGCTGATAGAAATAGTCCTCTCTACTTAGCTATAGTAGTAACTGCAAAGATTTCAAAGGCTGTGCAAGTTCAGCTCTCAGAGGTTAGAAATTACACTAAAACTTTCATGAAACTCTTACCTGCTAGAAAGCTGAGAAAACCCAAAACAAAGTTCTCTCCGTGCTTTCCTTAAAAAATAATTTTAGAAATATCTTAACATTTGTCATTCTTTTCAGATTGTAACTCAGTGACCAGAGGCTTGAAAGGCATAGACAGTACATATTTTGACAGATTTTTCACGGCACAAAACACCACAATTCTCATTAAGGTCAGCAGCATTTTATGTATTGCTAAAAGAGAAAAAGTCACACTATTTCAGAACTGACTGTATACAAAGCTAAGACTAATGGAATTAAAAAATGCAAGTGATCTTTTGCAAAAGACATCTGAAATTATAACAGGAACATTTCTAAATATAATTAATTATATTTACTAATTATCTCACTGAACTACAGATTTTTCCTCTGTGATTCCCAGTGTCTTGTGGCACATACAGAAGTGTCAGCTTGTAGAATTTTGTTATTTTTGACAAAGTCACATCTCTGGGAGCTATGAGAAACACACACTCACAAAAAATCTAACCTCCAGTTTTTAGGAATGAAGCACAGAAATATGGAAAATAAATATAAAAATATATGAAGGTAAATAAAAACTATCACAAATTTGTATTTGTTTATATGTTGCTTTGAGGTCAATCTGTTGTCTATTTGTTTTTCTTATGGGAACTTTCCCTGACTTCTGACATTAATATTCTATTATATATGTGAGCAGCTCAAGACTTGCAGGATTTAGACAATGTGTTCAAGCATATATTTAGTATTTAGTACAAAGTCTTTATAACAAAACAAGCACAAAATATAACAGTTTTAGATATTTCCTACAATTCTACATCCCCACTGATAGCATTAGTTACAATCTAGTGATTCACAACATATAAATAATGGCTTGCCTGTTTTAATAGATTCTACTTGCAGTGTTTTCACTATATCTCAGTATAAAGTGTTAGCTAAGTGAAGAGCAGTTGTAAAATATAGTGCCTTAAGGATGGAAACTATATTTAGCTGGTTCCGGTGGTTGGAGTTCCCTTCTTTACACAGTTGCTATAGTAGTGTGGATGAAGTTTTGATCTATCACTTTATAGCTGAATCTCAGAAATACTGTATGCTTAAATACTTTATCCCTTGTGCAGACTATAGTTCCAGTGGAAAAAAAAGTGACTGTTGTAGCATTGAGTTAAGGAAATTTTAGTCCTGTGTGAGATATGGAAAAGTGGTGAGAATAACTCCAGTTTAGACTGTCTAAATGAGTTCATGGTTTAATTGTTGTATATTAATTGTTGTATATAGCAACAATATATAATTTTTGTTATATGCTATTAATCTATAGTATATACAACATATATTGTATGTTGTATATACTATAGATTAGTAGTGAAAGAGATTATGCAGGCAAGTCCCAGAAAGCCTTCTCAGTGCTCAGGACACTGGAGATTTTGAGACCAGATTATGAGGTTTAACACAGGGATTCTCTGCTCTCCAGGAATATATCAGTGAAGACAGCAAAAATATTTTAAAAGGTAGTTTTTAATGAAGTTTCCTCATGTTTGAGTGTTCTCTCAAGACCTATTTGGAAACTATATTGTATGAATTTATAAGTATAAATATGTGCATTTATATAATTGGATAAAGATCAGATTATTTATCAAAGAGGTAGTCAAGGCACTGGGAAAATCACAGCACAATATGGTTTCAAGAGATGTTTGTGGGAGAAAATAATGAACCAGTATGGTAAAATTTAGGAAAAAAAAAATCCTTTCAGCAAGAGACCAGAACTGGCTAAAAATCCTGAGACTAAGAAACAAAAGAAATTTGTTTATTCAATTCCATTTTCCACCCTTTCTTGTCAGAGAACAACTGAATTTAATTTCAGCTAATAGAATGCAACCATTCCTGAGTTCCACTACTAAAAAGTACCATTACTTCCCAGGAAGCAACTGCATTTTGAAATTGTAGTAGCATTACAAAACTTCATTATATTGGGGTGCTCTGAACTTGAAGGAGTCCCTTCACTTAAGAATATTTAAAATTAAGTTAATACAAATACTAGGAAATACAGGAACAAATTCTTCTTTGAAGCTTATACCCCTGACTAGTCTCCTTCACTGCCATTTTGTTTAGTAGAACTCTTTTAATCCATTGTTGAAATTCAATCCTAGGTGGATTTTCTGTTCCCACATAAAACTAGCACTGATAGCAAGTGCCAGGCTGTGAGAAGACAGAACACTCTGTCCATGATACAAAGCCAGCCAAGACAGCAGTATTTGGCAGCCATGGCCATTCAAAGACTAATGGACTTTGTATCAGATGTTTTTTCCTTAGCTGTTCTTAGGTATCCTCTTTCCTTGCCTGACAGTCTCAACCAGGACTCTAGTTAATGCTTTTGGGGACATAAGCACCTCTCCAGTAGGTAATATTCTCTAAGTGCTAACTCATTTTGCACAAGCCACTTAACTGCCACCTTAGAGTAATGACTTTCTATCACTACTGACCTGGGCTTGGTTCAATTCTTTTACTATTTATTTTCACAGTAATAAATAAAACTGTCAGTACAGTTTGTTTACTTAGGCCCTTCTGAAAAGGCATCTTCTACAAGTCAGTTACAGGTGGCAGGAAAAACAACAGTAACAGATAGAGAAGAACTGTGTTAGAGAAAATATTCTAGTTTTATAACTTCTTTCAGTTCCTCAGTTAATATAGCATTTATCAAGAAACTTCAGGATAAGCTCTTTAAATTTTGGAAAAGTTTTTTCCAGTTAAAATTCATAGCGTGAAAAATAGCATGTGGGACTATATCTGGTAAAAGCTAAAGGCAATTGTTTCCTTTTGAAGAGAAAAGCAAGAGAAAAAATATTCAGTTATCTAAACCTTTGGGAGCATCTTGAGTTTTTCTGTATTCTTCCATTACTATTTGTGAGATTAGATCTGACTAAATCTCAAGTTTCCATATCTATGCTCCTGGCAAGTGAGCTAAACCTCTAAGGAACATCTTCTGTTAGGAAAAGTGCACTGTGGCAGTATAGAGCCTATCTTCTATATTGCCATTTATAAAATCTAGTATGTATTTCTCTTTGACTCTCAGACTGTTTTGCTTCATCAGGGTTTGCCCATGAGCAAGCCTCTTATGCCATTGTTATTTCCTAAAGTTTAATTCTGCAGATATGGTCATTTCCAGTACAGGTGGAAAAAAACGATGGGAAAAATCAGTTCTACTCATATCCTTTGCACACTGTTATTGAGTCCCTCAGACAAAAAAAATGGCAGAGTCTAGTTGGAGACCTGTGTCTAGTGGAGTCCCTCAAGGGTCGGTACTAGGACCAGTATTATTCAATATATTCATAAATGACATGGATGAGGGAAGAGAGTGCACTGTCAGCAAGTTTGCTGATGACACAAAACTGGGAGGAGTGACTGACACAGCAGAGGGCTGTGCTGCCATCCAGAGAGACCTGGACAGGCTGGAGAGCTGGGTGGGGAAAAACTTAATGAAATATAATAAGGGCAAGTGTAGGGTGTTGCACCTGGGCAGAAACAACCCCAGGTTCCAGTATAGGTTGGGAAATGATCTATTAGAGAGCAGTATAGGGGAAAGGGATCTGGAAGTCCTGGTGGACAGCAGGATGACCATTAGCCAGCACTATGTCCGTGTGGCCAGGAAGGCCAATGGCATCCTGGGGTGCATTAGAAGGGGTGTGGTTAGTAGGTCAAGGGAGGTTCTCCTCCCCCTCTACTCTGCCCTGGTGAGGCTGCATCTGGAACATTGTGTCCAGTTCTGGGCCCCTCAGTTCAAGAAGGACAGGGAACTGCTTGAGAGAGTCCAGCACAGAGCCACCAAGATGATTAAGGGAGTGGAGCATCTCCCTTATGAGGAAAGGCTGAGGGAGCTGGGCCTCTTTAGCTTGGAGAAGAGGAGACTGAGGGGTGACCTCATTAATGTTTATAAATATATGAAGGGTGAGTGGCAGGTGGATGGAGCCAGGCTCTTCACAGTGGTGTCCAATGATCGGACAAGGGGCAATGGATGTAAGCTGGGACGCAGGAGGTTCCGCTTAAATTTGAGAAGGAACTTCTTTACTGTGAGGGTAACAGAGCACTGGAACAGGCTGCCCAAGGAGGCTGTGGAGTCTCCTTCTCTGGAAACATTCAAGACCCGCCTGGACGCCTTCCTGCAGGGGGATTGGACTAGATGATCTTTTGAGGTCCCTTCCAATCCCTGACATTCTGTGATTCTGTGATTCTGTGACACAAAGACATTTTAGTATAGATTAAAATTTGATTTTTTTTTATTTATTTTTTTTTTTCCCTATCACCCTTTCCCTATCACACCTGGTGTCGTCCAGGTAGCGAACTAAGAGACTAAGGGCACATTTCTAAAAAAAAAAAACCAAAAACAAAAACCATGGTGTCAAAATTATTAAATCTTCTTTTTCTTTCACGTTTACTCAGGCCTATGCTAACTGATAAAAGCCCAGAGAGATTTGGCTAGAGCACACTAAAAGTAGAACCAAAGCCCATGCTGTTTCTTTCCTCTGCCAGTTCATTTTACTTCTGTACAGCAATATGTTTGAAATAAGATCTCAGGAAAGATGTCATATGTGCAGGTTCCGTATGACTTGTGAGTTACACTGTGGACGTTCCTTGCATATTGTCAAATGGATCAATAATAATATTTTCAGTGCTCCAGGACAGCTTAAAAATTTTCTTATATGCTTTACATGTCATTATGAATTTTTTGTGATCATACTATTACAAACTTTCAGTAAGCATAAAAACATTTGGTACATATTTTTAAGCAAAAGATTTCATTTTAACTATCTTTGCCTATAATTTTCCCAAAAAACATTTTAACTGAATAATGAAATTGCATTAAATACAGTATCTTAATCATGCTGTGGGGCATTGAATCAGACATTCTCAAACACAACTGAACTTGTATTGCTTGCATTTTAAAAATCAACATATGTAATAATGTCAGTCATAGTTACTCCTCTTTCACTCAATTAACCCCCTCATCCCTGAAAAACAACAGAAATCTACAAAACTACTGAAGTTAACTATTTTATTACTCTCTCATGTATTTAAACTGTTGCTGTGTATGAGACAGCAGAAACAAACAAATTTCCAGAGCTCTCAATTCTACCGGCATAGCACAACAATCCCTGTATGATTATTGCAATGCATGGTAGAATATAAGAAAAGAATGAAAAGAAAATACATGAAAAGAATGTAAGCACAAATTATGTAATTCAGTAGCAGGGAATGATGGTAAAAGATAATGGAATTAAGCATTAAAACATATTAATAAAATAACATACAATACATGCTTAAGTTTATTTCTCAAATACTCTACTACAGAAAAGAAAAAAAAGTTTCTATTCTCCACTTAGAGAAGTTTCTGTTATTAGCTAACACTTGTGGGAGGCAAACTTACATCAGATCTCTTTGTCTTCTCTTCAAAATAAAAGCTTACAATGTCAAATTCTACTGATAAATGTTACTTTAACATCTCATAATAATGTAAATGTCACTGCACTGCCCCAAAAAAGGACACAGATTCTTCTCTTCAAAACAATATGAACTAGTTGTGAGCAAAATAACTCTACATAAGAAAACAATCTACAGTGCAGCTGAAAGAGTTCAGAGACAGTAGTACAGAAGGACACAAGTATCACACACTTTCTGGTTTCCGGAGATTTAATTTAAAAAGTCTTTTCCTAAGATTTCCTCTATGGACACTACTGGTCTTTAAATGACTGTTATAATCTCAGGAAAATCCTTGGATCAAGAAGACAAATCTGCCATAGAATCATATGAAAAAAACCCCACTTTAGTACAAACTTGTCCTCTGGCTTGTTTACAAGCAATTTTAGATACGATACGCTTTGATTTTACTTTCTTTGTTGGTGAAATAATGCAGATTGCTTATTCAAAGAACAAATGCCCCTGCAGGGCTCTTTAGGGTTGATTTGTTCCTTAGATATAGCAAAAAAAACAGGTTAAGACAAGCAAGTTGGGAAAGCTGGTATGGGCACATTTGTTTGGTTGCAAGAGAGCACACAACCATCAAAATAAATTAGCTCCACCAATACTGTTCTTCCTTCAGTCTTTACATTTTACTTCTATTATCCAAGCATAAATTTACACTCATGTCTTCATTTCAATTATTTTATATGGTAGGAAGAAACACAGAATTGAATAATGAATTAAGAAAAAAAGTATCTTTTTTATTATTATTTACTCAGAGATGTTTGTCCTTAAAAGCAGCATGAGAATGGACAGCTTTTTTAAACATGAATGGATCAATCATTGCTGTGGATTTATATCTAAAAGCATGTTCCAAGTTAACTGTGATATAAGATTTGAAATTAGTATTAGAATTTAATACTCGAGTGTAAAGTAAAAAAAAAAAAAAAAAAAGAAAGAAAAGAATCAAAAAACATCCTTACAAAAGGCAGATTAGAAAAACACATTTTTGCAAATAATAAATGTTGACTTTGCTTTTGCTTTTATCTGTGCATAAAAATTATGTTGGACCCTAAATTCCTTTTTTTGTTGCTGGTGGGGGTTTTGTTGTTATTGTTGTTCCTTGCCTAAAACAAGTCAATCCCCTCTGGAATTTTTTAAATTACTGTACTAATAAAATGGCATAATTTCTTAAAAATCCTAATATTTGTCTTGTTCTAACATATGTCATAATTATTTTTCTAGATACTTAACCATGTGACTTTCATATTGAATACTAAGTTGCTGCTGAGGCAAAATAAGAATATGTAGGTGATCCTATAGTAAGGTTCAGAAATACTTAAATGTCTGAATTTATACTATGCTGGCCTTGAAATTCTCTGCTTGTTAAAGAAATTGTTACTTGTCTCTGAAAAGCACTTACCCCCTATAAAACAGAACTTTCAGAGCTCTGGATGTCACGTATTATACTGGGGCTTCCAATTCCTTTAAATACCATTCTGTAGATTTTGGCATACTAACCTGACATTAATATTTGCTAAAATACATAAGAAATACACACACTTCTATTCCATCTTTGTTTTTCAGACTTTGTTTTTTTTTTTCTGTTTTCCTGTAAAAATTACTTGCTGTTCTCAAGAAATTAAATAATAATAGAAAATGTACTTCCAGAGAAAACAGCAAAGATCATTATGAGTACAAAGCAAAATATTCTGATTAGAAAATTCATATCAATTGATCCCTACCAGGCTAGCAAGTTTACTTTTGCTTTGTCCAATCCAAGACTAATGGGACACAAAACCACTTAAAAGCCCTTGTTAGGGAAAAAGAGATATTAATAGTTACATGCACTCTAATGGAAAATGGACAAATTTGTGTATATAAATCCATAAAGGTTATTAAATTCACTGTATGTGGCTCAGGGAACCTGACTCACAAACTGTTGATATGTGGGAGAATACTTGAAAGACAGATCAATGTATCTGCCCTGCTATATTCTTCCCTGAGCACCTTATTTTGGCCACCAGATGATCTTTATTGTTATTATTTGGGTTTCCCACATACGGGATTCACCAATAGTCCTGTTGAAAGCTGGCACACAGCAACACTGCCAGGACCATGAACCTTTCCAGTTTATTATTAGACTTGAAGAATTAAGTTATGCAGCAATTAGATAAGTACAATTGCTGTTCTAACTAAATTCACACATCAGCAGGTAAAAAATAAAATATTGCCTTTAGAAAAGTTTTTTGAGTTCTTTAGATATAAGCTACTGGCTGAAAACCTGTAAGGTTGAGATTTTGGATGTAAAAAGAAATGCAAGATTGAGTCTTTTTAGCTTTTTCATGTTATTCTATGTTTTGTCACAGTAAATTTACAAATCTTTATTACATATCACATAATTTTAAAAAGAAACAAAAGAGAACGCTGTAAGAAGTTACTTAGATGTGAAAATGCAATGACTTATGAAGCTAGTGTATATATCAATAGCTCAGAGTAATGTCTATCTCTTCTCTACACTTGCACTCCACTTTCACTCGAAGTCTTAACATAACTGTAGTAAACATTTATATTTTTGTTTATGACATAGATGGGCACATGCCAATTCCATATGCTTGAGATTTTTGGTTTGCAGATTTTTGAAAAAATATCTTTATGAATCTTATGATCCCTTTAGGTTCAACTGTGTGGCCAATTAGACATGCTCTTGTCCCTTCAGTCCTAGTGCACCATTTTGAAAATACAGTCAGATTTTTGTTCTGAATCAATAATTCATACTTGATATTTTTTAAAATGGACTCAAGGAAAAGATAATGTTTCTTCTCCTAGTTTCATCAGTTTTTTTTTTGCACATAGGAAAAAGCCCTGCTTTGAAAACACCAAACCCAAAGCATCAAAATTAAATGAGAAAGACAGAAGTAGTAAGATTATGTATTGTATAAAGGAAGTATATAATTAGTAGTAGCTGCAATGAATATTAAATAAATAAATAAATAGAACAGTAGTTGTGAATAAGCAGTAGAGAACAAAATGTATTCTTCACTGATATGGAGAAGAAATACCACCATAAAAAACTTCTTTTGGATCTTCATTATACTTGAAGATTAGAAGAAACAGAAAGAATGTTGTCCAGGAAACTGAAGAAACTGTCATTACATAGAAAAAGAGAACTGGAAAAATACAGCCTACTGAAAGGGCTCCTCTGAACTGAGGAAAAATAAATTTCCGTTGACTATCTGCATTAGATTTTTTTCCAAGAGTCTGTCATGGATGCAAAGGTTGCTAAATATTCCATTCATAAACCAGATGTCTTTTCTTCCTTGAGTCTGTAAATTTAGGAATGCATTTTGTCCTCCGTCTACATTCAGGACTCTGACAATATCAAAAGGGAGTACTGCAGTCTGCATCAGTGGGAGGCAGCCTGAGCTAGCAGCTGGCACAGAGGACTTGGACAAAAGCCTAACTCCACAAAGTCAATATGAAAACCCTCATCAACTTGACTGCAAACTGGAAGTTGATGTCCAAATTATTAGTTTTTGAGGGGTGGGCAGTGTTTGGACTAATTATCAGATGAAAGGTCAAACCACAGCATGACATTGGACATTGCATTTCACTTTCTGATTATTTAGTCCTTCACTTCTCAGTTTAGTTTAGTATGTTCTTTCATATCCACCTCAGTGAATTGATTTTAAATTTCTGGTTGAGGCAGGTTATGCAACTGTAACTAGCTAGATCTCATAAGTATTTGCAGTAAGAATCAACTCACCAAGATGTGTAAATGTGTGCACACCCACATACACATATAAGCCTTTCCGTCACAGCGTCATCCTAACAGATATAATTGCAGGAATGGAATACGAAGTCTCCATTTTCAGAGTATTGGTTAAAAACTGATGAAATGTAAATATGAGCTTCCTTTTTTAAAGATAATAAAAGAAATCTAAGTTTTAGTATATGACAGTACAAGTTGTCTGATATCAATATGCTGCTTTCAAGAGTGGTGAACAGTTATTGCTGTATGTATTTTCTCTATAAGAGCAGGATACTGAAATCAGGAGTGAAGGAAGCAATCTTGTAGCTTAAAAAACAAATACGAACTAGAGAAAATACAATGGGAAAGCAACAAGCAGAGAACAGCAAGAGGAATAACAATACTACTTAGAAAGTCGGAAAAAAATTTGAATAGTTTCTTAGTTTTGTTATCAATGTGTAGGAGTGAATTTCCAATGTGGAAATATGCATTCCTTCTTTAATTTCAGCAGATCCAAGCATATGTTTTCTCAGCAGACAAAATCCTGATCAAGCTGAAAACAATTCACAGTGATACTCAGGAATACTTCATTAATAGCCTACAAAAGTCTTGATATTTCTCTGGATAGTCATGGAAAATGCAAAGGTAAGGAAAGAGGATGTAAACAATATACTGTTCTGCAGCTTCTGTGAGAGTTATTTCTGCTCAGAGTTGGCCTGCATTTAGTCCTTTACTTTGCATTATGCATTTGAAGTACAATGCAAACATAGAATAGCATATAACATACAATAAGCTAAGTGCAATGACATAATGCACAAACTAAAGTAATTTCTTATCCTTCTGTAGTTATTAAACTAATAAAGTAAAAATATATGTAAAAATATATATCAGCACTATGAATTTGTAACACAATCAAAATAAACTTCCCTAATTTCTATTTTAAGTATATATATATATATAACACTTCAAAATGCGAATAACTCTTAAAGAACAAATACAATATAGCTTTGAAACTTATAGTATTGCTGTGAATATAAGTTAGCAAGCAACTTATTCTTGTGCTGAAGAAACTCACAGACATATGGGGGTAAGGTCATTGAACATGGTAAAAGATTAAAAAGGAAAAAAAAATATATTCAAGGAGGAAAACGGACAATGTTTTTTCCCAGCCAGGTTCATTGTCTTACATAAGACTACACTAGTATAATAGGGATCCCTGCACAGTGTACCTTCTGTCTTAGAAGATGAAGGTTTTTTCTTTTGTCCTGGTTTAGCTGGAATAGAGTTGTTTTTTTGTTTTTTTTTTCTAGTACCTAGAATAACTCTGCTTTGGTTTCATAATGTGACTTGTTATAAGAAGAATGTTAATGTACTAATGTTATTAGTTGCTGTCAGTGCAAGGTCATGTTTTTTGCTAGTTTGCAAGTGCAAAGGAATGGGAGGGGGGGAGCGTAGTAATTAGCAAAACCCAAAACTGACATTTGGATGTGCCAATGAGATATTTCATACCATGTCACATCATATTCAGTATATTAACAAGGGTTGACTGGAAAGCGAGGAGATTCTCTCAGGGATCACTCTCATTTGCTCTTCCAGGATTGTGGTTTTGGTTGAAGGACTATCTTGGCTCTGGGATCACTAGCTGAGGACAGGCTGGTCATCAGTTGGCAGGTGGTGAGCAAGTACATTGTGCATCACTCATTTTCATATTCTGTTATTACTGTTATTATTATTATTTCAATTAGTAAATTGTTTTTATGTCAACCCATCAGTTTTCTTACTTTTACTCTTTCAATTCTTTTCCCTACTCCCTGGCAGGGGAGAGTGAGAGAGTGACTGTGTTTGGCTGCAAGTCAAAGAAGTGAAACCTTCACATCCTCTTATAAAATGTCTTTTTACAGATCTTATCAAAATACTGCATTCTCAAAACAAACTGGTTCAAGACATAATTCATCACTGAATATGTATGTGTTCTAAAACCTTGGTAATATATGCTGCTACGTTTATAGAATCCAGATTTCATTGTGTGCCTAATTATAGGTTAGGATTTATCAGAAACAAGGATAAGAATTTTTATGTATATGTATTATATAATAATTTGTGCAGCACTTCCTGGTATTTTGGGTTCATGCATGCAGGGTAACTTTTAAGAAAAAGTGGATGTAGCAGCACTGAAAGAAGAAACAAACCAAAAAAGGAACTATTAGCATGTAATCACTACATCGAAAATCTTTACTGACTCAATCTCTTAGATGGACTACTTACATTAACATTTTCAGGACCCATTTTTAAAAACAAAATTATTCACATGTAATTTTAGGACCTGAATTCAAGAGAACAGAACATCTGAAAATAATGGAAACTGTAAAAGTACAGTAATTCTATGGAACAGACATTACTATGTCTGATTTGCAATGTTTACAACAAGGACATTTAAGTCTTCAAGAACATTAAATAGTGCTGCAAAAAGCTAATGGGAAATGGATTTTGTAAATTAATGGATTCTTTTTTCACTTTATTAACACTTTGGTCCCGAGAAAAGTTTAATATTGCATTTTATATGTAAAAGTGACAGAATGCTCTTATAGATAAAATTAATTACACGTATTAAATGTCCTTTTCACATTTTCAAGTTATCATTTGACATACCATGAACCCCTTCTCTATACTGGCAGTGGAATTTTGACACTTATGGTTTAAACCTGAAATTGTCATTGAGAACGTTGCATATTATCAGATCATATGAACTGACACAATGTACTTTTCTTCTTTGCCTTTAGTTTTTCTTGTGTCAGACAGAGTGTAATTTATCTACTGATTTCTTTGTGGGAGTCAGGTAATTGAATCACAAAAACTCTGACCTCCTTTTCAAGCTTTGCTCCTTACTTCCTCTGTGACTTCCGACATGTCACTTAATCCTTCCTTACTCTGTTTCCCTCTGCAAAAATGGAAGCTGTAAGCCACTCCCTTATTTTCCCGCTTTCACAGAGATGTCTGCTGTTCTCCAGCCCTTAGATATTTGATACTGAAACATGGGCTAACTTAAAATACTGTGATGCAGACCACAGACATGTTCATGTAGAAATAACTGAGCTAGAATATAATTAAATATTTCTAAGAAGGCTGGAAGAAACATAAGACCTGACAGAACCAGGTGAACAGACATGAAACAGAACAATTAAGAGCTCTGCTTTGAGATTGTATGTCTGATCAATAACATAATAATTAATATGAAAATGCTATATTGTCTATTCCTCAAATGGTGAGAATATAACTCTAGCTATCCTATTACATTAGGAGAAACAGAAGTTCATGGAAATAAAAACCATAACAGGTATATGATAATCAAAGACTGAAAAACTTGGGTATACATATAGTTCAGAGGAAAGATAAATTAATAAGAAATAAAAATTTTGTTAAATAAAGAAAACATAATAATCCACAATATTTAAAAGGTAAAATTGAATACTTCCATGCTATTTCTCATAATGATAAAAAAGGAATAGTCACTAAAACTGTTGTATAAGAGAAAAAAATAAATACAAATAAAAACTAATTGATAGCCTTCAGAGGAATTTCCTGTTGAAAGATATCCTTCAGGTCAGGAACACGAAGAAGGTTAATGACATCATTAATTAGGTATTATTATTATTAATAATAATAATAATTCTATAAGTTATAGAATAATAATATTGCTGCTGTTGTTGCTATTACTTAGAAAAAAACAATTCAAAGCATATGCTGACTAAATAACTGTTAGAGTCAGGAGGATAGGTAACTCTGTAAGTACCTGCCACAGGTTTATTTTTTTTTTAAATTCCCTCTGAGATATATGGTATTAGGCACCATCAAAAACAGAAGTCTATGACTAAAGACCAGGAAACTCATTTACCATGGTAAAGTCTTTGCCTTTGATATACAAATATGAATGCAATAAAAATGTTCTTGAGAAAATTATTGTGCAATTTATGTTAAGACTGTGCCATTCTAAGAGCAAAATTAGAGAAGGCTGCACATATGAGCAGAATTTCCTTGTAAAGAAAGCTACAAAGGCAGGGGATAAATTAACTCAGAAGTTACTTCTGGTTCTGCAGATTTTACTAATTAGCTAGATTTTTGCATACTGAATTTTCACAGTCAATCTGCTGACATTTCTCTTCCTCCTCCCCGCCCCCCCTCCCCCCCCCCCTCCCCCTTTTTTTTTTTTTTCCCTCCTTCATCTGACACCATAGCTAATCATCAGAACAAAACTTCAGTCTACATCTGACATCAAGTACGCTGGCAGGTAATGTACAGCATATTCTAAGAAAACCAACCCCCTTACCCTTTTTTTTCCTTTCCAGCATTTTATCTTCGCCTGAGAAAATAGAAAGAGGCCTCTTATCAGCAAAAAGAAAGCTGAATTTCCTATTTACTCTGACTGTGAACTCAATTTTCTTACATTTGCCTTAACTATAAAAATTATTTGTTTTCCTTAGTCATCTTAGCTTGCAAAAAAAGTATCAAGTGTATCAGATGGTTTAGTGTATTGTGCTAAAAATTATCATTTCAAACTTTAAAGTTAAAGGAAATGAAAAACAATTACTTAAAACTGTATTAATTCAAACCAACTGAAATTAAATGGTAAGTATTCGAAGTAATAACAACTAATAAGTAAGATAGTTTCCAAAGTGCTGTTTCCATAGAAAATCTGCATGAAATCCAGTATAAATTCTGATTAAAACATAATCGACATAAACACTGCAGATTACCTAGATTCCAATTAACTGTGAAAAATGAACATTTGACAGATTTCAATTCTAATTCTATTTCTGTCAGAATGATCCATTAATATTGAAGACAACATTATGAGAATTTTAACAATTCAATTGTACTTAAAATAGTTACAGTAAGTGGACTTAAGAATCAGATGACAGAAAACTCTCACTCAGATGTCAGACATTACATATATGAAGGGAAAAAAGTACATTCCATCCTGTTCTGTCATTATTTATAGATTAATGTTAACAAAAAAATTTTGCAGGCAGATGACATGTCACTGTTGAAAACTTGTTTTTAAAATGTGACAGCAAAATCCAAAAGTCTGTAGAGTATAATTTTCATCACAATGTCACCCACCTTTCAAATATTTCTGTTCAAGGTTTTATAAAGTAAAAGGGATTCCTGCTTACTATATGCAAGTCTTGCCATGTATTTTTTTTTTTCTCATGGTAATTTTATTTTCATTCACTTATTCATGGAATAATATATTTAACTAGCTCTGTGTTTCAATCTATTCTGTCTATACAATAATATTTTTAAAACTGAATCCAACAAATTCATTCTACCACATACAGAATATAATCTTTCAAAAAATCAAAGTAATATCTAAAATACTTTAATTATTAGAATGCAATGATAGTTTTTAAATCAACACAAAAAATTAAATAAACTGGTTAGCTTTCATTTTTGACACTGCCTTAGCACTCTTGATTTTTAATTACACTTCAGTAAGTGTGATGATTTTCACACTGTAGGTACAAAGGTGGGATGATTTTCCAATATAGGTACAAAGTCTAGAAATATTTTTCTGACACTTTTTATAGTAATACCAGTAACGCTTTCTTCCCTACCACACACACAGAAAAATGAAACATAATGATATATATTCATACAAACAACCAAGAAGAATATATAGATCCACACTTATACATATACATAATCGAATATAACTTCTTTTTAGATGGATAAAACCATCTTCTTTTTTGGTCAATTAGTCATTTGCTGTTGAGATCTACATTATAAATATATGTATACTGGTGTAGCCATTCTTTGGTCATACATACTAGATTTGGCAATATCTTACCATGGAGAATAATGTACTTTTATAGGGTTAACACATCTATCTCAGGAAAGACAAAAACCCAAGAACCATTATCCAGTGCTGTAATCTCTGAAAAACTAAAACATGCACTTAGTCAAACTAATTAATTCATTCTGTAACAGAAAATACACTACCCTTCTTGCATGTACCCACCAATTCTAATTGGATTAGCAAAGCCATTATTCCATTGGTTATCAAAAATCTGTACACTTTGACATACAATAATTTATTTTGTTGATCATGGACAAATGAAAAGACAACTAAGTCAGTGCCTGACTTCATAATATTTTAGATGAAGGCCAATAAGTGGAGAACAGTAAAACATTAAGGTTTTACGGAATGTCTTTCAAATAGAAAAGATTTTTTGTAAATTCTAAATAGTTTTAGATAGAAAGGAAAACAAAACCTGAGATTTAAATTACCTTTATTTTTTCATAGCTAGAGAATTACTATAGAATAAATAAGGATTCAGCATTCTTCCCTTAAACATAAACAGGCAATGAATTTAAATGAGGTGTTCTAAAAGTACTGTACAAAATAAAATGTGAAGAAAAGGAAAGTAAAGTTCTACTTTTCTAAATAATGAAGAAGGGACTTGACAGTGTTATTTTGAAAACAGTCTACAAACATTTTTGAGGAAAAGGGAATTCTCTAGAGTGGGGTTTTTAAGTCCTACTTTCTTTTGCTGATGTTGTACATATTACATTCTGGGAAATTTCCTAAGTAGTTGTTGGACTAAAAATGGAAGGAAAAGAGAATACATGTCCTTTATTGTCTTTTATCTAAAATAAAAAGTATGGAATTTAATTCAATTACCATCTCCCCAGCCCTCTACTGGTATTTTTTTTTTCATGTTTTGACTGCTTCTGCAGTATAGTTTTTAAATCATGTACAAAAAATAAAGTGTTTTTTAATTAGTAGTGTTATGTTCCATTATTTTGTATATCTGCATTTTAACAAACTTTAAAATAAAATAATTACAGTTTTAACTATTTAATATATTTTTTATTTATTTGGACTGACCTTTCAAGAGTCTACTTAATATCACTTGCTAGTGAGATTATGTGTGTGAATGTCGTGTTTGCCCCTACCATTTTCCATATGCTCTGCCTCACCAACACTGCCATCCGGCGTAGTCCTTTCGTAGTTGTCCTCTGGGAGTGGAAGGGCACCCAGTCTTGGCCCTGATGAACTCTTACTGCTTGGTGTTTCTGATTCCTCCAGACCGCTGTCATAGCAACTCTGCAATGACCCTTGATGTGGGTCCTGAGGCTGACTCACAACAGAAAACGTCACTCTACGAAATGGCTGCAAGAGAAAAGATTCTGAATGTCACTGAAAAGTTCAGTCTTTGAACAACTGATTCTCAAAACATGACTTAAGCAAACTAATATTTTAACATTTACCAATTAAACAATTTTGTGTAAAGTAAAGCAAATAGCAAGTACAGGCCTTAAAAGGCTACTGGACAGAGTATCCATGGAGTTTTACTGGGATATATGGTTCAGAACCTTCATGCAGTTTTGCATAGACTCCTTTCAAAAGGCTACATGAGCCAAGAAAGCTAGTTTATAATTATTTATAAATTCTGTACAGTTTCTCTTTTACTCAATAGTAATAATTTGAATTGAGATAATATCAGACTGCATAAAGGTACTTGACAGTGCACATGTGTATGTGTATGTGTAAGACTCTGTGGGTGGGTATAAATGCTCACCTGTAAACTATATTGTGGATATTAACAACATAGCAGCACACTCAATAAGCCTTTTATAAAATCACTTCCTGTGGTTTTGAAAACTAGCTGACTTGAGAAAGGAGGAAAAAAAAGAAGGGGAAAGAACAAAAAAAGGGTTCAGTCTTTAGCTCCTTTGCTGTAACATTCAGTGCCTGGAGACAGGGTGTGTTGCCAGCTGACTTAATAAAGCCTTTAAAGTACTGCGAGCACAGCTGACACCACATGTTTCCACTGGGACTGTGCAAACATAGATTGTTAGAGATTTGTATTCATTCAAAATGACAGATATTACTGTTGCTCTAGAAGCCTACATGCTGAAATCTGGCACCAGAGAGCATCCCAGGAAGTGGGAGAGTCAAACCTGCAAATTTCAGAGGACACTGAGGGCAGGCAGGATTTTCAGTAGGAAGATAGGGGATTCTCCTATGATATGAACTATACTCAAGCAATAATGTCAGATTTCAAATAAAGTAATGATACATTTGAAATAACTATTTGCAAGGCCACAAAACCACAGAGAAATATCTGATGTTCTAGAAAGCACCTTCTAAAATAAACACCAATAGATCCATTTTATAAGACACTATGCAGACTTTCCTATGTTTGAAATGTGAGGTGTGAGAGTGCTGCCCACCTTTGGATTCGTATGTGTTTCAAGCCCTATGTTGGAACAAGACACAGGCATACATCACCCCCACTGGCACCTCTGATTGCAATAGGGTGGAAATGTATATGCAGGCCAGAGGGAAGGAAACAGCAGCTGCAACCACTTACATGAGCCCCGAAGAACAGAAGTCCATCTTAGGTTTACAAGCAGAGGGGTGGGTGGAGTTTTAGTTAGAATATTTCTTTTTTTTTTTTTTTTTTTGGATACAAAGTTTTGAAGATATAAAGATATTCAGTGCTCATGATGAGTAAGTTAGTTAGACTACAAATATAATACTGTCTTCCTGGCACAAGTAGATCAAAAGTTTATAAGCAGGAGTGTTGCTAGAACAATTAGAAAATTCTAAGAGAAGAGTCATGGTATTCTCATGGTGAGTTTCTGACCTTTTGAAGTTTCCTTCTATTCTTCAGCTGCAAAGTGTTTTTATACCAATTTAATTTAGACCTTCATATCATATCAAATGCAAGGAGAATAAAAGAGCAAACCAAAAGAATGGAGAGCACAAATAAAGCACATTAAAGGAGCACATTAAAATAGTTGAGAGTTGCAGCTCCTTTCAATAACGTGGAAATAGCAGAAAGCATTGAGGAGGATTAGAATGGCTATGTTAAGACCCTATATCTACAATACAAAATTTGGATATCTTTTCCCCATAGATGCTCTGTAAGACCTTTCCCTTCCAGGAGTATTCAGAAGGAATCCCTTTGCTGAACTGCACAGGAATTCTAAAAGCTTTCCTACTGGTTCTGAATCACACAGGAAGGATAAAGCCCTTTTGCAGTAGTCTGTCCTGCAAAACATCTGTGTCATTTGTATTGTATTTTCATATTTCAATAATGGTTTGTGTATTGTGCTATTGGTAATTTACACACATGTTAATTCCCTCAGAGAAATAACTAAATAAATGTAAAGAAAAGTGCTTTTATCTAAGCTATGGTTTTAGATGTGAGCGACCAATTGTCTTAGTTTAATAAATAAATAAATAAATAAATAAAATTATGGAAGTAGTGATTTCCCTTCATGTACGTTCCACAAGCAGACTTCTAAGAATATAATAAGATGTCAAACAAAGACAATACTTCATATATTGTAAACAGGCTCTGCTCTTTCTTTCCAATATGACTATTCTCAGATCACTTAAGAATACTTGCAAGTAGAAGTTAAGGTTTCACCAGCCCAGTAAAGTTTATTGTTCTCATTACATTGACCATACTCACAGGATCCACTGTCTTGATATTGAATTTACATTTATTTCTTCATAGTTTACCATATCAGGTGGCCAGCTGCCATCTCTGCTTATGTTAGAAAGAAGATATTTTTGTTTGGAAAAAATGGATTCACTGAGAGTGACAAAGTTGCTAGTACAATTTAAATTGTATTTCTACTGTTATTTGGGAAACAGCTCAGGGAACTGCCTAAAGACATAAGAAAATAATTTATTTTCACTCACATTTAACTCATTAGTGCAATGCCCTAAGATCAAGTTTTGCCTCCTATTAGTAGTACCATTGACAGAATTTTCTAGTGTGCCCATCTGTCTTTCCTGAAGAGCTTGTACTCTAGGTGCATGAGTTGTCCCACTACAGCTCAGTAATTTGAACAATGTCTTATTTTTGAGGCCACAGGTAGAGCTACAGTTCCTCCTGTTTGTTTCCTAGGCTGCATACACTTCTGTACATATGACATTGGTAAGGTGGATCCTTGTTTACCTTCTTTTATTACTCTGGAGGTCTCTCTTGTACTCGCCACCTTGCACCCTTTGCTGTTCTGCCCTGCCCACCATTTCCTTACTTGACAGTGGGTTGTAATTTACCTCCACAGCCATTCTTAGTTTAAAGTTCTCCTCACCAGGATGCCCACCCTGGTGGCAAAGATGCTGTTGACAACTTTGTCAGGTTGATCTTGTCTCTTCCCAGATGTCTTCAATCCTCCAAAAGGGGAACCATTGTTCTAAAAGCAAAACCCCTGTCCCACAGGACCCACCTACTCCTTTCCAAGCCCTTCACTGTCAAGACAGAGGAGGTACCATGAAGTCCCATGTGCCCTTCATCCTCTCTCCTTAAAACTGTGTAGTCACGCTTGGTATAAATATCCTCAGTGTGCCACTGGTGCCCATGTGGATAAGAAGCAGCAGACAATAGTCTAGTGAGCAAATAAGCCTCAGAAGTCTCTGCAAGGCATGTTGCATCTGAGCAACTGGCACATTGCAAATCTCCCTAAGCAGCAGGTCAGGTCAGTAGATGGTACTTCCCCCTCCTTAGATGAGAGTCTGTCACTTTGATGCTTCCTCAGGCAGAGCTTCCACCCTACTGTCTGGTACCAGGGCATGGACCCTATTCTGCAGTCGCAAATCTGCAGGTGAAAGAGTTGTCTGCTCTGTGTTGCAAAACATCACAAGCCTATAGCCATCCCTCCCTTGGAAGTCTCTCCAGTGAACACAGCCTCTGGTTGTTCTTCCTTCTATTCAGTCAAGGGGTTTAGCCTGCATAGGTGGTATATGTATGGGTAAATGTATGTGTATGTATACTAGGTTGTATGTTAAATAATATTTAGTAAAAAATAAATATATAGACTTGGAATAGAAGAAATCTTGTTTCAATTAAAATAGTTGGGTATATAAAGAATATCCACATACTAGTTCATGATGGGAATCTATTGTTCTTTACAGTAAGATCTACTATAAATCATACAGCTTATCTTTGAGAAGATATGGTAAATATATTGTGGACTCACACATAAGCAAGAGTAATTTGTACACCCTCTCTCATATTAAATATTTGAGCATACTAATAAGCATACTTAGTATGTGCTAGTAAGTACATACATAACATTCATTTCGGGAAAAAAAAAAAAAATAATAAAAATTGGCATGGTATAAATAGGTGCAAACCTGTCAATTTCTATGGAGTTTAGTGAAGTTCCATTTTAAGAAGTTGCCTATTACTGAATACTGATTATATCTAATGGATATATTAAAATGGCTCCTAAACTTCTACTTAAGGATTTATCTTTACTAGAATTCAAGATTATCAAATCATAACTAATCTCACTGACATCACAAAAACTAACTTGACAAACCCTTTTTTAGATCAGTACGCAAGTTGTGAACTTTTTGATAGACCAAAACCTCATGCAATGAGATCCTCTATTCTGTAACTATATGTCAATTACTACTAAGTTCTGGACCAATGATGTAAACTTTGTGAATCTTCCAGAATTTGGATTTACTTAGACCCCATCCCATAGGCTACTCCTGAATATCATAGTATCTCTCAAGGAAGGAATTAGCTGCTACAGATACTGAGACAAGTTGAGAAAATATTCAAATTAAGGAAGCAATTCAAATAATATTCCACAAACTACTATGTTTGCCTATTATTAAACCTTCCAGAGGAAACATTAAAATCTACATTTGAAAGGCCCTATCAACTTGATAGCCATATGATAGCCTAATAACTCTCAGATTCCCAAGGAACCACAGGCCATAGTTTAGCAATCACTTTTTATAAGATGCTGAGGACCTTTGGGTAGAAAATGCCTGTAAAGTAGTAGAAGTAACCCTGTAACTCAGAGTTAAGCTCAATGGAACCTGCCTTTAAAATATGAAGATCCTGCCCCTTACTCAGGTTTCTCCTTGGAAAAACACACCTGCATCTCTGACTGTGGATAAGTGGAAGCACTTAGAGACACCCAGAAACTTCACAAAATTGAAGAATGGGACACAAAACTTATATTTCATGGTTACCATATACCTACATATTGGTCCCACTTACCAAGTATTCTAAAGATCACTTTGGGATAATATCTTTGAAAATTCTCATTAGAGATTTAATCTGAGGAGGCAAATATTTCCTCCCCCTCCCAGGTTTCTGCTTCAAGGTTTTTAAGGTTTTATTCAATTATTGTGATGAATCTGTTCTACCTACTTTTCCAGATATAATAATCTGCCTGGGATCACTTTGTGGCAAAGACATGCTGCACCATAGACACTTTGCATCACCGACAGTGATTATAAGAAGAAAGTGATGTAACTTAAAATGGGAATTAAAATAAATTTTCACGTATTTTAAACTTTCTGTTCCCTTTCCAATTGATTTTTTGGAAATCAGGACCAGCTAGATCACAAGCATAGAACACCTGGTTATCTCATCTGTAGTTACCACAAGAATGGTAGTAATGTTATTTAAAATACATTCCGGAAAGAACTATCAAAGATCTAGGGACATCCTGTTCCTCTTCCCATATCCTTTGAAAGATATACATCCTACCTAGATGGCATATAGAGAAGAACATATGTGATAGATGCAAAGTTGGACTGTTATATAGCTAAGGCTGAAAATCTCTAATAACATTATTGATCCTCTAAACTAAAATAAACTGGATGTGCCTTTATTAAGTTATGAATAATTAGTTTTTAAACAGACCCAAGTGTTTATCTTGCTTTTTTTCATAAGTGCTGTACTGAGTACGAATGATCTGATGCAAAACTAACACACAGTATTCAATTCAGTAGGTCAAATTCAGCCCATTACATAGAATATCAATGAGTATGATATAATGCTGCCAAATCCTTTCTGAAAGAATGAGGTGCACTTTAATTGTAGTTCTGTGGCATTTATTAGACTTCTACTTCCAGTACAAACTTCAGAATTCTGGCCTCTATATTGCACTATTTCTGAGAATCAGATCTTCTCAGGCAAATGTATCACACATTTTGAATGCATCATGCCTCGTGGAATAACATTATGGCCTGTGCTTTTCTGATAAAAAGAAAAAAAAAACCTTGATCATAGTATATGTTTGTTACCTGCATAGTTAAGGAACACTGTATCAATTAATTTAATGGATTTTAAGAACAGAACAAACTGGATATCCACAATGTGGTTTACTGTCTCTTTTCCAAAATGTCATCCTTTATGATATGTAAAACACTATATACTTTAGACAGTATAATCTGGATAAACACAGTAATAGTCATAACAGAACTACCAGTCATAAAAGATACTGAGTTTTTAGATACTTTAAAAATTGAGGCTAGACTAATTCTGGCACCTATTTTTAACAACCAAAAAATTATGACATCTTAGAGATAAAGGTGATGAAAACACAAAAGTATGGGATTGCTATAAAGTGCCTTTGGAAAAAAAAAAAAACAAAACCAAAAACTGTATGTGTGTGCATGTGATTGATTATGTAGCTCATAGTAGTCCTTTAATTGTTACTAAAAAGAGCATTTATATTAAATTATATTTAATCCCTATCAAGAAAGTTATAAGCACTATGATGTTGATACATAATAAATTATTTTTATGCCTCAGTTGCTATGAACGCAAAAAAAACCTCCACAAACCAGAACTTTCTTCATGTACTCTTATCTTCATTTAGATCCTAATCTGTAAAACATTTGAAGTTTTTTTTTTTTAAAACTGCATATTAATAAGACAAACAGGAGGGAAGGAGCATGAATACCTTGATTAATATTTACAAAAAGTTGTTAGTTAAATGCTGGTTATCGCATACATTTTTTTTGCAATGCCAAAAATAAGAATAAAAGCTGCACTTTAACAAGGAGAAACAGACTACATCCTTAATTTTGTGTTTCCATTGATAAAATGACATCAGTAATATTTCACAGAAAAAATGGACATGAGGAATTTCCAAGTGTTGACAAAGTGCTGACAAAAGCGCGTACCCATGAGGGGAGAGAAGAGGGCTATGTTTAGCTTTATGGATCTTCAGTGCACAACATTAATATAGTTCCACTTGCCAGCACTGTGAAACAACATGGTAGAGCTGCTTTTACCCAAATAAGCCCACTAGCTATTCAATTTGTCCTTTCTAGTAAAACAGAAACACTAAGCCTGTACTAGGCCCTTAGTAGGGGTAGTCCTTACTAGATTTGCTTTCAGTAGGAATGCAATATGTCTGATAATTTTCTCCCTTTGAAAACTAATATTTTCTTTTCCCCTCTACAGCAGAACAAAAATTACTGCAATGCCAAAGATATATAAGTCTTTGTAGTCTGTACTAATTGAGCCCTATTAACTTATTCTATGGTACAGTGTTTATCTTAGCCTGCATTAACTCTTCCCTATCCAAGGTAGAAAGTAAAATCATATTATACTTTCAATTCATGAGGTACCCTACTTTCAGAGCTTGTCAATCGGGACAGACTGTGTATAGACTTCGTGAAAGGCAATATATCCATGCAGCTGTATGAGGCTTGATCGTGACACATTTTCCAGCATTACGAGAGAGATTTTCCTTTAATTTCCTAAAAATTATAGTTCTGTATTGTATTTCCTGATACTTCACATTGTTTATGGATTATATTCTTTCATTGTTCCTGTATAGCAATCACTATCAACTCTGTAAATACTGTCAATTCAAATTCTGGTGCATTTGGGCTATAATGATGGGTGAATCCTTTTTACATTTAATTGAGAACTATGGTTGCAATCATCAACCCTTACTCAAACAGTTACCTCACAATTGATTCTGGATACAAAGTGGATGCACTGAAGTATAAAAAGGAAGAGTTGTCAATTTTCTCTCTTAATTATTTACCACTTGGATAAAAATAGTAAGATTTTATCAAGCCTTCCTGCTGTCACACCACCTAAATCTCAAAATAATCAGGATTTTGAAAACATTTTAAACTACTGTAAAATGCAATCGAAGAAGCTATTTAATGTTAATAAAGAAATAGCCCAAACTGAGTACCAAGTTAAAGCAAGCTATATTTTTTTAAATATTTCTACTAATTCATTCAGCATTAGCTTGGGCATTACCCAAAACCCTGGAAGGTCAGGAACTAAGGTTCTTATTTTTCCCTAACTCTCAAATCAGATGACTTCCCACTTTAACAACATGTGATATACTGGGCTATTCATTAGAATTTAAGTTGGTATAAAAAAGCCAACTCTGGAGATCACCTAGTCCAACTCTTCTGCTTGAAGTAAGGTCACCTAGAGCACTTTGGTCACAGCTGTTATCAGTTGAATTTTCAATATCTTCAAGAATGGACACACCACAGCCTCTCTGAGGAACTTGTTCCACTGTTCTGTCACTCTCATAGTAAAGAGTTCATTACATTCTTATGTTTGAATGGAATGTCTGTATTTCAGTTTGTGCCCAAGCATAAAAAGTACTGGTGATGAGTCAAACCTAAATAATATTATAATCCCTGTTAGCTTCAAAAAGTCAATCAACATCAAGCAGCTTGTAATACTAACAGAGCAACTCTGAGATATGTATGGGGTAGATCTGACAAACAGGCAGAAGAGATGCATCAACTCATCACATAAATTCACATTTGGCAGTTGAATTTTGATAAAACATGTAATTACCCTTTTCTTTCTATTCATACTTAATTGCTGGAAGCTTGATGGAAGACAAACAAAGTATTAACGAACAATTGCTATTCTGATAATAGTTTCAACCCACAAAACTCTCCTCCATTCAAATCACATATTTCTACTGTTCTAAATTTCTATAATTGTGGTTAGTGTAAATTTGCATGAAATTAAATTAAACAGGTATTATTTTTCAATAAGAAGACTGGAACACCTGAGACAAGTATTACAACAGGAAGGGAAAAGAGGAGAAACACACTGATAAGAATAACACTTTTTTTATTATTTTAAACTTAGGAAAAATGTACTAACAATTTCAAATTTAAACAGGAGTTGAATAAAATAAAATAATAATTAAAAAATGGTATTACAGCTCTGTAGCAGGCATCACCTGTGATGAACTGTGATTGGCTCAGCTACCAGGTAAGAATTCTACACAAATGATAAAGACTCTCCATTATTACTGTCATTTATTTTGGTAGCGTTTTTATTAAGTTTAGTTGCTGTAGTGAGCTCCTCCTGGACATGAACCAGAAGCATATTTTGGTTTTTTTTGTATGAATATGAAATACAAATCCACTAATATCTATTTGTTTAAGCCCAAGGCTACATGTTAAGGTTTGATATTCAGGGATAATATTTCATAAGGCATTTTACATTATGGGCATCTTTAACATTCAGATATACATTTTTTTCCTTTAAGTTCAGTGCTTTTCTTAAATATTATCTCTTGCCTGTTAACCAAATTTGCCTTTCTGAATCACAACAATGACTTCTGAGCAGCCCAAAATCCTTTCCATTCACCTAGCTATTCTCATTAAATAGATTCCTAATAACTCCCATCTCTATTACAAGCAAACAAATAAAAGGCATGCCTATTATTTCCATTAATATCATCAGAGAAAACACCAATAATATGAAGAATATGCCTTTCTCAGAAATACAATACTCTTTTGTGATAGAATCCTCATATCAAAATACAACACACAAGTTCATTTAGAAAAATTAAACAAGATCTACATGGCTTTTAAACGCAGCCAATATTCTTAGCATTTCATAAGAGCTCATCTTGATAGCTATTGAAAGAGGAGCATAAAGAAACCAAGAATAAATGAGAATCTGTAGCAGAGATGGTCAAAATAATTCTATTATACTCTTTTGCCTGCTGATAAAAATATACTTTTGTTATCACTTCAGTATTCCACTGTTTGAGAATTATAAGGACCAAGCATCTACAACCCTGAAATGCTGTCTTATTTTTCCACTACAAGAAAGAAAGGGATGAAGTAGCACTTTGTCTTCCCAAGAACAATTACAATGTGAAATAAGATTTTTATCATAGTTCTTTCTATTTTCTTGAAAGAAAGCTTGTCCTAAATTTTTCATGTAGATTAAAGATAACTTCAGTGAATCTAGCATTTTATTTTTTTTTCCTGAACTCATTGCATTAGATTCCAGTGTACTACTCCAACTCTTTCTAATAATTTTCATTAGAATCCTCTGAATACTTTTTCCTTTGAACAAAATTACTAAGACTGGGATAGTATTCATTTAGCAAAGTGTCATCCCAGTATCTCATACTACTCACTACTTACACCTTCACAATGGCTAACATTCCTCACTTTCAAACTTTTCTGTGATCAGATCTTTCTGTTTTCTTGAAATATTTGGAGATTCTGTTTTTCCTGGAGGGGTTTGTTTAGGTTTGGATTTTTTTCCTTTCTATTTTTAAGAAGAGAATTACTGCCCAAAACTAGCCCAGGGTTACTAGTTCACAGAGGCTCTAATGTCTGTTAGCTACTGCCTTTCAGCATAAGTACGAGAAATTTTGATCTTTGTCTATTTGCCACACTATTTCATTAAAGTTTCCAATTGGCTCAAACATTGTTCTCTGAAAACAAACAAACAAAGCCCTCATTTCTATCCTACCAGCTCAGTCACCAAGATATTTGGGTTAAGATGCTCAGCAGCTTCTCTTGAATTTGGAACTTAATTAAAATAACTAAATGCATTGAAAAGAAAGATAATATAATAAATCTAATTATCAGGCACCAAAAAACCCTAAAATGAGAGATACACCTTCATAAGCCTATTCCCAAACTAATTTATAGAAAACTGCCCTTAGAGAAAGGATGAAAACAAAGATTATCCACACTTATTTTTCATAGGCTATAGAATGATAATCCTTTAGTTGTCTGCTGTCTAAGTGGGTCAAAATGTGATGTGATAGAAGCAAGTAATCCAATTAAGCAATACTCATAAATGTACATATATCACTTGAATTTCTGGCACATCATTCTATTTCATCTATCTATCTATCTATCTATCTATCTATCTATCTATCTATCTATCTATCTATCTATAAACTTTTAAATATGTATATTATAAAAATATTTTACAACTATAGAATAGTTCATAACAGATAGAAATTTTCATATTCTATACAGCATTTTGGGTGAACCTACATTAATATTTTAGTTCACATAAGGTATGAGCTACAGAAATTGATCTCCTTATCATCCTCATTTATTGTACTTTGCTATCCTTGGAAGAAATATCTTGAAAGAAATATATTGGACTCCTTTTGGATTCAATTCAAATGAAGGATATGATACAAATGCATGCCTAGATAGCTTGAACTAACAGGAACTCCATTCACAGGATCACGCTAGAGCTAGTCCACAGTAAATCTCCACAAAATGCATCTAGTATGAAAATCAGTCTCAGCACTCACTGTTTCACCATACATATCAATTCTTCTTGTGTCATTCCATTTCCTAATGTAGACATAGCCATTTACAAAAATTGCTTTCTCTACATTTTGTTTCCCTGCACAAAGAGAGGCTTGTGTCTGCAAAGGGAACTTTGCCAGGATGTCATTGAAATAATAGACCCAGATAGCTAAAGCATACACGAACCTTTCAAAACATCTAGCTTTAGTATTAACAAAACACTGATGCACAAGAAGCAATGTCTTCTTATAAGTAATGAAAAATACTCTTGCTGCTAAGATTAGATTAAACATTTTGAATATATCGCTAATAGACCACCATGTTCTGTATAGAACTCATTAGATAAACAGGGAAAAAATACCCATCAATAAAGATTTGAATTATTAATACATACATTGCATCAAAGTGGAATTCTTTGGGTCTTAAGTCTCAGCTTTTGATTGACTTCATCTGCTGACATTGTTAAAAAAATTAATTATTAATACTATTGAGAATATTTTATTTTTAGTAGCTGTTCAAAAGAAAAGACTCTAGCCAAATATGGACAGGGAGAGTCATAGCATCAAATTTGAGGAAAATTTGATGATAACTCTTGGAAGAATAGGATCAAATTCTAAATGTATATGAACACAAAAACCTGGCACTTCAAGTCTAATAGGGCATATATGCAAATACAGATATTCATGCATTTTGTGAGCAATTAGCAATAAGGATTTTTGTTGTAGTCACCAAAACTGTATTGATGGTGACATACTTCCCAAACTCTGCAGTTGAAATGTGTTCCAAAATTAGAAAGTAGACTCAACATTTTATATTATTTTTATGCATCATGTAGTCCTCAATGCTTGTTTACTGTTTATTCATCTAAGTAGTCCAAATTATTCAGAAATTAGATATATGAAAAGGCACTATAGATTTGATGGGGAAAAAAAGAGGCATGATTAACATAAAAATACATTTTTTTCCATTATTTCATTTTAATCAGGGTTACATCTATTTGTGACAAATAGATTGTTGTAAGAATTATATTTAAAAGAGATAGTTGAAAGAGAAACTGATAAAAAGGTAGTTACATAAAAAATAACATATGAAGTTGGAACATACGAGGTCCATGTCCAGAGCTACACTCCAAGGTTAATTATCAATACAGCTTCTTTGTATAATTAAAACTCATGCCAAAGATGTGGGAGGTTTTGTTCATTTGCTTGATTGTTCACATTTCTTACTGAAAAACCTTTAAAACTATAACACTACTGTAAAATTAGAATATATATATATATTTTTTCTTCCACTGTAACAGAATGTTTCAAATGCAGTAGTCCACAAAACAATGTAGAAAAATTGATGGCTATTTAAAAACCCTAATTAGAAGGAGACATTTAGCTGATAGTAAACTCGTTGCAAAGATATCCCAAATACACAGACAAAAATATATTATTGAAAAAAATCAGTTACATAAATTAGAAACCTACTCATGTCGATATTGGTACTTATTTCCTGCTGTGGACATCTGCAACACCATGTCTGTTCCTTTAAGTTAAAAGTTACTTTGTACTTGTCAGTAATATCATTTGAAGCAAATTGCTCAAGTGTAAGAGCTGTTGAAATGTGAAACTGTTACTTCACACTTGACTCAAAATGTCAGTAATTATTTGAGAATGTTTTAACACAGTAAAGGCATTTTAAATGTACAGTCTCATAAGAAGTACTGAAATGTTTATCAGTGGAATTGATTACAATCATCAACTTGCTATACAATTATTACTGAATGAGAAAACAGTGTAAGGTCACAGAAAGATATATTTGTTTGTGGTTTGATTTTTTTGTTTTTCTTCAAAAGTTTAGTAGTGAAATACTATGAAAACAAATTTTATCTTGTGTTTTCTAATAAAAATAATTCTATGTGTTTGTCAATACATGCTCCAGCCAATTAATATTAAAAGCATGATTTTTGAAGGAGGCAATGAGATGATTGCCTGAAAAAAAAAAGCAAAAAAACAGTGAGGACTCTACTAACTTCTTGGCTATGTCTACTTTTATTATCCTAGGACTTGATTTACACACCTGTAGTTTCATTTTCTTTTTTGCATTCCAAATCAAAAACACTTTTATATTTCACTTCAAATTTGGATCCAAAAATTAAAGACATCCATTCATCACTTAAAAGTTTTTCGTCATACACTTAACAAAATCATTAAAGAAATTACGTATCTGAAGAAAAATCATATTATTATGCAAAATATACTGTAAAATATAAACAGAAAATACTGAAATATACTTTCTCCTGTGGATTAATGCAGCATGCATTTGAGTGATGAGAACTACAGATTGGTGGTGCAGATTCCCTTTTAAAAGATTCAGATCATTTGTGCCAGTCCCTTCCAAGATCTTTTCAGCACAGCTCAACTGTGGCAAATATTCATGGATATTTCTTCAGATTTTTTTTTTTTTTTAATTTTTTTTTTCCTTGCAGGAAAGATGAATTTGTTTTCAGGAACATGTATTTGCTAGAGCTCACATTCCTTTAGTCTCTTTAAGGTATTCTGAAAATAAGGTAATAGACAGAAAAAATACCCTAGGCTTAACAAATGCCTGGTTCTGACTGCATGTCATCCTTGTCAATCACATTTACAGATTTTTTTTTTTTTTAAATCATAAGAACATTATCAACATTGTCCATGAATACACTGTTTGAGACTCAACAAAGTCCTAGAAAGAGTTCACAAACTGGAGCCCATCTTCTTTTATTCCACAGCTATAGACCACATGATTAACCTTCAAAGTCATGAGAAGAAAACAGCCTGATGGATTTCCTGGAAGAAACCATAGGCCCACAGACGTGTACTGTAAATTGATAGATGATTAGAAGTAGTCTGCATTGTCTTTTTCAGACAGTCAAATTCCTTCTTATTTTGCACTTTCTCAAATATTCATCTAAGAATGTGTTTAATGCTGTGACTGTAATGCCAGACATTCACTCTTGTTGTCAGTTCCAAAGAAGTTTTAAATTGGATGAGAGTAGATTTAGATTAGGTATTAGAAAGAGATTCTTCACTGTGAGGTTGGTGAGACACTGGAACAGGTTGTCCAGAGAAAGTTGTGGATGTCCCCTCCCTGGAAGTGTTCAAGGCCAGGTTGGATGAGGCTTTGAGCAACCTGGTCTAGTGGAAGGTGTCCCTGCTGATGGCAGTGGAGTTGGAACTAGATGATCTTCAAGGTCCCTTCCAACTCAAACCATTCTATGATTCTATGATTTAGAAAAGAATCACATAATGAAAATATTGAAATTCTGCACCAGAAATAGTACGGCCATTTTCCACAGGGTCAAGCTGGCCTGCAGGTCCTGATGAACTGCACTGTTAGCCAGCCCTGGGATTCTCACTGGAGATGGTAATTCTTATGATTCACCTGAGAGAGTACAACTCGTCAATATCTTCTCTGACTGTAGCATAAACAGCCTTTCTGGCACAGGAATCTGAGTTGAAGTCTTTACCTCGCTTTATACCTACATTACAAATTGTGTTGCCGTGTGAATGGCACTGGAAGGTCGTGAGCTTAAGTGCTTTGCATCTCTATTCATACAACACCATATAGAAGAATGTGTGCAATATCCACTTCAAACTTTGCAACTTTTAGAATTAAGTTCACTATTTATTCTTCATTTAGGACAAGGGGCAATGGGTATAAGCTGGAACACAAGAGGTTCCACTTAAACTTCAGAGGAAACTTCTTTACTGGGAGAGTAACAGAGCACTGGAACAGGCTTCCCAGGGGGGTTGTAGAGTCTCCTTCTCTGAAGACATTCAAGACCTGCCTGGACGCCTTCCTGTGTGAATTCATCTAGATCAGGAGTCCTCAAACTACGGCCTGCGGGCCAGACACGGCCCCCCAGGGTCCTCAATCCGGCCTGCTGGTATTTACAGAACTCCCCGCCCCCGCTAACCGGGGGTTGCAGGGGGAAACCAAGCAGCCGCAGGTGACTTCCTGCCACTTAATCTGCACACTGGCCTCTGCAGCTCCTAAGCACCCACCAGGACTGGGCTGGAACCAGCGCTTTGTCCTTGACCTGCCCCTCTGCAGCGGGTGAGAGGAGAGGGCATCTCCTCTGCTGGGCAAGCTTAGTCGGCAGCCTCTGGACTGCGAGATCCAGACAACTCGGGCGAATTGCCAGAGCCCCAGCACGGCAAAGTTCCTTCAGTCCCTTCTGGCCACCCTTTCCGGACTGCGCGGCCGGGCTGAGGAGAGGGGCGGCGGCATCAGCGAGGTGGGTGACTCCCCTGTCCCTCCCTCCCTCCCTCCAGCTCCCAGGCAGGACAAGCAAGCCAGCACCAGTGGGAAGCGCGTGCAACATCATGTCAAAAAAAAGAAAAATTGACTCCGAGTGCCGGGTATTCCAAGAAAAGTGGACTTCTGATTATTTTTTCATGGAGTACAAAGAAAGAGCTGTTTGTCTGATATGCCAGAATTCAGTGTCTGTGTTCAAGGAATACAATTTGCGTCGACACTACGAAACTCAACTTAAAGATAAATATGATTCTTTGGTCGGACAAGTGAGAAAAGATAAAATATTAAGACTGAAACATGGATTGACAACTCAGCAGAATACTTTTATGAAGCAAAAGCAGCTCAATATATCATCATTTCGAGCAAGCCATCAAGTTGCCAAGCTCATAGCACGCACTGGCAGAGCATTCATAGAGGGAGAATTTGTTAAAGAATACCTTCTTTCTGTTGTCAAAGAGATGTGTCCAGAGACGGCAGATTTATTTAGGACAGTGAGTCTTTCAGGACCTACAATTACACAAAGGATTGAAGAAATGGGGGAAAATTTGAATCTGCAGTTGCAAAACTCCTCAAAGAAACTTTGCTATTTCTCATTGGCACTTGGTGAAAGCAATGATGTTCGTGATTCTGCACAACTTCTAATTTTCATTCGTGGGACAAATGATTCTTTCGAAGTCACAGATGAGCTGCACTGAAAAGCATCAAAGGAACAACTACAGGACAGGATATCTATGAGAATGTTTGCCACACTATGAATGATTTGGAGCTGGACTGGGGTAAACTATTCAGTCTGACAACTGATGGTGCTCCTAGCATGGTGGGTCCATGCAAGGAGTGGTTGCACGCATTAACAAGAGATGGACAAACGCAACCATTCACATCCAATAGCCATGCACTGCATCATCTACCAACAAGCACTGTGTTGTAAATCACTGAAGCTAGACTCTGTCATGAAAATTGTGGTTTCTTGTGTTAATTTCATTGGAGCTCATGCACAAAACCACAGACAGTTTCAGGAATTTCTGTCTGAGCTAAATGTTGCCTATGAAGATATTCTGTACCACACAGAAGTCCATTGGCTGAGTCGAGGGAGAGTTTTGAAATGATTTTATGACTTACTTCCACAGGTTTATGATTTTATGCTTTCTAAAAACTAAGAAGTACCAGAGCTCAAAGATGCAGAATGGAAATGGCACCTTGCGTTTCTGACAGATGTAACAGAGCTACTCAGCTATTTCAATGTCCAGCTTCAAGGAAGGGAAGCTCATCTGTGATATGTATTCACATGTGAAAGCATTTCATGTCAAATTAGACCTGCTCATTAACCAAGTAAAGGAGGAAAACTTCTGCCATCTCCCCACAACTCAAAACCTGTCTGCAGAAAAACCAGCAGTTGCATTCCCAAACAAAACATGTATGGATGTACTAGAAATGTTGCAAAAGGAGTTTCAAATTAGATTTAAAGAGCTTCGTCTCCATGAACAGGACATACAGCTTTTCCGGAACCCATTTGCTGTTGACATTGAAACTGTTGATCCGATTTACCAAATGGAATTGGCCGAACTACAGACTTGTGACTCACTGAAAGATGCATTCAAATCAAGCAGCCTTACTAATTTCTGTGCATCTCTCCCCTCAGAGACATATCATAATCTCAGGAACCATGCACTCAAAATTGCAACCGTCTTTGGCAGCACCTATGTCTGTGAGCAGACTTCTTCCCGAAGGAAACATCTGAAATCTCCAATCAGATCCAGACTAACTGATGAACACTTGCATCACTTGCTACGACTAGCAGTGACAAATATGGAATCTAACATTGACCATCTCATTAGCCAAAAGCAGGCCCATAGTTCACATTGAAATATTATTTGGTTTTGTTGATTACAATTGTTCTTCATCTTAAATATCACATTCTTTTTCCTGTTTTTTGTGCACTACTACAAATAAAATAAGTGCAGTGTGCACAGGAATTCGTTCATTTTTTTCCAAACTATACTCTGGCCCCCGACAGTGTCTGAGGGACAGTGAACCGGCCCCCTGTTTAAAAAGTCTGAGGACCCCTGATCTATATGCTCCTGCTCTGGCAGGATGATTGGATTAGATGATCTTTCAAGGTCCCTTCCAATCCCTAGCATTCTGTGATTCTGTGTTCTGTGATTCATTTACCTCATGTGAATGCACGAGATTGCAGAGGTCAAATCCTCTGCTGATATAAATCAATGTACTCTTGTTGTCTGACTTCAGGCGTCTGTTCTTTCCTTAGTCATACCAAGATGTTTTGTTTTTTCCAAACAAAACATAATGGGTAACAATATTGTAATGGCTGCAGACAGTCTTGGATCTTGATTGGATGAGGCAGCATGCACTTCATAAAGCCAGCTGGCATTAGCAAGAACACTTTCTGGTCAATGCCCTCTAAAAATAAAAAAGTATCAATCTCATCAAGAGCAGACCCATACTGCAAAGTTCAGAATTATGTTTAGCTCTCCCATTTGGCTGCTTTTACTGCTGCCACAATGCCATCTGGCCAACAAAATTATTTAGCACTGTATCAGCTTTATGTCTGTTACTTTCAAAGCACAAATATTTACATTTGAGGTTTGTCCAAAAATTCTCCTAGATAAGTGGTAGTAAAAGATTCTTCTGTTTCCAGTTCATCATAACGAAAGAAGAAAGTCCAAGCAGATGCAGGAGAAAGAAACTCTGAGTACAATTTCCTTCCAAAAAAAATCAATTCAAGAACTTAAAAGTGAAAAAGGAATTCAATACTTGTACTACTTTAAGGTAGATTTGAATTAATTGATTATAGTTGATTTTATGCTGATATCTTCATCTTAAGTGATGGTGCGTTCTTGGATTGTTCCATATGATTCTAGGTCATTGGATCAATATAGATGTAAAGCCATAATCTGTGTATAATTGAATATACAGCTTTTATTCAGAACTGTGAATGGAACAAAGTTTAGAGGTTGTTAGATCAATTGACTAATCTATTTTTGTTATGACTTTGAAGATGAAGTTGTATGTTTTCAAGTATTATATAAAAGGTAACAGAAAATGTACAATTTTCTAATTGTAAAATAATTAAGTGGCATTCATGTAATTACATTTATCTTAGATATTCTGTCTATTCAGACAGAACAAAGGAAGTTAAAAGGAGAGGAAAAGGATGTTGAAATGTGTGCATTTATTTCTTGGCTCAGCACAAATGTAATGTTTTGCTTTGGCACTGTCTTTCACATATCTGTAGATTCAAAACAAGTACTACACTTTACTTTCCTATAATGGTTACCCTCATCTTGCATGTGGACTTTGTAAGTTTATGGTAGAGACTGTTGGGGAGCACAGATGGGAAAAACTGCACAAGCTGATGCAATAATATTTTAAATAACTGAAGTTATTTTGTGGCCACAACAACCCTAAGAATCTAGAACACAGAGGATACTACTGATTTCCATACTTATCATTTGTTATGCATCTTCTTAGAAATTGGAACAAAAACATATGTAAATTTCTGGCCAGCAACACTACTATAAATATGCAAACATATCACTGACATAATCTTTCCAAAACTGCATATCATTATGCAAATTATCTTTCAATTGTTTCCAAAGTATAAGCCTCTGCAAACAAATACAGCAAAAATAACTGAGGGTGAGGAGCACACCACCAGGGCATCACAAACATTTGATTATGTCCAACCTTCAAGAATATATTCTGAGACTACTCTGTCTCAGTGGAATTTGTAATGGTCAAAAAAGCTCAGCTTCACTGAAGTATGAAAAAAAGCTAAAACTAGAGTTTCTGTAGCTGTACAATTTCGGTAATATTTCAAATTCTAATTTTAAGATCAAGCCTGAGTTCATAGATATTCTTTGGCACTCTACTTTAACTTCATCATCTAAATTTGGCCCGATAAGAATCTAACAACATGGCACAAGCAGATATTTTACAACACATTTCACAAACATGCCTGGTAAGCCATAGGGAAAGAAAAAGGTTTAAAGTGTTGAAAGATTATTCTTTTTCTAAAATTTGTTAAAAGCCAAGAAAACTGTGTAAGAGTTTTTCTTTATGTTCACTTACTTTTCTATCCCAATTTATTGCACACAAGGAAAATTTCTCTTTTTAGGTATGCAAATAGCTTAAATGTTTCCTATATAGATAAAAAAGTTTATAGTTTTCCAGTAAAAATGTAGTTTCCTGAAACACTTCAAATTATGTTAGTTTTTTAAGAATGCATTTTTCACATTTCAATACAGTAATGCTGAGTTCCTAGTGGTTTCCTCAGCAAGTGGTTTGATACTAAAAGTGCCCCTTCAGGGCAAAGAGGTTTCAGGAAAATCTTAATTCAGGTTTTTGTGAAAAATAACAAAGGTATTTTTAAAGAATTAAAAACATTAATTTAATTTTAAAATATTTTTCTTTTCCTTTCAGAATCTAGCAGGATTTAAAGCTGAATTGAGCAATAAAAGTTTTTAATAAATGCTTATGAAAGATAAATGCTTTCCAAAACTGTTTTGTTAATTCAATTTTTCCTACCTCAGATTTTCTTTTGACAAGAAAAAAGTATTTTTTTCAGATAAATTCAACGTTTTTTCTTTCCTGTGTTTTTCTTCTCCCTACTCATCATAAATGGAAAAATATATCATAAACATTTTATTTCAGTAATTCCTGAAGACAACCGACATGCCACAAATCATGCACTCAGATTTTCTGGATAGAAAAGCCCTCTCTACTGAATCCTACACAGACAATCATTCATAGAACTTCATTTAAAACATAGAATCATAGAATGGTTTGTGCTGGAAGGGACCTTAAAGATCATCTAGTTCCAACCCCCCTGCCATGAACAGGGACACCTTCCACTAGACCAGGTTGCTCAAAACCTTCACAAAATTTCATAAATCTGCACATATTCCCTGGACATGAGCTCACTTACACAAAGAACCGTTTGTGAAATCCCTTTCCTCACATTCACTGTTTTTGTGCTTCCTATCTTCTTTCTTTTCTATGAAACCTGTGTATGTCTGACATTCTGGTCTTTGGATCAGCTGATCAGACAGTGCTAGAGGTTACCAAATCCATAATCAAGCTAGTGCCCTGCTCCTTATTGATAGGTGGGCATATCTGTCAGAGACAATCTGAGATCGTAGCTTAATATCAAGGACAAAAATATGAAAAGGTTGAGTTCCTTTAGCTTTTATGTGCTTTTGCTACCTCAGGTCTATGTTGCAAGTAATCACAGAATCACAGAATAATTGAAGCTGGAAAGGCCTCTGAAAGTCATCTTGTCCAATCCTCTTGCACAAGCAGGGGCACCTAGATCCAGCTTCCAGGGCCCTGTTCAGACAGCTTTTGAATACTTCCAAGAATGGAGACTCCACAGCTTCTCTGGGCAACCTGTGCCAGTTCTCAGTCACCCTCACAGTAAGAGTGTTTCCTGATATTCAGAGAGATCCTCCTTTGTCTCAGTTTGTGCTCACTGCCTGTAAAATATCCTACTATCCTGGAACACAATGAGAGGAATGGTACCAGCAGATCAAGGGAGGTGGTGATCCTTCCCCTCTACTCAGGACTGGTGAGACCACACCTGGATTATTGTGTCCAGTTCTTGGCTGGACAATATCAAATGGGTACCAAAAGCTCAGGTTCAATCCAACCAACTAAATTACCAGTTGATTGACAAAATGTGACTCCCATGGCATCTATGAATTTATTTCTGGGAAATAATAACCAAATTGGCATTGCTGATTCTGAAGTTTATGACAATACTGTAGAAAAATATTTCTAATAGTGTGCTTAAGGTTCATAATTCATAATGAAAAACCTGGAAATGAACCTGTCCCCCCCGCAAAATATAGAGAACATATATAATCCAAAATAAAAAGATGAGAAACTGTATTCTGCAGCTAAATACAAGAAGTTACATTCTATACCAGCTTGTGCCCAAGGAAGGGCTCTCATGGCCAGCCCAGTACAATTCATTTTGATAGTTTAAATAAGATATAATGAACAAACGCAAACAAACTCTGAGCAGTTCTAATCTGAAGGAGCAGTAATGAAAAACTGACTTTTAATGCCAATTAAGGAGATTTTTGCCACTATTGCTTCCTATGGATTTTAGACAGAAAGAAATGTAGCAAGTTCCTAAGACGGTCAACTAGTTCATGGAGTCATAGAATGTCCTGGTTGGAAAATACCTTTGAGATCATCGAGTCCAACCATACCTGTCCACTGCTAAACCATATCTTCGAGCACCCCATCTAGCTGTCTTTTAAACACCCCCAGGGATAGTGACTAAGCCATTTCCCCAGGCAGCCTATTCCAGTGCCTGATATCCCTTTCAGTGAAGAAATACTGAGAAATACTTCTGTACCTCCCCTGGAGTAACTTGAGGCAGATTAAGTTAAAAAGATTTATCTGGATCTGGAAGGATGTAAGATCCATTTGACGAGAGAGTTAGGATGAAATGTAACTTGTAAAATTAAAAATCTGTCTGAAGCCCCTAGGAATGTTCATGCAGAGCACTGAAGCAAAGACCCATATGTTAATGGTTTTGTTTATACTTCCTGCATTATTTGGCTTGCTATTCTTTAATACACATATCAAATTCAAGGCATTTACACAGTGTTGCCAATGACATGATAAACTGAGGCATTTCAGTAAGCAAGTCCTTGATCCTGCGTACAACAGTTACGCAATGCATTTTGCAATACTTAAGATTTCTTTCATATACACATATTTCCAAGTCACCTTACCAGAATGGAAGAAACATATGGCTCAGAATATGATTCTAAATATGAATTGCTAGCTAAGCTTAATGAACTCTATAGCTACTTTATTGGTTTATATTAATCTCCATTTGCTTGCTCCTAAACTGATATTTCACAATCAAATCCAGATTTTAGACTTCTTTCTAGTTAAGAGGAACTACACTTGACAAGGAAGTAGCAGATTCACTCACTTTTAGACTTGAAAAAAGGGGAAGAAAGTACTGTGGTGACAGAAAACTGGTATTATGGGTACATACGTTAACAACACAGATGACCATGTTTGCTGTCAATATACTGAAAAATGCTACAATGACATCCAATCAGAGCAGAAAGATTTGAAGGAACTAAGCTCAGAAAATATATTATCATTCCCATGTTTTTCATAGTCCTGGAACATAGACTCATAAGTCACTTGTATACTTCCAGACATCTTGCCAACTGTTTGAAGTTGTTACCTGTGTACTCAGTAATAGTAGAATCATGGATAGTTTTCTCTTAAATTTTATGTCCAACATTTTTACTATTCAGTGTTTTAGCATAAAGACTCCTGGACTTCAGTTTTGCAGTAAATAAGTACCTGGACTCTTGGACTTCAGTAGGTAAGTACCTGCACTTCAAAGATATCAACAGATTTGTCAATATGTCACTTTTCTGAATGACAAGTTATAATTTTAGACTAGGCTGTGATGTTGTAATTTACAAGTAATTCAGAATAAGAATGACTGCCAGCAAGATCTGTTTGTAATTTGTAAGTAACCATAGCAAGTAAGCAAAAGGACAAGATGTATGAATCTTCAGAGCAGCAGGGGAAGTTTTAATTCACTTCAATTCATATGCCATAACAAGGGTATCACAGTGCATTGCTCTCTCTAGGCCAGTTGATAAATAGTCAAGTTTTCACTCTGACTGTGGTCTTTCACAGATGGTCAATAACATCTCTTTTTCTGTTCAGTTAGTGGCATCACTAGTTAAGATAAATATCAAAAATTATCCGTTTGTGATCCTAGGTTAAGATCATTGACAGAAATGGGACACAGAGACAGTTTCTGAAAGGAATTCTGGCATTCAGCACAATTTAAATCAGAGAATGACTTCACAGAAGTTACGATGGTTTTACAAGGGCATGAGTAAGGTCAAAATCAGCCTTCTAAACTGCAAAAAAACTCTGCTTTTTTTTTACCCTCCCATATCTATCAAGAACAGCCTTCCTAATATGTTCTGTTCTGTGTAAACATAGCAATGCTAGACTGAAAGGGTAGTTAAAAGATTTTTTTTTTTTTTTCTTTCAGCAGCTCTCAGGACTGCCATGGGAGTGTCAGAATCTGTACAACTACTTCCCAAAGGTATCAGAGAACAACCTAGAGTGCAGAAGAGATGAATCAGCTTCCATATCAGACATTTAGCCCCCCCCCATAATGGCTAAAGGGGGCTGATTTCCTCTGTAGGCTATAAAAGACAAGCACATTGTAACCAATAGTGAATTAGACTCATACCTCACAAGAGATTAAATACAAGCCTATTTCTAGGAGCTACAAAGACTTTGAACAAACACAGAGGGCTATTGGAATTGAGATGTCTTAGTACAGGTCATACTCAGATTAATAACCAATTAATAATTTTTAAAAATTAATAATTAATAATACAATCTTTACTTTCCAGTTTAAAATAAAAATAGGTTAGGATCAAAAAAGAAACTTATTCTGTCTGCTATCCTACATATGTTCAAGCCTCTCTAGCTGTTTTTCAAGGAGAAAGATTTATTTGGGTTTGACATACATAGCATTAGCTCTGCTTCTCAATATGACTATATCTATAAATGATGTTTAAAAAAAGGGAGAAAGAATCCCAAATGAGCAGCTGATTTTTAAATTCCTGAAATACATTTGCAGTAGCAAGCTGGTACATTACTTGCTCTTTCCAGATCGTTCTCTCTTCAAGTCATTGTAAATTGGAAGTAAACCCTTGGCAGCAATACACCTTGAGTCTGCACTAACCTATTCTCCAACATTTGAGACAGAAATAGGAACACTTAAATTTGAAGTGAGCAAGCATAGTAACAGGTGTCTCCTGGGGATGATGAGTCTCTAGTAAGTGAGGAGTGCCTGCTAGGGGTTTAAGGGACATGGTTAATTATTGACCTTAGCTACTGCATTCTCTGCTATATAGAATGTATGCTTTAAAATTCACAAGGTCAGAAAACATTTGTATGTAGGTGGGTGTCTGAGTGGGCTCCCAAGAGGAGGGGAAGACAAGCACTGCTGAGAAATACACACATTTACTGTGGTACTCAGCACTAGTCCTTAAGGAAAACTACTTTACCTTCAAAGATAACTAGTAATGGAGGAGATGCATTTAAAAATATTTAATGGAAAGAGCAATCAATCATTTTTTCTTGAGAAATTATCTTTTTTGTTGTTATTTTAAAAAGACTGGGTAAGAACAGCTTGAAGTTATTTGTTTCTATCTACTGCAATTCTACAGGTTTTTTCCTGTTAGGTTTTTCATACTTGGTTCTTTTTCCTTCTTCATGCACATTTTATGGTAACATTGATTTCTGGTACTATTTAATGGAAAAAATAGCATGCACGTTCTTTCCCAGAGCTGCAATAGGACATTTGTGAGTAAAGCAGCATCAAAAATATAACTGAAAGAGTAGTAAGCAGGGCTGTAGACAAGATGCAAAGAGAAGAGCAAGAGTCCTGGCATCCTTAGAGCTATTGGTCTTGAACCAGCCCAGAAGGCCCACAAAAGACCTGGAATTCTTTTGTAAAGTTAAATTATGGAAGCAATTTTTTTTTTTTTAATAATCTTCATTAGAAACATTAAAAGGACAAATTAAAAATATAGAGGAAGTTACAATAAATATTTTGCTAATTGTTACAAGTGTCTGACACCAAAGTATGGCTTCTAGTCTCATTTATTTCAATATAACAATGCAAGTTCTCTGTAACATATATATTGACCCAGTCCTAACTATAGCGGAGATTTGCATTGATTTGCATATCATGTTTTCCTTTCAGAATACATTTTCCATGGAAAATTCAGCCATGTTTTGTTTCAGTTCAATTAATGCATGCTATTTGAATAAATCAACTGTATGGATACTTCTTATTTTATTTATAATATTTAAATGAAAAATTTTATTTCAACAGCAGCAATAATGATAATAACTCATTTGTTTCCTTGAAAAATAAATGTAAATATGAGCATATTTCTGCAAACTGCCTTAAACTTCACAAAACAGAAAAGTGTTCCACGTGGAAACTTCTGCAAACACTCGACTTGATGTAATTTCTTTTTCATGCTACAGGGATGCTACCGGGCCACTGAAAGTAATTTTATTTTATTAATTATTACAACATAAGCCACCAGAGCCACCCATACACCTTGTACTTCAACACAGTCTTACAGGAAAACACAAATAGTGGGCAGGTGAGAACAGTAACACTGTCCATAGCCATCTCTATCTAAAGGCCTCCGTTATTTGCTCATTCAAAGACCATAGCAGCTGCAGATTCTTAACAGGATTAATAATGTGATTCATATTGGCAGCATGCGCTACCATAGAAACAACTGTTAACTGTAAAGCAAATTATTCTATCTTTTAAATGCTTGTCAGCTCCACTATTTGTCTGACTTGAACAGTGTAGGTGAGCAGAAGTGCATTCCCATTTGGGATGGTAGTAATGAACTCAGATTCTTCTGGCAAACAGAAGCTGTAATGCTTTGTGTACTGAGCCCACAAACTAAGTCTAAGCCTTAGTATCTGTTACGGGCTACCAAATTATACTGGCAGACTTCTGTCACAGAAAGTTGTGGTCATCTGAACTTTGGTGAAGTAAGCCAGGTATGTATGAGATAGCTAGGAGATAGCTGACAACCCAGAAACATGCATTACATGATCAATGTTGTCATTCTTTGATATTAAATCGACAATTTATATACCAAGCCTTAGAAAGAAAAAGAGGGTGCAAAATCATAATGGCTAAGTATTCTGCATAAAATAAAGCACAGACCTGGACTTTGTTATTTTCTTTCTTCTAATGTCATATGGAGGTTTAGCAAAAAGATAAAGAATAAAGAAGGACAAGTACATTGACTGTTTCAAATGGAATTAAAAATAACATGTTATGGACAAAATCTAGTTTCCACACCATCCTGTCCTGGCAAAATAACATATTTAAAATTTAATCCTGAGTGCCTCAAGCTCTTTTTGTTGTTGTTGTTGTTGAAGTAATTTAAAAATTAGAAGAATTGAATGTTTTGAGAAAGATCAAAATGTTGTTTCATGCATCCTCGGAAAACTGTTTATCAAAAGTAGGTGGTCTAACGAGCATGCAAAACTGGAATAGAAATTTTAAAAATACCAATACCATCACAATGTGAGTAAACCGTATAAAATTGCATGGACAGGTGACAAGCTGGAATTACTTTGGAAAAACCTTCAGTTGAACTAATGAGATATTGACCTATTTGAAATGCAGGATGAAATAAAATACTTAAGTATCAAGGCCTGTGCAGACTGCCTGGATTTTAGAAGTCAAGAACCTCGTCCACTTGAAAAACATTCATTCTAGTAAAGCTTTTCTTGGTTTCTAAGAGAATCCAAGGAATTATATTCTCTATTCTGAGTGTTTCAGTACTCATGCAATCAGATATTATCATCAGTCTTAATGGCTGCAAGCAGGATCAGTTCATGAACATGTATCAGAAGCTGGATTTTCAAAGACAAAGACAATTTTATTGGACTTTCAAAGACAAATTTCATTGGCTATTATGACTATAAACATTATGGGCTTCCTGTCTTTAAATCTTGATCATCATGTCAAAACTAGAAGTAACAATAAGAAAACAGTACAGGATCTTATTCTTCTGTAGGGATAAAACACCCAGACTGATGTCGTGTCTCCCTAGAATAAAGGATTTGAAATCCAGAGTTACTCCTGAAAAGCACGCAAGCAAACAAACAGATGAACAAGCTCCTTAATTTCCATGACTGAGATCATAATTTGTGGTTGGATACACTGCTTGCTACAGAAATTTCTAGAGTGCTATTGATTCCTTGGGATGGGGAAGCCTGTCAGTATTATTTCACTCCAGTGACGTCAGTTCTGGAAACCATAGGCTGCATTTCAATAGGAAATGCAACTTTCCACTGTGCTGCACTAGCACAGGATAATAGTATGGCTTTTTGGTTGAACATTACTATTGTTACCAATGGTTATGGGCCCCAAGTTCTGTGCCAATGATCTAAATACTACTGAGGAAATTTGGTCTTCCCTTGCTTAGCACAGAGAATAAAAATACATGAGGATAAATACGGTAAGTATCCTCTATAGGATCAATAGTGATAAAGTGACATGTTGAATGCATACCACTGTAATTCTGGCTAGTCAGCTTTGTGATTTATTCTTATAATAAATAAGTCACTCTGAAGCTGACTCAGTGCTTCAGAGTGAAATATTGCAATACCTCCCACTCCTCTAGTGCTTGCCAAATCCCACTAGGAAATGTACAGTAATTAAGGTTAAATAACACCATGCTATCCAACTCTTCCCAGAAGCTACTCTGGAATGTCTCTGAAGCCAACTAGAAAGGAAACCTCTCAGTCCAATGCCAGAAAAGATGCCATAAAATATTTGGGAGGAGCAAGAACTGGGCTGATCCCTACAGGAAAATGAGGCAGGAGCCCAGTGTGGTTATGACACAGGCCAGGCAATGACGGCACCAAGAGGGAGCAACTCCATTGTACCTCAGTCGGGCAAGCAAAGCCAGGTGGTGACACCAACAGGTCCCATCAACAGCCTAGTGAGCATCAGGCTAAAGCAAGGCAACAAGCCAGGTTCAAGGTCAACCCAAGAAATCCAAACAATTAAGGAACAGCCAGGTCTGAGCTGAAATGAGCTATTGGGCCCATGTTTTGTATCAGATTAATTAAAGCATGCTACTCTAGCGCCTAGAATTTAGTGTTCTAAATGATGACTTTCCACCCCTCATTGAATGAAACCTTTTTCACAGATCTAATGTGAAACAACAATCCCCTGTGCAAATCCTGAAAATGATGTCCTTTAAACCTTCATGTCCTCAGAAAAAAATAACTTTGAAGCTACGTATTCGGAAATGTATCTTTCCCAAATATAAAGGCTCTAGCTACCAAGGCACATTCTTTCAATGAAAAACAAAAACATAAACAAAAACAAAAAACAAAACCAAAAAAACCAAACCAAAACAAAAAAACACCCAAAAAACCAAACCACTGTTACATCTGCCACAATATTTCACCTGAAACAGCCAGCAATAAAAGAATGACTGCACAGGCAGAGCACAAGAGGTCTTCTGCTGCCTTGAAGTACAACAAAAGATATCAGACTGGTCACCCTTTAATTTACTCTGTCTGGTATGTCAACAATGGGTAAGAAAGAAAAGAGGATTTCAAGAGTACACTCAAAAAGTAGCCTGAAGACTCACAAATAAACTCCACTATTTTAAAAAAATCACCATCTACCACATGAGTTGAATGTTCACTTATAGTATGTTCTGCACAGACATACTTCAAGGACAGCAAGGTTTGTGAGTGCTTTGTTCTTCTTAACTACTTATGGAACAATTTCAGTTACAGTTTCCTCCGTATCTTCGCATCTGTATATGCAACTGCCTAGCAGCGTGTCTCAAAACATTTGGCTTTACCCTGTGATTCATCATGCACTTTAGGTGCCTGTTTGTTACTCAACAATCATACATCATGCTGTGTGAGATAATTTTCAAGGAAGCAACAGAACTATTAGAGTTCAGTGTTTCTTGTTTAGTGCCTCACATCCAAGTCAGAATTAACCAACATACCTGCAATTTAATTACGCTAAGTACCAGCCTATTTCACTCTCTCATGCAGTTCAGCCTTTCCCTGTAGTTCTAGATGCTCATAAACAGGCCTGAAAAAATTTCTACAAGTACTTTGACGATATTGACTATATGTTCATATTCACATATTTCAGCTCAAATAGTAGATTACCTTTTTTCTTCTAGAAAGATCTCTGTGATTAAAGTAAATATTGGAGAAAAAAAAAAAAAAAAGTAAGATAATGCTTTAAAAAGGCATCAATTCCAGATACGTTTCTAAATTACACACACACTCACTTTCCACTATAATTGTGTAATGTAAATAACATTAAAATAAGATCAAAGTCTGATATATGAATTAACATTTATTTTTTTTAAAGGTTTAAAAAAAAATAAATAAAATTTGTGGATACAATTCTGACTTTACTCAGTCACTTAGAACAGTTTCTATACTTACTTTAATGGAAATAAAAATTATGAAAGCCCCATCAGGTATACCTGTCATCAATTTGCCTGATCTATAGACATAGACAATTGCTGGAACTACAGAAATACTCTCTTTTTAAAGAGAAACCTTCTTATCAAGCAGTAATTCATACTAAAATAAATGTTTCATGACAGCCATTCTGAAACGAAGTTGTTCAGTTTTTCTTGTTTTGCTCATTTGCTCCCACTCCACTGTTAGTCATAGTTTTGCTGATCTCATACTATTTGATATTGTCCCTCTGCACTTTAAGACAGTCTTAACTTCTAATAGCTCCCAATAAAAGTCAATAAAGGCAGTCCAAAATGGTAATAAGAAGAAAGAATTTAAAGTGAGTTACAATGAAAGAGTTTAGTGATATTTCAAGACCATCAGTATTATATCTCTTGAGAATTAACCTGTATCTTGAGAATCTACTGGTTCATAAAATACCAGTAATCACAACAATCTGTGATATATATACGCTATTTAGTATATCTATCTGCATGCAACTACTGTTATAGTAGTATCAATGTGATGGACATGACTGAGAATAATCATTAGAAATATCAAGTTCTAACTTGATTTTTTTTGTAATAATCATAGTAAGTATGAAGAAAAAACAGAATCAGTTTTGCAAAACAGGAACTAAAAAGGAAGAACAAATGTATTTTAAAAAACCACACAAACATTCATATTAAATATTATGTTCACACTGAGGTAAAATTACATGTTACTGCTTTCAGATGCTGATTACCTGATTCATGTCTCTAACGTTAATAATACTGACATATTTTATTAATGACAGTGGTTGTCTAACAGATCACAACTCGGTGTAGGTTTAATCTTATATCTTCACACTTTTAAATGAAGTACTCTGAAGTTTCTTGCTTCTGACTTAGTAAAAACAAATAATAAATTACTTTCCCATTGCTTTAAGTAGAAGAAGAGTAGGATTAGACTCCTATCTTTGCAGCTTACTTTGACACATACCCAAGTTTACTAATATAATCCAAAGACTGTGAAGCTAAACCTCATCTTATTTAGAGGATTAAAAGCAATTAAAAGTGTATTACGGTATAGTCCCATTTGGTTCCTTCATAAAGGTGCATTAACTGCAAGTCACAACTGAAACAACCTCCTGGAAGGTTTTATTCCACAGGTAATTAAGGCTATTGCAGAATTAAAGTTATCATTCTTCAGGAGGAAGTGCTAGCTGTGAAAATCAGAAGCATCCTACAGGTTAAAGTGAAAAAGCTTTAGTCACATTCTTCTTTGCATTTGCACAAGACATGGAATAAGAGAAACTGTAAAAGGAATCAGTACAAACAGTGGTTTATGTAAGGAAACAAATCAATTTGAAAGACCAAGACATTTCAAAGACCTTTAGAAAGGACTATCAATTACAATATATTTTGATCGACGTTGTATTTATGTTAAGATAGCTCGCATTAATGTTAAGATAGTAAAAAGCTTGCATTATGCTACAATACTATGGCATTCTATCTAATCAGTATTTATTGAAAGGAAAAAATGGCTGAATGAATTGTGGTCACATGCCATGATTAAGTGTTTTATCATAAACCACAGAGAGCTGTAAATTGCATTTTTTATACAAAGAGGCCTTTGGAATGTCAGCACAGTTTGAAAAAAGTATACTATTTAAAGCAAATCCATATAGAAACATGTAATGTGAAAATTCGTATGGAATTGATACTTAAATTTATAGCACTTTTATGATGAAACATTAATTAAGTTAAAAATTCATGGATTATTTTCATTTATAGTTACTTTACCTTGATTAAGATTTTCTCTGAGGCAATACACTAATAATATTGTTTACTATATACATTTTGAATATATAATTTAAAGTGGTAAAACTGATATACTTCTTCAGAGACGTGTAGGCCATAATCTAGCATGATGTTGGTAATTAGTTCTTTCTTTTCAATGTTTTTTGATATAATTTTCCAGTTCCAAATTGGAATGAAAAACATAATTCATATTTTTCCTACAAAATAATACCTGGGTTAAAAAAAAAAAAAAAAAAAAAAAAAAAAAAGTAGAAACATCAATCTAAACTTTTTACCTAGATATTTAAAGTGCATCATTGTAATGTATGCTGTACTACTATTACTAACATATTTCCAGAATAAAAAGTCATTTTGAAATCAAGCATTTAACTTTCATTTTCTAGGCTGAAAAGTAGGATATTTCATTACTCTCAAATATATGTTAAAAAAAGAACAAAAGGCTTTTGAAGAAGACTGAGAAATGGTTCCAGCTCAAATAAATGAAATTTTTTCCCTCAAAAATGTAATAAAAAATATTATTAGTTTAATGTCAGATAGAAAATATCTAATTTATTTTGCCATAAAAAATTTCTCTCTTCTTTGGACTATCCTCAGGATACTCATTTTGGTTTGCTATCTGTCACTCTCTAATTTATGCCAGTATACTAAAAACTTACATTCACTTCAGAGATTTATACTGAAATATCTGGCTCTTTCCACAGAAAAAAACTATATGGCTCTCCAAACATCTTGAGAGTTGATAGTTATAAGGATATTTGGTGACTTTATTTGGTATAATGTGCAGTTCTATTTTTGGTGGTCACAACAGAACCTAAATACCAGCACTGGTCATTGTTTGCTTAGTAAAAATATACACCAGTATTTGATTCTTTGTAAAATAGTAATAAGCTACAGAAACTGAAGGCATGAAAGTCAACATTTTGTATCTTAGTATCTTTTTTTGTATTTTGCATTTTTAGAACAACTGGCTCAAAATGACAGCCATATTTTTTCCTCCCATAAATTTAAAAGAAATCCAACTTTTAACCTTGAAAAAAATTCTATCTTTAGAAGAACTTGTTATATTTATTTTAAAAGAAAATAATTAAAATAATTAAAACATAAGGAACATCAATTACAGTAAAAAATCTGTGGTATAAACTTTTTATGGTACTTTACAAGTTTCACTTAGCTGTTTTTACAAAGAGTAGCTAAAAACACTTGCCAAATATTCTTGGCTACAAGCAAAATCTTTGCTGCTTTGAGCTTTTTTACATTCCCTCCAATGGCATTTATCTGGCTAATCACCTTCTGTTCTTTTGGTAGGATACTATTTCTGTACATTCTGCATCTGTGGTACTCACAGAAAGTTTACTGCATTTCAAGTACACTCAGAGATGTGTCAAAATTTGAGCTGATTAGACAGAACAGTGACACTGGAAAACATATCCTCCTCTAGCACAGTTCTGAGGCTGACTAATCCTTTGGAATCTCTCCTCACATCTGGAGTAACTACTTTCTCACATTTTATGTAAATTAATTCCATCTAAACATTTACCTTCCCAAGCACTACTGAAAAACCTTGCATGAAGCTTTGCTGAAAAATGCAATGAACTAATACTTAGGATAAGTATGATTTATTGGCAGTATCATCTGAAAAAACACAGAAATTCTAGAAAAGACAAACTAAAAAGTCAAACTACTTATTCTCTGTGAAGACAATGTATTAGTCACTGCTGTTGCAAAAAGTAAAGCAGTTTTAATTACAAAAATAGGATAAATGTTAAATGAACACTTGATTTGGGGATGGGTTTTGTTTACTTGTTTGTTTGTTTCCTAGTTAGTTCTCTATACGAGAAATTTAGTGTTTTGTGTTTGGTTCTGGCTTACTGCATTAAAGCACTTTTGTCTGAAGTGATTCATTGTTAGGGCCTTGAAAACCAAAATTCTGACTAAGAGATGCAATGCACTTTTCAATGATAAATACTTAATTTGTATCCTTTTTGCCACATAATTTACATTACCTATAATTTCTGCAGCTCTCCCTCCTGTCATAATGAAGCAAAAAGGAGTATTTACAACTCACATTAAAACCAACTAAAATCATCACACAGGTCTTATGCATCAAAAATGCTGGATGCTTTATGATTGGATCTCAAACTCCACTAGAGCCTGAAGACACAGGCATACCTAAGAACATATGTTTTGTTGTGCTTCTGAGCTAAGCAGAAAAATGCATACACTTGTCTGGCTTCCTAGACAAATTTGAAGAGTTAGTCACATGAGACCTTACTATAACATTGTATGGTATGAGCCATAAACATCTCTTTTTCCCAGGGAGTTCACTAACCTATTTGACAGTAAAGACACCCTCATATAAAATTTAATCTTAATTTTGTTAGAAAAGATTGAGAGAGATACCTATGTTAAACATATACATGTATATGTATCTCTGAAATAAAAGGTAAAATACCTGAATCGATTTTGACCTCAGATAAACTTTTGTATATGGCCTTAGTGAATTCTTAACATACCGCTGCTTAAGGAGAAACTGCTATTAATACCCTTTAAAAACGTACACTGTTTGGCAAAGTTGAATGGATTTGTTCACTTATCACCTATCTTATTAAGTTTTAATTTTATTTTTATATGTTGCACATAACCAGTGATAAGCTTGTTGCTGCTAAAGCATCTAAAATCAATTTTAAAAAGCTTTTAAAACTGTGTGAAGAGACAAAGGTGGGTTATAAATGGAACTGCTGACAGATCTTCTCTCTAGTGTCGAATGTCTCTTGGTCATGTTTTAACATAGCTCTGAAAAGAAAACTAAAATTTCTATTCCAATTCTTCTACAGGTGCTGAAATAGAAAAAGAGCACTTGTATTCCAAATACATTCAAAAAGATTGCTCTCAATTTTTAATAATTTTCTGTATATTTTTCATTCTTTCTACAGTAAAATGACAAAGGAAAAAAAAAACCAAAAAACTGTGTGCATGACCATGCAGCAAGGGAGGGTTAGGCACAGGCAGAACTTTTTAAGTCTACACTTCTGAATTTTTCATGAAAAAAAAAAGAAAAAAAAGAGGAGAATAAACCTTTACAAAATTATCAGTAAAATCTCCACTGAATTTGCTGTGAAGATATTTTTTATACTACTTATTACTATACAGCTGAATTAAGAGAAGAATCATGCTGAGTCTGACATTTACAAACTTCCTATAGAAATAAACTAAATAGTAAAAGATGAGCAAAATAGTTAAATCAGTGATACAGAACCTAGTATGTCAGTAGCTAGTCTATGAACATGAATAAACAACAATGACAATCAATACTCACAAAACCAGCCTTGTCATAGAAAATCTAAATAACAGAATTAAAAAATTGAACTACTAGCAAAAAATAATAAAAATTTAGCTCATTGAATATAGGTTTGCTCTGAATACAAGAAATATATCATTGACATTTTAATCAATTTTACCTCAAGGTTCAAGTGAACTCTCGATCATATTAATTGAAGGTTGGAAATACAAGTTCTGAATAAGTGGACTAGATAAATATGTAACTGAATTATAGGTGCCATTAATATGAGCAATTATACAAGTAGTTATACTAACAACTGCAGAAGTACAACTGACAAATTACTCATTTCAAGTGATCTATAAACAGTATTGGGAACAATTGAATTACTCTGCATGATATAACAACTAGTGAACATAGTAATGGGTTAATAAAACCTATCAATGCTTCTTGATTAGTATATCCATTTAATGTTAGATTTACACAACTGTTTATATTATTTTTTCTGTTTTCATTTTCAGTGGAGATGCACCATAGGAAAATTATATAATCAAGTGAAAAATTAAGCCTTGCATACATTGCAAATTATTTCCTCAGGTTAATGCCTAAATAAAATACTAACAAGAGATAATACAGTTTGGTAGTTTTCTGGTTTGATTTTTAGTTTTGGTGGTGTTTTTTCTTGTGTTACAGAGATGGATTCTGTTTCCCCAATTGCTACTGTTAACCAGCACTAAAGATTTGCTAAACCTATGTGGTATCTGAGTAGGAAATGTACAGTATTGTCTGTAAGTACTACTCAAGAAGGAATTTGTTTGAAACAAAGGGGACTTATTCCCTAAAGTAATACTTGTGTTTGATCTCATAAACTAAATCAGAAACATAGAGGCTTTCAGGTGCTAAGGATTATTTTATTATCCTATGTCTACCTATGGAAAAGCTGCAGAACAATAGAAAAAGCATATCTTCCATCAACAGGAAAACACAAAAGTAAATCCTATCACTATTTTTTTTTTTACTGTAAGACACAGAAATGTTGAAAAATTTGTTGTTTATTCACGGTGTTTGCATTTGTTAGCTCTTTATTTTTCACTCTATTTATAGTTATTCAATAAGTTCATGCTATAAAGAATATAAATATATTTTTATTGTTGTTGTTATTATTATTTCATTAGTCGTTGATTGAGTAATAGCATTCAGAGCTATCCTGTAGTGGCATAAAAAAGAAATAAAATACTTATAATTAAACCAAAATTTTACTCCTAAGGTAAAGTTTCCATAAATAAATTAACACAAAGTATCTGTTGACAATTTCTCCTGTAGCAATCTTCTAATATGTTTTTCTATTTCCTGAATTAACATACTGTTAAATATGGAAATATATTTTTCTTTGTCAGAGCTCTGTAGGAAAAGAGGGCCATTCTAATTCTTACCTTTGTAATGTCTACACTTATCTCAAGGGAATACACACCGACAATTAAAAAAGCGGGAATTGCATCAAGGAAACCAGTTTTTAAACTAGTAGGTCACTCTTAAAGTGACTATAATTGAAAGAATATTGAGAATCTAATGCATTTACACCAGAAAACTGATAATTATTAATGAAGGTGATGATACCTCCTATTCTCAGTACTAAGCTGATAAAGAAACAACCTAAAGATTATTGCATAATTAATGACTCTAATACAATTTTGTCCATTATTCAGAACAGGATTAAAAATTTTAGAAGAGGTGGCACTACCACAGAGACACAGGCTGTCAGAAGCAGTGCAGACTAGTGTAATAATGCACTTTAAGATCTGCAGTTCTGTAAAGTAGCTGATAGCCAGTTTGTTTTTCTCTTGTATTTACACACTTCCATGTAAAAGAAAGTGAACTTTACACTACTTTGAGGGGAGGGGAGATTAATTTGGCTTAATTGGCTTAATTTTGTTTGATTTGGCTACTTACATGGGAAATTTCATTCTTAACATTTTTAAAATTGGAAAGTTGGAACTTGACACTGTAGTTTGCAAGTAGCACTCTACAGACTCATGAAAGACATGAACACATCTGAAGAGCTTACTCAAAGTATCTTTGAATATAACTGATATGAGTTGACTGTCTTCAGAAATAATAAACGTTAAAAATATAAGGAAAACGGATTCTCTCTCAAGTTTGATGTCTGGAGAACATTTTTTTTCTTTTCTTGGGATCCTAAATTTTGACCAAAATTGTTATTCCAATGAAAAGATATAATCTTTTTTTTTAAGCCTTTCTAAATTATCTTTTGAAATAATGACTACTTTCGACAAAACAGTCAAATGACAATGAAAAAAAGGAAATCCAAGCAGGAAAAAAAAAGGACTAAAATGCTGAAGAGTAAGAAAGAAGAAAACAAATAAGACTACTCCTCTGAACATTAATATAATTGTTATAATTTCATTCACAGTGCACGGATATAGTAATAGGAGCCCCAAAAGAATCACAGAGAGGAGGCTTCCAAAAAGAGTTTATGTCGATAATTAGATGTTATCTCAACCAAAACTGCCTTTGCTTTCATCTTTAAGATCAAATTAGCACACTGTCTTGAGTGGTGACTCTTGATTGCAAATCTCGGAAGCATGTGGAACATATTTATCAACTCAATCAGGATACAGTTTGGCTTCATAAAGGAAAGAGAAGTCATCTATCAGCAACATTGCAAATCTAGTACACTCCCATGATAACTGCGATGACAAATTTTGCCCAGACACTAATACAAGAAACTATTTTTTATGGACTTTTACAGACACATAGTCTGTATATAGAACCCAATAAGACAACTGGAGTAAAGTAAGCAGTGTAAGGAATTTTTTATCTGAGAAAACATAACAGAAGACCTCTTACATGTGAAATATAAGTTATATGTAAAATAATCCTAACCTCAATGGCAATAATTTACCAAATTATTCTTAAAGCTTTTTAGAACAGTGTTTAAACAGACTTTACCCTTTAGCATGCATTGTTTTCTTCTCTCATAATAAACAGTACCAACACACACACAAAATAATAAAGATTTCTAAGAAATTGATTCTTGTAAAAGGGTCAAATTTAATCTTCATTATCAACTTCAAAACTGGTAGGTTTCTAGCCTCAAAGTGAAAAAAAAAAAAAAAATCTCAGAATGGAAAATCTGGACATGTATTTTTAATTCATCATTTTTAGTTCAGCATTCTCAAGATACAGTTGAACAGGTTGTGCCAAATCCAAGTCTGTTTCATCTGAGCTACTACACCCTAAATCATTTCAGGAGAAATTGCTGACAATGTTGTAATTATTGTCAGGTGTTACTGATATGAAAAAAAGGAGCAAAGTTGCAGTCACCTATCTCTATAATGGATGATGACTTGCAAAATGGCAAAGAAGAGTTTTGGACCTTTAATATTCATAAGCTATAGCATATTGATTCTTTATTGTTTTCCCTTAAATGAATGCCTAAATGCAGTATCAGTATTCCTGCAGGCCATGAGCAGACTGACATTTTTCTTACAGAGAAACAAGATAGATTATCTGCAAAACTTTGAATCAAGTAGTACAAAACAGAATCCTTAGATTAACCATGATGTCTCCTGAATTAATTGAGTCACATTTCCTTAAACTTTATTAAATCAAATAATCATGTTGCATTTCCAGAGCAGGCAAAACTCACATGATTTTAATATCAGGCATAAAATGTATACTGCTGGACCATTCAAAAAAATCCTTTTATTGTAAAAGTGTGCCTCAGAGTCAGAAAATTTGCTTCATATATAAGCTGACAATTCATAAACTGTTCATGACTGTTCTGTAAATACCAGGGAAAACAGGAAAAGCAAAAAAGACTGAAAAACCCCGTATTTGCCTGAAAGACCCCGATGGTTGCAACCTAACAATGAAGAAAAATTAGAAATCAGAAAGCTTTTTAAATCTTCAAATAAATTAGGTTATTTCCACTTAGAACAGTCAGAGAAAACAATAGTTTTAAGACAGTATTTGATTACATTGGTAAATGGGATTGTATATTGGGCTTCAAAAAAGGGAACTGGACTTGATGACACAATTTTTTTCTTTTTTTTTCCCCAGTCCAATTTCTAATGTATGTGAACTGAATTGCCTTGTACAACTAGGAATTGTCATAACAAATCCCACTACTCTTAAGTAAGCAGAAAAACTCTGAAAGCTCTGGTTTCCTTTTATACTTTGCATCCTCTACAGACATCCTCAAGGACATTCTTCTATGTCAGGAAGGAAGCTAAAAGATACCATCACTCCAGAGATTCTTGTCATTCCAGATCAGGGACTGGAATGAAATGGTACCAGCATTTTTTCTTGTATCATCAGTTTCTGCAGAGTTTATTATTAATTTTTAATTAGGTTTTGAGAACTGAGATATTTTTTATGCTGAATTTCTTATGATATTACTTTTTAATGTAGACAGACTGAAACTATTACTATAAAAATGATGAGAATTGTACTTCTGCTTTTATGTTGGGTGAATCCTAATGCTTGACAATTTAATGATCATCTTTTCATACTGTAAGACTTGAATTTCATAAGCACTTTTGCAGGCTCAGTGGCAAGCCATACATTTGTAAAACTGTCTCAGGTAATTAGTACAAAAGTAGCCTCCCAAAATGTGCATGGATCTCTGATACAATGAAATAAAAATCTGAATAAGTGAATTAAAATAATTTGAATTAATAAAATAATTTCTTTTGACGCTTAAATTATTTACGGAGTTTTTGATAAATTCAGATTTTAACACAGAATAACATTTTAACTGTTTAGGTATTCCTTTGCCCAGATGATGTAGAGTGCACACATATTTCATTACATGTCAGTGACAATCACAAAAAAAAAAAAAAAAAAACAAAAACCTATTGCAGAAACATTTTTCCTGTATAGTTCTTGTTTCCTAGATTGACAGATTTCTCCTAACAGAGGAACAGAGAAGCTAAAGACAAAGGATTCCTGTTAAACAATATAAAATTCAGAATGTGGTTCACCATTACTCTGAGCGTGGTACCAGAGTAAGGGCAATAAACAGAAGTTTTTACTGAGGGCAAGGGGGGTGGTGGTGGGGGGAAAGTCAAGGGGTCTAATTAATTTAATCATCTGATGCTGAGAAACTCAGGGCTCAACTTTTTTTCAATTAAATCAATGGGTTATAAGTCAGGAGAGAATTTGGCCTGGAAATGTCAAAACAGGATATCAATGAGATATGAGTATCTAGTTATTTTAAAAATTCTAGACTTCTTGGAGTGGAAAAAGGAAAAAAAAAAAAAAAAAAAAAAAGTACATTAAATTAGCATACCTGTTCCTGGGTAAACCCCATCTTCCATAGTTGAAAGGTAGATATGGAACAGTAGTATAACATTACAGCATGTTGAGAAGAGAGTATTTCTGAAGCCCTTAGATTAAATGCTTTGAAGCAAAAAAGAGATCTAACTAAATATGACCCACAAATTATATTGTAAAGGTTATGAGAGTAGAAGCTCACCTACACTAAATTAGTTAAGCTTCAATGACTTCAAATAAGCTATACCAATTTCTATCAGATGAAAATATTATCCATAAACTTCATGTTTCCAGGGAGTTTATGTCTGTGTTGTAGTGACCACTAACTGCCAATCACTGCTTTAGGTGGAATATGAAGTGTATTTCACAGGAGACTATAACATGATTTAGGTAGGAGGGTCCTCTGGTTCATTCCCCTGATGTAAACTGGGACTACTTAAAAGCAGGTGGTTCAAGCCCTTGCCCAGTCAAGTTTCCAGCAACATACGTTACACAACCTCTCTGGGCAACCTGTTGTATTGTTTGACCATCCTCACGGTGATTTTTTTCTTCCCAATAGTTAATTAGAATTCATTTTGTTGCAGTTTGTGAGCCTTACCCCTTCCCTTGTTACTGTACACCCTTGGGAAAAATCCAGCTCAAACACCCGTTATACAGCTGAAAAAAGCATCCAACAGCTACATCTAGCTAGAAAACTCAATTCTTTCATCCTCTACTTGGGATTCACATGTTCTAATCATTTTAGTGGCCCTCTTCTGGATTCACTCCAGTATGACAAATAGGATGCCTGACAAAGGCTTAGATCGTGTTGCAAGGTATCAGATAGGCTGGTCCTTTGCTTCTTCAGCTATAGGACAATTTGAATGGCTTACTTCTTAGATTTTGCCTCCAACTAGGGGAATCTTGAAATGATCATACTAATATAGAAAGAGCGCTACAGAATTCTGGGATTCAAAATACAGTTTCACCTTTCTTAAATGCGTACATGCATTTTGGTTTTTCACATTTAATGAAAAAAATATTGGTAATTATTGTTTCTCAATTATGACACTGTAATGGATTGTATTTTTTTTTTTTTTTTTGTGCAAAACAGAATATTCAATTTTGCAGTATAGATGACCAACATTTTAAAGAATGCAGCAGCAAAATTATGGACATTTTACTCCTTTGTGCTCCAAATTTATGTTTCTTAATTCAGTATGTTGGAGGCAGAAATACAACACATACAGTTTTAAAAAGAGTTAAAGTGCTTAAGCTTTTCAGTCAAACATTTGGAAGGTATTAAAATTAACAGCCTCATACGTATGGACTAAGGAGATCATTTTTTATGAGGAGACTTTCAGTTCTTGTAATGTTATTATTCTGTACTGTTCTATAGGTTGTTTCAATGACTATGGAAAAAATAAGCAAAATCAACATATATATGTACACACACAGGGATCTCGAGTATCTTCAACTTATAATCACACATAAAACGCATACAGACCCACACATCTTTGATGTCTTCCACAGACCTTTACTATCAGAATGAAAAATCTTAACATGCTAACATAAAACCCTCCAAAGAATTGTGAACATGAAAAATTTAATTACCTTAGTATTACATGCAATTCTAAGGGATTACTAGCAAAGCTTTTATATATCTCTGAAGGATCATAGCCTCATTCTATCATATAATTTTTGATTTAATTACAAATTAACAAATATTGGTAAATTGCAGTGTATGATTTAGGATAATTTTATGATGAATACAAATTGTATTACAATAGGGAAAAACAATGGGAAACTAATCAATGGATACAATTACAAACTAGGGGAAAATTCAAAGGATTAGAATAGTTTATTATTTTAATCAATTAATTATTAATTTTATTAAATTAAATTGATTAATATGGAAGTAATAATAAATAATGCCAGGAAAAACTGGATGATCCATTAAATGTAATCAAAAGAAGCTAGTATTAGTCAAAACATAGGTATGGGAAGGTCCTTATGAAAAATGAGACCATTTTTCTCAATGTATAACAAATGAGCATCTTGAATCAATGATATAGTAGACAGATTTTTTGCAAAAATGCTGATCTGAGTTGTGGTCAGCACTTGTCTGTACAATTTACATTGCCATTGTTGACATCTGCAGATGCCCTCAAACTCAATTCCCCTCTTTATAAAAGACTACAGAGCTGCTGGCACAGCATTCTTTTGCAAGGGACTTTTCCTCTGGAATGCTTTTCCTTGCCAAGGTCTAAAATAGCCATAAACTGTTGACATTCTGGGTATGCTACAAAGTCCATCTGTGTGAGCTTGACTGAGGCAGAAACGGGTGGGATATCTCGTGGGAAGGTGTGATGGAGGTGCAGAGGTCTTATGACTAGAAATTAAATGGGGTGTTAGAGAGTAGGAGGACAGAAGAGTGCTGCTTTTTTTGGAAGTTTTATTTATTACAGTCTCTACATTATGTTTTAAAATACATGCCAGGGTTGCTCAAAGTCTTAGGTGTCTGGAGTGCTTATTTTAGATGAAAATCTAAATTAATGATAATTCTATTCCTAGTGTTATTGATTCATTTTGTTTTCGAAATTTCTTAGAGATTTTTCATAAATTAAAATCTGAGAAGCAGACTGTCATTTTTCAGAATCATTCCACAATGAAATTAGTACAACTTTTTGAAGAGTAAGATACTATGCAAAGTGAGTAAGAATGCAAGAATCAACCCAAATGATTTTGACAGTTAGAGCATGATGTTTTACAGCATAATTTTTTGTTAAAACGCCCACGTTAAGCAAAATGTTACTGTGGTAGCACTGGTTGTTTGTCAAGGGGGAAAAAAGGACCAGTAATGACTATGGTTAAAAGTACAAATAAATAAATAAATAAATAAAAATAATAAAGAAAACGACCCACAGATTTCTTTGATTAAAACTTCTGTAAGGATATTTTGATAGCAGTATCTCCTCTCTGGCAAGGGAAACACAAAAAAAAGTATTTGAGCTATTGCTGATTGCGATTTCAACAATAGTAAAATATTCTTGCATTGAATAGTAACAATAAAATCTGAAAAATATAATTTTAACCAGTGATCTTTATTTTAAGAAGACTATAGATACATATTCTAACCTAATCCTCATTTATGACAGTAGCCGAAGTCCTACAGCTCAGCAAAATTTAGCACAGCTGTTAGTGAGAGAGTTGCAGATAACGAATACTTGAAAAATATTGGTCACTTACTGAATCTTTATAAGAATAACCATGTATTTATAAGAATAGATCCTCTTCATACTAGATCTTCTCAAATAATTCATAATTATTTTGCATGCATAATTCATAATTATTTGAGAGATTCCATGCAAAACCTTTCTCTTTTAACTGAAATGATCATCTGAAATGCAAATTTTAGCACTGATCCATATGACTTTTTTACTTTTTCTTGCTTTTCCTTTTTTTTTGATGAATTTTTCTCCTCTGCAATTCTATTTTGATGAGGAATTAATTAATATTTTATTTTATCAATTTTTAAATATCCTTAATTTCTGCACCTTATTGGTCGTATTTCATTGGAAATTTGTTTAAAAATATTTCATAATTTTTTTACTAATTAAACTAGAAATAAGTAGAAAATAGTTCAAATCGAGGAAAAGGTGGATCGAGCAAAGATAAATTTTTAGATAGATGTTAAATTTCTGGTGTTTTTTCACTTATTAAGCTATTCACTGGAAAGAACAATTGCTAATTTCAGATAATACTGATACATCAACGATATCATGGTATATCAGGTTCACAGTCACATAAACAAAAAAAGGATATTTGGAAATAGATTCTAAAGAAAATAGAACAGTTGAAGGTTTCAAACTTAAAACCTATCTTAAAGGAAATTGTAAGTCTTCTTTATAAAATAAATATTTTTTAAAAAAAAAACCATTAATTCCCTTAAAATTATCTGTATCCATAATTGCCCCTGGATTTTCTCTGCATATTTAAGTGTTCTGGCTTTTTACCTATTAAATGCATATTCTTTCGAAGAGGTGAAACAAACAAAAACACAAGTACATTATCCAGTAATTCATCCTGTTAAATACATTGATCATTAGTCTTCAAAAGAATTTCCTTGGTAATGAACAAGCTCACTTTAACTACCCTCCTCTACTCCACATGTCTATCTCTTCTTGATACTAATGTCAAACTAGACAGCCCCACAATGACTCTCGTGCCCTTGTAGGAAGCTATACAAGTATAACTTTTCATGGCAGGCAGCCACCAGTAACAACAGCACTTCAATTATGTTTAAATCCACCTAACCAAGATGAATGCAAAGTTTCCCCTAGGATTTTTTTTCCCTTTTTATATAATTTTTTTCTGCTCATCTTTCTTTACCACAAAATCAGCTATTCTACTTGAAGAATGCTGTAGATTCACACTGGAAATTTCCAAAACATTTAAAAGCAACAGAAGGCTTTACTCTCTGATTGCCTGTCCCTGCAATATAGATGGCATTGAATTCTAGTTTCTACACCTTAAAGATTTTACATTTATGTCAAATAGCCAAGAACATTCCAGTGTGCTGAGGCAGATGAACCCAGTGTGCCTAAAGTATGTCAGATATGATCAGCTTCAAGAAGCACTGAAGTAAAACACTGAGATCTTTTGAAGCTCATTCAAAAACAGAGCCACAAAAATGGACACATTAATCAGGCTGGAATTATTATCAGTGGTGTAAGTAGACAGATAATATAATCCCATGACAACACATGAGTGCCCAGAAAAACAATTTACCCACAACTATTGCCACCTGCAGAAACAAGGCAGAATTCTCTACAGGACATTAAGAATTTGAACCTTTACAAACATAACTACTGAATTAATGCTTGAGTTCTAATTCATATAGTGGAAAGACAGCTATCTGTGTCATCTATGAATTAAGCAAGGATTCACTACAAAAAAGTTCACACTTTCGTCAAGGTATGTTCAGTTCCATATGTCCATCATTCACACTATCAGTACACATGCAAGAGCTGCACGTACACAATAATAGTATATTCCAAATGAGGTAACACTGAGATAACAAAATGCTTTCTGGCATCAAGTTCAAGGTCAGTCTTTTAAAATCACTATTTTGGAATGACAGTTTTTTTCATTAGGCTTATGGATCAGCTGAACAACTATATGTCTATACAAACGTACTAAAGCAACCCCGTCCCTCCCAGGAAATTAAACAAATCTAAGCATGATAGTACAGATAAATAGCTGAAATAATAGCCACTTTTATAAATCAACAGAATTTACATAACAGGTTTTACTAAGGGGAGAGACATATTAGCAAAATGGAAAGTTGATTGCAGAAATGGCAAATCATCTTTCACATGACAATCTGTATTTTCTCTTTAGGTTTTAAAGTTTTTGCCTTTGATATGCTTAAAGAAAAAGAAATATGAGCTATTAAAAAGACTCCTTCACGTGTTAAGAGTGACTTCAAAACACAGGGAAAAACATATTAATAAACTGTCCTTCTTGCTTTGCTCACTCCTATGTTAGAGCTCTTTGAACTAGGGCTAATACTGGCAGTCATAGATACACGGCAGCTACCAAGCAGCTAACGTTGCTGCTGAACACCTTGCAAAAGACAAGCTAATTATGCTCTGCTCCCTCTTCTGTGAATAACTCAGCATTACTAGCACTCCCTTTCCTTTGCATTTTCTTTCATGCAACATAATGCTGAAAAGTGATAGAAGATGCAGAATGTGTTTTGTATACAAATAAATATTAAAAAAAAAAAAAATCTGCATTTCTAAATATCCTGATTCTTGTTCCTTGGTGCTTACAAATTAATTAAAACTGCAAAAGGAAATATATACCTTTTTTGTTTGTTTGTTTAAGTAACATAAAGCAAATGACATACTTTAAATTCTAATGCATGGAAGTATACATATTATACACGCATACATACTGCTGTTTGTTTTGTTTTGGTTTGGTTTTTTTCATTTTACACACACATTCTCTAAAGAGAGAAAATCCATTTTTTAGGGCTAGAAATGTTATTCCAGAACGACAGTATCTTTGATGCTGCATTAATAGAGCTACTTCTTGTTATAAGGTTTGGATCTTATATCATGTACAATAATAACCCAAATATTTTCAATTAAAATAAATTACAAACAATACCTCTTACTTATTTACTCTTAATGAAAGATATAGCTCAGCAGAACAGAACCTGTAAAAGGTGAAAAATTCTGAATAGAAAGAATCCACACACACAAAGTAGGAAACTAAAAAAAATACTTTCAAAAACAGGCCTTCTCTTTTTAACCCATAGACAATGTACACACTGTATACACATCTGGAATGCAGTAATATCTGATTTGCAGTCATGACTTACTTAAAATTCTAAAGCTTCAAATTGAAATTATGCAGAGAAATGCAAGGTGTGAAACAGATTGTTCATCTATTATGTAAATGTTGCAATATTTAGAGTCATGTAGGGAAGTACCTTCTGATTAGACCTTATTGTTGTAAGTTTTCTAAAAATATTAAAACAATCACAAATGCAGCTCCCCACTTCTGGGGCAGAAAAACATATTTTGTGTGTTTTAAGGTCCATACATCTAAACACAAAAAGAAACCTCCATAGCACTCAATAAATGAAAAAAATATCTTTTGGTAATGATAATTCAAAACATGTCAGTAGAAGCCTATTATCTGAAAATTTTGCCTGTAACTGCTGGCTTTTGTGTGCACCTTTGGTTATGGATGCATTTGTACATGAAAATTTTGTGTAGTTGAATGTAACTACTACTGAGGATAATACAAGAATATTAAAAAAACTGAGTAGACTAGAAAGCAAAATATTTTCTCCTGAGTAGGAATAATCTGATTCAATTCTCATTACATTTGTTCATATGTAAGAGATACTTGAGATAAAACTCTTATTTAAATCAACAGCAGTTTCTTTACATTTTAAGAAAATTATTTTAATATCTAAAATTTTACTGTATTTGTCCCTCCTTATTTGCAAATTTTACCTTACTGATCCCGGACTTCTTTTTTCCTATGTGGTACTGTATATAAAAATCAAACAAAAACAGTAGAACCTTTCAACTGTCATCACAACACTTTCTGATTGTAGACATAGACATTGTGTGTGTATGTATAAATATACATGTAAAAATAAATAAAGGATAAATAACATCATGTGTGGAGCAACTGTCACGTCACAAAGTATGCGACATACAGGCCATAATGAAGTACCTGAAATCAATCATATATTTGCAGGTTTTGTAATGTTTTCAAGAAAAAAAATAGGACGAATCAGAAATAATAAACAATGAATTACCTTTAAATGTGCATGTTTAAGTGACAATGATAACACTTTATAGGAATTGTTTTATACTGAACAAATTTTTGCTTTTGTTATCAGGGTAGAGAGATTTAGCAATTGACTGAATGAAACAGAAGAGCTATTTCCTTTAATAATTTTGTTTGAGAAGATCCAGTGCAGGATATCCTCCAGAAAGCCTGTGCTTTAGGAATCTGAAAAGACTGTACGTAAGACTAATGTACCTGTGAATAGTAAAATAAACTTGGAGGTAAACATTTAATTTTTAGTAAAGAAAAGACTTGTCAACTGTTTCTGATTAAGGTGAATCTATTGTACCACAGGAACAAGGAAATAGACTATGTATTGGCAGCTTGATGGACTTACATAGCTCTGTTGGAGTTCCTTTACTTGGACAGTTATCTATGTTTGACTCACAAAATGCTGGACCCATATGGTTACATATTCCCTACATATAAGTTGGCTACAAACACTATTTCCTGCTCCAGCCTCACTGGCCTTTTTTCTTGGCATAGATTTTTCCCTTGTTTCACTTCAGTGAAGGAAGAACTTGAAGCTAAACTAATTTGGGCCCTTTGGACCACTGTTGGTACCCAGAATATCTCATTAATATATTTCTCTCTAGGAGTTCAATATGATGAACATATTTTACTGCTTTACCAAGCAAAATAAATAATTTGAGACATAATATGCAATATATGCCCACTTTTTGTACTTACACCAGACTCCACTAGGGCATTCTTACTCCTGCTATGGTCTATAGATAACTGGTAGTTCAGATATCAGCAAATGGTCTACAAAACAAGCACAGCTAAAAATAAATAAATAAACACACACACACATATTCCCACACACTTGGAAGGCATGTGTTGGTAGCTGCCAGAAAGTAAAATGGGAAAGCAGCTCCCAACTTCTGTCAGTGACTGCCTGCAGGCAGAGTTAGCTCCATTGCTGTGTGCGTTCACATCAATTCACATATGAGAGACTAGTTCATACCGACCCTAGATCTACAGGATCATTTGGTGAAAATCCTAGCTCATACACAAAGGCTTTCCAAGGATAATACACACAGTGTTTGCATATACAGTCCATGAGTTTAACGGCATTTTTGTATGGACTTCAGTGATAATAGATTCTAGTTCTCATGCTGTGCCATAGGCGAAGGGTCAAGAGCCACATGATTGTGGCCATTCTTTGGCCAAGGAGGAGCTCTGGATATATTTCACAAGTAGGAGAGAGCAACAGTTCCTCAGAGGCTTTCTCACAGGGGCTTCTGTGCAGAATTGCGCTTTCTGAGCACCAGAATGGTCCCAGTGCAGTCATTGTTGTTGATTTAATGAGCAGTTGCTGATCAGCTTTCCCTGACTGATTCAGATTACCCTATTCTAGTACAGGTTTCCTACAAGTTACATGAGTCCTATGAGGATGCCACATTTGAGCTAGTTTAAAATGTATATAGCACAGTTGCAGTTCAAGTAGTCTTGCTGTCAACCTTAATTTCACAATCCACTCATGTTAGGCACAACTAACTTGATTTCAGCTTAATTTCAGCATGATTTAAATGTGAATATAGAAGGCAGGGTATGACTTTGAAAAATACTCCGTATCCAGTAGAACAGACATGACAATGTGAAGCTTAAGGTTTTGTTTTGGTCTTGGGTTTTTTGTTTTGTTTTGTTTTAATTGTAAGTATAATATAAAGAGTATAAGAGTTTTGTGGTTCCAACAAAAAAACAAAACAACTTTCAGGAAAAATTACAGCAATAAGTCTTGGTAACCCCCTGAAATTCAGAAGCACAGCCTAAAGAAAAGTACAGATTCATGAGACAATCTTCATATGGTAAGGGGGTTGGCAGAAAACACCTGCATTTAAATATCTTTTATATTTTGCTGAAATAGCACCTATTTTTTTTTTTTTTTTTAGATATAAAAATGCTGTGGTGAAAATGTCCTTAAACATTTTCATGTCCTATGAAGACCTATTCAAACTATTCAAACCAGTCCCTTTCTCTACTTCAGACACTTCATACATAAGATGCAATGTGATAGTAAGATGGGTGTTCTCCAAAATGGATATTAATTTTGAAATTATGTATTGCACAATATATTTATTTGTAGCCGATCATCCCATGTAAATTAAACATGTGACTTTTATGAAGCAGGCACATAAACTTTTAATGTGATGGTGATTTATCTTTCCCTGTGCTGTCTGCATGTTCATGTGGAAAACACGAAAAAAGCAACTGGATGCTTAAAGAAAGGCAGCCTTCAAGGCTAAAAATGTAAAGCATTTTACAAAATAAAAGTTAGGAATGTACTGATATGTTTATATGGTAAATTCTTAATACCAGGGAGTTTTCCTTATTATATCTATAAAGTTCCGTTTTTCAGAAATAGTAGGACTGAGTCTAATCACAATTACAAAGGCTTAGGCTAGTAAGAGATGGAGATAAAGCAAAGCAACATGCTCATAAAAGCAAATCGTGTCAGAATTACAAATTGGGTCCTTACACTTTCACAGACAAAGAGGACTTTACTGTGCCATGTAACTATAGCCCTGCCTATAAGTCAGTGTAGTGATACAGGAGTATTTTACTTATGGAACAGAATTTTTAGAAGCAAAATACCCAAACAGAAAGAACTCCCTTGAGGGGAGCTTAGCCACCCTCTCTTATGTACACAGCAACAACTCTTACCAGCTCCAAAGAAGCTGCAGCAAGAGCACTACACCCACTGGGAGTAGCTCACACCAAGATCTTCTACAGTGCTGGAGATGGTATCTTGGTAAAAATAAAGGTAACCGTACGAGACTTTTGAGGTTCTACTGAAAGAAGGTTTGGAAGGAAGACAGATATGTCCCAAAAAGAAAGAATATGTTTGCATTTAAATCAATAAAGACAACTACAGTGTTTTTCTTTTCTCCAGTGAAAAAACTTAATATTAGTCTGTACATAGGGTTTTTTTGACAACATGTACAGATCTTGCACTAGTAAATGCTGAAAAAGACTTCATTTATCTTTTGTGTTAGCAAAATTAAGTATCTATAATTTCAAAGCTTTTGCTTTCCATTACAACTCTTTTGTATCTTCTAAATGTCCATGCTATTCTACACTTTATTAGCAATATTAATGAACCAAAAAGGTATTGGAATGCTTTACATTTTCCATTATTATGGTTATCACAACTATTACAGAATAGCTGATATGATCATTTTAATAAGTACCCACATTTTTCTTCTCAGAAGTTCATCACCAGTAACCAAACTGAAAGGATTTTTTTCAACATTTTCTTTTATCAATACGCACTGCAGCAGGCTAGTGTCATATTTACATGTGGAGCAATTTTATTGTAATCTCAGTGGAATCTGTCTGTCAGCAAAAGGGTGGCGTAATGGATTGTAATCATTTTGCACAGAGTAAGGACAGGTCTAGCAGAAAATATTTAATTCTAGGTGATAGCTCCTGCAGAGTCAGTAAAGGGCACATGCTAATAAGGAAACCGCAGAAAGGCACTAGTGATGACATGCTCCCTGAAAACAGCAAGCTCAGCAGATACGGTGCAGCTAATAGAACCATTACTGCCTCATGTCAAGCTATGAAAATACCAAAGGACAGAGTCATCACAGTGAAGGGAAAAACAAAGCTCTTGTATATTATGGTTGGAAAAGCTTTACAGGCAGAACAATGTTAGGATAACAGTGTTATCAAATGCATGAATAAAAATATGTGAAAAAGCTTGCTCAGGAGAAAGAGCAATTTCCCCTTTTTAATGCACTCTATATTCCACATGTTGTAGCCCTACCATTCATTGTATTAATTTCCAGTTTGGAATTAATTTCCCACCAAGGCATCTGTTGCCTTCTGCTGATGGCAGCAAGTTTGCTTTTGCTTTTCTTTTTTTTAACTTCAGTTTATGACAGAGTCCACAAGTAAAGCATAAAGCACTACAAATGAGGATGACTACAAGGCAGGAAAAAATATCCAGATGCTTTTATAGGGAATTAATTTTCCAGGCTCTGATTAAAGGCTTCTGTTACCACTGGCAAAGTGTTGGTCAGCTTCTCTCCTAAAACTGGGAGTCTGTCCAGAAACACTGAGACTATGGAATCTTCACAGTACACGTGTTAGGGCAAGAAGCACACTAGCTGCTCATATTATACACAGATAAAAATCTCTCTCCATCTCACATAGCATTTCCATTGAAAAATCCTGCTTACCAAAATTTTTACCACTAAGCTCCAGACAGGAGAAAAAGACATACAACATCATCTAAAGAACTTACTGGAAAAGAAAATCTTAATGGACATCTTCCTAGCACTGTTTTTCAAAGCAAAGTGCTACTCTTAATTTTCAACAAAAGTGTAAATTATCTCCTAACGTATCAGACAGAATATTACACTTGCATATTTGTTGTTTTCAAAAGAAAAAAATATTCATTGCTTGTGGTCTCTCTCCTTCACTTATGTTCTTGAATATAATGAGCTGGAGTCCAAGCTGAGTCATTACTTAAGAAAAAAGCAAGTTAATAAATGCCAGACACAAGAGTAAATATCTAACTTAACACTCTTTGAAATTGCAGTGCTGCTAATGGGATCTTTGTTTTACTACCAAAGCATTTAATTAGTCAGTATTGTTAGTGAAACAAGTATCTAACAAAAAGCCTGCTAAATCTATGGAGTCTTTCTATTGTCTTTCATTGATGCTGGCTTCCAGATCATCGGTGTTATTTTGATGAGTTAGATCCACAACACCAAGTCTTGGAAATCAAGGTTTACAATGTGTTTCAGAAGTATTAATTTTGTACTCTTATACTTACCAAAAAGTTGACAGCTTTATCAGTAGCTGAAGAAATGTTTCAAAATAAACTTAAATGTAATTTGCCATTACTCTGTTTTCTTAACTTGCTACTTAAGACAAGCTTAGAGGAGAGCTCAGAAACCTCATAAATAGTCCCCTGGAATATGCGGGTTATGATCTCCATTCATCATTCTCTTTTTACACTAGTCAGCAAGTATTTCCATGGGATATCCCTGGTTACTGTAACATTGTGCACTTCCAGCCCCTCTTCAACCTGTCAGAAACACAGAACCACTACAAGAAAGAAGTCAATTACAAATTATTCTCTGTATATTAATGTGTGTAATTCATCATGAAGATTAATTGTATTAGGAAGCAATAATTACACCTGAATCTCATTTATAAGGAAAAGGAGGGCAAGCACATTTTCAAAGAGCTCGGTCACTCATGTCCACTGGCATTCTTCACCAGTTTCACGTTTTTGTCCTAAGTAAGCCTTAAATAATTAGTTTCAACCTGGCTCAGATTACCAGATCATTGAAATCAAAGGCTTGTGTAGTAAGGAACATATAGTTCCCTTACCTAATCATTTGCTGTGCTATAAAGGCTTCTTTCAGAACCTGGGAGCAACCCTGCAAACCATGGTCACACAGGAAATATTTTTTGACATGAATGGACCCATTAAGTCAATGAGGCTACTCATGTGAACAGGAGACTGATGATGACAATGTACTCTTTTGTATGTTCTTTCATTTGCATGGCTAAGCAAGGGAGTGCACATGAGGAGTACTATGTATAATACTATGCTCTTATTTCAGTATGTTAAACTTATTTCTCATTATATGCCATTTAAAAATCCAAACCAAAACAAAACAAAAACAACAACAACAACAACTCTGCAGTATGCCATACTCTCACTCACTCCTTATCTTTTGATCTGTTAAGTAATATTACAATGCTTTTCACTCCAGACACTATTGTAATACTATGGTAAATAACAGATAAAGTATATGTATCCCTTCTCCCTTTGAAGTTTCCTATTGAAGATTTTTCATTGCAATAATGCTTTATTAAATTCCTGTTAATCAATATTGTTGTTTTATTAATTCTCACATGTCTACAGAGACTGATCTACTCATTTTTTGTTGAGTGAGGTTCTGATCCAGCAGTGCTTAAAGAAAAAGAAGGTGCATTAAATAGTTTGGGGGGTTTTTTGCCTTTTTTTTTTTTTTCCTAGTTTGTGCCAGACAAAAAGAAAATACAGATGCCAGAGAACATTAGAAAGATACCACAGTCTTCATCATTACCACATCAAATATTCTTCTAACTGGATATATTTACATATAAGTCTGTCATACATACAGGCTAAACATTATTGCTGCCATCTGCCAGAATGTGTACCATTAAGACAGCATGCCTGTGGTAATCCAGCTTGTGGCTACAGGAAGAAAGTAGAAGTTTCCATCTGCTTCTTTTTGCCCTCTGCATGTAGATTACATAGCAAGACTACAGAGGAGATCTTTCCTCCTCTGGAAAACATTGTCAACCTACAAAAATGGCTCTGACAATTTACTGCCACTTTTGCAATACCAGCAGTTATGTACAGGGAACGAGCTTCACCCCTCTGTAAAAAGTCAAAATCCTTCAGTGAGATTTAACTGGCATTTGAGTATCATACTAACTTCCTCTACACATATATGCTTTATCTAAAGACAGGCAAATATGAAAAGATCTCCATGTGCTCTTCTACTAATGCACTTATACTGCTATGCTGTCCAGGCCAGAGGATTATTTAGGACACATGCTGTAAAGCTGTCCAGGTTGCCCAGGAGCAAGGAGAACATTTTTTAATATATTTTCTTAAATGTATTAATGCATGCATCTTCACAACAGAAATTCTGTCTTCCTTATTTCATAAGAGATTTAGGGGAAAAAAATATGAAAAAAAAGTGATTTTTAATTAAGATAAGAGCTACCATATTATTAATCTCTAAATGAATTGAAACAGGGTAAAGTAATTTATCATCATTTCAAGCCAGTCTCTGATAAATTATGTTCAGGGCTCCATTTTGGTTTAGCCTTTAAATTTGTTAAAGAGGGGTGAAAAAGTAAATAGCATTATCAGAATCCAGAAAGGTGTCTAGTGTACTGGAGGGAGCAGAACTGCTCTGATTCTGAGGATATAGGACTTGCTTTGCTGTTTCTGAGGTGCACATTCATGGAGTGAGCTCTTCTGGCAAAGACGTGCTGTGACACAGTTATGGATTAAGATTCTCCTTCCTGAAAAAAGCTCTGTCTTTATTTACACTCAAAGCTTGATCCTCTAAAAAATACCTGTATACTTAAAGCCATACTTAGCTAAAATGTAGATGTAGATACACTAGGATTAGAAACCAGATCAACATAGCTGTAAGGAACGGAGGAACACCTTCGATGTTAGTCACCAAAGCTGATATAATTGCATGTGTATTAATGTTATCCAATTCCAGTGGGAAAACTATCATGCTCCTATATAAAATAATTTAACTGATATAAAATCTGTATAAAAGTCAGCCAATATCCAGCCTCCACTAAATTTGAACCATGGATAAGGCCTCCAAAGCCTTATCTTAATTTTCCAACTTTGCAGCCATAGAGAAGGTTGTGCACAATAAATCTGTTGTTAAGACTACGGTTGTCATATTGTATTGTGTTATTATAACACTAAATGGTTACTACAATGAGACAGATGAGAGAGAATTGGAAATAGTCCCTCAAGACAGTTAAAATGTACAAACTTCACTTTTTGTGTCATGGGAAGAAAATCTCTCACACTTTGTTGTAAAATAATGATTCAATCACAGTTCCTGAAGAGTCACAATCAGGTGCTTACCTCAGTATGTACATGAAAGAAAAAACACACTTCAGAGTAAGGGCTACAATAATAAATATCATGAGGGAAATATTCTCTCTCACAGTTATGAAGTAGCTTTGAAAGTAGATAGGCCTTAACTGAATTAGATGAAAATAGTTGCCATCTCTGTCTCATTGTCTAATAAAAATAAAAATAAACTCTCCAATCAATCAGAACAGTGATCTTTCCAGTTCTTAGAACTACTAGAAGAAAAAAATACTAAGCAGTTTAAATAAACACATTTTGATTATATTCCTGGTGTTTTGTCCTCAACGTTTTCATGATGGTTTATTCAGAGTGAGCTCATTAAGCACGGCTTAAAACACCCGACTGACTTTATTAATATAGGCATAATATCCTTCAAAATCAAAATCATATGACTGTGTCTTCATGTAAAACAATGTTTCGCAGAGAGGTATGGAAAAGAGGGAACAATAGGGATAACTGAGTAACTGTCAAAGATGGAGCTGAGGTACAAAAGAAAGTGTGAGTCTGCAACCTATGAAAGCAAAATGAAGGTGTGACATGTAAGGCATAAGGAGGCATAAGAACTCAATCTTCATCTAAGTGACCTTGGGAATTAATAAAAGTACAAGGCAGATATAGGCATGCCTAGCTTCCTACTTCTGTGCAAATATGCCTTTATATGTCCTTGTCACCGTATTACCATGAATGAATATTTCATATTTACTTTAATGATGATGAATGAAAAAGGAGGTAGCTAACAACACAGGATTGCTGACTAGCACATAATCTTCTTTAAAACTGGATAGTGGAACACTACACCAGTGTGAAGAACTCCAGCAAATTGCTCTAAGGAGGGTATATTTGGTGGCCTTCCAACTGCAAAACCCACTGTAGGTACTGGCATCTCACAGGGAATATGCACATGAAGAATCATCCAGTGACCAAAGCTGGACTGGAAAACTCTCTGATGTACTGGAGGACAGTGATGAGTGAAGCTGAAATTAAAATTATCAGAATTCATGTAAAGAATTTTACAAAAAATATAAGAAGTATTTTACAAAGTGCAATTCTGAATTTGATCATCATGTAACTTATTAGGGGAAATTTTCTCAAATTTTAACAGTTTGCCTTTGAAAAAAAAAAAAAAAAAAGAATTTGCAGCCTACATTGAACCTATTTATTCATAGAACATAAATTCTTCCTTCATTTACTGTGGGGACATACAATTTGCAGATGAATCTTTTGATTTGTCTGTGTTAAAAAAGGCAAAGAATTGTATTTTTTTCTATTTAAATTACACCTTAACAATGTGAAACTCTCATATAACCACCAAACATAAGCAATTAATTCCTCACACACTCTATCCCCACATCATCACCTGGCCAAGACAATTACAAGTATATACCACTGAATCAGCATGCTGACAAATGAACTTGGTGTACCATTCCATGGACATCAGTAACAGTTATGGAAAAATTCTAATCTAATGGATACATATTGCTTATGGAAATTAAACTTATGTAAGAAGGGTTTTACATAGACAAGATTTTAAGGCCAATGTTTGCTCTGCCAAGTGAAATTGTAGGATTTGGCTATACAGAATTTGAATATGTGGCCTTGTTATGTTTCTAGCAAAAGCCAATGGTTTTTGAAGACCATTGTATGTGTATGTGTATGAACTGGCATTTAGTCAGTGTATAGTTTACATTTACAAATTCCATTTTAGAATGCCAAATATAAAAATGTTTAATTCTACAATACAATATAAGGCCCTCCCTGATCCCACACTTGATTCCCTAACGTGAAATTCTTAGGGATAAGGCACTTCGAAAGCACAGGAAATTCAAATATTTATCTTTAAGAAAAGTTAATTGTGAGGGTGAAATTTATAGTTATTAGTAAAAAAAAAAAATCATAAATAGAGAGAAACAAATATTAAAATTTGAAAGACCAAAAATGAGTGAAAGTTCTATCATGAATTATTCCTTTTTATTCCTGATTATTTTTACAAGACGGTACAATATTTCCCACCTCCAATAAAATAATAATAAGTATTTACACTGCTAAGGGTTAACTCATCTTTCCAAATAAAACCAGTTTTCAATGGATATTTCAATGGAAGTGCAGTTGTATTTAAAGGTGCATTACAACTCTTTCAGATAAAACATCTATATTTTAAGCATATATTAGATGTAGTATTATATTGTAAAACAGAGCTGATTTATATATCATTAATATAAAAATTTGTATTATTCTCCCTATCAGAAACTAACCCTTTGCTAGGATAGAAGGGAAATGAGTAATTTTCAATAGAGTTCTTAAGCTTATTCAATCAATTTAATTCAGTTCTGGACTTTCAGTGCAGTTAAAGTTTATATATTCGTTCATACACAACTTTGATTTATATATGGTAAGCCAAAACATATCTTTGAACAACTTTTTGTAACCACTCAAAAGAAATCTACATTATTTAAACTGAATGGAAGTCTAAATATATAGCATAAGAATAATAATATCTGTTTTAGTTGAATAACTGCTTCAGAAAAGGCCTTTATAGAGATTTCTAGAATATATAATTCCTGTTGCAAGATTACCACAAGACAGATGGGGGAAAAAAAACCTCCAACAGTTAGCAAACTAGTACAATTTGTCTTCAAATGATTGTTTAATGTTGCAGTGTTTTGGATCTTTTGCTTTTCTAATCCATGTCAAGTTTTAATGACAACTTTATTAGTAGAATCATTAGCTTATGATCCTCATTTCTCAGTATCTAATGCCTTCATTACCCACAAAACATTTGTTTTTAATGTGCCTAGAATAACAGGCCCTGGTCTATGACTGAATACGGATGAATCAAGAAAAATAGTCAAAGTGAGCTCATTGAATTTTACACTGAATTCAAGAATCAGCCTGTAACAGATTTAAACACAGGTCTTAAAAATGTGTTCTAAATGTGTATACAAGTATGTAAACTGACAAATTCTCCTGTTATAATTTGTATACTCTGTGTGCCTGTAGAAAATAAACTAACGTGACCTTAGAATAGCATCCTTTATAAAACTCTCCAGTTGTGTACAGGTGTTCTTTGTTCAGCTGTAAACAAAAGACCTGTACTGTTTCAAGTATTTTGGCTTTGTCTGCTACTGTGTAGACAGAATACCAAAATGCCTATGTGACTTATTAACACTGAAATAGACTAAGAATGTTATTACTTAAATCTTATATTAAATTCTCACATAATTCATTTGCACAATTGAGTGGTGTATCATTACTCGGGATTCATGTTTGCTTGTCTGTTTTCTTACAAGAACCCTGTCAGCTAGAAAACTGTGTATTAACTAACAAATGTCATCTTACCCACTTAGAAGATGGAAATTAAAGTTATGCAGCTATTTATTTAAAATAACTCCTCCATCTCAAAACACCCTCTGTCTCTACATGTGAATAAATTTTGCTGAAATTCTATGAAAAGATGTCAAAGAGCATGTTAAAACTTTTCTTTGAATGGCAAATAAAAATTACATGCAAAGAAGAATTAAAAAATGTAGAATACAAGATAAGGAGAAAGAATTTGAAAAAAAAAATAATAAGGAAGAAGAATAAAATAACTAAAAAACAGCTGTTGAGTATGGGGTGGATTTTTTTTAATTCTTAGTGATTCTTACCTCTAGTTAGTATATAGATAAGTATTTCTATAAATATATTCTGAAGTTATTTTCATTCAGACTATATGTAAAAATTTTTAGTCTCATTTCTCATACTTTAAAAGCAATTTATTTTGAGGTTTTTTTAAACCATTTCTGGAATGAAACTAAAAATAAAATTTCTAAGAAAACAGATATCCATGATTAAAAGAAGTTTTGTAAGTTTACTGAAATATTTTTATTATATATTTTACACAGGCTCTTCACAAACTGTACACATTCAAATACGGAAAATGGTATATTATTAATATACACATGTATTTTTAAACAACTTTTATATATTGAAAATATATAAGCCTCACTTTCACAGCCAATTTTTTTTTTTTTTAAAGCCATTTCTAGTATGAAAAACATAATCAACTGCATGGTGCCCGATTTCAAATAAAAGTCCAATAATGGAAAAGAGAAAATCTTAGCTCAGCAAAGGGTAATGTAAGGGAAGAAAAAAAAAAAAAAATAGAGTATAATTATTATTATCAGAGAAGAAGGGACAGACTAAATGAAACTTCAACTGCATTTCAAACATAAAAAGTGTAGTGAAGGATAAAATGACTTAAAAGATACTTAATGAGCAGGAAGCAGGAACTGGTACGGTATAAAGATTTTTTTTCTCAGGTTACAGAGGAAGAAAAAGCTGCAAAAAGATTAATACAGAGTCAACAAAGCATATTCTCAGTATATCTAAAATAAATTATTTTATCTTTGTTGAATCTTGTGTGACATTTCAGTGACTCATTATTTCCTTGAAAACAAAATATGCCTCAGTACCTCATTAAATATCACAGTTTATGCCTTTTTATAAAATCTGGATATCTATTGCTATAGGACTAAACATCCCAAACTAGAACTGAAATGTACATAGTTACTGTACCAGATCAATCTGCAAGTTATATTCTTCACTTCAGACAGATACAGCAAGATTTTCAATCTGTCACTTGATGGAAAAAAAAAAGCTTTTTAGATTAAGCAGTATTCTAAATGAACTCAAATTTTAATGCCACCCCCAGGAAAAAAAAAATGATTAAAATGACAAATTATTTACAATGCAGGAAATGCTTATTAATATAAAGCAGGTTTTTTGTTTTCACAACACTGCAATTAGTTTTCACTATTCTGCTTGCTTTTATAATCCTTGCATTACTTATTTATTTTTTTATTTATTAACCTTCATTAACATCTTTTTAATTTTCTAATCAAAAGTATGATTACATGTGTCGCACTTAGAGAATTTAGTATGGGAATGTTTACTAAATTTGAGAAATCAGTTAAGTCCTCTCCTTTCAAGTCTATAAATGAAAGTAATAGGGACTCAGCATCATGTATGTATTAAACTCCCAGCAAGTGAACAACCACATGGACGTCAATGGAGCTACACATAGATTTAAAGATGTGATGCAATACCTAGAAACATAGGAGTCTAAGAAAGTAAAATATTGGCTTTAATACCATTCTCCTTAAGGACGCAGCACATGAGTCTCATACTGTTGAAGTCAAGTCAATGGAAAACATTCAAAGGGCTTTCTAACAGGCCAAGCAGACAAACAGGAACTATCTGCTGACACATCTATGTTTATGTTTTATTGCTCTGATTGAAGGAAAACAAAAAAGGCTTATTTTCCTTTTTTAAAATTCAATTAATTAAACTTTTTTCTTGGATTATCCCAGCTCCCAATCAGATAGCAGAACTAGTTCTTTCAGCTTTCTAAAAGATAAGAAAAAAAAATATATATATTCTTGCCATTGCTCCCTAGTGAGAATGGCAACGATCGTCTCAGATCTCTAAATAAAGTGTAGTGGAAATAATGACACAATAGAAGAAACATAAATTGCAATTCTGTTTTCCTGGCCATAACCCATCTTACAGGCCTGTTCCTCTCTATATGAACCTAAATGGCTGCTTAAAATCAGTGAAGATCACATTATCTAAAGACAGCTGCCTGTATGCTCTCTCTTTATGGACTCTTAAGGAAAGATTCTACGTTTCATCTTGATGCTAGCAGAAGTATTAATGAGCAATCAGAAGCATATATAACCTTAGCCATATAATACTTAAAAGACTTAAACATATATAAAAGTCTTATAATACACATAATATAAAAGCCTTACTATATTTTAAAGCGTTATATAAACTTCCCAAAATAATTTATTATTCTTAAAAAGCATATTAATGCTGCATTCAATAATATTAAATAAAATATTACTAAATACTTTATTAAAACATTATATAATAATTAAGAGCATCATAAGAGTATTTTACATATGAAACAAATACTTCACAGTCTATTTACATTCTGAAAATCTCATAACACATTGAAAAATGACGACTTTGATACTGATGATGTAGCGGATGCAAACTACACCTCATAATAAGATCTACATGCTCAACAAATGCTTAAACAGTAAGAGATTTTAGAATGCAATTGGGAAAAAAATTCAGAATGTCAAAATTAATTACAAACTTCTTTGACTCAAAATATCAGTATGGTTTCTATAGCTTCTGGAAAAAAGCAGCATAAGCCAACTACATTTATGTAACCTGTCACAGAAAGGATTACCTTAGTTCTATGGGAGCCATACATTCAAAGTGCTGTACAGTGTCATTATTCAATAGAAGAACTTATCTTGATTTAAGGCAAGAACTGCCAACCATCCTAACAACACAGAATAATGTCACCAGTTGAAAGATGCGTAACAGGGTGATCTTTGCATTTCACAGTATGTTGTTTCATAGTGCAGATTTCATGAAAAAATTCAAATGTCTTATGACAGGGATATCCTGATCTCCAATCTATATAAAATGAGACGTGCAGTACATCCATTTGAATTGAAGTAAGTATGGGCAAGGAGAAGGAGAAAGCCTTTGCAATACAGGAAACAATCTCTAATTTTACAGAAAACAGATCCTACAGGGAACCTGACAAGTTTGCTGCAAATGTCTGTCAAGAAACTACCAAAAAGTATTTGTGATTCTTTCACGACAGCCATATGTGCATGGCTAAAATTCTGCTAGTTGAATACAACTGAAATTAGAAGTTGGATCCATCTTAAATGCTCTTACTCCTTTTCTTCTTTCCAGACAATCTTGCTGTAGGGAAAGTTATGACTTTATCTAAAACCATATGTGATGTTATTTTTGCTTTTGGCCCTTTAAAAATGTCAAACATAAGTAAAAGGCCCAGTGAAGATCTACCCCATACCTAGAGGATACACATTCAGTTTGTATTTCAGCTCAGTCACCCTAACTCTGTTTGAAATAGTCCTCTCAAACCCTTCCCCACTGACTCACTTCCATAAAAGTGCTGTGAGCACATACACTGTAATTTGGTAATCCCATATTCTCGTTAGGCTGCATCAGCAGGCTTGGCTGAAGTGCTCCAGTGATTTATTTAGTGCCCTAAAGTGCTCTCAAATTCTATGCCTTTATCTCTTCTCCTGTTGCAATACTGACTTCTGAAAGGCAAGTTTGAAAAGATATGAACAAATGTAAAAGTGTACGTAGCAGTGCTGCCACAGTGGAGGCACTCCTGCCAAAAGGTGATACATGCTATATTATGCAAACTCCCTCTATATCCCTGCAGAACAGAACCATAGGTATTATTGTAAGTATCTGATATACACTTTAATAAAACCAGCCATCCTAGAATGCAGAGATATAGTCAAAACAATGGCAACCCAATCTGTACCACATGTTTTTCCTGCACCATTAAAAATATATGTATTAGAATAGCAAAGCAGACAGAAGTATGTACAATGTAATATTCTCCCATAACAGCATCACAGAAAGCAAATGTGTGTCAAGGCCAATGAAATAAACAAATTAAAAAAGAAAAAAAAGCATGCTTTTTATAATTGAGCTTGGAAAGGCAATTAAGGCTTGATCAGGAGAAATGCAAATAGGCTGTTTCACAGAATGATGCAGAAGAACATATTTTCACACCAGCAGGCATGACTCTGTAGGAAGGATGGGGCAGGTGTTAGAGGAACTAGATGAGAAGCAAAGCAAATGAAGATAGATGAATATTTGAAAAGCTTTTAAAATGTTTGGAATTTGAATGGAAGTCAGTGGAAAAGTATGTGCATCAGGCTGCCATTGCCATAATGATAATGAATTTTGGTAGTAATTACTGGTGTTTGTGAAAAGCAGAAAGCAACATTTGACAAAGGCTGGACTCAGAAATCAATTTCTTAAGACAATATGGTCCAGGAAAGAGGTCTCAGTCCTAAGGGTACATATAAGAAATGGAACAACAGCTCTGGTGAAAATTTGGCTATGATGACAGAATAAACATGTGAAGAATAATTAAGTTCAGGGTCAGTATGAGCACTGATATTCTGTATCATACTAGCACAAATGTTGAATCACAAAGATGCAGGGCTGTTAGACCCTCTTGCCAAACATAAATATGTTTTCTTTTTTATGTTTATTTGAAGGAGACTGAGACAATACAATAATCTAAAGCAGATTATTACAGAAGGATTTAGATATTACACTCCATGAAGTATTGACCTGTGAGAGACTTAATGATAAAAAGATGAAAAAAAATCCAACATAGATTCATTACTGTGGGGGTAGAAGCCTTTAAGCCTAATAGGAATAAATATTCAGGTGTCCAGTTCAGAAACATATAGAATGCATTTTTTATTATTAAGATATGTCTTAATTCTGAAAACAAGAAAATTAAGTTCCACATTTATATGTGTCATGATGAAGAGGAAAAAGATTATTTGTATTTTCCATCTTTAATTGCCTGATGAACTTACCCTGGTGTAAGATGAAGAGTTTCTTATTTTAATGTGTCATTTTCAAGGGACCAGAACTAGCCTAGGTAGCAAAGACTATGTTCTTATCAGCTGGATGCTTTGAACAAGAATAGCAAAAGATGAATACCACACAAAAGTCCTCTCTTTACCAGTATAACTTCATTTAGACTGTATTCATGAGAGTTTCAAACTTGCAAGAAAAAAATGTCACTTTGAATGCTAATTTTAAGTATTTAAGGTGCAAAACAAAGATTGAATATTATAGTTCCATCATTTTCCATTATTAAAAAAAACAACAGCACTTCTCGTGTAGTCCAAGTGATAGTCTTTTTTTATGAATTCTACTGATAATATTCCACAGTGGATCCAGCAAATCTAGACAGGCATCTTTAGGAAACCTTGAAAAGCCTTCCTTCTTGCTATTCCAGATGAACAGTCCTTCAGTTCTAGCAGGGATTTCAGTAACACTATTGATTTTATCTGGAAGATGATTCAATACATGACAGTATTAAGGGCAGCAATATAAAAATTCAAAGTAGGTAGAAAGACTGATAGAGAAACAGGTAACAGAGAAAGATGTATTTATTTATAAAGTTAATTGTAATAGTTCAAACCAATCTCACACTTCCAACTGGGTAAAATAAAGTGATGGTTAATATACAATAAAACAACTGAAATGATACTGTGCTGCTTATAGCATTCTCTGCTTAAAGCAAGAACTAGCCCTTTCTCACAGCAATAACACATCCTAGACTTCTCTAAGCATAATGGAGACATATTTCAACAGACTAGTATATCACAAGGACGACTCATCCTCTGCTTCATTTTGGTTTTGTCCAAATGAGCAGTCCTTTACACATCAGTTATGTGGAGACTTGTGAAATTCTTGTGTGGGGAGAAGTGCTGGGCATCCCAGGAACACTAGGAAGACATACAGAAAATTTATCACAGACTAGTTTACTGCTTTTCAACCCATTCAGGTGGTACTATTCTGCCCTACTATTTTAAGTAGTCATAGAAAGATGATTACCAGAGAAAAAGGGTGTGAAACTCTGAAGAAACTTAATTTGTGTATAAACCAATTTAAAATTTTCTCCATGAAAATAACAGAGGATATAGGCCAAACAACTTTCTTCAAAAATTTTCCCTTAGATTAGATTAGTAAACCCAAGGTCCTAACTGGAATGCACTGACAGAATTTTAAGGTTTTACATGCTAGTACAAGGAAAGATGGAACTTTCAGTGAGATGCTCTCAACTTTTATTTCTGATAAACCTACTGAAGTTCAGTAAACCTAGAATCTTAACTCCTTGCTGTATATGACCTTCAAAGTTTTGCACTCAAGTATCTGTGAAAGATTTTTCACAAGTGTACCAATAAAATTGGTAGCTAAAATAATAATTTTTACACATTTATGTCTTTGAGACTGTGTGCAAACATAGGCTTCCTATCACACATTTCTTTTTTCTGCTGATTAATTAGGATATCAGATGACTGGCTAGACGGTGATGCAGCAATTATTTGCTTTGGGGATGGAAAACAGCAGAAATTGTACACATATTTTTTTCCTCTGATGTTTCAAAATTAAATTATACAAGCTGCAAATGGTCCCTACAGCTTGTCAGAGATTCAGAAAACTGTCTCCTCCACAGTCCTACTCTTTCACACTTGACCCTTAAGCAGTTTCATACCCTCTGCACACCTATGAGAGATATCCTTACTCCCTTAAAATACTGTGTCTTGGTAATCCTTTAAAATAATGAATGAGATTAACACAAAACACATACATGCTGTTCAGTCTGTAGTAGTGAGGTTTTTCTAGGTCTGATTGGAGGAAAGGACTGGACATATGAACATTCAGGTCCCAACCAGTTATTGCTGTTGGACTCAGTTCTCAGTGAGACACAATAATTCCTCTCCTTTCTGCACCCCTTTCACTTCTGTGCTCATTTACCTTTTCTCATATTCAAGTTAGTCCTAAAGCTTTGGCTGGAACTGGCAGAGCTCAGCTTCAGATGGCTATTTCTGTCTGCTGGCCACCTCATCATTGTAGCTTGGACAGCTGTGCAAATCTGGTCTTGGGTAGCCAAAGTTTAGAACATGATGTTTTAAAGCCAAATATCCCTTGAAGAGTTCTTCAGAGTTCTTCTGAAGCACTAGGGTGGCAAATAGAAAATCCACTTTTAAAAAGTTCAATCTGGTATAAATGTGAAAAAAATACATACTCAAACCTCATATCATGCTTAGGTGGGAAATAAATGTCAAAACTAGGACAGGTCAATCGCACAGTTAGTGAGCATCGTCTCATGTGGCCGATGTCACATTACTCTCCACACAGGGATTTGGTAGATGAAGGAAGAAAAATCCAAGCACATATACCAAATATGAGCATATACTGCTCAAGCTCTTTTCCTCTGGATTTCAGAAGCCATACTATGCTGACTAGTCCACAACAGCTGTGCATACTTCTGTCTCCAAAAATGGGTTAACTCTGCAAAGATCAGCATTAACTCCCACACACATTTCTGCTGGAAATCTATCAGGTTGCTAGGGTAGCGTGCTGTACATAAAGGCTGCTTCCTGGCTGTGTACCCTCCCTACAGGCACATGAAGCCCTAATTATGAGGTATATGCAGAAAGTTTCTGTGGGTTAAGGAGAAGTATCAACAAATACACTACTTCCTTTGCTCCATGAGTTACCCTTTGAAACATTTTTCTGCTCCTTTGCTTATGCTTCTATCACCATATGGGAGGGTGGTTCAAACTTCACTTCTATCATTCTGACCAAAAATAATACCTAATTTCTTGCTCTTACTTTTTAATTTCATTTTAAAATTCAAAGTAAACAAATCTTGAATAGTAAACAATAAACTAAAAACTGAGAGGGGATGATAATGTGCTGTAACAGCAGGACTGCACTTGCCCCACTTCATTACTAATTTAGATGTTAATAAGACTTTTTTTTTCTTTTGCAGTCATTTAAAGATTATACAAGGAATCAGGAAACACTTCTTCATTATTGGTCACATACTTGCATTATAAAACTTTATGCATTTATTTATGTATTTATTTATCAGTGTGGGGTGCATTTTTTTTTTTCTTTTTTTCTTTTTCGCCTGATGTGGAGTGGAGGGTAGGTTCTTTCTTTGCTTCAAATTTCATTTCACTTTGTTCCTGCTGTACCTATTTTAAGACTTCTTTGCCTTCTACTTCCCAAAAGCCTCCTAATTTCTCAAAGTCCAGCATTAATCTACTGAAGGTGAGCATAGGGATGACTTAAGCATCTTTACAGGCTAACCAGTACAACTGCAGTGAAATGCAAAGAAAGAATGGGTGGCTAAGGTACTGTCTACTGCTGGCTGACAAAGGCTTCTATGCTATTTCCATAGGTTTCCCTGCTGCTCCAGAAGGAAAATTATGAGATTGAGGTTCTTCTCTATCACTACACTAGCATGTAAATCTAAATGACAAACATTCTGAGAATCTATGTATGCAAACATGGACAACACCACCCTCAGACACATCGTCTGAATCTTGGGATTGTCCTATGCAGGGACAAGAGTTGGACTCGATCCTTGTGGGTCCCTTCAAATTCACAACATTCTATGATTCCATGAGCATTCTACACTTCTTAAATATTCAACTATTCAACCATTCATCTTTCTAAAATATAAGAGCTGAGAAACAGAATAGAGCAATTCTGGCACTGAAAAAAAGTCATAGGTGAATTTCTTGAACAGCAGTGAGGCACAGAAGAATTACCCTTTGATATACAGTATAAAGCCTTTCCAGATTCACACGGGTTAAAAATGCTAGTTGTCATATTTGTTTTATAGCTTAGCATAGTTGTTTTCTTCATGTTTAAGATTCCCTCAACATATATCCTTACAAATATAGCTGAACTGGAATAAGAAGTTTGGAAAGATTAATAATGTTGCCAGAGCTGTCATATAGATTATGAATGGGGAATGTTTCATCATATGAACTGTGAAAGTATTCTGGTTACCATTTATTTTTTTTTTTTTTTTAAACTAAACTGTAAATATCAGTGCTTTTGAAACTAAAAAGGTAATTTTTTCATAACAATCACAATAGCTGCTTTATCTCTATCTCGTGAGTGGAAGTCACAAACAAACTTAACTTTGATAAAATTAAGTTTGAAACATTTTTTGAATTTGTATCCACGAGTTTTCCTTTTCTCACATGTAGATTATGTAAACTGAGCCCTCCTTAGTACCTTTCTGTTATTTCTTATACTCATACCCAGGTTCATACTGAAAGGGTTTCATCTCTTTATATTTCATAAATCGCATTGTGTGTAATAGGGGAAGATTCTTTTTAGGTTTGCCAAGCTGGAATTAATCTCCAAAAAGACACAAAAGACAGTAAGATCTAAGTACAACTTTAAGTCACGTTCCACTACTATGTTTATTTGCCTGATAAACACAGAAACTATAATATAAATAATAGTATTTTTTAAGCACATACATTGACCACTGTATGTCTCTCTTATTTTAGCCATATACCTACCTCATAAAAATTATGATGTTGTAAGTATTTGGTTAAGTTTTGCAGTTCTTTCATGAAGAGCTTCAGCAGGCAATCTTCAAAACTAAAAAAATCACTAAACCAGTAACTTTGCATACAACCCAAAATAGATAGTTGTTCTCTGAACACCTAAAAGTGTGACAGCTCTTTCAAGGAAATTGAAAAAGGTAACCTTTCTGAGGTCATTTATACAAAAACCCCAATTGTTCTGCTGATGGGGTAACACCTCAGAGAAGAGGAATACTTCTCATATTTAGAGGATGAAGCCAGTTTATGGATCGGGGACCAGGGCTAGCTCAGGACAAAAACATGAACAGACTAAAGACTGCCTGCTTTGGCAATACTGAGAAGGGAATACTATTTCTAGCCTCAGCTGAGTGACGACACTAAGTACTTGGAACGAGACTGTTAGGCAGGTTGTAGAACTACAAAGAAAATTTTGTCTCCCTGAGCATGTCCCCAAACAAAAAACTTGCTTAAAACTTCTGCTTCTATGTCAGAACAAATAAATTATACCAAAATGGAACAACCTCCTAATCATTCTACTCAAGTTTTGTTATTTAACAGCACTGTAAACATGCAACTGCAATGTACAGTATCAACAGTGATCAACAGAAGTCAATGAATTCTAGTTCTGTGCTCATTTCAGGACATCTATTACCTTATATTTTTAATTTACCACATATTAAAAATGATGCTATGTAAAAATGAAGCAATGCCAACTTTCTAGGGTGAAATGTAAAACTCAATTTATATACATGATCTTTTACGATAGTTTTTAAGTCTTCATATTGTTGTGATTGGTTGTTTGTTTGTTGGTTGTTTTTTCGTTGCCAGAGAGGGACTTTCCAACCTCTCTCAGGCATGGGTGTAAGTGGAATATTTACATGAAGATTTTCAGCTTTTATTTCAAATCAGCTAAGTTTCTTTCACTATCCTCCACTTAAGAGGCATTATTATTTTGTGCTTGATTCGAGTTTTAGAAGTGGAGCCTATTTACACAGAGACAAAAAGGTTCCCTTTCAGTGAACCATGTGTTGGGTTTTGTTCATTATTTGTATTTTTCTCCATCTATCTTCCTTTGGCATTACAGTGAGCAACCCCCTTTCAGGATATCAGTTGTCTCATCCATCTTCTTTGTATTCCTCCATTGAAGTGTTCTCTACATATACAAATGCAAAAATCTGAAATAAAAAAATCCCAAACTGTCTCCAATAGGGGAGCTTAGTGAATAAAGAAAAAACTCTAGGGGAACAAACACAGGGAGAAATGAACTGCTGCTTTTTATATTTTCTTTCACATAAAACCAAATGGAAGCTAGATTGCCCTGTGCATTTTTCTTTAGACATTGTGTAGAATACATATTCTTGTCCATTTATACTCATCAGACCTAAGTCTGGATACTGCTATTATGCTGACAAAGAACCAGAGACAGAATCTAACTCCTGTGTTGCTCCTGTGTATGCTAATGTGATCCCCTTAAGTGGAAATTTTCCTGATGTCCTTGTATGGGGTGAAGATGGTATCCATCTGTCTGACTGAGATTAGCAATGTCCATTCAGTTACCTGCCCAGACATGACACAGAATGGACTAAAAAGCTAGAAAGTACCACAGCTCTCAAAGAATAGATGTCTCTGGAGCTCCAAAAGAGGCCTTTTTCATTATTCTGGGGACTTCATGCAAGCTATTTTGCTGAAACACCATTGGTTAACCAATCCATAAATTTTGCAAGTTGAAGCAAAACAAACTGTGTGCTTTATGTCTCCTGCCCCTTCTGCTCAGCAAGGAAGTAGGAACTTCCTAAAAATTTTGAGCATGGACCACTGCATGGACTTCAAAGCATTTTTTGGATCAGCCAACATTCACATTATCAGGGTCTTATTAGAAAATATTACAAAGGTAACACAGATCTGAAAAGGATGTTAGAAAACTATACGCTCATCCAGTGTGAAGACTGCAGGTGGGGTCAATCACTGTCACAAGAAGACAGAATGGTAGTACAGAAGGAAGGAGTTTTCAGGAGCATGTCTCATATTACTGAAGTTCACTATATATGGGAGATTAAAAAAATAATTTCCTACCAGCTTCTTACACACTAACTCTTCTTATATGTGACAGAAAGTTCAGCTTTTCCGTACATGTTTCAGATTTTACATTAGTGTCTGTGTTCCTTGGGTTTGTCATCACTCTCCTATGGGCATTTTGACTGAATTTTATGATTTGCTCTACAGGGCTTTACATGTTTATCTACTAAAGTGGTATATAAATGAACAGAACATCAAAGGGAATGACTGAATAATAAACAAATCAAAACCACAATTTCACAAACAAAGTGGAAAAGTACTGCATTTAAAAAATGGTCAAATTCATTATTCAATGTATTTAAATACATTGAATTTTTTCCTTGGCAGACACTGCAAAGGCAAGACTATGCGTAGCCCAACATGGAAAGGTAGAACATTGTGAACAACTTTGTTTTCCTTGCAAGATGTTACAGTCAGGGGTAGGCTAAGCTACATAGGACTACACCCTTCTTTTCCATAGAGGCAGGTAGTCAGAGATGACAGAACTGTACATAGCTGAACAACAGGGAGCTTAAACACAGGGAGATTAAATTTTCACTAAGAGCATTCCCGAGGAAGAACACTTCCCGATGGAGAAACCAGAAAACAAAAAACTCTCATCACAAGAACTTGACACTATGTATTAACACACAAGCTGAAACTAAAGCACTGAATGTTTAAGTCTGAATAAACTTTTTTTTTTAATAATAAAAATAATAATAAATTAATGACTACAATTCATAGTAATAATTAAGATTAATAATTCATGGTAATAATTAAAAATATAGAAGAAATAACAGAGATTACAAAGTTCATAGTTACACAGTCCAAAGAGTCCAGCCAAGCAGGGATGAAGATAAAAAACTGTTTCAGAAATGTGGGATGAAGAATGCTATAATTACAAAGAAAATGGATGACTAATATGAAAAAAAAAAAGTAAAAAAGAACAGAGGTTTAAAAAAAAAAAGATATCAAAATTCCAAATTAAAATTCTAACTCCAGTGAGGATTTTTTGACATAATTTAATTCCTGTGATTTATTATTTTCTCAGTAGAACTACAGCGCAGAAACACTGTGGGTTTTATATTAATAGAAAATTATAAATGCCACTGCAATCAGTAACACCAACTTTCTCTTTCATCAGCTAGTGGTCTGGTGCTGATGAGATGATGAAATCGAGGACAGTGAATTGGTAAACCAGCTGGAGAAAGCAGTACTAATATGATTTAAAACAACAACAGCAACAACAACAGAAACAGAGGAACTTTCTCATTTTGTTTTAGTTCACTTCTACCTGTAACAGTGTGATTTCATTTACATCTATGAAAAGTGTATATAAAATCCTTATCTAATACTGATACTAACCATAATTTATCTCCTCTCAAAGGGATAAATTACAGCACAATCCAAGTACAGTGGAAAGATAAGATCTTATTTTTTTTATGTCCTCTCCTATATTTTTACAATAGCAAATATACATCCACAAATTATGAGAAATCAATATTTTTACTCCTTTCTACTCCATCACTCAAATAGTAAAATAGTCAGTAAAGGGCACCACATCCCCCTGCTTGCGATTTGAATTGACTGAATGAGAGTTTGACAAGTTTAAAAGGCCAGCAAAAGACACAGAGAATCTCCCTCATTAGATTTTGCACAACTGTGACTATAGAGAGCTATGAATGCACAGTACTATGAATAATAAAACATCTGTGAATTACATAATGTCACGAAGTACGTTCCAACTGGTATGCATATATTAATCCACAAATACAGGCTGGTACTTATTTAATACAAAATCAGAAAAAATATAATGGTGTTTCTCAAAGGCCCTGGAAGTCTATTATGCTATCCAAATCTCACACATTACCCTAAGGAAAGTGATACTATTGTTATAACACAATAAAAAATAGTCACATCAACAGCTCTTAGTGACAGGGAGCAATATATTTGGGAAATCCACCAACTTTAATGAAATGGTTTAAGTAAATATATTTTCTTCTTGTATGTTTTAACTGCCTGGAGTTTACAAAGAAAAAAATTAATATAAGGAAGTTCTATATATATTAAGACTCAAGATTTTTACACCACTTCATATTGGCATTGAAATGCACAGTCAAACTACTAATATACATAGCACCTTCTGACAATCAGAAAAGTCCTTCTTTGTATAACTGCGGAATGCACACAGCTTGATTAGAACCCTCTGTTTTAGAAGTGTCCCACCACCACCACTGCCCTGGTAATAAATTACTTTAAGACTGCTGTTAGCTTTAATGAATGATATGCTACTTTTTCATTGCTGAAGCAAGGCTTCTTTTCAAGCAGCTATAGTAGTCTCCCTGAAGCCCCTAGAGATTTAAATGAATATTTCATTAAAAAAACCAAACCAAACCAAACAAATAAAAAACCCAAACCACACCTTTTATATTTTGCTGTGAAATTATCTACTCTTTCAATTAGTAGAAACATATCACTTAATTAAAATACAAACTATGTGTTACTATTCCGTTATAGATTGATACCACTACATAGGAAAGCCTTTAATAAGGAGTAGCATACTGTTTATCTTCATCTAGTCATACTGGCATCAGACAGTTTGCCAGTTTACCACACTGAGACCTGATCCAAAACCCAGTGAAGTCACTGAGACACTTTTTTGTTTTACTTTACTGAATCAGAAGTAGACTTTTAAAACATAAATGCTGTTCACCCTTTCACTCCAGCATGTAGCACTCCAAGCCCATCTCACAACTGCCAACTCTGATGTGTAGGAGAGGTTTATCCATTACAAGAACTGAGACCATAGGACTTATGAAATCAACAGATGGCCTCAGACTAAGTGTATTTAAAGGAGATTTTAATTTTTAATAAAAATAATTTGAGATAGGGTATGTAACCAAAACTCAGGTATGTATTTGATCTTATCCCAGAAATAATTCAAGACAGATCATCTAGGTTACCATATGGACCGTATTTAATTCCTCCTATTAAAAGTAGATTACAGAAGGGCTAAAGCTACTTATGATATTTCAAGCTTACCAGTATTAATTTGAATAAGATAATATGAGGGAAGCATGATTGGCAGCCATTCCAGCTACACAGATTACAAATCTCTTCAGCAGAATTTCAATGGATCGTAAAAATGAGTATCAAAAGATCTAGTGATAATTTGATCTTCCATTTTTATAGTATAGTATAGTATGGTAATAGTTTTTCAGGTATTATTCACCATATTTTCCTAAAAAAAGTTTGTAATATTTATATTCTGTCCTAAAATAAAATGCAGTATTGCAAAGAAATATTATGAAAATTTGGAAATGTACACTGACATATCAGATATGTGCAACGTAAAAAAGTCTGTTGATGTGCAAGAACTGTGAAATGCACACAGTGAGTTAGGAAATTGGTATCAGGTGCCAGCCATTGATGTCCATGTCTGGGGACTAGAATTCCAGTTGTCTTTTCTTGCCTGGTTATGGCATGTAGGGAAGCAGCCGCTGCAGCTGTACAGGCCCCGAGAGACAGATGCACAAGCCAGAGAGATCATACAGATGTCCAGAACCTTCCTGCCTGCCACCTAACTGAATTCACACTGGTTATTGCAAGATGTGGATAACCATCTGTACATCTGTCTAGTACTGACACTTAAGGGTCATAATTTTTAAAGAGTTAATCACTGGAGTAAGTTATAGTGAGTATTTTTGAAAATTCAACCCCATTTCCTACATGCACTATAATAGTTATTGTAATTCTCTCTCAGTGCAGTTCAATATGGTCAGAATATCAGAGATTCAGCAGAGTCAGTACCTAGTGCACTATAAGGCAAAATTTTTAGTGTATTTCCAATAAATTAGACAAAAATGAAATGGTAACATTTTAAGGATGATTCTCTTTTCATCATAATAATAGGAAAAAATCAGTATTCTGAAAATGGCAAAACTGAAATTATTATGCTAGAGCTAAAGATTATGATTTTTAACTTCAATGTACAAAAGCACTACACATGTGCAGACAAAGTGCCCTAAAACTTTGTAGTATTAGGGCATCAATCAGCAAATTCCCACTGATACTCACAAATCATGAATAGTATTTACTTAAGCAATCCTCATCATATCCTGTAATGTAAGATGTTTTGTATCTGTTTAATACACCAGACACTCAAGGCACAGAAAACTAAAGTGACTTCTTTCACCCTTTCACACACCCAAAGCAGGTCGGTGTCACCAGCAAAAATGCAATGCAAAATGGCCAATTCCCACTTCCCAGTTAATGTAGTAAACCATACTGTTACAGATTATTCATTTGAAATTAATGTAGATCATGCCATAAATGCAATCTTTACTGAGATAGATAGGCAATAGGACAGAAATATGTCCTCTTGTATTATATATATGTAGAAAACTAAACAAGAATATCAAGGGAATTCTAGAAAGTTAATAGATTAAATGGCATTCCAAAAACCTTCCATCTTCTTTTAAGCCTTGCTAATGTATTATCTTCTTGCATCACTTACAGTAACAAATTCTATAAAGCAGAGATCCTGATATTACTGTTGTAAACTCCATTTTTTGAAAGCTTGGAATATATTGCAATAAGCCACAAGTACAGTCAAGATACTATGAACAAATTAATATAAAAATCACTGTAACAACATGTATAAAAACAACATATATCTGTCAAAAAGTCATCCTACTAGAAATAACTTTTTGAGTGAAATCAAAATGTGTCTGGTCCTGCTCACTGACAGTTCTGACTTCAGTGAGAATGATTTGAAGCAGAGTGCAGAAGGCTGCATGGAAGTGCTCCACAACACAATACAAAATGAAATTGTGTTATATTTATAACCTAATACTATATTTAGAAACTAAATTTACTTTTTAAATGGGAGATTAAAATTTAAAATAAAATTTATTAGTACTGTACTTACATTTTCACCGTTTTATTATTTCAATATTAATGCCAGAAACTGACACCATCAAAAATAAAGGAAAACTAGAGACTGTTTCAAAAGAGTTTATTAGTTTTAGCTTCCTACATACACTTCAAGTTCTTTGGGAATGCTCTGATATCTGTACATAACACAGGCACAAGATTTGCTCATGAGCTATGGTCAGATTCATAAAAATATTCTAACAGATGATCTCTGAAAGACAACAAACCAAATTCAACAGGTAACCAGTAATTATCAACTCCTTATCACTTCAAGATACTCAGATCAACTCCACGTACTTTCAAGCATCTGAAACACAAGGTGAATACAGCATCATGGCATCACGACATGACATGACATGATTTTTACAGACACATGTAACTACTATTTGCATTCTCCTTTCACTATCCTGTCTACACCACAGTCTTCATCATCCATAGGAAACACCTGACTAATTGCACCAGGAAATCTACCCTTTTTATTCCATGGTGCTGCCCATAGTTGCTTCTTTCAGACTCCCTGGAGCTTTAATTCACAACTTTCTAATGGCCTCCATGGGGAGCGTTTCAAAATGAGGGATGGAAGCAGGATGAAGGCAAACAAGAAAAACACTGAGTCTCCCACAGCTGGGCTAGTTTTCTTTTTATAATATAGGCTCTCCAGGACAGTTTATATACAGCTGTGTCACTGCCAGCACTGACTGTATAATCAATGGTTTCACAATGCTATTGAATTAGTTACTTCCATACTATGCCTTTTTTTCCAATTTGTTGAAAGTCTTTGCTCACTAACAATATCAATTCATTCATACTACCCAGTCCTGAAATACCTAAATAAAAGCAAATAAGCTATCTATATTTGAAACCAGCATAAAATAATAAGTTTCTTTGCTACTCTAATATATTTTAGGAAAAAAAGTAACTTACAAAATACTTTTTTTTCTTAAATGCAGTATGGTTAAATGTAAAGCATTCTTTGATGAAAGTGCACTGAAGTATATATACAGAATTGTCCCATATCCATAACGATAAAAATTAATATCTGTTTCAAACAATTTAGCCAGGAGGCAGTTTATAGATGTTAAGCTTGCTCTGAAAACCAGTTCTCCTGACTTCAGTGAAACAGAAGACATTAAAATGTTTCTACAATATTATATGACTCTTTACAGACATTTCTACACATCTCATCACCTTACCTTATAAACAGTTCAAAAACCAAAATGAATCAAACAATTTTCTCTGATTGAGGTAATGAAAATGTATTTTTTTATTATTTTTTTTATTTTTTCCACAGGTGCAGCCCCAAAGAAGTGAGTAGAGTACTAGTGGCAGACCTAGGAATGAAGGCTGAATCCCCTGGTTTCTAGAACTGTGGGAGGTAATACAAGCCTAGTTTTCTGTCTCTCCATAGAAATGATATTGTGAGGTTACTAAAGTCAAATACATGAACTATCTTCTATCATTAGATGTATGCTAAAGCAAATCAAGTGACATGAGACATTTCTACTTAAACATGTTCCATGTTAACTGATGTTAAACTTAAACGAAGAAATGTTTTGAGCTTGAACACATTTAAAGTTTCTCTGAGATCAAATATCTCTGTAGTCTCAGGGAGACACCAAAAAGGATTTAATCCTGAATACTAGCCAACCAACTCAGACTGATATGCATGGGTGCCCAGAGATGCCTTTTTCTCACCATAAAATCTCTCAATTGTGAAAATATGCAGCTACTTTAGACGAGACACCAAGCTTTACAATAGTCATAATCCACCCATTAAAATCATGCATGTGCAACATGCTAACTCGCTTCTTAGAGCTGGAAACTGAGACTAGGGCAAGTCAGGCTAGAGTTATCTTTACTCTCTATATACTTCTAGCATTCTCACAACACAGGGGCAGATTACAGAAGTAAATCATCATTATTTTAGCAATAAAAAGGAAATGCAGATGGACAGGAGGCTGGGGCAGGAATTAGCAGGGCTCATTTGAAGAGCTTTAAACTAGATTCGAAGGGGGAAGGGGTTATAGCTGGGCTTGTGCCAGTGGGGCAGAAGACTGGAATTGATGAAGACCAGGAGGCCTCCCACCCCCCTAGAATGAAATCAGTGTACTCAGCTCACTCCCTGAAATGCCCGTACACCAATGCACGCAGCATGGGGAATAAGCAGGAGGAGTTAGAAACCCATGTTCGGTCAAGGGATTATGATCCAGTGGCAATTACAGAGACATGGTGGGACAGCTCACATGACTGGAATGTGGTCATGGATGGCTATGTCCTTCTCAGGAAAGACAGGACAGCAAGGCGAGGTGGTGGAGTTGCCCTTTACATGAGAGAGCAACTGCAGTGTATTGAGATCTGTCCAGGGGCGGATGAGGAGCGAGTTGAGAGTCTGTGGGTGAAAATTAAAGGGCAGGCTGGTATGGGTGATGCTGTTGTGGGTGTCTATTACAGGCCACCAAATCAGGGTGAGGAAGTTGATGAGACCTTCTACAGGCAGCTGAGAGCAGCCTCGCAATCACAGGCCCTGGTTGTTGTGGGGGATTTTAACTACCTTGATGTTTGCTGGAGGGACTACTCAGCCAGCCAGCCACAATCCAGGAGGTTCCTCCAGTGCATCAGTGATAACTTCCTGATGCAAATGGTGGATGAACCAACTAGGACAGGAACGCTGCTGGATCTCATCCTCACTAACAAGAAGGGTCTGGTTGAAGCGGTAAAGGTTGAGGACTGCCTGGGCTGCAGCGACCATGAGATGGTGAAGTTCAGGATCTCATGTGGCAGGAACAGAATTCCAAGCAGAATTGCAACCCTGGACTTCAGGAGGGCCAACTTTGGCATTTCCAAGCAATTGATAGGGGAAATCCCATGGGAAAGGGTACCTGAAGGTAAAGGGGCCCAAGATAGTTGGTTAACATTCAGGGACTGCTTCTTCCAAGCTCAAGATCAGAGCATCCCGACACGTAGGAAGTCAAGGAAGGGAGCCAGGAGACCTGCATGGTTAAACAGGGAACTGCTGGGCAAACTCAAGTGGAAGAGGATAGTTTACAGATCATGGAAGGAGGGGCTGGCCACTTGGGAAGAATGCAAGACTGTTGTCAGGGGATGTAGGGAGGCAACTAGGAAAGCTAAGGCCTCCTTAGAATTAACCTTGCCAGAGGGGTCAAGGACAACAGGAAGAGCTTCTTCAAATACATAGCACAAAAAACTAACACTAGAGGCAGTGTAGGCCCACTGATGAATGAGGTGGGTACCCTGGTGACAGAGGACACAGAGAAGGCAGAGGTACTGAATGCCTTCTTTGTCTCTGTCTACTCTGCCGGAAGCTGTCCTGAGGAGCTCCGTACCCCCGAGGCCCCAGAGGGAGTCAGGACAATAGAGGAGTTTCCCTTGGTTGATGAGGACTGGGTTAGGGACCAATTAAGCAATCTGGACACCCATAAATCTATGGGTCCAGATGGGATGCACCCGCGGGTGTTGAGGGAGCTGGCAGAAATCACTGCTAGCCATTATCTTATGCTAGACAAGTTGTGGGGAACAGGAGAGGTGCCTGAGGACTGGAGGAAGGCAAATGTCACTGCAATCTTCAAAAAGGGCAAGAAGGAGGACCCGGGTAACTACAGACCGGTCAGCCTGACCTCCATCCCTGGGAAGGTGATGGAATGACTTATCCTTGGTGCCATCTCTAGGCATATCAAGGATAAGAGGGTCATTAGGGGCAGTCAGCACAGCTTCACAGAGGGGAAGTTGTGCTTGACCAACCTACTAGACTTTTATGAAGACATAACCAGGTGGCTAGATGATGGTAGAGCAGTGGATGTGGTCTATCTTGATTTCAGCAAGGCATTTGACACGGTCTCCCACAGCATCCTCGCTGCCAAATTGAGGAAGTGTGGATTAGATGATCAGGTAGTGAGATGGACTGTGAACTGGCTGGTGGGAAGAAGCCAGAGAGTGGTGGTCAATGGGACAGAGTCTAGTTGGAGACCTGTGTCTAGTGGAGTCCCTCAAGGGTTGGTACTAGGACCAATGCTATTCAATATATTCATCAACAACATGGATGAGGGAACAGAGTGCATTGTCAGCAAGTTTGCTGACGATATAAAGCTGGGAGGAGTGGCTGACACACCAGCAGGCTGTGCTGCCATCCAGAGAAACCTGGACAGGCTGGAGAGCTGGGCAGGGAAAAAATTAATGAAATATAATTAGGGCAAGTGCGGAGTCTTGTATCTGGGTAGGAACAACCCCAGGTTCCAGTATAAGTTGGGAATGATCTATTAGAGAGCAGTGTACAGGAAAGGCATCTGGGAGTCCTGGTAGACAGCAGGATGACCATGAGCCAGCACTGTGCCCTTGTGGCCAGGAAGGCCAATGGCATCCTGGGGTGCATTAGAAGGGGTGTGGTTAGTAGGTCAAGGGAGGTTCTCCTCTCCCTCTACTCTTCCCTGGTGAGGCCGCATCTGGAATATTGTGTCCAGTTCTGGGCCCCTCAGTTCAAGAAGGACAGGGAACTGCTTGAGAGAGTCCAGTACAGAGCCACAGAGATGATTAAGGGAGTGGAACATCTCCTTATGAGGAAAGGCTGAGGGAGCTGGGTCTCTTTAGCTTGGAGGAGACTGAGGGGTGACCTCATTAATGTTTATAAACATATATAGGGTGAGTGTCATGAGGATGGAGCTAGACTCTTCTCGATGACAACCAATGATAGGACAAGGGGCAATGGGTGCAAGCTGGAACACAGGAGGTTCCACTCAAACTTGAGAAGAAACTTCTTGACTGAGGGTGACAGAGCACTGGGACAGGCTGCCCAGGGAGGTTGTGGAATCTCCTTCTCTGGAGACATTCAAGACCCGCCTAGACGCCTTCCTGTGTAATTTCATTTAGGTGTTCCTGCTCCGGCATTGGGATTGGACTAGATGATCTTTTGAGGTCCCTTCCAATCCCTGACATTCTGTGATTCTGCGGTTCTGTGACATTTATGATGTAGAACTAAGTGCACACACTCTTCTTATATATCACTCTTTCACTCTTTTGCTCATGTTTTCTAAAATAAAATTGCTCTGGATAGTATTCAAGAAGTGAAACTTTTTTCCCAAAACCAACAATTGCATGTGTACAGTTTCACAGTTTAAATAAAGGTTATTTTGTGTCAAAAGCCAATTTAAAGTCCTGTTACTTTCCTGAATAGGAACTCTGCAAAACATAACATAAACAGATAATTAAGCTTGATAAGATTGCCTTATGCTACAGAGCATAATTAGGTTTACTGAACTCCTTCAGAATATTTTTATCTGTTGTATTTCTCAAAGATAATATATAAATAAATATAGTATTAATATGTATAAATAATAAATAATAGATTTTTTTTTTTAATTGGCTTGATTGACACTTGCTATTCAAAATGGTGTTACTGGACTAAACTGAGGTTGTTTGAATGTGAAAACTAATCTGATTTGGAAGAAAATTAATTTTAAACTAGATTTGAAAACATTCATGCTTCCCTTGAATTCCACTGCTGAAGACTACTGAGGACTCTGTTGTAACTGCCAGGGGACATAACAAACTGATTTTTCGTTTTGTTTTGGGTTTTGTTTTTTTTTTTTCCCATTAGCATAATAACTTCTTTAGAAAGGGCAACAAACTGCTTTCCTGTGATAGCTCTAATGCGATTTCTAGGAACTAGAGATCAAAGGAAAACTCACTTCTGAAATAGTAATCCACTGGGGTATGATGAAGAATAGTTTGATTGTGGTTTCTTCATATATTCAGACACATTCTAACTAAAACAAATAGCTTAATTTTAAGCAGTGAAACTGTGTAGGAATGTCCATGGTGTCAGAAAGGGTTATTTAAGGCATACGTCATGTATTACACTCTTAATATAGATTCTTGTAAAATATGGAGAACAGTATAGAAGCTGGAATAGCATTTCACATAATTATAGTGTTTCCTAAATGTAATGTCAAAAGTCAAATACAATGTCTGCAAGCACAATAGGTTAACTTTTCCCCAACGCAGAGGGAGATAATCGTGAGTTTGTAAGTATGTATAATAAGTATACATTGGAAATTCAAATTTAGCCACTGTCTTTGAGAGTGCAAAGCTATCTTTTACTAAATCAGCAAAATTCAGTCAACCTAATGACTCTCAAACAGTAAAATGAGTAATGAGTTAAAGTATGGATTATCACGCCAGACTTTTTAGACGGTGAGTGGGTAAATCCAAGCCTCTGTGCTTACAGGCCCAAACAAAGCTTTCAGGAAGAGTAGGTACAGAAGTTTTTCATAAGCCTGAGAAATCTCAAGAGAAATCTCTAGATTTTAAACTGCTTAATGAACCTTTGCAGAAAACAATTTATTTAAATCAAATTACACTCTTCACCCTTAAACTAAAATGTAGTCTAGGTGGTGGAAGTTTACTTAATTTAATTCTTTAGTTTAAAATCCTTTTGGTTTGACAGATAGGTTAGCAAGTTAAGTACTACTGAGGAGGCCATATCTATTTCTCCATCTAAATTTAAATTTGCAATTGCCACCAGTGAGAGTGCCTCTACAAACTGTGACAGTACACAGTCCCCAGATGTACAACCATTAAGAAGAGAAAAGAAATCTTGTGCCACACAGCTCCATTTCCCACTGGTTTTCACTTCCTATATTATTATTACTAATAATTTATCTAACTTATGTTTCAACTAGCTGAAGTAATTGCATATCACAACCTCCCTAATAGTTTGCTACAGACATACCTTGTTCTTTAGTGGTCTTGTATAAAACAGACATGAAAATAAAGTGATACTAAAAGAAGAGTTGTCTTTATTCATACAAGCAGTCTCCTTGGATTTACTTGGCCTGTTCATATAAGTAAGGCAAGTGAGATTTTGCTTTAAAAGCGCTGACTTAAACTTGTAAAAGGTACGAAAATGAGAAGCATATGGATGTACTTTTTTTTCTCATCCATGGGGGACAATGGCAAACAGAAAGTAGACTGTCACTTCTCACAAAGAGGCTTTCACTCCCTCTTTTTAACAGAAAAAAGACATTGCCCAACAATGAAGCAGCTGTAGGAGCCAAAGAGGAAAGAAATAGTTGCAAAAAGCTATATCACCACTTGTAATTTTTAAATTCACAGTGTCTTGCAAGTTGATGTCACACAAGAAAAAATCCTTCATTCAGTTTCCCACTGTTTTGCTGACCTTTCCCCATTGGTGTTGTAGCAGGAGGCAAGATAAAAGTGCTTTTATTCCATACAAATCACTGGCTGCTAAACACCGTGAAATCTGAAAATTACAGTAGTTGCACAATAGTTTTCAAGGACCCTCTCTTGGTAATTGCTTCTGACCAGAAAATTAAATATAGAAGAATGAAATTGCAATGAACACAGAAGACACAATTTTTATTTCATTCCCAGTTGCAGAGTAATTTTATTGAAATACAGAGTTGTTGTATCTGAGATAAGAATCTGATCAGAGGTCCTTAGCATTTCTCTTTACACTTTCCAGGTTAAACTTTTTTTTTTTTCTTACTAAGATGATATCTATATGCAGAAAAAGGATAAAAAAAAAAATCACAAATTCATTTACATACCTAATGCAATTATTTCTGCAAAATGTTACATGCTAAATATTTTTTAATAATTTTTTCTCATCTTTAGGCAAGCTTCAAAACTGCTTTGAACCCAACCCTCTTCAGTCAATTGACCCTGTGATCAATTTCAGGTATTTCATATGCAACTTATAACCATCTATTGAATTAAATGAAAGGGCTAGAAAATGCAAAAGAAACAATCCATATGACAAATTTTCTGCCAAAGCTGTTGGTACCAATTTTTATATAAGAAGAACTTGTTTATATCAAAGAACCTATAAACAAGTTCCAAACAATGCATCTCAACTGAGAAGGGACCTCAGGAGATCATCTAGTCCAACTCCCTGCCAAAAGAGGTTCCCTACACCAGGTTACACAAAAAAGCATCCAGGCGGGGTTTGAACATCTCCAGAGATGGAGACTCCACAACCTCTCTGGGTAGCTTATTCCAGTGCTCTGTCACCCTCACAGTAAAGAACTTTTTCCTTAAGTTTGTCTAGAACTTTTGGTGTTTCAGCTTTTGCCCGTTGCCCCTTGTCCTGTCACTGGGCACCACCAAAAAGAGCCCGGCCCCATCCATTTCGCCCCCACAGTTCAGATATTTATAGACATTGATAAGGTCCCCTCTCAGTCTTCTCTTCTCCAGGCTGAACAGTCCCAGCTCTGTCAGCCTTTCCTCATACGGGAGATGCTCCATGTCCCTCATCTTCTTTGTGGCCCTCCGCTGGACTCTCTCTAGAATATCTGTCTTTCTTGAACTGAGGAGCCCAGAACTGGACACAGTGCTCCAGATGTGGCCTCACCAGGGCAGAGGAGAGGGGGAGGAGAACCTCCCTCTACCTGCTCGCCATGCTCTTTTTCATGTATCCCAGGATACTGTTCGCTTTCTTGGCCACAAGGGCACACTGCTGGCTCATGGCCATCCTGCTGTCCACCAGCATACCCAGGTCCTTTTCCTCAGAGCTCCTTTCCAGGACGTCAACCCCTAACCTGTACTGATGTGGTTATTCCTCCCCAGGTGAAGGACTCTACACTTGCTCTTGTTGAACCTCATCAGGTTCCTTTCCACCCAACTCTCCAGCATGTCCAGGTCTGATTGAATGTCACCACAGACTTTTGGTGTGTCAGCCACTCCTCCCAACTTCATCTTATCAGCAAACTTGCTGAGCGGGAATGCTATCCCTACATCCAGGTCATTGATGAAGATGTTAAACAAGACTAGACCCAGTACAGATCCCTGGGGAAAACCACTAGTTACAGGTCTCCAACTAGATTCTGCACCACTGATCACAACCTTCTGAGCTCTGCCAGTCAGCCAGTTCTCAATCCACCTCACTGTCCACTCATCTATCCCATACCTTCTAAGCTTTGCTACAAGGATGTTGTAGGATACAGTAGCAAAAGCCTTGTTGAAATCAAGGTAGACAACATCCAGTGCTTTCCCCTCATCTACCCAGCTGGTGATGACATCATAGAAGGCTACCAGATTGGTCAAGCATGATTTCCCCTTAGTGAATCCATGTTGACTACTCCTGATAACCTTCTTTTCTTCCAACTGCTTAGAGGTGGTATCAAAAATGAGCTGTTCCATCACCTTCCCAGGGATGGAAGTGAGGCTGACTGGCCTGTAGTTGCCTGGATATTGCTTCTTGCCCTTTTTGAAGACTGGAGGACACTGGCTATCCTCCAGCCTTCAGGTACCTTTCCTGTTCTCCAAGACCTTTCAAAGATGATAGAGAGTGGTTTAGCAATCATTTCCACCAGCTCCTTCAGCACTTGTGGGTGCATCCCATCAGGACCCATGGATTTGCGTATATTGATGCTGTTTAGACTATCTCTGATCAGTTCTTCCTTCATCAAGGGGCAATCTTTCTCCCTCCAGACACTCTCTCTTCTCTCTAGCATCTGGGATTCCTGAGAGGCACTTTTAGCTGTAAAGACTGAAGCAAAGAAGGCATTCAGTATCTCTGTCTTCTTAGTGACTCCTGTTACCAGGGCACCCGCCTCATTCAACAGCAGGCCCACATTTTCCCTAGTATTCTTTTTGTTATTGATGCACTTAAAAAAAGCCTTCCTGTATGTCTTTAATGTAATTTCCTTTCTCTGTGTATTTTATTAATTTCCATAGGCTTCTTTTATGCAGAATTACTAAAGGTCTCAGTGTGTCCTCCTTTCAATGAGCTCCAGACTAGCAATCAAGGTTACATAAACAAAGTACATTTAGAAAACCCAAATCAATTCAAAAATTTAAAAATTGATTTTTTTATTTTAATTTTGCTCATTGATTTTTTTCACAGAAAACAAAATCAATATAGTAGCAGTATACAGACTTTGAATTTTGATAATATAGCTCAGTACAGTAAAGAAGTCAAAGCCTTTACTGTATCACAAATTCCTCCACTTGGAACTGATTACCACAAGTGGAAAAAAGTGTCAGACTACCAGTTTTGGAGAAATAACCACAACGGGTGAGCTAATTCAGATATAAATGCCTAACAATCAGGAGAGAAAAAGTGGTTTTCAGCATTGTTGTTCATAAAGTTGAAAAGCCATATTATGAAGGAAGGCAAGTGATAATAAACACTTTGGTTACAAATATAATGTAGTTTCCTCACACAGTTATACCAGCTTTACATCAGAAACTTGAAGGGCGTGAAGTTAGCTTTATTTATAACAAAAAGAGCTTGTTGAAAAATAGTTAATACTTAAAAGATCCTCTTTTGTTGTTCCTTATATTGAAGGTTACGGATACGAATGAATAATCTAGGAGAAAATATTCAGCCTTTCCTTTCTCTAAATCATAATCTCCTCTAATTTATAGTGTAATATCAAAGTATGTATAAAAAATAAATATAAAAATTGATATATGTATATATAAAATGGAAGTTGGAGCTATAGTCTTTATCTTTATATGATATATACAGCTTAATAGTGATTGCAGAGTTGAAGAGGATTTCGCTAGGTGTGGTTATGATATTGGCAATTGTACAATCTTTGGCACAATTATTCTAGTCTAGACTGCTCTAGCCAAGTGAATTAACTTGTGTTTAACAATCAAACTGTATTTGTATACCTGTGAGTGACTGTTGGTTTCCTTGCTGGTAAAGTAATTTAGCGTGTTTTATTTTTTTCTCTGTATATTCCTCAATTCCCTTGTAGAGCCATTTTTTCCAGCAAAAACTGAAGTACTCAAGACTGCTTCCCCTAGTTCTTCTTCCCTACTCTGTCTCATGTCCTCAAGTAGTAGAGACTTTCAACTACTAAGAATATATCTGGATTTCCAGAAATTCAGTCCTCAGGTATAAAGTTTTTTCTTTGTTTATCTAGCACATCATCAGGGTTGCTCACTTTTTTCAGCAAACCACAAATACCTTCTTGATTCGAATACTGAAAATTCAATCTTGTTCACACTCATCTCCCAGTTACTAATTGAAGCAATCATCTAATCAAATTTCAGTCCTTCCAAAGATGGAACAAAGCAGAAAATAGTGAGTTTTTTAACCCTATTCATACTCCTAAATTACATGTTATTTAATCCTGTTCCTCCACTTGTGATCATTTCTGTTTATCACACCTTTCTCACATACCATTTGTTTTTCTGGTTTGGATTCTTGACTCTGTTTAATATCTCTCCAAACTCATGCAAAATGTACTCTGAATCTCGTTTGAGATTTTTTTTTTAAACAATTTTTTTTTTTTTTTTTTTTTTTAAATAGCTTTGCTTTCAAGGTCCACTTAGTTCTGCAGTGACCCTGCCCCCTGGGAATCAATTTCTTAACATGAGTGTAAAGACAGTTCATGTATTTTGTGATCCAACATCCCTTGGAGTTGGAGTTTCATTTCATAAATAATTCACTTACGAGCACATACATTCATTTTACATGATTCCTCAATGTGGCCAGGGTGCTGTGTAGTCTGCACTGTATCCACCTATAAGAAATACAAAAATATATGTCTGCTTACCAGGATGTGAGTAGGGTTTGGCTAATCTAACCCTGCATCATGGATTTTATAAGTGAGGAAAAAAAAAATCTCTTCTCTCCTTTAGGTCCAAATATACTCCATTAAATAACTCATTGGCAGTGAAAACAGTTAGAATAGTTTTGCATATTGTTTCGGAAAGAGAAGGAATTAAGTGAACTATGTCCAGGAACAGGATTATTTTAAACCATAGATGGATTGTAGTGATTTATATGTTCTTCCTTTTCTTATTTATAGTTATTTCAGACAGAGTGGAAAATAATATAAATTTTTCAAGTATCAGCGACAAGCATAACTTTTTTCCATTAAGTGATAGGACAAATACTGCAGTAAGTTGCTAATATCAGGTAGCTGAAGGAAGCAAAGAATAGGAAATTTGTAAGAAAACAAACAGTCAACCCTTCTTCCCCTTCACCCACCTCACCTCCCACAAAAAAAAAAAAAAAAAAAAAAGAGTGATCAAGCCAGGGAGGGCAACATACAATAACAATTCTGCCAACATGTAAGTTATTCAAAATGCCAGTATCAACTATTATGCTACAAGGTGGGCATAAATAAAATAGAGAACTAGGGAAAAACATGCTTCCTTTAAATCACTTTGGTCAATACATTTACGAAGGAAACAAGACACTAAAAGAGACATGTACATCTACTGATAAACAGTGAAGGTTAATGTCCAACATATCTTTTCAAAAACAGCTCTTAAAATATCACTTAGAAATAGGTCACCCACAAAAAAAAGGTAAAAATTTAACCCATTATGTGTGGGTTACATAACCTGTTTGGTTGGCATTTGGTTTTTCCAGTATTTTTGTATTATTAAGAATTTACATTTCTTTTACATCATTCATATTAAGTCCTTATTTTCCAACATTTTAATGAATCAATTCTTCTAATCTATCACATGTACACAAAGTTAAAACTAAATTAAGCGAGTGTAGGATAGCAATGTCAAACATCTCTACAAAGCAGCTTTTGCTTCGTGAACATAATCCATAAAAGACTCCCAAATGTCCTCAAATAAGTAACGTCTGTTCCTCAATCTAAATATGATCTTCTTACAAGAAGCCATCTGGGACAAGCAAGCAAAACATTCTGTTTTGGTTGCAGAAGAAATATATTTATGCTTCAGTAAAAACTCATCATCATCATCAATCCAATTATATGCAAATCTCGGTTTCCATTATCTTAGCTTGACTAAATGGCAAAAACGCTAAACTGGTCAAAAATGTTTTACAGAAATATAGGCAATTCATCTATCCATCTACCTATATCAATCGATTGATTGATCTCCCTACCTACCATTCAAGTACAACTTTGCTAACTTCAACAGTTATTCAAATTTATATAAAAAATAAATTTTGCTAACTTTAAGGAGAACGCATTCACTGGAATAGAACTTGTCCATTATGCAATCAACAGGGATTGGCTAACACATATTTTAAATATCTTTCTCCAAGATACAAACTCTACTATGAGCATTGAGTGCAATCATAAGATATTTCTGAGGTCAAAAAGGTTCATAAATGTAACAGATTTTTAATATGATTCAAAGAAACATAGAATGGTATGGTTGGAAGGGACTTTAAAGATCATCTAGTTCCAACCCTCGGCTATGAGCAAGGACACCTTCCACTAGACCAGGCTGCTCAAAGCCTCAACCTGGTCTTGAACACTTCCAGGGAGGGGACACCCACAACTTATCTAGGTAACCTGTTTCAGTGTGCCAACACCCTCACTGGAAAGAATTTATTCCTAATACTTAATCTAAACCTACCCTTTTCCAGTTTAAAGCCATTTGTCCTATCACTGCCTGTCCTTGCAAAATGTCCCTCCCGATCACTCTTGTAGGCCCCCTTCAGATACTAAAAGGCTGCTATAAGGCCCTCCTGGAGCCTTGTCTTCTCAAGGCTGAACAGCCCCAACTCTCTCAGCTTGTCCTCATAGGAGAGGAGCTCCAGCCCTCTGATCATCCTGGTGGCCCTCCTCTGGACTCCCTTCAGTAGGTCCATGTCCTTCTTATGTTGGGGGTTCCAGAATTGGACACAGTACTCCAGGTGGGATCTCATGAGAGCAGAGCAGAGTGGAAGAATCTCGACCTGCTGGCCACCTGCTGGTTAGAGATCTATGACAGATACTCATGCTATTTTTCAGTTAACAAGTCAAATCACAGATCAAACCAAGAGAAAAGATAAAACAAGTAAAAACAATTACTTTTCACATACTAGACAAAGTGTTGAATCTTTGTATCAAAACTGCAATCATAGAATCATAGAATCATAGAAACATAGAATCATAGAATCATAGAATCATAGAATCATAGAATCATAGAATCATAGAATCATAGAATCATAGAATGGTTTGGGTTGGAAGGGACCTTAAAGATCATCTAGTTCCAACCCCCCTGCCATCAGCAGGGACACCTTCCACTAGACCAGGATGCTCAAAGCCTCACCCAGCCTGGCCTTGAACACTTCCAGGGAGGGGCATCCACAGCTTCCTTGGGCAACGTGTTCCAGTGTCTAACCACCCTCACAGTGAAGAATTTCTTCCTGTGCAATACATTATACCATCACAAATTCATATAATCATGGTGGTCTCAGTGAGTGTGTCTATATCCCCTGCTGTTGCAGTATAAAAAGGGAAGGATGACAGTGCAATTTGTTGGACTGCTCTACATTGCATCTTAATGAGCAACAAAGTTTGTACCACTTACCAAAGCTTGGGCATACACTATGCAAGCATAGAGAGGAAACTAACGGAGGTACCTTGCATCTGGAATGCAAGTGCTATGCACCACATGATACCCTGGAAGGAATGCTGGATACAATGCTGGAAGGAAGGCAATGACTCAAAAGGATCAGTGGTGTACTAAAATACATACAGCAGGACTCCAAATACAGACTCAAGTCAAACTCACATGCAAAAAACCCCTTCCTGTTCTCTTTATCATTACTGTAGCTGCATCTATACATAACGATTGATGAAAAAAAAAAAAAAAATTAAAAAAAATATCCTTTCTCCTTCTCTCAATTTCTGTGAAATTAACTGCTGTTTTTAGCACTTCTCTATGGAAGTTGAAGAATCTTGCTAAATTCCAGGAAACTGCTATTACTCTCTTGTTCCTCCTCCCATTTCCTGGCATGAAAATACACATACACCAAAGAGTTAAATGAAGAAATGAGAGTCACTACCTCAGTTTTCATAAGCAAGATGCTTGCAGTTCTCCACTAATCCAGTCCATAATACTGAAACACATGCCTGGAAGTTTCTTCCATACTGAGTCCAGTTTCTGTGTATCATAGGCATAATCTCACACACTTCCTTTTTAGGTTACAATTTTCTTGCATGAATATTTCAATGGGAAATCTGTTCCAGAATTCCACTGCTGCAGTAAAGAAAAATAATTGTAATAACAACCCCAAATTTATCCATGGCCATTTATATCTGTTTCTTATTTTTCTTTAACTTACTTAATCATCACCATTGGGAAGTGAACTTTTAGTATTAGTGATATATATTTGCTATAACATAATTATTTTTCACCAAATAAGTGAGAAGTCACACTTTAACAAAGTATAGATGATCACAGCCACAACATATTGCTACAAACTCAAAATTATTCACTTCTGCAATCGTTGATTTTTTTTTTTTTTTGCCACTCATCTCACTTTATTCTTAGCACTAAATCTGTGTCTATAAATACATTATGATTGCAGTATATATTATATATTGATCTGATTGATGTGTGTGTATTACTAAAAACTCGAGACATTACAAGTCTCTGCAACATTCAACACGTCTTAAACTGAACTGAGAGGCACAACATGCTCATTTTTGCTCACTACAGCAAATGCTAGATAAAAATATACCTCCATAGACTTCCTGTTACATTTCACAAGATGCTTTTAACCTATTTTTAAACTTATTTTACACACACAATTTCATTTTCAGTTTGTGACAGAAATTAAAATAGGATATGAGGAACTACAGGAAGTGTATTGAATATATTTTTTTAGAATATACATGTTGAATAAGGAATACTAATTCTCATGTTCTTAAACAAACAAACAAAAAATAATCAGTAAATAAAATATTCAATATCTTCATATTGTACCATTTGTAAAATACTTGTGAATCATTAAAGGCCATATAGAGGGTAAAAATATAGTCACATTGAAACTCATGAAAAGTTTGAATAAGAAATGAATGAGGACTGCTACATATGATCACAGAGAGATGCATAGATTTCAGTCTAGAATTTCTGTAATAGATATGGTTTAACTTAATACAAGAAAACCTATTAATAATGCTAATAATGAAAGCTTAAAAGAAAAAAAAAAAGAATCCACTTAAAAGGGTAACACACAGTTTAACATGACTGTATTCTCATTTAATCTTACTTCGATTCAATTTGTCATATTCTTAACTACTTTGCATCAGCTGGGTCTAGTTTTGCAACTTCACTGTCGCTACTGCTGACTCCTGCGTGTTAGGTAAAAGGTAAATCAAGTCCATTAAAACCAAGCTTTCTCCTTCATACCAATACCAGAAAAATAGACAAATTATCATTTTTAACCCATCATTACAAGCTTAAAATTGAAAAATAAACATGCATCATTCATTATCTTTACAAACAATCTGGTTTATTGATTTTCTGATAACACTATGCCTGTGAATGAATTTTGAATGTTTAGGCATTTGGTGAATCCCCCCACTTCTATTAATACGATATTAGGATTAAGTTCTGTTTATAGTCACACTTTGCAGTAATATGATGATGTTTCGACCATTCTTCATGTTAAGCACCAGAGAATTGCCGGGTCACAAAGATAGTGGTTAGAGATGGAAAGATTGTGTCCATGTCATTGCCCTGAAATTAACTCATTCATCACCACAAACTAAAGAATTTATACCTTAGAATGCAAAAAAAAAACCAAACAAAACTTAACTGTTTAGCAATCAGTTATTTCTAAAAAAGCACAAAATATTGTAAATTAATCATAAAAATATACCATCTACTAGTAGCACATAGGAATGAAAAACAAAATATAAAATATCTCATTTAACTCTCTCATCCACTCTCACACAAGAACTGTAATAATAAAAAATGTTGCATATTTAATATTATTTACTACAATGCCTTGAAATTCCTGAAGCACAGAACTATCTTCATTACAATCCAGTATAATTATATTATTGTTTTATTTTCAATACATATGCATTGACTTATCTCAGGTAGACTTCTTTTCAGAAATATAACTTGCTAATAGTTTTTCAAAGGCACAGAGTGGAATAACAAAGTCTCAATAATGCAAACTTCCATGTGGTTTGCATATTACTTCCATAATACATTTATTAAAATTCTGTCACCTTACCCTACTGAATTAATGCATTAATACAATCTTATAAGAAGCACTGTAATAATAAGAACGTTATGTATTTAAGTTCTTTATTACAATCTTAAGCCAGCAACACTCTGGACTTTCTTGGAAAATAAATAATACTGCCATGTCAAGCAAAAAAAAAGGCTCACAGAAAAATAAGCAAGTACTGAAATTCTGCAATACCTCTGATGCTGCAAACCTCACACTGAGAGGTTTGTGCTGTTCTTTAAACAGCTTACAGAATATAGCTTGCTCTTCGTGTAGATAATGCTACTAACAGTTTAATCCATTGTGAAGAAACTGAGGCATGAAAAGCCCAGCCCTCATTTTGTTGTTGTTGTTGTTGTTTCTTTTATCTTTTCCTTTTCTTAGGAATACAGGAATATGCTGGAATGAAAGTATCTGTCTAATTATTTTTCTAAACTGTTCAATTCCCTTTCAAAACCAGTAAGATATTTTTACATCACCTCATGCCTCCACAGGGTTGAAATCTGTCTCTCAATTTCCAGACTAAACATATAGTAGTATATTAATTGCTATTATATGAATATTGTTCCTTAATAATTTTTGCTGGTCTTTATTCCCAACATATTTATGAAAAGCAATCAAATCTGCTCTCACCACTTACTTTTTTAAGGCTCCAAAGTACATGTAGCAGTGGCTTTAAACCAGATGGCAGGAATAGTTACCACCCTCATCCATCTGCTCCACCCTTCTGACGGGCATTATAGCCTTCAGGGTAGGGTTATATGATATGCTTATGAATGAACTCGTGTGCTATTGCAGCCTTCATCTGGGTGCATTAAAGTAAAATAATTCTAGTTCTGGTTTACCCTAATATACTAGGCAGTGGTTCACAAAATGATTCAAAAGAGGTTCAAGTATTCATGCCTTGAGGATAGTAGCAGCTTCTGCCATCCAGTTTTAGCCTGCCATAACATGTCTCTCAGAGCTTAAGTCTGAATAAGCAAAGCTGGTTTAGTCTTCTCTTGCACAGCTAACTCTATATTCCATGGTTATTAAACAGCTCTTCCTGAATCTCTAAATGTAAGCTTAATTATTCTTGAAAATGGTTGACCAGAATAATACAACAATTTTTCACATGAAGTCTCATGAATGACTACTCAAACTGCATGAATATGTCTGTTTCTCTCACAGCAGCACACAACTTCATGAAGCCTTAAGCTGCAGAAACAAATTTGCCTGTGTCACATCAGTGCTCGCAATAACTCTACCTAATTCATTAAATTTTCCTCTTTTTCTACTGCTTCCCTCTAATGATTTCCTGAATCTGAAATTACAACTGAATTTACAAATTATAGTCTTGTATTTGCTATTGTATTTTAAGTTTTATTTTAACTGCTAGTCTAAAAAGTTTTCTAGTCGTTTATCTAGTACTGTCTGATCCTCACTCAAATTCATTATGTTTATTATATTTATTTCATAATCAAATTTCATTATTACATTTGTAGTCTACATATGAAGGTTGAAATATAAAGCAAAACTAGTCTTAAGACTGATGCTAGACTTGAGTGTGTAACTTTCCCTCTGTTTATAATGCTTACCTTTGCAGAAACACTAATTTTCATCTCATTTTAATAAATTACTTACTTATTTTGTAATTCCTTTAGGAATCCCCATCTTCCTCAGGTGCACAAATAATTTTCCAGATGCCACAGTATCAACTATTTGCTCAAGTCCAAAGAGAGAGATTACTAAATTTTCTTTATCTAGGAAATTACTTATCTTTTCAAAGGAAGGTATCAGGTTGCTTTGTATGAACCCCTTTCAATGAAACTATTTTCAATTTCCATTTTATCCCATTTTTCTTCTTCTTTTATGTCAGCAACTCATTTTTTTCATATAAATTCTGCTCTAGTGTTTGATAAAAAATAAGGTCATACTTTTATAACCTTATGGCTTCACCAAGGGCAAATCATGCCTGACCAATCTGGTGGCCTTTTATGATGGGGTTACAACACTGATGGATAAGGCTACAGCAACTGATGTCATCTACCTGGACTTGTGCAAGGTGTTTGACATCGTTGCACATGGCATTCTTATCTCCAAATTGAAAACATGTGGGTTTGATGGATGGACCACCTGGTGGATAAGGAACTGGCTGGACGGTCGCACTCAAAGAGTTGTGGTCAACAGCCCAAAGTCTGAGTGGAAACTGGTGATGAGTGGTGTCCCTCAAGGTTCAGTATTGGGACTGGTGCTCTCTAACATCTTTGTCAGTGACCTGGACAGTGGGATTGAGTGCAACCTCAGCAAGTTTGCTGATGACACCAAGCTGAGTGGTGTAGTTGACACGCTGGAGGGACGGGACGCCATCCAGAGGGATCTTGACAGGCTTGAGAGGTGGGCCTGTGCTAACCTCATGAAGTTCAACAAGGCCAAATGCAAGGGCCTGCATCTGGGTCAGGGCAACCCCAAGCACAAGTACAGGCTGGGCAATGAGTGGCTTGAGGCCAGCTCTGAAGAGAAGGACTTGGGAGTGGTGGTAGATGAGAACTTCAACATGAGCCGGCAATGTGTGCTTGCAGCCCAGAAGGCCAACCATATCCTGGGCTGCATCAAGAGAAGTGTGGCCAGCAGGTCGAGGGAGGCGATTCTCCCCCTGTACTCCGCTCTCGTAAGGCCCCACCTGGAGTCCTGTGTCCAGTTCTGGAGCCCCCAACACAAGAGAGACATCGACCAGTTAGAACGAGTCCAGAGAAGGGCCACGAGGATGATCCGAGGGCTGGAGCACCTCTCCTACGAGGACTGGCTGAGTGAGTTGGGGCTGTTCAGCCTGGAGAAGAGAAGGCTCCGGGAAGATCTTATAGCGGCCTTCCAATACCTGAAGGGGGCCTACAGGAAAGCTGGGGAAGGACTTTTCATAAGGGCAGTTAATGACAGGACAAGGGGAAATGGCTTTAAGTTGAAAGAGAGTAGGTTTAGATTAGATATTAGGAAGAAATTCTTCAATGTGAGGGTGGTGAGACACTGGAACACGTTGCCCAAGGAAGTTGTGGATGTCCCCTCCCTGGAAGTGTTCAAGGACAGGCTGGATGAGGCTTTGAGCAACCTGATCTAGTGGAAGGTGTCCCTGCTGATGGCAGGGGGGTTGGAACTAGATGATCTTTAAGGTCTCTTCCAGCCCAAACCATTCTATGATTCTATGATTCTATGAACTGTTCATTTCTCCTTAAAATTAAGTTCAAAACAAGAAGCAGTTTTGTACTTATGCCTTCCATTTCAAAGGAAACATAAATTCCATACTTCTAAGTAAGTTGCAACTTTTGAAGTCCTTTAACAATGAGCAGTATGGTGTTTCCTAACACATAAGAGCTTATTTCATAGTCTGTCTTATGAGCACTGAGTGGTAGATTGGTTTAATTAAAGTCTGTCAAATTATCATAAGGATTTCACATTCTGCAAATAATTGCTTTTTCTTCTCTATTCACTTCTTGTTAATGGAAACAGAGAAAGTTGGTTTTTGTTTTGTTTTGTTTTTTTATCTTTAATATATGATTTAGAATAAAAAGAAATAAAAATGAGCGGCTAATGAAGTAACCCTTAATTACTTGGACATCCTTTTACATTAAACCTAAAATGATCAAAATTAAGCTAGATTTGACAGTAGTTATATATGTAAAATTATGTCATGTGTCCAAACCAGGCTATCATACTAACAGTACACATCCGAAAGTAGCTGAATGGCCAAATGCAATGAAAGTTGCATTCACGTATTTGTGAGAGCAGTTAAATTACTTCACATTAGATTGTACTCTGGTGATCTAGCATACTTTTCATGCTTACAGATATTAGGTGACCATTAATCCTTTTGCTCATAAATTCTTTACCACAAATTAATTTATGTACAGAACCGGTACTTGGGAATATGCAATTAACACTATATGCTGGTTTGGTTTAGAGTTTTGGGTTGTTTGTTGGGTGTTTTTTTCTCCTCCTTTTTGACCAAAAATAAAAGCCACCTTTTCCTACTGAAATAGCAAAATGCTTATTTTAGGACCCAAAATCATTCTTAAGTGTGTCTTTATTTTTTTTAATATTAAATTACATCTAATATGCAGTGTACATATACTGTGAGAAGACTTTATCAAGGTAAGTTGCAGAAGCATAGTCAAGTTTATTTTTACATAGCTGCTCCTATTCTGCTTATTGTAGCACTCAACAGTAAGACAGGTTAGAACTGTTACCCCATATCTTCGAGGAGGGGGTGAACAATGAAAAATACTTTTCTGAATAAGTTTCTGGAGACACATGTACCCCAATGAAATTATGATTAGCCTGGCTGGCAAGCAGAGTACACCAGCCAAGCCTGATAGGTGACAATCCTAGATATTTATTTGTGGAGTTTTCTATTTCAAAAAGAAGAAATTAATAACAGGTGCATACTTCATTTATATTATAATTGGTTTTCTGCATCACAGTATAACATTTTACAAATGGCTTCTCTCTCTTCAAATAGCAAGAGTACTGTGCTGATTTCATCTTAAAATTTGCATATCCTTTTTCCTGATACCTTTTCAGAACTTATTTCTTCTGAGTTCTTTGGTAATCAGGATGCCCACATACTAAAAACTTTGTGGAGAAATTTCTAAATTATTTTGAAAGACATCTTTCTATAGTTAGCTGTCACATATTGGTGTACTGAAATACTGAAAAATAGACAGCATGTGTTAAAAGAAAAAAGGGAAATTCAACCATCATTTTTTTTCCCATTCTTCTATCTGAAAATGACATGGAAATACCAGCTCTGTAAATTAGGTAGAAACTTGCTAGAAATACATAGAAACCACTCAGACATTGTGCAGTTATCCCAGGACTCTCAATATTTTCACTTAGGAAGTGACAATTTATTCTTCTTTCTCTGCAAGAAGTAGAGCAGCAGAACCCTACTTGAAACTTCCTATTCACAAAATATTTGGAAAAATTGTGTTACTACTGAACAGAGTTAGAAGAAGCAAATTTAACAGTTAAAGTTTTTCAGCTACAGGTTTCTTTATTATTTTAAAAGCTATGAGATAGCTTAGCTTCTTCAAGAAAATGAGAGATCTTTGGAGTCCTTTTTCTTAAAGTCTTCATATCATATATTGGTGGGGAAAAAAAAAAAAAAAAAGTGGTTACTTTCCAACTTCAAGCCTTCCTAGAAACAAAGAAACACATGGTCTAGGTCCATGAAAAAACCCTATACTTTGTATGAAGGAAAACACTTAGGCTCTCTCTGTATACTAGGCAGGAATCTGAGAAATCCAAGGCTGCAGATTTTTTTGCTTGCACCTGCTAAATTTAAAATAATCCAAATTCATTTCAGAATATTGTAGAGAAGACTAAGAAGAAGGAAAATATCTATGATAGGTTTTAGTATAATAGAGTAGCTAAACTGTTATTTTGGAGCAGATTATGAAATAAGACTGATTCATTGTGGAACATGAGGAAAACAGCAGCAAAGAGTCTCCTTGTCTGTATCTGCACAGACTGCGGATATCACAGTAGGGTGGTAGCTTTTACTTTGTGGATAGTGGCATCCACACTCAACAGAACATTATAAATATCAATAAAATGTTTCCACATATCGTTTCTCTTTTGTGTTAAATGTGAACAGAACACACACTAGCACCAAGTCTAGTGCCACATCAAAATGGAGCAGGAAAAAAGTATATACTGGACATATACCACACTACTACTGGAAAGAAAAGGAATTTCATTGTGAGTAATTATATCTGCTCAAGTAGGAATAACCACGTTCGATAAACCCTTCCCCATCTTGTCCTTTTAAGGTTGGTCTTTATAAACAATGTCTTTGTGGATGCTTGTTAACATTCACAAACATCGAAACAAGCAGACCAGGTCACCTTCCTGATTCTTGACACACAGGAGTGCAGCAGGAACCTATGAAACTGAGATGGAATAAAGTAAAATTCACTGGAATAAGTCTTACTTCAAATTTCCTCACTACTTTTTATGTCTACTGATATCAGGCAGCAGAAAATTGCATTCTTTGTAACAGTGACCGGGTCTTGGATCAAAGACATGTAGTCACATGTGAAACATATATTATTAAATATATTATTAAAAAAAAAATAAAAAAATCTCTGGTTTACTTTAGAAGGTTTCAAACACATAAGTGGCAAGGAGCTGTTACCACCCTACTAAAGAGATGGATGTCATGTCAAAAATCTGGCACAGCTATCTATTATTTATTTTAAAACTAAGTATTTCTAAACATTTAGAAAACCTGATCTGACGAAAATAGCCCCCGATTTTATTCCTAAAATATAATTTGCGTTACTGAAATGACTTTGAGCACAAAACATTCTAATTTCTGAGCAACAACATAATTCTGAATATAATACTTCATTCCAGTCTCACTTTACCAGATTTTACTTAGGTTCTCACTATGTAGCTATGTTTCATGAAAGCCTGTTATCATTCAAAACTGTTCAGAGATAACAATTAAAGCAGAAGAACTATGCTCCTCAATGTTTTACACTTACTAAGTAAGTGTTCTCCTTTATGCTTTTAAGGAGAGAGGAGGGAAAGAAAAAAAAAAAAAAAAAAGTGGTGCAACTTCAATGAGTGCAGACATTTTAGATATACTTGATTTACTCAATTTGTTTTAAGTTGAAGAGTGAAAACAAATCTTTGACAAAACTGTCAGCTTTAAAATATGGTGATATTTCATTTTCCCTCTTCTGCACTATTTAGATTGCCTGGAACTGAAATACTTCCAGCAGCTACTGTGTCCAATTTTTCAGAGCTGTCACTTCCTAGCAAATCTGCTTAAGTAAAATACTTATGTTGTTAGAAAACAGAGCAAACATAACATAAAATGCTTTCTATACTCCTTTGCAGGACAACTAGTACTCAAGCACACAAAACAGCAAGAACGTGCAAAAATTGGGAAGCTAACTTCTATAGACTTTTAAATCCATAAATCTGATACTCTCACAATTATTTTCCAAAGATGGCTAGAATTAGCTCACTTTTTTTGACTTAGCTGATTTTCCTGCATAATAATCTACACAATATAACCAAACAATAATCAAAATGCTATTTCCAAAGAAAGCCCTCTGGGCTTTTAAAATTAAAAAGAACATTTCACCTGAAAGACAGTAAAACAGATGATGATAAATTTTAACCCTCTGTAGTACACATGCTCTTTTGGTCAGCATTTGACGCCCTGCAAGGTAACACAAAATTGCTACAGCTTTACACTTACGTACCTTTAGTCCACACATAAAGAGAATAGACATTACATGAAATATAAACCCTTTATGTTGAAATGAACAACACTGACAAAAGTTAAGATTTTTACCTAGGATATAGACCACACATACCAGAATGAAAAAAAAAAAAAGTATAAAATGAAATGTTCCTTACAAAAGTTATTTTTAAATCCTGGATGTCTATTTTTACAGATGACAAACAGCAGAATGGTTTTGGTTGTTACAAGTCAATAAATATGCTTTTTTATTTCCTTTTTTTTTTTTTCCTAGGGTTTTCTGATTTTATTAATTTAATTTCTACATGATTATATAAAAATCATTTTAATCCTTGAAGTTTACACATGAGGAATTATGTAAGACTACAGTTACTTCTACTGCTTTAGAAAGCCTGTCATGTTACAGGAAAGTCAGTGCTCCTTACTGTGCACAATTCAAATCCCAATACTCTGATGGCCCGTTAACACCAAATATGTCACCCTTTAACACCACAGAATCAATACACTGGAATGTCATGGTACCCTGATGGGCCACAAAGCCTCTATATACATTTATTAGATAAAGATTTTATATTACTTCAGAGAAGAAATGTGTCGAGTTAAAATCAATTTCAAGTTTCTTACTAAGAAGGAAATAGTCCTAGATAAATAAAAGGTTTTTTTAAAGTTTCACTCAATCAAACATAGGAACTAAACAAAGTCAAAGTCTTAGATATCCTTCTCTGCACAAGGCCACTTGCATGTGCACAGTTATAAATTCTACCCCTCATTTTCAAGCTTTTTTTTTTTTTTTTTTTTTTGACAGATCTTTCCTACCCAGATCATCACCCAGCTAGGCCTTGCCGAGATGTCCTTTCAGGAAAGGACAAGCAAAATACAAATGTAACCTATTATAAATATTATACTATAATAAAATAATAATATCCCAAAGTCGAGGTACAAAAATATCTTCTAAAGGTTACTTCATCCATTTTCTCATAAGATCATTTAAGTATTGAGACTACTAGACAATTTCTTAACATTTTAAAAATGTTTCTGTAGGGATCCAAAGAACTCAAGAGAATGTTATCGGCCTTTCTGGGAATTTGCAAATGAGACAAAACCATTAGTATTTTCTCACAATTATTTCTTCAAAATATTTCAAAGTCCAAGACGAGAAGCAGTGTTGATCATTTGCCTTTCATTGTTGTGCAGATGGATAAGCTATCAATCCTGGCCAATCCAAGATTCCTTGGATGTTTAACAGAAAAAACATTTTTTTTTAAAACCCTCCCTGAGCCACTGTGCAACTGACAGAATAAATAATACTCTCTTTCTTTAATCTACGGATTTCAAAACTATGTCCATTTGACTTTTTTTCCCCTTTATTTCCCAGTATCCTGCATATCTCCAAGATCTTGTTTGGCTGCCAGCTAAGTTAAACTCTCACATCTTGTCAAAAAAAAAAAAAACAAAAAACAAAAACACAGTACAGGCCTCAGAACATAATATTTAACATTTGAGCTTTACTACTCTACTAATTCTTAGAGAACTGAGTAAGGTGTTGTTATACAAAACTATCTGCTGCCCACAAGAGCACTACTTCATGGTCAGTTTCGGTAAATACTGAAACAATATTATCAGATCGAGACCAGAGAGAAGCAGAAAAAAAAAAAAAAAAAAAATCTGTAGAGAGTAAGAGAGTTCTAAACCTACACAGGCTTGATTACTTTCTAGACGAATAGAAAACTTCCCTTTTACTGTCTTCATGACATTTCTAATCACAAAACCCAAAATTTAATACTAATTTCATGGATCAACCTTTTTATTTTATCTATATAGATTCAGATTTCAATTTGTAATTGATACACTTTTTTTTTTTTTTTCTAAGTGCTGTTTAAACTATTTGATGCAATAATTTTTGGTATGATGCCAATCATACTATTTTCCAAGCCACTGTCCTCTATACCCTGCCATTTCCGAAGAATTATTACATGCCTCCCCTACCAAGCTCAATATTGCTTAGAAACAATGCCTGTGTTCATCTGCAGGTGAATTTTCTAGCAATATACAGCACATATGTTGTTTCTCATCATAAAAATTTTCAAGTAAATTAAAATTGCTAAATTATTCTCATACTGCTCATACAAATAGTCCTATTGAATTAAATGGAAGTACTGATGCTATAATTCCCACAACATTGCCAAAAGCTAAACAATGTGGTTTAGCAGCTTATGGCCCAGCCTTCCAAAAGTCTTCTGCAAGACTCTATTAGACATTCCCAAAGGAACAGTGAACTAGATGACATACAGGTTGGCATCAGTTCACAATACTGACACAGCATACACTGAAATAATGTAAGAAACATATAAGTTAAAGTTGTCACCTGTTAACTAACCACCTAGCATATTAATGATCGGTCTAGTTTGCTATTTTAGTTCTTGTGCCCTTAAGGAGCTTTCTACATGTGGGACAACATATATAGGAAATTATACAGAAGATAGTTTAGTTTCTTCTCAATAATAAAGTAATACCTTTAACAGTGAAAATAAAGAATAAATTTACTGTATTCAAAAGAAAAAATACTTACCACTTACAAAAAGATACTTACTTGTTTCCATTAAGTTACCGAAAATATTTAAATTCATAAAATGAAGGCTTACAAATCCATAGAAAAATTAGCTATTCTCTCAGTTAAATAGCAAATGGACAACATACTAAAACCTATAAATAAGTGATAAGCCAAAATCAAAAATAGATTCCTATGAGTTTTAGTTTTGTATTAATTCACTGCAATATGTTTTAGTATAAAGCAAACTACTGCTGTAGAAATGTTATTCTTCAATACTTTTCATAAATATTATTCTTCAGCTTATTTATGTATGTGAAAGAATAAATTTATCAGTATTGAAGCTGTAGTAACCACTTGCAGGTAAAAAATAATGCATCTAAAACATTTAATGTGAACTAGGTTTTTAAGGTAGTAGCATAGGCAGCTTTGCATAGATACCAGCTAACTCTGATTATTTTTTTTTTTTTTTTTTCTAAAAATCTAAAGTAAAACATATAGCATCTTATTATATGTTTCTTTATCCTGACATTAAATACTGTGATGGAATGATTTTGTGGAAGTCTGTCAACACAACTGCTGATACTCCTATATGACATAATCTAAATTGAGGGGACTATCAGTAGGACTTCGCAATAATATATTTGTGAATGTCATTAAAAAAAGCCTGTCTCAGAAGAGGCAATGCTGCCACTTTGCTCTGTGAAATCAATGCATTCAATCTCAGAAGCTGTTTTTATACATGTGCTGCTCTCCTTTTCTCAATCAATGACATCCAGAACAAGCAAATATTAAAAAAAAAAGACTAACAACAAAAAGAAGAGCTAAATATTGTTTCCACATACTGCAATAAAAATTTCAGTCCTATTTCCTTCCAATTAATGGGTTTTCATTGTAACTCTACTCATGTAAATTGCATGTTGGGGGAAAAAAAAAAAAAAAAAAAGAGAGAGAGAAAAAACAGGAAGACTCCTGAGAATATAAATAACTATATTTCGCCTCTTGTGAAGCATTCAGCACACAAGATTTTCATTATTGCTACTTCCCCTGGATGCTTTAATATTTTCTATGACATCTCTTACTGACTCACGAGTGCCTCTCTTACCGACTCACGAGTGTCTCTTAGTAGAGGTTGCTGTGCTTACTTCTAAGTCTCAGGAGAGCTAGGGTACTTTTGCCAATTAGAAATAAGCAAGTTGTTTAATTAACACACCCTTTTCATTAATGGTTTAGCCCAAAGCTGACAGAGAGTCTTTGTTGCATACCATGAACAAAGAAACGAGTACTAATTAAACATTCTGAAGTTTCTAAAGGGATAGTTTCTTTCAGCATCCAAGGGATTCATTGAACTCCTCGGAAGACCTCCAGAGCCTTCCAAGAGTATTGGAATTTCTTATAGGTGTCCCATTCACTCGGGGCTGGGGGGGGAAGTCTAAAGATTTTGGACATTTCTGACATTTCAGAGTTAAGTTTGCATAAAGATAGATGTTCAAAGTCTTTGGACCAGAGTAAAATACAATAGATTGTGACTTCATAGTAACATAAATCTAAACTTGAATGTGGAAATCTGTTTCTAACTCAAACTTTAATTCATCAGATCAGGATGGGCTGACATGATCTAACTAAATGTTGACAGGCAAATTCAAAATGCTATGCAAGCCACTGCAAGCTACATATTAGACATTACATAGGAGCTAAATTGATGCGGAGAGGAAGAGGAAAGGTGATTCCCTGCACTGGGCTCTAAGTACGTACCAGAAGGGTAAACAGAGAGGTTCTACTGCCACAAACTTGTTACTTTCTACCTTCATTTAGACTTTCTGTGTGCATTTAATTATGTGTATGTGATGTACATGTTTTCTTAAAATCAGTTGGCCAAGCTAAGTAACAGGCAAAGGTTTCCAACTGGATATGAATTTGAACTGAGGGCTTCAGATGTAAGAGAAAGAGTAGCTTTCCTGGACACAGCTAGCAGTGATCTTCACTTCAGCTGTCCACCTTCCTGCCCCCTCACAGATATCTACTACCACACCTGGAAAAGCAAGACAATTTATGAGGTAGCTGCTAATAGCTGCAGTTTACAGCCTGGTAGAGTAAGTTGGAAGAGCACTGATTCTTTAACATTTGGTCTTCAACTTGCACTGATTCTTTAACATTTGGTCTTCAACTTGCACTGATCCAGTAACTGCTGCATGAGCAATTATGTTGCTCAGGAGTGACAAAAGGATAGACAGGCATGGGTAATAAGTGTCGTGAAGTTAGACATTCACACCCACGAATCAGACCCCTAAGGAGAAGTGGGTATAAAGCAACTGTAATCGTATTGTATTTGGAGGAAGCAGAAGCAGTATTACACTATTTTAGTCTCCCTTATACCCAGGTGTATTCAACCACTTCTAAATTTGATACAGAGTCCAACAGAAAGACAATAGAAGAAAACATGATCAGACTTTGGAAACCTGTTACAGCTAGACCTCAAAATACTGGCTATCCAAACTTCCTTTACCTATCTTCCATCCTATTTTTTTTAGTGTAATAATTTCTTTAACCTTTTCTATAGATATATAAGTTGATTTCATTAGTCACCAGAGAATTAAGAAAAATCTTTTTCTCCTTATGTATTTTATGAGCTCAAATCGATGGACTTGCTTGTTCAGAACACATATTCAGTTTCAGAAGCTAAATCCAATATTTTTGTCATAATGCCAAGGAATTATTTTTTAGTTTCATACAGATCCAAAGTTCCATAGGTTCATCCATCATTTCTTCACAACTAACAAGAGACCCAATTCTATGAACAACTGCCATAGATAAATGAGAAATAAATAAGTTTGCATCAAAAAAAAATTATCTACTCTGTTTATTCAGTAATGGACCAAAATTTAGTTTATAAAATAGATTTAAAATTATTTATTTTGTGAAGCTTGTTTATAAGTACTTTATGAAATGTAAGTAGAAATATTTTATTCACTCTTTTATAGTGCTAGCATTCTGTCGATAATGCTAGTGACAGTGTTTCAGTTCAGTGTTTCTAGACGCAAAAAATCTGCCACCTACTACTGTACACATTAGAAAAAAAAACTCTACGGAAACATAGTATTAAAAGTAGTGTCAACTACAATTAAACACAGAATGCCTAGAGATCCAAGAGTACAGCAAAATCCACTGATCCATAGATTTTACAGCTTCTTGTTTCATGATTCAGTAGAAAGGATATGAATGAACAAGTGAGAGAAGAACAAACAGAAGTGAATCAGGACAAGCTCTGGAACTGTAACAGACAGCTGGGCTCTGGCCAGGAGTCTGCACTTGCCTTTTTCCTCCCTAAGGAACAACTCCAGCATACTGAACTGCTTCTCAACTAACAAAAAGAAGCAATTTTTACATCCTCATCTTGAAAATTTGAGCTAATCCCAGTTCCATGAGGCAAATTCATTAAAATCAAATCCTCACTTCAGGCTGTGTTCCAAAATACTTTCTAAAAAAATGTTGTAAAATACTATATATTATACAAGAAGTATTCACTGTGAGGTTTCCTTCAATAAAATCATCTGTAGGTGGGATACACAGCCCTCTGGAGTAAATATTTTTTCTTCCAACTCTGAACATTCTTTCTTTTCAATTCTCTCATCCTAACAATTAACATGGATCTGTCTAGCCTGCAGGAGTTATCTTTAGAGGCACTAATCACATGCTGCTCTTCACTGATTGTAGTGAGAATTGCCTTTATTCATTTGCCTGGAAAGCAAGCTTTTAATGGTTTGGCACAATACAACTTTATTTCATAGACTATTTTTTTGTGACTTGGGATTTTGTAATTTTAATTTCGTTTTTATTTCCTCAATTACCTGACTTCTGCTCTGAATTTTACTTTATGCTCAAATGAAAAAAAAACAAATCAGTAAATGATACCAGTGAGACAATTTTTTTAATATATTTTTTTAAAATACCTTTTCTTCTGGTCTTTGAATTTTTTCTAGTAGTTGGCCATTTTAATTGAACTGCTCCCACTGATCTGCAAATATTACATTTTAATAAAAGTAGAGGGGTTGTGCAATCAAATTAAATAAGAATAAAAGTAATCAATCTAAGCACTCCTATAAACATGAAAAATAAGGTAAAAAAGTAAACAAAAATTATCATTATGAAAAATATGAAGCAATCTGAGTATTCTCTCTTTAAGAAAGTAGGCATTTTTCATGTTTCTTTGGACAAATCTTAGATATATTATTTCAGTAGATAATGAACTAAAAAACACAGAAGTACAGTTGCATTTATGTAAAAGAATAATAAAAAAGTACAGAACCACATTTATACAGTAGTTTTGGCTTTGTACGTCAAACTAAACTGTTTTGTAAATCACATTTTATACAGGAAACTTAAAATTCAAGTATATTTAATAAGAAATTTTTCTACTGTTGAACTTAAAAATCAAAGCCAGGTTTTTCAACAGTGGTTAATTTGTCTTTGTTTTTTAAAAAAAAAGTCTTATTTTGAAAACTACTTTTCAAACATATGCATACATGAATTAAGACCTTATTTTGGCAAAGGGCTCAACTGGAGCATATGAGCTATACACTAAGATCTTGACCACATATGTAAATGCCTACAAGACTGACTCAACACAGTACCTTTCTCTTATATCTTGAAACAGATATTCCTTTCCCTTTGTTTCTATGAACAGCTTTATTAAAGTCTTATCAGTCACATTTTTCTCCTGCTGCCATTTCCTGCTCAAAGAGGTTGTAAAGAATAATAAAGACTGACAATGGAATAGCAATTGGACAAAGCAAAAATAGTGTGGAAACAAAATAGCAAAACTTTCTCATTCCCCTTTTCTCTATTAGTAAAAAACTGAAGAAATTCAAAATTCATTAAGATCTCTCCCTGAAACCAAGCAAAAGATTTTGAAGGGAAAGAGAGGAAAAATAACAAATAAAATATTATTTCTCCTCCAGAAACTGTGACAGAGTAAGAAAATGTATGGGCATAAACCCTGGGGAAAAAAAAAATTAAAAAATAATAAAAAAAAAAAAATAAAATCCACTCTGTAGCTGTTCCATTACACCATGTCAAACCAAAAGGAAAGCCTTGCATTACCTGTGGTAGTAGCAACAATGTGCCTACCTCCATAGCAAGAAGAAACTAGAATTGCTACAGCTGACTTATTCCATTTCCATTTTCCTAACTTTAGGAAGAGCAACAATGCAGATGGATTTAATTAGCAAGTCCAAACAACTGGATTAACACACAATATACAAACTGCACTATCAGCTATCATCTACAGAGTTAGTATTTCAACAGTCATGAGCACTCAGATTAACTCACACCAAAAAAAAAAAAAAAAAAGTTTGTGGCAGCAGGAAAGGGCATGACCAAACTAATAATGGACAAAAAAACAGACTGTATAGCAGTAGCAAGTATTTTGGTCTGTAGGATCAGATCAGTGTCTCTATGACTGCCAAAATTGGCAGAAGTACAATGGTTCTAATTTACAAGTAGGCTTATGCTGCAGGGCCTAGTGTGACTGGATCATGTAGGCAGTGGAACTAACTTAGTTCCAGTGTCAACCAACTTTTTGTCAGTGTGTGGTTGTGTGCAAATGTAACAACACAGAACTCAGATATTTTTAAAGGGTTTGGTTGTTTCTTGGTTGATTTTGTTTGTTTGTTTGTTTGTTTGTTTTCAGTTCATTCTGAATTCTATACTTGCTATTACTACCTAAAAGAACTTGCTGTGTTCATGTATCCCTACTTAGGATAGGCCTTGTCTGTGTGCCTGATAAGTATTTAGCGTGTTTTTAAACCACACTCTCTTAACTTTAGTATATACATTTTTTAAAGAATATTCAAATTTTCACTTCACTAGAAGTAAAAATAGAAAAACACAAAACTCTATTATTTGTTTCTAGGAGGTGTTTTGCTTTTGTTCTTCTAGGAGTTGCACTAGCTTTATTCGTTTTAGTTAATGGTCATCACTTGTAACTAGATTTGAACTAAAGCAAGAATTGAAAGAATCTTAAGTGACTGAAAGAGGGTATAGGCTAGATGTTGAATCCTACTTGCCCAGATCAAATGACCACAGTATTACTGTTCACCATGGTATTGATGTTCAGTTATTTGAAAAAAAATCTGTCATTTAGTAGCTATCAAAGTTTGGTGGCAGGAAAACAGGGAAACACAAATGAAATTACATAGGAATATTTCTTGGGCTTGGCTCAATATTTCATTAGTCTTGAGGAGTGGAATATACTTGCGGAAACTGTGGATGACCCAACACAGGGAAAGCCTTTGAGCACCTGAAGATACAAGAATGTAATTCAAATGACCTTGAGAAACACACAGAATAAAGTCAGTAGTAGAAACTGCAAAATGTATCACTGAAAAAAAAAAAAAAAAAGGAGGAAAAAATCAAGTACACGAATGTAAAAGAAATAAATTACTTTATATGCTGCCTCACAGACAAGAATCATTATAATGGAACAAAAATTACAGCAGAATGGAAATTAAAAATGAGTCAAGGTGTGTGGTAAAGGAGTCAAACACCAGAAATGTTGTTACAGAGGACATTGTGAAAATTGTTTTCTACTCAGAAATGACAAGGCTTCAGTTATAATAATAAGTACAGCTCAGGCACCAGAATTTGCCTGAGTGTATCTGTATCATGTGCCAGATATACCCATCAATCAGAAAGAATCCACAGGACAGCAACAATGAGAAGTCCATGAAACATAAACTAGCTTTCTTGATACAAGCTTATTCAAAAATATCAAAGGACTGATAACATTCTCCAAAATGTTACAAAAGGGCAAGGAAGAACTTTTTTTCCATGTACACTAAGGAGAGGTGAAGATGCAAGTACCTTAGCCCTTGCTTCCACATAGCCATTTCAGCTTATCAATTTAGGCATTTGTCACGTTCTTTAAACCACACTCACTGACTTCCCTTTTTGTCTTCTGCCTGCTGAATGCTTCCTTTTTATCAAATTCATTTATCTCACTCAAATATTTCTATGACGCTTTTTAAAAAAAAAAAAAATATATATTTTTAAGTATTTAAAGCATAGAAAAACAAGTGGAAGTGACCTCTAGATGTGGAGGACGCTTGAGCAGTTAGGGACAGAGGTGAAGGACTCTTAAGAAGCACAAAGAATCACAGCAGTTGCAGCAAGGCTTTTAGAAAAAATGTTTACAACTACACAATAGTTGTAAAATACTAGTACACTCTACCTAGGTAGGCAATGAATACTCCTTTTCAAAGTTTTTAAGAATTTAGATGCAAGATATCTAACACTACACTTCTAATGCTACATTTTTTTTTTCCTCCTGCAAGGTTTGTAGCCTTTGCTTGGATAAAAGTATCTAACAAATGATGTGCTGGGAAGCAACAAACTTTCCTGTCCTTGTGAGGCTAACTCTGAGTTTCCAATTCTGTAGTAAAGGCAAAGTCAGAAAAGTTTTGCAAGCAATATTCATTATCTTAGATTAAATTTATGAAAATGTAGAGCTAAAATATTTAATGAAAAGAAGATATTTATGAGGGAAATAAAATGTAAAAAGCCAACATTCAGCATTTGCTTAATATTGTCTGTTCCATTAGCCTCTTCCCCTTGTTCTTTTTAGGTAGTGTCAACATAAACAGAACTTTTATGGCTCCTCATTTGTGAATTCCTTTAAGTTATTTGCATAATAGACAAACCTCTCACAGGTAATAATTATAGCTCGAAGGAAAATAGTCCAACTACTTATTTTTTCCTAACTACCATTTTAATATAGATCTCCATTTACTCTATCAGTCCTGTGATTTGCTGCCATGACCAATACAATCTTCAGCCACCTATTTTCTTTGGAAATATATTCCACAAATTTATCAACTGTTCATAACATGCCATGTAGGAACGTGCAAAAAAAGCAGTCATTTTCACATCTCTCCTCCAAGAAGATTAACTGGATTATTATTTTTACGATTAGATGACTCAAAGGAAATATGGATTGGCTTCCAAAAGTAGGCATTGCAGTTATCTATACATAAAGTCACTAAGCAAATCTTAACACTTTCAAATTCCCCAGAACTATATAGAAAAAAAAAGTGAACATCTAGCATGGTACTCAGTTACAATCCAATCCCTTATTTCCTTTCCATTTTCTTCAGAAGACCAGTTTCTACATCTAAATGCACTTTGAAATGCCTACCACAGGATGACAATTAAGCATGTTGCTCTAGCCTAAGAGGTTATTGTCCCCTGTTTTTCCCAGCTGCTTCTCCCTACTCTTTCCTGTTGGAAGTAAGAAGCTCCTCACATCTGCCAGAAGAGCCATATGGGCAGTTACTTCTTAACTGAGTTCTGCCAAAATTGTTTCTTTTTTTTTTTTTTTTTAAAAAAAAAAAGTTTAAGAAGTGTTTTACTCAAACTGGAATTGCTTGTCTGAGTGCATCCAAAATGCATTTTATCTTTAAATTTCAGACTTAGAAGCTTCTGTTTACAATGATAAACAATGATAATCAACTTATGGTTCCAAATGGTTCCCCAGGCTCCTTTAATGTTCAGGGTCTAAAAAGGGGAACAGCTGAAGTTAAATAAATTATTCGTTCTCTATTTCAAATATTCACAGGTATTACAAAACATCATGCTGCCTCATACAGTTAGCTTCGTCTAAGATTGCAGACAGCACCTTGACATATTAAGATATCACCATGTTGGCCATCCAGGACAGTGCATATCATGTTTTTTAGCCTTTCTTTATCATAATTCTGTATGATTGGAACACATTTCTCTGTTCAACTGTAGGTTACACAGAAGCCTTCATGAATCCTGTTATGAAAGATTCTATCACAAAGTTTGATATGATTTGACATTTGATGTAACTTCAAAAATAACCATTTTCAGATGTTATTCAGTATACCACTGAACAACATCTGTAAATAGTTATTTCTGAATGTCCACTAGATTGAGGTGAACAGGGGAGTTCCTGGAGTCAGGGAAACCAGAGGAGAAGCAGAGGGACCTGCCAGGAGCTGGCAGCTATCTCAAGTGAGGCTGACATGGCTTGGGTGTTGCCAAGAGCAACCACGGGGCGCAGCACATCAGAAAGGGCGTGGCACAGCAGTTCGTGTGGCAGTTTGCACGGCAGGTGTGCAGGCCAAGCGCCGCAACCTGCTCGTTGGTCTACAGCCCCAGGAAGTGATCTAAGTCTCTGCAAGATGGTGGGCACTGGCCTCAGAGCCAAAACCAGAGTTCCTACAAAGTAACTGCCTGAGAGGGCTGATATATCCACCCAGAGGAAACTGGTAAGGAAGGAGAGGTCAGTACAGACAGTAGGCTGTAGCAAGTGCCCAGACCCTTCTCGTGGTGAAAAGTAAGTACCTGTATAAGGTGCTCACTTGTTAAGTCAGGTGCCAAAACTGCAGGAAACAGTGAAAAAGCTGAGCAGTATTAGAGGAGCTGAGAAAGACAGGTGGTTTCCTAAGCGAGCTCCTGCAGCGAGCACTGCTCCTGCAAAGAACTCCACTGAGAATGAAGCACCTTGGACCCTGGTAACTCACAAAAGCAGGACTTCACTCCAGTGTCCACCCTCCAGCATTAGAACGAAAGAGATATGAAACTTTAACAGCTATAGACACCCACAAGCAAGGTTCACAAGGGGAAACTGTTCCAGCAGCCCACAGCAGACACTGTAAAAATGAACTGACAGAGTCATAAGAATGCTGCATACCAGGAGCCAAGATCCAAGATATTGCAGAGAGGGTACCACAACTTGTCAATAGCTCAGATTACTATCCACTGTTGCTCTTTTCATGTGAGCATGAATCATAGAATGTACTGGGTTGGAAGGGATCCTCAAAGGTCATCTAGTCTAATCCCCCTGCAGTGAGCAGGACCATCTTTACTAGAGCAGGTTGCTCAGGGCCCCATCAAGCCTGACCTTGAATACATCCAGGGATGGGGCCTCTACTACCTCTCTGGGCAACCTCTTCCAATGATCTACCACCCTCATATTGAAGAACTTTTTTTCCTAATATCCAACCTAAATCTACCCTTTTCTAGTTTAAAACTATTACCCCTTGTCCTGTTGCTACATGCCCTCATGAACAGTTCTTCCCCAGCTTTCTTATAGGCACCCTTCAGGTACTAGTTGCTACAAGGTCTCCTGGGTTGTTCAACCTGGAGAAGAGAACTCCAGGCTGAACAACCCCAACTCTCTCAACCTATCTTCATGGGAGAGGTGTTCCGGCCCTTTGATCATTTTTGTGGCCCTCCTCTGGACGTGTTCCAACAGGTACATGTGTGACACTACAAGTCAGAACCTGGGCAAAATCAAGGAAGACTATAAAACCCTGGGTGTGTGAGTGAAAAACACTTGTGCCTAAGTCATCTTTTCCTCCATTTTACCAGTTAGAGGAAAGGGGACAGCCAGAAACAGATGCATAATGCATACTAACTCCTGGATATGTGACTGGTGCCATCAAAAGGATTTTGGCTTTTGTGACAATGGGACATTCTTTAAGGACCATAACCTGTTAGGGAGGGATGGAATCCACCTATCTAAAAGAGGCAAGGGAATCTCTGGCAGCAGGTTAGACAACTTCGCGAGGCAGGCTTTAGACTGATACACTCTGGGGGTGGGGCCCAAAATGTCAATGCTTGTGCCATTGCATCCAACTGGGGAAATAAGCCAGGCCAACCAGAGCAGCAACAAATGTTTCTTAGCTGCTTCCCATGATGGGAACCAGAAAGCCAACCACTTCAAGGGCATATATGGCTATGGTGGACCCTCCTACACTCCCCTAGGGAAACCTATATGATAGAATAAACTAAAGTTGCCAGGGGAGGGGAACCTCAATCCACTCCACTCCTGCCAGTTTAGTGGCACTGCCAGCAACAGAAGCCCAGAGCCTGGAGAAGAATCACAGGTCAGCAGGAGAGCACCGTTGGACCAGCAGAATGGAACTCCAGCTATTCCAGACAGTAGGTCAGCTTCATCAGGCAACTTAAATGCCTCTACAGAAACACATGCAACATGGGGAATAAACAAGAGATGTTAAGAGACATGCATACGCCTGCAGGGCTATGACCTGATTTGCACCATGGAAATGTACTGGGATGGTTCCTATGACTGGAGCATTGGCATGGAATCATACAGGCTTTTCGGAAAGGACAGGCAGGGGAGATGAGGAGGGGTTGTCACCCTCTATGTCAAAGACCACCTGCAGCGCATGGAGCTCCAGCTGGGGATAGACGAGGAGCCAACCAAGTGCTTATGGGTTAGAGCGAGGACAGAGACAGGTGACATTAAAGTGGGTGTTTGCTACAGGCCACCTGACCAGGAAAACTCACTGCATGAGGCCCTCTCTAGACAGGAGGAGCCTCACGTTCACAAGCTCTGGTCCTCATGGGGGACTTCAAGCGCCCTGATATCTGTTGGAAAGACAACACAACAGGGCTTAAGCAATCCAGGATGTTCCTGGAATGCATTGATGACAACTTCCTTTCCAAGTGATCAAGGAGTAAACAAGGAGAGGTGCTACATCAACAAAGAGGGATGTGAAGCTCAAGGGGAATGTGAAGCTCAAGGGCAGTCTTGGATGCAGTGACCATGAAATGATGGAGTTCAAGATTCTTAGGGCAGTGAGGAGGGCATGCAAAAGGCTCACTGCCCTGGACTTCAGGAGAGCAGACTTTGACCTCTTCAGGGACCTGCTTGGTAGAGTTTCACGGGATAAAGCCCTGGAGGGAAGAGGGACCCAGAAAGCTGGTCCCTCCATTCAAAGGGATCGCCTTCATTCAAATTCAAGGATCACATCCTCCAAGCCCAGGAACGATGAATCCCAACAAAGAAGATGTCAGGCAAAAATGCCAGGAGGCCTGCATGGATGAACAAGGAACTCCTGGACAAACTCAAAGACAAAAAGGAAGCCTACAGAGGGTGGAAGCAAGGACAGGTAGCCTGGGAGGAATACAGGGAAATTGCCCAAGTGACCAGGGATCAGGTTGGAAAAGCTAAAACCCTGGCAGAATTAAATCTGTCCAGGGACATCAAGGCCAACAAGAAAAGCTTTTATAGGTATGTTGGGGATAAAAGGAAGACTAGAGAAAATGTAAGCCCCTTCTGGAAGGAAACGGCAGACGTGGTCACCCAGGATATGGAGAAGGCTGAAGTATTCAACGACTTCTTTGCCCCAGTCTTCACTAACAAGTGTTCAAACCACACCCCCCGTGACAGAAGGCAGAGGCAGGGACTGAGAGAATGAAGAGCCACCTACTGTAGAAGAACAGGTCTGAGACCATCTGAACAACCTGAATCACAGAATGTTAGGGATTGGAAGGGACCTCAAAAGATCATCTACTCTAACACCCCTGCCAGAGCAGGATCACCTAAAGTAGGTTAACACAGGAACACATCCAGGAGAGTTTTGAATGTCTCCAGAGAAGGAGACTCCACAACCTCTGTTCCAGTGGCCTGTTACTCAGTGGTGACATTGAGTGCACAAGTCTATGAGACTCGATGAGGTGCAGCCACGAGTCCTAAGAGAACTGACAGATGAAGTAGCCAAGCCACTAACCATCACATTTGAGAAGTCACGGCAGTCTGGTGAAGTCCCCATGGTCTGGAAAAGGGGTAACATAACCCCTATTTTTAAAAATGAAAACAAGGAAGACCCAGGGAACCACAGGCCAGTCTGTCTCACCTCTGTGCCTGGCAAGATCATAGAGTAGATCCACCTGAAAATTATGTTAAGGCACATGGGAAGTGAGGAGGTGACTGGTGACAGCCAACACGGCTGACCAGTTTGGTGGCTTTCTGTGATGAGGTTACAGCATTGGTGGATAAGGGAAGAGCAACTGATGTCATGTACCTGGGCTTTTGCAAGGCATTTGACCCTGTCCTGCATGACATCCTTGTCTCTAAGTTGGAAAAGCATGGACTGGATGTATGGACCATTTGTTGGATAAGGAACTGGCTGGATGGTGACACTCAAAGAGTTGTGGTCAATGGCTCAATGTCCAAGTGGAGACCGGTGATGAGTGGAGTCCTTCAGGGGTCAGTATTGGGACTAACACTGTTTAACATCTTTGTTGGTGACATGGAGAGTGGGATTGAGTGCACCCTCAGCAAGTTTGCCGACAACACCAAGCTGTGTGGTGCGGTTGACATGCTGGAGGGAAGGGATGCCATCCAGAGGGATCTTGACGGGCTTGAGAGGAGGTCCTGTGCTAACCTCATGAAGTTCGACAAGGCCAAATGCAAGGTCCTGCATCTGGGTCGGGGCAATCCCAAGTATCCCAAATACAGGCTGGGCACAGAATGGATTGAGAGCAGCCCTAAGGAGAAGGACTTGGAGGTGCTGGTGGATGGGAAGCTGAACATCAGCTGGCTGTGCGATCACAGCCCAGAAAGCCAACAGTATCCTGGGCTGCATCAAGAGAAGTGTGGCCAGCAGGTCGAGGGAGATGATTCTGCCTCTCTACTCCACTCTCATGAGACCCCACCTGGAGTACTGTGTCCAGTTCTGGATCCCCCAACACAAGGAAGACTTGGACCTGTTAGAAGGAGTCCAGAGGAAGCCACGAGGATGATGAGAAGGCTGGAGCACCTCTCCTGTGAGGGTAGGCTGAGAGAGTTGGGGCTGTTCAGCCTGGAGAAGAGAAGGCTCCAGGAAGATCGTATAGCGGCCTTCCAGTACCTGAAGAGAGCCTACAGGAAAGCTGGGAAGAGACTTTTTACAAGGTCTGGTAGTGATATAACAAGGAGTAATGGCTTTTAACTGGAAGAGGGTAGGTTTAGATTAGATATTAGGAAGAAATTCTTCACTGTGAGGGGTGGTCAGACACTGGAACAGGTTGCCCAGAGAAGTTATGGATGCCCCCTCCCTGGAAGTGTTTAAGGCCAGGTTGGATGAGGCTCTGAGCAACCTGGTCTAGTGGAAGCTGTCCTTGCTGATGGCAGGGGGGTTGGAACTACATGATCTTTAAGGTCCCTTCCAACCTAAACCATTCAATGATTCTATGATACCATAGCAACTACTAGCAGCAAATAAATCCAAGAAAAATACACTGAGAGTTAATCCAAATTAAAAAAAAAAAAAGGAAAAAAGTTTAAATCCATCTCTTTTCTGATACGAGTAGGTATATGCAGCTATCAACAATTTCTCCTGAGTTCATGTACACTTTTTAAACAGGTGTTGATCCAGATGACTCCCGGGTCAACATTAAGACTTCCAATGGCTTTGCTATTCAACTTACATTAGGTTTTGAGATAGATCCACCAGTTTCTAGCTAAAGCTCTGTGCTGCCTCATGACACAAGGCAAAACAGCGAATTTGATCCATTTATTTTACTGCTTTTAAGAGGTGAATTTTTATTAACATTCTGACAAACTTATCATTATGACTTAGTAATATGAAGTAAGAAAGACAAGGGAAATGGTAGCTCACCTAACTCATAGGAAACATCCTTACAAATATAAGGGAATTAAATAATTAGATGGCTGTATGGCATCTGGCTGGGATGGAATTAATTTTCTTCACAGCAGCCTGTATGGTGTTGTGTTTCAAAATTGTGACTGAAATAATACTGATAACAAACCAATCTTTTGGCTATTTCTGTGCAGAGCTTGCACAGCATGGAGGCTTTTTCTTTTTACCACTCTGCCAGCCAGTAGGCTGGGGGTGAGCAAGAAACTGGGAGGACACACAATCAGGACAGCTGACCAAATTGACCAGAGGGCTATCCCATACCATATGATGCCATGCTCAGCAATAAATGCTCAAGGAAAGGAGAAAGAGGAAGTGTTCAGGGTTATGGAGTTTGTCTTCCCATATGATGAAACCCTACTTTCAAGGTAATCTCAAAATATCTGTCTGCCAATGAGGAGTAGTGAATTAATTCTTTATTCATGTGCACAGCTTTTGCTTCATCTAGAAAACTTCTTGCATCTCTATCCACAAGTCTTCTCACCTTCCTTCAGTTTTATCCCCCTCTCACTGCAGACGAGAGTGAGCGAGTAGCTATGTGGGTGCTTGGCTGCTGGCTGGGGTCAACCCACAACTATGGCCAAAGTAATTTACTATAATTAAAGAAAGAGCAATGTTAAAGCTGAAAATCTCATAAAAACACCAGGATTGCTAAAAATATACCAGTGTGTAATACTTGCTATGATCAATCTTTTAAAATCTTATATAATTTCCAGGACAGTATTATCATGTGATCTTCATTTTTCACAGCCAAAAAATACCCTGAGTTTGCCAAGATTTTTTTTCAGACTAATGTTCTCACATTGCATGAGAATTTCACTCCTGTTAGAAGCTTATATTTTAGTGCCCTCAATTCATAACTCTCGTAAGTAGAAAAACCCCTCAGATTCCAAACAATTTGAAAAAAAAATAAATACATATTTTCCCACAGAAAAAAAAAAAAAAGTGATACATTTGTGCTTATATCACTACTGTAGTTGCCATATGACAGCCATCTTCCCAGCTATTTGATGGATGACTTGTGAGTGTACAACAGCCTGTCCTCTATGAAGCAAAAAGGGATTTCAGAACATATTCTAATGAACCGTGTTAAAGGCTAGTAGCTCACACACACCTGATAGATTTTTTTCAAGTGTTGTCAGCTGTTTTGATCAATCCCAAGCACTTAAGTGGATAACAAAGATTGATTGAAACCAGAAGTATTTGAATTGGAGCAACATGGGCTTTGGAATGGCATGCCACAGTAGTCTCACTGAACTGCTTTACTAGCTAGAACAATCCACATTTAGTGTATTGCTTTTGTGAGCTTTGTATGTGGTGAGGTTGAAAAAGCACTTTTATTCTCAGCAGCTATTTCTCATATACTTCTCAATTTATTTTAGGTGCTGAAAACTCTCATACTTAGCTAGATTTTTTATTTTTTTCCCTAATTTGAATACTATCCCTCCAGCCATCTGGGAATTATCTGAGTGTGAAATAATGATATTTAGGTGGGTTTTTGTTGTTGTGGGTTTTTTTTCCACTTAAAATGCAATTCAGTACTTCTTTTCTTAGTGATTTAAGCATGCATCAAACTGTGATATTAGCAGTTGTACTATATTTTTTTCTACTGGTATTAGCCATTTCAGAGCTTTCATATCTGCATTAGCACATTTTAATGAGGATCCTCAGAATGAAGAGGTTAACAAAACCTTTCTAGAGCTCCTACTGTTAAACCTAATGCATTTTTATTAGCTTACTGCAATGGGAAATTCCAATCTTGCCTCAAGAAGTGAACAAGAACCTGTCAGAACTTTCCATTGTCAGAATTTCCTGAGGTTCATTCAATACCACTGATGCCTGCTGATAACTAGTTAGTTACACTCCATTCAGGGCCAGCTTTTGGCAATTTGTGGTACTCATGGACATCCTGAGCTAACATATTTCCCAATAACAGGAATTTAAGTTTCTACCCAACAGCAGGGATTTCAGGTTTAGTGTTAAGTGAGGGAATATTTCAAATGCCACTTTGCAAGGCTATATGGTAAAAGTATCATGGGACATATTCTACTTTCAGTTATATAAATGTAAATTTAGGATAATTTTTGTAGTGTGCTTTTATGCCTAAACTGAAATGAGAATTTGAGTTCACAGTTCCATTGCTAATATTTCTACAAAAAGCAGTTCCAAGTGCTTAGTGGGAAATGCTGTGGGCATTATTCTTCCCATGAGATTTTGCTTAATAGTCATAAATTGGGAAGAGGAAAAGATTCCTGATTTTGTAGAGCACTATAATCAGAGTAGTAATAGTGATATTTATATTAGAAAGATTTTATCTACAAAAAAAAAAAAAAAACTTTTTTAAGCTTTTAGAGAGTCAAAAAACCAAATTAAATATCATTAAAAATACACATACCTACCAAATATTATGAGTATTGATTTGCTTTGCTTTGTTTTTTTGTTCTTGTTTTTACTTTTTGTTTAGAGTTGAGATCTGAAATTAAAAACAATGAGCCTACAAGTCATAGTCTGCATGGAATCACAAGTCTGATGTTTATGAGTAATTTTTCTTAGTTCATGCAAAAAAAAAAATATTTGTGAATGCAAAGTCACTTAAAAGTCTACTTGATCTTTTAAATATATTTATATTCAGCCATCACATAAACCTTATGGAAATATGTACATACATGAACATCTTGACAAGTAGCTGTGACACAAAAAAAACTTTTTTTTTTTTTTTTTTTTTTTAAATGTCCATTACTGGAAAATATTGAAAGTTTTCTGAGTGGACAGTAAAGCACTATCTATAGCAGCAAACTATGCAGGGCCATAGCACATGCCCAGTTTCTGACAAGTAAATATCTATACCACTGAACTATCAGCATGACCTTCAGTATAGTTTGGTTGACGTCAACCAGCACTTGGTCCCCAGGTGTGCTTAGCCACAGTTCAGCAGCAACCACAGGCCAGGAATCATTCCCAATAGGTATTTTGAACCCAGTCATCCTGTTCCAGGGGATTACAGAAGCATGGTAGCTGGTCTTACAAAGAACAGGTATGATCCTATGAATTAAATTACGCTAATTAAATATTTTTTTGCATAAAAATGTAGAAAGCCCAAAATGAAAAAAATAATTCTGGAACATGGTTGCCATAACTCTGCAGTAACTGTAGCTGCACTAGCCATTTGCCTAGTACCTTGAGAAAAGAACAGGAAATAGACATTTTTGTATTTTATAAATGTACATGCATATTTATGTAAAAATGTACCCTGTCTTTTCCTTTAAAATACTATGCTAATATTGCAGTTCATATGCATAGACAGAAAAAGGTCAAAGCTCCAGAACACAAGGTCAACTTTTAAAAGAAATTAAAACAAACTGCAGATATCACTGGCTTAGAGGATATTTCAAAAGAAAGCAAAAGCCTCTAATTTTCTTCTACCAAGATAGTATCAAAATAAAATTCTACACTGATATTGCAGTGCAGGATACTACACAGAACACATAATGCAGATTATCCTGAAGTAGGTCTCATCAGAGGATAAATGCTGAAACTGCAATGAGTAATACACTGACTTCCCTGGCATCCTCTGGGAACGTGATAACTTAGAAGGAGACTATGCTGACATTTGTAACTCCTTATCACAGATACTGTATTAGCTGTTCTCTTCTACTGGACTTTGCCTGCTGGGATTACTGGAGAAGAATGGGATACTTTTGAGTATATCACAGTGAATTTCGATCACTTCCGAAAGCCAGCAGACAGGCTCTTACATAAGGTACTTAGTCCCTGATCATTTTCACAGTGGATGAATGAAATGGTTATACAGTTAAACGACTTGCCAGATTCTTTCCTTATGTAGGGCAGTAAGAATTTTTATGTCCAAAAATTTTAAATCATCACAGAAACATCAAAGAACATCACTTTTCAGTAGCTGCTTGAAATGTAACGAATTATTTTAACGTGTTGCACTGAGACTGCCACCAGCAACAAAAGAAACGCAGCACTGATCAACAAGTGCATAAAATTGAGGACAAAAGTTGTAGCTCTGTACTCTGGCAGGTTATGCTTCTTAAAAACAAAACAAAACAAGGAGTGGCATAAACATACCATATCTGGTGCTGAAGTAACAATAAACTTCTTGTTCTGAACAGGATCTGCCTCACCACACAAATTTACTAATGCACATCTTCAGAAGTTTATTTATAAAATGAAATGGAAATGTAACAGATAACTCCATTGTATATCTCTGAATATTCAGTCATATAAAATATTATTGTATCAATAACACCAACTACAATTGTAAAAACACACACACTACAAACCCTTTCCTTTTCCCACTCGCTCTACTCTAAAATATTTCTCATGCCTCTCCTGAATTGATAACCATTTAACTTTAGAGTTTAGAAGACATTTGAGTAATCTTTAAAATAACACATTCTGCATGAATGACATCTGTGATCAAAAAAATAAGCTTTAAATGTCAAAAGTAGTGTATTAAGTCTAAGGAAAGATAAAATAATACACTGCTAATGTATACGGATGTGACTTTTTTTCCTCTAAAGTATCTACTGCTTGAATTGAAAGGTAATATTAAAATAAATGCAAACTAGCTTATACGCATGTGGACATGGTAAGTCTCAGAAGTTCCTTAATATGTTACTCTTATAGGAGTAAGTTGGGGTTTTTTTAAAAAAATATTTTATTCCTTTTGTCTTTAAAGTAATTAAATTGTTTAGAATAATTAATTATTAATAAAATGTAATTAGTATTTTTACTTTTAATTATATTCAATATTATTATTAAATTGTGATGCAAAAAGTTAATTCAACACTGAAGAATAATAAGTCACTTTTTAAAGTAAAAAAAATTAATCAAACTACATCAGAGGTGGCAAACAAGCACTTTTGATTAGTATTGGACAAAACATTAATTACCAAAAAAATAGACTTCTTAGGTATTGAAAATAACAACTCTATTGATTAAATAGTAAGTCTGAGGATAAACAGTATATAAATAGTGTTAACCTTAAGTCCTGTTAACACAATGTTCATCAGAGTATGCAAGACTGTCATTTATTTGTTTCTTCACCCGTGAACTCTGTTTTCAGAAATGGGAGATAGAAATACTAAACCACTGATACACAGAGATTTCATTTCAAAATGCATCCAGTTCGAGATCAGAAAAAGGCATAGAAAATACCTCTTTAAAACCATTGTGACATTTGTTGTCTTCTCTTTACAGGTTACCCCCCAATCTGAATGACAGAAACAGCTGTATTTCAGTAACATACTGCTCCCCAAATGGTCTTTTGCTAGAACAGAAGTAAAGCCTGCATTAAAGCAATAACTTGGAGACAGGCACAACTAAATCTTCCACATCTTTTCCAAATCTACTAAACCAGGGACTAATATCATAAGAACGATGACATTTCTAACCATGTGCTCAGTCTGGCTCTTTGCCTGTTTTATGGCTATATAAATGACAAATCTGCAAGAACAGAACCAAGAAGCGGCCTTAATTTTTTTTTTTGCAGTGATTGACGTTAACGTCCTTTAATGTTAGAGAAACCAGTCACGGGAACTAGTTGCACAGTTTATTTATTTATTTTTTAATCAGTCTGAGATTTATAGACCTGTAGAAATTCGTAGACTATGTCTAAAAAGTTTGTGTAAGCTGACCAATAAGAGGAGGTTTATTTATGTAATATAACCATTTATATGTGAGAAATATCTAGAGGCACCTATATTTGAAGAAATAAAGGTTACAGTTAAAATTCATTATTCAAAGTCCAGGCAACCTATATATTTTTTGTTTGTTTGTTTGGGCATGGAGAGTAAACCTGGTCATGTATAAGCAATCATCTTATAATAGCCACATCCTGGTCTCCTACACTCATGTGTGAAATAAGACAGTTACAGAATCTGCCGTAAAAACTCATGGTACTGAGTTACTGCTCCTTATCACAGCCACTGTAAGAGTCTGTAAGGACCTCTCTGTCACAGCATCTTACTCTTCACAAAGACATGTTGAATGACATCTCATGTAGTTCTCATCTGCAGCTAGGCAGACATTTATCAAGAACATAAAAGTCCATGTTAGTCTGATGGACCCCTCTGAACCATTTCTGTTAAGATTGCCAGTGCACCTCTATCTCCCTGTTCAGACAGCCACTTTTCCTGTGTGCAAATATTTCTAAGTTTTGGGGCTTTTTTTTTTTTTTTTTCCCCTAGGAAAAGAAAACTTCACACTTGTCATTTTCTCAGTTTAATCTCTTTGATCTACCCCATGATTTTTTCTACCTCAAAACTGTCAGCTGTTGCTCAGCAAAGAGGGAACAAGACATGACTTTGAATGTACAGACACAGATTTTGGAAATACATTAATCTGACATCCAGAACACTACAGGTTTTCTGTTTTCAAAATGAAAACTCTGTGTATTAGAGCAACTATATTCCTGTTTTCACTTTATTTTGTATTTCTACAAATAAATTATGTATTTTAAGGATAAAGAAAGATCAATAACAGAAAGAACTTTTATAAAGTCATAATGTAAAGAACACTGCAGAAACTCTAAGAAAACACTACACTGGGTTATTACAAAGCCAGGATAGTATGTTTTTATCAAACAGACAGTTCTCACAATTACTTTGCAAACAAGGTTAATCTTACAAAGAGGATTTGATTTCTTCGAACTTCTTTGAATTACCTTTACAATTTCACTTTTTTGTTATTATTAACTTCTTGAGTATGAATATTGATAATATTTCCATCTCATTCTTGTTTCTCTTTTTTTTCCTGAAAAGGTTCTACTTAGAGGTAAATTCACCAAACCTTTTTCATAATCTTCAGCACTGACATTATGATTAAAGAAGAAACACTTCATTATTAAGATCAGATGTTCTTACAATCACAACAAAATAAAACCCCTGTCTTTGGCATATATTTATACAACTTCTGTGTGTATATAATGACATAAAATTAACCTACCTGGTATTTTCACTTGACTATAGATAGGGGTTCAAGACACATTTGTTAGATTAATGCCAAATAGAGGACAAAATATAAAACAGTTTAAAAAGTTGTGGCTGCTGCATGTTATCTTAGTTATTAGGAAGGCTATAAATACTTTCTAGTATCTCAGTTTTTGCATATTCCTCATTTTCTAGGCTTGAATACAGAAACAACAAAATCCATCAATGTTATTTATGACATGTAATAAATACTACAAGTGTTTGTTTTTTTTTTTTAATTAACTCTGATTGTAACTCACTAAAAATATTGCCTAGGACAAAGCAAAGCATCAAAATTCTCTGCAAATCTCAGGCAAAAGGGAAACATGCATAAATTTTGACAACAATCTTGCAGCCTCTTATATCAGGACAGCATCACATCACTGCTATCACTTTCATTATTGTCACTTTTTACTTAAAATTACTATGGTAAAGACGTAATTACTCTTTTTAGGAAATAATTACATAACCTGGTATCTGGAGTCAATATCTATAAATCACTTGCATTTTGCCTGCTTTCCTAACTCCTCCAATGACTTTCCACATTTCCAGAAAGCATATGCAGCTAGCAGGTAAGAGGGCAGAAGGATGCACAGCTGCACTCTTTCAGCAGCCCTGTTCCCTGTGTTCCCACCACCTGCTTCCACTATCAAAATACACTTGCCCACTTGTCCATGCTCCAACAGTCAAAATGTATAGAAATACCTTTTTTTTTTTTTTTTTTTTTAATTACAGGTCTGCACAGTCATTTGTTCAGATTAAACACCACACATACCCAGTAAAAGAATAACTGATGTCTGCTTTTGAAAAACCACAGTACAGCTGGAATCTCATCCCAATGCAGTGACTTAGAAGCCACCTAAGCTACTCTTCTTATACGATCAATAGAGAGAGAGGTCCAGGGTACAGTACATACCCAGAGTAGATCAAATAGCTTCACTTGTGAAGGTATCTATCCCTCTTCTTTTGAAGTGGACCTAGATAAGTAACTTGTGCTAGATGGCATGCAAGCTGAGGTGAGACAAATTGGTCTAAGGGCCAAACTACATCTTTAAGTTACAAACTTTAAGAAATACAATTCTTCATTAAAATTGGCATTTGTACCTGATTCTTACCTTTAGAACTCAACCTAACATACATAGGAATCGAACAACAGTTCCATTGACTAAAATACATTCATACAAATGACTTAAGCATAATTCTATCCCAGTTAATTAAATCTTTGTAGGGAACACATAGTTAGACTAGTATAGTGAACTTTCGAAAACCTTGTCCCTGTAGAGCCAATGTGCATGAAGTTAAGTTTATTTTAATAGTGCTAAGTAAGACCACTATGTTCTAATATTAGGCTGAAACATCTACTATATTTTAATAATTAAATACAGATTGTGAATGTAGAGATCTATTATACTACTATCAATATAAATCAGTAAATAGGAGGAAAACATGTAATAAATTTAATAACAGACACCATGTTCACATGAGAAACAAACTTAAACTCTCTTAAGATGCTGAAATCCATTATGCTTCATATACCACTGTATTGTAAGCCATCTCTATACACATATAAAAGAAACATCGTCTCATCAGAGTAATTTCAAACTGTCCTACAAAAAGTACCCTAACATTTATAAAAGCTGAATAAAATAGCGTACAATTTTTGCTTGCTTGCACTTCCCTCGGGATGTATTCCAGCACAACCAGATCAGGGAACCTGACTCTCACAGTACGTGGACTCTGACTTGCAGCCTAGAATCCAGAGTGTGAACAAATTCCGCACTCATCAAGAAAACTGGTTCCATTACTGACCTCTGTCCAAACTCATAATATTCTCATGAAGCAAACAAACAAACAAACAAACAAACAAAAAAAACGTTATTATGGACAAGAAATCAAAATATAATATTGAGGTAATATCTAGAATAAGACAGCTCTGAACCTATGTTACAGGACACTCATGAGAGTACCCTTTTAACAAGGTCCTGTATTTCTCATATGGATTCTTTCTCATATGGATTCTTCCTGTCCTTAAATACAAATGAGAATCTTTTATTTAAAATAAATAAATAAATAAATAAATAGAGCACACACAAAAACAAACCCCACACAAGAAAACCCACACTTTAATGTGATCTCATTATTTTACAATTATATTAATGGATTCATTTGCAGGTCACCATGGAACACCTACTGCCTAGAAATAGTCCAAGACTTTGAACAAATTTAAGCCCAAGACACAGAGAGAGTAGAATAATATTGCATCATACAGCCCTACATCATGCATTAATGTAATGAACTAAATTGTATTACTGGGTACTATACACTGTGGATAGTAGTTTGCAGTGATTTTTATTACCTCTTCTCCATCCTTTAGATACTAATAATTTATTCCACTTTAATAATAAGTCACCAATATGTTTCTATTCCTTTGTCTGTACCTTTCTTTTCATTCTGTGCCTGCAAAATGCCAACAAATAATTTAATAATAAACTGCAAAGAAGATAGGTAAATGTTTACCCAGAATTTTCCAGTTTAAATATTTTTTTATTAAATTCTATCAGCCCCCTTTAAGGCTGTGTGATAAACCCTAAAATATTTTCTATCCCCTCTAAGGTCATGTTATAAACTATAAATCTATTCACAGCTAAGTATAAGAGTAAGTATATTCCTTCCTTTAAAAAGAGCTAGCAAAGGTGTAACATTGTCTCATTTTCTCCCTTCACTGTCAATTACACACAAAGTCATGGAATAAGCTTCTCACAAAGAAGGCTTCCTATCCCTTGTATTATGGAAAAGTAGAGAAGATGGGCACTATTTCATTTGTGCTCAAAATACTTAAGACTCTTTTGGAAATAAAAGGTTTTATGAAAAACAGTGGATTAGTCATCAAAATGACATTTCCTCTGTTTAGTCTTTACAGCATGGGTCAGCCATACATGTTTGCCAGACTGATTCTGAATTTCACCTGAGATGTTGATCCATGAAAATAGAAATTAGCCTGATTTAGGGAACAGTTTGGGATGTTTGGTTGGTTGGTCTTGTCATTATTACAATAGAGAAAAGAACCCTCTTTGGGAAAAACAGTGTCCAAAACGTCATACAGACATGTCCTGCTATTCTATGGGACAGGAAAACTCTGTAAACTAAGATCTCTCCTGTCTTCACTGTCTTGCCTTTCACCCTATATGCTCAGACCTTCAAATATTTAAGGTTTTACAGCAGAAGTTAATTATGAATAAACAAAACAAAACAAAAAAAACACCAGCAAGAAACTAATTGCAACATACTTGTAGATCTCAAACACTTTCTGCAATCCATCCAAAAGAACAAAATGTAAATAATGTTCAGTCTCTACATTTTCTTAATGTTTGACCTCTTAGTGTACAGTACTATCTGACTCCTACTACACTGGAAAAATAAATCCATTTGGTGGGAAGAACAGAGACAGCAATGAAAAGTTAGAAATCTTCACACTACTATTGGGAAGATAAGACCAAAAACTCAAGAGAACGATATCTGAGATTAGAATACAAATACTATATGACTCCATGGTACCTTATATGGAGTAAAATTCCCATATATGTCAGCATATATATTCTACTGCCTCCTCAAGAAAAGTTATCACTCCACAAGACCAAGCAATTTAACAGATTGACTTTATTTGGCTCTCAAAACAGGTCTTCATGAAGCCAGCATATACGTGATTATTTTAAAGTTCATTAGATTTATTTATTTAATCAGAATCTTTATGTTTAAAGAAAAAAAAAACTAGGGAGAGAAAAAATTGGAAGCAACTGTTTCCATTACAAGTTAATTTTGTTTTATTCCTTTATTTCTTTGTATTAGTTAGCTAGCCTATGCTTCATGTATGAGCCTCTTCAAAATAATTCCAAATATAAGCATAGAAAAAAAAAAAAAGTAGGCAGTCTTAAAAGCACAGAAAGATGCAGCTTTCCTATCCATATCCCTCAGTGTCTTAAAAGTGCACTGTTTTTGATGAAAAGGAAACGTAAGGTAGAGAGCACCAGTTTTTCTTCACAAAGCTATCCCAAAATATTTTTTTAAATATTTAATAAAATACTTTGCCAGAAACTAGAGTGCTAGAATGATTAAAAAATAGCTATTCTTTCTGAGTTCCAAAGAAAATTCTAGGAGGTGAAGAAAGAAACAAAGAAAAAAGAAAAAGACAGAACTCTACCCGTTCTCCTTTTCTATAAGAAAAGTCCTGTTTAAATGCTAAGCCTTTCCTTTGGGAGACAAAACAAATACCAGCAGTTTTTCACTACAGAAAAATGTGGTAGGCAGAAAGATGTACTTACTACAAGCTGGATTTTCTTTCCTCATGAGATTTTTCCTTTTCCTTCAGATTACAAGTTTACAATGCCTTAAACATGGGACATACATGACAACCTATCAGAAACTCACTGCAGTCAATAGTCAGATTGCCTAATTATTGAGCTAGACATTCACTGACAGCATATGCCTCTTGGATTTACAATTCTTTTTTAGTAATCTTATGATGAATTATAAACAGGTGATTGCAATTTATAAAACCTGCCTTGTAAATAAACAAACTGTCCTCTCTATATGCTTTTGAAAGCGTGAGGTGAATCTCTGTTTAATGTAAAAAATAGGAAAGACAGTAAAATTTCTTCATAGATTCCAGGACTCTCTGATATGCCCTTCATCCAGATTAGCATGGCTTTGACAATATTCTGAAAATGTGGCAAAAATTACTAACTCAGTGAGGATTTTAGAAAGGCTTGAGATGGATTCCCTAGAATGATAAAGATAGAAAAACGGGGTACTAACATTTCTAGATATGTTCTTTTCAATCACTTCCCCTATTCGGGATTTCTTCTACTGTATACCATAGGATTTATTTCTCTGTTGTGGCTACAAAATTTGAGCAGAAACACTATAGATTCAGCATTCAGATTATTTTTGTTCTGCAGTCTTACAGCATACAGCTTCAGAATGATGCTCAATTATTACTGAAATCCCTGTTTCTACCCATGAACTAAAAATGTGGTTTCTGATTTGAAACATTCCTACCACACTGTGAGTACCGCAATCTCAAAATGGAAGACATGATCTACCACATTTTGATTTACGTAGAAGTAGTTGGGGAGTATACTTTTAGGCCAAACTTGCAATTGACACGTTGAACGCCAAGGTGCCTTTAAAAAAATGTCAGAAACATTCTTTGAAGCCTGAAGAGTCTTTCTGACTTTTTTTCTTTAAATTCCAAAGGTGCTACAGTATTTGTTGAACTTTTGTAAAGGACCTTTCTGTATGTGAATGCATGTTATATATACAATAGCATTCTGCACATAAACTCCCAGTGTCTCCCAACGTACATGTTAAGGAATTCATTAACATTGATAAGAGTTGTACATTTCATTATGCACAAAGGAACTTTCTAGGACACATTAATGTTAGCATTACATTGGTACTAAAGATTAGCAGTAATAAAAAAAAATGTTTAATTTTCAGTAAAGGCAAGACACATTTTATGACTTCAGGTTTAGGGGCATTTTCTGAACATCTCTTACACTGAATTTATCAAGCTGATAATGATGAATGCATGTTGTCATAATCTTTCTCTGTCACAGTGTACTGCTGCCCTAACAGCATCCACTCTTGTAAAACAGAACTGCAATCAAAAAGTTCAAAATTAATAGCTGTGAAATCTCAAGCACTCATAAGCATGTGTTTTTATCACTTCCATGCTGTGCAGATCGAGTACTCTTGTTATTTATTATTTGTGACAGTGAACAATTCCCACTTGCTTTAGTGAAAAAGTGAAGAGCTGTTTGCATAACTAGCAAGGTGAAAAAACAGATTTCAAACTGTTGGAACAGTTGCACACAGCCTAGAAGACAGCTTTCTTTCAGAGAGCTACAACGTGCTGACTACAGTATACATTATTCTCCCCTCTATGTATCTCTTGTTTAAAAGCAACTCTTACATTATGTTCTGCATTTGTGAATAGCTTGAAATGATGGAGTCTTGGTACAGTACAGGGGCTCCTATGTACACCAGCACTCACCCTCATCATCCTCACACTGGAAAAATGTGGATGTTTATAATGTCTTAATGCAGTAATCTGTATGCATGGTATACAGCTGGTATGCGCTCTGCAACTGATCCAGACGGTACGCTGGCACCCACGCTCACAACAGCTAGTCCACATACCACCAAGCTAGAGTGAAGTACTACTTCCTGCTGCAATTTGTCAGACACATTCCTCTCCCCTCTAAGCCAAACAGTAGAATATGTGATTTTAGAGGTAAATACTTATTTAAGTATCAACAGTACTTTATCTCCTAAAGAAGTGACCATTTTAAGAAGAGAAGCTAAAGAAAAAAGCATGGCTATTACGTTTTTTCTTGAGATTTTTCCTTTCTTAATTTCTTTTCAGAAATGAAACATGGAGATAGTATCTCCAAACAGTATATATTTCAAATTAAAAAGGAAAGGTTAAAGATAGTAACTGTAAAAGTATTACAAAATGTCTCCATCTGATTTAATATTAACGTACAGGAAAATCTATCATAGACCAGGACAGCAAGTAAGATTTGCCTGGAGGCAGTACTATTATCAGCACACAATTAGTTGCAGATTGGAGACACTAGCCTTAGATCTGTTCTCATGCCAGTAATCCATTTCCTAGTTGATTGAAAACAAACGGCTCCTGATGAAATGCTATTTATTTAGCTACAGACAATTTGATTAAATGTAAGGGTAATAATAACAAAACTAGCAATGTCCAACATGACATGAAATGGTGTAGGTCATATTTTAATTGAGACATTTCAGTGAAGAATATGAAATTATGAAATGAAACAGGATATGTTACATGAGAAGCTTTTATGGCAAAGTCATTTTCTTCCAATTAAAAAAAAAAAGCTCACATTGTGAATGCTAAAAAGAAATCTTTTCTACTGCCAATTACTATAAACCCATCACAAAGTATGAATTCTTAGTCCTTAATGCTAAGTCTTTCAAATCCTTGGATTTATTTCATTTATTTTTTTTCTTTGATAACAGATGGATTTTCCTTTATCTGTAGTAATTTGCATCAATAGTAGATCATGAAGTTTTATAAATACACAAAGCCTTTTAGAAACATTTAATAGAGTGATTCTTTAGCCAGTCCTTTCATATTTCTGTAATATCAATTCTCCAGGAAGGTTACTGTAAAATTTGAAAAGTTCGGTCACTTTATATATTTAATTAAGAACTAGTAAAGGAAAAATACATAAATTCAGTATTCAAGGTTCCTAGTGAGTTGTACTAATATTCAGTATTAGAAAGTCCAAGGCAAATTTTCAATTCAGTAGTGTCTTAAGGGCCAATTGAATATAACATCCTCCAGTCTCCTTGAATGCCACATAAGTGATAAAATATTTTGCAATATAATGAAAACATCTTCTTAATTTATTCTCACAGAGGAATTTCACACAGTTTCTTATCTTTTCCTCTGCACTAAAGAACAACCCAAAATATCCAGAATACTAGCAACATTTCATAAATAAATATTTAAAGAACTGGTGTTGCACAAAAAAACATATATAGGACAAATTATGTAAGCATCCAGTGATCTCTGCAAAATGCAGAATGGCAAAGGCAGTGCAATTACACAAGTTTCCTTCACTTCTAAACTAAATCTCTTGTGTATCATTTTAAATCCATGTTAAAAAGCACATAAAAACACTGCAAGCAGCATTTTTTTAGCAGCATACAATTCCACATATGAACTTGAAGAATTTAAAGAGGATGAGTTACTGTGCTACCCCAACCTATGCTGGTTTCATATCTGCTCAAGAGAACTGCCAGCATCCAGTCTGAACCTACTGAATTAATCTATTACATAAACTCACACCCGGGTGAAACACCTACTGCACCTTGGTTGCAGTTAGGACTACTCCCATCTGCACTGTTGTTAGATATTTCAGATATGTTATTCTATTCTATTTTATACCTATATAGTAATAAATTGGCAAAAATACATGACCCAGACTATGTGTTGCAATTTCTAGGAAACAACACTCACAGTTGAAAGCCACCATGAAAACAGGTACTGTTCTGTTTCACGCCCACTGCTGTCACTTTTACTCATATGAATTAACACCTGCTCTAGAAATAGCTAATTTCATTCATATTCAGAAAAATTCCATTTAAAAAGGGATAGATTTGGACCCTTAAGCTGCAGGAAGCAGAATAAAACATCAGTATACAGTCAGAGGAGCCCTCTGGAGTGAATTTTCTAAATCTACATGACAGATATTGCCCAAGATCTAGGCTGAGGTTCAGTGGCTGAGCATCTAATGACCTGTCTTAAGTAGAGATTCCTAGTTTCCAGTGCAATTATTTCTTCTGTAAAAGAACTCACAACATTACTTGAAAATGAAACAAATACTTCTCTCCCAAAAAGAAATCAATTACTGTCCTTCTGTAAACTTGTGCTGCAACTGGAATGTAATTACATGCTCACTGAAAATAGTATTTTTCTGATTCAACAGAATGATGGATATCCTCTCTCACTATCATGCAAGGCACACATTATGTCATTATAACCAATTTAGAACATATGGATGGAGATAACGAAACTGATGCACCATTTCATTGCTCAAATTTTATGACAATGTCACTTCACTTAAAACCGGAGTGACATGATGGAGAATGAGATCAAGTGTATGTTGAAACTAGCAGACATAAAAGTTGTGAACAGTAAATGTGGTAAAATGGGGACTTAAAATACCACTGGCAAAATGTTGGAGCCAAGTGAAGTAACCAATTTGCTGTTGTTTTATTATCCATATTTCCATTCTTATCTTTCATCTTTAGAAAGCTTGCAAACTTTTCTTAATTTTGCAAGTATTTTCTGTTGTTAAATATAGTGTTTAAAAAAGGACTTCCAAAGAAATTTAACAGATTTGCCTAAGCAAATGGACAGATTTCATCTGAGAGAAGTCTTGCATCATAGAGTGGATATGAATTTTTGGTCCAAGTCTTTCTTGTAAGTGTGCTTACAAGGGCGAAGACACAACTCCACAGATAAACACCTTGACCTATCAGGTAACTGAACAAAGGTGGCTTGCCATATATATTCTCTCAGTACCATTAGTCTGAGTAAGAATATGTTTAATACTAAAATTGGACTTTTGAAAATGTCATTAAAGCCACATTATTCCTAGAGCCTGTTAAAAAGATAATTTTACATTTGGATGTAACATATGATGAAAACCCGCTCAGTTATTTTGCAAATTACACATCTGGACATGCTGATAGGTTAAATGTGGGAGATTTGATGCATAACTTCCAAACTGGTAAAATGAATATTATATCACCTAATTTAGCTTACAGCAATTCTGTTAGTTATATTTGTTTGACTTTTGTGGAACTACCAGTAGTTTCATCTAACATGAGATAAACATCAGCCTGAGAGGTCTGAAAATGAACTGGAATTCAGTTAAGCTAACTGCTGTCAGTTTCTGTGAAAACAGAAACAGTTTGTGTCAATTCAAAAATAACTTGTTAATCTAACATCAGTATATATGTGAACATGTAACCGCGTAAGCACATTCTATAAATAGGCATGTGTATGGCACACACATTGAAAAATTGTGCTTAAATTCTTACTGGAAAAAATAATTTTAAATCTTGCCAAAATGCACTACATTCACAGAGTGCTTAATTTCATTTTAATTATTGTTTCTTTAATTAAACAAAATGATTTAGTGACTGCTTTTTTGCTTGGCCTTGAGCTGAAGCTACAGAAGAGTGTCCCAGAAGACACTCAGGTCTTGCATCATTCACCTGGTCTGTGCAGCTCTGTGCAGATATCTCAGAAACTTTAAAGTATCTGAAGTGACACTAGGATGCATGTGTTTAGATGGCTGAATAACCCAGAACACTATGACAGTCTCAATAATTTCCTTTAGTTCATTTTTCAGTGTAACACTGAATCCAGGAACGCAATTCTACATTAAGTTGTATCACTGTAAAAGTGTTGTCCTAATAAAAGATATTTTCCCCAAGGATAGATCTCTGAGAATGTATTAAAGCAACTCTGCCTCACATGGATTTGGTATCTAAAGCAAGTAGGGGTTACTTCTCATATTTTACACTGTTCCAGGGCTGAAAAGTCCTTGAATACATGGATAGACAGAATAAATGATGGCAACTCCTCCCACTTCTCTCTGAGAAGTGCTACCACAGATAAAACATTTGGCACATCCCACAAAAGACACACATTCCCTGGCCACAACTCCAGTTTCAAAAGAAACCACTTTTCAGGGAGTTTATGCAGGATTCTCCATAATCATCATGTGACCATGTAGTGCACAAATTCTTACGCTGTAAGGTGACAGACATTTTGCTACTTACAATGTGGTATCATAAAGGAATTGGTTCAGACAAGGATGCAAGATAAAATTCTCTCTGAATTTTTGGCAGATGGAATCAGTATATCTGTATTCTAGTTCTAACACATATTCTGTGAGTGATTTTTAGCATGTCAGCTAATACCTACCTTCTGTACCTAGTCTTAAAAAAATTACTTTACATTATCTATAAATTGACTTTATACTATCTGCAGATAATAAAAGACCCTATATTAAATATTTTTTATAAATATTAAGTTTATTGCTTCCTAATACTCCAAGAATGCTACTTGCAACAACACACTTCTTTCATTCAAGGATTACAAACTCAGCCATTAGCTTGTTTGGTTCAGAACATAAAATCTGTAACAAAATCTCATCTGACAGAAAAATATTTGCTTTTTAAAAAATATACTCACTCTTGTCATTAGTTAATAAGATAAATTAAGATTTGAAAGACAAAAATAATGCTTTTCAGCTTCTAATAAATGTGTAATTCATGATCCACTCTGAGTAAAATTAAACTATACTTTTGGGGTTATGCTGCAGCATTTTATAAGCTAATGATTGCAAAACAGCTGTGTTACCTAAATGAGAGGGTTGTTTGACTGATATAAACAATAAAAAAAAAAAGCACATCACTTTTACATACCTTTCAGTTTTAAATATGGACAGAATACTATTTCTGTTCAGACTTCTAAAAATTAAAACTTTTTAAGTTTTCCCATCTTCTTCTTCCACAAAAAAAAAATAACAAAGTTATTCCTCCACACTGCTCATATACATTATATATCAAACTTATTCCCTATTTTTTTTAATATAGTCAAAAACTGCTCTTAATTGTAATTTTACAACTCTTGTCAGTGAAAATGGGGCACACAAAAGTGAGCAAATGACTCACGTTAAGCACATTTCCATACAGTTGGAGAACTCCAATGTGTGTCACTGACATTACTTCAGGAACTTGACTAACTGGCACTTCGGTGTAATCACGTTTGGAGATTTTTAACATCTGTTCATGACCTGCTCTCAGTTAAATATTTATAGAGAAAATTGCACTAAAATAAGAAACTAAGAAATTTTAAATAATCTTTTGTTTTCTTCTGTTGTTGTAAATCACATTTCAGATGCCCCAGTTAACCTCAGTTACTCCAGCATTAGTGTGATATTTTGTCATCCACAACAGCAAAATAAAAGTGACCTTGGAAGTCTCTGTTGCCTGAAGTATACAGAAAACAGTAAGTCAGTCCTAGCTTTTTCATAACATGCATATGTTCTATCCTGTCTCTTTAGACATCTTTTAATAGAAGTCAAAACTCAGAGGACCCTATAATTTTACCTCATCTGCTGTTTTACTCAGAACTTAGATTCACAATTTATTTTTACTTACATTTAATTAAGATTTAAAAATTTAAAACTGTGCAACTTAGTGCAAATAAGAAAAAAAAAATAAAGGATATAGGATATAGGTGAATTTCATCACATTTTTTACTTAGAGACATGCATTTTGTAGGACAGGAAGCTATCAAGGCTTGACAGGACTGGGTATTGTGAGATCAACTCAAAGAAAATAATTTAAAATATTTTTAATAACAGTATTTCAAATGTTCTCCTTTTACGATGCAGTATATACTGTGTAGAATAAGTTGAATTGCACAGTCTACATTACCAACACACTTCACATTGAACTGCACAGTCAACAAACTTGACATATACCCATATGAATCAGTTTTCTTCCACAATCTTGATTCAAAAATTGAAATCATGTAAATTTTTATACAAAAATAACAATAATTGACAACTTTTTTTAATTCTAGATAGTAACTGTTGGTCTGTTTTTTGTTGTTTTAATTATTAATTAAAATGAATATAGTATATGCTAGCAAAGTCCCAAAACTGATAACAGATGCACAATAAATCTACTCTTCCAGGAAAGAAAAATCAGAGGAGAAAAATACAGAAATGGCATTGTCTGAGCACACGGTGAGAGAAAAACTCCTAAAAATATAATGAATTTTAAAAATGGAGAAACATAGAACATAAATTACATGGAAAATATTACATGAAGTATAATACTGAAAAACAAAAAAAAGTTTTGCAGCTTCAACAGTTTCTGAATATCTGTTGGAAGCAGACTTGCTTAGAAAACTTGGAAAACCGGCCTGCTAAATACTGCACTGAGTAACTCATACGTCTGTATCAATATTTCCTGTATATATAGTCAAAGAAAATGAAAAATATGTGTCCTGCTAACATTAGTAATTAAATACTACAATGTTCAGCAAATATAGTGAAGAGTTTACAGTACTTGTGAAGGATTTAGTTAATTCACTCATAAGCACAATGCTAACTACTTCTGAAGTCTGTAAGTTTTCTTTTATATTTTAATGCAAAACAAATTCAATAAATTTTAAATCTCAAAGTAGCCCAGCAGATCACTAACCTCATAAACCTAAAATTTTTGAAAGAAAACCCTTAAAGGAAAATGTACCCGGAGCTGCAGGACAGGCATTTCTATGAAATACAGCTGACAGTTGGTCAAACTAGCAAATATCCCAAATACTAGAAGACATGGCAAGTTAAGATTTAAAAAAATTTAAAAAAAAAAAGAGAGAGGGAAAAAAAGAAGGAACACACTGCTACAGTACAAAGACTGACACAGCAATAGTCTAACTGCTAACCATGGTTATTACCCAGGTTCATATCAGTATGTACAGTGCGAGAGAGCTGTTTGAGTTGATAAATCAGATTCCGTCCTTTTAAAGATGTTTCTTGCTTCCCCTTGCCTACAGTAGTACAGTTCACTTATTCAGAGCATGAATTCTCCTTTACTCAGATCCTGTCCCTTTTGGCTCTGTACATCTCCTGGGAGTGCAGAATGATTCAGTGTTAACTTACTCATTTGCACACTGTACAAGGTGATTTTACTGGAGAGGTAAAAAACAAAGGCTGCACCCTTGAGTGGAACACTTTGTGTTAAATAAAGATTATTAAAGCATCAACAATATATCTATTTCATGTTTAATTAGACCCTATTTCATCATATTTGTTACTGAAGGTCAAATGTGGGTCATTTTTAAAAACTAATTGTAGAGTATCTAATATAATACAAATTGAGAACAGAAAACTGAAATATACTTCTGTACACTTTTCACCAAACAGTATTAAAGGTAAAGGTATGAAAGAAGTCACCAAGGTAAATTTTTACGCTTAATGGCAATGTTTTCATTGTTTTTCTCTACTTTGCACTTAGTGCTACCATTGTTGTTTTTATTATCATTACACTGTAGAACATTTTCTTAGCTGAAAGTTGTGAAAAACTTTATTCTTGAGAGTTGCTTTGTGATTATAAAAAGCAGTCTTTAAGAAAAGCCTTTGCGTGTATGTGTATGTCTGTACATAAGCAGGAAAAAGACAACGCTTTCCTGCATGGTTAAACTGTTTGGCCCCTTAATGGATGAATTTTGAGTCATATTAAGGCTGCTGGTTATATGTGCATATTTATGAGGAAATTGATCCATTTAGTTTATAGATATGATTCACATACATGATAACCAACTAGTCAAAATGCTTCTACACTGCAACAAACTGATTAATGTTTAAAATGTTATGAAGCAAATTAACTGGCTACCGTACAAATATTTTTTTTCAGAAATTAATTTCTACATATTTCACTTTCATGGAAATAAGACTTTAGTGCAAATGCATCTAGTTTTCATTACTGTGTCAGCATGTTCTGGTAAAATTAATATTTTTCTTCACTAAACAGTATGTTTCCAATGAGCAATAGCATAGGGATAATTCACAAAGGATTACAGAGTTGGCCAGGAAGCAAGTACCCCAAGCAAAGAAATAATGCTGCTCAGAAATTCCTGCAGTAGTTCTGTAATTCTACCAATGGTGACCAATATATCTCATAATTAAATAAATAAACCCAAACCAAAACCAACATCATCACAAGTGTAGTGTTTTAAGTAGTTAATAACCATTGTTTGTTAAGCAGAACAAGTAAAAAAGAAACCAAGATAAAATGATGGCCAAAAAAATGTAAACATATAACAAGGATTTAAAAGGCCTGTTCTTCAAACAGTGGTTGTTAAAATGCTAATCTCGTATTTGTGATTAAAAGTTTCAGTGAAACAAACCTGCTCATATACCACTATTCTGCACTGTGAAACAAAGTCGAAAAAACTCTCTATATTATAAAGATGTATCTGTAGCTAATATGAGAAAATAAACAATTGTTCACAATTAAAATATATTATTAGAACTATGATTAAGGATGCAACCCTCCAAGCTGCTAACTGATTCCTCCTAGGCACTGAGCTCTCCTTGTCTTTGGATGTCTTTGCTGGAAGTTAGTAGTATCCAAGCTCCTCACAGGCAATGTGCAGCACCTGGAGGGTTCAGATTTTAAATCTATAATCCAGAAAAACACCTGCTTAAACTCATCCCCATTCAGCAAAACACTCCTATACAGCTTTAACTTTTGGAAAGTGATTAAAACCTATGGAATACTAAGTGATTTAAATATTTGTTTGCTATTAAGTAGATATATTAGTGCTTTACTGAATAGAAGTGATAAATTGGAAGCTAAAGTAATACTTCAGAGTAATACCAGGCTAAGTAAGACAAGAATAGGAGTCAAACTTGGGAAAAATCTTCTAAAAAAGTGATGGTGAAATGTCAGAAGTCTACTGAATACAGAATTTAGTTTTCAACTTTATATAAAACACTTGATGTCAAGAAGGAGGAGGAGAGTTACAAATTGTTTGTAGTTTTCTCCACTGAATTTCTTCTACACAGTACTGTATCAAACAATACGTATTTGGGAACTCATACAAGAAATTCAATGCATTACCTTAAAAAGAAAGTATCAAATAATCAGAATGAAATCAACTTGCATTCACTGGAGTACACCACTCAGTTACACAAGTACTCTATTTCCTGACTGCTATATTGTAGATATACAAAAGTATCAATTGCCAATTCTAATTACACTAATGGGAAATGAGTATTGCTCTCATCTCCAGTAACTTAGAGCAGGTACGTTCTGCTGTGTCGAGTTATTTGTTCTAAAACCTTATAGGCCTTCTAATGTCTCCCTAGAACAAAGAGAACTGACAATGAGTAAATAAAGGCAGCCTTAGAGATTTCAACTAGACTCCTTGTCAAGTCAATATGCCACTGGTTCTATTTCACATGTACAGCTGAACTACGAAACAATCTCATATACACCATATCATAACTCTTTATCTGCAACTGCTTCACATTTCTCTCTAATGTGCTGGACGATCTCCACATTGTTTGGGTGTTAAAAATCCTCATGTGTTTTGCCTGATAAAATGTGAAATGCTCCACTGTCAATGCCTGAGATGTGAAAAGTCTACATACTGTTTATGCAAGTAAGTCTTAATGTCTCCACTATTATGCAGAAGGGTGAACAAAACTATATAAATGGTACTCAACAACAAGCTGACGAGTACCCATAGGAAAATGGTAACAAGTTTTGTGCCTGATAATCTCTCCTATAAAGTCTGTTACGTAGCACTACCTTTCCTGTTTTCTTGGACACTGTCCTCAACTTATGTGCATGTTTTATAAGTGTGTAAATACTTTCTATGTATGTAAAAATAGAAGGACAAGGTATTAGAATATTAGCTATAAAGTATGCTGGTAAACTAACCTTCATAAAAAAATAAATACTTAACACAGGAAAAGTATCAGCAGTGTAAAATTGTTTTTGTAACGAATTAGATAAATAATGGAACAATTCAGCATTTTGATTTGATTGGTGCAAGCAAAAGTGTAATAAAGCTATTTTCTTCTACTAAGAAGTCTTCTAATGTATTGTATATCAAAACATATCCTTGAAAAATGTTCAGTAATTAAAAACATATTTCTGTAAGATAATCTTACATAAGTTTTTTTTATTGAGCAAAATAGTTATTTGCATGGTGTAAGCCTTTATCATTCCTACACTAAGCATGCAAGTCATTCCTTTATACTGAAAAATAAATTATACATTGACAGTTTATAATTAATATTTTTAGATTAATTGCAGTATCAAGAAATAAGTAGTATCTGATTAGCGTATGTTTCACTCCTACTTTGTTATTCCAGTGTTTGCTAAAACTGTATAATCTACTATTTGCTTAATAAACCTTAGTAGATGGAAGTTTAGGAACTTTCTTAGTACTTTGTATTTTATATGGACTATTTTCAAACTGAAATTGTAATGTACTCTCCAGGAGAGAGTTAATTAAATGTATCAGGAAGAAACTACTGTGTCAAACGTTCCATAAATCTGTATCACTTGTAAAACAATATACACAAAAATACTGGCAGTGCATCAATCGCCTTTTTGGTGATCTGGAAGACTGAGTGGCTCATACAATTCATTTTCTTTTACAATATTTTGAGTATTTCTGAGCAGAATGCAAATACTGGCAACACCGTAAAACTTCAATTGTAGTTGACTAGCAGACATTTCAAAGTATATAAAAAAGGCATAGTGTACTATATTTGCATGTTAATAAGTTGAAAAGAAAGCACTTTTGTCAAACTAGTTAGAACTTCCCTGTTCTAGACGTGGCTCTATATTTACATGAATCAGCATCCATTTATCTCTGAATTCTCGTGTAACATGCACTGTAGCTGAGGAAACATTCAGAATATTATATTACATGGAAAGATGTAATGGAAATCACTAGGTGTTAAGCATCTCATTTTACTATCACCCAAAAAGTACTCCCCCAAAGAAAAGTAACCTCTGTTCAGCCTACATGTGTCTTATAAAATATACAAAACAGACGCTTTCATTTAGGAGTTTGATTCTCCTCTCTGCTCTATTTAATTTCAAGGACCGTAAAGAGGTCTCTACCATCACCAGTTTTAGGCTGTCGGAGCTTCACTGAGCCGATCTCCGCCAAGACAGCCGAGATGGGAGCCAGTCCCTGGTGGCACTCCTGAATGCACTCCTCGCTCTGAGAGGTCTCACGGCAGTCACACTCTACAGATAGAGCTGTGCAGCAGCTGGGCTGGCAAATTAGGGCCTCTCAGCTTGAATGAATGAATTTCACGTGATATACAAAGGGGGAGGGGGAAACAATGAAAACAGATTGAGGTGCGATTTTAAGCTCACTAACATGTATGTGTATTCAGAGCAACTGCTGCTATGAGTGCAATCTCTGTGGTGTCAATTAGACCGCAGATAGGCTTTGGAGACTATTTAAGCACCTTGGTCCTAACGAATGACCCGGTAATTACAGCCACTAACACTTCAGGGCGGCGGCCGCAAATCCACTCTCACACACAGCTTTAGGGAGCGGCAGGCAGGCAAGCAACAACTCCTTTCACCAAAACAGCTGCCTGCCGAGGCGAAACTTTTATCCTCAGACGAAACTCACTCGTCTCTAAGGCTGAGGAAGTATCGCGGCGTGGAAAGCTCTCGCTGCGAGCGGAACCGCTGACGGCAGCGCCAAGGCGGGGGGGGGGGGGGGGGGGGGGGGGGGGGGGGGGGGGGGGGGGGGGGTAGGGGGCGCGGCAAGACCGCGGGGGCGGACGAGGGACAAGGGCTCTGCTGGGTGGGGGTTCCTGACTCCCCCCCCGCCAACCACTGGGATTGGTCTGCGAGCGGCTGATAAAGGCATCTCCGGTTGCCTCACAGCTCGCTGTCTGGCCTGCCGACCGAGTCCTCGGCCCGCCCCTCGCCCCCGCGGCCGGCTGCCGCTGCGCCCGCCGCCGGCACCTCAATCGGTGCGGCTGCGTGGAGGGGCCGGTTGGCTGTGGGAAAGCAGAGGGGATTATAAAATTTATAGTAACAATAATAAAGATCTCTGACTCTCCTTCCTGCGTGCTGTGTGTTGGTCCGGGCACCTGACTGCCTGCGGGGGGAGGGAGGGGTGAATATACAGGGCTGGACGGGTCACTGAACCTGACAGTCGTGACTGCTTGTGCAGGTGTGAGAGGCGGGGGGAGGCGGGCATCGCCGCTCCCCCACCCGGGTGTGTATGTGCGAGTGCGTGTCAGGGCCTCCGTGAGGGCGGAGGGTGCGCGGACCGCGGCAGCGCGGAGCACAGCGGTCTTACCTGCTTGCTGTACTTGCTGCTGGCCTGGCAGCTGTACTCGGAACAGTGATCCGACCCGATGGAGATGTTGTCGCCGGCGCCCACGAAGGTGTTGGCCGGGGGCAGGTCCTGCACGGCCTGGTGCTTTTTGCCGGCTGTGGGGGACTGCGGGTGCAGCTGGACGGTGGGCAGCGGCGAGCTCGACTTGTAGTGCCTCGCCAGGTCGGGGCTGCCCGGGCCCCCGTTGACCGAACGGTACCGCCCCATACCGGGGCTGTCCGAGAGCTTCTCGTTGACGCTGTCGTAGCGCTGACCGTTGGGCTTGGAAGCCTCGACGGTGACGATGCTGCTGTAGAGGGGTTGCTTGCCCTTCTTGCCTTTCTTGTCCTTCTTGGGCTTCTTGGCCTTGTCGAGCTGCTGCGGGGTGAAGAAATCCTCGTGGTCCTTCTTGCCGGCCTCGTAGCCGTGCTTACCCTTGGAGCGGCAGTAGCGGGCCATGACCACCACCAGGATGAGGAGGATGACGGTCATGATGCCGGCCACCACGCCGATGACTATACTAAGTCGCTGCTTGCTCAGCTCGTAGCTGGGGTCGCCGGCGATGTCCTGGGCCAGGGGCGTGTGGAGGCTGCGGGCCACCTGGCTCTCCACTATGGTGGCGTTGGACAGGCTCTCGTTGACAAAGACGTGGAGCAGAGCAGTGGTGGACTGGGGCGGCTGCCCGCTGTCGTTCACCTGCACCACGAGGCGGTGCAAACCGTAGTGCTTTGAGGCCAGCTTGCCCACCAGCGACACCACGCCGCTGGCCGGGTCGATCTCGAAGAGCTTGAAGGGGTTGCCCCCAACGATGCTGTAGTTGAGGTCGGCGTTGAGACCGGTGTCGGCGTCGGTGGCGACCACCGTGGCTACCACTGTGCGCATGTTGCTGGAGGGCGGCAGCACAGTGTAGGAGCTGTTGCTGGGGAAGGTGACCATGGGCGCGTTGTCGTTTTCATCCATCACGAAGAGGGACACGGTGGCGGTGGCGGAGCGCGGCGGCTCGCCTCCATCCACTGCCTTCACCTTAAAAGTGTAGCTGGTCTGCTGCTCCCGGTCGAAAGAGACGGTGGAGAAAATGGTTCCGGTGTCGTTCTCGATGGAGAAAATGCTGGCGGCCTGGTCGTGGTCGCCGGGCTGGATGGAGAGGCTGAGCTCGGCATTGCGGCCCTTGTCGAAGTCCATCACCGTCACCATGCCCACGGGGCTGTTTGGCTGCAGGTTCTCCTTCACGTAGAAGGTGAACACGTCCTGCATGAAGCGCGGCTCGTTGTCGTTGCGATCCGCCACCCGCACCACCACTGTGGTGGAGCCCTGCAGCGACGGCACCCCCTTGTCCCGGGCCGTCACCTGGAACTCATACGTGTCACGTTGCTCGCGGTCCAGCACTGCCTGCACCGACACGTCTCCGGAGTCGGGATCGATGCTGAAGATGCCGCCCGGCGCCTCCGAGGAGAGGGGCGAGGCCTCCAGGGAGTAGGTGATCTCGGCGTTCTTGCCGCTGTCCGCGTCCGTGGCGACCACCGTGGCCACCCTCTCACCGGGCAAGTTGTTTTCCGGGAAGGAGACCTCCAGCACTGCCTGGCTGAACACGGGAGGGTTGTCGTTAGTGTCCCCGACCCGCACCACCAAGGAGTTGTTGCTGGACAAGCTGGGACTGCCCGAGTCCACAGCTACGATCACCACATTGTAGTCGCGGACAGCCTCGTAGTCCAGAGGGGCCGAGGTGTGGAGGAAATACTTGCGCTTGTTCTGCGGCTCCCCTTCGCCCTCGCTGGCTGGTTTGAGCTGGAAGGGCACATCGCCCACCACGGTGCAGGTCACCACGCCGTTTTCACCTTGGTCCCGGTCCGATACTTGCACCAGGGCGATGGGGGTATCCACCAGCACGTCCTCGGCCACGCTGGCCACCCCATCCCGGAGCGGGATGCGCCCAATTTTCCGGATGTCGATGGTGGGCACGTTGTCGTTCTCGTCTCGAATGTTCAGCACGACCGTGGCCTTGTCTGTCTTGGGGGGCTGGCCCCGATCTCGAGCCATGACAGTGAAGCGGAGCTGGTTCACCTCCTCCCGGTCGATGCGGTGCAAGACGCTGAGCCAGCCGGAGGTCTCGTCCAGCCGCAGCAGGCGCCTGACAGACTCGGTGGCTGCCCCAAAGACATACTCGATCTGCCCGTTCACCCCCACGTCCAGGTCGGCGGCTCGCAGCTGCAGGATGGGGGTCCCGGGGCTGCTGTTCTCTGCCAGGTCCGCCTCGTAGACGCTCTTCTCGAAGCGGGGGCTGTTGTCATTCACGTCGGTGATCAGCACCCTCAGAATAGCCTGCGAGGACCGCGCCGGATCGCCGCCGTCCCGCACGCGGAGGCTGAGCTCGTACGAGTCCCGCTGCTCCCGGTCCAGCGCCCCCTTGACGATCAGCTGCGGCTGCTTCTCCCCGTCGAGGGTGTCGGCTACTTGCAGCTCGAAGACGCTGCTGCGGGCCGCCGCGTCCGCCTCCTGCCGCCGCTTGCTGCCGCCGGGGTAGAGGGCGCTCTCGGCGGCTGCCGCGGCCGAGCCCCCGCCGCCGCCTCCGCTGCTCCCACCGCGGCGGTTGCCGTCCCCGCCGGGCTCCTGCAGCAGCTCGTAGCGCTCGATGCCGTTGCGGCCGAAGTCCCTGTCAGTGGCGGTGGGGAGCAGGTAGAGGGTCCCCACGGGCCGGTTCTCCTCCACGGTAAGCGTGAGAACAGGAGAAGGGAAGGTGGGGGTGTTGTCGTTGATGTCCAGGATGATGACCCGGCCCTCAAAGAGGTCCACCCAGCTCTGCGAGGGGCCGATGACCGACACCTCGAAGTCCAGGAAGCACTCGTTCTCGTCGAAGATCATCTGGCACTGCGGCAGCTTCTCGCGGTCGATGCGCCGCTCCGTGGTGCTCAGCTCCCCGGTCATATTATCGATCTTGAGATAGTCGGAGCCCGATTCCAGGCTGAATGTCACCTCTCCGGAGCCCGTCACGATTCCCAGGTCAGAAGCCACGTTGCCGATGCGGATGTCAGCGGGTCCCTCCTCGGCCAGACGGTACCTCAGGAGTTGCTTGGCTGCTGCTAGGCTGACCCAGAGCGACGGAGGCAGGAGGAGCAAGAAGCAAGAGCAGCAGCAGCAATGCACAAAGCCAAGGAGAGTCCGCATCTTCCTCATCTTCCTCACAGCGACCTCCCCTCCCCCCCCCCCCCACTCCCACCTGCCCCCCAATAAACTCCCTTGATAAGCCAGCAGAGCTGCTGAACGGCTGGGTGATCAATTATAAAATCCTTCTGTTCCTGTAAACTTATTGTCTCATGGCTGGTGCAATTTGTGATCAAAACCCTGGTGCTGGCTCCCCTGCTGCTCTCCCTGGCTTCCAGTTGCGATATAGTTACAGTTCACGGGACAGCGTATTTTGCTTTTTAAAGATTCATCTCGGTAGATAGGATAGGATTTTCCTCCTCCTCCCCCTTCTCCTCCTCCTCTCTGATTTTACTGTAATCACTTTGCAAGGTTTGCAATAAAAGCAGGAGCAACCCCAGGTCGCCTTCTTCGACACTAGAGTTAACTACAATTCACACGCTCTCTTTCCCTTTTCCCTTTTCTTTCTCTCTCTCTCTCTTAGCCGTTTACGACCAAGGCATTAGCTTTATTCTTCCCCTTCTTTGCACACACAGGGGAAAAAAAAAAAAAAAAAAAAAGGTGATTTGCTTTATTCAAAGGGCTTGTGTTCGGGAAAACTACAAATCCTCTTAGTAATAGGCAGTTCTTAAAAAAAAATCTTTTAAAAAGGTAAAGAAAAAAAAAAAATCCCAATAATGCCGTTAGCTGCACACTTGATAGGAGGAGAACCCCGTGTATTACAGAGCAGTCCACAGAATATCCCCTTTGGTTGGCAGAAAAGCACCCAAATCCATCTTCAGAGATCGCCTAAAATGTTCAGCTCTTTCTCCGGAGTGGATTTTTTTTTAACAACTCTGCGCAAGGTCATTAGTCACAAAGCAACGATACAGAAACTGCAGAAGCCTTTTTCCCAGAATTTGCAAGACTGTAGATATGAACATACACACACAACAGTCCCAAGTTTGGTTTTGCATCCGCAGTTTGTGTGTGTGCCTTACCTGCATTTGCACTGCATGTGTTATAGCAATCTGGATCTGCAGCACTGAGAGCGATTCACAAATGAGATTGCAGTCTCTCTCTCTCTCTCTCTCTCTCTCTCTCTCTCCCTCCTCTTTCTTCCCGTCCCAATGCAGGTAACCAGATCTGAACTTGATCCTTTCAGTTCAAAGGTTAGCAACAAAACTATGTGTCCAAAGGCGATTATTGGTCTCTCGTAAATATACCCGGAGCGGAACAAGCTGTAACTGGATCCCCCACGTGAATTAAAACAGATTCTGAATTACATCCATATAAGCGGAATGGCAAAGGGGAGGGGAAAAGATCCGCGACGTGATTAAAAAAAAATACAGAGTTCTATTTGCAAATAAAATTATATCAATCGGTTGTTTCCTGTGATCTGCACCGCCACGGTGGGTGAAATCTGCAATTGTGTATTCCCTCCTGTGTCTTTCAGAGAAGTGTGGCTCAGGCGCTTTCACGGCAGAGCGGCTTGTGCTTTAAAATGTTGAATGGCAACTGAGAAGCTTCCCACTCGGAAAAAAAAAAAAAAAAAAAAAAAAAAGCAACAAAAAAACCCAGAAGCAGTAAACCGGCAAGTTTGCCCAAAGTGGTGGGAGCTGCTGAAGCCTCTCTCTCTCTCTCGGTAGCTCTTCCCTGACGCTGCAGCAGCAGAGCCGCCTGCGCTACATACACAGAGAGAGAGAGAGGGAGAGAGAAAGAGGGAGAGCGAAGAGAGAGAGCGAGAGGGAGAGAGGGAGGGAGGGAGGGAGGGAGGAGGAGGAGGGAGGACGAGTCAAGCGCTGCACTCCAGAAAGCCCAACCTTACCCTCTGTCTCTGCTGCTGGTAGTGCTGCAAGTGGGATAGCTGCTCATCTCAAAACACCGGTTCAGTCCTCAAAACCGGTCCTCATTGCATGCCCGAGCTTTGCCGCTGTTGCCTTCTCAAACCTGTGGTCTGTAGTGATCCTCTTCTACCCTTTCCCTCCCCACCTCCGCTGTAGACTGTGAACCGAGCAACGATTTTTAAAGCAAATGTTTATTCGCCTTCCTTTTAGGCAGCGCTAGTACACGTTCGGGGCTCTGCATTTTGTGGAATCACGCTGGTAAGAAAACTCCTTTCTCACAGATTCCCACCTTCTCCTGCCGTGTCGGTGCTTTTGTGAAATAGCTGTAGTCACCGTAACTGCATAAAACTCCAGGGAGGAACGGGGACTGCCTTAGATCTCAGACTTTCGTCCTGTTTTCCCAGTGCTGTTTGAGCTATTTGGTCTTTGTGTTCATGTTCTTCCTATTACCATGATTTGAATGTGTCTTTTTCAGCGTGTTTGTGGGTTTCCTAGTGGGGGGGGGGGGGGGGGGGAGGATCTCTCGGAGAAGATAATCAGAAAGGGGGCGAGACGGTTAGTAGAATAAACACATGTAAGAAGCAACAGATTTATTTCCGAACAGAGACTTGCTGCTTCGATGGTTGCTAAAAATGTAGCGTCACCTACCTGGATAAGTGGAAAATAAACTTTAACGTTAAAGCTCTCCGCTCAACTTTGTTTATTATAGCGTCCCTAGTTCACTTCTCCTTTTGACTTTGTGCCATTGAATCGCCCATGGCGTTTGCGTGCCCCTGCCCCTGCGCCCTGGGTAATACCTGGCTCCTGTTCTCTCCATTCGGATCCTGGAGGGATCCCGGTAGCCTGGCAGGAGAGGGAGGACCTGGGGCGTGGGGCAGCCCATGGGAAGAGAACCGGCGTGTGTGCGTGCGCAGCGTGGGGGGCAGGAATCCAGCTGCTCTCTCTCCCCCTGTGAACACATGTGGGAAAACAAGTTATTGCGGGTTGGGTTCTGTGTGCGCGTGTGTGCAGTCCTCGTATAAAATGGTTATTTTGAATAAAGACGCACGCAGGCGAATGTAGTGAGATGTCTCTCTTTCATCGTGATTACATATTTCAGCGGAAAGCGGCTGGATTTGTTGAGGTGGTTGAAAGCAACGGTCACAGCGTGTCTTTGTCACTTGGGGCGGTGAGTGGGCGGGAGAAAAGGTTGCCATCTCTTTCCTTCGGGAGTACAGAGGCACAGAGGGGCAGAGCAGCGCCGTGTGTAATCGGCGCTGGGGAGTGAGCGAGCGCTGCTCTCCCCGGAGAGCTGCGGCTGCTCTTGCTCCCCGGCCCCGGCCCCGGCCCCGGCCCCGGCCCCGGCCCCGGCCCCGGCCCCGGCCCCGGCCCCGGCCCCGGCCCCGGCCCCGGCCGCTCTCCCTGCCTCGCCAGAACACAAAATCCCTCCCCCGCCGATGCTGGAAACACTCGGCTTTATATCTGCAGCATCAGCGAGAAAACCCGGCTCGGCGCAGGCTCAGTGTTCACCGCCGCAGTCCCGGACGGAGGAGGGGGGCTCGGGAGCTCAGCATCTTCGCAGCGGGTTAAGTAGGATTAATACTAAATCCCTACTATATTTGCCAAGCAACTTGAATTTATCAAAATTCTCCCTCACTGCTCTAGAGCTCCGGGAGGAGGAAATTTTGTCCACAGTGTAAGATCCAGACATACCAGTACGTAGGAATACCAGCATACTGCATTACACTGGCTCCCTGCACTAGCAGTACAATCACAACTCGAAGCTCCTGCTGTTCCTTTCCCTTTTTGCTTTTAAACACAGCCAGGAAACTTAATGTATTCGCAAGGGGAGGAGCGGGATAAAAGCGCTTTTAACCTCCCCGCCATAAACTTTAATCGGATTCTGGGCTGTTGCACGGCATGGACGCCTCGCCTCTTGTCTGCATCTCCTTTCCCCGTTGTCTCCCATGTCTACTTTTACTATGATCTGCTTTGCGAGAGCCTCTTTCAAGCGAATGAGTGATTTCTTTCTCTTGCCGTGTGCAATCGCTCCCCGCTTCCCTTCCTACCCCCGCTGGCCTCTCTTACACACACTATGCCTTTCACATGCGGTCTGCGGCCCCCGCTCCCCCCCTCCCTTTCTTTCTTTTTTGCAGTATCTTCACATGCAACCTCCCCCTGAATGTGAAATGTCTTTCCTGCTTGGGAGTGCTGCGTCCTTCACAGTGGATTGGTTCCTCTTTCGGAGCAGAGGTAACGGCCCCCCTCTTTCCTATCATTCCCCATTCCTCCCCCTCCTCCTCCTTTCCTCCCCCAGGGCAGGCGGCCGGCGTGGGAAATGGGCCCGACGTGCGCTGCATGGTGGATGGCAGCGCTGCTCTTAGTCCACGTGTCCTGGCTACCAGGAGGGGGACGGGGCTGTGCGGGCCATGTACCTCGTGTCGTCCCCGTCCCCTCCCCATCCCCGCCGCATCCAGCTCGTTCGTGCGGGGGGAGAGGGGAATCACACCCCCGCCGCCGCTCTGGTCAGCTGTGTGGATGTCGGTCGGAGCAAGCCCAGCTGTTTCAGGCGGGGGAGGTTTGGCCCTCCCGGTCAAATCTGTTGCGCAGTCTAACTCCCCCCCTCCCCCCCGCGTCGATGCACACAGCCGCACACAGGCTCTCGGATACGGCGCGGCATCCGTCCTCCCGGTGTGGTGAGATCAAGTGGGAAGCAGGATCGCAAATGTAATCGGCTATAATAAATAAAATAGCCCGAGACGCTGGAGATACACAGAGGGGAAATAAGAGCTTGTGTCCTTAAAGGGAACATCTGATAATGCCACCGAGGTGGCATCTTGCGAGTGGGAAGGAATCCGTCTTGCTGACATTCGCAGACTGTTGTATGTGGGGAAACCCTAAAGCAGTCTGGGAGCTTCCCCCCTCCCCTGCGTCCCCCTGAAGCTCCCTTCCTCTCCCATGCTCTGCAGCGGGGCTTTGTTGGCTTTGTTGTAGTTGTTGATTGGAAAGACAGGGGTCACCGCTAAAATATGCAGATGCAATTAATGTCGAGTTTATCTGCGTTTCTTGGAGGAGCCCGGTTTCTGCCGCCGGCGTCCGAACTCGCGTCCGCAGTTGGCGCTTTCAGCCCACCACAAATTTGATTTTCGCAGTTTAGAAATGTTGGTGGCTCTCACTGGGAAATTACTTCTGGGATCTGCAGCGGGAATCCATTTCAGGTTAAAGAGAGACAGGTTATTTACATAACCACTTTGTACGTTAACTAATATATATTACCTATTACTATTTGCACGCACATACGCTTGCACACGAATGAAGAATCTCTCAAAGGAAAAAAAAAAATCAGGTGGGCTTGAACGTACATATTAATAATAATACAAGGAAAAGGTTAAATGTAGTAAACATGACAGCAAATTCGAAAGCAGGAGAAAAAACAAGGACAAAAGCCCCACATAAAGCAGTTAAAGCCATTTGACAGAAGGGAGAAACTAACTCAAGAACTCCACCAAGGGACAAACAGATGAAATGACACCACAACAGCACTAAGCCCGCGTTGACCTTTCATCTTTCTAAAGTGCCGTGCTGATCTGCTGCGACTCTGTTGTGATCTCTTCACTTCCCTTCCCTACCGCAACCTCCCCCTGGCCGCTTGTTGCAGTGGATGTGCTGGGAGGTCGGCTGAATTACAGGGAGTGCTGACACTTGCCCGGTGTCTTTCACAGCTTTGCAAATATGCTTGTTGTGTAGTTGCATGCAGTAGGCAGAAGTGATTAAATTATTCATTGCAGCAACAGCCTTTCTGATGGACATTGAAACTTAAGTTTAAATAAGGAAACTGCAGATTTAAGAAGATAACAACTACATCTGTGTTTATTTAACTGAATGCTAGCTAAGTGTGGAGCCAGTTATTTTGTTTAAAACCTCTCTCTTTTACTCTCTGTGAGAATTTTGAACTAGATAATGCACCACAGAAGTTACTGACAAAGCAAAAATAGTCTGTGTTGGATGACAGTGGTTAAATCTCACATGATTATAATTGCTTATTCTTAAAGTCATATTTGATGTCTGTTCGAAATAAAGGGTTCTTGCATAGACATGATTCCATCAGCATTTCCGAGTTCTTACATTTATGAAGAATGATGAAAAGTAACATTTGGCAAAAGTGCTTGTGATTCTGTTTACTAGGATTTTTGCAGTGTATATATTCCTTGCAAATCCCAATGATTAGGTTTGAGGTTTTCTTATTTATTTATTTATTTTTAAGTGACATTATTCTATAGAATCCATTATGAAAGGTCTTTTACAGAAAAAGTGGGAATTTTTTTCCCAGATGTTGATAAAAAAATCTAACTATTCAAAATCATACAGAAATGACTGGCAGGTTGCTTAAAACTGGAAGGAAAAATTAATGAAAGGTCTTAAAAAAGCATAAGAATTTTTATGAGGGAAGGCAGGTTTTGGTTAGATTTATACTTCATATGCAACTACTGGCTTTCTTGGTTTTGCAGGTATATAAATGAGTGCTGCACCAAGCCCCATTATTTTATAGATTTATTTTTAAATTAACTATTTTTCAGTTTCTTTAAATGCAAAGTAAACTATAGGAAAAAAAATAAATTGAGTTTGAATTAATTCCTCTCACAAAAAGAGGTAAATTATGAATCATTAGTATATATTCTACATAAAGAGATACAATGAGACATTCAGTGCAGATAATTAAAGCTAGAATTAATTTAAATGAATTGTATGAGAACCAGGTAACTGACAAAGAAACAAAAAGGTGTTCATTGTCACTGTGTAACTGAAAATATTAAATGGGTACAGTTGATATGCATATGGATTCACCAGCAGAGAACACCACAGTTACTTTTGAAAATAATGTAGGATTTTTTGTTATAATGTTTCCAAGGTTGATATCAATAGTGAGCCCACTGAAGTTCTCAAAGTGCTTTGCAAATCATCCCTATGAGATAAAAGGAAGAGCAATGACCTGTTCAGTCACGCAGGAAACCACTAACATATGAGGCTTTCCAGATGAAGTTCATCAGACCACAGTTTTGCATTTGTATAGTTTTTGTTTGTTTGTTTGTTTGTTTTTAATATATTCTGGGTTCACCTTAATATTTGTCTTTGAACAAATGTCAATCATTTCTACTTTATTTGCTGGAGTGCTGGAAAGTCAAAGAAGCTCATTCTGAAGAGAGTTTAAAACAAGTTTGTGTTCAAGAGTACTACAGATAGAAAGGAAAGTCTTGTATCATGAAGTTTGATGGATAGCAGTAAAATATACTAAACTGTTATAGATACACTAAAATACAGTTATTCTCAGCTCCTACTCCCACTTATTTCTGTCAGCTATCCCTTATAATACAGAACTGAGTACACAGATTTTCTAAAACCATTTTGCCTCTATATACTCCTGAAGACTTCTCAACCTGATATTATTTTTCAGTTCTATGTTATATGTTTCAGAGGTGGGTTTTTTTGTTTGGTTGTTTTTGTTTTTGTTTTTTTTTTTAAGGATGCTGTAAATATCTTTGCTGTGAGTTAAACTTTTGTTTTTAAACGAGAAATGCCAGATAATAAAATCTTTTGTCTGATATACGTAGTGTATCTTGTGCAACTTTAATTTGTTATTAATATAATCCAGGAGAGCACAAAAAAATCTGTCATGTCTTCATGAATCTACTGTGTCAGCTGCCTGTTGAATAGAGGAGAAAATATCCAAGAAAGATGGCAACTCTGCATAGTTCAGAGGAATAATCTTTGATATCAAATTCAAATGCTGATATGGATAATTGAGTTTTGTGGCACTCTATTCTCTTCTGTAGGTTAATGCAAATATATGTTATTGGCTAAATCTAAAATGTAAATTTTAAATCTACATGTATACTCACTTACTTATTTGAGAGTTTTAATGTTTCTGTCTACTTCATTAAAAATTACAATTAAAAAATCTTGCTTTCTGGCTCAAGTAAGGTTCATATAGACAAACAGTTATTATAAACTAGGGATATAAATACGGTGGCAGTGAAAGTAATATAGAATAGGACTAAGCTGTTGTTTGCTCATTGGGCAGCCTATTTGTCCTTCCTTGTTCTGCAATGGTTAAAACTGCTTTACTGGGTATTCTATAATGTTAGACTTGACACTTCTTTTCATATGAAAAATGCAACATTAGAACCCTTAGAGGTCATATTATTACAACCCTCATTTAGCTGTACAGTGCAGAAACATACAATTTTTTTCATTAATCCTTTTTTTTTGACCCTAACAGGGGCATGACTACTCACTGAAAAAAATAAGAACTAGTCACCTGCCACATCTACTGTTAATGGTGAGCAAGAGAAAGCAAGTGTGAAGAGATGGAGTCCCTTGCACCTTTCCCTGAACTAGATGAATACTTAAATACATATATATGTATTTCCAAGCCTGTACTGCACAGGCCTAGTAAAGAGATTTGGCATTTAGCCAAAGTGAGAATTGGAGTTTAAAGAAGGCCCTGCTTATATCACCCAAAAATAGGATCGTGTAAGCACCAACAGGAAAAAAAATAAAGTCAAGTCCATCCAATAGCCAAATATATTTTAGGCTGTTAAGCACTGATCTATAGGCTGGTACAACCCTGATTAACTTTGCTTCTGAAATGTTTTGCAGTGCTACCTTAATTTTCCAAAATAAGAGTGAAGGCTTGTAGCCACCCTTCCTGTGGGGAAGATTACATAGCTTGTCTTTGAAATAATTTGTTCTCCTGCTGTCTCCTTTGCACTTTTTGCTGTGCACAGGCAGCCAGACTTTTATGCCTGCTTTAACTGTTTTGCAAAGTTTCTTGGTGATCATCCTTTGCATAATTACATTTTTAGCTTCCTTTATGAGAGTAATAAGTACTGTACAGAGTGGGTATTTATGACCTAAAATATATCTAGAGGAAGAGAGGTACTGATAAGTTTCCACATTTTTCATCTTCTGATAGAAGCCTGACATATCTTCCAGTTCATTCATTCTGTGAGATGATTAAAAAGTTGCTCTTCAACAAACTAAACCTCATCCAGGGCTCAGCAGGAAATAACTGCAATCTAAGCACATTAAAGAACAGACAGGGCAAACCAAAGTATACCTCTTTCTTTGCCTTTTAAGATCATGGGAAAAAGAGAAAAGCAGTCTAATATTGTGATAAAACTGGAAGCCCACAGCAGCTGGTTGATGAGTAAGGATATAGAACCTAATCCAAAGCATACAGAAATCAATGGAAGTACTTTGACTAAATAAGCTTTGCATTAGGCACCTAGTGAGTGAATGATGTTTAAAGCATTCATGTAGATCTTAAGCAGATGAGTGAAGGAGAAAATGATGTGCATTTTAATCAAACTAAATGTCATTAAACCACTTGAGACAGAGAACCTCAGATACCCAGATCAGCATGTAGAAGAGCAGAGGAGAGGTAAGTGAGATCCCTTGCAGCCCATGAAGGTTCAATGGCAGAGCAGATACCCATGTGTATGTCTTGGAGGACTCCACGCCAGAGTACAAAGCTGTGTCTGAGGGCAGTTGTGACTTTGAGTGCTCGTGATGAGTGAGGAGACCCCTCCGCCAGGGACACTCAAAGCCAGAGCAGGAGGGAGAGGAGGTGCCCTGGACCCGTCTGCAGCCAGTGGATGTCCCCACGCTGGAGCCAGGAGCTGAGCTCGAAGGGGCCTATGACTTCCTGGGAAACTTGCTTTGGAAAACTTTGTTCCTGAACAATTTTAGCTCGTGTGAGGGATCTCATCCTGGAAAAAGTGGCAGAGGTGAACTGACTGCAACCCCTGTTCCCTGTCACCTGTTCCACTGAGGAGGAGAAGGTAGAAAAATTGGCAGCAAAGTAATTTGAGCCCAGGAAGAAGGAAACGGTGGGAGGAAGGTGTTGTAAGATGTGGTCATTATGTCTTACTCTCCTACTCTGATTGTTTGCTAACAAATTAAATTATTTTTTCTTCCCCAAGTTGAGTCTGTTTTGCCCAAGCATAATTGGTGACTGAGCCCTCCCTGTCCTCATTTCAACCCACAAGCCCTTTGTTGTATTTCTTTCCTCATCTGACTGGGTGCGGGGGAGTGAATGCAGGACTGCATGGTCTTAGCTGTGGCTGAAACCACCACACAATCTCAGGATTTCAGGTAAGAACTCAGAATGGATGAAATCACAATCAAAAAATTTTGTTCTGTGACTTAATATCACAGGGGAATTCTATGACAGTAGTGAGTGTCAGTCTCCAGCTTTAAAGTATGATGTTCTAACACTATGAATCACTGCTTTCCTCCTTGATTTCACTTCAGAGAAGGTCGGTTCTGTACAATGAAGAAAGTAGGGGCCTTGAGGGGAAAAAATATTACTCTAATGAAAGACTGTCGACAGCACAAGTACAAGTGACTGGAACTACGATTGCACCTATAACTTCATTTTGATAATTTTACAACTACCAAATAAGCAATTCATTTTTAATTATAATAATGTCCTTTTAGTATAATTGTGTGGCATATAGTAATTTCTATTGCAGATAGAGGACAGCAAAGTTCCCTATCTCCACAAAAGGAAATACATTTAGGTATACAACACTTTGGAGAAGAAGGAACTGGGTGGGAGGAAGGACTCTTGAATAAGCATAAGCAGGAGATGCACAGATGGTAGAAGTTCCCAAATGTTCTAGTCTTCTCTCTGGACATCTTTTGCTATAAAAGTGTGATAACATTTGTTAGAAGGCATGATTAAGGCTTTATAGGCTTCACAGATGGAATGTAATTTAGTGTGAAGACTTGAAAGATAAAAGATTCATACATGAAATGGATTCCATGAAGGGAATTAGAAAGGATCAGATCCAGAGAGGTGACATAGATGTAATGACAAATATTGTTCTGTAAACAAAAGTTTGGATGCCCAGTTAAATTGCCTTCAGTAATTTAGGTTAGGTTAGATTGGAACACCTAAAGAGAAGACCTGAGTCAGTTCCCTTCATCCAGGGATATCTCTATTTTTCTCAAAGGAATATGTACTCTAAAACATATAAGCAGTTCAGAAAACTTATTTACAGTCATTTGAAATATAGCCATCCTATATTCAATTAAGTATCCTAACTATTAGGCTCCAGATTTGGGTAAGCTTTCTTTACCTTCTTTTCCTCCAGCAAAGCTCATTTACAGTTTCATCCTTCCTCCAACTTAAGGCAAGCCTCTTGTCCACTATGTCTATATCTCAAGTAGGAAGAAAGCACCTTGAGGACATAGGTGCAAACCTGAGAATATTTTCCTGTTGAGGGAAATGGAAGAAAGTCATACAAGATAAATTGATTAACCTAGGCCAAATTTCAGAGATTCCTACCCAACATATATACATATGCTTGTACATATGTATTTGTAGATGCATTTATATTTGGTTACTTGATAATAGCAAGAAAATATCTTGCAAGCAGCTGCTGACAGATGTAAAAATATATGTACTGCTAGAATTGTCAATAGGACATCAAAATTATTTATCAGCAATGTGCAGAGTATGATCGGTTTTCTCAGGTTACAGTCATTGGTACTTGGACCTAATAATTTACATTACTTTTGTTTCTATTATATGTACTTTAAAAGCAGAAATTGTAACTTTTTAGAAAATAACTTGGTTTTTAATTAGCAAGAAGGATTAGATGTCAAGTAACTGTGTGTAGAAGAATGGAAACATCATTTATGGTCCTCAGTCATGCTGGAAATTTAAGGTCTGAGAATGAGAACAACCCATGTAATAGGGCCTTCTTATCACACAGGCACTCTCATCAAAACCACCATTCAAGGCCACTGTCACATCTGATTTGCTGATTCAAAAACTCTGTGTCAGACTGAGGACTAATCAGTCATGAAATACTATTTTTAGAATAACATTTTGCTCTTCATAAAGGGAAAAGAAAGCTTTCTAATATTTGGCTCTTGCCTTATTTTTACAGCAGTAGGATCTCTGTTAGTGATTCTTCGTTAAACTTGATCTCAAACTGTAGAGAGACAAAAATATTCCCACCCTGTGGCTATTTTGTGGGACTTAAGACATATTTATGAACAAAAAAGCATATCTTTCTAAAAAAAAAGGCACATTTCCATTTTAAAGAAGGATGTCAGAGAGCCAAACTCTCGTATTTGATGTACGAGTATATTGTGGCCAGAATCTCACTTGCTTGTAGCCTTCTCTTGATGTTTTGTTTGACTGGCTGGCTTTCTTCAGTATTTTGTTTCCCAGAGCTGTCTATTCTTTATAAAAATATCTACGTGCCAATTTAAGGCATTCTGAAGTCAATCAGTTGTAAATGTAAGCATGTCTTAGGGGACTTTCCTTCACTTTAATGTGGTTAATGAATATGTTCCCATGACTTTTAAATGGACTGGTGCCTCAGCACATTTTCAAAATTGCTCTATTTGAAGACATTTCCATTTATAATGGGGCTTAAATCTCATTTTCCTCAATATCTGCCCTCACTTAGTCTTTTTTAAGGCTTCTCTGGAAAAAAAATAATTATATCTTAGCTGCTGCTCCTGCCTCTTAATGCTTTCCTAGTGTCGGTAAGAGCAGAAACCAACTGATGCCTCACTCTGCTACTCATACAGAGACAATATGCAGACACTGCACTAACCTCCATTCCTGGCTGAAGAGCTCTGTGCTACCATTTCATATTATCTGCACATACTGCTTCTGCTTTGTGTGCCTACTAAAGATTCATGTCTCACTTTAGTCTCTGTGACTTCACATTTTCCCTGTAGGAACTTACAGTAAGACTGGTAAAGGTTCCCTTAATTTCAAGCTACTGCAGATCCTAATTAGAAAAAAAAAAAGAAAAGAAAAAAAAGAAAGGTCACCTGAAATAATAGTATAGACACGGTCCTGGATGAGTGGAAGGAGGGTAAATAGAAGGGGATATAAAGAAGGTGAGAAAAGAGGTAGAAGTTATACTATTTGATTGTGTCCTTCACTTGCCGAGCCCGTAGGAGCCAAGAGCTCTGCAGGGGCACACTTAGCCTTCACATTTCTCCACAGAAACCCCATCTGGCCAACTAAATTGCCAGCAATTGAGAAGCCATGCAGGAAGCTGTATCCAGCTATTCTCATTCAGTGTGAAGGTTACTGTGTTGTGGAGGTAGTGGGAGGGGAAATAAGGAAAAGGTTACAAGACTTTGATTCTCACATACAATAAAGGGAAGCATCAAATATGTGACCAAATATGAGCTGCTCACTGCTGTGGTTCTTAGACAGATAACGAATTAGACATTCTGGGAAAATTTAGCTACTATAGAAAGACTCAACATCAGGCAACCTTGGAAAGAAAAATCTTCATGGAGAAAAAAGCTGAAGGAAATGGAATAGCCAAATTTTACTATAGAATTTTGTATCTGAATTTTAAAATCAAAAGCTTTTACTTGCAATCTTTCTGTCAAGTGACCTGAAGCAAATTTCTTTGATCTCTACTTGGCCTCTAACTATAACCTCCATTTAAAAGGCCTAGAAAAACAAAATGCCTTCCCTGGATCCCTTAACATGCAATATTCACTCAAATGCAAGTACTGAACTGAGATATAAAACAAAGAAAAATGTATCAACACTGCATAAAAGAACCCAATAATCTACATGGGGGAAGCTCCAGAAGAATGTATCAGCCACTGGTTTACATGAACAATTAGTAAAGCACCAACTGTATGCTAGTCCTTAGTTCCATGTTTCCCAATGAGTGAGACTGCTCTCACTAGAGAAATATGCCAGCATTAAGGTGAAGCATAGAAGAGAGTATAATCCCATGAATGTATTAATTTAGGCTCTGTACCCAAACTGGTGCTGCCTGCAGTAGCAGACTGAAGGAAAGAAGATGGTCAAGTACAGCAGTATGAAAAGACATAAAATGGGGGAGAAAAGGTCAACAAAGCTTGGTGCCAATGTTTTGTCTCTCTGATCACAGGAAAATATATTAGATAAGCAACTATCTCTTTGTCGTATCACTTCTTTAGTTGCCTGATGCTAGTTGTACTTTGGTGTCAGTGGGTTTGAGTTATCCTGGAAATGTGAGATATACTCAGGTGACTAGGTCTCTTGATGCTGCCTTATTGATCAAGTCTTCACATGATCTAAGCAGTTTACAAGGGGATAAGTTTTCTGGTTTCAGTAGGAAATGAGTGATCATTGAGATTCAAGATTGCCAGTCCTTTGTGTTTGATATGAAGTGTTTGGGTTTCAGCAGGAGAACTTAAATTTTCATTTGAGATTCCACCCCCACCCACCTCCCCCCCGCCGTGTGAAACTTTTTCTGTAAGCCTCCCAAAGCTTTGACAACTTGGGACACAAAAGTGTCCCAGGAACAAGTTATCTGATTGTTTAAGATTGTTTAAAAAGAACATTTACCACCCTATAAGTTTTGAAAGTCACCAGTTCCCAGCCAGTAAGGCTGAAGATATGTGGCACATCAGCAGTGAGGCAGAAAGCAGAACAGAAACAACATACTTCGTTCTAGTCATGAGCAGCTGAAGCTAGATATCAACTTTTTCTATTATCTTGCAGCTATGAAACTGCTACTCAGGGAAGATTTCCACTAGTAGCAGTTAATTTTAAAATTTTAAAAAGGTTTATGTAATACTTTTTTTTTTTCCTAGAAAAGATAAAGAAATGGACAATTAACTACATTTTTCACAGCAATGTAGAATGTTAAGTCAAATTATAATGAATACTGAAGAAAGAGTGTTACAAAAACTGACTTGCTGCTAAAAAGCTTGCAGAAAAAGCTTCTTCTAGAAATTGTGCTTTCTTCTAACTCAGAATTTAATACAGAAAGTATTTTTGTAATTCTCTGCAAAGATTATGTGTTAAGAGTGTATGTGTATAAAAATTAACCCCTCTCCACAGTACTAATCTTACTATATTTCTGTCCAAAATTAGTAATGAATACATATTAAGGTATATTAAATCTGTGTGTTTGCAAAAACTATCTACTAAACAACAATATTGCTACTCAACTAGAATCACTGTCCTTTGAGTACTGAGTTTGAATATATATGTTTCTCTTTGTCTTTTGGCAATACAGTAACTGTGAGACACTATGCCTATTTAAAACCGTGTTTTGATCCATTGTACTTTTGGGTTAGCTTCTGAGATCTTCAGGACATGTCGAAGTGGAAGTTAACAACCAGAATTAAGTTTTCTGCTGCTGCCCTCTGCCACTTTAACAAAGTGCTCTTTACTGCAAAGATTCCTTCCTGCAGTGACATCTGTCTCATTTTCTTGCAAAAACCCTTGACAGAAGGATGAGATCAATCGCATGACCTGTGAACAGAGCCCTAACCACAAGAATTTGCATGCATTTCTGGTGAGTCCCAAAGAGCTTTCCTGGGAAAGCTGATGCAAACTGACTTTTTTCAAGCTTTAATTCCCTCTTGGTCACCAAAGGATGGTGGGAGCAAGCTCATACTCCTAGAGACTTAAATTCTGGTCCTAATTCATCAACAGATGGCAGTAGAAAACCCCCTACCTACCTATCTTCAGACCAGGGGCCTTAGAAATAACAAAGGAAGAAAAAACATCCAAATCGTTGTTGCCTAAATCTTTCATATATATGTAGTGTGCTCTAAACTTTTCTGTGCAGTACCAGAGTCTCTTAACAATTAATTTTATGCTGAGTCTGAACGACCAGAAGCAGCTGCTGCTTTTGGAATGACTCTTTCCTGTCACCTTCTTCTGTTTTTAAATGATTCTTTTATTGTTGTACTTAATTTTTCTGTTTGTGAGAGTATATTGAATATAGAGTATAGCAGATAATTTGCTTTTCATACAGATAGATTGCTGTGATGAAAAATCAGTTCTCTGTTCTCAGTAAAGACTTTTTCCAGTGTCATAATTACAGTGAAAGAACAAGTAATTTAGTAAGTTTTTGAGACATGCCTCACTAGATTTTGGCGTTTCATTAATTCCTCCCTCTTCAAACCAAGTAGATGGTATAATAAATTTAGTGAATTCTTTATATAGATTAAAACATTAAGATGCATGGAATATACAGTAGCTTCTTCCATTTTTTTGAAAGATGCTGATACCTTGTCACTGGCAAGCAAGGGAAAAGCATTACCATAAAAATTTCTGAGAGGCATTTTCTTGTGTAACATATAATAGTGGGTGTCTGATATAGGAAACCTTTTATATAGTTCCCTTTTAGCCTCAAGGCACATGAATTAGGCCTAAGGTTCCTGATTTCTATTCCCACCTCTTTCACTAACTTATCTTAATAGTTCTATTCACTTCACAATTTGCCAGCATGTTTCCTATGGTGATGATTTCAAAGGAAAGGAAGAAAGGGAGAAGAAATGGCTCTTTCAGGCACTGCTGGAGGGAGTGACTTACTGTTCTAAACATAATGGAAATGTTTGAATTCTGTAAGCCAATGATTTAAATTGAGGTAGGTTTAACTCGAATCTTCTTCAAGACGTGAACACCGATTTCCCTTCAATTTAGTGAGTAGATTTTTTTAGATTAGACTTTAAACACCGACGATGTGTTGGCTGTGTGAATATGTTACCAAGCCCTGGTGTACTTGGCAAAGGAAAGTGTATGTCCTAGAAGCAGTGCAGAACATTTTGCCTCCACGCACTGTTCTACAGAAATCTTGAGGGAAAGCCAGCATAGTGTCAAAGCCATGAAGACTGAAGCCTCATTTTTTAAGTTTTTCCTTTTTGCTCTGTCACTCTTATTTCTGGTTTGTGTTGTTTTGTTGTTGTTTTGTGGGTTTTTGTTTTGGTTTGTTTTTTTCCTCCTCTAAGGAAGGAGACAAACCTGCCATAACAGTATATGTTTTGGTCCCATAAATGCAAATATTTATTGATACTTTTTTCCTCATCTGTTTTTGCTATCTAAGTACTGTAAAGTTTCCCTTTAACTAGGGAAAAGAGGTAAATAATATGGTAGGTATTCAAATATTTTCAAATAAATTTTGGCAGGTTTTTAGTTATCTAACTAGTTTCAGGTTGTGTCATTTTCATATGAACAATTTTTGAAAAAAACCCCTCAAACATTATTTCTTTGGCTGTAGACATAAATAGTGGTGCTGCCGCTGCTACTATCTTATTCTTATGAAAAATACAACCAGTATCATAAAAATGAGTGTTTAGTTCTGGTATACCTACTTGAGTGAGAAGATTGATAACAAGATTGCTATGTGTTAGCTACATGTAAATATAAATCAGTAATAAAAGATAGAATTTAAAAGATAGTGTTCATATACATAGAAATGGTTGCAGAATCTTCACTTAGTTCTATCATGCTGTCTTTAATACTTTATCATATACAGTTATTTCCAAAGGACCCTGGATATTAAACATACTCCCTGAATTTTGAAGAAATTTATTCTATAAATGAACTGTGTGTTCAAACTGTTCAGGCTGTGTCCTCCGGCTCCCTATGCTGTGAAGAGATAAAGAAGTTAGAGAATGAAAAACTCATCACGCATTCATTAGGGTTTTCTCATGGTAGTGCTAGTATTTGGAAGATAGTACCTTCCTTTGTAAATGACTTTGAGATATGTTTTAATAAAATGTTACACAATATTAAATGTATGACACTGGCAGTGTGAAGCTTTTGTGTTCTGAACTGAATGATTTTTCAACAATCCAACAACAAGTGCCCCTGCAACCCTGGGAGCATGTTCCTGTTGAATATTGAACTCCTACACTTTTTATTTTACTTACTTGTTTTGAGAAACTATCAGTGTGTGTACACAGTATACAGCAGTCCAGAACCCAGCAAGCTTTGTCTTCTTATGTGAACCTTGCTGTGTTAATTCAGGCATATGAGTGGATAGTCTAAATATGTATGCATTCAGTGAAATAGAACAGCTAGTAAGGGAGTTATTAATCTGGGCTAAGCGCCTCACTAAACAGCTGTGCTGTTTCTAGCTTCACAGGATATCTACATTGCTGTGATCATCCATCCTCAGAGGTCTTATGGTTCCTGGGGAAGGCTAAGGTCCTAGTTATTTTTGTAAAATTATGCCAAAAGTGTGTGTTGCATGGCTGGAAGTATGACATGAGAACTTGTGGGCAAAGTCTATCTTTGCTGTGGAAGACTCGATGTGTACATGCACACGTATGTCTGTGTTTGACTGTGGTGGTACAGATGTGTACTGTCTATAGGTTTACTTTGGAGCAAATTATCCCCACCTGGAGTTTCCTTGAGAGAAACCTAGTTATGACAGTTCAAAAGAGAGCCCAGGAGCAAACTGACATACAAGAAATGTGAACAATGAACTACAGAATTAAGTGAAATAGACTGCTAAGTTGTTTGACAGCATGCATAGGGGACTTAGCTCACATGTATCTTGTTAACCATTTCTGGATGGCACTGATGTCCTGAGGAGACATACCCTGAAAAACAATTCTCATCACTTGAGTTAACTCTGTAAAGATTCATACGCAAACACATGCACACTGTAACTAGTTCCTTTTCTTTCATGTATTCCTCCTTGGTTTTGAAGGCATTTTGGTGTCAATATCTTTCATTTCTCATACATTTACTCAGCTTTTTATGGTCAAAATACTTGACTTTTCATTTTATATGCATCTCTGATACAACATGGAAAAATTAAATTACAATTTCATTCTATTATAAATAATTATTTCCAGAAGAAGGTCTTACTTTCAAAGACTACTCTCCGTGTGTCGTGTGATATAATAAATTTCAAAGTTACTCTGGATGATTTCTGTTCTCTCTACTCTATTTTTAATGTGCCTGTTAATTTTTCACTTTTTTTTTTTTTTTTCTGAAACTTCTGTCTAGTTTTATACAGTTATTAGAAAATTGTATTTCTGTCTTTACCTTCCCCTTATCCAAATTTCTGTAAGAATTTTTACGTTAGTAAAAATGTCTTCAGTAAACATAGTAGTCTGGTATTGTCTAATATGTCTTTTAAACTGAAATATTTTCCTGGTTTGCCTTGTGTCTACTAAACAGGAAAAAAAAAATTAAAAAAAGAGAGAGAACTTTTGAGAACATTCCACTGGTAAACTTTTCTTTTTAATTTCTTTGACCATAAGAAAACGTATATCTGTAACAAATTTGAAGTATCCCCTTGTTTTGGAAAGGCCTGTCATTTAAAACTCTGCTTTTTAAAATACCATTGGAAAAACATTGTCTAGTAGTAGAATATAAATTTTCAGTTATTTGAATAAAATATTGGAAGTGAGATTCATATTGGACAACCAAAGTGGATGTTAAGCAGAAATTAAACTCCTACGTTCATAACAATGCTCAGAATGTCTGTATTAGCCTTAGTTTATAATGGAGAAACTCACATTTTTGGACTAAATTTAAGGTCATCCTCAGTCTCTGGTACACTGTCTATGATGGAGAGGGAGGATTTTGGCCAGAACAGGCAGGAAGGAGCCCACCCTCTATATTTCCAAACCGCTCTCTCCATTTTTGGTTTTTTAGTTTGGTGTATCTCTGAAAAATAAAAAAAAAAATAAAAAAAAAATTCAGACCATATCCAAAGTGCTTTGTCTGCTTGTTCAGGCCATGGGACTCCTGGACACATGGCTGAATTGTAGCACAACTTCAATAGGAAGTATAGATCTGAGAGGAAGGTTTGGTTTTAGTATCTCTGGGTGAATTGAGCCCGTTTCTGGATTTCTGTGTAAATTACTGGGCAAAACTGGACAATTAGTCACTGTTTAAAAAAGGCAAATTTTGTTCGGCTCACTAGGTATTTCCAAAAGATAAGTCTGCTCTGATTGAACAGACACCTAACATCTAGAAAAAAGAATAGGAGCTCAAATGCAAAATCATACTTAGTATTTCCTCACTAGATAGCTTTTCTTGCAGCCAGTGCTTGATTTTATATTGTACTGAGTTGTTAAACATTTTAAATAATTGTGCTGTAGCCAGTCATTTCCTTTTATGCACTGGGACTCTTAAATTTTGTATTCACAGTAGAATATGGTTTTCTGATACATTCTATTTTTGGTGTCTTTTGTGTGAAGACATGCAGTCAAGAATGGAATTATGACATCCTTCCACTGGAACATGAAAACACAGCCATCTTGCATGTACGTGTTTCATCATTTTGCCAATGTCTTTGCCACAGCCTATTTTAGTACTTGTGAGAACCTTCTTTTACTTGGTACTTTTGTCAGAGTGAAAAATTAATGCTAAAAAGCATACAGTCTGTATTAACAAGATCTCCTTTTCACAGTATGCTCCCTGCTGAATAATTTTGTAAGGATTTAAAATTTCTTACAATCACAGATTATTCTATAAATGTGAAATTTTAAAGAATTGCTGAATTAATCTTTTCACCTGCGTGATTTAATCAATTTCTCAGTACATTTTTTTCCCGTGGACTTTTACAATGCAAAAGACTTCTTTCTATCTCTCAGGTCGTTTACTCAATGTCTGTATAACCATGTTTTTAAAGGAAAAACAAACAGAAAGTAATTCAGTTGAGTTATGAAGAATCATACTGTATAGCAATTGGATGTTAACAGATAGTCAAGAATTATTCTTTCTCCTTCTCCAAGAGTGCTACTACTTATGTTTTCTCTTTTCACTTTCTTCTCTTTTTTTATGGAGTGAAAAGTTAACGTGCAGTTTCTGATTTACTTTTGTGGATCAAATCTGTAGTACTTGTAAATATATTTTTGGTTATTCTACAAATGTTTAACAGAGAAATTGCCATTTTTAGCTGTTAATTGAGCTAGGTTAATCTCCAGGACACAACTCAGTAAATGGAAACAGGAATTGCTCCTACTTCAGCATCCCAAAAGGAGGTGTGTGTTTCTAGAAAATCTTAGTCAACTCTGTGCCACCTTGGCACTAGGATTGTGATGATTGCTACTGACAAGTACCAACAACAGATCAGAACCTTATTTCCCACTCTTACTTTGGTTCACCCACTCTAGGCAGATGAAGATGATCCAATTCATCTTACATCTTTGTTTTCTGGAAAGGGAAGGAGTTAAAGAATGTACAACATCCACTTAATTTTGCATATTCTTGTATTCCTTTGTCTTAAGTTTCCCTTACTCCAATGCATAGGTATCTCATTGAACTAAATATCTAGCCATTATATAGTGTCTTTTGCAAAAGTGAGAAAGGCAAGGCAAGCTGAGGTCAAAAGCACTTCAGAACATGTGTGAAAACAGTACCAACCTCTGAATTGTTGCTCAGAAATTAGCTCTAGTCCATTTTCTCCACGTTTTTAAGTTATATTTTACGTATGTCCTACTTTGTGACTCTGGTCACATGAGCTATTAGTTTACTTCTATTCCAAAACTTCATTGTTAGAAATGATCCTCATTTCTGCATGTGACATGAAGAGAACAGTGACAAAGAGGTATAATCAAGAGATTGCATCTACGATTCCCTAGACAAGGGAACAAATACCTATTTCTCAGCAGAAATAAACCCACCAAAACATTGAAAAGTGAGTTATGGATGAGAATGCTGAGGAAGTCCAAAATATAGTGTCAAAAATACTGGGTTGTGAAAGCTTATCTGTACCATATCTGCATTCTTTGGGTACTTGACTTCCTTTGGCCCTTAATAGGGTAAGGATTCTAGAATGCTATTTAGCTGCTTCTTCCTTGTCAGATATGCCAATAAATAGGGAATTAAACTAAAGGATTATCCATTAAACAGATTATAGTTCAAAGGGTTCTTAGAGAAAACATCAGTCAGATAAATGGAAAATTAATCTATTCTCTTGGTAACCCGTATATCGAGGATTGGAAGAAAAGTGTTAATGTTGCCCCATTGAAGAAAGTCAGTACTTTTGGAGGCACAGAAAGAAGTTTTAAAAAGATGAGAAGCTAGAGTTGATAAGGCATTTTGGAACACAGAACCTGTTTTTCTTATTGGCTGACATTCATGTTGCCTTCAGTGTTGTGCAACACTGGTAATCTTAGCAACATCTGACAGTATCTGCAGTTAGGAGAATGTAAATATTTTCATTACAAGCAGCATTTGTCAGACATGAAGGCTTTAGCTATTTCTAACTGTTTAAGTACAGTATTTTTTAAAGATGTAATAACCACCATCAGTGCTTAACTTCTTGATTATCCCACAAAATTCATTAAGCCATTCAGGTCTGAACTGGAAATTTACCCTATTGCTGAACTACTTCAGCAAGCAGTTCTATGAATTGTCAATGAAAAACGTTCAGCTACTAGGGAAGATAGGTAGGAATTTTTTTTTTTTTTTTTTTTTTCCAACCAGAACAGAAAGTGCAATTTTGTTTTTATTTATTCTCTTTTCTGTTGAAGGTTTTTTGTTCTATATATACCTACTGCTAAAATAATTACAGTACCAATTCTATAACACCATAACAGATTGCCAACTGGTCAGCCTTAATGCCTTTGAGGCAAGCCAGCTCAGCAAGTCTGGCAAGTTATTTAAATTATATGTCATCAGAGACTTTATAAGGATAAGTGAAACTTCCATTTTCTAATACCAATGGCAGTGGGTAAGCCTCTTGAGATTGCTTGAAGGATTTGTCAACAATGTGGTTCTTCAAACAGTAAAACAAAAATCTTTCACAGAAATTCCATAGGTGCATTAAATAAAAGCAGCATTTTGCTTGTAGTTTACAGTGTTATGAGAGACATCTGCACATCTGTAACATTAGTAGCAATTACTGTATTAGTATTAAAACAAAAATTCCCATTCTGAGTCAGATTAATCACCCATCTAATACAGTCTTTATTTCCACTCCTGTGCCTCCTTCTCCTTCTCCTTCTCCTTCTCCTTCTCCTTCTCCTTCTCCTTCTCCTTCTCCTTCTCCTTCTCCTTCTCCTTCTCCTTCTCCTTCTCCTTCTCCTTCTCCTTCTCCTTCTCCTTCTCCTTCTCCTTCTCCTTCTCCTTCTCCTTCTCCTTCTCCTTCTCCTTCTCCTTCTCCTTCTCCTTCTCCTTCTCCTTCTCCTTCTCCTTCTCCTTCTCCTTCTCCTTCTCCTTCTCCTTCTCCTTCTCCTTCTCCTTCTCCTTCTCCTTCTCCTTCTCCTTCTCCTTCTCCTTCTCCTTCTCCTTCTCCTTCTCCTTCTCCTTCTTCTTCTCCTTCTTCTTCTCTTTCTTCTCCTTCTCCTTCTCCTTCTCCTTCTCCTTCTCCTTCTCCTTCTCCTTCTCCTTCTCCTTCTCCTTCTCCTTCTCCTTCTCCTTCTCCTTCTCCTTCTCCTTCTCCTTCTCCTTCTCCTCCTTCTCCTGTTAGCTTAATCACAGATATTGATATAACTGTAGAAGTCGCAATGTGCTTCAGCAAATTATTGTAACTTTTATTTTCTCTCTTTTCTTAATATTTCATCATTGTTCTTACTAAATCAATCATCTGAAGTCTGAAGAGGAAATTATATCTCGAAACACTGTATTAAATAATCAGGATGATGTTTGAATAAAAATAAGACTTTGATTAGCTGTAAGTGCTACTGTACCCAAGTTCTGTTTTCAGTTTTCAAAATACTGTTTTTCATGTACTTTTATGTTTGCTTGTATGTATGTAAGACACATACTGTACTTTGCAATCAAGAGAATAAAGGAAAACCAAAGAAATGCCCACCTTAGTGTGGTTAAAAAAAATACTACAAATATCACCCACTGAATTTCTGATTGACAGTTTTTGAAACTAAGATTGACAACATGTAGGATGTAATGAGTGGGAAGACGGCTGGAGTGTTCAGCTTATAAAAGAGAGGTCTGCCTTCACAATAGCACTAGAAGTTGTTACAGTCATCTGTTAGTGCGTTTGAAAAAGAATATGATAGTGTCTGTGTAAAACACTCCCAAATGATGAAAATGTCTGCTTTTTAAAATTATGATTTGTATTTATGGATCCCCACATTCGCATGTTTGCTTTCTTGGGTCAGTGCTGTACTACTACTATGTTTCATAAGAAATTAATAGACAGATAACAGGCAAAAGATAGATAGTAATGGCCAGTGAATGGACAGCAACTTGAGATTATGTTCACACTACTAAGTAAAAAATAGTAAAGGAATGAGAGTTTATGACAACTGAGAGTCTCAGTTTCTGAGATCAAGTGAAAAAAATTAGCTCATTTCCATACTGGTTAAACATAGCCAGCCTTGTAAGGAAGTGCTGTGTCCTGCACCTGAGTTACAACAACCCCATGCAAAGTTACAGGCTTAGGGAAAAGTGGGTGGAGAGCTTCCTGGGAGAAAAGGACTTGGGGGTATTCTTCAATAGCAGGCTGAACGTGACACAGCAGGGTGCCCGGGTGGCCAAGAAGGCCAATAGCATCCTGGCCTGTATCAGAAACAGTGTGGCTAGCAGGACTAGGGAAGTGATCCTCTCCCTGTACTCAGCACTGGTGAGGCTGTGCCTCAAGTACTGTGTTCAGTTTTGGGCCCCTCACTACAGGGAAGATGTTGAGGTGCTGGAGTGTGTTCAAAGAAGGGCAACATAGCTGGTGAAGGGCCTGGAGAACAAGTCTTATGAAGATTGGCAGAGGGAGCTGAGGTTGTTTAGCCTGGAGAAAAGGAGGCTGAGGGGAGACCTTATTGCTCTCTACAAGTACCTGAAAGGAGGTTGTAGAGGTGGGAGTCAGTCTCTTCTCCCAGGTAACAAGCGAATGAGAGGAAATGGCCTCAAGTTGCACCAAGGGAGGATTAAATCGGATGTTAGGAAAAACTCCTTCACTGAAAGGGTAGTCAAGCATTGGAACAGGCTGCCCAGGGAGGGGGGTGGAGTCACCTTCCTTGGTGATATGTAAAAGACAGGTGGATGAGGTGCTTAGGGACATGGTTTAGAGGTGGAATTGGTTGGGTTAGGTTTATGGTTGGACTCAATGATCTTTAAAGTCTTTTCCAACCACTTTGATTCTATGATTCTATGAAAACTGGTGGATAACTGATAGTGTCATCTACATAGACTTCTGGGATCAGTTAATGAAACAAACTGTCTCCAAAAGTCTGCTTAGACTTTATCTTGAAGAGAGATATTTGGAGCAGTCTAAAGAGCAACTAGGGAAAGGATTACCAATTAAGCAGGTGTAGATGAACAGAGGTCTAGTGCTTGAACAACCTTTCTCTTTTATTTATTAGGACAGATGGAACTGCAGATAGCAGGAGGCAGGAGTGGGCTCTTTCCCCATTGTGTGAAAATTAAATTAGGATTAACTTGTAGGTTAACAACAATGATAATGCCCAAGCCTAAAAAAAGGCATGTCATGACTCAAAGCCACAAAGAGTTGTGTGTTCTCACACTTCTTCCCTGCTCTCTTTTTCAGGCAGGGAAATATGCCAGTATGTATCAGTCTTTTATTTGGAGCAGGGAACTTTATATGACTACTCAACCCATGTAGTGGAGAGCTCTATACCATTTATGGTCAACTTTCTGATTGACCATTCTCCAGCCACCTGTAAACAGGGTGAATCACTGGTCCTATAGAAGCTCCTTGCATCTAATCTTGATAGCCGTTATATAGGCAGCAAATGTAGGTAGCATGATGAAAGCTGAACAGCCTCATAATTCCTGGTATGGGCACAAAGCCAGGATCACAATCTGGCTCTTCAAGACTTGACACATTCACAGAACACTGTAATACATTATTTTTTATTTATAGAAATTTGGACCTGTTTGAACTTTCCTGTTTTTTTTAAAAAAAAGATAAAAGCTGAAGATATCTTCTATAATCTGTAAGATATGGTATATCTTTATCTGAACTCTGATAATAATTAGTGTCCAAATGACTCTAGACCTTTAAGATTCCTGTGTTAAAGAAATGGCATTTTATCTGATGTATTTTGCTGGTTCTCAGCACTAAAGAAAACTCATCTCATTATTATCTCACTTTTTTTTTTTTGTTTGTTTCTTTTTATTATATAGAACTGATATGCCCCTGAATTTAGATATAACACAGCAAGTGGGATAAAATCAGACAGAGGGTATCTATTAAAAAAAAAAAAAAGCTAAAATAGGTTTTGTGTGTATTTTAGTGCGAAACTGGTTCTTGGGAATTCAAGGATGAATTTCCTGTATATAACAGAAATTTGATTGGAAAAGTTGTCCTGACACTTTTTAGAATCTTGAAACATGGTGAGCCCCAAGTTGTGGGAGTGATTTCCACATGTTATGTAAGACTGGACTGTGATGTCTCAAGTGTCATGCAAGACTTTAAAAGCTATATTTTGGACATGCATATTGTCTTTTAAAATATGGTCAAATAGCCATTTGAAAATATTCTGAAGAATACTTGTATGCATGTGCATCACAGCAAAGGTTGTAGGCAATTTCTATACATGTTACCAAGAATCAAATATATTTCTAAGACAAGCTTGCTATCTTCCATTACCAAAGTAAACATGCTCTCTTAGGAAACATGACTCTAAACCCTGTTTCTGTCTTGTTTGACTTGGATTAAATTTGACAAGATGTTCAGGCATTTGGGCAAGCAGACAACAGAGAAAAGGAGGACATGAGCTGTGACTGTTCTTTTGTCACCATTCTCAAGAGAAGTCACTGTAATGTTACTGGAACTACAGCAGAAAGGATGATTCAACCTGCAAGGCACCATCTAGCAATTAACAGTATAACTGTAATGGGGGTAAGTGACTTAGAAATTTCCACACATTGCTGTGTTGAGTTCAGTAGCAGAAACAAGGTGCAGAAAAGAAACCCTTCACATCTTTTGCGCTCTAACCAGCAATTCACAGAAAGGTGCTTCAGTGCTTATTTATTTCTGAAGAAAGGCTTTTGTGCACAAAAAAAAATCTTTTTCTTTGCCAACTTTATCTGTTGATCTAATGAACAAAATTACTTTTCCTCATAACTTTTGCCCTCTTGTTCGTCTGCTTCCAGATAATGCAGAAACCAGAGAAAGAAAAGGGAGAAAGGTTATCTCCCTTACTTTCTTTTCCTTATTCATACAGGTAAGCAGCATATAGCTTCAGCTTATGACAAGTATTATCAGCTATTTCCATAAATCCTTTTTCTGAAGTGTGAAAGACATTTATACCTCTTTATTCTAACAGATGGTAATGAAGAGATATAATGTGTAAATATAAATGTCACCAGTCACAGAAAAGTCAAAGTCTTAAATTAACACCAGTTCACTTTATTGTGTGCCAATGCAGGAAACAAGGGGACACATGAAACCGTTTTCCTCTAAGCAGTCTACTTATCTCACTCACTTGCCTAAGTGCAGGCAGACACAGAAAGATATCCTTATTGGCACAGAGCAAAATAAACTGTAAAGCAGAAGTAGGGAAGAAGCTGATCATGATGGTGTCAGCCTGATCCTGTTTATCTTTCTGAATGGTGTTGGATTTTAAACTTTTACTCTAATTCTGTATTTATTACAAAATGGTGTATCTTATAGGATCCATCCAAAACAATGTCCTAAAAAGCTGTTATATTGACTTTTGGACATCTTTACATTTTTGAGGCAGGGGATGGCATTTGTCAGGTATGTGCTAATAAATAATGAAGATTTATACCTTAGCTGGGAACAGGTTAGATTCCATAATTTTTCATTTTCTAACATTCTAGCATTTGGGAGTTTTAAAACAAGTGAGTAATTTTTGCAAAGGGAGAATACTACTGATAATCAGAGTTGGATGAGGTCTATCAAAAAACGTTTTAAACACTGCATTGATTTTAACAAATTTTATTCTTAAGGAATATTAGGATATATATGTACTTGGTGGCTTTGGAGACTGTGTCCATTTATCAGTGCAGTCACCCCTCAGACACACTCAAAAATAGTGTAAAATTATGGCAATTTTAAAAATTATTACTCAAAAAGGTGCATAGTTTGCTATTTGGTAGATTTAATAGTGTGTGCTTTATACCTTTAAATTTTTGTCATTAATTTTGTTAGCTAACTCAATGAAATATAAGTGATTGAAGACTGTGTCCAATTTTCCATTGCCTTGTATGTTAGTGCTATTTTTAAATCAAATATAAGATGAAAGAATTGGAAAAATTCAGTCATAGTAGAGTTATAGGCAGATGAAAAATTAGCTACCCCAAACCATTAAAATATGCATAAAATAATTTTCCGTTTTCCAAGGCTGCATTATTCCTTCTTTCCTGGTGTGCCTAACTTTTAACTATACAGTGTAATTTAGATATACTTGATATGAAAGACAATCTAATCTCCTACTTGAAGTTACTTGCTTGGTTCTAAAAATATATTTGAAACATATCAGTGAGTTTCTGAATGGTGTTTGTTCTGCTGAAATCTTACCAAGGGCACCTGAAGTCCTACCTAATTTCCAAACAGCTGTTTCATATCTGTGTATCCTTTTACAGCCCTGCCTAAGCTTATAGGCATCTAAAGGATTAGTTGACATCTTGAATGCTTTCATACATATTTAGGCATGTTTATTTTGGGGATATAATTATTTATTTCATATTTATGTCTCTACTTGAGTAAGGCACAGCTAAACAGGCACCCAGATCTACAAGAGCATTCTGAAAAAAACAGCCATAGTTCTGCCCATATAGTTTGTAGAACTATTCAGCTACTTCACAATCACTTGCTGCTTATAGAGCTTGTTAAAGAAATCTGAAGTTTCCTTTTTCGATTTTAATCACCTTAAGACAGAAAAAAAATATTGTCTTCTAAATTCTTGCATTTCTCCTGAACTGTAAAGAAATGTGGTGCTGAAAGAAACAGAGGCTATTTGATTCCAAATGGTTAAATACTTTCGTATAGGAAGGTCTGATCTCAGCAATTAGGTGTGTTTTGGTTGTTTGTTTGTTTTTTTTTTTTCCCCCAGTGGTGGCCTAATACAATACAAATATGTATTACAATAAATAGTATACAAGCTTCAGTTTTTAAATTTTTGATCCTTCCTATACAAGAGTCCAACTCCATCTTATTCTACTCTGTCCTCAACGATTTTACATTTCTGGCTACACACAACCCCCCGCCCCAAAAAAAAAACCCAACACAACAAAAGGAAAAAAAAAAGATAGCTTTAAGTGGCAGGCTTCTTTCCCTTTCAACTCTTTCAGTATTTTCTTAATATATAAGTTTAATTCCCTGGCAGCTAAAGCAGGCACAGAACCCACCTCTCCAAATTCCTAGGAAAGTGCTCTAACATAAAGTATTAAGCAAAAGATAAAAAAAATACTGCTATATCTCCTTGAAAAGAGCCATCTTAAGTATCCATCTCAGAAGAAGCTGAAACAAATTAGGCCCTGAGCAGAAATAATTGCCTAATGGAAAAAGGTAGCAGCCTAATTTAGATATGGTGAATCACACTTTTGATATTTTATTTTAACTTAATATAGGTGTGATGGGGATTTTCAGAAATGCCACCCCCTCATTGATGTAGTAGGGAACTTAAGCCCTGTTTTTTTTCTGGGAACTGGATTTTTCCTCACCTCTCCCACAGAGATAGCCACCTACAATTTAGACCTCTCAGTTTAAAGAAGTCATCGTGGCCTTCAGTCTCTTAAAATTTTCTTTGTTCTTCCTTTTGAAAGTAATTTGAGCTTGGACATTAAGAACAATGATTCTTTCAACTTTCATAGCCATAGGATAAAGCCTTTAATGATAGCATAGCATTTCATTTCTTAATTTTCTTTAAAGAGCCAGAAATATTCCAGTGGTCTGAAAGGGTTGTACTAGACACTTTTCTGATGTTAATATGTGACATCTTTGTTTTTCCTAGAACAAAGAGTGGTAAGTGAAGCTATCTGTCTTTCGTTTGAAAATCAAAACCAGTACTTATCTAGGAGAAGGAGAAAGTAGCATTTTCTAAAACTTAAGCGTATCCATGCTTAAAATGCCTCAAAGATTAGAAGAAAACACTTAGCTTTCTGAGGAAATAACATATGCTATTTAAGTGCATTTTAATACACAAAAGTACCATTGACTAGGTCAAATGTTTATAAAAGCTCCACAAAATTTGAATCATTTTCCCCTGAGCAGTGACTATTTCATTCAACACTTATCTGTAGTATGCAAAAGAAAATTACTCCTTTTCTGATTATCAGTTCTCTGAAGAACAGGAAAGAAAAAAAGATGTAGTTTGTGCCATTATTTTCTTAAAATAGTAATAAAAACCACCATGGTCTTAGTTAAAGCTGAAGTCTGGGCTTTCCTTTTCTGTTTTATATCCTCTAGTGACTTTTTGCTATTATGCTTAATGTTTAAATGTAATAAAACATCTCATATTCAGGTATATTCACCTGCATGGGTGATATATACACACTGAACAATTTCATAGGGAATTAACTTTTTTTTCTTTGTTTTTCTTCTTTAAATATTAATAAGTTCATCTTTTATAAATAGAGTGTATAACTGCTCTCAAGTATTGAAAAGGGTTACATTGACTGTCTAAAGTTATAGACTTTCAAAATCAGTATGTCCCTTGAACCAGGGGATGGCTCTTTTCTTCAAAGTAACTGTCTACCTTTTTTCTTCGTTATGAACAAATTCTGTTCAATAAATTGTACTTTTGTCCTATTTTCTGCTGTTTCAGCATTGACAACCCTAGGCAATTCCTTTCTTCTTTCAGTCATCTTAAAACTCAATGAGATCTATATTTATGGCTTGAGTTTTGGATCTTGAATCACATGCTAACATGCATATAGTGTGAGAAAGCTTACTGTTCAATTTTTTACAAAGACAAAAGGAATTTGTTGTATTCAATAGTTTTACAGCAGTCTCAGAAGATAGCATCTTGTTTATCTGATTCTGTGCATGGCAAGCTTTCCAAAAGAAGAGAATATCACCTGAGCAGTGTTCTTCATAATCTTAAATCAAGAAATAATAGCACATTTCTTTATAAACGGCAGAACAGATAATTGAATGGCACTCTCTGACTCTACTGTGATGTTGTCCCTTTTTAGGTCATTATCTTCAGCAAAAGCTTTGCTATTTTATCAGCTACAGTTTAAAATACAGGTGCTTGTAATGTTCTTTCAAAGGCTTAGCTGATAATATCAGGTAAAGTGAATTTGGGCTTTAGTACGACTGATTCTTGTTACTCAACAACCACTTTTTAAGAGATGCATATCAAAACGAGAGCTAGAAATGATGTTCACAATGAACCAACTTTTTAGTAGTGTAACTCTAGAATAAAACTGATGTTTTTTTCTGTTAATACCATTGCATAGTTTCACTGATGGCACCATTAATAACATAAGAAAACAAGACACTAGCGATGAAAGATATTAATTCAGGGAGCTACATTTTTTTTTGAATGTGGAAAAAAACCCCAAAACCAAAACCAACCAGAAAACCACCAGTGTTGTGCCTTCAGTACAAAACAACTGTATGTGTGGCTAATATGTGTAGCAATACTTCACAGCTTTCACTGGAATATCTTGACCAGGCAAACTGTCCTACATTCATACTACTATCATTCAGCAGGGCAGCTCCTGTTCTTTTCATCTCCAAAAGATCTTGTACTATGTGATACTCTCTGAGTCTTTCTACTTAGAAAAGACAAACTATTGCAGCACCCCTCATGCTTTGGGGCTGTGTGATCATCTATGGGGTTTTTAGTAATTTCCACAATTTTATTTAAACAGGAGATGTCAGACACCATTCCATTTATTCTCCAGTGAAGAAATACAACGTAGATTAGCTTAGTTATAAGTTTTTACCTTCAGATGGTTTATGGTTCGTATTTTAAAACAAAGCTACATTACTTCATTTCAAGATTGAACATAAAAAAAATGAAGGAAAATCACAGATATTTCCTTAGACTACTGGAATTATACCCTTTGTCTCTGACATTTTTTTGGTTTGTTTTGGGTTTTTTTTGGTTTTTTTTATCCTAGGAAAGGAATCTAAACTAAATTTTTTAGTAACAGCATATCTGAAGACCTTGAAATCTGAACTGCTGAGAACTCTCAGCTGTGACTGAAATAAGATTTGTTTTGAACATGCGGAGTACCAGATAATACAAAGCAATCTGAAATTCATATAATGAATAAAAGATTTGATTACTCTAAATTTATAGATGCTTCTTAAATTTTGTTTCTTTTTGTTTCTTTTGTTCTTTTGTTTCTTTTCCCTACCTGACAACTGTCCCTGACCTTCCATTGACTCATATAGGTGTTGTGAAATTATCCTAAAATATATTTGTAAAATATTCAATTAATTCAGAAAAGCCATACATAAATGAATAATTTTCCCTTAATAAAAAAGAAAATAAATAAGAAAAAATGATCGGTTTGCAGTAAATAAATCTTTAAGTCATTCAATTGAAATATAGAAGGGAGCTCTATTAATTTTGCATATTGAAGAGACCCCTTTTTGAACCTGTTCCAGTCTCTGTTCCCTACTGTTTCTTTTTTTATTATTATTATTTTTTATTTTTTTCTCTGCTGCAGTTTTCAGTCAGACCAGCACAATTCTGTAATAGTTCTGACTGAGCTGGAGTCAATTTTCTTCATAGCATCTTATGTAGTGCTGCATGTTAGATTTGTGACCAAAACTGTGTTGATAATACACCAGTGTTTTAGCAGTTGCTGAGCAGTGCTTGCACAATGTCAACAACTTCTCTGTTTCTCACTCTGCTCCCCCAGGGAGTGGGCTGGAGGTGAGCAAGAGGTTGAGAGAGGACAAAACCAGGTCAGTTGACCCCAGCTGACCAAAGGAATATTCCATGTCCTATGAACACCATGCTCAGCAATAAAACTAGCAGGTGGGAAAGTGTTTTTTCCATGGTGGCTCTTGCTTCAAGACTGGCTGGGCATTGGTCTGCTGGTGGGGTGTGGTAAGTGACTGCCTTTGCACTACTTGTCTGTTTTTCTTTCTTTTCTTCACTTATTAAATTGTCATTATTGTGACACATGAGTTTTTTCTCATTTTTTTTTCCCCTTCTGATTCTCTCCCCCATCCTGCTGGGGTGGGAGAGTGAGCAGGCAAATGGCTGTGGGCTTCGGTGTTGGCCAGGGTCAACCCACCACAAATAGTCAGTAAACAGTTCCTGTCTCCACTTCTACTAATAGTCCTGGAAAACTCTGCAGGAGTCCAGTGTTTCTCCAGGATAAACCCCCTATACATTTAAATCAGGGGGAGTAATCTTTCATAATTTATTTTTTTATCAGTTGTGTGGATGGTAAGTCTGGTACAGGAGAAGCAGATTCTCACCTTTTAATTCAAGCATTGGGGCTTAATCCAGAGCAGTTGAGAGCAGGAAAAATCCCCCTATTTTCTGCTATCTCTGAGCTGGATGTTAATTTTCTGCTTATTTTGGTGTATGCACAGTCTGATCATACTTGGAGCTGTGATAAGAGCATATTTGTTGAGGAAAATAATAATCAGAAACTTATTAGGTAAGCACTATAAAGTACTCAGCATCACTCACAGTGGTTCTTGCACGCTCATGACTTTTCCAGACCTAGCAGAATTTTTTTTTCAGATCTGTATCTTTGCCACAAAGCCCCATTCATCCTGCCAAATTCCAAGACCCTGTTCTAAAACAGGCAGGTACTAGAACATTTCAAAGAAAAGGTGTCAAGAGTATTTTAACACTAGCAAAACAGTATACATAGCCAGTGCTTTCCAGAAAAATAAAATGGACTTGTCCCAGGTTATTTCCAAAAAAACCTGTGACTCAAAATGTCATAATTTAGCAAACTAAATTTGTCTGTAGAAAATGTCTCAGGTCAAGAAGTATCTGAAAGTATTAATGCTGGATGATGCTACCAATCCCATCTGTTTGGGATGGTAGCATCATCTTATGGATGCTACCATCCCAAAGGACTTCTTATGAAAAATACTCAACTAATATTACAATGACTAGTATTCCAGAGACTCTTCTGAAGGCACTGAGGTTAACTAATTCAAGCATAATAGTGAAGAGTTATGTCTGACAATTTACATATTTCATATTTAATTTAAATTTTCTGCATCACCTACTTTTACAAGCTTAGATTTGTGTAGAATTTTCTATTAAGTAAAAACCAGAAAATGATATTCAGTTCAAGAATCAAGGATATCTTCCTTATCTGATACAGGTATTGAGGTATCAAGGATCATGCAGCTTCCTAAGGTTGAGCATAAAAATTCAGCTATCAATATTTTCAGTCTCCTTATACTTTTTACTGCACAGACAGGTAAACATGAAGTATGGATTTTAAAATATTCAACATATTGATTTAAATCTGTTCCTCATGAGTAATGGGGAATCCATGAAGAAACTGCAGTGTAGCAATGCTAAATTTTGCTAAGTCTGATATCCAAATGTATATCTTCAAGGATTAATTTGCCATCATTCCTTAAATAATACTGTCTTATTAGTGCCAATAACAGTCATAGAATATTTCCAACCTAACGTAACAATATGTCATGGATAGAAAAAGTAATTTCTACAAATACATAATGATCTTAGTTTTTAGTCTTACAAGGAGAGCCACTGGATCTCTTTTCCCATTTTAAAAATAAATAAATATTTTAGTGAAAAGTGTTAAAATTAGCTGTTGCAGCTATTTATTATTTCAACATGGTACAAGCCTCTCTTTCACAGTCTTATTACATAGTGATTAAAGGGTGAAAATAGTATTTCATTTGCAAGGTATTAGTTTACAATGAATTTTTTGTAGTTGCCAGGGTAAAACTATAATTTTTCTCTTCAGGATATTAAGTGACAATGTATACCTTTGCAGTGAAATAATGGGAATAAGTTCTAAAACCAATGCTCTGAATAACAAGCAGCTGCGATTCAATACATGTAAAAAGTGATGAAATCAAGCCGAATAGTGTAAACTTCAGTGGAAAAGTCATCTCTTGAGATGCAATCTTTTTGCAAAGCTCTTGAATGATTAATGCAAATAGTATTTCACTTGTGGTTGTTTTTCCAAGTGGGTCAAGAACACATATGTTTATATTACAGAGAGAAATTATGTTAAATTTTAAAGCTCTAATAAATTCATAAGAGCCAGACATATTTAGGATTAAAACTTTGACTATGTCCACAGTACATTCCCCTTGTGCCTTCATAATTGCAATGTTGTTAAGGCTTGAAATCAGTGCTTTTATGTTACAAGTTAAAGATTAATTGGAAGACTTATCTTTGAATTTTCTTACTTTCTGGATTAAAGGCAAATCATTAAAGCAACATTAATATGTTTTGTTTTCTTATATTAATTTTCTTTTATTAATGGTAATTAAAATGGAAGAGAAGAGTAGAGAAAAGAAAAGAAAAGAAAAGAAAAGAAAAGAAAAGAAAAGAAAAGAAAAGAAAAGAAAAGAAAAGAAAAGAAAAGAAAAGAAAAGAAAAGAAAAGAAAAGAAAAGAAAAGAAAAGAAAAGAAAAGAAAAGAAAAGAAAAGAAAAGACAACTAAAAAGAAAAGAAGTTCAGAGGGAGAACTTTTAAACAAATATATACTGTATTTCTTCATTGAGAGTGTATATTTATATTCTCATTCAGAAGAATTTGATTTTAGAATTTGCAAAAATGCAGTGTTATTGGAATTTGGATGGGAAAACCCACTCCCTAATTACACAAGTAAATAAAACCATTCTTAAGGCATATCTGTGAAACCTTTTGCAGAAGATTGCAAATGTCTCTGTACACAAAATTTAAATTTCTGCAGATGCAAACTAAATCTAAAGTAAAATCTGCATAGTCATGGCTGTGGTCTTCCTCGGCTAATGAAGCTGTATTGTGAGTGAGTCTTTAAAGGTACGCATAGCTACTCTTACATGAACTAACACAACACTCTATGTAGCCAGGCAAAGATCATTGAAGTCACGCTTGCAAACATCCTTTTCTATGAACATTGCGTGATTTGGTCAAGGGTTTAGTCACATTGATTTTAACAGCACACAGGCAACTGTTTTGCCTATATTTGAACTCAACAGAAATAGCTTTGATCTTTGTCTCATCCTTACTTTTGACTTTCTTGTGGGTGCAAATTATTACTAGTCAATTGTGACTGCAATTATTGTCAATTAAGAAAAAAACACTAAGACTGTGGTAGAATAAAATCTTTTTTAACTACTTCAATATTATGGTTAGTTTACTTTTAAACATGAAATACATGTATCCTCTGCTGAGGACTGAATATTTTAAGTTATTTTTTCAAGTCAAATAGCAATAAAGTCTCCTAAAAGAGTACTTTCCTTTAAGACACCTAAGCATTTTTTAGATCCATATGTTATCTTGTTGGTAAGCCAATGTTCCATGCTTAGAGATCCTCAAAGTAACATTTATTTCTATGATACCAGTTTAACTGTTTTTAACTGTGTTTTCTTCTGGTTATGTTGAACTGTCACTGTTTAATTAAAGTTGAGAGGAATTCATTACTCTAATTAATGTTGTATTACCCTTTCTTGAGAAGAACTTTTGAAGAAAATAGAATAACTTGTATAATATTTTAGCTCATGAAGGTTACTCTCAGTAGTTAAATATAATGGCAGTTAGCACAGACTTGATGTTAAATAATATTTTATTAAACCATCACTTGTTTGTCCTATGGAATTTCATTCACAATGTAGAAAATCTGGAAACATGTAATGCATTATAAATATTGGCTGAGAAGCAGATTGACAATCATCTGAACACATAAGACACTATAATAGCTGTGGAAAGCTGACTCTATGACTTTATCACTTTATAGTAGTTAAAAATACAATCCAAAACAAAAGGCTCACTCAGATAACAGATCTATCCTGTAGGATGGGACGTGGGGAAGTTGTCAGTGACTGTCATCTGAACCAGTCGGATGAATGGCAAATACAGCTGAGAAACATTGCAGGAAAATGGATCTGAAAGCAGACCAAAATGGAGACAGGGCTAATTGTGTCTTCATCTAGATGTGGAAGAAATCCCAAACATAGGCAGGAGAGTATGCACATACATTTTTTCCTCAGCAAATATTCCTTCTATGTGCAAATAAATTACATTATGTTTTCAGAAAGGTGAATTCTAATCTTTGGATACTTACGCTGCTTGCAGACTTAAAAGGGGGAGTTTTTGCAGTTGCCAAGTCCTGAGGCTGTCTGATTCTGTATTTGGAAGCATAAAAGGTGTATATTGGAAATTAAATTAAAGAATGTTTGCACTATAGACTTCTGACTCAAAAATAACAAGTGGAGGCCCAATCCTTTGAAAAGCATTCTTTCACAAAAATCTGAATAAAGTGTTTTGGATAGCTTAGCCACAGATCATGACAAAAGATTCAGTTTATCTCTTCATGAACTTATTAGAATGACCTGATGAAAAACAGAAGATGGTTGCTAGCTTGGCATATGCAAACCAAAGGACATCCTTCTTTGGTCAAAGAAAACACATTTAGCTTTCTGTACTGGGCACCTTCTATCAGATCAAGATCAATTTCTGTAGCTGCCTGATGCAGAGGAAGAGAAAGTGTTTTAGATATTGCAGATGAATACCCTTGAGCTATTTTCTGAGTAAAGATGCTGCTCTTTCCTCAACTTTTCTGGGCTTCTCAAAAGACAGGTTTTTGAAAAAGATTTCTACAGACTAGAGAGGGACAAGAGAAAGGCAGAAAATTCAAGTTTTAAGAGAGAAGAGACAAAGGCTCTTTAAACCTGGGAGAGCCTTAGACATTGCAAAGCGCAGTACCTAGTCTGTGAGATGATCAATATCTAAAACGCTTCATAATTAATCAGCAGGCAAGACCAGATCATGTATATAATAAATAATGGAGGTATATGTTTTGTTACAGGAATAGGGACAGGTGTCATCAAGGTCACTTTAACAGTTTCTTCAGACAGACATGGAATAGATATTTTAATAATAGTGCAATATTTAAAATGTATCTTAAAAGTCATCAGATCTGATTAACCCTGAAATAAATTAATAAGTTACTAAAGAAGAACTCCCACTGTAGGTCTTTCTCACAGATAATTATTTTCTCCTATTCTGAAATAGAAATGCTTAGGTTTATGAGTGTTCAACAGCCTTAAAATTAAGCTACTTAGGTTTTAACATGCCTATAAGCCCCTTTTTATCCACCTGTATATTTTGAAATTGGCCCAAAAATCATATTGACTGATATTTTTTTAACCTCTTCCTCTTTTTTTCCTTTCAAAATTTCCTTTTGGAGTATTAAATATCAGCTTCAGAAAATGTTGGATCTAAACCCAGTGTAAGTTTTGTTTTGCATTTGTTATTATCTTGAATCTTATAAATTTTCTTCAGTGTGAACCTCTAACTGATGCATAACCAGCAAATAAATAAATAAATAAACCCCCCTTATAGTCTCAAAAGTATCAGCCTGCTTGGCACTAGGTGGCAGACAAGGCAACCAGGAAGATCCTTGAGTAAATTAACACTACCTCTGTGTTCTTGCTTGGGAATGCAGCCCAAAGCAGGTGGTAAACTCCATAAACTCCATCTAAGGCTAAATACTGGCCTGATCTTTCAACAGATTTATTTATTTTATTATTATTTTATTTTTAAATGAGGAAAAAACCTGTAGGGTAAAACTTGAGTTTTCTTACCCTTTCAGTTGTGAAGATAACTTTTCAGTGTAAACACACATTGTCATATCCTTCTTAGCTGTCTGCAAACCTAGCTGAAACAGCAGCAATGATAATAGAATTTACATAGAAGTTATCTATCCAAGTGATCTAGGTCCTTTGCAAAAAGATACATAAACAAATAAAGAACAATTTGAGTGTGAGCTTTTTTTCAAACAGTTAAAAACTGAAGATATTTGGAAGTTATCTAAAAAATAACGTCTTCAGTTTTCACTTCTAATTAACTGGTAAATATTAGGAATATTGTGAATGGCAGTCCATAGATAAAATAACTGTGAAGCCTAGGTGAAACATAAACCAAAGAGGAATAGAGGTGTTATCCCTTTCTGGACTGACTTCATTACCACAGATATCAATCAGAAAGAAGTATTTATCCAGTGAAACTGACTTAATTTGTAGCATCCTGACATTAATTCATTGGAATAAATATGTTGCAGAAGGAAAAGGGTAGAAGCTCAGAATATAGTCCTGAGTACCAGTCTCCTACTGCACAGCTTAAGGATTTGGTGCCCCTGTGTGTGTGTATTTGTAAAATCAATGCAGCCACAGATGCAGATAACTTTAATAGTACTGAATTAGTTATCTCCACACCCAGGACAACTTCTCTCAATTTCCTTCTTTATGCTGCAGGTGCCAACAATGTCATTGTCTGCCATAGGCTTTCTTCACAAACAGACTGTGCTGTTATGTTGCATTCATTTTGGCTTGCAAGTGGAAGTGGTACTAATGGGTTTCTTAGGCACTTACTATAAAAACAATTTGTCTTGTTGGCAGTTCCAGATACTCAGGAATTCTATGTACTTGTCTTCACTTTGCAGATCATCTCTTTTTGGCACTTAAATATCACAGGAGGGACTTCCTGTCTGGAGATAGCACTTACCATATTAAACGAGCCGTGCATTCTTTTTGGCTCTAGGGCTACACAGTGACAAGCTTTTTGGCTCTAACAGGCAAAACAAAAAATAATTAATTACATCAGCAGAAAAATTCAGTATATATAGTAAACATAGATTTGAGCTGCAAGAATTCTCATTATTTTTACTACCCTGATGAGATACATAGATCCCATAATTTAACTGGGTTTTATTTTATTTTTGTAGTGTAGTCTTATATAATTGCTTACAATTTTAGCATTAGAAGACTGCATTTCTTTTCATTACAAATAAATGCATGTTTATTTCATCTTATGAATATACTTCAGCTTCTACTTTCTTTTTAACTATAATTCCTTTGTTATAAAGAACAGATTTAAAAAAATAAGGCATTTTCTTTCAGATGCCGTGTTTCCAGTGAATATAAAGCTAAAAGGAAACAATAATGCTGATTTTTAAAATCAAAGTTTTCAATGCAGGCAATTCTAATTTCATAGCACATAGTTTGAAACTATCTTTCTTTTTTTTTTCTTATTTTCTTTTTTTTTTTTTTTCCATGAAACACAATAGTTTATTATGATTGTTTCAGCCAGGAAATTAAGTACTTGGGTTATAGTAAATATCTGGATAAGCACTATTTTTGAGATGCCTTGATATGAGGGCATTCCTCAGTATTAATTTAAGTGATCACAAGGAAAGGTAGAGAAAAAGGTCACAAAGTGGTATGCAAGGCACAGTAAAGCTTTCAACTTTCCCAGGCACTATGCCCTTCTTGAGAAGCTGAATGTCCAATAAAGCAGAAGACAATTTGCAAAGTGGTGCAACACATAACCCTCCCCTTAAAAAAGCGAGCAATAATTAGACCTAGAGAATGTCTAAAATCAAAGGGTGGGAGAAGGAAAGCAACAAACTCCCTAGGGAATATGATGACAGATAGCTGAATGTAGAGTTAAAATGAAGAATAAAGCAGTACATGTTAATATAGGGTAGGATTACTTCATACAGAAAGAATTTAATAATTTGAATCAGACTCAGAGGAAGAGATACTCAATGGCTTCTTTCACCTCCCTTTGTAAGTAAAATGTTATAATAATGTTAGATGTAGGAAATATTAGTAGCAGTAATAATTATGAAAAATAAACATATGCTGTCATTATTCAAATAGGACATTTCATTAGCTACAGATGGAAGCAGAACTGGAAAGTAACTGCAGACATGTTGCAATCTGTAGATGAGGCTGAATAACTATAACTGGATTAGTACATACATGTCGTATGGTCTCTCGCTCTGTGGGCTAAGATTTTACTCCTTGGTAAACCCAGCCACTTGCTAGGAAGGGAGTAGCAGGTGAAAGAGTTACTGACAAGTGTATTGTGGAGACACCTTATAAGTTACTTATTACATCCTCCTAGGGAGTAATTTTATCACACATTGATTGGTATATACTTAGAGCTGGTATGTACTTAAAACACTAAACCAAATATCACCAATTATTGTTGCAGGAGTGAAGTGAATTTCACACAGGTGAAACTTCTTCAGCAACTATAATATTTTAAAATTTGAGTCAAGCTAGTAAATCAGTATGTTGATATTTCAGTTTCCCAGAAACTCTGCTATTCCTTAAGAAGGTTCCTATTTTCATTCTGTTCATTCATTCCCTCAGTCCCTTAAAATAATCTAGACTGGACTGTCCATTCAATAAAACTGTGTGAATTCAGCTACTCTTTGAATCTCTAATAAAACAGTATGTATAGAAATTCACTTTCAAAGAGTATGCAAATTTCATGCCTATAATATATGTCCTAGCCCAAAAACTTCCAGCCTTTGCAGACCCAGTTTCAAGGAACTGAAGGGAATGACAATTTGAAAGCCCTGGAAACCCTCTATTCTATTAATACATCTTAGTACGAAAGGATAACAAAAATTCTCAAAGTTAATTCTGCTTTTCAGTATCCTTTTGTTTGACATTATACGTGCTATTTTTTGGAATGTGTTAACTTAGACCTGTCAGTATATTTTTTTTTTGTTTTCAGTACATGTAACATGCCCATTTGACAACATAATCAAATCAGTATCAGCTGCAAATAGAAGGGTCTTTAAAACTGGAGCTTCATTTTTTGTTTGCTTTGTTTTGTTTTGTTTTGTTTTAATAACTGTGAATGAGGTTCAAATAAAAAGGATTAATACTTGACAATGGAGCTTGTGAGTACCATTGTCTTTGTAGCTGTACTCGTGCTTCCTTCAGAGACTCAGACAGGGAACCACAAATCTCAGTCTGCAGTAGATTTAGGCAGAACATTTGAATGTATTAACTTCCAAAAGAAGAGAGAAATAAAAAAAATAAAAAAAATTAATCAGTTTATTATAGATTATATTACAGTTAGAATTCCTTATAAATGCATGTTTTGGTATTTGCTGGTACTATGCCATGGTGGCTACCAGTTCCTCAACAAAGTAAATAGAATAAATAAAAGACAGAATCATTATGATTTTAATGGCTTGTTTGGTTTGTTTTTTTCCACATGGGAACTAAAACGACAAAAATATTTTATAACTACAGACTCATTAACCAGTACAAACTTCCTACTAAAAATATTTGTTTAAGTATTTTTATTATGTTATGCCCCTTCTAAAATTTTCTAAGCACATTAGACGTAAAACATCTTTTAAAACATAGATTTTATTCATATTGCTCAAATAAACTGTTCCTGTCAGCTCTGTTTCTGTGCATCTCCCATGTACTGATAAATACATGAAATATTAAATGCCTAGAGATATTTTGACTTGATGTTTTATATCTTTAAAGTGGAGATCTAAAGAAATTAGATGTCTTGGACAGGATCACACACAAAATCCTGACAAGCCAAGGAACAGAGTGATCAGAACATACTTTGGTAAATCAACACATGCTATTAATATGTGTTTGAGTGGCATGTGCACTTTACTGCATTTGTCAATTATTACTATTGCTATTTTACCAACAGAACCCACGTGTTATACTTAATAATAAAGGATCACATGCAATTTTTTTTGTTCCAGATGCCTACGACATTTAACCATGTCCTCAAAAAGCTTCTGACTCCATATCAATGTAAAGAATTCAGCTGTTTCTCAATTAAGTGTTGAGCCCAAACATTAGGATGTGCTTATCAATTAATTAATTCATTATTTATTTGTAGAATTTTTTTTTAATAATTTATACTTTTTGTTTGTTTTGTCTTTGTTAGAAGACATCCAATTCTACTCTTCCTTAACTTTCTCCTTCTCTGAAATCTCTCCATCTGCCTCTCCATATTAGTCTTGCAAAACAAAGACATTTGCTGTCCGACTCTGCATTGTCAATCAATCTTTTTTCAGTTCCATAACTTTAATCCTAAGAATTTATATTATTCCATTATTTTATTTTAATCTATTAAATTCACTGTAATGATAAAACCACACTGTGAAAATATATAAAAAGAAAATTTAGCATTATGTACCTTTCAGTGGTTTTGTTGAATACATTGTGATTTTTAAGTCAGTTGTAGTTGCTGCCCAAAATATTTCAGTGAAGATTATTGAAGTAAAGTATTGAAAGAAAATTAAAAGGTACAGAATACAAGTCCCACATATTATCTTATTCTGAGCTCTGCCTCTGCTTGCCCTATAAGAGTATTTTATACTACAGCCTAAAATATCTAAAAGCAATGCAACAGCACTGGTGTTGTTCAGAGTGGTTCTGAATTTTCTTTTAATGTATTTTAGTTAGCCTGAAGATAGAATTTTGTTTATGTGATTTAATATTTATAAGGGCAAACTTATAAACTTGCAAAGTAGAACATATTTACATCTCTAAGTAATTGATCCAAGTAATTAGCTAATTGCATTACTAGGGATTGCAAAGTATTAATTTAAAATATTTTCTGTACATCCAGGGATTTACAAACTGAACCTGGACTTCATATAGACATAGTGTAACTATTATAAAATAATTATACATATTTTATATGTACTTATTCTTTGCACAGAAAAACTTTCTGATATCAAGTAACTAAGCCTAATTAGCTTACCAAGACATCTCTGTAGATTTTTTTTTTCTGTGCCTGCAAAGTTAACACTAGTGTAAAAATATTGTTTAAACTTCTACTTGGATTTTAAAGTTGTTAGAAATAATGTCATATGAAATTTTTATAGTGATCTGAATCCCAGAAGCACAGAAAAAATTATTTCTTCTATCAAGAAGATACAAAGAGAATATTATACCTTTTACATTTTTTTCTGAGTCTTGCACAACAGGTCAAAAAGCTTGAAATAGAAAAAGCTTTCTAAATTTTCTAATTGTTAATCTCACAGATTTAGTTTGATACTATCTTTAAAACACTGATCATCATTCAGTATAGACAGCAGTTTAAGATGCTGTAAAATGTCAGATTATTTTAATAGTACTGTGACCTCCATTTAAAGGTCTATAGCAAGACAACTTGTGAGTGATTTGACAATACATTGACAAAAAACAGGTCATCACAGCAGGTACAAGAAGTAGATATATGTTAATATGAAGAAAAACACGTTATGTTTTACTCATAAAGTAGGAGGATTTACATTTTTCTAAGGTAATGCTGCATTTTGTGTCACAGTGCTAAAGATTATACTTTTTACTGAGGACGGGGGAGTAAGGTGATTTAGTAAGTATACAGATCCATTCCAGTCGTGTGTAGAGTTGGTATATACATATCTTCCAAATCTACATTGATAAATTCCAACAAGTTTTCTTCAGGGATTAAAGAAGCTTTCGGGATTACATGTATTACAACTATTTGAGAAAGAATATTGTAACTATGAGCAAGGTATGAAAAAAGTGGCACAGAACTTTTTGAAAGCTTTATTGGAATTTTGCTTAACATTCAGATAAATATTTATAAACAAAGATCTGCCTAGAGGAAATCAAACAGAAATTAAAGTAAGGAACCACTGCAAAAAGAATATAATTTGTTCAAAGTATATTACTGAATAAATAAAAAAAAACCTCTAAAGCTCTCCTGAAAATAGAATGCAAACATGAAATGAAGGTACAGCTATCACCCCTAACCTTGTTTTTTTTTTAAAATGCAAAGATTTTATTTTTCTAAATTGTACTTCCAGAAGTTGATAGGAAAAGAAATCATAGAGATCATATCTATTTTTGTTTTGTCTCACTTTGCCATAAAATATGCTAGCTGTCACAATCTACTGTATGTAGAAATAAATAGCTGTTGCTGGCATCACTCCAATCCCTCCATCCCATTCAACAGTAATATTTCATTCTGATTTGGACCCATTCTGGAAAGCTTCTCTGTTTGATCAGGTGGATATGTGATGTCAGCTGAATAGTATAGAATGCACATTTTAGATTTACTTAGAATTCTGAAATATATTAGTGGAATAATATACTTCCAGTAATGAAAAGAATACTGAGGTATATAGCATCAGAGCTGCAACTCTAAAGCAAATTCTGATAACCATAGAGTTTAGACTGAGTATTAGCAGTACCCTGCATGACGTAAATACCACAATGCTCATTTTGGCTGTTTTGAAAGCAGAAGAAAATCTGCTTAAGCTTTTTAAATTTTGGAATGCTCCTAAATAACCACTTTTTAAGCATAGGTTTGTGAACTGAATTATGCCCTATGCTTTATCTAATTGTAGGTAATATCAACCCAAAGAAAGACAAGATGAGCCATAATTGTGCTTCATTTCTAGGAAAAAAATACAGCAATGGAAAATTATACTGGCTCTGATTCTGCACACCAATTAAGATCCAAAGGTATCTTTCTAAAAACATGTTGAGGGTAGATCTAAAATGGAAGCAGGTTACCTCACTGATGGATGTAATTTTTAGATAGCTTGAACTTGAGGCTAACTCTGCATCTTGAATGGAAAAAGTGTGTTTTTGCCATCTTGCAATGAAATTTTTCAGTTAGAAGGAAAGAAACCTGAGTTCTTGTCTTTGTTGTTCCCTCCTGTGCTTCAGGAGGGAGCAACTCTTCATTAAACTCTTCATATACAATGTTCTGTGCTAAATTTCTTCCACATTAACTTTAAGCAGTGGGTTTACTAGTGAGGTGTTGGCAGTGGGGAGGGGCTGTAAGGATGGCCCCTGTGAGGATACAGCTGGTTCTTGCTGACTCTTAAGAGATCCATCTCAGGACACAGCTGAGCCCATCAACCAAACTAGTGGTGCCTCTGTGAAAACATCTTTAAGAAATGGCAGATAATGCTGAACAGGGGGAAGAGGAGGAAAGAAAAAGAGTGAGAAACAGTAGTGCAAACACCAAAGTGAGAAAAAGAGGAGAATGTGGTGCTCCATGGCAGAGCTCATATTCCCCTGCAGTGCATGAAGGATCTGTACCAGCACAGAAGGATTTTCCCAAAGGGCTGTGGTCCATGGTGAACCTATGTTGGAGCAGAGAAGTGTGAAGAGGAAAGAGCAGTAGGGAGAACTGCTGACCATAACCCCCACCCATTGCCCCTATGTTGCTCAGTGTGAGGAGGGGTATGGGGAGTGAAGGAGAGAAGTTGAGCCTGGAAGAGGGGTGAGGAAAAGTGTTGGGTTTTGTCTTTGTTGTCTTCTTTGTCAAAAGAAAAATGTCTGTCTCTTCTGTTGTTTGTATCAAAATCTACTTTTATATAAATATTATGAATATAATAAATATAAACGAAAATTATTATATTTATTTTAAAAATATCTACCTGTTCACAGATGGAAAGTACAAATGTTTGGGACAATTTTACCCAATTTAGACTGCAGGGGAAAATAAATTTATCCAGGCTGAATGAAGACGAGTTCAGCAGTATTTATCCCCTAAGGATAATAAATCTAATTCTTCTAAGTGAAATCAGTACAGCCTTTCTTAACTTTAAAACATCAAAACTGCAGTTGACTACTACCTTACATCTGCAAGTATCAAATAAAGAAGAGAAAACAAAAGAAAAAAAATATAGATTTTGGGGGAGTTTTCACCTGAGGTAATTCTGAGTCCTTCAATTCTCTCCTCAGTAACAGGAGAAGAGTAGAGGCAGCTACATGTTAAATGACAAGAGACTAATAGAGTATTAATTCTGTTACCATTGTTCACTGTTACATACTGCAAGGCATGAAATCCACCTCAAAAATTCTTAATAAATTTTATGCATTGAGTATAAAAAATCAAAAGACTCAAATCCCTGGTTTTCTTTGGTATTCACAATACTAGATATCTGAATGTTTTCACCTAGAAGGCAGACACACATTGGTAGTTCTATCCCTCTGCTCTTCCAAACTCTTCAAACTCAGAAGTTTCTGTTAATCTTACATGGCCACACTTATTCCTAATACCATTTCCATGGTTTTGCTTAGAAAAAAGGTGTGAAAAAATACTAATGGACAAAAGAAGCCTCTTGTTCCTAACTGTCATCTATATTTGATGTTTTAGAGAAAAGTGAACCTTTATCACCCTTCATGGTGCCAAATGGTGACTAAGGGCAATAAAAGTACTTCTGCACTGGCCAGCAGAAGATCTGAAGAAATCAGTTAACTCAAAAGTACACTAAAACTCTTATTATCCACAAATCAGACACATGAAGTGCTATTTCACAAACTTTAATTTCTAAGATTGCCTTTTTTTTGCTGTTTCATAATCTGTACCACTACATATGACTCCACATGTAAATGGAATGTTTCAGGCTTCCTCTTGGAAAAATCTAGGTTCCTTGTGTCCATTATTGTTGCCTCACATTTAAAAAGTTTTTTAGGATATTATCCAGCAGTTTGGAAGTGTTCTTTCATATTCTGTGTAAGTTTTGACTGTCATTTTATATTGATGACAAATTTGATACTGAGTGTCCATCATCCTTTCAAATATCTCCTAAGTTTCTTCTTTTTTTTTTTTTTTTTTTCCAAACACAATTATAAAAGTTCATTTTATCCTTTTTAAATATATTTTTTGGTTTTGCTAGGATTTCTTAATTTTTTTATTCAAATTGTCTCAGCAAACATCCCCTGGACTTGGCCCATTTGAATTTTTGTAGTTATTGGCCACAGAATTCTGGGTGAGGTCTCACTAGTGAGTTCTATTACTGCTTTTCTCTCTCTATTAGAAATAATTCTCCATCATATTTCCTTACCATGTTTTATTGTTTTTTTTTTTTGTTTTTTTTTTTACTTCTGAGTTATGTAATTATCTCATAGCAATGCAATGACTGAACAATGCTTCTAGATCTTTCTCATTTTGTCATTTCCCAGTTATGGCATATGATCTTGTAGCAGAATAATTCACCAAGATTATGATCTCATACCCTTCACTATCATATTTCTGATGCCTAAAATCAGCCAGATGAAGAAATTTTCTCAGAAGGGCTCAATTCAACACTCCAAGCATAATCAGTGCTCACTGGTCTTTTCAGGTACCTCAGAAAATGCCAGTTCATTTTTGTCTTCTATAAAATTAAGATAAAATATGAGGACACTTCTGAATCCTTTATATTTTATTCCATCTTTCATATTTAATCCATTCTAAGTGTCGTGTCCTGTTTTTGCTAGGATAGGGTTAATTTTCTTCTTAGTAGCTAGAAAGCACTGTGTTTTCATTTCAGTGAGGATTGTTATGAGAACAATGTTGATAACTACAAGGACACTGTGCTTGGGCAGTTTCTAAGAACAGAGGATTGGAAGGGGGGAGTGCAGAAGAAAAGTATAGTAGTTAGTAAAACCCAGAATTGACAGTTGGATGTGCCAATAAGATATTCCATATCCTATTATGTCATGTTTATTATATTAACCGGGGCTGACTGGAAAGGTGGGGGATTCTCTCAGGAATCGCTCGGGCTCGCTTTTCTGGGATTGCGATTTCAGTTTCGGGGTTCCTTTTCTCTCCTCCGGGATCATTATCAGTGGTGAGCAATTGTACTCTGCATCACTCATATAGCCATTGCTGTTGTTGTTACTATTATTATTCTAATTTTATTTTTACTCTAATTATTAAATTGTTCTTATCTGAACCTACAAGTCTCCTCACCTTTACCCCTCCAATTCTTTCCCTGATTCCCTTGGAGGCAGGGGATGGGGCGGGGGCGGGGGGAGAGAATGGGGTGGGGAGGGCTTCAAGTGACTGTGTCTTGTTTGGCTGCCAGCTAAGTTAAACTGTCACACTAAGTTATAGTTTTCAGATGTTAACATATCTCTTTCAGGTTTAAACTACACTTTCTTAAATGGATTTAAAAAACCTGTAGTTTCATTAAAAAGTTAAGATCAGACAAATATCTTGTAATAAAAAGAAATCCTCAAACCTTATCATACAGAATATATCTACAATCTGCCACTATCTTTCCCTTTTAAATTAGTGGTCACCGGTTCAAAATGAATCCCATTCTTTGTCTAGATAATTTATTGATTTTAAAATATTTTATTTCCTTAAAAAAAAAAAAAAAAATCAAAACATTATCATAGTTCACCCCTGCAGATTCTGAAGCATTCTTAACGAATTACTATGAACTATATTTGAAAAAATTTTGGTAGAATTATGCAAAGCTGCCAACATTGAAAAAAAAGACTAGGATGCAAGAGTTGTTGATAATACCATGTTTTCCAGCTGGTGTGTAACAATCCAAATATTATGATGGCTGCAGCTTAACTAAACAAATTATTTTATATCTAGTACTTAGTCTTTAAGATAGGGCTAAAGTCCTTAAGTTGAATAAATCCTTGTTTCTGTAAAAGGCCTGTGCACAAATTACACTGAATTACTTAAGCAAATTTTTTAATTCTGGGACACTGAGGCCTAAACCTTCAAAGGTAGTGGCTTAGGAGTAGATTTCAGTGGAGAGTAACATTATTGAGGAACTGTCTTTAACTGCTGCAAAAGTGACTCTAATAATGTCTGGAGAATAGATCCAGAGTTAAGGGTGTCAAAGAAAAGTCATACTTCAAAAAATGTGGTTAAATGAGTGAAAATAAGGCATTAATTCTGACATCTGTGAACATCTTGAAAATACCTTTAATAGTGGAGTTGAATTATATTAATAGCTTTGATATTGCCACATTTTTTTCTGGAAGAACAATCTTTTATAAAGGAAGATATTTAAATTTTTATCTAGCTCCTTTGTAGTAATTATAAATCTAATTATATTCTACTTTTTATAAGTATTCACTTCCAAGCTTATTTTTTTGTTTTATCTGACTCTGCAACTTATTAACATATACTCTCTCGATACTGTCTTCACTAACATGAACACTGACTATATTTTCCAACATAAGACCAATATATAGGTCTTGCTAATTGCAGAGCGTTCTTCAATATCTGACCCAAGTTTTATTCAGTTCATGCTAGTGAAAACCTGCTATGAATGTGTTTGTTAACAAACATGTTAATTTTAACATCATCCTTTATAACAGCCATAGCTTTGTGATATTTCATTGCCTCACAACATATTATTGAATTTATTTTCAAAATAGATTGGAGACACAAAGAGATAGAATTATCCTCATTTTATGACTGGGACACTAAGATGCATTGTCTGATAAATCTAAGATTGGTTTGAGTACCTAGAAACTTATTTTTAGAGTACTTAGCCCTTCAGTTTGGAGCACTGTTCCCAGCATCTTCAACTGTAGCTGCAGGCACCCTGCAGTTCAACATGTTAGCCATTCATGGTATTGAATGTATATCCAGAAAAGGAGGAACTCACAATCTGCTGCATGAAAAAATGTTTGGTGTAAATGGTATGATTCAACTGTTCTACCTACTATCATTATTTTTTGCATGGCTGGACTGTGACAAACCCACGAAAGAGAGAACCTTGAGGGGAGTATGTCTCCATGTTCCTTTCTTTAAAATGAGCACACCAAGAAGACATCCAAGGCTCTCAGTCTTTAAAACTGGATTATTTAGAATATAAAAATACATAAACTGAATCAAGACAATCCTTTCAATAAAAAAAAAACAAACAAAGAAACTTCCCCAATAAACCCCAGACATAGTCTGTTTCACACATCATAATTATTTGAGAAGGTTTGGAACAATTCTCCCTTACTCCCACTATATCTTTTTTTCTAGCTTTGCTTTTTAATGAAATAACTCCACATGTTCTGGGTGAACAAAGTCCATGAATTCCCCCCAGGCCTTTAAGAAAGGTTCCTTCCCAGGCTTGGTTTTTGTTTCTACCTAATAACAGGCCCTTTGCTTTTCACAAGGTCTCATTCTGCCTCATCCTGTAGTATCCCACTCAGTGCCTACCTGCCTCACCTGGTATTTTTCCAACTGACCAGATGCTCACCCTAAGAGAGCAGTCTTCTCTTCCCCATAAGCATTCCTTTTAACTAGGAAGTCAGCAGCCTCAACAAGTAGCCTTTTTCCTTGTTGTTCCACCATTCCCTATCAACAGAACATGCTATGGGGTACACATGCAATGAACTATCACATAGTTTGGTTTGTTATACAATTGCAGAATCACAGTCTTCCTAGTCTTAGAATGAGTGTTTCACTACAACAATGTGAAAAAAAAAATCTCTTTGACTTGCACTGCTAGTTTGAAGAGTGGAGTCTCCCAGTTTGTCCCATTATAATTTGGTTATTAACCAAAGTGCCTTTCTACCTGCTCCCGGTTCTCTCCTCCAGCTCATCTTATTTCACTCATCCCCCTTATTCTTTCATCTAGGCTTTCTGTGCTGTCAGTGAGGGTTCACCCAAATACATTGGCTCCTCACCAGTCATCTCAATTTCTTTTATTCTGTTTATTCTTAGATCTTTTATTGTCATTTATGTTTACCATCACAAGCTCAGTGTTTAGTTTTCTGTCCATCTACTGAACCTCTTCTATTTCAGTCTTTTGTCCCATGCTCCTCATGAAAAAGTGAGGAAAGATTCAGTCAATTTCACATAGCTTTTATTGGTAACAGTTCTGTAATGATGAACATATGAAAGCATTTCAGAGGCTTATACCTTAAGCAAAGTTGAAGATTTTAATGGGATAACCACAGACATATTCTTGGCAGACTTTGTAAATTTTTTTTTTTCAATTTTTTTTTTTTTTTTTGGTACAAGGAAATTATATTTTATTTTGCTTTGTATTCTTTAGACATTTTCTTGGGAATAGCAGATCTGTTTGATTGAACAGTTATGGAAGAAAAAAGTGCAAATATGTGCACCCTGAGCTGTTCACACAGCATGGAAATTTGAGTTCAGACTGTTGAACCTAAGCAAAGTTGTAATCAACTGAAAATATGAACCACTGGCCAACCTTAATAATAGGTGGTGCCAGCAGTCCTGCTTAAAACCTTTCTGATGTTTTTGTTGTTATGGAAGCAACTTTTCCAACACAAATTCTGCTAAGGTTTCCTTCTTTGAAAATTAGAATAATGTGCTGCATTTAAATGTACTTCTGTATGATTCAGTTTCTCAGAGTGAGAATACCAGTGCTTTAATTCTCACATTATCAGTGTAAAATTACTAGATGTATGTTCTAGAGGCAGACATACTGTGGAGTAAGATGAGAAGTATGGAGAAGTTGTGAAATTGCAACATAGGACGGCTGTGTAATCTGTAATATATACATGTACACACATTACATTTTGGTAACACAGTGTGGTTTTACAAAATTAAGAAGAATCACAATTTCACAGCTATATTTGCATTTACTCTTACACTGCTTTTCTGGAAATGTGTGTTGATTACTGTTAGTTTTTGTGCGGAAACTGGTGCAGACTGCAATCAGCTTATTTCACTTACTTGTGTATCTGTGCAAAAGCACAATATGTCTTCTGGCACTTGGAAAAAAAAAAGCCATCTGTTTGCCTCTGAGGACTTAGGTGTTCCTGACAGTCATCCAAACAGTCATTTCACCAGAACTGTGGGAAAGGAGGGAAAGTTTTCCTGGTAGGTAAATAAGGAATATAGGAAAACATGTGAAGGGTGAGTGAAACTGAGTTTAAATAGAATAATATCTAAGTATTTTTTTAATTATTATTGCTTTAAAAAACATTATTTGAGTTATAAAAACACCTCTTTTACCTTTAAAAATAAATTTGTTATCATGTAACTCTATGCAACCATAAAAACAATGAATACAGCAGTGATGCAATACACTTTTCTATTCATCTCTAATGTTAACATTCCTTACAATATGCTGCTGACAGTAGAATTTACCTTTACCTGCTAGCAAAGGAGAAATAAACCAAATAAAACCAATATATATTGAATCCCTTGGCTCCAAAGGGATTTGCAAATTTTCATGTGGTTTCCAGAAGTAGTACATGTTGCTGGAACAGATTTATTTTCATGTAAGGTACTTGTTGCAACTTTTAGTATTATTCTTCTTCAGGAATAAAAGAGGAAAAGAAACTTCCCTTATCATATGTTCTGTGATGCCTTCTTTAAATGTCTGCTCCTAATTTGATGGTATTTAAATTTCTGTTACTGAGAGTTATGGTGGTTATAAGACGTATCTTGTTCTTTCTATAGAAAATTTGCTGCTGTAATTTTTAAATTATATAATTTTAAATTATGTTCCTTCAACAAGTGGTTTATGAACCTTTGTTCACTTTTATTTGTCAGGCTGCTAAGAGCTTATTCCAGACCAAACGTCCCCTGGATTTCACAGGTTTCTATCCTTACCAAGCTCAACTAAAAAAAATAATTAAAAAAAAATAAAAAAATCTGATGCACAGAAGAGGAGCTGTTATCTGTAGTACTCAGGAATATTTCCATATTATTTTTACAGAAAGGCAGTCATAACTTAAATATTTACTGGAATGTAGTCACCAATTTGATGAATATTTGAAACTCTAAAAAATCTTGGGAGGTCCTTGGAACCCCAGTTTACACGCAAAACTAAATGTTAAATCCCAAAAGTCTTGGAGTTATGAACATGATGTTCGTCGAGGGTGCCCAAAAAGACTACCCTGCCAGCAAGTAGGCTGGGGGTGGGCAAGCAGTTAGGATGGGACACAGCGGGGACAACTGATTTCAACTGACTAAAAGGATATCCTGTACCATATTATGCCATGCTCAGCTATAAATACTGCGGAGGAAATTTTGCCAGGTGTGGTCTTTTCACATGGCTAGCAGTCAAACACAGCCACCCTCTCACTCTCCCCTCCCCAGGGATTAGGAGACAGAATAAGAAGGGTAAAAGTGAGAAAACTCATGGGTTGAGAAAAAAAAAGAAAAAAGAAAAAAAAAAATTAAAATAATAATGATAACAACAGTAATAGTGAAATATTCAAATGAGTGATTCACAGTGCGATTGCTTACCACCCACTGACTGATGCCCAGCCTGTGCCAGCTAATGATCCCAGAGCAACAACAGTCTGGAAACCAAGACTGCAGTCGTGGAAGAGTGAGCCTGAATGACCCCCGAGAGAATCCCCAAAAGATTCCAATCAGCCCTTATTGGTATACTGAACATGATGTGATATGATATGGAAAATCTCATTGGTATATCCAAATACCAGTTTTTGATTTTGCTTATTACTCCTCTTTCCTCCTCCCAGTCCTTTTCACCATTTTTCTCATTAAAAAAAAAAAAAAAAAGTGATACTGAAACCAAATCACAGTGCTTTTTAGCTACTAAGAAGAAAATTTGTCATAACAAAACCAGGACACCAGGACAGTTGTTGCTCGGGAAGTGGCTGGGTATTGTTCAAGTGGTGGTGAACTTTATTTTTGCATCACTTGCTTTTCGTAGTTTTGTTTTTCTTTGTTAGTATTCTTTGTTTTGTTTTATTATGTTTTTAGTTATTAATTTGTCTTTATCTCAACCCACAAGTTTTCTCACCTTTAATCTTCTGATTCTGTCCTCCATCCCAGTGGGGCGAAGTGGGTGAGCGGCTATATGAGACTAAGCTGCCTATTGGGATTAACCCACAACAGTTTAGTCAGGATGACAGTCTGCATAAGTCTGCCTTAGCTAATATTTTCACTAGAGAAGGATCTGGAAATTCCTGCTAAGGCTAGGACCTCATAGTCTGGGTGACAAAAGAAGAACATACAAGAGAGAAAGGACTTCTGACTGGTATGCAGTGTATATGTACGGTTCTCAAAGTTTACATTCCCATCACAGAATCGCAGAATAGCTGAGGCTGAAAGGGACCTCTGAAGGTCATCTGGTCTGACCCTCCCTCTCAGGCTGGGTCACTAAAACCCGATTGCCCAGGAGCATATCGAGACAGCTTTTGAAAATCTCCAAGGTTGGAGACTCCACAACCTCCTTGAGCAACCTGTGTGAGTGCTCAATTGCAGAATCAAATATGATACACAGTATCAAATATAAACACATACTATGTGATATGATATATATCATATTTTCATATTGTATCACATTACATCTATTTATATATAAAATATTTACTTTCAACATATCACATAGACAGTCACTTTCCTTGCATTCATTCAGTGCTTATGTTTCTTACTCAATTTTTCTTTTTGGATTATGGTTTGTTCTCAGACCTTCCTAGGTCTTCCTAGGTTGATTCCTTATTTATCTCCTTCTAAATGCTTTCAGCTATCTGTTGTCCGTATGCTGCACCTCCACTGGCACATCATTTGCCTTCAGTTCTGCATACAAATGATTATGCATAATGATGTGTATGAGTAAACAAATACAGGAACAGGGAGAGTAGACACAAGGATAGAGGTATACAATTAAATAAATGTATAGGCTTGAAGAAACAGAATCAGAATTAAGTGTATGTTCAGAAATCAGAGGGCTATGGTAGAAGGACAGTGAGAAAGCAGATGGGTGGCTCACTTCAAACTACTGTCTTCAGGATTGTCAGTCTTTCTCTGTGGCAATGTCCCTCCTCATTGTCTCTCATGCCTCCTGTTTGCTTTTGAGGTCTTTCTGCACCAAGTAATCACAAACAGAAGAGCAAGAAGAATTCCATATAAAAGATTACTCAGGAAAGGCACAATTGTCTGAACTCAGTAGGAGGTGAGGACAGAAAAAATAATGCTTTCCTAACCCCTAATCTCTCTTCTTGTCCCTTTAATACTTTACTGATGCTGCAGAATAAGGCAGCATCAGTTAATCTTTCCAGGCATGCTGAATCATTCCCAGACTCTATTGTATTTTGTAAAACCTTGTTCACAGCCTAGTCTTGTGTATCCCCAGTGTGCATTCCTGCCTTCCCCAAAATAATGCGGTGAATTCTCCATGCAGAGAAATGGTGCCCTACAAAGTAACACAGTATTGTTTTTATGCACAATTTTTATGCACTAACGTATCTCACATAGCCCCATGGTTACAGAGACTGTTTTCTTTTTTCTTGTCCATGCATAATTGCAAACTCTAACAAGATGTGATCAGCAGTTGGTTCAGTCTCCAAGCTCACTTAGCCCTTGGCATCTTTGTTCAAGCTGCAAGAGCAAAATCCAATAATGTCAACTGCAATGTTGTTCGTGTGTATGGTATGTGCATATACTGAGATTAGAACAACCTACAGCATTCACAGAAATCCTTGAACTATACTGGCTTTGATCATGAACTAAAAGGTCAGAGTACTGTGGAGCCTTCTACTAACTCACTGCCATTTCATTCCACTTTTCCATGTTTTCCTTCTGATGCAAGGTCTTGTTCGAAAAAAAATATTCTGTTGGTCAGTGGGTTTGATGTTTTCTTTCTAAGCAGATTTACTGTTTTGCTTATATTTATCTTCCCTTGTTAGGAGGTTAGTAAAATACACCAGGAAAAAAAAAAAAAAAAAAAAAAAAAAAAAAAAAGACCAGTCACACCAAGTAACAAGCTATTAGTGTAACAAGCGACCAAATAAAATTCATTATAATAACAAGCTTCAGTTGAAGTTCCAGTTACTAAAAGAATTCTTCCTGTGTCTGCAGAAATGAAACTAAGATAGTAATTTAGTTTACTGCAGCCTGCAGGTCTGCAGACAGGAACTTCTGCTGAGTCTGGAGTTCTTTATGTCTCTCAAAGGTTCTCTTATAGGAATGGATTACGGTAGACATACAAGCTGAGTACTAGTTGATTCCTGTTATAAAAGAGGATTAAAAATGACTGTGCCTTCAAAAGCTAGTGCCACCAGCAAACTAAAACTAAAAAAGAAACAAAGAAGCTACTGTACAAATTGAAAAAACTGTTGGATAATATTACTTTTGATACTAGAGTGTAGGTATCATACTTCACAAATTGCTCATTATCACTGACTTCTTGTAGCAAGGAGATTCTAATGTACACAGTCTCTGGTCACTTTATTCACTCTTAACAAAGCTAGAAAAAACCTTAAATAAACTTCTCTCACAGCTGAAAAGCAATTTGCCACAACACCAGCTGAAAAAAAAAAAAAAAAAAAAAAAAAAAAAGATTCAATTCATTGTTACTGCAGTTTTATGCTTGAACAACTTTTGGAACAGAGGAATGCTGTGCATGAATTCAGAAACAAGTCAAAAATAGACAGGGCAGATGTTACACTGACCTCTGCCCATTAGAATCTGATAGGTAGTTTGTTTTTTCCCTTTTTGACCAGATAATATTGCCTCTGGGGAAATCATTATCAACAGTGCCTCTTTAAGCCAGGTATTGTCACACATTGGATATCTATATTTCTTTGGGGAAAAAAAAATGAGTTAATTTGAAAATCAAAACTGATTTTGATACTGCTGCTGGTGTATAACAATAAATAGAAATTTATGTATAAATGTACATGCATAAACATGCATTTGCATAAATATAGATACGGTCCCGCTGTAAGAGATGATTTGGTAGATATTTGAATTGTTATTTCTCAAATAATATATATTTCTTCTTTTCATGATACTATTACTGACAGATCTTCCTCCACATCATGCTTCTAACACTAAAAATGAACAGAAAAGAGAATGGACTGTTGTTCTAATTAAAAAAATATTCTGTCTATTCTTGCCCCAGAACCTCCTTGTACTTGTGAATTAGCATCTGAATTGAATTTTTGTTGGTGGTTTTGCTACAATTTTTGACCCTGAAATAAAGTCATGATGAGATGTTTTATGAGCTTTATTTGTCTGGCTAATGTCAAAGCAATGTGTTGCATGTAGAACACACAATAACAAAGCACTAGTGAAGACACATTTCAACAGCCTTGTGCAACCCTTGAAAAAAATCTGTTCTACTCCTTCCTCCACAAACTGAGTTTCATCTTACGTGTATTCACTTGTGGTGTATGAGAGGAGTGAAAGAGTTTTATTTTTCCTTTCCATTACAGACCTTGGAAATCTAGAACATTAATTTTCAGAATTATATAAGGAAATCAAAGGTAGAGACAAGAAGACATCTATAGAGGATACTTAATATTCTATGAATTAGATGGGATTTGAGAGTTTTTAAGCTTCTTCAGGGAGGGAATTTTAACAAGAAGTCTAGGGCTGTTCAGTTACAAAGGTGTCACTGATAAATAAAACCAGAAAGAACCCAAATATATAAATTTGTTCCTGGATAAGTGTCCTGGTTTTAGCTAAAATAGAGCTGGGTTTTTGTTTTTTGGTTGGTTGGCTTTTTTTTAGTAGCTAGAATTATGCTGTGTTTTTCTTCCAGCCTGGGACTTGCTGTGAGAGAGAGACTGTCCTGGTTTTGCTACGATAAGAGTTAATTTTCTTCTCAGGTTAGAAGAGCATGTTTTGATTTCAGTTCAGACTTGCTTTGAGAACATCATTGATAAAAGTACTGATGTTATTACTTACTGCTGGAGCTCAAGGCCTTCGTGTTTGGCTGTTCACAGCTGCATTAGGACTGGGAGGGAGAAATGTAGTGAATAGCAAAATCCAAAACTGGCATTTGGATGTGCCAATGAAATATTCCATATCATATCCCGTCATGTTTAATATATTATCCAGGGCTGACCGGAAAAGGGGGGTGGATTTGCAGGGTTTTTTTTTCGCTCGGGCTCTGGTTCTTCCGGGATCGCGGTTTCGGTTCGGGATTGTTGTTCCTCCGGGATCGTTATCTGGGAACGGGACGAGTTTATCAGTGGGTGGTTAGCAGTTAACACTGGGTTATCACTCATCTACATATCTTATTACTGCTATCATTATCATTACTATTTTAATATTAGTTGTTTAGTTGGGTTTTCGTTGTTGTTGTTTTTTTAAGTTTTCTTATATTTCTATTATTAAACTGTTTTTATCTCAACCTACAAACCTCCTAATTCTTGCCCCCAACCCTCTCCCCTATCCCCTGGGGATGGGGGGGGGGGGGGAAGTGAGTGAATGGCTGTGTTGGCTGCTAGCCAAGGGCTAGCCAAGTGAAATTATCACAATAAAAAAGAGATCTTTTGAAGTTCCAAACTGTTGCTCTCAGCACAGCATATACAGATTGGTTTTACACATCAGAGGAATGCAATGTAGTTGTCTATCTGGAGTCATTAACAATATTTTCTATTATCTGTCTCTATTTATCACTAATTATGTAATTTTGTGTTATCCTTCAGGTACAAATACGGATTTTTAAGTGTATGATTTAGGCTAATAGACTTTATTGGCTAGCTGTAACAGAATCTCTTATGTCTACTCATATTTCAATTTCTTCAAAAAGCAATAGGATCAAACAACTATACAACTAATAGTTAATTTATTTCACAGTTGCATAATTACCTATTAAATGGAAAGACAGATCTTACATTTATGTCCATGCTATAAGTGTATGCAGGTTTATTAATTTAAATTACTTAATACACTGTTTGCTGTACACTTACATACCATGTTCAGAGAAAGTGTCAGTGGATAGTACAAAGTCCATCTTTTTCTTTCAGTAAGTTTAAGAACTTCCATTTCACAGTTCACTTAGTAAATTTGGTTTGTGAACTTCACATCGTCACTACTGGGAGCAAGACAGGATTTCTTGATGGTATTTTAACTTATGAAAATGATATTTTTTGTGGGTTTGAGGAAGATAAAATTTTAAAAATAGGTAAAAGAAATAACTGCCTAAATTTGGTCAGCAAGTCTCATTTTTATTTTCTGTCTCTTGAGTTTAAAGCAGTAAAAATTAAACCCACGGAAATACTATGATTTGAAAGTTCAACTATCCTCCTCATACAAAAGCAGCAATGTAGATTTCATAATGAAATAAAATAAATGTATGTTGTTATCTGCATTTATATATCTATTATGTTATACAACATGAAAACCACATGAGTTTTTCAATATGAGTATTTTATTTCTCTTTCTATCATCTTGATCACACGGGATACAGAGTCAAATCTTAGCCATCCTCAAAAATTACTTGCTCTTTTTCTGATATATGTATTTGTTAGGGAATTAAAATTGATATTTTATGTCAGAAAATAATGTTTATTGGTTCACAATATTTTAAATTATATTTTCTAGCTTTACAAATTTTTGTATTTTATTGTAACTGAGCAGGATTTTCCATTTAATAATCCATAATGATACAACAAGATAACTTTTTAAGTGGGTAGAATTAATGTAAGACTGAAAGATATTTGTGTATGTGGAATCATTTATTCATGTGTTCAGTAACTTTCATTTATCAGACTTAAATTTCAGTTGCCAGTATGGAAGTAAATTTCAGTTTCTCTGGAAATCTTTTACAATTTCTGCAATTCTGACTAATTTGAATAATGTCGTACTCCTAGAAAACATCATCACCTTCCTCTTCTTTTCTGTATCACTACTGAGTATATCTAACAAATATATTCCTCATACGAAACTTTGGGAAATCCAGTTATTAACATTTTTTTTTTCATTCTGAAAATCAATAATTTATTTTTACACTTTATTTTATTATCTAAATCTGTTTATGATGTATCACATTATTTTACCTTTCATTACATGTCTAGGAAGTTTTAGTGAAAGCTTCTGCAAAGGACTTTGTTAAAAACTTCTTAACAGTCAAAATAAATTATATGAGCCTGTTCTCTTTTATCCACTATTTTAGTAGATTAGAGGGGCCTGAATTTTCTTTGCAGAAGCCATGCTGGTTTACCCTGATCATAATGAGTTTATTGAGATGGTTTGTAATTCAGTCATTGATAATGTTTTCAGTGCATTTATGTGGAATGTCAAGGTGCAGCATGGGCTGGCAACTCCCTGGGGCCAGGAACTGCAGGTGATATCCAGGGGGGCTAGTAGGTCAGGAGCCTCAGCAGCAAGGGCTCATCCCTCCCAGCAAGAAAGCAGGGCAGGCTAAGGGGGGATGCAGTTGAAGACAGCCCCAAGACCAGATCACCAAAAAAGTCCATATTGATGAGACAGCTCTGAAGTTAAGCCAGGAAGTGAGTCCATGGGTTAGCAGGGTACATGGTCGGGCACAGAGGCATGCCTGCAATGCAGATGTGAAGTAGTTAAGTGAGGAAAAGGGCCTCAGTTTAAAAGCAGCTCCTACAAGAGGGAGGTGTAGAGCCTTTTGGAAAAAAATTGAAGTTTATGACAGTTAGTTAACAACTGTCTATGCTTAGCTGAGCTATTAACAAGTTAGAAAATCATTGTGAGACACAGTGCTCTTCCTTACTAGGAAATGTTGAGGCTCCACTGTGAAATTTTGTCAAATATAAACTTCTTAGTTCACATTCACATGATGTGTTAATCGTACTTCTAACAGTTGCATAAGTTAACGTAATATTTCTCAGAAAAGACCAGAGATAATAGTAACCATGACATTTACACTCTAAAGAATTAAGGAGTTCAACCTGTTTTGAGGGACACAATTAAAACTCATTGCTTTGTTTAACTAATCATCTTTAGTAGAAGAATAAAACTTTTATTTTTATTTACCTGCTTTCTAGATACATAGTTGCAATTTAATTGTTAATAAACACTTTCTATATTTATATCTCCTTGTGTATTTATGTATCATCCTTGTAATATGAATCAGGCTATATATTAGACTTTGATATTTGTTCTATTTAATTTTATCATAAAGTGAAAATATATTCCTTATAATAGTAATTACCGAATATTTCTTTCCTCTCCTGAAAAAAATCAAAGCTATTCAAGAAAAATGAAATTTTATTTTATCTCTTTAATCTGTCACAGAAAATCTGTTAATGATTAACTAAAATATGTCATACTCTCAGCAACAAAAAATAGATTGATGCTAATTATTTGACCAAGTAGAACTTGCAGTTGAATTTCATAAACCTAAATACTGTTCTGGGGTTGGACATTACACAATTGAGTCACAACTAAATATTATATAAATTCCCTTTTTATACAGGTTAGAGCACCTTGAATGTGAGACATGTAATTTAAGTTATTTCCTTTACCTGTGAAGAATTTAATCGGTTACTAGCAGAATTTTCTTAACAGTATATACCTAACTACCAACTTTATATGGAATTTATCCATTTGCCTCTGTCTTGCGTTAAATAATTAAACACTGATTGGCTTACAGCAGAAGATTAAAAGTGGGTGAGATTATCTAGACTTCTTTTTAGGCTATTTGCTGGCTGACTTTAAGTGACCTTGCAAATGAAAAATTAGCATAGAAAGTGAAATAGTTGGACGATTCTATTTTGGTTAGACATGACTCCTTCAGACTTTTGTCCAATGACTGGTTAATGTCGAATACATAAAGAACAGGGACTCAGATCCATTCATAATGGAGTTACTTGAAAGTAAACTGTCAAGTCAGTGTACTTGCACGTCTATCTATACATCTTCTATTCCTTTCATTATACTGACAGAGTCTGGAGAAAATGATGACCCTGTTTCTTACCACAAGTAAAATAATAGATGGAGCATTGATGAGAAATAAATGAGTTTGAATTTTCTAAGTTCAAGGAAAACCTGAAGTCCTCTTGATGCAGATTTCTAGCAATTGATTTATCAAATAAATAGAGTTAACTGTGCAAAAAACACTGGCTAGGTTCCTCAAGTAAGAGGTGAATATGTAAGCATGGAATTTTGAAAACCTTAATTTGTAGTTTGATATTTTAATTCTGCCTGAGCCATACTCTGTTTAACTAAATCCCTATTTTTTTTCATGTATCTAGGTCCAGCTTTTCAAAAATGCAATACTGATTACAACATATGTACCTGCATTTCTTTACAAAGTTTTACTGCACATGCTCCTAAATGATCTAATTGGGGCATTTTATAGATTAAAAGAAAACAACTAATATTTTGGTAAAGAATATGCAATTGTGATGCTTATGATTTTAATGTGTAATACATTGTACATTTCTACTTCTTACTATTAATTGTATTCCTGATGGTACTTTTAATAAATTATGTTTATTAATTTATATATGCAATGCATGTTACGGTCTCACTGTTATTGTTGTGCATTTAAAATTCAGATAAATTATATCAGCTACTGCAAACATCTTCAAGTAATGGTTGAACAGCTGATACAAACTTTGTATATGAACTGACCATCAATTACACAGATTCTTCACTCATGAGAGAGTGAGCTAGTTAATTTGTAAGACTAATTATTCTGTCTTCAGACTGGGAGGTTTAATCACTTCACTGAACCTTCAAATGTTGTTATACTGTTATACAAAATAAAATTTAGCAATTAGTACACTAAGTGAGGTAAGAGGTCCATATCATTATATATTTCTGTATAAGAAGAAACAGACAGTCTCTCTGAATTAATCAAATGAGCTGACAAATTACTATGGATAATTGCAGTCATCTAGAGATGTGAGAATGCTAGCAATCAGACACTTGTAATACTAAGAGAATAATTACATCTTGTGGTTTGCCTTGGAAAGGATTAAAAGATATTCTACCAAACTGTAGCAGTTTGAATTATTTTACTGCTCATTAATGATCATTTGGGGGGCAAGGGAAATGAAATGTTTCACTTGTCTTTCTAAAAGACATCTAAGTATTTTCTAACAAGGCATCACTTCATGAATATGACAAAGAAATTAGAAAATGAAAAATAGAAGGAAATGTATGCACTCTTTATTAGCTTCAACTTAAATCCTGAACTGCCTATAAAGATGGTTTGTGATAAAAAAAGGTGACCTAGAACTGAAGTAGATAAAGAAACACTCATTTAATGCTCTATCTGGATAAACTGAAGTTCTAGTAAATTCCAGATTTAATAATAGTGCTAGAAGGGTATCTGTTTATCCAAGTAGTCTAGATTGAGCAACAAAATGTTTTCCTTGAGCAGTAAGTGGCTGGTGCCAATAACTGATTCTATTTGTTCTGTGTGAATTTGTAGATCAATGTTAGACTCATCTGACTGAGTCATGGGGCTTACCTACTTAATTCACAACTTCCTTACCTGTTTTTTGAAGAATCTATCCCTCCATCATCATTCACAGCTTAAATTTCTCTTTACTATGTTGGCCAGCCTGTTGGCAAAAATACTTTTTCCCTGTGTAGTCAGGTGGATCCCATCACTTCTAAACAGCTGTTGACCTTCAAAGAGGATCCCATGGTCTCTAAAACAGAAACTTTGCTTCTAATACCAGCTGTACCACATATTTTTGACATGTAGGACCCAAGGTCCCCCTCAGGCCCTTCCCCCTCACCAGTAGGATGAAGAAGGATGAGCAGGGGGAGGAGAAGGTGGTCCAGGCATCAGAACAGGTATCTGCCCTAAAGGATCCACATCAGAGCAGTGGAAAAGTGTGAGAAGGAAAGAGCAACAGAGAAAAAAAAATGCACTGACTGCAAGTATGCCCCTTGCTTTTCCACTGTTCACTCTGCAGGGCTAAAGGGGCTGAGGCAACCTCCTGCAATAATAAGGAAAGGGGTGAGAGGAGTCTGGAATGAAGGAGTGAACTTGAGCCTGGGGAAGGGAGGAAGAAAGGTCATTTCCCTATGTATTCTTATGTTTGTCTTTTTGCTTCCGAACTCCCAAACTGGTAATCAAATATCTATATATATTTCAATCAGTAATAGATAAAGTTAATTTACCCAAGTTGTGTTTGTTTTGCCAGTGACAGTAACTGACAAAAAAATCTTCTCTTTATCTCAACCAATGAGCTTTCTTGCTTCTGTTCTTCCTGTTTTTTCTTCCCACCCCTTTGAATAGCGAAAAATAGTGAAAATGAGCTGGATGGGAACTTGACTGATAGCCAAGGCTAACCCAGCACACCAGTGAAGGATAAAGGCACCAAAGATTGGTAGCTAAAAACACTAACTCCCTAGGGAGTTTGTAGGAAGAGGGTTAGACAAATAATAGCATCAGCCAATTCAACCAGCCTGTTGAACAGGGACATGTGAAGGATTAGGTCTCAGAAAAAAATGCTTATCATAGTTTTTGAGGTGCTGTCTTTTGATAGAATGTAAGGATTGAACTCAGGTGTCCAGTCAAATGCTCTTATTCATTTGAGCTGCTGAGAGTGGAGTGGCATCCTGGGTATGGGCACATATATCTCTTCTGGGAACTGAATAGTTCTTTGTTAAACAAGGCTGAAATAATAAGTTGTAGTTTGCATAGTGTTTTAATGGCTGTAACAATAACCTGTTGATTTGAAGAAATATTAAATTAATAAACATTCTTGATATTCTAATGGCTACTCCATAACCCACATCTTGAGAGTATGCCTGAAACATCTGGCAGAATTTTTCTGACTTTTGAACTCATACCAGTCTGTGCACTTCCAGACCTCAGATCATTTTTATGCTGGGCTTTCTTTGGTGCCATCTACTGAACCTTGACACCTGGTCTAGTTTCTGATTTCCACTGGCCTTGCATGGAAGACTGGGGGTGGGGAAGGTCTTGGGAGGGGACACAGCCAAGACAGTTAACTCAAACTGACCAAAGGGATATTCCATACCATATGATGTCTGCTCAGAAATAAAAGCAAGGGGAATGGGGAAGGGGGGGGTGCATTCGTTATTTCTGTTTGTCCCCTGGGAATCACAACACATATGAAACCCTGCTTCCCAGGAAGTAGCCAACCATGGCCTGCTGATGGTAAGTAGAAAATAAATATTTTGTTCTTTTGCTTCTGCGCACACAGCTTTGCCTTGCTTCTACTAAACTTCCTTTTTTCTCAACCCATGAGGGTTTTTTTTGTTTTTTTCTTTTTTCCCCATCTTATTTTCTCCCTTCCCCATCCTGCTGAGGAGAGGGTGATAGAGTGGTTTGGTGGGTATCTGGCATTCAGGCAAGGTCAACCCACCACAGAGACCAGTACTCCCACCCAAACTGGTGTTGTCTGCAAACTTACTGAGGGTGCACTTGATCCCTTCATCTAGATTATTGATAAAGATATTAAACAAAATTGTATCTAATGATGAGCTTTGGGGAGCACCACTTGTGACCAGCTGCCAACTGGATTTAACTCCACTCACCATAACTCTTGGTGGTGGGCCCATCCAGTCCAGTCAAACAATTTTTTACCCATTGAAGTGTATGCTTGTCCAAGCCATGAGCAGCCAGTTTCTGCAGGAGAATGCTGGGGGAAATGGTGTCAAAGACTTTCCTAAAGTCTAGGTAGACAACATCCACAGTCTTATTATGGATATTTCTTTTTTGTTTCAGTAGTTAAAGAAAATAAAATCCAGAAACAGTTTCATATAACTTCTGCTTTTTTCTCACTCAAAATTCCTTCAACAGTTTGAAGACATTGTTACATAATAGAGACTTCCCGATATTTGAATTTACTTTCAAAATTCCCTAGCCATAATATCAGACACAATGAACATTTATCCTACAGTAATTCTCTCTTACATCACAAAGTTGATTTTTCTTGTAAATGTGTGGTAGCTGAAATACAAATACAGCCTAAATGGAGACTTCTTCCTCTCTCTGATAAGAAAAACAGAAAACTGACAAGAATTTATATCAAACTGTAGGTAAAATCTGTGGGAATCTATGGGGAAGAAGATATCTGATGACAGAGGTTCTTCACTCTAGTGAACATATACATTATATGTTTATAAAGTTGTACTTGTATGCATTTTAATTTTGTAAGTAGAGAACTAGATTTATACCATTTCTTTTGGAGGACTGTAAACAGGTGTCTATAATTTCTGAAGCGAATGGGACATGTTTGAGGTTCCACTTAAACATGAGGAAAAGCTTCTTTACTGTGAGGGTGCCAGAACACTGGAACAGGCTGCTTAGACAGGTTGGTGGAGTCCTCTTCTCTGGAGATGTTCAAAACCCACCTGGATGCAGTCCTCTGCAATTTGCTCTAGGTGAACCTGCTTTGGCAGAGGGGTTGAAATAGATGATCTACAAAGGTCCTTTCTAACCCCTACCATTCTGTGTGATTTTGTGATTCCTTTCTGTATTACAGTGATTTTAGATATATTTATAGTTAAGTATTTATACTGAGTTAATTTCAGAAGTAAATTATCTGAATTTGTTCTAGAATGTCTTATATTTCAGTAGTATTTATAGATGTTCAATTATCTCTAGGTCAAGCAAAACATGATTTGAATCCAAGTCTTTCCATTTTAGATCATAGTTAGGATATAGAATACAAGGGGCCTGGTTTAGCTCTCTTATCTCAAAAATAATTTTGTAACTTTTAACAGTGAATGAAAAACTGTGCCACCTTATTCCTTGGACAAGGATTTGTTTGTTTGTTTTTTCCATTTATCTTCTTGTTTTGTATTTAATAAATCAGGCAGTTTTCTAAATTTCTAGAACAACTATGAATGCTGTTCTCCATATAAACTGTACAGAAAAACTGACTAACTCAGAGCAAAAGACTCTTCCACATAGTGGTACATGTAAAAGTAAAATATTACAATGTTTAGTTCCTATACCCAGTCATCTACTTTGGGGTATTACTAGAATGTCCTCTGCCAGCTGAATACATGCTTGCATATTAAGGTAATCAATGATCCAGATGTTCCTTTGTTTAAATCCTCTGAATGGTTTGGTGCAGGAGATATTCTTATATGTGTCTGATATCAGAAGAAATTAACTGGAAAAGTCTACTTATGACTATTCTCATTAAAAATATACTTAATTTTAAAGGAAAGTGCCTTATTATATAGTAGTCAAATGGATAGAAAACTGTCTTAGAATGTGCTAGTGCCAGACCACAGACTTTTCAGCCATTCAGATTCATTTTCATCCCCAATTTAAGGTTTTAATCCACAGCCTGTAGTATGGGACAATTCTGAAAGGGAATAAGAGAAAGAAATATGAAAAAGAGTTTGGTTTCTATCCCTCCTGTTTCATCTGTCATTATATAGTAAAGAACATAAGATTTATGGTGAAAGAATGAGAGTGAGACATAAAGCAAGAAAAAGACAAAACAGATGTAAGGAAGAAGGACTCTGTAAAGTAGTGACTTAAATTTTTTAGCAAGATGCAGACTTCAGTTACTCTGCTGATAGGATTCTTTCTGAATTTTATTTAATGAATTCTATTTAAAAAAAAATAACATTAGGAAAAGATTTTCGCACTAAATTCTGAGTCAGATTCCTAAGTTTGAAATCAAATGGAACTTTGTTTACCTTTTTCTACATAACGTGGATGGCCTCATATACTGACAATCTATTCCCTTGGATATTAGGAAGAAATTCTTTACTGTGAGGGTGGTGAGACACTGGAACCATTTTCCCACAGAAGATGTGGATGCCCTGCTCCATGGAAATGTTCAAGGCCAGGTTGAATGAGGCTTTGAGCAACTTGTTTTAGTGGAAGGTGTCCCTGCTGATGGCAGGGGGGTTGGAACTAGATGATCTTTAAGATCCCTTCCAACCCTAACCATTCTATCTCTAACAGTGACCAGGACCAGAAACTGATTACCAGAAAGGTTGATGGTGGTGATGGAGGACTGAGGCCATGCTGGGACATCAGACTGCACACTGGTGTCAGGATTTGGCCTGATGAGAGGAACCAGTGTCAGATACAGCCCTGGGATGGCTGTACATGCCTGGAGGATGGAGGAAAGACTGAGGTCAGGCCAGGCCATCAGTGTGCAGGTCAGGCCCAGCTTGGGAGGCAGGGATGTGGTGCAGCTCTCAGTTTTGTTAATCCTTTGTCAGCTGAGGGGAACCTGGCTGGGAAGCACTGAGAAGGAGAGGATTATGACTGGAAAATGTAGAAAATAATCCCCAAATGGATCCCAGCACTGAAAAAGAAGGAATCTCCCCTTCAGGATGTTGACATTTCTCTGCGATTCCAACTCTTCTCTGCTTGAGGAAGACTGATGACATTGACCTCAGGACTTAGTGGGACTTTATAGGAATGAGCATAACAGCAGAGGAAAGATATTTTTATGTTTTCTTGTATAGCATTTAAGGGTACTATTATTAATGAGCCTTTCAGTACTCATTGAGACTATGATTGCTGGTATCATTACTACTTGGTTTATTCTGATTAGATTGCTCAGTTTTGATTAACAAAAAATTCTTGGTCATATATATATATTTATAATATTTATGATGCATTTCCTTTTGCTCATACTAAGATTTTTATGTGAGGGATACTTTTCTACACTTTTAATGATATGTGTTTCCATTACCATAGAATGAATCATAGAATGGTATGGGTTGGAAGGGAACTTAAAGATCCTATACTTCCAACCCCCTTGCCAGAAGCAGGGACACCCCCTACTAGATCAGGTTGCTCAGAGCCTCATCCAACTTGGCCTTAAACACTCCCAGGAAGGGGACATCTACAATTTCCTTGGGCAACCTCTTCCAGTGTCTCACCACCCTCATGGGAAAGAATTTCTTCCTAAAATCTAATCTTAACCTACCCTCTTTCAGTTTAGAGCCATTACCTCTTGTTCTATCACTACCTGCCCTTGTAAAAAGTCCCTCCCCAGCTTTCTTGTAGGCCCCTTCAGGTACTGGAAGGCCATTATAAAATCTCCCCAGAGCTGTCTCTTCTCCAGGCTGAACAGCTCCAACTCTCTCAGCCTGTCCTCATAGGAGAGGTGCTCCAGCCCTTGGATCATCCTCGTGGCCCTCCTCTGACTTGTTCTAACTGGTCCATGTCTTTCTTGTGCTGGGGGCTCAAGAACTGGACACAGTACTCCAGGTGGGGCCTTATGAGAGTGGAATAGAGGGGGAGAATCACCTCCCTTGACGTGCTGGCCACGCTTCTCTTGATGCAGCCCGGGATACAGTTGTCCTTCTGGCTTGCAAGCGCACATTGATGGTTCATGTTCAGCTTCTCATCCACCATCACTCCCAAGTCCTTCTCTTTGGAGCTGGTCTCAAACCACTCATCACCCAGCCTGTATTTATGTTTGGGATTTCCCTGACCCAGTTACAGGACCTTGCATTTGGCCTTGCTGAACTTCATGAGGTTAGCACAGGCCCACCTCTCAAGCGTGTCAAGGTCCCTCTGGATGGCATCCTGTTCCTCTAGTGTGTCAACCGTACCACTCAGATTGGTATCGTTGGCAAACTTGCTGAGGGTGCACTCAATCCCACTCTTCATGTCTCCAACAAAGATGTTGAATAGTACTGGCCCCAGCACTGACCCTTGAGGGGCACCACTCGTTACCAGTCTCCACTAGGACATTTTGCTGTTGGCCACAATTCTTTGATTGTGACCATCCAGCCAGTTCCTTATCCACTGAGTGGTCCATCCATCAAACCCACATGTTTCAGCTATTTTATTATTTAATTTCTGTAAGATCCTTCTGCAGTCATTCACATTCACCCTTTATCCTTACTATCTGGAATAAACTGTCACGAGCAAACTTTGTCACTTTGATTCTTTCCCACTTGCTAAGCTGTACATGAATATGTTCCCAGGTCATGTCAGTTTAACTTACCACCACCAGCTCAGTGTAGGCCACCAGTAGTTGACCTCTCTTTACTGTAAGAACTGACTTTTCCTATGTTAATTTCCTATCTTTTTTGTAAATAATTTAACCTTGCAAAACTCTTTCATGTTATTACTGCTCAGTTTCTTTAAAAGCATTTGACAATAAACTTTTCAAAGCTTCTGGAAACCCAAGAAAACTTTATCCATTAGATTGCCTTTATCTTAAAATATCTTTGAGGAAGCAATTTGATTTTCATTCATGTTCACTCAAAAGCCATAAGGTACTAATGAAATTTTCTGATTATAGAAAATTGGAAGTTATTATCAATACAGAAGAAGTTCAGAATATCTGAAGGGAAGAATTGGATGACCTTAAAAATTGGATGAAATATGGTTGATTGTCCATTTATGAATTAATGAAAATAATTTCTGTTATAAACTGGGATTTACTTACTCAAAAACATCTAAAGTGGAGTAAATTAACATTCGAAGCAATTGCAGGATGCCTTGAGTTTCCAAGGAGGAAGGAGGAGAGGTAGGGGGTGGGACACATCAGAAGGTCTATCAGAAAATATATTTCTGTTACAGAAAAAAGAAGTAGTAACAACATTTTACAAGGCATTGGTAAAATCCTATATATAATCTTTTAACAGGATCACAGAATCACAGAATGGTAGGAGTTGGAAGGGACCTCAGGAGATCATCTAGTCCAACCCCTTTTTAATGCAGGATACTGTTGGCCTTGGCCACAAAGGCACACTGATGGTTCATGGCCATCCTGCTGTCCACCAGCACACCCAGGTCCTTTTCCTCAGAGCTCCTCTCCAGCAGGTCAGCCCCTAACCTGTACTGATGCATGTGGTTATTCCTCCCCAGGTGAAGGACTCTGCACTTGCTCTTATTGAACCTCATCAGGTTCCTTTCTGCCCAACTCTCCAGTGTGTCCAGGTCTTGTTGAATGGCAACACAGCCTTCTGGAGTGTCAGCCACTCCTCACAGCTTCATATCATCAGAAAACTTGCTGAGGGTGGGTGCCATCCCTACATCCAGGTAGTTGATGAAGATGTTAAACAAGACTGGTCCCAGTACCAACCCCTGGGGAACACTGCTAGTTACAGGTCTCTAACTAGATTCTGTGCCACCGATCACAACCTACTGAGCTCTGCCAGTCAGACAGTTCTCAATCGATCCCACCGTCCACTCATCTATCCCATACCTTCTAAGCTTCACTACAAGGATGTTGTGTGATATTTTTTGCACATTTCTGGACATCTTTTTTAAGATCAGCTGTACAGAAAGTTTATTAAGATGACCAGAAGGATGGAATTTTTATTTTACAGAAGGAAACTCAATGAGCATAATCTGTTTGATAAAGTGAAGCCTGGGAGACAAAATGTTTGCTTTATAGAAATAAATACCAGAGAAAAGGATTACTTAAGCTAAAAGACCAAGTTTGCACAAGAACAAAGAGCTATAAACTCTCTGCAACAAAATTCCGATTATCATTTACAGGAATGTTTCTAAGCATGAGAGAAATTGATATTGAAAAGACAGCTAATGGGATTATTTTATGAAGACTTTTGGGACAGCAGGGCACATAGTCTATTACAATAAAATATCTGCAGTTAAAAGGTTATCTGTGACCTTTGAGTGAAGTAGAACGATATTTACCTTCTTCTTCTTTCTCCTCTTCTTCTTCTTTTTTTTTTTTTTTTTTTTTTTTTTTTTCCCCTCAAAAATTTTTTTCATATATTTGCTTAGGGGTATACTTTTTGTTAGGTGAAGCACAATGATAAGGAAACCTAGAGTTGTCCATATTGTGATTTAGCTTTGGAGTATAAAATCACAGTTTACTGAGATGCCCTAAGGTGACAGGAGAGAATGAGTAAGAAGCTCAGCAGCCCACTGACATGTTAACTATCTAGCAAGTATGATGTGTTAATTTATTCTCAATAATATGATGAGCAGAGTTTGAATTAGGCTGTGGAAAACATTATAGAAAACTGGAATTCTAAAGAAACAGGAAATACAAATGTATCCATGATCAGAAGAGCATATAAAACACCAAGAATAGCATAAGTAAAGTTTATTTTAAATGAGGAAGTCAGAATATTGTTGATTAGAAACAAGACTATTCTTTTAGTTGCTCAAATTAATATAGACATACTGTACTTACAGTACTTTGGGATAGGTTGCATAATAGTTACCAGTCATAATATAATCTCCATAACATTAAATTCTTGAACTTTTTCCAAACAGCACTTTACTTCTGCCTTTGCATGCAACTTATTGTATTTTTTAATTTATGTTTCTTTTCACACATTGCTGAGGACACCACTTAAAAGTCACTCAGAGGAAACATTTAATTCAACCTTGAGGGTTCTGTGGACAAGGAGGTTAAGTAGAATTTAACACAAAGTGGCATTTTGTTACTTACAAAGGACACAGAGGACAGAAGGAAAGTTACATGAAGAAACAACAAGAAAAGAGCTTTTGATCTTGCACCCTCTGCCATAAGTGGAGAAAAGAAAAAAAAAAAAAAAAAAAAAAGAACTAAAGAATTACTTTTCCCCTTACTGCCCTTCAAATAATCTATTTCTTGTAAACTTTCATTTTTAACATTTTTCCAAGGAGACTGGATTATGACGGCTTTCAATAACTTCATGGTCAATAGCAGAAACCTAAATAAAACCGTGAATTTTTCCAGCTCCTTCCTCTGCTAGCTTGAAGGCTGTTCATCATGTTCTGCTTTTCAATGAGAACAGTGGCAAAAGGAGCATGATACAGAACAGGAATGTAATGTTGTAGTCTGACTGCCTCTGTTCAACTTGCTGTGCTGAGCACATTTTGCCATTTTAAAGTGTGTTCTCCTTTTTTGTTAGAATTTTTAATGAAAAAAAACCTGATGTCCATTTTTACACGCATTCATTTCAAGGATGTGTTGCATGGGAGTACCCAACAGATGTGTAATGTTGCTAAAATCCTTTAAAATTATTGAAACTTTAAGAAATTCCACTGCACTTGAGAAAATATTTATACAGAATGATGATTGCTACAGCACTAAAGGTAGTAAGTAATTTAGTAAAATTTTAAAGAGAAGAAGGTGAAGGCCGAGTATCTGTGATCCCTGCCTTTTCTTAGATGATGCATTTTCTTAGCTGATGCTATAATGGCTATAAACTGGAAGAGAGTAGATTTAGATTAGATATTGGGAAGAAATTCTTTCCTGTGAGGGTGGTGAGATGCTGGAACAGGTTGCCCAGAGAAGTTGTGGATGCCCCCTCCCTGGAAGTGTTCAAGGCCAGGTTGGATGAGGCTTTAAGCAACCTGGTTGAGTGGAAGGTGTCCCTTCCCATGGCGGGGGGTGGGGTTGGAACTAGATGGTTTTTAAGGTCCCTTCCAACCCATACCATTCTATGAGTCTATGATACAATGGCAAGATACAGGACACAATTACCTTTTATTAATCTTAGAAAGGATTTATAAAGGAGGGGAGAGGTGAATGCTCTTATTTGTTAGAGGGAAAGAGAGGCAAGGTCCAATTGAGGTGAATTCTTGTTATAGTACTTTTATTAATACTTAAATTATTAAGTATTATGGTACCACCATAAAAAGAGGCATGCAAACATGTGCATAGTCTAATGAAAGGGGTCATAATTTGCATTAGAAGTAACACAATTTCAGACTTAAGTATCAGGAAGGAAAATGTCCTAAATGTGAGGTATAGCAATATATTCCCCAGTTAGAATGCATGCAAAGGTACCTAATATAGAAATGGAAATTACTCTGCTTAGTAGGAAATCTATGACCACCTTTTCTACATGAACCACTTCAGTGAACATGACAAAACTTTCTCATGCAACAGCATCACTGCAGAATGCAATGAGAAGAAACTTGTGTGGATGAGCAAGGAGCTCATGGAAAAATTGAAAGAGAAGAGGAAGGTCTATGAAATGTGGAAAAAGGGTCTAGCCATCTGGGAGGAGTATAGGAATTTGGTCAGGGCCTGCAGGCATGCAACTAGGAAGGCTAAGGTCCACTTGGAACTAAATCTGGCAAAAGAGGTTGAAGACAACAAAAAAGGCTTTTATAGGTACATCAGTAACAAAAGGAAGACTAGGGAAAATGTGGGCCTGTTGTTGAATGAGGTGGGTGCACTGATAAAAGGAGACTCTGAGAAGTCAGAGAAACTGAATGTCTTCTTTGCTTCAGTCTTTATGGCTATAAGTGCCTCTCAGGAATCCCAGATGTTACAGGGAAGGGAGAGAGTCTGGAGAGAGGAAGATTGCCCCTTGCTTGAGGAAGGACTCATCAGAGACAGCCTAAACAAAATCAATATACAGAAATCCATGGACCCTGATAGGATACACCCACAAGTGTTGAAGGAGCTGGCGGAAATGATCACTAAACAACTTTATATCATCTTTGAAAGGTCTTGGACTACAGGAGAGGTGCCTGAAGACTGGAGGATAGCCAATGTCACTCCAGACTTCAAAAAGGGCAAGAAGGAGGTTCTGGGCAACTACAGGCCAGTCAGCCTCACTTCCATCCCTCGGAAGGTTATGGAACAATTCATTCTTGATCCCATCTCTAAGCAGTTGGAAGAAAAGAAGGTTATCAGAAGTCAAAATGGATTCACTAAGGGGAAATCATGCTTGACCAATCTGATAGCCTTCTATGATGTCATCACCAGCTGGGTAGATGAGGGGAGAGCAGTGGATGTTGTCTACCTTGATTTCAGCAAGTCTTTTGTTACTGTATCCCACAACATCCTTGCAGCAGAGCTTAGAATGTATGGGATAGATGAATGGACAGTGAGGTGGATTGAGAACTGTCTGACTGGCAGAGCTCAGAAGGTTGTGATTGGTGGCACAGAATCTAGTTGGAGGCCTGTAACTAGCAGTGTTCCCCAGGGATCCGTACTGGGACCAGTCTTGTTTAACATCTTCATCAACGACCTGGATGTAGGGATAGCATCAACCCTCAGCAAGTTTTCTGATGATATGAAGCTGTGAGGAGTGGCTGACACTCCAGAAGGCTGTGTTGCCATTCAACGAGACCTGGATACACTGGAAAGTTGGGCAGAAAGGAACCTGATGAGGTTCAATAAGAGCAAGTGCAGAGTCCTTCACCTGGGGAGGAATAACCACATGCATTTGTGCAGGTTAGAGGCTGACCTGCTGGAGAGGAGCTCTGAGGAAAAGGACCTGGGTGTGCTGGTGGACAGCAGGATGGCCATGAACCATCAGTGTGCCTTTGTGGCCAAGAAGGCCAACAGTATCCTGGGGTGCATTAAAAAGGGCGTGGCCAGCAGGTTGAGGGAGGTGATCCTCCCCCTCTACTCTGCCCTGTTGAGGCCGCATCTGGAGCATTGTGTCCAGTTCTGGGCTCCTCAGTTCAAGAGGGACAAGGACCTTCTGGAGAGAGTCCAGTGGAAGGCCACAAAGATGATTAGGGGCCTGGAGCATCTCCCATGTGAGGAAAGGCTGAGAGAGCTGGGACTCTTCAACCTGGAGAAGAGAAGATTGACAGGGGACCTTATGAATATCTATAAATACCTGAAGTGTGGGGTTGAATGGATGGGGCCAGGCTTTTTTGGTGGTGCCCAGTGACAGGAAAAGGGGCAATGTGCAAAAACTGGAACACCAGAAGTTCCATACAAACTTAAGGAAAAACTTCCCTTCTGTTGTAGGGAACCTGCTTTGACAGGGGGTGTGAGGAACTGTATGCACTATGAATTTGTCTCAAAGATTGCTTGCAAGGGTGGTTACAAGATCACAGGGTCCTGGAAACCCCTACTTTTGGAAACATTCTGCTCAGGCATGCCCCTGCTCCAAGCATGTAGCAGTTGCTAGGGGGCACAGAGAGACATACCATTGCCATAGGAACCACAGCCCTCAAAGGAGTATTTAAGAAGGACCTGCTTGGGCAAGTTTTGGGGCACTGCACGGCACCACGCCAAACTACCGCTGGAGCGAGCCGCATGCATGATTACTCCTTTATGCATCTCCAAGGAAATGAGACCCCCTTGCACCCTCCCCCGGCCTCCGCACTGCTGCCTCCCTGCAGGATCCATGGTGGTGACTATTCTTGCAGCCCTATCCTGACTGCTGGCTTGATTTCCATCTTTTGTTCCATCCTATCCTATTGGTATTCTCTTTATTAATTCTTCTTTTTGTAATAAAAATTGTTCTGGGAGTATGGAATTTGACCTCGTTCGTGTCTCACTCTTGGGATCATATTGAAACCTTCCCCAACATCAGATCGGGACATTTAAATGATCCCAACACCAGATTGGGACAGGGGTGTTGGACTAGATGATCTCCTCAAGTCCCATCCAACCCCTATAATTTTGTGACTCTGTGAAGCTACAGTTACCACATAGGTCAGAATATTTAGTTACTCTACCTCTGCTCCCAATGAATAGTCTGTGTGCCTGTAAGTTCCATGCACCTTCGACAAGGTGCCTCAATGAACACATTATCTTTAGAAATTCCACCTCAGACTTTATTCTTCATATATCCATTTGAATATTAGTTGTTTTTCCAATATGTGTGCTTTTTGGATGTTTCTCCTGGAAATAGCTCCATTGCAGCCAGAATATCCCCTTTGCATCTCTGATAGTTACAGCATTTTACATCAGCAGAAAGAACTAATCAACTTTTACAACTTGCTTAAATATCTAATTTGGATGAGTCTTGTTCCTTGCTTTCTCAGCTGTTGAAAAGTCTTGTTCAGTAAAAAAACACTTTTAATAAACTGATTGTGGAATTATTATAACATTTTAAAAATAAGTTTTCCTTAAAAGGAAGGGAGGAAAATACTGGTGTTGCACTCTTTCTTTCTCTTCCGCCCCTCCTCCCCATTATTTTATATGCTAGTAACTGGGCTTGACTCTATGGCATTTTTGTATCCATTCTAGTAGGATTGTCTTTTTGTAGTTTGGGCAAAAATGCCCAAATAAGACTGAAGTATGTTTCCTATAAAAGTAAATTGCATTAGGAAATGTCAAGAACATATGTAATCACTTTCTTTTCCAGCTAGAGACCAACCTATTACAAAGCCCACAAATCTTCCCTGTCTTGGTAAAGATCAAAATATTTAACTAATTCTTATGTAGCTGGGAGACAATATTTGAATATTGACTATATATGCAGTCTAATTCAGTTAACTCTCTTGCTTTCTTGCAACATAATTGAGAGGGCTGTGAGGAGGAAATTTTTTTTATGAAGTTTGTTGTAATTTAAGGAATCTTGTGAGTTTGATGTGCTAAAGCCGAAAAAGGGTGCACTTGAATGTGAAGAGATGGGAAATAAAGTATGAAGCTGTCTCAGCAAAAGGCAATGATGTGCCATCAGTGTTTCTCCAGACAAATGGTGAAGTGGGTTATCTCAAGCCTAATTAGAAAAGAAATCTTAACTTTCTCCAGTCTTTTATTTTTCTGGAGTATTTTGTTGGACAAAGACTGTGGTGACCCCCTTCTAAATATTCAAGGTCTTATCATTGCTTCATTGAAAACTATTTTATCCTATGGAAAAGGCTTCAGTGACTCATTTGTTGTCCATATTATTGCCTGACAAGCTCTGATCTTTTTAAAGGATATTGACCTGTTCCAGGTCTGTTCCTTGTCTACCGCACTGAAAAATAATAATAGAAATACTAAATTACGTGTTTTATAGAGGAATTGAAATATAAGAACTGTAATCTGATTCTGTTATAATACTTGTATCAAAAGGACAATTCATTCTGAGAAGATAAGTTTAGGATCAAAGCCTGCTCTTATTCCAACTCTGCCTAAATTAGCAGTTTAAAACTTCCTCCAGCCCTTACTTGCTGTACTACCAACAAAGACTACTGAGGAGATTAGCGATGTATTTAGATAATTTGGGCCCCTAGATACACAAAACCAGATCATTTTACTATGAAATTTTTGCGTGTCTAGGGCATGCGCCTACCCCCTTTCAATACTGCTTGTGTTCATTTGTAAGACAGGGTTTTCTCTTCTACACCCTGAGAAGTACAGAAAATTCAGCTGGCAATCTTTTCCTGATCCCCGAAGTTCATGGCACACAGGAGGAGTAATCTACAAATCTTGTTCCTACCAAAATTCATTTAAGTGAAAAATACTCAATAGCTTGTAAGATCATGACTTTTGTATAATGCATTGCCAACTGCAGCTTGAACAGGACTGTAGCATATTTTCACCTCTAATTTGTATCTCTTCCTCTCCCTTTTTCTGGATAATCTGCATCACATGGAGGAAAAATATTGTTTCTTTGAGAGGTAGGGGGTTGAAGTTCCAGCTGAGTTTACAGCTAATAGGTGTTGTAAACTAATGCCTTGAAACGTGATAGTGTTGATTAGAAATATCTTGCCTTTGGGAAGAGGTAGGACTCCCACATTCCACTGGCTTTCAAACCCAGCAGGAACATAGAGCCAGGAGTTGTGGTTTCTTTCATTTTTACCTCTGGTTTTGTCATCATTTAATAACCCTTTCATTCCACATAGCGAACACCCTTTTTAGGATTTCTGAGCTATTACCATTAAGATTGCAGAAAATCCTTGGAGAAATTTGTGAAAAAAGTTGAACATGGAAAAGTCAAAGATAAATGAGTTATGAAAAGATTCAGCTATTAAAAATAACTTGAAAATGAAATACAATCAGGAATAATTTAGGATTAGAAAGATAGGAGGAAGTGGCTTTAGGATAAAGCTGGTCACTTTAATTTGTCAAAAGGAAACAGTACTTATTAAAGGGGCTGTTATGCTTTCCCCATTCCACTCATTTTGTCTGTTGCCCTCTTCTGTCAACATATGTTCTTGTGGCTTTGCAGTGAGATAGATAAGGCCACTGATGTAGTAAAAAATAATTTCTTGTCATTGTGTTGGTGTAACAATCAAAATGTTAACAAATAAAGTGCATTTTAAAAAATGTTTCTATTCCACAATTGGTAGACCTCAGTCACAGCAGTTCAAAATCAACAGCAGAAACAGAACATAGTTCAGAGAATAGAAATAAACATGATGGAAGATTTGAATAATTGAACCTGGAAAGAATGGTTAAAACGTAACAGGTTTTGTTTGACCTGAAGAAAACAACGTTAAGGAGAAATGTAATAACTATGTACGCAACTGTGAATGGACATAAGAAAGGTGAAGGGATCAATTATTTTCTGTATTGGGTTTACGTGGCCAAGTTTTGGTAGTGGGGTGGGGGCATAGGAGTGGCTTCTGTGAGAAGCTACCAGAAGCTTCCTCCATGTCTGACACAGCCAATGCCAGACAGCTCCAAGATGGACCTGCTGCTGGCCAAGGCTGAGTCAATCAGTAACGCCTCTGTGATAACATAATTAAGAAAAAGGGGCAGAGAAAAAAACCTGCACACTTTGCAGCTAGAGAGACAAAAGTGAGAAGATGTGAGAGAAACAACCCCTGCAGACACCAAGGTCAGTGAAGAAGGAGGGGGAGGAGGTGGTCCAGGTGCTGGAGCTGAGGTTCCCCTGCAACTTGTGGTGAAGACCATGGTGAGGCAGGCTGTCCCCCTGCAGCCCATGGAGGTCCATGGTGGAGCAGATGACCACTTGTAGCCTGTGGAGGACTCCACGCTGGAGTAAGTGAATACCTGAAGGATGCTGTGACCCCATGGAAAGCCCGAGTCGGAGCAGGTTCCTGTGAGGACCTGTTGTCCCCATGGAGAGAGAGGAAGCCACACTGGAGGAGGTTTGCTGGCAGGACTTGTGACCCCATGGAGTCCCACTCTGAAGAAGTCCCTTCCTGGAGGACTGCACACCATGGAAAGGACCCATGCTAAAGCAATCTGTGAAGGACTGCCAGTCATGGGAAGGACTCATGTTGGGGAAGTTTGTGGAGGACTGTCTCCCATGAGAGGGGCCCCACACTGGTGCTGGGGAAGGAGTCCTCCCCCTGAGGAGGAAGGAGTGACAGAAACAATGTGTGATGAACTGACTGCAACCCCAATTCCCTGTCTCCCTGTGCTGCTAGTGGGAGGAGGTGGAAATCAGGAGAGAAGTGAAGCCCTGGAAAAAGGGAGGGGTGGGGGAGGTATTTTAAGATTTTTTTTTTTTATTGTTTATCATTTTCCACTCATCTGAGTGGGCTTTGGTGGGCCTCTGGCATCCAGACAGAGTCAACGCACCACACTCCTTTAGCCAACAAATACAGAATGAGTGGTAACCGTTCCTAAGCAGTAGAAAAAAAAATAGTAACAGCATTTTACAACTTTTGATGTGTTTGAAATTCAGGGCAAATGGTAATTTTCACAATATTTCTCTGTATGATGTGAATATTATAAATTCCTTTTAAAGATGAAGATGCTGAGGTAAAAATGTTTACTGACTTTCCCTAGTTTAATTAATGAAAAGCCTAGACTTATATCTGAAAAGGTTTCTATTTGTTTTCATGATTGATGTATCAGTAGGTGCTCAAGATTGAAGCCAAAAAGGGACTGGCCATTTCTGAACTTTGGGTTGAACACCTAGGCTCCATGTACAGTGAAAGGAAACAACAACCACTTCACAATAGTTTCCACAGAATCTAAACAAAAAAGCCCACTCTCTCAAAGAAAAGGCTGTCTGTAGTCCACAGAATCAATAAAACAAGGACTTCCTTGAATTTCATCCCTCTTAGGGACTCAATAGCTTTACTCTGCTCAGAGATGCTACTTTAGGCTGACAGCACAGAGCCTTTCCCTAAAGATATATTTGGGATTTAAGCCTTAAGGACTTAAGTCCTTCCATTTGCATTTATTCTTCAAGGAACACACAACTCTTCAGAAAAATAAAATAAAATAAAATAAAATAAAATAAAATAAAATAAAATAAAATAAAATAAAATAAAATAAAATAAAATAAAATAAAATAAAATAAAATAAAATAAAATAAAATAAAACAAAATAAATAAAATAAATAAAAAAATAATTGTGATGGTTTACATTTGTAAAACCCCTTAAAATATTTAGGAACATGCATGTTATAAGGTATGTGTGCCCATATTTAAAGGTATTTTCATATTTGGACTGAAAGCTTGTCTCAAATGAAGTCTTCAGACATGCTAAGAGTTAATTTTCATGTTTTGTATTGTCTTGATCCATCTAAATAATTTCACTAAAGCCATTTTATAGGAAATTTCTGAGGGGTCCACAGAATTGTTAGATGCTTTACCATTATGCAAGAAGGTAAGTTGCTACTCTGAAGTGCTTTCAGTTTAATTAGACAATTTGCATAAGGAAGAAAAAGGGAAAAATATTTATATAAAGGACAGAATTATCTTTCTTTTTCCTTCTTTTTAAAAAATATTTGACTCTCACTTTTTTGCTTTCACTTAGCTACCTTAGAGTGATAAAATATTACAGTTGTTTTTTTTTTTTTTCTTCAGTTGATAATAAATAACAATATATACTGAGCCCATCTCATTACACAGTCTTGAATTCTGTTAGAGCAACTTCTGTTGATTATAATTTTATTTACATTATTATTTCCCCAACCTATCCTCCTTACCTCAGCATGCTTCAATTTAAAATTGCTCTCATTATATGTCTCAGTATACCCTATCAGTAAGTATTCTGTCAGGCCACCTGATTAGGATTTTTTACAGATTAGACCAAAAAGAGGTTCCATTTTTAACCAACTTGATAAAGAAATTGAGATTTCTCTCACATGTGCATCCCCTGAATGGAATGCCAGTGTATTAAGTGAGAATTAGGATACTGTGAAAAAAAGACTGGCTTAATTTCTCCTACTCTTCTAATCTCTGTAAATTCTCTTAGTATTTTTCACCATAATATCTATACTTGTGCCAAGAAACTGCTTGAATTCTTGCAGCATAGGACTCTAAGGACCTTTAAGCAACAGCTTAAAGAAAACTGCAGATAAATGCATTTGCTCAGGTTATCAGTTTGAACTCCATTAAAAAAGAGAAGACAAATTAGCTTTTTAAATTCTTAATAATCAATTGGAAGTTTAGATTACTAGGAGAAAAAAGTAAGTTTTTAATTACATAAATAAACCTTAGTTTGAACTGTTTGAAACTTTCTATTTTATGGAGGGTACTCAGAGGGTTAATGTAGCTACATCCATCTATCTGATATTCCTGTATTGTGACATAATTTATTTTGTTAACTATTTAGCACTGACACATTGGTCCCGTAGGTTTAGCCAGGGTGGTTTGGGTATTGAACATGAATTCTGGAGAACCTGCTGCAGAAAGACGTTTTTTTTTATGACCTGTAAAGTCATGGTAAGTGGCTGAAATTCTGGACAGTTAAATATTTACAAAGATATGCTCAGGAAAGTTTCAGTCATATTGCTTTTATTTCACAGTACAGGAAGTCCCAGCTAAGGACCATCTGCTGTAGCAGATAACAATGTATTGATGCTGTCAAATCTCATGAGCAAAACAGGATTGCTACCCTGTAGCACACTAGAGGAAAGCAGATGTAGTGAATCTATTTGTAGTTTTTACAACCACTTGCCTGCTGGATAGAATTGAACTAATTTATTTATTTAGAAACCACAAAAGTTGAATCCTCTGATGTCAAATCACCGATGACTCCATTGTCATGATGTCTTCTAGATAGCATGGTCTTTACATTCAAGAAACCCGTTATAAGCAAACTAAGTAGACACTACTAATGCTTATTAAAAATACTACTTCCCGAACCCCTCTTCTGCTCTCTTCTTCCCAGTTGTACACTTGTTTATACAGTGTTCATTAATACATTCAAATTATTTGCAAGCTGCTATTCCAAGTTTTATTTAAATTGTCAAAAAATCTTTACTTACAGAAAGGATGGCTCCTACTCACCCTGGCTAAGCATATCCTTATCTATTTCATACTGTGATAAACATCTGGAAGGGTTTGGCCACAGCAGTACTACCAGTAATTCTTTATAATTTAAAACACTTGTAGAAAATGATTTGTAAATCTTGTCTTTTCCATTTTTTCCAGTGAGGTAGAATTATTGCTATGTAGCAGTTTTGCTTCTCTGTTGCAGCAGATTCAGCTTCCAAATTCTTTAAATCAAAAAAAGTTAATAGCTTTCTGTCATAGTGAAAAATAACTCTTTTTCCAAAAAAATAAGACTGAAAAGCTTTATCTTTAGATAAATATGAAAATTCCATGTGTCCAAACATATCAACTGTGAAGTTTACTAACAATATTTTAAGAATCAGTACTTATTGAGAAGGAATAAAATCAACTGAAGTATAAAGGAATATCTTTGTGAGAAAAACAGCAGTGTTTTCCTTTTCTTGGAAATTTCCCTTTATATTTTACTTACTTGGCTTTGTTTAGGAATTAAGTTTTGTGGTCCTAAAAGGTTAGTTACTTAGCAACTAATGGAACAAATTTAGTACTGAAAGGTTGCAACAGAACTGATGTTACCAACAGACCATTTTGTATTTCATCAGTTTAGTGCATTTTTTTTTCCCATTCCCCTTAGAAATGCCAAAAATTATCATAAGGGAAAGTTAGGAAATTATATATTGAGAAGTTCTTCGCTAGCTCCTCTAGCTTTTTGTTTAGATTTGTTAAATTGAACTGTGGAAAGTAAATAGCTTTCATTAATAAATAATTTTTCAGAGGACTGAACTCACCAAAAGAAGCATATATAATGTGTTTGACCCTACCCACCTTTTCACTGTTTTCTGTTGGTTATAAAAATTTATGGTGAGTCATTTGTGATGATTTGGACTATCTCAGTGTTTCAGGAACTATTTTTTTAATAGTGCCAGTCTTGTAAAAAATGCTAGTTTATTTATGAACTTCTGTGAAACTTATGATGTCTAGAATTCTGAAATCTAAAATTGTGACCTTCTCTTTAGACCCAGAAGAATGCATAATGCTGGGATAAAGCACTAGAAACTTTTCCTGAGGAAGCCTGATGAACATGTATCCATTGCATTTCAATTTTCCAGAAAATCTTTGGTAAATTAAATTTCTGTCACATAATAATAAGCCAAATGTTCACATTAAACAGATCTACAGTGCTTTTAAATAAAACACATGATTTTACAGGAAAAGGTATCTTTTGCTCTTCTTTTCTCTTGTATACTTCAATTAGTGTCATGTTATTGGTTTTACATTAATAATAATGATATAAATGGCAGGAAAAGTACAACTAACAATGAGGAAAAATGAATTATAGACTCATTGAAGAGTTGGCTGATGTTAACATAAGGCTGCTGTCTATATATGAAAAATCATGGTAATGGGAGAAGAGAGGGTTCCTGGCAACTGGGAAAAGATTTATGAACATATTTAAGACAACAATAAAGACCTGGAAACTGTAGACAGGTCTGTCTAACCTCAGTTTCCAGAAAGATCATGGAGAATTTCCTCTTGAAGACTACTTCCAAGCATAAACAATAAAAGAAGGCAACCAGGAAGAGCTGTCACACATTTAATAAGGCAAAACATAGTAACTAACATGATTGCTTTCAACAGGGCATTGAATGGCAATGGGTAGAATTGGAGAGCAATGAATAAAATACACCTTGACTGCAGTAAGATTTTTGACATTTTCTCTTGCAACATGCTTATTTGAAAACAGAGGAATTATAGGCTGAACAACTGAACTGGTAGAGATTTGGATGGACCACAAGTGTCTAAGTATAATAACCAGTGCCTCGTTATCCCTTTGGTGGCTGGTAACGAGTATCTCTCTGTTACTGTGTTAATATTATTCTATATCTTCACCAACAACCTCAATGATAGGCCAAAATACATCTTCAGCGAATTTGTGGGTGATACTAAAATGGAACACCAAACTCTGGAGCTTCAGTCCAAAAGGATCTTGATAAATTTGAAGACAGATCTACAGAATCCTGCAGGGTGAGACTGAGAGAACCAGGCTTGTTTAGTACATTGAAGGGAAGACTGAAGTGAAATCCAAATGTCAGCCCACAACTTGACAGAGAGTTAAAGATATGATGACAGTAATGTGGAAGACAATATAATAAAAGGCAGTAGCTTGAAATTGTTGCATAGATTTCAGACTGGACATTACAAAAAAAAAAAAAAATCACTATGAGGGTAGTATGTCACTTGAACTGGTAACCCAAAAAGCTCGTTGAATCTGCTTTCTTGGAATAGTTTTTCAGACCAGCTCAGAAATCAAATTTCTGACAGAAATGAACAGCAACTAAAAGAAACAAAATTTTAGTAGAAGAAAAAGTTATGATACAACATAGACAGCATAAGTAAAAAGGAGTGGAACTATGTGAGAACAGAAAGATATATCATAAGAAACACAGCTTGTTGCAGTTGAATGTGTTTGAGGAAATGCAGAAAAAAGATGAACAAAATTATCTTAATGACTGTGTGAAGTAGAGTAGGCTTAGCATGTCATAGTCTGGTTAGAGTTGAAAATAGCCTACACAGATGGGATAAATAAAGGAAAGCAAACAGAAGGCAATCTCAAGCCTAGAGGTATGACAGGGATTACGGTGTTATTATAGCTGATAAATAAAGAAAATAGAAGCTTCTAGAGAGAAAAGAATGGCAAGTTCACTTCTGACATAGTAAAACTTAGCCTTTTGATGGGTTACAGCTGAGTGAAAAACATGGCAAAAAGATAACAGACCTTTTTAAAAAGAAGAAATATTTTTACAGTTTATATTTTGAAGTTTCTATTCAGATTGAAAACAGAAAAAAATGATTTTAGGGGTTCAGAGTTTGGCAAAAAAAATATATTTTTTGGTGAGCATAAGTACAGGAATACAGCAATTTTTTAAAAATATGACGTAACCTTAAATTCTTTGTTCTGCCAGGTATACAGATTAATTATAATCACTCTATAGATTTCTTTACATTGACTTCAAAGACACAGAAAAAATTGAAGCTAAGGATAGCCACTTCACATTATATATTCTGACTGCATGGGTGTAGAGAATCTTCTATCTTCTAATATTTAGTAGATAGCTAAAAGGATATTTCTTACTGTTATTATACAATTCTAAAAGGAGTAGGCAATGTATTTACAAATGCTATTTCTGTTCTTCTCTGCCTTGATTACTGGTGGTATTCAGTTCTGAGAGATTCCTTCATTGACATTCCAAATAAGTCTATCATTGCATGAACCTGGTCAAATAGGGGTAGAAAATAGATAGAGGAATATATCTATCACAAAGGGCCTCGGAGGTGTATGTTGGTTTAGCAGCTGGCATAATGAGCACAAAGTGGTCAGAAGGTAGCAAAGAGCTTGACGAAGAGTCAACCGCCAAGAAAACAACTCGTTCTTTGTGGTATTGTGGAGAGAATACATTTTGAATATTGCATTTCACATTAGACATTACATTCCAAAAAAGATATTGACAAACTGAATGAAGCTCAGAGGACAAGGGAAAAAAAAAAAAAAAATCAAAGAGATGGAGAGATTGATTTCTGAGGAGAAATAAAAGAAGAAAATATTTGTAACTTGACTCAGCAATGATGAAGGGCAGGCACAATTACCAGGCTACAAACAGCCAATGGATTTAAAAATTAAGTCAGAGAGAAACAATTTAGTGCAGGACTTGATGAAGTAGCTACAATATTGGCATGAAATTAAGGAAAAGAAACTGTAAACTGAATGGCATAACAACTATTGCAAATAGATTTGTTGACCTTCTGACTGGTTTGGAATTACAGAGCAATAACACTTGTGACAGTCATCATGTTGATCTTTGACCAGTCATACTAAAACTACAATAGAGTTACAGGATGACACTGGGTCAGAAACTAGCATTCTTCTGTTTCATAGCAAATTAAATTATCCTGGGCTGTGTTAGGAAGAGTGTTGTCATCAGGTTGAGGGAAGTGATCCTTCCTCTATGTTTTTTTTCATCAGTTAGTTCCTTTGTTTTCCTTAGTAGAAAATAAAACATCTGCATAATGTTTTCTCTATGAAATTGCTTAATTTGCCTACTTTAAATATTAATTTCTATCAATTTCCTAAGTGTTTCCTAATTTTTATTGATTAATTAGTCAGAATGTTTACTAGATATTGAAATGATTTTCATTTACATCAAACTTATGCAATTGCTTATAGTATTACTCAAGCAATATTGCTCAGATACCTTAAGTTGCATGTCATGGGTTTAACCCAACAGGCAGCTAAACACCACATAGCCACTCACTCACTTCCCCCTGGTGAGATGGGGATGAGAATTGGAAAGGTAAAAGTAAGAAAACTCATTACTTGAGATAAAGACAGTTTAATACATAAAGCAAAAGCTACATACACAGGCCAAGCAAAGTAAAGAATCCATTCACTTCTTCCCATTGACAGGCAGGTATTCAGCCATTTCCAGGAAAGCAGAGCTTCGTCACATGCAATGTTTACTTGGGATGACCAATACTGCAACTCTGAATGTCCTCTTTACATCTTTTGTTACTGGGCACATATGGTATGGAATATCCCCTTGGTTTGTTTGGGTCAGCTGTCCTGGCTGTGTCACCTCTCAACTTCTTGTGCACTCCCTGCCTACTCTCTGGCAGAGCAGTATGAGAAACAGAAAAAGTCTTGACACTGTATAGGCACTGTTCAACAACAAGTAAAACACTGGTGTTTGGTCACAGCTCCAAAACAGAGCACCATACAATTAACCATACATTAACTCTACCCTAGACAAAACCAGTATAGTTGAGTCAGCATTCTTGTCTTCTTGACAGAATGGACAGTTCTTTTGTGCAGTATCTTAGCAGTTATAGCACTATGAAGAATATGAAAGACTTGGCATTGATTTTATTTCTGCCTGAAACAAGAATCTCTAGGAGGAGTGTTCAGATTGTTAGTTTTTTCTGGATTGGATAGATTTATGAAGATCTAAGGTGTTGTTAATGTTTTCAGACGCTAGAGAAAAAACAAGGGTAAGAGGAGATTAATAAAGCTATTACTCAAAAGCACAGAAACTTCTGTTTGTATGTTTGTAAGCATGTTTGTAAGTGAAAGTTATTTTTTAACTCTTTGAAAAAAATGGAGCATGAATTAGAACCAGAGTTGTCTTTGCTTCAGTGAGGACTCCAATAACGAGGCTGAGCGATGTACTTGCATTTTTTTTTTTTTCTATGCTAGGAAATTTATACTTTTACAATGAAACACGGCAAATAGGTGAATTTGAACTTTGTCATTCCTAGTGGGACACCAAATTCTTCACAATCCACTGCAGAACTTTTTTAGCTTAGTACTTTCTGTAGCCTTCTTGAAGTTGTCACTGAACTTCCTAGGCAGGAGTGAAAACTGAACTGCTACAACTCCTAGGTAGATGAGATACACCAGCCTTTCTACTGCAAAATGAAAGGTGTGGAAAACAGGAGCCGGAGAAATAAGGTGATAGGGAAGGACAAGAGGACTTCACAGGTAGGCATCTTTTCTTCTATTATTTAATCAGGAGAATGTTCAAGTCTGAGTCTCAAACATTTTCCATAGCATAATAGAGGTACTTTCTTACCCACTGTTCTGGCCTTTGTGAATTTCATTCTTAGATATTTAACTCCTCCCAGATAATGACACTAACCTAATTCAAAGCATTGATTTCTGTTTTATGATAGAGATATTAAAAGTCATATTTTACAAATATAGTAATAGCTGAATCTTTATGTGATGTTAGCCCCTAAGCATTGGCCTTATTAAACATTAAGTAATGACCTCAGAGCCTGCACTTGTTCTAACATCAAACAATGTTTACTTCCAACTGCAAAATCAAGAACTACTTTCATGCCTGATTTCACTACATATGAAATGGCCACAATGGACCTGCGTGCTCTAAGGTGTCATGAGGAAAGAATCAAAAGACAACCATAAAGGGTAATGAGAAAAACTTTAAAATATGAAGACAGAGAATAGAAGCTGGGTGAATAGATTATTTGGATGTATAAGTACGGGTGTCCTGAGGACATTATCAAGCTTTACTGGCCTTGCCCAGCCTCACCTGGGGCCTCTCTGCACCCCTGCCCAGGGCCCAGGACCCCATTTCATCACCCCAGAGCATTCAGTCCCTGCCCCAGTGACAATGCAGCATGGCCTTGGAGTCTGCTAAGCCAGTCCCACCTCTGGGTCCATGTCCTGGTCCAGCCTGAGACCCTCTCCATCCCCAGGGAGGTGCCTGATGCCAGGGGCTGGGGCTGCCCCCAGCTACTCTGTTCCCCAGCTTGGGCAGTGGGACAGGCCCTGGCTGCCAGCCCTTCCCTGCCCAGCCTGGGAATTCCCTGTGGTTCCCAGTTCCCAGGCCCCTGGAGCTTCTGGCTCACTCTTCCCCACAATATAGAGTATACTCAGAGAACAATTTATAAGTGACTGAGAAAGGATTCTTCTAAATCATCAATCATTTGCCTTACAGAAAAGGAAAATACTCTCAGCTGTTATCCCCCACAGACAGCGTTCTGGGTTTTTTTTAGATAGTTGACACACTGCATGCTGTCTTTCTCACACAAATTAAAGTTTTCTGTGCTTCATTCAGAGGAGCATGGTATTTTCTGCTAACATGTTTTCTGTAATCTTATAAGGACTTGGAATTGCATAGCTAAAAAATAATGACTTTTCATTCATATACATAAGATGTATGCACATAGCAATAAAATATATAACTTAGCAATAAGATTATGTTAGTGTTGCATTTACAGTTGCAATATCATTGTACAGAGTCCTTGAAAAAGTTTCCATTGCACTGATAATTCAAATAAGTTTTGAAATTTACTATCAAATAAACAGAAAACTATCAGAGCTTGAATTTAAAATGGCCACAAATATTAAAAACAAGTAAATCATAGTTTAATATTTTATTAGTTCCACTTTTTTCCCCACTCTATGAGAACTCTTCAATTTATTACATTGAATCAATGTCCTTTGAAAATGCCCTGATTATGTCGCCCTTGCAATTCCAGAAGTCATATTTTAAAAAGGTCAACATGTTTATCTTTATAACAGAAAAAGTCATAGCTACTTATTGGTCTTGAAGTTGTTTCCTTTTTTATTCACCTGATGTTAATTTTGGTGCTTTGGTTTTCTTATTATCTTTCTCTCTTAAGCCTGAGATATATACTTTTGATGTATATAATTCAAGACAAATAAAAATAAAACTGACTAGAAATGAGCCCTTTCATCTTCTTTAGCAATACATTGCTAAATTAATCTCTTTTTCTTACCTCTATTTTTTGAAAAGGACACTGATGCTTTTGAGTTACTGACAAAAGAATTTACCCTTTTAATGCATACCTCACTGCTCTTCTGGTATTATATTTTTATTCTTCCGTTTTAAACAAAAAAAGTCAAAGATTGGCCTTTTTAGTGATGATCACCTTTCTGATGACCATAAAGGAATCACAGGTTTTCCTTTTATGATTGTTTAACCTGTTCTTCATTTTATTCCTGAATGTCACTGAAACAGGAAATAAACTTCTTAACACCAAAGTAGTCTTAAAAAGTAGGCATTCTTTATTAGGGTACCAGATGCACAGGGGATTGTTCCATCTATCATGCATGCCAACTCGTCTCTTTACAAAAGCTTTATACTATCAAAACATGCATATTTATTAATTTTCCAAGAAATTATTAACATATTCATTACATTTTCAAGAACTCATTAATATATGTAAATTACCTCTTTGCATGCACTCCAGTCTCTTTGTGGGTCCTCTGGTGGTTGTAGAAACTTTTGTCACTGTGCCCTTTAGTTGAACTTTTCTTTTGCATGTGCTTAGTTCATCTTCTGACCTGTTTATAATACTTCTGTCTCCACACTAGTTTATTCTAGCATCCCTACCTTATCAACCCTATTGCAAAGTTTCGACACCTCAAGTCTCCCTATTATCTATTTTAGACTACAGACTTGACTAGGCCTAGCTGATATGTAATTATCTTTCAATGTCACATTGTTTAAGCAGAATGTTATGTTATTTTGGTATCATGAACATTTCTTTTGATAGCTTAGGGGAGAAATTTTTATCACTGCAAAGCATGGTCCCATGCACAGTTGATAGATGTTTCAGCCCAACTTGTAGGGGTATGGATGCAGCAATGACAACAGCAAAACTATAGAACCTCTTAAAGTGGTTTTGTGTCTAATAGCATTGAATTTTACTATATTAGTGAAAGATCCACAATTAGAAATCCTTGTTACCAGTTCAGGTGTTTGTTCCCCTCACTAGTGCTCAATGCTGAACTGATTGATGTCTGGTCTTGCTTAAAGTGACATGGCTGAGATCTTTCTGGGAAGGTGAGGATGCGGACATAGTTACATATATATATTTAAAATTAATTTCAGTTTGTGGTTTGCATAAGGGACAATTTCTGACCCTGTAAAAGTTTAGAGTATTTTTTGTGCTTAAAGAGAGGTAGGTTCATAAGAAAGCAGTCTTGTTGAAAATTTTCTATATAAGCATCACAGAAAAAAAAGTTGACTTAGCACAAAGAAAGCATTGGTTTTATTAGATGATACTTAGAAATTTAATATCTATTAATGAAATAGAAAACACTGATCACTGTTAGTTTTGGTAACTTTTGAGAAGTTATTTGTGAGATTTATCTATTTTTATAATTTATTAGTGAAGTTACTGTAATCCTAAGAGGATTTGATAAAATATTTATAAGGTTATTTTTTGCTATAGTCTTATAATTTTAGAATGATTGTAAATGTCAATCAACATATACCTAATATAACAGGACTCTTGAAATATATAGAGAAAATATGCATGAAGTTGTAAATTAAAATTACAATTTGTCAGAAATATTACTTTTTATCTGGCAATTGTTTTTTTCTGTCAGTTCGGAATGTAACATAGTCTAGGATAAAAGAAGTAAAAACTTTATAGAAAAATGTTGCTTTTTTAAGATTTTTATTTTCATAACAAGTGATGCTAACTCTTTCTCCTGATTTCTCATCAAGTAAATCTGTCTTTTATGTAAATTTTTGTCTCTATGTTATGTGAGAAGTTTGAATTTTAGACTTAAAATAGAATAAAATTATATGTAAAATTGATAATCAAGAGAAGTTTTTAAAGCTTCTAAATTAGCTCTGTAAAGTCCCAGGCCTGTTCTATTCATTAACTTAGTATTGAAGTTAAAAACAATGCGCCTTTAATTATAGTGTTTTAGCGACTGAGATTTATTACCTTAATGGACGCTTTCAGACTCTTTGTTTTACTGATCACTGGGGTGTGACAGGGAACGTGTTGACCCCAGTCTTTAAGACAATATAGTTAGAGGGTCTTTCTTTTGGGTCAGTGTGCCATGGTGGTTGCAAAAGCAACTCTACAACTCATTTCAAGTCTTAATGAGTATTCACAGCAAGACAGAGTTTTATGATAATTTCTGAGAATTACTTTAAATATGCATGATTATTCTAGGAAATATAATGAATATGTATGTTTCTGTGTAATATAAAATTTCCTTCACGTGCTTTAGGGCATGCACGATAGGTGGAGCAATCCCCCACACATCTGTCACTGCAATGAAGAATGCCTGCTTCTTAAGACTACACTGGTGTTAAGAAGTTCATTCCCAATTTCAGTGCCACATATGATGAGAGATAGAGTAGTCTATTTTATGAAAAGAGAAACAACCCCTCTCAATCCTGTGGATGAAGTCTCTCTGTCTTATGTATGAAGTTATTAGCTGTGGTGGCTTGGTAGCATTTGACATATTTCTGAAACAAGTATTTAGTCCAATGTCCTAAATATTGAGTGGTAGAAATGAGAATTAGACTTGGAAGTATGTAACAGAGGAATGGACAGGCCCTGTGTTGGAAAACTGACAGCAGAATTTTATTCTTTTTCTTTCTATATTCTTTTCACCATACAAAGTTTTTTCATAACTACTTTCTTTGTCCCGTGATAGGTTAAATCAACAGATGATTCAAAAGTGAATTAATTCCTCATTGTGAATAAACAAAAATGTATCAGACAGCTGGGCATAAAAAGAAGTCAACCTCTTTTAAAAAGAGTATTTGCATGATATTTCTAAGTAACGTTGCACTGCATTCTGTACATCTTTCACAAGAAGTGAGCTAACAGTATGGCAATCTAACAGTTTGTGCTTCAAGAAAGGACGGAAAATTATTTTGCTGCTTTCCCCATAGCCTTTCCTTCTGTCTACTGTCCAAGTAGACAGCTGCAGCATTTTTTTAAAAAGTTCATAAATGTATATAATACTAGTAATTCCTCTCCCAGTTATTTGGCCATGTTTCGAATAGAAGCCTATTGGATAATTTTACCTGTGAGAATTCCAGCAGAAGTGGGACATAGGCTTTCTTGTGGATGCTGACAAACCTTGAGCCTAAGCTCAGTCCCTCATTACTTAGCATTCCTTGAAGTGTTCTCAGTATTATCAAAACCAGAAATTTGGCTAGTAAACAAACTATGCATTTGCAGCATAACAACTGATCCAATAAAAGTCATGTTTGTATCTATACAATTCTGTGTTGATGCCTGAGCTAAGAAAGCTGATAGTACAGTTAGGTTAATTTTGTTTCTGAGTCCAGCTTGTGTTCCTGCGGTGGTATCATGAAGCAGCTTAAAGACTATGATTATGAGAGCTCTTAAGTTACCCATAGGTCTTAACGACCCCAACCAGCCTCACCTTGGGCTTTCAGCCACACCATCTGTCTTGGGTCCCAGGAACCTCAATTAAGCTGAGGCCTGATCACCTAAGCCGCCTTGTCTGGGCTGTGATTTAAGTGTACCTGTCCTGGTTTTGGTCCTGTTTCCTGGATGAGCCTTGGACCTACACTCTAAATAGCTTGTCTCCCGAATGGACCTCTCATATGTATGTTATATCTTATCTCCAGTCCTGTCTTTGGTCCTGTGTTCTGCTGTTCCTAACTGGATTCCCTGGATAGACCCTGTGCTGGGTTCATCTCCTCACCTTGTCTGGGACTGTTGCTGGCCTCTGTTATCAGAACACTGACCAGTCCACCCCAGCTGTTAAAAACACTGCCCTGCTCGGGCTGTGGACACTCCTAGTTGCTCTTCCTTGTGGGGTGGCCTGCTCTTTGTGCTTCCCTACACAGATACAATGTGTTGATTGTAAACAGGGAAGAAAAGTGATACTAACAGTGGGGAAAAAAAAAGAAAAAAAGAAAAAAAAGAAAAAAAAAAAAGGTACCAGACGAGAATACAAAAATCTTGGAGTGTAGTAGCCTGGTGAAGCTCGCCTCAAGGGCAAATTTGTCATGTAGTATTCTCTGCTTATCCTAGTGAAATTGTTCTACTATGTAGAAAAATAATTCAAGATTCATCAGACAACCTCAAGTCCCTGTTATTGTTAAGTGAGAGCTTTCAAACTGGATGCCTGCTGTTATCCCTGTTCCTATGGTTTGTCCGACAGCTACTGGTTATTCTCAGTTTGTACTCTCTCATTTTTCTACTGCAGATGTAATTTTACATGTATAATTGAACATTTTTTAATCCCTTAAAGGTGAAATTATCCAAAATGAATCTGAATATATTAACCACTAAAATACAGAGTTATGTGAGATTTGTTTTGTTTTGTTTTGTTTCCTTCTTTTGGGCACAATTACTATTTAGTTCTACAAAAGGAGAATATTTTCCCTAAAAGAGAGCTTGAGAGATGCCTCTTTTAAACACTTCATAAGTCTGGTGATTAAAGTATTCCTATGTTTCAAGAGCATTTTAACCATCATCTTTCTAAATAAGGAGATTTAAAATTGGGCTTCTTACTTGCTTACATACTCCTTAACCAGTGACTAATGTATTGTATAGCAATCTTTTCCTATTTTTATCTAAAACTCCATCCTACAGCAGAATAGAACCATTTACACTGCAAAATAGAAAATAGCTGTAGCTAAAATGCTTTTTCTTCTTTTTTTTTTTTTTTTTTTTTTTTTTTTCTACAAATGAGGATTTTGCTGACTAAAAAGATGTTGGCAGAAAATGTCTGACTAGCCCTAATCACTTAAACTATATATTTGAAAAGTGAAATCACTAAAGAGTATTATGAACCTGGAACATTTGCACATTTAGCAAAAGTAGAACAGAAAACAAACATTGATCTCTGTTTCAACAAACATTGGCAAGATCATACCTAAATATCTTCAGTCAAAAAACATATTGAGATTTTGCCTAGATTTCTCAGTATCAGCTGTTGCTTTAACCTAGCAGAAACTATGAACAACTTCCCAGACCTAAGTAGCTTCTAAATTATTGTTCTGTTAAGGTCCTAAAGTTCATCTCTGGAATACATTTTTACAACAATTAAATATATTTTTTTGTGTACCATTTATAGTGGTTCTATAAATGCTTGCTATTGATAAAACACTAATAGATATTATATCAATATAATAATATTCTCTCAATGCTCTGAAATTCTTTAAAATGATCACACTATATATTTTTGTATGTGTTCATTTTGATACGTCTGTTTATAATTTACTTTCCTGACAAACAAGGCTTATTTTACTACATGTTTAAATCACATCTAATATACATCTGAGTGGATATGGTACTCTGAAACATCCTTGACTTCAATTTTATTTTTATATTATGCTATTGTATTGCATTAGAATTTTATTTTACCATTTGAAAGGTGTACATCTTTCTTTTGCAGCTATATCAAATTTATATATAACAAAATTATTTTAGGAAAGCCTTTTTCACTTTATTCATTATCATTATTCATTTATAAACATCATTGCCCTCCAAAAAATGGTAGGGCACAAATGAACACACTCTATATAGCCAATCAATTGGTGAGTGTTATGATATTACAGTGAAGATACTGCTGATTTTGACATTATTAGAGCAATATAGTTCAGCATGATATCTAGGAAGCTTTACTCAGCACTTGGAAAGGACAGACCTAAGGCCTCTGCAGCCTTAATTTGACTGTCCTGTGTGTATGCATGAGGATACAATTTTTAGTTGTGTAATCACATATAAATTAATGGATCATTTCCTTGTTTTGTTTTCTGATAAAACTGTAATTTATTTAGTGTGTAGTATTTTAAAAGTCTTGACTAACAACTTAAAGATTTATTTATTTATTTATTTATTTATTCCTTAAGGTAGTCATATAATTATGATTAGTCTGTTAACTCTTGACTTAGCTATTTGTCAGCACTTGCAGCTTCACAAAGCAAAATCATCTCCGGAATAATATTACAGATTATCTCAAATACTGTGGATGCCTCTCTAACTGCTTCTCCAAAATTCAGTGGGATTGTATTTAAACTTGAAAACATTATATTCAAATACCTCTTTCTCAGCAAGTTATAACAAAAAAGAAAAGGAAAACATACGAAGGCCACTTTTCAAGAGTCTTGTGTTTGCTTATGGGAAAGTTTTAATTATTTAGCTTTATATCAATAGTGGCTGTACTCTGGCAAAGTTGTCAAGCTTCTGAAAGTGTCTGATCTCAGGAAATTCTTCTAACATTAATAAAATAGAGTTCATATTAGAGAAAAATTTAAGTGTGAGAATAGGTAAATTAATAAGTAAGGAGGTTAAAGTAAATTGAGTGCATCATTGAATAGATAGAATTGGTGGTACAGAGATACCAAAAGAGTATGTTGTCATTAATAGTTGATTCAACTTAAACTCACTTGTCTTAAATCTGTCTTCCTGTAAGTATAGTACAGTTCTGCAGTTAAATGATGCTGAAAAATTCGAAATCCAAGCAATTTGGTTTAATAATCCCAGAAAAGGGCTGTGCTAAGGCAGGTAGTTGTGGGGTTTTTGTTGTTGTTTTTGGTTGTTGGTTTTTTTTTTTTTTTTCATGTCAAGAGGAAAGTTATTTCTGGCCATTTTCCAGGAGAAAATAGAAAATTCTTGATGCTGAAGGGATCAGCTTTCTTTGTGTTAAAGTGAAAATCTTGTAACCGTGTAACTGGGTAGATAGATCTTTCTGAAGTACCTTACACACTAGGACATGAAAGGTTGAAAGTCTTTTTCCGTCCTGAATTTTATCGGCCTACTTTTTTTCTTGAGTATATGAAAATTTTAGTTTATGTATTCATGGGACAATAACGAAGAGTAAGATGTGTTGTTCATTGTGCTATGACATTAATTACATTATATGGTTTTGTAGAGTATTAGAAGGTATTAGAGATTTTCTCCTTTTACAGGTTTTAGAAAAGATTGAAGAGAATTCTGTTCATAGAATATACTGTTTTTCTTTGTGGCTACAAAACTTGCAATTAACGTCTTATCAGCACAGTTATTTTGGAAAGATATATAAATGAGAGCCCTTTTACTAAAACACATACGTCTGACTTCTACTTACAGTATGAAAAAAAAAAAATGAAGGCCTGTTAGTTAAACTCTACTAAAACCCATTATTGGTTTGCTAACACTGTGGATCTATCTTATGCAACTTCCAATTCAAATACCAAAATAAGGGTCCTGAGTGCACTAGCAGGGTCTGCGATATTTTTCTTCATTGCCTAGGCTTTACCAGGCCTTCCCCACTGCATGTGGGAACTACATTTAAGGTCAAACCCTTGGCCTCGGTCATTGTGTGACCTATGCTGTAGATGTACACGTGCCTAACCACATACCTGCCTGATCTGCTGACCTGACTTCCTGGTTGATCTTAGACACCACTATGGACTTCCCTGATGAACCAGGCTTTTGGCTGAACATGGTTACTGTTACTGGACCCTCTCTCCTCTTCTTGCTTGGATGTGGTGGGACTGTGCTTCTTGTTGGTAAGGATACCGTCTCTGCCTAACTTTCTTTTGCACCCACCTTCTGGCTCACAGTATTTGTGCTGCTCCCTGACAACTGCTGCCATAAATTGGTATTTGTAAAGGACAGTTCTGTGCATCTTTTACATTGATTTGTTAAGGCATTATGAAATTAGTGTCTTGTCATGAAAAAGTGCCCTCCGAAACACAGCTGACATTCTTCATAGTTCTTATAGTGTCATCATTGGGTAAGTGTGACTGCTGAAATTAAGGCCTGTTTACTTCTGAACTCCAATAATTAGCCTGAGGAACTAATTTTTACAATGGTTTGGACACCTGTTCTTGCTCTCTGCTACTTGGCATCAAAATACTGTCCTCCATATTGGGTATATTTGTTTCATATACAGTGGACTGACTCATTGCTTAAACTGGACTTCCATGTCAGATTAGAAACTCTACTACCAACACATGTAATATACCTGCAAGGGCTGAAGAAAATGACATTATTAACATTTTATGTGAATATACATTTTCCCAAATTTGAGAAAATATGGAAACCTGCTTGTCTGGCCAAGAGAAGAATTCAAACCTTCCTGATTACATATGAAATTTCAACATTCTTTGTCATCTTCAATTTGTCTTCTCAAAAGCATCCTGCAGAATTAAAAAATGGTTCCAATTACAAATGACCAAATATCATTATGTTTGAAAGTGCATATTTTGGCAGTTATGCTTTGTTATTCTCCCTTGTGTTTATCCTCTATCAAGATTTGTGCTCTGTCAGCAGACACAGATGGAAAGGTTTGGCATGATCTGAATAACAGCTATCAGTTCTGATTTATATTTTAAAAGAATATTTCTCAGGTCAACTTTTGTTTTATAATTTATTTATGAGTTGCTGAATCTTCATTCAATAAAGTAAAATATACTATACTTCAGAGAGCAAGGTCTACATTCATGAAAAACTATCACAAGAAATATCTGTTATGGTCCTTCTAAAGGCAGTCAGAAACCCTAAGACTGTTTTGAAAAGTAGACAAAAAGAAGTCCTTTTCAGATCCTTCAATGAGATTTTGAAAATTAGTTTGGGTTACCTGTGAAATATAGATCTTTTTTGGTTTTGTTTTTCCTATCAAAGTTATGATCCTAAACTACTTAAGAAGATGCAACTCTTGCCCATGTTAAAACACTGGGCAATCAATACTAATTTAGTTGACTAATGAAATCTGAGGGAACTATTCAACATCTGCATTAGAGATCACTGCTGAGGTACAATATTACCCTATTTATTCTAACAATATAAGGTTTAGAGTTGCTAAATCTAGTGTGACAACCTTTAGAAACTTTAATATTCTGTGAAGTTTTCTATAAACTGAAGAAAATTTCAGCTCATATGTTATTATTATTTTTAAAACAGGCAGATTTCTATCAAGCACAAGGCTATTGTAAGGGTAGTAAAACCATATAGAAGTCTAGGCTTGAATAATTGCTAAAAGCTCTTCCTGGGACACTCCCACCCCTACTGTGAGATCAAATCTGCCAGCAACAGGTACAGTATAGCCCTGCTAGAGCCTCCTGTCTACCAGGGCATTCTGCCAGCTGGAGAGATATTGTGGGAAACTCCTGGTGAGCAAGTGCAGTATTTTATAATATCCTTCCAGCTGGCAACCTGCCTAGGATGGTCTTTCTGTGCAGTCTTCAAAGCACTTTAAGAAGTTTATTAAATTACAGGCAGCAACCATGGCAACGGGTAGGTACTATATTTCTGAAGTACACCAGAAAAGCATGTACACAAACAAATAAATGTGCATTTTGGGAAGATACCGGTCCATCCAGTACACTATTGTAATTTCAATACATATTGAATAAGGTGGCACTTGGAGTCTGAGCACTACAGCCTAATCCAGGTGGGAAGAATACTGGAACAAAGCCTTGCCCTAACATTTCTGTACTTGTTTGTGTGTATCTGACAATGTGTTTTGTGGTGCTGAAACATACTGTTATGTTCTCAGTCATACATATGAATTGTAGGAGGGTCAGTTAACACTTAATGATGAACCATGTAACAATTTTCTATTTACTGAAAACTGAGAGTTCAGATTAACTGGGTCTGTTGATGGATCTTGTGATCAGCACCTTGTTCTGTGTGCTGTACTCAGACCCTGTAGGCTTGTGCCCTCCTAGGAAGAGCAGTGCCTGTGCTGTGATCACCTCTGGCTCATGGCTCATCCTTTGTGGAGCAGCCCTGTTCTTGTTGTTCCTTAACATATCCAAAAAACCATGCTTACAGTCATGCTAGGAAAAAATAAAGTAGATAACAAAAGCAAACGGAAATAATGACCAAAAGAAAAGAGTAGAAGTAAAAAGGGGTATATCTAAGCCAGAACAAACAAATAAAGAAAAAAAATCCCCCAAAACAGGGATAAAGAGTGGTAAAGATATATAAATTCATATTATTTTTTATTGTTATTTTCAGTGAAATATATAGAAAAAAGAATCTTTATTAAAAACCACATCAAACAAAAAATCTAACCAAACATAAGCAAAACAAATGGAAAGAAAAAACATTCTGGTTTAATCATGTAGAAATAGAAGAAAAACATTTCACATGTAAATCACAACTTTTAAATCAATGTTCTCTACTATTTTTCTATGAGCAATTTTAACCACCACAATTTTAAAAGCTAGTCTATTGAAAAAAATATCTGTTTTGAGTAGTCAGTAGCCTGGCCAATGCTATTTATTTACAAACTTTTTTCTAGATAAGCCAGGGAAAAAAGGAATGAGTTAATCTGAGGTAATGTGATTATGGTCCCATTCTTAAAGATGATCAACCCTCAAATAATTAAGTTTCCATATTTATATTTTGTATAACATGTGTAATACCCTGAAGTACACTGACATATAAGCAGCCTTTATACAAGCAGTGAAGAATTTGTTCTAAGATTTTACATCTCCCCTCACTGCGTTTAGAAAAAGTCAGTCTCATTTGTTTTATTGATGATCTAGAGAAGAGGGCAGATGAGGTGAGAAAGTATAATTTTAACCACAGTCAGATGTACTTACACTGAGAAATTCTATGACTACCCATATCTAAGTATAGACCCAGATTAAGTAAAAAACAGCATTAGAATTTTCTCCAATAAATTCATTGCTTTATATATCATTGGAAACCAGGGCACAGTGCTCTATATCACAGCCACACCTTAAGTGTTCAGGCAAGACCAAATCCAAATATTTTATCTTGGTTGGAAAGACCAAAGCTGAATATTTACCCTTTGTTCTCAAAAAAACATTTTCACGTGTACAGAATTCTTAAGGACTGTTTATATTCTGCAGACTATCAGAATAGGGAAAAAGGTCTCTGTATAATGAGACTTAGGTTTCAACTTTTGTATACTAGAAACACCAAATGCTTTAAATGTATTTTAAACATCTTGCTTCCAAGAAAATATTTTCTCCTTTCCTTTAAGTAGTTTAAGTACAGGAAAACTCTTTTATAACATTCAGAAAATAAATGGCTGCCCTGTGATAGATGTCTCAGAACTGAAAAAGTAATGGCATTTTAGACATCTTAATTACAAAGTCTGCTATTCATTTCTCCAAATAATTTTAAAACCCACCAAAATCAAAATGTTTAGATAACACCAAAGTGATGGTTGCATTTGGAGTGTGGTTGGGAATATGTTTGTGTTTTAATTAATAGTAATTGTTTATACTATGGAGTAAGTGTTGACAAATGCTAGTGGACTAAAAGCAGGTGAAATTAGCTCTAAACAACAAAAAACCACAACAACAACAACAAAAAGATCACCAAAAATCAGTGAAGCAATAGAAGAGCAGCTGAGATTAACAAGTAAAAAGTTTAACAGTAACAAGCACATTACATAGAGCAATAGTTTCTAGCCTATTCCTTGTATTTTTTGCTAAAGCTTACAGACAACATTCTGTTCTTAGGTACATCTGTGTAGCCCATTGACTTCTGTCCCTGTGACTCTTAGATGAGTTCTAGTTCTGTCAGCATTTCTTATAATGATCTTACAGTCTTGTTGCATCTGAAGCAAAAACCACTTGGCGCCAGATTACTCATTACTTCGGCTTGTGTACTCGTTTGGGTTACTCATGAAAAGTCAGACAAGGAAAGTATGATTAAGTGAGAAACGGATCTAGATTTTCTATGATACAAGCAATAAACAACCTTCCTGCTTGTTGAAAATGAAGAAAGCTTCATCCACCAATTTGTTGCTTTAGACTTTTCCTTTCCAAAAGTTTCTCCTACTTATCTGATTAGGGCCTCAATAAAAGCAGTTCTTGTGTGACAGGAAGAAAAATACAGGAAGGTAATTATATGGAATATATTCCTTTTATCAGATTATTAAATTAATACCTTGGAGTTTATGTGAGTTAACACCTATTCAGCCCTGGCAGAAGCTTGTCCTGCATGTCACAGTGTTATTAAGGCAACTGATATTTAGCACTTTAGATCTCCTCTGAGGAACTCATTTAACTTGAGGACATCCCCAACTAAACACTTAGCCAACATTTCATGTTAGTTTCCAGTCCTGAATATGATCATGATTATAGCCAAGCTGATATTCAATGCTGGGGGCTGGAATGTGCCAGCTGGGCACTTTTAATATCATTGCTTTGCTCAGAATGTCATCTTGTGTAAAGTCTGATAATAGTTCTCTAATTCATTCTTTTACATTTTTTATGTGAAATAAATTGCAACAGTATCAGATTATCTACTCAACAAACAAATTACACATGTCTGGTAGTAGAATATCAGACTATTATGTATGTCTAGAAGAGAGAATGCCTTAAAATTAAGTAAGTTTCATTATAGCATCTTGAAGATTTTCATTATTGACAACATCTTCCACTCTCCTTTTAGTAATATTTTATACAATTTTAATATATTATACAATTTTAATATATTAATATCAGACGTAATCACTGGTTCAAAGAGCAAAGATACTTCCAGGTACATCTTCAGTACAATAAATATTTCTGGTTCTTGGCAGGATTTACACAGCAAACCACTGCAACAGCAGGGTACCCTTTGCAGCTCCTGTGATCGTGGTGGCTTGTTATCAGCCAGTATTTGCTTGCAATGAACTTTTATATAGACGTTGGTGTGAGATACAATATTCTTAAACTAACTTCATGTCTGAAGAAGCAAGTCATACATCAGCCATGTACCTCTGATCATATGCTTGTTAATCATGAGGCTTTCTGTCCAGCTAGGTGCATGACAAGATCCTTGGTGTTTCTCCCATTTTCCCCACTCTTTAAAGAGAAATTAACCTAAAATATCAGAATCTATGTGAGAAACAATTATTATATCAGCAGAGGAGATAATTAACAAGGTTATTTGAAATAAAGACTGTATGTACTGAAGGAAAAGTTTTGTACAAAGGGCTTCACAGTAAGATGCTAAAAAGCTGAAGAAAAACAAATGATGGGATTAATCTAGACAAAGAAAGTTTGTAGGTCTCAAGTATAAGGAAATGTACATGTAAAAAAAAAATTCCTTACTCTGTAATCTGCAGAACAATAAGCTGGTAAAATTCAGTGAACTATTTAAAGCTGTGCTAAGAAAAAGTCATTGAAAACAGTGTAAGAAACATGTCTAGCTGTCTACAGGACAAGACAAACTGAAAAAAAATTAGATTGATATGTGTACCCTACCAGCACAGAGACCAAACACAATGACATCAACTCCATATATAGTTAATACCACTGCATGAAGAACAGAGGTTCTGTCAGTAGAGTTAACACTAGACCGTAAGCAGGGGGTAAACCAAAAAATTGTTCTCACCCACAGGATTAATGCCTTGGGATTACTCCAGCACTCGGAATTCCTCTGCAATGACCAGTCCGAGGTCCCTCAAGACATTCTAAAGTTGGATCTGACGTCCAGAGAATCACTTCTTCCTTCTCCTAAACTGCATACATACTCAGATCAGAAAATTTAAAAATACCATGTCTATAAATCAGTGAAATCTAGCCTGCTGAGTTTAGAATTAATGTTTTATACTTTTGGAAATAAGATATCCTCAGCTTTCTGATAGATATAATTATCCAGAAAAGGATTAACATTTAACTTTAAAACATGACTTCTTAAAATGCCATAAACATATATTAAGTACATTTATACCCATAGTAGTTGTGGCATATGGAGTAATGCATATTTTGCATATTTTGAAGAGTTTTAATGATTCTGCCTAACATTTTAAAAAATATTTCTTTACTTCTAGATTGTGACATGAAGTTGCATCAACATGAGTTTGGTGAGCCATACATACAGAGGATAGAACTGTTAATGAAGACTGTGCTTCACAGTAAGCAAATGACAGCTTTTTCAGAAGGATTTTCATATATGCAGACATATGTCCTTGAGCATGTATAACATCTGTCTACATCAAATTACGCAAATAATTCCTTTTATCAAGTCTTATAACAGGTTGCTGGTGTTCTATACCTGCAAAATGTACATAGTAACATGAAATTCAATCTCTCCTTCCCAACCCAGCTCTACAATCACTTCTTCATCTATGTAACTGTTAGAAGAAAAAAAAAAACAAATAAACCAACCAAAACTTAGTGCAAAGAGCGCACATACATTTGTGTGGACATTGTCTATCTGGACTTCAGTAAAGCTTTTGACACAATTTTTGACAGCATTCTCCTGGAGAAACAGGCTGCTCACCGCTTGGATGGCCATATACTTTGCTGGGTAAAATACTGGCTGACTGGCCATGCCCGAAGAGTGGTGGTGAAAGGAGTCAAATCCACTCGGTGGCCAATCATGAGTGGTGTTTCCCAGGGTTCAGTACTGGGGCCAGTCCTGTTTAACATCTTTATCAATGATCTGGATGAGGGGATTGAGTGCAACCTCTGCAAGTTTGCAGATGACATTAAATTGGTTGGAAGTGTTGATCTGCTTGATGGTAGTGTTACCGAAAATCCGAAATAAGAAACTTATAAACACCAATGTGATGCAGACAAGCAGACACTTCTTTGTTAATGGCCGGGTGCGCGAGTGAGTTCTCTCACAATCAACGCATACCATGCTCCAAAATCATACATTTTATATAGAGCTTACTCATGCATATTCATTAAGTAGTCATACATAAACATGTTATTTCCAGGAAATCATTAGCATATTCTCCTTCTATTTCCGATTCTGCGCAATAACAGTTAGAATCATCTGGAAATGAGTCTGGGGTGTCAAATGGGTAGGTGATCCGTGAATCGGTGGTTGCAATCTCCCCCTGCAGGAATTACCTTTTGCTTAAGGACACGGTTTCTTGGCAGGCACCTATAAAACATTACAGTAGGCTTCTCTCCCTGTTCTCATTAATCCAGATCTTGACAGCGACATGTATTCTTCTACTTTCTATGTAAGTATCATAAATCAGTTTACAGATCAACTGGTACTTGTTACTTAAGTTACAGTTCCTACCAAATGATTTTGGCCAATCCCTTTGGCCTTGGTACGAGGCTGTACAGGGATTTCATAGTAGCATTCGGTTGCTGTGCAAACATACTTTTCATTAAAATATTTCTTATAATTTTATACTATTAAAATCAAAACTAATCATAAACTATTGATTAATTCTAACATATCAGTAACAGTAGGGAGGCTCTGCAGAGGGATCTGGACAGACTAGATCAATGAGCCAGAACCAGTTGCATAAGTTTCGATAAGGCCAAATGCCAGGTCCTCCACTTTGGCCACAACAATCCCCAGCAGCGCTACAGGCTGGAGAGTGGCTGGAGAGCTGCTTAGCAGAGTGGGACCTGGGGGTGTTGATTGATGGCTGGCTGAACATGAGCGAGCAGTGTGGCCAGGTGGCCAAGAAGGCCAAGGGCATCTTGGCCTGTATCAGGAATAGTGTGACCAGTAGGATCAGGGAAGTTATCATACTTCTGTACTCAGCACTGGTGAGGCCGCACCTCGAGTACTGTGTTCAGTTTTGGGCTCTTCACTACAAGAAGGACATGGAGGTGCTGGAGCATGTCCAGAGAATGGCAAAGAAACTGTTGAACGGTCTAGAGCACATGTCTTATGAGGAGTGGCTGAGAGAACTGGAGTTGTTTAGCCTGGAGAAAAGGAAGCTGAGAGGAGACCTTTTTGCTCTCTAAAACTATCTGAAAGGAAGGTGCACAGAGGTGGGGGTCAGTCTATTCAATCAAGCAACAAGTGATAGGACAAGAGGAAATGGCCTGAAGTTGTGACAAGGTAAGTTTAGATTGGATATTAGGAATAATTTCTTCACTGAAAGGGTTCTAAGGTTTTGGAACGGGTTGCCCAGGGCAGTGGTGGATTCCCCATCTCTGGATGTATTTAAGAGTCAAATAGACATAGTGCTGAGGGACATGGTTTAGTCAGGACTTGTCAGTGTTAGATTAATCATTTGACTTGATAATCTCAAAGGTCTTTTCCAATCTAGACAATTCTGTGTGATTCTGTGTGTGTGATTTCCTAAATAAAATGATAATAACCCAAACTCTTTCTCCTTTTCAGGAGTGTTAAACTCTTGAGCATTTTTCCTTATCTTTTGTGTACTGTGATCTTTTATGAGAATTGAACTTGGACAAGTTCATATAAAAATCACTGGAAACATGTGGTGGGTTGACCCTGGCTAGAGGCCGGATGCCCACCAAAGCCCACTCTATCACTCCCCCTCCTCAAATGGGCAGGGGGAGAAAATTATAACGAAAAGCTCGTGGGTGGAGATAAGGACAGAGATCACTCACCAATTACTGGCACGGGCAAAACAAACTCGACTTGTGGGAGAAAAACAAATTTACTTCATTACCAGTCAAAATTAGAGGATAGTGAGAAGTAAAACCAAATCTTAAAACACCTCCCCCATCCCTCCCTTCTTCCCGGGCTTAATCTCTTTCCCGATTTCCACCTCCTCCCCCCAGCAGCACAGGGGAACAGGGAATGGGGTTAGGGTCAGTTCATCACACGGTGTTTCTGCCGCTCCTTTCTCCTCAGGGGGAGGTCTCCTTCCCCTGCACCAGTGTGGGGTCCCTCTCACGGGAGACAGTCCTCCACCAACTTCTTCAACGTGAGTCCTTCCCATGACCGACAGTTCCTCATGAACTGCTTTGGCATGGGTCCATTCCATGGTGTGCAGTCCTTCAGGAAGGGACTGCTCCAGCGCGAGTCCCCCGCGGGGTCACAAGTCTTGCCAGCAAACCTGCTCCGGCGTGGGCTCCTCTCTCCACGGGCTACAGGTCCTGACAGGAACCTGCTCCAGTGCGGGCTTCCTGCGGGGTCACAGCCTCCTTCAGGCATCCACCTGCTCCGGCGTGGGGTCCTCCACGGGCTACAGGTGGTCATCTGCTCCACCATGGACCTCCAGGGGCTGCAGGGGGACAGCCTGCTTCACCCTGGTCTGCACCACAGGCTGCGGGGAATCTCTGCGGACTGCTCCGGCGCCTGGAGCCCATTCCCTCCCCCTCCTTCTTCACTGACCTTGGTGTCTGCAGAGTTGTTTTCTCTTACATCTTCTCACTCCTCTCTCCAGCTGCAAAGTGTGCAGCTTTTTTTTCTTCCCTCTCTTCCTTTTTTTTTTTTTTCTTAATTATGTTATCACAGAGGCGTTACTGATTGGCTCGGCCTTGGCCAGCGGCGAGTCCGTTCCTGTAGCCCCTGGTATTGGCTGTGTCCGGTCGGACATGGGGGGAAGCTTCTGGCAGCTTCTCTCACAGAAGCCACCCCATGTCCCCTCCCCTACTGCTACCAAAACCTTGCCACGCAAACCCAATACAAAACAATACAGTGCAATGTATTCTAATGCACTGCAATTATGTTACTTATATGAAAAATCCTATGCTTTTTTGGTTGCTTACTCTGATTTTTTTTTTTTTTTTTAATAACCAGAATAATCAATGATTATTTGCTTCCTTTTAAAACCATGACTGGAATGTAGAAAGCTGTTGTGTTGACATTTGGAGACCATTAAAAATTGTTTGAACCTAGATTTTATTTAGCTAGTGTACTAAAAGCAATCATCAGAGCTGAGTGTTTCCATCTTAATCTTATAAAACTTTTCATACTTAAATGTAGAAAAATACATTTTATTTAGTCCTATAAACTACATAAGACTTGTGGAAAGGAAGAGGAATTTTTAAAATAAGTTATATGTTTGGTAAATTCAATTACTTATGTAAAACATTTTGATGTTTGAAGTGCTCTGAAATCACAAGTTATCACTGGTTTTACTGTTATTCACTGTTATTCTCCTATTATCTGTGTGTTTTTAAAATTCTGTATTTAGGGCAGAACTTCCCTCTTTCTCCTTTCCTTCTCATTTCCCCTCCCATCTGTCTCCTCGTTTTTGACAGACTAAGACCTATGATTAGAAATGAAACAATCTGTAGCATCAATACAATCATGAGCAAGAAAGATTATGACTTACTAAAATCTGAACTTTTGCATAAAATGAATGGATAAATATTTTTAAGCCAGTCTTCAAAACCTAACCTTACCAATTCAGATTTATGATTCTGTATTCAGTTTCCTAAGTTTAACTTTAAAATAACTATCTATGTTGATTCTGAATGGCTTAACAAATCAGAGTTTAGCCAGCTGAAATAGTATAGTCTTTATATAAGTTAGTGGAAGATGACACAGAACTACAAAGATGAAATCTGCTATTTACTATTATTTTTTCTTTGATTTGTTCACATTCAGAGAATGCTACAAGACTGATTATCCTAATGAGTAAGGGAAGGAGTTGGAGATGCTAGGAAGAAACAGACTGTAGCTTGCTTTACTGGTTCAGAGTCCCTTTTGTGTTCCTTTGTGCTTGGAGGTTTTTTGGTACATATTTATAATTAATTGTTCAGTATTTCATGTACTAGATGATAAACATTTCTATAAGAAGATACAGAATAGAGCAAATACCAAGTTCGTAGTTGAGCTCCAAATGTGCTAGATGTGAACTTCATCTAAATGGAAGATTTACCCCCTGTATATTCTTCTCAATATCAAGTAATACAATATATATATAAGGAAATAATATATATAAAATTAAAATCAGTAAGTGCTTACCACTATACTGTTTCAATTAATTCTTTTTTAGATATACTTTTGTTTATGACTGCATTGTGCACTGTATTTAAATTGTGAGAGCACTGTGATATGCTGATGTTATCCAACTACGTATCTTTTACTTTCAGACAACGTCCTTTATCAAAATGACTTTATACCTGTATAGAATAAGAAGGTGAGTCAAATGGAGTAAAAAATAAAAAATAAAAGATGAAGGATAAAAAGAAGGTTCATTTTAAGAAAGTCGTCAATACCGCCTCACTATTGATCTAGGATGTCTAATCACTGATCTAGGATATCTAATCACAGATTGTTAAGTTAGTGACACACCTCAGGGTCACCCTTGTCTAGTTCCTTATCCACCTACAATTTTCCTTTGTATTAAGGAATTTAAACGGGACATATGAAAGGCTAATAGGATAAGGCAAGAGGTAACTGGGATAATTGGAGTAGAAACTGTGAAAGTCTGAGGAGCTGAGGAGGTTTTTAGATGTATGAGGTATAAGCAGGTGACTGACAGCAAGCCAGGCCTTTTCTCGCTTTAAAATCTGGATACTCATACAGGACCAGTATGTTTAGACTTTACCTTTTCCAGATTTGTTTTCTAGCTTGGGTAGATTTGATGCTGAATGTCAACCGTACTGTTCTTTAACAAATTAAAGAAAGCACACTTGACAGAAATCTTTAGTGAAGCAGTAAAGCTGGCCAACAGGAGAAAGTGCTGAGATTTACAAAAGACTGTAGACACAGTCCTCTCTTCTTGGAGTCTATTTTCAACTTTCCAAAAAATGCTGTGACACGGAAATTCTACTGCAGATGAGAAGTGGAATTTTTTTCTAATTTGGTATACAGATGGTGATAGCACGAGCTCTCCAGAATGTTATTACGTGCTGTTTAAGATGATCTATGTTCTCTGAGAAAATATGGATTTCATCCAACTATACTAGAAAATAATCAGATAAATCCTGATATCACACAAAAATGTTCCAGAAAAATGTCTAGGACACATTAAATAGGTCAAAAAATGTAAAGAATGCTCAGATTATTTGTGTCTGCTCTGGAAAGTGATTTTCTATTTATCATTTGGCTAATTTTACCAAGCTGTACACTTGCACCTAAAATCTAATTTGCAAAAATATATTTTATTCTTTCCTTCTTGTCAAAGACATTACAGTAACCTAAATATTTCATATTCAGTAAAGAATATTCCTTTAGAAGATGATACAGTTGACATTTTCTATTCTTCTGGAATTTTAGACTCTTTTGCCCTTAGAATTGACTGAAACAGTTTCTGCTGAAACACTGAGATAGGGAAGGGGAAAAATCAAAGCTAAATCTGTTAGACCCCTTATCCAAAAGGACATATAGAGCTTTTGGATAACCACCAAAAGAGAGACATGCATTTCCTAGGCTTCCGGATTATTTAATGACCACCAAGCAACATTAAAAGATAATGCAGATTCTTTACTTTAAAGAGGACCGCCTTCTTGTAGGAAATTGAGTGAGTCAGGGTTCACCTATAGCCTCTTCCACCTCAGAAACTGCTAAGTTTCTGAGTGAAACTGTCAATCATAAAATATTGAAATCATGAAGTGTAAGAGTGACATAAACCTAAAGCATAAACAAAATATAAACAAAAGGCTGTATGAGAAAGAAAGCACTTACTGACAGAATTTCAACTTACTAGGAGTGTGTATTAAACTAACAAGGCCAGGGCAGGTTCAGTGCATTAAGAGCTTGTACAAACATGGAAGTACCTGTGCTAAACTAGTACAGGATCACACAGAAGTTACTCAGTATTCAATAGAGGATATGGAAAATGTTGCTTCATTAATTATTTATGGTTATTTTTTGCAAAAAAATGATGTGCTTCCTAGGATAGCAAAGACATAATAAAGCAAAAGCTTCTATTGTTGTATCTGAAATTAGTTATTATAAAACTGCGCTAATAAAAACTATGAACAATTTGCTTTTCTAAAGTTTTTTCCCAGTATAATATCTAGTTGTTGTTATATAGCTGACTCCAGTTACAATAAAGCTCTCTAAAGTTCCTAAAGTCTTTCACCACATTGATCTCTAATATTGTATATGCAGTAACCTTTTCCTGGTCTTGCAATGTGACCTGACTTGTAAATTAGTATTCATACAATATGAGACTGTATGATCCTTTTCTCTCAAAAATATAATCACATTAGTGGTTGAGGTAAATTTCAGCTATAGTCCCAAAAGTATATTTGCTGATAGCTTATATTGAGGTAATATGGTATTCAATTGATTTACAGGATTCCATCATGTCAAAAAGCACCTTCTTTGCCAAGGCCTTCTGAATTACATATTTTTAATCCACCAATTCTTTGCTTGCAAAACTCTTGCATTGACAAGTAAAATATTTTGAGTTTTTAAATTATTTATTTTAGATTCCTTGAAGTGCTTTAGTACTTCAGCCCTTTTTGTAGATCAAGAGATAAATATTCTTATTAAAATATTAACAACTCATTTCAAGGAATTAATCATTATATGAATAATATGAACACTACCAGTCCAGTAAAAATTCTTGAATGTTATTAAAAATTTTGAATGTTATTTATTTCCATGTATATATTTCTTCATATCATTCTTAAAAGTTATGTGATTTTAAGCTCGTATCATGACAATCAAAGCTTTTCTGTGGTCAAGTTAATATGATGATAAAAATTTAAAGAACAATAATCCAAAAAGGTTATACTGATAAAATATTTAAAATGAAATGTTGGTTACAATAAAACCTAAAGTTAATACAACAAAGATTTTCAGCAGATGTACATCAACCAAGGTGCAGAAATTGATGGAACTGAATCAGTTTACTCTAATAATCAGATGGTACTTATATAGCCATGAATGGAATTAAATGTTGATATTCCAATAAGAAATTTGAAGTAAATATCTTTGTGTTAATTTTTCAAACATATCGTTTCAAAAGCAGCTTATCTCCTATGTTTCTTTCTAACTAAAGTTATCTTAAAGGCAATATTTTCTATCATAGATGTAAATACTTGATTAGGCCAAAACGGAACATTTTGGAAAGTCTCATCCTAATATTAACATATTAAATTACCATAAAAATGTGTGTATCTCAGGATAAAAGCAATTTTATATTAAACTTGCAATTGGATGTTTTTATTTGTGTTCATGTTGCTATCTCTTAAGTACTCAATACACAATTAACAGTAGTTAAATAATTATGGTTCTTTCTCATCTAATGTGTTTTAAGAATGCATCTACTGTATATAAAAATGACATTTTCTTAAAAGGCAGATGTTTCATTAAAAGCTATTTTTTTTCCTTCTTAAAAACATATTTAAATCTTAAATCTACTAAATATTTTATTGAAATTTTCTATGGAAGACACAGAACAATTAAAGACTAATCAAGCTGTCATATTTATTAAATGTTTGACAGTGGTTGCTGAGTGCCTAAATTTTAATTAACTGCACATGTTTTGAAAGCTTTGCTATGTTTTTTTTCTTACTCAAGAGCTATTCTTCTGTGATAGAGTAGGTTGTTTGTAATATCTAATTGAGAAATACAGAATTCAAGCTGTGTGTAGGTGATACATGAATTTTTCACCCCTGCTGACAACCACATTGGCTTCTGTGTAATTCTTTCAACTGATTCAATCAAACTCATGCTGTTTATGCTTTTAATTGACTGTATTAAAACATTAATTTTAAACACTTAATCATTCCATTAGGCAGGACTGTGTTTGCCTATTCTATGCTCAATGCAGCACAAAATAAAGGGATGAGAAAACTAGTTCCTCAGTCTCTTGGTCTCTCAGTCTTCCAGGTTTGGTAGCCCCATGTATGCATCTTGCAAAGGATTGCTCTCCTTTCTTGCAAAGTTGACAGAAGATGTGGTTGTAAGAGATAAAAAGAACAAACGGTTTGTCTCAAACATTTCAGTTTTAAGAGACTGCAATCCCTTATTGATAAGAAAAGCTGTGGGATATGTCAAAGGACAAATAGCCCAACTCCCTTGCTGATAAGAGGACCTGTGGAATGCGTAAAAGGCATTGTGATGGCGGGTTTTGCCTAATAGCACAAGAGAGGTGCAGGGCAGGTTCTGTATAGTAACAATCGGCTGCAAATGAGTGGCTTAGTATCACTCTCACTAGCACCACTGCATTGCTAGTGAGAAGGGACAAGACTATAAAAGTACAAACCCAAAAGGACCAGCACATGGGTAGGGAACATCAGAACATCGTTGGATCCAAGGGTGGTGATTTTGTTTCTCTCACTCTTTTTCTCTCATTGCTTTTCTTTTTCTCTCATTCCTTTTTCTCTCATTTTTGTTTCTTGAGAATATGGATACGGTGATTGCACTTAAAGTTGTACGGTATGGTTGTTAGTGATTACATCAGTGGTTGGGTAGGTTGCTGTTGTTGATAATATCAAAGTTTGCATATTCCTTTTCCAAGTAACCTTTTGTTCAAATAAAAGGCATTAATTATACCCCCATATTGGTGTATCATCTCACCCTACCCCACCAAGTCTTGGATGAGACAATTTTAACCCAGAGAAGCCATACAAAGAATCAAAAAGATTACCTCCCCCAGACCCCACTGAGTGGCAAATAAAACTATTTAATATAGAATTATTTTGATTTTACTCCATTTATATACACTATTTTTCCAAATGAATTTTTTATTGGCTTACGAGAAACAATATTCTGTTCTGAGATAATAAGGAACTTTGAACATAACTTTACTCTGAAGAGTCACTGTCTCATGAGGTCTATGTTTGATACCTCTCAATGATATCAGGTGTGTGTATTTACAATTTTGTTATATTTATTTCTAGTTACACTCCTGAAATCACAACCTGAGCTGTCAGGCTCAAGCTGTGTTCTTCTCTTTGTATCTGCCATCACTGCTAATAAGGATATGCATGCCAAATTAGGCCCTTGGTAAGAGATGAAATTCCATTACTTTCAGATTATGTCCTCAGTGATAAATCCATAATTTCATAATGTTCATTTTGACAATACACCTGTAACTAAATAGATTTTAAGCCTGATCTAAAGGTTTTTGAAAACCAGTGCCTTTATACTGACTTCAACTAGCTTTAAATAAGGCTTTTATTTAACAATTTTGTTAATGAAGTACAAGAAGGATTAATACCCCTCTCATTCTCTCTTAGCTATGTTAGTTAAGAACAATTAAAAGTGTTGAACAAGAGGAAATGGTCTCAAGTTGCACGAGGGAAGGTTTAGATTGGCTATTGGAAAAAAAAAAAAAATTCACCAAAAGTCTTGTCAAGCATTGGAACAAGCTGTCCAGGGAAATGGAGTCACCATCCTTTGAGGTATTTAAAAAACATGTAGATGTGGTGCTTAGGGAAATGATTTAGTGGTGAACTTGACAATGTTACGTTTATCGCTGAACTCAATGGTTTTTTGCAATCAAAACAATTCAATTATTTTATTACAGATTGTTTTTTAAGGCAAATTTTAAAAAACTATTTGAATACGTACATGAAATACACGTGTCTGACAAATTTACACAGAAAGGTTAGTATTTTGCAAAAAAACCCTATTTTTGGGTGGTCACAGTGTGTGGTAAAATTGTACTTTAGGTTTCAGTGAGACTTATATAGAAATGGATGTCTTTAACGCTAAAAAGGTTAAAATTTCATTAGCACATGCTTTTGAAATAAAAAAAAATGGAGAAAATTATCTATCTGATAAATATAGAAGACACATGAATGTTTGAAAACAACTAAAAGATACATATTTATTAGGGTATACCAAGGTGAATCTTAAATAAACTGAAAGTGTTTAGTATGAGCACTAATAACACTGCAATTTCAACAGGCTTTCTGGAAATATAGAAAAGAGTACCATAAATTTTAAAGTTCTCTTAAGTTGGTTAATAACCTATATATACATAAAATACTTTGGGATACTTCAAAATATACTTAATTTGGATTTTATCTTACTTTGGATAAACACATGTATTTTATAAAACAAAATTGGCTATGTATTTTTTCAAGATTATGGTCAGGAGGAAAAAAACCAAAATCCTCTGTGAACTACTTTTATTTGGAAAAAGTCTGTTGCTATGACTACTTGAGTAGCTTTTAAGGTGATGTCCTTTTAATTTAAAGTATTTTTAGAACTTTAGTTGCCCTAACAACAGGATACTCTTAAACCAGCAACTTCTGACGAGTTATTTCTTGTTTGCAAAGAAAATCTCATCTTTATTTTTCTTTCTTGATGGATAACTTCTAGTCATTAAATAATGGAAAGAATAAAAGAAACAGAGCTTTAAAAATATATTTTACATATTAATTTGCTCTCAGTGACTTTAGTCCAAGCATCAGCATGTTATTCATATTGATAATTTAACTCTAGTTTTACTATGAGCAGATCAGATGATCAAGAGTATGGCAAACATTTTTGGCTGTCATATCACAGTGATTTGTTATTGTATTTCAGTAGATAAATATTTTTAAAATAGGTTGTATTTCCTGTGTAACCTGTCTTACTTCAGTTAATAATAGGGAGTAACACATTGCCAGGCTTCATTCCTATGAGAAAAAGTGTTTAACTTTTTGTACTCAAATCAATGTCTTTATAAGAAATGGATAGCATAGAGTGCTAGAAGAAGCATCCATCTCACTCACTATCTAATGGTTAATAGCACATGTCAGTGGAAGAGTATAAGAACTGGACTGGTCATTCTTTTCTACTATGCTTTTCCACTTTACAGTATGTATGTATGTAATACAGGTGCTCTGCTAAGCAGAAATGGTAGGTCTTATTTTGATGAATTGTGCATCCTCATTTATTTATTTATTTATCATTTATTTATTTATTTTAATTTATTCCAGTGGGATGTTTTCTTAGCATTTTGTTGAAGATGTGAATATTCTTCATTCATTCTGAGAAGTTATTCCTTGTCTTTGTTCTGAATTTCCCACCTTTTCCTTTTAGCTTATGACCTCTAACAGTTACATTGGAAGACTCAGTGAATAGCTGCTCTCTGTTCAATTTCTCCATGCCCATCTTGATTTTAAAAACCTCTATCATGTTCATCTTCACTTATCTCTTCCAGGCTGAAGATTAATGTTCTAGGATACATAAGATGAGTGTATGGATTTTTGGATGGATTTAAGACTAGGTAGATAGTAATCTTCAAAGGGTGGTGGTTAAGGTTTCAAAGGCTTGATGTCTGGTGGTTGATAATAAGTGGAGAATCTCTGGAGTCAATATGGGTCAACAGAAGCTTTATGAAGCTCATGAAGAATAACTATATGCATCATAACAAGCTGGAAAGGGCATGATTGCTTAGAAGCTTAGCAGAAGAGGATGGGCCAACTTAAAAAACCCAGTGTGTAGTATTGTAAGCAAGAGGATCACTGAGGTTCAGCTGTTCTCTAAAGAAGAGGGTGTTGGGAGTCAAGCACAGTAACACATCTAACAGGGCAGGGACCTTGCCAGAGCTCTGTGCCACAGTATCCAAGTGAGGCATGCAGAGCAGGCCCAGGTATGTCAGACAGGTTCAGCCATGTCCAGATCATCAGGCAAGTCCACAGTTGATGAAGAAGGTCCAAGCTAAAGCTAGGAAGTCAGCTTGCAGCACATTTAGACCTGATGATGGTAACTAGCATCAGACACATTTCTATGACTGCCAGGAAAATCTAGTCACTAGAGGGCGGATGACAAGTCTGGAAGACAGTCAAGAGGTCGGAGGTCAGTGTCCAGAAACCGTACACATACAGGATATCTCAGGCCAGGACTAAAGGTCCCAATCTGAGTTTAAACGGAGCTCCTGTTCCAATGGAAGGTGGTTTGAGGGGTGGAATCTGCAGGGGGAGGCTGTTCAGGGCCATTAAGGCAACAAATGCCCTTAGGAAACCGAGAGTATTCCCCTCTTCTTAACACCGGAAGGCCATACCTGGCATATTGTATCTAGTTTTAAGATAAGAGGAATAAATAAAAGAAATGTGGAAAAACTAAACCTTGATACCTGGCAGAACAGAGGCGGCCAGAGGTCTATGGCACATGTCCTACAGGAAGAGAATGAAGGAGCTGAATCTCTTTAGTACGTTGAAGAGAAAGATCCTTTAATCTCTGCAATCAGTCTTACTCATTTATTTGAGATAATGCACTTTATGTGCAACATGTCAAGATGCTTACAGATGAAATGACAACAGAAATTTGTTTACTTTTCAGAAACACTCCCCAGTGGAAAAGATTTTACAACTAGAGTGTTCCAGGAGAACAATACTGCACTCTTCTAAATGTTATTTTATCAATATGGTCCTCTTAAATAGGACCTCCTTGTTAATCTTTGTTTGGAGTAGTTTCAGGATGAACTGTTTAAAGAATTCAGGTTAGGGTATTCTATAATGTTCTACAATCCACAGCATCTGCAGAGACAATTGGGTAAAAAACCATTCAATTTAAAATTGTTCTCAACAGAATCACCTCAGTGACTCTTCATGCTCTTAGACTGTACAAGCCATAGGACAAAGTCTAGTCTGTACTCCTGATGTACACCTATCTCTCCAGATTTCTGTCACAGAATCACAGAATGCTAGGGATTGGAAGGGACCTCGAAAGATGATCCAGTCCAATCCTCCTGCTGGAGCAGGAACGCCTAGATGAGTTCACACAGGAAGGCACCCAGGTGGATCTTGAATGTCTCCAGAGAAGGAGACTCCACAACCCCTCGGGAAGCCTGTTCCAGTGCTCTGTTACTCTCACAGTAAAGAAGTTTCTTCTCAAGTGTAAGTGGAACTTTGTGTGTTCCAGCTTACACCCATTGCCCCTTGTCTTATCATTGGACATCACTGAGAAGAGCCTGGCTCCATCCTCATGACATTCACCCTTAACATATTTATAAACATTAATAAGGTCCCCCCTCAGTCTCCTCTTCTCCAAGCTAAAGAGGCCCAGCTCCCTCAGCCTTTCCTCATATGGGAGATGCTCCACTTCTTTAATCATCTTGGTGGCTCTGTGCTGGACTCTCTCAAGCAGTTCCCTGTCCTTCTTGAACTGAGAGGCCCAGAACTGGACAGAATACTCCAGATGCGACCTCACCAGGGCAGAGTGGAGGGGAGGAGAACCTCTCTCAACCTACTAACCACACCCCTTCTAATGTACCCCAGGATGCCATTGGCCTTCCTGGCCATGAGGGCACAGTGCTGGCTCATGGTCATCCTGCTGTCCACCAGGACTTCCAGATCCCTTTCCCCTACACTGCTCTCTAATAGATCATCTCCCAGCCTATACTGGAACCTGGGGTTGTTCCTGCCCAGATGCAAGATTCTACACCTGCCCTTATTGTATTTAATTATTTTTTTCCCTGCCCAACTCTCCAGCCTGTCCAGGTCTCACTGAATGGCAGCACAGCCTGCTGGCGTGCATTCTATTCCCTCATCCAGGTCATTGATGAATATATTGAATAGTACTGGACCCAGTACCGACCCCTGAGGGACTCCACTAGACACAGGTCTCCAACTAGACTCTGCCCCATTGACCACCACTCTCTGGCTTCTTCCCACCAGCCAATTAACAGTCCACATAACTGAATCTTATTTCATTGTTTCCACCAGAAATCTTCAACAAAAGTTTCAAGACCTTTAAAGTAGGTTTTTTTTCCCCCTTCTGTTTTTTTCTGCTTGTTCAGGAGCACTTACGTTACCTGAGTGGACTTGAAAGCTCTCCTTCCCTACAGCAAGATCTCTGCCAGCAGTAGGACCTTTTTTTGGGGCTAAAGCTCTGGTATTTTATTTCTTCATTTCCCCAAAGAATGAAGTAGCAACATCCTTCAAGACTTTTTTCTGCTCTTTCTTCACAATTATTCTTATTAGAATGCTTGAGCACAGCCCGTTACACTCAAAGAAAGGGTATGTGAGGGTGGGAGCCTGCTCTATACCCTGAGCTAATGGCTGAGGTGTTTGTTGTACAGTCATTTCTAGGACAAAGGGACAAAGTAGCAGCTCACAATTACTTGAATCTCTGAGCTACAGAAATAATGAAGAAATACTCGTCTTTAGTGGCAGATAGTATGACAATGGGCTACAATCACAATTTGTGACTTGGAAGATTAAGACTGGATATGAGGAAAATCCTTTTCTAATGAGAGGGTCTAAAGGGACTAGAGCTGTCCAGAGAAGGCTACCAAAACAGACTGTGGAATTTCTGTGGAATTTCTAGACAAAGCCATTATTGTCCTGATATAGAATTTGCAATAACACTTCTTTTAGCAGAATGTTGGGCTAGATAACATCCAGAAGTGTAATCCAAATAATATTTCTATGTTTCTATTATTTCATTGCCTTCATTATGGAGGCTATTCCAGACGTTTTGTCATATGTGTCCCCTTATCTGAAAATTTTCTAACTGTACCATTCCTTTTCTCCTATATTTAGTCTACTATATTTCTTTTTCTGTGAAATTTTATATTAAATCTAAATGCTCTCTTAATATTAACAGTTATCAAGTGTATCACTTAATTTAGATGTCTGACTTTTTAGTGCTAGTCTTTCTTAATATTTTAATCTATATTAACTTATATATTAATAAATTATCATATATCAGTAAGTAGTATTTATTGTTGAAGAGTTAATGAATTTTCCACTAGCTCATTTTGTCACTAGCCTACTGAGAAAAACATAAAATTAAATATCTCAAAAGGTGATATTTTTCATGTATTTCTGTATGATTCACTTTGCCAAAAATGTTAAAGGCAATCTGTTGATATGTAATTTGCAAACTGTGACTTTGCTAAGTCTGGGCCTGACCTATACATTGACATCCCAGCCTGGCCCCAGCACATCCCTGTCCCCATGGAAGTGCTCAGAGCTGAGGCTACCTCTATCTGTCCCCAGCCTGCCCTGCTTCCTGGCTAGGGTGTTGGATTTCTTTGATTGTTGGGTCCCTCTCCTGCCATGCCCACAGGGACCCCTTTCAGGTCTTCATCCCTCGGGTGTCAGCCAACTTCCACTATGCCTTAACAATATTCTATTTTAAAAAAGTTTTTGTATAAAGCATAGCTGTTATATCTGCTAGTTTTCCTACGACAATGAACCGTAGTCAGATGTGTACTGTATGTAATTGAATAGACATCTGAATGTAGGACTGCTGCTAAGACATTTACAGAATGCTAAGCAAAAAAATACTGTGAGTCTGGTATGACCCTGAAGCTAACACAAAGAGGTTGTGACAAGATACCTTGAAGGTTCACAATTTGTTTTCTGAAAATTAAGTAACTAGAAAACCAATTTGCCACTTGATCACAAACCCCTAAATTCTTAATTTCTCATGCAATTAACCAAATAAAGAATTTTGACACATCAATAAACACAATATTGGTAGAATTTCCATGATCATAGTAACATAGCTTACCACAAAATATTCATCAAATTTAATAAAGCATATCATTCTGAATAACTAAGCCAGAAAAGTGACTTATCAATCACTCTACTTCCATTTGTGGACCGGTGGAAAGGATGGGTACATAAAAGAAGAGGATCTAAGCAAAGGTCAGCTGCAATACCTGAAAACAGAGATGTTTTCATAGAAGGAAAAAAAAAAAAAAAAAAAAGAAAAAAGCAAAAGCAATAACAAATAGAAACATAGATACAGTTGTAAGCATTTGTAAAAAAAAAATAAATGATTGGGACATGACATATTTACATATAAAAATGGTTTCAATATTTCTGAAAATGCAAATGTTCATAGATATTACAGTCTTAAAAGAAAAGTAAATGCAACAAAACAAGAGAATCCTAAAAGAAATAGTGACAAATTGGAAAATTTACTTTTCAAAAGCTGAGTGTAGAGTAGGGCAAAGAAGTGGGACACTGAACAAAGTAACATATTAAAAATTAAACTGTATATGTCCATAAATCAATGTTTTGAGCTAAATTACGGTATACTGAGACTGTGTCTTAATTAAATTAAATACTTCCTGTGAATATTCTCAGGTAATGGAATGTGATAATCTACAATAGTAAACTCAGAATGTGGCTTGACTTTGTCAGATGCCAACTAGTCTTTTCCCCAATAATTACTAGATGGATTTCAACACAGGGAGATCCAGGAGTTATTCTCATCAGGTACTTTGAATTAAGCTGTTCTGTTTCAGGAGCTAAGAAAGCTTATGAGCATATGATGAGATTCTTCTATGTCAACTGTCCTCAGTGCCAGAGAACGTTTTCAAAATGTTTAATGTCTTATTGGAGTTAAGATGTAATGTTAGTGTGTGGATCACCAAATACATACAATAAAGAAGGCCTCCTAACCTTGAGTAATCATGGCTCTGGCAAGATGTGAAGGCAGCTTAACAGTTAGAGAAAGATTTACAAACAAATTTTAGTAGTATGTAGATACAAAATGCTTTAAAATAATAATAAAAAATCAGGTTCCTGGTTTCCAGTCTATTCTCCGTTACCTTCTTGACAGGGGAAAAAAGAAAGAAATTAATACACAGTTAGATGGCTAAAGCGTTGCTTTAAAGAGAAAGGAAACTCTTAATTTGAACTAATGGTTAGCAAATATTTTGAAAGAAAATAGTGTTGGGTTTGTTTGTTGGTTTTTTTTTTTCCCCACAAAAATGTAAATTGTGACAATGAATCATCAATGGAAGGAGCTAATATACACAAATAGAAAAGCAAGAAACCCTAACTTTGGTGCTTCTGTTGTCTAATCTAAAATGTTGACTCTCTGCTTCTAATGCTGCCTTTTCTTTCTTCCTTTATAGATGTCTAATTTTACTATGCTTTTACAGATGTTCAACTTTGCAGTCTTGTTGAATGCAAAGTTTGGTTGTTTTTTTTTTCTTCACCAAAAGTACATTTTCCAGAATTGCAGATAATAACAAACAGTGGAGAACTAAATAAAATAACTTATTCAGATATTTTTAAGATACTTCTGGCAAAATCTTCACAAATAGCTATTTATGAAGTTAAATTATTATTACGTAAAAGACAAGTGTTATCATAAATCAAATACTGACCGAAATAAAGCAAAACAAAAAATGAGAATAATTATTTTGTTCTCAATGGAAAGAGGATGACAATGGCTTAGAGCAAAAACCATTGTTATGTAGTGCTGTATTCACTGATGATCTGGAAAAGTTGGAAACAGTGATAGTGGAAAATAATTTAAAATGTTGATTGAGAAGAGATACAACTGAGGATTTCCAAGGAGACCTGATAGAGATTAATGAATAAAAACCATGGAGAAAAATCAAAACTAATTGAAGAAGAGTAATGCAAAGGGAATTTTTTGAAAACTTGAGCACAGGATGGATAATTTAGTTGTATCAGCTCAGGATATGGATGTTGGTGTTACACTGGATACGTAAAGTCCAATAGCTAAGATAATAGCAAAACAAACAAACAAAAAAGTTTCAGTGAAAAACTAAATCAAATACTAACATGGAAAAGTTGTATGTTCATCTGCAGTACATGTTCATTTTTGACCCCTTCATAAGGAAGTTTTAGAGGGCAGCAAACTGTTAAGGTATAAGAATGATTAAAACTGAAAAAGCTGTTCATTTCAAGAAAGTGAAAAGATTGGCAGTGTCACCTACTTATTTACTTACAGTGAACCAAGATGGTTTGCAGGGAAGATACATAGGCTGGACAATCTGCTCCTTTTTCCATGTCTTTCACATTATAATTTTTTCTCTTTTCTCCTCATTATGTTGACATCACTAATGCACTTTCATATTTGCCAGAAAGAGTATGGAGTTGATGAGAGTTTTCTAAACACTCATGATCAAAGTTTATATCAGGCTGAACAAAGTGCCTTCTTTTGGCCTTTAGAATGTAAGGAGAATATTAACTTTATTTAAGAATAAAATTTTTGAGAGAAGATGCAAAAGGTTATATAAGTGGAGAATACGCAGAAGAAGATGGAAGTATTTTATCTGAAAATCTAATTCTACCTCTTTCCTTATAATGAACATTGATTAAAAGGAATGGCAATCAGCAGTGAAAGCCCCCAAAAGTGGAAAAAAACCATTAGATACATGTGTAAATATTTTATATATGTAATCTATATTAAATTCCTGTAGATACATGGGTATATTTAATCATTGTTAACAGGACTACATCTAAATATTTATGTATAAATGCTTATATATACACATGAACTTAAAGTTAAATGTGGAACTCAGAAACATATTTCTCTTATATTTCTATAGCCAGTTCTTTAATGTCACAATTTAGCTATGTTTATCTGACGTAGTTTCACTGAGCGTGATTAATGATACCAAACCTTATATTTTGCCAAATTGCAGATGGATTAGGTCTAATATGTTTCCTTTGACTAAAATAAAAGCAATTTTATTAAAAAAAAAAAAAATTCTAGCATAATCTACTTTTTGTAAGCTCATCCAGTATTTAGTTCAATTTTACCTGAAGATATATATTTTACATCTTTCATTATTGTGAGTTTAGTAACACTACTTAGTCTGGTGTTCTTCAATATATTCACAAAATTTTCTTTCAGCATATATATATATATTTTTTTTTTTTCAACTGAGCTATTGGCATGATTACATTTATATGTTTATTTACTAAACCTTTGCACATCTGTGGAATTTTTCATTGTGAAGCTGTGGCCTATAGTCTGTTCTAATTTAAATATAAAGTCCATGTTCCAGAATGATTCTGAGGAATAAATGATAGTTTACTCCCAATCCAGCTTTATTGCTTCAAAGTAACATATGTAGCTGTCTATTATGAACAAATACTAATTTCCATTCCAGTCAAATGGGCTGGTTATTCAATATTACCATAATCTTTCTGATGTCTCTAATGTGAAACTTTGCTGGAGCTCCTGTGATAGTGGCAGCTTTTATATTTTTCTACAGATTCCACTATTAGGATTTTAATTTTTTTTTTTCTTCCTATTCTGTGTCAGAATGTCAATTTCCTTTCCTGCTGTTAACATTTTTTTTTATTTATAAGTGTAATTTCTGTATTTAATATTTCATTCCCAATCCCACTGTCAATTAAACTACTATTTTATCTCTGTGGAGCACAAAACTATACATTTTACAGAACTCATCTTTGGATTGAGTATGGCCATGTTCAAGTTGGCATTTCCTACCTTTCAACAGCCTATCCTCATCTTATCTTCCTTACAGGTAGTAATCTTTCATCTTTCCTAGTCTGCTGTTGAATTTATGCTTTTGTTCTGCACAGAGATAGACACTTTATCCTTGGTCAAGTAAATTAATGTTTTATCTTTTCCTTTCATGTTACTATTATGTATACACAAATATTTTTTTTTATCTCAGGTGCCCCTTCCCCCCCAAATTTACAGCATGTTTTGTATGGTGCTTTTATTTTGTATACTTGTAGTTTCAGGAGATACTATTTATTTTTTTTATGCTATGAAACTCAGTATTTAATGAATTTATATCTTCTATGCTTCTATGCTTCCATATTTACTATTAACCATCATAATAATTATTATGTATGCTCAGACAAGTAAAGAAAAATTTCCTTGCCCAAATAAGAAAATATATTGCTACCTCCTTTATTCTGCCTGCTAACAACCTTCAAATTTAGTAGAATTCCAAATACCACCTAATTTAGAACTATAATTCAAATGTGATCAAATAACTCTATGCAGACAAGGGGCAATTGCATCTTTTGAAATAGGTACATGAAAATTCACAGATTTTAAAATAAAAAGAGAAGAGACTAAGGAGGCACAGAAATATGACTAAATTAATTTGTCAGATTATTATTTTTTTTAGTAAGCTATAAGCACAATCACCATGCACTTTAAAGTATATTTTTATTTAGAATGTTTTAAAGTGCTGTTGGTACCTGATAATAACCTTCTCATTCCTTTACAAAGAGGGAATTGACAAACAAAAAAAAGATGATAAAGGAAATTAATGGAACAGAATATAAGACAATGATCAGAGTATTAACATGAAAGCTTTGGAGTGTGAGAGAGGAAGGGAAATGAAAATATGAGAAAGACTGATATTTTCTAAAATAATGTACATCATGTGGATGTTGCAGGTACTCTGATAAAATAATCAAGATTTGATTATATAGAAGAGTTTGGTTTAATTAAGAAGTAGAAAATTATAAAGCATAATGTATAAGTTAGGATCATTAGCTTTGAACTAAGAAATCATGGAAACCTCACCAAGAAGAGACTGTAAAGTCCCAGGCCTGTTCTAATCATTAACTTAGTACTGGAGTTAAGAACAATGTATCTTCATCATAGAACTTCAGAAATTGAAATTTATTACCTTAATGTTCATAGGAACATTAAGACTCTTTGTTTTACTGATCACTGGCATGTGACAAAACAATATGTTGAGCTAACTCCTTGGGACGAGGTACACAGAAGTGTTGGAAACAGGCCCAAGAAAGAACTGAGCATGTGCAAAGGAAAAGTACAACTAAAGGACACAATGATGGCAACCACTAGAAGACCATGATGACCACCAGAGAGAGAAAGTGTGCATGAGAAAGGAACATTTATATATATTAATAAGCTCCTGAAAATGTAATGAGTATGTTAATGAATTATTGGAAAAGTAATGAATATGCATGTTTTGATGGTATAAAGCTTTTGTAGAGGGATGAGTCGGTATGCACGATAGGTGGAGAGATCCCCCGTGCATCTGGAGCTGTAATAAAGAAGTGCCTGCTTCTTAAGACTACACTGGTGTTAAGGAGTTTATTTCCCGATGTCAGTGACATGGATTAAAGGGGGATCTTCTGAGTTTAGGATTCTGGGAAGACTGATATCTCAGAATTCATAAAAACAAATAAATATGCCAATATACATAAACAAGAGGAGGTAATATTAATATAATTCTAAAATTTGCTGTTATTAAAAAATTATTATATTATGAAGCTCATTGTGCATATTAGTTATGCACACACCAAGAAGAAATACACAGTCAGTTTATAAGTACATTCCTTACTAAATATTCCCAAGACAAAGGAGAATCATTGAGTGATTTCTTCGTAGGAAAAACTGTTTGCATGTTTTATTTCCAGTTGAGACAAAACCAAACATGTCCCATGGTCACTAATTTAATCTTCGCTGCAGGTACTGAGAAGCATCAACAGTCACTTCAGAGAGATTTTGTATGCATCATATTTTGTTTTCCAGTAGGCAAATAAAAAGTCTGGTCTCCGCAGGACCAGCTTCATTGCTGCTTAACACGAGGGTGGCCTTCTCATAATATGTCAGTAAGAAGATTTAAGGATGTCCTGTGGTCCATTAAGCAGGTGTTATATACAGAGATACATTGTGATCCCGCAGGGCTACAAAGTCACTAACATCTTTGTACTGATCAGTCATTTAGCACAGATAGCTATCAACATGCTGTCTCATATGAGAGTTATTGCAGGGCAGCAATAGAACAGAAAATTATTTGCAGTAGAAGTGATTTTGCTCATATAATAATTAAGGACAAGGTTTACATGAGCCTGTATTGTCTCAAGTGTTCTGGGAATGTTCATTGGGCTGCCAGCAACTGTAAGAACTGAAACAATTTGCAGAAGATAGGCAGTATGCTCATCCTCTTCTGCAATAAGGATCCATGTCACAGTTAAAATGAGAAATAATTTGTCCAAGTCAGGAGACTCAAAGACACACTTGTGTGCTGCTGTCTTTACCACAGCAATGGTGTGTTTAAATCTAAATGTGCAATTTAGACCTTATCAATCTGCTGGATTTGAAATGGAGTTGTATGAGATATTAAACATATGCAAAATAGGTATTGTCATTAAAGATTATTATAATCAGTTGTGCAAGCCTTTGATAACAACTTAAAGACTTAAGAAAAAAATAGTAAGAATGATTCATATCAGAATGTGCTTTTTCCCTTGAACTACCTTCCTAATTTCTGGCAACCAGAGGTTTAGCAATTTTCAGAACTGAATATTTTCATCAGGACCTTCTGATTTCATAGGTCTTGATGAAACTGTCTACCATAAATGTGTTTAATTCCACTTAAAGTTATTTATTCTGGAGGCCCCACAGTATCCTAATTTCCATTATGCAATTAGCTAGCATGTGAAAAAGTATTTCTTATTGTTTCATTTTAACCCATTGTTTGATACATTGCTGCCTACTTCTTAAGAGTTAAGAGGTAGACTTTTCCTATTCAGCATTTTCATATAATGTATGATATATTTAGACCTCCATTACAGCTCCTTTTGACTATGTCTTTTCCAGATTGACATGCATGTTCTATTTAGTATACCCTAATGTGACATTATTTTTCTTTTTTCATTTTCATTTCAGGGAAATATAGAAATAAATTTCCATTTTAGAGATCATTTTGTCACTGTTTTCTGTATCTTTTCTAGTTCATTCAGAAACAGGGAGACTGGACTTTAACACAGTATTGAAGATCTGTATACATCAAAGGTTAATATAACGGTATAAATATATTTGGTTTTGCTTACAGGTCCTTTCTAACATTCTAGCATCACTTTCAGCTGTCACTGACAATTTCAGAACATGATCAAAAGTCTTTCTAAGGTTTGTTTCCTGACTTTTAATGACTAATTTAAAATCTCGTTATGCATGTGTAATTAGAATTGCTTTTCTAAATATGCTTTACATTGCTTTTATCAATACTGAATTTCCCCTGCTATTCCATTATCCAATTGCTTTTTAAACCCAGCATTATACTGATTAATTTGATAATTTGGTAGCATCATCAAACTTTGTCAACCATTTTCCCATTTCTTCTGTGAGATCATATCTTCACATCAGGGTCCATAGCACAGATGTATGCTGCTGATCTAATTGCTTATTCCTATCTTTGTTTCTTAGCTCCCAAATATATGAACCATGAAAAGGCCATGCCTCTTATTTCTAGCAAAGTCTTTGGTGAAGAGCAGTGTCCAAAATTTTTTTTAAAAATCCATGTGCACAATTGCAGCATGACCATCTTCACCTGAATGCTCTTGGATAATTTAAAAGAACTCTAAAGGGTTTATGATGCAATATTCCCTTTATTTCCTGAATTAACACTACTTCAGTATGTGGTACACGTCTATGGGATGCACCTACATTAGTGTTTTAGTTCAGACCAGGAAGCACTTTTCAACTCCATCTCCTATTTATCCATAATTAGAAACACAGAATTATTAAGATAGGAAGGGAGCTGAGGAGGTCACTGATCCAACCTTCTGCTCAAAATAGGTTTAGGTTTGAGATTGGACCAGCCTCTTCAGAACTTGATCCAGTCGAATCTTGAAAAGCTTCAAGGATGGAGACTGAATCATGTCTTTAGGCAACCTCCTCCAGTTCTTGATGGTGAAAAATTTCCCTGAACTTCAGATGGAACTTCTCTTGCTTCAATTAATGTCTATGGTCTCTAATTCTCCTGCCATGCACCACTGTGAAAAGTCTAAATCCATCTTCTTGAAATGCTCTGAATACATATTGGAAGGCCCCTTGAAGCTGAAGAGGTAAAAGTTTTCTTTCTCTTCATGTGCAGATTCAGACATTTGATCAGAGAAGATAATCAGATTGATCAGGCACAGTTTATCCCCGGTTGATCCATGATGATTGTTTCCAAGAACCTTTTATCTTTCGTAAGTCTTTCCTTGCAAATCAACATTTGGGCTCCTGGTGCTATAGGATTTTTATGAAGATCTGAAGACTCTGTAGATCTGTTAATTTTATCTGAAAGAATTGAGTCTGCCCACCTTCTCCAGCAGCTTTGGCACCTGGTGACTCAGTGCTGCAGCCAGAGAACATCTACCACAGGCAAGGATACTACTGTCCCCAGCCCCAGAAAGAGTCACTAGGCACTGGACAGCAGTACTAACTCTTAGGATTTCTGCCTGGGTCAAAGTCTTTGATTCACGAGGGACAGTTGTTCCAGCCCACATTAGAGACTGTCCTCGTGGGTATTCTTAGCTAGATTAAAAACTAGCTGGTTGGCCAGGCCCAAAAAGTGGTGGTGAATGGAGTTAAATCTAGTTACCAGCCAGTCACCAGTGGTGTTCCCCAGGGCTCAGTATGGGGGCCACTCCTGTTTAACATCTTTATCAACGATCTGGATAAGAGGATCGAGTGCACCTTCAGTAAGTTTCCAGACAACACCAAGTTAGGTGGGAATATTGATCTGCTTGAGGGTAGGAAGACTTTACAGAGGGATCTGGACAGGCTGGATCAATGGACCAAGGCCAGTTGTATGAGGTTCAATAAGGCCAAGTGCCGGATCTAGCAACCCCATACAATGCTACAGGCTTGGGGAAGAGTGGCTAGAAAGTTGCCTGGTGGAAAAGGACCTGTGGGTGCTGGTTGACAGCCAGCTGAATATGAGCCAGCAGTGTGTCCAGGTGACCAAGAGGGCCAACAGCATCCTGACCTATATCAGAAATAGTGTAGCCAGCAGGGCCAGGGAAGTGATCATCCACCTATACTTGGCACTGGTGTTCAAACGCAGGGGACTGGGACAGCCTGACACTTTCTGATCTTGTTTGCTGCAGTAGTGAGTCAAAGGAACCCGGTACCTTCTTTTCCTAGGTACAGTTATAGAGAACTAGGGAGATTAGGTGCTCTCTAACCACACCTGGAACTTCTGTTGCCTGGGAAATATACCTGAGACCTCTCCTGCATGGATTGCAACCCACTCTGAAAGTTGCCAAGATTATCTAACAAGAACAACTACCACAATAAAAAATACCATCTTGTGACTCTATAAATACTGACCCTAAATGAGGCCCTTTAGAGCTCTCCAGGATCACAGCAGGCTGCCATCTATATTCATCCCCTGATTTGAGATGCCTTTAGCATAAATTTTGCCATCCAATGCCACAAGCTGACAAGGAAAATAACTATCCAATGAGATAAGCTGGCTCAGGGTGAGTGATTAATTCAGTAGTTGGATTTCGTAGCATTTCTAGAATAATTTGAGTCCCAAAAATCTATTATAATCTATAGTAAAAGAAACATCTTAATAATAGGTTAACCTCTATATATCTATACTTATATCTATATTTGTGTGTGTGTGTGTGTGTTATAACTTAGGGAACTCTGTTAAGTCTTTAAGTAAGCCACTGTGTTGATTATAACAAGTTGCTGATTACTGACTGATTAAGTTTGTGATTTACTATAACAGTTTTAATGAACCTTAAATTGTTGCTACCACAAAATCACACACTGAAACCCCTACACCTAATCCCTTAGTTATAAACCGTTGATTAAGTCTGGGACTAGGAGTGGATCCAGTTGCATGAAGACTTCTCTCTGAGAAGGAGTTTAGAAAACAATTATAGTGTTTAGCACTCATTTATATAATTTATTATTATCATTATTATTATCACAGAATCACAGAATCACAGAATTTTAGGGATTAGAAGGGACCTCGAAAGATCATCTAGTCCAATACCCCTGCCAGAGCAGGAACACCTAGATGAGAACACACAAAAAGAGACTCAGGTGGGTCTTGAATGCCTCCAGAGAAGGAGACTCCACAACCCCCCTGGGAAGCCTGTTCCAGTGCTCTGTCACCCTCACTGTAAAGAAATTTCTTCTCAAGTTTAAGTGGAACTTCGTGTGTTACAGCTTACACCCATTGCCCCTTGTCCTATCTTTGGTAGCATCGAGAAAAATCTAGCTCCATCCTCATGAAACTCATCCTTTATATATTTCTAAACATTAATGAGGTCACCCCTCAGTCTCCTCTTCTCCAAGCTAAAGAGGCCCAGCTCCCTCAGCCTTTCCTCATAAGGGAGATGCTCCACTCCCTTAATCATCTTGGTGGCTCTGTGCTGGACTCTCTCATAGCCATGTAAGGCCCCAACAGAGGTTGTTTTGGATATTCCACAAAAAGAAAGCTTAATATTTTAATATCAAATTTACTTATTTGAAGATATTTGACGTTACTCAAGATTTTGGTTAGCAGAGTGACACAGCAATGTACTGAAATCACAATGCAAGCAGAATATTGCAGTTACTATTGGATCACAATACAAACATGATTCCTATTGCCGGTCTCTACAAGCTCGCTGTCGTTAATCTGGATATCCCTAGTCACCAGGAAGGAACAGGTGGGTTGAAGCTCATTGAAGCCTGTTGTTCTCTTCAAAGTTCATTTTGCTGATTGCTCATGGTGTATGCTTTATGTTGGGCTGAGCCAAGCCATGTATAATACATGCCTGCTCCCTCTCTTTGCTTCCCCTGTGCTGGTCTGTCTGGCTCAAAATGTTCACACTTTGTTGACTCAGAGAAGTCTATTTACACAAGCAGTCCCTTCAGCTGACATAGCCAGTTGATCCATTCAACTGATACAGATAAAACAAAGGTCTCGTTCCAATTCCCTTTGAGTTGATGTAAGTTCTGCTTTTTTTAAAACAGCTGTGGTCACTCCTTATGTTCATCCCTCAGCTTCATGTGCACATCACCTGTGCCCATCTCCTCTGAGCTTTCTTTCATTCTCAAAGTTTGTTGTGTGTTTTATTTTTGACCATCTTAGCCTCTTTCATTAATAAAATATGGTGGGTTTTTTGTTTTGTTTTTAATGGAGTTATCTGCAAGCAAACTATCCTTGACTCTTCACCTAAAAATCATGCGGTGAAAACTTAAAGCTGCTAAGAAAGTTTTTAAACAGGTTGCACATAGAAACTACAACAAAATATTGATTCCCAGACAACTACCAATTTCATTTATATAAGATATTATCATGCTGAAGTGATTTTGCCATCTTGGGATATTGAACTATAAATAAGAACAGGGTTGTCCTAATTGAAGAATAATGCTATTTTGCTACTTTACTACTACAAGTATTGAAAGCCATTGAAATGAGCTAAGAACCAGAAGAATTCACTGAGAAAGGAAAATCACAGAATCAGTGAATTGCCTAGATTGGAAAAGACCTTTAAGATCATCAAGTCCAATCATTAACCTAACATTGACAAGTACCCAACTAAACCATGTCCCTAAGATCTATGTTGATTTGACTCTTCAATCCCTCCAGGGATGGGGACTCCACAACTGCCCTGGGCAACCCCTTCCAATGCCTGATATCCCTTTCAGGAAAGAAATTCTTCCCAATATCCAATCTAAACTTCCCTTGTCACAACCTGAGGCTATTTCCTCTTGCCCTGTCACTTGTTACTTGATTGAACAGACTGATCCCCACCTCTCTACACCTTCCTTTCAGGTGACTGAGAAAATAATTAATTTTAAAATAACTTTACTGACAAAAAAAGACCAAAAAATAAACCAAACTCAATAGACTCAAAAGAATGTAATAGAAATAGTGCTTGAAAACGATATATGAATGCTAAATTTTAAAAACCTAAGAGAATATCTTCATTCTCAAAGACATAAATTAATAAAAGCTCTCACATGGCTGGTGTGTTAGAACTGATCTTTCCCAAGCAGTTATGTTGTGATGAAATTAATATCTCATTGCAAATGCAGGTCAGAACCTCGTCATAAACATACCAAAGGAACAAAACTCCAGGATATAGCTTATCTATTATATAATCATTAAAATCAAGCTCTGTGGGATGTGAAGATACTTATTTTGATGTGTTGACTTTAAACAGACAAAAGCTAACCTCTAGCATAACCTTTATATTCTATGGTTATTTAAACCAGTCTGATCTTGTTCTGTGGCTGGATGTACATGGGCAGAGGAAAAGCTGATTTTTTCTGGTCTTTTGCCTAACAATTTACTTTGATTCTTCTTATTTTGACATCTCTTTTTAGTTTCATTTAAATTAAAAATCTTAGTTTATACAGAATTATATAAAAGGTCTAGAGACGACTGTTAGTATTACTACATACTCTATAGCATTGTCTATATACACATATTCATTTGTATTGGAAACAGTCTTTGTATTTCTACAGTTTTTAAGATGTGTAAGAAAATTTGGAGTTCCTTGATCCTACTAAAGGTCTGCAGAACCCTTTCTCGCAAGAACTGCTGTACAACAGAGAAGGAATTACCAGTGCAATTCTATTAATTCTCTCAAAGACTTGCTTACACACCTTCTACCTCATTGACATGGACAAGGGCTGAAAGGCTGAATGATTTCTTCAGTATTTATAGTGGGTTGTACGGATGCATAGGATGTAAGAGATTAACAAGGGAAGCAAAACTTTGGAGACTGTAACTTTTCTTTGTTTTAGCTAAGCTGCATATGTTATTGGAATGGATGGAAAGGGAGCAATAGTAGCTTTGCTAATCTAGCCCTCTGTTTTTCCACTTGGTAGGGTTAGCAAAAAGGACATAGACATCAACTTAAAAAAAAAAAAAAAACAAACGTATTTGTTCAAAGCAGGGAAAAAAGAAGAATAAGCAAGGCACAAAGATAAACAGGGTAATGCACCTAATCATTACTACCTAAGAGAAAGTATAGTGATCAAGAAAGATTCATCACCAACTGCCCAAATACCTTATCATCATCCAGATCTGTGTGTCAGCTGGGGAGTCTCTGTCACAGCCAATGATTGGAGAACTATCCACAGCAATTGGAAGTCATATGCAGTGTGTCCACCCATAGGTGAAGTCTCTATCTCTGCTGTGAGAGGGTCCTGCTTTTATACAATCTAACAAAAAAATTACATAGAGGGAAAGCCACAACAACATCTGGTGGGTTGGTTTCACTTCACTCGGGTGCATCCCAGATCTGGCCAGTATCAGAGATGCATCTGGGAAACTACTATTTTGATATATTGCACCTGGCTTTGGATTGTAGGAAGAAAAGTCTCACAGTCGTATTTCATGCTGATGTGATTCAGGTTAGGAAGTTCTCTAATTTAAGACTTCTGGTGTAAGCCTTCGTATATTACACTCATTGTGAGTATGTGTGCCTTAAACTTGCCAGTGCTGTATTTGGAAATCTATGGAAAAGGGAGGTCTCAGAAAGTTCCTACTTCAGGTAACTTTCTGTATGAAACATAGTTAGGATATATGCAATTCTTATTACTGAGAGGTAAAACACTTTTAGATCATTGTATAGTTTTTGTTATAATACATCTCTAATTAGCAGACATCAACTGTCTTTCACCTATTGGTGTTCTTTAACCAGCATTGGAAACTTCAAATAGACTTACCTTTATACTGCATAAGAAGCATAGCTGAAAACTGATGCAGTTTGTAAATCCACAAGTTAAGATTTATAATGAAATTGCTGTGTCTGCAAAGAAAATATTTCTAGTGAGTGCTAATTTAAGAAAGACAATCAAAGATGACTATTGTCTATTTCTTATGTTTAAACTTGAACCAGAGTTATCTTATTTTACAATAGTGTGTCCAGCAGGTTGAGGAAAGTTATCCTCCCTCTCTACTGTGCCCTAGTGAGACCACATCTGGAATACTGTGTCCAGTTCTGGGCTTCCCAGTTCAAGAAAGACCAGGAACTACTGGAGAGTTCAGCAGATAGCTACAAAAATGGTTAGAGGAGCGCAACATCTCTCTTATAAGGAAAGGCTGAGAGACCTGGGTCTTCAGGTGGTTGTAGAGAGAGATAAAGTCCCCTCAGCCTCCTCTTCTCCAGACTAAACCACTCCAGCTCCCTCAGCTGCTCCTCATAAGACTTGTTCTCCAAGGCCTTCACCAGCTCTGTTGCACTTTTTTGGACACTCTCCAGCGCCTTAATGACCCTCTTGTACTGTGGGGGCCCAAAACTGAACACAGTACTCAAGGTACAGCCTCACTAGTGCCAAATACAGAGGACAATCACTTCCCTACTCCTACTGGCCACATTATTCCTGATACAGTCCAGGGTGCTATTGGCCTTCTTGGTAACCTGGGTACACTGATGGCTTATGTTCAGCTGGCTGTCGACAAAGACCCCCAGATCCTTTTCCACCAGGCAGCTCTCCAGCCACTCCTTCCCACGCCTATAGTGTTGCATGTGGCTGTTGTGACCCAAGTGCAGGACCCAGCACTTGGCGTTATTAAACTTCATAGTAGGTCAAGAGAGGTGATCCTCCCCCTCTACTCTGCCCTGGTGAGGCCACATCTGGAATATTGTGTCCAGTTCTGGGCCCCTCAGTTCAAGAAGGACAGGGAACTGCTTGAGAGAGTCCAGCACAGAGCCAAAGAGATGATTAAGGGAATAGCACATGTCCTTATGAGGAAAGACTGAGGGAGCTGGGTCTCTTTAGCTTGGAGGAGACTGAGGGGTGACCTCATTAATGTTTATAAATATATAAAGAGTGAGTTTCATGAGCTAGATTTTTCTCGATGCTACCAAAGATAGGACAAGGGGCAATGGGTGTAATCTGGAGCACAGGAGGGTCTGCTTAAACTTGGGAAGGAACTTCTTTACAGTGAGAGTAACAGAGCACTGGAACAGGCTTCCCAGGGGGGTTGTGGATTCTCCTTCTCTGGAGACATTCAAGACCCACCTGGACGCCTTCCTGTGTGAACTCATCTAGGTGTTCCTGCTCCGGCAGGGGGACTGGACTGGATGATCTTTCGAGGTCCCTTCCAATCCCTAGCATTCTGTGATTCTGTGTGATTCTGTGATTCATACCATTGGCCTCAGCCCATTGATCCAGCCTGTCCAGGTCCCTCTGCAAAGCTTTCCTACCCTTTGGCGGATCAACACTGCCACCCAAAATTGGTGTCATCTGCAAACTTACTGAGGGTGCCCTCAATGCCCTCATCCAGATCACTGATAAACGTGTTAAACAGAACTGGCCCCAACACTGATCCCTGGGGAACACCACTTGTGACCGGGCACCAACTGGACTTAACTCCATGTACCAGAAATCTCTGGTCTTGGCCATCCAGCCAGTTCTTTACCCAGTGATGAGTATGCTCGTCCAAGACATAAGTGGCCAGTTTCTCCAGGAGAATGCTGTGGAAAACACTGTCAAAAGGCTTTACTAAAGTCTAAGTACACCACATCCACCGGCTTTTCCTCATCCTCTAAGTATATCACCCTGGGATAGGAGATCAGGTTAGTCAGGCAAGACCTGTCTTTCATAAACCCATATTCACTGGGCCTGATCCCCTGGTTGTCCTGTATGTGTATATTTTTATTAGACATTTCTGACCCCAGATCCCATTTTACAGAAAAGTGGAGAATCCCACACCAGGCTGATACAAGATAACTTGCACCCATATAAGCTTTCATCCTGATTTCTGCCATGTAGAGGAAGAAAAATACCTTTTAAAAATGTAAATTTTACATTATTTTGAAAATGAAAGTATTCTTGACATGTATGGAACATTTACACTTACTGTTGAGGACTTAAGTAATTGACTATCCTTTCTGGAGTACATATTTCAGAATAATATGGTCCCTGAGTCAGCTTTCCCATTTGTTGCTGGGTTTCATCATTGTATCTTACAGAAGTAGATGACTTACACCTCTGTTTCTCTGTGAAGAGATCATTCTTGCTCTAACCTTTGAGGTACACTGCCTTGGCTGCTAACTTTAAAGTTAGAAATATTGTAATTTTCCTGATGCCTTCAAGATTTTTCTTTGAAAGCCTTAGAAAGTAAGAAGTAACTGAAAAGCAGATACTTAAAAATAAAGTATGGTTGATTTTGCTAAAATCTCCACAGCAGCTGGAGATGGTTTTGAAGCAAAAATACACTTATTAACTGACTTACATTTGACATTCCCTTCAGTCCTTACATAAATATGGTATATATTGGTGTTTGAGGATCCAGTGAATGTTCATCTGTTGTATACCTTTTTTCTCAATCAGTCTGCATCAGCCTGAAGAAGCTGACAGCTTCTGCCTGACTATAGGGTCCTTCTCTTAACAGATTGTTGTCTTTTGATCTTACTTCTCTCAACCAGAGCATAACATCCTCACTGCCAAGAACTGAGGAGTAGTATCTGCTCAGCTTTAAACTCAGGTATTATTATTTTTCTCACCAAGGCTGTTTTTTTCCCTCTTTTCTGCCTAACTTTTCTGTAATTAAGAGAAAAACCTCCATTGTTATTCACTTGGGTAGGACAATGCTTCTCATATAATTTTGAGAGGCATATTACTTAAGTAAAAAAAAAAGAAATCCATATCTATCCTACACAAAGATTTGAAAAATACATTTTACTACCTAACATGGACCTCCTAAACAAAGAAATTAAACACATCCCACAAAGGATTTATTTTTCCCTATTAGAAATGCCATTTTACTGCAATGAAGTATTTATTGAAAATAGTGTCATAATCCATAAGGATGTATTTATATTTTGTTCTCATATTTTCTTGTAGTCAAAATATCTCGTGTTTTTCTGGGTTTTTTTTAAGAAAAGTTGTTATATTTTTACAATTTATAATAACTTTTTATTTAAACTATTTAAATTCTCTACATTACCAATCTACATGCATACAAATGTCATTATCATATTTAAAATAAATATCTTCAATTTATTAACAAATAATTTAGTAACTTTATTTTTGTTTTTTGTTAGAGAAAAGATATTGGAATTGCAGTTACAAATTATTCTAAAAAGTAAAGAATGTGATTCATGTATAGGTTTAACCTTAAGTACTGTCAGTAATCAACCAAGACAAGTAGGAACTAATACTGCATTCCCTGAAAAACAATATGTGCTCTAAAAGACAGTAAGATAAGATCCTTTGCTGTTGTTTGCCCAAATGTTTAGACTGCCTATATTTGCAGTAGCTGAAACATTATCTGAAATTATTAAGCTTTTCTTCTGAAATCAGAATAATACACCTGAGAATTTTTTTTTTTTTTTAAATGTATAAGTCCCCTAAACCTGATCTTATTTCAGGGTAGTCATTCCTCCATTGAAAAATTAAAGAAATACAGGAACAGGAAAGAAAAGCCTTGTTCTACTCTCCTCTTTGAATAAACCTCTATCATGAGTTATTAATTTAATAAAACCAAATTTGTAGGAATACTGCAATACAATGTCGCCTCCCTTACAAAACTGCCATAAGGTCTAAGTACTAAATTCTGGCAATCATGCATCATTCACCTGATGTTTCTCTACAGGGAAAAGGTAAATTAATCCAAAACAAGGTTATTTATTTTATCATATCAGAAATATCTGAATTCAGCTGTTGTTTGGTTAATTTTAATATGATCTGCTCTGGAAGATCTGTATCACTTTAACTGTTAGCATCTTACAATATATATTTAATCTGTTTTTTTTTTTAAATAGTGTGCTACCACACTTACTCAGTGCACCAGGCAGACACTCAGGAGGATAGGTGTACCTGGTTGGGTTGTTGGCACGGGACTGCATTTGTGAATGTGCTGGAGCATGTTATTCTCAGTTAAAGTTAGACCATATGCCTTACTGTCAGCTTTACTATGGTTGCAGGTTGATAAATTATATCTCCTCTGACATAACATTTGAAGGATAAGAAATGATGATAAGCAATCCAAGATAAAGCAGGCTGATACAAAAGCGCCCTGTCAATACGTTGTTAATAATCTATACAAAGAGAGAGAATTTATCCTGGATTAACATTTTCCATCACAATGGTTTTTGATGTTAAATTTTAAGCTTAAAACTCATGTGAATATATGTGAATACATGGGTTTTTTTGCTGTTGGTGGTGGTTTTTTGTTTGTTTGTTATTTTTTTTTTAGGAACATCTCCAGAAGCATGTTTTAGTCTCTTAAGCAGGAGAAGATTTTGATGATCATTTTACTGTCCAGCCAAGATAAATCCACTACAGTCACTTTTCATGCCCAAAGTAGGGCCTGAGGAATTTGAGATAAGTATAGTAATGGGGAGAGGTAATGGGCAAAACATGGACTGAGCACAGCTAGAATAAAGAGCAGAATGATTGCAAAGAATTTCTCTTGCTATAATTGCCGTGAACGGATGAGAGGTGAATCAAGTGTAAATTGTCCACTTTCATTTGGTTGTTAGTTATTTTGATTTTGGTGTAGGGAATTCTTTCTGTTGATGTGAGTAAAGTTTGTTAAGTTGTGAAGATTGTGTATTTTAAAATAATTCTTAAATATGTGATTTGCAGAGGCAAGGGGTGTAATGTATTGGGCTTGCTTGGCAAGATTTTGGTAGCCATGGGGGGCTACAGGGGTGGCTTCTTTGAGAATATTCCAGAAGCTTCCCCCATGTTTGACATACCAATAACAGTTAGCTCCTAGACTGACCTGCTACTGGCCAAGGATGAGCCCATCAGTAACAGTGATAGCACCACTCTAAAAACATATTTAAGAAGGGGAAGAAAATCTGTGGAAAAGAAAACTGCAGCTGGAGAAAGGAGTGAGAATATGTGAAGGAAATATCTCTGCAGAAGCTGAGGTCAGTGAAAAAGCAGAGCAAGGAGGTATTCCATGTGAAGAACATGGTGAGGCAGGCTGTCCCCTTGCAGACCATGGAGGTTAATGATGGAGCAGATATCCACCTGCAGCCAGTGGATGACCACATGGTGGAGTATGTGGATGTGCCCATATGAGGTTGTGACCACATGGAGAGCCCGTACTGGAGGAGCCTTCTGGAAGGACCTGTGGCCCCCGTGGAGAGAAGAGCGCATGCTGAAGCAGGTTCACTAGCAGGACTTGTGACCCCATGGGAGACCCATGCTGGAGCAGTCTTTTCCTGAAGGACTGCACCCTATAGAAAGGACACATGCTGGAGCAGTTTGTGAAGAACTTTAGCCCATGAGAAAGACTCATGTTGGAGAAGTTTGTGGAGGACTGTCTTCTGTGTGATGGACCTCACAGAGGACCAGGGGAAAAGAGTGATGAGGAAGGAGCAGCAGAGACCATGTATGACGAACAGACCACAACCCCCATTCCTTGTCCCCTTGTGCCAATGAAGGGGAGGAGATAGAAAATCGAGAGTGAAGATGAAGCTGTGAAGAAGGGAGGGGTGGGGGGAAAGCATTTTAATATTTAAGTTTATTTCTCATTACCCTACTCTGGCTTTTTGATTGGCAATTAATTAAATTAATTTTCCCAAGTTGAGTTTGTTGTGCTCGTTATGGTAACTGCTGACTAATCTCTCCCTGTCCTTATTTAGACCAATGAGACTTTAATTTTTTTTTTGTTCTCCCCTGTTCAGTTAAAGGGGAAGAGTGACAGAGTGGCTTGGTGGGCACATGGCAGCCAGCCAAGCTCAAGCCACTACAGTCTTTTCTGAGTAATATAGACTAATGGCACTGTGTAAATGTTTGGAGCATTAAACATTTGTACTTTATTTTTGTATTCCAAAATCAAAATGTCCTTCCAACAGATATCAGGGTGGTCCCCCATGAGCACCAGGGCTTGTGAATGTGAGGTTCCTCTTATCTGACTAGAGAGGGTCTCATTCACTCAGTCTTCCTGGTTGGGTGGCCTGTAGCAGACCCCAACCGTAATGTCACCTGTTCCTGTACTCTCTTTAATCCTGACCTGTATGCTCTCAGTCTGCTCCTCATCCATTCTCAGGCAGAGTTCCATGGACTCCAGGTGGTCACTGACATAGAGGCTGACAGCCCCTTCCTCATCTCCCCTGCTTGTCCTTCCTAAAGAGCCTGTATCCTTCCATTCCAATGCTCCAGTCATAGGAACCATCCCAGTACATCTTCATGATGCCAATCAGCTCATAACCCTGTAGGTGTGCGCATGACTAACTCCTGTTTATTTCCCATGCTGCATGCGTCTATGTAGGGTCCCTTAAGGTGGGCCATAGATGAAGCTGACCTACTAGATGGAGTGACTGGAATTCCATTGTGCTGCTCCTCTGGTGCTGTCCTGCTGACCTGTGATCTTTCTCCAGGCTCTGGACATCTGCTATAGGCATTAGCACCAAACTGGCAGGAGTGGAGTGGATTGAGGTTTCCCTTCCCCTGGCAACTTTTATTTATTCTAGCATGTAAGTTTCCCTAGAGGGGTGCAGGGGGATCCACCATAGCCATACACACCTTTGAGGTGGTTGGCCTGGTTCCCATCATGGGAGGCAGCTAAGGAACCTTTGTCACTACTGTGGTTGGCCTGATTTATTTCCTTATTAGATACAATGGAAAAAACATTGGCATTTTGGGCCCCACCCCACGAGTCTATCAGTCTAAAACCTGCCTCACCTAGTCAGCCAGGCTGCTGCTAAAAGTTCTCTTGGGCACTAATATTTTTCACTCATACTCCCAGGGTTTATAGTCTTCCTTGATTTTGCCCAGGTTCTGGCTTGCAATATCATTCATGCCCACATGAATGATCATAGGTGGATAGTAATCTGAGCTCTTGACAAGTTGTGGCACCATCTCTGCAATTACGGATCTTGGGTCCTGGTATGCAGCATTTTTCTCATGACTCCCTGTCAGGTCTGCAAACGAGCACCTCAGTGCCCTTTAACAGAGAGTCACCCAGTACAAACACTCACCATTTCTTTTTAGTGTCTGCTGTGGGCTGCTGGATCAGTTTTCCCTGGTGGACCTTGCTCATGAGTGTCTATAGGAGTTAAAGCTTCATATCTGTTTTCAGTTCTAATGCTGGAAGGTGGAGACTGAAGTGGAGTCCTGTATTTGTTAGTCATCAGGATCTAGGATGCCTCATTCTCAGAGTGGTGTTTGCTGCAGGAGAGGTGATCGCTACAGGAGCTTGCTTATGAAACCACTTATCTATGTCCTATACAGAATATCCTACTACTGGCATATCCAAACAAAAATCTGAACCCATCAACCTCCTGCCAGCTTCTTCTGCACTTGCAAACTAGCAAAATGTGGGAAGTTGGAAAGTCCTTGATTTCCTAGCAACAACTAAAAACAACAGCATACTATTAACATTCTTCTTGTACCAAATCCCATACTGAATCCAAAACACAGTGTTATTCTGCCTATTGAGAGAAGAAAATTAGCTCTGTTCCAGCCAAAACCGGGACAGGTCTTCCCAAAGCCACCTTTTCTTCAGGCTCAACAAGCCCAGTTCCAGCCCCTGCCCAGAATGGCGCCCTTTACTGAACTTATCCTATTTTGTCTATGTTTTTCCTCTGCTGGGGGACTCAAAACCAAACACAGTATGCTAGGTGGAGTTTTGTGAGTAGTGAATAAAGGTGATAATCAGTCTGCTTGATGTACTGGCTATATAAGGGTGCCATTGGTTGCCTCATGACTGACCAGTTCTTCCTTTTTTGTGACTTGCAGATCCCACGGTGCATCACCACGAGACTTGTACCAGGAAAATGTCCCTGATACACACCAGAAATCTTCCTGATTGCTTGCATTCTGCTATATTGCCATTTCAGCAGATGTCAGAGGGTAAAATCCTTCCTGAGAACCATGGTATGTGATCCAGAGATTTCCAGTTTCAAAAATTTCTTTCATCTTCCTGTCAGATTTCTCAGCTCTGATTACTGTTTCTATCTTTACATGTTAACTGCCTTGTTTACTGTTAACTTGAACCATCTCAAAATTATTTAATTAAAATACTTAAACTTCATATTTTCATACAATTTTTAGTTCAATCAATTCTTCCTATAAAATGTGTAAGAGTAAGCTCTTCTGTGATTAATATTTTTAAGTTGTAACCCATCTGAGTGGCCATGTAGGAATATAGTGGAAAGAGATATTAATCTGTCTGTGCTTTTGTTAAAGTCTCTGAGTCTAGCTTTAGAAACATATTTTTCTTCCCCTTTTTGCCTCTTGTGAAAGCTTCCTACTGCCCCTCCTGCTGCTGCTGATTCTCTACCTAAGTAGGAAAGAGAATGGAGAACTGAATCCATGTGGAGTGGCTTCCTGCCATTTCTTTGATTGCTCCTGCTTCTGCTGTGCAGGTCTGCTGCAAGGGGAGAACCTCAGGCTTGTTCCTTCCTTGCTGACTCTCCCATCAGAGTTCTCTTCAAAGATGACTCCTGAAGCTTAATCAGCCAGTTACTACAGTAGAATATTATTATGAGCTGGGTGGCTGATGACATTATTTAACAGAAAGCTATGGGTGCGTTGCAGTTGTGGCAATGCTTGTACTGAGTTTTGCAAACAGTCCTCTGTCTAAAGAAAATTATTTTTAACAGAAAACAGTGAGAGAAGGTTTTTATTTCTGAATTTTCAGAAATAGAAGAAAATGATTCAGAAAAAAAGAAAAAAATACTTCTGTCAGTATAGTGAAACAAACAAATTTGGAGGGGAGGAAACATTTTAAAATTACAATTAACTGTTTAACCTAGATGGGCTTGATATTATAGATAACAATGTTGATGCTTTTTAAAAATTATACAGGTACCTAGGAAAACCCAACCAATAGTTCCTGTACATCCATATCCACCCAGGCACATACACACAAAATAATGGTAAGAGCAAAAAAGTTTTACTACATTGAATTAATATCTTGCTCTCTCTCTCCTAATTTGTATGCCTTTCACTTTCAAATAGTTTCTTCTTGCTGATACTGGACTGCTTTAAATAGTATTAAGAAAAAATAGAAAAGCAGTATGATTCTCATGGGCACTGCAACACAGACAGAGGGATTTCAGGTACTGACCCATACATTTAGTACTATTATCATTTACTTTGACTACAAAATCTGTTGCTGTTAATTCTCTATATCCATTGTTTTTAAACTTAAACATCAAGTGCTAAAACAATTTTATTTATTTATTTATTTATTTATTTATTTATATATTTATTAACTCTGGACATTACTCGATCAAAAATAAACTGATGACAAACACGTTTAAAGTCTTACATTGCTGGAACTTTAAAGAAGTGATATTTTAAAAATTGTCTGGATTATGTTTTTTGGTGACTTTTGCTGAATCCTCATGCATGTCTAGTCATGTAATCTCTTGAGAACCTAGAGTGAACTGGAGGAAGTGTTCAGAATTGATGTATCTCCTGCAAATCCTGCTCCTGGGCAGAACAAATTCACTAGAGATGAGAAACCTCAGAGCTGATCATTGAGGCCAATTAAATGAATTACTGTAGAAGAGCAGAAGATAATTAATGAGTGACATCTAATCTATTCTAATTTAATTGCACAAGAACTTGATGTGGATAGTTTCAGTGTCTGTAGTGTATTGTGTGATATGAGTATCACACTTTTAAAAAAGATTTTCTGGGGACCTGCAGTCAGTTTAGTGTTTTGTTATAGATGTATAATATATTGTTCTCCACTAGAAATGTTGCTAGCGAAGTCTCACAGAGACAAATGTCATTATGTCATCTTTGTATTTTGTGCAGGGAGACAAAGGGTCCTTCTGACCTGTGGATGTAAATCATAATTTATTATAAAGAGTGCTCTTTTACCACAGATAAATGTTAGCTTTTGTTAGTTTAAGAGGTTATGTCACAGAGAAATTTTTTTAATATATTTTAATTCCTTTTCACTGAAGTATTTTATAGCAAGACAGACTTTGAAAAAATAAAATGGCAACAGTGTAAGATGAACATGCAGAATTGACAGAATGAATGTCTAGACTGATTTTTTACCCTCTTATAAGCCAAAATGTGGTTTGGTTTGTGTACGTCTACTTAGTAAACTGGGACATAGGGTACTACTTATTGATGACATGCCAGGTGCTTGACCTAGATAGTAAGTAAGAATAGGAAAATAACATTTTTGTCATATTTTTCTTTATTTTTGCTTTCAATTTTGGGAACAAGTAAGCAGTCTTTGGCTTTTTCTAGTATCTCTGTCTCACAGTAGCTTAAAAAAAATCAGTGTGTTATGCTGTAGAGGAAGAGAAATATAATGCAGTTAGTGTAGGAACAGTAAGGCCTTGCTCTCTCTTATGCTGTTGCGTCCCACTTCTGAGGCAGGAAAAGAGACACTAAAGTTCTGTAAATCTCCTTGGGCTAAATTAAGGTGAAAGACACCAAACAATCAGTCACATGTTTTAATTATAATGGACATAACCTGAACTTGAAAAATGTAAAACGTTGGCAATACGTGTTCTTATTGGAACAATTTATAAAGGGGGGAAAATAAGAGAAAAGAGAGACAGGAAAAAAAGGGATAAGGAAAGATATTACCACTCTGGGATCCTGCAATGGTCTCAGAGCCCGGCGGTGCAGTCCTCCGGTGATGGGTGTGCACGCAGCAAGACGGGTCAATCTCCGTTGGTGGGTGTGCACGTGGCTCCCTCATTTTGAATCTTTATAAAGTTCAGCCCCCGCCCCTCGAGCGAAGGCTTGTGTAACTCTTGGCCGACTGTGCAAGTGCTGCTGTGACAATTGCCTGCAGCGGGACTTTTGGGGGTTGTTGAGCCATTTCCTCCAATGAGCTCTGTATGAACTTTAGCCATACATGGTGTTGTTTTGCTCAGTATGTCAGAATAAAGATCTGTGCAACCTCCAACATGCCTTCTGCATCCTGCTAATCATCTTCTGCATCTTGCTAACTGGTTCTTTTATTGTTATTTTTGTTATAGAGAACTTGTGGCTGTGCATAACTTGTCTTGCTACAATGTCTGAGACATACATTAACTCTTTCAGTCTCTCACAAGAATAAAACTACATTTTTTTTTGTCATCTTTGTTCAACCTTCCTGGTTTTATATTATAGTTAGATATACATTAATCATGAATGACAAAAAAATCTATAATTAACGTGTCTCAGGTGAATGTCATCACTGAGATCTCAGTCATTTTTTCCTTTATAAATATTCCTAAACCTCTTAGAATCATAGAATGGTTTGGGCTGGAAGGGACCGTAAAGATCATCTACTTCCAACCACCCTGCCATCAGCAGGGACACCTTCCACTAGACCAGGTTGCTCAAAGCCTCATCCCACCTGGCCTTGAACACTTCCAGGGAGGGGGCATCCACAACTTCCTTGGGCTACCTGTTCCAGTGTCTCACCACCTTCACAGTGAAGAATTTCATCCTAATATCTAATCTCAACCTACCCTCTTCCAGCTTAAAGCCATTTCCTCATCTTCTGTCATTAACTGCCCTTGTGAAAAGTCCTTCCCCAGCTTTCCTGTAGGCCCCCTTCAGGTATAGGAAGGCCTCTATAAGATCTCCCTGAAGCCTTCTCTTCTCGAGGCTGAACAGACCCAACTCTCTCAGCTTGTCCTCATAGGAGAGGTGCTCCAGCCCTTGGATCATCCTCGTGGCCCTTCTCTGGACTTGTTCTAACTGGTCAATGTCTCTCTTGTGTTGGGGGCTCCAGAATTGGATGCAGTACTCCAGGTGGGGCCTTACGAGAGCGGAGTACAGAGGGAAAATCACCTCCCTCGACCTGCTGGCTACACTTCTCTTGATGCAGCCCAGGATACGGTTATTGGCCTTCTGGGCTGAAAGCACACATTGCTGGCTCATGTTGAACTTCTCGTCTACCACCGCTGACAAGTCCTTCTCTTCAGAGCTGGCCTCAAGCCACTCATTGCCCAGCCTGTACTTGTGCTTGGGGTTGCCCCGATCCAGATGCAGGACCTTGCATTTGGCCTTGTTGAACTTCATGAGATTAGCACAGGCCCACCTCTCAAGCCTGTCAAGGTCCCTCTGGATGGCATCCTGTCCTTCCAGCATGACAACCACACCACTCAGCTTGGTGTCATCGACAAACTTGTTGAGGGTGCACTCAATCCCACTGTCCAGGTCACTGACAAAGATGTTAAAGAGCACCGGACCCAATACCGAACCTTGAGGGACACCACTCATCACTGGTTTCCACTCAGACTTTGAGCTGTTGCCACAACTCTTTGATTGTGACCATCCAGCCAGTTCTTATCCACCGAGTGGTCCATCCATATAAACCACACGTTTCAAATTTGGAGATAAGAATGCCGTGTGGGATGGTGTCAAACGCCTTGCACAAGTCCAGGTAGATGACATCTGTTGCTTTAGCCTTTTCCACCAATGTTGTGACCCCATCATAAAAGGCCACCAGATTGGTCAGGCACGATTTGCCCTTGGTGAAGCCATGTTGGTTGTCACCAGTCACCTTCTCTTTCTCCATGTGCCTTAGCATATTTTCTAGGAGTATCTGCTCCATGATCTTGACTGGCATTGAGGTGAATATCTTAAAATATCTGCCTTAATGTCCTTTAAAATGTTGTTCAGAATTGTCTTACAACTACTCCAAATTTTTACATCTAGATGATGTGTTGGTCTCTCTGGATTATGAATATGCATAGCTATAATTGTAAGTACAGACAAAAAATACACTGACCTACATACACACACGGAAATTAAATGTTTTCCCTCACCTTGTGCAAAATATGGTGAGATTTCTTTTGATAGAATTCCTTATGTAATTAATTAAGGTGACCATTTCCCCTCCTACTGAATATGCTCTAAAAATGTTTCCCCAAGGCATCATGGCCTCTGCCCAGGCTGGCTGGACAGAGCAGCCTCTCCATCAGACACTATGAGGGGTCTACTCAACCTCCCTGATATGAATCTTTTAAATACATTTCCGTAAAAGTAACACTGCTTTTGTACTCACATAAAACTGAGTGGACAGACATCAGCTGTATTTCGTACATTCTAGATTATGTGTAGATGTTCCACAGGAAAAAAAAAAAAAAGCATAAAAGGAAAATTGTATGCATCAAAAGGGATCTAAAATCTATGTAAATTAAAATGAGATATGTACTGCAAAATAGTTCTTTTCATCAGATGAGCTTTTGTTTCACTGAGCTTTATGAAAGTAAATATATGCACTAACTCATACTTTTGGAATAGACTTTTGTTATTTAACTGTATTAACATTAGCAGATGCATGATTACTGAGGAAGTCCACATCATTGATTAGATTGGCCAGCCTTTGGTTCAGCTAATCGAAGTGCAGATTTTTGCTATGTGATGGGTTTTAAAAGCAATAGCTTCCTAAAAATACGTATACAAGATGAATGGGATTTTTGAAAGAATCACAGCACTTAAGTGCCATTTAAATCAATAAATAGTAGTAGTGAGATCCAAAAGTGCACTTAGGCATCTGAAGTGCAAGAGAGTTATTAGAGATCCAGAGGGTGATTTAAAAGCATTTAAGTACTAAGAGTCAGGAAGTATTTAAGTTTGCACCTGTTGCAGTGCAGGCCCAGCAGATACTGCTGCTACTTTGGCAGAAGAGTGCATTGAGGGATGCATTTATTCCTCGTGGTAAGACTAGGCTGCTGTATATTGGAGTGGGAGTCTTATGGGGGCAACCAGGAGGACTTGTGACTATAAAATTTAATATTTTTAATATTTTGGAAGAAGAGCCAAGGCTTGGCTTCACATTTTTGGACTATTTCTGCTTTTATCCAACGTTCCACACAAAATTTTGTCACAGTGCTGTCTTGCACTTGCTAGTGCAATAGCCTAGTAATTAGAACATGCTCCTGCAGAGTAACAGGGTTAACTTGAAAAGAAGGCAAGAGTTGTTGATCCCTGTGACCACAAAAAAAAAAAAAAAAGAAAAAAGAAAAAAATTGGATGTAGGCATTCTCCTCCTCTTCCGGTTCCTGTGTTCTTAAAACAAACAAACGAAACCAGACAGCAATTCAATTATCTCTAACCAAAAAATACAGACTTCAAGCTTACATATCCTCAGTTCATTGTGCTAGTTGCTATATATGTAAGTTTCCCCTTCACTGGATAGAGAAGTTGCTACTGCCAGCTTTCAAAATCTTGCCACACATGACATTGTGCTCTTGTAAAACAATTTGTCTTATTTTACATTTTAACCTAAACATTTCTAAAATATTTACATTTTCTGCATCTGAGCTTTTCTATTTATTTGATATAATAATATTTCCCAACCTCTCTTGGGTATTTTGAGAATGATAACAATAATGATTACGAGGTGATTACATTTTTCTATAGGTAAAACAATATAAATACCAGATATAGATTTCCTAGTATTACATTTCCAGAAAAGGCAAGCTCATTCCAGGTAATTGCAGCACAGATAACTTGGGTCATGACAAGTATAACTGCCGAAGTCAGCAATATTTTATCATTTTGGCATGAAACTTTCTGGACTATGTCCACACCTGGGCTTATTATGTCCTTTCATGAATTACAGGGCAGATACACTGTTGTTGGACTAAAGACAGTACATTTCAAAGAGCAGCCAAGGTCAAAATGAGCAAATTGAAACAGAGGTACATTTCTAACAAATATCTCCTTCCAGCATAAATAAAGAAATACTAGTCCCTCAGCATGGAATAACAAACTGGAAAAACTTCAGCCCTTAAAAAGAAAGAAAAAATCAGTCACCTGAAAAATTGTTTTCTATAGTTATAGGAAAGGACTATCTAAAACCAAAACATGGATTATTTGAACTGGGAGGAGTATATGCCACATTATGCTAAAATTCTGTAAAGAATTCAAGTTTGCAGATATCTTTATTATTATTTAGAGTTCTGGTCATGACATCTCTATAAATGTATAGTACATATTGTAAAAAATTCCAGGTAGAGGAGACAACGATGATGAAATTTACTGAATGCTTTCCAGTCAAGGAAGTAGATTAGGATGGTCTGGTATGGAAGAGAGATGAATGAGAAGGAATGGTGTGGGCAAGTTCAATAGAAAGTTCAGCACTGATGATCATAGTTGTGCAACTTAGGATTTAATGGCAACAAAATTAAACAAACAAAACTCCCTTGATATCTGTTTTATCTGAGGTAAAAAAAAGAATAATTAATCTAAGTAACAGAACTCTTATTCTGTGAAATATTGTATTGAGTTTGCATGGCAAGGTTTTGGTAGCAGCAGGGGGCGGACATACGGGCGGCTTCTGTGAGAGAAGCTGCCAGAAGATTCCGCCATGTCTGACCTGACACAGCCAATGCCAGCTGGCTACAAGAATGAACCCGCCGCTGGTCAAGGCCAAGCCAATCAGTAACACCTTTGTGATAACAGAATTAAGTAAAAAAGGAAGAGAGGGAAAAAAAAAAAAAAAAAGCTGCACACTTTGCAACTAGAGAGAGAAGTGAGAAGATGTAAGAGAAAACAACTCCACAGACACAAAGGTCAGTGAAGAAGGAGGGGGAGGAGAAGCTCCAGGCGCTGGAGCAGAGATTCCCCTGCAGCCTATGGTGAAGACCATGGTGAGGCAGGCTGTCCCCCTGCAGTCCCTGGAGGTCCATGGTGGAGCACATGTCCACCTGTTGCCCCTGGAGGACCCCACGCCGGAGCAGGTGGATGCCTGAAGGAGGGCGTGACCCCGTGGAAAGCCTGCACTGGAGCAGGTTCCTGTCAGGACCTGTGGCCCATGGAGAGAGGAGCCCACACTGGAGCAGGTTTGCTGACAGGACTTGCTGAAGGAGTGCACCCCATGGAATGGACCTATGCTGAAGCAGTTTGTGACGAACTGTCAGTCATGGGAGGGAGTCACACTGGACTGTCTCTCGGGAGAGGGACCCCATGCTGGTGTGGGGGAAGGAGTCCTCCCCCTGAGGAGGAAGAAGCGGCAGAAACAACGTGTGATGAACTGACCCTAACCCCATTCCTTGTCTCCCTGTGCTGCTGGGGGGAAGAAGTGGGAATCGGGGAAAAAAAAAAAAAAGCCTGGGAAGAAGGGAGGGATGGGGGAGGTGTTTTAAGATTTTGGTTTTACTTCTCATTATCCTCTGATTTTGATTGGTAATAAATTAAATATTTTTTTTCCCCCAAGTCGAGTCTGTTTTGCCCATGCCCGTAATTGGTGAGTGATCTCTCTCTGTCCTTATCTCCACCCATGAGCTTTTTGTTATATTTTTCTCCCCCTGCCCAGTTGAGGAGGGGGAGTGATAGGGTGGGCTTTGGTGGGCATCTGACCTCTAGCCAGGATCAACCCCCCACAAATATGTCTAAAACAACTGTATTTATCAATGAAATATTTGCATTTCCTGGCCTCAATTCTCCAAAAGAAATGCAGGATTACCCAGACAAGATCATATAAATAAGCAGATCTACATAACCAATATCACAATTATTTTTTTTTAAACTCTGCAGAAAGATATAACAGCTCACTTTTGCTTAGCAAATGGTTATCATTCTGCATTATATATAAATGTATTCACTTTGAAAATTAATGAGGAACTGATCTAAAAGTAAGTGCATTATTGATCATTCAATGACAAAACAATGTTTCTTATCACAGCAAATTTTCTCTTAATGCTCTGCTAATGATGCAGAAAACGTCAAACACATCATGGGCAAGCTAAAGATTTGCTGATTTCTCATAAGCTCACTCATATGGTTGTGCTGGTTTTGGCTGGAGTAGAGTTAATTTTCTTCACAGTAGTTAGCATAGGGCTGTTTTGGATTTGTGCTGGAAAAAGTGTTGATAATGCAGAGATGTTTTCTTTATTGCTGAACAGTGCTTACACAGTCTCAAGGCCTTTTCTGCTTCTCACACTACCCCACCAGCGAGTAGGCTGGGGGCACACAAGAAGTTGGTAGGGGACACAGCTGGGATAGCTGATCCAAACGGACCCAAAGAGTATTCCATACCATATGACATCATGCTCAGCGTATAAAGCTGGGGGAAGAAAGAGGAAAGGGGAGATGTTTGGAGTGGTGTATTTGTTTTCCCAAGTAACTGCTACGTGTGATGGAGCCCTGCTTTCCTCAAGGTGGTTGGACACCTGTCTGTCAATGGGAAGTAGTGAATTAATTCCTTGGGTTTCTTTGCTTGTGTGTGCAGCTTTTGCTTTACCTATTAAACTGTCTTTATCTCAACCCATGATTTTTCTCACTTTTACTCTTCTGATTTTCTCCTCCATACCCCTGAGGATAGTGAGTGAATGGCTGTGTGGTGCTTAGTTGCTGGTTGAGGTTAAACCATGACAATTGTAAGACATAAATTTCTCACTGGAGCTCAAGTCAATACTATATGAAAAAGATACCACGGACATTTGAAATACATCTCTTCCTATAGTATATGCTACATCCATTAAAGCAGTTAAGAGCAGATTCAGAGTCAGCGTTCTTCAACTTCATTCTTACAGTATGGGCATCCAGCTCACTGATTCCTGACTTAAGTTTTAAGCTGAAGAATAGCTTCTTCCACCCTTAATTGACCCAAAAGGTTATTGTTATACAGTTGACTACTAGGTTGGTTGGACCTTTACTACATATTTCTGTTGGACAGACATCAATTATGAGCTTATCTTTGTATGTGTAGTATTTCATTTACACTCTGCTTGTATATACAGATAAAAAATATGATACACTGAGTTTGAAGTAAGTAATTTTCCTTTCAAAGCCAGCAGTTATGGTCCAAGTAAAGGACACCATAAAAATTACTAAAGCATTCTCAGAAGAGGAAGGATGAATGGAGAGAGATTTTGTAGAGAATTAAATTTCCTTCCTGCAGAATTCTTTCTTTCAGCAACTAGACTTCATAGCATGTCGTTTCAGGGATACTGTTTTGTTGTCTCAGCTTTGAATTTGCATTTGTGGCTTCCATTTTCTCTGTCAAGGAATGGTAAACAGCAGAACACTATGGCTCATAAATGCTACATACACTTCAGCTTTTAGTATCACTTTATATTTCTTCCTGATAGCACTATTTGGGTAAAAGAAATAAAATTCAACACTGTAATAGAATCAAACTGACTGTACCTCACAGAGCAGCTGCATGTTTTCCATATTTTTGTAAAGTTTTATAACCACAGTTTAAAAACAAATTGCATTATCTAGCTGCAGCAGTATTTGCTGTAGCATTTCTCCACTGTTACGTAAGTAAAAGTTAATTTCCACTAAACTACAAACCTTTTTATTCTTATTAGTATATTCATGGTTTTGTGTTTATGATGCTAAGTTTCCAGTCTCAAGGTGCTAGTTTTTGCTGGGGTAGAGTTAATTTTCTTCATAGTAGCTAATATGGGGCTATGATTTGTATTTGTGCTGGAAACTGTGTTGATAATTCAGGGATGTTTTCATTATTGCTAAGCAGTCCTTACACAGAGTCAAGGTCTTTTGTGCTCCTCATATTGCCCTGACAGTGAGTAAGCTGGAGGGGCACAAAAAGTTGGGAGGGGACACAGTTAGGACAGCTGACTCCAACTGACCAAAGGGATATTCCATATCATATAATGTCATGCTAAGCAATAAACTAGGGAGAAGGTTGGTTGAGGGGCTGCTGCTCAGGGACTGGCTGACCATTGGTCAGTTGGTGGTGAGCAATTGTTTTTATTTGCATTACTTGTCTTTCTTGGGTTTTATCTCTCTCTATATATTCATTACAATTTATTATTATTATTATTATTATTATTATTATTATTATTATTATTATTATTATTATTATTATTATTATTATACATTTAATTTTATTTTAATTATTAAACTGTTATTATCTCATGCCATGAATTTTCTTACTTTTACCCCTCCAATTCTCTTCTCTTCATCCTTCTGGGGGGGGTAGTAAGTGAGTGGCTGTGTGGTGCTTAATTGCCATCTGGGCTTAAAACCTACAGGACATAACCAGACATGATGCAACTGATTGATTTCATCACAGAAAAACCATATGGAGGACAGGGAAATAAATAAGAAAAAAGCAAATGCTTGAGAATTTATTTTTATTAAGTATTACTCAAATAATATAATTATAAATGTTTGAAGAACTTCAAACAATTTTGAAATTTGTCAATAATGTTGCAAAAATCTGCTAAGTAATATAGTGAGCAATTAATTATGCACTGATAGACTCTTTTGAGTAGTGCTCAGTATACCACTTGGAGAGAACATCAGTGATTATCAGTGACTACACTGCAGTGTATTACAGAGTTTTCTGTTATCCTTACTAAGTGGTTATTGCCAGAAATACTGAACATACTGTATTTATTTACACCTTCCAGATCCCCTGTGAAGTAGCTTCCAAGCAAACAGTACATACTAACCTGCCATTTCAGGGTCTCAGGACCAGCCGGGTCTTCCTTTGGCTCAAGTTGATTTTAGCTGCTTTAACTTGCCAGGTGGCATAGTAACCAGTGTCTCCAAATAGAAAACCTGAAATGCTGATAACTTGCTATGACCTCCCACCACCTCCCTGTCTGAGGAAGACTGATGCCATCAACCTTAGGATCCAGAAGGACAGTGGAGGAGTGAGTATAATGCTAGAGGAAAAAGGCTAATATTAGCAGATCTTTTTGTACAGCCATTTTAAAGATACTGAGACTTTTCTGTATGAATTTAGACTATGAGTGCTAGTACAGTTTGCTATATTTTGATGAGACATTTAAGATTTTAATCAAGGTAATGACAAAGTTTTTGTCCCTATTCCCAGAATTGCCTATTCTCTTTAGATGCCCTATGTGATTAATGAAGAAAGGAGGAAGCATTCACCTCTGCTAAAAGAGTTAAACAGACTCCTGAATACCTGCAGGTGGATTATCTGGGTGGTCTCTTAACCTGAACTGGCATTTCCCAGTGCCCCAGCTGTTGACCCAGCACAGATGTCCTATGTAATCCATGACTATTATCCACCAGCCTTTCTTGTTTACAGTACATGTCCTTATAACCTAATTTATATAGAATGTTTTCTTTTTTTTTTTTTTTTCTTAACCCTAATTGTGCTGCTTATCTAGATCAATCACAGTGACTATATAGACAGAATTTAGGAAGATGATGCATCTAATTTAGGAAACTAACTACAACAGTGGCTGTGAATACCCAATCTCTCTTCCTTTTATACACAAGCATCTTAAAGTTTGACAATCCAGTTTTCAACTTGTTCTCTAACATAGGTAACATGCTGAGTAGTAGAATACAGAACTAAATTGGGAAAAATTAGCAACAAGATCACTCTGTCAATGAAAAGTTGTCCAAGAGAAAGTAGAAATTTATAATGCTAGACAACACTGTCATTTAGCACTACTCCTAGCTAGCAGTAGTGCTACTACTACTAGCAAAATGATTGGACAAACCTATTCCATTTAGTCTGATAGCAGAATATGAATTATTAGTTACACTGTATTAGTAGCTTGTTGCTTGATAACCCAACCGTATGAGAATAACATTTAAAGGTTACCAGCGATCAGAAGGTTTTATTCTCTTCAGTGACCATAAAATGTTCAACATTTATTTAGAGCTGATTTAAGGAAGAAGTAAATAAAGGCTTGTCTATTGTAAGCAAATGCTTTTGGGGGTTTTTTATTTTTTATTTTTTTTTAAATTTTAATTCAGCTGGGAATATGTTAGGTTTTTGTTGTTTGTTTTTTTTTTTTTTTTCTCTATGGAAAAAATGCATTTACCCAATTTTTGGGTTTTTTTTTTTTTTTTTTTTTTTTTTTTCTTTTCACTAAGGATTTGAATTACAAAGGACTGCTCAAATGTGGGAAAACAGAGTCAAAGTCATATATGTTCTTCTCTCCATTTTCAGAAAGAAATTAAACTTTCCAAAGGAGATTTGTATATCATTACAGATTTGATGAGGTCTAAAGGCAGATATCCAACATGTATACTGTTGCTGACATCTTGAATGCTGTGATAGCATATTGGATTTAAAATTATTTAATACTGTAATCTATAATAATTTAATACTATATGGCCATAACAATCCAAGGCGCTTTTTATTTTTTATTTTAATTTTTTTTTCTGCAGATGAAGCTCCTCAGAATGGCTTTTGAAAAAGTTTCATTTTGCCTTGCTCCCTTATATTTCTCTGGAAAAATAAGAAATTAGTTATTGTCTACAAAACTACTCATTTATCTTTGCCATCTTTATAGATCTAAGAAAATAATTCAAAAAAATACAAGAAAGGCAAGTCTGATTAATATTATATAATTTGGAACTGCAAAAATAATTTAGATATTCATGAGGTCAAAACAACAGATTTTTTAGTAATCTGTGTTCTTGTGTTGAAAGATATATTTGTTACTAATAAATATTTCAGTAAAAGCAGTGAGAAAAATAGAAGAAGAAATTAGAAGTTAAAAAAAAGGTGCCGAAACTTGCTACAGATTTTTATTTTAATTGATCCCTTATTAACTTACAGAAAACAAAATTACTGCCTTGAGGTATATTGGCCTTTAGAATGAGGTCTCATACAAATCACTGAAGTACAAAGGTAAAAGGTATTTTTTCCCCCAGTTTTCCATTTTTTGAAATGTGTCTATTGTTACAGCTGTTGTAAAAAAATTTAAGTAACTATGGAGAAGAAACAATAAAAGGAAGAATGCGTAACTCGAATACTTGAATTGCAGAAATGAAGCTTCTGCAAATTGGCATTTCAGTTTACTTAGAAAAGAAAAACAATAAAAAACCCCGCAGTAGACCCAGAAATGTAGTGGAAATACAATAGAAATTAAATTTTAAAAATGTATAATATTTTCCTTTTAATCAGTTCTGTGGAACATGAAAATTAGTTGCCTTCCTAGACTATTGCCCTAGATAATCTTTAGTGTGGACTTTTCTTTTTCCCATGGTTTGATCCCACAGCATCCTCACAGCTAAACTGAGGAAGTATGGTCTGGATGACTGGGTAGTAGGTGGATTGTGAACTGGTTGAAAGGTAGAAGTCAGAGAATCGTGGTCAATGGGACAGCCTAGTTGGAGGCCAGTGTCTAGTGGAGTCCCTCAAGGTTTGTTACTGGGACCAGTACTATTCAATATATTAATTAAAGACCTGGATGAGGGAACAGAGTACAGTCAGCAAGTTTGCTGATGATACAAAGCTGGGAGGAGTGGCTGACACGCCAGAAAGGCTGTGCTGCCATCCAGAGAGACCTGGACAGGCTGGAGAGTTGGGCCAGGAGAAATTTAATGGAATGCAACAAGGGCAAGTGTAGAGTCATACGTCTGGGAAAGGACAACCCCATGTACCAGTATAGGTTGGGGACAGACCTGTTGGAGAGCAGTGTAGGGGAAAGGGACCTGGGGGTCCTGGTGGACAGCAGGATGACCGTGAGCCAGCACTGTGCCCTCATGGCCAGGAAGACCAATGGCGTCCTAGGGTGTATTAGAAAGAGTGTGGTTAGTAGGTGGAGAGAGGTTCTCCTCCTCCTTTACTCTGCCCTGGTGAGGCCTCATCTGGAATATTGTGTCCAGTTCTGGCTCCTGCAGTTCAAGAAGGACAGGGAACTGCTTGAGAGAGTCCAGCACAGAGCCACCAAGATGATTAAGGGAGTGGAGCATCTCCCTTGTGAGGAAAGGTTAAGGGAGCTGGGTCTTTTTCGCTTGAAGAAGAGGAGACTGAGGGGTACCCTCATTAATATTTATAAATATAAAAAGGGTGAGTTTCATAAGGATGGAGCTAGACTCTTCTTGGTGACTACCAATGATAGGTTAAGGGAGCTGGGTCTCTTTAGTTTGGAGAAGAGGAGACTGAGGGGTGACCTCGTTAACGCCTATTAATATGTAAAGGGCGAATGTCAGGAAGATGGAGCCAGGCTCTTCTCAGTGATGTCCAACAGTAGGACAAGGGGCAACAGGTGCAAGCTGGAGCATAGGAGGTTCCATGTAAACATCAGGAAAGACTTTTTCACTATGAGAGTGACCGGCCACTGGAACAGGCTGCCCAGAGGGGTTGTGGAGTCTCCTTCTCTGGAGACATTCAAAACCCGCTTGAGCTTGTTCCTGTGTAACCTACTGTAGGTGATCCTATTCTGGCAGGGGAGTTGGATTAGGTGATCTTTCAAGGTCCCTTCCAATCCCTAACATTCTGTGATTCTGTGTGATTATGGTAGAAAATTACTCTCAGATGCAGGATTTTCCTATGATAAATGTATTTTTCTAAAAGGATAAACAAATTGGGAAGTCTAATGAAGCCACTGTGGAGGGGTCACTTTACAAACTTAAACCTAAGTTTTTCATATCCAAAGGTTGTTTTTTTGTTATTGTTGTTTTTGTTTTTGTTTTCCCTAACAAAGTCTGTTATGGAGAAAAACAAATAAATCACTTTTTTAATTGATTCTGTTTTACTAGAAATAGTTAAAGCCATTCTCATGGAGGAAATCCTATATTAACTTTACAACAGTCAATCAGTTTTATACATTTCCTAAGTTTGTTTTGCTACAAAGGATTATGTGCAACTAGTTTTATCTTGTTAGTTCTTTTAGAAATTAGAGGTGTATCATATGTGAATTTTCACTTGAATAAAGAGACATAGAGAATAGACATAGTACTCTAAACAAGCTTTTATCTTTGAAAACAGTTAGAAATTTTGTAAAAAATATTTTTCTAATGTATTGCTCAGCCACATTAATAGAATAGTTTCTGCATTAATCAATACTGCATGCAACTGAATTATAATAAAAAAGTACAACAGGGTTATTGGGATCTTTATTATGTGGAATTGTAGTTAAATGCTTACATTTTTAGGAAGAAAAATGATGTTAACTGTTTTAGCTAAACTAACTCCTGGTGAACAGTTTCTGAGATCCACAGTAAAGGATCCATTGTCTGACTGAAGACAGGAAGAGAATAAATAATGTTATACATTTATCAAGGCCAGTGATGTCTTTTCATGAAGGCAGCATTTTTTGTATTTTAGTCAATATCTAATTTCCTCTGGACTAATCAGATCGATTTTTGGGATGACATTATCACAGAAGAAGGAATGCCAGTTTGGTAGACTTCACGGAGGGAAAAGGATATTCATGCAGCTTTGGAAATATGTGGGAATAATTTCATTGAATGTTTTCATCAGTCTTTATGCAAAAAAATGAGAGATGCACTAAGAAAATCTGCTAGTGACACAGAAGGAAACAAAATTTCATACAGGAAGAATTATATTATCTCAAAGATTTGAATACTAGAAACAGAATTAAGTATATTTATATAAAGTGCAGGGCTAAGTACTTATGGAGTAATCGTAAGCATTAACAGTGTAAAATATTAAAAAAATGCATCACAAATTTGAAAAAGTCTTTTGAAACTGACTTAAAAAAAATTATACATTTAAGATTAGTTTTCCTTGTTATTTATTGAGTCTTTCAGCCTTGATTCTTATATTCAAGATTAGTTCTATAATCATAATAGGTGAGAAAATACTTAGGAAGGAAAAGAATATGATTGTCACTATGTGGCAGTTTATAGGGTCCCTAAGGGGAAATAAAAACCAAACAAACCCAAAACCCCCCAAAATCCTGAAAAAGAGGTATTAATTTGTGACTTGTTTTAGATGAAAATTCATGTCAAGGAAGCAAGTTGTAGAACTTAGATGAAAGTTTCAGATTATAATTTAATTTTTTTTATTAGAAAACACAAACTCTTTTTTTTCTTGTTTTCCAGAATTCGTTACAGTAGTTGTTTCGATAGGAGAGAGGATATCTTCCCCTCCTGTCATTTTGTGGGAAATACAAGTTTTAAACACTTCCCTTCCCCTTGATCATAATGATTTGTACAGCCTTATATCTCTGTGGGATCTGAGCAAAGACAAAAGATGAAGCTCAGTTTTGAGATTTTTTGTTTGGTTTGGGGTTTTTTTTTTGAGGTTTGGGGCAATGCATTCTTTTTTGGGAGCAGTATGAGGTTTTTTTTTATTATTATTATTTTGATTCTTTTGATTTTTGGTTTGTTTCCCCTGTAGTATATCTAGAGAAAGTGCCACTTAAATCCCAAGGAACACTAAAAAAGCTAAGCTTGAGGAACCCAAATTTACTGAAAATGTGTTAAAAACTCTAGTAAAAGGCTGCTGCATATGAATTCATGGCAATATATCCCACTCAAACTCCCAGTATCCAGGAAAATAATTCATCAATAATTTTATTTTTGTCCAGATATTAATTTAGCCTGCGTTGTTGTTCACCTGTATGTCTGACTGTGTGCTTTCTTGTATTTCCTGATTCACTGATCACACAGCAGCATTAGAGTCTAGTTTACTGTTCTTTCCAGTCAGCCCACTACCTAGGAGGGTTTTGATGGAATCATGAGACAGAGAAGAGATTGATGTGGCTTTCATGAACTTGGTGGGGTCTTTTTGTTTGTTTTTTTGTTTTCATTTTGTTTTGTTTTTATTGCTGTCAGAACACAATCATCTGATTGGGGGGAGAGGAATTGCTTCACACTTGACACTTGCAGCTGTTTGCAGTGTGTATACAAAGGACTTGAAGAAAAAGAACTTTCAGTTTGAAGGCACTGCATTTGTACTAAGTGTTTACTCAGCTTCTATATTAGAGGGGCTATTCCTGCAAAAGTTCAATTGGTTTTGGGTGGGTTGTTTTGTTTTGTTTTTGTTTGGTTGGGTTTTTTTCAGTTGGAGCTTTTAATAGTTTTTCTAAGGAAAAACAAATAAGCTCATCATTTTGTATTGATGCAGATTTCTTTTCACTTATAGAATAAGTGATTTGTCCTAGTGTAAACAAGGATACATAGGTATGCCACGTGTTTATGTAAGGCCGTGTTTACATGACTTCTATACATATTAAAACATGTTATATCTTTCTCCACAAATCACAGAATCACAGAACTGCCTAGATTGGAAAAGACCTTTAAAATCATAAAGTCCAACCATTAACCTAACACTGACAGGTCCCTGACTAAACCATGTCCCTAAGCTCTATGTCTAGATGACTTTTGAAAACCTCTAGCCATGGGGAATCCACCACTGCACTGGGAAACCTGTTCCAATGCCTGATAACCCTTTCAGAAAATAAATTCTTCCTAATATCCAATCTAAACTTCTCTCGACACAACTTGAGGTTATTTCCTCTTGTCTTATCACTTGTTACGTGGATGAATAGACTGACCTCCACCTCTCTATAGCCTCCTTTCAGGTAATTGTAGAAAGTGATAAGGTCTCCCCTTAGCCTCCTTTTCTCCGGACATAATAACCCCAGTTCCCTCCACTGCTCTCATAAGACGTGCTCTAGACCCTTCACCAGCTTTGTTGTGTTTCATTTGCCCTTCCTAAATAGAGGAATTTATATTTGCTTTATGAACACGATTACTTCAGGCTCTCATAAACTAAAAATAAAAAATCTGTCTTTTGATTACTTTGAATTTCAAAGTCCATAGCAAAGATAAACAGTCAGTAGCAAGTTGTAAGAAGAGCATTATTTTTTTAATAAAATATATTTACAGAATTAAATATTTCTGCTCTCCAAAATAGTTATATCATCTATTTCTTAGACATTTCTAGTTCTTCTGTGTTGGACTAGTAAATAAAACTGTAAACCACTGAAGTGGTATGGAAGCCCATTGTTGACTAGAATTGCTATAACATTATACATGTGGCCTTTTAAAGCTTCTGTTACCTTCTATTGGATGATATTATCTAAAGAAATTTCATTTGGGCCTCCAGTTGATTTCTCACAGTTAATTTCACAGCAACAAAAGTGGCTTCTTAGAGCTCTGATAGTAAAATTAAGGAAGAAATATTTGAATTTTATTTATTTGTTCAATATTTCTGCGGATATTTTATAGATTTTTAGAGATTTTTCTTTTTGCACACACATCTTTATTCTCATACACTGCTAATATATCAAGCAGATTTTTACAATAATTATCTTCTTAACATTACTGACACAATACATTTTTTGCGATAATTTTCTAATACTGAAACCAAAAAGGCAGTCATAACGGTCTAGTTCACAAATTGCTGTGCTAAGAGTTTCCATTTAAACAAATTGTCAAAGTGTATATAATTTTATAGGAAATTGTCACTGTTATAGCACTAAATTGCTTTTGTTCCAACTATATATAAGTTCAACATACCCATATACTTCATAGCTTTGTTTGCTCTGTTTAGTAAATTGCATTATATGAAAGCTGGGAATTTTCAATTGTGATGAAGTCTGATGGCAGCAATAGCAGCTCAACATTTTACTACAGTGAGTTTCCCAAGCATAGGATAGCTAAGCGGGCAAACTCATGTAGAAGTTAATTGTGGACATGATTCACAGGTTAAACACTGATATAGAATAAATGCTTGGAGTCCATGAAAGCTCATTTGATTGAATAATCAAGTCTACAGTTATTTAACACAGACTTACTACAAAGTATCAACTGTAAAATATTCAACATTTGAGTATTGCAGCTGTGGTGGGTTGACCCTGGCTAGAGGCCGGATGCCCACCAAAGCCCACTCTATCACTCCCCCTCCTCAAATGGGCAGGAGGAGAAAATTATAACGAAAAGCTCATGGGTGGAGATAAGGACGGAGAGAGATCACTCACCAATTACTGGCACGGGCAAAACAGACTCGACTTGGGGGAAAAAAACAAATTTACTTTATTACCAATCAAAATTAGAGGACAGTGAGAAGTAAAACCAAAATCTTAAAACACTTCCCCCATCCCTCCCTTCTTCGCGGGCTTAATCTCTTTCCCGATTTTCCAACTCCTCCCCCCAGCGGCACAGGGGGACAGGGAATGGGGTTGGGGTCAGTTCATCACATGGTGTTTCTGCCACTCCTTCCTCCTCAGGGGGAGGTCTCCTTCCCCCGCACCAGCGTGGGGTCTCTCTCACGGGAGACAGTCCTCCACGAACTTCTCCAACATGAGTCCTTCCCATGACTGACAGCTCTTCACGAACTGCTCCAGTCTGGGTCCATTCCATGGTGTGCAGTCCTTCAGGAAGGGACTGCTCCAGCACGGGTCCCCCACGGGGTCACAAATCCTGCCAGCAAACCTGCTCCGGCATGGGCTCCTCTCTCCACGGGCTACAGGTCCTGACAGGAACCTGCTCCAGCGCGGGCTTGGTCAGTGTCAGTAATGTGTAAGTTTCCTTGCCAAGTCATTCCAAGTAATTTGTATTGTTGTGAGTTTTCGTTGCCAAGTCATTTACCTTTCATAACACTGCTACATTTTTCACGACACCCTTTAATAAATTATAGTTTAATAGAACCTCTCAAAGTAACTGTTGTCACTACTGTACTGAGATCCAAAAACAACCTCCCCCTAACCTCACCAAAGCAGGTTGAAACACAGGAAGACAGAAATCACAAGTGATTTAAGCTCTTTTTACCAGGCTAGTTCAGGTAAAAATTCCTTATGCTAGGAAGGGTTTTTTTTGTGATTTATCCAATATCCAAGTGTAATGAGCTCCTCAGTTAGTACCAAATTTTTCTTTACCAAAGGACTTTCAGCCATATATTTTACTTGTTAAATGATATGTATTGTGATTATAATATTGGATATATGAGTTTCTCATTTTATACTGTTCATACTGCTATGTTTTGTATGGCAAATTTGAATATGCATTAAGTATGGAATTAGAATCCAAGGGGTTTCCCCAAATAAATGCATATGAAAATGCTCCAATTACCAAGAGGGAGATTTTTTTTTATTTTTTTTTTTTTTATTTCCATAGCCTGTCTTAATGAAATGGCTTTTGGATAAAAAAGCTTCTGAAATAAATTCTTCGTATATTCAGATATATTATGTAGGTCTTCATTTCTTTTGCTTCTGTTAATGGACTTAAGAAAGGAATTTTCCATTTGTGTTGAAAGAAAATGCTCTTCTTGGCCAGAAGTTAATAGTTTTTCTTTTCCAAAATATTACTAGAGAAATAAGATAACTTACTAGATTATTTTTACTTTCAGTACTTCTGTTCATCAGTTAAATCACACTACCACTTACTGAGAAAACTTTTTGGATGATGTGAAGGGTCTAGGGAACAAGTCTTATGAGGAGTGGCTGAGGGAACTGGGATTGTTTAGCCTGGAGAAAAGGAGGCTGCAGGCAGATCTCATTCTCTACAAATACCTGAGAGAAGGTCGTAGAGAGATGGGCATTAACCTCTTCTCCCATAGTGATAGGACAAGAGGAAAAGGCTTCAAGTTGTGCCAAAGAATATTTAAATTAGATATTAGGAAAAATTTCTTCACCAAAAGGGTTGTCAAGCACTGGAACAAGCTGCTCAGGGAAGTGGTTGAGTCACCATCCTCAGAAGTATTTAAAACACTTATAGATGAGGTGCTTAGAGACATAGTTTAGTGGTGGACTTGGCAGTATTGAGTTTTCCATTGGGCTCTATGATCTTAAAGGTCTTTTCTGACCAAAATGATTCTATGTATGGCTCTAAAGATTAATATACACAGTCAGTGTGGTATAAAAAAATATGACTGCTCTTGGAACAAGGAGCTATGTGTTTTAGCAATGTCTTGTTTATAAGAATTTGGAAATATTCTACTGATGGAAAAACTAAAATAATTTTCTCTACCAATACCTTAACCTACTCCTAAGAAACTGTAATATTTCTCAAGAAATATTATAAGAATATAGGAGAAAGTTTAAAACTCTACTGCAAGCTTATTATTGTATTTTCTTAATGCAATAATTAATTTTTTTAAGCTTATTATTTAGAAATATACTGAAAATTAATTAAAAAGAAACCCAGCTCTTTCCCAGCTAAAAACCAGGACACTACCCTATATTTTGGGCAAAGACTGATTGATATTGTTTATAGGGTCTCATGACATAAACTTAGTGATGTGTAGATGAGTAGCTGGACTATTTTGTAAGCTTTTTCACTGCTTGTTTTTGTGCTGATGATGTTCTTTGTGTTAAAAATGTCTCAGCCTTGTGGATAAGATAAGTGTTAAGCTTGTAGATTTTCCAAGTTAGGAAGCTCATTGTAAGTATATATTTTTTGGTGTGGAATATTGTATTGTGCTACATATTTTCAGGACTGAGACATAATGCATGCATGAGGATTACTGACATTACCAAAGAGAGAAGAAAAAGAAAAACAACTATCATGTACTTATGTGAGAGTACTAATAATGTCCATAGTAGCAATAGTGTCAGTAGTGTCATATGATAAAGATGGAAGATAGGGAAGAAAAAAAAAGTTTTATCTGGAAAAAAGTGGGCTGGGAGCTGGTGTGAATAAGGGATTAAAGGCAGTTCCAAATAAAAAAAAACTAGATCCCCTGTCCAAATCCAGTGAGTTACACTGACTGTGTTGCAAGGCCAGACTTGTTTTGTTTCTAGTGATACGTGCGGAGAGTGTTTGGCATTTAGTATTCTTTACTGCAATACTAAAAAAATAAATAAAAATTATTCCACTGTGTCAGAGTTTTAAGGGGCTTGTGAGAACAGTTTATATCCGTTACTCATTGTAAATCTGGGGTAATACAGACTCAGAAACAATATGATTCAGTGACTAACTATACTCGGTAGATATATAGATGAATGCAAAATTTGGAATGACATTTATTTAGATTGTATCTTTTGTTTGTATTTCATTTTAAGAGTAAATATTTACTATTATTATTAACTAATGCTACTAAAGTAGTTCATTGCTGCTTTTCAACTCTTGTTTTGTGAATAAATGACATCTTAGAGATTGATGTGGTGAGACTGTTTAGATAATAAAAAGTGTTAAGGCTAGTTTTAAACTTTAGAATCAAACTTTACTAAATTTGTCATTAGCAATACACCTTATGGTGTTTCCATTTTCCTTCTTCATGTTTGATGTTTTTATGCTATTATCTTTTTCTATATTTCCCATTTCAAAAGAAGGACCTTAAAATTGGCTTCTGATACTATTTCTCTTGGTTTGTTTTTGCTGGTACTCCTTCTTATTTATTCTTCAGGACACATATTTCAGTCCCTTGCATTTCTCTTGTTCTTTGTTTTCCAACTTTGTGTTACTTGAATGCCTACCATATACACACCTTTGCCCTTTTGGTGGTCAATTTGCTCACATATATCTGTAAAGTGTTAATTTATGTGTGTCACAGGGCTCTGCTTCTTCTACAAAATAATAAGCTGGTAACATATATGGATATAATTAAATCTTTCATAGCTAGATATCTATTGTTTTATGAGTTCAGAAACTTAGACATTCATGTTTTGTTAACAATTTATCTGCATATTTGGTTATGCGTTGTACTTAAGCAGGAAAGATTTCCATGTTAGAAATACTACCACAATAGGTACATCTTAATTATTTATATTTACCAAATGTTAGTTATTGGACAGCTAGTGTGATAACCGGTATTTGATGGGTCACTGAGTAAACAGAAATAAGCAATGATCATTTGTTGCAATTAAAAAGTGTGACTATTTGCTGTAGTGGTAATTTGGTTTCTGACAGCATGGAGATGGCTGCATATAAACACTGTTGTATTGGTTTTCTGAATATTTTATTAAACATACTTGAAGTGTTTTTATCCTCTCATCTTTTATTCGCATTTGCATTTTTTTATACAAATATGTTTCAGCCCATTTTTTATACTTATTTGATGAGGTCTTAACCATTTGAAAAGATTTAGACTCCAAAAGGACACCTCAGTAAAATATTAAAAACTATTTGTTCATCTTTTTTTATGATTATTATGAAGTCAGTAGAACTTTTCTAGTTGGTAGTTCTAAGTGGTGCATCTGCATTTCCAAACTCATGTAATGCATAATGAAAATGGATAAATAAATCAGTGGTAAATTCCCCTGTAATATCATGCAGAAGCAAATCAGAAAAAAATCTCTATCATTAGCTTGCATGTAAGACTGCTGATAATTTAGAAAAGAAATATGTGTTCCATTTACTTTGAAGCCATATTAAACAGGGTAAGAATACACTGGCAAGCTTAATTAATGCCCTGTGTCATGAAGTACAACAAACAAATATTTACAGTATGTAGAACCTATATTACCTTGACAGTCTTCACTGTAGTTAGATATCTTGCATAGTATTTTTTAACAGTCTTGTTAAAAACACAATGAATGAACCTCGGTGGGGTACACTAGTATTATCTTAATTAATTGCTAAATAAAATTTCAGAGTAATAGAATATTCCAAGCAGTTTCCAGGTGATGGTGTATGTGTGTATCCCTGTGTGTGTGGGTATTTATGCATGTTTAGGTAAAAGAGAATTATACCAGTAAATCTGATTCTCAGAAGTATGGAGTTTCCTTGCATCCCTTATTTCATTGGGAAAATAACCTTTTTTACCTGATAGGAGACACTGAGCACCTTGCCAGAATAAGGCATCGTATGTAACACTGAGGAAAGAAGATTGCATTCTGCAGTAGAGAAATGACATATTTTGTTTGCTGCATAAGTAAAACCTAAAGATTTCTGATAACTGTAGGATAAAAATCTGGGTTAGACATTGGAAGTCTATACTTATTTCCAGATCAGAACCTCTACACAATTGCCCTTTCTGCATTTTTTTCTAACGGAGGCAATAGTGCCTGGTGCAGTCTTTGCTGTGTTCTCCAGGTTATCCTGCAGGAGCTGAAAGTAGAAGCTTTCAGTTTAATTCCTGCTTAAACTATGGAGAAACAAAGAAGCAATTATTTCATATAGTTGCTGTATGATATTTTTTGTCTTTTAAAAAGTATTTAGGAGGTCCAGATACACATTTTAATTAGACACTACTCCAAATCATAGTCTTTAATATATTATACATTTTGATAGTTCAAATGGTATAAAATAATTACTTTTGTGCCATATTTCATATACCTTTTAGCGCAGCTAAATTAAGATAAAACTCAAGTAAATGAATAAATGACAGATATGCTATCTTTGCTGTTATTTATAAGTATTACATGCACAATATGAGTGTTCTAGGAGCGTGTGTCCTGGGTAATTCTCCACAACATGCAATAAATAAATAGACTAATGTAAGAAATTACTTTCTCTGCCATGAAAATTTAGGGAAACTTCATCACAAGTTCAAATTTGAATATTTTGAAGTGATGTTTAAAGTGAGTTTGCTTTGAGTACGGAGACACTGTTCTGACTGAGGAGCCATTAGGACTGAATCTGACAGAAGTTTGGAAAATATCTAGATGCTTATTACAATTTAAAAAGCTTTCTCATTCTAGTCTCCTGCTTTCAAAACTTCCCCTAAAATTAAGACTCATAGGATCATTTTAGTTGGAAAACACACTTAAGATCATTGAGTCCAATCATTAAGTTTTCAATGTTCTAAGGTATATGTCTGTGTATGTACTTTAAGATCACAAATGTCTTAGTGAAGATAAGAGGGTAATCCATGTATAATAGTAACCTCTTGCACAGATTTTTGCAAGACTGGTTCCTACTGTAACCAAATAAGCACACAGAAATAAATATAAAAGAAAAATTAAGTTCATTGACATTTTAAACACCTCTGTATATTATAACTTCTTTGTAAAAACAACTGAACCTAATCAAGTAAATTCCCAATGTTCTAAAAACTATGTGGATCATTGGCATTGGATTCAAGATTTACCTGACAGAAATATTTCAAAGTACAAAAATTATAAACAAGTATGTCACCTGGGAAAATAGATAAATTTAAAGGAATTTCATTTTTTTGCCTTAGTTTCAGAATACCAAGTGATTGTATTGAAACGGGATTCTTGTTTTTAGTTTTTCCTTTGTGTTTGTAGTAGCAAGAACATACTTGAAAATTTAGTGTTTAGAGTTCATAGGAAGCTTATATGGACAGGTTTCTGTGTAGCCAAATATAAGCCCCATAATAATTTGTACTGCTTAAATAAGAGATTGTTTTGATATTGTTCTGAATTAAAATAAAAATATACTGGATCACATAGCCTGATACAAAATTTGACTAAGCATTAAAGAACAGAGCCTATGGAAGACCTATGGATTCTTAAAGTCCTCCTGTATGACTCTGTATGCATTAGCTTTCTATGGCCAGAATGCACTATGAGGACAAAAAGCCTGTGCATGTTTTATCGAGAGATAAATTTTTCACAGCACACAGGTGCTTGTGAAAGGAAGCAGAGTAATACAAAATCCTTGCTAAAATGTAATCCAAATTAATTTGATTAGTGTAAAACAATTTTTGAATTGAAAGAAAATTACTAGGAAATACAAAAAAAATACAAAAGTAATCGTTATTATTCTCTTGCTGTTCCTGGTATTAATTTAGAGTACTGCACTACTTGAAGATGCTTTCTTCTGTACACCTTCGTTGTCCCCAACTCAATTTAAACAGATTATTTGAGCATTTGTTGCCTCTTGTTATGCTTAATTCTGAGAATGCTTTTTCTTATTAATAACTTTTTTGATACATAAATATAATTTGTATTTCACAATGAACATAAATATAAATGACAGATGACTAACATTTTTGTAACTGTAATTCTTTAAAAAGTAAGCATACTGTCTTAGCTATTTGTCTAAACCAGTAGAGGACTAAGAATTCTTCATCCTCAGACCACAGTCTGGAAAAAAAAAAAAGGGGAAACACAAACTTTTTTGGAGCCTATCTTTCTTTATTGTTGTGATCTAATCCTTCCTTTGCGTAAATGTCTAGCTTTATATGATAAGCCTACATTTAGATCAGTTGAACATGAATCTGCACCTTAAGCTGGAACTAACAGGGAAAGAGAGGGGCTAAATCTTGATTGAAAGATGCAAGTAGTAATTTTTATTGTGAAAGTAATTTGCAATGTTATTTGTTCCAAAGGACAAAATGAAGTAAATGGACCTTCCATGAAGTTCTGATAGACAAACTAGTAACTATATAAAATATACTATAATCTTATGGTTTAATTTTGCTGATGCATCATAAAAATCAGCTCCAAGAGTAAAAATGAATTCTAAGAGGAAAATTTAATAGCACGGTCTCAGAGGAAGAAATGTAATTTGAAAATTTCCCTCAAATTTGGGCAAAATGTGGGCAGACATATATAAAAATTTACATGTATTTTAATGTAATAATTTGACATTTTGGGATACAGGTTTTTTTAGTGTCACTAGATATATTTGCTCTTTTTCTACTCCCACATGTTTCACTTCCATTCTGCCATTTTGATTTTTCTTTATAGCATCTTCTGTACCTTTTTGTCCTTCTCTTATTTTTGTAATTCTTAGTCTTTTTGCAGATAAGGAAAATTAATTGAAACTTTTAGCTAGTATTCAGTATCAGGTACTTTAATTTACTGTATTGCACAGTACCTCAGATATTGTTTATAGCAAATACACTCATTTTCCTCTATATTGCACACTGGTACATCCCATGGAGTCACCAAATCTTTGAGGTTGGAAGTGAACTCTGGAGATCACTCAGGAGACAGTATCGAAAGCCTTTCTGAAGTTGAGGTTGACAATAGCCACTGCTTTCTCCTTGTCTACCAAGGCAGACAATTAATCATAAAAGGTCAAGCAAGGCTTTCCTTTTCATGAGTGCATGCCAACTACTCTTGATCAACTTCTTGTCTTTCATGTACCCAGAATAATTTTCAGGATTAGCTGCTCCATCACCTTTCCAGGGAATGAGGTGAGGTTGACCAGCCTACAGTTCCCTGGCTCCTCCTTCTTTCCCTTCTTGAAGATAGGAGTAAATTTTTTTCCTTCATTCCTCAGACACATCTCTCAATTGTTATGATCAATTAAGATTTATGGAGAGTGGCCTTGCAATGACATCAGATAGCTTCCCTCAGCGCTCGTGGTTGCAACTTATCAAAGCCCACAGACTTATCTATGTCCACTTTGATTGAATATTCCATAACCTGATCCTTTTTCACCAAGGTTATACTTTCCTTGCTCCAGCCTTTCCCCCAGTATCCAGGGCTTTGGATTCCTGAGGATCAGTCTTATTAGTAAAGACTAAGGCAGAGAAAACATTCAGTACCTCAGCCTTTTCCATGTCCTGTGTTGCTAGGTCTCCTGTCCTATTCAGCAGCAGGCTCATGTTTTCCTACTCTACCTTTTGCTACTTACATTCTTGTAGAAGTCCTTCTTTTTGCCTATTTTGCTGTCCCACTTTAATGTTTTCAATATCAGCTGCAAATCTATGATCCATCTGAAAAAAAATCAGACTGTATGATTATAGTAAAGGGTTTTTTTTTTTATTTTTTAGTGTTTCTTTCAGGACTACCTTGAAATTAACAGGAAAACAAAATGAACTTTCTCTTTTTACTTGCTGCATAACAACAGATGATCCTAAATATTGTGATAACTCAATGAGGTGAAGCCACAGACAAACAGGATTTCATTTCGGAGTTCTTCACCTATGTCTCAGCCGAAAAAACAGGTAAGATAGATAGCTATAGCAGTTCACTAATGTTTGCCATACGCAAACTGATCAGTTTAGTTTTCATTCAGTCCCAGAAAACATTGCCACAGTATCTAAGTAATCTGAGAATCACCTGAAATAATCCCATGACACACTTTTTATTGATTGTTGGTGCAAGTATTTTGAATCTGTATTTTCAAATCTCCTCATATCAAAGCCTTAAGAGGTTAGTTTTTAAAAGGCTAAGTTAGTGATTTTCTTGCTATTCCTGAAAAACAGGCATAACATTTCTTTTCTTGAACCTGAGAAAGTCTGTCATGACCTCTCAAAGATGACAGAGAATAGTCTAGTAACAAAATTGATCAATGGTCTTGATACCCTTGGTATCCAGCCACATGAATCTGTGCCTATCCAGTTTATTCGAGTTATCCCTGAATTCATTTTCCTATATCATGAACAGTACTGTAATCCTTCAGACTCTGCCACTAGGCAGCATAAACATGAAACACTTGAGAACAAACACTGCCACTAAAAAGAAAAGCAAAGAAACCACTGACTACCTCATGTTTTTCTGGGTCCATTTTTGTTTTCCCACCTTTTTTTTTTTTTGCATGAGAATATAATTTTCCTTAGGTTTATTTTTGCTTTGGCTGTAAATGTAGAAGCCATCTTTTAGTCCTTTGGATCTCTTCTTCATTTCCAAATTCAGCTGAGCTTTGAATTTATTACAGTTCCTAATGTCTGGATAATGTTTCTGTAGTCTTCCTGTGCTCATTGAAAGTTTTCTGTAAAAGTACTGATGTCTGCATTTGCTGTTCACTTAATCATTAATGAACATTGGCAGGTCTTTTCTTCTTTGAATACCATTTCCTTACTTATGTTCTAAATACAAATGTGGAGATTATGGCAATATGAAAAGTGCCTTAAGCCCATGCAGTGCTTACAGTTTTAAACAACAAAAAAGTAGTATCCTCTTGTGTTTTGTATTGTGTGGAGTTCTTTTTCTGACCCAAAGATTGGTTTCCTGCAGGCTCAATACTGAACTGAAAATAAGATTTAATCGACAGCAACATTGTTTAGTGTTCCTCTATGAAAGCTTGTTTGATTTTTGCATTCTTATCCACTTGACAAGCAAATGAAATAAGGAATATTTCTTAAAATAAGGGATGAGTAATTATTTTCAGGGCTGACTCAAACAAATTGGGAATTGATTGGTATAGGTATGCTTCCTGCCACTCAAACTTATTTTAAATCCTTCTAGACATTTATGCTTGTCTTCGTCCAGCTCTGTGTGTATCTGATTCACCTAGGCACAACTGTTCTTGTTCCCACATCCATTAGTTTTGGCTGCATTTTCTGTTTGTTCCTTAGCTCCTACCATTCTTCTCATCCTTTCACTTACAGGTACAATTCTACAATCTTACACATGCCTGTAGTATTGTTTCCTATTTCACACCAGATGAATAGACTGTAAAAAATGAAGAATCAAGCTTACACAGGAAGAATCACTGTTGTCAGTCACAAAGACAGGAGAGGAGCCAAGAGTTTGGATCAGAAATTGCTACTTGCATCATCTTTCTGTCCCTCATTGCAGTGACAATAGGACTGACAGTATTTGGAAAAATCAATTTTCCCAAGGTGGCAACCAAAGCATTTGACATCACAAAGAGAATGTAGTGATCCACAGAAAAATGAAGTCATGATAGTTCCCTATTTGAGGATGCCTGATGTTGTCCATGCCATGATAATTATTTATTTTAAAGACAGCAATTTAGACAATCCATACAGAGGACCTTGCCTTCCTTTGAAATTATAATTAAGTTTTATGGGGAGGCAGTTAAGGAGATTCCTTCTAAGACAATTTGAGTATATTTAGAGAAAACTCCAGCCTCACAGATTCTGGAGCATCAAAGTGAAAGAGCTGCTTTTTGAAATAGTGTTGTAATAGCTGGTTATACTAGCAGAAATAAAGTGTGTTATTCTTGCAATTAAATATGTGCAAACACAGGTCATATATGGAATTGAGTTCCGAATGCATTTGGGTATTCATTTTAAAGCAGACACATTGACCTCAAACCTCAGCTATGTATTTACCTTCAGGATGAGGTGTTTCATAAAATAAACATTATTTATATGCCTTATATATCAGATATTAATTCAGATGTGTCTTGTGCAGCAATTTGCAAGTGCAATCAGTAGTCAGTTAATCCAACAGCTCATCTTGAGTTATAATCGTTTCTCCTCCTAACTGTGGACACTGATCTTACGCTCATGTCCATGTTGAAACTCTTCAGAAATTATAACTGTAATAAAAACTGTGGCTGATAAAACTGTTTCAAAATCAACCTTTGAATAAGAGATGTATTTTGACAGTACTATCATCTACTTCAGGTCACTCTTTAGTATACCTAAGTCACTTATCTGGATTTAATATATATTTTATCTAAGCTTATCAGACTGTAATTCTACTTTTTAACACTTAAGATTTTCCAAGACTAAATTCTCAATTTAGTCAACTTGTTTAAAAGTCTGCCTTAATTTAGGTTATTCCTTTCCTCTGTTGATATTCCTTTTCCCCACTGCATGAAAACAAGTATAATAGATTAAGGCAAGATCTGCTGATTCAAGGATTCAATCTTACAAGGACAGGGAATTGTGAAGCTTTGGTGTAAAAAGAAAAGGGAAATTGAAGTTTCCCCTCAGAGATCTCTGATATGCAATTACAATACAGGAGGATGGTAAAGATACTCTCCAGGAGGGCAGGAATCTGAGAGAACCTCGAAGCAGCTTCTTTTCAGCTTATCTTTCAAAGTCATTTGGATAGAGCTTCACTATTAGATATCACAATCCTCTGCAAAGAAGGAAGAGCTGTTTCCGATTATTAGACAATATTTTCCTGTCACTACAACTGGCCATTCATGTCAGTGGCAATGAATTGAGCCTATGGGTAAGGTTTACTTTGAAGTACTCTTAGTTTTTACTCCATTTCTTTTTTTTTTTTTTAATTTTTTTTTTGTTGTTGTTATCTGAGCAACCCGAGTCAAAAATATATGTATCAGCTAGCTGATGAACAGGAATTTACTGAATATGTTTGCTATTACTGTCATTTCTTTGTTTAGTATGTGCTTGGACAAATGTGGAAAATCCTTAAAAAAAAAAAATAAATAAATTAAATGGAGTAGTTATAATGAATGTTTGTATGTGTTTATGTGTGCAGTTATATATGAATACTTTATCATGTATGCCTTTGATTTAACATAAAAAATGTATAGTTAGTTAAACTAGTCATATACAGTGTAAATTAAACTCCATAAATATAAAATTACCTACAAGTAATTACCTAAGAGTAAACATTAGGAGCCTGATTTTGATTCCTTAAATCTCAAAACCCCAGAAGCTTTCAATGTTCAGGAAAATCAATCAGAGCTTAACATTAAATCAACTAATTCAGGTAGGTCATATCTTCATGTTGTACAAAACTATACATTTGCTAAAACAGATATATAAGAATTATGTCTTTAGTCATTATTATATATGATGCAAAAATAAAGGAGTAATGAATTGAAAGGTAACTTTTCCATTGCCTATTGTAAAGGTTAAAACTGGTATATTTTTCTCAGCAAGTTATTTATTTATTTATTTTTGCTACACAGAATTGATATCTCTTTGAAAGGTTTGGGGTTTTTAGTCCTTTTTTGGAAGCACCTGTGAAGTCTGTGTTATGTGAATGGTTATTTCAGAAAGACTGAAAATACTTTTGCTAGTTTTTAATATAAACCTTCATTAAAAAACCCTAACCAATCAAACAAAAAAAAATCCAACAACTGAAAATCAGAAAATATTATTTTACAAAGATAACTTTTGCTTAACCTGGAAATTCTATTTAAGAAACATGAATGGGAACAACATTCTGAGTAATACTTTTCTCAACCTATCAAGGAACATTTTTCAAAAATTGTTGCTGTCTAACACTGCTTGCTGGTAGCAAGCAGTGTTAAGGTACCTTCTTTAGTACCTTCTTTAAGGTACCTTCCAACCCTAACCATTCTATGATTCTATGAATTTTTATAACAGTAAATGATATCACCAATAATGAGTCTATAGGGATATTTATTATAAATATCCTGATTCTTTAATTTGTTCTATTTCCCAAGTATGCTGGGATGCCCAGCTGTGTGAAATCAAGTCATAGATTATCTGTTTACTGCCATGTTGTCCCGGAAGAAATGAACCCCCAAAAAAATTGGCAGGTCACTTTCAATAACTTTTGAAGAAAAAGTGTTTCAGTGTAAGGCAAAAAACGGCAACAAGATTTTTCAGTTTTAAAACTTTATACCAAAAAAAGTGTAATATTTCCTCCTTGTGAAGACGTAATTTAATTGGCAGGGAAGAAGAGATAGTGTGCAAAACAAAACCCTAACCCATGTAGAGACAAGACTATAGAATAAATATCTGCTTTTGGTACTTTCATTTAACCTCAAGCTAGCTGTTTTCATACTTCTTTTCATCAGCAGCAAGAACTTGCAGCAAGCTTAAGAAAATTTGGTTGAAGTAGTAGCACAGGACTGGAACTCAAGTGATTGGATTCCTGTTTTTAAATATATCCATGATATTCCCTTTTGGGTCCAATCACAGATAGGATGTACACATATAGACTCAGTAAAAAGATCTCTGTTGATTTTGTTAGCTTTCAAACAGTCTCCATGAGAACATGTTGATTTGTTAAAGAATAAGTCTATTCTACTGCATATTATTCTAGTCTTTCTATATCCCTATTGACAGTAAGTTAAAAAATAATTGATCATTATATTAAATCTTCAGCATATTACCATTTATTACTAAGTTTAGGGTTTAAATGTAAAAATATACCCTTTCATTGTGTTCTAATGCATAGGGAATAAAAGAGGCAGTAAAGATATTTGTGTTGTATCTGTGATGGTGTAAGAAATAAATGTATGTAGATATATTTCACTGTTAAGAAATTATTCCAGTATTTACTAAGTATCTTAATAAAATAAAAATCCAAGAGAATAAACAGAGAGGGCATTTTTCTAATTTCATAGCAATGAATATAAAACACTTGTTAAGAGCAGCTTCTATTATTTAGGTATTTCTTCCATCCTTCTGTGAGCTAAAGTTCCTTTCACTGGGCACAGTTTAATTTATAGTTGTAAAATGTGTTCATATCCAAGCTGCTGTTGGGCTGTAAACTTCTTTGCATATGGATGTGTTAACTGTGTGTGTGTTTGTAGAAAGTTATTCTTGTAGTACACAGGGCTAAGTAAAAAAAAAAAAAAAAAAGGTTTAAAGTTTAAAAGCACACTTGTAGAATGTATTCCACTTGCAAGTACAAATTAATTCAGATGCTGTGCATGCTATAATCTGCACTGTCATTCAGGATTATAGGGGCCAATAGACCAACTATGTCCTGAGGGTGTGAACTGGGAAAGATCAATCAATTTACAGAGCTTTGACAAAGGTTGAACAGCTGGTGCTGAAATTCTTTGTTGAAATGACCAGCCCACCAGAGATTATAGATTGAAGCCAAGATTGATGGTTAAACCTTGCAAGCAAAATCCTCTTCAAATGTGTTTTGAATGATTATATAGCTAATTTAAAGGCATCACTCCACATCACTTTCTTAGAGCAAAATAGTCATTAAATATCTGCTGTTAAAAAAAATTCTCTTTGAGGCCAGTTGCTACTAGCAAATACATTAGCGTTTTAATTTGCAGATTCTTTTTTAAAGGTCTCTGTTGATTAGTGTTTTTTTATTTAAACATTCACTAGAGTGAACTTAGATTATCAATAATTGCATTCACATACTTAGTACAACAGAGGTGAAGGGTTTTTGCACTTTGGGCACTTGGCAAAAGCTATCTGCTAGCTCAGAAAGTTTCTCAAGGATTCCTGAGAAAAGTTTGATTATGTAACAAAGAAAGTTCTTTTATAGAAGAGGATGTGATTTTCATTTCAGTTGAACGCGATTTACAGCTGAAATGGAATTTGAAAAGACATAGAAATATCAGGAGAGCCGTCCTGAGAGAGTGGAGCTAGTAAATGAACATGGGACAAGAAAATTTCACTAAAGTAGAAAAATGAGAGTTTCTGAAGCAATGGGATAGTGCATAAGGTTGTGAGATTTTTTTAGGGAATAAGACTAGCAGCCAACACAGCCATTCACCCACTCTCCCTCCTATCCTCCCCATTGAGGGCAAGGATAAGGGGGCTTGTAGGTTGAGATAAGAACAGTTTAATAATAGAAATTAACAGTTTAACAAAATAAAACTTTTTTAAAAAAATTTAAAATAGTAGTGATGATGTTAACAGTAATACAATATACAAATGAGTGATAATCTAGTGCAACTGCTCAACACCTGCTGAACAAGCCCACCCCTTTCCCAGATAATGGTCCTGGGGGAGCAACAATCCAGAACCACAATCCCAGAAGAGCAAGAGCCTGAGTGAAAGCCAAAGAGAATCCCCTCAGCTTTCCAGTCAGCCCCGGATAATATACTAAACATGATGTGATATGATATGGAATATTTCATTGGTACATCCAAATGCCAGTTTTGGGTTTTGCCATCCACTACATTTCTCCCTCCCAGTCCTAATGCAGCTGTGAACCAGCCAAACATGATGGCCTTGAGCTCCAGCAGCAACTAATAACATTAATACCTTTAGCAATGTTCTTCTCATAACAAGTCTTACACAGAAACTAAAATACAGCTATTCTAACTACTAAGGAGAAAATCAACTCTATCCTACCAAAACCAGGACAAGAAAGAAGACAATTTTGGATGAAAAAGTAGCAGGTAGAGATAAGGAAGAGAAATGCACTATATGGCATTGTAGGAAAAGCCAGGAATAAAGTCCTCCTAAAATATGCAATATTTTAAGCAACGTAAGGGAGGACTCTTATCCTCCTGGATCAGTAGTCCTGTAAGGTATTAGATATGCAAGTACCTCTACATAGATGAAAACACAGATTCCTGTGTTCAATGTGTGTGTGTATAGTTATGTGTCTGTAAGCAAAATGATCTCAAATACCATCAATTTTTAATAGAGTATTGCATCATCTCTTCAACATAAGCAGGAAGTTGCATTTATCAGCTTGCTTATAATCTATTTCTCTTTTTCTATTATTTTCTCCTAAGTCCATGAGCATGAGTGTGGAAGGAGTATTTGCTTTTTTATAGATAGTTCGTCTGGGTGGACATATTCTTCCTCATAGTCAAAAAGAAGCTGAGGGAATTAAAAAAGAAACCTAGAAAGAAGATTGAAGATTAGAGATAATTGGAAATTTCCCAGTGAGACTAGTAGCTATTTGTAATATTTGATTGTAAAATCTTAAATCTTTGTAAAGCAGGGTTGATGACAGCAATATTTTGTTCTGGGTAAAACTTAAAAAAAAAAAAAATCCACAGAATATTTTAGAATTCATTATTTCCATTTCATTCAAGTTGAAATTCTGTCAACAACAGAATTTTCTGAAAGAAAACATGAAGAAGTCTGAATTGTAACTAGGCCTACGCAAAATTGTGGAAGGTAGGATATAGAACCCCAATGTTTAGTTTAAATGGTCTTTTTAAGTGAGAGAGTAAGAAAGGTTTTTACAGAACAGGCTTTAAAGCTTCAAAGTGTTAAATAAAGTGATTTGTTTTTGCTAAAAAAAATCATGGAAGGAAAAATACCCCACAATCTAAAAGGTGACAAGGCAGGGAAGGTGAAAAGAGATCCTTGAAAGTTTGTGTTTAAAGGATATGGTGTCTTTGTGAGTAGACTAATGATTCTGCTTTTATTTCAAGATTTTGGTAAGTGGATTTCATATAAATCTCTGGTCTATTGTTGAATCTCAATAATTTTTAAGGTATCTAGATAGGTTTCTTTAGTTCATTATTGTCAATTCTTGTAGCCTGCTTCATATATTGTAACCTTTCAACATATATTTCTTTATTGATACAAGTGGCTTCTCTGAGTCTGTTTCAGAACCAGAAGACTTGAAAAGATCTTTCCTTGATGTTCTATTGGAAGTTATTCTCCCTAAATAGAATTAGCCCACTTCTATTATTCTTGCTTCAGAATACGTGTTCTCAGCTTTCGGGATATTTTTCACTCCTCACTATACATTAAATCCTTTAAAGTAGTTACATCTGATAAATGATAAATTGAACATTACAAACTACCCTTAAAAATAAGCTATATTTATAGTGGGCAAACAAAACTTTGACTTCAAACCCACACTGATGACATTGTCATTGAGAGAAATTCAGGATTTCTTATCTCAGATAGCATCTGCATAACTGCTGTGAGACAAATCTACAGACAAGCAGTGGTTGATACCAAAAGTATAACTAAAATCACAAAATCATTTCTCACTGGCACATTGCTTGCTGCAATCATTAGCTACAAACTTACACGCAAATAGCTTAAGAGTTATCTGGAGAGACAAAGAATTTGTAATATTCTTGACCATTCATGTAGCCTTATTAAGAAACAGTTTTTCTCTTTTTCTCCAAACAGAAGTAACACGGATCCGTTTATACACCTCCTCCTCTTCTGTAGTAAATTTTCTGTGGAATCAGATCTTATCAAAACAAAAAAAACAGAGTACATAATCTAGTTACCAGAACAAAAAAATACCTTATCAATGAACCATCAAACCCCAGGTATGTTCAACTCAATATACAGTATTCAACACAAAAAAGGGACTCGTAGAAATGAGGAGTGTGAAACCAAGCAGATAAGCACCTGAAAAAATGGTTACAGAGAAAAAAAATTATCCATTTTACTTCAAAATGTGTCTTTCTGTGTCATTTCAAGAATAAACCAATTCAAATTTATTATATCAGTAATTATAGTTCCTCTATATGCATAGTTTTCTCTCCTTTCCTACCCTACACAGGATAAGAGCTCAAACATAGAGGACTTTAGAGTGCTAATGCTCAGCATTCCCCAAAGATCAATTTGTGTGAGTGTTAGATGGTGATGAAGGATACTGCAAAGATGAGACTGTGTTTAGGCACATACTTAAGACAATTCTTCAATTTGGTGGATAAACTGCACCATCAGACACAGCCTTTAAATTATAATCCTCCTCTATAGCCCAAGAAAGGGGGATCTGCTGTCTGTGAAGTCTTATGAGAAGTCTGTGGCTATTGATGTGTTTTTCAAAAATAAGACTAATTTCTGCTTAGTAGAGCCACAGAAACTCAATTTTATTAATCAAATCAGACTCTACTGCAAAAATACCAGCAAAGACATATGCTTACAAGTTTGACTTTGGACCGAAACATCAAATTATCAGAATAAAAGATGAAAAATCTAGCTTTCCATCCATCTCTGCAGCAAAATTAACACCACCTTCAACAAAATGGAGCATAAAATTTTCAAAATTGAAAAATACCTCTAAAGAAATGTCCAGACTCCCAGCAGATAAAACGAGTCTGATATTTGATACTGAAGTTTAATACGTAGTTCTGTCCAAAAGGACCTTTTTTGCATTAAAAAAATTAAGAATTATGGTGTTTCGGAAGTAAGCTTATAACATGCTTTAGAATTAAAATTTCTGAAGTATTTTAAAGTATGCTGTGCTGAAAGTGACAAAATTAGAGCTGATGATTGATGATTAGTTTTCAAGTATTCTCAAACCTTCAGCTTCTCCTGACCTTATGGCTTTGTTAAAATACTCCTCTTCTTGGAAGCAGCTCAAGATCAATGATGTTGCTTTATAATGTTATAAAGACAAAGCCAGCCATAAATAAATAAATAAATTCTGAATTATTTCCCTCACTTTATTAAATAATTATATTATAGTATCTGAATTAAACTTTAGTTTAACTAAAGACATAGAACAAATGAAAAGACAAAATACACAGAAAAGAAAGAGATACACTGCTCTAATTTCCACCAATGCAATTGTTAATTCTTTAGAAGGCTACTTCATCAGTTTGTTTTGGAAAAAGAAATTCCCATTTTTCTATAGAAAATCTAATTAAATACTAGTTTCACCACTCTTTATCATAAACATAACTAATAATGTGAAGATTTACATTAAATATATATGCACACACGTTATACACACACACACATACATAGATTCTACATAATTTGACTTATCATTTCTAGAGAAGTAGAGAAATAATTTGTTATACCCAAAAAGGATATACCCTTTAACTTGAACAAGTGTACCTCATATGCCAATGAACCAACCATTTCTGTTGACGAATACAACAGACAAGGAGAGACATGTCTTTTACTGATGGCAATATCAGGCAATACCCTTGCCTCACTTGATCATTTTAGCTTTACCGGCACTCATCCTGAAGAAGTCTGCTTACAGAACAGTTTTATAGTACTCAGAAATCCAGCCTGTCAAGCTGATCAGTGAATTGATGTGGATTTCAGGTATTCCAAATACAGACTGTCTAAGTCCCATTCCAAACTACCTTCTCTAGTGATTTTGTTACATTATTCCAGGGGCAAGTGTATTGGGTCTGGCTGGGATGGAGTGAGGTTTTTCACCCATATGGTGCTGTGATTTGGATTTGTGAGTAAATCAGAGTTAAAACACACCACTGTTCAGGCTATTGCTGAGCAGTGCTTGCACAGCATTGAGGCTTTCTCTTTTTTTCACTCTGAATCCCCAGTGGGCAGGCTAGGAGTGTGCAAGAAGCTGAGAGGACACAGCCAGGACAGCTGACCTGAACTGACTAAAAGGTTATTTTATGTCATATTATATGGTTCTCAAAATAAAAACCCAGGAAAAGGAGCAGGAATCAAGGATGCTCATGGTAATGGTGTTTGCCTTCCCAGGTGACCATTTTACATGCTGAGGTTCTGCTTTCTAGGAATTACTTGGTTTTATGCCTGTCCATGGGAAGGGGTATAAGGATTTCTCATTTTGCTAAGCTTGCACATGCAACTTTACTTTGTTTATTAAACTTTTTTTTTTTTTTTTTTTTTTTAACTTGACCAAGGAGTTTTCTTGCTTTTACTCTTCTGAATCTCTCCCATACACTGCTGAGAGGGGAGTGAGTGAGCATCTGGGTGGGTGTGCAATTGCACCCACCAGAGCAAGTTAGATATACTGAAAAAGGATGGCTATGCTTGCCAGTGACCCTCTACATTTCTGGAATGTGTTTTTCCTAGAATGCTCTAAAACATAAGGCATATTCCCAAGTCATTTTCCTTGGGCATAGGGTCTACTCTACCCTAAACACCAACTTTAGTAATCTTCTGTGAATGAACATTGTATGGCCTACAAATACAGTGCCAAATTTAGCTTTGGGACTCTACTTAAAATGAAAAGATAGGCTTGGAATGACACTTTATGTATCTACAATAAAACTGGATATATTTACTTAATCCTTTTCATGTCATATAGAGTCTAATTAAACATTCTTCATGCAAGTGGTTTAAAAATTATTTACAATTCCACCTGGCAAGATCTGTTGTGATTCATCCGTAGTGTTAAATTACTTTTCAGTCCTCTTGTTGTTAATAAAGTGATAATAATAATAGCAAAAATAATATTCAGGGGAGTATATAGAATTTTTATCCATAGATCTTTCTGCACTTTACATGTGTGATAAGAAGCTAATAATTGTGTTGTACCTCAATATCCCCTTTGTAAAATGGAAAGTATTTAATGTTCATCCTTCACATTCTCTCTCCAGCTTATTATTTCTGCTCTGTGGGGTTCTATAATATGTTAAATTGTGTTGATGTAATGAGACACACTCATACTGTGCTCATGATTATATCAGTAGGGAACAGTATCCCTCTTTGTAGCAAGAGTCAAATCATACTATTACTGAAACATCTTATTTAGTTTCCTATGCTTTGTTACTCTAAATGTGATTTACATACAACAGCTAAATATCTTTTTTATACTAAGACCGTAAGTATAACTTTAGTGTTAGAATATAATAATTAATTAAAGCTACCTGGAAATTACTTTTACTCACCCATATCAGATCCTATTTTTACAAATTATACTTGTTCTCTCTTCAAATACACTCTGTGGGGCTCACAATCCAAGGATGAATACAGGATTATATCTGTTTTTTTCAGAGTGGAAATTTACATTTAAGGAAGAAACGGTAGCAGGTGAATCAATATTAACAGTTACTATGTAAAAAAAAAAAAAAGAAATAAAATGTATATCTTCAGACTCCGACATATATTTTAAGCAGATTTGTTTTGCATTTGTACAATATTTTGTGAAATAGGAACTATAAATAGGACTTTTGGACACTCAGGTTTAGCAATAATACATACATATTTATATATGTGTAAATGGGTATATATATTTGCATGTACATATATACCTTATGCATGCATATATGTAATTATATTCATCATTATTTACAGTTCATTCTCTGAGCTATGTGTGGTTCTGTTTTAAATCCAAGAAAAATCTTCTGCACATGTTTAGCTCTACTGCAAGTTAAGACAACGTTTAAATATATGCTTAACTTTGAAGAAGTTATGGACTCACTTATTTCAAAAAAATATTTTTATTAATTTATAAAGAAAAAAATAAAAAAATCTGGGTGCTTCTCAGAGTGAAATTGATAATTTAATTAGAGAGACAGTGCAAAGGTCACCAATTAACCTTACTTTTTTTTTTTTTCCTTTGAAAATAATTGCTACTTTTTCTACTCATAAAAGCATGACAGGAGAATATACCAAGACCCTATACCTTATGGTTACAGCTAGAAAAAGTCTCAACTACAATTTTTTCACCCTTCAGCTTTAATCCTGATATCTAGTATACGTTACTGTGGTGGGTTGACCCTGGCTGGATGTCAGATGCCCACCAAAGCCCACTCTGTCTCCCCCTCCTCAACTGGACAGGGGAGAGAAAATATAACAAAAGACTTATGGGTTGAAATAAGGACAGAGAAAGATCATTCACCAATTACCAGCATGAGCAAAACAGACTTGACTTGGGGAAAATGAATTTAGTTTATTACCAATCAAAATCAGAGCAGGATAATGATAAATATAATCAAATCTGTAATAGTTTCACTGGGCTAGCCCTTGGCTAGCAGCCAACACAGCCGCTCACCCACTTCCCCCGCATACCCAGGGGATAGGGGAGAGGACTAGGGGCAAGGGTTAGGAGGCTTGTAGGTTGAGATAAAAACAGTTTAATAATATAAATAAAATAAAACTTTAAGAAACCCTAAACAACTAATATTAAAATAGTAATGATAATGATAACAGTAATAAGATATGCAAATTAGTTATAACCCAGTGCAACTGCTTACCACCTGCTGATAAGCCCGGCCTGTTTCTGGATAACAATCCTGGAGGAGCAACAATCCCGAACCGAAACCGTGATCCCGGAAGAACCAGAGCCCGAGAAAAAACCCGTACAAATTCCCCCTCCCTTTCCGGTTAGCCCCGGATAATAAACTAAAAATGATGGGATATGATATGGAATATTTCATTGCCACATCCAAATGCCAGTTTTGGGCTTTGCTATTCACTGTGCTTCTCCCTCCCAGTCCTAATGCAGCTGTGAAGCAGCCAAACACAGTGGCCTTGAGCTCCAGCAGTAACTAATAACATCAGTACTTTTATCAATGATGTTCTCAAAGCAAGTCTGAACTGAAACCAAAATACAGCTCTTCTAACTACTGAGAAGAAAATTAACTCTATCCTAGAAAAACCAGGACAAAATCTTAAAACACCTTCCCTCTAACCCTGTCACAGATTCATCAACACCTGGTCTGACTCCAGTTACTGACCCTGAATTCACTTTCCAGCTCTCTCCTGTTGCAAAACACTCTGACTTAAGTTTTGCACAGTCCCACAAATCCCCCCAACATTTTGTTTCTCCCTCCATATCAGTTACAAATTCCAGAGCGGAATAGAGAGGGACAATCACCTCCCTTGACCTGCTGGCCACACTTCTCTTGATGCAGCCCAGGACACAGTGGCCTTCTGGGCTGCAAGTGCACATTGCCAGCTCATGTTGAGCTTCTCATCCACCATCATTCCCAAGTCCTCTTCTTTGGAGCTGGTCTCAATCCACTTATCGCCCAGCCTGTATTTATGTTTAGGATTACGCCGACCCAGGTGCAGGACTTTGCATTTGGCCTTGTTGAACTTTATGAGGTTATATTAACTTCATGAGCATACTTTGTTCTTTTATCTGTTTTCAGAACAATGTATGCTGTAGCTGTCATGAGAATTTAACAAACTCTAAAACATCATTTACATTTTAAATATTCTTTTAATGCCAGTATCCTTTTTTTTCATTCTACACTTTAATCTACTGATTTTCCACAAATAAATCTAGGTTTAATGTGAGTGTATTTACATTCTACTTTCATCGCCTTCTTCAATAATTCACTGCATATATCTATTTTTCTCTATGTGAAGTACAAAGTAATTTAATCTTGATTTCTGATTTTAACATTAGCTCTCCTGGTTTTAGAATCTCCTACCACATTTCCTTTTAATAAGTACTGTAGTTTGGTGACTGATCAAGTCAGAGATATGCTCATTTACACTTATGCACTTGCATTGCTCTCAGTAGAGCTTCACTTACATGATACTGAAGTAACAAACAGAGATGAGACTCATGCCCTGGATTTTTAAATAAACTTTATTGAATAACCTTATTCCAGATGTTTTGACAAAGTCATCAGTTTATTTGTTGTAAATTTTCCAATACTTGAGCTCACTTGCTTTCCACACAGCAATCAGAATTATATTTTTTCATACAAAATAGAAGTAGCATTACCTAATTTCCTAACAAACTTTTCAAACTGAATCAGTTTTAATGTTTAATATAACTGTGAGCTCTGAGTTCACAAATTACACCTTCACTGGTTTCCTAGGATACCAACACACAAGCACAAACAGAAAGCAGCACAGAAAAACAAGGCAGAAAGACCACAGCACTTCTACTTTTTTTTAATCCTTTCAAACTCTGCATTATTATAAACACATCGATGTTAAGAGCATGATAGACCTTAAACAAAACGGCTGGTGATGGGCTAAAACTCATATCTGTGTCATTTGTAAAGGTAGACAAAGTTCTCTTGAGAATTCTGAAGAGAACAACAGAAACAAAGAATAAGAGCTTCTGCACATTGTGTCATGACTTAGGAAGAATGAAGCAGGAACAGCTTATCAAAATTAATTTCAGGGCACTGCTTTAATAACAATTGAAATAAATGGGGAGATATTAACCAATTCCAGCTGCTAAAGTGGTAGTCAATGAGTAAAAGGCAATTACAGAATGCATTATGGATGTTTGATGGGAGACATTTTAAAATAAAATGTATTTTCAGCCAAAAGCAAAGTTAACGTTAATTTATCATCCCACAAATGTCCCAATGCACATGTGCATGTATACACACGTGCACATAAATTTAGACAATAGCTACGTAATTTTGAAAGAAGAAGTGTAACTTTAAAAAAATTATCAAGGAGTCACAGTGGACAATTCGCAGTTATAAAGTTGAAGTGCAATGATGTATCAAGAAAATGGAATGAAATCTTTTAATATGTAAACCTGGCACACAGATAAAGGTAATAGTGGTACCGATGCTGGAATGTTTTATTAAATTTTGTTATACTCTTTTTGAAAGGAGGTAGAAACCTAGAAAGAAATGTAGAAAAGAAACTCTAAAATAATGTAAGAGCTAGGAAAAAAAATCTACACAGCAAAAAATGAAATGCACTTAGTCTTTGTAGCTAATCCAAAGGAAACCAAGTGAAGATCAAAAGGTGAGGTGACCTGATTACAGTGTATAAAAGCCATCATCAGACAAAAAACATTATATGCTTAAAGATAAAGGTTTAACAATGATCAAAAGCAGAAAAAAATAAGTTTAGCAAATTGAAGAAGGAAATAAGTAAAAAAATGCTTTTAACAGAAACCATAATTAATGATTGAAACTTAATCATAAAGAAAGTGATGACTTTTAGTCCCACTACTTCTCAGATCAAGACTTGTGGCATATCATTCTGGTTCATAGTTTAACTGTAACATAAGTGAAGTTCAGGAACATTAACTTATAATATTTTTAGATATGTTTTTTGTTCTTCCAGAACTGAATGCTACAATTCTCTGACTTAATAAAGATCTGATTGTACTTACACCTATTTTACAATATTAGTAATTTTAATGGTAATTCAGTTTAAGAAACTTGAACCATGCTTGTTAAATATACTTACAACTACTCTCAGTGTTTCAGTTTCATTTCAAAAGTAGTTGCTTGTTACCAGGTTACTGGAGCTTTCATAATTAAGAAAATAGCTTTGATAAAACGTAGAGTGGCTTTCCAAAAATGAGAACTGTGAGGGAAATGCTAACATAGGGGAGTCAATGAATATTATAATGCTGATCTAATTAGACCAGCATTTCACCCATTTTTTGGATAGGTAGACAGAACTACACTGAGAAAAGTCTGTGTGAGAGAATGGAATCAAAACTTACTTAAGAAAGCCTAGGACTGAAATGAGAATATCATATAAACAGCAGAAGTTGTCACAGTGGATTTTTTTAACGAAAAGTGGTTGTAGAATCATAGAATGGTTTGGGTCAGTTAATGTCTTCCAAAAGCTAACAGTTATTTGAAGAATAAGTAAGAAGTGGGCTGTTTTGAAATCTTGCCCTATGAATGGCCTTTGAGCACCTCTAATAATTCTGAAAATATTTCCTTTCAGCTAATTTTCAGAGAAAACTACTTATTCCTGAAAGAGATAATAAGGAGTGAGGATTCTGAACACTCATTATTAACAATGTGTTGACAACACTTAGGAAAGAATAGCTTATCTTTCACAAGTCCTATCAACCAATCAACTGGAAACAACTTTTTGTAAACAAAACAAAAGATTGCACAGCCATCTTTAGGGTTACTAAGTGCCAGTGCTTTACCACGGTGTAAAGCTGTCAGCTGTTTTGAAACACAAAAATGTATCTTTGAAATTATAGTGACAATGTAAGTGTTCATAAGTCAAGCTTCCAGGCCATTTAACTCGATTCTTACCCATCTTGCTCCAACCTGCAGTAATTTTCCTGTTGAAACTCCAGCTGCTACCAAAAGGTATAGATGTACTGCATTTAAAAAAACAGTTCAAATGATAAATGATACTGAGATAGTGGCATAATAATGATCACAAAGGGGACTATAATCTTAACTATTTCTGTATTAGTCAATGATAATACAATGGGCTTCTGTTTTTTAAGTGAAATCTGGTTGTTAGTTTTTACTGGTGTCTCTCATTTGCCCTAGTCTCCTTGGATTAAAGAGATCCCCAAAAGTATTGTATGTAGGAAATAAAATTTTACCCAAATACTCTAATTAAGAATACCTTAGACATTTGAAATCCATATGATTGCAGTACATAAATGTACAGGTATATATATATGTGTCACTTACTACACTTTTGTATTTAGAATGTCAGGTAGGTTTCAGCTATACAGATATTTCTAGATATTTTTTAATATTAAACTGATAATTTAGATTTTGCCATCTCTAATATAGAGCTACAGTTTATAATACACAAAAATAATACAGTTATTGAATACAACACTATCTAATTACATTTCTGATATCTGAAATTATGGTATAACACTAGGTAGTGGCTAACGACAATAAAGAAACAATTTCCCATTTATATGAATTTCTTTTGTTCTTAGATGTTGGAAACAAATTTATGATGTCTGTATATGAAATTATATTGTTGATATGTGTGTTTGCCAGTAGCAGTAGATAGAGAAAAAATAGTCATATAATGCTGTAGGTAGTTTTGAACATGTGAGTCTTGCTTTTGTCTCAAGAATTACAGAAAGTAGATATGATTTATATGAATTAGGAAATAGGGAAAACTTTCATAGTAAATATTTGCTTTTCAATTCTATAGCGTATGGGATAATCAGAGTATATATGTTCTGTGTGTATGATTGTGGACAATATGTATGCATTTTTATTTAAATTATCTTTTTGTTAACTGTCTCCATTATTGAAACTACTGTTGAAGTTTTGTTAACTTCTTTTCCAAGAATATGAATAAAGATAATTAGGTTATATTTATTTTGATTTCTTTTGGCTAGGATTTATATGATTTGAATTTTAGTTGTGGGAAAATTTGTCAGCCTATACAATTATTTATAAATTTAATAAAATTATATGGATTGCACTGTGTTGGGAAATTATGGTCACAGAGTTTAAATAGTTAAAAAAAGGGAAGAATATTGTAGTTGGTCAGTCTTATCTCTGTTGTTGACACTTTCTTTTCTGATGCAGCATTGTGCAGAAAGAATCAAAAGCGAACAACATATTCTGCACATATGAAATTTGTAGTATCTATCCTTGTAACCTCAAGGGAAACAAAAATCGTCAGTAACTTAAGGTAATTACTGGAAAGGATGAAACTACTCAGGCAGTCCATATTAAAATCATAACAACATGAAATCATACAATGTTTCAGGTTGGAAGGGACCTTTAAAGGTCATCTAGGCCAACCCCTCAAAACCATGGGGTTTAAAATAATTTTCAGTGTCTTTGTATTACACCTTGATTACAATATGTGAGCCATACATAAACCACAATCACAGTGGAATACATCAGACACTCTTGATGTACACATAAGGAATATGATTTTTCTTTTCTTTTTTTTTCTTTTCTTTTTTTTTCACCTTGTCTCAATAAATAAAAGATATTCCTGAGGTATTACTAATTATTACTAAGAGTAATAGAATGTTTAAAGTTAACATTTTTCTAGGATAGAGGTGTAAAAATTAAAGCTTTTTTGTAAGAAGACTGTTTTCCATGAGAACTTGTTGCATTTGGCACAATTCTCACACTTGGGAGTGAATGATGAAGAGGATTACAGGGAAAGGACATGGAGTCTTGAGGGCTAAGGCATTTGAAATCTGCCTTCTGCCATAAAGATTTTATGTGATACCAAGGAATGTTTTAACCAAAAATTTCATAGCTGGTCACTAATTGCATATTTTTCTGTCTTTTGGGCACTCAATTAAATACTTTGGAACTGGCAATGAAAGAAAGTAAATTGAATGTTGAGACTGATTAAGAAAGTATAAGAGGCAAATCAGAGAGCGAGAATAGCATTTTATTTAACAAACCAGTCTAATATTGATATTGATTTAGAATACTGCTTGCCTCTGTTCATCTCACTCTACTACAAAAGATGTAATAAGATTGGAAGAGATTCAAAGAAAGATAACAATGGTGACCAAAGATATGGAAAGGCTTCTGAGCAGAAACTCTTTGAAGGTTACAGAATCACAGAATCACAGAATGTCAGGGATTGGAAGGGACCTCGAAAGATCATCTAGTCCAATCCCCCTGCCGGAGCAGGAACACCTAGATGAGTTCACACAGGAAGGCGTCCAGGCGGGTCTTGAACGTCTCCAGAGAAGGAGACTCCACAACCTCCCTGGGCAGCCTGTTCCAGTGCTCTGTCACCCTTACTGTAAAGAAGTTCTTTCTCAAATCTAAGCGGAACCTCCTGTGTTCCAGCTTACACCCATTGCCCCTTGTCCTATCATCAGTCGTTACTGTGAAGAGCCTGGCCCCGTCCTCCTCACACTCACCCTTCAAATATTTATAAACATTAATAAGGTCCCCACTCAGCCTCCTTTTCTCCAAGCTAAAGAGGCCCAGCTCCCTCAGCCTTTCCTCATAAGGGAGATGTTCCACTCCCTTAATCATTTTGGTGGCTCTTCGCTGGACTCTCTCAAGCAGCTCCCTGTCCTTCTTGAACTGTGGGGCCCAGAACTGGACACAATATTCCAGATGTGGCCTCACCAGGGCAGAGTAAAGGGGAAGAAGAACCTCTCTTGACCTACTGACTACACCCCTTCTAATGCACCCCAGGATGCCATTGGCCTTCCTGGCCACAAGGGCACAGTGCTGGCTCATGGTCATCCTGCTGTCCACCAGGACTCCCAGATCCCTTTCCCCTACACTGCTCTCTAGGAGATCATTTCCTAACCTATACTGGAACCTGGGGTTGTTCCTGCCCAGGTGCAACACCCTACACTTGCCCTTATTATATTTCATATAGGTTAGAGAAGAGACACCTTAGAAGGACTATGATCTCTGTCAAATCATGAAAAAAATAAATAACAAGTAGTTGTTCATTGCTTTAGAAAGAGAGAAATAAGAAATCTAGCTAAAATCAAGATGTGGAACTGTAAACCAAAACTACTTTGTACAAAATACGGTGTCTAGAGAAAATTAAATTGGATTCAAAATCATAAAATGGTAGGACGGTTTGAGTTGGAAGAGACCTTTAAAGGTCATGTAGTCCAAACCCTGAATCACTATATACTCAAAAAATTTAATCAAAGGGAACTAATTAAAATGTGTATCACATCCAACTCAAAACATTCCTGAGCCCCCAAATCAGGAAGTTGGATGATATTTCAGGTATGCTTGTACACTTCTTACACTCTAACAGACACTCAGTGTTGTTCAGTGACAGGCAGAACACCTGGCTAGAGAAACACTGACTTCTAGCCAACAGCTACTATAACCAGTTTTTTAAAATATCTGTACAAATTCTGAGTTCTTACAGTAGCAACCGAATCTCTGGGAGCTGGACTTCAGACATGCATTTTCAGACTGAACATTGAATACTCGTAAAGTGTGGATTTCTACTCAGCTAAGCTGGATTTTCAAAATTAAAGGAAATTGTTTGCCTTGAAACCTCTAGATTGAATCTGTTAAAGGTATCACCACTCAGAAGATCACACTGTTGAGTCAGCAAGAGCCTTGTTTTTTAATGGAATGTGTATTCCTGCAAAATATGTTGGTAAAAGTATGTATCTGCGGACATGATTAAGAGAAATTCAGATGAGATGCTATCAAATAGAGATGCTACCAAATTGTGTGTTTTAAGGAGACCAAAAAAAAGAAAAAAAAAAAAAAAAGAAAAGAAAAAGAGGTGTAGTTTTTCAAAGGCATTGAACTCAAGTCTGGAGCAGATATTAAAGTCCCAAGGGCACTACCAGGCCTGACTGACCTTGCCCAGCCCCACTAGGGGCCTTCCCTGCTCTTCCTCAGCCCAGGATCCCATTTCAGCTCAGCTTGGAACTATCAGTCCCTACCTCAGGAATGACATAGGGGTGCAAAGCTGCAGCACTGTCTTTGATTTTGTCTTTTGCATTAATGTTGCAGGTAGCTTGTCTCCAGCGCTCTGTCCTGGATGGACCTCCCTGTTCTCATATTTGATTCTCAACTATAAAACTGTCCACTTTTGGCCTCTACATTTACTTACAATGACTTAGTAACTACAGTTCTTAATCCAGTTGTTTAAAACCTGAACCTAGATCTCTGCTGTAATTATACTTTCAATTATTATACTTTCAATCCAAGCTGAAACTAATAACTGAGAAGTTGGATTTTTTTTTTTTTTTTTTTTTTTTTTTTTTAATGAGATGCCAGTTATACATTAATAAATGTTATCTCTTAACCACCATTCTGAGAGTTGCTAGTATGAGATCTGGTCTATGCTGAAATAGTTGACAGTCTTTCAACAGCAGACCACCAACTATTGAGACTTTAGAAAAATGTGACTAAATATTTTTCAGTAGTTTTGGATCTTGTTTCGTTTAGTGCCTAAGCAAAAGTCAGAGCAGAAAATGTTAAAAAAAAATCTTTATTTAAATTATGCTTTGAGAACTGGTCTGTTAAAAATTGTACAATTGCATTCCAGATGACTTCACAGCTGTCTATACAGAAACAGATGTATGCATGAACTTATCTCTGTGTAATTTTAGTCAGATTCATTAGAAGATTTGATGTAATTTGTTTGTTCTTTTGAAAAAACCTTCAGTTTATAGCTGTTGTCCTAAATTTGTCTGAATGGTAAAGAAAAATTCCTCATATTCTAGTGACAAAAAAAATCACCATTCATATTTTAAATAATAATTTAATTAAATAATAATATAATAATTTAAAATATAGTCATAGGATTCAAATATGAGAGAGGAAAGTGATAAACATGGAATAACGATGATTAAGAATAAATCATCACCGACTGATTATAAAACAAATAATCATAAGTGATATTTAAAGGTTACAGGATGCCAAAATAAAACAATCTACGCTGATCCCCTGCAGCCTCTTTAATAATAATTGTTGTTATCTATTGTCCTATTCCAGCTTCCTTTTCTCCCACCTTAAAAAGTCTTTTATACGTTAACAAAAAAAAAGCTAAACAAAGTTTCCTCAAAAAAAAATTATATGGTAGTTTGTTTTTTTTTTTAATAAATATCCATTATTTAATGTGACAGATCAATGCTTAAAGGTGAAATAAACTTCTACTAAAACTCATATTGTCCCTGGTCGAGCTTGACAACAGCTCCAAAGAATGACTTTCTGGTTATCACTTTGTGATTTGGAAAGTTGCCTGTAACTACAATAGCAATTGTTGTTGTCATCAATCTTCAAGGACAGTCTGCATATATTGCACAGTCTTACGCTAACAGGAGACTGTCAAGTGTTCTAAGAATAAGTTACATATTTTTTTCACTCACTGTTAACAGTATATTCCTAGACTCTTAAAACTAACTTCTTGCTACCAGTTTAGTACTTTTTTTTTTTTTTTTTCCCCCTTTCTTTTAATGTAACAACAGATGAATTATACCATCCACTGTTCCAGTTATGCAGGTCTGTAAGCAATATTGGTAATAGACTTTTTTTGTTGGGTCAATGCTTGAATATTAATTACTATTTGTTAATAAACTTTGACAGGTTCCCTCTACATATTGACTATGTTTTGGAAATGACTTGCTAACTAATCACATCAGAACTTTACATTACTCTCCATTTATTTGAAGTTCAACACTAAGAAGTTTTCTTTTTGCTATGTGTTAAGTCAAAAGTGTAATGTTGTCTGCAGATTATGTAAGTATACAGATCCATATGTTTCAAAGCACTTGCACAAGGTTTCATTGCAAATTATTTGTTCTGTGCTTTTCCATATATAGGACGTACTGAAAAATCTGTCTTCTTTATTAAAGAATGACATGGCAGTTCTGTCATTTGACTTCCTTACAAATTGATGTCTTAAATTTGTTACTTTATAAGTGAATTTCACAGTTTCAGAATTCAGAAAACAAAATTTGTTTCTTTGTTTACTAAAGCCTGATTTAATGCCTACGGAATTTTGGGGATATATATATACACTGGTAGACTCGGGAATCTAATAAAAATAACTGTTGTGCCACAAAAAAACCCCCAAAACAAACAAACCCCTAAAAAAAACCCAAACAAAAGACAAAAACCCAAATCCATCCTGAAGAATTCACAATATAATAATAAGTAAGATGGATCATACAGGTGAAACAGAAGCTTTAAAGAAGAGCAGATGGGACAAAATAAATTATAATCAGCATGAATAATTTAATCCACCATTGTGGATTTGTACAATTAAGTCTTCCTTTCTGTAACTGCTCTTCAGCTTAATTTTCAATGGACAACTGATTTATTTTATTTATAACAGAAAATGGACATATTAAGAAGTGTCAGATCTAAAGACAGCAACAATGAAAAAAAAGAATTAAATAAATGTTTCCAGTCAGAATTGCATGACGTAGTATTTAAAAATCAACCTGAATAGTAGAAATAAAAGGTTTATAAGGTGACATACCATTGTTTATCTTAACATGTAGCTAAAAATTGAGCAAATTTTCGCAGTAGAGAAAAAGCACAGCCGCAACATTATCAGCAGGTCCACAGCAGGTCTGTTCAAAGTGAACATTGCTCATTTGTAACAAATAACCCTGTAACTATTTAGTAGTTGTTAGAAGGTAACTTCAGGTAATGACACAATTATGAGTGACACAAATGCTTTGAAGTTACTAGAATGAAGATCAGCTGTCTTACAGGATTTTAGATGTAATTATGTAATTTTTCAAGACAGAAAAATAACAAGTAATATAGAATCATAGAATGGTTTGGGTTGGAAGGGACCTTAAATATCATCTAGTCCAACCCCGCTGTCATCAGCAGGGACACCTTCCACTAGACCAGGTTACTCAAAGCCTCATCCAATCTGGTACTGGAAGGTGGCTTTAGGGTCTCCCGGGAGCCTTCTTTTCTCCAGGCCTTATAATTACATAATATTTATAATTTTAAAAGACCTTTGTCATTTCAGACTCTTTATTGCAATTCAGAGGTAGCACTTTCCTTTCTTGTCAGGACTGGAATAAAATATTTTTTTTTTATTTTTTTATTTTTTTTTATTTTCAAGGTAATCTGTTCTTATTGTTCATATAACTGTAGTAATTAACACAGTTGTTTCAGTCAGTTACTGACTGATCTGATAGTCTAAAGATAGGATTGTGATGTCTAGATTGCAGTCCTTTGACATGCTTACTGCTCTGAGTGAAAAGGAGCTGTATTTTCCAGTGTGGTTGTTTTTTTTTTTTTTCCTTTTTTTTTGTGGGTTTTTTTTTTCCTTGTTTTTTTTTTTTTTTTTTTTTTTTTGTTATAAATCATCTTCCATAGTATGCCATCTTAACTGCTCTAGGCAGAAATGTGGTGCTTAATTACAAAGTGTCATAAATTCATATGCCATTTGTAACTTTAATAGTAAAGCATCAGTGAGATTTGTTCTGCCAGCACTAGAGCTGTGGAACACTGAAAGCAAAATTTCACAAGTTAATGGCCTGCCCTTTTCTGATGGCACACCAAGCTTTCACACTATTAACTAACACTTCTCTTCACTCAGCCACTGAACTGTTGACAAGAGCACTTTAGCAAGTCTGAACAGCAGAAAAAAAATCAAGTAAATCAAAGAGAGTTTAGAATGAGGCATAAAAATAGAGAAAAAGGTGAATCAAAGGAAAAACTTTAACAAGAAAAACAAAGTAACTTGTCATGTTTTGATAACCCTTATCAATAATACATCAATACAATGAATAATATCTGTTATAATTTTTCAGTTTTTGAATAGTTTTATTTTCAATACTGAGGAAAAAATAATCAAATAGTCCTGAATTATTTCAGATTGGTTTAGAGGTTTGATTCTACATATATGAGATAGTACTTAATTTATTTAACTAATTTTGAAACATGATGAATCTCCAAATTTTTGTCCTGTGTAGATAACTACATTTCACAAAAATTATTCAATGAGAGATATGTTAACATTTTTAATTCATCAATGAAATAATATATTTAGATGCAATTATGAAAACACACTTTGTGCAAGTACAGTAAGTTGCTAATACACAGATGAGAGCTCTTTAGTTTGAGATAATCCATCTAGAATTGTATGTAGTTGTATCATTATTTGTTAAATATATGCACACACACACATTTGTTTGCTGACCACAACTTACATATATAAAATGGCTGATCACTGAGAAAACTCTGTGAGCAATTTTCTCAAGAAAATTCTTGTAAGTAAATGAAACCTAATTCTTGTTGTGGAGGCAACTTAATATGAAGATTTTAGTGAAGCGGAGGATTGTATGATTACAGCTTCAGACTTAATTGTATATCAAAAGCAGCACATCAGAGGAGATGTGTAAAACAAACCAAAGTTTCTAATCCACTGCATGGAATCTACGGAATGCACCTACTTCTTAGTTAAGTGATGTACATATTCAGATTTTTGTAAAATGTCCCCCTTTTTGTGGTAAAAATGATTTAACATTTGTTTGTAATGATGGTTCATAATGTTTTCTTTGCCATTGCATGAAGGAGAATTTCTTACTGTCTGAAAGCGTATTGGAATATTGCACCTGGTTTCAGTGAGATTCCCATGTTATGCTGAGGAGAAAATTAGCTTCCTAACAAAATAAAATTATGGCTCTGCCTTCTTCTCTAAACATTATAATTTTCTCAAAATTGAGACCAAGAATTTGCTGCAAAGCACTACTTTTATGGGTTTGGTGCAGCCCATTCTTAGCTCCGTTTAAAGGATTAAAAAGCATTTGAGACTAAATAAAATAGTAACAGCTTTTTAATTTATATTATTTCAAAATTGCAGCTTTGCTAACTTTTGACATCTATATAGATGCCTTAGAATCATCATATAAAATAATAAGATGGAACAATATAACTTACAAATTAATAAATAAAAAAAAAAGGAATGATACAATGAATGTGATGAAAGATTAACCATATAATTGCCTAGGAATGCCAAGAAGTCACAGCTACCTTTCACAATTGCAAACCTAAGCCACCATTGTGAATAAAGCTTTAAAAACTGCTAATGCTAGAGACCTCATATGCAGTTTAAGTACTTAGTACACATTTTTAAAGTCAAGTCACAGCAGGACAGATGCTAAAGAAATAGGAAAACAAAATGGGATGTAGATGGGTAATAAGGAAGAGAAGTGAAAGAACTGCTCAATGATAAAAAAAGAGCTGTTTAGATGTCACTGCATTTCTTGTGAGATACTAGCAAACCTGGAGATGATTACTTTCTAGAAGTTTGCTTGTGGTTCATTTGCTTCAATTAAGTGTCTCTGGAAAGAATGTACACCATTAAAGTTGGTGATATGAAAAATTCTACTTAAGATCTTCTTTAGCTGTTCAGTCACAGACACAAAATATTACTGTTTTGCCATCTTCTGTCCACATTTTTAGTTTTCAGACAGAATTTGTAATCTATTTCCAAAAAAAAAGATGTAAAATCACTAGACAAAGAAACAAAAAGATTATTGTTAACAGTAAGTTATTTAAAACACTGTTAGATTTAGTTCTTGAGAAAGCAGATCTTGAGAGAAACTTGGTGAGAATTCTAATGTCATAAAATTAGATAATAAAGAAAATAAAGGTTGAAATAAAGATAGTAAAGTTAACAAATATATAGACATTAAATATGAACACATAGGCAACTTCAGAGAGAAAGTAAAGGTATTTCTCTGATCAGTTTGATATTGAATGTAGAAGGACCTTAAACTGAAATATCTTAGCTCTGTTTAAAAACAGTAAGACTTTGAAAAAGTCACTCTACATACATAAAAGTGTGAATTTTCTAAATAGTGTTGCTTCTGTGATTAAATCTTAAAACAAAAAAACCCAAACAAACAAAAAACAAACCATAGAGAGAAAACAATATTCAAAACACTAAGGGAAAGATTGAATGACAAAGGACTAAAAAAGTATTCCCTTCTTAGATATACCCCTGCATTATCACAGAACATCTCCAGAGATGAAGATTCCAAAAAGTCCCTGGGCAGCCTATTCCGGTGCTTTATCACCCTGACAGTAAAGAAGATTTTCCGTAAGTTTGTTCCAGTTTTTGCCCAATTTCCCCTTGTCCTGTCACTGGGCACCAACAAAACGATCCTGGCCCCATCCTTTTGGCCCCCACACTTCAGGTATTTATAGACATTGGTAAGATCCCCACTCAGGCTTCTCTTCTCCAGGCTGAAGAGTCCCAGCTCTCTCAGCCTTTCCTCACCTGGGAGATGCTCCAGGCCCCTAATCATCTTCGTGGCCCTTCGCCAGACTCTCTCCAGAAGATCCCTGTCCCCCTTGAACTGAGGAGCCCAGAACTGGACACAGTATTCCAGATGTGGCCTCACCAGGGCAGAATAGAGGGGGAGGAGAACCTCCCTCTAACCTGCTGGTCACACTCTTTTTAATGCATCCTAGGATACTGTTGGCCTTCTTGAACACAAGGGCACACTGTTGTCTCATGGCCATCCTGCTGCCCACCAGCACACCCAGGTCCTTTTCCTCAGAGCTCCTAGCCAGGAGGTCAGCCCCTAACCTGTACTTGTGCATGTGGTTATTCCTCCCCAGGTGAAGGACTCTATACTTGCTCTTGTTGAACCTCATCAGGTTCCTTTCTGCCCAACTTTCCAGTGTATCCAGGTCTCATTGAATGCCAGCACAGCCTTCTGGTGTGTCAGCCACTCCTCACAGCTTCATATCAGCAAACTTGCTGAGGATGGACTCTACCCCTACATCCAGGTCGTTGATGAAGATGTTGAACAAGACCAGACCCAGTACTGACCCCTGGGGCCTCCAACCAGATTCTGCGCCACTGATCACAACCTTCTGAGCTCTGCCAGTCAGCCAGTTCTCAATCCACCTCACCATCCACTCATCAATCCTATACATTCTAAGCTTTGATACAAGGATGCTGTGGAGTATGGTATCAAAAGCCTTGCTGAAATCAAGGTAGACAACATCCACTGCTTTCCCCTCATCTACCCAGCTGGTGATGACATCATAGAAGGCTACCAGATTGGTCAAGCATGATTTCTCTTTAGTGAAACCATGTTGACTACTTCTGATAACCTTCTTTTCTTCCAATTGCTTAGTGATGGTATCAAGAATGATCTGTTCCATCACCTTCCCAGGGATGGGCATGAGGCTAACTGGCTTGTAGTTGCCTAGATCCTCCTTCTTGCCCTTTTTGAAGACTGCAATGACATTGGTTATCCTCCAGTCTTAAGGCACCTCTCCTGTTCTCCAAGACCTTTCAAAGATGATAAAGAGAGGTTTAGCAATCATTTCCATCAGCTCCTTCAGTACTCCTGGGTTCATGCCATTGGGGCCCTTGGATTTGTGTGAATTGATTTTGTTTAGACTATCCCTGATCAGTTCCTCCTTGATCAAGGGGCAGTATTCTTCTCTCCAGACTCTTTCTCTTACCTGTAACATCTGGGATTCCTGAGGGACAATTTTAGCCATAAAGACTGAAGCAAAGATGGCATTCAGTATCTCTGCTTTCTCAGTGTCCCCGGTTACCAGGGCACCTATCTCATTCAACAGCGGGCCCACATTTTCCCTAGTCTTCTTTTTGCTACTGACATACTTTAAAAAGTCTTCTTTTTTGTCCTTTACCTCCTTTGCCAGATTTAGTTCCAAGTGGGTCTTAGCCTTTTTAGATGCATCCCTGCAGGCTCTGATCACATTCTTATATTCCTCCCAGGTAGCTACACCTTTTTTCCACATTTCATAGACCTTCCTCTTCCCTTTGAGTTTTTCCATGAGCTCCCTGCTCATCCACTTGGGTTTCCTGCTACCCTTGCTTGATTCCTTTCTCTTAGGGATGCACCATTCTTGAGCTAGGAGAAAGTGGTACTTGAATGTTAACTAACTCTCTTTGACCCCTTTACCTTCCAACTCTCTAGCCCATGGGATACCCCTAAGTAGGTCCTTGAAGATGTCGAAGTTGGCTCTCTTGAAGTTCAAGGCTGCAATTCTACTTATTGGCTTGCATCTTCCACATGAGATTCTGAACTCTACCATCTCATGGTTACTGAAACCCAGGCTGCCCCCAACCTTCACATCCCCAACCAGGCCTTCCTTGTTAGTAAGAGCAAAGTCCAGAACCACACCTCTCCTCATCAGCTCTTCCACCACCTGCATCAGAAAGTTATCCTCTACACATTGCAGAAACCTCTAGGACTGCGTGTCCCTGGCCTTGTTGTTTTTCCAAAAAATATCAGGGTGATTGAAATCCCCCATGAGAACCAGGGCCTGCAATCTTGAGGTTACTTTCAGCTGCCTGGCAAAGGCCTCATCCACCTCCTCATCTTGATCAAGTGGCCTATAGTAAACACACACAACAGTGTAATCTGTGTTAGCCTGCCCCATAATTCTCACCCATAAGCTTTCCACTGATTCATCATCCATCTCTAGGTGGAGCTCGATATATTCCAGTGTCTGTCTCACATAAAGGGCAACTCTGCCACCCCATCTTGTTGGCTTGTCTTTCCTAAAGAGGACATAACCATCCATCACAGTATTCCTATCATATGAGCTGTCCCACTGTGTCTCTGTGATCACAATGAGGTCATGGCCCTGTGACTACACACAGGTCTCTCATTCTTCCTGTTTATTCCCCATGTTGTGTGCACTGGTATACAAACATTTAAGAGAGGAGAAGGAAGAAGAGCATCCAAGTATCCCCAGGGGGATGCAAGAGGATCCTCTGTAGCTCTGCACACCCTTGAGGTGACTCACCTTCCGGCTCCAGTCATGGGAAGCAGCTAAGAAAGACTTGTCACTCTGACAGTTGGTCTGTCCCATTCCCCAGTCTACTGCAATGGCTTCAGCATTGCTACTTATTAGTATTATCTGAAGGCAATGTTTTAAAACTTGTATTATTTCACATTTAATGCAGCAAGTTAGGGTAAATAGAGAAGACTATCTTTGTATTTACACTATGAGTTAGAATTAATGTGAGATAGTAGCATTTATAGTCTCTAATCTGACTGGAACATGACATTCCCTTGGAAATTCAACTGTGCTTGAATAACAGTGTAGAGATGAGTGAAGCTTTATAATTTTCTACTCTCATGAGTGACTTTAAGTAATTTTTTTATGTAAGTTTGAATATTTTTGATGCATTATTGGTTCCTCTTAAATGTAATAATATTGTTTGATGTAATTTCATGTATTTTATATATATATATTTCCATTTGAGGTAATGAGGTTTTTTTTTTTTCCTCATACTAGATGTTCTTCCTGCACTCACGATATAAAGGCCCTATTTAGTTTTCACAGAACAGTCCAATTGCTTCATTACACTCTCTGATTCTCTGTAAAGAAGTTGACCCAACAACTGTTGATTCTATGACAGAAAAAGAGAATTTTAACCTCTCCATTTTTATTTGAAAACTTTTGTCTTCCTTTTATACAATCATGTAACAAACAAATGAACTTCTGTGTCCCAATATTTAATTGCAAGAGTAACTTTTATTTTTTAATAGGCACTTTATTTTGTGATCTACTGATCCAAAATTAAAGTCTAATACATTCATTACATCTCCAGAAGACTCTTATTTCTCCATAGGTCATAAGGAGATTACAAGGTCAAATAGTATGAAAGTTATATTCAATGTTTTAGAACAAATCAAATACACAATAAACTGTTTCTGAGTTTTTGGAAGCTACCTATGAAACTTTTTATGCACAACCAAAAATATACATTTCTGTAATTACAAAGGTTAATGATGTTTTCATTTGCATAATCACTTATATTGGGTTTGTGTGGCAAGGTTTTGGTGGGGGTAGGGGCACGGGGGTGGCTTCTGGGAGAAGCTGCCAGAAGCTTCCCTAATGTCCGACAGAGCGAATGCTGGCCGGCTCCAAGATGGACCCACCGCTGGCCAAGGCTGAGCCCATCAGTAATGTCTCTGTGATAACATAATTAAGTAAAAAAAAAAAAAAAAAAAGAAGAGGGGAGAAAAAAAAAAAAAGCTGCACACTTTGCAGTTGGAGAGAGGAGTGAGAAGATGTAAGAAAAACAACTCCACAGACACCAAGGTCAGTGAAGAAGGAGGGAGAGGAGGTGCTCCAGGCGCTGGAGCAGAGATTCCCCTGCAGCCTGTGGTGAAGACCATGGTGAGGCAGGCTGTCCCCCTGCAGTCCATGGAGGTCCATGGTGGAGCAGATGACCACTTGTAGCCCATAGAGGACCCCACACCGGAGCAGGTAGATGCCTGAAGGAGACTGTGACCCTGTGTAAAACCCGAGCTGAAGCAGGTTCCTGTCAGGACCTGTGACCCCATGGAGAGAAGAGCCCACGTGGAAGCAGGTTTGCTGGAAGGACTTGTGACTCTGTGGGGGACCCACACTGGACCAGTCTGTTCCTGAAGGACTGCACACCATGGAAAGGACCCATGCTAAATCAGTTAATGAAGAACTGTTGTTCATGGGAAGGACTCATGTTGGAGAAGTTCGTGGAGGACTGTCTCTCAGGAGAGGGACCCCACGCTGGTGCGGGGGAAAGAGTCCTCCCCCTGAGGAGGAAGGAGCAGAAAAAACAACATGTGATGAACTGACCCCAAACCTCATTCCCTGTCCCCCTGTGCTGCTGTGGGGGAGGAGGTGGAAATCAGGAGAGAAGTTAAGCCTGAGAAGCAGGGAGGGGTGGAGGGATGTGTACCCATGAGCTTTTTGTAATATTTTTTGTTATCATGGGGGATTTTAACTACCCTGATGTTTGCTGGAGGGACTACTCAGCCAGCGACCCACAATCCAGGAGGTTCCTCCAGTGCATAGATGATAACTTCCTGATGCAAATGGTGGATGAACTAACTAGGAGAGGAGCATTGCTGGATCTCATCCTCACTAACAAGGAGAGTCTGGTTGAAGCGGTAAAGGTTGAGGACTGCCTGGGCTGCAGTGACCATGAGATGGTGAAGTTCAGGCATGTGGCAGGAACAGAATTCCAAGCAGAATTGCAACCCTGGACTTCAGGAGGGCCAACTTTGGCCTTTTCAAGCAATTGCTAAGGGAAATCCCATGGGAAAGGGTACTTGAAGGTAAAGGGGCCCAAGATAGCTCGTTAACATTCAGGGGCTGCTTCTTCCAAGCTCAAGATCAGAGCATCCCAACACGTAGGAAGTCAAGGAAGGGAACCAGGAGACCTGCTTGGTTAAACAGGGAACTGCTGGGCAAACTCAAGTGGAACAGGCTTCCCAGGGGGATTGTGGATTCTCCTTCTCTGGAGACATTCAAGATCTGCCTGGACGCCTTCTTGTGTGATCTCATGTAGGTGTTCCTGCTCTGGCAGGGGTATTGGATAAAGTAACCTCCTGTCATTTTTTTCTGAAATGATGATAAAAAGAGACACACCAAAGAGATGAAACAAACTTCTTATCCATTATATCTTACCAGCATCTTTGTGACACCAAAAAAAATATTTTTGTTACTTTAGGTGGTGGTACTTTTCAAGCAATGTATTTATAGAAATATTCTACTACGGGCAGGACATTTTGAAATCATCAAGGTGGTACACTAAGTTTCACAGGAAGTAATATGCTTTAAAGGTTCTAACAGCAAACCAAAAAAAAGATTGACTATATTCCTTGTGACTTTTCTCATAGGATGTTGAAGCCTATAAAGTCTCCTCCCAAATCCATAATGATCAGGAAGTAGAATTGAACACAGGGTTTAAGTCAAGTCTTCTGCATCAGGCTCAAGCCCTCATCTTAAAATGTTGCTTCAGTAAGTTGCAACTGTGTTAAGTATACGAGATGTGTAGAGCAGCATTAAATGCTGAATGCCTGGATGTGCTTAACATTACCACCGAAGAATTTTAAGGCTTGAATTACAGCTCAGAAATGTAGCTCAGCTATGTGGAAACATCCATGCTTAGCTCATTTTGTACACATTAGTGGAAGAAAATCATATATCTAGGAGGTATTTGGGATGATCTGATATGTTATTTTGAGGATGCCAGTGAACAATGACCCTGGTGAGCTGAATACCTAAATAATCAGATAGATGGTCAAGATCCTTATAGTTTGTCTCATTTTGCACATAATCAGACATGAAAATTAAAATAGATCAAGTTCACTCTTGTCCCAGCAGATTAAAGCAAAGACTTTCTAATAAATTTAACCTTTTAGTATAACTGATACTACATGATTTAGAACAGGAAACTTGAGGGGGAAAGATAATATCAGATAATTTTTCATTAATAACTACATCTCTTCATACATTCTAAGCAAATAGCACTTTTACTGTATAGTGATTACAATGGCATGTAAGTGGCTGCAGGTTTATGCTATCTGAGTGCATTTTTTTTTTTTTTTAATGCTAAAAATATTAGATAGATTGTTATTTGTCAACATTGGTAACAATTGATGTTCACTGAAAGGCATACTGAAAAATTTTCTATCAGCAGTCTACTGATTGTCACAATTATCAGTTCACATTTTCCTTCAAAACAAATTACAGAGGACAGTCATCAAGCTTGCAACCCTTCTAGGTTAATTTTTTAGAAAATGAAATGGGGACCGTTCAACTAAACTGAGGATGTTTAGTTTTCTATATAACTGACGGTGGCTTTGAGGATTTCTTCTTGTAAACTATCTTGTAAAACTGAAAGTCAGGACATTCTTTTCCAAAAAAGGGGTATAGTTAACTTCAAAGTTTCTGATATTTTTCTACTCTTACAATTCCTAGAGACATAAATGGGAGTTAGCAACATATTCAAAGAATTCTGAAGCCTGGTCTGGCTGAAAAGGTCACAAATTATTTATATGTTAAATTTTACGAAAATATTAGTAGACATACTATTTTATTATTCTTATAATCACTGTCATATTGTGACTTTTCCTGTATTACTAATTTATTTGGCTTTTTGAAAACATATAATTTTGCTTCATGAGATATATTTGGCTTACAACTTTTGTTGGGGAAGTTGAAGTATAATCATAATACTGGTTTATAATATAATGAAACTATGCTTGTATAATGTATTAGCTTAATTTTTGAAGGTCTGCAAGTTGTGAAAATCGGCATCTGAGGAAAATAGACTCCTTGTATGTATCAGGTATAAATATAACATTAATCTTGACATAAAACTTATTTTTTCCTATAAATATTTTTACTAAAAATATCACTAGCTCTAGGATCTATGGAAAATATCTTTATAAGTTGTCAACTGAAGTAGTATCAAACCTCTTATTAAAATGGCTTTATGCATATATTTTTTATTAGTATATATACATATTTGCATGTTTCTTGGAGATCATAGAATCATGGACTTGTTTAGGTTGGAAAAGACCCTTATGATCATCAAGTCCAACTGTTAACCTAACACTACCAAGTTCACCTCTAAACTGCCACGCTTACATGTCTTTTTTAATACCCCCAGGAATGATGACTCCATCACTTCCCTAGGCAGCCTGTTCCAATGCTTGATAGAGCTTTCAGTGAATAATTTTTTCCTAATATCCAGTCTAAACATCCCCTGGTGCAACTTGAGGCCATTTCCATTCATCCTATCACTTGTTACTTGGGAAAAGAGACCAACACCCACCTAGCTACATCCTTCTTTCAGGTAAGAGAGTGATAAGTTGTCCCTTCAGCCTCCTTTTCTCTAGACTAAACAACCCCTGTTGCCTCAGCCACTCCTCATAAGTCTTGTGCTCTAGACCATTCACCAGCTTTGTTGTTTTTCTTTGGACATGCTTCAGCACCTCAATATCTTCCCTGTATTGAGGGGCCCAAAACTTAACACAGTACTCGAGGTGCAGCCTCACCAGTGCCAAGTACAGAGGCAAAATCACTTCCCTACTCCTGCTGGCCACACTGTTTCTGATACAAACCAGGATGTTATTGGCCTTCTTGTCGACCTGGGCACACTGCTGGCTCATATTCAGCCAGCTGTCGATCATCACCCCCAGGCCCTATTGCATTGCATTGGATTGTTGTGACCCAAATGCAGGACCCAGCACTTAGCCTTGTTGAATCTCATACAATTGGACTTGGCCCGTCAATCTGGTTGGTCCAGATCCCTCTGCAGAGCCTTCCTACCCTTAAGCAGATCAACGCTTCCTTCCACCTTGGTGTCTTCTGCAAACATACTGAGGGTGCACTCAATCCCCTTATCCGGATAATTGTTAACGATATTAAACAGAGCTGGCCCCAATAGCGAGCCTGGGGGAACACCACTGGTGACTGACTGCCAACTGGATTTAACTCTGTATAACACAACTCCTTGGGCCTTGCCATCAAGACATTTTTTTTTTTTTAACAGGATATTATATATATACACACCTACCCAGCTCTGGGATGTCCTTCCTAATTCCAGTTGTTTCCAAGCTGGAAGCTTGCTCTCCTGGCACTTCAGACCTATCATCCCTCTTTTTTATCAGGAATTCAGGCATACTTGCTTGATGAAGGCTCTGTGGCAAATGTCTATTTCATTCTGCTTTTTTTTACAGATCAAAAATATAGAAAACAACTATCTTTTATCTCTTGACAAAGACAGTTCATTTGATAAGTAATTGTTATTCATTAACTTTATTGCTGCATTGAATAATTAAGAAGGATTTCACTGGGCAGGAGTTTTAAATGTGAGATATTGCAACACTGAATCTCCATCTGCTTTCTCCACTGAAGTCACTGTATTTTTAAAGTAATCAGTCAAGACAATGCCTATGTGAAATTAAGGTAAGCCATCATGATTTTACAGTCTCATTAGTATGAAGAAATATACTGATACAATACAAATTACTGTAATGATCTTACTTTTTTATTTGATTGATATATCTTGATTTACAATTATGAAATTTTGTCATCTGTTTAACTAATACCATTCATTTTCCCTTTGCTTTAAAGAAAACAGGGAGAGATATTAGCAGATGAAAAAGAGAAAAAGGCTTTATTTGCAATGTATATAAGGTCTTTTCCCCCTAGCATTATGTTGTTTGCAAAACTTTGAGTGGAGGATTTGTCACTAGTACAGTGCACTATGGTTTTTGTAATGTCCTGTACTACTGTAATCACTTTGATATCATAATTACTTTCTTCAATTTATTAAACAATATTACTATTCCATATGTTGTTCATTTCGTGTTCTTAGGAAAAATGTACTGTACTAGGATTATTTTTAAAATGTAATGAATACATCAAATCCCACTGCATTTTTAAGAAGGCAAGAATGAAGAATTACAAGTAAAGCAATAGACAAGTAGGTTTCTCAATTCCTCATGGGCTTGTTCCACATTCTGCAGGCAACCACAAGAAAGCCTGTGGTTAGGGTTTTATTTTTGTTTTTCAGAAAAAGAAAAACCTTAATATCTTAGTTTCTTTGTGTCACAGCAATGAACTCAACAGCTAGGGTCATTACTCAAAATTTCAAAACATCTTTCAGATTCCTTTTTAAATACCTTGAAGCTAGTAAGAAGTGTGAACATAAGCATCAAAGCTTGAAAATGGTTGCCTCATCTTTTCTCTACCCAGACTTCAGGAGCAGACTACAGTCTGTAATTCATTAAAATGTCTTGGAATGCATTAAGTGACTCTTGACAGTAAAGTCATTTAACTCTTCTTAGTTAAGAATACAGTGAAAGCTACTTTAAAAAATTAAAACAAAAAAGGTGGAATTTGTATAGAAATTTGGGGGGTATGTCTGAAAAAAGCAAAATCCAAACCAAAAAACCTGAAACTTCTAAAGCAAATAATAGTAATAATAATATTAATAGAACACCTAAAACCTAAAACATTTTGAGCTACCAAAATCCAAGTGTGAATTCTAGAATTCTACTGGATTTTGAAATCTTAAAAAGCATATTAAATAAAGCAACTAATTTCAAATATAATCCTCAACCTATTCATTAAAAGAAGAAAAATATAACCAGACTGTGTGGGCTGGCAGATGGTTTAAGTTATGTTCACTGGTACACTGAATGTGTTCACCAACTGTGTCTGCAAAACACATAGCTAGGCTAAAATAGGTGGACTGTTTTAAGGTTTACCTGGTCAGTCTGTAATCTTGAAATGTGTCCTCACTGATTTGTGGGGGATATTGTTTTTTTTTCTTACAATGAAATGGTATTTTCCTGTTTGTGAGTCAAACTCAGGGAAAAGGAAGATTCTTTTTGGATAGAGACACACACTTTTTTCCTTCCAAAGCTTTATATCACTCTGCCCTGGTCTTTAACGTTATAAACAAGATAGAGAAAAAGTTGTCTAACAATGTAACAGTTTTTCATTGGAAAATGAGATATTCCATGAGACGATATGCATGGCATACCTCTTTGTCCAGTTGAGGTCACCCATCTCAGTCTTTCACAACTTCTTGTGCTAGCTACTGGGGGAGCAGAGTGAGAAAGAGAAAAGGCTTTGGCAATGCATAAGCACTGTTCAGCAATAACTAAAACATCAGTATGTTATCAACACTCCTTTGGTCACAGGTCACCTCTCCTCCTGAGCACTTATGAGGAAAATAAACTCTATCCCTGCCAGACCCACTACATTGTTGTATTAAATAACATTCTTGTCACTAATCTGTGGGTAATTCACACTGACAAATATTTATCATTTGAATTGAGGCAATAAATTTGCAGACAGATTTCCAGAGGAGTTCTTTATGAATACCAATACAGAAGCTGACCTCCTATTTTTCAGCAAACATGGCCCTAAGTGCTAAAGTTGATTATGAATATTCATTTCTTCGTTTACCTATTTTTGCACACACTGTCTATGAAACTGAATGGGGAATAAACTATGATAGTGGTAAGTTATATTTAGAGAAAAATATGCATATTTTAAAATTATTCTATGAAGAATAATTTGTTCTATATAATTATTGTCTGCATTTGAATATTTTCACTATAATTTTTAATAAATTTAGTTGCAAATGTAACATTTCAACAGCAAAGTTTGTTTTTTTTCAAAATTGAAACAACAATTTGACTATAGAACAGCTTGATTTTTAAAGTAATTCTGTTCTTCTTCATTATCTTGATTACATTGTCTTATACAATGACCCAAAAAATCAGATTCTTTTTTACTGTGTTCACTGCTGTGTCTCATAATTCCAGTTAAACAAGTAATTGGTTCTAAGACAATTGCTTTTTTGTATGGAGGGAATAGGAGTTTGCAAAAAGTATGAGCTTACTTCCCAAACTTACAAGAATTCACACTATTAACCTATGAAATTTAAATCTGAATTAATGATTTTTCAATTCATTTTTTTTTTTTCTGATCATGTAATGGTGCTTTAGACACAGAGGTGTTGTCTTTCTATTTCCATATACTTTTTTTTCCCCTTATTTCTTTTTAAAAACACAGTTATGTGGATGGAATATAAAAGTTTTTTGTTGTTCTATTTCTCTCCCACATCAATCCATTTCTCTCCCATACCAAGCCATTCACACTTCCATGTTTGTACTTTGTTTTCAGTTTCTCTAATTTTCTCCACCAACTTCTCCCTGCTCCTTTTCTCCTGGTAACTTGTCAATGCTTTGTAAAATTATTGTTTTGTTTTCTTCCCAGTCAAAATTCTTAATTAACAGACTGTGGAGCAACAGGTCTTATACTCCTAGCTGAGTCATAGATTTGGAAAGAACAAACAATGTGGAACTGTCTGACTGCTGCATGACTCTATGGAGTGAGATTTCCTGATTTGGTTATCACTAGTCACTTCCTTCACCATTCAAATTGGCCTATGTACCTTCCAAAGCAATATAACCTCTAACCTCTTGAATATTCTGAAGTAATATTGAAAACATTTCTAATTTTCATACAATACTACATGAATTTCTCTCATTCATGGCAGACTGAAATCAGGGAATGAAAATACATGTGTATAAATCTATAGTTGGAGAGGAGGGCAGTAGTGACAAAGGTAAGTTCTGCAGCTGAGTGCCTGCTGAGGAGGAAAGGGCAGTTTCCTGGAGCCAGGAAAACCTGCAGATGGGACAAAGAAACCTGCAGGGAGCTGGCTGATCTGGCAAGAGGGGCTGACACCATGGGGCTGTTGCCAGGATCAACCATGAGAGATTTAAACGGCTCCTCAGAAGCACGGGTGACCAGGACATGATGCTTCAAGAAGGGCGTGGTGCAGCAGTTTTTGTGGCAGTTCGCACAGGGAGAGAAAGCAGGGGGGGCCCTGCCACTTCAAACAGAGCCTGCAACCCACTGGCCTGGAGCTGAGAAGAGTAGAAACCATAGTCTCTGCCCGGCAGAATGCCGTGCCCTCAGTGTCTCTCACAGCCCCGCCAGCTCCAAGAACTGATGCAGCCACACAAACAGAGCCCTCAAGGGAACATGCGGCTGTCCAGGTCTCCTGCTGCAGGTGTGCCTGAGTTTCATGTAATGAAGTGGTCTATTCATTTTCATGTCTACTGACATCCAATGGGATGTGTCTTTCTCAGAAGGGGAAAATAATTTTTGCCCAAGAGCTAGCAGGGCTGGTTGGTAGAGTGTTAAACTAAATTGGAAGGGGGAAAAGGGACAGTAACAAGTTAGTCTGTCTTGAGCAATGGGATGGCTCACCAAGATTGAGGAGCTTCGTGCCAGTGGGATTCCTCAGACAGCTCCATGAGGTAATAGGCATGATGAGGCACATATTAAGTGTTTCTACACAAATGCATGCAGCATGAGAAACAAGCAAGAGGAGCAAGAAGCTCTGGCCCAGTCCCAGAGGTATGACATCATTGACCTGATGGGATGAGTCCTGTGACTGGTGTGCTATGATGGATGGTTACAGGAGAAGCAAGAGGGTGGCTTTGTATGCAGCGGAGGGACTAGAGTGCATGGAGCTTTCAGTTGGCGATGGCACACTTGAGAACCTCTGGGTAAGGATTAAGGGATAGACAAATAAAGCAGATGTCGTTGTGGGAGACTATTATAGGCCACCCAGCCAGCATGACAACATTGATGAGCTGTTTTTAAGGGAGCTAAAAGATACCTCTAAGTTGTCTGTCCTAGTCCTTATGGGGGATTTCAACCTGCCAGATGTCAGCTGGGAATACCACACAGCTAGTACAAACAGGTCCAAAGGTTTGTTCCTAAACCAGTTGGATGATAACTTCTTGGTACAGGTTCTAAGGGAACTGACCAGGAAAGGTGTCTTCCTCAGCTTGTTGCTTGTTAACAGAGGGGGTCTCCAGGGTGAAGTGGCTATTGGTGGCTGCCTTGGACACAGCAACCATGAAGCAGTCAAGTTCAAAATCTATGGTAACAGGAAGAAATCTACCAACAAGACCTCAACTATGAATATGAAGAAAGCAGACTTCAGGTTGCTCAGGGAACTACTTAGTAAGATCACCTGGGAAAAAGCTTTTGAAGATGCTGGGGTCCACCAGTGTTGGTCACTTTTTAAGTACCTAAGAGCACAGGAGCAGGCAATCCCAAAATACCAGAGGTCAAACAGGCAAGGCAGAAGTCTGGCTTGGCTGAGAAAGAATCTTCTAGAACTGAGGCGGAAAAAGATGCATGGTAGAATTAATTCCCGGTAACTGATGCTAGCTATGAAAGCAAAATTCTTCCTTACATTTTCTCTAAGAGTTCCATTCTTACCCCAATTTTATGATGAACTTACATAAAACGGCAAAGTTAACCTTATTGAAGGACACTACTGGGAGAAGGAAGAATCCACCTTCCCTCTCACTACTCTACCCTTTGCAATCATCATACATCTGATTCCAGTTCATCTTTTGCCCTGACTTCAGTGTTGTTGGGGACTATGTAGTAATCTGGCTTTACTCCCTGGTTTCTGTAGAACAGTAGAAAACATGTTTTTCTGAATTTACTATAAAATTATGAATTATTTATGAGATATTCACTGTAGTCTTGTGTTTTGCTAGGACTTCAGGGTTAATTTATTTTGATTTCAGTTCTTTTTTGCATCAATTATGTAGTCCAGGTGACAGGAAAAAAACTACTAGCATACAGGCAGAACTAACTAACTTCTAATGATTACCAACCAGAGAAAGGAGCATATACAAATAATGCAAACACAGCTCAAAGGAAAAGCTGAGGTGTCATTACCATGGACTAAACAGATGAATGCTCAGTACATTGAGAGTGGGAGGAAATGCTGTGAACATACACATGCATGTAAAATTAACTTTCCCATTACAAAGATCCTACATACAATGTTCCAGCCCATATCAGACATTTTTTTAAGTTTTGAAAAGGAATTTTTACATTACTGCAGGGCTTCTGCCTGTTGAAATGAATGCTGAAAGCTAAAAGTGTACAGGACTATATGAAAAAGGAGCACAGCCAGTGGATTTTGAAAAGTGATTATTCGCCATTACTTGGTAGTCATTAGTTTGCATCTGAAATACAACATCCACTTTCTGGCCCTGCAATTTGAGAATTGAGAGTCTGCATTACATTCAGGAAAGGACCACCACTTGAAGCACTTGACCTGTGAGGAGAAGCTGAGAAAGTTCAGCTTGTTTAGCCTGGAAAAGAGTCAGCTTCAGGGAGCTGAACAACAGTCATCCAATGCCTAAATGAAAGATAGTTAGAAAAGGGAGACAGGCTTTTTGTGCACAGCAGGGAAAAGAAACACTGGTTACAAATTGTCAGGTTATGGCTGAAGGAGATATGGAAAGAATATTGTTCACTCCAAGTATAATTAAGCATTGGAACAAGTTGCCCACATGGACTTCACAGTCTCCATGCGTGAGTGTTTTAAAAACTCAGTTGGACTAATCTCGTCATTTGAGAGTTGACTTTGTTTTGAACAGGATACTGGGCTTATCCAGTGAATGATTCTATGATTCTATGATTTTTTTAATGCCCTCTTACATATCTTTGAAAAACTGTATTTGGTTGTTTTCAGAAAGCAAGTCAATGCATATTCAAGAATTTTCTGCATGAAAAATTTGTCTAGATATCACAGTTAAAAACATGTACTTTTCTTTAAAATTTCAATGGACTTTTTAACAAGCATTTTATCAAGACTTTGGAACACATTATTTTCAGCTGCAGAATGACCCCTTGAACCATGATGGGATTCAAGTTCACAGATCACTGGAGGGAAAAAAAATCAACAGCTAAACTACCAGCAGAAGTACCTGAAGCTGCTTGATTCTTCATCTTTAGTTTTTTTCTATAGATATTCAGATACTACTGAATGGCATAATACTACTTAGTCTGTGAGATCTAAAGTGACCACAGTAAGAGGTCACATGAATATGATTTGTGTTGGGTTGGGTTTTTTTTTGGTTGTTGTTATTGTTGCTGCTGGATGTACTGTTCCCATTAGCAGAACATCAGTTCTTGTACACTCTACAAGTGAAAAATAGGCACTTTTTATTTCATGTTCAATCAATAATATTATGAATTGACTTATCTGTTGAAATATTTATGAAGAAAATCCAGCTGCCTACCTATTAATGAGAACCATTTTCATTATTTGTATTTCCAGCTTCTGATTAATGTCAGACAAATTGAATTACTGTGTGAAAATGGTTTTGATTAAAGCAAAATTAGAAATCTAAATAGTTTACAACTGTGGATTTTTATTTAATTTCCTAATGTGAATCTTACCTAGATGCTACAGCAGACTACTCATTTAATAAGATTTTTCTTTCATCTCTGTGACTACCAATTATACAGCTTGCCTGGTTTCCTGCAACACACTTTATGCTCAGTAAAAATTGATATAACTGGAAGTTATATGGAATCAGCACTAAGGTAACTAAAAGAGAAAAATGTTTATTTAACATATCTTCCAGCATCCTGGAAAATTAAAGAGAATTTTAATGGGAAATACTGTAGCACAACACTTGGCAAAGCATACACTTCCAATGACAGGTGGATTAAGCACTGATGAACTTGGAAATAGCTAGATAGAAAGATTTGTATCAGAACTGTATAAAAAGTTTTCCATCTAGTTATTTCAGTTTAGCTCCATATTTTGTTGACTGAGAATTATAATATGATTTGAAATATGACTGTAAAATGTAATTGAAGGTTTGTTTGTTTGTTTGTTTGGTTTGTTTGTTTGTTTGTTTTAATTCCATAGTATGTTTTGGACAGAATGCATATATTACTGTACATGTACTGTGGCTTGTATTCAGAAGTACAAAGGACAAAATTTATCAGCTGAACTTGCTTAGCACAAACAAAACAGCAATTATAGGCTTCTGAAACTAGGTTATGAAGATTATGAAGATTAGATCAGTAGTGCTTGCCTCTTCTTTTTTCAGTTGGACTTCCTTCTACCTTTTTAATACATGTATTTGGAAAGCAAGGTTAAAGAAGTCTTTACATCAGGCTTCTCAGTCTAATTTTGAGGTCTGACATCTTTTCATCTGTGTGATGCATACTACACTTATTGGTAAATTCATTTTCAAATGAAGGAATATGACAACTTCCTAGATCCAGTCCAATTTTCACTACTCTTCCAAATGAGAATACCTGACCCTGCTAGTTGATTAAGTGGAAAACAAAACTGAGGTTTAAGAAAAAAAAAATACTTTTTGGTATCTCATTCTTCTCTCTTTTGTATATATGTAAAAAATATTATTCACAAAAAGTGAAAGTGGTTTTCCAAGGATTAACCATGGAAAATACCAATATATGTTGCTACATGAATTTAATAGAACTTTTACAATGTGTACAATGGTAAATAGTAAATACAGTGAGTAAATAACACAACAGCAAATGCAAAAAGTGATAGTTTCTAGGAAATCTAAGTACAAAATCTAAATATCATTTTAATAAAATTAAATGCAATCCTTTAAATTATTCCTTTTTAGGAGGTATCAGTCTGTATCTTGAACATGCCCTGAACAAATATTTCCTGATTTAATAAGTCCACAGCAACAAACATAACATGATGCATTATAAAACTGCAAAATGTCTGGAATGAAAAATTACTTTCCTGGATAACAACATTCACATTACCATTTGATTAGCAAATTCCCAATACTATTTTGGATTATATTAGTTCCCCTTTAATTACCCGTGCGCTCACAATATGAGGTACTTCCATTACTTGCACATTTCTAACTGCATCCATCTCTCCTGTTACACCTTTTCAATTATAATGAAAGTGGTATAAAATTACATTTTTATATTCACATTTTAATTTGTAGTATAACTATTAATCTTTTCCTAAGCCCTTAACCAGCTGGATGGGTATTACAACATAGGATTTTTCTCCACTAATCACTCTTTCTTGTGACTAGCAATTTTTTGTTCTTTTTTTTTTGGATGTAGATCAAAGGTAGTTTAGATTCTATCACACCTCTCCTGAAACATTTATATGTGTATTGTCAAGGTGGAGGTGTGGTTCTTTTAACAGTTTTCAGTGGGTTATGAATACATCAAGTTGAAGTCCACTTTTTCAAAATCAGAAGTAAGCATTTCAAACTTGATACATAAAAATTAATGTAATTATTTGGAAAATACAGGGCCAAGGCATTGATTAGTTCTCATATTCTATTTAAAAAAATATGGAATGGTTAATTTGAGTAATGTCAAAACATTAGGAGTGCCACAAAAAATTATGGGCAACACAGGCTGTAGGTAGCTCATTGAATTACATTTGGTCCATAACCTCTCTTTATATCACATTCCTTTCAATAGAACTTGTGAAAATTTCACATGACTTTTGAATAGCACTTCCTATAAATTTTTTTTCATGGAAAATATATTAAAATCAGTAGCCTATTTTAAAGCCCTCTATTTTAATGAAACAATTTATTTGTGAAACATTGTTTTGTCAAAACAAATTCACCGAGCAAATTAAGTGGTTTATTCCTACCGAAAAAAGATCCTGATGTTTAAGCTGTTCAGCAGTTTTGATACCCACAGGCAGATCAAACATAGGAAAATGACTTGGCACCTTTAAAACAGGTGAATTTTATGTGTATGTATCTCAGTAGAAATTGACTATCTTCACCTATCCTTAAATGTCCAAATCCTGATCACTTAATTCTTATATCTGTAGTAATACTCATTTCAGATTTTGGCCACAACTTCTGGGCATGTAGACAGTCTCACTAGAGCTGATATGAGAAAATAAGAAGTAGTGGAGCCTTAATCTGTGGTTGAAGGTAATTCTGTTGCACATACTTCAACAGCACTGAAAATTAACACTAAGCAATGCTGGATTTCATTAACTGCCTTGGCCATTAATGTTTCTGTTCATCTTCTAAATTTATATATATATTTACTGACTAGAGGACTCCCCTGCTAATGTGATCTAAATAATATAATTGGATCAGTATGAGGGGGTAATATCTCAGAAAATCTCTGGCTTTCACTTTGAGAGCAGTTCCACATTGTAAAAATAGCTACATATTTACTGAGACTGTGATTGTCTGTACAGCCTATATAGCATTTACAGCCCTTGAAATCTCAGACCCACGTTTCTTGTCCAATGAATGTTTAGGAAGGAGAGCACCAGACAGGGAAAGAGAAAATAAATTTTCCTAGAATAAACAATAATCTGTGAATAAGGCTGAAGATAAACCTGAAAAAAACCCCAAGCATAAACACTAATCTCACCTCTTGATGAATGTTCCATCTACAAGCTAAGGCGTTTTAATTCTGATGCAGAATGGGAATTTTTAAAAACCTTGAATGATTTTTGTGGAATAGGGAAAAAAAAAAAACCAACACGAAAAAACAACAAATGCAAAAACTATTCAGCCAAATGTGATCGCTATTTTTTAAACTTAGCTTCTAAATCAGGTAGAAAATTAAATGTTCAGAAACTAATAAAAATTTAGATTCTTGAGAACAAGAAACAGAAAATGAGATAGTTGTGTATCAGATTCAGTAGTTTTCTAGAGTACAGTATGCCCAGCCTAAAAGGTTTTCCATTTGTTTATTTGCTTCATGGCCATGTCAGAAAATAAGACATGAAATGCAGTTATTCTGGGTTAGAAAAGCTAGAATATGCTGGTTATTTTGCTTATTATCAGTAACTCATGTTAAGTTCTCTCATGTATGACCTAACTTCCAGAAAAAGAAATTTGTACTTCAGTTCAGAGCCACCAAATATTCTTCTGTGTAAACTCTGATAGTATCTTAGTCACTATTTAATACATACAATTTCCACATAATGAGTCTAAAGGAAAATCAGATATCAGAATCAGATCAGTTGTTGATTTTTTTTTTTTTTTTTTTAATTAGATGTGCAGAATCTTTCTACATACTCAAAAGACATGAAATCATTTGGAAGGTTAACATGTCATAGAATAACAACTGAAAGGGAATTAGGGTGGCTAATTCTTCACAACAGATGAATATACAAGAAGATGAGGACATCATACTGTTACTAGCAGCTTAGATGGAAACTTTTTTACAGTTTATTTTTTCACAAGTCTGATATGCAGGCAACACTGTATGATGAACTTAAACATCATGAATCATGGCTGCAAAAGAAGAAATATGTCATAGTAACCCTTCTAAAAACAAGTAGTCAAATATTCTCCTCCCCTTCACTCTGAAGGCATGTCGGTTATTCACAGGAAAAGAATAATAAATTATTTTGCATTCAGTGACTTAGACAAGTCTTTAATGCATTCAGTACTAGCTTTGTTTGCTTCTTATCTTCAAATTTCTAATATGATTTACTGGTGGAGTTAATATGGAAAAAAAATATGCATAATTCTTTTTCACATTTTATGAATTAAATAACACAATAAAATCAGTTCCATCCCTTGATAATCTCTGAGACAGTCTCTGATTCTTGTTTCAGATATCCTCTGTTCCTTTAAAATACCTATACATTTTCATTTGAGCAAGAAAAAAATAATTTACTCCCTGCTATTAGGGAATATAATTTGTGAAACTGATCCAATGCATTACTTAGTTACATTGTTCCTGTTGTCTCCTTGTAGATTAACTACAGGTCTGGTAGATTCATTGTTCTTGATGGAAAGTCAGAACAAACCCATTTTCTATGCCATTATTCTATGAAGTTAAGCCTCAGTGATTCTACTTCTCTTTTATTCTGTTGCTTTTCTCATTTTTCTGTCTCACTGTACAAAAGATTCTCTTACTGTATAAAAGGTTTGAAGACTTCGAAGTATGATGGCCAAATCTGAGTCAATAAAATAAAGCTTGCCACTATGTAAACAGTTAGAATATATATCTGAGATGTATATCTGAGGTGTTCACTAGGATCACTGAAAAGAGGACTTTTAGCTTTATTGGTGTAGTATTTTCAGCGTTATGGAGCATACTTAAAACCTGGTTGTTTACCTCAAAAATATACAGCATAGGTAAGTATATAGAATATAGTAAGTATACTTGCACTTCCAAGTACATGTAAGTGATTCTTTGGTGATAATACAATAACCTGTGAAAACACTTGATTTATCAGAAATTCCACTTTCCTACTGTCATTTCAGGCAAATTATACACCTTAACTTGAAGTCTTGTCAGGTCAAAGTATTGCAAAAAAGTGAAATAAAATATTAATAAGAAGCAAAACTAAATGAAAGAGGTCTCAGTAGTAGACTCATTAGTACTTACTAGCAGCAGCAGTATCCCTGTACCTAGCCTAAGACTTCTTATTTAGTGATTCTTATTTGCACCGTAAGAGCTTCACAAATACCATTTGTGTCAGTGTTCAGGATAATCTGGTATTTGCATGTTGAAGTTACTGTAGTGTGATTCTGTTAAAAAGTTTTATTTACTTTTTTTTTTTATTATTCATCTAGTAAAGTAGATTTAATGTTAGCCAACTTTCCCTAACATCACATGCTTTCAGACAAGCAAATAACACAATTTTCCTTATATATGAAAAGAAAATGAGAAAAAAGAAGGGAAAACTCCACAAGACTACACTTTCCTAAGCTCACCCTCTCTTAGATAAATGTTACTCTGGACCCTGAGAAACTCAACTAGGACAATATCTAGCAAATGAAGCCAGTGCAAATTATTTCAACAATGGATAAATAACACTCACATTTTGGATGAAGTAGATAGGATTTTCTGAAAAATCATTCCAATAGGTAACCAGTGTCACCGTTAGCTTACTAGCATCCATTTCCAGCTGTGTGTTCTTGTATTCATCTTATGCAACTTCTTTATTCTCTTCTTGCCATTAAGCTAACAAAACAATTGAATTTATATGCTGTTTAAAAAATAAAACAACTTTTTCTTAGTATGTACCTTCCAATACTTGGAATTAAAAGGTAGTATTTATTAGCATTAATGTATTCTTATAAGCACCTAATAAACGGGAAAGTTGTCTACTGGGCACAATTCTGCTTTGTGCAAGACATATTTATACAAATTTCTGGCTTATCGTTGTTATTTAGTTAATTTGATTATAATTTTAACAGCAGAGTTTGTTTCTTAAATGCTAATCTAGAAGTGTCTATGAATGTTTAAATGTAGTTTTCACTAGATAAAAAATTATTTTCCAAAAAAAAGAAGTTTAGTGTACTCACATGTCCCTTTTTACTAGATGTTCTGAAATAACAATAGAAAGGAACCTAAAATATGAAAATGGAATCAATATTATGGGCAAAATAGATTTTTGGTTTGAGATTACTTCTACTTTTCCAACTGTAGCAGAAATTAAAACAAATAAAAGTAAAAATAAGGAAGATAATATGCAGTCTGAATATTTTTGAAATTTGATGTATAAAACATATCAACATACAATATATTTCCTAAAATTTTTTTGTTAGAGCTTTTAAAGTTATGTCCAGTTTCAGTCTGGGACAGAGCTCATCCTTAGCCACAATTATCTGAGAACATATGTAAGCCATTGATACTTTAATAATATTTACATCATGTTTAGTATATTATCCGGGGTTGACCGGAAAGGCCGGGGGCAGGGATTCGCACAGATCCAAACAGGTGGAGGGTGGAGCCTGTTTTGAATCACTGGAACTCTTGGGACAGTTTCTCCACATGTTTCTCCAGGACTTCTGGTAGTTTTTCCATGGCTGAGACGCAGGCTCGTATAGAGGCAGAGAGACTATCTTCAAATCCCTGGAGCTGGAAAGCTACTTTATTTAGAGTTGGTGCCACCTCATCCACTTTTACTTCTACTGTTGCCAGTGAGCTGGCGCACTCCATACAACATTTCACCACATGGGTACTGTGCACAGGATTTCATCTGGATCTTCAGTTACCCTCAAATCCCATGGGTCTTGGTAAATCAGCTGCCGCACAGCTAGTTCCCTCAGGTACTGAATATCTTTCTCAGTGCTGATCCATTTGCCTGGATTGCATGTAATATCATCCTTGAAGGGATACATTTCCTTCACACCCACCAAGAGCTGTCTCCAAAGACTCCGTGTTGGTTCCCCTGTTGCAATTGCTTTATCAATTCCTGCTTCCTTAGAGAGGGATCCCAGCTGCTTGGCTTCTCTACCCTCTAACTCCATGCTACTGGCCCCATTATCCCAGCACCTGAGCAGCCAAGTAATGAGGTGTTTGCCTTGGTAAAGGGTGAAATCTTTTTGTATATCCTGCAGCTCACTCAGGGTTAGAGATCGAGTGGTTATTGTACTGTCTCCATTTCCATCTCCCCTTTTGTCCTCCTCTTCCTCCTTAGGAAGATCAAAGATCATAAGCTTGATCTTCATCCCTCCATAAACATACTGACATTCGTGTCCACTTCTTTCATACAGGGGCAACTGAGACTGGCACGTGTTGGTCTCTATTTCATCTGCAGTGCTTCTTGAGGGGGTTGGAGGAGCTGCATTGCTTGCTGCAGGGGTTGGAGAGGCTGAATTGTTTATTGCCAAAGTTGAAGCAACCGTAGCAGGTGATGGGGTTGGAGCAGCTACCTTACTTGCTGTAGGGGTTGGAGATGCTGCAGTGTCGGTCGCCGAGGTTGAAGCAACTGCAGTAGCTGCAGTATCAGTCAAAGAGGTTAAAGTAACTGTAGCAGGTGCCAGGGTAACTCCAGTAGAGGATGGGGTGAATCTCCTAAGTAGTCTAACATGCATCAAAACCTGGCATACATTCAGAAGAACTAGCAGCACAATTAGGCTAGTTTGATTATCCCAAGAGTATTCAAAATTCTCAAAAACTTTTGTAACTGGGAGTGGGAAATTTAACAAAGATGTTGCCCTTCCCAGAGCAAAAAAAAAACCACTGGTGTAATTGGTAGGAACATTCACCAGATAGCTCCCAAAATGCAGAGATGGAGCCGCTTCTGCTGTGTTGCTCTGTGTACTGCTTGCCATCACTGAATACAGGTAGAAAATTGGTCTGACTACCATTTTTTTTATGGTATTAACAATCATCACTATATCATATCACCACTGACAAGCCTGACCCATTCCCGGATAACGATCCCAGAGGAGCAACAATCCCAAACTGAAATCACGATCCTGGAAGAGCGAGAACCCAAGCGAAAACCCATGTGAGACCCCCCGCCCTGCTTTCCAGTCAACCCCGGGTAATAAACTAAACATGACATGATATGATATAGAATATTTAATTGGCACATCCAAATGCCAGTTTTGGGCTTTGCTATTCACTACGCTTCTTCCCAGTCCTAATGCAGCTGTGAACAGCCAAACACGGTGGCCTTGAGCTCCAGCAGTAACTAATAACATTAGTACTTTTATCAATGATGTTCTCATAGCAAGTCTGAACTGAAACCAAAACACAACTCTTCTAACTACTGAGGAAGAAAATTAACTCTATCCTAACAAAAACAGGACACACAGACATAATATCTTTCAGAAATTCTATCAGGTTTTGCTAAAAAGCTTCCACCTGTGTAGCTCAGCTCCTCTGCTGATTTGTCTCATGCATGAGAAGAATATTCTAAATATAATTCTCTGGTCTGGAATTCCCTTTAATTTTTCAGTTAGTACTATAAGATGATACAGCACAAATATGTCTGAAACAGTAACTTTATTTTGATCTTTCTCATCCTGTGACAAACCCTATTTTAGGAGGTCCAAATGACTTCAGAACAAACTTAGACATAGTATTTTCTGGTATTGCCAAGTTTTATTTCTGTGCCCACTGCTCATAAGGACTGATGAATTTTGGCATAATACTATGCAAATACACAGATGTAATCTCAATACTGGAGACTTGTACATTTGACTCTGTGCTCATGTGCAGTCATGCCCGCAGGCACCTGTGTGCTTGTGTGAGTTTTAGCTTTTATCTTCAATTGATCTAACTCTTCAGTGGGATTGCCTTTTATTTTTATGTTCCCTTGGAATCTATATACATGTATGGAATAAAAATGTAGGTCTGTATGTATTACAAAATGCATTGCAAACAGTCTAAACCAGATTTGTCACTGAATGAATTTATTATGTGTGTTCCAGACTTTGTCTTTCAAAATGCCCTTTTAGGACCCACAAACTGGTTATGAACAAGTTACCAAGTCCAACAAGTTAATTCAGCTCCCTTCCTGTAACTGCCTATACAACTAGTCTAAGTCTAAAACAAAATCACATTAGGTTACTCACTGAAAGATAATAGGCTGTCTCAAATGTATGATAAGCTAACATGGCTAATTAGCACAGAACAGCTCACGCATGGTAATTTCATGCTCTAGCACATCCCACAGTAATTTGTATATGTATTCAGATGTAGAAATATCCTTATGATTGAAAAGCATGTGGATTGTTTTAGAATTAAAATATCCAGATCAGCAATGTCTATTTTTATGATAGAGAAGATCATGTTTGTCCCCATGACTCTCGTAAGGTTACAGAATCACAGAACCACAGAATGGCTGAGGTTGGAAAGGGTTTCTGAAAGTCATCTGTCCAACATGCCTGCTCAAGCAGAACGACCTGGAGTTGGTTACCCAGCACAATATCCAGATGGCTTTTGAATTTCTCCAAGGAGGGAAGTTCCACAACCTCTCTGGGCATCCTGTGCCAATGCATAGTCACCCTCACTGTAAAAAAGTGTTTTCTTACATTCAGAGGGAACCTCCCGTGTTTCAGTTTGTGACCATTGCCTCTGGTCCTGTCACCGTTACTGCTGACCTGTCAAACACAGGTGCTGTGGATCCATTTGTGGCTGAAGAAGGCTAAGTCATGTCCTTTAGATACAATAGGAAGTGTAGAAGTGGCATCACTTCCTGGTTTTTCTTACTAAGCATGTATCACTGTGTTCTTTCAAGTCATATTTAAAAAACATATTTAAAAAGAATAAGAACTAAACAGTAATACACATTTGTCTCTTCTATTTCATATGACAATGACCTAAGCTATGGAACTTCAGTTAGAGGGGGCAACTTTTTTTCTTTTCCTTTAATTTAAACAACTTCTCCTATTCATTCAAACTCAAGCATATTTTTGCTTGAGAGTTAAAAACAAAATGATACCTGTTTTGGAAAATGTTTTGTGACACTTGGAAAACTAAGACCACTCTTTCAGTGATCCACTTTTCCAGTTTCTCTTACATAGATTTCTACTGGTTTTTGTCCACTAAAGCTTGTTTTTTTTTTTTTCTTTCTTGACAATGAATAAAGATAGTATGCATATAATAATTTAATACCAATTGACCAACTGATATGTTAACTTCCTGCACCGTAAAAAATGGATAAAGCATTGTGATTATGCTATGGTTGTTGAAATCTCTAAAACGAAGAATAGTTACATAGTGAAAATAAATTGTGCTATGTACTGTTTTGCACTTTTATGCAGTCGGTTTGGAAGATCTGGATATGCCATACATTAATAGATAGACCCCTATGTGTTAAGCAGTGTATTTAGAGACAAAAAAATAAACATTTTTAAATTATCTATTTAATTTCACACTGAATGGGCACTGCAGGAAACAAGCATAGTGTCAGAAGGTATATGAGCAAGTTCAGTATAATATGTTATGTTTAAAATATTCTTTCCTAGAGTAAATTAATGACATTTCTTAAAACTTGTAATTAAAAATGCACTTCAACTTACATTAATATTCTTTGCTACCTATAATAATGTTCATTTTTGTTTATATTCTTCTCTATCCTATGTCCACAGGAATTTCTTCACTGAGACTATGTTGGACTCTGTTTTAATCCTTATTTACAAGAAGCATAAATTTTAAAATCTGTTTTATTCCAAATCCGCTACCTGCCTCCCAAAATTCTCTCTGTTGCTTGTCCTGATCAATCACTTTTATAATTACTTGAAAAAACACTAAAATAATTTAAATACCAGTATACTTATTTATTCTATACTAAATGTTCATAGAAAATAAATGGAAATAAAGAGTAACAAGGGTCACAGTTCTCCTTAAAGAATAGGACCAGGGAAGTAAAAAGGCTGGGAAAATTAAGGCACTACTGTGATTTCTTTGGGACGTAATTACAGGGTCATCTATAGTGGTCTTTCTTAAGGGACTGAGTTTGCACAATTTGATCAGTGTAAATTGATTTGTTTCTCACTGTAATTAGGGTAATGATTATTTTCAGCACAATGTACATAGCAAGTCTACAAGCAGATACCGGGTTTTTTGGGGGTTTTTTTTTGTTTTTTTTTTTTTTATTTATTTTGAATTTCAGCGGAGGAATTACTTGAGAGCAGCAAACATGTCATACTTACAGACTGAAATATGAGCTCTGTAAACTCAATAAGCAGCTGATGGTGTTTTCTGTTAACAGACTAAGTTTTCTGGGAAGTCTTACACTCTCATGAAGTGGAAGCCAACAATGGAAAAAAGCCGAAGTTTATTAAAAAAGTAACTATAATAATACTGTAAAGACCTGAAAAAGGAAAGTACATAATTCTACTTCTACATATGCATTCAAAACAGCATTCTGACAGGCTATTACTGTTACCTGATTATTGTTTGATTATGATTTTATTCAGAGCCCATAAACAGAAGTATGGACTATTGTCCTTTATGCTAAGCTCCTTTTTACTTAGATTTTCATAAGTGTGGATGTGCCATTAGGATTCCACAATCATTCTAACCCTGCTTAAATTCTCACATAAATTCTGCTAGCAGACTGGGAATGAAAAGCTAACTGTGTATGCTATATTGTGCTGCAGGAATTATCTAGGTGGTCAAGTATCAGGATTTTGAATTTACCTTACAGTGGGGGAAGGAATTAGATATCCTGTTGAAGTATCTTACTCTGAATTCTATTATTCTAGAAACAGAACAGAATGGGAACACTCCTGAAACTGTCCTTATTTTCTCAGGAAGCTTTAGATTTGCCCCTTAAAGTCTGTGAGCGAGGAGGACAAAAGAAACGGAAAGTCAGTTTACCTTAATTGTTTACAGAATTAAGTGTCAGAAAAGCAGAAAGATTAAGTAGAAAGTTTATATAGTGATAATATCATTTTATCTTCCTATGAGAAGTGGGAACACAGCTTTGGCTCTCAGATTCTTTATTAGTACTAAGCATATACATCAAACCAACCAAAATCAAAACAAAACCCAAACTGTAAACCATTTAAAAATCTAGTTATTTTTAAATATAAATGCTGATTAATACCATAATAAACATTTGCATTAATGCATTTTAGATATGGGTTTAAAATGGCATCTAATTTCAGCATTATGTCACAGTTCAAATTGATTCTACTGTAATTTTTAATTATAAAAAATCAAAAATATAATTCTATAAACAGTCATAGTAGTTTCCAGTTAATGTTTATGACATCTTTCTCTTTATCAAAATAAATAATAATTATTGCATTTTGACTAACAAACCCCAAACTCCCACTCAAACAAAAAAACCCAAATCTTTTACTGTGAGAGAGATCAAAGATGGAAACCAACTGCCCAGAGAGACTGTCAAGGTTCTGTCCTTGGAGATATTAAAAACCTGTCTAGGAATGGTCCTGAGGAACCTGCTTTAGGTTTCCCTGCTTTAAGCAGGATGGTTGGGCTGGATGCTGTCCACAGATATCTTCCTGTCTCAAGCATTCTGTAATTCTGTAACATATATCTCTCTGAGAACATACAGCCTAAGTTTTATACCAACTAATATTGTTGTTGTGAACAACAGTAAGTTGCTGACGCTTGTGTATTGACAAATGTGTGCTGCAACTTGTGATAGTTAGCATATACATTAGCTAGTCTCAGCTCACTATCTGATGAGATATGGAGATTTCTATAGATTGAGGTATTCTCTCATACTTTAATTATATTTTTGTGCCTTTGTTTCCTTTTCTTGAAGGTGTTATCTTTTCAGTCCCCAACTTTATATCTTCAACACTATTTTAGTGCTTCTGAAAACCAAATAGTACAGAAAATCTTCAATTTAGAAACTAAAATTAAGATACTTCAAATCAATAGTCATACAGTTAATGTACAAATGATCTGAGTGTTTGAAACCCATAATGTCTATCAGCTAATAATCTCGATGTCAATGTCACTGTGAAAAAAAAAATCCATTTCTCACTGCAGGTACAGTTTTCAAAATGCATTTGTCCTTTTGCATCCCCTTAGTTTAGGTGTTCTCTTCACTTTTGTCTGTACAATTACAACTTGGCTGCACTCAATGAACTAGTCACTATAAATAATCTGTCCTGCATAGTAGTTTTGTAAACACTTGCTGAGTGAAATTTATGTACTAGAGACAATTATACAACAAATAGATTTTACCTCCTATGAACAATGAACATGCTGTGCTACCCATATGGTGGAGCATTTGAACTTTATAATAACAAAAGGGAAAGCAACACATCAGCCTTCATAAGAAGTGTCATGAGCAGTTTGTTAACTGAGGCCTTGGAAAGGCATGAATGATGTCCATGATGGGACATTGTAGCTAACAGAACACATACAACAAAACTGATCAAGAAAAATGTCTTTCCATACCATATTGTGGTGAAACAGTGAGATTCAAAGATGTAAACTCTGTATTGACAACATACAACTATACATATGTTTTGTCATCAGAAGATCAGAATTTTTGATAACTTTCATAACTTATTTGTCACACACCCTCCTCCAGTTCTGAATGATTCTAGAGAGAAATGGGAAAAATCAAACTACTATACTAAACAACGCTGTGGTGGTTTGGGTGGATTCACCCTTTTGGCTTTCACCTTGCAGCCAAACACAACGTGCTCTCTCACCCTCACCCCTCTCCAGGGAGTAGACAAGAGAATTGGAAAGAAAAGGGGAAGGAGACTCACAGATTGAGGTAAAAACTATCTACTAATTAAAATAAAATGATAATGATAACAACACTAATAACAAAATATACAAATTAATGATGCACAGTGCAATTGCTCACCACCAGCTGACTAATGTCCAGCCTGTCTGAGCCAGCGATCCCAGAGCTGAGACAGTCCCAAAACCCCAGAAGAGTGAGCCCAAGTGATCCTCGAGCCAATATCCATTTTCCAGTCAGCCCTGGTATATATACTGACATGATGTGCTATGATATGAAATATCTCATTGGCACATCTAAATGCCAGTTTGGGATTTTGTTATTTACTGCACTTCTCCCTCCCAGTCCTAATGCAGCTGTGAACCAGCCAAACATGGTGGCCTTGAGCTCCAGAAGCAACTAATAACATCAACACCTTATCGACATTCTTCTCATAACAAGTCCCACACTGAAACTAAAACACAGCTATTCTAGCTACTGAGAAGAAAATTAACTCTATCTTAGCAAAACCAGGACAAACCCCCTAATTCAACTGTTCATTGAAGGAAAAAAAAAAAAATAAAATAAATAGTTTCTTCCTAGAACCACAGTTCGAGCCCTAAAGCAAATACTTTTTTTTTTTTTCTTTTTTTTCCTGGAAATAATATTTTGATGAAAAGTGCAAATTTCTGAGATTGTACTGAGAGCATGTGTTGAAGTCATTACTACCTTCAGCCATCTTTAAGTCCTTTCTGAACCTCAGCTTTTTATATAACAAGTTTTTTTGCTTTATTCTTAGGATATTTAAGTGCATTTTTATTACTTGTCTACATTACATTTTCTGAACAAAGCTTGGAACTGCACTCTGGTAAGACTTGCTGCTTGACTTTTTGATTGTTTTTCACCTTGAAGGAAGAATTGGCAGTAAAAGATTAATGTTGCATGAGATTTATATCTTCAGTAAGATTAGAGTTTTTTGTTTCAAACTTCTTTGAGTGTTTTTTTGTCTTTAGTTCGGTATATTGCACTTCTGTAAATTTTCTATGTCACCACTTCTTTTAAAGAAGTTTAAAACATCCAGCTTGGTTGGAATTCTATTGTTCATCTCATATTATCTTACAATAACACTTGCAGAATTGTGCTCATTGATAGACGATGCTGAAAATTTCATAGTTTTGAAATGTTTTACCACTATTGTTTTTTTCCCCAGTGAAGAACATTTACACTCCTTTAAAACATAAAAAACCCTATTCTTCTTTTAAGCAGCGGGTTATACAGAATGGAGTATATCAAGCTAAATTCTGTTTTGCAGCTACTAAGCATAAATTGTCTTTTTTAGGTCAGTATTAAGCTTATTGACTGGAGGATTTAATATTTACAATACTTTAATCAATATGATGACCTTAAGGGGTAAAGAAAATGTCTCCAAGTCAACTAAATAACAAAGTTTTCTATTTGTGCCAGAAGCCTGCTGTTATTTAAATATACCTATGTTGAAAAATTTGGAATGTAGTTACAGTTAACAGCTCATCATTCTTTGTCTCCTGAAGCTCTAATTTTTTCAACACACAGAAAAATTATTTTTGAAAAAATCTATGGCACCTGCTAATACTGTCTGATGCTTCAAGTCACACATGTGAGTCCACAGATTTTAATTTCAGAGATAATCTATTTTATTTTATGCTTTTAGCATGTAAAGTGTTCCTTTTGCTTTTCCCTTTTGCTAGCCATTGGTGCAAATTAGAATTACCTCAAAGTGGATGGAATTTGTTCATATTAATTTAGTCATAGTGTCTTTAAAATGATATGGAGCTCCTATCCAGTTTGGATTTCTTATAATTGGGATGATGTGAAAACTTCATGAGAATCCCATGAATTCTTTGTGTTTTAAATCCCTATTACTTTATTTAAAATTATATGATACATAGAACACAATACAACATAATACAAGTTTTTAATTTTTGCTTGTCCTGGTTTTGCTAAGATAGAGTTAATTTTCTTCTTAGTAGCTAGAATAGCTGTGTTTTAGCTTCAATGTGGGATTTGTTATGAGAAGAATGTTGATAAAGTACTAATGTTATTAGTTGCTTCTGGACCTCAAAATCGAAAGGACTGGGAGGAGGGAAGTGTACTAATTATTTTATTATTTTATGATTATTAGTGTATGATATATTTTCTTAATTAAGATAGTGTATTTATATTTTCAAGTTTTATCTTTACTGTGTTTGCATTATTTATTTTTTCATCTTTTCTTTTAGGGATTCTAAACATTTAAAATGTCATCAGAAGTCCATCTAAGGAGCGCAAACTGAAGAAACTAAGAAGTGATTTATTTTTGTTTTAAAATTTCCTCCATAGATATTTAAGTATTAAAACTGGTATCAGATCAAATTATTGGGTTTTTTTTATACTAAGACTTCAACTCATTTTGAGAAAATGTTGCAGAAAATATGGAAACTTAAAGAGAGAAAAGAGAGCACTAGCATGTCTAAGTCAGCATATGATTCCCCCCCTCCTCTCAAATTGGTTTGAAAAAAAAAAAAAAAATTCTAAAGGGAAAAGCTATTATTGCTCAGGTAAAAAAGTAAATTTTGTTCATTTTTTGATGTTATTAGAGATGTCAAAATTTAAATATTTTTTTAAAAGCATCTGATTACTATTCAATATTCAGCTCTTCACATCTCATATTAATGAAGATATTTATAAAGATGCAACATCATAATTTGCAAAATAATCAAAGAATCACTTAAAATGCTTATTTTAAAAATATGTAAATTATTTAGCTGTGGTATTCTCATCATTGTGAAATAACTGACTTCTTTATGTACTGGATAGAACATCTTTAGGGATCAAGAGACAAAAAAAATTATCTTTTTCAAGTTGAAAATAAATTTTTTTCTATTAAGAACCTCAGAATCTCTTGGGATGAAAATGGAAACAAAAGAGCTACAGAGATGTCAAATGGAGGACTCTATGATGTCCTAAAAGCTTATTTACTCTAAGAGAAAAAAAAAAATTAAAAAGGGAGAAGAGAGAAAGAGGTTATAACAATTCACAGTACTTGTGCTGTTGCTGAGATATAGTGTATTTCTTAAGGAAAAAACTTTGTCAGTATGTAATACAAACTCTTAGTTTGTGTTATAAGGCAAAAATAACATTTACAGAAAGAGAAAAAAATACTACTCTATTTCAAAACTTCACTTTGGTTTGTTTTTATTTTCTTCTCCTCTGAATGCAAATGTACTTGCCCTTATATTGTGTCTAAATGACACTAAAAATAATTGAAAGGTACATTTGATTTCATCACAGCATGGAATAAAGAATAAAAACTTAATCAGAATTTATGTTTTACTCTCTAAGTTCCTGAGTATATGGACAGTACTTTTCTTTTGATTTGCCACCTTCTTTACTTTTCTTCTACCTAAAAGTTTTGTTTAAGTACAGGATGTTATCTTTACTTACCTTTTCAGCAAACATAGCATGAATAATGAGGAAAGTAAAAACAGAAGAGCTGCGCAATGTCAGGTGAAAGGTTAATCTAGTGAAAGGTTCATTTATCTGACCTTAGCAACACCCAATAGCTGTATGGATTTCCTTTCCCCCTCCCATGTTTGTCCAACGTTTTTTGATCCCATGTAATGTAAATTACTACAAGGCAGATTGTGATTAATAGTCTAAGGCAGATGTTCTGCAAAACCACAAGACAAGTCTTAATATAATAAACAAAAGACTGATGAAGACAAAGGCATTCTTTTTTCTTTTTTCTTTTTTCTTTTTTCTTTTTTCTTTTTTCTTTTTTCTTTTTTCTTTTTTCTTTTTTCTTTCTTTTTTCTTTTTTCTTTTTTCTTTTTTCTTTTTTCTTTTTTCTTTTTTCTTTTTTCTTTTTTCTTATACTTGCTCTTCCATGAGAGCTACAAAAGAATTCCTCGTAGCACTCTCATACTGCCTTGTCTTAAGCAGTTTCCCTGATCTCATCAAATGTCCTGTTTCCCTTTTAATGAGAAATAAACATTTTCTTGGTCTTTTTTATTGAACTCTTCCCCTGAAAAACTGCAATATACCTGTCAAATGGAAGTATATTTATTTTCATATTTGAAATATTTTCCAGAAAATATTTTTTTTTTCAAACAAATGTTAATACTCTGGTAACAGAGAAGAACAAAATCTATTATAGAGAAAAATAGTGATTAAAAAAAAAAAGGGAATTTGCTTATTTAACTATACTTTGAATGTTTTTCACCTGTTCCATATATCTTTTTTTAAGCTGAGACTTTTTAAAAAAATCGTATTAAATGTGCAACATAACCACATATTGAATTGGTGTCTTTGTGGAGAGATTTGTCCAATTACATTAAGACTGACAGCTTCTGTAAATAATAGTCAACTTCCATAACAAATGGACCTTAAACTAAGTTTTAAAACTATATTCCTGTGCCACAGATCTTCTCCTACAATTACATGCAGGAAAGTAGAAAAAAAAAATAAAATTGATAAATATATAAAATGCTGGCATAGATTAAATAAATGCTTCCTGATAAGTCTCTCCCTGCTTGAGTTTTAGAAGATTCTTTTTTTTTTAAATGAAACCAAAACCAAACAAAACAGGACCCCCCTCCCCGCCCTCCCCACTATTTTTTTATATGATTTAAAAATTAATTCTTAAAAAAAAATAATAAAAAAGTAGTATTCTCTATTAGTGGAATTACATATTGTCTATCATGTTGATACTTTGTAACCAAAATCTGAAAAGTTGTTTTCACTAAATACTACGATGCAAACAAAATACATGTTACAGCTAAATTATATTTAAACCAGTAGTCCTGCCTTGTGATGCAGTATAATCCAAGTATACATTGAAAAATTATCTTTCAAAATACCTGTTTTGTGTTTGTATTTGTTGCATATGTTTGCTTTCTGATAATCTGAAATTTAAAAGTATGCATGTGCAAATCTAAGCATGACTAATTTAATGTAATGAAATCTTCCAAACTTTAAAATTAATATTAATTTGACACAAACAAAAGAGTAGAAAGTATGTTAACATATCTTAAATATATGCAGTTTTTTTGTTTATTTGTTTGTTATCCATTTTTTGTTGTATTTAGTTCAAGACAAGATTTGATGAAAACCAAGATGTGGATATTTATGTACATCGTATTCTTACCTGTGTAATGGTGCTTAATGCAGACTATCTACTGTTCCTAATAAAAGTTAAGAGCTACTGAAAGGTACATACCACCTCTTGTGAAAAGTCTGTTTTTGACAAGAGGAATGCAATTGTTTCTCTGCCTACAGACAGTTTAGTCTATTACCCAATATGGTAATAGTCTTGGGCCTACAAGAAAGCTGGGGAGGGACTTTTTACAAGGGCAGGTAGTGATAGAACAAGGCGTAATGGTTTTAAACTGGAAGAGGGTAGGTTTAGATTAGATATTTGGAAGAAATTCTTTCCTGTGAGGATGGTGAGACACTGGAACAGGTTGCCCAAGGAAATTGTGGATGACCTCTTCCTGGAAGTGTTCAAGGCCAGGCTGGATGAGGCTTTGAGCAACCTGGTCTAGTGGAAGGTGTCCCTGCTCACGTAGCGATATGCAGAAGTTTAGTTCAGAGGTGATTAAGGAAAGAGTGTAAAATATGGTACAGGACTTGCCTAGGGTATCTGAATTAGACCAGTGTTTACCCTTTGAAAATAATTTATTTTAACAGTCTGAGTTTTTAAATTTATTTTAGTGTTTTTAAAGCATGTAAATATTGCTTAAAAGGACTGATTAAGACAAAAAACCCCAATCAACAAACAAACAAACAAACAAAAAACCCCAAGGAAATCGTGGAAGAGGAAAATCAAACAATACAGCCACTGCAAATCAAACAGTTGTGTAAGTGGCAGAATGAAGGCAAATAGGCAAACAAGATCTGAAAAAAAAATAATGAATGGATATCCAGTATATTTTTTCCATGATATTATAAAGAAAGTCACTAAAATGTAACCAATTAAAACCATTTATTTTTTAAAATAGTAATTTTTAGCTGGAGTCCAACAAGGAAGTAACTGAAACATGGTAAATGTTTATTTTCCTCCATTTACTCTATATCTTTAAATTAAATCAAGAATACACTTGTCATGTAAATAATGTTTATTAACTGTCTGTGTGATAACTATAAAAAAACTGCTGCAATTAGAAAAAAAAAAAAAAAACAGTGTCTGACTGCAACACTTTAAATGTAGATGAAAACTGATCCTTCATTAAAGCAATATGAACTGCTGCAAAATAATACCTATGTGACTTAAGGGAACATTTGCAGGTGCTTCTGTGAATTCTGAATTGCTTTTGGAAGCTATATTTTGATGGGAACATTTAAGATTACTTTTTTAGTTTCTTAGCCATAAAACCTGACCTTTACGTTATTTTTACTGGGAGTATCAGTCACTTCGGATCTGAACACTAAGAGACTGGAAGGGAATTAGAATGTGCCATGATGCTTTTTGCAGAAAAATACATATATTATGATGAGTTATGGGTATTCTCTGTTCACATGAAGTAATAGGCAAACTATACAAATTTTTTGTGTGTTCTGGAACTATGTCTAGAAAGCAAATTTTAATGTTTCTCAGATTATGGGAGAAATTTACAAATTTAGAAATTCTTCTCATGCAGTTTATACACTACTCATGCAATATTTGAAAATCAAGATTAAATACTAACTTAAATGAATTAGAAATTATTTTTTATATCTCATTCTCAGATCCTCTCAAAACTAATTTATTGCATTTTATTGTTGTGTGCAGGGAACTGCAATGGGCTAAGCAAAGGGAAAGTGCGTCTTTTGCTATTGTGTCTATAAAGTCTCTATCAGAAAATCTGACAAAAGCTTTTGCCATTTTGTGAACTCCGTGTAAGTGCCACTGTCCTATTTATTTTTACCTTTAAGTCTTGCATATTGCAAGACTACACTCAGCATTATGCCATATTCAGTCTGCAATCTAGCAGACCCTGAGGTGCTCTTATAGATTCTGTCAAAAAGATGTTGAGTTGCATACTTGCAATTTGCCAGTTAAAGCACAATTTGGCTCATTGGTCTATTGGCAAAACACAAGGAAACAAGAAATACACAGCACACAGTGCAAGATGATCATAAAAGCATGATTTGAAATACAAAACCAAAAGGGACAGACTACCTCTCCAAAACAGAATTAAACTATTATTTCTGCTCCATCTGATTGATTAAAAGATGAAGAAAAATATTTACCTCTTTCCTCTCCCTTCGTCCCCATGCCACTCTTCAAAATACCTTTTTTTTTCTCCTGCAATAATAAGCCAAAACAATAGGAAATGAAACCTACTTCCTAAAATAGATGACTGCATGGCCAGATTTCATAGAAAATGAATGACACTGAAAGGGATATGAGTGGATGCCAGTAGGGCAGTAATGAAGGGTAATGTTTTGATAGAATTTGAGTTTGAAAAGTTTTTAATTTGTAGACTTCTAAAACTTCAAATATCCAAATATTCACTATGATACGAATGCAATACTGAACTGTACATACAGAACTATTTCATAGATTCAATTAGTTCTATTGTTTTACATTAATCACATTCTTAAAACTGTAATGAACTTAAATAAGTAAATACAAGAGTTCATTTCAGATATGACAGAGTCAGAGTTTTTTTCTGTATTGTACTGGCAATTGACTATTTGTAGGAGATGTAAATCAAGCAGTCAAGGGAGTGCAGATTAGCTCTTAACTGACTGCCTTTAAAATACTTGAAATAGTTTCTGACATTCCTTTGGGGCAGGCTTTTTTTTTGCATTCTCAAATACATCAGAAGAAAAAAGACCTTCAAACTACAGTTTCTGCATCCTCTTGCTAGAGAGTGTATCTGCCTCTGCAAATTCTATTTCCAGGAATAAATTCTTTCTTATTTCTTCCAGCATGTAGGAATGGTGAAAAATAAAACTGCTGCTGGTCTAAAGATTGCCTGTGTTCACTCTGAAACATGCTGAGTATTAAAACTGAAAATTTCAGAGTATTCTTTAATATTTTTACAATTTTAAGTAAAAAAGCAGAAATATTTTTAATCACAGCGGTTGCTGTGTGTTATAATTCCATTTTAGTACATTTGAGAATGGTGTAATTTTTTTTTTCTTAATCTTTCTGTTTTATTGAATAGAGAATTAGAACATTTCAGAGAATACTACAAATAAATCCTAATATCTTCAGAATACCAGCAGTGCCTTGATCTTTTCTGATAAATGAATGTTTGTCTTACTGTTTGTACACATTCTTTTACATATTGTAGATGACAATTATGTCCCAGAAAGTTAAAAAAATAGTGATATAGCTTATTGATTAAAAACTTTTATAAAATCTAAAACATTAATGAACAGAATCCCAAAATTTTTCCATAGTGTTCATTAGACTAAATACAAGATTTTATTAAAAAGCACAGTGTTCCTTAAAGAAAAAGAAATTAACTGATTTTTTCTTCATCAGTATTTAGATATAAACACTTATATACATATTTGCAAATATTAAATTCTAAACAAATATTAAAGAATATGAGTAGAAAGTGAACTCTGAATTTACAAATTGAAATTCAGTTATTAAAACATTTTTCTCATCCTATCAGAGAGCAGAGACATGCCTTACAGGCTATTCCGCAGCACATGCTCCTCAGCAAGCATGACAGTTTCACTGGGATAGCCCTTGGCTAGCAGCCAACACAGCCATTCACCCACTTCCCCTCCACCCCCAGGGGACAGGGCAGAGGACTTGGGGGCAAGGATAAGGAGGCTTGTAGGTTGAGATAAGAACAGTTAAGTAATGGAGAGAAAATTTAAAATAATACTAATATTAACATAGTAGTGATAATGATAACAGTAACAAAATATGCAAATGATTGACACCCAGTGCTATTGCTCACCCCACTGCTGACTGAGCCTGGCCTGTTCCCAGATAACCATCCCAGAGGAGCGACAATCCCGAACTGAAACCGCAATCCCAGAATAACAAGAGCCCGAGCGAAAGCCAGAGAGAGCTAAAAGAGGAAGAACCCTCACTAATATACTGGACATGACATGATATGATATGGAATATCCCATTAGCATATCTGTCAATTAAGTTTATTAATTTAAATATTCTTCACCCCCCTTAAATCTTGTGCTTGTGGACTAACAGAACACAAAGTCCTTCACTTCCAGTGACAAAAATGTAAACACTGGTATGTTATCAGTGTCTCTCTCATAGCAAATCCCAGGCTGAAAGCAAAATGCAGCACAATTCTAGCTACTGCAGAAGAAACCCAGCTCTATTTCAGCTAAAAACCAGGACAGCAAGCTTTCAATTTTGAATTTTAGATTCTCATAGGAAACCCAGTTTGAAAGCAAGTTAGAGGCCAATACTTACTACTGGTAAATATGCAATAAATAATTTTAACAATATATTTGATTTTTAAAAAATCTGTTTGAATAAATAGAAGGAAGTATTGGATAAATAGAATACATTATTTGCTCAAAACTTATATTTATGAACATCTTTATGATCTTGATAGTTTAAGTTATTATAATTTTTCTAGGTTTGGTTAATGTTTTGCAACTTAAAGAAACAGACAACAAAGACTTTCCAGAGCTCCAGACTATTTCAGTAGATTATTTAGTGCCATGTTACTCTACAGCTGGACAGATGAAGGACTTGTCACTCAAGTTGTCCATGACTAAAATCAGCATGAGTATCTTTAGTACAGAGTAACTATCCAAAACACACAGGGTATCTTTGAACCCTGAAAGTGTACTGTTTGTGACAATAACTACATATGGTTTAGCTATTAGTGCAAAATAAATAATGGGAATGTTGTCAATAATAAATTAATACAGGAGACTTTATGTTTTTCTGGGTCACATCTCCATTTGGAAACCAAAATACTTAAGTACAACTAAGTCATCAATAAATACAGAAACTCCAGACTTCCTTTTAGCCTCTTTGGTCACATCTGGTCATATTTCCTCCTTGCATTTGGAAAGTCATGATCCTAAATTTCATAACTACAGTTACAAAGAAGTTTGCTTGGTTTCGAGCAATGTTAATTTCTCTTTTCCACATATTTTTAACTGTTTTGGGTGGTTTGGTGTTTTGGTTTTTTTTTTGTTTTTTTTTTATGAGAGGAGGAAATACATATCACTAATTTGAACTGTGTTCTGAAGCTAAAAACTAGCTGCTGGTTTAGCGGTTTCCTAACAAAATATCTTAGTTATGTTGAAGATAAGAAATTTTCTAACTGAAGGTGAGAGAAAAACATCATCAGTAACTTTTAAAGAAAGGAATTATCCATGGTCAAGACCTACTAAAATGTGTGACTTTCTACAAAGCATACTTGGTTTCATAAACAACATAATTTTTACTAATTTAAGTTCTTGATATGATTTTTCTATGTTTTTATATTCAGAACTTCATGTTAATGTAAATACTATAGAGTACAGGACTTAATGTCTCTTTTTAAAAATCTGTGGGAAGTTCATAGGTCTTCTTGTCTTCTGTTTCATATGTTACCAAATCATAACAGATCAGAAAACACATTATATAGCTAGGCCATGCATATTTAAAATTAGATTTCATGATTATTTTGAAACCTTATTATGTCCTTGAAATTCACCCATCTTCTTCATGCTTTATAAAGAGAAAAAAAAAACAATTATATTATTTTAGAAAAGAGGAAGAAGTTTTCAATTAATTCTTCAGATTTGTAATTATTAAAAGTAACCAAAATTAAGAAGTATAAAAGCTGTAGTGCTGAATTATTGACATATCTAAATAATACCACAACAGAAAGTTGCAATTATGTTGTATACCTGAATAAAAACTAACCAAACCAAACCAAAGTAACAAAAACATTTTATATAGGCATGCATCATTGACCCTTGAGTCTGTGTTAGATCAAAAGAAATAATATCCTCATTCACAAAAGCTGAGAATGGAGAAACACAATAATAAAGATAAATATGGTACAATTTAATTGAACTGTAAAATAAAGATAAGCAATTATAGTAGTAACTATATAAATCCATAAGGTTACTCTTAGTCTGAAAACATTTACTGGATCTTCTTTTTATTATAGAGTTAATGAAACCTATTGGAAAACAGAATAAACTGAATTATTTTTTGATCAGTAGTTTGCGCTATTACAGGCTTATTCCTCAATGTGAATCTCAAACAATAATTACATTCCACATTTGCTAGAATTCTACTATAAATGTCATCCCACAAATACATTCAGTTAAAGACAATTTTTGTCTCTATTTTTATAATACTTTTATATTTCAAAAAAATTGCAGTTGAATTCCCAGATCCCTGCAACAAACCAGCAGAACAGAAAACAAATATTGTAGTCTGGCAAAGCAATATTGTTATTTGCAAGAGAAGATATTAGGGACAAGCTATCAGAGTTTAACTTGTAACATCCTACTTATTTCTAGCTGTTGTCTTGACTTGGTGTAAGTGAAATTGACACTGGGAATCAGGTTTATAAGTCTGATGTCTAATAAACCACACTAAGCATATGAATAAATGTTATCTCTTCTAAGATTAGTTAAAAGATTTAATGATATTTTAGATTGTATCCTGTCACTGTCTGTTTAAATTTTACTCTTTCTTAATGTTTTTGTTATTTGAGAAGAAATAGTTTGAGTAATGGAAATATATCTTCAATAATAAAATAATGAACAGTAAATAATAAAAGATGCCCTAGACAATGTAAAAATGTCCATATAATACACTATGCAAAAAACACTATGATATTAATTATAGGAGGTTTATTTGTATGACAACATAGACGCAGGAAATCTGGGGGTGATCTGAAAGTGGCTCAAGACTCTTACACAAATTGGTGAATCTTTTCTAGAAAGAGTCAAATTGTATAAAAACATGAAGAGGTAAACAAACTGATTTTATTATTTGAATAGACTGATGTATGAATTTGGAAAGTAACTGAAATGATGCATGAACCATTCCCTGTATAAATCTAATGCAATTATGCTTACATTTACCTAGTGCTTCAGAGCTTTAGCATTAAGTACACAGTATTTAGTATAAATGCTACTTTGAATATGTTTAGAGTGTCTCTGGTGATAAGAAAACACAGTATGGATTTCACAAAAAAATTCACATAAAAGTTCAAAAAGAGGCATGCATTGTTCAGCCTAAAGAAGTGGAGATTTGGAAGGCATCTGACAACAGTCCTTAAGTATAGAGAGGTATTTTGTGAAAAGGAAAGCAACAATTTCTTCTTTATGTGTGTGATAAATAAGGCAAAGACTGATGGATTTGTATTGTTGGATAGAAGAGTAATGATAAGTAAAAGAGGAATCTTTATTATGTTAAAGATAATGAAACAGAGGGATACATTAATTGGAAGAGGGTTGGTGTGTTACTCATCTATAGTCCTTAAGAGTGAAATAAACTATCAGGAACTAAATAAACTGGTCCTCTCCTAGTGCAAGAAGAATGCTCCAGATTTCTTCACCTTTATTGTCCTTTAATACAGTTGTGTTGAGGCTTGGGGAGGGAGATGGTGGAATTTTTGATGGTAGGCGAATGGGGCTACAGAGATAGCCCCTGTGAGAAGTTTTGCGAGACACCCTTGGCTCCAGGACATACTGGCTTCAGACCAGACTGAGCTAACTAGCAACAGAAAAATGCCTCTTTGAAACCATATTTATGAGGAGAAGTACTATTTTGAAAAGAAGAAGAGTAGGGGGGTGTAAATGAGGTCCCCTGGCAGCCCATAGAAGTTGAACACTGGAGCAGAATACCCTATGTGTAGGCCATGGAGGACACCATGCCAGAGTAGAAAGCTGAGCCCGAGGGCAGGTGTGACTGAACCGAGACCCTAGAGATGCTCAATGCCAGAGCAGGAGTGGTACTCCCAAGAGTAGGGGAGGAGATGTGCTGTACTGGAGACCTATCTGCAGCCCATGGACATCCCCAGAGATGGGATGTGTGCCCGAGGAGGTCCATGACTCCATGGGAGGCCCATGTTGGAACCCTTTGTTCCTGGGCTCTTGCAGCCTGCAAGAGGGGCTTCATGCCAAAAAGAGAGGCATAAACAAACTGACTGAACCCCCATTTCCTCTCCCCCTCTACCATTGAGGGGGAGAAAGTAGAGAAATTTGGAACAAAGTAATTTGAGCCCAGGAAAAAGGGAGGGGTGGGAGAAGGTGTAAATGGATGTGGTTGTTATGTCTCACTATCCTACTCTGATGATTGGTAATGAATTAGATTAATTTTTCTTCCCCAGCCACCACAACTATTCATTTGAAAAAGGAAAAAAAAAAAAAAAAAAAAATTGTTGCTGAGACTGTTTAAAATTGACAAGTGATAGCTTAGCTTTAGCAACAATCAAAAATCCAAACAAACATAAAGCAGAAGTACTAGAAAAAATAAAACATTTTATTTTGACTTTTTATATGAAAATTAAATTTTTCAGAGAAGATCTGACTAGATCAAAACAAGATATTTGCTTTTTCATTTCATGGTGAAACTGGTGTTGTGATTATTCGGAAGTTAGTTGGGTTTTCTTTACACTTTTTCAGAAAAGCAAAATAACTAGTGTTATTTGCAGTGCTCTAGACTTCTCTGTCTTTAAGGTGTCATTGATGTGTGTAGGCATTGAACATGACAAGCTTTTTTATTCTATTACTTTCTGTAACTCATGTGAGGGACTACATGTATTTTACTTAAGATACAGTTTGGCTTTGATCAAAATCACATTGAATTTAAAGGGCAGACTATTACTGATTTCTACCCTGCTTTGGGTCAGAGTTTTTGTGAAGTACCACACTTCCTTTGGAAAGTTGCATGCATAATAATTATATATAATATATTATACCAGCATTGTTGGCTGTGTAAATGAGTAGGGCATAGTGATGAAGCACAGGGGTAATTTAAAGGCACTTCAATCAGTAGCAAACCATTTCTACGTATTGTATGCAGCTATGTGAATTTGTGGCTCTTTACTAAAGCTTTCTTCAAAAGGCATTTTTTTTTTTTTCCCAAGTGAATCAGATATGCTTCATATTTCTCCAGGTGGTCTAAAGATGGGACTAAAGCAATATAAAGTGTGAAAATCAGTCCCATTGGATATTCTAAAAAATACCTATTTCCAAGCTTCAAAGATATTAGCTACCTAGGATTGTACAAGAAGTTCTCATTTAGAAGGTTACTCTCTTCTTAGAAAACTCTAGTAGTTAATTTTCATATTTAATAACTCTTATTAATATAATTAGTGCTTGGGGGCAGAAGGACTCTCTAGAATAATTGGGCTATTGGCAGAAGATAACATTGTCTAGAGTGTGAGATTAATGCCTTAGTTGGAATACACTGTTCATCACAACAAAATGATTGAAATTAAAAGACATTATGCTTTAAAAAATGCATGCATAAATGATGTCCAAATATAAGATATTGGAAATATATATTTTACCTTAAAACCTATGACTGATATATTGTATTATGATTTAAAAAGGGAAATCCATCCTCTGTTCTGCCTGTGTGTAATACTGAATTAGTCCACTCAATAAAGGACATAATAATCAAAACAATAATAATGAGAATACTTTGGTTTTGCCTGAGGCATGAAGTTATAACATCATTTAGTATGTAATGTTGCTATGTTCTTGCTAAAGCCAGAGATTTAAGAATCAGGTTTTCATGGTATAAAAAGGTACTCTACTGCTAATCAGTTCTTTCACGCTACTGTTCACTTCAAACTCTGTTCCTGGTGCTCCTTACAAATGTTTATATTTGCCCACTTTCAAAAAATTTATACCAGCAGGTTACATTGAGAGCTGTTAAATGAACAGCAGTTTATGTTTAGTGTTTTCAAACATTATTGCTTGCCTGAGTTTCTAGGTTTAGGTGTATTTGACACCTAAATGTGGCCACTTGTTTATTTACTCTTGATCCTCACAAAGTTCAGCCACCATCTCTGCTTCAGGGTAAATAGAGAACAAAGATCAGCAGCTATTTCTGATAAGACCTGCATTTTCTACTGCAGATTTTTTTTTCTTGTTAATAGATTTAATTTATATATTACCAATAGGTTAATATTTTAAAATGAAACAAGTAAAGCTTTCTAAACCAGGTGTTAATCTGTCTCTGAAGACACAAAATTTGTACAGATAGTTAAGGCCATAGTGGTGAAAGGCTGAAAGAAGAAAAGTGGTGATCAATTTCTCATACTTCTGTTTAGGGTATGTTACTGGAGAGGAAAAAAGTAAAGATTATTGATTCAAAAGACAAAGTAAAAATATAAATATGTAGTTTATTTGCCAGTGTTCTCACTGGCACTCACTGAAAGATAATTCTTACACTAGTTCTTGATTTTGGAGTTGTTTCTCTACTTTAGTCTCTAACGTTCAATATAAAATATGTACAACCTTCTAAACAAGGGAAGTATCTGTACCTCCCTCTCTGATGTTTCTCCTAATACAAGAGTTGCACTTTCTGTTGCTGTCAGAGCAGTTTTAAATCTCTTCTACAGTGACACAGTTTCTCTGGGAGGGCTGGGGGCTGCCCTTCTTACCTGAGCCTGCACTTTCCCAACTTCCATGAGATAAATCTGTTAGAGCCTCAAGCATACTTGTAGAGATGCCAAAGAGCTGTGAGACCCTCAGAAGTAGCTCACCCATCTCTTCTCTCAGGATGTGCTTTTCAGCTGGGCTCTTGCTTTTAGTCCATCTCTGAGCTACATTGCAGACATACCAGTGCAGAGCAATGTCCTGTGTTGTTCCAGACCCCGAATCTCACACACAAATATGCCTACTTGGTTTGACCTCAGACCAGCACCATTGCTGTGGACTTGTCTACTGATCTGGATTCTTGGCTGACCTTACCTGCCACCCCTGTGCTTGTCCTGCTCCACTGGATACAATGCTCTGGGACATGGCCCACTCCTCCTATTCCCTGATAAAATAATTCTCCTGAGAATCATTAAAATATCTTTGAGCAAAAAAGAATATTAAAGTTAGTTGCTGGGTGAGTTGGAGATAGTGTCATTGGACAACTCTCCTGTTTTCTGGGTGTGTTGTCCAATACTATAACAAGGAAAACACATCCTTCTAAAGGAAAATGCAGCAGCTACTGCCAGAACAATTGCCATTGTATATGGCTAAACAGTGTTAGAGAGTTTGCAAACACTTATTTGAGGATTTTGAGTGGAAGTATGTCAGCTTTTCAGATCCTCATTACATTAGTAATAATTCAAGTCTTTAAAACTGAAACAACTATTGAAAATGTACTTCAGTACCCTTTTGACACCTCAGGGCCACAGATTACCATGACTCTGAAGCTGACACAAGAGATGAACTAGTTTTAAGCTAAGATATCTAAATATTATCCAGTTTCTACACTAAAAGAAAGTGATGGTTTCACAGTACTATGGAGTATGATATAGAAATCTCACCTCCAGAAACATAGCAGTGTATTAATGTGATTTTTTGAATATATCTATTTTAATCAAGCATTTTAATCAAGCATTCAGAAATAAAGCTGATTAGTCTAGGTTGAGTGTTGCCCTCTAATATCCATCCCTTTTTTGGGACGTGAGCTCATAATCCCTTATGGCATGTCACAGCATGATGCAAATGTACTGTCTCAGACTGATTCTAGCTAGGGTGCGTCTCATGAAATTATCCTTTGCTTGAGCATTATATAAATAATAAAATCTATGCACTTTGACTCAAAAAAGATTAAATCTGGAATAAAAAGGATGTTAGATATAGTTAGATTTTTTTAACATAGCTGTGATTCTTCTTGTATCTAAGAAACAAATTTTTAGCTCACGCTATTATAGTTCTTAACAAATAGGGTAAATCAAAATAGAATATTGTAAATTGCTAAAAAGAACAGGAAAAAGGGAGAGTCTGTAAGTTGTTCATAACTTCTAAAACTTTATTTGATCTATTATTGTTCAGTGCACTTAAAAATAGGCAATTTTGGTTTGTCTTGGAAGATTCTTTTATTTGTCCATACTTTCCATTCTACCTTTACACAAATCCATTAAGTGTGCCTGATAAATGCATTTTCATTCATGGACAAATTTGTGAAGGATCTCCAATGTGAATATTGAGAATTTGCACAGATGTATATGTATAAATAAGCATTAGGTAGACTGGCAGACAGAATAATTTATATGCCAGCTACCAAATAATTCCTATATGGCAAAAGGAATATTATCTAAAAATGAAATAAATATATTTTTTGTAATATTTTTTATGTTTTTCATCATTTCATTGTTCTGAAACAATCTGCTTTTTAGCACAAACTTTTTTAATATCTGTTTTTGATGCACACGGATTGTTATACCTTTATTGTGGTTGTGGACATTCTTACTTGAATGACTGGAGATCCACATAAGAGAATAATTCATTACAAAACTATTTTTATCATTTTCTCTGAAACTACACAAACAAAAAAATGTTTCACACTCATGTAAACACACGTTGCGTCCAAATTACAACCAAGTCTCAAGGATATGTGAGTAGATCAAATATCCAGTGCAATTTCTGTTGGCTAAATAAACACATCTTATGAATGTATGTAAAATGTGAATGGAGATTGTAAAGAAGATGGATCCTGGCTCTTTTCAGTAGTACCAGTGAGAGGACAAGAGGCAAGGTACACAAATTGAAACACAGGAGGTTTCATCTAAACATAAGCATACACTTTTATTGTGACAGTGACTGAACATTGGAACATGTTTCCAGGGAGGTTGTGGAATCTCCATCTTTGGGGATATTCAAAAGCCATCAGGACATGGTACTGGACAACTCCCTCTTTGTTATCCTGCTTGAGTGGAGGTGAGTGGACTAGACCTACAGGGGTACCTTCCAACCTCAACCATTCTGTGATTATATGATCTTTCATGTGGAATGAAGAACTTACTATTAGTCAGTATTAAAGTACTGGTAATCTAATAAAGACTAAGAAAATTATGAATCCAGTCAAAAATATGCCAGCAGTTTGAATCCAAAGTATTACATTACAGAAATTAAATAATTCCTTTTGAAAACATGGAATTAAATGGCTGTGTTGCAGAATATTCCTTTTGTTTTTCTACTAAAGACTATTCAAGAAATTCCATTGAAATTAGGAATTTAAAATTATTTCATGTGAAAATTTAGTGGCTTTGACAGTCCCAGATAAGCCAAGAAGTTTTGAAAGTGGAATTCAAAACACAGAACTCAGAACTTTGGTAATTCTAAAACCAAATATTTGGGACAAAATTCCCATATCTATACAACTGGCTACCTAGCCTGCCTAGGATTGTACTCAAAATGCTTCTAGATTACCTCTGTGTAAGAATGGAAATTATGAGCTATTCATAATCAGAACCATGGCCCTGAGCTAGATATTTGGAAACTCATCAAACCGAAAAGTTTCTAAAAAAACTTTTATGTCTCAACAAATAGTATTTTCCATAAGAATTCTTTTACTGTAGAATTATTGTAAGTTTTAAGAGTTCTGTCATAGAAGGATAAAATAGTGCTTTTACAGTTTGTTGTTCTTCTCTTGAGGATGTTTACTATTTCCTCAAACAGTTAAGGTAAGATAAAGGGAAAAATGAAGATTTTTAAATAACTAGTGCCAACAAAAAGCAATCTACATTATATTGTTTATTTAGATACAAATTTCATGCCTTTTGATATCTGTAATAGTAAAAAAAAATAATATTCCTGCTATTGTAAAAGCAAACAAAAAAATCTTCTGAATCTTCAAAATGAAATGGAGCAAAATGTGAAATTTGAACTAGAATTTCCTCTACTGGAATAGTGGAGCTTGAGTTGTTTACTATTGTGTTTTACGCTACATGATGCTGGAATGGACTAGCACAAAAGCCAAACGCCTGTATTTCCATTCCTGAAAATGGACAAGTTAAATGATCTAGGAAAAAAACATCCCTTAATTCAAGAATGTTTTACTAGATCCATCTGAGGAAACAAGAAAAAAGAAAAAAATAAAAAAAGAAAAATATACCCTTCTTTGGACAGGTAAAGAAGATTTTCTCTTTATGAAATAACAGTGAACCTAATGGAGGATTTAAAACACATGAAAACAAACAAATGTTTATATTCTGAAAATGTGAAGATTTTTTTTTTTTTTTTTGTGTCTCTAGAAACTGTTGTAATAACTTCTGTTATATCTTTAAAAACTTCATGCAAATTCCAGCCACTGTAGTTTCAGTTCTTGTGTTCATCATCAAATGTTTGTATTACAGTTCAATTATAGAAAACCAAGATTGGTTAGAAAAAGAACACTATTTGTTCAGTCAATAACTCAAATAAGTCTTTTTTTTTTTTTTTTTTTTTTTTTTTTAGAATTGCATTGGTTTTAAATATCAAGTCATTAATCCAGTGTAATATGCAATGATTATTGTGTTTTTACTTAGAAAATATTTGGGGATTTAAAATCTGGATTAGATTATTACTTTGTTAAAATCAATTATTATTGTTAGTGCATCTAAACATAGTCCTAAAGAAATATAAGTTTTTATTCCATAAGAAAGAATTAGATAATACATTTTGATCTTCTGTATAGTACAGACTATTTTTTTCCTGGTTTGAATCTAACAACATATAATAATCTAAGCCTATCTTCTGGAATGGATCTGATGTGCAAAGTCTAAGATGGACAGAATTTATTATTTTCCTTTGGAGTAAATTCCAGCAATTAATTACCTCACTGTTAAATGTCCCTATTTCTGCCTTTAATTTGTCTAATTTATTGAAAGGTATAGATCCTTCCTCTATCTTTCTATGTAAGATGAAAGTACTTTTTAGTACATGCCATATTCTTCCTTTGAAGATGTTCTAACTCTGTGATAGGATTTGTAAGCAATAAAGTTTATTAAAGAACAAAGATAATTGGCTAACAATGTTTATAGGTAATTAGGAAATGTGTACAGTCTTTTCCTATGCTAGTTAAAGAATAAGCCAGAGTTTTTCCCTCAGGGTTGAATGCATTTAGTGTTAGTTTAATGTTTTCAATAGCTGTATTCCATAGAGGTCCTAGATATAAAGAAATTGTCATGATATGCCTGGTGTTTATACATGTTTTCGAAGGAGAAATGCTACTTACTTTAATCTTTACTCTTATCTGCCTATTCTCATTTAGAGGTTCTGAAAAACAGTATTTTTGTGTGAACATAATGCTGCTATACTCAATACAGCATAGCTTTAAGTTAATAATCTTTAGCAACGGTTGAATTGTTTAGATATGGCTATTCCAAATTTGCATATGTAGGATTTATTCACAATAATAGTTTGCTTTTTTTATTACCAGTTTTTATTTTATGTATCCAAGTGAGGAATTGGCTCCTATAAATCATTCTACTTTCATTCTTCCATTAAGTTACCAAAATCCTTTCGGATTTTGTATATGGAATATGGGAAACAAAGATAACAGAAGCAAAGAAATGGTATGGAAAAAAAAGAAAAGAAAAGAAACATCTATGCTTGGCTTTATTCTGCAAGTTTTATAAAGAACTATTTCAGAGATTGCAGTCAGAAGCAGTGATTATTGAACAAAGTCTTCCCCAAAGCATTCTGATTTTCCTTTACAGTGACACTTCTATCCAATGCTGAGCACTTTCATATTTGGAATGAACACTGAACTGTGACAATAGGCATCCTGATATTCAACTGATGAGATATATAGAAAGTCCTAATACTAATATGGCTTTCCATGGGGATTATTCAAGGGTATAAAAAAAGGAAAAAATGAAAAAGAAAGAAAAATAATATTCAGAATGGTTTTGTCTATACCTAAAGGCTGTGCTCCTAGGGTAATATAAGAATTGAATGGCTGTAGTTCAGAGACTGACTGCCCAGAGGACTACAAAGCAAACAAAAACCTGGAAATTATCTCTTTGCATTTTTAGCCTGTGTTTTCATTACTCCAGTAGGACTACAGGGCATAGAGACACTCAGTGGATTAGACCTAGTACATAATGCTGTAGATTTGAATCTCTTGTTCGGAATGAATTTTTACTTTTCAAAGTCTTAGATTTTTTTTTTTTTTGAAAGTTGGGGTTTTTTTATTCTAGTAGCTTTTGGGTTTTTTTGTTTTTGTTTTTGTTTTTTTTTTTTGTCCCCTAGAATCAAATGGTACAGAGTTAAGGTATATAGGTTTTCTTATGCAGATGGTTTAGATATGAATAACTGTCATGGATCTATGGCACAGATCATGGTCTGAAATCTCCCCTGAAGCCTGCTTGATTAATAATGACCTTTTTGTTCCCCATAGATATGAACTTTCCTCTAAACCAACAACCATTTTCCTAAGAGACCATAAAATCTTTAGTCTTACGCAAGTATAAAATTTCTCATGTTCTGAATGATTTCTACACTTCTCGGTGAGATCATATAAGACTCACTGGACTACTAGCAGCCCTGGGCATTTCCACCAGCTCATATTGCAGCAAGGTCAAAAAGAGAGGCAAGATGTATACATTTTCAGTATAGTTATGTATAGTAATACAAAATCAGAACTTTCACTAACCTTTCCAAATAGGAGTCGAGGTGAAAGTGCTTGTATCTTCACTCTGTATGACCCTGCTGTGCTGTAGGTGACTCTTCATGCTGTTGAAAACAGTTTTCTCCATTACTACTGTTTTCAGTAGCCCAAGGCCCTAAGAAATACCTATATTGTATTCCTTTTGGCTCATAGTATTCACTTGGATTTAACCTTTGCACCATAGTGCTAATCTTTCAGTCAATGTCAAAAGGGGATAACATGTAGTAAAAATAAGAATAACTGAATCGGTGTCAATGACAAAGGAATATTACAAAGTTTTTCCCTGCAAGTTATGAAGAGATGTGACAGAACAGATTGTCCATCCGTATTGGAGAATGAAGGTTTCTATGAAAAAAAGGTGGTAGTGGGAGGAAATATATTACATCAAATATTATTATGGTGTATCAATAGAATTGTAATTATTATGTGATAAAGAGAAAAAAAAAGTAACTAGTATGTGTACTAAAAAAAGTTATTTCATAAACTGGAATTGAGAATGTTTAAACTCTGGACATGGAAAAGAACATTATTTTGTTATTTGTTTGTTTTTAATAATGAATCTTATTTAAAGAATAATAAAGAGCAGTTTATACTGAATGATGATGATGTTTGGAGACAGGATGATAAGGATTTTTAATAGCCTTGGGGACAACTTATTACTTGTACTAGCATTTTTTGGGTTTTGTAAAATACAATAATAAATGCTCAAAAATATTATTATTATTATACAGACATTTGTGCTGGTTTTGGCTGTGATAGAGTTAATTTTCTTCATAGTAAATGGTATGGAGCTATGCTTTGGATTTGTGCTGAAAACAGTGTGTATAATGCAGAGACGTTTTGGTTACTGCTAACAGTGCATACAGAGACTCAAGGTGTTTTCTGCTTCTCTCACCACCCCACAAGTGAGCAGGCTGGGGGTGCACAAGAAGCTAGGAGGGGACACAGCTGGAACAGCTGACCCCAGCTGAGCAAAAGGATATTCCATACCATATGACATCATACTCAGCATATAAATCTGATTTTGTGTCCCACCTCAGAGGTGGGAGGAGGGCAACTAAAGTTCTGTAAATCCCCTCAGGATAAATTAAGGTGAAACAACCAACACCAAACAATTAGTTAAATATGTTATTTATAATGAAAATAACTGGAACTTGGAAAATGTAAAGAAGTTGGCAACAGGGGTTCTTATTGGAACAAAATCTATCAAAAGGAGGAAAAAAAAGAGAAAAGAGAGACAGGAAAGAAATAAGAAAAGCTATCACCACCTTTGGATCCTGCGATGATCATGAGGCAGTCCTCTGATCGTGGGCACACACACGACGCAAGACTGGTTGACCTCCAGGGCTGGGTGCACATGTGGCTGCCTGAGTTTGTGTCTATCATACAGTTCAGCCCCCACCCCTTGAGCAAGGATTTATGCAACTCTTGGCCAACTGCACAGGCACCCTTATGAAGGGTGGCCATGGAAGGTTTTTTCAGGAGCTCTTGGTGGTTGTTGAGCCCCTTCCTACAATGAACTTTGGCCATATATGTGTTTGTTTTGCTCAGCGTGCCAGAACAGAGAACTGTGCATCCTCCAACAGGCCTTCTGCACCCCACCTTCTGCATCCTGCTAACTGCTTCTCTTATTGTTGTTCTGTTATGCAGAACTTAACTCTTTCAGTCTCTCACAGATGGGGGAAGAAGAAGCAGGGGACGTTTGGAGTGATGACATTTGTCTTCCCAAGTAGCTGTTACACATGAAGGAGCCCTGCTTTCCTGGAGGTGGCTGAACACCCGCCTGCAAATGGGAAGTAGTGAATTAATTAATTGTTTGGCTTTTCTTGAATGTATGGCTTTTGCTTTACCTGTTTAACTGTCTTTATCTCAACCCATGAGTCTTCTCACTTTTACTCTTCCAATTCTCTACCTCATCTCACCAGGGGGAGTGAGTGAGTGGTTGTGTGGTGCTTACTTGCTGCTTGGGGTTAAACCACAGCAATATTTTAAGGACATTGGTTGTTTATTATTTTTATCAGCTTTCATCACAAAGGGAAGGTTTTTAAGTGCCATGATTTTCTGTTTACGTGTATTGAAAAAAAAAAAAAAAAAGAAAAGAAAAAGGAAAAAGTCATTGTGTAAGTTTGTGGCTGTTTTATTTGGTAAAAAACCTCTTATAACTATTTTTTTTTTTTTTTTAATCTCTGAGGACTTTTCCAAAGACAAATAATTCATAAAGCAATCAATAAATGTTATACTAAAGCATACACAGGTTTGTGATACAGCTTAATAATTGAATAGGAACTGTATAAACAAGTTGTACTTATTAAGAAAACCAGAAAAGATTAAAAAGACTTTTTAGAAAACCAATCAAATTTTATTAAAATAAACCCACAGTAAGTGATTTATGTAGAAGAAAAGCTCCAATCTTAAATTAAGTAAAAAGTTGAGTTTTAAGAGAAAAAAAAATTTTTTAAAAAAAAATATATACACACACATCCATAAACACAAACATTTCTAATGCTCCATGTAGGAGTAAGAAAAAAAAAAAAAAATCAAATATTTTAATAGTTTAATGAGCAAGTATTTTTATAAATGGAACAGAATTTTTCTGAAACATAACAGTATTTTCATATAATGTTAATTTTAGCTATCTTTATGGTTTTCCAATAAACCATTTTTTAGAATTAGGTAGAATGTGGCAGAAGTGTAAATATGTAATATGTATGTGTAAAAAAAGGCTAGGAAATTTTAACATTCCTTTCCATCTTGACTCTTGGATGTTACTCTAGCCATGTTTCTTCTATTATAGTTAATGTAAACATCACTTCATGTCAGCATGTCAGGCTTATTTTGTCAATATCATTAATATTTTTATCTTAAATTTTGCTGGAAGAGTCAAATCAGGGATTTGTATCAGAGATATGCACAGCTTACAGTAGGGATAATGTTGGTAATGTATATACTGAAAAACCAGTACTCCAGAGAAAAATGTACCTTTCTCAATATAGATAATCACATTACTATTATATAATCCTTCTATGTGTTCTAGTCAGAAAAATAAAAAGTAAATGAAAAAAAAAAAAAAAAAAGAAGAATGAATAGCATAATATCAAAATACTCCGAGATCCAGTAGATCCTGTAGGTTGTTGAGGACAGACACATTCTTCATCCATAAATACATGCTGGGATGAAGGATCAATATTTCTCCTATGTGTACTCTTCAGCTAACTTACAGCTGTAGACTATTTCATCTCTTAAAAAAACAAATAATGGATAATATTCCAAGTCATATAATCATAGAATGGTCTGGGTTGGAAGGGACCTTCAAGATCATCTAGTTCCAACCCCCCTGCCATCAGCAGGGACACCTTCCACTAGAACAGGTTGCTCAAAGCCTCATCCAACGTAGCCTTGAACACTTCCAGAGAGGGGGCATCCACAACTTCTCTGGGCAACCTGTTCCAGTGTCTCACCACCCTCACAGTGACGAATGTCTTCCTAATATCTAATCTCAATCTACCCTCTTCCATCTTAAAGCCATTTCCCTTTGTTCTGTCATTAACTGCCCTTATGAAAAGTTCCTCCCTAGCTTTCTTGTAGACCCCTTTCAGGTATAGGAAGGCCTCTATAAGGTCTCCCCAGAGCCTTCTCTTTTCCAGGCTGAACAGCCCCAACTCTCTCAGCCTGTCCTCATAGGAGAGGTGCTCCAGCCCTTGGATCATCCTCATGGCCCTCTTCTGGACTCGTTCTAACTGGTCCATGTCTCTCTTATGTTGGGGGCTCCAGAACTGGACACAGGACTCCAGGTGGGGCCTAGTGAGAGCAGAGTACAGGGGGAGAATCACCTCCCTTGACCTGCTGGCCATGCCTCTCTTGATGCAGCCCAGGATACGGTTGGCCTTCTGGGCTGCAAGTGCACAATGATGGCTCATGTTGAACTTCTCGTCCACCACCACTCCCAAGTCCTTCTCTTCAGAGCTGGCCTCAAGCCACTCATCACCCAGCCTGTATTTGTGCTTGAGGTTTCTCTGGCCCAGGTGCAGGACCTTGCATTTGGCCTTGTTGAACTTCATGAGGTTAGCACAGGCCCACCTCTCAAGCCTTTCAAGGTCTGTCTGGATGGCATCCCGTCCCTCCAGCGTGTCAACCACACCACTCAGCTTGGTGTCATCGGCAAACTTGCTGAGGGTTCACTCAAATTCCACTGTACATGTCATGGACAAAGATGAAGGCCTTAGAAGAAAAACCTGTATATTCCTGAGGAAAACTAGTCCAGGAACTCCCCAGTCAGTCATGTATGTATATGAGATAAATGACAGGTTTAAGTAAATGGAGTGACTTGGTACTATGTGAATAATTGAACCCTTAGAAACTTGCACAACTTGATTAACTGGTGCTGACTGAACTCTCAGCAACAGTCACAACTTGATTAATTGATATAGGAGTTCTCTAGGTGGGAATTTCAGACTGTCCTGAAAACTCCCTCCAGGTAGCTCCTTCTGTGCAGGTATAGAGCTGTGTGTTTCACTATGTTAACTAATGTCCTGAATGGAGAATCTGGCCCTTCCTTTCAGAGACTTACCTGAGTGGTTCCTGCTACAAAATTGATCAAATTGTATATAGATAAAAGACTTGTAATTAAGCAATAGAAACTTCCTGCAGATGCAGAAATGGTCACATAGGACAATCTATCATACATACTGAAGAAAGTGAGATGTTTTCATGTGGGTTAAGAAAATCTATGACAATGGATCATACACATGCTGAGGTGGTCAACGAGCACTATGAGCCATTACAAGACCTTAGCAGAAGAATCAGACCTGATCCAGCTGAAGTTGCTGTTACACGTTCTTGCAAGGGACTACCATTTCCATCTGAACAGTGACTAATTGTAACATGAAAGTTAACCTATCCAAAGGACCAATTAAATCAACTTTGTTTACTTGCTTGCTTTTAAACAAACTGTCTATAGTGTCTGTGCAACAGGGAGAGAAATTATACGACAATTCAGTAAGGATGTCAGTTTAGTATTAAGTGAGTTGCATGGGAATATTTTCATAATTACTGCAGTGTTTACAAATAAATCCACAATGACCAGACTGTATCTCTACTGTTATTACTGTAGGGCTGCATAATATCCTTCTTCTGTGCATTTTATCTATGTGTAATCATCACCTAGATACTAAACATTATTCTTAGGTGTTTCTACAGTGCTTCATATAACACAGTTTTAGTCTAGAATTCTTAAATGTTGGAACGGCAATGCATATCAATATTATTTTATGATAGGATTCAATAAAGCTAAAACAACAGTGAACAAAAGACATGAAACATAATGAAACAAACCATTGAGAAACACTTGTCTATTTATTTACTTGAATGTTTGCTTTTCAAATACAGTTCAAACATTCTTTGCAATGATAATTACTTGAAATAATGACATGGGAGGAGGCGAGATTTTTCATAAAACTGTATGACTTCAGGAAAATAAAAACAAAAGGCAAATGAAATTGAAAAAATATCATCATAGATGGCCATATTAGAAATGTCAGTCTCTAGAGACCTGAAAAAGAGCGAAATATTACACCTATAATTTTTTATGTAAGTCATCTGCTTTAATAACTGTAGTTACGAATGGAAAAAATCTTGCAGATATTTGTGGGAATTAAATTAGGGATTTTTACATCAAATACAGAACAGGTCATGAAATATATCAATGTCCACCTGGTCCCATGTGTCTTCAAACTAAATACAATTGCAAAAAAACCACAGAAATAATTTTCAAAGCTAAATAGAAAGTTTATTTAACATGTCTGGCATGAAAGCGTTTGAATGAGAAAACAAGAAAAATCTGAGATTGTTTTTTGAAATGACTGTGACTACCATTTTAGTCACAGTAATCAGACATCTTCTAAGAGACTCTAAATAGCATGTACCTGTTAAACTTTCAAACTGATCCATCTGCCTCGTTATATAAATAATTCTATAAATAATGCACTCCAAAAAAAAGAATATTTTATTAATGAAGCCAAAACATATTTTTTGCAAACATTTACACTTTAATAAGTATTTATGGTAATTGAATCCTTAGAATAATTACTCTTAATATTTAATGTTCATTCAGTATTGAAATTATTATTATTTTTCAAAATAAATAAAACTATATCAGAAAAATGTAGCATGCCTTTACAAAATTATATCACATATACAAAGTGCTGAAAGAAACATAATGATTTCAGACAGTAGAATTTTGAGATCTCAACATCTTACAAGTGTCATAATGATCCAATTCCTCGCCTCCATTTCAGGCTTTAAAAATCTGACATTATTCAAGAACTGTCAGTTTTCATGTTGAATGTCTGAAACCAATGTGATGGGAATTTAAGTTAGAACCACCTCTTGCATTTGTTGCTTTATTGAAGTCACCTGTTTTTCTGATAGATCCTGCTGACTGTATCTTAGGAACCTATGGTAATCTAGACATCTTAGACTTACATAAGAAATATTCTGGTTGATATGAAGTGTTAGCTTTTCAATGCTAAGTGTTGACAATGTCTAACTTCAATGTTTTTTCTCATGGAAGTTAAACCAATACGTTAAAGTATTCGTGAATCAATAGATTGAGGAAGTTGGTGCCCAGATTCCTAATGTGCTTACAGGTTTGTTTTGGTTTGATTTGGTTTGGTTTTCTTTAGAGTGGGGAGGAAGCTTCAGGGGGTAAGATACAGTTTACCTGGTACCGATTGCCTCTACTACACAGAGTTCACAGTTTCTATAGAAAAGATATGTCATAAACTTTCCCTTCCTCAACTTTATGATCTTGTATGAAGAACCATACTGATCTTTTATCTGTCTCAAAGAGGGGGAAACAAATTAGTGTCTGCATCTCCCTAGTATCTGAGCCTTATTGCTGCTTCTCCTTGTGTTATTCTAGATGGCTGTCTGGTACCTGATGACCAACCCACCTCCAGACTATGAGTTGGGACAATGTGCAAGGTGATATAGTGTGAAAGTGTTAAAATCGGTTCAGTAGCTGCAGCAGCAGTGTTAGGAGGACATTTTAAATGAACTGATGACAGTTCCCCTTCATATCCTTTTCCTGTAAGGAAACAGGTATTTGAACAGGTCTGTCATTGTTATTGCTTCATATTTGGTTTAAGAAACAGTAGGAAATATATTCATACCCTCTTAACTATCCCTTGACTTATGATCAGTCATCCCTTTTAGACATGCATAGTTACTATGATTGTTCTCTCTATACAGTTTTTGCCCTTTTCTGTGTATTGAGAGGAAGCTTTGGCTGGTATCTCTTCAGCCTCCATGAAATACTCTTATTTTTTTGAGATATGGTTGTTCACTGCACGGGCCTTCACTACAGTGGACAGGAAAATGTTAGTCAGGGTCTTTAGATAGCAGCTACAGGAGGAGCTTGGCAAAGACCTTGAGAGGAGAAGATGAAGTTCCATAGAAGAAAAACTTTTAAGAAGTTAGGGATGTAAGGTACATGTGTAACTCATTAGCCCATGCTGTCTAGAATACAATCCAAGAAGGATGTTCTTTCATTTTCCCATCACGTCTACTAGAAGAGATTTTATCCATTTTAGTTCTATGATTTTTTTTATCCTTTGTGCTATTTATCCTTTATCTTTTTCAGTTCTCCAGAGATATCACCCACCACTCCTGTTCCTAGGCTTTGGCTGTTCCTTGGTATTTTGCTGAAGAACTCAGTTCAAAGAAAAACCATAATGGCTTTTCATTACCCCATGGGTGATGCTCCTGACTCAGAGTGTCCCCACAGCTGGACTTCTTTATTCTCAGGAGCTCCCCACATTCTGCTGCAAGAAAGGCATTTGTAGTAGAAAACCTGCTCTCTTCGCCTCTATACTCCTTGAAAGAGTTATTGAAAGGCATTTTTCAACTTTTGATGGACTGTCAATACACTTCCCTGCTGTCGTCTCCCTCCTGTTGTGTCCAGAAACACATATGCAAGAAAGCATATAGCTTTAAGTGAATGTAAAGTATGAGATGAATGGTAGTGTAACAGAAAAGTATCATGAAAATATTTTCAAATAGTGAAAGACTGATTTCCTAAGAAACCAAAAAGATCCATGATTTGGATGTGTGATTTAGCTGTGGATGTGTGAGGAGAAAGAATTAGGAAATCTTTTGTGATCAAAGCAATACTCAGAATTGATATGTTTCTACTCCAAATTGGTTTTGATTAATCAATATTTTGTAAATAAAATAATTGCTAGTACATTCCTGACCAGCTGTGGAATAATTACTGGAGGCAACTTAAAAATCAGAAAACAGATGTGTTCACACATTAGGGAAAAGTATAATGTCGAAGAAGATCCCACGTAAAAAATATAGCTGGTATGCGAAGAATCCTCTAAGGTTGCTGCATATCAATACGGAGGGTGGAGAGCAGTGAAGACTTCTCAGCTAAGCCCTGTGATCACTGCAGAAGAGACGCACAGGTGACATGGGCTCTGATGTATTGTCTGCTTGCAACCCTGGACCTACATCTGGCACTCCTTAGACAAATACCTCCTTTTTGTGGACCTTGAATTATAGCTACACAAAAACATACTTCCAGCTCACTGTTGACCCCCTCCCTAACCCCCTTTGCCCTTACTGAGCATATGCTCTAAGTTTTGGTAACTTCTACCTTGAAAGAGACACTGAAGCATTGGAGTCACTCAAGATCTACCTTGAAGGTAAAAAATAATATAAAAGTAACCCAAAAAAAGGGTGAAATTAGGAAAGATAGCATCACGGACAAGTCAGGGAAAATACCATTGCAGACCTCTGGCCTCTGGGATCAGCTGATAGGCTGAGCCTCTCTTCACCCACATTGAGACGCCATATACTGCCCTGAAAACTGTCTTGGAAACTTAGAGATTTCTATAGAATTGGCTTCTAACTTAACATATTCAGTAATTTTTAACCTTGATGCTTGTATATACATCTGCAGGCAGTAGATTATCGCTGACAATTCACACAAATTTGTATTATTCCTGTTGCTTTATTAAAGTACCTTATTTGCTTATTAAATCTCTGCACAATTTCTCACTCAGAGCCACCTTGAGGGTGCATAGGTCGTGACTGGATGGTGGGTGCAGGGCACTATTGAGTGAATCTGGAATTAATGTACCTGGACTTGTAGTGCCACATCAAACTGTGTCTGTCTGTAACCAGCCACACCATCCTGCCCTGGACGCTGCTAAATTCTGCAGGTTTAGGCATGTGAGGCCAAAAATCATCAGTACGGGAGTGCAGCGCATTATCGAGTGAATCCACTGTTGTCAGACTCATAGTGCTAATTTTGGCATCACCCAGGATCTAAGCCTAGCCACCCCCAGCTCCTCTCATATATGAGGATAAGCTGGAATGCAAGGGGGTTTATTTTCTGTGAAATTGCCCTACCACCCCTTTCATACAACACCAGCCTAATAGCAAACCCAATTCATAATCTGCTACTGTATCTAGAATAGATCCTTAGTAAGGGGACATCAGTTAAAATTTCTAAAAATAAAAGTAGAATTTACTTATATATAATAAAATATTTAACCAGTTTCTAGAGATGGAGGTGTTAAAACTGCATTTTTGTATAACACTTTAGCAATAACAACAAAGTGATGCTTAAATCATTAAGTACATATATGCACTTCTCACTTTGATATAACCTAATAAGTAAAAGTGTTTTCAGAATTATGGCATTAGGATTGAGTTTCTTTTGGCTTGGAGAAGGTTAAAAAATAGGTCAGTCCTGTGAAATGTTGATACGTTACATTTCTTCTGAGACAACTTTTTGTTTGTTGTTATTATCATTATTCAGATGGTCAAGAAGAGTGTATCTTTAATCACAAGTTTTATAAATTTCTTATATACTAAGCTGCTTACATAAGATCTATTCCAAAGTTCATGTTTTTAAACAAACGTGATCCTTGATCTTCTTTTGGAATCCTCACTTAAGTTATGCATCAAAACCAACTTTAGTAATTGATATTATTTATAAAACAAAGCTAATAGGGACATAAAAAATGTGTCTGATCATAACCCTTGTCATTATCCTTTATGATTATTTGTGAGGCCTGTGCATTTCAATATAATAGCCATACATCAATCAGTGTTATGATGGCCCCATCATTTTTACTTTATTGTATCTTATCTAGTCAGTTTTTGAACAATTACTATAGCAATCAAATCATTCCGATCTCTCTCTCTCTAGTATTTCTGAGCAGCTAGCACAACCCACTTCTTAAGTAGGATGACCATGCCTGCAGATTAAAATTATGCTTTTTTTTTTTGCCAATTAACATTCATAACAACATATTTCACACATGTCTTTTCATGTAGTGCTCTGTACAGAAGAAGCAATTAAAAATTTTCCCCTTGAGCATGTCAGCTGTACTTGTATTTGATTGTCATTGTGATAGTTTCACTGGGCCGTTCAGCCACTTTCCCTCCACCTCCAGGGGATTGGGGAGAGGATTGGGGGCAAGGCTTAGGAAGCTTGTAGGATGACATAAGAACAGTTTGGTAATAGAAATAAAAAAACCCCTTAAAATAATACTAACATTAAAAACATATTGATAATAATAACAGTAACAAAATATAAAAATGTTTGATGTGATACACAGGGCAACTGCTCACCACTAGCTGACCAAGCCCAGCCCATTCCCAGATAACAATCCCGGAGGAGCAACAAACCCGAAGCAAAACTGCAATCCCAGAAGAGCAAGAGCCTGAGCAAAAGTCAGAGAGAGCTAAAAGAGGAAGAAACCCTCACTAATATACTGGACATGACATGATATGATACGGAATATCCCTAGGGTATATCCAAATGCCAATTTAGCTTATTAATTTAAATATTCCTCACCCCCTTAGGTCTTGCACTTGTAGACTAACAGAACACAAAGTTCTTCACTTCCAGTGACAAAAACGCAAACACTGGTAAATTATCGGTGTCTCTCCCATAACAAATCCCAGGCTGAAAGCAAAGCACAGCACTATTCTAACTACTGAAAAGGAAACCCAGCTCTCTTTAAGCTAAAAAACAGGACAGTCATGTAAACTCTTTCTAGAATTCAGACTTTTAGCCACTGGCTGAACTGATTCTTGTAGATCTATGCCTGAAATTTTATATATTAAGAATGTAATCCTGATGAAGAAATTGGAAACCGTTTTCATCTTCTTGGCATGTTGCAGTGGGATGTATACTAATAACAGGTCAATCATTGACCATTTGTCCTTACACTGTTTTCTGAGAGGATGAATAATATGCTCTGGGCACACATGTTCCTTCAAATGTTGCCCAGTAAAATATATGCTCTTCCATGGATGCTACAATAATGTTTTAGTGCAATAAAGGCACTAGCCAGTATGAAGTTCTGGATAATGAACATTTGTCTGTCTGCCCCTTTCTCCTTCCTTCCTTTTTCCTTCCTTCCTTCCTTCCTTCCTTCCTTCCTTCTTTTCTCCTTCCTTCCCTCCTTCCTCCTTTCCTTCCTTCCTTCCTTCCTTCCTTCCTTCCTTCCTTCCTTCCTTCCTTCCTTCCTTCCTTCCTTCCTCTCTATCTCCCTCCTTTCAACAAAGACTAAACTTGCAAGCTATTCTTGCTTGTTACTACATATGTTTTCAGACAGAAAAAATAATTTAACATGATCATTAGTTCCTGTACCTCATTTAACGTCCGTATTCATGGGACAAGGAATATACTTTTTAATTTGTGAAATATGGACAACCTGAAAATATTTCTTCTAGAGCATTTAATCATTCCTTTTTAATATTAAGACTATTAAGACCAGTGACAATCCCTGCTTTTTTTTTTTTTTTTTTTTTTTTTTTTTTTTCTCGAGCAGTGCATGTGATGCAGTGGAATAAGACTTTGCAGGACCTCAAGTATATACACTCTCATTTTTAGTTGTGTAGAGTAAGTTAAACTGCAGTTCTCAGCAACAGCATTCTCTGAATAGTACCAAAAGCACAAAATATCTCATATTGACTTGTTCTAGGATTCAGGTAAAAGCAGATCTATGGCCTTTCACACTTTCTGACAGGGTGGTGGGTTTCTGGAGGCTTTTATTTTAATAAAATACTTTCCATGGCAACAGTTTATTCACTATGTGAAATACATAATAATGATGACAATGTAAAAGAGCTAATAAATTGCTAGTACTCCTACAGCTATAAAGTAATGTAAAAATAGTGATGGAACATTTATAGTCCTTGACATGATACAGCATGTGAAGAATATTACTACCAAAGTTTAATTTTATTTGGAAGAAGTTACCAAGGGCAAGTACATCATTAAAAACAATTGCATTTTAAGATAGATATTTAAAAAAAGGCAGACAATTCATTTGTCCTGAATGAATTAACCGTATAACCTTGAAACAAACAAACAAACAAACAAACAAACAAACAAATAAATAAATAGATTACTGAACATCCAAAAGATTAAGGCAGACACTGACAAATTGATGGAAGTCTGTCAATGAATTACACAAAATTGTTTAATCTGTCATTGAAGAACTCTGAATTTTTTAATGGATTAAAGTACTCTAACAATGTAATCTTTTAGCAGTTTTTACAGATGTAAAATGTGATTATTTTGCATATTTGTGCTATCAGCTCAGATTTTTTATAACTTTTCATCTCTGGGTCACAATACAGGTGCCTCTTGCAGGTTACAAAGAGACTCTGCAGGAAATTTATGCATAATTTAACACTACAAAGCAATTATTTTTTTGTGCAAATATATTCAACAGATGACCAAGGCTAATAATCTGTCATATTAACATTTAATATGCTTGCTCTTTAAGACAAGACACTTAACGTTTCTTTGCTGTTAGATAGTCATTGGTCAGAGAGGGAAGGATGGCCTCTCTTGCTCCTTGGAATGGGCTCATCCTTGATGTTGTTAGATTATTACCTTTCCACATAATTTTTTTTTTTTTTTTCTTTCAGTTTTCTGCTCAGGAAAAAACAGCTGGCAGCTACTGAACATCTGCTATATACACTGATAGAAAAGAGAGAGAAAATATGTAATAGGAAATGAAATATTAAAGGAGTGTAGGTCTTGGGAGTGATCCTCTAAATGAATAGCAGACTGTCTTTTTAACGAAAGAGTGAAGAATTGCTGAATGCAAACTGTAGAGATGGTTGAGTAATCATGGTAGGTGAATGTTTTAGGAGAGTGGTAAGCTTGTTTTCTGTAAATATTTGCAGGGTATGAGCATCATGAGTGAGATCTTGACTTCTTTCAAATGAATAGCAAATTGATTTCAGTAAGACTGGAGTTTCAACCACAGCAAGAGAGAGGTATTAGATAGTGGAGAGGAGTCATAAAAAGAAATTAAGAAGAAAGGGAAAAGATGAAGACAATAACCCTACATATTCAAAAATTTCAGTTATATATTAAACCAAACCTATACAAACATACATTTGCACATTCATATGCTAGTCAAAATACAAGTCTATAGATTAATAAGTTCAAAAAGAGACAATGGAAGCTCATCTTGTTTTTGAGATCCAGCAAGTTACTTTTAGAGTAGGACACATCAGGTTGTAGTATGACACAGAGCTAAATAACCTATTTGTTTTTCACATGATGTTATTGTAAATATTGAGCTCTAGGGTATGCTTATATTTAAGATACAGTATAGATAGATTTCTAATATGAGGAGTAGACTTGGTAGAGACTTCATTTTCTTGTTTGAGGCAAATACTTGAAGGAAAAAATTGACTGAGACTATACAGCAATATATAGGCTAAGATTTCTGGAAAGAGATGTTTTAACTGGAGTTACTTAGTAACTCATCAAATAACACTTTATGTCTTTTATTTGCTGGTGCCTCTGAACAAAATCTTTTGCTGAAAAGTCTAGTTTCATTTAGCAAGATTGTTCCTGTACTGGAAGAACTTCTAAACTACTAAAACATGTATGAAGAAAGAATATGAAGAAAACAGATTCTGGTTAATCAATGCATTATCCAGCTTGAATAATATTACAACTCCAACTAAAATTCATTGAAGTATTTTCTTGCATCCCAAAGAACAACTATTACTTCCACCAAAATCAACCAAATCCTTATATATATATATAATCTTGTCACATCTAATTTTCTTGAGAGTACTCTGAAAAACAAGGAATAATCCTGAGTAAGAATATTTATTTTGCTTGATTTGCATTTCAGTCTTTCAGTAGACAGTAAAAAATTCTCAGTTGTTTCTATTTGTGAAAGTGTGTCTTCTGATAATTATGTATAAAGAAAGTAACTCTAAGAGTATGTACTCTGCTTCACTGATTTTTTTTTGTCTACTGGGAAGCCAATGACATGCCTCAGATATCTCAGTGCTCAGAACAGAGGTAAAGGTGGTAATATCATCAGGACACTACTGTCAGAAGAAAGGGCAACACTTTTGAACTTGGAGATAACAGGTAAACTCTGTAATTACCTTTGTAAACATTAAATAGTAAATTTAAACACTGATATCCTAATACAACATTCTTAGAGATTCTGCTAACAGAACATTTGTCTCAGCAGTAATTCAAATTGAAAAAATAATTAGCAATATTTTTAAAAAGTAACAATTAGGAAATCAGTTTAACTGGACATATTTTAATTATATGTGTCGACAATAGTTTCCATGAAGGCTTTTCCTTCTCCTGCAGGAGATAGTGTGTCAGTAAAAAAAATAATCAATATCACTTCCAGTCAATAAATAAACCCTAATAAGCTTTTACTTCATGTGGTATCTCATATAAAGATATTAACTCCTTGTGTTCCCAAGAAAACTACTTAAATTTCTTCTTAAATCTCCAGAGCAGAGCATCTCTGAGTCAACACTGGTAAATATCTTATCTTCAAAAAGGGAAAGAGAGAAAGCACAGGCTAGTCAGCCTCACCTCAGTGCTTGGAAAAGTGATGGAGTAACTAATTCTGGAAACTATTTCCAGATATATGAAGGACAAGAAGGTGTTTTGGAGTAGTAAGCATGAATTCACAAAGTCAACTCATGAAAATTCAACAAAGGAGAGTATGAAGTCCTGCACTGAAGGAGGAATAATCTCATGAATCATTATGTGCAGCTCACTGAACAGCTTGAAATCAAATTTGCAGAAAAGGACCTAGGGAAGCCCTTGCAGCAAAGAAGGCTAATGCTACTCTGGGCTGCATTAGGCAAAGTATTGCCAGCAGATTGATGCAGGTGATCCTTCCCCTTTACACAGCACTGCCCAGGCCCCATCTGGAACACTGTGTCACAGAATCATAGAAGCACAGAATGGTTGAGGTTGGAAGAACCTCTGGAGGTCATCCTGACCAACCACCCCTACTCAAGCAGGGCCAGGACCATGTTCAGATGTTTTTCCTTAAGTTTGTCTGGAACTCCCGATGTTTTTGCCCATTGCCACTTGTCCTGTCACCAGCCACCAACAAAAAGAGCCTGGCCCCATCCATTTGGCCCCCACATTTCAGGTATTTATAGGCACTGATGAGATCCTCTCTCAGTTTTCTCTTCTCCAGGCTGAAGAGTCACAGCGCTCTCAGCCTTTCCTCATGTGAGGGATGCTCCAGGCCCCTAATCATCTTTGTGTCACTCCGCTGGACTCTCTCCAGAAGATCCCTGTCTTGAACTGAGGAGCACAGAACTGGATGCAGTACTCCAGATGTGGCCTCACAAGGGCAGAGTAGAGGAAGAGGATCACCTCCCTTGACCTGCTGGCCACAGTCTTTTTAATGCACCTGAATTTTACATGAATGTATTTGCAGTTTTTACTCCACTTGTTACAGCTCTTTTTTTTTTTTTCTTTTTTTTTTTTTCTTTTCATGACATTAAATGTATTCTTTAATTAATTATTGGTTTTGTATTAAACTGTGATCTTTTGACCTCTTCTAATCTCGTTTGGAAATACATGTAGAATATCTTGTTCGTTAGCAACATATTGAGATAATAGGTTTCATGTTTAGGTAAACATGAAAAAGAAAGTTAAAAAAAGGTAAAATATATATATATATATATTTTATATATTTTAAATAATTATTTTATATTTTAAATAAATATTTTAAATAATTATTTTGTTTCCTTTTAATAACTTCTCAAAAAACTTCGCAGTTTATTGCATTTCTCCAATAAGATGATACTGTTTGACACTAGCTGGCAGAAAGGGGCAAATTTCTTGACTGCTATAAAAGCTCTATTAAATGGATAAAACCAGAAATACATAAATGACATATTTGTAAAAAATTAAGAGAGAAAACATTTATTAACTTATTAATATTCTTTAAAGTACAATGAATTTCATATCGTAAGGACTCATACCTTGTTCTGTTCATGAAACAAAATTTCTTCACCATTTTACCTATCTTGATATTCTCCACATAACTCTGTTTCCTGTATGTACACCTAGCCTAAATTTAATTTCTTGGTTTTTAAACTATTCATATTACTGCTTTCAGAACATTTAGTGGTGTCTTGTACTGTGTAAATGAAAGGGAAGTCAATAATTTTGTTTTTAGAGCCTTTTATTTCTCAGTTAATCGTGATGATCTTTGAGTTTGGTCCTGCAAATGATCATTCACGTGAGTAAAATGATCAGCTAATTCTTTAATTAGCTTATTTTTTCCTACAACTTTTTCCATTATATTCACAAGTATGAAAATATAAAATAAGTAGCTTTTATGTATATATAATTATTTCTAAATGGTTCAGCTGTGTTGTACTCCGAGACCATTGTCTGAAAGTATAGCACTGATCAGGATGAAATAAAGGCAGAATCACAACTACTGTATGATAGGTTGTCCTGGTTTTGGCTCGGACAGAGATAATTTTCTTCTTTAATAGTAAAGATAGCACTGTGTTTTAGATTTAGTATGGGATTTGGTAGGATAAAAATGTTGATAATATATTCTTTAGTTTTTAGTTGTTGCTAAGAAATCAGGGACTTTTCAACTTCTCATGTTTAGCTAGTGTGGAACTAGCTAGAAGAACTTGTGCAAGCTGACTAGGAGCATAGCAAGAGTAATGGACCCAAACTGGCCAATGCGATATTCTCTATCATATAATGTCATGTTCAATATATAAATGAGAGTTGGTCAGAAAGCTCTTTTTGTCTTCCAGGGTTGTGGTTCTGCGATCTTTCTAATCCTCCAGAATAGCTAGCCAGGAGTCAGTTGAGCCTTGGTCGGTGGGTGGTGAGCATTTGCATTGTGCATCACTTATTTGGATATTCTATCATTGTTGTTTTTATTCTTTTCTATTCAACCTTTGAGTTCCCTTACCCTTACCCCCAATTCTCTCCCCCATCCCCCAGGGCATGGGTAGAGTGAATGAGTGGCTGCATGGTATTCAGTGGTCTGCCAGGTTAAACCATGGCAGAGACATGCTTGTGTTAACACATTTCATTCTCAAGCTAAAAATATCTCTGGCTACTGAAAGATATTGTGGCTTTCTCTTTTGAACTAATTTCACACCTTTAGGGAAGGGTATATTTGGACTTGATTTTGAGATCTTGGAGGGTGTTGAGAGCTTGTCCATTGATGACTGTCCATTGATGACCAAACATTTAAACTTTGTTTCCAGATGCATACTTATTGTCATAAACTTGCATGGAATTTTATTTTAAGCAGTGAACTTTCCTGGATTAAGTTTCTATATTGTATGGCAAAGTATTTTATTAGATAGATTCATAAACTTTGGGGTTTTTTTTTATATTTCACTCAGTGATATCACTCAGCACTCAAGATAGTGCTACACGTGATTATTTTAAATAACATTGTATTGGTCTTTTCCCTGAATAAGTACACTGTATCTGATAAAGCTTTCTCCAGTGCATGTGAGATCTCCTTAGTAATACTTGGCAAATGAAAAACAAATTGTCTCTTTCTTAAATATTTCTTAAAACGAACAACCCTCTTCATTCATACAAACACAGTAATTTGTGCATGCATGTGTGATTTTGATATACGTGTATGTGCAATCACATCATGACAGTGAAAGTAAAGTAATGGATAGTAAAGAGTGGACGTAGTCAAGAACATACAAACTGATCAGATGAAGGCCACAAAAATTATCAAAAGTCTACAACATATCTCCTTTGAAAAAAGGCTGAGAAAGTTTGAGTTAAGCCTGGAGAAGAGAAGGATCCAGGAAGACTGTATTGTGGTCTTTTAATTCTTAAAGAGAGCCTATAAGAAAGATGGAAAGAATTTTTTTGCCAGGGCTTGTAGGGATAGCACAATGGGTACTAGTTCTGAATGATTTTTTCAGTTAGAATAAATATTCTAAAACCTAAGAAGAATTCAAACCATTTCACCCACCTGTTATAAAATAAGAAAAACACAATATAATAATTTATTTTTTTGCTTTTGTAGTTTAAATTTAATTTGGGCTTAATGAGTAGGCAAGCAGGTCATATAAGCTTATATTTTTTATTTCATTTCCAGGCATTCCAGTAGAGAATAATTCCAATGAAAATGAATTTGTATTTCTAACTAATTGACCAGTTAATAGCAGCCACAGTGATTACAAAATGGGGTTTTGGTTTCAGCCAAAATGTAAGGAGTTGACATCTGAAATAGTTAAGATTTTAGTCAGGGATGATGGCATATATGACCTCACAAATTCACTTTGAGATGGCTGAAATAATAAGTTATAAAAGTCCCTTGGACTTTGTTCTTTCTTGGGTGAAATAGATGCTTTCTGTAATATGTTGAGCAGGACTAAAAGTTGAATTTTTGAAAGCTCTTTTCAATAGAAGACAGCAGCTTCTTAGTTGTTGTCACCCTTGGTTGTGGCCTTGTCTTAGAACTTAAAAATTCAAAGTTTTCCTAAAAATAAACAATAATACACCCATAATTAGAGGAATAAAGTCTTATAAGAAACATTTTGCAAGAGTAAAGCACACATTCAGATAAATATTACTATAGAAAAAAGTATATATATCCTTTCTGTTTGTGGTTTGCCAATTGATTATGTTATTAGCCAAAGGAAACCAAGTACAACTAGCAAACAGACAAGCAAGCAGACTATTTAAAAGTAAAGAAAGTGAAACTCAGATAAGTAGAATTACACTTTTCATACTATCTTATATCAGTGCTAAAATCAACATGGTGACCTGATTTACACATAATAAAATATGTTGAGAGAATGTTTTATCCTTTTTTTCAAAATTCAGGTTTCTCAGAATACACAATTGCTTTGGAATGATTCAAAACCATTTGCTAAGGTTATGAATATTGGAAGAAAGAGTTATAATTTAGGTGTATTACAGTGATGTAACTGTTATTTTGGAGTGTCAGCATATTGGCTACATTTATTAGTAGAGATTTATTACTGAGACTGATATAAATAAATGCAGATATATTTTCTGAGCAGAGATCCATTCACAGTCACTGGAAAAAAAGTAGATGTATACAGGAAGACACTCAAACTAAGAGTATCTTTTCCCATCCATTAACTTCAAAGGAATTTAGGATGTCTGTGCTTTCGTTCATAGGGAATCTAAGGTTAGTGGCTTCCAAATGTAACTGAATTTAGTCTTTCTTTTGGATAAGTTTATCAAATATATTAAATAACAACATGCTACTTAAGTAAAACTGATGGTGTATTCTTATTATTATAGCACTTTCTTTTACTAGTGTTAAGAATGTAGTGCCTAGATATTCCCACGAATGTTGCTTTCTAAAGAGTGTATCAAAGACAGGATGAGGACTCAAGTTTGCCATGCCAAGCATGAAGGTCTGCTGTTAAGGGTTATCACATGTAGATTTATATAAAAAGTCTGAACTGAAATTGGATATGCTCTGAAAATATTCAGTCTACTGAAAATATTACTTATTTTTGTCTGCTTCTAATGAACCCTCTCTTTCTCTAGCAAAACTACAAGCTTATGTTTTTCTCTTTTTCTTTTTTTTTTTCTTTTTTTTTTTTTTTTTGTGCACCCAAATGCTGAAGGAATCCTTGCTGCCTCATATAGTCTTCTACTATTTATGGAAAGGAGTAATGCCTTTCTAACACCATATTGGTTATTCAAACTATTAGTTAATTACATAAAGACAATCCCTTTCTCCCAGAAGTCAAGCAAAATTTACAGCATAAATCTATGGTTGTGAAGAATTAGACAGCTCCCGTATTCATTTACAGTCTCTGCACAGACAAGACAGAGGATATGACTACTTAATTGTGAATACCTAACAATTATAATAAAAATTCTATACCAAAATATATGGATCTTAGACAATTTAAGTAGTTTTTAAGCTATGAATACTATTTTAATATATTAAACTATTTCAAAGCCACATTTCTGACACAATCTTCTGCTCTGATTTTTATTGACATCGTAATTTGTAAGTATGTAATTTTTTAATTTTTTGCTTTATGTTCCCAGGTATTCCTTGCATATTATCTCTTCTCTTATTCTCACATAAATTGGTGGTGATGGAGATTATTCTGCCGGTAGCCTCAAAATTCGGGCTTGATCTCAGTCTAGACTGGTACAACTGCAAATGTAACTGAAAACAATAATTTCTGATTAGTAACTAACATAAATTAACTTGAGGTTATTATCATATTCTTAAAAGAACTTGTAATCAAAGCACAAAGCCCATATTATTGCTTGTTACACTTCTAGAAGAGAGTACTTAGTAAATTCACACCTTTGGTTTCATTAGTCTCAGTAACAACTTTGAGCTGTAAGTTATTGCTAATATTTTTGACTACTTTTTTTGCCAAAAATTGAATTGGCTTTTGTTGTAGCTGCAAAGGTTTCTATATTTTTTCCTTAGCAACTGAGCAAAGAAATCACAGTTCTTTGCTTAAACATCTAAATTGTACAGAAAATAAAAGGTACAACGTAAGTCACGGTTCTGATGTCTTCAAATACGAGATCTTTTATTTTATGCACAAAAATTTCCTCCCCATAGAAATCAGAGGAACACAAAAAGGGGAGGCTTAGACAAGGTAGTTTTATCTGGGCTTCCTCACAAGAGTGAATCTCTTCCTCTGATATAAGGTGACCTGCTCTAATTTTGGCAACATTTTTCTAAGTGCTTGATTATGCAGAAAACTGGGGGTTTTTTTGAGGAATTTCAGTTACTGGAAAATAATGAATGGAAAAATGTCAAATATAGTTTCAAATATCTTATTGAAGAATATTTTTTACAAACTCATAGTTATAACACTTCTAATTTTGTAAAAAATTTGCTGGCTGAAGTCATTGCTAGACCACTCTCCATCATCTTTGCTAAGTCGCGGGGAATGGGAGAGATGCCTGAGGACTGGAGGAAGGCAAATGTCACTCCAATCTTCAAAAAGGGCAAGAAGGAGGACCCGGGTAACTACAGACCGGTCAGCCTCACCTCCATCCCTGGAAAGGTGATGGAATGACTTATCCTTGGTGCCATCTCTAGGTATATCAAGGATAAGAGGGTCATTAGGGGCAGTCAGCACGGCTTCACCAAGGGAAAGTCGTGCTTGACCAACCTACTAGACTTTTAGAAAACATAACGAGGTGGCTAGATGATGGTAGAGCAGTGGATGTGGTCTATCTTGATTTCAGTAAAGTATTTGACACGGTCTCCCACAGCATCCTCGCTGACAAATTGAGGAAGTGTGGATTGGATGAGCAGGTAGTGGGATGGATTATTAACTGGCTGGTAGGAAGAAGCCAGAGAGTAGTGGTCAATGGGGCGGAGTCTAGCTGGAGACCTGTGTCTAGTGGAGTCCCTCAGGGGTCAGTACTAGGACCAGTATTATTCAATATATTCATAAATGACCTGGATGAGGGAATTGAATGCACTGTCAGCAAGTTTGCTGATGATACAAAGCTGGGAGGAGTGGCTGACACAGCAGAGGGCTGTGCTGCCATCCAGAGAGACCTGGACAGGCTGGAGAGCTGGGCAGGGAAAAACTTGATGAAATATAATAAGGGCAAGTGTAGGGTGTTGCACCTGGGCAGGAACAGCCCCAGGTTCCAGTATAGGTTGGGAAATGATCTCCTAGAGAGCAGTGTAGGGGAAAGGGATCTGGGAGTCCTGGTGGACAGCAGGATGACCATGAGCCAGCACTGTGCCCTTGTGGCCAGGAAGGCCAATGGCATCCTGGGGTGCATTAGAAGGGGTGTGGTTAGTAGGTCAAGAGAGGTTCTTCTTCCCCTTTACTCTGCCCTGGTGAGTCCACATCTGGAATATTGTGTCCAGTTCTGGGCCCCACAGTTCAAGAAGGACAGGGAGCTGCTTGAGAGAGTCCAGCGAAGAGCCACCAAAATGATTAAGGGAGTGGAGCATCTCCCTTATGAGGAAAGGCTGAGGGAGCTGGGCCTCTTTAGCTTGGAGAAGAGGAGGCTGAGGGGGGACCTCATTAATGTTTATAAATATTTGAAGGGTGAGTGTGAGGAGGATGGGGCCAGGCTCTTCTCAGTGATGATCAATGATAGGACAAGGGGTAATGGGTGTAAGCTGGAACACAGGAGGTTCCATTTAAGTTTGAGAAAGAACTTCTTTACGGTGAGGGTAACAGAGCACTGGAACAGGCTGCCCAGGGAGGTTGTGGAGTCTCCTTCTCTGGAGACATTCAAGACCCGCCTGGATGCCTTCCTGTGTGAACTCATCTAGGTGTTCCTGCTCCGGCAGGGGGATTGGACTAGATGATCTTTCGAGGTCCCTTCCATTCCCTAATATTCTGTGATTCTGTGATCTTTCAAAATCTCTTCTAAGATTTCAGAAATCTAATATTTTACTACCATTACCTAATATCTACTTGAATACAATATGCAAACTAAACTATAAACATATTTTAAACAATATAAATTGATTGCTTGTAAAAACTAGCTGCAGTTGCAATGTGAGACACACTCTTATAAATAGAAAGATAATCCACAAGGAATTACTTAAGAGATAATATATTCACATTTTAAGTGAAAACATTTGTTACTGGAAAACTGTTAGGATCATACTGATGCCATTTAGGATAAGTGAATGTGTGCTACATTCTTATTTTTGTTTCTGTTTTCTCTGAAGAGTAATTTTCTAGAAAATTCTTTAGTTTTCTAGAAAACTCTTCGGGAAAAGGCCCTTTAAGAGTGGTATTAAAGTTATTTTTTAAAACACACTGCTTTTTTAGACATATTATTTTTAAGATTGATGGCTATAGCCAAGAAAATTTCACTAGTTAGTGGATCAAGATATTTGCAACTTCATGAACATGGCAAGTACAACGAATATATAATTTGCACTATTCATTTTCTTCATTTCACCTCATCTACCATTAGCTCTTTCTCATTTTTCTTTTCTCCCTCTGAACCATCTTATGTCCATCGTGCCAGTGTTCCTTTAGATCTCATTATAGAAAAATATCCAACTGATAAGACTGTGATAAAATGATAATTTATTTGTGAAAATTGAGATCCCTAATTATAGTGGATAATTACATCTGGTAATTTATGACTATGCTAGCACCACAGATTGAAATTTTTGTCCTGCTCAGAGGGATTAAGTTAGTAGTAAGTAATTAGATGAGACTAGTCCTCTCAGTAATAGTTATTATAAAGAGTAAAAAAAAAAATACAAAAAAAAAAAAGGCCAAATAAAAGTATTTTCCTGCACTTTTTGAAGATATATATATCCTTCTTTTGGAAATGAACAAATAGGAGTTCAAGGCTCCAAACTTGGAAAAGTATACTTAGAATAAAGTAAAAATGTTAAAAATCCACGTCGTTAAAAACAAAGTGTTATTTACATCTAAAAAGGAAATGAAGTTGGCATGTGTTTGAATGAATAAAGTGATGAGTTATTAATACTTGGAAAAAGAAGAGAGAAAAACCTACTTACTTGTTAGATTTCTCTTTTCATTTATGTCTTTAATTTCACTGCAGTATATCAAGGTCTTGAGGGCACTACTATGCCTGATTGTTCCAGCTCAACCTCAGACCCCACACTCTGTTTCAGCCCCTTCAGAGCTGAGTCCCTGTCCCAGTGATGTCACATCAGTGCCAGCCTCCAGCACTGCACAGCCCTGCCCAGGCATGGGTCCTGTTTTGCTGAGCTCACCTGTGGGACCATGTCCCAGCCCATCTTCAGCCCGTCCCTATCCCCAGGGTGGTGCCCAATGCCCAGGTATGGGGCTGCCCCTGGTGTCCTCCAGCCTTCCCTGCTGTCCTGGTTTTTATCTGAGACAGAGCTAAGTTTCTTTTTAGTAACTAGAATAGTGCTGTGTTTTGGTTTCAGCATGGAATTTTTTATGAGAAAAATGTTGATAACATACCAAGGTTTTAATTTTTGTCACTGGAATTGAAGGACTTCATGTTTTGTTAGCCTACAAGTGCAAGATTTAAAGGGGAGAGGAATATTTAAATTAATAAGTGATATACAAAGGGTTAAACTGTAAGCCTTAAATTAGAGCTGACTTTTGAGTGAACTTCCCAACCTGTATCACAGCAGCATGAAATAGGACCATGAGACTTTTCCTCCTACAATCTGAAGCCAGGTGCCATATATCAAAAAAGTAGTTTCTCAGACATACTTCGGATCCTGGCCAAATTGAGGATGTGGCCGTGTGAAGTGAAACTTACCTACCAGATGTTACCATGCCTTTCTGTCTACGTAATTTGTTTGTTAGATTGTATAAAAGCAGGACCTCTTTACAGCAGAGATGGAGACCTCACCTACGAGTGGACACACTGTGTAGGAGTTCCCAATTGCTCGGAAAAGGTTCTCCAAATCCTTTGCTGTGACAGGGGCTCCCCAGCTGACACATGGGTCTGGATGATGATGATAAATATCTGGGAAAATGTTGATGTATCTTTCTTAATCACTGTGTTTTCTCATATGTAGCGATGCTTAAGTCCATTATCCTGTTTAACTCTGTACTTTGTTTCTTTTTCTTTTTTTCCCCTGTTTTAAACTAGAGTAAAATAAGTTTGTTTCTAGTGTTAAGTTGGTGTCTGTGTCATTTTGGCTAGCCCCATCGGTTAGCAAAACATTAAGCTAAGTTGGTATTTGGATATGTCAATGGGATATTCCATATCATCTAATGTCATGTTCAGTATATTAATGAGAGTAGGGTCTTTTCCTCTTTTGTGTGTCTCTGTCTTTTGCTCGGGCTCTTACTCTTCTGGGATTGCTGTTTCAGTTCAGGATTGTTGCTCCTCCAGGATCACTATCTGGGAATGAGCCAGTCTTGGTCAGCATGTGGTGAGCAATTGCACTGTGTGTATCACTCATTTACATATTTTATCACTATTATTATTATAATTGCTGCTTTAAGTTTTATTTTATTTCAATTATTAAATTGTTCTTATCTCATCCTATGAGTCTCCTTCCCCTTGCCACTCAATTCTCTCTCCTATCCCCTGGGAGGGGAGAGGGGTGAGCAAACAGCTGTGTTTGGCTGCTAGCTAAATGATAACCAAGTGAAACCACCACACCTGCTCTCCAGATGAGGTGATGGGACAGGCCCTGGATGCCTAGCCATGTCCTGCTGTCCCCTTGGAGAGCCCCAGCAGCTCCTGGTGTCCTGAGCCCAGGGAGCTACTGATCCCCAGTGTGCCCTTACACAGTAGAAAATATTCTCAACTTTTTTATCAGAGAAATTCTGTAATTTAAATGATGGAATTTGCCTTGAAGAGTTGTTTTATTCCCTCATACACTTAAAAAAGAAGACAGATAAAAACATGTAGGTTTTCCTGAGTAAAGATCCTAAGGATTTGAATTTTGACTTTGATTGTCTATAGCAGTAGTTAAATCTTTCATCCTGTTCTAGTACATTGTTATAGATCAATCTATAAAGGAAAATAAAGAGAGAAAACTTTGCATATAATTTTACCAAACATGCTCAGCCTAGTACAACAAGCTAATAGAAAAACAGAAATATGAAATGACATGAATAGTTAAATTTGTTATTAAGAAGGAAAAGAGGAAAAAGTCTACCTATACCTGTAAAGAAAACAAGAATAACATCTCACAAGGAGTGTTGATTTTCATTGTCTTTTTCCCATCTCTCTCTCTTGCAATATTCAAATCTATAAGAAATCAGTATTTCAGGTTTGGTTTGTTTGTTTGTTTTGAGTTTTGTTTTTGTTTTGTTTTTGTTTTAGCTGCTAACAGTCTATTCAGCAAAAAGAAGGAAGGAATCCAACCTCAGTATCTACTATGACTGGCCAGAAACATAGTTTTATTAAAAATTAATCTAAATATGTAGTTAAGCATTTTCTTCAATTATGTGAGGCAAAAAGATGTATGTAATGCATAGGTAGGCAGTATTAACAAGCAACAGAAAATCCTTTATTGTTAATGTGCTGACAAGTATGCATGTGCAGCAAAGAAGCACAGCAGAAGCACTAAAAAAGAGAGTTGTTTATATTGTATCTCTAAATAATATATGAATAAGTATAAGAATAATGTTTAATTGAAACCAAATATATGTAATTTTTTTTATCAGTATACTTCAGATATGGCTACTTCACAAGCCAAAGGAGCTGAGTTAAGAAAAATCATGTTAAATTATTTCTTTCTTAAAGGAAATAATTTATTTGTCTTGTACTAACCCTGCATCATAGAAGATAAAGTTTATAGAAATAGATAGTACATCCTTCTGGTAACTTCTGTGGGAGGACTGATACAAAATTTTTTTCATATTTGGATTTTAAGTGAAGCTTTTTTGAGCACAATTCATATCAACACTGGAAAAAACAGGAAGAAAATTAGGAAACAAAAACATTTAAGGTTGATGAAGCACCCATAAGGAAGACAGGAATGTCTGAAATCAAAACACCCTTGCCAATGGAACAAGATAAATGCAAAGCTACAGGGATTTAACAATAATTCTACACAAACCCAAGGAACTATGGATGTACCTTAATTTTGTTCTCTATCAGTAACAAAGCAGTTCCTGAATGAAACATTTTTCAAGTCATACTGATCCTTATTTTGACAACACCAGTCTTTCTACATGAATATAAGGAGACTTATTCTCCCCACTAAGACATATATGTCTTTGCTTTTGTGACCAGCAGGACTAGGGAAGTCATCCTTCCCCAGTACTCAGCTTTGGTGAGGCTGCACCTTGAATAGTGTCCAGTTTTGGGACCCTCATTACAAGGACATTGCAGCACTGGAGTGTGTTCAGAGAAAGGCAAGGAAGCTGGTGAAGGGGCTGGAGAGCAAGCCTTATGAGGAGCAGCTGAGGGAACTGGGGTTGTTTAGCCTGGAGAAGAGGAGGCTGAAGGGAGACCTTATCACTGTCTACAACTACCTGAAAGTAGGTTGTAGCAAGGTAGGTATGTGTCTTTTTCTCCCAGGTAACTAGTGATAGAACAAGGGGCAATGACATTAAGTTACACCAGGGGAGGTACAAATTGAATGTCAGGAAAAATTTCTTCATTGAAAGGGTTATGAGGCAATGGAATGGGCTGCCTGAGAGGTGGTTGAGTCACCATCCCTGGAGGTGTTTAAAAGACGGCTAGATGGAGTGCTTGAAGATATGGTTCAGTAGTGGACAGGTATGGTTGGACTCGATCTCAGAGGTCTTTTCCAACCAGGTGATTCTATGATTCCATGAATATTACTTGAGTAACCATTGTGCAATAATGTCTTAATTTACTCAGTGGTGATATTCCATGAAACTTTAGTGAATAACTTCAGTACAGTAACTTTTGGAACATTTTTAAAATACAAAAAATAATGTATGAAATCTAAGATATTTTTATTCAACACATCTATGCAATGTATAATGAAAACAATAGCATCCTAAGTGCTTCCTTCTTTCACTTATGAGCTTAAGAGAAAGATTTTATCACATCAAAATCAACCTATTTGCTAGCTTTGTGTGTTGCACCTGTACAAATTTATGAAATTATAGGGTAGACTAAATCAATGAGTAGGAACTGGACTGTAATATCATAGGATAGTTTAGGCTGGAACTGACCTGAGGAGGTTTCTAGTCCAACCTTCTGCTCAGTGCAGGGTCAACTCTGGTATTGGAAAATGTTGGACAGACTTTGATCCACTTGAGTTCTGGGACCCCCGAGGACAGAAACTGCAGAACCTCTCTGAGCAGCCTCTTCCACTGCTTACCTGTCCACATGGAGAAATTTTTTATCTTCATTCCAAGTCTGAACCTTTCTTCCTTGAACTTATGCCCATTTGCTCTCATCATCCTTCCAGACAGCTCTGGGAAAAGCCTCACCCTGCTGGCTTGGTGTCAAACTCCTCTTGAAGATGTCACTTCCCTTGGCTGAATGAGACCAGCGCCCTCAGGCTCTCAGCAGAGCTTGCTTCAGTTTTTTGATGTATTGATGTATTTCCAGCATTATATTCTCCTCTGCACTTAAGAATCTTCAAGCATTCCCACTCTTAAAATACAAACCACAATAAATATTTATGCTGACTGTACTACTAACCGTACATTCAAATATATGCTATATCAATGCAGAGTTGGTATAGAATAGAAATCAGATTGCATCACTGACAGACAGGAATATTTGGAATTCTGGTTGAAAGATGTGAGACTGATACAGCTCAAATCGTTTAAATTTGCACCAAATCTTTCAATAACAAGTCAATTAATTTAAAAAAAAAAAAAAAGGTTGTTTTGTTTTTGTTTTGGTTTGGTTTTTTGGGGGTAATTAGACATGGAACTGTTCCCCATATATCAGACAGAAAAGCAGTTGCAGAAAGAGATATATTTTAGACAATAGAATGAAGGTAAGCACATCTGCCTTAGCATTCAGTGCATAGCCTGCACTTTTTTCCAGATCTTTTCAATATAACATGTGGCAATTATGCAAGTTTGATGCAGTAAGGTTTAGAGCATTTAGGGAAATAAACCTGCGTATGGAAATAAACTTTTTTTCTCCAAGGGTGTATTTATTAAAATACAAATAACATAATACAGGATGGTGGTGGAAGGATGGTATCTTCCAGTGATAGCATAGCTGTTGCTTGATATGTTGTTGCTCAACAGCCAGTTTACTAGATTAGTTTGTTCCAGCTTGCAGTACTAAAGTGAGAAAAAATGAAATAGAAATATCTACAAAATTTAAATAAAAAAGCTCAGTTATTATAAGAGAATACAGAACTTCATATCACATTTTTCCATAATTTTTGCTTTTATGTTATTGGACATTTCTAGAATGCTTCTAATATGACATTTGTTACATTTTTGTCCTGGAATTTGTCTAAAGTTGGAGCCTCCCAAATATTGTGCAAAATTAAATATGCAAACAGATGCAATATATTGCACTATTTTCTTGTGGATTGTGTTTTAGGATGAATGTAGATAGTGCAAGCAGTCCTAACATTTCTATTTCCTCTCTTTATGTCAAGTATGCATAGTAAAGCTTTAAAAAGGATGTTCCCTTACCAATTTAATCAATGCATTTCTAAGCTGCACTAAGCTGTTCTCTGCTACAACACCAGACCAAACTAAACCAAAATCCCAATATCCAAACATAACAACTATTAAATATTGTCACATGATCATCTTAGATTTCTGTTCGTGCTACTTTTTTATGTCTTCTGCCTGTTCTTAGGCTGCAACCAGTACCAATATTTCTGATATTTTCCTTTTGTCTGACCTAAATATCATATTATCAATAAGTTCTCTGATCTAACGTTAAACTGACAAAATGATCATGTTATTTTTTATGCCGTTTTTTGACATGCCATAGAACCATCAAAGAAACACATATCTTTAAATTTGAACTAAAGAAATCTCTCTGATACTTTTTGAAGAATGTTTTATGTAATATTGTTATCCAGTATTTTCTGCTGCTAGTAAAACCTTAAAGTACAGTTTATACCTAAAACTCTTTGATCTTGTATTTCATCTCCCTCTTACCCTTTAATTCCAAGGTCCTTTTCCATTTTCTGAAACTTACTGCTAATTGATACTTTTATACTTAATAAGATTAGGTTTTCTTTGTTGTTTCCTAAAACTGGAATATAAACTGACTGAGGTGAATCATGTTTTTGGAGGTTCTACTCTTTCCTTAGATTGCAGATGTAGATTAATAAACTATTCTTGAAACAACAGTTTTTACTGTGCTTGTCTTTTGTTCCAGCTACCTGAGTTTTTTTTGTTTGATTGTTTTGTTTGTTTGGTTGTTTTGTTTTGTTTTTTTTTTCCAGTTAAACTCATCCACTGTTTTTTTCTGTTGTCTCCATGCTACAAGAAAAGATTCCTGGAAATTATAGCACATACAAAAGTCAATATTCATAACTAACTGTATCTGAATGCATTGCTTAATATTAGGAATGCAACTACCTTAACATAATATGATTTTCTTTTTATTTTTTTCCTTTTTATTTAATGAAAATACTTTTATTATATTGTTTACAGTAACTATACAAGACTATTCTCTTAATTAAAGGAGACCACTCTGCTTCTATCTTCCTTTACTCTCAGTTTCTGTTCTAGAGCAATATAAAGCAAGAGAGTTATGGGGAACATAATTGGTTTTACTGTAGACTCTGTTTATTCCCAGTGCACATGTGCACACCATATGTGCAGTGCCATTCTGCAATCACAGTACTCAATGTAACATCTAGTCTACTCTTCCAGTCAGTGAAGATTAGTATCATCTTGTCCAGAAAAAGTATTTGGTTTGATTTTGTCCTTAAGACAAGATTTTTTTTTTTTATTTTCTATAGCTTTGTTTCTCTTTTAAACATACTGCAATAGTTATGATTTTTCTATGTATAGAAATTATCTCTCATTTTCTCTTTTTCTTCTTTTAAAAATGAAGGAGAATGAGATTCTTTTCACTTGCATCATGCACAAGGGGTTTTTTTAACTTATGTCTTTTCTTCTTCTTTGGACCTTACAGCAAAGAGCAGCAAACTCAAAAATCACTGCCAGTTGCTACTTGCTATTGTTGCTTGCTTTAAAAGCTATCTAAATTGGAATCATATATAATAAGGTTGACAAATACAATCCAAGATATCTCTTCCTCTGTTTTAGAGCATCTAGTAGAATAATACTGTAGAAGAAATACATAACAAACCAGTAAGCAATAATGTTTGGAGAATTTTGGATGGACATTAGTGATAAAAACATTTAGGAGTAGAGAAGCTACCAAGACAGAGATAAAGAATAGAATCTTGCTTCTACCAAAATAAGTTAAAGAGCAGGAGACATATGGATTAATGTTACTGTGCTTATGCTAATTAAAATGGGGCACTTTGCCAATTAAAAAGATTAATGACCAGGACTGAGGCTGCCAATTTTGATGATGATTCACAAAACCAAAGTAATTTATCCCTCTCAAGTCTATAGCTTGTTCAACTCTGCAGGACAAATAGGTATTCACTTGTTTTTGTCAGAATAGAAAAATCCAGGATGTCAAAGAAAGGAGAATGGTGATTTTCTGCACAAAAATATTATTTAATTTACTTACTTGATAAGTATATAACACTGAAATGTTGAATCAAACTACTTTTTACCATTCCAGATGAAATGAAACAAAGAAAACTGGAAAGTCCCCAATAAGTATTATGGTAAATAAAATTAAAGTCAGCTTGGTTTAGAAAAGAATAATAGATTTCCAGTCTTTTCCTATTGAGAGCCATTGCTCTTCCTATTAAAAATCAAAGGGAAAACAGAGAGGCTTTTTTTCCTAAAAACACCATGTAGGTGGTCAAACAAATCAAATCCTGGCATTATTTGAATCCAGTAAACAGAGTTCAACAGATAGTGAGAGATTATTATAAAAAAAAAAAATCACTGAATTTATTAATAGTCAAGGAAAAAGCAGGAAGGAGAAAATGAAATCATAGCAAGTTGTATGTTAGCATTGGTGTTTGCAAAACTCTGAGAATGCTAGTTGTATCTGCAAAAAGGTATAGTAGAAATCCAAAGCTAACATGAATAAAGGAGTCCTGGGCAGTGCTAAATGAATAACTAGTGCATAGCTATCAAGATTATGAGAATCTATGATTCAAACACAAAGGCAAGATTCCTGTAGCTATTTTAACAGTAGCAAAAGAGAATGGAAAAGATCCAGGAAGCTGCACTGAAAAAATAGATTTTGCTGATTATCTAAATTAATTTTTGGTAAGTGAGGGAGTTAACTGAGACTTAATTCACACCTAACTTCTGTATTAATTTGTAGTGTCATCATTTTTCTAGTTAATATAAGTAACTAGAACAGAGAATGTTTGAGGAGGAATGTAAAAATGTATTGTATGATGACACCACAATCAATAAAAGCCCGAAGCATAATTCTTGGTGTTTATGCAATACCTTTTAACATAAACTCTGCCAAAAGTATTATATTTCCATTTTTATTATCTTGCCAACTGCAGTTAATGTGAAATATTAGAAAGAAATTCAATCACTGTGATTTCTCCTGAGCTTTATTCATAGTTCTCACAAACAGTTATTTGGAGAATAGTGGCATATCAGAATTTAATGTGCTTGGCAGAGATTTAATAATGGTATAGTCATATTACTAATTAATATCTAGTAAATGTTATTAAAGGAAGTAAGTTTCAGTTCACTAAATCAAATGAAGAATATATTGTGTCCATTTCAGTTATTTTTCTACTCTAAAAAAAATGAGTGCATTAATTAACTGGAAGGGTTAAATCATGAGTATCAGGAAGGTGACAACTACTTTGTCTCCTGCATCTTCATGATCATGAAAGGTATTGCTTCTAGTAGTTTAAGTGGTATACTACTCAAAGTGCTACTTAAGAAGATTTGCTTGTGTGGTGATTCCACAGCAAAACCAAGACAGCCTGATGTTGAACTCTAGTGACATCATTCAATGAAAAAAACTGTTGGAAAAACAGCTGTACTTGTAATCACTGTATTTTGCAATGGGATATTAACAACGACAACTATTAGGAAAATTTACATACCTCTATAAGAATGATGTCATTCAACATGTATGATATTATTGAAATACATTATTTCACCTAACAAAGACTATTATCGGGCATACAAATCAAAACATGCATAGCTATGACTATTTGAAGCTGCTATATACAAGACAGCCCAGTTGTATTCAGAGTAAATAGACAAACCAGTTTGAACTGAGATTATTTGAACTGAGGAAAAAACAAGAAGAGTTGGAAATGCATGTGTGCCTGCAGGGATATGACCTAATTGGCATCACAGGGACATGGTGGGATGGCTCCCATGACTGGAGTGTTGGAATGGAAGGATACAGGCTCTTCAGGAAGGACAGGCAGGGGAGACAAGGAGGGGGTGTTGCCCTCTATGTCAACAACCAGCTGGAGTGTATGGAGCTCCACCTGGAGATGGATGAGGAGCTAGCTGAGAGTTTATGGGTCAGTATTAAAGGGAAGGCAGGGAAAGGGGATGTTACAGTGAGGGTCTGCTACAGGCCGCCAGACCAGGGAGATGTAGCAGATGAGGCCCTCTATAGGCAGACAGGAGCAGCCTCACATTCACAAGCCCTGGTCCTCATGAGGTACTTCAACCACCCTGATATCTGTTGGAGGGAAAACACAGCAGGGAACAAACAATCCAGGCGGTTCCTAGAATGCATGGACAACTTCCTTCTCCAGGAGGTCAAGGAACTGATGAGGAGGAGTACCATGCTGGACCTTGTTCTCACCAACAAGGAGGGGATGGTGGGGAACGTGAAACTCTTGGGCAGTCTTGACTGCAGTGGCCATGAAATGGTGGAATTTGAGATCCATAGGGCAGTGAGAAAGGTGCACAGTAAGCTCACCACCCTGGATTTCAGGAGAGCAGATTTTAACCACTTCAGAGATCTGCTTAGTCAGGTGCTGTGGGATGAACTCCTGGAAGGAAGAGGGGCACAGGACAGCTGGCTTATACTCAAAGATCTCCTCCTCCAAGCCCAGGAACTATGCATCCCAACAAAGAGGAAGGCAGGCAAAAATAGCAGGAGGCCTGCATGGATGGACAGGAAGATCCTGAACAAACTTAGGATCAAGAAGGAAGCCTACACAGAGTGGAAGAAAGGGCGGGTAACCTGGGATGAATACAGAGAAATTGCCCGAGAAGCCAGGGATCAGGTTAGGAAAGCCAAGGCCCTGACAGAATTAAATTTAGCCAGAGATGTCAAGGGCAACAAAAAAAAGTTTTTATAGGTATGTTGGGGAGAAAAGGAAAACTCGGGAAAATGTAGACCCTCTCTGGATGGCAATGGGAGTTCTGGTCACCCAGGACATTGAGAAGGCTGAGGTGCTCAATGACAGTTTTACCTTAATCTTCACTGACAAGGGTTTGTGCCACACTGCCCAAGTCCTAGTAATCCAAGAAAGGGTCAAGGATAATGAAAAGTGGCCCACTGTAGGAGAAGATCAAGTTTGGGACCACCTAAGGAACATGAATGTGCACAAGTCCTTGGAACCTGATGGAATACATCCGTGGGTCCTGAGGGAACTGGTGAATGAAGTTGTGAAGCCACTATCCATCATATTTGAGAAGTCCTCGCAGTCTGGTGAAGTTCCTGCAGACTGGAAAAGGGGGAATATAACACCCATTTTTAAAAAGGATAACAAGGAAGACCCAGGAAACTACAGGCCAGTCAGTCTCACCTCAGTGCCAGGCAAGATCATAGAGCAGATACTCCTAGAAACTATGCTAAGGCACATGGAGAATGAGAAGATGATTGGTGACAACCAACATGGCTTCACCAAGGGCAAATCGTGCCTGACCAATCTGGTGGCCTTTTATGATGGGGTTACAACACTGGTAGATAAGGCTAAAGCAACTGATGTCATCTACCTGGACTTGTGCAAGATGTTCGAAACCAACCAGCATGACATCCTTGTCTCTAAATTGGACACATGTGGATTTGATGGATGGACTCCTTAGTGGATGAGGAACTGGCTGGATGGTCAGACTCAAAGAGTTGTGGTCAACAGCTCAATGTCTGAGTGGAAACTGGTGACAAGTGGTATCCCTCAAGGGTCGGTATTGGGGACGGTGCTCTTCATCTTCGTCAGTGACATGGACAGTGTGATTGAGTGTATGCTCAGCAAGTTTGCTGATTACACCAAGCTGAGTGGTGTGGTTGACATGCTGGAGGGACAGGATGCCATCCAGAGAGACCTTGACAGGCTTGAGAGGAGGTCCTGTGCTAACCTCATTAAGTTCAACAAGGCCAAATGCAAGGTCCTGCACCTGGGCTGGGACAATTCTAAGCACAAATACAGGCTGAGTGACAAGTGGCTTGAGACCAGCTCCAAAGAGTAAGGCTTGTGAGTGGTGGTGAAGTGGACGTGAAGCTGAACATGAGCCAGCAGTGTGCGCTTGTAGCCCAGAAGGCCAACCCTATCCTGGGCTGCATCAAGAGAAGTGTGTCCGGCAGGTCGAGGGAGGTGATTCTCCCCCTGTATTTCGCTCTCGTAAGGCTCCACTTGGAGTACTGTGTCCAGTTCTGGAGTCTCCAAGACAAGAGAGACATGGACCAGTTAGAACAAGTCCAGAGGAGGCCACGAGGATGATCTGAGGGCTGGAGCACCTCTCCTATGAGGACAGGCTGAGAGAGTTGGGGCTGTTCAGCCTGGAAAAGAGAAGGCTCTGGGGAGACCTTATAGAGGCCTTCCAGTACCTGAAGGGGGACTACAAGAAAGCTGGGGAAGAAGTTTTCCAAGCAGTAATGGCAGTTAATGACAGAACAAGGGGAAATGGTTTTAAGATGGAAGAGGGTAGGTTTAGATTAGATATTAGGAAGACATTCTTCACTGTGAGGGTGGTGAGACACTGGAACAGGTTGCCCAGAGAAGTTGTGGATGCCCCCTCTCTGGAAGTGTTCAAGGCTACGTTGGATGAGGCTTTGAGCAATCTGGTCTAGTGGAAGGTGTCCCAGGGGGTTTGGAACTAGATGATCTTGAAGGTCGCTTCTAACCCTAACTATTCTATGATTCTATTTGAGAGTGACAATGTTTAAAATAGATTACAATTTATTTTTGAAAATTTTTGGACAATGGAGCATCTTATTTTGATAATGTGTATTTTCCTGCATTAAATCTTTACACATTAAATACTTTTAACTAAAACAAAAGTATTTATTGCTCTATATCTGCTCCTATTTTCATAAATAAAGATGTAAAAGTAAGTGGGTATTTTCTCCTGCATTTCTCTCCTTACATTATGCCTTCACTTCCAAGTTAATTTTTCATGTAAAATACCTTTTTTTTTTTTTTTTAAAAAAAAAAGGATCCCTGAAGAGAAACATTAACTTTTCACAGTATGTTTGGTTTGTGTGTGGGGGGGGGTTTTTTGTTTTGTTTTGGGGTTTTTTTTTTGGGGGGGAAGGAGCGTTTTTGATAGTGGAGGAAGGGCCCACCTTGTGATAAGCTTCAAAAGCTTCCCTGACTCCAAGGCATACAGCCCCAGCCCAGGCTAGGCCAATTAGCAATAGAGAAACACCTCTGGGAATCCATATTTGTGAGGGGAAGGATGGTCTTGGAAAAAAAGAAGGGGAGAGAACCTGGAGGAGAGGTCATTGAACTGAACAAAAGACAACCATCGACCTAAACAAAGAGAGCTTCATTGCCAGGAGGAACGAGGAGGAGTGAGAGGATAGAGAAGGCAAAGGAGGTCCCTGCAGCCCATGGAGGTTCAACGGTGGAGCAGATACCCACGTGTAGGCTATGGAGGACCCCACACTGGAGCAGAAAAGCTGAGCCCAAGGGTGAGTGTAACTGGAATTGAGACCCCATAATTGCTCAATGCCAGAGTGGGGGTGGACCCTCAGTACAGGGATGTGAGGAGGTGTGCTGGACCAAAGGCCCATCTGCAGGCTGTGGATGTCCTCATGCCAGGAAGAATGGCAATGGTGTATGGGCTGCAACTCCTTTTCCCTGCCTTCTGTGCTGTTGTGGGGGGAAGGTAGAGAAATGGGGAGCAAAGTGATTTGAGCACGGGAAGAAGGGAGGGTTGGGGTGAAGGTGTCTTAAGATGTGTTTGTTATGTCTCACTGTGCTACTCAGATGAATGACAATGAATTAAATTGATTTTTCTTCCCCAAGTTGAGTTTGTTTGCCTGTGACCGTAACTGGTGAGCGAGCCATCCCTGTCATTCATTCTTAATCCCATGCCCCCTTTGTTGTGATTCCCATCCCATCTCACTGGGTGGCGGGAGTGAGTGCAGGACCACATGGTCCTATTGTGGTTAAACAACCACACAGAGACAATATATTATTAACAAATCTTTTTTGTAAAAAATAAATAATAACTGAAATTGGGCTTCAGATTTATGCCACAGACCTTATGTCCCTGGATGTGTTTCATGAGAAACAGATACAAAAGACACTGATACTTAAAATCATAAGGTGGATTCTTAGATCTTTGTGGAATTCTTTTGATTTCAGTATGCTTTTTATCAGACACTATAGTCATATAATGCAATGCTGCATGTCAATAGCATGTGTCTTCTTTTTTCTAAAATTGTTTTACTTTTGTTTGTCTTTCTGTAGTACAGCCATAGTTTTACATAGTGAGTGATAACAAGCACTATTTAGAATGAGATATTTACAACTCCAACACAATGATGTAGAGAAATACAGTAGAGGCACAGGATGTGGTGCAGAGTGCATGCATGGGATGAGAAGGGATGGGTCATTGGCCTGGCACTGGAGGTACCATGGTATCCTGGTTTTGCTAGGACAGAGTTAATTTTCTTGATAGTTAGAATACCTGTGTTTTAGTTTCACTGTAGGATTTGTTATGAGAAGAATGTTGTTATTATCTCCTGCTGGAGCTCAAGGCCGTTGTGTTTGGGTAGTTTGCAAGAGCAAAGGACTGGGAGGGAAGAAGCGTAGTAAATAGCAAAACCAAAACCTGACATTTGGATGTGCCAATGAGATATTCCATATCATATCACATCATGTCAGTATATTAACCAGGGGGTTTGGATTTCGGGACTGTCTGGGCTCTGACATCGCTGGTTGGCACAGGCTGGGCATTGGTTAGGGAGTGGTGAGCAATTGCACTCTGCATCTCTCATTTGTGCATTCTGTTATTACTGCTATTATCATTATCATTTTATTTTAATCAGTAAATTATTTTTATCTTGAGTCACCTTGCCCTTTTCTTTCTAATTCTCTCCCCTACTCCCTGGAAGTGGAGGGGAGATCGGGGGGGGGGGGGGGGGGGGGGGGGGGGGGGGGCGGGTGGTGGTGGATGAGTGAGAGACAAGGCTGTGTTTTTCCACAAACCGAAAGGGTCAAACCACCACACATGGCTATGAGCAACAGCACTTATGGTTAGTTAAAGAAATGGAGACCCGAAGTTGGGCAGAACTGGGTTTAGGGCTAACAAAGAGAAACAAAGAAATATCTAACATATGTCAAAGTCACAATATATAGTAAATTTGTATGTAACCTGGAGCTGTAGGTCAAGGGAGAAAGAGAAATGTATAAAAGTGTGTTAGCAAACACATAAAAATAATCCCAAGTCAACCCTAAAGGGCTGAAGAAAATAGATAGCTGTAACAAGCATTTACTCCAGGTACAATAATATATTTGACTCCAACACAGTGACACACTGCAGAGAAATTCAGGCCTGGTGTGATAGCAGAGGCCTTGAGAAATGGAGACACAAGCTGCAGCCTGTCATAACAATCCACAATTTGTTGAGAGCTTCATGCTATGTAGTCTTCTGATGTATTATAATCATGTGCTTTTATGGAGAACTGAAAGATAATTCTGTTCTTGAATTAGTATGAAGAATTATAAGTACATCAGTATGATCACTGTACAGAAAAAAGTATTTAGATGTCTGTGCAATATATTTTTAAATGGACCTAATATTAATAAACATACATTTAATTAAAAAAAAAAGTGAAAAATAAAAATATCACTCTGTATATCTGGTGGAATGTCTCTGTAACTGAAAGGGAAGCTCTCCATTGAATTTATCTTGAGATCTAAGTTATGAAAATTTCTACAATGCAAAGAGAAATAAAAAATTTTTCAACAGTTTTCATCTACTCTCTGAATCAGAAGGGAAAGACATGGTAATAATCCAGTGGCTAATTTTCCTGGTTTTGCTAAGATAGGGTTAATTTTATTGTTAGTAACTAGAAAACACTGTGTTTTGGTTTCAATGCAAGATTTGTTATGAGAAGAATGTTGATAACATACTAATGTTTTTAGTTGCTACTGTAAGTCCAAGGACATCCTGTTTTGCTAGTTTATAAGTGCAAAGGACTGGGTAGAGGGGAAGTATAGAAATTAGCAAAACCCCAAATTGGCATTTGGATATGCCAATGAGAAATTCCATATCATACCACGTCATGTTCAATATATTAACCAGGGTTGACCAGAAAGCTGGGGGATTCTTTTGGGGATTGTTTGGGCTCACTCTTCTGGGATTGCAGTTTTGGGTTTGGGGCTCCTGTTCCTTCCTCTAGGATTGGTGGGTGGTGAACAAGTGTACTGTGCATCACTCATTTATATATACTATCATTATTGTAATAATTACTATTTTATTTTAATTCAATGATTAAATTGTTCTTATCTCAATAAGCCTCCTTACCTTTACCTCTCCAATTCTCTCCCCTATTCCCTAGGTGAGGGAGGAGGGGCGAATGTGAGTAGGTGTGTGGTGTTTGTCTGCCAACCAAGTTAAACTACTACACTAGTTAAACCTCACTGCTCTGAAGTTATAATGATACCCTATATTCTAAATAATAAGGTATAAGAGAACGTCAGATATCGCATGGCTCAACTGAATAAGAAAAATAATAGTATCAAAAGTCAAAAATTAAATAAAAGAGGGCATCCAATTACATTAGGTAGAAAGAACACAAAAAGGGTGGAGATAGGAAAATTCTAATTGACAAAATCAAACTTCATCTTTACTACAACAGACTTTCTAACACTCCAAAATTCCAGGTAAAGCAACAGAGGATCCTGTTAGTTTGAGCTTTAAAAAAAATTAAATTAAAATATTCCAAGAGTAGGTATACTAATTACACCTTGGTATTTCTTTGATAAAAGTATGTCTCGGACATTGTCTATTCTTTCTAGCATGACAGCCATTTGACCAACAGAAGAGAAAATGACCAGAGGAAATTGACAAAAAAACCCAGTCCTGAGTTCAGAAAAGTCCTTCATTTCTTGATTTACCTGAATTTCAAACACTTTGGAGGTTATGCTAAGAAAGATTTTCAGGGAATATTTTTGCTTACTCTGAAAGTTTCATTCCTGTGGGCTTACCTTCTCTCAGAACTAGTATCTGATCTTCTGGGCAGCTTTCAGGAGTGAAACAGCAAATGTATACCAGACTGAGTCTATTAATACAATGATGCCTCAAGGCAAAACATTTTTGTTCTCTAAAAATAGAGTATTAACAAAGAGAGACACAAAGATCCACTCTACAGAAGCTGCTACTGCGATTCTTTTCCTGTTGAGAAGTCTTTATTTTTTCTGTCCTTCAGCTCCATTTCCTATAGAACTTACAATATGAATTTTCAGACTCTCCAGGGTATATTAAAGAAAAGCTTATGAAAAAGCTGTTAGATGTTTTGAGCTTCTACTGGTGCAGCCTATATATATATATATATTAGGTGTGTGCACGTACGAAGTTTTCAATGCACATCACGTTATAGCTTTGATGAGTGATGCACAAACTGATAATGAAAAATAACCTACAGAAAACAGAGTAGTGCTCAAATGTAATTTTTAGTATAATAAACATGTATTATTCTAGTACATATTGCATGTAGACAAGATCATGATTTATGGTATAAATCCATGGCTATTCCTGACAACTGTTCTCTTTTCTCTTAACATCATCTTTTTCACTGTTATTAGCATAATAGTTCATGGGGTTTTGACCTGTCTCTTTGACCAAGACCAAGACTAAGAAGATTCTGAGCCCCAGCAGTACTTTCCTTATTGGCATATCTGTTTAGATTGTATGAGAGGGGGGAGAGAGGGAGGCTGCTTCTTAGTTTAGTAGTATTAGTATGGAAAGATACTTGGTATGCGGTTCCAAAACAGCACTAGAGCATCCAAATTCTTAACAACCTGGGGACTGAAACAGCATGAGCATGAGAAATTTCCCCAGCTACCCCTCAGAACACATTTTTTCCCCACCCATTGAAACATGTTATCAGGCCACTGTTTAAATAATAAAAAATAGATTGCCAAAACACATTGACTTTTCCATAATAATTACTATATCCTTATGTTCACTATGCTTTCTCCTTGATAATTACTCACTGTTGAGATGATTGTATTGTACAATATAATCTCTATTTCCTTTTCTGTGAGACTATTATTACTTTTCACTTTGGCATATTTTACATTTCCACTGTGTAACTATACAGAGATTTAAAAATATGTGTGTCTCTTTTTCTTAAAGGGCAAATGTTCCTCTGCTCTTTGTAGAAAACTATAATTTAATGCTTGCACCAAAAATTATCATATTTTTAAAGTACTGTTTATATGTTTGGGGTTTTATATGTATTTTTAAGATAACAACAAACTTAGCATCTTTTCAATAAGCATATGTGTTTGTATATATGTATGTACATGTACATGTGTGTATATACATATATACACAATATACTTCTGATCTCAAATGCATACACTAAAATATAGCTTTAAGCATTAAATTTATTCCCAAATCATGTGACAAATTTTGTAGCATTTATATTCCTTTTTCTTCTTTTGTGCTCTAGGTCTTTCTTTTTATACTATTCTGAAAAACTAACAAATTTTAAAATAAGTTAGTCATTAAGATAAAGAGGGAAACTTTTGGGATAAGGTGCTACCAAATACTAACTGAAAAAAATATTACAGTGAAGTACCAACCTGAAAATAAACTTGCTTTTCCTTGACTCTTAAAATTACAATAATAATACAAGTTACTGGTATTCTATGTAATGTTATAGCTGTTATCAGAGAGAAGCATGAGGATGATCCTACCTAAAGTAACATGTACGATTTAAGTAATTTATGTGGACCGAGCTAAGAGCTGATGTCATGAGTATGAGGGGCAGACAATTCATATTCTGAAATAGTTTAACTTCGTTATATACTAATTTTGATATAAACTGACCTTTTAAATAATTATTTTTAAAAGGAAAAGTGCTGTGCACCTGCTCTGTAACAGTTTTAAATTTTAAGCTAAAAAGTACAACACTCTGACTTTGCTTCATCAAAAAGGAAGCTCACCTACATCTAGGATCTCAAGACATGTTCATAACATTCTATAAAGGTGTAGTTTAATTCATTAGAAAGAGAGAGATAATGTTGATAAAAATTACTTGCTAAAACATTAAGCTATGATGTGCAGAACATATGGAAATGGCAGGAGTTATTAATACAACAAGTGAATTTACTTCCATTCAGAGAAATCTCAACAGCTGGAGGAGTCAACTGACAGAAACATCATGAAGTTCAGCAAAGGGAAATACAGTGTCCTGCACTTGGAAAGAAACTCATGCACCAAGACAGGTTAGGGGTTTACTGGCTGGAAAATTACTCTGCAGAGAATGACCTAGGTTTGCGGGTCGACATCCAGTTGAAGATGAGCCTCAATGGGCAAAAAGAAAGCCAACAGTCTCATGGGCTACATTTGGAAACGAGCAGCTTGAGGGAGGTGATAATTCCCCTCTACCAGCCACTGATGAGGTCACATCTGGAATACTATGTCCAGGTCTGTGTGCCCTTATACAAGAGAGACATGGACATATTGGAAAGAGTCCAGTGAAGGGCCACTAAGATGTTTAAGAAAGTAGAGCATCTCTCATATGATGAAAAGCTAAAACAACAAGGATGTGTTCAGCCTAGAGAAGGTTGTTTCTGGGGAATTTTCAGTTTAAAAATAAAAAAAAAATCAAGAGATATAGTAGTTGTGGGTTTGAATCTTTTCCCCAAGGAAAAAAAAAAAAAAAAAAAAGAGCTGACCTCTCACTATCTCAAGCAAGTTCTAACAAACTATAGCATAAACTCACATAGGTGTTAAGAGTTAAGCTAAAGAGACTTTTGCTATTAATTCTTTTGTTAAATCCTAATTCTCTTACTACATTCAGTAGTGTTTTATCCCACTATTACGATTACAGAAGCCAAAGGTTTTGTGTTTACTTTTGCTAACTAAGATGCAATTTACCTTCTCATTTTGACAACAGAAATATATTTCATTAAAGGCCATTAACTGAACATTTAGTGTTGTTTGCCCATGTGTATTTTTGGTGAACTGCTGTCTTCACTATCCTCACTCAAGTCCATAAACTGGAGGGAAGTTTAGATTCCTCTGACATGGACTGTATATACTAGATTAATGAAAATTGGGCAAGTGGCACAGTTGTATCATTGGCTTTCCACTATTTATAGACCCATAGAATCGTTTGGGTTGGAAGGAACCTTAAAGATCATCTAGTTCCAACCCGCCTGCCATGAACAGGAACACCTTCTACTAGATCAGGTTGCTCAAACCCCCTTCCAACCTGGCCTTTAACACTTACAGGGAGGGGACATCCACAGCTTCTCTGGGCAACTTGTTCCAGTCTCTTGCCACCCTCATAACAAAAAATTCATTCTAAATACAACTTTTTTTCATTTAAAAATCGTTGCCCCTTTTTTTGTCACTACAGACCTTGGTGAAATTTTTTCTTAATCTTTCTTATAAATCCACTTTAAAAATTGAAAGGCCACAATAAGATTTCCCCAAAGCCTTCTCTGCTTCAGGCTGAAGAAGATACCCTCTGTATGGCATCCCCTCTCTCTATCATATCTGACATTATATATCCCTTATGAGGAAAGGCTAAGGGAGCTGGATCTCTTTAGCTTGGAGAAGAGGAGACTGAGGGGTGACCTTATTACTGTTTATAAATATGTAAAGGGTGAATGTCAGGAGGATGGAGTCAGATTCTTCTTAGTGATGTCCAATGATAGGTCAAGGAGCAATGGGTGTAAGCTGGAACACAGGAGATTCCACATAAACTTGAGAAGAAACTTCTTTATCGTGAGGTTGACAGAGCACTGGAAGAGGCTGCCCAGAGAGGTTGTGGAGTCTCTTCTGGAGACGTTCAAGGCCTGTCTGGATGCTTTCCTGTGTGATCTCATCTAGGTGTTCCTCCTCCAGCAGGGGCATTGGACTAGATGATCTTTTGAGGTCCCTTCCAATCCCTCACATTCTGTAACTCTGTGATTCTGTGTGTCTCATTATGACATAACCACAAAGTGTTTCCAATTAGAGAACTGTATCCTCTGAGAAAGTACTTGTATGACTGTGATTTAGCCTTTATAAAAATGGATACCTATATCTGTATTTGTGCAAAATAATGGTCCAATATTGTTAATGTTGTATTATCTAATGTAGATTATGATCCTATTCCCTAGAATGATTTACATATGAATCCTTCATTTCTTTGTGGAGCTATGATTTCCCTGACAATAATATTAAAGCGCTGAGCACAATTCTTATTTCCATGGAAATTTCCATGGAAAAATCCATCTTTTCAGAATTTTCTGTTGGAGTAATTTTATATCCAATTCTCTACTTATGCTTAAGACGAGTGCATCTCTACTCATAGCCAGTAAGTGATTGTTCTTCAGTTTGTGGTGAGATCAGAATGGGCCCTCTACTAGTATGGTATTTAACACAAGTTCCTGACAAGTAATTTACAGCGTGGCACAGTGCATTCTAAACATTCACTTCCTTTTAAAATGCTTTAAAAAAGCCTATTACAAGAATAAGATTACATTTTGATTTAGCCTGTCGTATCAGTATCTATCTGTTAAAGAAACACTGTTGATCAGTTTCATTGTTCTGTCTTAAAATAAACACCTGCAAATTTACCCAGGATGCTCACTTAATGCAGTGAGTTGTCAATACAAGCTTTTATACTTCAAAGATTTCTGTTTATAGTTTATGCCAAAAATAAATAATAAAGTGTCTAAATGATGCTGCCTGGAGGAGGACAAGGAGTAACCAGAGTTATTTATATGAAAATTGTCACAGTACAAAATTTATTGTGGTAATCTTTGAAATTTCAGAATCCAAACAGTACCAACTTTTTGCAATATGCTGTTCTTCAAAAAGGAAGGGAAAAAGTGCTAGAAAATTGTATTTCATTCTGTCAGAAAGTGTGTTATATACCATCAGGTTGGACATAATGTACATATTTTAAATAATTAAAACAAGCAGAAGGTTTGTCAAGCATTTTTCAGCTAATTCATACTAACATATTGTCCTGATTTTCAGCTGAGACAGAGCTAGGTTTCTTTTTAGTAGCTAGAATAGCACTGTTTTGGTTTCAGCACAGGATTTGTTATGTGAAAAACGCTGATAATGTACAAGTGTTTTAATTTTTGTCACTGGAAGTGAAGGTCTTAATGTTTTGATGTCTACAAGTGCAAGATCTAAAGGGGTGAAGAATATTTAAATCAATAAACTAAATTGGTGTTTTGATATGTCATTAGTATATTCCATATCATATAACATCACGTCCAGTACATTTATGAGGGTCTATTCCTCTTTTGCTCTCTCTGACTTTTCCTCAGGCTCTTGCTCTTCCAGGATTCTGGTTTTGGTTTGGGGTGGTTTGGTTCGGCATCGTTATCTGGGGCCAGGCTTGGTTGGCAGGTGGTGAGCAATTGCTCATGGAGGCACCCAGCACCCCAGCATATATCAGTGCATTGAGTTGTTCTTCTCCAGGTACAGGAGTTTGCACTTCCTCTTGTTGAACTTCAACACTTTCCTGTCGGCCTATATCTCCAGCCTGTCGAAGTCCCTCTGGATGGCAGCACAACCCTTTGGCATATCAATTGCTCCTCCCAGTTTGGTGTCTGCAAATATGTTTGTCAGTCAGGTCATGAATTAAAATGCTGAACAGGACTTGGACCCAGTATTAACGCCTAGAGTACACTGCCAGATACTGGCCTCCAACTAGACTTTTTTGTTGCTGAGCACCACCCTCTAGGCCTGCCCATTCAGCCAGTGATAACTATGCATAATATAAGAAGTTTATAATTAAATACTGTATCAGAATATATGTACACAGAAGGACTAAATTAGATCACAGGAAACTTTGGTCTCTCTCTGGTAATCTTTATGTTCTTTCAGCACAGCTATCTTTTTTATGTAACATTGTAATATTGTAAATGAAAATAAGAAAATTGTACTCTTGTAAACTAATAATGGTGAAATGAGGTGGATAGAGAGATAAGAATCCACTTACAACATGGAACGACTGAGTACAAGTGCTGCAGGCATGAAAATAGACAAATTACTCATCAACTGCTATATTGTGCTCTTAAGACAGCACTCAGAGGACAAAAAAAACCCAAAACCAAACCAACTTGCAGAGTAGAAATCACCATCTAACATGTTTGTTCAAGTAAGAATTAATAAATTGATTTTTGACTTTATTTGCGTGTGTATTTAAAGAAACAGTACAAATGTTTGAAAGGGAATAAATGTATTTCATCCATTACATTCAAGACAATTAGAATAAGTTATGCTTTGTGTCACATAAAATTTGTTTTAATTATAATTTATAGGACTTGGAAGAAGATCAAGAGCTTGTTGAAATGTCCACATAGAAAAGAAAATGCTCCATTCTCAGAAAAGATAACTTTATTTTTGACAACTTGATGTTGTGTATTGTCATAACATATAACATGAAAAGGTGACCAGTGTCCAGTTTTGGATTTGTAACCATAATCATAAATTCTTATCTGATTTTTTTTTTTTTTAAAAAAAAAGGGGGCCTTACTTCTGTATGACTGTCTTTGTTCACTGGATTTTAGAGATATTTATATGCACAATAGAATAAAATGTCTTAAACACCCAAGGAAAAAAACATGAAGTAAATTTAAAAAATTGATCTTTAGACTGGACTTGGTAAAACATTATGAAATACAGACTAACTCACAAAATTCCGAAACATTTTTCAATCTTCGTCCTATTTTTTTTCCATATGATTGCAGAATATAAATTACTCTAGCTGACTGGTTGAGGACTATGCCTTGAAAGGCATGTAAACACAAGACTCCTTTATGACTAGTAACTAGAGTTGCTAGTGATCATTCAAAGCTATGCACTTTCCCAGTCACTCTCCAGGAGCATCCGGAATACACTGAAACATTGCAAAGCATAGTATGTTTCAAAGTTTTTGTTTTCCACATTTTAATAATATGTCATTTGTATATTTTACCAAAAAAAAACCCCAAAAAACTGGGTCATATAACTTAACAGCATTTGTGATAAACAGCAATCTTAAAGAAACTTAGGTTCTCAGTGGTGTGGTTGTAAGACGTAGTAATTTTGTGTGCTATCCAGTGACTGTAGACTTGTTTAATGTTAATGAGTTATCAGCAATGCCACCTCGAGGACTCTTCAGGGAAAAAACAGAAGTGATTTATGGGTGAAAATTATGAAATGCATTTTTAATATTTATAGACGATAAACCAGTGCAAAGGGTTTCTGTGTGACATGAGACAGTTACACAGCACAAAAATTTCCTACCCTATGAATGCTTCCAAGTTTCATCATTCTGATATTCCACATTGAGATGTAATGAAGAATTTATCTCCCTTATTTTTCATAAGAAAAAGATTGCATGCAATCCAGAACAATTGACTGTCTCCTGGCTTCATCAGTATGATAGCATACATATCTCCTGAGCGAGATAAAAATTGGATTTGCACTCTTCCATATTGCAGGTGGGAGCTAAGACCAGTAAAATATATTCTATTGTACTTGACCACAAATTAGTGTTTAATAGTAACAAATTCAGCATGTGGAATTGAAATCTGATGGATTAGAGGCCTTATCCTTAGTCTCTCATTTTCAAACTGTGTAGGATTAAGCATCAGAGGACACACAGACAGGTATTGATTTTGGAAAGGATTCACATTGCTCCTTAGCTTTGATTGGAAACTGGTCTATGGGAAGATCATATGTACCCATGTAAGTGCTCCAAATTTCCCTGGAAACTATCAGAAACACTTATAATCTCAAGTGGAAGACATTTCAGTCAGGTGTAAAAACTAAGACAAAACCAGCCTTCTACCATACACTTCATCCTTGCCTCTGGAGACCTCTAGCTCTCTTCTTCAGCTCTGTGAAATTGTTGTTCACCACCATTACTGTCCAAGTAGCTGTATTTTTAAGTTCAGTAACCTTACTGATGAGAGATTTTCATCAGTCAGATATGCATTTTATTAAAACATTTTTTTAAAGTGAAATTTGTTAAAATATTCAACAAAACCAATCAAACCACTGATACCTCATTCTGAAGCACGGTTAAACTTAGATTTTAAACCCGAGAGATTCTTTTACTGTAAGAGTTGTCATTTTTCAAGCAGACTGATACATGAACTCCTCAACTGTATTTTTATATTTGAAATTATAAACACTCATCCTAAATTCAAACTAAACTGAGCATCCAGAAGTATTCTCCATCACTGAATGAGCCTATTGGCAGTCTTTTACCATTCAGTATACCGAGTATTATGATACTTTCCTCCTAGTTTCTTATTAAAAGGTTTTAATCTGTTTTGGTGAATGAATAATAGGCTTAATAGCTACCTAATATACATTTAACATTATGTGGTGAATTTATGACTGGACATCTTCTATTCTTTGACAAAGCTTTTATTTTAATATAATGTCAAGGTACCATAGGTTGGTGTAACTCAGCATGCAGCAGCCATTAGCTTATCCGTTTCATTCTGGGAGATGCATACAACAGTAACATGCTAATCTATTTAAAATTAGAAATCTATTTTAAAATACATAGAAAACATTATTGTACTCAATATCGTGTCAAGAATTCTGGCTTACCCAGTGATTAATAAGTTTCTAAGCCAAGGACTCTGCAGTTCACTCACCAACTATAGTATTTGAAATTTGCAGAGAGCAGTGCCATTTGAAATACATAAATACATTTAAAACGTCTCAGTTTATGCTTATCTGCTTCAGATTTTTCCTAAGGAAACACATATTCTTTGGACACTGCAGAGAAGGACATGTTTTACAACTGAGTTTCTTAAACAAATAAAATGACCATCTTATTAGGAGGAAATCTGCAGGAAGCGACTATGTAAAATTTGGCCCAATCACCAAAATGACACTTTGCCATTTATTTTATTTTAAAGAATTATGTTAGTGTTTACCTTTCTTTGCCAGTTACAAGCTTGGATATCATATTATTTCCTGGCATGTTCTCTGCTGCAAACAGGGCATTTGGCATTTACCCTAGATTTTGATATGAGGTTCACAGTTGATAAATAATTTTTAATTAAATTACCTTCACTAAGAAGCATTTATGTGTAAGTTATTTCCTTGTTATTAATTCTATGACACCCACTGTTGTTTAACTGTTACACATTTAGGTAGTAGTATTAACCGTATCCCAGATTGGTCAGGGTTAAAACATATGAGACTATATGCAAATGTATAGTAAAAAGAAACTCTCAGAAGACAATATGTAATTGATAAATGACACAAGCAACAGCATGAAAGCAAAGCAAAGTGGCAATTCAGAAAAGTAAAAATAAGGGAGAAGTAAAATGATTCAGAAACTCTAGCTGAGTAGTCAGTGAGGGGGTTAACTAACACATGAAATAGAGCTATGCTGTATTCATATGTCAAGTTTTAACAAATATGCTATATACCAGTAAACAATTGCTGCGCATTTTTTATATATATATATATATATATATATATATATATATATATATATATATATTTATATATATATAAAATGTGTTTATGCCTCCTGAATATTCCAATTATCCTGGTTATGTTAATAGCAAACAATTCAATAACACTATCATTTAGCTTTTGGATATAATGAAGTGGTAACAGACCCTTCTAGCTATGAGAACATTTGAGTTTCTATTTTTAATTACAATTTTTTGAACTGTAGTAATGAAAAACTAATCATTGTGACAATAGTCTTCTGGAAATTATACTGTAGAAGCATAAAATGCAGGCAATTTAATGTTTGCTATGGTTCATCAAATTCAGACTCCTTATGCATAACTTGCTTACATTTATTTGTGCTGCACAGGGGTGGAACTCCAAAAGGGAAAGCCAGACTCAGAACATGCTTCACAAAAAAATGTCGTTGTCTTGGCAACTAATACAGTACTAAATGTTCTGACAGGTAGAGTATCATAGAACATTGAAACACATTGTTCTTGTTGCAGAAAATATATGTGACCTGAACTTCTATACTAAAAGTGTATGCGGTAGATGCTCCTTTACACTGCAGCCCAAAATGTTTGTCTTGCCCACAGAAAGTTGCTCCCCATTTATCTTTCCTCTGCCATTTGACAGATTTTTTCCCAATACATTCTTTAGCTAGTGTGTCTTTTCTCTCCCTACAGCTATATCTTCCTATCCCTTAATTTCTTGTTTCCAAGGTTCTAATTCCCTCTATTTCTCATTCTTTTCACCCATGTACACCTCAGTTCCCTCTCTTTTCATCTGAGCTGAGGGAATTCTTAGGAAAAATATTTCCTTTTGAACTTGAATTTCCTTCTGTTGTTCTGCCAGTAATATTTAATTTGGCTTGAAGAGGAATTTTCAGTGCCAGTGTGAGATCTGGGTTCACAGAGGCTGGCTAGCACAAGTTCTTTATGCCCAGAATCCTATTTTACAATACTTGCTGACCAATCTGAGCTCGGAACTTCTCTCTGAAAGACACCCTAATTACTGGAAAACATATGCCACAAGAAATAAAATATATTAAGAAAATTCTGTGAATGGAAAATAAGAAACAGTCTTAAGAGTGCTGAAAATCTTCAGAAATATAAATGGTAACTGGAGAAGGTACATACTTTAGGAGACATATATTCAGTATTTACAGTTAGGAAGTGCAGGCAAAGATTAAGAAAAGAGCCACTAATATGGTTCTCTTTTCGGTACTGTCTGTCTTTTAGGCATCCAATATTAAGTTTCTGGTTTCCTTCCTTATGAAGATGTAAGTGTGACAACATACTTCATGCATTTCACATGTCTTTGTACAAAGAAAGTTGCACTTCAGATACCAGTTTTATAGAATGGGAATATCTATTAGCTATTAAAACATAGATTTTAATTATGTAAAGGTGTTTTTGTTAATTAATTTGTCATCATATAGAGGCTTATATCTTTTTTCCATTATTTTTAGGATACGTTTTCTTGTGTTTCTTGGTTCTAGATTTTTTTTTTTTTAATCTCTTCACACCATTTACTTTCCACTTCTTATTTTTCATAGTATAGTTTCAAAAATGTTGCAAGTTTCTTTCTCAGCATTTTGATTCATCAAACTTTGTTATTTAAGGAAGCATTTTAACATAAAATTTAGCTTAAATTTTGTTCCATGATTGAGACTTTTGTAAAAATGCATAAGTAAAAGTATCCAGACATCTTATTACATGGATTTATTTTAACGTGTGTCTTTGGTTTAAGATTAACACTTTTTTGAACTACTTAATGCCAAACAGTTTCTGATTCAAAGGCCAAGCCAAGAGCAAGATCTTTTTTATCTTTTATAATTTCTGCCTATAGCTCAAAATTATATTTTCTTAAGTACAGATAAGATTGCATAGTGTTCAGTAAAGATAATGGATACATTTTGCATAATAAGTATCCAGTGAATATCACATTGTAGTTTTTTTAGAGCTGAATAACATTTAATTGACTTTTCTGTTTGCTCAGTCACATACTCAGATTCTTTTTCATTAGTCAAAACTAGAAGCTAGGGAATTAAAATGCCATGAATAACTGAATTTTTGTTTTTCTGACTTTACCAGTGTACTGATATTTCAATAATCTCATGAATGAATGAATGAATGGAGTTTCAAGATAAAATGAACACCACTCCTCTTTGAAAAGCAAATCTGCAAAACAGGCTTTTGCAGCTTTCCACACAACAGAAAACACTGGATAGGAGTTTGAAAAAAATAGAGTTTCTCTCCTTACTCTTTATTTTTTTGTTGGAAAGCAAATTTTCTCTTGGAAAATGTCCAGTATTTTTCTTTCACAGATTATATAAAACACAACTTTTCCTAATTTTATATATATACAAAAGGAAAAGGGCTACTGTATTCTGGACCCTACAGTTCGAGAAGGACAGGGAATTGCTTGAGAAAGTCCAGCACAAAGCCACCAAGATGATTAAGGGAGTGGAACATCTCCCTTATGAATAAAGGCTGAGGGAGCTGGGCCTCTTTAGGTTGGAGGAGACTGAGGGGTGACCTCATTATGTTTTTAAATATGTAAAGGGCAAATATCAGGAAGATGGAGCCAGGCTCTTCTCAGTGATGTCTAATGGTAGGATAAAGGAAAAAAAAGAGTGGGAGTTGGAGCATAGGAGGTTCCATGAAAATGGAAGGAAAAACTTTTTCACTGTGAGAGTAACAGAGCACTGGGACAGGCTGCCCAGGGAGGTTGTGGAGTCTCCTTCTCTGTAGACATTCAAAATCCGCCTGGATGCTTTCCCGTGTGACCTACTGTAGGTGATCCTGCTTTGGCAGGGTGGTTGGACTAGATGATCTTTTGAGGTCTCTTCCAATCCCTAAAGTTCTGTGATTTTGTGTCCTTGGTCAAACTATTTTAATTTTCAAATAAATACAGACATCTAAACAAGGAAGAACAGAAAGAAATTCAAAGCTTGAAGATTTGGGATTATGAAACAAAATATTTGCAATAGAAACATAATTTTCAGGAATTGTTTCCCTATAATATGTAAGTAATTACTAATATATTTTGAGTAACTGAGGCTTGGGAGCCTGTCATACTAACATTCTTGATATTTTGTGTTTCTGAGCTTTTTAAAAGATCTGATTTTTGGTATACAGGATGTAGAGAAGAATATAATAAAATGAGAGTTGAAGTGAACAATGTCTTAGATCCCAGAAGCTTGGTAATATTAAATAAGTATTTTAATTGGATTTTTTAATCTAGGAATTTTTGTCACTTGATATCTGTCTCTTTTTAAATCTGTCTTCATCTCCTGTCAGGAAACAGAGACATCCCAGAAGCCTGAAAGATGGAACTGGGAATTTTACTTCTTTGTAAAAATTATGTATATAGAGACATCAAGGTTATTTATATGTGTAAATAATGTAGTAGGCATCCAAGGGAACTTTAAAAGAGACCTAGGCAGCCAACATTCACTTAAATCTACTCTTTGAAATGTTTGCATCATGATGGATAAGCATTATAATGCCCTTCAAAAAAGGCTATGAGTAAAATCATATTCTAAATCTAAATTTAAGTTTGAGACCATATATATGCAAAGATGTGAAATCATATGTATGTAATGAGTTTTAATATTATCTAGTGTATGAACTGTTACTGATCTTAGAAACTATTCTAATCTTTTAATCTAATATGCTTTTTTTAAGACACAAAGAAAAGCAGGTAGGAAAGAACATGGAACCAGATTTTTCAGTGATATCCAATATCAAGATAAGAGACAATGACCACAAACCAAAATGCAGGGAATTCCATTTAAACAGAAGAAAAAGCTGTTTTATTGAGAGGTTGGCTGAACACTAGAACAGGTTTCCCAGAGAAGCTATAGAGTCACCACCTTGGAGATATTCAAAAGACATCTGGAGATGATCCTGGGCAACCTGCTCTAGATGACCTTACTTCAGCAGGGGAAGGTGTACTAGGTGATCTCCTGAGCTCCCTTCCAGCCTCAGCAACTGTGTGATTCTTGTGAATTAGGAAAATGATGTTAAATTCTATGAAGGTTTAAAATGTTTTAGGGGTGACAATAAAATCACAGGAAGTTAGTACACTAGAAACTGTATTTGCCATTTGTTTCCTTTAAAATCTTTTAAATTATTATTTATTTTTTTAAAGAAAGAAATTACCAGCAGTTACCAGCAGCACAAGTGGGTGTTGCTTTCATGGAAGCCTCAGTATTAAAGCAATGCAGATGGAAGATTTTAAGTAAAGTGTCAGAACTTGTGGCTTTATGACATTCTTCTTGCTATTATGTTCCTGCATTATGTCTTAAACATGTAACTACATTCTTTTAGAAATGTGTCTACTGGTCATGAAAGCTATAAAAACAATTGAATCATATTCACTGAAACTAATTGACAACTGACATGGTGAACGAAACAACTTATATTGTGATTAAATTGAGGATTTGGAAAATCTTTAAAGAATTCAGAAATTTCAGAAGCCAGCAGCATAATAAAATAAGGAACTTCAATTCATATTTACAGACTATTCATTGACATTGCCCTTTCTAAACCAAAACTGGGTGAAATAGTTAAAGTTAGTGTTGTTTTTTTTTTTTTTTTTTTTTCCCTCACTTCTGATGAGTGAAGTAAACAACTAAAGGTTGCTTTATTTTTTAAATAAAGGATTATTTAGACACATCTTTCTTTCATATACAACAACTGTAATATGCAGTTTTTACTTTTAGAGATATATGTATTTCATCCCTCAGATATACGTTTATGACAAAATGTAATGCACTGCTAAAGTAAAACCTGTGTAAACAATCTTGTTCAACTACTTTAATGCACACTGACACTTCCAAAATACCCTTCCAAGTAGAAGGGCTTTAATACAGTTAACAATCAAACACAGTAGAACCTATATTATAGATATTTTACTGTTAAATGCCAAAATTCTCAAGTATTCAAATAAAAGCCAACTTTTTTTCAGTAGTGCTTGACACCACTTTTTCCAATTATCTTGTGAAATATCTAGAATTCTGTGACAGAATACAGGAAAATGGTGCGTTGCCTAAGAACATTATTGAAGGTCATCCATTTACCTTAAATTCCAGCTCTTCTGTGAAATTAATGTTATAATTACTTTTAAGTTTCTGGTCCTGATTGATTTTCTGAGTTGTAAATACACAACTTTAATTTTTACCCACCTAACAAAAAATTAAAAGGACGGTTAGAAAGTAGATGAATACTAGTGGCAACACATAAAGAAAGCTGCACTCTGACTATTTTGGAGAATATTTAATAGTAAATGCCATAAAATTAATAAAAACAAAGTTCCTGTTGTGAACAATTTATTGATAGTTTTTTTCATGACTACTGGGTAAGAATAAATTTCTTAATCTGGAGGCAAATAAAAATAACTTCTGTGTGTGTGTGATTGTGTACATTTAAGGAAGAAAAAATAATTTTAAAAATCAGAAAGGGTGAAATTTATTATTTCACTGTTACATATTTGAAGTTCATACAACTTCTTATCAAAGACACATTGTTCAGCATGTATGAAAATACAGTTTCCCAAAACATAAAAAATATGTCAATCTACATCTGTTGTCTTTGATTCTTTTTTATACATACACTTTACAAATTTTAGCTGATTTAACCATGGACCTTAAACCCTGAGAAGCAAAGATTGACTGCTCACCGTCTAAAGTATTTCAGAAGTTGCAGAGTTATAGATTATATATATATATATTTTTTTTTTTTAATAGTTAACTGTATATATATATATATATACACACATATATATATATATATACACAGTTTAATATTCCTCCTTGTCAATGTTCTGTCGCGCATATAGTTGATTAGACTCTCTGGAATATTCTTAAAACTAATGCATGATTATTAAAGTGGGCTGAGAATTTACAAATAAAATATTTTTTGTCTTCAGAACGTGTGTTTGGAATTAAAAATATTGCTAACAAGGTTGGTTTTTTTTTAAATTGTGTTTTTTTTTGTTTTGTCTTGTTTTGTTTTGTTTTTCTGTAGGAAAGAGATTTTATTTTGCAAATAGAAAAAAGCCCACATGGCCATGTAAGAAAATGTTGTTATGTTGCTTTATATTTTTTTGTTAATGTGCATGTTAGTTTCTATTACAATTTATTTATTTATTTAAAGTACCAGTTTCAAAGGATTTAATTAAAACACAGTGTTTCAGGAGACTCATTTGTATACGTCCTACTGATTGAAGAAATATTTATGATTTTGATTTTGATTCTGGTTCATGGTAGATTTTTTGTTATAAAGGAGAGGTCATGAGACAAAAATAAGGGAAAAAAAATCTATCCTTCCTGATTTTATTTTTAATGCTGTACTTATAAGTTTACCAAGTCCCAGTCTCTAAAACTTTTAAAATGATTTATATCTACACAGAAAAGTTTCTGGCTTGCTTAAAATTTGTGGTCAAGATTCAGTTTCTACTTACTCAGAAACTTTGGATTACACCTTAAGTCCTGACTCTGTGGGACATAAAAGTAGCCAATACTCAAGTTCCAGAAGAGGCTGAAGATAACAAATGTATGAAGGTTAGTCTGGGAAAGCTATACTTACTCAAAGAAGGTAGTCTGGCAACTCATCTCAAAGGACTCAAACTGTCAACTTTAAGCTTTTCTAGAGCTCTGTTAATTATTTTCACTTTGCTTCTCTCTCCTAAATGGAGGGTGAGAAATAAAGGAGGTGGTAATAGTGTGAAAACAAAACAAAATCCAGAGGAAGGAAAGTGTCTTGCGTGAACTTAGCTGAAGAGGAGTGACCCAAAAAATAAGCAGGAGGGATACAGCAAAATTATATTGGCATGTTTTTTAACCTTATAACTTTGAGAAGCAGAAAGACATACAGCTGTTGCTTTTCTGTAATTCTGATAGTCAGCTGAAGTGTTCATAAATACTATTACCCACCTTCTCACAAAACTTTTTTTAAGCTGAAGGGCAGGGACAATGAATGAAATTGATTGCAAATAATGCCTTTTCACACCTTTCAAGTCAGCATTCAGCTATAAATATTTGCTCTAATTTCTTGCAGTGCTTATAATTTTAAAATATTTTCTACATATTTATGTTTTGATTTTTTTTGGTTTTTTTTGTTTTTTTTTTAATTTCATCAGAGAATTTGAAATTATCCAGGGAGTCAAAAGAAGAAAGATATACAAAGCTCAAATACAAATTGTCGTGTTTAATGTTATAACAGGGAAAACCTCAAACTTTCTGCCTACATAAATATATTCTCAAGTTTCCTGATTGCTATGTAGCCACATTTTGTATATAATGGAACTACCCCAAAATCACATACATCTGAGAACAAACATAATGGAGTCAGATACTACACTTGATCTTAGCCAAAAAAACTGAGAAACACTATATAAAAGGAGAGTCTAAAGAAGACAAAGCTCTTTTCAGTGGGGCCCAGTGACAGGACCAGAGGTAATGGACACAAACTGAGACACAGGAGGTTCTATATGAATGTGTAAGGAAATGCTTTTTCACTGTGAGTGTGACTGAGCACTGCCACAAGTTTTGGAATCTCCACCCTTGGAGAATTCAAAAACCACCTGGGCATGGTCCTGGACAACTAACTTGAGATGGTCTTGCTTGAGTAGGTGGTTTGGACCAGAGGTCCCTGAAAACCTCACCTTTTCTGTCATTCTGTGAATTTGAATGCATTAACATACTGGTTTCTCTAATTGAGTCTTAGAAGTCTGAGGACCTGAAATATAAATTCCATAAGTCTGTGTCTTAAACTTGTGTGGCTTAATATGAGCCATTGTTCTAGGTCTTACTAGTCACTGTGGGAAAACAGCAGCAGCTAAAACAGTGGAGGAAAAGGAAGTATTGAGGTCAAACCTGAACATATGACAATGCATAGTACAGGGAGGATCACAAAACTATTGGAGGTTTCCCTGCAGGAACCTAGGCAAAATACAGGCATTTCTTACGTATACACAAGAAAAATTATTTTTTTTTTCTTATTATCTGCAGACAAACTTCAACCTAGATAATAAAAACTTTGTTCCTTTGTTTCACTAAGTATTTGGCTGTTTAGACTACCCAATTTGTAAAGAGTGGACTTGAATGAAGTTTTGTGTGTGTGCACTTCAGAAAAAAGATTCAATTGTATTTCTCTGCCCTGTCTGCATGTTACATACCTGTGTGAAAATTAAACTGAAAAAATAGCATGAACGTTTTAAGTTTGATGACTTTGCACTTCACAAATGAAGATAACAGAAAATGTTTACTTTAGTTTTGCATTTTTTCACTTTACAGTGAGAAAACTGGGCTTATTAGTCGTTTTAACATGGAAATATTTTGATAAAACTAACAAAGAAAGGAGATAATTCATGAAGAAATGTTAGAACCATTTTGAAATTGTACGTTTCATGTACTCATGAATGCCAAAATTAAAAAAAAAAGCTATGTGATTAAATTCCATGCATCTAAAGCCATTTAGACTACTTAATATGCCAATATAAGTGCAGAGAATGTAATATCTAGATAAGTTGCTGAAGAAAGCATTTTTTTGCCACAAATATTGCAAGAGGTGTTCATAAATTATTTTGTTATGCAATGTGCTTAAAGGTTTTCAGCATTTATCAGCTTGCAATGTAGTAAATATAGTTCATACTATATCAAAAATACTTCTAAGTCAAAGATATGGACCACACTTAGTACCATATTTTTTTTCATTCTAAGCATATAAAATAGAAAGCTGAAATGACCAAAGCCATTTTCAACAAATTGAAACACACTAATTGAGAATACCTTAATGTAGAATGTCTTTGCTGTCTGTGTCTAACTAATGAATTAATGCAATAAAAATCATGTTGGTAATACCTGCATGTGGGAGAGCATGTTGTATAAAGTCAATGGAGAGGAAAAGATGTGAATTCTAAACTATAAATTTTGTGAATGGAAATGAGTTTGTCTGAAATGTGCAAACTTTTGATCATAAACATATTTTTGGTTGATGTTTATACTCTCTATTTTATTTTTAATTTCTTAATTTTTACATCCTCTTTGATTGTCAGCTTATTAAAAACCTTAATGTAAATGGATGTTTTTGAAAAGTATGCTTTTGCATATTAATCGGTGTGGGTTAATTAATCAAAGCCCAAAATATTCAATGGAATTAAATTTTTAATTGACACATACAGGCTGAGGCTGAGATCTTTAGCTTTTTGTTTCTTTGTTTTCTTCCTTTAATTAATAATGTTATTTCTATTCTGACCATAAGGACATTGCTTTGTTATTGTGACTTATGAATCTGAAGTTATTTATCTTGATAAGTACAACTACCCAATCTGTTCCCCAGTAAAGCTCAACTGCTTATTCCCACTATTATTAGCACAATATACTTGTGACGAGCCAGCAATGTAATGTATCTCAAATGCCACATTCCCTTTCTGCATTTTTTTTTTTTCTGAGACTGTTACTTGTATGTTGAAAGCTTTAATATTTTCATTCATGGGAGGATTAAAGTATCTGTAAACTACTTACCACTATTCCAAAAATGGTTTGACGAAAAGAATTGGTAGTTCATGCATTGCTTAGTAAAATTTTCAATATTTCCTTCACTCTGGTACCTACTGTGAGAAAGGATACAAGCACTTTCTCCAGTATTTTTTTTTTTAGGAGAAGGGTGGAAGACATTGGTAGACGCACTACCTGCCGATGAAGCCCAGCCCATTCTCAGATAGCAATCCTGGAGGATCAAAAATTCAAAACTGAAACCACAGTCCTGGAAGAGCAAGACCTCAAGCAAGAGCTAGAGAGAGTGAGTACCCCAACAAAAGAGAGACCCTCATTAATATACTGAACAATATGTTATATGATATGAAATATCCCACTGGCATATCTGAATGACAATATAGTTTATTACTACAAATATTCCCTACCCTCCCCTTACCTTGCACTTGAAAACTAGCAAAACAAAAAGTCCTTTGACTTCTGGTGACAGTTGAAAAGATTGGTACTTTATCATCATTTTTCTCATAACAAATCTTATGCTTAAACCAAAAATACATCGCTATTCTAGACACTAAAAATAAATCTAGCTCTGTCCCAGGTAAAAACCAGTACAATACAAAATGATTTAAAAAAAAATATTAATCAACACCAGTATATCCATTTTTGATTGATACAGTCGATTACTATTAACCAGTTTGCATTGTTAAATAAGTATAGGGACAATTGTCATGGAAGTATAGCTTACGATCAATCATACATTTTCATACTGCATCAAGTGCTTAACAAGACATAGTATATTTTTGTAGTTAGCTTGGACTATTGATAAGATGCACACTTAAATCTAGTATGCTCTTGAGTTAAAAGAGAAAGGTATTTTCTTCTTCTATTCTAAAGCATATAGTTGATAACCACAATACTTTCCAAACCACTGCACTGGAAATATCTGAATTTCTTCATGGTACAAGATGTTTTATAAGTTCAGATTTATATTTGTCAATTAAAAAGAAAAAAAAAAAAAAGTTAAGGACTTTGTTAACATACCTGAAGTATGACTTCTTCCGTTGTTCTGAGAGACTGAAGTGCACCTTACTTCCCTGCTTATTAAAGCATTTACTGAACATTCAGATGGAAAAAACAATCAGGATAATGATATACCACACAGATAAAGAATAATGGTTGATTGTGAGGCACATGTCTGCCTACTGCTCAGTCAGGCCTGCCTCAAACATTGTCTGTTTTCGTTATTTACTGCAATAACTAAGAAAAAAAGAGATAAAAACCTCAGCAATATATAAGAGAAAAAAATACAGAAATTTTGAGATGCTTTAAAAAGCACAATTTTTTTCTCTGGAATAGCAGCAACATATTTGGAATTTTGCAAGTCGTGGTTCTGTTAAGAGAATGAGAGGCTGAACAGTTGCAATAAATATTATTTATTATACAAAGTTTCCATTAATCTGTGAATAAGTATTCAATGATATAGAAGTTTAGTTTTCATTATTTGCAGAATAATTTTATGTAAGGCCATTTTATTATACTTAGGGTGACTCTGATTTTATTGAATTATTGGTTCCTTCTCAATAATAACTTTTTTAACATACAAAGTTAAACAAATATTGAAACCTTGATTTATCACACCAATGCACAGCAGGAGAATTTAAGACTTAATGTCCATGATTAGACAATAGAAAACTGAAGAGAAAGCTGAACAAATAGTAAGAATATAATGTTCTAAATATGTTAATATATGTGCATAAATTTCATATGCTAAATTGCATTATTTATCTTTTTTGATTTGGAAGGATGGTGAGCTGGACTGTAGAAACAAGACTGACTTTGTAATTGATAGTTTTTATATCTTATAAACTGGAATATGAAGAAAAGAGAGAGGGGTGCAGAAAAATACTGCTGCTTGAAATACAGAAAGTACTTTCTAAGGCTGACCACATTTTTGGTGAGACTTTAATGCCAGGAAAGCTATTTTTACTGAAGTCCTCTAGCAGGACTGACTGCTTCTATGTCAATTGCTAGGATAACTTCTGTGTACTTCCCTTTTTTCTCCAGAATAGCTCTTTTTTGGGAATAATCTATTCATCACTCTCAAAATGAGACCTTCATCTCTATCTCTTTTTCCATATTATGTGGTTTAAACCTGAAGTCTTATTTAATTTCTTCAACTGTAACTAAAAATTTGTCAAGAATACTGAAGCTGAGAACATTCCTGCTTAGGTAGAACATGATTTACCTAGTACAGGAGCTAGGAGAGCTGGAAATCAAATTAGCAGGTTTTATTTATTACAGGCAATGACAAAATACTACTTTTTCCCAATTTTTAGATTGTTATTCCCAAAAAAATTTCCTCCCATTATTGGGAGGACTTAGAGATAGTTTTTACCTTATTTCTCTTTTGTGTAAAATTGCTATCTGAATCCTGAGGTTTTTACAGATTGTAGGCCTGAAATAAAAATAAAGCATTGGGAGATAAGGTTATATAAGTGACTGTATTCATCCAATGGCCCTAACACTTTGGATAAAATCATATTACTGAAATAAAGAATTAGAAAAATATTATCTTAAACACTCCAAAAGATTTTAAACTCAGTAGTGCTACTTTGAACAGGAAGACTGGCAGAGACCCCACAGGCATGCATGCGTGTCCACTGAACATAGTGCTGTGCTCTGGTAAATGTATGTGAGTCAGACGATAATCAACTGATATGTTTGGAAGCTGATAAAGCATAAGGTCATGCACATAGCCACAGAATGAGTAACAGTGTGGTGCAGTACTTGGGCTAGTTAATATTATTTCTTGGGTTGGTTAATCAGCTTGGGTGTAGAAGTATCTTTGACAGAGGTACATGGCTATGATTCTGGAGTTAGTGCATTTACTGCCTGCTATTTCCTGTCTTATACTCCACTGAATGATATAAGCATACCCTGTACTTCTTTTGGTGTGACACAAGCTATGTGTGTGGTAGCTGTGTTGTAATAGTGATCTTCGGAAAAGGATCTCTCTCTGTTACCTTCTAGTTATATGTTAGGAATATCTCCTCTGGGAAGAAAGGATCCTGGCTTTCTGAAGAAATTTTTCTTTGTGTTTATAGGTGTCTTTGGTGTTCTTTGAAGATCTTTATTGTTGAGGAGTTTTAATATCCTGGTGATCCACCCCCTCCCCCCACCCTTGGTAACTCTGGAATAAATTATGAAACTTTTTCTACAACTGAGTGTGGATGCTGTTTTGACATTTACTTTGAGATCTGCTTACTAATCTTGCACACTAAAGTCTGTAGGTGATGCAAGACTAGGCTGTCCTATCTAAAACAAATAAATTCAAATATATTTCTAGATAGACACACAGATTCTACTAAACTGTGAAGGATATCTGATCCATTACTAAGTCTAGAAACTACCATTTTAACAAGAAATCAGGATTTAACAAAATCGACATGAGCCTAGAATAAAAAGAAGAGACCTGGATAAACAACTCGATACAGGTATGAAGCAATGCAGTTTGAAATAAACAGAGAGGGTTGCTACATTTGGACAAGAGAATGGATGTGTCCAATGTGCATGGTAAGATAGACCCTTAAGCAACTACAACTTGAGCTGAATACATTGGACACATCAAAGTGTGGCACTGTACATCTACCAAATGGAGTCTGAAAGTATCCCAGTAAGGTTTTTTATCTTCACAGAATCATAAAATAAGTTAGGTTTGATGAGTTGTAGAATAATTTAGTTTGGAGTGGGAAATTCTTACTCAGGGCAGGACCAGCTTCAAAGCTGAACCTAACTTTGAAATTGCATAAAGTTGTTCAGAGTTTTGGGTGAATTTTGCTTAGAGTGGTGTCAATTTAGGGACTTAATCCCTGCAATGTGGATGTACTCTCAGTGCCATTGTCTCTGATCTAGACATATTAGCAGGCTGTCTTGTTCCCTGCCTCTTTCATAATTGTATGCTGTCTTTACTTCCAGGTTTTGCTCTATTTGAGTGAGAGTGAAGACAGTTCAATTCCTGTTCCTGTGATTTGATAAATAATATGAGACTCTTGTTTGATACATGTGCATTTTCTTATTTTTCTCTCTCATACACGAGCTCTTACTAGAAAATTATCTACTTTCAATATATATCAAGTCCCCACTGAGAAACTCTGGGAAAAAGAGGATTTAGATCTCTCTTCTGGTCTGAAAGAGCTTCCAAGTTATGGTACTAACAGCACAATGTACTTTTGGACTAAAGTGACTATATTCTTAGATGTATGTTAACAAGAGGAGCTATGTGAGTTTAAAAAAGTACCATAACTTTATGAATTTTCTACGTGTATTGTATATAGTCAAAAGACGAACCCAAACACCTCATCCCACACTGGTGAGTGGGTGGACAGCTGGACATGGGGACACATTCTGAAGGTTGACTCCATAATATCCTAGTATCCATTTTCTAAACATTGAGAGGAACTTCACTATGCCGGAAAAAACAAATAGCATGACTCCTCCTTGGAAATGAGACCAAATTGTAATGAATCCTTTGTCTAGCTTAGAAAGTAAAGGGGAGGGGGAGGAGGGGGGGGGGGGGGGGGGGGGGTAAGTGGTGAAGAAAAAGTAAAAGTAAAAGCAAAAGTAAAAACTAAAGCAAAAGCAAAAGTAAAAGCCTACTGTCCTGATTTTACTAGGATGGAGTCAATTTTCTTCTTAGTAATTAGAATAGCTGTGTTTTAGTTTCAGTGTGGGATTTGTTATGAGTAGGTAGAGAGTCTTTTAGAGCTCAGAAATCAGCATGGACCTTTAAGAAACAGGGTCCTAATGAAGATGAACTGGAATAGAATGACACTTCCATCATTTTCACCAGTTTTAAATAGATATCTCTCCTTCAAGTGCTAATGCAAGATACCTTTTGGCTTTCATTTAAATTGTTGGCAGAGAAGGTGGTGTCATGTTTTTCCTCCCTACATGTTAGTCTGGTCTTAGCTAAAGAGAACAGAAGGGTATTTTGGAAAAGATGCTTAAATAAGCATTTTGAAACATATATGTTTGCCAAAAATTCGAAGCAGTTAGAGGGAATAAATGAGACAAAGGAAGAACTCACTAACTCATTTATAATAGTTGCACTGTACATTCTTTTGCTGATTACACAGCAGTGTAACATATTTAGAGAAAACTATTAACACACTTTGTGTCTGTGGTGATGAAAGCTGTGGGGGTTACGCTTTACTTATAAATGACAACTGAAACAAGCAGATGAGAGAAGGGCAACCACTTAACATTTTTAATGGAGTCTTCATACTCTGGCACACTTTGATGGTGGGAAAGAAGGATAGATCTCTTTCTTCCCTCTTCAGCCAGCTTTTTTTTTTTTTTTTTTTTTTTTTTTCTGGGGGTGCAGGGTAAGTAGACATTGTTAGGATTTAAACTCTTCCTCTGTTTAATTGATTCTAGAATCCTGAGCATAGTAAAAAAAAGTTGATTAATGACTAGTATGGACTGTTCAGTGCATCTGATTTGTTGCCTCTTTTCAAATAATTTTTCTTTATTTTCCCATCAGTAATGGGTGAGGTAGGGACAAATACCTGATATATGTGTCTCTTCTTAGTTGAGCTCAATGACATATTTCCTCCAGTCAAGACCTCATCCTCCAATTTAGGATATTTCAAACTGTCCCTAAGGTTATTGACATCTTGTACTTGCAGGAGCTGGAGGAGTTCAAAGTTGCCTACATGGAGTTCAAAGTGAGCCAGAATATGATGATACAATGTTCAAGCAAGTTGTCTTTTTGTTGTTGTGCTGTTTTGGATTTCTCTATTCTGTGTGGAGGTGGGAAAATGAAAATGGCTCTTTCAGGATCAGAAATTTTGTCATTTTAGTTTGTTGCCTACACATGAAATGTAATGCAATGGAGTAGAAAAGCAAAAGGAACAAAGAAACAGGTAAACAACAAAGGAGTGGGAAGAAGAGGAAAAAACATGTAATGGGGAGCGGGGGAGAGAAATCAGAAGGAGAAAATTATGTGTGGTGGGGTATTTACATAGCTAAAATGGCCTTTTAGATAAAGTTGTAAGTGAAGTAGTATTTAAAGTAATGAGAAATTGTGTGGAACAAATAATGAAAGAATGAGTGAAAAGTTCTATATATGTGATAGTTAAGCCAGGGAGGCTGGCGAAAAGGGAAATGAGGAAGTTATATCAAACTTGTATATCAAAGAATATCTGTGCATCCTGAGACACATTCTACTGCAAAATGAAACCAAGTATCTTGCCCTCTCCATTGCTACAACACTTGGGTGCTGATTTTCCTGTCAGTGTGAATGTTTCTCTAGGACCTTCAGCTGTGCTTCCATACATACTTAGAACTCAGGTGCAGCCTAAGAGTTGTACAGCTTCTTGTTAAGTTCTTCTAGAGCTCAGAAAAAGGCAGAACAGTATGTCTCTCCTAAAAGACATATTCTACAGATACAGTCAGAGTATGCTGAGCACAGGGTGTCAAGAAGAGATCTCAAAAAAATATGTAGCTTATTATTAAAACAGTGGTGATGGGTACATCATCACAGAATAAAAAGTGAAAAAGCTGAATTTAGAAAATTAGTCTGAAGTTTCAAGTCCATATCTTTCCTGTCTTGAGAGTGCCTGAGGCTACATTTACATTATCAAGTAGTGCAGTAGAATTAAACAGATGGTGCTGATGATGTGCATTCAGGAAACCCATGCTTATAAGTGGTGCACTGTGGTATAGGACTAAGGACTGAATGTCAGCTAGCAGCTGGAGTGTTAGGTGAGATATGAGAGCCTAACTTTAGTTTTATCTAAAAGAAATCACCTTTTATCTAAAAGGAATTCAATTAAAGCCCTCTTGAGATTGTTCCAAAATCTCAACCAAAGTGCAGTAAGTAAAGAAACTCAGCTTTGCTTCAAAAATGCTGGAATTGATAAAAAATTCTGATGTAGATGCAACTTTACTCTCCAAGCTGCATGTTTCTATCCATCTTTTATTGCCTTTTTGCATAAGATATTTGTAGTATGCAGTGACTATCTGATATGTAGTAATCATTTGTAATGACCAATCTTTCATTTTTAACACAAATTATATTATTTATATCCCAAATGCACTTGCGGTCCTACTTTGAGTACCTACGTTTCAGTGAAGGATCAGAGGGAGATCGGGTTTTTTAGATGTACTTAATATTTTGTGAGTGAGCTATGAGAAACTTCCCATTCAGCCTACCAATCTATTTTTTTTATAGTACCTTACTCTCCACAACAAATATTTTAAAGGAACCTAGAAAACCAATGCTGCGCTTTTATTTCTTTATGATATCCACTAAAGAAAGTATATTACATCCTCTAACTTGTAGACCCTTAAAGCCTTTTTCTGGATCACACTCTCAGCTAAAAAGAAGATACGTCATACTAACTCACAAAATGGTGAAAAATAAGAAATCTCCCTCAGTTTTGACAATAAATGTTTGCAGTAGACTACTCTATAACTTTCAGATGTTTTTTTCAGTATTTAATTGTATGAAATAGCACAGTCATTCCATAGAGCATGGACACATACATTGAAATAAACATAAAAACTCTCACCAGTTTCAGTAAGTTTATATTTAGAACTGGTGTTACTGAATGCTATTATTTCTACATTGGACAAAAAAATGCCTACAGATTAAGTCTTTGTTCTAATAAGAGCTTTGTACCTAAGAGCCTACAGTCTAAATAGGCAAGACAAAAAGACTAGAAAGTACAGAGAGTTAAGAAACCTTTGTAAAATAATGTAACAAGTTAATGGTAAAGCAAGAAATAGAAAACATAGATTCGAAGTCTTAAAGCCTTTATCTATTCACTAGAGGAAAGGCATCAGTGAATAGCTTGCTGCAATGAATGGGGGAGGATTAACAAAGCAGTGTAGATTGAGAGATGATTTCCTATTGCTGAAGGATGTTCTCTTGAATAGATTGATTTAATGAAGCACTAGTACCAATGAATTTATGAAATCTGTGACTAGATTAAGCTGTTCTGGGTTAAGACTATAAACTATAAGGAATAGAGTGACAATCTAAATGCCATGGCAATTCTAACAGTCATGCTGCAGTATGTCAGTCACATTATTTAGAAAAAAGATAAAGGGGAAAAAAGACACTTAAAGGAAAAGAGGGAATCTCATACAAATTATGAGTTTAAAGACTGTCGAACACACACACATGCACCTCCAACATCAAAAAACCAGAACACTGGGGCTTGCTGCTGAATAACTGTATTTGACAAGCTGTGCTTCAGTTCAGATACTTTGTATATCTGGTTAATCACATTAAACATTCTCTGACTCTCAAACTGATGCAGCTGCCAACCTACAAAATAATTCTGACCTCAGACATTCAGATACTCTTATGAAAATATTCCTAACCCTGGAGACATCCAACAAAAATGCAATGCCTTCTCTAATTACAACAGAAAGGTCAAACTCACATCTGTTTACTTTCACGCTTTGCCAGACCCAATAAACAGAATTAGATCTAGCAGTTTCTCTACTGAAGTGTTTTCCTTGACAATACTCTTCAGTCAAGAGGCACTGATTTTGTCTGGCTTTAACTATATTAAGCCAGCATAACTTTCCTTTATGCCTTTATCTCCTTGTTTTCTTAGTATTGGACCTTAACTTCTTTCCTCTATATCTCTGTGCTCAGCTCTTGCAGCCATGGCAGTTACAGCATAGTTTTGTAAGACCTGAGAACACAACTATCAGAAAAACAACAGGATCTCATAATAAGCCAAGGGATGGATGTCACAACTACAGTCCCCTGATCGTCCTGGATAGTTTTTAACTTGGACACTATCTAAGAAACAGATACAGACAGATAGATGGTTAGGAAATAGTATTCTGTTCTGGGAAAAAAATAATATTCCTCCTCACCCTCCAGTTCCTACCATATTTTGCTCATAAAATCTAAATGCTTTGCCATATAACATTTTAAAACATTGGAAAAAGAGCTCTCAATGGCTAGTCTCCTTCTAAGATGTGGTTAACAATTCACAGTCTGAAAATATTCTGAAAATGATTTGTTTATTTATATTTTCTGTTTTTCCTGGGGTACCTATAAATACCACTAGAATGATCCCTACTTTACAGAATTCTAATGAAGTTGGTGGTATACTGGGAACATATCTGACTAGAAAACTGAGGTACCTGTAAATTTGTGACATTTCCCAAAATAAGAAAAACTGAAAATCAACTTCAAAAGTACTAATTTTATTTTCCCACAAACCATACTTTGTTTGCCTAGTAAAATATAGAAACTATAGTGTATGTTAGGATGTTAATTATAGGCTACTGCCAAGCAATTAAGAAATTTCTTGGCCTGGACTTGTACCTTTACTGAAAATTCTTTAGTTCCATCATGGAGTACTATCTGCTTTGGTTATGCCTCATTTTGGGATGATGATTTAGAAACAGAACAGCAGAATTATGGAATCTTCACCTGCAGCTACAGAAAAATTGTCTCTGTAAGAATAATGTGTTTGGATTGAACTAAAAGCTAAGTATCATTGATGTTATTAACAGAATTACAAGCCTAAAATATATAAAAAATATTCATTGAATAATTTTACTTAAATTAAAAAAAACCCCAACAAACCAGAAAAAAAAACCAACAAAAAAACCACAAAACCCAAAAAACCTTAAAAAGACACTGTGAGTCACAAAACTAGAATATTCAAATCATAATGTTTGCTTATAGTCACAGATCTATGGAGGATGTCTGGGTGTTGTCATGTTATACATGGCTATCTGAAAACATTTTTAGGGAACACTTGTTAGTAATTGTGACTAGTTAATACAGGTCTTCAAGAAGTGAGAGCATGCTTTTTTGTCATAATCCTCTAAATTAAGTGTGATAAGCTTGAAAAATAAGTAAACGTTCACCTGATTTCCACAAAAGAAATGTGAATATTCTAGATGTTGCATACATATTGTACCAGTAGGTCCAATTCAAGTATTTGCCTGTATAACTGACTTAATGAGTATATTAGAAGAACACTTTTTCCTAGAATCTTTAAGAAGACCAATAATTGCAACCATCTTCTGTGAGGAAAAAAAAAAAAAAGTTATTTTAAGAATGCTTACTTTTTCTACATGCATTAATCACTTTATTATAGCAAATCAATAAAGTAATATTGCAGAATAACACTATCACGAAATATGCTTTCTTTTCAGGTGAGAAAGACAATTGTTGATAGGAGTGAACTCATATATCACAATGTTAAGACATTTCACACAGAAAAAAACATATACATGGACTCTGTAATAAAGATTTTTTATTTTTATTTTTTTTCCTTACACACTATCTCACAAATACTGTAAATAACTCAGACAAATATGGTGGGTGAGATTTCACTTTACTTCCCATTTTTCATGTTCATTTAGGAGCTAAGTTGTCAAGTGATTTCAAACAGTTATATTTTCTTGAGACTCAAGGGATATAATGCATTTTACCGTCACAGACTATCTTGATATTAAATATTCCAATATGATTGAATAGTATTAACATATCTCAGATTCATAAAAATATAATAATTTTAATTATATTTACATATCAAACTTTCTCCATGCAGTGTTACAAACCCATTTTCTATGACATTTTGTGAAAATGCTCACTTTCTATCAACCTAAAAGGATTTTTCCCAATGACATTTTCATAATTTGTTACGCCTCCTACAAGGAAGATCTTAGCAGCTCTTTATGCCTTGTTATGCTTTTAACAGTAAAGATTTTCAGGAAGACTTACTCCTAAAGCTCCGCTTAGTACTTGCTTTTATACTTTTTCTTATTTTTTTCTTTTGTCTTGTGTAAAGAAAGAATGTTGGAATTCAGAAATCATGTGCTACTTGTGAGGTATAAAGAAAAACAAAACCAGGTGAAATGTACTTGAAATTTCAAAAAGTGATATGATGTAAATCAGAACAAAATCTTATTAAATTTTATTGTTCTTCATGCCAACAATTTAAGTGCAATAAGTACACTACAATACAGAAGGTTATGTTTGACAGTGTCACAAACAGTAGGGCAATAGAATTTCTTATAGTTGCTCTATAGAGCAACTTGAAAGAGAATGGAGGAAAACTCCATGAAATCCAAATGCTAGATAGGTAGATGTGCTGATTTACCACTTGAAGTATTTAAATATTCATGATCTTAGTCTGAGAAGTTATTGCAGACCTTAGCAGAAATTATACTTAGTCCTCTGCTGAGGACTACAGAGCTGGACACAGTACTCTGCTGGGGTCGCACAAAAGTGGAGTAGAAGTGCAGAATAACCACCTTCGACCTGCTGGCCACGCTTCTTTTGATGCAGCCAAAGATATGGTTGGCGTTCTGGGCTGCAAGCGCACACTGCCAGCGCATGTCCATCATGGACTCAATATCAGGATGGAGCTAGATTCTTCTTGGTGACAACCAATGATAAGACAAGGGGCAATGGGTGCAAGCTGGAACACAGGAGGTTCCACTTAAATTTGAGAAGAAATTTATTTACAGTGAGGGTGACAGAGCACTGGAACAGGCTTCTCTGGAGACATTCAAAACCTGCCCAAACGCCTTCTTGTGTAATCTCATCTAGGTGTTCCTGCTCTGGCAGGGGAATTGGACTAGATGATCTTTTGAGGTCCCTTCCAATCCCTAACATTTTGTGATTCTGTGATTCTGTGATTCTGTGATTCTGTGATCAGTGGGAGACATCACTTAGGAAGTAAGACCTGTGGACCCTTGAAGTTCCACATGTAACTAAGAAAGAATAACAATAAAGTCTCCACAGTAACACAAATCTCCACAATAGCAGCAACAGCAAAATAATTATTTTTCATTGAACTGTACACTTCAGGAGAACTCTTAGTATTGTGAAGTGGTCTAAACAGCAGGATAAAGTGTGATGAGGACTAGAAATAAACATCTTATCTGCAAGCATACAATCTATTTCCCTGATGGGATGGATACTAAATTCTTGTTCTGTTTTCTAAAATGATTTAGCAGAGGATTTGGTAGAGAACATTGGGTTTTGCAAGACAATTTTTTCTCTAATCCTCACATCTCATAAAATTTTGAGGGATGCACTGTAACTGTATCCTCTATGGATGTCTCTTGTAACTCACTAGAGAATGTTGACAGAGTCACACAACTGCATTTCAGCAGCAAAGAGTGTAGAATTTGTGCTAAAATTAGACCTTTCAGTATAATTGACAAATTGCTTACATTTCAGATTTTAAGGCAGATGAAATAACAATAAATGATAAAAAATGCAGTTGATCTGTTTCCAATGCATTTTAGTAGATCAAAACAATAATTAAGAGAAATAAATCAATGCAAGCTTGTTCTCTGTTGTTAACTCTGTTGACTACAATAGGAAAAGTCTGAACATAATTTGTTCATAGAGTAAGTTCTTTCAATGAGATCGTTAAAAATAATCTCTCTGGATAGTCTTTTACCCTTCCTTACTGCACCACTACTCTGTTCTCTCCTTTTCCCTTATTTTCCCTTTGCTTGATCTTATGTAGTTTATGAACGCTGTGGAGCAGGGCTTATGTGCACTTTCCAATTTGTGGCTATTTTGTTGTTGTTATGTGGGGGTTTTTTGTTTTGTTTTTGTTTTTTTTCCCCTCCTAAAAAATAGTGTGTTTCTTAACTAATAGTAAGAAATTAACTGAAAATAAAAGAACCACACAACATGCTGAATGTCAGTAAGAATCGTATTTATCACTTTCAAATTTTCCTAGGGCTTCATAGGTGCACCTGTACTAATAATTTAAACAGGACTAGGGCAAGACATGATCTATGGCATATGTTAATCCATACTATTTAACTGTTAGTAAACTGTCATACTTGGTTTTGTCTCTGCTTACTAATATTGTCTCCTCAAACAATACTGAGATAAAGTTCAGAGTCGATTCCTAACAGGTATAACAGCTGTATGCGGTCTGTCCTTTTTCGCCCGTTCATTGGGATTTGGAAGAAGCAATGAGTTTAGCCTTCAAAATATGAATTCTGTTGTAGGACTTGCTCTCACACCCAGAAATAGAAGTTTTGGTCTTTTTAATTTGCCAACACATTGATCAGGGCATCAGATCTTGCATATACTCTCCATTAGCATATCAAAACTACTGGGTAGTAGTAGGAAAAGGTGAAATAATATATTTTCTTGACTCTATTAAAAATCTTTCTCTCTATACATATTACGTTTTTAGATGAAGGCAGAAAGCAGCAGAGACACTGGTTGTTAATGAGCAGCCACAAACGGATGTTTTGCATCAGGCTATATGCAGCATCTGGCATGAGGCAGCCAAGCTGCAGCAAGACCTGATGATGAAAATGTTGTGCAACTTATGTGGGTTAAGGAAACAAATCTTTTGTGCAGAGCCAAGAGTTTACTGAAAGGGGTGTGAAATGGGTCCTGGTCCCTGGACAGGGTGGGTGGAGTACCACGGGGGCTGCATATGGACACTCAGGGCTGGCAGGGTCTTCAGAATCCTGACATTGCTTCAGGAAAAAGGGGATGGTTGGATGGCAACAAGTGATCAGGATCCCTGATCCCAGATCTTCATCAGGATGAAAATGTTGTTGAAGGGACATATAAAATTCTTTTTACTCTTAAGTCTGCTGGGCCTGTTTTTGTACATTTTCTAACACTGTCAACTTACTTGCTCTTTATTCATTAAATTAATCATACAGTAATTAAATCTGCTATATCTAAGTTTTACTGTGTATGTTAAATTTGATCTCTGTTGAATTGTTTGGGGTTTTTTTGTTTTTGTTTTTTGTTTTTTTTGTTTGGGTTTTTTTTTCTGTTTGTTAACCCCATGATCAGCTTCATTTACATACTAGGTTTTTTATCACTTTAATGATCATCTGCTGACTGCTAGTAATTGTTATGGATAGCCCTGATGCCTCCCTTATATTCTCTCACCTACACTTTTAAAGCCTTTGCTCTTATCTTGTGCTTGTAGTTGTTAACAGTTGTTAACCTGTTATCATCAACTCCGGTTTTCTTCAACAGCCTTTGAACTGTGGTTTTCTTCAAAACATAACTTTTTATTAGCACAATGTAGTGACACACACATCCTTGTTTTAGGGTCATTGACTTGTTCACTCTACAAAAACAATAAACCACTAGAAAATATGTATAGATTTAATAATTTGATGTCTACTTATTATTAACCTTTATTAGTTATATCAGTATCACAGATATATTAATCAGTATGTGTTACAATAGGAGTGTAATTATGATTATCTTTTTTTTTTTTTAAATAATCTATATTAAACTTTCATTTTTGAATGGGGAAAAAAGAGCAAAGTTCACTATGAATTTTGATAACAATAATGAATTTGACTAGATCTATGGATGATTTTAAACACCCCAAGCAATATTCTATAGAACACTTGAGAAATTATCTCCTATAGAAGAAGAAGTGGTCTTATTTTTATTATATTGCTCCTTGCCAGGATTTTTTCTATGTAAGCCCATAATATTTCCCAGATTGACAAAAACAAAGTGTCTTAGGAAAAATGAGAGTCATATTCAACAAGGGTCTTCTGCAAAATCCATTGATGTCACTGGAAATACTGTTCTTATGTCACTGGGCATTGGACCAGTCACAGACCTCAATGTATATATATGGTAAAGGTTGAAAGAAAGGAAATAAACTATGAAGGACAAATAATGAAAATGCCAAAAGTAAGTAGAGCAAGTAGATGACCAGGGTTCAAGCTGTTATTCAAGCTTATGCTGCTTGTCTCAATAAACATTTTATTCAGATTGAACCAACTCTAGTAGAAGAGAGGGAGCCAGAGAAAAAAGTTACCCTAGAGTGCAGTGGTTAGTGCACTTAAGTGACTGGAAGATGTGAAACTTTGTCAGCCTGAATATATTTCCTTGCAGCAAGAAGATGCAAACTACCCTTGTAGTTGCTGAATGAATAAGATCTTACAGTATGTGAGGAAGAATATTATGTGAAGTAACATTATTTTTTAAAAAGTCTCTCTGATAAAATTCTGAACAAAAATGAATGCTAAATTGTGCTGGAATCCCCATGCAATTCCATGCATATCACATAAGAATCAAATAATTCATCATGAATAATGTTAGCTCTGAACAAGGAGCAACAAAATGATTTTAAATAATAATTAGCTTCATGCTGTAGCAAGCTCCTTTAGTGTTTTGTTAAATTGAGTGGTAAGTTATACTCCATTTGGCAAATGCACATTACAAACTAAGAATATTACTGTGTTTCAGAATCCTGATATTAATGTAGCCTGACTTAGCCTGCACATCACACAGCACATACAGTACTAGGCTATGCCTCTCCTGTTATTACCTTTTTTTTTTTTGCAACTTTTATGCAAAGGGAAAAGTAAGTTACTTTGCTTACTGCTATCACCTGTGCACATGATGAGGAAGTGTTACATTAAACTGATATAGCATAGTCTGAAAATTGAAAATGAGCATTTCAATGTCAGCAGGGCATCTAACTTCAAAGCTCTTAATTTGAATCAGTTAGAATCATAGAATCATAGAACGGTTAGGATTGGAAGGCACCTTAAAGATCATCTAGTTCTAACCCCCCAGACATCAGCAGGGCCACCTGCCACTTGATCAGGTTGCTCAAAGCCTCATCCAACCTGGCCTTAAACACTTCCAAGGAGGGGGCATCAACAGCTTCCTTGGGGTACCTGTTCCAGTGTCTCACCACCCTCACAGGAAAGAATTTCTTCCTAATATTGAATCTAAACCTACCCTCTTTCAGTTTAGAGCCATTTCCCCTTGTTCTATCATTAACTGCCCTTGTAAAAAGTTTCTCCCCAGCTTTCTTGTAGGCCCCTTCAGGTACTGGAAGGCTGCTATAAGATCTTCTCTAAGCCTTCTCTTTTCCAGGTTGAGCAGCCCCAACTCTTTCAGCCTGTCCTCATAGGAGGGGTGCTCCAGCCCTCAGATCATCCTCGTGGCCTCCTCTCGACTCATTCTAACTGGTCCATGTCTTTCTCATTTTGGGAGCTCCAGAACTGGACACAGTACTCTAGGTGGGTCCTTACGAGAGTGAAGTACAGGGGAAGAATCACCTCCCTTGACCTGCTGGCCACACTTTTCTTGATGCAGCCCAGGATACGGATGGCCATGTTGAGCTTCTTGTCTAACACCACTCCCGAGTCCTACTCTTCAGAGCTGGTCTGAAGCCACTCATTGACTAATCTGTATTCATATTTGGGATTGACCTGATCCAGACGCAGGACCTTGCATTTGGCCTTGTTGAACTTCATGAAGTTAGCACAGGACCTCCTCTCAAGCCTGCCAGGGTCCCTCTGGATGGCGTCCCATCCCTCCAGCATGCCACTCGCACCACACAGCTTGGTGTAATCAGCAAACCTGCTGAGGATGCACTCAATCCCACTGTCCATGTCTCCGACAAAGATGTTGAGGAGCACCCTCCCCAATACCAAACCTTGAGGGACACCACTTGTCACCAGTTTCCACTCAGACATTGAGCTGTTGACCACAACTCTTTGAGGGCAACCATCCATCCAGTTCCTTATCCACTGAGTGGTCCATCCATCAAACCCACACGTTTCCAATTTAAAGACAAAGATGTCATATTGGACAGCGTCAAATGCCTTGCACAAGTCCAGGTAGATGACATCAGTTGCTTTAGCCTTATCCACCAATGTTGTAACCCCATCATAAAAGGCCACCAGATTGGTCAGGCATGATTTGCCCTTGACGAAGCCATGCTGGTTGTCACCAATCATATTCCCATTCTCCATGTGCCTTAGCATAGTTTCTAGGAGTATCTGCTCCATGATCTTGCCTGGCATTGAGGTGAGACTGACCGGCCTGTAGTTCCCCAGGTCTTCCTTGTTTGCCTTTTTAAAAATGGGAGTTATATTCCTGGCTTCACAACTTCATTTGCCAGTTCCCTCAGGGCTTTCGGATGCATTCATCAGGTTCCATGCACTTGTGCACCTTCAGGTTCCTTAGGTGGTTCATTCTTTCACAGACATATGTAGCTGCTTACACTGGGTAAAGACTGTTTTGTTATAGAAAGCATCCATTTTATTTCGAGCACAATAAAACAGGCAAAAATGTTTATTAAATTAGCCTGTTCTTTTTTCTTCCATCCATACCCATGGAAATTCTTAGCTTTTTTTTTTTTTTTTTTTCCTTCTGTTACTGTTCTATGTTTCTCAGCATTTATTTTTATGATGCAAAACTACTGTAAGTGGATAGTCTTTTATTCTTTATAAAATGCCTGGTTTTGAGGCTGCATGTCTCTAAGGGACACCATAGTTGTAAAATTTACACATAATAGCTTTGAGGTTTGGAGGTAATAAGAGAGCTAGAGAGCTTTAGGTCAAAGTTGAGAGTAAATTAATTAATTCACTTTTAAACAGAAAGCACATAAAAAAAATAATAAATTCAGCCTGCTGAGCTTACTTTGTTATATATTGCAGTAAACTTCAATTTATTTATTTATTTATTTGTTTGTTTGTTTTGCCTAGGATTTCTTACAACTTTACATTTTTAATCTGCAGACAAAAGATGTGGAGAGAGGGAGAAATAAGAACAAAGGAAATATCTTATCCTATGTATATTGTGCTATGTGTTGCAGTTACTGTTGTCCTAGAAACAGATCATCCTGATATCCTAGTTCTTCAGTCAGTACAAATGTAGATATTAAGAGATATAAGCACAGATATACATATAGTTAAGGAGATGCAGAGGATGTTCATATTGAAGTCTGCAAAGTGTAACAGTTTGGCATAAGTTAATGCTAGAATATGGATACACAGAAAACACCTCACTGACATTTTGGAGGTAGGTTGGTGCAATGTATTCAGTTTATTACCCATTCTTGCATGTCCCCCAAGGCAAACGCATACACATATATTAGTACCAGCTGCTGTGGCAAGCACAGAAGCATCTTATGACAAGGTTAGACAATATACCTGTATTGAGTCTACTGCTGTTTTCAGAATATAGTGCAAAGATGCCCAAATGATTTGACAAGCAATCTAGCCACATTCATGAGGTGCTGCAGCTAAGGCTTATTGACTTCAGGGTGACATTTTGCCATGTTGATTAACTGGCTTAAGTTAGTGCCAGTTTAGTGATTTTCATGCCTCAGGCCCCTGAAGAATGTAGAGATATCCTAAGGATGGATGGAAAATTATGACAAAAATTATAATGAACACTAAATTATTATTTAAACAATTAATTGCAGCTTCTCAAATGCTAAGTTAACGCATTTTAGACCTACAGTTTCTTTCAGTTCTTTAACAATTATGAATACTTCTAAAGTGAATATAACCACTACTGTGTTATGTGCTTAATGTTATTATGCAATGGAAAATCTACTAAAATCAAAAGTTAGCTTCAGGCCACTTGACTTACAATGAAAGGCAAACCCTTAGCAATGCAGGTAAAAAATATTTAAATTTCAAAAGACAGTAATATTTCTTAAAAATACATGTATTATAAAAGCAATCTGAAACATCCAGAACAAAGTATTTCAAAGTACACACCAAAAAAAGGAATAAAACATAGTTTAATCATGATATACAAAATAATATCATAAATTAAAACATTTTTTTAAGTCTGAGTGAAGAATATTTTACTGATGTTATAATAGATTTTTCGGTTAACTTTTTCTGTGTGACTGTGTTTACATGCACATGCACTTAAATACAAGCACATCATACACTAGTAAGAAAATCTGTGAAAAAAAGTGAGATTGATGTGAAAAATCAAACAGATAAACCAGACAAAAATGAACTTTGCTACTTAAGTTTAAATTTCAGGAAGAATCACAGAATCACAGAATGTCAGGGATTGAAAGGGACCTCGGAAGACCATCTAGTCCAATCCCCCTGCCGGAGAAGAAACACCTATAGCAGGTCACACAGGAACACATCCAGGTGGGTTTTGAATGTCTCCAGGGAAGGAAACTCCACAACCTCCCTGGGCAGCCTGTTCCAGTGGCCTGTCACTCTCACACTGAAAAAGTTTTTCCTTATGTTTACATGGAACCTCCTGTGCCCCAGCTTGCACCCATTGCCTCTTGTCCTACCATGAGACATCACTGACAAGAGCCTGACTCATGAGGGAGGTGTTCCACTCCCTTAATCATCTTTATGGCTCTGCACTGGACTCTCTCAAGCAGTTCCCTGTCCTTCTTGAACTGTTGGGCCCAGAACTGGACACAATATTTTAGATGAGGCCTCACCAGGGCAGAGTAAAGGAGGAGGAGAACCTCTCTCAACCTACAAACCACACCCCTTCTAATGCACCCCAGGACACCATTGGCCTTCCTGGCCATGAGGGCACAGTACTGGCTCATGGTCATCCTGCTGTCCACCAGGACCCCCAGGTTCCCTACACTGTTCTCCAATAGGTCTGTCCCCAACTTATACTGGTACATGGGGTTGTTCTTTCCCAGATGCAAGATTTTACACTTGCCTTTGTTGCATTTTACTAAATTTTTCCCTGCCCAGCTCTCCAGCCTGTCTAGGTCTTGCTGGATGGCAGCACAGCCTGCTGGCATGTCAGCCACTCCTCACAGTTTTGTATCATCAGCAAACTTGTTGACAGTGCACTCTGTTCCCTCATCCAGGTTATTGATGAATATATTGAATAGTACTGGTTCCAGTACTGACCCCTGAGGGACTCCACCAGACACAGGCCTCCAACTAGACTCTGCCCCATTGGCCACAACTCCCTGGCTTCTTCCTTTCAACCAGTTCACAATCCACCTCACTACCTGATCATCTAGACCACACTTCCTCAGTTTAGTTGTGAGGGTGCTGTGGGAGACGGTGTCAAATGCTTTGCTGATATTAAGATAAACCACATCCACTGGTTTGCTATCATCTATCTACCTGGTTATGTCCTCATAAAAGGATATCAGGTTGGTTAGACATGATTTCCCCTTTGTAAAACCATGTTGACTGCTCCTAATGACCCTCTTATCCTTGATATGTCTAGAGATAGCATTGAGGATAAGTTGTTCCATCACCTTTCCAGGGATGAAGGTGAGGCTGACCTGCCTATAGTTACCCGGGTCCTCCTTCTTGCCCTTTTTGATGACTGGAGTGACATTTGCTTTCCTCCGGTCCTCAGGCACCAATCCTGTTCCCCATGACTTACTAAAGATGACAGAGAATGGCCTAGCAATGACTTCTGACAGCTCCCTCAGCACCCATGGGTGCAGTCCATCAGGGCCCATGGATTTATGGACGTCAAAAAGAAGACAAAAAGTTAACACTTCTCATTAAAAAAAAAATATAAAATTCATAAGGTAATGAATGTTTTAAAAGGTATGGCAGGTAAATCATAAGCATTATGATTAACTGTGTTTTAACAGTGATTTTTAACAGTGGTACCATCCTAGTCTCTAGTCTTTTAGGGCTAGTAGTAAATGATGTTCCGTAATAGGGATGATTACAGATGACAAGAAGTCCTCCTTAAGAGACATAGTTGATCTTATGGTCATGGTCATGACCAGAAAGCTCATGGTCAATCTACCTATTTCTGAAGACTGAGCATCAGCCCAAGTCTATACTTGATCCAAACCCATGTAATAAACATATTATCTGGGAACAAAAAAACAGACTTAGATTCCAGAGTGAGCCAAAAAAGCTGCAACACTTTCCTACGAGCTCATTATATGACTGAATCTGGTCTTCCTTCAGAATAAATATTACACATTCAGTCACAAGCAAGCAGTAAGCACTGTGGACGGGTAGCAAATGCAAGGACACTCATTTATAACAATAATGATAATCCTTGTCTTCTGTGAATGTCTCACTTTGGAAAATGGGGAGATTAAAAATTCGTTTCTGAAAAAGGTGTACATGAGAGGGAAAAAATACGGGAATTTAATCTTGTCCCTGGAAAAGTTAACAGATTAGACATATGCATGGCATTACAATTGTTCAGGATGATCTGTTTTTGTCATTTATTCACTGAGTCCATTTGAGGAATGTATATCTGTGACAATTTTAGTGTCAGATATACTATCTTTTAGTTTTTAAATAGCATCTTAATGTTTGGAGGGTATATTAATAACTTTAACTGAATTAAATTGGACTGCAGATGTTCAGAATGCCTGAAAATCAGCAAGCATCTTAATATGATTAAACATGGATTTTAGTGCTTTGTGTTACATACCAGTTTCTGAAAACAGCCTCCAGTAAATTAATTCAGAATGGTATAACCTGATCCTTTTATGCAGTGTTGTGTATTTTCATGTATAATTTACACATTAATACTTCAAAAAGATGCTTATTGACCAATGTGATTTTTTCTGTACCAGAGACAAAAAGAGTGCTAAAACACAGAGAATGTACAGAAAGTCATTCAAGGACTGGTACACAAAAGTGATAAGACGAAGAGATGGATTTTTATTTTTTTTTTTTTTTAATACATTCCATAACATTTACAGTCTTTGTCAGTCAATAATCATAATCATCTGACAAATGATATTATTCAAAAACTGTTTGTTTTTTTTTTTTTTTTTTTCAGCAGAGCAACGGTCCCTCATTCAAAAAGGCTTTTATTTAAGATTAAAAGAAAGAATACCTGGTAGATAAAGATCTTAATGAGAAATCAAAATTAGTTTTATTATACACGTGTAGGGAGAAAGTAGGAGAATAAGAAGATTAAGTTTTAGTAGAATTTTGTAATATGGAGAACTGTCAAACCAGAAATTGTGCTCAAATCCTTGAAGAAGAATTAGTACAGTACCTAGTGCTAAGGGATGTTAGCAGCAGTGGCTACCTCCAGTGACTCCAGCCCAGAACCGTCTGTCCTGGCCAGTGGAGCCCAGCCTGGTGCCTAGGGACCCGGGACGTCTGCCCAACATGAGGCACATGACTATCACTTTCCCCTTTGCAAGTTCAACCTGTAGCAAAGCTGTGCACATGTCACTGAAACACACACACACAGAAGCACACACAGGGGACACTGACATGGGCAGTTATACAGGCTGACACAGAAGAGGCACTGCCTTCGATAGCAGCTACATACAGGACTTAAAACACAGGCACAGACTTAAATAAAACACAGGCACAGACAGCCAAATCCTCTCCTCCTCTTCAGGTGGTAGGAGCAGAAATGAAGGCACACACACACATATGACATTCTCTAGATTCACAATCACTAGTAATCCCCTGAGTACTGTCATGACCCTTTTATCAGTCCAACACCCGTGATAAGATCCTGTGCTTTCTTACTTGCTCCACAGATCTCCGTCTCACTTTCTGGTCCAGCTTTGGTGTTCACTAGCAAAAAAAATATGCAGTCACACATTCATTTCAACGGCATTTTACACTTTCAGGTCTCCCTGAATACCAGCCTGGGCCCTCTCCCTGACTAATACCCTGACCCACACTTGGGGTATCCTACTCACTGGCTGGTCCTGCTTGAGGTTTGCTAGTGAATACACTTGAACAACCCGTGCACACCCAGTTTCGAGGAGATACATTTTCCAGGAGCCGTCTGTCTCCAGTAAGCAACATTGAGGCCCTCACTGACACTGGTCCCTCCCAGTAACTGTTTTTTCAGGACATACACCATTGCCACATCAGTGGCTGGCAGCCATACGCTGCAGTAACTGGACGTGGGACCCCCACTGGCTCCAGCAGCTGACACTACAGGCCAGGGGTGCCTGCACCACTTGTCTGACTCCAGTAGCTGGCCCCAAGTCCAGTCATGCTGGTTCTGCCAGTAGCTGACACCTAGTCCTTGAAGCATTGACACATACAAAGGACAGAGAGTGAGATTACATAAATAAACAGTTAAAAATAATAATTAAATAAGAAGATAGAACAGAGTGTAGTGATCAGGCACAAGCTCAGTCAACAAGTGTGCTGACCAGCCCTGTTTCACACCTGACTGACCCTTTTTATACTTCTTTCTGTCTATTCTCCCTTGTTCTGCCCCTGTGCATTCCCCTGTCAGTTTGCACATTTACACCAACCCACTGCAACATCCTGGACCATCACCTTTGCATCCTTATCAGTTACAAAGTCCCTGTTTGTGTTCTGTTTTTTTTGCTAGCCCATCAATTAATGTGACTGTGAAGGTTTTTTTCTCGTCTTTGTCTTCCTCATATTTTCCTGTCAGGTTTGTGTCTGTATATTTTGTTTCTGGCTTCCCTCTTTTCCTTAGTAACTAATTTAACAAAGTCCATGATCAGATAATTTTATAGCAATAAACATTATCACTTTCCACATACTCTTACCAATTAATGCGACTGACCAGGTTTATTTCTCCTTACTGCCTCCCTTATCATTTGTTGGTCAGGATTGTGTCTCTGTGTATTCTTGCTCATGGCCACCTCATTTTTTCGTTAACCTCTTTTTCATTTAAAAGGTCATTGTCCAGATACCCAGAAGAAGTAGACACTGTCTCCTTTCTCATACTCTAAGAAACAAAGAAAAAGTCTGGTTTGGAAGTTTGGACAAATAATAGCATGCTAAGATACAATACAATTGGAAATCTTAGAAAAACATATTTAAAATAGGAAGTCAGAGGAAAAAGGCTACACTCAATTTGTTTTAATTATAGATGAAGTGGAAAAGTAAAAAATAGGTGGTTGTAATGCTGTTGATTTCTTCCACTTCCACCGTTTGAGAGCTTTAACAAGCATAGCCAACTTCCTTTTTTTTTTTGGCTACACTGAGAAATGGATCCTAACAAAATTTGGAGTTCTTATTCCTGAGAAAATGTAGTGGAAGTGAAGAATCCCATGTACAGAATGAAGTTGGAAAACACTGCATGCTGTGGGAGTTGGAAGAAAAGGCTATTGTGGGCATACTGGAGATAGAAGTGGGACCTGTTTAACCCTGGTAGGCAGCTCAGCACCACACAGCTGATTGCTCACTCCCCCAAGGGGGATGATAGAGAGAATCACTGAGAAAACTCATGGTTCAAGATAAAGACATTTAATAATAAAGGCAAAAGCCACATGCACAAGCAAAACAAATTAAATAATTCATTCACTACTTTCCATTGACAAACAGATGTTTAGCCATCTTCAGGAAAGCAGGGCTTCATCATGCATAACAGCTACTTGGGAAGACAATGCCATAACTCCAGACATCATCCCCTTCTTTCTTCCCTAATCTTTTGTTGCTGAGCACAGTATTATATGTATGAGATATCCCTTTGGTCACTTGAGGTCAGCTGTCTCAGCTGTGTCCTGTCCCAGCTCTCTTGTGCAACCCCAACCTTCTCACCATCAGGGCAGTGTGAGGAGCAGGAAAGACCCCGCCTCTGCATAAGCACTGGTCAGCAATAATTAAAACAACTCTGTATTATGAACAATATTTTCATCACAAATCCAAAACATAGCCCCATACAAGCTACTCAAGAAATTTCACTCTATCCCAGCCAAAACTAGTACAGACGTAAATAATAAAGAGTAGATCCTGTGCTTTGGAGAGGTGGATGGAGGAGGAAGAAGGAGTTACAGGTCAGAAGCAGTATTTGCCTGGAAGGTTATGAAAGACCAGCACATTCTGGGGGCAGAGCTTTCAAATCTAAGACAACTCTCAGATTCCTAGATTTCTGTATTCCTAAATTTTAATCACCAGGCTTAACGGAGTCAATGACTTTCCCATTAGCAGAAGAATAATGTAAAAGCTCTGATACATAGAAATTTATGTCTTAAATACTTGATAATTCTGTGTCTTATACTGGTATGTAGTAGTGTATTATCATATTATTTTCTTAATTCATTTAATGATGATTATTTCAAATTTTAATTCTAGTAACTATTAGAGATAGCCACTCATGGCTGATAAAGATGATAGAAACTCTCTAAATACAAAACAATCGTCAGAACCTGAAACAATTAAACTCCTTACCAGCTAAGTCAGAAGAAAAATAACGATTTTTAAAACCTCAATGATCTTCAAAATCTTTCATTGTGAGTTTACTTTAAAATGTGGTTTCATTTGTTTTTATATTGCAGTTGGACTTTGTCAGAATGAAACAGGTTTATTTTTCAGCTTTGGAAATAAAGTATTAAAAAAAAATTAAAAAATCAATACCTTGCCATTTCCATTATTGCTAAGATGGACTCTTGAAAATGTCATGCTTGTTTCAAAATTCAGCTATTTCTATTCAATTCCTGATCATTTTTGATTCTCACCATAATTAGCTAATGACTTTCTCCACCACCAGAAAAGGAAAATTCACTGATTTCCAACAAAGAAAAATCAGGCCCAATTTCGAAGAAAAATGTGCAGTGGATGGTAGAAAACAAGTCTCTTTATGTTAATTGGTTTTGTATCTTTGAAATATACCAAATAATTCTACTGTGGATTTCCTTTATATTGTTGTTTTGCATCTGGAAAGTTAAGATGATACTAACAGAAATTTTTCCATTAAAAAGTTTGGAAGACCACAGACTGACAGAATGGAATTTTCAAAACGATTCTGTAGTGTTAACTCTGGTCTTATTAAAGTAAAAGGAACTTTAATATTGATCTGGGTAGGAAAGTACTAAAGTCTTTAGAAACTCATGATACCTATGCAATGATAATATAGACACAACAGTACCGCCTAGGAAATGTTATTTGTTCAGCTTAAATTACCTTAAATCTCTAGTCTATTATAATTTAAAAGTATACTGAGGTTGTCTAAACAAAATTATTTTATTTTTCTTTACACATCAGTGAATAATTCTTCATTAGTTATTGTTTGCTATTGAAAAAGTCAACACAATATTTTAATTATTAGGAACATCATTCTGTCAGATTTTGCATAAATTGAACATCTAAGAACACCTGTGACAACTGAGATTTTCAAGTGTCTTGCACAACTGAGTCCCAAAACATCAGCCAATTTAATAATGAAAAATTCTCAGTTAAATTATGAGGTTCCAAAAAACCACTAGACAAACTGAGAAAGCCTTTCTAGCCATGTTTCCTTGCATTATTTTGCATGCACTCCTCTCACTCACCTAAATTCCAGGACACAGAATTGAATAATAATAATTGCTCAGTGGCTTATACAGTCTTTAAATTTTATTATTATTATTATTGATTAAGCAACATTGTGAATTATCTTTGTGATGTTTTATTTGCTTAATGTACCTAAAGCACATCACTTAATATTCAAATATATACAGCACCAACAGTTTTGGATAGAAAAATTCAATTTCTTTGGAAGTGACTATAAAATGTTCCTGAAAAGCCAAAGTTTTTCAGCTCTTCTTGAAGTTATCATGGTGGAGTAGGTGGCTGTTAGTGGCAGATCTCTATTACTATGGAACAAATAATTTTCAGTTAAATAGCATTCTCATTGTACATGTATGCCTTAAACAACCAATAAAAACAGATGGGAGAGATGGGAAGCATCCAATACAAAATTGCTCATAACAGCCGTCTTTTAGTCTTAAATATTTTCCCTGATTCTAGATGCTTCATCAATACGTTCTGTTATTTTTCATGTTTTTTTAAGTTCTATGCTTTGAAACTAATTCACTGAATGAATATGTGTTATTATCAGTATTTTATCATACTGATGGTTAGATATTCCAGCTGAGACTAAAGCCCTGTGTTATTATAGGGCCTATCGTGTAGATAGGTAAAAGACCTGCTACACATCTTGTACAATGTAAACTAAGGACAAAGGAGAAATAGAAGTTATTTCATCTCTATTGTAAATTAAGAAGAAAAATAAATTACTTGCTAGAAGTCATATATGAGAGACTTTTTTCAGAAATACGAGTAGAATGTAACCTTCTGATGAGAAATTATTAAAATATAAAGTTTTACAATTTCAGCTGTGAAGTACACATATATGTAGTACTAGATTAACTAAAGTCTTACATTACTTCTATACATACAGTTTTTCTTAGTTCTCCTATATTTTAAATAAAAGATTATATATAAAAATATTTTCTGTCACACCTATCTACCCATCATGATACTGACAAAAAGATCAATTTCACTCAACATAAATTCAGGATATGCAATTGTAAAATCCCTTCAGGGACATTAATCTCTTTTAAAGTCAGCTCAAGATTGTCAATTTCTGGCAGCGTACAACTTCACAACAGAGAGAAGCCATGTGCCAAACAGCCAGTTAGCCCTGGTTGGCTAGGAATGCTGAATTTTGGCTTCTAAAGATTACTTAGGTTTCCCTAAGCGTTCCTCAGAAGATCTAACTGTCCCAGGATTATGGACCCTGGAGTTCTGGTAAAAGTGAGATGACTCAAACATTTTTTTTCCTCTTTTATTTTTTTTTTCTCTAACCGCAAAAATACATTTTTTATATACTCTCACTCATCACATTTGACAATGCAAGACTATTTGGGAATTAAAATTAAAAAATCATTAAAAATCTTAAACTTTCTATAGAATATGTTACTAACATACGATGGAAATTAACATATAACCACATCTTATACTAAATTCTTAAAAATGTTACAGTCCTGGCTTATTCAAATTATTAATCAATCAGTTTGTCAGGAGTGGAATATATTAGTGCAAGCAAGGGTAGTAAAATAAATTATGTGCTTTAATTTTCTTCTCTTACCATGTCTCTACAGAGACAGGAGATCCTTTGAGCATTTTAAGTTGGCTGAATCCACACTAATTGAAGTCTGAAAGACAGATATCTGGGTTACTCTAGTGCTCTGCTTAGTTTATATATATTTGGAAGCAGGATTTAAACATTTAACACAGTATTAAGAGAAATGGCATATTAGCTTGACCATACTAGAGCAGCTATATAGCTTCTTAACAAAAATTTGCTCATATCAAGTAGACTTAGAACATGGGCAGAAAAGTATGAACCTGTTTAAACCCTAGCCTGTAATTATACACTTGTATATTCTGTTACACTGCAGGACATTTTGTAGCTTCTTTGTAATACTGTTAGTGAGAACGTTCTTTTTTTCTTCTCCTTACATGCATTAAAGGTTTGTTCAGTTTCAAAGTGAGGGACAAGGGAAAGTAGATTAATGCATTTCTTTCTTCTTATCTTTCTTGATCTGCCCAACCATTAAGGGGGAAAAGAATTTAGATGCTCAGAAGACTAAAGCTGAAGAAATGATCTTGAAAGGACAGTGGACAATAAGAAATGCATTTAAATGGCACATTGGAAAACTATGCCTCAATCCAAAACATAGATCTTTAAAATTTCCCTTCCCAGGGGACACCTGTATATTCTGCATGCCCTTAGGGCATTGTAGGAAGCTGGTATTTATGTATCAAATTTTCATAGCACCTTAAGATCCTATTTTGAATTTGCCTAGAAGTGCTTCAGTCTTGCCCTAGGCTACTCAGCTTGGCATGTTGTAAATGCCCAAACATGATCAGATTCCAGAAATTTCTCAGTGGAGTTTGAATAAGGGAAGATGATGTGAGGCTGCTCAACCCTCTAGCTATGGTCATTCCACATGATGTGAAAGAATAAACTGTAGGAATCATTGTCTGTGCAATAATCTCTGGTGCCTGGGAAACACACCTCTTTCTCTTCTGATGTCCTTTATCAGATAGAACTTCTCACAAATAAAGCAGTAGTGCTCTAGGCTTCCTTTTTTAAAAATAGACTTAGGTAAAAGTCCTGTTGCCTCCTATTTCCTCCCTACTCAAAGGCCTTTTTTGTTCTTTTAATTATGTGAAATGACCCATTTGAAATTGTTGCTACTATGAGTAAAGAACTTTAATTCCACACAGGATGGGGTTACAGTGTATGTCTTACTCAGAAAATTGAGAAATTAACCCCTGCTCATCATGGTTGGTTCGCTATTTTTGTTTTTCTGTAATGGTTAATTCTCCTTTATCTTGTATAGACCGATAATATCTAAGGCATGAGGGAAACAAAACAAACTGTTTCAAAACTGACCTCAGACACATTTGGTAAATTTCAGTCTCAGGAAGACTTTTAAAAAGCTCTTAGACAACTAAAGATGCTAAAATTCTTTAAAGCACTTAAGCAGTAAAAGGGGTGAAATGAAGATTAAAAATATTTTCTTATGAGAATGCTGAAGTGATGAGCTCCAGTGGAGGTAAATCTGCACTGAGGAGGAGAAATGTGGCAAAAAGGGCTGGCAAGGACTCTTTTGGAGGCTTTTTTGGGCCTTTCCCAGCCAGGAAAGAGGCTAGCCTGTGCCAGGGACTGGCAGCTTCTGGGTGGGCTACTGAGGCAGCAGGGGTGGATCCAGTACCACCAGCAGCGTCTCTCACCCTCATAAAAGGCTGCCCCAGGGAGCACTAGTGGAATTTTGGGGTTTTTGATCATAAAGAGGTTTACAGAGTAGCCTGCTGGCAATGGGTGGAGTTCATCTATCTCAAAGGGCAAGAAGAATTCTTGCTCATGAGCCTGCGAGGCTCATTGAGAGGGCTTTAAACTAGATTCAAAGGGGGAAGGGCATAAAACCAGGCTCACTAGAAGTGAGCCTAGGGGCAGTGTGCCAGTGTGAGGAGTGAAATCTATAGCCCAGCTCAAGTGAGTGTATCTACAGCAGTGCATCTGCAGCTTGGGCAACAAACATGAGCAGCTAGAAACCATTGTGCAGCAAGATAGCTATGACTTGATTGCCATAACAGAAACATGGTGGGATGATTCTCATGACTGCAGTGCTACAATGCATAGTTAAAATCTCTTCAGAAGGAATAGGGAAGGAAAGAGAGGCAGAGGGGTGACTCTTTATGTTAGGGAGTGTTTTGATTGCTTAGAGCTCAATGATTGTGATGATAAGGCTTATAGGTAAGGATAAATGGAAAGGCTAACAAGGCAGATGTCCTGCTGGGATTCTGTTATAGATCACTCAACCAGGATGAAGAGGCATATGAGGCATTCCACAAGTAGTTAGCAGTAGTCTTACAAACACTAGCCTTTGTTCTCATGGGAAATACAATACAGTGGAGAGGAAACTGTTGTCCTGATCTTTCTAGGATAGAGTTGATTTTCTTCTCAGTAGTTAGAAGAGCCGTGTTTTGGTTTCAATTCAGACTTTTTATGAGAACATAATTAATAAAAGTACTAATAGCTCAAGGCCACTGTGTTTGGCTGGTTCACAGTTGCATTAGGACTGAGAGGGAGAAGTGTAGTAAATAGCAAAGCCCAAAACTGGCATTTGGATGTGCCAATAAAATATTCCATATCATATCATGACATGTTTAGTATATTATCCAGGGCTGACCAGAAAGGAGGTGATTTTCTCTGGCTTTCACTTGGGCTCTCGCTCTTCTGGGATTGCAGTTTTGGTTCGGGATTGTTGCTCCTCCAGGATCATTGTCTGCGAACCAGCCGGGCTTGGTCGGTGAGTGGTGGTGAGCCGTTGCACTGTGTATCACTCGTTTTTATATTTTATTACTGTTATCATTAGCACTACTATTTTAATATTAGGGGGTTTTTTTAAGTTTTCATTTATTTCTATTATTAAACTGTTTTTATCTCAACCTACAAGCCTCTTTATCCTTGCCCCCCCAGTCCTCTCCCCTGTCCCCTGAGGGTGGGGGAGAAGTGGGTGAACAGCTGTGTTGGCTGTTGGCCAAGAGCTAGCCCAGTGAAACTATCACAACAGTCTAGGACGTTCCTGGAGTGTGTGAAAGATAACTTCCTGACACAACTGGTAAATACCTTGGAGGTATTTAAGAGTAGTGTAGATATAGTCTTTAGCAAAATGGTTTAGTGAGAAACTTGTCAGTGTTAGGTTAGTTTGACTTGATGATATTAAGGGTCTTTTCCAATCTAGGCAATTCCATGATTCTGTATGATTTAATGATCAACAGATTATTAGATAATACTGCAATGAGCTCAGAAAACATTTACAAATTTTAATAAAAGGATATTCTGAATTCAATAATGTGATGCACATATGAGTATGTCTATGCTTATACTTGTTTTAAGCCCCTGATGACGTTAAATACAAATTGAAGGTTTTTTAGATAATGTGAAAGAAACTGAGATTGAGAAGTGCTTAGGCAGTTCACAGAAGTGCTGACCCTTCTTTTGTGGCTCCTGAGTGCTTAGTAAGTGCTGTCACAGAAGACATACCTTCTTATTTAACATGCATCTTTTAAATTTTAATTATGTATTTTATCTTATGTTTTTCATAAGGAAAATTGCAGCAGCAATTTTCTGCTGTTAAGCAACTTTTGTCCATCCACTGGAGTTTAGCTAATGGCAGGTATCTATATCCACACAGGAAAGGAGATGTTAAATTTAACATCTTGAATAGGATACTTTCAGTTTTCAAAAATGGCTCCTTCTTTTCCCTTTTATAGGTCCTCCCTTACTGTTGGCAGAGGCCTCTGAAATAATAGCACTAAAAATAATGGGAGCCGCTATTAAAAAAGTATAAAACTATTAGAAAAGCAAAAATCCTAAAATAAAGATATTCCTGAGTGCACAAAAGCAGCTGTTGTATTGATGCTTGCAGTCAATTACTATACTATAAGGCATTCACTCCTCTTGAAGAACCTATTATTTTGAAATATAATGCAAAGTCACAGCAGGTGTCACAGTACTGGGCCATGTATACTTCATCTCAGCTAGCTACAGAGAGCTTTAAACAGACTAGGTGCTGTGTGTATTCTATACAAAAAATATCAACAATCCCTATATCACTGCTCTAAACTGGTTTACCACATTTGTCTTTGGGATCATGACATTCATTGTTGAGACTAAATTCTTCATCATGGACTTTGATTAAGTGTTTAAATAATTTAATAATTTAAAACATACCTCAACCTAAACAAAAAAAGTGACATTAACTTTCAATGGTTAGCTGCTCATTTTCAAGGAATTTATATATTCACATGCCTAAACGCATGTACTATGTAGGAAAATCTCACTAATGGGAATTTTATAAGTTTGTACTCTTTTTCATACACAAAAAGTAGGCAACCCAATTTCTCAGAGATTTACTATCAGGTTAAAAAAGGGCTTCATTTTACTTATACTTTGTAAAAGTAATTTGCTGAATAATATGGCTATATATTTGCTATTTTGTTGTGAAATAATAGCTGAAGTGGATAAAATTAAATTAATTAGCAAAATAGAATGTAAATCAGTTTTGAAACATTTGAGTAATACTGTATACATATTTACATTCTCATTAAATAAGATTCTATGAGCTATTATATCTTTACATAAGTTTCAATATTTGAAATTTTTATCTTTTCTATTGGGTCTCAAATTTCCAATGAATTATTTATACATGTATGTATATATGCCACAGATATATATGTTTCTGCAGAAAAAAATATTATGTGTGTGTGTGTATATACCGTAGATACACATATCTCAATAGAAATATTATTATGTAATTATTAAAATAGATAATTGCACAAGTATTGCAATGATCCCTTTTTGGGATTAATATCTATGCAAGAAACAAGCTCTGCAACTTTTTCTTATGATATGTAGTACAGCTATCAAAAGCTTTGAAGGTCCTCTGGATGTTAGTCCTAAAACTGCAACAATATTAAGAATAGAAATGATGCTATAGAAGATTGTAAAGATTCCATAACAACAGTATGATTTTCTTTTTCCACTGTTTCTTGTAGAATTAAACTGTGCTAGCCAGATCTCAGAGGTAGAGAGGAGAAAGATTGTTTCAGTTTTGGAAAGAATGTTTTGGTTCTTCCTTTTTTTGTAATTAAAAAAAAAAAAAAAAAGTGAGCTGTCTGGAGTACTTGGTAACATATTGGTTTGCATTCTGGATGTGCTCTAACTTTTTTATTTTCCTTTTTTTTTAAATTTTATTTTTCCTAAAAACTGATAAAGGATTTGAATACATGTGTTACTACTCTACCTCAGCTCCCTTAGAAACCTTGGTCCCAGGCAGGATGTGAGAAGTGATCTTTTCCATGTGTAGAAGGCCTTTCACAAGAAGTGCATGATGGAGGCAGAAGCATATTTGCTTATTACAACACATATGCTAAACATGACATCATAGACACATAATGTTTTGCTTCCCTTTACCATCAATAAGGGCAGCTCACTTCATGCTTGATTTTTGTCATTATTTTGATATCTAAGTATAAATGGAGATTATAAAAAAAGGGTAAAATTATCTTTGTTAGTTGTACAGGAAAGTAGGCATAAATTGCTACTAAATTGTATCCAAGTAGGAATATTTCTATTCCTATTTCCTAATTATGCACCAGTTAAAACATTTGGAAAGCAACCAAATAATTTGGACTTGTCAACACAAGGAGACATGATCTCTGAAGCAGAAAATTCCAATACAGAAAACAAGGAGATCAATTAAATGAGAATTAGGAGCTTACAGGGTGCTGTTTCAAATAACTGGCCTCTTTTCTGTAACTGCTATCTGATATGTCAAGTAGTAGCTCTTACTGTAAATAGTTTCTAAAGTAGGTGATTTGCTTGTTTTAAATAATAACTTCAAATATTCTTTTCATATATATAAATACAATAGAGAGCAAAAAGGTATTTCAAATTAATGTCTGCAAACACAATACCCTTAAAAATGTGAACAATGGTGTCTTTACAGCAATTTATTTAATAGCTCCTACTTAGTTTCTAATAGCATCTAAGCATTTGACATGTCTGCAAAAAAATCCCTCTTTCCTTTGGGGCCATACACATAATGCCTGCTTTAACAAATTAACTGTAAGCTTTAAAAAAAAAATAATAATAATTGAAAAAAAATCGCAGGGTAAAGAAAAATGTTGTTATAAATTTAATCTGCCTTCCCAGATCAGTAATGTCTATGCAGAAATAAATGTTTGAAGATTACTTTATTTTTTCACTTTATTGTAAGCCATTCTATTATAAGCTTATTTTCAGACTCCAAGGAGGTCAACCCTATTGAAGACAGATAAGAGACTATCACCTAAATATTTAGGAAATTAAATAAGACAACCTCATGTACCTTGAAGAAAAGTCATTCTGCTAATGTGGTGTTCCTTGTGAGATTTTTTTGGTTGTTAAAGCACCTGTTTGAAATTCTTCAGATTTTCAGCAGTTCCTTTTCTCCAGAGATGTGAGATGTACCCTATGCGTTATACTTTTGAATTTGGTGAATGCCTCTAGCTTGAACTTTATGGGGTTTTTTACCTGTCTTTTAGCAGTTATAACATTGGGGAGGCTTTATTTTAAACCAATGAAGGAATAATATAATTTTATTTCATTTGACACCTTTTGCATATCAGTGGTTTAGTTTCAGTCAGAATATACTCTGGACAGCTATATATTATTTATTTGTTCTAGCAATTAACTTCTTTATTCTTAATACAAAGTTAAGGCAAAGTTTCAGTTGACCTAGTTAATTTGGTTTCCAGAGATTTTTAGCTATGACATGCAATTTTCCCTCTTGCCAGTCTTAACCAAGATCTCATAGATTAGAATTAAGGCTCTGAGTTACCATATTCATATTACCATATGAAAGTTAGTGTGGACAAAACCCCCAGAAACTCTATTTTGCCTTCTCAGGAAACTGCTCAGGATAAAGTCCAGTCTCTTCTAATTGCGACCCTCAACCACCCCTCTGTAAAGACAGAAATAAGGATTTATGGTTTCTGACTTTTTAATGATGAATTTCCATATCATTGCTGCAATACCAAGTCATCCTTTTTATTTTCTCTGCCTTACAAGATAAAGCTGAGAGAGCTGGGACTCTACAGTCTGGAAAAGAGAAGATTGAGAGGAGACCTTATCAATGTCTATAAATACCTGAAATGTGGGTGGCAAATGGATGGAGCCAGTCTCTTTTTGGTGGTGGCTGGTGACAGGACAAGGGGTAATGGGCAAAAACTGGAACAACGGAAGTTCCAGACAAACTTAAGGAAAATTTACTGTGAGGGTGACAGAGCACTGGAATAAATGCCCAGGAAGGTTGTGGAGTCTCCATCTCTGGAGATGTTCAAAACTAGCCTGGATGCTTTCCTATGTAACCTGGTATAGAGAACCTGTTTTGGCAGGGAGGTTGGACTAGATGATCTCCTGAGGTCCCTTCCAACCCCTACCATTCTGTGATTCTGTGATTCTGTGATCCTGTGATTCTGTGATTCTGTGATTTTTCTTTCTAATTTTGCAGATGTTATTTAAAGAAAGAATATTCACACACACATGATAGACTTCACAATATAATTTTACTTACACTGTTGCAAGAAATTGACACAGGTGTAGACTTTTGTTGAGTAAAACATATTTTTGTTTCTCTAAATATCCTCAACAGCAAAAAAGAAAAAAAACACCTAATTTATTTCAGACTGGAAAGAGATTACTCTTGGAAGAACGCATTACTTCACCGAGAGTTTTCACAACATTGATTCTAATCTGTGTGTCTCTGTCATACCTACTCTAGTTATTTCTGTATTTTTTTCATTGACTTAGTGCTTGTAATTGAACTTCGTGTAAGATTATATAGTCAATAATGACTGCCCATGTCCCCAGGATGGACCCCAGGCCGGGTTTCTGACTTTGCCTTGCCTACGTCTGTTGAGAGACCTTCTTAGCTGCACTTAGCTCTGCTCATCCTGGTCAGAACCTGTGGGGCTGTGCCTCATCTGTAAGGGCACAGCCTGTGCTGGGGTCATGCTTGCTTCCAGCTAACCTTCCCTTAGGGAACAAACTTGCCTCTGCTGCTCTTGAAAATGACTGTATGATTGTCTGAAGACATCAGAGCACCCTGACAGTACCAACTCCATAACAGAACTGGAGATAAAAATAACAGGTCTAGGATAAAAATGCACATAGAATGAAAGGCCAAAAAGGATCTCAAGGGATCCTCTAGTTCATTTTTTCACTGAGGCATGGTCACAATATTACAGAGTCATATTCTTAAAAAGTTAAGATATTTTTCAGAGATAACTTGGACAGAAACTTTGTTTCAGCATTCCACTATTCTCACAGTGATTTTTTTCCTGATATTCCCTCCAAATTTTATTTCTTGTTATTTTACATGCTGAAAAAAAAAAATACCTAAGACTTCTACTAAGATTATTGTAAGGATGCCATAAATGATGCAGATAATAGAGCAAATCTAGATTGGTTATGTCAAAACAATCAAATTTAAATAATATAATTTTAGTCATTGTTACACAAAAAATCAGTACACAAATGCTGTAAGAGCCAGACACTTCTTATTGGCTGGGAACTATTGCTACTATCTTGGCTGCCATTGATTCTGTGTATTAAATTTGGGAAACTGGCTTAGATTGCAAAAAAACCCACAAAACAAACAAAAAAAAAACAACAAAAAAACCCCAAACCAAACAAAAAAAAAAACCCCAAAAACCAAAACACTAGCTGTCAGAAAGAAAAGAAAAGTCAGATCAGGGATTTTTTTTTTTTTTTTTTTTTTTTTTTTGGTATGTAGATGTGTAAGTTTGTGTAATACCTTACAGGTGTTAAAAGCACTACTGCACTGAAGTCTGCACGTAGTAGGCAAGTATCAGGTTGAATCATATCCAGAGACCTCACGAAATTTACTTGCTGTTGCTATGTAGTTACATGTACAGGTTGCACAGAAATATTATGCCAAAATCTGTGTATATTTAATACCCATTGATTGAGTAATAATATTTGACTCAGTGATGTAATATTATCTGAGTGACTCAGATAGTAATCTGAGCTAGATTAGGGCTACCTTGTTTTGTGAAATTATCAAGGAAGTTATCTGGAACTACATATCATCCATATCTGAAACTGTAGTAAATGGATATAGCAAATATTAGTACAACTTAAGCATGAAATTATTTCAATTTAAAGGTGAATTAAATATGTTACTTACTTTCATCTAGTTTAGTGTGTAGCACAGGGACAAGCAGAACGAACACCTGGGCAGGAACAACCCCAGGTTCCAGTATAGGTTAGGAAATGATCTCCTAGAGAGCAGTGAAGGGGAAAAGGATCTGGGAGTCCTGGTGGACAGCAGGATGACCATGAGCCAGCACTGTGCCCTTGTGGCCAGGAAGGCCAATGGCATCCTGGGGTGCATTAGAAGGGCTGTAGTCAGTAGGTCAAGAGAGGTTCTTCTTCCCCTTTACTCTGCCCTGGTGAGGCCACATCTGGAATATTGTGTCCAGTTCTGGGCCCCACAGTTCAAGAAGGACAGGGAGCTGCTTGAGAGCAGGCTGCCCAGGGGGGTTGTGGAGTTTCCTTCTCTGGAGACATTCAAGACCCGCCTGGACGCCTTCCTGTGTGAACTCATCTAGGTGTTCCTGCTCTGGCAGGGGGATTGGACTAGATGATCTTTCGAGGTCCCTTCCAATCCCTAATATTCTGTGATTCTGTGATTTTGCCTTTTACTAAATTGCAAATATCCACTAACTTGGCACAACTTGACAGCTTGTAGTACTCAGTTATTACATATAAATAAATCCTTTACGTTATGGGAGTTTGTCATTTTTTTTCTATGAAAATTCTTATTTCCTTTGTAATTACTAGCTAAGCAATGAACATAGAGCACATCATTTACAGCAAACTAATACATGATGAACCAAGATCAGTTCGAAATAAAATAAATGAAATTGAAACCATCAAAAGCCCACAAGATAAGAAAGATCATAGGATCAGTGAGTTGTACATCATCAAAATATCACTAAAACTATAACCATGAATAGTTCTTAAGGAAATTAGGCAGAATGTGCTTTAATACTTTCTCAGTGCAGTTTTAAACATATAATAATATAAGTTTACTTATAATTTCACAAAGGAAATTATTGAAAAAAATGCTTACACAGTGAAATAATAATTTTATGATTTTTAAAAAATTCTTTCACTTTTTTAATATTCTCTTTCTAAAATTGCAAAATGGAAAAAAAAAAAAATAAAAAAAGGAAATAATTTAATAGATTATCCTGTCAGCAAATATCATCTACTTTGTAAGGATTAGATGTGCAGAGATAAATTGTCCTGATCACTCTATTTTAGTCTTATATTATTATGGTAGAATATCATTTTTGTACTAGTTATTGCAGATAAACATTGAAAACTTGTGAAAAAACATGTTTGTACACAAACTCATGCAATGATCAAAAACTAATCTATGTAAACCCTCCGGAAACAAATCCTACATTGCATTTGTGTTACAAAAATAAAATTACTCATCACCTCTTTCAAATCTAGGGTATATTTTTGCGTTTATTTTCAGATACTGAGGATTTCCAATTTCCTTCTTATTCTCATTTTCAATTGCCTTTTTTTCCCTGTTGACATCTAATGATTATTCTTGATTTTTTCTTTTACATGACTTTGAGAATACAGTGAGCCGGAACAAACAAAATCTAAAAATACCAGCCCTGCTTTCTGTTCTAACCTGGTAGCTATTACCCATATAAAGTATGGAAAAAAATTATATACCAGGGGTTCAGAAAAACTCTCAGAATGATAATTTTATCACTTATAGGACCCCAAAACAGAACATACATTCATCACCAAAGGGACTGAATCAGGCCAAAATTAAAATTTTTGTAGATACTTTAAAATTATTTTTTAACTGAGTAAAAGCATTATTTCAATTTCCAAAAATTAAAATAAATTATAAGCCCATAGTTTAGACGTTGCAACCCCTCAAAGGCAAGAGACAGCTACTGAAAGCTTCCAAGCTATATTTATTACCCAATTTAACAAACCAAGTTTTTGCTTTGTCATACTAAAAAAATTGGTTTCACTGAAGATGAGTCATTTTTAAGAATATCCATACTTCCCTACACCCTGAATCCTGAAGGGACTACAAGTTATTTCATATTCTTTAGAAGGCAGCTTTCCAAACACTTGTTTTGCTGTAGTACCATCATCTATTCATTTAAAACATTATGGTATGACTGAGAATAGAACTGCCTTGAAAACTATTTTCTTCTCCTTGGAAAAAAAAAAATCAAGCTAAGAAAAGGAAAATAAAAAGGATGCATCTTGATTTTTTTTTTTTTTTAAGTGTGAGGCAAAACCAAACATAATTTTAGATACAGTCTATTTATATTTTTTATATTTTTTCTTAACCATAAGATGTAAAAGATATGAAACAGTCAAACCTGAAAAAAATGTATTTAATCAGTTACATAATGCCAAAGTGAATGCTTTTGAAAACTTTAGAACTTCTCTGATCATTTTGAAAGAACAAATATAAAAAAGCTTCCTGGAAATTATTTTGCTTTTATTGAACTAATGTTTTCTTATGGATAAAAGTTACATCAAAAACTTCCTAATATGCTCCAAGCCTGAACTCCCTTGAATTATATTTTAATTAGATTTACAGTTTTACAAAAAGTTACTTATTCACTCTGATATGAATAAAGAACCAAACATGTAGTGTGGAATTTTAATGTACAGATATTTGTCCCCAAAAAAGTATTCTATGAAAAGACTATTTTTGAGGTGCATTTCTGCTGCATGAAGCTCATTCTCACAATTTTGGTATCTCATGAGATAATTCAATTATTTCTGTCCATTTCCTAATTCATCCTAAGATACAATAGACATTACATTTCTGGATTATTATATAATGCCTCAGGTAAATTTCCAAAAAAAAGGAAAAGTGACTGTGACTTCTTAAAAACTGGATTAATGATGTTTAAAAGTGCAGCATAGAAACTCTTATTAAAATCATTATAAAAATAATGAAAAGAACCTTGTGCATTTACTTAGGATTATGGATTTTGCTGTGATGTGCCTGACAATCAAATATGAAATTCATTTTGTGTCCATTGTCCTTGCCTGACGCACTCTATTATTAGGGACATTTCTCCAGTTCTTCCTAATAAATTCACAATGTGGTTAACAGTTCATGTTCTTGCTTGTATTATATTATCCATATAAGAAAATTACTCTGAAAAGCTTAATATCAAGTAGTGCTTGATACTTTATGATTTTCAATCAATTTTGTAAGCTTTCTTTTTTTGGAGCTAGTTGCTCTGCAGCTTTGGGGCACAATGTCTTGAAGAAGACTTCTCCAGGAATGTATCCAGAAGGAAGGAAATAAATCCTTATTGAAATAAGCCTCTCCTTTGACAGAGATTTACTTCTTGAGAATTCATTATTAAGAAAATCAACATGTACCCTTCCAAAAATGGATACTTCTCACCTTCAATTTAGAAGAGATTTTAAAAGTCCTTACAAAAATAACATTCAGAAATAGTGATAGACACTTGTGAAAAGCTGCATCTGAGCTAAGTTACTAAGCATGTGAAAGGTTGGTAAGGCTATTAAACACTGGTAAATATTTTTCTGCTTTCACCTTAATTCTGAGTGACACATTCATTAAATCATTATACTAAACTATTCCTGATGCTTTTGGGAAGGAGGAAGCTCATAATGACATCAGAATGTTTTCTTCACTCTGACTTGACATTTACTCTTCTAGTAAATTTTTGAAGATTTATTTTATTTGCAGCTATGATTTGTGGGAATGAAAATGGAACATTGTAAAGGCTAATAAACACCAAAATACATACAACATTATATATATATATATATTTGTCACAGCATGGAGAGGTGGAAATAATAAATAGAATTGCTCTTCCTCTGACACCTTTCTTTCTGGCTACAAAAATTTACACTTTGACCCTTTGCTTGCCTTCATAAAAATTTAAACTTGTAGTGTATAAAAATAATATCAAAAGAATGATGTTATAAATCTTTATGTAGAGTTATGGCTTCTTTCTTTATGGATAACTTCTTTAGAGTTATGTTATTAAGGGGCCACTTTCTGCACCTTTCATCAGTTTTTAGGAACATTTTTTTCATTTCTTACCACCTATACAAATGGTAAAGTTTCTCAAAAGTTATCACATAATTGCCTAATTTAATTTATGATGCAGGAAAATTATTATAGTGAAATTCAATGCAAAATCTTATGGAAAGGCAAGTTTGTATTTATTCACAAAATCTCTAATTACATTGCTGTAAAGCAGCCACACTCCCACATTCACTTTCTAATAGATTTAATTAATTCACACACATTCACAAACTCAAAAGTAATATAGAGATGCAGAACACAGAACTACTGTGCAGACTAGAGTAGAAATGCAGTTGCTGGACAGAAGGTGCAGACTCAGGAAACAGGAAAGGAATCTGAGGCAAAGGAGTGTTTAGTCAGTGGTGGATGGTCACAGAAGATAGAAGATCACATATAGTTACTGATTCACTGGAAAAAGAAAACTTGATAATGGGATTTAAAGTTAACACACATGAGATATTTTAGTTTTGTCTCATAAGGAGATAAAGATTAGTTAATTAAGCTGTCTGCTTCCATCCTTACCTCTGATAATTTTGAAGTCTTCTGAACAAAATCAGCCGAGTGAAACAATGAAGATGACATCACTAACATAAGAAATTTCTATATTTTTGTTAAAATGTAGCTGCGTAGATAAGAACACTGTTAATATGTTCCATGAGAAAAAGAATATTTTATAAAATTCACATATTTGCAGTAGATGCTGTTGTCCCTTAAACTTTAACTAAATCAGTCAGACACACAAATTTCATATTATATATGCAAGCAAAGACATGTTGGAATATTCTTTTTATTTTGAGATGTAACATGAATATATTATTCACAATTTCAATTTTCTTATTCTTACAAGATAACAAAATAGCTATAAGCCATGCTGATACCCTTTATCACAGTTCTGCAGAATGATATTGTGCATCTCGTTCAGTTTTTCCGTGTTTTGTGTTTCTCATAACATATTTTCTTTTGTAGTTTACCTATCTGCAACTACTTGTTTATGAATAGAGTAGTTCAAAAAGTTCTGATCAAGAGGGTATTTAGAACTCTATTTTAAATATATTTATTAGCTCAGATAAATTTGTGCTAGGGAGAGAAAATATCTACCATATTTGTGGAAAAAATTCAATGAAGTTGGTTTCATATTCAGTCAGACAAATCTAGATACTCTTTTCAGAGCATGCATACATTGTTTAAGGGATGTAAAAGATGTTACTATATAAGTATTAAAAAAATCTAAAAAGCAAGGACAGACTTTTGAAAACAACATTTAATCTTTGTGCAAAATGTTCTGCAAGAGAAGACTCATCTGCATCTTATTCCTGTAGTCAGACATTTAAACAAGAGTGAAAAAAGTTATTTTTATAATGACTATTTCATAATCCTAACTTGCCACTTAACATAGATTCTTATGACAATATCTGTCGATTGTGACAAAAGGGGCCTATTTTTCATTCCTGTTACTATAAACAAGATTTGCCCATGGTCTGAATCTTGAGATTGTAAAATTATTGTTCCCAATATACTTAATTTGAAAATATATTTTTTAAAAAACACAAAACTTTTCTTATCTGTAAATTTTCATACAGTTTTATTTATTAAATGACTGGATTGGATTATTAATTTTCATCTACATGTTGAATATGTAACTTGCACAAGATAGGAATAAATGCTCCTTTAGTGAAGTGAAAAAAAATGACAATGACTGTCAAAAGACAGGTAAAATACATATAAAAATAGTTTTTAAAGTACATTACATATCAAATCTTTGGCAATTGGAAGATAGCTTGCTGACTAAACTCATAGTTTTAGTAAACTATTTTAAAATCAAAACAGTGATTTAGGTTTATAATGAAAACTGTAGTACTCACCAGCTGACCAGAGGCAAACTTTCCACTGCTATATAAGACTTCTGAGTTTACTAAAAATATATATATATATATATATATATATATTGAAGCATTTGTAATATTAATATTTAAAAAAACCCCAAACCAACACATGGAAAGTCAGCACAATTATTGAGAGTGGCTCATGAGTATTTGCATATACATACACAGCCTCCCAAAAGTCACAAGTAGGCATAAAGATAATGACTATTTTAACAGAATATTAATAAGAACCTTACATTTCAGACTTTATTTTCTTTTCTGCACTGCTTCGGGGTCATAGTGCTGCATCACTGGCATGTAGCTGGCTACTAAAAACTCACTGTATATTTTTATCCAATGCTGGTCATAGAAATTAAAATCTATACTGTTATTATGTTTGGAAATAGGTAGAATTTTGAGAATAAAAGTAGCCTTCTGTTGAGCTGTTATCATTTGAAGAGATAGAATATGCATTCCTGCATTACTGTCTAAAATAAGTGCTGGTTCTGTCTTGTGACTTTGGCTGCTGCATATAAATATTATTGCAGGTAGCCTTAGCGTCACAAGAAAGTAAGCGGTTAAGCAGATGAACTGCATGCAAATATGAAGTTACTACCCCTTGTCATGAGTTATCCATTTGTTTGCATCCTTGGAATATCTGAATGGAAGGAAAGGTCAAAAGCTTTCTTTCAGAAAAGCATTCTTATCCTTTCACTATGAACACTTTTTTTTTTTTTTTTTTTTTTCCATGTTGTTCCTGAGTTATACATATCTTTCTCTTCTCCTTAGCATACATGAACTCTTGCTGATCTTAATTAACAAAATAATCCTGATAAAGACTAGGGTTCCATCCATTTGTTGTCTTAAGGGTTCAGGAAAGGTTTCAAAGATTTTTCTTCTTTCCTCTCTGTTTGTAATTGCATAGTAGGGGCCATAACAATGCTGTACAGAGCAGATAGATCACTTTCTCTACTTCCATCTGCTTTTTAGGTACCTAATGTACCTAATGTTCAATCAGTGCAATCAGTTCTTCTATATTACACAGGGTACCTATGAGACTTCCAAAATAATACCCTCTTGTATTACCATTTAGATTACTATTCCCTAAAATTTCCCTCAGAACTTCTTATATGTGTTTGTACTGAAATTCAGATTTTAGGATCCAATCTATTTAACTAAAATGTTGATATTATGGTAGCAGTATCCTGACCTCTTATTTATTTGCTTCCCCTTGTCTCTGTCAACAGCAAATTTTATTATCAGAAATATTAGATCATCAGTCTAGATCATTGATAAAAGAGCATTAGTGTCATACCTAATATGAGTTCTTGAACTACCTTATTAGATTATGTTATGCACCTTGATATCTCGTCATTAGCAATGAAAATTTAAGATGTCATACACACGATATGAGACATGAAATCAGAATTCTACTCAGTGGAAAATAAAGAAGCTGCAAAATGTATCTTTTACAGTCAAAGGGGGGATTGCTAATTGTTCTAGGCTGAGCTATAGTAGGTTACTTTCTATTAATAATTTACACGTAGATAAAAAGTAAAATCTTTGACTGCTGATTTATATTTGTAGATTTTATTTACCACTTTCTGTGTCTGAAACCAAAATAACCCATTTCTTTCTCCAGATTAGAAACTATACTATACTCCGATTTATGAGCAGGCAGATCTAGGTTGTGGATCTCCAAACTAAACATAATTTTGTAATCTTAAAATACACAGAAGCAGAATATGCACAGCTCAATAAAATCTCACTCCTGATGACAAGAAGTTGAGTCAGAAAATTGAGATAAATGCATGTCTGTCTTGCAAAAATTCAGAGGGGAAGAAGAAAGAAGACAGCTGCAGCTAATGTATCTGTATTTCCTCTCCATTTTTTTTATTACCTTAATTTAAAATGAGTTTAGTGCTAATAAAGTTTCTAAGCAAAACAAAGTTTCAGATTACAGACAAGAGTTTGATTGTCTAGGGGAAAAGGCTGATGACTGTACAGGATCCAGCCCTCTGTTCAAGCACAGTATTAGATTAGTTATAGAACGTTAGCTTTTTCTGCCACAGAGACTGGTAAACAAACATCTTTTTTGACTTCACCTACTCACCCTTGTTATATGCATAGGGAGCTTAGTAATTATATCTACTGTGTAAGGGAAATAGTGACATCTTCCATTTTGTAGCTTTATTTTTTCAATATGTGGATTGCCAGGAAATAAATAAGTATACTCAATGAAATTCACAGAAAAGCCTGATGTTGACATTAGTGTGCTCAAGAGATCATAATTTTGACCAAATTTAAACAGGTAATTGTGTTAACTTGTAAAGAGAAAAGAAAATTCCCAAACTTGATATTTTTCAAATCAAATTATTATTGTTAATAATTGTAATAATTTTGTCTTGCTGCTAGTATGTTTTTGCATAAGGGCATCACATTTGACCTTTTCCAAATGTCAACAACAGTATTTAATATGAATATGCTTCATGGACACTTTAAACACTCATATAATGTTTGATATTAAAAGATAATAATCTTGGTATTTGTACTCAAAATGTCACTAAATATTGCATGAACAGTGATCTTATTGGCTTAATAGCAAGATGTGCATCCAAATCCTGATACTATCAGACAGGATACACATGCTTTCCCTGTTTTTTTTAATTATTGAGTGTTGATAGAATACTCTTCCTTTGTAAGAAATTTGGTCATAAGGTTCTGCCTTGAATGATTACCTGGAAATATGTAAAAAAGAAAATAAAATGTTTATTCTATTAATGAAGATGTATCTTAATACTCTTGGATTCTAAAAATTCCTAGGAACTAGTCCATTGAAGATCATATCCAGTGAAAGATCTAATTTCAAGAACCTCACTCCCAAATGAACTATGTATTAAGGAACTCCAAACAAGTAGAAACTTTAGATAATGATTTGAAAAAAAAAAACCCAACACTTTAACTGACAAGATACTTGCAATAAACCTGTAGGAAATTTCACTTATATGTTATGTGCTTGAAAAAGAAGAGTTCTGAAGTCAGATCCTCTGAAAAGCTTTTCCATACAAATTAACTTAAATCCTAGAACTGTCTTCCAATGGAAGGTTCCTATAATAGCTCTTTTAGCTATAATTCAGTAAGATCCATTTTGTTTGTCTAAAACTTGAACTTGAATTATAAGGCTTCTCTTTAAATTTTCAAAGCTGTCACCAGGAAAGGGGAGATCTATCTCTAAAGTTTTCCTCAGATTTAGGACCTGTAAATCCATTTGTCCAGAGGAATTATGAATTCACAGGCTTAAGGAGAAAGAAAAAAACAAAAAAACTTACTTGACCATAAGGAAAAAGCATATGAAGAAAGACAAGCCATGAGCCTACCAGTAGCCCATTTTCTAAGGATGGTGGATATAAAACCTGAATTTGCAAGGCTTTGCACTTTAAAACTGAGATTAGAAGAGGGAAAATACTGTTTGTATTAAACAGAATAACTAAGAACAAAGGAAAAATGATGTTTAGAACAGTAATGAGGACTCGTATCTATCTTCATGAGTGCTCTTACTGCTATATAATAGTATTATACACTTGTCTGTATTGATTACCATTATTCTGCGTAGAATAACTTAATTCCTGTTGAACAGAGTTCAATTAACACTTAATTCCTGTCTCGCACATCCTGGAAGTATTTGTATATTGTGCATGTGTCATAGGGTGAGCTGAACAGTTACAAGAAGTTTGAAGGAATTATGACACCTCAGACATTTGCATGATAGATCTTCTGGCAAAATATATGCAGGAAAATTTTAATTGTGCATATACAAGCACATGATTTGGAGTCCATGAATACCCATTGACTCAAGACCCCAGCAGGGTGTTAAATAAAACTAACAGTAATATTATTATATCAAACTTTATATAAAATTAATTGAAGGTAATAAATGGAAGAATTATGTTAAATATTATTTCTGGAGGTGTACAGTGACTGTTCTATCCGTGAATTCAAGAAGATTGGTGGCTATGAGGCCCTATTTTCAGTTATATTTCACTAGTTTACTGTATGTGTCTGGGATTTTTCTGGGAGTTTCCTCTTCTGTCTTACAGATGTCTTAAATACAGCCTACAACCTCCTTATCCACTATCAAGAACATAATGCTTTACCAGAAAGCAAAGCATATACATAATTATAATTTCACTAAGACATCATATATTAAAAACCAACCAACCAAACAAAATCTCTTGTCCCAGGCAATAATTACATCACTTGGAAAGCAGGAGCAGATAACTCCTTAGAGTTGCTGGAAAACTCTTCAAACATACCATCAAGGGAGGTTCTGTTTCTGTGACATATGTTTCCCAGCACATCTTCATTTTTTCATTATTGCTTATTCTATTCTAAATTCATAGAGACTGGATGATAGTATGATTGGGTAGATATTTGCCAATAAAATAGAAGTGGGTTTTTAAACTTGATATGTATGCTTGAAAATTCCTTCTGGGTATGTGGCCACTGGAATGTCAACAGATTTGTGAAACTGAATTAGATTATGGCAATATTAATCCTAGAATAATTATATATATATATATATATATATAAATCTAAGAAAAAATTCTACATAGTTTACAATTTGCTATCTGTTTTTTAATATAGGTGTAATATTTCGAGGCAAGGAAATTAAGATTTTTGTACTAGAATGATATATTCATTTAAAAGAAAAAAACCCAGATTCTTAATTGTCTTTAATAAATACTGTATAACATTGTGTATATCTTATCGATAATATAAATGCTATAGAAATCTAGCATGTAAATAGGTGATTTTTTTTTTTTTTTTTTCTGTTATTTCTTTCTCTTCAGCTTTAGCTTGCTGAATAATGCTTAATGTTTGTGGAGGTCTGAACTTAACCAGCTGCTGGATGTCCACCCAGCCAGTCTTTCACTTTTCCCTCATCAACAGGACAGAGGGAGAAAATAGGATGACAAAACTCACAGGCTGACATAAAGACAGGGATCTCACTCAGCAATTCTTTCATAGACAGAACAGACTCAACTCAGGAAGATTAATTTAATTTATTGCCAATTAAAATGGAGTTGGATGGTGAGAAACAAAGACCAATACTAAAACACCTTCCCCCTAACTCACCTTTCTTCACAGGTTCAGCTTCACTTCTTACTCTTCTACCTCCCCCATCAGCAGCTCACAAGAGACAGGGAATTAGGGTAGTGGTCAGTCCATCTCTGCTACTTCTTCCACCTTCTTGCCCTAGATCCAGGTGGGTTCTTCCCATAGGCTGCTGTCCTTACATATAAACGTGTTTCACTGTGGGTCACCCATGGCCCATAGTCCCTGCTAGAAAACCTGCTCCTGTGTGGGCTCCTCTCCACAGGCTGCAGCTTCCTTCAGGGCACATTTACCTGCTCCAATGTTAGGTCCTCCATGTGCTTCAGTGTGGACACCTGCTCCAACTTGGTCTCCTGCGTGGCCTGGAGGAGTCTCCTTCTGTAGTCCTGTGGAGGTTTGAACCACAGTGGTACCATGCAGTCCTGCATTCACACCCCACACCTGGTGAGATGGAATGGGAGACACAACAAAGGGGACACAGGATTAGGAATGAAGGACAGGGACAGGTCACTTACCAGTTATGGTCATGGGCAAAACAGATAAAAACCTGTGGAAGAAAAATTAATTTAATTCATTGCCATTTCATTTAAGCAATGCAATGAGACATAACTACCCCGTTTTACAACACCTTCCCGCACCACTCCCTTCTTCCTGGGCTCAAATCACTTTGCTCCTGATGTCTCTACCTTCCCCCTCAGCAGCACAGAGGACATGAATGGGGTTACAGTCAGCCACCTCTGCTGCCTTTCCCAGCATGGAAGTCCAGGAACAAGATGTTCCAGAGCAAGCTTCCCATGGAGTCACAGACTTCTTCAGGCTCAGCTCCCAGATCTAGCATGGGGATATCCACAGGCTGCAGACTCACCCCCCACTCTGGGGTCCACCCAGCTCTGGCATCGAGCGCCTTTTGGGGTCTCAATTCCATTACACTTGTCTCAGGCTCAGCTTTTCTGCTCCAGTGTGGAGTCCTCCATGCTCTACATGTGCATCTCTGCTCCACTGTTGGACCTAACTTCCATGGGTTGCAGGGAACCTCCTTTGCCTTCTCCTACTCCAACAGTTGAACTGGGTGTCTCAGAATCCTCTGCCCCTCCTCCCGTCCTCTTTTCCTCCAACAACAAAGCTCTGTCTCCGTCCTTTGTTTTGAAAATGGCCAAAGGAGACAAAAATGAATATTTGTTCTAATGACCTTATACACCATTATTTGTAGCTAGAAGAAACAGGATGGATGCTCTGATATCAATAAACAAAATAGATGTTTTTACTGTAAGATCTCCAACTAGTTTCTTACACTTGCTCGAGCTGCTTCCCTGACAACTTCTGCTGTTAAAATAGCTTTTATGCAGCAGGTTCAGTAAGTGTAGAAAAAGTAATTAAACAAAGAAACATGGAGGACTTCATATTGAGGTACCTTTGCAAAAGTTCTTTAATTTAGCAGCAGAAAGGCTAGAAAAATCTTATAAATAATGTTAAAATTAAGATAAAATGTGTGAAAAGCGAAAGAAAACACATAAGAATCTGTTCCAACAAGCATCTTAATTTAAATTTGTTTAAAGTTAATTTGTTTATGTAACAAAATCCAAAATGAGTAAAGGATTCTGATCTATTACATGTACAAAAAAAAAAGGAATATTACACAAATAATAATAAAAAAATAAATACACTTTTCTGCAAAATAGTTAGTCTTGAAATTTGCCTTTACAAATTAAGAAGTCAAATTTACAAGAGAAATCTAATAAATTAAGAAAGAGACAAATAAAACGTTGATCTTATAAAGTATGAGAAGCTGTGAACATTGATCAAGACTCCAGAAGCAGTCATATCCCAAGAGATGCTAATGGAATGGGAACAGAAATTAGAGAAGTCAACAGGATACCCTTATTTAAGAAAAAGCCTAGGGACACAGCAGGAAATTAAAGACCAAGTAGTTTAACTTCAATTTGCAGGAAAGTATTAGTAACAATTCTAAACCACCAGATTGGAAAATGCTTAGAAAAGCACAACTTGATTAAATGAAGGTTGGAATAGGAAGGTTATGCCTTACTAATTTGTTAGTTCTATGAGACTATCATTGCCAAAATAGACAAAGGAATTGAAGACATCATACTTAATGGTTGCTCAGGAAGCTTTTTTAATATCAGAGGTTGTGTAAAGTGCAGAATGATCAGGCAGGAGAGACTTGGGCATATTAATTTAAAAGAGAATGGCTAAAGGACTAAAGGACAGAGAACAAGCCACTATAAACCTGGAACAGTCTCATTTGGAGAAAGAAAAAAAAGAAAAAAAAGAAAAAAAGAAAAAAAGAAATGTGATCCCTTAGAAATAGCTTCTGGTCTAGTGCCTGGAAATGTAATACTCTGGGTTCAATATGAGATAATAGAAAGGCCTTGCACTGTATATAAAATTCTATAAATAAAAGAAAGGTCAAAATTTAAAAAACTATCTCAAAATATTTTATAAAACTTTTTTATATGGATGGTACTTTGTGTACTTTTCTAACAGTAAAGCAAAACTGTAATGGAAGTACAGTCCATCTTTGTGATACTCTTAAAAACCTTACCTAGAGTATGATACAGAAGTGTCAACAACAGATGTGCTTGGGGTTTTAGTAGGGGTTATAAATGTCAGTGTGGATCAGAAAAAAAACAAAATTCACTGTTCAAAAAGCAAGTTTATTCTTCTGTCTATTTCTATCCAGAATGTATTAAAGACTTTGAAGTGGGGAAAAGTGACTCATCTTCGAAGACAAGTAAAACCAAAACAAAACAAGGAAAAAAAAAAAAACAAACCATAAACCATTCATTTTAAATGGAGGTGAAAAGACCACTTTCATCTTGCTCTTTATTTCTTTGGAAGACTGCTGTGGTTTTTTACTTGCCAGAAGTTTTTAGTGGAGATGACAATAATTTCTCATATAGACTGAATATTGCTGAGATTCTTTTTTTATCTTTTTCACTTTGTCTTTAGGCTGACAACAGTTACTTACTATTACAAAAGAGAAATTGAAAGGAAAAAATCCTTCTGGGTATGTCGCCACTGGAATGTCAAAAGATTTGTTAAACTGAATTAGATCATTTCCCCCCCCTCCCTTTTCCTCCAGCAGTGAAGCTCTCTCTCTCTGTGTCCTTTGTTTAAACCAATGGTCATCTTCTGTTCAGGTCAACAGTCTCTCCTCCAGGTACCACACCTACTTCTTTTCAGGATAGTCCTTCCCCTCACAAATATGGATTCGCAGAGGTGTTTCTCTAGGGCCCAGCCCGGGCTGGGGGGTCTCAGTGTTGGAGCCAGGGGAGCTTTTTGCTCTCACGAGGTGGCCCTTCCCCCACTACCACACTGCCCCCCCAGCCCGCCACACACACACACACAAACCCAACACAAGTCCTCAAAGAGGAAGCCCATTGCAGCCCAGTACATTTTTTTCCATTGCTAATAAAACACCACTGATTTTATATTTACTTGACAGTGCAGAGATCTCAGAACTTGTCTGGGATTGCCTTAGACTGAGCTTATTTTTGCTTGTTTCAGCTGTGGTTACAATTTCCTAGGGGCTAAATAGCCACTGCCTTGTTTTAATTAGGCTTTAATTTATAGGAAGGACATAATAGCAGAAACAATTCTGTACAGACTGAATTTTCTGCAACTCTGGAATAAAAAGTGACATAGAAGAGTGCAGACATAGGATGATACAGGAGGTCCCAGGAAGGCAGCCTTGTGAATTAGATGAAACTGATTTAGAGATAACAGAGAGTAGAAAATTGAATGACTGTGAACTGGTGAAAAGAAAGAGCATATAAGCAGACTGTGTTAAGAAACTGTGTAAAGATAATCCCAGGTGAACTCCAAGAGTGAAGTGGAAAACATGCTTAGTGCTAATGCACTGAGAAGTTTATTTTGACAAGTCAGTTTGGAGGCCTCATTTCTCTTAATTTTGGGTATTGGCTTCTCCTTGAAACACTTTGGAATTCATTTCTCTCTTGGTTAGGAGGAAATTGTGCTGTGTAATCCTTTCCTGTGGGCTAATGGACAAGTGTAGAAAGTGGCAGCTTCTTCAGCCAATTATCCAGCCCCTCCAGACAATTTGCTCTTCTTGCAGTGCTTCTGTTCTCTCTACCCTCAGCTGCATATAATCCTTAACATCTCTCCTTGTATCAAGAATTTCTGATGGTCATGAATTTACTATATTGATTCAGAAAGCTTCTGTGTGGAGAAGTTTAACTAGGATAGCGAGTGTGAAGTTTTCATTGACTTAAGCTGTGATGTTCAGGAAAAGTTGGACAATCCTAAGGCTTTTTTGGACACATGAACTGAATAATCTGGTGACCTCTATAAAGACACCAGTATATCTATATCAAAGCATAGTTACTTAAAACATTTATCAGTTGTCATAAGCCAAAGACACACTTTTCTTGTGTCCAGGGAAATATTACTAGTGAATTTTTATGAATATAAAACTATTTGTCATCAGTTTCATTTAATTGTATGGGAGGTGTTGACCTCTATTTATTACAGATATTTAAACAAAATGACATGAAATCTCTGATTATATCACCTCTGCATGCTACAGGTTTAGTATCTACTAAAGGCTAAACTAGTTATTCTGTCTGTTCTTCAGTACAATTAAAATAGTATAATTGTGTGGTTTATGTACTCCAAATGAAACATGCCCATGTTTCAAACATGCCTCAAACTTGATTTTTTTCTGTTTTCCATCCATCTAGGTTAGGTTAGCACTACTGGAACAAAATATAGTTAACATCCAATTATTCAGTTTTCCTGGGATAAGATGAAAACAAATTTCTTTTCAGGGGAAAGCTAATTCACTTGGAGATTTTTACAAGAGCAAAACATTGAGGGTTTTCTAAAATGATACATTGCCATTACCAATACTGGAATTTAAATTTCTATATCATTGCAAAATATGCTCAAAAGACATCCCACAGGTGACCTGGAAAATGACTTTACAACTAGTGCTCTTTTCTAAGCAGGACATATATGTTGTAAAAAGAAATGGAAGCTATCTTCTGGCTAGCATAATTCTTCTGCCAGTAAGTCATCTGCAGCCAAAGCAAAGGCCTGTGACACCTGTAAACCATAAATGTCCTAAGCAACATACCATTAATATTACTTTATCTTGATCCTGAATGTAAATGTACTAAAATAGTGCAATTAACAGAAGCAAATAAGAATTTTGTAACACTGTGATTGTAGAGCGACAGTTTTATGTGAATACTGAGCAATATGAAGTGTGTAATTGCATACAAAAGGCAACAAAGCAAACAAAAATTGCCAGAAAAAAAAACAACAAAAAAACACCCCAAGATAAGCACAAGGAACTGCAAATAAGTGGGACATCTTAATGAATATGCAAGAATGATTACCAAAAGAAAATAAAAACAAGATAAGCAATACTGGGAGCAGATGACACACCACCTCCCACTCCCCCTTTGTGGATGGAGGCCAATATCATAAAAACATCAGGTATAAACAAGGAAAATTGGAGAAGAAAGAAGACAACTCACTTTGGCTTTAATGTCTTTCATCAAACAACTTTCAAGCTTGATCACTCAGACCTCAATGACTAAGAATCACGAGGACTGCAGTCATTAGTGCTAACTATACAGTATCAGCTCTGTGCTATTGTATACTGACAAGTAAGTTAGAAAAGTATTCTTAAAAACTAATAGTTGTGAGTTTTCATGGTCCCATAAGGAAAAAAAAAAATAGTGTCAGGTTTTAGTTTCTTTCCTTCCTGTAGTGGAAAATATTTTGACCCTTCCCCTTCTGCCAGGGTGAAGCAGATGACCACCTGTAGCCTGTGGAGGACCCCATGCTGGAGCAGGTGGGTGCCTGAAGGAGGCTGTGACCCTGCGGGAAGCCGGTGCTGGAGCAGGTTCCTGTCAGGACCTGTGGCCTTGTGGAGAGAGGAGCCCACACTGGAGAGGGTTTGTTGGCAGGACTTGTGACCCCGTGGGGGACCCACTCTGGAGCAGTCTGTTCCTGAAGGATTGCACCCCATTGAAAGGACCCATGCTAAAGCAGTTTGTGAAGAACTGTCAGTCATGGGAAGGACTCACGCTGGAGAAGTTAATGGAGGACTGTCTCCCGTGAGAGGGACCCCACGCTGGTGCTGGGGAAGGAGTCTTCCCCCTGAGGAGGAAATAGTGGCAGAAACAACGTGTGATGAACTGACCCCAACCCCTATTCGCTGTCCCTCTGTGCCACTGGGGGGTGGAGGTGGAAATCGGGAGAGAAGTTAAGCCCAGGAAGAAAGGAGGGATGGGAGGAGGAGTTTTAAGATTTGGTTTTATTTTTCATTATCCTCTGATCTGATTGGTAATAATTAAAACTTGTTTTTTCCCCGAAGTCGAGTCTGTTTTGCCCATGCCAGTACTTGGTGAATGATCTCTTTCTGTCCTTATTTTGACTCACAAGTTTTTTGTTACATTTTTCTCTCCCCTGTCCAGTTGAGGAGGGGGAGTGATAGAGTGGGCTTTGGTGGGCATCTGGCATCCAGCCAGGGTCAACCTACCACAATATATTACATCCCTCACCATGTAAGAACATATGGATTGTGTAATTTCCTAAATATCAAAGCATTCTGTTGTTTGTATTATACATACATTTTGTAATAATTTTACTGAAACCAATATGGTAATCGAAGTGAGTGAAAAATTGCATACACTGCTTTGGGTTGAAACATCACTTTTAATATTTGCGTGCTGAGTACTTTCTGGTCCCTGACATTGCCTGACTTGCTAATTCTGTCTTCCATGGCCTGACATTATTAGGAGTGTTTTTTCATAGACTTTGCAGTGTCAGACCACCTATGATGCATACCCTCTTCCTCATACACTCTTCAGACCTGCTCAGGACTTTTTCCTAAGAATTATGCTTAAAAGTTATTAAATAAATGCAAAATATTAACTTACAGTATATACTATCTACAGAACAGTTTCTGTTTTTCACTGTCTCCTCAGAGATCTACCTCATTCTTGTGCTGTTTTTCAGTGGACTTTTTAGATGCTTCTCCATCTTAATTTTTATAAAAACAATATACAACCTGACAAGTCTCATGTTTTGCAAAATTTGCAAATATGATCCCTTTTTCCTATTCTTTCACCACAGTTCTGGAATCATGAACATTTGCAAGATACTAAGTTGTTCCACAGGCCATAAAATGAGAGGTTCCCTTACTAATGATCAATCATATGGTCCCAGGAGCAGCAGAGGCACTTTGAAGTCCTCTTCATTTACAGAGCATTGGAAGAAGATTCATTCTGACCTGGAGTGCTGCAACCCTATGACTCAAGTTGGAGCATGTCCTAAGGGTGGCCCAATAAATTGTTCATCTAAGAGACATGCAAAACGTTTTTCTCCTTTACAAGGGATATCTCATAATCTAGTGCATATGTGAATCTACATAGATGCATATATGACTTCCATATGTTATGACTGAGAAACTCATATCAATAGCAATTGCAAAAAGCATTTCCCATAAATAAAATGTATGCTTCGTTCAAAGGGGGAGAATGATAATTCAGCAGTTTTTAAATAAGTTCTATGTCTTCATTTATAATTTAAACCTATAATCTTGGATTATGTTAATTTACTGAATCAAGTCAGTAATGGTTCATCTTACATTTAAGCCTCCAACAGTATTACAAGTAACAGACCACAGTAAAAAGATTACAGATCTAAGTGATCATCAAGATACAATGATTTATTTTTATTTTTTTTTTCCTCCAGTCACAATTGAGGAAAGCTGTCTTCTATATACATTAATGAAAACAAACAAACAAAACCAAAAAACCCCACCCTCTTTGGGGAAACAGAAGACTGGGTGGCTTTGGTGGTTTCACTTGGCTAGTACTTGGCTAGCAGCTATAGTCATTCACTCACTCCCTGAATAGGGGATAGGGAAGAGAATTGGGGACAAGGGTAAGGAGGCTTCAGGGTTGAGACAAGAACAATTTAATAATTAAAATAAAATAATACTGATATAAAAATAATAAAGATAATAATAATGGTAGTAAAATATAAAACAGTGATACACACTGCAATTGCTCACCACCCGCCAACCAAGCCTGGCCTGTTCCCAGATAATGATCCTTTGGGGTGAAAAATTCCCAAACCAAAACCACAATCCCAGAAGAGCTAGAGCCCGAGCAAAAGTCAGAGGGATCCAAAAGAGGAAAAAACCCTACCCTCATTAATATACTGAACATGACATTAGTTGATATGGAATATCCCATTGGCATATCCAAATGCCAGTTTAGTTTATTAATTTAAATATGCCTCTCCCCCTTAGATCTCGCTCTTGTACACTAACAGAACATGAAGCCCTTCACTACCAGTGACCAAAATTAAAACATTGGTATGTTATCAGCGTTTCTCTCATAACAAATCCCAGCTGAAACCAAAACACAGCACTGTTCTAGCTACTGTAAAAAAAACCAGCTAAAAACCAGGACAGGGGCAGGAAACACAAAAAGGGCAAATTAGCTAAATAATAAGCAACCCAACAAAAGAAGGGTTTAAAATATCAGTAGGCAACATATGTAGTTAGTTGAACCTCAGTCTGACTCTATTTTTTTTTCCCCATTAAGTACAAATTTACTAATTTAAAAAGTATTAATTTTTTTGAAAAATAAGGAAGAATATAAAGAACAAAACATATAAATTAGCTTGAGGAAAGAATGTCAAAGTCAGCATATCTGTAATGTTTCATTATTTATTATTCACCAACTTATAATGGAGAGAAAAGCCAGGAATGATAAAAGTCTAGTTTGCACTTCATAAATTGTGATATACCAGCATATTTATCACTAATATTCAGAGATGGTATGAGATGTTATTTTGCTCAAAGTTTTAATGACTCAAGAAAATATCAACATGATTACAATGTACAGAGATAGATCTCCTATTAATTCTGATGTATTATAGCACATGAATTCACTAAAAAAGTAAGTCAGATTGACTAATTAAAACTCTAGTCTATGTAAAACTTGAAAAATGAAATTGCTGCTCAGCCTTTCATGTTATTTTCTGACAGTCGGCAGACAACTTCAGAGACTAGCTTGAACTGTCAAAATAATTTATATATATTAAATGTCAATGCAACTCAGGAAGAAGATAAAAATTTGCTTTCAATATGACATTTATATGCCAGGGCTTGATTTAGATACACAGAGGTAGCAAGACATGTTAGCTAAAAGTAGTTATGCAGCATATTTCTAAACATGATGTCCCATTTATGTTCAAAATGATGTGGACTGAATCAATTAGAAGAAACAAGTGAGTTCCAAGAAGTACTTTAAAAAGGCTGTGGAGTTGCTTAGTAACCTGATGTTATACTTCATTTCCCAACAGAACTATAAAGATGTCAGATTGGTAATTGGGAGCTCTCCAAAATAAATGGCATCTTATGTGTTTTGCCAAAAAACATGTTTCCATTAAGTATGTTATACCTGTCGGGAGTCATGCATATATGTATAGCACTACATGCAACAGGACAATGATCAAAGAAATTAATTTCAGTTGCACTTTATCAAAAATCCCATACTTTCTGTCCTTAAATGCATTATCTTGTCAAACAGAAGGCACTGAATCCAGAAAGCCTAAGGGGGAAATTTTAATCTGGCTCTTTCTTAGTGCTATATTTACCTGACGTCAGCTTTGTTCTTCACTGACAGTAATCTAGCATAATCTAACATATGCATCCTAGACATGAAAATTTAGCTTTTTCTGCCTGAAAACTCTTTGAGAACCCTAAAGAAGTCATCATGTACTCTTCCATCACAGGATTTTTATTTCACAGGATAAAAAAATAACGGTATCTTAAATTTCAGTGAAAATTCAAATCATTTTCAAGCGTGTTCAGTGAAAAATGTAAACTCATGTTTAGTGAAAAATGTAAAAATGATCTACTCAGCGTGATGGCTGAGCTGAAAGAGAAGGTTGAAAGGCTGAGGACTGTAGGAATGTGAGAAGGAGATAGACTGGTGTACTCAGGCCCTCCCATCCCTGAGCCAAAGGCAGCAGGTTTCACAACACAGGATCCCCTATCCTCTTGCCACCAGGTAGGGGGAAGGGACCAAAAAGACAGTGAAGTCCTTCCTTGGAGAGGCTGGGGAGGCAGGCGAATCTCCTGCCGGCCTCCCTTGCCCCCCCCACTTACTGCTGCAGAACAGGTGTGGGGCTTTGGAAATTGAGAGCCAGGCGAGTGCAGACAGAAAAGAAGGTCCATCAGGAAGACATCCAGGGTGAGTCAGTCACCCCCACACCTCAGGACTAGTTCAACCAAGAAAAAAAGGAAGGTAATTGTGGCAGGTTTTTCCCTTCTGAGGTGAACTGCGGGCCCCATATGTTGACCAGATCCCTCCCACAACTTAGTCTGATGTCTCCCTGGGGCCCAGGTTAGGGATATTAATAAGAACCTCCCTGGCCTGGTGCAGCCCTCAGACTACTACCTGCTTTTGGTCATACAAGCTGCTATTGATGAGATTACATAGAAAACTCCACAAGTGATTAAAAAGGGCTTCAGGTCGTTAGGGAGACTGGTTGCAGGATCAGGTGCGCAGGTAATTTTTCCTCAATCCCTTCAGTGGGAGGGAAGTTTACTGAGAGGAACAGGAAGACACACCTCATTAACACATGGCTTAGAGGCTGGTGCCACAGTCAGAGTTTTGGTTTCTTTGACCATAGGGAGGTTCTGGGGCTACAGACAAAAGACGGGACACATCTGTCTCAGAAGGGGAAAAGGATTCTGGGGCAAGAATTAGCGGGGCTAATTGACAGAGATTTAAAATAGATTGTAAGGGGGGAAGGGGATATAACTGGGTCCACTAGTAAAAACTCTGTGAGGTACATGCCTGAAGAGCACCTCACTGGGATCCAGGTGCTCCAGCCAGCAAGTCAAAGTTAGCTTCACTGGAGGCACAATGTAAATGCCTCTATGCTAATGCACGTAGTGTGGGGAATAAACAAGAAGAGTTGGACATGCGTGCATGCCTCCAGGGATATGACCTGATTTGCATCACAGAGATATAGTGGGATGGCTCCCATGACTGGAGTGTTGGAATGGAAGGATACAGGCTCTTCAGGAAGGACAGGCAGGGGAGACAAAGAGGGGTTGTTGCCCTCTATGTCAACAACCAGCTGGAGTGTATGGAGCTCCACCTGTAGATGGATGAGGAGCTAGCTGAGAGTTTATGGGTTAGGATTAAAGGGAAGGCAGGGAAAGGGGATGTTACAGTGAGGGTCTGCTACAGGCCGCCAGACCTAGCATATGAGGCCCTCTATAGGCAGATAGGAGCAACCTCACGTTCACAAGCCCTGGTCCTCATGGGGGACTTCAACCACTCCTGTATCTGTTGGAGGGACAACACAGCAGGCCACAAACTATCCAGGTGGTTCTTGGAATGCATTGATGACAATTTACTTCTCCAGGTGGTCGAGGAAGCAACAAGGAGAGGTGCCATGCTGGACCTTGTTCTCAACAACAAGGAGAGGCTATTGGGGAATGCGAAGCTCTTGGGCAGCCTTGGCTCTAGTGACGATGAGATGTTAGAATTTGAGATCCTTAGGGCAGTGAGGAAGGCACACTGTAAACTCACCACCCTGGATTTCAGGAAAGCAGATTTTAACTGCTTCAGGGATCTGCTTGATCAGGTACCATAGGACAAAATCCTGGAAGGAAGAGGAGCACAAGACAGCTGGCTTATACTCAAAGATCTCCTCTTCCAAGCTCAGGAACGATGCATCCCAACAAAGACGAAAGCAGGCAAAAACAGCAGGAAACCTGCATGGATGGACAGGAAGATCCTGAACAAATTTAGGAGTAAAAAAGAAGCCTCTGGAGGGTAGAAGGAAAGATGAGTAACCTGGGAAGAAATACAGAGAAATTGCCTGAGTGGCCAGGGATCAGGTTAGGAAAGCCATTGCCCTGACAGAATTAAATTTGGCCAGAGATGTCAAGGGCAACAAAAAAAGCTTTTATAGGTGTGTTGAGAAGAAAAGGAAAACTCGGGATAATGTGGGCCCTCTTTGGAAAGCAACGGGAGATCTGGTCACCCAGGACATTGAGAAGGTTGAGGTGCTCAACGAACTTCTGCTTCAGTCTTCACCAGCAAGGGCTCGTGCCACACTGCCCAAGTCCTAGAAAGCACAGGAAGTGTCCAGAAGAATGAAAATGCACCCACTGCAGGAGAACATCAGGTTCAGGAGCACCTAAGGAACCTGAAGGTACACAAGTGCATGAAACCTGATAGAATGCATCCACGGGTCCTGAGGGAACTGGTGAATGAAGTTGTGAAGCCATTATCTATCATATTTGAGAACTCATGGCAGTCTGGTGAAGTTCCTGCAGACTGGAAAAACAGGAATATTACCCTCATTTTTAAAAAGGGAAACAAGGAAGACACAGGGAGCTACGGGCCGATCAGTCTCACCTCAGTGCCAGGCAAGATCATGGAGCAGATACACCTAGAAACTATGCTAAGGCACATGGAGAATGAGAAGATGATTAGTGACAACCAGCATGGCTTCATCAAGGGGAAATCATGCCTGACCAATCTGATGGCCTTTTATGATGGGGTTCCAACACTGGTGGATAAGGCTAAAGCAATTAGTGTCACTTACCTGGACTCGTGAAAGGCGTTTGACACCATCCCGCATGACATCCTTGCCTCTAAATTGGAAACGTGAGGGTTTGATTGATGGACCCCTTGGTGGATAAGGAGCTGGATGGATGGTCACACTCAAAGAGTTGTGGTCAACAGCTCAATGTCTGAGTGGAAACTGGTGACAAGTGGTGTCCCTCAAGGTTCGGTATTGGGTCCGGTGTTCTTCAACATCTTTGTCAGTGACCTAGACAGTGGGATTGAGTGCACCCTCAGCAAGTTTGCCAATGGCACCAAGCTGAGTGGTGCGGGTGGCATGCTGGAGGGATGGAATGCCATCTAGAGGACCTTGACAGGCTTGAGAGGTGGTCCTGTGCTAACCTCATGAAGTTCAACAAGGCCAAATGCAAGGTCCTGCACCTGGGTCAGGGAAATCCCAAATATGAATACAGACTAGTCAATGAGTGGCTTCAGACCAGCTCTGAAGAGAAGGATATGGGAGTGCTGAAGGACAATAAGTCAGGGAAATCCCAAATATGAATACAGACTAGTCAATGAGTGGCTTCAGACCAGCTCTGAAGAGAAGGATATGGGAGTGTTGAAGGACAAGAAGTTCAACATGAGCCAGCAATGTGCGCTTAGAGCTCAGAAGGCCATCCATATCCTGGGCTGCATCAAGAGAAGTATGTCCAGCAGGTTGAGGGAGGTGATTTTTCCCCTGTACTCCACTCTCATAAGTCCCCACCTGGAGTACTGTGTCCAGTTCTGGAGCTCCCAAAATGAGAAAGACATGGACCAGTTAGTACGAGTCCAGAGGAGGCCATGAGGATGATCCAAGGGCTGGAGCACCTCTCCTATGAGGACAGGCTGAGAGAGTTGGGGCTGTTCAGCCTGGAAAAGAGAAGGCTCTGGGGAGACCTTATAGAGGCCTTCCAGTACCTGAAGGGGGACTACAAGAAAGCTGGGGAAGGAGTTTTCCAAGCAGTAATGGCAGTTAATGACAGAACAAGGGGAAATGGTTTTTAACCATTAACTGTTCCCCAGTTAACTTTTAGGTTCTCCTCTTTCAGCAAAGATTCTGGAAATTATTGAAGGACACAATTAAATGTAAACAGAAAATATGGAGATTTTTCAGGTTTTTTTTTTTTTTTTTTTTTTTTTTTTTGTGAACTAATTCCTTAATTTCTGTGCCCTTAGCTCCATGGATTAAAATTAAATGAATATTTACGGAGTACTTGAGTAGGTAATGTCACAAAATATTTTTATTACCAGTTTACTCATATTTTGACAGACAAACAGCAAACTGCAAATTTCAAAATATATTATTATGAATTTTAATGAGTCAGGTGGTTAATGGTTGAACATTAGCAATACAGTTGCAAATTTCTTTGCATAGTGAAATAAAATTTCAATGGAAATCTACCAGATACAGTGAAAAAATAAATGGCACGATGATGTCACAGACATCAGCAAGATGTTTAATCTTGACTTCAAGGAACAAAGACAATAAGGGTCTATTCATGCAAATGTATTTAGATTCAGAATGCAGTAATATTATTGAATCTGGTGATTATGCATATAACAGTTCCTTAGCTACATAAACATTTTCCCTCATCCACAGCAAGAACTTTATCAGCATTAAGTCCTGAATACCTTCTATGGTGAGATGATTGGTGCTATGGAAAAGGAAGAACAGTGCATATTATATAACTTAACGTTGAGAAGGACTTCCATGTAGTCTTCCATTGTCTCCATGTAATCAGTTGGTGAATTATGTCCTGGTTAAGTAGGCAAGAAGATGGGTTGAAGATTGGCTGGACTGTGTTCTGCACAAGGGGTGGAGGGGAATGAGGTAAAAGAGCGTGACAGAGACAGTGCAGGGTTCTTCCTGGATCTCAATAAGAAAGACCCAACAACAGATGGCTTAATAAGAGAACTGCTTTAATAAGACGGAATAAGAAGAGGAATAGAAGATGTGCTAGGAGAGGTTCAGGTTGAACATTAGTAAATTTTATGATTCCACATATGACAAGTAAATCCTACTTCCCTTCAGATGCTGGGCACCCCATATTTGTGCAGCATCAGATAAAGCCCAGATAGATTTTCCTGTAGTGTACTGTGCAGAACAGAAGCTTTTTATGGCCAGCAGTTCTCCCTTTCAGTCATTCCAGCAAATATATAATTTCCTTACAAGAAAACAACTCTGGTCCTGTAGGATGCTCTCATTAGAAATTCTTCCTAAACTTTTAGAAAAAGGTCATGCAAGTGATGTAACTACTGGTACCAAGTGGGAGCTGCCTGCTGGCTCGTCTGTTGCAAGAAGACGACTGAGCTTATCCTGTGGCCTAGGAGTATGAGCTGCACAACAAAGACCTGAAGACCGTGGTGGACAAGCAGAACAGTCCCAGTCTTGATCAAGGTAACTGTTCTGTGGTTCACTAACTTCTAAACATACAGTGGTCTCCAGTTCAGGATCAATGCTTTTCATCCCTCAATCCACATATAGTTTATCTTTCCTAAAGGCACATTATAAATTACAGATTATATTAATAGCACACAGGTTTCCCAATCCCTAAGTATGAGCCCCAGAAAAGCAGTCATGGCCTGTCCAAGTTCACTGACTCCTTGAATGCAAAGTTTTCAGCAGGGCTCCCATACAGACTGTGAGACACCAAGAGTTGTGATCAGCGGTACAAAGTTCAACACAGAGAGTTACTAGTGACATCTCTGGAAGAGTAGTGGGACCAATACTGTTGAATACCTTTATTAATTACTTGTCCAGTAGGATGGAGTTCTCTCTCAGCAAGTTCAAATGTAATACCAAATTGTAAGAAGTGTTCAATGGCTAGGGGTTTGGAACACAGAGCATGAGAGGCTGAAAGGGCTGGATTTGTTTGGCCTTAAGATGAGAAGGATAAGCAGAGATCCTTTTGCTGTCTGCAGCTACCTAATGGGAGGCTACAGAGAAGATAGATTCAGAGTCTTGGAAGTGCAAAGTCATAGAATAAGAGGAAATAAGCACAAAAACTGGGAAATTTTATCACAGAAAATGATTTTTTTTTTTTTTTTTTTTTTTAATTGTAAGTGTTGTCAAATAATGGAAGAGAGGCTCAGGAAGACTGTGGACTCTCCATCCTTGGAGATATTCAGATACTGACTGGGGAAAGCACTGACCATCCTTGTTTAACTATCTCTGCTTTGAGCATGGGTTTGGACTAAATGACTTTCAGAAGTCCCAAATTCCAATCCAAATTGCTCTGTGATTCTATGATTAGGTATCACTGGTTAGTTTTTATCTGAATGCAGTTAAAAACTTTAAAAACAAGAATTATTCTTAAACTATTTGCTTTGTGTTCAGAGACTACCATGTATTTTTAATTAAATACTGTCTTTTGTAAACACAAAGAGTTAGATTTTAATAGGAGGAAGTACAATGTTCCTACTTATGTTTATTTTTCAATGGGGCTCAAGTTAAGTTATGCACTTCTGCAAATGCTTTGCACAGCTAACTCAATGTAAAAACTCATTTTGTCTGCTAAAGCTAATGGCAGATTTGTACTTGTAAAATATTTGAATTAAGTGAAGGAAATGGTGCTTACATTATGGCAACTGTTTAATCAGTGAATAATTTACTCTTAATGTGTGAAGTATTTTTTATGGGCTCATTTATGATAATAGATGTTCAAGGCTCAATCAATGTAAGCCATAGATTTATGGTACATTTAGTCATACAATAATCCAATCTAAGTTCTCTTATTTATTACTATTTTTTTTTCTTTATACAATTTATAGAATGTAACTGAAGTCATATAAAGTACTTATCAGAAATTTTCAAACAGTGTTTATTCACATCTGTCAGCATATTTTTACATTCAGATGTTGGACTTCAAAACATAAGACTATTATCTAATTTGCATAATTATATGAATAGAAGCATGTCCATCTTTTTTCCCTTTTCAAAAAAACAAATAGATAAATCATTATCCAGGAAATTGATCTATTCCTCTACAGCTTCTTCTTATTTTTTCTCAAAACATTGGGGTCTATTTTTTAGTTTTATATATTTCTGATTTTCCCTCATAAACAGTTCATTTCCCTTCTGCTTCTTCAAATTATGATCCTCTGGCTATTAACAGAGGCAAATAAACTGCAGATGCTTGGATACATCCTAAGTACTATTCCCATTTTACATATTCCAGACATTCTCCATAATTATAATGCATAGTTCACAAGAGTGTGTTTTATAGATGCCGAAGATAAGCTAAGAGAGAAATAATTGTCATCTGAAGGGATATATACCCTACCGTTAATTATCCTTAATTGTTAGTATTCTATTTTTAACTGATAACAATCCCAGTTAGATAAAAAACTGATGTGATTTTCGTACATCATTTACTTTAATTTTCTAAATTAGCAAGGAAAAGGTATTGCTACAAGAAATAAGTGAAATTCCTAGTGCAAGGCATTTTATATGATGTCCAAGATATCTGTATTATAATATATATATGCTAAAGACTTTACTAGCAGAGGATGATCAGTAAGCCAAATATTATCTGGATATAAAAGTATTACTTGTGATTCTAGACTGCCAATACTCATAGCCTCTGAAGGGTCTGTAAAAGAATGGACATCCTGACATTCCTCTCAAGCCCTGAAAAGTCCAGCTGACATACAGGACACATTATGACTACACCATAAAAATTAAGAAAATATCTGTGGTGGAAAATCAGCTGTAATGTGGCTATATGCATGTGCAGAATTAAAAGGATTAATAGTATGATGAAATTCTGCATTTAGCTAATTATCAAAAGAATAAATGTACAGAACATCCTAAAAACTTGGATCTGAAAGTTAGAAAAAAGTTCCAAATCTCATTTGTGATGTTTTCTGCACAGTATGCAAATAACCATTTAGTACAAAACTGTGAGGTATTTTCTGTTTGAGACTATGTCGGAACTTTTCTTTTAGATCTACCTGTATGGATAAAAATATGAATGGTGATAGATCATAAACAGTTTTGCCTTCCCCCCAAAACTGCAAACAAGCTTTCTAAGTGTTTTCATTATTAGTTAAGTTTTGTTGGATATTGGCTTTTATACTGGAGAAACTGAAATGCAATCAACAGCTTAGTAGAGGCCAAGGTCCACTATTTTTCTTTACATATGTTTCATAACAGATTACCTGTAATTTACTGGAACACCTTTCTGTTTCTTTTGCCCTACTTCAGTTTGCTATGGTTAATTTCAACAAGGCTTACCCTGGCTAGATCTGGAGCAACATTTCTTTGTCCTTTCTGACCATGTTAGCTTCTACCTATAGGTCTATATCACATTGAATTTCTCTGCTTTCTTAAGTTTTAAAAAAATCCTGTTTATCTTCCTCAAAAGGTACAATTTGGGATGGCATTAGATTAAGCATAACTTGGGCTGCACCCAACTTCTAAACCATGTGGCAATCCATCATGTCAGTTTAGTTGTGAATGTACCAGTTGTTCATATTTTAAACTACCCAAATAAGATTAACTTGCTGCTGATGATTCCACAATGCACTGTGAAAATGCCACTCTGACTATGTAACTAAATTGAAACTCCTGAAGGTCAATATGACCATAACTTTCCTTTTAATTCAGAATACTTTATTCTTTCTTTTTTTAACTCTCTACTCAAGTCTACTGTTACTTAAACAAAAATGGGTTACAGTGGGTTTGAGTAGCAATGGAAAACTCCTAGTTTTCATTAATTTTTATTCTGGAAACGTCTTGAAAAGAACTATGAAACCATGAATAAAATCTTGAAGAAGAGCACTAGTTTTGTATTAAGTAAGACAGTTGAAAAGTGAGCTGCTGCCAGCCAGAAAGATACATGAGAGTTTCTTTCTAAAACTGGAATATTTTGTTACACAGATTAGTGGCAAAAAATTCCAGAACCAAATAAAGCTGAGTTTATTTCAGTTTTTGAATAGTTAAAAATATCATATGAAACTACATTCTGCTAGGTTAGTGCCAGCAGATATCCTTTAAGCAGTATTTCTTGTTTCCTTTGGAGTTATAATTAATTGTTTCATACAGATTTAAACAGGTTATTACTATCCAGCAACTCACTCTCAGGAGATAGGTGTGATGTTTAAATCAGTTAGCTGATGATTCTAATGAAAAAGATACCATAATCTTTCAGAACACTTACATGAATTCTTCTAGTGTGTGCCTGTATGTATTAAATAGACATGAGAATCCATAAAATACACATTTTTTTGGTATCACCTAAATATTTTCTTAGTGAATATATTTACAAAAAACGGGGCGGGGGGGGGGGGGGGGGGGGGCAGGGGAGGGAGGGGGAGAAGAAAGAATGAAAGATTACAGCTTCTTTATATTTAGATTTCCTGTCAAAGTACTTATATCTAATGAAATAGTATATATGTCTAGAATAATGACATGCTTGTTTTGATAATCTTAATCTGTGTTATTACAAGTTACACAAGTGTCTTGTTTTTTGTTTAAAAACATTTATAAACTTTCAACAATTATTTCAGTTAAAAGCTAAGCAATATCAAATTTTCCAGACATAAAGGAATACTGTAACATGCTAGTAGTGTAGCAGTATAAAGGCAGATTAACCCAATCCCCACTATAACTCCTATCTCTTTCTTGCAAACTTTCCTTATGAGTGCTACTTTCCTCAGTACAGAACTTTCCCCTTATAAAAAGCTATTGCTGGAATGTCTTTCTAACACTGCCCTTAAATATTGCCTTAAAAAATAAGATATCTGTAACCCCACCCTGAACACTGTAATTCAGCACCTTTTTGGTATGTTTTTTATTGATGTTATTTTATCATAATTCTCTTCAATCTTTTGATCTTGTTTACAAGGCACTTTACCTCTATTCTGAAAGGTATTAGGTAGAAAAAGACTGGGTCAACAGGAAGGCCAACTAGTCACTTTACATAGGCAGCCAGTTCCCAATAGAAAAACTTATTTTGAAGGAGACTGACTGGGATTACTCAATTTCCTGCTTCATTGAGGATCATACCATCTTAGTCAGTTCCCTTGGCTCTGTGTATAAAGAGCTTAATGAAGAGGGAAATTAATTCTCGGTGGCAACCACCTGTAGCTACTAACTTACTCACTCATGCTGTCAGTCCTCCCTGGCCCTCATCTGACTGTAAGACCATTTGTCACTCATCTAAATTCCATTTTCTGAGCACTCTAGGATGACACTTGGGTTTCTGTTATAGGAATGGTGTCTAGTATAAGGAGTCTACAAATATTTATGTAAATATTGCATCAGGACTAGTTGATAGCAATTTCATTGCACTTCCTCTGGACAACAAGTCTAGGCATTTTCCAGGCTGTCTTCTTTTGGATGGTGCTACTGCATTCCCAGCTGTTGCTGGTACTTGGACGCTCGCACTACTTGAACAACTAAATAAGATACTGTAGTCCAAAAAGAAGTTTTCAATTTGGCAATGCTGAACCTTAAAAAGAACTTGACTGTGATTTTAAATATGTCAGTTGTGTCCAGTAATGTTCTTGGGGTTGTACAGTCCAGCATCTTGCTCACTGCTAGGTCCAATCACAATGCAGAGGAGGCATTCCATCAATAAAGCCTAGAAGTCTTGATTTTGTAGATATCACTTAATATCCCATGCTGACATGATCATATTCCATAAGAAATCTAATTTTACCATCTAAAAAAAAAAATGTTAATTATATTCCTCTTTTTCTTTTCTTCTGATTGGGATGGGATAGTTAGTCTGTATTGGGTTTGTATGACAAGGTTTTGCTAGTGGCGACTCTATAAGGGTGGCTTGATAGACACCACACATCTGGACAAAGTAAACCAACCTCATAGTCACACAACCCTAAAGGCTAGACATTAAACATTAGCTGTATTCAAAGAATTAAGTTTCTAGGTGTTTTGAAGCATGTACATATGGCTACCTAATGAGGCAGCTGAGAACATGTCACATGCCTTTCTCAGAGTAACAGCATCACAAGTGTATAGGCTGCAGACGGATGCCTGCAATTATTGCTGGCCATCATAACTCCCCATTACAGAAATTTAGCTTCCTTCTCATGACACTAAGAGGTGAAAATTCACTTCCTCTTTTTGCCTTAGGGAATTTTTCTTATTCCATTTATAAGTATCAACACTACAAGAAGGGCCTTTCAGATGAAAGCTTTTCTCACCTCCATGCTAAAAATGTTGCCTGAACTATTTATATATTTTATAACCTATTCTGATAACAATGACTAAACTCAGGACTTTTCACACTTAACAAACACCCTAACCCACTGATTTAAACATTCCCCTTTGGATGTGACTAGTCAAGTAAATTACTAATTTATGGAATGTAGTCTGTAGACTAGATAACTAGATAGTTACACCAGTGTTTTCTAAGATAAATTCTGAGTTAGTTATTTTCAAATACAGAGAAAAAAATTTGTGTCTTCTGGAAGTGTACTAAGTAATGAAGTTTCGTATAAAACAAAGTACAACAATTTTTTTTTCTATCATGACTTTTTTTCTTTTTTCTTAATGGAGAAGGGCTTTCGTACTGACCAAGTAGGTTTCTTGCCTATAAAATTTGAAATGAATTTTGGTATTTGTTGATAGTACCTTACTAAGTAATCACATAAATAAGAGAGAAAAAACCTACATGCTCTTTATTTTCCTAAAGGAGAACATAAACAATATCTTCCTTCAAAAAGCAGATGATTTAAGCTTAAACGTAGAAAAGTTAGGGCAGCTAACTATTTTCTGGAGCTAGGTATTTTAAGAACTGGTTAAGATTTAGGATTAAGATTCTCATGGTTATCTACTTTGGAGTATCAGGCAAAAGGAGTTTCCTGCATTCATTACTGAATTAAGTAGATTAATCTTTAGATGTTTCTTTAGGAAATGAAACGGAACAAGAAGACAAAGACTTCTATTAAGTGCTTGAAACATTCACCTGGGTTTGCTTCTTGTTGAGGATTTGATTTATGAGGAAGTGAGCTGATTAGCCCAAAACAACCATTTTGCAGGAAAATTCCAATCATGTTAAAGAACATGCACAATTCTTGAGGAAGAGGTGCTCTTTACGGCATCTATAATCTGCTTCTAAAAGAAGTTATGCAAAAGTGTTAGGTAACATCTGATACCAAAACATCTTTTAAGAAGACTGAAACCATATTTTTTGTAAATGTACACAAATGTAAACACATACTTACATACATATTTCAGGCTTTAAAGGACAATTCAGGTCTTGCCTATTGTTTGTAAGTATTTTGATGGAAAAATATTCCATCATCTAACATTTGCATTGTAACCTTGTAGAGACAATTATAAAGAAGGAGAAGATCCTATGGTTGTCAGTTTGCTTATATAAAAATCTCAAGAATCTACATTAATATCATGTTACATTTTGGTCTAGTTTATCCCCATGTTTACTAAGAAGCACTGTGATGATGCAGTTCTTCCTAGTTGTTATGCCAGAGTTAAAAGCAATAGTGATCCATCTTATTATTTCCAGAAGCTTCATGGCAAATATCAAGACAAGTATTTTGTATAATCTATTAAAGAAAATTAGCCAAAGACTGAACACTTCTATCATGAGTATCAATATCACAATGCATTTTAGAATCAACACCCATCTGTTTATATATAGCATTACGTAAGAACAGGCATGATATATCTTTATTTTCATATAAAGAAAAACACAAAAACCCATAAATATATGTAGAAACTACCACAACTTGGAAGAGAGTGAAACAGATTTTAATTTTCTTTAACCATTTTTTTTTAAAATTATTTTATTTATTATGTACAAAGCTTGCAGAAGATTTTTGAGCACAATACTCTTAAAGCAATTCTTCTGTCATCCATTTCCCCTCTAGCTTTTGAATCTCTGTAAATACCTATAAATAGCTAATAAAAGTCAGAACAGGAAAAAAAATCTATATATAGCAGAGTAACAACCCTGTCAATGAGATTATTTCAGCTATGGTTAGGATATCATAATAGGTTCACAAGCAATCACTAAGACAACAAGCTATTTGTTAATAGCCTGAGAGCTGCCTGGCAGAAGCTGGATGCGCACTGGAAATGAAAGACTGCATGGTATTAAACTAGTTGTAGTGTATAAAGTGGCAATTATGCACCTATACTAATGACTTAAATGTTGTTATTTATTTTTTTTAAAAAAACCCTATAATTATTTAGGACAGAAAAATCTTTAGCAAACTTCAACCCAGTGTTAAGAAACTTTTTTTTTAAAAAAAACTCTAATATCCTCTATAATTTTATTGAACATTGGCTGAGTTTATTAATACAGAGTTAAAACTAGAAGAATTATAAAGTGACAGTTATAAATCCATGTTGAAAATTTCCAAAAAGATTCCTCCTAATCCAGGTTAGAATTAGTTATTTTACTCAATGAAATGAATAACAAGGGAAAATCTCAAAACAGAAAGATGGTGATTGAACAGACCAAGCCTACAGTGGATGTGCAGGCACTTTATTGTACCATACAGAAGAGATTTTCTAGGCATAAATTCTACAGCTGGTCTACAATGGACATATAAGCCTGATAGATCTCACATATGGAGAAAGGGGAGGCACATGTTCACAAAGTGCAGCTAATCTGGAATATGTAAAATAATTCTTTGCTTGGGTTCTAGCCAGTTCAAGCCAGCCTATTCACAGTTTTAACAGATTGCTGGAAAACCAGAAAGACTGTTTTAGTAGCTGAATTATCTTCTCTGTTTGGAAAACAATTGTAGCTAGAAAAGGAGAACATATCTACAAGCATATAGTGATACTCAGATTGAGACTAAACACAAAAGTTAGACAATTTTAAACTGTAAATTTATAGAAACTAATAGATTAGGAGGAAAAAGTGAAACGTTTTATTTACAATTACCATGATAATATCCCAGTTTCCTAATGTTCTAATAATAGGACTGTACTTTCAGTAAAGTACAAACTATAAACCTAATCTGCTGTTTTAAACTACTAATTCCAAGTCTGAAGGAATATGAATGGACAAGGTTTGGGATTTTTGGGTTGTTTTCTTTTTTTTTTTTTTTTTTTTTCTATCTGCTTTTGAGGTGCTGTAATTAACTTTTTAACAGGAATAATTCTTTTTGCACATGGCTTTTACCAGTGAATGGATGGTGCCAAAGAAAATTCTGTGGAGTAAAATAGAGAATGTGAAGTGACTGAAAAAAACAGATTGTAAAGTATATTCTTACACACTGTGAAATCCTAATGATGACAGATTGCTGTCATCATTAGAGACTGAGCTCTCTTATTTGCCAAAATGATTACACAGTTCTGACAAATATGCTGGAAATATTTCAGCACAGAATATTTGAGGCAGCAATATACTTCACAACAAAAATATTTGTGTGAATATTAGAATATGTAAAGCATCTCAGGATGCACAGTTCCATGTACATTTTCAGCTATGCCTATCTGCCTATTTTCTTTAGCTCCATGAGAAGCTGCTAAAACCTACCTCCAGCAAACCACTCTTTCCCATGGATATTTCTTTTACCAAGAACTGTGCATCCCAGTCTTGCTCAGCATGAGCTCTTCCTTTTCTATTTTCTCACCACCTACTTCCTCTCTTATTTTCAGACATCCCCCTGCTAACTTTCCTACGGTATATGTATGGCTAAATTGTATGGAGAAGTGAGCTATTTTTAACCAGTTTCTACACATTTGTACCCTGCTTGCTTGTGGATTTGTGAGGGTTTAAGAAAGGCAATCACCTTTACAAAATAGAAAAAAAAAGAACACATCAGGACCACTGCTTGTGTTTCTTCTGTTTTTTCAACCTTACTGATATTTTCATTTTTCTTCCTTCTGATTTCTTCCTCCCTTCACACCATCTGTTTCAAATTTTTAAGTAATTCTTCACATATTTTAATTAGTTAGGATTTTATTTATTTTATTTAAGACTTTCTACCAAGCATTGCTTCTATTACTTCATTAATACTGGTTTTGATATGACAGAAATATTTTTTCTTATTCTTCATTATGAAGAACTACAGTGACTATTTCACTGCTATTACTGTTTCCTATCCACAGTTTCCTAGATATGATTTTACACAGCTTACAACAGACCATGAAACATATTTTACTGTTTCCAGAGTGTTATAAATGTCCTATGCTAATAATAATTTTATTTGATGTATTGAATTTCATAATGTTGCTCATCTATCATTTGTTTTCTCGGGGGCAAAACCAGACATTTAGTTTGCATTTTCTTTGGCACTATTTTTGCCAAAAATATTTTACAATTTGAAAAAGAAAAAACAATGTTCCTGAAATAGAAAATTAATCCTTTATATATAATTTTCAAAATGGTTGTTTTTACATTATTAATATACTTAGTACTGTTGCTTTGGACTTTTGAACTACTAAATTGACATTCATTTTACCTTTACTTACATGATCATTTGTCCTTGGCATATTTATGTCCTCTAAACAAGTTAACAGTTAATTTTTAATTGATGAAGTATATGTAATTAATTTTATGTTTCTGTGTTCTCCTTAGCCCCCAACACCATGACTGCTATAAATCCACTAACTTACGTCTTCCTTCAACAGAAGAATTCTTCAGTTTATCAACAGATGAAGGGATATGGCTTCTATTTCTAGTTCTAATCATTGAAGTTCATACTGATGTATATGTCTTGACTTAGTTTCCACTTTTTTTTTAAAAAAAACCTCATCTGTCTTCTTTGATTATTAATCATTTGTTAGAATTTATCTTAACCTTGATTCCTTTACAGCATCCATTACAATAAACACTGGGCTCTCTTTGTTTGTCTGCAATAATACACTATTCCGGATAATACACTGACAATGCAATTGTTATTTACAATTTAATTTGGGATTAATATACTTTGATGAACTGTCCAGATGATTGCAATTAGGAATTGTCACATTATCAATGAGACAAATGTAAATATTGATGTCAATGAATATGTAATGATCAGTGACAAAATTATCATCTGGAATTTTAGATTTCCACGGTCTGCATTGTTTACATATTATATTTTGGTGAAAGGGAAAAAAAATACCTGCTGCTTGTTTTGAGGCCAAAAAAGACACAAAACTGAAACAAAACCAGACTTTTATCACATTCTGACACACATTGTACTTGAAGGGGTGGCCCTGAGCATTTTTATTATATTGAACTTCTAGCCCCCAAGTAAATAAGAACTATTTCAACCATTCTCATGTATGAGGAAAAGAGACACTGAGTCATTATAAATTCACTGTACAACCATGATAATGTCTAGATTTCAACAATACTTTGGCAAAAGTCCATTGGATAGTTTAGATGCAAATAAAAGGAAAACTCTTAATGCTAAAAAACAATTAGGTGCAGGCTATGGTGTATTGTAATTCTAAAGAATGATAAAGTTTGCAACACACACAAAATCTGGTAGTATATTCAAGGTTCTTATTTAAAACTGCTGAAGTATGAAAAGAATTTTTAAAGGAGTGTATTGTATTGATCTTTATTTTTCAGTGAGAACCACTCAGTGCAATTTGTCAGAAGAAATGATATTAAAAAAAACCCCAAACATTTAAACAAGTGAAATGTGAATGCCATCATCAGTGAATGAATGCATTGTGTTACACAGAATTAAAGAACTAGGATAACTATGTGACCACTGCCATCACGTAAGCAATTACCAGCTGGAACTAACATAGTCTGAATGTGGTCTCCCAGCAGTAACTTTTTTACTATTTGTGATGTTATAAGATACTTCAAAAAAAGTTGGAAAATTCAAGAAAGAGGATGATCAAGGAGGAAAGCCAACAACGGATAAGAGAAAGAATGAAAAAGTAAAAAAATAAGGTAGAAGTTTGCTAATTATTATTTATTATTTAATTAACTATTAATTATTAATGGAACTGTTATATCTTTCATTAAGAAAAAAGTTTTGTAGGTGTAGGGGTTTTTTTCTTTTTTCTTTTTTTTTTTTTTTTACTTTGATGCCATTGAAGAACCCTACAATAAATTTTCCATGTCTTAATTCTAGTTTGTGGAGTCATTTATCATCTATAATGATACATTGTGATATCAGCTACCAAGATGATATAAAGTTTTACAACATTTTCCATTTTAAAACATTTCTCAAAATTTATTAGGTACCAAACATAATTATGAGATCTAAATGCAAACAATCATATTTAAAAATAAAATTCCTGGAAAACTAGTTCAGCCTGTAAGAAAATCTGCATTTTTGGGGGTGTTTTGAGGTGCATGAGGTCTTTATTTCCAGTATATCCTACTTTTTTAATATGAGAAGTGTTGCCATGGTAATGTTAATCTTGCCTTAAACTTATAAAAAGCAACATAAAAATTTATCTTCACTCTTAAGTTCTGAATCATAAAACTGTTCCATTGACTTAATGATAATTTTATTTGTTTTTTAACAAGGTTGTATGACCCATCCACTCTGGGTCATATTTTATATTAGTTAAAAGATCTTTTTGCTTATAGTTTGTCAACAATTGCAATTAGTCCTATCTTCATAGCTTGTGTTAATTAAAAACATTTTTTTTTTCCTTTTCTCATTTAAGATCATTCTTTTTTGCTTAAGGTATCTCCTGAGATGATTTAAAAATTCATATTTCAGTGTATGTTACTGAGGCCACTGGAGATTGTTTTCTCTTGTCTAAATTTCGATTAAGAAAACTTAAACGGTTTAACTTCAGCTGTTCTCTGCATCTCTAGTGGAGACAAGTAAATGTTTCTCAAAGACAAGTTGGACTACTTAATTTGTTTGTCTTAGGTTGGATGAAAAAGTTACATTTAGGTCTAAGGAGATAGACCCTAGATTGGTGCCTCAGATAGATTAAATGTATCCAAACTTAAATGGTTTAGGAAAAAAAATATAGCTGTGAAATTGATTTATTTTAATTAACTCTTCACATACATTTTAATTATATACTGAATATTAAAACAAATGAAAACAACATTTGACTTTAATTTTCTTCACTTTTGTCTTCTTGTCCCTTCTTAGTTGATGTAATTTATGTTTAACAATGCAGAAAACTGCTGATTATAGCTTGCTTTTAGTACCTAGCTCTCACAAGTTTGTTAATAGCAATGTGTGCCGGCTAAAGAGTTGCACAGTCAGGCAAATGGAATAGCAGCAAATGTGTGGGATCTAAAAAAAATTATTTTTATTCAATTTTTTAACTTCATCTGCTTATTAGTATATATGCAAGTTCTAACTCTTTTCAGAAAGTTATTATAAGATTCTTAGACTGTTAGGAACTTAATTCAACCTTTGCAAGGGCTTCAATATCCTCTGGAGCCAAGAAGTTAATAAGGGCATTCTATGGTAGAGTTTCTATGGTGTGTAACTAGGTAGGGATCTGGGATTACTGTACTAAATTCTTACAAGCTTAAGGTCTGGGATGAGTTCTATAGTTCACTGGATTTTTTAAGGCAAGTAGATTCTAAGATATGGAAATTTTGAAAGAAATAAAATATGCTTGCGTTTTCCATAGGAATATTTTTTTAAAAAGACATATCAATTTTTAAGTAGTCACATGTTTTTATTTCCTGCAGAGATTGCATATTTAAAATGGAAATGTATATAATTAGTTGATAAGTAAAGGAACAATGAATTTTTTAGTGTTCAGAGATAACACTACTTTCTGAAATTAGGTAAATCAGTTAGGGATAACAAAGCTCAAAAGATACCACATATGCAAGTTTAATTTTTATTAATCTCTGTAAAGCAACTTTATTTTTATTATTCTATAAGATGTAAGTTTAAAAACTTGTTATTTCTTTTATTTTAAATATTAACTTTCTTTTTGTTTGAGGTTCTTTATGTAGTTTCTTCACCATCTAAACTGCAGAATCTGAAAAAAATTAGGCTTATACATAACTATATGCTTTATCACAGTCAGGCATTACAAAGTTTAAAATAATTCACAACTTAAATCTTACATTTTCTTTTTGCTCCTGATTTGGTTCTGCCTTTGTTTAGGCTTGTTTTGGAACTATGAGGTTTAGACACTCAGCAGCACAAAAACCAACAAAAGTAGAAACTCCTGAGGAAATATAGCACAACAAGGCATGGAGTGTAATATATAGACATTGAGTACTCTGAGTTGGCTACTCAGCATTAGACTTTAGGATGACCAAAGGCTAATGCACCAATAACTGCAGCTCTCATCTGTGGTCTACAGAGATGTGGAAAGTTACCTCCTTCCTTTTATCCCTAGAAAGAGAAAAACTGCACAAACATCTAAAGAGTAATAAGAATAATCTGGCCAAAGATCACGAATCTCTGAAATAAGGAAAATTAAGGCTTTAGGAGTGCAGTTTGAATCTTAAAGCCAAACAGTGTTAGATTTTATAATGTGTTTATCTCAATAAGTTTCTATAATATAATGGCTCCCACCAGATTCTGATATGGTAAGTAATTAGTTACAGCAGAAAGGATAATTAAATTTCTCTGTCATTCCATGTACTAATGAAAATGTTTCTATGTCATGCATAGCAGTATATAATATAATCTAACTAAAATGCCCAGTTATGCCAGTGGTTTAAACACATTCTTAAGGTGTGTATGTGTGTGGGGGGAAATCTTAATTGTTCTTCTGCTAAAATAAATCATTCACAGATGATATCACTAATGGTAAGATGATGAGAGAACATGATCTCTGAGGAATAAAGTTTATTCAGTTGAAAAGACTGGGAGGAACACAATGATAGCTTTGCAGTATATCCAATATCTTCATAATGACAACTGAAAACTAGTTCTTCTTGTCTGCTGCATTTGCTTCATTGAAGTACTTTCAGTTTCGAGACACATATCTGTTTCCAGAAGTCTGAGCCTAGTGAATTCTGCAGCATTTCTGGGCAACCAAAACTGCCTGTTAACTGGAGGCCTAACATGATTTTATGTCTTTCAGTATGCCTATGTCTATTACTTAGCACACGAAATAGTGTGAAATGACCATAAGATAAAATAACATCAGTAAAAGATTAGTGAATGTGATTGACGGTTAATCACAAAAATATACCCCATTCAGATTTAATCCTCCTCAGAGTAACTAGGATGACAATCAGATAAAAGAATTGCAAACAATTCAGAAAGAAATAAATAGGTCAGGTTCATCTGAGACAGAAACAATAGATAACTACTATGTTTGGACAATGGCTAATACATTTGTTAGCTTATGTATAAATCTGTATTTGCAGTAGCTATATATATATATATATATACATATATACAAGCTTTACACATATAAAGATGACTTAGTATTAATATCAATCATTTTATATTTGTGATTAAATAATGTAAAAGAATATTAACTGGATTGTAGTAGAGAACTTGTGTTCATCTCAGGGTTTCCATTTTCCTTTTAAATACTGTCTCTCAGCTTCAGTTAGATAAGTGTTATTTTATTCTTAAGAGACTGACTAATTAGTAGTATCCTTTGAAGTAAAATATTAGTTTAAACACAGAATTTTTTTCTTCATTTATTTTTTTTTCCATAATCTTAAATTCCATATTAACATAATATGACCACTTTCTTTTTTCTTATTTTGATTCTCCATCTCTTCCTTATTTGATTTGGTGACAACAATTTTAAGTAAAATCTTGACATTTTAAAATTTTAAGTGTAATGTATCACTTTGAGATCTAAATTAATCTGGATTGTCTTGCTTCCCATCTGAGATCCAGGGAGGGGGCAGAAGAGGAGCCCATATAATGAAGATTTTTATTACTGTGATATTTTCTCATTTCCATTGCTATTGGCACTTCCAGGTAAAAATAAATTTCATGGTAACTATGCAATTACATCTAAACCCAGTTCTGTCTGATTCAAAAGATTACATTCCTGGACCTCGGGTATCCTGTGTCTACAGTCTTCTACAACAATTTTTATTTTAGAGTCATCCAACAGTTCAGTATATGCATTTTTCTTGATGTTACTATAAACTAAAATCTAACTAAAACAGTTTTATGCAATAGTTACTTGTCTGCTAAGCAACTGGGATCACAACCATCACAAACTAAAGTTGTCTCAGATCAACAAAAAGTCAGTGTCTTTTTTCTAATGTTGGCAAAAATAATATTTCTTATGCTGCACGATACCAGAATAAGAAATTAAATTGATCAAAGTTTTCATACTGCATTTCTTATTATTCTCATTTTTTTCATACTACTCAAGTATACTTATTATCTGCATAAATTGAGTGAAGACAGAGGAAAATATTTGATAAAATTTGGATTTGAGAGTTTAATGGTTGAACTTGACGATTTTAAAGTCTTTTCCAACCACTATGATTCTATGAATAACAAAATGAGACTGAAATATGAAATAATATGATCAAGAAATTATTTATTTTTTTAGAAAGCCACTATACTGAAATAGTCTAATCAAATCTGAAATGAATGATTAAGCCTCTGCATCAAGCTGATGCTGGATTGTTTCTAGGAAGCAGGAATGGTCATAGTTGGAATTCTCTAAAACCCTGTTGTCTGTCCTTTATCACTATGTATGCATTCCAAGTTCCTTAATACCACTCTTCTTTGTTTATTTCTCTTATATTTGCCATTATTATTAATGAAAACCAAAGTTTTATAAGTTTATGTTACTTTCAAAGCTTATGTTTAGTTTTTCAAAGAGAAAATTTGGAATAAAAAGAACTGAGATCAGAGAAGGGCTGTGTTATAGAAAATGTCAGTTTGAACGGCATAATATATGAAGTTTGTACACAAGATGAAAAGTGGAGAATGAAGAAGCTGACATTGTTCCATATTCAATTAACTTCTATCTTACCACTTCAGGTATATCTGTAGAGTGTGTGTGTAAGCATAATACTGAAAGCATGTAATATGAAAGCGGCTTTGTTTCACTGTAGTAGTTATTTTTTAAGCAAAAGCACAGTTTGTGAGTTTGTGCTGGCCCCAACTGTAACTTGAAAGCATTTTGGCAATCAGTTTTTCTGGCTGAAACTCAGTCAATAGCTACTTTAAATTCACCGATTTCAATTATGTTATATAATGAGTACAGTGATTTTCCTGTCACATCAATTTGGAACTTGCACAAGTGATTTTTCTATATTTTTATAGGAACTTTGGTTTCATTAGGTTTCATTAAAAAATTAAAACAATAAAATTTAACATATGAGGGTACATGATATCTAACTTGTTTTGGGCAGTGGTGTCTTAAAAAACATAAACAAAATAAAACACTTACAGAAGGATCAGCATTAATAACATTTCTTCCTTACCCCAAGACAAAATAAAAATAATTTTGTTTATTGGTTGCATGTTCAGTATTTGAGATAGCGAAGATATTAAGAAAAAGAGAAATGAAAGGGGAGAGTTATTAAGTTTTAAAGCCACTTCCATCAATCCATCAAATGCAGAATCAATACCTTTCCCAGTGACAGAATATCACAGAAAAAAAAAAAAAAAAGAGGAAAAACAATAAAATAAATAGAAAAATTGCACATTTTTATCAGATAAGTATATTGTGTTTAAAAATGTCCTCTAACACTTCTTTACCCTAGTCTTCAGCACTATCTTGGTGCCTTTCTCCTATGCCCCTTCATTCATAGGTTCCCTTTCCATGCCTTAATATCTTCCTGGAAAGGGTGTTCTGTATGTCCATTGCAAATCCACTTTCTTTTTTTATAGAAACAATGTACTGGAAAGAAGGCGATAAAAGAGAACAATAATCACAAAATAAAGATCCTAAAATCATACAGTTATGTCACAATAGAATGTCAGAACAGCATAATGTTGTTATTACTCTGCAAGTAATACAATAATGTCAAGGATATCTTAAAGTATTAAGCCAAAAAATAACTAATAAAACAATTTCTGAACCTATTCATTGCAGTAAGTGTAGATACTTTTGATCCTAATTTGAATATGAGCATAAGATGTAATACTATTCTGGTCCTTACCCACTTTTCACTGATGATAATGGTAGATTTTTTTACCTGATTCCAGCAAGCTTTAGATAAAATTTAATCTATGACAGAATAGATAAAAAATATGTACTGTAATACTATTTAATGTTATTATTTAATTAAATTAAAGGGATTTGGTTCTATTGACTTTTTCTTGTTTAGTAAGGAGGAATATTTCTTAAACTTTCAGAACATTTCTGAAAACAATTACATTTGTTTATTACTTTTATTTGTCTATTTTTGTGTTAGAGGAGTGGACAGTACAGACACAAGCATTATATACATCAATAATTTTCTATATTTTATCCTCTTTAAATGTGTAGCTACATCACAATCTGTTGTATAATGCCATAATGTTAAAATTGTGTTCTTTCTCTTGGGATAAGTTATTGCAGAGGATTATTTTGCTAAAGTTTATAAGGAAAGGAGTAAGCTAGAGACATAATGTTACATTTGTGTATTATTTAATATCTGTATTCAGATTATTTTCAGTGGTGTCCATTTTTCAGTGCTGGTGAGAAATACAATGAAATCATTGAGTACTGAAATGATCAGAATAATAGCACAAGAAGCACGTATTATGTGGCAGCAGTGTCAGATCCTTGATTCTTCTATTATAAGGTACCTCACCTCCATTAGAGATTGCCCAGTGAAGTGATATTTTTTTAATGTTCATAACCATTCTTGTTTGGGTTTTCTAAATATTATTTTCATTATATTTTTCAGCCTACTGGTCATTGTTCTAAGTCATCTCCCTTGTAAAATAGTCATACTACACATTAGGAAGGCAGTGGATCAAAACTGCTAGTTTAGGACATGTGATCTTCCCATAAAATATTAAGAAACCCAGTAAATGCTATGCTGGAACTAAACTTGAACTGATGGCATAAATAATAAAATGTTCATAGCTAACACTTTTGTTAAAATGTTTAATATGCTGCTTTAGGGAATTACACTAAGAATGTCATAATAAACCTTGGTGCCACATTTAGGATTACACAATTAGATTAACAGAGAAAATCTAGAAATGAAGAATTCTCATAGTATTTTTCTAAAATATTTCTGATTTCTTATGCAGAAGTAGATAAGCATAAACAACTTCAGAATTTTGTTGAGTGATTTAGAAGGTGTTATGAGGAAAAGTTTTTAAAATTTATGATAGATTGAGGATTTATAGTGTTTTTGCTTTAGCCAACAGCTAGAGCATTGTCTGCATCTCAAACAAGAGTTGTACTAGTCTGCTGGCAACAAAAAAGCACAATGTTTGAAAAGATTTTTTTTAGAGAAGGAGCTGAAAGAAGCACTGAAAAACATCTATGTCAGTATAAGACACTGGCAAATTATACCAGAAAATCAAAAATATTCCAGAAACAGATGGGAAAAAAAAAGTAGCAGAAATAGAAGGAATGGATGACATCATAGAAACAGAGAAAAGGCATCTAAATGAAGATGTAAAATACACCATTAACTCAACATAGACCTGGGCAAATGTAAAACAAACTCTCACAACACACACAAAAAAACCCTATAAATATCCATTACTTAAGTGAAAAGAAAAAAAAAAAAAAATAGAAGAGATAGGTCATTCCTGACTACCACTTGATTCAGCTGAGCTAAAAAAAACTCCAACAGATTGCTCCTGAATTAAGTTTTAAAGAATGAATAACAGAATGACACCTCCAACATAAGAAGGACATGGATCTAGTGGAGCGAGTCCAGAGGAGGGTCACAAGGATGATCGAAAGGCTGGAGCACCTCTCCTATGAGGACAGGCCGAGAGAGTCGGGGCTGTTCAGCCTGGAAAAGAGAAGGCTCTGGGGAGGCCTTATAGTGGCCTTCCAGTACCTGAAGAGGGCCTACAGGAAGGCTGGGGAGGGACCCTTTACAAAGGCAGGTAGTGATAGAACAAAGGGAAATGGCTTTAAATTAGATATTAGAAATAAATTATGGACTGTGAGGGTGGTGAGACATTGGCACAGGTTGCCCAGAGTTGTGGATGCCCCCTCTCTGGGAGTTCTCAAGGCCAGGTTGGATGAGGCTTTGAGCAACATGGTCTAGTGGAAGATGTCCCAGCTCATGTCAGGGGGGCTGGAACTGGATGATCTTTAAGGTCCCTTCCAACCCAAACCATTCTATGATTCTATGATGACATATTAAAATGTAAAGGTAGTCAAGTAGTATTACAGATATAAGGTTGTAGGAATGAGAAAAAAATCTGAGTAAAAAAAAAAATCTATACGATTTAATCAAATACATTTGCAAATAAATTCAATACTATAATGGAATGTTTGGTTAGGGAAAGAATATTGAGAGTAATTAAATTTAATAAGGTAGTAACAACTGGTAACCAAAAAGCTTAGATATACAGAGACAAAAACTCTTTTTTATGCTTGATGGATGAAAGTGTATGATGGATATAAATGGTTATGCTTCAGTGCATGCACCAGCCATTGAGTTCTTGGAGTTAGGAGGTCACTTCTTTTATGAACAGATCTTTTTTTTTTTTTTAAAGCAATCTAATAATGTCAGATATCAGGAACAAAAAGGAAGGTTAGGCAAAACTGATCTGATGTATTATTGAACCTTGTGTAATCTTTTAATAGAGGATATTGATAAAATTGAAAACACTGTTTGAAAAATTAATTGTTGTAAAAATATTAGTCTTTCTGAAAAAAAAAAAAAAAAAAAATTTTCTTCTTCCAGTTTGCCTTAGAGGCATATTGTAAAAAGTAGTAGCATCTTTGCTAAATGTTTTTTATGACTCATATATTTATTTAAAGATGAAATGAGGTCTGTGCAAAGATCATGATAATTAATTTCTAGAACCTCTCTGATATGAATCAACTATAGATATAGAAAAGTCTATTCAACTAATTACCTTCCAGGTTACTGATGTTATACCTGCATATAAGAAGAAACCTCTAAAATATACACAACATCTAAGCAATTGATTTCTTGTCCTCAGGAAACTGATCTGCATGCTTAGAAAGTTGCTATTAAGGGGAAAGACATAGTTGCCTAAGGGAGGAAAGTTTCTTTGAAAATGTCTTCACTAGGTTCCCTCCATTTATTAGTAAAATATCCAGGACCTCAGAACAGTTTAATCCATGTGCCTTGACCTCAGCAGCAGTTTTAAAATATTCTGATCTTTATAGTCAGTCTACAGTAAGACTTATCTAACCTACATAATCTTTAGGAAAAAAGAACCAACCCCAAAACAAAGCAAAAGGCCTCAACAACACACAGAAAAAAACCCCAAAATATGTCCAGGGTGCATCATAGATTTGTCATGATGTCAGACATGTTCAATTAAAAAAAAAAAAAAAAAAGGTACATACATAATATGCCAGAGGTTTTGTAATATTAGCAGTAATGTGCTTTTATTGAGATAGCTATAGGTTTTTCCTCCTATCAAGCAATTTCCAAAACATAAGTTCTATTTAAATGAAAAATATAGTAAATTTTCTTGGTTAATGAGATTCCATGTTTATCTCCCTTGCTGCAAATCAATTATTTAAAGCCTTTCACAGCTAATGGATCATATAGTACTTTCTGATTAATACCAACAAGCTAGTTTTAATGCAGTGGAGCAATCAACAGTATTAACCACTCTGTTTTAGTAAAACTTTTCTGTGGTTAGAGAAGAAACACCACAACATATTTTATAATAATATGTATTTTACACAAGATAGTTTTGCTTACTACTGACAGACAAGAATACATTATATATTGATTGCAAATGCTGTATCTCCTATTAAATAGTCAAATATCAATGCTTTTTTAGGAGAGTCTTTTCTACTGAAGTATGTATTATATCAACTGTTTCTCACTAAAAATAAAGTTACTAATGATGTAGTATAAATATTAAACGTTCTGTATATTCTACTAATACAAATTAACACCAGTTTGCATGTTTCTTAACTCATCTGTGGTGCACTGTGGTGGATATTCTGCAATGCCACTGAGTGTCATTTTCTCAATGACTATATGCAAGAATGATATATTTTTGAGGGAGAAAGCTTGGAATAATAGGGAAAAAAAAGACTCCATGATAAATTACTAGTCTCCAGGCAACAAAAAATTATATAATAAAATATGATTTGAATTGAAAGGAAAAAAAAAAGTTATTAGATACTGCACTGGTTTTGGCTGGAATAGAGTTAATTTTTTTTCCTAGTAACTTGTATGGGGCTATTCTTTGGATTTAAGATCAGAAGAATATTGATAACACATTGGCTTTACCTCTTGCAGAACAGAGTTTGCATAGTATTGAGGACTTCTCTGCTTCTCACACTGACCCACCAGCCAGTAGCCTCGGGGTGCAAGTAAAAGTTGGAAAGGGACACAGCCAGGACAGCTGACCCCAACTGACCAAAGGGATATTCCACAGCATGTGATGTCATGCTCAGCAATAAAAGTGGGGGAACAAGGAGGAAGGTGGGACATTCAGAGTTATGGCATTTGTCTTCCCAAGTAACTGTTATGCATGATGAAGCCCTGCTTTCCTTGAGATGGGTGAACACCTGTATATTAAAGAGAAACAGTGAATTAATTCTTTATTTTGATTTGCTTATGCATGCAGCTTTTGCTTTACCTATTAAACTGTCTTTATCTCAACTCACGTCTTCTCATTTCTCCCCTTCCAGTTCTCTTCCCTATCCCTCCACGCATGCGTAAGCAAGCAGTTTTGTGGTGCTGAGCTGCCTACCAGGGCTTAAACCACAGAAGTCCTTTTCAGTGCCAAACATGAGGATCAAGAAAGTCAGAGTATTCATTACTTGATTCTTGTAACTGCAAACCAGAAGTCCCTTCATTAGGGTCAGAAGTAAGATCAATCCTTCTGCTTTCTCTGGGGAATTCCTTAATAGAAACTAGAGCAGTAATTTTCCTGGATAGGACCCTTTTGGCCACTGAATGCAGGTCACTTAGTAAGGTGTACGGTGCACCTAGAATCAACTGTCCCAAAGGTGGAAACATAGGTCTATTATTTGCCATGGACTGATCCAGACTTCACTGGAACTGGGTGAAGCTCCTCCTGAACACCTGCAATGTATTGATGACATCATCATGTAAGGCAACACAGCAGAGGAAATGTTTGAGAAGAGTAAAAGAATAATCTATTTTTTTCTGAGAGCTGATTTTGCCATAAAACAATTTAACATCAAAGACTCTTTACATAAAATCCATACAGCAAGATGACCATCATTGCAATGGCCATTAATAAAATAAGAACTATGTCTCCACCAAATAACAAAACAGAAACATAAGCTTAGGCATTGTGGGTTTTTGGCTACCCTGACCCAAATACTCTGATTTACAGAACACTTATTTTAATTTAGCATAGCATGAAAAATATATACTTCAGTGAAACAATTGGTCTGTGCTATGAAATAGCTGACCAGAAACTAATGCATACACAGATTTAGGTATATTTGTTTTTAGCAAATTAGACATCATTTAAGATGGTGAATTTCATACAAGAATATTTACCATGTATGAGACAATTATAGTGGTATGTTTAGAAAGGTTCACAGAACCTAATTGAATGTCTAATAGTTGATTTAAATTCCCTTCTTTATTTTATTTTTTAGCATTGCCTGGTTTTTGGGTGGGGATTTTTTGGTGTTTTTTTTGTTTGTTTGTTTGTTTTGTTTTGTTTTTGGTGGGCGTTTTTTGTGGGGGTTTTTCGGGGTTTTTTTGTTTTCTTGGGGGGAATGAGTACTGCAAACAAACAAACAATATAATAAACTAAAGCAGTTCCTGAAAGTCACATTGAAAAGACTGCACACCTTTAAATCACTGAAACATGATATTGCACATAATATTCTAATAAAATAAATAAAGTCATTGGAAAAAAAGAAAAACAACACAAACCAAATAATCAAAAACAGAATAAAAGGGACACAGGGTACAAATAATGGCTAGAGCTTTATGCAGCGTTGGACACTTGAAGTTACCAGAAAACTTGAAGTTACCAGCTGGTGGGTTTTGTCCTTCATTAGATTTGGGAGAAAGAAAAAACAAATCAATGTCAGACATACATAGATCACAGTACTGCCATCAATAAAAAGTGTTGGTGATGGACTCTGAAATGAGACAAAATTTGACGATATGAAGTATTAATCACAGGACATTTTTATATAATTTTTTTTTTTCTATTTTCACATAGACTGCAGGGAATTTTCACTTTTTAATACAAAATATTTTTTTTAATTTAACACAAACACACTCATGTACAGAAATTTAATATCTGTTAGTGATAAAGATTTCAAATGTGATTAAAAGGTCTTGTATTGAATTTAAAACTATTTAAGAGATTTTGGTTGAGTTTGGTGCAACATTATCTTAATTTAGAGAAGGGCTTAGGAAAGAAATATAATAAATGACAGCTTCACCTAAAATATGCCTTTGGCAGATGGCTAACTAATAGTTGATAAATTTCCTTAGAAAGAATCCAGCTCCCAGATCCTTAAGCTCAGTTTTAGATGTGTACTAATTCTTAATTTTCTGGGACTACTCAGGAGTAAGGCCACAAAAAATTTCATTTAAGATCTTTATCCCTTTAGCAAATTTGCAGTTGAGCTGTACAGGCATGTGCATGGGTGTTGCTAGTAGTATTTGTTTTTTTGGGTTTTTTTGTAGGGTTTTTTGTTGTTGTTTTTTGTTTGTTTGTTGGTTAATGCTTAGGCAAATGCCAGAGAAGATCTTAGTACAGTTTCCCACCACAGCACAAAGGAAGTAATCGCCCATGTCACTTCTGAAGTTGATGTCCAGAAGACATTCAGGCTGAGGGTACTTCTGTCTCTGTAGCCAGTAACTCTAGACTCATGGGATGAGAAGCATGGTAAACAAGCTGGAGGAGCATCAGTCTGGAGTCTAGTACTACTCAGATATGGAAGTGAACAGCTCAGCTGCAATCTCTGCCCTGAAGGATTATTTTTGTCTTTCAAAAGTGTTCTTGAGGTAAAGAAGAGAAAAAATGCAGGTAAGATATACTATAAGAGGTCTACACTCTCAGCTGTGCCACTTACTCTTGAGAAAAAAAAATGTGCAAAAGCTCCTAGATAGCCCAAAGATTGTAACAGAAAAAAGTCAGCAAATAAATTAATATGAACACCATTAAGCATTTCAATTAGAGATATGGAAATATTTAAAGCAGGTTTTTCAATTTGTTTTTCCCCCACTTTATTTTACCAGTAGTTTTAGAAATCTTTGTCTAAATTATAAAAAGCATTTGAACAATATATCTAATTACTTGCTTTGAAAGACATCTCTATTTTTCATGCACTCACAGGAAAATATTATCAAGTTAATAATAATAACTAGTTTTGTGGATGTTATTCACATAGGGACTTAAAATTAACTGAGATACAAAATATGCTAAAACTTATGTGTTAATGTAGAAAGGAATTATTTATTTCCTTTTTAGATCGCCTTTTCTATAACTGACCTTATGAATAAATGTACTATTATGGAACATGCATCAAAGTGTGAAGATGATGGTTACTATATTTATATTTTTCTAAAAAGAATTAGAGCAGCCCAGCAAGATAGCAGATAATCGAACCTTAAGTAGTGTGTAAAATGCAATCAGCTTGATTCATTCTGTGAGCATACAGAAAACAAGGTGTTTTCTGCTCTGCAGTGGTCTATATTGATATGTAAAGCAGTACCACAGATGTAACATTTAGAGGAGTTTGCCTTTTTGCCTTTACAAATCTTTTCTATAGCTGTAAAGAGCCTAGCTTTTTTGAAGCAAATCATTCCTATGAAAAAGAATATTTTAAATTACATCTAGATGGTGATAGTGTGGGAGGCTTGACATTTAAAATTTCTACTGACCAGGCAGTAATTTTTAAATAACTTGCTGAAAGGATTTAAACTACTCAACTGAAGAACTAAGAAGGAACCTACCAAAGAAGTCACTGAAATGTGAGTTGAAATGGGGTGAACATAGGGAGAGAAACTCTTTAGAAGCTGCTTTCCCCTAGGATTTAATATTGACTTGCCATATGGTATAAAAAATTGTGATAGGTCAACACTTACAAGGAACAGCAGTTATGTGGTGACTTAACAGGAACTTTAAGATCTATGTTTTGATGAATATAACTGGGACAGCTCCTAAACACTATGTGAAACTAGACTATCAATCACAGATGTTCACTTTACTTATTCTATTTTTAAATCAAATTTACAGGCCTGTTGGTACAGACAGATTATGAAACAAACCAACAAATGGTAACAAACCCATTTGTGTGAATGATAAGTGATTGCTGTACAATTCAAATGTTTTTACTGTTGTTTTGCTGAAAACTCATTTATTATGATTCTTCAGATGAAGGAGTGAAATAAACTAATACTGTTTCACTTATTTATATGGAATAGCACATGCATGTGAGCTACAAAGGAGTGAAGGATTGTAAAGAGTAAAATTGTTTATGTACTCTTGTGATGCTTTTTGGTAATAATGTACAGCATAGATGATAATAGATATGCTTATAAAAATTCTCATTACCTCTAGAAAATATTGTTATCCTCCTTTTTAGAGGTGTGGAAGTGAAGCCAATTAGTTTATTTTTGCTCTAAATAGTGTTGAAATGTCAAGTTGTATATATTGGGGATTGCCTTGAAATGTAAATCTTGTCTAGCAGCTTTTAAGAAAATTGGGGTTTGGTGGAAGCTGCCCAGTAATCAGTTATCATAGATTTAGTTTTGCTACTGAGGTCTGGGTTCTGACTTTGTTTCATCCTAACAGCAGAGTAGATAGTTACAAGGAGAGTACTGTATGGCCTAATCACATATGTGGTGTTATGGGTGATTTAGGAAGCCTCTGTTAACTTGAAAATTTATCATATTCCGAAGAAATGGATTATTACATTTTTATTTTATTCTGTTAACAATAAAATCTACTGAAGTTCAAATTAAAAGAGGCAACTTCAATGTGATAAACCTTTGCATGTCATACAGTGAAAAGTGCAGTCAGGCAGCATCAGTTCACAAAGGTAAAGTACATTAGGGTATATGCACAGGTGACTGAGTGGTAGGAACACTGGAATAACAGAGATGTCTTGGGCTGTGTAGCCATTAAAGAGGCCATAAATAAAGCTTCTGAAGAAATATTTGCTATTAATAAAAGCTAATGTCAATAGCACTGAGTTAGTAATTAGGGCATGTGTGTTACATTGCTAGTTCTATCTTTGTGTCACTCTGCAATCAAGAAAGTTATTGAACTATAAAATGTATGGATATAGATTTCTTTTAAGGGCAGTATTAGTCATTATAGAACTCCAGGTATAGCTACTGTGAATCAATGCGCACCTTAAAAAAAAAAAAAAAAACCACTAATAAATGCTGAGGGCACTATTATATGCATATTGGTTTTTTTTCCAATGTCAGCTTTCATGATTGAATTTTTCTTTTAAAATTCACTTCCTTGAAAGGATGCTATTAAAAGCTCTGAATTATATTAGTACCCCTGTACATTTCTTTTTTTTTTTTTTTTGTTATGAACTGATTTCAAAAAGGTACACTGAACTCTGCACATTGTATTAGAGTAGCAGATTCAGACATTCTGCATCCTCACATAGGAAGGAAAAAACTGGTTTTACCAGTTCATTCTAAGATCAGATTGTACAATTGAAAATACCTACTCTCTATATCTACAAAAGAGTTTAGAGGAAACCAAGAACGAAGACAGGCTGTGCTTTTATAATCAGTGCAGGAATCAAGATCCACCGCATCACATTTAGTGGAATTACATGTTCTTACGATAATACGAATTTTGTCTCTGAAAATTAATTGTATGAAACTATTCAAGTCAGTATATCTGAGCATGATTAAGTTAAGAATAGAAACTAAAATTCATTATGTTAGTTTATCAACAGCATGTTCATCCTGCTTAATGTTGTGCTATACCAGATATGCTGATTGTAAATAGCAGTATTTCCATGTTTATATAATATTCTGTTTGCCTAGCACACTATGCTTTCACATTTGTATGCTGGCTTGCTTATTTCTAAAGCCTTGCTTTGTGCCTGTTTTGCCTAGAATTAATTCTCTGTTAGAAAAGCTACATTTTGAAAAAGACTGTAGCACTGAATTTGGTGAGAACAAAGTTGTAAAGACACTTTGTTTTAGCTAGTGGCTGGCCATGATATGCAGGTTTCCACGGTGATCAAGGTCTTTAGCAGTTTAGTTCACCAGGTGCTAAGGCTAGAAGGAGCAAAAGCTAGGGCAGGTGAGCCAAGCTGGACAACAGAAGTATTTCATACCACTAGTGTCATGCTCACTATAAATTGGAAAGTTTGCTAAGGACAACCTCTATTCCTCAGTGGCCACCCTCTCTGGAGGGTCTAGCCTGTCATTCTGCTCCCAAGGCCTCTCACGCTTGTTGTGACCATCACACTTTCATCAGCTGAGTATAACTTTATGTATTTTATATTAGTATCAACATTATTTATTATTATTTCATTGAATCTGTTTTCATTTCAACCCATAAGTCTCCTTCCCTTTTAAAAATTCTCCTTCTCAGGTGGGGAGAGGTCATTGGGTGATAGAACAAAAGACTAAACCAAAAGTGCTTTTCATATTTCTCTGTAAAGCAGACTCTATTCTGTAAATCAAGACTGCCAAATATGGATGACCAGATATATACCAGAGAGATACCTTCTCACTGACAGCTTGAGTTCAATTGAGATGTTCCTAGGGATTAATTTGACTCATTAAATCAAAACTCAGTTCTCACTAAAACTAGTTGTAACCCTCCCACTTGTCTAAGAAGCCTTGAAGACCTAAACTAACATTAGATCAGATAGATGAATCAATAGGCTCAAAAACGTGTCAGAGAAAACATGAAGAACATCTTACATTTCTATCCAACTGGCTGCTTGTGAAAACTCTAGCTGAGCAGGATATTTCTTGAATACAGTTAAATAGAATCATAGAATTATTTAGGTTGGAAAAGACCTTTAAGATTGTTGGGTCCAACTATAGATTTCAGGACAAAGAGTATATCATCAATATTAAGGACTCTATGAGAAGAAGAAAGTTTCCACAATAACTTGTAGGTTGGCACAAATTTAACTGCATTTTTTTATGATTCAAAATTACTTTTCTTTGGATTGTAACAGAGGGGAAAAGCATCTAATGAATCTTAACAAAAATGTGATTATTATCTAATGCACAAAACATAGACTCCCTAAGCATTGAGATTACTTTAGTAGTAGTAGTAGTAGTAGTAGTAGTAGTAGTAGTAGTACTATTACTATTACTATTACTATTACTATTACTATTACTATTACTATTAATTATTATATTGCTTTATTAAATAACTCTACAGAGCAGTAAAAGAGCTGGAAATTATATCTATAGGACCTTTTCATAATCTGGATGAGAAATTGCGTGGAGAACATTGCTGTAAAGTTCACATGTATTCCGAATTAGTGCTGCCACCTAGATGTATGTTCTTCAAAGTCAATGTAAATCCCTTTTCCTGAGTATCATAAGTACCACTATATCTATCTATTTATATATATATTAGCATTTAGATAAATACATATATACAGATGCCTATATTCTGAACAGGATTTTTAAAGAAAGGTAACACCATTTATTGCCTAAAATCATCTAAGCTTTTGGGATCACAATGTCTACCCTGCCCTTGATTGCAACAAGATTTTGATAAGAGATACTTGGGTTGGTTTGAACTTGAAATCTAAAGCAAACATAAACCCAGACATTGTCATAAAAATCCATCTATGAAATGAAAACTTCTCTATTCATTTTAAACTGGATTTTTAATCCTTTAGCTACTGAGCAGTTATTACTTGTTGCAACTCTTAGTGAGTGAATATTAGGGAGCATGATGGATATTTTTGACAGTCATATTTTATTCATGAGACATAACAGAATGTAGCTAGTGACAATAATAATTCTTTAACTGTGTCCTGGTTCTTGCTAGGATACGGTTCATTTTCTTAGTAGTTAGAAAGCACTGTGTTTTGGTTTCAGGTTTTATGAGGACAATGTTGATAACTACAAGGACACCATGCTTGGGTAGTTTCCAAGAAGAAAGGACTGGAAGTGGGGAATGAAGAAGAAAAGTATAGTAATTAGTAAAACCCAGAATTGACAGTTGGATATACCAATGAGATATTCCATATCATGTTATGTCATATTTAGTATATTAACCGGGGCCGATCGGAAAGGGAAGGACTCTCTTTGGAATTGCTTGGGCTCGTTTTTCTGGGATTGCAATTTTGGTTTCAGGGTTTCTTTTCACTCTTCTGGGATCGTTACCAGTGGGTTGTGAGCAATTGTACTCTGCATCATTCATATATATATATATATAGTTGTTACCATTATGATTCTTACTATTCTTATTATTCTAATGTTATTTGTACTCTAATTATTAAATTGTTCTTATCTCAACCTACAAGTTTCCTTACCGTTACCTCTCAAATTCTCTCCCCCAATCCCTTGTTGAGGGGGAAGGGATGGTGGGAGGAGTGCTACGAGTGGCTGTGTCTTGTTTGGCTGCCAGCTAAATTAGACTACCACATACTACATCCATGAATTTAAGACTTTTATGAAGCTGCTTGGAATCAGAACATTCCCAAAAGTAAAATACTAGTTAGTCTTTTGCTGCTGATACACATTACTTACTTAATTCCAGAGGAACATTCAAACTTTTCTGCCCAATACTAGCTATGATATTAGGGACTTATTAAGAAGTTATAATGTGATAGTCTACTTCTCTCAGTTCCCCAGCAAAAAAAAGGTTTATTTTGTTAAAAGAAAAAGAAAATTCATGTGCTTTCATAACAGTTTGTCTTGTACTAACACACATTAGAGAGGATTTTAAAATATATATGTACAGGATACAATCAAAAGCTTTAAGACCAAATGCTTAATAGTGGCTTAAATTTTGTGTGAAACTTTTACAATTGTTTGATAAATTATATATTGCTTAATAAATTGGCAGTTGTGTATAGGAAAACACTCATTTAAACACTAACAGTAAAATCCAATATGATTTTTTAAATCTATCTGTATATATAGATACAGGTTTCACAAAGATTTCCCAAAGCCCAATTTTTTATTTTTTTTCCCTCTAAGTATTTCCATGCAATACTAAAATATGATTTCTTAATTTTTTTCTTCAGTGTACCCTGAGTTCTATCTTTTAAAATCTGGAGTCAAGAGACTCTCATGTGTAATGTCCTAGAGTTGTGGTGTAACTAACCTGTGCCAAATTTGTACTCAACAAGAGAATTCTGTGGAAGTCTATAATATAAATGGAAATAGAATTTTAAATCTCCAGGTGAATCATTATAATTGGTATTGCAGTTAAGACATGAGCATTAAACAATAATTTGCTCTTCGTGGTGTAACTGTATTTGATTGTCTTAAAGAAAATCAACAACAGCAAAAATCCCTAGTTGGGTTTTACAGCAAAACTGATTGCAATTTTATGAAATACATCAATTTCCTAGATGTCTATTTCATATTGTTAATATCTTGGTCTAATACTCAAACGATATTAGCTTAGTGATTTTATTACATTCATTTAAATTTTCATTAATTTTGAAGTAATCATTGCCTTTATTGTAGTATTTTATTATTTAAAAAGGTAAACTGAAATACTGTTTTGTGTTTTAGCTGTTTGTATTTTCTTACAGTAAACACATTTCTACAAATGAAGGAACCTCTGAAAACTAGATTTATTACCAATCACTCAAAATCTTGATTATAATCTTGTTATTTCATTAGCTCTCTAAAACGACATTACTTTAACTTTTGAAAACAAAGGTCCATGTACTTTAAAAAAATAATACATTTACAAAAATACACACATAAACATATGCTTAAGTATTACAAAGCGTACTTTTTGATAATTACAGTCAGACCTATTTAAAGCTCTCTCCTTGTAAACAGTGGATGATTGGTCTTGAGAAGGGGGAAGACATAGAATACACATAGAATTCATATTAGAATACTAAACTTCCTTAAAAAGCTTATTACACAAGGATGCCAATGGCATTGTTGCAATAGAAACGTCAGTGACACATATGCAGGTTGTCTTTGAATGACATAACTCAGAGAGCAAAGCAAAACAAGGAACATATTTCTGTAGCTGAATCAAAAGTAACAAAGCAGGACAAAGAATTTAGAAATGAAAAATTATACTCCAAAGAATTTCTTGAACTGAGAAAGTCAAGGTCAGAAGAATACAGGTCTGTGTTACATGAACAATTATTAGAAATAAGTAATCTCACAATCTAAAAATAGCTATTTATTTACATGTAAGTACATGACTATTATGTACAACGGTGATCTTTAGATAAGACCATGCAATTTTGGATCAGGAATACTTGATCTTAGTTGCTTGATTGTCAGGAATCTTTCAGACTGATACATTAAAAATTTTTCCTCAGAAATATTAACTACTGTTACAACTGGAAGCAATGGACTGAATTTACTGCATCTCACTGATATTTTTATCAGAAAAGTAAGGGTTTTGGTTTTTTTCTTGATGTTCCCAGCAGAAAATCCAGAGATTTATCAAATAAATAATATTTGACTTATTTTTTAGTCTAAAATTGATTCAGGTAAATAGGAATAGATTAACAGATAGAAAGAGGTGAAGGAAAATAGAGAAAGGGAGGAAAACAAAACAAAAAAACAAGCCACAACTTGTTTCAAGTGATTTTAATTTGTTTTCTGGGTTTTCTGTTTTAGTATGAAAAAAATAATTTTTTTTAAAAAAAAAACAAGGAAAACATAATCTCTAAATTTTTTCATATATTAAAACTCTAATTTTTCTGTAACTGTAAAAATTAAAATAATTTAATCAAAATTTTTTCTGGTAATTTTTACTAACGATATGCAGGATCCTTGAACATCATAACCAAAGTCTGAAATATCACTTTGCAACTAAGACAATTTTTATCAAAATCCTTTTTCAAAAATATGACATTAAGGAACAAAAAGATGTCTGGAGTTTCCTCAGTAGTCCTCAATAGTAATAAAAAGAAACAGCTGTCATTTGCAAGATAACATTCAGGAAGGTTCCAATTTACTTAGAATGTAAAGTTTATTTTCTGAAATTTGTTTTCATACAGTGGAAAGACTATTTCTGATATTCTGAAAAGAGAATTTGCAAAAAAAGCTAAATAATGAAATTAATTTTTCAAGATACTTTTCCAATTTTTCTTAGAAATTATATTAAATTAACACAGAAAACAAGGAGTCATTTTTAGAAGTAATTTTTGTTTTTTTAAAAATATTTTGAAAGAAATATTCCATCTTATTCTAGGGAGTTCTCAGAATTATGTTGGAAGGTGGATAGTATTATTGTTATGTATTGTGCTTTGTTTCTTGCAAGCCTACTGCTATAGAGACTAGTGACCTTAATGTATTTCCTTGGTTTTAATTATATTTCCTAATAGTTCAATTTTATGCTTCCTTTCCTTTCATTTCTTTTTTTTTTTTTTTTTTTTTAATCTGAACTGGACTTTCTCCTCCATTCACAGAACAAGCAGCTTTCAGTTAATTATACTATGCTTTACAACATCTTTTGGTCTTTTTCCAAGATCTTTACTTGTTGGCATCAACATTAAGAAATAGCAGCTCAGTTACAGAGGAATAGTGGAGGGCAGGGGGTGGGGAAAGTATATCCTTAATAAGTTTTAAACTAGAGCTTACATGAATGATATGAAGAGACAAAGATTCAACTCAATATTTTAGGAGGTCCTTTTCCAGTTATATGCTCCTATATTCCAATATCTGAAGAAGGAACAAGATTTTCCAATACTAATTTGTTAAAAATGCCAATTTTTAATTCTTCAAAGCTAGAGATTTGAGTACAATTTAAAAACATTTACTGTGTCCATATAGAATGGAATACAAAAGTCTCAAAATATTTATTCTCTTTTTCTTGCTTGTTTGTGAGGGTTTTTAAGGTTCAGGTTTATCAGAGAATTGGTAGGATGAAGAGACACAGTCCAGTAATATGGACACTGCTGACTATATTGACTATGAGGATCCCTCTGAAGTATAGATGGCAAGCAAGTGAAAACATCACTAGGTATGGCAATCTAAGGCAAGACTGCATGATTCCTCTGGGGTCTCAGTGAATAGGAGCTTTCATTCACATTGCACATCCCATAGTTGCTATAATTTTATAAGTACTGTCAGCTGACTGAAGTGCTTAACAGTCCTTACTATATACTATGCCTACAATTCATTCTATCTTAAAATAGACCTCTCCATCTTAATCTTGTTTTTCTTGCTTACTTTTTTCTTTTTTTCTTACAAAAAAGGTTATTTCAGCTTCTCATTAATTTGCATATGTTATAAGTTAAAAAAAAAAAAAAGTGTCTCATCGTCCATAGTTGTCTAGTTGTAATAAAATTCAGTCTCTTTGATTTATATATCTGATTTATAGATATAAGCATTGTATCATGGGAGCTACATTTATTAGGTACATTTAGGCATCGTTGGTATTTCTTGTCTAATAATAGTTCATCAGCTTGTACTGTAGCATGCTGACATTTGAAATTCTCTCCTCAGCCTTAACAGGAGATTCGGTGTTTTAGATTTTCATTTACCAGACAGTTACAGACTAGCAGTGTGAACATATATTTTCTCTAATTTTCAATTCTAGCAGAAATACTTTTATCAGAACTGTTCACCCATGATTAAAGAAAAACTGAGTAAGTGGACTTTCTCAAAGTTGTTTGAGTGTGATTGTGTAAGTGTTTTGTGGGTTTTTTTTAGGAAAGTACCTTAAAGTAATGTTTTCTTTCTTTCTTTTTTTTTTTTCCCCTTCTTGAAAAAATTCTAAACCGTTTGCTTTATGACCATGGTTTTAGAGGACAAAAAATAAGACAGTGAAAAAGTTTATAAGTCAGATATAACAGACAGTATTTGTCTGTGTGTTGTTTTTCTTTAATATACTTAGTAGAAGGAAATGTACATATAAGAAATTGATGTATAATCTCTTACTACACCTAGTTTAAGCTTATTTCTGACAGCATCCTGTACATAATATTTTAAAAAAATCTTCAATGCCCTAAGTTTTATCTTGCATATTATCAATTTCTGGAAGGAAAAGGAATATTTTCCTGCTTCTCATATATTTTGCCTACCATTCTAAATCACAAACTTCCAATAAGGTTACAACATTTTTTCTACCATGTACACACAAATATTATTTTTGACATATATATATATATACATATATACTGACATATATATATGTTTTAAAGAAAACACTTTTAAACTATTATTGTCCTAATACTTTTGTATGATAAAGTACTCTATAGCTGCTGCAGAGTATTGAACAGCGTACTTCATTTGATATGTTTTTAAATACTCTTACTTCTATGGTGCAATAGTTTTATCTATTTCTATATTTTAAGTCAGAATGGAATAAGCATCAGATCTCTTTTAAGTTCTTATTTATTTATTTTTCTTCCTAAATCCTTAAATTTGTAAATGTTGATTCAAGTAAATGTGCAGGGACTTCAATAAAACTCACTGTATCTTTAATGTTTTCATGGATGTTCTCAAGGAAATTGTGCAGTTTTACACCAATGAAATCTGTTTCTGATTGCAATTTTGGGGAGCTGAATTGTGTGTGTTGGACATGGCAAGCGAGGCAGGCCATGTCCTAGAAATCTTTAGAATTTCTCCTGTGCCCACCATCACTAAAATATCTGCTCAGGGTAATAAAAAAATGAAACGAAACAGACATAAAAGCATGTTATTTCCTCCTTTTTCCCTTAATAAAAATTTTCAGCAGAAAGCTTTACTGATCTTTTATTTGTTTATGAATACAAATTCATTGAGCTCACTTCTGATCCTAAAGCTACTGGTTGCAACAGCTTATTGGGTGGGATTTTTTTTTTTAAATTTTCCTCAATGTCTTTGTGTAGTGGATTGACTTAAGTAAGGAAGCAGTGAATCTTGATTTAAGTAATAGATTTCAAAATTTTGCTTTGTAATTTAGGTATTTCCCAAAGAAATGCTGTTTCTTACTAGCTGACACAAGTTGTTACTAACTTTACACTTTCTATTTGGGGTGTTTTTAAACAATTATGAAACTTAATATGCATGTATGTGGATACTTCTGAACTTCTATTTTGTTTGCAAGTACAGAATGAAGATATTGATCACAGAGATATTTCTTTTGTATTCATTATTTTTGACACCTTCATTAAAAAGGAAATTGGAATCCAACTATAAATAGGCAAAACAGTAGTTAGGTAAAACTAAAAATACCACCTAGAAAGCACTAACAAGACTAATATGATTAGGTAGTTAACTAGTTTTCTATAAAACTTCTTAAGGTAGATGTCATCTTTTTTTCCAAGTATTTGTGCCCATTTGTTCTTTGTCATAGAATCTTACATTTTTTCAACACAGAAAAACAAAGCTATGAATGATAAACTACACCATAGAATAAAACCCTATGAAGCAGCTGTAGAAACATTCTAACCAATGAAAACAAGTCTACTGTAGATCCTTAAATATAATTTAGAACACTTGAAGCCCAGAAGGCCAACCGCATCCTGGGCTGCATCAAGAGAAGTGTGGCCAGCAGGTTGAGGGAGGTGATTCTTCCCCTATACTATGCTCTTGTAAGGCCCCACCTGGAGTACTGTGTCCAGTTCTGGAGCCCCCAACACAAGAGAGACATGGACCAGTTAGAACGAGTCCAGAGAAGGGCCACGAAGATGATCCGAGGGCTGGAGCACCTCTCCTATGAGGAAAGGCTGAAAGAGTTGGGGCTGTTCAGCCACAAGAAGAGACAGCTCCAGGGAGATCTTATAGAGGCCTTCCAATACCTGAAGGGGGCCTACAAGAAAGCTGGGGAAGGACTTTCCATAAGGGCAGTTAATGACAGGACAAGGGGATATGGCTTTAAGCTGAAAGAGGGTAGGTTAAAATTAGATATTCGGAAGGAATTCTTTCCTGTGAGGGTGGTGAGACCCTGGAACAGGTTTCCCAGAGAAGCTGTGGCTGCCCCCCCCGGAAGTGTTCAAGGCCAGATTGGATGAGCCTTTGAGCAACCTATTCTAGTGGAAGGTGTCCCTGCTGATGGCAGAGGGGTTGGAGCTAGATGATCTTTAAGGTCCCTTCTAGCCCAAACCATTCTATGATTCTATGATTCTATGATTCTATGATTCTATGATTCTATGATTCTATGATTCTATGATTCTATGATTATTTATTAGAATGACTCTGAAGATTTTTGGTTTTGAAAAAACCCCAAATATTTCATTTAAGTTTATAATTTCCTTCCTGATTTTATTGGATGTTGCTGTATGTCTGTTAGCTTATTGCATGTTTTGTCTTTCAGTTCATATTCTTGTAAATTAGGGACAGTCAGTATAAAGTGAATGAAGTTGCAGAAGTAGGATAAAAGAGCAAGGCAAGAGGGTCATGGATGCTAATGTGGCTCTCAGATTTTGATTGTACAATAGCTAAACTATGTCTATGTAACAGCTATAATAAAACACTAAAATATTCTGTACTTATTTTTTGTACTTACCTTCACCATCAATATTTTTTTTTTTTCTATAATTTTATCTGGCCTTGTCTGTGTCAAAAATGGTTTCAACCTGTACATTACACCTTTCTGTTAGAGTATTATGTGCCCTTCTCTTCCTTTCAGATCAATGGCACAGCCATCCAGAGGTAAACAATACTCTATTGAAGAGAGAGGTGAATGGGAGGTCATAGGTCTATGCATTTTAAACTGTATTCTATGATGCAGGATTCTTCATCTGAGCAATACGGATCTAAATAGATAGTCCATGCAAACTCAGTCCTCTTTATACTTTTCAATATGTAAAAATAATTAATGCATATTTTTTATATTTGTGTTCTTTATAGAAACCTGAACTATTAATTATCTACTTTCCAAGATTCAATTTCATATCTAAAAATTTTCTTGACATATTTCAAATAATAGATATTTGAAAACCATGTTTTAAAAATACATTATTCATTAACTGCAAAGCATATCTACCTCATCCATAGCTTCTGCTAAAGATTAACACCATTTTGTAACATATTACTTTCGTTTGTCTATCAGTTCGATAGGTTTATTGTATGTGAAAAACTCAGCAGTCAGACACTGTCTGGAATTTAAGTAATACCAGGAAATCCTTAAAAGCTGCACCTAATCTTTCATACATATTTAAATACTAGAATATGGTTATGTCTGGGGCTTTAAGTTGCATTCACTTCAGTAGATTACATCGTGTCTGGCCATATAAAAGCCTTAAATCTGTTTTAATGTAAAATAAATTATTTTCATTTCAATTAGTAGCTGTAATAAATTAATTAGTATTAGCAAACAAAGTAAAACTATTGCAATTTGGGCATAGATACGTGTAAGTATAAAATATAATTCTCTTACTGATTCCTTACCTTTTTTTTTTTCCTCAGCAGACCAATTTTTTCTTCAACACTTTTTATAGAAAACCTCTAGGGAGGCATTAGATGTTTCAGTAAGATATTAGCTGACAACCAACCTGAAAAGTAGAAGATATGATTCCCAATCAGCAGAAAGGCAAATGATTTATTACTTTTGATTAGTTTGAGATCCTCATTTGTCTTCAAGGACCTGGAAAGCCAGTCAAAGACTTCTGGGAAGTGATAGACTTTTAAAAACTTCAATAACTGCTAATCAAGAGCTTACCAATTGATCATGAAACCACAGGATCTTGAGATCATAAAAGATATTTTAACTGCTTTACAACTGAAATATTTTGGATTACTATAGTAAAATTATATTTTTTTACATGTTATGGAGTATATAATGTAGTGGGTTTGTCGTGAATGTACAAAATGTTACCCATCCTTCAAATCACTAGAATATCTATAAATGTGAGGGAGAAGATGGTAGGACAATGACAAGTGGCAAATTATTTGATAGTAAATGCTCCTCACTCCAAAACTGAAGTTTTTGACTTGAAGATTTGAAATTTTTTGTATTTATTTTATTCTGAAGGGAAAAAAAAATAAAAAATTACATGATTATGTTTGTAAACATAGACTGAAATGTATCAATGCAACCCTACTTTTTCATCATAAATTTTCTCAGAGAAAAATATAGAGTGTAATACTTGTTCAGATTAATCTAAACGGTCTGCATTAATTCATGGTTTTACAAATGATTCCTTCCATCCATTCATTATTTTTCAGTCATTTCCTTTCAGTCAGTTATTTTCCTCATGCATAGAACCTACTTAGTCTCACCTCACATAGAAAGTGCTTCATGGAACTGATCAACCTGATCACCTATAGCTAGCATACTCAGAACAAAACAAAAAAAATGAACAGAAGAAGAAAAGTGTAGCAGCTACTAGGAAAGGATGTAGTCGTTCTTCTTTATAAAATAACCTAGGCTTTAGTGTATGAAAGCATATTTTTCAATTAACTTAATGATCATTAATTATAATGCCCATACAGTCAGGGACATTAAGTAGGATATGAAATTAAACCTAATCTATAATAAGGAAACACCTCAAATAATACCCAAAATACTTGGATTATTTTCAAATACTGTTTTCTGTGCCATAACCTAAAACATTGTGGGAGATGAGTAATAAAATAACCAGATAACAGTTCAGTGGAATATGCAAAAGAGTGTCTTTTGTTTCAGTTGTGAATGTTTCATGGTAGTTTTTGACACCAGGTTGTGTAGGGGTTAAGAGTTGTATTAATGTGCACCTATAAGTGAAAACTCACTAAATGGGACTATCATCAGATCTTTTTCTTTATTAAACAGAACATGGTGAGTTAAACTCGACATTTGAGCTTTCAACTTGAGGTTGAAGTGTCAAGGCTGGTTGAGCCAGTCTTCTATCAAAGAAGAGGTCTTGATCCCTATTGCTACCCTGCCCACTACTCTCCCCACTTGCTTCCTCTTGCCCTGGTTCTGACAGTACATTTTCTTTGCCTTTTTTATACCATTACCAGGTAACTCACTGACTCAGAAGAATTCTATTCATTCCTGGGGCAGTGGGAGGACCAAGGTATTAGTTTAAAATAATTCATGAAAGAGAGCTGTTGTGCCATGGTTTTAGAACAATGTAAATGGCAGTTATAAAGGAGCAGGAAAGGTAGAGGGATACCAGGAAGAAAAAGGCTGCTTTGTTCAGTGGCACTACGGCATTAGATCAGCATTACCTACCACATAATCAGTGTTTGTGAGTATACGTTAGTGAAACCACTACTTTTAGTTTGAAATACTCACCGTATGTATATATCATATGATGTGTTTGCATGATATTGAATGTAGCATACTATGGAAGACCAAGACAAACCCTTAGCTGGTGAAAAAATGCTGTAACTATGGTGAATTCAGTGTATGTTGATATAATTCTAATAGAACGTAAGATGATTAATCAGTCTGTTAAATACCTTGTCCTAATGGACAGAGGACAAAAATTTTTGAGAACATTAGATTATCATATGTTCATTTTTTTAAATAGATGGCCAAATTAGAGGAGAAAAAGTTTATTAAGTTATATTTATACTGTAGAATAACCCAGAGCATGGGACTGAGCTTAATTATGGGATCCCTCTACAGGGACAAACCATGAATGGACTCACCATTTAGTTGATTTCAAAGGATCAGAGTAAGAACTTAGTTCTGAGGTATGAATCTTTAAGAAGACAGGTTTCATTACTGCAGTTTCCCCATAAACTATTAAGAGAATTATTGTAATGTTATCATTTAATGTATTGTTTCATATCTTGACTTTGTCTCCAAAGTTCAGCAGTTGCACATAATGACAACATGAGTAAATAACCTCAAGCATAAGAGAAATCTCAAATTGCTTTGAAGCTTCAGAAGGAAAATCTATAGTGTTAGATATTTTTTATTTTTATGGCTGTATGTGGACTTTATTCAGTCTGGTGGTTTGAACCACAGGTAGGACCATGCGGTCCAGCACTCACCCCTCCCAACCCAGTGAGGTGGGATGGGAATCACAACAAAGGGGACATGGAAGTAGGAATGAAGGACAGGGATGGCTGACTCACCAGTTATGGTCACGGGCAAAACAGACACAAACCTGAGGAAGAAAAATCAATGTAATTTGTTGCAAATCATCTAAGTAGATATAACAACCACATCTTACAACACCTTTCCCCCACCCCTACCTTTTTCCTGGGCTTGAATCACTTTGCCCCAAATTTTTCTACCTTCCCGCCACAGCAGCACGGGGACAAGGAATGGGGATTTAGCTAGTTCACCTCTGCCACTCTTCCTGGCATGGAAGTCCAGGAACAAGATGTTCCAACATGAGCTTCCCATGGAGTCCGAGACCACTTCAGGCTCAGCTACCAGCTCCAACATGGGTACATCCACGGGCTCTAGACTCACCCCCAACTCTGGGGGTCCACCCCAGCTCTGGCAGCAAGCGACTCTGGGGTCTCAATTCCTGTCACACTTGCTCTCAGACTCGTTTTTTCTGCTCCAGTGTGGAGTCCTCCATAGCCTACACGTAGGTCTCTGCTCCGCCATTGAACCTCCATGGGCTGCAGGGACCTCCCTTGCCTTTTCCTACTCCATGTAGTTGAATTGGGTGTCTGAGGTTCTCTGTCCTCGCCCTCCTTCTCCTTCAATGAAGCTCTCTGTTTAGGCCAATGGTCGGGTTTTTTGTTGGTTTGGTTTTTTGTTTTTTTTTTTCAGGTCAATGGCCTCTTCTCCAGGTTTACCCCACCTTCTTTTTAGGACAGTCCTTCCCCTCACGAAGACAGGCGTCTCTTCTCAGAGAGGTGTTTATCTAGTGCTCATTGGCCCAACCTGGCCTGGGGGGTCTCTGCCTTGGAGCCAGGGGAGCTTTTCACTCTTACAAGGTGGCCCTTCCCCCAGTACCAAAAAAATGACCCCTCCCTCCCCCCCCAAACCAAACACATTCAGCCTTGGCTATTTATCAGTAATACTGGTAATCTGTGAAAATATATGCAGAAAAAAAATGAAATGCAAAGCAAATAACACATTCACAGAAATAAGTAAACTACTGCTAAAAGAAATGCATTATTTCCCTCCATGGAAAGGGAGCATATTTGGTAACAAACTATTCAGATTGCTATTGCATGGTGTCCTACTGATGTCAAATCTCCATAAGTGAGACAGGATTCTGAGAAAGTATATAGTTTGTCATTAGAAGAAAAAGCAGAGCATATAAAGTGGGGCTTTGGAGAAATACATTACTGCAGATTAGATGCAAACAGAAATACATAAACACTGCAAACAAAAGCTATTTCCTTCTTCCTGTGGTGGTACATTTTACAAAGTGCTTCCATTATTGTACTGCATTTCTGTATGACATTTGCTTCTGGAATGCTTTCTACTGTTCTACCGTTGTTTTTCTTTCCTTGTTTCTTTTTTTTTCTCCCTTAAATAGCAATAATTAGAATACTGACACAATTCTGAGAAGAATGAATCATGTCTTTCTTTCAAATTATGGTCAAAGCTAGTAGTGAAAATAAAAGTCTCCCTTGATAATATGCAGTCTTTTGCTAGACAGATTCCTATTAAATGTTCATTGTTTAGATGCACTGTGTGGTGATGTGATTATTATGAACTTACTCTTTGGAATATGTAGTGATAATGATAAATAATACGTAAAAGCTGTAAGAATGTAGTGTACCATTAATGAATGTTAGTGTAGTTAGGTTTTATTTTAAAGATTAAAACTGATTTATCAGTCTTCTAAGCACTCCTATCCCAACAAACTCTAATTTCCTAAGTAATACATTTAATCAGTTCCAGCACTCAACACGGAGTTCTCAAGTCAGGAAGGTTCACCAAAAGCAACAGAATCTTCAATCAAATGAAAAAAAAAAAAAAAAAAAAATTCTAGCTCTACTTTGAAAGTCCTGGATAAGAGTGGCTATAATATTAGTGGGAGAAGTTATAATCTCCTTTTTGTTCCAGGTTCTCACATATTAGATGTCTGTGGATTGGCTCTTAGCCATATCACTAGTGACCGCTGTTTTATCTCCACAAAATTATTATTTCTTGTTATGCTGATTTGTTCCCTGTCCTAAAGTACTTTTCTCAAAAGATACTATTGATTCTAATCCATCAGATATTGCAATTCATGGGCATTGTTTCTCAATATTACTTGCTTAAGATCTTAATGTGTGAGTGCAATAACATATATTAACTTTGATTACCCTTCACTAAATTTGCATTACTAAATACAATTAACCTTATAGTACCTATTTTTATATGTTTCACTACAGCAAGGAACTGGTTTTGCTATCAGTGATTAATGAAAACAATGTCAAGAGTTTTAACCATTATCTGTGTCCAAATCCTGTACCTTTTACTGTCTGTATTATCTGTACAATCTGCACATTGCTTTTTTTTTTTTTTTCTCTAGCAATCATTCCATTCTATGGTAAACTATTGTTATTGACATATATTTCATTTCTTTTTTAAAAAACATCATATAATAGTCTTCAACTGAATCTATCATGTGGAATGAAGTGCAAAGCAAATAACACAGTCACAGACATTTCTTTATATAGCACTATCTAGGATGAAATCACAAGAAAAAAAAAAAATACTGCATGAATTTACCACCAATTCATAGTTAGCATTAAGAAAAATACATTTAAGCTATCTTGTCAACTTCTATTGCCATATATGGTTTATAATGCACTGAAGTGCAGTCCAACTGGATGAGCATATATTAAAAGAAGCAAGCCTATTAAAAAAGCAAGCCTCCTCTGCATCAAATGTAAGATACAATAAAGGCTTCTTTTCAAGTTCTTTCTTTGTTAAAAAGGATACATTATCCATGTGCCAAGGCTGATTTTTTTTACACAATTAGTAAGTCTGTTTAAATAAATATATTTTAAAAGAATTTACTTGGCAAAAATAAACAAATAAATGAAACACCAGGGGAAGAGGACATTGCCAGCTTGTAATGTACTGCAAACCTGTGTTAGTTACTGTATGCTAATTAAAACAGCTTTTTAGAAATCTAATAAATAACAATGAATTCCTTCCTTTCCTCTACTTCAGAAATTCTAAAACATCATATTCAGAAAGCTTTTATCTTTATTCTTGTATTTCTTATTTTCTGAAGTTAGCTAACATTATTAGTAGGAACTTCATTTTGTCCCACTTGGTAGTGTGAAATAATAGCAGTTAAATTGTGTTTCTTTTCAACTGAAGAATCACCTTAATAAAGCTATCTGGGTGATTCTGGGAATATTTTCTACATAAAGCTCAAAGTTAGTAGTATAAATATGCACTATATATCTTTCATCAAGCAGGTAGGATATGAATCAGATTTAAATGTCTTATTTTAGACTCCTAGTGAATATACCAAGTGTGGCAAAGTTCCTTGCTGGAGGTACAGAAGAGAGAGATGCACATCATAAGGAGGAGGTGGTGAGGGTGGACTTCTTGATCTGTATAGTTTTTCCAGCATAGAATTATTGATTCTTTTTGCAAAAGCAGTTCTAATAGAGTTCTGGAATAAGAATGAAAGCTAGACAGAGGTCCTGTTGAAAAGATGCTGTTGAACAGTCAGAAAAAAAATCACAGAATCACAGGATCACAGAATCCTACGGATTGGAAGTGACCTCAGGAGTTCATCTAGTCCAATACCCAGCTAAAACAGGTTCCCTACAACAGGTTGTACAGGAAAGTGTCCAGGTGGGTTTTGAAAACCTCCAGAGATGGAGACTCCACAACATCTCTGGGCAGCTTATTCCAGTGCACTGTCACCCTCATAGTAAAGAAGTTTTTCCTTAAGTTTGTCTGGAACTTCCGGTGTTTCAGCTTTTGCCCATTGCCCCTTGTCCTGTCACCAGGCACCACCAAAAAGAGCCCGGCCCCATCCATTTGGCCCCCACATTTCAGTTATTTATAGATATTGGTAAGATCCCCTCTCAGGCTTCTCTTCTCCAAGCTGGAGAGTCCCAGCTCCCTCAGCCTCTCCTCATACAGGAGTTGTTCCAGGTCCCTAATCATCTTTGTGGCCCTCTGATGGAGAAGATCCCTGTCTTTCTCGAACTGGCGAGCCCGGAACTGGACACAGTATTCCAGATGTGGCCTCACCAGGGTAGAGTACAGGGCAGATATATATAAAGTAAGCTGCACATAGACTCTTCTCTGAGTCTATATGTAATATAGACCCATCTTACGTTTGGTCTGTTCATTTCAGTCTAATAATCTTATGTTGTTATCTTTTTTCTGTCATGTGTTAGTATTGACAACACAAAGAGATTTCTATGGGTGATAGAAACCAAGCATTTGGAAATCAGTCAGCCAAAATCAATAGAATTGACATGTCCTTGGGCTGTCTGACTTATCAGTGAGCAATTTCATCAGAACAGAGTTAACAAGGACAATTTTTATTCATAACTTATTGTGATTATTCACATAAATTAAGATCTGGCCATCTTTTGTTTATTTAGCACAATATCTTCCCACAAAAAAGCCTTCTCAGGTCAGACATCACATGGTTCTATGGACATCTATTAATGTATGTTAGGGAGAGAAAAGTTGAGATTGAAGGGATATGGAAGGCATAATGATCGGTGGAGGTGATTCAGGATGCTGCAGTTCCTTAATCAGTGCTGTGTAGAATGTCACATCTTCCACATTATTTCAGAGGGCAGAAGCTTCACTGTGTCATATCACACATCTCCCTTCTTCAATATGGCTAGACCCAGTCCTGGGGGATCAACAAACATAGTCTTGAGAGAAAAAAAATAACTGAAATGACTGTATAAGTTAGAGGAGATCAAAAAAGAATTAATACATGGGATATGCTTGTCTAACAGGGTACCATAATTACCCAGTTTTATAACAGCAGTCCTTCCAATGCACCAGAAAAGTAGAGATTAAGAAGGCAGACCAATTGCAGGAGCTTTAACAGAATAGAGAACATTAAGCGAAATTATTTTTAAAAGTGCTTTTCTAAGATGTTATCTGTGCACTTCACAAGTGAAAAAGCAACTCTAATTACTTTCTGTTACGTTTCTTGGCAATCTTACCACTCCTGTCTTGATTATGTTCAATATCATTGTACTTAGTCATAGTAGCCAGCATGGTAACAGCTGTATTGAGCAAAGAAAAAGTAATCTGTAATCAATTACTTCCAAGTAATCAGCATTATATACCTGTAACATTACTTTCCAGATCCAGCAATCAGCAGCTGGTAATAGACTGGTTTCTCAGGAGAAATTTGACAACCCTGTACATCAGCTTTTGAGCCACTATTAAGTCAATGTGAAGCATCTTTCTATAATATTTATTGGACTGTACAAATAACTTATAACACTGTTATATTTCAATATTGAATGATGATTTTAAAATACCTTGAAAACTAGTAGGAACAAATTGTCATAATAATTTACAATAAATATTTCTGATTAATTACTTTTTCTCTCAGAAATTCAGTTTCATCTGAATCAAAATAATGAAAATTCCATCTATTAAAATAAAATGTAAAAAGTGATGTAAAGTTTAAAACCAGAGCAGAATCTATTAAAAATTTAACTGAGCATCTTCTTTGAAGTAATTTGTTTTGTTCACTTTGCACAATTTCATTTCAAACCACTTTATGCTTGTTGAGCCATGTTGTCTATATTTTCTTTCATTGAGTGAGTAAGGCTGCTTTGGCTGCTTTGATTGTGAGATCGCTGATGTGACAGAAGTGAGTTGTATCTCTTTGTATGACTTACCTGCGTCAGAAGGGTTGAAACTAGGGCTGTGATTGCACAGCTGTGAACTGGCATTATTAACAAAATGGAACAAAAGAACAGTGGAAGAAAATGGAGTTACTCTATCTCCTTCTAGCTCTGCTGTATTCGCTCTTTAAACTATGTAATGTGAAGCTAAAGACATTAATATATTTATTCACATAAAAACAACATTGCATCACTGCTCCAACTGCTTCCCCACAGAAAATCTAGCTTCCCCTGTCTTCTCCCTTGTTTCGCTGTATATTTTGCCAATTAAAGAGGGTTGACAGAAAGGACACCAGCACCAACCAAAAGAGCAAGCGTATTTTACTGATTATCTCAAAATAATACAGAAAGGAAATAATGCAGTGAGCAATCAGAATAAGATAAGCATATTGCTAGGCAACAACACAAGGTTAGGCAATGCATCTAATCATTACTGTATAAAGTTAGCAATAGTGATTAAGAAAGATACATCACCAACTGCCTTATCTATCATCATCCAGACCCGCAGTCACTGGGGTGCCTCGGAGCATTGAGGGTTTGGAGAACCTCTCCCCAGCAACTGGGAATTCCTGCATAGTGCATCCACCCACAGATGTGGCCACCCAAGAATCGCTGCACAGGGGTCCAGTTTTATAGCGTTTACTTATCAAACTCTGCAAGTCAGGATAACTTGTTTTTTCTTTGTGTGGAAATATGTGTCACATCGTTCTCCAGGTTGAATTCCACCCCAAGCCTGGCCAGTCCCTGGGGAGGAATCCAAGGGAGTATCTCTGTCCTTGCAGTTTTAGCTATATATTCCTCAACTGAGATCTGTCTGGTTTCAACACCCATTTCAGTCCTAAACAAGGACATTTGTTGATTACACATATTATTACTGTTGCAGACAGCTGCTAAAAAGTTTCTGGTTGCTTTTGCACTATAAACATTATAACATTATAACAAGTACAGTCTTTACAGGGTCCGTCTAGGGATCAACAACTAACTTAGGCCTGTTTCCCAAACCTTGGCTTGTCACCACTGCATGAGGAAGCAGGCAGAGTCTAGCTACACTTATATTCTCTGGAATAATTTGCCCCTAATTCTCTAAGACAAGAAGAGCAACATCCTCATTTCCGTGAGGCGACTATAGCAGATAATGTACAAAAGCTAAATATGTACTTAAATGTGTTGAGGTACTTACTGATACAAAAAAAGGGAAAGGATCCAATGGGTTCTCAGTGGCTTTTTCCTAACCTACTTTCCTCCTGTCCCATACTTAAAAAATGGGAGCAGGTAGCACAAAATTGCATATGATGATTCAATTATTACATACCCTTTTAACACTGCAATGTGTCCAAACTCTGGTCTCTTAAGCACTGAATACTACGAGACTCTGAACATCACCCAAACACTTGTTTGTGAAGAGCTGGTATATATGTCCACAGAAAAAAAAAGAGAGATTCATCCAGATTAATGTCTTAACAAAAACAAAGAACAAAAAATCTTGCTTAACAATAGTGAATTTGTATCTTGGCCATTATATTTGATTTTGTGTGTGTGTGTGTGTGTGTTTGTGAGAGTGTGGATTATACTGAACCCTTGCCAATATGTTTATAATAACTGTCTGCTATGATTCAGAATGGACCTAAGTTATTCCTATAACTGTCTGTCCCCAAGGATCATCCATTTCAATATTTCTCCTTCAGCCAGCTTCCTTTTGTTACACAACATGTAGAAACTTCCTTTATGTAAGACCGCTACCCACTATATTGTTGAAACTGACAAAACAGTGAGAGCATTTCAAAGAGTGTCAGAAGTGAACTGACGGCAACTCCCATTCCCTCTCCCCCTGTGCCACTGTTGGGGAGAAGGATAGAGAAATCAGGAACAAAGTGATTTGAGCCCAGGAAGAAGGGAGGGTTGGGGGAAGGTGTCTTAAGATGTGGTTGTTATGTGGTGCCCAGTCCTCAGTTTCAATCCATAACCCCTTTGTTGTGATTCCCTTCCCATCTCACTGGCTGGGGGGAGTGAGTGCAAGACAGCATGGTCTCACCTGTGGGTGAAACCAGCACAGTTACAAAGGTGGAAACTGACGGGAAGATGAAGAAAAGCTTTGTAGACATGGAAGGTTAAGACCATAAAACAGGTAATGTTATAGCAGCACTTTTCATTATGCTCTGAGATGGTGCACCATCATGCATGCAACAACAGTGTCACATGCTATTTGAGGACATGACACCAAAAATGTCTGTATGACAACCTCTGCCTTTAGTGCATGTGACCATCTGTTTCAAAGACATATAACTAAGTCTGCCTTCCTTCATACATACTGGAATAATTCTTCCACTTCTTGCATTGCCTTTCTTTTACCTTTTCCTCTCTTCCCAGTCTTGTTTTTTGTTCCTTCCATTCCTCTCTCATACAATGACAAAGTACAGCTTTATTTATTGTCAGTTTTTCTTGTGCATTTTTTACCCTTTTCCAGTTTTAGTAGCTAACATGATAAAAGCTGAATTCAAAAGTATCTTTATTTATAGGCCAAGAGGAAAAAAAAAAAAAAAAAATTGAACAATTTACTTTTAATTATGGCAAAATCTGTCTCTTTTTTGAGATTATTCTGACTTTTTCCTAAGCTAAAATATTCTCATTACATGAATCAAAAAAAAAAAAAAAAATGAGTAGTGAAATTTCATTTTAAAATGCAAGGGAAGTTTTTGTTTTCCACATATCTCAAGTTTCAACAGAAGGTTAACATCTTTCTTATTCTCTGTTACACGCTGAACAACTACTTGCAAGAACAGGCAACATTCTGAACAGCAGGATGATTTTTCTTTAAATATTGTATGCATATTTCTATGGGGTAGATCTTGCCATAAATCCATGTTTTTAGTGCAACATGGAAATTTACAGATTTTACATTTATTATCTATAGAATAATATGCACTCTGCAATCATTTAATAACCATATGTTATATGGCTCTTCTGTTTCAATTTACATTTTTGTTTATATCAAAATAATAATTATCTACTGATTTCCCATTCTAGTAAATTTTTTGAAGTGTGAAGGATTTAAAAAGTGAAATTGCTTTGCACTTTATGTGTTATACGGTAATTTATATTTTTTAATTAACCATCATAATATATGCCTTGGATAACTTGGTTGCAAATAATGGGTGTCAATATTGCCTTGTAGTTTTCAGGCCATATACCACTGATTTTAAGAATGGAAGAGTTGAAAAACAACCATGCAACAGTCATTCTGAATTCTCTTACCAAATCAGCTTCATTATCTTTAAGATTGCATTTGATCTGCTAGTTTCGTACATATTATAATCAGTAAAGTTCCTGACAATACCTTCAGTTACAGACTTTCAATGCTCTGTGCCTTTGGCTAAGAAAGCATCACATTTAAGCAAACCCAGCTGGCAAGTAAGCTAGTCTGTGATGTGAGAACTGGTCCAGTAACAGCAGTAATAAGAGTCACTTATAGTAGTGTTCATATAGAATTTCATATTTCCTTGACAATTCTACTGCTGCTATTTTAAGGGAAATTCACGTGTTCCAACCTAAGAATAAGAGGATTTCCTTGAACAAAAAGTGATCTAAACATTAAAATAATTATAATGAAACAATTGTCTTATCATCAAATGAATTGGTATTTTTTGATTCACATTTTGTTATAGTTATGAACACTTGAAATGCAACATTTAAGTATAATTTCTTTAAACATTTATTAAAAAAACAATATTTGAAACTTCATAGACACAAAGATGGGTATTTATTTAGCACTACAGTACAAATTTTATTAACAAACACAATTTTTGATGGGCATACAAAAAATTGCAATCATCAATTAATTAGGTTCCCTCCTAAACTGATACAAAAAACCTAAATGCAAAGAAAGTGATGATTAATATTGTATGTATAGCTACTCTACTTCTGGTAGTAGTCTATCAGAAACATTATTATCAGTATTATAAAGCTGCAGTGGTTATAATTAGAAATTCAGTCAGTCCTTAGTGTTACAATGCACACTGTCCACAATTCCTAGGTCAGTGCTCATAGGACAGAAAGAAATATCTCTGTAATTACTATATGCTCTGATGGTGGTCATAATTGTTTTGGAATCCTTGTCCCTCTTCATTTCATTAACAATCTTTCACTAGATTTCATTTAATCCTAAGGATATTAGAAGCATGCCTAATTTATTATTTCTCTGACATAAAAAAAAAATAACCACTTGTCAGTCTAACATTCTGGATATATCTATGATTAACTAAAGTTAAATCTGTAAGCTAATTTCTATATTTAAATTTTGATGAAGTTCTGCAACAGATAGGATTGTGAAGGAGACTCAGAAGTAAAGGAATATCAGCTGGTTGCAAGTTCTGCGTGTTCAGTGGTAAAGGCACAATCTAATTAGCATTAGCATACTGTGTGCTTCCAACAGGCAAAGAAACAAAGTGGCACAATTAGAAGAAACAGGTGCCTGAATATTCCTTTTAAACATTGTAGGACTTTTTCCTCTGAAGTCATTGGGAAATTCTTACCAACTAGGAAAAGGGAAAAATCCTAAGTGTTTCCAGCCTGCACATGTTGTACTTCTTACTACAGAAAAATAATCTGAATCATCTGAATGTGCTCTCCTTAGAGGCTGTGGAGCATCTGTGGAGCAGCATTCCACCGATTTGTATACTAGATGCACGACCTGCCTTGAAGGTCCACATACTCTACTAGAGCATCTGTGTGAAGCAGAAAAATATTAGGCCATATTTGACATTATTTTCTTCATTTGATATATTGTATTTCAGGATCTCATTATTCCTTATTCTCTTCCCTGAATGCATTCCATTCTGGTGAGACATCTGTGCTTAATTAATTACTGCAGACCTAATAAAAACAATCTGTAGGCAATTTAATATTTTTCGTGTTCAATAGATCCAATGTCCACGAAAATAATTTGTTTTGGAGAATGCAAGACTCTCAATGCTTGGACCCTAATTATATATATCAGCATTTTATGTTCTGTTGCATAATATTAACATACACTGAAATGTGGAAGAACTCTAAATAAGCAATATTTGGCAGTTAAGACCAAAAAACCCTGAAAACCAAGTGTTATTAGTTTGTTCTCCCTCCACCTCCCCAAAACCATGTGAAATACAGTAGTCTTTTTTATTCACTTGCAATTCATAATAACGTTAACTGCAAAAATCAGGTTTTATGAAATGATGTTTCATAAACACTAGTGAAATTTTCAGTGAGATTCCAAATAAAGTACAAACAATTTTACTATTACATATTTTGTAACACTTTCAGTAGGTGCAACAGTTTCCTCCCTTTACCTTAGCCAAATTTAGAGAACTTAGATTTAAGGGTAGGACAAAAGAGAAAATTAAAATCCAAAAGACAAAGTAAGTATTTTGGGGGATCTTTTACATGTCCAAGGCATGGAAATTGGTGCTAGATCCCCATGTTAATCAGCCAATTTGGATGTCCTAAGACTATATAAATGGCCTCCAGCTGGGACATCTCATGGCTCCTGTGTCATAGTTTTTGTAGATGCCTCAGAAAATAAAGGACATCTTTAATGTCACTGGACACTTAAGATTCAGCAACTAAACTTCAGCCCAGATGTTTAATCTGAAGACTCTGATCCTGAAAAATTTTGCTATAGCACAGAGAACTTGTTTCTAACTTAAACTTCTTAATATAATGAAAATCTTTTCTGTTCATATCAATGTATTTACTCTCTGTTCATATCAATTTACTCTCTATTCATTATTATTCTCATTTCCAAGCCCAGCTAGGTTCTAGAATAAAGATATTTTGTTATCCAAATCCTGAGAAATTTAATCAAATCGCATTCACCCAGCATGCTGCTATTGAACCAGATCTATTGTTCTGTACAAAAACACAACAATTCCCCTGGTTATTGTTTAAAATACAGAGAAGAAGATGGTACCTTTCATCCCGGTTATGCAAAAAAAGATTAAATTAATTCCTTTGCAGTCAACTTTCTTACCAGAACTATTTATGCACTTTCCTCATTACCATGAATTAAAGCACAGGACTCTGTCTTCTAGTTTAAGTATGTTTATTCTGAGCCAGCTGTTCTTTCTCTCACAAACATATATAGACATATACACTCACAGGTAACCCTTTCTCTTTTAATTACCTTACACGTAATCTGTTCTTACATATTGGTAACAGATTCTGTGTCTGTGTTTAAAAAGAAAATACTATTCCTTTCAGTTTTTGAGTGAAATGAAGCATTTGCTTGCCTTCAAGGTAAGTTTTCCAGGTGCAGATCCCAAGCAGAATGAGGAAGCTTCTTGGAGGGTTAAACAAAGTACTTATCACAAGATCTAGAGCATAGACCACCTTATTTCTCTGTTTTTGCTTATTAAACTTGGAACAAAAAGGCTTTTTAAAATTAATCTCTGTTAGTCTGGTTTGCCTGTTTATTTTTAAGGTCTTTGAATACAGTCTGTTTCTTTGCTGTTTATCCAGAAGATGCAAAATACAGCAAACGTACTTTCTTTTGACTGTTAGGCAGTTCTCTAATATAAATGCAAATAATAACACTGGAACGAAGAATCCCAAGGAGGTGTTAAGTAATTCAATGCTTTAAAGTCAAGTAGTGCTTCTCAAAGTCTTTCCTGAATAGAATGGTATTTCATTTTAATTGTGTAACTTGACTTTATCTAATATTAAGTTTCATACAGGAACTCTTTTTAGAAAATAAGAAACCTTAGAATGTACAAGTCAAGAATTAACAGCTTGTCAAAGAAAAAAAAAAAAAAAAAAGAACAAACCCACACACAAACAAACAAACCAAAACCACTCATTTTAAAATATATACCTATCCTTTGTATAGTCAAGTACTTTGGAGCCAACTCAATAAAGAGTTTTTATCAATAAAGCAATTTATCCAGAGAAGCATCTGGCTTCTTAGGTACCCACTCCTACAGTAAGAGAAATCCTGTCCTCAGTACAGTCCACAGGAATTCAAGAGAACTACTCTCTATGCCTGGATGAAGAGAAAAGTAACCAGTAGGAAATGATGAGGAGAAAATTTTCAGCACTGTCAAACATTAATAATCTTCTGTTGCTTCAGACAAGCCACCTCTTTCTTACAAAGTTTGAAAGATCTGGAATGTCTTATCTTAATACTTCAGAGGCTTGACCCCTTAAACTGCAAACCTCAACTCACCTCAGCTCAGCAGAGGATCCAAAGATATAAAGGAAGAAAACTGAGAATTGTATCCAATGACGGACAACACTTGTCAGGGCTATATGCATTAGAATTGGATAGCCATGAAGCCTATTTTAAAATATGAAGGCACTGAAAGAAATTAGACAATGGGCACAAATTAAAAATGTTTTATTTGTAGACACCTTCCCCACCCTGGCACTAACAATATTTGGCTTAGGACCCTATTTATTTTTACCTATGATGGTTTTAGTATTTGAAATCACTTAAGGTAAAGATGCAACAAACATTATCCTATAAATACTTTATCATAAAAGAATCTTTTCCCAGTTAATCTGTTGCTGTAACTCTCATGAATATTAGTAATAGTCTCAAGCTAATAATATTCTTAAATAATTTTAACTGGAATTTTTTTTTTTTTTTAAAGTTCAAAAGGTGATAACCTTGGACATTATTTCAGGACATGATTAACAAAACAGCTGAATTACTCCAAAATGGTGTTTACAATGATTATTACAATAGTTAGCTAAAGTTAGGTTTAAAATTTGTTGTTAGAAATATTATCCTGTATTGTTTAACACTTGAAGAAGGGTTCTGCTGCTAGGACTTCTGTGACATCACAAAACCTGCAATATTTTTCTATTTAAAAATAACTTAAAGGAATTAATGATAGGGTTTCAATCATTAATGATTAGGCTTTCAATGTTCCTGTAAGAGAGAGATGATATGGGCCCATTTTAAACATGAATTTAAGCAAAGTAGTTTCTTCAGGACCACTTAAAATATTAATAGGAGCATTAAGAATGAAATTCAGATATTCCTGAATTTTCCCTGTACACATCACCTACACAAAACTTTTTTCTTTCTCTGATGTTATAGGGCAACTCTGAGTAACATGGAGACATCACAGTGTGTATACAGCCCCCAAAAGTAACAACTGCAAAAATGAGAAAAGCGATAATATGAGCAATTTTACAATTCAATTTTTCAAAAAGTCAGTAAAAAAGCACACTAATAATAAAAACTTCTATTTTGACAATTAGTAGAAATAAAATAGCATAAAACTAGAGAGATGTGTTTGTGCTAAACTTATCAACAACATTTCTAACTCATTATTAATATTAATTACATTATATAGAATGAATTAAGTTAGTACTTATGTTATTTATCTCAACTGGTATGTAAAGAAACAACCCACAGTCTGGACAAGTTTGTAATAATGGCTACATATAAACATTCCTATCAATTCCTATAATTTTATTCAGTTGTTCATTTAACCTTCCTGCATATGATTTTAGGCCTTTAGTCCCCTCACGTAATGTTCTTAACAAGGAAACAGTGATTTCTAAAAATAATTGTAAGATCTTGTCCTCCAGCCAAAGGTTTCTATAGCCTTGGGAAGAGTGTAGTCATGGAACTAAATGATTAGCCTTTCCACACAGCTTAAGTTCCTTGAAGGGCATGAAGCCAGTGGAAAGGTTTCTGTTTCTCAGCTGTAGATGAAGTTTAGGGCTTCTCCACTGTCTTTTCCAGATGTACTCCTTTACACATGTTCAGCAGGTTTCTATACTGTCACCTGCTGGATGTAAAATCTATCAATTTTGTTGTGACTCTGAGATGGAGCAAACAGCCAGAAGATTGAACAGTTAGCATCATGGATTTGAGTCAGGAATCTCTTACAATAAAAAAATAAATGTAATCCGATACTTTAATGTAAAATTAAATATTTTAGCACTTTCCAATTATTGCGTTAACCTTCTATTTCCTTGTATAACTCAGTCCGGATAAGTAAGATGGGTAGTTTTTAACATAATTTCTGATAAGAGACATGCCTTAAGAATTCCTTTAACTAAATACATTGTTTTGACCTAGCAATAGATGTCCAAATGTAATTCACTAATGATTCTGCACAAGAATAAATTGTCCGTAATCAGAAGACAAATTGAATGAAAGGGAACACACTCAGATATCTTCCACAGTCTGTGTCCCGTCTCTCTTTATGAACCATGCATATTGAAAAACTGGCTTTTGAGGAAATGAATTTGTTTTCCCTACAACACTCCATTGCATATGCAGATGACTAAGAATTTTTGCATATGCCGTTTCCAAGAACATTTTTCAAGCTATGTTACTATATTTCCCAGTAGAGATTTGGAATGACCTGGAAATGTCAAACATATTTTTAAACCTGTAATGAGTGAGTATCAGCTTTCAAGCTGATCAGAAGTCAGGGATGATAGAAGAACTCAGTTTTGCCCCTTTTTCTCAGTTCTCCTGTTATCAGACAGGTTAGGCTAAACTGTAAAACAATGTGATTTAAAAATCTTGCTGTCCCATATGTGGAACCACCAAAAAGTAACTGAGTCAAAGGTCAGGTGCAATATCTATTATATGTAATTTTTAAAGAATAATAGGAGGTATGGTATTTAAGGTCAAATAAGAACATCAGAAATCAAAGCAGACTTGGAATAGCTTTCAGAAACTGATTTACAGTACTGTTCTACTAAGCAGACTTGCAGACATATGATATAGTAAGAATGCATACATGGGCGGTTATTGACTCTAAACTAACATGAAGCAACTTGATGGTATTTTTTAAATGCTGTGAAACAGTAAATCTTTGTTAATTTTAAATTTAAAAACTCATGCCAAAAAGCATTTTCAGTTAAGAGAGTGGCTAAGAAACAGGTTCAACTTTTAAAAGCATTCATGTTTTGAATTTGTACTTATTTGTTGACCACCATGTGATGATTTCATGTAAAACTGTGCTTCATACTCCATGTAATCACATTCCAAACCAGAATATATAATACCATAAATTTTTTGCTTTAATTGTTAACTGCAGTCAGGATTTTTTTAAGAAAAGGGTTGGGGTTTTTTTGTCTAATATAGCTGAAACTAGTAAATAAATATATACTTAAATAAAATATAAACATTGAAACAAAACAAAACAAAAAAAACAAACTGAAGATATTTTATTCAAAACTTATTTAAAAGCAACTTTCCATCAAGTAGAAATCAAGTAAAGAATATGCCAACCCCACTGATTAATATTTGGGGTAGTTATGAGAAAGTGAAAGAAGGTTATAGTAAGTATTTTTCAGTATTAAGTATATCTCTCAAAACATTTTCAATAACTTTAATGATATGTAAAAAGATTTAGTTTCCTTAATTTAAAATAAGTTTTCCTCCTATAAGGATTATAAATTTAGAATTTAAATTGTATAATAAAGTTTTATAGTTCTATAATTCTGGACATGCATGCTCTATAGAGAATTTATTATTGCATTCCCTGACCAAAATATTTTATTGTTGATGCCAAAAAGGGAAAGTCTAATAATGAAAGAACGTTGATGTAAAATGAACATCATAATTTTAATTTGCTTCATTCGTGTGGGAGGCGTGCAAATAGTAGGATGGAGAGATCTGCATAAACATCTTAGTGTATCAAAATACATGGTATGTTGAAGAACTAGGACAACGATACAGATGTCAAGAGTAAAATACAAAGCTTTATTTTTACCAAGTCATTTTCATTTTAAAAAGAACCTGTTATAGAAGGTTCTATACATTTATTAAATTGTTTAATGTAAATGTAGATACTCTTAAGAGAAAGAGAATCTGCACAACAAACTCAACAAAGTTATTAATATCATTATTTCTTCTGTTGTTCTGACTTTTTGTTAATTTAGGAGATCTAATGCTTCTAAATGTATATCAATATCTCTCAGATGAAAACCACACTAATACCCTACTTAATCAGTAGGAGATAGGCCATTTCACTCCTCAACAATTTATGACAGTACTAGACATAAATGGTGAATTAATGCATAGGTAATAAAATATGGCTGGAATACCACCACATCATGCCGAAACTCCTCTTTCTGCTTGATCAGTTTCAAACTTACTGGCATTTTAAAAGATAAATTGGTTAGGCCTAACTCTCTTAGAATTCAACTTATATCTCATTCCACAGTGTATCATTTATTAGTATTAAGAAAAAAAAATAGTGATTGTACCAATTTCTGAATAGGATTCCTTCCTTTAAAATAAACTGAAACTAATGTCAAGGTATGCTACCTTGAAAATTTTAAGTAATGGTGGACCTATTCTAATCCTGCAGGATTAATGATCAAATTGGCCAATAATCCCAAGAAAATAATTTAAAATATCTTTCCATCGGAGAGTCTTCATTATCACTGAAATAGAATGAAGAAAATTGTTTGCTTCTATTCTCCAGGTCATAAATACTCTTCAGATTGCCTGTAAATGATCCATATGAGCTGTGTCATCAAAGTATTGTTCAGCCCACAGCATTCTTAATGCATCATTCACATTCCCTTTAAATGTTTTAGGGATATCTAATTTGTTTTGCATGTTGCACTGCAGTCAAAATCAGTAAAAAGTATTACTGAGCTCATTAGCTATTTGGTCTCTTGGGTAATCAAAATTTGTTGTCACAGTTGAATCTAGGTACTACATATTTCAATCATACTTTGCAAAAAGTTTGAATTTCATCTTGACACTACAACAGGTCATTTCTTTTCTGACTTCATTTGCAATATGTTCTACTTGCTCTTACCTTAGAGCTTTTTCATTGGAAAATAATATAGAGAGACAGTCATTTAAATAAACCCCAAGGATGTTAAAAAAGTACTTCTTGAAGTGTTTGTTAGATACATGATTTAACAGCATGTGTAAGGACCATTTAAATAAATCCAAACTGAATGAAAGCTTGGCAAGTTATACAGAATAATGTATATCTATTTTCTAGGAAAAAAAAAAAAAAAAAAAAAAAAGCCAAAAAAAGCCTGTCTTAAAGCAGCCACTAAAAAGTTCAATCTGATTTGCTAGAAATTTTTAATGTACATTTCTGGTATATTTTGTACAAAATGAATAAACCTAGATCTTAAACTAATACTAAAGAGAATTAATTAAATTATGATGATATTTATAGATCCACATTGGGATCAGTACTGCATTGTGTTAGGTCCTGTACAAATTAATGCATTTTTTAAAGAATAAGCTAGTACTGAAGGAAAAGAGGGACTAAAAATGTGAAAACAATACAAACATTTGTTCAAAAGCACACATATAAAGGTTAAGATAAGTATATAGGGTAAACAGTGGACCATATAGTTAGATTTCTTAAACTGTTGATTACCTTAGGCAGAGAAGCTGTACTATAGAAGGCATATTCTATGCTTGCTGTCTTTCATACCCTTTCTGCAAACACCTAATACACTTATAGTTAGAAACAGAGTATTTATCTACTCAGGCCTTTGTTCTGGCCCATTATGACCATTTTAGAATTATTGATTTATTGTTATTTTTCTTCAAAGGGTAGACTATGAAGCTGAGTAAGTTCCTGCAATTTGCTCCAAAATCTTTTCTCTTTCTACATATGTTTTTAATGTCCCAAACTGGTCTGTGGTGAGTAGGCAAATCCCTTTACATATGGATTGCTAATCTCTTCATACAATATCAACACTGACTGGTTTGATTTAAAGTATCATACACATTTACTTAAAACAAACACCAACATTTATGTGTGTAAATAACATTTGTATTTGCTGCTTTTACTGTCATAACTGCAAAATAGAATGAAGAAATAGACATAAGAAATATATACTGGATGATTTATCATGTACAGAAATCTAGCCAGCAGCAAATATTGCCATAAAGTTATTCCAACAATTTTATAACCAGCTAGTACAGTTTGTGATGCATTTGCCACAAAGACTGTTTTCTCATAATGTGTTTGATCTGGAGGAGAGGCCATTGACCCGAACAAAAGAAAACTACTGGCCTAAACAAAGAGAGAGGTTCGTTGACAGGAGGAAAGAGGAGGAGGGGGAGGACAGAAAACCTCAGACATCCAGTTTAACACTCATGGAGTAGAAGGTAAAGGAGGTCCCCTGCAGCCTATGGAAGTTCAATATCAGAGCAGATACCTACATGTAGGCCATGGAGGACTCCATGCTGGAAGAGAAACCTATGCCTGAGGGCAGGTGTGACTTTGGTGCTCATTTGATGAGCAAGGAGAACCCCAAAGCTGAGGTGGGCCCCCAGAGTGGGGGGAGGAGGTGTGCTGGATCAGAGACCGATCTGCAGCCTGTGGACGTCCCCATGCCAGAGCCAGGAGTTGTGCCCAAACAGGTCCATGACTCCATGGGAGGCTCATGTTGGAACACTTTGTTTCTGGACTCTTGCAGCCTGCAAGAGGCATCTCATGTCAGAAAGAGTGGCAAAGGTGACTGTAACCCCCATTCCCTGTCCCCCTGTGCTGCTGTTGGGGGAGAAGACAGTGAAATCAATAACAAAGCAATTTGAGCCTGGGAAGAAGAGAAGGGTGGTGGGAAGGTGTTGTAAGATGTGGTTGTTATGTCTCGCTATCTTACTCTGATGATTTGTAACAAATTAAATTGATTTTTCTTCCCCAAGTTGAGTCTGTTTTGCCCATGACCGTAATTGGTGAGTGAGCCTTCCCAGTCCTCAGTTTCAATGCACTACTGCTTCATTGTAATTCTTTTCTGGTCTCACCAGGCAAGGGAGGAGTGAGTGCAGGACCACATGGTCTTAACTGTGGATGAAACCATCCCACCAGCATGGATGGTGGAGAGTCTCTTCTTAGGAACACAAGCTGAAACTGGAGCCTGACCAAGATTTTCTTCGTTACCACTTTGGAAAGGTATTCACAGAATCGCAGAATGATAGGGGTTGGAAGGGACCTCAGGAGATCATCTAGTCCAACCTCCCTGCCAAAGCAGGTTCCCCTAGAGCAAATTGCACAAGAAAGCATCCAGGTGGGTTTTGAAAGCCTCCAGAGATGGAGACTCCACAACCTGTCTGGGCAGCCTGTTCCAGTGTTCCGACAACCTCACAGTAAAGAATTTTTTCCTTATGTTTAAGTGGAATCTTCTGTATTCCAGCTTTTCCCCATTGCCTATTGTCCTATCACTGGCAACCACTGAAAAGAGTCTGGTCCCATCTTCTTGACACCTGCCCTTTGGATATTTGTAAACAGCCTTCTGGTGTATCAGCCATTCCTCCTATTTTCATGTCATCAGCAAACTTGCTGAGGGTACACTCAGTCCTTTCATTCAAGTTACTGATTAATATATTGAATAGGACTGGACCAAGTACTGACCCTTGGGGAACACCGCTAACCACAGGCCTCCAACTAGACTCTGCACCACTGATTAAAACCCTCTGAACATTGCCATTGAGCCAGTTCTTCACCCACCTCACTGTCTCCTCATCTAACCCACATTTCCTAAGCTTACCTATGAGGATGCTATGCGAGACAGCGTCCAAAGCCTTGCTGAAGTCAAGGTAGACAACATCCACTGCTTTCCTCTCATCTACCCAGACAGTCACACCATCATAGAAGGCTATTAGACTGGTCAGACATGATTTCCCCTTAGTGAATCCATGTTGACTACTCCTGATAACCCTTTTTTCCTCAACATGCTTAGAGATGGCCTCCAGGATGAGCTGTTCCATCACCTTCCCAGGGATGGAGATGAGGCAAATTGGCCTGTAGTTGCCCAGATCCTCCTTCTTGCTCTTTTTGAAGACTTCGAGTGATACTGGCTTTCCTTCAGTCCTCAGGCACCCCTCCTGTCCTCCATGACCTTTCAAAAACGATGGAGAGTGGTTCTGCAACATCTGCCAGCTCCCTCAGCACTCAAAAATGCATCCCATTGGGGCCCATAGATTTGGTGAGTGTCAAGTTTGGCTAAATGGTCCCTAACACAATCATCCTTAACCAAGGGAAAGTCTTCCTCTCTCCAGACTTCCTCTCTTACCTCCAGGGTTTGGGATTCTTGAGGGCCAACATTAAAGACTGGAGTAAAAAAGTCATTCAGACTCTCCTGGCTTTAAAAAGCAAGCAAATAAGCAACTTTCCTTCCTCTATTGAGCTTTTGAACTTTTAGGTACAACATGAACTGAGGATGTCTAAATGCAAATTTTGCAGTAATAGTTCCTGGTGCTCAGGAAAATTCAAATAACTTTGCTAGTATAAAGTAGCTTTTAATAAACTACTTGTGCCTGTAGAATCTCTCTTGTGTTGAAGAGTTTTCAAAAAAGGCTTTATAACAGCACTTATGCGATCATCATTTGGTTGTTATAGGAAAACTGCTGGAGAAAAAAAAAAAAAAAAAAAAGTGGAATTGGGTGCATATTGGACTTCGTTTTAAAGCATTTTTTTTTACCAGAAGGTGAATGCTACTGTCTACATAACAAACATTTTAAACATTAGTTTGTATTTTTAAGAAGCTATAGACAGTACTAGTGAGTATAAAGTACATTACCCTACCTTCATGTTTCTATTTGTAATACCTTGCACAAGAACAGAATAGTTACCTTGATTTTTAGATTATTCTTCTCATTTATGTAGGAGTCGTATTGGTTTGCATTACAGCTACACAAGTTTAATTTTGATCTTCAATTTCATAATTAAACAAAAAAAAAGTTCATAAGAAAACATTTACAATATCCCCGCCACATAGCTTCTGCTCCAATGCATTGCTGCTATTGTGCTATCAATTCAGCTATGAGAAATTGCACTGCAGTATTTGCATTGCAAGGAGGATCTGGTTAACAACTGAACCTTCACTGTAGTATGTATGTATCTGTACAACAACAGCACAATCCTTGTTTCAAAATATTCCCTCTAAGCTATATAAATTATGTGATTTTTCTATATTTAAGATCAGTGCAGTATTCTCATTTGACAAATCTATTTATTTTGTTTATCTGACTATATGAGAAAATGTGCATTAATAGAAATGTCCACCGTTTTGCCTAAGTGTATGCATTGTATATGTATGCAAATAAGGTGTTCTGCACTTTCTTGAAGTTTATCCAAAATCATTTACAAATTAATCTCCTATTTTAGTGAATTTGTATCTGTTGTAAATAATTTAACTTTTTTTATCCACAGGTTCAGAGAAACAAATAAATCATATAAGGTAAAAAGATTAAAAATATTTTGTCCAAAGCTCCATTCTTTCTTTAGAGTAAAATATTTGGCTTATTCATTTTTTAAGTGAGTGCCTTGCTTACTCTTTTAGAAAATATGAACCTTTCCATACAGCTCCTTTTCAGAATATATAATGAACTGGGATATCTTGCATCATAATGAGTTTGTGGAAAATCAACCTTTTTAATAAAGTAATATTTATTTTCACACTAATCTGATCATCAGTGAAGCAGAGTACAGAACCACTGAAATGAAGGAAGAAAAACAAAAATCTAATACGATTTGATGTTCCCTCCTACAATAAAAGCAGAGTTAATTCTGTCTCATATTAGCAAACATTTTATCTTGCTTCAATACATCAGATCTTATTAAGGATCTTATTATCATACTTAAGAAGTGTATAAATCCATGAAACAAAAATTCAACAATTAAAACAATAGTCTTTATTTGATCTAGATTTTTTTTTTTTTTTTAATATGTGTAAGAACAGCATTTTGACACACTTGAATTAGCATAACCAATCTTTCTTCATCAACAGTCTTTACCTTTTGATAACTAGGCTGGTAAACAGTTAAACTGCAAACTCAGCTCTGAAAAATGAAAGAACTTATTGAGCTATTGGGAACTTGTTCTTCATGAAGGCGAGGATCAGATACTTCTCTTTGGTCTCATTGTTTCTATTTAATTGTGTAAGGAAAGTTGCTTTTATTGTCTCCAGGAAATGGAAGGAGATTAATGTAAAAAGGTACATTTTTTTTCTGAACTATTGTAAAATTAAATAAATAGGTATGAAGGAAGAACCTGATTCAAGTCCCTGAAATCAAACAGATACTTTGTCTTTAATCTTGGTATTTTGAATGGGACAATACATACAGGAATGTAATTTCACATTTAAGAATAATAAAACAATGAAAAAGATAGGGTTGTTGAATAATAAATAATAAAAGTGTGAAGATATAGGCAAGCTTACCTTTGAATAAACTATTCAACTGGCAAAAGAATCAGTGAAGATGCTTAAGAAAGTTCTACATAGCTACCAGCTTGTGCTTTAATGACAATTTTAAACACTTTTTAGATCAATACAGCATAAGGTATATCATACTATTTTAACTTTCCAAGATACAGAATTCTGAAATATATTAGCAGCCACAAAAAGTATTTTTGGCTTGCCTCTTTTTCAGTGATGTATCAACTTAATTATTCCTCAGCCATAGCCAATGAATGATTTATTTACAGCCTTTCCTTTCCTTTCCTTTCCTTTCCTTTCCTTTCCTTTCCTTTCCTTTCCTTTCCTTTCCTTTCCTTTCCTTTCCTTTCCTTTCCTTTCCTTTCCTTTCCTTTCCTTTCCTTTCCTTTCCTTTCCTTTCCTTTCCTTTCCTTTCCTTTCCTTTCCTTTCCTTTCCTTTCCTTTCCTTTCCTTTCCTTTCCTTTCCTTTCCTTTCCTTTCCTTTCCTTTCCTTTCCTTTCCTTTCCTTTCCTTTCCTTTCCTTTCCTTTCCTTTCCTTTCCTTTCCTTTCCTTTCCTTTCCTTTCCTTTCCTTTCCTTTCCTTTCCTTTCCTTTCCTTTCCTTTCCTTTCCTTTCCTTTCCTTTCCTTTCCTTTCCTTTCCTTTCCTTCTTTCATCTCCCATGTATTCTATTTTCTGCTTTGCCACTGCAACACTTCCTTACTGTTTCAAAAGTGATATGGAATAATTTTGTTGTTGTTATGGTTTAACCTTGGCTGGCAACTAAGCACCGCACAGCCACCTGGTCATTCTTCCACTCTTTCACTTAGTGAGAAAGGTATCTCATACAGCTCTTCCCATGGATATGCATAACTCTTCTTCTTCTTGCTCATTACCTCAAGATGCTTATTACTACTAAATGCGTTACATTTCAATCAGAGCAGGACATCTCTTTGTGTGTCTTAAATGCTGTTGGAGACACTTCTACAGGGCAGAAAACATACATAAGCTCCCTGATCCTATGAGGAGTAGTAGCTTTCCAGTAACACAAATTTGTAGCAGGTTGCTGCAGCTTCTGCCATTTGCAGTAAGAAAGGGATTCTGCCATTACTGCCTATTGTTTATTTATTTCTATCCAAAAAAGGTCTTTGAAATAGGTCTTTGTATGAGAAACCTCAGTATCTGCTTTAATACACTTTACTAGCAAGATAGTAAAAATGTATTTTCATACACAACTGTTCATGATGTCAGACACTAGCAACACAGTCATTTTCTATAGTATGTACTGTGCCATTTGTCCCTGGGCAAACAGAATGTAATGCTTGTCTCTTGGTTCTTCATCATTATCTTTAGTTGACAAAATCAGTAACATCACAAAAAGCAATTCATGTACAGGCTTTTAAATAAATATTTTAGCCATGAATACCAGAATTGTCCTTTTTCACATTAAAGATGTTTTGTATTCTCCATATATAGACTAAATTCAGAACTGTCTTGACTTGACCTAAGGGAGAGAGGTCAAAAAGCAAAACAAATTTGTCTTTCTATGTGAGTTTCATCTGGAAATTAAGTTATTCTGTTCTTTATGAAGAAACATAGACAGATTTTGTAGGCAAAGACAAATCTGAGTGTATATGGACTAAGGACTGATATGAACCTTCAAAGGATTTTCTAAGATAAATGAGCCAACACAGTTTCTATCTGCAGAACAAAAGATAATTTAGAGCTGATATCATTGATTCATATTTAATGCAGTAACAAGTGAAGACCTTCAGAAGAGACTCCTATCATCACTGAAGTGTCACAGGGATGGCTTCAGTTTTCTCCTCTGATAGCACCATGCAGATAAATTATATCTTTCTGCTCACATGCTCCAAAGCAAATTTTAAGCAGCATATTTAAAAGTTCTTCTGACTTGCATATATTTCAGCTAATCCTTAGTGAAAGGACTGATATATAATAGTTGATCTACAGTTTAATTCCAAGTAGTGTGTTTCAAATTATATTCCAAACAAAACTTGTCTTGCAGTAAGCCACATCTAGAAAATGAGATGTATTTTTTTTTCATTTGTCTGTGGTGTTAATCTGTAGATCAATGTATTCTAGTTCTATTGTAGAGTGCTTTTTCCTGATCGTTACTCAACCTAATATATAAGTATTTCTCATGTAATATCAAGTTAATTGTAACCTAGAAATCGTTATGCACTTAAAAGAAAATCTTTTATTATTGGAGGTACAGGGGGACTCTGTTAGCTGCAGGTAACCTTGGAAAATATTCTGGTTAAGGAAATGCTGAAATTTTAACTCTACTATAAGCAAAAAGAATTATATTAACTTTGGCACCAATTAGAAAAAAAAAAAATATATACTGTTTTCTCCTTCAAGTAAAATATTTGCTTTCTTAAAATGTAAGTCTTGAGCACTATTTTTAAAATAATATGACATCAGCTTTCTTCTGCTTTTGAGTCTGAACTTCAGTTTTGGGTGCGAACTGTACAGTTTTCTTCAGCATATTTTGTACTTATCTTACACTTTTCTTGTCAAGTACATTCTCCCTCAAAATTTTTTTTGAAATAAATATAGTTCCTGCCCTTCACCAAACCTCACTACATATAAATCTGTGAAATTCTGACTGACTCACTTATATTTTACTTTCTCTGTAATGATATCCACAAAAAAGTGTCATCTTCATATAAATGCAGTGTTGTCTGTGAGGATAAATGTAATGCTATTCCTTCCAACATTTGCTACAAATACTAATGTTAAATTACAGAAACAGAATTTTCCATACTTCAATTGGTTACAAGCTACCAATTTTAGGCAGAGGTGCTGGGAATGAAAGAATGAAGCTGGACTTGGGAAGGAGGGAGGGGTGTGGAGGAAAGATGTTGTTTTAATGTTCATCTTTATTTCTCACTATGCAAATCTATTTTAATTGTAATACATTAATTTTCTTTTCCCCAAGTCAAGTTTGTTTTGCCCATGATATTAACTGGTAAGTGATCCCATTGTCTTTCTCTCAACCCACAAACTGTTTTATCTTATTTTCTCCCCCAGCCTGTTAAGGGGGGTGAGTGAGAAAAGAGCTGGGTGGGCATCTAGCAGGTGGCCAAGGTCAACCCATCACTAATCTAAAAGTGCTTAAAAGAAACTTTTAAATACTGTTAGCCCATTGCATATTTGTTTCCTACTTCTATTGGCATCATCTTACAATCCAGAAGTTGCAGATGACAAAGAATATTTTTTGTTTTTTCCAAAGCTGAAGGTTTGCTGCAACAGTTGAGTAACAGAGAGAAAAATGCAGAAACACCTGTAACAACTAAAAAATGAGAATTCTATGGATCAATTAGCCCTTTAGATTAATTCATTCATGTTGATCCAAAATAAAATAGCCTGCATCCTACTAACCTTAAGGGCTCCAGAGAATTTCAGGATCTGGGATTATAGGACTCCTTGCTTTGGTTTACAAGTTTAGCAAAGTGATTTTCTGAATCACTTTATTAGTGATTGAGTTAGAGTGTAAATGGATCTATAGGCATTCCTGGACTCAGCTCTATAGCACAATTAAAGGAAGGTGAACTGGCTCAAAATATGGATAGTTTACATAGGTCCTTATGCTTACTACCTCCAAGCAGATTTGAATTTGTTTGCTATTAGCTTCACAATGAGATAACTGACGTGCAAATTTCTGTGCACACACAATTTTATTTTCTACTGTCTTTGTCCTTGTACTAGGTTAGCTTGCTTTGTAAAAAATAAAATAAAATGTGTGCAATACAGAGAAATATAATGATATTTAAGCCAGGACAGACTGTGTTAAGTCTAGCACCAGGTGCAGCACAGTTCATCAGTGTTGGTATGGCATTGTATTAACTATATTGCATTTCGGAATAAACACTTGCAAAGTGTTATATTCCAGCATACGAACATGCTAACTCCATTTTATACCTGCATAAGGGCTTCCATTCTCTCTGGCATGTAGCTTAGAGATGTTAATTTTTAGTAACATAATGAAGCACCTATCTTCTAGATCTCTTTATCTGTAGCTTTGGGTAGTTTATTTATAATGCAGATAATCAAGGACTGTTGTTTTCCCTGCTCCAATCCTGCTCCTACTGGATTTTACTCCTGTTTCCACTCAGTACAATAACAAAAGGTTTTTAATGTATCTTTTCAATTTCTCCTCTCTATGTGTAGTTATTTTCAATAAATTCAACCAGATGTTCAGGAAATGGTTTCCTTTAAGAATAGAGAAGGGAAAGGAGGTATTTAATAACTGCATAAATATCAGAAACTTCATATTCTCCAGTTTTCTAAGTGCTTCAGATAATTTTTCCAAAATCAGCAAGTATTTTCTTTTGTTGTAATGAGAGATTTCAAGCTATGCAACTTTATCTTAATTTTAGACTTGTTAAAGAAATAAATAGGACACAATATCCAGTATTCTAACTTGACTCTAATGTTATCAAATACTATAAATCTAGAAATGTTGCAAAATGATTTGGAGTTTTGAGAACAGAAAGTATGTTCATTTAGTTCCATAGAAACAGCCATCATTAAACACAGAGAAAGGACAGACAGAGGAAGAAAGAAAAAGGAAGGTTGGGAGGAAGAAAGAGAGAAACAGAGGTGGAGAGGGAGAGGAAGGAAGGAAGGAAGGAAGGAAGGAAGGAAGGAAGGAAGGAAGGAAGGAAGGAAGGAAGGAAGGAAGGAAGGAAGGAAGGAAGGAAGGAAGGAAGGAAGGAAGGAAGGAAGGAAGGAAGGAAGGAAGGAAGGAAAAGAGAGAGAGAGAATATAATAAGATAGGATAATAAAATAAGATAGAAAAGCTCATGGGTCAAGTTAAAGACAAGGATATTGCTTACGAACTACTATCATGGGGAAACCATGGGAAGATTAGTTTAATTTATTGCCAATTAAAAATATAATAGGCTGGTGAGAAAGAAATAATAATAAAAAAAAAAACAAAACCCAAACTTATTTCTCTCCTCATCTTCTTCCCAGGCTCAACTTAACTCTCAACTCTTTTACCTCCTTCCATTCAAGTGATGCAGTGGGTGGGATGGAGAATTGGGCTTGTAGCCAGTTAATAAAAATTCATCTCTGCTGCTCCTTCCTCCTTACACTCTCCATCTGCTGCAGCGTGGAGTCCTTCCCATTGGATACAGTCCTTCATGAACTGCTCCCAGCATTGGTTGTTTCCACAGCCCATCAGAACAGACTGTTTCAGAATGGGTTCTCCCCAGGACCCAGTTCCTGCAAGGAGCATGTGGCCTTTCCATGGGCTGCAGCTTCCTTCAGGGCACATATACCTGATCCAGTGCAGGGTCCTCCAGAGTGTGGATATCTGCTCCAGCATAGTCCTCTATGGACTGCAGGAGTAAAACTTGCTTTACCATGGTCTTCTTCATGGGCTGCAGTTGGGAATACCTCCTTGGGCACTTGGAACACCTTCTCGTCATCCTTTTCTGACCATGGTGTTCCCTCTGCTGTTTCTCACTCTTTCTTTTTATCTGTCTCTGTCTGTCCAGAATTTTTTGCCCTTTCTTAAACATTTTCACAGTGGTGCCACCAGTTTGGCTGATGGGCTCAGCTGTGTCCTGTGGTGGGTGTGTTGGAGCCAGCTGGAGCTGTCTGGAATTGTCTGTGTTCTGCACAGGGCAGTCCCTGGCATCTCCTCATAGAGGCTGCCCTACAGCACACGCCCCCACCCTACATTGCCACCTAAAGACAACACTAAGTGGTAAAAAAGAGTATCAAATGAGTAATGTTAACACTTTTTAAGGAAACAGAATGCAGAGAGAGACAGAAAAGTAGCAAAGAGAAAAGGCAGTACTGAAAAGAAAGGAAAACATTAGGAAACACAGCTTTGCTTTTCAGCTGCTGATGAAAACTTCACAAAAACTGATAAAGGTAGCAGTTAAAAATGCAATTCAAAATTTAATTGAAAAATAACAACACATGTTAAAATATGATGCAGAAGAAAAGGTAAAGTGATTTGTTGCTAGCTTAGGGTTAAGACTACTGTGGGTTAGGCATGCTGTCTCTGGCCACGTAAGTGATATTTACAAGATCTACGAATTACTTCTATGGCAAGCAGCCTCGAAGATAGGATAAACTGAAGCTGGAAAATGTCAGATCTCTGAAAACCATTTAGCAAAATGACAATTGACACAGTTTAATTTAGCTCTTTAACATTTTTTACCTAAATAGACTATCTGGAAGCTCTAATACATCAGTTTAGGCAGAGATGGGAAAAGCAGCTATGACAACTGAGCTGCTGCTGCTTCATTGTTTATTTGTTCTTTTCTTCTAAAGGGTGAAAAAGACTTTTATTCTGTTGCTGAATTAAGCCTGCTTTCAAAATTATTCCTTTTTAGTTCCTTGTTCCTGATTAGCACAAGCTATTTTAGATACAAAACGATGTACAGCCATGGGAGAAGTTTGTTTCTTCCCCCACAAGTGACACAAATGTGGGATGAAGAGACTAGATATGACTACACTTTCACATTGTTTCAACTTTATGAAAGTCTGTTGCTGCACACTTCAGAAGAATTTTAGATCCCGAGTTAAACAAAATGAAAACAAAGAATAAGAGAAGCCAGGAAGTCCGGCATATGTGTAGCTGGGAGGACAGCCATCCATTCTCTCTCTTAGCCTCAGTGAGGACAGGTGGTAAGATTGCTGAAGGCTGGGATAAAGGCAAATTATTTGTGAACTTAGCTTTCCTCAGGGAATGTTTATTAAGGCAAGTTTAGCTCACACTGGGTCAAATATGCTTGGAAATATATAATTATAGAAAGTTAATGAGTTTGCAGTCTAATTAAACTACATCAAGATATGGTCATCCTTCTTTCTGCTGTGTCCAAACCGATAGGTTTTTGATAATAAAAATATTCTCTTTACCTTCCTAGGAAATATAATTCATATTTTAATTAGGTATCTGGATAGAAAAAATATATTCACTAAGGGGAGATTTTATTTCTCTGCATTTTTTTCCAAGCTGACTTGTTTTGCTTATGTCAAGTTTGTACCACATCAACAATCCAATTGTAGTTATAACCTGTTTAGGATTTTTGTTACATTTACTAACTTTAAGCCTTTGTAATAGTTTAACTTGGCTGGCAGCAAACACCACTGTGGTGGTTTCACCCACAGTGGGACCATGCGGTCCTGCATTCAATCCCTCAACCTGGTGAGATGGGATGGGAGTCCCAACAAACGGGGCATGAGATTAGGAATGAAAGACAAGGACGGCTCACTCACCAGTTATGGTCATGGGCAAAACAGACTCAAGCCTGGAGAAGAATAATCAATTTAATTCATTGCAAATTCATGGGTAAAACAACTCAAACCCGGAGAAGAAAAATCAATTTAATTAGTTGCAAATCATCTGAGTAGAAAAAACAACCACATCTTACAATACTTTCTCCCACCCCCCCCCCCTTTTTCCTGGGCTCGAATCACTTTGCTCCTGATTTCTCTACCTTACCCTGGCAGTGGCACAGGGGACAGGGAATGGGGGTTCAGTCAGTTCACCTCTGCTGCTCTGCTCAGCCTGGAAGTCCAGGAACAAGATGTTCCAAAACAAACTTCCCATGGAGCCACAGACCTCTTGGGCTCAGTTCCTGGCTCCAGCCTGGGGACATCCACAGGCTGCAGACTCAACCCCCGCTCTGGGGGTACACCCCCACTCTGGCAGCGAGTGACTCTCGGGGTCACAATTCCAGTCACACTTGCCCTCAGGCTCAACTTCTCTGCTCCAGGCTCAATTTCTCTGCTCCACCGTTTAATGTCCATGGGCTGCAGGGGACTTCCTTTGTCCTCTACTCCATGTGGTTGAACTGGGTGTGGGTGTCTGTCTTTTCTTCTGGCAATGAAGCTCTCTCTGTGGCTGTCTGTCCTTTGTTTAGACTTATGGTCATCTTTGGTTAGGTCAGTTGTCTCTTCTCCAGGTGCCACACTTTCTTCTTTTCAGGGTAGTCCTTCCCCTCTGTCCTGAGTTTGATTAGCATAGAGTTAATTGTTCTCAGGGAACTGGAAGGGGCAAATGATCTGGGCAGCCAGGGCAGGTGTTCCATACCATGAGACAGTATTCCGTACGACATGTCATCATGCTCAGTATTTAAACAGGGAAGTTCCGAGAGTAGGGGACTACTGGGTACTGTAATTCGTAATCCGGTCCTGTAGTGAGCTGTTTATATTTTCTCCTCCCCATACCACTGGAAGGTGGGGGGTGAGGCGGGCAGCGACCCTTCCTGGTTAAACCCTCACAAATATGGATTCGCGGAGGTGTTTCTCTAGTGCTCACTGGCCCAGCCTGGGCTAGAGGGTCTCTGCCTTAGACCCAGGGGAGCTTTTCACTCTCACAAGGTGGCCCTTTCCCCACTACCAAAAAAAAAAGGCTTTCTGCCCCCCCCCACAAACCCAACACAACCTCACAGCTGCTCACATCCCCCCCTTTCCCTGCCACTCAGGGAATGAGAGAGAGAATTGGAAGGGTAAAGGTAAGGAGACTCATAGGTTGAGATAAGAACAATTTAATAATTGGAGTAAAATAAAATTAAAATAGTAAATAACAACAACAATAACAATAACAACAACAACAACAACAACAACAACAACAACAACAACAATAATAATAATAATAATAATAATAATAATAATAATAATAATAATAATAATAATAATAATAATAATAATAATAATAAATGAGTGATGAACAATACTGTTGCTCACCACCTGCCTATAGCAATCTCAGTGGAGCTAAAAATAACCCCAAAACTGCAATCCCAGAAGAGCGAGCCTGAGTGATCCTTGAGAGAATCCTCGGCTTTCTTGTCAACCTTCATTAACATACTGCCATTTGATATAAAATGCAAATTTTGGATTTTGCTAATTACTACACTTCCTCCCCAGTCATTTGCACTTGCAGTCTAGCAAAATACTAAGTCCTTGGACTTCCAGCAACTAAAAATATTATTATGTTATCAACATTCTTCTCATAACAAATCCCATACTGAAAGCAAAGCACAGCTATATTCTAGCTACTAAGAAGAAAATTAACCCTATCCTAGCAAAACTAGAACAACCTATTGCAGCTCTATAGAACAAGAAGTGTCTTGCATGCGCAGTCAGTGACCTATTAGTGTCAATGTCACCTTATAAGTATACAGCTGATGTTAAAAAAAATCCAACCTAACAGCCAAAACCCCAAGATCTTACTGTCAAAGTTGTAGATAAACACAGATTAGTACTAAAAAGGATATTGAAACCCTTAAATTACTCTACTTCTATATGAAGTATCCTTAGAGTTCCAGGATCCGAGCAATAAAGTGATTACAAATCACTTGGAGCCACATTCCGAGATCTATTTTGGGAGCCTGTAATGTAGCTCAAAATGCACAAAATTTTAACTAAAAACAGAACTGAGGTAAAACCTCCAGTGTAAAACATTTGAGCTGGATACTGTGTCATGATCATCTAAATTGCAAGTAAGAGGAATGGTATAGTGATACAGAGTTACTTCTACAGATTAATAATGTGGACCTATTCTAAAATCACCTTCTACAGTGTTCACATTCCAAAATGTTTACTGTGTGAGAAAGAAGTTCTGCAGAAGTAACAGCAGGCATACAGTGTAATTAAGATTACTTTTTTTTTTTTTTTTTTTTTTAAAAGGTGGTATGTGAATTTTATATATGTATTTTTTAGGCAGTTATTAACAACTTATTAACAACTGCAGTATGCTTTCCATGGAAGAGATACTGCATATTTAATATTTCTATGTACATGATGGTACCAAATTAATTATGTTTGGCAGGCAGAGAAATAAGTTTTGCTTTTAATAATAAGCAATTAAAAATAAATCTGTGTATTTAATTTTTATACATGCATTTATGTTTTAAAATCAAGTAAAACTTTTCTTAGTACAATAACATTTTCTGAAAAATAAGAATCCATAAGTCAATTTTGAATGTCCTGTTTTGTCATTTGCTTGGTTATAGGCTCCACGGGAAAGAAAAAAAAAAAAAAATCTTACATATACAGACACTGTGCATTTCTGGTATTGCATTTTAGTGAAAATGAAAGCAAAATCAATATAGGGCATGGGTATTTAGTGTGCTTGTTTCCAGGATTCTTTATACCTAAGTTTAATCTCTAACATATTTTTTGCTGCACACCATTTTGATTATATACTTTGATATCTAGGCCTATCTTTTAAAAATAAGATTGAACCAGAACATTTCTTTAAACTTTGTTTATAATGTTATTTTTTAATAATTTAAACATTGTCAACAAGATACAAAGATTATGGTCCTTGCGCATCTTGTAGATTTAAAGAGGAACAAGACAGTCAGAACAGGATTTTTATTTAAGAAAAAGAAATGGATTGCCTTTTACCCAAGCCATAAGAAAGGAACAGAGGGTCTCAGGATCTTAAACATTAATAGAGATATATGTATGATGTGACGGTTGGTCTTTTTTTAATACAAGCCTACAAACTGCAATGGAAGATAATACCATATTTAGCAGCTTTGCCTCTGATTTGGTTTTGAAACAATGCTTGACAATTCTGTTGGAGACAATAAAATAGTTGTTGGCACATTTTAATTACTATATAAAGGCACAGTCATTTCATAGAACCTCAGGGGGTAAAGAAGCCATCAATTACTGTGCTCAGCTTGAGTTTGTTTAACAAATTATTTTCTATTTATGGATACATAAACTATACACTTCCAGTCCTTTGTGGTATTTACTTCCAGGAGCTTTTCATTTGGGTTATAAAATATCCTGGGATAACCATATATATTAAAAATCAATGTTACAAAGGACAAGGTGATTATAGGCACCCTACAAGTGCTTTGGAAACAAACACACATTTGTAGTAGTCTCTGTGCCCCTATTCATTGAGCAGAGCAATATGTTTAACACTGAAGCCCTCAGGCATTTTAAGCCTTTAGTAGCAGAACACAAAATCAATTTTGGCTCATGAGTCCTGAAGCTCCCCCTACTGATTCAGCTCAGCTTCAATAAGGCATAGTGATAACTAACTATATAAGCTAGCTATGGAAACAGTACAAATAGTAGATACACACACACTGTTTGAAACACTTCACATTCTTTCCAAAATCAGGATACTCAGACATTATGCATTAAGGTAGATACAAATGTTACGCAGAGGTATATCTCTTGCTTATATTAAAAAATACAATGTGTCAGTTATGACAGTGTAGGGGGCGGGAAAGTTACCTGGAAGTACCAGTGCACTGATTGATATTTTCAGAGCTACTTTAGGATCTCACTCTTTAGTTTAGATTAATATTAATGAATTAAAAATGAATAGAGACTGTACTACTTATACATATATATGTAATTATTTATATTGAGTATTTGTGAAGGATAAGTTATTTCATGTCAGGCAAAAAATGCTTTGTATGGATATTGTGATACTCACATTTGATGAATATGTGTTTCAATGAAAGAAATAACATTATCATGTGTTTTACAGAATGCTGCTTTGATCTTAAGAGAGATACTATTCTACACTTGACAACTACCCTACTTCTGAATGTCAAACATATTGGTCCTGGAAAATTCAAGATTGGTGGATAAACTACTTTTAACTACTTGATAGGAGGATGGAGCCAGGCTCTTCACAGTGATGTCCAATGATAGGACAAGGAGCAATGGGTGTAAGCTGGAACACAGGAGGTTCCGCTTAAATTTCAGAAGAAACTTCTTTACTGTGAGAGTGACAGAGCACTGGAACAGGCTGCCCAGGGAGGTTGTGGAGTCTCCTTCTCTGGAGACATTCAAAACCCGCCTGGACGCCTTCCTGTGTGATCTCATCTAGGTGTTCCTGCTCCGGCAGGGGGATTGGACTAGATGATCTTTCGAGGTCCCTTCCAATCCCTAACAGTCTGTAATTCTGTGATAAGTACATTATCCTAAAAATGATAATTAATATAATAACTTAAATATAAAATTTACATAAAAACTCAGTGCTAGCAGACTGACTTATTAAAAGTCTTAATATGTATTGGAGGAATTTAGGGTAAACTTTATGCCACAGTGTGTAATGATCACTAGGAGTAAGTTTAAAAACAATTAAACAATCAGCGTAATGATCAGTGTTTGACAGAATCAGAGCTCTAGTGTTCTACTCAGTTCCTAATCCATCTGCTAAACAGACATAACATTTTAATGTAAGACATATATTAAATGGTTCCTCATAGTAGGTCCAATTTTCTGTTGAGTCAAGATGGTTTGAACTTGACTTTTCTCTTTAGTTTTTCAGATATCGGAATGATGGACACAGCAATATTATTGCAAGAATACATTGGATTCCTGTCTGGGACTAAGTGTATTATAACATGGGACTATGTTTTGTCTTTTTATACAAACTCCACTTCATTGTGTATGTTTAATCTCTGCTTGTGCTCACTAGGCTTCATTTATTCTAATTCCCTGTTCTGTGCCATTTTTTTCTTGTCTGATCCTTGCTTCTTTTTCTGGCATTGCTCCTATGTCTGTTTATAATAGTTTCCTTTTTTGAATAATTCACTTTAATTTCTCCTTTACGTGTATTTCTCAGATATAGCTGATTACTGTATTCATACATTGATACTGTTCAACAGTAAGTTGTTGCCGTACATCTCATGCAATGTTGACTGTAGAGTGCTATTATGGGGAAAAAAACAAAACAAAACAAACCAAACCAAAAAAAACCACCAAACCCCACCAAAATCTATTGACTTTAATAGGCATAAAGAAAATAAAATTTTATCTAAAATATTGTAAATGGATTATAGTAAGGAATCAATCACAATCTGCAGATGAGAACTGGCTATCTTTTATGTAATTAATAGACTTTTAGAACTTGTTTTGAACTATTTTTACCTCAATGGTCATTGAACTAGTTAAAAAAACCTACATTATATCCCAATAACATATTATCTCAGTGTATATCAACAGAGGCATTTAAACTTTGTCTTGACTTGATAAAAGGAGAAATTTCCCCTTACCTACAAATATATAATATCATTCATCATAAAGCTATGCAAAATAAAAGTAAACAGTAGTACCAGTTCACATGTGAGGCAAACACTATGATAAACTGGCTAAATAACTATGCAAATTTGTTATTTAATACATTATTGAATGCTTTCAGATGACTTTAGTGATATTTCTGAATTTAGCTACAGTGTCTGGACTATTTCTTAATATGCTTCTCAGAATATCCTATGGTACCACTGGCAAGAAGCGCTATGTAAAAGTGTCTACTTTTACAGAATATAAACTGAGTCTTGTAGATTCTTGCTCAGAATTCCAAAGCAAATAGATAGCAATGACAGGAATTTACAAAGTTTTATTCATAGGATTTGGATATGGAACAAATGGGTGGTGAGAGAGAAAGCTGGCCAGAGCTAGTAATAGAAACCTGAATTTTCTCATAGGTCCCTGCTTGACCTCTGCTGGCTCTCTTTTCAGCTAATTTATTGGTATCTCTCTCTCTGCCAGTCCTACTGTATTTGCTGCCTTGTTCAGTTTCTTCACGATCCTGTCCTATTGTTATATATTTTCTCTTTAAACAAATCCCCACATCTGATTTAGTTTAAATTCTTCATTTTCTGTCCTTACTTGCAAGTAGAATTTTAAAATATTCGAGAATACATCTTTACCCTGGCAAAATTTTGAAGAGACAATCAGTCATTTCCAATCATATAGAAATTTTAGCTGCTCATTTCCACACACTTTAAAATTTTTAGGTCCTTCAGATCTTTTTTATTCTTCAAATTATCTCAAAAATTACTGCAGCTGTTGAGACTAGATTTGCCAGTATTTTAAAGCAAGTAAGATAAAACCCTTAGAAACAGTCCCAATGCTGCTAACAGTTCAGCCCTCACACTCTTGGAAGATGAGGCTATCTTGTTGGAATTACCTAGTCAACAACACTAATGGCTAAATCTGTAACTCTCCTAAATCTAGTCACAAAAAATAAGAGATCAAGCTGGCAGTAAATGTTAGGCTAGGTCCTTGGATGGAAATTCTAGATTCTGTTTTTGTCTATTCATTCTGCATTAAGGAAAGATTATAACCTAATTAATGAAATTTCTGTAAGGCAAGTGCTTTGTTTTGTGAGTGGCGAGACAGTGGAACAGGTCTGACATTAAGAGGTAACGTCAGAAACAAGGAATAAAGAAAGACAGAAACTGTCATTATAGTGTCAAATATACAAATGTGGCCCAATGGACAGAAGAATTGAAAGACTTTTGACAATTTTGTCTTAATGCTACTTCAGTTTTACTTCTTCAACTACATATTTTATCCACACAAACAAACAAATAACATAGCTGTTTATTTTTAATTCTGTGAATGAACAATTTTATTTTTACTAAACCATAAGCTGTCTTGAGCTCAGGATGACTTTGCAAATGTCAACAAGTTTTTCCTAACTGAAGAGTCTGACAAATGCACACAGTAAGAGACTGTGTACCTCAGCCAGAAGGTACTCTCAGATTCTTTCAACACTTGGCTAATTTATTGCATAGCTTTTCTTTGAGATTCTATCAACACTTGGCTGATTTATTACATAGCTTTTCTTTAAGTGTCAAATTCACCATAGCAATGGCTGTATTGCATAAATATGCACATAAAATGTCTAGAATGTATGGATTTACTTTATGCAATATATATATGTCTCTAGATGGATTGCAGAATATGTGTTAGCTTATGTTTTTTACAGATTTGTTTGAATAATAATGACATAAATTAAACTTGATTTACCAGCTTTTTAGAATTGCTTAGTAGCCATTTTTTAAAATTATGTACCTTATTTTTATGCAGTGTACAGTTTGTTAATAACTACCTTTTTAACATTAGTAATGGAATAATTGCTTACAGTCAATCTTTAATTATAATTTTACTATGTTTCTGCATGCTGAAAATAGTGCACCATAGCTGCAAGTATCTCACTCATTTTAGCCCATCAACTGTAAAAATTATTTTATTATAAACATTAAGTATACTTAGAAAAAACTCTGGCTGTTCATTTAAATGAGAGATGATTTATGAGGTTGTGGTAGCCCAGTCTTATATACCTTGGTGTAACTTAAAAAATAGGAGAGTAGCTCAAATTGGTTATATAAAAAACTAAACTCAAAGTGCTAATTCTTCCTCCTAGGCAACATTGTTTTTCTTCTCACTCTATTTATTCTGAGAATAAAACCAAACCAAACCAAATCCATAACATGCGTTAACTACAGAATTATGTAGGCAAATGATTTTATTTTGGTATGCATTTCAAAATTTTCCTATTTTCTTCAGCTAAACATGTTCTAGGAGCACACAGGAATAAAGGGATTTTACTGTCTTTCACCATTTGCAGACAGTTGAACCTAGGATGTGTTAAGTCTGCTTAATGGTCCATAGTATCCCTACATACCCCTAAGGAGATTTTTGAGATCTGAAATGTCAGTAGAAGGTTACACCAGAAGAAGGGAAAGTATCAACTTCTATCTCCGTAAGGAATTAGTAATTAAGGACATATTACTTCATTCACTAGTGTCTTCCTAACACTTGCAGTCAGAAGACTTAAATAGAGGGAAATCACCAACAGTTAACTGTAAACTCTAAAGTTATCCCTTTTGATATGGAAACAAGAAGTCAGCTAGGCTTTACTCGTAGCTTCTAGTAAAGGTGATGGATTTAATCAGAGTTAGTTTTCACAGTATTAAAATCCCCATCCAAACTCTATGAGTCCAGTCCTGCAGAAGTCCCATCTTATCAATATAATTTAGAAGAAATTATTTGTCATTTTTTCAAACAAACAAACAAACAAACAAACAAAAACAAAACCCAAAGTAAAACGAAGAACTGACCCTCCCCTTGAAAAACCGAAACCAAAATCAAAACAAAACCAAAGCAAATAAAACCCCAAACTGACAGTTAAATGTAGTTGTTTAGGCAGCATATTAATAAACTAATAAAACACTAATATGTAATCCCATCAACTGTAATGATATTAAAAATACTGAATTGGAATTTGCGTATTGTTGTCAATGGTATTAAGTAGCAGGGAAATAACTGAGAGTTTTTCCAAGGAGCAGATGCACATCTTATTTGTGACAAATCTGTCTCTACTTTGAAGAGATGCAAAAGAAATGCACTGGGAAAGGCAGCTTCTAACTGAATGGGAGAAACATGAGAAAGAGGTCGGAGGTAGGGGAAGCAGGTATGAATGATAAAGCACTTACAGAAGGGGTTCAGAATTCTCTGAACATCTGCGTATCACATGTCCAAGTGAGATGTCAGTAATTGTAACAGACATCTTCTCTGTGTTATCCTAAGGGTGAACTCAATGCAATCCACACAAACAATTGCTAGTGTACGTCTCCATCACCACACATAACTAAGGGGCAAACTATACTCCCAAGTGATATTAGCCATCATGCTTTGAAGTCAAGGAGAATACTGCCAGCTTATCCTATTGCAAAATTTTACTCTTGCATGTTTTAAACATCTTTAAAAATAATTTGAATTGGGGTAGGAGCAGGCAAGGTAATCTGTGCATTTATACTCTTGTTCTGGGTTTCAGAGGTATTTGTAATGAATTGCTTGAAACAAACATTACAGGTTGTTTTTTCTGCTGAGAGAAGTCAAATGAAATGACCTTCTTTTAATCTACTATTCTTTTCAGGTTTTGAAGTTACTTCTTTTTGAAGAGACAATCAATTTTTCAGTCATAGGTACATGAAAGTCATAAATTTATGTAATAAAAATTCCAGCAATTTGTTTTAAGGTGAACTATGCAGGCTATAATCAGTTACAAATTTTTTGTAAAATAAATTAACAAACACTTTGAAAAGTGAAAAGCTTAGAAAAGTTAGCATAAGAACTGAACCCTAAGTGAAAAGGTCTTCCTATACCCAAAAACAAGGGTGAGGTGAGAATATTTTAAACTGTGTATTTTTCTCCAGCTTTGGGGATTGCTTTTTACTAGGTTGACTCTAATTTATATCAAGTGTTTATGGTGCCAAAAGCTGGCAATAAAAGATCATTAAATTGAACAGCTAGGCTGGTGAAATCCAGAGCTAGCAGCCAGAAAAGCTGATGCGAATTGCTAGAGTAAGATTATTACTTAAGGTTTTCTTCAGTAATTGGAGCCATATTTACATGTGAACACATGTGAACAAGTACATTATATCTGTACATGAGCTGATAAATGTCATATATTTTTAAATATGTAAATAATCAAAGTTAATGTAATCCATTAGTATGAATTATCTGGTCTTCTTCCTTCAGAAGAACTGTTGTTTAACATCTAATTAAAAATTAATAATGCAACAGGAATTGATTCATTATCTCTTGTGTCAGAATCCTTCTTAACAAGTAAGATAAGGAGAGAGAAAAAGCATGAACAACAACAAAAAAAGAATTTAAATGACCAAATTAGTCCTCTCCTCATCAATTCCAGATAATGATATTTTTTTCTACTCTAGTAACTGATTGGTAAGACAGCAAAGGGAGAATGTGTGAAAAAGTTCCTAAACCTGCACCATCAGTATATTCTCAGAGTAGATGAAAACCGAAGGAAGAAAATAAATGTTAAGTTTACCTTTTTTTATTTTTTTTTTCCCATTGACATTGAAAACCTGGTAGAATTTTTTTTTTTCTTCATTTATTCATATTGAATTGACTGTTCCTTATCAGTATCCAACCTGCCTCTCATCAGAAAAAATTACTCTGAAATTTAAACAAAATTTTCTTTGCAATTGTCTTAATGAAGATTGAAATCAGGATGAAGTTGATCTAAAGAAAAATTATTATTCTCTTGTAGATAGCTGGCATAGGCCTCTATTTGACCTTAGAATTTTTTTTTTTTTTTTTTTTTTCTTAATAGACTTGGTTCATAGTAGTAAATATGTGAAGTTTTTAAATTTTAGAGTGGTCACTTATTTTGGAAATGTGTTAAAGGTATGGAAGAATTACTCTGTTTCTGTGCATAAAAAGAATAAAATTAATTGTAACTATTATTGCTGCTGTTATCATTACTTTATTTTTACCAGAGTAGCATTTGGAGTTTTCACGCAATTATTTAGGCAGAATATAGCACTAACCCTGTATGAGATCAATTTTTTTTGTTTGACAAATATCTGTAAATAAAATTGGAAATATTCTTACTTCACAGTTGGTTTAAGTCAAGATATTTCAAAGATACTTAAATGTTTTTTAATGGAGACAGAGACACAAGAATGGTCAGATAAACAGGGAGATCACTTAAGATGTCATAAATCCAGTTTTGACTTAATGCTCAGTCCTATTTAGACTACTGTTATGATTTCAATGTTGTGTGTTCTACACAGATATCTTAGCCACAGGTCTATAAACATCTGCATTGCAATCCTCTCTGATCTTTAATAAAAATTATGTCTTCATGGAATAAAAACCCCTTTTCTTCAGAACTGGCATGGCTAATTAGTTTTAGAAACCACTACAAAGAAAGAAAACAAACAAACAAACAAAAATTAAACCCTCAAATTCCTATCAGCTTACATTATATATGAGGTAAAATACATTCCTTATCCTGAACTTTTTGCAGCCAATATAGACTGAAGATAAAAGAGTGAGATAAGAAAGCAAGAAGGTGACTTGTTAAAAATCATGGAAAACAGCAGTATTATCAGGCACAGAAATAATGCTTGTTGGCCCAGCAATCTATTTCTAACTGCCTCTTGTCTCCTGAATAGCTGAGCTTGTTATATGTTCCTTTGGTTTGGTGTGCAGTGGACAGCTTTTCTCAGTTTTTTAGGTAACAGTTCATTAACGTGTAAGAATCCAGGTGTACCTGAGACATACAGATGCTATAAAAATTGTAGCAAAGCATGACATGTAAGTGAAGGTAGATTAATAATATTGTTTATATATATTACTTAGGTCTCAAAGTGGTTGACAGTTCAGATTCATGAAAAAAAAAAAAAAAATACTCAAAGTGGAAGTAAATGGTGAGCCCTGACAGGTATGCATGTAGATAATAACAAGTAACTGTGAAAAATTACACAGAGAACTTCTAAAATAATCTCTTCCTAAATGTAAGAAAGTGAAGCAGTTTACTGCCTTAAAAATGTAAAGATGAAAAAGAAAATAAAAACAAAACCAACATGAAAGTTTGAGAAAGTCAGAAATAGGCAAGATAGCTCATTACTTTTATCTTACTATTTTGATGCTGAGAGATACTGAGCAAAGAACATGGGTTTTTTTGGCTGGGATGTACTAGTTGTTGCAATCTAGATCACAGGACAGCTTTATCTGCTTTACCATTTATTTTAGTGGCAGTAGCTAGCTTCCTTGTTTGCAATCTTGGCAGCACTATCAAGAATTTGCAGACTTCACTGACATTCATGACCACCTCCAGATCATGCCTGCTCATCACAGACACAGATAATTGGATGAATTTGCAGTTTGTATGACTATCAGTCTACCATGCATTAGAGATTTTCAATGAGAAGTAGTAGAAAGAAGTCTAAGAAGAGGTGAACTACACCATAAGACGGGAGTAAGTATCTTAAGCATTTTTGGTTTAAGTTTTTAAGTTTTTAAGTATTTTTTGAAACCACAATAAGTAATAACCCTTAAAAAATAATAATAAAAAACTATCTGTTCATGCAACAAGCTTCTAGACAATGTGCTTGCTAAGTATAAAATGATAAGGCATAAAAGCCTGAAGAACATATAATTTTATAATATGATCACAGAAATAGTCACATACATACATGCAATTAGAAAAAAATATTATTCTTACTGCAAAACTTTGAAAAAAAAATAGATATATGTGCAGGTAGTTAAATTCTGCCCTGTATTTTAGCTCTATATATTTGTTTTACCACCATTTCAAGACTTTTTTCCTCTCCTCTCCTTATTGTCCTCCTGCCCAAAAAATACTATGAGAAGTTTATCATTTAACTAACCATTGAAACAAGCTTTCATTACACACTTACTAAAATATTAGAAAATTTATCACTGCAAAATCTCTGTATATATACATATATATGTGTATATAGATATATATATATATGTGGTATACAGTTATTGTTCACTTTATTGCATAACAGTTAAAAATTCTATGTGGTTTGTAGGTAGGAACAAGTTTACATAATTATAATAACTGGAGCACAAACATGTAAAATAATAATAATACTTCACAGTTTTTCTACATAATTTTTCTCCATTTCTTAGCTGTAGGTTTTTGTGCTTTACCAGGAAGTTAAAGCTTAATCCAAAGGACTTTGGCATATGTAAATTAAACATTGAAATGCATAACTTCTTGGTACCTCACCTCTGGAGTAGAATGTGTAATAATTTGTTAAATACACAGAAGGCTAATATTAGCATATCTGTATTGATTGATTCAGTATAATGAAAAAAGTCCTCCAGATTTAAATGCTTTTTGCCACTTGGAAAACCCACACAGTAAACCCCCTTTAAAAACAAAACAATAAAAAGCACTTTACATCATGGTGAATTAAAGAATCATCAAGTACTGTACTCCATTTTGTATCATTGACTGCTGCTATGACATCTATTTCAGACACTACTTAGTAACCAGTAACTTTATACAAAAATAGCTGGCTTCTCTAGACTCAGGTGTTCAACACAGGGTAGGAGACCTTTAATGAAAGCACTATTTACGGTTAGAACCTGAGTTGGGTTTTCACATTAAAAATCTGATTTAAAACTATTAGAGTTTTGGTTTTGGCTTGGATTTTTAATTACAATTAAATATTAAAGAAATGAAAAGATGTATAACAGTTTTGGTTTTTTGTTTTTTATTCCCTGAAGTTTAGAGTATAAATTAATTTCATTCAATTATGTTTTTAAAATAAAACAAATAAATAAACTATGTATTTCTCACTGAAGAAAATAAAAATAAATAGAACATTTTCATCTGTGTAAGTCTGCAGTACTTAAGAAAATAAGGAAACTATCAAAGGTGTGTATTCTTGCATCAGAAGCATTATATACATATCAAACTGTACTGAATCAGATATTACCTTTTTGCACTGTAGAATAAAAAACTGTGTGGAGTGAGGGAATGCAGGTATTAGTGATGTAAAAAGCGAGTAACACACAAAATGGAGCTAATTCTTTAAAAAAACCCCACAAACAAACAAACAAAACCAAAAAGATTTGTTCTGAAGTTGGTGGTTGCTTGTTTGTTTACAGAATCACAGAATAACACAATGTCAGGGATTGAAAGGGACCTAGAAAGATCATCCAGTCCAATCCCCCTGCCGGAGCAGGAACACCTAGATAAGTTCACACAGGAAGGCATCCAGGCAGGTCTTGAATGTCTCCAGAGAAGGAGACTCCACAACCTCCCTGGGCAGCCTGTTCCAGTGCTCTGTTACCCTCACCGTAAAGAAGTTCTTTCTCAAATTTAAGCGGAACCTCCTGTGTTCCAGCTTACACCCATTGCCCCTTGTCCTATCATTGGTCATCACTGTGAAGAACCTGGCTCCATCTTCCTGACATTTTCCCTTTACATATTTATAAATATTAATAAGGTCTCCCCTCAGCCTCCTTTTCTCCAAGCTGAAGAGGCCCAGCTCCCTCAGCCTTTCCTCATAAGGGAGGTGCTCCACTCCCTTAATCATTTTGGTGGCTCTTCACTGGACTCTCTCAAGCAGTTCCCTGTCCTTCTTGAACTGTGGGGCCCAGAACTGGACACAATATTCCAGATGTGGACTCACCAGGGCAGAGTAGAGGGGAAGAAGAACCTCTCTTGACCTACTAACCACACCCTTTCTAATACACCCCAGGATGCAATTGGCCTTCTTGGCCACAAGGGCACAGTGCTGGCTCATGGTCATCCTGCTGTCCACCAGGACTCCCAGATCCCTTACCCCTACACTGGTCTCTAGGAGATCATTTCCCAACCTATACTGGAACCTGGGGTTGTTCCTGCCCAGGTGCAACACCCTACACTTGCCCTTATTATATTTCATCAAGTTTTTCCCTGCCCAGCTCTCCAGCCTGTCCAGGTCTCTCTGGATGGTAGCACAGCCCTCTGCTGTGTCAGCCACTCCTCCCAGCTTTGTATCATCAGCAAACTTGCTGACAGTGCATTCAATTCCCTCATCCAGGTCATTGATGAATATATTGAATAATACTGGTCCTAGTACTGACCCCTGAGGGACTCCACTAGACACAGGTCTCCAACTAGACTCTGCCCCATTGACCACTACTCTCTGGCTTCTTCCCACCAGCCAGTTAATAATCCATCTCACTACCTGCTCATCTAATCCACACTTCCTCAATTTATCAGCGAGGATGCTGTGGGAGACCGTGTCAAATGCTTTGCTGAAATCAAGATAGACCACATCCACTGCTCTACCATCATCCAGCCACCTCGTCGTGTTTTCATAAAAGTCTAGTAGGTTGGTCAAGCACGACTTTCCCTTGGTGAAGCCGTGCTGACTGCCCCTAATGACCCTCTTATCCTTGATATGCCTAGAGATGGCACCAAGGATAAGTCGTTCCATCACCTTTCCAGGGATGGAGGTGAGGCTGACCGGTCTGTAGTTACCCGGGTCCTCCTTCTTGCCCTTTTTGAAGATTGCAATGACATTTGCCTTCCACCAGTCCTCAGGCACCTCTCCCGTTCCCCACGACTTAGCAAAGATGATGGAGAGTGGTTTAGCAGTGACTTCAGCCAGCTCCCTCAACACCCGTGGGTGCATCCCATCTGGACCCATAGATTTATGGATGTCCAGATTGCTTAATTGGTCCCTGACCCAGTCCTCATCAACTGAGGCAAAGTCCTCCATTGTCCTGTCTCCATCTGGGGTCTTCAGGGTACAGAGCTCCTCAAGACAGCTTCCAGCAGAGTAGACAGAGGCAAAGAAGGCATTCAATAGCTCTGCCTTCTCTGTATCCTCTGATATGTAGGAAGTCAAGGAAGGGAGCCAGAAGACCTGCTTGGTTAAACAGGGAACTGCTGGGCAAACTCAAGTGGAAGAGGAGAGTTTACAGATCATGGAAGGAGGGGCTGGCCACTTGGGAAGAATATAAGGCTGTTATCAGAGGATGCAGGGAGGCAACTAGGAAAGTGAAGGCCTCCTTAGAATTAGACCTTGCCAGAGGGGTCAAAGACAACAGAAAGAGCTTCTTCAAATACATAGCAGATAAAGCCAACACTAGAGGCAATATAGGCCCACTGATGAATGAGGTGGGTACCCTGGTGACAGAGGATACAGAGAAGGCAGAGTTACTGAATGCCTTCTTTGCCTCTGTCTACTCTGCTGGAAGCTGTCCTGAGGAGCTCTGTACCCCTGCAGCCCCTGAGGAAGTCAGGACAATAGAGGAGTTTGCCTCAGTTGATGAGGACTGGGTCAGGGACCAATTAAGCAATCTGGACATCCATAAATCTATGGGTCCAGATGGGATGCACCCACTGGTGTTGAGACAGTTGGCTGAAGTCTTTGCTAGACCACTCTCCATCATCTTTGCTAAGTCATGGGGAATGGGAGAGGTGCCTGAGGACTGGAGGAAGGCAAATGTCACTGCAATCTTCAAAAAAAAAAAAAAAAAAGTCCCTTCCAATCCCTAATATTCTGTGATTCTGTGATATCGGGATGCTTTGATCTTGAGCTTGGTAGAAGCAGTCCCTAAATGTTAACCAGCTATCTTGGGCCCCTTTACCTTCAAGTACCCTTTCCCATGGGATTTCCCCTAACAATTGTTTGGAAATGCCAAAATTGGCCCCCCTGAAGTCCAGGGTTGCAATTCTGCTTGGAATTCTGTTCCTACCAGATGAGATCCTGAAATTCACAATCTTATGGTCACTGCAGCCCAGGCAGTCCTCCACCTTTACCGCTTCAACGAGACTCTCCTTGTTAGTGAGGATGAGATACAGCATCACTCCATTCCTAGCTGGTTCATCCACCATTTGCATTTGTTTAATTTACTAGTGGTTTAGAGAATTTGCAATGAGTGGGGAAGACCAAAGTATCTTGCCAGAATTTGTATCGTGGTGTTTCCAATATCACATATGCCAAATCACTTTTTCCCCTGATATTTGTCTGATGTATTTTTCTAAGTCCATGCAGTTAAACCATTCTACTCCTATACCAAATAAAGATCGGTGTGCTGACTTTTGATTACCAGTAGTGGAATGGTAAATAATCTGTAAGATATACTTGTCTCTCTTACTGTCTTCCCTGTTTTCACCAGGTCTTTTGTAAAACATCAGTAAAATAAAAAATAATTATAATATTAATGTTTTTTGTTTTTGGTTTTTTTTTAATCTTTAGACACATTTTTTCCCAAAGAATTGATCTAGTGAAAAGCTTCATAAAGATAAAACATGATTAGGAATAGAAGAGGTGTGTACTTTAGATAGAAGATACCTTCATCCAGTTCTTCCAATCAACTAGAACTGGCTCCTATTTTTCCTTAAATCAGTAAAAGTCAATATACAAGTACTTTTACTGATAAGGCAAAACCAGAAATCCAGCAGAGATATTGTTTAGTGACTTCCATATATCCATCTACCCAAAGCTATATTAATTCCATGAATTAAAGATAACAACCATTCTAGGTGGCCAAGAAGGCCAACAGCATCCTGGCTTGTGGCAGGAATAGTGTGGCCAGTAGGACCAGGGAAGTTATCTTATCCCTGTACTGGTCACTGGTGAGTTTGCACCTCGAGTACTGTGTTCAGTTTTGGGCCCCTCACATGGAGGTGCTGGAGCATGTCCAGAGAAGGGCAAAGAGGTGGTGAAGGGTCCAGAGCACATGTCTTATGAGGAAGGGCTGAGAGCACTGGGATTGTTTAGCCTGGAGAAAAAGAGGCTGAAGGGAGACCTTCCTGCTCTCTACAGCTACCTGAAAGGAGGGCGTATAGAGGTGGGGGTCAGTCTGTTCAACCAAGTAACAAGTGATAGGACAAGAGGAAATGTCCTCAAGTTGTGCCAAGGGAAGCTGAGATTGGATATTAGGAATAATTTATTTACTGAAAGAGTTATCAAAAATTGGAATGGGTTGCCCAGGACAGTGGTGGAGTTCCCATCCCTGGAGGTATTTAAGAGTTGTTTAGATGCAGTGCTTAGGGACATGGTTTAGTCAAGGACTTATCAGTGCTAGGCTAGTGATTGGACTTGATGATCTTAAAGATCTTTTCCAGTCTAGGCAGTTCTATGATTCTGTACTGATGCTTTGATAATATATATGCAAAATACAGCAATATCTCAGTTTACATAGGCAGTTTGTATGTTCTGAGTTTTTACCCTTACTAAGAGTGGAAGGAATGGGAAAAAAATAATATTGATGTAATGGTTTTCCTTTTCAATCATGGCTGAAACTTGAACATACCTATTTAGATATATATCTATTACCCCCATATAAATGCCACATAGTTGAAATAACCTCCCCCCTCTTTTTTAGTGTTCTGGAAGCTGTCAAAGATTTGAAGTGATTTGTAAGAGCTGGTCCCAGCTCTTTTCTGCAGCAGCAATATACAAAACATGAAAATGTCTGTGGCAATGGTTTCAAGGGCCTGAGTGTTTATGGGCTTATGGGCATTGGTTGCTGGGGATTGAGACCAGCTTGGTCACAAGGCAGGGGCTGGCCTGGATGAAGTGAATTGGGACAGCTCAGTGGGAGGTCCCTTCTCTTCTGCTCAGGAGCAGATTTAAGCCAATGCTGTCAGGTGCTTGACCTGAGCTGACCGAAGCCATTCCCTGGCCTGATCAGGACCCAAACCCTCATCCTGACCCCTGGCCCAATCTCACCCCATCCACATCCCCATGGCCCTGCTGGGCCATCTTAATGCTGTGTTTTAGCCCAGTTACCCTCACTAGGTCTTACCCTGACATCCACCTGCAGCCTGACATCCTGGCCTGTCCTCAGCCTGTCCCCAAGCCCAGGGAAGTGCCCAGTGCTCATGGCCTGCCCTGCTGCTGAGTGGGGCAGTGGGACCAGCCCTGACTGCCAGGCCCTGCCCTGCGGGTCCTGGGGAGTACCCACGTTTGTAGCTTATGGCCTCTGCAGCACCCTGCTGTACTGCATTAGGCAAGAAGTGCTCATGGATTTCTGACAGTCAAGAAAATGGCCTTATGCACATGAATAATCCTTGAGAATAACAGTTTGAAGATCTAGCTAAGTTCAGGACTTGGTTAAACTTAGCTTTGCTATTTTGAATAGGATAAGAGAAATTAGACTTATCTTCCTTTAAGATTCAGTAATCAAGCAGTGAGCAAAATTTTGAACTAAAGCAGGAAATTTCAGGGGGAAAAAAAAAAAAAAAAAAAAAAAAAAAGCAAATTCATGAGAAGAAAAAGAAAGAAACCTGTGAGGTTAGAGAGGACTCACTGGTCTTCTCATTCAAAACATTGAGTGTTTGAAGACAGATAGTACAGATGGTATATCAAAAAAAGTGGAGTAAATTTTAATGTGCCTCAGTCACTCTTTTTCCAGCTACAAAGAGTTTTGGCAAATTATTTTTAATTTTTGTCAAATATTTACTGTTCTACTTTCTATTTTAGCTCTATAACATGCTTTGCATTGATCACATGGTGGATAGATTTCATGCTGCTTTTCATTGCCTTCTTCATTCCATTTAAGCAATCCTCACCTCACAATTCTCTCTAGAGAGAAAGAGCTGGGTGTGCATAAAAATGCTAGTCTTAATTTCCTTTCCCTTTTCCCTCATTGTTAAGTGCTCTTAAAAGAGGATTAGTAATCCCTGGCAATTTAGAATTTCTGAGATGTCGCTATGCCTTATACAATTTCTCATTAGTACAGCCATTTGTCAAGGTGAAAAGAGCAAAAAATTTTCTGAAAAAATAACTGAGCATTTCTGACCATGTCTAGGACAAGTGATATTTCCATGTTGTATTTTTTTAAAATCAGATCTTGAGTTAACTGAATCGGAGTAACCTGATTAACAGGAGTTTAAGAGCTGATTCATAGACTTGCTTTTTCACAAGCTCTGTGAATCTATATTTAAATCTTAATTCACAAAACTGGTAAGTAGCATATATTTAGTGGAGTTGTTTTTAACAGAAACTCTCACTCTGGAAAAAAAACAAAACAGAAAAAAAACCCCCCAAAAAATCCCATCAAACAAGCTGACCTTAAATGCTTGGAATAGTAAATCTTTTTTATAATTACCAATAATTAAATCTAATATCACTTTCACTTTTAAATCATGGATAGAAGATTATAATTTTATATATATTTTTAAATGCATTTTTTTTTAACTGAACAGAAAGTAGTTAGCAAAAAATTCCCCAAATCTGTGAAAAAACATAATCTCAGAATCTGCATCCCTAATGCAGAAACAGCCGTAGTACATGGTACATGTGCTGTGGATTGGAACAGGTTCTAAAAATGTATGTGTAGAAAATACTATATAGATAACTAAAGGTACATGGAAGAGGTACTTGGCTGTACATGTGTAATTTTTTGTGTTCCTGGATGTAGAAGTATACTTTATGATGCTATGGACTATCTTAAAGTAACTGTGATTAATACACAACTTATTGGTACCTGATATTGCTGAAATTTAAAATATTTAAAACTTTCATTTTCAGGAGAACATTTATATTTATAAATAATGAGTTTAATAGTACTACAATATGTTAAAGACTTAATTGTATGCAGTATTTGTTTACTGGTATAACTCCATTAATTTGAAATATTTACTTTCTGAAAGAATCTGACCTGCTTTTATGCTATCTGTAGGCAGTCAGTCTAAAAATTATGTCATATAAAAGTGCTCTAGCTTGCTTGAAAGCTGTAGGTTTCCTCATTAAATAGTATGTGTAATTGGACAAAAGATATTTTTATCAAAGATATTTCCAGTACCTGGGCTTGCCTCAGTGTGGATATTCCTTAAAATAAGGGCCAATAAAGAGAATGTTTTTGTTTCTTCAGACTTCTAGAACATACCTTAGCAACTGGATCATGGTTGAAAAACATTTTAACAATTACATCTATCTGAAGGCTGACTCATAGGTAGAATGCAATTAAGTGGAAAGAAAGATTCCAGTGTGTGAGTGATAATGAGTAACTTCTCATAGACATTATATGGACACTGCTTTGTTAAAATAACTTTTAATTCTTTTCAGTCACTGATATAAGTGAAGGAAAACAAAACAAATCTTGAAACAAATCAGATGCCAAGAGTATCAACATTCAATACTTTTTGCCATTTTCCCTTTTTTTCAATAAAAGACCAATCAGAGAGTGAAGAAAATCCATTTGTACTGATATGGCTTTAAATCAAACAATTAAATTAATTTAAACTGAGGTTATATTGAAAGGGATCTTCAATTTAAATCTGTTTCTAAGCTTAGTAGTGATAGCTATTCATTTTTTACCTTTCTTCATTTAAAATTTTAAAAAATGATTTTTTTTTTTTAAGCTGAAAACTCCCCAAAATATATTAAACATCTCCATTTAATTCTTGTAATGTTTTTGATGAGCTGATTGATAGTTCAGAGTACAGACTGTAATCATAACATTATGCAGTAGGTAAGACTATTCTCACAGCTGGAGCATAAATGCTGACTTGTGCATAGCAGGAAAATAGAAAGGGAAGAGAGATAAAAAAGTAAGAGCAAACAATAATAGCGACTAAATGCCATAGTAATAAAATCTCATCTTGAAGAAAGACAGTAAAGGTGATGCATTGGATGGATGGTGCAGTTTAGTAGGACATGTTTGTGGTTATTCCATAATGCTATAAGTCAGTTGGTCTAGATTCTCCTCTGAGAGAAGTAAGCATGGAAAAGACTTGGCTTGATCTGTTTAGGCTGGATTTATCCTGTTTAGCTCTCCTCTATTTATAGTGTTCTGATGGGTTTTGTTGCCATAGCAATTCACTAGTTTTTAATAATATTGACTTATACTTTCATCTACTTGTGAAGTTTGCAACAAATAGTAAATCTACTTCTCTTAACAAGGAAACAAAAGTGCAAAGAGGTTAAAGGACCCATACACAATGTGCCACTGTTAAGGCTTAAGTAAGACACAAACACTAGAAGTGGAAAAAAAAAAAAAAAAATGTCACTACAGTGCCCTAAAAAAAGAGGGTTGATATAGAAACAACAGTTGATTATCTGTTTACTGGTGATTGAATTTGGAGAAATTATAATGCCATGGTGTAGACGGCTAAATACAATGCACCCTGGTTGAATCCAGGGGACTTAGTAGTGTTACTAAGTAGCATTGTGTTTAAGCAGCTATATTTCCTCTAGAATTAACTTAAGTCCAGAAATGGTTTCACCACTATCAAACAGGTCACAAGCTTACAAACTTTAACATGCAAAATTGGTTTTATGCAACATTAGCCTGCATACTCCTGAGCTCTGCTTCTCAGCATGTAGACTATATGTTTGTATTTGCATTGCCTAGATGCTTTCACTACACAGAGTATTCCAACATCTCTGCAAATTATTGTGTAGGTAAATAAAACATTGTTAAATTTTATTAAAAAGTATTAATCCTAATTCCATGGACTGCACCAAAACCTCTTGTGCACTGATGGTAGCATCTTGCACACAAGTTTTAACAAAATGTTTCACAACAAATGAAAGGAAATAATATTAATACTACTATTAATTTTCACTGTTACTATTCTTTTGAATTACAAAGTGTCAGTTTACCACTGGCATGTGTGAGACAAAGCAGAGATACTTGCTGGAAAATTAGTCTCTAATACAAATTAGCATGATAGGCATATTGAAAGCAGCACTGATGAAAGAAAAGAAATATCAGAATAAGCCATGAAGTCAGCGGAATAAAAAGTAACCAGGTTGTGTTTGATGTAACAAAAATAGTGGGAAAAGTTGACATGGTGAATGCAGAAAGCAAGAAAAAGGATTTTCTGGATGAAAATGTCCTAATAGTTTACAATTACCAAAGTGAAAGTACAGTGTGATGTGCTGAGGTGTGAGACAGTAGGAATCTGAACAAGAGCTGTATCTGTACACGTAAATGGTAGCAAAGAATTGAGATATGTTTAACTTTCCTTTGAAGCTACAGTTGCATGCCTGTAAAAATATAAAATAAAAATATAAAACTTTGCCATATGGTACATCGTCATAATGTTGTTGTGTTATGTTCCACGCAAACCTAGTCCTCAGCTTGTAAATAGTAATTTCCACCTCGATGTAATGTTTCATAATATGCTTTGTAATGTTTTATTGCTTAGACTAAATATGTGTTTAAGTAATGTCTAAATGCTGACATTACCTAAGTAGCATCCAAAATAGCTAAAGGATACACTTTGTTGATATTAAGAAAAAAGTTAATTTTGATTGCTCACAGATATCTAGACTTTTTCAGCATACATTTAATCCGTGAGAAATCTTGAGAGTAATTGAATATCACTGTCTTAAGAAAGAACCTGCTCTGATAAAAGGTGTCAAAAACTACATAAAGGTTAGTAGGAAAAATATTTAATATAGGAGGAATCTACTGCCATCAGAAATTGCAAAATCACGTCTTTTTAAAATTTAGAAAATATCACTTGAAAAAATTAATTTCTATAGTGTTAGATTCAAAATTGCATCTGGAACTAGAAGGCTATTTTGAATTAGAGGCATTGTTACAAGATACTTTAAGTCAGTAAAGTAAAATTGAACAGTTTAGTCTGGGTCTTATCTATAGCAGATATATGGTGAAACAACATGAACTAAAATTTTCTCAGGATATATAAAGAATTCTTAAATTCGCCTGCAAATTTTTAAGTAGTGGGATGTTGAAGAAACAGAAGTGCTTTTGCTCCTTTGCTTTCTCCTCTCTGCAGGTCTACCCTTACATTTTATTATTATTGTTATTATTATTATTATCCTTCCACAGAATACTGTGAATAGATTTGAAACCATTCAACCTTCCCCGCCTCGTCCCAGATTATAAAAATCTGATGGAAGAAACTGTTCATATAAAAGATGCTGTACATCTACTGGTAAGCTTTTCTTGGGAACAGGCTACTTTGTCCTGAATAGATAGTTTTGTTTAATTTAAATTATATGTACACAGACTTACTAAAAGCAAAAGGGGAAAAAAAATCATGCATTTGCATAACACAAAATATCACAGAATCACAGAATGGTAGGAGCTGAATGGACCTCAGGAGATCATCTAGTCCAACCCCTTCTGCTACAATAGGTTGCACAGAAAAGCGTCCAGGTGGGTTTTGAACATCTCCAGAGATGGAGACTCCACAACCTCTATGGGCACCCTGTTCCAGTGCTTCATCACCCTCACAGTAAAGAAGTTTTTCCTTAAGCCTATGTGGAACTTTCAGTGTTCCAGTTTTTGCCCATTGCCCCTTGTCCTGTTACTAGACACCACCAAAAAAAGCCTGGCCCTGTCCATTTGGAACCCGCACTTCAGGTATTTATAGACATTGATAAGATCCCCTCTCAGCTTTCTCCAGGATGAACAGAAGATCACTGTCTTTCTTGAACTGAGGGGCCCAGAACTGGACACAGTGTTCCAGATGTGGCCTCACCAGGTGTCCTGGCTTTAGCTGAAATAGAGCGGGGTTTTGGGTTTTTTGGGGGTTTTTGTTTTGTTTTGGTTTGGTTTGTTTTTTTGGGTTTTTTTTTGTAGCTAGAATTGTGCTGCGTTTTGCTTCCAGCCTGGGACTCGCTGTGAGAGAGAGACTGATAACATACCAATGTTTACATTTTTTGTCACTGGAAGTGAAGGACTTTGTGTTTTGTTAGTCCACAAGCATAAGATTTAAGGGGGGAGAAGAAATATTTATATTAATAAACTTAATTGACAGTTAGATATGCCAATGAGATATTCCATACCATATCATGTAATGCCCAGTATATTAGTGAGAGTCTCTTCCTCTTTCAGCTCTCTCTGGCTTTTGCTCAGGCTCTTGTTCTTCTGGGATTGCAGTTTCGGTTCGGAATTGTCGTTCCTCTGGGATCATTACTGGAATCATTACTGGGAACAGGCCAGACTTGGTCAGGAGCGGGGTGAGCTATAACACTGGGTGTCATTCACTTGCATATTTTGTTACTGTTATCATTATCACTACTATTTTAATATTAGTATTATTTTAAGTTTTCTCTCTATTATTAAACTGTTCGTATCTCAACCTACAAGCCTCCTTATCCTTGCCTCCCAATCCTCTCCCCTATCCCCTGGCTGGGGTGGGGGGAAGTGGGTGAATGGCTGTGTTGGCTGCTAGCCAAGGGCTAGCCATGTGAAGCTATCACACCAGGGCAGAGTAGAGGGGGAGGAGAACCTCCTTTGACCTGCTGGCCACGCTTTTCTCAATGCACACCAGGATACTGTTGGCCTTCCTGGCCACAAGGGCACACTGCTGGCTCATGGCCATCCTCAGGTCCTTTTCCTCAGAGCTCCTCTCCAGCAGGTCAGCCCCTAACCTGGACTGATGCATGGGGTTATTCCTCCCCAGGTGAAGGACTCTGCACTTGTTCTTGTTGAACCTCATCAGGTTCCTTTCCACCCAACTCTCCAGTGTGTCCAGGTCTTGTTGAATGGCAGCACAGCCTTCTGGTGTGTCAGCCACTCCTCCCAACTTTGTATGATCAGCAAACTTGCTGAGGGTGGATGTTACCCCTACATTCAGGTCATTGATGATGTCAAACAAGACTGGAGCCAGTACAGACCCCTGGGCAACACTGCTAGTTACAAGCCTCCAACTAGATTCTGCGTCACTGACCACAACCTTCTGAGCTCTTCCAGTCAGCAAGTTCTCAGTCCACCTCACTGTGCACTCGTCTATCCCATACCTTCTAAGTTCTTCTACCAGGATGTTGTAGGAGACAGTATCAAAAGTGTTGCTGAAATCAAGGTAGACAACATCCACTGCTTTCCTCTCATCTGTTTAGGCTATCACTGATCAATTCATCCTTGCCCAAGAGGAAGTCTTCCTCTCTCCAGACTCTCTCTCTTACTTGTAGCATCTAGGATTCCTGAGAGGCACTTTTAGCCATAAAGACTGAAACAAAGGTGTTCAGTATTTCTGCCTTCTCAGTGTCTCCTGTTACCAGGGTACCCACCTCATTCAACAACGGGCCCACATTTTCCCTAGTCATCCTTTTGTTATTGATGTACTTAAAAAAGCCTTTTTTGTTGTCCTTTACCTCCTCTGCCAGATTTAGTTCCCAGTGGGCCTTAACCTTATTAGTTGCATCCCTGCAGGCCTTGACCACATTCTTATATTCCTCCCAGGTGGCTAGGCCCTTTCTCCACATTTCAGGGACCTTCCTCTTCCCTTTGACTTTTTCATGAGCTCCTTGCTCATCCACACAGGTGGATGTATTTCTGCTGTGAATATAGACTGATAAATAAATGTAAATCACAGAATGGTTTGGGTTGGAAGAGACCTTTAAAGGTCATCCAGTCCAACCCCCTTGCAGTAAGCAAGGGACATCATCAACAAGATCAGGTTGCTGAGACCCCCATTCAACCTGCTGTTGAATGTTTCCAGGGATGGGACTTCTGCTACCTCTCTATGCAATCTGTTCCAGTGTTGCACCATCTTCATTGTAAAACATTTCTTCCTTATATCTAGTCTAAATCTATGCTTTCTTGGTTTAAAACCATTACGCCTTGTCCTATTGCTATAGGCCCTGCTAAAAATTCTATCCCCTTCTTTCTTATAGGGCTCTTTTAAATATTGAAACGCTTTTATAAGGTCACCTTGTGTGAGCTTTCTCTTCTTGAGGGTGAACAACTCCAATTCTCTTAGCCTTTCTTCATAGGAGAGGTGCTCTATCCCTCTGATCATTTTTATGGCCCTCCTCTGAACCTGCTCTAACAGGTCCATGCCTTTCTTGTGCTGAGGACCCTGGAGTTGGATGCTGTACTCCCGATGGGGTCTCACCAGAGCAGTGTAGAGGGAGAGAATAACCTCCCTCAACCTGCTGGTCATACTTCTTTGGATGCAACCCAGGATACTGTTGGCCTTCTGGGCTGTGAGCGCACATTGCCAGCTCATGTTCAGCTTTTCATCCAATAGTACACCCAAGTCCTCCTCAGGAAGGCTGATCTCAATCCTTTCATCTCCCTGCCTGTATCAATACTATTGCCTCAACCCAGGTGCAGGACCTTGCATGCGGCCTTGTTGCACCTCGCAAGGTACGCAACCAAAATAATAGTTGCTTGTCTACAATAGCCAACCAGGTGAGCTGGCAGAAACTGGCAGGTGTGCTGCCAGAAAACTAATTTTCATTAAAACAAATACTATTTTAGTTCCTTCTGGAGGCTGCATTATGGATATCTCAAACTACTACACATATCTCCTCGTGCATAAAATCACATTAGCAACAAAGTGAGATGTGTATTTGTTCAAGAAATTAAATTTATAGTAAGGAATAAGGACATAACATTCTGATGTGTAGTTCTTAGAGCATTTATGAGTTATGAGTTTAAAAAAAAACCCCAAATTTGTAGAAAGTTATACTTCAGGGAATAAGAAGTTTAGTAGTTCTATGTTTATACATGTCTTTCTTAAGGATATTCACAGATGATATTAGGCTAGATTACTCAATTTCTAAAATGTACACCTGAGATCACAACAAACATTGTACTGATGCTGAGATATGTGAAACACTATTCATAATATGTAGCTCCTATTTTCATGCCTGTTTGCATTTATATCTGTATGTATATTTCTATATATGTCTTTTCTTACCAATATAATTTAAAATTATTTATAAAATATTAGCATCAGTATCCTCATTTTAAGAAATAATAAATGAAGCGTAGAGGGCTGAATTAACTTTTCAAAAAAGCCATCAGAACAGGAAACATTATTGATGTAAGTATATGGCTTGGTATTTTATTATTTTCTTTTTTACAGAAAGATATTTTACATTAAGTAGAATGCATCTCTGAGAAGCGTCATGAAAACAAACCAAATCTAGGGTCATAATAAATAGCATAGATCTGTTTCATTTTATGACACACACATGCTGAGCAACACTAGCATAGAATCTGCCAAAATATTTATGAGACAGAGATGTTGTGAACAACTTTTTGTTGAAAAAATTGTTCAGAGGAAAATACAACATGGAAAAAGAAAAGGTAGAAGCATGATACGTGAGACTTGGTTTTTATGAAAAAAACGTTGGCTTCTGTGCTTTAAATACAGAGGAAAAAACTACAAATTACTTAACTGGGTTCATAAAAACTTTCAAACTTCTTTCTTAGGTCTCTATTTAAAATGCTTAGGGATTCAGAATCAGTTGTAATATAATGTATTTGAGGAAAGTCTATAAAGTTATGACCATGAGTCTCTGCCAGACACAGCATTGCCTAAGTTTGTTAAATCTTACAACAGGAGAAACTGATTCAACTGATCTATATATATTTTTTTTAATAAATGAGACATAGAGTATTAATCAAGTAAGCTTTGCAATATGTCAGAGGACCAAAACACCTTAAAACCGAAGTGTAACTGCTTTCATTCCCTTTGAAAATTGATCACAGAGAGAGAGATTGGATATCTTGTGAAACTGCATTTTCTTAAAGCTTTCACATGTTGTAAAAGATGACCTAAGGATAAACTTAATTGTTGATGAAGCACTGCCATCTTTTGGTTGTACAAATATGGAATATGGAAGAAGGATCTAACTGTCACAAAAATAAGGACATAGGCTGAAATAGTAAAATGATTGTTTTGTTCTAACATTTATCTATTTTGTTTTTCTAGATAATTGGCTGCAATTGTCTGTTAATAGACTTCTTCATTACATTCTAATTTCACCATGCTATCACTGAAACTGATACAACAAAATGGCTGTAATGCTGATGAAGATGTTGACTTTAATAGAAAATCAACAACCTGGGTTAATATGATTTTCGGTAATTTTTCAACTTGTTCTAATCTTTGTTTTTACTGAGAACTGATTAGCGGGGAAAGTTTTACTACATTCTAGATAAATTTTGAAATTATTAAATCTAAAAAGTACTAATGTAGACAATTATTGTCTAAGAATTATCTAAGAACTAGTTGATGACTAAAATCAGCTGTTTTATATTAATAACAATACAAATTGTTCTCCTTTCCTTAGGTTATTAATCTAATGTTGATATTCTAAGATTCAATGTTGGGATACCAGTAAGTTACTTGAAAACATATTTTGCCTGTTACCTATTTAACAGCTTGCAGAGGACACACAATTCTAAGTAAACAGTGTGGTTATGTGACAGAATGTTTTTACTGTATGTGGAAGCATTTGTCATATTTAGTAAGCAGAATTGTTAAAAAATGCAGTGTATGATTTGAACATGGAAGCCTAGTATGAGATTCTGTTTTATTTAAGATTTTGTTTTCAGTCTTATTGTCCTATTAGTTTGTTACCTGTTATTAGGCTATAATAAGCAAATTTATAGAATAAGAAATATAATTCTTACATGCATATTAGTATTTTACAAAAAAAAAAAGTTTAAAAAAATTATGTCACACTAAGGCATTTTTAAATTAACAATTAAAGGTCTAAAATGATCAACTAGCTGTACCTTGATTGAAAATTCTGCTTGTAAAAAATCATATCTGAAAGTAATACCTTCAAGCTTGATTTGAAGAGAGAGAGAGAGATAGGGATTCTACCATATGCCTAAGCCTTATGATATGGCATTGTTCCTATGAGATCCAATATGGTCAAAAGTGTGAAGTACAAAATTGTGCTGGCATTGTTAAGGACTGACTATCAGCACACTTGCCTGAAAATTCAGTCAGCAGGCAACATTTGGAAGGTCAGCGGCCTGTGATATGGAAATAAAATAATTTTCTGATACTGAATGAAAGATGAGAGGCTTTGAAGGATTTTTAAAATTAAGACAAGAAGCTTCTGCGCATCTGCTGCCTGAGATAGTGATAAAGGAGCTAATATCAATATTTGGCAGGTCAGAACAATTGTTACTTAATTTCAGATACACTGAAACCACTGGCAGAGAAAATTGCAGGTGAGACTAATTACAGTTAGAGCAGAAAGTCTGCTTTCTGGGCAGATTAGACGTTTCTTGGCACATCTCATTCTTCCACCCTGATGCCAAGCATTTTTTTGGTTACACTAGAGTGGGTCATATCTCCATCATCTCAGCTAGTCCAGGTTATTTTCTTCATTCTTGCTCTATACAGTCTGCTCACACTGACACTACCTGGATTCTTACACTAGGCATTGTACATGTTTAGGGCCAGGGACCTAGCTGCATTCATGATACTGCTGGATACACGCAGACTCTGCAGAGAACAATTATTCAGATGTAGCTCCCTGTGTGGAGGTACTGACCACAGTACTTAGCACCTGATACCATGAGACAGTGATTCCTTCTGCAAACCAAACTAAAGCAAGTCATGTCTCCCTACTGGTAAGACTAGCACTATGTGGAAATCTTTGAACTAAGAAAATGATCCTTTCAGAATACTGGTTAGATATAAACAGGAAAAGATTACATTTATGAAGGGCACAGACTTTCTCTTGCATTTTTCCTCTAGATGACATGAGGGAATACAAGATGGTATGAATGTGTTGTCACTGCACAGATAGGTTGGAAGGTTCAGAAACTAAAAATGTCATGCAGGAAAAAATATGAAACATGGAGACTTTGCCTTAATTTGGAGAGCTGGATAGAGGCTGAGTAATATAAAAAAATCTGAATAACTGAATGACAGACTAGAGTTACATTTCAGTTTTGAAATCTTATTTGTCAGGGGAAAGAGATTATATAGCCCATATACACATAGAGGACACTTTCCCATAAAATGTTGTGGATCGTAACACTGAGATCCATCATTTGTTCTTTAGATTGCTCCAGGCTGTTGCCTTTATCTTTTTTTTTTTCTTTCTTTCTTTTTTTTTTTCTTTTCTTGTTGTTAAGGAATACGGACTATTTCCCAGACAATCAAGTTGTTATAAATGCTTGTGAGGATTTAGTGTGCAAAAGAGGTTCAGCTGAGAGCTCTAAGGGATATGAATACATGGGGAAAATACAAATGAGCTATTTAATGAGAAAAAAATTAGAAATGGGAACACCTGCACACTTTCAGTACTTTGCAGGTTGATTTATTTCCCTCTCAATATGCAAACATAATTCTCACTAACGTAAGTTGAGTAACACCCATATATTTAGTGAAAAAATAGCCACGGGTATTTCTGTTGGTTCCCTAGGTATTATCATAATTTCAGTCAGTTTCTGTAGGAGAGGGACATAATGAGACTGCTAATAAATCACTTTTTAATGCATATCTGAATTTATAACTGAGCAGTCACTCAGCAATGCACATTTAGGGCTTGGTTTCCAATGGGGAATTGGACCAAGCTTCCACATATGAACACTTTCAAATGCTAACATGGGCATATTAGTATCAAAATTAATTGATTGTATGCATGAGAAAATCACTGTTTGGTCATGTAAGAAGTTTATAACAAGAAAAAAAAAATTCATACGATGTATAGTTAATTATAAAAATTCATTTTTTGCAAAAGGTTTTAGAAGACAAAACTGAGAAAAAAAGGGATTAAATATGCATCTTAAACCACTAGCTCCAGGAACCTGAGAATTTGTATTTTTCAGTTTTGTATATACTTCCCCATAACACTTTTTCTTGCCCCCTTCAGAGATAGGATGCTGTGCCAGTGAAATCTTTAGTTTGACTCAGCATGATCATCTTTTATGTATGCATAGAAAGTTATATGTAGTTACACTTGAAGGAACAGCAGAGAACCAGGATCTTAAAAACCTGCTTCCTAAGTCTTAGGAGTTGGATTTAACTCTAGTGCACTGCTCTTCTTCAGAAAGAACATATTCTTTAATAAAACTGCTTCAAGTTTCAAGTTTCCAATTATATGGATGAGCTACTTCTCAGTACTGGCTGACCAGTACATTCTCTTATAAAGGCATCAAAATTCTTACATGAAAGCAAAAATTCTTATGAAACTGAATACTAAAACTGTGGTGGGGATATTAAGTTTGCGCAAGTAAGCATGCAAATGTCAGTGGCTTCCTCACAACCATAAGGGAACAATTTTATTCCCTTATTTTTCTGTCAAGCATTTTTACACTTGCAGAGTATCTTTGAGAAACTTGCACTTAACCGTTATGTACCTGGCTTTTCCTCTCCGCCTTTCTTTGGCCCCAGGTGGCTTTCTGTTTGGTTTACAACAAAACCCAATATCATAGCTTTAAAATGTTTTGCATTCTAGGAACACTAGTGTAAAGGAACTGACTGATCTTCAGTATCACTTGAAAATTAAAACAGAGGTGCTTTGAGTGATCAGTATTTCTGTTTCCATGCACACAGTTAAAGATGAGAAGTAAAAAGGCCCCATTTTACACTTTTTTTCCCTATCATGTTGCTTTATGCCTTAATAAGAAGGTTAATGCAAAATTTCAAGCTTCTTAAGCTTAGTCATTTAAAATATTCAAGTAATTTGATGATTTTTCCTAATGATTCCTGAATGAGGATGGTGAAAAAATTGTCACGGTCTCCTCAAAGTGGTGGATTGTAATTTCAGAAAACCCCACAGATTGAGGACCACTGTAATACATAGTCAAAAGAATACTTTACTAAGGTATGAAAGGGGGAAGAGGCCAGAAAAAAACAAGGATAAAAACCTCTGTTCTGCAAAATACAAGAGGATCATTAAGCTCATAAATAAACATATAAACATAAATATTTTTTATGTAGTTTGTTATATACTAAAGAAAGCTTTATAGAAAGATTGACAAGAGTAAAAAAGATAATAATATTAGTTACTTAAATGTGACTAGCTAACTAAAAGAGCTTTAATATGCATATAGAAAAACATTTATCTGTGAGAAAAATCTGGATACTAATTTTTCCAGATAAAATAAAAAAACCCCCAAAATACAGGCAAGAAAAATGTCCATAAATTAAATCTTGTTTCATAATTTGTGTCAGACATATATTCATTGGAAAAGTGTGGTGACTTCACTTTCCCAATGCATTTTAATTCTTCAAAATTATTTTCATTGTTCAATCCAATATTCTAGGCTTAGTCAATGTCTCTGTAATTTTGTTACAGAGACATTGACTCTGTAACAATTAATTTTATTAGAGTAATTAAATTTTAAAACAAATTTAATTTTGTTTAAAAAAAAAAACAAACCAAAACAGACAAAAAAAACCCCAAAAACCCAAACCTTCAACCTTAATTTTAAACAGACAGAGTGAGACAACTTGTAAATTAATATTTTTCTCTGAAAAATCTTGTGGCAGAAGTAAGGTCCAAAAAGATGAACTTTGGACAGGATGCCCAGGGTGGAGATTAGAAAATACTATACTTTTCAGTTATCCACACCTGAGATGTTGTTCTATTGTAGTCAGCCAAAAGAATTATGTTTCCAGTTCTGTAAAGATGAGAAAAGAGGACTTGGATATCATGGAACAATGTGCAGAATAGTCTAGAGAAATAAGATCCACTTTGTACCTGGTATCTTATGTGAACTGGCACTCAAGATCATTTTGCAAATTTCTCTAAGGTTACAAAATAGAAGCAATTTCTAGAGGAGGTACTGTAGGAGCCTTCTGCACTGCAAATAGTAAGCCAATAGTAATCCAATCACTTTATTATCTTTGAAGTATCTGACCCAATTCAGGAGCAGTTTGTGGTTTTGGGAATGTTATATAGTAACTCTGGGTTTGGTTTTGTTTTGTTTTGTTTTGTTTTGTTTTGTTTTTCTCAGTAAAACAAAACATCTCATCAGCACTTAGGCAATCTTCCTTTATTGGAAATATGACAGGTTTGGGAAGAAAGAGCTGGGTAAAATTGAATTAATCATGTTGTCTATATCTAATACTTGCTCTTTTGGAAGAACATTTTTGCTGGTTCTTCATGAAATTTGTCTGAAAAGAATATCCTGTATGGTTACTGGCATTGATTACATATTCACATCTTTGAACACCTTAAGGGAAAACATGTTGAAAGAAAAGCATTCTGAATTTGAAGTTGATATGTAGTCAAAAGTGAGAATAAAAGTGAAGCAGACATTTGCCTAGTAGGTAGTTTTCAGAAAAATCCTACTTAGCCTTGTATGAAACAGATGGGATATTTGTCTCTCTCTGAAGTAAGAAAATGCATCTGCTTTATTCATCCCATCTTCTTTTAGGCTTATAAAACATGCCTGTGTGATAGGGAAGCTGTGAAATAGAAGGTGAAATGGTTTAGAAATAGAGAGTAAGAAATACGCAGTCAAAGTGGAATAGACCTTTTGATTTCAACAAAGATTTATACATTAAAAATTGATGGGTGGCTTAACCTTTCACACTCTGCTCTGGTTACCCTTCTCATGTGCCTTCTTCAGTCATACAACCACCATTACACAGCCAACTCACTTTTGCATCTTGGGAAGAAAGCAAAGTTCTAAATGTATTTCCAGCTGATATAAGCATCTGTTTTCAAAAAGGTAGGAAATGACCAATCTTCTCACTAGATAAAGTATTTGTGGTCAAAATGAATGACAGGCAGCTTTTACAACTCCCTGTGAGATTAACTGTTTCGCTGTTATAAATGTAATTCTTTACAGTGAGCTATCAGGGCTATCTTGTGTATGAATATTCCAGGGTAGTACTCATGTTGCGGAGGGTTCATGCATTAGCCAGAACCATTAAACAAGGTGTTTAAATTGTCCTTCTCTTTTCCTGGGTTTTCAAATAAATATTTACATTCTTTCTGGAAGCTGCACTTTACTGAAACACAGATTATTGAAATAAATTTGGGAATAACTGATTAAATTTAAAAACCTGCAGTATGAAGACAGAACAGATGATATAGTGGAATCCACTTACCAGAGCACTTAAGCTCCTTAAGTGAATAACTCTTGGACTATCAAACAAACACTTGCTAAATATTTTTTAAGAATTCTGTACTACATAAATATTTTTTATGGTAAGTTTTGATGTTATTCATGTATATGTATCTATAAATATATTTATTAAAGAAATTGAAGCATTATCTGATATATTAGATTTTGGAACTGTGAATGCTGTTGTGAAACTGTTGCAACTAAAGCTGGGACCTTCTTTCTCAAGTAAGATGCAACTGTTTTCACATCTAAACTGTGGGCAAGAAAAAAAGTTTTGCAGTTTACAGTCATCTTTGGAGCTATCTAGGCCTAGGAACACACTTAATCTTGTGGAATCTTTTGGTATCTTTTGCCATCTTTTAGAACAGACTTTATTCTTCAGCTTATGAGGGTAAACAGCTACACATAATTTAATTAAAACTGCATTACACCACAGCTACAAGGTTGTTGTGACAAACAGAATTATTAAACACTCAGCTGTGGATTACAAGAAACTTTAATATTTTAACTCTATTACACAAGTAATTACCAATACAAGCAAACCAAATCAGAAAACAGATTGTTCCTCAAATTTCTTGTTTTTCTGTACTTCCAGTTTATTTTTGAAAAAATGATCTAAATCTATTAAAGATACTTATTAACTGAAATCCACAGTACTTACAAGTAAATGATTAATTACTTTATAAAGAAGCTGTTTTTACTAGTACGGCACATGAATGATTTTGGAAAATATTCTATACAACTGTTTAGCACTGTAATACATATGTTTAAATATATTTTAAGTTAACATTCTTGTGATAACAAGTATAAACTCACAGGACAGATACTGGAGAATGTATGAAGTATTAGTCCCAAAAAATCCAGAACATTTTGAAAGGTAATTGTTATTATAAAGAGAGGCTGAAATCTCCACAACTGTAAACTCATAAACATATATTATGGCAAGGGAACAAGAAACTTTATCTGACAGGTATGGAAAATTTGAATAACAATATATGAGAAGAAAAGAAACTGGTTACAAATTGTTGTGCAATTAAATCTAAAAATCATCTGCATTATCCTGCTTTCCTTGTAGACCTTTAATGGTATGTTACTAACATCAGGTACTCTTTCTTTTAAAACCTTAAAAATCACTGCATTCAGTGAGAATCACAGCTCTGACTTTTAAAGCAGATTACGGAAATAATAAAACTGCAGTCCCTCACTTACTCTACATAACATTAGCCATGCATAATAGTTGTATCCAAATGCATATATAACAGAGCAGTCATTAACTGTAAGCAGGCTACATGTCAATGTTAGTTCACTGGTGGCTAAGGTGGTTATGCAGTCCTTGCTCACACAAAACCACTTATTTAACTTGGAGATGCTGAAACATATGACAGTAACAATGTTCATGAGAGTCAAGTGTTTCTCAAGACATTTAAAGATATTAAAGTATTCATTACTATCTATAAAGTTAGATTTTTATATATCTGTATATATATGTATTTATACACACAAAATTCTGCAAATAAAAGTCCAGGGAAATGCATCTTCTCACAGTTTATTACAACTGGGAAAACAATCTAAGATAAAGCTGCACTGAAATATTCTGATTTTTTTTTTTCCTTTAAAAACTATCAATCATTCAAAATAACTTTTTCATGAATATGCATTGCTTTGATTAACTGAAGTCTGCAGGTCTTCTTACTCAAGGTTAGGAATGTCACTGAGTTGTAAGAACATTTTCTTCCTTTGTGGCTTATATAATACATATTTTTTTATCTATATGGGAAAATGGGAAGTTGTAAGGCTCACTTCTTGATAGGATACTGATGCAAAATATGGGTAATTATGCTTTCTTCAAACAAACCCCTTTGAATCAGACAAATCATCAGGATTTAGTCTAGATTACTAGAATAATAGCTATTGAGCTATTGGCTGCATGGGGCTTTCCTTTTTTGACTGGAATAGTGAACTGACAGTGAGAAATCACATTTTCTGATGTGATGCATAGCTCTACCATAGAATAAACTGTAGAAAGTATTGAATTGACACAGTAAAGATAGGATAAAAGTTTTTGATAGGAGTGTATTTTGGTCTGAGAGGCTAATATTGTTACCATGAAAACCAACTGTGTGAAGAGCATCAGAAAGCCATCTGAACAGAAAGGTAGACAACAGCCCATAAAGTATCAGTGATGCAGCTTTGGCAGAAAGCCAAAAAGCCTTTTTTTGGGAGCAGAACACTGAAAGTGTGCTTTAGCTTTTGAATGGGAAAACTATCTGCCATTGTTTGTGCCTTCCATGTTCAAGAAAAGCATTTTTCTATTCTTTTTAAATGGGTAGAACTGGGACAAAAAATTCTGACTGCATATGATTAAACTTTATCCTGAAAGAAAAAATTTGGGAAGATCATTGGTATTGACAGGAAAACTAGTTACAGGCAGAAAAGATAAAGAGAAAATAGTTGGAAGGAAAGCATAGTAAAATAACAAGCAGAAAGTAATAGAATACCATACACTTTTCTTCTGTTTAATACATCAACTGTCAGTATAGCATTTTTAGAAGTCTGGCTTGGGATAATGTAAGCTTTTCATTATTTTTGTCTCTTCAATGATTTTTGTCTTTTATAGTTATATTTCCAATGTTTAATGGTCTGCCTCTTCCTCTCTTCTGCACTTCCTTCCTTCTTCCCCCTTACCTTGTACACTTCTTTTCCTTATCCACATTTTGTCAATCAGCAAATTGACAATATCAGCTAAAATGAGAGAAGGGGAACCAAGAGAGAAGACGACAATAATGACAAATCAATGCTTAAGGGTGGAGTATGGAGTGGAACTAAAGGTCTTAGAAAGAGGAATGAATGAGAAAATATTCTTTCCAATTTTGTCTTGACATATATATTTCCTTATATTAAATAATATTTTGGTTTTGGACTTATAATCTCTTTGGAGAACAACTCCTACTATGGTCATTTTAAAGATACACCAATCAATTACATAAACAACAACGCATTCTGCAACAGTTGGAAATAATTTTCACACGGATGGAATGGCATACATTCTATATTATTATTTTACTTTTTTTAATTTTTTAAGAAGAAAAAAAAAAACTTTGAAAAATCAACTTAAATTTAAATAAATCTAAATAACATTTCTATAAATTTACATAAAATTATTAAACAATATTTTAAGTATTATTAATTCTGCAAGATTTTTTTACCTTATTCTCCTACTAATAATCATCTGAAATAACAGGAAAGCATCACATTCAACTGTATTTTTTCATAGTGTTGTGGGGTTTTAGCTTAAGTCCTATAACTACAATTTTTTTGCTTAACAGAATGAAGGCAACAGCTAGGGCACTGTGACAGTGTGCTCCCCCCACTCCCACCTCCCACCTGCACCAGTGGTGGTCAACATTGATGTGTCTGGTTGTGATGGCTGCATCCAGCTCAAAGTGGATATGGGGGAGATAGATACCAACACAACAGCCAAGAGCTAATTGGAGCAATGCGGCCACCTAACGAGAGCACTGGTCAATGTCTGGCTCAAGCCAAATTTGGAAATAACGCCTGTAGCCCATAAGCAAATACGACTACGAGGTATTCATCTTGCCCCCAGAAACAGTGAGCAGCCCAATTGCTCTTTGAGCTCCTACATGGCAGTGTCCTGCACACCAGGACCCTGCCTTGAGTAAGGGACACCTCTCAAGGTTACTCCTTGAGCTTGAAAGATTCCTTGCCATAACAAATTCTTGGTAAGTGACTAATAGCATGCTAAACTTTGAAAATTGTAGCTGAGTGATATAAAGGATTGATTACACATGTATCATCCTTTAGACATAAACTGCTGATGAAGTCTGGGACAAAGATTGGATCCAGCCACACCTGGACCCCTCCCTGAGAAGGATTTTAAAAAGCAAGGCGGTCCTTTCTGAACCTTGAGACTCAATGGGAGGTTGCCCTGACAGTTTTGCATGACTCTGTCCTCTATACAGTAAATAATCAAGTGTACCTTGCCATAGAATCTTGTGAAACCACTGTCACGTTTACTATCAAACTTTGTTAAATCACTGTTTTATACCAATAAGTGAAGTGCATCCTTTCTTATACAACAGACATGGTGGACTGACTGTCTGAATGTGACCTTTTAACATGTTTTTCAGAGTGCAACTGGTATAATTTAGACATCAAATTATCTAAAATATCTGACAGCATGATGAGTAGAGTATAAATGTCTAAACATAAATAAGATATTCAAATCTACATGAAATAAAATGCATTTAGAAATGGCAGCTGGTCCAATATTGTACATGAAAATATTTTTTCCAAAATTGTATTTTTAATCAAAGGGACAGACTTAGAGAAATCTGGATGTCTTCCTAAGAAAATAATGTAATATAAAAGAAGTGAGAAAAAAAGCAGTTTTAAATGGAAGAAGTTCTCATTGGCATCAGAAAGAGCAAGATCAGACAACAGAAGTGGGGAATATATGATTGTGAAGAAACAGCCAAACTGCATGTGAACAAAACTATTAAAATTACACAGTCTCTAAGATGTGAGAAGAGAGACTATTATGATAGCACATTGTACATAGCAGTAAAACTTCTCTATGTGTACATAAAACTGAATATGAAATTGTTGATACTCCTTGCAAAGTCTTTGCTGTGTGATTAATACTTGTCATTCGAGCTTGGCTACCATAAGCTATGCTTTGGTTTGCCACCATAGCAAAGGCACTGGAGGGTGAATTTGAGAATGTTAAAATGACAGAAATGCAAAACCCAATCTCCAACAACAAACAATTGCAAATGAAACTGAGAAGGTTCTGATTTTTGTGTATACACAATGATGCATAAAGTAGTTAAAATTTAGTGTATGCTCTCTTCAATGTGTTTTTAAAGCATTCTTCATCATTGCTTGAGAGGTCTCTTTTAGGGAAACTTGTTTTAAGGAATTTGTTAAATCCAGCAGCTTCCAACAGAGACGAGGCTGCCACAGCTCCATGCCCTTCAGGTCTAGACTGCTGCGGTGCTGAGCCTGTAGCCAAATTAATACATACTCTGTCAGGGGACAAGCACCAGCATCTCTGTGAAAAGCAGCCCAGACCCCATGGGCAGGGAGTTGACCTTGGCTGTGGTGGTCATTGCATCCCTGCAGGTTACCTGTGAGACTCTCCCAAAGGTCACCAGCAGGACAGGGACACCATTAGCCATACTGGCACTGAGCGGGCCCCAACCCTGGCAGCCAGATTGAGATGGGCTTTGGACCCCCGATGAGGTGTTTGCCCAGCAGCAGACAGTGCTACAGACTGGAAAACTTCTCATGGGCATAGCTTGACTTCACAATGTTGAACTGACAAGCTGTTGTTATAGTGACAAAGAGAATTTCCTAAGTAGTGATAAAATACAAGCAAGCAAAAATAATCCAAGCAGTGGATTTTTTTGCACCATATTTCGTACTTCAGAGCTGGGAGAATCTTCAAGTGTCTTAGCAGCTTCAGAAGTAGAACAGCAGGAAAACAGATCAGTCTTGCCATGGGTAACAAAGCTATTTGTCTAGATAAGGGTTATGAGCAGCTGAGCAGAAGTAGAAGATTCAAGTAAGTGAGAGACACATGATGTTCTTAGAGTAAAATTTCAGCACATTTGATCAGAATGAATTGATTTTTCTAATGTTTTTCATGACATGTCCTGGGAACTTGTCATGAGAAGAGAATGAAGGCTGAATTCAAATTAGAAACCTATTGTATCTTGCTGCCATAAATGTACAGAAGTTCACAACGTATGCCAGATCTTTTACTGATATTACCCATATGATGTCTGCATCTACTATGTTTTTCTTCATTGGTATTTTATAGACAAGTAATACTTCTTTATAAAAGTAAGTTAGTGAACTAAAAGTATAGGAAAAGTCTGTAGAACAGAGGAAGAATTGCTAAGTTTACTTACTTTCCAAAACTAAAATATATACTTAAGTGAAAAAAAAAAAAAATTCTTCCTGAGAAATGTTATCAGAAGTCACAAGGACTATGAAACTTGAAACCTGTAACTTGCTGACAGCTAAATCAGGTGCATAAGTGGACAACAATTATACATTGTTGACTTTTTATCCACATAGGGTAAGTGGGAGTAACTGGGAAATAATTTTATTTTCACTTGGAAGAAACTCTTGAGAATTCTTGGTCTCAAGGCCCTGAATGCATGCACTGGTGTTAATGGCCCTAACCAGCCTCTCCTGACCCCCCTCAAAGATGCACACATCCTCATACACACCCTCCTACCCCTGTTGCCAGGAGCTTCAGTTAAGCTCAGGCTTGATCACTGGATGACTGCCTAAGACCTGCCATAGTTGTCCTCGAGCTCAGCCCTGATCCTGCTGATTCTGACTTGCTGACTGTGCTCCCCAGACTGGTCTTTGACCTCACTCATCTCCTCGCACTTGTCTGGTGATGGCTGCACTGCTGGTGGGACACACTGCTGTGGATGCCCTGCTCTGCTCTGCTCACTTGCAGGATGGCACATTGTTGGGGAGAGCACTGCCCTGCTTGTCCTGAGGCCAACCTTCCACCTTCACACTCCTCCCTGGCTTTTATAATTTTTCCCAGAGAAGTCCAGTCCCTTAATTTTTAATTTTTATTTCCTATACTGGTTCTGGCTGGTGACAACATTTCGGAACAGAGCTTTTTTTTTTTTTTTTTTTTTTTTTTTTCCCCTGCCCTACCTTCACCTACGACCTTGTCAAGGGTTCTACTATTTGTCTCCTTTGCATGGAAACCATACCATATCTCTCATCACGCTTCCTGTCTTTCTCCAGAACCCTTTTTAAAAAATTAATTTACTCTGTCTTTTCCAAGTTATAATGCAGATAATATTAATGATGTGTTTATACATGGACCTTACAGTGATACAGTGATGTTCTTTTTTGATCTACATTTCTTTCATAATAATTCCAAACTTCCAATAGTGTAAGAGTCTCGTGGCAGAAGTGATGAATTAGGGATATGAGGTGAGCTTTGTAGGGAGATATTTTTTATTAGACAAAGTGTTGCAAATATAAAAAAAAAACCAAAAAAAAAACCAAAAAAAAAAACCAACCAGATGAGTTTTTGGACACACAACCCTTTATTGCTTGTTGCTGCACAGCCGGGCTTATGAACATTGCCTCTACTACATCAACTATTAGTCACTGTTCAACTGATGTTTTCAGATAGTTGTCTACAGTAACTTCAAGACTTCCCTTGAGTGATAATAGCTCATTCAGATCCCCCAAATTTGTACATGTGGCTTTCATACATTTTGGTACTATAGTCAAACTCAAAATGAGTTTGGTGGGTGCACTATGGCCTGGGAAACTATGCAATTTCTAGAAGAGGTAAGGAGTTGTGAAAGTCACTTTTTCTTGGTTTTGGATAGCTGTAATAGCATAGCTTCTCTGATTTAATGGAAAAGCTGCATCAGCAGAGCAACATAGGAGAGAAGGGAAAAGTTCATGTCAAAAAAGATGATAAATGGACAAAAACCCCACAAAGTGAAGCTGAATTAATTTTTATTTCTTGATCAGAAGGGTGTGGTATTAGTTTTGCTGAAGTAAACATGCATTATACTACTTTGGTATGTTTGAATGAATTAAAGTATCATGGTGACAGGTGTTAGGAGTATCATAGCCACTTGTTAATATTAGTCACATCTTTGTAGCATTAAGGGAATCCAGGTAAATCTTATGTGCTAAAAGAGTTTATGTGCTAAAAAAATTTATTTAGTCATTCCTAAGGATAAATATAGGAAATATAATAAACATAACTACTGAATGCACTTATTGATTTTTTTTAACAACAACAATATTAGAAATATTATTTGCAAAATGGATTGATACAAGAATGCCTTTTAAATTCAGTGATACCCTCCATAAGTCAAATATCTTTTTTCCCTTAGAAGCTCTGGACTAGAACCTAGTCTCTGCAAAGCCAAGCAGATGAAAAGAGCCTTAGAAAAATCCCATGTTTACAGGATATGCTGCTTATATTACACCACGAAATAGCTGATATTAATCCTAGAAAAACAACAAAGCACAATGCAATAACAACAAAAAAAGTAAATTTAGATGTAAACATGGATTATTTGGAGAAAGGTAACAGAAAAAATACCAGTTAACAAAGGAGTCTAAACGGTTACCTGATAGGAAAGAAAGAATGCAGCTTAAGTTGTATAAAAGGTAGTTGTATCACTAGCAAGTAACAATTTATAATCAGTACCATACCACATTAGATTCATTATTTCAGCAGTGATGTCTTCCATTTTTTTCTATTTGTATGAGTTCACATTTAAAAATCTTAATTAAAATAAAAATATAATAGATCACAATAATTCTATCTTCTTGATAACTTTAATATGTATTAATTATTTTTATTTGCATACATCTTCTAGACAACTATTAATTCCAAGGTTAATTGAGTTATATTGATTAATATTACTTTTAAAATTCCATCTAATTAGTTAAATATTGTAAATTAATTCAAGAAAATTCATATATTTAAAATATTATTTTTATGCTGTTGGAAATGATAGAATAGGAAATTTTATATATTTTATTTATATCTTAGTTGATTTTGTTGGTTCTGCTTAACAGAATTATTGCGTATATAATAATTCAATTTCTTTTGTGTATCTTATCAGATCTTTGAACAGTGGTAACACTTACTTCCCTGACAAAGTATTGAAAATTATCCCATTATATATTTCCAGCTTGTTGTTTTCTGTATATGAAAACTATCTACAACATTTTTGTCTGCCATAATTCTCATAAACAATAATGTGCAACAATATTTTTTTCTGTTCAAAACCATTACTTTTTTGATGTAATATTTGTGTGTGCAGTGTGTGTGCAAACAGAAAAAGCACACAGAGAAATTCCATTACTGATGTAGCCCCTGAAAAGAGAACACTGATGATACTAACTATTCTTATCTGTTCAGAATAATGTTAAAATATGGAAGTCTTTTTTTTTTTTTTTTTTTTTTTTTTTTTTTTAAATTGTAATATAGCGATAAAATTGATCCTGGGCATATTTCTTCTAGAAATTGCTAATTAGTACTCTTGTTTTGAGTAATTGAAAGAACTATTGAATTTGTACAATGCTTTACTAACCTGAAAGAAAATAAGAATATTTCATAAATTGAGAAAGATTAAGCAGAGAAGTAATTTTAACTTAATATTCTAATTACACATAATTACCTTCACTAGCCATGTTAGATTTGCCCAAACTCCTGATGCACTTTTCTAAAAGGATATTACTTCTTATAGGTCTCAGAATATCAAGTAATCCTGATTATTAAAGTGGAGAGGTTTTTAATGAGTGAACAGATAACAACTTCAGTCCTTTTCCCTGAAATCAATTTATTACTGTCATCTTATTTGCAGCTTAAGGTGCCAGAAGCGATGTACTTTGCTCTGTAGTTCTCTCAACCTTGCTGCTCACTATAAGATTATACTCTTATAGTATAAACTGTTTTAATGTATAATTCAAGAAAGCATGCTTTTGGCATGAGTTTTTATCCTGGATTTCTACCATCTTCTTCCCAATATTTAGACTCTAAGTGACAGTTCAGTACCTCCTTGTTTTGAGTCCAAAAGTCAGCAGGTTAAAGTCTAAAGTTGACATTTCAGAAGTCAGATGTTCTAGGGTTACAGTTATAACTTTAAAGAAAAAGAAATGCTTTTATTAGTAGTAGTAATATGATTAGGCTGGGTAATCTATATAGGTAGAGTGCTTTTGGAGTCTGTATTTCAGAAAAGGTTAAGAAATTTCAGATATCGTAAAGAAAACAAGTTAACTTGAAAATTGGGGAGGGGGCAATGATTTGTAGACATTTAAAATTTAGACTATGAAGGGAAAAAAAAGGGGGGAAACATTCAAAAGTCGTGGCAAAATGAAGTCTTAATCATACCAAGGATAGGAAAGCATTACAAGAAATTATTTATCTCTCAGAATTACCAATTGATTAATGTGAGAAAACGCTTGGCAATGCTTATAATGTTTTGGAAGAACCTAGGGAGATTTTTAATCCTTTCATCAGCAGATTTCACCCACAGGTCTTCATTGTTTTCTGCCTTCCCATCCATCCAACTCATCATCTAGACTGCTGATGAGAGTCAGAAAGAAGTCTGTTCAGGGAACTGCTGCTTAGAAATTTAAGACTCCTTGACACTTTGGATTTTTAATACTAGGTAACCTTATTCTTTTTTACCCTATTTACACAGGATCAGAGCTGACAGCTACAGGGCTAAGTCCAAGGCAACTGAGCATAGAGACTTCTCACTGTTAGAACTGCACTTATCTTTTAAAAGAAGCTAAGAATCTGCTTCTGTTTCAAAATGAAAAAAAAAAAAAAAACAGATTTTACAGTTGCTAAACTTCTATGAACAGAAATATCTGTCTCCACACACCTCAAAAAAGGGTCTTTTAAAATGATTAACATCCAGAAGTATTGTTTTGCAAATGCAAATGAGAAAAATTTGACAAGGCTGAATACACTCTGAAAGTACAGTAGAATCAAATATCAGGGGTTCGAGTCAATTCAATAGGTAGTTTTGTTGATAAAACTGAACATCTAGTGGCAAACCACATAATTTAAAGCACAAAATAAATTAATTCAAGGCTTGTTAAAAAATATTAATTTAATGAAACCATGCTTTAAAATAAAACTCATATTTTCTTCTAAGGTGGCATTTAAAAGTGTCTTCACCGAGCCACTCTGCATCATTTATCAGCAGTCCTGGAAAACCAGGGACGTTCTGGCTGACTGGAAGCTATCTAATGTGATGTCAGTCTACAAGAATTGCTAGAAGGATGACTCAAGCAACTACAGGCTTGTCAGTCTGACCTCGGTGACAAGGAAGGTGATGGAGCAGATCGTCCTGAGTGACATCACATGTCACGTGCCAGATAACCAGGTGATCAGGCCTAGTCAACATGGGTTTATGAAAGGCAGGTCTTGCTTGCCAATATGATATCCGTCTATGACAAGGTGACACACTTGGTGGATGAGGGAAGGCCTGTGCATGTGATGTACTTAGACTTTAATAAAGCCTTTTGCACCATTTGCCACAGAGTTCTCTTGGAGAAACTGACCATTCATGACTTGGATGGATGCACTATTTGCTGGGTAAAGAACTGGCTAGATGGCCGAACCCAGAGAGTTAAATCCATTTGGTGGCCAGTCACGAATGGTGTTCCACAGGTATCAGTGTTGAGGCCATCTCTGTTTAATATCTTTATCAATGATCTGGATGAGGGGATTGAGTGTACCCTCAGTAAGCTTGAAGATTACACTGAGTTGGGAGGCAGTAATGATCTGTTTGAGGGTAGGAAGGCTCTGAAGAGGGATCTGGACAGGCTGGATTGATGGTCTGAGGGCAATGGTATGAAGTTCAATAAGGTCAAGTGCCAGGTCCTGCAGCCAGGTCATAATAACCCTATGCAACACAACAGGTTTGAGGAAGAGTAGCTGGAGAGCTGCCCAGCAGAGAAGGACCTGGAAATGTTGATGGACACTATTGAACAAGAGGCAGCAGAGTGGCCAGGTGGCCAAGAAGGCAAATATTTTCCTGGGTTGTGTCAAAAATAATGTGGCCAGCAGGACTAGGGAAGTGATCCTCTCCCTGTACTCAGCACTGGTGAGGCCACAGCTCAAGTACTGTGTTCCATTTTGGGCCCCTCATTACAGGAAAGATGTTGAGGTCCTGGAGAGGGTCCAAAGAAGAGCAACAAAGCTGATGAAGGGCCTGGAGAACAAGTCCTACAGGAAGAAGCTGAGGGAGCTGGGGTTGTTTAGCCTGGAGAAGAGGAGGCTGAGGGGAGACCTTATCACTCTCTACAACTACCTGAAAGGAGGTTGCAGAGAGGTGGGTGTTGGTCTCTTCTTCCGGGTAACAAGCAATAGAATGAGAGGAAATGGCCTCAGACTGTGTCAGGGGTGGTTTAGATTGGATATTAGGGAAAATGTTCTTCACCAAAAGGGTAGTCAAGCATTGGAACAGGCTGTGCAGAGAGGTGGTGGAGTCACCATTCCTGTTGGTATTTAAAAGACAGGTAGATGAGGTGCTTAGGGACATAGTTTAGAGGTGAAATTTGTAGTGTTAGGTTTATGATTGGATTTGGTTATATTAAAGGTCTTTTCCAACCACTACAATTCTGTGATTCTGTGAATATCAGGAAATGTTAAATGATCTGAAGTGGCTGTCAAAAGAGTAAAATCAAAAGCTTGTTGCTCTAAAAGTAAAAAAAAAAAACAACCACCACCACCACCAACAAAAAAACCCAAACAAAACCAAACCAAAACAAAATACATCACACAGAATCACAGAATGTTAGGGATTGGAAGGGACCTCGAAAGATCATCTAGTCCAAAGCCCCTGCAGGAGCAGGAACACCTAGATGAGATCACGCAGAAAGGTGTCCAAGCGGGTCTTGAATGTCTCCAGAGGAGACTCCACAACCTCCCTGGGAAGCCTGTTCCAGTGCTCTGTTACCCTTACTGTAAAGAAGTTTCTTCTGAAGTTTAAGTGGAACCTCCTGTGTTCCAGCTTACACCCATTGCCCCTTGTCCTATCATTGAACATCACTGAGAAGAGCCTGGCTCCATCTTCCTGACATTTGCCCTTTACATATTTATAAACACTAATAAGGTCACCCCTCAGTCTCCTCCAAGCTAAAGAGATGCAGCTCCCTCAGCCTTTCCTCATAAGGGAGATGCTTATGATGCATGAATCATGTAATACACGAATCTGTCTTACATTTTCCTAGCTCTACAGTGTACAGGCAGTTATCTCCTTATTTTCTGCTGCACTAATCTTGATTATATCTTCCCTAAATTCCAGAAAGATTTTAATGTTTTAATCAAAAGCAGAGCATTTTAAAAATACTACCTTCCTTTTTTTTGTAATTTGCTTTATTAGAAAAGAGCACAGAATGTTGATGAAACTTGCCAGTCAACATCCCTAATCAAAATTGAGACATCCAACCTCAAAAGTGCCATATTTTAATTTAATTACTGGTCTTTCCATCATATTTACATGAGAGTAATAAAAAGTAAAAAAAAAAGTTTCTGATACAAACAGAGGGGTTTTTTTTAAAAAAAGAAAAAACAGTGAGAATTAGTCTTTTTGGAGTTTTCCATCTGGTTCAGATCAGTATCTTTTTGATGCAAGGCACAATGTAGATTTAGTGGTTTTTTTTGAAACACTGGAAAAACATTAGGATATCACAATAACTCTATATATACAATATAAAATATTTTATTCCATAGAAATAACAGAAATTGCTAGATAATAGAACACAATTACAAAAATATTAAGATCAGAGATACTGTACAATTGCTGTAAAACACCCCTAATGAATTCATGTTACTGTTCTTTCATTATATTTTGTACCAAAAGTGCATTCAACCAATTTTTCAGCTCAATTTCAAAATATTACTAATTATTTTCATGTGTGTATATGAACAAGAAAACAGTGACTTGATTCTGTTAAGGAAAAATACGACTGCATATTTTATCTGTCACATCGAACATTCTTGGCTGTTACAAAGTATGCTAGCAAGCTGTAGTTTAGCAAAATAGGGTACATCATTTTTTATATTAAAAAAACCCAAAAACAAAGCCAAAGGAAAACTTGCCTGTAAAAGTTACAAGAAAGATAAGACTGCTATGAGCACTAGGTCAATCCTCTCAATGAAAGACATTGAATATCTTTCCATAAGAAGGACATCTATCTATATGAGAACTTCGGGAGCAGGGTTATGATAATATTCTATAAAATAAAGTTTGGAATAGGGAAGGTGAATAAGAATCAATTTGTTCTTTAATGAAAGTACTGAGTATAACTGGTTTTATTACTTTGGCAGTTAAACATATGCTTTTCAAGCAGAATTTGGTCTCTACATTTTGATCTGAAGTCATTTGACAATTCAGACTACTTCTGGATTAGGCTGTAATACAACAAAATTTTCTTTTGTTTGTTTGTTTGTTTGTTTTTTCTTTTTGAAAGTACAGTCCATTTGGGAGTCAAAGAGAAGGGATAAATCTTTCTATTTGTTGTCTATCCTACTTAATATTTTAAAATGTTGTTTGCTGCTCTTGCAATGTCCTGAAAAATCTCTTTCATTCTTTTATGTTTTAATTTTATCTGGTCTGACCTAGTTATTAAGTTCCTTTTCCTGAGTTGAATGGTTTAGTTGTTTTTTTTCCTTTATCTAGTTGTTTGTTTTCTTTCTGTAGTTATGATTCACAAGAGACACTGTTTCAGTATTACATCTCAACATAGGTTTGTTCTTTTTATTGATTCTGCATTTTTTATATTTGCAATTTCAAAACCGCTTAAAATCTTAACTCAAAGTCTAAACTATGAAAAGCAGTAATTCATTTCAGTCAAAAAGAGGAAAGATATACAAACCATAGTTTTCCTAAATACAGAAAAATAAAAGATATATAGTGGAAAATTTTAGTGATTATATAAGAAGAGAAAGAAATAGCACCAGAAACGGATGAAGTGACTTGAGGATGGTGTGGTCCAAACAGTAATGGTGTCTGACAACACATTATAAAACCTAGCTTTATTGAGGCAGTACGAAAGATGAGCAACAGCACACCCATGAAGCAACTCTCTCAGTTCGCAATAGCAGAGGATCATAAGTGACACCATTGCTTCAGTGGACTGCCAGGGACACTTGATGTTTGGGCCATCTGGCCACAACAGCAAATTGTGCAAATGCCTCCAGAATGTGGGTATGAGTTATGCCGCCCCTCGACTCCACCAAATGTAGTGTGATCTGAGAGACTCATATCTAAAATAAATAATGTGGAAGGCACCCTGCTTATACTGCCAGTGTCTGTCTTGGGGCACAGTGTTGGCAGTCTGTCTATGCTGCTGACACTGATCAAGAAGCAGGCTGTCAGATGACACAGTGACTGTTAATATTGTGATTATGACTTTTTCTGTTCTTAAATCTAAATACACTGCTTCAGTTGATCAATTCAAAGAACTTCAGAAGTATAAATATTTTTATTGTAAATTGAAATGTTCGTGAGAAATAAATTATTTTCCAAATAAGTTATATTTTCCTTTTCCATAAATAGATAGAAACAAACTTCAAATAGCCCAGATTTGTACATGCTAAGAAATGTTTTGGCAACTGTTTCCTAAAAAATTACTTAAATCTGTGACGTATTTGCAAACTCTTCTATATATTAGTTTTCTAGAAGTTAATGTTTTGCGTTTTTTTGTAAATGATACTTTTATAACTAAGAAAAGTAGAATGGAATAAATAATGACATTGCCAACAGCAGCTTCCAGGTGACTGCAAAAGTTCTTGATACAACTCTTCATTTAAGTAGATATTAGAATGAACATAATATGAATGTTCATATTAGATATTAGAACACACAAAAGACTTCTCAGTCTACAAGTATCCTTGTGTAGGAAACAAGTGGGTAATATTGTTATATATTTCCACTGAAAAACGCTAACGTTTATGTTTACTCAGCCAGCTCATGGGAACTGATAGAATAGTTCTGCTTAGTTTATCTAAGAGATGATTCGTCATGGTTCATAATGACTACATAAAAATAATTAACAGTGCAAGTGTCCAGATAAAGCTACTGAAATGTAAACATTATATTTGAGGTGGATTTTGAAATGTATCTTGAATAGCTAGAAAACTTCACACATTGATTAATGTTTGAAGACATAAACCTCTCTATTCTTATTCTTCCCACAGCCTCATTCTTCACTTTTGAGAACTCTGAGGGCTCTAGAGCAGGGAGACCATCAAACAGGCTGATACACGTGTGCTTGGGGGTTAAGAAGGTAGATGGATGAGGGATCTTGACATTTCTTGATAAAATTTATAGTATCACTCCTATATACTTCACTCTGAAGTCTTTCAATTCTCTCTCTATCCAGTTGAAGACGTCACCGCGGGTCTCTCTTCCATTCAAAATGTTAGAGCTTCATCACAGAACATAATTGGTATCTCTTTTTTAAGGAATTCTTCTTTGGTGACTGGAGATAAAGAAGTAGCAGTTATTGATAATGAGAGAACATTGGACACTGAGCAGGATGCATCCACATCCTTCATCTGCTTAATACTAACAGCAGAAACATGTTACTATATTGACTGTTGATATGGACCTTCATTCAATCACTTTGTGAAAGCCTGAAAATGATAAATAGTGCAAGTGGTCAAAAAGAAGTTCTAAAACAACAGTATCTGGATCAAAACACTCTGAGCTAGATCTTTTTAATGTATTTCTGCAGTACGTAGGTCAGTGTTTCTGTCTCTATGTGTTATAGTAATAAGAATAAAAGAGTCACTTAGCCATAATCCCTTATGATTTTCAAAATCTGTATTGTTTTTCATGCTTTTGATTTCAGCCTGTACTTGGGGAGTATAAGTAATACTTTTTTCTTCAAGTTCAGTCCCTAAAGTGGTATTTTTGTCTCAGCTGAACATTTCTAGTCCATTCCAAATGGAATAATAGAATAGTTTTCTCTTTATAACAGAAGTTTACAAAAAAATCAAATAATGCCAATACTGAAACTTTATTGAAGTTTTCCCTGGAAAGTGAAGATGATGAAGAGTATGTGAGATAAGCATATCATGTACTTCTTATGATTATGTATTTTCTAGAAGGCTTGTGAAATACTCTGTTTTTTTTAAAAGGGAAAACATTCTGTTAGTCAGTCAGCATCAAATATCAGCTCTTTCCCTGACCAATACTGAATAAAGGTGATTTCCTCAGGGAAAAGCAACATGTTGTCAGCTCAGCATTAGGGATGGTATTTTCATATAGTACATTCGGTGTCAAACGTAAGACACATCAGTGACAACAGCTGTGAGATCTCTGCAAAACACTGCAGATCAAAATATTAACATTCATTATTTTTACACTTTAAACAGTTGCTCTCAGAAAACCAAAGTGGAATAAGGAAATCAAGAAAGATTAAAAAACCCCAAAACTGTAAAAAAAGTATCCTCTGCATGAAGATGCTACCTGAGACATAAATCTGTCATAGTGACTAATAATGAGATGATGTACTGAGAGAGAACTAAAAAGTGGCTGAGTTGAGACTCTAGTAATAATTATAAAGGGATTCAAATAGGACCCGTTTAAAACAATGCAGGAAATGATCAATGAATTAGGTATCATACAAGAAAAGTAAGATCAGCAAAGGTGAGTCCCAAATGATAGCTCAGACTATCTAACAAGGTCTGATAACTAATAATGACAACTGTGGCAGAAGTTTGTACTCTTAGTAAACAAATCTTATCAGAGGCTTAGTTAAGCGGTTGTTTACAGAGTATTTTGACTGCCTTCCTGAGTGAAAATTGTTACAAGAGACAGTATTGATCATAAGAGAAATACAGCAGATACATTGGAATTTTAGGTATGAATAAATTATTTAATAGGCCAGCAATTATAAACCAAGTAAAAGTAGAATTTTGTTTAATTTGTTAATACAACATAATGTGATTGAAAGTTCTTTATTGCATTGTCCCTGGAATGTGAGGTCAGCAAAGAAATTTCTTAGACCTGCTTTCTGAAGGAAGTATGAAAAATAAAAATAAATAATACCATAACTTACGGCTTTATTCTTGTTAAAGATTTAGGTTCTTTGAATCACAGTTTTAGTATTTACCACCATTGTAATTCTTCCCTCACTATGATTCTCCATTTCACCTGTGTCACTGACGACAGATTTTGCAACCTGTGTATCAGTCGTCCTTTATCAGTGTTGCTATCTTGAGAAACTTAAATTAAATAATTTTTATTGTCTCTTCTTCTAGTGTACCAGTACTTGAAGACAGGTTTTTTTTTTGGACCAAGATGACAAAAAATACTGCTTTCTCTACTTGTCTTCCAGACATTAAACTGTTCTGTGCTAAGAACTTCTGAATCAAGTGGATATACTTTCAGAGATAGCAGGAAGGGTAATAACCATGCTAATCTGTACTTTTTCATAGGCATGAGAGAAGCAGCAGCTGATCCTTGTTATAAGAACATATATGGAATAAGTAGCTTCAGTGTGCTTTAAACTGCAGATGGCAGATGAACCCTGCACAGGATGGGGGAAAGTTTCCTGACTTTCAAATCAGGACTCTGAGGAGTTTGTTGCAGCAATTTTTAGACCCAATTATGCCTTTTTGCCTCAACTCCTTCAGGACTACTTACCTACTCGTTATTATCTTCCTTCAAATTGTAGAAACCAGTACTGTTTCCCTGGCTTGATGGGTTATTTCTTCTGGTGGTGAGGCTGAGATGAAATTTCACTATCTGTTCCAGTGTTGTTTTTGCACTTGTTCTAGTATTTGTTCTTGCACAAAACTGGTTGTGCATTACTGGCTAGTGTTTTGAACAGGGCTAGTCATGCATAGCCATTCATTATCTTAACCTGCATTTTCACAGTGTTACACTTAGCTCAGTAACGTGTCTCTAGAGCCCATTCGTTACTGAGAAGGAGTTTTTAACTTCTGAGTCCATATTGCAGTTAATGGTTGTGTCTTTTACAACCTCAATTAAACCTCTTTATGTAAGACCACTATATGGATGTTCCATTCCCAGTTGGTTTGGACTGGATTTTGCTTGTTAGTAGATTAAAATAATAGCTAGATTAACTTATTTGTGATTTATTTTGATGATGAAAATTCTAGTCCTACAGATGAAATATTGATTTCTCTAAATTCAGAGAAAAGAGTCTACAGTTTTCAGTAAAGACAGGGTTTATTCTTATGTATTTAGTATGGAAGACATTTGACTGGCATACTCTGCATGAGCATCCTTCACCCTTATCAAATGCCTGTAAATTTAATACTAGCTCTGCTTAACAGCCCTTAGAAAGGTACATCCTGACAGCCGTTGAATGTCTTCAGCTTCCAACTCTACTGAAGCTGAAGGGACTTACAAACACTCATCATAGGATTATCTCTGCAATGATTAATAGAAAAAGAGAAAAATAATCCTTGAAGGCATTGAAAAATTTAGGCAGAAGATGTGGTGAGCTACTATGGATTTGTACCCATTTCAGGCCTAAATGTCTCCTAACCTTCTTAAATGTTACTTGAATTTGTGTCATTTCTATTTTTGTGTTGCTGAATAACAGTGTAGCAATGCATATATATCATAGGAAAAAGTAAATGTGATATTATTTAATTCACTTAAATTCTACCTTCCAGTTAAACAGTCTCCTGAACAACTTTTTTCAAAAGCTGACACAGAACAAATGGAAAATGCTCAAAAGACTTTGCAATTCATCAAGTGTAATGGCCAAGAAAATAAATTTATTTGCAGTACTCACACTTATTTACAGACAAGGTGACAGCAGAGCGAACTACAGTCATTTTATAGTTAGGAATTAGCTTTCCATTTGAAATCAATAACATGTTTTATGAGGTCACTGTTTAGTAAACCCTAGAATGCTTTGTGACATCGTCTTCCCTATAGATCTGAGTACAAGAGAGCTTCATAAGCTTTATCTGGTGATAATGAATTGAATGAAAAGTGAAGAACTGATGAGGTATTGTGGACTATAGCTTTTAAAAAATCCTGTCTAGCATATATTCTTTTACTCTCTCAGAAGCCTTTATTACACCTGTATGGTTTCCATAAGGTGCTTATGGTTATATGATTTGCTGCTTTAAAAAGTGATCTGTTTTTAATAGAATAAAGAATAAACAGAATAAATGAAGAATAAACAGAATAAATTAAAAAAATACAAATGAAAAAATCTATAATTCCTGATAGCTGCCCCTTACACTATCACAGGTTATTTTAATAACCCTTCTTAGTGATAAGATTAATCTTGTATAATTAAACTATATTTATAAATAACATTCATAATTTTAATGAGATTGTGTTCTTACATTCATTCTGAGACTTTCCTCATGTTACTGTGTAACAACCTGAAAAAAATGCTAGAACAATCTTTTCTTCCAGTATCTGAATATACAATATTGTTTAATAATTTTATTATGAAGGATATCTGATTTTTTTTAAATATGAAACGTTAGGAATTATAGTATTAAAGACTTTAACTGTGGCACTGCTTCAGAAAATAGTTACTCAATTTCTGAGTGATATGAAAAATACACTTTATGAGACCTCAAGATATTACATGGTTCATCCTTTGAGTGTAAGAATGGATCAAATATGCCTAAACAATCCTTGTCAGATGTTTGTATACTGAAATGTAGGGAAATGTGGTGATCTAATATATCCTTAGTTAGCTTATGTTAATGTTCTGTTGTGCTTATAGAGAGAAGCTGATCTTAAACTTCAACTTATTTTTTTCTTGATGATTTTAAGTCACCCTACTTCCTATTCTTCTTTAACAGATGTGAAGAACTATTTCCCTCATTACTACATTAATCTAACCTAGTTTTATTTTATCTTCTTCATTGCTCTTCATTTTACTTAATTTCACTTATTTACCTGTATGTATCCACATGTACCGTTTTAGAGCAGTTGTCTCATATCCCACTGCCATCAATGAAAATGCAATTCATACAACAATGTAAGCACCAAATAAATTCAGGTACATATTTTGTTTTCATTCTTTTAGATATTTTATGCAATATGTTAAGATTGTCTTGAATTTGTCTTCTATAAAACCTTGTTTTACTTAATTTCCTTTATGAAATCCTTTGATATTTTCTGCTGGTTTAAAAGAATTACTCACAATATAACAGTTTAAGTCCTTAATTAAAATTTTTAATATTATCTGTATGAGAATAATACCAAAGTAAGCATTTTGTTAGTTTTGGTCTTAAGCTACTGTACTTGTATATATATATATGTTCCTTGACATCTGTATGCCATCCCAAACTTAGCTTTTCTTATTTTGTTCCACAAATACAGATCTGTTAGTCTCATTTTCAGCAACAAGGCCTACTTTTTGTTGTCTCTTCTACACTTTGGATTTTTTGAGCTGAGAAACTTGCAGTTTTACCAACTTAGTTTCTTACTTCATATATTTCCTCGAGATTAGGATATATTAGGATAGTACTTATACTTTTAAAAATACTTATTCTTGGTTCTCCCACCTCCACTGAACTCTTTTCCCTTTTTTCCATCTCAGTGATTCTGAGTTTCAACTATGTTCTGAAATTTTTTGTCTTTTTTTTTTTTTTTTTCCCTTGGCCTCTCTCTCTTTGTAACATTACTGTCTACTTTTTCTTGCCCTATGTCAGAGTCCAATACTCTCTGAACAGGTACTTTTAGATATTTCATGCATGGAGGATGTAACGTTTAATATAAATTCTACTTATTAAAGGCAGTTGATGTTACACAGGGTCTCTGATTTAGCAGAGTAATACAATATATACTGTAAATTGCAATACAAATATAAGGTATATTTAGCAAAATAAAGTAATACAATATGCAGTTCAGTCTTAATACCAATAAAATTCCTATTCTCTATAGTATGCTCAGTGTCGTTAACACTGGGTGTGCCCAGTCACTAGGATGGAATACATGGGTTGAAACTAGCTGAAGCCCATTGCTCTCTTTGAAATTCTTTTGTTAGTTCACTTTTTGTGCTCTGTGTTGGGCTGAGCCATGTATTCATTCCCAGCCAAGCTGGTCTGGCTCGCACAGGGAGGCATTCACACTTTTTTAATGCACTCAGCTGTTGATAGCTGCTTACCTAAAAGAAAGTCCACTCTCTCATTCTTTTTGTGTTGAGATACAGCCAGTTTCTTTGCAACAGCTGTGGGCAGTCACAGCCTACATTATCCTCTGAGCTTCACGGGCACATTTCCCTTGCCCATCCAAGCAAATGCCTAGGAAAAGTCCCATGGTCCAGACGGTCCTGCAATTTCCTTACAGAATTCTTATCCACCCAATGAGATCCTTGTCTGTCTGATTGTCACAGTATAGTGGCATACAATGTCTACAAAAGCAACGTCCTTCTTCTTCAACTAATTATGTTTAATTCTAAAGACCTCTATTTCAGAATTGATCTGCATAACAGAGGTTGTGTTTGAATATTTTTATAGTCTAGAAATCTTTAGTTACTAAATTGAACCACAGTAATTTGTTTCTAATATCTTCTTGCATATGTCTGATGATGAGCCTATTTGATAGGAAGTTCGTTAAGAAAGTTTCAGATAAATACATCCCATATATGTCCATGCATACAAATACAGATCTTTTGAGAATTTGTGACGTACTCCTTTTTTTGAGCTTCCATTTGATGCTAAGGCATTATACTACACTCTGCGTGCATCTGAGTAATAGCATATAGAAAATAATTGTAATATTTTATAAAATTATTACCTGTTTATTGTTATGCAATATTAAGAGTTATTCTTCCAGGCTCCAGTGTCTCATAAAACTGCCTGTAAATTGTAAACAGGATGCATTAACCATAAAGAAATCTTTTACATTTCTGTAGACAAAGCAAAGTGATGATTATATTTAAGTATCTAACTTTATCCTTGTTCAGTTCTACAGCAGCGTAACTGGTTAAGATGTTTGGTTAAAATGTATTGTTTGGTGTCAAACACATTTTGTTTGACTTCATATTCTGAATCCCCTCCAGTTCCACTTAGTGTCATTAGTCAACAAGACACCTATATAACAAACAATGGAGATTATAATTGTTAAGATAATGCTCCATGATCTTGTTTCTGTTGAGTTGTCTGTAATGGGGAGCGATCACAACAACCCATACATTGTTACAGGCTTGGGGAAGAGTGGCCGCAAAGCTGCCTGTCAGAAAAGGGCCCGGGGGAGTTGGTTGACATCTGGCTGAATACGAACCAGCAGTGTGCCCAGATGTCCAAGAAGACCAATAACATCCTGACCTGTATCAGAAATAGCGTGGCCAAATGGACTAGAGAAGTGATCGTCCCCATGTACTTGGCACTGGTGAGTCTGCACCTTAAGAATTGTGTTCAGTTTTGGGCCCTTCACTACAGGAAAGACATTGAGGCCCTAGAGTAGCTCCAAAGAAAAGCAACCAAGTTGGTGAAAGATCTAGAGCACAAGCTTTATGAGGAATGGCTGGGGGAACTGGGGTTGTTTAGCCTAGAGAAAAAGAGGCAGATGGTAGACCTTATTGCTCTCTACAACTACCTGAAAGGAGGTGTAGCAAAGTGGGTGTTGGTCCCCTCTCCCAAGTAACAAGTGACAGGATGAGAGGAAAAGGCCTCATGTTGCACCAAGTGAAGTTTAGATTGTATATATAAAAAAAATTATTAACTGAAAGGGTTATCAAGCATTGGAACAGGCTTTCCAGGGAAATGGTTGAGTCACCATCCCTGGAGGTATTTAAAAGATGAGTAGATTAGGTGCTCAGAAACATGGTTTAGCAGTGGACTTGGTAGCATTCGGTTTATGGTTAGACTCGACGATCTTAAAGGTCTTTTCCAACTGAAACTATTCTATGGTTCTGTTCTATGATTCTATGATCTACAGTGTTGTACACATAATATGTGTGGTGTGCTGGTGGACAGCAGGCTGGCCATGAGCAAGCAGTGTGCCCTTGTGGCCAGGAAGGCCAACAGTATCCTGGGTTATATTAAAAAGAGCGTGACCAGCAGGTCAAGGGAGGTTCTCCTCCCCCTCTATTCTGCTCTGGTGAGGCCACATCTGGAATACTGCATCCAGTTCTGGACTCCTCGGTTCAAGAGGGACAGGGATCTTCTGGAGAGAGTCCAGCGAAGGGCCACAAAGATGATTAGGGGCCTGAAGCATCTGCCTTACAAGGAGAGGCTAAGAGAGCTGGGACTCTTCAGCCTGGAGAAGATTGAGAGGGGACCTTAACAATGCCTATAAATATATGAAATGTGGGGGCCAAATGGATGGGACCAGGCTCTTTTTGCCCAGGACAAGGGGCAATGGGCAAAAATTGGAACACCAGAAGTTCCAGACAAAATTAAGGAAAAAATTATTTACTGTAAGGGTAATGGAGCTCTGGAATAGGCTGTCCAGAGAAGTTGTGGAGTCTCCATCTCTGGAGATGTTCAAAACCTGCCTGGACTTTCTTGTGTAACCTGTTGTAGGGAACCTGCCTTGGCAAGAGGGTTGGACTAACTGATCTTCTGAGGTCCCTTCCAACCTCTACAATTCTCTGATTCTGTGAATATGGTGTTTTTGTTAAATTAACAAATTAGGAACATTTTAGCTTCATTTTTTTTAAAAATCTACATATGACAAATAGTATTAAACAATATAATAATAATAACAATAATAATAATAATAACAATAATAATAATAATAACAATAATAATAATAATAACAATAATAATAATAATAACAATTTAATCTTTATTTCACTTGACAAAAGATGTCACAAAAGAGGGAAAAAAACCCCTTTTTTTTTCCCAGGGGAAAAAAAAAAAAAAAAGAAGTGTATTTTATATGCATAACACTGTTTCAAGAATTGAATTTAATATTTTTCAGAAAGATAATTATTTCCACAATTCCCCCTCAAAAAGCCAAAAACCAAAGCCTTTTTGGGTGTGGAATGTTATTCTTTTTATTCCCTGCAAGTTTAGGTATTGTACACATTCACATATTTAAATTTTATAATCTATATCACTAATTTCCAGTTATGGAACCTGTAGAAATATATATTTAATATTTTGTTAATATAGAATTAAGATGAAGCTGAAATGTTAAGAAGTTGTACTAAGTCTACTAATAGGAACAAATCAGATCAAATAAAATAGACTAAATTTTAATCTACACTTCTTTTAAACGTACAAATATATGTATATTTATAAAGACAAGGGTCTTTATCTTACATCTTTATAACTGCATATTAAGTCATCAGTAAATATTAATAAGTGACAGCTACTGCATAAATCTAAGACAAGGACTGGGGGAGCAAAGTCCCTTCTACTGTAAGAGAAGATCAGGTTCAAAACCACCTGAGGAACCTAGGAACCTAAACATACATAAATCAATGGACCTGTTGAGATGCATCCCAGAGTCCTGAGGAAATTGGCTAACATAGTTGTCAAGCCATACTCCATGATATTTGAAAAGTCATAGTGAGGTCCCCGGTGCCTGGAAAAAGGGATCTGTATGATGGTACTCTTACTGGGTCAACATGGCCCTCTCAGTCTATAGAACATGAGCTTGGAAATAATATTAATTCTTACACTCCTGTTCCTGTACAATATCAACAGTATTTATGCATTCATTTAAAAGGGTTGCTGATTAAGGAGATAAACTTTTCAAAAACTTTGCCAATGCAAAATACTTTTAAGGGGAACTATAAAAAAAAAAATATTTTGCTTTAAAACAAACAAAAAATAAACAAAACTCAAACAAAAATCTTATTCTACTCAGACTTTATTATTCTCTACTAGAGCTCAAGATACTAATACTACTAGGTATAAATACTACTTACTATGTGCTTCTGAAGGGTAGCAGAATAAGAAAACTACCACAGGTTGTCTAATATCACTATTTATATTTATGTATTTGCATACAGATGTATGTGTTTTAGCTTTTTAGTTGTTAATAGCCAGTTTTCCATTAACATGATAGAATTTCCATTTTTAGAAAGAGCCAAGCTTGCTGAAACAACGAAGATAATCTTCTACAAGTCACTTCAATCCATTTGCTTACCCAGCACAGCTCAATTGGGTTTTTTTTAGTGATAAGTCATGAATGAAGCTGTAGAAACTCCCACCAAGCTTGATTTTGAAATGCACACAGTATGTTTCAGGGGATATTAAATCATATTTGTCTTGTAATATGTATATTCAAAAAGGTCAGTCATTACACTTCAAAGTAGTTAATTGTTTTTAATAATTATTGGGGAAGAGAGATAAAACTTAGAGAAAAAATGCACTTACAGTTTGAAACAGAATTGAAGTATTAAAAAATCCCCAATAACATATAGCTTTCCCAGTTTGTTTAATGAGAAATAAACATGCAGAATGGTTATATTTAAATTTAGGGGAGTTTGTTTCACCATAACACTACCAAATTATTGCATTCCTCTTACCAGTAGCAGGATTTTCTCAAAATTTTATTGTTTCACTTAAAAATAACTCCTATCACAGAGATAAGTGAAGAAAAAGTAAAGTAGTAAACTGAGCTGTCAGCACAGCTGAGCATGGAACTCATCTTTATGGAGACTTGAAGTCTATGACCATTATTCTCCCAGAGGGGCTGTGCAAGTATCAGGTGCATAATGCACCATATAAAACTGTGACAATTAAATAAAAATGTTAACCGCAACTGTAGTCTTTCCCAATAACTTTAATGTATGTTTCAGCAGATTTATTTCAAATAAAAATAAATACGTAAATAAAAACCATTGCAATTAAAATTGTGTTTATAAAAGAAAAGAAGTATAGTACTGTTCAGTATCCTTAAAATATGAATCTGTTTAAATTGTGAACAATTAATTCTAATATGCAGAGTTAATTAATGGTGTATCCTTAGAGAGGAACTATGGAGATATTTAAAGCAAGAGCAACAACCTGGGTTAAAAAAATAGGTTACTGAATAATGTAGTATGACCTCTTGTGAGACACATGTATCTCATTCTGTGTAAGGTATACTAATTAGAAACAACAGATATTATTTTAGCTTATATGAGCTTTGAGGAAGGAGTATGGAAAGATGAGACAGTGACTGAGCTCCTGGCCCCCAATTCTTCTTTAATCTCTTGCCTCACTAAAAAGAAGTTTTCAATTTTATAAGGTCAATAAATAGATCCAAGTGCAGAAGAAAATTTTTCTTTGTTATGAAATATATCTGTAAAAATATGAAAGTTTTAATTCAGATGTACAAGATTTTTAGTTGTGTACTTTCTTAAACTGATACACTATTTCATAAAAAAAATGAATTGTACTTTATTTTAAACCTCAACATACAATTCTTGATGATACTGTAAGTGACAACCATTTATGAAATAATAAATTTCATATCCTTCTGGGATAAAAAAAAATATATATGTGTTTCTAATTTGCTGCTTTATGAAGTTGTTAAATGTGTGAGCACCCTGACTACATTTAGCCTGCAGGTTCAAAATATTTGTAGAAAGCTTTGTGTGCTATCCTGTCCCACTCTGGCAGGGTTAGGGGGAGGTCATTTTAGACCTCTGCATGCTAGTGATGACAATTACTTCAAGAGGTTCTATTAAACTACAGTTAATTAAAGGGTGTCATGAAAAATGTAGTGGTGTTAAAAAATTCAAATGACTTGGCAATGAAAATTCACAATACAAATTACTTGGAATGACCTGGCAAAGAAAATTTACACACTACTGACACTGACCAACTACAACTTGCAGTGACTTAGCAAACTATAGCAATGTCAATCACCTGCAGCGAACTAAACAATAACTGTCAAAGCTTGCAGTCATTAGGCAATACTGAAAACTAATGGCAACACCAAAAACTTAACAGCAATACTAAAAACCAGCAATCACTTAAAGAGAATCTGGAAATTTATAACAATGTTAATCTTACGTGCCAGGGATGTAGTTAAACTGGGAAAGAAAAAGGAACATTGAAAGAGGAAAGATTGGAAAAGAGAAAAAGGAGATAAACAGGAAAGTTTCTGGAGAAACACCACTCCTTGTTTCCAGCAAAGTTCCATCTAGCCATTCTGTGATCCTTTGGTGGTGAGCACACATGCCCCTATTGTTAATTCACTTTTTTATAGACAAAAGTTCTCAGGTGCCCACTTAACTTTCTGTAATTAGCATAAGAAGTGTCAGGTGATGCAATATTATTTTGCATTAGAAGCAGTGGGGATAGTAACCAGGTTTTTGCACATGCAGCAGTCATTTGGTTACTCTGTGGGCCCCTCAGACTTCTTTATCAGCAAGGGAGTAAGGAAGGGAGGTGATGGGGTGTCCTTCAAACATCCCACAGCTTCTCTTATTGGACACCTGGAGGATGTGAGCTCATCCCTAATTATCAGCAGCACTGCTCATCCTTTGATTAGTAAGGCTGCTCTTCTGTGGAGAAAATTAGTCTTTTTACAACAGAATGATTGAGACAAAACACTCACTTTTCTGTCTCTTAAACATGTGTGCACACACACAAAATTCCAGAATTTATATTTTTACTTTAAAGAATCAGAATATTTTATCCAATAATTCTACTTAAATAGTAACTTTGCAATGAAAATATACAGGTGTCTTGCAAAACAAAACGTTTTTTCAAAAAAAATTTGAATGCAATTTGTACGTCTTCATTTCTATATTTATTACCTATGTTTTTTTTCTTTAAAGAAGTAATTTTTCAGTTATATATTTCTTAGTCATACTGGAATGGTAACAAAAAAGTAAATGTCACTATGTATTATGTGAATTGAATGTATTTATAATTAGATACCACAGATGACATAGATCAATAAGGAATTTTTTTATTTGGTAGAACTATATGCTTTTATTTTAAAAATTACTTGTGATTGTTAAAATGTTCTATATAATAGACTAGATATACTCTAGCTTGGAATAGAAAACAATTGTGATGAGCTTATTGATAAAATTGTTCTGACAATAATTTCTTATTTGTGATCTATTTTATAACATTGGTGTAACATATAGGTGAGTTAATCTAGAATTCTAGGAAGACAATTATAATACAACTGTCTTCTGCAGTCTACTAAAATCCTTGAACTGAAATTATGACTATAGAGTCAAGATACATTGTATTTGAACTATCATATAGCACAATAATATTCCCTCCCATGGTGGGTAGTTTGGACTAAATGATCTGTAAAGGTCTCTTCCAACCCCAATTTTCCATGATTCTATAATGAATAATACAGCTAGTTAGAAAAATAAGTGTGGGGTTTTTTAGGGGAGGTTTGGGGTTTTTTTGTTTTGTTTTTGTTTGTTTGTTTGTTTGTTTGTTTGTTTGTTTGTTTGTTTGTTTGTTTTATAGGAGATGGAGATGGAAAAAAACCACCAAAACTTCTGTATGCAGAATCCTCATTCAGAAGCTTGTCAGGGCAATTAGTGATGCCACCAACAAAATGCTTGTCCAGGTTAGTAGGGACTTCCTGTTCTTCATTAACCAAATGACTTTTAGGTCATATATGATATCTCTGACAAGAAAGCCACTTTCATGTTTAATTGCTTGAATAAATATGTAATTGTTGCCTGGTAATGGGGTTATAAATCTATGTGGAAATAATATTGTAAAAACATGGATAAGTTGACTTGTTAGGCAGTATGTAATTAATATATACAAGTTGTTTGTTTTTTGTTTTTTGGTTTTTTTAACATAATTAAAAACCTATGTTTTGCTTTATATATAAAAGAATGTATCTTTTGTAGGAACTACAGTACTACCAAAGTGAACACAAATTCTGGAACTACTGAAGGATGGTGATGTGACTATGTAAAGCATGAAATAAACCTGTCTATTGTTTTGAATTCTAAGAAATGAAGGTATAGAAGTAATGCTTCTGATAAATGGAATACCTGAAGAAAACAAACAAAAAAAACCCAAACCCAAACAGAAACCCCCAAACCAATATCAATTCCTACACCATTCAAGGTATGAAAGATCAAATATATTGAAAGCAAGTGACTATATGAGAACTAAAATTTACACAAAAACCTTACATGGAAATGCCAGGACTGGTTCTTCACAGAAATTTTTAATTATTAGAAATGCCAAATACATTGCCCAAGATTTCATTGTTAAGATGGAGTCAATGTATAGAGAAACAGAAAATCAAAAGTCCTGTATATAATAAGTAATCTCATTTAAAATAGAGGCAGTTCTATTTATATATATTTTTTTTCCCCCAGAAATATAAATAATATAGTTCATGTGATTTTATGGAAAATGTTGCTTGTGTAAACTCATGTGATGTTTTTTTTTTGTTTAGTTTTTTTTTTTTTTTTTAAAGCTGCAATGTTGTATAACAGTTCTTATTACAAGTAAATTTTATCTTAGCACAGACTGTGGATTACTAAACTTCAACCTTAAAATAATTTTATTTCTAAGTAGAAAGCTTGGTGAGAAAATATTGCATATTAAAAATGGCTGTTATATTAAGTTCATTAGAGGAAGGGGCTCAAACAACACTGAGACCCCTCGAAAGACCCTCTGCAACTACCCCTCACAGCAGCTCCTGCACAATCATAGAATCATAAAATGTCGTGAGTTGTGTCTGAGGGCATTGGCCAAATGCTTCTTGATTATTGTCAGGCTTGGTGCCATGACTACCTCCCTGGGGAGCCTGTTCCAGTGTTCCACCACACTTTGGGTGAAGAACCTTTTCCTCATGTCCAACCTAAACTTGCCCTGGCACATCTTCCTGCTCTTTCCCCTGGTCCTATCATTGGTGACCAGAGAGAAGAGATCAGAACCTCCTCCTTCTCTTCCCCTTGTGAGGAAGTTATAGGCCTTGATGAGGTCTCTTTTCAGTCTCTTCTTCTCCAGGCTAAACAAACCAAGTGATTTCAGACTTTCTTCGTATAGCTTCCCCTCTAAGCCCTTCACCAATTTTGTGGCCCTCCTGTGGATACACTCCAGTAGCTTTGTACCCTTTTTATACTGTGGTGCCCCAAACTGCACCCAGTACTCAAGGTGAGGCTGCACCAGTGCAGAGTAGAGTGGGACGATCACCTCCCTCAACCGTTTTGCAGTGCAGTGCTTGATACACCCCAGGGCATGGTTTGCCCTCTTGGCAGCCAGGGCACACTGTTGCCTCATGTTCAACTTGCATCAACCAGAATTGCATAAATTCTTGCTCAAAAGGCCAGGTCTGAACTGCATAAAGACACAAACTGAGAGACCCATGTGCGTGTCCACCAGAGGAGATCAACCCATCTTGCCACATGCATGCCCAACACCAGAAGACTGCCCCATCCATCTCAGGACCATTACGTGATCTGAGGGCTGTGATACCTTTTCTTATATCCTTCCTTTCCTGTATCTCTCTTATCTTCTCTCTTTTACAGATATTATTCCAACAAGATCTCACATTTACCAATATTTTTACATTTTCCAAGTTCAGGTTATTTCATAATAAATAAAATATTTAACTGATCATTTGGGGTTGTTTCACCTTAATTTAAGCTGAGAGGATTTACAGAACTTTAGTAACTCTCCTCCCATCTCTGAGATGGGACATGACACAAAAATAAATTTGAGCAATGGATGCTTATAATTTATTTTAATAGGAGAAAGAATCCAATGGTTATGGTCAGAGTTATGGCACTAACATAGTATTTCTGATGCCTTCATTCAAAAGTGGAATTGCAAGAAGAGAAAGGAGGGCTCTGGATAAGGAAGAGCTGGGGAACAAGAAAGTCTCAGGAATTAGGGTCCCATTTTATGAACTTACATGTAGAAGCATTTATTTGTTAAACCAAAATTGTCTTCTAAGAGGGAAACTTCACTGAAATTCTTTTTGCAAAATCCCACTAACAAGATTGTTCTTTTTCTGGCAACTTGCTTTCTTGGAGTCAAAAATTACTTTATCAGAGAACTAGAGAGAAAACCTTGTTCTTGCTCAAATACCTGATGTTTACATACATATAAAAGCAATTTTCTTCCATTCATATATGCCCTGGTTTTGTTAGGAAAGCAAACCACCACAATATGCCATTTAACTTGTGTCCCTTTTCCATTCAACCAGTAAAAAAAAAACAAAACAAAAAAACCCAACAGCCTACAGGGTAACTGCTGAAAAAAAAGTAGATAGATACACTATCAACTGGAATGGAATGGAATGGAATGGAATGGAATGGAATGGAATGGAATGGAATGGAATGGAATGGAATGGAGTGGAATAGAATAGAATAGAATAGAATAGAATAGAATAGAATAGAATAGAATAGAATAGAATAGAATAGAATAGAATAGAATAGAATAGAATAGAATAGAATAGAATATTTCAGTTGGAAGGAACCTACAACTATCATCTAGTCCAACTGCCTGAACAATTCAGGGTTGACCAACCCATAGAATTTTATTAAGGGCGTTGTCCAAATGCCTCTTAAACGTGGACAGGCCTGGGATATCAACCACCTCTCTAGGAAGCTTGCTCCAGTGTTTGACCACCTTCTCAATAAAGAAATGCTTCTTAATGTCCAGTCAAAGCATCCTCTGACACAACTTTGAACCATTCCCACTAAATGGGAAATGGAGCTTACCTCTGAAGTCTGAAACATATCGTCCATAAAAAAATAATTGATTTTGTATCTGAATGATGATCCACTTATTTCCATTACTCTAATATAATATGTGAAAATCTGTCACTTCTGCATGACTTTGAGGCAATGAACTCATTCATGTTCAGCCAACAGAACTTGTATTTGTAGTTTATAAATTTGCTCACAGCATGGAAAATATCCTAATGTTATTACCTAATGTGAAAGTAGAAATGTAATACATTAAATTAATCTTACCATTTATTAGTTATATCCAATAGTAACTTGTTGTTCATAACATAATAGAAAGATCAGGTATCCTCAAAGATAAAAATAATCCATGAAAATTAGTTGTTGTGGAGAGGAGTTGCAGTCCATCAGGAATGATATGTGTAATGGCAATCATCAATTGCAAAGCAAGTGAATTTTATCAGTAAATTCTTATAGGAAACTTCCCATGAGTGTGAAAAAGGAATGCAAGGTTGCTATAAAGTCCATCTCTCTCTCTAAGCATAAAGGATTTTGCCTTTTTGCCTTTAAAGCAAGGTGGAAACTGATTTTGTTTGGTGCTTTTAACTTTAAGGTGAATCTTCATAATTCTTGTAATGAGAGATATACTGTCAAAACTAAAGGAGAGTAAGTAGATCCATAACTGCTCCAAGAAAATTTTTATCCTATGAGATTCTCTTCCAATTCCAAAATTATTTTACTTGTGTTTCGATTCCTTTTTAAAATCAGTTTTATTTGAGTAAAATAAAGGAGCTGAAGATCATATAAGCTATATACAATGGCAGTGCTGATTACAAGTTCAGGAAAAATCAAAGGACTTCATTTTAACCTATGAGAATTGTGTTCGATAGACATTCAGGAGACAAAGTTCTAACAGTTGCAACGTTACCTTAGCATTGTTAGCAGGAAATTGGTCAACACTGTTAATGTTAATTAGGTGCAGCAGGCTGATCTGTCTCATTATTATTCTTTTTTTTTTTTCTTGTTATACACATAGAAATATTCAAATACACACATTTTAGGAACATTCTCAAATTATATAAATGTGGTTTACATTATATATATTTAAATACTCTTGGACTAAATTGTACATATTAAAATAAAACTTGTTTATTAGCTGAATTCTTATTTATGAATTTTAAAGCCAAATTACTTACATTTCATGTTTTTTGTTCAAAGTTTTTTTTTTATTATTATTTCACAGTTTTACAGTAAGCCACAACAATTTATAATTTCAAAAGTTAGAAGGTATAACTTGATTTAATCACAAACACTGCTTTTGTATCTCCCTGGTAATAAGGCTGCAGAATTTAGGATAAACATTGATTATTCATGAAACAATTTGTTTTAATGAACACTTTTTTAGAATCCCATATGATTTCAGACATCACCAGTTCACTAATACAAACTATCTGAAAGACATTGTGAAAGATTGAAAAGTTTTGCAAGTCTCAATAAATGGCATGAGGAAAAAAACACATTTCTTGGTATACACACACACAAAAAAAAAAAACAAACCCAACCCCAAAACCCAAAGAGAAAGTATACAAACATTCTTGTATTTAAAACCCTATTCTTACAATTACTATTTCTGCAGTGTAGAATATATTACATGAGACAACAGTTTTGCCTCAGCAAAAAACTAAGCTGAAAACAGGATTTGTTTTTCTCCTATGGTGATCACATTGTTCACATAGTTTAGTAAAATTGCACCTGATTATGCTATCACATTGTTATGTAAGATTTACACACTTATTAATGACACAATTTTAGCACGCGTGTATTCACGTTCCAGCTAGTATTAATTATATTCTGATAAGTGTGTTTTATAGAAGTTAGATGCGGCTATCCATTCTTCTCTCATTCCTCCACCCAACTTTTAGAGATAAAAAAAGATAAATAGTCAGGCTGCGTGCAACTACTTCCAGGAAATATATTACAGAAATATCTTCAAGCATATCCCAATACTGAGGCAGTAGAAAGCCCTGCCATCAATGTCACATTTCTCCTACAGAAGATTTTAGAAAGCTCTGTCATAAACCCTCCTGTCTGTTTTGAGAAGACTGAAATTGTGACCCTGAGAACCCAGGGTACTCTACTGTGGTACAGTAGAAATGTTCATTTTCTGGCATGATATAATAAGACATCTTATCAGACATCTCCAGAAATAACTCTTTTTCTAGGCTGAAGTTGTGTGGTTCTGTAACGTTTTTGACATGAACTTCAGCTGCTCATTTCTGTTCCTCTCATGAATAAAGTAGCTCTGTGGAACAGGAGTTTTGTCCATGCATCTGGAAATGCAGCAGGTACCATTAGTAAATTCCATCAAAATGACCAACCTCAAAAACATTGTCTCCAAGATAAAGGCATACTGTTGACATATAAGTTTAAGGAATTTTAAAGGAAGTAATATAGCTTATTCTTAGCCAGCTTATGCTGAACCCAAATTATCATCTATAAAATTCTGGACACACAATGTCATTGCTATGTAAATAGAAGGCTACAAACAAACAGTGGTAGGCCAGATCCAGCTGCTTCCTCTAACAACTATTGACCTTGAAAGTAAAATGCAGGAGCCACAGGGATCTTCAACCCAAATTCTAATTTTCCAGGAATTGCAGCTGACTAACCACAGGAAAAGTAAGTGGAGAGCTAAAAGCATACAGGAATACAGTGTGTCATTTCCAAGGCCCTTGCCTACATAAAGTGTTTGATATATGATAATGCTAAACCAGCAGTGATTCTGGTAAGCTGAGCATGTAACTGTACTTTGAATGACTTTCATGAATCAGCATGTGTAGACAGTATGTCCAAGAGGAAATGTTGTCATAGTGGCTTCACCAGATGATCTAGATATGCAGAGATAAAGATTACCAACTTGTCAAATTTATGACTTTATTTTGTATTCTGTAAAGGGATAAAGGCACTGAAAAATTAGGAAAAGGACTTAGAAGAGCAAAATTTCAAGGTAAAAACAATGGCCTTCAACAGGTAGAAGAAAAATAACTCTGTCAGGATCTAAGAACTGATTTTCACTGAAAGAAATAAGATAATTAATAGAAGAGCTTTTAACTAGTGGATGTGGTGGAGATAAATAGGAACCGTACATACATACATTGACAGAAGCCAGTGATGGCAAATGTCTCGGAGAGAAAAAAGACATCTCAAGACCTTGAAAAGAGTTCTATGTCCAACATAGATAACTTTAGAAGGAAACTTAAGCCCCAAGCAGGCAACAGCTGATTAATTGTTTGTGAGTGGAAAAAAAGTGTGAATGGCATCTGTGAAAGATGTGAAACATTAGGGACAGACATTTGTTGCAAAAGATAAATTAAATTATGTAGTAATGACCAAAAATCCCAAAAGAACATGAATGAATAGATAGTGCAAATATAAATGACCTGAGGAGAAACAAAGAAGATACCTGGCAAAGAGAAAACTGAATGTGGAAGGACGGAACACATCTTATAGGTCAGTCATGTTCTAAAGGGGCTTAATTTTAATCAAAATCTGAGCATATGGAGAATAACATGCTAAAGGTAGAGAAGAGGAAGAAGATAAGGAGAGAGCATTTTTACATATATGGAAAGATTATTAAAAATCATTAAATGCTGAGACAATTGGAACAAAGTTGTGAATAAGAGTTCCAGGATCCAACCTTGTATGGAGAGAAATCCAACTGCAAATATTTTCCTTAGGATACTTAACTTTGTAAGAATGGAGCTCATTTCTTATTTAACCACAGGATCAACATTTTGTTGAGCTGCTATTACTTGCTATTATGCATGCAGGTAGCATTAAAAAATAGTCCTCAGTGTAAAAACTCTGCTCCTATTTTAGATATAAATGTACATATTTATTTATACTTAATGAAATCATAAATATGGAAAATACTATGAGAGGAGTAAATTATTCAGAGTAAATTTGACAAACCTGTATAAAATAAATAATGCATCATAATTTCTGGAAACAGTTTAAGTTTATTTAAAAAATGACTGAATAATCCTTTATGAATTTTAATATTTTTACATATTGCTATCACACAGAAATTGTAGATGATATGAACCTAACTTTTTTTTTTTTTTTTTTTTTTTTTAAAGAATGATAAAGGTCACTTTTGATCTTACTAAGCAATGGGAACTTGTTAGTTAGCTCTTATGAAATAAATGGGATCAGAATTATTCCTAAGAGATACATTTTACAAGAAACAGCGTTCAAAGTAGCCTGATATAATTTCAAAGTACCCAAGGTCATGAGTTGGAAATAAAAAAAGTGTCTGTTAAAAATTAGGATTTAATTATTATTCATTAAACATAGCTGATGTTTGTGAAACAAGATTTGGAATTCCACACAGTTTTACGATAAGAGTAGGCAAGTGAATGGAAAATAAATCCATTAATAGTTTCTGAAAATATGGAAAAAAACTTATTCTATCTCAGGTAGAACATGCACTGAATAACTGAGTCAATAACTGTCAATAAGACATCATTAAATTAAAGTATCATATAAAGTTCCACTGTCCTTATTCTTCTGCGGATATTCACTTACGACCATTATTACACTCTCAATGGGCCTTTGGCTTTACCTGCTGGAGTCAGCTCATGATATTATGCTACAATGTTTATGCTTGCATGTGGGTAAGAATTAATTGCAATATATAAGGCACTGGTAGGCTTATAAATTTGATACCATAATGCCTAAATTTTAGTTGTGTAATCTTTGGAATAGAACCTGAAGCTCACAGTAAAGTACAGCAAAGGTTACATGCTTCAGTCCAAAATAATAGTTACCTATCTAAAGAACTCTCTTTAGTATCTCTCAATTCAAGCACCATAACTGAGCCTTCTTCCCTAAATCAGGACTGCCTCATTAATTCCCTATTCTCAGTTGTTTTTCAAACCATAATGGAGTTCCAGTGCCTATGTATTATACAGTGCTTTACCAGTTAAAATATTTGTCCAAGTAGAAGACACTAAATCCAGAAGTGCCTCAAATGGATGTTTCCATGACTAGTAGCATACTCTGCAGCACCCAAATAGTCAGCAGTATGTCAATTTAAAATGTGCACAGCACAGCATATAGATTCTTACAGGTGTCCGAGCTTGGAAAAAAGAGGGAGCCTAGGATTTTAAATGCTTCCACAGCTTGGCTCTTTACAAGGGTGGTTTTGTTTCTATTTACTTCCCATTTGTAACTGTGGGTCTGAAGTCCAACCATAAAATGTCCTGAGCACATAATCGAGTCAGTAGGAAAAAAAAAAGAAATTTTATGCCAACTGATGCAATGTGGTTGACATCAAAAAATCATTAATCTACTATTTAAACTTTATGTAAGTATATATATTCAAGTGAGTACCATTTTTAAACTGGGAAAGATTGTCCCACCAACTTTTTTCCAGTTGGCTTAGAAAATCAGTATTTTATTCAACTGAAATAGCTCACAGGCAGAGATGTCTTTTCTGCAATTGGTTGTACAAATATTCAGCTAATGTTATATGACAGTACAGTTCTATCTCATTTAATAATTAAAGAATTTTTTGTTCTGTTACACACCCCTGTCCAATTCACCTAACAATATTTGTATTTTTCAGTATTTTTATACAAGATAGTAAAGATTCTAAACGTATTGTGTCAAGTAGCCTACCTACATGCTTGACATTAAATAGATGCTAAAGTATTTTGCTGGTTCTTAGCAAAAATGATTACATAAGGTGCAGTCATAGAAGAACCTTTTATTTCTAATACATGCTTTTAAAGTTTTACCTGAAAAAACCAAGGTATACTGCTTTTCTGATACGCAATACAAGCTTTTTTTTTTTTTTTTTTTAACTCTTAGTATACCATCACATGACTGAAAGAAGCTCCTTGCTGGTACTGGGTTCAGATCCTTGTCTTGATTTGTAATGTATTATGTGTCTCTGGGACTAAATCTGGATTAGGCTTAAAGCTCCTTGTTGTTTAAGGCAACCTCTCCTAGCTGGAAACAGACTGGTTCATTTGAACTTTGTACACTTAAAGAAATCTTATTCAGTTTATTATTTTTATTAAAGATTTTTACTTATTGAGGCAAAGTGATTACTATGAAAGCCAGTAAAATTAAAGAGTCCTTAAACCAACTTTTCTCATATGAAACAAATCAATTTCTTCCAAAACAAGTTAACTCTATTAAGCATATGAACAAACAAATAAAAAGTTCTCAGTTTTGAACAAACTCTTTCTATCTAGATGCAACTTTAATTCACTTCAGGTATACCTTGCAACTGTGAAGGAATTTGCTGGTCTAAAATTAAATAAAGTCAGGAAAATTATTTGCTTTGGCTATATCTGACTCTACAAGCTAAAAGAAACAAATTATTTTAAAACAAATATTCCAGAAAAAACTTCAGGAAATCTTGATTTAGAAACAAAACTTTCAGAACCCAAACAATTCACACAAGCACGAATTGTTACATAAGAGTTCACAATTTGTCATCTTTTATTAATTAGACTTTACAAACCATCTGTGCAATATTCGCTAACATAAAATAAAGGAAAATAAACATCAATGCTTATGTGTGGGATCACAGTGTATCAAGTAGTTTTATGTGTATTTGTAGAACAAAAGAGGAGCATTAAGATATTATAGAGGAATAGGGACACTGTAGCTATCAGGATCAAATAGTAGAGTTATAATTTTGTTCTGTATGGAACAATAAGCACTGTTGAAAAAAAAAAAATGCCCTGAAACTTCTTGTCAATCTTTACTTCAAGTTTAACTGTGTCTTCCTATTTATTTTTGTGTTTTCTTCCTGTAATGCATATCTTTTATAATTCAGTTATATGTACTGTAGCTGCATATTGCTCAACGGTATGGAAAAAACAACTCAAGAGAAAAAAATATCCACACAAGATCACTGAAAATCAGAAATTCTTCCAGTAGTCTGCTTTATCTTACTTTTTCATCATTACTTAAAGCATACTATATTACAGTGTTATGTTACTACATTAAAGTCAGACAACTTCCATAAGTCTAATGGGATATTAAAAATACTGTAAGTATGAAGGAAATAATTAAGAGAAGAGAGAGAACAGACCGGGCAGAAGGGGGTGGGGGGGAGGAACAAAACCCAAAACCAAAAAAAAAACAAAAAACAATACACTTAGAACAAAGTACCTTTACTGTGCTGATATTGCAATCAAGAAGAAAGCCTTGCTTATCTTTATAAAACACATCTCAGCAACTCACTGCAAGATAGAACACTGTTTAGGATAATATCCCAGAACTATACCACCTCATTCAGTGTGCAGGTCATTGGAGATGCTGTTTTTCAAGCAAAGGAAAATAGTGAAATCATAGAATGGTTTGGGTTGGAAGGGACCCCAAAGATGAACTTTTTCCAAACCCCCTGCCATGAACAAGGACACCTTTCACTAGACCAGGTTGCTCAAAGCCTCATCCAACCTGGCCTTGAACACGTCCAGGAGGGCACATCCACAACTTCTTTGGGCAACCTGTTCCAGTGTCTCACCACCCACACAGGAAAGAATTTCTTCCTAATACCTAATCTAAATGTCCCCTCTTCCACTTTAAAGCCATTACCCCTTCTTCTATCACTACATTCCCTTGTAAAAAAAAAAAAATCTCTCCCCAGCCTTCCTGTAGGCCCCCTCCAGGTATTGGAAGACCCTATAAGGTCTCTCGGGAGCCTTTTCTTCTCCAGGCTGAACAGCTCCAACTCTTTTAGCCTATCCTCATAGGAGAGGTGTGCTCCAGCCCTCTGATCATCCTCATGGCCCTCCTTTGGACTTACTCCAGTAGGTCCATGTCCTTCTTGTGTTGGATGCCCCAAAACTGGATGCAGTACTCCAGGTAGGATCTCACAAGAGCAGACTAGAGGGTAAGAAGCACCTCCCTCGACCTTCTAGCCCTGCTTCTCTTGATGCAGCCCAGGATACGGTTGGCCTTCTGGGCTGAGAATGTGCATTGCCAGCTCATGTTGAGCTTATCCACCAGTACCGCTAAGAAGTCCTTCTCCTCAGGGCTGCTCGCAATCCATTCTTTGTCCCACCCATATTTGTGCTTCGGATTTCCCCAACCCCGCTGCAGGACCTTGCATTTGGCCTTGTTGAATTTTGTGAGGTATTACAGACGCATCTCTCAAGCCTGTCAAGGTCCCTCTGAATGGTATCGCTTCCCTCCAGCGTGTTGACTGAACCACACAGCTTGGTGAGAGCGTACTCAATCCCACTGTCCATGTCACCAACTGTGAGGAGCTGCACTATAGACTTGTCTCAAACATTGCTTGCAAGAACGGCCACAAGACCACCAGGTTCTGGAAACTCCGACTTGTGAAGGCATCCCTCCCGTAAGGCAATCTTTGAGCCACAGGGTGATGTGAGGAACTGGAATATAGACTTGTCTCAAAGATTGTTTACAAGGACTGCCACAGGACCACTGGGTTCTGGAAACCCTGACTTGTGAAGACACCCTGCCCGCGGTGGGTGATCTTCCCGGACATGTCCCTGCCTCCAGTGCTGGGGGGCACAAAGAGACGTGCCATTGCTGTAGAAACCACAGCCCTCGAAGGGGTGTTTAAGGAGGACCTGCATGGGCAAGGGCAGGAGGGGGAAAGAGAGAAGAAGAGAGACAAAGAGGACGACCGCCTGACTGCCTGACCGCACCACGCCAGCTGCACCACTGCTGGAACAAGCAACTGAGACCTCCTCACCCCCACTTCACTGTCGCCTTTCTGCTGGACCTGTGGTGGTGACTGTTCTTGCTGCCCTATCCCGACTCCTTGCTTGATTTCCATCTTTCGTTCCTTTCTGTCCTATTGCTACCCTCTTTATTACTTTTTCTTTCTGTAATAAACGGTGTTCTGGGAGTACGGCCTTTGACCTCATTTGTGTCTTAATCTCGCTCTTGGGATCGTATCGAAACCTCCTTCGACATTGGATCGGGACACCAACAAAGATGTTAAAGAGTGCTCATCCCAATACTGACTCCCAAAGGATGCTACTCCTCACTGGTCACCACTTGGACATCAAGCCATTGAATATAATTCTTTGAGTGCGATCATAAAGCAAATTCCTTATCCACTGAGTGGTTCATCCATCCAGTCCATGCTTCTCCAACTTGGAGACAAAGATGTTTTGTAGTACAGTGTCAAATGCTTTACACAAGTCCAGGTAGATGACGTCAGTTGCTCTTCCTTTATCCAGCAATGCTGTAACCTCAACATAGAAGGCCACTGAATTGGTCAGATAAGATTTGGCAAAGCCATGTTCGCTGTTACCAGTCACCTCCTCACTTCCCATCTGCCTTAACATAGATTCCAGGAGTATCAGGTCGAGGGAGGTGATTCTCCACCTCTACTCCGCTCTTGTAAGGCACCACCTGGAATACTGCGTCCAGTTCTGGAGCCCCCAACACAAGAGAGACATAGACCAGTTAGAATGAGTGTAGAGGAGGGCCATGAGGATGATCCGAGGGCTGGAGCACCTCTCCTACAAGGAAAGGCTGAAAGAGTTGGGGCTGTTAAGCCTGGAGAAGAGAAGGCTCCAGGGAGATCTTATAGCGGCCTTCCAATACCTGAAGGGGGCCTACAGGAAAGCTGGGGATGGACTTTTCACAAGGGCAGTTAATGACATGACAAGGAGGAATGGCTTTAAGCTGAAAGAGGGTAGGTTTAGATTAGATATTAGAAAGAAATTCTTGACTGTGAGGGTGGTGAGACACTGGAACAGGTTGCCCCAGGCAGTTGTGGATGTCCCCTCCCTGGAAGTGTTCAAGGCCAGGTTGGATGAGGCTTTGAACAATCTGGTCTAGTGGGGTTGGAACTAGATGATCTGTAAGGTCACTTCCAGCCCAAACCATTCTGTGATTCTATGATCTATGATCTTGCCAGGCACAGAGATGAGACTGACCGGCCTGTAGTTCCCCAGACCTTACTTTTTTTTTTTTTTTTTTTTTTTTTTTTTTAAAATGGTGCTTAAGTTTCCCCTTTTCCAGTCCAGGGAACTCGCCAGACTGCCTCAACTTCTCAAATGTGATGCATAGCGGTTTGGTACTATCTAATTGATTCTATCATGGTACTTTCTATCTTGGATCTAATTGTAGAATCTCTATTAGACAAGATTTCGTTGTTGCAGAAAAAAGAAAACAAATGAAAGTAAAGAATACCACTGTTACAGATTATGTCTCACTAATAATGACACAGTTAGAATTTTTATACACACATTATATGATATCTATCCCTTTACCTGGTCTTATGGTTACCCTTCTCCAGCCTCTCTGGGGTCAAGTAAAACCAAATCACTGGGCAGTTCAAGACAAGTTCAGATAGAACAATCCTGGCAAGAGGCAAACTCAATACAATACCTGTGGCCTGTTATGAGCAATGACAATACTCGTAAATACTTAACTTACAATACATACAAAATAAATACAGTTTATTTGGATTCAGGGCTATCTTGGACATTAGACAAAACTGCCAATTTCAAACATTTATGTAGAGGACTAATTGTTCAGCTGTTGCAGGATATTTTCACTGCTGTGGCTCTTCTTATCATGTACAGAATGCAATCCTCTCCCCCTCTCTTTTTTAAAGAATAAACAGTTTGCAAAAAAACCAATTCAAAATAGAAACTCAGTAATAATGGTACCGAAGTAATATGTATCACTGGGGATTATACACCTTTTTTGTCTTCTGATTTAATAATAGCTCTTGACAAATCTCCAATAATATTAATAGAGGGGTTTTTTTCAATTAAAGCACTCAAGTGCTGTCTAAAAAAGTGTCTTTCAGAGAATGTGATTTTTTTTTAAATTAATACATCAGTGTGAAATATGAAATTCATCAGAACATCAAACATATTGTTGCCAAGCAACTAATGACAGTCCATTATGTGTTTTGTATATTTTAGACAACAAAGCCATGTTTTGAATTATTTAAAATAAATTATTTATACTTGTGATATTATTTATTAAAAAAAAATCCCAACATTTCTTGCTTTGCTATTTTTCTGTGGTTACCCATAGGTGGTTTTGAAGAGGAGGTGTGGGAAAATTAAGGCTGAAAGAAAAAAAAAAAAAACAACCCATACAGAAATATTTTCTTAATTTCTCAAAAAGCACAGTGCACTTTGAGCACTACCAAAGGGATTCCTTATTTTAGAGTCCAGTCTTACCTTTGACTCTGTGCAAAAGTCTGATTGATTATTCCTTATTCTTAATATTAATCTGCCACATATATTGTTGCATCATTGCTGATATTACATCTTTTGTATGAAAATACATCTTTTGGTGAAAATACGTATTTTGTTTTTCTACCTCTGAAAAAGTAATTCAAGAAATAAAAGAAAACAATAGACCTATTCTTTGTGGCTCCTTCAGAAACATTGAATTTTATTTCAATGTTGAAAAAATACCTGAAGGAGCTTTTGTAAACTACTGTATACATTTCTACTAGAGCAATTGTTGAATTCTAATCAACTGATTGAAAAATGCAGTTCATCACAGAATAAAATTGTTATTAATGCTTCAAGATCATACTTGGATAAAACTTTTGTAGAAACCATCCTCAAGTGTAAAATAGACCATAAAAAAGAAACTTATAAATAGATCTTAAATTAACATACTAGTAAAATAAAAGCTGTTTTAAAGTTTTACCAGAGCATGGATGTGTGTTAAAGATTTTCTGACAAAGACAAATTAAGTAACTGCGTATTTCTTTCTATTGTCTTAATTTATTTAACTACAGTATCATGGGTGTTCTGGAAAGTCTGACACATTGAGAAAAACAACAACTCTGCCACTCCAAAATTTATAGTTATACTGAGTCTGTAATATTAATTATGACCTTACTAAACATTGCAAATTTGTTCTAGGAACATTCTTTTCATCTCAGTAAGAGCTTCTGACCTTTAATTTTCAATAGTAGATTATAATGCATTTTATTATTTTTATCATACTACATTGTTGTTTATTATCAATATTGATAATAAAGATATAAAAAGCTGGCAGAATTTTTTTAAAAAAGCAGCAGAATTCAATTTTGCTTTTCCTTTTGCAAGTAAATTTATTCACTTGCTATTACAGTTAAGATAATATCCCTGAACCTTTGTTTCAAGATGGTATACTGCGCATTTGCTATAAATTGGGGAGAGCGGTCAAAGAGAGAAGAGTTAAATAAATTCAGTAGAAGTCCTGACAAAGTTCATAACAAACTTCAATGAATATATAATTTTAAACATTTCAGTAGTGGAATATCATTTTATCTTATTTTAATTTTTGACTTCTGAATTATAGAACAAAAAAAAGAAAAGTTTATTCTATGTCTGGAGTTTCTGTTGTTCCATTACAACTTAAAAGAAAAAAAAAAAAGAAAAAAAAAAAAAAAAGGAAAATCTTATACTTCAGTAGACTTTGTTATTCTAGGAAGAAATAAGATATTGTCATTGGCAGTGATTTTACAGTCTATGAATACCTTTTCACTGTGTTTGGAAGTGGTCAGTCTTAGTTTGCAATTAACTAGGAATGATGACTAATTCAATAATTTTAATTTGTATGAAGAGACTTATTTATTATCACCCTAAATATGAAAAGAGCTCTGTACCATTAAAGGAAGGTAGATACTCAGATTATGTGAGCACTATCAGAATTCAGTACTGTCTAACTAGGACAAAGACAAGGTCATGCTGACCTGGAATCAAATGTACATATGGTTTATTTTTCTTTAACCCTTGTTAGTTCACTCTTTTAGTTAATCACAATTTTTGGAGAAAAGAACTCAGTGTTGGACTGTCAATTTTAATCCATCTCCACTAATGAAAATAAATACAATGTACATTCTATTTACAAATCTAAAAAAAAATCTTCCTAAAACCTGAAGAATTTCTGTGGTATTCCTCTCTCAGATACGTTATTCAGAAATAACAGTTGCTTAAAAGGAACTGTTCATTACAGAGAAAAAATGTTTCAAAAGTTAAAAGTACTTATAAAACAGGGAAGGGCTACACTGGTATTATACATGTAAATTGACATTTGTGGAAGAAAGGTAGATGATAAGTCCAGCCAAAGATAGATGTGGAAAATTGATGTCCAAGTGGATTTAGACAAAATTGTGCTAAATTTTACTTGCACTCTGAGAGATAAAGAAATCATATCAGTGATATAAATCTGTTATTATATTTTAAAGACAAAATTATCTGGCATTTTGCAAAAAAATAAAAAAAAATAAAGCTAAATGTTTCTGAATAAATTATGGAGTGTGTCAAACTTGTAATTCAAAATGTCTTATTTCAGGATTATTGGAGGAGCATTTCAGCCATTAAATTAAGGAATTATTATTATTTTTATTATTTTAAATCCTGAATGTCATATAAATATCATACTTGCTTTTTGAAAAACTTGACTAAGAACCCTCTAACTCTTTAAACATGTTTTCATGAATCTTGAGATAATCACTAAAATTCCAGAAAAATTGCAAAATGATAGAATGAATGACACTGATTTCCAAGCAGTCTTTCTTCACAATGTAATAGAATTGGTATGTATGAAGCAAATAGAAAAATTACAGGAAAGCAGAATAATTAGTGGTTAATAATAAATAAATGGTTTTATGAAAAATAGTCTAGTAAAATAAAACCTAATCGAGGCTCATCAAAATACGGAAGCTGCCAAAATGAAGAACGTTTGGATAATCTTCTGGATATTTTGCATAGACTCTTACTTAATGCTCATATGCCAGTGGTCTCAGTTTTTTTTATTTCCTCTCCTACAATGACTCAGCTTTCTTCCTCTTCCCTGTTCTCTGCCATACCATCATTTTATTTTGTTTTTGCCGTTAGATTATTGCCATTTAAGTATTAAACACAGTAACTTTATGTTTTTTACCAGTCAGTCTGCCTAGAGACTGACACTCTTCCTCATGCCGTTTAATTTGTACATTCACTGACTGCCTTTTAAAACTAATGAAAGTTCCCCTGCTTTATTCAGTCTGTATTTGCTTGCAGCAGTGTGCTGAAGTTTCATCCCCCTTCTGGAAAGAAAATAAATATGGATGAAAGAATTATCTAAGGTAATTTAAGACACAGACCATGTGAAGCTAGCACAAAAGAGTGTGCCAGTAGGTCAGCAGATGCAGAATTTATCTTCCCTTATTCAGCTCCAAAAAAGAATTATTGATAATTACTTGACGACCCTGCCAAACTCCGGGCATAGTTCTGACACATGGACTCCTTGGTTAAAGTAAGTATACAGGTGAGGACTGTGGAATTTCTGGTAGGGAATTGAAGCAGACACACCATTGTGTCTGGCAATGATTCACAGTGGTATAGGAATAGCAGTACTGTTGACTGATAAAGAGTTGTGTTGTGATACAAAAGAGATCTGAGGGAGAGATGCTTATGGCTAAGGATCTAGATCTGGACCAGATGCTAGTAGATGAGTGAGGAGTGATACATTCTATGGCACTATAATGTCATGGATCTTTCATGTTCCTGCATAGTGTGGTAGGTAGTAAGGAGAGGTAAAAGAGAGTCAGATAAAAGACTGTTTTGTCCTGTATTTTTTGACATAAAGAAAAGTTAAGGTGTCTAAATACTCTCAAAAGCCCAAGCCTTAACTATGCTTTAATTCAAATAATCAAGATCTCTGTTTTAAGCCTTCTAAAGAAACGATAAGAAACAGTTCAGTGGTTGCTTCACAGAGGAGTGTGGCAAAGTGAAGGCACATATTTGATAAAGGGGGAAATTAGACCACGAGGGGAAATGGGGATGAATGCAAACCTTGTTCTCTGAGAATATAATATTTTCCAAAGGTACTACTGCAAATTTTTTATAATAAAAAATTATTTTTCATATCTATTTCAGAATTAGAATTAAATACATTGTATACACTTTACCATTCAATGTAAAATTAAAGGTAATGAGGAAGAAATGTTCCTAGAAGTAATTGAATAACACCTGGAATCCTAGACCTCTAACAATGTGTACTGACAGTTTTATTTTACCGGTCTGGAAAGTGAGATGATTTAGATATTTAGTATCCAATAAAGTTTTATTGTGTGTACAGAAAGAGAGAAAAGACAGAATGGCCCACAGTGTTTGTAAACCAGTACACATCACAACCTGCAAGCTGTTCAGATTTTTTTGTTTGTTTGGTTGGTTAAAATATTTCTAAACTATCACATTATAAATTTTTTTGACTAAGGAGTTATTTGGCATCAAACATGTGCCAGGAGAAGAAATGATAACCAAATAAACTGATTTTGCAGAATCAAATAATTTTATAAAATTAATATTTGCAAAATAACCAACAGTATAATGGGAATTATTATTATTATTATTATTATTATTATTATTATTATTATCATCATCATCATCATCATCATCATCATCATCATCATCAATATAATAATAATAATAATAATAATAATAATAATAATAATAATAATAATAATAATAATAATAATAATAATAATAATAATAATAATAATAATAATAATAATAATTTATAGATCTGCTGAATAGTAAGCATTAACTAAAAGCTGTCCTTTATGAAATACAAACATTCAAGAAACAAGTACCTTGTTAAAAGAAACATTTACCTATAGAGCAAAGAAGCAGAGCCTTTAGATCAGCTGTTAGGACTGATGAGGGAGGTACCTGACAAAGGAAGCTGGAAGTTATAAAGGGCAGGAGACCACCCTTCAGTAGCTTCATTTCAGCATGAGGAGAGGTGATTGCAGGAAGAATGGGAATAAGTTTTTGTAGCAGCTTGGTAGTATGGTGAATACAGGACAGAGAAGACAAGCTCCAAGCTATGTCCCACAGAAGACATCAAATTTTAAAGAGAAATGAGTGTTAAGATTGAGGGGTTTTATATGCAAGGTGACTGCATTTCACTAATGAATAGTATCTTCATGTTCTTTACTGGTAAGAAATGACGTGTTTGACTGCACTGTTTTAACTATTTGGCCTGTATATTCTGTCTTCTTACAGATTAAATACAAACCAGAAATTTTACAGCTTCAGACTGGCAAATAGGTGTACTGTGGTCCACTGGAAGAAATCTGGGGAAGATTAATGGTAGAAGAATAGTGGTAGAACATAAAGATGGATATTTTCCTCTCACAGGAGTAGTGGTTTAACAGATGGTTTACATATGGGAATATTTTTAGGATCCTGAGAGAAAATAATGCCAGGATTGTGTTCTGATTGAGGTGGGGGGGCGGGGAGTAGAGGAGAAATAACACATTAGAAAAATCATTAAAAGAAGCTGGTGTTATTATGTGAAGCGATGGATGTTTTCATTCTAGCCTTTGGTTAGAGTTTTCCCATTCCACTCTGTGTAATCTGACTAATGTTTTTCACATTGCCACAGTGATGCAACATGTTAGAAGTTACAAAATACAGTCTTGTAATTGGCTTAGTGTATTTCTGAATCGCAGAACTTTGGAGTCTGTGAACAAAAACTTTCTGAAGTACCTAGTGAATATTAAGACTGTCATCTGAAAGTTTTTCAGTATGTATAGATACATATTTTAAATTCTACAGCTTCTATCTAAACATAAATGTTTATCTATTCATAGTGCAAATATTAAACAGACTATTTAAAGAAATAACTGTATAAATACAACATTCATAGTTATATATTAATAGGAAAATACTTCTTGGCTGGTATGAACATGATATATATTACACTAACTTTGCTTTACTACCCTACAAAAATAGATTTGTCTTAAGTATTGTATAAATAGGAAAGCATTGTCCTCTAATTGTACTATTGTGTCTAATTGTGACTATTTCATTGACAAATTATTTCACTACTGTAAAACAGTAGGGTACAGTTTTAATCTTACCTCTATTCTCATTATCCTGACACTTAAGTCAAAATGTCTGAGAACTGGAAGTGTCACTCTATTTTTAAGGCAAAGTTATGACCTACAGTTGATTATATTGTTTTCAAGAGTATTTGTGTCAGTATTCAGTCAAGAAGCATTCTATATATTAAAAAGATGGGCCTTTGGCAGGTGAGTTCATTCAAAAACTTCAGTTGATTGAACCTATAGTTTAAAAGAATAATGAAAAGATTGAACAATGGGTCACACTCTAATGAGAATACCTTTAACCTCAGGTTTGTTTAATATTTGAAAATGCATTTTGAAGTTGTAGTGTTAAAAGTTCTTTTGAAGTGCATAATATTCCTCATTCTCAGGGTTTGAATTATGGTCTGAACTGCAGAATTTCAAATGGAATCTCAAATGCATACAGTCTACTTGCCTTCTCTAAAATGAAGAATGAGGATGGAAACTAGGGCAGAGAGGATGAATGTGTTCTTCTCAGTAGGATAGTTTCATATTTATGGCCATTGTATATATCTTTTACAGATCTCCATTCTTCTACTGAAATAGGAAAAAAACAGCATGGGATTCTGAGAGGACTACCATGATATTCATCGGTGATAGTGTAATAAGATGCTAACAAAAGTGTTTTCCCTGTTGCTGAAGGCCACTAATTTGAGTCAAAAAATGTCAGGATTTGTTTGGCTTTGTTGTTTTGTTTTGTTTTTTTTTCTTAGCAACTTATAGCCACAGTAACTTTTTCTACAATTACAGAATCACAGAATGCTAGGGATTGGAAAGGACCTTGAAAGATCATCTAGTCCAATCCCCCTTTCCATATTTCTAAATTGGAAATTTTATTATTATTTTTTTAAAAAAAGGTACTTCCCCAGAGTTGAATGTCTTTTTTAAATGCCCAAGAGGTTAAACACTGGAACAAAAGTGTTATCTTGCATTATATGAGCAGTGAGATGAATAGGCAAGAAACATCTTGCCTGGCCACTTTCTTAATAAAGTGCTTCATACTACTCTAATACAGAACCTGTTGTAATGCTTCTTCCAGTATGACCTATCTATGTATTTTACATTTTAATGACCGATAATAATTTATATATTTTTCAACCCATAATAGTCATATTCTTTATTATATTTGTCCAATTTCCTAGTCCCTTTGATATTTGTAACTTTTGACCTTAGGTATTACATCATATATTACAAGCTCACTTCCTTACAACTTGGGCACATGGATGTGTTTTCACTGTATTACCTATTTCTTTGAAGTATAAAACTAAAGTTATTTTTAGGACTATTAACTGTCCTGTTTACTTGCAAAGTAAAACTTTTTTTTTATTTTAAATATATTTATAACTTTTGGATAAACAGTAGCAGGAGCTTCTTTAGATCCTTAGGAGGTGCACCTTCTGGTAACCCAAGAATGTGAGCACTCTCTGGTAGAAGGGAGAATGGGCTTATCCCATGATGCAGAGGTCTATCAAAAATTTTTTATACTAGATGATGACATGTGAAAATGCTAACTGACAGCCCCCTGCACAATGTTTAATCCCAGTTGTGTGTGTGATACCATGTTCTTTATGAGGAAGCTGATATATCAATTAATATACTCATCTCTCCTCTGCCCATCTTATGGCAATGCTGAACATTTCACTAATTTTGATTATTACAGCTAGCAGATCACTAGTGCATAGAAACAGCTGACATAATTCTAAACATCTGGAGGGACTCCTGAGGTGAAGTTATTCAATTATACATCCAGAAAAAAATTTGGATTGTGTGCTAGACCTCAAAGACAAGGTTGAATAGGAATCTCATAGATCTGCTTCTCATATGTGGATAAAAAAAGCTCACTTCAGGAACCTCTGGAACTTTATGAGAATTCTCTTACAACTTTCCTTTCTGGTATATCTATTTCACTGGTTTAGCAAGTTGAATGCTGGGTAAATTTTATTCGTGAAAGTGTTTTCCCACAGCATGAGTTTTCCTCCTGGTATTAAAGGGCAAACTACACAGTCTAGGTTCTGGATCTATTTTCAACCTAGGCGAATTCTTTCAGGTCTTGGTCTGGATTTTTTTTTTCATCATCTGCTTAAACTAAAAAAGCTGGTTCATCCATCACTCTGGTTAATGTCTCCCTGAGAGTTGTGTTTGTGCTTTTTTTCATTCATCAGGAATGACAATTTCCCCTGTAGTAATATGCATAGAGTCTATGAGTCTAATATCTGTTAGGGTACCAAGCTCTCACTATACTTAGTCAGAAAATCCATACCCCCATGTGGTCTGCAGTTGGTTCCACAAGTATGCCAAGTGTACTATGACAACACCTTTTTAACTTCTGAGAAATCTCTCTCTCTCATTGAAGAAACTATGTGAAGGAGTTAATGAATGTCATGATTTCTTCCATTACAATTGAAATCAACATGGCTTTCCTTCTCCATGGTTTATGAAAGATACAGTGCTTTGGGTCAGTCCACTAATCATATTTTTCAGGTATGACAAGTACCTCTGGTTACACTGAAATAGTAAATGCTCAGTAGCTATGAGAATGATACCCCAGAACATAAGGCATGAAAAAGCAGACATAATATTTTAATTGGTTATTATTTTAATTTCTCTACTTAATTTACCCATACGTAAAAGTAAGGATAATAGACCCAACTGCTTCTTTAGAGTACTCACAGTACTCTGACATATTATGATAAAAGATTCTTGCAGGGTCTTGGAAAATACTGCTGTACTAATAGTTTTGCCAATAGATTGTATTTTGAGACGAAAAATGACTGCTTAAAATCACTTCTTTGTGAACATGAGACATACAAAAGTTTTACTGAAATTTCTCTAGTCCACTGATATCTCATCTTCTAATACCAAGGTGTTTGTGTTAAAGGTTTTCTTGGCTAATTACATAAAAATTCCATCTTAAAAAATTACTGTAATATTTCCAGTTCTCGTAAGACAGTTATTGCTGTATCATGAAAGGTTCAGAGAGTTTTTTTTTGTGATTTAAATAAATAAAGGGCACTGTTTCAAATATGGGTGTGTTTTTGTGAAGTATTAGGGAAGAAGATTTCCTGTTTAAATAGAAGATACCTGCAGCTTTCCCCCATGCAAGGTCAAAACTGGACTAAAAATGTACCATGTTGAAATGTAGACTCTCTCCAGCTCTAGGCTTCATAACATTGGCTGTTAATTTTGTGCTACATATGAAGAGAGTGGGAAGACTCTTTTTGATATAGTTATTGTTGAAAACATTATATTGATATGACATTCCAGCATTTCCATGCTTAAAGCACAAACCTATAATCCTCTGAATTTCATAAACTGCGGGTGATTTTCTTGGTGAGCCATTGTTCCTTTTCTTAATAATGTCTTGTAAGCATGGCATTTACATTGTACTTTTTTTTCCTTCAATAAATTTTGAAAATATTGCTCAGCAAATATACTAATGGATGACACTTTATCACAGTATTTTATAAAACAGAGACTTATATTCTTCCTCATGTAGAAATCAATACAGTGTATAAAATTCCTCAATATATTTTCTTTTAATTTCTAGTTACATCAGCGTTAATGTAGATAAATTGCTTTGATATCCATAACGAACCATAAGGAAAACATGTTAGTTTAATAAATTCATAACGAAAATATAAAACCAATAAAAAACGGCTTTATTCTGGGTTTCCTAACAAACCATCCTCAACCACAAAGGTTACCACTATAAAATTATTTAATGATTCATGAAAAAATCAGTCTTCAATTGAGTAAAATTTCAATGCAATTGAAGATTTCATGCAAACAAAGGGAAGAAAAAGTGAAATTTGGGAATAAATACTGTGGAGCTTTAATTAGGAAGAAAAATCTTACCCAAGTAAGTGATAATTATTACTGTTATATATTGTCGAGTGTCCTGGTTTCACTAGGATAGAGTTAATTTTCTTAGTAGCTACAATAGCTGTGTTTTGGTTTTAGTATGGGTTTTGTTACAAGAAGAATGCTGATAAGGTACTAATGTTATTAGTTGCTTCTGATCCAAGGTCATTGTGATTTTCTGGCTAGTTTGCATGTCTAAAGGTCTAGGAAGGGGGTAGTATAGTAATTAGCAAAACCTCAAGTTGACATTTGAATATGCCAATGGGACACTCCGTATCATATAACATCATGTCCAATATATTAACCAGAGTTGACCAGAAAATGGGAGTATTCTCTCAGGGATTGTTTGGGCTCACTCTTCTGGGATTATGGTTTTGGGACTGTCTCTGCTCTGGGATTGTTAGTTGGAGACAGACTGAGCATCAGTCGGCAAGTGGTGAGCAATTGCATTGTGCATCAATTATTTGCATATTCTGTTAATTATTTTATTTACATTAATATTTATTTTTTTTTATCTCATCCCATGAGTTTTATCTCTTTTTACCCTTCCAATTCTCTCCCCTACTTCCTAGGCAGAGCTGGGGAGAGAGAATATGTTTGGCTGCTAGCCAAAAGAGTGAAACTACCACATTGAGAAACTCAATCTGTAGTACCTTTTGTAAGGCATTTTGTACAGTTCGTTTTATGAAATGGAGGAGGCGGAGATTAGGTTGGAACTGTGAAGTGAGCAACACTTCTGTGATGAGGGCTGTATGTGACTTCGTTCTACAGTTATTTCATTCAATACTAATGAGCTTCTCACAGCTTAGCTGTGACACATAAACATTTACTAATCAATATTTTAAAATTATTCTAAGCATCAGGGGGAAAATGTTTTGAATTATTTCTCACATATTTCTCAAAGTATGGTGTGCCTTCTTCAGCTACCTAGAAGAGCCTTTGGTTGAAAGGTTAAATTACTCTTTCACATCCCCTTATACCTGAACACATCTCAAACAGGCTAAAAAGAGCTTCTAAGTCCAGATTTTGAACATCACAAGTTTTAGGTGGGTTTCTCTTGCACTTTGACTAAGTCTTCTATGTGGTAAATATGTTTCTGGGTTTTTTTTCTTCCAGAAACAAATTTAAGTCTTAAATATTCTTTTTTCTATTTCTATTTTTTCTTTACATTTTCATTTCAATAATGAATAGTGGTGAGCATACTCTAAATATACAAATTGTTTATTATAGACAAAATTCTGTCAATGAATTTCTTCTAATGAATAGCATGACACATCACCTTTCCTTCTTAAGCATGAGTGTCTTCTGGGTTTGGGGTTTTTTTGGTTTTTTTTTTTTTGTTTTGTTTTTAAAATATCTTCATGTAGCTTGTTGCTGAGTAAGAGTAAAATGGCATGCAATTTCACGTGGCTTGTGGAAATAAAAAAAAAAGACCTCAAAATTATTTTTTTATACTTTGTTTGTTCATCTTTACCATCAGAAGAGTAAGAAGGTCCTTGTTATTGATAAATGTTATTCACAATGCCATGTTTGGGATAAAACAAGGTTTCGGGAATTACAACAACTGAAAAGCTTACAGCAATATTTTAAGAAGTTTACACAGATTTTTTTTTTTTTTTTTTCCAATTGTTCCAAAATATTACCTTAGGTATTGTTCTACAAGAGCTAGAATGAGCTTCTAATTAGTGTCATGATCACATGATATTTTATTAAAAAGAATTGATCTCTTCCCAAAAAATTTATGTGATAAATTAAAGAAAATTTTTAAAATAAAAAAACAAAGGGAGAGAAGAATCTATGTGAAGATAAAAAATAAGGAGTAAGTATTACACTTGATGGATAAGTGGGATAATATAGTTTATTTCTTAATAAAATAACCTAACATCTAGAATTATTGATGGTTGTCAGGAAGGTAAAATTGAGTTTATTATGTGAATGGAAATTGTGATATAAAATAAAATTAATGAAGCAGTAACCTAAAATATTAACTAAGTTCACTACTTTGAATATGGTACGACATCATATTAGTCTCTGTTTTTGTAGAGATTTTTGTCATTTCAAGATCACAGAATCACAGAATCACAGAATGTTAGGGATTGGAAGGGATCTCGAAAGATCATCTAGTCCAATCCCCCTGCCGGAGCAGGAACACCTAGATGAGTTCACACAGGAAGGCATCCAGGCGGGTCTTGAATGTCTCCAGAGAAGGAGACTCACAACCTCCCTGGGCAGCCTGTTCCAGTGCTCTGTTACTTTCATAGTAAACAACTTTCTAAGATCATTGTGATAAATTTTACCCAATTCTTAACATACTAGATTCCTAGATTTTTAAGGCTGGAAGGAAAAGTTATAATAATTTATTTTTTCCCGCTAGATAACATACTGTAAAGTTTTACTTTCTAATGTCTGTATCAAACCCCCAAATTCTGATTAACTGTCATTCTTGATGTATATGTCTTAGTTTAATTGTGAAACAAGACTTTAACTGACAGAGCTTCTATCACGTCCTTAAAGCTATTCCTATAGATAATTATATCCCCTGAGGATATTTATTTGGATTTATTTCCTGGATTTCTCCCTGCTGTTTCTTGTACTTTGGCAACAAAGTCCCTACTCTACCAGAATTCAACTTTCCATGAGAAAACATACTAAACTTAATAAAGTAATTTCTTTCAAATAAAACAATAAATTGAGCTTGTTTAGTTTCTGATTAAAATATGGCTTTGCAGATCATGGAATCATAGAATGGTCTGGGTTGGAAGGGACCCCAAAGATGACCTTTTTCCAACCCCCCTGCCATAAGCATGGATACCTTCCACTAGACCAGGTTGCTCAAAGACTCATCCAACCTAGTCTTGAACACATTCAGGGAGTGAGAATCCACAACTTCTCTGGGCAACCTGTTCCAGTGTCTTACCACCCTCACAGGAAAGAATTTCTTCCTAATACCTAATCTAAATCTCCCCTCTTCTAGTTTAAAGCCATTACGTCTTGATCTGTCACTATATGACCTTGTAAAAATTCTTTCCCCAGCCTTCCTGTGGACCATCTTCAGGTATTGGAAGGCCACTATAGGGTCTCTCTGGAGCCTTCTCTTCTCCGGACTGAACAGCCCCAACTCTCTCAGCCTGTCCTCATAGGAGAGGTGCTCCAGCCCTCGGATCATCCTCATGGCTCTTCTCTGGACTCGCTCCAGTAGGTCCATGTCTTTTTTGTGTTGGATGCCCCAGAACTGTATGCAGTACTCCAGGTAGGATCTCATGAGAGAAGAGTAGGTAAGAAGCACCTCCCTCAACCTGCTGGTCACATTTCTCTTGATGCAGCCTATGATATGGTTGGCCATCTGTGATGTAAGTGTGTATTGCCAACTCATGTTGAGCTTCTCGTCCACCAGTACCACTAAGAAGTGCTTTTTCTCAGGGCTGCTCTTGATCCACTCTCTGCCCATCCCATATTTGTTTTGGGTTGCCCTGACCCAGGTGCAGGACCTTACACTAGGCCTTGTTGAACTTTGTGAGGTTTGCAGAGGCCCACCTCACAAGCCTATCAAGGTCCCTCTGATGGCATCCTTTCCCTCCAACGTGTTGACTGCACCACAGAGCTTGGTGTTGTCAGCAAATTTGGTAAGGGTGTACTCAATCCCACTGTCCATGTCAGTAGCAAAGATGTTAAAGAGTGCTGGTCCCAGTAGTGACCCCTGAGGGATGCCACTCATCACTGGTCTCCACTTGGACACCAAGTCATTGAATAAAACTCTTTGAGTGCAACAATCCAGCCAATTCCTTATCCTGCAGTGGTCCATCCATCTAGTCCATGCCTCTCCAATTTAGTGACAGATATTGAATAATTGCTGTAATTCTTTTGAACTTTTTTTTTTTTTTTTCAATTATCTCACTAAAATGAGCAGTGTGGAATTAATAAATTAGAAGCTGAAGGTCCCAAAAGTATCTGGGAAACATCACTGAGACGTTTCTGAATGGAAATTAATAAATGCAATCAAGATGTGCTGTGAGAGGAAAAAAAGTATTGGCTAAATGAGCTGCAATTTGTTAGTACATTTCACATCTTACCCTTTCCATAGTGATTTTACTTGGTAGAAGATGGGTTGGTTGGAGACTCTAATCTACGAAGTCAAAAAGAGTCATGAAATGTCTAAGTGTCTGTAACATTTATGTAGACATATTTAATTTACATTTCATTGAGTTTTTTTTTTTTCCAGGGAGTGTTAAAGCAAGGCTGAATTTTTGATTCTTTGCTTTACTACTAGTACTGTAAAGCAATACCAAAAGGCCAAATTTGGGAAGAAAGTGTCAACAGCATTTGCAATTTACTTTCAGGCATTGATTAAGATAAAATTCTCTTTAAAACCATAACATCAATAATTTAATGGGAACTGGATGAAGTTCATTAATACATAGTTACAAAACATCAATAAATTTAATCAACTCTATATGCTTTATTGATGTTTTATCTTAATTGCCTCTCAGAAATTGAGTGTTCGTTCTGAATTAAGCATTAGTTATCAATTCCCACCCCGCCTTCCTTTTTTTTAATAATCTCTTTTCCCTAATACTACGTGAAATCATAGGAGACCAGGAATTATAATCTTCTGAGTGGAAGTGTTGACTGCATGTTTTTACCGGCTTCTTTAAAAGCTGTGTTTGACAGAAGTAACTGAAAAATCATACTCATTGACACCTAATTAAACCTATAATCAGTGGAATATAAATATTTACACACATGATTTTAAAATACATTTTAAAATGTGTGAGTCATGTCTCCTGTATGACTTAATATTCTTAGTTTGCTGATTCCGTGATACTGAAGCACCAAAAGTAAAATTTTAATAAGCTACTATCATATTTGCTATGCAGTTCAGGTCTGTAAATCATATCAAAGGTCACTGATCAGTTCAGATTTTGTATTCTCCTTTATTTTTATTTCTGACTCCTTTATAAAACTGCATATTTTTTCTTGAACTGTTTTTGTCTTATGAATTATCGAATGCATGTGAGCAGAAGCAGTCTACAGCAATATATGTAGATGATAGAGATGTTTAAGGAATCATAGAATGGTTTGGGTTGGATGGGACCTTACAGATCATCTAGTTCCAGCCCCCCTGACATCATCAGGGACACCTTCCGCTAGATCAGGTTGCTGAAAGCCTCATCTAGCCTGGCCCTGAACACTTTCAGGGAGGGGGCATCCACAACTTCTCTGGGGCAACCTGTTCCAGTGCCTCACCACCCTCACAGTCAAGAATTTCTTCCTAATACCTAATCTAAACCTACCCTCTTTCAGCTTAAAGCCATTTCCCCTTGTTCTGTCATTAACTGCCCTTATAAAAAGTCCCTCCTCAGCTTTCCTGTAGGCCCCCTTTGGGTATTGGAAGGCCTCTATAAGGTCTCCCCAGAGCCTTCTCTTTTCCAGGCTGAACAGCCCCAACTCTCTCAGCCTGTCCTCATAGGAGAGGTGCTTCAGCCCTTGGATCATCCTCATGGCCCTCCTCTGGACTTGTTCTGTCTGGTCCATGTCTTTCTTGTGTTGGGGGCTCCAGAACTGGACACAATACTCCAGATGGGGCCTTATGAGAGTGGAGTAGAAGGGTAGGATCACCTCCCTTGACCTGCTGGTCATGCTTCTCAGGATACAGTTGGCCTTCTGGGCTGCAAGCACACATTTCTTGCTAATGTTGAGATTCTCTTCCACCACCACCCCCAGGTCCTTCTCTTTAAAGCTGGTCTCAAGCTAGTCATCGCCCAGCCCCTATTTATGTTTGGGATTGCCCCTACCCAGGTGCAGGACCTTACATTAGGCCTTGTTGAACTTCATGAGGTTACCACAAACCCACCTCTCAAGCCTGTCAAGGTTCCCCTGAACGGCATCCAATCCCTCCAGCTGCACCACTCAGCTTGGTGTCATTGGCAAACTTGCTGAGGGTGCACTCAGTCCCACTGTCCATGTCACTGACAAAGATGTTGAACCGTACTGGACCCACTACCAACCCTTGAGGGACACCACTCGTCACCTGTCTCCACTCGGACATTGAGCTGTTGACCACAACTCTTTGAGTGCGACCATCCAGCCAGTTCTTGATCCAACGAATGGTCCATCTATCAAACCGCCATGTTTTTAATTTAGAGACAAGGATGTAATGCGGGGCAGCGTCTTGCACAAGTTCAGTTTTATTCCTACTCTTTTATAATATAATTAAGCATAGCCACACTGTTATTCCCTTATTCTTTCCTACTTCCATTATGAAAGTGTTACTAATGATACACTTAAAAAAATCTTTAAAGAACCAGAGAATGTGAAAGAGCAAGGGAACAATTTAATTTATATACAGAATATGATGCAAATATCATTACCATTTCTTTATACTCAAATTTTACAAAATAATTATTTTTTTTAATATTTATTGACAAGATTTGAATACTTTACTTGTGTTAATTTAAAGCAAATATTTATTCTTAAGACACAGATATTCTATACAAAACAAAATTCTAATGTCATGCTTTTTTCCTCTCAATATGCAACAAATTTTTTTAGATTTCTTATTAGGAAATTGAGCATCAAGAATCCAACTAGCAATTTCTGGGTCTACTATAAGTTGCATGATAAAATTTTGCATACACTGATGTCATGTATTTTATATCAAAACGTCTTCAGTAACAAAATGTACATTTTTAAATGTACAGAAAATCAGAAAATCAGAAAAGTGAGTCCTATATAATAATTATAACCTTTTACAGCTGGACAACCATTGCTTGAAAATTGACATATGTTACTTCTAAAAATTTTAAACATTTATGTTGTTATAGCTGACAATTTTAGAAATTAAAAGTAGCTTCTTTTTCAGATTAATACAGAGATTTTTTAAATTGGAATATGATCATTGCTATCTCCTTGAAATCCTATTATTTCTTCTTTAATTCACTTCTGTACTGAGTATAGATGGCACAGCCATTCTTCAGTGCCTCTTAATTAAATAGAATTCTTGCACTTAAAGGAAGAGAAACCATGTCTGTCAGGTTTGGCCTGTCACAGAAGCTTTAAGACTTGATAACAAAAAAAAATTAAGGTCATGTTTTTGTCTTAGCTTTGTCCAGGAAGCAATAAAAAGGGGAACAGATTAATGTGATTATACCCATCTGAAATCAGTTAAACAGTACCTGAAAACTGAATAGAGTACATTTTCACCTTTTAATAGTGAAGACAATTAACACTATGAAAAAGGCTGGTCTCAGTTTTATATTTTCCTTTGTCACTAGCCTAGGAAAATGTATTGGGTAAAGCAAAGCTGAGACGAAATTCCGTTTCTGTAGGTAAAGAAAGGATCAACTAGGACCCTTTCAAAAGAAAGAAGGAAATAGAATTTTGACTTACAAAATTTTTGGAATCGGTAAAATACACTGTGTTCCAAAATTCCCAGCTAGAGCAATGACCATTGTTACTTTTTTCCTACTTTGTGTCAGTTCTTACCCATTCTAAACATAATGAAATGTGATTTAGTATTTGGTGTGTTTATCCAGATTATTCTGTTATTTCTGTTCGGTGCTTTGCATAAGTGTTTTTACTTTGATCTCTGAGATGTAAAGATTGTGTAGTGATTCAGACGCTAGTAGGGGCTAAATGCCATTGTCGGAAAGATATGCTTTTGAACTGGCAGAGGGAACATAACCAGCACTGAGAATAAGTAGTTTTTATGTCAAGGTTGTCAAACCCATTTTTCTGCCAGCTCTTGGCTAGAATTCTGCTTAACACCAGATGGCATTGTTTTTTAGATGTTCTTGAATAAAGCAGATCATTCATTCCCCCTGGATTTTCTCAGACATCTTAAATGATGACTTTTCCTGCCTACAAGGCTGTGCACTCTATAAATCTATGTTCAGAAACCCTAGTTCATTCTTAAATATATATATATATATATATATACACACATACTCTGTATAAGCTATGCAACATAACTACATGATCTTTATTTTTTGAATTGAATGTTTTATTTTTCAACATATAATTGTTTGCAGGCACGTTTGACACTATTTTGACACCTAAAAGTGCACATAATTACTTTGATTGTCCATACAAATCAAGTAGAAAAGAGGGTTCCTGACATAAAATATCCTTTTGGTTTTATGAATAGACAGATATGTTGCAGAATGAGAGAGCTGGCACACACTGAGTGGATGATTTGAAGTCCCTTCAATTCAGGCCACCTGAGACTGACTCTCCAATGCTTCATGTATTCCACATTTGTAACCGTGTGCTTGATTCCAGATTGTATTAGCAAATTCCCAGGTTTTGGGGTCCATGAAGAGCAGTTTTTGTTAGATATGGTGGAAATCAGCAGCAATGTTTCCTCTGCCAAGAAATCATGCAGTTCAAAATAATAACAGGGACAACTGAGGTTTTCAAGGTAGGCACTGAATTACTTGTCACTGATGAAGGAGATTTAATGATTAAAAACTGTCTTTCTTTTTGCAAATTCTTGATGGAAATATAGTGAGAGAAATTACTCTGCTCTTCTGTTGTGAGTATGGGGGAACCAACCAAAGAAACTGTTTCATTGTATATATTAAAAATAATTTAATTGCAACCAGATATCTTAATTTTCAGTCTAATTCTATTAACAGTGTTGTAGTTTAAAACACTTAGGGAAACCAGGTATTCGAGGGACAGAATTAGGAGAGTGGATAACACTGAATTGGCATAAACATCACTACCTGGCTTTTGAATGGCAGTTTCTCTTAAATACCTGATGATTTTTGCTTGGAATATCAAAAACTGTACCAAGAATCTAAGAATCTTGTGAAATATACACAAGGACTTGAAGATTTTTTTTTTTTTCTTGAATTAAAATAAAAATTTAGGAGTGCTGGAGATTTTTTGGCTATTCCAAGCAGGCAGATGCTGTGAACAGCTTGGGATACCTCTAAGAGCATGCTCTGCTATAAAAATACTATCATCATTTCAGCAAACAGAATATACTTTCTTTTTTCCTTTTTCCTTTTTTCTTTTTCCTTTTTCCCTTTTTTCTTTTTTTCTTTTTCCCTTTTTTCTTTTTTTCTTTTTCCTTTTTTTCTTTTTTCTTTTTTCTTTTTTCTTTTTTCTTTTTTCTTTTTTCTTTTTTCTTTTTTCTTTTTTCTTTTTTCTTTTTTCTTTTTTCTTTTTTTCTTTTTTCTTTTTTTCTTTTTTCTTTTTTCTTTTTCCCTTTTTTTCTTTTTCCCTTTTTTCTTTTTCCCTTTTTTCTTTTTTCTTTTTCCCTTTTCCCTTTCTTTCCTCTCTGTTAACTTTTTTGTATTTCTCTTTCCTTCTCTTTCCCTCTTTTTCCTTCTCTTTCCTTATTTCCTCTCTTTCTTTTCTTTTTCTTTTTTTCCTTTATTTTTGTCCTAAAAGCTTCTCCTTCATTCTTTTTTTTTTTTTTTTTTTTTTTTTCCTTTATATTTTTCTGTTAGGTATGCAGTTGCACTCTTAACAAGTTTTTTCTGACGTACTCTTCAGAAATAAAGCTGTGATAGTTTTCCCTAGGTTTCATCCTGTAAATCTAATCTTTCTGTGGATTTTAAAATACATTTAAAACATACGGCTGTGGCAAGGTCAGTGCATAATGGAAAACAAAATAATACAACTTCATCACTCTGAAACATAAGATGCAGAGTGTGGAAAACCCAGTATGCTCTGAAGCATGCGAGGAAGCTGGCATCAGTTGTGGAGTGTTGCCTTATTGAGTTCCACTGTGATGATACTGATTTAGGAGACAGATAAGTTCCCCACATTTTTTCAACATCTCAGCATCTGTATTGATTACCTCACATTAAACTGGCAGCATGGGCAATTCCATTTGTGGTTCTACAGACTTGGTTTAGTTTGGTCATATCATTGAAATAACAGAAATTGTCCATGGTTCTTTTCAGTGTAAGGATACTTATATTTTAGTCCTAAATATCACAATATTTTGACAGGCAGCTGTAAGAAAATCTTACCTGTGGGTATTTTCCTACTACCTAGCAAGATTTACTGTTTCAATACTCCTTCATCTTCATCCTATCTGATTTGTGCTTGATATACCAGAGAGAATCCTGTTGTTTGCAATGAATATAAATTCTGCATCTACTATTCCTGGAGGGATTTTTTTGTTTATTTGTTTAATAAACTCCTTATGGATAACAATAGGACTTAACAAAGTATTATTTTCCTACTACTAAGCAAGGACTGGATTTACAATCAAATACCTTTTAATTTCTGAATATGTAGAATTGTCTTGCACTTGAATTTTATTAATTAAAAGCAAACAAATACAAACCTGAAGTCCCTGCAGGACTGAGAAAAGTTTTCTTTGTGGAAAAAAATCATTTATTAAAGCAGAAGCAGAATAATCATATGCATACATTTAAATTCTAAATGAAAAATCATATTCTAGCATTTCTTTTACACATCCATTTCCATTTTTCTAATAACATTAGCAGGAGAAATAGCCAACTGTCACCCTGATATCTCCAGCTACTCAGTTAATAGACTTTTTCCACAAAGATACAGTCCTTTGAATATGAAAACAAATAGAGATTTGGAAAATACTGTCACAAGTTTAGAATCTTTCTAAGATTTTTTAATTTTTTTTTTTTTTACAGTCTGTGGTACCAGTTTTGTTATGGCAGCCAGCCAGACAGAAGCATTAGCAGCATTCATAAACGCTTTGCATTTGAGGTCTCATTCTATGTCCTACCAATGCAGCTGAAGGAAGGGTAGTGGAAATGGCAGAGTTGTTGCTAATAAACCAACCCACTTTAACTGTCTGTTAAAGCATCAAAAATGTATGGTTTATTATTACTTCTGCGGAGTATCTGCTTATTATATCCTTTTGGGCAGATGGATCTTATGTTTTTACTTTCCCTATCACTATGTGTCTGCACCATTACTAGCTTGTCTTTAGCATTCATCCTGAGATTAATCTATTAAGATTGCCGGTCCAGAACAAGAGTCTACAGCTATGTAACCAAACTCTGGTAAAATGTAAAGTTAACATATCACCTACTATATTGGTTTTTAAATAACTTTCTTTGAAATAACTATACTAATTTATCTAACAAAATCAGCTGTTAAGACAATATAAATGTTAATGTTATTGTAGGAATACAAGAATTCACAGAAGGAAGGTAAAATTTAAGATGAAAGAATAACAAAAGTACTGAGACCAAGAGACCATTAAGACTTGAGATCTCCAATGCTTTTAAACAGTTGCACTTTCCTTGTCTTAGAGTACTTTGGCCCTTATTAATATATTATTTCATACTCCCTTGCTAAGTAATTCTTTTTCATAAACACAAAATATATTTGCTTGTTATGAACTCTGCGGTGGAAAACCAGATTTTTCTTCTGCTTGGAAGCCAACTTTTATTCTGTTAATATTGGCTAATAATGGCTAACAGTCTAACTCATAGACAAACACACTCAGAAGAAACATTATATTTACTCTGTTGTAAGGAAATACCATTTTTTAAAAAAAAAACCCCGGTATTATTATTTTTACCTTTAATATTTTAATTGAAATATGTTAATAAACAGATTTAATAAACCAGTCATTCTGAATAAAAGTTTCATATTCTTAATGCTGTTGATAAATGATACAGAACAACAAAGAAAGAGATTTGGTAATGCATTAGTTTAATATATTCTTATAATGGAAGCTCTTATTCACTAGTATTATTTTTGTAGCATGTCTTGTTCCTTCAATAGCTGTCATTTAAACATGAAAGGTTCCTGCAGTGCATTGCCTTAGGATATGATTCTCTAGTTTTATAAATAAATGATATCCAGTCTAAAGTGATGGAGTATTGGGCAAATGGAGCAAAATGCTTATGGAATACTGTCAAATTGAAATGGAAGTAGATAAAACCTCCATTGGTATAAGATTAATTTAAAATACAATACAACTGTTCATGATTAAAAAATGACATTTGAAATTGGGAACTTTGGATATTAAAGCTGTTTATTATTTTATCCACTTAAATGTTTTTTTTCAGTAGTCTTCCTTATCTTTTTTTCAGCTGCCTTTCATGGCTTCCCAGTAATGCAGAACAAAGTAATTCAAAACTCACTACTACAAGTTAAGCTATGTTAGATATTGTGCCTTAGTTGCTGTGGCATTTGTGACATTAGACACTAGCATCTTTTTCATATCATTCAGTGTTTATACTAAGAATTCCTATTTTGGTATGTCTTAATTCCAGCTTCTTAATAAGATGAGTGCCTGGTACTTCACAACTTCTTACATCCAGACAATTGAGTTTAAATTCAAAATGTTTGGAGGCTTTTGTAACAGTTTCCAGAAATTTTGCAACCACTTGAAAACAAATTTTAAACTAACTACAGAGTTGAACAGAGACTGAGAAGAGTAAGAGTTTTTCTACATTAGTGTTTTATTTTGGATCAGAAATGTGTTTTTGAAACAGTTCTCCTAATTGTCTGTACTTATTGTGCTTTGATGATGAGAACCAAATAGTCTTAAGTCATGAACCAGGTTCCTCTTGAATGAAACTAAACTGGAAAATGGGCTCCTAGAGCACACATAATGTAGTTCAGCCACAAATGGGCATTCTGCCCACGGATCTCATCCAAGACAGTCTGAAGACTTCAGGAAAAAACAAAAAAAACACCCTTCCCTCACCCCCAAACCCCAAGAGCAAAGCAAACCACGAGGAACAGCTGCCTGAAAGCCTGCAATTAGGATTCTTCTCTGGGATATCAGGGACTCAGGTTTAAATTGCTTTCCTGAGTAATTAAAAAAGTGTATTTATAATGCAGTTTCCATGTCCACTGAAAGATCTGCAGAGTACTAACTTTTTTTGGGCAACTAACTCACATTTTGAACTAAGTTGTGAAAGCCGTGGGCTTGAAGGTGAACAAGGGCCCCTATGATTCAGAACAATAAATAGTCTTTAATTCTTATACAAAAATCTAGAAATGTAGAAAACTGAAATTTTCTGTCAGAAAAGTTCTAAAAATATAGCTAAAAATATACAGATAAGCAACTAAGAACAAGTGGTTCCTCTTGCACTACAGAACAGCTTTGGGATAAAACAGACAAGGAAAAAATATTGGTAAATATATGGCAAATTAGTAGGAAGTTAAAATCCTCCTTTCTTAAAAGTTAACTAACTTGTGTACTGCATATTGGCATGTCTGAAGATTGCTCTAATAATCTGCTCATTATTTGCTTTTCAAAATAACTGTATTTTCCCCTTGTAGATAGAAAAAGATAAACTTCATTTTCACCTATATTTATTCTTTTTGTGAAAAATATAGTAAGGTATATGTTATATATAATAAGAAGCTGCTAAGCTTTTGATATCAGCATTCCAAAGTTCACTGTAAGTGAACACTTTGTGTGAACGCCCCCCGTAGGAGAAGATCAGGTTTGAGATCATCTGAGGAACCTGAAGGCGCACAAGTCCATGGGGTCTGATCAAGTGAATCTGTAGATCCTGAGATAAATGGTAGATGAAGTTGACAAACCACTATCCATCATATATGGGAAGTCCTGGCGGTCTGGTGAAGTTTCCACAGACTGGAAAAGGGGAAACAAAGCCCACAATTTTAAAAAAGGAAACAAGAAAGATCCAGGGAACTACTGGCCAGTCAGTCTCATCTCTGTGCCTCACAAGATCATGGAGCAGATACTCCTAGAAACTATGCTAAGCCACATGGGAAGTGAGGACGTGATGGTTGACAGCCAACATAGTTTCACCAAGGCCAAATCATGCCTGACCAATCTGGTGACCTTCTATGATGGACTTACAGCGTTGGTGGTTAAGGGAAGAGCAACTGATGTCATCTACATCGAGACAACAAGGGAAACCTTGTGGTTGGTGTCTACTACAGGCTGCCTGATCAAAAGAAGCTTATCAATGAAGCCTTCTCACTCCAGCTCCAGGAAGCATTGAGCTCACAGGCTCTCATCCTGCTGGGGGATTTCAACCACCTTGACATCTGTTGGAAAAGTAACACGGCAAGCTGTGGGCAACCCAAGAGACTCCTGGAATGCCTTGATGACAACTTTATAACACAAGAAATAGCCCTACTCAAGGGGAAGCAATATTGGACCTGATGATCACCAATGTAAGTGAGCTCATAAAGGTTGTCAAGGTTGGAGGCAGTCTGGGCTGTAGTGATCATGCACTAGTGCAGTTCATTATGCTAAGGCATATAAGTCATATAAGAAACATTGTGAGGACCCTGAATTTTAGGAAAGTGAACTTACAGCTTCAAGGAGCTAGCCAATAAAACCCCCTGAGAAATGGCCCTCAAGGATAAGGGAGCAAAACAGAGCTGGCAGATATTTAGGGATGGTTTCCACAGAGCACAAGAGCTCTCAATCCCTAGGTGTAAGAAATCGGGCAAGGAAGGCAAGAGACCAGCATGGTTGAGTTGAGACCTGCTGGTCAAACTAATAGGCATGATGGAATTACACAGGCAGTGGAAGCAGGAACAGGTATCCTGGAAAGAGTACAGGGACCTTGCCCAGTTGTGTAGGAATGAGGTTAGGAAGGCCAAGGTGCAGCTGGAGCTGAACTTGACAAGGGATGCCAAGAAAAACAACAAGGGCTTCTACAGGTATGTAAACTGGAAAAGGAAGGTTAAAGAAAGTGTACCCCCCTTGATGAGCAACAATGGTGATCTAGTAACAACAGACAAGGAGAAGGCTGAGGTTCTCAACAACTTTTTTGCCTCAGTCTTCACTGGCAACCCATCTCCTCACAGCTCTCAAGTTGATGGCCCACAAGACAGGGACCAGGGAGACAAAGTCCCTCACACTGTAAGTGAAGGTAAAGTTCATGACCATCTGAGGAACCTGAACATACACAAGTCCATGGGACCTGATGAGATGCATCACAGAGTCCTGAGGGAATTGGCTGATGTACTTGTCAAGCCACTCTCCATGATGTTTGAAAAGTCATGGTAGTCAGGTGAAGTCCCTAGTGACTGGAAGAAAGGAAATACTATACCCATTTTTAAAAAGTGTAGAAAGGAAGACCCTGGGAACTGCCGACCTGTCAGCCTCACCTCTGTGCCTGAGAAGATCATGGAACAGATCCTCTTAGAAGCTATGCTGAAGCACATGGAGAACAGGGAGGTGATTCAAGACAGCCAGCATGGCTTTACTAGGGGCAGGTCCTGCCTGACCAACCTAGTGGCTTTCTGCAATGAAGTAACTGCATCAGTAGACAAGGGAAGAGCTATGAATGTCATCTGGATTTCTGCAAGGCCTTCACAGTCCCCTACAACATCCTTCTCTCTAAGTTGGAGAGATATGGATTTGATGGGTGGACTGCTCAGTGGATAAGAAATTGGCTGGATGGTCGCATCCAGAGGGTACTGGTCAATGGTTTAATGTCCAGATGGAAGACAGTGACCAGCAGTGTCCCTCAGGGGTCTATACTGGGACCAGTGCTGTTTAGTATCTTCTTTAATGATATTGGCACTGGGATTTAGTGCACTCTCAGCCGGTTCGCTGACAATACCAAGCTGGGTGGTGCAGTCAGTGTGCCAGAGGGACAGGGACAGGCTGGAGGAGTGGGCCCAGGTGAACCTCATGAGGTTCAACAAGGCCAAGTGCAGGGTCCTGCACCTGGGACAGGACAATCCTTGGTATTGATACAGGTTAGGACATGGTGTGCTGAAAAGCAGGCCTGAGGAAAAGGACTTGGGGGCAGTAGTGGATGAAAAGCTGGACATGAGCCAGCAATGTGTATCTACAGCTCAGAAGGCCAACCACATCCTGGACTGCATCAAAAGAAGCATGGCCAGCAGATTGAGAGAAGTAATTCTGCCTCTCTACTCTGCTCTGCTGAGACCCCTGGAATACTGCATCCAGCTTTGGAGCCCTCAACACAAGAAGGAGGTGTACCTGTTGGAGTAAGTCCAGAGGAGGGCCACAAAAATGATCAAAGGGCTGGAGTACCTCTCCTATGAAGGTAGGCTGAGGGAATTGGGGTTGTTCAGCCTGGAGAAGAGAAGTTTCTGCCAGGATCTTACAGCAGCCTTCCAGTACCTGAAATATGCCTATAAGAAAGCTAGGGAAGAACTGTTCACAAGGGCAGGTAGCAATAGGACGAGGGGCAATTGTGGTTTTAAACTAGAAGAAGGTAGATTTAGGTTGGATATTAGGAAAAAGTTTTTCAGTATGAGGGTGGTTGATCGTTGAAACAGGTTGCCCAGAGAGGTAGTGGAGGCCCCCTCCCTGGAGATATTCAAGGTAAGGCTTGATGAGGCTCTGAACAGCCCTGTCTAGTAAAGATGTCCCTGCTTACTGCAGAAGAGTTGTACTAGATGACTTTTGAAGGTCCCTTCCAACCCAATACATTCTATGATTCTACCTGGATTTATAAAAGTCGTTCGACATCGACCTGCATGACATCCTTGTCCCTAAGTTGGAGAGGCATGGACTAGATGGATGGACCACTGCAGGATAAGGAATTGGTTGGATTGTTGCACTCAAAGAGTTTTATTAAATGGCTCGGTGTCCAAGTGGAGACCAGTGATGAGTGGCATCCCTCAGGGGTCACTACTGGAACCAGCACTCTTTAACATCTTTGCCACTGATATGGACAGTGGGATTGAGTACACCCTTACCAAGTTTGCTGACAACACCAAGCTCTGTGGTGCAGTCAACACGTTGGAGGGAAAGGATGCCATCAGAGGGACCTTGATAGGCTTGTGAGGTGGGCCTCTGCAAACCTCACAAAGTTCAACAAGGCCTATTGCAAGGTTATAGCTTTAAACTGGAAGAGGGGAGATTTAGATTAGATATTAGGAAGAAATTCTTTCCTGTGAGGGTGGTGAGACACTGGAACAGGTTGCCCAGAGAAGTTGTGGATTCTCACTCCCTGAATGTGTTTAGGGCTGGGTTGGATGAGTCTTTGAGCAACCTGGTCTAATGGAAGGTATCCATGCTTATGGCTGGAGGTTTGAAACTAGATGATCTTTGGGGTCCCTTCCAACCCATTCCATTCTATGATTCAATGATGTTTCTACAAATTAAACATGGATGCAATTAACAATATTAAATGTGAATGGGAAGACAAACTACTAGGGAAAAAAAGGATTCTTTTTTGAAATTTATAAAGTATACAAGAAATAAAATCAGGGCCTTAGCGTCACTGTGTAATGCCAGAGGTTTCCCATATCTGTGTTCTATGTAAATGTAGACATGAACAGTCTTTTAAAGAATAGCATTAACCAATGAGAGCAGGAATCTGACCTTTTTAATTTAAAAGTATAGACACAAAAAATTAACTATTATGATTTATTTAGGTCTCCTTACAGGTCTTGAGAGAGTGTGCATAGATATACTGAGATGAAACAGGAAACAGTAAGCTAATAACATATCCGTATACCTCTGTCAGTTACTGTGGATCTTTCTATGCACACTGGTCTATATACAATTCTCTACTTTTTTTATAGTGCAGTTTTAGAAATGACACATCATATATGACAAGATTTCCAATTTTTATTTTTATCACTTATGAAAAACCTGAAGCTCCATAGACTAATGTCTTCATTTTCACTTCAGAAATTAGAATTTGGCTCTTTGCCTGTCTCATTTAATTTAAACCAAGATAGATTAGGAAGTGGGAAGAGGATGAGTACCAAAGGAATCACTTCTCCCTCATCTCTCAAGACTTTCAGCAACTTTCCAGTTTCTCTAGTTTTAAATAATTTCTTAATTTTCATTTGTCACTCTTTTCCTCTTGAAAGGTCCTAACCTGATCACCGTATTTGACAACCTCAAAACTGGTTAGACAGAAACTTTCTTTGAGAAGATTATTTGTTCTTCTTACTAAGTACTTAAGTTATTCTGTTACGCAGCTTTACAAATCAGCATGATGTTTTCATTCTTCTGCTACCTTTATTCTTCAGACTTCATTAAGTTTGTGTTAACGTTTCAGCTGTCTTCTCAGTGTGGATTTGTATTTCTCTGTCTTCTGACAAATAACCTGAATTAGTCTGGACTAACTCTTTAGATGCTAATTAACCACCTGTCTCGATGATGACATGGTCATCAGTTACTTATTTGCCATTTTATTAATGGATCCACCATCCTGTATTACTCTATTTTCTTCATATGTAGAAATCCAAATTAATAGGTATAAAACCAATCTACCATTACCAAAGAAAACATGATATAATATTACTCTAATCATAAAACAGAAACAAAACCTAAAAGTCTGTACCTTAAGCAACTGGGTATGTTTTTACTGTAAAAAGTAAAAGTAAAAAAAAATAACAAAATTTAGAAATGAGAAAGATACCATATGTATAAAGATTATCTGGCGTATCATTGGAAATTTTTGAATGATAATAGGTGTAAATATGGTACAAGCCACTTGATGGATCATTTGAGGTATTGAAGAAAGAAGTAATGAGTTATTCAAGCTACGCACAAACATAAGAATAAAAGCTTAATTGAATATTTCACATGAACCCACAGAGAAGCATATTAGCAAATGAGAATAGACCCAAAGCAAATGCTGACAGTCTTTCAAGTATTGATGAATAATATAAATTCTTTTGTATGTTTTGTAGTGTTTCCTTGGTTTGTAAGGAAAACTAAGCGATTGGAAATAAAGAAATCATTCTGTAAACAGATACACCTGAGGATGGACAAAGAAGAAATGATGGGTTGAAATTATGTTGTTGGTAGCTACCTCAAGAATTTCATAAGAATTATGTTAAATGCTTATAGAAGTACCTCTTGGTGTGATAGGAACATAGCAGAGACAAGCTTTCTTAAATACAATTTATATTAACTGCCCAAAACATTTAAGCAAAAAACCCCAACCAAACAAACAAACAAAAAAACACATCAAAAACCCCACGCCATTCTACTTGTGTTTTCTTGCAACTGAACTGAATTAATTAACTTTGGCTAATGTTTACTCTCTTTGCATATAATTTTTTATTTTCAGTTTGAATTATGAGTTTGAGATACTGCTAATTTTTAGAGTCAAATCTATTATTCTCATTTTCTCATTTGTTTTTGCTTTTCCAGTTATGAATGTCTGTTGAATTAGTGAAAAAATGTATTTAGAATCTAATATAACATCAAAAGTTTATCTTTTTTAATCTACTTTTATTGTTGCTATTTCTGCTTTTTTGTTTGTTCTCATTAACTAGAAAATAATGAACTAATTCTAATTATTTTTATATTTCCCTGATACTTTCCCAAATATATAAGCAACAAAATATAAATGTCAGGCTGACTATCCATTACTGGAAAATAATAAACCCACTTACAGTCCACTCAAAATTTTACCATTTGTGACAGTAATTTTGTTAGTCATTGTTCACTAATTTAATCTTAGTATTTCAGTGTAAGATGGTAGACCACTTACAACTGAGGAGTAATTTCTGGATCTAAATTATTTTTAGAGCTATTATTGACCTGTCCAGCACCTCATATAATATTTATGTGATAAACTATGGACACTTTTTTTATCTTCTATTGCAATAAAAATGTCTTAGTTTCTGTAAGTGAAGTGAACTTCACAGCATATCAAATTTTGTCATTACTTTCATGAAGTTGCCTATCCTGTTTTATAACAGGTTTTTAGGACAATGTTGCTGACTAATAACAATATTTGAAATTATTGTATAGTATAACATACAGTAATGCCTACACTGTAATGTTTATTATTTTTGTTTACATTCTTTTTCTCAAAAAATACATCTCAGCATATATGTTGGAATAATTTTTAGTAAAAGTGCAACCAGTAGATACTTTTATATTTGTCAGGTGCTGATACTCGGGAATAGATTGTGATAGTATTCACGGACCATAGCATATGCAGGGATTTTTAAACCTTTTATATTATATTTCTTTTTTAATATCCTAAGTTTTCTTTCGGACTACAAATTTGTTTCATATCTTTTTTTTTTTCAAGGGAACATGTTATAATTTAATAGAAAAATTTCATGTAAAATGAAGTGCACAAGCATTGTGTACTGTGGCCGAGTCATAACTGTTGAATCAAAGTCAGTTTTCAGCAGAATCTTCAAATGTCTTCCACTTCAAAAACAAATTTAATTTCCTAACCCCAGCTGTTTTATTTCTAGAGCTCTTCATAAAGTGCTTGCAAAATTTAACTTTTTTTTTTTTTTTTTCATATAATGGAAAAATATAAATTGTTCACTTTAGAGACAGGAGAACTTTGAAGCTTTGTTGATGTCTCTTCCCAAAAAAATTCTGCTCTAGGCAAAGACAAATCACAGTAAACTGTAAGTTAAACATTTTGGAAGCTAGAGCAAAAGACAATAGATAATTTTAATCCATAACTATTATGCAGTCTTAACTGTAGTGATCACTACCATGTCTATACATTTAACTTTCTGAATAGTAAAATGCAAAAAATTATGAACTGAAATTTTCATATCATTTTTCAAATAGTGCACATACAGTGTATTACAGACTTTTTAAAAGTACTTTTTAATGTAGAATATTTCTACTTTTTATAATACTTGAGTGTAGCTGTCTCATTTGAGATCTTTTCTGACAGAAACAGAATAGAAAAGTGAAAAGAAATAGCTGGAAATAGGGAAAATGAAAGAAAGTATGCTATTTCATAAAATGACATGTAGAGATGGCTAGACAGAAAGATAACACAGGCACAAAGGTATCCATTACTAAGAAATATTCCTACTTCCCTGTATTCCTTGTTTTTCCCTCATACATTTTTCTTTGCCACCCATTACTCATCTTCCACATCTATTGCTGTATTATTCTTCTGTTATGTCACATTGAAAATTTTCCTTTATTTTATCCTTCTGTCTCTCCTTACTACTCTCTTATTTTCTCCTGAATTCATCAACTACTTCATCATTTTAACTAAGGTTTCAACAGATACTTCTTCCCTCTTGAGATTGCCTCAGAATCTACTACTACTATGCTCCACACCTTTGTTATCAAACTTCATTGGTTCATGTCTTGCAAAAAGATGGTATTCCATTTGCCTCCTGAAATTACAGAATCACAGAATCACAGAATGTTAGGGATTGGAAGAGACCTCAAAAGATCATCTAGTTCAATCCCCCTGCCAGAGCAGGAACACCTAGATGAGATCACACAGGAAGGCGTCCAGGTGGGTCTTGAATGTCTCCAGAGAAGGAGACTCCACAACCTCCCTGGGAAGCCTGTCCCAGTGCTCTGTCACCCTCACAGTCAAGAAGTTCCTCCTCAAATCCAAGTGGAACCTCCTGTGTTCCAGCTTACACCCATTACCCCTTGTCCTATCGTTGGACACCACTGTGAAGAGCCTGGCTTCATCCTCCTGACATTCGCCCTTCATATATTTATAAACATTAATGAGGTCCCCCCTCAGCCTCCTCTTCTCCAAGCTAAAGAGGCCCAGCTCCCTCAGCCTTTCCTCATAAGGGATCTGCTCCACTCCCTTAATCATCTTGGTGGCTCTGTGCTGGACTCTCTCAAGCAGCTCCCTGTCCTTCTTGAACTGTGGGGCCCAGAACTGGACACAATATTCCAGATGTGGCCTCACCAGGGCAGAGTAGAGGGGGAGGAGAACCTCTCTTGACCTACTAACCACACCCGTTCTAATGCACCCCAGGATGCCATTGGCCTTCCTGGCCACAAGGGCACAGTGCTGGCTCATGGTTATCCTGCTGTCCACCAGGATTCCTAGATCCCTTTCCCCTACACTGCTTTCTAACAGATCACTCCCCAATTCTAGATTTTGGATTCTGGAAACAGTGAAATCAAATAGGTTTGAACTTCAGCTTTATCTTAGGCTTCTTATTTCTGTGTTTTCTTAGCTGTGTGATGCTTTCTTGGTAAAAAATAGAATACTTGCCATATACAATAATCTGAATACCAGAAATTAAACATTTTCATAACATAAAGTAGAGGAGTCTGGTGGACACATGGGGCTCTTGGTGAATATCAAGTTTAACATGCCAACAGTGCACCCTTGTAACAAAAAGGCTAACGTTTTCCTGGACTGCACAGGGAGGAGTGTTGCCAGCAGGTCCAGGGAGGTGACCCTTCCCATCTGTTCAGCACTGGTGAGACACATTTGGAGTGCTTGGTTTAGTTCTGGGCTCCCCAGTACAAGAGAGACATGGACATACTGTAAAGAGAGTACAGCAAAGGACCACAAAGAAGATTTAGGAAATGGAGCATCTTTCATATAAGGGAAAGCTGAGAGAGCTAGGACTGTTAACCTGGAGAAAAAAAGGTTCAGTGAGATCTTATCAATATATCTAAATACATGAAGGAGGAATGCAAAGAAGACAGAGCCAGGCTATTTACAGTGATGTCCAGTGACAGGGTAAGAGGCAATGGGCACAAACTAAAACACAGAAGGTTCCATCTGAAACATTAGGAAACACTTCTTCTTTGTGCAGGTGTCTGACCACTGGCATAGGTTGCTCAGGGAGGTTATGGAGTCTTCCTCCTTAGATATATTCAAAAGCTGTGTCAGTTGTCCGGACACAGCCTGGGGCAACCTGCTCTAAGTGGCCCTGCTTGAACAAGGGGGCTTCGGGGGATGATTTACAGAGGTCCCTACCACCCTCAACCATTCTGTGAATCTGTGATATGGCAGAGGGTGAAAAAAAAAAACCCCAAACCTCCAAAATCCAAAAAAACAAATAACATTTTTGATTGCAAGTTGTATGAAGTCAGAATAGTCCCTCTTTATGACTACAGATTTTCCTGTTATTTCCTCTGTGTGCATAAAATCTAGATGTGATTATTGCAAGCCATTATACTAGAAAATAAGTCACTGTGTCAAGATAAGGGAAGACGCTAGATGTTTGACAATGAATTCTCATGTTCTTTGAGAATTGTTTTTCTCCCATGATCCATAGGTCATTATTTTCATACTCATCAGAAAATGGAGATCACAAAAATCAGAATTTTTTTTCAAGTGAGGCACCAGCTTTCCTCAGAAGTATGTGTAGAACCAACTGCTTGTTCTGAAGGTGGAAGCATGAGGGACTGAGCTATGCAAAGTACCAGGCCATTCAAGGAGTCACTTACTGAGGAATTATTGGACAGACTGAATATCTTGGAAAAAATAGTTTTCATGGACCATTTTGATACTAATGAATTTGTTGGTCCTGTCAGAAATATTCCAAAATGTTTTATTTTTTATAGATATTGGGATTATGTTGTTGGTATAAATAGGGTTTTTTAATAGCTTGGATGGAACCCAAGACATGAGTGTGGAACCAAGAGAGACCAAGTAATCAAATTCAAAACAAAACAAAACAAAAACTTCAGAAAATATTTTTCATATTAGTTTTGAATAAAGAAAACAAATTAAAAATAATAATTAGTGCTTCATTAATGACTATGACTCATATTATTTATATATACAAGGAAAAGTATCTTAATAATGAGAATTTAAAATTTCTGTAAAAATACTGTAAAAATATAAAGATCCTAATAAAAAAATAGTAATTGTACAGCCTATTAAGAATTCTTTTTTTAGACTTCAGTTCTTATAAGAGCAAGGGTTTCATTGTAGCCTCAGTGGTGAATATGAACATTGACATTAACAAATTTATTATTAACTAAAACAAGCTATGCTGTTATAGATACAACACATAGAAGGTCTTAACTAGTTACAGGGATTGTTCAAGGTTTTGGCTTACTTTTATAATCTAATAAGACTATTAAAAGTATAATTAGGCAATGTTTCCTGTTTTGTTTTTATTCAATAATCTGAATCTGTCTGACCTTCTTTTATGACCAGTTCTTATTCTAAGGGTGAAAATTTTTATCCTTCTATACCTTTTCATCTGGGACGAGCTGGGACAATGGACAATTTCACTTGATTTTTCTTCTCTTGACATTGCTCCTTGCAACTTATCAAACATTCTAAGTCTACTGAAAGGCCCTCAAGAGTATTTTGTTTAGTGTTATTGCATCTCTTCTAGCATTCTGTGTATTTATGTCATATTTTTTTTCTGAAGGGTATGATTGATCTTCTGTGGTGGGTTGACCTTAACTGACTGCCAGGTGCCCACTGAGCCACTCTGTCACTCCACCTCCTCAAAAGAACAGAGAGAGGCAAATAGGATGAAATGCTCGTGGGTTGAGATAAGGACAGGAAGTTCACTTCTCAATTACCATCATGAGAAAAATAGACTTGACTGCAGGAATTTAGTTTAATTTATTATCAATCAATGACAGAGTAGGATAGTGAGAAGTTAAAACAAAACTAAAAACACCTTCCCACCCACCTATTTCTTCTTTCCGGACTCAACTCTTCCCTCTGAATGGTGCAGGGGAATAGAGAATGGGGGTTGCAGCCAGGTCATAACAATCCAATCCTACTACTCCTTCCTCCTCACACTCTTTGGCTGCTTCAGTGTGGGGTTCAACCCATGGGACACAGTCCTTTACAAACTTCTCCATCATAGATCCCTCCCATAGACTGTGGTTCTTCAAAAACTGCTCCAGCACAGGCCATTTCCATGGGGTGCCGTCCTTCAGGAGTGGACTGCTTCAGCATAAGTACCCCATGGAGCCACAGCTCCTGCTAGGAGCCTATTCCAGTGCAATCTCTCCACAATGTCACAACTTCCTTCAGGGCACATCTACCTGTTCCATCATGGGATCCTCCATGTGCTGCAGGTGGATTATCTGCTCCACCATGGACCTCCATGTACTGCAGGGGGGCAACCTCTGTCACCATGGTCCTCATCACAATCTGCAGGGGGATCTCTGCTTTTGTGCCTGGAGCATGTCCTCCCCCTCCTTCTTCACTGACCTTTTTGTTTCTCTCATTCCTCTACGACAGTTGTTGCTGCACAGCAGTTTTTCCCCTTTCTTAAACATGTTATCACAGAGGTGCTACCATCATTTCTGACTGGTTCAGCTTTGGCCGGTGGCAGGTCCATCTTGGAGCTGTATGAAACTGATTGTCTGACATGGGGGCAGCTCCTGGTGTCATCTCATAGAAGGCACCCCTGCAGCTCCCCACTCCAAAAGCTTGCTACTTAAACCAAATACATCTCTTCTTACTTAGGACAGTATCTAATATACTGTTTTTATCTATAATAAGAACTCATCCGTATTGTTACAAGATTTCAACAGCGGTACTTATAAATATAGCATGACTCTCATTGATCGTTCCCAGTGGAAGCAGGCTTGATAAAACATATTTGTTACCTTTGTGATATCATGTCATTATCTTACCCAAAAACTCTGCAAAATTTATGGTGAGAGGTGGACGGATACAAGATTTTTACTGGATAGATGAACTATGCATATTAGATTCATATGCAGAGTTTCTTGCTGAATGTAACTGCTGTTTGCTTGTGGTACTGAATTCTCTGAATTTTTAACTACACATGGAGATGAGCTACTCTGGTTAGCACAGTATTAAGAACATTCTCAACTGTAGCTTAAATCGTTATGTGAGGATAAATAGTACCTGGAAGATGTCCAAATTTAGAGAAGTAGCTGGTAATTTTCTTACTTATAATTGAAAGTATGTGAATTATAAAAGGGAAAAATGTTTGCAAATATATTTTTTTAATTTTATAATGAATTTTACTCTCTATGCTTGCTCTATTAGTTGCCATGTGTGAAAAATACCAGCAGAATAGAAAGCTGTTTCTTTTGCCCCATTTATTCTTGAAACAAGAGTCTCCAGTTCCGTACCCTCTATATACAAGACAAATAGATATTTTTCTGATTTTGTGTAGAGCACAGTGAAAAGCTATAACGGGAGAAAGAAAAAAAAAATAAAAATCTTCTTTTACTTGGATCCTGTGACCAAAACTTCTGTAACTGAATTTTTCCAACTGGATTTTCAGAGTAAGTTTTCAAACATTGTTTTTTATTATGTGTATAAAATGTGCAACCTGGCTATGCTTTTACCTGCAGCCTCTATTTGAGATGTTAAAATAAAAATTAAAATAATCAATTATTTGTGATAAGTCAGTCTAGATTCTACAACATTAATAACTTCTGCATATTCAAATAAATTTTCCATAATCTGAGGTATTATTTCTGTTTGGGTTTTTCTGGATTATATTAGTATTTTCTCATTATTTCCTTCCTTCTTTCTTTCTTTCTTTCTTTCTTTCTTTCTTTCTTTCTTTCTTTCTTTCTTTCTTTCTTTCTTTCTTTTAACTCACACACCTTGAGGTAATAAATTAGTGACCACATTTAATCTGGTGGGGTTTTTTTTATTCATTATCTTTTTAAATACACTTATTTTGTGTTTAACTGTATTTTAAGGCATTTAAGTGTTCTTATATTTGGCAAAGATTTAAACTTTGAAAATTTATTTTCTTAACACTGTTTTTGACCCTACATGAATTTTCTAAAATTGTTTAATTATATTTATATTTTGCAAGAGTCATTTATGTGATATGATGAAAGGCTAGAAAACTGCAGCTTTCTGCCTTTAGAATTTTAATAACTTGGTCTTTTGTCAGTCCTTATTAAGTGTTGAAGAATAATGACAGGAAAAGATGGTAAAATTTTATCATTTGTTATGAATGGCTTGTTTATAATATATGCTTGTTCACTTTTCAAGCATAGGGAGAAGGTAGACAAGTTGTTTTTGGACTCCAATACAGATAATGAAGGTGTGAATACTAAGCAGCAACTGAAACTACTTTGAAGCAAGCGTTGCTCTTCAGCTTAGTCTTCATGCTTCATTGTGTTTACCAAGAACAGGCTGTCAAAATATTAACTATGTAATGTGGTAACTCAAGACTCTTGGTGTGTTAAGGTTTTGCAATGGTGAATATATTGCTCTAAAAAAATGTTACGTGCATCAGAAATTTTTTTCTTTGCTTGATCATGAGAGTAGGAATTTCTGTAATAGCCAAGCATTTTTTTTTAATATTAGAAGTATAATGGGAAAAGAAAGCAGACATTTAAAAATTAAAAGACAGACCATTATTTGATGTGGTACCATTAATGTAGTTCCACTGTTTTTAATTCTTAATTTCTGCTACTAAGCATCTGAAGCACCTAAATTGCTTCTATAAGCATTTTCTCAGTCATATATGTACAAATTATTTGCACAGCCTTAAAAATTGGTTTAAGGGCAGAATAGTAAAAAATAGGTTTGTTATCTGCATTTACAGCTTCAGTGTGAGTTGTTTTTTGGCTTTTTGGGTTTTTTTTGTAATTTGGTTTTGCTTGGATTTTTTTTTTAATTTTTTTTTAGTAATCTAAAACTTGTAATCTCTTTTGCCAGTGTTATCTCATAATTTTGAAACATTTCTGTTCTCTAAGTGCTGCTTCTAATTATTCAGTCACTGGGTGCAGGGTTTTGGATTAAGCTTGAGAGTACTTGAGGATTAAGTTTGAGGATATTGGATATTATATTTGTTTTGTAAATTGAAAATATACTTTAGTCAGTATTAAAACTGCCACATAAACCTGGGTGAATTCTAACACTCTTGATAGTTAAAATTCAAAAGACCACTTTCAAGTTCCTTCAGGAGTATATGATGATTATCAATAAAAGAAAAACTCATGTAGTTAAAAAATATCCAAGAATGTTTTCTCTTTAAGAATGTGTGCAACTTTTAGTATTTAATTTAATGGAATTATTGGAAATAAGCTTGCTTGTGGCACACATTTCATTTTCAAGCCATTGTTAAATTGGCTTTTTATGCCATTATCATACTTCTATTCTCCTTCTAGCAAATGCATTAGGCATATTTCTAAAGTGACAGCTTATTTCCTCCTTGCAAAAGCCCTTCTTATTTTCTTTCCTTCTGTTTTAGAGACTTTTATTTAACTAAAAGTGATAAGATATTCTGTGTTTGTTTCTACCTTGGCTGTAGAATAAGCCAGTAAAACAACTAAATAAAACAAATCAACACAAATGAAGGTTGGTGTAGATGAAGTGATAGACTCACGTAAACTTTTTTCTTCCCTGGTGTCCTAGTTTTGCTAGGATAGAGTTGATTTTCTTCTTAGTAGTATGTTTTGGTATCAATGTAAGATTTTTTATGAATGCTGATATTGTACAAGGACATTGTGTTTGGGTAGTTTGCAAGAACAAAAGACTGGGAGGGGGAAAATGTAGTAGTTAGCAAAACCCAGAACTGACATTTGGATTATTCCATATCATATTACATCGTGTTCAGTGTAATAACAAGGGTTGACCGGAAAGGGGGGGCTTCTCTCGGGAATCACTCAGGCTCACTGTTCCGGGATTGCAGTTTAGAGTTCCTTTTTGCTCCTCTGGAATCGCTATTGGCAGGTGGTGAGCAATTGTACTGTGCATCACTTATAGATATATATATATTTTTTTTTTTACTTGTTACCATTATTATTATAAATTAATTTTATTTTGCTCTAATTATTAAATTGTTCTTATTTCAACCTACAAGTTTCCTTTTACCCCTCCAATTCTCTCCCCAATTCCCTGGGTAGAGGGGAAGGGGTGTGAGTGGCTGTTTCATGTTTCCCTGCCATCCAAGTTAAACTATCATACCTAGGCAGTTTATGGAACCAGAATTTACTTTTTACTTCTACATGGATTATATTAACCCAGAAAACTGATTAATTAGGTGAATTTCAAGATCATGTAAGAGATGTTTGTTTTAAACGGGATTATATTTATTATTAGTATTACAATTATTAACAGTAGAATACAGTAGCACAGAGTATCACAAAAAGTACACTTTTACCACATGAAGTCAAATAATAATGTTGCCTTCTTTATGAAAAACCAAAAAACTTTAATATTATCTGCAGCGGCTAAGCATAATTATTCTGGTAACAACAATACAGAAAGGAAGAGGAATCATCTGTATTTGTTATTTTTCAGTGTGGGAAGAGCTCAGCATTGGTACTGTATTACTTTTTAATGTTGACAAAGGACAAAGAAAAGCCAAGAAGCACAGCTAGTTCAAATCATAACTCATACGCATACGAGAAAGTTGCTATTCTTTAGGGTATTTGCTGGCCTCCTCTGTTGCTGGTCTTATTTTTTTTTTTTTTTTTTCTGACAAAGGTCATATTTGTTGGCTCCATGTTATGCAATATATGTTTTCATGCAGCTTTGAAAAGGCAGTGGTTCTAGCAGAATGAAGCTTCCTAAGAGCTACAGGTCTCTGTTAATTTCAGGAAATCAAGAGGATATGCAACAGAAACTAAGCTAAGAAAACATTTTATTTCATTCTACCCCAGAATGTAAATTGATCTACAACCCGCATCTTAGGGCTAAAATAATTTCAGAGATTAATGTTGCCTTTAAATAAATTAATTCATAATTTAAGGTCTAAGATGTCTGCATCACAGCACTGAGTTTTGAATTCTTTCACTGGAACAATTTTTGCTATAGAGGATTGATTTCGCATACTCTACCTATTCTCTTATGTTGTCTTCTAAAATATATACCTGGAATTGTTTTCATGCTAATTAAATAGCAGTGACTCAGGGTTTGTTTTTTTTGTTTGTTTGTTTTTGTTTTTTCAAAAAGAAAGAGCCTCCAGAGCCTTAAAAATTTAAATAATGAATATTTATTTCTATACTCAATAGTACAGAGGAGAGGGGAAAGTATTTTGGGATATATAATCTACTCATGAAAAGTTTTAAATTTTTTTTATCACCTACTATTAGCAAATAATATATAAATTCAAGTGATAACTATGATTTGTGTAACAGCCTTAATTTAAAGGCTAGTAAGAAAAAACTGTTATAATGTGAGGCAAATTTCTCATTATATTGGTAATTTTAAAGTAGTCTCAAATTAATCAAGAAGGATTAAATGTAATTCGTTGATACTCCAAATACTGATGAATGACCTCCATGATGACAGGTTCTCTATTATTTACTTTCTTTCTGTGTTGAAGGAAGGCAAATATCCTTCATTCATTTTTCATTAAAGTATAACTTTGATCAAGTAGTTGGTGGAGTAAGTTGATCTAAGCATGTAATGTGGCCTAAGTATCACATGAGGAAGTTAAAAAATATTCTTGTATATGGAGAAGAAAAGAAGGGAGGGAAGGAAGGAGGGAATGAAGGGAGAAAGAAAGGAAGGGAAGAAGGAAGGAAGAAAGGAAAGACAGAAGGAAGATTTAGATTTGCCATGACTTCACAGCTAGGGTAAGAGATTTAAAATGTTTATAATATAGTTTACATAAGGTAGTGGTGGTTTTTTTATGAATATCTGAGACAAACCTGAAACAGGTAAGGAGAGGTTCATATGGAAAGTAATATTTTCTGAGACCAGATGATATAATCAAAGGAAGAAGCAGAAACTAAAAATAACTGCCCAACAAGTTCAAGTGTTTATATAGTCAAAAGTATCTCTATTAACAACAGTTACAGTTTAATAAAGGATACAAATTATCTCAGGCCTTCTTAATTTAAATAAATATTTAATTTCTCATCGAGGAACTTAATCAGGCTTTCACATACCTGAAATAAAATTCTTTTTGCTCAGCAGTTATTTCCAGTGAAATGTTTACAATCAAAATTGTGAAGAAGATAAAAACAGTGCAACAATTTGCAACAGTTTTGTGATTTTCAGTGTAAGAAATGCCAGTGTAATATGTGGATGTGCTATTTCATTAAGAAGAAAAATAATTAAAAAAATACTCAGGTTTTACTGCTGTGAAGTAGTTGTTTTTCTCTGTTTCTGGAACTAGTTTGACTTTTAGCTCAGAAACATCTGAGATGATTTTGCTAAGTCTTTCAAAATAAATTTAAATTTTAAGATTCATCCGTGATCAAAAAGTACCCTGTTATGGGAAAAAAGAAGAAGTTCTTAAGTAAAGCCAAAAAAAAAAGTTAGCATAGTTGAAATCTTAAGAGTCTAATCAAAGTGTTATTGATACAAATTAAATTTTTACAGAAAAAGAATGAAAAATAAGAAATTCAGAATACTACCATTACAGAAATAGTCTCAATAGTGGTGCAGGTCAAATTGCTGTGCACACACATCCAGTTTCTGCTTCTTCTTTTGTCACTGTTATGCTGCCCACAAGGATCTTAAAGTTGATGGTTTCTGTCTGCTGGGTTGGGGTAGGTCAATTCATCAAAATCCTGCATACTCTCTAAAGAGAGTTTAATATTAATAGTTTCTTCCTTCTCCTTATAGAAAATGATTTGGCATAATTGCTGAAATACTTTTGCATCTTTGTCTTTTTTCATTGGTTCACCATTTATGGAGCATTTTATGGAGCATTTTATGTATGTTAAACTCTTTTGCTTTGTTCCCAGTAGTACATTTAAACCACTTTTTTCCATACCTGGATCTGCATTTCTTTCACTCACCATGGTCTAGTTGTTTGTAAACATGGGGCCTCCAGTGCTAGGCCTGTGACCTGTCCCTTATGCCAAGCCTGTGGTCCTCTATGCCACATTCTGTGTCTCCATTTCTCAGGACCTCTGCTCTCATACCAGGTCTGTATGTCTCTGCACTGCATCATCATGTCAGTTGTAAATACCTAAGTCTGCATAGAATAATAAATATTACTACTATCTATATGAGAATTACAGTAAACTAGTGCAAAATAAATAAAAAAAATAGACAAAGCCTATCAAGATTATAATTAGAAAATTAGTTCTAATTAGAAAAAATACTGTTATAGTCAAACTAAGTAGAAGCAAATTGCTGCCAGTTCAAGACAATTTCAGGCAAAACAAACCTCACAAGTCACCATTGTGAGGTCTTTCAAACTCATTGTAATGCCTGTGATCTCTTACAAGTAATGGCAGTACTATACTTTGTTTTAGAGGGTGTTCTTGTTTCAAGTTTTACAAGATTCTTGTTCGTGTTTTCGTAAGTAAAGGTTATTATTAACACAATGAGGTTTGGTTTTTTTTACAATGAAAACCAGTCTATTTCTTGACTAAAACTCTCTTTTCTCTGTTCCAGAGCAGATCAAAATGTAAATCTTTCTCATCTTTCTGTTAAAAGTATTGATGATGAAAGATGCAGTTCCACTTTAAACAATTTCTTCAGGCTTGGTTTGTTGTATAGATTGCACTTAAATGAAGGGATGCACTATGTTTGAAAGTGGTTGATTCAGTGACTTTTAAGTTTTGAGAAAATACAATTTCAATGTATCTGACAAAAGAATTCCTGTTATCCTTTTTACTCTGTACAAGTCAGTGCTCTGCAGATCAGGACATTGGGGTACTAACCTTTTATCTTAAATTCTTTAAAATGGTTCAAAAGAATGGCAAAGTTGAGAATTATGTTTACACTTTTTGTGGTTTGTGTTTAATAATACATGATAATAACGTGCTTCTATGTGTATAGATTGAAGAAAGCTTAAACTTTGTAGAGAGCTAGTGATATTTTATGTTAGATTTACAGTAATAAACAACATATTTCTTCAAGATCTGATGTAATGATACTTTCAATTAGAAAGATCTGAACTTCGTGCACACAGCAGATATGAGATTATTACAAACATCTAAATATACTACTGCATATTGAATTTCCTTATTAATAAAGCTTTTACACACCTGGCTGTGCAAATCCAAGAAAACCCAGCACATGAACTCCTACGCTTCTAAAATAAATTCTGCTAAGAAGGGAATGATTTGACATATTTCTTGAATTTGAAATTGCACTAAAATCTACTCCTCTGATTTTCCTCCTTCAAGAATATTTAAGAGGTTATTAAACCCAAAATTTATATTTTAGGAAAGACCATACTCATTTGGATTTATTTTACTACCAAATAAGCCACTGCATTTCCAGAATTATATTAAACTGAACAATACTAATCCAAATTTATTTGTCAAGTGGAAATAATATTCCAGCTTTTTATCTTGCTGATATTTCAGTGGGGAACTGAGAAAAGGTAAATGTAAAAAGGCAAATGTAAAACAACATTTAATCTGTTCCTTCTCTCTGATCATTTTGGTGGCCCTGCTCTGGATTTGCTCCAACAAGTCCATGTCTTTCTTGCACTGTTCTAACAAATTCATTTGTGTTATTCTGTGGAACCTTACTATCATTCCAGTTTCAAGAGTATAAGTTGGTTCACATTAAGCTGATCAGAACATACAGTCCTGAGACAAATGTTTCTCCACAGAAGCTTCCTCCAGGCCTTGATCTCCCAGGTCTTCCAAATACACATTTGACTTTTGCCAGCCATTTAAGGTTTGTTGCAAAATGAAAACATAATATTTGTTTCCTTCTAAAACTCTAGCCAAGATCGGAGTGCCCTCCTTTTATAAATGCTAGCAATAGTATTTTACTTTTAGTCAGTTTCAGTTCCTTCCTATTTCTAAGAGAATTCAAATTCACAACTATACCACCTCCCTGGAGATTATTCCAAACTCAGTGTTACAGACAGTTCTGAAATGGAGAGATATTCTCTACCCCTGTTAAAATTGTGCTGTGGGGAATAAAAATAAATTGAGAATTGTTGGAAAAGAAGGGAGCACAGAGGCAGTGGCCAGATACAGCGATTTTTGTAACACCATATCTAGGTCATAACCCCAGACTTTTTTATTCAAAAAGGTTTTAATATAAATACAGGAACATTATTTGAAGAACTTTAATTGGAAAACTACCCCTAGGTTCAGCGTCTCAGCCAGCATATTGTATTCTTGTTCTGGCTTCATCTTGCTCTCTTTTCCTCTCCTTGGTTAGTAAGTCTTGATTGTTTTCTATGCAATCACATAGCTTCAGTAGTGAAGAAAAATATTCCGATGGACTAGTTGAGAAAGGTGTGATAATTAAGGCATAGAAATAGCTAGACTGGTAAGAAAAATCTATTTTAAATACCACAGGCTAAGGATGATATTATACTTGTCTTTCTGTCTTGCATATGTATTCTTATGAATGGAAAATAATTTGCTGGAGACTGAAACATCCCCTTTACACAGAAATTTAAAAAGATAAAAGATAACACTCTCTATCTGTATAGATAGTATTAACCTGTGGGTATTACTGGAACAATTTCCCACTCCTTCCAAGGTTGTTAGGACTATTTCTGTCTGAAAAACAAATCTGCCTCTAACCATCCTTCTAGTTTGTTCAAAACTACTAGAAATAGCTGTAAGTTATGTCCCATACAGGTTGCTTAAGACTGTCTTCCGAATCACTCATTGTACTCATACTCTGTTGTGTTTTAACCGCAGCCAGCAATGAAGCACCACACAGCCACTTGCTTACCCCCCCACCTCCCGGTGGTATCGGGGAGAGAATCAGAAAAGTAAAACTGAGAAAACTCATGGGTTGAGATAAAGACAGTTTAATAGGTAAAGAAAAAGCCTCCCACACAAGCAAAGTGAAACAAGGAATTCAGTCACTACTTCCCGTTTTCAGACAGATGTTCAGCTGTCTCCAGGAAATCAGAGCTTCATCATGTGTAATAGTTACTTGGGAAGACAAACACCATTATTCTGAATGTCCCTCCCTTCCTCCTTCTTCCCCCAGATTTTATCACTAAGCATATGGTATGGAATATCCCTGTGGTCAGTTGGGGTCAGCTGTCCCAGCTGTGTCCCCTCCCACTTCTTGTGCACTCCCAGCCTGCTCATTGGTGGGGTGGTGTGGGGAGCAGAAAAGGCCTTGACTCTGTGTAAGCACTGCTCAATAGTAACAAAAAACATTTCTGTGTTATCAACAGTTTACAGCACAAATCAAAAACATAGCCCCGCACTGGCTACTACAAAGAAAGTTAACCCTACCCCAGCCAAAACCAGCACACACTCCCATCCAAAGACTATAGCTCTTTGTCTGACTGACTCTCAGTGACACCTAGATTTGTCTACATAGAAAAGAGCAGACAGAACTGAGCTTGTGGATTCAGTTTGGCCTTGAAAGCTGCACAATCACATGTATATTATGCTTTTTTCATGATAATATAGTAAGGCTTTTCTATTGCACTTCACTAATAAATTTTCCTAGTAGTTTTTTGTGTGATATGGACATTTTATTTTTCGAAGCCCTGTCTTCCCCACCACTGCTTATTTCTTAAATCACACAAATCATACATACTTTCCCCTTCCTCCCTTGCTCTCTTAGATGCCATTGCCAGAACTGCAGAAGCAAGCAGGGTTATTACTCCCAAATAATTGTTGGTCCCCAATGTTTTGTTTTGTTTTCTTAGATCATTAAACTATAATAATATTCTGGCTTAATTTTTTACAATCAAAAGTGAAATGAAGGAGTTAGTAAAATCTATGCAAAATGTGAACTTAATTTTTAATGTAAAACATCCTGACAGAAGAAGTTGCATATAGACCTTACCAATTCACTTATTATTATAAAAAAGATTCCTAGAATTAATAGAACTTTATATACTCTAGCTCTGCATAAAACTGTATTGCCTTGAGGAAATATAGCCTTTAACATGCCAATGAGACTATAAAATTAGAACTGAAATTCCCAAACTTTGATTAAAGAAAAATATCAATAAATATAGGAGAATATAGACAGTATGTGAAAGCTTTAAGATCAAACCATACTGAAAAATGATTGTGTTTACCTACCTGATTTTCTTGCAGTCTTGGCCTCATTTCAGTACCACACAATCCATTTCAAATTGACTGAATAAAATACTTAAGGAGCCATCAATCCATTTGAACTTTCAGTTTATGTCCTTTCTATGCAAATATACAGATAATAGGTGATTATGTACAATGTAACCCAAAAACAGGGTCTTTGGCCATTAATAGTAAAAGGCCATATACTTTGTATTAAATGGACAGTGTAGGGTCTCAGGACTGCTTTGGAATTGCCTTGGCCTGAACTGGTTAAATAGTTGACTGGTGGTCAACTGACCACCTCTTCATCTGTTTTAGCTGAGACATTATGAATGTCACCTGCGGTAAAAATATGACCCACTGATGTAATCTGTTGTTGTGGCTCACAAGGCTATTGTGCAATTTCCAAACTGTAGCTGGGAATCAACGCAAAGGAGACAGACTATGATCTTCTCAAGATAAAAATAACCAAAAAGGGATCCCAGTTTTGGAGAGCTAGAAAATCGCCCCATGAACATCATGCTTCTCTGCAAATCTGGCTTAGTGCTCTTGTAGACAGCTTCCTCCCCAGTTTGTGGGAGGATGGGTACCACTGATCCTTGAACCCAAAACCACACTGGTAACACAGCATAACACCAAAAAAAAGGGATAGATGCTAGAAAATTTTCTTGCATGATAGCTTTAGAGGTGCTATTAATTCAGCTCTCCTGTATCGTTTGGGTGCTGAGTGGGAGTATTACTTTAGCTGGACTAGAGATAATTGTGAGATGTTCTGTTTAGACTCTTAAGATGACAGTTATAATCTATTGTGTGTTCTTTTTTTGCCCACTATAACATTTTGTGTATGTGTATGAACTTTTATAGAAATGTATGTTGTCGAGGTTTGACCCACAGTGGGACCATGCAGTCCTGCATTCACTCCCCCAACCCTGTGAGATAGCATGAAAGACACAACAAAGGGGACATGGGATTAGGAATGAAAGACAGGGATGGCTCACTCACCCGTTATGGTCATGGGAAAAATGGACTCAAACTTGGGGAAGAAAAATTGATATAATTCATTGCAAATCATCTGAGTAGACAAAACAAACACATCTTACAACATCTTCCCCCCACTCTTCCCTTCTTCCTGGGCTCAAATCTCTTTGTTCCAGATGTCTCTACCTTGCCCCACAGTGGCACAGGCAGCAGGGAATGGGGTTCAGTCAGTTCATCTCTGCCGCTCTTCCCAGCATGGAAGTCCAGGAACAAGATGTTCCAAAGCAAGTTTCCCATAGAGTCACAGACTTCTTCAGGCTCAGCTCCTGGCTCCAGCATGGGCATCCAAGGGCTGCAGACTCACCCTCCACTCTGGGTGTCCACACCTTCTCTGGCTCAAGGTCACAATTCCAGTCATGCTTGCCCTCAGGCTCAACTTCTCTGCTCTAATGTGGGGTCCTCCATGGCCTACACGAGGGTCTCTGCTCCACTGTTGAATTTCCATGGGCTTCAGGGGACTTCCTTTTCCTTCTCCTACTCCATCAGGTGAACAGGGTGTGTGGATCTTTGCCTGTCTTTCTGGCAATGAAGCTCTCTGTCTGTCTATCCTTTGTTTAGGTTGATGGTCATCTTTTGTTTGTAAACAGCCTCTCCTCCAGGTACCACACTTTCTTCTTTTCAGGACAGTCTTTCCCTTCACAAATATGGATTAGTAGAGATGTTTCTCTAGTGCTCATTGGCCCAGCCTGGGCTGGGGGGTCTGAGCTTTCTGTTTCCATAAGGTTGCCCTTCCCCCACTACCAAAAAAAACTACTTTCCCTCAGCCCCCATACATACAAACCCAACACAGTACGTGTATATACCAATGTAATATTTATCAATCTCATCTTTCTTTAGGCATTTTCTGAAATCTGTCTGTTTACCTTTAAATATGGAACTCTTTCCTATTTTTCTGCCTCTACCACACCCCTCATCTATCGTAATTTTTAATGTGTTTCATCTACTTTCACAACTCCTTCTCTGCAGGTGTTCATAAATCTGTTTGGTCCCAGGATATATTACCCCCTAAGCTTATTAACTTATAGTCCCTACTTCCCAAATTTATTGAGCTAACAGATTTTCCTTCCCACCCATTAATCCATTTGCTTCAGCAACCCATATGTTTTTTTTCTCCTGTGTTGAGGTCTAAATTCCCTGTTTCAGACAGATTATCTGCTAAATGTCTCTCAGGGAGCTACAAAGAAGGAATGTAGACTGGTTTACTTCCACAGTTGTAGACAGCAAGAATGGGGGATTGTCCTGGTTTTTAGCTGAAATAGAGCTGGGTTTCTTTTTAGTAGCTAGAATTGTGCTGTGTTTTGTTTCCAGCCTGGGACTCACTGTGAGAGAGAGACTGATAACATATCAATGTTTACATTTTTGTCACTGGAAGTTAAGGACTTTGTGTTCTGTTAGTCCACAAGCACAAGATTTAAAGGGGGAGAAGGATATTCAAATTAATAAACTTAATTGACAGTTAGACATGCCAATTGGGTATTCCATATCATATCTCATCATGCCCAGTATATTAGTGGGCATCTCTTCTTCTCTTGCTCTCTCTGGCTTTCGCTCGGGCTCTTGTTCTTCTGGGATTGCGGTTCCAGTTCGGGATTGTTGTTTCTCTGGGATTATTATCTGGGAACAGGCCTGGCTCGGTCAGGATGGGGGTGAGCTATAACACTGGGTGTCATTCACTTGCATATTTTGTTACTGTTATAATTATCACTACTATTTTAATATTAGTATTATTTTAAAATTTCTTTCTATTATTAAACTGTTCTTCTCTCAACCTACAAGCCTCCTTATCCTGGCCTCTCAATCCTCTCCCCTATCCCCTGGGGGTTGGGGGGATGTGGGTGAATGGCTGTGTTGGCTGCTAGCCAAGGGCTAGCCAAGTGAAACTGTCACAGGGATAATGAAGCAGATCTTGTATATTGCTTGGGATTTAAGTTGCTTGTTTAGCAGAGTTTGGAACACAGTATTTCAAAACTATCCAGACCTGTCAATAACAACAGGGTACACTTCCTCTTGCTTATACAAAAGCTCCCCACAGCTCTTTAGAAAGGACATATATGTCAGGGAAGGAGTGGGGAGTGCTCTTGATCTATGTTCTTTGGAAATGAATTGACAATTGAAAGAGTGGCTCAAGCAATATGTTAGAGAATAATTTCAAGATTTCTGAAGTAACATTTTTCTAATGTCAATTTTCATTTTGAAGGTGGGTGTTTTGCAATGTTTTTTCAAAGAATCAGAGGTAAAGAAGAAAGTGAATTGCCCAGCCAGTGGGAAAAAAGCCCAGAACAGTGATGGTAGCTTGAGACAGTACAAGAAGTTATGAATTTAGATTAATGTGATACCTTAATGTCCATGATTATTCCAGCAAATATTGGTTGAGGACATAAGGGATCAGCAGCTATACATTTCAATACAAGAAATGTTTGTGACATTATTGGACACTGTAGGAGACCAACTGGAAGAACAAACAAACTGAACAGATAGTACTAGCACCATGGCTAATTTGTAATCCCCTGGAACAAAGGACTGTTTGCTCAAGGATGTGGATAACAACGGAAGATCAAACTTGATAAAGGAAGAGGAGGTGCGATTTAACTGTTTGTCTGCCTACCAACACTTCAGAAAAATGTGTTAAAATGTGGAAAAAACAGAGTAAAACAAAAAAAACCAAACAAACAAAAAAAAGGAATACTCCCCAATAAGCAGTGTAATCCCTATTTTTTGACAGAGCCAAAATGATCAATTAAAGTTGTTGCCTTTTGTGATACTGAAACTGATATTGATTTAGCATTATAGGCTATGAATAACTCATCCATGGTGGATCCATGTTTACAATTACAGAGTGGATTGTTGTTTGTCTTATTTATATTTTTTGTTTTGGTTCGGGTTTTTTTTTAGAAATATTTTTGTAGAACCTATTTCTCTTTTATCACTCTTGAGGTAATAGGATCTTTAGGAAAATCCCCCAGTTTAGCTTGGAAGTTGATGCATATCTAGAACCAAACAGACCAAGGGTTATGCACTGCTCTTCCCAGTTCAACAGCAGAGGGATTTAAACTTAAATAAAACAAACAAAAAAAGCCTCATGTGGTTGACTACTTAGGAGCCCTGTATCAATTTGCAGCAAATTTTACTTGGGAAAATTTGTGGATTCAAACTTGCCATAACCTTTCTAACACAACACACACCAGGGTTCCTTGTACCAAAATATCATGGTGGGCTCCACCCACCCCCTCCTCCAATGGAGGTTATTTTGAAAGCAAATATACAGTGCACTGAGACACAGATTGGTGTATTTAAACTACAAGTCAGGCAGGTAATGTAACTGCTTGAAATTGCAGTTTTTATGATTGGGCCTGGTCTTGCAGATATAACCTAAAGGTTGAAAAGGAAAACCCTGATGATACAAGGGAGGTAAAAATTAAAAATAAAATAATAATAAAAAGACAAAATATTCATTTTTCAGTTGTACTAACATCATAAATTGCACCACTGGGGCAGGGGATCCTACTGAAACCTGGTACATTCCTGAACTGCAAACATTTGTTTGTGACATGTACTTATTGGGCTTTTCCCATAAATGGCTTTAGACAACAGGGTAGGAAGTTGTGTAGCCAGTATATAGACCTAAGTGGAAGAAAATAATCCACAAGGGCCTGTAGTATCCCTATCTCTCATGCAAAAGGAAAAACAAACAGCTACCCCTTTTCTACCACTTCATAATCAGCACTACAAAGAACGGAACACTATGGACATGTTTCAATGGAAAGTTATATTCACACTTAAATACACATGAAATTATTGTACAGCAGTGTTCTATTGGTTCCCACTCCATATGTCCCTCTGGAGTGTTTTGATTTTACATCGCACTATGGTGGAGCAAGCAGAGGTTTTGGTGACCCAGTGGACATGGCAAGTGCTGTGGGGGGACTACAGACTCCGGATTTTTGTGCCTGGGGTCAAAGAGTTGTGCGTAGATTTAGAGTTGTTCTTTGCACCAAGTGGACTCCTTTGGACACACTGTTGTGTGTTGTGGGGCTTGACTTAGCAGGTGCATATTTTCGGTGGTTGGATGGGATGTGCATGTGGGGAACTGGGTTTGCAGGTCCAGTGGGTGTGAAGGGGTGACTCTACAGTGTTGATTTGCCTTGGATATGTTGTTGGAGGAGCATGGGGTATATGGAATGTTAAATTTAACAAAAGGAAAATTTATTACCATCCACAATGCTTCCACCTCTATAGATGAAGCACATGCAAAGATGAAGGATGTCTTCAGGATGACTAGGGAACTGTTCCAAGCAATGCTGCTAGCACACTGGTTTGATGGATTTAGCCCCAGATTTTGGATTACCTCCCTATTAAAATTTCTTGGACTCACAGTGTGGGGAAAATGGTTTGTAAATTATGTGGATTTTTGTCTATGATGATAAGCTTCACAATAGTTAAATGGATGATCTCTGACTTACTATCCTCTCTCTCTCTTCTGATATACCTGTCCACTTTGTATGAATCACAACAATCAAAGATCTTGGAGTGTTTGAGCCATGGGGCAGTGTAGGAGAACAACTGGAAGAACAAACAATCCTAACAGATAGTCCTAGCACCATGGTTAATTTGTAATCCCCTAATCCCCTGGAACAAAGGACTGTTCACTCAAGGATGCATTAATAAGGTACCCTCTCAGTCTTCCCTTGTCTAGGCTGAACAGACCCACCTTTTTCAGTCTTTCCTCATAAGAAAGATGCTCCAGCCCCTTAATCATCTTTGTGGCCCTCCACTGAATCTTCAGAAGATCCCCATCCGTCTTGAACCGGGAAGCCCAGAACTGGACACAGTGCTCCAGATGTGACCTCATCAGGGCAGAGTAGAGTGGGAGGATCACCTCCCTCAACCTGCTGGTCACAGTCTTCTTAATGAACCCCATGATACCATTGGCCGTCTTGGCCACAAGGGCACATTGCTGGCTCGTGGTCAGCTCGTCATCCACTAGCACTCCCAAGTCCTTTCAGGACTGCAGGGCTGCTTTACAGCAGATCAACCCCCAACCTGTACTGGTTCCTGGGGTTGTTCCTCCCCAGGCGCAAGACCCTACACTTGCCTTTATTGAACTTCATCAGATTCCTCTCTCCCCAACACTCCAGCCTATCCATTTCTTGCTGAATGGCAGCACAGCCTTCTGGTGTATCAGCCATCCCTCCCAGTTTAGTGTCACCAGCAAACTTGCCGAGGGTATACTAATTTTCTTCATCCAAGTTACTGATGAATGCATTGAATAGGACTGGACCTAGTACTGACCCTTAGGGAACACCAGTAACCGCAGGCCTCCAACTAGACTCTGCAGCACTGTTTAAAACCCTCTGAACTCTGCCATTGAGCTAGTTCTCAATCCATCTTACTCTCCCCTCATCTAACTTATACTTCCTAAGCTTACCTATGAGGATGCTATCGGAGACAGCGTCAAAAGCCCTGCTGAAGTCATGGTAGACAATACCCACTGCTCTTCCCTCATCCACCCAGACAGTGATGCCATCATAGAAGGCTATTAGATTGGTCAAGCATGATTTCCCCTTAATTAATCCATGTTGACTATTCCTGATAACCTTGCTTTCCTAGACATGCTTAGAGATGGCCTCCAGAATGAGCTGTTCCATCACCTTCCCAGGGATGGAGGTGAGGCTGACAGGCCTGTAGTTTCCTGGATCCTCCTTCTTACCCTTTTTGAAGACTGGAGTGTACCTTTGTTCCAATCAAGGGGATATGTGAATTTCAGTCACCCTCTCTCCTGCTACAGAAAAACTTCAAGGGCATCAGCCCAGGATTTCCCTCTTTCCTGATGCAGTAAAACTTTACAGGCAGAAATTCAGGACATGTCAGACACTTTAAAGGATACTTTAATAAAAGAAGAAATATAAGAGAATCCAGAGCTGAAACTGAATAATAAGTCTACTCCCCTCACCAAGGCACAGGGGCATGTTCATCAGAACATCCTTTAATCACATTTACTTTACTCCATCACTGAGAGAGACACCTTATTGCAAACATTTTTAATATAAAAAAGCAAAAGTATTAGAGGAGGGAGAATGGAAGAGAGGAGACAGGGATTTGTATTGCAGTATGCCATCCTTGTGTGCTGTGGAGCAAGTTATTTCAGTTCCTTCCTTGTTTCAGAGTGTAGGCCTATTAGATGCTAATAATGGTAAGAGTACCCTTTAAAAAGATCATTCATTCTATGGTATCAATTATTGGAAGGGAGTCTAGGAAGAAAGTAGTGTACATTTCAATTTAAATGAGGTCCTGTATTGTGATACTTAGAAGAAAACCCACAGACAAATTCAGTTTTAATGAGCCCTTATACCATGTAAAGAGGAGAAAGCAGACATGTATTTTTGAACTGAAGTATTAACCAATGAGAGGAAGCAAAGAAAAGACACATTCATTGTCTAAAATGAGGTCTACAAGAGGTGAAAGCATAAGGTATAGGAAAAAAAAAAGATTCATCTTGCTAACCTCTTTACTGTTTTTCCTTCCAAAAGTTAAAATACTCACTATAGATGCATGGCACTACTGAGGATGATAAATAATAGCAAAGATCACACAGTTGCCCTTCATATCCATTATTATATCTTTGTTTTACAAAGAAACCCAGGAGATCTAATCAGGCATTTGGCCTTTGCAGAGCTGAGAGCTGTACTGTATGATGATAGATAGCAGGCAAAAGGAAAAGTGGGAGGAAGTAAAAGAAGACCAGGTAATTCTGTCTGTGCAATGTAGTTCCATAGACAATATAAATTTCATTCAATCAAAGGAATTTAAGATTTCAAAATGTATTGTACATCTGATATATACCAAGATTATAAATGACCATCACATTACTTCTCTAGCTAAAACATCTTTGATTCTTTTTACATTTAAGTTTAATATTATAAAAACTGTGTTACAGTGAATACATGGATGATTATTTAAAAGTGAGATAATTTAACTCCTTAATTTCAAAATTACAAAAGTTAGATGCATTTTACTGTCATTAAGTTTGTTTTCTTCCAAAACTTAAATAATAACAAAATCAATACAGTTCTGTGAAGCACTTTGATTTTACCACAGCTTAATTTACCAGGGGAAAATGGGTCTAACAGTATTTTCCTATCCACTTCTGCGAGCAAGTATTTTCTAGAAATATTCTTTTGAAAGGTTCAAATAAATAATTTGACACTTCACCTTTACAATGGAACCATAACTAACCTGCTTTTAAAAAAAACACCTTGTAATAGATGAATAAAAGTAAAAATGGTAATTCGTTAAGCTTTTTCACAGTAGGGTACCAAATTAAGAACAGAGTGAAAAAAGTATAAAAGATCTGCAAAGATAAAATGAAACACCAATAACAAGGTCAGATATAACCCAGAGTTAAATTAAAGAGGAAAACAACTCCCTGGGCTTGTATTAAGAACAGAAAGGGCTGTCTCTCTGCATAGCTAGTATCAGTAATATACAGTTATAGGTTAAGAACGAAGTGCTCTAATCAGAGACGTGTCTGTTCCTGACCTTGAAATCAAGTTGCTAAGTAAGGCAAAAAAATAAAAGTGAGGCTAGATGAAAAAGATGAAAAAAGGTTGAAAAATTTAGCATAGCTAATAAATATTTTTAGCATAGAATCACAGAATCATAGAATAATTAGGGTAGGAAGGTACCTTAAAGCCCATGTAGTTCCATTCCCCCTGCCATAAGCAAGGACACCTTCCACTAGATCGGGTTACTCAAAGTCTCATCCAACTTGGCCTTAAACACATCCAGGGAGGGGGCAACCTGTTCCAGTGTCTCACCACCTTCACAGTCAAGAATTTCTTCCTAATATCTAGTTTAAACCTATCCTCTTTCAGTTTAAAGCCATTTCCCCTTGTTCTATCATTAACTGCCCTTATAAAAAGTCCCTCCCGAGCTTTTTTGTAGGCCCCTTCAAGTATTGGAAGGCCGCTACAAGCTTTCCCCGGAGCCTTCTCTTCTTGAGGCTGAACAGCCCCAACTCTCTCAGCCTTTCCTCATAGGAGAGGTGCTCCAGCCCTTGGATCATCCTCGTGGCCCTCTTCTGGACTCGTTCTAACAGGTCCATGTCTTTCTTGTGCCATGTAGCATCATGTAGCAGTCATAACTTGTCCAGCCTTGAATTTTCTAACCTGTATCCAAACTCCTTATCTGAAGTATTTTTTGATGCCTCATTTGGACTTTCAGAAAAGGTAAAATATTTCTTTCCACACATAGCAGTGAATTTTGGAGCTTGCTTCTACAACATGCAGTTGAGACCCATGTTATCAGCAGGTTCAGAAAGAATAAACAAACTAGTGGATGAGTCCATTGATTGAGAGTAAAAAGACTAGGTATAGGAAATAACTCACTAAGAGCTCTGATACAATATCTGGAGGACCACATGAAGACTGAGCTGCAAAAACTGGCTGTGTTTAATTGCTCTTCCTAAACATCACCTCTTGACATCTCCTGAAATAGACAGAGTATCCTACTGCTTGCCAGAGGGAGTGAGCCTGACATAGACCATTGATCTGACCCAGTTAGAGCAGTTAATATTCAATATTCCTAAGCCTTGGTAAAACTGTGAAAGCATATGTAAGAAAGTGCATGGTACCTCATAGATGTTTCTCACTACTTGGAATTTAAATTCAAAACACGACTAAAGAAAGTATGTTCAGAATAAAAATCAAATCTATTTTCACAATAATAATAATTCAAACAGTACTGAAAGTCAGGTGTAGACCACAAACATTTAAAGAGATGAAAAATTAATATATTTAATATGTTTTCAACAGCAATTTTACTAAGATTGTCATTTGATCTTATTCTTGTGCAAAGCTAAGGCAAATGTTTGGGTTTGAAAATCTACTATGTACAAGGCTTTTCTCTGTGTCCAAGCTGTAGTTCCAGAACACCTCATATCTTACATGGGACTTTAAGTACTTGTATGGCAGCAGAAATTCTCCTGTTGGCCCAGTCACTCTTCTTGGAAAATACTCTCTGCCTGAATAAAATACAGTATTCCTTCTGAGCTTATACATCTAATACCAAATACGTGCACATTTGGTTAAATACTCCTGTTATGATGTAGCTATTACTCATACTCATTGTGACATTTGCAGAAGAGCTCAGTATCCAAGCCACTTTGTAGTTAAAGCAAGTGCTTTCCTCCATACTTACAGCCCAATAATTAGACTGCCTGGTTCACTTCAGTGGAAATCCTGTGGCACAACTCATTTGTGTACAATGTCAGAGTTTGAATTCTGATCAGAGGCAAGCTGATGACAGCACCGTCTTTTCACTTGTTCCAGTGGTAACTGGATCACATTTTTGATCTGTAGACAATTTCAGTTATATTTAAGGTAAATTTTGAAAATTATATATGTTTTCTTAAAAGTTAAAAAAAGACAGAGCCACAGTATGAGGCAAGGATTGAAATTTAGAATCGTAATTGCACTTTTTTCACTTCTCAATTGTGCTATTTAAATGTAGTGTTATTTATAAAACTAATAGCCTTGCTTATTCAGCTTTTTAACTCCCCTCACCTTTCACATTCTTATTTTTAAATAGATGTCAGGGCATAGAGACGGGCATCTAGGAACTAATAGTATTTTGTTTTATTCTACTTTTCCCACTGTAGTAAATTATGTTTTGATTGCACAGATATGTATTTCTGATTGAGTAAAATAATATTTTCTGTGACTAAGACAACCAAAAATTAAATTACCCACAAAATAGGTATAACTATATATCCATACATAGTACATATTTATTATGAAATATGTTCATAAGTTTTATATGTTTACATTGTATGCATTTCTACATCGATATTCATTTTCTTTATCAGAGGATGTGACTTCTGTTCTTCAGTCATTGAAATGTTTTGATTTCTGTATGAAAATTCCTCCAAAAGTACTTCACTGGAACTCTTCCCAGTTAACATATTGCAGTGGCATATTCCATGATCTTCACTTTTGAAAAATACTGGTGATGAATGAGGACAATTAATAGTACTTTTTTCCACATGTTTTTGAATAAGGTTAAGTGATTGCAAACTCATCCAAGTTACTATGAATCTGTTGATATTTGGGGGTTTTTATACTTCTTACATATAGTGTTTGAGACCCTCAGAACATTTACAATATTTACTCTTGGAACACTCTTGTGAGATAGACAAGTGCTACTAATGTCATTATAAAAATTAGAAGAGTAAGACAGAAGAGTGAGATTATTGTGTAAAACGTGAAAGTTAAGTAAGTGGTCTTGAAAATCTATATTTAAATGACTCAGTCATAGATGCAGTGAAAGACTGGGAGACAGAAATCAGTTTCAGAATTTGAAAGCAGGCCTAACACTCTGGCTGCTGAAGTATCTTTCTAAATAAAGGTATTATATATATATAAATAACACTTGAAATGTTGACAACTGAACCAGTGTCAGTAACCAATAACAAGGGACTTAAAAGTCTGCAAAAAGGAACAGGTATTATGCAGTTAAGTATATAAATAAATTAATTGAGCTGAATCAATACACACTTTTTATACATGCTTCACATGTATAAAGGTCAATCATGTACAGTATATTTTAGATAACCCAGCCATCTAAATATTAATCTTCTTTTGTCAGACATAGATCTATAGTTATTTTAATGCATAAATTTGTAAAGTAAATCAGTCAAGACATGATTCAGAATTTCTTTCATGGCTTCCTTTACTCCCACTGGGTTTTTTGTTTTGGGGAGAACAGGATTAAACTGTTGAGGAAAATAATCATGAAAAGTTTTCAGATTATGTCACTTTTTAATGGGGAAAGAATATCCCTTTGGATAGTATTTAAGATTATATCATTTATCCTGTGTTCCAAAGGACTGGACTCCTATTTATAGTTCAGTAAGAAGAAAGCCATTCCTTACTTACATTTTCTATATAATCCAATTGACATACACTTGTTAAAATATTAAGTGTGAAGTCTTTAGACCGGATTTAAATGAAATAATAACTAAAGGGATTTGCATAATATTGGGTACTGATGTCAACTTTGAAATGACAGCATCTTTTTTCACAATTCAAAGCCCAGTACTTTTGCAAAGAATCATTTATTACGACTAAAACACGGTTTCAATAAAGTATTAAAATTTCCAGCATAGGATAGTCCTTGGGCAACATGCTGAAGTAATAGTGAACTGCTATTCTAATCCACAATGGAAAAATTTTAATAAGTGTGATAAATGACTCACAAAGTGCTTCAGGTTTCAACGTCAGTAGAATTAAAATCAGGCAAAGGCTGGGTCTGCGTGATAGATACAGAGGATTTTTGTGGTAAATAGTTTGTAATGTCAGGACAACACCACCTTATTGAACTTTCAGAGGTGAAAATCCTGTCCATTTGTCACCTTGTTGCCAGCAGACATAGATGTATGTAGAGTAATAGTCTTACATTCTTTATTAGCTGATACATTTCTGTAACTTCTGGACCACTCCAAAAAGATGAGAAAAGGAAACATTTAAAAAATAAGAGGAAACAAATATTAAATAAAATCAGAAATGCTTTCAATTAAAAAAGACAGAGTGTTAAATTTTTTATTCGTAAAATCATAGAATGGTATGGGTTGGAAGGGACATTAAAGATCATGTAGTTCCAACCCACCCCTCCCGCTTCCTCTCTGTCCCCCTTGCCCCCATGCACAGGAACACCTTCCACTAGACCAGGTTGTTCAAAGCCTCTTCCAACCTGGCCTTGAACACCTACAGGAAGAGGGCACTTCACAACTTTTATGGGCAACCTCTCCCAGTGCCTCACTACCCCACCATGAAATAATTTCTTCCTAATAACTAATCTAAATCTTCCCTCTTCCAGTTTAAAGCCATTACCCCTTTTTCTGTCACTACTTGCCCTTGTAAAAAGTCCCTCCCCAGCCTTCCTGTAGCCCCTTCAGGTATTGTAAGGCAGCTATATGGTCTTCCCAGAGATTTCTCCAGGCTGAACAGCCCCAACTTTCTCATCCTGTCCTCACAGGAGAGGTGCTCCAGCCCTCTGGTTGTTCTCGTGGCCCTCCTCCAGAAGGTCCATGTCTTTCTTATGTTGGGGGTCCCAGGACTGGATGCAGTACTCCAGGAGGGGGCCTCACCAGAGCAGAGTAGAAAGGGGTAATTACCTCCTTCGACCTGCTTTCCCTGCTCCTCTTGATGTAGTCCAGGATATGGTTGGCCCTGTGTTTTGTGAGCGTGCATTGCTGACTCATGTTGAGTTTCTTGCCCACTAGCATATTCCTGGAAATATTTTTATTGTGTAAGCACAAAGCAAAACCAATTCCTGATACAGTTAGTACACCCACTAAGCCTCTCTGCTTCTTACAATAATTTCAAACTTCTATGAAATTAGTTCTTTTCATTTGTTTGCTAGTTTTCAAGCTAAAATCAAAAATTAGATGGTCACAATATTTGTTGTTTTTTGAAATAAAAACAATTTTAATATTTCCTGTTGAAGAAGAATCAGCAAGAGATTTTCTATTTTTCTGAAGCTTTCCATCTCATGTCATACCGATATTGTAGGTAATAATATTAGAATTTCAAACAATGTAAAAGGCAAGAAAATGAAAAACAAAAGGTATTTACTTATGAATAGAACAGGGTGTGATTGAATTTTTTGAGGTTAGATAGTACATTAAGGGTAGATACATCTTGCCTAACTTTAACTTTCTAGAATTTTATTGCTGATTGTAAATTAGTTTTGTCAGGTACCCTCTGTCATTATAGGAAGGTGAAAGAATGGCATTTGATCCTATGTGTTTGACACTTCCTCCAGAAGTGCACTACCCTGCACTACACAGGAGGCCTACCTTTGTCTTGGTGGTTAAATTTATGGGGTGAAGATTGGCAAGATGAATCCTATTAGGAGAAAATTTTCTGTTACTGTTGTATTACTTGGTTAGGGCATTATCTTCCTATAATAGCACACTAATAGAAGGATAAATTACTATTTTTTTTTTCTCACCAAAATGACTGAATTAATACTCTTTTTAAATGATGGTTAAAATTACTCCAGTGGTGATGATTCAGTACTTGTGCAAACAAGTTTTAAAGTTTGAAATAGAACCAAATCTTGCAATATTTCATATTATTAGCCTGTTTCTTTATTGCCTTACATAATGTGTGATAATGTAAAGTATGCAGAGGATGTCAAGGGCAACAAGAGCCTCTGTTGTTACATTAGAAGTAAAAGGTTAAGCAAGTAGCATTTTAGGCTAGTTTCTGAATGGGATGAGTGATTTAGTGACAGCAGATGAAGGTAAGGAAGAGATACTCAGTGTTTTTTCTGCCTCAGTCTTCACCAAAATCTCCTGGTCTCTGTGCCTGGCACCTGGGAGACCTCATTTAGAATACTGCATACAGTTTTGGACAACCAAGTACGGGAGGTGATTCTCCCTCTGTACTCCGCTATCATAATGCCCCACCTAGAGTACGGCTTCCAGTACTGGAGCCCCCAACACAAGAGGGACATTGACCTGTTAGAACGAGTCCAAAGGAGGGCCACAAGGATGATCCAAGGGCTGGAGCACCTCTCCAATGAGGAAAGGCTGAAAGAGTTGGGGCTGTTCAGCCTCAAGAAGAGAAGGCTCCAGGGAGATCTTATAGCAGCCTTCCAATACCTGAAGGGGGCCTACCAGAAAGCTGGGGAAGGACTTTTCATAAGGGCAATTAATGACAGGACAAGGGGAAGTGGGTTTAAGCTGAATGAGGGTAGGTTAAGATTAGATATTTGGAATAAATTCTTGACCGTTAGGGTAGTGAGACACTGGAACAGGTTGCCCAATGAAGTTGTGTATGTCCACTCCCTGGAAGTGTTTAAGGCCAGGCTGGATGGGGCTTTGAGCAACCTGGTCTAGTGGAAGGTGTCCCTGCTCATGGCAAGGGGGTTGGAACTAGATGATCTTTAAGGTCCCTTCCAGCCCGAACCATTCTATGATTCTCTGATTCTATGAAAGATATTGATAAATTGGAGTAAATTCAGTAGAGAGCCCCAGGCTGGACAGGAGCTGGAGCACTTATCCTTTGAGGAAAGGCTGAGAGAGCTGGGCTTGTTCAGCCGGGAGAAGAGGTGGTTTTGGGGAAACCTAATAGCAGCCACTCAGCACCTATGGAGAAGAGTTTTGTATCAGGGAGTGCTGCTCCATTATGATCCCATTAACAAAGGTACTCAAACTGTAAGGTATCATTTAAAATACTATTTATTAGAGCTATTGTTGTAAGAAGAGAAAAGCATAAATAATCTTACATCCATTCAGATGCTGAGAATCCCAAATGATACAGCATCGAACAGTACTCTAACCTGTATGCAGCATGTCATACGGACCCCAAACATAGCAGATTCCCTCCTGTCTATTAGGCTATTACAGGATTTTCTTACAAGGAAACAATTCTGTTAGTCATTTCTACAGTCAAAACTGAAATTATGCTCTCATGAGAGCTTCTTGCTGCACTTTCAGAAAAATGCAAGGCTGTGCAGGTGGTGTAATCACTCGTACACAGCACAGGCCTGGGCATACTTGTTTAACTGTACTGTAGATCACTAACTGCTTAATGTATCTTGATCTTCTGATGACTACAGGAGATCATCAAGAAGACAGAAACAGGCTCTTCAGCGGAGCATGGTGGGAGGATGAGGAATAACATGCCTAAATTGAAATTCAGACTGGGTATATGGAAAAACTTTTCCCCTGTGAGGTTAGTGATGCAGTCGAAAAGGCTGCCTGGAGAGACTGTGCAGTCTTCATGCTTCAGGAGTTGAAAACATGACTGGATAATGGCCTGAACAATCTGGTCTGACCTCCGAGTTGGACTAGAGACCCCTAAGGTCCTTCCAATCAGAGTTTTTCAATGATAGGAACCTCTGAAAATGGTTGTAATGTGATTGACTCCAATTACTTTTTTAACTCATATTTTCTGTTCACATTGAGGTCATAAGCACATCTGTGGAAGAAGCAAAACCTTAACCTGAATAAATGTACACATAAGGAATTCTTCTGAATACATAAAAACCAAGGGTGATAATTCTTGTTTTGAGTTTATCTTTCTGAGGTGGGTTGATCCTGGCTGAATGTCAGGTGTCCACCAAAGCCACTCTAACACTCCCTCTCCTCAGCTGGACAGGGGAAAGAAAATATAACAAAAGGCTCATGGGTCAAGGTAAGGAAAAGGAGAGATCATTCACCAATTACTGTCATGGGCAAAACAGACTCGACTTGAGGAAAATCAATTTACTTTATTATGAGTTTTATCAGAGTAGGATAATAAGAAAATATAAACTAAATTTTAAAATACCCTCCCTTCACACCCCCTTCTTCCCAGAGTCAACTTTGCTCACGATTTCTTTACCTCCTCTCCTGCAGTGGTGCAGGGGTACAAGGAATAGGGGTTGTGATCAGTTCATCATAGAATGTATTGGATTGGAAGGGACCTTCAAAGGTCATCTAGTCCAACCCCCCTGCAGTAAGCAGGGACATATTTACTGGAGCAGGTTGCTCAGAGCCCCATCAAGCCTGACCTTGAATATCTCCAGGGATGGGGCCTTACTACCTCTCTGGGCAACCTGTTCCAATGATCTACTACCCTCATATGAGCTTTTTCCTCATATCCAACCTAAATCTATCCTTTTCTAGTTTAAAACCATTACCCCTCGTCCTATTGCCTTGTGATCATACATGGTCTCTGCTGCTCCTTCCTCAGTACTCTCTTCCCCTGGTCCAATGTGAAGTCCATCCCACAGGAGGTAGTCCTCCATGAACTTCTCCAATGTGAGTCTTCTCAAGGGCTGCAGTTCATGAACATCAGTATGGGTCCATTCTATGGGACACAGTCCTTTAGGAATAGACTGCTCTGGTGTGGGTCCCCCATGGCGTCACAAGTCCTGACAGCAAGCCTTCTCCATCACAGGCTCTTCTCTCCACAGATTTGCAGGTTATTCTAGGAGTCTGCTCCAGTGCAGGCTTCCCACAGGGTCACAGCCTCCTTTGGGGCACATCCACCTGCTTCGGTGCTGGGTTGTCCATGGGCTACAGGAGGATATCTGCTCCACCATTAACCGCCATGGGCTGCAGGGGCACAGGCTGCTTCATTTTGATCTTTACCACAGGCTGCAGGGGAATCTCTGTTACAGCATCTGGAGCAACTCCTTCCCCTCCGTCTTCACTGACCTTGGTGTTTGCAAAGTTGTTTCTTTCACATCTCACTCCTCTCTCAAGATGCAGTTGTGCAGGTTTTATTTTTCCCCTTCTTAACTATGTTATCTCAGAGATGCTACCACTGTCACTAATTGCTTGGCCTTGGCCAATGGTGGGTCCATCTTGGAGCTGGCTGACATTGGCTTTGTCAGATGCAGGGGAAGCTTCTGGCAGCTTCTCACAGAAGCCACCCCTGTAGCCCCAATACACACAAACCCAATACGATTTCTAAATTTCATATATATTTAGAGAAATTACTCTATAGGCCAAAAGTATTTGAATTACTAAAACTGGAAAAGTAGAAAAAAAAATCCAATAGAAACAGAAACTATTTATGTAGGTCTTTGGCTTCTTAATCTCAAAAAATTCTGCTGATCTTTACTTGTGAGTTGAAAGATACTTGGTGGGAGAAAGTGGAAGTTTAATTAACATTTAACTTCAGTTTAATGGATACTAATTTAATATGTGCTAAAATGGAATTTAATATATAATTTGCACATCAAACACAAATATAGATATATACATCTATTTTTATTTTGTCATATATAAACTTATTTGTAAAATTAATAAAATACAGTCAGTGAGGTAGTTTATGTCACAGATACAAAAGTTAACATCAGTAAGTGGGATCATTTTAGTAAAAGTATAAGGGGAAAATACTGCCATTGCATTTCATTTGATATATAGAAATATATTTTTCATCAGTCAGTGGAAGAGATGCATATTAAGCTTATTTTCTTTCTGTATATTTTTCCTTCATTGTAATTTTTCCTTCACATCTCCAAACTCTCGGGATTTGTTGTTTTGTTTTTGTTTGTTTTTTTCCCTACACAAGAGAACGGAAAGATTTTAGAATTTTAAGGGTACTTGTCTGAGTTGCAGTTAGAACAGGAAGGACAGAGAAACTGACAAATAAGAACTATTTTAGTCAACATGATATAACCAATGTCTAAGTTAATAAGCTGTGACTAACAGTTTCATCATTTTTGTTATACCTATTATTTTTTTTTTTTTAATTCTGCCCTATCTAACTAACTTTGACTCAATCCTTCCTAGCTTACAGTACCTGATCCAAAATGCATTCTGGAATGAACAGTTCTGATACAAATTCAAGGGTTAAAAAACCCACTCCACCTCTCCACAAAATAATAATTCCAAAACTTTTTGCCTTTTTTGGTTTCCTTTTTTTTTTTCCATCCTCTATAGAACCAAATGATGAAAATATTTATTCTTAAAATATATTCTGATATATAGAAACAAAAATGTCACTTATATTTTAAATCTTTCTAGATTGTCCTAAACCAAAACTCTGTGTGTGAATTAAATATAAGTTTTAGAAAACACTGTGCTAGAAATCAGCGGTACATTTTAAATTGTTTCCATTCTCCGTAGTCTAACATTTTACATAAAGTTGTAAGAAGAAAATTTAATATATGTGCAGCAACCTTGGTTTAAATGAAAGCAAAAGGTGCTTGCACCATATCTATCCCACAATGCTTATAGAAAAATTATGAAAATATACTCCTTTTTATTAATTAAACCCACGGAATCTATATTATCTACTTTAGCACCTGGATTATTAGGAAAATAAATGAATGCATGTCAGTATTTACCCAGAGGTAGACTATCAAGACAGGTAGGAGTAGAGTGGGCTATTATGCTGGTGATACTGGATTTAAAAAATTAGGGCCAATACTCGTACCACTGTAGTTTCTGTTAGTTTTGTAAAACTTTCTAGTGAACTTTGGACATCTATGTATTTATGTATTTTGATACTGCATAAAACATGAAAAAAAATTGCAGTTCTAATGTCAGCCTTGGAGAGAACTGAGCAATGTACCACAGAATCCTGTTTAGTTTTGGCAATTTCTAAATGTGAGGGGAACAGGTGTTTTATACTGGTGTTACTATTGCATAGATTGTTTCTGATGAGATATTTGTGTTTAGTTTAGTTTAATTTTAGATGTCTGAAATACATAGGATGCTCTAAAGAGTTCTTTACAGAAACTCACAGATAACATAAATCCAATCAATTTAATATTTTGATGTTTTTTTCAAAATATTTAGACTAATTCTTTCTCTCTCTCTCTCTCTCTCTCTTTTTTTTTCAATAAAATAGAAAATTACAGAAGAGCAAAGTAAAATTATTCAGATGTCAAACACTTTCATTATCATTTCATATAACACCTGTTTCTCAGATAGAGCCTTGATTCTTACTGAAGTAAGCTAAAGTCAGTTAAGGTAAATCTCAGTTATGTTGTGTAAATGTCAGCATGAAAACCAAGATTGTATAAACTCTGAAAATTCTGCAATACAAAAATTAGTCCTATAACTTCTATTAAAATAATTTAATTAAAACTAAGCTTTTTAATTTTTTGTAGACTATTGAAAATGGAGAACAGAGTAAATACATGCAGAATTAAGATGTTATTATCAAAGGATAAAAATACCTGTCCTTGCATCATAGCCTCAAGATCAAGGTCATTATTAAATGAGGATTTGTAATAGAAATTTCAAAATATCTGAGCAATATAATAATAATGTAGTTTTATTGTCTACTTCATGGGTTTCTCAAATCTGATTGCGCACAAACAGAGGTTGGTGGATATGTCACATAGTGATAATGCCATGCTTACATCAGAGCAGTTCTCATATGCATGGGCATCAGACACCCACTTTTGCCTCCTTTCTTTTCATAGTTCATCCTGGTTGTGTGGTCTATAACAGACTCCCAACAGGATATCTGCCTTGTTGACCTTCCTCTTCATTCTTACCCATAAGCACGCGACCTCATCATCATAAACTTCAAGCTCTATACAATTGAAACACTCCCTAACATAAAGAGACACCCCACTGTCTCTCTTTCCTTGTCTGTCTCTTCTAAAGAGCTTGTAGCCATCTATTGCAGCACTCCAGTCATGAGAGTCATCCCACCATGTTTCTGTGATGGTGACCAAGTCATAGGTATCCTGCTGCGCAATGGCTTCCAGCTTCTCCTGTTTGTTGCCCATGCTGCGTGCATTGGTGTAGATGCACTTGAGCTGGGCTATCTATTTCACCCCAAACATTGGCATGCCACCCCCAGGCTCGCCTCTAGTGAACCTGGTTTTCTCCCCTTCCCTCTTCGAATCCTTCTCAATGAGCTCCGCCAACTCATGAGTGAGAATCGTGAACTCCATCTGTTGCCAGAAGGCCCAGTGCTGTGTAAACCTCCTTAAGATCAAAAAACCACAAAATTCTGCTGATGGCACCAGCCTCTGAGCTACATGATAATCTCTCTAAGACGTGTGTTTTCCTGTTCCTTTCAGTATACTTTCTTGCCACTAAAGGGATTGAGGAAAACACTACCTGTGCTCCTGATCCTTCAACTAGTCACTCCAGTGCCCTGAAGTTCTTTTTGATCACTTTTGGACTTCTCTCCATGACCTCATCACTGCCAATCTGCATAATCAATAGTGGCTAATAGTGGAGCCCACAACTGGATACAAATAACCTTGAATGTTTCCAGGGATGGAGCTTCTACCATCTTTCTGGAAACCTGTTCCAGTGTTTTACCACCCTCAATGTAAAAAAAATTTGTTCTTATATGTAGCCTAAGGTGTTTGGCTCCCACCTCCATCCTGCTCCCTCCATCACTCACTGGAGAAATAATGCTGCAACTACAAGTCATAACATGGAAGGACAATATCAGACTAGTGAAAGAAATATATAGCATTCCAAGCAAAGTAGGAACCTGAACTAGTACCTAAGGCATTGTTTGGGCTTTTTAAGAATCATTTTCATTTCACCTGAGTACCAAGTTCAGACAAAGGCAGTGAAATTAGAGAACTGCACTGTTCCAACAGCAAACATTTTTAAAAGTCTTTTAGTTAATTTTTTTCATCCCCTCTGGCAGCCAACATTCAGCTCTGTAAGTATTCACATTATTGAAATAAGTCTATTCAAATATTTTATGAATACTAGTGACAGAATCTTGACCTTTGAGAGGACTTGAATTAAAGAATTATTTTTATCATTAAGATCTGGATGTTCTTTTTTTGCTTGTAATTATCAAGGGGACTATGCCTGTGTAAGCCTTTGTACCTACAGACACAGAACTTTTATATCACATATAATATCTATGTCTGTCTCTACAGTGACACATATACACCATTAGGGAGCAAGAGACATTTGAGATAAAAATGGCAGATCACTTGTTATCTCTGTCAACACTCATATGTCTTTTTAAATATTTTTTGTGGGTTTTATTTATGTATCTTTTTAATTAGCATTATCACAGGCATAGACACCAGAAAATATATTAAACAATTAAAAAGTGAAGATTTATATCAATTAATAATAAGCTTCCCTACGTTTCCATATACAGTGTCCCTTGAAATTATGAAAAGCAGGAATCTCATCTGTTGAAAATGTAAATTTGGAAGCAGGAATCAGCATTTCTCATTTTCAGCAACTGCATTATCTATCCACTCAAAAAAATGTAATAGAAGAAAAGAAAAAAAAAACCAAAACAAACAAAACACAAACAAACACATATACCTGCAACTGCCACAATATTGAGGCCTTTAAATAGCTTTAATTCTCTGAAGGGAATGCAACTGCACTAGGTACCTGAAGGATTATACTATATAGAGAGCCATGCTTTGTAATTTCATTGAAGACAAGATTATATTACCTGTTTGTATTTCAAATTCAAATCTAAACTAAAAAAATCAATATCCATCTATTTGGACACAAAAGTTCAAAAGGATGCTGTTTATTAAAAAAAAAAAAATCAATTTCTCTTTAATCCAGGGTAAAGAAATTCTACAGTAGAGCATACAGCAACTGTTAATTCAGCATATTCTTGTTGCTGATATGATTCTAAACCAGGAGGATATGAAATGAATCATGAAGTAATGGAAAGGATGAACAAGTTAAAAGGACTGAGGTAGAGACCAAGAGATACTGATGATGCAATTACTCTTCTAGGCTGTGCAGTACTAATGTGGTAAGGGCCTGCATAGTTCAACAGAAAGGATGAAGAGCTAACAATAATTCTAAATTTTAAGTAGGTTTTCTTTGTGCTGGTAAAATACTCTGCATCTCATTGATTAGAATGCCAAGAAAGTTCTACGTTATGTCATGCTATTTGCAAAAGAAATCCCAAAAGAGAGGTATTCACATTTTATTTAACAAGCAGTGAGAAAGCTAGAGAATGTAGGAAGAAAGAATTGAGTAAATGTTAAGTTTAACACCACCAAAACATTATTAACAACAATAATGCAGTGGATATTTATAGAAGCAGTAGATTAGTAAAGACCCCTGAAAATCTGTCCTTTATTCCTCACAGTCAAAATTCACATTTAAAACCTGCTTTACTCTCTAATAATATTTGACTTTGTATTTGTCATGTTAGAGGTAATGTTGCTAGATTGACCATCCACTTACTGTGCCTTTTATGATCTGTTTTGATTTGTAAAACTGAAGCCTCTTTTTGAGCTGAGCCAGAATTCACAGTGCTGGCTGACTAGTGAAAATGGTGTAGCTTGAATGATATTTTTCTTGATTTATTTCAATGAAACTGAATGCAGAGCTAAATCTGTAGTGCTTACTACAGACAAAACATAGCCATACACTATATAAGCCTTTTACATCCATTTTAGAACAGTTAAGGAATCAGAATTAGTCTTATTTTGCATGAAAGGCTATATTACACCATAAGGAGCTGTTGTGGTTCAACCCCAGTTGGCAACTAAGTAGCAACTAAGATTTTTCACACAGCCAGCAACTAAGCACCATACAGCCACTTGTTTAACTACACCCAGTGAAAAAATGAAAAAATGTCATGATCAATGACAATCAATTTATTTGAAGCTTCAGTAAATACAAACTGGGAGATGATGAAGATTGTACAGCTTTTCATTCACAAAGTTAGGATAAAGACACATTATAAACCTTGGAAATGTGCATACAATGTTTTTTGTACTGCTATGTACATACCTACATAGATTAATTCAATTTTCAGCATCATCAGCCATTATTGCAACCAATCCTTCACAGATAGTGAAAATACTTATCTGAGTTGTTTTTTTTTTTTCCCTCATAAATATCATGAGCTGATCAGCTCAATACAGTTGTCTTGAGTTGCCCCTGAAAAATTTCTGAATTATCTTGTTCCTCCAGAGCCAGTTATGACCCAGCTGTTTTAGGGTCATGCTGACAGTCTCTGTTATGACTCTACAGAATGCTTTGATTGAAGGACTGGAGGATCTGTTCCTTTTCTCTAAAGTCAAGCAGAAAGGGAAAGATATTCAGTTATTCATGTAGGAAAAGTATCACAGAAAATTATTAACTGCTTGCCCTTTGAAAAAGTGCCCTGTAGTATCAGTTTTTCAGCATATTAATTTATCCTTGTGTTTCACTCAAGGATAAACTGAAAATTTTCCTCACTAAGAAACAAGGAACTAGGGTGAGTTTTCACCTGTAAAATGAATAAGGATAAAATCCATGCCATGAGTCCTGGTGAAATGCACCCATGGGTGCTGAGGGAGCTGGTAGAAGTCATTGCTAGGCCATTCTCCATCATCTTTGGTAAGTCATGGGGAACAGGAGAGTTGTCTGAGGACTAGAGGAAAGCAAATTTCACTCCAGTCTTCAAAAAGGGCAAGAAGGAGGGCCCAGGTAACTAACTATGCACTAGTCAGCCTCATCCCCATCCCTGGAAAGGTAATGGAACAACTTATCTTCAGTGCTATCTCTAGGCATATCAAGGATAAGAGGGTCATTAGGAGCAGTCAACATAGTTTTACCAAGGGGAAGTCATGTTTAACCAACCTGATAGCCTTTTATGAGGACATAACCAGGTGGATAGATGATGGCAAAGCAGTGGATGTGGTTTATCTTAATTTCAGCAAAACATTTGACACAGTCTCCCACAGCATCCTCACAGCTAAACTGAGAAAGTGTGGTCTAGATGATCAGATAGTGAGGTGGATGGTGAACTGGTTGAAAGGAAGAAGTCAAGAGAGTTGTGGTCAGTAGGACAGAGTCTAGTTGGAGGCCTGTGTCTAGTGGAGTCCCTCAGGGGTCAGTACTGGGACCAGTACTATTCAATATATTCATCAACAACCTGGATGAGGGAACAGAGTGCACTGTCAGCAAGTTTGCTGATGATACAAAGCTGGGAGGGGTGGCTGACACATCAGAAAGGCTGTGCTGCCATCCAGTGAAACCTAGACAGGCTGGCGCGTTGGGCAGGGAGAAATTTAATGGAATACAAGGTCAGCTGCAGAGTCTTCCATCTGGGAAAGAACAACCCCATGTACCAGTATAGGTTGGGGACAGACCTGTTGGAGAACAGCATAGGAGAAAGGGATCTGGGAGCCCTGGTGGACAGCAGGATGACCATGAGCCAGCAGTGTGCCCTCGTGGCCAAGAAGGCCACCATATTGGGGTGCATAAGAAGGGGTGTGGTTAGTAGGTCGAGAAAGTTTCTCCTCCTCCTCTATTCCGCCCTGGTGAGGCCACATCTGGAATATTGTGTCCAGTTCTGCACCCTGCAGTTCAAGAAGGACGGGAAACTGCTTGAGAGAGTCCAGCACAGAGTCACCAAGATGATTACAGGAGTGAAACTTCTCCCTTGTGAGTAAAGGCTGAGGGAGCTGGGCCCCTTTAGCTTGGAGAAGAGGAGACTGAGGGGTGACCTCATTAATGTTTGTACATATGTAGAGGGTGAATGTCAAGAAGATGGAACCAGGCTCTTCTCAGTGATGTCCAACAGCAGGACAAGAAGCAATGGGTTCAAGCTCGATCATAGGAGTTTTCATGTAAACATATTAAAAACTTTTTCACTGAGCGAGTGACAGGCCACTGGAACAGGCTGCCCAGAGAGGTTGTGAAGCCTCCTTCTCTGGAGACTTTAAAAACCCGCCTGGATGCTTTCCCGTGTGACCTATTGTACGTGATCCTGCTCTGGCAGGGGGTTGGACTAGATGATCTTTTGAGATCCCTTCCAATCCCTAGCATTCTGTGATCTCTCCTTATCTTACCTTATTATCCAGAAGGCATATCTTGAAGGTTCCTTAACCTTAAATGGTGTGTCTAAACCCCATACATTTTACTTTAGTCACTACAAAAAGCCCCAAAATCAAATCTGGTAGACTGAAAATCTATGGGTAGAGGAAACCATGGATCTAGTGAATATGTGTCTGAAATATGTGCTTTGCTGACAAGCTCTGAAAGTTTCTAGGAAGTAGCCCATGAGGTAACAAGTGATATGGTGGAAGCAGACTTCAAACAAAACAGTGAGGTGTATTGCTTCTAACCAAAAAAAAAAGATAACGTCACAAATGTGCTTGGAAGACAGGAGCCAGTCCACAGCTACATCTAATCATAGCTGTGTGTTCTAGCTCAAGCAGCACAAAATCTTTGAGAGGACCTTCTCCATGTGAGGCCAGGACTGACATTATGTATTCTTTGCCTACTAAGGCAAATACTTACAAACATGAATCATCAGACACCAGAAAACTCCCAGAAAAAAATCCCAAAGGATTTAATATCAGAACACACCTGCCGCATGGTGCAGGAATATGGCTTATGTGGTTGGGAGAGATCTGGGAAAGAAAAAGAAAAAAGGTTTAAGCACACAACATATATTGACTAATGGAGCAAGCAGTTTGTACTGGCCAAGGTGAGAGTCATTAGGACATACTGAAATGAAGTGATTATATTTGTACAAATAGACTTCTTCCTTTTCTATATTTCCCACCAATAAAGGATCATACGGGCTTTTCCAAAGGAGCATCCTGTGCTTTTTGCATTGCTTAACTGTTGAGAGTTTTTTTATTATTATTATTATTTTTAGCACAAGTCATAGTGATTGAGAAGTAAATAAAAGGTCAGAGAGTAATATAATCTCTAATTAATGTCCTTGTTTAGTAGCCTCTACTACTCCATACATCTGGGGAAGTCACACCAGGCTGCCTAGAGGGAATAGAATAGGTATAGATCACAGAGAACTAGAGAGCTTAGGGAATAGTACTGCTCACCTCAGAGATAACCAGACCTGAAAGCTACATGCTTTCCTCTAATATCATTGCATGTCAAGTGATAGTTTACCAACTCCACAGAGCAAATGTGATCCTCTCAAATGCCATGATGAAGGTTCTGGAGGTTGTTTGCTCACACAAGAGAGCAGGCATCAGTTCTTCAAAAAGGTCTTCAAATGTAAGCCTTAGATGAAGGCAGGGGTGCTACTTCTTTAATTGAAGTAATAATTGCAAAGCTGGAAACATGCATTGAACCCTGTTTGTAATGTAATTTCCTGAAGCTGTTACCTAATTTTGCAAAATAAATTATTAAACATAAATTGTAACTATCTAGCTACTAAATTCATATGAGACAGGAAAAAAAAAAAGTAAAAAATAGATATATTCTAGTCTTTATTTCAGATTCTTCTCCATTTACATATGTAGGCCACTTTTGTAAACTTTTTCAAAATCAAGCTGGAACAAAAACATTTATGTCAAGTAGGCCAGGGTCTGAGCCTACAGGGATGATACAATCCCACTAGCGGGTTCTCACCTTCTTCTGTCAAATCAGTTATCTAAAGAGAAGAAAGCTGACCAGAGTCCTAACTCTGGAACAGCTAATGCCTGGAAGAATTAAAGAATCATAGAATGGTCTGGGTTGGAAGGGACTTTAAGGACCATCTAGTTCCATTCACCTTCCACTAGATCAGGTTGCTCAAAGCCTCATCCAACCTGGCCTTAAACACTTTCAGGGTGGGAGCATCCACAACATCCTTGAGCAACCTGTTCCAGTGTCTCACCACCCTCACAGTGAAGAATTTCTTCCTAATGTCTAATCTAAACCTACCCTCTTTCAGCTTAAAACCATTTCCCCTTATTCTATCATTAACTGCCCTTATAAAAAGTCTGTCCCCAGCTTTCTTGTAGGCTCCTTCAGGTACTGGAAGGCCGCTATAAGATCTCCCTGAAGCCTCCTTTTTTCCAGGCTGAACAGCCACAACTCTTTCAGCCTGTCCTCGTAGGAGAGGTGATCCGGCTCTCAGATCATCCTCGTGGCCTCCTCTGGACTCATTCTAACTGGTCCATGTCTTTTTTGTGTTGGGGGCTCCAGAACTGGACACAGTACTCCAGGTGGTGCCTTATGAGAGGGGAGTACAGAGGGAGAATCACCTCCCTCGACCTGCTGGCCACGCTTCTCCTGATGCAGCCCAGGATACGGTTGGCCTTCTGGGCTGCAAGCACACATTGCTGACTCATGTTGAGCTTCTCGTCTACCTCCTCTCCCAAGTCCTTCTCTTCGGAGCTGGCCTCAAGCTTCTCATAGCCCAGCCTGTACTTGTGCTTAGGACTGTCCCAACCCAGATGCAGGACCTTGCATTTGGCCTTGTTGAACTTCATGAGGTTAGCACAAACCCATCTCTCAAGCCTGTCAAGGTCCCTCTGGATGGCATCCTGTCCCTCCAGCATGTTGACCTCACCACTCAGCTTGGTATTGTCATCAAACTTGCTGGGGGTGCACTCAATCCCACTGTCCATGTCACTGACAAAGATGTTGAAGAGCACCAGACCCAATACTGACCCTTGTGAGATACCGCTTGTCACTGGTTTCCACTCAGACTTTGAGCTGTTGACCACAACTCTTTGAGTGCTACCAACCAGCCAGGTCCTTTTCCACTGAGTGGTCCATCCATCTGTGGTGGTTTTGGGTGGATTCACCCTTTTTGCTTGCAGCTTGCAGCCAACCCACATATTTCCAGTTTAGAGATAAGGATGCCATGTAGGACAGTATCAAACACCTTGCACAAGTCCAGGTAGATGACATCATTTGCTTTGGCCTTATCCACCAATGTTGTAATCCCATCATAAAAGGCCATTAGATTGGTCAGGCACGATTTGCCCTTGGTGAAGCCATGTTTGTTGTCACCAATCACCATGTCATTCTCCGTGTGCCTTAGCATAGTTTCTAGGAGTATCTGCTCCATGACCTTGCCTGGCACTGAGGTGAGACTGACCAGCCTGTAGTTCCCTGGGTCTTCTTTGTTTTCCTTTTTAGAAATGAGGGTTATATTCCCCCTTTTCCAGTCTGCAGGAACTTCACCAGACTGCCAGGACTTCTTAAATATGATGGATAGTGGTTTGGCAACTTCATTGGCCAGTTCCCTCAGGACCTGTGTATGCATCCCATCAGGTCCCATGGGCTTGTGCACCTTCAAGTTCCTTAGGTGCTCCTGAACCTGATCTTCTACAGTGAGCGGCTTTTCTTTCTCCTGGATCATTCCTTTGCTTTCTAGGACTTGGGCAGTGTTGCACGAGCCCTTGCCAGTGAAGACTGAGGCAAAAAAGTCATCGAGCATCTCAGCCTTCTCAATGTCCTGGATAACCACATCTCCCATTGATTCCAGGAGAAGTCCCACATTTTCCCTAGTTTTCCTTTTCTCCCCTACATACCTATAAAAGCTTTTTTTGTTGCCCTTGAAGTCTCTGGCTAAATTTAGTTCTGTCAGGGCCGTGGCTTTCCTAACCTGATCCCTGGCTTCTCGGGCAATTTCTCTGTATTCATCCCAGGTTACTCATCTTTCCTTCCACCCTTCAGAGGCTTCTTTCTTGATCCTGTTTGTTCAGGATCTTCCTGTCCATCCATGCAGGCCTCCTGCTGTTTTTGCCTGCCTTCCTCTTTGTTGGGATGCATCGTTCCTGGACTTGGAGGAAGAGATCTTTGAGTATGTTCCAACTGTCCTGTACCCCTGTTCCTTCCAGGAATTCATCCCATGGTACGTGACCAAGCAGATCCCTGGAGAGGTCAAAGTCTGCTCTCCTGAAATCCAGGGTGGTGAGCTTACAGTGCACCTTCTTCACTGCCCTGAGGATCTCGAATTCCAACATTTCATGGTCACCGCAGCGAAGACTGCCCAAGAGCTTCACATTCCCCACTAACTCCTCCTTGTTGGTGAGAACAAGGTCCAGCATGGCACTCCTCCTCCTCGGTTCCTCAACCACTTGGAGAAGGATGTTGTCCTACACGCATTCCAGGAACTGCTTGGATTGTTTGTGCCCTGCTGTGTTGTCCGTCCAACAGATATTGGGGTGGTTGAAGTCCCCCATGAGGACCAGGGCTTGTGAACGTGAGGCTGCTCCTATCTGCCTATAGAGGGCCTCATCTGCTAGGTCTGGCGGCTTGTAGCAGACCCCCACTTTAACATCCCCTTTCCCTGCTTTCCCTTTAATCCTGACCCATAGACTCTCTGTTATCTCCTCATCTGTCTCCAGGTGGAGCTCCATACACTCCATCTGATTGTTGACATAGAGGGCAACACCCCCTCCTCATCTCCCCTGCCTGTCCTTCCTGAAGAGCCTGTATTCTTCCATTCCAACATTCCAGTCATGGGAGCCATGCCACCATGTCTCTGTGATGCAAATCAGGTCATATCCCTGCAGGCACACATGTATTTCCAACTCTTCTTGCTTATTCCCCACACTATGTGCATTAGCATAGAGGCATTTAAGTTGTGCCCCCAGTGAAGTTGACTTTGACTTGCTGGCTGGATATAGGATAGTTAACTGCTACCACATAGGCTGGACATCTCCATTTCCCTTACTGTCTAGGATGAAGAAAAATTCAGTCAATTTGAACTCTACAGAGCTTTTTGCAAATCTCATTACTTTACCAGATAAGGTAAATACCTCTGTACTTTGATCATTGTTCAAATTACCAGGAGTGCTCACTGAGTGCAAAGAGGTGTTTTCATTGTACGAAGAGCAAAAAGAAGTGAATTGTGACAACTCTGGGCACATACCCAGAGCCTTTCAATGTGGTCACAATTTAAATTTGAAACAAAGATGGCTGTTAGAGAAGCCCATTGTTTATTTCTGTTTGATGATGGTTTAGGCAAAAACTGTTGTTTCTAAAATCTTTCAAAATAGCAGACTTCAGGAATATAAACAAGAGTCTGTTCCATATGAATTGAAGCAAGAACAAAAGACAAACCCTGATGTAACTACCAAAGACAGTAGAAAGCTATAGTACAAGCAGAGACAGCAATGTAGTAATACAACCTATATATCAATTCTTTTTTCCTGCTGTTGCAAGATCTTACCTTTCATTAAATTATTTTGAGTACTGTTATACTGTTTTGTTGACTAACTCCTATGCTCCTTTTCTGCCTTAAAACTGTACCTGAACCTCACTATGTTCAGGCAAAGTAATGTCAAACAGGAATAATTAATTTATTTGGAGATGCAAGCTATTAAGGAGAACTGTGCACATTTTCAAACAGTGACACTTAATGCATCACTGGAACTGAGACACATCCAAGCCTAAGATCTGAATTAGCTGGAACTGAAGGATGTGATCCCAAAATAAACCTCTTTTTTTGATTTCTAATTATTCACACCAGGGCAGAAAGTCAGGCATATTGCACATCTACAGCAACTTTTTTTCTGTAGATACTAGTCATGATTTAATCTTTCACATACATTTATCTAAAAGAGCTGTGATATAAACTATAACAGAAAATTTATACCATGAGTTATGACTTCCTTTATAAAGTTCTTTTTAAATTAACCTAAGCAAACCAAGGGTAGAACAAAATAGTTACTGCAATAGTTTATTTCAGCATAAGTAGTATTCTAGTATAAATAAACTATTTAGGGATGAATCTATAAATTCCTAAAGTCATTTATTTTTTATTATTGGTTGCACTAAGGTGATACCAGGAGATAGTTTCCCAATACTTTATTCTGCTGTACACAAAGGAATAGGATACATTTGGAATAAAGATTGTTCTACATCTTGCAGCCCAGCATACAGAAGTGATTTTGCTATTTTAATTTAAAAATCTGGTAAATCTGGTTATTATTATTATTATTATTATTATTATTATTATTATTATTACTACTACTATTTCCATTATTTTGCAGCTGGAAATAAGCATTGGTGCTAAAGTACAAAACACAGATTTTTTTAAAAAATTAGTTTTCACATAACATCTTTTTCACATAATTTAGAACAACCTATAAATATGGTGGGGTTTTTTTATAATCCATTTAATTACCCAGTAATTAATAGATTTAATATCTTTAAGCATTCAATATCCTACATAAAAAAATCTACTGGATTATAATAATTATATTTTTCTTTCAAGAAATAAAAAATATCATATAGCAATAACGACAGAAATCCCAACTTCACCAGAAGAACAAATACCACAGGCAGCAGTGGGTTGAAGTGACTGCAACACAGCTAGTAAACTGTTGCTGTGTGAAGTAGTCACACAGGGCCCTGGCAACCAGCTTTGCAATCTGCCTGGGTAACTGAACCAAACATTTCCAACCCAAGGATCTAAAAGTGACTGCACACTATGTGCATGCATCTCTGTGTTAGACATCATATTTTAACACATTGAAGGAAAGACAATTTCCCTTTATTACTGGCTATGGTAGAGAAAAAGAATCTTACAAGGAGCACAAGAGCTTCCCTGTCTTGCTCCCAAACCCAAAAGACAGCTGCTATCAGCATCAAAATTGCTGCAACTTCTAAAAGTTTCAATACCATCACACTTAGGTTACACTTTACTTCGGTTTTATATATTTATTTATTGCTAGCTGCATAGGCCCTGGGCAGTACAAAACTCACATCTTCCCTAACACATAGGCATATACTATAAGTCTGATATATTATTTTGTCAAAATAAGATCAGCAGAGCCAGAAGAAACAATAAAACAAGAGACAGGGAAAGAGTTGTTGGGAAAGTGCAGACAGGAAAAATTAAAGTTCCAGAGCTGGAGTGGGAGAATCAAAATGGGTTTGAAAAATGGTTGACAAACACTGGAAAATATTTGATAAAAGGAAAATGTAATTACTACATTTGTATAAACAATTAGACTAATTGCTCTCTCAAAAATAAATACTCAAGTAGTTAATTTCCATAGTGAAAATGTGAATTTTTAGTGCTTACCCAGGTCTGAGACAGTGCAATAAGGTAACAAAAAATATGATAGATGATGGATTGCAGAGGTTAGTTTCTGATATACTTATTTTGAAAAACAAGCGTCCTGACTCATACTGATTTTAGTGTAATTAGTCTTGGAATGCATTGCTGTTCCACATCAGAATCTTAATCTTTATACCAAACTTGTATATTCATTTAGATAAAATTATAGTTCCTCAGAATACCTCCCACTGATGTTTATGGAATATTTTGTGTCATTCATGGAAGTAACATTCATTCCACCTGGTCCTCTGCAATTAACCCACAGACCTGATCTGTAAAACTATTTGTTTGACAAAATGCATTTATATTGACACTTCCATGTTTTTTTACAGAGATCTGAATCATTGCAAAGGATGTGGTTTTGATTTTTACCAGCCAGAGTTCCAGAGATTAAAAAAAAAATAAGTTAATTAAATATACTTATGAAATAAGTGATCTATAAAACTGCATATGAACAAGGGGGACACTTGGTGTAAAATGTGATACCAGTAATTTGTACACTGGGATGCTGTAAGACTTCTCTGTTTGCCATATGAACTTTCAAAGTATATATATAACCATATTGTGTGTGAGGGTCAAACACATCCTTCGTATCCTTTCAGTCTTTAGATACTTGATCTACTGCTACAAGTAAGTGTCCTGGTTTTGCTAGGATAGAGTTAATTTTCTTCTTAGTAACTAGAGTAGCTGTGTTTTAGTGTCAAAATGGGATTTGTTATGAGAAGAATATTGATAAGGCACTAAAGTTACTAGTTGCTGATGGAAGCCCAAGGTCATAGTGTTTTGCTAATCTGCAGGTGCAAAGAACTGGGCAGGGCGGGGAAGCGTAGTAATTAGCAAAACCCAAAATTGGCATTTGGATATGATAATGAGATATTCCACATCATATAATGCCATGTTCAGTATATTAACCAGGGCTGACCAGAAAGCAGGGGTTATTCTCTCAAGTATCACTCAGGCTTGCTCTTCCTGGATTGCGGCTTTGTTTTGGGACTGTCTCTGCTCTGGGATCCCTAGCTGAGAACAAGCTGGGCATCGGTCAGCGGGTGGTGAGCAACAGTGTTGGACAGCACTCATTTGCATATTCTGGTTTTACACTTATTGTTTCAATCAATAAATTGTTTTTATCTCAACCCACAAGTTTTCTTACTTTTATCCTTTGGCCACAATACAAGCCAAGAAATATATAGAAACATATTTAGGAAAAAACAAAACAAAACAAAACAAAACCCCCCCAAAACAACCACCAAAACCACAAAACAAAAAAAACCAAAAATGCTTTTATATTAATTTAAAAAAAAATCACTGAAGTAATTCTAATTCATTTAATGATAACCTTTGTTCTGTTTCTCACTGAATATTATGGCAGCTATATTGTCATGACCTTTTAGCTTTACTACCTCTCCTGCAGCATATTTTTCTACCTAAAAAATGAATTTCATTGATTGGCACTGTGTTTCTGTAAAAGAGATATCTCTTGCTTTCAGGACAAGTTGATTTATATTCCTTTAATACTATAAGAGAAAGACTGCTATACATGAAGTGTATTGCCTTATTTTGTTGAAATTCAATATAAAAATACAGCATCACAGATGACTCAGAAAAATATAAGTGACACAGAAAAGATACTGTTTCCAAGAGGAAGAGAAAATAATAAAAAATTGTGTAAAAATTCAGTAAGTAATCATACACTACTTTAAATTATAGATTAATTATGACTTTGATAACTTTTCAGGTAATCTGGCAATGAATCTTTATTTTCTATGTATGTATGCTTCCTTCTCCAGCGAGAGATCGGGAATATATTGGCAACTTGTTAAAAGCATGACAGATAATTTATTTTGTGATTAGGAAAAAGGAAAAAAAAAAAAAAAAAGAAACAGGAAAGAATGTGTATCTTAGCTGCTGTAGTAATCTACAGCCATGCCTGGAGTTATTTAAACAAAATACAGATGGTTAGTAGGTTACTACAAGCACTTATTGACTGATTCATCTGAAATTAATGATCATGAAGCACTATTGCTAATCAAGGGTTTATACAATCAGATCATTTTGCACTTTTGAAAACTGAACATCTGATTTATTCTGGCAGACTTTAAAAAATGTTGTGAAATTATGCAGTGAACCCTAATGGTGAAATTGAGAGGAAAATAAATGCTTTTACCCATAAGCCAGCTACATTTTTTTTTTTTCTAAAGGTCAATTAAAGACAGCATGTACTTTTTCTTTTTCAATATTAAGAAGCAGTAATAAATTTCTTTCACCATACTTGGTGGATAAGGTAGACTCCTGGGTGAGTTTTAATTCCAAAAATCATAAGAAGTTAATTTATTTTTAAAATCACTGCTGTTTATCTTGACAGAAAGGTAACTTATGTGACAGTTTTCTTAAATTTCCACAATACTGATATTTTTTGTCAAACTGTCAATCAAAACCAATTTATATTAAAATCCTTCATTCTTCAAAACTCTTCTGATATAAAAATTCAAATATTTTTCACAGTGAGAGTGAGATCTATAAAGTCTAAGTCATACCATGTACGCTAAGATAATTTTTTAATCAAGATATGTAAACATTTAAAGAAAAGAACCAAATCAACTTACGCGTTTGCACATTTGGCCAAATCCTAGAGCGACTACAAACCTATAGGAGTTTGACTGATTAAAGGCTGAGTGAAAACTGAGTAAGAACTTAAAGATATGATTCATATAGACATATTTCATCAATGTTCTGGAATATCTTAAAGTACAACTGCTAAAATTGCCTCATATACTGTCAGAGATGGTGGCAGAGCTTGCAGTGAGCTTCATCCTGATGTAAAGGACAATAAAACTCCATCAGAGAAAGGAGGTTGGCAAAGAGACAAGGACTTTACAGGTACACTGCAGCTATGGAGACTGCTTTACATCTAAAGCTACTTTAATGCTTTGGGAACAACTAAATTCACAGCCATCACTGTCCAAAGGGGAAGATTTCCTGTCTTTACATCACATGAACTAGTTATTTAGGCAAAGGAATAAGGATTTTTAATTACTGACGCTATTTAGAGTTTCAATTTATTTACATCTGTCCTTAAAATTAAATTTAAAATACCACAATTTATAAATTTCATTTTCTTGTTCTGAGTGATGAGAACAGTGATAATGTGTAATCAGCACAAATGTTAAACCAGACAGAAATTTTGCTAAAGCTGGTGTTGAATTTGAATATTTATGTTAGTTTATTCTTGGTTCTGAAACTCTTCAGTTTTTAAAAAATACAACAATAGGGAAGTGATAATATTGGAATATATACTGTATTGAATTATGGTAAAAAGAGACTTAAATGTAGCATAGTGAATAACTATCTGGGAAATCTGAAGAATACATTTTGATGATTAGACTGAATGAAAAAAAAAAAAAACACATTACTATGGTGGGACAATAATAATAATACAAGACATCTTTGTAGGGCAATATTCTAGATAATTATGCTGTCAGTTATAATTAGAAGAATTAATATGGCATTTAAAAATTCCTGGTTAATGCTGTCTGTTTTTCACAATGCCATCCAGGAAATTGCCTTGTCAATTACAATTAAAGTGTTAACACAATGCTTTATGGTCACAAATGCTTTAGCACAGTAATGTAAGGTATACACATGTGGTTATAATATTAAGACATCTTAAAGTCTAGATAAAGGTTATTTAAATGTTTACTTACTTGTAAATTAAATTTAATTTATAACCAACAAGGTCTCTAGATTAAGTGACATTACATATGTTACGATAGGCACATTGTTGAGAAGAGATACAGAAAAAATGACAGGTTGTTCCCATCTTCCTATTTCAACTAACTGAAATGGGCTGATATCCCAACAGAGGACCCATGCTGGCATAGATGTTGGCATAGGTACCTTATGGCATACTTTATGGTACCATATGGGTGAAGGAAAATGGGAACTAAAGCACTCCTGTAACCTCTCTACTTCTACACAATCACTATTTAGATTCCACACAGCTTTCTTCTCCATCCCATTCACTTACATAACATGTACACTCATAAATTCAGGGAATGAATGGTAACTATTTGACCCTTGCTGATGGAAGATTAACTCATTCTCAGTTTTGAGGCTTTGTTTACAAGATGACCACCAATTTTTGGTCTATTTCAGGAGAAATAATAATCAAGAAAGAGTTCATATCTGAAGTCATTATATATTTGCTGTACGTAACAAATGTGTATCAGAAATGTAAACTCTAAAGCATGTCTGAAAACCAAAGTATCTTCTAACAAGAGACAGGTAACAATAATGCACTCATCTGTCTTCTGATGAGTCTGTTTCTGTACTCCTGTTGAGGTTTGGGTTTGTTTGGGTTTTTTCAGTGTATTTAAACACTTTACAGAAGACGCCATGGTCAACTTCTTGATTATTTAAACTGTTACTATGTAAATTATTATTTAACTATTTAATCTAAGACTATTTCCTGGGAATTCTTCTCTAGAAAGTTTCAAGGACCCTGAGGACATCCACACTCCAGGAAGTAAGGTATGGCGTTCAGCTGGCTGAAGCTGAGGTCAATTCCTTCACTAGCAAGAGCTGTTTTGAAGGGAGCTGGAAGTGAGGGCCACCGCCTCCTTTTCTTGGGAACTGCATCTAAACTGAGATTGTACTGCTGGCCCATATACACTGCAGTTACAACTGTGCCTGTTTTGCCTCCCTAACCCTGACTGCAACTCTGGTGTTTGGCTTCCTAGCTTGTCCTCAAACCTGTCTCTTCACTGCAGCCTTCCTGGGTGATCACTGGACTTTGTCTGATCTGGTATCTGTTTCTGGACATGGTCTTGACCTGGCCTTGCTGCTCTGCATCCCTGCTCCTCGTTGGTGCAGTCACTCCTCCCTCCTGCCCTGCTACTGCACTCAGCTCCCAGCTTAATTTCTCCTGTGGAGTAGTCAACTGTCACTGCCCTTGTCAATATTTTCCTGTGCACTCAGTCCTCTAAATAGATGCATCCACTTGTCAAACAGCTTTACATTATCAATAGTATCCTGAGAAAGTCTTCAGTTGGCACATATATGTAGGAGGTTCATAACACATGTGTATAACTTTCATTTCTTATACGGGAGGTAAGTAATCTCCCCTCCATTTCTAGGTGTTTATAATGCTATGATGGTCGTGCTTATGCTCATGCTCTCTTTTCTGCCATCTCTCCTGATTTTTATAGTTTTGTTTGTTTGGTTTTTGGGGTGTTTTTGATTTCTTGTTTTTTGTTTTTTAACTTGAGGTTATGGAGAGAATGAAGGTTATAGTTTCAGCTCTTAAGTGTGCAATAAAGGAACATAATGGTTTCTTGCATTTATCCCAAATAACCTTCAGCAAAGTAACACACAACCTCTAGTAACACCTCATTTGGAAAAAAGTGAACTCCTTGTCTCTGTAATTAATTTTATCTCGTACTTATAAATAGACCTCGGAGCTTCTTAATTGACCTTAAGGTAGAGAAAAAAATAAAAAAAATAGAGGTGCCCTCTTTTCTTTTGGAACACTTTTTTGAATTTTCTATACTTTAATCAAGCAGGACTGAAATGACTAAAGAGAGTATTTGTGAAAAAATACTGAATGAAAACAAACTCATAATAATTTAGTAAGAGAAAAGAGAAACTTCTCTGTCCAGTCACCTGTTCAATTTTTTTCAATAACTAGTCCAAAAGACCATTAGAACTAGAGACTGAGGGCTGATGCATTTCATGATGCAATATAAGTGCTTCCTAATGCCTTTTTTTCCCCCCATCAGCAGTAGAAAGCTTATGTGTTGCAGCTAGTTAATATCCAGTTTTACCCAGTCATGTCTGCAAGCAGAAAACCTTTGCCCTCAGATCACAGAATTTCTACTTATAAAAGAACAAAGTAAAAAACCAAGGCTTGCAAGTGACTAATAGCAAACTCAAGAATATGTGGGTGTTTCTACTAGGCACTTTGAGCACTGTGGTTCTTTTGTTCATTTAAGGAGAGTAAAGCTTATTATTGTCCTCTTAAGTTCAATCAAAATGTTTCAAAGATGATAATTCAGTGGGAGTGAGGCAAAAGGACCTGGTTTGAACACCTGTTTATTATGCAGAGAGCAGAACTGTAGAGTCATGACTGTTTTATCTGATCAGCTGTATCTTCTAATGAAAACTTGAAGATAAGTCACAAAAATAGCTTAGGAAAGGGGAACTGTGAATCCTCACTTTTACATGTCTGGTTCTTAAAGTGGAGTACTGTGTTATCTTCTCTTAACCAATTCAAAAGGATATTTATGGACTTCAGAATTAGGTTCAAAAGAGCCAGCATCTGAGCCACCTTCAAACATGCATTCAACTGTGGTGTTACTCAAAGGTAACCAGAAATTTAGGGAAGAAGAATAATTAACTCTGTGAAAATGCAAGAAATTTTATGATGGGATTCCAAGGAATTCCATACTGGGGCCATACAGACATAAAGAGGTGAATCTTTTCTTCAGATTTTGAAAGGCTTTAAGGTTTTGCTTGACAAATTGCAAGTTGAGTGATCTGTAGTTTATACATAAATTTAAAATATATTTTTCTTTGTTTCTACATCATGGTAGGTAGGTATGCTAGGTAACAATTCCTCTAATCTTACATGTAATATTCAAGAATTACTTTTTATGTCAGAAAAGTAATTTGCAAAAACTTGTTAGAGACAAAAATAAGAGATAATGCCATGCATTATTGAAAGTCTCTGGAGAAAGAGAGAAATAAAATATTTATAAAAATATCATAATATTTGTCTTGTATTTACCTTAAATGATACAGTCCATCTACTAATTCTCATAATTTGTGCTGATAATTAAGGTTAAAATTACACTAAGATAAGAAAGAAGTAAAATAGAAAAGTAGAAATTCCTTCTACTTCTATAACTGAGGTTTAAATCAGCATGAGGCTGATCAGTTTACTTTGAAGACTGGAGGCTATTTTTCTTGTTTTATAATATCTCTATAGTTTATTTTTTCCCCCCTTATTAGAAAAATAGTGTTTCTCAGAATAATTTCAGGATCAATTAAAAGGAAGTATATCTTCCTTATCTAGGAACTGGTGTTAATTGTGTCATTGATTAAAATACATTTTAGTTGTTTCATTCTTTTCCTTTTCTTTCTTTTTTTTTTTTTTCCTCTAAATGGATGATCAGAAGAGTAGGATATGAAAATTTCTTTATAATTCAGTGTCTACATTCCAAGATCTGTACCTATTCTTATATTACTATTCCTTTATTTTAAATGTTGTGAGAATGTTGTCCCTGGTTAAAAGAATTATGATTATTTTTTTTAATTTTAGTATAACATAAAATAAGATTCCTATGTATTAAATGTCAATAATAATATAATGAAAGTCTAAGAAAATTATTGTAAAACTTGTGGAATTATACCTAATCAAAGAAACAGATTAAACTATTATGCAGGATGAATAAAAACAGTGTAGTTGAAACTACTTCATGAGATTAATTAAAAGAAACAAGAATATAAGGGTTTTTACAATCTCAGAATCACAGAATCACAGAATGTTAGGGATTGGAAGGGACCTCAAAAGATCATCTAGTCCAATCCCCCTGCCGGAGCAGGAACACCTACATGCAATCACACAGGAAGGCGTCCAGGCGGGTCTTGAATGTCTCCAGAGAAGGGGACTCCACAATCTCCCTGGGCAGCCTGTTCCAGTGTTCTTTCACCCTCACATTAAAGAAGTTCCTTCTCAAATCCAAGCGGAACCTCCTGTGTTCCAGCTTACACCCATTACCCCTTGTCCTATCACTGGACACCACTGTGAAGAGCCTGGCTCCATCCTCCTGACACTCACCCTTCAAATATTTATAAACATTAATAAGGTCCCTCTCAGCCTCCTCTTCTCCAGGCTAAAGAGGCCCAGCTCCCTCAGCCTTTCCTCATAAGGGAGATGCTCCACTCCCTTAATCATCTTCGTGGCTCTGTGCTGGACTCTCTCAAGCAGCTCCCTGTCCTTCTTGAACTGAAGGGCCTAGAACTAGACACAATATTCCAGATGTGGCCTCACCAGGGCAGAGTAGAGGGGGAGGAGAACCTCTCTTGACCTACTAACCACACCCCTTCTAATGTACCCCAGGATGCCATTGGCCTTCTTGGCCACAAGGGCACAGTGCTGGCTCATGGTCATCCTGCTGTCCACCAGGATTCCCAGATCCCTTTCCCCTACACTGCTCTCTAGTAGATCATTCCCCAACCTATACTGGAACCTGGGGTTATTCCTTCCGAGGTGCAACACCCTACACTTGCCCTTATTATATTTCATTAAGTTTTTCCCCGCCCAGCTCTCCAGCCTGTCCAGGTCTCTCTGGATGGCAGCACAGCCCTCTGCTGTGTCAGCCACTCCTCCCAGCTTTGTATCATCAGCAAACTTGCTGACAGTGCATTCAATTCCCTCATCCAGATCACTGATGAATATATTGAATAATACCGGTTCTAGTACGGACCCTTGAGGGACTCCACTAGACACGGGCCTCCAACTAGACTCTGCCCCATTGACCACCACTCTCTGGCTTCTTCCCACCAGCCAGTTCACAGTCCATCTCACTATCTGACCATCCATCTTAATTAGATATAGAGTGAACTAGAGTTTTTGGCAATTATATCTTATTAATTTTTTTGTATATATGAAAATAACAAACTGTCTTTTTAATTTACTAGTATTGTTGCATGACATGGAAGAATTCAAGAAATAAATTAACATTTTAAATATTAATAAAGAAAGTTTCCAAATCTATTTTGTTATATTCTGCTACTAAAAGATTTAGCCTTTAAACAATTTTAAACATTAAAATTCGAGTCCTGCAACTACTTGCGTATGTATAGCTTTACATATTTGGTGCTTCAACCACAGGCTTCTGAGGTCAATAAAAGAAAGATATGTTATGTTATTAGCCCACACTGTGCACAGGTGAAAAAAAGATAATTTATCTCATGGTAAGCACATAAAAGATCATCATTATTGTAGATGAGGAAGTGGTGGGATCACTAGAACTTTGATCTTAACATTATTTTAAAAGATAGAAAACAAACCTTTCATTTGTATTTTTTATATGAACATTGCATACTCAGCATCACTTCTGATGAATTATCTAATCTGAAGTTATATTTGTAACAGTACTATTACCAATGCAAGTAACTACCTTAAGTATAGGCAACTGCCTGAGGTAGCTCTAAAAATAATTTTAAAATAATAATAAAAATCCAACATTTAATTTATTGAATAATTAAAAAAATAAAAGGGCATTTAAAGGAGATATCAAAATAGATTATTAGCATAAAAAAATTTTAAGAAGCAACACAAATCACATTCTTTGTCAGACGCATTGTAGACACCAGGTATGTTTCATATTAAACAAATTTCTCTAAAATAAAAATGTTTTAAAGTAAAGTTAATGTTGTTTGTCCTTTGCATGACTGTGTAACTCTTCAAGAATTTCAGCCTACTATATGCTCTCTACCTGGACTCCTAAATCAATAATGTTTGTTAAAAATCTCTGCAACTTGAAAATTCACTATTAGTAAAATATTTTCTCTAGAAGAAGCTAACCTAAAATAAAATATCTACCATATCTTTTGGTTTTGCTCTCTCTTCTATCAGAAGACAAGCTACAGGAAAGAGGTTGCTAGCATAAGTATCACATAATCATTCTTCCATAAATTACTGTGGTAAAAACAAATCTATCATGTGATGAGAAAATAAAAGTTATATGGAACAAGAGCAAAAAAGCATGTAGAATTCACATTTTCATACCTATACCTCTATAATCTGTGGAAGGTATATAATGCTGAGAATACAATATCAGTCTTTAATCTTTCCTACTTTTGTTGTAATTATTTCATTATTGATAAAGTAAATCTGGAGATTTCCAAAAAATGCAAACTCTGTAGCAGAGAAATAGTACAGATAATGATGCCATATTGCCTGACCCTTGTGCATATTTGGATTTTTTTCAGTTAGTCAGTTTCTTCTGCGTTTTGAATACCAGATTTATTCAGCAGCAAATATGCAAATATACTAATTTCTTTTCCCTATTTCTAGGCTCCTTTTTCTTTTAAAGATTCTACTTTCCATTATCAAACACAATGCTGAGGCCAAGGTGGGAGTACTAGTCAGTGTTGCCTGCCTGACAGTTAAACTAGAATAAATAGAAAACATTAGTTTTCTACTTATAGTCTTTCCATAAGTGCATATTCTCCTTACAGATGTAAAATAACAAATTCTGTCAAAGTATCTTTTGGAAAGAAACTGTTCACAGAGTAAGCACCGTCAAGAGGACATTAATTTTATACGTGTTAAAAGAAAATGTTAACTCAAATTACTTATTAAATGGAAACAATTATTCCAGCTTTACATAATTATAATGTGTTTCTTTTCTGCTTCAAACTGAAAAAAAAATTCAGCTCCAGAAATGTACTCCAACAAGATAACTGCAGTCTTATTAGTGCTCATTTCTTTCCTTAAGCTATGTATGGTCCCAACTATTATGTTTTAACACCATAGTCAATATATTTCAGTAGGCTCATTGCTTTCAGTACACTTTCATGCATATAAACACTGCTAGCTCATATAAGAACTTCATAATCAAATTCAGTGACATAAATCCTTTCTTCATCTTTTCTTGGTTTCAGATCTGAATAGCAAATTTACTAGAAAAAGTAAAATGTGCAAGTACTCTAAATAAGACCCTATTTGTGTTTTCATTATATAAACTACAGAACATTGTCCAAGTTTTTCCTGTGAATTTATCATAAGTAGGAATTATTTTATAGTAAAATAAATGAATTTGGATTTAGACAAATTATTTTTAAACAAGAAGGCAATAACTATGGATATTTAGTGGTAAACGTGTTATGTTTAATTGTCACTATATTACCTTTGTTTAATCTTTCTAAATGGAAAAAAAAAAAAAAAAAAGTGGGGTTTTTCTTTGTTTATTTGCTTGTTTTGCTATGGAGAATAAAAGTAGGTGCAATTCCAACTGTTACCATTGAGAATTATGATAATATTGTAGAACTAAGCCAACTGTTTCAGGAGAGTATTACAGGTACATCACTTGTGAACTTCCTGTGTTTGATGTATAGTACGTACACAGATTAAATATGTATCATATGTCTAGTAGGTTATTTTATATTTCAACATTAAAATCAATTTTGGAGTAATTCTACATGCTCGGTCTCCTTGAGTTGGAAGAGCTCCAATAAATTATTAGAATGAGATTTAAAAGCCTAGAGATCAATTTGTATTACCTAGCTTATTTCCAAACAAGGTATCATTTAGCTGAATGCTCAATGAGGAATTAGTAATACGAAGGTTAAAACTGGTGTGTTGGGAGGTAAGCACCTTAATATAAGGCAGAGTTAAGACTATAGTGTGTATGGCATGTGCTGTGTAATATTTATAGTAATGTTGTTTTACACCTATGCAAAAAAGGAGTCAGAGATATGAACTTAAAATGTCTTGATTTTTTGCATACTGACTTGGGTTTGAGGTCAGTATAGCTCTCAGGCACTAACTGTAGTTCACATCAGGGTTTTTTTTTAATGCAGAGTAAGATTTAAATAGGAATGGGTAGTGATAGATACATAGGAAGGAGAAGAGATATTACTGGCAATAATATTTTGTCTAAATGTATAATGAATTATCATACCACTCTACAAAACTTTTTGGAGGCTTTTGTTTTGGGGAATCTGTGGTGATAGACATAGGTGTTAATGACTTTTAAACAAGGTAAGGTGAACAAATAAAAGTAAAACTGCAAGAGAAAAATCAAAGCACAAAAGAAAAATTGCATAGTACTGCTGAAATGGAGTTATAAATTTCTGATAGTTTTTAGCCTATCTAGCTTAGGCATAAAAAGGTTCAGTACAGACAGGCCATAGGTATATATGTGCAAATTAATTATTGCTGTCACAACTTCATATTTACAGCATTAATCATAGAATCATTTGGTTGGAAAAGACCTTTGAGATCATAGAGTCCAACCATACCTGTCCACTGCTAAACCATATCTCTGAGCACCTCGTCTACCTGTCTTTTAAACACCTCCAGGGATGATCACTCAATCACTTCCCCAGGTAGCACATTCCAGAGCCTTATAACCCTTTCAGTGCAGAATTTTTTCCTGACATCCAATGTGAACTTCCCTTGGTGCAACTTGAGGCCATTTCCTCTTGTTCCATCACTAGTTACTTGGGAGAAAAGACACACACCCACATTACTACATGCTCCTTTTAGGTAGTTGTAGAGAGCAATAAGGTCTCCCCTCAACCTCCTTTTCTCCAGACTAAACGACCCCAGTTCCCTCAGCCACTCTCAAAAGGTTTGTTCTCCAGCCTCCTCACCAGCTTTGTTGCCCTTCTCTGGACACACTCCATTGCCTCAAAGCCCTTCTTGTAATGAGGGGCCCAGAAGTGGACACAGTATTCAAGGTGCAGCCTCACCAGTCCTTAGCACAGGGGAAGGATGATTTCCCTGGTCCTGCTGGCCAGGCTGTTTCTGATACAGGCCAGGATGCCGTTGGACTTCTTGGCCACCTGGGCATACTGCTGGCTCATATTCAGCTGACTGTTGACCAAACCCACCTGGGTCCTTTTACACCAGGCAGTACATGGTGACAATGATAATATGACAACAACAATAACAGCAATGTGCCTTAAAAATATATTGTGAGAAACCAAACAGAAACTGCTGAAAATACAGGTTGCTAAAACTCTTGATGCTCAGTGAAATTTCACACTAATTTTCTGCACAGATTTGGAGAAAGGTAGGAACATAGATTTCATATGAAGCTTCTGCTTTATGCTGAATGACACTATTTTCAGAAGCCAAACATATTTTTTTTTAAACATGACAATATTTAAATTTATTTGAAATTTATATGTTATGCCTAGATTCACACAAATTTAAAACTTAAAGGTATGAAATAATGTAGATAAAATTAAGATGTTGTTGTCCAAAATACACTGGTTAATTGATTTCGTTGAACTTTGGGTAAAGTCTTATCATAGCCTTGATCAGTATTTGTAGCTAAGTGTTTAACATTGTCTAATGGGTGCCTATATATCATACAAGGAGCAATAGTAGTGGAACTAATAGAATCAAACAACAGAAGCTCCATCCAGGAGATAGTAATTTTGAGACATTTTGTAAATCTGAATATTCCTCAGGCAGTATATTGACCCCAATAGAATCAGTAGGGTAAAGACAAATAGAGCTGAATGTCATAAAAATAATAGTGATGCATTAGGCTTTTCCATTGGAAGATCGAAACCAATGATAGAGGGATAATAGGAATCAGTTTTGTGAGCAGGTAATCTCTCATGGAAGGCAGATTTCTAAGGCTATATTTTTTAGGTAATTCAGACCTGAGGTCTCCTCACTGAGGTCATTCACTGAACACTGAAATAAGAAAAGATTACATGAATAAATGTAAAGAAGAAAATACTCTGTGTATGGTAAAAAAAAAAAAAAAAAGACTATTAATATACAATCGCCTATAAAATTCACTGAAAAATTAATAACATTTACACAAGTAAAACCCAGAACAAAGTATGTGCTATTCCTTATTGGTGAGTAAAATTTAACCTTCTTGGTTAAAGAGGGTGCATGTATATAAATCCTATCTTACAAAAGCAGTGACCTATGAATAGATATTTATATGAGAGAAAGATTTTGTTTCTTTATATTTGACAACATGGCATTCCAGCAACAACATTTAAATGCTATGTTGCATATTATGCAAATATATATTATTATGTGCAATGAGAAAAATCATGATCCATTCTATTCTAAAATTCCAACTTGTTGGAAAAATCTAAGCATTTAAAGAGAGTGATTCTTCCCCTGTGAAGTTATGTTGAACTGGTTGCTGTGTACTGTACAGTATATGTGCATCATGGTGTGTGGGCCAACTTTGACTTCCTCTGCTAAAGAGGAGACATTATTATTATTATTCCATGAATAGCCGTTGTCAGACATTGGTAAATATAAATTGGTGAGGATCAAGAACTGAAAGTATATATTTCCAGGAGGGTAGCTTTTTTTTTTGCCTTTTTTTTTTTTTTTTTTTCTTCCCCGGTTAATGTTACTCATTCCTTTTCTTTAATTCCAAACAATATAGTCTACTTTAATTTAGGTATTTTACCACCAAATCTCTATAAAGAAAACAAAACTAAGACAATAATCTTCATGTAAGCAATTTAATAATTTAAATAATATATCTTCAATTATTCCAAAAGTCTCTTTTTCCATAAGAGTTTGATTATGGGAGCAAAATGACTGTACAAATTCAGACTATATATACTAGCTTTGAAATAATTACCCTATTTTATTATTATTTTTATTTTAAATACATGTTGCCATAAGGATGAGAAGTTAATACATTTTTCTGTTCACCCTATAAAGCATAGAGCTATCTGATTGTGGTGAGTTGACCCTGGCTAGAGGTCAGATGCCCACCAAAGCCCACTCTATCACTCCCCCTCCTCAAATGAGCAGGGGGAGAAAAATAGAATGGAAAGCTCATGGGTGTAGATAAGGACAGAGAAAGATCACTTACCAATTACTGGCACGGGCAAAACAGACTCAACTTGGGGGAAAAAACAAATTTACTTTATTACCAATCAAAATCAGAGGATAATGAGAATTAAAACCAATCTTCCATCCCTCTCTTCTTCCTGGCTCTAATTTTTTTCTCGATTTTTCACCTCCTCCCTCCAGCAGCACAGGGGTACACAGGACAGGGGGTTGAGGTCAGTTCATCACACATTATTTCTGCTGCTTCTTCCTCCTCAGGGGAAGGACTCCCCACAACAGTGTAGGGTCTCTCTCAAGGGAGACAGTCCTCCACCAACTTCTCCAACGTGAGTCCTTCCCATGACTGACAGTTCTTCACAAACTGCTCTAGCATGGGTCCATTCCATGGTGTGCAGTCCTTCAGGAAGGGACTGCTCCAGCGCGAGTCCCCCAAGGGGTCACAAGTCTTTGCAAATTTCTGCTAGGATGTACTGATACACTGAGGAGAACGACTTGGGTGTACTAGTGGATGAGAAGCAATGTGCATTTGCAGCCCAGAAGGCAAACCATGTCCTGGGTTGCATCAAGGGAAGTGTGACCAGTACATCAAGGGAGGTGATTCTCCCCTTATACAACATTCCTGTGAGACCTCACCTGGAGTACTGTGTCCAGTTTTGGGAACCTCAACATAAGAAGGACATGGGCCTAATGGAGGGACACGAGGATGATCAGAGGGCTAGAATACCTCTCCTATGAGGACAGGCTGAGACAGTTGTGGCTGTTCAGCCTGGACAAGAGAAGGCTTAGGGGAGATCTTATAGTATCCTTCCAATAACTGAAGGGGCCCTACAGGAAGGCTGGGGAGAGACTTTTGAAAGTTCAGGTAGTGATAGAATGAGGGGTTAGGACTTTAAACTGGAAGACGGTAAATTTAGATTAGATATTAGGAAGAAATTATTTACTGTGAGGGTGGTGAGACACCAGAAAAGGTTGCCCAAGGAAGTTGTGGATGCCCCCTCCTTGGAAGCACTCAAGACCAGGCTGGATGAGGCTTTGAGAAACCTTGTCTAGTGAAAGATGTCCCTCCTCATGGCAGGGGGGTTGAAACTAGGTGGTCTTTAAGGTGCCTTCCAACACACACCATTCTATGGTTCTATGATTCTATGAATGTAGGAGTAATTATAGTGAATGAACAAAATAATCAATAAGTAGATCAAGAAAAATATTTCTCTTTAAAATAGTTTAGGAATCTCTTTTCTGCTGTGTAGAGACTAGAAGAAAAAGACACGTAATATGTTCATTTCCTGGAGGGTAAGCAAGTCTTGTGCTATTCACCTGTGACCTTTATGGCTGAGAGATAATAGAAGATCTCCAGAATTAAAGAGCACCTTCCAGATAAAAAAGGTTGGATAAACTTCAAGGTTTAAAATGTGTTACCATTTCTTCTGTATTATCTTTTCTCTTTACAAATGTCTTGAATAAAAAGTGGCACAGTATTACTCATACTAAAGCTATTTGCTTCTTGTAAAAAAAAGGGGAAATGAATCTCTAAAAGGACCGAGATGTAATTAAGATAAGGCATATTCTTCCAAACTCACTTTCCCCCTGTAGCTATTGAATATTATTGGTGTTTGCATGTTGTGCAGTGGATAAAGATAATATCACTCATTATGGAATTAACGTCAAAGAAATCTGTCCAAAAGTCATGCCATTTACTCTGCCATATCCAGCAGAAGAACTACATGAGAATGGTGTCTTGTACAGACTCCTATCAGATCATTCACTTTAATAGTGCCCTGTCATGTGAAAAGAGTTTTACAGGAGTCACATTTAGCAGTTCAGCTAAAACTAGATTCTTGTAAATTATATTGTTTCAAGATGTATTTTTTTTTACTTCTATGTTTTATTTCACTTGATAGTTTTGACATATAACTATTTTGTAAATTTCAGTTTCCCTTTTGTTTGTTTGTTTTTCTACTTGTTTATTTAGACTATTTGACATATAGGAAGAGTAAAATTCTAAAGTAGAACTTATTTCTGACTTCAAGATCAGAGGTAATTATAACAGAAAATATTCATAGTATTTTTTAATAACTAAATTTCAAGATATAGGTATTTCTAAATAAAAATCACCTTAAGATTCTCCACATATAGTTTTGTTTTCAGTGGGTATCATTCAGTTAAAATAAATGTATACAATCACAAGCTGATATTTGCATGAAGATAAACAGGTTTTTTGCTTTGCTTTATTTGGTAAATAAATTCCTTTTTCTTTTTAAGTAAGCAACATATGTGCCTTCATTCAAATAATGTCTTGATTTAAAGAAATATATATTACTTTAAATAAAGATCAGAATAAAGTTTTATGATCTCTCATTTATGTTAGATGTTTATTTTAAAATCCATTAAATCCTTTGACAAGAGGTTCCTTTGGGATGAGGAAGAGCATGTTTTTATTCTTTATATAGTACCTAAGACTAGAGACCTAAATATGGTTTATATAATGTCCTAAATGCAGGGTAGGGTCTCTGACCAACCTGGCTTAAAGATACATCTGGAGGTTATAGATGAGTAGAGTGAGCCAAGTGCATTTTGTTTGCATATTCCTTATTTCCCTCTCAGATTCCTTCAGCAAGAAGAATCAGGACTTGGCCAGGATAACTAAACTAACACTGGAGGTCTTATAGATGGCAGATCCTAAAAGGAAAAGGGAAATTGCTAGGCATAAGAAGACAAGATAAGAATTATGACTTTCTGAATTATCCTAGCACTTGAACAATGAATCTTTTACAGTAGCTTTTATTACACCAATATGAAAACCAAAGTCACAGTCTAGCCAAAAATTTAGAATATATCTAGTAATCAGATTTAAGCACTAATGGAACAATTCTAAGAAATCAAATGTTATATATGAAATAATTTTATACTGAGGAAAAAAAAAAGTCAGATCTAAAAAAAAATAGTGCCCAAATCAAATTCTTTAATTGAGATGAGTAATTTTAAACTGTATATTATACAATCACCATACCTGTTCTCTCACTGTTCATATTTATTTAATTAACTTTTCTTTCATCCATCAAATACAATTCTGAGAATCATGCAGAATTAAAGAACTGATATTCATTTTTGTTCAGGCCATTCTGATTTTGGTTACTAATTTAGTAATTAGAAAACAAAAAAGCAGGCAGAAATACCATGCAAATTATCTAATAATCAGCAGTTCTTAAGTTAAAATAAACAAATCAGTAATATGGAAAACAAGCCTTTCAGGTGAATCACCATGAAATCACTAAGCTTTTATATTCTTTCTTTTTGTATAGTTACGAGAAATGATTAGCGTTAAGGTAACATTATTTTATTACTATTATTTTATGTAACTAGTATCACTGCCTTTTAGAACCTACAATAATAATCAGACTTTGTTTACAATTTTATATAGCTTTGTTCTTTGAAAGGAGTTAAATTCTTACCATAATGGTCACTCATGCAAGCACCCACATAGACAGAAAGATAAACAGGCACTCACATCCTAACCAATACCTTTTTAAGAGAGACTGGGGGAGTAGAACTTGTGTGTTTAAATGGAAATTACATGTTTCCAAAAATATATGAAATATATTTAACATTGTCCAGTGAAGAAATAGAAACAGAAATAATATGATTAAACGTTTTAATATGATAGAATGTTGAAACTTTTACTAGTGTCCTGTTCACAGTATTTTCATCACACCTCTGTGAATTATCAGAATTTATAAAAACTTGCCCTCACTTTGCTATATCTTTTGCAAGAGTTCAATGTAGTAACAGACATTTTTAATACAGCTTCCTCTGTGTGAACTGGTTGGAAAATCAGGCATGAGATGTTGGTCCTGTGGGCTAATTTCCACCTATTATCTAGGACATCCTTTCACAATTCAAATGTTATAACTTCTAGAAAATTCTAATTGTGGATAAGAAAGATTCCCACACCACTTTCATGGTCATAAAGTTAAAGTCTAGGTTGAATGCCCTCGATAATGGGTTGTGGGATAATCTATGATGGACAAAAACCTCACCTGCATCTTCAGCAAACTTTGGTTTTATCCTGGCCTAAACCAGGAAGACATAAAATATGAAACAAACTGCTGGTCAGATCAAAAAAAAAAAATATTCCCCAATAGCTGAAAACAGTATTTTCAAACTCAAGCAAAAATGTATGATGAATCCTAACAAAAACTAACTTTGCAAAAAATTTAGTTTTCTTTGGTTTTGTTTTGTTTTTTGTCAGGAAGAATAAATTTTCCAGGTTCACTTTATTGACAAAACTTTTTGCACAGCCTTAGTATCTTTCCACATACCAGAGTTTACTGGAACCAATACTGCATAAGATAATTCATTAGGGACAGATGATGCGAATTCACTAGCTCAGCATATCCTCAGTGAAGATATTGCACTATTAGGTGTATACAATTCTTTTGTTCTTCTTTCTCAGCAGTTATTCTTACTCATATAGTCAATGTTTCATCTCAGCATGAAATAAAATTAGATAACATTGCATTCTGAGGAAGCAGGGGAAAAAAAAGGTTCTGCAAATGGAAATGAATTAGAAATGCTCTTGCAGTAGAGGCCCTGGAGTTATAAACAAGAAACTGATAAATGTACTTAGTAAGGAACTTTACATAAAATCTTTCTGCTGCTGTAAATTTCTTTTCTTTAGGAAACTCTGGTTCTGAAAGGCATTTTTTGACAAGTTCTTGTGATAGTTCTACTGGGCTAGCCCTTAGCTAGCAGCCAACACAGCCGTTCACCCACTCCCCCTACGCCCAGGGGATAAGGGAGAGGACTGGGGGCAAGGATAAGGAGTCTCGTAGGTTGAGATAAGAACAATTTAATAATAGAAATAAAAGAAAACTTAAAATAATACTAATAGTAAAATAGTAACATAATTTTCTTTGCAGTGTAAGTTTCTCTTGTAGAAATACATAAAATGAAAAAGTAATGTGATTAAGACTTAAAGTAAAACAGACCTAAGGGAAAGGATTAATGTCATGTAACTTTAAACATCTAGTAAAGTAACATCTCAAATAGTTGATCAGGAAACATTCATAGTGAATAAAAATTTTAAGGATATGATTCATTTAACCTATTTTGGATACATACTGTGCAGTATGATTAACTGCATTGAAGCTGTAGACATAGTGCTCTATTATCTTTAAAAGCAACTTGCACAACCAGATTGTGTAAAACTATACGTCCAGTCAGATTAATTTAACCTATGCATTCTGTTAATACCTGTTGCAAAATTGTAAGCTATTTCCTCAAAACAGTTTTTTTTCCAGACAGATGTAGTTTCCGACTTAATTTCATTCAGTATATGGCTACATATGTCCTGTGTAATAATTTTTTCCAGCTAGGTAAAAATTGTAGGCTTCCTACTAATGCACAAGGAAGGACTATAAATACACTATGCATACACACACTTTGTATCTGTGACTAAGCACCAATTAATAGATAATGGTATCACTTAATCACTGCAAACTCAGAAATTATTTTTCACTCTTTTCATTGGGTAACAGTGTTCTGCATGTGGCTGTCCCAAGTTTTTGAAAAGTAAGATTTTCCATTTTGGCTTTCATTCAAAAAGGAACAGGAAATTATATGATTAATATTATGAAAAAAAGTAATAAGATTTTTCTGTGGATCTATATAGTTGTTTATAATGAGTGTCATTGCAATATTAAAGTTTTTTCTAGTTAAAAAAATTAAATAAAAAGTTAAGTTTCCTTTGACCACTAAGAATTTGTTAAAGATAACAATTTCTTCATGCATAAAAGGAACTGGAAAATCTTGTCAAAGGTTTGGAGCCCACTGCAGAATACACTAATTAAACTCTTTTCACACGCAGCCCTTTTGTAAGTAATGTGGATCTTAACTTCAAATGAAATCTTTCAAGATTTTCCTAACTGTTTTTTACTTAATTGAACTCCATTGTAGTTCATAGGAAGAAAACTAATTACAATTTTTTAACTTGTAATTTTCTTTACAGCAAAGATTAGATATATTTGTGAAGGCAAATACTTCCTAGGCTGCGTCTTTCTCATTTGAATGTTGTTAAATTTATTTTGTACAAATCTAAATCTAACTTACGCTAGTGCATGCATATCCTATGTGACGCCTTGTGAAAAATAGTTTCAAAATGTACTATGTTATTTCTGACAAGGTACTTAAACTTCTCTTCTGCAGTATTAATAGCAGTCCACTGAGATTATCTCAAACACTCAAACTTTCTGAGCAGCTTTACTTAGCCATTCTATTAATATTAAAAAAAAAAAAAATATTAAAAATCACTTAAGGAAAGATTTTTTTTTTTCCTCATAATATGAAATAGAAGAAAACAAAGACAAAAAAATGCATGCAATAGGAAATAGTTCTGTAGCAATCATAACTAATCACCATGCCCAAAGTAATAAAGAATCATAGAATTACGGAACATCCTGCGTAAAAGGCACCAGTAAGGATCACTTAGTCCAACTCCTTCCTCCTCACAGAACTAAAACTAAACTGTATGTCTAAGAGCATTGCCCAGACACTCCTTGAACTCTGACATACTTGGTGCTGTGACTGCTTTCCTGGGGAGCCTGTTCCAGTGACCAGCCACCCTCTCAGTGAAGAACCATTTCCTAATATGCAGTCTGAACTTCTCTTGATGCAGCTTCATTCCATTTCCTCCTGTCCTGTTGCAGGTCACGAAGGAGACCTCCCCCTCTGCTTGCCTTGAGGAAGTCACAGACTGTGATGAGGTCACTGCAGTAGCTTTATATTATTTGCACGCACAACATTTATTCTCTCTTAAACTACCTAGATATTAAATTTTAAAATAATGACACTTTTAATGCACTTTCATACATGTAGAAGTACTCAGTAGCTTGTTTTCAAAGGTATCTAACACCAGGTTTTTCTTTTTCTTCCTGTGAAAAACAAATGTGAGTCACGATAATGATAGTTACTCAGTTTTACAGAACTGGGTACAGCTTAGTTACCACATAACTTAAACTAAATATATATATAAACTCAATCATTAATAAATACTGAATTGTACAAAATCATTTTTTGAATTAAATTATTAGAATATCACAAAATAAAAAATAGCTGCATTAAATCTTTCTTCTGTCTCACTTTATACACTTAAACAACTTTTAATATTAGTCCTAAAGATCTGATTAATTCTTCATTTACATGGATATAGTATGAATGTATACACACATACACATACATTCAAACAAGATGTATGCTTGTGTACATGATTTTATTACATATATTAAAAGACAGCATGAATTCTTCAGAGTTATTCAGATTTATTTTGGGAATCATGTTGTCTACTATCCTGTAAATACATAGGAAAACTTTCTCCCACAAAATTCCCTCATTTTTCCTACATAAGCAGCCCCTATCTCCTCTAATAATCATGTAGTGAGAGGTTCCTTTTTTCCCCCAATAACTAAATAAATTTAATTCAACCATCTTCAGCTTGCATAATGTTAGCTTAAGAGTGACATAAGTAAAAGTCCGTAAAATAGTTCTTTACTTTTCAGGAAACACAACAGTTGAAATCCTTACTCTAGTGAAATTGTTATCCTAGTGAAGTTGTACCATACTCACCAGAGCAAAGGTTCTGTTACTCAGTATTTTGTTAGTGCAGTTTATGTAAGATATGTCTACAGAATATAGTGCTCTATTTAACAACAGTTCAACCTTACCTTTGCGGAGTGGGTTACAGCAAAAACAGGGAACAAGGTACTTTGCTTTTGCAATAGATCTATATGATGAAGCAGGGTTGCAATCAGTTTCATAACTACTTTTCAAATGCCAAATCCTTCCCATTAAGACTCCCGAAGATGATTTCAGAGACTGATGAAGCCCTAAATTGCTACTGAATGACCTGAATATTCTTTTTTTTTTCTCCCAAAACAAAAAAGAATATGATTCTTTTGTACAAAGTTGGTATAGTCTTACAATTTCAGTGACATTTTGAAAAGAGGTGCATCTGATGATGATTTGCAGTTTCAGAATATCTTTTGCCAAGTGTCACATACTTTTACAGTTATCATGGTAATACAAGTTACAGCTTATATTTAAGCCTTGGAATCTTTGAACATTAAATAAACTTTTTATAATGCTAAGTATAATAATATATTATAGAAGTTACATTATTAAAATAGCAGATTCAAACAGCAGTGTTATTAAAATAACAAAGAAGAAACTGCATTAACTCATTCCTTTTTCTCAATATAAGCTCACAACTCAGCAAATCTGTTTTAAGAATTTGATTAATTCCTTACATATATGACTTTTTGTTGCTTAAATATTTCTATATCATACATAATAGTTAGATATTGTTCCCAGAGGATAATTAATTATCCCATAGTGTGCTTTTAGCTATCAATATTAATGGTATTTTAATTGAAGAGTGTAATGTAGAATAATTACCTTTATGAGACACTTAATAATAATCCTATACAGAAGTGAGATGACTTTTTGAGCTAAAGCCACATCCTTCAACTGTGATAAAGATTGAGCTTTTTTCAGCAGAAGCTTGCAAGAATGCTACTATCTGTAATTCAATGAGACTAAGCTTACTCAGGGAACACTATGAAAGCAAAAAAAAATGCTGTAGTTAGTGGGCTTTTTGAGGCCTTTTCTAAGGGCTACTTCATGCAAAAGCTATCTCCTCAGCATGTTTCCGTGAGTCATTAGACTTACAACTCTGTTTTATGGTTTGTAAGATAAGACAGGAAAGCTATGTAGATTCGAGATACTTAAACAATGAGAGTTTTTCCTGCATCCTGACAAAAGTCTCTCTAAACTTATTATAGACCATGGTTGCCTTGGAATAGCATTAAGTTTGAAACAATGTTTTTTTTCCTGTAGATTTGCTGTGACTTTTCACTTACACAGAATATTGCTGGTACAGTACTAATATCTAGAATGTTGTTTTGCACAGTTTATCTGGAGTTGTTATTTTCCCCCATAAACTTTAACATGCAGCCATTCCTGTGTTATATATTTCTCTATACATTAATTCATTGACATAAAAAGAAACAAAATTTAAGTTGCCTTTACTTCTGGTTTCTAGAAAGATCCTAATCATCTCTAGTATCAGAATATAAATTAATATAGCTTTCTATCTGTCTACATTCTGTCATTGCAATTATAAACTCAGGAAGTTCGTTATTTTTTAGTTCTTCTGCTTACTGCAGCACACACAGATTCCAGAATTGGAGGTATAATTCCTCATTTCACAGTTTTGTCAGAAGTCTGAGCATTTTCTCATTATGAGATTTGTTAGGATACCACAAGGTTTTTCAGATCTTGGATTATAATTTAGTAACTGTTTTGGAGACCACTGTGGTTAGTGATAAGTCTTAAATTATCTGCACTTGTCTTCTAAATGTACTTCTACAATATAAACACTTATATGTTATAAACAGTTTTTGTGCAAAGTTTTCTATAAAATAATGTGTCTCTATACTGAATTGTCATTTTATGTGCTAAGTTTTGGAATCCTTGTTGTTTAAATAGTAAGCATCTATATTAGAATAATTATTGACAGAGGGTTTTTAAACTAAAAGGAATACTGAGCAGAAAGGAGAATTTTCATACTTGTCAATGAAAGAAAAAGCCAAGGAAACAGTCTTGCCAAAGAATTAAATTCCAACTACAGAAGCTGTGTAAGTGTTCTGACAACATTTGAGTTGAATGAGAGAGAAAACCTCTTGGGAGTTGTACTTAAGCATTGATAGTAATAAGTGTGGCTTTAATTTAATTCTGGAGAGTTTCTTAACTTCATAATAATATTTGGATTGTAGCATATAAATTAATCTTGAATTATTATCTAATTCTCAGAGTTATTATAGGATTAAAAAACCAATTGCAGGAACACTAGACTCCTTTCATACTATGTAACAGTACAATTAAAGATTTAAGGATGACAAACTTGTCATTTAAGGATGAGGATACCTGAGTGATTCTCAACAAATTGTGTTAGTAATTCAGTACAGTGATCTGGGAGGAAGAGATTCTACTGATATAACCAGACAAAAGTATACCAAACTTTGCAGATCTGTAATTTGTGAACTTCTGTGTAATTCTAAAACAATCTGGGTCTTTCCCAAAGTAGTTAGACTTCTAAAAAATAAAATGTTCTGTTCAATAAAAGATGAATGTATGCTTCTCCAAGAATACATTTTTGTATGTGAGGCTATGTTTCCCAATCCAGTCCACTCTGAAAATGCGAGTGATTGCTGGAGATCTTCCAAAAGAGTTCCAACAATGTGGTACTGTTATTCTGAGCAAATGTGTTCTATTCACAAGGCAGAAAGGAACGAGAAGACTTTCAAGTAGAAAAAAATTAACTGTACAGTGAAAAAAACCCCTAGACCATGCCATTAATTATAAAGGCAGATTTCTTATTCCTTCTAATTATTTCTAATCACTCCACAGACTTTATTTTTTTTTTTTTTTAAGTGAAGTCATCTAAATTCATACACTACTAATAACCTAGCAAGGGTAGACATTCAGAGATTTTTCAAGAGGGCTTTTAATGATTTTTGTTGCCTAGAAAGCTGAAAAATAAGCAGTCACAACTAGAGTGACTGGAGTACAATTTAGAAATTTAGGAGTCTCATATTGTCTGGATTTATCTCTTAGTATTTCATGATAATTGTATAATTTATTATTATTATATCTGTATATTGTAATTATAACTGTGTAAATATGATGCCACCAAGGAAACATTTATAGATTTATAACTTAGCAAACCAGTTTAAGCACAAAGATGTTGAAGTTATGTAAAATATATGTGTACTAACTCTTATTTATCTTACTGTCCTAATTTATGTGGAAGTCAAATACCTATACAATTTTCAAGGTTTGAGCCACATAGCTGCTAGTGTGAGAAAGTAAAAATTTTAGCTAAGTGAGATTTTCTGGAATGAAGAAGTGTATAAGGTCATTATTTTACCAGGGTCAGGAGGGTATAGGTTATTGGAAGCAGATTATTTAATGTAGTGTACCAAAATCAATCAACAAAAAATGTAAATTAATAAAAGTTTATTTCTTACACTATGACTTTGGAGTCTGAAAAGAATCGGATTGTGAAAGCACAATAAATATAAAGGAAAATAAGAAGGCCTTTTATATAATGTGGAATAAAGCTTATAAGAATCATTTATTGGAAGTTATTTGTAATTTCTTAGGAGTAATTTACATCAATTTATCGATCAAACAAACCGTGCAGAACAGTAGGATTAAATGTCTGTCTAGTTAATAATATTTGAAATATCTGTTGAAACAGCTTTAAAAAATTTAAAGTAGGTCAAACAAGGTCAAACAATAGAGGAAAAATATAATATATTAGCAAAAAACTTTCATACCTGAGATATCAGGTCAATTTAACAATTGAGGGACTGATAAAAAGCTATGACATTAGATTTTACTTCTAAAAATGACATCTGAAAATTACTCATATTTACTTTCTATATTTTATACAGTAATTTAACAAAGCAAGAATTTGTGTAATACAGTAATGCAACTGCTTTCCTCCTTGGAAAGCAAGTGTTTAAACATGCTGTCAATCCAAGCACACTGTGTGGCTTTATCCTAATTTTTGGTGGATATTTGTCCTTATTGCATAATTGATGACAGTCTGGCAGGATAAGCAGGTTTTGTTCTTGAAAAACTCAGGACCAGAGGAACAGAGGCATTGAAATCCAAGCCTGCAGAACCCAGAGTGGGAAGCATGGAGAAGCTTGCTGTAGAGCACATGTGAGTTTTATTAAAGTGGGTGGCTTGTTTAGAATCTAGACTGACATATAACCAAAACAGGTCTGAAAATATGTACCGTATGCTTTCTGAGGGCTGGTTTTAGGCAACATCTGTAACTCTTACTATTACTAGCACTCACATCATTCTATCAGCAGAAATGAAATGATAGCTGTATTGACAAAAAAAAACCAAAAGTATTTTTCATGTAGTTTAAAAAAAATGTTTTTTCAATATAAAGCCAAAATATACAGAAACTGCTATGGACATGAAGAATTCTGACACAATTTTTTTTTTTTTTTTTCCTAGACATCAATTAAAAATGAAAATACTGATCCTGAGTGATAAGATATATGTGTTATGCCAAAGAGATGACAGTAAAGTTTCTACAGTGCATCAAATATTACCCTGTTTAGAAACATTAGCTCCATATTATTCCTGATAAATAGCCTTGACAAAGCTTTAGGTTGTTTTAAGGAGGTGTTAATTAGAATTTTGGTTTAAATTCCTTTATTGGAAATTCAGATATAAAGGTTTTTTACAGAATAGCTCATCTTATATGCAATACTTCACTATATTTTTAAAAGTTTAAATGTAGGATTTTAAAGTTATTTATGATTGATAAAAACATTTTTACTGTTATGACAATGGACTCATCAGTTACTTTGAAATAAGAACAGAATACTTCTAATAAAAAACCCCAGTCATAAGGAGTTTGCAAGAACCTTTTGCCTAAATAAGAAAACTGGTGTGAAACCACTGGACGTAATGATTTATGGTCAGTTATTGTTCAGTGAATCTTACACACACACAAAAAAAAAAAAAAAGAGTACATTTTTGGATTAAATGACACCTTAGCTCATCTGGAAAAGACACACAGAGTGATAGCAACAAAGTCTAATCTGTAAACTCATGAGAACAACAGATGAGAACAGAATACCCCATGAATTAAATTACTATTAAAGGCGACCACTAAGTACTACACAGCAGCTCCCTAACCAGATTTTTGGATGTGGAGCTTAATGCTAAAATGAGACTTGTAATTCAAATTTCAAAATCAGAATTTGATGAAAGATTGCTCACACTGGCACATATTTCCCCTTTCCAGAAATATATGAGCCATATAGAAAGCCATGGCCAAGTCTACTTACTAAATCAGTAACCTAAACTTTTTGAAAACAGAAATGGAATCTCACAAAGTGTTTTGACACTGACTTCACAGAATCACAGAATGGTTGAGGTTGGAAGGGACCTCTGAAAGTCATCTTGTCCAACCACTTTGCTCAAACAGGGACTCCTAGAGAACATGAACCAGGATTTTGTCCAGATGTTTTTTTTTTAATATCTCCAGGGAGGGAGATTCCACAACCTCTCCGGGCAGCCTGTTCCAGTGCTCAGTCACTCTCACAGTAAAGAAGTTCTTCCTTATGTTCAGGTGGAACTTCCTATGTTGCAATTTATATCTGTTGCCTCTCATCCTATTGTTGGGTGCCAATGAGAAGAGTCTGGCCCCATCCTCTAGACAGTCTCCCTTTAGATATTTATAAACAGATCCCAAATATTTAATCAGATCCCCTCTGAGTCGTCTTTTCTCCAGGCTGAACAGGCCCAGTTCTCTCAGCCTTTCCTCATATGAAAGATGTTTCAGTCCTTTAATCATCTTAGTTGCCCTTTGCTGGACACACTCCAGGAGTTCCACGTCCTTCCTGTACTGGGGAGCCCAGAACTGGACACAGTACTCTAGGTGGGGCCTCAATAGGGCTGAGTAGAGGGGAAGGAGAACCTCTTGACCTGCCATGCTGGCAACACTCTTCCTAATCCAACCCAGGATACCATTAACCTTCCTGGCCACAAGAGCACACTGCTGGCTCATATTTAACTTGATGTCCACCAGGACTCCCAGGTCCTTCTCCTCAGGGCTGCTTTCCAGGAGGTCAGCTCCCAATCTGTCCTGGTGCATGGGGTTATTCTTTCCCATATGCAGGGCCCTGCACTTTCCTTTGTTGAACCTTATGAGGTTCCTTTCTGTCCATCTCTCCAGCCTGTTGAGGTCTCTCTGAATGGTAGAGCAGCCATCTGGCAAATCCAACACTCCTCCCAGTTTAGTATCATCAGCGAATTTCCTGAGGAGGCACTCTGTTCTTTCATCTAAATCATTGATGAATAGGTTGAACAACACTGGACCCCATATTAACCCCTGGGGGACACCACTAGATACAGGCCTCCAACTTGATTCCACTCCACCAATGACAACCCTCTGAGCTCTGTCATTCAGCCAGTTCTCAATCCACTTTACCATCCAGTCATCAAGTTCACACTTCTTGAGTTTGCCAATGGGGATGTCATGGGAGACAGTATCAAAAACCTTGCTCAAGTCCAAGTATTCAACATCCACTGCCCTCCCATTGTCTATCCAGCCAGTTGTCCTGTCATGGAGGGCAATCAGGTTAGTTAACCATGATTCCTCGTTGGTGAATCCATGCTGACTAGCCCTAATGACCTTCTTCTCTTTCACACACTAAGAGATGGCCTCCAGGATGAGCTGTTCCATTACCCTTCCAGGGATTGAGATGAGGCTGACTGGCCTGTAGTTCCCCGAGTCCTCCTTCCTACCCTTCTTGAAGACAGGGGTGACATTTGCCTTCTTCCAGTCTTCAGGAACCTCTCCTGATTGTCATGACCTCTCAAAGATGATCGAGAGTGACCTAGCAATGATGTCAGCCAGCTCCCTCAGCACACATGGATGCATCCCATCAGGGCCCATGGACTTGTGGGTGTTAGGTTGTATAGTTGATCTATAACCCAACACTCATCAACCAAGCGAAAGTTTTCCTTTTTCCAGACTCTCTCACTGGTCTCTTGGGTCAGGGATTCCTGAGGGATGGCCTTGGCAGTGAAGATTGAAGCAAAGAAGGCATTCTGTAACTCTGCCTTCTCTGTGTCCCCTTTTACCAGGTACCCTGCCCCATTCAGTAGTTTCCAATATGACTTCCATGAATAGTTTCAATAAACAGAGCTTAGATATTTCAGCATTGTTGATCACTGGTTTTGCCACAAAAAAAGAGATGTAAAATAAGTGTTTAGAAATTGTTTAAGATGTCTTTTGTATTCATACTATCCTAAGTCCTTCTATTGATGCAGGATGTTTGGATAAGCAAAGGATAGGTGATGCAGAAATATCAAAAAGTGCAATATGGCTTCCTCTTAAAAATCTATTTTTAAACATGACACATACAGATACAATTGTTGATACAAATCCAATGAAGAAGAATTTCATTGTCTCAGTTCCTCAGACTTGTTCCCTTTTCATTACTTGAGTTTTTACAGACATGATTTGTATATATGAACTTAGTGTCACTGCACATTCTTATCTGTAAGTAGTTCATTTGCAACTTGATTCAACTTTCATATCAGGCAGGTACCCAGTGGCAGAAAACATGAAAAGAAAAAGACACACAACAATAATACATCTTTGGCTGTTTCTTTTTTTTTTTTTTTTTTTTTTTTTTTTTAATTGTTGTACACTACAGCACAAATTCCATGAGTTATAGTTTAAGGGGTTTTTTTGTTGTTTTGGTTTGGTTTGTTTTTTTTCCACTCATGATCACAGAAAAACTCTTGCCCATTCCTGTTATCCTAATTGAAATTTCACTTTATTATGCTGCTATCAAAATCCAACCTCTTACACAGTTGCAAATATTTTTGCTCTCTCAAGGAAAGAATACCTTGTATATTACATGTTCCCCTTCCACCCCTTAAAAGGATTAAAAGATTCAGATTACAGCTAAATAAGAATATAATGCCATTTCATTTCTTACAGCATTTGCTTTGGTATTAGAGTCAGAGAACATTACAAAGGTCACTAAAATGAACTGTCTCGCACATTAGAGTGAAATGCTCAAACTATAACAGTGGAAGGAGCTGCTAAACAGAACTTATAGACTTGGAGACTTCCTAGATTTTAAAACAGTAGTACAAAAGAAAGTGTCTATTTCATTTCCCTTCAATATTTGTCAGGATTTTTTTAACTCTGTGTGGATACCTGTATAATTTAAAAAAAAAAAATTAAAAAAAAAATTGTTTTCATTCTTACATACTTGAAAAGTCCATTTCCATTTTTAGAAAACTGTTCACTTTTTCTTTACCAGGATTAAAGTAGGTAAAGCATAGATATGTTCAAAAGAACATATATGTATTAACATATTTGAAACTACTATATAGTTTTTTACAGACATGTATAGTCTTCATACTGTGAATTATCTAGGAAATAGAGGACACATCAGAAATCATTGTAACTGCTAAGGGCTGATGGGATTGGCTTGTGAGGGACACCAATCTTGTAAACACAGGAAATACTGCAGGCAGTACTAATTGACCTGTCTTCTATAGCATTCTTGGGACCCACTTCCTCTGCTAAAAGCAAAGATATAAAGAATAGGGAATCAGCTGGAACTGGTAAAGCAAGCGTTCACCCTCACATAGGTGCCTAGATGCTTTCCTTCAGACCTAAGTAGGATTTATATCAAAATGATCAGTAATCAAGGGCAATTGTCTCACAACTAAGGTGTACCAGTCAGATGACTTGGTTTATGCTCATTAACAACAGTTTGCAGGCTAGTTCCTTTCTGACTATTGGTATCATCTAAATGTTAAACCACCTTACCTTTAAAGATGAAAAAACTCATGAGCTAAATCAGTCATCTTTCTGAAACTATTCATACTGTGGTGGTAAAATAGGGTGCTGTGCTTTCCATTTTCTTTGCAGTCACAGAGTTCCATTTATTCTGATCAAACTGGGCAGCAGAAAGGGAAGGAAAATGCCAAAGCATTTTGTCTTGCAAAAAACTTTTCAGTCATGCTTCACAAAGAAACTTTCCTGAGCAGAGAGAAAAAAAGCAACAGCTGATTAGACATCTAGTCTGTGACTGTGCCTCCAGCACCATCAGGAGATGTTGCTGAAGAACACACAAGCCTTACTGGTATCCTGCAAGACATTCGCTTTGTACATTTCCCAGCATCAGCAGTCACTGTATTTAGGGACGACAGGTGGAAGATACCTGTTCGTGGACATATTTTCCATGAATCTGTGTAATCTATTTTGTAAACTCACTGATATTGTTTACCTCCAACAACCTTATGGGGCAGCAAGATACAAAAGTTCTAGAACAGTGGAATTATATGAATAACAGCCTTATTTTCTCCATGTGGAAGAAATTATGGCATCTGCAGAAATGGAGAAGTGGACAATTTCAAGCAATACCCTCCTCATCATATCTGACATTTTTTACTTTTGTGTTGTAAATTTACATTTTTTTATTATTTCAGAGGAAGCTAAAAACTGTCTTCAAGGTCTCTTTCCTGAGATCACAGAATCAGACGTAAATACCAGTGATGTGTTCAGCATTGAATAAGGATGCCTTAGGTTATATTTTCCTTAACATTTTACTTTATCCATACTGAAGCTTATCTGCCACTTTTTGTTCACTCAGTTTTCTGAAATTCTTCTGGAATTCTGCGTCATTCATATGATATAAAAGTGCTCCAAATAATTCAATTTTATCTTAAAAACCTCTGATTTCTTTTCTGAAAAAAAAAAAAAAGAAAAAAAAAAGTTCTTTTCATTACAGAATAATTTCAAATAGTGGATTCAGACCTGCAGCCTCTGGGAAAAAAAATATCGTTCCTTTAAGGAGACAGTCACAAAGGAACAAAAATGCCACAGTGAAAAATGCACAGAAAGGAAATATTAGAAAAAAAAAAAAAATAGACCTTATTAGATTAAAAGAGACAAAACAACATTTGTAGACAATCTATTTCTGTTTATTTAACAAAACCACTAATGGTATACTTTAAAATATAAAGTTCTTAACAAGAAAGAGGTATATGATTTGCCCTTTTTTTCAAGAAATGATTGGCTGGTACATTGATTCACTATGATTAACTTCTAGAAGACTTCAAAATATAATCTGTGCACATAACTTGTATAGTATTTGATTATGAAAATGTCAATAAATATCTGTAAAGTCTAGAACATTTTTATGTGAATGTAGAAACTTAATTATGGCACTCAACTTTGAAAATCTAGCTGAAGACCCAGGTATTATGAAACGTAAGAATTGCAGACATACCTGTCCTTCAGTTATGGCTTTATTTTCCTGTTCACCTATAAAATGGTTCTAAGAATATCCTCCGTTTTGGCAGTCATTTTCACACCCTTTATACCTAACTTTGGGGCCCTAAAACAGCTTCTAACACATACCTTTCACAGTTCTTTGTCTCTACTGGCACTTCCTCAGCCAAAAGCAGTCACATCATCCTCATCCTTTTCTCCTGGTGGTCCTGTCTGATAACTGTTAGACTGAAATATTAAGTAATGAGGTGAGAAACAGGAATGAAAGAAGGTCTCTCAGTGTGAGACACTATTCTTTTCTTGCCATCCTCTAAATAGTATCATAATTTGCAAAATATATATCACTCTCTCAAGGACTACCAGAAAGGGCAGTCATTTTGTAACGTCGTGAGATTAAATTCACTCCTCTTCTATTTCTTTGTTTATGCCAAAACTGCAACATGCTATTCTCTCTTAGTCTTTCAGATATAGAAGAAAAGGCTTAAAGACTATTATTTAGCTCATAATGGCACACAGAACCACAGAAATATCAGAATCAAAATTGTCTGTATCTATTTTTGTCAAAGCCATATTATATATTTCAGGTTTACGATATGAAGATATACTTTCTCTATCCTCCAAATCACTGCTTCGTTCAGTTTAGGGGCAGATGGTTCTCATTAAAGAGCACTTTTCCCTGTTTTTTTCCTTCATCTTGTTTAATAGTTTATACCCAGCCTTATTCACTGAAGATCATTCAAATCCTGCCCTGAAGACATGATTATTTATTTCTTCATAGCTTTTTTTATAATGGTCATCCCTGCAGTACTGAATGCTTCACAAACATTGCAAAATATGATGATCAAAGTTATGGAATGTCTTCCATACCGAGAATGATCGATAACCTAGGATCCATGAGCTGTAAAGAGTAAAACAAGGGGAATATGCTAAAAATTTGCAAACATGAGTGGCTTGGCAAAGTTCTATAGGAAGAAATACTTTACTGTTTCATCAAGTGGAAGAATTAAAAGGTAACAAATAAAACAGATACAAATCAGGTTAAAAAAAAAACCACCCACCTTTTTTTTTTAATTGAAGACAAGAATTTCTATCTTAAGGGTGTTGCACATGAACTATTAGATAAATCCATGGAGGAGAAACTCATTGTCAGTTACTAAATTCACAGTGACCTCGGACAAATCAGGAAATTCCTGAGCTGAAACTAGTAGGAGTCTGGGAAAATATTAAAGTGGATCACCAGTACTTTCCATGTTTGTTTGTTTGGTTGGTTTTTTGTGGGTTTTTTGTTGTTGTTGTTGTTGGGTTTTTTTCTAAAGCATGTGTTTGTGGGTACTGATTGATTTAGGAATTGGAGATAGGTGTACTTCTAGTCTAACCCTTTTTGGGTTATTCTTATGTTCTTGTTAATTAACAATCAGATGAGTCGATATTCTTCTTCTTCTCCCTTTTTTTTTTTTTAAGGAACTAAGATAAAAAAGAACATAAATATTTTTTTCAAGAAAAGTCTATTAAAAATTAATTCTGATTAGTTCAGGGAGCTGAATGAGATGGTAACGTGAGGGAAGTTTTGAATTTAAGGTTTATGACTGAGGTATTAAAGTCAGAGAGATTAATTATTTTTTTAAAATATCACATGATATGTTGAAGTTGAAAGAACTGTTCCAACCATATTAGCTAGGTCTGCCTTAAATATTTTAATAAACAAATGTAAATAAACTTTTTTAAAATATGGTATCACCTTGCTCAGAAAGTGAATCTGTGTATTATATTGCCTCCTTTGACCAGTACAACACCTATTTTTCTTCTCCAGTTTTGAAAAAAGTAAGTTATCTATGTTGTTTATGTAATCCTTAGGAATCAAGTCTGCCATTGAAACTAGTGTCCATTCAAACCCATTTTCAAGCAAGAGGACATTCCTCCTTATTAGAACTAGATTTTTGTTAAATTTGAAATCTACCAGTCTCAACTCACCTGTTGTATGCATCTCACCTGCTGAAGGTATGAGGAAGATACTGCAATTCCTTCTATACGTTAAAGAGTCCTATTTAGAAATCAGGTATTTGTGCAAGTGGATTTTCAAGCTCTTTTCATTATAAATCCAGCAGTTGCCAAGCCTCCTAAATGAGACTTCCTTCATTTCAGTGAACCTGTACTTCAGTTCCTGTTACATGTGATATACTCCTTGTAGAATTTATAAGATTTAATTTAATACATTAATTATGAATAACATCTCTCCTATGCCTTCTGGACATCGATTCACTTCCTTATTTCTCTTGTATAGATACACATTTCCTCTCTCCTTGTGACACACATACACACACTTCTGGATTGTGTAGCAGATGTCAGACAATCAGCTTTTGAAATAAGTCTTTAGATATAAGACTTCTCTTTTTCAGCCACCTGCAAAAGGTGTAAAGCATCTTACCATTTCTTGATGTGTCAGCAGTCACAGAATAACACAGGTTTCCTATCATCAAAATCAAAACTCCTAAACACACATCATTGAAAAATGAAGGTCTGAGGCCTGGAGGAATAAAACCAATATTGTTATGAGATGATTTTATGGGGAGAAGAGATAGATTAATGTAAGAAATGTTTTGTCTGTCTGTTGGAGTTTTCAATGTACACTCGTGTGAAAAGATTCACAGTTTTGCATTTATATTAATAATGCAATTATTTTTAAAACTATCAGACAGAGAGAGTTTATCCCTCTACCAGTAGTTTGTTCAGTATTTTTTTCAGCATTTATATCACTGTTTCATTGTTCAAATTCTGAACAATTTAATTTTATGTGCAGGAATTACCAAACCAAGAAATTAATCAATATTATTGTGGGGAAAAAAAAAAAAAAAGAAAAAAGAAAAAAAAGTCATTTGAAGGAAAATACGATTATTTTATCTAGGGCGCTGATAAATTTAATTTACTACAGCCAGTGTTACTCAATAACTTGAGGTGCTAAACCATTTTGGAAGCTCTAGTAATGAACATACAAGAAAACTATGCATCACCTCTAAGCTTCCCATAGACTTTTTAAAATTCATCATTATTTGTTCCCCTTTAATATGACTTTGGCTTTTACTGGTCCATTTCATTGACAGTGTATTTTGTATTTTTTGTCTTTGAGTGTTTTACAAATTTTTTAGATTTAACCTTCATATTTTTCCTTTTGTTATGTGACATTTAGGTACTAATTACTTTTTATTTGACAAATATTTTATAGTTTGTTTGGGTTTTTTTCTTACTGAAAAACTGTTATATTTCCAACTGTTTTGTAGGAGTAGACCTTTCAAAACAGGATACGCAAAAAACTATGGACAGACATTATTTAACTTGAAATGTGAGAATTCTGATATCTGTACCACTCTAGTTAGAGAAATATCAAACCTCCATTCTGATGTGGTATTGTTTTTTTATTTTTCCAGGTAAGCATGTTGTGAATGCAGTCTGACAAATAGCCGTGCTTTGGCTGCCTGCTCTGCTAGTGTCAGGTGCTTGGAAATCTAAGCTGGTTTGTGATTTCCTGACTTTGAAAAATGTATCAGAGAAGTTTGTGGGACAGTAGATACATGTAGGTGGGATTTGACTTCTACCAAAACCAGTATATATTGCCACAGCAGCAGCAGGCAATGCACCTCTTGTTGCTCTTCATCGTAAGGAACCCTTTATTGTCTCTCTTCCTCTCTTCTTCTTTCTCTCATCTCTCCTGTACACTCTTAAAGCTACACTTGCTCCCTCTCTTATAAGTTCCTATATTAATTAATGTATAACCCAGGAACAAAAATCCATGTATACTTAATTTGCTAATACAAGGAAGATAAACTAGTTTCTGCATAAAGGAGTACCCTACCTAACCTCTCATTAAGATGCCTTTACTTGGCCATGAGCACCTGGCTGATCATTTACATATGGCTGGCAGGGAAAGTCAGTCTTCAGGGATGAGATTTCACATTGCAATCCTTTGCATATCTGACAATGGGAGAAGGGTTCTATTTTGTCTGCTGCTACTTTCAAACTGAAAGAAGACTTGGATCAACTTTATTTGGATGTTACACAGAGGAGAGCAAGAAAATACAAGTGAGAGGTATGGGGATGCGATTCTTCATCAAGATGTAGATTATAATTTATTGTAAAGGTAACATATTTATCTCTTGTAAATGGCTCTTGTCTTATATACATGGTATTTTGTACACTTAGCTTGATTTTAGTAAATGTAGGAATAATCTGAGGATATAGAAGGACAAAATATAAAACTGGCTGACAGAAGCGCCATGTCAGAGCACTGGTGTTTATTAAGTAGCAAGAAGATGAGAAACATGTATGAGATATTTCACAACACAAACAGCACTGACCTATGCATTATAGTTGCTATGGACCGTGATATAAACAGAGGAAAAAATGAATGTCAGGTTCCAGAGAAATCAATGGCACGAGATCTTAGTAAGTGTATTTAGCCACGAACTAGCCTGTGGCTGTTTTGAGCTACATGTAAGCATGGTGGAGCAGAGCTATTTACTGAAACAGGCCAGTAACAGAGGTCTCAACATTTGTATCTGTAGCTAGATATACACGCAGTGCAATATATATATATATATTTTTAATTAGAAACATGAAAACTAAGTGCATATTCCATAAGGAAACAAGAAAAAGCCTCTGAGTTGGCTGAGGGGCTCAGCTGTGTCCTGCAGTGGGTCAGGTGGAGCTGTCTGTGTCTGGCACAGACAGCCCTGGCCTCTCCTCTCAGAGGCCACCCCTTCAGCCACCCACTGCCAGCACCTTGCCACATACTGTAATGATAACAGTGGATTATATCCTATTTTTCAGGTCACTGAGCGAACCTCTAACTACCCTGACCATATTGTTGACCCCTGAGGAGTGCCATTCACATCTAGCTGCCTGTCAGACTTCAAACCAGCTCTCATCACCTAATTCATATTCCCTCATAGTTTCCTTAAAAATAAGTAGTGAGTATATTTGGGCAAATACTACAAGATGAAATCGTAAAAATAATGTATTGTTATCAGTCTTATCAGAAGTAGAAGATTAATTCAACTGGTTGCATTGAAGAATATTCTTATAACAGTATGATGTGCTTGTTCTATTTCTCTCCTCACCTCTTAATAAAATTTGGCTAATAATCAACCCACAAGCACAAGTTCTTCAGTCTAAAATCTGTCATCACTTTTTTCAGCTTTCTCATGTGGACCAAGAAAAAAAAAAAAAAAGCTCTTCTTCATAACAAATGAAAAGAATGTTTTTGTTTCTTTAATTGAATTCTTATAACTAGACATCAATTAACAGGAATAACATAGACTCCTATGTACATGTCTTCCATTTTTCTTCATCTTATCTTCTGCTGTTTTGGAGTGATTTGTTTCTTTTTAATGTAATGAAGTCAACTAGCATTCTGCATGCAAACTAAGATGTCCTTAAGAATGAACTATTGTTGAGAAACAGTGTTGTCCTAGACTGCAAAGGCAAAGTAAGTAAATTTACTATCTTTCATAATAAAATGGTGCAAAAATGGAAAACAAATTTGATATATTGACTATAAGGAGTCTGGGGAATAATAAAGCTGGGTGAGGGGAGAAAAGGATGATAATGCAGAAAAAAATATTCAAAGTTTTTGTCACATCACATGACTTTTTTCTGAACCCAGACAAGAGTTTGGAGCCAAGTAGATATCTATTTCTGTAACAGACATCCCAAACATTTCTGTTCATTATTCTCACGACTCACAGTCACTTCAGGGCTCCCTGGATATTCATGTACACTAATAAAGTGGTTTTGCTGCAATAATTTTTTTACTTCTCTGTGCCTGCCTTCTTGAAAAAAACAGGGTTTTTTACTGATTTTTTTTTTTTTTTTGTGTGTGTCAGGATGCTTTTCTTCAGACTCATTTTATTAGAGACAAGAAACCTCTCTACATTCTTCGGTTAAAATATATGCTTTTGGTTCACTTAATTAACTTTGATACTGCGTTTCACTGGGTTTCTGCATTTTTTTGTCCATAATCTTTTGCTAAAGAAGAAAACATCCATTGTGTTCTTGAAATTCACAGACATTTATGCATGGGTTTCAAAGATCCAAGTGAATGAGGGTTAAATATATATATATATTTTTTTTATTTTTTATTTTTTTTTTTTAAGTCAGCTTTTAATTGAGTAATGGTGTGTGAAACTCATGTGGCACAGTGGGAAGCATACAAAAAAAGAATGTGAAAGAGCATAATAACTGCAGAGCATCCATGCATTTGAAATCAGGAAGATGTAAGAAAAATCTGAGTCTTATCAGTCATATAGCAGGAAGTAATGAGATTATGCAAAAAAAAAACGGTTAATAATGCTTCACTGGAAATGTGCCACAACACAGTGTGAAACGTGCACTAAACTATGACATATTGTTTAGAAAAGTGACCTTATTATTTGAAAAATAATTAAACTGTAAAATAGCAACTCACAGAACAGAATCTAAATATACAGAGTATGTGGTTTATATTTCCAGGGTGTCATCTGCATTATTTTTCTGAGTTTGCTTTATTAATTCTACTGAAATTTTTTCTATAATTAATAAATAAATTTGTTGCTAAAAGCTCTTAAAAGCTATAAAAATAATGCCAAAATAAGATGTGTTTGTACACACAAGTGTATGCACATGTAATAAAAGTTACAAGAATGTCTCTAGTGCTTCACAGATGTCCTGGTTTTAAGACGTAAGTTGATCTACATTTTTCATATTTCTCCTTAGAGAACGTATGGATGAACTGTACAATTTTTCTGAGACTACATCACTATATGGTCTATCAAGCAAAGTATATTTTATTTGTTATATCTTGGACTTCTTTTGGGACTATCAGGTGATATTTTTCTAGATTGTCAGTTTGATTCAACTCCCTGTTTTCATTCAGAGTCCCAGTCTGCAAATTGTCCATAACTGTTAATTTGCTTCTGTGCATGGATCCAGGAAAGCTGGAAGTGGAGTAATTTTTGTTCAGTACACATAGCCTGCAGATTTTTTTGATATGGGCTTAATCTGTTTCTTTTTTTTTACTTTAATTCTCTACTTGAAAACTATGAATAATACTTCACATGCATGATTATGATCCTACAGTTTTGAATACTGTATCTACAATAACAAATTAATGGAGAGAACAATGACTTCCTGTGCAGACTATCCTATCCAGCCATTATTTTATTGCAGGAGGTCACTAGCTTCCTTAAAGAGCTATTATTTCAGCATGCTGCCTTGCACATCTATTTCTCAATAAAGATTATTTATGCATTAATCATTTCAGCAGTTTGTAGTATGTCAGTTTTCACTGAATATATGTCCTATTGCTTGTTTCTTAATACATTTATTATTTTTACATTTATTTAAATGAAAATGAATTTAAAGGGTAGTCACTATAAACACAATGGTCCAGTAAAGATAATAGGAACAGTGTCAGGTCAAAGACCTCAGATAACCTAGTCACTGAAAAGGGAGCTCACTGAATTGGTTACTCCAAAGACATGATTTTGAAATCATTCTCAAAAGGAGACAGTTTTTTCTGTTTTCCCTGATGTGAAACCTGCAGACCTGAGACAATCAAAGAAGCTCTTCCATGAGGATCCTGCAGACTGGGGGAGGTTTAAGCCCTACAGGGATGTAGTATTCATTAGGAGATGCAAGGGGGAGATAATTTTGGGACCATGTAAAAATTAAAGGATTTTTAAAGGGTTTGTGGGTATGTGAGAAACGTATTGCGAGCTGTGACGGGCTAGTAAATAGGTTGCTTGTCTGGCCAAATCCCACTTCTAATCTCCACAGTCCATCTTATCTTCATATTAAAGTCTATTCCTAGGTATATTCCTTGGCGAGATTGCTCCCTTTCTGCATGCAGGTGATGTTAGTAAACTTCAAGTAGCCAGCAATTAGAACAAGAGGTCTAGGAGCCAGGTGCCAAAGAAATTAAAGCTCTGAGGGCTGGATCCTGGAAAGAGCGAGGGTCTGAGGATTGGCTACTGGTTCGTCTAATTGTCTAAAATTGTTACTGAAGAGACAGAGGGTCTGGAGAGACCACAGATCTGGACTAGCTACTGGGATATCTACTTGTATCCACTAGTGGTCTTCAGCCCGGTTCAGCTGTAGTGAAGGAGCAGGATTAGGCCATCTATGTCCTTTGTATGTATGTAACTGCTATGTGTTTTCTGTCTATATTGATCCGTGTGGCTGGGCATGTGTGAGTAGTGTGTGTATGTGTTCCTGTCAGGAGTATCTGTTGGACCTGAGGACATGAAGCTGTACCAGCTTCGTATCTACTCACCTATTGGACTTGAAACCCCTATATTGTAATTTATTTTAACAGAAAGCTAATACATCAAGAAATATGGAAACAAAACTGGAGGAAAAATGGAGGAGGATGGCACTGAAGCAGTTCTTGAGAAGTAAGTGCTTCAAAGGGGAACAGTTTATACAGAAAAAATGAAGAAGCTGAGGTTATATAGTTCACAAGATAATACAATATAAGCCACTCAGCCTGGGGAAAGGATCAAAGCCGACGTGAAAACAGAATTCTAGGAAAGTAAAAAAGGATGCTAAAACATAGACTGAATTGCAGAAGTCTCTTTTTTGGCAGTTGGAGACTTGATATGGAGAAAAAGGTGATATAACAAACTGCTATACATTGTAGAAAGTTAATTTTTACTAAAACATATCATCTATGTACAATCTGGGGAAGTAGTTTTAGTTCTCAGCATGCCCCTATTTCTGTTAGATAATATTGGCATGGCAGTAGAAGTGATTATACAGGGACAGTTCAGAGATATCTTCAACAGAATTATTCCATGATTTGTAAACTCTTCAGTTGAATGTGTCTTCAAATGTTGATCTTTTATAATTATAGCAATGCAAGACAGCAAGAAAGTCAGAGGATAAGAATTTAATCCACCATAAACTGTCTCTGGTAGTTCTAGACATGAGGGACTAAATGAGGTAAAAAAGTCATGGTCTAAACAGAGATAAATGACCTGTATGGCTTACTGTCTTACCTGCCTATGAAGATATGTTACATGTGGGGATATACTCAAGTACAAGAGGAGAAAAAAATCAAGAGAGTTTGCTAAAAGTTTTAATTGGTTTTGTAAATCTTTTAGATGAGCTTGGCCCAGCTTCAAATAAAGTAATTCAGTAATGTGGTCCCCTGTTTACAATGAACTAGAGTAGACTGCAAATTTGGAGTAGTAAGTCTACGTCTCTAGAAAATACACTTAGAAGTGCAAAAGCATATAGTGTATACAGGAAAAAAATGATCAGGTTTTAATCAATGGGTGCAGAATTTAAGATAACGTAACCAGCTACAAAAAACAGTATGAAATCTTTGAAGTTTTTATACTTGTAATTTAATGAAGAAGCAAAATTAGGTTCTTTTTCCTAACAAGTCTCTTCTAACATTTCTTGTCCTTGTAATATTTAGTTCATATGTTTGTACTGAAAATTTCAGTGACTTCACCTTCAATTGTTTGTCCTTCTTCTTCCCCTTCAGATGAATGCAATGCTCGCAATTATGAGTTTTCTCCTGAGTTTTATCATAAAAATCTTCCCAAGATGAAAAAAAGCATTTCTGGTTTGGTAATTTTATCTGAAAAAGTTGTGTAATTGCAAAAATAAAACTTTTCAACAGGGTCAGGCAAACAAACAAAGTTTTACATTGAAATGACAACTACTGAAGTTTAAGTCTATTTTTACTTTAAAAAAATAGCTGTAGACCAGCTGAATTATCTGGAACTAGAGTCAGGTTATTGTTTTCACTGTTTTTATTATAAAAATGAAAATTGCAACTAAAACTGAAGTTTCATTGTGACATTACTATAAATGTAAAATACAGTGCCATAAGAAGTTTCAATTTGAAAGAGAAAAAAGAGAGGGGAAGGAAAACTACATTGGTTTGTTCTTTCTATCAGTAGGAAATTGAGATACAATTAGTCTAAGTGCATTATGTGGTCCTGCAGGAAGCCTGCCTTAGAACCAGCAATTAAATTAAGCTAGATTGTCAACACTGGGCTTTTGTCTTCCACACAAAAAAAGTAACATACTGTAAAATAAAATCTATCTTTTGAAAAAAAGAAAGATACAAGCAATATCAGAAATACAGACACAATTTTTTTCAGTTTCTGTATAAAAAACAAGAGTCTGAAACACCTCAGAAATAACAAGGATCTTTTAGGTTCTTTAGAATTTATGAGAAACTAGAGTTGCCTCTTGATAGTTTACTTGACAGACTACCTCTAAAATGCTCAATGATTGCTGAAAAAACAGACAATTTACACAGTACATCCACACAGATGACCAAAGACTTTCTGTAATTCTTTTTATCTTTTTTATTTTATGCTGCACTAAGATTATACCTCCCCTAAAGAACATAATTTCTGTATCATTGTCTATATTTTCCAAGCACAGATATTTCATCTCAAGGTACCATGACAAATGGAGCATTTAAATTTATCCTTGTTTTATGGATACAATAACACAATACTGTATTTCTGATTATCATGAATAAAATATCAGCTTCAGACTTTGAAAGTTTGTAAATCTTTCACTGCATTAAAGAAATCTCTGGCAGTGTTACCATTTTTTTGCAATTTTTAATATATTAGGGAAATATAAGACAGAGTCCCTATCACAGACTGGTCCTGTTTCCCAGTAGTTCCCTCTCCTCTTGTCCTTTAAATGGGAAGCCTTACTGAGTTCACAGTACCCTCCCTCCATTTCTTATGTATACTCCCATCCTGAACAGAATGGCGACAATGGCAATTTTTGAAGCTCCTTTGAGCACTGACATGAGAAAGATGACAAAGAGAGAGAGAGGGAGCAAAAGATGCTGGCATGTGTAATTAGAATGGAGACACAAAGATACCGAAGGGTACGCTGAGAAGAGGGTTTGGGGTGGTTTGTCAAAATTGTTGAGTAGTAACAGCAACTTGTAAAATCAGACTTATGTAAGACTCTTACATAAGAAAGAAAGAAATACACTCTGTATTTCATCCTTCCCACAAGTTTTCTCTTTCATCTTCATGATTTTTTCATGTAGAATATATTGTGTAATGCAAATGTCTGAGTGGATTAGAGTTTTTAGAGAATATTGAACTCTGAAAAATTCTGCTACTGCAGAGGGTTTTGTCCCATGATTTGTGATGGTTATGATTGACAGCTTGTAAGACACAGTTTTTGAGACTTCTTCCCGATGTGTTTATCTTCCCTTTTCATTCTGTGCTTGTTACTGTTGAGGGTTTTCCACAAAAAATAATTTTATGTATCTATATATATATGTGCTGAATTTCAGGCACTTCAGTTTCAACATGTTGATCAACAGCCTAGCTCTACATAGGAGAGTTAAGTCCAGTGTTTAAGATCCACCTTTATACTTTGCTTCTTTTCAGAACCTCTTCCTTGATGAATAACTGCAATTTCTATATATAAAGTACAGGAATCACAGACCCAGCTTTCCAATCTACATAAATAAATCAATGGACACAGGCAATAGGAGAGGACTTAATGGACCTTTAGGTCCATTAAGGGTCCTAAGGATCTCTTCCTTAGATCCAGAGTGCCTTCCTTTTTTCTTCAAAAAGATGCTATTTCCAGATGGAACATAAAAACACAAACTATATTTCCATATTAAATATGTGAGTGTTTTCACTCATAAATATAGCCACCATAATAAAAACTGTTTTAACTTAATGCCATAGCATTTATCCATTATGTGGAATACCAAAATGTAATTGTCTTTTCCTGAACAAATCCTTCTTCAGAACCTTGCCTTCTTCAGCAGCTTGTGGGTTATCTAACTGGTGTCATGAGAGAAGCCTATCACAGGTTTGTCTTTATCATTAGTTACTGTTCACACTAAGTCTTTTCTTATTATTTAATCTACAGAAAATGTATTTTTACTTCCATCTACTAATTCTATCTGGGACTTTTGATACATAGGAAATAAATTTTTAAAAAGCTCAAACCTGTTTAAGAATTCCATTAAAAGCAAGATCTCACCTAATTGCAGGGAATCTAATTCACTCTTAAGAAGAGAAACAAGATTAAAATAAAATGTCGAAGTATTAATTTTCCTCAGTTCCCGTTATTATATTATTGCAAATACTGACTCTGAAAGTAATCAGTATACATATAGGTAGTCATATGCCAGCTTAAGTTTATTCCTCCAGTGACCTGCAAAATATATGTTCTTTTGCTTAGTGCTGTAGAGTGCATTCTAAATAAGCAGAATGATGTGTACCAACCATTTTGCAAAAAGAGTGAACAGAAATACATGTTCATGAAATCTTATAACTCAGTTTAGAAGCATTTCTCCATATGAGGGTTCTTCCCTGTATTTTCCTGTTTTCACGATATCAGGAGGAAATTTCAAATACTTTGTTTAAAAAATACATTATTTATTATTGCATTCACTTGTCTTTTACTAATGATTTTGATTCTTCCATGATTTTTATATGCTACTCATACACTAACTTTCCAATAGAGAATGCAATATAGATATTGCTTTGCTATTGAGAAGAAACAGTAATGGATTTATTTAAAACCTATAAATATGACTCCACAAAAATTTTTTACCTTGTTTGACAGGAAAAGTGAAGTAACTGAAGCTTTGTCACATGAAAGCCTAATTTCCTTAAAAAAAAATCAATTGCTGATGTGGTAGGTTTGTTTCATCAGTTTAGCAGCTTTTACATGTCAGAAGATCCCTTAAGAGACAGAGAGTTTCAGTCCTTGTGAAGACTGAGTCCTTGAAACTTAGAAATACTCCTTGTGAGATTAGGTGGAGCAGCTGCTGGGAAAATGAATACAAATCCTATTCACATACACCTGAAATAGGCATTTCCCTTTTAAGGTGATACTGGTCTTGATTTTTTCCAAGGAATGAGAAGATATTATTCTTAAATTTTTCATAATTAAAAAAAAAAAAAAAAAAAAAAAAAATAATAGAATGAAAGCTTCTAAGGGAAACCATACCTGGAGGTCTTTGGAATCCAGGGAAGTTCTACTTTCTGGTCCTTGGTGCAGATTTAGAGGGCTCACACTCAGGGGAGTTTATCCAGTTTCCATCATATAGATGTGGCTGCTACAGTCACCAGTCTCTAGGTCTGAGGTCAAGGCAGGTCTCAAGGCCAAGCACAAATTACAAAGATAAAGATACACATCCTAGACCAACATGGCCAGTCAGCTACACAAACTGACATGGTCAGATAACAATGCCTTTATCAGCATCCATATATACAGAAACAACATTCACATGAGCCATCAGATGGATCCATCTTGTTCCGTTTGTCCAGTCTTACAGTTTGCTGGTGGTTATATATCTGCATACATTCACATACTCCCTTAAGAAATAGACCTTAACAAAGAAGTAGGATAGTTTGCAGTGATCAGGTGTAGAACTCAGTCAAGTGTACTAACCAGCAGACTGCTTATGCTCAAACAGTCCCTTTTATCCCCAGTTATCCCCATTTTCCCATGCTTGCTCTTCCCCTATTCACCTGTGTCTCTCCTTTTCTTTGTCCTTATCTCCTGCCAGTTAAAAACCCCACCCCTAATTACTTTCTTCCTATTTGTTCCAGTTTTTCTACCTCTGTACCCAAACTTGTGAATTCTGATACAGTTACTTACATAATCTCAGACATAGATGGTATTTCTAATAGTTATCGGAGTGCTGTGGGATTCCAAAATGCTCTCCTGCAATTATTCCTGGTATGTGGCCAGCTCTCCCTTAGCAATCTCTGAAATCCTGCCATTCCTCACCCTCATGGTACTATTACTACACTGAAAACTGTCTTGTGAGCTTCTCAGTCTATCAGTTATGTCCAGAAATTTCTCTGTTTATGTTCAGTAATTTCTTATGTTCTGTTCCATCATCTAACCTTCAGGACACGGGTATAATCTGTCTTCATACCTTAACAATACAAAAGCCTCCTTGCGTAATCTCTCTTCTCTCATATATGTGTAATTCCAGACACAACCTTTTTTGTAATTTGCACGGCATACCACAAGATTAATTACACTCTCTTTTAAGCTTTCAAAATTTTGAAATGTTCTATTTCTAACATTTTCTAAGAAAAAATATTCCTTAAAATTACTGCCATTTTTTTAAAATATATTTTTCTGCTTTAAAAAAATGTTTAGATTAAAAGTTGTCAATGAGCTATATCTACCATTAAATCACTATCATCATAAATAATTAACAAAATCTTTGACAGGTTTTTAAGACTGATGGCTGTCGCAGCCAGGCTTCAAGTAGCAGATAAAATTATACTTAATCCTCTAATATTGTTCTTATTCCATACCTCATCATTCTATCTCTAACAACAATGTCCTTTTCGCTTGCTGATATGTGAAATATAGCTTATGAGAATGCAGCCAGCTGTCCTAGTTGTCTTCTGTATAATATGTCATGCATTAGTGTTTCAGTTTTGTGAGCTATGCTGTAACTGTCTTATAGAGCTGAAAGGAATCTTGGAATTTTAAAGTGTAAGATTTACAGATACAGATTTGGAGAGCACAGTGAAAGTTGTCCAGCTGTCACGTTGCAAAGCTTGTAAGTAGGAACCTTTTAAACTATTACTTTAATGAGGTTAAACTAAGAAACAGCTGATGTCAATGAGGACTGACATTTTGACCATATTTTATGCTACTTTTAAGGAAGACATGCAAAAGGAGGCTGTGAGCAAAAACAAGTTGTAAGCAAATGGGACCTGTATTGAACATCTGTTCTTGCTTTTTTTCTGCTACTAAAATGAATTTGTTAAGCTGGTGAATTTAAATGATTTAAGATTGACAGTGTTAGGTCTAATAATAGCAAACCAAACAACATCTGGCGTGGTGGAAATAAATGATTTGATATAACACTCAAAACAACCCATGTACAAGTAGGCACCTTTTTTTGATCTTTCTAAAATTTGAGTCATCCCTTTTGATTAATAATATGACAAGATAGGTTGTGGATTTTTCATGAGCTTCTTATTGCATTATATTTTCCTTTTTTCATTAGGAAGCTTATCGTAAAGACAGGTATTATTCCTCCCCAAATATTCTCACTCTTTTAAGGAGATAATAATTTTATGTTGGTTTTTTTTGGTTTTTGTTTTTTTTTTAATATTATAGTTATTTCTGTTTTACTCTTTTTCTTGCTGCTTTTTTCAATTATCAATATTATGCCCATATTAAAAAAGTTATGAAGATACATCTGAGAATATAAGAAAAATTGAGTTTTGTCTACAAGTCAATTCCCCTTCAGGAACTGCAAAAAACTCTAAACATATGTGAGGGTGACGTGCTCAAATTCATTAGTAATGGTAAGGGTATGCCTCACTAGGTTTTTTTTTTCATATTATCTACCACAGTTACTCTCTCTAAGGTCTGTTTATTAACTCAACTCTCCTACTCTAAGTGTAGTCTATACATTAAATATTCTTAATCATTTTCTCCATATGCAATTTGTGATGATAATCTGTCTGCACTCTATGGTCATGGAATTTCAATAAATCTAGAGAAAAGCAAAAGTGTAACAAATGTGAATGTATGTATAATAATTCAAGACTTTCTATACAAAATATTTACCATGTACAAACTCTTCTAGACACTCCACATTTTTCACCATAAATAGAGGAACAGTTAGTGAAATACCATTTTGGAAGTTACTTTTTTATAGTATTTAAACCAGGACACAATGAAATTATTGTAAATGTATCTATATATGAGTACCTGATTCATTGCTCAGAGCATCTTAAAACAAAATTCTTTACCAAAGACAGTTTAGATCCTTTTCCTAAATAACTCCTTCATTTCATGTATCAGGATAATTTTCTTGGTTTGGATGTGCGATTGACCAAGTGACTCTGTATGTGTGTGTATGCAGGTGTACATATGTATATATTTACTTTATTTGAGGATATAAACATACTACAGGCGAATCCAGAGTCTGAGCCTGAATAACATAGAAATACATTACGGTTTTAATTAAATAAAAATATATTGTTGTTCATAATATCTCTGTCAGTTCTTAAAGATTGTTTGATATATTTTCTGTATTTTGCACTTATTATTTATTACACTTGGCAAGCATAGCTAATTGGCATAAATGAAGTACATGAATAACAATGTGGCTTAACACTACAAAAGAAAAGGAAATTATGTTTATTTCTTATAAATAAATTATCCATTATGTATTATTTATTACAAAAAATTAAACAATTTATAAAACATGAAGATAAATTTACTATATTTGGAGCAAATTTTACTGAGCTGTCTCTTAGGACCTTTATTAATATTGCAAAACTAGTATTATACTACTGTATAATTGATTTCTGAAGACTGTTTTGCATATGTTTTCCTAAATCACTTCACTTGAGCTAGAAAATGTTACATATGGTATGCTAGGCTGATAATTCCATGAAAAAGGTGTGTTGTGAAGCATGAGACAAAGTCCCTTAAAATACTGGGAAATCACATTAACTTTGAACATGAAATTGCTACTTCTCCATGAAAAAATCATCATAAATTCCTTAAATCTTCTTAAAACAAAGAGTTTTCCCAGCTTTCTAGCTTCAAACTGCAATTTTTATACAAGTTATGTATTCTATGCAAATTATATTAATAAAATGTCAGGGAAATTATTCTACAGTTATATGAAATTCTTATATGGGGAAAAAATACTTCTACATATATTTGTCTTATAACGGTCAAGCTGGAGTTAATTAGGAATTGTGGAATAATTACTGCAGTTAACTTAAAAATCAGAAAATTACCTTATTCACATATTAGGAAAAGGTATAATGTTGAAGATCCCAGGGAAAAATGCAACTGGCATGAGAAGAATCCTCTCTAAGGTTTTCTCCTCAAGAGTCTGGTCTGCATTTCGTTGTGGGGGCTGGGAAAGTGTGGAAATTCTTTCACTAACTCCCGTAATTACTAAAACCTATGGTGCCAAGGAACTGATATACTATCTGTTTACAAGCCTGGACCAACCATCTGGCACCCCTTAAACAAATAGTTCCCTTGTGTGAACCTTGAATTATAACTACACGAAAACACACCTCCGTCTTACAGACCACTCCTCTCCCCCCCCCCCCCCCCCCCCCACTCCTTTACTGAGCATACACTCTAAGTTTTGGTAACTTCTACATTTAAAGGGAAACTGAAGTGTTTTTACCAATCACAATAAAAGTATGACTAGAGTCACTAAAGTTCCACCTTGAAGGTAACAATAATGTAAAAGTAGCCCAAAGAAAGGGAGAAGGGAGAAGTTAGGGAAGATACCATCATGGACAAGTCAGGGAAGATACTATGGCAGACCTCTGGCCTCCAGGATCAGTCGACAGGCTGATCCACTCTTCCTCCACAGAGGGACACCTTTGGGTAAGATTTATACTGGCCTGAGAACTTTCTCAGAAACTTAGAGTTCTTTATAAAGTTGCTTTTTCAACCTAGTGCTTTTCAGTAATTTGTAACCTTAATGCTTGTATATACCTCTGCAGACAGTAGATTATCACCGGCAATCCACACGAATCTGTATTAATCCTGTTGCTTTATTAAAGTGCCTTACTCGCTTATTGAATTGCTGTAGAGTTTCTCACTGGGTGCCTCCTGATAGAGCGTGAGAGTCCATAGATCATGACTGCACGGTGGGTGCAAGGCACTATTGAGTGAATCTGGAATTAATGTACCTGTACTTGTAGTGCCACATCAAACTGTGTCTGTCTGTAACCAGCCACACCATTCTCCCCCAGATGCCGCTGAATTCTGCAGGTTTAGCTGTGTGAGTCCATAAATCGTGGGTACAGGACTGTAGCGCACTACCGAGTGAATCGGCTGTTGTCAGACTGGTAGTGCTCAATTGGGCATCGCCCAGGATCTAAGCCTAGCTGCCCCCAGGTCCTTTAATATCTAAGGATAAACTGGAACTCAAGGGGGGTTATGCCAAATTGCTTTACCACCCCTTTCACGCAAAAAAATTAGCTATTTTCCTTAAAGGACCCAGTAAAACTGTTCAGAACTCTGAACTTTTTTTTTTTTTTTTTCCCTCCAGATTGGTTTTAACTTTAAAACAAAACAAGAATATTTTCCTCACAGAAATGAACCTTAAATCAATTAAGTGTGAATCATCATTTTGCTTTTATTTTAAAGAAATATTTTCTTGGAGATATATTTTATGTTTTTATTAACTCAAGATATGTCAGTAAGAGCGTTATGTACTGGAAATGTTAGACAATTTTTTCTATACTATTTTGTAGTAAACAGTAAAGTTCATACAACATTTAAAAAAAAAAAAAATCAGTCTTGTAAAAACTGTATTTCCTAAAAGAAAAGTATTTTTTACAAAAAAGTTCAGTACTGCTCCAGCTTGTCTCTCTTGCATACCTGTAACATGAGAAACTCAAATTAAAATATCTTATCAGGGTATAAAATTCTGATCTCCAAAACAGCCTATAAGATATCTCACATTTGGCACCAACAATATGGTTCTAAAAGTCACTGCTAACACTTATATTGGGAATGTTTTAGTAGAAAATTATTGTAAGGGAAATTGCCTTGTAAATGCCTCAGTATGGAAAACTAGTTGTTACTAAAATATGCTACAGCTGAATTTCACTACATGCTATGAATTATACACTTTAAAAGTTCTACTATCCCAATAAAATAAAAAGAGGGATGTAGAAAATACTGTCAGTTGTTTTTTTTATATTTTTGTTTGTTGTTTGTTTCACTGAGCCTTGTTAAATCTCATTGGCTTCATTCCATTGATCCAGCCTGTCCGGATCCCTCTATAGAGCCTCCCTACTCTCAAGAAGATAAAAACTTCCGCCCAAGTTGGCATTGTCTTCAAATTTACTGAGGGTATACTCGATCCCCTCATCCAGATTATTGATAAAGATATTAAACAGAATTGGCTCCAATATCAAGCCCTGGGGAACAACACTTGTTACTGGCCATCACCTGGATTTAACTCCATCCTCCACAACTCTTTGGGCCTGGCCATCCAGCCAGTTTTCCACCCAGTGAAGATTATGCCCATCCAAGCCATGAGCAGCCAGTTTCTCCAGGAGAATGTTGCCAGAAACAGTGTTAAAGGCTTTACTAAAATCTAGGCAGACAACATCCACAGCTTTTCCATCATCTACTTAATGCATCACCTTGTCATAAAAGGAGATCAGGTTAGCCAAGCAGGACCTGCCTTTCATAAACTCATGCTGACTGGGCTTGATCACCTGATTGTCCTGTATGTGCTGCATGAAGACACTGAAGATGATCTGCTCCATAACCTTCCCCAGCACCAAGGTCAGACTGACAGGCCTGCAGTTCCCCAAATCCTCCTTCTGGCCCTTCTTGTAGAAGGACATCACATTTGGTAACCTCCAGTACACTGGGACACCCCTAGTTTGCCAGGACTGCTGATAAATGATGGAAAGTAGCTTGGTAAGCACTTCTATCAGCTCCTCTAGTACCCTTAGGTGAAACCCATCTTGCCCCATAGACTTATGTATGTCTAAGTGGTATAGCAGGTCACTAACCATTTTCTCTTGGATCATTGAGGCTCCGTTCTGCTCTCTGTCCTTGTCTTCCAACTCAGGGGTCTGGGTACCTGGAGAAAAAACGGTCTTATTATTAAAGACTGAGGCAAAAAAGGCATCAGGTACCTCAGTCTTTTCCCCATCCTTTCTCACTGTTTCCCCTCACATCCAATAAAGGATGGAATTTCTTCTTAGCCCTCCTTTTGTTGTTAATCATAGAATCACAGAATAGTCTGGTTGGAAAAGACCATTACAATAATCTAGTCTGACTGTAAAACCAGCATTGCTAAGTTCACCATTAAAGCATGTTCCCAAGTATCACATCTACACATCCTTTAAACACCTCCAGGGATGGTGACTCCACCACTTCCCTGGGCAGCGTGTTCCAATACTTGGCAACTCTTCCAGTGATTTTTTTTTTTTCCTAATACCCAACCTAAACCTCCCCTGGTGCAACTTAAGGCCATTCTCTCTTGTTCTATCACTTGTTATTTGGGAGAAGAGAACAACACTCACCTCACTACAACCTCCTTACAGGTAGTTGTAGAGAGCAATAAGGTCTCCCCTCAGCCTCCACTTCTCCAGACTAAACAATCCCAGCTCCCTCAGCTGCTTCTTGTAGGACTTGTTCTCCAGGCTTCATTTCCCTTCTTTGCACACAGTCTAGCAGCTCAGTGTCCTTCTTGTAGTGAGGAGCCCAAACCTAAACACAGCACTTGAGGTGCGGCCTCACCAATGCCTAATACGGGGCAAAATCACTTGCCTACTCCTGTTGGCCACGCTATTTCTGATACAGGCAAGGATGCTGTTGGCCTTCTTGGCCACCTGAGCACACTGCTGGCTCATGTTCAGTCAGCTGTCAACATATTAGAACCTCTGTGGCCTGCTGGGAAATGATTAAAGCCCTCTGATTTCTACGCTTCCTCTAGTTATCTCAAAAGTCACAGTGATTGATAGCAAAACACCTATTCTTCTGTAATGTTTTTGGACTTTGTTGCTTACCTTGAAGTGGATAATGTAGCCACAGCAAAATGTGAAATGGCAGATAGTCCTGGTTTTGCTAAGATAGAGTTAATTTTCTTTTTAGTATTTCAGTTCAGACTTATTGGGAGAAGAACGTTGATAACAGTGCTGGTGTTGTGAGTTGCTGCTGGAGCTGAAGGCCACTGTGTCTGGCTGCTTCACAGCTGCATTAGGACTGGGAGGGAGAAGTGTAGTGAATAGCAAAGCCCAGAACTGACATTGGGATGTGCCAATGAAATATTCCATATCACATCACGTCATACCAGTATATTAACCAGGGCTGACCAGAAGACAGGGCACTTCTCTTCCGGGGGTACCTCTCTGGGGGATCGCTTGGGCTCACTCTTCCAGGGTTTCGGTTTTGGGACTGTCTCTCCTCTGGGATCGTTGGCTGGCACAGACTGGGCATCAGTCAGAGGGCAGTGAGCACTGTGTATCACACATTTGTATATTCTGTTATCACTGTTGCTATCATTATAATTTCATTTTAATTAGTAAATAGTTTTTATCTCAATCTGTGAGTCTCCTTGCCCTTCTTTCTAATTCTCTCCCCTACTCCCTGGGTGAGGGGGGGCGGTGATAGAGCAGGCTGTGTTTGGCTGCAAGCTGCAAGCAAAAGGGGTGAATCCACCCAAACCACTACACAGATAAATAATTTGTCCTGTTCTCTCTCTTAAGTTACAACTAGAATAGTCAGGATACACTTGCTTGCCTACCTCGACATTGTTATTTGGTACCATTCTGGTAGCTGACACCAGACATGTGCAATATGTAATAGGAACATTGTAGGAAACGGCTACATTCCCCCTAGAAACATAAGGTATTTTATTTTCCTTGATAGTACAGCAGAGTTTCTTACTCAGATTTCTGTAAACTTCATTAAAAATAAGTTTAAAAACCAAAACCAACCAACCAAAGAAACAAAACAGAAAAAGATTTATTTTTTTTCTTTCCTCTAAATCATCTTGTTCAAGAACACTGATTTATCTGAAATATCCTGGCCTAGCAGTAACAGGATTTTTTAATGTTTTATGATTTATTTTTTCCAGATCTGAGATAGCACTGTGATACTATCTTGTTTTTCAACAGACATAGGTGTCCAGGCGCCAGCTGTTAAACATCCCAACTTGGTGTAGACTACCAGATATTATGAGTTTATTAATTTTCTCAGTATTGGGTATTGGGTTTGCGTGGCAAGGTTTTTGGTAGCAGTGGGGGAGGGGACATGGGGTGGCTTCTGTGAGAGAAGCTGCCAGAAGCTTCCCCCATGTCCGACCCGACACAGCCAATGCCAGCCGGCTACAAGAAGGGACCCGCCGCTGGCCAAGGCCGAGCCAATCAGTAACGCCTCTGTGATAACATAATTAAGAAAAAAAAAAAAAAGGAAGGGAGAAAAAAAAGCTGCACACTTTGCAGCTGGAGAGAGGAGTGAGAAGATGTAAGAAAAAAACAACTCTGCAGACACCAAGGTCAGTGAAGAAGGAGGGGGGAGGATGGGCTCCAGGCGCCGGAGCAGCGATTCCCCGGCAACCTGTGGTGAAGACCATGGTGAAGCAGGCTGTCCCCCTGCAGCCCATGGAGGTCCATGGTGGAGCAGTGACCACCTGTAGCCCGTGGAGGACCCCACGCCGGAGCAGGTGGATGCCTGAAGGAGGCTGTGACCCCGCGGGAAGCCCGCGCTGGAGCAGGTTCCTGTCAGGACCTGTAGCCCGTGGAGAGAGGAGCCCACGCCGGAGCAGGTTTGCTGGCAGGACTTGTGACCCCGTGGGGGACTCGCGCTGGAGCAGTCCCTTCCTCACAGGACTGCACACCATGGAATGGACCCATGTCAAAGCAGTTCGTGAGGAACTGTTGGTCATGGGAAGGACTCACGTTGGAGCAGTTGGTGGAGGACTGTCTCCCGTGAGAGGGACCCCACGCTGGTGCGGGGGAAGGAGACCTGCCCCTGAGGAGGAAGCAGCGGCAGAAACACCGTGTGATGAACTGACCCTAACCCCATTCCCTGTCCCCCTGTGCTGCTGGGGGGAGGAGGTGGAAAATCGGGAAAGAGATTAAGCCCGGGAAGAAGGGAGGGATGGGGGAGGTGTTTTAAGATTTGGTTTTACTTCTCATTCTCCTCTGATTTTGATTTGTAATAAAGTAAATTTGTTTTTTTCCCCCAAGTCGAGTCTGTTTTGCCCGTGCCAGTAATTGGTGAGTGATCTCTCTCTGTCCTTATCTCCACCCACGAGCTTTTCGTTATAATTTTCTCCCCCTGCCCATTTGAGGAGGGGGAGTGATAGAGTGGGCTTTGGTGGGCATCCGGCCTCTAGCCAGGGTCAACCCACCACATTTTATCAGCCCAGTTCTGATCTGTTCGTCTCAGGAAAAGAAAAAAAAAAAACAATAAGAACTAGAGAGGATCATAAGAAAGGTAACAGGGAGGATCAAAACTTTGATTGGCTTCTGTACAGGAAATAATTAAATACACAATAATCTTTTAGACTGAAAAAGACATTACCGTGAAGTGATATGTTTAAGTCTATAAAATCATGTGTTGCATGAATAAAGATGAATACAGAACAATTTTTCATTGTTTCACTGCATTCACCCTTAAATCCCAACTCATCTTTCTTTGTGAACAGCCCTGATCTTCCTGATCCCCAATAAATGGCTGAAATGGATTGGAAGAATAACTCCTTAAGAGTGTCTAAATTTCTAGATGATAATGATGATACTGTATGTTAGGAAAATAAAACTTTTAACATAGTCAAACATATTTCTCTGGAAATCCTGTAATGCTACTTGCACTGATGACAGGCAGAGTGTCATTCTAAACAGACTCTTGGTCTGAACTGGCATATTCTTGTGCTCTTAAGTAAGCAGAAACTCCCTCATAGAATCGTTTGTGATGCCTTCTTCAGCTATGTTTCCTATAGCATCGTTTTTGTTAATACGAGAACTGACATAAGAGCGAGAAAACAACTTCTAGATAGACACAATTTATTGTCTATGTATGCTGAACAAAATATGCCTTGCACATCTTTAAAACGTTTTTGAATCTTGTAATTTCACTGCAAAAATTACAAATATATGGTGGTCTCAATTGCACTTCCTGTGTTCTCTACTATGAGGAAATGGTAGGGCCCTTATTTTTTTTTTAAATAACACTGTAAGCTACCAAATATTCTGTTCACTAAAATTTCTCCTCCTTTTCCTGATCTATTCAGTTATGGGACTTTCTGTGTTAATCAAGGACACAAGGTTAACTATCAGGAAAAAAATATCCTTTTGAAACAGACACAACTCTATGAAACAAAAAGCTAAGTGATAAGATGCAGGCAAATTCCAGCTGAATGGAAGAAAAATAAGTGTAGATAAAATGTCAGTCTTTATAAAGAAAATAATAAAATCTCATGTTTCAGATTGATGGCATAAAAGACCTTGTATAGCAGTGAAACAAAGTTCTCTGTATAAAACTGAAAGTTATTTGTAGATTGTGTGTCAATCGGGCATTTTTTTTCATAGCTGACATTTCCTAAAGGAATTAGAGGAAAAACAAAACAAAACAACCCTAAACTCCAACATCACAGAGTGGGGCTCTGAGAGCAAAATATTTCCCTTCAGATGATTCCACCTCAGTAGATTTCTGATGGGCTTAGCTGATCCTTCTGAACACATGATTTAGTCACCTAGTAACACAGAAAAATCCTTTGACTTTACTTGCAAAACTCATGCTTTGGAACAAACACATCTATAGATTCATTGTAAGCAATGGCCTGAAGAAAGGATTAATGGTTTGAACAAAAAAAATCTCTGTTTTGGGGTCGAAAAATTGTCCCTTGCATAGTTAAGGGACATATATGCATTTTGGATAAACTCCTGTTGGTTAGAGAAAGGATGAAATTAGAGCTGAAATCCTCATATCTGTAGATAGGAAGATGGTTCATATTCATAGGTTTAATTAATGTTTTTGTAGGATTTTATTTACAAATTTTGGAGTACAAAAATAAAGTATCAGGTTCTGAGTGGGACCATGAGGTAGATAAGCAGTTTAGGAAATATCATTATTTCTTGGCTAGAACTTTATTCCCTGGATTGTCCAGAAATATGGATATGTTTACATAAAACTTATTAGTTATTTCATTATTAAGAGTCTCGACGGGTTTTCAAATGGCATTCAGATACCCTTTCTTTCTAATAATCACAAGGTATGTTGACATAGTGCAACTTTCCACTGAACAGAAATAATCTTGTAATAATAAACTTGTCCCTATCACAGAATCACAGAGTCACACAATGTTAGGGATTGGAAGGGACCTCAAAAGATCATCTAGTCCAAACCCCCTGCCAGAGCAGGATCACCTACAGTAGGCTCCATCTTCTTGACATTCACCCTTCACATATTTATAAACATTAATGAGGTCACCCCTCAGTCTCTTCTTCTCCAAGATAAAGAGACCCAGCTCCCTCAGCCTTTCCTCTCAAGGGAGATGCTCCACTCCCTTAATGATCTTGGTGGCTCTGTGCTGGACTCTCTCAAGCAGTTCCCTGTCCTTCTTGAACTGTGGGGCCCAGAACCGGACACAATATTCCAGATGCGGCCTCACCAAGGCAGAGTAGAGGGGGAGGAGAAACTCTCTCGACCTACTAACCACACCCCTTCTTATGCACCCCAGGATGCCATCGGCCTTCTTGGCCACGAGGGCACAGTGCTGGCTCATGGTCAACCTGCTGTCCACCAGGACTCCCAGATCCCTTTCCCCTATGCTGCTCTCCAACAGGTCTGTCCCCAACCTATACTCGTACATGGGGTTGTTCTTTCCCAGATGGAAGACTTTGCAGTTGACCTTGTTGTATTCCATTACATTTCTCCCTACCCAACTCTCCAGCCTGTCTAGATTTCACTGAATGGCAGCACAGCCTTCTGGTGTGTCAGCCACTCCTCCCAGCTTTGTATCATCAGCAAACTTGCTGACAGTGCACTCTGTTCCCTCATCCAGGTTGTTAATGACTGTATTGAATAGTACCGGTCCCAGTACTGACCCCTGAGGAACTCCACTAGACACAGGTCTCCAACTAGATTATCCCATTGACCACAACTCTCTGACTTCTTCCTTTCAACCAGTTCACAATTCACTTCACTACCCGATCATCTAGACCACACTTTCTCAGTTTAGCTGTGAGGATGCTGTGGGAGACCATGTCAAATGCTTTGCTGATATTAAGATAAACCACATCCACTGCTTTGCCATCATCTATCCACCTGGTTCTGTCCTCATAAAAGGCTATCAGGTTGGTTAAACATGACTTCCCCTTGGTAAAACTATGTTGACTTCTAATGACCCTGTTATCCTTAATATTCCTTGAGATTGCACTGAGGATAAGTTGTTCCATAACTTTTCCAGGAATGACAGTGAGGCTGAGTGGTCTGTAGTTACCCAGGTCCTCCTTCTTGCCATTTTTTAAGACTGGAGTGACATTTGCTTTCCTCCAGTCCTCAGACACCTCCCTCGTTCCCCATGACTTACCAAAGATGATAGAGAGTGGCTTAGCAGTGACTTCTGACACCTCCCTCAGCACCTGTGGTTGCACTCCATCAGGAACCATGGATTTATGGATGTCCAGATTGCTTAACTGGTCCCTAACCCAGTCCTTGTCAACCAAGGCAAACTCCTCCTTTATCCTGACTTCTTCTGGGGCCTCAGGGATCCTGGGCTCCTGAGGACAAGTCTCCACCAGTGTAGACAGAGACAAAGAGGCCATTCAGTAACTCTGCCTTCTTTGTATCCTCTGTCATCAGGGCACCCACCTCATTCATCAGTGGGCCTACATTGCCTCTAGTGTTAGCTTTATCTGCAATGTATTTGAGGAAGCCCTTTTTGTTGTCCTTGGCCTCTCTTGCAAGGCTTAATTCCAAGGAGAGCTTAGCTTTCTAGTTGCCTCCCTACATCTTCTGACAACACTGTTATATTCCTCCCAAGTGACCAGCTTCTCCTTCCATGATCTGTAGACTCTCTTCTTTCACTTGAGTTTGCCCAGCAGTTCCCTGTTTAACCATGTGGGTCTCCTGGCTCCCTTCCTTGTTTTCCTACACACTGGAATGCTCTGATCTTGAGGTTGGAAGAAGTGATCCTTGAATGTTAACCAACTTTCTTGGGCCCCTTTACCAACCTAACACCCTGTCCCATGGGATTTCCCCTAGCAATTGCTTGAAAAGGCTAAAATTGGCCCCGCTGAAGTCCAGGGTTGTGATCTTCTTGGTATTCTATACTTACTGCACAAGATCCTGAACTCTACAATGTCATGGTCCCTATAGCCTAAGAAAATGTATGGCTGATGTATTTCTCAAATATGTGGGTAATCACTAGTATAAAAAAAAAAAAAAAATAGTTATTGAGTATCATAACAGAGAGACAATTAATATTGTCGTCTTTTTTTCCTTTAAAATGCTCTCCATCTTGATCTGTATGGGATTTTTTGCATATTTCATTTTAACTCAGCCTTCCACATGACAACTCTTCAGGGACAGCAATCTTTTGATTTGTGCCCTTTGAATGGCAACTGTAAATGAGTGAATGCTCAAAACATCCTGCATATTTCTTTGCATTCCTTATAGGGCAAAGCGTTTTGTTTTCTTCTCAAGTTTTGCAACTTCAGAGCAGCTGAAATTATTTCTGTTGACCCCAGGCTTATATCACATCAAAAGAAGATTTTTAAAGAACACTAAATTTAATAAAAACAATAAATAATGTAATTGAGAAAGAAAACAAACAAAAATTCAAACATATGGCATTCAGAATATATCTCAATCTTTACATCTTGTAAGAATTTTGTGCTTCTTTAGCTCATGTAATCTTTTTTCTAATGTTCTTCTGCCATTTTTTCTTAGAGTGTTTTTTTTAATACTATTAACTTTCTTCTTTTGACATAGTAAGATACCTATATGTACAAATCAAATCACATCTCAACATTTAAGTTTTCACTTAGTTACTACAGAAACCTTTCTTGCTCAGCGGTTCCAGAAAGATGACATGAAGGCAACTAGGCCTTGAAAAGATTTGCACTGAAAAATTCTGACTTGTGCTGGTTCAGACTGCATGTTATTGAAGCTAGAGCAAACATTTTGCTGAAATCAAACTCCAATCCATCTTCTTCCAAATATTCCTAAGCTTTATTTCTGTATGCAAATTTATCTCAGCGATAATGAGTTTTTTCTTTCCCATCTGGCATCAGGTGTAGCTAGACTCTGAGGGCCTTGATAACAATTTTTAAAATGGGTTTTAATAAAGTGGGATATGCAAGCCTATTGTCCTGAATTTCATAATGTATATCATAGACTATTATATTTAATTTTATTCCACAATGAATATTAATTGTTGACAGATATCAGGCCCACTGTAAAAAATGCAGAACTTTTCACTTCAAAATATTGCCCCCTCTACATTTCCTATAGCATTCTTGTAGAGATTGTTCAGAAAATTTCCTGCATGTCTTCTGTATTGTCCAATAGATGAGATATTTGCCATTTGTTTCAACAAAGTTCCATCTATGTTTCTTTGCTAATGCCATATTCAAACAAACTCACCAAGAGTTGCCAAATACACATAAAGACTTCAAGTTTCTGCCTCTCTTTTGTCAGCTGATGTGCTTATTACAGTACTAAACTGGTTCCTCTGTGAGTGGATTCCTAATGCTTCCTGCTGAATAGTTTAAAATGTATAGCTAATTTAGATAGGATTGCAGAGGAAATTTTCATGCACAGGAAGAAAGAGAACTTAGAGAAGAAGGTAAGAATATTACCTGCAATACTGTAAATTATGTCTAAAGTTGTATCTCATCAGTCAGAAGGGGATAGGGAGTAGGCTGATGAGCTAGGGTTTTGTTTTTTTTTTTTTTTTTTTATGTTGCACTAGACAAGTAATTGGTATCAACTTCATTAGAAACATTGGATGCTTACTAAATAATTACACTCAGTTATTCAAAATTTATCCTTCTGTTCCAGTTAAAAAAAAAAAAAAAGAAAGAAAGACTTTTTTTATGCATCAGAGTTTTCGTTTTGTGACTAGCATTTAATTTTGTCCACTAGCAAAAAATTAACAGGAAAAGAAGCATGGAGCCACATGCAACACAAAGGAAATCTTTCAAATAATAAATGTAAGACAATGAAAGAAGAATCACAAAAAGGCAAATTTGAAGATGTACAAAATACAGAAATTCTTTCTCAAAAAAGTAACAGCTAGTTAAAAATGTAGAATTGAAATCAACTCAAGAAACAACCATAAATATACAATATAAATTGTAAATAAAAGTGATTTCAAATTCTGATATATATATGTGAATAACCCAGAGCACCATTCTTGAAAATGAAGGGATAATGTGTTCTTTATACAATAATAAGCTATACTCACCTATCAATAGGATTTCTACAATAATTCATTTGACCTAACAGTGTGTGAACCTTTATCCTTGTCTTGAGCATCTAAGTGAAGAAGACAGCATCCTGAAATTCAGCTAGTGGAAAATGGAAGTAATCCTGTGGAGGTATCCCTTCCATATTTCTGACCAAGATAACTGTAGTAAAATGACACATAATGCAAAATGTAGGATTTTGAAAAATCCTACACAGCATTTACTAAGGATGAAGCTGTCTGATAAAGTTCACTTTAGGTTAGATTCTAAATCTTACAATTTTGATTTGACATTCTCTATATAAAATAAATGAAATTTATGACGTGTCGGTAGCAATGTTGATAGGGTTAGATTATAGGCTGCCATGTCTATTTGTAAAGACAAATAATAGTAGATAAGAAGAAACAAGTATAATATGTAAGATGCTTACTTACCCATAATGAAAATCTCTACTATGATTAATCAATAAATTATTAGTCAATATTTGCTTATTTCTAAGTTTTAGTTTGATTTTATCTAATAAAAATTAATATAATTTTTGATTTAATTGGATTTTCCAATAGAAAAACTGAGAATTTCTGCTTGCCTACAAGTTGTTCCCCAAAAGTATCCCACATATTTGAGCTTAGTGATGATTTAGAATATTTTTTAGATATAAATCTGGTAAAAATTGAAATCTAAATCGTACACATTGAACTTCCTCCAAAATAGCAAAAATTTGTTCTGAACTTCCTAAATATATGAATTATATCAAATACATGAATTAATGATCCAGTAATGGAACTGTTTGACCTGAAATTGAGGCTATTTTGTAGAGTGGGTAAATCTATGCTTTCCAAAAGGAAAAAAAAAAAAAAAAAAAAAGGAGAAAAAAAATATATACCCCAAATTTTATTAAGAAACCTTAATTGTCCTCAGCAGCATTTCTTAAACTTTTTTTTTTTTCATTTATAGAATATAATAAGGACAGGAATAATGACAGATGCGTGGGATGGCAATGAAGTATGTCTCAAATGACAAAACATTACTATGACACATTTGAATAGAGGAACTCTAAACTTAAATACTGGTAAAAGTGACTACAAAACAAATTATTCCTTCATCACTCAAGGTTACAGAATCTACTTGTGTAGAAACACAGCAGAAGTCTGATGAGCAGTGAAAATTATATTGTGAACCCACAGCAATGAAGTGTTGATTTAGAAAAGCAATAAAACACACACAAAAATCTATTGTTTCAGAATTTTCTTTTTTATGGTTACCAAATTCAGAACTTGGATGCAAATTAACAGGATATTTCTTCCACTGGAAGCATAAAGTTCAGCTAACATCTCACAGGGCTTCCTGACCTAAGGTACGAAGGTGTTATCTCAGTTAATTGAATTTTTTGGTGGGAATGCAACTAATTAGTCTTCTCTTTCTTCAGCAAAAGGAAAATAGCTCTCCTATCAGTGGATGAAAAATAGGGGGCAGTGGAGGTGAAAGGATGGGACACATTAAAGTAGAAGGACAATCTGAAATTCTCCAGCTTTCTTCTAAAAACCAAACCAAACCGGCAAACAAACAAAACCACACTAAAAAAACCTCTCCTGAATAATCTGACTACTCTAAGTTTATAAAAAATTGCAGATTGGTTTAATGATCAAATATAGGTCTGAAAATAGTATATACAAAATTATAACTTCAGTTCAGATGTCTACTATAATTAATAACCTAGCAAGTATATAGCACACAACTGTCAAGTCAGGCTCCTGACTGGATAGCTGGGGAGGCTTTGTGCTATCATTTGCTTATACATGAAATGTCATCAGTAAAACTATTTCAAATGAAGATTGATTACCTTGGAATGAAGTATGCTGAAATAAAGAGAAACCTGTGCAGAAGGATCTGACTATCAGTCCACTTAACAGAAGCTTAGCATGCTGAAGAGCATCTTGTATTGTTTGGATTCAATCCATCATTAAACATAAATGAGAGAAACACTGAGATACACAAATGTGCAAATGCCACATGGATAGATATATTAAGGAATCTGTAACCATCTGGACTCAATATGGAATCTAAAATATGCCCATTTATCAAATTATAATTCCCATGCAACATATTACATCAGTATTTCAGTGTTGATTAAAAGTAAATTGTTTGGAATTTATCAAACTCTGTTCAGAAGCCATCACATATGCTTTTATTTATATATCATATATTATTCGGAGATTAAGTTCTTCTCCTCCACTACATGTGCTTTAATATCTCAAGGAATTATTCTTATTAACTTTAATAGGATCATACAATCAATTAAATTAAACATATGCATGAATCCTTGCAACAAAGAAGTTTGAAAAAAAAGCATTTTAACACTGAACTCTGTTTGAAAAAATAACTCCGAAGGAATATAGAGATATCAAGAGTCCAAAAGTTGTCTGTTACTGTCTTTGAATATTAAAAGATGTAACATAATGAGAGAAACATTGCCTAACTTTTGATACCAGAAAACTAGAACAAGGCACTTTCTTTACCTATTCCTCTTGTCTCCACCTCCTCATTCTTGCTGACTTTACAGCTTTAAATTTCTTTAATTTAACCTATATTAATTAGTTAACTAATTAAAATAACTTCAGAGACAGAATGAAATTCTGTCTATTAAAATAATGTGTGCACTGGAACAGGTTCCCCCGGGAGGCGGTCATGGCACCAAGCCTGACAATATTCAAGAAGCATTTGGACAATGCCCTCAGACACATGGTCTGAATCTTGGGATTGTCCTTTGCTAGGACAAGAGTTGGACTTAATGATCCTTGTGGGTCCCTTCCAACTCACAACATTCTATGATACTATTAGTTCATGGTTTATCAAGTCAGAGCTGAATAATGTTTTTAGCCTAGTCTATATAGTACTAACAACCTAGTGCCATATGGAAATAAAAGAATCACACTCATAATGCGAGAACTGTATGTTGAACAATTTCAGTATCATGATTACATATCAGAGTATAAATGTCAAAGTACAGACTAAATATACTGGTACAAATTAAAATAATTTATTTTTTAAATGTTATTAGACAATGAGGCTCTCAATCACCTTTACATAGTATAAAAAGAAATCTAAAAAAATTGGATAGCTGCTTAAAGTAAATGATTAGCAAACAAAAAAAAAAAAGACTTAATGTAAAAACTTCCTAGACATACAAAGACATAATACTAACAGCAGCAATTACTTTATAAGCTATGACTCATCCAAATCATAATGATCTAACAATTAAATCAATTCCAGGAACGGTGTAAATGGTGGGGAGGGGCAGAGAACTGTTATTCTGAAGCAAGCTTTGATTCATATGAAAACATCTATATTCCTCTCACTACAGGACTGCAGAGAATGACAGATGCATTAGCTAGATTTTCTTCTGTGAAGCTTGATATTGAAGGAGATTTTCATCACAATTTTGGACAAGGCTAGAATTTTTCTCTAATAATGAAATTCTTCAGTGTCAGTCAAGTACTGTACTTAAAGTGTATCTTCTGTTGACTGACAGCTTTTAAACCAATACTAAATTGCCCAAGGAACTACTGAGACATCAAATCTCATTGGAAGGCATCAAATCTCATCATTAAGCATGCCATTTAGTAACTCCAGGGGATTACCTTGTTCTTACTGTTTAACAAGAATAAGAAAGCACTGCCATAGCACTTTTGCACAAAATAATTTTCTGAGTCCATTTACTCTTATTTCCACTTTAGCTTCTCAGCTTCACTGGTCATTTCCTGTTTAGAATGTTTTTGATGTCTTTAATTGCTTTAAGCAGTAGAAATAGCTATCATGACAGATGGAGTAGTTAGGCAAGTGATTTCAACTGGTGAATATTTTCTCTGCATTATCAAATAGGTGGCAATAAAATGGACTACATTTTACTCTCATTACAACAAAAGAAACCAAAGTTAAGTCCTTGGACTTAAATGAACAATGATCTATATTGAGGAATGCATCAATGTGCCAATGAATTCACATGAGTACTATGGTATTTAACCCACTGTTTGGTTATTACATTCTTCAAAGTGCACTGTTGATTTTGACTTTTATTTCAATGTTTGACATATTCATTGATTTTTCTCCATTTATTTCCATCTGGCTACTTCCATTTAAGTTAAAAACTTGACTTAACTTACTGTCATAAATGTATATACTGCTCATTTTGTCATATAGAGTGGTCTTTTTCCAGCGTATGTATTTAGAGAATACATACCAATTATGTTTCTACAGACTTACTTTGATTTGCTCCCATTCTTGTTTTACTGCTTTACAGCCAAAAGGAGGTAGGTTGATTTTCTTTTTGTTTCTTCTTTTTCTTTATTTTTGATATCCATGAAAATTTAGTATCAGTATAATACTTTGTCAGCTCAAATAACTTTTATCGATGTCACTATGAGAACCCAGAAATTAAATAAAAAAATAGCACCTGCTTACTAATACATCATATCCAATTGATTAATTAATAATTATTTTTACTTTGCATGCATGTCTGTACATCTATTTACTATACAAATATTATTTCAGACCAGTCTATCGTATCCGATATCTAGCTCTACTCATCAACATATGTATTCATGTATAGATGTGTGACATGCTTGAGAAGAAAGTTAATGTTACCTTTAATCTCTTTCTGATAGTCTAAAACCACCCTTTTTATAAATCTGCAAAACACCAAACTTTTTTTTAAGGCAATCAGAGTACCCTGACCATTTTGGCTTAATTTGTGAAGCATAGGCAGTACAAATTATTGTATTACTTCTTGCTCCTGACATAGAATAAATATATCTTAATGGCTTGTTCTTCACTTCAGAAAGAGGACATTCAAGGCTAAAAATTCTGATGTAAGGTTCCATCTTGTAGATGGAAGAGAAAGATATTGCTTGATTATTTCCTCATGGAAATAAATGGACTATCACATTCTGGCTTGAACATAGTTGTAATTACATTTCATATTAAATTTTTACTTTTCAAAAACCTATGAATCACAGTGAAAATATTATTCATTAATTCTTATTAAATAAAACATTTCATTTATGAAAAAATTAAAACTAACATGAAAATATTTTCAAATCACCTTGACACACTAGCATCAGTGGAACATCATATTAAATAGTATGTTGTGACACATCAAATTGTGCATCACTACTGTAAATATACAAAACATAAGTGACACAATTCTCAACAGAAAGCTCCTATGCTTCTTCAAAATAAATATCAGAACTGAAACATTTGGGGAAAAATAATATTATAATAATTATTGTGACATTACTATTATTCTTATTTTCGATTAAATGACTTGTCATTACTTTTCAATGTTACAAAAGAAATGAAAAAAATAATAATTAAAACATCAAGATACATATATGACTTTATAACATATTTTAATGAGGTTGTAACACAACATACATTTAATGTAGTTTTAAATTCTTCTTTTCAGCTCACATAATTATAGTATATATATCTTTGATACATATACATACTCATATATAAAAAACACCCCATTTGCTTTAGCAGAATATAATTATCTTTATTTTAAAACCTAGCAGAGCTACAAAGTTAGTGAAACTGACTGAGAAAACTAATTCAAAATCAACTTCTATAAGCAGGACTGCCTATACATTTTAGTAGATTAGAAACAGTTAAATATCTTTTTTCATTACCATAGAAGACAAAATTGTGATTAAATTTGCAATCCAGTAATTAATTATCTGAGAATACATTATATATTTAATACAATTTATGTTGACAAAAATATTAACTGTGTGTCACTAGAACACATATTGCAATAGATACTCTGTAAAAAACAAGACAAAAACATGTACATGTAAGCATTTGGGATCAGAGCCGTGATAATTTAAAATAAGTAGTCCATCTATCCTCGATTCTTTTAAAAATTGTTTTAGATTCTTCTAAAGGAAAAAAAAAATCACAAAATTGTTTGTTAATACTTATTTTTAAAAGTTTTTTGTTTTTTTTTCTTAATGACTATTTCTTTGTATGTGTATTGACTTTTTCTGTTAATTAACATAACTGGAATGTTGGCATTCCATGTTGCAAACAGACTGAAGATCATAAATGCTATGATATTCTGAGTTGAACTGTAAAGTCAGATGTGTCAGGCTATAAAGAACAAAAAACACATTTTGAGTATTTATTTTATTGAGTCTATCACTAGTAATTCATCTTTATAATGGAAGTCAGGTTGTCCATTTAGGTTCCCTACAGAGGCACAGAGAAACATATGCAGGTAGGAGTGAGACCTAATACATTGAGAAAACAACTGGTGGATCTGTTCTTGAGGAAACACTCAAAAAAGGCAGCCTTGGGAAAGGAAACCTACAATGTACATCTAAGCTTTGTATCTCTGTCCTGTGAACACATTGTGGTTATTTTTTTTTTTCTTCCCTGTTTTTTATATTATTTCTTTTTCTTTCCAAGGTACATATTTTATTATACAAAGCTAATGCCCAAATTACCATATCAAAGAAAACCACTGTGGCAAAAGGCATTTATAGTTATCTTCAACTTAAACTGTATAGGGAGAAGACAGACTTTAAAGAACACCCTTGTCCTAGGTTGTTTGAGGTTTTTGTTGTTTGTTGTTTTTTTTCCCTCTCAGGGCTTAGAAACTTCACATTAAAGGACAATGTAGAAAGCTTGCCACATTTTGTTAATAAAAAAAATTGCAATATTTTGATGACAAAATTGTTCTTAAATAATACATTTTTTTGTTCTATCTAAGCCACTTTTTGAATATTGACTTAATCTGGAAAAAAAGTATCTCTCAAATTAATTTGGCAAGACTGTCTCTTGTCATGGACAAGACAACAGCAAAGGTGCTCTCAAACCATTGACAAATAAAGGGTAATTATGTGTATCATGTTTCCATGGCAAGGTTTTGGTAATGAGAGGGCTACGGGAGTAGCTTCTGCCAGAAGCTGCCAGAAGCTTGCCCTATGTCCAACAGATGGACCCCTGCTGACCAAGGCTGAGCCCATCAGAGACAGTGGTAGTGCTTTTGTGATAAGATACTTAAGAAAGAGAAAAAAAACCTGTGCAGTGTAGCTGGAGAGAGGAGTGAGAATCTGTAAGAGAAACAACTCTGTAGACACCGAGGTCAGTGGAGAAGGAGGAGGAGGTGCTCAACCCACTGGAGCAGGTATTCTCCTTCAACTTGTGGTGAAGACCATGGTGAGGCAGGCTGTCCCCCTGCAGTCCATGGAGGTCCATGGTGGAGGAGATGTTCACCTACAGCTTGTGGAGGATCTCACACCAGAGTAGGCAGATGCATCTAAAGGAGGCTGTAACTCCAGGGGAAGCCTGCGTTGGATAAGGCTCCTGGCAGGATCAGTGTCCCCATGGAGTGAAGAGCCCATGTCAGAGCAGGTTTGCTGGAAGGACTTGTGACCCTATGGGGGACCCACACTGGAGCAGTCTGTTCCTAAAGGACTGCACACCATGGAAAGGACTCATGTTGGAGCAGTTTGTAAAGAACTGTAGCTCATGGGAAGGACTTAAGTTGGAGAAGCTCATGAAGAACTGTTTGCCATGGGGAGGGACCCCATGCTGGAGCAGGGTTTTTCTCATCCCCCTGCACTGCTGGTGGGGAGGAGGCAGAAAATTTGAGAGTAAAGTTGAGCCTGGGAAGAAGGGAGGGGTGCAGGAAAGATGTTTTAAGATTCAGTTTTATTTCTCATTACACTACTCTGATTTGATTGGTAATAAATTAAACTAATTTCCCGAAGTTGAGTCTGCTTTTGCCATGATGGAAATTAGTGAATGATCTCTCTCCCTGTCATTATCTTGACCCATGAGCCTTTTGCTGTATTTTTTCTCCCCTGTCCAGCTGAGAAGGAGCATGATAGAGCATTCATCCAGGGTTAACCCACCACATTACGAAATACTTATGTATTTATCCAATCTGTTCAATGACTTTTTGAAATCTATTTCAGTCTTTTTGCTAACATACATGACTCTGAAGATTTTCTTCTTTCATTATGGCAAAGGATATGATATATTCATCAAATGTTAGAGGCCACTGGGTAAATTTAAGGAAAGCATTAAATTCTCTAGAGGAACATCTTCATTTGCTTGCTCATTTTCTTTCTATTCTCTAGCATGATCTCTTAAAATGTCACTAATTTTTTATATCCTCTTTGCTCCCCTGTAGTCCTGTTGCATGGTACTGCCATTGCTAGCAACAAGCCACAGGCATTGAACTGAATTTCCAAGGCCTCAGGACTAAAGCTTGTCAAGCTTGTTTTCTCTTAACCTTTTTTCACCTACCTTTGTCACTTGATTTAGTTGTAACAAAATTTTTTCTAACTGATCAGGTAGCTATGGCTAATTTATTTATCTTTCTGTGGTACTATCACAGCACTACAAGTCAACAGGGGAAAGAAAGCCTGGTGTGATAGCACAGGCCTTGAGAAGTTGAGAAACAGTATGCAGCATAGAGTAGCACAGCCCTGGGATGTCAGGGGATGGGGCACAGGCCCCAGAACAGGAGACCTCACAGCTGCCATCAATGTAGCAGGTGTCAGTTAAAGAAACTCAAATCTAGAGCTGGAGAAAACTGGTTTAGTGCTAAACCCAAGTAAAAGCCATCACGTAAAGTAAAATTGGGTGTAAAGCTGTCAACCAACAAAGGTAACACAAGGTGTGAAAGTGTGCCAGGAGACATGTAAAAATGACCCTGAGTGAATTTTAGAGGAAGGAGGATGAAAATATCAATTTCAGCAGCAAATTGTCTCCAATGAATCATGGCAGAGGCTGACAACTCACCATAACACCCCTTACACCATGCGAGTGAAAACACCTACCTTAAGATACAGAAACACATCTGAAGAGTGAGCACAACACCAGGCAACAGACTAGAACCTCAGAAGTGCACATATAACAATTATAACTCTGTTATTAGTACTGAATTTTTTTCTGCAAAAAATTATCCTTTCTCTTTCTGCAATAACTAGATCCAGACTAATGTTTGTAAGACTGCTAAGATTTCAATTATAACATCAATAAATTTCTGGCTTTAAATACAAGGTGTGTTTTATCTTTGCCCATAAACAAGATTGTGAGTGTTGCATCTTAGCAAAGAGATCAGAATAGTATATTTCAAGAACACATATTTATGAATATTTTCCTTTGAACATTTTTTCCTTGAAACTATGAGTGCAGACGTTTTGAATCTAGACTTAAGGAGCCAAAATTTATGATGGGCATTGCCACACACCAGGAATGGGTTTAACTTCCTTGCACTGGAATAAGATTTTCAATAAGAAGCTGCATTGACTTAGACCTACAGTGGATTTGTCCCACGGAACATATTTAAATTAATTCTGCTGGAATTTGTTTTAATGAACTATTCATAAGTGTTATGAACAACTTTCATAATAGCCTAGAATTTCTGCTGAAAAAATATGCATCAGTAGATTCAAAGCACTACCTGGACTTTCCCAGCCTGTCAATATCTGCCAGAGTTATTGTCTAGAAAGATACCTAAAAGGAAGAGGAGTTAAAAACCTGACTATCAGGTGAGGAATAATTTATATTATTATTCTGTCTTTCTCTTTGTTCTTTTCCTTTCTATAAATGTTTATATGCTTGTGCTTTTATAACAATTGTTGTAGCAAAAAAAACCCCAAAAACCCAGATGATGTACATGCGGATTCATTCCAGTGAAACTGTGAAGATATATTTTTGTGCTATTCTTTTCTATTTTCTACTAAAAAGAATAAAGTATTCATGTCAAAATAAATATTACTTCATTTTATAGACTAAAAGTCAAAACACATTTCTACATTTCAGCAGCTCAGAACACAGCCAGTTAGCACAATATGTTAAGACAGAAGTAATCAGAATAACGATCAAAATGTTCGTGGTGTTCCCTGAGGCACTGGTACCCATTAAGATTTATGTTACTAGAGTTCCACCCACCTTACTTACCTACCTATTCTATGGCAATGACAGACAAAGAAAAGCCTGATCAAGATCGTACTGAAATAATTATTTTAAGAAAAAAAAAAAAAAATCAGGATAAAGTATAGTCTGTTGAAAACTGTGTTTCTATCTGCAATAAGACGTAAATCATAAATCCTGATCTTCCTCTCAAACTCTGTAGACTGATAAATAGAATTCCATTATGGATACTTGGAGAAAGAAAGGGACCACTCCTTTCTGCTCTATAAACTGATTTACTGATTTATATTCTTTGATACCTCCTAAATACTGAGGAGTACGAATAAGTATTATACTGCTTACCAAGCTAGTTGATGGCCAAAAGGCTAGATCTTCTTTCCATTTGAAAATAAAAATTCCAATAAATATTTCTATAATTTTTAATGGACCAAATCTTTGCACCTGAATATTAACAGTCACATTTAAATATGTGAAGATAAATGAATTTTATACCAGTAGACTAAGAGATCCCTAAATGCTACCTTGTTTTAGTGTCAGCCTAAAACTGAACACACTGAGAAATAAATTAAACACAGTGGTTGGATAGAGATTAAGAAAACAAATCCAAAAGAACTCTTAACCCAAATAAGTAGAAATTGTATTATCTTTCTTGATTTTGATGTTAACAAAAAATTCTGATTGCAGTAATTCTTATACCTAACATCAGTCATCAGTCTCTGTTTCATACAGCCATGTAAGTCATAGTGGAATAGTTGAAGGGCATGTTAGTAACAAGCTTAGAAGACATGGTTTCATGGGTCTTACAGTGTCACATATAGCTTTTATGAGATTTTTTTTTTTTTTTCTATTTAGTTCATGGGAAAACTACTACTATAATGGTAATGATATATAACTGAATAATCTTTGTAGCAAAGATATGAATATAGTTGGCTAAAGAAAATATTTCACTTAAATCCATGTTTCCAAAATGTGTTACCAAAAGTATGTTCCCTTATGGGACATGAATGGTAGTACAGAAGATTGCAAAGGGAACCCTGATGTTCTCCACAGCTTTATCTTTTACTATAAAAATGAAAGTAAACACAAAGGATACTGTGCTTGCAAGGTAAGCCTTCGAAATTCAAGTGACAAAGTACCTAGAGAGGTGTTTGCCTGCAGAAGTAAAGGGCTAGATGCCACAAGCTGTGAAATGTCCGGTTTATCTCATATGACACACAAACTGAGGAGATTTTATGGTTTAGCATTATTAACTATTTCACTCATTCTCAAGGCATGTAATGAAGGAAAAGTGTCACACTAGGAATATTATTTCTCACAGTTTCTGTGTTTGAAGGGAAGCAAGAAAAAGTAGAGGAGGGATGTGAGAAAATGTATAAATTAAGATGTATAAGCTTGCAACACAACATGATTGGGTTGCAGTGGGGGCTTTATTGGCTCCCTTAACTGTAAAGCAGAGGGTTTTTTAAATAAACTTTATGATATGCAGATAGATTTCAATAAGGGTTAGGTATGAGATAATATGAAATAAAAATTGACTAAATATCCTTGTAACCCAAGAATGATGGAAATAATTTTAAAAACAACTCTTTAAACTGTCTAAATCCAAACAAAAGCCATAAAAACTCCAGCCCTTTCAATAAAAAATATGAACACATGAATGAACCATCTAAATAACGGCTGAGTAATGTCTTCTAGTCCCAGCTATGGGTAGTCCATAGAAAGAGAACTTTTGCTGCTGCTATTAAAAAAAAAAAAAAAAAAGAAAAAAAAAAAAAAAGATACCAACAAATAGCTGTGTTATTCTGTGTCAATGCAATATATTATAAATGTGATAGAGGTAATTAAACTGCCATACAAAGAGCCAAGATGCTTTCATTTACTTAAAAATTAAATATTCAAATACATGTTTTTCTAGTTATTTGGTTAGTTGTACTTATGAACATTATGTCTTCATCCATTTCTATCAAATATCTTGGACTTCAAAAGTAATCATTTAGCCATTTTTATGGTATGTGTTTTCATCTACTCAACCAGATTTCCCCCTGTTTCCTGCAGTCTCACTATTGTCTTTGCACTGAGACTGCAATACAAAGAATATTGATTAATAATTTAAAAGAAAACAGAGAGAACAATTTCAGAGGAACTTTATCAAACCATACAGACAGCAAAGAGTGATTGCCAAATAGACATTGCACAGAGAAAGCTTATTTGCATTTGATACAGAAAAGTCTATAACATATTGAATAAATATAGGTAGAATTTGTTTTGCCTAAATTTAGATATGTGTCATGTAGTTGTCTATTTGAAAACACTACCTCTAAATTCCAATTATAATCTCTGGAGAGCTAATCAATAGAGTTTGTGTAGGTTTTGATACAATATATTTGATTATATGCAGACAGCTATGACAAAGTGACATGAATGATTGGTATTTTCTGTTGATTTTACTGACTAGATTTCCTTTGACTATAGGAGAAGAACAGGCATTGAGGGTCATGGTACTCATCTAAAGTTAGGCAAAATTAAACTCTCCCTATATATATATATATATATATATATATATACACACACACACACAGACATATACAAATTGTGCATGTACATACAAAAGAAAGTTCAATAAGAGTTTGAGCTGGTGTAGGCATCTAGGCTGGCTTACTCTGAGAAATAGATCTTAAAGACATTATGGTACACACTTCAGTAGAGTGTAATAAGCAGAACATGTTTCTAGGATTACCAGCAAGCTTATAGTACAGTATAAAACTATTAAAGAGTTATTATTGTCTTTGATCAGTAGATGAAAGCCAAGATAAATACATCTTTCCAAATTACAAGTCTTCTTCCACTTTCCATTCTCATTTTAGCATCCTGTTAGGGAATTTTCTTGAAGCCTTACTAAAATATGGAAATACCTATAGAACTAGCAGCCTAAAAATTCAGGGATCTAGCTTCCTGTCCATAATTTTGGCATGGTGTTTAGCTGCTAAAATTATGACAAAAAAAACAAACAAAAAAAACCCCAACCTGTTTAATATTATTAGACAAATTTTGAATTTGTTCTTGTACTGTACAAAGTCAGTGTACTTCAGTATTATTTTTTTTATATAAATGAAATAATTAATGGAAGAACTAATCATGGTAACCATGACAAAAGATCACCCTAGGTGTTGACATTTTTCATACATTCAGAAAATAATTAGGCAGTGGTCTCAAACTTTTCTCCTTAATCGTGGGACTAGAAGTTGCTTTTTAAAATGAGAGCTGATCTTCTCACACAGTGAAATTCTTTTAGAACACAAATAAATTCTTTGAGATGAAGTAAAAATGTGAGGTTGGCAAAAGAGCTATGTATTTCACATCTATGGGATTTCAGTGTTTTGACTTGGCTGCTTTAAGTTTCTGATATGAGAACCGACAGAGACTCTTCATCTCAGAGCCTTACAGAGACCTATGTTGTGCCAAGCCAAGCTTTTCAGTGAGTAGAATATGGTAATCTCTTCTTGGGACAGAAGTTCACAATTCTGGGCTCCATAGGCATCTTATGAAGAAAATTCAGGACAAAATTTCAAACAAGATGATTGTTTAGAATATTGCCACGTTCTTTTAGAACAAGAGGGTGAAAGGTTTAATGTTTAATGTGAGTGGTTTAATTTTTTTATACTAAATTTACTTCTTTCAAGTTATTTGACATTACACAGGATATTGATTTAGCACAGTGATACAGCAATGCAGTTAAATCACAATACAACTAAAAAATACACTTAGCAGAGCATACTAGTTGCAATATGATGTGATTCTCAGTAATGATCTCTATAATATGCTCACTGTCATGATGTTGGGTGACACCTGTCTCTGGGAAGAAAACATTACTTGATACCAGCTCAAGCTTAATATTCTTCACCTTCTTTTTGTTGATTGATTATTTTTTATACTTTATGGTAAGTTGAGCCACATATACCCTCCACCTTTTATCCCGTGCTTGCTGAATCAGGAAGGTATTTGCAATCTTTTGATTAATTCAGGGTCAAACATTTGAGCAATTAGATGTTTCTATCAACTGATATAATTATTTATATATATATAAAAGGACACCCTCTAGTTCCCTTTGTGTTGAATCTGTCTTTCTTTGCAGTATGAATGGTCACTCATTCCACTCATTTTTCCCTGAACTTCATGAGCATATTGTCTTTGCCCAACACCTCTGAACTTTATTACACAGGAGGATTGTAATTGATAGGTCACAAATAGCTAGAGTATCTAACAGGGAACATTAGAAATTAATAAATTGCAGGTCTTCCTGTTTTATGGATGCTGGCACCAGTCAGCACTCTATTATATAATGTTATCCTGAACTAGTAACTCATTGTAGTACTGCTTTGAACACCATGTAAGATATTTTGGTGAAAGTCATGAGACTTGCAAAACAGGATGTGCTTAAACAGCTAAGTGATTTAATTTTTTTTTCCTCAAAAACATTCTGTTTGAGTAAAATACCTATGGTCTGCCTAAAATGTGCTTATTCACTCTAATCACTTTGTGAATATCAGTCTTACCGGCTTTCTGAGAGTGTCAAACTTAACACATTTCTAAGTCAACCAGACACATGAAATGAAACAAGTCAGCAAATTCTAGAAAGATTATCAAGCTCTGACATTAGACTTTTTTGGAATAAAAACTTCAATAAGGTAATGTTTGAAATAGAGTAAGCTCAGATTTTCAGAGTAGAGCATATTAATGAAAAAGTATTTGAAAACACTTTTCTTTTTCCCTTCTTTTTGTTCAGGATGAGTAATCTTCTTTGATCCTTCTGTTTTGCTCCAGCAAACTTCAGTGATTAGTAGTGTCTAGGAACACCAGTTCAAAAACTTACTGTATTAAATGCTATAAGAATAAAGTGAGGGTGCCTGTTCTCAGATGTTTCTGTCTGTGAATTGAAATGAGGAGTTACACTCATTAGATGGAGAATTTTACTAATTTGAAAGGTAAAAATATAAATTATAAAGAAATTCAATTTCTATGTAAGCATTTATGTGTACTTATCATACTTTCTAAATTTTTTTAAGTATGTTCTCACACAAAATTGCTTTTTTTTAAAACACAGCATATGTAAGTGTCATATAAAACTCATTTCTGTGGAAGAGGGAGTTACTACTCTTCCACTACAGATCCAGACAGGCTTATCTATTGACTTTTCCACATGTGTGTCTACTGTTTTCCATCCTCAACTCCTCTGAGAAATGTCATAGTTTTTTGTGTAAAAATTAATACTTACTGAAATAAATTATATATATATATACATGATTATAGTTTAGGACATGTAAGCTCCCCTTATGGTTTTGGCCATTTGATCACTATTCATGAAATCAGGATGAGGTCAGCAACTGCATAGCAAACCTGTTAGCCACAGAGCTAGAGGGATTGATATTTCCACAGCATAAGTTATTTACAGAAAAGGAGAGAAAACCTGAGGGCACAGCAGCAGTTGGAGTTGGAAAGGGATTGTGGTTTTCCTATACTTGATGGAGAAAAATGAAGAGCAAGGAGATGGTATACTTGTATCAAACAGCACTATTAAAAGGCACATATTCTATTCCAGATAAATCACTGTCAGATGAAATATCGTTGCCACCTAATAAAGTGAGAGTTTAGTTAACAGCTATCTCTACTATCTTGTATTTCATTTTGTGACATTCACAACAATGATTATGTTGGTAATGCACAGGGAGAAATGGAATCTAACCATATCATCTTTACACCTCCTGACTCTGCAGTTGTGCTGAAAATAAAAATGTTAAGAGATTATTTTATAGTCAATGAAGTCAGCAGATTTTGCTCATGATACACTTAAGAGAGAGTTCTATTGAGTAAGGTGTCATTAAGACACATTTACTCTGAAAGAAACAACCCTTTTTATTTTTCACTTCCCTTAATATGCTTAGAAAATTGTATGGAAACCCTTGAACAACCATTTTGTGCTATTTCTTACAATCTGTATGAAAATGGTAGTCAGAGGATGAAACGTGATAAACTATTTAAACACATTTTGCTGCCAAAATGTATGTAGCAAAAAGTCTTATACCAAGGTATTTCCTAACAGGGCTATAAGCCCATACACCTGTGATCTTAATTCCAGAAAACTTCTTATCCAACCAACAGTATAAACAAGAAACACAGAACCATAGAGTCATTCAGACAGGAAAAACTCCTTTAAGATCATAGAGTCCAACAATAAAGCTAACAAGTTCACACCCAGACCATGTCCCTAAGCACATCTACAAGTCTTTTAAATATCTCCAGGGATGGTGACTCTACCACTCCCCTGGGCAGCCTGTTCTAATGTTTCCAACCCTTTCAGTGAAGAAATTTTTCCTAACACCTAATCTAAACTTCCCCTGGCACAATTTTCATCCCAGATGCCTCACTGGATCAAACATTGACATTAATATTTTACAAAGTGTTATAAGGTACTTTTCCTCATAAATTGTTATCATTAATGCAATTATATTGATTTTCAGTTGTGAAAGAAAAAATAAAAAATTATCAGAGGAAATAAGAAATGACAAAAAATAAAGTATACATAGTACAATGAAATATCACCCCAAAATAATAATCAATGTGGCACCCAAGAGAATAAGCTAATCAATTACAAGATTTTTTATTTTACAGTTGTGAGACTACTGTCATTAGCAGACACATCTTCAGAGGCACTTTTTCAAAGGGTAACCATCAATAGTATATATTTTCTGTTCACTTTGATGTCATCATTAGCTCACAGGTTCCAATCCTCTAACACTAAATAAAAGAGAGTAGGTCATAAAATCTTTATCAACAAAATTGTAACAATTTAGTGAGAATTTTTTTCTACACATTACAGTGAAATAAAGATGGAGAAAGAAAAAAATAGAGGCATAACAAGGTAGAGAGATGCAAAGCAATCTGATATTTGCAATAGCTCTATTTCAAGCATGATGTTCTCAATAGACAGAGATGTTGCTCCACAGTGTTGGAAATGAGGAAGCACATAAATGTTGGATGCACTAAAAATCGAAACTACATTACAAGTTGCATTTCATCTGCACTGCATGGGCAGTGATTTAGATGTGATTCACTGACTAAAAATAAGTGTCAGAGATGAAGTCCTTGAAAATGCCCTTAGCATTCCAGCTGACCTTTTCTGTCTAGGAAATAATATAGTTTAGGAAACCTTTGTCTTCAGGCAAGGCAGACAAAAAGACACTAAACACTGACCAGCTTTCCAGCCAGATTGTACCAATTGGCATGCGCACAAGAGTGTATTGAGCTGGATCCTTCAATCAGAATGTAAATCATGTGTCAGTACTTATTATCAAGGCTCTGAGCAAGCTCTCTGCAAGCCAGAACTCATAGCTGACGGATTTTTGAACACTAAATGAATAGTGGTACCGGCAGAGATACAGACTCAACATAGGGAAAATGATGTGCGATTTATTAGCATATGAAAGGGAAATAAGACTATATTCCCAGAAAGCCAAGCCTCAAGAAATAGTATGTATTTGAGATACTTTCAGAAGCTGAAGCAGATATCCTAACATTGGAAAAGATATTCCTTCTATAGAGCTTTGCTAACAGTAAACGCAGTGATAAAAATACTTTCTGCAGTTCATTCTGTCTCCAATCAAAAATACAGAGGAGCATAGAAGAGATGCCATGGCAAATTTGAAAAAAAAAAAAAAAAAAAGTAATTTAATCAAGGAGTATCGCAGTAAATGACACAGATTCAGAGGAAACAAAATACATTATGCAAACCTCTCTGAAATGTAAAGACCTAAAAGTAGAAAGTAACATATAGAAATAAGGAGAAATACTCAAAAAATACCCCCATTATGATTTTGCAAGAGAAAAATCCACAAATATTGAGAAAAAAAAAAAAAAAAAAAGGGAAGGGAAGGGAAGGGAAGGGAAGGGAAGGGAAGGGAAGGGAAGGGAAGGGAAGGGAAGGGAAGGGAAGGGAAGGGAAGGGAAGGGAAGGGAAGGGAAGGGAAGGGAAGGGAAGGGAAGGGAAGGGAAGGGAAGGGAAGGGAAGGGAAGGGAAGGGAAGGAAGGAAAGGAAAGGAAAGGAAAGGAAAGGAAAGGAAAGGAAAGGAAAGGAAAGGAAAGGAAAGGAAAGGAAAGGAAAGGAAAGGAAAGGAAAGGAAAGGAAAGGAAAGGAAAGGAAAGGAAAGGAAAGGAAAGGAAAGGAAAGGAAAGGAAAGGAAAGGAAAGGATTTATAAAAATCAGAGAACATAAATGTCTGGTCGATCAGAGTGTAAGAAAGGATGCATTGTCAAAAATAAATCAGAAAATAAAACACATACTGCTGGTAGAAATCTGAATATACACCGATAGTAAAGACATGGAGATTAATAGGGCCTGAGCTGTTGTTCTGAATGTTTCAAGGATTTCAGAAAAAACAAGGTGATTTGTAAGGAAGAGGGGAAATAGTAAAATATTTACAGATTTCAGAAAGGTTCAAAAAGAAAAATTAGTTTAACATTAAACAGTCCACTAGAATTATTAAGATCAAACTGCAGTCTCATTTCAGGGAACGAAGGACGCAAAGCAGCTGGGAAGGATTTTTTTTTTTTTTTTTTGAAAAATACCTCAATGAAGAGTAATGAAGAGTAATAAAGTCCACATAATTAGAACAGTAAGATTAACTAATATAATTTATTCTATATGAAATGCACAGAATTAAGACACAAAATAAGATATGATAACACAATAATACTGTTTAATAAGTTAAGCATTCACAGCAGCAGAAAACCACTTTGTATGTAATTTGTGTAATCTTATTTTCCACACCAGGGCCCTCTGTTCAGCCTTCCCAGAGCCTCCACTCACTCTGTCCAGGGCCCAGGACCCCATTTCAACCTGTCAAGACAGTGAGTCTTTGCCACAGTGATGCTGCAGAAGGACTGGGATCTAGATCCCTGTCCATGAGCCCTGCGAAACTGATCCTACCTGCAGCCTCACATCCCAGTTTGGTCACAGCCTTCCTGTGAGCTCACATATCAGCACAGTCTCAGCCTGCCTTCAGCCCCAGGGAGGTACCCAATACTGGGGCTGGGGTTGTCACGGTTGCTCCCGGCTGAGGCCATGGAAAAGGCCTGGCACATGCAAATAACTAGTGTTTCCTATAACTTCTATTTAAACTTGGAATTATTGTTTTATATTTACTTGAAAGTCATTTGGAATACCTCAAATATTAATGAACTTTAGAGATTATCTTTACTATGAACAATACAACTTTTGTTGTGGTGTCATCTGAACTAATACACCTGATTATTTTGTGGGATTATTCAGTCATTTTATATATGTAACAAAAAAAAAAAAAATATATATATACCAGCTGTTATTTAATAATTATGTATAACTCTGCATGCAGATCTATGTTAAAGCATAGAAAGTTTATTTTTTTTTGGTCAGTGCCATCAGTCTTCTTTAAGTAGAGAAATTATAGGATGTGCAGCTCATTAGCAGTATACCATATTCTTCACAAGGAACAATTTAAAGCTGTTGATGAAGCCTCCTTCCTCCTCAGTCTTTAAGTCTTTTTAGGTTTATGTTTCCTCATCACAGTTAACTTCCTTCTTACTGATTCCCAGCTGAACTTAGAAAATTGTGCATTAACCCCTCCCAACCTCAGTTAATGTAAGGGCCTGTTTGTTTGCTTATGTTTTGTCAGATCTTTCATTTATATTGTATTCATAGGGCTTCAGCAAGTCAGTTAGATTAGACAATAATAACTTGACCACTAGCCAGTTGTTAAAAACACATAAACCAGCTAAAATTATGCCAAGAAAGCTCCACAGAAGTCCTGAGACTATCAAATCAGTAAGAAGGCAGTGACTTTTTTTAACAATGGCAAAAATCATATTTAATAGTCTATGTAGCAGCCACAAAAATACAAAAATTGTGTTTCACACTTCTAAAAAATGAAGTCTGTGCTATACTTGATAAATATTTTTTTTTTAAGTTATTTTCATGATCAAACATTTTATATGGCTATTCTCATTATTTCTGTTTTCTAATCCAACATCCACCTGCTCTGTATCTCTTAGAACAATGTGTAGTGAAATATGATTTTCTATCACTGCAGGAATACCCTTAAATTGCTATTGTGATTTTAACTCAGTTGGCAGCCAAACACCACACAGCTACTTGCTCACTCTCCCCTGGCCCAGAGAATGGAAAAGAGAACTGGAACTGTAAAGGTAAGGAGACTCGTGAACTGCGATAAGAATATTTTAATAATTTTAATAAAATAAGATGTAAAATAATAATGATAATAATAACAGTAATAGTAATAATGGAATAATCAAATAAGTGACACAGTGCAATTGTTCGGTGCCCACTGACCGATGCCCAGCCCATTACTGGCTAGTGATCACAGAGGAGAAAAAAATCCTGAAAACTCAATCCTGGAAGAGAGACATCTTCTTGGTCAACCCTCATATATATACTGAGCATGACATTATCCAATATGGAATATTCTATTGACCAATTTGGGTCCACTGCCCTTTCTATGCTCCACTCCCCACCCTACCCCAACCCGCCACCCCCAGCCAATATTCTCATACCAAATACCATACTGAATTCAAAACACAGTGTTATTCTAGCTACTAAGAAGAAAATTAGCTCTACCTCAGCTGAAACCAGGACAACTGGTAATAATAATGTCACTGGAGAGGACGTTTAAAAGAAGTATATTTATGAAACTGAAAAATATAACCTTGTGCATGCAGTCCTGTAAGCTCTAACACCTTTATTCTGCTGAAATATTTTATCTTTAACAATGTAAAACTTATGTTTTTATTATATCTTTAACAATAATTACTTTGTTCTTTGAGATACTTTGTGACAGGGTCTTCTGTTTCCTGGGATGGGGGAGATGGGAGGGGAGGGGAGCAAAAACAAACAAAAAAAACCCAACAACCTTATGTATTACTACAATCTTAAATATATTCTTAACCAGAAAACTGCTGGTTTTCCTCTCTTTCTGAATTGCTCTGCAGAATTACTCAAAACATGGCCATCAGGTCAACCAAGATGTCGGACAGCCTGACAGCTCTACAAGTAGTTTCAGGTATCTTTAGCTAAAAGAGGTACTTTTTGTGCAAAGCCAAAAGACCATTTTTTTTTGCCTAAGACTTGGAGAGGAAGTGATTGCAGCTGAGTGTTCCAGAAGACCAGATTACTTGGAAGTGAAGGGCAAAGAGCAGTTAGTCATAGCTGCTAAACTTCTGAGGCAAGATATTTGCATTCATATTAAAAAAGCTGACCATCTTCTATCTTATAGCAAACCAATAGTAGCTACATTGAAAAACCTGAACAGAAAGCCAACCGTATCCTGGGCTGCATCGAGAGAAGTGTGGCCAGCAGGTCGAGGGAGGTGATTCTCCACCTCTACTCTGCTCTTGTGAGACTCCACCTGGAGTAACGTGTCCAGTTCTGGAGCCCCCAAAATAAGACATGAACCTGTTAGAACGAGTCCAGAGGAAGGCCACAAGGATGATCCGAGGGCTGGAGCGCCTGCCCTATGAGGACAGGTGGAGAGAGTTGGGTCTGTTCAGCCTGGAAAAGAGATGGCTCTAGGAAGACCTTATATCAGCCTTCCAATACCTGAAGGGGCCTACAAGAAAGCTAGGAAGGGACTTTTCACAAGGGCAGTTAATGATAGAACAAGGGGAAATAGCTTTAAAGTGAAAGAGGGCAGGTTTAAATTAGATATTAGGAAGAAATTATTTCCTGTGAGGGTGGTGAGACACTGGAACAGGTCACCCAGAGAAGTTGTGGATGCCCCCTCTCTGGAATTGTTCAAGGCCAGGCTGGATAAGGCTTTGAGTGGCCTGGTCTAGTGGAAGGTGTTCCTGCCATTGTAGGCAGTTTGATCTTTAATGTCCCATCCAACCCATACTATTCTATGATTCTATAATAGCATTCAAAACTGACAAGGGTCTGTACTGCTGATTAGTATCTTCTTTAGAGTGAGCTGCATAGGATTTTTTTTTCTTTCCTATTTAAAGAGGCAGATTCTGAACACTGAAAGTTAATCTCCAGACAACCTTCCAACCCTTCAATGGCTGACTAGACACTACCTGAATCATCTCTCTATGTGTAGCAGTTAACAAACAATCGTCTGATGCAAGACACAAATTGAAATTACAGCAATGAAAGAGTCACAGATTTCCTGTTTGAAATTAAATGGTTCCTTCTTGACATATGTTAACAATGTCCAGTGTAACATGTGAAGATGAACAAACATGGTAGAAGCAGTCCTATATGGTTTTGTGTTTATAAATTCATATGCAAAAACTTTAAAAGTTCTAAAAATGGTAATTCCTTAGACTCACATGCACACGTATATGTATATCATCTAGATGTTCCACACAAACTTATTGAAAAACTTCTATACTGTAAGGATTTTAGAGCATTGGAATAAGCTGCCCAGAGAGGCTGTGGAGTCTCTATCTCTGGAGATATTCAAAACCTGTCTGGACACTTTCCTGTGTAACCTGCTGTAGGGAACCTGCTTTAGCAGGAGGGTTGGACTAGATGATCTCCTGAGGTCCTTTCCAATCCCTACCATTCTGTGATCTGCATAAGAGATAAATATACATGTACGTGTATACCTATATGCATAACTACACAAATAGTTCTATAGTTAGATATATCAGAAGAGTAGAATATAATTTATGAAAGCAAAATTCTAATGTATAACTTTGACATTTATTTTTCACGTGCTGTATCATAAAGATTGTGAAACTAGTCCAGCGGATAATCAAATCATATTATCCCTTTGAAAAACTAATTATTATAAACCTTTCAAAGTATGCCATATTTAATTTCCTTAATGGCTACTTATTTATTTAGTGTTTTCTATTCTCATGTACAGCATAATACTGGCTCACAGGTGGAGAAATAGCAATGAAGCAGTCCTAGGTTTAACTGAAAATGTGTCCATACAAGAATATCTAGGTTTATCTTTGTATATGTCAAAGCCTTATTGTTCAGGGGGAGGTTATTTGCTACTTTTGTTCTATTTTGATCTATTTGCTTTTATTATTTTCATAATTCTTATGTGCACAATGTAGTTGAGCCTTTTTGTTATTTGAAATTAGGGCAAGACATGGTTAAAAAACCATCATATTCCCTATATATTACTTGTTTGCTGAAGAAATAATGAAGTCACACGAAAAAAATGGTTTTGCTTTCTTACAGTATAGGGATTCTAACTCTGTTTTCACATCAGAGTTCAAAACAAATACATGTCAGTATTACTGAACTGCAATTTAACCTGTTTCTCATGCAGGAGATGGCCTTGGTTCATCTAAAAATATTTTGTTGATGCCCAACAATAAAAAAGATATTGTCACCTGACACCTTTTTTTCTGGTGTTTCATACAATAATAAGCAACATGTCATGTCAGTCACAATTATATCTTTTTTTTTTTTCTTATTTATTTGAAATGTACAGGAAATGTTACTAGGACCTTAAAAATGGCTGAGGATTCGAGGCAAGTTCCAAAAGAAAACAAGATCAGAGTAATTTTGCTTTTCAGCTTATCAGCATGACAAGAAACAGGAATGATCTTACTCAAATATTAAACACATGATACGGATGCCTAAGTCTTAGAGAAAAGGTATAACATGAGATTTTGTAGTGTTGGTTATTTTTTTCCTAGTATCTCTTAAGAAGGAAAAAATTTCTGTGTAGTTCATTGACACAATATGTTTATCATGTGAAGACTTTTGCTGCATAAAAAATGCTCCAAGCCCTGTATCTATTTTGTCTTCTGATCTCTCAGGACTTGATGTCTTGAGGAAGTAGTCTCACTCCAAAACTATGACTAGATGTGTCCCCCTACATTGGAGTAACTTAGTGTTAGACTGTAGTTTATGCTGTCAAAACTTGTGTGTGTGAGCAGATGCCAGATTTCCACAGAGTTGATGCACAAAGGGAAAGTGTTAGAGCTCAAACTGTCAACACCTCTATTTGTGAGCAGATGCCAGGTCTCGGCAGAGTTACAACACGATGGAAAAATGCTTCAACTGTCAACACCCTATATCAGAGCAGATGCTGGGTTTTTGGCAGAGTTAAGAGAGGAATATAGTATTAGCACCCAGCTTGCAAGGAAAGTCTGGGCTTTGCCAGAATTTCTATCAAGGAATGATATAGTGTAAGTTCTCTCCACAGACCATTGCCTCACATCATACATAATGTCTGACACAGGTCACAGGAATTCCTTTTCTGAAACAATCTATTTTATACTGACTATTGACTTCTATATCTGGAAGATTAAAACATATATTTTATAAATGGAAACAGCAGACCACATCTCCTCCATCCAAGACACAACAGCACTGGGTTCTCCTCACCTACCTAGGGATTTCCTTCACATTCTCAAACAGCGTTCTGGATTTTAAACATTAAAATGCACTTATTCCAATTATATGCTACTATAGTACTTATTTTACTTCCAGACTAAGTGCTATGAAATGTCATTAAAAATATGGTAGATACACTCACACTGTGATGATTGAAAAATTATTAGTTTGCAGAAAGTTTTAGAAAATTCAGAAACATTTACTATTTAGCAAGATCTGAGATATGATTGAATGATGAAATGTGAAGAAATTACTAAATACATTACTTCAGTAAAGATTATGTTCCCAAAGTTTCCCATAGTATAAGCTTCTATACAGAATGCATTGAAAGACTGGGGATTATGAAAACCCTTGTTATTATTTTGGGAACATCATTCTTGTTCAAAAAGTGGGAGGATAATTTTTGCAGCTAATTAAAAATTTGTCTTTGTTTTCATATCATATCAAGATATTGCAGATAATAGTCATATACATACATTTTTTAAAAATTGTATTTATAAAAAAAAAAAAATTGCAAATTTCTGTTTTTCTATTATCCTAGAGCTAATGAAAATAATCACATACAGACTTCTGGTTTGTGTTGGGTCTGTGTCAGGGGGAGGCCGTTTTTGGTATTAGGGAAAAGGGATACATTGATGGCCCCTGTGAGAAGCTTTGCAAAGCTCCCCTGGCTCCAAGGCGGACCCACCTCCATCCCAGGCTGAGCCAATTAACAATAGAGAAAATGCTTCTTTGAATCAGTAGTTATGAGGGAGGAACTGGCTTTGAAAAGAAGAAGGAGGAGACAACCTGGAGGAGAGGCCATTGACCTGAACAAAAGACAACCATTGGCCTAAAAAAGATGAGAGCATCATTGCCTTGAGGAAGGAGGAGGAGGGGGAAGACAGAGAACCTCAGACACTGGGATCACAGAAGAGTAGGGAGGGTAAATGAGGTCCCCTGGCAACCCATGGAAGTTCAACAATGGAGCAAATACCAATGTATCTCCACCATGGAGGACTCCATGGTGGAGTAGAAACCTGAGCCCAAGGAGAAGTGTGACTGAATTGAGACCCCAGAGATGTTCAATGCCAGAGTGGGGGTAGGGATGAGGGTGTTCTGGACCAGAGAACCATCTGCAGCCTGTGGAAATCCCCATGCCAGAGCTGGAAGCTGTGCTCAAAGAAATCCCTAACTCCATGGGAAGCCCATGTTGGAAAACTTTGGTCCTGGACTTTTGTAGCCTGCAGAGGGAGCTCATGCTGGAAAGAGTGTCATAGACAAACTGATTGCAACCCCCATTCCCTGGCCCCCTTGGCACTGTTGAGAGAGAAAGTAGAGAAATTTGGAGCAAAGTAATTTGAGCCCAGGAAGAAGGGAAGGGTGGGGTTAAGGTTTTGTAATATGTGGTCACTATCCTAATCTGATTATTGGTAACTAATTAAATTTCTACCACAAGTTGAGTCTGTTTTGCCCATGACCATAATTGGTGAGTGAGCCCTTCCTGTCCTCATTTTGATCCATGACCCCTTTCATTGTGTTTCTCTCGCCATTTCACGGGGTGGGGGGAGTGAGTGCAGGACTGTATGGTCTTACCTCTGGGCGAAACCACCACATGTTTTAAAAGAGCATATACTTGAAATTTCATTAAAATAATATACATGACAATTTCTTGTAGACCTGATTATGACCTTTTCCTGATATTCAACATGCAACTAATCCACTTCCATGATGTTAAATAACTTTTTTTATCTCCTTGGAATCAACTTTTTAAAAATACTGTAGAGCTAATAGTTGGATAAGGTCCTGACAGAATACCCAGATAACATATCTTCAGTTGTGTAAATATAAAAACTGGTTTGGTAGGAAAATTGATACAATTCTTCTCTGCAAAATAAAAATTTTGGGAATGTATGTATGTATCTCACAAATATCAACTTGCAATCTATAGATATACTTGATGAGACACATTAGGTGACAATATACACATATGGTTAACATTTAGGCTTGGTGGACCAGATGCTTAACTGTGAATAGAAATGAGTGGAACTATTTCACCTGTTGAATTATTTTATCTCTTCAACTGAGACAAAACAGGTCCTAAATGGACACTCTTGCTAGAGATATTCAACAAATGAAAGATCACTTCTTAAAAATCCTGTTACATAATTTAGCCATACATAATTTATCCATTATCAAAAGAAGCAGGAGAACTTGAGAACTTTCTACCTGCTCAAGGCACTAGATGTACTCCAGTAAATGATACACTTTTAGTTGTGCTATTGAGAAGCTGTCCCTTGCTTCAACTGGATCTTTGTTAGGTGCATCCTTAAAAATACTATACAACTATAAAAAAATTACAATTTAGGATACACCTAAAGTATTCCAGATTTTAAGCCAGTCAGATAACAAAGTATTCAGATATTCAACAATACTTCCCAGTGGAGTAATTTTCTTTTTGCATGCAGCAGAGTGCTTGTTCAAACACTCAGCATAATTTGATAATTAACCATACTATAAATGTTTGAGCTTTTATTATCCCACTCATAGACTTCTGTGAATTAATCTGTGTTGAAACACCTACATGAAATTTATAAATGTTTAACAGATTACATGCTAAGATTATTAAGGTACAACATAGCTACCAGGTCAATGTCTAATCTAATTAAAAGTTAATTTAAAGTTATACAAAAATGTATGGTTAGCATTAGAAATTGCCTTGCTTTACAGTATGTGAGGAGGAAAGAGAAGAAAAAAAGAATTGTAAAAAACCCCATATAACCTTATCTACAAAGTTTCAGATCACATGTTTGCCAAGCAGTTTTGCAGATAATTAACAGTCTGTTAGAGAAAAAGAAGTATTTCTGTGCTGTATGTAGATGGTACTTCACACTTCAGAAGTACTTGCTTTCTGAGGAATCTAATTAATCTTCATAACATTCCTGTGAAGTAAATCAGCATTATTATCACCATATGATAGATGGATAGATGACATTCCAGGTGCCATCAGATGACAGGCGATTTAGCCAGCATCACAGAGGAATTTTGCAACGAGCCAATACCTACAACCACTCGACTAACTTCTGGGCTTTTGAATTCCAAACAGTTATCTGTGGCAAGACCAACTTTCTTTAAAAGCTGTGGTGGACACTATTGTTGTTACATCTCTCAGAATTATATTGTGAATTTTTTTCAGTTCTATTTCAAATTACTTCTCTCCTTTTTATGCTTATGGCTACCAGTGAATTGTACAGGTAAATAAAAAAAATACTACTAAAAAAAAAATTCCATCATGAAAGATACCATCATGATGAAGATGGGCAACACTAAGACAACAGGTACAGTTTCAGGACAGCTATTTTCATGATCCTGACTATATGTAAACAAGTCTGCTGTTCACCTTCAAGCTTCTTTATTATACTTTACTTTTCTAGGATATGTTCTTATATAATGCTTCTAAAACCATATAGGCCTGAATCAGGTTGATATTAATTGAACTTGTAAAGCTAAATTGGTGCAGAAATGGATGTAAAAAGTCTGACTGAAAGTGGACCCTCTTATTTCCATTTGATCAGTTCTGTGGTTTATAACAGAATCTCGTGGAAGTGAGAAGCTTCACTTCAGTTACATCTTATATTACTTCAGGACTTGAATAGGATATTTGAAAAGCTACAGTAAGACAATTCCAGTGTTCTCTTTCTTGGCTACACAGACATATGAAAGACTGCATAAACCAGTCCTAATACTCAATGGGATACACATGTGAACAACTGCATGTGGTTTATGTCAAAACTTCTGTTCTTTTGTAGTGATTTTTGTTAGGTTTTTTTCCACTCTGATTCAGATAGTCCCAAGAAGAAAACAGCACATCCCTAACAAAATAATTTGCTTATTTCTGTTTTTTTATCATTATTTGTTATCAGCTAAATAATGAGACCTGACTGTGAAGTTCTGTGTTCTTGAAATGCACAGCAAGTGTAAGATAAGTTTTCACCAGAGAGTACTCTAGTAACTTATGATAGCACTTGTGAAGATCATCCTCCACTTTCTTACAGAAAATTGAAAAAAAAAATTGAATTAAATCTTCTGCCCCTAAATCAGTGAAAAAAAAAAATCTGAGACCACCATAAAATGCAAACTTTGAGTATCTCATACTTTCAGCTGAAAAATGTTTTCACCTGTTTACTAAAAGCTGTGTTTATACACCTTGTGCCAAGTCACGCCTTGTACTATTGCTTGCCTACTAGAACTACAAATGGTTAGGTTTTAGTCTCAGCTGTGAATAGTCATAAATACTTTCTCCCTGCTAAAGTTAGACTCAGATTTAAAGAGACCTTTTTTCTCTCCTACTAGTTCTTAACTGGTATCAAGCATTGATCTCAGTGGAAATTATTACTGGCATCTGTATTTCTGCAACAGAATGAAGGATGGTTCAAGTGACGGATGGTTCATTTCTTCAATGAAATGAACTGTCTGTTGTTCATGTCTGGTTAATTAAGTGCTTTCCTCTCACAAAGGCAAGGCTCTTCCTCATTAAACTGCCATGTAGTACGACAAAAATAAACATAAGGAGGGTGGCTTTTTTGTTGATGGTGAAGTGATTTGTTGGGTTTTTTTTGGTTTTTTTTGTTTTTTTTTTCAAAAATACTGAATTAAATTGTGGAAACCTTAGGCACAAAGATATTTCAAAAGTTTTTCAAGAAATTCAGGGAGGATAGATTTATCCCTGAGTGAAGCATCAAAGCATGAATACAATGTATAGATCAATAAGATCTAAAATTACTGTTTGCCTGGGAGTAGTAGGCATAGCTCAGTGTGGAAACGTTTGTATACCTTTCCCTCAATGTCCACTACTAACACCTCTCAGAAAAGGAATATTTGGTTAGACATTCACTCTTTGGTGTGACTCAAAAGTTCAAATCTTACTTCCATTTCATGTTCTTAAAGACACTCAAATACTGATGTAATATTCCCTACATAGGCCTATAAAAAGAGAATGAGAAGGGAAGAAGTTGTTGAAGACCTATTGCTGAATATTAAAGTAGACATGATATGAATAATGTAGTGATGAGATGACAAAATGGATTTGAGCTCAGTTATTGAATAAGCTGTAGAAAAAATGTGCATTCATGCATGTCTCTATGAGACTGTGGAAACAAAGCAAGTGCATCATAAAAAATTACATCAATTTGTAAGGGTCTGTATTGGGCATAAAAGGCAGGGTGCCATAACAGAGCCTGCAGGGTGACTGTGTGGAAGGAGGCCATGAACTGTCCTATGCCAGTTATAGCAGGTTTCAGATGACTCTGAAAAAGATGGAAATAGCCCTTCAAGCCCCAAACTTTCAACCTGCCAGAGGACCTCATGGTCCCTCTGCTCAGGTGTGCTTGAGGAAAGGTGGCAGCTGCTGGGTACAAGAGACACAAGAAAAAATATGAGAGGAGACACAGGAGGACACCCAAAAAAGGATGCATAATCCTGTACCTAGGGAAGAATAACCCCATCTACCAGTACAGATTGGGGGTTGAACTGCTGGAGAGCAGCTCTGTGAAGAAGGATCTAGGAGTCCTGGTGGACAGCAAATTAACCACGAACCAGCAATGTGCCTTTGTGGCCAAGAAGGCCAATAGTATCCTGGAGTGCCTTAAGAAGAGTGTGACCAGCAGGTCGAGGGAAGTTACCCTCCCTCTTTACTGTGCCCTAGTGAGGCCACATCTGAAGTACTGTGTCCAGTTCTGGGCTCCCCAGTTCAAGAAAGGCCAGGAACTACTGAAGAGAGTCTAGCAGAGGGCTACAAAGATGATTAGGGGAGTGGAGCATATTTCTTCTGAGGAAAGGCTGAGAGACTCGGGTCTGTTCAAAGACCAGACTTTGAACCCAGTACTCAAGGTGAGGCCGCACCAGTGCAGAGTAGAGTGGGACAATCACCACTCATGACCCAGGACATGGTTGGCCCTCTTGGCTGCCAGGGCACACTGATGGCTCATGTTCAACTTGCCATTGACCAGAACCCCAAGGTCTGTTTCTGCAGGGCTACTCTTCAACCTCTTATTCCCCAGTCTGTATGGGTGTCCGGGATTGCTGTGTTCCAGCTGCCAAATCCAGCCCTTGCCCTTGTTAAAATACATACAGTTGGTGATCGTCCAGCTCTCTAATTTATCCTGACCTCTCTGAAGGGCCTCTTTGCACTCTGTCCACAGCTCCTCCCAATTTGGTGTCATTGGCAAACTTAGTTAACAGTCCTTCAAGTCCTGTATCCATGTCATTGATGAAGACATTAAAGAGCACCCAGAGATTTGGGTCTGGTCAGCCTCCAGAAGAGAAGACTGAGAGGGGATCTTATAAATGTTTATAAACACCTAAGGAGTGGGTGTCAAGAGGATGAAGCCAGGCTCTTTTCAGTGGTGCTTAATGACAGGACCAGGGGTAACAGGCACAAATTAGAACACAGGAGTTTCATCTGAAGATGAGAAAAATCTTCTTTACTTTGAGAGTGACAGAGCATTGGAACAGGCTGCTCAGAGAGGTTGTGGGGTTTCTTTCTCTGGAGAGATTCAAAACCCGCCTGGTTATGATCCTGTGCAACCTGCTCTTGATGTACCTGCTGTAGCAGGGGGGTTGGATTAGATGATCTCCAGAGGTCTCTTTTTAGTTTGATTCTGTGTTTCTGTGACTCTGTGAGGAGATAAGTAGAGGCAAGTTTGGAGGAAAAGGAGGAAGAATGTGGAAGGGAATATTGTGGACATGACTGGAGATGGCCTCTTGGAAGGAGGTACACCTGATGAAGGAAGGATGTTCTGAGAGACTACAGTCCGTGGAAGACCCATGTTGGAGCAAGGACACCCTCAAAGAGATTGTGGCCTGTGAAGGTCCCACAGTAGGGCAGAAGAAAAATAAGAGCAAGAAATGACAGAAAGAAATTGCAGCGATCATTGCATCACTAAAAGGATTGGAAAGGGACTGCATGCAATGTGGGGTAAAAGCAAGGGGAGTTAACATGAGGAAGAGGCAACAGAAATGTTGGACTGATGGTAAGCCTGGCGAGTGGGTAGAAAAGTCATGTTGTTAAACATTTTTTCAATATTTTCACCTTGTTAATACCTGAATCAGTAATTACAATTTCATGTTAATTAACAATAAATTAAACTGGGTGAAGTTCCTCAGGACTGCTTTGCTCATGACATGTTCATACATGTACATTTTCATTTTCAGTGTACCTAATGAACAGATAAGCTAATACACAAGTAACAGCTAATGTACACATAGCATAAATATCATGTCTAACCTGTTAACATGTTAGTTATCTTAGTATTTTCTTCTTTTATTGAAACTTAGAAACAAGTCTCTTAATCTTTTCTTGCAGCATTTTTCTGATGGGCAGGAGGAACTTTCGGTCCCTTGACATTTACAGCTTCACATGTAAGACATTTCTGGCTAGATACTTTAGTTGTTCCAACTAAAAGTTGGAAAGTTCATAACATTTTGTCATTGAAATTAAATAGAAATATCACCCCAAAAGGTTTAGATTTTCCAGACTCAGAGGTAGCTGAAAAAAAAGAGAGGAAGGAACAAATCCGAAGGTCAGAAGTTACCTACATAAGGCTATCTCATTCCACTAGGATATGAAAGAAAAGGTGAAAAAATTATCCCACCCATATAATTTAATGTCTCCTCTACTTACATGCATTATTCTCAACAATAGGTGTTGGCTGAATGCTAAATATAGGAGTTTGGTGATAACTGTACTTTGATATCTTTTTTTTTTTTTTTTTTTTTTTTTTTTTTTTTTTTTTTTTTACTGTGTGCAGAGGATATGCATTCCAGAATGTGGTTAGCTAATTACAATAACTGAAATGAAAGTTGAAATCAAGTTGTGTCATGAACTGTACTTGAGAACAATGAAACAATATAATTCCTGCTAATATCACATTTGACCCAGCTTCTTAATCTCTCTCTATATAAAAATAATTCTAATTTTTTAATACTCACTGTTGATTATTTTTTTTTATCCCAAAAAGAAAGAAGATGCTTTAAATCTAGTGAGATTCATCCTATATAACTTTTAAAGAGCTACAATTTAGAAGTAAAAAAATGAGCAAGTGTTCTAGACTTCCTTTTTAGTTGATGGTGATAAGTATTTCTCAGGCTTTATTTAACTCATGCTGAGACAGGTATCTAAAACATCTCAGAAGATTAGTTTTGGAAGAGTCTATTTCTCTTTGTGGCTGCAGAGGAAATTTATACAATTATTATTAATAAAATACATGCATCGCAGCTTGTTTTGCAATATTTGCTTAATAATTTCTTTAGAAGACTAGAAAAAGAGATTTGCTTTGCATATTTGCTACCAGTTTAGAAACCTCAAAATATGGAACATTCAATAACAAAATTATTTTAAAAATAAATGTTTGCTTGTTCTGTTGGCATATATCATCCAAGGCCATCAATTTAATGGGTTTTTTGTTTGTTTGTTTGTTTGATTGTGGTTTGTTTTTTTTTTTTCTTTTTAACAGTTACAGAATCATAGAATAACAGAATGGTAGGGGTTGGACGGGACCTCTGGAGATCATCTAGTTCAACTCTCCTGCTAAAGCAGGTTCACTTAGAACAAATTGCACAGGACTGCATCCAGGTGGGTTTTGAATATCTCCAGAGAAGGAGACTCCACATCCTCTCTGGGCAGCCTGTTCCAGTGTTCTGGCACCCTCACAGTAAAGATTTTCCTTATCTTCAGATGGAAATCCCTGTGTTCCAGTTTGTGCCCATTGGCCCTTGTCCTGTCACTAAGCAGCATTGAAAAGAGCCTGGCCCCATCCTCTTGACTCCCACAAAGTTCAAAGGCTGATGAATACAAAGAACCATGTGATAATTTTTAATAAATCTTCCATGTTTCAAATAAATATTAGTGAAAGTTTTCTATTATATTTTAGTAAAACAACACTTTATACCTGTTGTTTTTCTCATTAATCTGGTAACATTAAGACCACACTGTCACTTGCTCACTCCTTTCACCTCCAGTGGGATGGGGAAGAGAAAATAATGACAAAGTGGCTTATGGGTCAAAATGAGGACACAGAAGGCTCACTCATCAGTAGGGTCACAGGCAAAACAAACTTAACTTGGGGAAGAAAAATGAATTTAATTTGTTACAAAATTATTGGAGTACATAAAGTCACATCTTAAACCACCTTGGCCCCACCCCTCACTTCTTCCAGGGCTCAAATTACTTTGCTCCCAATTCCTCTACCTCTTCCCCTCTCGGCACCACGGGGAACAGAGAATAGGGGTTGGGGTCAGCTTATCACGCATTGTCTCTGCTGCTCCTTCCTCCCCAGGAGGACTCCTTACACTCTCCCCTGCTCCAGTGTGGGGTCCCTTCCACCAGATGAAGTTTTTCATGAACTGCTCCAACATGTCTCCCTCCTGCAGGCTACAATAGTCCAGGAACAGACTGTTCCAGAGCAAGCTCCTCACAGAGTCATGGACTTCTTCAGTCACAGCCCCCTGGTCCAGCACGGGGTTCCTCCATGGGCTGGAGGTGAATCTCTGCTTCAGCGCACATCCCCCTCTAGCTCTAGCAAGAGCTCAGCTGGAGTCTTTTCCTCTGTCTCTCCATGTTGTCACAACTGCCTTTGGGCACAGCCTCCTGGTCCAGTGTGGGGTCCTCCATGGGCTACAGGTGGATATCTGCTCCTTCATTAATCTCCGTAGGCTGCAAGAGAACAGCCTGTTGTCTCACCATGTGCTGCAGGGAAATCTCTGCTCTGGTATACTTCCTCCCCCTCCTTCCTCACTGACCTATGTCTGTGTAGTTCTCTCATATCCCTCTCCTCCCTCCTCTCCCCTCTTCAGGTTGTTGTCTTTGTTGTTCTTGATGTTCCTGTTCAACTTTGCCCTTCTTAAATATGGATACATGGAGGCTTTTCATCATTGCTGATTGGCTCAGTCTGGGGTGGAGGTGGGTTCACTTTGCAGGTGAGTAACTTTCTCACAGCTTTTCAAAGGAGCTATCCTTGTAACTCCTTCCCCATTACAAAAAAGACCAAAATCCACCACACAAACCCAGTACAAATAGTAATGGAGAAACTGTAAACTGAAACATCTTCTAAGCTGTTAACCATGCTGAATTACATTTGGCAACCCCCTTTGAACCGTAAACATAAATCTTTTCACATCTGCATTGAATTTTTTACTGGTTAAAAACAAGTCACAAGTATTTTGAGATGCAGTATCAATATTTAATAAAGGAATTTCCATCAACAAAAATCACCAAATGGGGCAGTGAATACTGCAGATCTGCATAGCAGGGTCAGCAAGGAGAGTCTCATTTTCACTGTGGGAAAGTTATCACTACAAGACCTCTGCCAACTTTCTTCTTCTATAATATCTGCTCTCTGGTGAATGTCATATTAGAGACTGCAGCCAAAACACCCTCCATTCTTCACCTACTGGTGCATGAAGGAATCTGTGACAGATGATGCAGCATTATGCAGTATTCAAAGACCAATGTATTAATTTAATAAGTGTTTTTATAGCCTTATGGCCTTGCCAATGAATGCATTCCTGGTTAAACTGAAAGATAAAGATTGCCTCCTACAGGAACTAAAGATGATGTTATATATAGTGTTGTAAGATTTTTATGGCATATATCCAATGAAACAACAACAAAAAATAAAGGTAGGTAAAAAGTTATGAGTTTTATAAGACTAACTGTATTACAGAAAATCATAAGAACTATTTTACCTAACACAGTAGTAACAGTGGGAAAAAAGTGTGCAGGTTCATAGAATGATCTCTTTTGACCTACAGAGAGAAGTGTGTCACAAGTGAGTCATTTAGTTTGCTTGAAGAATCATTGTCAAAGGTATTTGAAAAAGGTGGCTTTAATAGGAATTTATAAAAATGTTTATTTAATGAAGTTTGATGTCAAGGTTTACACTATTACATAATAGAAAGAAAAAGCAATCAAAATTAAAATTAGAATTTGAATCAGATTTAGAATTCATTTAGAATTATTTACATCTATACTAGAGAAAATTATTTACATGGGGTCAGGGAAAATTGAGTCAGAAACAGATTGTTGTAATTTACACAGAGATTAGGTAAAGAAGATAAGGGAGACCCTCCTGTTGAGTCACAAGATTCAGAATGGACCCCTTACTTTATAAACTCCTTCTCAGAGAAAAGTTTAGGTGTGGCTGGATCCAAACTTAGTCCCAGACTTGGTCAATGTTTTCTCACAGAATCACAGGATGGTAAAGGGTTGGAAGGGACCTCTGGTGATCAACCCCCCTGCTAAAGAAGGTACATCAAGAGCAGGTTGCACAGGATCATATCCAGGCGGGTTTTGAATCTCTCCAGAGAAAGAGACCCCACAACCTCTCTGAGCAGCCTGTTCCAATGCTCTGTCACTCTCAAAGTAAAGAAGATTTTTCTCATCTTCAGATGAAACTCCTGTGTTTTAATTTGTGCCTGTTACCCCTGGTCCTGTCATTAAGCACCACTGAAAAGAGCCTGGCTTCATCCTCTTGACACCCACTCCTTAGGTATTTATAAACATTTATAAGATCCCCTCTCAGTCTTCTCTTCTGGAGGCTGACCAGACCCAAATCTCTGGGTGCTCTTTAATGTCTTCATCAATGACATGGATACAGGACTTGAAGGACTGTTAACTAAGTTTGCCAATGACACCAAATTGGGAGGAGCTGTGGACAGAGTGCAAAGAGGCCCTTCAGAGAGGTCAGGATAAATTAGAGAGCTGGACGATCACCAACTGTATGTATTTTAACAAGGGCAAGGGCTGGATTTGGCAGCTGGAACACAGCAATCCCGGACACCCATACAGACTGGGGAATAAGAGGTTGAAGAGTAGCCCTGCAGAAACAGACCTTGGGGTTCTGGTCAATGGCAAGTTGAACATGAGCCATCAGTGTGCCCTGGCAGCCAAGAGGGCCAACCATGTCCTGGGTCATGAGTGGTGATTGTCCCACTCTACTCTGCACTGGTGCGGCCTCACCTTGAGTACTGGGTGCTGTTTTGGGCACCACAGTAAAAAAAAGTGTATAAAATTACTGGAGAGAATCCAAAGGAGGGCCACGAAATTGGTGAAGGGCTTCGAGGGGAAGCTGTATAAGCAGAGGTTGAAGTAATAGGACCAGAAGAAATGGCAGGAAGATGTGCCAGGGGAAGTCCAGGTTGCACATGAGGAAAAGGTTCTTCACCCAAAGTGTGGTGGAACACTGGAACAGGCTCCCCAGGGAGGTAGTCATGGCACCAAACCTGACAATAATCAAGAAGCATTTGGCCAATGCCCTTAGACACATGGTGTGAATCTTGTGATTGTTCTATGCTAGGGCATGAGTTGGACTCACGATCTTTGTAGGTCCCTTTTAACTCACAACATTCTATGACTGTTATTCTAGGTCTCTCAGCCTTTCCTCATAAGACAGATGCTCCACTCCCCCAATCATCTTTGTAGCTCTCTGCTGGATTCTCTCCAGTAGTTCCTGGTCTTTCTTGAAATGGGGAGCTCAGAACTGGACAAAGTACTCCAGATGTGGCCTCACTAGGGCACAGTAAAGAGGGAGGGTAACATCCCTTGACCTGCTTTTCATACTCTCCTTACTGCACCCCAGGCCTTCTTTGCTACAAGGGCACACTGCTGGCTCATGGCTAGACTGCTGTCCACCAGGACTCCCCGATGCTTCTTCTCAGAGCTGGTCTCCAGCAGGTCAACCCTCAACCTGTACTGGTGCATGAGGTTATTCCTCCCTAGGTGCAGGACTCTACACTTGCCTTTGTTGAACTTCATTAGGTTCCTCTCCACCCAGCTCTCCAGCCCGTCCAAGTCTCACTGAATGGCAGCACAGTCTTTTGGTGTATAAGACACTCCTCGCAGTTTGTATCATCAGCAAACTTTCTGAGGGTGTGCTCTGTCCCTTCATCCAGGTCATTGAATATGTCAAACAAAACTAGACCCAGCACTGACTCCTGGGGGACACTACTAGCTACAGGTTTCAAACTAGACTCTCACAACCCTCTGAGCCCTGCCATTCAGACAGTTCTCAATCCATCTCACTGTCCATTCATCTCCTCTATCCCATACTTCTTAAGCTTACTTGTGACAATGTAACAAGGGACAGTGTCGAAAGCCTTGCTGAAGTTGAATAGCTACCTTTTTTTTTTTTTTTCCCCCCCCCCCCCTCAAGGACAGCTGCTTTGGCAAACTCATTGTCTCACCAATATTCTTCTAATGTTCTATCTTTGAAGTAGATCAACATTTGGAGTTTAATAATTCTGTGCTGTGCTAAACCATATCTACTGCATTACCCACTGCTCTCCCCTTGTTAGTCATTCATGCCGTCATAGAAGGCTATCAGATTGGTCATGCATTATTTCCCCTTGGTGAATCCATACTGACTACTCCTGACAACCTTCGTTTCTTCCAGATGCTTAGAGATTATATCCAGAATGAGCTGTTCCCTCACCTTCCCAGGGATGGAGGGGAGGCTGACCTGCCTGTAGTTTACTAGGTCCTCCTTCTTGCTGTTTTTGAAGACTGGAGTGACACTGGTTTTTTCTCCAGTCCTCAGTCACTTCTCCTGTTCTCCACAATCTTTCAAAGATAATGGAGAATGGCTTAGCAATAACCTGTGCCAGCTCTTTCAGTGTCCAAGGATAAATGCCATCAGGGCTCATGGATTTGCCTAAATGATATCTAACCCAATATTCCCTTGCCAGTTGAGGGAAAGCCTTTTCTCTAGACTTTCTCTTTTACCTCCAGGGTCTGGGATTCCTGAGAGTTGGCCCCAGCAGTAAAGACTGAGGCAAAGAAGGCATTGAGTAACTCCACCTTCTCTGTGTCCTCCATCAGCAGGGCACCTACCTCATTCAGTAGCGGGCCCACATTTTCCTTAGTCTTCCTTTTGCTACTGATGTCCTTGAAGAAGCCCTTCTTTTTGTCCTTGACATCCCTCACCAGATTCAATTGAAGCAGGCCTCAGCCTTCCTTGTTGCATCCCTCCATACTCTGACAGCACTCCTATAATCCTCCCAAGTAGTCAAGTCCCTTTTTCCATATTCTGCAAACTTCCTTCTTCCATTGGACTTCTTCCAGAAGCTCCTTGTTTATCCAAGCTGGTCTCCTGCCTCTTTTGCTCAATTTTTTACTCATAGGGATGCACGGATATTAAGCTTGGAGGAAGTGGTGCTTGGATATTAACCAGATCTCTTGAACCCCCCAACCTTCTAGAGCCCCAAACCATGTGATTCCTTCAAGAAGGTCTTTGAAGAAGCTAAAGTTAGCTCTCCTGAAGTCCAGGGTTGCATCATACTTACTGCCCTGCTTCTTCCATACAGGATCCTGAACTCCACCATCTCTGCAGCCAAGCCTGCCCTTGACTTTCATATCTCCAACCAGTCCTTCTTTGTTTATTAGTACAAGGTCCAGCAGCACCCCTCTTCTTGTTAGGTCCTCCACCACCTGTGTCAAAATGTTGTTCTCAATGCTCTGCAGAAATCTCCTGGACTGTGTCTGCCTAGCTGTGTTGTCTTTCCAGCTAATATCAGAGTTGTTGAAGTCCCCTATGAAAACTAGGGACAAATAAAGGGTTAAGCCCCCTGTTGAGTCGCAAGGTTCAGAGTAACCCCCCTTGCTTTCTAAATTCCTTCTCAGAGAGGAGTGTAAGTGCAGCTGAACCTGCACTCCTACTCCCAGACTTGATCAACAGTTTATGTCTAAAGGAATTAGGTGCAAGGACCTCAGTGTAGTGATTCAACATGTGATTTTCTGTTTCATACAGCTTTGGAACAGCAGCAATTTAAGACTTTTTAACATCATTAAGATAAATCATGACATTAGATTGTATGATTTTCTAACAGAACTTAATTCATTGATAATCAGTAATTTGTTATAATTAAAACTATGGCTTAATTAAAGACTTAAACATTAAGTTTCCTAAATCAAATAGCATATAAACACACACATGCAGATATAGAAATATATAAAGGTATACCTGCTTAGAATTCCCATCGAGTTCAGTGAAAGGTTCATTTCAAATATCTCAGCATTTCTCAATGAGCAAGGGTTTGAGCCTCATGGAGTGGAGGGTTTCAGCCCAGGTCCAATCATTGGTCTTGAGCAACAGCCCTCCGAGTTTCACAAATTTGAGAGTTTGCAAGCTCTGAGAGGCATCCCACTCAGAGAGAGATGCTGGTTGCAGCTCACTGTGCTCCAGGAGAGCTCAAAGGGGATAACTGTTTTTAGGGTCACAAGATTGACTTTAGGCATCAGTAAATTTCCATCCTGGCCTGGTCAGTAATTACTGGAATTCTCAAACTTCCAGTAACACTGGCACCGATCTACCCAAGCTATGAGCAGATCTGTTCCAGGTCTATTAAGGGATGATTAGTTATTCTTTATCTCATTCCCCATCTTGGACAGGCAACCGGTATTCCTGGTACGATCAGTGCCATCCCTCACCTTTGCTATTCAAGAGTTCCTCATTGCACAAAGGCCAAGGCGCTTGACAGGAATTCTTAAGAATGTAAAGTGGTCCAGGAGAGGTGGGGAGGAAATGCACAACCACAGGTGTCATCTGAAAACTGAAACTGAAATGACCAATTGAAACTGAAGTTAGAGATATTTCCCCCCATGCCCCCCCCTGCCCCCCCCCCCAGTTTTTGGAATACTTTTCATGTGAAAAATGAGTTATCATTTCATAAGGCAGAAACAGAGGTCTGAGATTTACAGAAGTAGGCATAGGGACACACTAAGTAAAAAAAAAAAAAAAAATCTAAGACCCCACCTAAATTAGTGATAAAGTCAAGAACAGAATGAAGACTGCTAAATTATTTACAATTGGTCTAATCAATAAACAGATTTTTCCTCCCCCTTTATAGCTTCTTTATTTATTCTGGCTTTTCTTTGAAAGTCTGTATGTAGACCAAAAAAACACAAAGCAAAACAAAAGAAAGGTTTGCTCCAAAGTCTCTTTCCTTGGATTCTTTATGTTGATGTTAGTTCAGAACACATACACAAATTATAAAAACTGTAACTTATTCTTTACAGATCACTGAAAGTAAATACTAGATCATTCCCTTTCTTAGACATACATACTTCTCACTTGAACATTTAACTATCCTATAAGTCATAGTCCTTTTATAAATAAAATCTCCAACCAGTTTTATATCAGAATAAGTTATCTGCATTGATATACCTGGCATCAGTTCAAAGACTAATTGTGAATTTAAAAGGCTGCAGAGCTCAATGTCATCTTAAAAATCAAGCACCCTTTCTCTACATCTGATTAGTCCATGCCAAAGGGCAATGAACAGTCAGTGGGAAAAATACTGCTCTGTTCAACAGTATTTCTGGGCTCCCAAAGCCCTTTTTTTTTTTTTTTTTTTTTTTTTTGACAGGTAATCTTTTTCTCAGAGTCTGAATAATGTAGTTATTGAGAAAATATGTTTTGATTACTGTAAATGATCAGGTATTCTTTTCTCTTTTTTTTTCTTCTCACATCAAGGTTCAACACAGTCCTAAGGCACACTTCTGATACATTAAGTTGGACAATAAAATGCTGTCTAAAATAAGAACTATTCAGTACTGAGTCATTGAATAAATTGTTTCAAATCTGTAATGATAGTCATACAATTATGTCTTTTATTTTCTCTAACCTCCTAGAAGATAAGATTTGAGAGACTTGAATACTAATATGAGAAGCAAAGTCTTTGCAAATTAGTGATATACAGCGATATTTTAATGAAGTTATTTTTCCCTTTTTACTTTATATGCTTGCCTTAAATGCTTTTTTTGAGACTTTTTAAATTTTACCAAATGACTAACACCAAAATTTTATTCTTAGGTCAATAACTCTTGAGTGTAAGAAGAAAAATGGATTCTGACTAACACAATGCATGACTATGTCATGGTGTGTCAGTGCCAGAGACAGTGAAAAACCTGTGTCGTCAGTGTTCAGAGTTGAATTGTCACTGTGATAGCTCACTGTGAGGTATCCTAATAGATTCTTTACATTCAGGTAAATTTGACAAACCATTTGGAGACTGTTTCCTTTGACAATGCTTCAAGAGGGATATGCAAAAATTTCAGTCAACTAGATCACTATGTCTAAACATTTAAATCAGTGCCTTTTCTTGTCTAACCCTTTATGTCTGGACACATTTTTCTGGTTCTTCTGTATTTCATAACCTTTTAATTTTTCTGAAATTTCCTAGCATCCACAACTTTTCAACAGACTAGATTATAATCCCAGCTTTATGTATATTAAATTTACTGTCTTTCAATTTATATAAATTTTCAAACAATAAGAAAATAAGTTAACAGGATTAATGTATGTCTTACAATACTCATTCAGATGTGTATTTATTTGCCTAAACTTGTTTGTAAGAACCATTTAAGATACTTAATATGTTGCAAAATCTTATTAGCATTCCAAAGTTTTGATCTTTTTCCTTGTGTCCTCCATTCTAATTTTCGTAATTATTCCTTGTTTCTTTCATATAACTTCTTACATTAATTTTGTTTGTTTGTTTGTTTGTTTGTTTTTTGAGGGGGGGTTGTAAATGTTAAATACTGCCACATTCTAATAATAATAACAACACCATAAGTAAAAATCATCATTACAATGATTTTATTTTTTAAGCATTTTTGATGCCTCTGTTACTCCAGACATCAATGATCCCAGGAATATTTTGCAAGTGACAGAGCACATTATCTTTCATAGGACCTTTTTTAACACTTGCTTTTCTTCATGCTTCTTCAACATTAAGTTTTATTTTACTTTCTGACATTCTGCAAAAATGAGTAGGTTTTGTGCATTTGGATATGGTTCGGTTTATATGATATAAGTGGTCAGATATTGAAGGCAGTGGGCAGAGAGTGTGATATTATGTGGGCAGTTTAAAAGCTTTTTATCAGTTTGTTGTTTTTTGTTTTTTTTTTAAGACATCAGTCTTTCCTCTGTGATGACTATCAAAAGGTCTCAAAAAAAAAAAAAATCTCCTCATCTCATGTAATCTGTTCCTTACATTACTAGCTTCAGTGCAGTTTTATATATGACTGCTGAGTGTTCATAGCAATTCAGGATGCAAAAATCCAGGCCTTAGATTAGACTCTAGACAGACCAATTTATTTGTTTTTAATTATTTGGTTAGTAAAGGTTTATTAATTTTAAAGCTTTTGTGACAAAGACATTCTGTTGTCATGTGTACATGTACATCATTTTGTGTAACAGAACCTTAACACCTTCTCAGTTTTCAGAGAAATATATTTTGTACTATGCTTTTAATAAATGTCATGTCTGAGTTATATTACCAGTATGATCTTTTCCTACTTAATATAAGCCAAAGTAATTTTAAAGTTAGCAGGTGGAAATGTCAGACAATGTATGAGTTATTCATAAAGGAAACTATTAGGAGTCTGTTTATATAAGAACATAACCTACCTATTTTTATGCTGGCTAATAATAACCAAGATAGAAATCAGATATCAAATCATATAAATCTTTTGCTCAGAAGAGACTGGATAAAAGAGCTTCAGATACAAGAACTCTTCCAAAAATTTTGCTGAGAGTTGATATGAATGTATGCAAGCCTGCAGATACAAAAAAACCTCCCCAAAAAACAAAAACACTTTCCAGAGACAGGAATTAGTTAAATTGATAAGGGTTTAAAAATTGGTGTAAAGAAATATTATTATTAGATTTGAGGAATCTCAGCATACAAAAGTACCTTGTATGAATTTTGCACTTCTTGCAATGTATCTTCAAATGAAAGAACCAAAAATGCTTAGTTACAACGAAGTCATTTTTAGAGGAAAAAAAAGCTCTAGGAGGAAAAGGACATGTGCAAACAAGAAGGTATGCCCTTTTTGAAATATCTCTTAATGACCAAAAAAAGAAACAGAGTTTATGTTGCTACGTAACTGAATCATCATAATTGCCATATTAATAGCAGTAATAAAATCAATGCTAACATTTACCAGTAAAATACATTTTGTTCGTTCCTTAATGTTCATTAATAACTAGATAAGGCATTAAAAAGATTTATACTTTTGCTACTTATAACTTAAACACTATTTCCTTTCTTACCTTGATAAAATACTGAACAGTGAAATAATTTGTAATTACATTCCTTATTTTATATAAGGAGTATGGACTAAATAGATAAAATTAGCACTTTTGAGGATACTTTCTGTAGATAATTTCTGAATACTTTAACATAAGTGAATTTATTTAGTTTTTGAAATTAAGTTTAAATAAACGAAAAAAATAGAACTATCAACTAACCTTAAGAAATTTTATGATCTTTAAATACTTAATCTAGTTGTGCAGCTTTTATTTTTTTTTTTTTTAAACATGATAGCTTGAGGAAAAAAGGGAGAAAGTAGTTACTGATGCTGAGATTTTTACTTCTTTAGAGGCTTGTTAAGTGGCAGCATACAGTAAAAGGAAAAAAAAAAGTCTATTGCAAAATAATTTTTCAGTTAATAAAAATTTCATAAATCTACAGAGAAATGTGTGTTGGTGTAACTGTAATGCAGGGTTTCAGAAGAAAATGTCTGTATCAAGATAGGAGTTTAACAACTTAACAGTATGGTTAGTGTAATAATCTTGCTTTGAAATATACTGTTTGCTTTTCCTTTTTGTTTTGTAAAATCTGTACTTCATAGTTGTACTCAAAAGATTAACCTATACCTATCTTCATTGTAAATTAATTATTTTGTCAGAATTGATATTTGTTTAGTTGCAATGATTATTGGTTTTATTTAAAAGATTATCCTACTTAAAAATGTAAATGTTTGTGTATTTATCACACATAAAATACATTACTCTTTCATAGTGTTAAAACACGTATTTTTGAATACTATTAACAGTTAATTGGTCATACCACATTTTTTTCTTTTCTTTGTTTGTTTGTTGTTGGGTTTTGGGGTTTGTTTGTTTGTTTGTTCCCCTCAGTATTACCAAGCATGCTCTTTATTCTATTTCTCTTTTTCATAGAATCATAGAATTATTGAATGCTATGGGTTGGAAAGAACAATGCCTCCCATGAGGAGGGACACCTTCCACTAGACCAGGTTGCTCAAAGCCTCATCCAGCCTCGCCTTGAACACTTCCAGGGAGGGGGCATCCACAACCTCTCTGGGCAACCTGTTCCAGTGTCTCACCACCCTCACAGGAAAAAATTCCATCATAATATCTAATCTAAATCTTCCCTCTTCCTGTTTAAAGCCACAATCCCTTGTTCAATCATTAACTGCCCTTGTAAAAAGTCCCTCTCCAGTTTTCCTGTAGGCCCCCTTCACGTATTGGAAGTCTGCTATAAGGTCTTCCTAGAGCCGTTTCTTTTCCAGGCTGAACAACCCCAAGTCTCTTAGCCTGTCCTTATAGGAGAGGTGCTCCAGCCCTCAGATCATCCTTGTGGCTGTCCTTTAGACTCATTCCATTAGGTCCATGTCCCACTTTTCCTTCAGGGAAGAAACTACTAGGGGTATTGACTGTATGTTGGAGAGTGATAAACACATAAAAAATAAATCCCAATAAATGGATTAAATACAAAATATCTGTTCTGAAAAATACAAAGATGCTTCACAGTTTAGAGACCTGACCAAAAAAACCCCCAACAAAACAAAACCAAAACAAAATTTAAAAAATTAAAAAAAAATTACCAGAAGAATAGCAATGAACTGTCGCTTCAGCTATTGATACAATCTACATCACTTCTCCCCTCCTTCATCTACTTAAAATACAGATCACATGTCTCAACCTTAGTATTAATGCAGTGGAGATACAATTTTCCACTATTTCTTTTTCTCTAACTATACAAATCCTAGATTATACTTTGCCTTTCCCTTCTCTTCTTAATTTCAAACCCATAACTTCAAAACCATATTTTCTGCTTCTGTTCTCTGGATTTTTAGTGCAATAATTTGTGTTTAAAAATAGAAGAAGAAAGACACAAAATAATTCCATCATATGAAGTAGATATGGTTTAGCACAGCACAGAATTATTAAACTCCAAATGTTGATCTACTTCAAAGATAGAACATTAGAAGAATATTGGTGAGACAATGAGTTTGCCAAAGCAGCTGTCCTTGAGGCGGGGGGGGGGGGGGAAGGTAGCTAAAGCATATTTTATTTTTTCAAAATTCAGGTGGAGATTTTTTTCTTTTCCATCTCTCGTCAACCAACTGTAAAGAAGTAAGATTTTTCAGTCTAGTAGGCCAGGGGATTACCAAAGGCTATGAAATATCAAATTATATTTCTGTCTTTTACAGCTAAATGTGTTAGAAACACTAAAAACATTGCTATGGATGCAGAGAAGAGAAATTGTCTTCACTGGATTACCTTCTTCTGCTTTTGTGGGTATGTAGAGAAAACGGAAAGAATGGAAATAGATTAATTGCATAACGGACACATAACTGCTACTTGAAGGTTATATTCCCAGCACGACTCAATTCATACTCTTGGCCAAAATAGCAAATACCCAGTTCAAGGGTAGAGAGTAAAAATACCCTGTGCATCAAGATTAATTATGTTTAATTATCAAGACAACATCATGTCTACAATACAGAGCTTCATATGCCTACTCAGAAAATGAATCCTATGGGTTCCAATAGACTAAAATTCTTCATGTGTTATTTTATTTCCCAGCCCTAACTGTCAAGCATTTGTGCTGCATTTGGGTCTAGACTGTAAAAGTTTTGAAAATGGTTGAAGGTTGGCATTCTAGGCTTCTCCTTTTTATTCCCACTTTTTGACACCCCCCTACCCCTTAATTTTCTAGAATACTCAGTATCCTGTCACAACTGCTTCAGTGACATGTCTTTGTCTCTCTTAAAATGCACTGAAATAGATTTTGTTTGTAGTACAGGCATCAGAATAATTGGATAAAGTTCCACTCAGACTTATGAAAGGACAGTGCTTATATAATTTGTCAGATATTACATACAGATATAAGGTTTTTAATGTCAAAGAGATAAATCACAGGGCTGTGAATTTGCTGAGAGTTTTTTATTTTAAACATGGAGAGAAGAAATTTATTTTAATAAGAAACATTAAAAGAAAGCAAAGATTATTCTTAATTAAATGACATACAAAACAAATTTCATACTCATTTCTATTAAAAAAAACCCCACCAAACAACAAACCAGTGAAAATACATGTTACCTCTCTTCCACCTCTGATTCCCAACTAATAAGTAATTTATGCTTCAAAATATGAACAGATTGCAAATAGATGTCATAAATAAGATCTTTCATGTTTCAAGTACTGATAAAATTAAAAAAAAAAAAAAACCCAAACAAACCCTACAGTGAAAGTGAAACTTCTGCAAACTCAAATAAAGCTGAACTCCTTTTCAGTTGTCTGTGCTTAATTGAATACTTTACCTTAAACTTCTTTGTGTCAATCTCTTCCTGCCTTTACATATGCTCAGGCACTCTGTTTATACAGTTAGAAATATGCTAGAGCTCTCTGTAGAAACAATTTTGGGAAGTCTTTAAGGATACTGGTATTTCTTTATATACATCAGTGTCTTTGGAAAAAGCTTAACTGTCATTGGGTCTTCATCCTTTATTCCCAGCTCTATTCAGGAGTAAAGCTACAGTCTTGGGCTTTATGGGGGGGTGTGGAAGAGAAATGCATAAAATGGTAGACTAGTTTGTGTTGGAAGGGACCTTTAAAGGTCATCTAGTCCAACTTCCCCCTGCAATGAGCAGGGACATCTTCAACTTGATCAGATTGCTCAGAGCCCTGTCCAACCTAACCTTGAACTTTTACAGGGATGGAGCGCCTACAACCTATATGGACAACCTGTTCCAGTGTTTCACCACTCTCATTGTAAAAAGTTTCTTTCTTACATTTAGCCTAAATCTACTCTCTTTTAATTCAAACCCATTACCTCTTGTCCTATTGCAACAGGTATAAAGTCTGTCCTCATCTTTCTTCTAAGCCATCTTTAAGTATTGAAAGGCCACAATAAGGTCTTCTCAGAACAGAAAGGGAGATCACCTGACCTCACAGTTCAACTATCTATTTAAATTAAAAAATCTCGTAGGGGAACACTGGTGTTAGGAAGGTATTAAATTTACAAGACTGGATATCTTTCTTCCAGACTCATCATCACAATCAGGACATAAATGTGGTATAGAACATGAAAATACAAGAAAATTCTACCAAGAAAATGTTGGGTTTTAGTAAGATAAGAACCTAAAAAGTTTTCTGTCTGCAACTTTATTTTCCCACCAATTTTAAGCAATGTTGAATTTACTAACCAGAAAACCAAACCCAAAACTTCTTCCTTTCCTGCCAGCTCAGCTGAAGAATTTAGATGTCCTGAATATCCTGCACAAGAAACCCCCTCTCCATGGAGTGTCTGGCTAAAGATAGACCTCCAGGGTGATGAGATATACAATCCACAAACTATATGCTAACTTTTGCCCTTAAATAAAATTTAAAGTGTATTCTGATGGAGGAAAAAAAATAAAAAGTTTGAAAAATTTTTCAAGCATTTTAATTTTTTTTTTTTAATATTTTATAAGTATTTGTATTATAAAATATATTTTGGAAAAACTATACAAAACCCAAGGTATTTTAGTCTAACATTTTTTGTGTTTCTTTTTTTTTTTTTTTTTTTTAAAAAAAAGTCTTAGTTCTGGAGATTTCTTATTTTTGAAACATAGCACTTTGTACAGGAAAATATGAAAAAAAGTTAAATGTTGATCATCTCTAATTATAATACCAGAAAAGAGTAAAAATTAAACCCATGCTGCTAAATGATGAAAGTGTTGAATTCTTCTATTCATGTCAATATTCATCTGACCAGCTAAAATCTGCTTTCTGATCCTGCTCACACAGACAGGAAATATTTTTAAATGAACTGAAAATATGTTGAATAATCAAAATTATGTGTGTAGATAAGAAAGCAGTGAGGTAAATTTAAAATTTCTAAGAGAAAACACAATTTCATTGTGATGATTTAATTTGTTTTATAATTTGTGTTGTCCCTTTTAACACTTGTTAACCCCAGAAATTGTATGACTGAGGATTCAGAAATCCATTTCTTGACAAAATTCTCACACTGTGAAAAACTTTTTAAAAAAAAAAAAATATTTTATAGCTTGGAAATAAAATGCCTGCTGGACATCTGAAGTCTCAGCTTCCCAACTACCATTGCAAAGCTTAATGGGTTTATGCCCAAAGAAATCTTACTTGAACGGATGCTGCCAGAACATCAGAAATGTTAAGCTTCCTTTCCTGCCAGCTCAGCTGAAGGAATTAGATGCCCTGAATATCCTGACAAGAAACCCTCTCTCCATGGAGTATCCTGGCTAAAGATAGACCTTCAAAGTGATGAAGTATTTAACAGCAAATAGTTGACATTTTAGGATTGTCAAAGAGATAGGCTTTCTGGCAAGAAACTATCCTGGGAAATATGCCCAGTTTCTGTCAGAAGATTCAAGAAAATCAACACCTTCCCACAAAATTTAACAATTTTGTCAAGCTGGTACTTTCTGATAGAAAAACAGAGGAAAAAAAAAAGTTCATTTTAGTAACAAGTATTCAAAATTAAGAGAGCTGAAAAAACTCACAATGATCTGTTCTTTTAGAAAGCTTCCTTAAGTAAGACTCAATGTTGAGGCTGCCACGCTGAACCCTATGCTTAACACTGACTCAATTATGTTACTTTAATTAGGTTATGTTACTTTAATTAGGTTATCTTACTTCATAGGTATATCTCCAACTTTGAGGCTTTTAGCAACCTGGTCTAGTGGAAGGTGTCCCTGCCCATGGCAGGGTGTTTAGAACTAGATGATCTTTAAGGTTCCTTCCAACCAAAACTATTCTATGATTCTATGTTGTAATTTAGCAATTTTTAAGGAGGGCTAACCATTAAGGGGTTTTTGGTTTGGTTTTTTTTTTTTCATTTTTTCTTATTACTTCATTGGAAGATTATATAGGACTGTTTAACAGTTACAAGTATATAATAAAATCATCAGCATAATAAAATGTCCTTTTTAATTAAATAAATTTTCACAGTGCTTTACCTGTTGTACTTTCCAGTTGCCATTGATAGCTTTCCTAAGGTATATCTCAGTCTTTAGTGGACAAATGTATCCAATTAAAATTTATCGATTTGAGCAACATGTTTTTTGGGGAGCAGGACAAAATGGAATCAAGAAAAATCTCATAGGTGATCTGGAGTCATAAGATATTTTTTATTAAAATAGTGTAGGTGTCACGATTCTCTCAGGAAAAGTAACAGTCAAAATAATTCTGCAACACTTTCTAGATTTTTCAGATATGATCAAAGTGTAAGTGACCCATTAAATCATTTTTTCTGTCCTCATGTTGGTTGAAAAATGCTTCCCAGTTTTATGGCCAATGTATTTATATTATGTAGATGTGGGTGAATTTTTGACATTGGAGAAGTCTCAAACTAAGAAAATGTTGAGGTAGACTTCTAAATACTTTCAAAAAATAGCTTTGCTGATCCTGATTATTTGCTTTTCATCTATTTTGTGAGACTTTAAGACTTGTTCCCTTTCCTAATGCTAGATGTATTTAATGTTATTTTAAAAACATATACTAGCCTTGACATGTTTCAGATGTTCCCAGACTATCAGATATAATGTATTTCTCATAATTTTTTTTACCCCACTTCAACCTTTAAGATCAGAGACTGTAAAAAACCCCTATACAAACCATATAAAATAAAATGTGGTCTGTGTTAGATCAGAGGAACCAGAATTCTAGATGATTTATGTGTTTCTTATATTACAGGAATTGGTTCAAAGATATGACTTTAGTCTTCATGCCGTACATGTGATACAGGAAAGCCCAGCAGAATGTGGAGTTTCCATAGTGTGGGAAATCTATTAATTTTTATCAGGACCTTTATTTAATCTAAAGTTTCATTTTTGCTTAGACCTGTGAGCAGGGACTATACTTTAGAAAAGCTATAGAGTGAATTATTCATCTGATGGTCTGTCTTCTTTGAAACTCTGTATCCAATTCAGTTTCTAAAATAAGTTGCTGCAATATTCTCCATGGTGACCTGCAGTGCCGCCACTTGTTGTCCTGACTCTGGCCTTCAGCTTCACCAGGCAATCTTTCAAATCCATTTTGAGTTACTACAGCAGACATTTCTTATAGCATTTCTGTCATTAATAATGTTAATTTAACCTGTTATTCATTATTTTCTACACAGATCTTGTTTTCTACTTTCCCACTGAAGAGTGATTGTGTAAGATACTGGTCTCTAGTAAAACTATATTCAACCCTCTGTTGTTCCACTAGCTGAAGTGTGTGTTCAAGGCTGGTAAGTAAGTGACCAGTACAGCAAAAGGGTAATAAAACTTTCTAAAAAATAAGATTATAATTCTGTGTTTTTACATAGTCAAAAATTTCAATGAAGTTAAACATTCAATACTTCTGCATGCATAAAAAAGGACCTTTGAATTTTGAATTGTGTTTTGGAAGACGATCCTTACCAGGGTGGTTTTTGGGTTGTTTGTTTAGGTTTTGTTTGTGTTTGTATTTGTTATCTCTAGGAAATGGAATTTCTTTTTTTTGTATTAATTTTTTTTACAAACTGTGTTTGTAATTTTGCACATTTTTCATGTTATAATTGGCCAAAGTTATAAAGATTTAGATTCCTATTTTAGATTTTGAACTCCAAATTTATTCAGAGGTACATTTGGAATTCAAACGGACTCTACTGGACCAGAGTGAAGGAAACAAACACCAGAGATAACACCGTTTACTGTCTTTCCTTCCTCAGTTGCACTGAGCATGTATTTTGGTATGCTTATAAGCAAGGTTCTGTTAACAGATATGAACACACTGCTAATTAATATTATTTTAATAAACTGTGAAAAGGATTAAATTTTCAGTATCATAGCAGCACCATATGGATAAGCCACCATTTTACACATAGGAATTTGTCTTTAACAAAAACTGAAATGCTATAATTTTATTGCATTTTAAGATCTTATTTCATTTTAATAGTTAATTATTTTTTGTATTATATTATTAGGAGGGAGTTAGAAAAGTTTATTTTGTATCCTTAAAGATTCAGGGTCTCATCATTTGTCTGTGACTATCTAAGTACAAGCTGATAGTGTCATTTAATACAAAACCAATTTCTTTCAAGACATCTTTGGAGGTGATAAATTTAACTAGCTCGTAAAATGACTAATTTTAATTATGTTGATGAATCAATTGATGTAATTCAGGTGTTGATATAAGGTTTAATGAAGCAAATACAAAGCCTTGACTGAAAAATAGTTGAAAGCTTGATTAATATAAAGAATTGTCAGTATAAAGTCTGTATTGTGCTGTTATATTTTTGCCATTGTGTACTTGTTATGTTGTGTGATTTATCTGTGTGAATGAAAATGTGATTTGAAGTTGCTTGTTAAAAAAAATCCAGTTAATTATAAATTTTAATATAAATATACATGTAAATACTTCGACATGCAGTAAAACTGTTTTCCTTTAATGCATCATTTGTTAAAGGGGGAAAAAAAAAAAAATGAATGTATTCTTTCTATCCATCTTTTCAAAATATGGAAAATTATTTATGTACCTTTGCATGTGCAGGTTCTTCTGCCAGTACCTTTCAGTCCATGTTTTTTTAGCTCTCCAGAAGTTCTATCTTTTTGGAATTCATAAAAAATAAACCCAGCCTCTCTCTGAGCCTTTATTTTGTTTGGTCATAAAAGCCAAACCAGTAAACTTCCTCTCCATTCTCCTGGTAACCCGCAGCCCTTTTCTGCATTAATTCCTGTAAGACTTAGTATGAATTTAAGTGAATCTTTCAGGAACGTGAGTGTCTAGATGGTACATTCTATTTTGGAGTATTTATTATAGATATGCCTTCATATTAATACTCTAGAACATTTCAGGGTTTACATTTGTACATTTTACAGTTTGTACCTTTAAAACATTGCAATGGAAAGTCATACAGTATGTTGAAACCTGTCCAATTCATCCTGCTTATTGTTGGTTTTCCTATCTGCATGAGAAAGGACTTGTTGACATTGGGAAAAACATTGTAAGATGAGAATGTTGTGAATGAGAAGAATAGAGAAGTTAAGAAAGCCAAAATATACAAAAAAATCAAAATCAACATATGCAAAAAAAAACAAAGAAAGAGAAACAGCGAAAGGGCAATAGGTCATTGGCTTCTTTTATACTACACCTATTTATGCAGCCCAAAGATTTAAGTCTACATGGGCTTTATAACCAAAGCAAGACTATTTTTTTAAACAATGTATATTGCAATGAAAATAGGGTTTGAACATGCATGTTAGTACCTTTTTACTGCATCATAATATCAGTTAATCATTTGCAATAATACGAGAGCTAGTGCAAAGGTTTTGAAATTGTGTAAGGAGTGTATGCTTGTATGTGGGTCTGTGGGTGTGACAAGGAGTCCAACTCAAAGTCTCTATAAGCACAATTAGTCATTTAGTGACTCATGAGCCATGGGAATTTACGGGCAATTCAGATACACAAGAGACGTGGACCTTCTTGTTTTATTTACTGTTTTGAAGTTGCAACTGCTCCAATGAAGATTTAAAGAAATATCTCAAGGAAACTAAGAAAAAGTTTCACATTTGCCAATGCCAAAAAGAAATGTAAAAATTAATGTGTCTAAAATTTTGTATTTAAAAGTCTTAATTTTAATGAGCCTCTTGATTTTTTGAAAGCCTAGTTAATTTATTTTCTAAATATTAAGTTTAATAATTCTGCCTGGCCATTAAGGGAAATACAAGGTTAAAAAGAATCCTTTGATAGATATGCATGAATGTTTGCAGGTAGTGAGGAAAAGAACATAGAGGATTTCTTGTTTTTTTTTTGTTTTGTTTTGTTTTTGGTTTTGGTTTTGGTTTTTTTTTGGAAAAATTACTCTCTTTTAAGAGGGTATGAGGTTCATATGAGAAATTATAGCAACCTATCTGGCAGGTCCGTCTTCAAAGTCATCAGTCTAAAAAGCACCTCAGTTTTCTGACTGCATTAAATGTTACTCTCCCATTTTCAAAACTAAAACTCTTTTATTTTCTACCATGTTGTTCTTCTTTTTTTTTTTTTTTTTTTTTTTTTTTTTTTTTATTAACCAGGACACCTTTTAATTTTTTTCACATCTTTGAGTACTTTCTAAACTTTGCATTATCTTTCATTTATTGTAACTCCATATACTTTAAGAAGCTGTTCTTTGGAGCTCATAAATAGCTGCAGCTTTCAGTGATTTTTGCTAAAGAAAGAATATTGTAGAAGTATATCTAATGTGTTTTTCCTGTCATTGTTTTGAGAGGGAGAAGTGCTGTAAAGACAGTTAAATTACTCTTCATATGTAAAAGCTTCATTATAAAAGAAGCAACAAATGCTTTTAAGGCTTTCTAGTATACCAATAAATATGATGACTGCTTTATGGACATTTATGAGAATTTTAAGTTTCCAAGTCACATCCATTTTGGAGACCTACTCTTGCATATCAAAAGTTGTAAGATTTGAGATTTTCTGGTCCCTTTTTGACATCTTTTCTTTATGGCAAAAACAAGCAAGTAGATGAGCCTTGTCAGTGTGATCTGAGCAAGTCACATAGTGACTTCTATCCAAGATTTAACCTTGTAAATATTAAATATCTACTTTAAGCTATTCTGATATGCTTCCTCCCTGAAGCTCCCTTCTTCATAGCACTTCTCACATATTGTATGTTTTTAATCCATGCAGAATCAGGGACCTTCAGGGCAAACAGCAGCTTGTTCTTTGCATTCTAAATTTATTGTCAATTTGTGTCCTGAGCATCTCCAAGGATTCACAAGTTTTATCATTTTAGAGATGAATTATCTAAAATAATTCGTAGTTCAAATGTAAGTCTTTTCTTTGTTTCCAAATTGTGAATAAAGAAAAAGATATACCAATTGAGAAATGTAACTATTGTTCTGATTGTGGACGTGTATTACTCTCATCAATGTGTCATCATTTTAGGAGTGGAATATAATTAATCTGATTTCCTGATTGCATGAAAATTGCCTGTTCAGTTAGTCATTCAGTTTATAATTTCTGTATCATATATTATTTCATTCTGTCCATATGTATTGAGGCTACTCATATATGACACTTATGCTAAGTGTCACAATTAAGTTTCAGGGCCTTAGTACTAACATAAGTGAACGTTGAATAAATAGGTCTGTAAATCCTAAACCTAAACATGAGACCTTGTTCCCTCCAGCTCTTCTTCCCTCCCTTTGTTGTCCAGTTTTCACAATACAACTGATCTAATCTATAATTCTATGATTCTGAGTTCATACTGAAGGAGAAAGGAGTGTCAGAAAGGAGAAGCAGAATAGTCTGGGGTTTCTTTCATGTTCATAAATTATGCTATAATATAATATATCAGGTATCTGAGAAATGATTGGAGACTATTTAGGAAACCTAGTATAAATGGTAATCCTTCCCCGGGGGCTTACCATCCAGGATATAGCAGTTTATAAACACATGAGTTAAACAGATTAAAGTGAGGTAAGGGACAGAGTGTTTGGACAATTTTTAGACAACAACAGAAGTCACAATATATTTTTTTCTTGCCATTGTCAGCCTGTAGTTCATTGATAATTTGTTTTGATTTTTACTTTATTAAATATTGAATTTCACAGTAATGCATGTTTTAGAGCTTCATAAAATTGTTAAGTGAAGAAACTATAGAAAACATGGAACTTAGTGTGGAAAGAGTTATTAGAATGTCCTTAAATATATTTAAATTATAGTGTCCACAAGGTACCTATAGTTCAGGAAGGGTAGTTAAACCATAGAAAAGGAACACCTGAAGCAAACTAAGTTCAGAGAAGTTTTTGAAACAAAAGCTGGAATCTCTGCTTAATGTTATCAGATAGAAGTGAAGTGCAAAACAGGCTTCAAATTGAGTAATTAATACTGTATAAATAATCATCTCTTAGGGTCTTTTTTTTTTTTTTTCTTTTTTCCCGAAATAGTCCTACACAGATTAAAATTACTTCCCCCACCGTCTCACCTTCCATTCAAGGAGAAGATACAAATTCTCACTGAGCCCTCAGGATTCAATTCACCTGAAAAGTGGCTGTGACATTCTGTGTTGAGCAAGTCTATAAAAAAGTGGCAGGTGCTATCTCTGTGGCAGTTTGACCTATGCAGCTGCAAGTTTACTTGGCATGCAAACTATACTCTTGTTATATTGATGCAGAGCAACCTGATCCTGGGAAGGGGAAAGGGAAAACAGGACTGTGTTGTAGTAAATGGAAGAAACAGACATGTTGTAGATGCTATTAAGGGAACTCCATTAAATTATGTAATGGAATAAATGGAACCTAGAGCATCTCTTACACCCACAGTAAAAATACATTGCCCTAGTTTTTAAAGAGTGATATGTAAATTTATAGCTCTAAATGGGTATCTACTGCTAATTGTAAACCACAGAAGAAATGGGGATGCAAAATCACTTACAACTATAACCTTCGATGGGCCTGATCTAAAATATTACAAAATAACTAGGAATCTATTTGTTCATTTATTTGGCTTTTGTCATAGTAAACTTGCAATTTTGAAGTGCAGTGGCAGTGCCAGAATACAACAATAGAGAACTAGGTCCAAAGCAACTGTGCTTGAGATGTCTTTGTGGCACTGTGTCTTGTCAAGCAAAAAAACAAAACAAAAACAAAAAAACCCAAACTCCTGCAGGAATTAAGATGCTCTGCATTCAATGTCCTGCATAACACATTTTAAAAAGCAAAACAAAATATCTCATACAGCTTTTAAGATGGATTTGGTGTTTGATCTTTGTCACTGGCTGTACAAATATGGCAACTATATAGTCCAATGGCCTGACTATTTGCAAAAGTTTTACACTTCATCACTTAACGCAACTTTACCTGAGCAATTAAAGCATTTTATATTTAACTGTTATAAAGTGCCTAATTAATGTATACCTTTGCAAACAATGTTAAGGAAATTTTTGTTGTTTTGTTTCCCAGAGTTCCCTTTTTTTTACCCTGTACTCTTTCTCAGCTGGATTATGTGATTCTTACACAAGATTTTTAAATTTATTGTCATATTTTATGCATTACAATTTATCTCACTGAAAATAAGGATAAATATCTGGACCAGATTAATTTTGACACATATTATTAATGCCTGAGCTGTTGGAGTCACAGGGGTTTTTTTTGTTTCGGTTTTGTTTTTTTTTGTGTTTGTTTGTTTGTTACAGAATATCATTATTCTAGTCCTATTAGAGCTCCTTGTTACTTGTCTGAGGGGGGAAAAAAGCAAAAAAAAAACCCCAAGAAATATAAAAAATATAAGAAACTGTCCATAGTGCTGCAGGTAATGTGGACAGAGGAACAAGATCAGAGAAGAAAAGTATTTTTTAAAAATCTTTTAAAACAACAAGACTGCTGCTGAACAAAACTGAAGTACCTATATATTTTTCCCTTTAAAAAAATAAAATCAAGGTAAACTAAATATCTAAATATTCAGTTTATGTAACTCCACTTAGGTGATTATATGTAACTTCTAACAGGGAAAGAACCTTGCAAAATAACCCAAAGAAATTCCTTACAGTTACATTAGCTTACTTTTTTTTTTTTTTTTTTTTCCCCTGAAGTCCAGTTTCACTATGAGAAAAAATTTCCTTTAAATAAGAGTGGTTTAGTACAAGAAATTTACACTATTTAGCAGTTTGATATTTCCAGCCATAGGAACTAGTATATTAAGTATATTTAAAATCCAAGAAAAAACAAAACTAAACAGAACAAAAACCAGCAACCAGCCAACCAAAATACCAAACAGACAAAATAAACTTTCAGTTTCTTATGGCTGGACGCTGTGGAACTTCTCATGAGAAAAACAGGCAGCACTAAGATCACTGCCAAAGTCGATGGGTTCTACATTCCTCTTCGCTAAAATGTGAAGAGTCAATATACTTCTAGGTCAATTCTCTTTCTGCAAAAGAAGAAATGGAAAAGAAGTAAGAAAAGACAGTGACAGAAGGCATGAATTTACCAGTCAAATACATAGAATCAAAGGTCTATTTTTTTTCTGGAAAATACATGTACTTATCTTATTTGAAAGCACAGATATCCAAATATGGCATGTGATGAAACTCTCTGAGTAAAATATAGTGGTATATAGTAAGATAATATTTTCTAATGAAGTATCAGACCTTCACATTATTTTATGAAATGCTAAGATATCTTAACAAAGGAATACTACTTAAGATCCTTCAAAATAACCCAACAGTGAAATTCTTTCCTCTGAATAATTAGTATTCCAGTGCTAAATGCTTCTTAAACTGGATATTATGCTGCCAAATCTTTGACATAGGTCTATTAATGCTAAATCTGACCTATGCCTTATTATGGACTAATACACAGTCCTCTGCAGTATAAAAACTTAAGCTTGTGTTTTCCGGGAGCTTTTTTCTGCTGAAATGGGATTTTTAGGGAGGGTATTATTAGCTTGTTGAAATGAAACTGCCATTGATATGCAAAACTTGAATACAGGACTAGCACAGAGTAACCTGGTATCAGGGTAGCTTTGTTGCCTGGACAAAGATGTGTGTTCTGATAAACTCTATCATGTTTTGGCCATGTGCACATAGCAACTAATGAAGATTAACACTTAGATAGCATAGTGTTAATGTTATAAAAGGTAGTTCCCATTTAAGAAGACAGAACTCTGTCACTTGCATGCTCTATAGATCTATTTAAGAGTAAAATATGCTAAATTGCAAGTATGTATGTTTGATAAGAAGAGCAGAAAATTAGATTTCATCAGCAATAAATGATCTTATAAAGATGCTAGCTCATATAGAGATGTCAGTATCTTTTTCCTTAAGCTTCCTGGGCATGAAGCCCAAGCCCTCAATCATTGGAATTTCCCGGTACATAAATCTAGATCATAGAATTATAGAATGCTGTGAGTTGGAAGGGACTCTAAATGATCATCAAGTCCAACTGTTGCCCTTGCACAGGACAATCACAAGATTCAGACCATGTGTCTAAGGGCATAGCTTTCTATCCTTTTTATACTATGGCACCCAAAACTGCACCCAGTACTCAAGGTGAGGCCACAGCAATGCCAAATAGAGCGGGACAATCACCACCCTTGACTGGCTCACAATACAGTGCTTGATGCACCCCAGGACACGGTTGGCCCTCTTGGCTGCCAGGGCACACTGTTGGCTCACGTTCAATTTGACATTGACCAGAACCCCCAGGTCTGTTTCTGCAGGGCTGCTCTCCAGCCTCACATTCCCCAGTCTGTATGGGTGTCTGGGATTGCTGTGTTCCAGCTGCCAAATCCAGCCCTTGCCCTTGTTAAAATTCATACAGTTGGTAATTGCCCAGCTCTCTAATTTATCTAGATCTCTCTGCAGGGCCTCTCTTCCCTTGAGAGTGTCCAAAGCTCCTCCCAATTTGGTGTCATTGGCAAACTTAGTTAGCAGTCCTTCAAGTCCTGTATCCATGTCACTGATGAAGACATTAAAGAGCATTGGCGCCAGGATGGATCCCTGTGGGATCCAGAAACATTACATTGACTAGCATCCCTTGGTCAACTAGGTGGGTAACCTTATCATATAAAGAAATTAGACAAAGAAATCTAGACACTTTCAGAAGCTTTATAGAGGTTATTCCCGGTTCTGAACAGGTAGTCTAGTAGACCTTTTTGAAGGCTGTCTTTTAGTTTTGTTCCATGAAAACTGTACACTTTGAGGGTTGGGTTGGTGTAGTCATTATCTTCAGAAAGGGAGGGCAAGGCAAACAAGTCTGCCTCCAGTCTGAGGATAGAGAAGAGGTCTTCATGGAGGAGTGGACAGTGGAAAATTTCTAATAGAAGAGTAGGAGAAGGGATTCACAAGAAAGGAGCATTTATTCCATTAATAGGGATGGAATTCTTGAAGAAGTTTGAGAAAAAAACTAGTGTTTGGCCTCTACACACTGTGGCTGTTGCCCTTGCACTGTCAGAACAGCAACTGACCTGTGGGAATTTGAGTGTGTGCTTTCATGTTGCAGCTGAAGACATAACGAAGAAGTTTATAAAACCAATAAGAATTCCTGCTGAACCTTGGTTAAATTATGTATAACCACTCTCATTGTTTTAGTTTATTGATTAAATCATAAGGAATAAAAGATCTTTTAATAAGTCTATATATTTTCTGTTTCCATCAGTGATAATTGTTTTGATGACCATGATAAACCTTTCCAATCCTATGATTAGCTGTTGTGTGAAGTATAAGTGGCTATTGATCATAATCTAAGTCAAGATAATTCTAAGACCCTGTTAACAAAAAATATATTTTCAGTATAATCTCTTAGTTGCTTCATTTCATGCTCTTCTGCATTTTAGTCTGAATGGATTTATCTTTAACAAGAACTGCATATTCTTTAAACTTTAAAAGCTTTATTTACTTTAGAAGAAAATATTTAATGTTGTTCAGAAATTATCTAGCCCAACTTTTTTTTTTCTTCCCAGGTTTTTGTTTGTTTTATTTAGATTAATTACAGTAAAAAATAAACTAAAAATATAAAAAGAGTCATTTCCAGGACATGAAAATAAAACATACTGGCATTTCCATATGGAATCATTATTATTGAGAAAGTAAAATATTTTGATATTTTAAAAATATTTCCTCTGGTATTTGCAGGAGGTCAGCTGAATCTATTCCCTGAGTTTAGATTATTTCTTAGACAAGTCCAATTAACTTCTGATTTAGTAGATTTACTTCTTATAAAACAATTAATATAACTTTAAAACTAAATATAAGAAATGTAAGTATATACTTATTTATTAAAGCATAGCAACATTTTCATGTTCATTTTATGTTTACTGCTTCAATAGTACTTGCCAACCTAATTCAGAAATAAATCTTCCCACTGTTTTATGCATACTAACTGTATCATATACTTTAATTTCAGTACACAAAAGAATGACATATTATTTTTAATCATAAATTAACTAAATATTCAAATATCTCATAAGCTTAATTTTAGGTCGCTTTTATGGTACTGTAATACAGCATCAAAACAGTTGCAGACTCCTAGAAAATATTTTTTCAGGAAAGGAATAAAGAAAAATTGATTAAAAATGCCCTAAACTCTACACAAAATTATTTTTGTCCTTCTCAGTATCTGTCCTATGGTTGATACTATGTGTGAAATGTCATTGGGTTGTGCAGTAGGTACTGATTTTGCATCTTTAATGACTTCTTAAATTATTTTAACTACATCAAGAGCTACATTAGCCAGATTTAAATCTTTCTCTCTTAGCATATTTCCTCTTTCTCTCTCGAGGCTCGAAGTTATTTGTCTTTTCAGTTGTTTCAACATGAATGATTCTATAAGCCAGTGCACTAAATGCCCACATAAAGATAAATTCCTGCAAAGCAGTTTTCTCCTTATATTTTGGTTCTTGAGGGTTTTGCTTTCCAAAGGCAATAACAGTTTCTGCCAAACTATTTGCCCCCAGTCCAAGTTACTTATCAAGTGCAGCAAATGCTTTATCCAAAGCTGTAAGATTAAGAAGAACATTTGATGTAGCAGGTAAATTATAAAATGTCCTTTATCCAGCCTCCCAGAAGTGCAGCAGAACTAAAACTGACAGGAATCCCACAGAAAATGTCTTGATTAAGTGAAAAATCAATTAGAGCAATCCCAGCACTAGTATCACTCATTCATCTGTTGAGTAATGAAGTTCATAATCATTTAGTAGCACTGTCTCTGTTTATACCTTTCTGCGATGCTACTGTTGCTGCATCAGATCAGGCCAAAAAGACCTAAAAATATAAGATTCAATAAGCAGACTGACAAATACTGTTCATTCTAAGTAATTGTTTTTATATTTATAAAAATATATAAAAAATTTCCTATATAACTAAATCAAGATTAAAGTATGATAACAGCTGTTATTAATATATGTATTTACAGTGTGGGTAGGCTAGACTGGATAAGTGACAAAGCATGACATAGCAACCTAAACTTCTCACTAAATTATGGTTCTGATCTTTATCTCCCATATATGTCATAGTGCTCATGGTGACCTTTTGTATAGATAGATGGAAGCTGGAAGAAAAGGTCTTCTTGAATTGCTGGAAGTGTGAGAGAAAAGAGAGCTTTCCATAAAGGATGCAAAGAATTGCTGAGGGAGCCCATAGCACAGTGAAAGCAACTTTGATATACTTACACTACTAATAGACAAGTGCAACAATTTTGTTATTAAAGTCATGTGACCATAATGTCTCCCCAGTTTATATCTAAAAGCTGATTTTATCTTGTTTTAAAATTTCAGAAATAGTAAAATATTTTATCCCCAGATACTACTAGTGTTTAACTCAAAATGTTTAACTCACAGAAAAAATAATGAGAATGTTAATAGGATGGTAAACTTAATACTGTGGTAGACATATTAAATATATTTTTTTAACTATATATTTTATTTATTTATTTTTTAGCAAGACTTTAACAAGACTTATTTAATGTAGCCTGAATATTTACCTTACCTGTAAAATGTAGAGCAGATGCATTATTATGGACTAAAATGTGGAGTACTGGGCTCATTATAAAACAGTGAAGTACTAAACAGTGTACAGCACAGGTTGAGTTTGACATATGAAATGTGGGCTCCTTTTGTAACTTGATGACTGTTTCTATTTTTAGTAAATAAGATTTAAACACCTGCTCTGATCCCTCATAATTTCAACATTTGTGGAAGATTTTTTGTGCTTTACCATTCTGTAAAACATGCCAGCAACAGTCTCTGACTGCTTCATTTATCATTGTAACACTTGGTACTGCATTTTGAATTGATTGTTTCAAAGACGCAGCCTAGTCCGAGTTCAGTAGGTAATTTTATGCATTGTCTGAAATGTCTTGTTTCATAGTAATAAAAAAATCTTTTTCTAAGATGTTTATCAAGGTCTAACTAATAAAACAGTTTGGAGTAGGCTTCAGTCTCTAAATTAAGATGCATTCCTTTTTTCAACAGAGAGCAAAAAACCTGTATAGTGTTCCTCATAGGAGCTTCTCAGTTGTTTGAACTGTAGTGGTTAATTTGCAACAGAAGTCAGGATTTCTAAATTGTAAAGGAGAAATATGCACTACAACACTGACTGATAATAAAATTCCTAATATACTCCCTCTTTATAAAAATAAAGGATTTCTCATAATTTAATTGACTTGATGTCATCTTTTTAAGCTTCTCTAGAGGCTGCTTTTTAAACCTTGAAAGTTTGCCTGCAGGTTGCCTCAGAGGAGATTGGTCTTTGTATATTACATACCAAAGAAAAATATGTATTTTTTGGAGATATATAATGCAACACTTGGTGCTGAGGTGAACATTTAGAAATATCATACAAATAATGGTCCAAAGTGGGAGCATTTTACTGACAGGAAGGTTTTGGATATGGGAATTTAAATTCACTAACCTTGAAGAAATCTATTTTAAAGTCTGTCATTAATTTCACAAGCCAGTCATTATAATTTTCAATGTAAGGGAAAGCCTTTTCAGTTGGGAATTAGAAGAGATTTTGTTTGAGAAAAAGATGTATCCTTCTTATCCACTGCCTTTCCTTGAGCTCTGGTCTTGTAAAAGCTTGCATGTTTATGAAGCACTTAGTATTTAGATGGCCAGTTTGAACAGTAAATAGTTATCAACATGTATTAAAGATGAAGGATGTAGGGCAAAATTTAATCTTTTTAATGTTAAACTTATCTGTCTCAGTTTTAATGATATGCAGTACTTAAAAACATTAATATTATTTTTGTCTTTGACAGCAATTAATTATTGATTTCTTTGGCTTTATGTTAGCACTGGTAATATTTACTATGGAAGTCTCTAAGTCGTGTTGATTTTTTTCTTGAATAAACTTTATTTCTTTAGTAGCTCATCATCAAGCTATTGTAGAGACAGTTTTTCTGTATGCCTTATGATTCCTAAGACATTAAAGACATGGTGAATGCTCCAGTAGCAAGGAACACTTCAAATAAAGACCAAAGTGTAGAAGAATTGTAATTTTATTTTATTAACCTTTAATCTAAAACTCCAGTCATAGTCTTCTGGAAGTAAAAAAAAAAAAAAAAAAAAAAAAGTAAAGTAGCTTTATCATTAGCTGAATTGGGTATTAAAGAGAAAATACCTAAGTACTTTTTCACACAACAAAAATAAAATAAATTAGTGCCTCTATTCATATACTCTGTCATTTAATGCTTTCCATATACCTTTATATATTTTCCCTTTCCTCTGGCACCTTTTTAACATATCTGATGTGGAGACCTAGTCTTCCAATAAATACCTCAGCATAAACTGTATATTATGTGTCTTATAAAGATTCAAGGATAGAAACACAATTTACCCTTGATGGATAATAAGAAGGTCGTATGTACTGGTAATTAGTGAAGATTCTTCTTCTTGGGTATATGGTAATCATAACTGCATGAGGCTGGATGGTTTGTTGATAATGACAGGAATATGCTTTATACAAGAGAAGAAAAACAGTATAGGGATGAGAAAGAATACAGATGTAATGACATGAAGGAAGGTGCATATTTTCATCCTTTGACAAGAAGTCATATTCTTTTTTTATCTAATCTAGCTCACTTTCACTGCTAATTTGACAGGGAAGGGTACTTAGGAGGAAAGGGTTTGCATTCCACTCAAGGCTGCATGGTTCAGTTAGTAAGCTTTACTCAGGATATAATGATATTGTCCATTTCAAACATATTTAAAATGGATAGTGCGCAAACCATTTAAAAGACAGCATATACCTCCTCCTATTTGTACATATGCAACCTCACAAAGAAAAAATTCTCCACCAGACCTCTTACGGATGAACTCCTTGTGGGCTTTCAATTGCAGAGGCACTGAAAGTGGTGCTTCAACAGAATATTGATGCTTAGAAGTGACTGAGGACAAGAAAACAGTGGGTGTGAGGACTTGTCACAGAATTGAGCTGCTGTGACCCTAGTATCTACATTAACTACAGTATATATTCATAAAATGAGACAGATTCATTTAACAAGTAGAGATAAATTATCATGTAAAAATTGACTGAGCCATCAGAACCAAAGAGTAGTGATCAATGGTTTGACAGCACCAGAGAGCTGTAAAAAAATTAATAACTTAAGTGTCAATGCTGAAATCCAATGTTGAGTATCTTATTCAATAATCTGGATGATAACATAGAATTCGCTCTTAACAAATGTGTGGATATTGCTATATAATGGGAGTGGTTGATATACCAAATATCACAGCTACAGTTCAAAGGGACCTGAAGAAAGCTAATAATTGAACCAACAGAAATCTATTGAATTTCTGCAAGTAGAATGTCAAACTTCTACACTTTGGACAAAATAAATACTATGCATCAGTAGAGATTAGAATACCAACTAGCTAAAAAACCATGTACCAGACCTCTAGGTATGATTCCCTCTTATCACCTTCCTGTTTCCATTTCCTTGAAGTTTAGAGATTATGTCAACCAACATTGTAATCTTGGTGTAATCCTCCTGCAAAAAGTTACAGGGAAATTCCAGGAGCAAAACTATCTCTGGAAAAAATAATTCAACACTATCCTGAAGCTTTTGTTCCTTTTTTGATTCTGCAGAATTGGAAATATATATGATATCACAACTGATGGCTCATATTCATTGCAACCATTTTTTAGCGGACATACTGGCCTAAACTGGGTTGAGGTAATTTCACAGAATTTTTATTAAAATACAAATTCCTGCAATAAATCGCTAAATCCAGTAGCCTTATTCAGAGACCACTGAAAGAAGTACAGAATGGAGTGAATTATATTCCATGTTAGAGTCAGTTCATTATTTATATATGTAGAATGGTTAGTAAATCTGTAGCAGTATCAAGAAGGTGTACATATATGCATTCATATGCACAAGGAGGAACATGCTCAGAAATTTACTAGGGAACTATGATATGAAATCTAAATCAAATTACAACTGTATGGTATCTCAGCAGTAGAATAGTGCCCATAAGACTTTTAGTGGAAATATTTCTTTTGAGTTCCTGATCTCAATGAGTCTTGGCCTTTTAGTTGAGTGATAGTGTCCTGGAGTGAATCAAACACTGCATTGCAAGTCAGTTGAGGGTGGTGATTGTCCCACTCTAATGGGCACTGCTGCGGCCTCACCTTGAGTACTGCAGTTTTGGGCACCACAGTATAAAAAGGTGTAGTAGTTTCACTGGGCTAGCCCTTGGCTAGCAGCCAACACAGCCGTTCACCCACTTTCTCCCCACCCCAGGGGATAGGGGAAAGAATTGAGGACAAGGATTAGGAGGCTGTAGGTTGAGATAAGAACAGTTTAATAATAGAAATAGAAGAAAACTTAAAAAAAACCCCAAACAACAACAACAACAAAAAACCCCTAAACAACTAATATTAAAATAGTAATGATAATGATAAAAGTAATAAGATATGCAAATGAGTGATAACCCAGTGCAACTGCTTACCACCCACTGATAAGCCTGGCCCGTTCCCGGACAACGATCCCGGAGGAGCAACAATCCCGAATCGAAACCGCGATCCTGGAAGAGTGAGAATGCGAGCAAAAACCCGTGCGAATCCCTCCGCCCCCCTTTCCGGTCAGCCCTGGATAATAAACTAAACATGATGTGATATGATATGGAATATTTCATTGGCACATCCAAAAGCCAGTTTTGGGCTTTGCTATTCATTGCAATTCTCCCTCCGAGTCCTAATGCAGCTGTGAACCTTCAAACACGGTGGCCTTGAGCTCCAGCAGTAACTAATAACATTAGTACTTTTATCAATGATGTTCTCAAAGCAAGTCTGAACTGAAATCAAAACTCGGCTCTTCTTAAATACTGAGGAGAAAATTAATTCTCTCCTAGAAAAAACAGGACAAAATGGCATAAAGCAACTGGGGAGCATCCAGAGGAGGGTCACAAAATTGGTCAAAGGGCTTAGAGGGGAAACCATATAAGGAGAGGCTGAAGTCACATGCATTATTCATCCTGGAGAAGAGGAGACTGAGACTCATCGTGGTCTATAACTTCCTCACAAGGGGAAGAGGAGGGGCAGGTGCTGATCTCTTCTCTCTGGTGACCAATGATAGGACCAGAGCAAATGGCAGGAAGATGTGCCAGAGGAAGTTTAGGTTGGACATGAGGAAAAGGTTCTTCACCCAGAGCGTGGTGGAACACTGGAACAGGCTCCCGAGGGTGGTGGTCATGGCACCAAACCTGACAATATTTAAGAAGTATTTGGCCAACACCCTTAGACACATGGTCTGCATCTTGCAATTGTTCTATGCCAGGACAAGAGTTGGACTCATGATCCTTGTGGGTCCCTTCCAACTCACAACATTCCATGATTTTATTATATTCTTCTTAAGAGATGAAAAGACCCAGTGATTGATGTACACTGATCTGTATCAATAGATTGGATGAGGAAAGCAAGCAAATTGTTTACTATATAACTAAACCTCAATCATGTATCTAGTAATGTGCAAACTGTAATTCACAATGGGAAAGTCTATACATCATTTCTCAAAAGATCTTGGAAGTCATAGGGAAAAGTTAACTGAACAGAAAGTTCCAAGTGTGACACTGACCAAAGGGATTAGTGTATTGTATAAATAGGACAATACTGGATCTGTACAGTGGTTACATATTCTACATATTTTTAACATTCAATGTTACAAATTATCTATAACTAAGATGTAGGAATGATGTAAGAAACTAAAAGAGGGTTGTATAAGGAAGCACAGAACTGATAACTGACTTGAAGTGCCGACAAAATAATTGTAATCATTATGAAAAATGAATTGGTGGAAGAAAACCATGACTGGTATAGGCTATATTTGTTTTAACAAATACTTTGTCACAAAAGGAGTCTATTGGTAAAACAAAAGTTGATGCTGGGGCTCTTTTTTTTTTTTTTTTTTTTTTTTTCCTGTCATATGCTGTTTGGAAGATTTAACTTCAGGTTAGGCTTAATTAGGTCTCCTGGGTGTAAACTTCCCACTCCATACATAGTTCAAAGCTTTCTGAGGAGCTATAATCTCACAAACCTTTGCTTTCTTGAGTATAAGCTCTTTGGGGAACCCCCCTGGACACGTCACATTATTTTTTCTCCTGTCTCATGAAGTTGATGTCAGTAGATCAATAGACATGTCAGGTGCCCCCACCACTATTGCCTGTATAAAGATTAATGTAGAGACTTTAATTCTGGTCCTGTGCAATTTTCAGGTGGCACCATGTGCCTGCTGCTTCCATCTTCCAACTGAATTCGACAGTGTTCAGCAGAGGCACCCTAGACAGGGTATGGGAGATTTAATCCTGAACCCTCAGTCAATATATTTGCTGGAAAGGAACAGGTGCTGACTCCAATGTATCAAGACATCATCTTTCCTGGAACTGAGCAGATGGGTGATACAAATAGGGTCACTCGGGACTTTGCTTTTCATTGATATCTCAGTTGTGTGGATAGGAGAGTAGAGAGCTTTGAGGGAGTCTAATTTCCCATAAGGTGTTGAAGTCAATTTATATCTGAATATATAAATTGCAAGGGCTGTCACTCAACTGTTTTGCAAACCTTTGTGTATGACTGAGGTATATCTATGAAAACATGACAAGTTTCAAAGGAAGGAGTAATACCTTCCCAAACTAAGACTCAAAGGAGAAACTGGTGCTTTCTTCCTGGGCTAGGACACCAGCACCTGTGACATTCTGGTACCATTCTGTATTGTGGTAGATGCTGCATGCCCCTGTGTCACTGGGTCATGAGAATGCCATCTGACAAGGATAAATATATGAATGGTAAGGGTAGAAAACCCAGAGAAAGATGCAAGGTTTACATGGCCAAAATCAACATCATCCTATGTCCTGGTTATTCCAGGATAGAACTAATTTTCTTCTCAGTAGTTAGAAGAGCTGAGTTTTGTTTTCAGTTCATCATTGATAAAAGTACTAATGTTATTAGTTAATGCTGGAGCTCAAGGCCAGGGTGTTTGGCTTTTCACAGCTGCATTAGGACTGGGAGGGAGAAGTGCAGTGAATAGCAAAGCCCAAAACTGGCATTTGGATGTGCCAATGAAATATTCCATATCATATCCCATCATGTTTAGTTTATTATCCAGGGCTGACCAGAAAGCAGGGTGGGGTATTTGCATGGGTTTTTGCTCGGGCTCTTGCTCTTCCAGGATCGTGGTTTCGGTTCGGGATTGTTGCTCCTCCGGGATCGTTGTCCAGGAACGGGCCGGGCTTATCAGTGGGTGGTAAGCAGTTGCACTGGGCTATCACTCATTTGCATATCTTATTACTGTTATCATTATCACTACTATTTTAATATTAGTTGGGGTTTTTTTCTAAGTTTTCTTCTATTTCTATTATTAAACTGTTTTTATCTCAACCTACAAAATTCCTAATCCTTGTCCCCAATCCTCTCCCCTTTACCCTGGGCTTGGGGAGGAAGTGGGTGAATGGCTGTGTTGGCTGCTAGCCAAGGGCTAGCTCAGTGAAACTATCGCATCCTATTAGCCAACATGATCCCCAGAGACTAACACTAAAAAATATGGCAAATATGTTGTAACTAAAAGCATAAACAACTCTTTCAGTTATGGAAAGAATAAAAAAATCCCCATCAATTGTCACATTTTTGAGATCCAGCAGCCTGCTGTGTCCTCCCAGGAGATCTGGACACCTGAAGAACTTGACTAAAATGAACCTCTAATCTGGAACTGCATATTGTTACCCAGAAGCATGTTTTGGCAGCTCTGGCAGGAAGATCTCCTTCTGGAGCATCCATAATTGGCATCTATTCAGTACATCTTGCTCCTGAGTTTCTGTCTGGTATCTAAGTGGACCCAAAACTATAGATCTTACTGAACATTCTGAATGACTCCTGTGATGACCGGTGCCCAGCGCCCAGCAGAGGCCACCTGTCCCACACTGACTCAGGAGCAAGCAGAGCTCATTGATAGGTCTTTAAACTAGTTTTGAAGGTGAAAGGGGATGTAGCCTGGGGGTAGTACACTGGTGCTTGAAGGATGCTGCAACAGTGAGGCCCTTCAGTCTGCTGTCCCAGAGGAAGTAAGTGATACTAATCCAGGCAGCAGCAGAGATACAATGTGTTTTGATGAGGTAGGAATCACAAAGGCTCCCAAGAATCATCACAAGGGAACTAGGGTTTCTCCCTCTAATAAGGTGATGGGATCAGCAGCCCAGCTGAGGTGCATCTACACAAATGTATGCAGCACAGTCAACAAACAGGAGGAGGTGGTAGCCATCATGCAGCAGGAAAACTATGGTATAGCAGCCATCAGAGAAACGTGGTGGGATTCCTTGTATGACTGGAGCGCTGTAGTGAATGGCTTCAGAAGGGACAGGCAAGGAAGGAGAGGAGGAGGGGTAGCCCTTTACATTAAGGAGTGTTTTCATTGCCTGTAAGTTAATGATGGTGTTGACAGGATTGAGTGTTTATGGGTAAGAATCTGGGAAGGCCAGCTAGGCAGATATCTTGGTGTGGGTCTGCTATAGACCACCCAAACAAGAGGAGGAATAAATGAAATATTCTGCAAGCAGCTAAGGGATGTCTCGTGATCACGGGTCCTCATTCTTGTGGGGGACTTCAACTTGCCAGATGTCTGTTGGAAATACAACACAGCAGTGAGCAGGCAATCTCAGAGGTTCCTGGAGCGTGTGGAAGACAACTTCCTGACACAGCTGGTGAGGGAACTGACCAGGGAAGGTGCTGTCACAATCCACTGTTAGGCAGGACAATTTAGCAGAAGTTAAACCCCCTTGCCTTCCAACTGATCTCAGATCATTCTGGGTGGGTAAGGGTGGCTAGGCTTATCTCCTGAGTGATGTCCAGTTAGATATTGTGACCAGGTTCTCTATATTCCTGGGAACAGAATTAAGACTCAAAATGGAGTTAAGTGCCAAGCCACTTTAATTGGCCCACAAGTAAAGGGAGAGAAAGTGAAAGAAAAAAGTGGAAAAGAGATTGGGGGATGTGTGTGCAATAGCTACCACCATAGAGTTGCAGCTTTCATCAGTCCAATATCTGATGGGAGGGTTTCCTCCCTTGGTTTTCATTGGTCTCACCTTTTTATAGGGTTACCTCATTGCAAAATCAACAAGTTTTTTTCATATCCACACCTCCCACTCAGTGGCGGGGTGCACGGCCAGTACCGTCTCCAGAGGGTCCTCAAATGTTCTAGAGGGTTCAAGCCCCCCACATACAGACCCTGGGCCTGGGCACTTGTGCATATGATGTGGGTTATGTTCTCAGAGACAACAGAATGTATCGATGTTCCCAATGTGTGGGACTCTGTTGCCATGCTGATGGGGTGTTCCATGGTTAGATGGTCCTGCCAACAATGTTGAGGCATACTTCTAGTCCCTTACAGGTGCCCCATTGTACCTGTTATTCACTAACGGAGAAGGACTGGTGGGTGAAGTGGTAATTAGAGGCAGTCTTGGGTGCAGTTATCACAAAATGATAGAATTTTCTGTTCTTGGAGGTCAGGAGAGGGGTCAGCAGGACTGCCACCTTGGACTTCAGCAGGGCTAACTTTGGCCTCTTCGAAGACCTGCTTGGAGGAATCCCATGGGCTAAGGCTCTGGAAGGTAAGGGGACCCAAGAGAGTTGGTTAATTTCCAAGCAACACTTCCCCCAAGCTCAAAATTGCTACATCCCTAAGAGTAAGAAATCTAGCAGAGGAGGCTGGAGGCCTGCATGGATGAGCAAGGAACTTCTGGAAGAGCTCAGACAGTAGAAGGAAGTCTACAAAATGTGGAAAAGGGATGGGACACCTTGGAGGAGTATAGGGACATTGTCAGATGTGCAAAAATGCAACAAGGCCAAGGACTGCTTGGAATTAAGTCTAGCAAGGGGTGTCAGGGACCATAAGAAGGGCTTCTTCAAGTACCTCAGCAGCAAAAGGAAGACTAGGGAAAATGTGAGGCTGCTACTGAATGAGGTGGGTATCCTCGTGACGGAGGATGAACTGTTCCATCACCTTCCCAGGGATGGAGGTGAGGCCGACTGGCCTGTAGTTTCCTTGGTCCTTCTTCTTACCTTTTTGAAGATTGGAGTGACATTGGCTTTCCTTCAGTCCTCAAGCACCTTTCGAAGATGATGGAGTGTGGCTCTGCAATAATATCCACCAGCTCCCATAACACTCAAGGACGCATCCCATCAGGGCCCATGAATTTGTGGGTGTCAAGTTTGGCTAAATGGTCCCTAACTCGATCCTCCCTGGTGAAGACAGAGTTCCTGAATGACTTATTTGCTTCAGTCTTTAGTGCTGGCCTTCAGGAATCCCAGGCCCTGGAGGTAGGAGCGGAAGTCTGGAGAGAAGAAGACTTGCCCTTGGTCAAGGAGGATCGCAAATGGAACAGCTCATCCTGGAGGCCATCTCTTAGCATGTGAAAGACAAGAAGGTCCTCAGGGCTAGTCAGCATGAATTCACCAAAGGTTAATCATGCTTAACTAACTTGATTGCCTTCTATGATAGGACAACTGTCTGGGTAGATGAGGGGAGGGCAGTGGATGTTGAATACTTGGACTTGAGCAAGGTTTTTGATACTGTCTCCCATGACATCCCCATTGGCAAACTCAAGAAGTGTGGACTTGACGATTGGATGGTGAGGTGGATTGAGAGCTGGCTGAGTTACAGAGCTCAGGGGGTTGTCATTGGTGGAGTGGAATCAAGTTGGAGGCCTGTATCTAATGTTGTCCCCCAGGGGTCAATACTGGGTCTAGAGTTGTTCAACCTACACATCAATGATTTAGATGAAGGAACAGAGTGCCTCCTCAGCAAATTTGCTGATGATACTGAACTGAGAGGAGCATTGGATATGCCAGATGGCTGCACTACCATTCAGAGAGAACTTGTCAGGCTGGAGAGATGGGCAGAGAGGAACCTCATAAGGTTCAACAAGGGAAAGTGCAGAGCCCTACATATGGGAAGGAATAACCCCATGCACCACTACAGGCTGGGGGCTAATCTCCTAGAAATCATTGCTGTGGAGAAGGACCTGGGAGTCCTGGTGGACATCAAGTTAAATAAGAGCCAGCAGTGTGCTCTTGTGGCCAGGAAGGTCAACTGTATCCTGGGTTGGATTAGGAAGAGTGTTGCCAGCAGGTTGAGAGAGGTGATCCTTCTCCTCTACTCAGTCCTGGTGAGGCCCCACCTGGAATACTATGTCCAGTTCTGGGCTCTCCAGTATAGGAAGGACATGGAATTCCTGGAGCATGTCCAGTGAAGGGTGACTAAGATGCTCCAGCTTGCCTGAACTCTGACAGTCCTTCATTTATTTTATATTTTTGAATAATACAGTTCTTTAAAAATGAATAAATGAATAAATAAATAAATAAATAAATGAAATAGATAGATAAATAAATAAAATCTCATTTTCTTCTTCCTTACAGTTTGCCATGTGCAAATTCGCCACTCTTTGAGAGTAAGGGGTAGACAAGACTATACCTTGAACAAATTTGCAGAATCGTCTCCGTTGAAAAACATTTTAAAAGCTTTAGAGCTTTACTGTGACAGACCTCATAGACCACATAGACAGTGTGAAACTGGATTCAGTGTGATTATTTCTGGGCAATAATTCAGAGCAAATAACATCAAGAAAGGCTTGCATAATTCCTGACAGAAAAACTGGATTTAAATCAAAGTAATAGGTTGCAAAACATATGAAATATGCTTTGTACTGTGCCTTGGAGACACATGGCCAAATCCATATTAAAAAAATAAAAACAAACCAGAATGATTTGAAGAATAAATTATTTGTCATCATGATCTTTAAAAATACCAGAATTTAATGCAAATATATAATCCTAACATTTATTGCAGCAAAAATAAATGTCAACATATTAAACTTAACTGGCTAAGCCTCATGGTAGCTTTTCAACGAAGTGAAAAGAACATGACAAGTTGTATTTCACATTTATTAGAATGAGATTTGGCCTTCTTTATTATAAGTACTAGATTTAAGCACTTTATTTTAATTTACTTTACAGTATTGAGAAAAACATTGACTCAGATAAGAAGTGGAATGCCATATACTCTTTTCTCTGAAGCAATCAATCAATTTTTGAAGCTAAATATGTAATATGACAACACTAGAACTTTGCAGTAGAATACGAAATGTAACATAAAATGTTTGTGAGATACCACAGATACTACTTAGAAACATATCTGTTATATCTAGAACATTGTAAAAGTTATGGTCTGCTACTGGTTATAACAGATGTAGCTTCATAATCAGGTAAGTACCTATTATTATGCAGAAGGACTATACCTGAGAACATCTTTTGACTGCAGTTAGGTACAGATCCAGAAACATTAATTGTCCTAATCCCTTCTTAAACTTTAATATTTTGTAACACGTGTGTACTTCCTTGCCTTCCATTACTCATTATATTAGTTATATTTTGCAAAGTATGTTATTACACATTATGTTTCCATTACTAGCATAATTACACATATAAAACTTGGGCATCATAAAGACTATAAGTTTTCTAAGCCTTGTCTTTATAAGAAACAATCCAAATTCCTTGGAAATTACTAAAATTTTTCCTGTTATAAAAGTGGCAACATAGCCTTCAAGGGCTTTTATGCTATCATTTGTTGCTCCACAGTGTTAAAATGTTTAGATCATTTTCTTTCAGACAACAAATAATATTTACATGTCTTTTATAATAAAGTAACATAGATAATAAAACATCAATATCAAAACTGTATTAAAAATCCACATGAATTAAAATTATTTTTAAAGGATTGTAACGTAAATTTTAAGAAATACTTTAACTGAATATATTTAAATTTTCAAAATTAAGCACTTAGAAATTAGGACATTACAGATTTGTCATGGAATAGTAAATGGCAGATGTTGTTATCTTTTTAAGACAAAAAGTACATGAAGAATGGAGTATGTGGTCATATAAATGAACAAAAGCATACAGGGTTATCAGAATAAAACATAGTTGTCTATATGTGAATTGCTATTTAATACAAACTGTTCATTTTACAGTCTTAAAGGTTATTTATCCAGTGATACATAAGCATGTATATAGATAAAATCTCCTAGTTTTGTATTATGTTTTCTTTTAATGTTACATTTTCTAATCGTTTTTGAAACGACAATGGTGGAAATAAATATGATACCTGATAATCTCCCCATGATTCAGCGAAGATTATATGTATTATGTGAAAGACCCTACTGCAGTTTCAGTTTCCCATCTTTCCTGCTCCAGGAGCGGCAGCAAAACAATCCTGCACGTGTCAGAGCTGCCAATAGTCACTGCTATGTCTGACTGGTGTTGCTGCAGGCAGTGGTCTCGTTGGAGCTCCCTGTGAAACCTAGTCCAAGTATTGGGAAACCTAACTGATCTACCAGAGAACATGAAGAGGAAAGTCTAGGGAGAGAAAGAAGAATGATGGTAATAATATTAAGTGATCTGTAGCAACGTAGATCAGCCAGTTAGGAGGGTCCAGAATGAAAAATGGTCTTATTTACTAAAGCTAACAGACACGGGTAACAGAAATCTACAAAGGGGCAGCTCTCCAGCAAGTAGATTTAAAAGATTCTACCTCACAGAAGAGTAAGATCACATGAGAAGATCAGAAAGGGATCCAAGTTTTATTTGGAAGATATTTTTTTATTTTATTAATATCAACCATATAAGTATTCATCCCAATCTTTTAATTTAAATAAACGAAACATTTTTAATTTTCACCTAGGATTTTGGCATGCGTAGGCTTGGTTAGTATGAGGCTCACTTCCAGCCTTCTAACTAGTTAGCAGGCTAACTCCTCATGAAGGAGTTGTTCACAGAACTGGATATTTTCATTATCTTCTGCAGGGACTGAGGCAAGCTTTCTCCTTTCTGGTACTTCTTGGCAGAAAAGACTGCTACAAACTAAGTACTAGGTGTAGTGGAAAGCTTTAGAAACTCTGAAAGTGTTAGGACACTCTAATATAGATCATCTCCTAACACTGCTTTGACATTTGGCATAAGTCAGCTTTGGCTCTCAAGCATTTTAAATTCAGTCCCAACAAATCTTTCCCTTGGAATGCAACTGCTAAAATGGGCACTATGACTGTCACCTTACAACTGTTTTGTTGTTTTTTTTTTTCTTTCTCTGTGGTGGAGCTTTAACACTCTTATATGTAAATACTTCCCTTCTTACTACTATAAATTGATGTCACCATTCATACTTCTGAGAGACAGTACATGTGTACCACCAGTACAAATATGTCTCTTAAAGTCCTGGTACTACACACCTAAGTAGTTCTAGAACACATTATTCACATAAGTGACTATCTGACAAGAAAGTGTATGTTATATACTCAATATATTAGTAAGCTAAGGAGATGAGTAATCTTCCCTTTGAATGACAAAATGTACAATTACACATTTAAGTCTGAAATATGTGCTGTGAAAATGAGTTGTAACATATATGGATAATTGCATTTAAATTTGAAACCAGTTAACACTTTTGATAATAAATAAGGCTCCCAAATGTCTAAGTATTCCACTGTTTTGTATAAATAATAAGAATGACAAAAAAAGTAATTACATACACTAAACATATGCTGCAACGAAGGAGTGATAAGTTATTATAATGTGCTTTCTCAGAGGAAATCAAACTCCTGATTTCAGTGGAATCTTATTTCTATATAACTTTTATATCATCCAACTTAAAGATATATAAGGACATTTATGGATTTGAAACTGGTAGAGATTTAAAAAACGTTTAAAAATTTATACAGAAAAAAAATATTGAGCTTCTGACATACCACAAACTACGTATATCTCTGGTCATATATTTTTGTAAGTTACTTGAAAAGTTCTCCTTCCTTTTCTTCTCCAAAAAGTCCCCTTTGTATTTTTATCTGCTCATAAAACGTTCACTAAAACAAACAGAATGCTCAGGTAGTAATATTCTATTTTATATTTCCTCTGTTTTTTAAAGAAGCTTTTTTATTTTTATTTATGTTTCATTGCCCCCTGCTGTTTGATAAAGTATTTTTTGTTTGTTGTTAAGAGTCAATATCTCAGTTTTCTTTATTAATGAAAAAGGGGTTGGACTTGAAAGCGTCTTGTGGTCTCAGATTCAATAGGCTTTTTTTATGTGGAAGACTGAAATATTCAAATAATTCAGTCAATACAATTAAACTACTATGACAATATTGCAAAATGAAAAAAATGCTTTCAAGTTCCATTTCCCACCTTACAGAAAAAATTGAGAAAATACTATATATATAACATTATTTTCATATTTTCCAGTAGTATCATGATGTTACAAACCTGGATATAGCAGATATTTACTGTGTCCACCAGAAAAACTTTGTACCCTGTTTCTATTCTTTAATGAGTTTCTGTCATGCTAGAGAAGGCTCTGCTGTACCAGAATGAGGTGGGGTTTTTTTGAATGAATGAGATACATAGATAATGACAGACAAAACTTGGTTGAAGAACTTACAGAAGTCACAAGATAACATCAGTGGCATGAGAGTTGTGGAACTATGTTGAAAATTGTGGGATTACTTTAAAAACTGATTTTTGAAATATTACTTGGACTTTTTTTTCCTGGGTTTTTTTCAGGCTTCTGTACTTCAGTTTTTCTTTGCAATGATAATGTCTAGCAGTTAAATAAACAAAGATATTAAAAATAAAATTTTTAATCCAAATCCACAGACATTCCATAAGATTGTTAGAGCCCATGCAGACAAGCAGTGGCATTTGTACCATTGCCACTGCACCCAACAGGTAGGTCTACTACATGAATGGTAGCCTGAAGGTTAATCTCTCATTTATCTTAGCTGCTGAGCTAGCCTGAATTAAAATATCTAGTATCTAGCTGTAACAAATTGAGATATCTGTCTTAACCTTCTTTCATTAAGATGTCATTTCACTTCATGTTTGTGAGAGGTGAACTAAGAAAATAGCCAATTAATTAGCTTAGATGATTTGTACGACTTGATCATTTGCCTGAGCCTTGAGGCTGCTTAGTAAATATCCACAGTTTGTAATGCAGTACAGAGCTGGTACACCCAAGCAAGATCAGCTGTGTAGATGTTACATCAATATAAATGCAGATCTCTATACAAGCTAATTTGGAGTATTCTCTGCTTAAGGAAAGAAGCAGCTATAGATAGAGCCACAAATGAGTTTTTCTGCTTCTCAACTAACCAAAATTGAAAGTGCTGGGTTTTTTCTTTTTTTTTTTTTTTTTTAACAGATTAACAGCCTCTATCTGCCTGCATCACAGAAGAGAGAACTAAGTTGATTGCACAAAGGATAACTTCAAAATTATCAAATGTACTTCCAAAAGAGCTTGACTTACTTCAAAACGTAACTTGACTTACTTGAAAAAGTAACATGATTTACTTCAAAAAGTAGGTTTTCTGGATTTTAGTAAGGCTTTTGATACTGTTCCTCACAACATCCTTCTGGACAAGGTGTCCAGCTGTGAGGTGAACTGTTACACAGCCTGCTTGGTGAACAGCAGAGCTCAAAGCATTGTAATGAATGGGGCTACATCTGACTGGTGACCAGTCAGTGTTCATTTCTAGGACAAGTTCTGTTCACTATTTTTAGCAATGGTCTGGATGAAGGAGTTGAATGCACTGTTAGCAAGTTTGATGATGATAGTAAACTGGGAAGTGTGGTTGACTCTGTTGAGGGACAAAAGGCCTTGCCAGGGGATAAAGATAGATTGAAGTATTAGGCAATCATTAATAGCATGACATTTAACAAGTCCAAAAGACTTACTCTGCACCTGGGATGGAGTACTTCCAGGAACAAGTTATAAATTGGGAGAGGAGTGGCTGGAGAACAGCCCTGCAGAAAGGGCTGGTACTAGACGACAGCAGGCTTAATATGCGTCAGCAGTGTGCTCTGGTAGCCAAGAGGGCAAACTGCATCCTGTGGTGCATCAAACACAGCACAGCCAGCTTGTCAAAAGAGGGGATTATCCCACTGTATTCAGCATTGGTGTAGCCTCACCTTGAATACTGTGTGCAGTTCTGGGCCTCCAAATTTAAGAAGGATGTGAAGGTCCTTGAATGTGTCCAGAGGACAACAACAAAGTTGGTGAGGGCTGGAAGGCATGTCCTGTGAGGAGTCGTTGAGGACCTTAGGTTGTGTTATTTGGAGAAAAGGAGGCTGAGGGGTGACCTCATTATTCTCTCACTATAGGAACATTCTTTTAGTGGAGAAAGGTGCAAGGAAAACAAACTTTGGAGAAATTGGAAGGAGACAGTGAAAATCTGTGAGAGTAAGGAAAAAGATAAGTGTGTATAGAACAGAGGAATTAACATCCTTAGGAGTACAGAAATAACTTTTATCCCAAGGTGTGAAGCTGGAACCCTTGATAATAGTGCTTTTGTAAAGATATGAGTCTATATCTTGTTCCTCCTGTAACATACTAATCCACACATCCATATCTATGAATTTCAGCTTTTTTTGCAAGCATACTCCACTGGATTCAAACCTCATATCCATAAAATAAATAAATAAATAAATAAGTGTTTCCTTTCCCAAGAATTCCTCCCACAATTTTTGGTATAGTTTAGTGTTGTTTTGATTTTCCTACCTAGAACATGATGTGTTTTTATTTTTTTCAGTGTTTGTTTAAATATTTTGATATTATTACCAACTAAGAGTTTGTCTGCATCTTGTTAAAAGCTGGCAAGAGTTGCTTGCAAAGCTTGAAAGGATAACTTATGTTTGTTATTTATATAGAAAACTTTAAGATGTTATTACAAATCAGTGGTGTTACTGTTTTTGCCTTAACATTCTACCCTCAATATTTATTTTTTTGATATTTCTTATCTCTTATTTTGGAGTTCTGGAATTAATTTATGCACGTATATAATGGCATAGCTGTTGGATAGAAAACTAACTCACTTGCATAAAGGCTTCCTTTTGACATATTTGTAATTTACAAAATGAGCATCATGCTACACAGATTAAGATAGATCCTAAGTGTCCATTTCCACATTTGGGATATTTTTTTATTCAGTTCTGATCCTCAGTAAATATATGACACCTTGCATTAATTTTCCATCCTGATCATTGCCTTTTCTGAAGCAAACTTAACTGAATTGAATTACATTTTTTATTATTTTAGTCACAGAAAGATTAATAAAAGCCTGACTTTCTCTACTGATTCATACAATACATATTTTTGCAAAGAACATTGAGTAATAAAGAAGAAAATAATTGTACAACATAACAAAACATTCTGTCTGTTAATGGAAGTTCTTTCTCTCTTTTTAAAAGTGCAAAGAATACAGAACCTATTTCGGACACAGAAAAGGGAAATGATCAACAAGAGATTTTTAAGGCAGGAAAAAATAAGAAAACAACATTTTCAAATCTATCTACAAAAAAAAATCCCTAAGAAATTGCACATAAAGAATTTGTTTAAAACCTAGAATTTTAGACTACTTCTTTGTGTATAATTCTTTAAATATTTGAATTTAAACAATTTCCAAACTGTTTCTATAGTCTAGGTCTTCTCAAGCTTTGTCATGCCAGGTTCCCAGTCTGCTGAAATACAATTTAGCAGTCTAATACAAACCTTGGTAAACTCATCTTCTAGAAATATGAAGTAGCGACATTAACCATCTCTTTTTATGAGGTCTCCGGTAAATACAGGCAAGAAATTTGTTTTTTTAAATGTTTCACAACTTTTTACAAACATTTTCTGTCTGATTTTCTTCCTAGTTATTTGACAGCTTTCCTGAAACCTATTTTTTGTAGGAAATGCCTCTTTGTGCCACTTTAACATCCCAATCTTTATTGTTTTTCTTAATGCCCTATGCCTCTCAAAAAGAGTTGTCTATTAATTATCTTTCCATACTAACTTGCTGCTATTGTTTTTACTGATTCTAGCTGATTACCAGTGTCAGAGAATATTCCCTTTGATCATTACATAGAAATTAAGTATTAGGTCAAATATGTGTCAAATTTGAGGCTAAACAGTGTGGACGCCTGGTGTCAGCTCCAAATGGTTTACAATACCGTGAAGACTAGTGGTTAGTTTTGTAGATATAAAGAATTCTAAACAACAGCCTTTCTTTGATAGTATCAAATTTTCCTATTCTCTAAAAATGTTAGTTCAGTTAAGTAGAAAAGCTTCCTAATTTCTATAGAAATGGAAGAAGTAATCAGTATAACTGCTTCTGTACAGAATTTTTTTTTTCTTTCAGCCACATTCTGCTTTCTTGCAATATTCATGAGGTCTGGTATCTTCTCTGAAAGTGCCAATAGTTCCAGGTTATTGATTTGCTTGTAGAAAGACTAACAAAAGTTGTTTCTAGAATACAATTTGGCAGAATATTTAATTATCAAAAACATTGTGCAAGAATACTCATTATGTACTTATGAGATATAAAGCAATATATGGAATATTTCTCAGCTTAAGTAACCTATTCTTCCCAAAGTACACACAAGAATTTGTATTATATAGATGTGTCAAAAATCTTGATGACATATAGTAAAAAGATACCCGCCTAGATATGGTATATCTGTTATTGCAGATTGCAGTTTAGGGAATTTTTTAGTTTGTTCCCATTATTTGTAGTAGAAAAGCCATCCTTTTCATTAAGACAAACAAAAAAAATCATAATAGAACAGTTCACCATAGTAATAGATTTGATATGCTGGGTTAAGAATATACTTGAGGCAAATCTGAACTGGTCTGTGTTGTTGTCTGTTAATTTAGATCTTTATTTGAAAAGTAGATAGTTAATATAATTAGAAATTTATCAGTGCAAAACAGTTTTTGGATTAAAATTTCACAAGACCAGATGAATAAGTTAGTAAGAATATATCAAGGGATATAGCTTTAGAAGTTACTCTATTTTCTTCAAGTGGAAATTCCTATATACTTGGATATTTATTGTCTTTTTGAGATATGAAGATTCTCTTCAGAAAAAAGACAACACTTGGATTACTTGGATTACTATACTGAATTGCATGTTATCAGAAAAATAGGCAATACCACCACACTACTTAGAATTAAATTGATATTGGCAGGTGGGTTAATTTTTAAGTATAGCTTTTATTTAAAGATATTTTTTAAGTGACTTACTAAGTAAAAAGTATGAAAAAATACTTAAGGTCGTGGCTGATACACAACTGACCCTTTGATCTTTGTCTGGTGCTGTAACACTGGAGGTCAACACAATTAATGAATTGTATTTTAAATGCCATTACATGAAAATGCAAACTAGGAATTTTGAGGTTGTATTACTTCTGTACATTAATGAGACCAATATGGGATATGAGAGCTTGAGAAACTGGAGTGGTTATAGCTAAAAGAATTACAACAATAATTTGAAGTGAAGAAAACCCTGTTTTATAGCAAGAAACTAAGACTTTTATTTTATTTAGGGATGACTTGATCATTGTCTGCAAGAATCCACAAGAAGCAGAGATTGCTGACAGCATACTGGTCTTTAATTTAGAACATGACAACCCAAATTCTAGAAGATAAACAAATTTCAATAACATCAGCTCAATAAGACCAAATATTCCAATCACTGAAACATCTTATGTGGGAAACAGTAGAATATATATTATTTGAAGAATTTAGATAAAGATATACTGTAACTGAGGCAGATATTATTAGAAGAGCTTGATGGAAAATTACTAGACATGGGTCAACAACCTGCATTATTCATAAGGTCACTATTGAGCAACCATAACAGATCTCTTAGCCTTGGAAATTCTAACTGTATGAAAACTTTAATAATCTGGATACTTTAATGGACTTTGCCTTACAAAATTTCAGTGTACTAAACAAGAATTTTATTTTTATGCAGTTTGCAAGTTTTGAAGTGCCACAATACTTCAGTTCTTCTAGTACTTTTGAAAAGAAAAAAAAAAAAAAAGTAATTAGCAAAATCCCACAAGCCTATGTCCTTGGATTTTGTGAAGATTGCCATGCCATTCCACTTCATATGATACCTAATATAGTCATCTTCTCCTAGGATTTATACACAGCACCTCTGAATATAGGTCCATCTACTAACCTCATTTTGTGTTTTCTTATTAACTGCAATTTATGACTTGATACTTTTTGAATTCTATATATACTGATTGAGCCAGAAAACATATTATACGATCATAACTTACTGGTATTTAACAACAGTTTGGATTCATGTCAAAAGCATAGCATCACCTTCATCATACTGATATGTTTCTATACCTGATTTTACATAGTGTTTAATTGATTTATTTTTATTAGAGAATGAAGTTACTTTAAGACTCCACACGTGGAAAACAATCAAGAACTTTTAACTACTTTTCTTTTCTTTTTTTTTTTTTTTTTTCAAAACCACTCTGTTCTAAAAGCTCAAATAACATTGAATTATGTAATCATAATTCTGTGATTAAATTACACCAACCTCAAACACAGTAGTCGGGAAAGAGCTAATAAAGGAAATGAGTATCAAATGCATGTGTCACCCATCAGTGAAGTAGAAATCACTGTTGTTGAGAAGAATGTGATTAAAATAGAGAGTGAAAAAAAGCAAGATTATTCCAATATAAAGGCTAATAGAAACTATGGGAAAATCATGTGAGGAGAAACAGGGGATGTAAGGTGGTAAAAAAAATTAAAAAAAAAAAAGGAGAGAGGGAGTAGATAGGCTGTATATTGCAGTATAGAGAATCTCAGACTCTGTTTTTGCTATATTTCTAGGTAAAAAGCTGGAAAATTTAGTTCTATAATGGTCTCAGATCAGGGAGCTGCAGAGGGGTAGACAGAAGGTCATCTAGAATTAGTGGTGTGCATTTGAGTTTCCTGCTGTCTGAGAAAGCATGACAGCAGGAAATAGCTCCAGACAATTGTTTTTCTCCCTGGTATACTCAGTTCATTATGTGATTCAGCACTCTTCTGGAAGACATTTAAAATGTTTTAAGGAAATATATAGGTGAGCTGATGCATCCTACTTCTAGTATAGAGCTTGGTGTTGTTTCACTGGGATCAAGCTGGTTTTTGGACAGCTGGCTTAGAGTACAGCTGGCTTGGAAGTATAACAGTCTATATATCTTTGCTGTATTGCTCACTTAGAGAGCTCTCAAGATATATTTTTTTTTTTTTTTTCTCATTTCCCTGAGATGATTCTATGGTGGGTTTCAGTGTGACAACTAGAAAAAAAAATTAACCTATTGTACTAAGCAACTGTGGAACTTGAAATTCTAAAGAAATTTGTTGCTGCTGAATCACACCAAAAATCCACAACCAGGCAGTACTTTGCAAATGTCAAGTGATATTTTCATGTTCATATGGAAATTCTGAGACTAAGTAACAATATTTAAACCACTTAATAAAAATGTCTGTTGTGGTTAAAGAAAACTAATGTAATTGCTGCATGGGGAACAATGTGTAAAGAGGTATTTATGTATGACCATAAGTTTCTAGATCACTGTACCCAACCTGTTACAATGATCAACAATATAGAATTCTAATCAAATTTATTAAATTGATGAGATATCACAGAAAACAAACAAACAAACAAAACAAAACAAACCTGCTTAAAACTTCCACAGTTTTTATCTAATCAGAATCAAAGTGGCTCCATATAATTGCTTCATTGGTCTTACCTTACAGTTCTTTGTAGAAAGTTTTTACCCTACCTCTCCTGTCCATGAGTACCTTTTTCTTATTTCAAATGCATCTGACTGGAGGGATTTACATATTGTTAATTTGTTCCTCAAATGTTTTTTTAAGCTTCTTGATTCTCCCTGAACAATACTTCTGAAAGTAAAGAATAGCAAGAGGACAAATTGGCAGAGGTTTGGGAATCTTCTTCCAAAAATTTGAGACTTTGCAATAGGGAAACATAATCGAATATCACCCCCAGGGCACAATGTTAAAAACTTCATTTACTAGCATTATAAATGAATTCACTCTTTAATTAGCAACTTGGAATGGGAGAAGGAAATTACATGATTGGTAACATATGATGGAAATGAAGTATGGATTTTTTTTTTTTTTTTTGGACCAATATTGCTGATGTATAAAAATCTGGTATTATAAGCTGTTACTTACCCTGGATTCTGCAGCTGCAGGCTAATTAAAACTCAACAGGAAGAGCTATAATAAACAAATACCACCTGCTGCAAGAACAGGTGTTTGGGTCTTCATTTAGAAACCAAAGTAAAACAGAAGATGCCAAGGGGCTGAAGTAGATCAGTATTTGGATTGATATAATTTGTTACTACTTGTCCTTGAACTCAAAAGCATATTATTCTGCTTTCAAGACTACTTGATAGGGATTCAACACTCGTTTCTAGTAATTAAGCAGCTCTCTGCCTTCTCTGTGCAGCTGTCCGTTCTCCACACCATGTGGATTCACTGAAAGTATCTGTTTCTCCATTCACTGGTGTATAACATAGTGTCTTTGACTAAGAACACTGTATGCACAAAAGTAAATAAATGTAAAAACAGCATTTGAAATTTATGTAATTTCACTAATCTTATCAGTGGTTTGTTTGATATTTGTAGTCCAAACAAATAAATATAGTCCTGGGATACTATCATGTCTTATCACTTCCTTGATGGATTGTATACATGTTTTAAAAAGAAGATATTTATTTTTAAAAAGAAAGTATAAACCATCCTGCTTCTTATGTTTACCTCAGTGGCACTTCTGATGTAGATGAAGCAAATGAGTATCTTTCCTAATGAAAGTGAAGGTCTGTTCACTGTGTGTCTTTCATGTTTGCAACTTCTCAGTGGTGATTTCCAGCTGCAGAATCCTTTCATCATAATAGCAGAATTTAACCAATAGCAGTTAAGGTAGCTAGGTGTCTAGAGAAATGTACAAATTTACATGATATGTATTTTTTCATGTAAATAAAAAATGCAGTACAGTGCATACCACTGATTGTGATACACCTGTAACTAAACCAAGCATCAATTAGACTACATGGATTCAGTCTATTCCAAAGAAACTACTAGGAAGTTACTTTCATGTTATAACAAGTCTCAAGCTACTTGACAGAGAGATTTCACTCTTTTCAGATTGTAGTTTACAGTGAGTGACTTTAAAATAGTTCGTGTTAGCAGATAATACTACCAGCAGGGAGAGAACTCCAAGGCAGTGAACAAAGTTTCTGAGAGTGCTATTTTTCTTCTATTTTGCAAGGGATGTCACACATACATAAATGCTGAAATCCCACTTAAAGAAGATATGAAGAGCTATTACTGGGATTACAAGTAAAATCAAAAAGTCATTTAAAATCTACATACTGCCAGAAGTGCATAAAACTTTTGGGAAGATTTAGCATATTTAAGATGTAAAAATTACTTTCCTGTCTTATTTAGGGATCCTGAATGGATTGAACAGGAGATGGAGCAGCATCCTGTCAAAGGCAGGATTACCTGGGAGTATTTTGTTTGTTTGTTTTTGAATTTATGACAGTCTAGATGCTTACTAATCTTGGAGGTAAATGAAGTTTAAAACATTCTTAAATCAATATCTTGACAGTAGAAAGCTTGTTATTTGCTAAAATGGCCTTAGAACATTTTGACAGCAAAGTAACTGGATCTCTGTTATGTTATTGAGTGTTGGAGGAAAAACTTCCCCCTTTCAAAAAGAGGAAACAAGCAAATCTCATTACATGGCTAAAAGCCACTTGCACTAATTTTAAAGATGCCCAGAACTTATTCAAAATTACATTTTCTATAATAAATATAATAAGGTATGAAAATATAGGTGAAAATTTTTATAATAGAACTAAATACCACTTCTAATTCTGATCACAAAAGCATCCACATTGTTATAGATTCTTTCGAATTTAACAGCTATTATATTTAAATCAGTAATGTAAATAGATATATATATTTTTTAAATATGACTAGATTTAAGTATGAACCAAAGAGCTGGAAAGGAACTTAAATATATTTTGAAAAGGCTGAAAAAAGAATCGTTGTTAAGATAGTTCTGATCTAGGTTATAGAAGAATGTAACTAGAGTGGATCTTCAAATATATATGGAAATGTAAGCTATAAGAATGGGCTTTTTAATATGGAAGTCAAACTACAGGTTTACTCTAAAAAAAAAAAAAAAACCAAACATTAAGTGAAAGTTAATTAGTCTGTAGAATTATGAATATAAATAAAAGTGATCTGTCAGCTATTCTGTGAGTAAAATCTTAAAATAGATGGGTCATAAATATAACTAAAACTTTTAATTTTAGATGTAGTTACTTATTGGCTGTTGTAGTTAACTGATTTATCGTTTTGCTAGATAAAACTTTTACAGTGACATTTAAAGTTGTTGCAAAATTTTACTTAGGTCAGCGGTTTTTTAACTTTCTATCTGTGGAACTTTGAAATAACTTATTGGAAAATGAAGTTGCTTTGAATTTGGAAAACTGTACCAATAAGGAGAACAGTAACTCATTCATACTATCATGTAACAAAGTATTAAGAAATATCTTGCATCCACCCTCAGAATCTACCTTCAACTTTTGTATATTTTAAATCCACTTTTTATGCTTCTTGCCTACCTATTTCTCCTGATTAAGCTCCATCTTTTGATTTTTTAAAGCTATATTCTTGTTTATTTGAAAAAAATATTTTCTGTGATATCTACCAAAACAAACAAGACCAAAATTTTGCCCATCTTGAGAGTACTTCTGTGAAAAAATCTGTTGTTTCATGCTGAGCAACAGTGCTATACTTTCTTACCTCCCTTCCATTCAGGCTGAAACTTGTAACACTGATCTTGTTTCTTCCTTCAGAGTCACATTGAGCACCTATTGTTTCACGTGCTGTTTCCCTGTGCTGCTATAATGTATATGCTAAATAAGGCATAACTCATATGCCAACTATGTTTTTTTTTTCTTTTCTATATTTTTTTTAATGGTCTTAGACATTAAAGCAGTTGCTGTTGGGAAACACTCTAACTTAGGTAACATAGGATTGTATTATTGCATAATTGCCACATTAAGATAGCAGACAGAAGAGTCCATGTTCAAAGTAGAATATTAAGAGTAAATAAACATGAAGTGATGAGGTGAAGGCTCCAACGCCAAATGGAAGAATTGATCACAAACAATTGAAGGCTATCTTGGTCTACCTTGATTTTGTTTACACATGTAATTTCTTATTTTACCTCATAGCTGACAGTTTTGGGACAAGCCAGGGTGAATCCTTCTGCCTGATTTTGTCCCCGATCATGTAACTGGACTAGGCTATAAAGGTTTCCTATGAAACTAGCTGTATTAAAATCTTAAACTACTGGTATGTGTAGTGTCCTGACTGTATAAAAGTACCAGCATTTCATTTTATTATGCTTATTTTTAGGTGATATCAGGAAACTTAATGCAATAGTTAGCTGGCTTATTTTCAGTTAAAAAGATTGTAGCAAATTTCATTTTAAACATTGTGGTGTTGTAAAGTTTACCCTAAATCAATGCCCAAATAAACAAGACCTTGGCTAAATTTACCAAAGCTGATTGGATTAGCTCAGAATGAGCTGAAAAACAAAGAAGCAATAGACAAACTTTGTTTTGTTATGTGATGTTTGCAGACTTCACACTTTTGTAACATATTTGAGGGTGAAGACCAGTGGATTAGAGAAAGTCTGATTAAAATGGTGACAACTGCTAATTGTCATCAAATATAGAACAAGTCAAAGAGATTTGCCTCAGGCTACATGATTAGCAGAGCCATCAGCAGCTTGTGCTAAAGTTCTAGTTTATACTGTAATCAATAGAGAAGTTTCTCAATGGGAGATGAGATCAGCATACCACATACGGACTTCAGATACCATGTCAAAGGCCGAGCACAAGGTTTTGCACAGGGGCCAAACCACGAGCTAGGACTAGAACATATCCAGTGGTCAGCATGAGTGTCCTGTGTCCCTAGGTCTGTGTTGCCAGTCTAAACTGGACTAGAAATGCAGGGACTGTGGCTATAGGATGTAGTATGTAGGATAAAAACATTTGACTAGATATTGCTATCTGTTGGGGAATGGCTTGAGGAACAGGGACATTGGCTCCCTGGGCAACTTAATTGTTGGGGAATGGCTCAAGGAGCAGGGACATTAGTTCCCTGGGCAACTTAATCACTGGCTTTTAGCATGGCTAAGCCTCGGCTAGCACGGCTAGCACGTGAGACGGCTAGCACGTGGAAGCTGTGCAGAGAGTGTTGGCAAAGTTGCATATAACCAATCAGAGTGTGACATGTATGCATAGCCTTCTGATGTAACCAATCGGGGTGTGACATGTGTGCATAGTCGTTGTGGGAAAGCATAAAAGAAGTTGTGTTCTGCAAATAAAGTTGAAGCTTGTTTACCATCCATATTGGATTGACCCCTTGCTTCCTCCGCTCGTCGCAACAGCTATCTATCACTATACTCAATATGTTTAGTAAATAAACTCTAGATTATGTGAGAAAGATGACATGGTTCTGTTCTTGAAGACACTGCACCCCATCACAAGAGTTAACTGCTTTCTAAATACCAAATGTCATGGAAAAGGGTTTTTTTTTTTTGTCAAACTGTTTATACCTCATGATTATCCTCTTAAAGCGAAAGTGGAGCATAAAGTTTTGTTGGTTGTTTTTTTTTTTTTTGGGGGGGGGGGAAGAAACAAAATGAAACCCTACTTCTGTAAGCAAAAATATAAAACTGATTGGAAAAAAGTACTGAGAGGTGGGCAGTTGACAGAGGATTTGTCTTCTAGAAATAAATATATTTCCTTGTTCTTACTACACAGTTTGACTTATCAGTCTATATATAAAACAAAATCCTACAAAATCTGATCAATTCTTATTTTCCATAGGACTGTGAAAGAGGTGTATATGAATGCCCAAGATATTACAAGTCTATTACTATTACTATTACTATTACTATTACATCATACAAAAGATGGAGTGTGGTGCAGGGAGTAGTTCTCTGTTTCTTAACTTTGGTTTTTTTCATATATTGTGGGTCCAGAAGCTTTCATGCACTGCATTCATTTAAAAGGCAAAGCGACGAACCTAATTCAGTGCTCTTGAAAGCACACAATGAAATCTGATTATTAGGTAAAGGTATTCTGAAATAATTGTTCAAGTTCTGAAATAGTTGTTCAAGTTCTTCAAATGCTCTGAAAAGTGTTCCTTCCATGCTTCTTTATTTGAGTTTATGAAATTTCTTTTAGGCACAAATTGTCCCCTGTGACTAAGATTTCAGATGCATTGTTTATTCTGGCAGTGCCTGAAGTGCTCCTGGTGTTTCAATGCTGGTATATGGTATGCATCCACTCCCATGTACATAAAGGATAATCACAGGATAGTGGTTATTTTCCTCCCAATAATTTCTGTGTTATACTGAGACAGAGTGAAAATCAGGCTATTATTGAAACATACGTTATTAGAGATAAACAGTCAACATGGTGAGATATTATTTATCTGAATCTTGTTTTCCCACCTCCTTCTAGGAAAGGCTGACATTGCCTGCTATTGTTTTAGTGGGCTTGAAAGAAGAAAATCAGTAAAGCTACTAAATATCTGCAATAACCACATAGTGAGTATATCGTTCAAATCCAGAATCTATTTCTGAATTGTTAATATTTTATATTTTCAGAACTTGTGTTCATATGGATTTTATTCTGCGGTTCTTCTTCCTATAAATTGTTGCATTTGATATTAAGAGCTTAAAGCAAACATTCTCATTTTTTGCTAATAGGGTGGAAAACTCAGGAAATATTCAAAATTTTCTAGCATTTGGTCAAATATGCTATAATATCTAGAATTCTGTCAGGAACTCCAAAACAGGAGAATACAGTGGCTTGTAAGCTTTCTCGTAAAGATAATTTCTCCAAGAAGTAAACTGCAATTGGCTGATCTGGTGGATAATATCATAACAATATCCCAGTTTCTTTTATTTTGCTTTCTTCTAAGAGGTTCTGTGTGCATATATCTTCCCTTCACAGACTATCCTCTTTATAAAAAAGTAGATATTTTTTTTACTGTATTGGTGTAGCTTAATAAACTTTTATCCTTCTTTTCCCTGTTTGCCTCAATTATGATGATTTCTCAAGTATTATAAATTTCTATTTAAACTCCAAGTACTCCTAGTTATATCACTGCTTAGACATTTATTATTACTGTTTAGAATAACAACAAAAAATAATAAATGTTTCACTAGGTTTTTTTAATTTTATAGAAGGCAGCAGAAATATGAGATCTTTACACCAATGATTTTTTGTACATGATTACATATTATATGATACCAGCTTCAATGTGTGCATTAGATACTATAAATGTCAATAATAAATACATCACTAAAAATGCCACAGAATTAAGTGAAAATACATTTGAAAAGATTAATGAGGTTATTACTCTGATTTTGTGTTTTCCAAATTACATACTGAAGATCTAGTTAAAACTTACAATAACATGCAATATAATAAAATTACACATATAGTGTTTTAATTTTGCCATAATAACGTGAAGGTCATCATTGGCATGAGTATTATAACTGTCGTAGAATACTATATTGTAGAGCTTATGATACTACATAACTTATCTTGTGCTGTGATGAGAGCTGCTGTGGAAGTTATTGCCCTGTTTATCTTATGAAAATCACAAGGTTCAGATTTCATAACTTTTTCCTGATATGTGTTTTCTAGTTTTTGTCTTCAGACTCTTCAGCCTTAAGACCTAGCCAGTTCATCAGTTGATACAGAGTGTATCTTTATACTCCTACACATTTCCTCTAAAGCCAATTAAGAAATTCTGGATGCAAAAATCTGTACTCATAATTTTGTTCCCAAACTTTAGTCAAACACACACTTTTGCAGTCTACTTCTTTTCAGCCTTCAACCTATGAGTCTAACCATTCATTTATTGAGGGAAATGTCCACCAATTTTCCTCATGATGGAACAAAGAGAATTGGTAAAAAAACCACAAACCCTCAAATCTTTGCTCAGAGATTTTGTAGTTTTGAAATACTACATCAGTAATGTCCTCCATGTCCTTATGACAACAGTCTGTGTGGGATGAAGTTAATATTCTTCATACCAGCCCCTATGATCATGTTCTTTCAATTTATGGCTAAAACAGTGCTGATAATATTCCAGTATTTAGTCTTTCACTGAATAGTGTTTGCAAAGCTCTCTCTCCTTCCTACTGTGCCCAAAACAAGCAATCTGGAGTTTGGCAAGGGGCTGGGAGGGTACATAGCTGGGACAACTGACCCAAATTCATGTTCCATACTAGATGATGTTATGCTCAGCTATAAATGCTGAGGGAAAGGGGGAGAAAGATGGGTGAGTGAGTGGCTGGGTGGGCATTCAAAAACTGATTATTTACATTTTAAATCTGGTTTGTTTGGTTTTTTTAAATGCAAGTTAAACAAATTCTGCTTGAACTGTTCAGTGTCTTTTAAACATAAGTAATTGAACAATTCTACTGTTTGCTTGCAATCCTAAGGAGGGGAAAAAGGCATCAAGCAGAGGCACTCTCTGAGCAGTTGCTATCATCTCTGTACCTGAGTTATATTCAGAGGAAGGAGTAGCAGCACAGAACTCCTCTAATTACTTAGTTGCTATACTAGCAACTAGTTAGTAGTCTGCAGGACTTCGAGGGTGAGTAAAAATAAGACTATGACAGCTATTTAATGCATTTCAGTGAGTATCTCATATGCAGATGATCACTATCTCTGTCAGAGCCAATAACAATAATCCAAAAAGAAGAGAAAAAGAGAAGCTGTAATAATTCTTCAATATTTTGTCCTAGCAGTAGAACAGGTCAGAGCAGCTCTAATTAAGGAAGGCAGGAAACTGGCATGGATGAGTTGAGACCTGCTGGTCAAACTTAAGGGCAAGAAGATAATGCATAGGCAGTGGAAGGAGCGACAGATGTCCGAGGAAAAGTGTAGGGACATTGCCCAGTTGTGTAGAGATGGAGTCAGGAAGGTCAAGGTGAGGCTGGAGTTGAATTTGACAAGGGATGCAAAGAATAAGAAGAGCTTGTACAGGTATGTCAGCTAGAAAAAGCAGGTCAAAGAAAGTGTACCTCCCTGATTAACATGTCTGATAAACTGATCAGAAGGATGGAACACCTCTCCTCTGAAAGAAAACTGAGAAAGCTGGAGTTGTTCAGACTGGAGAAGAGCAGGCTCTGAGGAGACCTTGTTGCAACATTTCAATACTTAGAGGTGCCCTGTAAGAAACGTGGAGACAAACATTTTAGTAGGACCTGTTGTCATAGGACAAGGTGTAATGGTTTTAAACTAAAAGAGGGTAGATTTAGACTGGATATAAGGAGGAAATTTTTTACAATGAGGGTAGTGAAGCACTGGAACAGGTTGCCCAGAGAGGTGGTAAGAGCCCCATCTCTGGAAACATTCAAGGTCAGGTTAGATGGGGCTTTGAGAAACCTGGTCTAGTTGAAGATGAGCTTTACAGGTCCCTTCCACCCCAAATTGTCAGTGGGATCCAAGGGACTGTATTCTCCCTATCAAAGATGTAGGTATGTTTCCAGACACTCCCTTTGTTGAGCCTCTGAATTTCTCTTGTGTTAGTACCTCTTCTGAAACACTGACTGTGTTCCCTTGGCCTTTTAGCAGCAGTACGTGTTTCTGAAAATGCAGTAGAATAAAATGTCAAGAGTGTTGATGGATGTTGCTTCTTGTTTATGTGTGAAATTAAATAATTAGATTATGCTTATGCTAATAACTAGTAGATAATGAGTCTGAAAAGCACACTGACTTCCTCCATTGAGACATGAAATGTGACATTGGTATTAGGACCACATTTAACCTTTTATAATCACATTTCTTCTTCTCTACCATGAGAATTACATTACAATAACTGAAACCAAAGAGGTATTTTTAAAAAATTGAGGATAATTGCTGACATCTGTAAGCATCTTTGACAATGCAGGAATACATATTAATATATAAATATGTGACTATAAATAGTTGAAGATGTCCCTGTTCATTGCAGAGCGATTATAATAGATGAACTTTAAAGGTCCCTTCCAGCCCAAACTATTCTACAAATGGATAAAGTCCTTAGCATCGAATCAGAACTTGTAAAACAGAAGTGTTAAGTCTTACCAGTCAGTATGTACTGTTTTTTTGGGAGGTTTTTTTGTTTGTTTGGGGTTTTTTGGTGTGTTTTTTTTTCTTTTTTTTTTTTTCTAAAATAGCATTTGATATATGTATCAGACATTGAAAAAGTATATTTGTCAATTTCTATAATTTGAATGATTGCTCAAAGTAAAAAATTGTCAAAGTTCAGTTGCTATACAGTTAAACTTCAGAGAAAATGTAACTTACATTCTGAGAAAGTCTAAATAGATCTTCTTAAAATGATGTCCTGAAAGCCATGTAACAAAGGAACAGGAGTATTAGAATAAGATCTTAATTTTTTTCACAAAATATGGACAAGTTGGAATGCAGTGCATTACTTACTCTTTTGAGTAAGGCTGATATATGGCCTGTCATTAAATTATTTTTCTTTTTTCATTATGAGTTAGAATGATGTGATGGGTTAAACCTAGGAAAGTGTGTTCTACAATCTTGTGAACTAGCAAGAACCTTGTAGTCTATTTTTTAATATTAAGAATAAAATATTGGGCTGGATCCTTATAGCCTAATAAATATAAACTTACCACTGTTAGCAACAGGTGATGGGCTTTGTACAACTTACAACTTTGTACAAAGGCTTTAGGACTTTGCAGGGTTGTTATTTTTTTGTTTGGGTTTGGTTTTTTTTTTTCTGATTTCATCGTAGTTTGTCTGAATAAAATTAACTTGTTTAACTGTATCATCAGTTTTCTAATGACTGGGTAATTATTACCCTTTTTTTTAGTTTTAATTTAACTTTATATAGTCGTGTTATTTTTTTACAGATAGTAGTACAAAGTAATTAGTCTGTATAGAAAGAAATATTTATCATGCTAGCAATAGCAGCAGTATAAAGTAATAAAATATAACAATATAACAAAATATAACAACAGCCTTGAGAGGGACACTAGGCAGTGTAGGAAACTATAGACATATGATATGAAAAAGGAAGCATGGGATGATATAGTGGTCATATAAAAAAATGTGGACTTGATTGCTGGGCAAAAGCAATTTTAAGGTCAATAAAGAAAGGTAAGAATGGTTATCCAGCATATACAAGATACTCTGTACTTTGGCTGTAAAGTAGAATTTCAAGGAAGAAAAGCCAAATGCAAAGCCTTTAACAGGATTTTACAAATTATTTTTCTGTAATAACTAAATTTGCCCCAATAGTAATTGATTAGATTCTTCAGGTTTCAATTTTATGAACACAAATTTTTGACTTTGCATATAAAAGCATGTTTCTTGTTTTCTGTAACAAAGTTTTTGATGTAATGTCATCGGTTCCTGCCAACCATTCCACTTAACTGATTTCAGAGGAGCTGGATTGATTTGTAGCAATTAGGACATTGGTTCATGTTGTTAGAACTCTTACAGAGCTTTCTGTATCAGGAGCTGACTTCTGTTGGCAACGATTTAAGTGCAGTCTAAGTACCAGTTAGGCATTTTGGGATTTTCTCTCTGAAACAGAAGGAACAATTGCCCTCTACCTTTAACCTTTGGTTAAAGTAGAAATAGAGCTCTCTGTCATTACATGTTCAATTGTATGAATGTAAAAATGCTGTACTCCAATACATATTACCATTCTAGTAACAGGCCACAGCTTTGCATTAACTCCACAAAGACTTCAGAGTTTGAACTGGTCAGGCTTGCTTTATCTGAACTTGGCCTGGTGGAAGAAATTTTGACAGTCCCTGTTACTTCTAATAAGCTAATGACATCTTACCTATTTTTTTTTTCAGTTTTAGCTTAGCATAATTTTTTAGTATAACACCTACTGTTATAATAATTTTGATATGTTCCTGTAACTAATGGTCACTAATTTTCTTATATTATTTCTAATAAATAGAAATAATCAGCACTTTTTATGTGGAAAGTGAATTATCTATGTCTCTAGAGTAATAATGTACAAGATAAACACCCTGAAAATCTGGGCAAAGGATAAGAGCAGAGTCTCCAGGGCTTTAAAGAAATCATCAGTGGTTAACTACTTGGCAGGTTAGGTAGAAGAGAGAGCAAAAGTCCAACACATATAACACAAGACACTTACATAGAAAATGTGGATTGTGGACAAATAAAGACAGAGGAAAGTGTATATGACCCTAAACAGACAATAGGGGTATGACATCATTCCCTTTCCAGTGAAGAACTTTAGAATACTAAAATATTGTAATTAGTTTGTGTATGTGTGTTGGGTTTTTGATTTTGGGGTTGTGGTTTGTTTTTTTATTATCTGGGTTTTGTTTTGTTTCACTAAAAATGGAAAAGTGAGAATAATACCAAAGAAATAGGCAGATACCAGTCAGTTTGATCAGTTTTGACTCTATCATGAAAGAGAACTAACAGTAATTGGATACTATAGTCTATGATTTTTACTATCACTGTAATTGGACTAAGAATAATTATTTTATTAGTATGTTAATATTTTAACTAGATCATCAATAAATACATGAGTTTGTATATGTTTCTCTAGCCCACATATATTTTGTTGTATGGTTCTTCTGGTACCAAACCTTCGTGTTTGGTTGTAGTTTGGATACAACTACATGTTGCAGTACCTGATATTAAATGAAGTTGTGCAAAAGCTGAGTGGAAGAATGATATGAAGGGGAAAATACAGATGACAGGGCTATTAAGGGATTTAGGTTACTTATTTCACATCTCTTTCTTGTAACTAACTCTAGATTTAGTTCTGCTGACACTTGTAACCTTTCCATTATTATCCCATTTTCATCATACAGTCTGTACAACATATTTCTATGAGAGAATGGTAAGTAATTTCTTTGATAGCGATATCTGTAGAGACTCTGCTATTAATTAACATGAGATATTGGAGATAAAATCATAGACTATACACACTTACAAATGTAATAACTGCTTAAAAGACATACATACAAACTTAAACAAATTTTACCATGTACTAGTAACTATAAGTTACTTTCAGGTGTAGATAGTGCAAGATAAAGATATCTACCATGTTCAGAAAATGTTTTTTTTCATGTTTTTGGTTTTGTTTTGGTTTGGTTTTTTTCCCTCAGGGATACTATTTCTGGATTTTTATTTAACAAAAAAAAAAAAGAAAGAAAAGAAAAGAAAAGAAAAGAAAAGAAAAGAAAAGAAAAGAAAAGAAAAGAAAAGAAAAGAAAAGAAAAGAAAAGAAAAGAAAAGAAAAGAAAAGAAAAGAAAAGAAAAGAAAAGAAAAGAAAAGAAAAGAAAAGAAAAGAAAAGAAAAGAAAAGAAAAGAAAAGAAAAGAAAAGAAAAGAAAAGAAAAGAAAAGAAAAGAAGAAGAAAAAATCCACTTCAGGAAGGACAGTTAGCACACAAATATATTTTGACAAATTGCCTTAATTAACTTCTCTCTGCAAGTCTGTTTTAGAGAGAAAGTGAAAGCTGTGAAAGAAGGAGTGTGTCAACTTAGCCAAATGGGTGGTTTCTGAATAAAGTTTATTCCAGAGTAGATTTACATTAAATGCTTCTCATCTGAATTGTATGTCAAAGTCTTGGCTTTGTTCAGATTTTTAGATATTTTGAAAAGTTTAGAGGCTTTTTCTAAGCTTTGCCATAACTGACGACTGAGATGAAATAGATGAACAGTGTTCATATGCAACTGGCAGAACTGCTGAATACTGTTTTCTGTCTTAGCAGAATGGCTTGGCAGAAGAATGAGAAAGGGACTAGAAGGATTTGTACAGTACAGGGATAAAAAAGTGTAATAGCTAAAGAATATAATGATAATATAAACCATCTTTGTTAAGATTTAGAATCTGTAGGTGTATCACCAGCTCCTGGAAGAAGTATAGTCATGTTGTGGAATTGTGTGGTGCAAATTGATTATTGGGAGACACAGTAAATTATTCCAATGAAATACCTACTCCCTGATGCTGCTGTTACAGTATAAGCAGTTTTCTCAGAATGGTGCTACATTGCAGAGTTGCAGCAGCTCACAAATATTTGGAAGCACCAGCACTTGTTAATGAATGAGTGTTGAAGTAACACTTTTGTGTTTCATTTGAATTCTACATAGTAATTCACCAATGTCCAGTGACCATAAATACTGCATTTCAGATAAATATTGACTTATTTTATTACTGCAGCAAGGAAGTGGGTCTGAGGAGAACCAATTTGTTATCGTTCTACTGAAATGTAGGTTTCCAGTCAGCTTTATACTGACACTTCTGTAAATTATGTTCTGTTAGCATTGTAACTTCAGAGTTTTGATTTTTGAAATATACTTCCTCTATGTATCACCTTAAAGCATTGGATTGTATCCTCCCTCCAAGATCAGATTTTGCCAGATATATATTATATTATATAATACAATAATAGAATAGTAAGGGTTGGAAGGGACCTTAAAGATCATCTAGCTCCAACACGCCTGACATCAGCAGGGACACCTTCCACTAGACCAGGTGGCTCAAAGCCTCATCCAGCCTGGCCTTAAACACTTCCAGGGAGGGGGCATCCACAACTTCCTTGGGCAACCTGTTCCAGTGTCTCACCACCCTCACAGTGAAGAATTTCTTCCTAATATCTAATCTAGACCTGCCCTCTTTCAGCTTAAAGCCATTCCCCCTTGTCCTGTCATTAACTGCCCTTGTGAAAAGTCCTTCACTAGCTTTCCTGGAGGCCCCTCAGGTATTGGAAGGCTGCTATAAGATCTCCCCAGAGCCGTCTCTTCTTGAGGCTGAACAGTTCCGACTCTTTCAGCCTGTCCTCATAGGAGAGGTGCTCCAGCCCTCACATCATCCTCGTGGCCCTTCTCTGGACTTGTTCCAACTGGTCCATGTCCTTCTTGTGTTGGAGGCTCCAGAACTGGACACAGTACTCCAGGTGGGGCCTTACAAGAGTGGAGTACAGAGGAAGAATCACCCCCCTCGACCTGCTGGCCATGCTTCTCTTGATGCAGCACAGGATATGGTTGGCCTTCTGGGCTGCTAGTGCACATTGCCAACTCATGTTCAGCTTCTTGTCTACCACCACTCCCAAATCCTTCTTTTCAGAGCTGGCCTCAGTCCACTCATTGCCCAGCCTGTATTTGTGCTTGGGGTTGCCCCGACCCAGATGCAGGACCTTGCATTTGGCCTTGTTGAACTTCATGAGGTTAGCATTGGCCCACCTCTCAAGCCTTTCAAGGCCCCTATGGATGGCATCCCATCCGTCCGGCGTGTCAACCAAGCCACGCAACTTGGTGTAGTCAGCAATCTTTGAGGGTGCACTCAATCCCACCGTCCGTGTCTCTGTGAGGAACTGTACTATAGACTTGTCCCAAAGATTGCTTGCAAGGACGATCACAAGACCACCAGGTTAACCCCAACTTCTGAAGGCGCTCTGCCCGCAGGGGTGTTCTGCCAGGACCTGTCCCTGCCCCAAGTTCTGGGGGGCACAAAGAGACGTGCCATTGCTATGGAAACCACAGCGTTCAAAGGGGTATTTAAGGAGGACCTGCACGGGCAAGGGAAGGAGGGAGAAGAGGAGGGAAAGAAGTAGAGAGAGAGAGAGAGGACGACCACCTGACCACACCACACCACTGCTGGAACAAGCAACTCGCTCACCCCTCACCGTCTCCTCACCACTGGACCCGTGCTGGCGACTATTCTTGCTGCCCTAACCCGAGTCCTTGCTTGATTCCCATCTTTTCTTCCTTCATGTCCTATCGCTACCCTCTTTATTACTTTTCTTTTTGTAATAAATGGTGTTCTGGAAGTACGGCGTTTGACCTCATTTGTGTCTTAATCTCACTCTTGGGATCATATTGAAACCTTCCCCAACATCGGATTGGGACATTTAAATGATCCCAACATTCGACTGGGACAGTCTCCAACAAAGATGCTGAAGAGTACCTGACCCAATACCGAACTTTGAGGGACACCACTTGTCACTGGTTTCTGTTCGGACTTTGAGCTGTTGACCACAACTCTTTGAGTGCAGCCAATATTGTAACCCCATCATAAAAGGCCACCAGATTGGTCAGGCATGATTTGCCCTTGGTGAAGCCATGTTGGTGGTCACCAATCATCTTCTTATTCTCCATGTGCCTTAGCATAGTTTCTAGGAGTGTCTGCTCCATGACCTTGCCAGGCACTGAGGTGAGACTGACCGGCCTGTAGTTCCCCAGGTCTTTCTTCTTTCCCTTTTTAAAAATGGGGGTTATGTTCCCCTTTTTCAAGTCTGTGGGAACATCACTAGACTGCCATGACTTCTCAAATATGATGGATAATGGCTTTACAACTTCATTCACCAGTTCCCTCAGGACCCAGGGATGCATCCCATCGTGTTCCATGGACTTGTGCATCTTCAGGTTCCTTAGGTGGTCCTGAATATGATCTTCTCCTACAGTAGATAGCTTTTCATTCTCTTGGAACCTTCCTTGGAAATGATGTATAATCAACTGACCTAACAGTCAGACACTGCTGAGAAGGGTGGTCTAGCTCCATCGACTTCCATTTCACTAAGCTCAGTGGTCATGTAATGTGATGAGTCACTTTAATTCTGGAAGGAAACTGACCCAGACGGAAGGGAACCTTTAATAATCCAGCCTTATAAGTATTAGCATGGATTGGATATCTACTTTATTAAAGGATATTATACATATAAATGCTAATTTATTGACCTGTGAAAGATGTAATTCTTTATCAGTTCTTTCTTTTAGATACAGCCTAGTTTTTAGTAGCCTTATCAAGTTTGGTAATTTTTATTCTGCAAAGCGAAGATATTTAACAACAGTGCTCATAAAATACTTCTGAAATTGACAGAATGTATTGTAATGCAGTCTCTCACCTGAATATCTAATAAGCACGTTCTAAAAATGTCAAAATTTTACACTGAAGATTGGAATAGCTTCAGGCAACCTGCAGCATTTTGGGAAAATTCATAGGAAGATAGAAGGAAGTAGTTGCATATATTTATAAATGACAAAATTAAACAGTTAAATGACAAACTTTGTTAAATAATAAACCCATTATTTTGAATCTATTACATATCATTATTAAAATGTATTTATGTATTTTATTTATTATATTTATATAATTTAGTAAATTTCATGGAAAGTCTCTTCAGAGACTTAAAAAAAACCCACAAAACCAAACCAAACCACAACACATTTTATCTGGTTTGTGATAAAACGTACTTATTGGAACCAGACATTTCAAAGTATTGTTCATCCTTTTTTATTTTTTTTTTTCTCATGCAGATATGCAAAGATAGGCTTTTTTTTTTTTTTCTTTCTTCTATCTTGCTTTTTTCATCTTCTAAAAATATTGAAATAAAGGACCTATATCTGAGGCATTGCATTAAAAATAATTGGGGCCTTATGAACTTATAAAAATGACCAAAGGGGTATAAAAAAGATCAAAAGATGTGAAAATCAAGCAACAAAAATAACTTTGCACATTTTATTTTATTTTATTTTAGTACAGGTAGGATGAATAGATACTGATTGGAGAAGAGAGGGGTAAAAGTGGACTGGAGTATAAATACTTACTCATATTTACGTATTGTTTCTTTATATATTGGTTCCAAAGCACAATAATTTACCAAATTTTATAACATAATATTTACTACTGTGTTCTTTCTTGATATATAAAGGGATTTAGTGTTTGATAGCCAGAAAAACAGTAATTACTGGTGTTTAAAATGCAAATCAATAACACAAATAAGTTCTTGCTGGTGGTGATATATTTTCTCTATGTCTGTTTAATTTTAAGACAGGCATAAATTTATAAGTTGGAGATTAGTTGACTACCTAACAATTTAAGAATTAGTTCATTGTTAACAAATACATAGCTTTAGTGTAGGGTTTTGGGAAAGTTAAATAACTCTAGCAAGCTCCTTACCTCTGTTGAAGGTGACTATGATCATTTTAGTAGCCAGAGTTTTAGCTGGTGATCTTCTGTATATTGACTGAAGGAAAAGACATAACGGCTATATTCATTAGTAGCAAAAACCATTACAAGACATAGTCCTAGACACTAAAACTCAAATGTTTTATTTCTTAAAATATTACAATAGTTCTTGGTATGGCTTTGGCACAGAGCTCTTTCTCAAATTAATCCTGGCAGGATTAAAGTTTTAACTTGGGTGAAGAATCTTTCCTATTTACATGAAACCACCCTGTTGTCCCAGTTAAGTTTCATAACCTACACATGCTTATGCTGTCCCTGTTGGCCTAAAGCCTAGGGAATTGGTCACTAGCCTCGTGGTACAACTGTAATCGGCAAAGGAATGGGTGTATTCCTGTTGATCCATAGTGCTCTTTGCTGTTTAACTTTGAAATACATGTATATACTTTATACCCATATTTCCTACTGCAGTAAGTACCATGGCATGAATTCGCATCACTTTTTAGATATCAAAGAGTTCATCAATCCATATGCAGTCTAAAGACAACAAACCAGACAGATATCAGATGAACTGAATCACCCCCTAGAGGTATGTAATGTGGTGGTGGTGATCATTTTTGCCAGTACAGGTAGCTTTGAGGTATACTCCTAAGTTTTGGCAGCATTAGCTGTGTAAAAGGATCTACACACTGTTATTTACAGTTGTAGTTCAGTTTCAGATGAGCACATAATGTTGATCCTTTGCCACCTGAAGTCAGTCCGAAACAAAAAACAATTAGTAAACTGAATTTAGGAAGCCTATTCAAGGGCACTGAAAATTAGTCTGAAATATTTTCTGGATCAAGGAGAGACTCATGCATATGAATGACTATACTTGTAGACATAAAAAAGGTTATCCTATACACAGGAATTTTTAAATTACAGTTTGTTAAAGGCACACATCAGTTAAGACTGACTTTTGCAAACAAAATATGCTTTGTACTCACTGTGTTTCCAACTTTTTTCATTACTTCATAAAGAACTTTTGTCAATCCATTAGGAGTTTGTGCAAATGTAGGTCTTATTTAAAAATCACATTTGCTCAATATGTTTGTGTTTGTGAATATGTTTGTAAATAAGTCACTGAATAGGGAAATGGTAAGTAGGATCCTTAACAAACAAAAAAAATCCACATAGTTCTTGCAGCTATGATGCACTTCCTTTTAAGCTCCCATTTTTACATTAAAAAAGTAAGTATTATTAGGGGAAAAAAACAACCAAACAAAAAAACCCCAAAAACACCCCCAAAACCCCCCAAACCTTATACTTATCTCTTTCAAATTTTCAAGGTTTTTTCAGTTTTTCTTTTTTCATTTTTTGTTTTCCTTTGGCTTGTGTGCATTGTGTCTCTTTTGTCTGACTGGCTATGAATAACATATTTTGAACTAAAAACCATTAAGGAGACTGATCTGGGTGTCAGTGTGAGATGGTTGTGAATTCAAGTTCACTGCAATGTCAGTGGGATACTTCAAAACAGGAATCCTAGCAACTTAAAAAGAAGTCTTATTTTTTCATTCCCAGGTCTTCTCTGGCTTGCTTATTAATGTGCATAATAATTAGAGGGGGGAAGAAAAAATCGTTGCTGTTTCTCTATTGACTATTGAAGTACTCCATAGCTGCACTTTTAGATTAGACTTAAGACTTTTAATTCAGTCTGTGAATGACTGGAATACATAGAACTCTGGCATGCAACCAGCCCTCTTTGTAGTGAGGCTCTTTTATACAAAAACAGCTGCAACTTTCATTAAATGTTTGTGTGCGGCCAAGCAAGACAGAACAGTTAAAATGTAATAAAGCACAGAATCACAGAATGGTAGGGGTTGAAAGGGACATCAGGAGATCAGCTAGTTCAACCCTCTTGCCAAAGCAGGTTCCCTAGACCAAGTTGCACAGAAAAGCATCCAGGCAGGTTTTGAACATCACCAGAGATGGAGACTCCAGAACCTCCCTGAGCAGATTATTCCAGTGCTCCATGACTCTTACAGTAAAGAAATTTTTTCCTTAAGTTTGTATGGAACTTTTGGTGTTTCAGTTTTTGTCCATTGCCCCTTGTCCTGTCACCAGCCACTGATCACAACTTTCTGAGCTTTGCCAGTCAGACAGTTCTCAATCCACCTCACTGTCCACTCATCTATCCCATACCTTCTAAGCTTCGCTACAAGGATGTTGTGGGGGACAGTATCAAAAGCCTTGCTGAAATCAAGGTAGATAACATCCACTGCTTTCCTCTCATCTACCCAGCTGGTGATGGCATCAATAGAAGGCTACCAGATTGTTCAAGCATGATTTCCCCTTAATGAATCCATGTTGACTACTTCTGATAACCTTCTTTTCTTCCAGGTACTTAGAGATGGTATTAAGAATGAGCTGTGCCATCATCTTCCCAGGGATGGAGGTGGGGCTGACTGGCCTGTAGTTGCCTGGATATTGCTTCTTGCCCTTTTTGAGGACTGGAGTGACATTGGATATCCTTCAGTCTTAAGGCACCTCTCCCATTGTCCAGGACCTTTCAAAGATGACAGAGAGCGGTTTAGTAATCAAGTCCACCAGCTCCTTCAGCACTCGTGGGTGCATCCCAGCAGGGCCCATGGATTTGTGTATATTGATTCTGTTTAGACTATCTCTGATCAGTTCTTCCTCAACCAAGGGACAGTCTTCCTTCCTCCATTCTCTCTCTCTTTCCTCTAGTATCTGGGATTCCGGAGAGGCACTTTTAGCCATAAAGACTGAAGCAAAAAAGACATTCAGTACCTCTGCCTTCTCAGCATCTCCCGAAGCCAGGGCACCTGCCTCATTCAACAATGGGCCCACATTTTCCCTAGTCATCCTTTTGTTATTGATGTACCTAAAAAAGCCTTTTTTTGTCTTTAACCTCCTTTGACAGATTTCATCCAAAGTGGGCCTTAACCTCCCTAGTTGTATCCCTGCAGGCCCTGACCACATTCCTATATACCTTCCAAGTAGCTACACCCTTTTTCCACATTTCATAGACTTTCCTCTTCCCTTTGAGATTTTCCATGAGCTCCTTGCTCATCCATGTGGGTTTCCTACCACTCTTGCCTGATTGTTTCTCTTAGGGATGTACCAGTCTTGGGCTTGGAGAAAGTGGTACTTGAATGTTAACCAACTCTCTTGGATTCCCTTACCTTCCAACACTCTAGTCCTTGGGATACCCGCAATTAGGTCCTTGAAGAGGCTGAAGTTGGCTCTCCTAAAGTCCAGGGTTGCAACCCTACTTATTGTCTTATAACCCTCACATGAGATTCTGAACTCTACCATCGCACAGTTGCTGCAACCCAGGCTGCCCTCAACCTTTACTTCCCCAACCAGCCCTTCCTTGTTAATAAGAACAAGGTGATGAAGTGATAGAAATTATGATCTCAGTTATAAAATAATCACCTAAGAAGGAGTAGGCCTCTGCTCAGAATGAAAGAGATACATGATGTCTTTGCATCTGTTTGATATTTTCTGAGGACTCAATGCAAAGAGACAGTAACCTTAACTTCAAAGCATTGATATTTTTGGACATCATCAGGTCATTCTCTGATCAAATACAAGGCAGCTTTTTTGAGCTGCACAAATATTTAACACAAATACAGTAATGTATCCTCATAAAACTGAAGTTACAGTTTAAAAAGTAGTTAATTACTTGCAGTGACCTATGTCAACTAACTTTGTTCCTGACATTCTGTAATGAGTTATTCAAAATTGGAATATTTTCTATAACTTTATTATGTAATCATAAATTATACAAAACTTTTTTTTTTTTTTTTTTTTTTGGTTACAGCTTCAGTATGTTGGGCATATATACTTAGCAATACAAAATGTTAGAATAGATTAATACCATATATTCCAGATGGTTCCTCCTACATAGATACTGTGGAAATTCCATTGCATGTACGGTAGATGAGTCAAAATAAAGGCCTTATATTGCAGTGACAAGCTTGTAGTCATTATACTAAGTTGCAATTATCAGGGCCCACTTTTAAAATTTTATGTTTTCTCTGCTGGATTATTATAAATTAAATTAAATTCACTACAGAAAGTTATAGTTTTATTTCAGCAGAAAACAAGAAGCAAAGTTAAGCAAATTTTACATACTTTACTGTTATAATCCAATTGCACTCCTATGAAGTAGCTTGCTTTTCACACCCTTGAGTTACAAAACAAAATTTCCTTCAAATATTAAAAGCATCATCTATCTTTAACAGGCTATGGAGACATCGCATTATAGGTGTGTTTTGGTAGCTTTCTCCTGGATAGTTCTGCTATAGTCCCATGGTGTGAAAGCTCTTTAACAGTTGCTGTACATTAAACTCCCTTCTAGAGTACTACTTCGAGTTTTGTTTCATCAGAAAGGGAATTAAGTCTGCAGGGTGAAAGGTTAGTCCACAGTACAAAACAAAATTAAGTAAAAGGGGCAATGAGGAAATCCTGCTCAAAAGTACTGTCCTGTTCTGAATTAAAACACGAATGGAGGCACATCCAAAGAGAAACAGTTTGTTGAAAAACCTGAGATGCTTCATCATATAGTGACATTTCTATTGTGCATATACTAGTGGGTTACAGATAAGGCCATTTACTTTGTAACTTTTTTCTAAAAAAACTAGTGTAAATTTGCATTTAATGAGAATAAAAGAAAAAATACAATTACAATTTTTTGAAAGATATGTCACATAAGCCTCAGGCTTTTTTGTCGTTGAATATAATGTTAAGATATCTACAAGATGAGAATAATAACAAGGTGACTATATCCAGATTAGTGAAGAAGTGATGGAAACATAAGTAGATAAAAATTTAAGTGAGATGATAGAGCATATGTATATGAGTGGAAAGATTCATATGCAAAGCAGAAGAACTTAAGATAACTTTTAGGACTTTTTTGAAGCAGTTTTTTCAAAGATGGCTTTTTTTCATTATGCTAAGGAACATGTGAATATTTTTGAAAAGTATTTCCTACTATACTTTTTTTTTTTTTTTTTTTTTCAATAATAATGTTAGCTCACATCTGGTATGTTTTCTTTTGAACATAAGTACAGAATTCTAGTAATAATTTTTCCATAATTGTTCATAAGGGGTACCTAATAATAGAATCATTTTACTTTCAACGTGTATCAGGTCAGTATAACTAGTAAGAAAGGATTTCATTCTGCTTTCTTTGGGGAAAATCTTACATAATAAAGCTGTAAATATCTCATGTGTGCATCACTGTGGGGTGAAAATTACATTTAATCTCTCCATAAAGTTGTTATTGCCTGTAGAAAACTTAAAAGAAAAAAAAAAAAAAAGTTTATCATTGTAACTTTGACATTCTAGTAAAACTACAAAAGTTCTTTTTATTCCATTCAATATGTCTATGAAATACTGGTAGGTACCTGTTGGTCTCATTATTAATGATAGATTGATTGGTCATTGTAATTCTTTGGCCTGTATCTTGTCTCTTTTTATTTGAAATTGAAGATAAAGTAACAAAAATTAATAATAGGTTATAGATGATAGCATTCTGCTTGGTATGTTGTAGGGAAGATTCTAAATACATTAATAAAATATATATGAAGTTACCTTTGTATGTTATCACAGAATCCCAGAATGGTTGGGATTGGAAGGCACTTCTAGAGGTCACCTTGTTCAACTCCTCTGCTCAAGCAGGACCACCCAGAGCAGGTTTCCCAAGAACATATCTAGACAGCTTTTTAATATTTCCAAGGATGAAAGTTCCATTACCTATGTGGGCAACGTGGTTTTTTGCTTAGTTGCCCTTACATTACAAAAATTATTTCCTTATGTTAAGACAAAACCTCTGGTGTTTCATTTTTTGCCCATTGCCTCTTGTCCTATCACTGGGTAGCACTGAAAAGAGGCTGTCTCTCTGTCTTCTTGTGGTGGGTCTGGCTGAGATAGTATAAACTTTCTCCGTGGCAGACCATATGGTGCTGATTTTTGCATTTGTGGCTAAAACAGTGTTGGTAACATACCACTGTTATGGCTATTGCTGAGCACTGTTTACAGAGCATCAAGACTTTATCTCAAACCTCCCCCCACCTTTATCTTCCCCTAAGGCTAGTAGACTGGGGGTGGGAAAGAGGCTGGGAGGTGACACAACTAGGACAACTGACCCAAACTGACCAAAGGGATATTCTACACCATATCACATTGCACTCAACCATAAATGCTGAGGGAAAGTGGGAGGATGTCACAGAGGCACCCACAAAATAGACAAGGCAGTCACTTAACATGAGATTTATTCTAACCAAAATTACTTAGCACTCTGACAAACAATACCAAACCACGAGTTCAGATGCCAAGCAGGAGTAAACTACTACACAGCTGACTTAAGAATTCATAAGTTTTTGCAAACAATCCTTTAGAATTATGACCTAAAATGTGCAATCGCACACCTATAAAATGAGGGCTCTTAATCCCAGGGAAGTTACTTTGGGAGGCATCTTGATCCAAGGGGAGAGTCCCTGACTGCTCTGAGGAGAATTAACTCAACTTGCCCTGTGGCAGGGCTCCATTTATACCCTTGTTGGATCTGACAAGGTTGATTCTGATTGGCTGGGGCATATCCTCCAGCAACTGTGAGCCTGGTGATAGTCACCGTAAGGACTCAAAAAAACAAGGTAAACACACATGAAAGAATCAAGTTTCAACAGTCAGAAAACCCTGATCTTTGTCAAAGTGGGTACATCTGCCACAGAGGATGCAGTAACTTTTGTGGTTATGGTCTATGTCTTTCCAAGAAACCATTACCTATACTGAGGCCTTGCTTTCCTAGGAAGTGGCTGGACATCTGTGTGCTGATGGCAAATAGTGAATAAAGTCCTCTTTTTTTTTTCTTTCTTTCTTTTTTTTTTTTTTTTTTCTTCTGTGGACAGCTTTTGCTTTTCTTTTTAGATTTTCTTTATCTCAAATCATGAGCTTTTCCATCTTATTTTCTCCCTCTGTTCTGTTAAAGAGGGGCAGTGGGAGAGCAGCTGGTTGAGGGTCTGGTAGCCAGCTACCACCATGTCTCTTTACACCCTCAATTCAGACATTTGTATACATTGATGAGATACCCCTTGAGACTTTTCTTCTCCAGGCTGAATAATCCCAGATATCTCAGCCTTTTCTGACTGGCCTATATTTCTCTGGTCTCCTTCTTTCCTTTCTTGAAGTTAGGAATGACGTTTGCTTTCCTGCAGTCTTCAGACAACTCTCCCGGTTATCATGATCATATGATTATCGAGAGTGGCCGTGTAACAACATCAGCCAGCTCCCTTAGCTAGCATCCTGTTAGGGTCTATGGACTTATGTACATCAAGGTTTTTTAAGTATTCTCTGACTTCATCCTCGGTACATCTTCCTTGATTTAACATTTCTCCCTGGTCTCTGGGGTCTCAGATTTCTGAAGGCCAGTCCTGCTTGTAAAGACTGAGGAGAAGACGGTACTCGATAACTCAGCCTTTTCCATGTCCTGTGTCACCATGGCCCCTGCACCATTCAGCAGTAGACCTGCATTTTTAATAACCTTCATCCTGCCACTTATGTACTTATAGAAGAGCTTCTTTTCGCCTGTAGTATCTCTTGCCACGTTCAATTCCAAGTAGGCTTTGACTTTCTGAACTGCTTCTCAGCATGCTGAGACAGCACCTCTATATTCCTCCTAGGTCACCTGTTCCTGCTTCAACCCTCTGCATTTTTTTTGGTTTTTTTTTTTTTTTTTTGAGTTTTGCTAGTAGCTCCTTGTTCATCCATGCAGACCTCCTGGTGTTCTTGCTTGATCTCCTACTTGTTGGGATAGACCATTCTTGAACTTGGAGGAGTTGGTCCTTGAATATTAATTAGCTATTTTGTGCCCATCTTCCCACTGGAAAGTGGGTGAAGTTTCTGAAAATCAGGAAGATGTATGAAGACAAATGCTGGGGTGTGTCCAGGACCTTAACTAGTAATACGTGCGAGCAGCTGCACAGCAGAAAACAACATTATTTTCTGCTTAGCCAACAGCAATCTGCCTGCTTGGGGAAGGCAGGGCTATAACTAGGGAATATAGGTGTAGATCCCCTCTTGTAAGGGGGATAGCCTAGTAGAGTGAAAGGTATAGTCTTGTAAATTCTGAAACTAACCCAGTATCTACACCTACTACAGGTTTTTTACTTTGTACCACCTGTGACAGGGCTTTCAGTTTTGTTCTAAAAAGAAAAAAAAATAAAAACAAACCTGGACAACTCACAGATTCTGTTTTATTCTTAACAATAATATCACATGAATGGCTCCTGCTTACAAGTTCGTTTCTAAGACAGTCACTCCTGTTGAATCGCCAGAGAGATAAAATATATTTTTGGAGTGAGTTTTAGAGACTATACCTAACAATGTGACTTTAAGGATGACTTCTGGCTGGCAAGGATACATGCAATGTTTTTTGAATCAGTTATAAATGTAAGAGATTCTTATTCTAAAATTAATATTATCACAGAATCACAGAATCATAGAACGGTTAGGGTTGGAAGGGACCTTAAAGATCATCTAGTTCCAGCCGCCCTGCCATCAGCAGGGACACCTTCCACTAGACCAGGTTGCTCAAAGCCTCATCCAGCCTGGCCTTGAACACTTCCAGGGAGGGAGCATCCACAACTTCCTTGGGCAACCTGTTCCAGTGTCTCACCACCCTCACAGTGAAGAATTTCTTCCTAATATCTAATCTAAACCTGCCCTCTTTCAGCTTAAAGCCATTGCCCCTTGTCCTGTCATTAACTGTCCTTGTGAAAAGTCCCTCACCAGCTTTCCTGTAGGCCCCCTTCAGGTACTGGAAGGCCGCTATAAGATCTCCCCAGAGCCGTCTCTTCTTGAGGCTGAACAGCCCCAACTCTCTCAACCTGTCCTCATAGGAGAGGTGCTCCAGCCCTCAGATCATCCTCGTGGCCCTTCTCTGGAATTATTCCAGCTGGTCGATGTTTGTGTTGTGTTGGGGTCTCCAGAACTGGACACAGTACTCCAGGTGGTGCTTTATGAGAGCAGAGTACAAGGGGAGAATCACCTCCCTCGACCTGCTGGCCATGTTTCTCTTGATGTAGCTGAAGATATGGTTGGCCTTCTGGGCTGCAAGTGCACATTGTCAGCTCATGTTGAACTTCTCGACCACCATCACTCCCAAGTCCTTCTCTTTGGAGCTGGCCTAAAGCCACTCATTTCCCAACCTGTATTTGTGCTTGGGGTTGCCCCAAACCAGATGCAGGACCTTGCATTTGGCCTTGTTGAACTTCATGAGGTTAGCATGGGCCCACCTCTCAAGTCTTTCAAGGCCCCTGTGGATGGCATCTGTCCCTCCAGCATGTCAACCCCACCACTCAGCTTGGTATAATCAGTAAACTTGCTGAGGATGCACTCAATCCCCCTGTCCATGTCACTGACAAAGATGTTGAAGAGCACCAGCCCCAGTACTGATCCCTGAGGGACACCACTCGACACCAGTTTCCACTTTGACTTTGAGCTGTTGACCACAACTCTTTGAGTGCAACCATCCAGCCAGTTCCTTATCCACTGAGTGGTCCATGCATCAAACCCACATGTTTCCAATTTAGAGATAAGAACGCCATGTGGGACGGTGTCAAATGCCTTGCACAAGTCCAGGTAGATGACATCAGTTGCTTTGGCCTTATCCACCAATGTTGTAACCCCGTCATAAAAGGCCACCAGATGGGTCAGGCACGATTTGCCCTTGGTGAAGCCATGTTGGTTGTCACCAATCATCTTCTTATTCTCCATGTGCCTTAGCATAGTTTCTAGGAGTGTCTGCTCCATGACCTTGCCTGGCACTGAGGTGAGACTGACCGGCCTGTAGTTCCCCAGGTCTTTCTTCTTTCCCTTTTTAAAAATGGGAGTTATGTTCCCCTTTTTCAAGTCTGTGGGAACATCACCAGACTACCATGACTTCTCAAATATGATGGATAGTGGCTTTGCAACTTCATCTGTCAGTTCCCCCAAGACCTGCGGATGCATACAATCAGGTCCCATGGACTAGTGCACCTTCAGGTTCCTCTAGGTGCTCCTGAACCTGATCTTCTACAGTGGGCGGCTTTTCATTCTCCTGGACCCTTCCTTGGATTTGTAGGACTTGGGCAGTGTGGCATGAGCCCTTGCCGGTGAAGACTAAGGCAAAAAAGTCATTGAGCACCTCAGCCTTCTCAATGTCCCCAGTGACCAGATCTCCTGTTGCCTTCCAGAGGGAGCCCACATTTTCCCTAGTTTTCCTTTTCTCCCCAACATACCTATAAAAGCTTTTTTTGTTGCCCTTGACATCTCTGGCTAAATTTAATTCTGTCAGGGCCTTGGCCTTCCTAACCTGATCCCTGGTTTCTTGGGCAATTTCTCTGTATTCATCCCAGGTAAAACGTCCTTTCTTCCACCCTCTATAAGCTTCTTTCTGGATCCTAATTTTGTTCAGGATCTTCCTGTCCATCCATGCAGGCCTCCTGCTGTTTTTGCCTGCCTTCCTCTTTGTGGGGATGCATCATTCCTGGGCTTAGAGGAAGAGATCTTTGAGTATGTTCCAACTGTCCTGTACCCCTGTTCCTTCCAGGAATTCATCCCATGGTACATGACCAAGCAGATCCCTGAAGAGGTCAAAGTCTGCTCTCCAGAAATCCAGGGTAGTGAGCTTACAGTGCACCTATATTATTCTTATAGATTTAAGATGGTGGCATTCCTTTCTGAAGAGGAATGGGTGGGGCTTTTTCTTTGCTTCATCCAGTTGTCATGAAGCGTGATTAAAGTTTTTATGTTTAGGAAATACTTTTTTAGTAATTGTATCCATTAACCTGTTACTGTTAAGCTTTGAACGTAAGATGTTCAGAAGATGCTGTTGACAACCTAGTGATACACATGATACTGATAGATTATTCATTACAAACAGCAATATGATGTAACAAATGGAAAGACATACCAGATATTTTCCTTTATCTTTGTAAATACTGAATATTCCTATTTATTTCTTTCTCTTCCTTCATTATTTCTTCTCCAAAATAATATTTCACAGAATCACAGAATTGCCAAGATTGGAACACACCTTGCCCTGGTTTTTCTAAGACACAGTTAATTTTCTTCTTAGTAGCTAGAATAGCTGTGTTTTAGTTTCAGTGTGAGTTTTGTTATGAGAAGAATGTTGATAGAAGTATGTTATTAGTTGCTGCTGGAGCCCAAGGTCATCATCTTTGGCTGATTCACAGCTGCATTAGGACTGAGAGGGAGAAGTGTAATAAGTAGCAAACCCCAAAACTGGCATTTGGATGCCAATGAGATATCCCATATCACATCACACATTTAGTATATTAACCAGGGCTGACTGGAAATTGAGGATATTCTCTCAGGGATAGCTCAGTGTCATTCCACAGTTTTTGTTTTTGGGACTGTCTCTGCTCCGGGATCGCTGGCTGGCACAAGCTCAGCATCGGTTGGCAGGTGGTGAGCCATTGCACTGTGCATCACTCAACTGTATATTTTTTGTATAGTACCCCATTCCCTGGGAGGAGATGGGGAGGAGTGAGAGAGTGACTGTGTTTGGCTGCAAGCCAAAGGAGTGAAACTACCACAGAACTTTAAGATCGTCAAGTCCAATCATTAACTTAACACTGACAAGTCCCCAACTAAACCATGTCTCTAAACACTATGTCTAGATGACTCTTAAATACCTCCAGGGATGGGGACTCCACCACTGCCCTGCGAAACTCATTCCAATGCCTGATAACACTTTCAGTAAAGAAAGTCTTCCTAATATGCAATCTAATCTCAATTTCCAATTGAGTGTTTTTCAAAGTATGCTTCATTTTGTACTTTTGAGAAACTGTGAGTGTATTTTATCCAGATGTCTGACACAATAATATATAGCACGGATAAGAATTACATTGCCTCAATCATAGTATAGTTATTACAAGCATAAAGTGTCTATTAAGATCAAGTATGATAATCTTGCTAAAGAGAACTTGTACAAATTCTTAGGAAAGAAACTATAAAGAAAATACATGAAGACAAGAAGGGTTGGGAAGAAAGAGGCACTCTCTAAAACTGCTGACTAAAGCACTTACTGAAAGAAAGAGCCAGAAATTTGTTCTAAAACAAACAAAGAGAAAACACAGCAGAATGGGTCAGGGAAAAATGCTCTGAAATAATTTACTGCCTTGTGGCTAGAGATGACATTGAAAGTAGCATGAACACAAGTTGATTAAGTTGCTGCCAACATATTTGGCCCCAGGTATCAGTTACTATTGATTTACAGCTTACAGTAAAGGAAAAAAAGAAGCAACTTATGAAAGAACTGTATTAGTAAATTCTATTAGCATATTCACTGCAAGGGATGAAAAAACAAGGTGAACTTAATCTAAGGAAAAAAAACACATCAAAAGACATTGTTAGAACCAAAAGTGCCCTTTGTGTTGTAAGCCCATGAGAAAATAAAAGTATAACTGATAATTTTTTTCTTTCCTTTTAAAAAAAAAAAAAAACAAAAAAAAAAACAAAAAAAACCAACTTTCTGCATCCTTAAAATAGTGGCATATTAAATGTAGGCTTTAAAAAACCCACATTATTTAGTGTATAAAATGAGTGAGTTGCTACAAGAAAAACATGATTGTTTAATTCATGAGACTCACATCATGTTTAGTTAGACATTCTGAAATATAAAACACAAATCCCCTTCTCTCAGTAAGTGACTGGTTTCTCATTTGTTTAGACCCAAATACACATGAGTCAATCAGAGGTTCAAAATATATTGTGTCTGTCACATGGGGAGCTATAGCTACCAAAAATATTGTCAAAGACCATCACAAAGCATCTTGCAAGAAAAGATACAGATAATATTATTGTAGAAATACAAATAGAAATAAAGGAGCTGTCAACAGCTATAGTTCAAATAAATGGGCTATCAGTTAAAATGAAATTAAAGTACAAACAGCATAATTTATAATACCAAGACTTGATAAATTGATGCTTTAGTAAAATGTAATTAGGTACTTTCTATACATGATCTTAGAATAGTATCATGAAACCTGTTGTTCCTTTCCTACATGATATTATATGGAGAAACACATTTTTTCACTTTAAGTATGTGTATAAAGATATCATCTAACAACTTAAGCACACTCTTTCATAGAGATGCAGCCCTATCTGTAGTTCACATTTGTCCATTTTATTCTTTTAACAGCTACAGACACATAGCTAGTGCTGCATTTTCTTTTTTTTCTTCTAATTTTTGCTGGTTGGATGTTTGGCCTGCAAGCTGTAGGTGGTGCGTCACTCCATAAGACATGATTATTTTTTTTTCTTTAACAAAATAGAGGTAATAAAAAACTTTAAAAATGTTGAATGTGTTGCGTTTCTCGATTGTTTAATACAGTTATGGCGTTTACAATTCCCCTGTATTTTCTTTCTAGTCTAGCACATGCAGAAGAAAGAAGGAAAATATGCCACTGTTTGTTCTTGCTTCAAAAACCAAGAAGTACTTGAAGCATCTGGAACTGCTCAGACAAGAAGCTATAAAGAACAGGGGTTGGAACATTGGCCAGGGGTCTACTTTCACATGCTTAAAAAGGAAAAAATAGATACAGTGTGCTGGGAAAAGTAATAAGGTGGTTAGGAGAATGGAGAGTCTATAACATAAAACAAGAGCAAAAACACTCATTTTGTGAATCTAGTAAATAATGTGTGAAAGAGTTTATGGTAGCAACTCTGGGATAAACAGAGAACAATAAGATTTTATTAAGTTTCAGTATAGTACTGAAAGTGGCAGCACTGTCTTATGAGATAAATAGTCCTTCCTGAGGTTTATCAGTCTACCCTTCACATAGTATGGCATGTCAGATAAAAATAAACCAATATCACTGAGGAGAGGTAGTGAACATCTGAGATAGTAAGGTGGTTCCAAATATCAGAATTATAGTGACACTATCTTAGACCACATTGCTTTCTCAGTTACCAAAGGTGAACAACTTTGACAAGCACAGCCTCAAAAAGGAATGAAAGTGCTAGATGACTCAAGCATGTTATTATACTCAGAAGTAGATATTAGGTAGTGTGAATCATGCATAATCCCATCACCATCATCATCATCATATACAACCATAGTCCACATGACCAGCTGTCTGAAGTAAGAAGTTTCTTTAACAGAATATTAAATAATATGGTTACAAGTTTAGGAGCCTGTTTGTTTGTTCCTGCAGGCTTGTTTCTGTATATTCTCTGAGAAGTTTCTACTTCAGAATCTTGTTTCTACAGGGTTGTTTTTTTCTCTTTGTGCAAAGCAGTGAGTAGCTTCTGCTGAGCTTTGTAATTCTATAGAAATTTAACAGACCTTTCATCCACCATACAACTTTTCTCTTTATGTGCAGTCCCTTTTTTGGGGGGAATTAGAAAGTAACTAGATATCGCCCATGTTAGATGAAAACAATTAACTGAATAAAACACAAGCATTTAAGAAGAAATTCATCTTAATACTAAGGGTCAGAAGGTCATTTTTATTTTGAAGTGTTCACACCTCTCTAAACAAGGACTGTCAAAAGGTACTTCAAAGGCAGGGAAATGCTCTCAGTGAAGTACTTCTGCCTTGTAACATTTCACATTGCATCACCCTATACAAAAACATGTTTACAATTTGGGTATATTATCTCTGAAGTCACAATGGCACATACAACCACAAATATAAATACAAATATAAAACAGCCATCAGCATCTAGATACCTGGAGGCAAAAGCAAAATAATTAATATATAAAATATTAAAATATAAAAATAACCACCACTTATTTTATTCTCTGTGACTGTTCGTACATACAATAGATTACTTCTGCATAAGCAAAAAATTGTATATTTCAAACCAAAAGGGAAAACAGACAATTACTGAAAATAAGAAATTACATCCTTGATAGGGTTAAGGAGCTTTTTAAATTTCCCTTTGAATGTGCACTGGAGATTTAGATCATCTCCACTGGTGTCTGAAGGGCATACGCCTAAATAAGTGGGTTTCTGTGACTACAAGAAAAAAAGAAAACTGACTGGAGTTCTGATCTTTCTTTCTTCATAAAAAGATGAGTTCCCTACAAAGTCACAGAAATTCTATATTTTATAGATAGAGGTACGTTAGGTCAACTCATTCACCTGTGTTTCTTAAAGGGCTTTCCTTACAGTATGGTCAGAGAGTTGGACTAGATGAGCACTCTAAGTCCCTTACAACTGAAGTTTCTTCTCTTCTCTTCTCTTCTCTTCTCTTCTCTTCTCTTCTCTTCTCTTCTCTTCTCTTCTCTTCTCTTCTCTTCTCTTCTCTTCTCTTCTCTTCTCTTCTCTTCTCTTCTCTTCTCTTCTCTTCTCTTCTCTTCTCTTCTCTTCTCTTCTCTTCTCTTCTCTTCTCTTCTCTTCTCTTCTCTTCTCTTCTCTTCTCTTCTCTTCTCTTCTCTTCTCTTCTCTTCTCTTCCCTTCCCTTCCCTTCCCTTCCCTTCCCTTCCCTTCCCTTCCCTTCCCTTCCCTTCCCTTCCCTTCCCTTCCCTTCCCTTCCCTTCCCTTCCCTTCCCTTCCCTTCCCTTCCCTTCCCTTCCCTTCCCTTCCCTTCCCTTCCCTTCCCTTCCCTTCCCTCATGTAAACTGTAGAATGTTGCGCAATCGTTTTCGAATACTATGAAAATACTGAGAAAAACTTGATTGAGCGAAGTATAAACAACTGCAGTATAAAATAGACTTGTATCAGAAGGTGTGCAAAGAAAGATTCATATGCAAACAAAGAACTTAATCTATTGGTGCAAACCAAAGGTAACCTAATTAAACAGGAGGCTTGATGGTGGTGAATACTGTGGATGCTCAGGAAAAAAAGAATAAAGACAACACAAGTTTCTAGCAATAACTCCTCAATATGTTTTCCCTGTCTCCAGTAAAGTGTATTTCAGGAACTTCTGAACCAGAAGGAATGTTTTTGTTAATAATAAATATAGTGAGAGTTATTTATTTTATCTAAACCAAATTTTTAACTCATCTGAGTTTTTAGCAACATCCTGTGAGAAGGAATTTTGCAGTTTAACTTTACATTGTGTAATCTCCTTTTCCTGTTTGAAAATAATAGTTAGTTTAATTGTTGCATTCTTATTCTTGTCTTAGAAGAAATTAATAATAGTAATTTCTTATCCTTGTTCTTCACATAACTCCTGGGTTCATAGGCCTTTTCTTCCACCTGGATTGTCTTTTCTGGTCTTCTTAAATCTATTCTATCTAATCATACCCTGCACAAAAGCTATTCTATAACTTTGTTTAATTGTCCTTGTTTGTCCCTCTTTGTGCCTATTTTAACTCTGCCATATTCTTCTTGTTCCTTGGAGACCAGTAGATTGCTTGTTACAAATAAATATGGTCAGATTGTGAAACTGGAATTGTCTGATAGAGTTTCTTTATTTGCTTTTTCTTCAATCAGATGACTAATTAATATTTTTCTTTTTTTTTCTTCATATTTTATTGTTAACATAAATGCTCTGACATCCATTTTATGGAATTGCATTTCAGTTACTAATGCAGTAATTATTCCCATACAATACTCTATTATAATAATTTGTCTGATACTTAGAAGTTTACTTAATAGGTTAATGCTGCTTTTTTTCAGATGGATCCATTTGTTGCTGTTTCTTAATTGTCTGCCACAATGTGCTTTTAAAATATCCTTAGAAAAGTTAGAATTTAACTGCAGTTTCCTCTTTTCTGGTTATTCTGTGGATTAGCTTTCCTTAGCTGAGAGGAGACCTAATTTTCATCTGCCTGAAAGGAAGTTGTAGTGAGGCAGGTATGTGTCTTTTCTCCCAGGTAACTAGTGACAGAACAAGAGGCAATGGCCTTAAGTTACACCGGAGGAGGTAGAGATTGGAAGTCAGGAAATACTTATTCACTGAAAGGGTTATCAGGCATTGCAATGGGCTGCCTGGGGAGGTGGTTGAGTCACCATCCCTGGAGGTGTTTAAAAGACAGATGGATGGGGTGCACGGAGATATGGTTTAGTAGTGCACAGATATGGCTGGACTTGATGAACTCAAAGGTCTTTTCCAACCAGGCAATTCTATGATTCTATGATTCTATGATTCTAATTAAGATGATAATTTGTTTTATTTATGGATAAGATGCATGAGAGGGTATAGTA